>OW388083.2:103638776-108638776 GCA_936449025.2 Sarcophaga subvicina | reverse complement strand
TGTGTATAAGTACCCCCAAGGAGAACCCTGAGTAAATTTAAAATGCAAAGGCCTAATATATGAAAATGTTATGCCTTGTATTTAGTAGAATATCCCTTAAAGTCGAGCACTCCATTTAACCCTTTTGGAATTGAATGTACAAGTTTTGTTTAGTGTTTTCTGGTGGCACCATGAGCAAGTTTTTCGGTTGACTTTTGTTTGAGATTTAGCGATTACGTAACCGTTCTTTCAAATGATCTCCTAAATACTCTCTTGCAGTCATATCGGGACTTTGTGCATGAGTATTAAGCCTGTGGGGACTTTTTTGTCAAAATATATTGCCGTACGAAGACTTTTGCTGTCCACTGTACATTAATAAATTACCGTTATTTTTATTTTAAAATTGTTTCATTGTCAGTTTTTAAAACTGAAACAAAACAAAAAAAAATTACAAAAAATTTCGAAATATTAACAAATTTTTTCGGACTCTCTCCTTAAATGGTAAAAGTTGAATTTGGTGATTGTTAGAATTTTTGACGCTCACTGTACATACATACATATGAGTAATATGATGATGAAATTTAAAAAAAAAAACTCATAACATATCCGTTTGTAATTATGTGGACTTCGATTAATGTTCAGTTTTATAATAACTTTTCATTTTATGATTAGTTAATGCCACATTCGTGGAATACGAACGTAATATTGTGACAATTCTATTGTACCAAATGAATCCAAAAAACATTTCTGGTTGTTCTTAAAAGTTAATTTTTAGAATGCCAATGACAAGCGAACATGTACAGAGGACATGGTAGAAAACTTAATTGTTTTGAATTTCAATAAAATTAAGAGTCTTCATTCCTCTGTCAAATAATTCATTCTGAAGCCTCTTATCTCACAAGAGAGAATAACTTTTGCAACGAACATCAAGGAATACCAGTTAGCGGAATCACTTGTGTAAAAGTAGGATCCAATGAGTAAGATTCCTCACCACTACAGTAAGTAAAACATTTTCATTACGTTTCCGCAAAGGTTGTCCTTTCTAGGCAACAACAGATGCCAATTCTATCATCCTAGGAACCTACTATAGTAGACCAATTATCTGTATAACTGTAACACACTTGATTAATGAAAAATAGTCTTCTTGCCAAAATTCTAATACTTTTAAACAAGAGTCTTTCTCACAGCTATGCAGGCAAATAAGTTGAAGGATAACACAAGCCAAAGGTCTCTTGCCTATCGGCATAAACATAAGTCTTCCAATTTTTGAAGGAAGTCTACCTTAACTTCTTCCAGTCCACTCCTCTTAAAAAGTTATGTCCGGTATTGTATCATTCCCAAAATATTGGGATCTCGAGCGCACGAATGTTGGGCAATGACATTAAGGGCCATTATTACAACTTGCCGTTAACTAAAGGGAGGATTTAACGGACAGATAAATTATTTTTCATTATTATAAGTTGACAATAAGGTAGAAGTGGACGTTAAGCTAAAGGGAGGATCATCCTACCGGTAACTTTTAAAGTTAAGTTTATGTCTCAACTTGCCATATCATATATTATTTTTAATATGGCAACTTCAACTATAAACAAAATGAGCAAATACAACAAAAAAAAAGCCTGTCGTTGCCACTATGTTTAAAAAAACAGTATTATCGACATTGATCCGACACTGCCACATTTTTCAAAAAGTTAACTTTATTTTATCTGTAGGTTGTAATAACGAAAAGAAGTTAAAGGTAACTTTAAAGTTCACTTTAGCTAAAGCGAAAGTTAAAGGTGACTTTAAAGTTCACTTTGGCTAAAGTTACCTTTAACTAAAACCAACTTTAACAGCAAGTTGTAATAATGGTCCTAAAAGTGTTTCATCGTTACGATGTCTGCAACTTATTCCCTTAAAATATTTCATTTCGTGGGTAGCCGATTAGCCAGTGGATGAGACAATGCATTACAAAGCATATCTTTGCCTATATCTTTAGGGGGGACCGCTGGCATATAGAATCCTCTTCCTGCAGAAATCTTTCCATCCTATTCCTTTGTGAAAAGATTCAATTCTAATTTGCACAAATAAAAATGTTAGCCCTTCGCCGCGCACTACTCCAATAGAATGCAGCAATGCAAGGGCAATTCCCTGAGTGTTTGAAGTATTTAAGAAAAGAAAATTAATGAATCTAAGTTAACGCCTTACAAACCCACGCATCTGGTTGCAGTTTGGTAAAAATTTTTCTAGAACTTTTAGAACATACTGGCGATAGTGGTAGTGGTCTTGGTGTTCGTGTTGGTGGTGGTGTTTGTAAGCTAGAAATTGTATTTATTACCACCAAAAAAACACTCGAATATGTTCTCATCGTGCATTTTTGCAGCCTTAGCTGTAGGCAGACAATTTTCAACTTTATTGTGTGTTGATGGTGTGGATCTCGTTAAATTCTCGCATTGTGCTGCAACAATTTAAACAGACAAACACTGGAAAATTTCTAGCGGACAAGGAAGAATATAATGGGGAATAGAAGAATCACAAAACGATACCATCCATACACAACAAATAATCACGTTTTATAACTCCTTTTATTTTCGCTAAACAAAATTAAATGAAAGAAAGACAAACAAAACAAAACAAAAACAGAAAAACGAATAAAAACACTCTAGTAGGCTATACTCGTAGTAGGACGAGTAACCTCGTCTTTTATAACGTCTACAGCGCCATTGTGGGTTGATGTTGCTGTTGCTGTTGCAGTTAAAAGTTTTTCCGTATTCTTTGCGTAGTAAGAATACAATATGTACGCATGGATGTTGCATGTTCATGCAATGCTATCTATAAACAACTGTGTTGCTTATATTTTATTGAATTGCATTTCGTTTGTTGCGTTGGCTTCTTTTCATTTCATGCAGTTGTTGTTAAATGAAATGATGCAGGTGTTCTACAGACTTCTAGGCGCCATTGCTATAGGAATCATTTATTTTTTTTTCCCTGATAGAACTCCACTATAGATGATCATTTATTTAATTTTTATTTATTTGTTTTGTTTGTGTTGTTGTGCTTAAACAATTTAAAGAAAATTATACAACCTACTCGTTGACCATATTTAGTCAGGAGTTGGCGAAGAGAAAAAATTAAATTGAAAAATATTTCAGACATTTTCTTGATTTTTCGTCCAGTAGGCAGTGAGATTTAATTTGACAGAAATTTTTCATTAAAAGAACTTGTGGTCGTTGTCATTATAATCGGTACAGAAAAAAAAATCAAATTCTTACCAGTTTGATGACTTCTTTCATTAAGAAAGATTTCTTAAAAAGAAAAATGTCAACCTGTGACAACTGGCATTAAAGTAAAACGTTTAAAAAATTATTTCTTTCTTACAAAGAATTACTTAAAGAAACTGGACAGCAGATTAATGACATATATGTACATAAAGGGTGTTCTTCTAAACATTTACATCAATTTTTTATACATGGATATGATGAAAGGAGCAATATTGTTTCAAAATTTTTTTTGTTGAGACCCTTTGGCTTCATATGCAATTAAGAAAATTAATAATGCTTAGCGTGTGGTTAAAGTGTCAATCCTCGCAAAACGGAAATGTTGGTTTTTACCAGACTATAGAATGTACCCATTTTAGTCTTACCGATCCTTAACGGATCAACTCTTCTCATCCAAAAGGGTTAAGTAACTGCGGGAGATTCTTGATCCCATTTTCTCATAGAAGGACTACATTATTGACAGGACTAGGACAGCAACATTAGCGCTTTACACCTTTAAGATGACAACCACATGCTGGCTCTATCAGGCAGTGGTGGAACCAATCTTGCTCTATGGTGCGTATGTCTGGTGAACGGTGTGCAACTACTAATACCATTGCGACTGAGAGACAGAGTATGCAGACAGTCAGCTGTTCTGAATACCAGTGCGCTCTGTTCCACCCCAAATAAGGCTTTATTTGTATACGTAATCGGCTCCCTCTGATCTTCTATTTAGTTAGAGTTACTGTGCCGCTGATAGTGAGATTCAATGAACTCTAATCCTGGCCCTGGGCTATAGAATTGCCACTATTTTGGGAAGACATAGATATATTAAGGTCCATTATGTGATTATTTATAACTGCCTGAATAGAACATTCGATTTTAGAAATTCAACTAAGGAACTTCTGGGCAGAAGATCCGGAAGCTTCCGATGAGCCCCTATAGCATATACTGATGGCTTAAAGATGAGTGGCAGAGTGGGCTGTGCTATATTTATTAAGGGTTCTGATATTAAACTTATTAAGTCGCCGTAGTCTAGTAGGTAGTGTGTTGGCTTATTAGACGTAAAGCCAGGGTTCGAGCCCCAGGCAAGACATCAAAACAAAATACAAAAAGTATTTCTTCGGTGACTTCCTCTCAGCAGATTTCTGGCAAAAACTCTGAGAGAGTAAATAAAATTGCCATGAAAAGTTTCTCAAAAATTTGTCGTTCGGAGTCGACTTTAAACTGTTGGTTCCACCACTCATTTATAAAATTAATACACACACCAACAACGGCGCAATGCTTGTTGATTGGTAAGATCCCTTGATTTACTTGATTTACTCGGACACCCAGTCTGCAATTAAGTCCCTAACGAATGTAGTTTCAACGTCTGTCCTTGTCCATGAAAGCAGAGGATTTCCCAGAGAAATTTCCGATCATTCAAAGGTAACTCTTATATCAGTTCCGGGACGTAGGGATATTGTTGGAAATTGCATTTCTGATGAGCTGGTTAAGGCCGGTACAAAGCTCACAATCTCCGACATCTTACTGCCTTAGTTAGTTTGTATATTGTCCACTCATTTTACGTGCAATACATGCAATATTACTAGACTCTGCTGGATACCTATCAGAGATCAGCAATGAATCGCTTTTTCGCTACTCATAAGTACTCATGAAATTTTGAGTATGAGTGAGTCAACAGTATTCAAATCCAACTACTCTGATTCATTCGTACTCAGTACTACATTGATTTATAAGTACAAGTTGCAATGAGTATCAGTACAACGTTGACATCAAACTCGTAACATTCGAAATATGTTTGATTCATACGCCTACTCATTCAGATTCATAAATTTAGAAAAATACTCTTATAATACTTATAAATGATTCGAGTGATTCGAATCATTCGTCAACATTGACAATCTTAATTGTTGTTGCATTTACAAAGAAAGAAGAAAGACAAAGACAGCAAGCAGAGCAAACACCCAACCTTCTTGTGAGTATTGTAGTGTTCGTGCGCGAATCATACTTATTTTCTGATTCGTGTATACGATGACTCATTGAGAGTCGAAATCAACAACATCATACGTATTGTTAAGTACGAGTACCATGAGTATTTCAAACTTTGAATATGAGTAGTATAAGTATGACATTAAAATAAGTATGAATGCGTATAAGTATCAGAAATTATAAGTATGATTCGAATCTACTCATCGTTTTGAATGCTCATTGCTGACCTCTGATACCTATTGGACAGAAGAGGACCGACTCACATCTGTTCTTAAGTCGCATGGCCATCTATCGCACAATGGCGATTCTTTGGATAGTGATCCAGGTAGGCTTGTCGAAAGACTTGGCGTTCCGACTTCTATAGGAGCTGTGTGTTAGAAGACGAAAAAGGAACTGTGGCCTGCTTTTGTCATGAAAAGACGGAGGTTTTTAATCTCACTCACTTTCTGACATCAATGACTGAACTCTCTAATATAAAGATTGCAGCAAGATTTATTTTGGACTCGGGAAGGTTTTCTGTAGGGAATATTTGATCGTGGGCTAGCATTGATTCTAAATGCTGGCCTAAGTGGGAGCTCTGACCTAACCTAACCAAGGACAATTTCTATGTAGCAGACGTGCAGGCAAATTATATAATCAGCACTGATTAAGTAGTCCTTTTTACTGGTATTACTATAGTACGTATTATACAATGTTGTCCCCTTGTTTTTCATATTTTTCTTAAATGTCATACTTCCCCTACTCACATGGGTATTATTTAGCTGCACATAAACAGTTTTTAGTTATGCTCTCGTACTTAGTGATCTTTTTAGGCTGAATGATTAAGTTTTTTATTTTATTTTTTTTTTCCAGTCACATTAAGTGTCAAAAACGTGACTCGATAATGATGTCCATTTAACGAACCAATCATTATGGCAATATTTCATTAAAATAAAATTTTTTTTTTATTTTTGAAAATTAATTGCCATAAACTATCAACTAAAATTGAATAAATTTTATTCCATTTTTTTGCAACACGAATTAAAAACGAAACGAGTTTTATTTTATTTTAATGGAATTAAATATTCTTTAAAGTTTTACAGGTGTTGGGAGTTGATATTTCTTTTCACAAAAGCTGAAGAAAACAATTGTTTTTTTTTTCTTTATTTTAAAAATTTACATTTAATGGCATTTTGGAAAATATTTTAATAACAATTTAATGTCAAGTGATTAAATTATAATGAAATGGGAGGCTCTGTAATTTAATGAAGCCAGTCAACATTATTTAAATGACTTATTAATGAGATTTTGAAGTGCAAAAGATGAAACTGCGGATGAGGGCATATTAAAAAAAAAGAAAGATAAATTGGAGACGTTTATTTGATGCCTTAACTGTGTGTAAATGGGAACTAGGCTTTGATTGTATACAAAAGTACAAAGTAGTTGCCGTAGTCAAGTAGGTAGTGTGTTGGCTTATTAGACGTAAGGCCACGGATCAAAACGAAAATATGAAAAAAATATTTCTTCGGCGACGTCCAGAACTGTACTCTGTTTAAACCCATCTGGCAAAAACTCTGGGAGTAAAATAAAATTGTCATGAAAAGTTTCTCAAAAATCTGTTTTTCGTAGTCGATTTTAAACTGTAGGTCCCTCCACTCATGTACAAAATTAACACACACAACATCAGTGGTGTGAGAAACTAGATCATAAACCTGACTGAAGGGTTGTAATAAACAATTATGCATGTATGTATGTACAAAGTGAAGTCGCCGTAGTCTAGTACGTAGTGTGTTGGCTTATTAGACGTAAAGCCAGGGTTCGAGCCCTAGGCCAGATATCAAAACAAAATACCTTGGATACCCACATTACAGTTGTTTGTAATGCTTACCATGTATGTAATAATGAGAAGATAGAACAGCCTAAAGGAAAAGAAAACGAACATTTCTTAACAAGCTGGTTTAGTATTTCAAACAAGTTGACATCACTAATCGAACGTAAACATTTCAAATTTTCGAAAAATGTCTTGAAAATCAAAAGAACAAAACAACAAAAAGTTAATTTTTCATTAACTGTTCTCTTGCTTATCTTTAATTTTTGTTTAACGCCTTAAAAGAACACAAATTTAATATTAAAAATGGGCAGAAGGTATTGCGTTTTGGTACCTTGTTTTCTGTACCGAAATATTACGTGTCAAGATAAAGCGTCTGTACATTAACACCCTTTTCACGAAAAGATGTTCTTTTTTCTTGTACTACTCACGTTGGACCAAATCGAAAAACCAAAGGGTGTTAATAAACAAACGATGCCAAAGGAATATCAAATTCAACACTTTTAACAAAAGATCATTTACACTTTTTTTTTAATATTTCATGCAGGCAAAATAAAAGCTTCATGTTTTTATAAAAAAAAATATAAAAAAAGTATCAAAAGCAAATTAAATTTTTAATCCATTTTAAAAAATCTTGCATTATCGTAAAGAAATCCAGCCTCGATTTAAAAGCTTTTGCGTGTTATTAAAAAAAATCATTCGTTTTTTCCATTTTCAATTTTGTTAATAAATAACACCCCAAAAAAAATGTTAGAGAGAAAAAAGCAAGCAACACTTTATGGTTATTAAGAATGCTTCTTGTCAAAAAGGTAGACTTTTAATAATACAAGCCAAGCTTAAGAAACAAAAAACAAAAAAACGGAAACCAAAAACCACATTTCAAATGATATTGATAAGTTTGGAAATGTTCGTATTTGTTTCCTCCTCTCAATAAATTGGTGATATTTCTTACATGCGTGATTTCAAAAATAAAACATTTTAAAAATATTCAGGTGTTTCGATTTTGCAAGTTTAAAAACAAACAAATTTAGTATTAACGGCGCCACGCCCTGCTGTTTTAGACACTAAAAACCTTGTTTCTGTTCATCTCAAATGTTTGAAATGATGTCCTTTTGTTTAACATTTTTTTTTGTTTAACATTTTTTACGATTTAGTTAAACGAATTCTTTATATTTCCATGAAACTGAATTTAAAAGAATTAAAATAGTCGTATTCAGATTAAATGTGTACCTTACTGATCGATAACTTAGCCCATCTTGAATATTGGCTACACTCGGCGTAGGCAAGGCTCTTCAATACGTACATAATTGGCCATTACAACCCTTCAGTCAGGATTGTGGCGTAGCTTCTCACACCACTTACGTTGTGTGTTAATTTTATATATGAGTGGCGGGACCTACAGTTTAAAGTCGACTCGGAACGACAGATTTTTGAGAAACTTTTCATGGCAATTTTATTTTCTCTCAGAGTTTTTGCCAGAAATCTGCTGAGAGGAAGTCGCCGAAGAAAAAATTTTTTCAATATTTTGTTTCTGATGTCCGACCTGGGCTTTGAACCGTGGCCTTACGTCTAATAAGCCAACACACTACCTACTATACTACGATCTTCTCTATCGACAAAATACGAGGACAACTTTTCTTCACCAGCGTAATTGTTCGAAGTCGCCATAGTCTAGTAGCTAGTGTCGTGGCTTATTAGACGTGAGGCCACGGCAAAAGGTATTGGCAAAAGCTATGCCCTTGCGTGAGGTTCCTTCCACCAAGCAGTTCAATTGGAAAAATGTGATTAACAGCAAGGCAACTGCTCATAACAGATGATTCAGTATTCATAGTCAATCTTCGTTAGGCTACTATTTTCCCGTTGTCATAGATGGCTCAGCAGTTTCAGAAACAATTCGTAGATGAAAATTCAAGCCTTGAAATTTTCTTGTGCTTACTCATGTATGATCCATGGTAGGTAGATACATAAGTAGAGATGGCTGCCCCCAGCAAGGGTAGATAAAAGACCAATTATGATATGAAAATGAATTATTTCCCTAATCATAGAATCATGCAAAGTTGAGAGTAAAGCTACAGACTTTATCAATATTCATTCCCAATCGATTAATGAGTTCAACCACATGGTATAAGCGCAAGAGTTCCCTTCTTCTGTAATGTTACGCTGGGCATATATAAGGTAAGCCAGCAAACGTGTGATCGTCTTCTTTATCTCTGAAACTTCTGCAGAAGCCCATAGGATTTACACATGTTTTTACCAGATACACACATAGTTCTTTTGGGATAATCTGATTCACAAATATTTTATTGCCACCAACTGTGATGCTATTACACAAATACATAAGACCCGTAAACGGAAACGTTTATCCTTATATAGTTGAAGGAGATGTGAGTCTTGCATCAAACTAACTCAGAAATAGAGTAGGAACCCGCCTTCAAGCCGAGCCCTGTAAACTCAAAGAATATTTGTTCTGAATAGAAGCCACTTCAAGCCTAATATGCAGATTTTGTGCTGAGGAAAAAGAAACGATAGAACGTACATTTACTTGGTAGCTGTGTGACGTTAAAGTATCTCAGAAGGAAATATCTGGGTGCTTATTAAATACTAGGCAAGAAATTATACTTATTAAGAGCGAACAGCATCCAATGATTCGTAAAGGCAACAGGGTTAGGAAACCATTATAGGGAAAACCAATCTTGTTTGAGAGCAGTAAAAAGATCATCTGTTTGCAGTTGCTCTATACAACAATACAATACAATGCAGATCATAATACGGTTACGAAAATGGAAATGGTGTTACATCGTTTAACACGAAAATGATAAACAAAAGCTACAAGAACAAAAGCAATGAACTTGTTTACATGATAAACAAGTTAAGAAGAATGTACCAACAACACCAGTATAAAAAATGGGATAAACAAGTAAACAAAAATGCAACAACAAACAATGTAAACAAAATACACAAACAACAATGAAACAACGATGTTTATATTTATGGAGATTTCGAGAAGGCGAAGCCACGAACATTCGACTTCAAGATCATTCATCAGACTGTTTATGTCGGCATATAAACGGCAAGACAAAGCAGGAAATGGAGTAAGTAAAAATTCAGTCAGTCTTGTGTGAAAACGCGTTGCGTGTGAAGACAATAATCGTGGTTTGAAGATTTTCGTTATAAAGATCTGTCGAACAATTGTTATTGTTTACGCAAAAGAGTTTAAAGAAGAATAACACACTAAGCAATTGTTGTTGTTTACATCAGGTTGTGAACAGTGGAATACAGAATTGTGCGAATAAAGAATTTTAATTAAAACTAAACATAAATTTATTTTTATTTTATTTGCAATCTACGAACTCATATTTTAAACGTTTTTAAAATGTAAAAACGTAACAATAGATTACATCCATCTGACACCACCAAGTTAATAGCATGGTGTTGAACCAACTGGTACTTGATAATAAGCCCGGTTGTATTTATAATGCGTTATACTTCCATGAACTTACGGTTACTTTTCATTGACGGTGTTGTGTCAATAATTAAGTTAACAATGTCTTTAAGTTTTAGAAATTGTCGTTTGACAAGCTTTGTTAGAGGTAAGGGCTCCTAGTCTTTGTTAAACTTTTTCGATTAACTGAAATATTTCGTTCGATTGATTGAGTAGCTGTCCATTTGATTTTGATAACCTCTGCATTCTCTGATAACCGCGCGTCTACAAAAATGCACCTGAAAAACTTTATTCAACATTTTCAAAGAGCCTCTATAACATATTCAATGAGTACTCATCCTGATAATGTCTCAAACTGTAATCTGTTTAAACCCCTTCCGAGTATTAAGTTTTGCAAAGCTTTTAAAACTGTGTCGATAACAGAATGCAACGGAATGACACAGGGCGATTAGAACAAAGCTACAAAAATAGTTCTCATCGATAAAAAGTTTATTACTGCAGGCTAGTAATTAAAGTATACATATACACATATGGCCAAAAAAATAGGTGTGAACTACATAGCAAACTATATCCGTATACTTTCGGTTTTATTTATACGCCATAGTTTTAAAAGTTAAAAGGAAAAGGAAGGGAAAATAACAGTAACTTGTAGGCCTTGTAGGCCTGCCTTCTGTAATCGTCTTCGCACAGTTCGTGATGACACTGTATTTTCAATTTCTCTAGCAATCGCCTTAGATGACTTAATAGGATCACGTTTGGATAGTGTGACTATGCGTTTGTCTATAGTTAATGAACTTTTTCTATGTCTACCTTGTGTTTCAACGTTATTTTTTTCTTTTAAAGCGTTGGTTACAAAATTCTCAGACCGATTTAAAGCATCTGCAATGAATTTGTAGGTTTTAACTTGCTCGCGAAGTTTAAGAACGAGGAGTCTTTCTTCATTACTGCAATGGAGCCCACGGCCCATCTTAAAAATTAATTATGTCTGATATAATGTTTAATTTATTTTTAATTAATACGATTTCACTTACTTTCTTCCTTTTTTTTCTAATTTTTTGACAATAAATCAAATTTTAACCAAATTACAAATCACACACCTATTATTTTGTCCAAGTAAAATTCGCACTTAAAGGAAAAAATATTTATCTGAGACAAGCTTATTTTTAGTGGAATTCCGGTTTTTTTTCTTTCTGCAACAATAATACCAGACTATTTATTTAGTAATTTTAGCATGGTTGTAATTTTTTGCATTTTTTAATAAGTTGAAAGAAAAAAATTTTTTACACATATTTTTTTGGCCATGAGTGTATTTGTCACGTTATATATAATATTAAGATGTGCAATAACAATCATTTTTTATGTAATTTAATTCTAAATTAAGATAAATATATTTTATATGTATTCGAAAACAATTTTTTTTTTGGTACAAGTTCCACAGCAATTTTTATTTGCACACCTTATGCCACAGATAATCCGAAATATGTTTCTTAATTAAAATGGATTCTAAATTGTCAAGCTGATAGACTATAAAGAAAGCTGTAATAAAAAGGAAGACTCTTCAAAAACAGCCTTTTAAACGAAATATTCTCGATTGTGGATGGACTTGAATTCTTTTGCTTTTTTTTTGTAGCAATTAAATATTGAGAAGAAAGAGAAAGAAAAAAAAAATAAGAAAACAAATAAAGTTTAAAGAGAACCATTAATTATATTTCATACTTAATTAAGGCAAATTTAAAATAACGACTGTAAAATGAGATCATAAAGGAATAAATGAAACAGCAATTTGGCTTTGATCGGCATGCTGCCTGCTTTGGGCCTGTGGAGATTATTAATATTGTTACGATTAGGGCTACATGCTGTTAAAAGATTTAATGACCAATTTTTTCCTCTGTAATGCTTCTTTTTTTTGTTTTTGTTAACGCAAGACAATCTTAAAAATTTTATGTCATTTGTAAAAGTAATTTTTTTTTGCCAGCTTAATGAAGCTGCTGTTTCTCTTCTCTCTCTGATAATTTTTGGCGGAATGTTTTTTTTTACGACTTTAAAGTGCGAATTTATATTGGATAGTAAAAAAGGCAATTTACAAAATTATCAAAAAAAAAAACAAGAAAAGAAGAAGTAACATGGATCGAAGGGATATTAAATGCAGGTGTTTGTTTGGTGGAGGCTCCAGTGGCTTCCAAATAATAAAAACCAAGCTGTTTGTAATAAAAAAATTGTTAAAAAAAAAAATTATTATTTTTCCAAAGTGTTAAATTTTCATTTAACCATAAAACAAAAAAAAAAGAAAACCTTTTTTTATGGTTTATATGTGGGTTTTAACAAATAATAAAAAAAAATATTTTTTTTGTTCCAGAGACCTTAAGGCCCTAAGGCCAATGAAATGTAATAAAAAACTTAAAGGGATTCAAAGTTATTTGGCTAGTTATTCAACATTTATGCTAAAGAACACTAACTAACGAAGTTACAGTTCTATTTTAAAAGATCACTTGATCTTTCAAAAATTTGAAACAAGGTTTTTAAAAACCAAATTTTTTTTATTATTTTTTATTAACATGTATTATATACATAATAAATATGTTCAATTTATTGTTGAAAAATTTATAAAAAAAAAACTTTCCATTATTCATCATACATAGCAAAAGCTTATGGTTTTTACAAATATTTCAAATACATAACTAAGCGGTGTGGAACTCACGTTTTTGACCTCTACAAGTGAACTTTTTTTCGTGTTTTTTCTAAACAAAATATTTTATTGTGTTAAATTATGTTTTCCTAAATGCGAAATCGATTTTTTTTTTCATGTTATTTAAAGGTGTCTATAACAAGATTGAACTTTAAATATAAATGTTCACAGGTTCATTGTATTATAATTAATGCAATCAATATATAAAGAGAAGTATGCCAATATGAATACATGGTTATTAGTATTAACCATAAAATTATTAACATTAACTATTTTTCTATTCACCAATACGACACTTAAATAAGGTTTTTTAAAGAAGCAAAAAAATATTCAGCAAAATTACAAAATTAAAATTTATTGCTTAAGTTTTAAGTTCTTAAGTTCTAATTTTCCTTTAGTTTTGTTTGTTTGGGAAAATACCAGTCAAACCATTTATTTTATTTTCTTATTTCACGTCCTTTGCTTTTTTTTCTTTTTTTTGGAGGGCATTTTCCATAACTTCAAACATCTATTGGCGGCTTTTATCAAAGGCCTCAGCTTTTTTTTTTGTGTATTTACAATGTACGTGTACAATATTGGTTTTTGATGACAAAACAATGTCGTTATTGTTCTTTTCCTTTTTATTATATTGTATTATTATTGCTTTTGTTGTTATTGTTATTATTACATACAAATATTATTGTTGTTAAACGTTAGTAAAAGAAAAAACAATAAAACACAGACAATAGTGTGTTACTTTGAGTCTTTTGCATATGAAATACAAGCTGTAGTTTTGTTTTGCCACCGTCTGTCTCTTTACTTTGCATTTCATATATAAATGTTGTATGTTGTTTGCATATGTATGTATGTTTTGTGTTTGACTGCTGCTTGTGGCTGTTGCTGCTGCTGCTGCATATTTTCTCTGTTACGTTTTGGCATGTAATTGTTTTAAATAAATGACCATGATATGGCCTGAAACTAATTAATTTGCCATTTGTGTCCCATTAATGTAATTGTCTGTCAATTATAATAACACACATACAGGCACAACGAAATATTACTACCACACATTTATTTATTTAAACAATGTAAACCATGTACAGCAAGCACTCTTACACTTACACCCGGCAAACAAACTGTACTAAACGATAATGAATGGTAATGATGGCAAGGAAACGTCTACGTAGACCTAAACGTCAACGTTGCCGTCAATAACTACACATGTATTATGAAACTGAAACAAACTTTATATTCAACTGTTAACATGTATTTAAGCATGTTTTTAAAATTAATAGTTGTTAGCATAAAATTTAAATATTTTCAGTTATTGGCTGTAAAGTGATACCCTACAGATACTTAAAATACTAATTAGCATTTAATTATGAAAAATATAAACGTAAACGATAAATAGTAATTCTTAAAGATGACAGTGTATGCTAAGAAACAAAAGACTTAAGCTACAAACTTTATTATGAATAATTTTAACTTTTTTCAAGAACTGCTGTCTTAAAATTGAATTTAATCAATTTGACACTTACACACATATATATGTACATACATAATTGGTAATTACACCCCATCAGTCAGGATTACGACCTAGTTTCTCATACCACTTATGTTTCTGTGTGTTCATTTTATATATGAGTGGCGGGAGCTACAATTTAAAGTCGACTTCGAACGACAGATTTTTTGCATAACTATTCCATGGCAATTTTACTTAATCTCAGAGTTTTTGTCAGAAATGAATGAATGACCTGGGGTTTGAACCATGGTCTCACAACTAATAAGCCAACACTCTACCTACTATTAATTTACTCGTAAATTGTATAGAAAATATGTACAATTTTCATTCTCTTCTACTCCTTTACAATTTCTGCAAAATACATTACGCGTAAGACCAAATGCCAAATCACAAGGACCTCAGCAGTGTGCCTGAAAACCAATGGATGCCATGTGTAACCGCTAATTAGCTCTTGCGATCATGACTTTAAAATTCTGCAAGGTTTTTGCATACATACATACATAATTGGCCATTACAACCCTTCAGCCAGGATTACGACCTAGTTTCTCACACCACTTATGTTGTGTGTGTTAATTTCATACGTGAGTGGTCGGACCGGCAGTTTTAAAGCCGACTCCGAACGACAGATTTTTGAGAAACTTTTCATGTCAATTTTATTTTACTCTGAGAAGTTTTTCCTAGAAATCTGCTGAGAGGAAATCGCCGAAGAAATACTTGTTGTATTTTGTTTTGATGTCTGGCTTGGGGTTTGAACCTTGGCTTTACGTCTAATAAGCCAACACACTACTTACTAGACTACGGCGACTTTTTGCATACACATGTGGTTAATGGCACACTAATTATGTGAAAATCATGTGATAGCTTTCCGCAAACGGTCAATCTGTTGCATGTGTTGGCTGGCCTACCCATTCACCTGAATTCACAATAGCATCACTCACAATTTCATTTATTTGTCTCTTAATTTAGATGAAAGTCATGTAGGCTTTTTTCAACGTGATAAAATTTGCGATAAGATCTTTAAAGATCCGTATATACCCATCACATACTAGCAATACCTTGGCCAGTTTACAGGCCTTTAAATATTATGGATTTTAGCTTCAATGTTGCATTCATCCTTCCATCTGCACCTAACCTCCCTTACCAATTCATTTTCATAGAAGCATTTATCCAACTACAGTCGTCCATTTGAAACCATTCCTAAAGGCCACCCACTCGATCACATT
The DNA here is from genome assembly GCA_936449025.2 of Sarcophaga subvicina. Lineage (NCBI taxonomy): Eukaryota > Metazoa > Arthropoda > Insecta > Diptera > Sarcophagidae > Sarcophaga > Sarcophaga subvicina. Next base: position 108,622,910 of record OW388083.2, on the reverse strand, counting down.
CGTGCATGTGATGGTTCCCTTAGAAATTTCAATATTTTTACAAAAATTAAAAATCTAGATACTGGCGTTTTGCTTTTACATCGTTTAACATTAAAATTATAAGCAAAATCTACAAAAACAAAACAATGCAGTAAACAAACATGTTTACAAATTATCGTACTGCTTAATATAACAACAAACAGCAGCATAAAAAAATGGTAAACAAGTAGTAAACCAACAACACTACAATAATAAACGTAAGCAAAGATGTTTACATTTATAGAGATTTCGAGAAGGAGAAGTCACGAACGTACGCCTTCAAGAACATTCATCAGAATGTTTACTTTGCTATATAAAAGGCAAGGCAAAGCAGGCGGCTGAGTTAGTGAAGTTCAGTCAGTCTTGGGTGAAGATGCGGTGCTTTTCAAGAGAGTAATCGTGGTTTGATGAAGTCGCCGTGGTGTAGTAGGTAGTGTGTTGGCTTACTATTCGTAAAGCCCGGGTTCGTATCCCAGGTCAGACATCAAAAATGAAATATGAAAAAAAAAATATTTCTTCGGCGACTTCCTCTCAGCAGATTTCTAGCAAAAACTCTGAGAGTAAAATAAACTGCCATGAAAAAGTTTCTCAAAAATTCCGTCGTTCGGAGTCGACGTTAAACTGTAGGTCCCGCCACTCACGTATAAAATTAACGCACACAACATGAGTGGTGTGAGAAGCTAGGCCGTAATCCTGACTGAAGGGTTGTAATGGCCAATTATGTATGATGTATGTATGAATCGTGGTTTGAAGATCTCCGTTACAAAGATCTGTCGAATAATTGTCTAGTAATTTTTATCGTTTATGCAAAGGGTATAAACAGAGTAATAACAAAAAGAAGCAATTGTTGTTGTTTACATCAAGTTCTGAACAGTGGCACACAGAATTGTACGAATAATAAAGAATTTTAATTAAAAATTAAACACAAATTTATTTTTATTTTATTCGCAATCTACATGCTCATATTTTAAACAGTTTTAAAAGGTAAAAACGTAACAATATATACCAGGAGTCGAAGTAGTCTAGTAAGTAGTGTGTTGGCTTATTAGACGTAAAGCCAGGGTTCGAGCCCCAGGCCAGACATCAAAACAAAATACAAAAAATATTTCTTCGGCGACTTCCTCTCAGCAGATTTCTGACAAAAACTCTGAGAGTAAATAAATAAAATTGCCAAGAAAAGTTTCTCAAAAAACTCTCGTTCGGAGTCGACTTTAAACTGTAGGTCCCGCCACTCATGTATAAAATTAACACACACAACATAAGTGGTGTGAGAAACTACGTCGTAATCCTTACTGAAGGGTTGTAATGACCAATTATGTATGTATGTATATACCAGGAGACACTTTTATCGAAATGAATATTGTGGCTGTAGTTACTTCTCCTGGTATACATATATTGAACTCTCTAAGGGATCAGCTTAAAATTAAAATTCCATGAAGTGATGTGCTACGGCAAAGCGCTGTTATATTACTGACTGTATTTTTCTTTTTCAATAACCTACGTCTTACAATTGTTCTAAGCCCTTCTACTCTTCCGCCATTTACAGCTGTAGTTGTACTTCATTCTGTCTAAACACAAAATATCTGTATGATGAGTGGGGTTAACTTTAGACAATAAGGCTGCCTTCCAAAATGTATCAATACAAAGTTTGTATGCAGTTCTATTTACTACTGTATATAAACTATGTAGATATGCAAAGTAATCAAACAATGCATCAACTATAAATCCGAAGCCAGATTGTTTTTTGACTTCGTTAAAAATATACATTGACGACGTTTTGAAATAGAATACATTGTATATATTTTGTACAGCGGCATTATGAAACACGATACTTTGTTCAAACACAAAGCAACTAACATTCTGGAAGGCAGCCTAAATTTTTTTGTTTGTAGAATATTGCTTGTACGGAACTATTTGCATTGATTTTTGCAGTTCCAGTTCAAATTAGATGATTAATCTTATCATTTTGAAAAAATAAAAAAGAATTGTATTTTTGTTTGACAAATATTTACATCAACTAAACAAGAACACCCTACATAACCTTTATAGACAGCAGGTTATAATTAACCATGTATTACAAAATCATACGTACGTAAAATTATAAATTATTACACACCATTTAAAACCATAAAAGATTTAATTGGCCGTTAATATGACTTAATGTCTGTCCATATGTCTGTCGCGTAACCATAATAAATTATCTGGTTCTGTCAATAATTCCCCTTAGTTAGTTAGTGTTGCCATACAAGGAGTATTTAAACCACATTTTTTGTTTTTGTTTTCCATAATAAAAGGAAAAAGAAAAAAAATAAAATGAAATAAATGGTGAAAAAATAATTTATAATTTAAAAAAAATTGTTTAAAACAATAAAACAAAAAACACATTAACTCAACACCATGAGATCAAACTTGCAAACATGTTTAATGCATGCATAAGCATGTCTATTTCAGTTGCTGTATGTGATCACATACATATATGAGTTGAAAATGTTTTCCTGATTTAAATGAGAAAAAAAAAATTATAATTTAAGGCGCCTTGCTGTTAAGCTAAATAGAGGAGAGAAAAAGCCATGTATGCACATATGTATGTATGTTATAATGCTGAAGTTATAAATCGTTATTAAAATTCTTGTTGAGTGTATAATTTAAAAAAACAACACTTGCAACGATTACAATAAAGTTGTAAATAATTTTTAATTATTTAAGCCATAAATCGCATATGTTTCCATATTCCATGCAAGTGGAGTGTGGAGTTCATTTAACAGTTTTATGTTTCTTATACAATATTATTGTGTATATGGGATCATGATTACAATGATTTGCAATAAACAAAACGAAACAAACTACTGCATAATTATTTTTAATTTAAAATTTTTTTCTTTTCTAGTATTTCGTTGCTTTTTTATTTTTATTTTTATTTTTTGTTTTTTTGGGGGTGTGCCGCAAAAATGTCGATCAACATGTCAACAACATTTTGTTTCTATTGCCGTACTATTTGCATACTTCGAATATATTTTTTTTCATTATATTTTAATGCATATTCATGGCTATTTCATTGGGATTGTTTCAATACAAAAACAATAGTTTATGGTACATTTACTTATATTAAATTAAAATTAAAATTATTTGCTTGCAAATACTTACAGGTGTATTTAAGCTTTAAGAAATATTGTTATCGTGTTTACCGTTACGTTATGGCCATTAGATTGACGTTTAAAATGGTGCATTTAACTGTTGAAATAATTAAGATATTAAGCAAAAGGAGTATACCACATGCCAAAAAAAAACAAGCATAATTAAAATAAATTTACATTTTATTTTGATTTTTATATTTAATTATTATTATTCGTTTCATTATTCGTTATTTTGATTTGAAAAGTTTGAAAAAAACAATAATTAAACGAAATCGAACAAAAGACTTAAGCACCGAACTTGTTGTTAGTGCTTAACGAATGCTCTGATAATTTAATCATTTAATTTTAAATCATTTAAATTTATTAAGAAATTTATTAAATTGTTATACTTTTTCGGTCGGAATATTAGCAAAATATTGCTTAAACTCCATGTCAGATATCTCCAACAAAATGAAAAAATATTTCTTCGGCGAATTCCTGTCAGCAGATTTGTGGCAAAAACCCTGACAGTAAATAAAATTGTCATGAAAGGTTTCTCAAAAAAAAAAATCTGTCGTTCGGAAACGTCTTTAAACTGTAGGTCCCGCCACTCATGTATAAAATTAACACACACAACATAAGTGATGTGAGAAACTATTTATTTTTATTTTATTTGTAATTTAAATTTTATACATGAGTGGCGGGTCCCATCGTATAATGCTGATTTCGAACGACAGATTTTTGAAAAACTTTTCATGGCAATTTTCTTTGTTCTCACAGTTTTTGCCAAAAAACCTACTGAGAGGAAGTCGCCGAAGAAATAATTTTTTTTTTTCATATTTCGTTTTGATGTCTGACATGTGGTTTGAACCTTGGCCTTTCGTCTAATAAGCCAAACCACTATTAGACTACGGAATCATCATTATCAGTCAGTACCAATAATTTACTCTTGCTTGATAATTCGGTCCTATCTTTGCCATTTTTTAGGAAATATGCTGAGAGGAATTCGCCGAAGAAATATTTTTTTCATATTTCGTTTTATTAAAGACGTCTGACCTTAGGTTTGAACCGCGGCCTAACGTCTAGTATGCCAACACACTACCTACTAGACTACGGCGATCTCAAAATGTTGTAGATACATCAGACAAATCTGACCCGATATGATTATATGCAGAACAAAATTTGTGATTCCATCCTAGGGACCTCATAGCAGTTAGAGCGGCACACTGACCTCTGGATACACTGGCCTCTGAGTACACTGGTCTCTGTGTACACTGGCCTCTGGGAATACCACATAATGACTTCTATAACGACAAAGAAGAAGGGAAGATCACAGAACATCTTCTATATTATAGTCCGGAGTTTGGGAATTATAGGACACACATACATACATACACATAATTGGTAATTACAACTCTTCAGTCAGGATTACGACCTAGTTTCTCACACCACTTATGTTGTGTGTGTTAATTTTTTATACATGAGTGGAGGGAAACTACAGTTTAAAGTCGACTCCGAACGACAGATTTTTGAGAAACATTTCATGGCAATTTTTATTTACTCTCAGAGTTTTTGCCAGAAATCTGCTGAGAGGAAGTCGCCGAAAAAATATTTTTTGTAGTTTTGTTTTGGTGTTTGGCCTGGAGCTCGAACCCTGGCTTTACGTCTAATAAGCCAACTCACCACCTACTAGACTACGACGAGTTTCAGACCACGGAACATCTTCTATATTATAGTCCGGCGCTTGGGAATTATAGGGCACATTTACCTTCCAAATCTTTCAGGATGACTGAGAGATCCCAACCGGGAATTGTACATAATGGACACAGTATATCGGTATTACAGGGTGCCCTGGTAGTCTAGTGGGTAGTGTGCTAGACTATTAGCGTGAAGGTCGTGGGTTCGATTCTCACCGAGCATATGGTCAAGTTACTCCGCTCGTATGTAATTAGAATATAATTTGTAATTGTATTGTAATAAATAAATAAATAAATAAATAATATCGGCATTACAACGGCTGTGATCATATAAGTGAGAAAATATTTTTTTCAAAAAGAAAAAAAAATTAGAAAAAATGACAATTTATTTTAAAACATCAATCGATTTCAGTTCAGTCTCATCTAAGTTCGTTAAATTACTTATCAAAATTGATTATTTTTAAAATTGTTTCAACAAAAGAAAAGTTAATATAATAAAAACATTGTCATTACTTTTGACTTGCATTTCATTTGCTATTTGATTGACTCTGATTTTATCGGATTTAATTGAATATTGATTGCAAGTCACATCAATCATTGGACAAGGTCACAGAACTTTCCATTTCATTACACAATATTTTAAAACTAATTTATATTGATTTAATCATTTTTACGCTTATAAACATTAATTAAGATTTTAAATGTCCATAAACTGATAAGGAATTTAGATTTTTTTTTCGTTTTTTTGTTGCGAATCATTAATATTCAAATGTATGTACGAGTACAACAAAAAAATCTACATATTTATAGTCAATTTCATTTGGTTTCGATGGTTTGTTGTTAATAAATTAATTAAAATCTGTAGTATTTTAAATTAACACCCGATATGCATATTAAATGAGTAACGCTCTGCTGTACATACGGCATCTTATTCCTTCTGCATTGATTGGCTGGCTCTCTCATATATAATTTCATTATAATATTGATCAATGCAGTCAGTGTCTCATAAACAAGACAACAACAGAGACAGCAGAGCAGGTTAAACAATTTGTTTTTTAATTAAAAAAGCTTTAAACAAATGCATAACATTTTTAAATAAAAACAAAAAAAAAATTTTTCTTTTTTTTACGACTCTGGCTGGTAATGAAAATACCAAAAAACCGAAAAATTAAGCTGCTCAAAAACAAAAAAAAATGTACTTTTTCATGGTTTTCTGTAGAACATTGTAAAATTTGTTATTGTACTAATTGCTGACAGCCGCCAATCATGACTTGAATATTAATTAGTTTTGTTCACCATTTTTTTTAATGGTTATAGAGAGACTTAGAGTTCAACATCAAAGGATTTTTGTTTTTCATTTCAAAATGTTTGTTTCTTTGTTTTGTTGCTTTCCGAATGACATGACAAGTTTAAGAAATGAAAACGTGTTGCAATTTCAGTCATTCATCCGTTGATTGTATTTGAAAGACCAGAAAAGGATATGAAAATAAAAATCCACGAGAATTTAAAGCTAATACGCAATTATTTGCAATTCATTAAAGACTGTATAAGAAAAAGTTATTACGAATTTAATAGCTATAGTAAAATAAATAAAAATCTATGAAGAAAAAAAAGTGAGTCCAAAACTCTGCAACAGAGATCAGTAATGAATCGTTTTTTCGCTACTCATAAGCACTCGTGAAATTTTCAATATAGGTGAGTCAACAATAGTGAAATTTAGCTATGTACTCTGATTCATTCGTACTCACTACAACGTTTTATAAGTACAGGTTGCAATGAGTATGAGTTGGAATCAAACTCATACCATTCGAAATATGTTTGATTCATGAGCCTAGTCATTTGGATTCATAAGCAAAAAATAAGGGCAGCAAGCAAAGCAAACACACAACCTTCTAGTGAGTATTGTAGTGTTCTTACGCGATTCATACTTATTTTGTGATTCTTGAAAATGTTGTGTTATGGAGAGTCGATAATAACATACATACGTGTTGTTTGTTAAGTATGAATATGATGAGTACTTCAAACTTTGAATATAAGTAGAGGTTCCATGATATTAAAATAAGTATGAATGCGTATGAAAGCATCAGAAATTATGAGTATGATTCGATTCTACTCATCTTTTTGAATACTTAAACTGACTGACCAACTGTGTTAGCCATTGTATATGCCAATCGAAAGAAAGAGTACAATTGATTCCAGCTGAATGTAATGAACAAATGCAGTATTCTGAAAACTATGCACTTTTGACTTTTGTTTGTAATTATAAATGAGTAAATAGGTCTGCTGGTTTTAGAAAACTAAGTATATTTTCATTGAATTTGAAAATGCTCTTCCCTCCTAATTTTATTAAAGATCCTCCGCTAGTTTTCCCTGAATAAATTATTCACGTCTTGGTACAAAAGGCAAGGAAATTTAATTTTTCTCTTAAAGATTTTATATCTTCACTTCTAGCACTTAGCGAATGAATCTTGGTCACCTAGAATTTCGTTGATAGAACGTGTCAAGGCAAACGTTGAATGGCTGAGTGGGTAACACAGATTTGTTTAGAACGGATATCATCAACATACAAAATTAACAGCTCCGAATCGTGTATCAAAAGGTCAAACCAAGATCATTTCCATTCAGAGTCTAATAAAATGTCAGTCGATAAAATTGACAGGATGAAAAATCATGGCCCCTTTCGGCATTTGCCCATACATACATACATATGTAGTCAGTCATTACAACCCTTCAGTCAGGATTACGATCTAATTTCTCACAACTCTTAAGTTGTGTGCATTAATTTTATACATGAATGTCACGACCTACAATTTCAAGTCGATTCAGAAAGAAAGATTTTTGAGAAACTTTTCATGGCAATTTTATTTGCTCCCGGAGTTTTTGCCAGAAATCTGCTGAGAGGAAATCGCCGAAGAAATATTTTTTCATACTTAGTTTTGTTGGACACAGCTGACATGGGGTTTGAACCGTGGCCTAACGTTTAATAAGCCAATACATTACCAACTAGACTACGGTGAATAATACTTATAATGGGGAAATAGTCGCCGTAATCTAGTAGGTAGTGTGTTGGCTTATTAGATGTAAGGCCGTGGCTGAAACCCCAGTCCAGACATATCGTATAAATCAAAAGATGAAAAAATATTTCTTCGGCCATGAAAAGTTTCTGAAAAACCTATCATTCGAAGTTGGCTTTAAACTATGGGTCCCGCTACTTATGGATAAATATTGACACACACAACATAGGTGGTGTGAGAAGCTAGGGCGTAGTCTCGACTAAAAAGGTTGTAATAACGAATCATGAATCATGAACGAAGTCGCCGTAGTCAAATAGGTAGTGTGTTGCTTTATTAGACAATCCTGACATATCGACCAAAACAATATATAAACAATATTTCTTCGGCGACATCCTCTCACCAGATTTCAGGCATAAACTGACATAAATTGCCATGAAAAGTTTCTCAAAAATCTGTCGTTCGGAGTCGACTTTAAACTGTAGGTTGCGCCACTCATGTATACAGTTAACACACACAACCTAAGTGGTGTGAGAAGTCAGAGGAAGTAACAGAGGCACTGGATTTCACTATTTTCTTTTAGAATTTTGGTACTTTTGTAGAAAACAAGTTTTTTTGTAAAGAATAAGGTTTTTTCGCAAATAAAAAGTTTTATTTAAAAGAATTACAACGCTGGTCCCGCCACTCGTGGATAAAAACTAACAAACACAACATGGGTGGTGTAAGAAGCTAGGTCGTATTCCCGAATAAAAGGGTTGTAACAACGAATATTAAAAAAGCGAATGGCAGGCATTAATTTATTGTTCCAAATAAAAATTTCATTCATTTTTGTAAATATTCTGTGTTTGTTTATCAAGTTTTCAGAGGGTTTGTTGCCTAAGTCTTTTATGGCATGAGAAACTAGATCGGTATCCTGACTGAAGGGTTGTAATGACCAGTAAGTGAGTATTATAACATATACTTGGTAGCAAATAGCATTTTTTTCTATAAAGTTCTATAAAGGATAACCTTTTCTAAATCGATATTTCTTAGAACATATGGTATTATAACACGTATATATATTTTGTAACAAAATTAAATGTTCAATATATGTATGCACAGTCACACAGATAATTATACGTACCCCCCTAAAAATCATTTTTTAAGAATGATAATATATGGACAAGTCAACTGATTATTGCGCCAAATTTTTTGTTTTCCGTCACAGCCGAACAAATTATATTTATTCTTATCACTAAATATTACATTCGCCCAAAAAACCCAAAAATTATTGGGCAAATTCCAATCGTGGCTTTTTTCTCGGCACTCGTCTGCGGAAACCGTTCTTTCTCAAAACATTTCGAACTGTTTCGGAATGCAAAATAACACTGTGATCACTTTCCGAGGTATTTCGTATTTCTACGGCTGTAGTACTAGGATTTTTATCCACAATACCTTTTATATACCGGACTACCCTTGGAGAAATTTTATACGAAATATACGTCGTACGTATAATTTTCTGGGGTGCCATATTAGTTTTAAGCAAACTGCAGTCACAAATTCACAGATTTTGGGAATCTTTCTTCTTTATTTAAGTAAATGTGTCGTTACAGACGCTAATGTAAAGAAATTTTAGATTAGAAGTTCATTACTTAAAAAAAATGATTTTTAGAGGGGGGTACGTATAATTATCTGTGTGACTGTATGAACCCATATGAAAAGATTGTTTTTCCCATATACGAATTTCATCTTTTTCCCCTAAAATAATTACGTTGTTACCGAGTTTAATATCACCTATAATACATTCAATTTTTCAATAATTCGTAAACTTTGCATGCATGTGCACACATAAGCCAATCAAGAGTTATTCGAATATGGCCAAAAGGGTAAAACACAATTTAATATTTCATTAAACAGTCATTAGAATTGTTGGCATCAGCAAAATATTTGCTACCAAAAACAATCTTTTCGGGGTCTTATATTTCTCTTAAGTCTTTTTTACTTTTTATTTTAATAAAGTGGCCAAAGGCAAGTTCAATCAATGCGTAAGTAATTTCAGAAAAAAACCGAAAAAAAATTCTCTAAAATTTCAGAAGCAGACAAAGACAGGTAGACAGGCTGATAAATTATTAAAAAAAATAAGAGGCAAAATAAAAACAAAAAATTAAAATATTAAATATAAAATCAAAAAAGAATCAAAAACAATAACGTATATATCTGTATGTATATATGTATTTGGCCTAAGGTCTCAAAAAAAAAAACGAAAAAGAACGAAAAAAAGATTGAGAAACGATTTTAAATGAATTGTAGAAATAAGATAAAATGTGAGATGAGATGTTAAAGTAATAAATGAAGCCTATAAAATAACCACAACTTCTGAGAAGTCTCACAGACTAATAACTACCAATAAATGATGAAGATGTTGCCAATTAATGGAAATGTTCTCGTCTCTCGTATATTGGCTGGCTGGCTGGCTGGCTGGCAACAACAGCATCATTTTTCATTTGTTGCATTTCAGTCATTCAATTTAAGACAGGAAATTGTTGGCATCAAATTTCAGCATGTTAAACTTGGCCAGTGTTAACAAAAATATATTTTGCACCTGATCTTAAGAATAACTCATAAATAATGTTTGTAAAGGCTTTGGCTTTGGCTTAAAAGCAAATATTTGACTCATTTTGTCTGTAAGATTTATGTCTTGACAACGAATATTATGTAGACGTGTCTGTAAGTGATTAAAGACTGTAGCATATACTATCAACACTTTATAATAATGAATGCAATGTATGTACATACATATGTATAGTTAGACAGCTAGCTATTAAAGCAGCATTGCCAAAGCCAAGTGTTTATGTAGTTGCCAGTCAAAAACTTATTGACTACAAGTCTGTTCTTTTTTTCTGTTTGTGGACCTCCTTCTTCTTACGTTTATATATGACTATTTAACAACAGGGCAGGAGCAGATTAATACACTCATAAAAAAATTAAGAAATTTATTCTGAAACCTAGGAGATCAGTTTTTGTAATGTGTGTGAAGATCAATTCGAATTTGAAAATCCAAGACGCAATCCATACATTTTAGCAGCGCCACATTTGGCATTAACAGAGAAAAATTTCCTCCTAACGGAACAAAATTTGTCCTTAACAGAGCACTGTTAGCTATTTAAGAGTATCCATCTGCAAAAGCCCACTTGTTTAGGTGCCAATTTTGGGAAATACTATAGGTCTATGAGTACAATACTATATGCAAAAGAAGGTTCCAAGGCCTCTTAATATAATCAGCAACATATTCACATATAAAGTGATATGCTATTGAGAAAATTTGCTTTGAAAATATCAATTTTTTGCTTGAAAATTCTCTAGAAAATCAGTGGCCATTTTGGAACGTATGTATAAGAAATAGTACACCATACAGACTATATGCAAAGGGTAGTAGGATACCTGGAATAATTCCATCCTCCATCCCCACCAACCATCCTATAGATTTCAACACTTTTGTTCACAAACGATAATGATCATAATGAGAATTTAATTTTATGTCAATAGTCTGCAATTATTTCAAAATAGAAAACTAATCTACTTATTGCCACTGTTAAACAGTTAACAGTGCTCTGTTAATAGCAAAGTTTACCCTGTTAGAGGCAAGAAGAGGCGCTGCTAAAAGTGTAGGTTTGCGTCTTTGGTTTTTATATTCTAATTTATCTTCACACACATTTTTTTTCAATATTACACGCCAAAGGATATTCCTTCCAAATGAATTAAAGCTCTGAACGAAATGTGTTTATGGGTTACATTTAATAATCAAATGAGAAAATGCTCTTCAACAAACGTGTAAAAAAAACTTTTGCCTTTGAGTTGCCAACCATCCTTTAAGCACAAAGTTAACATGGAAGTAAAGATGGCAGACATTTATAGAAAGAAAAGATTCGTAGAAAGAAAAAAAAAATCGCCTTAGTCTAGTAGGTAGTGTGTTGGCTTATCAGACGTAAAGCCACGGTTTAAACGCTAGGTCGGACGATTTAGCCTTTGAGTTGCCAACCATCCTTTAAGCACAAAGTTGACATGGATACAAGGACGGCTGAGATTTATAGAAAGAAAAGAGAAAGAAGGAAAAAGAAGTCGCCGGAATCTAGTAGGTAGTGCGTTGGCTTATTAAACGCAAGGCCACGATTTAAAACCCAGGTCAGACGACTTCGGCGACCTCCTCTCATTAGATTTCTTACAAAAACTCTGAGAATAAATAAAATTGCCATGAAAAGTTTCTCAAAAAACTGTCATTCAAAGTCGATTTTAAATGGTAGGTCCCGCCACTCATGTATAAAATTAAAACAGACAACATAAGTGGTGTGAGAAACTAATTATGTATGTTATGTACATATGTAAAGACAGAAAAAAAATATAGAATTTGATTACATCAGCCAAATCTTTGTCTTGCTTCAAACAGACATTTTACCAAATACTTTCCTTGAGTGTATCATAATAGAGGGAGATAAACGTAGTCGCGTACACATGTTATTAAAAAACTATTTAAACACTTTACACAATTTTGTAATTTATTTTGTATTCTCAACGCCAAAAACTACAAAAAAATAAATCAAAAAAATGGAAAAGGAACACAAACAAACATGTTGAGATAATTAAATATCTGTAGCCAGAGTTTGAAATACAATAAAACTAAAATGGAAATTGTTTAACACCATTTACAACATGAGTGGCATAGAGAACAAAAAAAAAACAAACAGAGAAAATGAGAATAAAATAACAGACAGAAATTATTGAACCACCTTTGCAATGTTCTGGCATATTTTTCAATTTATTCTACGTTTTTATTAAAATATTTTGGAACACGCTTTTATTTTAAATTGCGTGTTTAATATCAGATTAAAAAAAAACTAAATTGAACGCATTTTTGTTGTTTTAAGAAATGAAACAATTTAGACATACATGTGGCTAATCAGTATTGTATGTTATTAGGGTTGTTAATTTAAATTTGCTAATTTCAATTTTAAGTACCCAAATGCCTAGTAGACGTTGGTGCAATCCTGTAAGCCCATACAAAGAAATGGATAGGAGAAATATTTAAAGTTGTTCTCGGGAATAGATGATACCTATTAATCCAATCAAAGTTACTTAAGTTACATCTTAGCTGTAGTATATCAGACTTAATTTCGCAGTTGTATCAAACAGGTTTTTTAGATAGTATAGTAGACATAGGAAATATGTCCCGATTAGTTTCATTTTCAACCATACAACCCCTTTTCATCACACTACACCGTGAAAATTCAAACCCCTGGTACAGTTTCTTATACATTCCAGCCATCTCTCTTGAAAGTCAACCAGTACTCATAGCAAATCCTATTAAATTCAACAGTTTTACATTTTCGAGAAGTCGCCGTGGTGTAGTAGGTAGTGTGTTGGCTTACTATTCGTAAAAGCCCGGGTTCGTATCCCAGGTCAGACATCAAAAATGAAATATGAAAAAAAAAAAATATTTCTTCGGCGACTTCCTCTCAGCAGATTTCTGGCAAAAACTCTGAGAGTAAAATAAACTGCCATGAAAAAGTTTCTCAAAAATCTGTCGTTCGGAGTCGACGTTAAACTGTAGGTCCCGCCACTCACGTATAAAATTAACACACACAACATGAGTGGTGTGAGAAGCTAGGCCGTAATCCTGACTGAAGGGTTGTAATGGCCAATTATGTATGAATTATGTATGTATGTACACACGTAAAAAACCTAATTGGGCTCTTGCCAAGAGCTCAGAAAGCTTTGTTTTTTGTCCGTCAGTACGTCAGAGAATTCCTGATATTCTAGAAGTGGCGTCATCAGATCACTTGCGTTCGATATTCTCTTTGCAGGAACTCTTAGCCGAAAAGTGCAATCGAATCAGTCCGCGCGGAAGCCAATCAGTATCACTAACAAAATTGACCTGATTTTTCAGTGACACATTCTTCAAACAATCCGCAACACGGATTGTACATTCACTCAGGTGCTTGTCTTTGTACTATGTTTCCTCAAAGCGATACAATTACTAAGAAGATGTTGAACACATTACTGCTCTTGCCCATTCTGACAACTCTACAGTAATCATAATACCAGCAACCCATGTGGTCACTGTTATAATGCCCAGTAATTATGCCTATTAGAAATTTAATTGAACCCCTTACAAGGTCAGAGGATATTAGACGTTCTCTAAGTGTTCGTCTATCTCTATTCTCAGTTGGTTCATCTCGGCACACAGCTAAAGGGGAATGCATGTATTCCAGGACAAGAACACAAAGGTACCACTCTTGTAGCTCATTCCCCAGCAATATCAATCCCTGGACCATAGCCCAATTGCAATCGAGAAGACACTTTGTTCTTACTGCATTAGACTTGCAATGTTTTATACTATCGAAGTAGATATCGATAACTTAAGTATTGAGATTTTACTTTTGAATGTAGTTCGCTGTCCTGTCAATGGCAATGCCAATGTGCGGTCATGTTCTACGAAATAAATATCCGTTCAAAACTTTTCTGTCTTCGAAACCAATCTTCTCTAAAAGGTATTCTAATGCAATACGTCCCAGCAAAGCTCAAGACATATATCATATCATGTCCTGTTGGACCTGATCGGCCATCCATTTCGTATAGGATGCTGAGTTACCAGTGTGAGAGTGTCTCAGTTCAACTGACCTTCTGACCCTCAGCATCTCAGGGATAAAAAACGTCCTTTTATAATATCCATTTAGAATGAAGTCGCCGTAGCCTGGTAGGTAGTGTGTTGGCATATTAGACGTAAGGCCTTGGTTCAAACCCCAGATCAGACATCAAAAAGAAAATCTATAAAAAAATATTTGTTTGACGACTTTCTCTCAACAGAGTTCTGGCAAAAACTCTGAGAGTAAATAAAATTGCCATGAAAAGTTCCTCAAAAATCTGTCGTTCGGAGTCGACTTTAAACTGTATGTCCCACCACTCATGTATAAAAATTAACACACACAACATAAGTGGTGTGAGAAACTAGGTCGTAATCCTGACTGAAGGGTTGTAATGACCAATTATGTATGTATGTATGTAAAAGCTTAAAATGAATAACTAGATACACATTAAAGTTGATAACAATTAAACAAGTTTTCTGGAATAATAGTGGTGTCCAGGAGCAAATGACATAATCTTTAGCGCGGATTTGTACAGGCATTGCCAAATATGTATAAAACATCGAATATATGTAACATCCTGTGTATTGTAGACCATCCTATGTACTCGTATAATTGGCCTTCAAGGCGTGTTCACAAAGCATTCATTATTAAGTTGTCGCCTGAAAGAGCCATCCCTATAAGTTATCGAAAAAATAAACCGTATGTAAATTTGGTATTTATCAGTTTAGTTCGTTTAACATCTTTTTAACTGGTTAACCATAATTTGTTTAGCCCAAAGCCTTTATGTAAAATTGGTAAAACGAAAAATCATCTTCTTAACGAAACAAAGAGGCCATATTGTAATTTTCTTAACTGATTTCTATACATACTTACTTATGCAAATACTACAACATACAGAAGGTTTTAGAGCCATAAAATTTATTATTCACTTTCCATTACAAACAATATACAGTCATAAATTTAAGCTGATTGTTTTTGTTGTCTGGTGTTTTTTCTTTTTTTCTTTAATTTATTTAATTCCTACAATACCTACAACCAATATTTGTTTATTGAAAAATTGTTAAACGAGTAAAAAAAACTGAGTGGCAAAAATTGAATTTCAATCAAATTGGTGTTAAAACATAAATCACACAAGGAAAAAAAAGCAACAAAAAACAAAAACAAATAAAAAATGAAAATAAAAATTTTAAATTAAAATATTCGTAAAGTGTATGAGTAGTTTACAGTAAATCAATATCAACTTACACAATACAAGACGATACTACTACATGCCATACTACAGTGCCATGTGTTAAAAGTACATTTGTACTCAGTAACCAGTATACCATACAATATGGGCATACATATTGTGAATACCCTTGTAGATGTTTGTATATACGTATGTATGCCATGAAAATCAATGATAAAAAGCCAACAAAAAGAAAAAATACTCAAAACAAGCATCGATTGATCGAGCAAAAGAACATTCAACATAAATAATTTGGTTTTACGGCCTTATCAGCAGCATTTTTGGTAACAAGCATAAAAATGCATTAAAGTCATATATCATGGGCTTAAACTTAAATTGAAATCAGTCTTTAGCTTTTTTTGCTTTTATGTCAAATGCCCTATAAGCAGGAGTTAAGACAGGAGAAGTTCGAATATAATATCAGATAGGAAAGCAGGTTGAAAACATTCATTTCTATGATTGAGAAGAAAGCGAGGAATAGTTTCCCCTGCTTGGATTCAAGAATCAAATTGAACTATTTAAAGAAAAGAATGCGGAGTATGGCCAATAAGTTAACCCTTTAACTGTTGCTTTTCTGCCTGTTTAATTACTTTCCAGCAAAGACGAGTATACTCGACATAAACATAGTAAAATATTTCTGCCTGTAAAAGTAGGCAATTATCACTCAAAACTGAACGTTACGCATTGGTTTTTTAGTAAATATACATGTTTACGAATTTCAATTTTTATGAAATATATATTTTGAAACGGTACTGCCCTAGAATTTGTTATTTCAGCTTAATAGAGGCAATTGTTGCCAAATTTACGAATGTTCTGAAATGTACATTTTTTTAAAAGACCTTCATTTCATCTTTCTCAGGGAAAAAATTCCAGTAGATTCCTTGAATAATAATACGAATGGGACTCCTTTTTTATTTATGACGTGTATACTCTACAATATGCGAAAAAATTACTTTTTCGCTCGACAGTCGAATATACCCGTCATAAAAAAGGAGTCCCATTCGTATTGTTGTTCAAGGAATCTACTGGAATGTTTTTCTCTGGGAAAGGTCAAATGAAAGTCTGTTAAAAAATGCACAATTTAGAACAATATGCGAAAAATTTATTTTTTAGCTCCTCAGTCGAGTATACTCGACGTAAACAGTTAAAGGGTTAAAAATCAGAGTATAAAAGATGTTAGAGAAAAAATAATGTAGAATAGGGATTTCCTTTAATACATACATACATAATTGGTCATTACAACCCTTCAGCCAGGATTACATTATAGTTAGGTTAGGTTAGGTTAGGTTGGAGGACGTTTACTTGTCAATTAAGACAAGTACAGTACCCGGAGGTCGAATTGACCCATTGTACAACGTCCTAGTTTCTCACATCACTGATGTTGTGTGTGTTAATTTTATACATGAGTGGTGGAACCTACAGTTTAAAGTCGACTCCGAACGACAGATTTTTTTGAGAAACTTTTTTCATGGCAATTTTATTTGCTCTCAGAGTTTTTGCCAGAAATCTTCTGATAGGAGGCCGTCGAAGAAACTTCGACTTCGTTACGTTATAGTTTCTCAAACCACTTATGTTGTATGTGTTAATTTTATACATGAGTCGCGGAATCTACAGCTTAAATCAAAATCGGCAAAAATCCGTACTAAAGATTATGTCATTGGCTCCTGGACACCACTATCATTCCGGAAAACTTGTTTAATTGTTATCAACTTTAATGTGTAATAATATCTAGATATTCATTTTAAGCTTTTACATACATACATACATAATTCGTGATTACAATCCTTCAGCCAGGATTACGACCAAGTTCCCCGCACCACCGTTGTTGTGTGTGTTAATTTCATACATGAGGGCGGGACCTCATTAAGTCGACTCCGAACGCCAGATTTTTGAGAAACTTTTCATGGTAATGTCTGCTGATATGAAATAAACGAAGAAATATTTTTCATATTTCACTTTGTTATAGATGTCTGACCTGGCGCTTGAATCGTTGCCTCACGTCTAATAAGCCAACACACTACCTACTAGATTATTTCCTTTGAAACAGAGCAGATATCAGCAACGAGTATTCAAAAAGATAAGTAGATTCGAATCATACTCATAATTTCTGATACTTATACGCATTCATACTTATTTTAGTATCATGGAACGAACCTCTACTCATATTCAAAGTTTGATGTACCCAACATATTCATACTTAACAACACGTATGATGTTGTTGTGGATTTCGACTCTCCATAACTCAACATGTACACGAATCACAAAATAAGTATGATTCGCGTACGAACGCTAAAATACTCACTAAAAGGGGCTGCCTTCCAAAATGTATCAATACAAAGTTTGTATGCAGTTCTACTACGGTATATAAACTATGTAGATATGCCAAGTAACCAAACAATGCATCAACTATAAACCCGATGCCTGATTGCTTTTTGACTGCGTTAAAAATACACATTGACGGCGTTTTGAAATAGAATACATTGTATATATATATTTTGTACAGCGGCATTATGAAACACGATACTTTGTTCAAACACAAAGCAACTAATATTTTGGAAGGCAGCCAGGTTGTGTGTTTGCTGTGCTTGCTGCTCTGTTTTTTTTGCTTATGTGTCTGTTTTCATTTTTTGTAAATGCAACAACAACTAAAACTGTAAATTTTGATGAATGACTCGAGTCACTCGAATGATTTATAAGTATTATAAGAATTTTTCTAATTTTTATCAATATAAATGAGTACGCTTATGAATCAAACATATTTCGAATGGTATGAGTTTGAAGACAACGTTGTACTCATGCTCATTGTATTCTTACTTATAAAACAACGTTGTAGTGAGTGCGAATGGATCAGAGTACGTAGTTAAATTTCAATATTGTTGACTCACTTATATTGAAAATTTCATGAGTGCTTATGAGTAGCAAAAAACGATTCATTGCTGATCTCTGATACAGACGCAAATATTCTTGGAAGCTCTACAAGGCAATTAAAGAATCCCCAGTTCAAAAATCGGGGACTTTATTATAACAACTCTGGCTTATTACAAGATATTTGCGTTCTAAAGGAATATGAGAGTTACGAGTCTTTTACGATTCACAAGTCATAGTAAACTCGGTATGATGATTTTGAAATAAATCAGGTTTCAGGCACGCAATTAATCCACTCTTCGTAGTCGTATTATAGGGTATTTTACAGCCTTAACAGAATTATTTTTTTTTAAATTTTTTGCTCATTTTTATGTAGACTTTTTCGCACACACATAATCATAGTAGATGATATGGATGGTGGTGGCGTATAATTAATTTTATTTGTACATGCAACAGAAGGTGTCTTGTATAAAATTGAGTGTTTTTGTGTATTTTTTTTATTTTTTTTTTTGAAATTGTAAAAAATGCCTTAAGCTTACTCATCAGCATCTTAAACAGAAATAAAAATAAAACAAAAAAATAAAAACAAAAAAAACAAAAAACAAATAAATTTTATTGCAAGCCAAGCCAAGCCAAGCAACACTATATAAAATGATTAAAGATTTATTGTAGTCAGGCTTGTACACACAAGCTTTAAATGATCATGTGCGTGTTGTAGCTGGACGTAGCAACAACGAGAGAAAAAAAGAGAAAAAAAAGAAAAATAACATGAATGTTTAACGATTTTCTGATTTGTTTGAAATGATGAATGCAAATAATTTTTCAAATCGTTACAAAGATTTACATTTAAATTACATGAAATAAAAACGCATAGAAACACTAATCATACGTTGTGTTGTGGCATAGACGGACGGACAGACGTTTTGTTTAACTGTCATTCAAGCATTTTTCTTTTTTTTGTTCATTTGGTTTGGTTTTACTCTTGTAAAAATGATTAAAGACTTGCTTAAGCATGAATTAAGATTTAAAGCCAATGATTAAAATTAAATTAACCACGAGAAAAACATTTTCTTCTTTGTTTTTCTTCTTTGTTTTTTTTTCTCAACATTATTTAAGCATGTAAAGAAATTTGTCTATTTCAGTTGGTCGTTAAGCTCAGCACTTGCCTTGTTTTAAAAATGGGAGACAATTGTTAAGGCCAACAATGGTTGTGATTTTAAAATTAAACTACAGCCAGTAAATCTTTTGGACAACTCCACAATAAACACTCTCTACACATATACTTACATACACGGGTATATGTGTCGTTTTTTTTTTTTGGCATACCCCCACCGTTTATCACAGCAATACTTTAAGGTACCCATTACGTCTTTAACTAATATGGTACCGCAATTAAACAGTTGCCTTAAATGCCTCAATTGCCTCAGTTTGCCACTGACTTCATAGCCAAAGACATTCAACTTTTTAAACTGTTTCATTGCAACAGCAGCAGCAGTGTTCAGTTCATTCATTCCTGTAAAGCATGTTGAATGCAGCCAAAAGTGTAATACTCGATACAATACAATGCGATATGGTTTCCTTGTTTTTTTTTCTTTTTTTTTTTTTGTCATACAGAGGGGGAAAAAATTTGCTATAAATTCACCAAAAATTAAAAGCACGAGGGCTGCTATTTATATTTAGTATGTACAATGCCATCTCATCTTACGAGCCTTATTTGCCTTTCGCTTCCCATATATTTTTGAGGTAGTAATCATCGTTCTAGTGACTCAAACGGATGCTGGATTATTTTGTGAAAATCTTCTTGTAAAGAAGTCCTTGAAGCCAAAGTAATGCCACATTTTGGAAACGTGTGGAACAATGAAAAAATTTCATCAGCAATATACTCAAGACAAAACCCAATATAAAACCCAATCCATTTTTAGTGAAAGTGTTCTTTCCCGCCATTTCAGTACTTCCAACAGTATATCATTGGCTATTGTAATGTCCTGGAAACCTTACACTGGCTATGTAAAGGGTGTTTTTTATAGAGGTATAGAACTTTAAGTTGCAATAAAACAACGATGGATTATTCGATTGACATGAATTTTATTTATCCGAAAGATAATCTTGTGGCATTACATTTTAAATATGATTTCTGGCATATGACCGCCACGGCTGGCGCGGATGTAGTCCAATCTGGACGTCCAATTTTCGATGACTTTTTCCAACATTTGTGGCCGTATATCGGCAATAATACGGCGAATGTTGTCTTCCAAATGGGCAAGCGTTTGTGGCTTTACCGCATAGACCAATGACTTTACATAGCTCCACAGAAAGTAGTCTAGCGGTGTTAAATCACAAGATCTTGAAGGCCAATTCACAGGTCCAAAACGTGAAATTAGGCGGTCACCAAACGTGTCTTTCAATAAATCTATTGTGGCACGAGCTGTGTGACATGTTGCGCCGTCTTGTTGAAACCAAATCTCCTGGACATCATGGTTATTCAATTCAGGAATGAAAAAGTTAGTAATCATGGCTCTATACCACCATCGTTTTTGAACAAGTACGGAGCAATGATTCCACCAGCCCATATAGCGCACCACACAGTCAGTTTTTCTGGATGCAACGGTGTTTCCACATACACTTGAGGATTACCTTCACTTCAAATGCGGCAGTTTTGTTTGTTGACGTAGCCATTCACCCAGAAGTGCGCTTCATCGCTAAACAAAATTCGCTTATGAAAATCGGGAACAACGGTAATCTCGTTTTGGGCCCATTCGACGAATCTACGCCTTACTTGATGATCGTTTGGCTTCAAATCTTGCATGAGTTGGATTTTGTAAGCACGCAAACCAAGATCATTCCGCAAAATCTTCCATAAAGTGGATGAACACAGATCCAATTCCTGTGCTCGATGGCGGATGGACTCATTCGGGTCTTCCTCAATGCTACGCTCTACAGCAGCAATAGCTTCTTCTGTACGCACCGTACAGCGTCTCTGCGGATGCGAGTTATCAATAAGAGTAAACGTGGTGCGAAAACGTTCCATGGTTAATGGAATTAACTGCTCTGATGGACGATTTTGTCGACGATAAAATGGACGTAGTGCGCGATACGTTTTCCGCAGAGAACCATTATTTTCGAAATAAAATTGCACTATTTGCAAGCGTTGTTCAGGCGTGAGTCTATTCATGATGAATTGCCAAACCAAACTGAGAATAAATCACTTGACAGCTGTTAAATCGGTCGCCATCTTAAAAAGTAATGCCAACTTAAAGTTCTATACCTCAATAAAAAAAACACCCTTTACTTATGTTAGGTTAGGTTTGAGGACGTGTACTTACTCATTGAGGCAAATATACCCACCCACAGGTCAAACTGAATCATTGTAATTACTACCTAGAGGAGAGAGAGAGAGAGAGAGGATAGTGAAAGAAAGAGAAATTGGAAAAGCAAAAGAGGTAGGAAAGGCAGGATAAAGACACGAAGGAAAAGCATATGAACCACAAACACGCAAGAGAGCGCGACTACAACCTTGATGCCCTAACACTTCTTAACCAGTTCAACCTTATTATGAATCTATTGAGAGCCTTTATGTCGGCTTTCGACAAAAAGTCCAAATATTCGAAGAAGCTCCTAACCAGGGTTCTCAACCTCAATCTACTAAAGGCTGAAGAGTTGCAGAGGAGATGTTCGATGGTTTTCAACTCCTCCTCGTCACAACATACTCTGCTATAGTCCGGCTGGTATCTGTTCCAGATCCTTGCCAGCGATCTAATCTTGCAGTTCCCTGTAATGAAACCAATAACAAACCTCAGATTGGCCTTATCTAAGCTCAGCAGCAAACCTGTTCTATCACTGTTTATATCAGGCCATAGACACCTAAACACATAACATTCCGATCCATTCCCCCAACGCCTATACTCTTCCCCCTTGACCCATCTAGTGATGAGGCCGTGGAGTTGGCAGATTGGGGAATCAGAACCAATTATCAAATGGCGCTCAGAAAGTGAACCTAATCACGATGTATTTAATTGGTGAAGAAATATTTTTAGATAGAAACCATTGGAATATGCCGATTGGGTTAATTTCATGTGGTTGGTTCTCAACAGGAGATTGTATGGAGATCGTAGGTTAGGTTAGGTTAGGTTAGCGTGGTAGCTTTAATTTACCAAAAAGCTCACTTGAGCACGCATAGTGGCCCGTTGTGATGCCACAGGTGAACGCAGCCTCTGCACTGACCAAGTTCTTCCGATACAAGGAGAAGGAAGTTGGTCAGCGCCAGGGCTGCACATTTTCCAAAAAGCACGAAAAGCTGGAAAACCAGCCAGAATGTTTGAGAAACGAAGCTATGTCCTTGATATCAATGGACGATAGCTCCGTCAAGCTGACAAGGGTCGGAGAGCCAAATAACCTATATCTGCAGAAGAAGTGGATGACAGTCTCCTCCTTCTCGGCGGATCTGCATCCACGGCAGAAGTCGTTAAATGGGAGTCGCATTCTTTCCGCGTGTCTACCCATAACACAGTGTCCTGTAAGCATGGCCTGCTCTGGAGGAGAACGTAAACGTAACGTAAATGATGTGTAGCCCTTACGCTGACCAACTTCTTGGTGGAACTCGGTCAGTACAGGGATTGCGCTTAAGCGTATCGTCACAACGAGCCGCTATGCGTGCTTAAGTGTGCTTGCGGTGTCAAGGCTACCACTTTAAATGATATTAACAAGCTAGACCTTTATGTGTTCAGTATTAGGCCCCTATTTAAATTGATAAGGTTACCATACGACTTATTATGGAACAAATATTCTAAAAGCCATAAATTGTATCAAAAGTATCCAGATCGAAAACTTACTACAAATGGCCGCGGAAAATTAATTTTCGAAAACAAAACAAGAAAATTTTGCGCAAAATACAAATCAAAGTCCTCGCATGCAACATAAACTCTGGCTAGCTATCAGGCTAGCTTCACAAACTATTGACTTTATTTAGCCAAAGGCAGTAGCAATAAAAGTAGTGGCATTCGTAGTGGTAGTGGTAATGGTAGCGCTGTCTAGTTGCAGCATTGGCATGCATGTAGTATTTGCCTTATCGCTCGCTGCTTGCTGTTGCTCTGTGCTTTCAGTTGCATTGTGTTTAAAAAATGTAAAAATTGTCTGGTATGTTGTGGCATTGTCAACAGTGAAAAATTACAATGAATTAATTAATTGTCAGTTTACAACAATTACAAACGGCAGCAATTTTTCGACACTCTTGTAATGGTAAATATTTTTTTATTTTCCATTCGTCTTATACGTTCGTACGTTTGCTTCTCGGTTTTATTATGAGGAACTCGCCAACAATTGTACAACATGTGCAAATCTTAAGATGAAGATAAAGTACGTAAAGTAAAGGAGATTCTTATAAAACAAAAATTTTTCTTTAAAAGGCTTTAGTCATTAAGACTAAAAATAAATTTCATTTAAAGCCTTTAACTATTGCTGGGAATGGCACAGCAGAAGGCTGACTGCAAATATAACAACTAAATAAACGGTAGGCATTTATACATAAATTTTCGTCAAGTAAATGTTTATCAAATTAATCTCAACACTAAACGTAATAAAAGGTTTTTGTACTATTCCTTTATTTTTTTCTTCCTTCGTCTTAAATGACAACACTTGCAATAAACAAGCAAAAGTATAATTAACCCTTTCATGCCCGAATTTTTTGGGCCAGAGCTAAAATTTTTTAAGGACATGTGTTTGTTAGTCATGGCCTAAATATGAATTGATATTAAATTCAGAGTCCTACGTATTCTGGTTTTACACGTTTTTAACCAAGCTTGTTTGCAAAAAAAAAATCTTTTAAAAAAATTAAAAATTACGGAATTTATGAACAAAAATGTACAATGTTGCCTATAGGCAACATCGGGCATGAAAGGGTTAAGCTTTTAGCCGAATGACAGTAAATTTTAAATTGAAAATGAAATGGGCAAGTCTGTGTTTTAGATTTGTTTTCTTGGAAATTATAAAGCAAAAGTATTGCAAATATTGATAAAAAATGTTATTTGCTTCTAAAGTGAGTGCTTTTTGGAAACCAACAAAATACCAACAGCATTTGCCTCTCCAATATTATTGTAAGTATTGATTCGATTCTCACCAGATGCGCTAATCTATTAAACTACAATTACCATATGCCCCTATTAACCCAGCTTGTTATAATTATAATACAATTTGTAATCAAATTGCAATTATAACGCAATAATCGCATTTCTGACAAAGCCAATTTGATGAGTACATATATGTATACAGTGAGCGTCAAAAGAAATTGTGCACTATGGATAAAATTCTTACAATCACCAAACTTAACTTTTACCACTTAAGGAGAGGGCCCGAAAAAATTTGACAATATTTCGATATTTTTTGTAATTTTTTAAATTAAATTTTAAATTAAAAATAACGGTAATTTATTATTGTACAGTTCCTTTTTTAACGTACAGTTTCTTTTGAGGCTCACTGTACAATGGCGAATTATAAAAATTGTCCTGAATAAGATCCTTTATTTTATTCGAGGGCATTCCACTGTATTTAGTATCACCAAACTTAACATTTAACAGTTAAGGAGAGCGCCCGAAAAAATTTTTACACTTCGAAATTTTTTTTGGAATTTTTTTTCTTTCAATTTTAAAAACTGGCAATGAAACAATTTTTAAAATAAAAATAACGGTAGTTTATTAATGTATATTTTTATTTTATGTATAGTTTATTTTGAGGCTCACTGTATAATGGTGTATTATAAAAATTGTCCAGAATAAGATCCTTTATTTCATTCGAGGGCATTCTACTGTACTTAGTATCACTGAATTTAACTTAGTATCCTTGAATTTAAGCTAAACTCGTCTAAAGAATTCTCATCTAAAACATAACAACTTATGGAGTGAAATTCTTCAAGACGCTCAATATAAAACCAGCGAGGGAGGGTACCGAAAACAAAAATCTATAAAGCATACCCGCACACAAAAACTAGAATTTATTAAAAATGTCTGGCATTGATTTTGGATGATATTTTTGTCGATAAAGGTTTCTAAGTTATTGTTCTGGGACGATGTGATGTAGTCGTCTAAATGCTTGACCACAAGCCTGAGTGAAGGTAAATAAATTTCCTTAGGCTTATCGAAAATTAAGACACTTTAATTCCCTACAAATAATATATGTATGTATCTTTGAAAACACTACACATTCTCCCCTCGAGAAAAAACCATATCCATATCCTCTTGTAAAAATATTAGTACTCACTGATAAAGGTGCCTTACTACTGAAACCAATACAACTTCCGAATACAGTACCCCACAAAGCGGTCTTTCTAAGCAACAACAGATGGCAACCTTATCTTTCTAGAATCTACTATAGTAGACGCATAACCTGAAGCCGTCGCAGTCTAGTAGGTAGTGTGTTGGCTTACTAGACCTGAGGCCTCGGTTCAAACCTCAGGTCAGACAACTCCAAACAAAACGAAATATGTATGAAAAAATATTTCCTCGCCTACTTCCTATCAGCAGATTTCTGGCAAAAGCTCTGAGAGTAAATAAAAATTGCTATGAAAAAGTTTCTCAAAAAAAAAAATCTGTCGCTCGGAGTCGACTTTAAACTGTAGGTCCCGCCAATCATGTATGAAATTAACACACACAACATAAGCGGTGTGAGAAGATAGGCGGTAATCCTAACTGAAGGGATTGTAATGGCCAATTATGTATGTTATGTATGTATGAAAAAACCGCACACCCTCTCCCCTAGGGAAAACTATATCCCTTAGCACCAACTCTTTTGAAAATACTAGCACTCACTGAGAAAGGTTCTTTAGTACTAAAATTAAAACAATAACCGACTATAATATTACAAAGGGCGTTTTTTCTAAGCATGGACAGATGGCAACCCTATCTTTCTAGAATCTATCATAACCTGCTTAGCTTGAAAAGCTTGATTTATGGGAAACAAACCAAAAATGAAATACTAAAACGATTGTTGAAATGCAAGAGTCCTTTGGTTATAATGGAACGAAAAACAATTATTTATAATCAAAGTTTTCGGATTTCATTGATCTATTAAAAACTGGTAACTGGTTAAAACTTAGTACCACAGGCCTTAGGTTATGTTAGGTTAGGTTAGAGGACGTGTACTTGTCAATTAAGACAAGTACAGTACCCGGAGGTCGATTTGACCCATTGTACAACGTCCTAGCGACACAGGCCTTTGTTCACGCTGTTATTAAACAATTCTGTGAAATTCGATTTGAGTCAAAGGAATATAGTCAATAATCCATAAGTTGAGACAAAAAATCGTTTGCCTAAGCAATTTTATATCGAAGACGATTCGTCAAAGATCTAATTTTGTATTCTCGTACTCGTGTAGAAAATTCTACTGCGAGTATACACAGGAACATTGACAAACCTGTAGACATTCGTTCCCTCATGAAAAATCTAATCTCCTTTGATTTGTAATTATTCGAAATTGATTTAAGTCAAGCGTTGTCACCGTTTTTAAATGCTCAAGTGGCTCAAGTCGCCATCGGTGTTAGTGTCAAGGAACTTGATACCTTGATCATTATCATCATATAAATTTTCTCAACACGATCCGAGAGTTTTAAAAGTCGAGCTATCATTCGAAAGTATACAGCGTCTATTAGATAAATATCACAATCCGCATTTCTGGAAGATTTGAATTGAACAATTTTCTGAACCTTCCCCAAAGAAAAGTTAATCTTTGCTATTTTATGTCTCATATACTTCTTGAGCCTTGGAGACTTTCGCCTCCTAAATATTCAGACGGTAACCACATGCACATACATAATTGGTTATTACAACCCTTTAGACAGGACTACGACTTCGCTTCTGACCTGAATTGAAACTGAGGCCTCATGTCTAATAATCCAACACATTAACTACTAGACGGTAGGTAGGTAGAAGTGGCTATCCCCTCAATGGAGTCATGAGCGAACACACTTAGGCCGCACACAGGGCCCATTGTGATATCACAGTTCCTCATGTTCCCTATTCCAGGAACCATTCGGAGCTTCCGATGAAGCGACTCAGGCTGCCAATATCCATACACGACAGTTCATCCATATCTTCCAAGTAGTAGGCACTAGGGATGCCAATCGGGAAATCCCAAAACAGAAAATCCCGGGATTTTCGG
Source organism: Sarcophaga subvicina (assembly GCA_936449025.2). Classification (NCBI taxonomy): domain Eukaryota; kingdom Metazoa; phylum Arthropoda; class Insecta; order Diptera; family Sarcophagidae; genus Sarcophaga; species Sarcophaga subvicina. Next base: position 108,595,214 of record OW388083.2, on the reverse strand, counting down.
GATTCCCAAATTCCGAATCCCGGGATTTTTTAAAACTTATCCCGGGAATTTTCGGGATTGTAAATTCATACATATACACCTTATAAAGTAAGAAAAAAATTTAGTCTACGGCATTATTTTTTATTTAATATAACATTAAATAACACTCATCTAGTTTTTCAAGTGTATCATGCAACACTCTATATCACTGGACATCGAACTGAATAAGAACCCAACTTCTAACTTTTTTTTAGATTTTTTATTAAGAGAAAATTCCGAAATCCTGGGATATTTTGCTAAATCCCGGGATATTTCGGGATTTTTCGATCCCGAATTGTCCCGAAAAATCCCGGGATTTCGGGATCGGGATTACGAAATCCCGAATCCCGGGATTTTTAAAAATCAATCCCGTTTGGCATCCCTACTAGGCACCCAGCCAGCCTCGGCTAGATCTTTTGCGCCGCTCTGCCCTTATCCGAAGTTGCCCACATTCTGTTGACGAGATCTACGGTTGCATTGTCAATTATAAGTTTGCAGGTCCCCAAAGAGATCCCCAACGTAGAGAATTCATCAGAGAGTTCGATGGTCGTGCCCCCTTCTGGCCAGTTCATGCGCTCTGCAGTTGCCAGGCATGTGATACAAACATCATATCGGTTCGCCACCTCATCGAGATATCTGCGACAATTGTACACCGTCTTGGAGTTTATTACACTGGAATCCAATGCCTTGATAGCCGCTTGGCTATCGGAAAGTATGATGATTTTCCGTCCGTGAACATTTTTGTCCACAATAATTTTCACCGCAGCCTAAATTGCTGACACCTCCGCCTGAAAGACGCTGCAATGATCTGGTAGCCTTATAGACTTGGATATTCCGATTGATTCCGAATAGATACCAATTCTAACAGCTTCTTCCAGTTTGGAGCCATCGGTGCAAATTTTTGCGGAGTCCCTTGGGAGGTTCACTGAACTACTCCTCTAGTCCTCCCTTTTCGGAATGGATGTCCCAAAGTTCATTGAGAAGTCATATCGCGGTGTCATCATTCGCGGTGTAATCATTGCTGCCGACAATATCAATTTCTCCCAGTATCTTTGTATGGCCAATGCCCGATGCACAATGTCATGTCCAGTAGCCCAGAGACGCCTGCTAATCTTTGCCGCCACGCTCCTGCAGTAGAGGTCAAGCAGCAGATGGTATAAGATTATCTCCAGAGCGATCGTAGCGGTAGTGCGCAGAGCACCACTGACGGAGCACCACTAGACGGTAACAACGTGGACCTTAATTAATACCATTAGAACTTTACTTATTTTTTTCAATAAGAATTAAAATTAAAGAGAAAAAACTAAATTTTACAACTAATTTCTAACACTAACAAACATTTTAATACTCATTAATACTCATAATTAATACTCATAATCATCACAGACCTTTTAAGAGAGAGAGAGAGAGAGAGCTGGAACACTTGTGCGATAATCGTTGAATAATAAAACACAAAATGGAAGAGAAGTACGTACCATCATAAAATATGCCATAAATGGCCAAGTTAATACAAATATCATTATGATATTCAATTAGAAGCCATATATAGTGAGTATTACAACATTCTTATTGAAACTAAGAGATGAGAAGAGATGACGGCGACGTCATCTTATTGACTCTTTCTTCGTTTTATGATTTTGTTAAGCAATTGCAATTTAAACGAATATTTCGCATTTAATAAGGCATTAATAATTCCCTTGGCTTTTAACACAACATCAACAATAATAATAATAAGCGTGTATGGCAGTGAACAGAACAGAAAGCCTAACAATGACTCTTTGAAACATTGAAACAACTTTTATGCAATAATGGCTTAAAGAAACCATTTATGGTGCGACTAGCTATGATGACCATGGCTTAAACAATGAACAAATGTTGGCTTTTATTTTCAAGAACAGATATGACCATTCAACGAAGCAAACATCCAAACTGAACCATCAAGAACGGACAAAACAAACAAAACTAACAAACACAACAGTCAGCCCAACAAGTGTTTTAGAGACGGTTTTTCGAACTGACTGTTGGGAAAATTTATAAACAAACGGTGGTCAAAGCCTGACTAACTGAGTATGAGAAAGGAAGCCGATGTTTCTTTGGCTTAGAATATGTATGTAACCAAATGTATAGACATGTACGATGTTTGAGCATGAATTACAATGACCACAAATGGAAAGTAAAAGTTCGAAAACATACCCATTATTGTTGTTATCTCTTTTCTTTTTCTTTTTTCTTTTTGTTTTTGTTATTGTCTTTGGCTATTATATCATACCGTAGTTAGTTAGGCACATGTGTTAAGACTTATTGGAATTGCATTACGCAAGTTTTCTTTTACAATTCTAAACGACAAACGGATAATTTCATTAAAAAGCAACAGCAACAGGTTAAATGCAGGTGCGTACAAAGTCACTAAAAAAACTAATAGAGTTGCCTAGTAGAGATGCCAGGAGAAGAGCTAAAATTCGAAGAAATGTTATCCTGACGTTCTTCCTTTATTACCTAAAATGCTACACAATAAAACTGGAAATCTAAATCTAGACCTCCTCAGCCATCTTTTCAAGTTGTTAATGTGCTACTCGCTAGTTCTCCATATTTTCCAGAATTATTCCCTGCTGGTAACCTGACAAGAAAGTATTTTGTCTGATTTTAGAATCCCAATTTCTGCTTGGGGCTCATCAACAAGTCTGAAACGAAAAGTATAGAGCAACAATTGACTCAAATTTAAACGACGTTAACGCTGCTGTTCGGTTTCAATGGTTCCAATAGTATGAAACAAAAACGAGGGCTTTGAAATTTTTAGAAAGCTGTTACTATATATATGTTCCTCTTACTACTCTAGGGAGCATAGGGCCGCAACAAGTTGGTTCCAATGAACCCGATCGTCAGCGCGGTGTTTCACTTCGTTCCACTGTAGATGTGGTTTGGATAATTCGATTGTGATTTGGCGTTTCCAGGTGTAATGGCTTTCCTTGTGATGTCATGTAATGGCTTGCGAAGAGTTGGGCATTGGATATTATGGAGGGCCAGTAAACACGCATAATTCTACGCAGGCATTTGTTCACAAATACTTGAATAGACTGGGAATCTCGGGATGCCATATTCCACGTTACGCAACCGTAAAGTAATGTGAATTTGACGCTGGAGTGAACAGAAAGCTGTTAGTAGCGCCAGTAAATTCCTTAAATATTACACACCAAAAAAAAATTTTGGGTAATAGGAGTCAGCTCCGACTCCGAACGACAGATTTTTTAGAGAATTTTCATGGCAATTTTATTTACTCTCAGAGCTTTTGCCAGAAATCAGCTGAGAGGAAGTCGCCGAAGAAATATCTTCTCATATTTCTTTTAGTTGGAGATGTCTGACCTGGAGTTTGAAACGCGGCCTCACGTCTAATAAGTCAACACACTACCTACTAGACTAAGGCGACTACTATTGCCATTTCAGAATTCCAAATTCCACTTGGCACACATCCAGAAGGCTGAAATACAGAATATAGAACAGGAATTGACTTAAATTTAACGCTGTTGCTCAGGTTTTATGTTTCCAGTAGTAAGAAACAAAAACGGCCACTCTGAAATTTCTAGAAAGCGGAAAGTTTTCTGGAATTCATTTATTTTCGATGGAATTTGTTTAATTAGTCCTTGGGAGAGTACATTATGAAAGCTTTTAATAGTTCATATCCCATATAGGGCGCCTTTTCAAGTATTTTTTTTCTGCCAAAGTTTCTCCAATCTCCAACTGTAGGTTGCACCACTCATGAATAAACTTTAAGTACACAATATTGGTGGTGTAAGAAGATAGGTTTTAATCTTGACTAAATGGTGATAACGATAGTCATAGAAAGCTGCAGCAAAGAACATTTTGTATTGCTTTTCAACCAGTAGTTTCGTTTAATTTTAAACCAAACTAATGTCAAGTGTGGAACAGTGGTACTGCTTCCTTTTGTGGTTCGTAGCCATGCCAATCGAGCATCCCAATCTGTACTTACTCTATATACCTCCGTCGTTCTTTTAAGTAGCATAGAACCTTAAAAAATTTGTTGATTGTATTCTTAATTATGAATGCTATTATTGGGTCAATAAGTCATCGATATTTTTGAGCTGGACATCTTCTGTTTCGTTTATCATGTGTTTTCCAAACTCTGGCATTTCATATGATATCCCTTTATGGATTTCCAAGGCAGAGGGAAATTGAGCTTTCTTTACGGTTTTTTTATTTTGTATTTTGAAAGAATTTCATTCCTTGTAAATGTTCTTTGCTCTTCGCAAAATTTGGTTGACTTCTCTCTAAACAATGCTCCTCTTCCTGATCACAGTTTGTTTCGTTAACACACGTTTGTTTAAGCAATTGAATCACCATGTAAAGTACATCACAATGTACTTTTTTTAAATTAATTACAAGAAGACTTACCCTAATGGAAAATCTTCACGATTAAAAAGAAAAGTCAATTCTTTTTAACTCTGTTAACCGCAAATTGCTATGATCTTTGGCATTGCGGTTAAATGGTTTCGTCTATATAAACCTAAAAAGCTTGTCTACATTTAAGGTTTCTATGAACCCGGTTCACTTCTTTCTTTTTTTGGTTTACCAAACAAATCTCAGGCTTCACTATACGGTAGCTAAACGGAGGAAGCATGAAACTGTCAACGCTATCTGAGTTGTTAAATCAAAAATAGCTGACAAAAAATAGAAAAAAAAAGAAACCTAAGAAAGGAGAAAAAAAAAAGAAAGAAATTCGCATTATAAATACCAAACAAAATAGCATGTAAGACAACGATATGCTTCACTTTTGTTGTAGCAAAGAAAACATATTTTATGTACATACATACATATGTATATAAGCTTAGTCACCTTAGCTACCAGTAGCAGTAGTACTAGTAGTAGTAGTAGTTACTTGCAATCCCATGGTGTGTTTTATGTTAAGTTTCCCAACTTGTTAAGCCGAGGGTGAAGCGTAAAAGGAGTTGTGTAGTGAAAAGGATTTGTACGTAACAACACACACAAAATGGAAAACGTGATTTGAAATTTTTAATTCCTGGGAAACAATTTAAATATTCATAAACGACAAACTACACCAACTGACGATCGCAACAAGGGTACGAGGGTCGTATTGAAATATTTTGTAATGCTGAAGTAATAACATTTTTTCCATGTAATTATGCTTAGAGTAACTGAAACTCATGAAGAAAGTGAACACATAAAGGCTCCGCCAAATAACTTTTTTTTTTGAAAATGCTTAAAAAAAAAACTACTGGAATATTTTCTCAAATTTCAAAATTTTTTAGATGAAGCTCATTTTGATCTTGGCGGGTATGTAAACAAGCGAAATTGTCGCATTTGGGGCACAGAAAACCCGCACGCATACATTGACAAGCCAACGCACCCAAAACGAGTCACTGTTTGGTGCGGGTTTTGGTCCAGAGGCATAATTGGGCCATTTTTCTTCGAAAATGAGCAAGGAGTGGCCGTTACAGTCAATGGCGATCGTTATCGGGCCATGTTGAACGAATTTTTGCTCACACAAATAGAAGAGGAGGATATTGGCAACAACATTTGGTTTCAACAGGACGGCGCTATGTGCCACACAGCCGAAGCTACACTCGATGTTTTGCGCCCTATTTTTTAAGATTGCATTATCAGCCGCAGAGCTGATGTCGTTTGGCCACCTCGGAACTGCGATTTGACACCGTTGGACTATTATTTGTGGAGTTCCGTCAAAGATAAGTGTTACGCCGACAAGCCAGAGACAATTGACGCTTTAAAGGACAATATTCGTGAAGCCATTGGTAAAATACAGCTGCACACAATCGATAATGTGCTTAAAAATTGGACCGATCGTGTAGGCTACTGCATGACCAGCCGAGGCAGCCATTTGAATGAAATTATTTTCCATTATTAATTTAGAATTTTAGAAAATATTCAGTAGTTTTTTTTTAAAGCATTTTCAAAAAAAAAAGTTATTTGGCAGACCCTTTACAATATGGGTGGTCTGACTAAAGGACTGTAACGACCAATTAACGAAGAAAGTGAGACTGTCAACGTCAGTTGCAGACCAGAACAAATTTTGACTGGGAATAACTGCTACAAGGCACTGGGGCAACCTTTTTGATTTTCTTGATCTTATCTTTACATACAAACATACATAATTGGTCATAACAACCGTTCAGTCAGGATTAGGACCTAGCTTCTCACACCACTTATGTTGTGCGTATTAATTTAATACATGAGTGGCAGGACCTTCAGTTTAAAGTCGACTCCAAGCGACAGATTTTAGAGAAACTTTTCATAGCAATTTTATTTACTCCCAGAGTTTTTACCAGAAATCTGTTGAGACGAGGCAGCCGAAGAAATATTTTTCATATTTCAATTTGATGTCTGGCTTGGGGTTTAAATCATGGCCTGACGTCTAGTAAGCCAACACACTACCTATTAGACTACGAGGACTTCTTATCTTTACATTGGCATAAAACCCCTGTGTTATTAAAATTAAGAAACGACCCTCATATCTATATTTCCATCATCTCCATAATATTCTTCTTTAATGTTCCCTCGTATTTTTTTCAGTTTTTTTTTTATTTTCTCAACTTCAAATGTGTTGAAAACGAAGCCCTTTTTTGATTCTCAGAAGTCTTTAAAAGTGTGATTGTGTGATTTTTTTTAAGCCGTATAATTCTATACTTTTCTTCTTATTTTTTCTTCTTTTGTTGCCTTTAAGGTTTGAATAGGATCATTGACTCTAGTTGGCTGGTTGCTTGGCTACACTGTCAAGCTGTCAGCTCTAAGATAGACTTAAGCAGACTTGACTTAATGTTTAGTTTTGTGGAAAATTTCGACAAGATTTTGCTAAAAAAAAAACAAGAAAACCGAAACAGAAACAATAAAAACTGCAACGACATTCTAACTCCTGCTGTCCGCTGTAATCCTACAATTTTCCTCTCTACTAACGAGTTGAAAGCTCTTGATGATGGTGATGTTTCTTACTATTCTTCTTCTTCTATATCTTCTTGTTGTTGCTTTTACTAACAATTGTTAAAATTGCAACAAGAAAAAAAAAATAAAAACCAAAAACAAAAATAAAAAGCAGGAAAAAAAGATTACCTTAACGGTAGGTGCTTAAAAGTTGTTTGTTATTTGGCATACAATTGCCTGGATTGTCTGGGATAAGCTGGAATCGTGTGGAGAGAAAGAGTCGTTAAATAGCGTCGCCTTGCGTCGAAGACAGTAAGTACATGTCATCGCTGTTCGTTAGCCAATTATCTGCTGAAACGTTTGAAATCATGTTCACCATGTAGTCGAAGTTCAAACTGCAAAATAAAGAGATGGCATGAATAGGAGACAAATGAAAAACAAAACAAAAACAAAACAAAACAAAAAAACAGCTCACAATACATGGCGATTAAAATTGTAGGATATCTTAACGTATGTATGTATGTAACGTGTATAAATAATGGCCTTATGGATGGATTATTTTAAGTGAATGAAAATTAATCAAGATTTTTTCATCTTTTCATCCTTCCTTTCCTTTTTTTAATATTTTTTTTTTGTTTAATTTATTGACGCAATTAAGTTTCCATTTTTTTAAGTTTTGATAAAAAAAAGGGATTTTGGAAGATTTTTGCTCCCTTCCTTTCTAGCCTTTGTTTTAATTTTAATTTATTGCTTTCAATTAAGTTTACATTGTAATATTTTGGTGATAATACAAACAGCAGGCTCAAGAGCCAAGAGAAATTGAACAAAATTATTTCCTTTATTCTGAAGTCGAGCTACAGTGAGCTTCAAAAGAAACTGTACAGTAGGGATAAAATTTTAACAATCACCAAACTCAATTTTTACCACTTAAGGAGAGTGCCCGAAAAAATTTAACAATATTTTGAAATTTTTTGTAATTCTTTTTTTTTTTTTGTTTCAATTTTAAAAACTGGCAATGAAATAGTTTTGAAATAAAAATAACGGTAATTTATTAATGTATATTTTTTTAATGTACATTTTCTTTTGACGCTCACTGTATCTGACAGGTGATGACTGGTTCATTAGCTAATATTTTCAGCATTATCTCCACAGGAACAACTACTATTTTGAAAAATTCTTCTTTTTTAAGCTCAGTGTAGTTGCCGGTGTCATTACGGGGCATTGCATTATGGGAACGCATGCGAGGCGCATTGGACTTGGACACCTTGCTAACGACTTCTGCAGAAGCTGCAGAGATGAGGAAGAAGAGGAGACTGTCCCTCATCTGCTGGGTACGTGTCCGGCTCTTCGCCAAAGGAGAAGGAAGTACTTGAGTACTTACTACATGTAGCAGGAACTGTCAGGGATTGACATTGGCAGCCTGTATCGCTTCATCAGGAGCTCCGAATGGTTTCAAGAGTAGGGGATAACAGATGACTGTGGTACCAATGCGGCCTAAGTGAGTCCATCCAAAATTTTTTCTTGGATGGGCAGCCACCTCTACCTACCTACCTACCTAACCATAAAATCTAAATTGTCTTTGTAATTTGCCAAATTTGTGGTCGCCAGAGACTAATGGGTAGTGCGTTGACTTATTAAACGAGACTTCCGAGTTCAAGCTGCCGTTCGAAATTCGTGGTAGATAAAGGGATTTGAAAAACAATGTCCTTTACGACAGAGGCATCTGAAGATGTTTTCTTCAGAAAAAAAGATCTGAAAGCAACTAATTGCCATTATTATTACTGTCGAGCAGAGGTCCTAAGGTACTACGACCAAATGATCTACTGTACATCCCTCAATTTGTAGGGTTTTCCTATAATATCTCCTCCATCCCTGTTGACCAGACGACAGTCAAAGTACTATCCGATATCAGTAAGGATAAATCAACGCGAAAACGCCAAGTATAAGTTCTGTCCAACTATGTTCATCGCAGAATTTACTTTATAGTCCTTAAATCTGCAATACCCAATCAGAAATCATTTAATATAAGCACCTAAGCTACTCCTCTATAATGTGATGCCAGACTAAAATTTCTTCCCCATAAATACCTAGAAAAGTTTGAATTATCTCCAAGCCTTTTGGACTCTTTATTTCTTTCTCTCTCCTTTCTTTTACCAAATATACATACATATGTACATAATTGCTCATTACAGCCCTTGAGAGATTGGATTACTACCTAGCTTCTCACACCGCTCATGTTGTGTGTGTTAATTTTATACTTGAGTGGCGGGACGACCTACAGTTTAAAGTCGAATCCGAACGACAGTTTTTGACAACTTTTTCATGGCAATTTTTTATTTCCACTGCGAGTTTTTGCCAAAAATCTACTGAAAGGAAGTCGCCGAACAAATATTTGTTCATATTTCGTTTAGTTGGAGATGCCTGACCGGGGTTTGAACTGAGGCCTCACGTCTAATAAGCCAACACACTACCTACTAGACCACGGCGAACACAGGGGTCCTAAAGTACTATGATCAAATGATCTACTGTAAATCCCTCAATCTGTAGCGTTTTCTTACAATGACTCCTACATTCAACTCTGTTGACCAGCCGAGCCTTAAAGTGCTGTCTGATATTAGTAAGGAGAACTCAACGAGCAGGTATCAAGTATAAGTTGTGTTCATCTGTGCTCTTCATAGAACCTGCTTATTGATCCATGAGTCTACAACAGCCGGTCACAAAGCCATTTACTACACTTACTCTATATAATCTGATGCCAGACTTAAATCTCATCCATACATACATAATTGATCATTACAACCCTTCAGCCAGGATTACGAGACCTAGTTTCTCCCACCACTTATGCTGTGTGTGTTAATTTTATACATGAGTGACGGGATCTATAGTTTAAAGTCAACTCCGAATGACAGATTTTTGACAAATTTTTCATGGCAATTTTCATGCACTCTCAAAGTTTTTGCCAAAAATCTGCTGAAAAGCAGTCACCGAAGATATATTTTCTTACTTCGTTTTGTTGAAAATGTCCGACTTAAGGTTTACATCATGGCCTCACGTCTAATAAGCCAACATACTATCTACTAGACTACGGCGACTACTACTTATCCTCCTATATCTACCCAAAAAGTCTGTATTATCTGCACCCCATCTGATCTCTTCGCTGCTCTCTATGCCGTCTTTCACTAAATATAGCCTACCAAACTTCTTTTCCGTTTCTAAAGAAAGATTCTCCCCTCGTGGTAGGCTTGAATCCAGTAAAGCGTCACCGTAGAAAAAAAACCTTATTACCACGGTTATTCTACACGGAGAAGTCTCTGTATCTTATCTAAATCTGTCTGAAATACTTTCCAATAACGGTAAGTAAATAAGTAACAATTCATTGTATGGAGTCAATACAACTTCTTCCAGTTACACCACCTAGTTTTTCTGCAAGGTTTCTATTATTTGGTTCATAACAAATTACTACGTAGTATTATTCCCAGATATTTATCCGTCGTTTTACATGGCAGCACCCTAAACACTAGCAGTCAAACCGTGGGTCCCAAACTGGTGAATAAAATTGACACGCATAATCAGAGTGCTGTGATATGTAATTTTAAAGAGCTTTCATTGCCAATAATATGTATATGTACGTACAAATACATATATCACCTTCTCTTTTCAAACAATTGGCAATTTGTGCTCGTCTCACCTCAAAAGTAATATTTTTCACATCCTTTCTCTAATTGTGTTTTTGCCATTTGACACAAAGTCAAATGAACACATGATTTATACATTTGGTCTAAACAATATACTTTTTATTGTTTTTAAACAAAATGGTGGAATATTGTTTTTTAAAGTGACATTCATTTTGACACTCCTCCAAATTGTTTTCAGTTTCGTGTCACGTTTTCTCAACTCAACTTGTGAAAACAAAAGACTACAAGTACATACATACGAGTGCATATGATTGCAATTTATTTGTTTCGTTTTTTTGCTTTGAACTCAACAAACAAAGTGAACTTAAATTGATTGTCATTTGAACTGCCACCATCGAAATACGTTGATAATCAAATAAGCCACCATCTACGAGTATATAGAGACAGTCACTCTTGTGGCTCATATAAATTGCAATATTTTCAATACATTTTTATTCTAAAATATGGAAAAAAAATTCATATATTTTTTGGTGGAAAAACAATCTCAACAGTTTTTTGGAGAGTGAATGAATGAATGCAATTGATTTAATCTTGATAATGCCAACATACATATATACAACATAAATACATACATATGCACTCATATGCTTGTAGTTTGTTAATGTTCAATCAACAAAGTTTTAAGCCATAATCTCTTAAACGATATGGAAATTCATACAAAAGCACTCATAGAAGAGTTGTGTAGTAAATGATATGTTTTCTTGGATTTGTCACCAAATCTAAATGGAAAAAAATATCGAAATGCTATGGGCAATGGTTTCTTAATTGCACACTAAAGTGGACATTAAGGATATTCAAATCAAATAAAGTGAGTGTGTTAGATTATGGACTATGAGTTCACAATGAAAAGATTTCTTAAATGCTTTTAATAGAGTAGTGAGGCTCGAAATCATATGGAATCCATGGCCATTCTTGACATTATATTTTTATGTAAATAGTTTAACTGGTTGGAGCAATTTTATCCAAAATCTAGTGACCAGTGCAGTTCTACATTTCAGCGTATTGCTTCCAATATTGTGACTTGTAGTCGGACTAAAAATTTAAATTACTTTTGATACAATTTATGTAAGTTTGGTTGGTTTAAATTAATAGCCATCCTAAGTATAGTATACATAAGTCCCATCAAAGATCACATTTTATAACATTTGAGTCCATTTTACCACATACATACAGTGAGTGCCAAAAGAAAGTGTACATTAAAAAATATACATTAATAAATTACTGTTATTTTTATTTTAAAATTGTTTCATTGCCAGTTTTTAGAATTAAAACAAAAAAAAAATTCCAAAAAATTTCGAAATATCAAATTTTTGCGGGCACTCTCCTTAAGTGAATTTATTGACTGTTAGAATTTTATCCTTAGTGCATAGTTTCTTTTGACGCTCACTGTATCTGTACTGGTGGGCTAACATCTTTTCTCTAACATTCTGTCAATTTTATAACAGTTAAGGGGTGCCCTGGTAGTCTAGTGGGTAGTGTTAACTATTAACGTGAGGGTCTTGGGTTCGATTCCCACCAGAGACTCTCGTCTGTGACACTACACCGAGCATATCTTCAAGTTACTCCGCTCATATGTAATTAGAATATAATTTGAATTGTATTGTAATTAATAAATAAATAATTAAATAAATAATATAATGGTTAGGCTGTTACCCAAATCAACCCTGTTTAAACAAGTTTTATCTTTAAAAATTGGATGACGAAAAACCGATCATCTGAGGTGTCCAATATCTTCATCAATACAGCTTCTGACGATGTCTTCGTAGGGCTTTTTTTCAACTTTCAGACTCTCTTGGCACACTGTTCCAATATGACCGCCATGGTATTCCTAAAATGAATTCGCTGTAGATTTAAATGAAATGGTGTCTGCGCTCAAGTAGTTTGATTTCCAAATCAACAGAATAATGTTTATCTAGTCTGAATTCCAATTAATAGTGGAACCAGCATTCGCAAGGGCATCGGCTATGCTGTTACCTTCAATATCTCCATATCCAGCTAAACATATCTCCAGTAAGGGTAAACGATGAAGTCGCCGTAGTCTAGTAGGTAGTGTGTTGACTTATTAGACAGGATCACTCGGTTTAAAACCCCAGGCCAGACATCATAAATAAAACGAATTTCGAAAAAATATTTCTTCGGCGACTTTCTCTCGGTAGATTTCTGGCAAAAACACTGCGACTAAATAAAAATTGCCATGAAATGTTTCCCTAAAATCTGTCGACCGGAATCGACTTTAAAATGTACGTTCCGCCACTCATGTATAAAATTAATACACACAACATAAGTGGTATGAGAAGCTAGGTCGTAATCCTAACTGAAGGGTTGTAATGAACAATTATGTATGCATTTAAGGGTAAGCGATGAATATCTCTCGCCTCTCTTGGAAAATTTTCAATAAGGCAAACACACTGCCTAGGAATCTAATGGCAGCTTTATGATCAGTATATATACAAAGAATATCCCTCGTTTGTACCGAAGCTAAATACGACTAAGTCACCCTTTGCGAGGACACATTGCTAATCCATTACGATAATTTCTACTTGACTCTGTTTTTAATGATCCATTTTTCATCCCCCGCACAGTACGGTTTAGAAATGGTGAGATTTGGAAGTTAAGTGGTGATGAAAATTCAGTCCACCTGATCCCTTTTTTGTATTCAGCCTATCGCAAGTGATTGCAAAAAGTTTTGTGTGCAATATTTAGCTTCCTAGCAATTGAAAAGGTGTTTACATGACTCGATTGGAAATGTTCTAACTTAACGATAATACATAATAGGCATGCATAGTTGATCATTAAAAGCCTTTAATCAGGATTACGACCTAGCTTCTCACACCACTCATGTTGTGTGTGATAATTTTATACATGGGTCAAGGGACCTACAGTTTAAAGTTGAATCCAAACGACAGAGAAGAAGTCGCCAAAGAAATATTTTTTCATATTTTCGTTTTGATGTCTGACCTGGGGTTTGAACCGACGCCTCACGTCTAATAAGCCAACACACTACCTACTAGACTACGGCGACTTCGGAAATGCTCCAACTTAACGATAATATTGATATTAAGCAGTCAATGATATCTGTTGATTTAGTACGGGTGAGTTTCAAACCGAGGCTACTAAAGCCATGCCATATCTAATGTTAGGCGTAGTTAATCATTCAGGCCACAGTTTCCTTCAATATTAAATTGCATTCGTAATTTTCTCACACACAAAAAAGGAAAAAATAACTTCCATCCTGTGTTTTCAATAGATGATCCGCTCATGATTTCTTAAACGTTAGCTAAATAGGCCTCTTACTACAAAAACCAAATAAATTTTTTCTATTGCATAGGGTGTACGCTAATGTAACTCAAAATAGAATTGCACACATAATTTGTCATAAAATTCATATCTTTGAAACAATAAGTGGACTGAACGGTATAACAAATGTTTCTAATATTTTTTCTTTTGTTTTTTTTTCTTTCAATATTTATTTATAATATTCATATTGTTATTGTTATTATTGTTGTTGTTGTTATTATTGTTATTGCCACCACATACTTTGTATATGATATTTGCTTTTCCATACTGTATTATATATGATTCATATCAATTGCTATGAAGGCGTGTCAGATACTGTTTCTTTTTTTTATTGAATGTTGCAAGCAAAAGTGCAACTGTTTGTTCATAATGTTGCAATTTAATGACAACAATAACAAATGAAATCACTGCCAAATATCAATACACTGATCATTGATACTTAAATACAATATTTGTATTGCATATGTATGTATGTATGAATATATGTACGTATGTAAGTGACATGCCACACACTAAATTTAAGACAAATTTGCAACAACTTTAGCAGATTGGTTTGAAGGGGTGTTCTTTAACGTTTGATCTAGATTTCGGAAGCCTTAAGCATTTTTACTGATTTGTTTCTTTCATTCTCTCCACACACATAATGTTATCAAATTTTATTAAAGGAAGGCAAACAACAACAACAATAATTACAACAACAAATTTTAATTTGTTATTTATGGTTCGAATTAAAAAGTTCGATCGGATAAATTGTTTACTTTTAAAACAGTTGCCACATACGTCGATTTCGGCAGCAGTAATGCTACTGCTTAGACAAGCGGCAAGCGTTTCATATTGTATAAGTTTAAGGAAGATAAGACAGTCAGGCAGTCAGGCCGTCAGTCTGTCATTGTACAGCACACACAGCAACAGCCACAGCAACAGCCACAGTCAATTCAATTTAGTTGTTGATGCATTTTGTTTTGTTGGCTGTAATTGTCAAACAATTATTCATTTGAGTTGTGTCAGCGATTTGCTTTTGGACTTGAGGCGAACGAACGAACAATTTGTGCTTTTTTGGCAACAATTTGAAGAGATAAATGAATAACGGTTTGAATGCGTTAACAAACTGCTTTTGATGTATTTCAAAAATATTGAATCTGTATGTCAGTGAATGTGGTTACTAAACAGGAACGATAGTTTTATTTAAAGAGAATTATTTGAATAATGACGACCATAGTGCATGTTGTCGATCACTGGAGTCATGAAATCAGTGTACACCGAAGTACTTTTAATATTGTTAGCTTTCGGTTCATTTTTAGATTAGAAACTTTACATAGAACACAATAAATAGCAAATGCTATTGCTCGACTTCAGTAGCACATGGTACCTTAGAGTAGCAAATGATTTATAAGCAGCGTATTAGCATATAGACCAAATACAACAAGCTCAAACAGAACTATGCTGTAAGAAAGCAAGCGATGACATTCCGTTCCATTGAATGCTTCAAATGTACTTTCTTTATACAAGCATAACATACACAATTGGCCATTACAACCCTTCAGTCAGGATTACGACCTAGCTACTCACACCCACTTATGTTGTGTGTGTTAATTCCATACCTGAGTGGCAGGACCTACAGTTTAAAGTCTACTCCGAACGACATACATATTTTTGAGAAACTTTTCATGGCAATTTTAGAAAGAAGAAGAAATATTTTTTCATATTTTCGTTTTGATGTCTAATCTGGGGTTTGAACCGTGGTCTCACGACTAATAAGTTAACACACTACCTACTAGACTACGGCGACTTCTCGTACCTTCCGCGGCTTTTAAATAAGGCTTCCGAATGGAAACAAAAGATAGTAAAAATATTTTCTTTGTATAGTTCAACAACTTAATCAGAAATATTTGCTACAAACTGTGCTATCTTCATAGATCAGAACCAATTGCAAGACTACAAATAGGTTGACAAAATTCTACGCGACCTGTGTATACTACATACATAAAACAAATGTTGAGTTTCAAATGTCGTGGCAAAAAAATAGGGCTCTATTAAATGATAGTCTGTGAACAGCTGCTTTCATTTTAATAAAGTCATTATGGAAATCGCCATAGTCTAGAAAGTAGTATTTATGTGGCTTTATTAGATAGCGTTCACCTGTGGCATCACATCTGGCCGCTATGCGTGCTCAAGTGAGCTTTTTGGTAAATTATAGCTACCACTCTAACCTAACCTAACTTTATTAGACGAGAAGCCGGTGGTTGAAGTCCCAGCTTAGACATACTCTAAGCAGCCTTCTGAAAAAAACTATGAGACAAAGTAAATAAATCAGCTCTTCGTAGTCGGCATTAAACTGTAGATTCCTCCACTCATGGATAAAACTGACACACACAACATGGATGGTGTGAGAGGCTAGGTTGTAATCCCAAATAAAGATTGGTAATGTCCAATTAAGTAAGCAAGTAAAGTTATATCTCAGACTCAGTCCATACAATACTAAGTCCAAACTTTGTATTGACAAGCATTTTCGTGTGCTTAGTTTTCACACATAGCGGAGGTAACAAATTTCGAAAGCTATCAACACCCGCAAAGAGAAAACTATTTCAACAGTTAGAGGTGACCATTCCACCAAGGAATTCGGATGAACACACTTAGGCCACAAGGGGCCCATTGTAATACCACACACATAATTGGCCATTACATCCCTTCAGTCAAGATTACGGCCTAGCTTCTTGCACCACTCATGTTGTGTGCGTTAATTTTATATGTGAGTAATACCACACAATTATCCCCTAGTCCTGGAACCATTTAGAGCTTTCAATGAAGCGACACAAATCAAAGTGGCAAATCACCTATATCATCGATATAGTAAACACCAAGATGTCTCTTTCTTCTTTGACATAGTGCCGGGCATGTTCCCAGTAGATGAAGACCAGTCTCCTCTTCCTGCTCATCGCTGCAGATTCTACAGAAACAGAAGATAAGAAGACGGTGAATCGGCACTGACACTGACTTTTGAGTTGAAGCTCCAATGTTAGCTAACACTCCTTTATCTTCAAGAACAGAAGTTTGGCGTAAGTATCCATCCGCAAAATGAATCATAGTATACAGCGGTGGCCTTATAATTAGAAACGATGCTTCTGGAACAGAGTTCTCTGGAGTGACGAATCTAAGTTTAATTTGTCCCAATCTGATGGAAAAACGTATGTAAGACGTCCTCCAAACAAAGCCTTTGATCCCAGGTACACAGTGAAAACTGTAAAACAAATTAACAAACATACATGTTGCTAAGTCGTTTCTAATTATAAGGTCACCACTGTACCTACACAATCGTTAATCGTGTAGGGTACACAATTTATGTGACGATATATTCGGTAAAGCTTGCCTATATTAATTAAGTACATATATTTTAATTATTAAAATGCATATCATTTCTTAAGCAATACTGATCGTATTTACTATTGAACTGCAATGATAACAAGGATTAAAAAACGTTTTAAATTAAAAGGTGTTGGAAATTCATTTAATTTTGAACAAAAAGCCAGCCACGGAAAGAGTGTTTTGAAGAAATTAATGGTTTTACATTTACGGAAATTATAAAATAATTTGTTCGTTTTTTTACTTTCGCATACATTACGCCGACAACTGATTTTATTTGCCTCCAAGTCAAGTTACAAGATTTTAACAAGTTGCTACAATTTATGGCAACTGTTCTCGTTTATTATGTGCCCAAAGTCAGGCACAGAATGAAAAGTAAGGCACAACAGCATAAGGCAAAATCGATCAGAGAAAAGAACAAGAACAAGAACACAAAAAAAAAAACATTTGAAAAATCAAAGAGAATGTACAACAACACTTTAAAGCATTTTTATACCGGAATATGTCACATGTGTTCTGTGTTCTGGTATTCTGTGTTCTGGTATTCTGTGAAAAACATGTTCAATAATCAATTGCCATAAATTCCAGCATTTAAACCAAAAAATCTTCAGTTTGTTAGTGTGGCAACTGTGTGTACAAGGCTTACACTACACTACACCACAACCGGGATGATTGTTATGAGCTCATAGGCCCACAGGGTTTAATAAGCCAAAGCCAACCAACCAGGACTCTTAACATTTAACGTTTTCTAAATGCTTTTTCTTAGGCAGTTGTGCTACACTTTCGTCGGGATAATAACAACAAGAAATCCAACTGATTTTCAACGTTCTCTGGCGCATCATTAACTCAATGTCGAAGTAAAAGTCTGTACTTTAAAGCACACAATAGAGAAGAATGGCAACAATGGTATGAGAATGAAAAAAGCAAAAAAAAAAACAAACAAAAATGCTGAGCTGACAATGAAGCTAAATATGCACAATACAATTGTTAAACACGTGCAGAGCGCAGCTGCGCATGCGTTTTTTATTATTATTCTGCTGGCTGTTGTCATTTTCATGTACGAAAGCTGGATTTTAACTTTGTGAACTGATTGCATTGGGGTACTCATCGTAAAAGAGACTCAAGTGTCCTGCAGCATAATGTGCTTAATAAACCATGAATCACTGTCGTTTCTTGTGGTCGGTTTGAATCAATGACTGGTATGACATTGTCATGATATTATCCTTGAGCGTAGCCATAAATGGGGGGAAGCTAACGGTCTTTGTTTATATTGAAGAACAAAATAAATGAACTAATGAAGCTGTATAATTCTCTACAGTTAAAAAGGCTTTGGTCTGTGCTTGTGAATCCATTTAAACAATGCTTTTCATAGAAACAAAATGACAAAGAAGTTAATTTAACAAAGAATTACAGACAAAGTAGCAAAATAGCAAGACAAAGATCAAATTACAATAACAAAACTACATAGAAACAGCTTAGTTCTAGAAGTTGCCAGACTACAAACAAATTAAGTTCCGGTCCCTGGCATGTATTACAGAGGGCGATGTATAAACACTGTTTTATTACATACTGGCATCTTGATGTTTGTAGTACAAGAATTCATAATATTCGCTATCATCATTAAACATCATTCTGCCCCTCTTATATCACCATAAACTGCACGCTCCTGTCCTCTTCTACCTTTTTTGCCAACAGCAAAGATGTATAAAAAAAATAATAAAATGATGATACAAAATATAACTCGCAACTCGTACACTTGGCTCCTCGTTATTCAGCACATGTCGCGCCAAAGACCCGTCATTGCTTATTGGAAAATGTGTCCGTGTGCGACAAAAGACACACACAACATTGATTTTGTCACGAAGCGTACACCGAACAACACTTAAATGGAAATAGTTCTTCTTCTTTTTTTTTCTGTGTGTTGTTATTGCTGTTGTTGTTGTTGCTTTCGCATACGAGTATGTTGCGATATGATGTTTGAAAGTAACAATAACTATAATAACAACAAAAACAAAAACAACAACAAGAAGAAAACAAAATTATACAAGCGGTTTTTCAATAATCAAAGGAGTTGAGATTCTTGTGTACGCAGTAAAAATAACCATCATCGTTGTCGTCATCGTAATCATCATCATCATCATCATTCGCATCCCCAGCAATAAGCCTATAGTCATCAGCAGGTATGTGCCATAATTTTATATAGGGTTTCTTACATGTCGTGTAGGCGGAAAGCGGGGATCATATATTGAAAATATCTTCAGTTTCCCATTACACAACATGTCGATCTGTAACAAAGAAAAGACTTCTTC
This sequence comes from Sarcophaga subvicina, assembly GCA_936449025.2. Taxonomy (NCBI): domain Eukaryota; kingdom Metazoa; phylum Arthropoda; class Insecta; order Diptera; family Sarcophagidae; genus Sarcophaga; species Sarcophaga subvicina. The sequence goes on along the minus strand of OW388083.2, from coordinate 108,575,629 downwards.
CCTCTTCAGAGTTTCCTGGAAGTTAGCACAATAATTTAAGTAATTTGAAGAAGCATTTACTCTTTTCAGCTATCAAATCTAGTACCATATGATGTTAACTATAGTACAGTCACAGAAAAAAGTCTACATACACCATTGTATGTAGACGGTATTTTTTTTTCTTTTCAATAATTTCTAGGTTATATTTTTTATATTCGATTTTGTCTTCATATATTCTCAATTGTAACTTCCTTAAACCTTTTTCAATTTGATAAAAATAACCAGGAAAAAAGTTATACATACAGCGCTATATGTGGACTTTTTCTTTGACTGTGGAAAGCCTTTGAGCTGACCTTAGAAATTCAGCCATTACCGTATGGATACCTCGAATTAAGAATGGTGCTGTTATTTATTTGATCGAGTGTTTGAATTTTGTTTATCAGCTTTAGTGGATACTCTGTAAGACACGTGGATTAAAGCCCTGAACTTATACCATGCCTGCAAGCTATGGCTTTGCAGATTGTTCGGCGATCTCAAATTAAATTTTCATGACTATACGTTTAATCTCCAGCCAATGATCCACAGCAGCTTGGTGGCAAGACAAGCAAAAAAATATACAAAACGAGCAGGTACAAGGCAATATATAAATATGCAATGTGAAGCAGTACTAAAGACAGGAGGAATTGAATACGATATAAGCAATTCACAGTCCATGATGTATCTAAGCTAAATAGTAGTTTCCGATCAGCTTTGAATAACAGAAGAAATTAAAAACAAGCCATAAGCATGACATAACCTAACATAATTGGTCATTACAACCCTTCAGCCAGTATAACGACCTTAGTTTATCACATCACTTATGCTGTGTGTATTAATTTTATACATGAGTGCAGTTTAAAGTCGATTCTAAACGACAGAAACTTTTGAGAAACTTTTTCATGGCAGGTTTATTTACTTACAGAGTTTTTACCAGAAATCTGCTGAGAGGAAGTCGCCGAAGAACTATTTTTCAAATTTTCGTTTTGATGTCTGACCTGGAGTTTGAACCCGGGCTTTACGTCTAATAAGCGAACACACTACCTATTAGACAACGGCGACTTAGCCATAAGTGTGACTAACCCGAAAAGTATGGCAGTTCTGAAGAGTATTGTCAATGGAAGTGGCATTCGTCGGTAAAAATCCGACACATATTTGATACCTTGGCAAGGTTACCTAATAAGAAAACACCGCTCAGTGTGAATCTGTAATTGTACTCAAGCCTTCCTAAGCAAAACTCCACTTGATAAGCTCATTCTTGTTACTGTGAATGCTCTAAAGAGCTCGTAGGAAGTTCTAAAACTTAGATACCGTAAGACCCTGCTTAACGCTGCTGCGCTTAATACTGTTTCAGTAAATGAAACGGTCATGCACCAACCAAAAGCGGTGCACTATATAGCGACGGTGTATACTATGTATCTTTTTCAACTCTCTTCTGTTAGTCTGTCCAGAATAAAGATTCCAACTGTATTTTCCGAAGTCGCAATCAGAGTACGAACGCATCTTTCCTGCGTCACAGTTGATTTATTAGTTGTCATCAACGTTACTAGGTGCACACATACGTACGTGTTAAGTTGCCTTGTTTAACGCTGTTTCGTTTATCGCTGGAGCTTATTGGAATGTATCCCCCGGAGTTAAGCGGGGTCTTACTGTACGTGCGAGTCTGAACTAGTTTATCATCCAAGCTTACAAAATTGTTTGAGAAAGTCTTTAAGCTGAATCACAACATAGTCAAACATATTTAGAACAGGTTTTAATGAGGTAGAGAAAGCGAGATTTCGTAAACCCCTTTAGAATCAGCACGATTTTCAACGAATATGCTAATGTAGGATCGCCAAGAAATCTGCAATCGCTTCTTAAGTAAAATATTTCAAACATATCCGGAGTAAGCAATCCAATTTCAAATAGGCAACCAATCTTCATTGATACTCAATACAAGTTCCATAGATTTTACGATTTCACATTTCGAATTGAACTTAGCAATGAAAACCCTACATTTTGGCCATTGCTGCAGGACCTATTAAATAGCAACAACAACAACAACAACAGTAATAATAAGAAAAAAATGTTAAGTAAGTGGTGGCTGTGATAAAGGGCTTCTCGCTTGTTTTCATACATTATTGTTTAAATGAAAATTAAACATAAAAAAAATGCCAAAAAACAACAGAAAAAAATCTCAGCCTCTAGAAATAAAAGTAAAAAATTAAAATAAAAAGGAATGAAGAAGAAGAAGCAACGCTTTAACAACGAGTTGTTTCCCTACTTCGTATTCATTTCGTATGTATGAACCGCAACTTGGCTGGATGGTTAGCTGGCTGACTGGTGGTTGATTTTATGTATTGGATTTGCAAGTTAGCGAATGTGTAGGCTCTTCGTGCAAGTGTTTTTTAAGTACTTTACGCTCAAAAGACCCATCAACATTCTCAGGTGCGCCAAGTGTTTTTGTTCGTTTGTAATTTTTGTTTTTTTTTCTTAGCTTTTTCGTTGTCGTTTTTTATTATGCATTTTTATTTATTTTTGAAATTTATTTTTCATTTTTTTTTATATTTTTCTTTCATCTTCAAATAATTTTTTTTCCTCATTTTTTTCTCTGTTTTCAACAAAGTTAAGACCTTAAGATTCTTGTGGGTTTTTTTCTTTAGCCGTGGCTTTCGCATTTCAATCTTCCTGTTTTTTTTTTGTTCCTACGTCTGTTTCAGTATTTACAGCCACCACGCATGCCTTGATGCATTAAAGCTCGACCAACCAAGTTGTCGCATCTTTAATGTTTATTTGTTGCCTCAGAAACAGCAACTCATTGGCATCGTCAACATACTTCACATTTAATATATACACGTGTAAAAACATTATATATTATTGAGAAAAGATGTTTCTTTCAATCTCATTAATACTCTGCCTCCACTCAAGCTGAGATGAGATGAGATGAGATGGTTGGGCGGCCCAACCTAGCCATTACAAAGCTACAGAGCACTTTTGCAGCAGTGACAAGGCAGCCCCTGTGTCCACCTGATAATTTTTATTACTTTCTCAAGTCAAGGACACAAATTCTTAAAAGAACTTTTATTTCTCACGATCTTTTTATGGTCAGCAACAACAACAACAACAACAGAAATAACAACACATAATAAATAAATTAATGTTTCTGGATCTTCTTTTCTTCTACTCTGGCTGGTTGGCTGGCTGGCTGGCTGGCCATTTAGTCTCTTTATTTATTTACCTGTTGCTTATAGTAAAGAGGTACTTGATGATTTAGTACCACTTTAGTCAGAAAAAGAAAAATAGTACGAGTATTTAATTTACACATTTCTTAACCATATTTAGTAGGTGGAGAGCATTAAAAGTCAAAGCAAAACTGATATTCATTGTCATGTTGGCTCTTGAAATCCATAAAAAATGCTTCATCATCATTTAAAACAAAACAATTTTGTTTTCAGCCTACACATTTGAGAAGAGTTTTTTAATTGTTCATACAAAACATGCTAAAGATGCTAAAATATAAAATTTATGGAATCTATGGTCTCTGCCTTTTGCTTTGCTTGAAGATAAAACTACGAAAAGTCATTTATTTTTTGCTGTAAAAATCGTTTTTAATAGTAACTTGTTCCGGTTGTTTGTGTGATTACGAATCAGTTTGAGTAAAAGCTGTCCTTCAATTTACATTTTTTCTAATATTTTATTGGCTAACTGCTCAAGATTAAATCAAACATATTCATGATGGCTGAGTTTTTTTTTCAAATGTAAATCTGGACGCTACATGTAATTTTAAAAGAACAACAGATCTTGTTATACTGGCTGAAGTTTTTAGTCCCATAATGAAATATTTTGTGCTCATGCGAAAACTCGTGGATGTCTGCCAAGTTGAAGCCTATGCCATCAAAAGATTCACTCAACTAAACTTGGATAAGGGGGACATAGCAATACAATCTGACAATCAAGCCTCCATTTGACAGCTCAAGTTCTATGAGATTAAATCGAAGATACGAAGTATGAGACTATCTGCGAAGCTGAATTACCGAGGTTGAAAAAATAGGGTAGACCTCTACTGAATTCCACATCATGCAGATGAGGTAGCGGAGAGATGAACTTCAACGTCACTGATGCGGCCAAAGCCTTTCTGTGGAATGGCGACAGGCCTCTAATTGAGAATTCAAATTTTATAAGGTTAAATCGAAGATAGTGTGGGAATATCTGCGACAGCTGAATTAGCGTTTGGAAAAGTAGGATTGCCCACTACTGAGTCCCAAGTGATGTAGGAAATCGCGGCAATGAGCAGGAACATCAGGTTGCGAGGAGGTGAACTTCCTTGTCACTTATGGGAAGAATTATTAAAGGTGCACTCAAGTAAAAGGAAGATAAAGAGAGGCAAAGATTTGACGCAATTAAAACATTAATTGGGTAGTTTCAAGGGTAGACCTCTACTGAAATGCAAGTCATGTAGGAATTTGCAGCAATGAGCAGGCAAATGAGGTAGCGAAGAGATAACCTTCAACGTCACTGGTGGAGGCGAAGCCAAAAATAAAGGTTTTAGGCAATCAAAACATTTATTGGATAATTTCAATGATAATCGGGTAATTTCAAATGAGATTTTATCGAACCCAATATATAGATTCTGTGATGATGGAAAAGATTCATCGGAATATGTTTTTGGAAGCTATTCGGTACTAATGCATCCTAGAAGGAAACATTTGGGCTCATAACAGGTGCTTTCAGCGGCATTCAGAAGTTTGTCAAAGCAATAAATTTGAATGAGACATTGTACATATTCACAACAATAATAATGAAAATTGTTTTCTTTATTGGCTTGCCTGATAAGGTTTCAATTGAAATGCTACACATACAATACAGTGTGTGGTGTTTTTAACAACCCAGCTACGACATTTTTGAAGCCAGTTTCATCTGCTCTTATATTATTTTGCAATACTCCATAAAATTCTGTCTCTTTTCCACGGAGTACATACTCAACGTATCCAGTTTTGCATTGTGCTCCATAAGTGTGTTATATGTCAAGTTTGTGTCTTAAGTCTTTTGTTTTTACCGAGCAAACTATTATTCTGCCATGCGCAGATTTTCGATTTTTTAGTTTTTTTTCTTGTTTTTATTACAAAATATAACCTTCTGTGGCATATAAATTAGTTAGGTTTTTACCGCCCTGTCGAGGGTTAGAGGTCAATAGTTCAAGATAAAAGAAATTATTTAAATTTAATTCTTCTTATTTCTTTGTAGTCGCAGGTAGTGTGTCTAGTAGGTAGTGCGTTGGCTTATTAGACTTAAGGCCACGGTTCAAACAGGTCAGTCATCAAAACGAAAATATGAAAAAATATTTCTTCGACGACTTCCCTCCCTTCAGCAGAATTCTGGCAAAAACTCAAGAGAGTAATTAAAATTGCCTTGAAAAGTTTCTCAAAAACCTATCGTTCGGAGTCGAGGCATGTATAATATTAACATACAAAACATGAGTGGTGTGAGAAACTAGGTCGTAGTCCTGACTGAAGGGTTATAATGACCAATTATGTATGTCTTCTTATTTCTCTATTTAAATAAATCATTTTTTTATTAAAACTTAATATCACATTTGAATTAATAACATCAAGTAATCAATTTTATTGCACAATCCACTCTCCTGCAGAGATTAAATTTCTTCCAACTAATCAAGTTATTTAAATCGTCGTATTCTAGTAGGTAGACGTAAAGCCAGGGTTCGAGCCCCAGGCCAGACATCAAGACAAACTACAAAAAGTATTTCTTCGGCGACTTCCTCTCAGCAGATTTCTGGCAAAAACTCTGAGATTAAATAAAATTTCCATGAAAAAGTTTCTCAAAAATCTTTCGTTCGGAGTCGTCTTTAAACTGTAGGTCCCACCACTCATGTATAAAATTAACACACACAACATAAGTAATGTGAGAAACTAGGACATTGTACAATGGGTCAATTCGACCTCCGGGTACTGTACTTGTCTTAATTGACAAGTACACGTCCTCTAACCTAACCTAACCTAATCAAGTTATTGATCTACTGTACCAGGGTGATGACAAACAATCTGTCGTTGTTTAGATTAAAACATCTTTTGCGAACTTGTATTGGGTATAGTGGTGAGGAACTTTTGCTGTTCCTTAATAGGTGAGTTTGCCTACAATATGATGTTCATTGTGGATTTATTATGTTTAGGGTGCCTCGATGAATTATCCTTCAAATAATTTAAGACGCTTTATTTTTCTAAATTCGAATACCATGCTAAAATACGAATTTATTTCAATATTTATTGCTGCTGCTTCCCATATACGATTGCAACACTTATTTTCCATTCAAAACCAATCAAAATTATTAGTTTCCCATATGACTGTAGTAGACTGTATCAAATACACAATTTTCTTTAACGGCCTATTTATCGCCCATCACAACACCTGCTTTAATCGTGGCCATATGAAATTATATATTTGGCCTCCTCATATATCATCAGATTAACCCCTACTTTCTGTTCGTTTGGTTTGATTTTGTAATGGTCCTTTTAGAAAAACAAGTAATGGCTTGGCAGCATTAAATCTTTCTTCTTTTATACTGTAATTTTCAAGTGATTTTCAGTTGGACAAATTAACACCGAAACGAATTCAGCCAGCCAGCCAGCGAGCCAGCCAACACACAGGATGTACTTAAAATCACAAAAGCAATACTTAAATCGTAGTATTAAAACCCCAGCTAAAAAGGAGGAGAATGGAAAGTGTATATCAAATCATCATTAGTAATCACAATTGAGGTTTGCCATATACTGGAGCTAAATTTTTTTTTTTTGTATCTTGTTTGCTCTAATAAATGCTTAAGCATAACCAGACAACAAGTAACACCTTGTTCGTATACAAAAACTTTATAAATCCGTTAATTACAGTTGTTGCAGTGGCTCAGCCAGCCAAGCATTTGTCGGTTTGTTTTATTAAGGACTTAAGCTCATGTTCTCTGATTGTTTCATATACTTTTTTTTGACTTCTTTTAATTCTTTTTTATCCCAATTTCTTTTCTTTTAAAGGCTTTAAAATCTCCCCAAAAAAAAGGTGTTCTTGGAATTTCATGGTATTTGATGCTAAAGTGTTGCGAAACAACACTTTTGCCACTTGTTTTGTTTTTCGCTTTTTTTTGGTGTTTTCGTTTATAAATTTTGTTTTTGTTGTTGTTTTAAGATTATATATAATTTAATATTTTTTTTTTTTTGGATTCATCAGAAATGTTTTCCAACACTTTTAATGTGAGTTGGTGTCCTTTTTCTTTGCCACTTTTCACCTGCAAATTATATTTGTCTTGTTTATGTTTATGTTGTTATAAAAACAACTTGAGAATCATTAAATTAATAATTTTGTTCTTTTCTTTCTCTTTTTTTGTAGTTTCTTTTAATACTAGACTCAAAAAATAAAAATTAGTAAAAAATAAATTTTTGAAAAACTAGCTTAGTTAGGTGGTAGACCCTACTCGAATGGTAAATCCGCTTTTAGGCTAGAGATTAGGCCCACAAATCATTATCCAAAGCGAGGATAAAACCATCTTTATAGGAAACCATTCCATCTCCGAAATAAATCTCTCTACAGCAGCAATTCTAATTTCGGAATGATGAGTTAAAGATGGTCTCCTTCTTCTGCTCAGCTCCATACCTACTGCTTTAGAGGTCTACTGAAGTACAGTGAACGGCCTTGAGGTTTAAGGAAAAAAGACGGCCATTTTTTATCCAAATCAGTCTAGCACAGTATAGCCATTATCCTCATGCGGCGAACGAAGTTCAGTTAGGCTGCTTTCCAAAATGTATCAACACAAAGTTTGTATGCAGTTCCACTACTGTATATAAACTATGTAGATATGCAAAGTAACCAAACAATGCATCAACTATAAACCCGATGCCTGATTGCTTTTTGACTGCGTTAAAAATACACATTGACGACGTTTTGAAATGGAATACATTGTATATATTTTGTACAGCGGCATTATGAAACACGATACTTTGTTCAAACACAAAGCAACTAACATTTTAGAACGCAGCCTTACTGTTTTGAGTATCTTCCAAGTGGAAGCCATTAAAAGATGTGCTCAATTTAACTTCAATAGGAGGTACAAAGGACGAAATGTAGTGGCTATCTTCCAAGCGTAATCCAATGCCATCAAAAGATGAACTCAATTGTTCGTTAGTGACAATCTGACAGTCAAGCCTCCATTTGAGCACTCGGCTCTTATAAGGTTAAAACGAAAATAATATGACACAGTCTCGATAAGCTGAATGAGCTAGATAGAAAAAATAGGGTTACGCTCTGCAGTGCTCCAGCTCAGCTCGACAATGCGAGGAGTGAAGCTAACAAGTCTCTAATGGGGTCAGAATCTCTCTCTGTGGAATGGGAACGAATGCTTGGAAAAGTATACTCAATAAAAGGGAAGATAGCAAGAGACAATGACTCTTCTCTGGTTTCAGGCAAACAAAACTTTTTTATAGGAATTACAATAAGAGGAGATTTGAGTCATGCTCCCGACTATCTGGGAGGAATAACCCGAAATTGGCAAGCGGACGTAAGTAACAGTAGTGTAGCAGTTAGTATGTTGGCTTAACAGACGTGAAACCTCGGTTTAAACCCCAGGTCAGACATCTCTAACATAATGAAATACGAAAAATTAATTCCTTCAGCTGCTTCCACTCAGCATATTTCTGACAAAAACTCTCTAAAATTACCATGAAAAGTTTCTCCAAATTCGACTAACCACACCACTCATGTATTAAATTAACACACACAACATAAGGGGTGTGAAAAGCTAGGTCGTAATCCCGACTGAGGGGTTGTAATGACGAATTATGTATGTATGCATGTATGGTAGGCGAATCCAAAATATAGGTTCGTTGATATTGGGAAGGAATCATCAAAACACATTTTTGAAAACTTTGAGGCATTAATAGAACATAGCAGAAAACATCTGGGAACATATCAGATGATGGGCAGCATTCTGAAGTTTGTCAGGACAAGAAGCTTGGAATAGACATTATTGAGACACCATATACATTTTGAGGAGAATACAATAAATCGCATGATAGGGTGCAGTTGCATTACTATGTGTCCTCGTTACGACAGTAAACTAAACTAAGCTATCCTTCATACCTACGTATGTATATAATTGTTCATTACAATCCTTTAGTCAGCATTACGACCTAGTTTCTCACGCCACTTATGTTGCGTGTGTTAATTTTATACATGATTGGCGGGACCTACAGTTTAAAGTTGACTTCGAACGACAGATTTTTGAGAAATTTTTCATGGCAATTTTATTTTTTCTCTCAGAGTTTTTGCCAGAAATCTGATGAGGGGAAGTCGTCTAGGATATATGTTGTATATTTCGTTTTGGTGGAGATGCCTGAGCTGGGGTTTGAACCGTAGCCTTACGTCTAATAAGCCAACACACTACCTACTAGACTACGGCCAATTATATATTCTTCAGTGGCCTTAATTACCAAATAACATCATAAATCAGAAGACCTAATAGCATCGTAAAATGGCTTAATTTCCAACAAATTACTTTGAAGTGGTAATCGACTCTTAGTAATTAAAATTAAAATATAAATATAAATAAAAAACCAATAAAAAAGTCGTTAATTCCATTTAAGCTCTTGATTTTCCATTTTTTATGAAATTATTTAAAACTTCCCATTCATTCGACACTCAAAAAATCGTTAGTATCTGAGGTATTTCTTTTTTTTTTTTTTTGTTTTTAATGTAAAAGATTTATTGATTAACGAATAATAACATTTTATTTTTTAATTTTTTTTTTCGATTTTTTATTATATTTTCGCTGCTATGGTGCCCTGCTATTCATCTACCCACACGGCAAAAGTTTATTGTGTTGCCACTACCATTTGCGTTTTCCATTGTGTTTGTGATTATGCAGCGCAACAGTTTTTTAAGATTTTTGTTTCTCTCACCATACATATAAACCGTAGTTCAAATGCATAAAATAAATGGAAAAATGAAGGAAAAAAATTGTTAACGTTTTAGAGTGTTAAAGTGTAAATGAAACACTAATAATGACAAGTATTTTATTTAAAGCACACCTTTAATGATCATTATTAATTTGCGCACATAAATATGACACAGTAAACAGGCGACAATAAACAAAAAAACTCTATGAAAATATGCTACGATATCGTTTGAATTTTGCAAAAAAATCGCAACATGTTCGGTGCGAATTTGACGTGGAAAAAAATTGTAGAAAAGCAGCATGCGAATGTTCAAATAAGTGTGTAGGTTTTTTGAAAAAGATTTTTGAAAATATTTCTTAATTATAACAAATTATTTAAATTATTTAGTCATAATAGATGTTAACTAGACGACCGATAGAAATAAGAATTATGAAGTGTTATAAAGTGTTCTTTGAATATGAAATATTTTGATTTGAAAATAACACTTGAACAGCGGCACTCAATAAATAACTCAGCTTATAAAAATGTTTGTAAGTATTTTAAACAATGGGCAGCAAACAGATTAACTTGTACTGAATGAAAATATATGTAGGTAAGTTTGATTTGAAATATTAATTACAAACCTTTTAAGAGACTGTTTTGATCAGAATTTGTTCGCTCTAGGGCTATGCATTTGCAAATGGTTGAATGGCAAACACAACAAGTTTCCTTGTTTGCCTCACCTATTGGTATTAGAGGCGAAGTTGAATGCCTACGACTATTTTGAAGCATTTCTTGTAAAGAAAAAAAGAATCCAAGACAAGTTCTAAAAAATCGTACATGTATAGCTTTATAGACGATTTTTAGTTCTATCAGGTGAATGATAACAGGGTTTCATACTTATAACGGGTGATTTTTTAAGAGCTATAGGAAAATTTTTCAAAAAAAAAATGTAAAATTCAGAAAATTCCAATGCGTCAATTGAAGCGGACTTGTCTGTATAGACATGAGCTTTAACATAGCCCCACAAAAAATAGCCTAAAGGCGTTAAACCGCACGATCTAGGCGGCCAATTGACCGGTCCCGAACGTGAAATAAAATGTTCACCGAACTCGCCTCTCAATAAGTCCATTGTTACGCGTGCTGTGTGGCATGTGGCATTGTCTTGTTGAAACCACATGTCATGCAAGTCAAGCTCTTGCATTTTAGGCAAAAAAAAAGTTGGATATCATCTCAGGGTAGTGCTCACCATTCACAGTTACGTTCCGATTCGCAGCATCTTTGAAGAAGTACGGTCCAATGATGCCACCAGCCCATAAACCGCACCAAACTGTGACTTTTTCTGGATGCATTGGTAGCTTTTGCAATGCTTCTGGCTGATCTTCACTCCAAAATCGACAATTCTGCTTATTTACATATCCATTGAGCCAAAAATGAGCTTCGTCGCTGAACACAATTTTTCGATAGAGAAGTGGATCTTCGGCCAAGAGCCCATTCACCAAAAATTCTGCGTTGCGGTAGGTCGTTCGGCTTCAATTCTTGCACCATCTGTATTTTAAAAGGCTTCACACCTAAATCCTTCCGCAAAATTTTCCACGTTGTTGAGTAACAGAGGCCCAATTGCTGTGAACGGCGACGAATCGATAATTGATGGTCATCATTAACACTGGCCGATACAGCTGCGATATTTTCTTCAGTTCGCATTCTACGTAAGCGTGTTGGCGGTTTAATTGCCAACAATGTAAATTTGGTGCGAAATTTAGTCACAATATCCCGAATAGTCGCTTCAGTGGGTCGATTAAACTGACCATAAAATGGAAGAAGCGCGCGATGAACTTTCCTAACAGAGCACGCATTTTGATAATAAAATTCAATGATTTGCAAGCGTTGTTCGCTCGTAAGACGATTCATGGTTAAATTATAGACCAAACTGAAGATGCTTGACAGTGAAACAAAACCCGAAACGTGTGTGAGCTGTTTAAACCAGTGTTGCCAAAAAGATAATAGCTAAAAAATCACCCTTTATTGCGTTGCTCAGAAAGTAATTTCGTTTTTCCCGACAGAGGATTTAGTTGTATTAAATATAAATGCTTTGAGAGCTCATATAGCAAGGCTTGTGTGTGAAAAATTCCAATTAATTCTACGCAGTAGTTTTTGATTGGTGCCCTTTTAAATATGGAGAGCGATAAGCAGCATTTTCCATATATCTTACTGTTTTACTACAGAAAGGTTAAAAATGCTGTTCAAGCCAGAAAGAAATTGGCTGATATGTATGGTATAGTACGCCGGTGTCAGAACTGCTTCGCTAAATTTCAATCCAGCAATTTTGATGTCGAAAATGCACCACTTTCGGGAAGCCCGGTTGAAGTTGATAAAGAGGCAAAAAAGGCATTAGTCGATGCGAACCCGCGAATAACAACACGTGAGATCGGATTAAGGTTAAATTTATCAAATTCAACAGTTTATGACCACTTGATTGATATTATACGAAAACTGTCTTTCATTTCCACAAAAAAAAAAACGAAATTACTTTGCGTACAACCCAATAATAGTTTAATAGTTGTGCAGTTAAAATTCTCTTGTAAAACGTGTAATATATGAACATGCAGTAGGAGAACAAATAGAAATTTGTAAACGGAGTAGACTTAATGATGCACCGAGTGAAAATAAAATACAGTTATTGCGATTTTTTTAAGGTTAAATTACAACCCCAAAAAGGATAAACATACAGTGAGCGTCAAAAGAAATTCTACATTTAAAAAAATATACATCAATAAAATACCATTATTTTTATTTTAAAATTGTTTTATAGCCAGTTTTTACAATTGAAACAAAAAAATTACAAAAAATTTCGAAATATTGTTAACTTTTTTCGGGCAGTCTCCATAAGTGGTAAAAGTTGCATTTGGTGATTGTTGGAATTTTATCCATAGTGTACAGTTTCTTTTGAGGCTCACTGTAAGTAGGCCAGTTCGAACTGTCCTAATCCTCCAACCATTTGAACTCATGTTCACCGCTGAATTGTCCTATGGTCGAGCCTGTTTCCACTTCTTCTTGGTCACTGCAACTTATGTAAAAACCGTTGGGCTGGTGATCAAGGCCAATACGTTTTTGAAAGCAAAGTTCAGTAATAACTCCGACAACTACGCTGAACGTACTTCTTTTTCGCTTTATTTAGCTTTGAGCACATTTACTGTGTTAATCCACCCTTATACGAAACTGACTATGTGGCTTTAACAGAGTCTAACATCTAAGTGTGCAGGTTATCAACGGGACCTGCCAATCAATTATACGAAGCTGCCTATGCAGCTTTAACAGTGGCAACTCATTATACGAAGCTGCCTACGCGACTTTAACAGAATCTTACACCAAAGCTTGCAGGTTATGAACGGAATCTGCCACTCAATTTCACGAAGCTGCCTATGTGGCTTTAACAGAATCTGACACCTTAGCTTGCAGGTCCGCAGCAGACACTACCACGCCTTTATACGAGGCTGCCTATGTGGCTTTAACGGAATCCGACACCTAAGCTTGCAGGTTCTCAGCGGACACTGCCACGCCCTTCTACGAGGCTACATATGCGGCTTTAACAGAATCTGACACCGAAGCTTACAGGTTTTCAACGTTACCTGCCACTCAATTATACGAAGCTGCCTATGCGGCTTTAACAGAATCACCTAAGCTTGCAGGTTCTCAACGGGACCTGCCACTCAATTATACGAAGCTGCCTATGCAGCTTTAACAGAAACTGACACCTAAGCTTGCCGGTTCTCAGCAGACACTGTTACGTCCTTATACGAGACTGCCTATGTGGCTTTAACAGAATGTTACACCTATGCTTGCAGGTTCTTTTCTCAACCAATGTAGAAAAGTTATCTGAAAGTTTACACATTTGTGCCATTACCTACAATATGTTGCGAATGCTGTACTGCTCAGCCATTTCGTTAAGAAACTTGAAGTCAAAAGCCATTCTCGCGTTGATTAGAAGAGAATGTGGTGCCGCCTGGCTATACAAAAATATGCTGATGTTTCTTCCGACAACATTAGCCTTTTCAATAATTATGATCGATACTAATGCCTGAGTAAGATATATCAGCTGTTTTCGAAAACATAGCTTAATACAATGCTCCATTTAGATCTGAATAGTCAGTCAATATCTGTTTAGAGTCGTCACAAAATGCCTATTCTGTTATCAATGTTCTCGAAATATTCTTGACTATTACAATTGTTACACTAGAGATGGTACAATCACAGCTACAGATATGAGAATAGAGCTCACACCCCTTTTCATTGTTTGATTGGACCAAAAAAAAACGTTGTCTTCTGTCAAGGGTCAGAACTATCGTCGTCACTGTGATAAGACGTCTTTTATAAACAGTTTTTATATTGAAATTTTACATTTTCTCAAATCACTCTGAATCAACTGAGTTTTTTGTTCAACAATATCATACAAACTGTATAAAATTGAAATAATGATCTTAATTTCATGGCTTAAACCAATTGAAATTTGAAACTGAAAATAATTTCAGTTTAAAAATGCAAAAAAAAAACAAAAAATCTATTAAAGCGCCAAACAAAAGGCAAATGAAAGACAACAACATACAGTCGTGTTTACTTTTCTCTGTTTTAAAGCATAATTTTGTTTCCCATGACCTCGAAAACCAGGAGTAATTTCAGTCGACAAATTGAGGTTTGAAGACAAAAAAAAACAAACGAAACCAACCACTGCTGCTGCAGCCAAAACAATTTTCGTTTACCATTGCAATAAGAATAAATTTTAGTCGGGTTTGCTTTAAAATTTAGCATAAGCAGTCCACAAAAGTTGCAAATTAAATTAAACCATAAATAGATCAGTTGTCAGTTACAACAATAACATCATGCAACAAATAAGAAAACAAAAATTGTAGCATGAAATGTAATCCGGCATAACTATACGTGAACCTATTCAAGACTGGGCTACTGGCACTTTTGCCACTTTTCTCTCCACACAATCCACACAAATGCCAAATTAAAATGAATGATCATTACAGTCTGATATACTAAACGTGTTGCACAAAAAAGAGGACAATTTTTTTTTTTAATTTTTTTCTTTAAATTTCTGGGTGTAAATTGTAACGTTTATGTTTTTAAATCAATATTTAAATAAAGAAAAAAAATACAGAAAAAAATATTGAATAAATTTATGTATACATGATCGTCTTCATTAACATCATAAACATTGAATTCTGTCTGTATGATGGGAACAGAATATAAAAATGGTAGCCGTTTGCATACCTGTATACCTGACTATGTCTGGTTGCATGGCTGCTTGGTTGGTTTTTCCATTACATGATGGTGCAGTGCAGTATGTGTCTCCATTGATGTTGTTTTAATTAAATAATAATTTGCTGATATTTAAAACGGTTTTTCGTGATTTTTATTAATTAATAATGCCTCAGGGTATAATATAATAGTATTTTGCTTAAATTGAATTAAACAGTTCGCACAGTGGTGATAATAACAATAGCAGCATAAATTAACAGTGAATGTTATCGTCAAAATCATTGCTCTTGAAAATTTATTAGAAAAAACAGCGAGAATACATCAGAGTTTTACTATGGCGCACTTTATTCTGGTTGCCTAGGCAGCAGAAGAGTCCAATGTAAATACCTTGAACTACATTTTCAGTCCATATTATGGAAAACACTATTTTAATACATTCTTACAATCATTCTTACAAACTCAGGCTTCGAAACAAGTGGCTCTCTGGGTAGGAAAAATAATTAGGTGAAAGCGTTTATCAAATTTGTATTGCAAATTATTGTCTGATTTTTTCTAATTCGTGGTGGGCAATACGACGTAATCAAACACTTAAGGTAGAATTAGCCGAACATTTGCGGAACGTAAGCGAACGTACGTTTGTTTATAGCATACGAAAATAATACATATGCTTCCGGAAATTCCATTACGTACGTATATATCGGGTGTTTTTTATAGAGGTATAGAACATTAAGTTGCAATAAAACAACGATGGATTATTCGATTGACATGAATTTTATTTATCCGAAAGATAATCTTGTGGCATTACATTTTAAATATTCTTTCTGGCGTATGACCGCCACGGCTGGCGCGGTTGTAGTCCAATCTGAACGTCCAATTTTCGATGACTTTTTCCAACAGTTGTGGCCGTATATCGGCAATAATACGGCGAATGTTGTCTTCCAAATCGTCAAGCGTTTGTGGCTTTACCGCATAGACCAATGACTTTACATAGCCCCACAGAAAGTAGTCTAGCGGTGTTAAATCACAAGATCTTGGAGGCCAATTCACAGGTTCAAAACGTGAAATTAGGCGGTCACCAAACGTATCTTTCAATAAATCTATTGTGGCACGAGCTGTGTGACATGTTGCACCGTCTTGTTGAAACCACATCTCCTGGACATCATGGTTATTCAATTCAGGAATGAAAAAGTTAGTAATCATGGCTCTATACCGATCACCATTGACTGTAACGTTCTGGCCACCATCGTTTTTGAAAAAGTACGGACCAATGATTCCACCAGCCCATAAAGCGCACCAAACAGTCAGTTTTTCTGGATGTAACGGTGTTTCCACATACACTTGAGGATTACCTTCACTGCAAATGCGGCAGTTTTGTTTGTTGACGTAGCCATTCAACCTAAACAAAATTCGCTTATGAAAATCGGGAACAACGGTAATCTCGTTTTGGGCCCATTCGACGAATCTACGCCTTACTTGATAATCGTTTGGCTTCAAATCTTGCACGAGTTGGATTTTGTAAGCACGCAAACCAAGATCCTTCCGCAAAATCTTCCATAAAGTGGATGGACACAGATCCAATTCCTGTGCTCGATGGCGGATGGACTCATTCGGGTCTTCCTCAATGCTACGCTCTACAGCAGCAATAGCTTCTTCTGTACGCACCGTACAGCGTCTCTGGGGATGCGAGTTATCAATAAAAGTAAACGTGGTGCGAAAACGTTCCACGGTTAATCGAATTAACTGCTCTGATGGACGATTTTGTCGACGATAAAATGGACGTAGTGCGCGATACGTTTTCCGCACAGAACCATTATTTTCGAAATAAAATTGGACTATTTGCAAGCGTTGTTCAGGCGTGAGTCTATTCACGATGAATTGCCAAACCAAACTGAGAATAAATCACTTGACAGCTGTTAAATCGGTCGCCTTCTTGAAAAGTAATGCCAACTTAAAGATCTATACCTCTACAAAAAACACCCTTTACATACATAACTCGTCATTACAACCCTCCGGTCAGGATTACTACCTAGTTTCTCTTACCACTTATGTTGTGTGCGTTAGTTTTATACATGAGTGGCGGGACCTACAGTTTAAAGTCGACTCCGAACGACAGATTTTTTGCGAAACTTTTCATGGCAATTTTATTTGCTCTCAGAGTTTTTGCCAGAAATCTGCTGAGAGGAAGTCGCCGAAGAAATAATTTTTGTATTTTATTTTGATGTATAACCTGGGGTTTGAACCGAGGCCTTTCGCCTAATAAGCCAACACACTATCTACTAGACCACGGCGACTTCAATTCCATTGCCTAGAAACAAATGTACGTTCCGTGAACGTTCGACTAATTCTGGCTTTACTTAATTTATTTCCGGTATGCTTCCCTTATTGAAACCTTCTTTATTACTGGGAAAACAGTTTCGCGATTTCACTGATGGCCAGTAAGAAATACAATTGTTATGACGGTTAAGCTGTGAAATGTTGTCAACTGTGACTCTATGACTCGCAAATTTTTCAATAGACTCAATGAAAGAGCCAAAAATACAATAAACTGCCAAAGATGGTCACGAATAATCTGATATTTAGGTTTTGTTCACAGTTTTCTTTTTCGATTTTGAAATAATCCATAACCTATAAGCAATTACGACTGCGGCCTTGTTCGAGAAGGAATATGTAGAGCGTATGATCTTATTTGTGGGAAACAATCACCAACTTCAGCCTTTTATATGCACCTGCTTTCACCTCACCTCACCTCGCTGCTTGAGATTGATTTCTCATGCAAAAATAACAACAAGCATAAGCCACCATATTCATCACATTTGTCCCTCGATAACTCAAGCATAATCAAGATTATACTGTATCTTTATCAGTAAAAAAGAACAACTAAAACTAATTCGTATACCGAATACAAATATGTTGGTTAGCTTACCGAAAGCTTGATTAACTAAAGGGTGTTTTTTATAGAGGTATAGAACTTTAAGTTGGCATTACTTTTCAAGATGGCGACCGATTTCACAGCTGTCAAGTGATTTATTGTCAGTTTGGTTTGGCAATTCATCATGAATAGACTCACGCCTGAACAACGCTTGCAAATAGTGCAATTTTATTTCGAAAATAATGGTTCTGTGCGGAAAACGTATCGCGCACTACGTCCATTTTATCGTCGATAAAATCGTCCATCAGAGCAGTTAATTCGATTAACCATGGAACGTTTTCGCACCACGTTTACTCTTATTGATAACTCGCTTCCCCAGAGACGCTGTACGGTGCGTACAGAAGAAGCTATTGATGCTGTAGAGCGTAGCATTGAGGATGACCGTACTTTTTCAAAAACGATGGTGGCCAGAACGTTACAGTCAATGGTGATCGATATAGAGCCATGATTACTAACTTTTTCATTCCTGAATTGAATAACCATGATGTCCAGGAGATGTGGTTTCAACAAGACGGTGCAACATGTCACACAGCTCGTGCCACAATAGATTTATTGAAAGATACGTTTGGTGACCGCCTAATTTCACGTTTTGAACCTGTGAATTGGCCTCCAAGATCTTGTGATTTAACACCGCTAGACTACTTTCTGTGGGGCTATGTAAAGTCATTGGTCTAAGCGGTAAAGCCACAAACGCTTGACCATTTGGAAGACAACATTCGCCGTATTATTGCCGATATACGGCCACAAATGTTGGAAAAAGTCATCGAAAATTGGACGTCCAGATTGGACTACATCCGCGTAAGCCGTGGCGGTCATATGCCAGAAATCATATTTAAAATGTAATGCCAGAAGATTATCTTTCGGATAAATAAAATTCATGTCAATCGAATAATCCATCGTTGTTTTATTGCAACTTAAAGTTCTATACCTCTATAAAAAACACCCTTTACATTTAACCAAAAGTGTCGCTTCGAAACCACAGTTGATGTACAACAAAATTTGCCTTGACTATAGACCATCAAGGGAATACACGCTTAAGCATTGCGCTATGTCATTAAAGAAAGGTACGCCAAACAGTCCAAATTGGCTTAGAGCTGGAAGTTTACAGAGAAAATAAAAGATAGGTTCCCTCAGAAGATATCCAGCAGCTTCTGCATTAAAGATTAAAGTTTAAATTATTTTTCTTCGCGTGTGGATCGATTGTCCAGACAGTCTACATCGCTACGGCTTTCCCAATAGAATAGTGGAGGTATTACAGAATTTTCAGTGTCCTGACCCTATCATACCACGGCCAGATAATCCTTAAAATATGCCCAAACAGTGGAATATCAAATTTTTTTTCTTAAACTCTGCTATTTAGCATGATATTCAATTTATTATTCAACAATTAAACCAATAATATGGGAATCCCTTTCATCATCCATATGTACGTATGTAAGGTACAATACCTAATCAAATATGATTTTTAAAACCAAATGAAATTTGAAACTTCTTTTGTACAATAAAACTTTCAAAATTCCTAGAAAATTAGGTTAAGGATATGCCCCAAAACAATACTGGTGTGAGAAATAAATTCAATTTCCAATTGAGAGCAAAAGCATACAATAAAATAAAAACAAATTTTTATTGTCTTTTTAGCAAAGCAAAGTAAACGTAAACAGGAAATTTCATTTAACACTTCCACGAAAAACTTTACAGAAAAAGAATTGCTCGGTAAATAAATCAAACCAGAGAGTTGAACAAAATAAAGTTTTTTATGTTGGCACATAAAACAATTGATTTCTCTTTGCTTATGTTTTTTTTTTGTTTTTGTGGATGATTTTTATGAATTTATTAGAAAGATTTTGTTCCCACACCAACTATCAAGCAAACACAACTAAATGCCCTTTTGCCATGATCTCTGCAATTGTGTTTGAAAATCGAACAAAAGGGACTGTGCTCACTGGCTGGCTGACTACTGAAGAAGAAGAAATAACATCATGGAAAATAAAATCATACGTTTTCTATTTGTGTGTGTTTTTTATTTTATTTTTTTTTTTTTTTGGAAATACCCTGTGAATAAACAGAGGCACTCATAGATAAAGCTTTCATATTACAAAAGGTTTTTTGGAGTATAAAAGCAAGTGGCATATCGTCATGAACATCTTTAGCAGCCTGTATTTTGTTTTTTCTGTGATCATGATCACGATTTTTGAGAATGATTAACAGTAGTAAGTTGAAATGGTTCTCTTATATTATTTTATTTTTTTTGGCTCATTCGTTTTCACTGGTTTGGTATGTTTTGTTTTGCTAATGATTATATCCGAAAATAAATACAGTGGGTTAGAAAAGGATTCTGCGGGGGACAAAAATGCAGGGTGTGGAGCTAAATATTTTTTTATTTTATAACAGACTAGCATCCACTATAGAAATTAAAAGGACTCTATGTCAGCTTGAAAGAATTTTTTATGATTAGAATCTTGATGTTTATAACATCTTCAAATGTTTTTCCTAGGCTTTCTTTTTACTATAAGAATAGCTTTGGTAATCACTTTCTTAACACAATCCTTTGGTCAGGATTACGACCGATCTTTTCACACCATTGTGCTGAGGATTGAACTCTCGAACACTGATCTGGCAAGCCAATACATTACCTACTACATTATGACATCTCAACAACTGACAATGAAATCAATTGACATGAAAATAAGATTAAGTACTCTAATCACCGGTTCTATATCCATCTTCGATCGAGTTGTAAAAATGAAAACAGTATCTGTTTTGTGTGCTAATTTTACGCATGAGAGGTGAAATCTACAGTTTAACATCGACTTTTATTAGAAGACTGCTGAGACGAAGTTCGCCGAAGGAATAATTCTTTATGTTTCTTGTTTCCGAGATGTCTGTGCCGAGTTTTAAACTCACGAACTCTAATCTGGCAAGCCAACACACTACCTAGTAGACTATGGCAACTCAACAATTGAAAATGAATACAATTATTGGGCAATCACACACGAGAACAATTATGCTGGCACAAAATGGCAGCTTGTAGGCAAGAGAGTTGAGGATAATGGTTTTTTGCTGGCATAATTTTTCAACCCCGCACAAACCATTGCATAAACAACACAAAACCAATACACATGCATACATTTATAAAACAGCAGGTTCAGAAAAATTTTTTGTATAAAGCATATTCAGGGTTTCATTGAAAAAAACTAATACACACAAAGCAGAGTAAATGTATACAATTTTATGCGAGATGAAATAGTCTCGTGTGTGACTGAAAGAACAAAAATTGTGCGGCTTAAAAAATAGTCTCGTGTGTGATAGCACAATGTTATGAAAATAATTCCCGAATAAGTGTTCTAATCACTTGGCGTCACAACCGGCCGCTATGCGTGCTCTTGTGAGCTTTTGGTATCAAAGCTATCACTCCAAACTACCTACCCACCTACTCTAATCACTTTTTCTATGTCCATCTTCGTTTGGGTTGTAAAAGTGGGAACAGTGTCTGCCCAAAGAAAAGGGGCACAAATTTCTTAAGACTGCGTCGTAGGTGTTTCAACTGTGTATGTATCATTCCACCAAATTCTATTCTAAATGCTTACTAGCAACATTCTTCCAAAAATTCAAAATAGTTGCGAGGTTCTTAAATCGGTATAAAGTCAGGAATGTGAGATTTGTGAGAACCCATCCAAATAATATTATCTTTTACAAAACAGTATAGTTTTCATGATTTAAACTCTCTGTGATAAGTAGGACTAATACTGTAAAGTTATTTGAATAGTACATGGACCGCGCCTACTCGCCCTAACTAAAGTATCAGTCCTACAGATATAAATTAATTTTGGTTACTAATAAACATTAGGGATTGGGATTTGCTGATAAGGAGGAATGCAGCATTCATCTGGCAAACTGAAATTGAAGCTGTTAATAAGGCTGCAGAATGAATAATCATAAGGAAGGATAAGCATCAGGCAAGCATTTGTGTATCACTTCCATAAGTGACGAGATGGCTCTCGAGGAGACTCATTCAACGCTCATTCTTAGATATAAGAAATACGAGCACAATCCCATAGTTTAGCATCTATTCCTGGACGAATTTTAAGCGATACGATGCAGAGAATGGAATTGGATTGGAACAAGACCGCTAGATCTCTAGCGACAAATAGGAGAGCGAGTTTATAAGAGGAGAGAGACGACCTAGTCTAGCTGGTAGTGTGTTGGCTCTGGCAGACTAAAATTGAGGATAAGCATCATGCAAGCAGCATGCGTTATTCGCTTCCATAAGTGACTTGGATTACCAGATGGCTCTTGAGGAGAGTCATTCAACGCTCATTGTTAGATATAAAAAATACAAGGACAATCGCGTGTTCTAGCGTCTATTCCTGGAGGAATTTTAAGCGATACGATGCATAGAATGGAATCTGATCGAAACAAGACACTATATCTCTAACGACAAATAGGAGAGCGAGTTTATAAGAGAAGAGAAAGAGAGACGCCCTAGTCTAGCAGGTAGTGTGTTGACTTATTAAACGTAAGGCCACGTTTCAAACCCCAGGTTAGATCTCAAAACGAAAATCTGAAAATATTTCTTCGGTGACTTCCTCTCAGCAGATTTCTGGCAAAAACTCTGAGAGTAAATAAAATTGCCAACAAGTAATGGGTGATTTTTTAAGAACTATAGGAAAAATTTTCAAAAAAACACATAAAATTCAGAAAAATGAATGAAAGCTTTATTTGAATCGATAGTACGGTCCATATAATTTAATGTTGGAAGATTATTTCATGCAAATGTTGACCGCGACTGCGCCTCAAATGGTCCATCCGCTCAGTCCAATTTTGGCATACTCTTTCCAACATTTCGGCTGGTATCTCACGAATAAATGCTTCAATGTTGTCTTCCAATGCGTCAATTGAAGCGGGCTTGTCTGTATAGACATGAGCTTTAACATAGCCCCACAAAAAATAGTCTAAAGGCGTTAAATCGCACGATCTAGGCCGCCAATTGAACGGTCCCGAACGTGAAATAAAATATTCACCGAATTCGCCTCTCAATAAGTCCATTGTTACGCGTGCTGTGTGGCATGTGGCACCGTCTTGTTGAAACCACATGTCATGCAAGTCAAGCTCTTGCATTTTGGGCAAAAAAAAGTTGGATATCATCTCACGGTAGCGCTCACCATACACAGTTACGTTACGATTCGCAGCATGTTTGAAGAAGTACGGTCCAATGATGCCACCACCCCATAAACCGCACCAAACTGTGACTTTTTCTGGATGCATTGGTAGCTTTTGCAATGCTTCTGGCTGATCTTCACTCCAAAATCGACAATTCTGCTTATTTACGTATCCATTGAGCCAAAAATGAGCTTCGGCGCTGAACACAATTTTTCGATAAAGAAGTGAATCTTCGGCCAACTTTCCAAGAGCCCATTCACCAAAAATTCTGCGTTCTATAGGTCGTTCGGCTTCAATTCTTGCATCAGCTGTATTTTGAAAGGCTTCATACCTAAATCCTTCCGCAAAATTTTCCACGTTGTTGAGTAACAGAGGCCCAATTGCTGCGAACGGCGACGTATCGATAATTGATGGTCACCATTAACACTGGCCGATACAGCTGCGATATTTTCTTCAGTTCGCACTCTACGTAAGCGTGTTGGTGGTTTAATGTCGAACAATGTAAATTTGGTGCGAAATTTAGTCATAGTAGCCCGAATAGCCGCTTCAGTGGGTCGCATTTTGATAATAAAATTCAATGATTTGCAAGCGTTGTTCGTTTGTAAGACGATTCATGGTTAAATTATAGACCAAACTGAAGATGTTTGACAGTGAAACAAAACACGAAACGTGCGTGACCTGTTTAAACCAGTGTTGCCAAAAAGATAATAGCTAAAAAATCACCCGTTAGTTTCTCAAAAATCTGTCGTTTGGAGTCGACTTTAAACTGTAGGTCCTGGCACTCATGTATAAAAATTAACGCACACAACATAAATGGTGTGAGAAGCTAGGTCGTAATCCTGACTGAAGGATTGTACTGACCAATTATGTATGACATATGTATGCGAGAATCAGTGCATTAGAGAAAATTATAGTCGTGACTCCTGTAGATCAAATGAAATTTAAATTTTTTTGTTTTAATTCAAAGAAAATTTCTGCTACGTAGCCAACCCCTTCCTAATTATCATGCTCAGATAGTTTAACGTCAATATTTTAAGCACAATTATTATTACAACAGAATTAAGTAAAATTTTCATATCAGGCTTTGTTTTAAGCTTCTCAAAATATTTCTTTATTTCAATTTAAGCCGCATTCGATCAATTTTCTTTTAAAAAATTACAAAACTTAAGAAATCATAACAAAATTATACACGTACATGCGTGATCTTGAAATTATTTAAAGACACGTTTCATACGAATACAGGCCAGAAAAATAATAAGGAAGAAAGAAAAAAATACGAAATCAACGCTATTGACCTATGATCTGTAATGGTGATGGCGATGATGATGATCCATCTTTGTTCCATCAGTTTTAAGTATTTTTGCTTAAATGCACGTTCGGCAGCATGTAAAAAAGTTTCTTCATTGATTTTCTTTGGTACTACAAGAGCACTCACTCACTCACTCACTTACACTGTATACGAGTACAATAAAGTTCAATACATTTACTTGCAATTCTACATCATTATTTCCCCACATTTTGTTTTTTTTTTCTTTCTTCTTTATTTTTGCTTTCATAAACTAAAATGATGAGACCTGCTCAAAAAATTGCAATTGCAATTGCAATTTTATTACACAGCCTGGTGGATGGTTGGTTGCTTACTCGTATTGGTCTTGAGATATAGAAAGAAAAAAAAAGGAAATATGAAGAGATGATCATCATCATCACATTATTAATCGTGATATTGAGGCAAAAGATCAGGCACCACTTAAGCAATTTTTATGATGCCACAAACGATCAATACAAGTCGACCAAAAGGCCAGCCGGATCATACCTTTCAAGCAATTGCTTTACAACAGCAACAAACAAAATAAAAACCCAAAAGGCTGGTGAACAATTCAATTTTCCAGGCACAATCGACAACAGAAAACAACGTACAATCAACAAATTGTATTTTAAAGTTTCACCTTGGGAAACTTTACAATAACAACAACAACCAACAAAATTGCGGCAACAAAAGAAATCTGCCAGATTTATGGTAATAAAATTGCACCGGGTTAAACAAATTTTTCTGAATTTAAAGCAAAACCAACAAGTAATAAAATTGTTAACAAAAAAGAAAAAAAAAACCAACATCCAGAGGAATAAAAAAAAACACGAAGTGAAACATTCAAATTACACTTCTTAGCAAGATGCCCAAATAAAAAAAGAAGACACTGGCGACGTTAACAGGAATGTAGGATTCCTTAAACTCATTAAAGTTAACAATTGAAGCGATGGCACATCAAACAATGCATGAAGGGGTACAAGGACTCAATTGCTGTATTAATTAGACATCTTATACGAATGTTAGAGAACTACTTCTCAAACAGGGCCCTAGGGATTAGGGATACAAAAACGATAAAGGAATGACGTCCTCTACGGAAGGAGTTTTCGGAAGAATATGTAAGGCTGAAAGAGACATTCATCGTGGTTTGCTCAACATTGCAGCGTTAATTGTATAAACACAATACTTGACGGGCGCACAACTACACACAAAAGAAGTCATAGAGCAGATCTAGATCCGGCATACATACATGCATACATAATTGGTCATTACAACCCTTCAGTCGGGATTACGACCTGGTTTCTCACACCACTTATGTTGTGTGTATTAATTTTATACATGAGCGGCGGGACCTACAGTTTAAAGTCGACTCCGAACGACATATTTTTGAGAAACTTTTTCATGGCAATTTTATTTTTACTCTCTGAGTTTTTGCCAGAAATCTGCTGAGAGGAAGTCGCCGAAGAAATATTTTTTTTCATATTTTTCGTTTTGATGTCTGACCTGGGGTTTCAACCCTGGCTTTTCGCCAACACACTACCTACTAGACCAGAAGCCGCCGTTCTGGCATAGAAATTTATACAAAATCTGTTCCTTTAAATCGAAAGCAGTTGGTAGACTTTGAAAAATACTTTCATGTTCCGAAGAAGCTGTGTATGAAGTAGACAGTAATTATCGTCATAGATTTTAATTTATAATAGCCATAGTCTAGTAGGTAGTGTGTTGGCTTATTAGACATGAGGCCATGATTAAAAACCTTGGTCAGACATCTCCAAGCAAACGAAATTTAAATATCTCTTCAGCAACTTCCTCTCAGCAAGCCTCTGGCAAAAACTCTGAGGGTAAATAAATTTGCCATGAAAAGTTTTCCAAAAATCTGTCGTTCGGAGTCGACTTTAAACTGTAGGTCCTGTCACTCATGTAAAAAATTAACACACACAACATAAATGGTGTGAGAAACTAGGTCGTAATCCTTACTGCAGAGTTGTAATCACCAATTATGTATGTATGTTCTCTTAAATCGAATTAAACCGAAAGCAGTTGGTAGACCTTGAAAAATACTTTCATGTGACGAAGAAGTTTTGTACAGTAAGAAACCGCTTAAAGTGGAGAATATGTTCCAATAAGTTCCAGCGCTAAACGAAACAGCGTTAAACGAGGCAACTTAACATGTACATACATGTACGTATACACCGAGTAACGTTGATGACAACTAATAAATCAACTGTGACGCATGAAATATGCGTTCGTACTGTGATTGCGACTTCGGAAAATACAGTTGGAATCATTAGTCTGGACAGACTAACAAAAGAGCGTTGAAAAAGTTACATAGTATACACCGCCGCTATATAGTGCGCCGCTTTTGGTTGGTGCATGGCCGTTTCATTTGCACACATATACAACAAGTATCAACACAGTGTGCGATTTAGGGGAATCCCAATACTACCGCGTAATACTGAAACAGCGTTAGGCGGAGCAGCGTTAAGCGGAGTCTTACTGTATGAAGTACACATTGATTTTAAATCAGAAAAAATGCCGAGCTACAGTTACTAGTAAAAGTAACTCGTACGATATCAGAGGAACTATGAGAAAAAGGTCTAAGCAAATATGACATAAAATATGATGAGAGGACACCCCTAATGATGGGTGAACATTAAAAACAAACATCGTAAGGAAGAAGCAACATGAAATCGATTTCTCACAAAATATATCGACGTTTTCTATGTATCGGTTGAATTTTGTAACCAAATAGAGACAAAAGGAAACAGAATATACTTATTGCCGAGTAGAGATAGTAGAATAGAATCTATATTGGGTATCCCTGTAATGTTTCCATCAATCGTGTTACCCTGACAAACTCCAAACTGTACGGCATCAATAAGCATAACTCCCAGCCTATTTTCTAAGTATCTTTGGCTTTCTTTTCATCGAGTATACACTTCCGAACATGTTTCCCTTCTCCATAGAAAGGTTTTATGGCGAATTCTCACAATATCTAGAATCCAGCAAAGAATAATTGGATGCCTTCAGCGACATTTTAGGACCAGTTCTCATTGCCACGATTATACCAACACATGCCCACCAACTTCAGATTCGCCTTAGTCTAGTAGGTAGTGTGTTACCTTATTAGACGTCAGGCCGTGGTTCAAACTCCAGGTCAGACATCTCAAACAAAACGGAATATGAAAACAAACTTATTTCTTTTGATAACTTTCTCTCAGCAGTCTTCTGGCAAAAACTCTGAGGGTAAATAAATTTGCCATGAAAAGTTTCTCAAAAATCGGTTGCTCGGAATCGATTTGAAATTGTAAGAGCAGTGTATGTTCTCTTAAATCGAAAGCAGTTGGTAGCCTTTGAAAAATACTTTCATATTCTGAAGCAGCTGTGTATGAAGTAAACAGGAATTATCGTCATAGATTTTCATTTTAATTGCACATGATTGGGGATCCATCAAAGAGTGGATGGGTGCCATCAGCTACGTTATAGGACAAGTTCTCATTACAACGAATTTATCAACACAAGCCAAGTCCTGGTTCAAAGCCCTGGATAGACAACTCAAACAAAATGGAATATGAAAAAATATTTCTTTGGCGATTTCCTCTCAGCAATCTTCTGGCAATAACTCTTGCAAAATCTATTGCTCGGCGTCGACTCAAAACTGTAGATCCTCCACTCATGGAATAAAATTAGCACATACTCAACATGGTTGGTGTGAGAAGCTAGGCTGTGAAGTGTATAAAATCAATCTGTGTGTCATCGACTTTAACTCTTCACCTTTTAACCTGTCTTAAAATAAAAGCTCTGCCTTCAAGCCTTACACACATGAAGCCTATAATAAGTTTTTAAGCATCGTTATTTTCCCCTGGGAAAATTAAAAAATATTGCCAAAAAATATAAAATTTTAAATATACTGCAACGATCACCAACAATATAAATAAATGTCAACATTTAAAAAAATTTTATTTGAAAAAAGCATTTAAAATTTTCGAAAGTAACCCACAATAGCTTAACACAGTAGCTAAACAATCGAATACGTAATGCCAACAGTAATAAAATTCAAATAACAGCTGTCATTACGTTTTTATGTATATCTTGCAATAGGAATCAATCGACCATCAAACCAGCCAACCAACTAACCAAACCAACTAAGCAACCAACTAACTAACCAACCAGCCAACCAGTCAA
Source organism: Sarcophaga subvicina (assembly GCA_936449025.2). Classification (NCBI taxonomy): domain Eukaryota; kingdom Metazoa; phylum Arthropoda; class Insecta; order Diptera; family Sarcophagidae; genus Sarcophaga; species Sarcophaga subvicina. The sequence goes on along the minus strand of OW388083.2, from coordinate 108,546,861 downwards.
CTAAGTGGTAGTAACAGTAGTAATGACCTTCTTAATAACCTCACATACTGGCTGATCGAACGAACTCTCTCAGTAGCAGACTAACAGAAGAATACATATTCCTATTGGCCATATTTTGCCGTGTATATTAATGCAACTTAAATCATCAACCGCCAACATTAGCATCTTCGATCATCACTTCAAAACAATCAGATGCCAATCGGAGTCCATCGAAGAGCCAAAAGATCATCACACAGGCATTATTCGCATTCAGTCAAAAACCTTTCATTTCCAGAAATCAAGCATTCAGAATTCAACTGATCTTTTACATGCACTCATGCACCCATACACACACATGCACATTTAGACTGACTAGTACCAACTGATTTGCTGTAAAAGATGATGATCATATGGATGATCATCTGTATTTGCATCAGCAGAATAGAATAATCAACCAACCATACCATATAGACTGGAATAATACACTCTACTATATATTGTACAACGATTTACAACGAACGTCTGGTAAAACATTAAAACACAAATGATCTTGCCGAAAGGTCATTGTGATCATTTCCGCATGATTACAAATCAACAGATATCAAATTCTACAGTGTGTGGCAAATATTATGCGGTGGCATAAAAGCATATTTTTTAGTTGATAGTTTGATAAATGCAATTGCCTAGCCAGGAGTTTGCCTAGCCAGGAATTTGCCTAGATTATATTGGCAATTAAATAATATCGCCATACTTTTTGTAGGAAGTAAGATTAGCATGTAGATTTTATTAGGGGACAAAAAAGATTTTCATTTTAAAGGATTTAAAACTGGAAGGAAACATATAACATAACTTAGATGAAATTTAATAACTTCTAATGGTGATAAAATATGATGATCACAGATCACAGCATAACCAGGCTGTAATCAAGTTTCAAAGGCACTTACAATAAAAAACATTTGAGGCTCGCAGGTCCTCTAATAAGATGAAACTAATCGAGACACTGTAGTGAAGTCTTAGTAGCGAAGTCGCCGTTGTCTAGAAGGTAATGTGTTGGCTTATTAGACGTGAGGCCACGGTTCAAACCCCAAATCAGACATCTCCAACAGAACGAAATATGAAAAATATTTCTTCAGCGACTTCCTCTCGGCAGATTTTTGGCAAAAAGTCAGATTTTCTCAAAATTCTGTCGTTCGAAGTCGACTTGAAACTGTAGGTCCCGCCACTTATGTATAAAATTAACACACACAATATAACTGGCGTAAAAAGCTAGGTCATAATCATGACTGAAGGCTTGTAGTGACCAATTATGTATGTATGTATAGGGTCCGCTAAATAACTTTTTTTTTGAAAATGCTTTACAAAAAAAACTACTGAATATTTTCTCAAATTTCTTTTTTTATTTGAAAGTACAATCCTTCCGGTTAATAATGGAAAATAATTTCATTCAAATGGCTGCCTAGCCTGGCCATGCAGTAGCCTACACGATCGGTTCAATTTTTAAGCACATTATCGATTGTGTGCAGCTGTATTTCACCAATGGCTTCACGAATATTGTCCTTTAAAGCGTCAATTGTCTCTGGCTTGTCGGCGTAACACTTATCTTTGACGGAACCCCACAAATAATAGTCCAACGGTGTCAAATCGCAGCTCCGAGGTGGCCAAACGACATCAGCTCTGCGGCTGATAATGCGATCTTCAAAAACAGGGTGCAAAACATTGAGTGTAGCTTCGGGTGTGTGGCACGTAGCGCCATCCTATTGAAACCAAATTTTGCCAATATCCTCCTCTTCAATTTTTGTGAACAAAAATTCGTTCAACATGGCCCGATAACGATCGAACGGCCACTCCTTGCCCAATTTCGAAGAAAAATGGCCCAACTATGCCTCTGTACCAAAATCCGGACCAAATAGTGACTTGTTTTGGATGCGTCGGCTTTACAATGTATGCGTGCGGGTTTTCTGTGCCCCAAATGCGTCAATTTTGCTTGTTTACATACCCGCCAAGATCAAAATGAGCTTCATTTGAAAAGATGATTTTTTTTGCCAAAATCAGCATCTTCTGTAAGTCGAAGCGAAAAAGCATTGGATGGTCAATTGTTCAAGCGTATACACAACCATATTCGTTCAGCGTAAGGATAAAACTAATTATCTGTCAAATCAGACGTGAGTCAAGTGTTACCATTCACGAAATAAGCACTAGTTGAAAAAAAAACGTTAGATGGCGGACCCGATATGTATGTAATCGAGACACCAGGAATGCACATCAAGTACAATATTCTCTTAAAACGTTTGCTTAAATCAAAGCAGCGTCAAATCATACAGGCTTCCAGTTGTGACCCAGAAATAAACATTCACATCAAAGTGATTCTAGAATTACTCGTTATCTTGTACAGGAAAGCCGGACCATATCTGGCTTACCCAAATGTCGTATACACATAGTACATTAGAAAATTAAATGTTAAGTGATCAACAGTAGAAACTCGAACAATTCCAACCCGTAATGATAGAAACCTTTGTCTGAGGAGTACTCTACCTACTCTAATGGTTCCACATATCTTAACATTACTCTGAACAATATTTAATGATTGGCATTGGCATAAAAATTAAATTATTCTCATCTATTATCGTGGTCGCCGTAGTCTAGTAGGTAGTGTGTTGGCTTATTAGACATAAGGCCACGGTTCAAACCCCAGGTCAAGCATCAAAACGAAAATATAAAAAAAATATTTCCTCGGTAACTTCCTCTCCGCAGATTTCGGAGAGCAAATAAAATTGCTATGAAAAGTTTCTCAAAAATCTGTCGTTCGGAGTCGACTTTGAAACTGTAGGTCCCACCACTCATGTATAAAATTAACACACAACATAAGTGGTGTGATAAACTAGGTCCATAAACCCGACTGAAGGGTTGCAATGAAAAACTATATACGTATGCATCAGTCAGGTTGCATTAAATGCTCTCCAAACAATCGATTTATATTCACAATGACAACCACTTCACTCTACATATCTATTCAGTCTCAAAGCTAAGTTTAGAGCCACTCGACTCCAGTGGAAAAAACAAACAGAATCTTGATAAGTATCGCACCAGCAACCATCGTACGTAACATGCCTTTAAGGCATTTTCTCCAGCACGCCCTTTCAAAGGCTTTCCGCCAAGAAAAGGAATGGAATATCATACCTACCGGCATAGAATCTATTACTTTCATTTCCCTGTCGTGAAACTATCCGAAACTAAATATAGATTTTAAAATCCTTGTAATTATGCCTTAAGTTATCCATTTTAAAGTAGAAAATTTAAGGGCTTGATACCAGTCAATATGCTGAATTACAATTCCTTCTTGGGTGCCCTGGTAGTCTAGTAGGTAGTGTGCTAGACTATTAGCGTGAGGGTCGTGGGTTCGATTCCCACCAGAGATTCTGGTCTGCGATACTACACCGAGCATATGGCCAAGTTACTCAGCTCGTATATAATTAAAATATAATTTGTAATTGTATTGTAATTAATAAACAAATAAATAAAAATAAAGAACAATTCCTTCTTAAAAACTTTTAATTCCCTTGTGGAACCACATTTATTATTCACTGTAAAATCATATGCCAAAACAATAAATGCACCATGATATACTAAATGCATACCTATACACATCCATACATACATAATAAATATGTATGCATGCACATATGTTTAGAATAAAACTATTTTTCCACTTAAAAGCCTAAAACTATAAAGCAAATGCAACAACAAAAACTATTCATATTGAACTTATCGAAATAGAATTGTACTCGTACTCGTACTTGTACTTGTACTCGTATTCAAAGAGGCACACATGTCTGAACTCTCCATATACAGTGTTTATACGGGTATGAAATGCTCGTAAATAAACAATCATTTCAATGATCATCTCAATAAAAATTAGAAAAAAAACCTCATTGAAGCAAAAAAAAAAAAAAGAAAAAGCATCGGAAAACGAAACAGATGCCAAACGACGAAATCATGTAAATCACCAACCAAACCAAACTACAAGGCAATAGACCATGAATGATTCTTGCCATATGAATTCGCAAAATACACATACACACATACGCGAGCACACACTCTCTCTCTCTCCAATATACAGAATACCGATCATCGGGTTTTCTAATGCATGAAAAACAGTTTTTGGCGCACCTCTATATCAATAACATTGTAATTGTATTGGTAAAGAAAACAAAAAAAATTGTTTTAAAAAAAGAAATATTTATTATTAATAGAAATAACAACAACAACAACAATAAATACAACTACAACTACTAAAACAATATTACAATATTAGTTAAACCATTAAATTACATTTTACAACATCGTTACTTGACTTCGTTGCAAATAGATCAACATCGTGTTTTAGTTGAAAACCTAAACATCGTCGTTGTTGTCGTTGTCGTCGTCGTTTCTTTTTCTCTATGATCACTAAATATGTATGTAAGTTCATCTCACATTTTGTTGGCTAAAATAAAATTTTTTAAACGAATTATTTGCCCAAGCCTTCGTAACTGCCGTTTTGTTGCAAAATTCATCTCTGAGCACGACTTACAAATCAGAGATCATTTTTATCTCAATTACTTATAATTTTCAAAAGATCACTTCTCATTTAAAACTAAGCAGAGGGAGAGAGAGTTATTTGCCTCTTGAAAATTAAGAACCGAGAGAATGAGAGATTTAAGTGTAGATCTAAAGCTCTTTTATATATTAAGGGGAACAGCTAAAGAGAGGTTTATAAATTACCCATAATACAAGTGGGGAAAACAGTTTTCAATAAGGAGAACAGCTTATGTTAATAGTGGGAAATATTTAACAAGGGGCATTATGGGGTAATAAAGAGGGGTTAAGACCCCTTAAACCCACGGTTAATTCCCCAAAAACGGAGAAATTTCCAATTGTAATTTTCAGAAAGGATACCCCTTTTGGGGAAACTGGGGAATAATTTTGTCTCCTAAAATTTTTAAATCTAAAAATGGGATTTATTATTTAAACAAACTGGGGAAATTTTTTAAGCTTAAAGAGAGAATTTAATACCTCTTCAAGAGCGTATTTTTAACGGAATTTTTTTAAATTTTCAAATTATGCAAAATGAGAGAAAGAAAAACTCCAGTAGAGAGAAGATTTATTACTTTTTTCTAGGTTTCGTTTGGTTTGTTTATCTGTTATGTAGCAAATTAATTAAATTTGTTTGACTGAACGCATGTCACAAATTATCGCCAACAATATTTTACAGTTTTTCTACGTTAAAGACAAAAACTCAAACCAGCAGACTGTAAATGCGAAATTCTCAATGATTCCCAATTTTATTTTCGTTGATTCTTAGTTAATTGGTCATTAAAACCTTTCAGTGGGGATGACGACCCAGCTTCTCACACCACCCATGTTGTGTGTGCTAATTTTATCCATCAGTCCTTCAGTTTAAAGTCGACTTCGAACGCCAGATTTTTGAGAAGCTTTTAAAGGCAATTTTATTAACCCACAAAGTTTTTGCCAAAAGACTGCTGAGAGGAGGTCGACGAGGAAATATTTTTTCATGTTTCGTTTAGTTTGAGTTGTTGAGGTGGGACTTTGAACCATGACCTTACGTCTAATTAGCCAAAATACTGGCTACTAGACTACGGCGACTTCGTTGATTCTAGGTCTGTAATTTTAATGACAAAGATGCATCATGCTCTTTAAGGTCAATTAAATAAAATTTCAATGAAATATTCGAAATTGATAGGATTGGCAGGGCCCCTATTAGAGTAAACTATTGTCTGTGGTCTGTACTATTAATAATCGAAACATCTGAAAATAGCAAATGCCAACTTAAACGAATAGAAGATTTATTTTGTTCCCTCAAACAAAACTTCCATTAACATTTAATTTTAAAACCGAAATTTTGCTGCTTTCTTCCCCTTATAAAAAATATCCTCTACACATTTCAAATAAAACGGTCTTGATAATAAACCACAAATTTCCCCTGATAATAACAGTACAAAATCCCTTCAATAAATAATGATCTTCTTTCTACTCCTTTTGAAAATCTCTACACTTGGAGAAAAATCCCTGGGGAACAGAGAAATATTTTTAACACAAGCAAACACCATTATATTCTTCCTCCTTCAGGGGGTGATATAAAGGGGCGAATTAAATTGAAAAGGAGAAAATTAGAAAATTACCTTCAGGGATATTTATCACTATTGTTTTGTTTTCTCCCAAAAGTGGTTCACAATATTATATTTTTGTAGAGAATAAACTTTTTTTGCTAAATTTATATGAGAGAAGACAGAGAAACAGAGAGCCTTGTATAGGCAAACATTAAGCGATTAATAATAATAAAAAGAGTGTATAAAAGACCAGCACGTGGTGTTTAATGTGTATTATGCTCTTGCTCTGTTTGTTTACAATTAATGTGATTGTGAGGGGTGTGGGAAAATTTTTATTAGATTTTAAAGAGGGTTGACATTTTAAACGTTATTATCACATCACTTACAATAGAAACTGACTGTTAAATAGGCGATGGCAACAATAGTTTCAAGAGTAGCATTAAAAGTTAATTACGTACGAGTCAAGACTTTAAAAGCAATTGCAGTTTTGAGGATTAATTGAGATTTTTTTATTGTTTAGTATACCATACATGCTAGTAAATCTTTAAATGTAACTTATTACGATTTTATTTATTTATTATTATTGTAATTATTTTAGGTTAAAAATTTCTATGACGACTTAAATTGTTTAAGTGCTTATCATACGTTTAATAAGCTCTTTATTGCAAATCAAAAAACTAAGGGCCTTTATTACAACTTGCCGTTAAAGTTGGGTTCAGTTAAAGGTAACTTTAGCTAAATTGAACTTTAAAGTCACCTTTAACTTATTTTCGTTATTACAACTTAAAAAATGGCAGTGCCGGAGCCATGGCGATAACACTGCTCAATTAAACATGTTTTTGAAACGCAGTGGCAACGACTGGCTTCGTTTTTTAGTTGTAAATGCTAATTTTGTTTATATTTGAAGTTGCCATATTGAAAATAATATATAATATGGCAAGTTCAAACATAAACTTAACTTTAAAAGTTATCGGTAGGATGATCCTCCCTTTAGCTTAACGCTCACTTCTACCATATTGTCCACTTATAATAATGAAAAACAATTTATCTGCACGTTAAAATCCTTCATTTAGCAAACGGCAAGTTGTAATAATGGCCCTAAGAATGTAATAAAAAAATACCGCACAAATTTAAATAAATAAATAAATAGTTAAACGTTAAATAAATAAATAGTTAAAAATAAAGAAGAAAATCTAAACGAATTAGAGTCCTTTTACAACAACTAAAAAATAATGTTTTTGAAAAAGAAAACCTCACACATACGCGCAGATTTTTTTTAAATTAAATTATTTTTGATTTAAATTTGCCTTCTATATATGTATGTATATTATTGAACAATCCAATTAGGATTAATAATTAGGATTTTAACTAGCTTCTCAAACTAACAATCATGGAGTTCAAACGAAGTATTTGGCAATTAGTTACTCAGAAGCTATTTTTGTTATTCATTACTTGCTTTTGCCAAAGTTCTACTGAAAGGAGGCCGCCGAAAGTAATTTTCTTTTTCATACTTCTTTCGTTTCAAACGTAAAAGCTGAAGCTTTAACTCGTACCTCCTGTTTAGTAAGCCAACACAGTACCCACTACACTGCGTTGAATTTTATATTTATGTCTTCCATTTATTCGCATAAAATTTATTTAATCGCTTAGATACAGAGTGATATGGGTCCACAGACTATTTTAGAAGAACAAAAACTGCTATTAAGTCTTTAAAAAAAGGGTCAGCGTATGATATGCAATGAGGAGTAAAATATTTTGTATCAAAGTAATAATATTTACATGAAAATCGCATTACAGATGCTGTCATAAAGTAAAATAGTTCAGAAAATAAAAGAAATTGTAAAATATTGGTTGGTAGTGATTGATAATGAGTTAAGAACATGACCTAGCTCACCGAGTAAGGCCGCCTTCCAAAATGTTAGTTGCTTTGTGTTTGAACAAAGTATCGTGTTTCATAATGCCGCTGTACAAAATATATACAATGTATTCCATTTCAAAACGTCGTCAATGTGTATTTTTAACGCAGTCAAAAAGCAATCAGGCATCGGATTTATAGTTGATGCATTGTTTGGTTACTTTATATACTCTACATAGTTTACGTACAGTAGTAGAACTGCATACAAACTTTGCATTGATACATTTTGGAAGGCAGCCTAACTCTACAAATCCGTTTATATTACAAAAGAATGTATAAAATCTGCTTAAAATTGCTCAGTACTCCACAACAAAGCTAATTATATACTGAAAGGACTTTAATCGTGTTTTCCTTTGTATTAAATTAGAGTATAAATTTAATTCAGATGGCATAACTTATATGTGGAGTAATAGAGATCATCAGAATCAAAACACCAAACCTAATTTCAAATACGTTGACGATAGGCTAATAGTATGATCCTTGTTTGTTGTCTCTGTCTTGCATTTATTGAGAGACAAATTGGTTGCCAAGCTTACATACTTAATTAACCATTATAACCCTTTAAGATTACGACATAGCTTCTCACACCACCCATCTTATGTGTGTTAATATTATGCATGAGTGGCGGCACCTAAAATTTAAAGTCGACTCCGAATGACAGATTTTTGGGGAACTTTTCTTCGCAATTTTATTTACTCCCAGTGTTTTTATCAGAAGACTGATTAGAGGAAGTCACCGAAGAAAAATTTGTTTAATATTTCGTTTTGTTGAAGATGTCCGACCTGGAGTTTAAACCAAGGCCTCAGGTCTAATAAGCCAACATACTTCCTACTAAACTACGGCGACTTCAAGCATCGTTTTCAATATTATCAAGCCAATGATCCGAAACATAAAGTCAGACATTGTGCAATCATGTAAATTTGTGGACAATTTCGGAGGTGGCGATATGAAAAACACAGATTAGTACTGTTAAGGAATTAGAACCTTCTCTGATCAAAATCAATTAGCAAATTTACTGAAGAACATGTCTTAAAAGGAAGGTTAACTGACGAACATCCATACAAATTTGTTGTTTAAATAAAAAATGTTTTTATAAAAATTGGTCCTTAGGCTGTCTTTTGTAAGCATTCAAACACTTTATTCCATACTTCAAAGAAACACACACAACCTTATTTGAATACTCTTAATAGTTTCAACAAAATGCAAAAATATTACAATAAAATCGAATAAAAATAAAACTTTAAATCAACGCCGTAATAGAAGGGAAACAATTTAAAATTCAATTAAAATTCTTCTTCCTTTTCGATTACCACTAAAGTCCACAATTAATTGCAAAACAATTGAAGTTGAAAATGCATTGTGGCACATTTATTGTGAAATTATCGCGTAAACCTTACAGAAAAAAAATTTAAATGATCCTTTGGTATACCTGATCTAAAGGCTCTTGATAAAGTAAGAAACCACAACTGGCCGAATGGCATACAATGCCATTGAATGCAGTTTTAGTTTCAATAGTTCAATTAAACTGTAATGGTGTGAGGCTGTCATATTATTAATAAATTAAACAAAATTGATGATTTCAATTAAGAAACATGTTGCCTCTAAAACTATACATACATACATACAAACACTTGAACATGCAAACAATGATTCAACGAACGCACAACATACTATCTGTAGAGACAGAAGCATATGCAGGAGGCACAACGATCGATTAAAATCGAAAATAATAAAAATAACCGACAAGTAGTCACAAGAAAAGTCGCAACAGCAGCAGAGCAGCAGTAAACGTCGTAGCCAGTTATGCTGTAAAAATCGAAGAAAGCGAATGGTTGAAAATTGAATCACAGCCATTAAATGTTGAGACGATTAAAAAGACGATTGAAAAAGAGGTAAAACTGACTCAAAGATGGAGATGGGAAACAAAAATCTTCATCATCACCGGGCCGTTTGAGCAGTAAAGTAGAGTAGCAACATTGGCATTGGCACTGGCAGTAGCAGTGGCAGTGGCAATTTATAAATTAACAACAGCAGCAAAAAGCCGCTACTAATTCTGTGTATTTGTAACTGAAACAAAATAAGTAACAGAAGCAAATACAAACAACTGCAGCTGCCGCATTTTGTTTTAACTGTTGGATTGCCAGTACGTTTGCCTAAGGGGTTGGGTTGGGCAAAATTATATGCGTTTAGAAAAGAAACTGAAAGATTTTTAAGTTCTCAGTAAATCGCGGGAGAATGGACTGCAAAGCCGCGAGGTATTTATTTCACTATTTTATTTCGCACAAAACATGTTGAGCATGGTAGTAGTGTAGACTCAAGTGCTGATCCTTAAGCAAGTTTTCGATAATCATACATCATTCAGGCTCAGGTTCAATGCCACCCTCAGAAGTACTCCCTTAACTCTTTCTGTTTAAATGCTGTTCATATTCGGTGCTACTATGGTCTCAATAGGACATTGAGTAGCAGTGACCTCTCTCGTACGACAAATCTAATATTCTACAAGACGCTCATCCTTCCCGTGCTTCTTTATGGCGCAGAGGCATGGACCCTATTAAGCACTGATGCAGCAGCCCTGAGAGTATTCGAGAGAAAAGTCCTACGTAAGATCTTCGGTCCAGTGCATCTCATCCAACAGTGAGCTGTATGAGTTCCTCAACGACATAGACGTTGTGCAGCGTATTAACATCCAGCGGTTGCGCTGGGTAGGCCATGTCGTTCGAATGTAGGAGGATGCTCCGGCGAGACAGGTATTTGATGCCAGAATCTGCGGAAGTTGGCAAAGAGGCCGACCTTGTCTGCATTGGAAGGACCAATTCGAGGAAGCCCTGTCATTGATTGGTGTGACCAACTGACGTAGGCACGCAAGAAGCAGAGGCGCCTGGAAAGATGTGATGCAGCAGGCCGAAATCCGTTAATCGGGTTGTTAATGGCCAACTAAGCCGATAACATATACTTTGTTTTGCCCTCATTTACTGCCAAACCCATCTTAGTAGACTCGCGTTCAATATCCCCTCCTGGATGGCATTCTAGCACCCCCTAGATGTTAACTAATGCGTGCAGCGAATGTCCAATCCCCTGGACGTTAAATTTTGGTTGTGCATAGGGCTTGGAACCCACCACGTAAAAGCAAATATCCAATGAAAACCAATATTCTTTAGGTATTCAAAATATTATTGTACGTAGTATTCTATAACATTGGCTTAAGTGCTGATCATTAGGTAAGGTTTCGGGGATCATACGTCGTTTAAAATCATCATCAGTGTCGTAACTGCTACATTGCCATGCTCAGAAGTACTGCCTTATTTCCTTTTGCTTAAATGTTGTTCCAATTCCGTATAGCAACACAATTGCTGTCTATAACCTGCAGAGCTCTGAAAGAACAAGGCTTCCACAATTTGCGATATGTCTCCAGTTTCCAATATTCTTTCGGTATTCAAAATATGATTGCAGGTAGTATTCTACAATATTGGCTCATGTACTGGTCCTCAGATAACACAGCCCTGCAATCTGGGTTCAAAAACTTTCCATCGCGTCAGGTTTTCGAGAAAAAGGGTGTTGAAACCCCTAACAATAGCGTCTTTGGCCATTTTTGAAACATTGTAGAGCTCAACACTGACGTGCTGGAACCATCGCTGTTGCCAGAAACTGACAATTGATCTTTGCTCTTTAAAATGGGCCCAAAGCCAAATTGTTTGCATGCACCCTTAAAGTAGGGGGTGGGTTTATGTCAAGGGATGCAAGAGAAAAAGAAACACATTACGGAGGTTCTTAAAAATTAATCCGATTTACTTGAAAATTGTTACTCAGGGGTTTTTGGGGTCGCTGATTACAGATCTTCAGTCAGATATAAAAAATTCAAAATGGCGGATCCAATATGGTGGTCGAGGTTTATAAAAATTAATCAAACCAGGAAACACCTGGAGCCATCTTACTTGCAAAACCCATGCAGGGCTATGTAATCTTTCAGTATCATCAGTATTGCAAACGGTTTGCGTATCATTGAAATCAAGTATTGGGAATACCCCGACTCAAAGCCTGTATTATTTTCTTTATATTGTTTTTCTATTTGTATCAACAACAAGCTTTTTTAACAGGATTTCTAAACTCAAGCCAGAGTTAAATCAATCTGAAGGCCTCAAAAGAGGATAATGACAACAATAAACCTGGTATATACATATATATGTATAAATATATATAATTGGTCATTACAACCCTTTAGTCAGGATTACAACATAGTTTCTCACACCACCTATGTTGTGTGTGTTAATTTTTATACATGAGTGGCGGAACCTCCAGTTTAAAGTCGATTCCAAACGACAGATTTTTGAGAAACTTTTCATGACAATTTTATTTTTTCTCAGAGTGAACCTGGTTTCCTTGATTAAAACATTCAAAACATTATTTGTATCAGAAAATATCCAACTAATATGTCTCTCCACTATAACAATCAATAATTTCATTGCCTGCAAATGCGACAAACCCCTTACTGAGCCTGACATCAGAACGAATCAAAGGAGAAAAGTTGGCAATTTCTTGTTTAACTGATAGCTTTTGCAGAATATTTCCTCTGTCTGTTTGGTCATCATTATTCTCTTACTAACTTCAATATTAAAAAGGAACACTGTGTGTCATTTTTGTCCTCTCCGATTATTATTATTTACCATTCTGATGGTGTTTTGTTGATGTTGTGGTAAATTAGGTGATTTTCAAATTGGCAAAACATGTTTAAACATGTCAAAAATCTCACTCAAGTCGATTCTTTTTTAAATGCTTAAAGTCGACTTTTTTTTTGTTTTAGTTTCTTCACTTAATCACCTTTGAAAATCACATAAAACCTGTGGCACGTTTTTTTTTTGTGTAGAATATTGGGTTTAAAATTTTGACAATTAAAAAAAATAGTTTTTTTTGCCCAAATTTAATGCATTTTGGCAGCTGCATTTTCGAATTCTTTTCGGTAGATAAAGAATGAACTCTCAATGGAACACGTTATTTAGCGTTGAAACATCAATTTGTGATTTCATGTTTTCGAAAAAACAAGGTGTCATTTAAATTTCAATATTCCTTTTGTCATAATCCTTATCAATATTGCTCAGAAATAAGTGTTTGCCGTACACTTTTTCCAATGACCTAATAAAACTTGTCTTATTCTTAAAAAAGAACGAAATTTCGAATTTAACGTTCAAGCTATTGTGGTTTCGTTCACAATATATTCTTATTAAATTTAAAACAAAACTGTACATCCAATTAACGGGAATTTTTTAAAGATTAAAGAATTTTACGGCATTTCATGTCTATGCATTGGAATGTCTATGCTGATGAATCAATGCTATTAGTAGGTGCTCTCCAGAATTCCATAAAAACCACACTAAACTGCCGAGAACCTTATTTAGTACTCAGATTATCATTAAATTGCCAATGGTGTTACATATGTATGTATGAAGAACAGTGCTATCTCTACATATACAGTCAAAGCAGCGTTGTATGTAGACTTTTATGTCGGTAATTTTTCTGATATCGTCATAATTTCTGTAATTCATAGTCGCCGTAGTCTAGTAGGTAGTGTGTTGGCTTATTAGACGTAAAGCCAGGGTTCGAGCCCCAGGTCAGACATTAAAACAAAATACAAAAAGTATTTCTTCGGCGTCTTCCTCTCAGCAGATTTCTGGCAAAAACTCTGAGCGTAAAAAAAAAATTTGCCATGGAAAGTTGCTTAAAAACCTGTCGTTCGGAGTCAACTTTTAACTGTAGGTCCCATCACTCATGCATAAAATTAACCCACACAACATGAGTGGTGTGAGAAGCTAGGCCGTAATCCTGACTGAACGGTTGTAATGGCCAATTATGTATGTATGTATGTATGTAATTTTTCTGAAGTTGAAACAGGTGTTATAGCCGTAACAATTAAGTTACAATTAAGCATGTTTGAAGATAAAAACGAATATAAAAAAATATAACTTAGAAATTCTTAAAAAAAATATACAACGTTGTAGGTAGACTTATTTCTGTGACTGTAGATCAATGGAAAGAGGGGGAACTATGGACCTACAACTTCTAATGTTCCTTCTAAAGAAATTTTTATTTAAATTATAACGAAAAAATGAATTTAAAACAAACAAATTCATACTAACAACGCATATTCTTCGTTTGTTGGCTTATACGCACTGGATTCTAATGGACCTAATGGTCCAATTATGAATACCATTAATATCCTCTTAGAAAATGTGGTTCATTGTATCCGTTTTTTTAAACCAACTATGCATTCTCTAGATATAGTGGGGTATAAGGGAATCTTTAAAACTTATTTAATTAGAAAAATATGAAATATTTTAGGGTCACGTTTTTGTAGATTTAGGTCAGTGATAACATACCTGAACTAGCCCTCAGGATGGTAAGAATGGTCGTCATATGAAAGTTTTATTGGTCCCTTCTATGAGGATAACTGAGCAGACAATGATAAGTGATATAGAAACCAGGAGGCCGTTGTCTAATAGGTAATGCGTAGGCTTATTAAACTATTTATTAGGCTTCTTGGTTCAAATCCCAGCTTCGACATCTCGAAAAAAACGAAATATGAAAAAATATTTCTTTCGGCAGACTCCTGGCAAAAACTCGAAGATTAAATAAAATTGTCATGAAAAGTTTCACAAAAAATCTGTCGTTCGGAGCCGATGTTCAGCAGTAGGTCCCGCCACTCATGGATAAAATTAACAAACACAACATGGGTGGTGTGAGAAGCTAGGTTGTAATACTGACTAAAGGCTTGTAACAACCAATTAAGTAAGTAAGTAAGTAAGTTAAGCATAGGAAGAAGGAAGAAGATGTGCAAACATAGGTAGATGCCCAGGAACTTAATCATTTTTACAATGAGAGAAGAAAGGCTCATTTGCCGTTTGGTCATATACGTACTTAACTTACAGACCTGATAACGAGATCCAGAACTATACACTGCATGCAATCGGAGATTAAAATGGTGAGAAAATATTGAATGAGAAATCAATAGAAATCAAATTGCAAAGAATTATGCCTATGAAAGCAGGTCCTATACAAAAAGCATGCTTATATCCTAAATGATTCTAATGCTTAGGACCCTAACACAGTATAAGTCCGTTTTTTGGTTCAAATTTCATTCAGAATTGCTAAAAAATTTCTATTCAGCACAGAGTAATTTCTAATCAAGAGCTCTAAAGTGGCTTGAAATCTGTCTTTTATGACTGTTTTGATTTCCAATTTCATTCCGAATTGTCACATAGGCTAATTTCTTCCGTATACATTTTCTAAACAGACATAAGACCTATTGACTACGTATACTAGATTAGGTTAGGTTAGGTTTTACCCATCAAAATAAACCATTGGTAATTTCGTCCTAGAAGAGAGAATGGGAGAGGATTTGAAGGAGATAGGGAAAGGGAGGATATAAGAGACGTATATATACTAAAGCAGTATTAAATCAACACTCACATTCACCCAATTAGTGGGTCTAAGCCGGTTTCGTAATACTGTAGTTATAAATGGCAACGTAAATATCTGATCCATCCTATGTAAGAGCTGCTACTTAGCTATGTAAGGAAGAGTTAATCTGTAATCAAACGTGTATCTAAGCTTGAATAGATAATATTTTAAATACTTTTCACTCTTCCTTATCCCACTTCGCAAAGTTACTTCAGGGTCATAATAAACAAAATTATGGGAATTTTATCTAAAAAGCCAAAAAAAAACCAAAATTAAAAATCATTTGGTTTTGGTATTTATTTATTTATTTTTTTTTTTTTGTTAACAAATTACCACCACCATTAACCCATCATAATTCAGGCTTAAAAGTATGTTAAAAGTATGAAATTATTAAGCAGATGTTTCACGTAAATCTGTCGTTATCTACACAGAGAAATATTTGCCATTTTTCCGTACGAATTCAATTCAAAGTCAAGCCGCATTTTAAATAAACAAAAAAAATCGCCCAAGCCAACCATAAACTTGACATGAAATTCCAGTTGATAATGAAAATTTAAAACTCCCCGGAATTAAATCACAAGTAAAAAAATTTTCAAAAATCAAAATACTTGACTCAAAACCAAAGCGAAATTTTAACAAGCGAAACAAAAAAAAACGCAAAAACAGTCCCAATTTTAAGCAGAAACAGAATTTTCTCAGTCACACACAATTCCAGTATTCCCACCAAATGATGGCGTGTGAAAATAATTTCAGAAAATTTTTAATTTAAATTTCTTTTTACTCTACAATACAAGTTACTAGAAATATGAGGGATTTGTACTTTGTGTGTATGTATGTATGTAAAGGTTGTATAAAACTGAAATAAATAAAAAAAACCACAGTCCAAAATACAAATTAATAAATAATTGCCTGTTGAATTGTGTTTACATTTCTGGAATACGAAACACATACACACTGCGTACGCCAAACAAAAAAAAGCCGACAAGATGAATCCCAGCTCTGTTTAAGTTTTAATTAATTGCCAACAACCACTCGCGTATATTTATTTCAAGTTGTTGTTTATATTTTTCAATAACATGAAAGAGTGACAGAGAGAGATAGAGAGATATGGGGTGAGTGTTGGAATTCATGAAATTCGTAAACATCACGCCAACACGATTTAGCATTTCTTTGGTAAAAAGAAAACGAAAGTTCAGTAAACCATTGAAACATAAGGGTGACCTCATTCCAAATTAAAGAGCATACTGGACTTTATACTATTTTTAGAAAATTAAAAACTTACGAGATCCCTGCATAAACAAGTCTTGTACCACAAGCATATCTGCAGCGGTACTATTTAATGATTGCTTTTAAAATAATTAATCCTTGCAGTGGCCCATGCCTTGCCCTGGTTTACATTTTGAAGGTTCCTACAATATTAGCTCAAGCTTATAAAACTAAAAATCAACGCCTAATACATTATGTTCTGCACTTGCTACGTAGGCGGAAAGTATAGTTAACGAACATCTTGTAAAATACAGAAAAGCAAGCAATCTGCTCAATTCCAGGCATGGTGCTGGTTTCCTTATGGTTTAGCTAATCAATTTTGTCAATTTAAATCAAGCTTTTTCAGATATTCATAGATACCAAGGGTCCTTTTCTATCTCCAGCATTTTCTTTAGAGTCATATAGCGCATCGGATTACAGGCAATTTTCGAATGAAGACGTGTGAGGAATATCCCATAAATATAACAAAAATGATATGTCGTCTGCAGCTACGAGCAGTCAGAAAAGCTTAATGTTCTGAGCATAATAATCCAAAGCCATTTTCACAAAAAACAAAACACTTTTAAGATCTTGTCAGAAATAAGAAATGCTTTCCTCCTCTTCTTCTTTACTGGCTGTATTATAAGAATTAGAATTGAATAACAAGTGCCCTGATTGTATGCACTCTTCCTTTAATTTCTTACACCAAATTTTGTAAGATCGCCTTCAACCTGGCCTTTCAATCGAAGTCTCGGCTGTGGTCTTCTGTGCGTTCATACGCCCACTATATCAAAATCAACGTAGACGTTGTGCTTTGATGCGTCTTTTATGTGTCATAATTCATTCGGTGAATTAATTCTCTCCGCCAATGGAGAGACAATCATATATCTTACAAAAAATTGTTCTCTCAAAGAGTCCAAATACAAGACTTTTTTAAAAATGTAGTTTTCAAACGTTGAAGTCTGGTCTATTCTAGTAGGCAGCGCGTTGGATTATTAGACGTAAGGCCACGGTTCAAACCCCAGATCAGACATTTCCAACAGAACGAAATATGATTACATATTTCTTAGGCGACTTCCTCTCAGCTGATTTCTGGCAAAAACTCTGAGAATAAATAAAATTGCAATGAAAAGTTTCGCAAAAATGTGTCATTCGGAAACGACTTTAAACTGCAGGTCCCGCCACTAATGTTACTAACTTAACACACACAACATAAGTGGAGTGAGAAACTAGATCGTAGTCCTGACTAAAGGATTGTAATGTATGTCGTGATCAACGCTTAAATGGTGATGATGAATAAATGACATGATGACGGAGTCTCTGTCATTTGTTTTGGTTTACTGCCAGACTCTGATTTTATTAGTACTCGCATTATACCACCTTCATACATACATACATAATTGGTCATTACAACCCTTCAGTCCGGATTACGACCTAGTTTCTCACACCACTTATGTTGTGTGTGTTAATTTTATACATGGTTGGCGGGACCTACAGTTTAAAGTCGACTCGGAACGACAGATTTTTGAGAAACTTTTCCATGGCAATTTTATTTAATCTCAGAGTTTTTGCCAGAAATCTGCTGAGAGGAAGTCGCCGAAGAAATACTTTTTGTATTTCATTTTGATGTCTGGCCTGGGTCTCAAACCCTGGCTTTTTACGTCTAATAAGCCAACACACTACCTACTAGACCACGGCGATTGCACCACCTTCGCCCTACCAAAAATGGGACTCAATTCTCATAAGAAGACCAATGCCTGTAATCTGTTTATAGGACGTGCCTAGAAATACTCTTTCTTTTCTCTTCGTACAACCTATTTTCCTACTTGTAATGCATAAATAAAAAACTTTTCATCACTCAATGGACCCTAAAACTGTACGATTTCTAATAAAACGTCTGGTAACCAACATTTTGCAATTATTTTCGGGTCACCTTGTCGATAAACTACTGTATATACGTAGGATTTTCAAGCTTATTACCAAAATCCACCAACATGACGACAACCACAGCCATCAGTTTATTTTTCTAAAAGCAACCGGCATTAAACAAAAATTTTTTTTGAAGCGACATTTTTAAAATATTTCACATGAAAATGACCATCACATTCGCGGCAATTTGGAATGCCATCATTATCCATCATACGTTTGTTTCTCATCGGAACGTTGTAGTCAAAAGAAAAATCACACGAGAACTGAAACATTTGCTGCGTGTTTTATGTGAAAACAAAGCCAAACGCGCAATGTTAATCGCAGCAAATAATCTAAAAATATGAGGGTGAATTGTTTTTGTTTTTGTTTCTGTTTTTTTCCTTTACTTTTTCGTTTATAGTCCATCTCTACTACGTCTACAATTCAATTAAGTTATGAGAACAATTTACTGGCTGGCTGGCTGTCTGTCTGTCTGTCTGAGTGACTGACTGAGTGGGGGTAATTTGTTTCGCATTCGAAATTCTTTTCATAATCACAATCACGACGCACGACGATAATTGGCAAAATGCGAAAAATGGTAAATTTAGAACAAAGGGCAGCCAACACAATACAATACAATACAAAATGTGTTGTTGTATGTTGAAAACGAATTGATGTGAACGACTCATCTCGTCTGGTCTAGTCGTTATGAGGAGTATACTTATGTGTTACGGATTAAACCTAAATGGGTTGTAGCAAAAAAAAAACTTTAAGTTTAACTCACGAAACTTATTAAAATTTTTACACGTTCTTTTTATGATTTTTATAGCTTGTACCAGTGTAGTAGGTAGTAGTTGTAGGTAGTTATGCTGAGTTTTATTGAACATTAAAAACAACAGCCTTAAATATTTGCATCACCCGTTGCTACAGATAACACATAATAAATGCCACGATTATGTGCACCAAACAACATTAGGTTTTAACACTTGCAAGGTTTGTTGCCTGTTGCGTTTAATGTATGACCTGGCGTTTTCATTCCAGGGTTTATGGACATCCGATTTAAACTACTCACAAGAGATACGCCGGCAAATATTATTTTTCATACGCTCAGGTATACATCAGATCGTGTAACATAACTCCAACAAAAATTTGGTATTCCGAATGTAAAAATTCTCCTAACGAATCTTTGTGGCTCCTTTAGTCATATTCTTGAATGCAATCACGTTGTATGGAACTTTTCCATTTCTAGTATATTTCAGATCGATTCTGGAGACCTTCTGCGACTGACTATCTATCAAACTGAGACGTTCTCAATGTAAAGGGAGTCGCCATAGTCTAGTAGGTAGTGGGTTGGCTTATTAGACGTGAGGCCTCAGTTCAAACTCCAGGTCAGGCATCTCCAACTGAACGAAATATGAAAAAATATTTCTTCGGCGACTTTCTCTCAGCAGATTTCTGAAAAAACTGCGACTAAAATAAAATTGTCATGAAAAGTTTCTCAAAAAAAATCTGTCGCTCGGAGTCGACTTTAAACTGTAGGTCCCGCTACTCATGTGTAAAATTAACACACACAACATAAGCGGTCTGAGAAGCTAGGCCGTAATCCTGACTGAAGGGTTGTAATGGCCAATTATGTATGTGTGTATGTATGTTCTCAATGTAAATATCCATGGATGTCAAAAGACACATCGTTTCCAAACTAGCTTGTATTTTTTATGAGCACATAGGCTAGTTTTGCAACCTCAGATAGGATAAGACACAACCAATGGCTGAAATGATATGTCAGTACGGCTGCCTTCCAAAATGTTAGTTGCTTTGTGTTTGAACAAAGTATAGTGTTTCATAATGCCGCTGTACAAAATATATACAATGTATTCTATTTCCAAACGTCGTCAATGTGTATTTTTAACGCAGTCAAAAAGCAATCAGGCATCGGATTTATAGTTGATGCATTGTTTGGTTACTTTGCATATCTACATAGTTTATATACCGTAGTAGAACTGCATACAAACTTTGTATTGATACATTCTGGAAGGCAGCCTACATGTTTAACAAACGTCACGCATTCAGAGTATGCCTACAACATTGTGAATTTTTGTGGATTCTTTCTAACACATGATGACATTTACAAAACTGGAACCTCATTCACAATATAAAATTTCTATTGCAACACCCGTTATATGTTTATAGAGTTATTGACTGATTTAGGAGACAGATTTGCTTAAAATTTTTTATATTTCACATATACTTCCCATAAAAAAGATCACAGAGATTACTTTCCTAACATCTGCAACAATTCCTATGTGAAAACAATATTTCATTCAAATAACTCCATGAGTTTATTTTTGCTTATTTCCCATACAATAACATAAAAAAGGCTTCACCAAGTGGCAAACAAATAATGATTAAGGACATTATTAAATGATACATTCCCACAGACACGTGACAACGTACACTCAACGCGTGCCTAACCTATGGAAAAATGATACAACAGAACACCCTTAAATTTTCTACAACTGACAAAAATATTGGTGCGCCTTAACACAATAGCTTAATGAAATGCCAGAGAATAGTGCATGTGGTAAATATTTTAAATGGAAACACAGGTGTGAAGCTAAAAGCCCTTATAGGGGTGGGTATAGTTTATTGACACAAGCCTTTATGATTGATGGCAATTTAATAATGTCGATAAAGCAGAGTATTAATGCAAGAAGATTATATGCGAGGAAAAATGGAATAACGATCATGGTGAGAAAATAAATTTATTTAGAAAACAAAAAACCCGAGAATACATATACATATGTATGTATAGGCGGCATATAATTAGTAAAACCAGAGGCTGCGTATATAACATCACTTAATAGCCCTAGAGGCCATCAGATTACTGCAAATGTGCTAGAGATGGTATGTGGAGCATAACTATATACATACTTATGTACATATTGGTCTTTGCAACATTTTAGTCATGATTACGACCAAGCTTCTCACCACACTGATGTTGTGTATCTTAATTTTATACATGAGTGCCGAGACTTACAGTTCAAAGTCAACTCTGAACGACAGATTTTTAAGAAACTTTTCATGGCAATTTTATTTACTCAGAGTTTTTGCCAGAAATCTGCTGAGAGGAAGTCGCCGAAGAAATATTTTTCATATGTTCGTTTTGACGTCTGACTTGGGGTTTGAACCGAGGCCTCACATCTAATAAGCCAATACACTACCTACTAGAATACGGCGACTGGTCGGTTCAAAAGTAGTGAAACTGATTCCCTTGCATATTGTTTTGTTTTTGGCAAAGATTTAACAGGGCAACCTAAAAGAAATGCGGCGGTGCTGATTGTACATATATACATACATACATACATTATACATGCATAGTCTTTAGTTAGTCTTTTAGCCTTTACAACCCTTCAGTCAGGATTACGACCTAGCTTCGCACACTTATGTTGTGTGTGTTGATTTTATATATGAGTGGCGGGACCTACAATTTAAAGTTGACTCCTAACGACATTACATGGTAATTTTATTTACTCTCACAGTTTTTGCCAGAAAGCTGCTGACAGGAAGTCGCCGACGAAATACTTTTTGTATTATGTTTTCGATGTCTGACCTTGGGTTTCAACTGAGGCCTCAAATATTTAAAAGGGCGACTGCAAAGAAATGCGGTAGTGCAGATAGTGACCACTGTAATACAGACAGAGCCTATTAGTCTATTTTTTATTTTCATGCACTGTATTTTACATCTTACGGCGAGAAATAGAATTATTGAGTCGGCTTTTAAAGAGAGCTGTGGACATGCCTCGTAATTGAATATAGGAAATATGAAAATGATTCCAATCAAAGAGAGGAACCGAAAATAAAGTTTTATTTCGAATCCCAACTGACTGGCTGCCTTCCAAAATGTTAGTTGCTTTGTGTTTGAACAAAGTATCGTGTTTCATAATGCCGCTGTACAAAATATATACAATGTATTCCATTTCAAAACGTCGTCAATGTGTATTTTTAACGCAGTCAAAAAGCAATCAGGCATCGGATTAATAGTTGATGCATTGTTTGGTTACTTTGCATATCTACATAGCTTATATACAGTAGTAGAACTGCATACAAACTTTGTATTGATACATTTTGGAAGGCAGCCACTGCATTCACTATATTGCAGACAGAGGTTTAGAACTTTGATTACAATTTATGCACATATTCGCTCAGCGATAAATGTAGTGAGAAAAGCTTTTCATCTTTACAAAATGGAAAGGGTTCCCGTATGCTGATAGTGATTAACTTATGCGAGTTTCTTTTGTAGAATAATGACAGCGAAAGTAATATTAAAAGTGGTAATATTGCTGATTTCAAGCCTTCTCTTTATTCCAATCACGTCATAATGGGCCAGTATGTAAAACTATACTGAATTTAATATTTTCTTATTGGAAATTATTGCCCTGATTAACGATTCTTTATTAAATAAATTGTTTACATTACACTTGAAGTTCTAGAGAGGAATAAATCGTGGTATTATTCCTAGATCTTTCCTGATGGTGTACGAAGTAAATAGCTAAAGACCGGCAATCCGAAGCATTAGCAATAAAATGCTTAAATCTTCCTTTTAGCTTAAATTCGAGCATATATTTACTTAGATGATGGTGTGGAGGGGCTCCAAACGAAGCCAAGTTTGAATCTGGTCTTGAACTGCTTATGTAGAGAAATTGAGCAATTCCTGAGCCTGTCTGTGGAATCCTATACATATATTTGAGCTACGATTTATACTTAGAAGTTTGAAGTATATTGTCGTGACTCGTAGAGATTCATTTTCTATATTTTTTTTCTCAACTAATGAATCAATCAATACAAAGGGCAAAGATTCTTTTTAACATATTTCTTTACAATTAATTTTATCACTTTTGTAAGCACAAACATTTGAAACTCTTGTTTAACCATCTGAACATTTAATAAAACAAGTTAAACTTCTAGTTTTCTATGCAAATATTGGACGACATCATTCAAATTAACTATTGACAAGAGCAACAATAACAAGCAATAAAAGAACTTGCCTCATTAATGAATGCTGCTCCATTAGGAGGCAATTGAATTCACATTAAATAATCACACCGGATGCTGAGGAGTTTGGGTGCCATAAAATACTTGTTATACGATTAATAACAACAACTTATAACAAGTGGTTTAAGTGACCACTGGACGACTGACGACAACACAAATATTGCTGTTTTGCCGTTGCTGTTGCTGTTGCTGCTGCTATTTCTGCTGTCACTCAACATACACAAAATGCAGCCTCTAAATCAGGTATCCAACACCCAGTGTTTGCCGATCATTATAATGTCGATCGATGCGTGTCGTTTGATAGACACCCATCCGGCCGGTGTCATAAACCTGCTGTTCAAATTTAAATGTGTGCATATGTGTGTGTGTGTGTGTGTGTGTGAGCTGAATTTAACGCGCTTTTATTACGTTTACATTTTATTTTTCATTCATTTTCTGTGTTTGTGATTTGAATCTTTGTCACATAAACAAATGAAAAGTAATTTTTTTCGGATACCCTACATGAATACAGCAATGCAAGGGGTTGCAGATAATACTTGTAACAGTCGGGAAAAAATGCTGAACGTCTTTAGTTATACGGATAGCCTTAGATGATCTGAAGCAAATGGAAACTTCTCCTGTTTATTTAGATTTATTCAAGTGAATTTTGACATTTACGCCGATATTTTGATATTTTTACCGGAAAAAGTTATCCAAAATATTTTTTTACATTCAAGCGATTGAAATACAAGTTGTAACACACGATATTTTATTAAAATTTTCTACCTACATGTCGTATCTGTCGACTTACTTAATGGTTCGCCTTTAGTCTAGGTTACAACCTAGCTTCTCACATCACTTATGTCGTTGTGTTAATTTTATCCATGAATGGCAGGATCTACAGTTTAAATGTCGACTCCGAACGACAGATTTGAAAAACTTTTCATGGCAAATTTATTCATTCATGCAGCCTTTGCCAGAATTCTATCAAAAGACATATCTTTTTTCGTCTGAGCTGGGCTTAGAACCACGGACTCTCGTCTATTAAGCAAACACACTACCTACTAGACCACTCTCCAGCAACTTTACAATAAAACTACATTTCGCATTAGCATTGCTTCTCTATAGCGCATCATATATTCTGCCTTTGCCATCTTTCACTTTCTTGCACCTCGTTTGCTGATGCCAGTTTTCTATTGCGATTTGTGTTTTAAGTGCTCTGCTTTGTTTTGCGTTTGTTTTTCTTTTTTCTTCTTCTGCTTGCAAACTTAAGCGGCATTTTATTTAGGGGGACACACGGCTGCGATTAACGAAATATTTCAAATGCACCTGTGCTTCTAAGTGTTTAGACCAGTTTTTCCCTAACACGCCAATAAGAAATGATGTGGTTGCCACCAATCTTATTGTGTGGTTGACTAGTCAATTGGTTTGTGACGGTTTTTTGTTTTTTTTTTTTTGCTGTTTTGCTTTATTCTTCGTTTATTAAAAATTTTAAACTCTGAGATTTTCAGGTATTCTTTTCATTTTTTATTTTTTTTTTTTGGTCACAACTATGCATTTGTGGTATGATTTGTTAAGTTGGTGGGTTTAGTGGTGTTGCCGCGTTGCCGCATTGCCGGTATGCGCCCAAGTCTCTAAGTTGTACGAGTTTTTCTCCAATAGCTTCCAATAGCATAATAAAATATGTAGACAACGGCAAGGTTGTTTTCCATCGACTACCCCAACAGCCATAACAAGCATCAATTGATAAATTGGCAACTAATGCAGCTGCAACTAAATAAATACACTTGTGAGCTCTTTTTTCTCTATAAGTGTGTAGGTATGCTATTTTATGCTAAAG
Source organism: Sarcophaga subvicina (assembly GCA_936449025.2). Classification (NCBI taxonomy): domain Eukaryota; kingdom Metazoa; phylum Arthropoda; class Insecta; order Diptera; family Sarcophagidae; genus Sarcophaga; species Sarcophaga subvicina. The sequence goes on along the minus strand of OW388083.2, from coordinate 108,521,387 downwards.
TATGGTTAGCGTGACCACAAGGTTTTCATTTAAATTTTCATAAAAAAAATTTACGAAAAAAAAGTTGGAAAAATTATTGACACTGGTAATCAATACATTACTGGTTGTTATCGATAGCGTCAAAATTTGTTTGATCGTCACTAAATTCGGCACAGTAGTTTCCAATGTTTGTGCTTACAAATGCGATAAAATTAATTGTAAAAAAAATGTTGAAAAGAATCTTTGCCTCTTGTATTGATTGATTCATTAGCTGAGTAAAAAAATATAGAAAATGGACCTCTACGATTCACGACAATTTGAAGTATAAATTTCTAAGTATAAAACTTAGCTCAAATATTTCACGTTTACACGGACAGCTGCAGGAAAGTTGCTCAATTTCTTTACATAAACAGTTCAAAATTTAACGATAGTTTTTAAGTCAGATAGCTGATATGTTCGCCATTTGGTTGGGTTACGTTTTCACATTCCATATCGTGATTGACCTCCGAAAGAAGAAATATTAACGTTCCAAATAAGTATGCTGACCTACAATCAAATTCAACAAAGACTGAGAAGCAGTTGGCAGCTGTATTAAACACTAAAAGATGCTTTCATCTGATGCACAAATACAGTGTGACTACAACATACAAAGTAGCTCCAGAGCTTACATACATACATAATCGGTCATTACAACCATTTAGCCAGGATTACCTCATGTTAATTTTATACATGAGTGGCGGGACCAACAGTTTAACGTCGACTCCGACCGACAGATTTTTGAGAAACTTTTCATGGCAATTTTATTTTACTCTCAGAGGTTTTGCTAGAAATCTGCTGAGAGGAAGTCGCTGAAGAAATATTTTGTATATTTCGTTTTGTTGTCTGGAGTTTGAACCGTGGCCTTACATCTAATAAGCTAACACACTACCTACTAGACTACGGCGACTTCATGAGGACATACACAATTGGCAGTCAAAGAATTGCTGGCTCTTATCGATGGCATCAAAATTTCTATGATGGTCACAAAATTTGACACAGTGCAACGTTGTGTATTTAACGATCATTTTTAAATCAGCAGTCTGAGATATTCACCACTTGGATGGGTTAAGATTTTACGTTTCATTACGAGTATGATCTCCTAGAGAGTAAATATTAACTTTACAAATAAGCAGGCTGACCTACTAATCAAAATCAAAACTGATTGAGAAGCAGCTGGCAGCTGTATTAAACACTAAAAGATCCAAAAATACAGTGTCACCACAACATATAAAGTGGCTCCAAAATTTACGCCCGAAAATATTTAAGCGTCCGAGTGATTTGTAAGGCAGGCAGTAACCATATATTTTGGGCAGTTGTGAGCTTCACCGTTGTCGCCATAGTCTAGTAGTGTGTTCTAATAGTGTGTAGGCTTATTAGACATGAGGCCCTGGGTCAAACTCCGTGTGAGACTTCTTCAACAAAACGAAATATAAAAGAATTTTTTTTGGCGACTACCCCTCAGCAGGTTTCTGGAAAAAAAAAACTCTGCGAGTAAATAAAAAATTGCCATAGTTTCTCTGTATGCCGATTTAATAAGACGATGATTTCAATCTATGATCGTGTATGACATTCTAAGCAGAAAACACAGACTGTGTGTGGTCACATTAAGCACGAGCACGTTTGAATGCATTTCAACAACTAGTAGGCCCGCCACCCAACTTAGCACAACATTATACTAAACGCCTAATTCCTCCCCACACACACTTTACCACATTCTATAATAGAGAGTGTAAATAAACTACTTACTGCAAACAACAACTAGTATTAGTCGAGTGACTAATATTTTGCGAATTGACTAGCCAGCCAGCCAGCCAAACTACAACGATTGGAATATATTGGTTAATAAATAAAATAAAAGCAAACAAGTAAATGAGCAAACGAGCGTACCAACAACAGCAACAACAACAATCATAGACATGTGAATTTATGATAAACAACAAAATCACTGTCAGTTGATACCTCCTAACTGCCACACAACAAAACTATTTGCACCTGTCGCCACAAATGCACCCAATTGCCACAATGAAAACTCATTCACTCACTCACTCACTTACTTACTTACTCGAACCCCATTCACATAAACTACTTCTGCTTGCAACTCGTACATGAAATATAATTGCAATACAAGTACACCTCTCACCTGCTCTTTCCCTTTCCATGAAAAGTCATCAGCACATTTTTGTTGGTTTCCTAATTTATATGGATTCCTTATTACAGTCAGTAACTTGTTTCATACATTATCTATGAAGAAAACCTATTACCAGTTGCTTACAATGTTTTTCAATATTTTTCTTGCCCCCCTTTTTATGTTTTCTGGCTTTAAAAAAAAGGGGAGTTATTATTCATGTTGCTGTTGTTGTTAGTTTAGCCTTAAAGGATGATGATCCTGGTTTATTTGAAACATCTGTCTGAAAATCTTCTGAAAACATCTGCCTACAGATTTAGAAAAATCTTTTTCAAAAGGAGCGCTCTCAACTTAAAGCAATTGTAACTTTAGAAATTCCTCAAACGAAGAAAGGAAAGAAAAACTTGTTGAGATTTTAAATAAATGTTTACAACACAGTTGCGAGAGAGACTTAATGCAGGGAGATAATTACACTTTATTTTCTTATAAAAATACTTAAAAATATATGCAGATAGGGTAACAGGTGTAATATTTCTCTTGTAGGAAACCAATGTAAATAGAAAACACTTCAAACACAAACACAAACTTTATTTAAAAATAAGTAACGGCCACTTGGTTTTGAAAAGTGAATGGAAAGGAAAATGAATGTAAGGATGGACAAGAAACATATTGCTAGAGGAGCGAAAGAGTCAAAAATTATTGTAAGCGCTGTTCTTATATGTATGATGTGAGTTTATCAAATCAAATACAAATTTAAAAAAAATTGCTTTTCGACAATCAATCAAGACGTTAAACACAAACTCTGGATCTTCACTAATAGGTTCCAGCATAATGTTTTAAAAATCGTATGGTGAAAGAGAGAACATAACATAATAGGCCTTTACAACCCTTCAGTCAGGTTTACCGCCTAGCTTTTTACACCGCTCACGTTGTGTGTGTTAATTTTATACATGAGTGGCGGGACCTACAGTTTAAAGTCGATTCCGAATGACAGATTTTTTGGAGAAACTTTTCATGACAATTTAATCTACTTTCAGAGTTTTTGCCAGAAATCTGCTGAGAGGAAGTCGCCGAAGAATTATTTGTTCATATTTCGTTATGTTGGAAATGTCTGACCTGGGGTTTGAACCTTGGCCTTTCGTCTAATAAGCCAACACACTACTAGACTATGGAACAAATTGTTCAATTGGCAAAAAACGAAGTCAATATTGAAATCACCGTAGTCTAGTAGTTAGTGTTTTGGCTTATTACACGCGAGGCCACGGTTCAAACACCAGTTCAGACATCTCCGGCAAAACGAAACATGAAAAATTATTTCTTCGGCGGCTTCCTCTCAGCAGATTTCTGGCAAAAACTCTGAGAGTAAATAAAATTGCCAGGAAAAGTTTTTCAAAAATCTGTCGCTCGGAGTCGAAACTGTAGGTCCCGCCGTTCATGTATAAAATTAACACACACAACATAAGTGATGTGAGAAGCTAGGACGTAATCCTGACTGAAGGGTTGTAAAGAGTAATTATATGTATATGTTATGTATGTACATATGTCAGTATCTATGATCGGTAAAGTTTTGCTGAGCTTTTTATGGAATTTAAAAAGAATCCTTTACTCTACTACTTCTAAACACCTTATTCGAACGGTTCCATCAAAACAGAATCTTACTCCATGTGAGAACCAGTTATCAAAGAAGATGGCGAATATTATTCTTACAAATAAAGCTTTAAAGCTTTTTAGCTAACTTTACAGTACGGGCCCTAACTAATTGTGTTAGCCATACAAAATTTTTTTTAATTTTTCCTGTTTATCCCAAAAATCAATTATAATTAGAGTATGAATCCACATAATATCTACAAAATATCCACGACATGAACCGATGTTAAGCTTTTAAAGCTTTTTTCCAATATAGTGGAGACACGTATACATTGATATTCAATTATTTCCATCAAAGTTAGTTGTGATATAAATCGCTAAGGTGGAGAGATTAGCTGAAGCTTTTAATATTTAATAATATAGTCACACCATAAATTAGTTTAGCTTTAAACCATTGTAGCGCGGTCATAAACCGAATGAAATTATTATTCCAGAGTTGTGTAACATACTAAATTTCGCTACGTTCCCTTAGTAAACAGTCTTGACTTCTTATTCGGTTTTTAGAGTTATAAGCGTATAATTGGTCTACTGTAGCATATTCTAGGATGAGTCATGGTGAAAACACCACCATATATGAAAACGTATCAGGTTGTTGTATTGGATGTAGGTTAGGTTAAGTTAGGTTAGTGTGGTAGCTTCATGCCAAAAGCTCACTTGAGCACGCATAGCGGCCCGTTGTGACGCCACAGGTGAATGCAGTTCCTGTACTGATCAATTTCCCCCGAACCCAGGAGGGGGAGGTCGGTCAGCGCAAGATCTGCACATTCAAAGCACGACCACCCCGATTGGATGTAGAGTTCATGATCTTTACCAATTGAGCTTCACACTCTGCTAAGATGTGGCATTGACCGACCTTTTTATTATAATCGTTATCATGTTCTGTTTTCCGAAGGTTGGATGATTTAAAATTCGAAACACTCATAATGAGAAATTTTTTGACTTTCACTGCGAGATGCATGGGTTTCAGCACTTCACCAAGCCACCTTTTAATTCTAAACCGGTTGGAAACCGGTTATAATCGATTGTAATTAACAAGGAGTATTTGGCAACCATAATCTTCTGAATAGATTCGTATCTCAAATAAGTCCTGTCAGTTAGATTAGTAAGGGCACAAACCGATTGAAAGTGATAGTATGCCTTAGCCTAGACAAAACTAGTTTTAATATCATATATAAGAACCCGTAATTTACGGTTCGTGTCTATGATAATAAAAACAAAATCATAATGCAAGTTTATATAGAATCAAAATTTATTGAATTTTCTTAAAAACTATGTATAACAAATGTATAACAGTCTTCTTAAGTATCACAGTTAGGTTACGATAGTGCAAAATCACATTTTCATAATTCATTAATATTTATTAATTATAAACTATTATTATAAACTTAAAAACGGAAAAGATTTTATGAAAAGAACTATTATTCTTTAAACTAAAACTAGTTTTTATTCTCTCTACTAAACATTTTTCATTAAATCATATTCTTAGACAGAATAGAATACAGGGTTGCAATAAGCATACGCCTTCTTAATTCATTTCCATTTATTTTTTTAATTGTTTAGTAAATTGAAGGATTTATATACATTTCTATACACTTTATTTCTCACTCGTTCTCCTCAGTTGACTTTTCCATTAGTTGCTTTGCCACTAGGTCACTAATTTCCAAAAGTTCAATTTGTACATTTCCATCGTCATCTTCTATTTCGAAAACAATTTCAATATCATCTTCATCGCAATTTTCTTCATCATCAATGTTATTATCCTTATTTTGCGTTTCAGTACTTTTTACTTCTTGTATTTCTTCAATCCTATCTAATACTTCATTTGATTTTACATTCTCCTTCTGTATTTCATTAACATGTTTCTTCTTAACAGTGTGCGAAATACAATCCATGGCACCATGAGACTTTGGTTTTGCTTTTTGAACTAAGCTTTCTTCGTCTCTCTGAGTTTCGTGATTTGTTGTGGAAAATTCACTACTCTCTGTACTATTTTGTTCAAGTCTTGTATCTGCAACCTGTGCATTAAAATTGTTTGACGACGTTCCATTTAACTGCCTATTATTATTGTGCTTAGCAATATGTAGACCACCCTCCAAATTATTTAGCTCCTTTGCTTTTTCATTAACAGGCGCTGAATGAGAGACTTTAAAATTTACACGTTCAACGTTTCCTTTTGCTGATTTTGGTTTCGTTACTTCACGCTTCAGTTGCAAATTTTGCCGACAGTTTTTAAATTCTTGTTTTACATCTACTACCGATGTATTGATAACGTCTAATGCTAATCCATTTAATTTGCAATCGTCATTGTGCTGAGAAATGTCTAGAAATGCTTCAACATTGTCTAACCCCTCTGGTTCTTTATCAATTAGTACTGAATAGGAGCCTTTAAAATTTTTAGGTCCATTATTTTCTTTTGCTGGTGTTGTTTTCGTTTCTCTATAATTAGGTTGCAAATTTGGTTTCATATCCAAAATCGGTGTATTTAAAACGTCTAAGGCTGATCCATTTGATTGGTAATCATTATTGCACTTAGAAATGTTTAAAATATCTTTTTTTGTTGCTTGTTTGTTTTGTTCCTCTCGTACTTGCTTAAGAGGTACCGGAATAAAATCTTCGAAATCTATGGGCTGATGATGACGTTTTCCTAATTTTGTTCTCAATGTTTTAGGATTCCGCTCCATAGGCGACAAAAACGTTAAGTCTGAAAATATGAAATTTTTTTTCTTTATTTTTTATTTTTAACACTTTAATTCACTTTAATTCAATAGAATGGAGCGCGAAGAATTAATCTAACGCTCATGAAATCAATGCTATTTACTTTTTTGCGTGAGTCCATCTTATTATCTCATTTCACCCAAGCTCGAAAGATACAGAATTGGTAAGAAAACGGAATCCTATGGTAACCCGGAATTCAACTTGAACACATAATAAATGAAATACTACGATATCTGAGCAATCTCGTTATAAATTAAGAAAATTACTTTAAGATGTTTTTTGAAAATCTTTACAACGTTTATCTCCCTACATAATTCAGAGGATAAGGCCAACATATCAACCGCAATGTCTAAGGAAAAATACCTGCACGTTATGGCAAGTTGAAAAGGACAGGGCTAGTGCTATACAAGCACTAGCCCTGCTGAGATTTGTAAGCATTATCTTAGGTGCGTGAGTATAGCTATCGAGGTAGGGCAGCGCGCTAAGAAATAACCCTAGCGAATGTGAATTATTATTTATAAGATGCAATGAATAATCAAAAGTTTTTATACTTTCGTTTCACACACTGTAGTTTTCGTACCCACTTATCTAAATTTCTGGTATATCAACTGGAATAAATTTCAATGAGGTAAAAATGTGCTGTCCCATTTTTCTAAGTACCTTAGTTTCTTACTTTTTAGTGTGAAAGAATATAAAACACAGTTTAACTTACCATTTTTGGTTGCTGTATTACTTCCATCATCATCGTTGCTAATATCTATTTGTACAATTGGTTTTTCAATTAGAATTAAATCGGGCGAGATTGAAACGCTTTCCTGCACACGTGCTAAGGACGGAGAACTTTTCGTTATACACTTCGCATTAAGCTTGTTCTTTGAATTACTTTTCATTTCTTTGTTATTTTCCTCATCATCGTTGCTAATGTCTATTTGTACAATTGGTTTTTCAATTAGAATTAAATCGGGCGAGGTTATAACTTCTTCCTTTCTTTCTTCTAAGGAAGGAGAACTTCCTTTTATACATTCAGCATTTAACTTATCGTTCGATTTACTTTTCATTTCTTTGTTATTTTCATCGCCATCGTTGCTAATATCTATTGACACAATTGGCTTTTCAATAAGAATTAAATCGGGCGAGGCTTGTTCTTCGCTTTCTTTTAAGGATAAAGAACTCTCCTTCATGCTTTCATCATTTAACTTGTAACTAGAATCACTTTCAATTTCGGTGTTATCTACATTATCTTCATCGATGATATCTATTTCAATAACTGGCTTTTCAATTAGACTAGCATTGGGCGATCTTCTAAAACGAGCCTCGCTTTCTTCTAAGGACAAAGAACTCTTCCTCATACTTTCATTATTTAAGTTGAAACTTGAATCACTTTTGCATTCGATTTTATTTCCGCCATTACCTTTGGTAACATCCATTTGAAGAACTGGCTTTTCAAGTAGATTTAAATCAGGTGATTTTACAAGGCGAACATTGCTTTCTTTTAAGGACGACCAACTCTTCTTCATACTGTCATCTTTTAACTTGAAACTTGAATCACTTTTGCATTCGATTTTATTTGTATCATGATCATTGCTAGCATCTTTATGAATAACTGGCTTTTCAATTGAAATTGAATTGGGTGTGTTAACACTTTGATCAACGATTTGTTCTGGAGTTTTAATTTTGTAATCACTATTTTCTATGTCTTTACTTAGAACCGATTGATCAGTTTTATCAAATTCTGTATTTGTAGCTTCCTCTTTTAAACGAAAGAATGTGTTCTGTTCTACAGAGTACATAAATTTTCGGTATGCATTATGTTCCAGTATATATTCACCACATGTTTTTATAATGCTATAAATATTCAATTTGAAATTTTCTTTTGAGTCTGTGATTTTAAGATTATCAACAATTACGGAATTTATTTGTAGCCAGGTTTGTTTACGTATGTGATAGCACGGTATGTCTAGTAAAACCCTCAAATGTTCAACTTGTTCGTTTATTTTATTTTTCGAAACGTCTTTTTCAGTTCTAATATTATATTTTACCCATTCCAAGAGTATGAGATCAGCAGCATCCATATATTTACCCGGGTTTCGTCCACGTCTATTTAAAATTATACGTCTACGATGCAATATAAGTTTAATATGTAGTGAATCAATACCAGTTATTTGCGCTAAGAGCATATAATCTTCTATATTATCATACAGCTCTAAGAGTTCAAATTGTTTCTCTAATGGTATGACATCGATGACCTAGAATAAAAATATCAAAAGCAAGGCTTAGAAACATTAGTAAATAAATTTAACATTTTAAAATAACTTATTTTTAGGATTACAGAGCTATTTACTGCATTATAATCTCAGAAATGTTTTCAATATTATCGGAATTTATGCGAGATCTTGTGAAAATCGATTGTCCCAGCTGGGAATGTGAGATGGAATTTCTTCTTTTAGTAAAAAATTATTCAAACAGGAACGACAGTATATTTGTTTGATGGAAGCACTGTGTATACGTTTTTCACATAATTTGTTAACTCAATAAAAATAAGCTCCGCGTAAATGGAAATGATTTATTGAGTTCCAGAGAAGCATTGGAAAATTATTGTTTAATGCCCTAATCATTTAAAATATTTATCCTAATATTTTCAAAAAACTTACCATATCATATGAATGGCTCTTGAGACCATACATTTTTATGTCATGAACCACAGATGTTAACAATTTTATTGGATGTTAGAAACACAATTTATTCAATGGGCGGAAATAGCAAACTTTCTTAATTTGAGTTTATATGTACTCTAAATATACCAAAACATAAGTATAACGGAATACCCTTCACATCCAAGTAGCACTATGATTATGCATTTACCGGGATCAGTAGCAAGTGTAGCAAGGAAATAGCAAGCTGGGCATAAATTTGTTTACAGTACCGAGCATGCCTTTTTAACTATTCAATCATTCTAATGTAATAGTAGCGTCTCTGATGAAAATGATTCCGATTTTTATAGATTTAAGGCTCAACAAATTTGTATTTTATTTAATAAATTAAACAAATAATTATTTATTTAACTTTTTAACAACTAAAGAAACCAAAATACTTGTTTTCATTGCAAATTTGATTTTCTTCACTGTAACTATAAAAACTTTGACAACAGTTGTAAAATTGCAAAGGAAATAAAATGTAAACAAAACACAAAAATACACTGAAAGAAAATATGCAAACTAGCAGATCATATGATAACTCTGCATGTGGTTTTAAGTTTTAGGTTTTTAATTTTTTATTAAATTCCATTTCATCTGTTAAGCTATTCCTACGTTTCTTTAATATTTTGTTATCAAAATATATACAATTTTCTTTTGTAGTTTTAAACTGTGCCCATTCATTAAGAAAATTTTCTCGTTCAGCTATGATCGCATAGATATCGCTTTTGCTAAAACATTTTTCCATAATAAGACAAACGTCAGTTATACCGGGATACTCTTGGCAGTAATGAAAAACAAGGATTTTGCGATACAGTTGGAGAACATCTGGTGAAATTGCCTGCAGTAGATTTAATATAATAAATAATTAATAAATAAATAAATTTACTGATGTTGTTTTAGAATTACTTACGTAATTTAGTCCAAAGATATACTTAAAAGCCAAGCGCAAATAAATTTCGCTATATTCGGGTAAATTATTACAAGTCTGGGTTTTGCTGTAAAAAAAAATTAACGAATTTAAATTAGAATCTGTTTTCTATACAATTTAAAATGTCCAAATTTTAAAGTCCTATTAGCCAATCACTCGATATTTTGATACCATGAGTTTGGAAATGACTGACGACAACTTTTTCTTTAAGTGTACTTTTCATTAATCTGTTAATTATGACATGCCGGAACACCATATTACGCTTCACTCACCTTAACGTTTTGCAATAAAAACGTATAATGGGATCACTTGAAAATTCCGTCATTTTACGTAAAAAAAATTTCATTTCCTTTATTTTAAATAATTTATTTCATATTTATTTTGTTATTAATGTATTCATTTCATACAATGTATAATTTTTCCTCTGCGTAAACAAAACAAACCGACCACAACAAAACTAAAAGATTGAGATGCCAGATCTATTATATCTTTCACTGTTACAGTGTTGTAAAACTAAATAATTTACTATGTTCACGTCTTTTTAACACAGTGGTTATAAGATTATTTATTTTCAAGTTGGAAAATATTTCTTCCAAACATATCCTGCTTTCTTGTAATTTAATTAACTTATTCTGTTTTAAGTTTTGAAAATTAGAAAAACAAAATTTCAAATATTATTTTCAGTTTTACATTAACAACACTGTGCAAGAGTGCACATCTAATATTGAAGTGTATTCTGTTAACGTATTGCAACACTGTTTTAAAGTCATTCATTGCAGACGCGCAAATTTTTGACGCTGCGTTGTGAAATTTCAGTTTTTGCTGAGCGAAAATCCTTTTTATACATGTTTTTGTGTGTTTATTTGTGTTTCTATTAGAAATTCGGTGTTGTTTATAAGTAAACATATTTGTGAAAAGTGTATAATTTAAATAAAAACGTTAGTATTATTGTAAAAAGTGTGTGTGTTTTAAAATGTCTACAATTGAGAGATTGTCCATACAAGGTATTCGTAGTTTTGGTGGCAATGCTGGAGACGCTCAGGTACATACTAATGAAGCTTTTCTTTTATAAACATACACACGTACTAATGACAACATAATTGTTTATATATACAGGTTATACGGTTTAGTTCGCCGGTAACATTAATTTTAGGTGAAAATGGTTGTGGCAAAACTACTATTATTGAATGTCTGAAATATGCCTTGACCGGTGAATTTCCACCCGGCAGTGATAGAGGCAAGAATTTTGTACACGATCCGAAGATTTGCAATTTGACTGACGTGTTTGGTCAGATTAAGCTAGAGGTACGTAATGTACAAGGTGCCCGCCTTTCAATATGTCGTTCCATGAAGCTGGGCATGAAGCGTAACAAAATAACGTTTGAAACACTGGATGCCACTTTGAATTATTTAAATGATGATGATAAAACGCGTAGCGAATCTATAAGCAAACGTTGTGCAGATGTTGACCTAGTCATGAGTCAATTTATGGGCGTCTCAAAAGCCATTATAAACAACGTATTGTTTTGCCATCAGGAAGATTCCAGTTGGCCTCTGGATGAACCTAAAAAACTAAAGGAAAAATTTGATGCCATTTTTGGCATATCTGAGTATAACAAAGCGCTGGATCGCATTATTAAAATGCGCAAGGAAGAAATGGAAGACCTTAAAGTGAAGGGTAAGGAAATATGATAACTGAATAAATTCTTTTTATTAATCTTTTCAATCCAATAAATCAGAGGCTAATTTACGATTGGATGGACATTTAAAAGATGAAATGGAAGAGAAATCTTTGAATCTTCAGAAAAATCAACAAAAAGCACAATCCATAGATGATCAGTGTAAGCAGTGTGATGAAGAAATGACACCTATTGAGGAACGTTTGAAACAAATTCACAAAATCGAATATGATGTGAGTAAATACAATGCTCAAAAAGTGGAACTGCAAACTAAGTGAGTATTTCCGTTTTTTCACTCTTATTTTACAAACGAACCCTTATAATCTGCTAATAAGCAGGCATTTTACCCATATTAAGCTTGTATACAAATATTAGGAGACTGTCAGCCTCTTTTTGATTGACAATTGTTTTACTTGCATATAACAATCATCTCCTGGAATAGAATTTCTGGTACTGTAACTCCTTATTTTCCTTCCCCCATCCCTTCCAAAGTCGTTTACACCTTTCCTGTATTTTATTTTTCTGCGTAATACAATAAAGTTTCATTATACATGTTGTTTTGTTATGTTTTATTTTCCAGACAAAGAAATTGCACCGAACAAATGACGTCGCTAAAGAAAAAAATCAAAAAAATTTTTGATGGTACATTGGAAGAATTGGAAAATGAAATATCCTCCTTCAGTCAAAAAATCTCAGAAAAACGTGTCGAACGAAGAGAGGTTGAACAAAAACTTCATGGCCTAAAAGTGGAGGAAAAAGGTTTACAAGCTCGATATAATGATACGGACAAAAAGCGTGTTGTCCTGCAACAACAACAGCAGAAGGAACAGGATTGTAAAGATAAAAGAACGAAGAAATTGAAAAGTCTCTGTAAAGATATAAATATTCCCATAACGGATGATCAAATGGATAGCGTTGAGGAAATAACAAAAATACTCGAAAATATTCAAGAAGTTTTAACCAGTGAACAGTGTAAGATCACCGAAACAATAAGCCAACATGACAAAGAAGATCAAGAGCGTCAAACGAAAATAGATCAACTAAGAGTTGAATTGGCAAAACTACAAGAATCTGTGGGAACGCTGCTAAAACAAAAGAAAAGCTATGAAAAAGAGTCGGAGCAAAATGAGAAAAATATTTTACAAGCTGAAAAGTCCACACAGCAACTGAAAGTTGTTACCGAAAAGCTCAAAGAAACGGAACAGTGTTATGAAGAGCATTTGAGTAAATTTAATCAAGATGAATTTCGTGAATCAATAGCCAACGATAAGACAACTGTTAAGAACTTGGAAGAAAAATTTCGTAATGTTGATAAGCGGTTAACATTCCTTAACTCCATATCGAAACTGGTGGCTGAGATTAGCTTGAAAGAAAAGGAATTAGAGAAACGTGAGCAGGATATGCGCCGGGTGAAAAGTAAACATAGTGATAACTTTACAAAAGTCTTTGAAGAAGGTCGTGTAATAGAATCAAATTATCAGCGGCACTTAAAAGCATCCTACGAAAAATCAAGAATTAAAATCAAGGAGTACAATGAAAAACTAAATGCTTTGAAATTAAAACAACAACGCATAGAAATAAAGCGGAAAAATCTGAAAGATGCTTTGCAAAAATCCGAAAAAGAATTGGAGGATTGCAAAGAAACCATATTTGAAAAATGTCATTCCACACCCTATGAAGAATTACTAACAAAATGTAATGCTGCCGTTAGCAAATATCAATTAGAATTGGGTGCCCAAAAGTCTGCCGAATTATTTTATAAACAGTATTTACAAAAGATTGATGAAGAACCCTACTGTCCTTTATGTCAGAAATGTATGAACACAGATGAGGTAAGTTGACTAGTTGCATATTGTGTCCCAAACTATATTAATAGTCTTGCTTTTTAATAATAGGCCTCAAATTTAACAACGGAATTAACTGACAAAATCCAAGATTTACCAGAAAATATTAAAAGAATTGACAAACTGCTGAAGGAAGAACAAAAGAAATACGATAGTCTGTTGCTTTTAAAGCCGGTTATTGAAAAAGTAGCGCATTTGGAAAACGAAATTCCTAAAAAGAAAGAAGAAATGCAAGCTTTACAGAATCAATTGGCCGAATGTAGTACGGAAACTGAAAATATACAAACACTGTTAGCTGAACCTACTGCTAATATGGATACGGCCAATTCTATGATGGGCGATATGTCTCTTTTGGATGAAGCCATTAAGGAAGCTGGTCGTTTTAAGAACGAAATTGAAAAGTTGAAAAGAAAAATGCCTGTAGATAGTGAAAACAACGATAATGTTTCCATAGAGGAAGTGCAAACCGAAAAAACTGTCATATCGACAGAACTAGAAGAGAAGCGAAAAGAATTGGAAAAGAATCAACAGTATTATGAAAAAAATATGGAAGCTTTAAACAAATTAAGAGAATTGAAAAATTCGTAAGTATTGCACAAAGAAAAAATATGAAATCATTTTCACAATTTATTTATTCTGTATTTAGATTAAAGGATCAACAAATGAAATTACAAGAAGGTGTACAAAACCTACCTCAATTAAAGGAGCGACAAAGTGAACTTAATAACCTATTAGTGGCCATTGCCACAGAAATTCAAGAGAAACAAGGTAAAGTTTCTCCTTTAAAGCAGCAATTAAACGTTACAATTACTGAAAAAGCTCAACAGAAAGCGAAAAATCGTGAAAAAATTAATCAAATGCAAAAGCGATTGGAAGGTTATAAGAGAGATGATCATGAAATCAATGGGTAAGTGTTAATGATCTGTTTTCTTTGAACAGACAGGCAACAATTTAAATTTTTAACTGTCTTTAGACTCGACATGGAGGTATTGGATTATCAACAACTAAACTTGGGTGAAAAGATAAAAACTTTGGATGAAACTTTAAAATCCATTAAGGAAGAAATTAAACAAAGTGTACGTAAACAACTATTAAAATATATACAGGAGTCAGTTCTCAAAGTCTTGCCAATTTCAATTGATAAATTTATAGAGAAAAAAAATCGTATGAAGAAAGGTTTGTTACTGCTAAATGCAGCACTTTAAGCCCGTATAAATATTGCTTAGTGGAATATTGCCCCATTCTCGATGAATACAATATAATTCAGTTCAAAATTTTAGCCTTTCATTGCTTTTCGAATTACTTTACATGATGCTTGACATTCATCTGCAGCCCAGCGCCATTTGGCTATGCGAGTGCTATTGTTTAATACGCCAACATTTTTTTCAAACGTAAATAGTGCTGTTCATTAATTATTCCTCTTTGGGGGCCAAATTCCAAGCAATATCAATGTTCGATAGTAAATTGCAAATCGATAGTTGGTAAAACTTTGAGCTCCGATTCCTGACATACTACATACAGAATTAAATAAAACAATTATTCTTTCCCAAAATAGGCTCAAAACGCAGCGGAAATAACAGAAAAATTGGAAGCGATTAAAGGTGAAATTGCCAATCAGGAAATAATGGATCGTGATCTAAAAGATAACCGCGAATTAAAATCACTCGAGCTAAAGGAAAAGGATCTAAATGCGAAATATGAAGCCCTCTGTGAAGAATTGGGAAAATTAAATTTTCCCAATGTCTCTAAAGAAAAGGCCGAATTGACAAAGAAACGTGAAAAGATTACGGTACGCAAGGGCGAACTGTTGGGTCAGCGTGGAGAAGTTAAACATCAAATAAAGAAACTGGAAAAAGAGTTGGCCGAACCAAAATATCGCGATTCACTTATGAATTATAAACGTACCTATTACGAAGTTCAATTGTCTAAGAAAGTGGTCAATGATCTGGGTCAACATCGTGTTGCCTTAGAATGGGCTCTCATGCAGTTCCATACAGAAAAAATGCGTGAAATAAATCGTTTGATACGCGAGTATTGGCGTCTTATATATCGCGGTAACGATATTGATTACATACAAATCCAAACGGAAGAAGGTAAAGATGCTGCCTCTTCGATGGATCGTCGACGCAGCTATAACTATCGCGTTATACAATCAAAAAATAATTCAGAAATTGAAATGCGCGGTCGTTGCAGTGCTGGCCAACGGGTACTTGCTTCGCTGATCATACGTATGGCTCTGGCTGAAACTTTTAGCAGTAACTGTGGTGTCTTAGCGTTAGATGAACCAACTACTAATTTGGATCGTGCGAATATCTTATCATTGTGTGATGCTCTCAATCGTATTGTCGAAGAACGTCAGTCACAATCAAATTTTATGTTAATTATTATTACCCACGATGAAGCCTTCATTTCTACTTTAGGCAAAATAAATAGTTACCATCGTGTTTCCCGCAATGAAGAGTGTAAATCTGTCATAACCAAGAAGGGAGTAGCCTAAATAAAAAGGCTATTTATTTAAGTAGTAGTAGTAGTATTAAGCATAAGTAACCTCAAATAAATCTTTTACTATACTTTAAATATGTATATATTAAGACATCAAAATTTAAATTTAATTTTTATTTATGCATTCATCATACTTATTCACATTCATTGACTGTGTCCAATAGTTTTTGTTTAATTCGATTTTGATGGAATCGTGGTAGATTTAATGTAGTTTTTAACATGTTCTCGAAATATTCTTTTAAAATTTCATCATCTTCTGACAAATCGTCATTGCTGACTAATTGTATTAACTTGTCGACCTTATCCTTAGGGTCTCCTTCTCCACTGAGCTCTTCCGTATTAGGCGTTTGAGTTTCCTCATGTTCATTTTTATGGTCGACATCGTTTTCAATGCCTTCTATTATCATATCAATTTCACTTGGCAACATTTCCATGGCACCTTTTCCAGTGTTAGGATCTTGTTTGCTTGAATATTTGACATACGGTACAATAAATTCCATTTCGCTGTAATATTGCCAATCGGTTAATTGTACATATTTATCTTCGGGATTCTCTGTATTTGGTATATATCGACGTATTTTCTTTTGGGCCACACTATCCAAATGATGACGCAGATAATTGATCAACGAACGCCATTTGCATTTAGCGTCTTCAGCTAAAGGAAATAAAAAATGGGAATTTAATACAATAAGAAAAACAAAAATTAACAATTATTCAGAGGAAGGAGCCAGAGACACTTCTTTTAGAAAAATGTTAAGAGTTATATAGCTGTCGCTAAATGGTAATCCAAGACGTTCCGGAGTGTAAATGCGCCGTTTTATGGAAGTGGAAAACATGTGTGGAACACACTGAGTAAGTTGACGATATGGTGAGAGCCAAGCGGCCTTGACGAAAACTGATATTTTCAATCTTTTACTCTAAGGAACACTATTCCTAATTTTCTACTTCTAGAGCTTAATGGGAAGAGTTGTAGTGACCAGCTGCTACAACTCTAACTCTTGTAGCAGCTGGTCACTACAACTCTTCCCATACATACAAGGACTACAAGGTGCTGATTGTATACTCAAAAAAAGGATATTACAGTTACCAGCACAATTTACGCCTCTAGAGGAGTGATAGATTATAGTCACTACCTACGGCTGTAATCTATGGCTCTCTCTACAATATGATGGTTGTGTTTACTTACATTCATATAAAAGTCCCTGGAGTTGTATTCTCTTCACATCGTTAAGGTCGGATTAGGCGTTATCGACTGCGCGTTAGAAACATTCATATTAATCAAGGAATGCCGGGCGATTCTAAATATGAACTTAGGCCGTTGTCGCTTTAATTACTGATGGGTATTTTAGTCTTATATAGATAGATATCATAGAAGAATTATTTTCTGCATTCCAAACTTGAAACAAGTCTTACTACCCTTTCCGTAATCAATTAAAAATTAACACAATTAAAAAAAATTTGTTGTTTACGCGTTTTTCGTTTCTATGCTAATTTGACAACCCGTTTTCGTTTGTTTACAAACAAAATCATATGTTTTTAATAAAGAAGTTTTTGTTTTTTTTTTCTTAAGCAAAACTAACTGATTATAATTTTATTTGGGCCCTTTTTCTCTTTTGGAAAAAGTTAAAAGTTTTTAATTAATTTACTTACTTTTATCAAAACCAGATTCTTGTGCTATTTTATCCCACATCTGTTGTTTTTCATTGCGGTGTAAGAACGGCGTTCGTAAAAATTCATTTTTATATAAACTGGGACATTTACGAACATTTTGTATGAGTAATAAACGTTGATCTTGGGGTGATGCAGTTTGCCGGGGTTGGTGTTGTTGTGCATTCCGACTGGTTGTTTGTTTACAATCAATACTGGCCATTTTATTAATTTGTTTTGATTTTGTTGTACAGAGAGCTCTCTTACTTTTAAAATCACGGAGTTTAACTACTCTTAAACAATTAATCTTCCTCTTCCCCGAAATACGTTTCGATTTATACTAAAGTGTTGTTGTATTTTATTTTTCTTTGCACGGAAAATGAAGTGTTGCTTGGGAGCAGTGTTGCCGAGTTTGGTTATTTCCAACTAAAATGGTTATTTTTATATTTTCACGGATTTTCTCGTTTTGGTTATTGTTTTTGCTTTTGTTGCCAAATAAATTTAATTTGTAAACTAATTAAATAACATAATTTAATTTTGAAGAAATGGGAAAAACCATGAAGGAATTTAAAATTTGTGTATTCAGGGATTGATTACAAAATTTTGTGCTTCTTGGCAACACTGGCGTTGGAAAAATTCGTTATTATTCCTTCTTTACTTATTATTCGTACATTCTTTTTCCGTTTCCGGTTTACATAAATAAAAAATAAACCCTGTTGTTTAACGAGTAAATAATTGAATGGGTCTGTCTGTCTAGTAGGTAGTTAGTTAGTGGCTTATTGACAGGCCTTGCGGCCACGGTTCACACCCTGTGTATGAGTTTTGCTGGTTTGCTGTGTGTGTGCGGGTGGAGGTGGTAGAGATGTTTGAGAGGGGGAAGGAAAAGAGCAAAAGGGAGAAGGAGGTGGTTAGAGCTGTTGTTGTAATTGTGGTTTGTGTTGCTGCTCCCTCCCTCTCTTCGTTTGTTGTTGGAGTTTGAGTTCATCGTCCATCATAATATAGGACGACGGCGACAATTTTTTAATTTTTTTAAATCTTTTTTTAATGTTTTTGGAAGTGTGGTGAATTTTGTTGTGGTGACTTTTCGAAACTCACCAAACTGCCGTTATTCGAAATGGCAATGTATTACTATAGACCAATGTACTGTACATTGTGAATTGGACGGTGTGTGCCTAGAATAAGAGTAGGCATTCACCGACACATCAACGGTGTGTTTTGTGTCGGATTAAAGATAATTAATCTGGATTAGTAAAAACACTGAATAAAAGAAGTAAGCTCATCGAGCAGTTTAGTAGTAAGTAGTGTTGCCATTTCCCCTTAAATACTATTCATTACACATCTGAAAAATTAAATTACAAAATATTGATTGCATAAAAAGTTAAGGTTTGAATTACTTTTTCTGAAATAGTTTTTCTTACTCTTTTAAACTTATTCAATGACAGAATTTGTGAATATAATTTAATAGGGGACAAAACAGAAATTTGTCATTTCGAATAAAATTTTGCTCCGAACTTAGTATAAAAAATATTGAATAAGACAAACAAATAAATATAATAATACTGTCCTTCTTTCACCCTTGCATCTGCGATCATTTTAGTATAATGTGCTTGCAAAAAGCTAGATATTGGTGTTTTGTTCGAAAGATATATTGGACCAAGAATTAAAGTCAGTAGGAATTATTAAAAAAATATTCATTAAAATAATTTGGTTATTTTTTCCCCTTTTTGGTGATTTATTTTTCAGAAATTGGTTACAAAATATTTTATTTCCTGGCAACATTGTTTTGCGTACATATTCCGGCAAGCAGAGAATTGTTTTGTTTTGGCGTTTTCCAACAAGCAAATATATGAGAGCGCACATTTTAAATATTCAGTTGATTTTTGTCGTTCAAGCCAAACGGTTTGTTTGTCAAGCATTTTTGTGAACACGGTGTGGTGATATTTCTTTGTGTGTGTGTGTGTGTAGATTTTTTTTACCGGACAACAACAACTATAGTAAACAAACAAGTGGCGTTGGCAATATAACAACAACTACCGCAAAGTAAAATAAAAAGGATTTATTGGTTGTAAATCAAAATAAACACAAACAAATAATGTCTATACGACGTCAATCCATACATTCCATACATAATAAAAAATTTTGGACTGAATTCTTTTATCTGTACGAATCGCTGCCAGCCCTATGGGATATGAATAATCCCCTGTACAAAAATCGTCAAGTCAAATGTGATGCCTACGATATAATGGTCGATAAATTGAGGGAAATTGAGCCGAACGCAGACCGTGAAGATGTTTTGCGAAAAATTAATATCTTTCGCACCAATTACAGACGTGAGTGTTCACGCATAAACATGAGTTTGCAAGAGGGGCGTCATTACCAATCAACATTATGGTATTTTGATTTGTTATGCTTTTTACAAACGGCTGATACACGCAGAGATAGAAAACGAAAACAGTTGGATGATGATGGTGAAAAAAGTATAATGGTGAGTTTCCATGTTCATTAGTTGTGTCCATATGATGACAGTTGATAAAAGAGAAATGTAAAGAAATAGAAAATCGAAGAGAGAAATCAAGTGAAAGTATAAGAGAACATTTTGTCGGTAAAAAATAACTGCGATTGAAAAAAGAAAACAAACTGAATTTTTAGATCATATCTCTTGCCTTCTATACAAAATCATATTCCCAGAAATAGACCAGTCACACTGTTTAAAAAAGCTATTCTCACAGAAATCATGTCGATATCTCTTTTGCTTGAGGAAAATTGGGAAAAATTTCACCAGGTATATCCCATAAAGTAATTAAAAGCGTTGAGGCAAATTGAAAGTGACTGAACGCTTGTTCTTGATGACAAGAACAAGAACAAGATATTTTTGGGAAACTCTCATTGTCGAGTTTATTATTTTTTTCTTTTTCGAAAAAAGAGATTTACAAACTGAGGTATCTCTTTGTACCTAATTTTTATTCACAAATAATGGCTTACGAAAACAGGGTATTTCGAATTCATATTCAAAATACAAACTAAATACACATTTTTAAAGAAAAATTATTAAGTACATTGTATGTATGTATGTACTGATTGTTTCGGAATATGGAGAAATTATTCACAGTTATATAAGCAAGGTCAAATGCGCACCGAACAATAACACAAGAGGAATGGAAAGAATTATTTACCTGAGGATAGTGTTTTTAAAAGCTCAAGAACAACAATTTGAAATGGATTTGGCCATTTTCAGTTGTAGAAACGCCCTAATGTTTAGAATTTCGTCAAAAATTACTAGTCCATACTTATTTGATCATCACCCTTACTTTGACAAATAAATCCTTCACAATCTACGGATTTCCTAAATATTTTCTTTTCTTACATTCTCTACTACACTTTATAAGTAGGATGGGCGCTAAAAAGGTAACTCATAAATAATTATCTATTTTTCTATTTTAGCGCAAACGAAGGCCTCATCATATGATGCAGAAATCACCGGATCAATTTATAGTTCCAACAAAAAAAGATCATTTAATCGAATATCAACCGCATTCGAGCCATGACTTTGACTATGACCTGAACGAAGAGGCCGATTTCGATTATGTGCCTGACGATTTAGGACATGCTTTCGCAGATGACAAGAGTGATGATACCACTTCTGAAATACCGCAAAATCATGACTATCATGAGGAAGACGATGAGGCCGATGAAAATCATACAGAGTATAAGCTTGAATACGAAAACTATACTTTACAAAGAAGTAATAGCATCCATGATGACAGTCCAAAAGTTGAACTGATCGTCAATCATGTAACGCAACTAACGAATGAAATTGTTTCCACTGATGCCAAATTAGAGATTAATAATGAGGCTCAAGACCAAGAAAACTTTCATAAGTTTGCAAGTCAGGAAAATGAAACAATACGTACTGCACAATGGTGTATAAAGGCGGCCAATAATGAAAACCTAGAGCCGCAAAGACGACAGAAACAAGAGCATAGTGCTACAACCTCAATGCACATTAGCGATAATAGTGGCAGCAGTACATTTGTACGTGATGTTAAAACGATGACTTCCACTAAACCCAATGGTGGCTGTTGTACTAAAATCTCTGAATCATCGGAAATTTTGGCAAAATCTTGGGCCATACAATTGGATGAATTAACGCATGAACAAAAGATCTTAGCACGAAAAGCTATAAACGATATACTCTTTGAGGCTTGTATGGGCCATTTGGTGATTGGTTCAAATGGTCGTGTAACTACAAATAATACCAATGACTATAAAAGCCTACTAAATACAGCAAAAGATCGTTTAAGTGAGGAGGTTGAAAGCGGTGAAATTTATGAACAAATGCAAGTGACAACGTCAATGCCAGCTTCAACATCTACCACAACGTCTGCCGTTACAAATGCTGGTGGTGACGGCAGTAATAGTATAGCGCTCATCATATCTGCAAGTGAGGTCTCTGCATCGAAAGTACAAAGGACTGATGAGTGGTTAAAGTTGTGATTATTTGGTAAGCTTAAGTTAAGAAAATGATTATATTTACTAAGTTATAAGATAAAGTAGTAGTATTAAATAATTAAGGAGCTATTTTTATGTTATGCTGTTATTATTAAAAATTTTTCAATTAAGAAAACAAACAATACTGTTCCAAATTCACTAATTTCTAATGCATATGTTTAAAGAAATTTATAAAGTATTCCACAATATGGACCAGTGACTTTAAATTTTGCATTATATTATATTTTTATATGGGAAATTTATTTCATTAATTTTTATATCCAATGCATCAGCTCAATATAAAAAAGACCAACACTAGATATGCTCTAGAAGTTTATCTGCTCTTCAGATAACAGAGTTATACAGTTTTTTAATAAATAATTTCAATAATAATCTAATCTTTTTAAAGGTGTTTACTTTTATTTCACTTTTTAACTTTCAATATACAATGTACCATCACAACCCTCCCTAAGGCTTTTAATATGATCGTATAAGTAGTTGAGTTACTATTCGTACATATTACATGGATAAATCGAATTTTCTTCAATTATTGTATTGAATGCAACAACATTTTAGCCTTGTGCTAAAGCTCTTACTATATGGGTTCTTTCAATTTGTAGCATATGAATCACAATATCGGGGAAAGCCCAATATATAGTCACAGTCACTAATGATTTCGATGCTTTTTGTTTGAATGCAACCAAAACCTTGAATTTCTTTTCTACATATTGAGAAACATTTTTCTCATACGAAGTACAACTTTAATCAATACTTTATATTGATATTGTGATAATAATTCTTAGCTTTTCACACAACCCATGTTGTATGGGTCTTATCCATGGCATCTACGGTTTAAAGTCGACTACGAAAGACAGATTTGGGAAGCTTTTTCGTGGCAATTATTTATTTTCGGAGATTTAATTCCTTCTTTTCGAAATGTTAGAGCTGAGGTTTCAACTCACAAGCTTCCGACTAGTAAAGCAACACGTTACCTAGTAGGCTACGGGGCGACTGTATTCGTTAAAGAAAGGAAAGAGTGGTAATGATTTGTTCTAGCTCCGAACTATTGGGTAGATGTACACTAAACTTTCAGATCTTTAGAATAATCTGTGTCGATGTTTATGATCTGGTGTTATTCTGATGGAGTGCAATCTTCTATTAATGCATCTGGCTTCGAAAAATTCAATTTCAATCCCGCTGAACACACATCATAACATGCCTGACTATAATTCGATTACGGCAACCGGCGACACTCTCCAAATATCATCCTTTTCGGGTGTATCTTTGGCTTTGTTGTGTTACCATGTGTGGTACTCGTTTTTTTTTATTACTAGACTTGATTAACTGACACGTAAATTGCCAAAACGGTATGAACGGTACTCATTTTTTGAGTTTAACAATAAAAAAAGTTATTTTTAGAACATATATAATTAGCTATTACAACCCTTCAGTCAGTATTACGATCTAGCTTCTCACACCACTTATGTTGTGTGCGTTAATTTTATACACGAGTAGCGGGACCTACAGTTTAAAGTCCACTCCGAACGATAGATTTTTGAGAAACTTTTCATGGCAATTTTATTTACTCTCACAGTTTTTTTTGCCAGAAATCTGTTGAGGTGAAGTTGCCGAAGAAATATTTTCGTTTTGATGTCCGACCTGGGGTTAGAACCGAGGCCTCACTAGCCTACTAGACCACGGCGACTTCATAATGTTACTTAGCGTAATACAATCAAATTTATACAACGGGTGATAGGAATTACGAATGTTATTGAAGAAATAAAGCATTTCTTTTTCCTACGCCTTATGTTTATACGGACCAAACACGTATCATATTTATACACATACATGTATATATGTATATAGATATGTATGTGCGCACTAAAATCACGCAATTATTATCCAAAATTTTGTAAAATTTTAATTTCTTTTATAATACACAATCATTTTTTTTTTCTTTTCAAAATTGTATATATCATAGCGCTGACCTGCTATGTTTAAGGGGGTGCAGTCTATTATAGATAAAATGAGATAAAAATAGTCTTAGAATTTTTCCTATACAATCTTTTTTCTTTTGGTTTTTGCACACCGTAAACCCAACACACAATTCCACAACTTATTGCCAACGGCGTAGCTGTGGTCACTTGTAACCTCTTCAAATTTTATTAGTATAACATGGAGAAGACATTGCATGTCGTTTTGTTGGCTTGGCAAAAATTTGCACTTGACTGTTTATACCACGCACAGCACATCATCACATATAGTACGAGTGAGTCTCTTTTTCCTTCATTGAACTACTGAACATACATACGTGTGCCTCTATTTGTATGTACGAGCAAAGGTGGTGGTGTAATGATAGAATATTACGATAAAATATTTGCTATGTGCATTCGTTTTTATTCTCGCCGTATAAATAAGAAAGCAGAAAAAGTGTAAAACAGTTGTCATGCCTTTGCTATTAGCTTCATCCGACCAGAAACTAAGCTGCTTGGCTGGTTGGGTGGCACATAGACGAGGCAAACAGGCGGGTACTTTTCTTGTTTCGCCATGCACTTTGTTAAAGCTTGCTGAACGATTTCTATTCAGTATTGGCCGGTTGGTTCCACACATTAGCGCTCTCTTTTAGTCGGGGTGACGCTTGTTGTGTTTCTCTCTGCTGAGTTTTTGTGTATTTGCTCTCTTAACTACACTCATGGTCTCGTCTTGTATACTTCATATGGACGCTGCTTTGTGAGACAATTTTTGCAAAATATACTTTTAGTTGTATTTTACAATCCTTGGGTAGCTCACGTGCTGTATGTTTTGTTTTGTTTTTGTGGTTTCGGGAAAGTCTCATTTGTTTTTAGTTATTGTACTTTGAAGCGTTGTTGTTCTCTTTTTTGTGCCAGTGTATCTCGGTGGACAAAGGTTTTCTTTCGATTAAAATTGTGTATACTAGCTAGCTGGCTGGCTGTTTTGTGGCGTTATACGAGTTTCTTCGAACAAGTTACATTGAACAGGCATCATCATAGAAATCTTTGCAAAGATGGGAAAAAAGGTATGTGTTTTACCATATACTCGTGTGTACTACATGTACGAGTGAATATGAACAAAGCGTACTCTCGTACTCGTATTGTGTATGCAAGATACAGAGCAAAAGTGTATAAAAAAAAACGAAACTGAACAAGTTTGGGGGAACCATTTTTCATTTTGTGTTGTATATATCGATTTAAACACTGAGGCAGGCAGGCAGGCATGCAGTCAGGCACAGCTGTGTGAGTTTTTATATTTTGAACGTTAAACAAGTGGGAAAAAATAGGGTCATAAGCAGGGTGAACGGTTGTTTTTCATTTTATTTTGTAGTTTCTTTCTGCAGTAGGTAGACAGCGTTTAGTTGAGAAAGAAGAGTTTCTTAGTTTATAGCTGCTTTATTCGGTTGAATTTTTATTTTTCTGAATTATAACGAGAGCTACCTTTTATCAGTTTGTGTTTTGTTCCTCAACTTTACAGCAACGCTAGGTAAAGTAAAATAGAGAAAAAACATGGTAAGTTTCATTTTTTAATTCGAATTTTCAATGTAATAACTCCAGTATTTTTTAATAGTAATTTTCCATTAATGTTTACTGTTAGTAATCTAAAGAGTAATTAAGAGCTAATAGAAAAAGGTTGAGTTAATAATGAAAAAGCGGTGGTTAGGGATTTGGGGACCTAGAAAGTTCTATTGTTTGGGTTTCACACTTTGCGAATTAAAAAAGTCTCTTCAGGCATCATCGTAGCTTTAATTTTTCGGCGATTTTCGTTTATTGGGTTATCACCCATGTATAGATCTTAATTTGTTGCTTGAAACATTCGCCAAAATTTTTAAATATATTCATAAGTCAGCTATGTCCCGAACAGTGGAACACCACGCCCCCTTTTCTATTATTATTAATTGTTCTGCAATAACTTAGCTTTTTCAAAATTTAAATATAAAACCTGCCTTGTCTGTCACTGAATCCGAAATATAATCGAAATAATATGAAACTCGTACATAACTTTTTAATATCATTCAGTAAATAAATTTCTAACCTCAGCTGCCATAGGTATAAGTTTTTACCCAAAAATTGTTTATTCAATAATACTTTGATCTATAATACTAAGGTCCGTTTTTTATAACTTCCGAAATTTTAATATTTTATAATTATTATTATGTTTTAATTAATATTCAAAATACATTATTCTTTACACTTTCAGCCGTGTCGTTACGTTATGGAACGTAGAAAATTAAAAGATAAACCGCGCAAAATACTCAATTTGGAGGAGCGCGTTCAGGCTATACGTATGTATGATGAAATTCCCGTTTACCAAAGAGTGGCATCAGCTTTTAAATGCAGTTGGGAACAAATTAAAAATGTCGTCGCAAATCGCAAAGAAATTCTTAAATACTATGCTAGTTGTCAAATCATTGATGTGATGAAGGATGATCCAAAGGTGGTGCGCCATAAGAAAATTAATTTCTTGGGCAATTGTATGTACGAGTATATAAAGCGGGCCCATTATCATAAACTACAAACTATAACGGATGAAATTATACGAGACCGTGCCATGGAATTCAAAGAGATTATTAACATCGAGAAATTCTTTCCGAATCGAGCTTGGATCAGAGATTTCAAGTCGGTTTTCAATATTGATTTAGATCATATAAATCAAATTATAATTGCCAAAAATCCTCAAAAATCTTTAAATTGTAAAGATATTATAACATATTGTGCCAAAGAGGTGGACAATGCGCTGTCCTCGCAGCCGGGCAGCTCGAAAAATCAAACAGCGGGAGAAACGGATGGTAATTCAGAAGAAGTTACGGAATTCAATGAGAATAATAATGACGATGAGGATGATCCTTTGGAAAGCTTTTACGATGAAGAAGCAGATGTCAATGATGAAGGCGGTGATGATGAAATTATTAACGAAAACGAAGAAGGGCCCACCATAAACTACGGTGACTATGAGGATTACCACGATGAATCACAACAAGACGTTAAACCCGACCTAAAAGAATTGGAAAAATTGAGTAGAAGTAACAGCACGAAAAATTCATCGGATATAATAACCCCCGAAAATATAAAGGAAGAGCCAAGCGACAGTCATTCTATACTAGCAAGTTGCCTTCTTGGCATTGACACAAATTCGAAACGCCGCCAACAAAAACAATCTTTTAAAAGACCTTCTTCGTCGTCATCATCATCGACAATAACAACATCGAAACATTTGCCAACAACGGTTAATACTTATGAGGAGGCATTGAAGCTAATGCGTCCTTTGGAGGAATTTGCCCTATTCGAGGAAGATTTCAAAGCCATAAATCTTTTAAATCAATTGGCAGAGGTCTATGAGAAGGCAAAAAAACGTAAACGTCTAGAAAATTAATATAAAAAGCACATGTATGTACGTAATAAGAGTTTAATAAATGTGATATTTGTATATCTTTAATTTTAATTTAAAATTTAAGGGATTTCTCAGCATTATCCACTAACCTGTAAATATTATTTTTAATCTTCCATTAAAGAAAAAGAATAAAATTAATTTTATCGAAAAAATAAATTTTAGAACTATCCTGTGTGCCAAGGCATATTCATAAGAGGTAACCGCAAGAATACAACAAGTACAACAATGCAAAAACAACAGGCATTTTGTTTTTGTTAACGAGTACACGGAATGTCAAAAACAGCTTCATAACTGACTGACGAATAACAATAGAAAGAGAAATGTTAAAAAAATTTATAAAAATGGTTACAAAACACTAAAAAAACAACAAAATTTTGACATTCTAAGACTCGTCAGCTGTTGAATTGCTCTTACCTGATATAAATATGCCATGCTGTGTGCCTTGAGTTTATTTTTTATGAGGCAGCCTTTTTAATTTTAAGCAACTTAATTAGTGTAGTCAATTGTATTTTTAAAAACCTTTAGTTGCGTGTGTCAATTTTATAACAGATTTCAACGTAAAGAGATATGTGTGTAGATATATATGGAGGATATATTTTCAAACTAAGAGTTTGTTTCAAACTTAAGGTGTTTGGCGAAGTTCTATTGGATTATCCATATTGAAGACTCTATTTAGAATAATTAAAATATTGCCACTTTGTCGGTAATTTCATTATGCGTCTGTAAGATATCCACGAAAATGGGAAAATCGTTTATCGCACACTTTAGTGGCCGATCACTCATTATACAAATTAAATTCTTTCGATTTTTTACAAAATGGGCACGTCCAAATCTTATTTAATTAATTAATTTTAATTAATTAAATATTACTGAAGCCCTTGTTAATAAATACGTGTTATTTAAATCGCTAAACTGGCAACACTGCACGTACATAGTTGTCAACATAATGCAACTCTGGTAAACAATTTTTTTGCATTATTTTACACAGTTATGTGCTATTGTTTACTTCAATTAAAGGCGGAAAAGTGTCTCATTTTATAATTTCCATTTAGATTGTACTTTATATTTAGGAAATCCTAAAAAACATAAGCAAACATGTCTACAACGCAAGCAACGAAAAACTGTATCACTCTTAATGGATCGGCTCAAATTATAGCAGAGTATTTAAAGTTCGGCATCAATTCCATACTCTTCCAAAGAGGCATCTATCCGGCAGAAACATTCGAAAGTACCCAGCAGTATGGCCTAACCATTCTCATGTCCAAAGATCCTAAAATTGAAGAATTTCTGCTAAAAGTTCTGGAGCAAACAGAAGGTAGATACTGTTATAATTTGTTTTTAATTGGTAGACAGTTTCATTCATTTTGTATTTGCAGAATGGCTGGCCAAAAATATGATTAACAAAGTTTCAATGGTCATAACGAATGCTCACACCAAAGAAGTCCTAGAGTGTTGGGATTTTAAAATGAACGCTGAGCTGGGTGATGGCGAAACTAATGACCCTAGTAAATTGACATCATCTAAAGAACTGAAACGTATTCAAAATGAGATACGTGATGTTATGCGCCAAATATCTGCCACTGTTACCTATCTACCCCTATTGGATTGTATTTGTACATTTGATGTTATGATCCATACTCTACAGACCTGTGATATACCAGAAAGTTGGGATGAGACTGGTCCTGCTTTTATACAAAATGCACAAGCCGTACAATTACGTTCCTTCTCCACTGGTTTGCATAAAGTTGACACTGTTGTCAATTATAAAATGGCGTCCTAAATTTGAAGTTTCTTCTCAAAAATGATGTGTCACTGCACTGTCAAGATCATATTCATTTAAAAAAAACTTCCACCGCCATTTCTCGTTTTAGTTTTCTTTAAAGTTGTGAAATAGTATATCATGTGAGCGTCCTTTTTTATAAAAGCTTAATAATGACTTAAAATCAAAGAATTTTTTTAAATTTATCCAAAACTAATGCCTATGTACATGCAGTAATACGAAAACTATCAGCAGTCCTCAGGTAAGGTGAAAATAATATGAAAGAAGACGAATACTTAGTATATCAGATTACTTCGAGAAGGAACTCGAAATTATTGACCTGTAAGTAACCTCTACAGATTGAATATATTGTTTGGAAATTTGTGCTTTACAAGGTTTGTTTGCATTGTAAACTGTCTTTCTATATTTAGCAGGATTTCTATTGGCGGTTTAATTTTATTTTTTAATTTTATTCTTTGAGACCAACTCTTAGGACATAACCTCATTTTAAACTGGATGACATTTGCAACGTTTTTCATACGGAAATATTCGCCACTATTCTGAGGCATTGTAGTATTTCTAGCAACGAGAGGTCTAATGCATTTTCGTAATTTGTTTTTCATTAGATTGTTGTTGTTGTTGATCTTAATCCTCCTTTATCCCTCTGGAGTCACATGACCGTGAGATGAATCAGAGTTGCTGGGAGTATATATCGGGCTGTTACGTAGCTTGGAGCCTTTGGTCATCTATAGATAGTAGTAGACTTCACTCGCTGTTGGAACCCAGAGACTGGTGTCTATGTTTCTTACGAGAAATTGTAATGCCAGACCGCTAGTAAGGATCGGGGACAATTTACAACCGTTTTTCTGCAGGGTGTGTAGTGGAGAAGAGAAGTTGAATACGATGGAACATCTCCTATGTAACTGCCGACTCTATTGCAGAAGGTTTAATACCCTAAGGGTTAAAACTCTGTCTGGAGCCGATATTGAGGTCCCTTTGAGGTTTAGAATATAATTGGGCTGGTTTTGTGTAGCTGTTTTCTCTTCAGCACTCTTCTTTCACTCTATATTATTTCACTTCTTTCCACTATGGTTTTGCTGTGCAGCCCTTGCGCTGACCAACTTCTTCCATTTCCCTGATTTTGGTGGAACTTGGTTAGTACAGGGTTTGTGGCATCACAACGGGCCGCTAACCTAACCTAACTATGGTTTTGCACATCGCCGAACCTACCCATCTGCGAAAATGATTTTTATTTTTAGGTAATTAATTCCAATTTATGACAATAGTAGGTATAAGTGCTTACTTTTTGCATGTGTTCTATAAAATTTCTGTCACTTAAGTCTCTTAGTAGACTTGAATAGATTTCGTAGTTCCACGTAATTGTAGTTCAATTTTCAATAACTGACCCGTAACATGTTTCTAAATTATACGATCATGTGAAAATTTATGAAAAAGGTTTAAAAATAAATTTTGAATGCTATTCTGAAACGGTTAATGTTGAAATTATACGTTTTTTCATTAATAATTGTATGCATGAGTATGCATGAATACTGCTAAATATTTCTTTGTTATTTGACAAATTGTTGATATTTATCTGTAATACTACGTACATATATTTAATGATTCTTTGGCACATACATACTTTATCTGTTTAAATGTGAAAATACTGAATCATTCAACAGAATTATTTGTAAATCAAAAATTAAAAGAGCGATAGGCTTTTGCCTAATAATTTCTGGGGTACCCTATAGAGAAAACTATTTCGGAATTAGTTTCACAATATATAAGTATGTACATAGGTACATACGTGCTATGCTGTATTATACGGAGTTGAAATTGTAAATTAAAAAGTGTGTGCTAACAGAATTATAATCAGAATCGAATATATTTCATTTATCATTAAGTAAATTTTAAATAATCATAAAAATAAAATATTTTAATCGTTATTCATTGCGGCAGGGTTTTATCTGTTTGTCTTGTTTTAGTTGATACAATTGGTGGTATCATTAAATAAATACTTTCATTATTCTCTCTGCAATGTTTCTAAAATAAAACATAAATGTCGTGTTGAGTTAATTTTTTTTGTTTTTTTTTTTGTTTTTGGTACATTTGTTGTACTCTGAATGTAGACCTGCGCACTAATTAACTGATGTGGCCTATACACAAAGCATGTGCCTTTATTTTTATCAATACTATTTTTATTCATGTTCTTACACTATAGACCCCTGGCTTGGCATATTTAGTTTAATGTGAGATAGGAAACTTTATTATTTTTTTCTTGATATAAGCACAGCTTGTGTGATTTCTTTATTAAAAATTCTTATATATGTATGTATATAATTAGAATCCTATTTATATGTAATTCAGTTACTCAGTGAGTTTTAAAAAAAATTATGTTTTTTTTTTCTAATTTCTATTGTACATATCTTTATACATGGTATACTAACTTAGAAAACTATTTAACAATAAACAAACTTTGGTATACAAAAACTATAATATCAAATAAAATATTCCCTCCTCTAATCTATATCGACATCTTCGTCTTCATTATTCTCTTTACGATCTAATTCTCTCAGAACTTCATCGGCCCTGGTAATGAGACCAATTAAACGGAAATTTTCTCGTTCTAAAGCAAAGTCCTCCAATAGTTTTAAATATTTTCTAGCCTCGCCATATGAACGTATAGGCGGTAATGTTTGTGGGTTGTCTTCGGATCTCAGACGTTTATGGCGTGCAGGATTTAAATTTGGTAGGGGAGAAAGTGTGGGAGGAGTTTGATTATGTGTCAGCAAAGATGACGAAGCATTGTTATGGCTGGGTGCTTTGGTTAAGGGAGGCATAGGTGGTATATCCATGGTATTTGAAGATATTGCTGCCAGAGGTGGCGGTGAAGATAAATTTCTTTCGGTGACAATGTTTTCCTCCGTTGAAGAATCTTCAGTTTTTATGCGTTTTCTCAAGGAAGACAGGGTTAAATCGTCAAGCGAATCACTTGTAGAATCTTCTATCATATCTTTATTGGCTAGCGGTATAGCAACAATGTGTGTAGGCGTGTTTGGTTTTAGACTAGAAGATGACTGCGTTGTACTCTGCTTAGGCTGCATATCGACTTCACATTCATCATCGGTTAAATACTCTTTCTTTATGTTTACACTTTCTGTAAAAGATTTATCAGTGAACTCATCTTCATCTTTAGGCTCTTCTTTAATTTCTTTTTTAATTTCCAAAATTGGTGTTGGTACAGCCACTTGTTGGTCTTTATTATTATTGATATTGAGTTGTTGATTGCCAGTGGCAACTGTTGCACCAGCATTAAGTGCTGGTTGAGCTAAAGAAGCCAATGGTATTATAGTCATTGTCATAGGTGTTGTACCTGGTTTTTGCCCAGGCTGAACTATAGGTGTGGCTACCAGTACTTTTTGCGACATGCCCGGCATACCATTCGTTTGTATGGGTAGAGCCACCAGCTGACGTATACCTTGTAATTGGGCATGCTGTACCATTTGTAAAGTGTTCGTTGTTGTTTCTTTACTTGCTTTGGGCAAAATATACTTGTTTGTTATTTTCTTTTTCAATTTGGTCTTGACTTTTGCATCACCCTCATCACTGTGTATGCTAATGCAATCATTATCACAAGAAGCCATGCCATTCTCCTCTTCTCCCTCAGAGCCATCATTACCGTCCATTTCATCGTCATCATTATCTTCAGGATCTGGTGAACATTCCGACAAAACATCTTTCATTACATCTTTTATTTGCACCGAATGACTTTGCGTATAGGCAATATCTAACGCTTTACTATCACAGGTTGGTATGTTATAGGTTGAACGAAATTTATCACACCATTCTTGATGGGGGAAAAAATTCTGCAGGCCCATGGCACTCTTAAACTGTAAAGCCATTTTTTGTATGAGACCGTCCGTTATTAAAATATCCTTGTAGTACATCATGCGACGTATCCATTCATAGACTGCTTTTCCTAGCATTGAAACTTTCACCACTTTCATTTCCAATGTCTTGGCATCGCGACATTTACGTGTCCTTTGTTCCCAGGCATTTAATATGGCGTTTTTCTGCTGTACTATTCGTTTTATTTGATCAGGACTACAATGGAACATACGGCCGATGCGTTTATAAACTGGACGTTTTTCATATTCTCGTATAGCAGCGACTTTTTCATTTAACGCCAAGACATTTTTGCGCTTGATGCGATTGTCAAAGACCACCTTTTCTACACGAGGTATCTGGAGAAGAAAATGTTTATAATTTTGTTAATAAGAATTTTTTTTTTGCATTTAGGTTATAATGGTAGTTTAGTTCTTTGTTCTATGAAGTCAATCCTTGCCGTAAGGTACTAAAACCGATTTTGAAACATTGAGGCTTCAAATTGGCTTTAATAATTTTTATATCAGTTTGTTTGAGTGCGATTAATCAAGGGTAGATAGAGTTAGAAACTAGATCATAATCCTGACGGAAGGGTTGTAATGACCAATTAAGTACGGCTTTAGAAACACGAGATTAATTCCTAAAAATATCTTTGGCTGTTTTGTAATGCCATTAGCCAGCATTAACAACATCGGAAATTGGCACTAATCGAACGATTGGAAAATTTTAAATACATTTTTGAAATCAATATTACAGGCTGGCTTTTAATGTACTGAGACCATCACAACTGGTCTGACAAAACAAAAACAAACTTTTTTTATTACTTTCTACAGCTATCTTGGTTTTAAATGATATTGAACTTAAGTTTTCTCTTAGATTTCTACTCTTTTAATAAATTCGAGGATGAATTTGAATAAATATCGACTTTCGTAGTTCGATATTTTAATATTGTAGGGTACTCATATCGCATGCAACATTTAATAAATTCTAAAAGAAAATCTTAATTATTCATGCAGCACGAAAGCGAATTATAGTTTCTGCTTCGGCGCAGTAACGTTTTCCGTTGAGCACCCGAGGAAAAGAAAACAATAAAATGAAAACAGTAAATAAATCTTTTATATATCGCATTGTAAATACCAATTCAAATATAAACACTTAAAATACTAAAGTTGGAATTAAAATGGGGGGCAGGCTAAAGGGCAAGTCATTTACATACATATTTACTCACCTTATTGTGGTCATTGATTGTTGTAATCGTGACATCTTTAGCATTATTGTTTTTATTATTTGTTGTTGCATTATTATTATTATTATTGTTATTGTTTTTGCTGGTATTATTAGTTGTTGTTCTCGATGAGGGTTTCATGATGTCGTCGTTGTTGCTATTGTTTTTCTTTGCCGTTAATCGAAAGTGCAGCAACAAATTTGACTGCACTTTTTATTTATGCAAATTTAGCAAAATGATACAAAAAAGTTCAATTTTTAATTTTGCAATTTTGTTGTGTGAGTGATTGAATACCCAAATAATTCTAAAGAATTTCAATGTTTCATTTATTATACATATATTAAATGCAATAGAGTTGCTTGTGTGATGTATTCAATAAAGGGAGTTTCATATCTTTGTGTAGGTCTGAGCTGTTTTCATAACAATGCTCGTCTTTATGTTGATATGGTGACGTCCATTCGTTTGGTTTGGTTTTTTCATTCAAATCGCCAATCTAAACATGAGTGAACGAGTGCGTACGTCTGTGTTTAAGAAATTTACACTTGTATTGCTTATTTTCTTTTAGCAACGTACTTGCTCTTTATTTTTCCTTGCCCACCACCCTACTTTGCGCCTGTGTTGTATTTTTTCTGCTTCTTACTTGGATGTCTAGAACGAAGTGTACATACAACTACACCAACAATATAAAATAGTATAAACAAGCGATGGCACTAGCAGCAGCAGCAGCAGAGTGTTATAATATTTATTGAATCTGTTCTGTTAATCACTTCCCAAGCACACACGTTTGTAACCCAACGTTTAATATACAACTAGAACTTTGCGTTTAGTCAAAAGCGGAAACAACCCGCGTATCGTTCCATAATGCTTTATAGTACTCACTTGGTGCCGATGTCCATTTTTCACCGCTAAGCGGAGAGTACATTAGCTTAACGGAGAGAGATGTGTTTTGTCAACAAGAAATTTCTTCTCTCTGCTTCTCTTTAAGTATAGGAAATTATAACGGCCACTCTCACAAATTCTTTTTATCATTGTCATATGAAAACAGTGATAGTGCGCCGGTGCCAGGGTGTTGTATCGGCTCTTTTTGTAAATATTTCTCTACATACAAATAGTAAAAACGATATACAGAAACGTGTAATAATAACTCATATTATGTACTATATTTACTATATATGTACATATGTGTGTATAGTATATGCATTCAACACGAGGTCGGTTGGGGGTTTGTATTGTTAGTAATGTTTTTGTTTTTATTTTTCAGCAGCCAGCCCATCAGTCAGCGAACTAGCCAGCCAGAAATTCTACTCAACTATTAATACTGATAAGAAGTCGTTTGTTTTGAATTGTTTTCCACCGTTGTCGTCGTGCTTGATTAAAACGAAAAAAAAACTATACGCCACCACTTGGCTTAGCGGAGAGGGGGTTGGTAATTGCACTTTAATTATTTCTGCTTATATAGTACATTCAGTATTATATTTAATCTCTTATATGCTTCTCAGTCAGTTTACTCTCTTATATTCTCAGCCAACTGTAATTACAGTATTGTTAAGAATACATTTTTTTTAAATTGTTTAAAATTGTTTTATTATTGTATTTATTGTTAACTTCAATATTTTGTTCACTTGCGCATAATCAGCACAGTGGCTGGTGTGCATAATACACCCTTCTATTATTGTGTACATGCATATATTTAAATTATATTTAATATACAATGAATAATTTTACGGCGTTGTATACGGTAAATTAATTTAAATTTATTATAGAAATAATTTAGTCGTTTAAAAGGCAACTAACACATTTATGCAACCGACTTCCAGTGTTTAGCGAACATTTTTTCTTGTAAAATAACGGGTTATCCATTTTTCTATTTCAAAAGTAAGCTTAAATAAATCACACATAAGGTCATGATTTCGAGCATGAATCTGCATTTGAATGACCTTCTCTGAATTGATTACATCAGTTGATCCTTTTGGTGTAGCTTTCGAGTACTTTTTTTTTTTGGGCAGTTTCTTGGTGGTAATTTAACGAATATTGGTGGCCAAATCTATTTTCTGGAAACTTCTCATACAATAAAGCTAAAACCGGTTATGTTGTGTGGCTCGCGGCTCTGTTTTATTGGATCCACATACAGTTCAGTTCATAATCTTCAATTGCTCCCCCAAAAAAGTCGATTATCAACTGACCAAAGCATTCTAAATTAATAGTAACGGTTCTTCTTGGGACATTTTCAAAGAAATAAGACCCAATAACACCTCCCGACCATAATGTGCTTTTGCAAATGCATTGTCTGTGCATCGTGCCCCCAATGTGAGAAATGAGGTTCATTCAACTCTGATCTATCGAATGGCTGATAGAATTTTATTAATATTTACATGCTCTTATGAATGTATTTATATGCAGTTGTCTTCTTTAACCCATTCGCTGCCAAGGACGAGTATACTCGTCTTTGACAGTGTATCCCGCACTGCCAAGACGAGTATACTCGTCCTACTTTAAATATATTATAACATGCAGGCTTTTGAATTAGCAATTTTTTTTTGCCACAAACGTAATATAAATATGTAAACAACTTGAAAAATACTACAAATAAAATTTGTTACAAAAATAATACCTTATTTCTTATAGAAAATCAACTTCGTGTATTTATAACAAAATTTTATAGCAACTAATTCACTTATGATACCTTATCTTCATGATAGGATTTGTAACAAAGTCCAATACATAATGAAGGTTTATCAGGACAGCTCGGACAGTAATATCGAGTCTCCTTTCGCATGCTTTTCGTTGCACAAACTCTACATTTGCGAGTTGGGTTTTTCATTTGTTGTGTGGGAGGAATAGCATCAAGATAATGAAGGAAACTTTGTTCTTGGGGTATGATTGACGTAGATTGATGAGATTGAATGACTGCATCTTGGCTTCCATTTAGCCAATATTGTAGAACTTCACTCAAAATATAAATGGCTATGGGAATGACTTCACATAATTTAGGCTAGGCAGCGAATGGGTTAAATAGAAGGCCCTTTAATACAAGTATAGAAATGCATAAAGTATGCACGCATGAAAGAAAGTGAAAATATTTCTCTTGCGAATATTTTGATTTCATACAAATTGTACATAAAGAAATTCACGAAATAAAGGTGTAAACGTTTAAGGAGGAGTGGGTGTTAGACTTCATCTCGAGACAATTAAAGAACTGTCTTTAAATGGACACACAGAAGTCATCTATTAGATTGAGAATGTCATTTTATGTTGATGCTTGTAATTTAAGGTGGGTGTTATATTTAAGAGCTTCAAACAAACACATCAACAAAACTAATGTTCGGCTTTATGTCTTTATAGAATAGAGAAATTTTTTTAAATTCAACAAAAATATTTCACAAAAAATGTAGTTTTTTTTAAAGAAATTATGACTTAATAATTAATTCAATAACTTTATTTAAAAGCTTTTTCATGTAATTATTATTTTAACTAAAATTTTTTTATCTTTCTATTCTAATTTCTAATGTATTTTATCTACATTTTTTTGATTTACGAATAGTTCATAGTAGTTGGATGATATTAATTCACCTCGTTACAGTACGAGCAGTATTAATATGTTGTACAATAGCATTCGATCATCAAAAACCGCTGTAACATAGAGTTTGATTTATAAAATGCTTCATATTTTCGTGGCCTTACTGGGGAAATTCCTTTTTGATAAAGTTCTCTATATTTAGTACAAACCACACATTTACACAATTTTAAAAAGTTCATATGCGTTTACTTTTATTTCCATTTAAATTGAAAACAAAACAAAAATTATACGGCTTTGACGTGTGCCCAGAATCTTTGCAGATGTTTCAAGAGTACGCATGTCTAGCAAATAATATTTACGTCGTAATAGTAATTCTCTCTCACATTGTATTCTTTTCTAATAAGAAGTGAATTTCTTTATTTTGTTTGTGAGGGTTAAAACAGTTTAAACTTAAAACGTAAATAAAACAATGCAGTTTGTGTTCTTTTTGTCTGCCTTTGTCGTATATGACGTTTTTTATTTATATTTTTTGTGTTGTGCTTCTATAAAATTTTTCTTTTAGATATGATGAGAGCTTAAAAGCTTTATTTCCTTTATACATATATCAGTATCAGCTTTAAGCTATTGAAAGCTTTCAAATAAAATTGCTTTGGCTGAATGAATACTTAAAAGCTTTTGTTTTTCATAGAAATGAACACTATTTTCTACATTTTTAAGGTTATGCTTGTCATTTCAGTTTGTTTTTATCATTTCACGAGTAATTAGGTGTTTAATTGTCTCAGATTTCGATTTGAGTTTGTAATAAATAAATAATTTTAAAATTTGCTTATTCTTGTAAGACCAAATAAAAGAGGAATACGATTGAAATCTAAGGACTACTGGTAAGTTCTAATTTTGTTTTTTTTTTTGTTTCGCTTCCTTCTATACTCGATTGGCAGCAGCATTTTATTCAGTGTTGGTAAACTGTTGCATTTTATTATGATGTACTGTGGGCTCTCATGGTGTTTTTCATATATCATAACATATCAGGCCCTTTGATTTGATTAAATATATTGCAGTCCCAAGGCTTAATTAAATGAAAAGAACAATAGGATCTTTGAAAGCGTTTTGGAAAATAAATTTATTATTAGAATTTTATTTAATTTTAAATTGATTTTTATGAAAATTAATTATTTTAAATAATTCTAATATTATTTCCATTTTCTCTGTATTCCTAGGACTTGTTACAACTATGAACTTAAACTACGAAACTTATATAAAACAAGAAGTTCTAAATGAAGAAGATGAACTAAACACATTCCCTATTGCTGACTTCAATATACCAATTAAAAATGAGCCGATTTCTGATGATATTACGCCTCTTGTAACTATAAAAAATGAACCTCTTAACGAAACAACACTATCGGCATTTGTATCCCAGATCAAAAAAGAAGATCCAATACAAAGCCAAATATCAATACCAGGCAATAGCTTTATAGTTTATGAACTAGAAACACCTTCAATTACTCAAAATGTACGTCAAGTCAATAGTACACTAAAAACCAGGCAATTTGTAAATGAAGTCAATTGTTCAATAACGGAATTAAATACATTGCATAGTATTATACAAATACCTGCCAATCCAAATACAGCTTTAGTGGGTCAGTCTTTTCAAAATCCAGCTCCAAATAACATTGCAACTAAGCCTACCGCAAAAGCAACTCCACCAGTTTTATTAAATGCTCAGCTAAGGAAACGTAATAAAGTAGTTGTACATACTAATACCGTAGATAAGAGAGCCCGTTACAATATTGAAGGAGTGAAAGCATCAGTAAAAGATCCAATTTCAGCTTCAATAAATGCTATACAGGCTACTGTAACATCACAAGCTACAAGTGTGGGAGGTAAAAAAATCATTAATCATTTAATTAAAAATAAACGCAGTCAAAAAAAGCTTGATGATCATACAGTAAATGCAAGGAAACGATTGGAAAACCAAAAGTCCACTAATGAAAGTATAGCGATGCAGAATAAAGTTCCTTTGATGGAATTAAATGATAAATCAAGTGAATCGATAACAGAAAATCTAGTTAACTTTAATACTAATATCAACTCAAATTCACTCTTCACTGTAACTACCACACCACCAGCTTTAGCAAAGAATGCAAATACATTGAAATACACTTTAAATACTCCCGAATTAAGAGTGAAATGTTTATGCAGTCTTACAGCCGATACAAGTAACAATTTATCGCACAATTTGGAGTTGAGAGATTTTTTTAAAGAAATGTTTGAAAAAACACGACGACTTCATAAAAAACAACAACGTAAAATAAGAATGACACTTTTGCAGGCTATATTGGATGCTGAAGAATCTGTGGAAAAAGGAAAATGTTGTGGATTTTAAATAAGTAAGTGCGACTTTGTTGTAATATAGTAAATTGTTGTTAAAATAGTGTAGATAGTAGTTACTTTTGAATTTTCCATTTATTTTATAATTAAATAAAAACTAGTAAAATAATGTATCATTATGTAGACAAATTTGACCTTAATTGTAAATTTAAAACATTGCTATGCTTTTAACGAATATATAAACCAACTTTGGGAAACAAAATACTACCTTTGTCTAAAAATTTTCTTTAAAAATTTAGATTTATTTTCATATTAATTTTCGAATTTGATTTGTTTTACTTACCTTTTGAACCTCAAGGAATTGGAGAGTACAGTGTTCATATTAGGAAACAAAGTTGTATAGGAAGGGAAGAAAGAGAAGAAAACCTTCTATAAGAAAAATACGGAATGAAATTTCTCTATAAACACTTGTGTGGTTAGAATTATGGTGGCCCCTCACTATGTTTTCGATATTTTTTACCCAGGTCTGGATAACCAGTTTAAGAAGTTGATTGTATGCTTTCAGTTTAATTTAGGTCAAATAAG
The DNA here is from genome assembly GCA_936449025.2 of Sarcophaga subvicina. Classification (NCBI taxonomy): domain Eukaryota; kingdom Metazoa; phylum Arthropoda; class Insecta; order Diptera; family Sarcophagidae; genus Sarcophaga; species Sarcophaga subvicina. The sequence goes on along the minus strand of OW388083.2, from coordinate 108,480,393 downwards.
TCTGGCAATATAGTAAGATTTTCTATCAGTCCAGTATTTGCTAGCCTTTAAATACTTTTGCCAAATGGCCGCAGGATTAGTATTCGGTAGTAATTTGCCTGCTCTAGAAAGTTCACCACCTACACAATTACCCTAAATTTCTCAGCGACCAAGAACTCATATTAGATTGACACAAAATGGTCGTGCCAATCGATGCTAACCACTTTAAAATTGAAGCTGATCTGAAATTATAAATCCTAGTTGGAGATCTCTTAGTCGCTATCAGTTCCAAAGCATGTATGACTTCGGTCTGAACACACTACAGTATTCAAAAGGCGAAGAGGTGCTCAAGTTCACGGGTAAATATTCCATCACGTGCCTTTGCCTTTGTTTAGTTAGTTTAGAAACGTTTGTGTAGACCTCCAGAGAATTCCCAGAGATGAGTCATCATCAAGCCGCCGTAGTCTAGTAGGTAGTGTGTTGCCTTATTAGATGTAAGGCCACGGTTCAAACCGCTGGTCAGACATTAAAACGGAAATAAGAAAAAATATTTCTTCGGCGACTGCCTCTCAGCAGATTTCTGGCAAGAACTCTGAGAGTAAATAAAATTGCCATGAAAAGTTTCTCAAAAATCTGTCGTTCGGAGTCGACTTTAAACTGTAGGCCCGACCACTCATGTATAAAATTAACACACAACATAAGTGGCGTGTGAAACTAAGTCTATAATCCTAACTGAAGGGTTGTAATGAGCAATTACGTACGAAAATTACGTACGTACGATTCATCTTGGAACTCTAGTGTGAAATCTCGTATTGATGTGAATTTTAGACGAGGTATAATCAATTTCACTCAGAACATAAGGATTCCCCTCCAACATCATCGCCACACAGATGATAATTTGTGCTTAAAAAGCTCGAAATTCTGTCTGTATCCAGATTTATTCAAACGTTTTTTTTTGTGCAACTGAATCAATATTAGTTTTTAGAAGAAAGTGGCACATCTTGAAGAAAATGTTCAAAGTCTGCATATTTTCTTCTTGCCATTGTACAAATCTTTGTACTAAACCTTGCACCAAATGTGTCCTTATATTCAATATCCGGAGTTCCTTAATAAAACTTCGAAATTCCATTTGTTTCTCTTCTTTGTTTTTATTTGCTAACATTAGATTTATGAAATGTTTTATGTTTAATAAATAAATAAAAAGTATAATAAGTTTCATTCTGTAAATGTTTCTGTATTTTTGTACAATTTAATAGCCTAATGCCTAACTTATCTTAATTAACAATAAATTCAGTCATAAAATAAAAAGAGTAATACGTATAAAACTTCAGAAATAAACTAAACAACACAACAGAAAATCAAATACTTAACTAAGAATTCATTTCTTTGAATGCCATTATTCGTATAAGATCCTTAAAACTAAAAATACTCTTTGAATCCTTACATATTTAATACGTATTTATGATAAATTTAATTTAAAAACTTTTTTGTCTTTACATTTTAATCTCAATTTTGAGTGATTAATTTAACAATACTACATATATATACAATTGATTGTTTTAAATATTAAATGGATGTGCTCTCTCTTTCTCTTTAATCGGCTGTTATTTGAGGTGGTTCTGTTCGTTTATTGGCTTTTTTCAAAATAATTTCTAATTGCGATATTAAGCCTATGGCACGGAAATTTTCCTTAAACAAAGCAAAATCCTCTAAGGGCTTTAGGTATTCCAATGCTTGGGCATAAGTCTCCAGTTCTTTTGTTGTGTTTGTTGATTGACTGGGCGAGGGAGAGGTATTGCCATTGGTGGTTTGACCGTTTTGAGATTTTGGCGAATTTGAACGTGAATTTAAGTTGTTCGTTTGTGAATTGGGCGTAGATGAACGCTGAGAATTGCTACTACTGCCAGCACTGCCATTGCCATTGCCATTTCCATTAGCTAGAGGAAGTTTAATTTTAAAACTAGTATCGACGGCGATGTTGTTGCTATTGTTGTTGCTCGTTTCGGGCTCATTATCTACACTTGCGGGTGTGGGACATTTCGAAGGTGTTCGGCTGGGTGAACTTGGCGCTGAACCATTGACAGGTGATGGGCGCGAACTTTTTGAAGAGGGCGCATCAGTATCGGGTTCGGTAGAACGCGGTCTCTTAGCAGCTCCGTTAGTACTGGGGCTGCTATACGGACTTGCTCTCTCTGCCGGAGGTGAAGCATTAACATTGACACCATTTTGTCGTGGCGGTGAATGTGAAGCTGGTCGAGTGGGGGGTTGTTGTTGTGCAGTTTGTGGAGGTGAATGTGGTTGCGACATGGCTGGCTGGGAATGGCTTGAATGTTGCATTGGTTGAGCAGGATGGTGAACACCATAACCTCCATTATGCTGCTGGGGATGGGGCGGATGAAGATAGCTTTGCATTGGATGTGGCGGTCTTTCATTGAAATAATCATGATAGCTATTATAGCCAGCTGCCGGATGCATGCCTGGATGAGGATGATGAGCATAATAACCATTTTGTTGCTGATGGTGGTGATGTGGCTGGTAATAAGATTGAGTTGCTTGCTGTTGCTGAAAGTAAGATTGTGCTGCCATTTTCGAATCTGAACCATAACCATTGTCATGTTCCTGTTGTTGATAAGTTTGTGGCGCTTCTTGTTCACTGTTTTCGTCCTCCTCTTCATATTCACCATATTGCTTCATATAGCTGATATACTGTTCCGGCACATTCTCAAAATTATCGATACGTTCAGCACTAGTTGGAGGAAAGAGGTGCGCCAAGTCTTGTACGATATCCGGTATCCACAAGGATGGCCCTATGGGTTTCAATTGATTAGAGGCCAATTTTTGAGCGAAGCCCGTCAAATGTGTTTCACGAAAACGATTCAGCCAACGATTGTCGGCCATAAAGGCATCACAGGCAATAATCTGTTTAGCAGTTTCGGCTTTCTCCTTGATCATGCCATGTGTTATAGAACCTCTTAATTGAGGATTAAGATTTGCTCTTACCAGCCACTCATAGACCACTGCATTAATATAGGCGCACTTGCGGCTACGCTCGATCTCTTCCACCATGGCCTGTTGTTCTACCGCCTTTAAGTTTGAGGGCACTTCTAATTTCAATGTAGGAACTGCACTGCCGGTCAAGCGTCTGCCTCCTATGCAGTGGGGATGAAAATGCAATGCACATACAACCGGTTTCTTAAAGGGTAAAATACGACTGAGGGAAGCTTGGCACGCCTGAGTCCATAGTTTGTAGAAGGGGTTATCAGGACGGGGAAATTGAAAGAATTGTAGACTGGGATTCTGTCTGGAATTGGACATACAGCCCACTATGCAGCAACGTCTCACTGTAGGCATGTTGCTTTAATACTTTTTTTCTTACTTTTTTAAATAAAATTTCTCCGTAACGTTTGTTTGATTTTTTTTTATTGGCTGCAAAGAGAAATAAAAACAAACAAAATTAAAAAAATGTCACATAGAAGGGTTGCATTTTCTTAGTATAATATAAATGAAATCGCAAATTTAGTTTAAACGAACTTGGCAGCACTTATAAATTTTCTATTCGATTCGTTTTTGTTTTGTTGTGTTTAGCTTTTTCTAGTGTTGAAAAATGGTGTATTGGAAAGTGTAATAAAAGGTCGTTATTTTAAATTTCGATATATCGTTTTTTTTTATTAATAACGGTTTTAATTTCAATTGTTTATTAAATTGAATTTTTTTATTAAATTAAAATTAAATAAAGATATGATCATTGGAAGTAATCTTCCATGTATTCCTAGCTACGTTAATCAATGATGGAAAATGGCTTCGAAGGTGATGTTTGGTCTCCTATTATTCCTATTTAATCACTCACTTTAGTGCCATTCATTGACTTCTCCTAATTCAGCTTTAAAGCTAAATGCTTAAAGGTCCAAAAACTGGAAAACTGGAGTCAATCCTACTGTTTCCATTCATTAATAGTTATAGATTTCCCACAGAAGAGTTCGTATGCTATTTTGGTCTGCCTATGTCTAAAGTCAATGAATGTAGTTGTATATGAAGCTTTGTCCTTTCATATAATGAGAAAAATCTTAAGTCTATGCGTTACTCCTTGGTGGATTAAACTTCATTGTGCCCAAAATCAAATATACATCAGATCTGTTGTTCACTTTATGGTGTTTTTTTTTTATCAAAAATATAGAATTTCCAGGACTCGTTTATACATACACCTTCGAAACATTCGAGCGACTAGAGGCTCATCGCCAGGGGACAAAGGTTAATTGCGTTTCGGGTTCAGAACGATTAAGTACGCCAACAATCTCTCTCAATTTGGACGAGACATTCCTAATATAAAAATTTAAGGACGCCCAAAGCAACTTTTTTATGCAGACTAGGTAGACTTCCACTGTGTGTTATACAAACAAGTCATTAAAATTTATAGAAAAGATTATTTATTTAACGCCCTATACATTCTTTTCATACATTTAGGGTATATTTGGGTATATTTCTATTTAAAACGGATTTTAAATGAAATCGTAAAAGAGTTGGCACTTAGAAATAATGTGCAGGTAAAAATATCGATTTTTGTTAGAAAATTTTCTTCGTTTATATATTGCACTTCGTATACATATACATATACTCACGTATACATAAATCCTCTTATAAAGACCTAAATTGTACCTTTCTTGAGAAAGTTTTCTTATACTTTTCAAAATCCTTTTAAGAATGAGACCGAATTAGGGTCCTTTTGTTTACTGTTTACAAAACAAAAAAAAAAATACTTTTCTAAACTTCCTAAAATTCCTGCACATACATACACACAAATACTACCAAACAAATTAATAAGTATGGAGAGGAAAATACCTCAAAAGAAATTTGGTTCAAATTTAACAAACTAACGACAGAACAGGGGATATAAAACCTTTCCTTTTGCAATAATTTATTTATTTTCGTATGTGCAAGAGAAAATTTATACATAAAAGTTGTTCAAAACCTTTTAATCTAGATAGACAGAGGCAGAGACAGACATAGAGAGCGAGAGAGTGAAAGAATAAGAAAAGTGCTTAATCCGGTTTTATATTTCATTTTTACTTCACAAACCCTTATTCCCCAGTTGCTAAGGAAAAAGGAATAAAACACCCAGGGCTTTATAGCTGCAGCAATATTCGTTCGCTCTTTCGTTCGTGCCTTCCTTCATATTCGAAAAGAACACGCAATATAAAGCAGACCCAGCCAGATGAAATCGTATATTGCACGTCTAAAAAGCAGCACAGAACAGAGCACATCACAACAACAGAACTTTAAAATCTCGTTCTACTGTGTCACTGCCGCCCCTATATATTTAATGGAAAAATACCTTGCAAAAGTAAAAAACTACTGACAACCAACGTTCACCGTTCAAACTTCTACGTTCTGTGTGTTCAGTGTTTTGGGAAACTGAACATTTCTGAGCGTCGTCATTATTGTTGGCAATGACGACAACAACGTTGAATGGCTTGGTAGGTAGATAGAATATAATGTGTCTTACGAATTAGTGACAGTGACTGGTTAGCAGAGTAGTGAGTGAGGTTTTACGTTACGTTGTTTGCAACGATGTGAGTAGGGAAAAAGTATCTGAGTTTCCAGCTGGCAGCCATTTTGTATATTTTTTTAGATATAAATTTAATCATGAAATATGATGATGATGATGATGACGATGATAGGAAAGATAGCATTCATTATAGAGAAACGAAGATGGATGATTTCAATTTGGCTGGGGTAATACTTCTTAGAGATATAAATCTCTCGAATGATTGAGTATAAAATTAAATTTCATAGATACATACACACAGTTTTTTTTATATAAATAAGTATAGAGGCACTTACACACACACATACATACATATAGTTTTTAATTAAAGTTTATATAAAATGTATTGTGTAAATCGATTGATGGATATTAAAAGAATGCAATCATTGGCATTGTACATGGGGCTGGAAACCATGGCAAATGTCAATCCACTCAATGTTATACTTGCCTTTACACTGTTTTTACGCTTATGGCTGTATGAACTTCTGACCCTAACTCATACAGAGGAGAGAAAGAGCAGAGGCGTTGGGGGATCGGATCGAGTTGTTTTGTTTCTATGGCCTGCTGTAGACAGTAAGAGAACAGTTTGGTTGCTGGGTTTGGATAAGGCCAGCTTAAGGTTGTTTGTCAGTTTTATCACGGTGCACTGCGAGATTAGGTCGCTGACGGGGATCTGGAACAGATCTCAGCCGGACTATTGCAGGGCGTGTTGCGATGAGGAGGATTTGGAGACTATCGAACACCTCCTCTGTAACTGCCCAGCCCTTGGTAGACTGAGATTGAGGACCCTTGGCAGGGCCTTCTTTGGGAGCTTGAATTCAGTGTCGAGAGTCGACATCAAGGCTCTGCACAGATTCATTAGTGGCTTAGACTGGTTGAAAGGTGCTAGGACTTCATCGGTGTAGTCGCGCTCTCCCACCCTTTTGTTGTGTCTGGTCTGTGTGATTCCTCCGCTTCCCACTTCCCCCTTTCCCATACACCCTCCTTTCATCCTATCACCTATACTATCCTTCCCTACTTTAGGACGTTGTACAATGGGTCAATCCGACCTCCGGGTGCTGTGCTTGTCTTGGCTGGCAGGTGAACGTCCTCTAACCTAACCTAACTTAACCTAACTCATACACAGCGATTAATGTAAACAATAAAAGAAATAGAAGCATTAAATCAACGAAGTTCCTAACCACAACACACTAAAGAACCACATCTAGGAACGTTATTATCTTTGGATTTGCTTTAGTAGACTAATCACCTCCTAATCAGGAAAAAAGTTTGATTAATTAAACTTAAACAAAGCAATTCTAACAATTTCTTAGATAGCCGGAAACCAGTTGGTAAAGTATAGATGGAAGGGCAAAAACTCAAATTTTGAAGATAGTAAATTGATTTAGAAGAATCAGCAGAGTAATAGGTAGTGTGCTGGCTAAGTAGACGAGAGCCTGTGGTTCAAACCGCATCTTAAACATTCCGTATAAGATATCAGCAGTCTGCTGGCAAAAACTCTTGAGAGTAATTAAAATTGCCATGAAAAGTTTCTCAAAAAATCTGTCGTTCTGAGCCGACTTTAAACTGTAGGTCCCACCACTCATGTATAAAATTAACACACATAACATAAGTAGTATGAGAAGCTAGCTTGTAATCCTAGCTAAAGGGTTGTAAAGACCAATTATGTATGTATGTAATGTGTGAAGTGCTGTGAGAAGCTATGTTGTAATCCTGACTAAACGAATGTATCAAATTCAACAATTCACTGAAAACTGAATGCATATTTCACTTGGAAAATGCTCATGTAAAGAATTGTCACAAGGTTCGTGAGAGTAATAAAATTTTTCTACTCCCACAGAAATTTATATTTTTTTTAGTTATTGAAAACAGTTTGTTTTTTCAACGAATACATTACTTAGCAACTCTGCAATTGAAGCCAATGTCACAAAAACTTCACGACATTTTTCATAACAGCTTAAGGCCATCGGGGGATTATTATTTAAAATAAAATTAAAGTAAAAAAATTAAAAAACTTTTGTTTTTATAATTCCCTTGAATGAATGGGTGGTGACTTAAGGCCCCTCTTCCATAAAACAAAAAAAAAAATTTTTTATGATGACATTTTTATATCACTTCTGTTCATATAAACGAGACAATATCATATATTTTCTCGAAATTTCAATATGACTCTTATGCCAGTAGTCGTCATATATGTACATATGTACTCTAATAAGCATCGTTTTGGCTGCTCTTCTTTCAAAAAGTTTTATTTCATTACTTGCTGGGGTTGAGTCATCCATCGTCAGACAAAATGTTTGAGTCAGTGTCAATTACGTGGCCTCATTTGGCGATGTCGATACTGAATGGAAAATGAAAATTACCTTTTTAAGTATAGCGATGATGTAGACGCGATTTAAACAGTGGTTTTTAGACTTTTTTTTTAAATGTGCGACAATCGCTTTAACACATAACTATGGAGAGAACGACAAATCACGAGCAACATTAGACATTAGCTTGTATGGTATTGGAATTCTTTTTTCAAAAAAAAAAAAGATTTCTTCGATTTTATTTAAAAAATGTTACACTTCGTTGGTTCGCGTTTTTTCGGTATTTATCGATTTTTGTTTTCTCAAAACAAAAGAAAAAAAAGAAACATTTTCTATATGGCTGACTGGATCTGGGGTATTATAGCCGTCCGTAGTACATAGCACTTATTTAAACCCACATCACATCCACGGTCATTACGATTAGAGAGACTCTGGTTATTTTGTATGTATAACAGATTTATTATCTTTGTTTTTCTGTTGTTGTTGGTGTTTTTCTTTTCATAAACTATACCCTCCAGCTGTCTGTACTCTTTCCTCATTTCACTCGTATTTTTAACGTATAAATCATGCTGTGCCCTCTAGGGGTTTTCTTTCTCACTCTCTCTCTCTCTTTGTCTATCTCTCTGTACATTTATTTAGTAAAATTCTACAACATCATTATCATTTTGTTTTCATCATCATTATCATTGTTCCCATCATGCTGGCTAGCTTGCTGTTACAAAATCCTAAGCTCTCTACAACAGTAAGAGAATGTCTTAAACCGTACGATATCAGATAATGCACGCTTTAATAGGCAGGTAGTGAGTGCGTTAGTATGCATACGAGTATTGTGAATACTTCATGTCCACAAATCGTGAGACTGTAACTCTAATCGAATAGAAAAAAGAAGGAAATCATACGATAACTTATCTCCAGCTGGCATTTATTTAATGTTTCTCGAATGTTTAATGAACGACTATAGTTTCGTTCCCAACAGTGTTTTGTTTGTTACTTTTGACAGACGTTTCTTAATTTATTTTTCACAAGTATGTGTCAGATAGACGCTATAATATAAAGTTTAAGTTCACTCCAAAACCATGTGAAAGTAATGGCAATTCAAATGGATCTTTAAAGTCCATTTACATACACACATAATTGGTCATTACAATTATTCAGTCAGGATTACGACCAAGCTTCTTACATCACTTCAGTCAGGATTACAACCTAGCTTCTCACACCACTTATGTTGTGTGTGTTCATTTTATCCATGCATAGCGACACCTACAGTTTAAAGTCGACTCCGAACGACTGATTTTTGGAGAAACTCTCAGGGTTTTTGCCAGAAATCTGCTGAGAGGAAGTCGCCGAAGAAATATTTTTTCCTATTTCGTTTTGATGTGGAGTTTGAACCATGGCCTCACGTCTAATAAGCCAACATACTACCCACAAGACTACGGCTACTTTAAAGTGCACTTATTTAACTTAATTTTGTTCGTTACAATCCTTTAGTCAAGATTACAACCTGGCTTCTCACACCACCCATGTTGTGTGCGTTAATTTTATTCACGAGTGGTGGGGCCTGCAGTTTAATGTTGACTCCGGACTACAAATTTCTGAGAAACTTTTCATCCCAATTTTATTTTACTTTCAGAGTTTTTGCCCGAAAGAATGCAGAGAGAAAAGTGTATTGAAAGTGAACATATATTGTTTGTAGGTGATGAGGAGCTTGGCTTATTGAGTCCTACTACTACTTTTATTCAATTTACAATCAATTCCTATTTAAAACGTGGTTCTAGTTTTCTAAACTAAACCCAATCCCAAATATCTCCATATCTACAGTGGTTAGTAAACACAATGAACGCTTGATACTATGTCTACAGTTTCTGTTGCCGATATCGCTAACCTGAACGTTTTAATACCTACTCTGTCTGGCTGTTATTACTTGAAAACTTATATTTTTTTTTGATTTGATTTCGTTTGTTTTTCTTACTAAAATATCTCGCATTATGGCACGATATTATATTACGTTCTACTTAATGGAAATAAAAATCGAAAAACAAAATATTTTTTTGTTGTTTTCCTACTGCTGCTATTATCTACGTTCCAAATCGTTCATGTTGAATTCTGTTTAACTAGCATTTGGAGAACTTTAGACCTTGATGAATTTGATGTAGAACTACTTACATACATACGATATAAGTATACATACGTCTACTCTATATATACTGGCATCTCTATTTATAATATTTCCATGTTCGGTTGTTGATTTCAAAAACGAAAAACGAAAAAAAGTTATAAGCATTAATGAGGGTTGCTTAACTGTCTCAGCACGAAGTAATTGAAGTAAATAAAACTGCCAGGCATACACCATATAATCCCATTTGCTTAGGGTATAGACTTGAAGATTCAGGTTTCACAAATGTTGTTATAGATACCTTATATGTGTTCTACAGAACTATGCAAAATATGAAAAAAGGTGTACAGTATGGATGGTATAATGCTTAGTTAGACTTAGGAAAGAGGTGGATTTTAAAAACAGGTAAAACAAAATATTTAATAAAGGTTCTAATGCTAACATAGCTAACAATAGAAATTGTATGCAAAGAGAAGGTCAAATAGGTTATCTTTGAGTTTTACATGTAAAAATTTTATGTCATAAAATCGGCTGTAATTTCAGAAAATTTTTAAAGGCATTTCAAATTTTTAGCATGAGAATATAACAAAAAAAAATTAATTACAATAAAATATTGAAAATAACACTCGAACTCTGTTTAAAAACCTAAACAATGGCCTAGGCAAGCAGGTTTATTGCTAATTCGGTTGTTGATTTACCTTATTTGTCTTTTACAGATCCAAGTTTCGAAACCAGCTTAAAAAATCCAAGTAATTTATTTCAAGTTTTAGCATAAGCCGACAGATTTTTTCAATTGAAAAATAAAAACTGAAAAGAAAAGTTGTGGCAGCAATATGTTGTGAATGATTTCAAAGGGTAAAGCAATAGGCAGACATTTTTGTCTTTAAGATAGACATACAAACGAATCTCTCATTACTTAATTCGGCTCAAAAATATATTCTCTACCTATGATAAATATCCGATCATATTTAAGATACGTTATAGTCCAGTAGGTAGTGTATTAGCATCTTAGACAGGAACATGTGGTTCAACTCCGAGCTCAGACCTCTCGAACAAAAAGAAATTTAAAAAATATTTCTTTCAGTTTCTCAAAAATCTATCTCTCGGAGTCGACTTGAAACTAGAGGTCGTGTCACTCATGGCTAAAATTAACGCATAACATGGGTGGTGCCAGAAACTAGATCGTAATCCTGACTTCAGAGTTGTAATGACCAATTAAGTAACATATTCTTTATCCTAAGATAAAACACTGATCAATTTTAAGGTGCGTTATTTATTGAAGTCGCCGTGGTTTAGTAGGTAGTGTGTTGGCTTATTAGACGTAAAGCCAGGGTTCGAGCCCCAGGCCAGACATCAAAACAAAATACAAAAAGTATTTCTTCGGCGACATCCTCTCAGCAGATTTCTGGCAAAAACTCTGAGAGTAAATAAATTGCCATGAAAAGTTTCTCAAAAATCTGTCGTTCGGTGTCGACTTTAAACTGTAGGCCCCACCACTCATGATAAAATTAACACACACAACATAAGTGGTGTGAGAAACTAGGTCGTAATCCTGACTGAAGGGTTGTAATGACCAATTATGTATGTATGTATGTATTTATTCCACAACTCAGATTTTAAGTTCGTAAGGCTATTAAAACCTACGACATATGATGTGCTGGACTAGAGCGATTTTAAATGGGAAATAGCATCTCTTAACTCCAGCGTAGAAGGTTTCTGAACACTAAATGTCATCTTGAAGATTTAAAAAGTCTTTATTTATCTCTCTGATACCAATGATTATCCTGTAATGCCTTTTAGACCAAAGCCAGACAAGATATATCAAGTCTACTTTCTATTATAGAACTTTTGTCTGGGTTCTATCCTCTCTAAGAAGATAACCTTGATCTTAATATGTAGACTGACTGATCAATTTTCCTAAAATTAAAGAGTCAAAAGCACTCCCACTTAATATAGCCCTTCCCTACCACATGGTCCAACTAATAAGTCCTTCACATTCGTATTCTGTTTATAAAAATTTACCATCCACTACCTTGAATAAACCATTACGGCTTAAATTGTTTTTAATATTACTTCTGAACTGAACTTATTTATTTATTATAATACAATTACAAATTATATTATAATTCTATACGAGCTGAGTAACTTGACCATATGCACAGATCAGAGCCGCTGGTGGGAATCGAACCCATGACCCTCATGCTAATAGACTAGCACACTATCCACTAGACTACCAGGGCACCCTGAACTGAACTTATTGCCGTTACGTTATATTAATTCTTAAAATTAAACATTATTTCTTTCAATTCTTTGATTACTCCTATCCAAATATAACACGTTTTTATTCTAATGCGAAATATTTTTTTATTTTATTTCTCAAAAATAATACGCCCACTGTTATTTGTCTAAAATAGCATTTACGCTAGAAAAGGAAGTCAAAAAAAAAATAGAATTTCATAGCAAAAAAAAAAAAAAAAAAATACGCCCACTGTGCTGCTATGTTTTTATCAAATAAATTATAAAAACTTTTTGGAATCCTATGGGTTCTATATTGTAAAGAATGTGGAAAGGCCTCCAACAGAAAAAAGGGCGTATTAAGCGCATGCGCGAAAAAAGAATTTTTGGCTTATAACTTTACCATTTCCCATGGCATGAAAACATTTTTAAAACATGGCCTTGGGGACTTGCAGTTTAATTATACAATATTTTCAAAATGTGCTGGGCATAATGCCCCCTTTTGCAAATACTTTAAATGTAGATGCGTATATATATACGTATATAGTATAATCTGTAGCAATTTGATTGTATCGTATTAAAGTCATTCACAGCTGGTTTGAATAATCGATTGAACCAAAAACCAAAACCAATACGAATTTAAATTGATTTCGTCATTAAATAATGTGTATTTATTTCATTTCAAAGATTATAATGTGGGTTTCTTTTTTTTGAAATGAGTAATCAATTGAGAATTTTTGTTTCATCGAATTGCTGTAGCAATAGTCTGATGAATCAGTATCTCGATCTCTGACAATGAGCTAAGCTTCTAATTATCAAAGTAACATTTATAAATACATACAAGAAAAAAGAAAAAAATACATCACGAATGGTGATCTTAAAGCGAAGCAAAAAAATCTACATTTAAAGAAAAGTTTTAAACTTCAACTATATTTGGCGGGGCACATACTATACTATGTACATAGTATACTAGGAAGATTATTTTTGTGTGATCAACAAGATACTAAGGCAACCAATACTCCTGTTCTCATTATACTGTAGAGTACCATAAATTCTTTTTTGGATTTCCGCCTTAATATATAACCACCTATTGAGTTATTGAACCCAATTAATCAGTGGCATAGTGGTTTTAAGGGTTAAATTTGTTGCATATAGCATGGCAAACTTTAAAATCAGGACGCTCCTTTGTAAATTATAGGGCAATCAAAGCTTTAATAATTCAAATGTCCTAATGCCGCTTAATTTTTTAAAATAACATTTAACTTTAACTTAAAACGTTTTAAAATAATGAATAATCCGTTATTTTTTAAAAAAAATATTTAAAGAAAAAGAAATAAACAATCTCATTAATTTAACAGTCATTACTTATATTATTAAAACTAGTTTTAGTGTTAAAAACTATTAAAATTCTAACCTTTTTATTCCGACTTGATATGTTACAGAGAATTCACTCTAACCCTACTTTACAAATATGCAAATTAATTGAAATTACTTTTTTTAATGCATTTTTCTAAAAAGTTTTCGAGTTTGCGCAGTGCTTCAAGAAAATAAACACAAACTGTTACGTTTTTTTCACAGTGTATTACTTTTTTTTTCATATTTTAATCAAGGCTATTAAATCACGATGATTTTGATTGCACTATAGCAGAGGTAAACGAAGAAACTTGATTCAGTTGTGAGTCAAATTGTTATTTTTTTTCTTCTTTTAATTCTTTAAATGGTTAAAATTAGTAAAAGTAACGGTAACGACAAAATAACATGTGCACATAGCCGTATATGTATCTAAAAATAAACTTATAACTAAGCGGAAATAGAAGAAATATTTAAAAAAATAAAATCTAAATATTTAACAATTAAACAAAAAACCAAAAAAAAAATTTTTTTTTATTAAATTTTTTTCTAATTTCGTTACGAGTTTATTTTTTTTGTATTAAAATTAGATTAATACAATTTATTTTAATTATTAGTTTACTTAATCAATTTAAATAAAAGTTTTAATTAATTTTATTAAATTATTATGCTTTTATAATTTAATTCAATTTTTCAAATTCAAATTCAACGTTTCCTTTGTAAGTAGGCGCCATATATTTAAAAATCTTACACATAAAGGAAGGAAACGCATGCAAATCACAGTAAAAAAAAATAATCATAAAACATTCACAAAAACATAGTAAAACACATGGCATATTTATATCAGGTAGGAGTAAGTCAACAGCTGACGAGTCTTAAAATGTCAAAATTTTGTTGTTTTTTTAGTGTTTTGTAACCATTTTTATAAATTTTTTTAACATTTCTCTTTCTATTGTTATTCGTCAGTCAGTTATGAAGCTGTTTTTGACATTCCGTGTACTCTTTAACAAAAACAAAATGCCTGTTGTTTTTGCATTGTTGTACTTGTTGTATTCTTGCGGTTACCTCTTATGAATATGCCTTGGTAAAACAAAAGCATTTTATTTACCTTTACTCTCTCTTTCTCTTCTTCGCTTTTTCTCTTGAATAGAGAAATTTATATGCACAAATACTTGTGTAAATCTCAAGACCCCCTGTGTTTGTTTATTTGCTTTTATTATTATTGCTACTGTTTGTTGTTTTTTATTGTTGTTGTTTTTTATTATTGTTGTTTTATTATGTTTTAACTGATAGTTACATGCTTTCACATAAAACATACATTCATACACTACATACATACACTACACATTTTTATAGTATGAGAACGTTTAGTTTTTTTTCTGTTGTTTATATGCTCTTAATTTCTTGTTGTTGCTTTTATTATTATTTTTTTTTTAATTCCACTTTTTTATACACTCTGATTCATAATCATATTGTAAACACTTGCTTATACGAAGTACTCCATTCTCTCTCTCTCACTTCTCAATTCTAAAATGTCACATGGAGAGAGCGAGAGTATGTGGTAAACAAAAGATAAAATACCGTATCGTTTAGTATACAATCAAGTAGTGTGGGTCTTTATATGAACCGATTTTGTATTTAATTTGTTCACATAAAATTTTCGCACATCCGTTATGATATTTTATAGAAACGTACCCAACGACTGCTCAACACAAAATGAGACGAAAGTCGTAAGACCCAACAAACACACGATTTTCTACTACTACGACTCGTACATACCAATCAAGCTGAAAAACTATAGCATTGGATGGTTGTTGGATGATGATGTTGTTATAGCAGTACCGACAAACACATGCACACGCACACATAAACGCTCGTATAAAAACAAAAATATTCATTCAAACATTTATCCACACACATACACTCACACTGTTACACACACCGGAACACATTGAAAGTATTTATTTGTATGTTTCTATGTGTATATGCACGCTTGACTACTTAAAGTGAACGCGCTGTGTGTGAAGGGAAAGAAAATTGTTGTTGCTGTTGCTGTTGTTGTTTTTATTATTATAAAAACTATATACTAAATCCCAGACCAGACCAGGCCAGGCCAACTGAACCGAATAGAACCGAAATACAAACAGACTCCATGAAAACAACCACTCGACTAACGACCATATTTACTATGTGTGCGCGTCGTATCAACTGAATGTCGTTTGATACGTATGACTTTGGGTTTCGAAGCGACTGAGTGAGTACGTGAGTAAGACCCAACGACCGTCTGAACGTAGTGGTGGTGTTTAATACCCTGCTTACATAGAACACAGCTGGGCAGACAAGCAGGCAAAAGCAATGTGTTTGAGTGAAGAACGAGCATTCAGTGTGATTAACAGTCATACTCTGATAAAATGAATGTTTATTGTTACTGTTGTTGTTGAATGAAGTTTGTTTCTTTTTGTTTTAATACAAATACATATGTGTGCTATTAAGAGAATGAAATTGAATTTTTTAAAGGTGATCTATTCATCATATTGTGGCATCAATACCACAATATACATATGAGGTGTAGTAAAAAGAAATCTTTTATTTGGTTTATATGAAATATAAATAATAACTCCATCAATTAAATAAAATACATACGTACTGTTTAATTCGATAATTTTTTGCCAAAAAAAAAACAAAAAAACTGGGACGTTTATTGAAACGTAATTTGGTCCATTTTACTGTGCATTTTAGTATTTTTTTGCATTTGAATCGGCACTCCTATCCATATAAAATGGAATTTACAGAAAAATTAAAGCTGATAATACTAATCAAATGCTGATAGCCTGCTAGGGTAACAGGCTTTCAATGCTGATGTTGCGAACAAAATTTTCTTCAATGACGAGCCTCGGGAATCCAGAAGTGATTGTAAAAAAGCAATTGCTTAAGAAAAAAGTGACTGTTTGCTGCTTCCTACGGTCTGGAGGAAATATTTTTTCGAAAATGGATTCTGGAAGAACCATTACCATAAATTCGAAGCTCTATGGACGTATGATATCCGACTTTTTTGCCCTGCAATTGAAGATTACATACATCCATGATTGGTTATTACAACCCTTCAGTCAGGATTACGATCAAGCTTCTCGCACCACTTATGTTGTGTGTGTTAATTTTATACATGAGTATTGGGACCTACAGTTTAAAGTCGACTCCGAATGACAGATTTTTGAGAAACATTTTTAATGGCAATTTTATTTATCCCCAGAGTTTTTGCCAGAAATCTGCTGAGAGGAAGTCGCCGAAGAAATACTTTTTGTATTTTATTTTGATGTCTGGCCTTGGGCTCGAACCCTGGCTTTTCGTCTAATAAGCCAACACACTACCTACTAGACCACGGACACACAGAGTACCTAGACCTACAGTTTAAAGTCGGCTACAATTTTTTGAAAACCTTCTTCATGGCAATTTTATTTACTCGCAGAGTTTTTGTCAGAAATCCGCTGAGAGCAAGAATTATTTTTTTCATATTTCTTTTGTTGGAGATGTCTGACCTGGTGTTTGAACCGAGGCCTCACGTTTAATAAGTCAACACACTACCTAATAGACTATGGGGACTACAGATTCAAGATTATGAACTGGAAAATAGATGGTTTCACACACGGTGACGAAAGCCACATAATACGAACGATTTCGGCTTTGTTGCCTGAGAAGTTCTCACCTTTTTGACAACGTTAGTTGTCCACCATTAACATGCGATTTGAGTCCGTTATTTTTGCCATGCTTTGTCGAAGACCGTGTCTACACGGATAATCCGTAAAATCCGTAAAAAATCAATAATCGCTAGGATTTGTCAGAGATACCACCCAAAATATGCGAAGAAGTGGTCTAAATGGACAAATCAGTCCAAACCTTAATGTTAAGGACCGTGTATTATAATGAAATACAACTCGCATCAAAATCATAGCTTTACGAATGCTCTATGCAATCAAAAAATGGATACCTAGACCTTTAGGAAGAAGTGGTCTGAAGGGACAAACTAGTCCAAACCTTAATGTTAAAGGCCCGTGCATTATAATGTAATAAAACTCGCATCGAAATCTTAGCTTTATGAGTGTTCCATTTAATCGAAAAATGGATATCTCGAATGAATGCATTTTGTTTGTATGAATTCTACCTTGACCTTTAGATCCAGATGACATTGGTCTAATGCCCATTCGGAACAGAGATAGTGAGGTCACTTTAGCAAGATCGGATTTGTTTAAAAAACCGATTTCCAACACTTTCCGAATTTTTGGAATTTACTTTGTACGGATATAACTGCTATAAGTGCAGGTAGACCTATCCCTTTGTTAGCGATATTGTTAGAAACCATTTTCTTAAATTTTATGGCATAAACAAACAAATCTTTGTATTGAAATTTTCTGGAGAAATTTTTAGAAACGAAAATAAACTCTTTAAACAACTGATTTGCAGGTAGATGAGACAGTTTAAGACTGAAATATTTTTAAGGATATGGAAATATTTTATAAGGAAGATTAAGAATAATTCAGAATGTGCCAAAATTCACGTGACGAATTTCTTTCTACAAAATTTCTTTGTTCGCTATTATGCTTGCTGCCTAGCAAATGCTAAGGTTATTGAGATCTATAATTAAGGTATTTGAGATCTATAAAATCTATTTTATCCATCTGGTCTATAGTTTGTTTAGCAGATGAGAAACCTTCCTAATGAAAGCTATTAAATACGATACTGGTATACACTTCCCTCTGAATCTATCAAGAAGTGGTCATTCGTTTCAAGTTAAATCGGCCAAGATCTACACCCGTGATTGCCATCCGCTGTAGACGAACTCTAATACCGTAAGAAAATCCCATCTGTTATAATCGAGAACCTTCATGGGACACCCAAACTTGGGACTGATAGCCGCCTTGCATTCCTAAGGCCCAATTGACTTTTCTAATGTTCTCTACATTTGTCAAGTTCCCAACCTTTGATGAGATTGAAAATAGTAGCGGTGTTGAATCGTAGGGTTCCGGCATACAATCTGAACTAAGTCACCATCAGACCTTTAATGCTGCCGGCTCAGGTCAATCCCAAACTTTTTTCAATCGACCCGTCAGCGTGCAGAATATTCAAATCCAACAACGCAAATCTTAGTATTTTGAATGTTATTCTACAGATAAAAACCCAACAGAACCACTAGGAATGTGTATCAGGACCCAACAGGACCACCAAAGCTACTGTTGGACATTGTTACACGGTGCCCAAGTTACACAGTGGCTGGCAAGTCTCTGTAGTCTACCGAATTTTTTATTGAGGTAGGCTTTATTAACTTGAACAAGCCTTGATACAAAAAGCAGTTAAAAGCAGTTTGCGCTGTGTAAGCTACTCTAGCTAAAGCCAAAGATCTAAACAACCTGATCGCACTGGTGGTTCAAAGTGGTTCCCTTTGACAACATCAAGTCGAAATTGCTGTAGATAGTACGTAGGAGGTCGTCGTGGTCTCGTAGGTAGTGTGTCGGCTTATTAGACGAAAAGCCAGGGTTCGAGCCCCAGGCCAGACATTAAAATAAAAATACAAAAAGTATTTCTTCGGTGACTTCCTCTCAGCAGATTTCAGGCAAAACCCCGGGGAGTAAATAAAATTGTCATGAAAAAGTTTCTCAAGAATCTGTCGTTCGGAGTCGACTTTAAACTGTAGGTCCCACCACTCATGTATAAAATTAACACACACAACGTAAGTGATGTGAGAAGCTAGGACGTTGTACAATGGGTCAATTCGACCTCCGGGCACTGTACTTGTCTTAATTGACAAGTACACGTCCTCTAACCTAACCTAACCTAACTTAACCTAGGAGGCCACTGCATGTTTGATACTATGTGTTTGAAGAATTAGACACCCTGTCTATTCGTTCTATTGTATTTCATCGAGGCAACGCCAAACCTCACACACATTGATTGTAACTGGTTTGAAGCTTTGTTAGTAGGCTGTGATACATTCCTAGTGGGATTATCATCTGTTCTCTGGTGAATATTTTTGATGAACAAGTTAAAGGCGATTGCCTTTGTTTTTTTAATAGGAAAAGCTATGAACTGGACTTTTAAAGTTTTGTCGCCGTAGTCTAGTAGGTAATGTGTTGGTTTATTAGACCGTAAGGCCACGGTTCAAACTCCAGGTCAGACATCTCCAGCAAAAGAAATATGAACAAATATTTCTTCGGCGACTTTCTCTCAGCAGATTTCTGGCAAAAACTCTGAGAATAAATATGCCAAGAAAAGTTTCTCAAAAATTTGTCGTTCGGAGTCGACTTTAAACTGTAGGGCGCGCCAAATTAACACACACAACATAAGTGGTGTGAGAAGCTAGGTCGTAATCCTGACTGAAGGCTTGTAATGACCAATTATGTATGTATGTGTGTTATGTATGTATGTGTCTACATTTTTCTAATTTTTTCGTTCCTTTGAGACACAGCTCCTCCACTTTTTATTATTCCTTTGGTTTGTTTTAATTTTATTATTCAAGTTGTCCTCACCTAACTAGATGATCAGTCTACTACCCTAGAATTAGAGATTTAACATTTGTCGTTGCGTAGAAACAACGCCCTCTGTAAACAAGGTGAGGAAGTTTGCTACTTGTGATATATTCTTGCTCAAGAGATTGCATTGCCGGATTTTTCTGTCATGTTGATGTAATTCTATCTTGGGGGCATTGTTCAGGGGGCTTTCTGCTCTTAGAAATGCCTTGAATTTTAAGGCAAAACAATGGATATATTTTTACTACACCCATACTCTATGATACTCATATTCATACATTTAATGTTCTTGCAACATACTTTTTCATCTTATTCCTGTTCCACTGTAGTTAATTGTAAAGCAATCACTTTGTTTAGTCGGTCAGTCAGTTATTCAGTCGTTTATAGCAGAAGTTGATATAGTTGTAATGGTAGTTGTAGTAGAAATATTGGAAAGCAAGGCGAGTCGAGCCAAAAAATGCTATTGTTGTTGCCTATGATGATGATGATGACGATGACTATGATGATGATGATGATGATGATGGTGATATTTTGTTAGGTAAAAAAAAAACGATTATTTTACGTGAATGCTGGCTGACTGGATGGCTTAGTTAGGTTGGGCTGATTTGCCTCAATACTCTTTTTTAATACACGATAAAACTTTGCCTGACTCAAAGTCTGATATGAATTTGTTTAATGTATACTAAAAATGTTAATGTTTTATATGTATGAGTGTGTGTGTGTGTGCAAGTATCTCAAATAGAAATCTGTCTGACGAACAATCTGTTCTTTTGTTTCTACTTTTTTGTTATGCTATAATCGTTCGTTCTACAACTAACGATTGTTGTTGTTGTTGCTGTTGTTTATGGAATTTCAATTTTCAGTTGGGGTTCCATCCTATATACAACTTTTAATGCCTTTAGGTGCAGAGATAATCTTGATAATTTTTGCCTTTCTTGGTCTAAAAACCCAAGCAACTCTCAGTGTCTTCTCAACGACAGTTATGGCTGCGCGACAATCGACGTTGGCGTCTTAGCGACTTTAGCGACCTTTTCAAAACAGAACAGAACAGAAAAAAATGTTTTTTTTTTGATTTTCTTTTTCGCTCGCTTTCAAAATATGGAATTCGAGTGTACAGAAAATATTTTTCTTTCTTGTATAATACAGAGATACGACGTTTTAGGAAATAAATGGTTGAGCCAAACCCTCTAGATGATGATTAAAAGTACAGAAAGCGTGTATAATTCTTTTCACATTTTGTCTTATACGCTTGGATTGAATATGGAAAAAATTCATTTTAAAAATCGTATCATCGTTGTCATAAACGAGGGTTTATTTACTCGTAACTACAGAGACAACACGTACATATATAGGTAATGTATTGCACATACATACAAGAGAGAGAGAGAGAGCGAGAGATAGAGATATTATGGCAAAAAAAAGGAAGCCCTTAAAATGCGTATATTTTAAGGCGAATTATAAGTTGGGGTTCTCATATATTATGTTTCGTTTATACGTACGTACGTACACTTACTCTCTAAATGGCACCCTTCAATCGAAAAAAAGGTCGATTTCAAGCAATATACCGTACCAACAACCACAAGTCGTCGATCTCAAAAAAATACACAGAAACACACACGCATTCATGCACACGCACACGCACACACATATATATACGAATGTGATATTATCAAAAATACTAACACATATACAAAGGGAAAAAAGAAGAATCAAATACTCATACATTTATTCGACCATATATGTACATGCATACATGTATGTATGTGTGTATTATTCATGCAATTGATTGTGATAAAACCCTACTTTACCTCGAACCATAGCCACAGACAGCCAGCCACTGTTATAATCGTAGCCATAGCCACAGCCACAGCTATAGCAGAGTAGTGGATTCGTGTATAAACGAATAGAGAGTATACATATATATCGGTAAATGGTTGATTTGGTTTGGCTGGCTGTTCGGCTGGTTGTTTGATTGCCATGCCTGAGCCCATTAACGTTCGTCTAGCTGTCGCTCTGACTGACTAATCGTATTTGAACAAACAGCTGCTGCTGTTTATTCTTACTGCTTGTTATTGCTGTTGTTGTTGTTGTCCTCGTTGTCGTTGTATTAATATACAGAAGAGATATATTTTAATGGGTTTGGGCATTCGGGCATTTATACGATATAATACCTACCATAAGCAGTACAACAACATGCATATATGTATGTACATACATATATAGCCAAGCCGTATATAGTATAAGTATTTAAAAATGATTAATTTTATAATCAAAAAAAAAAAAAATATACGTAAATATGGGGCCTCAAAACGTACTGACTGATATAATAAAAATTTTCTCTTTTTCCTATCGTCGCACAGAGTATAGATAAATAGATACACACGATTTCATGCCCATACATACAACCATACTTACGTATGTACATATGTACATACCTACACAGACTTAGCTTTGTGCTATTGTGACGACCATTAAAAATCGTTGCACGTCCAAACCGAAGTATAACAACACGATATTTGTGTCTCTATAAGCTATTGCCTCTATTGTTGTAGCTTCAATTTCAGAGATACATACGAAAATAATGAAAAAATAATGAAATGAAAAAAGAAACCTCAATTATCTCAGAGACATTAAAAATAAAAATCAATGATTAGCGGATATTTGCTCGTGACGCAGATTATTACATACAATTGTGCCGTTTCCTCCCTAATCTTACGTTTTGAAAAAAAATTTTCATTTTTGTTTCGCCACCTTTTTTCTCAAGTGTGCGAGACTTTTTATAGCTGACTATAGGGGCCCCATAATTATTTGCGGTTTTTTTTTTGTTTTCTCAAACTTGATTGATTTGACCTTAAAAAATGCTTTGAAAGTGCAATTTGTACGATATGGATTTGGCATTAACGTCAGACGAACTATGAAGACAATTTTTATTCGAGAAACATTTTGCATTTGAGAAGAATTCATATTTAAATTATTTATTTTGAATTTTTTATTACAATACAATACAATACAATATAAATTATATTTTGACTATATAACGATCCAGGTGATAAACCTGGAGTCAGTAGTGGGAATCGAACTCATAACCTCCCCACAGACATTTTTTCTATACTGTCACAGTACAGGCAAATTTTTATTTATACCGAATGTAATACCTTTACTTACTTAATTGGTCGTTACAACCCTTTTGTTAGGATTACGACCTAGCTTCTTACACTGCGCATTTTGTGTGAGGATTTGAACCTCGGGCCCGCGTCTCATAAGCCATCACACTACCTACAAGACTACTACTTTAATAATATTAATTGCTACTGGCAACACTAGAGCCTGTCTGAAAGATAACAATTTAAGGGCCTGTTTATATAAGACGAGTGGTTTCAGACGAACGTCTGTTTGTATGGAAAAAATACTAAATTTTGTTTGTGTTTTAAATGCAAATATACATACATTCGTCTGAAACTATTCGTCTTACACAAACAGTTCCTTAAATTGTTATCTTTCAGACAGGCTCTAGAGTTGCCAGTAGCAATTAATATAAGTCGCCGTAGTCTTGTAGGTAGTGAGATGGCTTATTAGACGTAAAGCCAGGGTTCGAGCCCCAGGCCAGACATCAAGACAAAATACAAAAAGTATATATAATACAAAATACAAAGGAATATAAACTATACCTTGTTGTTGGAAGATATTATTAAAATCCCATTAGTCTGGGAAAAGTTCTCTGCATTTTAAAATAAGTATTTAAAAATGGGTAGAGAACATTATCATCGCATTTTTCTTTTTTTATTATAAAAAAGTTAGGAATGTTCGATCTCATAGTTTTCATTTTAAAGTTGTACTCCACTAAGCTCAAACATCCATTGAAAAGTCAAAGAAATATTTGAGAATCACCGTTACAAACTGGATACACAAAGAAGTTCGACGTTTGGAGTTTCCTTTTGGGATTCTCTGCTGAAACAGAAAGAAATCGAAGCATTTCTGAAGTGGCAGATTGCGTTTCAAAAGTGTGAAAGAATTGAGGGGAAACGGAAAAAAATTACGAGGGAATACATCTGCGCGATAAGCGGGTATTTAATATGATTCTGAAGCAATAAAGTTTCATGTTTTTATGCAAAAAGGTAGCCTCAGGGATATAGTTTTAAATAATCTAGAAAGATTCAAAGGCTGCCCTTGATAGCCCCATAAGGTATCGTGTTTTTTCCGCAATGTCTGAGCTCGGTATACCTACGAATCTGATAAGGCTATGCAGAATGACGTTGAGCAATTCCTGTAGGTCCGTCAAGGTAGGAATGGACCTCTCCGAGCCTTTTGATACCGTGCGAGGTTTCAGACAAGGCGACCCCTTATCATGCGACCTCTTCAACTGCGTCATGGAGAGTGTTCTGCGAAAGGCAGGAGTGCATCGCAGTGGCACTATTTTTCAAAAAAGTGTCCAGTTGCTTGCGTACGCTGGCGACATAGACATCATAGAGCGTACGAAGCGAGATGTTACTGCTGCCTTTAGTGCTATTGAACGCGAGTCTACCAAGATGGGTTTGGCAGTAAATGAGGGCAAAAAAAAGTATATGTTATCGACAAGTAGAGATGTGCGGCGTATTGATTCTCAGATTACGGCCGATAACTATACTTTTGAAACAGTTAAGGAATTTATTTATCTTGGCTCCGCCGTTACCACCACAAATGATGTCAGTCTGGAGATCAAGCGCAGGATCACTCTTGCCAACAGGTGCTACTATGGTCTCAATAGGCAATTGAGTAGCAGAGACCTCTCTCGTACGACGAAGCTAACACTCTACAAGACGCTCATCCTACCCGTGCTTCTTTATGGCGCAGAGGCATGGACCCTATTAAGTACTGATGCAGCAGCCTTGTGAGTGTTCGAGAGAAAAGTACTGCGTAAGATCTTCGGTCCAGTACGTGTTGGCGATGATTTTCGCATCCGATACAATAGTGAGCTGTATGAGCTCCTCAACGACATGGATGTTGTGCAGCGTATTAATATCCAGCGGCTGCGCTGGCTCGGCCATGTCGTTCGAATGGAGGAGGATGCTCCAGCGAGACGGGTATTTGATGCGGGGATCTGCGGAAGTCGGCGAAGAGGACGACCTTGTATCCGTTGGAAGGACCAAATCGCGGAAGCCCTGTCATCGATTGGTGTGACCAACTGGCGTAGGCGCGAAAGAAGCAGAGGCGCGGAAGGATGTGTTGCGGCAGGCCGAAATCCGTTAATCGGGTTGTTATGGCCAAAGATTCAAAGAGGGCGATCAGA
Source organism: Sarcophaga subvicina (assembly GCA_936449025.2). Lineage (NCBI taxonomy): Eukaryota > Metazoa > Arthropoda > Insecta > Diptera > Sarcophagidae > Sarcophaga > Sarcophaga subvicina. The sequence goes on along the minus strand of OW388083.2, from coordinate 108,455,081 downwards.
AATTGGAACGATTAGAAACATGAACTAATGATTCTTTTCACAAATATGTGAGAATAGCAGTTTAAAAGAATTAAAAAGGCCCATAACAATGTCGCAGCTTTTCAACACTATTGAAAAAAACCCACTATTAGTGTCAAATATAAATCTCTACATATCTTGTCCTTTTTAATTGGTCATTACAACCCTTCAGTCAAAGTAACAGCCTAGCTTCTCCCTCCACACATGTTTTATGTGTCTATAATATCCCTGAGTGACGAGACCTACTGTTTAAACTAGACTTGGAAATACAGGTTTTTGATCAACTTTTCATGGCATTTTTATTTTATTCTCGAGAGTTTTTGCTAAAAGACCGCTGAGGAGAAGTCACTGTTTCGTTTCGTTTCATTTGATATGTCTGATCTGGGGTTTAACCGAGGGCTCGCGTCTAATAAGTCAACACACTATCTACTAGACTATGGCGACTTTATCAGCCGAGTTAAAAGTCTGCATTTGAATGCTCAGTGGCATGTCCGAAGTCTAAAGTTGCCTATCGGTCCCTTGGGCCACTGGCTATAAGATAGAAAGCACTTACAAAGACGCCTTACAAACAAAATTTCGGTTGACAGTATAGTTGCCGTAGTCTAGTAAACAAAGTATAAAAAAATATTTCTTCGGTGACTTCCTCTCTGCAGATTTCTGGCAAAATCTCTGAGAGTAAAATAAAATTGCCGTGAAAAAGTTTCTCAAAAATCTGTCGTTCGGAATCGACTTTAAAACTGTAGTTCCCGCCACACGTGTAAAATTGACACACGCAATATAAGTGCTGTAAGAAGCTAGGTCGCAATCTTGACTGAAGGTTTGGAACGACCAATTACGTTACATATGTAGTATAGCTTTCTAATAGTCCCTTAGTATTGATAGGAAATTTTTTTTCAATTTATTTACTAGTCCTTCATGTATTTTCTTTAAGGATAAGTAGATATACCTTCCAAATATAAATTTATAATGAATTTCATTTTTTAAATAAATTAAACCTTAAACATCAAACTGTGCTAGTCATTCACAATTTTATTTGTTTTATGTGGCTTCGATGAGTTGTTGATAACTTCAAAGTTCAATTGTCAGAATTTGTCTAAAGTTGCCTATCGGTTCAAAATTCAATATATTTTTAGATTCTGTGTCTATGTACGTATGTATTTGTAATAATAAATGTGATATTGTTTTGTTTTGTTATTGTATTCTCTTTTTTTTTTCAATTGTAAAACAACTGGTTCATTAAAGGTCAGAAATCCATTCAAAACTTTACGTCGAGTTGTTTTTTACGAATGTATTTTAGTTGGGATTTTGTTATTGTAATGACATAAAATATCTCACGAATTTCACAATTGATTATCAGAATCTAAACCACAGAACATATTCAAAAGTATGTATACATGCATATGTACACGTATTTGTATGTTATATATGTACATACGTCATGAGTAAGTTAAATCTGATAATTTCACTCAAATGAATGTGTAGGTCTTGAGTCTTGAGTGAAATCTTAAATATTATTTCGTAATTAATAAACTCAAACAGATGCACAGAAAGAAAAAAAAAACAAAAGAATTGGAAAAAACCAACTCTTAAAGCGGATTTAATAATGAGTCTTGCTTGCATATGTAATTCGTCATATCGAAGAAAATTCACAGAAAAACTGGGTGATTTCTTAGTCAAAAAACAAAACAAAATCTAACTTAACTAGTAGCCTGGCTATTGCATTAGCTAGCGTCATGGCGATAAGAACAGAACAGAACATATGTGGCATTGCTAAACATTTCATATTATATCGCCAATGTTCCAAGACCCCTTAGAGTAAATAATAAAAATGAAATTTTTATACGTACATATTTTCATTCCACATGCCAATTATCCAATGTACTCTCATCGCTCGCACATTATATTTAATTCCCTTGCCTTGTGAGCGCTCTATGAGCAAACGTATCATTTGCCCAAATGCCGCATTGCTTGCGTCCCCCATTATTTGAACTCGTATTCAGTATAAAAATTTTTCTGTATACCCAAGCCAATGACTCTATCCATATACTATCCATGTCGCTCTGCACGACAACCCTCTCTGCACCGTTCCGTACGTTTTGAGTGCCTCTGCTATACACACACTTGAAATAGTCGAACACAGCCACAGCTACAGCCACAGCCACAGTTACAGTCACAGCGATATCTGAAATTTCACATCAAGTTTTTGCCACTGCTGTTGCTCTGGTTGCTCTTGCTATATACTCTACTCGTAAATGGCTGCTCTAGTGGTCATGATGATGATGACGATGACGACGATGACGATGACGATGATGATGGCAATGGTGGTGGTATTATTGTTGTAGTTGTTGTTTCCCGTAATCATCGTCATCATCTTTTAAAGTAGAGGAAACGACAACGAAGAAGAAGTGGAAAAAATGAAACGAAAACGTCTAAAAATGGCTTTAACTGAGAACCAACCAACTCTAATAAAATGAATGGGTCTCATGACTTGACTAACTTGGTTGGCTGATTGCCTGAATTGCTGTTCGTTGTTGTTGTTATTGTTGGCCTGCCACAAGTCGTGCCAATTTTTTAAAATGGAAATTATTTGTTAACCGATGCATATAAGACTAGAGAATGCAGATATAAAACTTGCTTTTGGCAAGAATTCCATCCGCATCCATACGCTCGCTTTTTTAACCTACTGGCTCGCCTACAAGATTTAAAAACCCATACCCACATATTGCCGGTTCAAGTCAAACCAAACGGAAATCAACTCAAACGAAAGAAACGAAATGAAATAAAAATCTCAAGCCAAGTCAAAGCGTCGCTTTGTTTAAAGTCTCTTCTTCTTCTTCTTCTATGTTTACTTATCAGGTCTTCAGATACTTGGATACAGAATTTAAAAAAAAAAATTTAATTGATGTCATGCCCCCCCCAAAATCTGCCTCTACTAGCTTATTGCTTGCTTATTACGCTTATACGAAGCGTAATTTGAGCAGTTGTCGTTTTATTAATCGTGTATTCGTGCTATTGTTCTTGTTATTGTCATTAATGTTGTTATTGTTGTTGTTATAATTTTATAATGCTAATGAATTTGTTATTGTTTCAGCACCGTATAGCTGCTGAATTACAATAACAGCATCAACAACAGCGACAACAACAAAAATAGCAAGTTATACGTACATAAGCGTTAACGTTAACGTTACTATTAAACAAATAAATCTCCTGTAATTACATTCTGTATGAGACATTAACGTAATGCAGCGACAGCGCACAGTGATGTTAAAAAGAGCATAAGAATGTTTAAAAAAATAATCGTGTCAAATTCTGTACGTTAAGTTAGTGATTAAAAAATTAGGCAATCTCGTGTTAGAGACGACACAGAGAATCTTCGCGTGGAGGTCTGGAACGAGGAGCTTACATTACTTTTACTTACTTAATTGGTCATCATAACCGAAGGTTATGAATCCTGAAGAGTCAGGATTACTACTTAGCTTCTCACATCACTCATACTGCGTGTGTTAATTTTGTGGGATATGTGCAGCAAGTCCCATTTTCCACAGTATCCATCATCCGTCATCCTACCCAGCCACTGTTAACATAGGGTATATTTGAAGCCCGATATCTCAAGTTCCAAAATTATTTGGGATATACGACTTATTGGGTTTTATTAGGGACACCTTAGGCTACAATTTGTATATAGTGGGATATGTGCAGCAAGTCCCATTTTTCCACAATATCCATCATCCGTCATCCTACCCAGACACTGTTAACATAGGGTATATATGAAGCCCGATATCTCAAGTTCCAAAATTATTTGGGATATACGACTTATTGGGTTTTATTAGGGACACCTTAGGCTACAATTTGTATATAGTGGGATATGTGCAGCAAGTCCCATTTTTCCACAATATCCATCATCCGTCATCCTACCCAGCCACTGTTAACATAGGGTATATATGAAGCCCGATATCTCAAGTTCCAAAATTATTTGGGATATACGACTTATTGGGTTTTATTAGGGACACCTTAGGCTACAATTTGTATATAGTGGGATATCTGCAGCAAGCCCTTGATATCGTATATTTGGGTGATTTCTTCCTTGACTATTTTTCGCATTTTCTGTTAACCACTTAACATTGCTCTGTTAACTCTAACATTAGCTCTGTTAAAATTTTTTTGGTTTTTGTCTTTGCTAGTTAAATTTGAATTTATCTTCACACACATAAGTTTAAAGCCGACTTTGAATGGCAGATTTTTGAGAAATTTTTCATGGCAATTTTATTTCACTCAAGAAATCTGCTGAGAGAAATTTGGTGAAGAAATTTTTTTATATTTCTTTTTTTAAGATGTCTGAGCTGGGGTTTGAACCACAATCTAACGTCTAATACCTCCCAGACTACGACTACTTCAAACTAACCTTAGGTTAAGTTAGGTTAAACTGGTTTCCGCCATAATTTGGTGCTAGAATGGGAAATATGTTATATGATCTACTCTTCTTTCTATTTGCTTTTGCGGAAGTTGTTGTGACGTGACGTCCATATGTGTGCCATTTTATCCACTATGAGGTTCCTAATAGCGGGTTAGATTTGTCTGGTCTTTATAAAAGTGGGAACGATTTTACATATTTCCTTTGTGAGCAAGTGATATCTATATGAGACCATTTGTTAGTTTCTCAATACGAAAAATATTAATCTCTGGTCTGTATTAGTTGGAATTAGTGATTATACTAGCTTTCTCAAGCTGAGAGGAAGTCGCCGAAAAAATACTTTTTGTATTTTGCCTTGATGTCTGGCCTGGGGCTCGAACCCGGGCTTTTCGTCTAATAAGCCAACGCACTACCTAGTAGACTACCGCGACTTGTTCGGAGTTTAAGAATCATCATACAGTAATCGTTGAACATCTCACTACCTCCTCCAGAGATACTCGGTATTCTTGAATCATTTTTGATGTGATGTACACGCACTCTAGGGATGGTCACTTTACTACCAGAAATATGTGTACACCTCTACTCTATATACTGTTATACCGGTTTTGCACAGTGGCAGACTTTATAGCCATTTATTCAGACTGAAAAGTTCTACAGTAATCGAGTAGTTTAGTACACAATCTGAGATTCAACTGATCTGAAACGAAGCTTTGTGGTGTGGTGATGATATAGCAATGAAAACTTGGGTGATGTTCTCTGGTAGAAGAAGATCATTTAATAATTGGGCGTTTACGGTATTTTTATTGTGTAACCGGGATTAAAATCACAATAAATCGATTGCGGCATGAGATGTGTGGCAAGTTGCAACATCTTGTTGAAACCAAACATTGTTCACATCAATACCATGAAGAGTGGGTACAAAAAAATCCTTTATCATGGTGCGATAGGTGTCTCCATTGATCATAATGATTGCGCCGTCCTCATTTTCAAAGAAATAGGGACCAATAATGCCACCGCTCCACAAGCCCCACCCGACAGTCATTAGTAATGGGTGCAATGGCTTCTGTGAGACCACATGAGAGTTTTCTGAGCTCCAAATACGGCAATTTTGCTTATTAACGTACCCACCAATATGAAAATGAGCTTCATCTGAAAAGATGATTTTTTTTTTGCAAATTGGACATCATCGTGCAGTTTCTCCATGGCCGATCTAGCGAAGCGAAAACGAAGCGTATGGTCATGCGTCTTCAACTCTTAAACCAATTGAATTTTGTAAGGCGTCTTACCGAGATCTTTTCGCAAAATTCGGCATAAACTGGTGCGTGAAATGTTCAATTCCTGAGAACGATGACGAGTTACTGTGGATGGATTCTCACGCAAACTCTCAGCCACAGCTGCGATACTTTTGGGTGTACGCACTGCATGAGCACGCTCACTTTTTGGCGCATTAACAATGAAACCAGTTTCACGAACTTTAGCAATAAACTTGCTTATACCGAGCACTGTTGATTCTTCTCTGCGACCAAATTTTGTACGATATTTTCATGCAATTTCCGAACAATTGTCTTTATTTTAGAAATAAATTTCCAATAAATCCCAACGTTACACTCAAGCGTAAATCATTGCCTTACGTTCAGTGGAGATAATATACAGAATTTTGTGACAGAATAGAATGACATAAGTATTGTCAGATCGAAATAACTGATGGCTCAAATTTAAACCGATAGATGGTCCACCCGGAAGTCGCCGTAGTCTAGTAGATAGTGTGTTGGCTTATCAGAGGTAAAGCTAGGGTTCAAACCCCAGGTCAGACATCAAAATAAAATACAAAAAGTATTTCTTCGGCGACTTCCTCTCAGCAGATTTCTGGCAAAAACTCTGAGAGTAAATGAAATTGCCATGAAAAGTTTCTCAAAAATCAGTCGTTCGGAATCGACTTTAAACTGTAGGTCCCGCCACTCATGTATAAAATTAACACACACAACTTAAGTGGTGCGAGAAACTAGTTCCATAATCCTGACTGAAGGGCTGTAACGACCAATTATGTATGTACACACAGTTACTAAAGTATACGTACGGCTAACAAATTTCAGAAGTTTTTTAACCAATCCGTTTTCGATGAAAAAGCCAGCAGTTTCAACGAGGAACACAATGAAGTGGTTTATTTTCAGAGAAGAGACTCTGTCTGACCTGCTGTCAATGCCATTACGAATCAGAAGCAAGTATTTTGTATGTATGTACTTTCGCATTGCGCCTAATGAGTCGTCTAGGGATAACTTACAGACGTGTTCGAAATAATAAGAACATTCAAAGCGAAACAAAAGATCGTTTTAAAAAAATTTTTGAGAAAGATTTGAAAATATGGCTTTTTATTATTTTTATTGTAGACATCTTTAGCTTTTTAAAAATACTTAAAGTTATGTTTTAACTAATCTAATTTTTTTTGTACTGCCAATAATGTTGAACTAAGTCGAAAATCAGGTGTTCGAAAAATAAGAACAAATTGGAAAATTGGTAATAATTTCAGTTTTAACGTTCATTAAATTTACAGATTAGTATTATTTGTTTGTAAGTAGTTAATATGAAAAAGCCCCTCCACGATTAATGATTACTTCGGCACATCTGGACCTCATAGAAGCTATCAAAGTCTGACATCTGTGGAGTAGAATATTTTCCCATGTATTCTTCGCTACAAGTCAAAGTTTCTCCATATTTTTGGGCCTTGCATTTCTAACACCTTTCTTTACATCAATCCAAAGATGTTCAATTGGATTTAGGTCCGGCGATTATGCCGGCCAATCCATAACATGGATATTATTGTCCTGGAACCAACGCTTTGCTTTCTTTGAGGTATGCTTCGGGTCGTTGTCTTGCTGAAAGACCCATCGCAAAGGCATTTCCTCTTCAGCGTAAGGCAACATTACGACTTCTAAAATATTTTGAACGTAATAGGTGGCATCCATCCTCCCAACGATGTGAACTAGAGATCCAACGTCTGTATTTACATCGAGAAGGTGATAACATCTGCAAAAGGACTTTAGACTCGAACCACCGCATATGAAATCAACAAATTTGCCAAATTCTACAGAAAGAAAGATTAAAAACCTATTAGAATTGAAGAAAACTACAGATAGATGCTCCAGATGGAGAATTCTTATCTTGAGATAGCAAGCCTTATTATAATTAATAGTTAGAAATTTAATAATTTAATGAATAATTATAACCGGCAACCTTCAGTTGATTTTATTTTCAATGAAATTATTTTCAATAAATACACGCAATTTAGTTTTCTTTGTAATGTTTTTTTAGTGTTTAGCCCACTGCTTAGCAGCAGCATATCATTATACAGTTGCTTAATTTTGTAACTGTAGTTCTTATTACGGTTGCAAGTATGTGTGTTATATGTGTATGTATGTATGTATGTATGTTTTGAGCACACCTACCGACCAAACTGACTGACTAACTGATTATCTCACTCGCTAACTCACTAACAGTCTGTGTGTTGTTGTCGGAATGACTATCGAATCGTTAAATAAATAATGCACAGAGTCTGGATGTCGGGGTTCTTTGGTTTACATACATAGTACTGTGCGCTCTCACGCTATTCATTTTGTATAGGAGTAGTACTATGAGTTCAGTCAGCATATACTATATTGGGGGCTCCTCTATACGTTGTATTCATTAGTTTTTATATAAAAGTTTCCCGTTTCTCTTTTAATCCAAAAAAAAAAAAACGGAGAATGGAAAAAAAGTATGGAAAATGGCTTGTGGCACAACCGACCGTCATCATCATTATTTCTCACAAAACTTATATATTTTTTCGAAAATAATTTATACTCATACAGTACAGTTACATACAGTACGTTACGTTTTATATGTTGACTGTATGAATCGGGTTTGTTGCTGCCTGCTGTTTATTTTTTTCTTGTTTTTTTCTGTATTTTTTTCTGCTTTTTTTTTTGATTGTGTGTTATTTTATCACTCTAGGGGCAATATAATCACAGAGGGAATAGCAATGACTAAAGAGTCGTACAAGGCAAAGCAAGGCAAGGCATGGCAATAGCTGTGTTTGAAAGTGCCAGTGGTATGAATGCGAACCACTTCCATTTTCTGTACATACGCGCGAGTATACTATATGCGAGGCCAACTGTGTTTCATTTCAAATTCTGTTGGGGCGTTCGATATTTCCTTTGAATTCTTGTTTTTTTTTCTTGCTGTTGTAGTTTTAGATTTTCTGTATACCACCATAGCAGAGAAACAAATCCAAATACGATATGGCTTTTGGATTTGTTAGTTCTCTGATATTAATCTGTAGGTGCAGCAGAGTTCCTCAAAATTATTTGTTTTTTTTTTTTGTTTCGTTTATTAATATGGAAATCAGGTCCACACCTACCTAAAGTCAGATGATTAGAAGCGAATGAAATCTATATATAAACAGATAGAGAGAGCAAGAGAAATTGTTGTAATTTTTTTTTTGTATTTATCAAGAGAATGTAGGTAGAGAAACGAGGTTATCAACATCAACAGCAACATCATCGTCATCATCAGCATCAACACCAATTTAGCATTATAAACTGTAGGCAGCTGTTATGGTTATATGCCCGTCTCTAGCTGTAGTGTAGAGCATGGCTTTTCAAAACGTATCTTGAAATCTGTTGTATGAAGAATACAGCCAGCCAACCAACAGCTCTGTTAGCCAGTCAACCATTCATTCACATGCCAAGCATTCACTTATTTTTAGCCAAATTAAGACCATCTGCTGTTTGTAACTCACAAAAATAAAAATTCTTTTCTTTGTTTATTCTCTTTGCGTGTTTTAGTTTCTATGCATTCATTCAGTCCGTCAAGAACTGAACATTCTTGGTTAAGGTTCAAAAGAAGCCTTGCCTTGCCTTGCCTTGCTTCGAAAACATTTGAAAACTTTTTATTTCCCTTGGCACTCCAACTCATGACGGTTGTTGTGGTCCCAAAAGCATTTGCAAAACTTTTCGCGCTAACTTTCCTGCAAACTGTCAAAAAGGTTCTTGAATTCAGCAGTCAGTCGCCATGTCGTATTACGTTTTTTGCTTTCAGCTCGCAAGACCCAAATGCTCGTTTTTAATGAATTTCTCTTAGGTGGGTTGAGGGTTTGCAACAATGTTTGCCAGCCATTTACTTTAGCGTTTATAGAATTTTCTATATACTCCTACTACTCGTATTCATTAAAAGAAAAATAAAGAAAAAAAAAAACGATATTTTTGAGTTCTTATATACTGAGCTACTCCCCGCTTTGATGTCATGCCAAGTATGGTTATCGAGGGCATCAGAAAGACAAAAAAATAAAAAAAACAAGCAAGGTGGGTGGTTATTTTTGGGCTTGGTATTCAGTATTATTCAGTTGAGTAGAGTTCAGTTGGTTTTGCCATGTGCTCTGTGCTCTGTGCTGTGCTATGCTATGCTTGATGAACATTAGCGTGGCTACGTTCATTCATTTTGGGTATCTGCCATATTACTTTTTTCCCATAATATTAATGACCTTATCTCCTAAGGGGTCATATAACGTTTTCTCGTATAAAACATTAATTATATTTTATTTTTACGTTTTTAACGTTTGCACATCGATTAAATTGTATTAGAAAAGTTGCTTTAAAAGCACACACTCTACAGTGGGTATAAAATGTTTTCAAATCTTAAGCTCCGTACTAGTTTTTTTTTATGATCAGATTTTATTTGCTACGCCTTTAAATATTCTTAGTTCTCTCAGTTCCAATCTGAATGAGTGCTTTCCAAGTGCAGCCTTGCACTGACCAACTTCTTCCTCTTCCTTGATTTTGGTGGAACTTGGTCAGTACATGGACTGCGTTCACCCGTGGCATCACAACGGGCCGCTATGCGTGCTCAAGTGAGCTTTGTGGTATCAGAGCTACCACACCGACCTAACCTAACCTAGTTCTTTCCAAAACAAACACGTACTTTTCTATGCTCCACGAATACTTGGGTAAGTAGGCTTCTTATGATACTTTGATCGTGTTTTTAAAATAGGATGTTGGGTAGTAAAAAAGGAGAAATCTGCTTCAATTGGAATACAAGGTATTTAATTCTGCCGGCAGAGTAGTTGACATAGGAATAGTGCGTCTAACCTTCCCTTCTAGTTTGATTTGAAGTTTCGTAACTTTTTGAAAGTTATTCCAACCTAGGAGACTAAAATGAGAGTTTAGTAGGTTGTGTGTTGGCTTAGTAGACATAAGGCCTCGGTTCAAATCCCATGTCAAAATTCAGAACGAATATATGAAAAATATTTCTTCGGCGACATCCTCAGCAGATTTCTGGCAAAAACGCTGAGAGTAAATAAAATTGCCATGAAAAGTTCCGTCGTTCGGAATCGACTTTAAACTGTAGGACCCAGCACTCATGTATTAAAATTAACGCACACAACATAAGTTGTGTGGGAAACTAAGTCGTAATCTTGACTAAAGGGTCATAATGCCCAATTATATATGCATAGTGCGTCCAAAGAACTTATTCTTTTTCTGAAGTCTTATGTTATTAACAAATCTTAGCGTCTCATTAGCTAATATTTCATCATAGTATCGTGAAAACAGTGAATCGTTGATCCTTTAAGGAATTGATTACAGTTTTTGCTTTACTTATTTCGATACCTAGAAATTAGGCAGGTTCCAGGGGTTAAAAATTATTGCCAATTACGACCAAATTATGTCACCTACAAATAAAGAAGTCATATCGTTAATGCGCCATTTATTAGTGAGTAAATCAGTGACTGACTCTGCTGTATTATTGAAGGCCTTGGCCTGTTGGCTTAACGAGCTTATACCGTAAATGTCAGTGTCATCTGATAAGTGCGTATAGATAACTAAAATTACGAAGATAAGTTGAAGATAAAAGCTTCATGTTCTGTCACTGCTGAGCACTACATTCATAAACGCCACCATCATAAACCGAATTTTCATCTAAAAATCTCTGCTAATTCGCTACAAGATTAATGGTAATGAAATCTTGAATATTTCTCCAAGTTTTGTCACATATTTGATGGTGTTTTCAAGCTAAAATTAGCCGAACGCACAATAAAATTACCGGAACATAGTACGTTCGTTTATAGCATGTGAAAGGCAATGGGAACGATTGCCCAATCGGAATATAATTGCGGTAAGCGTTGCGTTTTTATATGCTACAAACAAACGTACGTTCAGTAAACGATCGAATGATTCTAGCTTCTGGAAATCATTTGCTATGAGGTAAATATTGAAATTTGTAGCGATAAACTGAGATAGCAATCGCCCATAAGCGACCAGCCATTAGTTATAGAGTAGTGGTTAGTCTGCCAAATTTTTAGCACAAGATATTGAAAATTATTTTAAAAATTAATGAGAATGCTTGCTTGCTACACAGTTATGAGATAACAAGTTAATACCTTTCAAAAGTGATTGAATGAACCCCACCAATACCTCTTTTGGCATTTCGCAGTGTCTAATATGTGAAAGTGAAAGAATTCTTCGTTCATTTCAATCCCAAATATCTGTCTGTGTCCTCTGATACAGGCGATAAATTATTATCTTAGGCATTAACATTTACCCACAGTTTTATCCATTATCTGTGGGTCATATTGCCTCTATCATTCTGAGCCATTATAATAACCAGAGCCGTGTCAACATGGTTGAATGGTAGCATGACGAGTGGAAGGAAAAAGAAAAGAAAAACATTTTTTTTCATTGATACCTTCCCAGCAGTTTTTCGGTACAAGCCAATGAGATTAAGGCTGCCTTCTAAAATGTTTGTTACTGTGTGTTTGAACAAAGTATCGTGTTTCATAATGCCGCCGTACAAAATATATACAATGTATTCTATTTCAAAACGTCGTCAATGTGTATTTTTAACGCAGCCAAGAAGCAATCAGGCATTGGATTTATAGTTGATGCATTGTTTGGTAGCTTTGCATATCTACATAGTTTATATACCGTAGTAGAATTGCACACAAACTTTGTATTGATACATTTTGGAAGGCAGCCTAACTGACAGCCAGCTCAGTAAGCTTTCCAAATCTATTGTTCAGAGTCGTTTTTGAAATGTAGTGGCTAAAATTTACACACACGATATGAGTGGCCGTGATCCTGACTTAAGGTTTGTAATCACAAATAATTTCAAAGCATGCATGTAGAGTTCATCATTGTTGCCGTGTGGGAAACATGTAGGGTATGAAATAATTTCAGGTTACCGGTTGTAATAAAGTCGCCGTAGTCTAGTAGATAGTGTGTTGGCTTATTAGACTTAGGGCCGTGGTTCAAATCCCAGGTCAGACATTCTCAAAAATCTGTCATTTGGAGTCGATCTTAAACTATAGGTCCCACCACTTATGGATAAAATTAACTCACACAACATAAGTGGCGTAATCCTGACTGAAGGGTTGTAATGATCAATTATTTTTGTATGTAAGTATGTAACCGGTTGTAATCGAATTTTTCAGTATTGTTTTAATACTATAGAAACTTTTCTTAAATTTTTCAATTGTTGGCCAATTGACATTACATATGTTGGTTCATCAATGGTGGTTTGAAGTCGCCGTAGTCTAGTAGGTAGTGTGTTGGCTTATTAGACGTAAAGCCATGGTTCGAGCCCCGGGCCAGATATCAAGACAAAATACAACAAGTATTCCTTCGGCGACTTCCTCTCAGCCGATTTCCGGCAAAAACTCTGAGATTAAATAAAATTGCCATGAAAAAGTTTCTCAAAAATCTGTCGTTCGGAGTCGACTTTAAACTTTAGGTCCCATCACTCATGTAAAAAAATTAACACACACAACATAAGTGGTGTGAGAAACTAGGACGTTGTACAATGGGTCATTTCGACCTCCGGGTACTGTACTTGCCTTAATTGACAAGTACACGTTCTCTAAGCTAACCTAATCTAATGGTGTTTTTTTTTATTTGAACCTTCCCTTAGTAGTTTTGTATAATGTAGGGCAAACGTTTAATTTTCACAGAAGACATCAGGTAGATTTCACTCTGATATGGATATGGAATTCACTCTGAATAGTTTGAAATTCACTTGCATTCATCTTTTTTCTATCTTTCTTCTGTTTGGTTTTCTTCCGGGGGTTAATCTGCCCAAACCAATATTCTCGTATACCTTCTTTTCATACAGGGACTTGCAATCTTACTTACTTAACACGTTAACTGCCGACTACGAGATAACTCGTAGATTACGTTCCCTTCTAGGCAGCCAACAACGAGTCATCTCGTACTCACTAAACCTGCCATTTTTGTGTAGCTACGAATAAAATCGTATTATATCAGTGCTAGTATCGATAAATTGCTTCTGGGAAAAGAACAAAAAGTCAATGTTGGCTTGCGTGACCAGTTTTCTGAAAATTGTCGCGGCAGTCAACGTGTTAACTGGCCATTAACAACCCGATTAACGGATTTCGGCCTGCTTCCTGTGCGCCTACGCCAGTTGGTCACACCAATCGATGACTAGTAATCCCTCCAGGATTTCTCAATAAATAAAAATCTGTCGTCCGGAGTCGGCTTTAAACTGTAGGTCCCATCACTCATGTATAAAATTAACACACACAACATAAGTGGTGTGAGAAACTAGGACGTTGTACAATGGGTCATTTCGACCTCCGGATACTGTACTTGCCTTAATTGACATGTACACGTCCTCCAACCTAACCTAACCTAAGCCCTCCAGGAAATTTATTCAACCTAGTCGCGCAGGAACTCTTTCCAAATATTATTGACAGTTGGATTACAGTAAGTGCGACCTCTAGTGATCATCTCATCTGCATGACTTCTATAACCTTGTGTTTAACATTGAACTTAGGACAGGGTACCACTCAGGGGAGCCAAGATAGAATTCGGTAATCTCATATCAACTTTGTTTGAAGATGCCGTAGCCTAGTAGGTAGTATTTTGGTTTAATAGATGTGAGGCCCCAGGTCAAACATCTCTAACAAAATGGAATACAAAGAAATATTTCATCGACGCTTTTCTCAAAGCAGATTTCTGGTAAAAACTCTGAGAGTAAATAAGATTGCCATGAAAAATTTCTCAAAAAAATTGTCGTTCGGAGTAGTCGACTTTAAACAGTAGGTCCCGCCACTAATAAAGGGTCCGCCAAATAACTTTTTTTTTTGAAAATGCTTCTGAATATTTTCTCAAATTTCTTGTTTTATTTGAAAGTACAATCCTTCCGGTTAATAATGGAAAATAATTTCATTCAAATGGCTGCCTCGGCTGACCATGCAGTAGCCTACACGATCGGTCCAATTTTTAAGCACATTATCGATTGTGTGCAGCTGTATTTCACCAATGGCTTCACGAATATTGCCCTTTAAGGCGTCAATTGTCTCTTGCTTGTCGGCGTAACACTTATCTTTGACGACACCGCACCACAAATAATAGTCCAACGGTGTCAAATCGTAGCTCCGAGGTGGCCAAACGACATCAGCTCTGCGGCTGATAATGCGATCTTCAAAAACAGGCCGCAAAACATCGAGTGTAGCTTCGGCTGTGTGGCACGTACCGCTGTCCTGTTGAAACCAAATGTTGCCAATATCCTCGTCTTCAATTTTTGTGAACAAAAATTCTTCCAACATGGCCCGATAACGATCGCCATTGACTGTAACGGCCACTCCTTGCTTATTTTCGAAGAAAAATGTCCCAATTGTGCCTCTGGACGAAAATCCGCACCAAACAGTGACTCGTTTTGGGTGCGTCTGCTTTTCAATGTATGCGTGCGGGTTTTCTGTGTCCCAAATACGATAATTTTGCTTGTTTACATACCCGCCAAGATCAAAATGAGCTTCAAAGATGGAAAGATGATTTTTTTTGCCAAAATCGGCATCTTCTGGTGTAGGCTACTGCATGGCCAGCCGAGGCAGCCATTTGAATGAAATTATTTTCCATTATTAACCAGAAGGATTGTGCTTTCAAATAAAAAAAAGAAATTTGAGAAAATATTCAGTAGTTTTTTTAAAATAATTTTCAAAAAAAAAATTATTTGGCGAACCCTATATATAAAAATTAACGCAAAAAATTTAGTGGTATGAGAAACTAGGTCGTAATCTTGGCTGAAGGGCCAGTTATGTATGTATGTATATCAACTTTTTGGTTACCCATTACACATATTAAGTTGTTTCTCTTGGTAACCTATTCCGAATCAATACATCCGCCAAGATGGCATTTGAAGACAAGAAGCTCTGGTGAATTGAGAATTTTTAGATTCTAATCCGTTAGACAATCTTGTAAAATCTCAGGCCTATAAATTCAAAACATGACTCAACAAAAGTTTCCATATTTTTTTAATTGAAAGAAAAAATAATTTGTTGCCCCTTTAGCGTTCCTATCTCCGCACTATGAAATCTTTATCGATTTATCAGTCATATTGTACTTCCATGGCCCTCAAGGGATTAAATTTATTTCTGCTATAAGTACGAGACCCAAATATGCTTTCATTAGTTCTATGGCCCTCAAGGGATTAAATTTATTCCTGCTATAAGTACGAGACCCAAATATGCTTTCATTACTTCGTTCGTATCTTTTATGTACAATCCCACATATATGAAAAGAGATGTGCTGTCTTAAGCATCAGAGATAAGAACAAGACGAACCACATATTTTATGTGCGATATTATAGGCTTTCAGTTCCACATTTAAACAAGCACAGCCTCAGTTTACATACTTTAACAAGTACTTGTGAATTCATTTTATAATCTTGAGAGATGAAAGTCTGCTTCGTTCACATATGTGTTCACCAGCACAAGCATATTATGTGCGCCGTTATAGAAATTACGTTTTTAGCGAGACCCAGTCTATGAGAAGAACATGTTTTAATATCATCCATGTATAGAAAAACACAAGACGTCTTCCTTCTCTAAGTGCCAACTCAACTCAATTCAACGCAACTCAAGCAACCCAGTCGAACCGATGATGACGGATGTTGATTTTAATGGAAAACTACCCGCACCACTACTTATTCTCAATCGTTTTTTATTTTTGTTGTTGCTGTTGTTGTTATGCTAAAACCGAAACCCATTTATATATCTCATCTAAGTATTCAACCCGTGTGTATTGTGTATGGAATTTATAAATCCAACTGTGCTGTGATACATCATTTCATTTTCAGTTTTGTAGATACTTAATCTGAAAGATGTTCGATACACTCATTGTACGCGCTGCGTCGCCCGGCTTCTCTACTCTATAGTCTGACAACAACAACAACAACAACAACACGACAACGACCATAACAACCATAGAGGCGGTTTCTACTGTATATGTCAGTGGTAGTTGTTGTTGTTATTGTTGTTATTATTATTCCTGTAGTAAATATTATGGATTAATGGGAAAAAACCATTTGGTGCCCATGAGTTGTGAGTTTTTCGAAAAGAATATCGATTCGTTCAGTTCAGTTCAGTTCAGCTCTGTACAGTTCAGTTCTGTTCAGTTTAGTTAAGTTTAATGGAAAGAATTATACTCGTTTCGGGTATATAAAAAGCAACCGAATGCAGGGGATTATAATGGCAATGGCTCTGCAAAACCCAGGCACTACTACCACCACCACCACCTAAACTCACTGAAATATTGTTTTTTTCTGTCTTCAAATTTTACCCATGCTTGCCAGTGTAAAAAAATCAAAAAATTACAGTGGGCAACGAATGTTGACTGAAAGGGAATTTAATGTAATTTTGAAAGTAATTTGATACCAGAAATTTTACCTCATGGTATTAGAATTTATAAAATCTGATCAACTTGGATGCCCTCAAATAATTTAGCCAGAAATCCTACTCATTTATGACCACCACTTTACTTAACTTAACGATTATTATAGGAAGGAATGATTATCATAGGAAGCTTAGCTAGAACCACTGATTGAATAAGGTTAGGACTTAATCAGCAAAGGGACCTTAGCCCTACATCCAGTACATGTTCACAGATTGCATTGTTTGGCTGCAACTTCCGAAGGTAAACCTATAACTTTAGAACCTGCTACAATAGACTAATCCCCTGCTTAGATGGAAAAACTTGGTTAATGAAACTGACACGAAGCAGGGAAATTACAAGAAGATAGGGCAAATATGTACGTACTTAAAGGAAGTGTAAATATTGGAGATGATATATGCAATATCCCTTGTTTGTTAATGAATGTGTTCACGAACCATAAACTCTGGAAGAACGAGACACATCGTGATCTTTAAGTACGTTTGAGTTTCTGGTAGCGGTGCCCTGATAGTCTAGTAGGTAGTGTGCTAGACTATTAGCGTGAGGGTCGTGGGTTCGATTCCCACCAGAGACTCTGGACTGTGACACTACACCGGGCTTATGGTCAAGTTACTCCGCTCGTATATAATTAGAATATAATTTGTATTGTATTGTTATTAATTAATAGAAATAGTTTCTGGTAGACCACAATACTGCTGTAAATCACCCGGAACAAGTTGTTTAAGCGCCTTTAGAATTTTTTTTATTTGTGTAGTGTGTTGACTTATTCAGCGGAAGCCATTGGATCAAATCCTAGCTACGACATCTTGAATCATACGAAGTATGCAAAAATATTTCTTCGACCTCTAAGCAGTCTTGTGGCGAGAGCCATGAACAGTTTTATTAAAAATTTGTTGCTTGTAGTCGTCTTTAAACTCTGGGTTCTGCCACCCATGGTTAAAATTAATACACACAACATAGGTGGTGTGAGTCACTACAGTTGTGGCCTTATAATTAGAAACGACTTAGCAACATGTATGTTTGTTAATTTGTTTTACAGTTTTCCCTGTGTATCTGGGATCAAAGGGTTTGTTTGGAGGACGTCTTACATACGTTTTTCCATCAGATTGGGACAAATTAAACTTAGATTCGTCACTCCAGAGAACTCTGTTCCAGAACATCGTTTCTAATTATAAGGCCACCACTGTAGGATGTAATCCTGACTAAAGGTTTGTAGTGACCAATTAACTAAGAAGGTGTAGCAGAGATAGTACCCAACAACTGTATATCATAATGCCATTTTATAGTCGAATCTCGGGCATGGATTTGTAGCCATAAGGCAATGTATTTCAAATAGTTTCGTCTTTGTTTGTGTTAATTTCACTTCCATGTTGTATTTCTTTCAAATAGTTTCATATTTATTTGTGATAATTTTACTTCCATATGGTATTTCCAAAATATTTTGTATACAACTGTATGTATACAATCATCAGGCTTTAATCGCGCTTTAATTACTGCAACCATTCATACTTGAAGGTATTATTTAAATTGTAAAATTGCTTTAAACATTTAAAACTTAATCTTAATTGCTATGTGGAGTGGTTAATGTCCTTATCTCTGTTGGAGCCCAGAGCTGGCAATAATTTCCTTGATTTCTCGAATCTTAAAACTTGTGGATAGTGGAGGTTCTCAGATGGTCTTTACTTTTGCAATGCATTCTCCTTTTTTGTTTCAACTCTATCAATTAATGTAATAAGAAACGTAAAGCAATTTTGCAGGCGGAGAGTTCCACACTCAAATACTCTTCAGGTGATGCTAATGAATCGATCATATGAACAAATTTGCTGCAAGCGATTGTTGGAAGTCGCCGCAGTCTACTAGGTATCAGACGTAAGGTCACGGTTCAAACCCCTGGTCAGACATCAAAACGAAATATGAAAAAGTATTCCTTCGCCGACTTCCTCTCAGCTGCAGCAGCAAAAACTCTGAGAGGAAATAAAATTGCCATGTAAAGTTTCTCAAAAATCTGTCGTTCGTAGTCAACTTTAAACCGTAGGTCCCTCGACTCATGTATAAAATTAACACACACAACATGAGTGACGTGATAAACTAGGTCGTAATCCTGACTAAATGGTTGTAATGACCAATTATGTATGTATGCTGCGTCCAAAGAACTTATTCTCTTTCTGAAGACTTGTGTTATTAACAAATCTTAGCGCCTTATTAGACAGCATTTCGTTATATTATCATTAAAACAGTGAATCCGTGAGTTTTAAGGAATTGCTTACAGTTTTTGCTGTACTCATTTCATTACCTAGAAATTAGGCAGGTTCCAGCGATCAAAATTATTGCCTCCTAACTCAATGAAGTCGCCGTAGTCTAATAGGTAGTGTGTTGGCTTATTAGACATAAAGCCCGGGTTCGTATCCGGGTTCGAAAGAAGTTTTCTCTGTTCATTGGGACATGGTCTGTTGCATTGTAGAAAACACAATCAAACTCAAACCCAACATAAAGAGACTCGATATTCGATAAAATAAACATTTCGGAATAAACTTGATTATTCGTTAAATGACTAACATCGCCGTAGTCTAGTAGGTAGTGTGTTGCCTTATTAGACGTGAGGCCACGATTGAAACCCCCAGGTCAGACATTTCCAATCCTGACTGAAGGGTTGTAATAATGCGTGTATGTATTCCACAAATTACTCCCATATTATTCTGTTTTCAGTCGAATATAGTTAATCTAGCGACCGTCTTCCATTTATGCTCCATTTTTTACTTGTCGCTCGATATCTAAAATCTTTTCTAGGTCTGAACAGAAATCGATAGCAGTAACTGAGTCGACTAATGCTACCAAAATTAGACGTTAAATAAAAATGAAAAAACCTTAGAGCCTCAAAGCAGGTCGTTGTCCATGAGAATTACCTGGCATTGTTTCGGTGAGCAATAAGTCTGTAGTATATTTCCTTGATTCGAAGAAAAACTTTAAATTTAGTTTCCTTTCTGATTGTTGGTGTTCATTTTATGCGTGCTTACCAGAGGTCAGCAATGAGTATTCAAAACGATGAGTAGATTCGAATCATACTTATAATTTTTGATACTTATACGCATTCATACTTATTTTAATGTCATACTTATACTACGCATATTCAAAGTTTGAAATACACATGGTACTCATACTTAACAATGCGCATGATGTTATTGATTTCGACTCTCCATGATTCATCGTATACACGAATCACAAAATAAGTATGATTCGCGTACGAACACTAAAATACTCACATGAAGGTTGTATGTTTGCTCTGCTTGCTGTCTTTTTCTTTTTTGTTTATGTGTCTTTCTTCCTTCTTTGTAAATGCAACAACAACCAAGACTGTAAATTTTGACGAATGATTCGAATCACTCGAATCATTTATAAGTATTTTAAGTATTTTTCTAGATTTATGAATCTGAATGAGTAGGCGTATGGATCAAACATATTTCAAATGGTATGAGTTTGATGTCAACGTTGTACTCATACTCATTGCAACTTGTACTTATAAATCAACGTTGTATTGAGTACGAATGAATCAGAGTAGTTGAATTTGAATACTGTTGACTCACTCATACTCAAAATTTCATGAGTACTTATGAGTAGCGAAAAAGCGATTCATTGCTGATCTCTGGTGCTTACTCAATATTAAGTTAGGCAATGCCACAACTGTCAAAAAAAAATATTTTTAGTTTAAAATCCTATCTTTCTAATGCCGCATTTCGTGATCCAAGGATATTAATGCAATGAACACTTTACCTACTATTACTATACGCCATCATTTTATACATGACATTTAGTATAACCAAAATAGCTTAAAAATAATTAACATTGCTGAAGAATTCTTCCTAAACTTTGTTTCCATTTATTATACATAAAAAAAATTACAACTTACAAGAACCATCATAATTTTGCTCATCACTGTAACACGAAATTACACACATACAGCGCTCATGTGGTTTTCTAAAAAAAAAAACATTAAATCGCCCGTCATTGCCTGAAACTGGCTCTCGCTTGTGTGAGACACTCTGACGATTGTAACGTCACTTTAAAGTCATTTAAACCGATTAGAGGGTTCTAAAATGATATTTCATCCAATTTCATAAATGCCAACCAGTTTTAAAAATTGTTTTAACACTTTATTTGGAATACTTTCAAAAAAACAGAGAAAAAAAATATTTTTTATTTTTTATTTTTTAAATTACTTCACCCAAGGTTCAAGCAATGAGCAACAACGACACGGCACCTCTCTAATGTACACACAAAACAGAGCCAAGATATTCGATGCAGTCAGTCAGTCAGTCAGTCAGTGTTTATCTATTTGCGTCAGCATAACTTTGATACCAAATAAGTCGATAGCTTTGCTTAAACGTACGCCCATCGTACGATTTATGGTGTATGACCGGCCTTTCTCTTTTTTTTTCTACACTTTATTTTTTTCTTCTTTTCACTTGTCATTTTGATCATTAGAGTTTGAATTCGGAACCATTAGTTTGCGTTCACACAAACATTTTCTTCTTTTATTTTTCCTCTTTTAAATGGCTTAAGTACACATGGATACAAAGGGATTTCCAAGGCAATATGGCCATGTCAGGGTCTTAAATAATATCCTTGACGTTAGGGCATCTGTTATTATATATATTCTCCTATACATACGAGTACGATTACGAGTACTTATGTAAATCTTCTTATATACTTGTAATACATACATACATACATATGTATGTATGTATGTATATTGTATGTCATAGTAGAGTAAATTTTATGTACTTTGAAGACAAACATTCTTCACTTTACTACGGATAATGTTTTTAGGGGTTGTTGGCTGCCTTAAAACCTGGCTGCTTGACTGACTGCCTGACTGTTTGACGGGTAACTTTTTGATGGGTATCTTCTTTGCATGAGCCGGCATCCTCCTCTTTTAATTTATGAAGAACTCTGGGCGTTTCGAAAATCTAATTAAGATTCTGTGTTGAATGATTTGAATGAATAATTTATGCAGAAATATTGTATTTTATTGGTTTGTAGTGGAAATTTATCGATTTTGTAAATCTTAAAAGAGAATTCGGAATATTTTTAGGGTGGTTTAGGTCGTAGTGCTTAATTAATATTCACCCTAACCTTTAAAATAATTTACAAAATTTTTTAGGACTGCTAAACTAAGTTTTTATTGTACGCAATTTACTCAGAACTATTTTCGGAGCCGAATCGAAAACTATTGTAAAATGAAGCTTGTTTTGCCTTAGCTACGCCTGGCAATATGTGGCACTTAATACCCTATCATACATACATACATAATTGGCCATTACAACCCTTCAGTCTCGATTACGGCCTAACTTCTCACACCACTCTTGTTGTGTGTGTTAATTTTGTCCATAAGTGGCATGAAGTACAGTTTAAAGTCGACTGCGAACGGCAGATTTTTGAGAAGCTTTTCATGGTAATTTTATTTGCTCTCAGAGTTTTTGCTTTTTTCGTTTTGATGTCTGACCCTATCATGCTGGCATATTTTCCCTCTGGCTGTCCTCTATTTTATCTGAGAATCCTCAGATTTTAAGTGCTATTGCCTACACCTCTCCTGGACATTGTATAAATGGAAGATTTCAGGCTAAAATTCGAAGCAGGGACTACCAAACCTCTCAAGACCGCTAAAACAGTGGATGGACATTAAATCTTCTACCCTGTATCGAAACAAGACTTTACGGTGTGGTGGATTATTAACACATATCTTGTCTACCCTTTGCCCTTTTCCGCTTTAGGTTAGCATTTAGTACTGTATACCGTAGCTGCCGAAACCGTGCAACACGTAACATTCGAATCCAATAGTTCCACTATCGAAAGTCTTTTTTTGCCAGCAGACCAACCGTTCAAACTTTACTTAACAATTTGTACCCATCGAACACCAAGTTTTGCGCATGCTTGGCATAATCGAAAGAAAATCCAGCAGTAACATCAGACTTTGCAGGAGGACAGTAATCGCACAGAGATAGTTGAACTGCAATGAACATGAGGTTTGAGCATATGGCTCTAGACAGCCTCTTCACAACAGCTCTCACGTGATCTCTACATCGCATTACAAAACTCTAACTACCCTAAGTCTAACCACCCCCTTTTGAATGTATCGAATATTTTTAAAATATCCAACCAGATGCGGAAACGGTTGTAATTGTAATCCTGTGTTAATTATTAGAAACACCCCTAAAATTTAGAGGACTGCTGGAGAAATATTTTTTGCTAAGCTTTATTTCAATGTAGTAGTAATGATCCCAAACAAGGGATGAATATAATCCAATTAAGAGTTTTTAAAAGAATAATAGACAACTTTGTTTAAAATGGGCAAAATGTCTAGAATGATCAACTGATATAGGAAAATTATTGGTCATAGGCGGGCGGGTACAGCAACTGACAAGTAAAGGGTGTTTTTTATAGAGGTATAGAACTTTAAGTTGGCATTACGTTTCAAGATGGCGACCGATTTAACAGCTGTCAAGTGATTTATTCTCAGTTTGGTTTGGCAATTCATCATGAATAGACTCACGCCTGAACAACGCTTGCAAATAGTCCAATTTTATTTCGAAAATAATGGTTCTGTGCGTAAAACGTATCGCGCACTATGTCCATTTTATCGTCGACAAAATCGTCCATCAGAGCAGTTAATTCGATTAACCATGGCACGTTTTCGCACCACGTTTATTCTTATTGATAACTCGCATCCCCAGAGACGCTGTACGATGCGTACAGAAGAAGCTATTGCTGCTGTAGAGCGTAGCATTGAGGAAGACCCGAATGAGTCCATCCGCCATCGAGCACAGGAAGGATCTTGGTTTGCGTGCTTACAAAATTCAACTCGTGCAAGATTTGAAGCCAAACGATCATCAAGTAAGGCGTAGATTCGTCGAATGGGCCCAAAACGAGATTACCGTTGTTCCCGATTTTCATAAGCGAATTTTGTTTAGCGATGAAGCGCACTTCTGGTTGAATGGCTACGTCAACAAACAAAACTGCCGCATTTGGAGTGAAGGTAATCCTCAAGTGTATGTGGAAACACCGTTACATCCAGAAAAACTGACTGTTTGGTGCGCTGGTGGAATCATTGGTCCGTACTTTTTCAAAAACGATGGTGGCCAGAACGTTACAGTCCATGGTGATCGGTATAGAGCCATGATTATTAACTTTTTCATTCCTGAATTGAATAACCATGATGTCCAGAAGATGTGGTTTCAACAAGACGGCGCAACATGACACACAGCTCGTGCCACAATAGATTTATTGAAAGACACGTTTGGTGACCGCCTAATTTCACGTTTTGGACCTGTGAATTGGCCTCCAAGATCTTGTGATTTAACACCGCTAGACTACTTTCTGTGGGGCTATGTAAAGTCATTGGTCTATGCGGTACAGCCACAAACGCTTGACCATTTGGAAGACAACATTCGCCGTATTATTGCCGATATACGGCCACAAATGTTGGAAAAAGTCATCGAAAATTGGACGTCCAGATTTTACTACATCCGCGCCAGCCGGAAATCATATTTAAAATGTAATGCCACAAGATTATCTTTCGAATAAATAAAATTCATGTCAATCGAATAATCCATCGTTGTTTTATTGCAACTTAAAGTTCTATACCTCTATAAAAAACACCCTTTACAAGTGCCAGGTACACACTGCAGGGTGAGTGCTTAATCAAGCTTCAAGACAATTTATGCTGACGAAATATAATTCATATGCTAATTGGCCGAAATTGCCGGCTTGTGGAAGATTTCTTTTTTCAGATCCTCGAATTCTAGACAATATCGCTGGCAGAGTTTTAAACGACTCGCAATTGATTTATTTGACCCAAAGTTATGCTGACGAAAAATAATGTGTTTTCTCGCCAAAGTTATCTGCTTTTGGCCTCTGATTAATACGAAGTATACGATAAAAGCAATTGATTAAAGCAAAAAGTCAAATAAAAACAATTTAAAGAAAAAAACTGTTGAATATTGTAACTGCAAAAAATTCCAAAATTGTCAAACTGGTTGTTGTTGCTGAAAATGCGCATGCCTTATAAAAAATGTCATCAAACACTCTTTACCCATTGTTGCACAATTTGACAACATTTATCTCTTCTTGTCTAACATTTTGACATAAGTTCTGTTTTCTATATGTTTAAAATTAGTTCCACTACTTTACAACACTGGTTATAATTAATTCTGTCCTCTACTCGAAAAACTTTATTAAACCAAAATGAAAACAAAATTTATTTGTTTTACTTTGATTTGATAATTCAATATTGGATGTTCGAAAAAGTTCGAATACAAATTTAACGTTAATTTAAATTAAACGAGCTTTATTAAGCCAAATAAAATGGAATTTCGATCGCTAACAGTTTGCTTTGTTTGGTTTAAAGCCACTATTCTGTCAGTGTATGGCAGCAGGATTTTCTAAGCGAAATCCGGATCCAATTATGTTTTGCACTACTCTACGGAGTTTAAATTTACACCAATAAGACAGGTCCGCACAGAACAAGGTTAGGTTAGGTTAGGTTAGAGGACGTGTACTTGTCAATTAAGACAAGTACAGTACCCGGAGGTCGAATTGACCCATTGTACAACGTCCTAGTTTCTCACACCACTTATGTTGTGTGTGTTAATTTTATACATGAGTGGTGGGACCTTCAGTTTAAAGTCGACTCCGAACGACAGATTTTTATTTATTGAGAAACTTTTCATGGCAATTTTTATTTACTCTCAGAGTTTTTGCCAGAAGTCTACTGAGAGGAAGTCGCCGAAAAAATACTTTTTGTATTTTGTCTTTGATGCCTGGCCTGGGGCTCGAACCCAGGCTTTTGCGTCTAATAAGCCAACACACTACCTACTAGACTACAGCGACTTCTCCGCACAGAACAAAATGAATGAGAATTTGAAGAAGCAAGACCTGTGCTATATGGTGGATACATGAAAACTTTCCAACCAAGGTCTCTCAGTTCCAGCCAGATCATCAAAGACTTGCGGGGTCTACCTTCATCATAATGGAACACAGTATCTTTTCAGTTGAGAAATTCTGCTTGTTTTAATTAATTTTTTGGCCTGAATCCTGTTAATTAACAGAAGAGATCAAAATTATTCATTTGCCAGGATTTTAGAAGCTCATGGTATTCAAATCCCACCAGAAACAGTATCCATCCATGAAACTTCATCTTATTTCGTCCACGTGATCCAAATTTTCCCAAATTTTCTTCGCATTCCCTTTGGTTTCTTTAATCATTGGATTTAGGCCAAGCAGGTGCTTTGTGATCGCTGTAGTCTAAAGTATGTAGTGTGTTGGTTTATTAGACGAGAGCCCGTGGCTCAACCCCTGTCTCATACATCTCGAGCAAAACGAAATAAGAAAAAATATTTCTTTCCTCTCAGCAGATTTCTAGCAAAAACTCTGAAAGTAAATAAAAATTGCCATGAAGTTCTCAATAATCTTCTCATTCGGTGTCGACTTTAAAGTGTAGGTTCCGCCAATCATGCACAAAATGAGCACACACAACATGGGTTGTGTGAAAAACTAGGTCGTAATCCTGACTAAAGGGGGTTGTAATGACCAATTAATTAAGGAAGGGTGATTTCCACTGTGTCTGATTCTGATAACAGGGTAGTGTATACCGCCCATGGGCGGTCAATAGTTCCACGTTTTTATATGGCAGTTTGTTTGAAGAAGGATTCACAACGAGTTAAGGAACTCCTTCCATTTTTGGTTCTATCGAAAAGATATGGAGGTCCAAATACATTACATTAAATACCAAGATTAGAATATTTAATGCAGTGTATCGTAAATGTCCTGATGGATAATTGTTGTAGTTCTAGTACCAAAACCATGGTTTAACTTTTCCGGGCATTACAATTTGGTTACTGTATGCGCCGGTTTCTAAAGATGTACTTGCAGTAATCGAGTCACTGTATTAGTGGAACCCAAACATCTAAATTCTATGTCCTTCCAAATGGTTGAAACTGTTTGCTGATGAATATCTACCTTCCTAGCCACGACCACGCTGCTTATCTGCTGGGTATTCTGATTAGACGACCAGAGCAAGATGAAATCATAAAAATGAAAATTAGCAAATCATTTCTAGTTATAACATCGTCTACGTAAAGTCGCCGTATTCTAGTAGGTAGTGTGTTGGTTTATTAGACATAAGGCCACGGTTCAAACCTCAGGTCAGATATCAAAACGAAAATCTGAAAAAACAATTCTTCGGCGACTTCCTCTCAGCCGATTTCTGGCAAAAACTCTGAGAGCAAATAAAATTGCCATGAAAAAGTTTCTCAAAAATCTGTCGTTCGGAATCGACTTTAAACTGTAAGTCCCGCCCGTCATGTATAAAATTTATACACTTAACGTAAGTGGTGTGAGAAGCTACACACAGTTGCTAAAGTATACATACATACATACGGTTAAAAAATTTCAGAAATTTTTTTGAATTCGTTGAATATCTTTAGGGTTTCCTTGATGTTAAGACGGTCTTTTGCATTGGTTAAAAAATTTCTGAAATTGAATTGATTTGTGGCCCTGCACATGCGCACAAAAGTATACATCCGATTTACAATTTCACAAATTTCTGAACCAATGCAAAAGACCGTCTTAAAATCGAAGAAAGATGTCAGACAATTATAAAGATTTTCAACGAAAACGGATTAGTAAAAAAATTTCTGAAATTTGTTATCCGTATGTATACTTTTGTGGTTGAGTGTAGGTCGTAATCCTGACTGAAGGGTAAACTTTACAAAATTTTCAAGCAACCTGCCACGAATTCTTATTTTTTCTATAGAAAGGAAACATATGACGGTAATAATGATTTCTAGCAAAGTGAAGCTTAAAATGTTAAGACATATGTATTGTTGCCTTATATAATTCTTATTACCAGAGATATTATATTGTAAAGCCGACTATCGACAATTTGTAACCGAACTTTTTCGAACAACCAATATAAATTCAATATTTTTTTCAATGTTAGGCGGCATAAATTTGCATCACGAGACGAGTGACATTCGTGCTCCATTTGTGATATATGACCGGCTATAGAGTGTTTCTATAGAGTGTATCTACAATTGATTATCACAGGCAAAAACAAAAGAAAAAAGCATTTAAATTGTGTAAATATCTATCATTTTAATCGTGTATTGTGTAATTAATATATTATTTGGTAATCTATTATCGTTAACTTATAAAATATTAAAGTTTTTATTTTGATTTTGGTTAAAATTCAATTTTAAACACGTTTAACTAACTAATTAAATAATAATTACAATGTAATCAATATGTTAAGGTAGTAAATAAAGGAACTTACAAGTTTTAAACTTTAATATGATGCTAGTATGAGAAACCATTGCTAGGTTATGTTCTTATTCTATTCTATTTTACAAAATTACATTTAAAACAACGTAATCTGATCGTATAGCCCTGATAAATCTATTATATCAGCCAATAAATTCTTCCTCTGTGTGGTTTTCATCGGGTTGATGTTTAAAAACCTCTTCAAGTTGTGTAATCAAACCTATGGCCCGATAGTTTTCCTTAAGCATTGCATACTCCTCTAAAGGCTTGAGTAACAGCAGTACATCCTTAAAACTTGTAACATGGCGGGGTAGTTCCATTTCATTATCATTGTCGTCCATTGTTGGATTTTCTTTTTTAACTGTTATTGCTGTAGGAGACGTACGGCTGGGTGATGATGTGGGCAATATGAAATTGGTATCCTCCACCAACTCTTCTTTGATTTGTACATCGTTGGACACAACGGCGTTCTTATCAACCGCTGGCATTGGTCTAATCACATAGGTCTGTTGCAGTATTGTTTGCGGCCTTTTGGGTATTTTCGTTATGGAAATCTCAGCTTGCACAGGACTAGAGAAATTACGTTGCAATTCAGGATCATTGTTTATGGATTCGATTTTACGTATCTTCAAAGGTGGCGGCGGTTCCAATTGAGTCTGTTCCACATGTATTTCTTCTATGTCGGGCTTAACATCCTTTTCCGTTTCCTCATCCAAATAAATAATGGAATTTTGTTGAAATTTCAAACCGGAATCGGGTATACATTTGCCTGGAAACTTGGGCAAGACACGCATTTGCAAGGCTGTCTCTTTGGGTGCCAAAGTAATGGTGGTGGCTTTTGCCTTATTATGCATACGACTGCAATAGCTGAGAATATCTTTCAGATCCAGACTTAGGGGAGGCTTCTTAATATTTGTTGGGTTCAATTGGCCATCGAAATGCTTCATAAAAGCATCAACCCATTCAAGAGTAGGTTCAAAATCTTGTACCTTCAAGATTTCATTGAATTCAATGGCTATTTTACGCATCATCATACTGGTCAACTTAATGGATTTGTGATGAACTCTAACCCTTAGCATATACTCACCAAGGGCCTCTTGCAGAAAGTTAAGTTTGCGCAAACGTTTGCTTTCGTACTCCACCGATTTGGTATCGAATTTATTGTAACGCGATTGCAAAGTATTGTTGACTTTGGTAGCCTTTTGCTTGCTACAATA
Source organism: Sarcophaga subvicina (assembly GCA_936449025.2). Classification (NCBI taxonomy): domain Eukaryota; kingdom Metazoa; phylum Arthropoda; class Insecta; order Diptera; family Sarcophagidae; genus Sarcophaga; species Sarcophaga subvicina. The sequence goes on along the minus strand of OW388083.2, from coordinate 108,425,409 downwards.
GGTCATGATATCTTTCAAATCCAATGACGAAGGCGGTGTACTGTGTATGGAAATCTGTTTGTTGGACAAAGAGATATTATAGTTGGCCTTAAACAAATTCAACCATTTTTTATTCGGTGTAAAATCGTCTAGTTTTAGAATATCTTGAAATTCCAAGGCTTTTATTCGTATTAGTTCCTCAGTTATGGGTAGTTTTGCATGGTATTGCAAACGTTTAATGCATTCGTATACACATTCACCGAGAAATTTCATTTTCCTTTGTCTTAAATCCACTTGCACACCGTCCCTGGACTCCAAGGCTTCTGACTTTTCATTTAAGGTGGCATTGTAAAATTCCATAATGGCATCACGATTCGAAACGATATTCTTGATTTGTTCCCAACTACAATTGAACATACGGGCCACTTTTGTATACATGGGTCGTCGGTCATAGGCTTCTATCACAGCTACTCTTTCTTTCAATGTCAATATATTGCGCACTCTCTGTGGACTTGGATTTACGTCGTTGTCGTCGATGTCTGAATGATTGTCACAGTCGGAATTCTGTAAGTAAAGAAAATGCATTTTTTTCTGAGTAAAAATTCGATTTTAAGGGATTTTTAAAGCACTGGAAGCTAATGCTGTATGAATGAATGAATGAATTTTCTGCTGCCGAGTGGACGAATAGGATTCAGTGTCCAATTGAAGTTAACTTGGGCTAACTTTACTATTTAAAGTACAAACTAGCATTAGCTTCTGAACGGATGTTCATGACGACTTCTAGGTTTTAGGGTTGAAAAACCATGTCCAATTTTTTTTTACGCTGAGGAGGGGTAAATGTACCTAACCGCACTATAGAGGAAGTCGTCACATCCTCCGTGTGTGGGGCTTTCACCCACTAAATCCCCCCCTCGTCTCCTGTGGACTTGTTTGTGCCCATGAGATATTTGTATGCCATGTCCATGATTTTTCCGATAACTCTGTCCAATTGAATCACATTCATCAGACAGCAGTGGAAGTGATTGTGAAATTATTACCAATGGTTTGGAGTGTATGTGGGCTGGCAGTTGCTGTCAGTATCAGAATCAAAATTTTTGGTGGACCCTATTGGGAAATTTTATCACCATGATTTGATTACGGTATGTGCCAGTTTGCAAAATAGCTGCCAATGTATTTTTTTTTCCAAAATTGGTTAGTTTGTTTGCGATACAGCAGCCACTCATATATGTATATTAGCGAGTAGAGCTAATGTTAGCGGCTAGGCAATGGAAACATCGCTTACCAAAATTTTCCGAATGAAATCGATTCAAGAAAAAACATTCCCCATATCATTAGCGATTTGGCCTTCTGTTTCGACTAATGACTGCAGTTGGTTTTATACTTCTGATCCAAGATTGCTAAGGTCGCCTATTGTCAAATGGTTGCCAGCTGCTCCTTGGGATTAGCTTACAAAGAAGAACTTCTAGGATTTCACGTTACTGAGCCCTATTGTCCGACGTATCAAAGATAACGTTTGTGAAACCATCGTGGTTATCAGAATGTCGTTGGTTTCATATAAAAAGGCCCTAACTCACACTTTTTTCCAAATTGTTTTTTTTTGTGATTCCAATGCATTTAACACAAATACACATTGGAATCACAGAAAAAATCAATTTCGAAAAAAGTGTGAGTTAGGGCCTTTCTACATGAGACCAACGATATACAAGTCAAAAAGTGATTATCTGCTTTTTTATTGGGAAACTTTAAGTCCCAGAGAGCGAACCATTAATTAAATCGATTAAATCGACTCTCTATTAATGCGTATAAATTGCGTAGATTCGGAATATTGCTTATTGCGCGGTTTTATTTTAGATATCGATTAGTGCGGACATGTCGTTTTTCAAAAACCCTTTCCAATATATCCCAAATATGTTCAAATTAGCTCAGCACTCAGTGGGTTAATAAAACGGTTTTTACCGATATAAGCATACCGCACATAACACAATAAAACGTCTTTATTTCAATTGTATTTTGAAGTTGGCAACACTCATTTTTACACAAAATTAGCGCGTCTTATTTAAAAGACCCGCCAAAAAAATCTATTCGTTTCCAATAAAATTAATTATTAAATGTTTTGTTTTGCAGATTTCTAATATTCAAATGTTTGTTTTCTTTTTAATTCTTTTTGTTTAAAACATTTTATATTTTACAATTTATTCATTTATTGTTATCAAACTTACCTGAGCCATATTAGATGAACGACTAAAAACTGTTCAAAGTTGTTAAAAACCAGAGTGTAGAAAAGCAAAACGTAACAACAAGAAATATTTGTTTTTTTTTTAAATGAAAACGTTAATACAGTTCAGAAATTCAAAAACCGGGTTAACTTGTTCCGTTTCGTAAAAAACCAGTTTTATTTGAATTCCAAATTAAAATCGATGCCCCTCTTATTCAAAACAACAAAAAAGCTAGCCGCGCCACAAGTACAGAAAGAAAAAATTTACTTGAACACAGCAACTCGTTTCTGAAAAGTTATGCCTTTACGTTGCTAACGTGCTGGTGTTGGATTGTTGTTATTGCTGGTTTTAAACCTGATAAATGAAAAGAAAAACGAAAAGAAACAACAAATAAGAACCTGTTTGTAAAACAAATTTAAGCCTTATGTAGAGAACAACAATAATTAGATTATAAAATAAAAACAAAATAAATAAATATAATATAAACCTGTTTCAAGAGACAAACAAAAATAAAATAAATTGCCTTGGCAGCACCGTTTTTTTCTCATGCTAAAAATATAAAAACAAAAACAATAACAAAACATTCAAATATTCTTTACCTTCTTTAGCAATATTGTTGTGAAGTTTTTGTTTTTGCTTTTGGGCTCAACAGCTGTTTGTCAATGAAATGGAGCAATGAAAATACAAAAACAAAAACAAAACACACAACGTGTTGGGTGCAAAAACAAAAAGAGCGCGAGAGCAAGAGATAGAGAGAAACAAAATCACAAATACCAAACAACCGGCATTATAATATTTTTGTTTACATTCTTCTTTTATGTGTTACTTTTGTTTATGTTTTCGTTTTTATCAATTGTTTGTTTTGATTTTCATATTTTCTAGCAACAACAGTGCGGGCAACCCCAATAAATCGTATACAATATTCAAAGCAATCATAAAAAAAAAACTATTTGTGACGTATTAAGAGTATAAATAAACCTGCACTCACACATACATACGTCCTTACAGCTATTTGTACTCACCCAATTACAGTTTCTTTTTATATACCAAAACGTCACAACACGAACACGAATACGTTGGAGTAAAATGAAAAAACGAATTCGTCTGCAATTTTTTTTCGTCCAATACGATGCTCTTGCTATCAACGCCAAAATACAACTGAGTTTTCATAACCTGCAAAGAGATATTGTATTGGAATAAATGAGAGAGAAACTATTAAATTTATGCTCTTTAGCCGGGTTAATTGCTCTCAATTTTCTCGTTTCTTCTGTTGTTGCCTCTTGCTCTTCTGAGACCCATTTGCTAGCATGCCAAGATTTGTGCGGAGAACGTAGAAACAGTAGCCGAGTATAAAAATAGCTCGCTCTGCTTATCAGCTATGAAATGTTTGATTTTAAAATAAATTTTTATAAAAATATGCTGCACGTTTTATGGCTGTTTAGCAGGGCTAAACGGTAATGTAACAATATTACCAACAACAACATTGGAATTCAAATTTATTTTAAACATACACTGCAAGCCGATTTATTATTCATTGAATTGGAACAATCAGGTTCCATTCCAACATTTTCGAAACTGGATTTAACATACAGTTGCGGGCAAAATTGTATGAAAAACCGGAATTTAAGTTTTATATCTCGGACATTTTGTGAGTGATTTTTAAACCGTTAGGGTTTTGAAAATTAAAAAAAAATAAAATAAAATCTTGAATAAAATCTTTATATAGGGAGACCCGCGACTTTGCTGTAGGTGGTCTTTTTCTGATAGACCAATATTGTTAACCCCTGAACTGCCTCTGATAGATCTTTACACCAAATTCTGTGGAATAAATGACTGTCCTTCAAGTCAAAATACATATGTGTAAACTCGGCTTTTTTTCTTTACAGCAATTACCACCATTTTGTCCCAACTTAAATCCAAGAAACTCTATCATATTGTCCTTTCACAAAGCTGGAAATTTAAGACCATCAATGTTTTAAAAATTACTTTTCGCCGAGAATAGGAGAAAAAACGTTCTCGAGTAGATGTCATGTTATGGATGGGCTGCTATTTTACTCATAAGGTCGGGTAATTATTCTGGTGAACTTGACCTTTCCATCTCTCTCAGACTGTCCGATGTAGCGCTACTCAGGTGAAGGCACGGGAATTGAATCTCCGATCTGTAGCTGCCATTATCTACGTGGATAACATTACGCTGGTATACGCAGTCATTTTCAAAGATCGAAGCTTGCTCGACATAAAGTTGAAATGGCATGGGTCCCAGGTCATTCGAACATCCGAGGTAATACTATTGCTGGCGTCTGTGATACTAGGACGACGGCGCTGTTAAACTTCATAGATATAAAGGGCATGGTGGAAGATGGAACTCAGGTTGACCGATGTTATCACTTGCATAACCTCGAAAATTCTCAGTCCTTTTCTATTAGTGGGTGGGGATTCTCTCATTTTCAACGTATATGGATCGTAGTGTCTTTTCGGCTGCATTCGCTTAACGTTCGTACATCCGAGGAAATACTATTGCTGGCTTCTGTGATACTAGGACGACGACCATGATGAATTTAATAGATTTAACAGGCATTGAGGTAGGCTGATGACAACTGATGCATAATGTCGAAAAACCCTATCAGTGGGTAGGAATATTCTTGCCCTTTGGGGGAGACTCTATTAGGCTTCTGTGCTACACATTACCTACACTATGGCTGTTGTAGGAGTTCTTAGAAATATTTATCATTCATTGAATTGGAACAATCATGGGTTTTAAAGCATAAAATATTGGGTAAGTATTAGCATTCCAGAATTTTCCAAACTGGATTTAAAACACAGTCGCAGGCAAAAGTGTTTGAAAACCCGGTATTTCAACTGTGTTTCTGTGATTTAATGGGCATTGAGGTGGGTTAACTGATGCATAATGTCGAAAACCCCTATAGGAACTCTCTTGCCCTATGGAAGGAGACTCTATTAGGCTTCTAAACCGCACATTAGCCGCACTATGGCTTTTGAAGGAGTTCGTATGATGAGAAAAAGGAATAATCCATACAACTTCTAGCACCAGCTTAATGGGATCTTAGAGTTAAGGCGACTCGGTACAAGTCTATTCCATTATCTGAACTGATTTCAGCGTGTGTTTCTTGGAAATCTTTTTTGTTTTCGTGACAATTACGTAGGTTACGCTTTCCGGTTTAGAATTAAACGCAAATTGTCTGATGGTGTTACTTGTAAGATGTCCATGATGCTCTGGTCTTTCCCGCAGGGTAAGCTATTAGAGTTCTATTCTGAAATTTAGTCAGCCTTCTGACGTAATGCTGAGATTGGTTGAGATCCAAAAGGTGGGGAAGTGAATTAAGGACCCAACCTAACCTAATACATGCTTTTTAACACTAAATGCTTAATTTTATTATGTTGCCCCGGAGGCAGCGAAACACACCGAGTAATCGGTAACTGACTTGACTAATTGCAATTAAAAATGTGGGTTTTTCAAAAAAGGGATTTTGGAAAGATTGTTAAGCGTAATAGGGAATTATAGATGACAGTTTTTCGATTCCGAACTCTATTGCATAGAAACTAGGTACGTATGTATTCCAAAAAGCCCATTACAATGTACGGTAGAATATCGTAAATTAGTATTTGAATGATTGTGACTTATTTTAATTGGATAGAATAGAACAGCAATTATAATAAAGGGTGTTTTTTATAGAGGTATAGAACTTTAAGTTGGCATTACTTTTCAAGATGGCGACCGATTTAACAGCTGTCAAGTGATTTATTTTCAGTTTGGTTTGGCAATTCATCATGAATAGACTCACGCCTCAACAACGCTTGCAAATAGTGCAATTTTATTTCGAAAATAAAGGTTCTGTGCGGAAAACGTATCGCGTACTACGTCCATTTTATCGTCGACAAAATCGTCCATCAGAGCAGTTAATTCGATTAACCATGGAACGTTTTCGCACCACGTTTACTCTTATTGATAACTCGCATCCCCAGAGACGCTGTACGGTGCGTACAGAAGAAGCTATTGCTGCTGTAGAGCGTAGCATTGAGGAAGACCCGAATGAGTCCATCCGCCATCGAGCACAGGAATTGGATCTGTGTCCATCCACTTTATGGAAGATTTTGCGGAAGGATCTTGGTTTGCGTGCTTACAAAATCCAATTCGTGCAAGATTTGAAGCCAAACGATCATCAAGTAAGGCGTAGATTCGTCGAATGGGCCCAAAACGAGATTACCGTTGTTCCCGATTTACATAAGCGAATTTTGTTTAGCGATGAAGCGCACTTCTGGTTGAATGGCTACGTCAACAAACAAAACTGCCGTATTTGGAGTGAAGGTAATCCTCAAGTGTATGTGGAAACACCGTTACATCCAGAAAAACTGACTGTTTGGTGCGCTTTATCGGCTGGTGGAATCGTTGGTCCGTACTTTTTCAAAAACGATGGTGGCCACAACGTTACAGTCAATGGTGATCGGTATAGAGCCATGATTACAAACTTTTTCATTCCTGAATTGAATAACCATGATGTCCAGGAGATGTGGTTTCAACAAGACGGCGCAACATGTCACACAGCTCGTGCCACAATAGATTTATTGAAAGACACGTTTGGTGACCGCCTAATTTCACGTTTTGGACCTGTGAATTGGCCTCCAAGATCTTGTGATTTAACACCGCTAGACTACTTTCTGTGGGGCTATGTAAAGTCATTGGTCTATGCGGTAAAGCCACAAACGCTTGACCATTTGGAAGACAACATTCGCCGTATTATTGCCGATATACGGCCACAAATGTTGGAAAAAGTCATCGAAAATTTGATGTCCAGATTGGATCCGCGCCAGCCGTGGCGGTCATATGCCAGAAATCATATTTAAAATGTAATGCCACAAGATTATCTTTCGGATAAATAAAATTCATGTCATTCGAATAATCCATCGTTGTTTTATTGCAACTTAAAGTTCTATACCTCTATAAAAAACACCCTTTACATACTTACCCTGTATTTTCTTATAATTTTTAATATAATTTTTTCTTATTTTTAGGTTACACTTTTCATCAAAGGGGGTAAGTCCATGTTTTATTTTTTGTTTATTAATTTCTGAGATACATTTTTATTATTAATTTTATTTTGCCTTTGAATAATACCTACAATAACTATCTTTTTAAGACTATCGTAAAACGTACTTAAATATTACATATACATACATACATCGTACATAAAGATAAATACATATGGAATTATTTTTCTTTTCATCTTTAATTGGAATGTACCCGGTACACATTTAAAACAATGCGCCGCAACTGGGAATGGAGAGGAAGTGAAAGCAATCACGTTTTTTGACTTTGGAAATTTACTTCTTTTTTGCTTGTTTCTTGAATACCTCTTCCAGTTGTGTTAGCAAGCCAATGGCTCTATAGTTGTCCTGTAACATGGCATACTCCTCCAAAGACTTGAGATGTCGCAGTGCCTCATCGACAGTTTCGATATCGGGAAATGGCGAAGAGGAGGCTTTACGCTTAACAGCATATTTCTCATTTAAAGATGTCGAGTTGCTACTCTCATCATCGGCAAAATTCAATTTTCTTAACTCTTCATCCTCTTCCTCGTCCTCGATTTCATAGATAATCTTTGGTTCATGAGCGGGAGGATGTCGCTTGTTGTTATTATTATTACTCGCATAATCAGAACGGCCATTGCCATTTATGTCGGCCTTGGGTATGGATATACGTCCCGATCTATCCTCTTCCTGGCCACGGAAATTGTTATCGCGATTATGTTCTTCCTGCTCCATACGACTCACATACTGTATCATATCGATGGGACTAAAATGAGGCCGTTTAGCCTCTGTTATGACTACATTATTACGTAACGATTGCAAATCGAACGATGGTATGCCGTAAGTCCTTTTGAAATCCATCAACCAGGCAATGGTTGGCTGGAAATTTTCCACTGCTATGCACTCTTTCACTTGCAATGCCTTCCGTCGCACTTTCTCATTGTCAAGGTTGTAGTTGTTGTATAAAGCTCTCTGTACGTACTCGTAGATCACCTTGCCAAGGAAATTAATTTTCTCCTGCCTCTTCTGTAGCACATCATCACGTACCGCAACGTCTTTGTGGGTAGAGCCTGCGCTACTTTTGTAAGATTGTAAAATCGTTTCACGATTCAAGATAATATTTTTAATCTGTTTCGAACTGCATTCGAATTTTTGTGCTAAACTCTGGAGACTGGGTCGTGTTATGTGACGATCGTATTCCCGTATAACTTCCACACGCTCTTCCAGGCTTAAAATATTGCGTGTTTTGTATTCGTTATAAGTAGGCGATGCAAAATTATTCACCTCCATTGTAAAATAAAATAATAACAACACACCACTACCAATGCCGCCACCACAAATTCAACAACCACCACCACCACTACTACTAGTAAGCGTTGGAATGATTTTGTTTTTTTTTTTTCGTTTTAATACTCGTACACACAGTATGTATACGACAGCTGAAGCACTGCAATAATAACAATAAGCAGCCCAACCACGATGAGATAATATTCTTGCTTGTATAGTGTGTGTGTGTGTGTGTGTAGAGTAAGTAGGGTAGAGAAGCAAAGTATGGAAAGACTAGCTAAGAACGTTCGTCGTTAACAGCGCTGACAACACAGTTTCGATGCACACAACCTTCCCCGGTAAATAACAGTAAGAGACTGAACTAAGCCTCAATGTGTTGGATATTTTACTTGCTTTCTACGTTGTACGCTTTGTATGCGCTCTCTTAATTGGTTTGCTCTTAGGCTTGCTTTTACTCTCGTGGCCTTACTCGGTTAACGATCGTTTGCCCGTTTTGTCTCTGCAAGTTCGACTTGGCACGAAACGACGACGGGCAATCTGTATTGATGGAAATCAAAAAAGCTTTTAAAGCGTTTTCTCTACCACTCCAACGACCGACCGTCTTGGGCTTCATACAGCGCCAGCAGCTAGCCAAGCAATATAAAAAAAAAAGAATTACGAAACGCTACACATCCATACCAACCAAAAAAACCAATCCATATAATGGAAGTCGCGTATGTATGAATGGCGCATTGTTGGCCTTTGTGTATAAAAAAAAAGTAGAATGAAAGTTCAACAAGTTGTTTTCGTCTCCGCTTTTTCGTCTTCGTCATCAGCGTACACACATGCCAGTCAATTAACTTTTTGTTGGTCTTTGTTGTTGCTTTAGATGTTATTGCAGGTTCCGTGGGTTTTACAATCAGCACTTCTGCTATGTTTTAGGAATTTCAAAAGTTTTCAACGCCATTGCAGCGTCTTTCGCCTCTCTCTCTCTATCTCTGTGTGTGGCCCTGTGGCCTGTTCAAAAAAAATAATTATCAACTTCTTATCGTTTTGTTTGCTTGCTTTGCTTATGTGTGCTGTTCTGGTACCCTGCCTCTGGTTATGTTAGCCTCTACTATTGTTATCTGGTTTTGTCATAACTTTGTTGCTTCACAGTCGCGTCCACCATTGTTTTATATTTTTTCCATGGAATTTCTTTACGTGCTAAGCTGTCTTGGCATAAAGCTTTCAACTTAGATTTCAAGGCGTTGTCTGTCAAAAGCTTTTTGGACTCTCGAAATGTGTGGTGAATTTTCTGTTGTTGCAATTGGTGAATATCTAAAGTACCCTGAAAAATAGAAAAAAAATAATAAGAAATGTTTAAAAGCTTTAAAATTAAGTTATTTTTTTTTAAAGCATTAATTATACAGGGTGTCTCAATAAGAAATGTGAATTGTGTTTTGGTGCTGACAATGCCTAATAAATAATGAAGAGTGACCTGTTCGCTGGTCATATAAGCACTGTTGGGATTACCTAGGCTCCAAACATTGCTCCATAGATTGTTTGAAACCAGCAAACTTGTCTTATGCCTGGATATGCAAATAATATCAACGAATCGCTGCTGATTATAATTTTTAATGAAACGTGGATCCAATGTTCAGCGAAAATGCATCACCTTAAACCGCCGAAAACTTTAGATGGGATTACTACTTAATTGGTCATTACAACCCGTTAGACAGGATTCCAACCTAGCATCTCACATCATTCATGTTGTGTGTGTTAATTTTATTCATGAGTGGCGGGACTTACTTCAAAATTCAGATATTGAGCAACTTTCCATAGAAATTTTATTTTACTCCCAGAGTTTTTACCACAAAACTGCGGAGAACAAACCGCCGAAGGAATTTTTTTTTCATATTTAGGTTTGTACGAGATGTCTGAGCTGGGGCTTGATCCGCGGACTCTCGTCAAATAACCCTACACATTAGACTACAACAACATTTATTGATGGGATTGGCAGACAATCATGTACGATGAGTCAAAAATAATGGAACGAATGATTACCACGTCACAAACACAATTGGTCATTACAACCTTCAGTCAGGATTACGACCTAGTTTCTCACAGCACTTATGTTGTGTGTGTTAATTTTATGCATGAGTAGCAAGACCTACAGTTTAAAGTCGACTCCGAAGGACGGATTTTTGAGAAACTTTTCATGGCAATTTTATTTACCCTCAGAGTTTTTGCCAGAAATCTGCTGAGAGGAAGTCGCCTAAGAAATACTTTTTGTATTTTGTTTGATGCCTGGCCTGGGGTTTGAAGAACCCTGTCTTTAATCTCCGCGAACTTGGTTGAAAGGTTGTTTTGCATCCACCTTACACAGATATTTTCCAGTTATTTTAATACAAGTTGACAATCGTCTGAAATCGATCATGTTACAGGAACAAGAAGTTACGAGTATTCAATCCCAATTCATATGTATAATTAACTCAGGAAACCCTCCGGCCCTTTAGGATAAGAGAAACGAATACATTTTCACAGATCTTATGACCTTCTGCAGTGTACCGATCAACTGCTGGTAAAACCTCTGCTTCGTGCGCGCCTACGCCAGTTAGTCACACCAATCGATGACAGGGCTTCCTCGATTTGGTCCTTTCAACGTATGCAAGGTCGTCCTCTTCGCTGACTTTCGCAGATTCCCGCATCAAATACCCGTCTCGCCGGAGCATCCTCCTCCATTCGAACGACATGACCGAGCCAGCGCAGCCGCTGAATATTAATACGTTGTACAACGTCTATGTCGTTGAGGAGCTCATACAGCTCACTGTTGTATCGGATACGGAAATCACAGCCGACTCACACTGGACCGAAGATCTTGCGTAGTACTTTTCTCTCGAACACTCTCAAGGCCGCTGCATCTGTACTTAATAGTGTCCATGCCTCTGCGCCATAAAGAAGCACGGCTAGGATGAGTGCCTTGTAAAGTCTTAGTTTTGTCGCACGAGAGAGGTCTCTGCTACTCAATTGCCTATTGAGACCATAGTAGCACCTGTTGGCGAGAGCGATCCTGCGCTTGATCTCCAGACTGACACCATTTCTGGTGGTTACGGCGGAGCCAAGATAGATGAATTCCTTGACCGTATCAAAAGTATAGTTATCGGCTGTAATCTGAGAATCAAGCCTTGTGTTCCTTAAAGAAAAAGAGAAATGAAAAATAATGTAAAAATTCTAGTATTTCAATGGTAAAACATTAGATCTTGGGTCTTGAGCATAAGATTGTTTCCGAAATCTTTACAAAAATTCCGGAAACCGTAGAGAAAGAATTACTTACTTACTTAATTGACCATTAACAACCCGATTAAAGGATTTCGGCCTGCCTTAACACATAGTTCCACGCGACTCTGCTTCTTGCGCGCCTACGCCAGTTGGTCACACCAATCGATGACAGGACTTCCTCGATTTGGTCCTTCCAACGCAAACAAGGTCATCCTCTTCGCCGACTTCCGCAGATCAAGTATCCGTCTCCCCGGAGCATCCTCCACCATTCGAACGACATGGCCGACCCAGCGCAGCCGCTGGATGTTAATACGCTGCACAACGTCCATGTCGTTGATGAGCTCATACAGCTTACTGTCCGGATCTGGATCGGATGCGGAAATCATCGCGAGTTGGCGACCGAAGAAGGACCGAAGATCTTGCGTAGGACTTTTCTCTGGAATACTTTCTTTCAAGGCTGCTGCATCAGTGCTTAATAGAGTACATTCCTCTGCGCCATAAAGAAGCACGGAGAAAGAAGTGCATGGCACTTAATCGAAATGTTAACAGTATTTTCGAGAGTTCTGTCATTCTAATAATTATTTTTTGTTAAATTTCTATTTGAAATAAATAATGTTCCGAATAGTTTCTCAACTTCACATGTACCTATCTTCCTCTAAATGCATACACAGCAGGGATTCGTGGATTTTGTTATGTCTGCCATAAAAACTCCAGACATTTTGTAGTGGCTTCTAAATACCCACGTCTTAATACTTCTGTACTTTTCTTTTAAAGCAATTTTCTTATCCCAAGTTGGCATATTGTCCATATTGATTCCAGTTATCAGAAAACAACCCCTAAAAAGTAAATAATTTTCTGAAGACTAAAATTCTGTTTATCTACCTGCCTTGTATGAGGTTTTTAAAATTGCTTTTTAATAAGGTTTTAAGGTAGAACTCCGTATTCTGAGTATAAACACAAGCATATTAAATTTCAATTACATATGGATTCAGTTTAGGCCTTAAGGTTTCCCAAGTTCCTAAATGAAATAAATTTTTCACAGAAACAGAAAGAGAATTATCCGTCAATTGGTCCTTGAATAAGAGTTACCGATAAACGATAGGTATTTGGTTTCTTTAGAAATAATTTAAAAGATTTTTGAAAGTGGCTCAAATAGGTACCTGCCTGCACATTTGTTTCATAGGATGTAATAGCAATTCGTCACCATTCTGAACATACACGGATGAGGAACTTAGTAATAGTTGTTCTGGAAACCTAAGATACTCAGAAGTATACCGCCATTGCTCTCCATATCTGCACCAAAGGCAAAGAGGTATCAAACCGAAGATATCTCACGCGATCTGCACAGTAGAGATCAGATTTATCCTGATCTCTTGATGCTTGGAATCTCTGTAAACGACGAACCTCAACTTGATATGGTGAATACAAACATCTGCTTGCACCACTCTTGCAGTATTACTGGTATACCTACTTCGGCTCTGGACTTGATTCTACAACTTTTTTGCAAGATCTTTTCTGTAGAGGCTCAGCAGATAATACGAATCAGCATCTCTGGGCGACTAGAGAGTGTCTATTGGATCACTCAAAAGTTCTAACGAAATTGGGAACTTTGGAGAACGTTGCTTATACTACAACACACTATGGCTTCTCAGAAGGTCCATACGTCTCTTCTGGATAAGGGTATAATAGGCAAATATACTTCGCAATCGGCTCAAAACATATCTTCACAAACCTTCGGAGTTGATGGGTAAAGCTTACTACATAAGTCTACCACATCGCTGTAGTACAACGATTGGAATGTTAGAGGACGTGTACTTGCCAATTGAGACAAGTACAGTACCCGGAGGTCCAGTTGCCCCCTTGTACAAAATGATTGGAAAGGGTTATATGGCTGTATAGAGTCTATGTTCTTACATGATCACTTCGCAGAAGGTTTTGCGCTGCCATAGATGTCTCAACGAGGTGTTTAATTAATTGACCACACTGGTCATAGAGATTTTTCGCGAAAACGTATAACACTTCCTTAAATTTTTTGTGTTGGGAATTATTGTCGCCGTAGTACGTAGTAGGGTAGGTAGTGTGTTGGCTTATTAGACCTGAGACCTCGGTTCAAATCCCAGGTCATATAACTGCAAATAAACAAAATTTGAAAAAATATTTCTTCGGCGACTTCCTTTCAGCAGATTTCTGGCAAAAACTCTGAAAGCAGATAAAATTGCCATGAAAAAGTTTCTCAAAAATCTGTCCTCGCAATCGACTTTAATATGAAGGCCCTGCCACTCATGTATGAAATTAACACACACAACATGAGTGGTGTGAGAAGCCAGGCCGTAATCCTGACTGAAGGGTTGTAATGCCCAATTATGCATGTATGTATGTTTGTTATGTATGTAGTCTAATGTGTAGGGTTATTAAACGAGAGTCTGCGGATCAACCCCCAGGTCAGACATCTTGTACAAACGTAAATATGAAAAAAAATTTCCTTCGGCGATTTGATCTCCGCAGTCTTGTGGTAAAAACTCTGTGAGTAAAATAAAATTTCTATGGAAAGTTGCTCAATATCTGGTGGTGTGGTGAAGCTAGGTCGTAATCCTGATGAAGGTTTGTGATGACTAATTATGTATGTAATTATTGTCTAGATCCTAAACACCCAATAAAGATTCATCCCAGTCCTGTACGAACACTTGAACGCATACAACCTACAAATATCATAAATAAAAGGATTCCAAAGTCTTTAATGACCTTAGCTTTCCACTATCTGCTTAAAAGCTATTGTAAAGGTTTAGTGTTTTACTTTGTGTCCTCTTATAGCCAATACAACAACCACTCGTGAATGCCTTGCTCAAGTTAAACGCCAGATGGCCTCTGCTTAACATGTATTTGTGGTACAGTCTCTTGGAGTGGTGGGAAAATGTTTTAAAAATGTAAATGGTGAACTTAACACATCAGCGCCTTGGGGTATGCTTGAAATTTTCATTATTAAGTTTATAAGCCCACTGTGTAGCTACCAAAACGTAAAGTACATTTTGAATTCTGTTTCCTTCCTCTGCTTATGATAAATAATATTTTTGTTCCTTATTAGATCGGTTGCAAGAGAAATGCAGTAGGAACGAAAGGTTTTAATATAAACAAGGCACATGGATCTTGCCTACAATATATTTTTAAGGTCGATTTCAAGGCATACAACTCCACTTTTCGGCATATTTAATTCATCATGTATAAAGTCATGAATGGTTTATGTATTGGAAAATATGAAGCTCTTTATGTGATAAGCAATGCCATGTTTGGATAGATCAGAATTTGTTGAAATCGTAAAAAACCGTCAACCGGTTTGGTGCTACACGGTCCAATATAACTTACCATTAGCGGCTAGAATGTTGAAGCTTTAAAACCGTTCTCACGAGAGATCAAAATTGCTTATTAATGACAGTAAAGTATCCAACGCAACGGATTTCACTGTTTTATCTTCACTGTGATTGTATGTTCCTTGCCAAAGTCATGGGAATGGGTCATGACCATTGCACATATTAGTGTACGTGGGTAGGCCATTAAGTCCATGATTTTTTGAATTATGACCTCTTAACTGAAGGGATACCAGTGACTGCCAATCGTTCGTTTTTGATTATTTCACATTCAAATGTACGTGGGTAGATCAGTAAGTCCATAACTTTTTGAATTATCGCCTCTTAACAGAAGGGATACCAGTGATTCTGTCAACCGGGCGCCAGTGAATTAACTGCGCTGCGTTGTTTAGTTTGTGTCTAGCTTCTCACACCACTTATGTTGTGTAAGTTAATTTTATACATGAATGGCGGGACCTACAGTTTAAATTCGACACCGAACGACAGATTTTTGAGAAACTTTTTCATGACAATTTTATTTACTCTCAAAGCTTTTGCCAGAAATCTGCGGAGAGGAAGTCGCCGAAGAAATATTTTTCATATTTTGCTTACTAGACTATGGCAACTATACTGCCGACCGAAGCTTTGTTTGTATGGCGTCTTTGTAAGTTCTTTCTATCTTCATTTTATTTACTCTCAGAGTTTTTGCCAGAAATCTGCTGAATCAATTTCGTTTATTTGGAGTTGTCTGACCTCACATCTAATAAATCAACACACTACAATACCTCGTGATGCCAGGATAAAATGGAAAAAAGTGTTCAAGTGAACAATGTGACAAAAATCGAAGAATCAATCCTGCAAATTACTTGCTCATCCCCTCTATTTTTCGAGTGATTATTTCTAGTCTTTAAATGTGTAATGGCTCCCCACGAAGTTGATTCCAACGATGGATTCATCTAACAAGCAGGTCAATTTGAAAGACCTTAACACATCAATTTTTTTTCTTTTTAAGGCGAAAGAACACTGGAAGAACAAACGATGGAGTAACAAACGCTGGAGTAACATTGAACAGTTAATGTGAAAATAAAATCCTAAATGTGGAGAAAACTAAGGAGGCTGGCTACCCCACAACGACATATCGTATACCAATCTGCACAGTATGGTGTTAGTTTCATTACGAAGGAAGGTTTTTTAAACAAAGAGCCTAGGCTTCATTAAAAAGCCACTGACCTGCCTTCGTAATGCACCTATCATCCTACTGTGCAGAGTGGCTTACGGTATATATTTGAGAGGTGGCAAGACTCCTTAATTTTCTTCACATTTATGAAAATTTTGTCACATCGACTGTAGTGCCGCTTTGGCCACGCTCCGTTGTTCTCGGACACCATCATTACTTCAATTTTATTTTCGAAGATTAGGATCTGACCGTTCAAGAACTCTGTTTCTGTTCGATGTGCTCCGGATCTTGAGTTCTGAACACAACACGTCTTAGAGCTTCGTCTTCTTTGCGTCATTGCGAACATTCGGATGAGCTATCATTCCCAAAATTATACAATTGAGTCCTGTTTCATCATTTATTTTTAGTTCCCAACAGCTGAATTGAATTAAGTTTTCTGTAAGATTAAGATAAGAATGCGAGGAAAATAATGTGAAGCTTTGCAGACAGAATTAACACTAAGAAAGGCACTGCTGTGTGTCTAGAGGAATTGCAAATTGAAAAATTTTTTTATTACCAGCTTCTACAATTTAAAATTTTGTGCACCGCCTGATTTGAAAAATATTCAAAAAGTGCCCGATAATTGCTTATTTGTACTTGAAAATATTCCCTCAGCACATTTGTATTCTCTTGGAGAAGAATTAAGTTTTCTGCGGGATTACTTGATATAATCCAAGAAAATGTATTCAACAGTATTTGATTTAAACTTCTCCAAGAACATTTTAAATAAACAAACGTGCAGTATTTAACCAAGAAAATTTCTTAAAATTCCCTTCGATTGCAATACATACTCCATGTGCGTATTAATGTTGAATTCATCCCCTAAAAAATATTTTTATTTTGAACAGAACAACTGTTACAAAAGGCCCAAAGGAAATTCCTTAAGCAAGGTGCAATACAATTGGAATGAGAATGTCTTTTAAAGGTCACCCACTTATTCGTCAGTTTCGTTGTTATACGCAGAGTATCGTATAAAATTAGCAACAACTGAATCAATTATTAGGTCAATGGTCTCTTACACTCTCTCTCTTCTCTTCCTGTTTGCCCTTAAATGCCGTTGTTTCCTTAAAATAAGTCTTTGCGGCTCTTCTTTATTGTTGTTGTTGTTATGTGTGTGCTGTTGTTGTTATTGGTTGGCAAGTTAACGCCTGGTTGGTTGCCTTTTTGTTTTTGTCGTATTTTTGTTTGTTTTTGTTTTTGTTTTTTTCTTTTTTTTTTTGCTGTTTGTATCGAAATATTTCACACACTTTCTGTGGCCTGTTTTTAATTCCTGTTTACGAGTATTATTCTTGTATGGATGAGAATGCAGGTGTTTTTTTATGTGTTAATAATTTACGTGTGAGTTTTAAATATGATTTACATACATTAACCATCCACTCCATTCATCCATCCGCCCGTCTGTCTGTCTGCCTGTCCATTTAATTATTTGAACAATTGCTCATCTTGTTTTTGTCATTTTGAGAAACGAACGAAATTTTCTGGGTCATGTTGATAATTTCTTTTTTAAGTTTGTTTTTAAAAAACGCTCGATTGAACATGGTATAGTAAATGTTGACAGGTGTAGGTGGCCACAAATAAGGAAGGAAGTGAAGTAGGAAGTTTGTAAAGAAAATATTACGTGAATATGTCTTGCAAGAAGAGCAGAAGATTTTATGTTGCCTTAAAACCTCTCAATGTATTCTTCAGTTGTTAAGAATCCTTGGGAAGTTCTCAAAAATTGTAGACTTTTTTGGTTTTGAAATAAAAATCCAACAAAGTCACTACAATGTGGATCTTATTTAATTGTTTAAAGCTCTTATGGCAGAGAAAGAAGGAAGACGCTTTCCTAAAACAATTTGTAACTGCGGCAATACAATTCAAGTGCAATATCTGTAAGAACAACACTACATATTACATACGGCAGGGTACAGACATTTAATTTCCATACATTAAGTACCGAATTTACCTAAAAAGTGGATCGCTTTGGAAATCGCCTTCATCATGTATTAAGTCCAAAATCGAATGAGATTATCTGAACTGTTATGTGTGATTGGCACGTAGTTGCATTGCGCAGCGCTTTCTAAGAATTCCTATCGATTACGATGATATTTTTAAGAGCCTTTCGTTTCGTCAATTTTTATTAGATTCGAGTTATGTGCCGATGTTATTCCCAACGCGTTAAGCACCATGATTTTCATAGGAACCGAGACCTCTTTTTGAATAAGGACAGTCACATTAGGCTGTAACACATACTGTTCAACTACACTTCTTCCCTTATTTGATGTGGTTGCATTAAATATGCCTTTAGCGGCTCAGACTCAGTCAGTTTATTTTCTTTGAAACCGGATGGTTATTAACAATTGATTAAAATGACAATCTACTACAGCACATACAAAGTAACCTGTTATTAAATATCTTAGCTGAGCGAATGTAGCATTTGATCTCATTTTACTGGCTAGGTCGTATCAGAACTTTGCCTATTGGAGACTTTTTATTGAAGGCTTATTCAAGAAGGTTTTTTTTTCTCTTCTGTAAGCTAATAAGTGCGATGCTATATCATGCCATAAGTTGCCGTAGTCCAGTACACAGGCTTATTAGAGGACATCCCATGGCTTAAATTCCATCTCAGGCAGCTCGAACAGATCCAATTACGAAAAAATATATCTTTCGGTGATTTTCTTTCTTTCTGGCAAAAAATCTAAAATTCCGATGAAAAGTTTCTCAAATCTTACGATCGGAATCGATTTTAAGCTGTAGGTCATGTCACTCATGAATAAAATTAACAGACGCCACATTGGTGGTGTGAGAAGTTGGGTTTTAAACCTCACTAATGGTAATAATGATCAGTTTAGTAAGAAATATTATGTGAATTGCCATCGAAGATACATTAATTTTCTCATGATCTTATTTAGTCTATTAAGAGTTGAAAATCATGCAGACGGTAAGGGTCCATGTCGTCTATGCTCACTTATCTATTAAATGTCAATCAGTGGGTTAAAACTGTCACTTTGTGGCGTTGTAATATCCAAAGTGCCTATCAGCTTTGCAGCTATTCAGCTTTACACACTCATTGGCTTTTTTATTCCTATGGAAACGTGACTGCCTCTTTCATTTATGGCCATTTCAACGATATGCGATCGAATGCAGTTGTAAAGCTAGCTTTCATTTAGGAGAATAGTACTCCAAACTTTCATTCCATGAACATTAACTACAAATATTATGTCAATAATTATTGCATCCTAGCTGAAGATGCCTTTTTCATCGAGTAGATTTCCGTCTCGAAAACAAATGAAAAGTGTTAGGTGACGCGGAAATCCCTTGGGGTCCACATATTATATCCAGCAATGCATGAAGAAGAAACAGAATTTTGCCTAATTAAAGAGCTTACAATTCAGTTGTCTTAGGAGAAGAGACATAATAAAAAACTATGTTCGGTAAGGGAAAACCTGGAAATGTGTCTCCAGGTTATAAATTTTTAATAAAATATTGTTAACATTAAAATTATAAACAAAAGCAACAAAAACAAAACAATGCAGTAAACAAACCTGCTTACAAATTATTGTACTGCTTAATATAACAACAAACACCAGCATAAAAAAAATGGTAAACAAGTAAACAAAAATATACCAACAACACTACAATAATAAATGTAAACAACGATGTTTACTTTTATAGAGGTTTCGAGAAGGCGAAGTCATGAACGTACGCCTTCAAGAACATTCATCAGACTGTTACTTTGCCATATAAAAGACAAGGCAAAGCAAGCGACTGAGTTAGTGAAGTTCTGTCAGTCTTGTGTGAAGACGCGGTGCGTTTGAAGAGAGTAATCGTGGTTTGATGAAGTCGCCGTAGTCTAGTAGGTAGTGTGTTGGCTTATTAGACGTAAAGCCAGGGTTCGAGCCCCGCCCACACATCAAAACAAAATACAAAAAGTATTTTTTCGGCGTCTTCCTCTCAGCAGATTTCTGGCAAAAACTCTGAGAGTAAATAAAATTGCCATGAAAACTTTCTCTAAAAATCTGTCGTTCGGAATTGACTTGAAACTGTAAGTCCCGCCACTCATGTATAAAATTAACACACACAACATAAGTGGTGTGAGAAACTAGGTCGTAATCCTGACTGAATGGTTGTAATGACCAATTATGTATGTATGTATGTAGTCTTGTGTGAAGACGCGGTGCGTTCGAAGAGAGTCATCGTGGTTTGAAGATCTCCGTTACAAAGATCTGTCGAATAATCGTTTACTGATTGTTATTGTATATTCAAAGGGTATAAACAAAGAAAAGCAATTGTTGTTGTTTACATCAAGTTGTGAACAGTGGCCAACAGAATTGTGCGAATAATAAAGAATTTTAATAAAAGCTAAACACAAATTTATTTTTATTTTTTTTTGCAATTTACGAGCTCATATATTAAACGTTTTTAAAAGGTAAAAACGTAACAATATTGTCAGAAAATATTTAAAATTTTATAATTTTAAATCACATTTTTTATATATGGCCCGAGCAGGTTAATTAAATTGTAAGAAATCTTAAATTCTTTCCTTACTAACGACCATATCAATGAGCTCTTTTTCATGCCGTTAATGCATTCCTATGAACACATTATCAAGGTTTTCTTTCTTCTGTTTTTGTTTGGTTTCGAAGTAAATAATAAACTTTCTCACATTTTAACATGATTGAAACGACACATTTAATTTAACAATTAATTTAAAACATTAAGAAAAAGAAAAAAATAAAATAAAGTCAGTTTCTGTTTTGACTATTACTTGCGTTCGGATTCGGATTTGGGTTTGCCTTTGTAAATTGCCTTTTATGCCACACATATGTACATTATGATTCTAACGTGTTGCCATTTAAGGGCAATTTGCTAAACATGCATTCACATAATTGTGGTCTAAACATTGCTATGCTGTATGTCCGTCTATGCGGTCGTCTGTCCTTTTGTCATTATTTGTGTTGATCTCATAAATGTCGTTAGCAGCTGTGATTTTTATTTTCATTCTCTGCAATTTCTATAGCAAAGACCAACCGACCCGACCAAATGAATTTTCTTTCATTCTTTTCTTATGTGCGCACATTTCAGCAAATCTATTTTGATTTCATTTCATTATTAACCGTTGTTGTTGTTGTTGTTGTTGTTGCCTTCAATTGCCTTTTGTTTTCATGACTTTCATGGCTGTTCTCTCCGATACAGCTGCGCGCCTGCACATTAAAAGTTTGTTTGTTTTGTTTTCTTTCGCTTCCAAATGCTGGACAATTGGCGTTTATTGCAAAACGTGTGTGTTTTGTCGGGAAACAAAAACAAGGTTTGGTCTTCGTTTATGTTTCACACACTGTTCTTGTACGTATGTATGTACACACGTATCGTATGGAGAGATCCCTCTCTAGCCATTGCAATGTGACTGACTAAACTGACATGCATTGTAGCGTAATTCCTTTCACGTTGAGAAATACTTCTTCAAGTCCAATTATGAAAATGAATAAATGCCACCACCACCACTGCCGCTATCACATATTCATTCACTCACTCTTTCTTTGATTCTTCATGATATCAACGTTATGATGTGAATTATTTAAGAATTTCTCTTGAAGTTTATTACGCGTGCATTTAGGGTTATGCAAGAGCGTTTGTAAGCAGTGGTTGTAAAATTTATTCATACAGCATGTACTCCTATATATATGACCATCAACCTCAAACAACCCCACTTTTCTAATTCTACGCTTCTGATTCTCTGATTCGGTATTGAAATGCGTTTAAAGGTTAAGTTTAATACACTCATAGAAAATGTTCAATACCTTGAGTTTGAATACAAAAGATCGTCTAATTTGAAATTGCATTCGGTTAACACTTCGTGTCAACACATCTTACATTATGATTTTTAATTGTATGAAATTATTGTATTCGTTATCGAATTATCGATATGATGGCTTAGGTGTATGCCAGGGATCAGTAATGAGTATTCAAAGAGATGAATAATAATATCATCATATTCATACTTAACAACACGTATGTATGTTGTTGTTGATTTCGACTCTCCATAACTAAACATATACACGAATCACAAAATAAGTACGAATCGCGTACGAACACTAAAATACTCACTAGAAGGTTGATGGTTGGCTCTGCTTGCTGCTCTGTCTTTTTTTTTCTTATGTGTGTTTTTCCTTTTTTTGTAAATTCAACAACAACTAATACTATAAATTTTGATGAACGATTCAAGTCACTTGAATCATTTATAAGTATTTTTCTAAAGTTATGAGTCTGAATATGAGTCTGGCTTATGATTCAAACATATTTCGAATTGTATGAGTTTGATGTCAACGTTGTACTCATACTCATTGCAACCTGTACTTATAAATCAACATTGTAGTGAGTACGAATGAATCACGAGTAGTTAAATTTCAATATTGTTGACTCATTTATATTCAAAATTTCCTGCTGATCTCTTGTTAACACTAAGTGTCAACACATCTTACATTTTGCTTTAGTTGTATGCCGATAAGGCCCTAATCCCTATAATGAAAGTCTATCCCTTCCAATCTAGTTTCTATTCATTTAAAAAACATGATTAAATGCAGTACTTGTGGCTTTAATTTGTAATAAGAAATTGTGTTTCACTTACTAAATATGATCATTGCTGTTACTTAACATTTTGTGTGTATATTGTAATTAATGGATAAGCCATTCGATTTTCAATCATAAGTTTCACGTGCATTGGCCGCCTCTTTTCCAACTTCATGATTGATTTCACAATTCAAACGTAGCCGTCTTGGTTTATTGCATTTTGTTTTATATTCTCTAAGCATTTTGGGCAGAAATTACTTACAAGGCGTTGTTGACTGATGGTTAGAAAATCATAAGAGTGAGAAACAGTAGAGATCAGCAATGAATCGTTTTTTCGCTTATGCGCACTCACATTGCTACAAAGTTGACTTATAAGTGCAGGTTGGAATGAGTATGAGTACAACGTCGGCATCAAATTCATAAGCCTACTCGTTTAGATTCATAACTTTAGAAAAATACTTCATAACTTTAGAAAAATACTTCACCCGAGTGACTCGAATCATTCATCAAAATTTACAGTCTTAGTTGTTGTTGCATTTATAAAACAAAACAAAAAAAAAAAGACAGAACAGCAAACAGAGAAAACACACATCATACGTGTTGTTGAGTATGAATATGATGAGTACACTTCAAACTTTGAATATGAGTATAGGGTTCCATGATATTAAAATAAGTATGAATTCGTATAAGTATCACAAATTATGAGTATGATTCGATTCTACTCATTTTTTTAAATAATCATTGCTGACCTCTGATACGAACAGGTTTCAACTAAAACAGCCAGAATTTCTTAACAGAAAAGGTAATGTGTTCTATCAAAATACACTTGTTTTTGATGACACGATAGACACTTAAAAAATAAATGTTTACTCATGTCATGCATCACTCATTTGCACACACACGCTGCATACGAAAATTTTGTGTACCTCCAGATTTTAAAAAGATTCAAAAAGTACCCAATAATTGTTGATTTGTACTTGAAAATATTATCTCAGTATGCATGTATGCATGTATTCTCTTCGACAAGATCAATAACAACCCAGTTGGCCAAGTCTTCAAGACATCATCGATGATGCGTACAGGACAATGTTAAATCATAAATGATGTGTTGGCGACAGCCGGAGCAAATCACTGACGACTTTTTCGAACAAAGGGCACTTTTTTCGTGTCCGACAATATGAGCGACATTACAATGCATATTGTCGTTGACGATCAGATAAGTAACAATGTGGTTCAACTTGTCATCGACGAAAATATAAACGAAATTTTTTCAACCTTGTCATTGACGACAGTTTAGCGATAGTAGCCTTCCATAGTATCGTCGGTGACAGTATAGCTGAAACAACCATAACATGATCATCGACGGCAAATTGGGCGACAAAATACTCACTTTCTCACCAAATGATTTATTTTTGTAAAAATTAGAATACATTAAGTGTTTTATATATTTTTTATTGATTTCAATATAAATACATATTCATGTACGTACACATATATATGTATAGAAAAATTAATATAATTTATATATAAATAATAAATAATAGAAAAATTTATACATATAATAAAATAAAATTAATTTAAACATTTCATTAGGTTTTGTTTTTAAAGAATTTTTATCAAAATTAGACATCAATTAATAAAAAAAAGTTAAAATACATACAATATCTATAAAAAAATAAAAACAAATTCAGGTAAATGTGGTTTATGGCAACTTAAAATCGTTTTCTTTATTATTTCCATTTTTTTTCTAAAATTTGCTCTATTTATAGTATTTTTGAAGCGATGCAACGATAAACGCAGATCTTTTATAAATTTATCATGGGTGTAGCCCTCTGATATAGTTGACTCTGTAATAAAATTATTGTTATTAATAAATACTATTAGAACTTTCTCAAAGCAATTACCATAAATTGCGTTAATTATATTCCAATATTGTTTAGGGATTTTTACCCCTATTTTTATATAAATATATTGTACACTTACCTCTAAAATAATTATTAGAAAGTTAATATTATTTATTTTCACCACAAAACACTTTAACACACACTTTGAAACAACCTTTCACTGGCACTTTAAAAACACGAATGAATGATTTTTAGTCTCTTCTTATATTTGTTTTGTTTTTAGACGTTAAAGTACAGTTTTTTTTTCATAAAAAAAAACTAAAAAAATTTGTTGACAACAACATCTAATTCTAAGTGAGGATAGAAACACGACAAACTTTTACAATTGTTGTCTATGTTGTCCTCAACAAATCTTCTCTGAATCAAAAACTTAATGACACTGTTGCTCATTTCGTCGTCAATATAACTTGAACACGTGAAGTTGTTGATAAGTTTGTCTTTAAAGAAGTTTAAATAAAGACAAGTTCAATATATTGTCGCTCATCTTGTCGTAAATGTAACCTGAAACAAGACAATTTGCATGCAATTGTCGCTCATCCTGTCCTCAATAATATCTTATTCAAGACAAATTCAAGAATTTGTCATTATGCTGTCTACTATTAAGCTCAAAACGCGACATATTACACGACTGTGTTATTAAAGTTGTCCTAAATTGAATTTTATACAGGACAAATTTGAAAAACTCCTGCAGACATCATTGATGCAAACGTCGTCAATAACGACCTGGCCAACTGGGAATGATATCAGTTTACAGTTAAACATGTTGTGTATGTGTGTTGTCATTGCCTTTGTTGTGCACGACAGCATTCGAGTGTTGTATACACATGCATGTGCAACAAGCAACTTGCTGTTGGTGTTAAACACACACACAATTAAGTACATGAGAGAAAAATGAAAATAAAATTTGTTTGCTTGCAACAACACTACGGTAATTGACAAATTTTCTGTTTATAGTCTTTCGTCCACAAGTGGGTATAATGTTTCAACAGGAAATCCAAAAGAAACCTGATCATGAAAAGAGTATTTCTTGCAAGTGGATCTCTCATCCATATTCGTAAGAAGGATTTAATAAGAAAAGTAGAGAAACATACATACATACGTTTAGATTTAATCACTTCGTTGTTGAACACTTAAACTATTGTGTACATTCGGTTTAAGAAGAGATAATCTCTTGATGTTTATCGTTTTAAAACTTATTTGTTTAGAGTTTCAGTTAATATGAGATCCTATCAGATTTTTTAAAGAAAAAAACTGCATGTTTTTGTTGAATAGAAAATTATAAAAAGTACAATTGAAAAGTCTTTTTTACTTATCGATTTATAAATAATACCGCATTGCTTTTATTAATAAAAAATGGTTAAAACATAAACATTCAAAAAAGTACCATAATTACATGAATTTGGTACTATAAAAGGTACCATAAAAAGGTGTAATATTCGCGTAGTCCAGCAGCTAGTGTGTTGTCTTAGTGGACGTGAGGCTACGGTTCAAAAATATTTCTTCTGTGACTTCCTTTCAGCAGATTTCTGGCAAAAACTCTGAGGATAAGCAAAATTGCCATGATGATTTTCTCACAAATCTGTCGTTCGAAGTCCCACCACTCATGTATAAAATTAACGCACACAACATAAGTAGCGTGAGAAGCTAGGTCGTAATCCAGACTGAAGGGTTGTAATGACCAATTATGTCTGTATGTAATAAAAAAAGTCATTAAAAATCAAAGCAAAAGCATGCCAAGACCTTGGATTATGTTAGCCTATTAAACCATAGCCTTAAAATCTATTTTAATCTAACGTGTTATCCATTTCGTAGTTTAAAACTGGCCAGACTTAGATCTAGGTCTCCTACTTACGAATACGATCCGTTTAACAATTGAAGAAAGCATACAAATTGCTTAAATTTACTGTGCATTACGGGGTAATTATCGTCGCCGTAGTCTAATAGGTAATGTGTTGGCATATTAGATCTGAGTCTGAGGTTCAAATCCCAGCTAAGACATCTCCAACAAAACGAAAAATGGAAAAATATTTCTTCGGCGACTTTCTCTTAGCAGTCTTCTGGCAAAAACTGTGAAAGTAAATAAAGTTGCCATGAAAAGTTTCTCGCAAATCTGTCGTTCGAAGTCGATTTTAAACTATAACTGTAACTCATGAATAAAATGAAAATATCAAACATTGGTGGTGCGAGAAGCTAGGTTATAACCCAGACTAAAGTGTTGCCATGACCAATTAAATAAGTAAATATCATCGCCGTAATCGGCCTAGTGTGTGAGGAATTGGCGAGATTATAAGGAATTTGAAGAGACTACAAGATCGACGGATAAGATCATGCCTGTTCAACTTCGAAATGTAAAAACAGTTTTAGGGGCAACCCGAGTTTGTCAATTCCACAATGTTCTAATCACCTCAGTACCTTCTTCCCTATAAAGTTGGTCACATAACAATTGAAGTCAGTTGATCGCTTACAACCTCGTAGATATGAGCAACAGGCCTTAAATGGTGATTTTTCGAACAAAATTTCCTTTAGCGCTGAAACGTATTTCTCTCACTGTGTTTAAACTCGTCAAATTGTAGCAAAATTGCTGCTCGGAGAACTCAGAACAAATTGTGGAAATGTAATTGAATTCAGCATACTAAGCTCTGGTGGTTTTATTGGAACAAAGTTTTTTCAAAGTAAACCTGAAAGAACTCTTTTAGACAATTCAGATGGGTGTGATCGTATGATAAGCGTTTTTTCGCCTGGAGTTGAAGATTATAAACTAGTCGATTAGATAGATACACACCCGATTTTGTCTTTATTGCATGAGGAGTTAGTTGCCCGAAAGAATAATTTCACGATTTTCCGCCTTTGTCAATTGGTCATCAATATCATGGGATTTGACGCTGTTTGACCATTCTGTGGAACCACGTTAAAGGCTTTCTAAAGTATTTTGTGCAGAATTTTAGTGACTTTTTAAATTGGTGCGTGCGAGTTGCTGTCGATGTTGTAGAATGGGTAGTGAAGTGGTCGATGTAGTAGAATGGGTAGCTAGACTAGAGTTCTGAGTTTAAATCTCAGCTCTAATAAATTAAAAGAATATAAAAAATATTTCCCTTTCAGTATTCGTCTGGTAGAAGACATGGAAATGTTTCTGAAATCTGTAGTTCGGCTTCTACTTCAAACTGTAAGACTAAGACTCGCTGATCGTGGATAAAATAACTTAACGATGGTCGGATAATGTCAGTCTGCGGCGTATTGGATTCTATATTACGGCCGATAACTATACTTTCGATATAGCCAAGGAGTTTATTTATCTTGGCCCCGCCGTTACCACCAAAGATGATGTCAGTCTGGAGATCAAGCTCAGGATCCCTCTTGCCACAGGTGCTACTGTGGTCTCAATAGGCAATTGAGTAGTGGACACCTCTCTCGTACGACAAAACTAATACTCTACAAGATGCTCATCCTCCCCGTGCTTCTTTATGGCGCAGAGGTATGGACACCATTAAGAACTGATGCAGCAGCCTTGAGAGTATACGAGAGAAAAGTCCTACGTAAGATCTTCGGTCCAGTGCGGATTGGCGATGATTTCCGTATCCGATCCAACAGTGAGCTGTATGAGCTTCTCAACGACATGGTCGTTGTGCAGCGTATTAACATCCAGCGACTGCGCTGGCTCTGCCATGTCGTTCGAATGGAGGAGAATGCTCCGGTGAGACGGGTATTTGATGCGGAGATTTGCGGAAATCGGCGAAGAGAACGACCTTGTTTGCGTTGGAAGGACCAGATCGAGGAAGCCCTGTCATCGATTGGTGTGACCAACTGACGTAGGCGCGCAAGAAGCAGAGGCGCCTGGAAGGATATGCTAAGGCAGGCCGAAATCCATTAATCGGGTCAGTATGTAATGTTAACGATGACGAATATAATTTCCTGGCAGTCCTATAAAATAACAATAGCCCGTGGGTGGTCTGAAGATGATTTCTAAGAATCTGAAATTTCAATCAATGTCTTGAGTATGTTTATTGCAGTCAGTTGGCTTTTAGAGGCCACATTGAAATCAATTTTCAAAACTGTATTGACTTTGTGTATAATAATACGCCAATATTGTATTGGTGCTTACAAAAAGTACTTTTTCTTTTTGGTACTCTTTACGGGCTCTAATTCATTGCCTTCCATAACAATGAAATGCTGCAAAATACTCCACCATTACATTACAATTGTGTGGATGGATGGATGGATGGATGGATTTATCGTTGACATTTTGTGATATTTTCTTTGCTTATATTTTGTGTAGGGATTGTGTGGTTACCGCAAATGTCACAGAAGTGATCGATTTCTCAAAAAAAAAAAAGTTAAAAAACGGCAACATTTTCTGTTGATCACAAAAGACACACAAAAGTTCATTTCATTTCATTTCAATTCAATTCAATTGTTGATTTGACTTGACTGGATAATTTTCGTATGTTGCAGCTGCAATAAAATTAAATGACATTAAAACAACAACAACAGCAGCAACAGCAACAGTAAAAAATTCAAAATAGAAGATTGAATGTTAACATAAACCCCCCCCCCCAAAAAAAAAAGTGGTGCCCAGTGTTTTGAGCGTGTTAGTAAAACTCTGGAATACTGGAGTCTCTTTTTTGTTGCTTCTGCTACATCTCATTTTAAAAATGGAAAAAGAAGAAAAAAGAGGAAAAAAGAAGAAGGAAAACAGAATGGAAATACAAACCGAAATTGACAGTGTCGATGTTTAAGTTGCAGTCAAGTCGTGACCCACGATCAATGAACCTCGTCTCTGTTTTTTTTTGCTTTTCTTTTCTGTTCGTTAACATCGTTTCATATCGAGGTAGAGAGGATAACTTCCTCCTTTTAAGTGTTGTTGTACAATGAAATGAACAATAAATACGGTGGTGTTGTAGTGACGGTGGTCATGTATAAAGTCTTGTAAATTTGCCGCTTCATTCTGTTGGCAATTTTATTTCGTTTCCAAAGAAACGTAAAAAAGTCTTCTTTTATTTTTTGGGAAGTAGAAGAGAAGGAAATATGAGAATAGAAGTGTATTCATTCCTTGGCTTGGGTAATGGGGGACTCTTGTAATGTATTCTTAAATAAGTGTCTTTTTTATTACATGTTAGGGTTGCTAAATAACTAAAATGTGGTAAGAAGAAGAGGTTTGTAAGGAAATGTAAGACAAGACAATGCTGTAAACCAAAGCAAGCTATTCGAAGCGGTCTGTATGGAAAGTTAGACCGGAGTCCCAGCTTCTCAAAACAAGCTATTCGAAGCCATCTTTATGGAAAGTTACACCGGAGTCCAATGAAATATTATAAATTATGTCTTGCAACATGTAAATCTCAAGTTATTTACTTACTTAAATGGTCCTTACAATCCTTTAGTCAGGATTACAACCTAGCTTCTCACACCCAGCTTCTTAAAACAAGCTTTTCGAAGCCAGCTTTATGGAAAGTTGGACACTTGCACAGTTAAATATTACAAACTACGTCTTGCAACATCTAAATCTCAAGTTATTTACTTACTTAATGGTCCTTACAATCCTTTAGTCAGGATTACAACCTAGCTTCTCCAATTAGCTTCTCAAAACAAGCTTTTCGAAGCGATCTTTGTGCAAAGTTAGACAGAAGCTCAGTAAAATAATATAATTTACGTCTTGTAACATGTAAAGCTCAAGGCACTTACTGACTTAAATGGTCCTTACAATCCTTTAGTCAGGACAACAACCTAGATTTTCACACCCAGCTTCTCAAAACAAGCTTTTCGAAGCCAGCTTTATGGAAAGATAGGCACTTGCGCAGCAAAATATTACAAACTACGTCTTGTATCATGTAAATCTCAAGGCCTTTACTTACTTAAATGGTCCCTACAATCCTTTAGTCAGGATTACAACCTAGCTTCTCACACCCAGCTTCTCAAAACAAGCTTTTCGAAGCGATCTTTATGATAAGTTAGACCCGAGTCCAGTGAAATATTTAAACTATGTCTTGTTACATGTAAATCTCAAGGCACTTACTTATTTAAATGGTCCTTACAATCCTTTAGTCAGGTTTACAACCTAGCTTCGCACACCCAGCTTCTCACAACAAGCTTTTCGAAACGATTTTTATGCAAAGTTAGACAGGAGTCCGGTGAAATAATTTAAACTATGGCTTGTAACAACTAAATCTCAAGGCATTTACTTACTTAAATGGTCGTTACAATACTTTAGTCAGGACAACAACCTAGCTTCTCATACCACCCAAATTGTGTGTGTTAATTTAATACATGATTGGCAGGTTCTGCAGTTTAAAGTGGATTTTTGAGCAACTTTTCATGGCAGTTTTATTTACTTACAGAATTTTTGCCAGAAGACTGCTGAGAGGAACTGGCCGAAAGAAAAGTTTGAGTAGGGAGTTGAACTCCATACTACGGCGGCTTCTTATATCAGAGAACATATTAAAAATTAAGAGTTGCCTACCATGACATCAATGGATGATAGCTGCGTCAAGCTGACAAGGATTGAAGAGCCAAATGATCTATATGTGCACCTTATTAGAGATGGACATTGACAAAGAAAGTGTCGGCTTTGTTTTGAAATACCAAACACCAGGATAGAATAGAACGATTCTATTTCGTTTAATATCTCTACCTGGCAACTCTAGTTCTAAATATTCCATATGTTTTGCCTCCTGTTTCGGGTGCCTATTGAATGTGGTGGTTATTTGATTTGGTTCCAATGTAATTTGGCTGTTTGACTGGCTTTTCTCTTCTTTTTTTTTGCCAATTCTTCACTCACATTATAGAATACACAACACATAAATTGTATGTCTGTTTATGTTGTGTGTGTGTGTGGCTTTTAAGCCAAAAAAAAACAGAAAATAAAGAAACACAATAAATTGCTTTGAAACCTGAAGGCTACAAAACATTTAAATGAAATGAAACTGACATCACGATCGGTAATTTTCTCAAATAATACCAATTGCTTTTCCCAAAAAACAACAACAAAAACAAAAAAAAATTGGGAAAAAGAGAAGGAAAAACTATAAACAGAAAAGTGTTGCATTTGGTTTACATACGTGGGTTAGTTGAAGAGTTTACGACAGTCCATACTATACTGTTTTCATTCGCAACTTACAATACTGAGATCAGTAACGACTATTCAAAAAGATGAATAGAATCGAAACATACCCCATAATTTGTGATACTTATACGCATTCATACTTATTTTAATATCATGGAACCTCTACTCATATTCAAAGTTTGAAGTACTCATCATATTCATACTTAACACGTATGACGTTGTTGTTGATTTCGACCCTCCATAACTCAACATATACACGAATCACAAAATAAGTATGATTCGCGTACGAACACTAAAATACTCACTAGAAGGTTGTGTGCTATTATAAGTATTTTTCTAAAGTTATGAATCTGAATGGGTAGGAGGCTTTTGAATCAAACATGTATGAATGGTATGAGTTTGATGTCAACGTTCTACGCATACTCATTGCAACCTGTACTTATAAATCAACGTTGTAGTGAGTATAAATGAATCACGAGTAGTTTTTTTTCAATATTGTTGACTCACATATATTCAAAATTTCATGAGTGCTTATGAGTAGCGAAAAAACGATTCACTGCTGATCTCTGTTACAATAGAGATTTGAATTCCTCAGAATATGGATCTTATAAAGGGTCCGCCAAATAACTTCTTTTTTTTAAATTGCTTAAAAAAAAACTACTGAATATTTTCTCAAATTTCTTCTTTTATTTGAAAGTACAATCCTTCCGGTTAATAATGGAAAATAATTTCATTCAAATGGCTGCCTCGGCTGGCCATGCAGTAGCCTACACCAGAAGCTGCCGATTTTGGCAAGAAAATAATCTTTTCCGATGAAGCTCATTTTGATCTTGGCAAAATTGTCGCATTTGGGGCACAGAAAACCCGCACGCATACATTGAAAAGCCGACGCACCCAAAACGAGCTACTGTTTGGTGCGGATTTTGGTCCAGAGGCATAATTGGACCATTTTTCTTCGAGAATGAGCAAGGAGTGGCCGTTACAGTCAATGGCGATCGTTATCGGGCCATGTTAAACGAATTTTTGTTCACAAAAATTGAAGAGGAGGATATTGGCAACATTTGGTTTCATCAGGACGGTGCTACGTGCCACACAGCCAAAGCTACACTCAATGTTTTGCGCCCTGTTTTTGAACATTGCATTATAAGCCGCAGAGCTGATGTCGTTTGGCCACCTCGGAGCTGCGATTTGACACCGTTGGACTATTATTTGTGGTGCGGTGCCGCCAAAGATAAGTGTTACGCTGACAAGCCAGAGACAATTGACGCTTTAAAGGACAATATTCGTGAAGCCATTGGTGAAATACAGCTGCACCCAATCGATAATTTGATTAAAAATTGGACCGATCGTGTAGGCTACTGCATGGCCAGCCGATGCAGCCATTTGAATGAAATTATTTTCAATTATTAACCGGAAGAATTGTACTTTCAAATAAAAAAAAGAAATTTGAGAAAATATTCAGTAGCTTGTTTTAAAGCATTTTCAAAGAAAAAAGGTATTTGGCGGACCCTTTATGTCATACGAATTCAATGTATTATACGTACAGTGAGCGTCAAAAGCAACTGTCTACTAAAAGAGAAAATTCTAACAATCACCAAACTCAACTTTTGCTACTTAAGGAGAGTGCCCAAAGAAATTGGACAATATTTCGAAATTTTTTGTATTTTTTTGTTTCAATTTTAAAAACTAACAATGATACAATTTTCAAATAAAAATTACGATAATTTATTAATGTATGTATGTTTTTAATGTACAGTTTCTTTTGATGCTCACTGTATGGCTGCCTTCCAAAATGTATCAATATAAAGTTTGTATGCAGTTCTACTACGGTATGTAAATTTTGTACATATGCAAAGTAACCAAACAATGCATCAACTATAAATCCGATGCCTGATTGCTTTTTGACTGCGTTAAAAATACACATTGACGACGTTTTGAAATGGAATACATTGTATATATTTTGTACAGCGGCATTATGAAACACTATACTTTGTTCAAACACAAAGCAACTAACATTTTGGAAGGCAGCCTATATTGCATTTGACACCTAACATATGATGAATTTCTTAGACTACCCTCGCATGTTATGTTCAACATCAACAAGGCAAACAAAAAAAAAAAGTTTAAAAAAAAATCCATCATATAACCTGGAGTGGGAGTGTAGGTTCATATGTCCGTATATTACAGTTTTATGTGTGCTGTGCAGTGGTGGTACTCCCATTTTAAAAGCTTAAGGGCGAAATTTGATTTTCAATCCTTCAAATAATAACATGACTTTGGCAGAGTTTTCTTTCCTTTTTTTCGCTTTATGGCGTATAATTTTTGTTTTTGACGTTTTGAGGCGAAAAATGTTTGTTCAGGTGTTAATGATGAAACACATTTGCCGCAAATGTTCAAAAAAATGAACATGAAGAAAAAGGAATTTGCTTAACTTCATTACCCCCACTCCCCCCAAAAAAAAGGTGACCTGTTTAATAAAAAAAAAATTCTCTCGCTGCAATAGACATTAAGTAACCCTGTGGTAGCGTGACCTGATTGCACTTTAGCTTTGAATTTTTATGATTTTTACTACCACTACTCGTAAACATAATGTAAAATAAAGTAAAGTAAAGTTTTGATTTGTGTTTTGTGGTTTTCTTCCTCAAAACGTGGGAAAATATTTTTCTAAAGTTAACGTTCAGTTTCATAAAATTTCTGTTCTGCTACTCTTCTTCTTCTGCTTCTCCATCGGCCATGGTGACCATTGTTGATTAACCAACCGCATCGGGACCATAACCGTGTAACCTTTTTCTGTTCCTTCGTTTTTTTTCTTTGCAGTTATTAAGTCGTCTCTTCCTCTATCATGCTTTTGCTTTTTATGTCATGATTTCTGTTTTGTTCCCCTTTCCAAGTTCAATTTCTGGCCTATGATTTATTGTTGCAAACGAATGATAAAGAAGCCATGCAACAATACAACAACAACAACAATAATAATTATTAAATTATTATTTAAAATTGTTGTCTGTCATACTTGTCGTAGTCGTCTCCTACAACTTAAAGCGAAACAATTTGTGAATGACTTGATAGCGGAAAATTATCATGACAAGATTTTTATTTCATTTCTTTGGTTGGTTTTCGTTTCATGAGTTTCATGAGTTTGGTTAAGAAAATTACGGCTGAAGTAAGCCAAGCGGAACAAGAAGAAAATTTAAAAAAAAATTTTAAATGATGTTCAAATTTATTTGTGATAATTAATTTAATTTTATACTCACATCCGGAAGAACTCTTCAAAATTCTAACCTGTAACATATTTGAACTCAATTGGTCCTTACGTAGGTGGGTAGGTAGGTTGAGGGGGAGGAGGCCAACAATAGGGGTCAAGGCCTTATACCGTGTTCAGACACTCAATATTCGTTTATTTGTGAACAATATTTTATGTGTTCAGACACAGAATATCAATATTTTTTGACAGCTGGTAAGCAAAACAGCTGTTCCTTGTTGTTGTTTGTTGTTGTTAATATTTGAGTTGTCAAATAACAATAGAAAGTGTTCGCAAAATTGTAATATGCTCACTGAACGTACTTATGATAGTGCTGCATTGTAAGTTTTACTCAATATTATAACAATTTGCATATTTATTGCGCAATAATTAATTGAAATTTTATACGAAATATTGATCTCAATAATGGCGTTTATTGCGATTTACGCCTATCTAAACACGGTATTATGATAAAAGGCATACACTTAAGCTGTCAATTAGGCTTGTTGTGCTCTCACCATTGAGCGATACCAACCACGGTTTTTATAGGAAGTCTGTACCTTGTATAAACTTCCTTAACTTCTTGCAGTCCACTCCTTTGAGGCGAGTTAAGCTTGATTATAATGTAGTCGCCGCCAATAAAAGAATTTCTCGAATAGCTGTCATTCGGAGTCGAATTTTAAATTGTAGGTCCCGCCCCTCATGGATAAAATTAATACACACAACATAAGCGGTGTGAGAAGCTAGGTTGTAACCTTGGCTAAACGGTTGTAAAGACCAATTATGTATGAATAGTGTCATCCTTAACATAAAGGCTGCCTTCCAAAATGTTAGTTGCTTTGTGTTTGAACAAAGTATTGTGTTTCATAATGCCGCCGTACAAAATATGTACAATGTATTCTATTTCAAAACGTCGTCAATGTGTATTTTTAACGCAGTCAAAAAGCAATCAAGCATCGGATTTATAGTTGATGAATTTTTTGTTTACTTTGCATATCTACATTGTTTATATACAGTAGTAGAACTGCATACAAACTTTGTATTGATACATTTTGGAAGGCAGCCAAAATGTGTTCTATCGTTGCCTCTAGCACATGCTCTTCATACATCATTTTCCACTAAGCCAATACAACGCATATGTTCACCGGAGAAGTCCAGTGAATATGCGTCATAGTGTCCTCAAGTCGCCTTTATTATGTCTTAAATACTCATGGCTTTTCTCTGATCGGAGCCGTTCTTGAATATCTTTGTCATCCTTCCTACTTTGAGGTATATTCGATGTAACGTTCTCAGCCTTCAATGCACCAAATGCCGGTAATTCTAAACGAAACGGTTTAACAATATTTGCATGGAACTCTAGGAACCTTAACACGTTGACTGCCGCGGCAATTTTCAGAAAACTGGCCACGCAAGCCAACATTGACTTTTTGTTCTTTTCCCAGAAGCCATTTACCGATACTAGCACTGATATAATACGATTTTATTCGTAGCTACACAAAAATGGCAGATTTAGTGAGTACGACATAACTCGTAGTTGGCTCCCTAGAAGGGAACGTAATCTACGAGTTATCTCGTAGTCGGTAGTCAACGTGTTAACCATCTATTTATATGAGACAGTGTTAACTGCTTGATTTACTGGCTTGAAAACCTTTCCTTGTTTTTCTTTGGCATTGCATTCTGAATTCCCTCAAGCGTTCAATACTTCTATATTGTCATGGAAATGGAAATCGCATGAATAATTCACTTGCTATGATGAGTGAAAAGCGTATTAAAAAAGTCATGGATTGTTTTTCTACAATTTCAGGCTTTTCCTTTGGTATTATTGCTTGCAAGACAGGGCTTAAGGTTCCACTGAAACGAATCCTATTGAACAATATTTTGGTATCCTTAACCACAATCATTCTGTCTATGTTGTTAATCTCTAACTGGACTATTATTTCCTAGATCGATCAGAGTGTTTATTTTATAGATAATGCAGTCATCGAAGCTTACGTTGACAATTTCTGTTTACGATCCCTCACCTCCGTTGAGCCTCATAGAAGAGGTTCATATGATGGTTCCTTTTATTTTTTATTATCATAAGAGGATAATACAGCGACCATACGATCCATTGTTCTCGCCTCAAACTTTATAGGGTATATCTAAAATGTCTCCTTCAAACCTATTGCCCCGACAAACTTCAAGCACCTTATTAAGGCAGCTCCTAAAACCGTCTTATTATTTTATCCATTTTTTTTTCCTTTAAGGAACACATGATTGCCACAAAGCATCTCACCATTTTCTTATACTCATGTGAAAATGTATACAGGGTTGCTGGATTAAATATAATAGTGAGCGACCCCCAATCTGTGGTTAGTTCACTGTTGACATTGTTCTAACTAAAGAGACAGAAGGATGAGTTAAATTAAGGGAGACTGACGCCGTTGTATTTTTCAAATGGAAACAAACTTAACAAAAGATTTTTTATATTCTGCAGCATGCGATGCTTGATGGCAATCAAGCACTTTAACCACTGCATCACAACATGTTAAATTTTTGATTTGAAAATGATACAGGTAATAACGATCATCCCACTTTTTCAATAATACATACATATGTACATACATAATTGGTCATTACAACCCTTCAGTCAGGATTACGACCTAGATTCTCACACCACTTATGAGTGGTGGGACCTACAGTTTAAAGTCGACTCCGAACGACAGATTTTTGAGAAACATTTTCTTGGCAGTTTTTGCCAGAAATCTGCTGAGAGGAAGTCGTCGAAGAAATACTTTTTGTATTGTTACGTTTTCACCTTTTTAAAAAACGTTTAAATATGAGTTCGTTAATTGCAAACAAAGTAAAAACAAATGTGTTTAATTTCAGTTAAACTTTATTCTTTACACTACTTTTGTGTGCCACCGTATACAACTTAACGATACAACAATAATAAACTGTTTATTCACTTTACTAGTTCACACAAGTATTCGCGATTTATTTTGCTCGCACGCAATTTCACACAAGGCTGACTGAATTAACTCTGACTGCTGCCTGCTTTGTCCAGCCCCTTTTATAGTCCGACACAATCAGTCTAGCGAACATTCTTGAAGTGGAAGGTTCGTGATCTCGCCTTCTCGAGAGCTCTATTGCTAATACATTGTTGTTTGTGTACTTTGCTTATGTTGCCGTTGGTACCAGACGCAACCAGGTTCGTCATACATATGCGTGTGTGCAGCTTTAGATAATCAACACGTTCCTTGTATTGTTAGTGTTAGTGTGTATTTGTATCGTGTGTTTATCGTTGTTGTTGTTAAACGATATTAGGTCGTTTCGATTTGCGTAACAGTATTTTGTTTTGATGTCTGGGCTGGGACTCGAACCCTGGCTTTACGTCTAATAAGCCAACACACTACCTACTAGACTACGGCGACTTCAATTTTTTCAATAATATTTGATGGAAATACAAATGTCCATCAGATGGCACGCGGAAACTTCTTCCTGTAGTTATACTGGTGTGATAAACCGCCACACCTTCAATCGTTAGCAGTAGGGTGCTTGATCATTGGCTTCTCCTAGCTACGCTTGAAAGAAGTGCTAACACTTTTAAATGCCATTGTTTTTACTAATGAAATTCTTTTTGTGATTTTTTTTTATAAAAAAAAAACCTGGACGCACTTAATTCTACTAAAAAATAAAAATTCTTCACCTCTTATGTGTGATATTTTTAACAGCAGGAAATTGACGAACGTATTTAACTCATTGACATATTTCACCTGCATTTTATGTAAATTTGTAATTAAAAAAAAAACAAAATCACAAACTGGCTAAACAGTAATTTGTTAACGGCTTTTAACATCCCTTTTACAACGAAACTTAATGCAAACGCGTTTAAATTAATTGCAAAAACACTTTAACGAAAAGCAATTCCTGGTTGTAAAGAGTTTCTTCATGACAAACTCATTTTTTTATACCAAAAGAAATGTACGCCTTGAGCGGTTATGGGCAGTTAAAGAATTCTTAAAAAAAAATCTTTAAATTCATTGCAAGTGTTAAAACAATTTATAACCGGGCATTGAATGTTTTCGTTTTCTTTTCTTTTCCAGTTTCTGCTCATTACTTAACGTTTTTTTTGTTTTCTTCTTTAAGAAAACCTCATTTATTGATTACCTCTGGTCATTTACACCGTTAATTGCATACACTGGACAACTTACAACGCATTTTTTTTTTAAAGACAAGGTTGCGCTACACTGCAATGAAATTTAAACTGTTTAGTCGTTACGTTGGTAACACTGAGCAGCATAGAACTTAAAAAAATGATTTTGAATTTGAGAACTTTGTTACAGTTTATTGCGCACTTTTTTCTAGTCCGTCTTACTTGTCTATCAGGAGTTAAATCTGAAGCTGTTGGAGCAGACCACTG
Source organism: Sarcophaga subvicina (assembly GCA_936449025.2). Lineage (NCBI taxonomy): Eukaryota > Metazoa > Arthropoda > Insecta > Diptera > Sarcophagidae > Sarcophaga > Sarcophaga subvicina. Next base: position 108,385,940 of record OW388083.2, on the reverse strand, counting down.
TCTCTGTAGGTCCGTGTGTCGAACCCATATTCCAAATAGTATTACTGGTATAGGGTAACCAGTTTTCAGCACTGGTCAACGAAAGTCTTTTTTTCTTTTTAATCTTCCACACAATTTTTCCTCAAATTTTTCCACTTTTATAGCGTGTAACCTATAAGCCTGATCAGCGTAATCGTAATCGTCATCATCATTATTTTGTGTCATGCCAAGAATTTAACCGTAATTTTTCACTATTATCGGGGCTGTTAATTAAGACTCTTTATCCCACAGATCACATCAATAAAATTCTTCTAAAACGTGCAACATTTTTAACTTGAAGGCACACAGAGAGGAGGCCTGTGCTGCATCATACACAGGCAATTATTTGTGAAAATGTAACGCAAAGTCGTTATCAAATTTCGCCTTCTTCGTCGTGGCTTTTGCGATTCGTGGTAAATGATCGATCATTAAACGCCTTAAAACATTTACAGTCAACAGGCAAAACAGTGAAACACAAAGAGAGAAAGAGAGCAAGTCAAAGCATGGGAGAAACCGTTTTCCGTTTTCTTTTTAATACCATGGCAATCATCATATAAAAATCTTACATTGCTCAAGCGGTTGGGAGGGGAATTACAAAACGAAATCGACACAAATACTGCACATGAGTGACGAGTTGATTAACGGTCATGTCAAGTGCTCTGTGGCGCGGCAGTCAAGAGAAAAATTGCGCTTAAAATTCGTTTTAATTTTTAGTTTATTGACTCAACTTTATAGTTCAGTTCAGTTGTTGTTGGTTGCTGTGTGTTTTAGCTCGTCTGCATGTGCAACATGCCAGAAACTGGATCACACATGTTTAATCGACAGTCAATCAATCTTGTGTTGGCTATGTTTGATGGCCTCTGATTTGCCGTCTGCTATGCCGTCTTGTCAGCGAGCAAAAAAAAAAAAAAGCTTGCCGGAAGAATAAAAACCGTTAAATGTGACGTTTTTAAAATTTTTGTTTGTGTTGTTGTTACAAAAAAAAAAAAAAAAAAACAAACGTTGTTTGAAGTTTGGTTGCAAATTTGATTTTGATTTGTTGTTTTAGTTGTCGCGACTGCATTGCCACAACAACAGTTGTATGAAATGAACTCAACAACACGTGCAAAGACAGGTTTTTTAGTTGAAGCTTATGAAACAAAGTAGAAAAACCGAAAATTGGCTTCGAATTAAGTGGTTTAATGTGTTTCTTGCCACAGGTTGTATATTCGCTTGGCTAATTGTTCATCTACAAATAGAAATGATTACAGAGACGTGGCAGAACAAGGGCACAGGGATTTTTTTGGGTAAATTTCATAGGAGTATCTCACAAAGGTAATCGTCTTAAAGGTACCTTAGATGAGCATCTCAAGCATCTATCTCGCATTGATATTGGTAGTCTGAGCCCGTTCGTCAGAATCTCCGCGTAGTTCTGGGACTAGCGAAGCATGCAATGGTGTCACAATGGCTTCTATGTGGCCTTGTCCTTCAAACTTTTTTGGATGAACCTACCTACCTAAGTCATATGTAGCCGCCGTAGTATAGTAGGTAGTGTGTTGGCTTATGAGGTACGAGCCTGTAGTTCAATCCCCCAGTAGTTCCGCGGCTGCCTCTCAGCAGATTTCTGACAAAAACTCTGAGAGTAAATAAAATTGCCATGAAAAAGTTTCTCAAAAATCTGTCGTTAGGAGTCGACTTGAAATTGTAGGAACCGCCACTCATGTATAAAATTAACACACATACACAACATACATAAGTTGTTTGACAAGTTAGATCGTAATCCTGACTGAAGCGTTCTAATGACCAGTTAAGTATTATGTATCTAAGTCAGCTAATGTAATAATTGTTAGGAGAACTTCCATAGTTGCCTAGGCCCAACTAATCAATCCCATCGATGGATCTGACATCTTGAAAAAAAAAGAATTAAAATATATTCCCTTGGATCACCTCCTCCCATCAATCATCTGGCACAAGATCAAGAGTAATAAAATGCCATGAAAAAAGCTACTCAAAACTGGTCTTTCGAACTTGCGGGCCTTGGAAAAAATTAATATAAACAATATGGCTGTTATAAGAAGCTACGCTGTAATCTAGGGTAAAAGGTTGTGATAGCAATGCACTTTTAGACGGCCCGGACTATATTGCTGAAGGGTGCCACTCCGAACTCAAACCACAAATAGAGCTTTAGTTGATATAAAAGCGTTTTTGGTAGAGGATGTAGCCTTCAGCATGACATGGATTTATAGTGTCCCTATTGAGAAGAGGGGGCTTCTCTGGATTTATAGAGCAAATGGTGCCCCTATTCTGGAGAGGGGGCTCTATGGATTTATAGATCAAATAGAGTCCCTATTCTGAAGAGGGGCCCCCTCTGCATTTACAGAGCAAATGGTGTCCCTATTCTGAAGAGGGGGCTCTATGGATTTATAGATCAAATGGTGTCCCTATTCTGAAGAGGGGCCCCCTCTGGATTTACAGAGCAAATGGTGTCCCTATTCTGAAGAGGGGGTCCTCTACAACCTCTTAAGAGAAAATCTACGTCATTAAAGTGGCAGTTGTAATGGATGCCCTGTTGTAAGTCTTATAACTTTGGAATCTTTTATTTAAAGGCACAGCACGAAACGCCTGGTTTACACGGCATTTAAAAGGCTGTGGAATTTCACATTTCGATCAACATCAGGTAAAACAAAGATGGTTGACAAAATCTACCTGAAAATTATAGGGAGCGAAGTGAGATGTCACCTTTGTGTACTGAAGTCAGTAGACTTAGTCTTGATGAAAGTAAAAGTACTACATCGGGCTCTATGACTAGTTTTTTTTTAAGTTATAAGGGATAAGAAGTTAACTTCTTCGTATAAAACAAACTGTGCAGTCTAGGTTAGGTTAGGTTAGGTCAGCGGGTAGCTTGCTTTTCACAGGCAAGTTATCTCGATGGCCTTAAGGCCAATTGTGTTACCCAGTGTGAGGAAAGCCTCCTTGTCATGATCCGTTAGTTGTGGGTTTGAACCAGAGATTAGCAATGAATCGTTTTTTCGCTACTTACTCATGAAATTTTAAATATAAGTAAGTCAACAATTTTGAAATTTAACTATGTATTCTGATTCATTCGTACTCACGACAACGTTAATTTATAAGTACAAGTTGCAATGAGTATAAGTACAACGTTGACATCGAACTCATACCATTCGAAATATGTTTGATTCATATTATATTCATATATACTTATTTAGATTCATAGCTTTAGAAAAATACTTATAATACTTGTAAATGATTCAAATGTTGTTAGTTGTTGTTGCATTTACAAAAAAAGAAAAAAGACTCAAGCAAAAAAAAAAAACAAAGCAGCAAGCAGAGCAAACACACAACCTTCTAGCAAGTATTTTAGTGTTCGTACGTGGATCATACTTATTTTGTGATTCGTGTATACGATGAATCATCGAGAGTCGAAATCAATAACATCATGCGTATTGTTAAGTATGATGAGTACACTTCAAACTTTGAATATGAGTAGAGGTTCCATGATATTAAAATAGGTATGAATGCGTATAAGTATCAGAAATTATGAGTATGATTCGATTCTATTCATCTTTTTGAATATTCTCTGGTATGAACAAACCCAAGTTCCGTATGAAACCAGCAGTTCCCTTAGTGACACGTTCGCTGCCATGCCCAGATCGTCAAACATTCTGTCACCTAAAAACCAAAAAATTTCTTCTAAAGCCACATGAGCATATAATTCAAGTCTTGCAAACAGATTTCAAATTCTTGAGTTACTTCCGCAAATCATATGATATGCCTTGTAAAACGATTTGCGAATTGTCTCCAAAAGTGGAATTAATTAAACGTGTTATGAATCACTAGTAACATAAACACACACACGCAAATAATCTTTAACGATTAAATTTAGTTTGAAAAATATTTACTGTTATAAAACGTACAAAGACTATACAATGCAATGCACTGGCAAAGAATGGCATGAAGTCATGCAAGTAATGCCTGTAGTCTCCTAAAATAAACGGCACATGTTGAAGGTGTTGACCGTGAATGTTGCTTTCGAACATTTTAAGCAAACACACACACACATGTAATATACTGTGATGCAGGCCATAGTGAAGGTGGTGTGGGAGGTATACATACATTCATACTGGGGTTCTATCAAATTGTTTTGAATTACATATTTTATGGGTGCGTTCACGTTTGAGTTCGCGTTCGCGTTCAGCATCCAGCCAGCCAGCCAGCAAGTCAAACAAACAGTCACCTAAAACCAGCATGTGTAATGCGCACTGGAGTAATGGTTTATAATTGAAAAAAAGAACGAAAAAAGCGAAAAAACAGAAACAGAAACGAAAGATAAAGTCGCCAGATTGAAGGAAATATGATCTCACCAAAGCAAAGAGTTTAAGCAGCCAATCGATTGGCAAATTGACGATGAATGGACGGACGGACAGTTGGTAAAACGTTTAAGAATTCCGCAAAGCCAAGAGATTAGAAGCAAGAAAAATGTTTCTAGATGGTGATCATGACGATGGAGGTGGTGGTTGCCTGTTGTTGCTTTTTTTTGTTTTCTTATAAAGAAGCCTGCCTGCCAAGCAATTGTGTGAATAGTTCATATAACAACTGCAGCAATAATGAAAGACAAAAAAAACGGAGCTGCACACCTGCAACACGCAAAAAGTAAAATATTTTTTCTGCATTTCTGGTATTTTTTTAATTTAACAGCGGCAACAGCATCTCCCAAGTCTAATAATAAAGATTTAAGGCATCTATCTGAAAAACAACATGTGGTTGTTGTTCTCTAGCGAATATCTTTTAAATGAAATTCTTCTTCCTTAAATGGCACCAGCCTCTAAAAACCACCATCGCCAACACCACCAGCCATTAGCTTTCGTTACTCCTTTTTTCTTTATTTCCCACTCTACTCTCGTATTAATGGCCTGCAAAGTAAAGAAAATAAATTATTGACATGGCCAGCCAGCCAGCAAATGCATCTGCATCTGCATCTGGTTCAGTTTTCATTCCCTAGCGAAATGCAATTTTTTTCACACATTTTTTCTGAACTTCGTTTCAAGACCATATAAGTTCTGATCACACACATGCATTTCAACTATTTTGCCAAAGCGCTAAGAGTACAGGAATTATTTCAGAAGGTATGTTAGCTTAATTAGTCTCAGTTCGGTGCTTTGTTGTGGTTGGAAAATATTTTGAAGAAGAAATACTTTACATATCGCCTTAATTAGTAGCATTTTACTGGCACTAACACCATCTACAACATTTAGGAGATGCGGTAATTGGAGTATGATCTGTGAAAAATGAAATTATGAAGGATTGTGTGTCAAATTAAAGTACTTTTACGGCTGAATTTAGCACCACAGTTCATCTGAAGTATTCCAATTGGAAGGTACAGTGATTGTTGGGTAGCTTAATTATTCTTCATTTCCACTTTATCCTTTTTTGAGTCGTCAGTAAAAACTGAGACGTCAATCTAGTCATCTCTGATACCAGGTATACATCGAACCTCAGTTTAAAGATTATAATCGAAGAAATATAATCAGTGGATATATAGAGATCGTTTTTACTCAGTTTTTCTGTTTAGAACTCTACTGGTTCTGTGTACATACACGGTGAAATTAACAAATTTCCACCTTGACAACAGTTATGGAATCTTAGATGTCGGAGGAAGAGCAAGATCAACAGAAACTTTTTCAAAGATGTATCAGAAGCGTTTCTATAGCTTCAGGAGTGAATAGAAAAGGTTAACCTACTTTGCGCCTGCGCCTGGATTGTCTACTGACGCTGTAAGCGTGAGTGTATTGCTTTGTTTCTTTATATTGTCGTACCGATGCCAGATGGGTCTTGAAATATCTTAGCAGGAGATAGAACTCCACGCTCTCTGTGCCTACCCATGGAAAAATCGTCAAATTTCCCCCTAGAACTGTCGTCTATTGAATATTAGATGTTGGAGCATCAACAGCCTTTCGAACGATGCCTCTGTGTTCCGGATCTAGATTGGGAATGAGTAAATGATACTAATATGACTGAGGAGCTCCGTTGCATTGAAGGTCTAATTTTGAATTGATACCAGGCGACAGAGAAGCTAAGTCGTTATCCTAACTAGAGGCATGTAATGGTCAATTATGTATGAATGTATCAGGCGACAGTATTTTACACGCCTGCAAAATAGTCGAAACTTTCGCATGAAAAATGTTAGTGATCTTCGGTAGTCGGGCACGAAGTCGCCGTAGTCTAGTAGGTAGTGTGTTGGACATTATTATTATTATTATTATTATTATTAGACATAAAGCCAGGGTTCGAGCCCCAGGCTAGACATCAAAATAAAATACAAAAAGTATTTCATCGGCGACTTCCTCTCAGCAGATTTCTGGTAAAAACTCTGAGAGTAAATAAAATTGCCATGAAAAGTTTCTCAAAAATCTGTCGTTCGGAGTCGACTTTAAACTGTAGGTCCCACCACTCGTGTATAAAATTAACACACACAACATAAGTGGTGTGAGAAACTAGGACGCTGTACAATGGAGCAATTCGACCTCCGGGTACTGTACTTGTCTTAATAGACAAGTACACGTCCTCTAACCTAATCTAACCTAACCTTCGGTAGTCGGAAAGAAGCTTCGGAGAAAACGTCAGCTACCTAATTGGATAATATTTTGGATTTGTATATGGAGGAATCAGTATCAGGCCTCAGTATCAGTATCAGTATCAGTATATTTCCCTTCGAAAATCCGAAGAAAAATTTTGTTACAGCATGGATTGGAATGGTATAAAATCCCTTAAAATGCTGCTATACTCCTAGAGAGATTGCCTTTAGAAGCCAGGGGTTCTCATTTAAAACCGAAATCGATAAAATGTGAACGTCAAAAAGAAACTGTAACAATCACCAAAGTCAACTTTTACCACTTAAGGAGACTGCCTCAAAAAATTTTACAATATCTCAAAATTTTTTGTTTGTTTCAATTTTAAAAACTGGCATTGAAACAATTTTAAAATAAAAATAACGGTAATTTATTAATGTATGCTTTTTTTGTAATGTACGGTTTCTTTTGACGATCACTGTATATTTCCTCTACTGTCTCTAATAATAGGTATTTTAAGCTGCTGTTTATATCGAATCTGTTTATTCTGCATGCAAAATTCTTCTTTATTTACTATGCATTCAATGCCCAGCGATTTCTGTTACAGGAACTTAAAATGATTTCAGGACAGGTATTCTTCTGTATCAGCGATCAGCAATGAGTATTCAAAAAGATGAGAAGAATCGAATCATACTCATAATTTGTGATACTCATACGTATTCATTATTATTTTAATATCATGGAACCTCCACTCATATTCAAAGTTTGAAGTGTACTCATCATATTCATACTTAACAACACGTATGATGTTGTTGTGGATTTCGACTCTCCATAACTCAACATATACACGAATCACAAAATAAATATGAATCGCGTACTAAATACTCAATAGAAGTTTGTGTGTTTGCTCTGCTTGCTGCTCTGTATTTACTGCTTATGTGTCTTTTTCTTTTTTCTAAATGCAAGAATAATTAGGACTAAATTTTGATGAATAATTCGAGTCACTCGAATCATTTATAAGTCTTATAAGTATTTTTCTAAAATTATGAACCTAAATGAGTAGACGTCTTATGAATCAAACATATTTCGAATGGTATGAGTTGATAATGTCAACGTTGTAAGCATACTCATTGCAACCTGTACTTTTGTAAATCAACGTTGTAGTGAGTACGAATGAATCAGAGTACATAGTTAAATTCCAATATTGTTGACTCACTTATATTCAAAATTTCATGAGTATTCATAAAATCCTATAGCGCATCTTTAAAGTTCTGAAATTTCACTTGGAATCAAATAAAAAAAGTTTTTAAATTTTCTTTCGCATTCATTTGTTTGATGCTCAAACATAAGGTGCACACTGCACTGATGCACTGGGTCTCAGATAATTAAAAGCGAACACAGTCATGCAATCAGCCCAACCAACCAACCAACCAATGCACCAATTCAACCACTTTATTGTGCCATCAGCCAGCTTATCAGTATAACTGTTCTTTGGCATCATTTTACGTTTTCGTTTTTGTTTCGGTTATGTTTTTTCGTTCGTTTTTTCGTTTCTGTTGGCGGGTAATTTAAAATGTCCTGTTTATGCCAGTTAGTTTTTATTGACCCATTTATTTTTTGGCACTTTAACACCTGAAATTAATTAAACGTATTCACGTGTGTATGTGTACATACATACAATGGGAGTTGCATATGAGTCCATTCGCATGTTGTCCGTCTGCTGGTTACTAAATGCCTTTAGGCTTAAATTTAATAAAAAAAAAAAAAAAATTTTTATTTTATTTTGCTTTCCAGTTGTACTTTAAAAGCCTGCAATTAAAAATGTTGACCAAAACTGCCAACGAAAAAAAACCGATTTTTTCTGTAAGATTTCAGATTGCGCTTGGCCGATAACGTTCGTTCATTCGTTATCGCTAAAAGGTTTCATCTGCGCGCAATATGATATCATCGTTGCAAACGAAGGAATCGATTCGATTATCATGTACAACAAATTATAATCTTTTGTAATTTAATTGCATAGAATGAATGAAAAGAAACCATAATTAATTTCACTCTTTTTGCCACAGGGGGAAAGTTAAGAAATCTTTTTTCCACTTTATGGGACGACAATCAGCGATAACAGGAGATAAGTTGTTGACATTTGTTTAAAATGCCCCGAAAGAGGCGTATCTTTTTTTGATTTTTGTGATTTTGTATACATGTGTGTAAATATTTATTTTTAAAGATGCCAGATTTTTAGTTTGTTATCTGCGAGGTATTCTTCAAAACGGGTTATTGTGGAGTTTACTTTTCCCGGAGTTTTTTTGTCGAATCTTTTGCGTGAGGTGTACTTTAGCCGGATGGATTAAAGGTAATGGCCTCCAAGTTCTCGAAATTAGGAGATGAATTGATTGCCAAACCGCCATAGTCTAGTAGGTCCTGTGTTAGCTTATTAGACGTGAGGCCATGGTTCAAACCCTCACTCACACATTTTATACGTTGCTTTTGGATCACTTATAAAATGGATCTTTCAAACAAATGCAATGTGTGTGGGGATAACCACAGTTTAGAATGCTGCTGCTGAGATTTTAAAGTGATTTGTTTGCATTAGGAAGGGTATGATAAAAAAATTATTTATTTCTGATGGAATCTCTCGTGTTTAAAAGCACTAAAGTACCTCTTTAGCAGTGCATTTGTCGGTAAACAGAAATTAAAGGCAGTCGCATGTCTAAAGAATGAAGTTTCTTGTTTTTTAACAAAACAATACAGGGTATTTGAGAACTCCAAAGTTTAATACGAAAATCTCCGATGAAATTTAAAAATTCTTAACGAATTTTTTGTGAAAAGAAATAAAAAAATGTGTCCTAAATGTTGTATAAGGAGGAAATAAGAGCAACTTTTCACAATAGTAGTCTAGTAGGTCGCGTGTTAGCCTATAAAACGTAAGGCCACAGTTCAAACCCCAGGTTAAACATCTGCAACAAAACGAAATGTAAAGAAAATATTTCTTCGGCGACTTTCTCAGCAGTATTCTGGCAAAAACTCTGCCATGAAAAGTTTATCAAAAAAATCTGTCGTTCGGAGTCGACTTTAAGCTGTAGGTCTCGCCACTCATGTATAAGATTAACACACACAACATAAGTGGTGTGAGAAGCTAGGTCGTAATCCTAACTAAAGGGTTGTAATGTTCAATTATGTATGTATGTATATTGATTGTCTTTACAACACTAGCTTATGAACCTTGATTTATAATCAGCTGACTGACATACTAGTTGCCATACTATTCTTGCTCTATGTTCATCTGTAGCTGTAATTGTCAAAATTAGAAGATGAATTGAGTGTCTTTAAAACACTAAGCTTCATTTATAAGCAGTTTTGAGACAGTTGCCATACTATTCTGGCTATATGGTCATCCGCAGTTAGGTGGTATTAATAGCCAGTTTCTCTTATGAGGACCATTTGGCCAAACTATAGACAGGAAATCCTTTACACTGTGCCGCGTAACTTCCACGAAATTGCTGCATTTTTTCTCAGCCTGAGAGTTGTCCTTTGACTTAAAACGCTGATCTCCCCTGTAATCTTTTTTAAGCGCTTCCTGTCTTTCAATGTAAATAAAACAAATTGCGTGTTATCATCGAAATTTGTTCGTTTGAAAGGTGTATTGATGTCATTATGTGTGTAATATAACATCATTCAAATATCTGCCATGTCTTCTTTAGGTGGAGCATAACCGATATATCCAATTTCCCATGATTCTGACACATAAGTCAGCCTAAATATGACTGATGGCATGAGTTACATTGGTTTTGAGTATCGCTGTGGTTTGTGGTTTACATTTATGCACCAGCGAATTAAAAAACCCCACAAAAAATCTTATGGGATAAAATTCCAAGACCTGAGTAGGCAGTTCACATCGCCTCCAAATGAGATGACCGTGCCTAAGATTCTCGTACAGGATATCTAATGCGTCATGAGCTGTGTGGTACATCTCAAACAAAACGAATTATGAAAACATATTTCTTTCGGTGCCTTCTGTCATCTGGCGAAAAGTTTCTCAAATCAATCATCCGGAGTAGATACCCAATGCATTTTCTATAGTAAACTTATCGATGACGCATTTTTTCCACTGTAAATTTATCGATGACTTGCATTTTTTATAGTAAATATATTGATGACTTGCATTTTTGCAGTAAATTTATAGATGTCTTGCATTTTTTCCACTGTAAATTTATCGATAACTTGCATTTTTTTTATAGTAAATTTATCGATAACTAGCATTTTTTATATTACATTTATCAATTACTTGCATTTTTTGTTGTAAATTTTAAATGATTTGCATTTTTTCCATTGTAAATTTATCGATAACTTGCATTATTTATAATAAATTTATCGATAACTAGCATTTTTTATAATAAATTTATCGATAACGAGCATTTTTTGTTGTAAATTTATAAATGTCTTGCATTTTTTCCATTGTAATTTTATCGATGACTTGCATTTTTTATAGTAAATTTATCGATGACTGCATTTTTTATAGTAAATCCAATGCGGCATGAGCTGTATGACACGTACCGCCATTCTGTTTAAAGCACATATCTTAGGTATCCAGATCATTAAATTCTGCCTAAAAGAAGTTACTAATCATCGGTCTATAGCGCTCGCTGTCAACAGTGATGGCCTGGCCATCGTTCGTTTTCAAGAAAATTTTGACTGGTGTCTTCAGCCCAAAATCCACAGCAAACAGTGAATTTTTCGGGATACATTTCATGCTCTTATATCTCGTGTGGATTGTTATCGTCATAAATTCAAGAATTTTGTATGTTCACGTACCCATTCTCTCTAGAAATGGGTCTCATCATTGAAGATGATTTTTGATTGAAAAGTAGGTTCAGTTGCTGGCTGCTACAGAGTCCATTCAGCTAACATACGTCATTGCCTACAGTTATCCATGGGGATTTGCTAAAACAGACTGAATAAATAACAACTAAATTGACAGATGTAGCTTCAACAAGATGGCCGTTATCAACTGTTAAGGTTCGTAAGTGCATGTTGGAAGACCCGACATTTTATTTTCAGATGCGTCGTATTCTTTTTAGCTCCTCAGGTTTAAGGTAGGAATAGAACGAATATTACAATGGTTCAGCGGAGATATCAGAATTTCGCGGTTTTCTTAGCATCTTTCAAGCAAAATTTATTTGAAAAGAAAAGGGGATGTAAACTCCAGGGAACCTTAGTTTGTCGTAATGTTTTTAGTTTATTTACGCTTTCCTAATGGTTTCTAACGGTTCCTAACGGCATTGACATGCTGTTTATTAATGTTTTTTGTTTGTTTCTTATTTATTTTTTATGAAATTTTTTTTTTATTAAAGTGTGATCGTGATTAAATAACATTTCGAACAAAATTCCTAAACAACCTGATTAACAAGGCAGCAGTGGACACGAACTGTTTCAATTTCAAACGCGATTATTATTAACAACAATTCCATTTTGGCACGAGCTCATTAAGTGTCATTTAAATGCAGCAGAGAGAGAGAGAGAGCGGCAGACTTGCCACACAATGACACTCAACTAGACACACACACAGTGGTAAACGTTGGCTATACTAGGCTTAGATTGTTATAAGTTTACTTAACAACTGAAAATCATGTTGTTGTTCTTATTGTCATTACTGTTGTTTGTTTTGTTATTATTGTTGTTGTTGGTGTACTGTTTCCAACGGTTATTAACACATCTAAACAACATGATTTATGAGTTAATTTTTATTTTGAAAAAGTGGATTTTTGTTTCACATTTTTTTTTTGTAAAGCCCTGGCAGTTAGCTGAATTGATTTGCCAATCGAAAAATAAAATAATTCAACAAGACAGTTTTTGTTGTTGGCTGTATATAATATAACGGAGGTAATGAAATAATTATACGCCATCTTGTTTCCTTGCGGTGACAAATCATTTCAAAAGTAACGACACTTTATGCACCGCATTATACTGGAGGTTTGGTGGTTGGGTAAACACTGGTCATGTTAAGCTAATGATTTATTGATGCTAAGAATTGTGCTTACTCAGGGCAATTTATTGTGGTGGTGTTATCGGAGATACAATAGAATGCAAAGACACAAAAATTACTGAAGTTCTGTTAATATCATGTCTAAAATCGATTAATAAAGACTTTTCAATACCCTTTCCGTGCCTCTTATATTCTGTATTTAGAAATAAAAGCCAGGTACTGTACTGATAGCAGTTTAAATGATGACCCGGTGCATCATTTTAACGGATGTAATCTTAGAAGATAGCCTTACAAAAACAAGATGTAGATAAGTAAGGAGAGGAGACCAAACAAAGATCTCATCAGTACCGACAAACAGTCATCTTGTAGGCTTATAATGCGCTCATCATTAGAAAGCCCGGCTTACTTCTTATAGGAAGACTGTGTCTTTTACAAACTTCCCTAACATCTTCCAGTATATAAAGGGTGTTTTTTTATAGAGGTATAGAACTTTAAGTTGCAATAAAACAACGATGGATTATTCGATTGGCATGAATTTTATTTATCCGAAAGATAATCTTGTGGCATTACATTTTAAATATGATTTCTGGCATATGACCGCCACGGCTGGCGCGGATGTAGTCCAATCTGGACGTCCAATTTTCGATGACTTTTTCCAATATTTGTGGCCGTATATCGGCAATAATACGGCGAATGTTGTCTTGTGTGGCTTTACCGCATAGACCAATGACTTTACATAGCTCCAAAGAAAGTAGTCTAGCGGTGTTAAATCACAAGATCTTGGAGGCCAATTTACAGGTCCAAAACGTGAAATTAGGCGGTCACCAAACGTGTCTTTCAATAAATCTATTGTGGCACGAGCTGTGTGACATATTGCGCCGTCTTTTTGGAACCACATCTCCTGGACATCATGGTTATTCAATTCAGGAATGAAAAAGTTAGTAATCATGGCTCTATACCGATCACCATTGACTGTAACGTTCTGGCCACCATCGTTTTTGAAAAAGTACAGTTTTTCTGGATGTAACGGTGTTTCCACATACACTTGAAGATTACCTTCACTCCAAATGCGGCAGTTTTGTTTGTTGACGTAGCCATTCAACCAGAAGTGCGCTTCATCGCTAAACAAAATTCGTTTTCCGCACAGAACCATTATTTTCGAAATAAAATTGCACTATTTGCAAGCGTTGTTCAGGCGTGAGTCTATTCATGATGAATTGCCAAACCAAACTGAGAATAAATCACTTGTCAGCTGTTAAATCGGTCGCCATCTTGAAAAGTAATGCCAACTTAAAGTTCTATAGCTCTATAAAAAACACCCTTTATAATATAAAATACAAAGATCTTGGGCTTACGAAAGCTAAGCATTGACACAAAAAATCTTCCGCTGTTTCGATGTCTTCACCACATGCCCATAGGGAATGTGGCCGCTGTCTCGACCTTCTTTCTGGGCGCTTCACCAGTGTCTAACTGGTGTGGGTCCCCGGGCACAGTAACATTCTTGGAAACTGTAGGGCCGACGAGCTCGCCAGAGCTTGTGCGCTTCTTCCGGAATCCTCTTCAATTGAACTGGGTATGCCACTTGCCTCGGTCAAGTTGGACATTGCGCGGAAATTCTCTCGGGACGCCAACCTATCCTGGGTCAATGAGGAGTCCTGCTCCACAGCTAGATTCACCTGGCCCTTGATGGATAGAAGGCGTACCAACCAATTACTTGGTCTTGGTCGTGACATCATCTTAACCACAGTGGCCGTGCTTACAGGTCATTGCGTTATGGGTAGACACGCGGAGTGAATGAGGCTCCCATTTAACGATTTCTGCCGTGGATGCAGATCCGCTGAGGAAGAGGAGACTTTCCACTTTCTTCATCAGTGCCCGTCTCTTGCTAGGTGTATATATAGGTTATTTGGCTCTCCATTTCTTGTCAGCTTGACGGAGCTATCATCCATTGATGTCCAGGATATAGCTTCGTTCATCAAACTTTCTGGCTGGTTTTCCAGTATAGGGTAGTCGTGCTTTTGATGTGCAGCCCTTGCGCTGACCAACTTCTTCCTCCCCTGATTTTGGTGGCACTTGGTCAGTACAGGGATTGCGTTCACCCGTGGCATCTCAACGGGCCGCTATACGTGCTCAAGTGAGCTTTGTGAAATCAGAGCTACCACTCGGACCTAACCTAACCTAACCAAATGCCCTGTATTTAACATTTTCCATAACTGGATGTAAATTTCTTCAACGTTTTGGCAAACTTAACATACCGCCACAGAAATATTGAACAATTCAATGAAGTTTCAAAAAAACACAGAAAAAATGCTATCAAGCGTCAACATTGTGCATTGATCTCAAAGTCATAATCAGCTGGCAAAAGCTGTGAGTGATCATTCAATCAGTGATTGCTTAGGACACTTCTCTCTTATACCCTTGGCTTGCATTTTAATTAAAATTTGTTGTTGCATTAGACTTTGAGTGCGTGCACCATGGCTCAAGTCATTCGATAGCTTAAACACAGTTTAAATGATTTGAGCCAACATAGCAAACGATAACTGAAATATCATTTGATATACCAATCCAATTGACATGACTGACTGCACAATGCTGCGATGTCATATTCACAGAGAGAGATAGAGAGAGAGAGAGCGAAAAGATTATTAATCGTTGGCACACCAGTTATTGTCAGTTGTTTGTTGTTATTTTAAATCTGTGAACATTTATAATAAATTACCCTCCTATTACCGTTTGACTTGGACGTTTTACAAGTTCAGATTTTTTTTTTGTTTGAAAACTTTTGCAAATTATTAATTAGTTTCGTGGTTCAATAATAGAAAAAAAGAAAGAAAAATTAATCGCAATTTATTTAATTATTGATTGCAATAGATGATGATCGATCATGCGGATAGAGAAACGGAAAGAGAAGCCGCATTCCAATGCTTGTAGTCAAATGCATTGGAATAAGAACAATTTTATTGTTTTCATAAGATTGAAGAGTGACCACGGTGATGGCATTCAACTTCTACTTGAA
The DNA here is from genome assembly GCA_936449025.2 of Sarcophaga subvicina. Classification (NCBI taxonomy): domain Eukaryota; kingdom Metazoa; phylum Arthropoda; class Insecta; order Diptera; family Sarcophagidae; genus Sarcophaga; species Sarcophaga subvicina. The sequence goes on along the minus strand of OW388083.2, from coordinate 108,370,360 downwards.
CTCCCACATGAAATCCGCACAATTGAGAGATGAAGTTGTTACCAAACCCTTATTTATGAGGGTCATATTCAGGGAATGACTTTTGCAAATGCAATGCATTATTTGGGTATAAAACATCACGGGTGGGGCACAAGGAAGCCTGGACACCTTTGATTTAATTTTAAACTTCGGACTTGCCATAGTCGAGAGAGCAATATGTTTGCTTATTAGCCATTCCCTGGCGCAGGCATCCCGATAAAAAAAAGGAATTTGAAAAGGTAATTCTTTTGGCGACTTCCTCTCAGCAGTCTTCTGGCAAAAACTCTGATATTAAAATAAAATTGCCATGAAAAGTTTCTCAAATCTGTCATTCAAAGTCGACATTAAACAGTTGCACTGTCGCACTACTCATTTTTTACAGAAAATATGGTGACGACTTATATCGATGACTCATTTTTTATAATAAATTTATCGATGAGATTTTATAAAAGACGCATTTTTTATAGTAAATTTCTTAATGACTTGCCGTTTTTATATAAAATTTATCGATCACTTGTTTTTTTAAATGTAAATTTATCGATGACTTGCATTTTTTGTAGTAAATTTTTCGATGAGTTGCATTTTTTAAAGTAAATTTATCGATGACTTCCATTTCTTATAGTACATTTTTCAATGAGTTGCATTTTTTATAGTCAATATGTGGATGACTTGCCTTTTTTATATAAAATTTATCGATGACTTGTTTTTTAAAGTAAATTTATCGATGACTTTCATTTTTTATAGTAAATTTGTCGATGAATTGCATTTTTTGTAGTAAATTTTTCGATGAGTTGCATTTTTTATAGTAAATTTATCGATGATTTGCATTTTTTGTAGTAAATTTATCGATGACTTGCCTTACAGACAATATGTCGATGACTTGCCTTTTTTATATACAATTTATCGAATACTTCTTTTTAAAGTAAATTTATCGATGACTTGCATTTTTTTGACAAAATTTTTCGATGAATTGCATTTTTATAGTAAATTTATAAAAGACTTGCATTTTTTTTTTAGTAAATTTCTTAATGACTTGCTTTTTTATATAAAATTTATCGATGACTTGTTTTTAAAGTAAATTTATCGATGACTTGCATTTTTTTACAGTACATTTTTCGATGACTTGCATTATTTATAGTAAATTTGTCGATGATTTGCAGTTTTTATAGTAAATTTATCGATAACTTGTATATTTTATAGTAAATATGTCGATGACTTGCATTTTTTGTAGTAAATATGTCAATGCTTGCATTTTTGAAAGCAAATTTTTCAATGTCTTTGATTTTTTGTTAGTAAACATGTCGAAGACTTGCATTTTTTGTAGTAAATATGTCGATGACTTGCAGTTTTGATAGCAAGTTTTTCGATGTCTTTGACTTTTTTTGTTAGTAAACATGTCGATGACTTGCCCTTTTGATAGTAAACATGTCGATGACTTTAATTTTTTATAATAAATTTATCGATTACCATTTTTTGTAGTAAATTCATTTACAACTTGGAGGCCAATTAGTGATGAATATAAGGAATCGCAATGTGTGCCTTGTGTATGCTTATCGAAATTTCACATTTAAGGGATTTTATTCCCCTTATTCCTTTAAATAAAAATACAATATTTTTTGCATTAATCTTAAATCGACATACCGTTACCTTTTAAAGTCCAGTTTCATGTCTTAAGTTTTCCAAAAATTTTCCTTCAATAGAGGCAGACATCTGGTGTGAATTACATAATTTTCCAGAAAAAAAAAGAGAAGAAAAAATAAAATCCAGAAATATATTGAAGTTAGAGTGCCAAATAACATGAAAATGGCATGTATTTCGATCACCATGGAAAAACGCAAACAATGTTGTCATAAATTTTCAATAAAAAAATCATAAAAATAATCGCCTATCAAATATGTATGTGTGTGATCATATTGCGTAGAAACAGCAGCAGCAGCAGCAGCAGGAGCATGAGCAGACGGTTACAAAGTCGAACCAAAAATTGGATCAGTAGTTGCCTATAAACAGATCGTAAAATTTACAGCTTAAAACTGATGAATGCAGGAGAGAGGCGTTAGGCAGAATGGGGTGTAGGTATCCAGAGTGTATAAAAGGCAATTGTTGTTGGTAGATGGAAAAGAGTGGCCATAAATAATGTTTATTGTTTAGGACACGAGACTGTGCGAACTAAAACTGTGCTGATCACACCGCAAAGCCACAAATAAACGTTGAACACATGGACATGACGACGGACATGAACATGAAATGGACGCCCACTAAATATTCCAGTCCACATCCATACCAACAACGTTGTTGGGGCTTTAACTTGGACGCAGATAAAGTGTTGTTTAGTTTATAATCTCTTCCGTCCGTCCATATACTCGTCAATTTCGTCTGTCCCTCTCTATGCTGGGCAATATTTTGACAAAATGTGGTGTAAATTTCCTTAATCATTAAGATTGTAAATAATCGCAGTGGGATTTGTAAGCCCAACATGGTGAGGGAGGAAATAAATACCACAACCAACAGACATCTGTATGTGCTGTCTAATCTAAGTATTACAGGTCGGGGGACATTTAGCTTGGTAGTGGTCTTTAACGTATAAAATTTCTTTTTTTTCCGCTTCAGTGGTATACAACAATTGATTTTGTTGGTAACAGCTTTTGGCAACAATTGATGTCGTGTTGATCATAATTGAATTGCAACAACAGCAGCAACAACACAGCAATGGAAACGATCTTAGCAACAGCAGCACAATGATTCCATTATTTGAATAATTCTCTGCAGTTTAAACCAGAAAAAGAAAGAAAAAATCGTTATAATTGCGTGTTAATGTCCTATGGATTACGATTAAATGAATCGTTTACTATAAGGGCGTAGAATTACGGGTTTTAAAGAAGGGAAATAATGTACGAACTATTGACCAATAATGCTTGAAGCCAGTCCATTTTTTTGGCTCTCAAAATGTGTCAATTCCATAGTAAATATGCAAGCATGAATTTCTAGAGAAACTTCCTTCATTTTTTTCTTTTTTGTACAATCAGCACTAAGGGGATGGCCCCTACTCTTACAGTGCATTATGCTGGAGTTAGGAGAATATGTTTTGAGAAGAATGAAAGAGAAAGTAAGTGACAGGAAAGACTTCTGTAGGAAGGGAGTTCCACATACTGACTGGTTAAAGAATGTCTCCAGTCTGTAATGTGATGTGTGTGATCTACCCGCCAATCGACAACAAACGGATGTGCTCTGCAAGAAAAACGAGTCTTACGTAGTAATACATGATTCTCGGGAACATACATACACACATAATTGGTCACTACAACCCTTCAGTCAGGATTACGACTTAGTTTCTCACACCATTTATGTTGCGTGTGTTAATTTTATACATGAATGGCGTTGCCGACAGTTTATAGTCGACTCCGAACGACAGATTTTTGAGAAACTTTTCATGGCAATTTTATTTACTCTCAGAGTTTTTGCCAGAAATCTGCTGAGAGGAAGTCGCCGAGGAAATACTTTTTATATTTTATTTTGATGTCTGGCCTGGGGCTCGTACCCTGGCTTTTTCGTCTAATAAGCCAACACACTACCTACTAGACCACGGCGACGATTCTCGGGAACAAGTGTCCTTATTTTGCTTGAGCAAAACCAGTTGTAGTAGCAATAGAACTGTGAGTTGCTCCAATGAATGAATACCGTTGGATACTCTGCAGTTATATTCCATTCTCGACGCAATCTAAGTGGTGTAAACACTAAGAAGATCAGATAAAGTGAAGAATTTCTTGCAACGTCTTAAGAAACTTTAAGAAACAAGCCAAAAAGCAATCAATTCTTGCGACGCTGTAAAAATGTACGGGTTCCGGTGATCATCACAATGAATTTTCATGTTCAGAATATGAAGAGCTTCTCACTCCGTAATATTTATACCACCTATAGCTACAAATTATGCAATTATTGCTAAGCTTGAGTGCTAAGCAACAACACTGGGTCTTTCGGATATTATCATCAACGCTATTCATTAGACTCCATACGGAGATTGACTGTATGTCGGACGTCATCTCTTACATCTTTACCTTTTAAAAACGTTTAAAATATGAGCTCGTAGATTGCATATAAAATAAAAATAAATTTGTGTTTAGTTTTAATTAAAATTCTTTATTATTCGCACAATTCTGTTCACAACTTTATGTAAACAACAACAATTGCTTTGTTAGTTATTCCGCTGTTTATACCCTTTGCATAAACAATAACAATTACTAGACAATTATTCGACATATCTTTGTAATGGAGATCTTCAAACCACGATTACTCTCTTCAAACGCATCGCGTCTTCACACAAGACTGACAGAACTTCACTAACCCAGTCGCCTGCTTTGCCTTGCCTTTTATATGGAAGGGTAAACAGTCTGATAAATGTTCTTGAAGGCGAATGGTCATGACTTTACCTTCTCGAAATCCATATAAATGTAAACATCGTTGTTTACATTTATTATTGTAGTGTTGTTTGTGTATTTTTGTTTACTTGTTTACTATTTTTTATGCGGGTATTTGTTGTTATATTAAGCAGTACGATAATTTGTAAACAGGTTTGTTTACATCATTGTTTTGTTTTTGTAGCTTTATAATTTTAATGTTAAGCGATGTAAAAAAAACAATAGTTTCTAGATTTTTCATTTTCGTTACAATATTATGCCTCTTCGCTTCAATCTGCAAAGTGTTCGGTCTACCATTGAAATAATACATAATTGGTCATTACAATCCTTCAGTCAGGATTACGACCTAGTTTCTCACACCACTCATTTTATACATGAGCGGCGGAACCTACAATTTAAAGTCGATTCCGAAGACAGATTTTTGAGAAACTTTTCATGGCAATTTTATTTACTCTCAGAGTTTTTGCCAGAAATCTGCTGAGAGGAAGTCTCCGAAGAAATACTTTATTTTGATGTCTGGCCTGGGGCTCGAACCTTAGCTTTTCGTCTAATAAGCCAACACACTACCTACTAGACTACGGCGACTTCAATTAAGTGAGTACGTCTACAGCACGAGTACAGCTTGCTATTATGTTGCCCCAAAATCCCATTCATAGCAAGAGTTTAATCATTTTAAAACTCTTGTTGGCATGTCGTTTGATTGTCCAAACTCAGGAAGAGTGTTCTTTGAAAAGAGTCATTCTGTACTAATAGCCTATGGCTCAGAATCTGATCTTTACTCTTCGGAGCATATATTCCAATACACTGTCAGCAACTTATGACAATCTAATGCACTTTCGTGGTTGGTATTGTTTTCAGGCAACCGCAGATGCTGATTCTCGCAGGAGACCAATCTTCATTCAACGATAACTAGTAAGACTCCCATGCTAGTAAGACGATTTACAGTGAGCGTCAAAAGAAACTGTACACTATGGATATAATTCTAACAATCAGCAAAGTCAACTTTTACCACTTAAGGAGAGTGCCCGAAAAAATTTGACGATATTTCGAAATTTAAAAAAATTTTTTTTTTGCTTGAATTTTAAAAACTAGCAATGAAATAATATTAAAATAAAAATAACGGCAATTTATTAATGTATATTTTTTAAATGTACAGTTTCTTTTGACGTCCACTGTACTCCGATACACTTTTAGGAACTTATGGCAATCCAATACACTTTCATTGTAGGCATTGCTTCCAGGCAGTGGTAGATATTCAGTGTTGCAGTAGAACAACTTCCATTCAACGGTCACTGAGTTGATTTATTCTCATGCTAGTAAGATGATGTATGTGGTCCTTGACTTAATCATGATTTTTGTCCAGAATATGATTTGATTTCCCTGTCCCTTTTCCCTTAACAACTAACAATTGCTTAACAACGTCCCTGTCTAAATGTCCAAATTCGTTACATTTTTTACACTTTTAAACTAAGTTTTCCAAACCATTAATGGCTTTAAACATGCAACAAAACTGTTGTATTTTACTAGAGCGTATGTATGGTTGTGTGTAAATGTAATCAGGAAATTTAAAGTGATTGAAATTAAAAAAAAACTACGTTTAACATTTGCTTACGTTTTTTAAAACTCTATTATTTGGTGAGATAATTTACCCAGAGGCTACACAAAACACCACCTCCTCCTTCTCTTAACTTGGAGGGGATTTTGAAAGAAACTTTTTTTTTTGTAAATGAAATGAATGGCAAAAATAAATCATCGACAGAAATGGCTTACAAAATACAGACCAGAAAAGCAAAGAAAAAAAATCTGATTAAATTTTACAGAATAACAGTTTAATTTAAGAAAAGTTTTGTTTCTGCCCATGAATGTTTTTGTTTTTGTTTAAATTAAGGAAGAGATCCTTAAAACAACTGTGCATGAATATAAATTGCAAAGATTGTGAACATGTTTGTTAATTCGTATGTTTTTCCTTGTTTGTTTTCAAAAGCCCGAGAATCAGTTAAAACAAAAAGGCCAAGGTGACAAGATCGTTACATGACATGGCTTTTTGCGTAAAATATTCTCCTGTTCTGGTCATCAATCCAATTAAGTTGAGAAAAACCACAAACACCAGGAATTTCTGGCAACAATCATATGATGTGTATGAATAAAGCAGAGCTTTAAAGGAATGAAATGTTTCAATTTAAGGAATCAATCTGAAAAATGTTCTGCAGTAAAATTTATGGCTAAACGTGTTGTAATAAGAAATAGTTTGGTTTTGTATGAAGCTGAAGTTTTCATGGCATGAGGGACTTATCATTCCTTTAAGGAATATAGGGGTCGTCACAAGGCATCTCCTTTTCTTCCTTATTTTCTATTTTTTTTGCTTTGTTTCAATTTTGAGTTGTTCCATCTAAGCGCAGGATGATAGGATTGCTGTCTGTTGCTTTCTTTCTGTGAAAATGGGTATGGTTTTTGCATTGGGTATAGAGGTAAAGAACTAGGCTCATTTGTTCCTACTCTTTCTTAAGAATATTAGGGCCCTTGCTGTAGAGTTTGTGGCTAAAGGTGTTGATAAGATATCGTTTAGTTTTATATGAAGCTGAAGTTTTCATTTAGCCTTGAGGGACTTATCATTCCTTTAAGGAACATAGGAGTCTTCACAAGGCATCTCCTTGTCTTCTTTTATTTTCAAATTTTTGCTTTCTTTCAGTTTTGAGTTCTTGCATCTAAGCAGGATAATAGGATTGCCGTCTATTGCTGTATTTCTGTGGAAAGGGGTTTGGTTGTTGAATTGGGTGTAGAGGTAAAGAACTAGGCTCATTTGTTCCTACTCTTTCTTAAGAGATGCTGGTGCCTAGACATCATATGATGTTCGTTTTTTATGTTATCCTTGCAGGAGTGTCTGTTGGTTATGTCAATGCGTTATTTGTAAGGGGATGATAGGATTACTGTCAGTTGCTGGCTTTCTATGATAAGGTGTTTGGTTGTTGAGTTGGGTGTATAGATGATGAACTAGGCTCATTCGTTTCTACTCTTTCTTAAGAGATACTGGTGCCTAGACTTCATGTGACGTTCGTTTTTTATGTTATCCTCTCAGGGTTATCTCAATGCGTTATTTGTAAGGGGATTAATAGTACTTAGTCTTCCTTTAACATGCCTTGGCGATGTTGTCCTCTTTAAAGGCTAAGGGAACCTAATTAATGATTTATTTGAAGAGGTACTGAAGCTCCTCAAATTTTAAAATTTGAAAATCATGATGGGGGAACCGTTTCGCTTTATTAACAACTGTTGCTTCAATATTCGCAATGTAGTGTAGTCGCCGTAGTCTAGTAGGTATTGTGCTGGCTTATTAGACGTAAGGCCACGGTTCAAACCCCAGGTCAGACATCTCCAACATAACGATATTTCTTCGGCGACTTCCTTTCAGCAGATTTCTAGCAAAAACTCTAAGATTAAAAATAAAATTGCCATGAAAAGTTTCTCAAAAATTTGTCGTTCGGAGTCGACTTTAAACTGTAGGTCCCGCTACTCATGTGTAAAATTAACGCACACAAAATAAGTGGCGTGAGAAGCTAGGTCGTAATCCTGACAAAGGGGTTGTAATGACCAATTATGTATGATTTTTTTTTTCGTCAGGCCGGAGGTGGGACACTTTTGTTCCAACAAAAGAGTGTACGATTCACCATCACTGGTGCCTACTTACTAAACCCACCCCCTACACACTTCAACCACCCTCCCTCCGCGGGACTGCCGTAAGGTATTACATCGCAGAGGGCTGGTTAGCTTTAAAGCTTTGTCACACTAAGTTAAATTTCGCCTCCGTTCCTCCAGCCTTCGGAGTTCTAGCATAACTTCAGCCATTCTCTGACTGTATTGGCTCCATAGAATCCTTGAATTTAACACCTCTTCCGTAAGCCGAGTTGGTCCAAAACTCGTTTCTCCGGGCCATCTAAATCTGGGGCATCATGTTTGAATATGCTGCGCATCTTCCTCCTCATCTACACAGTTTGGGCATAAAGGGGAAGTATCATGTCAAAATCTGTGCAGGTACTTTCTGAAACACCCATGTCCGGTTAGGAACTGGGTCACGTAGTAGTTCAGCGCGCAATGGTTGTTCTCCATCCAAAGGGTTACATCCGGGAGAAGGTGAAATGTCCAACCAATTCAACTTAGTTTGACCAAGTTTTCACTACAGAAGCGTAACAAAGTCAACCTAACATTGAAGCACATACATACATATCTACATACATAATTGGTTGGACATTTTTACCTTGTCCCTGATGTAACCCTTTGGATGGAGAAGTTTCCTGTAGCGGAAATTTGGTCAAACTAAGTTTTTAAATCTAGGTTTGATTGCTGAATATAATGCCTGTTTGACAATAGAATTGTGGGGTACTGCGATATATCTTACTGAGCGTGCTTAAGTGCTCCACAACCCTTTAGTCAGGATTACAACCTAGCTTCTCACACCACTCAAACGGTGTGAGTGTGTGTTAATTTTACCCACGAGAGGCGGGACCTAGGCAATAGTTTTGGTTTAATTGTTAGAAGCCCCTCTTTCCATCAGTTGACACAAAACTAAAACAACTTTTCGATCAATGATTTCATACCTTTCCATTACTGATGCCTTTTTAGTGTATAAAAAGAAAACGAAGTTTTGTTTCATTCTTAAGAAAACATGAATTCTGTTTTAATCTGAAATCTTTTGTGTTCTTTAAACATGTCCTTGTTATTCGTTCGGTCATGTTCTCTTATTTATTTTCATTTTAACTTCCATATTTTGATCGGTGTCTGCGCCTTGTTATTGTTGGTGTTGTTGTTGCGGCAAGGTGACACATTGTTCTTACAAATTGGCTGTGTTGCAATGAAGATCCATTCATCATTCGTTAAAAATCATGCACGGCCAAAGCAGTAAATAATGAATCGGGGGGAACGGAACAATGAATGAATGGATCGACGACGGTTGACAAAATTGAAATCCAATAAATTTTTTCGTTTGTGTTTCTGTGTCGTTTTTTTCAATTTAATCAGGAGATTTATTAAGTGGCTGGCATTGAAGGCAATTGTGCACATGAAGCTGTTTTCGTTTCTTCTTTTTTTCGAAAAGAATCATATGAGGCTTACAATAAATATGAGAATGAAACAAGAAACTTTTTTGAGAGGCAAATGAAGGTTGTCAATGAGTAACTGTTTAACGTTTTCTATTTGATTTACAGTCAGCAACTAGACCAACGAATAGATGGCATAGATTTTAAAACTGATCATTAAACGGGGCACAATTCAAGGTAATTAGTTGATCTTCTACTTCAAAAAAGTTTTTTAAATATAAGGTGTAGTAAAAAGATTTCACATGGTACTGCGCCTTAAGTATTCGCGATTGAATTGGTACTCGTGAGCATAGTTGCCAGATAAATGAGGCACCAAATCGTCAAATATTTGAGAATAAATCGTCAAAATCGTCAAAGACGTTTATTGAAATCGTCAGAAAAAAAAAATAAATAAATTAAAAGTTTCTAAAAACCAAAATTATCGCTATTGTAGTAAAACATACATATAAAGTCAATGTACGATGTACATATCTGAGTTCTAAAATAAAACATTAAAAAAAAAAAAATTGTTAGCAATTAAAAGCTAGCATCCCTCATCTTCATTTATTAATTTTTTCCAAAAATGGGGATATTTTATGTCACATTCAGGGAAAAAGTTTTTAAGGTTTAAACAATCTATGCCAGTGTTGTTTATTGACACATAAGTGCAGCAATAATATTGCATCATCTTAATCTATGGGTGGTGTACATATTAAGGAGTCAGAAGCTCTTGACATTCTGAGCATGAAAATTCAGTGTAATGTTGGCTTCAACCGCCACATTTCCTTCAATTCCTTCCAAAGATCTTATCATCTTACTATTTAAGCCATTTATAACCGACCGAGAATGGAATACAACTCTCATATATGGGTCGGTGCCTCAACGCCTATTTTGAGGTTTTTCGACCGTGTACAGGAGAGGCCGTAGTAGCTCGTTAATGACGGTAGTGTATCCAACTCCATTGAATCATTGAAGCAATGAGGTATGTGTTTCACTATTCTATAGCTACTACAAAAGAATTTTGCTCGAACGAAATAAGGGGACTTGTTCCCGAAAATCACACGTCTTTCCCAGCTACCACATCGGTTTGTGGTCGATTGGCCAGTGGATCACACACTGCATTACAGAAAAAATACGTTTTTTAGTCGGATTATTCGTATGTGGAACTTGATTCCTGCAGAGGTCTTTCCTGATACTTATGGTATAAAAATATTCAAGTTTAGTGTCCATAAACGCTGTTCTCTCTTTCCTTCTTCCCATAACATATGTTCACAGTTCCAGACACAATGCCATCCATCCCCTGAGTGTTGGTCGTACGAAAAAAAAAATAACGACGCTTGCCGTTGTTCTTCCGATGGTAATATTAGAAGCTATACTCGAATTTTTAAGATTGTCTGCAGTGACAAGTGACAAATTATTGCAATTTTTTTGGCTTTTAAGGGGTTAAAAAAGTTTAAAATACAGAAAAATCATCACAGGTATTCGAAAGTAACTTAAAAATATAATACTTTACTCCTTGTTTTTACTAACATAAATTTCCAATAGTAACAATTGCAAAGCGAGTACAAAGCTTAAAGTGGCGTTTAATGTACTAAAATAAAGAATATGATGTAAATTTTTAATTTTTAAAAATCGTCAAAATAAGGGCATAAATCGTCAAATCGTCAATATTACATTTTTGGAGTTCAAAATCGTCAAAATGACGATAAATCGTCAAATCTGGCAGCAATGCTCGTGATGTATCGAAATTTAAAAAAAATGCTTCTTGTCAAACGCAATTTTCTCAAATGTTACGATTATTTCAAATATACAGTGAGCGTCAAAAGAAGCTGTACACTAAGGATAAAATTCTAACAATCAAGTTGACCATGACAATCAAGCCCGAAAAAATTTGACAATATTTCAAATTTTTTTGTAATTTTTTGTAATTTTTGTTTCAATTTTAAAAACTGACAATGAAACAATTTTAAAATAAAAATAACGGTAATTTATTAATTTATATTTTTTTAAGTGTACAGTTTCTTTTGACGCTCACTGTATGTGCCAGTATTAGGGTTTTGAACTCCCACTTGCATGTAACGCCATATGTGTGCACATTTCTATTTTTGAGTACTGATCGCTATTGTATAAAGAAAAGAGAAATCTGCTCCGCTTTAGTTATAAGCAGCATATAATTTGCATTTATCCTCGCCCAGTATGGTATCACAATGGATTTAAATGCTGGTCTAAGTCTGATCTCTTCCTTTAAGGGGGACTACCGTCTTACCTAACCTAATCAGAGGCCACATTGGGAACCCCTTTGCAATTATAACGTGAATCTGGATTCACACTCCCGGAAGCTAGGGATACTTTACAATGATCTCCTCAGAAACTGTACTGGGGAAGAAGCAGAGACCACAGGCACTTGGGAACCTAAGACGGATGATTCTTAATAACAAAACGTGTCTAGCTAAAGGTGACAGGGATATTGAAGTGATTGAGAAGTGCCAGTGAAGAGCTATAGCTGAATGACGGAATAGATTCTATCAATATTGTATTCAGACCCCAGTAAACCATGCCTTTTGAGGCGGTCTACCTATTTAGCTTAAGCTAACCTTGCGATTTAAAAATTTTTAACGTTAAAAATGAACCCCGTTTTGGAAGACCTATAATTGTCAATGAAAACGTGGTCCAGAAAGACTGACATATGAGAAGCATGGCCGTTGTTAGGGAATAAGTTGACTACTCGGACGACACTGATTGAAACAACGACTCTGACTGAGATCACAATGCCGACGCTGCATTGCCAATTGCAACATTGGGTTTGGGCCATTGCACATATGATCCCCACTGAAGATCTCTGCTGTTGGACCTGTTCTGGTATACCATTTAGCTCTGGAAGACCAGATCATGGATAAAGTCCAGAAACACTGACACATGAGAATCATGGCCGTTGCTAGCGAAAAAGCTGACTATTTGGACGACGTTGACTGAGATCATCATGTTGACACTGCATCGCTCACTGCGAAGTTGACTGTGGGACATTGGATATGGGACCTCCACTGGAGATCTCTGCTTTAGGACCTATTCTGGTCTACCATCTAGCTCTGGAAGACCAGATCATGGATAAAGCCCAAGAAGACTGATACATGAAAAGCATGACCGTACTCGAAAGACTCTGACTGAGCCGACGACTTTGACTGAGCCGACGACTCTGACAGAGCCGACGGCTCTGACTAAGATAACACGGTCGATACTTCTGCGCCCACTACGACGTTGACTGAAGATCTCTACTTTAGGACATGTTCTGGTATACCATCTAGCTCTGGAAGACCAGATCATGGATAAAGTTCAGAAAGATTGACACATTAGAAGCATGACTGTTACAGGGGACAAGCTGACTACACGAACGGCGCTGACTACTCGAATGACGCTGACTGAGACTACGACTCTGACTGAGAGCCCACAGCGACGTTGACTGTGAAGCATTGGATATGGAACCACCACTAAAAATCTCTGCTCTAGGACCTGTTCTGGTTCTGGTTTACCATCTAGCTAAGCACCTGGGTACACGCGCCCTAGGGCTGAAAATATCTCTCAACGACTTCTGTAATGTTGAGAAGAAAGAGAAAACCACAGAACATAGTCTCTGTCCTAGTGTCATAGGAACTTGGGACACTGAGAGTAAGAATTCTTTGTCAACCAGCATTTATTGATAGAGAGTGTCTAGCCAAAGGTGGTTTGGATAAAATCTACACTTTCAAAAGGTATCAGGAGGGTTGTAAAATGACGATATTGGTATTGCAACGAGACCCAACTGAATTATGCTTTTAAGGGCGTCGAACAATTTAACCTAATCATGTCGCCCAAAGCTCTTCTTCATGTTGGTATCCTCAACTGCTTGTGCTTGATAGTTACTGGGCAGTGATTGATGGCTTTCTGGGCAATATTTTCTTGTACATGAGTCAGCTAAAACGTTAGAATTATCAGAGGGCTTAGTATACTTATAGCTGTGATAAAATATTTCAGAGTTTGCTGTACTTTCTGTATATTTCATTGACTTTCTATTAGTTTTCCGAAATTAATATCGTGATCATTTTCGTCAACTTCCTCTCAACAGTCCTCTGGTAAAAACTCTGAGAGTAAAATAAAATTTCCATTAAAAATTCATCAAATCTGTTGCTCGGAGTCGACATTAAACAGTAGGTCCTGCCGCTTATGAAAAATATGAATGGTGTGAGACGCTAGGTTGTAATCCTGACTAAAGGGGCTGTAATCACCATTTTAGTACGTTTAGTAAGAATAATTTCCTTGGTTATAATATGAAAGGATAATGAATTTGAAATCCTCTATTGTTTCACTTTTCTTTCACAACGTATGCGATGTATTGTAATCTCAAGGATTTTCTTTATGGAAGTAATTGTACTACTTTTGTTTTATTTTGTTGTAATAAAACCTTTAAAATCTTAAAACAATTGAATTCTATTGTCAGCAAAAAAAAGTAGAAAAACTTGTTGAATTTTTCTTCCAACAAAAACCATAAAAAGAGTCACAGCAAAGGCCTCAAATTAAGCGATTCCTTTACGTTGAAATCAACCCTTTTCTTATAAAACAATTGGCAAAAACAATACGAGTGTGGAAGCAGCAATAAGAATGCAAGCTGCGTGTTAGATTTTCATGCAGTTGTCGCAATTGCTAGGAAAAAAAAAGCGAAAGAAAAAATGCGCAAAAAAATTTCCCACGTTTAGTGGCTGTTTTTACAGTGTTTTGAGAAGAAACAAAAAAAATGCTGCCACAGACATCATCTGGTGTTACGATAAAGTTGAGAAAATAAAAAAAATTCAATCACAATTGGAAAAAAATACAACAAAACAAATATGAAATAATAAACGGAAGAAACCAACAAATCAACAAATAAACGCAGCTGCCTTTTCAACAGTAACAGTAACGTAACGCGCAATAATTTCTTGATCCTTAAAAGAAGTCAACAACAAAACATTTTTCGCATTTTTAAAAAGGCGCCATGTAGTCTTATTGTATTTTTAAATCAGTTTTCCAAGCGTTTTCTATGCACACCAGTATTGCTGTTGACTTGTGCAGCCCGTTAAGATATTCAACGCAACAATTTTTCCTTCCTATTGTTTTTTGTTGTTGGTTTGATATGGAATATGATTGTTGTGAGTGAATAAAACAATTAAACAACCAAGCAACCAACCAACTAACCATGCAAGCAACTCGTAATGCTTGTAATCGTGCAATAACAAGGGATTTAAACGAGTAAATTAAAGACGACGTTTTTTTTCTTTCGAACAATTCAATTCATTTGTTCGATTCATTTTGTTCATCTTGTTGTTGCCTTTTGCTGAGTGTTGTTAATATCGTGTGTTGCGTTTTAATTTTCATTCGATTTAAACGCATTTAGGGGTTGTCTCTGTGTGTGTGTGTGTATTGTTTTGATATTTATCATCAGCATCATTATCGTCATTATTATCAATGGCGTTATCAGCACCACCTTTGAAGTCTTTTAAGGCGAAAAGTAAACACCAGAAAACAACCACTTAGACTTGGGTGACTTAAGTGTTCACTTCCCTCCTCTGGTTTTGGTGAATGTAAGGGGACAATCGTTAATTTTTTATTTACATTTAAATGGAATGTTTTATTTTTAATTATTTATATGCGTTTTTGGGGTCAAATTAATAGGATTTCTTAATTCGAAAATTGAAACTCAATTGCCTTCAACTTACCGAGAAATGAGGTTTTCATCCATGGATGTGCTTTATTCCTCTTTAATCATAGCATTTGCCATACCATTTACTTCAAAAGGATCAAAAATCTTGGATAAAAGCAATGGGAATGGTTCACAACAAATGGCTCATCTTTTACATATGGTTTCTGTCTTCGTGAAAGGTGAATATCTAATATTTATTCCCATGTAGTTATTGAACGACATAGCCTGTGTAACAGTGTTGTTTTTTGATACAAAAATATTGAGTCTTATAGAAATCGTTTTGTTGACTTTTTCAATTAAGAAAAGTACGTCAGTTGCTCATTGAAGTCGCCGTAGTCTAGTAGATAGTGTATTGGCTTATTAGACGTAAGGCCTCGGTTCAAACCCCTCCAGGTTAGGCATCTCCAACTGAACGAAATATGAAAAAAATATTTATTCGGCGACTTCCCCTCAGCAGATTCCTGGCAAAAACTCTGAGAGTAAATAAAATTGCCATGAAAAGTTTCTCAAAAATCTGTCGCTAACGCACACAATATAAGTGGTGCGAGAAACTAGGTCGTAATCCTGATTAAAGGGTTGTAATGACCAATTATGTATGCATGTATGTTTGAAACAGAAAACCCAAGCAGCTGGATTCATTCAAACACAATAGAATTGCATACCGCATGAGTTCAAGCCGACAGATGTATCTGCGAAACGATTCATGCCTTTCCAACCAGACGAAAACAATTATTCCGGTATCCACATTGATGTTCTATGTTTGATTGAACATGTTCTATACATTATGAGCTGCTGAGATTGACGATCAACATGATCATAAGAAAGCGGTACTGAAGCATACGGGCTCAAAAAAATACACCACCAGACATGCAGTCATTCCTCATCATGTGGGGCTACTGGAAGTATTACCGTTAAAAGCTCTACAGCCGAGTGCACTCGAATGATTTTCTAATTTTTAAGCGTATCAGTATTTTTAATTTTTGCACTGTTAACAGTGGTACGCAATCAATCATATATTCAGTGACCACTGGATGTTTTACCGCAAGTATCTTCACATACAGTGGTGGCCTTATAATTAGAAACGACTTAGCATCATGTATGTTTGTTAATTTGTTTAACAGTTTTCACTGTGTACCTGGGATCAAAGGCTTTGTTTGGAGGACGTCTTACATACGTTTTTCCATCAGATCGGAACAAATTAAACTTAGATTCGTCACTCCAGAGAACTCTGTTCCAAAAACATCGTTTCTAATTATAATGCCACCACTGTAGGTACATAAGATGTTTGGCATATGCGGTCAGGCACACTGTGAGGCTATTTTGGATACTGCAGCAATCGAATATTCATGGAAATATTATGGTTACCAGCGCTTTACAGATGAACCGGCCTTACAAATCTTTGAATATATTTTTAGATCGAATTGTATGACCGCGACAGTAGGAAGAGTAATAGGCGCGGATGTTTGGAAAGGAATGCTCAATGAAAGGGAAGATAAAGAGCGGCAAAGACTCTTCTCAAATCAAGTGAGTTTGAGGAAATTAAAACCTTTGTTGGAAAATTGCAATAAAATTAGATCAGAGTCATGCATCAGACTTTCTAACTTAATTGCTTATTACAGCCCTTTAGTTAGGATTACGACTTAGTTTCTCGTATCACCCATGTTGTGTGTGTTAATTTTATCGACTTCGAACAGCAGATTTTTAAAAAACGTTTCATGTCAATTTTATTTTATTCTCAGAGGTTATATGCCAGAACACTGCTGAAAGAAATTCGTCGAAGAAATATTTTTTTTCGTGTTTCGTATTTCGTTTTGTTAGAGTTGGGGTTTGTACCACGGTCTCACGGCTAGCAAGTAGAAGTCGCTGAAAGAAATATTTTTGCGTATTTCGCTTTGTTCGACGTGAGGCTCGAACCACAGTCTCGCGACTAGCAAGTGATAGGCAGGAACTTGTTATTGTTGACAAAGAGTAGCATCCTGAGGTTTGTCAATGCAAAAGGCTTGGAGGACACATTACAGGGATGTCCTATAAGGTATGAGGGGCTACCTGTTTACCACTTTAAGGGCCATTATTACAACTTGCCGTTAACTAAAGGGAGAATTTTAAGGGGCAGATAAATTGTTTTTCATTATTATAAGTGGACAATAAGGTGGAAGTGAGCGTTAAGCTAAAGGGAGGACCATTATATATTATTTTCAATATGGCGACTTCAAATATAAACAAAATGAGTAAATACAACAAAAAAAGGAGCCCATCGTTGCCACTGCGTTAAAAAAACAGCAGTTTTATCGACATTGCTCCGGTACTGCCATATTTTTGAAAAAGTTAACTTTATTTTATCTGTAGTAGGTTGTAATAACGACAAGAAGTTAAAGGTGACTTTAAAGTTTATTTTACCTAAAGTTACCTTTCACTAAACCCAACTTTAACGGCAAGTTGTAATAATGGCTCTAAGAATAATAATAAAACTAAGGTCTTCAGGGGCTAATAACGAGGGTGTATGGTATTATTACTAGCTTAGCAATTAGATTTCCAAGTAATTACTTTTGTAAGAAGGCTCTAGACTAGACGACGATTTTAAACATCTTTTTTGCGAGTGGCTAGATGTACGAAGGCTAATAGTGATTGTGACTAGGTTTAGTGACGAGCTTTAGACTGTAGATGCAAAAAGAATAGGTGGTTTGTGATCTCTTAATTCAGAGCTATGGATGTAGCATAATTTTCTGGTCTATTGTATTGATCTGTACCTTACAAACAAACTTTTAACAAATAAATGCATTTTATTGTAACACATTTTATTGCTGTCAACCATTTAAAATCAGAAATAATCAAAAAATTAGTTCAACTTCTTGACATTCCATTTAATTAAACCATTATTAGCTTGGGCAGCCATTCCCCCTTTTTTTTCTTGATTTAATTTCAAACTCCTAATCACGAAAAACATTTTATTTAACTGGAGTTTTTTTTCTTCCAATTTTTATTATTAAATAACCAACACAATTAATTTCCATTAATGTGAGAAAAATTCCAAACATACTGCAGGAAAAACTGCAACTATTTGGTCGTGTTCGCAAAGGAAAATTAAGTCAGAAATTTAGGCGAATAAAAAATATGAAAAAAAAATTCGTTCGTTTTTTTTTCTTCTCTGAAATAAAAATAAAAATTATCTTAAAAATTTCATTTAACAAGCATTACCATTAATTTCAATTTAAAGGTAAGAAAGAAACAAAATTATTTCGTAAATAATCCACAACAATATACCACCACATAACGACAAACAGCAACAGCAACAACAGAATTGGGAAGCAAAAACTCTCAAACATTTCTCTGCTAAACCGTGGATTTAAAGAAAAATTCACCAGCAGAAGCAACTATATTTGCTGGTTGGTTGGTTGGTTGGTTGGTTGTTTGGAAAACTAAACCCAGGCCAGGCTTAACGCAACCAAATGTTTGTCCATGCATTGCATACGAACCAACGTATGTGTGTGTATGTATGTGTGTAACAATATGAAATGCTTAAAGGTAATTTGCTATTAATTGGTTAAAAATTTATTATACGACTACAGTACGCTGAAAAAGGCATGTTCCAACTACAATCGCAAATAGAGACAGCAACTGTTTAAAGTGCCTTAAACAACCAACAACCACAACAGCCTTATGCGACACTACAACCAACAACCAACAACACATTTACCAAATTCAGCAGCAATTTTCTAGTCTGCCCAACATTTTTGGTGAAGCAAAACGTTTTTCTTAAATCAGGCTTAAAAGAAACCATTTATGGTTTAAAGGAATTACATTTTAAATAAAATTTTGGGCCAAAAAAAAAGGAATATTTTGGGTTGATAGTTGGAGGAGCTTATCAAAGTGTTGGTATGTTTGGTAAGATGAGAAGGTTTGTCTTAATTAAACCGTACATCACCAGAGGGTGTTGGTAAAATGAAATTCTTTAAGCTTTAAAGATGACTTCATACAGTTCTAATATATGAGCTGTTTTGTTGGCTAACTAGCTGCCATTTTGAAGACAATTAATTGCATTATTTATGCTCCTCTTGTCTAAAGTTTCGTCCTTAGTAGCTAAACACTAAAGTTACTTTTACATGGCCCTACTGGGGAAAATTATATTTACTGTATATGTTTACGTTGCACTCTGGACTATTAGTGACTCTTTCGCTGTATTTATTTTCGGTTTGTCAACTTCTAGAACTTTACTGTTGATTTGTCATTGTAATTTGTTTCTCTCTCTTTGATGGCATATTTGTGTGTAGTTTTGTTATTGTATTTGCATCTTCACATATATAACATAATTGGTCATTATAATTAAATTCCAGTTTAACGTGAGCACCGCAATGATGGCATATCTCACGGTGTCTGAAACACAGTGAAATACAATGCGTCTACCAACGCCCCCACACACAATGATGCAACTACGTGCCATTAGCCGGAACCAAACCGGCTAATGGAGGAGCTGTTGAACTGTAGGATTCTATGGAGTCAACATAGTCAGAGAATGGCTGAGGTTATGATAGTACTCCGAGGACTGGAGGAACGGAGGCGAAATTTAAATTAAAGTGATAAAGCTTTCAAGCTAACCAGCCCTCCGCGAAGTAATACCTTACGGCAGTCCCGCGGGGGTAGAGTGGTTGAAGTGTGTAGGGGGTGGGTTTAGTACGTAGGCACCAGTGATGGTGAATCGTGCACTCTTTTGTTGGAAAAAAAGTGTCTTTCGAAGATTCCCACCTCCGGCTCAAAGACAAAAAAAAAAAAAACGTGCCGCGCCACACATCACTTCACCATAAGTGGGTTCCAATTCAAAGCCATGTTGTGTTGGGCATGACTTACTTCTTGTTTAGGTGTCGGAGACAATCTAAACTCCTTTAATGTGTTAAGAGTGTAATGCCACACTGTACTCGCGTACTCCCCGCGATTTGGGTCCAAACCACAGCCACCACGTTGCTCCCACAAGGGGGCCTCATCAATTGCCGAGCAGAGACAAGTCTCTGGGGCTCCCGGTACCCGGGGTACCAGATTAAGTTTAGAGTAGAGTCCGAACGACAGGATTTTAGACATTTTTCACGGCAATTTTATTTATTCTCAGAGGTTTTGCAAAAATACTACTGAGGGGAAGTCGCCGTTGAGATTTTTTTTAATATTTCGTTTTGCTCGAGAAATCTGTGCTGGGGCTTGACCCGTGGCCTCACGTCTAATAAACCAAAACACCATCTACTAGACTGCGGGCGAATTATGTTTACAGTATATGTTTACATTGCCCTCTGGACTATTACTGACTCTTTCGCTGCATTTATATTGCATTTATTGTCGGTTTGGCAACTTCTAGAACCTTAGTGTTGATTTGTTGTTGTAATTTTATTCTCTGTCTTTTGTAGTGTAGCTTTGTTATTGTAATTGGTTCTTCGTTGATATCTGTTCTCGTAATTACTTCCATGTTTTGTTATTGTTTTCTTGTTTTTTTTTCTGGAATAAACACTTAAAAGTAGGTTCACGTATGTCTACTTTACAAATGAATGTAAACTTTACAGAACTTATTTACTTAATTGGCCATAACAACCCGTTTAACGGATTTCGGCCTGCCGCAACACATCCTTCCAGGCCCCTCTGCTTCGTGCGCGCCTACGCCAGTTGGTCACACCAATCGATGACAGGGCTTCCTCGATTTGGTTCTTCCAACGGATGCAAGGTCGTCCTCTTCGCCGACTTCCGCAGATTCCCGCATCAAACACCCGTCTCGCCGGAGCTTCCTCCTCCATTCGAACGACATGGCCGAGCCACCACAGTCGCTGGATGTTAATACGCTCCACAACGTCCATGTCGCTGGCAATTCATACAGCTCACTGTTGGATCGGATGCGGAAGTTATCGCCAACTGGCACTAGACCGAAAAGCTTACGTAGTACTTTTCTCTCGAACATTCTCAAGGCCGCTGTATCTTTACAGAAACTTTGTTCAATGAATGTGAACTTTACAGAAACTCTGTTAAATTAATGTTAAATTAACAGAAACCCTGTTCAATGAATGTAAACTTTACAGGAACTCTGTTGAATGAATGTAAACTTTACAGAAACTCTGTTCAATGAATGTAAACTTTACAGGAACTCTGTTCAATGAATGTAAACTTTACAGGAACACTGTTGAATGAATGTGAACTTTACAGAAAACTCTGTTCAATGAATGTAAACTTTACAGAAACTCTGTTCAATGAATGTAAACTTTACAGGAACACTGTTGAATGAATGTAAACTTTACAGAAACTCTGTTCAATGACTGTAAACTTTACAGAAAACTCTGTTCAATGAATGTAAACTTTACAGAAACTCTGTTCAATGAATGTAAACTTTATAGACACTCTGTTCAATGAATGTAAACTTTACAGGAACTCTGTTCAATGAATGTAAACTTTATAGACACTCTGTTCAATGAATGTAAACTTTACAGGAACTCTGTTCAATGAATGTAAACTTTATAGACACTCTGTTCAATGAATGTGAACTTTACAGAAACTCTGTTTAATGAATGTAAACTTTATAGACACTCTGTTAAATGAATGTGAACTTTACAGAACCTTTGTCCATAACTGTTTCTAGGTTCGTTTGAGTTCGGTACGATGGTCAGATAATTTACATTAGTCCTGCTTAGCTAAATTTGTTTAATGTTAGCGACAATGACTTTGATAATTTCAGTTGCACTAGGTTCACAACATCAGAGTCTTAATGGCTGTAGCGTGTTTCAGAAATCTTCGTAACTGAACATGAAACCAGTATCACAAGCATTTTATTGTTCAGACAGCTTTACAGTCAGCCAATAATAACGACAAGAAGCCGCCAAATTTCGCAGCTATTAAAGGAGTTTTTACTTATTTTGGTAAATCTAAGCCAAGTCACTCTGCTTGAGAAGACTGATTGCTCCAATTTGTCTGTAGATGTTGTGGTTAAAAGAAAAACGAAAAACGACTAGACTCCTCTAATACAACTATTTATTAACGAACATACATACGTAGAATACTACGATGGAGTATGGAGTATGGAGTACATGTATGATCTATTTGCCACAATTCCTAATCTTAAGCACACATTTTTGTGTGGACTGTTGTTGAACTGATACATTCGTGGTGTGTATGAAACCATATGTTTCTTATCGTTGGCCTGGCAACAACAACAACAACAAATATTCTTGTTGTATTTTTGTTAAGTTTTTGATACCATTTGTGATTGCATTATACTTACTTGGTGTGTGTATAGTCAATGAATGAATTTACTGTGATTTGCTTCCTTGTTTGTTGAATGTGATGCTAAACATAAGCTTTTGAGATTTTCGGTGTGTGTTGTTTCTGTTTTTTCTTCGTCTTAAATTGTTAGCCTGTTTTAAGCCGCACCCGTCTTAATTTTTTTTTTTTTTTAGTAATAGCCTGGTCTAGAAACAGCAAAAAAGAAGTTTAAAACTGAAATCTAAAATGTTTTTTAAGCTTAAAAGTATGAAAACTCCTGCTGTGCTTAAACACTCGCATTGACGAGAAATGAAAAGCGAGAAAAACAAAACAAAAAAAAAAAACCGAAAATCTAAACGAACAAATGTTTTGGAAAACAAAAAAAAAATGGAAAAAAGTGCAGCGAAACATTTGCTAAACTGCAGATGTTTTAACGAATGTTTACTAAGTTTTAACTCCTTTTTTTATTTTTTCTTTGGGTGGTAGAGAGTTGCCATATGTTGATTTTAAATACCAAACTTCTGGACAACTTGTATATAATTTTATAGAACTTTTCCAGCATTTTTCGGAGGTTTTCCAGCTTATTTAATAGCGTAATTAGTATTAACTTACATACATAAATTGGTCATTACAACTCTTCAGTCAAGATTACGTCCTAGCTTCTCACACCACTTATGTTGTGTGTGTTAATTTTTTATACATGAGTGGTGGGACCTACAGTTTAAAGTTGACTCCGAACCACAGATTTTTGAGAAACTTTTTATAGCAATTTTATTAATCTCAGAGTTTTTGCCAAAAATCTGCTGAGAGAAGTTGCCAGAGAAATATTTTTTCATATTTCAGTTGGTTGGAGATGTCTAAACGGCACTTTGAACCGTGGCCTCACGTCTATTAAGCCAACACACTACTTACTGGACTACGGCGACTTACACAAGTATAATAATCTGAAGGTTGCGTTGAAGGTCAGACTAGACCACGAGTTACCTTTAAGAGCGTATATTTTATGACAAATAGAAGAAGCAGCAACTAGCACTGATACCAACACCGCTACAATCCCAGGCGTTCAAGCATATTTTTTTCTTTGATCGAGACAAAGGCCTTGAAATAGATTTGTCTATGATGCTTGGAGAGTACATGGAAGAATCCGAATATAATTTTGTTACCCAATCAAGGGAAAAATCTCATTTTGATGCGGGACAATCCTTTACGAAAATGATGGGCAGCACTATCAAGTGGAAATCTTACGTCACAAAATATTCTGCTGAGATTACTGTGGACATAAACTATACTGTTAACTAATAAGGAATGGGACTATCGTTTTATGGACTATGTATGTATGGAGAAACTGAAAGTTGCAAATGGGTTGTTAGAATTGATTCGAAACACAGGATAACCTAGGTATAGTAAAAGGCAGAGTATTATGCCTTGTTAAAGAAAAGAAAAGATCGCTGAAATCTTTTTCAAATAGCTTCCATTTTCATTAGCAGCTCTCTCAGGATTCATTCTACCCAAGCGGCTAGAGTCGTAGTCATAAAGGAACTGCTCAATAATAATCAGAACTGTTGGTGAAGCATAAGTATATGAAAGTAATGTGGAACTGAGTTCAAATAGCACTGGGGTATCAAAAACATCAACAAACCGAACCACAATATTTCTACGGCTTTCCAAATGTTCTTCTTTAACTAAAGTAATAAATCTATGAGTTGTTGCACTCCAATCGATAGAGGCTTCTATGACTACTACGGTTTATCAAGATTTGAATTAAGTTGTGTATGAACTTCCAGATAGGATTATTTTGTTTGCTCACCTATCAATGGGAGTGTTATTCTGAAGTATTTGCTATTTTTGTAGACTCCTTTCACTGGGTTTTCCTTTATAGTATGGTACGACAACAGTTTCTTATTAAAGATTCTTCCATGATTTCTCTAATGGAAATTAAAAATCCTCGTAGTAACCTCCACTGACACTTTTTATACGCTTAACGCAGTCGAACATAGACAAAGGCTAACCGAATAATCGACTCATAATTCAAAGATGTTGACATTTCGTGTTCCATATGTGATTCATCATTTTGATGGCAAAAATCATGAAGTTTTTTAAATAAAATTACGAATTATATTTCAATATTACGAGCGGAGTGACAGAGGCCATATTCTGTGCCTGGTGCAATATACCAGATTCTCTAATGGGAATCGAACCCATGAACATCACATTAATAGACTAACACAACTACCTACTAGACTTCCACGGCGACCAAGAAATATTTTTTAATACTTATGAGTGAAAAAATTAAATTAGGGTGGGAATCGAACCCATCACCCTCATCCAAATAGACTAAAGCACTATCTACCCGACTGCCAGGACATCCATGAAATATTTTTAATTTTTATGCATGCAAGAATCCGATAATTGAAGGAACTGAACCCATGACCCTCATATTAATAGACCAACACAACTACCTACTGGACTACCAGGGCGCCTAAGAAATATTTTTAATACTTATGCTTGCAAGAATCAAAACATGGTAAGAATTGAACCTATGACCCTTACACCAGTAGGCTAACACAACTACCTATTAGACTGCTAGGGTGGCCTTAAAAATATTTTTAATTCTTATGCGTGCAAGAATTTAATTAGGGTGGGTATCTAACATATGACCCTCTTACTAATAGACTAACGCACTATCTACCCGACTGCCAGGGCATCCATGAAATATTTTTAATTCTTATGCGTGGAAGAATCCGAAAATTGAGGGTATTGAACCAATTACCCTCATATTAATATACCAACACAACTACCTACTAGACCACCAGGGCGCATAAGAAATATTTTTAATACTTATGTCTGCAAGAATTTAAAAAATGGTGGGAATCGAACCCATGACCCTGACGCTAGTAGACTAACACACCCCGCTAGGCGTCCAGGGCATCCATGAAATAAAAATTGAGGAAATTGAACCCATTAAACTCACACTAATAGACTTACGCACTACCAGGGTACCAATAAAATTTTTTTTATTCTTATGACTGCAAAAACCAATGAAATAAGCGAAAGTAACCTCCCCCATTTTTAAAATGGAGTATACCCTCCCCCATAGAAGCGTTTTCTTCTTTTCCTCTGCTTTAAAAAAGGTTTTAATTCTTGGAGCTAAGATACTTGTGAACTACCTATACATACATAATTGGCCATTACAACCCTTCAGTCAGGAAACGGCCTAGCTTCAAACACCACTCATGTTGTGTGTGTTTATTTTATACATGAGTGGCGGGACCTACAGTTCAAAGTCGATTCCGAACGACAGATTTTTGAAAAAGTTTTCATGGCAATTTGACTTTACTCTCAGAGTTGGTCATTACAACCATTTAGTCAGGATTACAACCAGCTTCTCGCACCACCCATGTTGCGTGTGTTAATTTTATCCAAGAGCGGTGGGATCTACAGTTTCAGATTTTCATGCCAATTTGACTTTACTCTCAGAGGTTTTTGCCAGAAATCTGCTGAGAGGAAGTCTCCTAGGAAATATTTTTTCAGATTTTGTTCTGTTGGATATGTCTGACCTGGGGTTTGAACCGTAGACTTCGGCGACTTCAGTGAGCTACCCATCTGATCTAAAGTAGGTGACTAGTTATTATTGCTTGGCTCTTCTACTTTAGAATTCTAAAGAGATGGCAACCTTAAAAGTGTACAAATTTTTTTGTATAGGCGCCTAAACGTACTTTTGTTTCTGTAAATAAATGCTTTAAGGAAGTATTTCTTGGGTATTTAGTTTTCGTTAAAATCTTAACAATTTTTTCTGAATTTTTTTTTTCAATTTTATACGAAACCATAGCAGAAAAACACCATCACGCACTGTGGGGGCTTTCCAGCGAATACTTATGTATGTATGCATGTGGACTGTTATGGTATATGTAGTGTTGTGGCGATATAGTCAAATAAAAATTCAAATCAAAAGAGAGAAAAAAAACTAAACGTTGTTGTTTCTTGTGGTCTTATCATTTAATGTGAAAAATTTTACATTCATGCGATCCATAGTCCTTAAGATTGTGGAATAATTTCTTAATTTTTTTTTTAATTTTTTTTGTAATTTCCAGCCTGATTACCAGCACTTCGTGTGCTGTTTTGTTGACCAAACCCACACGCCGTTACAAAAAATAAAAATGATTTTCGTAATAGAATTTCGCATACAAATTCGCAGCATGCGAGTGGGTTGGTTTTTATGCGATACGATACGATACGATACGTTAAGATATGAGCTTGTTTTGTTTCATTTGTTTGTATCTAAATTTTCTTGTTCTTGTTGGCTTGTAAAGCGTTAAATAGGTGCGTTTGACAATTTAATAGGAAATCAATTTTCATTTAAATCGCTTTTTTTTTTTTTTCGTTTTTTTTGTTGATTTCAGTTGTTGTCTTATTGTTGTTGCTGTTTGCTTGTAATGTAAGACATTAATCTGAGTGCTGAAAAACATATAAAAGCTATGTGGCAACAACAACAACTCTAATAATAATCAAAGTGCAATACAATTGCACGCAATTTTTTAATTTTTTTTGAAAATATTTCATGACGTTAAATTGAATAGCGTTCAATGCAATTATGACTAGAAGGCATTTTACAACGAGAGCCTAAAATAAAGGCAGAAATCGTTATTAATTTGATCAGTTGTAAGAGGTTAAAGGTTGTCAATACGTGTTGAAATAGTGAATAAGGCAAGTTGTAATTGGTATGTTGATTGGAAATGGATTTTTAGAAGGTTTCTATGAGTGATCAGCAAATAGTATTAAAAAAAATGCGTAGAATCGAAGTATACTCATAATTTCTGATATTTATACGCATTCATACTTATTTTAATATCATAGAACCTCTACTCATATTCAATGTTTGAAGTGTACTCATCATATTCATACTTAACAACACGTATGATGTTGTTGTTTTCGACTCTCCATAACTCAACATATGCACGAATCACAAAATAAGTATGCTTCGCGTACGAACACTAAAATACTCACTAGAAGGTTCTGTGTATGCTTTGCTCGCTTTATTTGTCTCTTTTCTTTTTCTGTTTCTTTTATTTTTGTAAATGCAATAATAACTAAGACTGTAAATTTTGATGAATCGAATCATTTATAAGTATTTTTCTAAAGTTATGAATCTAAACGTGTAGACTTATGAATCAAACATATTTCGAATGGTATGAGTTCGAAGTCAAGGTTGTACGCATACTCGTTGCAACCTGTACTTATAAATCAACGTTGTGGTGAGTACGAATGAATCAGAGTACATTGTTAAATTTCAATATTGTTGACTCACTTATATTCAAAATTTCATGAGTGCTTATGATACATACATACATACATACATAATTTGCCATTACAACCCTTCAGTCAGGATGACGGCCTAGCTTATGAGTAGTGAAAAAACGATTCATTGCTGACCTCTGGTATGGATAAAGGCGTAGAACACTACCCGAATAAAAGCCAGATCGACGTTTGCTCTTCTTCTTCTGGTCATTAACAACCCGATTAATGGATTTCGGCCTGCCTAAACACATCTTTCCAGGCGCTTCTGCATTTTGAGCGCGCCTACGCCAGTTGGTCACACCAATCGAGGACAGGGCTTTCTCGATCTGGTTCTTCCAATGCAAACAAAGTCGCTCTCTTCGCCAACTTCCGCAAAACTCCGCATCAAATACCCGTTACTCCGGAGCATCCTCTTCCATTCGAACATATGGCCGAGCCAGCGCAGCCGCTGGATGTTAATACACGTTGCAAAACACCAATGTCGTTGAGGAGCTCATAAAGCTCACTGTTCACATCGGATGCGGAAATTATCGCCAACTCGCGCTGGACCGCAGATTTTGCGTAGAACTCTCAAAAACTCTCAAGGCTGCTGCATCAGTGCTTAATAGTGTCCATGCCTCTGTGCCATAAAGAAGCACGGGGAGAATTAGCGACTTGTAGAGTATTAGTTTTGTCGACGTTCGGTTGCTAAAATAAAAAACATCGATCGCCACGAATAGCTTTTTAAACGAAATTTAAATGCATGCGTAGAACCACTGCTACTGTTTCTTTTCATACACAATTGTGCAAAGATCACCAAGTCTTTTTTAGCAAATGTTTACGCATCAACTGCCGTGTTTTCTAGCCAAACAGAATTTCTAACTAAGCCCTCTCAGATACAGTGCAGGAAATAATTCTATCTTTTATTACCATGTATACCCTTCCTCTCTGCTTATAAGTTTACATTATTGCGATTTCATGTGCCTGTTTGTTTAGCTGTATTCCTACAAGACCAGGAATCCAGTATAAAGTCTGTATTATCCCTATACAGCTGGATCTTATCCTATTTAGACAGTTATCCATTAATTTTCAGTCAATTTCATTGGTGCTAAGTGCTTGGACGGTGACTTGACTGTAAGCTAGTGTGACAATCTTCTGCCGTCTGTACTACTTGTGCAAAGTGAATTCAACACATCCTTTAATTTCATAAACTTTCGCTTGGTATACCCCATTATTTCTCATAGATCAGTATCGTAGCAAAGCATTTTCCAAAGACATAGAGTTTTCAATATTTATACAAGAAGGTAGCTTTCAAGTATCCGATCTGTCTGATTACGCTGTCCTCTGAAGAATCTTCTGTTCGATGTTTCTGTCTTTATCTTATTCATAGTTTCTCGTCATCCTTCACTTCATCTGATCTCCTTACTATTTACACCACATATATACGACCGAGAAGGGAATAAAAATTTCTTGTATCAGCCGGCGCATCGAAGCCAGTTTTGAGGTTTCTTGACCGCGTGCAAGAGAGAGCGAAAGTGCTCATTAATGAGGGTAGGGTATCCAACTCTTTTTATTCATTGGAGCACCGCCGCAATGGCTCTTGTGTTCCATTTTTCTATCACTAGTACAACGGATTTACTTAAACGACGTAAAAGCACTTGTTTTCGAGAATTATATATTCGTAGGTAACACTCATCTTTCTTGCAAATCACATCAGATTGTGTTTAATTGTTTTGTGGATCGCACATTGCACAGATTGAATTTTTTCCCTAGCCGGACTGTCCGCATATGGAACTTCCTTCCTGTAGTAGATTTTCCTATCACTTATAAAGAGATTTAAATTTAATGTCCACAATTACTACTTCCTCTCTCCTCCTTCCTATTATCTATTTTTCAAGTAGGGGTCATCCCCTGAGTGTTGGTTGTAAGACAAAAAAAAAACCATTGGCAACAGATGGTGCTCTAATTATGCTGTGCCAGTCTCTACAAATTGTCTTTCTCCATTAATGGCTTGACCGTCATGATATAAATCTTATGAGAAATTGTTAGAATAGAAACCCCATGTTTTCATGCAAGCCATCTGAGTGCTTGGCCGGTCTGTAAATGCACGGTACATGTAGCTGGCGTCGTTTCTTCTTTTATGAAGCTTTTCTGCAGGCTTATACCACAGACTTGTCCATGGGAGACATAATTTGTCATTATAACACTTTGGTCAGTATTACGACCTAGTTTTTCACACCTTCTATGTTGTGTGCGTTAATTTTTATATATGAGTGGCGGGACTTACTCTTTAAAGTTGACTCCGAACGACAGGTTTTTGAGAAACTTTTCATGGCAATTTTATTTACTCCCAGAGCTTTTGCCAGAAATCTGCTGAGAAAAAGTTTCTGAAGAAATATTTTCGTTTTGATGTCTGAACTGGGGTTTGAACCGTAGCCTCATGTCTAATAAGCCAACATACTACCTACCAGACTACGACGACTTCATACTCCCATGGCCCCTTTGAATAGCTACCGAAGCAAAGCGCTCCGAAAAACATTATTTCTTTGCTCAAAGCATCAGTATGAGAACAATTCCTGGCAGGTTACATCTTAGATCTTGAAAATCGTAATTAGAAGCTCTTCGAGTTCGTATTTCCTTCACATTAAAAAATTTCTTTCCACATCTTCCAATTATATACAGAGAAAAAAATGTTTAAATTACTTGGGAAACCAATGAAGCAGACAATGGCAATAAAAGTTTGTTTGTATGCCTTAATTATACAAAAACGTTTATCTTGGTTTGGCAAACATGTTACATGTTGCCCGTATCCAACTATATTTGACATTTATTAACACAATCATATCAAATTATCTCACTCCACTTCAACTCTAAAATGTATTTTTAATTTTGTACGTTGCATTAATTCAATTACTCTGCAGTCTTCCGTAATACGGCTATTTAACGAGAAAAAACAAAAATTTAAACTGCTTTGTGGCTCCACCATGACCACAACCATGGCGGCACAACTAAATTCCACTGTATTGGCAAGCAACTAACCAACCAACTAACAAAATCATACCAAATTAAATTCCATTTATCATGAGTGTTAATCGCCATTAATTTAAGATTTTTTTGTTGTTGTTTTAGATATTGTTGTTGTATTTGAGAAATCGTAGTATTAAGCCGGCCTAAACACCTGTTAAATATATTTAACGAATGGCGTTTTTTTTTTTTCAATAAGTTTTGGTGGAAACAAATATTTTTCCTTTCGACAAATATGTACGTACGATCGTGTACAGGGCACCCACACTGGGAACACTTGCAACAATGACTAGAGAGAGAGAGCAACCAACTACCAACTATCAACCACCAGCAATGGTTAGAGCCTGGTTGTGGGGGTAATAATGGTTAAATGGCAATTTAAATAATTCAAAAACTTCTGCAAAACTATGGGAAGCATTTAAGATGCAATTTTTCTTGGGCACTACAACGCTGTGGCAACCAAATGGAGGCAAACAATATACAGCAACGAGCAGCAACATTACCTATGTAGTTGATCTACATATTTTAACAGCACAAGTGCGCCAAAGTAACAACCAAATATAGGCAACGCATTTATTAAACCCAACTGCTGCTACTTTGCTGGGAAGTAACAGCGTAACAACGTGCATATGCTGTACACACAATGGAACTGCAATTGCACTTGAAGCAGTTGCAAGAAAACCAATAGCAGCCTCACGACTTATAAGCGACTGATGCTGCTCTACCCTCCTTTTGTTTGTGAACTCCAAAGGCTATGTGTACGTGTGTACATACATCCAGTGATGCCAGTGCTCGTATGTTAACGCCAATAAAAACGAACTGCAGGTGGTCATCGCATATTAAAGTAATAGCATTAACAACAACAACAACAACAACGACAACGACAACAATGCGTTATTTTGTCCATATTTTTTTTTTGTTATTAATTTTCAATGTGTCCCTTTTTTTTTGTCGCATAACTTCTTATCGTCGCTAGTCATTGAGAGTCCACCAACGAACAACCAACCAACCAACAACTATTGGTTGGTGGTCGTTGTCGTGTTCCTTCCAACATGTAAAATTCGTTTCTGTCTTGTTTTTGTCTCTTCAAAATTGTTACAGATCTTGCGACGATGATGATGATCAGCAGCCACAAGCTTTTGAAATGAATCGTATTTGACTTGGTACTTGGATCTTTGGGAAAGCAACAATTTTAATATGTTTTGTTTAACATGTTCTAGAAAAGAAAAAAAATGGCATCAGAAAAATGTTTTCTTAATATTTATCACGTTTTTATCGCAAAAGAGATGTAAAAAAAGAAACTCTTTTAAGTCCGTAGAATGGTGATTCAAACAGTGTGGGATAAAATGTTAGAAACAAAACCATTAATTGGCAAATTAGGACTGTGCTGAAGGCCTAGAACTAATCTTACAATCTAGATCCACCTTCTTCTCATTAAGCGGTTGTTTAAGAATTCTTTTTGTTGTTGACTGAAGTTTGTTATTTCATTTGGATTTTTATGTGACATTTTGCAACACTTTCAAAGGAGCTACGATGTCAAGCTAGTTTGCGTTAGAAGCTTGAGATCTTTTGCTCAAAAAAGTTTTTTTTAATGAGAAATATACATCCGCTAACTAAACATACACTAACTTTTGTCGCATAAAGGCATAAGCGTTCAAAAGTTTGGTAGTAGCTATCAGAGATCAGCAATGAGTATTCAAAAAGATGAGTACAAAAGAATCATACTCATAATTTCTGATACTTATATGCATTCATACTTTTTTTAATATCATGGAACCTCTACTCATATTCAAAGGTTGAAGTGTATTCATCATATTCATACTTAACAACACGTATGATGTTGTTTTGATTTCGACTCTCCATAACTCAAAAAATACAAGAATCACGAAATAAATATGATTCGCGTACGAACACTAAAGTACTCACCAGAAGGTTGTATGTTTGCTCTGCTTGCTGCTCTGTCTTTTTTGCTTATGTGTCTGATTTCTTTTATTGTAAATGCAACAACAACTAAGTATTTTTATAAAGCTATGAATCTAACTGAGTGGGCTTATGAATCAAACATATTTCGAAAGGTATGAGTTTGACGTCAACGTTGTACTCATACTTATTGCAACTTGTACTTATAAATCAACGTTCTTGTGAGTAGGAATGAATCAGGGTAAATAGTTAAATTTCAATATTGTTGACTCACTTATATTCAAAATTTCATGAGTGCTTATGAGTAGCGAAAAAACGATTCATTGCTGATCTCCGGTAGCTATAGCCCTTATGGTCCAAGTCAAGATAGTATAAAAAAAATTGTGATCCAGCATAGTTACCTTAATATGCAGCACATTGACCGTGGCTTCAAATTGATTACAGATGTTCTAGTTAAGTTTATCGAAGAGATTTGTCAACTTCGGTAAAGGAAATCTTCTCAGGAAAAACCCTATATAACAGGGAAAAGCCAAAGAATTTGTGAGTCTCCATAGTGTAGTAGGTAGTGCGTGGGCTTATTAAAACTGAGTCCGTGGTTCAAACCACGGTTCAGACATCTTGAATAAAAAACTTCTGGCAAAAACTCTTCAGAGTAAATAAAATTGCTATGAAAAGTTTATCAAAAATCTGTCGTCCGGAATCGACTTTAAACTGTAAGTTCCGTCATTCATGTATAAAATTAACACACTCAACATGGGTAGTGTGAGAAGCTATGGTGTAATCTTGTCTGAAGGGTTGTAATGACCAATTGAGTGAGTAAGTAAGTACTAGGAAAGAGGTCTGAAGACTTTTTAAATGGAGGAGACGTAAAAACTCTTAGGCTTACTGTGACGCGCATTTTTTGAAGCATAATGAGAGCATTTAAATGATACAGAGGGCGAAACAGAACACCTAGAACTATTCGTGAACAGGTGAACAGCGTCGAGAACATATCGAAGAGCAGTAAATTCCTATCCATACCCGACATTCAGTCTCAGGCACTAATGGATGATTCGGGCAAAGGAATGGATGGTAAATACAGAATTTCTGACCGCTTCAACAAGATTATATTTGGTACGGCAAACGGGGAACACCAGAACAAAGTATTCTACAAAAATCACCAGCAGTATGGTTAAAGCATCGACTAAAAGTTTTTCTCCCTTGAAGGCAGCAAGGCCAGATAGAATTTTCGCAGCACTTCTACAAAATTAGTTGGGGATCGTATTAATTTATCGTTTCTGCATTTATTACTTGCGCTTACGCACTTAAAAATTGGCAGGAAGAAAAGCTGATACTCATATCTAAACTTGATAAAGATAGCTATGTGACCCCAAGGGCTTATACGGCAAAACAATGAAAATGCTGAAGTAAAATATCATCGAGTCCGAAGTACTACCTATCCACAGTAAAAAGTATTTTTGGCCTTTCAGGCTACGATGTCGAAAATCGGGGATGATGGAGGATATCTAAGCACGTCAAAATTCTTTATGAAAGTATGGTCTGGTTTCTGTGTTATTCTTTTTTGCAATTTTGTCGTTCTGTGTGTAATCAGTGTTCTTTCCTTTCGGAGTGTGAAGAAATACAATCGCAACTATTATTTCTAACACAACTGTATTGTATTAGAGACCCCGGTTAGCGTAATGTTGTAGTAAAGACTCCTACATTTCCTAAATACTTTTTCCTTTCTTTTCTCAAAGATCTCTATACGATCGTACGTATGTGTATGTGCATGGTACAGCAGAGATATTTTTGTTTTTCTTTTCAAAGTTGTCATGAATTTATTTGTTGAGATTTTTATCTCGAATATAAATATGCTTCAGTTTTTTTTTGTTGTTTTTTTCTTATTTGTAAATCGCTTGTGATATGCTTTGTTTTCCTAATAATGATCGGCTCTTATAAGCTCTTTTTTCTTTCAATTTTTTTTCTTCTTTCGCTATGATTTTGTATAAAACTACACGTACATTCTACATTAAAAGTGTGGTTTCTGTTTTTACATGAAAAAAAAAATTCACATTAAACTGGGGTTTTTAATTTTTTTTCCTTTTCTTTTAGTTGATCTACTAAACATTTGTTGAGAGTAAATAAAATGTACATATTTAAGGAGAAAAGATAATCGTTTAAATTGTTTTAAATGAGCAATGCTGCTGCTGTGATGGACAAGGTTAGGGGCAGCTTATAATGAAAACGAAGAAGATTATTGGGCGCTTAGGAGCATCATGCTTAAGGTAAGTTTTTATTTTGCATAAAAGATTTAGAAATTTAGAGTTTAAATTGTTTTAAAACCATATCATCGTAAAGATGATTTGTTTTTAAACTCGTCGTTAAAAAATAGGGTAAAAATAGAATGGTTGAGAATATGAACCTGGAGTGGAGTGAATAGCCATGGTATGAAGGTTTCCAAAACAGGTTACGTTACGGTCGGGCACAACATAGGATCGGAGGTATTTGTGACGAGGCTATAGGTGACAAAGTAAAATTCTTGGTCATCGAAAAAAAAGGTCATAAACAAAAATATGCAAGTCATCGATAGACAAATGCAAGTCATCGACTAAAAAATTACAACTCAACTATAGATGACTTGCAACTTGCAGAATATGCATGTCACTGATGAAAAAACTAAATGCTTCGGTCAAAAAAGTACAAGTCATCGATAGACAAATGCAAGTCATTGACTAAAAAATTTCAACTCAACTGTAGATGAGTTGCAACTTGCAGAATATGCATGTCAGTGATGAAAAAATTAAAGGCATCGGTCAAAAATTAAGGCAGTGTCCAAAAAATGCAAGTAATCGACCAAAAAATGCAAGTCATAAACCAAAATAAGCAAGTCATCGATAAAAAAATGAAAGTCATCGACCCAAAAAAGCAAGTAATCGACAAAAATGCAAGTCATTTACAGAATATGCGTGCCACTAACCAAAAAAGGTGCAAGTTATCGATGCAAGAAATGCAAGCCATCGACAAAAAGCAAGTTATTGACAACAAAAATGTAATGCGATCATTTTGCCCGGTAAATTTAGAGAATTTTTTGTTGCTTATTTGAAAAAACAATTAGCTTCGTGGCCTATATCTCAGGTTCCAAGTAATACCCAACCGTAGTGAAAACTATTTTTTAATCCTTGATACCATGGCCATCCAGCCCACTAGGTTCAATTCCTTTTTTTGATTATCTATGATGAGCAAACAGCTTTTTCATATTTGTTGTATTTTGTATTTGCTTTGTTGTAAAATTCAAAGGTTTTTCTTCGTCTTCCTTTTAATTTTTTACAAACTTTTTCTATTTTTGTGATTTTTAATTGATTTCCCTTTTTATACGTTTCCAAACTGTTCAATTATGTTAACTTAACAGTTTCTGTTAACTTAACATTCATTCTCAACAGTCTCTGTTAACTTAACATTCTTAACTTAATATTCTTAACTTAACGGTCTCTGTTAACTTAACATACATAATACCGTAATTGGTTATTACAACCCTCCAGTCAGGAACGATCTAGCTTCTTACACCCTTTATGTCGTGTGTGTTAATTGTATACATGATTGTCGAGACCTACAGTTTTAAAGTCGATTCCGAACGACAGATTTTTTTGAGAAACTTTTCATGGCAATTTTATTTCATTCTCAGAGTTTTTGCCAGAAATCTGCTGAGAGGCAGTCGCCGAAGAAATATTTTTTCATATTTCGTTTTGATGTCCGATCAGGGGTTTGAACCGTGGCCTAACGTCTAATAAGCCAACACACTACCTAGTACACTATGGCGACTTATTATTACTTATTGTGTGTATTAGGCTTAGAAAATGAATTCGAGGCTGTTTTTAGGGAGCTTTTTGCTCAAAAACTTGTTGCCAAACCATTGTGTCTAAGTTATGTACATAAATCTTCAACTTTTTCAATTATATTAACACAACAGCCTCTGTTAACTTAACATACGTACTTAACAGTCTCTGTTAACTTAAAAAAATTTAATTTTCTTACCCAAAAATTTACAGACATAAGGAAGTCGCTGATGAAATTTTTTTCATATTTCGCGTTGTTCGAGATGTCTGAGCTGGGGTTTGAACCACGGCCTTGCGTCTAATAAGCCAATACACTACCTACAAGACTACGGCGAGTTATTATTACTTATTGTGTATATTAGGCTTAGAAAATGAATTCTAGAAATTCAAGGCTGTTTTTAGGAAACCAAAGAGTGAGAGTGTCAATAAAATCTTGATCCTTCATGAAAAAAAAAAATTGAGATTTTCTGCTCTTAAAAACCTAAAGGGTCCGGCAAATAACTTTTTTTTTTTGAAAATGCTTTAAAAAAAACTACTGAATATTTTCTCAAATTTCTTTTTTTTATTTGAAAGTACAATCCTTCCGGTTAATAATGGAAAATAATTTCATTCAAATGGCTGCCTCGGCTGGCCATGCAGTAGCCTACACCAGAAGATGCCGATTTTGGTAAAAAAAAAAAAATCATCTTTTCAGATGGAGTTCATTTTGATCTTGGCGGGTATGTAAACAAGCAAAATTGTCGCATTTGGGGCACAGAAAACCCGCGCGCATACACTGAAAAGCCGATGCACCCAAAACGAGTCACTGTTTGGTGCCGATTTTGGTCCAGAGGCATAATTGGGCACTTTTTCTTCGAAAATGAGCAAGGAGTGGCCGTTACAGTCAATGGCGATCGTTATCGGGTCATGTTGAACGAATTTTTGTTCACAAAAATTGAAGAGGATGATATTGGCAACATTTGGTTTCAACAGGACGGCGTTACGTGCCACACAGCCGAAGCTACACTCGATGTTTTGCGCCCTGTTTTTGAAGATTGCATTATAAGCCGCTGAGCTGATGTCGTTTGGCCACCTCGAAGCTGCGATTTGACACCGTTGGACTATTATTTGTGGTGCGGTGCCGTCAAAGATAAGTGTTACGCCGACAAGCCAGAGACAATTGACGCTTTAAAGGACAATATTCGTGAAGCCATTGGTGAAATACAGCTGCACACAATCGATAGTGTGCTTAAAAATTGGACCGATCGTGTAGGCTACTGCATGGCCAGCCGAGGCAGCCATTTGAATGAAATTATTTTCCATTATTAACCGGAATGATTGTACTTTAAAATAAAAAAAGAAATTTTAGAAAATATTCAGTAGTTTTTTCTTAAAGCATTTTCAAAAAAAAAAGTTATTTGGCGGACCCTTTATATGGACTATGGGACTTCAACTATCAGGGTGTATAATACAACAGTCTTCTAGAAAGAAAAATTTGCTCAATACTATACTCATAGTTTTTTATTAGAAGTCTGGCCTATAAGTGGTATGCATAAAATGCTACAAAAGGGGCCCAATTTGGTGCCTCTCTGATCAATAATATCTTAATATCTTGCTTTATCTTTTATACTATCATTTGTATATTAGCGTGTGTTTTTTTCTTGTTTTTGTTGTTGTTATCAAATGAATATTGTTTTTGTTTTTGTTTTTGTTGTATTAATATGGTTATTTTATGCAGATATTTTATTTAAAATAATCAACTAAGAGTCTGCATTACTTTTTTAATACAATAAATATTCAAACAATCACTTGCCCCCTCTCTTGGAGCTTGCCGGTTGCGGTTTCTTATGGCATACGTTTGTTGGCCAATTGCATTTAAAAGTCTTGTGTTTTAGTTTAAGTTGCTTATACTAACGTGGCTTTTAAAATGTTTATTGAGCAATTTTATATTCAATAATTGCTTAACAAATCGTTAAACATTTAAACATTGATTTAAATTATAGATTTTGATTATCTTAATGAAAGTGATTAATTTTTTTTCTTTTGCTATTTTTGTTATTGTTTTTAGAATTTATAAAATTATTGAAATTGTAATACAATTCCAACATACATACATACATCCATACAGACTGCCTGACTGGTAATGGTAAACATTTTAAATTTTTCTGCACAGGTTAATACACCAAAAACACATAAAAGCCATACATTTACCTCGGAATTAAACTTTTCATTGAGTTTTAATAGAGTTTTTACAAGCTCGTCTTAAACGAATGCCTATAAACATTCAGAAATTGTATGTGATTCCCAGGCTTTTAAATTTTGCCAATTCATTATGGGACTTTCCCAAACCCATTTTTGCAAAAGAAAACTTAAACTTAACAATTCATTGTATTTTAACAATAAACAGCGCCATTCATTATAAAGGGTGTTTTTTATAGAGGTATAGAACTTTAAGTTGCAATAAAACAACGATGGATTATTCGATTGACATGAATTTTATTTATCCGAAAGATAATCTTGTGGCATTACATTTTAAATATGACCGCCACGGCTGGCGCGGATGTAGTCCAATCTGGACGTCCAATTTTCGATGACTTTTTCCAACATTTTTGGCCGTATATCGGCAATAATACGGCGAATGTTGTCTTCCAAATGGTCAAGCGTTTGTGGCTTTACCGCATAGACCAATGACTTTACATAGCCCCACAGACAGTAGTCTAGCGGTGTTAAATCACAAGATCTTGGAGGCCAATTCACAGGTCCAAAACGTGAAATTAGGCGATCACCAAACGTGTCTTTCAATAAATCTATTGTGGCTCGAGCTGTGTGATATGTTGCGCCGTCTTGTTGAAACCACATCTCCTGGACATCATGGTTATTCAATTCAGGAATGAAAAAGTTTGTAATCATGGCTCTATACCGATCACCATTGACTGCAACGTTCTGGCCACCATCGTTTTTGAAAAAGTACGGACCAATGATTCCACCAGCCCATAAAGCGCACCAAACAGTCAGTTTTTCTGGATGTAACGGTGTTTCCACATACACTTGAGGATTACCTTCACGCCAAATGCGGCAGTTTTGTTTGTTGACGTAGCCATTCAACCAGAAGTGCGCTTCTGGTTTCGCTTATGAAAATCGGGACCAACGGTAATCTCGTTTTGGGCCCATTCGACGAATCTACGCCTTACTTGATGATTGTTTGGCTTCAATTCTTGCACGAGTTGGATTTTGTAAGCACGCAAACCAAGATCCTTCCGGAAAATCTTCCATAAAGTGGATGGACACAATTCCAATTCCAATTCCTGTGCTCGATGGCGGATGGACTCATTCGGGTTTTCCTCAATTCTACGCTCTACAGCAGCAATAGCTGCTTCTGTACTCACCGTACAGCGTCTCTGGGGATGCGAGTTATCAATAAGAGTAAACGTGGTGCGAAAACGTTCCATGGTTAATCGAATTAACTGCTCTGATGGACGATTTTGTCGACGATAAAATGGACGTAGTGCGCGATACGTTTTTCGCACAGAACCATTATTTTCGAAATAAAATTGCACTATTTGCAATCATTATTCAGGCGTGAGTCTATTCATGATGAATTGTCAAACCCAACTGAGAATAAATCACTTGACAGCTGTTAAATCGGTCGCCATCTTGAAAAGTAATGCCAACTTAAAGTTCTATACCTCTATAAAAAACACCGTCTATTATCTCATCAACTTTATTTAGCGAATGACTTTAATGTTGAAGGAAAATCGTGAATATTTTTTACATCAAACTGGCAAAAAGCTATAAAAGGTTTCTCTATGCTTAGGAGTGCTAAAATGCAGTGCTAAAGTGCACATCATCATTAAAAAAACAAAAAGTGGAAGAAAAAAGAAATGATGGGCAAATAAAATGCTGGGATATTTTAAGAAGCTTTAAAAATAAGAGAATTAAATGAGGGAATGTATTGTATAGTATTTCTTAAAGCCAATACCCTACATGAAGTCGATAGTACAGAGTTCTTTAAGCTTCGTTTAAAAGTATTTGTCAAGAGAGATAGTCTTTGAAAATGTATGAGTTGCTTCAAAAAAAGAAATCAATTATTTATATTGTAACGTTTTTACCTTTCTAAAAACGTTTAGAATATGAATTCGTTGATTGCAAACAAAGTAAAAACAAATTTGTGTTTAGTTTCAGTTAAACTTTTTATTGCCCGCACTACTTATATGTGACACCGTATCCGACTTGACGATATAATAATAATTTGTTTATTCGCTATTCTCTTTGCTTACAACTCAGATCTTTTCAACGGCGATCTTCAAACCACGACTGTTTACTTCGCACTCAACGCGTCTTCATACAAGACTGACTGAATTCTTACTGACTCTTGCCTGCTTTGCTTAGCCTTTTTATATGCTTGCGTATCAGTCTGATGAACGTTCTTGATGTAGAATGTTCGTGTCTTCGCCTTCTCGAGAATTCTATCGTTACTTCGTTGCTGTTTGTGTATTTTGCTTACGTTGTTTGTTGTTGCTTTCTTTCATACAGATGCTGTTGATATGGATACTTGGAACAAGCTTGTTGTATTTGTGTTTGTGTAGCTTTTGTTTATCGTTAATGTTAAACGATGTATAATAAAAGTGATGATTTCATTTAGCAAAGAAGCCTAGAAGTCTGGCCCTAATCCTGGCGAAAGGATTGCCTTAGATTCCATGTAAAAGTGTGTGTAAGAAAGTGATTTCCTTCAGTTCAAAGGGGAAAATTTTGTTCTTTAAATTTTAGCATTTTGAAGGCAACTCCTTTCTCCCTCTCG
Organism: Sarcophaga subvicina; assembly: GCA_936449025.2. Lineage (NCBI taxonomy): Eukaryota > Metazoa > Arthropoda > Insecta > Diptera > Sarcophagidae > Sarcophaga > Sarcophaga subvicina. The sequence continues at coordinate 108,329,129 of OW388083.2, read as the reverse complement.
GACCTATGTATCAACAACAAGCAGGTATAATTTGCTCCCCAAGTTTCTTTTGAGACTAACTTGTTCGTTAAATTTATTTGCAATGAACAGAAAAAAATAGTAGTAATTAAGACCTGTGTTGTCAAGCTGTAAAAAAATATTTCTTTCTTCGTCGGCTTTCTCTCAGCAGATTCCTGGCAGAAACTCTAAAAGTAAGTAGAAAATTGCAATGAAAGGTTAGATTAGGTTAGGTTAGAGGACGTGTACTTGTCAATTAAGACAAGCACAGTGCCCGGAGGTCGAATTGACCCATTGTACAACGTCCTAGTTTCTCACACCACTTATGTTGTGTGTGTTAATTTTATACATGAGTGGTGGGACCTACAGTTTAAAGTCGACTCCGAACGACAGATTTTTGAGAAACTTTTCATGGCAATTTTATTTACTGTCAGAGTTTTTGCCAGAAATTTGCTGAGAGGAAGTCGCCGAAGAAATACTTTTTGTATTTTGTCTTGATGTCTGGCCTGAGGCTCGAACCCTGGCTTTTGCGTCTAATAAGCCAACACACTACTTACTAGACTACGGCGACTTCATTTTGAAGCCAACTTCATTCTTGTTCTCGCAGCTATAAATAAAAAACAGGGCCAACCTGTAGTCTTCACAAGCTTCTAATCAGATAAACTTTTTTTATCAACATTTTGTGCCATGGACGGAACCAGGTGATAATGGAGACTTGTGTCACCAAGCTTTCGATATTTCCGAATAGCCACTATCAATTTTTTGTTTTGATTTGGATTACCACAACCATAGCGCTTATCTAGAGGAATGGTGCTCAACGGGCAATTGCATTTATCTGGCGACGCGAACCACTGGTGCTCTACAAATGTTGACAATTTTATTTCAAAAACCATACTTCTAGTGACAAAGTGCTAACATAAGCAGTAGAACAATTTAAATTTGGAGAAAAATTTTTCTGACCGTCGATCCCGGCTTAGCCATCATACATATGTGCCGCCTGCACCCTTTTTCCACTATGCTAACAGTTACCCGTGGTTTGATTGAGTAGATATTCGTTGTTAAAAATGAAGATAGTGAGATTGTTTTGCATTACTTCACAGAAAACTTAGGACAGGTTAGGTTAGCTTAGGTTAGAACAGGAGGTTCGTTACAATCAAAGCTCACTGGAGCATACTTAGCAGAGATCAGCAATGACTAGACTACTGCGACTATAATTGACTTATATATTCCGTACATTTAGTTAACAGAGCAATGATGAGTATCCTCTTTCAATGGAGTTAATAGACACAGTCTGGAATATCTTTAAATTGACGTTTTGCAATAAGATTGACTAAAAGAATACTATGGTATGAACCAGAGATCAGCAATGAATCGTTTTTTCGCTACTCATAAGCACTCATGAAATTTTGAATATAAGTGTGTCAACAATATTGAAATTTAACTAAGTACTCGTGCTTCATTCGTACTCACTACAACGTTGATTTATAAGTACAGGTTGCAATGAGTATGCGTACAACGTTGACATCAAACTCATACCATTCGAAATATGTTTGATTCATAAGCCGCCTAGTCATTGAGATTTCTAACTTTAGAAAAATACTTATAATACTTATAAATGATTCACTCGAGGACTCGAATCATTCATCAAAATTTATAGTCTTAGTTGTTGTTGCATTTACAGAATAAGAAAAACAGACACATAACCAAAAAAGACAAAGCAGCAAGCAGAGCAAACACACGACCTTCTAGTAAGTATTTTAGTGTTCGTACGCGAATCATACTTATTTTGTGATTCGTGTATATGTTGAGTGGAAATACACAACAACATCATACGTGTTGTTAAGTATGAATACGATGAGTACACTTCAAATAATTCTCATTCTCATTCTCATAGATTCGATTCTAGTCATCTTTTTGAATACTCATTGCTGATCTCTGATGCATAGTGCCCTGTTATGATACTACATAAGGCGATGTACCATAGCTAAGTGACAAGACCTGATCTATTGGATGGGATAGGAGGTAGTGGTAGCTTCGTAATAATCAAAGCTAAAAACACATAGCTGTCCGTTGTGATACATTGCTTTAAGCTCTGCACTGTAGCTAAGTTACAACACCCGATTTACGGGTGTCGGCACTTACCATCATGGCTTCCCATTAAAGCATGACTTTCTTAGAATCAAGCTGAAAATCGATTTGATATCATGTAACTTTAGCTTCTTAGGATATTGGGAAAGGATGAACCAAATGAGAGTAGTGGACGTCAATCTAGAGTTAGTCACTGCTAAATAAAGTGGAGTCTTTTCCTCCTGAACATATTTAAAATCTCTGCAAAAGTCGTCTCATTTGCCGATTTAAAATCTCTGCGCAAGTCGATTTTAGTGCCCACTGATTCTACAGAACTTTGAATAGGTACATACCTTTTATCAATCGAGATTGATCCGTTTGATCAGTCCACGTGATTCAAAAAACAAGAAAAAATTGGACACTCTGTTGTATTATCTGCCTTTCGTCTTTGCTTTTATTGGAAACAAATTCGTGGAAATCTATCGTAAAATGGCTTTATGCTGTTCCTAGGCAGTGATTGATGGGAATACGGCTTCTGAAGACAGCCTAGTTTTTAATTCTGCAAAGAAAGATTGGTGTGAGCTGGTCTTCCATAAAATCCTGTTCATATCGTTTATCAACGAAACTCTGTCTATGCCTCTGTAGCAGTTAATCCTGTTTATTTATGATCCTCTTAAATTTTTAATATAAATTTCAAACATTATAACACATGGCCAAGGTACGGTATTCAATATTCTGTGCCAATGTATTGTAAACATGTTCAAGTTTTTTCTTTTTCCAGCTCAGAAAATAAATGATGCTGCAGAAAAAATTATGACATGACATGAAGGGGCAGGCAAAAAGAAGCACTTGTAGTTTTCTACAAATGACGTTTTGTTTAGCTAAGAAGAGAAGCTGGTAAAAATTGTTTACCTGCAGTTAGTGAGTGATTACTGAGTGGCATTGTTCCAGTGGTCAAGTCAGAGTGTCATGTGAAGCAAAGTAAAGGGTGACGCTTGCAAAGCCAGTGTATAATTTGTTAAACGTAATCATCAAAAATTATTTCTTTTGGTAGTGATGGTTTTAGTAGTGATGTACTGCCAACGTTGTACTAGAAATGGTGTCAAGGAAGTATTTTTTTTTTTTGGAATTGTAAAGAGAAAGTTTACTAATAAAATTCTTTTTGAAGTTTAAATTTATGTCTGCCCGTATATCATATTCACAGCTTAACTCATTTGATTATTTAAAAGAACATAAATTTTCAGAAAATTTAATGCCCAGTTTTTTTTTGTTTTTTTGGTTTTGACTTCATCAACACCATTTCCTTCATTTAGAATGTGTTGCTTGCTTGCATAGCGTACATATATTCGAAATCAATCATATTTGTAGGCAACAATAACATGTCTTTCTAGTGTCTGTCAACTCCATACTACCATACTGCCATGCCACGTAACACAATAATAATTATTTATGCATGTGTTTGACTTTATAATCTTTAAAGTCAAGTTTTGACGTATGAGCAACATGTGGCAACAACCCATTCTATTCATATTTTATGTTTTCTATTTTTGTTGTTGTTGTTTTTTTTGTATTTTACTTTGAAGAGAAATAATTTAAATGCAAGTCATATGGTGGTGGTATACGTACCGCTTAAATGGGCAACTAATTTTCGTCAACTTAAAATATTTCAAAACAACTCTCAACTCCTTCAACTTTGGAAACTCAAAGCAAATGAAATCAAAGCAGAGTTGCCAGGTTATAAAAATTAAAACAAAATTACAAAATTGTTAAGAACATTCGTATTGCTGTCAGAATTTTGTCCCACATGTAAGTGATGGCACCAGGGGAATGGAAATGCAGGATAACTAAGTGGGACAACTATTTCGCTATAATTGCCTAGCTGGAGCGTCATGATACGACACTTTGGTGTACTCGAAGACCATACATACACACATAATTGATCTTAACAACCCTTTGGTCAGGATTACGATGTAGTTTCTCACACCACTTATGTTTTAAACATCATTGGCGGGACCCTACAGTTTAAAGTCGACTCCGAACGACTGATTTTTGAGAAACTTTTCCATGGCAATTTTATTCACTCCCATAGTTTTTGCCACAAAATCTGCTGAGGAATTCGCCGGAGAAATATTTTTTTATATTTCGTTGAGTTGGATATGTCTAGCCTGGTCTTTGAACACCGGCCTCACGCCTAATAAACACACCACCTACTAGATTACAGCTGATATTATTGATTAAAAATTCGCTCGAAGACTATACATTGCTATATCTCTGTTACAAAACCTCTATATGTTCCTTTTACTCCTCTAGGAAGCATAGGGCCGCTTGGTTTCAGTAATAATAGTTATTTAAGACGTACAGCTTATTAGGCTATAGCGTCCGATCCTGGTGTTGGGGTTGCCAACATCGCCACCGAGGCATGCAAAGTGCCGGGATTTAGCCGTGCAAGTATTAGGGTTAAACCATGGCCCATGGTCGGTCGTCAGAGTCTTGTTAGCGTGACAGGGGACACCAAGCCCTTGAAGGACAGTGGGTGAGGTTGACTTTTGAAAAGGATTGGCTATGTGAAAAAGCACGTGTCTTTTGTACGCTTCACTTTCCCATTAGTCCCCCATGATGCAGTTATAAAGACTACCTTTCATATATTTTCATTGTTTCGCTTTTACCTAGGAACTAGGCTTTCCAAATCACAATTTTCCCAAATAGAGTCCCATAGTTATAACTGGAAATAAGCAGACCTTAAAGATTGTAGAGCATGCAACAATAACTCCAAAAATGATTGGGTTTGTGTTCAATAAACGTGGAAAGAAATCCAAAAAACACGCACTGGTAACTCTAGATCGCTGCTAGTTTATCTACGAACCACAAAACCTGTATTGAAACTTCCTCTCAACAGTCTTCCATAAAAAACTCTGAGATTAAATTAAAATGCCATGAAAATCTTCTCAAATTATTCATTTGGAGTCGACATTAAACTGTAGGAGGTCCCTTCATTCATGCATAAAATTCACACACACAACATGGATGCTGAGATGCTGGGTTGTAGTCCTGGCTAAAGGGTTGTAATGATCAATTAAGTGTGTGAATAAGTGGATAAGAATTTAACTCTTCTCAAAAAATAGCCACCACAGTTCTAGTCTCGTCCTGCAAATGAGCGAATAATAATATACAAGACCTAGCTGACTACCGAGCTAGGTTATACAAAATTTCTGTGATGTAGGATGCGGCATACTCTGAAGTGAATACGAGATTTTTTTTCGGACAAAAAAATGTTCATATCTTGAGCTAAAACTATAGGGCTTTAAATTAATTTGGATACCGAAAGCTTCGCCATTTTCTAGCATGACTACTGTGGAAGCTGTGAGAAGGAAAATAGTATTCTTCACCCTTCGTATGTCGATTGCAGGCAGAGATACTTGGAGTCATTGCTGGCAGAGAGGTTAGGTCTAGGTTAGGTCCGAGTGGTAGCTCTGATTTCACAAAGCTCACTTGAGCACGCATAGCGGCCCGTTGTGATACCACGTGTGAACGCAGTCCCTGTACTGACCAAGTTCCACCAAAATCAGGGAAGAGGAAGAAGTTGGTCAGCGCAAAGGCTGCACATCAAAAGCACGACTACCCCATACTGGAAAACCAGCCAGAAAGTTTGATGAACGAAGCTATATCCTGGACATCAATGGATGAAAGCTCCGTCAAGCTGACAAGAAATGGACAGCCAAATAACCTATATCTACACCTAGCAAGAGACGGGCACTGGCAAAGAAAGTGAACAACAGTCTCCTCTTCCTCAGTCGAAATGCATCCACGGCAGAAGTCGTTGAAAGGGACCCTCATTCTTTCCGCGTGTCTACCCATGACGCAATGACCTGTAAGCACGGCCACCATAGGCGAGATGACATCACGACCAAGACCAAGTAATTGGTTAGTACGCCTTCTATCCATTAAGGGCCAGGTGAGTCTAGCGGTGGAGCAGGACTGCTCATTGACCCAGGATAGGTTGGCGTCCCGAGAGAATTTCCGCGCAATGTCCAACTTGACCGAGGCAAGTGGCATACCCAGTTCAATTGAAGAGGATTCCGGAAGGAGCGCACCAGCTCTGGCGATCTCGTCGGCCCTACAGTTTCCCGGAATGGTACTGTGCCCGCGGACCCACACCAGTGAGACACTGGTGAAGCGCCCAGAAAGAAGGTCGAGACAGCGCCGACATTCCCTAACGATCCTAGAGTTATTCATAATGCTGGCAGAGAACCTAGGACTCTTATTTCCTGTCATCTTTGCTGAACTTTCCAAATAAAGTTTACAGCAATACCGAGGTTTACGCTGTTCGTAGGCAATGATTGATGGAAATACGGCTTCTGAAGACAGCCTAGTTATTAATTCTGCAAAGTAAGATTGTTATTGCGTTGGTCTTTCCATAAAATCCTGTTGATATAGTTTTTTTTTATAAAAATCGGTCTAGAGTAGTAGAAATTTCTGTTCATTTATGATCCTCTGGGATCCCAAAATCAATATTCTGCAGCACTTTTGGTAATCTTGGTGAATTTAATTCAACGGCGCTTAGAGTTGTGTTAGTGGTGGTGGTGGTGGTAATTAAACTGCCACCATTATTTTCTTATAAAATGTTGTTGTACGTTTTGATGGCTGGTGACGTGTCTACATATTGTTGCTGTTGCTTTTACTGTTTCTATAATAGAACGAAAAAAAGTTGCACTGTTGCACACCGAGATGTTGTTGTGCAGTGGCACAAGTGCTTTTTTTCTTTTACATGGCTTTGAAATACACTCACAGTTGCAGTCATTCTTGGCTGTCCAAATGTCCACTTGGCCGTCTTACGCTTGGATCGTAAATACTCGTAGAAAATATAGAGTGACGCCATCTGTTGCTCTGTTAAAGTGTGTGTCCTAGATAAACTGCTGGTATTACACGCGGATTATGAATGATTTTTATTATTGTTGCTGTTGTTGTTGTTGTTGTTGTTGTTTTTAACAATTTATTCATTTCGCTTTGAGTTTAATGTGCGTAAATCTGAATGTGTATGGCTGACGGCTGTTCTGGTGCTGTTGCATATTTTTTCTTTTTTTGTTTTCTTTTAATTTTTTTCTCTATTTCCCATATGTTGCAAGGTGTGGTGTGGTGTGGTGTGGTTGTTGTTTTTATTTATGGATCAACTTTTATTATTTAAATGTTTTACATTTATTTGTATTTTTATAATGTTTTACACATTTTTTCTTAATAGTTTTTAATAAATCGCAATAATAATCAGAAACAGAATGCAAAGAAAGAAAAAAAACTTTACAGAATAATTTCAATTTGTTTTTTTTTTCGTTGTTGTTGTAAGGAAATGACTAATCTGGGCAAAACTACTTTTAATAATGGATTTATTTGTGGCGTATATGACTTCATGTGTAAATATTTCAAACGATTTCACTCATGTTCTATTCAATGCTTGCGTTCTTAACAAGCTTGATATGAATACTGCAATGCCTGCAGTACGTCATGATTGATGAGATTTAGGGGGTTTAAATTGGAAAAATCGAAAGGCTAAGGATAGTTCAAATATAAGGTGTAGTAGACAGAAATCCTTTAGTTTTTCATTAAGATTATTTTATTCGCTATCTTGTAGTTACTTTGTAGGTTATTGCACTATGGCTCTCTCGTAGAAACCCTCTTTCCAAAGAACATGCACAACCAAGTGAAGTTTTAGCCAATATCTGTCGTAGGGCCATTATTACAACTTGACGTTAAACTGGGGTTTAGTGTAAAGTTACCTTTAACTTATTTTCGTTATTACTACTTACAGATAAAATTTTTCAATAATAGGGCAGTTCCGGAGCAATGTCGATTAAACTGCTCAATTATAGTTTTTTTAATGCAGTGGCAACCGCGGGTTTCGTGTTTTGTTGTATATGCTGATTTTGTTTAAATTTGAAGTTGCCATAATGAAAATAATATATAATATGGCAACTTCAAACATAAAGTGATCTTTAAATGTTAAAGGTAGGATGATCCTCCCTTTAGCTTAACGATCACTTCTATCTTACTGGGTACTTATAATAACGAAAAACAATTTATCTGCCCGTTAAAATCCTCTCTTTAGTTAACGACAAGTTGTAATAATGGCCCGTAGTCTAGTAATTAGACACGAAGCTACGATTCAAAACCTCCCCAGCAAACCCACTCCAGTAAAACAAAATATCAAAAAAATATTTCTTCGGCGACTATCTCTCAGCAGATTTCTGACTAAAACTCTGAGAGTAAAATAAAATAGCCATGAAAAGTTTCTCAAAAATCTTTCGTTTGGAATCGACTTTGAATTGTTGGTCCCGCTACTCATGGATAAAAGTAACACGCACCACGTAGGTGATGTGACAAGCTATGGCGTAATCCTGACTGAAGGATTGCAATGACCAATTAAGTACGTATGTAATATCAGCCATCTGCTGTTAATTGTTAATGTTGAAGCTCTTTTCGGACTTTAACTTGAAAGCATTTGCGCTCAACAAGCTGCTGAAATATTCTGTATATTATCGGACAAAGGTAGCATAGGTAGAGTAGTGCACCATTTCAAATAAGACTAGGCATTTTGATGATGAGCTTATTTTACCATCAACATCTAAACTCTCTGCTCGCCTTTGTTTTTAAAGAAATCTGTTACTGTTCCAGTATGTAATCCGCATAACCATTACAGACGTAAGGTGTTTTTATAGTAAAAAACGTGTTTGAAAAGTCAGTCACCGAATATATTTTTTACCCAGGAACCAATTGATCGATTTTCCATTTCTTATGCGGTTTACCACTATAAATAACCTATACGGACCTAGTGAAAGATAACTTTATAATCGGTTCGTTGTATAAAACATAGCGTGCTTTGAGGTTTGTAGTCGCCGTAGTCTAGTAGGTAGCGTGTTTGCTTATTAGCCGTAGTTAAGACGTCTCCATCTAAACGAAAATATGAAAAAATATTTCTTCGGCGACTTCCTCTCAGCAGATTTCTGGCAAAAACTCTTAGCGTAAAATAAAATTTCCGTGAAAAGATTCTCAACAATCAGTCGTCCGGAGTCGACTTTGAACTGCAGGTCCCGCCACTTACGGATAAAATAAACACGCACAACATAAGTTATGTGAGAAATTAGGTTGTAATCCTGACTGAAGTCGGGAACCTATCAACTTTGTGATCGGGGTGTAGTATAACACACAGCGAGCTTTGAGTTCTCTACTCGTATATACTTTTTAAATGTTTTTAATTTTTTTTATAGCTTCAAAGGAATAAAATTTGGAGAAGTCATCAAAATGGTTGTGTTTATGAGACGATTTCATCATTGGAGTCGAATCACTTTTCCCTGCATTAATTTTTTTCAGGTTTAGAACCCAGAAATAGTTATTCGAGGTAATAATCGCGGAATTCGACTAATAAGGGAGCTATTCGGGGCTATTGCATGGGTTTTTCATTTCATTTCTCATTTTTCATGTGTGCCTTTGTATATAGTACGCCCTTGCATATGTGCGCCCTTGCATTATCCTGGTGTATTTTTTTTCGCCATATGCACAGTTTTTTTTCGAAAAGTTCGCGATGACTTCATTTACTGACAAACACACCTTGAACTGTTTTGATGTCGATTTGCCTTGAATAACCCTCTGTTTTCATTGAATTTTAGTTTCTGATGTATTGCCGTCGATCCCTATTTCGTTCACGGTTACGAAACTGTACTCAAACTCATGGATATTGTGATTGAACAATTCCGAACGGTGCTGTCAAAGTTGTAGTTGTTCGTTGGTGGTCGATTGAGAGCAAACACGGCGATTAACTTGTGGAAAACCTTCTCATACCCAACCAACCATCCAATATAGAAACCTTGAAACACATGTTTGATGTCTTTGGTTCCCATAATCTCTCGTATTTTTAATTTCTGATCGGCCAAGAACTTCATTCATTTTGTTGTCTTCTACAGCCTTAACCAAATTCAGTGAAAGATTTCTTTACTATTAAAATTGATTTTTGGAAAATTCCTTTAGCATTTATCAGGTTTTGTTCAAGAAAAAAGATACCCAATACCCAACGAGTAAAAGAAATTCATTTCTACCCATTTGCACCTCAGTCGTCCTCTATGAATATCTATCAAGTTGAAACCGAATGACCCAGATGCCTGCAGACGAAATAAAGGGTAATCAGAATGGATCTATTGGATCACACTGACAGGCTATCATATTGTCCACTAGACTATCAGAATCTTGGATTTGACTCAAGACTCAAGTTTTTTTCACGAGAAAGATTTTTATGGGGAAGAAATTTATCGAAAAAATGGTGAATATTTAATGGAAAGGAATACATTTTTTTTGCTACGACCCAAACAATGCTTGAATATTTTTCGCATTTTAAAAGGCATTAAGAATTAAGAAAATATTTGTCTTGGCTTATTTTTAAATGCATGGATTGTTTTTCTCTTCATCAAACCAATTCTTTTTTTTTTGTCAAAATTTCCTTCAATATTGAATAAATTTATTGAACTTTCAAATTACGCTTGAGAGATCAGTTTACTAAATCTGAAATATGCTTGAAAACTCGTCAATCAACGAAAAAAAAAAAAAAAACTGATATGCAACCAAAAAAAAAAAAAAAAAATAAAAAGGTTAAAAAGAAAACAAAAAAAAAACACGTAATCAATTTGAATGTCATTCATAAAACCGATCACTTGATAACTCAATGGATGGTTGATGGAAATAAAATTCAATCCTTATGAGAACTTTTAACCCAAAACTCTCTACAAGTTAAACCGCAAGATCTGTATGTAGTATGTTAATACGTTTTAGGGTCAATATAAGAGTCGAATATAAAAATATTTCGAGTTTGCTTTAACGCATAAAACTTTCGGAAAAAACGTGACTTTTTGTTCAAGTACTTTGCGTTGAAATGTTTGTAATTTGAGTAACATAAAGTACGTACGCATGAAAGGCAAAAAAAAAAACCCAATGTTTGTAGGGAATGTAATTTAATCTGACGCTAGTGTACCACAATCAACACAAACTAAGCAACAGTACATATGTATGTATGAGAGTACTGAAGTCATACTGATTATGTGAAACACATAAAATGTTTCATGAGTTCGTGCATGGCATGCAACCCCATGCAACACACACTTGTTGAATGCTTTGTGCATTCCTTCTTTCAGTTTTTCTTGGGCCACAATTTGGGCATTGATTGCACAAGTGTTCTGTTTTTTTTGTTTTCATCGGTTTTTTTAACTTAAGCTAGAGTAGCTTCAATCATTCCATTCAATTCCATTCCCTTTCTGTTTATGTTCGTCAAAAGATTATCATTTTCCAAAAACTCCAAGAACAACATAAAGTTTTAATATTCCCCCCAAAAATGCTTGTGGACTTGGGTTCTCCAATGCACACACCACTTGTGTTTAAACCTTAACCTCAAGTATATATTATAAAACAAAACAACAAACTAAAGAAAGAAAAAAAAAAAAGAGAAGTCGAAGGCGACATGTTTCTTATCAAATGTTTGGATTTCTTGTTTGGTTTTCACTTCAAATTTTAAATTATTTTTAATGCCTCAGACGAGACTTTAATGACTAAATTTTATTTATTTGGTTTTAAAATTTTTGTTTTTTTTTATTAACTAAATAAAGAATGTCAGTGTACTTGCTTGCACTGGTTATTCAGAATTTCAAGAAAATCATTTCCTATTAATGACCCACACCGTTAGGCAGAGTCCTCAAAGAATTTAATCTTTTCTAGAAAATTATTATTATTGTAGTCTAGTGTACAGGTACTAGATTATTGCAACTAAACGATCTCTTGTATTGTTCTCGTTCTATGGCTATGATTCCTATAATGTCTTCCATGACAAACTGTTGCCCTGGCAATCTTCAGAATGTTGTTCGGGTCTTAGTAAGGGTATGTTGATGCCAAGTACTTAGATGTAAACTTAATTTAGCAATTTAGCTGATGATTCATTCTCAGCATCACAGAATTTATATATTGGGTTTGAAGCGATCTCGGTTGTGAACAATTGTTCCACAGTGATATGAACAAGAGCCTACAGTACCCAGTCAAAATGCCAGATATTTTCCTCAGGCTACTTCTAGATAGTTTGATGCATAACTCATATCTGGGTTTGTTGGCTTGTGAAGAGTTCCACCTTTCTTCACTTTCCTTGTTGACTAATATATGATTCCAAACTTTCATTTGCACTCCAAAGAAAGATTCTTGCATTAGTGCTTAGGCTATTTTTTTCTCCACCTAGCTATTTCAGCTTGCCCAGACAGTCTCAAACTATTCTCGAGTCAACTTTATATGAGCTGAGTGGTTGGATGATAACACAGCTCTGCAAATTTGGACTTTTTTGTGCAAATAAGATGGCTCCAGGTGTTTAAAAAAATTTAAAAAATTCAAAATGGCGGATCCAATAAGGCGGTCGAGGTTTATAAAAATTAAGCAAACCATATTGCATCCGCCATTTTGAAATTTTTAAATCTGAATGAAGGTCTGTAATCAGCGACCCCAAAAACCCCTGAGTAACAATTTTCAAGTAAATCTGATTAATTTTTAAGAACCTCCGTATCGTGTTTCTTTTTCTCTTGCACCCCTTGATATAAACCCACGCCCTGCTTTAAGGGTTCATGCAAACAATTTGGCTTTGGGCTCATTTTAAAGAGCAACGATCAATTGTCAATCTCTGGCAATAGCGATGGTTCTAGCACGTCAGTGTTTAGCTCTACAAGTTATTCTCGAAAACCTGACGTGATAGAAAGTTTTTGAATCCAGATTCGTGTTTAGCACGCAAAATGCCTTCGGAAACACCTAGAGCCATCTTATTTGCAAAACCCATACAGGGCTGTGTAATCAGTTAGTATTTCTATGTCTTATTCTTTGTACTTCCTGTCCAAGTTCAATTGAACAAATCTTTCGATGTTGTAAACTTTCGCTTCTGCTACCGCTGTCTGTACACGATTTATCTGAATACCATGGAAAGGTCTTTGTTGACTCATAATTGTTTCCTTCACTCTTATTGATCACATTAGTTTGTAACAATTTCTCAAATCATAGTTCTGTCTAGACTACAGTTTAAGCTGGCAGTCATACGATAGGACAGGGCACAGGCCCCTGATGAATCTTGTGCCAGATTTTATCCGTAGATTTGGTCCTCACTACCATATGCGACATTCTTAAATCTAACATTCCCATCTTTTCATTTTTTCGTTTTGCTTCAGTTTCAATACTAGAACTTAAGAAAGGTATGTATTGCAAGAGAGGGGGATAGGTTGTAGGAGTTAAGGAGGTCTCCGTTCAAGGAACGAAATTACGCGATATTCTACTTACTGCATTATATACTTACTTAACAGGTAATTACAGTCCTTTAGTCAGGATCACAACCTGACTTCTTACACCATCCATGTTGTGTGTGATCTACAGTTTAAAGTCGACTTCGAACGTTAGATTATTGAGATAGTTTTCATGGCAATTTTCTTTTTCTCTCAAATATTTTGATAGCAGACAGCTGAGATGAAGTCGCCGAAAGAAATTTTTTTCATTTTTTGTTTTGTTCGAGATGTCAGAGCTTGGTTTTGAACCATGGTCTCACGTCTAATAAGCCAATACATTATCTACTAGACAACGGCGACTACCATGCGAAATACATGCATACATAATTGGTCATTACAACCCTTCAATTAGGATTACGTCCTAGCTTCTCTTACCACTTATGTTGTGTGTATTAATTTTAAACACGAGAGGAAGGACCTACAGTTTAAAGTCGATTACAAAAGACAGATTTTTTGAAAAGCTTTTCATGGTAATTTTATTTACTTTCAGAGATTTTGCCAGAAGACTGCTAAGATGAAGTCGCCGAAAGAAATATTTTTTTTTAGTATTTCGTTACGTTCGAGATGTCAGGCTTTGAACCACGGCCTCACGTCTAATAAGCCAACACATTATCTGCTAGAATACGACGACTTCTGTGCCATATTGTTCACAATAATATGCTTGAGGACAAGTTCAGCCTACTACAGTAAATCAATTGAGGAGTACAGCTTGTTTTCGGTTATGCTATGTCATACAGGGTGAATCATTTAAATTTTTCTTTTAATACCTCATTAGCGCACTAGTTTTAATTGTAGACTTTGATGAATGAAAGAAAAAATATCTCCGATCAGAATAGCGCCCATAACTAGCCTGTGGATCTGAGTTTTTGCTTGAATGTATGTTCCACACATCATGTCTTCTAGTCTGGGCTTGCAATCTGTTTCTTTACATGACGAAGAACTTGGTTGGCGACAAATTCACCGCAATATAGGCTTTTAAGGACAGAAAATCTTATTTTTTTTTTTTGAGGAATGAAAGTATTCATGATATGGGCAACAAGTTTTCGAGCAAATAGCTCACTATTTGGTTTCTTAAAAAGAAGTATTGAATTTCTAAATTCCATTTACTAAGCCTAATACCCACAATAAGTAGTAATAAGTCACCGTGGTTTTGTAGATAGTGTGTTGGCTTATTAGACGTAAGGCCACGGTTCAAACCCTAGGTCAGGCATCAAAACGAAAATATGAAAAAATATTTCTTCGGCAACTTCCTCTCAGCAGATTTCTGGCAAGAACTCTGAGAGTAAAAATTACCATGAAATGTTTCTCAAAAATCTGTCGTTCGATGTCAACTTTAAACTGTAGGTCCCGCCCCTCATTTTTTTTTACGCTGAGGAGGAGTAAATGTACATAACCGCACCATAGGGGAAGTCGTCACTAGTGTGTGGGGCCCTCACACACTAAATCTCCCCCTCTTTTTTTTGACTCGTTGTGCCCACTCCGGAACTACTGTGGTTTCACTTCGAAGTGAAGTCCGTCTGGCAATTTGGCCCCTTTATATCCGCGTTCGGATTGCGCAACAAAATAAGAGAAGGTGTTTAAACATCCATTCCAATTATCTCATCCAAGTCAATCTTCTTTTGGTTTCAGTAAGGCCTCAGTGCAACTGGCTCATCAATCTGCGTCTGCTCTGTACAGGACCACCAGTATTGGCCATAAGCCGTTTTTTTCACGTCGAGGAGGGGTAAATGTACCTAACCGCACCATAGAGGATGTCGTCACATCCTCCATGTGTGGGGCCCTCACCCACTAAATCCCCCCTCGTCTCATGGACTTGTTGTGCCCACTCCGGAACTACGGTGGTATTACTTCGGAGTGGAGTCCCTTTGGCTCTTTGGCCCCTGGGTGTTCATATCCGCGTCCGGATTGCGTGTCGAAAGTTGAAGAGACATCTAAGTGTCTCCACTATTCCTTTCCTCCAGGTTCCTGCTTCGAATTTCGCTTGACACGTGTGCCAGTTTTATCTATTCCGGCGTGCCCACATGTTCCGCAGCCTCAAGATCCCTCTTCTTCAGTTTTAGAATCCTCTCCACGTAATACGCCACTGAGGTCCAATTTTCCCTACTCGCGATCATAACCCCGACGTTACCGGACGTATCGTCCCAACTATCGACGTCAGTGCAGAGCGATAGCTCTGCCAGTGTGCACACTCGAAAACCGTGTGCTCTGCGTCATCAATTATCTCCCCTTCCTCGTAAAGACAGTAAAGGGGATGCGGTCTTGCCCATTCTGTGCAGATATTTCCTAAAATATCCGTGACCCGATAACATCTGTGTAACGTAGTAATTTATCTCTCCAAATTTCCGACAATCCATGGCCTTATGTCTGGAATAAGTCTCGCCGTCCATCTTTCTCTATCTTCCTCGTTCCATCGTTGTTGCCATTTTGAAATGGTGTTTTCCCTGAAATGAGCGGTTATGTGACTTCCAGCCGATTTCGCCTTATAAAAATTGGCCATGAGCCTGCTAAGTAAGGAGGTAACCTTAGCGGCTTTGGTTGCAGCGTGTTGTAGCTGAGCCCAGAATCTGAGCTCAGTTTAGGATCCAGTCGAATACCAAGATAGTTGACTACTTTCCGCGTCGTCAGAGTTGTGTCGCATATCGTAACGTCGATTTCCAACGGTATACGCTTCCTCGTAAGAGGTATCAACTCTGTCTACTCCGTTTCGAGTTTGAGTCCTCTGTCCTCGAGCCATGACACCCACAACATAAGTGGTGTGAGAAGCTAGGTCGTAATTTTGACTGAAGGGTTGTACGTATGTATCTAATACATACATATAATAGATTTTAGAAACGAGTTAATTCCTTTACTTGCACTTACCTTTGTCTAAATTGCTTTCTAAATGTAAACCAAATTGGTTGATTAAATGCATTCATGCATTGCGTGTGTTTGTCGTATGTATGTGACAATTACAAATATTTATTTAAAAACAAAAAGAGGAGAATTTTAAAATATTTTATTTTATTTGTTGTCAATAAGTCATAATTTAATGAAATATTTGTGTTGCTTGCTTGCTTGCTTTCGAAGAAAACGATAAGAAATTCACTTGAAAAGTGCGCCTATCCATCCATCCATCCACACTTCAAAAATCAAATTGGGGTGAGCATTATTTGGTGGGAATTTTAAATATTTATTCAAAGACAAAAATACATACGTCTTCTTTATTTGTTGTAATGTAAAGCATAAATAAATAATTTTTCATTGAAAAGAAATGTATGTACTCGTATGTATGCCTGTATATTTATTTAAAGAAAGTTTAAAACAAATAGAAATTGTTATCAGAAAAGCCTTAAAGATATATGAATACGCCTATTGACACCTAATTAGAAACGCTTTTCTTACTTTAGCGCAAAGTCAGTAATATAAATAATTTGTGCGAAATTATTGTTTAAAATTTGCTGTGAAAGGTAATATTTAGGAAAAGGTAGGGAAAATGCACTCTGCTGCACTCCTGAAATAAGGAGTTCTATTTTTGAACTGCGTAAAGCTGAAAAATCGTATAGAGAAATACCAGAGCAGCTTCAGTGTTAAAAAAAAAGGTTTTTAATGCTCTGAAGCATATTTAAAAATATGACACCATATCGAACATTCCACGACAGAAAAGGCCCAGGAAAACATCAGAATATGCCGACCGCATGATTAGACGGATCTCCAAAGCCGATCCAAAAAGTCGTCTGCGGATATCCAGTGTGAAATTTGCGACTGATTTAATATTTCCATATCCAAGAGGACCATTTCACGTCGTTTGGTTGAAGTCGCGCTAAATGGCAGAGCAGCACGCAAGAGACCACTTCTGAGCAAAATTCAGAGAAAACGTCCCATTTGAATTGGACAGCCAGTCAATGGAAATATGTGCTTTGGAGCGACGAAACTAGGATAAATCGCCTTGGTACAGATGGTCGAAGATTTGTTAGAAGGCCCATCAACCAAGAATTTAATCCTCGCTATGTTTCACGTGTAATGAAGCATGGTGGAGGATTGACTATGGTGTGGTCATGCTTTTTTCTGAATTGGTGTTGGGCCAATCCACAAAATTGATGGCATTTTAGATAAGGAAAAGTACGTTGACATATTTCATAATGTGATGGTGCGGTGGGCTGAGGAGAATTTGCCTGTTATCTGGAAATTTCAACACAACAACGATCCAAAGCACACGGCCAAGTTAACAAAGAAGTTCCTTGAAGATAATTCCATCAATGTTTTGGAGTGGCCATCATCAAGTCCGGGCCTAAACCCCATCGAACAGCTATAGGGTGATGTGAAAAAAGCTGCGAGTGACTCTGCTGCATGGTGACTCTTTTCGAGGAAGTTAAGAAGGCATGGGAGGCAATACCAGTGGAGCGATGTAAAGCTGTGTTAAAACAAAAAGGGTTTGTAACAATATATTGACACAATAAGTAAGAATATAAACATAATATCACAATTTTTTTCTAATGGTTTTTATCTTTTCTAATTAAGTGTCGCAGTCAATATTTGAAACAATTGTGTTCTTTTTTCAAGTATTTAGTAAGAAGAGATTTGTGAAGTTTTTTTTGTTTCTTTTTTATGGCTTTATAAAATTAAATAACAAATAGTTTGTAATGAATAAACAATATGAAAAATATTTCAACATTTTATGAAATTTTAAAGCGTTTCTAATTAGGTGTCAATAGGTGTACGTGTTTAAATAAGAAAGAAATTGTTTTTCTTGCAAAGCCAATGAATTTATGAGGATTTCTTTATTATTTTGACACTTTTTTTTTTTTGATAATTTTTACACTTTTATGAGTCAATATCCCCTCCTCCCTACTTCTTATTGGGTGTCTGTGTTGCATGGTGTTGATGAAGTGAAAATCTGCCCAGTTTCGTGTGTGTGTGTGTGTGTACGCTTAGGAGGAGAGTCATTAAAATTTTTTTAATAATTAATTAACTTCTAATTATGAACACGCCTTCAAACACGAACACGCGTAAACTTTAAGACACTAAGGCGCTGCCTTCACGAGATGACAATGATTAAGAGATACACACGTCACACGCTAATGAAATAGACACTAGCTGTGGCGCACCATCGATCGGTAGTCATTAGTTGTTTAGTTTACGGTTGTTTTTTTTGGCAGCCAAAACTGATGTTTAAAAGATATTTCGAGAAAACCCCCTCGAACATAAAACATGAACTTTTGACCTCAAACCACCACTGCAATCAGCTAATACTGTAAGCTTAAGGAAAAACAGAAAACAGAATGAAAAAAGAAAAAAAACCCACCAGATTTGTCTTAGCAGCTGCCGCCGAACTCATCGTTCGTTAATAATTACGTTCATAATGATGTTGTTAATCTGAGGATGTTGTGTGTTGCCTCCTAGTGGCGACATTAAATGTTGTTGTACACATTGTAAGTTGATTTTTAGTAGTGTTTAACCACACAACAACAACAACAACAACAGCAGCAGCAACAAAATGTGCAACTGTTGCAACAATAGTATCTATGACCGACCAATTCGTTTGCCAATAGACTTGAATCTGAATCCATACGGTTTGGCTTTAATGTGTGGCTAACAAAGCCATCATTAATGGTTTTTCCATTTCGGATAGAATCTTTCAAGTGATTAAAGCCACAATTGTTTTTTTCCTAGCTTCCTAACCTTTTCCACACAGTAGGCAGAAAGGCTTAAAAAGTTAGATTCTCTAGCTTCTGCCATAGGAAGTGATATTTTATAATGGGTGATTCTTTAAGAACTATAGGAAAATTTTTCAAAAAAAAACCACATAAAATTCAGAAAAATTCATGAAATATTTATTTGAATCGATAGTACGGTCCATATAATTTAGTGTTTGAAAATTATTTCATGCAAATGTTGACCGCGACTGCGCCTCAAATGGTCCATCCGCTTAGTCCAATTTTGGCATACTCTTTCCAACCTTTCGGTTGGCATCTCACGAATAAATGCTTCAATGTTGTCTTCCAATGCGTTAATTGAAGCGGGCTTGTCTGTATAGACATGAGCTTTAACATAGCCCCACAAAAAATAGTCTAAAGGCGTTAAATCGCACGATCTAGGCGGCCAATTGACCGGTCCCGAACGTGAAATAAAATGTTCACCGAACTCGCCTCTCAATAAGTCCATTGTTACGCGTGCTGTGTGGCATGTGGCACCGTCTTGTTGAAACCACATGTCATGCAAGTAAAGCCCTTGCATTTTGGGCAAAAAAAAGTTGGATATCATCTCACGGTGGCGCTCACCATTCACAGTTACGTTACGATTCGCAGCATCTTTGGAGAAGTACGGTCGAATGATGCCACCAGCCCATAAACCGCACCAAACTGTGACTTTTTCTGGATGCATTGATAGCTTTTGCAATGCTTCTGGGTGATCTTCCCTCCAAAATCGACAATTCTGCTTATTTACGTATCCATTGAGCCAAAAATAAGCTACGTCGCTGAACACAATTTTTCGATGAAGAAGTGGATCTTCGGCCAACTTTCCCAAGAGCCCATTCACCAAAAATTCTGCGTTGCGGTAGGTCGTTCGGCTTTAATTCTTGCACCAGCTGCATTTTGAAAGGCTTCACACCTAAATCCTTCCACAAAATTTTCCACGTTGTTGAGTAACAGAGGCCCAATTGCTGCGAACGGCGACGAATCGATAATTGATGGTCATCATTAACACTGGCCGATACAGCTGCGATATTTTCTTCAGTTCGCACTCTACGAAAGCGTGTTGGTGGTTTAATGTCCTACAATGTAAATTTGATGCGAAATTTAGTCACAATAGCCCGAATAGCCGCTTCAGTGGGTCGATTAAACTGACCATAAAATGGAAGAAGCGCGCGATGAACTTTCTTAACAGAACACGCAATTTGATAATAAAATTTAATGATTTGCAAGCGTTGTTCGTTTGTAAGACGATTCATGTTTGAATTATAGACCAAACTGAAGATGTTTGACAGTGAAACAAAACACGAAACATGCGTGAGCTATTTAAACCAGTGTTGCCAAAAAGATAATAGCTAAAAAATCACCCGTTACATGGCTTTGAAATATCCTTCATAATCCTTCACCACTACTCTTTACGACCCTTAAGCTAGGATTTTAACCTAGCTTCTCATACCACTTATGATGTGTGTGTTAATTTCTTACATGAGTGACGGGACCTACTGCTTAAAGTCCACTCCGTACTTCAGATTTTTGAGAAACTTTTCATGGCATTTTTATTTTACCAGAAAACCGAAGAAATATTTTTTCATATTTCGACTAGTTGGTGAAGTCTGACTTGAGGCTTGAACCGTGGCCTCACGTCTAATAAGCCAACACACCAGCTACTAGACTGCGGGAGAATTATATTCCCTGCATATGTTTACATTGCCCTCTGGACTATTACTCTTTCGCTGCATTTATATTGCATTAATTGTCGGTTTGGCAACTTCTAGAACCTTACTGTTGATTTGTTATTGTAATTTTATTCTCTGTATTTTGTGTGTAGTTTTGTTATTGTAATTGGTTCTTCGTTTATATCCATTCTGGTCGAAAGAATGTGAACTTTACAGAAAACTCTGTTCAATGAATGCAGGACAGTTTACGACAGATTCTTGGGCAACTTAATCATGGCAATTTATATTTACTCCCAGAGTTTTTGCCAGAACACTGCTGAGAGGAAGTCGCCGAAAAATTTTTTTTTTAGATTTCTTTTTGTTTTTGATGTCTGACCTGGACTTTGAACCGCGTCCTTACGCCTAATAGGCCATCACTATACCTACTTGACTGCGGTGACATCTTCTATACCGTTTTGAAACAAACCTTCTTTACTTAGTGACTTGATTGGTCATTGCAACCCTTTAGTTGCAACCATGTTGCGTGCGACCTACAGTTTAAAGTCGACTCCGAACTGCAGCTATTTGAGAAACTTTTCGTGTCAAATTTCTTTACTCTCAGAGTTTTTGCCAGAAAGGAAGACGCCGAATGAAATATTTTTTTTTTAGTTCCGTTTTGTTCGAAACGTCTGGGCTGGGGTTTGAACCGTGGCCTTACGCCTAATAAGTCAATATAATACCTAATTGACTGCGGCGGCATTTTCTATATCGTTTTGAAACAATCCTTCTTTAGTAAGTTACTTGTTTGGTCATTACAGCCCTTTAGCCAGGATTACAACCTAGTTGCTCACACCACCCAAGGTGTGTATCTTAATTTTATACAGGAGTGTTGGGGCTCTACAGTTTAAAGTCGACTCCGAACGATTTTTAAGGAACTTATTCATGACGATTTTTTTTTCAGTTTACTGGCAAAAACTCTGATATTAAGTCGTCGAAGATATATTTCGTTTTGTTTTAGATGTCTGACCTGAGGTGGTTTGAACCGTGGCCTTACGCCTAATAAGCCAACACCCTACCTACTAGACTATGGTGGCATCTTCTATACCGTTTTGAAATAATCCTTCATAACTTAGTTACTTAATTGGTCATTAGAACACTTTCGGTAGTCGGGACTACAACCTAGTTTCTCCCACCGCCCAAGTTGTGTGTGTTAATTTTATCCATGGGTAGCGGGATCTACAGTTTAAAGTCGACTTTGAGCTTCAGGTTTTTGAGAAATTAGAGGAAGTCGCCTAATGAAATATTTTTTTTTCAAATTTCGTTTTCATCGAGATGTCTGGGCTAGGGTTTGAAGCACGGGTTTGAGTCCAAGAATCTAACATAATACATACTAGAATAGGGAGACTTCTGGGCCATAATTTTCTTGAATTTTAATAATTTTTCATAATTTTTTTTTTATCGAATTTTAAACATTTTTACCGCTTTTGTAGGCCACTGTTTTCATATAATTTGGTTGACTGTGTCCTAACGAACTTCTTTAGTTTTGTGCATAATTTACTGTATCATCACATACATACATCGTATGGCAACATGGTGGTAACCTTTGATATCCTATGGTATACATTTTGTGTGGCAAAACAGTGTCTTCTGAAAATAAATGAAAAAAAATTTATTTCTACTACTCGCCATAAGATCACTTGATCGCTTGGCAGTGGTTGTTTGCTTGGTTGGTCGATCGATTTGAGTTTGACTGTCTTGTTTGGTTTTGTGGCATCTATGCGGCATGGCATGGCATGCATGTTGTTCGGGCCTGTA
The DNA here is from genome assembly GCA_936449025.2 of Sarcophaga subvicina. Lineage (NCBI taxonomy): Eukaryota > Metazoa > Arthropoda > Insecta > Diptera > Sarcophagidae > Sarcophaga > Sarcophaga subvicina. Next base: position 108,306,596 of record OW388083.2, on the reverse strand, counting down.
GAACGTCAAAAGTAATTTGTTTTCATTGAAGTTTTAAGCCAAAAAAGTTTATTGATCTCCAATCAAAATACTATTCGCTCATGAATACATTGTAGTGTGTTTGGCTTACTGGTTGGTGGCTTTTGCATGCATGCCACATGCAGTTGTAGCTGGCAGTAGTGATCTAAGCAAGTGACTAAATAAATGAATGCTTACTCTGGCTGCTGCTGCTGATGTCGTTGTGTGTGTGTATTTGCATTATTAATTTATTTGATGTTGTTGTTGTGTGTATTGCGGTTCGTTTAAGTTCAAACATGTGTTTTACATGCCCGAAAATGTTGTTCAAAAATCTTTGTGTGTCTGTCTTTTTTCTATGTTTCTAGTTGATGTTGTTGCCGTTGCTGGCTGCAATGGCATGTTAGAATTTATTTGTTGTCGAGTAATTTATTTGAAAATTAACCTTTTTTTCCTTCTTGTTGTCTTTGCTGTCTTTGATGCTGATGCTGCTAGTAGTGATGGTGGTGGCAGCTGCTAATATCCGTGGATTATTTTGTCATAAATTAAATAATTAAAAAACAAACTTATTCAACTGATTAATTGCAAAACATTTGCCAGAGGTTAACAAAATGAATTTTTATTTTGATTATGATTAATAATCGTATTTAAGATTTCATTTAATTTTGAATGGAAATTCAATAGATGGAGTCCATTTTATATAAAATCTGATGCTAGAATTTTGCTGTTCTTTAATGAGAATAAGTTGGGAAACTCTCTAACTTGACAAAGACAAACTAGTTGGTGCCACTAGTCGGACAGACTGCAGTTGCTATAAAGTGATGTTCGACTGTGCAATGGGCTAAGTTTTTATGGAGATGCAAACGTTAGCTATTGTGCCGCAATAGAAAAGATTATTCCCTACCATTTGGAGATTTCATTCATTTATACGTAAGTGCTCATTTCATTCCTTCAGTCAGGATTTCGACCTAGCTTCTTACACCACTTATTTGTGTGTGTTAATTTTATAAAGGGTGTTTTTTATAGAGGTATAGAACTTTAAGTTGGCATTACATTTCAAGATGGCGACCGATTTAACAGCTGTCAAGTGATTTATTCTCAGTTTGGTTTGGCAATTCATCATGAATAGACTCACGCCTGAACAACGCTTGCAAATAGTGCAATTTTATTTCGAAAATAATCGTTCTGTGCGGAAAACGTATCGCGCACTACGTCCATTTTATCGTCGACAAAATCGTCCATCAAAGCAGTTAATTCGATTAACCATGGAACGTTTTCGCAACACGTTTACTCTTATTGATAACTCGCATTCCCAGAGACGCTGTACGGTGCGTACAGAAGAAGCTATTGCTGCTGTAGAGCGTATCATTGAGGAAGACCCGAATGAGTCCATCCGGCATCGAGTACAGGAATTGGATCAGTGTCCATCCACTTTATGGAAGATTTTGCGGAAGGATCTTGGTTTGCGTGCTTACAAAATCCAACTCGTGCAAGAATTGAAGCCAAACGATCATCAAGTAAGGCGTAGATTCGTCGAATGGGCCCAAAACGAGATTACCGTTGTTCCCGATTTTCATAAGCGAATTTTGTTTAGCGATGAAGCGCACTTCTGTGGGGCTATGTAAAGTCATTGGTCTATGCGGTAAGGTCACAAACGCTTGACCATTCGGAAGACAACATTCGCCGTATTATTGCCGATATACGGCCACAAATGTTGGAAAAAGTCATCGGAAATTGGACGTCCAGATTGGACTACATCTGCGCCAGCCGTGGCGGTCATATGCTAGAAATCATATTTAAAATGTAATGCCACAAGATTATCTTTCGGATAAATAAAATTCATGTCAATCGAATAATCCATCGTTGTTTTATTGCAAGTTAAAGTTCTATACCTCTATAAAAAGCACCCTTTACATGAATGGCGGAACTTACAGTTTAAAGTCGTCTCCGAACAACAGATTTTTGAGAAACTTTTTCATGGCAATTTTATTTACTTTCAGAGTTTTTTCCAGAAATTTGCTGAGCTGAAATATTTTTTTTGCATTTCGTTTTGTTGAAGACCTGAGGTTTGAATCGTGGCCTCACGTCTAATAAGCCAACACACTACCTACTAGACTACGACGACTTCGAAAACTAAAAATCTTTAATGAGTTCACTGGTTTTAGTTAAGTAAGCAAAAATTTTGATTGCCAACAAGTATTTGTCTGCGAGGTTGAACTGCAACAAAATCTGAATACAATATTTCTAGGTTATCTACAATCATTTGGTCAATTCACACAAGCCGTTGTATTCATTGTATTGTTGGACGACTGTACAACAGTGTATGCTTGTTGTTGATAATTTTCATGTAGAAATCCGATACACTTATACACATTTTTTTCATATGTTTTTAAAAGCTGTATTGGTTTCGTGCTATCAAATTGTGTGAATGAAAAAAAATGTGTATGTATATGTTTTCATATGTTTTTAATAAGTTTTGTTGGTTTCGTGCTATCAAATTGTTTGAATGCCAACAATTATGAAGAATAATACGACATACACAATACAGCATAGCATTGAGCGTTCACAAACAACCAAGTGTATTCAATACAACATATACGATACAAAGTCGTGTGAATTGGCCAACTGTTTGCTCAAGTCTTGACTGAACGCATCTGTGAAGTCGCCGTAGTCTAGTAGGTACTATGTTGCCTTCTTATATGGAAGTCAGTGTTATAAACCGCAGCTCACACATCTCGAACAGAACGAAATTTTAAAAAATATTTCTACGGGGACTTCCTCTCATCAGTCTCCTGGCAAAAAACTCTGAGCGTATAATAAAATTGCCATGAAAAGTTGCTCAAACTGAAATCTGTCGTTCAGAGTCGACTTTAAATTGTAGGTCCTGTCACTCATGGATACAGATTAGCACACACAACCTGGGTGGTGCGAGGAGCTAGGTTGTAATCCTTACTAAAGGGCTTTAAGGGCCAATTAAGTAAGCAAGTTAAGTAAGATAATCAAGTGCAAATGGTATTGGGTATCTTAAGGTTAATTTGTAATCCCTATGGCCCATTGTGATACGCTATATTAACCAGTTTAATTTACCGCACATGTGGACCTTTTAGAACCTATCAGGACCTTTTAAAAAATAAACTAGGGCCCCTTAGGGCTCAGTCCTGCTCTACGGGAAATTAAAATAGGGCTCCTTATGCTCTTTAGTTTAGTTTCTAAAAGGTCCTGATAGGTTCTAAAAGGTCCACATGAGCGGTGAATAGAACTGGTTAAGAAAGCGTATCACAATGGGCCATAGGGATTACGAATGAACCTTAACACGTTGACTGCCGCGGCAATTTCCAGAAAACTGGCCACGCAAGCCAACATTGACTTTTTGTTCTTTTCCCAAAAGCCATTTATCGATACTAGCACTGAGATAATACGATTTTATTCGTAGCTACACAAAAATGGAAGGTTTAGTGAGTACGAGATAACTCGTAGTTGGCTCCCTAGAAGGGAACGTAATCTACGAGTTATCTCGTAGTCGGCAGTTAACGTGTTAAGAGAAGTATATTGCAACTGCTTCTTGGATAAACTAAGCCCTAAGGAGCCCTAGTTTAGTTTCGAAAAGGTCCTAATAGTTTAGTTTACCATAGAGAAGGATATTGCAGCTGCTGCTAAGATAAATTGAGCCCTAAGGAGCCCTAATTTAGTTTCCCACAAAGAAAACTCTGGCTTCTTAATGTAGTTTCTCATAGAGAAGGACATCCACAGAGAATTCCTTCCTCGTATAATAGTCATAATATTTTAGTTAATATATTCGGACTTACAGTGGTGGCCTTATAATTAGAAACGATGTTTCTGGAACACAGTTCTCTAAAGTGACGAATCTAAGTTTAATTTGTCCCAATCTGATGGAAAAACGTATGTAAGACGTCCTCCAAACAAAGCCTTTGATCCTAGGTACATAGTGAAAACTGTAAAACAAATTAACAAACATACATGTTGCTAAGTCGTTTCTAATTATAAGGCCACCACTGTACATCCAATTAATTGGTCAATGTCCAGTAATTACACCCTTAAGGGGAGCCAAATAGATTCCGTCGCCAAGTTATTCTATTTCTAAGCAATTTAAACAATTTATTAATTGAAAATTGTTTTCGAAGTGAATTATATTCTTGCCCCAAAAACTTTTCAATCCATGTACTGTAATGAATTAAAACTATAACCAATAACCTGCCATGTTTACCATTTGAAATGACAAGCAAGTCTTTAACCTTTTTTACAATGCCAATCAAAATGTAAACATTTGACTTCAAGACACACTAATGATGACTAGAAAATGTTGGTCAATTTTCCCCAAACTAATCACTTCTTGACTTTGTTGGCTTCCTTAGTCCTTAAGAATTCCATGCTAACAACTCAAATATATTAACACACACATCACAACTAACAACGAAACGAAGTAATTGAATGAATGCGTTTTCCAAAACAATTTAAACAAACACTCTTACACTCCTACTTTTAGATATGAAAACAATAAAAACAATAACAATAATAACAATAATAACAACAACGATAATAATAGTAATAATAATGGCATTAGAAAACCATTTATGCCCTCAAGTATAATTTGAAGGAGAGAAAAAAAATTGTTCGCTCGTATTGTATGATGGTTGCGTGTGAATAAAATATCAATTTTGTGTTCCATTTTATTTGGGTTAATTGAAACGAAATTGATTCTCTTGCTAAACAATCGAACCACAAGCAATAATGAATTCAATATTCGAATATGAATGCAAACGAAATGAAACGAAAATTAAAGCCAGCACCGAACCACCGACCAACCTATTAAAATGATTGATTACTGGGGGCCCATTTATTTTTTTCGTCTAGCAAAAGAAAAGAATACTGAGAACAATGCTTTAAGCACAACACACATAACACACTACAACACAACACAACATTTCACACACACACAAAATTGTAGCGGAATGTTGTAAGGGATTGATTTGTTTGTTGCAACCCGTATATGCGCACGTGCAGCATTAATTTATTTAAATTCCTTTGCCATTGTGCTGGATGCTGTGTAATTAAATACGACGAGCCCGTATTTTAATTTCAAATGAAAGAAATTTTCTGTAATTCTTGAAAGAATTAAGAATTTCAATTAGAATTGAAATTTTTAAAAAGGAAATTATTAATCAACGAATGGAAAAGTATTTTCAATTATTTAATTATATTGAATATGAGAAGGCCGCTATACATCCCTTATGCAGCGTAGGGGAAACATTTTATTATTTTGATTTCCTAACTCATATCTGTCGCATCTGTCTTTATAAGACTGCGAATCATTTTGTATATACAGTGAGCGTCAAAAAAACTGTACATTAAAAAAAATGTACATTCATAAATTACCGTTATTTTTATTTTAAAATTGTTTCATTAACAGTTTTTTAAATTGAAAAAAAATACAAAAAATTTCGAAATATTGTCAAATTTTTTTAGGGCACTCTCCTTAAGTGGTTAAGGTTGAGTTTGGTGATTGTTAGAATTTTATCCTTACTGTAAAGTTTCTTTTGACGCTCACTGTACATAATGGCTTCAAATTGGTTAAATTAAGAGGCTTTAATGACCTTGAAATGTTTCATCTAAGAAGTCTCGTAACTCCTCCTACCTACTCAAAGAGAAAGACATCAAGAATGAAGTTTATAGGAAGGTTAGACGGCATCGGGTAAACTATAACCACCTCTAAGAGAGGGAATATTCTGTGGCTTACACATGGCTGAAGGGCATATAGTACAACAGAAGCGGAGGTGATGTAATCCAGAGTTCATGGAGAATCCCGCCAAACTAAAATTTACCCCATGGAAGCATCAATTAAACTTGGGTAGGAAGTAAAGAGAACAGGACAAATCTCCATCTGGCCACTCAGCTCTTAAAAAGTTGGCTCAGATGCAATAGCTAAGAGAAAGAAATTGGGTAAACATCTGCTGCATCCCAAGTTATGGAAATTTATGACAATGAGCACACATATTAGCTTGCAAGGATGATGGTTTTATTTCGCTTATAAGGCTATAAACTTTACTTTGGGAAAAAATGGTTTGGACGGATAGAAGATGAAGAGCATCCGATCTCCGGTAAAAGCTCTAACAGTAAATAAAATTGCCATTGAAAAACTTCTAAAAAATCTGTTATTCAGAGACAACTGAAATTTGTAGGTCTCGCCACTCATGTATTAAAATTAACGCACACAACATACATACAGTGGTGGCCTTATAATTAGAGACGATGTTTCTGGAACATCAGTTCTCTGGAGTGACGAATCTAAGTTTAATTTGTCCCAATCTGATGGAAAAACGTATGTAAGACGTCCTCCAAACAAAGCCTTTAATCCCAGGTATACAATGAAAACTGTAAAACAAATTAACAAACATACATGTTGCTAAGTCGTTTCTAATTATAAGGCCACCGCTGTAAGAGGTGTGAGAAGCTATGTCGTAATCCTGACTGAAGGATTGTAATGACCAATTATGTATGTGAAGATGAAAAATGGGGCACACTACTCTGTTCTATTCGAACGGGTTGGAGTCAATCTTAACTTTTGTTGAGTCACTAAATGCGAAACGAATTGAATTCTGAATTTGATTATCCAAAAGAAACCTGAGTACAAAAGCCACCAACGACTCAACGCTAGACTCAAAGAAAGCCTCTTTTAGAATAGGCTTCGATTCAAGCACATACATATGTAGACTCCATTAGGAGCAGAACGAATCACCAGAAAACCAAATGGAACCTGTGTGGCGCTAATGTGAGTTTATCATGAAGAGCATTCTGAAGTTTTTCAGGGCAACAGGCGCGGTAGCTTACTATTTCTGAAAAACATAATACAGAATGAACTTATTCTGGTTTTAACCTTAATTTTGGCCCAAAAATCAATCGATGCGCAGAAAAATCGCTATATTTTGGTATAAATCAATGTAATAACGATGTTTGTTTTTAATGTGAATCACTACCCTAGTAGGCGTTTATTCTACGGTAGACTTACATATTGTCTGCATAGCTAGAACGAAGCATGATTAATGAATAATGAAATTAATGAATAACAAAATGAAACAAAAAAAAAAAAAATAATAAGATGGGAATATGAATTGTGGCGGGAATAAAAAGGAATAAAAGAGGAATCCTTTTCTAAAATATTTCATGATTTCCATTTTTTCTTCCCCATAAAGGTCGTATTAAAACCTCTTTGAAGAGACTTACAACAGCCATTCAAAGCGAATTTACTTACATTTATAACCAGGTACACCCTGAGTGTGTGTAAGCAGTTCCTTAAATTCACTTGAATTTTTAAGGTCATTCAAACAAGAATTTTCTTCTTTTTTTAATATTTTTCTTTATAAATTCGTAGAATTCTTATGATTGTTTATTGTAGTTGTGTCTTTATGTCAATGGAAGATAATTATTATTATTATAATGATCATACATATTAAATGATTATTCATTGGCATTACATTTATTGATACACAAAAAACGAAAGAGAGAGATAGTGATAACGATAGCAAAGCCACACTACAGCGATCTGTATGTTGTGTTATGTCTATATTAGAGATCAGCAATGAATCGTTTTTTCGCGACTAATAAGCACTCATGAAATTTTGAATATAAGTGAGTCAACAATATTGAAATTGAACTCCATACTCTGATTCATTCATACTCACTACAACGTTGATTTATAAGTACAGGTTGCAATGAGTATGCGTACAACGTTGACATCAAACTCATACCATTGGAAATATGTTTGATTCATAAGCCTACTCATTTAGATTCATAACTTTAGAAAAATATGTATTATACTTATACTTACAGTCATAGTTATTGCTGCATCCGCAAAAAAAAAAAAGACACATAAGCAAAAAAGACAAAGCAGCAAGCAGAACAAACACTCAACTTTTTAGCGAGTATTTTAGTGTTAGTAAGCGAATCATACTTGTTTTATGATTCTTGTATATGTTGAGTTATGAAGAGTCGAAATGAACAACAACATCATACGTGTTGTTAAGTATAATATGATGAGTACACTTCAAACTTTGAATATAAGTAGAGGTTCCATGATATTAAAATAAGTATGAATGCGTATAAGTATTAGAAATTATGAGTATGATTCGATTGTACTCATCTTATGGAATACTCATTGCTACTCTCTAGTCTATACATAAAATTTAAAAGTCTTGCAACAATAGTATTAAGCACTGTTTCTCAACACAGTTGTAGTTTTAATAATAATGATCAACTTATGGTCGCAATGTGAAATGAAATCTGTGGAGCGGATATAAAGTATTATTTCCACTGAATGGTTTAATAATGTGTACGTCATGCAGAAATTTTAATATGATCAGTACTGTATCAACGATATTGTTGCCAAAGGCTGACCGCTACGATGTGAAATATCAAAGACCAAATAAAATAATAAAAAATAGTCGATACCAACTTAAGATGGCAAAAACCTATTGACCCCGTCAACCTATTCCCAACACAAATGCTAAAAGGTGGTAAAAAATTCCAAACTAATGTTGTCTTAATGCAATCACGAAAGCCCGCACTTATGCCTTGGCGGCAAAATTGGATTAAAAGTTGAAAAATTTGAATCGCATGTATGCAAGTCACTGTAGCCGAGTTGGTAGTGTGTTGTCTTATTTAGAGTGAGATCGTCGTTCAAACGAAATATGCCGAATATGTTTCTTCGGTGACTTCTTCTCAGTAGTCTTCTGGGAAAAATAAATAAAATTGCCATGTTGACAGTATGCTGGCTTATTGGACGTGAAGCCACGGTTCAAATCCCAGGTCAGACATTTTCAATAGAACGAAATACGAAAAAATATTATCCTTCTCAGCAGATTGTTGGCAAAGATTTTTGGCTGAGAGTAAATAAAAAAATCGCCATGAAAAGTTTCTCAAAAATTTGTCGTTCGGAGTCGACTCTAAACTGTATGTTCCAACACGCATGAATAAAATTCTCACACACAACACTAGTGGTGTGGAAAGCTAGGTTGTAATCTTGACTGAAGGGTTGTAATTAACAGCGTATGCACTAGAATATTATGGGATGTTCCTCTGCTCTTAAACTTTTAATCTCTTCTGTCTGAAAGAAGAAGTTGCTGTCAGATATTGGGTGAAATCAAGTTGGGTCTAGTCCAGAGATTTGGTTCGATGAGAATATGTTCGTTCTCATCTATTTTTTTTTTTTTGTTGGATGGTAGGGTGCCAAAGTAGTTGGTTTTAATTGTGTCTTCAACTTGTTTATTCATTCATTTATTTTTGGGTTTTTGTTGTTGTTCTTTGACAAAGAAATTATCACTTGTGCCTGTTTCTTCCTATCACTTATGCCTGCTTGTTGTTATTGGCCTTCACTCATTCATTCTCTCCATGTGCCTGCCAGCCTGCATGTGGAGATAAAATTAATTTAAATTTTTTTGAAAAAGAAAAAAAAAAACATTTTTTTTATTGTTTCTGTTCGTCATGGGTTTCCTTTTTTCTTAATTTAATGATTCAATGTGTTTGTTGTTGTTGTTGTTATTTCTTTTATTAATATTCATCATTTGTTAACGATTTACTTTTATGTATGCGTAGTAGTAGTTATTGTTGTTGTTTTCATTTATTTCATTCGTTTTTTTTTTTTTTTGGTTAATCATTCCAATTTAAATGCAAACACTTGTTGATTTGAAGAATTCAAAAAAAAAAGGAAAGAATTTTTTTCAGTTTTTTTTAATATTTTCGGTCGTGGTTTCATTACATGTGGGCGCACATTTTACGCTTCATTAACATTCGAAAAAAAAATTCCAAGAAATTTTCTGATTTTCTTTTCTTTACAATTTCGTAGGATTTTCAATGAAAAAAAAAAAATATTTTCTTTTGGAAAAAGTGTCATTGACCTTAAGAAAAATGATGGTGGGAATTATTAGAAGAGGATTTAATAGTTGAAATGGAAAATTACAATTTAAATACCATTTCAGAGTTAAAAACTATGAAGAATATTAAATTGAATTGTTAAGTTCTCTTGGTAGTTACATACATTAGTCAGGATTACGACCTAGCTTCTCACACCACTTATGTTGTGTGTGTTAATTTTATATATGAGTGGCGGGACTTACAGTTTAAAGTCGATTCCAAACGAGAGATTTTTTTTAGAAACTTTTCGTGTTAATTTTTTGTTTCTCTCAGAGTTTTTGTCAGAAATCTGCTGAGAGGAAGTCGCCGAAGAAATATGTTTTGTTTGACCTGGGAATTGGACCGTGAAATCACGTCTAATAAGCCAACACACTGTCTACTATACTACGACGAATTCATCTGGTAATTGCTGCAGTTTATTAGGCAGTGAGTAGGCATGTTCGCCGTAGTCTAGTAGGTAGTGTGTTGGTTTATTAGACGCAAAGCCAGGGTTCGAGCCCCACACCAGACATAAAAACAAAATACAAAAAGTATTCCTTCGGCGACTTCCTCTCAGCAGATTTCTGGTAGAAACTCTGAGAGTAAATAAAATTGCTATGAAAAGTTTCTCAATCGTTTCTCAAAAGTTTTTCTGTCGTTCGTAGTCGACTTCAAACTGTATGTCCCACCACTCATGTATAAAATTAACACACACAATATAAGTGGTGTGAGGGACTAGGTCGTAATCCTGACTGAATGGTTGTAATGACCATTTAAGTAAGTAAGAGTAGGCTTGTTAGGTTCGAGCCTGTGTAGTTCAAACCCCAACCCCGCAATATATTTCTTTCCACGTCGTACTATCGACAGTTTTCTGTCAAAAATTCTGGGAATAAAATAAAATAACCGTGAAAATCGTTCTCAAAAATCTGTCGTTCGGAGTCGACTTTAAACTGTAGATCCCGCCAGCCATCTATAAAATTAATAAACACAACATAGGTGGTGAGATAAGCTAGGTTTTAATCTTCGCTACAGGGTTGTATTGGCTAATTAAGTGGAAATTTTTGTAGTATCACTACAAAATACAAATGATTCCTTGAATTATGAAGCCAGTGCTCTCACTTTGGCTTGCCTATCTTATAACATAATTATCCTGTCAAGATGTTATAAAATTTTTGAATTAGAATTTTGAATTTTTAGGCCGTCTAACATAATCAGTTAAAGTGAAAGCCGGTTTTAGTATTCAGACATACCATTTCATTAAAATTCAAAACACTGATGCCCTGCACCACAATGTAGTTTCTATAGTCAAGCGTTTCTTGTTAAATAGCTTCGCTAGTTTCTTACACTCTGGCTTTACGTTTCAAACTGAATTAAACAGGCAATAGCCACTGCAAAGCGTATCGAAATAAAACTAAAAGGTGTAGTTGATAATGAGTTGAAACATGATTTAATATTGGAAATAAATCACAAGTTATTACCTGCAACACAGGTAAGATGATCATAACTTTACACCCAAATCAACCTGCGTGCATGAAGCGTGAGTCAGAGAAAATCTCCATCAACAATTTTCATGTGTTGTGGCATTTTTAAAGATGCAACACGATTTTAAATTAGAATTTCAGTTGAAAAAAGGTGAAGAAAATAAAGAAGAAAACAAAAAGAAATTTCTTGCTGCCTACCTCCTTTTCGTTGATCAAAATTTAAGGCACGTCTTTTAAAAAGTTTTTTATCATCGTCTGATGGCGACTTTTAAGTGGCCCCCTGAAACTTATTTAACGATTTGGTCATTAAAATGCTGTGACATGTGGAATATTTTTGCATGTCCCGGCCGCATTTAATAATCATTCACAGCGGATGGCATTTAATTTCGGGTGATTAATGTGAAAGTAAATGATGAAGGAAAGTTTTCTTAAACAGGAGGAGGGAGTTGGCTAGTTGACAGGTTGTTTTTTTCTCGGAGAAATATTTTATTTTTCTTGTTTGAAATAATATTGGTTGAGTATTTTTTTCTGTATTTTAATCCCAAACCATCAATTCACACTTGATTTGTTAAATCAATACACCTTTTGCAGGAGTATAGTCGTATTCAAAAATCAGTCACCGAAGGCGGCTTCAAGTCGATGGATATAGGAAATCATACCTAGTATGACATGCAATTACCAACGAATTTAATTTATTATTTTAATTATTTACTTAATTACTTGCTACATTACTTACTTAATTACTTGCTTAATTACTTACTTAATTATTTACTTAATTACCTACGTAATTACTTACTTAATAACTTATTTAATTACTTACTTAATTACTTATTTAATTACTTACTTAATTACTTGCTTAATTATTTACTTAATTACTTGCTACATTACTTACTTAATTACTTGCTTAATTACTTACTTAATTATTTACTTAATTACTTATTTAATTACTTACTTAATAACTTATTTAATTTATTATTTAATTACTTAATAACTTATTTAATTACTTTCTTAATTATTTATTTGGTTACTTACTTACTTAACTTACCATTAACAACGCAATCAACGAATTTCAGTCTGTCTTAACACATTCTTCCAGGCGCTCTGCTTCTTGCGCGCCTATACCAGTTGGTCGCACCAGTCATTGACAGGGCTTCCTCGGTTTGATCCTACCAACTCAAACAAGTTCGTCCTCTACGCCTACTTCCACAAATCTCCGCATCAAGTACTCATCTTACCGGAGCATCCTTCTCCATTCGAACGACATGGCCGAGCCAGCGTAGCCGCTGGATGTTAATACGCTGCACAACGTCCATGTCGTTGAGGAGCTCATACAGCTCACTGTTTGATCGGATGCGGAAATCCTCGAAAACTCTCACTGCACGGAAGATCTTACGTAGGACTTTTCGCTTGAAAACTCTCAAGGCTGGTTCATCAGTGCTTAATGCACCATAAAGCAGCACGGGGAGGATGAGCGTCTTGTAGAGTATTAGTTTTGTCGTACGAGAGAAGTCTCTGGTACTCAATTGCCTATTGAGACCATAGTAGCATCTGTGTGGCAAGAGTGATCCTGCGCTTGATCTCCAAACTGACATCGTTTTGGTGATAAATTCCTTGATTATAGCGAAAGAAGAGTTATCGACTGTAACCTGGGATATAATACGCCGCATGTCCCTAGTGGTCTATAACATATACTTCTTTTTACCCTCATTCACTGCCAAATCCATCTAGTAGACTCCCGTTCAATAGCACAAAAGGCAGCAGTAAACTCCTATGTACGCCCTATGATGTCACTGTCGTCAGCTTAAGCAAGCAATTCCATATTTTTGTGTAAAATAGTGTCATGGGATATACTTCCGCAGAACTCTCTCCATGACGAAGTTGTAAAGGTTGCCTGATAAGGTATGGCCTTGTTTGAAACCTCGCACGGTATCAAAAGGCTTGGAGAGTTGCACTCCTACCTTAGCGGAACTACAGCAGTTGCTTAACATCATTAAGCAGGTTTGCAGGAATACCGAGCTCAGAAATTGCGGCAAAAATACCGGCTGTTGCTGCAAAACACTCTTTATGACCGTGTTGTAGAGGTCGCATGTTAAGGGATGGCCTTGTTTCAAACCTCGAACGGTATCAAAAGGCTCGGAAGGTATCATTCCTATCTTAACGAAGCTACAGCAGTTGCTCAATATCGTTAAGCAGGTTTGCAGGAATACCCCGCTCAGACATTGTGGCATAAACACGATTCCTTATGGGGTTATCACAGGCTGCCTTGTATTAGCCAAAGAGATGATGTATGTCGACTTATTTTTCATGACTCTTTTCCAAAATTTTATGTAATGTGGAGATTAGGTCAATGATAACCTTAATGAGTCTGAAGTCGTACTGATAAGGTCCAATCAGTGTTTTGACAAGTGGCTTCAGTCGTTCACACAATACGCTCGTATGACCTGCAGCTTTATTGTTCTTAAGTCGCATAATTTGACCTTTTTATGGCTAGACAGTGAAATGCTCAAGCCGCCAAATGATCGTACCGATGATGATCGTTCGCGGAATACGCTCGTAAGAACCTTATATACTCGAAAGAGGCTTAAAGTCCATCAGATCTGCTGCTTCATTGTCCTTAAGTCGCATAATTTCGACTTTGACCACATCATGACTAGTCGGCAAATTCTTCAAGCCGTCACATGATCGTATCGAAGATGATCGTGCGCACAATACACCCGTAAGAACATTATATACACATAAGAGCCTTACAATAAATTAGACCTGCTGCTTTATTGTTCTTAAGTCGCATAATTTCGACTTTGACCTCATCATGACTAGGCGTCGAAATCTTCAAGTCGTCATCATTGATCGCGTTCGGTACATGATCATACCGATGATGATCGTTTGCACAATATGCTTGTAAGAACCTTATATACTCGTAAGAGCCTAACAGCCCAGCAGATCTGCAGCATTATTGTTCTTAAGTCGCATAATTGAGACTTTGACCTCTTCATGGCTAGACGGCGAAATGTTCACGACGTCATTATTGATCGGGTTCGGTACATGATCGGACCGATTACGATCGTGCGCACGTTACACTCGTAAGAACCTTATAGCACAGCAGAAATGCAACTTTATTGTTCTTAAGTCGCATAATTGAGGCGTTGACCTCTTGAAATTTTCAAGCCGTCATCATTGATCGCGTTCGGTACATGATCGTACCGATGATGATCGTTTGCACAATATGCTCGTAAGAACCTTATATGCCGGTAAGAGCTTTACAGCACAGCAGACCTGCTGCTTTATTCTTCTTAAGTCGCATAATTGAGACTTTGACCTCTTCATGGCTAGACGGCGAAATGTTCACGCCGTCATTATTGATCGGGTTCGGTACATGATCTCTTCAGATGGAATTGGTGTCGTTAACACATCGTAGAAGAGTAGAGAAGTGTTGCCTCCATAAACTCTTGAAAACTTCTTATAATTTCTAAAGCGTTGTAAGATTGGCGATCAGTTTCACGTTGTATGGATCACCATGGGGTATTTTACTTACCAAAGTATGGAAGTAAAAGTTATTACTGTACGTCATATCATATACCGGCTGATATGAATCTTTAAATGACTTAAGAATTCATTACATTGGCCTCATTGCCACCGTAGACTAATTTGCCAAAAAAGCCTTCATATTAATTTGTGTTAAGCGTGACCACAGAACAGACATGAAACGAATGAAGAAGTTTAATTAGCAATAATTAATTACCTGTTCGGTTTGGTGGCATGCAACATGTATGCATGTATGTATGTACATGGAACCATAATAATGATTTGTGAGCATAACAAATGATCAGATGCTGCAATTGAGTCCCTTTTACATTCGGCCATTTCTGAAGCAATTTATCACAACGCAATAAAAATTATCCGCGAAATTCCTGCCATTGCCATTGCCTTGCATGACCAAGCAAGGAAGATAATGAACGGAAAGGACAACGGAAGAAAGACGAAGAAAGTAATAAATTACGCATTTAAGTAGCGGCCAATTGATCAGGCAACTAATTTCACTTAAATTTCTTCTTCTTCTTCGTTTTTTTTTTCTTATGTTGCATTGTCTGTTTGCATGAGACGTTGATGAACGACAATCAGTGTTGCATCTTTAATAAGTGCATGAGTATGCGCTGTATCAGTGTATGAGCCGAAGCCTGATCGCTGAGAAACGGTGTGTCTCTATAAATTAAACGCAAATTATTTGAATTCCCATTGGCTGCTATAAAATGACAGCTTAAAACTGTTTCTGCTGCAAGTAATTTGAAATTCAGAAGTCCTCGGTGTGGTTACTGCTGCTGTCAAGGTTTTCGCAAAAACGTGCAACAAATTTTATTGTTTTTTTGCAGCTCTCCACCCTTTTTTTTGTTAAGAACACATCTCCTCCAAATGAAATGAAATTGCATTCTTTTGGGATTTTTATCGTCCAAGGGATTGCATAGGGCTTGCAGTAATAAAACAGTGGCTTAAAACATTTTAAATTTTAGGACTACTTCTCGCGTAATTTGGCTCCAATTTTGTTTTTGTTTCTGCTTTGTTTTCGGCTGCTACTTCTTTTTTGCTTCTGGTTAACATGGCATTTATCTTCGGTACTCATTACAGCATGTCTGTCTTGCCTTAGTTTTTTTTTGGGAACATTTGTTTTGGGCTGCCTTAACAGAGTTGGGTAGGCTGTCAATTTGTTGCTCCTTTTGTGTTTGCAAAATTGCAGCTGCCACTTTGTATTGCATTCAGTTCTTTCTTTTTTTGGTGTTTTTTTTGATGATCCCAGTAGTTCTTGAATTACGCTTTTCTGCATGTATTTGACCAACTAAATTGCCTTAATTCAGTGATTTTCGCTGCTGCTGAAAAGATGTTGCTCTGTGTTGTTAATGTTGGCGATGTTAACCACTTTAATGCCCATTTATTTGCCAGCTCCCTGACACGCAATTATCATGTTCACTGACATACATTTTTTTCTTTGTTTCTTTTCTTTTTTTTACTTGACAAGTTTTATTGTCTTTTTTATTTTTATTTTCATTCTGTTCTTTTGTTTCTTTCAATTTACATTGTCATTAAGCCAGGCTTCTAAAATAGTTCACAGCGAATTTGAACTTTGAACACGGGCGATGGGATACTTAAGGTTCTCTAGAGATTTTTTTAAAGGAGATTTTGCGAAATCTGATTCTAAGCCCTTCCTATCTTACTTACTTATTTAATTTTTCATTTCAATCCTTTAGTCAGGATTACAACCTAGCTTCACACTGCACGTATGCTGTGTGTGTTAATTTTTATTCTACAGTTTAAAGTCGTCTCTGAGCAATAAATGTTTGAGAAACTCTTCATGTCAATTTTATTTACTTTCAGAGTTTTTGCCAGAAATGTCTAAGCTGGGGTTTGAAACAAGAACTCTTCTCTATATACTACCTACTAGACTATACGGACTTCAGACGCGTCCTGCCTTTACGTTTGAAAAACAGAGTGTGTGTGTGGAATTTTATTGAAGTCTTTTATTCGTTTGAAAGACCTATTGATGCCATTATGTGTGGAACCTACATACTTGGTCTTTACAACCCTTATGTCAGCATTACGTTCCAGCTTCTCATACCACTTACGTGGTGTGTGTTAATTTTTATGCAAGAGTGGTGGGACCTACAGTTTAAAATCGATTCCGAACGACAGATTTTTTTGAGAAACTTTTCATGGTAATTTTATTTATTCTCAGAGTTTTTGCCAGAAATCTGCTGGAGAGGGAGATAACATCGTTGAAATGTTTCCCACGACTTTTCTAGGTGGAGCGTCTTCGAAATTTCCAATTGTCCATCAGTCTGGCTTACAAATGAGGCTGAATTTTATTGATGAAATGGGTTGTATTGGCTTTGAGAATCACTGTGAATTGTGGCTTATTCGTGTACAGCTGGGACTTAAGAAAACCTCACAAGAAAAGGTCTATCGTGGTCAAATCGTACGATCTCGGTGGCCAGTTTATATCATTTACACGTGAGATGATAATGCCCTATAAACCTCTCGTGCAGATAATCAAATGTGGCATGAGCTGTGTGGCATAAATCGCCGTCTTGTTGGAACCACATCTCTTTGGAGTGCAAAACATCCAATTCAAGCCAAAAGAAATTGGTCATCACCAACCTATGGTGCTCACCGCTGACAGTGATGGGCTGGCCAACGTCTTTCTCAAATAAATATGAATCGATGGCACCGTCAGCTCAAAATCAACATCAAACAGTGACTCGGTTGGGACGCATCGAATGTAAGTCGCCGTAGTCTAGTAGGCAGTGTGTTGGTTTAAACCCCAGGTCAGACATCAAAACGACTTCTTCTCACTAGATTTTTGGCAAAAGCTCTGCCAGAATAAATAAAATTGCCATGAAAAGTTTCTCAAAAATCTGTCATTCGGAACCGACTGTAAAAACTGTAGTTCCCGCCACTCATGTATGAAATTAACACAAACAACATAAGTGATGTGAGAAGCTAGGTCGTAATTCTGACTGAAGGGTTGCAATGAGCAATTATGTATGCATGCATGAACCGAAGACGCTGTCCGTCCAAAATTAATATCAAACAGTGATTTTTTTTGCAATGTGTTCAACGCTCTTCGGGGTCATGGGGACTACCATCGTTTCAAATTCCATTTGTTTTGTTTGTCACTACGTAGGCATTCATCCAGAAATAGAACTCTTCATTGAAGATGATTTTTCAATGAGAATTGGGGACAGTTGGCCACAGCTTTAGAAATTGAAATTATTTACAATCGGAGCGTGGAAGGTCCCTCACTATGTGGTGGCGGAGGTCGCATTGACCCATTGTACAACGTCCTAGTTTCTCACACCACTTATATTGTGTGTTAATTTTATACATGAGTGGTGGGACCTACAGTTTAAAGTCGACTTCGAACGACAGATTTTTGAGAAATTTTTTTATGGCAATTTTTATTGACTCTCAGAGTTTTTGCCAGAAATCTGCTGGGAGGAAGTCGCCGAAGAAAGACTTTTTTTGTATTTTGTTTTGATGTCTGGCCTGGGGCTCGAACCCTGGATTTTACGTCTAATAAGCCAACACACTATCTACTAGACTACGGCAACTTCAATAAAGCCATAAAGGAACACAATACCTTTCCTATTAATAAATTCCGAATGTTTAAATCGTTTGATTGGATTGGTCGGAGGAGAAAGAGGTACCTGGGTTCCTACTACATGGAGGATACAGATGAACTGTCATGTATAGATATTGGCAGTCTGAGTCGCTTCATCGGAAGCTTCGAATGGTTCATAGAATAGGGGGAAATGAGGAACTGTGGCATCACAATGGGCCCTGTGTGCGGCCTAAGTGTCTCCGTTAATGACTCCATCGAGGGACAGTCACTTCTACCTACCTACCTCGATTAGATTTTACTCGTCAATAGATTCTGTTTAATTTTATTTTATAATTGTCATTGAGTCTTTATTTAAAAAGCTTTTCTTTTTTAAACAGAAATTGTTTTATCATACTCGTATGATATGTTCCATCTTTGAATTGAAGGAAACAATCATTTGATCATTTAAACATTTTTCTGTTGGCCTTGAATTATTTCTTCGGCTAACAAAATAAAGTGGAAACCTTCTCCATAACCTTTCCTGACACTCCATACAATCATAATAATTTTACAATTTCACCTTCGACGGCCTATTCCTTTCCGACTGAAAGGTCTACGAGTCAATTCACAAAACCCCGGCTATTAATTTTTAGTCAGCCAATGTGATTCCAGCAGCCACCACAGTCATCTCCTTCCATTAAACAAATGAGGAAACGGCCGGGCTACAGGGAAGTCAAGCATACACAAATGCACGTGTTAAATATTTGACTTTTATCTCCTGGATTTTCTTTTTGTTTTTTTTTTTTTTGTGGCTTTTTACAATAAAAATAACATCACGGTTCTGGAAAGCTTGTAACTTCGCTTGCAACATCAAACCAACGAACAAAAAAAAAAATTTAAGTGAAGAATGAAAATGAAACACGAAATGAAATGCAATTATGGACACGACCTCTTTCACTGTTGCCTTGATTCACTGTTACTGTCTTGGGTGTTGTTGTTGCTGTTGTTTTACGTTTGATTCTTTATGACTGTGTGCTGCATAGCTGCTGCTTTGAACTTTTACGATCCTATTCTGACTGTTTGTTGCCTTTCGAAGAATGAACGTTTTTTCAATTTTAATTTTAATTTAAAACCCAATTTTACACTTCTTTTTTAAAGCCACAGCTTTAAAGTTAAAGTTTAAGAGCAACAAAGCCACGTTAGTGGTTTTGTTAAGGGTCAGCATGCCAAAGGAATTTTTATGATGTTCAGTTGCGCTTAAATTCTGACATTTGTTGGAAGTCAAATTTCTTATTTTTTTTTCTTGGTTTTTAATATTCGTTCAGTTTTATTGAATATTAGTGATGAGCTGAAGGTGTTTTTATCACTTTTTAAATGCCAGTTTTTAAGGAATAATTTATTATGCGCAGTTGCTTGCCTAAGAGAAGGTGTAATGCATAGAAATCCATGATTTCTCATCTGATAGCATCACTCTTTGTGAAGCTAGAAAGGAAACAGTGTGTAATAAAAACAGTTTTTTAAAAATATTACGTTTACGTGGCTCAGTATTGCTTGGATGTTCGTCAAATATGATCATCAACTCGAGCCAAAACAGTAGGAAATCAGATCTGGACTTTAACCCTTTTTACTCCAATGTCGAGTGTCACTCGACATATAAGAAAAAATCAATTTTATTTACAAAATACGAAAAAACCCCTAAAAGTTAAAAAAACGCAATTTTTGCGTAGAGCTGGTGGAATAAAAAGAAAAAAGGCTTGGAGTGGAAAGGGTTAAGGACCCAGGTGTCCTGCGCTTCAAAGAAAACTTTTTGAAAATGTTGATAAAACTTAAGGTCAACCATCATGCAGGCCCTGTTTTGATTATCTACTTACTTAATTAGTCATTACAAACATTTAGTACTTGACGTTGTAATAATCTATGCTGCTTAAAGCAGCAGAGTAACAACTACGCAGACTTTGAGATCTAGCATGTGCGAATAGAATCTACCCCCCAGCACGTAAAACCACACAGATATGACCGCAATTATAAACCTTTAGGCAGGACTACTACGTAGCTTCTCACACCAACCATGTTGTATGTGTTAATTTTATTCATGATTGGTGGAACCTACAGTTAAAATTTTCTCTGAACGACAGATTTTTGAGAAAATTTTCAGAGTTTTTTTCCAGAATACTACATACGTACGTAATTGGTCAATGCAACCCTTAAGTCAGGATTACGACCTAGTTTCACACACCACTTATGTTGTGTGTGTTAATTTTATACATGAGTGGCGGAACCTACAGTTAAAATTTTCTCTGAACGACAAAATTTTGATAAAATTTTCAAAGTTTTTTCCAGAATACTGCTGAGAATAAATCGCCGAAAGAATTTTTTTCATATTTTATTCTTTTCGTAATGTCGTTGCTGGGTTTTGAGCCACAGGCTCATATCTTATAAGTCAACCTACTACTTACTAGATTAATACCACTTTTTCGATTGCCTAGATCGATTTCAAGCAATCATTTAGAAGTCTTGGAGTCGCCGTAGTCTAGTAGATAGTGTGTTGGCTTATTAGACCACTTATGAGGCCACGGCTAAAACTCCAGGTCAGACATCTCCAACAAAATAGAAAATGAGAAAATATATCTTCAGCGACTTCATCTCAGCTGATTTTTGGAAGAAACTCTGAGAGTAAATAAAATTGGCATGAAAAGTTTCTCAAAATTCTGTCGTTCGGACTCGACTTTAAACTGTAGATCACGCTACTCATGAATAAAATTAACACACACACAACATAAGTGGTGTGAGAAGTTAGGTTGTAATACGGACTAAAGGGTTGCATGTATGTATTTGCTCTGCGTTTTAAAGGAAAACGTTTTGAAAATGTTGATAAAACACTGAAGTCGACCATCATGCAGGCAGGGTTCCGGTTACATATTTACTGAATTGGTGATTACAAACCTTTCGTCAGGATTACAACCTAGCTTCTCAAACCATCCACGTTGTGTGTCTTAATTTTATTCATGAGTGGTGGGACATACAGTTTAAAGTCGAGTCCGAACGACAGATTTTTGAGAAACTGTTCATGGCAATTTTATTTACTCTCAGTATTTTTGTCAGAAATCTGCTGTGAGGAAGTCGCCTGATGCCTGACCTGGGGCTAGAACCCTGGCTTTACGTCTAATAAGCCAACATACTACCTACTAGACTACGGCGGCTTCTTACGCACTTAAATTGGTCATTATAACCCTTTAGGTAGTCAGGATTACAACCTAGCTTTTGACACCACCCATGCAATGTGTGTTAATTTTACATCTGAGCAGCGAAACCAGTTTAAAATCGTCTCCGAACGACAGAATTTTGAGAATCTTTTTTAAATTTTTTACCAGAATACCCCTGAGAGTATTTTATTCTGTTTCTGATGTCATTGCTGGGATTTGAACAGCGGGCTCACGCCTTATGAGCCAAACCACTATTTACTAGACCTAAGATTCTTTGTTGATTGCTTAGAAGAAAATCATATTCAAACAACTTTTTAGGAGTCTTGTAAAGAGAAAGCAATTTTTTATTTCTTCAGCAGAAAAAAAAGTCCAAGGCCTACTTTTCAGATGTAATTTGCTGTTCGAGCGTCATTAAATTAGTTCAATTCTGAATATGTTAATGGAAAGCGAGCTTCGACCAACGCTAAGTGCAGACGATAGTGACTGAATTGTGGTGAACGTTAGGAAGGAAGGAATTAACCGGGGGTAATAAACAAGAAAGTTTCGCTAAGTCGTAAGGAAATTGGCAAAAAACGGTTGACTACATCAAAAATAGAATCTTCTGAGGGAATCAAGCGATGTGAAACATACACACAAATCTGGTGAGGAGGAAGACGAGCTGAGAGAACACTTTTATACCACTTTCACGCAGATCTTTTCTTTCAATTTTAGTAGTGATGCAATACCAAGCAAAACTTACCCCCAGAATATTTGACAAAATGAAATTGAGATTCACATTCTTGGAACCGTTTGTCTATAATTTTAAGGTCGTTCTTTAGAATATTAGCTGCTGGCTTAGGTGTCCTCGGACATGTTACAGTCTACACTATGATTTCTTTTCAATCCCCATGTAAATTTATACTATGTTCAGATATGCACTTTTATTGAGTCAATATTCGGTTTATTGAGTACAATATTTTAAGTGTTCAGACATAGTAATATACGCAGTTCAGCTGCTTATTCAATATTCATTTGACAGCTGGTAAACAAAACAGCTGGTTGTTTCATGGTTTTTATTTTGTTTTGTTGTTTTTGTTGTTTTTTGTTTGTTGTTTTTGTTGTTGTTGTAATATGCTCACTGAACATACTTATGACAGTGCTGCATTGTAAGTTTTACTCAATATTATACCAATTTGCGTATTTATTGCGCAATGGTTAGAGGACGTGTACTTGTCAATTAAGACAAGCACAGTACCCGGAGGTCGAATTGACCCATTGCGCAATAATTAATTGAAACTTTATATGAAATATTGAGCTCAATAATGGCGTTTATTGCAATTTACGCAATAAAGGTGCATATCTGAACACCGTATTAGTGTAGAGAGATTGCACTGGAGTGTCTACTTTTTCGGAAACTGCCACCTTTTCTTATTTAAAATTCTCGTGTAGCGTTGCTCGTTAAAATGCGCTGTTTTATGGTCTTTTATTCACGAATTTTTTATTTTTTCTAAACACGTCACACCTTTTTTAAATATTTTTCTTCTCTTTTTTTTTTGTTATTTTTTTTTGTTACTTTTTCTGTTGGTTTTCAAAGTCATGAACTTATTTTTTTTTGCAACACAACCTTGCCTCACCATTCGCATGATCTTTGTTTAGGCGATAATGCCAGAAAATGCTTTACATGCTACGCATAACTCTGTTAAACGCTCTGTATTCTTCTAGACAGTGCCACACAAATTGGTAACAGGAAAAAAAACGATTCTTTTTTGAAGAGTGTTTCCTTGTTTCTGAATCATCTTCGCGTTGCTGTTGCATTGCAATGAAAAGAAACGAAATGAACGAATGAAGTCAAATGCTGAAAAGGTTTTTAAGAAGATTTTCTTCTTCTTTAAACGTTTCTGCTGTTTGCCTCATTCATTATGAGAAACATGTCGACAAACAAAAGCTGAATGCCAGGACAGACAGACAGACAGTTTGAGGAACAATAAAACCGTGTTTCTCTGTTACTTGCAGGTGTTCATCTTATTTTTTTTCTTTTAGTTTCTTTCACACACAGTCATCCAATGTTACTCTACCTCCTCCGCTTTTCGCCTTTAAGCTTCAATGATGAGTTTAAAGTTTTTATGAAAAAAAAAAAATTTTTTTAAATTCTTTTAAAGGCTTTTTACACAATATGTACGTATGTATGTACGTGTGTTTGTTGCCCTCCTCTTGATCACCTTTTTTTCTGGCCAAGAGCCGTAAAGAAAGAAAAATGTTGGGGCGTTTGTGTCATAAGCCGCGTATTAAAAAAAAATTCGTTTTGTTTTCCTTGTTTCTTCCAAAGGCAAGGTATTGTTCCAGTTATAGTTGCATGCAATATTATGTGGCATAAAATATCATTTGTTCGTTCGTTGTGTGCATATCTTTGCATAATGCATTCATAAATAAATGCTGAAAGATGTTCCCATTAAAAATGTAAGCCCATAACAAAACATACAATTTTCTACAACAGTTTTGATCCCCAGAGTTCAAAGCAAATGACATCATCTGAGAAGATTTGCATTGTTACCGCAAATATGTTGCATTTGTTATCGGCTTTAATGAAAATTGCAGCGTTTTTTTTTCGTGTTATATGCTGAAGAATTGCAGTTTCGTACAGAGTGTGTAGGGGAAGGGGAATTTGATTCATATGAGTCATACTCAGATTAGAAGTCAAAAATTTTCGATTTTACCATCATAGACTCTACTTATCATTTGTGATTTCATACTTGAAGTTTAACAAGGCCTTTGGTCCTGACAACATACCTGCAGGGTTAGTAAAGCAACACCTGCTTCTGGGATAGTGAAATGCAGGACGCATTTACTTGATTTACTCCTACGTGTTTCCACTTGAGATACACAGTGCCACATAGGTTCCAAGAATGTGTTCTGATAATTCATTCTCATCTTCACAGGCGGTATGATTGGTTACGATTCCTATCCTCAACGAGTGTACTTTGAGCCCATCAAAAGATCGGTTTACAACCCGTGGTTATTCCTGTTGCAAGATGTCGCCGTAGTCTAGTAGGCAGTGTATTGGCTTACTAGACATGAGGCCAGGGTTCAAACGCCAGGTCATCTCCAACAAAATGAACTTTGAAAAAATATTTCTTCGGCGACTCTCTCCCAGTAAGAATTCTGACAAAAACTGTGAGAATAAAATAAAATCGCCATGACTTTAAACTGTAGGTCCCGCAACTTATGTATAAAATTAACACACATAAAATAAGTGGCGTGAGAAGCTAAGTCTTAATCCTAACTGAAGGATTGTAATGACAATTTGTGTATAAAAATGTGTGACTGTACTGTCTGTCTGTTGCTAAAGATAAAATCTGTGATTAATTTTAAAGCGTATCGCTCCTACGTCGATCACATGATCGAATACATTGTGTGTAATAGTGGGGCAGACTTCAACAATGCTTTTCTCACTATAAATCGCTGTGTAGTCTTCCAATCATTAAAATGCAAAGGCGTTCCGAGCATCCGTCAAACCAAAAGGCTTGTATGACAACGTCTTATGTTGCATGCGGCACGTTCAACATCGAAGTAAACAAATTTCAGTGAAAAAAGTTGTGCCTCAAGGATCTATTCATCTCTATTGCTCTTTAATTTCATACTTGACGTTGTAAGAATCTATGCTGCTGAAAGTAACAGAACAATTACGGCGAGACTACTACGCAGTCCTAGAGATCTAGCATGTGCTGACAGCATCTGTCCCTAGCACGTAAGCACACAGATATGGTCGTTATATTTTTCTTAATTGGTCTTTTCAAACATTTAGTTAGGATTACAACCTAGCTTCTCAAATCACCCATGTTGCGTGTGTTAATTTTTATCATGATCGGCGAAGACAAACAGTTTAAAGTCGATTCGACAGATTTTTGAGAAACTTTTCATGGCAGTTTTTATTTTATTTTACTTAGCCAGTGGTTGAATCACGGGCTCTCGTATAATATCAGCCAACATGATATCTGAAACCAATAGAGTAATTCCGTTGGGACTACTATGACCGGCATTTCTTTCTTAATTGGTCTTTACAAACATTTATCCGGGATTATGACCTAACTTCTTACACCAGCGATGTTGTGCGGTTTAATTTTTACCACGATCGGCAAGACATACAGTTTAAAGTCGATTCCGAACGACAGATTTTTGAGAAACTTTTCATGGCAATTTTATTTACTTTCAGAGTTTTTGCCAGGAATCTGTTGAGGGGAAGTCGTTGAAAGAAATATTCTTTTATGTCTCAGCCAGGGGCTGTAACATTGGCTCTCGCATAATATCAGCCAACATATTTCTGAAAGCAACAGAGTAATTACATTGGAGCTACTACGCAGTTCTGCAGATCCGTCCTCTCGCACATAATCTCACAGATATGAAAGGTTTTTGTTACTTAATTTCTTCTTATTTCTTTGTCATTACAACATTTTAGACAAGATTACAACCTAGCATCTCACACTAGCAATGTTGATTGTGTGTTAATTTTTATCGATGAGTGGCAGAACCTACAGTTTAAAACTGCTTCCGAAATTTGTTTTTATTTTACTCTCAAAACTTCTGCTTGCAGTCTACTGAGAGGAAGTTGTCGTTGAAAGAAATAGGTTTTTATGTTTGAGCCAGGACTTGAACTATGGACTCCGGCCTGCTGAAAATTTCAGAGTAATTACGCGGAAACTACAACATCTTGAAAATCTAGTGTGTGCTGATATCATCTGCTTCCCCGCGCTTAAGAACACAATTATGACTGAGATAGCGAATGATATCAACCGGGTATGTTGCGATAGCAAGATTGTAAACCGATTCAAACAATTTTCTTAGACTACAACTCAATAAATAGTATGGTAGGATATGCGCTAATAGTCAATAAAAGTAGAAATACGACACCGAAAGTAGACATTGAACCTGAAAAAAACACATGCTTTACCTTTTCAGGCTAAGTTAGTCCTTACGTTGCAACTGTTCGTCAGCTGTCACTGTTAGTTGATTCAGAACTAAAGTATGATTGCAGCTTTCTGCACGCAGTTAAAGTATTTGCCATAAAGTACTTCAAATTTCTGGTAATACTTACTATTTGTCTATAAATCACAGGACATCAGTTTTCCCTTCACAAAACGGCGAAATATGTCAGCTTGTCGTTGACTAACAAATGCCAGTTGATGAGTTGCATGAAGCGATGAAGTTGGAACACCAGCGGGTTAAGATAAACTGTGTTAAATAAACTTGCATTGTATTAGTAGTCCTTGGCAGAGATCAGCAATGAATCGTTTTTTCGCTACTCATAATAACTCCCGAAATTTTGAATTCGAGTGACTCGTGAATCATTCAGTCTTAGTTGTTGTTGCATTTCCAAAAAAAAAAGAAATAAGGCACATAAGCAAGCACACAACCTTTAAATGGGTATTTTAGTGTTAGTACGCGAATCATACTTAATCTGTGTTTCTTGTAAATGTTTGATTATGGAGAGTCGAAATCAACAACATCATACGTGTTGTTAAGTATGAATACGATGTGTACACTTCAAACTTTGAATATGAGTAGAGGTTCCATGATATTAAAAGTATGAATGCATATAAGTATGAGTATGATTCGATTCTATTCATCTTTTTTAAAATTATTGCTGATCTCCGGTCCTTGGTGACTTTAGTTCCCTTGTGACAATAAACTCACATGCTAAGAGGTAAAGTATTAAGAATTGCAGACGCATTCATTTCTTCTGCCCGGTTCTGCTGTTATGTTTAGGCGGAATATAATTTAAAATTTTTTTCTTTCTTTTTTTTTCATTTTATTACAACAGATTTCGAGTGCCTATCCATTGTCACTAATTAAGCATTTCATGGAATTAAAAAAGGAAAGAAAGAAAATTTTTTTAAAATTTTAAAAACTAATAAAAACGACATGCCCAGGAAAATGACTTTGTCAGCCTCCACCAATAACACGGTGACGGCAAAGTTCAATTTTTAACCCGTGAACATGACGTTCGTTGGCAGGGCTTAACAAACAAGTAAGCAGTCAACCAATCTATGGCTAATTAAACTTTGTTAGTTGAGGATTGTTTTTTTTTTTGTTTTTGGTTACCTCTCCCTTGTATTTCTAGTCTGTTGTTGA
Source organism: Sarcophaga subvicina (assembly GCA_936449025.2). Lineage (NCBI taxonomy): Eukaryota > Metazoa > Arthropoda > Insecta > Diptera > Sarcophagidae > Sarcophaga > Sarcophaga subvicina. The sequence continues at coordinate 108,278,823 of OW388083.2, read as the reverse complement.
CATGATTAAAGCGTGGGTTTAACTAAAAGCAACAACAACAACAAAAAGAAGTAGTAACCGCCACTACTAAAAAGTGGGAATAAAAATTGGGCGCCGTCTTCGTTGTTGGTTGGCTTTAGTCAAAACAACTCGCTCTGTGTGTGTGTGTGTTAACAATACTTTGTTAGGGCTTAGTATTGCTGCTGTTGTAGTTGTTGTTATTGTTGTCATTATTGCTGCTGCTGCTGTTGTTGTTCCTAAGTGACACCAAGTAACTACCACACTTGAAGAATGAACCACAATTCATGGAGACTAAGACTGTAAATATGAAAGAAAAAATCATGCAGACATATTGACTTTAGCTTTAACGGGCAGTCTGTCTGTCTGTCTGTATGTACGCCTGCCTGCCTGCCCCCTTTGTTGTATGTTGTTTGTTTGTAAATGCAAATTATTTGTTACGTTACGTTGATGAATTAACAAAAGCAAATCGTGACTTATAGTTTTGGCAGCTGTGCTTGAAATATGTTGTTAAGAAATGAATCGAACAGCAGCACCAGCACCAGCAGCAGCAGCAACAGCATTCCCGTCACCACCACCAACAACTCTTTTTTTTTCTCTTTTCTAAAGAATTTATTTCTCTCCTTTCAATCGTATAGTTTGCTGAGTAGGCCTTGTTTGTCTGCCTTGTGACAATTTCTTTGTCTCTCTCTCTCTTTCTGTTTTGATTTCAAACGTTTTTTTTGTGGCTTGTAACTCCATAATCAAATAATAAAATCCGTAAAAATAATTTGTTGTTCAAGGGTCACTGGAAAAGTTCATTCAATGATTTGTTTAAAGCTTTGAAGAAAAAAGGAGAAAAAATAAGCCAAGACAACAACCGTAATAAGAAACAAGGCAACAATCTTTCAAGCAACAAAAGGAGTGTTTGTTGCCAAACTTCGGGTCAAAAGGTTCAAAAATTGAAAGAAACCAAAGTAAAGCGAAAGAAGGAAAAAATCTAAAAGAATTGTTTTCTATGAAAACAAAATTAAATTCGACATTTAAACACGAATAACATTCAAATTATTTGATGACATTCTCTTTACCATCAAATAAAAAAAAAACGTAAAAATTAAGTAAAGTTCATCAGACTTATATTTATGGCAGCAGCTATAGCCACGCCTGTTTCAAGTCTCTTGCCCTGACAAACTTTGGGATGCTGTCCCTATCCAGAAGTCTTCGTAGTTTAGTAGGTAGTGTGTTGGCTTATTAGATGTAAGGCCATGGTTTAAACCCCAGGTCGAACACCTTCAACAAACCGAGATATGAAAAATTATTTCTTCGGCGACTTCCTTTCAGTAGATTTCTTGCAAAAACCCTGATTGTAAATAAAATTGCTATGAAAAGTTACTCAAAAATCTGTCGTTCGGAGTCGACTTTAAACTGTAGGTTCTGCCACTCATGCATAAAATTAACATACAACATAAGTGGTGCGAGAAGCTAGGTCGTAATCCTGACTGAAGGTTTGTAATGACGAATTATGTAATGTATGCCCTTGTCCATGACTTCATTTACTCTCAATAGTTTCTACTTGAGCTACATAGTACCTCTTAGATTTCAAGAATGTGTTCTAATAATCCATTTTCATCTTCACAGAATCTACATGTTAGGTTTGTTACGATCGCCATTCTGAACGAGTATACTTAGACATTACAGGGCCCGTCAAAAGACGGCTTAATAACCCCTGGTAATTCCTAATGCAAGAAGTAGGCGTTACAAGAAATCGCCGTAGTCTAGGAAGCAGTGTGTAGGCTTAATAAACGTAAAGCCCCTGTTCAAACCCAAGTTCAGGCATTTTCAACAGATGAAAAGGTGAAAAAAAACATATTTCAATGGCGACTTCCTCTCAGCTGATTTCTGGGAAAAATTTCATGAAAAGTTTCTTAAAAATCTGTAGTTCGAAGTCGATTTTAAACAGAAGGTACCGGCACACATGTATAAAACTAACACACATAACACAAGCGCTGTGAGATACTTGGTTGTAAGCCTGACTTTTAAAAGAATACTCGTATGTAGCTTCTTGCTTACTTTACTAAGCACTTTCTTTACTAAGCCGCGCTGAGAAGCATTTGCCAAAGTCATAGAATTTACTGGTGCAGTCCAAGACTTAGTGTGGGGGTGTAAGCCATTCAATTCATTAAGTCCTGAAAACCCTCATGTATTGTATGTTGACTTGTTGACTTTACTGTTGACTTGTTTTTTGTTATCCTGACCAAAGTCTGCGGAGCTCTGGCCTTCACTGCCACAGTGAAGAGCTTCCCGAGCTTCTGTAGGAAAGGTGTTCATTGCTCCACTTGCGGTAACAACATTTTAGATGTTTTCAGATTTGTGCTCTACGCCCATCCATCTGTAGGACAGGAGTTCATTGCTACAGTTATACTAACATTGACTAGACTCCGTATCTTATCCAATTCCATTTGAATTGTTTCAGATTTGTTCTCTTTGCCCAGGAAATGACGTCATACGTCACAATTGATACTTAACTGCCATGCAATGCAAACATTTTTTAAAGCTTTAAACATTGTGTTGTGGCCCTATTGTAGGGTATTTCTTTCACTTTCTCATGTTATTTCATCTTCTCGTGGAGCACTAATATTGGCATGGTTTTTTTTTTTTCTTTAAAAAATCTTCTTCCTTTTCATATTCTCTTCAATCTTCTTGACAGAATACTTGAATAGAATTTCATTATTGTTCTGCTAATGTTGTTGTTGTTGCTGTTGTTGTTCGTCTTGCCTCGTAGTAGTTTAAGTACATATATTTGTTTTGTGTCCACTGGTATCATTTAAAGACCGTTTATTTATTAAAAGAAACGACAATTTTTTTCCTTTTCTTTCTTACAAAGACCAGCCGACCGACCGAACGTTCGACCTCTCAATTCCAAGAATGTCAAGAGAATTGAATTTTACAACACACTGTGGACATGCATTGCATTTGTTGAACACGTGCATTTATTTATATGTATGCTCGTCTGTTTGTATTTAAAATTTCTTTATTGTCAACAACAACAACAACAATATTAACGACATCAACGACATTTATTATGAGCAACAGCACTAAACAGAGACGAAACAAAAATATTTCGTTTCTGATTACAAAACCCCGCGGACAACAACAAGACGACGTAATAGTTTAAGAAGTTTTAAGAAGAAATCAGAAAGATAAAGTGTTCCTTTAAAGCAAAACACAGGCTACTAAATGCCAGAAGAAAGAAAGAAATAAAAAAAATCTTTTTTAAATTTTTCCAAAAAATTATAACGAAATTCATAAATAAATTGAATGAAATTGAATGAATCATGGACATGAATGGTAGACATTCCAGCCGGACGCATGGTCGGATAAGAGAGAGAGAGAGACATTCATTCTTTAGTTTTTTTCTTTTTCTCTTCTCTTATGGCTGGTCATTTAATACTACAGGCAGGGTTGAAGTGTAGTGACCACCAAGACGACAATAACAATTTCTTCTTCGATTTTATTGATCAATGAATTTAAAAATAAACTGTTAAGCATCGTAAGAGAAGTTGGTTGCAGATTTATTGTTACTAACCTATTTTGAATACAGGATCACAAATACGGATCACACTTCTATAATTCTTCTAGAAGGTTTCCGTAAAAAATTTGAGTTACAGGAACAGCTGATGCAGGTACCAGCCAGAGGTCAGCAATGAGTATTCAAAACGATCAGTAGATTCGAATCATACTTATAATTTCTGATACTTATACGCATTCATACTTATTTTATTGTCATACTCATACTACTTATATTTAAAGTTTGAAATACTCATGGTACTCGTACTTAACAATACGCATGATGTTATTGATTTGGATTCTCCATGACTCATCGTATACACGAATCACAAAATAAGTATGATTCGCCCACGAACACTACAATACTCACAAGAAAGTTGTGTGTTTGCTCTGCTTGCTGTCTTTTTCTTTTTTGCTTATGTGTCTGATTTCTTTTTTTGTAAATGCAACAAAAACTAAGACTGTAAATTTTGATGAATGATTCGAATCACTCGAATCATTTATAAGTATTATAAGAGTATTTTTCTAAAGTTATGAATCTGAATGAGTCGGCGGCTTATGAATCAAACATATTTCGAATGGTATGAGTTTGATGTCAACGTTGTACTCATACTCATTGCAATTTGTACTGATAAATCAACGTTGTAGTGAGTACGAATGAAGCAGAGTACTTAGTTAAATTTCAATATTGTTGACTCACTCATACTCAAAATTGCATGAGTACTCGTGAGTAGCGAAAAAGCTATTCATTGCTGACCGCTGGTACCAGCATTAAGTTTTTGCTTAAATATTGGAGATCTTTTTTTTGATGAACTAGTTTCCACTGTAACTCTACCAGAATAGAGAATTGATGCCAGATTGAAAACATTACTATGAATGCTTCTGTGGAAGGTGAAGGCCATAGACCGAAATCAATTTCAGCTTCTCCTGTAATATTCTGGCCTTATTTTCTGCCAATAAACTCCAAACCATTAGTGATGAAAGCAGATCATTGACTAGTCAATATTGCTGGAAGAAAAATCTTTTCTATGACAGACAATCATTCGTTTTTGCTGTGAATATTCAGATCATAACAGTCAAGTGATTACGGTCCTGTGGAATACTTTCCTTCTATGGCTCCTTTCGTTCTTATTATTTTAAAAACAGTTCAAGGCTGAAAGCTTTTGTCCTTTCTTTTTATGTGGGCAGTTTATAACCTCTACTAATTGTTGAATCTTACTATATATACATAAATAGTCATTACAACCCTTTAGTCAGGATTACAGCCTAGCTTCTTACGCCACTAATGTTGTGTGTGTTAACTTTATACATGAGTGGTACGACTTACAGTTTAAAGTCGACTCCGAACGACAGATTTTTGAGAAACTTTTCATTTAGTAGAGGAGCTCGCCAAAAAAATATTTTTTCATATTTTCGTTTTGATGTCTGAGCTGGGGTTTGAAATCGGGCCTTACGTCTAATAAGCCAAAGTACTACGCACTAGACTACGGCGACTTCCAGCTGAACTGCGTATATTATTATGTCTGAGCACTTAAAATATTGTACTAAATAAACCGAATATTGACTCAATAAAAGTGCTTATCTGAACATAGTATTGGAATCGAATTTCTCACATCACTTATGTTGTGTAGGTTAATTTTATTCAAGATGGGCGGAACCTACAGTTTAAAGTCGATTTCGAACGACAGATTTTTGAGAAACTTCTTCATTGCAATTTTATTTTTACTCTCAGAGTTTTTGCCAGAAATCTGCTGAGAAAGTCAACGAAAAAAATATTTTTCCAGATTTTCGTTTGGTCAAGATATACAGCGTACAGCAAAAGTCTTGGTACTCCAATATATTTTGACAAAAAATAGTCCCCACAGGCTTAATACTCTTGCACAAAGTCCTGATATGACTTCAAGAGAGAATTTAGGAGATCATTTGATAGAACGGTTACAATAGTCAACGGAAAAACTTGCTCATGGTGCCATCAGAAAACACTGACCAAAACTTGTTAAAAAACAAAACTTGGAGTGTTAGTGAAAAAAATTTTGATATGTAGGAACTTGTAGAATATGACGGTATATGCAAATTTTTTTCGTTTTCTTTTTTTTCTAATAATTTCTAGGTTAAATTTTTTTATATTCGATTTTGTCTTCAAACATTCTTAATTGTGACTGCCTTAAATAATGCTATAACATCTTTTTTAATTTGAAAAAAAAAACGCCAGGAAAAATCTACATTCTGTGGTGTATGTATACTTTTTTCTTTGACTGTACTTAGTTAACTCAGATTTTCCTTTGAATCCCAATTTTTTCGATAAGAAACCAGAATACAAAAATATTAATATTTCACTCACAATTTTCATTATCATTGAACTGCTGCAGTCCACAAATCCACACTGATAAACAAGTGGCCGGAGAGACGAGATTGTCAGAAGTAACACTTGAGTAAACACTTTTTTTTTGAAAAGGACCACCTTTAAGTAAAATTTAAAATAATTTAACGATCAATAATTAACAAAGACTTGTTTATAATGACAGACAAAGAGAAAATTCTTTAAAACATTGTCTTTTCTTTGTAAGTCTTATCTCAAATTACAAACATTGTTTCTGTGTATATATATCTTATCAATGATTTTCAAATATTCAAAGGAGACAACAGGAAATTCATTTCAAAACTGCTTAAGCAATATTTAAGCAACAAGTGTTTGGTCTTTTATTTGTCTTTTGATCGGTATTTGTAGAAAGTGATTGTGTGATCACATTTAGATTAGAAATAATGAAGGAATGAATGAATGAGTGAATGAATAGAAATGGTGTTGGAGAATAACAAGTGTTCAGAATATTTTGTTTTAAGATAAAAATTTTAAATGATTTTCTTGTGTGGATAACAACCAAGTTCTTTATACACATTTCATGATATGTAATGACATGTAACGAATATGAAAGGAGTCGTCTTTCATCACAGATAATCACACTTCAATTGATAACAACGAAAAGCAAATACAAATACAAATAATTTTGGCAGTTATTATCTACTTGCGTTGCCTTATAAGACGTGAGACTAAGGTTCAAACCCAAGCTCATACAGTGGACAGCAAAGGTCTTAGTGCGTTGTTGGTATAAAAAATGTAAGGTTTTTATATTTATTTTATTAATTTATTTCTGTTTTATTATAAAAGAAACAATTTTTTAATGTTTTTTCATAAAACAAGAGAAAAATAAGGAAAAGTTTCAGATGACCCCAATGAGAACCCTGAGTAAATTTAAAATTCAAAAGGCCTAATATATGAAAATGTTATCCCTTGTATTTAGTAGAATATCCCTTAAAGTCGAGCACTCTATTTAACCCATTTGGAATCGAATGTACAAGTTTTGTTCAGTGTTTTCTGGTGGCACCATAAGCAAGTCGGTTGACTTTTTTTGAGGTTTAGCGATTACATAACCGTTCTTTCAAATGATCTCCTAAATACTCTCCTGAAGTCATATCAGAACTTTGTGCAAGAGTATTAAGCCTGTGGGGACTTTTTTGTAAAAATATATTGCAGTACTAAGACTTTTGCTGTCCACTGTATATCTTGACCAAACGAAAATATGATAAAATATTTCTTTCGGCGACTTTCTCTCAGCAGATTTCTGGCAAAAACTCTGAGAGTAAAAATAAAATTATCATGAAGAAGTTTCTCAAAAATCTGTCTTTCGGAATCGAATTTAGACTGTAGGTCCCGCCCCTCTTGGATAAAATTAACACACACAACATAAGTGATGTGAGAAATTAGATTGTAATACTATGTTCAGATATGCACTTTTATTGAGTCAATATTCGGTTTATTGAGTACAATATTTTAAGTGTTCAAACATAATAATATACGCAGTTCAGCTGTTTATTCAATATTCATTTAACAGCCGGTAAACAAAACAGCTGGTTGTTTCAACAACATTGTTTTTATTTTGTTTTACTCAATATTATAACAATTTGCGGATTTATTGCGCAATAATTAATTGAAACTTTGTATGAAATATTGAGCTCAATAATGGGTTTTTTTTTGCGATTTACGCAATAAAGGTCGCCGTAGTCTAGTAGGTAGTGTGTTGGCTTATTAGACGTAAAGCCAGGGTTCGAACCCCAGGCCAGACATCAAAACAAAATACAAAAAAAAGTATTTCTTCGGCGACTTCCTTTCAGCAGATTACAGGCAAAAACTCTGAGAGTGAAAAAAATTGCCATAAAAAATTCCTCAAAAATCTGTCGTTCGGAATCGACTTTAAACTATAGGTCCCGCCACCCATGTATAAAATTAGCACACACAACATTAGTGGCGTGAGAAGCTAGGCCGTAATCCTGACTGAAGGGTTGTAATGGCCAAATTATGTTATGTGTCAGCAGCTAATTCAATATTCATTTGACAGCTGGTTGTGTCAACAATATTGTATTTTTATCGTTTTTAACAGAAAGTGTTCGGATAATTGTAATGTGCTTACTAAACGTACTTCTGACAGTGCTGCATTTTAAATTTTAGTAAATATTATAACAATTTGCGTATTTATTGCGCAATAATCAATTCAAACTTTTTATGAAATATTGAGCTCAATAATGGTGTTTTTTTTGCGATTTACGCAATAAAGGGTTGTAATGACTAATGATGTCTGTATGTACAGTGAGCATCAAAAGAAACTGTACATTAAAATAAAAGAAAAATAAATTACCGTTATTTTTATTTTAAAATTCTTTCATTGCCACTTTTTAAAATTGAAAAAAAAATATTTTCGAAAAATTTCAAAATATTGCAAAAAATTTTTCGGGCACTCTCCTTAACTGGTAAAACTTGAGTGTGGTGATTGTTAGCATTTTATTCTAGGTGTACAGTTTCTTTTGACGCTCACTATTACTTTAATTAGATTTGTTAGTTGAAAGTTTTGCTACTGCCTTACGATATCTGAGTTAAAGCGTCCATTTCTTTTTTCATTTCAGGAAAAGCTAAACAGATGCCTCAAAAACTTGGATTATTGTGGAGTAAAGAAATCTGTGAACATATTAAATTCTTCTAAGGTACTGTACTGTATATATTCATTTAAATTGTTGAGAATTCCTATCCATTTAGGTAATTATAACCCTATTTAAATAGATCATAAACAATTTACAAATTGTTCAATTCAAATTAAAACCTGGAATGTAATTTCATCCTCGTTATTTATGCCTGAAAAATGTTCAAAATGTTCAAAAAATTTAAAAGGTTGCATGTGCCTGTGTACAAAAGGTCAATAATTCCACCTTCCCTGCATTTAGACCCGGTCAACTAACATGTTTAACCATTAAAACTCTTTTCATTTAAAAAACATCCACAGTTCTAGTAACGTTGTTGGCTCAATGGTGTTACTTTAAAATTAATTTAGATTTTTTTTCCAGTTCTGTGTTGTTTTTGTTTTTTTATGATTTTTGTATCCCATATTGTTTGCCTGCATGATTTCCTTTACCAAGCAGCAGTACCTTGTTGGTCTCCTGCCTGCTTCTTTCTTCATGTTCTTTAACAAGAAGATATTAATGCGCGAGAATTCTTGGAATTGAGCGTCAATTGATTTACTCAGGTGTTTGACGTCTGGTTAAATATCATGTGCAACACGTTTTAATGATACAAAGTTTTTCACTCTCAGCTACAAGCTACAGATTATTTAACTCGTTGCTGTGATAGACAGCAATAGAGAAGATGGTGCATTAATGTTTGGGATACTTGTTGAATAACCCCTGGGAATGCTGTTAATGTTATAGGCAAGACAGCAACAACAATAAAAACAAAATTGTATTCAAACTAATCGCATTGACTGCATGAGTTTATCATAACATTATCCCTCTACTATAGTTTAAATATATGGTAATAATGGTTAATGTAACGCCAAGTCATTCTCAACCGGCAGGGATGTGGTTGTAGTGGGGGGAATCCTCCCCAAAAAAAGAAATGTAAATGTGTAGTGTTTTGAAGTCTAAACAAATTAATTTAACAACATAAACTCATTCAAAAATAGTTTATTAAATCCCCTCCTCTTTTCTACGTCTCTGCTTGCTTTAGACCTCCAAAAATAAAACTCCCATCAACCAAAGATTTGCTTGTCTTTATTTTTGATCTTCGTTTTAAAGCCATTATGGCCAAGTCATCTTCACCCTGGGAACACATTAAAAATCACTTCAATATCACATACAACAACAAGTAATCTGTAAAACCCTATAGGGTGGCTCATTAAATGTACACTATTTTATTAAAAAAGAAAATTTACGATTCTTTTTAACTCTTTAAAGATGTAAGATAGCTATCGCCAGACATTTAATCTTTAAATTTTATTTTTTATAGAGGAAGCAAGGGGGTTGGTCCCTATTCAGGCAGTGCATTGTGTTGGATGTAGGAAATCAGGTTGAGAGAGAGAGAGAGAGAGGAAGGAGGGAGTAGTGTTCTGTAGTTGGAGTGTTCCGCATATGGAAGAACGAATTATTTCTGTAATGCATAATGCGTTCCACTGGTCAATCCTGATGCTTTCGCCAAGAAAGTGGAGGACTACTGAAAAATATATGATTTGCGTGAACAAGTCCCTTTATTTCGCAAGAGCAGAACTCGTTGCAGTTGCGATAGGACTGTGAAACATAAGCCATATTGCAACGGCAGTGTTTCAATGAATCAGTAGAGTTGGATACCCTATTATCAGTAATGAGCACCTTTCATACACTTCCTGTATATGGACGAGCAGCCTCAAAATAGATCCCGAGGTTCCGACCCATACATGAGAGGTGTGTTCCATTTTCGATCAGATATAAATTATGTGAATGCTAGGAAAGAAATCGCCGTAGTCTAGTAAGTAGTGTATTAACTTCTTCTTAGACACAAGTCCGTGGTTCAAACCCCCGCTAAAATATCTCGAACATAAAAAAATATTTCTTTTGCAACTTTAGCACAGCAGTGTTCTGGCAAAAACTCTGCAAGTAACTAAATTTGCCAAAAAAAAAAAAAGGTTCTCAGAATATTCTGTCGTTGGGAGCCGACTTTAAACTGTAGATACTCTGCAAGAAATATCAAAATAGACTTCGAGACCCAGTAGGCAGGGAGTTTTATTGAATCTTCAAGAACGAAGTCTTCGCTATGTGGGTCGCTTTGTGTATTCTGTATATACGGCAGTTACTTGGTGCATCACAGTGGCTGACATCGAGCAAATACGGCAGTTACTTATTAGTCCACAGACGCTGCGTTGACCAACTCTTCAAATAGTTTGGGGGAATTCAGTTATCACATGAATTGCGCTTACTTATGGCGTCGCAACGGGCCGCTATGTATGCTCAAATGAGCTTTGGTACCACAAAGCAAAGCTACCACTTCAACATACCTCCTCATTAGTCCATACAGGCTGATGCCTTATAAATACGGCTGTCATTTATTTGTTTAGGGTTCACTTGTGTTTTTACCAACGATAACGCTCTATGGTCAGTCGCGCTGTCGTGAAAGTTTACAGAGCGTGGTGCGCAGGTGCGCCATCGCAAAAGGGGTAAAATCGCTTTTTTCCCAAAATGGAATAATTGGACTGGATATGTGGTTTCAATAAGATGGCGCAACATGCTGTAAGTCTTGTGATACAATGCAGCTGTTGATAGATGAGTTTGGCGAGCACTTAGGCTATACACGTGAAGACTTTCAGATATAAACCAATTGCAATCGTGTAGATGCCCGCCAGTTTGCTCGAAACAATGTTACAAGTATACATAACATAAATGGTCATTACAGCCCTTTAGTTAGGATTACAACCTAGTTTCTCACACCACTTATGTTGTGTGTGTTAATTTTTTACGTGAATGGCGGGACATACAGTTTAAAGTCGACTGCAAACGACAGATTTTTTTGAGAAACTTTTCGTGGCAATTTTATTTACTCGCCCAGAGCTTTTGCCAGAAATCTACTAAAAATGTTACAAGTATAGTCGCCGGAAACATTGGCATGAAATGTTCTTTAAAAAGTTAATGGCAGGCAATCATTTGTTGCCCCAAATAAATATTTCAGTCTGGTTTCCAAATTATTTGGGTTTTCTTTCAATTTTCAAAAAAAAAATGTTTAAAAAAATCACCCGTTAATGAAAAACTATTTTTAAATATTCTACACTGCATATCTCGTCAATATATTTCATGTTTTCTACACCCCCTGAGTATTTTTAGTGTTAAACCCAATGCATTTCTTTTTCCTTTTCTTTGATGCTCATATGGTGGCTGTACACTTGCTTGTGCTCATGTACTTTTTAATTTTTCTTTTCATGCATAAGAATTGACTTTCAAAAGAACTTTTACCCATGAAAAGTTTAATTAATTTTTATATTTTATGGCCTATCAATTATAACACCTTTTCCTTCTCTCTTTTTGCCTCAATCAAGAGTATAATTGAGTTCAAAGGAATAATCAACGTATTCGCGATGATTGGCTGGTTAGTTAGTTAGTTTGGTAGGATGGCCGGCCCCAATATAATAATAAAACGCAACATTGTTGTTCAGTGTAAATCGAAATTTAAATTTCATTTTATAAACATGAAAACGGGGCTTATGAATATCTTGTGAACAAAAATAATGAAATTCTTTTTCAAAAAATGAATGAATATAGAAAGAGTCACACTAACAACATAACTTAACTCAAAACTGTTGCGAGTTCATTAAATATACTCGCGTAGTTAATGAGTAAATTTTTGTCTGCAATATGTTTGAGCCTTTAAATCATAACTTGTTGTCCTGTCCAGCTATCAGAGGAGTTTCTAACCAATTTTTGTTGTGTTAAACTTAGTATTCATGGATTCCATCATTTGCACTTAAAATTTTCACTTTTATCACCATTTTGAAGCCGTATTTAATTTAAAGTGAGATTTATGACTGTTTTGATCATTTTTTAAAACATTGTAGATGACTGGCTGACTCTCTATACCTTCAGGTAAAAATTAATTACATTTTTAAAGCCTGATGACAACGAAAATTTTTAAAGTCTCCTCTACATTGTTGCCTCAGGTAAAAGATAAGTATCGTAAAATGCTGAGACTTTTAACAGAAACTGATTTCGATCTTATTAACACGCGTTATCGTTATCGTTACCGTATGGTGTATGAGTGTCGAATGATTGATAGAAGGAAGTGTATCCCACTACTTAAGATTTAAACAAGTTGCATTCAATTTATGCATTAAACACCTGCTCTTGTTTTGGTTAGCGAATATGTAATCACAATTCAAATGTGCTACGCAATTTGCGAATTTTTGTTATGCTTTTTTATTATAAGGGCTACGATTATTAACAGAAAACTAGGAAAATTGATTTTCACAAATTGCTATAAAATAAGACATTTTAACAAAGACATGGTAACAGGTTTGAACAAGCTAAACCCTTACTTAATTGATCATTCCAACCCTTAGTCAGGGTTCCATTCCAACCTCGCATCTCACAACACTCATGTGTTTGTTACTTTTTTCTCCAGTTTGAAGTCGACTTCGAACGACAGATTTTTTGAGACACTTTTCACGGCAATTTTATTTACTTTCAAAGCTGTTTTGCTATAAAAGTGCCGAGGGAAATTCGTTGAAGTAATATTTTTTCTATTTCGTTTTGTGTTCGATGTCTGAGTTGCGGTTTGATTCACATACTCTCGTCTAATAAGCCAACACACTGCCTACTAGACTACGGCGACTGCGAAACAAAGTTAGCAGTGAATTTAAGCATTCCATCAGTCAAACCAACAAATTGTTGAAGTTATAGGCTTGATTTCAGAATTTATTTGTAGGAGAACCTCTAATGCCACTGTCTGTTCTGGCTTGATCAGTGTGTATGTTCCATACGACTGCGAACGTTTTTGCTTCAGGATATCGAATACATTAATTAGCAGTTTGAAGTTTGATACACTCGGTTAGCGCCCATGCAACGACCATAAGTTTCTACGTACATAATTGGTCATTACAACCCTTCAGTCAGGATTACGACCTAGTTTCTCACACCACTTATGTTGTGTGTGTTAATTTTATACATGAGTGGCGGGACCTACAGTTTAAAGTCGACTCCGAACAACAGATTTTTGACAAACTTTTCATGGCAATTTTATTTGCTCTCAGAGTTATTGCCAGAAATCTGCTGAGAGGAAGCCGCCGAAGAAATACTGTTTGTATTTTGTTTTGATGTCTGGCCTGGGGCTCGAACCCTGGCCTTACATCTAATAAGCAAACACACTACCTACTAGACTACGGTGACTTCGTTTATGAGTTTATATCCAACTTTATTCAAGTGATTATAAACCTACTCTCTGTAAAATGTTTAGTTCCACTCCACTATTTCCTTTATTTGGACAATTCTTTCGAGAATCTACCTTTCCGGTCGTGATGCATTTTACTTACTTAAGTGGTCATTACAACTCTACAGTAAGGATTACATCCGTGCTTCTCACACCAAACGTGTTGCGTGTGTTAATTTCATACATGAGCGTCGGAAATGACATTTTAAAATCAACTCGAAACGCCAGATTTTGAGAAACTTGCATTCAGTTTTATTAACTCTTCATGGCAGTTTTTTTTTTCAGAAGACTGCTGACAGGAAGTTGCCGAAAGAAATATTTCTTTCATATGTCGTTTTCTAGGTATATGAGCTGGGGTTTGATCTACAGACTCTCATATGTATAATAAGCCAACACACTACCTACTACAACACGGCAATATTAAAATTTTAATTCAACTGAGATTGCACTTAATTATGTTAAAGCATCAGAACTAGCAGACAACTTATGATTTCAATTGCCTAACATCGGTTTTTCCAATACGACGTATCTTCCCTTATGTGATGCCCATTTTTGGCAAGCCAAGCTCTCTACCAATTTTAAGTGATATTTTTAAAGGAAATGGGGTTACTTATTGGAATCTCCTTTAGCATTGATGTTGTATTGAAACAAAATCCTCAAACTTAAACCAAAAATTTGCTCCATAACAGAGATCAGCAATGAGTATTCAAATAGACGAGTAGAATCGAATCATACTCATAATTTCTGACAGTTATACGCATTCATAATTATTTTAATATCATGGAACCTCTACTCATATTTAAAGTTTGAAGTGTACTCATCATATTCATACCTAACAACACGTATGATGTTGTTGATTTCGACTCTCCATAACTCAACATATACACGGAGCACTAAATAAGTATGAATCGCTTACGAACACTAAACTCCATGCTAACAGGTTGTGTGTTTGCTGTGCTTGCACCTCTGACTTTTTTTGCTTATGTGTCTTTTTTGTTTTATTTTGTAAATGCAACAACAACTAAGACTGTAAGTGTTAATGAATAATTCGAGCCACTCGAGTGAATCATTTATATGTATTTAACACGTTCATCGCCACGATAATATCAGAAAAATTTTCACATGGGCCATGGTAACTTTATTAGATAATTTAGTTAAAAATGTATCAAGGAAACTTAATGTATCACAGAAAATTTTTTTTGCCAAAATTCCCGGAAAAACACAATTTTTTATGCCAGACATACATGACTGACATGGCCCTATATTTAAATTTTTTTTCCTACAAGCCGTGTCAGTCTTATATGTCTGACGCATCCAAACAAGATACAACAAGTATTAACCTGATGTTATGAACACAGCCTCGTTTGTGTCGGACATTTGTGATTTACTAAATCGCGTACGTCAGACACATATGACTGACATGGCTCACGTAGAACTTCTTAGCGTCAGACACATATGACTGACATGGCGATGAACGTTTTAAAGTATTTTTCTAAAGTTATGAATCTGAATGAGTAGGCTTATGAATCAAACATATTTCGAATGGTATTAGTTCGATGCCTACGTTGTACGCATACTCATTGCAACCTGTACTTTTGTAAATCAACGTTATAGTCAGTAAGAATGAATCAGAGTCCATAGTTAAACTTCTATATTGTTGACTCACTTATATTTAAAATTTCATGAGTGCTTATGAGCAGCTAAAAAACGATTCATTGCTGAACTCTGCTCCATAAGTAGAGTCTAATTTTCAAATTGACCCTCGTACTTAAGAGATTTTTCAAATCAAACCAGCAACAGCTTAACAATTAACAGTTTCTGGTTGTTTTTCTTCTTTTTCTTTGTTCATTAAAGTTCAACAATAAAAACAATTTATCTTGTTAAAGCCTTGATGAATATGACAGACAGACAGACAGAAAGACAATCAGACAGCTACACACGTTTCTTCTCGTTAATTTTCTTTCTTTTTTTCTTTCTCGTTATGAAGCATTTCACAAAAGATCTGAAAAAGAATCCAAAAAATTATTGATTAATTTGCTTCGAACATGATGAATGTGCGAGTATGATGTGTGTTGCTTTTGCCTGAGGCGGCATTGTTTTTTTTTCTTACCAAAAAAGTTATCGTTTCCCACTTTTTGGTATTCATAGTCAGTTAAACCTGGTCTTTATTCATAAAAAAAAAAGAATTTTAATTCAATATTCTCAACTCATTACCTTCAGACAAAAATATACCAATGTAAACATTTGTATGGTAATGGGTGTGAAATATTTTCGAAAATCTCTTCTTTTGTTTTCAACGTTTGTTTTTTCTTAATCTTTTCCAGAAAAGTAGTATGTAATCTAAAGAGAGGAGAGGTTCATTACAATAAATGTTGTGCGTCATGGATTTCATTTCATTTCATTTTTATTGTAAGTATTTGGAATTGTTGTTTTCATATCATAAACATTTCTACAGTTTCTTGACGATGGTTGGTTGACACCTGCATTTCTTGTTCTTGTTTTTTTTTATTTCTTTGTTTCCTTTTTTGTAATGATTTTTTATTGTCTGATTTTGTTTCGAATCACAGTTTTTGTGGGAATAAAAATGTTGTCCGATGGATTCGTGCTTCTTTTAAAACATTCATGTTGATTGTCAAGCTTATGAGTCATCATATGGAATTTTGAAATATAAATCGTACTTTTACTCGTTCGTGCAATGTGGTTTGTGCAGGCCTATACGCTAAAACTGTTTCGAGAAGGATTTTATATTACGGTCCAGTAATTAAAATAAATCAGTTCGTGGATTTGATAAAGAAATTGCATGCAACAGTCAATGCTAACTTTTGATCGATAAGAATAACCTTAATGTTCTCAGGTCTATTGTTTGATTATATATTTAAGGGTCAGAAGAGTATAAATTATGAAATTGGATCACCCTTTAGAGCCTAGCCAATCTGAGGACAGTGTTCTCAGAATATAAAAGATGTTGATTTTGAAAATGGTATGTTCCTGGCAACAACTTTTGCGAAGAATATTAGAATGACTGGTAAAATACGCAATATTTTTCATAGGTTCCTCAATTCTCCGTTTTGTGCATCACTTACAGTGAGCGTCAAAAGAAATTTAAAAAGTTTGTCATATAAAATTAAAAGACCATTACCTACACAGGAGTTGTAAAGAAATTTAAGTAAGATTTTATAGCAACAAACATTAAATTCAGTTAGTTATGAAGATAAGCTCTTTTTATTTTGTACACTTTGTTTTATTCTGTGACACGAAGGCTATAGAATTAGCCAAGAGATTTTTTTTTAATTAATTTTTTTACAAGTTGTTGGTATTATTTGGGATTTTTTCTCACATTATTAGCTTTGTGAGGATCAATCTTGCGGCGGTAGATGTCAAGACCGCTAAGTGTAAGTCCTCATAAAGAAATTCGTATACACTCTCCATTATAAGTCGTATTAAAGGCTGTCTTATCATTTTTGTTGTCCAGCTAACAACAATATTCTTGAACATTTGGATTTAAAAATAATACATACAGTGAGCGTCAAAAGAAATTATACCCTAAAGATGAAATTTTAACAATCACCAAAATCAACTTTTAACCAATTAAGGAGGAGAGTGCCTGAAAAAATTTGACAAGATTTAAAATTTTTTTGTAAATTTTTTTTGTTTGATTTAATTTTAAAAACTGGCAATGAAATAATTTTAAAATAAAAATAATGAAAATTTATTTATTTTTTTTAATGTACAGTTTCTTTTGACGCTCACTGTATTTATTTATTGCAATAAAAATTATCCTCTTCGTATATTGAGCATGTAAACGAATTTAAGGCAAGTAATACTAAGCAATCAACGATCAGTGATACAATTCAGCGTCTTCAAACGTTGTTATTATGTGAACTGTAAACGTGTGAAATACGCCTTTCGAATGTTAACTTCTCATTCCGGATATAATGTTGCTAGATAAGTCTTGAAGTCGCTATAGTCCACTAGGTAGTGTGCTGGCTTGTTAGACATGAGGCCATGATTCAAACTCCAGGTTAGACGTCTCCAACAAAACAAAAGATGAAAAAATATTTCTTCGGCGATTTTCTCTCAGGCGATTTCGATATTTCTATGAGAGCATGCCCTTTTGAGTCTTATTATCATGACAACTTAAGTATATTGGCTGCCAAATCTTATCCTATACCCAGTTTGTCACAATCGTAATAGAACTAATTTTTATATATACTTGATCCTTGCGGTGGAATGCGTACAAGTCTATGCAACAAAATATTCCATATTTTGTACCACGTAAACCACTGTACATATATTAACTTCGTATACTTATGAAAACACATTACTATGGATTCATACACTTTTGTTTTGATAATAAACAACAGGTTGACTTCCTATTTTAATTGTAGATGTCTGTACTCAATGTGAATTAATGCCTGTGGCCCTAAGGAACCTGTCCTCGAATGCACTTGTAGACTTAAAATCAAAACATTATTAAAACATATCACAACTCCAAAAAAAAGTCATTAAAAATTATCACTCACTCACTCTATCATTGCCATTGTTTACACTCAAAAGTGAGTAAAGGACTGGAATTTTTATTTTTTTTTTAATTCAAGTAATTTGTCTGTATTTTAAAGCCATTCACATACAAATAATGATCCTATGACGTGTTCCTGCCAGCAGGTACTTTATTTTTGTTTGTTTATTTTTTCCCTTTAATGGCCAATGGTGTAGTCATTGCTGTCTGGGGCTCTATGTAGCCTCATTAGTTCGATCGATAATTATGCGTTTCATTGTAGGCAATTAAATGAGTGTGTAATTTAGAAAACTAAAGTGCCACAATAATTGAAAATGACACAGCAGTAGATGGTTGATAAAAAAAAAAAAAAAAAGTTTTTCCTTGTTTGTTTCCTCAAGATCCTGTCTTAAGGATTTTGATCACGTCTTAAAAATATTTTCTTGGATTTTATGTGATTGTGTTGCTAATTTCCTTTCCTGTTTTTTTTTTCTTATCTTCCAATCAATACTTACTTTTTTCGTATACATAACTATTTCTTTTTTTTTTTGGTTAAAATTTTTAATTTTTTTTCTTTTTTTTTAATTTTTATTAATGTTTTTTCCAATTTTCAAATTTTAATTGCTTTTCAAATTATTTTCACAATACTTAGATTTTTCATTTAATTTTTTTAATTTTTAAATTTTTTTTTATTTCAACATTTTTTTATTTTTTATTGTTTTTAATTTTTATTAATTTCTTTTTTATTTTTAATAATTGCTTTTCAAATTATTTTCACAATACTTAGATTTTTCATTTAATTTTTTTTTGATATTTTCTTGATTTTTTTTAATTTTTTTAATTTCTTTTAAATTTTTTAAATTTTTATTAATTTGTTTTTTTTTAATTTCCAAATTTTAAATGCTTTTCAAATTATTTTCACAATACTTAGATTTTTCATTTAATTTTTTCTTAATTATTTTAATTTTTTTATTTTTTTTTTAATTTTTTTTAATATTTATTAATTTTTTAATTGTATATCAAATTGGTTTCATAATATTTAGATGTTTCATTTCAAATTTTTTAATTTTCTTGATTTTTTTAATTGTTTTTGACTTTTTGCAATGTTTTTAGTTTCTGTTATTTGTTTTATTTTATTTTTTTAATTTTCAAATTTTAATTGCTTTTCAAATGATTTTCACAATAATTAAATTGTTCATTTAATTTCTTTTTATTTATTTATTAATTAAGCCCCAACACTTAAAGGTTATATAGGCTTTTATATAATTCAAAAACTTATATTCTATCTTAATTATAATTTGTTACAAAGATTTAAATCAAGTCATATAATTTAATTTCTTTTAAAAACCCCTTGACTTTCTCAAAATCAGGATTTTCGATTCCGTTTATTTTGTTCATTCGTTCATTCATTAAAAATATGAGAAACATTTAGATTTTGACCGCAATCACAAAGTGGTGGTGTATTCCTTTCAATAATATGTCTATGAGAGAATAAGCAGTGTCCGATTCTCAGTCTCGTAAATTTAATCCAATCTTTTCTAGGTAAAATAGGTGTAGGAAATTTAGGTAAGATATTTTTTTGAATTTTGGAGAGTTTAGTCTGGCTATTTTGCCACGAATCATTCCAGAGATCAAGTATGTATTTTCTAATGAATTGCCTGTAGTCCGAAGCATTATATTTATATTGTACAGATATACTCTTTTCTAAGGAATTTTTGGCTATACTAAAATGACTGGGGATCCACAAGAAACTAATCTTATTGTTCGACAGATGAGTCACATATTCCCTTATCCGGTTTATAATTGTATTAGTACTATACGGGTTCTGAAGACCCTGGAGTGCACTCTTACTATCTGATACTATAAGAGTCTTTTGATCAGCGTTTCTAAGATTTTCAATACAGGTCTTGATTGCCAGTAGTTCGCTTGTGTAAATAGAGGAGTAGTCGTGAACCGGTTTCGATATTTCAAAATGTTGACCAATAACTGCAAAACCTGCTTTTTCTATGTTGACGGAGCCATCAGTAAAGAAATAACAATGGTCTGGGTATTTTCTATTTATTAGTTCTAAATATTTTTGTTTTATTTCTATTGGAGTCATATCACGTTTGCAAAAGTGAGCAAGCAAAGAAAAATCAACTTCGATGTGAGAGTAGTACCAGGCTGGTATGTCAGGTAGTGTATTATTGTCCATATTACCCGCGTTTATAGTATATTTGGAAATAATTTTCTCAAATCCCTGAAAAGCTCTTACGTAGAAGGGGTGATATTTTGGGTTCTTCGACTGAAGGTGGTTAATTTTTGCCGAATCTGTAATCTTAGCATATAACGGATGATTCTGTAATGAAAAGATTTTAAGTGTATAATTAAGAAGATATTTTAATCTTTCTTCTTAATTTTTTATTTTTGGTGATTTTTTTAAATTTTTTTCAAAAATTTTTAATTTATTTAATTTATATTAATTTGTTTTATTTTTTTTATTTTCAAATTTTAATTTCTTTTCAAATAATTTCCAATTACTTAGATTTTTCATTTAATTTTTTAAAAATTTTTTTTATTTTTTTTTTAATTTTTTAATTTTTTTTTGATTTTTTTTTAAATTTTTGTTTGATTTTTTTAATTTTTATTAATTTGTTTTATTCCATTTTTTTTAATTATAAACTTCAATTTCTTGTCAAATTATTATCACTATTCTTAAATATTTAATTTAATTTTATCTTATGTTTTTTTTTTTAAATTTGCTCCTGTTTTAAATTAAATTATTTTTATTTTTTTATAATTCTCAATTTTTAATTGCTTTTTCAAATTGTTTTTCACAACTTGTTTCGATAATAATCGTGTGGGTGTTTAATAAGCCGAATAATATTTAAACAATTTGAATTGGAATTAATTTAAATATGCACTTAACTCAGGTAATAAATTATAAATTTAAATAGATTCTGTAGTTTTTTTTTATTTTTTATTTTTATTTTACATTTAAATGGCGATGATTATCAGTGAGTTTGTTGCATTAAATCCAATTTGTTAACAACATGCCTGTGATCTTATTAAATACGACTGTAATTGTTGTAATTGTTAGCAAATAAATACCCGTTAACTAGAGAAATAATATAAAAAAAACCAAAAAAAAATAATAAAATTATTAAAAAAAAATATTAAAAAAACGGCAGTCAACGAGATCAGATCTTAGCGAACGTTTGAGCCAGATTTTAACGCCTGCAGTATGTGTAGTGGCTGCTGTGGACAAGTCAATTTCTTTATGTGCATGGCAAAGCAAATAAAATGTTTAATTAATAATAAATAATAAATAAATAATATTGTAGTGTTGTTGTTGTAATATTATTTTATTTGTATTTGTATTATTTTATAGGATTTTTATTGCAGCATTTGCTTTGCCAAAGTCGGTAAATAAATCATAAAAATTTAAATAAATTAAGATAAAAAAATTATAAAGAAATTAGCGAGCGAAATACAGCTCGTAAATTGCTCGTAAACTAAGAGATTAAAAAAAATTTATTAGAAAACGTTTAAAGGGAAATACAAAGTTGTTGAAGGCATTTAATATGGTGTTCATTGGTATGGAATTTCTTAGTTGGCCTTATTTGCGGGCTAAATAACTTAGAGAAACATTAACACACTTTAGAACTATTCAGGCTAAAGCAATTCAAATCAATTGTATTCAATTCAATATAATCGTTTTAAATTGAATACGATAGACAAGCATTAGTAAACTTAAGCACCATTTGATCTCAATGAATATGAATTCCGTGAACTGATAAAGAAAAATATGTATGTGTGGTAACTGTATGAGACAAATCTACCATAGAAGAACAAACAAGTCGGCACTTAGGCACTGCAATGCCTTGCTAGGGTTATGTTAAGGCTCGTTTAAATACCACAGCTAACATAAATCTAACAGGAATTCTAATGGCACACTGTGCTATTGGTCTTGTACTGGTCTTCCCCGCCAGAATAACTGTAGAGGCAACCATGATGTGGAGCAAACGGAATCGGTACTACACCTTTTATATGAGTGCCCTGCACTTCAAAATAGATGTTCGGTTTTTAGGCGACAGAACGTTTGATGATCTGGGCATGGTGGCGAACGTTTCACTAAACGAACTGGTCGGTTTCATCCAGAGCTCGGGGTGGTTCAAACTCATCACTATCAGATCATGACAAGGGCGCCTACCGCACACTGGGTGACTTAATCTATTAATATAGGCCACCGAGAGAACTTGCCTATGAACGGCAAACTAAACCCATCACTAAAGCGGATTAACCCACAACAAAAAGCATTTTGTTCCGAAACAAGTTCATTTTTTTGAGAGTTTGTTCCAAAACGATTCACTCACTTCGAACAATTGTTCCGTAAAAAAAAGGTTACCATATGAAATATTTTTGTAAGCGATGCGTGTTAGTTTTACAATTAGGCAGCACAGTAGCAGATGATTGCAATTGGTTTGTTTTCTTGGCTTGAGTGTGATCATATTTTTTTTATTGTTTTACAAAGAAATTGTAAATGAAAACAAATCTTAGTGAAAAATACATACATACATACATACATACATACATACATACATACATACATACATACATACACACATACATACATACATACATATAAATGTACATATAATATGATAGTGGATGATAGTGGAGAAGATGGAAGTGACCGTTGGAGGCACAAGGATCGAATCGAAGAGGGCGATAAAATACCTGGCAGTGATTATCGACGACAGGTTGAATTTCAAGGAGCACGTGAAATACATCGGTGAAAAAGCATCTGTAACACAGGTAGCACTGGCGAGGATGATGCCAAATATTGGAGGTCCAGGTCCATTTAAAAGGAGAATAATTTCGGCGGTAGTAACGTCGATAATGATGTATGCTTGCCCAATATGGTCGGAGGCGCTCTCAATGGCGACGACGAGGAGGATACTGTCCTCGGTGTATCGTCTAAGCGCGATTAGACGGATAAGTGGCTTCAGGACAGTGTCTGATGAAGCAGTTTTGGTATTGGCAAAGACAATACCAATAGACAAATAGCAGCTATAAAAGCGGAGGAACGAAGGACTTCCATGCACAAATGGCAGTCACGTTGGGAGAGCAGTCTAAAGGGCAGATGGACATTTCGTCTTGTCCCTGATGTAACGCTTTGGATGAAGAACGAACATTGCGAGTTGAACTACTACGTCACCCAGTTCCTAACTGGTCATGGGTGCTTCAGGAAGTACCTGCACAGATTTGGTCATGACACTTCTTCTATATGCCCAAACTGTGTAGATGAGGAGGAAGATGCGGAGCATATTCTAACATGCTGTCCCAGATTTAGATGGCAGGGAGAAACGAATTTAGGACCAAACCGGCTAATGGAAGAGCTGTTGAACTGTAGAATTCTATGGATTCAATATAGCCAGAGAATGACTGAAGTTCTGATAGTACTCCGAAGACTGGAGGAACGGAGGCGAAATTTGATTTAGTTAGCGAAGTAATACCTTACGGCGGTCCCGCGGGGGGAGAGTGGTTGAAGTGTGTAGGGAGTGGGTTTAGTACGTAGGCACCAGTGATGGTGAATCGTGCACTCTTTTGTTGGAACAAAAGTGTCTTTCGAAGACTCCCACCTTCGGCTCAAGACGAAAAAAAAAAAAAAGAAACAATATGATGTGGCAGCTGCTCAGTTCAACTTTACTTAAAAAATTAAAGTAGCTGGCAGCACAGTTCGATTGTTTCGGAACAAAAATTAAAATTAAACCAATTCGAGCTAAAATTGTTCCGAAGCAAGCTAACTCTCTTTCGCTCTCTCTATCTCAAAGAGAGAAACGTCAAACTACATAACAAAAAAATTTTTTCGGAACAAAAATTTTGTTCCTGGGTGACACTGGGTGACACACTCTATCATATGGGCCACCTAGTGAACTTGCCTGTGAAGCGCCAGCTACCCGCTAACCTAACCTAACCTAAAAGCCATAACACTTCTGTCTTGCAGGGTAGCAATGCGAAAAATCTGTATCAATATGATGTAGTTATTGAGTTAAAGTCGTAGTTAACTACCACCCCATTACTTACTTAACATACTTACTTCATTGGTCATTACAACCCTTCAATCAGAATTACAACTTAGCTTCTCACAGCGACTCAAGTTGTGTGTGTTAATTTTATCCATGAGGTTTAGGACCTACGGATTAAAATCGATGTCGAATAATAGATTTTTAAGGTTCTTTTCATGGCAGTTTTATTATCTCCCAGAGTTTTTGCCAGAAAAAAGTCGCCGTAATCTAGTAAGTAAGGCCACGGTTCAAACCCCAGCTCAGACATCAAAACGAAATACAAAAAAAAATATTTCTTCGGCGACTTCCTCTCAGCAGATTTTTGGCAAAAACTTTAAGATTAAATAAAAAAAATAATCATGAAAAGTTTCTCAAAAATTTGTCGTTCGGAATCGACTTTAAAACTGTAGGTCCCGCCACTCATGTATGAAATTAACGCACACAACATACATAAGTGGTGTCAGAAGCTAGGTCGTAATCCTGACTGAAGGGTTGTAATGGCCAATTATTATATACGTAGTTTTTGCCAGAAAACTGCTGAGAGTAAGTCGCCAAAAGAAAACATTTTTTTGTTTTCATATTTTGTTTAGCTTGAGATCTCTGGGCTGGGATTTGAACCACGGCCTCGAGTCTAATAATTCTACGTACGAGACCACAGCGACTTCAGCATCTCCAAACCTAAAATATTAGAGCTCTTGGAAATTTTCGAAAATTAAAGATGCACGAGGTGTCTTACTGTAGGACTGTACTGTCGTATTGGAATGTAGAGTTAAAAATTCTTTTACAAGCCAGCTTTTAATCAGTAGGAGAAGTAGTAAATATTTGCAGGACAACGCTATACCACAGGCAATAATTGTCATTTTTTGGATAGCTATTGTTGAAAAGCTTGTATCGAATACCACACTTGGCAGTAGGGTTTGAGATTCCATAAAGAATGCAGGAACCTAATTTCAAAATAGCAACCTGAACAGCATATTCACAGCGACTGAGTTTCACAAGCTCATTTTCAATCTAAATACAGTGAGCGTTAAAAGAAACTGTACAGTTTGTTTGTTTATTTGAAGTCTATCGACGGCTAAACGGCTGGACCGATTTTCTTGAAATTTTCACAGTATCTTCCTGTATGTCTGGAAGGAGTTATGGGCTACTTTTTATTTTAAAATTTCAAGTAGACGAGGTGCCACGCCCACATACCCAATAAGTATTTAATGTCGCATATCTCATAAACTGTAACAGCTAGAGTCCTCAAATTTTGTATGGACGACAGTGATGTATATATGAACAAAATGCGCGGATTGGCTATAGTGGGCGTGACACCTCCCATAGTCTACATATATAAAAATGACTGTTTGTTTGTATGTACATATCTTATAGAATCGTAAACTATGCATTTGATCATGTTGTGATCTTTAGCAAAGTTGTTGCGCATGAGCCGGGGAAGGTTTCTACGTTGGTATGACTAATTTCGGGCAGGTGGCGCCACTGAAAATTAATTAAAATCAATTAAATCGTAAACTGTGCATTCTTTAACAAAGTTTTTGCGCATGAGTCGACGGAGGTTGGTGCGATTAATTTCCACCTCAAGCACTTAAGAATAGAGCTTTACGAGCCTTAGAATCAGACGAGCATTGAGACTGGAAAATCTTCGAGTATATGCCGCTGAGACCCGTTCGCTTGAACCACTTGAACAACGGGAAGTGAGATTAGAAACTGATCGAATGCGTACTACTCAGGCCCGTTCATCTGAATCATCAGGACAACGGGAAACAAAATCAATAAAATGATTCAAAATTAATTGGACTACACAAATGGTGGCGCAACAACACGCCCAGGGTACAGCTAGTACATTTATAAATTACAGTTATTTTTGTTTTAAAACTGTTTCATTGCCAGTTTTTAAGACTGAAACAAGAAAAAAAATTGGAAATTTTGTCAAATTTTTTCGGGCACTCTCCTTAAGTGGTGATTGTTAGAATTTTATTCTTAATGTACAGTTTCTTTTGACACTCACTGTATGTATTGTTTTTAAAGCCAAATGTATAAGAAGATTGTTATTAGCTGGACAATAAAAATTATAAAGACAGTCTTTAATGCGACTTATCATGGAGAGTGTACACGAATTTCTTTATGAGGACTTACACTTAAAATCTCTTGGCTAATTTCATAGCCTTTGTGTCACACAACAAAGAAAAAGTGTACAAAATAAAAAGAGCTTATCTTCATCTTTTTGCTATAAAATCTTACTCATTTCTTAACAATTCCTGTGTAGGTGATGGTCTTCGATTTTTATATGAAAAACTTTTTAAAATACTGCCTCTCTCTATATGTATATATGAGTCATAAAAATAGCCTTGAATTCAAACTTGATACAGCAGTTGTATGCATTTTCGTTTCGAAACCTGTTGATATAACACTGAAATACAGTTAATGTTGCTGTCTCGACATTAAAGTCATCCCCAAGGCTACACAAAATAGTGCAAATAATCCTCTTATGCTTCAATTACACTGGCCAACAACTATGATAATAATTTACGGCCTAATGGATTGACAAACAAAATTAAGGAAAAACCGGCAACGGCAACTAAATAATTCTGCCAATAATAAAAAAATAAAATAAAAAATTTTTTAAAAAATATTGAAAAAATAAAATAAACATCAGACCCACCACCTGCATCTTTTTTTAAATGTGTCTCTAGCAATTGTTTAATTTATTGAAAATTTTATATTTTAAATAAGAAGAAGAGGAGAAGAAAAAAAATCAAAATTGAAATGCTTTTTTATGCCTCATTCGATATTTAATTTGTTTACATAAAAAACACTTTTTTGTTGTTGCTGTTGCCAGCCAGCCTGCTGCTGCTGCTGCTGCAAATAGTCGATCGTAAACATAAAAGTTAATTCGTTCCTGTGCTACATGTGGATGTTGGTGGAACGACCGATCGCTTATGACCATAACAGTTATGGGTGGTCCTTCTTCGTAACTCTTTTTTCTGTATTTTTTCTGTATAAAGATTTGTAAACAGCTTTTTGCCAGTTTTTTTTTATTTGTTTCTCTTTATTTGTTAAAAATAAAAAAATAAATAAATTCGACGAACTTTTAAACAAAAAAAATTTTTTTTTTTATGCGACCACAAAAAGTGCAAAAAAAAGAAAAAAAACAGAATAAAATCAGTCTTACAGCTGCAAAATCCATGACGAATCGGAATTGACATTGAACCGATATTCATGGTTTTAACACTCATTCAGCTTAAATAATGAACGAACGAGACAAAATGTGAACACACTTTACACACACACACTGTCATACAGCCATACAGTGAAGTAATGGAATACAAAACAAAAAATCGTAATAAAAAAGAGAGTGTTTCAAGCCCATTTTCCACAGGCTAGGAAAGGTATGTGTTCTAAGTGTCAATGTATTGGTTTAAAGAGGCATCAGCAGCAGTAGTATTATGAACCTGGAACCTGTTACTGTAGACCAACTACATGGTGGCTGTGGCTTGGACCCAAAACGCGGGAAGAGTCTAGTCAGTAGGCTCGGTGTGTAGTTGCATTCTCAACCGGGTGCCGTGACCCAAAGATCGGAAGGAGTTTTAGATAGGCTCCGCTCCTAACCAAGGGGGAAGTCATGTCCAAATACATGGCTTCGAATTGGTACTCAGGTGTAGCAGTCTGCTACATCTGGGGGCGTTGGTAGACGCATTGTATTTCACCCTGTGCGAAGAGCACCGTGGTATTAGGCCCACGCGGACAGGTACCCACGTTAAATCAATCGTCGTTGAAGACCAACTAGTCGAATAGAAAAGAGTTGTCTTTTTCTCCCAAAAACATGTTCCATTCCTTTCCTATAAGTTCCATTTGATTTACAATAAAAAAGTGATTAATGAATGGTCCTTCGGGTCAGGTTAGCGGACATGAACTTGTTATTGAGAAAAGTACTATTCCCACAGGTCAACTAAGCCATTACTTACTTACGTAATTGGCTATTAACAATCCGCCTTAAGACATCTTTTCAGGCGCCTCTGCTTCTTGCAAGCCTACGCCAGTTCGTCATACAAATCGATGACAGGGCTTCCTCGATCTGGTAGTTCCAACGCAACAAGATCGTCATGTTGCCGGCTTCCGCAGATCTACGCATCAAATACCTGTCTCGTCGTAGCATCCGTCCTCATTCGAACGACTTGGCCGAGTAAGCGCAGCCGCTGGATGTTAATACGCCGACCAACGTGCATGTCTCATACCGCTCACTATTGGAGCGCCATCTCTTACAGAATCGAAGATCTTACGTTGGGCTTTTCTCTTGAATACTCTCAAGGCTGTTGCATCAGTGCTTAATGTACCATAAAGAAGCACGGGGGAATAAGCTTCCTGTAGAATTTTAGTTTTGTCGTACGAGAGAGGTCTCTCATACTCAATTGCCTATTGAGACAATAGTAGCACCTGCTGGCAAGAGTGATCTTGCGCTTGATCTCGAGACTGACATCATTTTTGACTGACTATATCGATGGTATAGTTATCAGACCGTAATCTGAGATCCAATACGCTGCATGTCCCTACCTTTCGTTAACATGTACTTTGTTTTGCCTTGAGCCACCATCCCTCATTTTTCCATTACCCCTCTTGTGAGCATATAGATTCCACAAAGCATTTTCATCTTATTCGCTTGACTGTTGTTATTTTTGCGTCTTCTCATGTAAGATAGTCCTAATAACATGGAAGTCGAAGAAAAAACTGAAGGAAAATGCAGCCACAATACTCAAGATATGTGAATAGCTCAATGCCATTACAAATTACAGGGGAGAACAAATGGAGGCTCTCTACAAGTAATCTGAAAGAAACCTCTATACAGGGTCCTCAAACTCATCTTAATAAGGGGTGGGATGAGCAGTTACATAGGAAGTGTTCGATAGTCTCTAACTCCTCCTCGTTACAACATAGTCTGCAGCAGTAGTAGTAGTATGACTGGGAACTGTTCGAAATCCTTATCAGCAATCTAACCTCAAAATGCCCCTCAAAAATCCAGTATGTAATCAGTCTCATGAATTTCGCATCCAATCATCTTTCTACCATGAAGAGAATATCATCAACAAAGCAGTAAAATCAGGCAGAGCCATTTCTTGAGAAAGGACAGGACACAGGGAGAAAGCAATTTTTCACTGCTATACCCTATATAGACAATCAATTGGAGGCTTATTAAATCACCCTCAGAAAGTGAACCTCATCTAGCGAGAGTATCTGCCCGGGTATACGCCTATGTCTCGGAATGTAGCAGAGGCAGATTTGATCTGATCCAATAGCTTTTATGCAACAGTCGTGATTTACACTAAAACGTTCAAGCTGGCCATCGCGCGGAAATTTTTGCGAGACTCCAACCCATCCAGGATCAAGGAGGAGTCCTGCTCCACCGCTAGGCTCACTTGGCCCTCAATGGATGGAAGGCGCACCAACCAGTTACTTGGACTTGGTCGTAACATCATCTCGATCACAGTGGCTATGCTTACAGGTCACTGTGTTATGGGTAGACAAGCGGAAAGAATGCGGCTCCCATTTAACGACTTCTGCCGTGGTTGCAGATCCGCTGAGGAAGAGGAGACTGTTATCCACTTTCTTTGTTAGTGCCCATCTCTTGCAAGATGCAGATATAGGCTATTTGGCTCTCCATTTCTTGTCAGCTTGACGGAGCTATCCAATGTTAAGGATATAGCTTCGTTTATCAAGCTTTCTGGCTGGTAGGGGTAGTCGTGCGTAGAAATGTGCAGCCCTTGCGCTGACCAACTTCTCCCTCCTTGGTTCGGAGGAACTTGGTCAGTACAAAGACTGCGTTCACCTGTTGTGAAGCCCAACGGGCAGCATAAAGTTTTGGGTAGTAAGTACAGTGAGCGTCAAAAGAAACTGTACATTAAAAAAATATACATTAATAAATTACCGTTATTTTTATTTTAAAATAGTTTCATTAACAGTTTTTAAAATTCAAACAAAAAAAAATTACAAAAAATTTCGAAATATTGTCACAATTTTTTCGGGCACTCTCCTTAAGTGGTAAAAAAAAGTTGAGTTTGGTGATTGTAAGAACTTTATCCTTAGTGTACAGTTTCTTTTGACGCTCACTGTATGTATTGTTTTTAAACTCAAATGTCCAAGAAGATTGTTGTTAGCTGAACAATAAAAATGACGAAGACAGTCTTTAATACGACTTATCATGGAGAGTGTACGTGAATTCCTTTATGAGGACTTATCCTTAAAGTCTCTTGGCTAATTCTATAGCCCTTTGCGTACAGTTTCGTTTGACGCTCACTGTATGTCTGAGGTTTTACTGATGTTTGTTGTACTTCTAACAGTCTCGTTCATTTATCATCAAGGATGCCTTTAGATTTCACAACACAAAGTATAATAGAAGCTGTTGTGTGACACCATGTTTATATCACAGCAAAGCGGCAAACATGATTCTAAAGTTTCCAAAAGAATTTGTGTTTATGCTTTAAAGAATTCATTCTTTTAAATAACGCACATCGTACTGTTAATAATTGTTTATTCAGAACACAAAACAATTCTTTCGATTTTTAACGTGCATAAGTATGGATTTAAGTCGTTTTGTCTATGAATGGATGCTTTTCGAAATAAAAATAAAGAAAATCAACCAACATATGGAACAAACGGACAGACATACAAGAGGCATTTACATTGAATATATTGTATATGTATTTGTATGTTTGTTGTTGTTGCAGTTGTTGTGCTTGATCACATGTGAACTTATTGAAGTTTAATGTGTTGTGTTGTGTTGCATTGCCACTCGGTCTTTAAGCTCCACAATAAAAACTAAAAATTTACAGAAAATAAAAAAAAAACGGAGAAAAACTTAAAAGTTAAGGTGTGTTCTTGAGCTTGACTCTGTTGTAACCGGGCTGTCTATCTAAGTGTGTATGTCGATCGATCGGTCGGTCGGTCTCGTCGGTCTTCATGACTCGTTTGCTATTGTTGTAGGCTAAAAATGAGAGAAAAAAGAGGAAAAAAATGTCTAAAAAAGAAGAAAGAAATCAGTTAACACAACGCAATGCAACAAGAATTTTGTATTGTATGCATTATTGTTGTTGTTGTTGTTGCCATAGCAGTTGTCACTAGGTTGCATGTATTTTGTTTTTCAATTGATATTGTTGTTGTCGTAGTTGTTGTGGAGCAACCTCCAATTGTTTTGTATGACAATATTTATGTTTTGTTGTCGCTATTGTTGTAATTGTAATTGTACTTGTTGTTATTGTTATTATTTGAACCACTAACACCACTACCACCACCACCAACCAACCACTGGAGTAGGAGTCATGTTATTTAAACACCTGGATCCACAAATGTGGAAAAAATATTCCATTAACAGCTACGTGAATAGCGTAACATAATATAGAAGCAGCAATACCAGCTATGAAGTGAGCTACATGGTGTTAATTTGAAAATAATTTCAAAGTGAACGAGTTCAAAGGCGAACTCTAACGCTATGGAAGGCTTAACAGACTTCTGACGAGATTGTTTTCCTAATGAGACGCCAATACCAGCATGATTCTATCGACTGCGAGTCAATAAGTCCATGACTTCTGTGAATTATACTCCTAGCTAATGATTGTTCACACTTGACTGATTTTAAATTCTCAAAATTTGGAAAATTTGGTTTGAAATCGTCGTAGTCTAGTAGGTATTGTTTTGGCTTATTAGATATGAGGGCGCGGTTCACACCCGAAGAAATATTTTTTAAATTTTTCGTTGTCTTTTTGGAGATGTCTGAAATGGAGTTTGATCCGTGGGCTAACGTCTAGTAAGATTATTTATAAAGGGTCCGCCAAATAATCTTTTTTTTGAAAATGCTTACAACTGAATATTTTCTCAATTTCTTTTTTATTTGAAAGTACAATCCTTCCGGTTAATAATGGAAAATAATTTCATTCAAATGGCTGCCTCGGCTGGTAATGCAGTAACCTACACGATCGGTCGAATTTTTAAGCACATTATTGATTGTGTGCAACTGTATTTCACCAATGGCTTCACGAATATTGTCCTTTAAAGCGTCAATTGTCTCTGGCTTGTCGGCGTAACACTTATCTTTGACGGCACCCCACAAATAATAGTCCGAGGTGGCCAAACGACATCAGATCTGCGGCTGATAATGCGATCTTCAAAAACAGGGCGCAAAACATTGAGTGTAGCTTCGGCTGTGTGGCACGTAGCGCCGTCCTGTTGAAACCAAATGTTGCCAATATCCTCCTCTTCAATTTTTGTGAACAAAAATTCGTTCAACATGGCCCGATAACGATCGCCATTGACTGTAACGGCCACTCCTTGCTCATTTTCGAAGAAAAATGGCCCAATTGTGTCTCTGGGACCAAAATCTGCACCAAACAGTGACTCGTTTTGGGTGCGTCGGCTTTTCAATATATGCGTGCGGGTTTTCTGTGTCCCAAGTGCGACAATTTTGCTTGTTTGCATACCCGCCAAGATGAAAATTAGTTTCATCTGTAAAGATGATTTTTTTTTTTTGCCAAAATCGGCATCTTCTGGTGTAGGCTACTGCATGGCCAGCCGAGGCAGCCATTTGAATGAAATTATTTTCCATTATTAACCGGAAGTATTGTACTTTCAAATAAAAAAGAAATTGAAGAAAATATTCAGTAGTTTTTTTTAAGGCATTTAAAAAAAAAGAAGTTATTTGGCGGACCCTTAATACGTTTACGTAATGGAACAGAAAAACTAATGACTTACTCGTGTTCCTCACATATAAAACAAAAACTGCTGATTCTAAACGTAACAAACCGTAAAAGTCCCGTTTAGTCAAACGTCAACGGAACGTAATGGAACATACTTACGTTCATATTCAGCATGCGAAGAGCAATGTAAATGCTTATCGAAATTACATTACGATTCGGTACGGCGAGCGTTCTCATTGCCTTTCGTATTTAAAAAACGAACATACGCTCCGTGTACGTTTGGCTAATCGGGGCTAAAGACTAAGTCTAGACTTAGCATTACATTGCTAATGCCTTAATTGTTGAAAAGCACAAGACATAAAACGTAAAATAATAAAAAAAAACTACTGAAAGCCTCGAGGGGGTACTGAAGTATTTTTGAAATGGAAAAGTACTGAAAAAAATACTAAAGTACTGAATTTTTCAATACTGGTTGTAATGATTAATTATTTATGTATGTATGTATGTAAATTTGAATTTAAATGTTGTAAACAAAACTTTTTGACATATGGTTACAAAACAATCACAACAACAAAGGATATTTACTGTGCACTGTACCGCTTGAACAGATATTTTGCGAATGTTATGCATGGCCCGATACATGACAGAGGTTTCAGTGCAAAAAAATAATTTTCAACCAGTAGACCTAATGAACTTTAAACAATTCAAGGCGTTAAAAGAAATCCAACAATTTCTTGCACTACAACACAAAACACCTTTAAAATATTCAAGAGAATGATTAAATCACACTCTGTATTATTATAACGCGAAGCGAATGAAAACGAAAAAGTGAATTATTTCAGCAGGGCAATATTACAAGAAACATACAGTTGTATGTGGTTTGATGTCATGTAATGCAGAAAAAGATACCTTTTCAGCCTGAACAATAGATTTCATTGTGTTGGCCCTTTTTAATATAAGTATTCTTTTAAAGTCGTCGTAGTCTAGTAGGTAGTGTGTTGGCTGATTGGATGTGAGGTCAAGGTTCAAACCTCATGTCAGACACCACCAACAAAATGAAATGCGAAAAATATTTCTTCAGCGACTTCCTCTCAGCAGATTTATGGCAAATACTCCGAGAGTAAATAAAATTGTCATGAAAAGTTTCTTACAACTCTGTCGTTCGGAATCGACTTTAAACTGTAGGTCCCACCACTCATGTAGAAAATTAACACACACAACATAAGTGGTGTGAAAAGCTAAGTCGTAATCCAGACTGAAGTATTATAAGGACCAATTATGTTATGTCTGTATGTAGGTAGGTAGGATAATAGTGAGACAGAGGAAGACAACGCCTCCTTTTAGGCTTTTTATTATCACTCACCCATACATATAATTTTCAAATCCTTTTCAATGCCGTCCTTCCATGTCGTGTTTGGCTCCCTTCTTCGTTTAACATTTGAAATAGTTTTCTGAAATCGACTTGTATTTGTATGCGCAACATGCCCTAGCCGGTAGTTATTGAAATTACGGAAATAGAACTATGTTTTCTCCTTCATACAATCTAGCACTTCATCCATATCTGCTCTGTGGCAAAAATTTTATGATAGGCTTATCACTCAAATATTCTCCGAAATGCGAGTGTGGCGGTCTGTCTGACACTACTTTTTTACTTATATGTACGTTCAATTTGTGTGACTTGAAGAATAATTTTGAACCAAAATTTTCTTCTGCATAAAATACGCTCTTTTGTCGTGCTCAGTGGCAACTATTATCCTGAAAACTGTTGTTATCCTAAGGAAGGGAGCGATAATAAATAAAGTTCGATATACCTTCGAACAGATGATAATACGATATGGCTAGACTATATATCGCTAGAAGTCGAAGTAGTCTAGTAGGTAGTGTGTTGGCTTATTAGACGTAAAGCCAGGGTTCGAGCCCCAGGCTAGACATCAAAACAAAATACAAAAAATATTTCTTTGGCAATTTTCTCTCAGCAGATTTCTGACAAATAGTCCGAGAATAAATCAAATTGTCATTAAAAGTCTCCCAAAAATCTGTCGTTCGGAATTGATTTTAAACTGTAGGTCTCACCACTCATATATAAAATTAACACACACAACATAAGTGATGTGAGAAGTTAGGTTGTAATCCTGACTAAAGGGTTTTAATGACCAATTATGTTATGTATGTACTCGTATGTATCAGAGATCAGCAATGCATCGTTTTTCGCTACTCATAAGCATTCATAAAATTTTCGATATAAGTGAGGCAACAATATTGAAATTTAACTATGTACTCTTAATTCATTCGTACTCACTACAACGTTGATTCATAAGTACAGGCGCCAATGAGTATGTGTACAACGTTGACATCAAACTCATACCATTCGAAATATGTTTGATTCCTAAGCCACCTACTCATTTAGATTCATAACTTTAGAAAAATGCTTATGAATGATTCGAGTAACTCGTCTTAGTTGTTGTTGTAGTTCCAAAAAAAAGACAGAGCAGCAAGCCGCACAAACACACAATCTTCTAGTGAGTATTGTAGTGTTCGTACGCGATTCATACTTATTTTGTGCTTCGTGTATATGTTGAGTTATGCAGAGTCGAATTCATCAACAACATCATACGTGTTGTTAAGTATGAATATGATGAGTACACTTCAAACTTTGAATATGAGTAGAGGTTCGATGATATTAAAATAAGTATGAATGCGTATAAGTATCAGAAATTATGAGTGTGGTTCGATTCTACTCATCTTTTTAAATACTTATTGCTGATCTCTGATTTGTATGTATGTAGGCAGGATAATAATGAAACAGA
This sequence comes from Sarcophaga subvicina, assembly GCA_936449025.2. Taxonomy (NCBI): domain Eukaryota; kingdom Metazoa; phylum Arthropoda; class Insecta; order Diptera; family Sarcophagidae; genus Sarcophaga; species Sarcophaga subvicina. The sequence goes on along the minus strand of OW388083.2, from coordinate 108,242,977 downwards.
AGAAGGTAACGTCTCCTTTTCTTACGTATGAAAGTTATTACTGGGAATTCTTTTGTGCTGCCAGTCGCCCAAGTACGAGGTCAACGGACCTTAATAGCAATTGAAAATCAGTCTTTATTCGAAAAGCTTGCGTGATATACCCAAGTTGGAGAAAGCTTAGGAAATAATTTTCCTTTCAACGCGAACAAAGGTTTGTTTAATGTTTATACCCCGTTCTTGGTGATCAATTGTTAACTTTCCGTATCGAAAGTCTCCTTTATGGGTTGAAGCTTTTGAAAGTTTTTCTGAGCAAATGTTTGTAAAGATTGTGCAGCATATATCCAAAATTGTGATTCCTCTGTAGTTTTCGTATGATACCTGGTGAATCATTCATTTCTAGACATCCATAGTGTGAGTTGTTTCAATTTGAATTTAACAAATAAGGAGGACCGCTGCAAAGATGCCAATAGAAAAACACTTCTAATGTTAGATGACCCAATAAAGACAAAACTGTGGAGCAGGTTATAATCAAACTCTTCTTTAACAATCGAAAACACAGTCATGCTGCTGTTTGAGATGAATTGGCATTCAATAAAGCCCTGCGAATAGCGGAAGAAGACCTGTAGCTCTGCTGAAGCTATCCAACCAGCAGTTATCGATAATCTTGATTTCTTGATTGATTACTGGTGTTACAATTTATTTTTCTAGTTATAGCTTAGGCCCACTGTATATATTGCCGCACATACATATGTTGCACGGCTAATTTAATTAAAACATGTTTTATGTTTGTAATCTTTTTTGTTTTTTTTGTTATTTTTAGGCCAGCATTGCAAGCAATTAATGAAGAAAACGAGAAGTAAGAAATTGTCACATAAAATTGCAAGCGTAATGCAGCGGCACTAATGCAGAAAACACAGAAAAATGGCACAGAAATATTGGACGTGACCAAATTTTGAGCGCAAAACGAATTGAAATACAACGGCCTATAGACTCAAAGGTGATTACGTACGTTCGCTACAGGTAAGCTAAACATACATACTTTGTTAACATTAACACTGTCCCCCCACTTCCCATATTGGTTACGGGTAATATAATACCTTTGATAATAAGATTCTCTTTTGTATAACGTTTTATAAAGAAATTACTTTTTTACCTACCCAATCATAAGAAGGAATTTTAAAATGCATTTCAATTAATTTAGTTACGCACGTGCATAATTTTCCTTTTTATTTCTACGTCTACTTCTTCTTCGTTTTTTCCTCGGATTTCTTGGCGTAAAATTTTTTTTTTTTTTTTTTGTTGTTGCTGTTTCGAGAAAGATCAGTATTTTTATGGTTTTTCTTTCTTCTTTTTTTTGCTTCTTCTTCTTCTTCACGAACTACTATTTTATGACATCCTGTTTTAATGAGAAACACTTGCGCTACAACCAGCCAACATTTCCTAAAATAATAAACTAGTGCAACGTGCAACGTGCAAGTGCGAATGTGTGTGTATAGTTGTGTGCGTATGTTCATCATCATCGTAGAGAACAGCATGATCTCTTGTATAAGTGGCAAGTGGCTGCTGGTACAATGGCACAGCATGTTGCACATGCACATGTGCCCGTATGTTGATTTAAACAATTTTTCTTTGCTCTCCTCTATGCAACTAAATTTTGTGCCGCAAATAATTTCGTTTTTTTTTTGGTTTTTATTGTTGTTGTGTGTTTGTTTGTTCGTTTATATGCAATATTCCGCTTTAGGTTAACGATTTAAAGCGGAACTTTAAAAACACAAACATAAACACATAAATGTGGCATCAAGTAACGTGTGTAATTTCACACTTTTATGCTAATCCCCCAGCTTTAGTATCCAAAACTAATCAAAGAAATCAAATGCACGTTCGTAAATGCAGTTGGTTAAGGAATCTAAGGTATGAGGCTAAACTACACTTAAAGAAATACATGCATGCGTGGATGATTTACTGGCTTATAATGATACGACCTTATATTCTTAGGTTAGGTTAGGCACGCATAGCGGACCACCTTATATTCTAAGTGGTAAGAATATCTGGAATGGTTTCATGGACTTAAACTAGCCAATGTCTGGTATAAAACGTCAATCATTTAAAACAAATTTTATGAGTAGTACAGTGAAACCGAATTCTGGTGGTCTGGCCGCTTTACATATTCGCTGTCAAAAGACAGGTTTGCATATGAATTACTTTCATGTCTAAATCACGCAGTAAAAGCCGTCAAAATAAAGTAGTTATAGGCGCTGCAAATTGAAAAATTGCGGCACTTTGTCAGTTGGAAAATACGCCACTGCATGGATCAAGACTGTCTGAAGAAAATCTATGTTGAGGACGTATATGTTGTGACAAACCATGTCCTCCAATACATACATAACATAATTGGTCATTACAACCCTTTAGTCAGGATTGCAACCTAACTTCCCACATCACTTATGTTGTGTGTGTTAATTTGTTATACATAGTGGCGGGACTTACAGTTTTAAGTCCAGTTTTATGTATGTTTGCATATTTCGTTTTGTTGGAGATGCCTGACCTGGGTTTTGAACCGTGGCCTAACGTCTAACACACTACCTACCAGACTACGGCAACCTCAATTCTCTAATGCTGTGTTCATAATTCGTACGTTCAGCGGCTTCAAATCAGGACTGAGGGCCTTTCTTCAAAGCACATGAATGATGATTAATTATGTCGGAGCAAGTTTTTAACTTTATCAATTCACGCAGAATCTTGCTGAAAAGTCCACAGCCGGTTTTGGAACATAGAACGGTTAAATACATACATACACATAAGTGGTCATTACAGTCCTTTAGTTAGGATTACGACCTGGGTTCCCGCATCACTTATGTGTTTTATGTATTAATTTTTATACGTTAGTGATGGGACCTACAATTTAAAGTCGACTTCGAACCACAGATTTTTGTGAAACTTTTCTTAACAATTTTATTTACTTTCACAGTTTTTGCCAGAAATCTGCTGAGAGAGAGTTGCCGAAATAAATATTTTTTCATAATTCGTTTTGTTGAAGATGTCTGACCTGTGTTTTGAATCGTGGCCTCACGACTAATAAGCCAACATTCTACCTACCCATACATATAATTAGCAGACCTTTTTAAATGCCATCCTTCCATGTGGTACTTGGAACCCTTCTTTGTATAGCGTTTGAAATAGTTTTCTGATATCTATTGTATGCGCGACAAGTCCAATGCCCTCACGTCTAATAAGCCAACAAACTACCTACGGCGACTTTAATTCTCTAATACTGTGTTCATAATTTGTTCGTTCAGCGGCTTCAAATCAGTACATAGGGCCTTTCTTCAGAGCTCATGAATGCTGATTATGTCGAAGCTAGTTTGAGGCCGTTTTGACTTTATCAACTGGCGCAGAATCTTGCTGGAAGGTCCAAAGCTAGTTTTGTAACTTAGAACGGTTAAATGGTGTTATAAAAACTTCCAAAACGGTTTCATGTTCGCAGATATGCAAGTCTGTGACCCCATCGAAATAGACACCCTATTAGTCATGGCTGAATCTAAGTGATGACAATTTTCAACCTTCGATCGCCGCACCGCAAAAATATTTCACGGTTAAACGAAAATTTTCCTGTGCAAGTTAAAAGCGTGCTTCACTAAAACACGTTTGCATTGTGGTGTGTAGTCAACAATAAGTGCGGTATGGCGTTTGAAGCATCAAGCCATCAATCTTTTTTAATTATTTGATATCTTCATGATCCTCTCAAGCAGTTTCATGCGCCGGTAGATAAGCGTACTACTAATGCCAAGAGGGGGAGCATCAAATAGATCCGATAGCAAAGAAACAGGGTTCGTTATTTTATGAATGAAAACTGAAGAACATTTTTAGTGCCGGCCACAGAATGATACAGAATTATGTTTTATTTACATGGTATACATCAGAGATCAGCAATGAGTATTTAAAAAGATGACTAGAATCGAATCGCACTCATAATTTCTGATACTTATACTCATTTATACTTAATTTAATATCATGGAATCTCTACTCATATTCAAAGTTTGAAGTGTACTCATCATATTCATACTTAACAACACGTATGATGTTGTTGTTTTCGACTCTCCATAACTCAACATATGCACGGAGCACAAAATAAGTACGATTCGCGTACGAACACTAAAATACTCACTAGAAGGTTGTATGTTTGCTCTGCTTGCTGCTCTGTCTTTTTTGCTTATGTGTCTTTTTTCTTGTTTTTGTAAATTCAACAACAACTAAGACTACATTTTTATGAATCACTCGAATCATTTATAAGTATTTTTCTAAAGTTATGAATCTAAATGAGTAAGCGGCTTATGAATCAAACATATTTTGAATTGTATGAGTTTGATGTCAACGTTGTACTTATACTCATTGCAACCTGCAACTTATAAATCAACGTTGTAGTGAGTATGAATGAATCAGAGTACATAGTTAAATTTCAATATTGTTGACTCACTTGTATTCAAAATTTCATGAGTGCTTATGAGTAATGAAAAAAACGATTCATTGCTGATCTCTGGTATACGAGTATATATGTACATACATATATAATTGGTTATTACAATCCTTTAGTCCGGATTACTAATAAGCTTCTCACACCACAGACGTTGCGTGTGTTAATTTTATACATGAGTGGCGGGGCCTACAGTTTAAAGTCGATCGGGAAGGACAGATTTTTGAGAAATTATCATGGCAATTTTATTTACTCTCAGAGTTTTTGCCAAAATCTACCAAAAGAAAGTTGTTTTTGATGTCTGAGCTGGGGTTTGAACCCCTTCTTATGCTTCGAAGAATGTGTTCAACGTCATAACAATATTTACGTGCCCACTAAGTGGCTTAAACAGCCAGATTTTTAATCCCGTTTCAATTTCTTTCAGAGATCTTGATATTGAAACGCCTTTGTAGTGCTTGCACCAGACGGCGCTGCACACATTTTTTAATAGAAAGAAATGACAAGCATTTATAGACTCACAGCTCGGCGCACATGTCTTCTGTTCTCTTTATACGTTGAAGTTTGTCGGAAGATTGTCTATTTTTTTATGGAAAAACTTTCTAAATGTTTATGATGATCTTTTTAATTAAATATTGACACTAAAAAAACACAGCATTTTGTAGGCGTTAATGATGTGTCAGCAAAGCTGTATAATCCTCAAGCTGTTTCCACAACAAACAGCTTAGAAAAGATGTAAGCTTTAGTTGGCGTTTTAAAACAACTGCAAGTCGGCAAATACTGGCCACATAAAAGAGCTGCAACAAAACGAAGAATAAAAACATAAAAAAAAACCGAAAAGATCATTAAATAGCCATAAAAGTGTTAATAAATGTTTGGCATTTCTAGTCACTCAAGCATGGCTAAACTTTATTTTTTTTTTTATTTCTCTGATGATGCCTAACATGTTAAATTCCTTCGAAATTCTTAAAGCCATAAAGATACCACAACGTGGTTTAAATGTCTAAGTGATGGCTGACTAGACAGCAGACTGTCAAAACAATGGATTTCACACACACACAGTTATGAGGCGATCTTCTTTGGTAAAGGCTGGCTGGCCTCAAAGAAGATTTTGTTTTCAAACGAAACGAAGCAATTGTTTGTCTACGGCTTACTTATGATCGTCGATGGCGGTGGGTTAAATGCAAATTTAGCATCCGAGTCTCTTTGGTGGCAATACAATGGCAAATTCTTAATCGTTTTGTGCATCTTCTTCTCTACGGTAATGTTGTTTCTACGTTCACATCTGCATCATTATTGTCATGTTCATCGTTTTTTTTTTCTTTTCGGCGAAACAAAATAAAAATAAAATGCCTCCGCTTTTATGAATACAGCCAGCCAGCACTGTAAAAGTAACATGGCAAGTGAATGTATTTGCACAAGTGCAACATGTTGCATGCAAGTGTCTTTTTCTCATTAGGAACATTCTTTAGCGTTCAGGTGTTAAAATTCACATCGTTTCGTTAATACACTGCAAACGCTTTGTTGTCAAGCCGTAATACAAACGATTGATTAATTTCAATGAAACAGAGACGGAGAAACACAGAAACAAAAGAAAAAATATTTCCTTCTGTGATCTTTTTGTTGTTGTTGTTGTTGTTGTTCATTTTTACCATTTAAAGCGTGAATAGTGGTGGCAGTGGCAATGGCAGGCAGAGAACACTTGTTTCGTTTCCGTTTTCTTGTGATTCTTGATTTTTTCTTTTTTTTTTTTGTTGGAATTTTAATCAATTGTTTGTACACATGCGTGCACTTGTCTTTGTTCGAAAGGGTTTTCCCCCATTGTAAGACACTTGCTTGCATTTTTGGACGATATTTCATTAAAATATTTGGGTTTTTCCTACTTTACAACTGTCAGCTGTAATGCCTTTGTTAATGGCCCGAAAAGCAAAGAAATTTATTGGAATTTCTTTTGAATTGACTTGTCAAAATATTGAAAAATCACGTTTAAATAACTAGAATTTGTTAGTTCAGGATTTATCTGCCGTTCCTAAGTGTGAAACTGAAATGTATTGATAACATACGACAAATACATTCTAACATTTGCCTTCAAGAATTTCCTTTTAAAACATATTTTATTGAGCCGCCGGCCTCTGAAAAATCGTTGTTTATTTAAAAGTTTCAAACAGTTAAGGAGTGCGCATGAACAAAATTGGAAATAGTTACAAAAACTAAACTTAACCCATTAATGTCCAGTGGCAACTTAAGTTGCCAGCAGGGGTTGCCTTAGTTTTTATGCTCTGAGAGAAAATTGAGTGTAAAAAACAAAACGGTAACCGTTAGAAAAAAAAGTAATTCGGGCATTAATGGGTTAATGGTAAAATTATTTCAGCCCTTAATTCAATTAAAGCAAATGCTGTTTAAGTACTAAGTCTTTAATAGATTCGTTAGAACCTTTGTATCCTCGTAACTTCTGTTACCACTCTCAATAGGGCGGAGTAATGGGCAATTTGGTGAATTACCTTGTCTGGACAAATAAACAATGAATGATAAATTTTTGAGGAACTTTTTCCTGACAATCTTATTTGCCCTCAGAGCTTTTTGCCAGAAAATTGCTAAGAGAAGCCTTATTTTTCTTTTTTGAGATGTCAGAGCCAATATTTAAACTCATTAACTCTCGTCTAGTAAGCCAGTACACTACCTACTAGACTACAGTAATTCAATATTGCAATTCAGTATTTCAGGATTGCACCATGTGACTTAAGCCCCGATTAGCCAAACGCACAGGGAACGTAACGGAATGTACGTTCGTCGTTTGCATATGAAAAGTAATGTAAATGCTTACCGTCGTAGTCTAGTAGGTAGTGTGTAGGCGTATTAGATGTAAAGCCAGGGTTCGAGCCCCATGCCAGACATCAAAACAAAATACAAAAAGTATTTCTTCGGCGACTTCCTCTCAGCAGATTTCTGGCAAAAACTTTGAAAGTAAATAAAATTGTCGACTTTAAACTGTAGGTCTCCCATTCATGCATAAAATTAACACACACAACATAAGTGGTGTGAGAAACTATGTCGTAATCCTGTCTGAAGGGTTGTAATGACCAATTATGTTATGTAATTACATTACGGTTCGGTAATCGCTCTCAATGCTCATTCCGTGCACATTTGACTAATCGGGGCTTTGGCGGGGCCTCTGACTAGTAGCTGCTTTATACGAGTCTGTCCGTCTATCCATCCACTGCCGTGTCAAGACTGTCTATATACTGGATAACGGGGAGGAAAACCCGAACTAAAGCTCCCCAAGCTATAGCACCTCTATTCCTATAAAATCTCCCATTGAGAACATACATACATATGTATGTCATGTATGCGATAGCTGTCGCTCGAGGGAGTCGATTATCGTTGCGATATCTATTGCCTCTCCAAACGCCATATAACAAAACGTGGGTTCGCTAATTTGTGCAGGATTAACAATTTATTTTTTCATTAGAAGTTAAAGAATTGCCCCACGGTTTTTGTTAGCATTCGAGCTACTTCACATTAAGGCTTCTTGAATGAAACATAGGTGTTCTTGCATAAAAAAATCATATTATTTCCCCACATAGTCAGTTTCCTTTGCCCATTTTTTTTATCGCTTCTAAGAATAATATTTGTCGAGGTCATCGAAATAGATTTGTGTGTGATTTGAACTCACTTTACTAAGTTGAATACTTTCTTTCATATATCCATAGAGACTCTACAAAAACACCATTGAAATAGATTTGTGAACTTGGGAGATCATGCTCTCACTTGTCAAGCTTTTATAGAACGACTACAAAATATCAAAGTTCGTTACCGGACCTTGCGTGCAACGATTGTTATTAACGACTTGGACTTAAAACTAAGTGGATAAATTATTCGTCCACTGTTAGTTTGAAACCAGATTATGTAAACTCAGTTTTTTTTTGTGTAAAATATGCAGAAGTTAGGGCCAATGTAATTCCTTATACTCCTATTGACTAGCCAAGCAGTAAAAGAGATTGTATTTAAATTTTATTATCAATTTATTAATATGACTATGACAGGTTTAATATAACTAGATAGGATTTTAAATTATTCTATTAGTACAAAATTTAACTAGTATTGCCAGTTGATGAAGCTATTTCCTGGTATTGCTGCCCGGCTACAGTGATTACTACGGTGCTAAAGTCTTCAACACAATTACACTCAATTTGGCTCGAAATTGTAAATTCTGCAAAGCAGTCATCTTTTTAATTTGCGGCAAGAAACTAATCATGAAATTATAATCAGAGTCGCCAATATGTTGCAGATTACAAGAGTCATTTGCTTCTTTTTTAGTGATTGTGATAAGCCGCTGTTTCTTTTTAAGGACATCTTCTTGAAATTGAACATGTTGTTCGGAACGTTTTAAACACTTGCAATCGATTTTAGTTGTTGCCAACGAATTTGAATTCTCTTCTACCAACTGTTTCTTTGGTTTCTCAATGGAATTTAATATACTTGACAGCTTCTGTACATTTACGGTATGTTCTGTGCTATCAAATTCATGTTTAACATTTGAATTGTCTTCCTCTTTGGAAATTTCTATTCCCGATTCGTCCTCAACACTGTTACTCCCATCTACACTTTCGAATCCTTCAAACATCATGTCGTCGCTCATTTCATCGTCGGCGTTTAGTATGAATTCTTGATTTTCAAAATTATTGCCCATACTATGGAACTCATCTGTCATGTCATCATCATCTTGGGGTTCCATTTTAATGTTAATGCTTGTATGGCATTGTATGGTATCCTCAGAATCATTGTCTGGTCTGTCATAGTCATCACCATTTGAATTTGTACTGTCATCATAATCCTCAACGACACTGGAACGTCGTTTATAGCTGCGCATAAAATCCATTTCGTTAAAATAGGCCCACTTGCTTTTATAAATATTTTTATTCAACTGTATACCCAGGATACTGTCTCTATTCATACGTCGTTCGATACGACGTATTTCAGCACGATAAGCATCACGTAAATTACGCCATTTACGTTTGCACTTATCAACTACGTATGTATGTATGTATACACAGACAACAAAATGAAACGCAAGAGAAATGAAACAAACTGATTACAAAAACAATCAAAGCAAATATTGTGTAAAGAAATATGTATTTACCATCAGCATTAACACTTCGCGCCACTTGATTCCATAGAGTGGCTATTAAAATACGGTCTTTGTATTGGGGACAATGGAGATTCCATAGACCCGGTTTGCGTCGTACTTCAGCAATCAAACGGTGTATATCCATTACGTATGAAATTTCTCGCAAAACTAAAAAACGTTTCGTCTAATCAATACGCAACAGCCAGTCAACGAAATACGAAATAAAGAAACAAAAGAAAGAAAAAATGACTCATCTTTGCGAAAACGCAAAAGAAAACACAAACAATTCTCGCAAGCACAAGTACAGATACATGCATCGGAGTCTAGCTAAAAAATATTTAACGAAACATTTGAATTGTTGCTCTCTCTCTCTCTCTCTTGCGCGGTTTCTCTCTCCTCTTTGTTTGTGTTTTATTGTAATGCTTTTGCTTCTGTTTTGTTTTCTGTATTTTTCCATTTAATAACCACCAGAGCTGGGAATATGTTGAATGAATTTAGTATGAAAACTTTTGTTTTGCGTTATCGGAAGTGAGAGGATGGGAATAAAATCGAATTATTCAAGCAACACACATTTTTTAGGTACACTGTTCTTTCAATGGAATCTAATCATCAATTTAGTGAGTAAGGTCCAGGAATTTGATGTGCTCGTCTATTTTCTGGCGTCCAAATATTTTTCCGAAATGTAACCAAGTTTTTACAGCACCGCACCGAGGTTTTAAAACAAGCGAACAACTAAACTAGAGGGTAAAATCGAAAAAAAAAACTTTAGCGAATTTATAGACAAAACAAAAGTTGCGCTACTTTCATGCACCTGATTACAACACATCATTTACGTTTGGTATTTTGCCTGAAACTTTCGCTCACTGGGATCTTTTCTTATTCACAAAGGTTTTTCAGGAACTAATAAGATGTATGAAAACGCACAAATGCACAAGAAACTACCTTCCAATGGCCTAGAGCTTTTAATTGATCGCAATCTATGTATGTGCTTGTCATTGACCTGCCGTCGTCTTCAGTTTTTAAAAATTAACCTGTACTGCTCGAGTTTTAAACCGAGGTCTTTAAGCACCTCACGACGCAATGTAATTCCATTATCTCCCTTATATTGGGTCTTTCATTAAAAGTTTCCTATCTTTAAATTTAAATTAAATAAAGTGAGTGAGCGTGAGATATCATTGAAATTTTTAATTCGTTTGAAAGTCCGTTGGATGCCATTATGTGTGGAATACAACATCGTTCAAGTATCCGCCATGATTTCTCTGGGTGGAGTGCATCTGAAATGTCAAATGTTTCGTAACTTTGGCGCCTGAATCCGACATATGATGGCGTGGGTTTTGTTGTTTGTCGCACGTGCATATGCGAGATTAAAAAACTACACAAGAAAAACTCTAACGGGGCAAAATCGTATGATCCCTCTGGCCAGTTCACATTACCTCCACGCTTGTGCCGGATATGCAATGTGGCATGAGCTCTGAGCAGGGCAAGATAAAAAAGTTCACATGAAAAAGTCTAACGCGGAAAAAGGACATGATCCCATGACCAGAGTCAGTTCACATCATCTTCACGTAACACGATCATGCCTTCAAATCACTCTTGCAGTATATCCAATGTGACACAAGCTGTGTAGCGCGTAGTGCCGTCTCCTTAAAACCCCATGTTGTTGGTGAACAGATCATCCAATTCAGGCCAAAGAACGGTACTAATCATCGGTCTATAGTACTCGCTGTTGACAGTGATGGCCTGGTGAGCCCAAAATCCACGCCAAATAGTGAATATTTCTGGAAGTATTGAACGATCTTGGATGCCACGTCGGTTATGATCGTCACAAATTCAACAGTTTTATTTGTTTACGTACCCATGCACATTTTGTTGAATGTTACATCCGTCAATAATGATTTGCCAAAACACACTAAATAAATGACAACTAACTTGACAGATGAAGCTTCAACAAGATGGCCAAAGTTGGAAAATCATTCTTGGATAACCCGATGGAACCACTAGTCTCTATTGGAAAACATAAGAATATCTTAGTTTTCTTATTTAGTCACTAGAACCGGAAACCGGATCGTGGAATGAAGATTAGTACGATAACGATATCTCCGAGATAGAAAATGGTATCACAAAAATTCAGAAAGGCTTTTGTATGTAATTTGATTTCAGAATAATTTCTTTCACGAGCTGGTACTCTTTTAACAATTTTGCAGGCCTGTGTAATTAATTAAAACAATAAAATTTTGTTTTTTAAAAACATATTAATTTTTATTAAAGAATTCAGTTCCAAATAAAAAAATATTTTCGCTTATCATATAAATTAGAGGAATCATATCATTCCTTGTAAATAAATTCATTTCAAATCAAATTATTCGAGCTTGTGCAAGTTGCTGGGCAATTTATTGCGGTGTCTGTTTTCAAACACACCGCTGGAATATTGTCACTAAGCGCTATTGCTGGCATTTGCTCTGCCATAGTCGGTGCTAAAATGTTTAAAACAATTTCACACATTTTGGCGCGAAATTGTAAATTCTGTAGTTCGTTCATTTTTTTCATCTGCGGCAAAAAGCTGACCAAGAAGTTATAATCCGAATCGCCAATATGGTCCAAATTACTGGAGCTTTTTATTTCCTGTTTCGTAGATGTTATAAGTTTTTGTTCCTCTCTACCAAGATCTTCTAGAAAATGGACTTGTTCATCGGCACGTTGAGAACACTTGCAGTTGCTGTTTCCTTTTGTTGAGCTAGGAGTGTTTCTATCGTCAGTCTGCTGTTGAGCTAAGTGGGCCTTGTGTTCGGCAGTGTTGACCACAGACAAAGTTTCCGATAGACGTCTGGCTGCCTGTGGTGTGGCAATATTTTGAAATTCTTCGAATAGCAAATCATTTTCTGCTTCATCATCGTCCTCATTATTTGCTGCATAACTGTTCATATTATCTGCCTCATGTTCTGTGCTACTGTGTTCCGGTTCTAATTTAACATTGGAAACATCGTGAAAGTGTTCCTCCTCAAACAGGTCAGTGTCGTTGTCATAGCGATTTGGAGTTCTATCAGGCGAGTTTGAATTCGAAACATCCTCTTCGTGATGGAAGTCGGTAAAAGGACGTCGTTTTGAAAATTGTATGAAACTCATGGCATCAAAGTAGGCCCACTTGCTTTTGTAGTGATTATCGTCAGAGTAGACTCCCGTTAGCTTGTCACTCTCAATACGTCGTTCCGTACGTTTTACTTCGGCGCGATAAGCATCACGCAAATTTTTCCATTTGCGCTTACACTGATCAACTAAATAATGAAGACGAAAGGAAAAGGAAATTTTTTTTTACGATTTTTTCCATTCAAACATAATTTGTTTTGAAGTTTGCTTTACCATCCATGCGAACAATTTCTGAAACTTCCTTCCATAGCTGAGCTTGCAGGTGACGGGCCTTGTAATCATCACTGCGTACATCCCACAAAGCCGGCCTTTTGTGTATTTCAGCGATAAATCGACGTACATCCAACACGTTCGACATTTTTCGCACTACTAAACTGGTTGCGTTAAGTTGAAAGCAGAATACGTTGCACAAGCAACGAAATACGAAAGAAATTAACGAAAATACTCTCAAGTAAGCGAAAACGTACTATAAAACACACACACATGCTTAGTGTGTGCATGTATTGCTTGTAAAAGTACAGTCACGAAAGTGAACGAAACAAATTATCTGTCTGGTGTGTTCTCGCTCTCCTTCTCTCTTTCGTAATGATTTCTTTTTCCACTTCTTTTCGTTCAGTAACTGCATTTTTGTTTTTTTTTATTTTGTTTTGACTTCGCTATCGTTGGCACGTAAACCACCAGGTATGGAAATTTGTAAATGATATTTGATATGAACTAAATTTTGTGCAAATTATCACTTGTTATGGACTTTATTTTATTAAAACACACAAACATTTTATTTAGAAAATTTTATTCTTATTTTTTAATTATTTCGTACAAAACTTAACTTAAAAAAAATTTCTTTACAAAGGCCTTCTGCGAAAAAATTTCATCTTCAACTGGAGGAAACATTGTTTTACCCAAAATTGACTGCTTAACTGGCATTGAAAGTTGAGCATGGCGAAGAATTATTAGTGAACATGGATGTCGATCGCATATTAAACATTAATTCGGAGATTTTGGCTCGAAATTGTAAATTTTGCAACTCGTTCATCGTTTTCATTTGCGGCAAAAAGCTAACCAAGAAATTGTAATCAGAATCACCAATATGGGCCATATCATTGGAACGTGACAGCTCCAAACGTGTTGATTTTATTAGATTTTCTTCCTCTTTTTCCAAATTCTGTAGAAAATTAATTTGTTCTGTCTTAAGTTTTGAACATTTGCAGCTCGCATCTGTAATAGGCTCAGGTTTTCTTTTAATATGACCTGATAGTACGGGTGACGTTTGTTGTTGTGTTGAACTTTTCATTTTACATTCCGGCGACTTTTGATTTTCTGTCAACAGATGCTCATTGTAAAGATCATTAATATCATCCTCATCGTCTAATGTATATATTCCATCAGCATTTAGTTCAAGTTGAGGTTCCAAGTTTGCAATATCCATGTCATTATAGTGTCCAGCATCATACTCATTCTTATTAGAGTAACTATCCTTGGAATTTGTTTTCAATTTTGCCATGATTTTATTACGCCGTGGTCTTTGTATATCCTCAATAAATTTCATGGCTTCATAACACACCCATTTACTATCGTATTCATGATTGACATCAAAGTTACCTTTCATTACATCCCTGACGATACGCATCTCAATACGTTTAACTTCGGCACGATAAGCATCACGTAAATATTTCCACTTACGTTTGCATTCATCAACTGTTACTGTGTAGGTAAATGGAAAAAATGGTGTAAAGTACAGTAGCAGTATAGTACTGTTATACAAAAATTTACAGAAAATTACCATTTGTTCCCATATTAATGGCAACATCTCGCCACATTTCTGGCACACTTGAGCGAGATTTGTGTTCTTCACTTTGCAAGTCCCACAAAGCTGGCCTTTTACGAATTTCAGCGATTAATTTCAGTCTATCCATTGCGTTTGCCGATTCTCGCTGCACTAAACTAATAGTTTCGTTAAAATGTTGAACGCTTACATATAACTTTAAAGAATAACAACAACAACAGCTTGTAACGTCGTAACGCAACGAAACGAAACGAAACGAAACTGTAAAACACAAGCGATATGTATAGTCAACTGCAAAACTAAACGAAACTAGACGATTATGTTGCATTAGTGTTCGTATGTTTACGTGGGGTTATTTTGCCTCGTGTTTTGTGTATGCATTTCCATCATTGTTTCTCTCTTGTCTCAGTCTCTTGCAGTCACCCTTTTTTCTTCCTAGTTGTTGGTTGTTTTTTATAAACCTAATGATGCAGAGCTGGTAGTTGTGAATTGCTATTTATAGCGATTTATTATGAGTATGTTTTATAGCTACGAAATAGCATGTATTTTGGTTTTATCAAAACGGTCTCAGATTGTCATTAAACGATACAGATTTTTTGCACGGGCGCAATAATAAACAGCAGTTCTGAGATGATGTGCGGTTTCAATTTGCGAAAATGAAGGGAAATTTGTCTATTTAGCCAGACGCTTTTTCTGACAACAAAATATATGTGATAATGACAACTGAAGTGTATATACATCACGTATGTACATACATATACTCAGCCACATAAGTATACATACGGTTAACAAATTTCAGAAATTTGTTAACCAATCCGTTTTCGTTGAAAATCTTAATAATTGTCTGACATCTTTCTTTGATTTTAAGACGGCCTTTTACATTGGTTCAGAATTTTGTGAAATTTGTTATTAGGATGTATACTTTTGTGTGCCTGTGTAAAGAAATTAGAAATTTTTTAACCAATGCAAAAGACCGTCTTAAAATCGAGGCAACTATAAAGATTTTCAACGAAAACGGATTGGTCAAAAAATTTCAGAAATTTGTTAACCGTATGTATATTTTAGTAACTGTGTGTACGTAATTGATCATTACTACACTTCAGTTAGTATTACGACTACAGGACCTACAGTTTAAATTTAAATTTTTGAGAAACTTTTCATGGCACTTTTATTTTTACTCTCAGAATTTTTACCAGAAATCTGCTGAGAGGAAGTTGCCGAAGGAATATTTTTTTTTAATACTTCGCTTTGTTGGAGATGTCTGACCTGGGATTTGAACCGTTTTCTCACGTCTAATAAGTCAACATACAACCTACTAGACTAAGGCGACTTCATGTAGACATGTACTTAAAGATTTCGGTAATAAAAACTATATTTTTTATTTGTTTCAAATGAACGACTTATTGTGCTCCTGGTTTACAACCGAAATCACTCTTGGGCTTATGCATTCAAGCTTGGACTTCTCGTTGCTGGTGAGACTCTGTCATATTTGTTATAGGTAGCAATTATGTTGATTTATTCGACTGATTCGAGGACCCGTGGTTCAAATCCCAGCTTAGGATTCTCGAAACAAAATGAAATATGGAAAAAATATTTCTTTCGGTGACCTTCTCTCAGCAGTCTTTTAGCAAAAACTCTGAGAGTAAATAAAATTGTCGTGAAAAGTTTCTCAAAGCTGTAGCAGTCGCCGTAGTTTAGTAGATAGTGAGTTGGCTTATTAGACGTGAGGCCTCGGTTCAAACCCCAGGTCAGATATCCCCAACAATGCAAAATATGAAAAATTTTTCTTCATCTACTTTCTCTCACTCAGCAAGTTTTTTAAAAAACTCAGGTAGTATACAAAATTGTTATGAAAATTTCCTTAAAAATCAGTAGTTCGGGGTCGACTTTAAACGCCACTCTCGTCACTTATGGATAAGCTAGGTTGTAAACCTGACTAAAGTTTTCTTATGACCAATTGTGTTATGTATGTCGTTCGGTGCAATCCACACAGGCTCAGAAATGGGTCTATACTTTTTTGAAGGTTTTTGCTGCACTGAACCCAGCTTCAGAATGTAAAGAAAACATGGGTTTCTACCAGATTCGCATATGTTGGGTGATAACTTCCATTCTTTTAATTTGAATTGTTTTTTCGAGTCTTAAAGAATATTCGAAATCCAGCAAGCATTGCATTAGATTCAGAACTTTAAGAGCTTAAAACCAATCACTAAGTAGTAACCCCATTCATGGCGTCGCTAATTGTGTAAATGGTTGGCTCTGGTTGAATAAAGAACGTTGGCTTTTGCGAGCACCATACAACAAGGTCTGAAATAGATTTGATTTGATTTTTGATAGAATAGAGCCTTAAGAAAGCTTAGAGTTTATAAACCAATGGTTTGATGGAACCATTTTTATAACCCCAGTAAATTGGTGATTCAAAACACATATATACAGTGAGCGCCATAAGTGAGTCAACACCCACTATAATTTTAAATTTTCTATTATGGTCTTAAGTATAAAAAAAGTTCCCTTATCATGAATTGTTTTTTTTTTTTGTTAAAACGTTTTGTTTAAACGTTTTTATTTTTGGAAATTTATTCGACTATTTACTTTTATTTACTATATTTACTTTTCTCGCTAACCTAAGAAAATGAATTATTTCAGTGGTGTTTACTCACTTTTGACGCTCACTGTATGTACATTAGGGTGGCCCCGTTTGTATGGAGAAAAAATAAGGTATAGATGTTCCCAACTAAAATGAAAGTTTGATTCATTCTAAGACTACGTTTCTCAATTTTTTTCGTCCTGGGGTCAATATTTGGTGAGCTGGATCAAAGGATAAAAAAGTCCTTTTTTGAGATTTTTTGGATTTTTTTCATATTTCTTCCAAAAGAACTATATATAAATTTGGTATCATATGAAAGGTCTTTAAGAGGCGCTTTCAATAGGTTATCAGAAATTTAAAAAAAATTTTGAAAATTAAAAAATTTTGAAAATTTCAAGTTTCAAGGCAAGAATAATACGTTAAGCGAGCGGCAAGGAGCACTCTATAAAATCTAGTGTTAACATACCTTTCCAGAAGACTTGAGTAAACAATTATTTGCAGTCTCTATGAAGTATTACTAGATATTTACTAGTCTTCAATTATTTACATAGTCACTGTAACAAACTACATTTGCAACAGTCAGGACGACCTTTTTAAATTCTTTGTCGAGTGCAGGTAAATTAAATTGTTTGCACAAATGACACCTGACTGTCTTAAAACTACTCTTCAAATAATAGTCATGAGTTTAGTATTAATTTTTAAGAATTAGTTGCATACATGGCTGTTGCTTTCATGGTCATATACTACGATACAAGATTAGAGGATTTGACCACTAAATAGCGCAGCAAATTATTTTCCATTTTTTTTTATTCGATGAAAAACTATTTCTTTCGAGATATTTTTATCAGTTTGATGCATAAAATTTATTAACCATTCAAACGATAACAGACAGCATTACAACAGCAATAAAGAAAAAATGAAACTAAAATAACAACAACAACAACAACTGATAAAAAATTTCCATCAAAATATTTACTTGAACAATCACTGGCAATAAGACAAGGAGAAGATAACAGCCACCATAGACAGACAGGCAAGCTAAGCTAGTCAGTCAAGCAAGCCTGTGTGTTTGCCAGGCAGGTATTGGCATCAAATGGTGCCTGGCATGCACTGCACTTGCCTGACGATGTTGCAGCACATTTTCTAGTTAAATTAGTATGTCGTATAACCAGTGCAACAAGTGGCAGGCTGGCTGGCAGGCAGGTAAACAGGCAATCGAACACTTGTTTAAGTGTTGCTGCTGTTGCACTAGTAAATATTTTATAATCAATGGACAACACAGTGCAACTGCATTAAGAAAAACAAACGAAAAACAAATACAATCACTAACTGGGCTTTTTAACAAACTGAGTTTAATTCAAATGACTATGAAACGCATGAAATAATTTTAATTTTTAATTCGCAAAAAAAAAATTAAAAGAAACTGACTGGACTGTTGCAATGTAGAGCACACAATATAAGAAAAAAAAAAACCAAAAAAAAAATCGAAAATTAAGAAAAAAAAAACGAAATCCAAATTGAATTTATTGCCTTTTAAAGGCATATGTCGCAGTAGTATCCGGTTGTTGCACAGCATATACCCACTATAACTATGCAGACTAAACTGTGCATCGAACCTGTACTCTCAAAAGCACAACGAATTCGGTATGAAAATTACTGCCAAATAAGTAAAGAAAAACATTTTTTAACTACGCATTGCGTCTCTGTTTTCTTTCTTCGTTCGATCGAATTTTATTTTTTTTTTATTTAAAAAGTCTTTCAAATATGGTCATCATTCATTTACTCAAAACGAATTGTATGACAATTGTATTTGCATACCCACCATAACAATGCTGATAAAGGGAAGTAATCCTTAGAGAAAATTTATTGATAACAATTGAAATAAAAAATTTGAAAAACTTATTAGGTTTTGGGGTTACGTCGCTTCCATTAAAAGTCTGCTTTCCTTAAAAAAATAAGGTGTAGTGAAAAGGAATCCATAACTTTTCCATAAAATCGATGACCTTACTTAGCATCGTTCGAAATGTCAGATTCTAGTCGAATGTGCATAGTCGCCGTAGTCTTGTAGGAAGTGTGTTGGTTTATTAGACGTGAGGCCTCTGTTCTAACCTCAGGCCAGACATTGAAACGAGAATATGAAGAAGCATTTTTCTTCGGCGTCTGCCTCTCAGCAGTATTTTGGCAAAAACTCTGAGAGTAAAAATAAAATTTCCATGAAAAGCTTCTCAAAAATCTGTCGTTCAGCGTCGACTTTAAAACTGTAGGTACCGCCACTAATGTGTAAAAATTAACACACACAACATAAGTGGTGTGAGAAACTAGGTCGTAATCCTGACTAAAGGGTTGAAATGACCAATTATGTATGTATGTATTTTTTTGGGGTTACGTCCCTTCCATTTAACGTCTGCTTTTCTTACAAAATAATGTGTAGTGAATAGCAGAGAAGTCGCAGTAGTCTAGTAGGAAGTGTGTTGGATTTTTAGACGTGAGGCCACAGTTCACACCCTAGATCAGACATCTCCAACTAAACGAAAGCTGAAAAAATATTTCTTCGGTGACTTATTCTCAGCAGATTTCTGGCAAAAACTCTGCGAATCAAATAAAATTGCCATGAAATGTTTTTTAAAAAATCTGTCGTTCGGAGTCGACTTTAAACTCTTCGTCCCGCTACTCATATATAAAATTGACACGCACAACATAAGTGGTGTGAGAAGCTGAATCGTAATCCTGACTAAAGACTTGTAATGACCAATTATTTACGTACATATGTATGTATGTAAGTAATGAAAAGGAATCCATAATTTTTCCATTAAATTGGCGACGTTTTTATTCTAAAATTAATTGTTACCACTGCAGCAACGTTTTTTTATTTTTTTCAAGAGCAGATGGTAAGCATGCAGTCGCCGTCGTCTAGTGTGTAGTGTGCTGGCTTATTCGAAGCGAAACCGGGGTGAAAACCGCAGCCCAGACATCTCAAACAAAACGACTTCATATCAGCAGTCTTCTGGCAAAAGCTCTCTGAGTAAATAAAATTGCAATGAAAAGTTTCTTAAGAATCTGTTGTTTGGAGTCGATTTTAAACTGTAAGTCCCGCCACTCAGGGATAAAATTAACACAAGCAATATGGGTGCTGTGAAAAGCTAGATTGTAATCCTGACTAAATGGTTGTAATGACCAATTACGTAAGTAAGTAAGATGGTAAGCACTAGGTGCCAGATGTATACTGTAAAATGCATAAGATTTTTCTAAGTAAACCGATGGAACCCAATTTCTTTTTTAATGTCCAAAAAGGGGTTAATTTGAAGGTATTGCCTTTTTCGACTATCCAATTGCAAACAACTTAAAATTTTTTTGATCACTACTCCCGATCTGACTGGAACACTGTTTACACCAGCCTCCCGCAGTTTACATTTTTGCACGACTTTGTTGTGAGAGATCCGCTTTTCATCATACAGTGAGCGTCAAAAAAAAAAAAACTGTACACTATGTATAAAATTCTAACTATCACCAAACTCAACTTTTATTACTTAAGGAGAGTGTCCGAAAAAATTTGTTAAAATTTTTTTGTAATTTTTTTTGTTTCAATTTTAAAAACTGGCAATGAAATAATTCCAAAATAAAAATAACTGTAATTTATTAACGCATGTTTTTTTTAATGTACAGTTTCTTTTGATGCTCACTATATGTTTGAGAACTAGCCCGAATTTGTAGAGTTTCAGCAGTGATATACAAATGAAATCTCGTTTCAGGTTTTATTTTCTGAAATATTGTTTTCTACGAACGGTTTTTTTGTGAATAATTAAGCAAAAGACTCGGTGATTATATGAAGGTCAGACGTGACTATTGTCTTAATTCAGTTCATAATGTCGATTATTGGCCTTCTAGAGCAGAGTGCATATGTTTTTAATATGAAATTTATCGGAACAAATTCGATTTACCTGCATCAGGCTGTAAACCCTATTCACATTAACTGTTTCCAGATTTGTACGTTCTCGTTGCACATTCAAGAAACAGAGTCAAATAATTACAAATCCTTGAAAGAAATTTTCTTCAATAAGAAATCTTCTCTTTCTAACACCAGATCCATTCGCACTAATACAATGGAGTTATTGATTATTTTATGTCACCTATCGGTAAAATAATAGTTTCCTTTATACTACACCCTATATTTGCATACAAACTAACGAACAAGCAGAGATTTCTTAACCTGTGATACTTAAAAGTTGTCTTGTCACATGATATGATTTAGTTTCTCTGTATGACATCGGAGTGTGTGTGTATGTCTGTGTGTGTCGTATGCTATAAGTACTGTTCTTAGCTTCAGCTTGTTCGTTTCCTCCATTTGTTGCTTCGATGTGTCACTGCATCAAATGCAAATATGGTATGATTGGCGAGAGACAAGACATCGCGCTGTGACATCTAAATTTCGGAGTTTTTTTCTTCTCATTTTAAAAAGTAATTCCATGTTTGATCGTATGCCTCTTATGTTATACGCATATTTCAACTAAAGCAGCCTTTTAATGTTTTACTCTTATGCTGCTTATTTAAATAAAAATAAAAAAAACAAAATCGCGGAAAAAATCTCCACGTCATTTTAATAAATTGACAATCGGATGACAATTGATTGAAATTTCAAAGTTTTGCATGAAATAAACGAAATTATACTTGATAACTGACAGAGTGATTTGTTTCTAATCTGTAAACTACGACTACGTTTCTCAAGATTATATCAGACATTTAAGATTCTAATTTTCGATATTCATTTCGGTTTTTTTTTATTTCGAATTTTTTTTTTTTGTTTAGAGAACTAAAATAGCTCTATTAATACTGATTGAATTGAAGCATTTTTAACAGCTGAAATCGCAATCAAGTTTGTTTCATTTAATTGAAATCGTATGATTAAAAAAAAATTGGAAAAACGTAAAAGTCTTGAAAGAATTCAATGTATTTTTTAAAATTTAAAACGAAAAATATTTTTATAATTTTTAGTCCTACAAAAAAAAAAAACAAAAAAACATAATTAAGGTAAAGATGGCCACTTAACCTTGACAATAGTTCATATCAGAGATCAGCAATGAATATTCAAAAAAATGAGTAGAATCGAATCATACTCATAATTTCTGATACTTATACGTATTCATACTTATTTTAATATCATGGAACCTCTACTCATATTCAAAATTTGAAGTACTTACTCATCATATTCATACTTAACAACACGTATGATGTTGTTGTTTTCGACTCTTCATGACTCAACATTAACAAGAATCATAAAATAAGTATGATTCGCGTAAGAACACTACAATGCTCACTAGAAGGTTGTGTGTTTGCTTTGCTGAGGATACTCATCATTGCTCTGTTAAATATATATCAGTCAATTGAAGTCGCCGTAGTCTAGTGGGTAGTGTGGTTCAAACCCCAGGTCAGACATCTTGAACAAAACGTAATATAAAAAACAAATATTTCTTTGGCGACTTCCTCTCAGCAGATTTTTGGCGAAAACTCTGAGAGTAAATAAAATTGCAATGAAAAGTTTCTCAAAAATCTGTAGTTCGGAGTTGACTTTAACACTGTAGGTCCCGCCACTTCTGGATAAAATTAACACAGACAAGTGGTGTGAGAAGCCAGGTCGTAATCCTGCCTAAAGGGTAGTTGTCACCAACAAAAAAAAAAAAAAAAAAAAAAAAAAAAAAAAAAAAAAGTCATTAGAACATCTACTTATAATCTGTACGTTGTTAAGTATTTCAGAAGCAAGCAAATTAAATAAATCTGTAGGTTCAGACCTCCACTGACCTCTCAAATCGAAAGTGAAAGAGGAATAGCTTCTGAAAATAGAAAGAAAACAGTGGCAACGCCAAAAGCAGGATAGGGAAAGACACCGAAAAACGCAACTGAAGCAATTGCTTGAGCAACGAAATCGTCAATCAAACAGTTGATGAAAAGAATAAAGAAAAACTGGAACAAGGATACACAGCCTCTAGTAGTTGATACCTGGAGAAGAGGCTAACCTTTCAAGACTCCAGAAAGAAGGCCGAAGAATACAAGGGTAAAGCCGGGAACAATGCTCCACAAAAGTAGCAGGCGGTCATAACAGGGGCAAAGAGGCATTGCTGACATCGAGCAGAATTCTAAAATTTGTCATTGAAATATGTTTAAAAGAGACATTATAGAGAAATCCCATAAAGTTTGAGGGAAGTACAACGGATCGTGATTTCAACATCTTCTCACGATAATATTAAACTAATAATCAAATGGTGAAAGGCGTAGTATATAAAGTGTGTGCAGAAAAATTTATCAGGTATTTAGCTCAATTAGAGTTCACGGTTTAGGCTCGCACTTGCCACCCTTAACAGGTGTTTGCTTGTCAATCCTACCAAGCATACAACAAAACCTTACAGAGACAACGGCTTGTACCGAATCACCACAACTGAATTACGACCATTTCTGCATGATGTTTTCATTAGAGAGCCATTCCTTAGCATCATTTTTTTCGGGAAGTGTTTCCATTATGTTTTGACTCACTATCAATTCAGTCTGTGAGGTTTTTAGATCCCAACTTTCAAGAGGTTCAAATTGTGGCAATGCTATCTACTGGATATTCCTATGTATGACGCATTTTTTTTACCAATACTTATAGAGCGAAACTACCGAACACAAAAAGTGTATCTCTTATTACACAGGATCATGACTACAGTTCAAATGTTTAGGAATGTATATGACTTGCGTTTCCTTCATTTTGTCTTTGCTGGTGGTCCTTTTTGAAATGCCTTCAGAAATCAGTGAGTTATTGAATCACAACTGCAGCCATATTTAATCTCCTTCATATAGGGCATGAGGCGTAAATAATTTTATTTTCCTTCAACCTCCATTTACATACATAATTGGTCATTACATTCCTTCAGCCCGGACTGCAACCTACATAGCTTGTAACGCCACTTATGTGGTGTGTGTTAGTTTTATCCTCGAGTAGCGGGACCTAAAGTTTAAAGTAGACTCCGACAGACAGATTTTTGAGAAGCTTTTCATGGCAATTTTATTCACTCTCAGAGTTTTTGCATGAAATCTGCTGAGAGAAAGTAGCCGAAGAAATATTTTTCAGATTTCGTTTTGCGAGAGATGGCTGACCTGGGGTTTGAACGGTGGCCTTATGTCCAATAAGCCAACATACTACTTACTACACTAAGGTGACTTCAAACCTCAATTATTAGTAACAATTTAATTTAAAATATTTAAACCGAGTATTTATTATTTAAATTCCATATCAAAATGCAACAAAGTTTGCATTTTTTTATTTTAATTTCTTGTTTTTTTTTGTTTTTGTGAAATTCTAAACGCCCTGTCAAATGTAACATTTTCATTTAAAACATTTTAATTTTCATTAGCGATTACTAATAGACACAATTACGGTGCTTATCTGCAGTAATATTTTCGTCGCAATGGCATGTCATACTGTGTAACATTCATTCTACACGTACATACAGACACACACTGGTATTTATACGGTTAAGTGGTGGTGTGTGGTGGTATTCTAAACTCCCACTTTAATTGTTTAATACGATGGTATTTAAATGCAGTCTCATATGGAAATGCTATTTAAATTAACGGCTACAACTGCTAACGGTGCTGGTGCTGGTGCTAGTGCTGATGCCAGTGGCTGCCAACAGTCACCGACAACATCATGATGTCACATTTAACACTTGGCTTTAGAATTTGTTTTGTTTTGTTTTTTTTTTTTTTTTTTTGCTTCATCATCATCATTATCATTATTGCTGCTGTTGTTGTTGTTGTTGTTTTAATGCAACATATTTAAATAGTTATCTTTATCTGGTTATAAATACTACAAAACAAGCTTCAGCTCTCTTTATCTGCACCACGACTTGTACTCACTACTGATCTCGACTAGATGTTGGTTGGTTGGGTTGGTTTGGATGGTTTGTTCGTTCGTTTGTTTGTTTGTTCATTGGCATGACATTGTATGTCGTATTGAATTTTGTCTGTAAACAAGTCTGGGCGCTATCTAAAGCTAAGGCTGGCTGGCGGTATGACTTTATGACTGGCAGGCAATCAAGCAGCAAAGACTGCTTCCCAGTGTCTCTCTCACTGTAAGTGACTCATTTTTCCATTGTCACAGTTGGAATTCAACTGACAATAATCGCTGTCTGTCTACGATCATGTTTTTTTGTTTCGTTCTGTGACGACAAACGATTTTTACTGTTGATACTGTTGCTCTGGCTGCTGCTGCTGCTGTTGCTTCTGATGATGATGAAGCAATAAAAATAAATTTTTGCATTTTTTTTTTGCATACACAGACAATCAGAATTAAGCCGGAATATCGCAGAGGAAAAAAAATTTTGTTTTGGAATATTTTCACATGAGATCTCTTGTAGGAGTAGAATGCAGAAATTATTTATGCGTTGCTGACATTTTATGGAAACGAGAGTCTCTATGATAGGGCAAGAGTAATGGCAAGCCATAGACTATGTTAAGACAAGAATAATGGCTTTTGCAATGCTTGTGATGAGTTTACATACAGGGTGTATCAAGCAGAACAAGTTCTACGTATTTTTGTTGCATTGCAAAGCAGCTGTGAACTTACATATGTACGTACGCCATTACAACCCTTCAGTCAGGATTACGACCTAGCTTCTTACACCATTTATGTTGGGTGTGTTAATTTTTATACATGAGTGGTGGGACCTATATTTTAAAAACGACTCCGAATGACAGATTTTTGAGAAACTTTTTCATGGGAATTTTTTACGTACTCTCAGAGTTTTTGCCAGAAATCAGCTGAGAGGAAGTCGCCGAAGAAATATTTTTTTTTCATTTTCCGTTTTGTAGGAGATGACTGACCAGGGTTTTGAACCGTGGCCTCAAGTCTAACAAGCCAACGCACTTCCTACTAGACTACGGATACTTTAAAACAGCTATGTTCCGATCAATATTCTGTGTGAAAAAAGTCTCGAGTTTTATAAACAAAATATTAAAAATTTTTAAATTTTTTTTGGCGTTCTCATGAACATATAAAATTATTATCGATTTTCAATTTGTTGACATTTTATGTGACTAATTTTGTATTTAACTTCGTAATTTACAACATGTTCCAATGATTACTACATTACGTCTATTCATGCCATTTAGAGCCTAGTCAAGTGGCACCATTATTTAATATGAAATATTTTTTGTTGTTGTTTTATTCATAAAATTCCGATTTTCATTCAAATAATTTTCTTCCCGCCACCATTTGATCTTGTCTAGCCGTTAATCGTTATTCTAATGCTTTGCCTGAAAATCATTAAAAACGAATAAAAATTGCAATTTTATGTTTGAATTTCGAATTATTTACGACATTTTCAGGGTGTTAACTAATATTATATGATTCAGATTGTTATTTGTCATAATCATAAATACATTTATTATTGAATAAAATTAAAATAATAAAAACTTTAAAACTTTATTCACTCACCCTCCTCTGAGCAGTATTTATACGATAATTTCCATATTGTATGTGCAGGGGATTTCCATCAACAGTTTTTTTATTTTTATTTTTTTGCGATCAACGTTAATTCCATTATTTTGCAATAAAGAAAACATAAAACTTTTAATTTTATTATTGCGGATGTAGGATTAATGCAACTGAATTACTGTGAGAGACTTTAGTTTTTTTTTTTGTAGTCGCCCAGTAGGTAGTGTGTTGGCTTATTAGACGTAAAGCCAGGGTTCGAGCCCCAGGCCAGTCATCAAAACAAAATACAAAAAGTATTTCTTCGGCGACTTCCTCTCACCAGATTTCTGGCAAAAACTCTGAAAAAAGTTTCTCAAAAATCTGTCATTCGGAGTCGACTTTAAAACTGTAGGTCTCGCCACTCATGTATAAAATTAACACACGCAACATAAGTGGTGTGAGAAACTAGGTCGTAATCCCGACTGAAGGGTTGTAATGGCCAATTATGTATGACGTTAGTTTTATTTTAATTTACAAATTTTGCTTTCCTATCAATGAATCATAAAAAAAAACATCTTTGTTTTTGAAAATCTTCTTTTGGAAATACGGAATATCCTTAAAAATCCAAATACTTGGAAAACTTGCTATCGTCGCTCCCAGGCAATACTGTCCTGACAAACTACAAAATACTGCTCGTTTACTTTGACAATCGAACAATCCCCTTCGCAGTACTTGATGATATGCCCATAATGTGCAGTTGGTTTGGTGACAATTCCCATTTGAAAAATGTACTTTGAGTTTACAATGCCCTCTCAAAATGCCCGATACTAACCTCAGTTTACTCTTGGATGATCTGTTGCATGACTGAAATCTCCTCTTATTGTAATTTCCCAACAAAAAGTTGGATTGCCTCACACCCATTAAGTTTAAGAAGAGTATTTGCCTCTCGTTATTTTCCTTTTCGTTAAGTATATAGTCGCCGTAGGTCTAGTAGGTAATGTGAGGCCTCGGTTCAAATCCCATGTCAGACATCAAAACGAAAATATGAAAAAAAATATTTCTTCGGCGACTTCCTCTCAGTAGATTTCTGGCAAAAATTGCCATGAAAAAGTTTCTCAAAAATATGTCGTTCGGAGTCGACTTTAAACTGTAGGTCCCGCCACTCATGTATAAAATGAACGCACACAACATAAGTGGAGTGAGAAACCAGGTCGCAATCCTGATTGAATGGTTGTAATGACCAATTATGTATGTATGTACTCTGAGAATAAATAAAATTGCCATGAGAAGTTTCTCATAAATCTTCGCTGTTGCCTTTGAACTGTAGGTCCAACCACTAATGTATAAAATTAACACACACAACTTAAGTGATCTGCGAAACTAGGTTGTAATCCTGACTGAAGGGTTTTTTTTTCGTTGAGTATATCTTTCCAAACGTCTGTCTCCACTCCGCAGCAAGGTTATGGCGTCATCAGAGATGTGGAATATCGTAAATTCATCTGCCTGCATATTGCCATGAATTTCTAAATAAACTGCCATTAGCAGAAGAAAACCTTTTTTTCCTGCTTAACTGATTCAGCTTACCCAGGACAGTCCCATACTATTTCCAATTTAACATTCTAAGAGTTTAGTGCTGGAATGGCGGCCTAACTCTGAGGTAGTATTGTTATGTTCTATCCTTTGTACCGTTTATCCAAGTTGAATTGAGCACTTCTTTCGATGGCAGAGACTTCCGTTTCTAAGATGACTGCAAGTTCCCGCTTGAGCTCGAAATATTTCATGCTGAAACTAAAAAACTGTCACTACTATCCCGCAATCCGTTCTTGAACCATTCGTATACTACAAAAGTGGTCCCCTTTTATGTTTGTGTTCGAAGGCTTGGAAATACCCCTTCTGTTTTCACGTATCGAAACTCGGTATTGCTTTTGATACGAGGTAACTAAAATTGAGTGAATTGAATATTATAATGCCGTCGATGGTTAATTGGTGTCGTTCACCAGACATTTACTAGCTGTTTCGTTTATCCTGCATGTAGCTTTCTTCGCGGATACCTACGCAATATCTACAGCATAAGTCAGATTATTACGATATTTTATACTAATTAAGTGAATCAATTACTCCCACAAATATGATTAAAATGACCTGAAATGATATCGATATGGACATACACTCCTCCATGTAACACTGTTCACAGTGATGCGTACTGGGCCCCTATGAGGGAGGCGTAGTAAATTGTTTACCACCATTTTCTTTCAAACACACTCCAGATGCCACAAACATAGATACGTAATTGGTCATTACAACCCTTCAGTCAGGATTACGGCCTAGCTTCTCACATTACTTATGATGTGTGTGTTAATTTTATACATGAGTGGAGAAGCCTGCAGTGTAAAGTCAATTCCGAACGACAGATTTTTGAGAAACTTTTCATGGCAATCTTATTTACTCCCAGAGTTTTTGCAAGAAATCTGCTGAGAAGAATTTTTTCATATTTCGTTTTGATGTCTGACCCGGGGTTTAGACCGTGGCCTCACGTCTAATAAGCCAACACACTACTATTATACTACAGCGATTTCAGATGCCAGATGCCTTCTCGAAATCAATGAACCCCCAGATAGAAAAGTTGTTCTCGGTTCCTGTATAAAGAGATGCAATAAGATCCATTCTACAATGTTGTGCTTGGAATCCTAGCAGTTAATTGCGTAGTACGGCATCGATTTTACTCCATATTCGATCAATAATTCTTGGTATTTAGTGTCAAACTTAGCTGCATGATGCCTCTCCATTGATGCCATTTTTTCGGGATGCTTATTAAAGTTCTTGACATCCACTTCGGTTAGGTCTGAGTGGTAGCACTGATTTCACAAAGCTCACTTGAGCACGCATAGCGGCCCGTTGTGATCCACTTAATCGCAAAGGATTTATTCACCCTGATGTTCTGAAATAGTGGACGGAGCATTTACTCAGTCCAGCCTCGAGTATTTCCGCTGAAATAGTTCTAGTTCCCTTAGCTATTACTGCATTGATCTTCCATATCGCTGAAGCGTTGGTCATTGACGTGCAAAAACAATTAAACTCTTTATTGTTCTCACTACTTTTGTGTGTCACCGAATACAACTCTGTTCGCTCAAACACTAACAACTATTCGGTAGATCTTCACAATAGCCATCTTCAAACCACGACTATTTACTTCGCACGCAACGTGCTTTCACACAAGACTGACTGAATTCTAATGACTGATTGCCTGCTTTGTTTTGCCTTTTTATATGTCCACAAAATCAGTCTGATAAACATTCTTGAAGCGGAAGGTTCTTGTTCTAGCTTTCTCGAGAATTCTATCGCGACTGCATTGTTGTTTGTGTATTTTGTTCACGTTGTTTGTTGTTGCGTTTCGTTATCTATCCCCTTCTCTTTCTTACTCATGGTCTTTTAGTTTATTAGCTTTTGCTTATTCATGCTAATGTTAAACAATGTTTTCATATTCGTAACAATATCCTTAAATTGTCCTTTTTATACACCATAAAAGTTTCCTTCAGTTCACAACAAGTTGTCGTATAATTAAAGCGAAATCAAATTCCATTGACATTACCATGTAGTTGGTAACCCCTTAACCTCCTACAATACAATATTGTCTAGTGTGGTCATAATATAGTTGCCACACAATCGCAATTTAAATTTTATTGTTGCAATAAATTTCCATCGAATCGAAACAACAACGAAGAGAAGGAGATAGAGAGAGAAATACGAATGAAATACGAGTGAAATAAATAAAATTAAAAATTATAAATAAACATACGCTTGTGAACATGACTCCATAAAACATGTCCATAAGTTTTGATATCATTTTTCAAAGTGCACTTAATAGACGCCATCGTTTATGTTGCAAAAGGAAAACTAAACAACAAGAAACAGACTGACTGAGCGGCTTGGCTGACTGAGGTTGCTCCTTAAACGTTGTAATGCTAACGAATGTGCGAGCGAGTCTAAGCAGCTAGAAATCTGTGTCATTATTTATTATTAAATGAATGTGTGGCGCATGCGTGGCATTGGGTTCATGTGCATGTACATTCAATAGTCTGTTGTACATGTGATAGAGTGTAAGTGTAATGTTTGAACATGTGTTGCAAATGCTACGGGTTCGGACGTAGTCGTGTGCAATATATTCGTACGATTATGTTTTTATTTACAAGCGTCTCTAATAATGCGTGCAAAAAATGCGTAAATTTTAAGCATAAATATCGACATGTTGTGGAGTATTGCTCTCTCACACGATATGTGTATGTGTGTGTGTCTACGTATAGGGAAACTTGCAATTTACTCCCAAATACTGGTGGTAATTTAAAACCAATGCAGCAGGTTCCTGTTTGAAAGAAAAAAAAAAACAAAATTTGTTGCGTTTGTTTTTCCAATTTCGTTCGTTCGTATGTATTAACGAACGAACAAAATTAACATTTAAAATAAATGCACGTTGAGTATTTGTTGTTGTTGTTACATTCGTCCCTGCACTCCAATGTGGTGTGTAATTTCAAATTGAAATAAAAAATTGTATCGACGATAAGTAACCCAGCCAATGGGGCAACGGCCATACCACCACAGTATTATTAACAACAATACCCAGGCAACACAGCAATACAATACTCAGATTTTAACACACTGCTTGAGGTCTATAAATTTGTTTCTTATATTTTGTTTTTTTGTTTTTATTATTGTTTTCTAAGCATTTTCCAATTGTAGGAGTCTCCTCTAATGTCGTAAAAATAAACCAAAAAAAAAAAAAAAAAAAAATGATCAGCCAGTGTCTGACTGGAGTGGTTCCAATAAAAGTGATCGTATGTTGTCTGGGAGGAAAAAGTCATTGTTGGTCCTTGTTTCACATGTGTATGTATGTTTATTTTTGTTGTAGTTTAACACATGTATTTTTGAAATTTTTGTAGTAAAAAAATCTATGAAAAAAACTTACACATGCAGGAAAAATTATCATATTTTTTTCCTGCATTGTTGTTGTTTGATTCAATTTTCTTTTTGTGTCTGTCTGTATGTGTTTTTTTAATATGAATAAATGATCCTAATAAACATTTAAAGTCTACTTACTTACGAGCATAATAAATACCCTCCAACTAAGTGTAGAGGCACATTTGGCTTGTCATTCTAATGACAACAAATTCGAATTTGATTAAAACGGTTTGGATATGAAGAAAAAAATACAATGTTCTGTACAAAGTTATATGTGACGCTGTATGTGCGCATAAAACATATTAAGATGTTCAAAACAAAGCTCAATTTATGCAATCTGTTGTTATTATTTTAACAGTTTTACAGACAATTGGTTTTCTAAGCAACGACTTCTCTGGCAACATCAATGAAAAGTGTACGAATGTAAGGAAAATAACTGATAGATCCTGCAGATTAGGTTAGAGGACGTGTACTTGTCAATTAAGACAAGTACAGTACCCGGAGGTCGAATTGACCCATTGTACAACGTCCTAGTTTCTTACACCACTTATGCTGTGTGTGTTAATTGTATACATGAGTGGTGGGATCTACAGTTTTAAAGTCGACTCCGAACGACAGATTTTTGAGAAACTTTTTCATTGCAATTTTATTTACTCTCAGAGTTTTTGCCAGAAATCTGCTGAGAGGAAGTCGCCGTAGAAATACTTTTTTTGTATTTTTGTCTAGATGCCTGGCCTGGGGTTTGAACCTTGGCCTTACGGCGACTTCTAACATTTCCTTTAAATTTTAATCATTACGGACTACCCACAAAGCTATCAGTTTCCACTGTGTGTGACTCACTTCAATAATACTTACTTTACTTAGGATTATGACCTAACTTCCTATACCATCCATGTTTTGTTTGTTAATTTCATCCAAATGTGGCAGGAACTACAGTCTAAAGTCACCTCTGAACGACAGATTTCAGAAGCTTTTCATAGCAATTTTTTGCCGAAAGGATGTTGCTGAAGAAATGTTTTTTTCACATTTCGTTTTGTTGATGTTTGAGCTGGCGTTTGAACCACAACCTTGCGTCTAATAAGCCAACACACTACCTACTAGATTACGGCGACTTCATAATGTGAACATTTAAGGCTTCACAAATTCGTTGTCTACCCATTAATTTTGCAATTTTCCTGTTTCGATTTTATTTTCTATGCTTTCCAAGGAGCTGTTTTTGTTAATTTAATCGTCTGTGTAAGTGATTGGTATACTATTGTAGTTGTTGCTTTTTTTGTATACAATTGCTAAATTGTAACAAAATATTGTCGGGTTTTTTGTTGTTGTTTGTTTGTAACAATCTTTCGTTGTTTTTAAGCATGGACATGTAATTTATGCACATGTCAATATGGTTAATTGTAGTAATTTTTATAATTTCAATTCGTTGTTCTCTCGTATTTTCAATAAAAGTGTGTTTTTTTCTTATGGTGTAGGGTACACAACTATACTAAGTACTATAGAAGCTTCTGGTTATGATGCTGATCGTTTAAGGATGAAATCTGTCACTCGGAGTCGACTTAAAACTGTAGGTCCCGTCACTCATGTATAAAATTAACACAAACAACATACGCGATGTGCGAAACTAGGTCGTAATCCTGGCTGACGGGTTGTAATGACCAATTATGTTATGTATGTACTACGTGTCGACCTTTACCGAAATGTTTTATTTAAACATGGATTTTCTTTCTTTTTTTCTTCGTTGTTTAAATTGTTTAAAACTCAATTTAAAGTTTTGTAATCGATTACACTATCACTGCAGGAGGACACGCCTTTTAGAAAAAGGAACACGAGAGTTTTATACCGAAAATAATACTCATGCATGAACTGTTTGGTTTTGAATGTAGTTTTTTAGTTAATTAAGGTTACTCACATATTTTTCCCTAAGTGAGTAATAGTTTGTTTAACATTTGATTTCAATCTTGAAATTCAATTCAGAAAAATTCATCTCAAAAACCGCACATTATGTGTGTTTAAATTATGGGATGATGAGTAAGTGTTGAATGAATGAATTTTATTGTGTTAGTTTTGATGAATGACTTTGCATTACGGCCACCACGTACATTTTCATTAAATACTAGAAGGCATTCAGTTCAGTTCAGTTCAATTAAAATGTGTTGTGGGTGTTGTTAGAAGATGAAATTCTTTTTTTTTATATTTTTTGTTGTTGCTTTTCAGCAAATGTCTATTGCAAGTGTTTCAAATGGCACTTTGCCTGACAATTAGCTCAGCAAATAATAACAATTAAAATTAAGAGAAAACTGAAAAACAAATAAAAGCACCAACACGGCCGCCATAAAAGTCAAGAATATTTTTTTTAAATAAATTATTTGTATAGAAATTAAAAATAAAAAATCAAAATAACAAAATACTTAAATTCTATGCAACAAGTTCTTTGCACTCTACGACCATAATAAAACAGGCAAGGCATGTTGGTTAGTAAAGGTCACTTGCAAATGCGCTACGATGTGAATTTTTTAAAGTGAGGTTAACAAAGCAACAAAAGAAAATAAATATGAAATGCGACAAGTAGGAGCCAGTGGGTGTTAATTACATACATAGTTGCTCATTACAATCTTTCAGTCAGGATTACAACCTAGTTTCTCCCACCACTTATGTTTTGTGTGTTAATTTTATACATGAGTGGCGAAACCTACGGTTTAAAGTCGGATCTGAAAGATAAATTTTTTGAGAAACTTTTCATGGCAATTTTATTTTTACTCTCAGATATTTTGCCTGAAATCTGCTGAAGGGAAGACACCGAGAAAATATTTTTTCATATTTTGTTTTGTTGGAGATGTCTGACCTGGGGTTTGAACCGCGGCCCCATGTCTAATAAGCTAACACACTACCTACTAGACTACGGCGACTTGTCAAGGCTTATGGTATGTAATACTTGGGCTCTATTAGGCAGAATATTCGCTTCCTCAATTCTAATCACTTCATGATAACTAAGAACACATTTAATGTGTCGATATCGATACCATGTCTGGAGTAATTGTTAATCAATTTTTTTACACTCCAGGATGGTTTTTGATTCTGTATTCCTGGATTTTATTGCCCTCATTGTCATTCGACTATACGTAAAGCTATTTAAATCCCTATACGTCAAGTTTAACTTATGATTACTAGCCAAGATCATTCATTCCCTGGTTGCGCGTACCTCCGCTTGAAAAACCGAATTATGGGCCGGTAGCCGGAGGCGTAGTTTCGTTTCTGATTCTTCTATATAGAGGCCCAGTCCCGTCCTATATCCATGTTTAGAGTCATCCATGTAGCAACTGGTCCCCACGGGCATCTGTTACATGAATCCGCGTTTGACCAAGAAAGTCTGCGCGGTCCAAGAGTATAAATCATGGCGGGTAAAATAAGCAAATAAAACAACCTCTTCTATGGCAATTAAATAAATAATGACTTAAAACCGATTTCAAGTCGCCATAGTCTAGTAGGTATTGTGTAGGCTTATGAAACATGAGGCCACGGTTCAAACCCCAGGTCAGACATCAAAACGAAAATATGAAAAAAATATTTCTTCGGCGAGGAATTCGCAGATTTTTGGCAAAAAATCTGTCGTTCGGAGTCGATTTTAAACTGTAGGTCCCGCCTCTCATGTATTTTTAACACACACAACATAGGTGATGTGAGAAGTTAGGTTGTAATCCTGACAAAAGGGTTGTAATGACCAAATTTGTATGTATGTAATATGACTACAGTGGAAGGAATGTTATCCCAAAGAAAGGCTTCTTTGGGATCCGGTAAAAGAGTCTTTATTAAGGGCTGCTGCAAAATATTGAATTTTCGGGACAAATTACTAACACATTTATACACTGTTCAGATATGCATCTTTATTACGTAAATCGCAATAAACGCTTTTATTGAGCTCAATATATCATATAAAGTTTCAATTAATAAATGCACAATAAATACGCAAATTGTTATAATATTGAGTAAAATTTAGAATGCAATTGCACAATAAGTTTGCAAATTGTTATAATATGGAGTAAAATTTAAAATGCAGCACTGACATAAGTGTGTTTAGTGAGCAGATTACAATTAACCGAACACTTTTTGATGATATTTGACAAACCAAATGTCAACAATGACAAACAAAAAATGGCGACCAAAATAAAAACAATGTTGTTTAAACAATCAGCTGTTTTGTTTACCAGCTGCCAAAGGAATATTGAATAAGCTGAACTGCGTATGTGTATAATGCCTGAACACTTAAAATATTGTACTCAATTAATCGAATATTGACTCAATTAATATGCATATCTGAATATAGTATTACGTTCATGCACAATTGCTACCACGGACGAGCGTTTACTCCACCTTAGTTACCAACCTAAACGTTAAACTTGAAAGTGCCGAACATGGCTTGTATGGTGCATGGAAGGGTATAATAAATAACGACAGCAGCAAAATTATTGCACAGCTGCAATTAAAGATTGCATTTGAAAATAAAAACGAAGAAGAAGAAAAAGAAAATCTCATCATTTGGCGTTTGGCATGACGAAAACAACAATAGCACCAGCAACTAAAACAACAATAAAGAAAACAAATGTTAATCAGGGAAGCGAAGAATGAAAGAAAAAAATTTTTTTAAATCACACAGAAATTCATGAATTTGAAACCATCAAACTGGCAGTCAAGCAAGCAGTCCGAATTCTATTGTTATTGGCTGACGTTCAAAAAAAATTTTTTCTGTCTTTGCCTTGTTGTTGTTGATATTTTAATTACGTTCAAGCATATTCAACGCCAGTCATTAGTCAGTAGCAGGCAGGAGCAGCAGCAAAACAGCAACAGCAGTAGCGCAAGCTGCTTAAATAGTGGCAGCAACATGAATGGCATTGCAGCAGCAACATCAGCAACAATCTCAATCTCAAGCAAGCAGCTGTTAATTTAAGAAAAAAAAAATTATTTTTAATTTTTTTGGTGCCTTGTTGTTGTTGATTATTGTTATTGTTATTGCCATTGTTATTGTTTTTGTTGTTGTTGATTTTTTTTTCTTAATGTGGCGCCCTCTTTTACAAACGAGACATGTAGTGCTGATTGTGATTTAAAAGATCTTTTTTCGCCAGTTTTTTTTTGTTTTTTCTTGCTTTGGTTCCGCTGATAGAAAAAAATAAATACTCAACAACAACAATAACAAGAAGAATAGCAAAAACATAAAACAACAACAAATGAAATATTGTTAAAGATTTAAATTCTTTTCAAATTAAAACTGAAGAAAAACTGGCAATGCGATGTAATAATGGTTTCATGCACCTGCAGCAGCAACGTCATGCATCGCCACATGTTTTGTAATGGTGTTGTTGTCTTTATTGTTATTGCTGTTACAAAAAAATAGTTGTACTGATTGTTGTTGTTGTTCGATAACACTCTAATCAAACACAAAGCCACTCAATTATGGTCATAATTTAGCCTCAACAAAATTGCGGCTCTACATTGTTTTGTTTTGGTGGTTTTTCGCAGACATTATCGCAACACTAAACAGTTTCTTTAAATTTCCCAATATCAGGAAATAAATGATCGTATATATTAGGCTATGGATCGATTATATTGATTTGTTTTCGTCTGGTCAATGGCAATACATTTGAGGGCCTTAGTTAGTCACAACGTAAGAGTAAAGTTTGAATTTAAAATGGAAATTTCAAGTGTTATGCTGTAAATGTACCACGAAGAAGAGTAGGCAAATACTTTCTACATGAGCAGTATTTTCTAATGGGAAATCTTTCTCAGAAAACGTATCTAGTTTGTTAACAAAATTAGAGTAAATACTGGTTTAATCGCAGCAATCAATCAATCATCTTGATTGTCAATCATCAATTATCTTTCAGTCATGATTGTCAATCATCAATCATCTACCAATTTTTATTATCAATCATTAATAATCTATCGGTCGCCGTAGTCTAGTAGGTAGTGTGTTGGCTTATTAGATGTAAAGCCAGGGTTCGAGCCCCAGGCCAGACATTAAAACAAAATACAAAAAGTATTTCCTCGGCGACTTCTTCTCAGCAGATTTGTGGTAAAATCTCTAAGAGTAAATAAAATTGCCATGAAAAGTTTCTCAAAAATCTGTCATTCGGAGTCGAATTTAAACTGTAGGTCCCACCACTCATGTATAAAATTAACACCCATTAATATAAGTCGTGTGAGAAACTAGGTCGTAATCCTGACTGAAGGGTTCTAATGACTTATTATTTATGTACGTATGTAATTTCAAGTGTGGTGCTATAAATGTACCACGAAGAACACCAGGAAAATTTTTTCTTCAAGGGCAGTACTGTATATTAGGAAGTATTTCTGTGAAAGTTTATCTAGTCTACAAAAATCAGCGTAAAAACAAGTTTAATCGCAGCAATCTATCAATCATCTTGATTGTCAATCATCAAACAACTATTAGTTTTGATTGTCAATCATTAACCATCTACCAATTTTGATTGTCAATCATTTTTTGGCATAGATTTCTGCTTGAAAGACAGAACTGTTCTTGGGTACATCTGAGCTTATGTACTCTGGTTAATGATTCAAGCCTTTCAAGCAGTGGCAGGCAACATTGCAAATCATAATTTTCCTAAGCTTCTCAATTACGAAAGTTTAGCAATGAAAACCACATTTTTTTTTTACTTTTTGCGCTCGTATTTATTAAATGCTCGGTTCATAACTGTTTTATTTATAACTTTAACGAAAGCTATGGCTTCTCAAGTAATGCCGCCTTAATGCTGGCATGGGGATAATAAGTAAACAGATCACTTATCAGTCTTGATTGTCAATCATCAACCATCTACCAATTCTGATTATCAATCATCAAAAATGTATCAATCTTGCACAGATTCACACACAGATTTCTACTTGAAAGACAAAACAATTGTTAGGTACCTCCGAACATACTCTGGTTAATGATTGAAGCTTTTCAAGCACTGGCAGACAACATTACAAATCATACTTTTCCTATGCTTCTCAATTACGAAAGTTTAGCAATGAAAACCACATTTTTTTTACTATTTGTGCTCGTATTTATTAGATGCTCGGTTTATAAATATTTTATTGATTGCTTTACGAAAGCTATGGCTTCTCAAGTAATACGTGAACAGACGATCCTTGAATACCAACAATACCTTTATGAAACTCTTTGACCAGCATTCTTTAAAATATTCCTCTCTGTGAATATTTGTACCATATTGCCTCAATCGCAAATACTACCAGAGCCCAAGTAAGGCCAACTAACAATAACAGAAACGCATAGTAAAGATGTTCAAGCGTAAGAGATTTATTTTCCTCCGGATCAAGGAACATCTTTAATTGGCCACTTAGAATGCCATCCCATTTGGTGTCCTCTAAGATCTTCTCCATCAAGCCATTGCTACGTATACGTAATAAAAACGTATTGAAATGATCGATAATTGGAGAACGATGCGGCACGACTAAATAATGGTGGCGATAATTCAATACCTGATCCAATTTACGGGCAATGGGAGTTTTCATGTAGGTTTGTTGAAACAATACAAAGTCGGCCAGCTCTTCGTGGGCGGTGTACATGTAGGTCATATTGAGATTTAGGCGAAGTCGATGCATATCTTTGTTATTGCCGGTGCGAAAGCGTTTCTTTAAATCCTCCGGTATATCTAACTTTAACACGTCACCGATATCAGTTGTATATTCCAATACGTTCTGATCTATACGGTTTAAATCCTCGAATGTTCGCAAAGGCACTTCATAGACTTTGGCTGTCAACATGCTGGACAAACTTGAGGAATAATAGGTGGTTATGAAAATGCCCGTAAAGAGTATCAACAGTTGGAGAAGAAAAAATTTCATGGACTTATTGCCTTGCATGCCCTGAGATATGAAGATAATAATACGTAGAGCATCTAAAGCCAATTTACTAAAGTCCTTGACAATTTTTATTCGCTGTTGCATGAAATATATTAAAACGCCAAACGCAGCTGCAGTTAAAATAATGATGGACAGCACGTAAGCATTAAATGGTAGGGTTAAGTAGGAACTCAATGTAATCTCTTTGGCATTGGGTGTGATCAGGAATACTCTTGTCAAAAACAATGAATCGGTAACGGCTAACATATCCTGATATGTCCTTAGAAATAAAGGAACGAAAGAGTGGTGAGGGCTCTGCTGATAATCGTTTACTACATCCTTATATTGTGTTATCTTATTCGACCACATATCTATGAACTTGTACTCAATGGAAGCATTGTAATAATTTAAATACAATTCAATCCACTTATAATAATAACCACAGCGTACCAGTTGACCTTTGCTTTTCGTATAGTTAAAGCAAAAATTGGCAAAATCAAAAAATGGCAACAAGTATGTTCTGTGATGGAAATTATTCAGATGGGATTTATCTAAGAAATCCGATGGCTTTTTAATCTGTACCACCTTAATGCTGGGATAGGGATGATAAGTGTACAGACGATCCTTGAATCCCAACAATACTGATATGAAACCCTTTGACCAGCATTCTTTGAAAATCTCCATTAAATCTGTTTCCTTGCCATCATCACTTGCATATACCAAAATAATATCCTTGAAGTGAAGTTTCCATAGCAAACGATCCATTGCACTGAAGGTTACATTGAAGTTTTCTTTGTTTAACCAAGCCATCGTTAGAACTTCTTTATTGAATAACTCATACACGGGCCTTAACTCCTCGGTGGGATTGTAAACGTAGTTTATAATTAATCTTGGTTTTGTATTGGTTTTTAAAAGTTCTTGATAACTTTCTGCATATTTCTTGGAATTATTTAAATCGATTACAATATTTATCGATAATTTGTGGTGCTCGTTTAAAAAGTAAACTAAATTCGTTAGATTTGCACTTTCAACTGTTATTAGTTGATTGCCGCTGAGTTGTAATAGAGCAAGTAAGACTTGAAGAAACATTTTCATCGGGTTGAATGCAAAAACGAATTAAAATTGATTTCTTAAGGACAAAAGCTTTTATACCTTCAAATAATGGTGTCGTTGTATTAATAAAGGGTCCGCCAAATTACTTTTTTTTTGTTGAAAATGCTTTAAAAAAAAACTACTGAATATTTTCTCAAATTTCTTGAGAATTGAGAAGCCGACGCACCCAAAACGAGTCACTGTTTGGTGCGGATTTTGGTCCAGAGGCATAATTGGGCCATTTTTCTTCGAGGAGTGGCCGTTACAGTCAATGGCGATCGTTATCGGGCCATGTTGAACGAATTTTTGTTCACAAAAATTGAAGAGGAGAATATTGGCAACATTTGGTTACAACAGGACGGCGCTACGTGCCACTCAGCGGAAGCTACACTCGATGTTTTGCGCCCTGTTTTTGAAGATCGCATCATCAGCCGCAGAGCTGATGTCGTTTGGCCACCTCGGAGCTGCGATTTGACACCGTTGGACTATTATTTGTGGGGAGAGAGACAATTGACGCTCTAAAGGACAATATTCGTGAAGCCATTGGTGAAATACTGCTGCACACAATCGATAATGTGCTTAAAAATTGGATCGATCATGTAGGCTACTGCATGGCCAGCCGAGGCAGCCATTTGAATGAAATTATTTTCCATTATTAACCGGAAGGATTGTGCTTTCAAATAAAAAAAGAAATTTGAGAAAATATTCATGGGTTTTTTTAAAACATTTAAAAAAAAAGTTATTTGGTGGACCCTTTATTTAGGCGACTACTGCTGTTGCTGGTTTAACTGATTGAAATCAGGAAAATTTCTTTAATAAATTAAATCCGCCTGTTGGTTTTTATAAATCAAACCATAAGAGTGTGACTTTTAAAGGTCATAACGTGTTATAGTCCAGTAAGCAGCATTTAATTATGCTGATGGAAAAATTGTTTTAATCGAAGGCAACATTTTGAACGCCTATGCATCTGTAATCATTCGATTGAAACCAAAGATTACAATCTTGTGGATAATTTAATGAAATTTCTTTCACTTACGAGATAAAAAATTGCCCCACAAGTTATAGTTTTAATGCAAATTAAATGATTGTAGGCTGGGAATGTTTTAACAGGTATTGAGCTTCTACTTAACAAGCAATTTACGTGTATTATTTCGATTAAAAATGTAAAAAATTTCAGTGTTTCAAGGAGGTTTCAAAAATAAATTTTGGCGCACACTACTCTTGTTCCTTTACTCGTATAATTACTCGTAAAATACGTCCAGCTAATGACATACTGTAGGTTGTGAATTTTATTGAGTACAACTCAAAAATATTTTTTTTTATATTTTTCGAACCCTCCAAACTTGTTTTATTTGACAAAAACGGTATTTTTGATCTCTTAACACAAAATTATTGATTACCCAAATATCATAAAAATCCAAAGTTTTTGAAAAGGGAACAGATGTGCCTTTAAAATGACATACAAAAGCCTATGGTTCAAACTTACATGTTATGAATTTTTATCGGGTCAAGTTTAGCTATTCTTAATTGCAAAATTTAATTCAAAAATATGAAATAAGGGATGACATTCTAAAAGTGCATTATCTTATGATCGTTTGATCAATAATATAACACGACTGTTATACTATTTAAATAATAACTACGGTAATTTTTGTCCGATTTGATCAAACGAAGTATCAATCTCTTCACAAGATAATGTACTTTCAGAACGTCATCTTTAATTTCATATTTTAGAATTAAAGTTTGCTACTATGAACGGACAAACTTGAAAAAATATGAAAAAATTCGCATTTGTCAAGTTTATCTTATCAAACCGCATAGCATCTTTAGTTAAATAATATATAACGTACATAGTTTTAAAGGCCTATCCCTCCCCTTTCTAATAAGGGGTCAACTAAAATAAAGGATGTAAATTTTTGACATCGGTTCAGAAATGTTTGTGTAATCAATCAATTTGTGCGTAAAGTCCAATTAAACAGTTTTTTGTCAAATAAAACAAGTTTAAAGAGTTCAAGAAATGTAAAAAAAAATATTTTTGAGTTGTACTCAACAAAACTCACAGCTTATACTGTGTCATTAGCTGGGTGTATTCAATTTCTTTTATTTTGTCGCATAGTTTTATCTTTCTGGTATTCCAACACAATGCCTTAGCCTGAGCATTGAGCTAGGCGTTAGCATGCTGAACAGTTTCTTTGTCATTATATTTGCAAAAACTTTGTAAACCATACTAACATACATACGTAAATGGTCCATACAACCCTTCAGTCAGGATTACATCCTAGTTTCTCACACCACTAATGTTGTGTGTGTTAATTTTTGTATATGAATGGCAGAACCTATAGTTTAATGTCGACTTCGAACGACACATTATTTCATGGTAATTTTATTTACTCTCAGAGTCTTTGTAAGAAAGCTGCTGAGAGAAACTCGTATTTCATTTCGCTTAGATGTCTGATATGGGGTTTGAACTGTGGCCTCATGTCTAATAAGCCAACATACTACCTACTAGACTACGGCGACCATGCTAAACAGTGATATAATCGTTCGTTTCTTTAGGTTAAGACCCCTTAATTTTGTCGGCTATATCTTTAAACAAGTCGTCGTAGTTTAGTTGGTAGTGTGTTGGCTTATTAGACGTGAGGCCTCGTTTCAAACCCCAGGTCAGATATCAAAACGAAATATGAAGAAAAGTATTTCTTCAGCGACATCCTCTCAACAGATTTCTGGCAAAAAATCTGAGTGTGAAAATAAAATGGCCATGAAAAGTTTTTCAAAAATCTGTCGTTCGGCGTCGACTTTAAACTGTAGGTCTCGCCACTCATGCATAAAATTAACACACACACAGCATAAGTAATGTGAGAAGCTAATTCGTAATTCAGAGTGAAGGGTTATAATGACCAATTATATATGTATGTATGTTTGTATCTATGTATGTAAGACAGTCCTGTGTGTCCACAATGTTTAACTGCTGATTGGTGATGAATGCCTTATTCACCAGCAAAGTTCATGCTGCTTATGTGCCTTTGTTACTCCATTTTTCAATGATTTCTTCGAGTTTTTTAATGATTGATAGATAGGAGCGCGGAACATTTTTAACATTAAAATTATCAGATTGAAAACGAGGAAATTATTTCGCTGCTTTATTTCTGTCCATTGTTGTCGATGCAAGCTTGCCTCTCCTCTGAAAAATATGACGGTAATCTACTAATTTTTCACATGCAGTGAGCGTTAAAAGAAACTGTACATTAAAAAAATATACATTACAAAATTACCGTTATTTTTATTTTAAAATTACTTATTTCAGTGTTAGTTTTTAAAATTTGAAAAAAAAAAAAAAAAAAATATTGTCAAATTTTTTTCGGTCACTCTCCTTAAATGATAAAAGTTGAGTTTAGTGATTGCTAGAAT
This sequence comes from Sarcophaga subvicina, assembly GCA_936449025.2. Lineage (NCBI taxonomy): Eukaryota > Metazoa > Arthropoda > Insecta > Diptera > Sarcophagidae > Sarcophaga > Sarcophaga subvicina. The sequence continues at coordinate 108,199,139 of OW388083.2, read as the reverse complement.
TTAATCCATAGTATTATACTTATTTTAATATCATCGAGCCTCTACTCATATTCAAAGTTTGAAGTACTCATCATACTCATACTTAACAACACGTATGTTGTTGTTGATTTCGACTCTTCATGACTCAACATTTACAAGAATCACAAAATAAGTATGATTCGCGTACGAACACTAAAATACTCACTAGAAGGTTGTGTGTTTGCTTTGCTTGCTATATTTTTCTGTCTTCTTTTTTTTTAAATGCAACAACAACTAAGACTGTAAATTTTGATGATGATTCGAGTGTCTGGAATCATTTATAAGTATTTTTCTAAGTTATGTAGTCGCCGTAGTCTAGTAGCTAGTGTGTTGGCTTATTAGACGTAAAAGCCAGGGTTCGATCCCCAGGCCAGACATCAAAACAAAATACAAAAAGTATTTCTTCGGCGACTTCTCAGCAGATTTCTGGCAAAAACTCTGAGAGTAAATAAACTTGCCATGAAAAGTTTCTCAAAAATCTGTCGTTCGGAGTCGACTTTAAACTGTAGGTCCCACCACTCATGATAAAATTAACACACACAACATAAGTAGTGTTGGAAGCTAGGTCGTAATCCTGACTGAAGGGTTGTAATGACCAATTATGGATGTATGTATGAATCTAAATGAGTAGGCGGGTTATGAATCAAAGATATTTCGAATGGTATGAGTTCGATGCCAACGTTGTACGCATACTCATTGCAACCTGTACTTATAAATCAACATTGTAGTGAGTACGAATGAAGCACGAGTAGTGAAGTTAAATTTCAATATTGTTGACTCACTTATATTCAAAATTCCATGAGTGCTTATGAGTAGCGAAAAACAATTCATTGCTGATCTCTGGTTGAGACCACATGTGGTGGTTGCATTTCACAAGCTGATGTAAAACTTGTGTATCATTTATTTAAGATTTTGAATTCATTTCTTAATAATCTTGAAAACATTCTAAAACATAAACATAAACATAACGATTGCAGTATTTTTTTTATTTTCTTAAGTAATTAATTAAGAAATAAACCAAGTATTTACAAATAAATCTCATGTTATAAAAAAATGGAAATGAAACTGAAACTAAAAATGAAATCATAAATCAAACTTTTGCTGTTTAAAAGGGGTTTTAAATGGTCATTAAAACAAAACATTTCAAATATTTAATCGTTCTTTTCTTCATATACAATTCATTTATTATTGAACGAATTCAATTAAAGCAGAAACAAATAAAAAAAAAAAATGCAGACAAACTAGAAAATTAGCACACATAGCCAAGCCAAGCAACTAAATTGCAAATATTATCGCCAGATAGAGATTAAAATTATGAACAAAAGAAAAAGAAAAAAAATTAAATGAACATGTTGCTAAGTTGACATTCAACACCAGATAGAGACGTACATAAACGACACCTGTGCCTTAAAGCTGTCTGTCCAATGAGGAAGCAGCAGCAGCAGCATTACTTATATTTGACCAAGCCAGGCTTGGTTTTGGTCTTGGCCATTATGACAGCCAAGATATTTTAGTGGTGTTATGCTCAAATTATCTTTTTAAATATTTTTAATGACTGTCATTCGTTCATTTGTTCAGTATTTCCTTTCGATCTGTATCAGCGCAACATCAGCTGTGTTGGTTGCATATTTTTTTTTCCAAGACAACAACCAAGACATTTTTTAAATGTTGTTGGCAATTGTTGTTGGCAGTTGTTGCTGCTGTTGTCATTCTTGTAATGATAATGATTGGTAATTTGTTGTTAATTTTCATGATGCCATAATTTTTTTATTATTTTACTGTGGCTATGGTTGCTGTTGCTGTGAACATTTTTCGTTTCAAAAAAAAAAAAAAAACTTCATTCCCTCATAACAGCTAAAGATCTCTTATGAATTGTCTGTCAGATTGCCTTTGTAAATGAAAATTAATTTTTGATTTATTATTGCGAATACAAGAAATGGACAAGTGCTTGGGTTGACTTGCTTGGCGGCCACATTGAAAGACAACCAAGCTTCTATTTTCTTCATTAATTACTACACCATCTCTGTCAGCTTGCAGATACAGGTGTCCATAATGCCATTGTCCAATTGACAACATTTTTATGACATTGTCACTGCTGCTGCTATCTGTGTAAGAGATACTGTTGAAATCATTTGATGCTTGTCAATTTCATTAAAAAACAACACAAAAAAAAAACAAAACAACAAACTGTCAAAGATTTTATTTTACATGTCAATTCTACTGGCATATTTCGTTATGATTTTTTAAGGTCCTGTTTTTTATATAATTAAACAACGTCATTATAACACCTTTTTTGCCTGTTGTTGCGCCTCTGATAAAGAATTGAAGTTTTCATTCAAAAGTTTATCGCCTGTTAATGCTGACATTTTTGATATCGTTGCTGTTGTTGTATTTTTATTTATAATACAACATGGATAATTGACACTAATTTAATTAAATGCCACATTTAATACACGATTCATATGCAGAGAGTCAGTCTGTCTGTCCGTTTGTCTGTCAGTAGAAAAATTTTATGCAATATTCTCATACAAATTAAAACATGTTTTTTCATTGGATTCATTCATGCAAGTGTTTTATGATGCGTGAAATGCACAATGGCTCGAATGTAAACAATAAGTGGGGGATACTTTGAAACACACATTTGATCTTGTGATGGAAAAATTTCTTGCCGTTCTGAAGAAAATTTCATGACACCTCTGCCACTGGAAGTCTATCTGACAAAAGACTGGAGCAATCGATTTTGGCAAGCTTCTTTTGAACCGTTAGTTTTATCAAACAAATTTATTTCATGGACAGGGCCAACTTCGAATTATAATGTTCATGCATAACAACTAATTACCCCAGGCAGAGCCCACAAATCTTTTTCAATTGCAGAACATACAGCAAGAGTCTTAGTACTCCTATATATTTCGACGAAAAAACAGTCCCCACAAGCTTAATATTCTTGCTCAAAGTCCCGATATGACTTCAAGAGAGTACACAGAGAAAATTGAACCTAATAAATACATAGTAAATTAGAACGAAGTTTATAAGAAACCTTTTTGAAAAAATCAAGAAGAAAACTTAGGGATTTTACTAGATAGTCTTCTTGATTTTTTTAAAAAGGTTTTCTCCTTAATTTTATTAGGCATTCTTTTTGTTTTTTTTTTCAAAAAGATTTTCTTCTTAATTTTATAAGACTATCCCTTTATTTTCTTAAATAATACTTCTTGATTTTGCTTGATATTATTATAGATCTTTATTGATATATTTACTTAGAAACTAATACCATTATGCAAATCTTTAAAAGATTCGTCCGCAGTGACAGGATAATCATCGAATTTTTCTTTTTCAAAATTAGTCCAACGAGAAAATAACATTCCTTTTGGATTTTACTTCCCGTCTTTCCGTTTCAAAAAGTATGTTTCCTAGAATAACAAAAACTGTTAATAAAAAGATATGTACATTAAATGAAATTTGGATTAGATTTTTTTACCAGTTTTTCTTTAGAGAATACTTCGCAGAAAGCGTAAGACCATTGCTCCATTGCTGCGTATGTTAATTTGTATCTTGTGCAAACTTTTCAATAATACAGTGAACTAACGTCTTCTGGTTTTTTCAGTCAACATAATTTTTTTTTATTAAATGTAAGTCCTAGCTGTCTTTTTACTTTTTTTTACTACTTTTAAGGAGATTTATAAGGCTGGTACCGCATATAATATTATCTGCTGAGGTTTGTGTACTGTGTGGGGAGTCATGGAATTGTGAACTACTGAGTTTGTCAAAATTTTTTTCCAACCATTCCAGTATCCGACTATTTGCCAATAAAGTTTTTGTTTCACTTATGAATGGTAAGTTCTGAAAAGATACTTAAATGAAAATATACCTTTTTTTCATAAACATGATTTTGCACGAACAATATTTCTTCTCCATTCCCTTAGGCTTGCTTTGAATTTAATCAACTCCCCAGTATATTTTTGGTCCACCTTCTTGAATAAATTTTCAACGTCTTCGATTTCCATTTTTTTAATATGTTTGTTGATGTAATTCCAAAACTTAAAAGAATGTTGCACGTTTCACCACGGAACTCCAAGGATTTAAAAATCCTTTGATCGGTCATTACTCAAAATTGTATTTGTGTTTTATAACACTTTTTTTGAAATTAAAACGATTCAATTTTTTTATTTAAGTTTACTTTGTTTTTTTAAGAACGAATATTTTATTTATTTTATTCTATATATAGCCCAATGATATTAATAAGAAATTCTTGTTTTATAAAATTTAAAAGAAAACACAATAGAATCAATAAGTTTGTCTCTATGGATTGTATTTTTTGTGGCAAAAATGACGGAATTTGAGTAAAAAAATGGTATATAATAAGTTTTCTTCTTAAATTCATGTGTTTTACGTCTTGAAAAAATTAAAAAGATTTATCACATAAAAATAATAAGAAATCTCTACGAAAAAATCTTCGTTTCATTCTGCTGTAATACCCCTCATTCCAAAAACGTTTCGTAGAGAAAATCTTCTTGATTTTATTAGGCAGTTTTCGCTCTGTGTATTTAGGAGATCATTTGAAAGAACGTTTATGTAATCGCTAAACTTCAAACAAAAGTCAACTGAAAAACTTGCTCATGGTGCCACCAGAAAACACTAAACAAAACTTGTACATTAAATGTAGTACTTGACCCTAAGGGATATTCTACTAAATACAAGGGATAACATTTTCATATATTAGGCCTTTTGAATTTTAAATTTACTCAGGTTTCTCCTTGGAGGTATGCAGTCATCTGAAACGTTTCCTTATTTTTCTCTTGTTTTATGAAAAAACATTAAAAAATTGTTTGTTTTATAACAAAACAGAAATATATTAATAAAATAAATATAAAAAGCTTAATGTTTTTATACCAACTGTTGGTTAAAATTCATGAAATTGCTAAAATATATTGCCGCTCTAAGACTTCTGCTGTCCACTGTATATACAGTGAGCGTAAAAAAACTGTACATTAAAAAAAATATACATTAATTAATTACAGTTATTTTTATTTTAAAATTCTTTCATTCCCAACTTTTTTAAAATTGAAACAAGAAAAAAATTACGAAATATTGTCAGATTTTTTCCGGCACTCTCCTTAAGTGGTAAAAGTAGAGTTTGGTGATTGTTAGAATTGTATCCTTAGTGTACAGTTTCTTTTAACGCTCACTTTATATCAGGACATGTTTTGCCTATGGGCCCCATGTGACCTTAGTGTTTCCATTCCACTTTCTTAGACATGGACATGTACATCTGAGAACAGCAATGAATATTCAAGAGATGTGTAGAACCGAATCATATTCATAAGTTTTAATACTTATAAGCATTCATACTTATTTTAATATCATGGAGTCTCTACTCATATTCAAAGTTTGAAGTGTACTTATCATATTCATACTTAACAACACGTATGATGTTGTTGGGTTCGACTCTCCTTAACTCGACATATACAAGAATCACCAAATAAGTATGAATCGCGTACGAACACTAAAATACTTACTAAATGGTTGTGTGTTTACTCATGCAACAACAAGTAAGACTGTAAATTTTGATGAATGATTCGAGTCATTCGAATCATTTATAACTATTATAAATATTTTTCTTAAACTTATGAATCTAAATGAGTAGGCATATGAATCGAAAATATTTCGAATGGTATGAGTTTGATGTCAATGTTGTACGCACACTCATTGCAACCTGTACTTATAAATCAACGTTGTAGCAAGTACGAATGAATCAGAGTAGAGAAGTTAGATTTCAATATTGTTGACTCACTTATATTCAAAATTTCATGAGTGATTATTAGTAGCAAACAACGATTCATTGCTGATCATTCATTGGCTACTATAACCCTTCAGCCAGAATTACAACCTAGCTTCTCGCATTACTCATGTCGTGTGTGTTAATTTTGTACATGAGTTGGGGGGACCTACAGTTGAAAGTCGACTCCGAACGACAGAAGTTTTTGAGAAGCTTTTCATGGCAATTTTATTTACTCTCAGAGTTCTTGGCAGATATCCGCTGAGTGAGAGAAAGACGCCGAAGAAATATTTTTTTCATTTTTTGTTTTGTTCGAGATGTCTGACCTGGGGTATGAACCTAGGTTAATCAACCCACACACTACCTACTAGAGTACGGCGACCGCAAGCAGAACCCTCAAGTTTTTTTGGCAGTGTTCATTAAACATACATATTTTCAATTGCAGAACGTATGCAACTCAAGACACATTTTCACTATGGGCCCTATGAGACCTAAGTGTGTCCATTTGACTTTCTTGGGTGGACAGTCGCCTCTACCGACCAGGATATATATCAGCACTAAATTTGGCTTTGAAAGCTATTGCGGAACAGTTGGCATAACCGACGTGTATCACCGAATTTTTTAAACTTGATTTGCTGCGGTAGGTAAGGCATCATAGTGTTAATGGTGTTTCTGTTTGGGTTGCTTTAATGTCCCCACAAGTTCCAAAAATCTATTCTGGTCTTAAGATATCTCAATTTCAAAAACTTACTGAAAAAAATTCAGAAAAAAAGAACAATTTTTAAGGTAAAAATGAGGGCAATCTTTAAGGCCTAATGCAGTAGCGAACTTAGCCTGTAAACGCGATCTGATGGCAAACTATCCATCTCGTGCATACTCGTGATAATAGGGACTCGTGTCTTCAATTTTGACCTGATAAATATCAAAAAAATTGATACTTGGCCGGATAATAGCAAAACAGTCTCTCTTTTCAGGTTGTGCTTGCAGGTGAAGCTCGCTAGGGTAATACCCGCTTTATGCAACGATTTCTTTCAAAATAGATACGTATGTATGTACAGAAGGCGAATTTAAAGAGAAATTTAAAGAGAAATGCTTAGGAAAAACTTCTTGTGAAAGAGATCAAAAAGAAACTTGCTTATTTCCTTTCCCAGTCCCATTGTGGCCTTAGGCATCATTGATTAAACCCGTAGTAAAACAAATACAAATATTTGCTAACATATGTTATTTAAAGTTGGTGTTGCTGTTGTTGTTGTTGTTGTTGTTGCAACTGCAATATTAACAGCTGCAACTTTAATTATTGTTGAGCAAAACTCATTATTAAATGCCTAACAACGTCAGCAATTCAGTCTATTTTAGTTTCTCTCTTGCATTTCACATCACCAGTGAAAAGCGTTCGATGATAATGGAGATCGTTAAACTGAACTTGTTTAACATGATCAAGTTTAGTGATCTAGTTGCAACGGAAGAGATAACATCTAATCACACACACCGTATGTGTGTGTGTGTGGCTTATATCCATAATATATTGACAATAAATAAGTTTTTCTTGGCTTTTTTCCATTTTAAAATTTATTTTCAAGTGACAAATGTCGCACGACAAGTTTAATAACATTGTAAGTTTTTTCCTGTTTTTTTTTTGTCATCTAAAAGAGTCGATATGTTATGGTATCGGGATTTAGGGTGGTCAGTCAGGATACAGCTTCTCACATCACTAGCTTCTCACATCACTTATGCTGGGTGTCTTAATTTTATTCATAAGTGGCGGGGCCTACAGTTTAAAGTCGAAGACGGTTGAGCGCGAATAACTAGCGGCTAATGTAGTACCGGCCCACCTTCTTTTCAGAGCCTTAGTATAGATTTTTCAAAGTCCATATTGTCTTCCAAAGTCGCCACAGACTAACAGGCAGTGTGTTGGTCTTTTAGATGAGAGCTTGTAGTTCAAATCCCAGCTCGAACAAAAATAATTATGAAAAAAGTATTTATTTTAGCGACTTTCTCTCAACAGTGTTCTGGCGAAAACTCAAAAGAATAAAATAAAATTTGCCATGAAAAGAATCTGGGCCGGGGTCGACTTTAAACTGTAGATTCCTCTACTTACTATATAAGGACGAACACGGCCCCCTTGTGGGAGCAACGTGGTGACTGTGGTTTAAACCCAAATCGCGGGAAGAGCGCAAGCTCCGTGTGGCGTTGAACTCTCAACCACTGGAGAAGTGAAGTTTAGATAGTCTCCCACCCCTAACCAAGAGGGAAATCTTGTCCAAATGCAAGGCTTCGAATTGGTACTCACGTATGGTGATGTGATAAGGCATTGTGCAGGGTTGCATCAATGTGCGTGGGGGCGCTGGTAGACGCATTGTTTCCACCCGTGCTTAGAGTACCGTGGGGTAAGCCATCGCGGCGATACTCACGTAAAACCCTGTACTAATAAGGACGAACAACGAAAACATGTGTCATCACATAACATACATAAATACATGATTGGTCGTTACAACACTTTAGTCGGGATTACGACCTAGTTTCTCACACCACTTATGTTGTGTGTGTTAATTTTATACAGTTTAAAGCCGACTCCGAATGACAGATTTTTGAGGAACTTTTCATGGCAATTTTATTTTTTCTCAGAGTTTTTCCCAGAAGACTACTGAAAAGAAGTCTCCGAAGAAATAGTTTTCCATCAGATATCAGGGGTTTACACCACGACTTAACGTCTCATAAGCTAGAACACTGCGTACTAGACTACGGCGACTTCTTCTACTGTTTAGAGCCTATTTTCTAAAGGGCCTTTTTCAGTATTGTGAATACATATATGCATCCATAATTGATCATTACAGCCCTACATACTGACTGTACTGTACTGACGCCCTAGTTTCTAACATTACTTAATTTGTGTGTTAATTTCATACATAAGTGGCGGGAGAAACTTTTCATGGCAATTTTATTTTTACTCTCAGAGTTCTTACCAGAAATCTGCTGAGATGCCTGCCCCTGGGTTTGAACCGTGGCCTCACATCTAATGAGCTAACACACTACCTACTGGACTACGTTGACTACATCGTGATCACCAGCCCCTGTAATTGTGCTGCTTAAAACCAATCAACGTTTTGTTTTCAAAGTTGAAAGCATATGCTGATAAAAAAAAAACCAACGGCTGGGTTTACTGATCTTAAACCTCCCTTAGCTGATCAAAATTTTATTGCCAACAAAGAAGTGAAAACAAAAAAAAAAAAAACAAAAAAAAACAACACACGTGTGTTGTTCGTTTTGGGTTTTAAACGAATGTTTTCAGTGTGTTTTTATCAGCGGTAGGATGCACGTTTTTTTTTTTTTTAAATAACATTTGCCATGCTTAAGGACATCTCGTGCATATTGCTTTCACTTTCAAAGCAAAAAGCTGACGAATTCATTTCTGAATATTCCCGCTTGTACGCATGTGTGTCAACTTTTATAACCTCTCATCGGTTTACAACCCTAATATGTGTGTGTGCCCTTTTTTCTTCCTTAAACGGCTGTTTAGCTCTCGTATTCTAGTAATTTGTGCTGAATTTACAAAACGGGACTTTTTTTTTGTTTTTTTTTTTTTGTAACAAAAGGGACATGTGTGCCACATAATGATGATGTTTGTTTGTTTGTTTGTTGGTTGAAGTAAAGTACCTCAAGAAGCTCGCATATGTTTCACACTCGTTTAGCTGATGTTGTTGCTGAGATCAGCGTCATTATCGCTTGCTCGCACATGCTGCTTTTATTTGATACCAATACTGCTTCTGCTGCTGCTGTTGCTTGCTTGCTGATGATGATGCTTGCCACATACAGCATTTGTTCAACACATGATGTGATTTGTAGCATCCTAAAGAAGAAGAAGAAGAACAAGCAAAGAACATTTGCAGTACATTTGCTTTGTATATGTTCATAAACAACTTGTACTTGTTGTACGTACCGTACGATTAGTACAATACTTATGCTCAATATGCGATATGATGCGTTGTAAGGCGGTAAAGCGCGCTATACGCTCTACCATATTCATTATCATTATCGTTGCCATTAACATCTGTAATTTGTTTTTCATCTGGTTTCTTGTTGTTTTTGTTTCAAGTCAAGGCAAGAAGAAAAAAACCCCTCCGCGTATAACAATTCTTCGAAACTTAATGAATACGCGTACTATTCCAGCGTTTAAATAAAAAAAATTATGTTGTTGTTGTTGTGCTTTGATTTGAACAGAAACAGAAACCAAAAACGAAGAAAAAATGAAAAGAAATATCGGAAGTTATTTCAAGGGCTTTTTAGTTTTATGTTGGTACAGCTAGTGGTGGTGGTGGTGGTGGTGTTGCTGTTGCTGCCAACCCAACAATAATGTTGCAATGTGTTGAATATGTGCTTCACATATGCGTGAAATGTTTTAAAAAAAAAACTTTCGTTCTGTTTAATATTTTTTTCTTTCCTCTTTTTGTTTGTTTGTTGTTGTGGGCCCAAGTCCATTTAATAATTGAAGTTTATTTCACATCTGTTTTGTAGGTATTGATCCGTGATAATTATGTGTGAATGCTATTCATATTCAGTCGAAATGCTACGGATTATTGTATTCTAAGAGATTGAAATGAAACAGATTATAAACTACTAGATAATGGAATTTCATTTAAAATTTTCGTTGTATTTAAACAAAAATAGTTTGTATACACATACATACATGTATGCAGATATATGTAATTGGTCATTACAACCCTTTAGTCAGGATTACAACCTAACTTCTCACATCACTTATGTTGTGTGTGCTAATTTCTATACATGAGGAGCGGGACCTACAGTTTAAAGTCGACTTCGAACGACAGATTTTTTAAGAAACTTTTCATGGCAATTTTTTTACTCTCAGAGTTTTTGCCAGAAATCTGTTGACTGGAAATCGTCCAAGCAATATCGGTAACTTTTATCCGAGTGAGATGTTTTCCTTTTGCGGGTAAATCAATTTCTTCTTTGATTCAAAGCATATCGAAAGGAATGCGAATAGAGATAGGCGATGGAAACCAGCGGTCAGCAATGAGTATTCAAAACGATGAGTAGTTCGATTCATACTTATAATTTCTGCTACTTATACGCATTCATACTTATTTTAATGTCATACTCATACTACTCATACTCAGAGTTGGAAATACTCATGGCACTCGTACTTAATAATACGCTTGATGTTATTCATTTTGAGTCGAAATTTTCGACTCTCCACGACTCATCATATACACGAATCACAAAATAAGTATGATTCGCGTACGAACACTATAATACTCACATGGACGTTGTGTGTTTGCTCTCCTTGCTGTCTTTGTTTTTTTATTTATGCGTCTTCATCTTTCTTTGTAAATTCAACAACAACTAAGACTGTGAATTTTGATGAATGATTCGAATCACTCGAATCATTTATAAGTATTATAAGTATTTTTCTAAATTTATGAATCTGAATGAGTAGGCGTATGAGTGAAACATAGTTCGAATGGTATGAGTTTGATGTCAACGTTGTACTCATACTCATTGCAACTTGTACTTATAAATCAATGTTGTACTGAGTACGAATGAATCAGAGTAGTTGGATTTCAATACTGTTGACTCACTCATACTTTGAGTAGCGAAAAAGCGATTCGTTGCTGGTCTCTCATGGATGCTAAGCTTTAGAATATTAAATCTTTGTTTCTTGATTTTAAGTATTCGTGGCTGTTCATCGTGCTAAGGTAGATGTAGTACTTTTAAAGAACTTATCTACACTAATTTTCTGATATTCACAGGGCTACGGTTGTGGCATATTTTATGCAACATGATGAAGAAATGGTGGTAATGAAGATTCCATTTAGAGCCAATAAATTCAAACAATTTACTGAAGATATTATGGAGTCTTTCCAGCTCTGGCACCTTAGTTCAGATTTTCACCATCCGACATACTATACATCATGAATGTAACAAGAGTCTGAAATGAATACTCAAAAAAGTATTCCGAAAGTCGCCGTAGTCTAGTAGGTAGTGTGTTAGCTTATTAGACGTAAGGCCACGATTCTAACCCCAGGTAAGACATCAAAACGAGAAAATGAAAAAGTATTTCTTCGGCGACTTCCTCAGCAGGTTTCTGGCAAAAAATCTGATGGTAAATAAAAAATTCTCATGGAAAGTTTCTCAAAAATCTGTCGTTCGAAGTCGACTTTAAGCTGTAGGTCACCGCCACTCATGTATTAAATTAACGCACACAACATAAGTGGCGTTAGTAATCCTGACTGAAGGATGATAATGACCAATTATGTATGTATGTATATATGTATTCCGAACTAGTCACCTTCATTCATTGGCCCATTGTGTTGCCTAGTGTAAGGTAAGCCCTTTTGTCATGATCCGTTAGTAGTAGTCCGTTTGAAACACCCATGCAGGGACGTTCTGTAATCCAAAAAACCGATGACTTATTTTTTGATGTGCAGGGCCCTCACATAAAACCTGTTGTACCGGTTCCGTTTCTTCCAAAAATTTTCAAACTAACTCAGAGAAAAGACAAGGATCGCTTTGTCCTTCGCTATTTACCCTAAAAGTGTAGCAAAATGTAATAAAGAGTTACGTGAACTAAAAATGTAGAATGCAGGCACAACAAAAATGGCTATGAAACCATCTTTTCAAAATCTAGCCTGGGTTCGAGCCCTAGGCCAGGCATCAGAGACAAAATACAAAAAGTATTTTTTCGGCGACTTCCTCTCAGCAGATTTCTGGCAAGAACTATGAGAGTAAATAAAATTGCCATAAAAAAGTTTCTCAAAAATCTGTCGTTCGGAGTCGACATAAGTGGTGTGAGAAACTAGGACGTTGTACAATGGGTCAATTCGACCTCCGGGTACTGTCCTTGTCTTAATTGACAAGTACACGTCCTCTAACCTAACCTAACCTAACCTAGTCATCACCGCAGTCTGGGGTGGTAGGCAGGTAGTGTAGCTTATTAGAGGAGAGTCCGTGGTTCGAACCCTACCTCAGGTATCTTGAATAACACGAAAAATTAAAAAATATTTGTTCCGGTAACATGCTGTCAGTAGTCTTTTGGAAAAAATTCTGAAAGTTAATAAAAACTGCCACGAACAGTTTCTCAAATCTATCGTTCGGAGGCGACTTTAGACTGTAGGTCCAGCCACTCATGGATAAATTTAACACACATGATATGGGTGTTGTGATAAAGTAGGTTGTAATCCTGACTATAGGTTTGTAATGCCCCATTAATTAAGTAAGGTTATCGAGGTAAACGAAGCAAGGCTTCGAATAAACAAAATCAAGGATATGTTTCCTGGGATCTCAAAAAATCATATAAAGCTACAGCTTTTAGATACTTGATAGCTTCAACTATTAGGTCTCAAATGAAATTACTGACGATATACAGGACAGCATAAAATCTAAGACAAAATCATGATGACACATTGTGAACAAAAATATTCTCCAGAGAATACTTTGACTCGTTAAAGTATCAATCGATTTAAGGAATATATTAAAAGACTCACAAAAATTTCATAACCAGGCAAAATATATTTGAGAAATCTGGGATACAAGATATCACTGGGTTCTGTTGTCTGAAAGACTGTAGATATTCAAAGACCAAAAATGTGTGTATATGCTTGTAGAGGAATTAGGGGAAAAACAGAGTTGTATGGAGAAATATGCTGTACGGGGGCTTGCCTGAATTATAGCTGTAACTCTAAAATCGTATAATCTTGTCTAAATGGCGAGTACGTGTGATACCTTTTTGGAAGCAATAGTCACTACGAAAGCTTAGCATAATATAGGGTGGGGAAATTCTAGAAGAATTGTTTCTGAAAGAATGCCAAAAGATATAATGAAATGAGAAAGACAGAGACTATTAAAATAAAGGACTAATTGAACTTTATCCGTGAAATTCAGTGGCTACTACATATTAATCACGGAATTAAAGACGATTCTGATATCTAATTGCCAACTAAAGCACTTTAGAAATTACTTTGCGCTCCTTTCTGGCATCAGGAGCCGTTCGTTCAGAGTGTAGCGTCTTTTTAAATTTTTTAAATGAAAAGTCAACACTTCGAATGTCCATTTTTTTCAAACGAATTTCTTAGTCACACCTTTGTAACAATAAAAATTGAAATGTGTTGTCAATTTGTTGTTTTTTTCCAATATTTCAACAATATGTTCGCAAAAAAAATTCCAAAAAATTTTACAGATTCTCCGTTTCCATTTACCTCTTCAAATATCATAATCATCGCACCATAGATTTGTGCATGAAAATTACACAAACGCCTGGGATAATAAATTAATAGAGACAGAGAGAGAGAGAGATTTTGCGATTGTCAAACACATGTCAACATTACTTTGAAAAGCCACTACTGCTGCTGCTGCGTCCTCACAAATGCCACAAATTGCAAGCAATTTAAGAGAGAGCAACGAAAGAAAGAAAAAACGAGGAGGAAAACGGGTGTTTTTGTTTTCCAGTTTATCAGCAATAGTACTCGCATACTAAAGAAAACTCTTCAGTTTGTGGCATTTGGCCGGCTGGTTGGCTGGCTTTATTACGAATGGATTTTTGCATAATGCAGCTGTTGCAGTTGCAATTGCAATTGCAGACATTCAATAACAGCAAATGATGCAAAAAAAAAGCAGAGAAAAAAATCTTAAAATAATGAAAATCATTGTTCGTTCAATAGTGTGCACAGTACGCTCCAAATCCATAAGAGTTTCCATGTTGTATAGTTTCGTTTGACCAGCAAAATATTTATGTTGATAATATGGCGTCAACCGGATGAGCAAGTGTAAAATTGAAGGCAATGAAGGCCTATTTTATGTGTTTCATGTGTTTCATGTGTTACCACCATGTCCACTCCAACTGTGTGTTTGATACTCTAATACGGGCAGAGTGGACGAGTTAAATTGTAGGCTTGGAGTAGGCAGTAAAACCCACACGTGCAGTTAGAGATCTGCTTTCGATCTGCTTTTCGTTTATTTTTCTTTTTTTGCTTCTTTATGTTGTAGTCGAAAAGCAATTAAAACAAGATCGTAAGCAAGTAAATTAATTTCTTCGTTTTTTTGTTTCTCTTTCTTAATATATGCTTTGCGATTTCCCCCGTAAATAGGAGGAATGATATGAAGGTGGGTAGAATGATAATTAAATGGAAAAATAATTTTGTATTTCAATTAGTGTGCTTGACTGGAAACCATTGTAATCGTGAAGAAGGTGGAAAAATGCTTCATCATTTACCCGCCTAATAATCTATTCAAGATGATCTTCGACATTTGATTCCGCAGAGAAGATAAAGCAACCATCGTAGAAAAGTCAGGCACGACCATATGGCATCTAAAGGCAGAGTACTGTGCAATACAACAAGATGTCGTTGTCTCTAAGCCACGACAGTTGGCAACCCTGTTATTCTAGAGCATTTTACAGTAAAACAGTCATCTGGTTAGGTAGGTTGGCAGGGTGGCGCACACAAAGATCCACTGGTCCATTGAGAAAATGACATGAAGACCACACAAGGAATGATAATAAAGGAGGAAAAGAAAAAGGGAGAAGGTAAGAAAAAGAAGAAGAGAAGAAAAAGAAGAAGACAAGACAAACAAGAGAAGAAAAAAGTTGAAGAGGAGAAGAAAAAGAAGAAGACAAGACAAAGAAGAGAAGAAAAAAGAGAAGAAAAAAGGTGAAGAGGAGAAGAAAAAGAAGAAGAAGAAAAGAAAAATAAAAAGAAGGGAATAAAAAAGAATAAGAAGAGAAGAAAAGAAGAAAAAGAAGAAAAAAGAATAAGAAGAAAAGAAAAGAAAAGAAAAGAAGAAGAAAAAGGAGAAGAGGTCAAGAAAAAGAAGAAAAAAGGAAAAGAGGACAAGAAAAAGAACAAAAGAAAAAGAAGAGAAGAAAAATAAGAAGAAGAGTAGAAAACGAAGAAGAAGAGAACAAAAAGATGAAGAAGAGAATAAAACGAGAAAGAAGAGAAGAAAACGAAGAAGAAGAGAACAAAAATAAGATAAGAAGATAAAGAGGAAGAGAATAAAAAGAAAGAGGAAGACATAAAAAGAAGAAAGGAGAAAGAAGAAGAAGAAAAAGAAGAGGAGAAAAAAAGAAAAAAAAGAGAAAAAAAGGAGAAAAAAAGAAAAAAAGAAAAGAGGAGAAGAAAAAGAAGAAGAAGAGAAGAAAAAGAAGAAGTAAAGAAAAAGAAGGAGTAGAGAAGAAAAAGAAGGAGAAAAAAGAAAAAGGAGAATAAGAGATTAAAACGAAGAGAAGAGAACAAAAGGAATAATAGAAGAAGAAGAAAGAAGAAGAATAAGAGGAGGAATAAAATCAAGAAACAAAAGGAAGGAAGGCGAAAACAATAATTAGCCATCATGGCAATCATAAATAATTTTTTCCATTGAAAGACATCCCCCTTGTCAGTCAATCCCGTTCATTAACCTCCTACCAATTATTCAACAAATCAACTGCTTAACCGTCTCTGCCTATGTAATGATCCGCTGTTTTTTCCGCTTCTTCACAGAAACCAGATACATCTCTATTCCAACTCCTGATGCTGTGTCTAAATGTGTGTCCTTCAGGTCTATCAGTTACTCAACAAATCGATTGCTTTGCCATTTCTGCCTACGCATTGATTCACTGTTTTCTCTGCCTGTTTTCTCTTCTGTGTCCAAAGAGACCATTCCCCCGATCGTACTCCTGTAATAGCTTTTATCTCCCTTTTACTCATTCTTATTATTATTTCTGTGTCTATAGTAATGAGCTTTAGCCTTATGATTCGATCATTATGTTTATATTCATTATATCTTTTAAATAACTTATCAATTGGCCCACTTAAGTTTCAATCATTTGATCTGATTACTGGCATTAGAGAGAAATAGTCATTCCAATAGAAAGAAAGAAAAGAAAATAAAAAAAAATTGTTCAACGATTGTCGTTATTTCGAGTTCATTTTCACTTGTGCGTTTGTTGTTTTCACACAAAAACGTAGAGACAGACGACAGACAGATAGGCAAACAACCGAACAAAAGAAAAAGGCTGACATACACACACACGTGGAAAGCGTTCAAGCAGGCTAATGAACAACAGGCATCGGATGAATGTGATCTAATTTTGAACATTGAACAGCCAGCCAGAAGAAGAAAAGCTTCATACACTCGCAATGCAGCAGCAAAAGAAAAGAAAGCAAATGTTGTTGCTTTGCCTTCTCTTTGCGGGCAATGGCAATAATAGTATGGTATGGTAAACGATTGCAGTTTGTTGCAGCTGTGTGCATAATGTTTCAGCTGAGTTGTTGTGTGTGTGTGTGTGTGCGTGTGTGTGTTTTTCTAAACGGCTGCCGTTACAAATGCTAATATTTTCATTTCAATCGCATTTTATCAGTATTTTACCCCGGTTTTCTTTGCGTTTTTTCGTATTTTTTTTCATTTACATTTGTGGCATAGAGTATATGCTGCAAGCCTACCATTTTACCACATGCTTTAGTTTTGTAAAAAAAAAAAGAAAAAAAAAAACCAAAAAAAAATATATATGTACGTATCGGTGGTATAAGCAACATTCATGTGTGTTGCCTGCAACGAACGTACAATGATCTTCACTGTACAGTGTTTATGGACTCTGTTGTATGACTTGCACGTTTAAGATGCGATTATTAACTCCAGCCATTGCTGCTTTTACAGCTACTGCCGGTGTTGCTGTCGTTGAAATATTAGTTTTTTATTTGTCGACAACACTTTTAAGCAAAATTATTTGAATTTGTTGCAAATAAATAGCAGCAACCGATATTTATGAAAATATTTATGAACAAATTATGAATTAAATGAACATTTTATGAATTCCAAAGAGAAAAGAGAAAAAATGTGATTATGCTCGATATGTTGTACATAAATGGATGGAGTGCATATCTCTGGTTAATTTGAAAGATAATCAGATCAGAAAAATTCATTTGAAACAAATAGAAAGCAACTCAAATTGTTGAGATGTGCTTTAAAGCAGTGATAATTACCAAATTGTTTAGTTGGACTGTAGAAGTTTGTATGGCCTTTTTATGAAGGGGGAGAAAAGAATCAATGTTTTATGTGACCTATTTTTCGGAGAACATACGTCCTGAGTATGATGCAGCTTAGAGCTTCAATACGATGTACATTTGTCATGTCAGGCATTAGTTAGGGTTGTAAAGGGTCCGCCAAATAACTTTTTTTGAAAATGCTTAAAAAAAAAACTATTGAATATTTTTTCAAATTTCTTTTTTTATTTGAAAGTACAATCCTTCCGGTTGATAATGGAAAATAATTTCATTCAAATGGCTGCCTCGGCTGGCCATGCAGTAGCCTACACCAGAAGATGCCGATTTTGGCAAAAAAAAATCATCTTTTCAGTTGAAGTTCATTTTGATCTTGGCGGGTATGTAAACAAGCAAAATTGTTGTTGTTGCATTTGAGGCACAGAAAACCGGCACGCATACATTGAGAAGCCGACGCACCCAAAACGAGTCACTGTTTGGTGCGGATTTTGGTCCAGAGGCATAATTGGGCCATTTTTCTTCAAAAATGAGCAAGGAGTGGCCTTTGCAGTCAATGGCGATCGTTATCGGGCCATGTTGAACGAATTTTTGTTCACAAAAATTGAAGAGGAGGATATTGACAACATTTGGTTTCAACAGGACGGCGCTACGTGCCACACAGCCGAAGCTACACTCGATGTTTTGCGCCCTGTTTTTGAAGATCGCATTATCAGCCGCAGAGCTGATGTCGTTTGGCCACTTCGGAGCTGCGATTTGACACCGTTGGACTATTATTTGTGGGGTGCCGTCAAAGATAAGTGTTACGCCGGTAAGCCAGAGACAATTGACGCTTTAAAGGGCAATATTCGTGAAGCAATTGGTGAAATACAGCTGCACACAATCAATAATGTGCTTAAAAATTTGCTTAAAAATTTGAAAAATTTGGCTACTGCATGGCGAGCCGAGGCAGCCATTTGAATGAAATTATTTTCCATTATTAACCGGAAGGATTGTACTTTCAAATAAAAAAAGAAATTTCAGAAAATATTCAGTAGTTTTTATTTTAAAGCATTTTCAAAAAAAAAAAGTTATTTAGCGGACCCTTTAGTTGGCGTAATCCTGACTTACTTTCACACTTACTTTATGCTTTATTACAACCCTTCAGTCAAGATTATTACCTAGCTTCTACAGGAGTGGCAGGCGGCCTCAGTGTTTTAAGAATATTTTCAAAAGGTTTTCTTTTAAAACGCAGGACAAACAAATACATACATACATATTGATCATTAAAACTCTTTAGTCGGGGTTACAACCTTCTCCTTATCATAAATGTTGTTTGTGTTAATTTTATCCCTGAGTTTCTCATCCTACAGTTTAAAGTCGATTCCGAACGACAGACTTATGAGAGACTTTCAAAGCAATTTTTATTTACCCTCAGAGTTTTTGCCAGAAATCTGCTGAGATGAAGTCGCCGAAGAAATATTTTTCACCGCGGCCTTACGCCTAATGTAAAAACACACTACCTACTAGACTACGGCGATTTCAACGAGGATCTGTTGTATAAGTTTTAATCTTCTAGTTCCATTGCTTGACTTTACATCTCTAATTGAATGGAAATGCTTCAGATATCTTAATTACATTGTGGGTGTACTCAAGAGAATGGACACATGGTCCAATTGAAGCATTATCAACTCAACCTATATAACCATATCGAAATAAAATGACATTTTAAACTGCTTTATCGACATCTAACTTTAATATCGACAATTATATTGTGGATTTCCTTAGGAGAGTGGATTGCTCCGATCGAACTCCCTAAGGACCACCTAACCTTTTCGAATTATAATATAAAAAAATTAAACTGCATTATCGACATCTAACTGTAATATCGACAATTATTAAAAATACATTTGCATTTAAAAATTAATTTATTTGAGACATTTTTTCAAAAATAATCTCAAATACTAATGATGGCTTATGGCATACAAACCATTATTGCGGCCTGCTGTATTATAGGCTACAATAACTTAACTGTGCCACAAACGAGGTCCGTTGTCTTCAGTCTAAGAACTTGAAACTTTTAATAACAATTTTTCTAATTAATAATCGTATAACGAATACAATAATAATCTATCAGCTTCAGCTAATCGTTGTCCTTTCAAATAACCATGACACAATCTAAACAAACCATATAAAATAGCAGGCAAAAACCAACAACAATGCCACGATGACTTTTCACATAAGAATACATTTGGGTGAATAAAATTCCAAATCGTTGAAAGATAAATGATTATATAACGACACCAAAATGTATATTTCAACACCCAAAAATCATCATCAGATTGAATATGATGATGAAAAGCAAAGCAAATGTCAAATACTAAACGTTTCTCTAACAAAAAAGGGAAGAAAAAAAGAAAACTGGGGTGTTTTTCGGCAAATAAATGTCAAAATAGTTAAACAAAACGTTAGAAACGTTTAATGATTGTAGAAAAGAGGATCGCTTTTTATCGGACGAACAATAAAGAAAACCAACCCCGATAATTTGCACTTCAAAACACGATGCTATTGAAAACGCATAAAACGCGCTTGCCTTGACGCACATGTTCGTTTTTTTTCTGACTCCACAAATAGAGTCAATGTTGCTAGAATTTAACGAACAAAAAGGAAATAACAATTCTAAGCATAGTGAAGACACAGAGGAAGAACAAAAAAAAAACAACAGCCGCCACAAAAAGTTGCATAAAAAAAAATTGAGGCACACAATAGCAGCAGCAGCAGCAGGAGCAGCCGTGTATATTTTTTGTCAAGCTGTAGTAAAAAAAGTTAAAACAAATGCTGCCCTAAAAGGTGTGTGAATGTTTGTTTTTTCCTCATTATTATTGTTCTTATTATTGTTGTTGTTGTTGTTGTAATAATGCAAAACCAGGTGATGAATTAAAAGCAGTTTTTTTTCCTGTTCAAAACAAAACGTAAGAATAGGAAGTTTTTAGTTGCGGCGTTACGATTTTAGGGATTATTATTGTTGTTCTACGGCATTTAGAGGGTTACGTTTATTAAACGCTGTTGTTAAGCGCAAAATATACAAACAGAAGGACACATAAACACATGGACTTACACATGGTTTTTCATTCGTGAACATTGAAATTCATATGCCAACTAATGAGAGAGGAGAGAGAGAAAAAAAGGATAACACAATTGCATTGATCGCTTGTGTTGATAAAGGACATGTGTGTGCAACAACATTTTTTTGATATTGTTGTTCTTGTTATTGTTTTATAGCAGCCATCAATAGCAAGCAGTCACATGAGTACACATATGCCGCTTTAATAATTTCATTTTCATTTAATAATCCCAATGAGCTTCTAATCGTTAAGGATATTTAAGGATATTATAAACTACTGTAGGGAATTTCCAAAACGTTATAATATAACTGTACTTTTAAAGAATAATTCTGATAAAGAATTATGCTCTCAATAGCTTGAAAACAACAACGACTGCTGTGCTATCAGATGCATTTAACCAAAGTTGATTGACCTTCAGGTAAATAAAACAGAAATTATAAAAATTCTAACAAAATGTTGCAGCATTAACTTTGGCGTTGGCTGCAGCAAATTCAAAGCAAAGCAATTTTAGGTGCCGTAAATTGGCAGGCAGTGTTAGTGCTTATTAGAAGGGAGGCCTCTGTTCAAACCCCCAGGTCAGGCATCTCCAACTAAACGAAGTGTGGAAAAAAATTTCTTCGACGACTTCCTCTCAGCAGATATATGTAGGTAGGTCCTGCCACTCATGCCTATAATTAACACACACAACATAAGTGATGTGAGAAGCTAGGTTGTAGTCCCGATGGAAGGATTGTAATTTTTTTTTCGAACTTCCCCGGCCTCATACTAACCCACCCTCACCCGACCGCGGAGGGCTCGTCCCCATTACGTAGGGGCACGTACACACTACAGTCCGGACTGTAGCGAGTAAGGGAAAAGTAATGGCAACGAGAACATAAATCAGCTACAGAACTTAATCACAAGCTGAATAAAATAACAATAGACAGGAACTACCTATGACAAGAACGAAAATACATTTTTATATAATAATTTACAAATTAATGCCAGCATATAAGCTACGTTTTATATTACAAACACTACAATTAAAATCAATAAAATCATAATATAAGTTAAAATCCTGACATAATCTACGAAAAGGTAAATTACATCCATAGTTCGTTCTATAAAAATCTAAAGAAAGAGCACGATAGTGCCGTGATAATCTTGCTGGAATACTGAAATTCAGGTTACAAAGCAAAAACTCAGAATCGATATCGCCTTTAACCAGATTAAAAACAAAACAAACCCCTAAAACAGTCCTTCTACGTTCCAAAGTTGAAAGTTTTATCAAACCTAATCTGGCCTCATATGAGGGAAACCCATTGGCATAATCCCATCCTAAGCCACGTAAACAGAATAATAAAAACTGCCTCTGTCTAAGAAGTGAAATGTATAGCAGATTTCACTTCTTAGACTTATTTTGGAGTATGCATCTATTATTTGGAATCCATACTATCGTTGTCATAGTGATTCAATAGAGTCTGTGCAGAGGCAGTTTTTATTATTCTGTTTACGTGGCTTAGGATGGGATTATGCCAATGGGTTTCCCTCATATGAGGCCAGATTAGGTTTGATAAAACTTATCTTGTTATATAAGAATCAATGAATTCCCTAGCCCATCTTTTCACAAAACCAAGAACAGCCCGAGCCTTGCCAACCGTCATACTAATATGAACAATAAAAGACAGTTTCATATCCAATAATACTCCCAAATCAAGAAATGTAGTCACAGTTTCCAAGAGGCAAGAATTAATCACATAAGTGGACGAAATTACGCCCCCGCGAGAGAAAACCATGCATTTACATTTCTTCAGGTTAAGATCCATTAAATTAATTCTGTACCAAGTTACAAACAAATCAATATTTCGCTGAAGAACAGCCTGATAAAATAATTTAGAGTCGTCAGCATACATCAGAATATTACAATCAGAAATAGCACAAGGAAGATCATTAAGAAACAATAAGAACAGTAAAGGACCCAGATGGCTACCCTGCAGAACACCAGAAGTAACATATACAGTCTTAGACAATACATTCCTAAACAATACCCTCTGAGTCCTAAGGGAGTGGTAGGAGTCCAGCCAACGATGAATAATATCAGGAATACCAAAATTCTATGATCAATCATATCAAAAGCTTTACTGAAATCTGTATAAATTACATCAGTCCGAGCTCTGGCAAGAAAACCCCTGAAAACATGTGTAGTAAATTCAAGAGGATTAGTGACAGTCGACCTACCTTTTAAAAAACCATTTTGGAAAGGGGATATTAAAGATCTCGTAATGATCAATTATGTATGTATTGTTAAATAAATCGGTTTTACGAAGACTGGATATATTAAAGACAACCATCGGGCTGTCTACATACCGGTTGGATGCCGCAAGAAGACATTAAAGCTGATAAATCAAGAATTCAGCGAAATCTGCATCGTGAGCATATGTATTATGAATGTCTTGCAAATGTCCATGAGTCGTATTATTAAAAAAGCCTTGCGACTTAATGCTTTTAAAAACACCGTATCAAACGTTTGTTAAAAAAAGAAAGTATGGAGAAATGGAAACGGCTTTTATCGAATCACGCTGATGACTTGCACTGATAACTTGCACTTGTAAAGCAATTTTACCGTGCAGGGAAAACTAATTAAGTAAAATTGTACGATGTTAGCACGACTATCTAGGGATGCAACTGAACTGATTCCTCGTATCGAAAAGGATCATTACCCAGTTTCAGTCATGGTTTAGAGGGTTGTCACATACGATGTGATCACTGGCTTGCATTTCTGCAAACAAGAGGCCAAAACATCGGTCAAAGTTTATCAACAAAACATTCTGTATGTCAAAAAAAAAAAAAAAAAACTTTTGTATGTTCCTAAACCAGCCGTGAACTTTCTAACAAGATTCTGCAGCAACTCATAAAACTATAACGACCCTAACTTGGTTGCGAAATAAACTACCAGCATTCAGCTCTTATGCGCCTAATTTGAACCCGATGGATAATTCTAGAGGAGATGGTTTGCCACAAAAGGTAGCCCAAAATGATTTCTTTTAAAATTGTTCTGATTCGTACTGTGCCTAGTTTTTCAATTAAAGAGTTGCGAGAAGCTATGGCGGATTGACCAATGTTTTATGTGGCCTATTATTCGAAGAACTTAATGGCTTGATGCTTAACCATAAATTCTAAGTATGATGCAGCTCAGCGTCTCAATACGATGTATGTCATGTCACTCATTAGTTAGGGTTGTAATTGACGTAATCTTAACTTACTTACTTACTTAATGCTTCATTACAATCCTTTAGACAGGATTGCAAAGTAGCTTCTCACCCCAGCTATGTTTTGTGCATTAATTTTATCCATGAATGGCGAGCTCCACAGTGTAAAGTTGACTCATAAAGATAGATTTGAGAAGCTTTTCATGGCAATTCTATTTTATTCTTAGAATTTTTGCCAGAAGAATGCTGAGAAGGAGTGGACGAAAGAAGTATTTATTTCCATATTTCGTGTTGATTGAGATGTTGTTATTGGCTTCGAATTCTATAAAATCCCGTCTGCTGATAGCCTGGAAAGTACTGATAGGATTTACACGAATTTTCACTTTCACTTCTTGAGGGCGATTTGATAGTTGGTTCTGATCCCCCAATCTGTCACTTCGAAGGTCTAATCACTAAGTATTCCAGGGAGGAAGAGCAATAGCTTTGGGGAGATGGCTTGTCAAAATATTGATTCGTGCTGTGCCTAGTTTTCCAATTAAATAGTTGCTAGAAGCTATGGCGTATTGACCAGCCTGACTTAACCTCGACCTCGACTTGGAAGCTAGACATTCAGCTGCCTTTCGAAATTCTAAAATTTCCATGCAAAATAACTTGTAATTAAAATCACATTAACAAGTGCTTAAGAAGTGGCGACAAATCTTGAAAATTTCTTAAAACACTGCAGGAACTAATGAAACCCATAGTTTTCATGGGCTGCTATTTTAAGGTCAAGTTAGTTGGCAAACTAGCCAGGCAATCACATTTAAGCTGACTGGGCTCTTTTTGCCAGAGCAACATTGATAAGATGCATTTGATTTGAAATGCTTAAATTTATCTCCGTAACAGTCTTTACAAAATATCATGAATAGTGGTAGTAGTAGTGGCAGTAAATGACCAAAGGACCACCTGCCTTGTTTTGGAAGAATCGTCTCTTAAGGGCTAACTGGCTGTCATAAGTTTTTGTTTGAGTGTTTGCTACCTGTCATCAATGCAATGCGCATGTTTAGCCGTAATAAACATTTTGAAGGTTGAATATAATTGTGCAGATAAAGAAACAACGGAAACAGAGAACCTTCTGCAGCATGGTTCTTAATTCTTGTGTTTAACTTGTGTTCTGCTGTTAATCTGTTTCAACATCTCAATTTTAAAAATGTTTTGTTTTGTCTTGTTTTGATAAAAACAAGGTTAAAACACTTGTTCTCATGAGAACCTCATTAAGTAATTAGCAATTCGTCAGAATTAATACTCAAATATGGTTGCCCATAAACAAGTCTGGCCATGAAAATTGCAAACAAAACAATAAACGAAGGGATTCCATTTAGTTTTTATCACAACCATGGCGCCATTTTAATATGTTCTTTATGCGGAAATGAAAAAATTTCGAAATTTTTAAGACAAAAACTAAAATCTATGCATTGTTTGCTTAACATTTGCAACAATTCCTGTTGCATACTTTAAAAATCCTTTTTTCCCTTAACCTAACGGCGACTAATGCTGAGTAAGGCATCGTTCTAAAGTCCTTTCCATTTAACCAAATGTGGTATTTGAAGGTATTTGTGTCCAAATAAAAATTACAACAAATTTTAAAAACGGTCGGCAACCATCGACAATTAAGAAAGTGAGTTTTCAACAAAGGTATTCCACAATACAGCTCTACAAGGGTCGTTATTGTTGCCTTGATGTCGGCTAAACTCCAGGGTCTTCTAACAAGGATAACGACCATCTATTTGTAGCTGCATCTGTCAAATTATTTGTCACTCACTTAGTCTATCTTGAAAAAATCACTCTGGTCTGGTATAGCATTTAATAACACCTGAAAATAATGTAATTTTTGTCCGATTTGATCAAACGAAGTGTCAATCTCTTTACAAGATAATGCACTTTCAGAATACCATCACTTATTTCATACTTTTTAATTAAAGCCTGCCACTATGAACGGACAAACTTGAAAAAAATGAAAAAAATTCGCATTTGTCAAGTTTATCTCACCAAACCTCATAGCATATTTAGTCAAATAATATATATACGTACATCGTTTTAAAGGCCTATCCCTCCCCTTTCTAATAAGGTTTCAATTTTTAACATCGGTACAGAAATGTTTGTGTAATCGATAAAATTGTGCGTAAAGTCCAATAAAACAGTTTTTTGTCAAATAAAACAAGTTTGGAGAGTTCAAGAAAAATAAAAAAAAAATATTTTTGAATTGTACTCAATAAAACTCACAACCTACAGTATTTCATAAGCTGGATGTATTTAATTTTCTTTTATTTTGTCGCATAGTGCAATCGGTCATTACAATGCTTCATTTAGGATTACGACTTAACTTCTCACAGCACTTATGTTGCGTGTGCTAATTTTATCTATGAGTGGCAGAACCTACAGTTTAATATCGACTCCGGACGACAGATCCTTTGAGAAATTTTTTTATGGCAATTTTATTCATTCTCAGGGTTTTTTTGGCGATAAAATTTGCTGAGAGGAAGTCGCCTAAGAAATATTTTTTCATATTTCGTTCCAACCGTGGCCTTACGGCTAATAAGCCAACACACTACCTACTAGACTGCACACATATTATGATTATCATAATCGTACTACCGATAAGACAATCTGTCGTATAAATTATGTCCACGGATTCAGTAAATGATCGACCAACGCCCGTTCGCGAACTAAACGCAAAATTTGCCAAAAACATAGCCGCTGTCTATAAGGGTGTGCAGGAGGCACAATCTATTTAGTGTTCATCACAAGAACCCGGTGTATTGCCAAAACTTGATGAATATTGTAGCGTGGATTGGGCCTGTACAATTACAAAATTCAATTGACTTAGGAACTGAAAGTAAAAGACCATACACAACGACTTGTATTCGCTGAATGGGCTCTCGAGCAGTTGGAAACTGACGCTAACTTTCATCAAAAATCATCGATGAAGCCCATTCCTGGATGAATGATGACAATTTTTATAAGATCCAATGCATCCCCAAAAAGTCAATGTTTAGTATGGATTTTTAGATTGGCGTTGTCATCGGTGCATTTTCCTTCAACAATGGTGTTGCCCAAGTAATCGCCATTGCGGCGCGCTGTATAGGTCGTTGACTGCCAATTTCTTTTGGTCTGAATTGACTGATTTGGATACTAACGACATGTGGTTACAATAGAACAGCTCAAAGCTCCACACATCTCATGCCACATTTGATATTCTGTCAGAGCGATTTGAGGGCATGTCGTCCTCACATGGAGGTGATATGAGCAGGCTGCCGAGATTGCTCAATATGACTCCGTTGGGCCTTTACTTGCGGGCTTTTCTCATTATTGTTATGCTGTCTAAAATTGCCTCGGTCAAGTTGGCCATTGCGCGGAAATTCTTTCGAGACGGCAACCTATCCTGGGTCATTGAGGACTCCTGCTCCACCGCTAGACTCACCTGGCCCCTGATGGATAGAACGCGTACCCACCAGTTACTTGGACTTGGTCGTGGTATCATCTCAATCACAGCGGCCATGCTTACAGATCATTGTATTATGGGTAGACATGCGGAAAGGATGCGGCTCCCATTTAACGACTTCTGCCGTGGGTGCACATCCGTTGAGGAAGAGGCGACTGTTATCCACTTTCTTTGTTAGTGCCCATCTCTTGCGAGATGCAGATATAGGTTACTTGGCTCTCCATTTCTTTTCAGCTTGACGGAGCTATCCAATGTCAAGGATATAACTTTCTTGCTAGTTTTCCAGCGTGGGGTAGTCGTGCTTCTGATGTGCAGCCCAACTGACCATCTGACCAACTTCTTCCTCTCCCTGGTTGGTGCAGAGACTGCCTTCAGGCCAAGTGAGCCTTTTGATATCAGAGCTACCACTCCGACCTAACCTGACCTGTCTAAAATTGGCCTTCAAATGAGTAGATGTATTGTATTCCTCTGACTGATCTTTGAAATCGAAACGGACGTTATTGACTATTACCAATCGTATACATTTCAATCTCCAGCCTTTAGAAGAAGGATGAGTAATAGTGGCAAGACATTTGACGTGTGTTTTTCCTTCTCTTGCTAGATGGAAACAATTCAGATATTTTTTCACTTACTTCAGATATCTTTTAGTCATGTTGTGGGTTTTTTATGAAATTGTCTGTTCCGATTGATTTTAATTTCAGATTAGATTTCAGATAGTAGGTAGTATCTTGGCTTATTTGACGTGAGGCCATGGTTCAATTCAAAGGTCAGACATCTTCAGAAAAACGAATTATGAAAAGAAAAATATTTCTTCGGCAACTGCCCCTCAGCAGATTTCTGGCAAAATCTCTGAAAGTAAATAAAATTGCCATGAAAAGTTTCTTAAAAATCTGTCGTTCAGTTGACTTTAAACTGTAGGTCCTGCCACTCATGTATAAAAATTAACATACACAATATTAGTGGTGTGAGAAAGTAGGTCGTAATCCTGGCTGAAGGGTTATAATGACCGATTATATATGTCTACTTGGATTGAACTCCCTAAAGATGAACTACCAATATAACCTTTTCGAATTAAAATGACATTTTAAACTGCCTTATCGACATATAACTATAGTATCGACAATTATTAAAAATAAATTTTGCTTTTCATTTAAAAATTGATTTATTTGAGACATTTTTTTCAAAAACAATCTCAAATACTAATGATGGCTTATGGCATACAAACCATATATTGTGGCCTGCTGTACCAGCAAATAACATTCATCAGATAATCTCGATAAGTATACGTTATGCGCGGTTATAAATGTTTTTAACATTGAAAAATGTTGCCTCAGAAGAGGGGGGGAGTATACTCTTCTGTATGTAGGTTTATGATGCGGAGTATAAATTTTGATTTTACAACCTGTTGCTGCTTGCACCGTTTCTTTACCATTTAAAAACATTCAGCATTCAGTAACAGTTACACCTCATTTGTCATTCCTTTTAAGTACAAATCGTAAAAATTCAAATGGAGAAGAGAAGAGAAAAAAATATGAAAAAATTCTTTGGAAAAATAAATTTTTTCATTAAAAAAAAACAGAAGAGTTTGAATTGCATTCAATGTGTTCACCTTAAACTTCAGCAACGTTTCATTCGTGCGCATTATCTTCGGTTTTTGGATTTTAATGGCCAATACAAACAACCGTTCAGTAACACTTTTTTAAAATTTTATTTTTTTGTAAAAATAAATGAGATTTCATACGATTTGTTTTACAATTTTTTTCTTGGTGTTGAAACATGAATCTGTTTGTGTTCTTTTATTTTTTTTTCTTTCTTTCTTTTAACGAAAAAGATTCTTTAAATTTTTTTATGACGATTTTTATTTTATTTTTTACTTGTTGTTGTTTACATATCATATGTACACTTTTAATTGTTGTTGTTAATTTTGAAAAGAAAAGGTGTTGTATGTTGTAGACACATTCTTAAGTTCTATCACGTCCGTGTACGACTTCATGTGTTATTGGAATCCAAAATTATTTGCATGTTTCGACAGTTTTTTTCTTCCCCTCTGCTTCTTTACCGCGTTGAATTTGTATGTCTTTCTTGGGCCGTTTTTCTGTGGTTTTTTTATAAGTGTGTTCTTTTCTTTTCTTTAATTTGAATCTTTCAAGCATTTCAGTTGTAATTAAAAACCTGTCAACTTGTCGTGTTTTGTACTTTTAAGTACAAATTTTGTAAGTGGGTTGTTTGTTAAGTTATTTAAATATCTGATGCAGAAAAAGTAATCCCTTTGAAAAGCCTAAATATAGTTTTAGATAACCCAAGCAGCACTTTTCCCTCTTCTGCACGCCAGATTTCAGACTAGCATTTAAAAGTTCGCCGTAGTCTAGTAGGTAGTGTGTTGGCTTATTAGACGTAAAGCCAGGGTTCGAGCCCCAGGCCAGACATCAAATACAAAATACAAAAAGTATTTCTTCGGCGACTTCCTCTCAGCAGATTTCTGCCAAAAACTCTGGCAGTAAATAAAATTGCCATGAAAAGGTTCTCAACAATCTGTCGTTCGGAGTCGACTTTAAACTGTAGGTCCCACCACTCATGATAAAATTAACACACACAACATAAGTGGTGTGAGAAACTAGGTCGTAATCCTGACCAAAGGGTTGTAATGACCAATTATGTGCATATGTATTTAAAAGTTCGAATCATACATGAAAATTTTTTCATCGAACATACATACATACATAATTGGTCATTAGAATCCTTCACTCAGGATTACGACATAGTTTGTCACACCACTTACGTCGTGTGCGTTAATTTTTATACATGAGTGGCGGTCCCTACAGTTAAAAGTCGATTCCGAACGACAGATTTTTGAGAAACTCTTCATTGCAATTTTATTTTTACTCTCAGAAATCAGAAAACTGCAGAGAGGAAGCCGCCGAAGAAACATTTTTTCAAATTTCGCTTTTTGGAGATGTATGATCAGGGCTTTGAACCGTGGCTTCACGTTTAATAAGCCAACACACTACCTACTAGACTACGGCGACTACTAAATGCAAATGCTTTACCGTTTTCATTATGACGCTATCCATGACACCTAAGCTGCTGATGTTCGAACATTCATATGCTCCGGACGGATTATGTAATGCCGTGCTTAACCTGAGATTGTAAAGTCATACACATGGTCTCTAGACATTCAGGTATCGTAGTTTCAGTGTGGTGGTTCTGTATCAGAGATCAGCAATGAGTATTCAAAAAGATGAGTAGAAACGAATCGTACTCATAATTTCTGATAATTTCATAGGCATTCATACTTATTTTAATATCATGGAACCTCTACTCATATTCAAAGTTTGAAGTGTACGCATCATATTCATACTCAACAACACGTATGATGTTGTTGATTTCGACTTTCCATAATCCAACATATACACGAATCACAAAATAAGTATGATTCGCGTATGAGCACTAAAATACTCATTAAAAGGTTGTGTGTTTGCTCTGCTTGTTGCTCTGACTCTTTTGCTTATGGGTCTTTTTTCTCTTTTTGTAAATGCAACAACAACTAAGACTGTAAATTTTGATGAATGATTCCAGTAAGTGAGTAAGTATTATAAGTACTTTTCTAAAGTTAGGAATCTCAATGACTAGGCTGCTTATGAATCAAACATATTTCGAATGGTATGAGTTTGATGTCAACGTTGTACTCATACTCATTGCAACCTGTATTTATAAATCAACGTTCTAGTGAATACGAATGAATCAGAGTAGTGAAGTTAAATTTCAATATTGTTGATTCACTTATATTCAAAATTTCCTGATTGCTTATTAGGAGCCTAAAAACGATTCATTCCTGACCTGTTCCGTTTCCTGTCTGTTTGTCGAAGGCAAATAATAAAGCGTTTATGAGTTCCTTGAAAATGTTCTTTAAACTTTGTCTATTAATTTTAGGGGTTGAAATCCTTATACTTTTGTCTTCTTTTTGATTTTATCATGGATCCTACATTCAAAATAATATTCTTCTGTCCGCATACCAAAACCCATCTGATTTTAGATGCGTTATATGCAGATTCCAGTAAACAGATTCACTGTTCACTAAGATACAGAGCTTCTGAATCTGTTGTTTTAATTATATTCATAGTCTCAGAGAACACAGCACCTAACACCATGTCTATCAATCAACAAATAGCATTGGATTCTTTAATCAGTCCTCTTCATATGATCTGGTACTAGGAAAACTTTTGGGTAAGTTGTATGTCAAGCCCCCATATTAATCACTTTCGTGCAAATCTCAAAGGATTCCTTTGGTTAAAGAAACATAAATACAGTGATGGTGACGCCTACGAAATAGCGAATTGGATTGAAAATTCTCAATAGAGCGTAAGCAAGAGTAATAAAAAATAGAGTTCAAGACGGAGCACTGTGGTGTTGCTTATGAATTTATTTCAAATTTTCTCAAAACCAAGGATCAATTATGGCCGGGTGAAGAATACAATGTGATCTCTACAAACTACATGTCAGACGAAAAAGGTGGCTCTGCAGCTTTAAAACAAGCAAAGTTTTCGAAGGTCAAATATTGCTTAACGCTACGAGCATATGAAAACAATTGTTAAAAACTATCTTTGCATCACATTTCTCTCAAAGTCTCCTGCATAGCTGTGTAGAGAATCTGTTGAACAAATGTTTGCATTGGATTTCTCACCACACCAAACCAAAATTTCAAATTGAATGATCACAACAAAAATTTCATCTGGTTGCCATGAGGGTGGCGGTGGTTTTTCTTTCATTCATTCCCCAAAAAATGTGTGCGTTTTCTTACAACAACAACAACTGCAATAAGAAAAAAACAATGTACACTTTTCAAGTAGCCATGTCATGTTCCAATAAAATTTCAATTCATTTCTCAGTTCGACACAATTCAAGTGGTCGCTTAAAACAAATAAAAACATGCCTCCAAATGTGTTTTTTGTATGTATGTCTGTCTGTCTGTTCAGCATGTTTTTATTTTTTTGTGTATGAAGAGTGTAAATATGAGTGTCTGTTTGTCTATCTGTCGAGTGTTCGATTCGTTGCATGTGGCCAATAGTTGTGGCATATGCAGGCATTAAATTAGACCAGACCAGATGGATTTCATAATGAGTGAATGATGATGAGTTTTAAACACGACAGCTTGACTTTATTACGAATGCAGAATGAATAAATGAATGAATAAAAAAAATAGCCGATTAGATTATCTAATGGCATCTGGATTTGGAACATTGTTCTCTTAATTAATTTTTGTTTATTCCGTTGATGTTAGCTTTGCAAAGGCGATTAAATTAACGAACTTATGAAATAACAAATGTATGCCTGTGTATGAAGTCATGTTGCAATATGACTTAACTTATATAATCTTAGCCACGATATGATGCTAAGGCCGATAAACGAATTGTTCCCCAGTTTATTAAGAGCTTTCATTTCGCCGAGTGGGTTAGGTTAGGTTAGAGGACGTGGAGGTCGAATTGACCCATTGTAGAACGTCCTATTTCTCACACCACTTATGTTGTGTGTGTTAATTTTATACATGAGTGGTGGGACCTACAGTTTAAAGTCGACTCCGAGCGGCAGATTTTTTAAGAAACTTTTCATGGCAATTTTATTTTTCTCTCAGAGTTTTTGCCAGAAATCTTTTAAGAGGAAGTCGCCGAAGAAATATTTTTTCTATTTTGTTTTGATATCTGCCTGGGGCTCGAACCCTGGCTTTACGTCTAATAAGCCAACACACTATCTACTAGACTACGGCAACTTCAATCGCCGAGTAAAATATTGTACAAAAAAATGTTGCCACCATGCACTTTCCAAGTTTGGAAGCAGAAAAAGTTCAATGTACAGTCACAGAAAAAAGTCAACGTAATTTTTTTTGGTTTTTTTCTTATAATTTCTAGGTTATATTTTTTATATTTGAATTTGTCTTCTAACATTCTTAATTGTGATTGCCTTAAAGAACACTATAACACCTTTTCAAATTTGAAAAATATTACCGGGAAAAAGGTCTACATACAGTGGTGTATGTAAACTTATTTCCTTGACTGTATGTATTCTACTCGAGTTAAAGCCAAAAGGGTCTCATGAATAAAAAATTTGAAGCAAGTGGTAACTTAGCACAAAAACTGGCTTCTTTACAAGCAGATACAGAGTGACCCTCGAAAATTGTAGTCAAGCCTGAAAGGCTAGGCATCAAGGTTTACCAGTGTATTCGGTGAAATTAGTTTAAATCGTAACTTGAACCTCTAAACTGTCAGCAATGAGATCATATGATAAAACCATTCATCCGTTAAAATGCAACTCTGGAGAGAAACTCTATTCCATCAGGACAACGCTATACCACAAGGATTCTTACGATTTGACTGCAGATCAGGGAAATTATTTCACATTGACTTCAATTTCTATTCTCTTTCTTATTTGCAATAGAAAACCATCCAAATGGTGACAATTTATTGAAATAGAAAGAGTAATTGACCTGAAAAGCTTCTCTGTGTGCAAAAGTTGCTGTCAATTTCATGCCATTGTGATGGATTTGTCTCAAGTACAACGTCAAGCATAAATAATTTTAAAAATTAATTTAGTCTAGCAAGATATAAGTACATACATATGTACACATCTACATATTCCATATACAATTGAACATTTATGTTCATACTCGATTTTTTTTTGTGTCCAATGATGTAAAAAATTTAAAGCCGAACTTCGCCTAGAAGCTATATTTTAGTTAAAAATATTTTCATTTTAGTGTGGTTTTAAGCATTTCAAATTCATTTTAATTATTATTCAAATCTAATCCATACTAAAAACAACAACAAGCACACAAATACAAAGGAAATGAAAATCAAATCTTATATAATTTTTGTGGTTAATGCAAGTGAATACAGAATACAGAAGTGAATGCATGCATGCATGTATGTATATATATATAGATGTACAGTGTTGACAAATTTTATCAAAAAATCTACAAAAACGACAATTGACACTTGACAATGGCAAGTCATTCATGAATTTGGAGTGCTTTTGCTCACCTGGCTTTGGTTGTTGTGTCCGGAAGTAGCTCCCTGTTGGATATAGGAAAATTAAGTTTATGTGTTTAATTGTATGCCTATGTAGTTCTGGTGGAGATGGTATGGATTAAGAGATGCTTTTATGAGTTGTGAGTTGTGTCTGTTGGTGGTCTTCGTTAAGTGATCGGTAGTCCTAGGAAGTCAGCTAAAAGTGTTGGATTCATTCACAAGCCTATAAGTCAAAAGGTTGTCGCATTTGCCATGCAACTAAAGAGGTGCACCGTGTCGTTTGATCCTTGGTTGCAAGAGATGGGTAACGATCCAAGGTCCCCGGAATAATCCTCGCCCTATAGCTGTTCACAATGTTCGCCCATCCTGATCTTAGCTGGGCCAGGATGGTTCTAATTACTCTGGGTAGCTGCCTTTCACTACCCTGGTATTGGTACAATTGCTTGCTGTTCGTCTGAACATTACACACAGCAAGATACCTTCCGTTGGCGGCAGTTTAATAGCAATTTATGCAGCACAACGAGTCCTTAATATTTCTCAATTATTGTAATTTTGTGGTTTCAGGTGTAGCCTCCCTAATCGCAGGGTATAAGCACTTTCGAAGACCTCTGGGATTTCATCAGTAGTAAACTAGAGTAGTTAGGACTACGACCTAGATTCTCAACACCACTTATGTTGTGTGCGTTAATTTTATACATGAGTGGCGAGATCTACAGTTTAAAAACGACTCCGAACGACAGATTTTTGAGAAACTTTTCATGGCAATTTTATTTACTCGCAGAGTTTTTACCAGAAATCTGCTGAGAAATATTTTTTATATATTTTGTATTGTTTTAGATGTCTGATCTGGGGTTTGAACCGTGACCTCATGTCTAATAAGCCAACACACTACCTACTAGACTACAGAAACTACAAAATTTTTCAAAGTCCTTTAATGCTACCTTATGTTAAAGAAAATATGCCATTTCGATGAGTGTTCCAGTAGAGAAATGACGCCAAATATTGTGCAAAATGTTTTAAGAAATTATTCAAAGATAATAATATCAATGTATTAAACTGATCCTCACTACCTGCAGGTCCGAATTTGATCAAATATTTTTCTTACATAGTAAAAACAGCAATTAGAGGAAAGTATTCCACAAATTGTGGTAAGTTTTTGGAATTAATTCAATCTGTAGGGTATGATATACCGGACTCAGTATGCCAAAATCTTGTCGACCCTATGCCTACACGCTATCTACTAGTATTAAACAACAAAGGTGGCGAGTCTCGACTAAATATTAACCACTCAAGAACAACTTTTGAAGTAAAATTAGTGAAAATTTATTATAATGTTCTGTTATTTTTTATACTACTATTTTTTACTATTGTACTCCCTTCAAACTATATTAGTATCCATATAAGGTTACCAGGTGATTTTTCCTGGGATGCATTTACGTTCCACAGGTTCCAAGAATGTTTTCCGTTGCCTCATTCTCATCGTCAGAGAACCTATATGTTCGATTCAAGACGACCTCCATTGTGAATAATAGTAGTTTGAGTCTGTAGTGCCCTTTCGGAAGATCGGTTAACAACCTCGGCTTTTTCCTGGATAATCTGATGCATGACTCAGATCTCATCTTATTGTAGTCACCCAACAAAAGTTTCCATTGCCTCAAATCTATATTGTTTAAGAAGAGTCTTTGAATTGCTTTTTATCTGCCCTTTCGTTGAGCATTACTTTCCAATCATTCTCTGCCAGAGCTCTGGTCTCATCAGCGGAATGGAAGCTACTCTAATCTCAAGCTCATTTGCTTGCTTATTGCTGTGAATTCCCACATGACCTGGGATCCAGCAGACGGTAGCCTTATTTTCCCTACAGGTTCCAAGAATGTGTTCCGATGACCCATTTTCATCGCCACAGAATCTAAGTGTTGAACTCGAGACAATCTCAATCTGACTCAGATCGCATCTTATAGTTTCTCAACAAATGTTTCGATTACCGCAAATCCATTTGGCCTAAGACAGTCGCTCTTTATCTTCCCTTTCGTTTAGCATTACTTTCCAATCATTCTCTGTCACTCAACAGACGGGTTATCAGTGGAATGGACCCGCTCATCTCATTATTGCTGTGAATTCCCACAAGACCTGGGATCTAGCAGAGGTTAGCCTTATTTTCCCTACATAGCCCATATTTTTTAGGGCAACGTATTTTAAATTTAATTTTTTTTTTCACATACTTAGGCGTCCTTATTATGTTTCACATCAGTGTATGCCATAGTCTAGTAGGTAATATGTTGACTTATTAGACGTGAGACAACTGTTCAAACCCCAGGTGAGACAACTCCAACAGAACGAAATACGAAAAAATATTTCTTCTGTGTCTTCGTCTCAGCAGATTTCTGGCAAAAACTCTGAGAGTGAATAATATTCACTGAAAAGTTTTTCAAAAATCTGTCGCTCGGAGTCGACTTTAAACTGTTTGTCACGCCACGCTACGTCATAATCCTGACTAAATCTCTTAGAATTATCCTTCTATACAAAAAATTCGCTATCTTTATAATCCCAATAAACAAAAAAATGTCAAAAAGCATAAAGAAGTCAAAAATCTTAAAAAATAAACTCCATAGAAAAATCATCCCCCTTCGGAAACCCTTAATACCACCACAAAAAGGGTTTAAAAAGCTAACACCTTAAATGCCTTTTTCACAGAAAACACACAATTCCATACAGATTGTAAAACGCTGTTTATAAACATACAGAAAGACCCACTTAAATATCAATAAATAACACCCTAGTCAAACATGCAACAATAAACACTTTTATGCCGTATAAAAAATAAAATGCGTAACTCACAGATACAAATAAATACGTATGTATGTATCGAAATAATGCAGTTACTGTTGTAAGAATCCATAGAAAAATTCCATTAGTCATGAGTAGGCATCCACAAACGAAAACGTCATGCTATTATGGGCACACAAACAAACAATCAACATCAGCCAGCCATTTAAATGAATCAACCACAGTGCCAGCATCCGAAAGATACGCGTAGTAAATATCACAAGAAGAAGAAGACACAAATTAAGACAATAATTCATGAAATTTATATCACAAATAGAAGCTTATAGAGAGAATAGCTTCACTTCATTAATTTCCCATTTGTTTTCACAAGTCCACACAGAAATTATACTCTCCGAAACAATACAAGAGCAATTCATAAGAGAAAATAGCCAATGAGCGTAAAAATCGTTTCCCCTTTTAAATTCTCCAAGTAGTTGTTAAGAATTCCAAACTAGTTTTCAAAAAGGGAAATTTATTGTGTGGAGATTGAAAAATTTCCCATATGGTTTTACGTATAAACGACAGCTTGTCTGTTTCCCCTTTATTTTCATTCAAAGTGTTTAAAAACTGGTACCAAAAATGAGAATTAATTTCCCCGTATATTTTGTTTGTAGAATACAAAAATGCTTATCGACCAATCACAAGAGATTACAACAACGAATGGTAGAACGTAGGAAAAATGATTATTTTCCCCTAACATATGGAAGAGGAAATTTATTGAAATGTGTGGAGAATACAAGTCATAGCTGTTGAATAGGGGAAATTCAAAGTAAACAGGATTTTTTCAAACATATGTTGACGTTACACAGAGCTTAAATGGGGAATTTTTGCAAATTAACATGTGTTTTTATACTGATGGAAATTCTTTGGGATTTTTTCAAAGGAATGGTATTTTGAATTTTTCAAAGCAAGCAATATGCTGTCTAAAGGAGACTTCTTTTGGGTAAAACTTAATAAAACTGAGGGGAAATAACAGGGAATATTCATATGCTCTCAAAAACATGTCAAGATGGTTTTTACGCAAAGTGTATATGAAAAGCAGTAACAATTTTGTTTCGCGCTGGTAAAGGGAAATATTAAAGGACATTTATTGGGAATTTTTAATTTGGTTATTTTTTGAAGTTAATTTTGAAAGCAGGAGAAAAAATTCCTTGATTTTAAGGCATGCTTATTGCTAAATTGTAGAGAAATCAGAGGGAATTTTAAAACGTTCCGTGATATATTGCAACCAACACCCCTCCTGTACTTAAGGTTATGCGTAGGTAGAGAAGTAATTTGGAAATATGTATGTACTCTTGTTTATTGAAGATCATTTTCTGTGGGTATTTTTTATAGGATATTTTGCAAGAAACAGCATATATTTTTCTAAAGAATATGGGAAGGGAAGAGTGTATAAATTATAAAGAAATATTTTTGATATGAAAGAGAGTCACTTTCAAAGGCTTTTTTCAAAGCAGGAGCAACATCTTTTTCCCAATATAGATCGTTGGGAAATAAAAAGGTAAATTCAAGGGAATTTACGAACACAGTAGTACATGTATGCAAGTAGGTAGCTTACATTTGCACATGCGAATATATTGATTCCTATGGCTCCCAATTTTTCAAAAGAAATTTTGTGAAGAGGTTTTGCGAAGGGGAAATATTTTTCTTATTAAACTTTTAAAAATCCCTGCAGATTCAATACAAATTCAATGAGGGGAAAAATCCGTGACTTTGTCTAAATATTTAGGATTAATCGACAGTTGGAATGGCTTAAAGGAATATCGTCTGTTTTGGGATTTTTAAGGCAAAGTCAAGCAAACCTCCGATTTACAGTAGATGATCAGATGGAGACGAAAAAGATATTATTTACGCAAGAAAAAAAGGCGATGAAAAACATTTTCTCCATCTTTTAAAACTGCTTAAATTGGGGATATTTTTAAGCTTCAAATTAATTCTCTTATTTCATCACATTGAGAGTGAGATCGGCAAAAAGGGCTAAGGAGGGATAACAAAAAATAAATTTTCTGTTTTTATTTCTTAACCCTTTCATGCTCGTAGTTGCCTATAGGCAACATTGTACATTTTTGTTCATAAATTCCGTAATTCTTAATTTTTTTAAATGATTTTTTTTTGCAAACAAGCTTGGTTAAAAACGTGTGAAACCAGAATACGTACGACTCTGAATTTAATATCACTTCATATTTAGGTCAATGACTAACAAACACATGTCCTTAAAAAAATGTTAGCTCTGGCTCAAAAAATTCGGGCATGAAAGGGTTAAAATATAATTTCTTAATATCATTGGGGCAATAGAAATTATCAATTGCTTGAACGCGTACTGCAGACCAAGAGTTTATTTAGGGAATTTTTCTGCAGATGGGGTATTTTCTTCGTGAAAATTTCTTATGTATTGTTTCTTGATTTATTATTTAAAATTATTCGGATTAATCGAGGTTTTTAAGGGGAAGGACTTTAGTAGAATATATTTAGTCTACATTTTGAAGGAGAATTCTCTCAAAAATTGAGATTTCTTAAACAAGAAAAGAATATTTGAATTTTTGCGTTGAAGTTACTTAAAGAGTTTGGAAGCATATGGTTTTATGGAGACATACACAGTTAGGACTTTTGAGATACTCCTAGGAATACTGATTTCATTATTCGAAGAAAGACACAATACGAAAGGAATAGTAAGTGCTAATTTTATAAAAAACGAATGTACACACATGTGTATGAGTAGATGGGGAAAAAATTGTGTGACTCGAAAATCTGCAAAAAAAAAAAACTTAATAATAAGGAACATGTAATTTTTTTCATTTAATTTAAATGTTAACAAATGTACTTTATGGCATAAAAATAGAAATTAAATGTAATAATAAAAATGAAAAATTATTTAAAATTAATTAAATGAAAAAATAAAGTCCCATTTGCATATTGAAAAGGGCAAAACATACTCCCAAAACCCATGCTATCGACACTTTTAGCTGGCTGGGCTGTTGAAGGTGGTTTAAAATCGAAGTATCAATGTGTAGAAAAAATATATTAAAAAATTAACAGCTTAATTTGATCTAATGCGTACATGCTAATCTGAAATTGACTAGTACGCCCATCTAAAAGATAACATCTCCACCTTTGTAGTGTACAAGCTGTGATTATTCACGGAGAAGTTTTGGTTTGTGAATGGTTTTTTTGTGCCTAGACCTCTCTCACAATATCAACGATTTAATTGATCAATTTATGTATTAATCTCGTACACATCCATAAGACAATGTTCCAAAACATGTAGTCAATGGTGAAAAAGGAGTTCATAAACAATCAAATTTACGCTCTGAAGTGAAAGTTTAAATAATTGTCTGATCTCACAGAAAACTTAAGGCTTCGTGACTAAATATTAGTGAAATGTGCTCAAGTTTTGATGAAAAAAAGAGAAATATTGTTTTGAGCAGTATATCTTTCATCTTTCTTCGCCTCAGTCTAGTAAGCTTATTTGACGTGAGGCATCGATTCAAACCCCTAGGTCAGGCATCTCCAAAAAAACGAGAAATGAAAAAAAATTTCTTCGGTGACTTTCTCTCAGTAGATTTCTGGCAAAAACTCCTGAGGGTAAATAAAATTGCCATGAAAATATTTTCAAAAATCTGTCGTTCGAAGTCGACTATAATCTATAGGTCCCGCTGCTTATGTAAGAAATTAACACACACAACATAAGTGGTGTGAGAACCTAGGTCGTAATCCAGACTGAATGGTTATAATGACGATTTATGTATGTATGTATGTATACATACCTCCACTGATAAGATTAAGTCTGGAAAATCAAACAGGTACATATACGTACATACATATGTATGTATGTATGTGCAAACAGTAGCGAAATAGCTTAAGTGTCTGATTCTGATATCATAGGATTCAAAATTCAAAATATATTTTCGCAATATTTCTTAATGTCAATTAATTTAAAAAAATTTATTCTTGAAAAAAAAACCCGGATGTTATAAACATTTTTAAGAAATATATTCCTGTATTCCTACAGCTTTGGTTGAGAATTCTTATGAATTATTGAAATTTTACCAACCATTATTGAAAAATTCTTTCGATTTAAATCTGCAAGACATGGTGATATGATTTGTTGAACTGCGAATACCTACATATTTTCCCAATTAATTACCGAATTTCCCGCCATATTTTGTTCTCTCTAAATGACATATTTTTTGTTCAATAAAAATTTGGTAATGTTTCAAGAATAAGGTTTAATATGTTTAAAATG
Source organism: Sarcophaga subvicina (assembly GCA_936449025.2). NCBI lineage: Eukaryota > Metazoa > Arthropoda > Insecta > Diptera > Sarcophagidae > Sarcophaga > Sarcophaga subvicina. The sequence continues at coordinate 108,157,503 of OW388083.2, read as the reverse complement.
CTGTAAGCATATGTATGTCATCTGAAGAGCATATCCGAAATTTGAAAATGGAATTTTTCAATTGATTTTATGATGGAACTACAATGCTAATGTTGGAAATTGTTGTCGTAATAAAGCAAAGCAAAACAAATGCATATCCATCCATATGGTCACCTAAATACACCCTGATAAACACTTTCAAAGTAGGCTATTCAACGTTTAATAAACAACTAATTTGACGATAAAAATTTCTTCATAAACATTGCGGTTGGTTTACTTAAAACAAAATTCCCCCCTTTTGTTAGAGAATTACTTAGCAATGCTCTCGTTCTTACTCTCATCAAGGCTCTTTGATAAAACATTATTACGCTCTTTATAAGGAACAATAAACAAAACATGTGCTCTTTAGACGCTCATTTAATAAAAATACCTCATTTAGTTTGTTAATGAAAACAATAACAAAAACAAACTGAGAAAATCCACAGCTGAAAGCCGAACAATAAAAATTACAAGAAAAAAAGTAAAGAAAAGACTGAAATTCAAAACAAAAAATAAATTTCCCACGAAACGACGAACATGCATTGATTTTTATTCCCATCGCAAACACTCGCAACATGACGACTCTCTCGGTCTGTCTCTCTTTCTCTCTGTCTCTCTGTATTGAAACTGTATGCTCTTTTGAGCAGTGGACGAAGCAAATTTATCACAGGGAGAATAAACAAAATGTGTAATGCTCACAGTGATAGGCGGAGTTTGCTGGCGCAAGTATAAAAGCCAATGCTCTGAGCAGTAAGAGCTCATAACGAGTTTGTTACTCAAAGCGTACAGAAGCTAGAAAAAGCAAATAAAATACGTGAAAAAGATTTGAAAAAAATTTACAAGATTTATTAATTAAAAGAAAGAAAAAACATAATAAAATAAAAGAAAGAAAAATACCAAAAACGCTAAACAGAAACGGATTACGGTTTAAACCTCTCACCCGATATACTTAGCGTATGACCACCAGTGGATTATAATCAGAAGAAAAGAAAAAGTGATTTTAAACAAGAAAAAATAAAAAATCTGAATTGAAAACAAAAAAGTTATCAAATTGAAACAAAAAAAAGTGTTGTTTTTAATTTAAAAAAATTAAACACAATTTAATAATCAATTAAAAAAATTAAATTGAAAAAAAATCACCACCTCGCAATAGGCTTAATTTACTTTACGACACGTGAATTCTAATAAAAAGCCTTCAAAATTCTGCTAAAAGAACGTAAAGCGATTATTTCTAAAATGAAATCTTTAACGGCCGTCTGTCAAACCGGTGCCTCCATGCCCGCCATCAATCCAAACGGTCGCATCAGTCGCCATCCGCCACATCGTGCCGATGGTGAAAATGCCGAAATGAAAATGTACTTATCCAAGCTAAAGGATCTTGTGCCGTTTATGCCCAAGAATCGTAAACTTTCGAAATTGGAAATCATACAACATGTTATCGATTACATATGCGATTTGCAATCGGAATTGGAAACCCATCCGGAGATTAGTAATTTTGATGCTGCAGCAGCTTTAAATTTCACCAGCAGTTTGGATAGAGTAACGGCCAATGGCCATAATGATGCGGAAGATAATGATGATGATGCTGAAGATGATGACATGTACGATGATGTACAGGAGCGTCTCAATGGATCCTTGCAGCAACAGTCTAGTCCAGCACAACAGCAACAGCGTCAACCGTTGGTTGATCGCCAAACACCAAATACTATTTTACCCGCCACACAACAACAGCAACAACATGTTATGACATCTGCTGTCAGCAATACATCCGTAACCAACACTACCACCTCATCATCCTCAGTAAATAACACCTCGAATACAACAACAACAACAACCACATCATCAGCTGATGCAACAAATTTATCGCATACGGTAGGTTATCATTGTAAGAAGAATATGGTTTTGTAAAGCCCCCCCCCACACACAAGGCAAAATGTTGAGCCAACAAATTCCTCGCATAGAAAAGAGAGACAGGAGTGTAGCGAAATTTTGTTCGCACTACGCGGAATATTTGCTAAATTAAACAAGACTGCTCGCTATGATATGATACATCCCTGGGGTCGTTTAGAAAACACAAGAAACAGTGAAAGAGAGAGAGAGACAGAGAAAGAGAAAGGGCGGTCTTATATAGTAACTGACCAAAAAGGGCTTTAGCAAGTTTTCCTCCCCCCAACAAAATAAAAACACAAGCACCTATAAATGTGCGAAACTGTAAAAAGAATTTTAAGATTTTGTAAAAAAAACTATCTCAAGGAAAATAATTTCCTTAAAAATTTAAATATTTTTTGTTTCTTCCTATAAAAAAAATGTGTATTTTTGTAATTAAAAAAAATTAAATTCTCTTCATTTCTTTTTTTTAATTTTTTTATTAAACATTTTATAAAATGTGATATTATTTCCATTACTCTTTGAATTAAGCTTTGTTTAAATATTTATAATTAAAAAAACCTTATTTTTAAGCTGATAATTTTAATAAAAAACAAAAACAAAAAACAATTGTTAAAAAATTTACAAAAAATAAAACAAAAAAATCTTTTTATTTTCAAAACGAAAACAAAAACTTGGTGATTTTGGTTTTGAGTTTCAAAATTTATTCCTTTCAACCTTAAAATTCAATGTCAAAGAATTAATAAAACAAACCGTAGGCTTTAAAACTTCAAGGAAAAGTACTTGGTTATTTTTAGAATATTTAAGTGTGTGGTTATGGAGACATAGGAAACGAGATATTTTTCCTCGTCATATGTTATAAATAAATTAAACTCTACTAGAATCTTAGCACATTTTTGCTACTGAAGGCCTATTTATCGAATTATAAGTATTCAAAAAACTGCTAGTGGTTCATTATTATAGTTCGGTCACCTCCACCTCCAATATATAGCATTCCACTTGCAAAAAAAAGCTAATACAGTACAATGATGTTGATGGCAGACATTACAACCCTTTAGTCAGGATTACAATGTAGCTTCTCACACTACTTTTGTAGGGTGTTAATTTGATGCATGAGATAAAATTAAGTCAACTCCGAAACTCACAGAGATTTTACCAGAAGACTGCTGAGAGCAGTTGGTCGAAGAAATAAATTTATCGTCTTTCGTTTTATAGATGTCTGAGCTAGGGTTTGAACCATGGCCTTGCGTCTAATCAGCCAATATATTACCTAATAAACTATGGCTCATGAAACTAAATTTTTTTTCTTTATTTTAAAACCAACATTTATGGGTGGCCCCCTCCTTATGCAGTGCATTGTCTTGGCATTAGGAAGAAAACAGAGAGTTGTGTTGAATATTGTGAATACATACATACATACAGAATTGGTCATTACAACCTTTTAGTCAGGATTACGACCTAGTTTCTCCAATCACTTATGTTGTGTGTGTTAATTTTATACATGAGTGGCGGGACCTACAGTTTAAAGTCGACTCCGACCGACAGATTTTTGAGAAACTTTTCATGGAAACTTTATTTACCCACAGAGTTTCTGCCAGAAATCTGCTGAGAGGAAGTGTGTTGAATATTGTGAATATTAGATTTAAATGTATTTATATTATGAGAGACCGAAAAGACTTTTGCAGAAGGGAAGAGAATATCACATTGGCATATTGGGGCTAAAGAACGAATTCTAACTATAATGCATTGTGTGATCCACTGGCTAACCAATCACAGAGGAATATGCTTCACGCGACAGACGAAAACTGTGTAAAAATTTATTTTATTTCCCATGTTTTTGTTTTATTTTTAAACCAATTTAAGTTCAACTTTGATCATTCATTTGTTCCCTAAAGAATTCCATTTACTTCATTCATACTTAATTGATCATTACAATCCTTTAGTCAGGGTTACAAACTAGCTTCTCACAACACTTATGTTGGGTGTGTTAATTTGATTAATGAGTGGCGCGGCCTACTGTTTAAAGTCGACATGGAAGGCTAGATTTTTGAGAAACTTTTCATTGCAATTTTATTTCCTCTTAAAAGTTTTTGTCAGAACATTGCTGTGAAAGATGTATTTCTTTCATATTTCGTAACGTTCGAGATTTCTGAGCCAGGAGTTGAACCACTGGTTCTCATCTAATAAGTCGCACTTTGTACTTTCAAGTAAACAAATAACTGTTAGATCTCAAAAATTAAGACTACATTTTGAATTCAAATAAAGAAAATATTACAATTTGCAGATCCATTTGCATGTAGTTACTGCCTTGTTTGTGGCACTTGTGTTAAGAAATAAAAACCCAACGGAATGACGTCATTTCTCACAGAAATTTATTTTAATTTCCTATGTGTGATGATATTATCTTTAACTGTATCATTCTGGATAGAATGAAAATAATCACTAAGCTGTAATGCTCCCTAATATGTATTGTGTTAACTTGAAGAGAAAATGGATTCTGGAATTTTAAAATCTAAATGGTCAGATATTTAGTGAGCATCAAAATAAACTGTGCATAAAAGGTACACATTAATAAATTACAGTTATTTTTATTTTAAAATTCATTTTCATTTTCATTAACAGTTTTTAAAATTGAAACAAAAACGAAAAAAAAATTACAAAAAATTTCGAAATATTGTGAAATTTTTTCGGGCACTCTCCTCCTTAAGTGGAAAAAGTTGAGTTTGTTAGTAGTTAGATTTTTATCCTTAGTGTACAGTGGTCACTACAACCCTCCAGTTAGGATTTTGTATTAAAAAATTCGTGTTAAACTCAGGCAGTTGGTCGGTTTTAAGAAAATTTATGAAAATTATTTAAAATATGGATCTGCTGCATATCAAAAAATTTTAGAAATAAAACTTACAAAAGTGGCTACAAAATTGTATACGATTTCAATAATGAAATATAAAATGTTGCAGGACAAAATATGTTAAAGAAATTGCAATTAAAGAACATAAAAAGAGCAGATTATTTAAATTTAATACGAATATTTAAATTTAGAAAAGGAAATTTAAATTTGAAATAAAATTCTTCGTTCTTACTTCTAATTTTCATGAAAATTAAGGCACAAAACTAGGAGTTTTGAAAGAAAAAATATTTTTTTTGCTATATTTGTATTGTATTAAATTTGTTGAGATAATATTAATTAAACAAATAATTAAAAAAAAATTATTAAAAATTACACTGTTTCTCTAAGCATTTCATTTTGTTTCATTATAAAATATTTTTTTTCCAATTTTATTTTGTATTCAAATATTTCGCTAAAGAATCTATAAACCTGTTATTTCTTTCTTCTCCTTCTAAAAAGTTGAAATAAAAAAAATGTTTTAAATAAAATCTAGACGACCCTATAAAAAATGTTAAACAAAAATCATAAATTATTTATGCCGCACCTGTTTATGTTCAATAAAGAAGAAAAAAACCGACAAAAAAATATAAAACTTGAGAAGACGTTTAAATCTTAAAAAAAATTCGTTAAAATCCCTCACTTTAAATAATTAACACAACTAAAAAAGAGAGAAAAAAAAATCAACGATAACAACAACAACAACAATAACAACAATAACAACAAAACTAAGAAAACAAGATTTCACCTAAAATATTTTTTAAACAGAAAAATACAAAATAAAATAAATAAATTGTTAAAAACTTGATTTCTGTGTTAAAAAAAAGATTTAAGAAAAAAAAAAATACAGAAATTAAAAAAATATCGCCAAGATAACCTTTAAAGTGCGAAGGGAATTCATAGACACTATGAATGATGATGAATATTTCAACTCAACTCAACAGAAGTAAAACAATTAACAAAAAATTGTTTATAAATTTAATAAAACCAGCATTAAAAATTATTATATAAATGGCCTATCACAGTGTGTGTGTGTGTGTGTGTGGCAACATAATAAAAACATAATTGCAGAGGAAGTACTTACAGATTAACTTAATAAAGGTCGGGTTTCAAAATCCATATTAGGGAGCATCACAGCTTAGTGAGTTTTTTGTTTTGTAAACCTTAGATGCTATCCAGAATGATACAATTAAAGATAATATCATCCATCACACATAGAAAATTAAAATAAATTTCTGTGAGAAATGACGTCACTCCATTGGGTTTTTATTCTACAACACAAGTGTTGCTTAAACACAACAAAAAAGGCAGTAACTACATCAACAAATGGGAATTCCTGTGCATATCACAGTCTTTCACATTCTTGGATGCCAATACATTGGCAAAGAAAGAAAACTAATAACCCTCTAGTGCCCAAATCCGCCTGTAGACGCTTTCTAAATTTTGTTTTGCTTTCTTTTTGTATTTTGATCAATTCAGGGAAGTCCAAGAATTATTTTTATTATATTTGCAACATATAAAACCCAATTTGACCAAAAAAACAATTTTTTTTTCAAAAATCCTTTACTTTTAAAACAAATCAAACTCAGAAATTATTTTTTAATCCAGAGAGTTAAGATTGCGGGGCGTACAGTTTAAAGTCAACTCCGAACAACAGATTTTTAAGAAACTTTTCAGGGCCATTTTATTTACTGCCACAGTTTCTTGCCAGAAGACTGCTGAGAGGAAGTCGCCGAAGAAATAGTTTTTCATCAGGGCTGGAGTTTATATCACGGCTTCACATCTCATAAGCTAACACACTACCTACTAGACTACGGAGACTTCTTCGACTGTTTAGAAAGTATTTTCTAAAGGGCCTTTTTAAGAACTGTGAATACATACAAACATACATACATAATTGGCGATTACAACCCAGGATTACAATCTAGCTTCTCACACCACACCACTTATGTTGTGTGTGTTAATTTTAGACATGAGTGGCCAGACCTACAGTTTAAAGTCGACTGCGAAAGACAGACAGTTTTTCATGGAAATTTTGTTTTCTCTCACGGTTTTTGCCAGAACACTGTTGAGAGGAAGCCGCTAAAATAAATACTTTTTTCATAATTCGTTTTGTTCGAACTCTCGTCTAATAGGCCGACATACTGCCTACTAGAATACAGTCGAAAGTGACTGGCAATATTGATATTAAAAAACCTATACTGAGGCTCTTAGAAGATGATGAGTTGTTAGTTATCCGTGCTCTGTCGTTCGTAGTCGATTTTAATCTGTATGTCCCACCACTTACGAATAAAGTCAATACACCCAACATAAGTAGCATGAGAAGCTAGGTTGTAGTCCTAACTGACCGACCATATCGACTCTTGTAAAAGAATTACTTTTTCATATTTCGTTTTGTTACAGATTTTGGGCCTGGGGTTTGAACCTTGGCCTGACGTCTAATAAGTCAATCCAGGCTATTATTGTGAATAATTACTCTTATTTCCTTCTTATACAACATTTTGGACGCATTTTTTATTTCTTTTCACAAAGAATTCTATAACAACATTAAAATCTTCTTTAATTTTTATATGAAACTTTAGAGTTCTCAAATACAATGTATTGTTTTATTAAAAACCAAGAAATTTCATTATTTAGACATAAAATTGCTTGTAAATGTTTGTCTACCCACCAATACACTGCTATACAGGTACTTTAGTACTTTTAAACACGATAACTTCCATCATAAATAAACAATTTTGTTTATCATACCCTTCCTAATGCAATAAATCACTTTAAAATCTCTGCAGCAGCATTCTAAACTGTGATTACCCCCACACACAAGCTTGTGTGTGTTTGCAAGATCCGTTTTATAAGTGATCCAAAAGCAACGTGTGCATGTATGAAGTAAGTGAGTGTGCGAGTGAGTGACCATTAAATGAATAGTTGTTGTTCACTTTTATTTGTATTTTTTTTTCTTTCTTTCTTCGTCGTCATGTTTTTCTCCAAATTTATTACTAAAAGCGTGTGAATGTCGACAATGAAGATGATGATGAAAACGCACACAACACAATACAATACAATGCTCATTATGATGACGATGATAATGCTTGGTCGGTACGGTTATGTGACGGTGGTGTGCTGTGTTGTGTGTTAGTTGGTGGTGATGATAAAAATAAAAAGAAAAAAAAAAACGATTGTTGGGGTTTTAAAATAAATTTTTAGTCTTGTTTTACTTTTTTATTTATTTTTTTCATCAAAAAAAAGCAAAAAAAAACAGAAACGTTTTATTGTTGTATTTAAGTTGCGTGATGCTTTTTTTTAGTACAATAAACTACTACACACCAACAACAACAATAACAATAATAACAACAAATAACAAAAAAAAACATTAATTTAAAAATAAAAAAAAGCGAAAATGAAATAAATTTAAGTATTTGCAGGTGTTCAGCATAGAAGAAGTATAAAAATATATGAAAACAACAAAAAATAAAAAAATAAAAAAATTATTTAAAACAAAACCAACAAATATACTTAAACACACACACACACACACACACTTAAGCTTAAGAAGAAGAAGAAAAGAGCTAAATTATAATTTATTATGAAATTAAAAAAACATACACTCACACATAGAATGTATGGAACAAAATTTTTTTTTTTTTACAAATTCATTGAAAAACAAAAACAAAAAAATTTTTTTTGTTAATTTTACAAAAAATACGTTTTTTGGGAATAATTTTTATAAAAATAAAAATGTAATCATGTGATGATGGCTAAAAATTATACGCAATAACTGACACATATTCCTGAAAAAAAAAAATGGAAAAAAACAGGAAACACAGTTCGCATTAATAATACTTTACATTGCTCCCCTGTATCCCAGGCGCGGAAATTTCCTTTGAAGATTTATTTTGAGGAGGGAGAGGTTTTAATCGTTTTCAAGATCGCCATATAACTATGCATCGACTTCTAGTTTTCTAAGTTCAAATTCAGATTAGAAGTTTATCATGCAAAGTACTATAGACACAGTGCAAAGCATAAATCAAGCTACAAAATGCCTAAATCAATAACAAAATATCTGGTTAATCTATAGTTTTGCACATCAAAAGCTTAAGTACTCACAAAGAAGCAAATTTATTTGAACAAATGTATTGTAAAGTTGTATTGAATACTTCGTAGGATATGCCTTAAGACGAAGTCCTTCAAATTTCATAAATTTGGTACGGAATTCACTAACTTTTTGGGTAATCTGTTCCTCTGTTAGTTCTTCAGTTCTGAATTTTGTTGAAAAGTTTGAAATCACTCATATTATTTCTCCAAACTATTCCGCAAGTACTTCAGTTGAGTCTTATCAGTACTTTGTAGAGGAAAACTAAACCTGCCGAGTGTTGTATACAAGCCAAATATGTATGTATGTCAGCAGTAGTGTGTAGTATTAGGTTCGTTGTCCTGTTAGGAGTAAAAGTCATTCGAAGATCTGAATTCTTCCTCAATTTCCTTGACAATATTTCAACATAGTCACCGTAGTCTATTTAGACATAAGGCCACGGCTCCATCCATCCATCCATCTCCAACAAAGCGAATTATGAAAAATTATTTCTTCAGCGACTTCCTCTCACCGCAGATTTCTGGCATAAACTCTGAGAGTTAAGAAAATTGCCAAGAAAAGTTTCTTAAAAATCGTACGTTAGGTCCTACCACTCATGCATTAAATTTAATACACACAACATAAATGGTGTGAGAAACTAGGTTGTAATACTGACTGCAGAATTGTAATGACTTATGTATGTACATACAGTGAGCGCCAAAAGTGAGTAAACACCACTGAAATAATTTATTTTCTTAAGACATGTATAAGACAATGTATTCTAGTCGAATACATTTCCAAAAATAAAAACGTTTATTTATAAAATGTTAAAACAAAAACAACAATTCATGACAAATGAACTTCTTTTATACTTAAGAACAAAACTGTTTATATACTTAAGAACAAAAGTGTTGACTCACTTTTGGCACTCAGTGTATGTATGTATATTTCAATGTATCATTTTATGCTTTTTTCTTCAATAAAGTCTAATTCACGATCACAACACTTTCTTATGATCAAATTTAATTCTAAACACATGACCTAGTGTACCCTGACTTCTGGTTCACAGTGTATGTAAGCATTTGCATTAGGTGAGGTAGAATTTAGAAACGATATTCTGATGAGATTTTTTGACATAATTGTGGATGTAGTATATTGGGAATTCTTTCCAGGGTTTATTTGATTGAAAGAAAACAGTTTGGAGCTCATAAACCTGACCCTTAAAAGTCCCTAACTGAGCAAAGATATAGTAGAACGAACTGGTGGTTTTATAGGCCAATCAGCTGTGAAGAAGAAAAAGTCCAAAATATTTTCATTGTAATGGCGATAAAGCGGAGAAAACGACACCACATTGCAATAATGTTTTGATATAACATTTTTGGTGCCTTATCGTTCTCATATATGTGAACGCAAAACTTCAAAATAGACCTCAAGGCACGAGACCACAAAGTTGAAATAAACAAATATTTTTTAAGATTGCCACAGACGGGTAGGTTATTTATACTACTGAGCTTGGATACAATTTCTAAAGAATTCTGCTCATTTTGTGCAGCCCTTGCGCTGAGCAACTTCTTCCTCTTCCCTGATTTTGGTGGAACTTGGTCAGTACAGGGACTGCGTTTACCCGTGGCATCACAACGGGCCGCAATGAGTGCTCAAGTGAGCTTTGTGATATCAGAGCTACCACTCCGACCTACATCTGCCCATCAGAAGGGTATAAAGACCAACATATGCTACAAATACCCAAAAAACCTACTAAAATTTAAGGGAAAGAGATATTGAGAATAACATTTTGCATTGGTTTTTACTTTTAAATGCTTACAGGTTTTTAAATTCGATTCCATATATATATGTATTCATATGTCTAGTTCTCGGCGAATTCACACTTTCCTGTTTTACCTGCCATTCATACCCTAATAAAATTAGGCTCCTAAATTAAAATATTTTCAAGTTATTTTTTATTCTTAATTTACCTTTACTTTACATGTATGTGTTTACTTTACATATATGTTTTTTGCCCCAAATGTTTTGGTTTTGTTTTTGTTTTTTTTTATTTAATTTTTTTATTGTCATACTAATGAGGATCTGTTAGAATGCAAAACAAAAATACCCCCGACTAATTTGCATTGACGCAGTCAAGCAATAATGCTTGTGAATGCTTGTGGGTCTCTCATTATATTTGTAAACTAAAAACACATACACACGCACATTTTATTATTCGCATATGTTTATAAACGACAAAAAAAAACAAAAAAAAAAAGATTTCTGATGATTCTCAAACGCATAAATGTAATAAATGTGTTAACAAAAGTTTCAAGCGACATACATATGTGTACATAAGTATGTATGTATGGATTGTAGGTATGAACATATGCATGAATGTATGTTAATAATCAGTAAGGACGTTACAGTCCACCCAGTTTTACTGTGTAGTGATTGATACCTGCCAGAAGATCAGCAATGAATCGTTTTTTCGCTACTCATAAGCACTCATGGGAGCACACAAGGGAGTCAACAATATTGAAATTTAACTATGTACTCTAATTCATTCGTACCCACTACAATGTTGATTTATAAGTACAGGTTGCAATGAGTATGAGTACAACGTTCGCATCAAACTCATACCATTCGAAATATGTTTGATTCATAAGCCGCCTACTCATTTAGATTCATAACTTTAGAAAAATACTTATAATATGTACTTATAAATGATACGAGTGACTCGAAACATTCTTCAAAATTTATAGCCTTAGTTGTTGTTCCTTATACAACAGAAGAAAAAAGACACATAAGCAAAAAAGACAGAGCAGCAAGCAGAGCAAACACATAACCTTTTAGTGAGTATCGTAGTGATGTCGCCGTAGTCTAGTAGGTAGTGTCTTCGCTTATTAGACGTAAAGTCAGGGTTCAAACCCCAGCCCAGACATCAAACAAAATACAAAAAGTATTTTATCGGCGACTTTCTCTCAGCAGATTTCTGGCAAAATATCTGAGAGTAAATAAAATTGCCATGAAAAAGTTTCTCAAAAATCTATCGTTCGGAGTCGACTTTAAAACTGTAGGTCCCGCCACTCATGTATAAAATTAACACTCACAATATAAGTGGTGTGAGAAACTAGGGCGTAATCCTGGCTGAAGGGTTGTAATGACCAATTATGTATGTAGTTGTTGTTGAATTTACAAAAAAAGAAAAAAGACTCATAAGCAAAACAGACAGAGCAGCAAGCAGAGCAAACACACGACCTTCTAATGAGTATCGTAGTGTTCGTACGCGAATCATGCTTATTTTGTGATTCTTGTAAAGTTGTTGAGTCTTGTTGAGTCATGGAGAGTCGTAATCAACAACATCATACGTGTTGTTAGGTATAAATCTGATGAATACTTCAAACATTGAATATGAGTAGAGCCTCCATGAGATTAAAATAAGTATGAATGCATATAAGTATCAGAAATTATGAGCATGATTCGATTCTACTCATCTTTTTGAATACTCATTGCTGATCTCTGATACCTACCCACCCAATGAAAGCGAAAAACATGCTCAAATTTTAGGTAACAAATAATTTAGACTGCCTAGCAATAAAATTAATGAGCAGTGGGTGCAGTTGTGACTCAGTTAGGGACAGGAACTGAACTGTACGCCGAAACGACATTAATAAAGTGTTTTCAGAAAAATTAAATGACTTATCGAAACAATAATGAAAAGATTATTGAAAATCGCTTATGAATTTAATCTAATCCGTCTACCTATCCAGCAATTTTTGATGCGAATATATTGGTGAGACAAGTATTGAATTTTACACAATTTGAGAGCAATTTCCACAACAATTTGAGGATTAAGGCGCAAGTAATTGCTGGAGAATTTCTTTTCAAGGAAATTTAAGTAAACTTCCGGAGAGATTTAATGTAAAAACTTGGTTTCACTCCAATTTCTTTTGTAATTCGTTCCCAACAAATGTGTACACCGGCCAGGCAACAAATAATATGAACGGAAATATTTGAGTACCTGGGACAAGGGAAGAGATGTTGCTTTAGCTGAGTATTTTTGATTACCAGAATATTCCGATAAGGGGTCTAATAATCCTTGTACAGTGACATACGTACATAGAGTGATGGCCTTATAATTAGAAACGACTTAGCAACATGTACATATGTTTGTTAATTTGTTTTACAGTTTTCACTGTGTACCTGGTATCAAAGGCTTTGCTTGGAGGACGTCTTACATATGTACGTTTTTCCATCAGATTGGGACAAATTAAACTTAGATTCGTCACTCCAGAGAACTTTGTTCCAGAAACATCGTTTCTAATTATAAGGCCACCACTGTAATTTGTAATTACAACCCTTCAGTCAGGTTTACAACCTAGCTTTTCACACCACTTAGGTTGTGTGTGTTAATTTTATACATGAGTGGCCGGACCTACAGTTTAAAGTCGATTCCAAACGACAGTTCTTTTGAGAAACTTTTCGTGGCAATTTTTTTTTACTCAGAGTTTTTGCCAAAAAGGAGAGCGGAAGTCGCCGAAGAAATACTTTTTATATTTTGTTTTGAAGTCTGGGGTGAGGTTTGAACCCTGGCTTTACGTCTAATAAGCCAATACACTACCTACTAGACTACGGCGACTTACCCTTACAGTGGCTTAAATACCTTGTTTTGAACCAATTCAGCTGTACATTCCAACAAAGCCTTCGATCAAGTTTGACGAGATTGAAAGCTAACGGCATTATTAAAATTATTTTAAGCTTGTACGCATGGTAGGGTATACAAATTTGTGTAAAGAATTCTTGTTTTTGTTTTTAAATTTTAAATTTAATTTACAATAATGCCGTACCAAGCATACCATATGAAAATACTTTTAACCACATGTACGTGCATATGTATTCTTAAATGTATGTATGTAACAATAAATACATATGTATGTACGTATATGCATTTAAATTTGTTTTTAATCTTGTTATTGTTATTGTTGTTGTTTCGAATTTTGTTTTCATTACAATTTAAATGTCCGCTATGAGCGAATACAAATTTAACAAAGCGCAAAATGAGGTCACTTTTTATTGTTTTCATTAAAAAAATTTTGAAAATTAAAAAAATTTAATTTTTTTTTTTAATTTCAAATTGGTGTAAAAGGTGATAAATTTTTAATATATTATGCATAAAAATTTAATACGAAATTATTCTGTTTGGGGAACACTCTCTTCAGGCCTTTGCTTCTGTTATTTCAGGTGACTATTTTTGATTAATAAAATAACCCAGTAATTTCACCTATAAATGCCTAAATATGCTTGTATGGTATTTTTCTAGTTTAAAATTAGTCTTTGAAGAATGTTTAAATTATAAAGTTTTCCAAAAGAACACTAAATTACCCTGAAATAGAATCCCTTATTCCTATTGGCTCTACTTACACGAGAACAATTGTGCTGGCGTAAAATGATAGTTTATTGGAAAGAGAGGTGAAGAGAATGATTTTTCGGTGGCGTAAAGTTTCAACCAGCTACAATCCCGCACAAAACTATTACATGCACATTTTTAAAAATCAAATGAATGCAAAAACACTAATACAAACAAAGCTGTGTATACCTATTAGAGATGAGCGATCCAGTGATTTTTGAAGAACGTTGTTCTCAGTGAACGTGAGAAAACAAAATCAAAGTGGTGTCATCAATTTTATTATTTTTAATGTAATTTTTTTTATATGAAGTTTGACAATTAAGTTTCACAGAAAGTTCATGCATAAAAGACAAAAGTAAATAATCAGCATCATCTAATAGTAATTCTGCCTCGCTCAAAATAAAATGAAATAAATTTGAGTATGGAACCATTTTTGAAACAACGACATTATTAGTAACTGTTATTTGATAATTACAGTCACTGTAGTTACCAGTGAATTATCAATCACCGTGATTAAATCACAATTTTGAAAATATCGCTCATCTCTAATACCTATACATTTCATGCTAAACTAATATTCATCCCGTGTGATTTGAAAAAAACAAAAATTGTACGAATAAAAATTGTTCTCGTGTGATTAGAGCCATTCAGAACAAACATAAAATGTTTGTTTGATGTCCTATAGCAGTGAAGTAATTGAAGGCAATTTTATTATGCTTCCTTATCCCTCCTCTCTATATGGAGAAAAAAGAAAACAGAAAGAAAGATACACAAAAGAACGTGTAATAAACATTTGTTGCACATCTGTAACCATTTTGAAGTTCGTTCCATGCTTTCAGTGCTTCAAACACCATTGAAAAGTGTCGTGTTCTTATGTAACACAATTTCTCTTCTATTACTCAGAATAGGTGGTTCAATTGCTAGCAGTATAGGTTCGATATAGAATACACACCAAACTCTCCTCATAGCTAGATTGCTAGTTGTTGTGATCACTGATCAATTCGGAAAAATATCGATTTTGTTGCCGTTTTAGTATAGGAATTTCAATTTTAAAACGTATTGCTTTAAAGGAATTGAAACAGTGATGCATTTTTTTTTGGTAAAACACCAGAAGAGAATTAATGAAATTAAAATTACGTATAAAGTCGCGAAAAATGATGCCCAACGAAAAGAAAATTTCGCAAATTTTACCATTTTCATTCAAGAAAATTGTAAACGCACGGCAAGAGACTTACATTTTATGAACCCATACGTAATTTTACATACATACATACATAATTGGTCATTACAACCCTTTAGTCAGGATTATGGCCTAGCTTCTCACACCACTGATGTTGTGTGTGTTAAATTTTTATACATGAGTGGCGGGACCTACAGTTTAAATTCGATTCCGAACCACAGATTTTTGAGAAACTTTTCATCGCAATTTTTTTTTTATCAGAGTTTTTGCCAGAAATCTGCTGAGAGGAAAAAATATTTTTTCACATTTTCATTTTGATGTCTGACCCGAGGTCTTACGTCTAATAAGCCAACATACTACCTACTAGACTACGGCGACTTCTTATTTTACTAAATCCATTAATCAAATTCTTACCCCGCTTTTTTAATACTTGCTACAGGTTACTAAAGACATTCATTACGTCCTTAATCACTCTTGGGAATTTTGCTTTGTCGTATATATATGCACACTTTATGCAGTTCAGAATTTTTGAAGAAAGTAGAGGGCCCAATCGGCTTATTAGGCGAGAACCTAAATTTCAACCCCTGTTTCAGAGATCTGAGATCACAAAACAAACAAAATATAAAAAAATATTTCTTCTGATGACTTTCTCTCAGCAATAAAATTACCATGAGAAGTTTCTCAAATTTATCATTCGGATCCGAACCCATAAACTGTGGTTCTGCCGCTCATGGATAATAATAACACATACAGGCGTGGTGTAAGAAGTTAGGTTGTAATTCTAACTAAGTTATTGTAATGAGTAATTAAATAAGTGAGTAGTGAGCTCACATATTTTTCTGCAATGTATACAATTTTGGCCATTTCCGATCTTATCATACAATCACTAATGTGATTAACCGCCATTTTCTATGAATTGTTATTACACATCCTGATATATATGTTGTTGGCTTAGCATTTATGGCATTAATTTACAACGTTACGTTGTACTTACGTTTTTTAATTTGTTGGTTTAAGAACATAAAATAAAAAAATACAATGGGAATCCCTGTAGTTAGTAGGCGGTGGTCTAACCTATCAGCAAAATAGTCATACTTTTTATTACGTCCAGAAACTTTCACTCTACGCAAATCATATGATTTTAGTAAATAATTAGTCATTTCAAACGGTTTAAATGTATTCCTATCTTAGTTGCCGTAGCATATTGTAGCCACTTATTCACTATTTTGTCTATCAAATCAATGGGAAAAGACAAGTTCTTAGTTTTACGAACAG
The DNA here is from genome assembly GCA_936449025.2 of Sarcophaga subvicina. Lineage (NCBI taxonomy): Eukaryota > Metazoa > Arthropoda > Insecta > Diptera > Sarcophagidae > Sarcophaga > Sarcophaga subvicina. The sequence continues at coordinate 108,140,798 of OW388083.2, read as the reverse complement.
AGTTCTATGCGATATGGTCTATTTTCTGTTTTATCTTATAACGAACCTATCTGTTCTTTTGTAATTTCTTTTCATTGAATTGCAAGGTAACATATAGTCGGTATTTTTCCTAGCGCAACTATTTTTATTTTACTTTTCGATGGAATCTTTTAAAAAATTATTACGAAATTCCAAAGAAAAAAAGTACATACACAATGGCGATAATTATTTTCGAAAAAAAAATACAAATGAAAAATACATTTTGAAATGAACACTTGCATTTGTAGGAAATTATTATTTAATGATTATTTCCCTGTATAATGAATAACTTTATTTATTTATATTCACGAAATTTAAAAAATATTTCATGCCATGTGCCGTGCCACTAGCTTAGCTTAGCTTCTTCGTTTTATAACTTCATTTGGGAATTTTGTTATATAAACGCCTGGGAGTTTTCCAAAAGTTTTAATTGATTACATAATTATTTTGATTTTAATTGTTATTAATTGAAAAACTTTGTTTATTTTTCTCTTTTCAGCTATCGAATGAAAAAGACATGGTCATTAGCAGCAGGCAGTCATGCTAAATGTATGTTTGTAAATAAATTCAATATTTTTTTTAAAATTTAATTTAATTTAATTTTAATTAATATAATAAAAACAAAACCATGAATTCCTCATTTAATTAAATATGAACAAAAAGAAAAGAAAAATTAAAAATAAATATCCTGCAAAAAGCTGGTTCAAAAAATCAGTTTTAAAATTTTGAAAAAAAAAGAAACAAAATTATTTAGTTTTTTAAGTTTAAAAAAGATTAAGATTAAAAAAAAATGCAAATAAAATTTAATTCTAATTTTTAACCTTAGTATACCATAGTTTGAGAACTCTAAACTAACTTTAACTAGGCATTAGAAAAGCAACAGTGAGCATCAAAAGAAAGTGTACATTAAAAAAATTTACATTAATAAATTACCGTTATTTTTATTTCAAAATTGTTTCCTTAACAGTTTTTAAAATTGAAACAAAAAACAAAAAAAATTAAAAAAAAAATTTCGAAGTATTGTAAAATTTTTCCGGCTAGGCTCCGTAGGTGGTAACAGTTGAATTTGGTGATTGTTAGAAGTTTATCATTAGAGTACAGTTTCTTTTGGCGCTCACTGTACATGGAATATGAAACAAGTTCCCCAAAAAAAAAAAAAAAAGTGTAACAATGTTGCCAAACAATGTTGCTTGCCGTTGCTACAACACATGTCTAAGCAACATTGCTTCAAAATGTCATTTAAAAACAAACAAAACAAAAAAATTAAAAACTAATTTTAAATTAAATTTTTTTAAAAATAAAAACAAAACATTTGAAAATTTTAAACAAAATGCAAACATTCAATAGAATATTTGCATATAAATTAAGTTTAACTTGGCATAGCTTTAATCTCAAAAAAAATGTTACTTTTTTATTTAATTTTTACAAATAATTTTTTTTTAATTTTTTATATTTTAATAAAACAAAGCAATATTTTAACAAATAAACAAAATATTATTTTAATTTTTCCTATTAATTTTAATAATTTTTGTTTGAAAAAAATATTTAAAAAAAATTAAGTTTAATTTGTTATATAAACTGTCTTTATTGTTTAAATGTTTCCTATTAATAATTAAAATTTTATTTCAACATTTTCTATGTAATAATTTTCTTTAAAATTTCTTTAATTTTTTATGTGTTCTGTGATCTTGTAGCATATACATACATACATACATACATACTTATATTAATTTTAATAATTATTAAACAGTTTTTATTCTTCTTTTAATTTTTTGTTCATAAATACAGTAAGCATCAGATGAAAGTAAACACTTTACTTTATTTTAAAAAAATTCATTGAAATTTAGAGTGAAATAAATGTTTTTAAAATCGCGGAAAATTGGTTTTTTAAAGATTACTACAATTATTAATAAAATATAAATTTTTATCTAATACAATAGAGTGTTTACTTTCATTTGACACTCACTGTATATATTTTATTTATTTTCTACTTTCCTTATGTACAAAGTGTATCATAATGTTTTCAATCTCCTTCCCTTTTTTTTATCATAAACTTCTACTCTTTGTTTTTGGTGAAAATTTTATTGTACTTGTAATACCTTGTAAATTATTTAATAATTATTTAAAAAAAGAAAAAAACAAACTAAATTAACAAATTTAAATAAATAATAAAAATACATCAACTTATTAAACAAAATAACAAAAAAAATTGTTTTTATTTAAAGAAAGTTGGAAAAGTGCTCTAAAAATTGTTCGAAACTTCTATCAAATGTTCTAAAAAATAAAGAAAAAAAGTACCATTGAAGCTTTTGCTGACTGGACTGGAACTATACTACTGGGATTGCTGATAGCAATTGGCAGACCCATGGCGATAATTTAAAAATTCAACAACATTGAATTCATTCCTTTAGCTTATGGTTTTTGTGTTGTTGGTTAACTTTTGTAAGAAAATCAATCATTTTTTGTAAAATTGTAAAGGGGAAGTTGAACCCATAAATCGTATTCGTTTCACTTAAACAAGCCTTCCGAATTTGTTCTATTTTTATTGGATTAAAAAGAAAATATACTCCGCTTGAGTAGGTAATAAAATATCCTACAACTAGTCCCGTGAGACCTATGACGAATTTTGCGATGGTTATTGCAGTTCAGTAGCATCATCTTCAAAACAGTGTAGACCAATCACAACGACTGGGAAAATTTTCTACTGTGAGTGGATTCGTTTAGTTCTCTGTACACTTGATGAAATACGTCTGAAAGCTCATACAATTTTTTTATAAACGAAAACATTGGAAAGAAATTGCAATCGATTAGAGTTTCGTTCTAAATCAGCATAAAATCCGCTGCTTTTTCTATTTTTGCCAGTCTTCATTAGTAAATTGAATTGTGTAGGGATGAAGATGAAGGTCTTGCGTTCAAATTTTATACATATTGCTTGTGAGGAGTGACGATGGAATAATGCATAATCAACACAGTTTCTTTTAATTTTCAATACAGCACTTGACAACGAATAGAATAATTTATATGGTCTGTTTTGCAAAATCACCATCGACGGCCATAGAGAACAATGTGTCTCCGCTGAATGGGCTCTGGGGCAGTTGACAGCTGACTGTAATTTTCATAGAAAAACCTTCTTCAGCAATGAGGCCCATTTATGGATAAATGGTTAAATGAACAAACAAAATTGTCGAATTTGGTATGATACCAACACATATGGGATCCAAAGGCGTAAAATGTATTCCGAAAAAGTCACTATTTGGTGTGGCCGCGATGTCGGTCCTTATTTCTTTGAGAACGGCATTGTCTAAACCATACATGTCAACTGTAAGCAATATAGGACGTTGATAAACAACTTCTTTTGAGTTGAATTGGATAATATGGATATCAACGTCATGTGGTTTCAACAGTATGGCGTTACGTGCCATATATGTAGCTCATGCTAGATTGGATTGGCATGGTAATCTCACATGGAAGTGATGTTAACGGGCTCATGCCATCGGTCAAATACGGCCTGATTTATACATACTTTCAGAGCGATACAACGTACTATAACACAGTATATTCAGGCATCCGGTATATAATACCCAGCAATGACTGCAACAATCTCATATCTAACACATTTCTACATACATATAAATTTTCATCTCTAACTCATGTACTATGGCCCTAATAATTTAAAAATATTAGAAGTAGTAATAATAAGTGATCAATATTTAAGAGCCCAGCGAATTTCCATATCGCGGTACTTGAGGTCTTCAACTAAATTATTCAATCAATTGCAGTCTATGTGAAATAGTTGGAAAAAAGTCTCTTAAAAATAATAATACTCCAGCGCTTCACTTTAGATAGATCGTCTATTACCTCAAGATTACTTTAGATTCCTTTTTTCCTTTTTCAATGTTCAGAAGAACTCTTATCTATTAAAGCTTAGTCGTTATATCATCCAAAAAAAGTTAGCATTTTAACCGTTAATTATTGTATTTGTTTTTGATGGAATCTTTTTAAAAATTATTACGAAATTGCTACGAAGTAAACAACAGCAATAATTACGGTAAAAAAAATAATAATAATTCCGAATTGAACACTTGCATTTATAGGAAATTGTTATTTAATTATTATTTTTATTTATACTCACGGAATATTAAAAAATTAAAAAAAATAAAATTAAAAAATAACAATAATTATTTAATGCCATGTGCCACTAAACAGCCATTCGATTTGTAATCTTTCTTTGGGAATTATTGTATATATGTACGTCTGGGAGTTTTGCTAATTTTAGATGGAATACTGAAACTGTCCCCAGACTCCCTCTTCGCTTTGTTTGAAAAACGAATTATATTACCCTGATCCCCTATAAAAGACCAGAATTTATAGAATTTACACTGTGAGCAGTACTGTTAGGTATACGCATCTCTGAAGCATACATATTTAGAGTGTGCGTAATACTGACTCCATGGCATCAGAATCGGTAAACATTTCAAGTCATACATAATTGGTCATTACAACCCTTCAGTCAGGATTACGACCTAGTTTCTCATTTCAACATTTCAAGTCAGTGTTGCAAAATTGGAATTTTGAAATGGTACTAAACGGTAACTGAAAGAGTACTTTTGCAAAAAAATATTTATTTATACTTAACACCTCTGGAATGAAATAAAAAACTAACGACTTATACATGTTTCTTATATATAAACCAAGAACAGCCGATTCGGAACGTAATATAACTCAAAGGCCCCGTTTAGTCAAATATAGAATGAACGTAACAGAATGTACGTTTGTTTTAGTATATGAAGAGCAAATTAAATACTTACCGAAATTACATAACGGCTTGGCAAGCGTTCTCATTGCTTTTCGTATTCTAAAAACGAACGTACGTTGCATGGTCGTTGGGCTAATCGGAGCTAAAGACTAATTCTACCTTTAGCATTACGTTGAACATGTTGCCAACCCATTAATAGTTGAAAAGCTCAAACCATAAAATATTAAAATTAAAAAAGTACTAAAAGTGTATCGGGGGTACCGGAATATTTTAGAAATGAAAAAGTACTGCATTTTTCAACACCGTTTCAAATGAATATTTCGTTTCCATTTCTGAAAATATTTCGATTCTAACGCTCTAATCGAAACAATGGCAACATTTAACAGAATTCATCATAATTTATCGTATGTGAACATTTATAATTAGCGGAGTAATTAATATTCAACCCAGATAATTAAAAATACAACAAAAAACAACAACAACAACAATAACACGAAATAAAACGGTATGATGAACAACCCACATGCGGAAAGTAATTTACACCTGACCTTACAATGCTATGGTGAAACATTTAGAAACTAAAGCAACACAGCAATAATGAACAACAATACGAGTAAAAATAATACACGACCAACACTCTACCTACACATAAAACAACTGATAACGGTGCAATCCAAGAACAACAACAACAACTAAACAAATAACATTAAAACGTTAAAAGAAAAATTAAGAGTCTGAAGACAACCTTTTCTACGTTCATTCGCATTGAAAAACGTGTCTCTAATAAAAGAAACGCAGAACAACAGCAGCAGAAACAAATTTGTTACGAAGACACGTTAGTTACGAAGAAAGTTTTACAAAACCCAACGAAAATAAACGAACAAAAAAATTAGAACAACAGCCAGCCAGCCGGACGAACAAACCAAGCAATTTAGCCACACACACACAAGTGTTTGGACGCACAGATAACTGTGTGGACATTTTTAGGTTGTTTCTGTACAAATACATCAAACACAACAAGCAACACACAACACAACATATACACAAAGCAAAAGCAAAGGAAATAAATTCTCACGAAGATCTTGCCACATACTGGTAATCACAACAAAAATTTAAAAAAAATAAAAAAAAATGTAAAGAAAGAAAGAAAGAAAAAGTATCTTACGAAAGTACAAAATATGTATACGATAACGATGGTAGAAAATTTGTTAAGAGACGTACATACATATGTATGTATGTATGTACGTATGTATACAAGTGTATGCCTTATACTTTATGAAATACCCGTGTTGTTATAGTTATTGTTGTCTGGTTATTGTTGTTGTTTCATTACAATGAATACCTTGTTATTGCTTTGATTTTATATGTGCTGCACGTGTGCGAAAAAGTACTTGTTTTTTCTATCAAAATCAATCTAGTATTACTCGACACTTTTCCATCATCTAACCAACCAGCCAGCCAGCCATCCTAAATAAAGAAATGAAGAAAAAAACAGAAACCTGATGAAACAGAGTAAAAAACAAATCATTTCAGTGACAAAATGGAAAAGACCCAGAAGTTAAAGTGCTTTGAGGAGGTTTAAAGGAAATAAACAAAATAATTAAATGAGCTAAGCAGAGAGAGAGAGAGAGTGCCATTAATGGCGCAAATGTACAAAAACTTACTGGCTGTACCAATGAAGCAAGTTAAAAAAACTTTTGATCTGTCATAGACAGAGTGTTTCAATTGGAGATGTAAAGGTGTTAAACACGGTATACCTAAAAATATTAGGCAGTCATCTAAAAGCGACGCCTTCTATGAGGCAATATATATTAATTTGAGTGGAATTGGTACCCTCGGTAAATAAATGAACCATTTTAAGGGTTTCGACAATTTTTATAGAATTTTAAGTCATAGTTTTGGTTCCAAAGATTTAATGAATCACTGGAATCAACATTTTGCGAAACGTAAATTGATGTAATACCAGCAGGGAAACCCAATTGAAGTCGGCGTAGTCTAGTAGGTAGTGTGTTGGCTTATTAGACGTAAAGCCAGGGTTCGAGCTCCAGGCCAGACATCAAACCAAAAATACAACAAGTATTTCTTTGATGACTTCCTCTCAGCAGATTTCTGGCTAAAACTCTGAGAGTAAATAAAATTGCCATGAAAAGCTTCTCAAATAAATGCACACTTTCGTATTCCACTTCACTGTCCTTTAAGCTCACATTGGAATTTTGAGCTGATTCGGCTTAAACTGTTGATTGAGGCATTGTATTACATATTCTGTTTGGTACTCTTTTAAAAATCGTTGAAGGAATCATATCCCAAAAAAAATATTGATTGTATAGCACCATATTAATGAAAGCACTCTTGTGTTCATGTATTTATTTAGAAAGGAGACCCGATTACAATCATTGAACCAACTCTTTAAACCGCAAATGGAATACCCTCCAAAATGGCAATTTAATTTCATATTATGGGGATATGTAATGATATTATGAGATAGATATATAGATAGATATGGCTTATTAGACTAGAGTTCGTAGATAAACCCCTTGTTCATCTCAAACTAAACAAAATATGAAAAAAAATATCTGTCTTGCCGACTTCCTTCCAACAGACTGCTGCCAAAAACTCTGGGAGTAAGATAAAATTTCCATAAGAACTTTCTGAAGTCTGTCAGTAGGTCTTACAGTAGGTCTGAACATAATACAGTATGTCCTAGCACTCATGTATAAAATTAAAACATGAGTGATGTGAGAAACTAGGTTGTGATCCTGACTAAAGAGTTGTAATAACCAATGAAGTACCTAATTTAAGTAAGGTAAATAAAGATTTTAATGTCAGTGATTACAGTCGAGGTCTTCTATCATTCTGTGTGCTTTTCAGGTCTACATAGATACATACATACATAATTGGTCATTACAAGCCTTCAGTCAGGATTACAACCTAGTTTTTCACACCACCCATGTTGTATGTGCTAATTTTATACATAAGTGGCGGGACCTACAGTTTTAAGTCGGCTCCAAAAGACAGAATTTTTATTGAGAAACTTCTCATGGCAATTTTATCTTACTTTCAGAGTTTTTGCCAGAAATCTGCTGAGAGGATGTCGCTGAAGAAATATTTTTTTATTTTCGTTTTGATGTCTGACCTGGGGTTTGAACCGAGGCTTTACGTCTAATAATCCAACACAATACCTACTAGACTATGGCGACTTCTGCATAGATAATCAAACAAAAATTGGTGGAAACTATTGCCTTCAATCATTTTGAATACTTTTGAATCAAGAAGCCCAATGGTCTTACATATTACTTTTGGTCTTATAAATCCCATTCCTTACTCGTATACCTAGCTTTAGCTGTAGAAGTTTCTTAGAATTCGTATAAATGTTTCGCCTCATAAAACTCCTAAAAAGTATTGTTTATGCAGTTTATATAATCCCAGATGGTTCGTATCAAGAGCCAAAAGCTAAGGAAAAAAAGAAAATTTAAAGCCTTATCCAGCTTTAGCGGAGATATAGACCCTACCTATCGATAACGCAACAATTATGCCGCTTTACTTAATCTGATGACTATCAATTTATTCATGGTATCTTAGTGACTTGACAATCTGATCCTGTCTGAGTAGCAAGATTAGCTCTTATGGTTTACAAAATATTGCTTTGAAAAACAAAGAAGCAAGGCGATAATCACATTAGCTGTGGTCGCCAGAGTAACTTTGTATCGAAGTTTTATGGATACTACTCTTCATGTATGTTAACGTTTAAATTGCGAAGTAAATTATGTTTGTTCAACACTCCAAAAAGGTTATTTATGTACATAATTGGTCATTACAACCCTTCAGTCAGTATTACGACCTAGTTTCTTACACCACTTATGTTGCGTGAGTTAATTTTTATACATGAGTGGTGGGACCTGCAGTTTAAAGTCGACTCCGAACGACAGATTTTTTGAGAAACTTTTCATGGCAATTTTATTTACTCTCAGAGTTTTTGCCAGAAATCTGCTGAGAGGAAACCGCCAAAGAAATACTTTTTGTATTTTATTTTGATGTCTGGCCTGGGGCTCGAACCCTGGCTTTACGTCTAATAAGCCAACACACTACCTACAAGACTGCGGTAGGTACTTATTTATGTACGAATATAAAGAATGGTGTTTATCCTTGGTATCTCCATCTCAATCACTACTTCTTAGGACCTCCTTACGCTACTAAGTTATTTACAATTTTTATTGGGTGTCTTGGTAGTCTAATAGGTAGAGTGCGTAAGGATTGTGGGTTCGATTCCCTACACTGAGCATAGGATCGGAGATACTCACCGCGTATATAAATATTGAACATAATTTGTTAATTTTTTCTGTTACAAAAATAACATCTCATATGACAGATACTTTGCCCAGACATAAGATTTTATCTCGAATGGAAATACAATTCATATGCGGAGATACACAGTCACTTGCTCCAGCAAAAACTCAAATAAATATTCAAACTCTTCCATGCGAATGCAAAAAATCAAAGAAAAATTACTTCAAGTATTAATAAATGCATGTGTGTGTGTGTAATTTTATATCTTTGTATGCATGCACGACTCTGAATAAATGAATGAATGAATGAACGACTCTATTATTGCTTTTCTATTTTTAAAGTTTTTTCTACTTCCACTAAAAATCACACACACAATAATACAAAGACAGCAAAAAAAACAAACAATATAAACAACAACAAAATGCTACTATTGTAACTAATTGTTTTTGGACACCTGTAAACCAAAATAAATAAAATAACAACAACAACAAAAAACAGAAAAAATACTAAGAAATACAAAAATAGCATTCGTAATTTGCAAATACTTACACACTCACGTGCATACATACATTTACAGCCATAGACGACGCCTAATACCATGTAGATCTTAACAACAAATTTATCGTGTAACAAAAACAAAAAAAAAAACAAAAAAACTATCATTTGGAGAATGAAAATTAAAAACAAGTGTTTTAAAGTTAGGCTGACATTAAAGCGTGCACACACACACTTACATACTTACCCACTGCGAAACTGACTGACTGACTCACTGTGTTCATTCGTTCGATCGATCACACACATGGTGTTCAATTTAATTTCATACTCAATGGGTTTGCTGTGTCAGCACAGCGCATAAGAACAGATTGAAATCAGCTGATCACAGGACAGTGGTTTCTTTAAAAGTGACAAATTTGTTGTCGTCATACGAAATGATCGATATCCAGAGATTTTGATTTGATTTGATTTCTAACAATGGAATTATGTTGTGTTGTCATTTGGCACTATTGAAAGCTATTGCTGGCTTTTATGCAATGATTTGTTGATCTGTTAATTAATATAATAAGAAATGTGGTCCATTGTGTGAAATGTCAAGAACACAAGTTAGATTCACAAAATCAATTGATTAATTGAAGTGAGGTTATGTTTAAAAAAATAAAAACAAATCACCTTTAATTGATTATAAAGAGCAAATATTACGCATATAGATAGAGATTTAAAGCAATTTACATCTAAAATTTATTTGTTTTTATTTTAAAGCAATTGTACAGAACATTTAAAATCTATAGGAATATAGTATGCCTACTAGGCTTGAAGAATTTCCACTGAAATGCACTGAAATTCAAGCTAAATAAATGGATAAATTCTAGGTAATTAAGTGGGTCATAGGTATGAAACGATATTTCATTATTAAAGCACGGGAATTTAAATAAATTTTAGATTTTGTTACAATTAAAAATGGAGTTGGATCAGATGGATTAGATAATCCACCAGAAATCAATATTATGAACATTCTAGGAAGGTCAAACATCACTCTATCTGCAGCAAACTTTCTCATCACTACACAAGAGTGTTCCGAAATTTAAAGTTTGAAATGGTACTGAACTCTAACTGAAAGAGTAGTTTTTACATCAAATGGTACTTTTGTAAAAGAATATTTATTTATAATACACGTACGAAATATGGAATAGAAAAACTTACGTACACACAGTCACTAAAGTATACATACGGTTAACAAATTTCAGAAATTTTTTAACCAATCCGTTTTCGTTGAAAATCTTTATAGTTTCCTCGGTTAAGAAATTTCTGAAATTGAACTGAATTGTGGCCCTGTACAGGCCCACAAAACTATACATCCAATTAACAAATTTCACAAATTGTTGAACCAATGAAAAAGACCGTCTTAAAACCGAAGAAAGACGTCAGACAATTATAAAGATTTTCAACGAAAACGTATTGGTTAAAAAATTTCTGAAATTTGTTAACCGTATGTTTACTTTTGTGGGCCTGCACTGAGTGTACGTTTGGCTAACCAGGGCTAAAGATTAAATTTCATCTTTAACATTACGCTGAACGAGTTGCGACCGCATTAAGAGTAGCAATGCGCAAAACATAAAATATGTAATAATAAAAAAGTACTGAAAGCGTCGCGGTTGTATTGCGGTATTTTTGAAATGGAAAAGTACCGAAAGAAGTACTAAAGTACTGAATTTTTCAACAAACAGATAGCATACACATGGTCCCACGACATTGAGTCAATCACTTGCTTGTATGAATGAAATTGTGCCACACTAAAGAAGGATTAAAAAAAGATGTCGTCGCCGTAGTCCAGTATATAGTGTGTTAGCCTATTAAACGTGAGGCGACGGTTAAAACCCTAGGTCAGACATCTCCAGCAAAAACTAAATATGAAAAAATATTTCTTTAGCGACTTCCTCTCAGCAGAATTCTGGCAAAAACTGCGAGTAAATATCGAGGCAATGCTTTGTGATAGGCTATGTTCCATAAAAGGAACTAAAAGGAATATTAAAAAAATTAATCGGATAGTTTAGGAGATGATACATTAAAAAATCAATCTTTCTTCTCATATACACAATAAAGGATTGACGTGAAATTTGCCCATGTTTCTGAGACAGTTAAGAATGCAATGTAAGGTTACATTTGAGATCGTTAAAAACTAGTTTTAATTATTTTGACTCGAGGTCATATGTTCAGTCAGCGAAAGTTCTTGGATTTTCATCTTCATTAATTTGGGGTAACATAATGGGCCATATGACCACCGAGTCAACTTACCTGTGAACGGCGTACTACCCACTAACCTAACCTTCAACTTCTTTCTCGGCAAAGTACATTCTTTAGAACTTCGCACTCACCTAGAGATGGAAAGTAGCTTTTGATAATTCTAGCAAGTAATATCATATCGCACTTGCCGAAGTTTTACTGTTTCAGTTTTACAGTTTTTTATGATCCTGTATGGGCCAGGTTCTGCAGTTGGTGAGATTTTTAGCCTCTGTTTTCTTAAAATTATTCCGGACTCCTATTACACCCAGAACTTAGAAGGTGAGATCATATATCAGATCTATAGATCGTGTTGTGGCTTATTAAAATGGAAATGGAAGTGCAAGGATTAAGTAGTTTTGGACTCAAAAACCTTTATTACTTCATATTTCGATTTTTAAAGTTTTATGATGAGAAAAGATTTTTCAGGGCCCATTTCTAAAGAGTTCATATATGACGGACGAGTTATGGAATATAATCGGAAAGATGTAATCCTTCAATACCCCATATGCAGACCCATTATGCAGAAGCCTACAAACGTTTCTAGAGGCTTCACTAGAAACTTGAAGCTACAGTCAAGCAAAATTTGTTACTTGATGGGGAACCACTCTAATCGCTGACCCGATAGTTTATGATATTAACAATGAACGATATAGAAATTTTAGACAGTTGAAGAATGAATTTGAGCCAATCAGGCACTTTTTTCTCACAGTAATACCCAACACAATTCTATAACATGACAGATAGCTTGGCCTACTATCCCAGGAGCTGCAACATAGAAATTACAGGACAAAGAAGTCAGATGGCAGGGTGATTTGTGACAACTCTAAGTCCGTTAGAGGAACAAAAATAAGTTTAAATACACTTTCAACGTGCCTGTATCGATTAAGCCGAGACGATGTGTATGTTTACATAGAGAGGTATGAAGTTTTGAACCGAAAATGCAAAGAATGCTCTAAATTTACTTACGACAACGTAAATGTATTGTCATTTAAAGCAGTCTGATATCGTTTTATAATGTATGACGGAATATTTCTTACCCTTTCTTAGCATGCTTCCATTTAAGGTTGAGATTTAGATTAGAGGACGTGCACTTGCCAATTGAGACAAGTCCAGTATCCAGAAGTCCAGTTGACCCATTGTACAACGTCCTAAAGGGGAGAGAATAATAGGCAAAATACGAAAAAAGGAGAGGAAATAGGAAAGGCAGAATAAGGAGGCAGAGGAATTACACAGACTAACAAAACACACAAGAGAGCACGGCTACACTATTGAAGTCCTAGCAACCAGCTCAACCAGCTCAAACTAATAATGAATCTAAGCAGAGCCTTTATGTTTGCTCTCGACACAGAATTCAAATCCTCAAAGAAGCCACTGCCAAGGGTCTTTAACCTCAACCTACTGAGGGCTGGACAACTCCAACTCCTCCTCATAGCAACATATCCTGCAATAGTCCGTCTGGCTTAAGCTATTACATACATACTTAATTGGTCATTACAACCCTTCAGTCAGGATTACGACCTAGCTTCTCCTACTATTTATGTTGTGTATGTTAATTTTATACATGAGTGGTGGGACCTACAGTTTAAAGTCGACTCCGAACGACAGATTTTGAGAAACTTTTCACGGCAATTTTATTTACTCTCAGAGTTTTTGCCAGATATCTGCTGAGAGGAAGTCGCCGAAGAAATACTTTTTGTATTTTGTTTTGATGTCTGGCCTGGGTCTCGAACCCTGGCTTTACGTCTAATAAGCCAACACACTACCTACTAGACTATTATCAGTTCCAATAGTCCACATTTGTGCCGAATATAAATTGCCTTGGTCTAGTAAGTAGTATGTTGGCTTATTAGACATTAGGCCACCGTTCTAACACCAGGTCAGATATCTCCGACAAAACGAAAAATAAAAGAATACTTCTTCGGCGACTTCCTCTCAGCAGATTTCTGGCAAAAACTCTGAGAGTAAATAAAATTGCCATGAAAAGCTAGGCTGTAATTCTGACTAAAGGGTTGTAAAGATCAATTATGTATGAAACGTAGTAGAGATCCTAAAGCATACTTCTAATAATAGTTTACCTTATGAACCACTGTTAAATACTTCTCGTGCTTTTTTTCTCATTCTGTTTCCACATGGCGGGCTAGACAGACAAACAAACAGACATTCTGAATGACAGTAGAATTACAATAAAACGCATCTGTGTATCTATTTATCTTGTTACGGCTGCTGCTGGTGCTTATATTGCAGTGGTACTATTAGAAAAGTTGCATGATCATTTAACTCTCATTTAAAATAATTGTGGGTACTTTTTTCATTATTTTATTGTTATTTTTTTTTTGTTTGCGACTGGTACGGGTTGATTCTTGCTTACAAAGATCATTTAAACGCAATTCACAATTCCTAGGCAATTGTGAATTTAAATGCGAATGAAAAAAAAAAAATAACAGAATTTCGTACTTATTGTTGTGTGTACCACTATTGTACGCTGTATGCTGTATGTTATTGGCTCTTATTCAATTTATTTCTTTAAAATGATTTTGAAAAAAAAAATCATTTTTTCAAATTCATTCATTCATGATTTCATTAAAAAAAGAAAAAAAATGTTTTTTTTTACGTACAAATATTGTGTCATTCACATCTTGATTTGCAAATGAATACTTTTTCGAAATTGAATTAAATTTTTGGTGGTACTTTTTTTTTGAACACAAAAATATGGTTATGAAAACCAAAAAAAAAAATTTTTTTTTTGGCTACTCGTCATGGTTTCACACACAATTTTTATGGGCATAAATATTCCCCCTTTTTTTATGAAATGTTCAGAGAGATCAAAATCGATTTTCTATTGTTTTGACAATTTTTATTAAATTTTGAAAAAACGTAGTTTTATTCTCACTAATGATCCCATACAACTTTACATGTGTACATACAGTGAGCAGTAAAAGAAACCGTACATTAAAAAAAATACATTAATAAATTACCGTTATTTTTATTTTAAAATTGTTTCATTTGCTGGTTTTTAAAATTGAAAAAAAAGTTACAAAAAATTTCGAAATTTTTTGACAAATTTTTTCGGGCACTCTCCTTAGCTGGGAAAAAGTTGAGTTTGGTGATTGTTAGAATTTTCTCCTTTAGTCGGCAGTTTCTTTTGACTTTCACTGTATATATGTACAGTATGCCGAATTAATAAAAAGGCCCACAAAATTGTTTCTTTATATTTCCGCAAGTGCTGGGTAAGTGCTGGTGTTGCTGGCGTCCATATTGCTAAAATTCTGTGAAATTTTTGGTTTTGCTCTCCTGATCTTGGATTTTTGTGTGTTTTGTTTTTCCTTTTCCATCCATTCAAATGTCAATTTATTTGTGGTGGGTATTTCGTTTCGCTTTGTTTAAGGTGCGGATCAAATAATATTTTTTCTCTCCTTTATTGGTGTCTTTCGATTATGGATTTTGACTTAAGCTTTTGAGGGGAATTGTTTTTTGTGTGTCATTTTCAATTGCGAAAAATACTTTCGGGTTGTCATAATGTTCAATAAATATTTGTACAATTTTGTTTATTGTCTTGTTGTAATGACACTCAATTAGTTTTATTGTATGTAAGTATGTTTGTTTCTTTAAATAATTGGATAAACGTTCGTTGTCATCGAATATGTTTTAAAACCAAAACAAAGGAGAGAAGGAAATCCAATAATTTTCAAACAAAATATTTGAGGCCAAAATGTGCTAAGTATACAGTATTATTTAAACAAATATGGAATAAAACTGAAGTAATTTTTAAAAACATTTCCCCTATAAATGTTAATCATAATTACAATCCCTTTAAGCCCATGGTGAGTATATGTACAGTAAGCGTCAAAAGAAACTGTGCCTTAAAAAAATATGCTTTACTAAATTACCGTTATTTTTATTTTAAAGTTGTTTCATTAACAGTTTTTAAAATTGAAACAAAAAAAAATTATAAAAAATTTCAAAATATTGTCAAATTTTTTTAGGGCACTCTCCTTTAGTGGTAAAAGTCGAGTTTGGTGATTGTTAGAATTTTATCCGTAGTATAAAGTTTCTTTTGACACTCACTGTATATAGTCCTAGAAATCCTCAAATCATGTAAGGAGTGGAGGAACGAAAATTTTTTAATTTTCTAAAAGGTGGTTTAAGAAGTCCTTATGGAACTATGGATGAAGCCAATTCAATTAATATGGGACTCGAATTTCTATTTTAGATACGACAACGCAATTTTGGTTTCGTTGATTCTGTAATATAATTTTGTGGTCATAGACAATAGATTGGTAGTCGCCGTAGTCTAAGAGGTAGTAGGTTGGCTTATTAGACATAAGGCCTCGGTTCAAACCCCAGGTCAAACATCAAAATGAAAATATTTCTTCGGCGACTTACTCTCATTAGATTTCTGGCAAAAACTCTCAGAGACTAAAATAAAATTGCCAAGAAAAAGTTTCCCAAAAAAAACCTGTCGTTCGGAGTCGACTTTAAACTGTAGGACCCGCCTTTCATGTATAAAATTAAAACACACAACATCAGTGGTGTGAGAAGCTAGGTTGTAATCCTGAATGAAGGGTTGTAATAACCACATATGTATATATGTATGAGTGTAGAAGGCAAAGAGAAAGTATTATCGTTGAGTTCGATCATCATGAAACTTCATCACAACTTAAATTCTCCATCTGCTCAATATTTCAGAAATAACCACTCGTACGTCTACTATGGGTACATTTCTGAAATTGGCCTCATCGTGAAGGGGGAAAAAAGTGGACAACTTTAACCAAAAGTGTGATTTTGTTCCAACTGCTTAAACTGGTGCCAATATAAGTCAAACCTAGGTGGATGGTCATGAATGTTTTTCTACTTCCTTGGACGGCTTTCCAGAACCTTTAGCTGGTCCAATAAGGGTTGAAGCCTTAACATGAACCTGGAATTTGATACAACTGAAATTATTTACTGCTTTCAGGATGTTCGTTCGTTTGAATAACACCACTTACAGTAAAATTTTAATCGACAAATTTATTAAAGGTCCTAAAGCTTTGAACCCGGCCTCGGATGTTATTTGACTTCATACGAATATTGATATTAAAACGCTAAAAATTTTTACGTCGACTTGATGAAAATCCAAGCCTGGCTATTTGTAGGCACACTAATTTGTATGTCATCCATTTGTCTGAAGTCTCCGAAGTCTAGTTAGAAAGCCCATGATTCGACCCCTGACTGACCTCAGACATAACGAAATATGAAAAAAAATATGTTGTCTTTAGGAGAATACCTCTTAAAGTTGCCGTATTCTAGTAGGTAGTGTGTTGGCTTATTAGACTTAGAGCATCGTTTCAAACCCCAGGTCAGATTTCAAATCGAAAATACAAAAAAATATTTCTTCGCCGACTCCTCTCAGCAGATTTCTCAAAAATCTATCCTTCGGAATTGACTTTTAAGTGTAGGTCCCGCCACTTATGTATAAAATTAAGACACACATTATCAGTGGTGTGAGAAGCTAGGTCGTAATCCTGACTTAAGGGTTGTAATGACCAATTATGTTATGTGTGTAGGTCTTCTAACAAAAAAGTTTGAGAATTAATAAAATTGTGATGAAAAGTTCCCTAAAAATTTGTCTTTCGGAGTCAGCTTTAAACTGTAGGTCCCGCCACTCATGGATAAAATTAAGACACACGTTGTGAGAAGCTAGGTCGCAATACTGACTCGAAGGGTTGTATTAACTAATTAAGTAAGTAAGTAAATAAGTAAGTGCATTATCATCTGTAACCACTTTATAGTTTAAATGTAGTCAACCTTTTTCAATAATTTGTGCTGAATACTGGCCATTAGGAGAGGTTGGGATGCATGCAAAAAAGGTAAAGTTTCTGACTGTGGCCAACGTGGCGACCACCAGGACGATCCTTGTGTTGCTGTATTCAAGTTGACACGCAGCCTCCCCGTGGCCCCTCCTGGATGGCATTCTAGCACCCGCTAGATGTTAACTAATGCGTGCAGCGAAGTCCAATCCCCTGGACGTTAAATTTGGGTTGTGCGTAGGGCTTGGAATCCACCACGTAAAAAACAATATCCAATGTAATCCAAAGCACGGAAAACCATAAATATAGCGGCAGCGCTGGCTCAGCCATGTCGTTCGAATGGAGCACGATGCTCCGGCGAAATGGGTATTTGATGCGGGAGTCTGCGAAGTCGGCGAAGAGGACGATATTGTATTCGTTGGAAGGACCAAATCGAGGAAGCCCTGTCATCGATTGGTGTAACCAACTGGCGTAGGCGCGCAAGAAGCAGAGGCGCCTGGAAGGATGTGTTGCGGCAGGCCGAAATCCGTTAATCGGGTTGTTAGTGGCCATTTAAGTAAGTAAGTAATTAACTGGCCATTCTAGAATTTAATTTATTTTGTTTTTTGCTATCAAATTGAATTCTGCTCACTGTCACAGACTAGCTAAATAAAAATAAATCGTAAAAGCTTCAGCTTATTGGTTAGCAGTTTAAAAAATTTGGTCAAATATCAGAAGTCTAAAAGGCCAAATCGTTCCCCTCTCGATATGGAATCCGACCTTAATTTAATAAAATTATGGTAGGACTTGTGGTCGCCGTAATCTAGTAGGTAGTGTGTTGGGTTATTAGACATGAGGCCTCGATTCGAACTCTAGGTCAGAATTCACCAATAAAACGAAAGTGAAAAAATATTTCTTTGGCGACTTCCTCTCAGCAGATTTCTGGCGAATAAATAAAATTGCCATGAAAAGTTTCTCAAAAAATCTGTCGTTACTTAATGACTAAAGGGTTCTAGTGACCAGAGTGGAACTTACCCACTATTGTAACCAATATTAGCACATCATTGTGCATTATAATGGCTGACTTCCGAAATGTTAGTTGCTTTGTGTTTGAACAAAGTATAGTGTTTCATAAAGCCGCTGTACAAAATGTTTACAATGTATTCTATTTCAAAGCGTCGTCAATGTGTATTTTTAACGCAGTCAAAAAGCAATCAGGCATCGGATTTATAATTGATGCATTGTTTGGTAACTTTGCATATCTAAATAATTTATATACCGTAATAGAACTGCATACAAACTTTGTGTTGATACATTTTGAAAGTCAGCCATTCTTCCATCTTTGTAACGGTTTAAACCGATGGGCCCTTCCAATTGTAATTTCCATAAAAACGTTTAACACTCATATCTGTGAATAAACAGCGTAAAATCGTTTTAAAGATCTTCAAACACAATACATAGCCATAATATCGTATGGGATTAACTGTAAAGCCGTTTCTTTTCACTTCCTTCCTTTTCTTGCCTTCGAATGCATATGACCTGCTCTTTAATTGAACGGAAATGTTTTAAACGAAATTTTTTTTGTTCATTTGATTTCACAACCTCAAATGAATGAAAGAAAAAAAATAAAAATAAAAATAAAAATAAAATAAAAAAAAATCTTAAATACTTAATTATAATTTTCACACCATTAAACTGAAAATTAAAATTAAAGAAAACAACAAAAAACAAAAACTACAGACAATTACAAAATTGTTTTAAACATTTCGATTCCATTTCTATTCCACATAATAATTACTGCAACTGCAACAACAAATGCGGTACATGCAACAATAACAACAACAACAACAATTGTAAGAAATACAAAAACAACATTATTATTATTGTTGTATCTATTAACAGTTCGGTAATTTGTGTAACACCACCACTTTACTTAAGACAGTCGTCTCTTGAAGTTTCACTTGAATGTGATTACCAGCAGAGGGTGGTTAATTAGAAATTAAGGAATAACCGCAAAGGCTGTTATAAAGTTAGAAGTTGATTTCCTTTAAGGCGGTAGTATTAGCCACACCCTCTACTGTTTGCTGAGAGCAGCAGATGTCCTTCTAAGATATTTTCGAGGTTAGATGTGTAGTAGCCAAGAAATGTTCGACAATTCTGAGTGAATTTGGAGACCGTAATTGGCAAATTCGACGCTCAATTCAAATTTAAAGTTATGAACCATTTATTAACGCTTCTTCTGACGATAGCAGGAAGATGACAGGTTCCGGTAATGCATACATATAATGGGTCCGCCATCTAACGTTTTTTTTTTCAACTAGTGCTTATCTCGTGAATGGTAACACATAGCTCATGTCTGATTTGACAGATAATTAGTTTTATCCTTCCGCTGAACGAATATGGTTGTGTATACGCTTGAACAACGCTGGGAAATATTGCGACGGTACTTTGAAAATCATGGTAATGTTGCAGAATGTGTGCGAAAATTGCGTACGGATTTTGGAAGAAGAGAAGCACCGTCAGCCACGTATGTTCGTTATCTTGTGAAAAAAGTGAAAGAAACTGACATCCTCATCGATAAACCAAAGCGTGAAAAGCCAAAAACAGTGCGTACACCCGAGAATATTGCTGCTGTGACAGAAAGTGTGCGTGAAGCGCCATGAACAATAATTCACCGTCGTTCTCAACAATTGAACATTTCGGAGACATCATTGAGATGAATTTTGGAAAAAGACCTTGGTATGACGCCATACAAAGTCCAATTGGTTCAGGAGTTGAAGCCAATTGACCATCCAATGCGTTTTCGCTTCGCTAAGTGGGCCTGCGATCGACTTACAGAAGATGCCGAAAAATCATCTTTTCAGATGAAGCTCATTTTGATCTTGGCGGGTATGTAAACAAGCAAAATTGTCGCATTTGGGGGCACAGAAAACCCGCACGCATACATTGAAAAGCCGACGCACCCATAACGAGTCACTGTTTGGTGCGGATTTTGGTCCAGAGGCATAATTGGGCCAGTTTTCTTCGAAAATGAGCAAGGAGTGGCCGTTACAGTCAATAGCGATCGTTATCGGGCCATGTTGAACGAATTTTTGTTCACAAAAATTGAAGAGGAGGATATTGGCAGCATTTGGTTTTAACAGGACGGCGCTACGTGCCACACAGACGAAGCTACACTCGATGTTTTGCGCCCTGTTTTTCAAGATCGCATTATCAGCCGCAGAACTGATGTCGTTTGGCCACTTCGGAGCTGCGATTTGACACCGTTGGACTATTATTTGTGGGGTGCCGACAAAGATAAGTGTTACGCCGACAAGCCAGAGACAATTGACGCGTTAAAGGACAATATTCGTGAAGCCATTGGTGAAATACAGCTGCACACAATCGATAATGTGGTTAAAAATTGGACCGATCGTGTAGGCTACTGCATGGCCAGCCAAGGCAGCCATTTGAATGAAATTATTTTCCATTATTAACCGGAAGGATTGTACTTTCAAATAAGAAAAAGAAATTTGAGAGAATATTCAGTAGTTTTTTTTTTAAGTATTTTCACAAAAAAAAAGTTATTTGGCGGACCCTATATAATTGGTCATTACAACCCTTTAGTCAGGATTACGACCTAGTTTCTCACACCACTTATGTTGTTTGCCTTCTTTCCTTCCTTGAGAAAATCTTCCAGAATTCATAAGCCTGGAGGAATTAGGTATTTTAGAAGAAGCAATAACTGGAATATATGCCGTTTTGAATATACAGAACCGACATTTGAACATCTAAGCCCCTGCGCATGTATTATATAACTAGTATTCTTGTAGGCTTAAATTATGTTAGGCTAGGTACAATGGGAAGTATGCCTTAAACTTTACTTTTTCTATATTCATTGGTTGGATAACCGCATAACAATAATTATTGCATCAGCAGTGGAAATTACTACCAGCTAAGGAAGATCCAAGCCTTCTAAGCTTAGTTAAACTACTATGTTACACAGATGCTATCGGGTCACGGATATTTTAGGAAATATCTGCACAGAATGGGCAAGGCCGCCTCCCCTTACTGTCTTTACGAGGAAGGGAAGGTAATTGATGACGCAGAGCACACTGTTTTCGAGTGTGCACGCTGGCACAGCTATCGCTCTGTACTGACGTCAATAGTTGGAACGATCACAGCCGCTAATATTGTCGGTGTTATGACTGCGAGTAGTGAAAATTGGATATCGGTAGTGAATTACGTAGAGCGCATTCTGAGACGGAAGAAGAGATATCTTAAGGCTGCAGAACGAGTAAGCATGTCGGCATAGGTGATACTGTCACACGTGCCAAGCGTAACCGAGACGATGATCTAGACGAAAGGAATAGTGGAGACGCTTAGATGACTCCTCAACTTTCGATTCGCAATCCGGACGCGGATATAAACATGAAGAGGCCAAAGGGACTCCACTCCAAAGTAATACCACCGTAGTTCCGGAGTGGGCACAAACAAGTCCACAGGAGACGAGGGGGGATTTAGTGGGTGAGGGCCCCACACACGGAGGATGTGACGACTTCCTCTATGGTGCGGTCAGGTACATTTACCCTTCTTCGGCGACAAAAAGCCTTCTAACCTTAATAGACGCTAGACGGCCTAAGCAAAGGCAAAAACTCTATCTAAAAATCTTACCTCCAACCAGCAACATATAGGCAAAGACGTAGAAAATGATCTCCAACGAGGTAAAGCCTTCTAGTCTTAATATGTACTAGACGATCCAAGCTAAGGGAAAACGCTATCCAACGATCTCACCTCCAACCTGCAAAACATAGACAAAGGCAATGAAAATGATATCCTTCGAGATTAAAATAAAATATTTTCCCTTAAAATCCTTGAATTTTAATCATTGTTTTGTATAATATTGGAGCTACAGTGGTGGCCTTATAATTAGAAACGACTTAGCAACATGTTAATTTGTTTTACAGTTTTCACTGTGTACCTGGCATCAAAGGTTTTGTTTGGAGGACGTCTTATATACGTTTTTCTATCAGATTGGGACAAATTAAACTTAGATTCGTCACTTTAGAGAACTCTGTTCCAGAAACATCGTTTCTAATTATAAGACATCCACTGTATGTATGTAAACTATCTCTCATTGCTGGGTGTCACTGTAGAACTGAGTCTGTGCCAGTGTAGAAAACTCTGTGAGCGCAGAAAACTCTCTTATATTGTCCCCACGAGTGCCTAACATGTAAAGCATTCCACCTAATCTTACTAACGGCACAAAGCAGAAGTAACTGTTTCAATAATTTATGCCCCCTCTTGCTAATTAGCTGACCACAGCTGCATAAATGTTTCCAATGCTTAACATAACTGTCGTCATTGTAACTGTTAGTTGATATCCCCATACCGACATAAGTACATACTTACATATGTGTGTGTGTGTGTGTGTGTCCGTGTATGTAATTTTATATGTGTGGTTAATGTTACTACTACAGCTGCTGCTGCCATGTCGTCGTTGTATGCATAGTCAATAGAGTAACAGCCTAACAGCCAGTCTAACTCTAATTCTGTATTTTTTTTTTCCTCTTTTTTTGTTGTTGTTGGTTTCTTTAGCCAGTTGGGCTATTTGTTGTGAATGAGTAACAACAGCATGAATGGAGTGGAGTGCAGCAGTTACTGTTTGTTGGTTGGTTGACTGGCTGACTGGTTGGCCTGGCTGCTATTAATACCCCAATGTTTGCAATGGGAAACACCTGCAAACGCACCTGTAAAACGCCGACGCTTTAATATACATTTCATTTCATTTCATACTTTTCATTTCAATTTTTTTTATTTGTTTTTGTTTTTTTTGTTGTGCTTCATGTAGTTTTTTGTTTTTGTAACCAATACATTATCATAACATTGTTGTTGTTGATGTTGTTGTTGTTTAAGAGTAGTTTGTAGTTTTGTTTGCTTGTAATATAATCAGTTGTTTTATTATTGTGAACAGCACCAGCAACAGCACCAGCAACAGCAACAATTCTTGCAAAACAAACATTTCTTTCGTTTTTTTTGTTTTCTTTTCAACATTTCATATTAAATTTTTATTTTTTATTTGAATTTCAATTTCAATTTAATTTTATTTCAAATACATACGTTTCTAATGAAAATCACTTGGTACCGCCTGATATCTGATGTGAATAATTGAAGAGAGAATAAAAAAGAAAAAAAATAAAGTACCGTTTAATTGCCCTTTACCGGATGCAAGTTTCTAAATCGTTTCGAAAGAATATTGAGAAAAAAAAAACAAAACCAAATATTCTTGGAAAGTTGAGCTGCCGTGTATTGCATACTTACGTAAGCACGTGATCTAAAAAAAAATTTAAATACTCATACACTGCTCGTATTGAAATTGCTAAGTAGGTCCTGTTGCATGTCCACCAGTAATT
Source organism: Sarcophaga subvicina (assembly GCA_936449025.2). Classification (NCBI taxonomy): domain Eukaryota; kingdom Metazoa; phylum Arthropoda; class Insecta; order Diptera; family Sarcophagidae; genus Sarcophaga; species Sarcophaga subvicina. Next base: position 108,116,805 of record OW388083.2, on the reverse strand, counting down.
CGTTTCATACTGAAATCAATGCGAAACATGGAACGTAGCCAACAAAGAATTTCTCGTCTTGCAAGCCTTTCGTAGTCACTGTCTACTAAAAATCGTACACAAATTCTGGTCGCATACTAATCCTACGGCAACTTTATGGTCGACCTCGAACCAGAAGCCGATATCTATGGAAATCTAAAGCCGCGAATGGATGAGGATTGGTAATATCCTAATAAAGCCCCAGATTGATATTGCACGTTTAGCTCTGAGCTGAAATCCCGAGGATAGTTGCAGAAGAGGTAGACCGCTTAATACTTGGAGACAATTGGTAGACGCAGAACTACTAGAAGCAGGCTATATGTACCTACGCAATTGGTCATTACAACCTTCATTTAGGCTTACTACCTAGCTTCTAACACCACTTATGTTGTGTATGTTAATTTCATACAATAATGGCGGGATCTGCAGTTTAAAGTCGTCTCCGAACATCGAATTTTTGAGAAACTTTTCATTGCAATTTTATTTAATCTCAGAGTTTTTTGCCAGAGATCTGCTGAGAGGTAGGTTGATGAAGAAATATTTTTTCATAATGTGCTTTGCTGAAGAAGTCAGACCTGGGGTTTGAACCGTGGCCTTACGTCTAATAAGCCTTCACACTACTTACTAGACTACGAGGACTTCAAATAACACAGTTTAGTTTAGTTTATCTGACTTCTTTATAATAAACGCCACCTTCATCCATGCAGGATAAAAATGGAGTACATCCTGTCTATGTGTTGGTGTTTTGAAGAATTTACTTGTGAAGGTTATTGAAAATCGAGTTTGATGTACTTTAATCGACACTTTGGGCTCTTCTGTAAATGTGACAGTCAATTGATGTCTTTCAACAGATCCTCAGCAATCACCATGTGATGATTTATCTGACAAAAGTATGTACCATGAGTCTACAAGCATGCGAACATTATCAGAAATTTCATCATGAGTGGCGGGACAGATTTTTGAGAAACTTTTTCATGGCAATTTTATTTACTTTCAGAGTTTTTGCCACAAATCTGCTGAAAGGAAGACGTCGAAGAAATATTTTCATATTTTCGTTTTGATGTCTGACCTGGGGTTTGAACCCTGGCCTACGGCGACTTCATTTACAGAAAATCGCAGTCAGATCACTAATAATTTTTCAACCTTCAATATTCTTCTTAAATATGTTTACTTGCCTTAACTTTGCCTAGACCATTATTTAAACGATGCGAATGGAAAGTTTTTTCCTTTCCTGAACAAACATAACCATGGCATTACTTGCCCTTAACGTACTCACTGGTCCATCTCTATTACTTGTAAAGGCCATATCGACGCCTCCATTATATAACGTTCTAAGTGTACTTAGAATGTTTTTAATGTTCTTGCATTTTTAAATTCTATGTTCTCTAACTTAAATACTGTCAAAATTTGGTTAAGATGCGCCGATCCGTTCCGAAGTTATAGGGAAAAATCTTCTTCGAATACCCATATATAGTCGTATGTCGCGTGAAAACTTTGAGAGCTCATAACTCAAAACACACTTTTTCGACTTAGAATGTTATAGAACGGAGGCATCGATATAATGTTTTCATAATTCGTTTTGCTGAAGATAGATAGGTAGTATGTTTTGGCTTATTAGACGAAAAGCCCGGGTTCGTATACCAGGTCAGGCATCACAAGGAAATATGAATAAAAAATATTTCTTCGGAGATTTCCTCTCAGCAGATTTCTGGCAAAAACTTTTGAGAGTAAATAAACATGTCATGAAAAAGTCTCTCAAAAATCTGTCGTTCGGAGTCGACGTTAAACTGTAAGTCCCGCCACTCACGTATAAAATTAACGCACGCAACATGAGTCGTGTGAGAAGCTAGGCCGTAATCCTGACTGAAGGGTTGTGATGGCCAATTATGTCTGTATGTATGTTTAACCTGGTGTGTTTGAACCGTGGCCTCACGTCTAATAAGCCAACATTGTACTTAGTAGACTATGGCCACTTCTATGGCCAATGATGATAAATTGAAAACCCAGCTTTAGATAAGACAAAATGTAAGGAATTTGAATTCATTAATAGGCTTCGAATTATGAGTTTAGACCACAACCCAATCATTTTGAATACAAAAGAAAACCAAAAAAATTCGTAAGTATATCTTATGTCAAATTTTGTTTTTAATTTTTAAACTAACAGACGGCAACTACAGTTTTTTTTATTTATTTTTCTTTAAAGGCTATCTAACAGTGTAGTTGCCTGTATTATCTCAGTGATAATCCCTGTGTAAATATCCTTTCAAAAATATTTTTCAACAATAAATTAAAAAAAACTTAGAAATTAAAGTTGAAGTCATTCCATCTGCATTGAAAATTATGAAATTTTTTTTAGCAACAATGGCTTAAACAAATAACGCTTTCAAATATGAAACAAAAAACAATAAAAGAACAACCCAATACAATAGATCATATTGAGTGGTTGGCTTAATGCTAAAGTTAACATTTTTTCCTGATTAAAGTTGATATGAAAACATATTTTACCACACCTCTTAATGCCGGGGCAATTGTTTCAGCAATTTTTTCTGTCAGTTTTTGCATTGTTTTTTGCCACATTCGTTGTCGTTTATAATTGAAACTAAAGTTTAAATGAAACGCTTTGAAAGCAAAAAAAAAATTAGAAAAAAATGTACCGTTACAGCTGTCAAAGTTAAGTTGTTAAGCAAAATGTCAGTTTGACGATTATTACATCAAAAGTGTTGATTTCCACTTTGTTTTTTTATTCCAATTTTAAAACCCGCATTTCATTTGTGAACGTAATTATGATGAATGAATTAAATACGATACATAAATGCATACATACATAATTGGTCATTACAACCCTTTAGTCAGGATTACGACCTAGCTTCTCATACCACTGATGTTGTGTGTGTTAATTTTTATACATGAGTAGCGGGACCTACAGTTTGAAGTCGATTCCGAACAACAGATTTTTAAGAAACTTTTCATGGGAATTTTGTTTTCCACATAGGGCCCTTATTACTACATGCCATTAACTAAAGGGAGAATTTTAAAGGGCAGATAAATTGTTTTTCATTATTATAAGGGGACAATAAGGTGGAAGTGAGTGTTAAGCTAAAGGGAGGATCATCCTACCTTTAACTTTTAAAGTTAAGTTTAAGTTTCAACTTGCCATATTATGTATTATTTTCAATGTGGCAACTTCAAATATAAACCAAGCAAATACAACAAAAACGAAGCCCGTCGTTGCCACTGAGTTAAAAAAAAAACTTGTTTAATTGTGCAGTTTTATCGACATTGCTCCGGCACTGCCACATTTTTGAAAAAGTTAACTTTATATTATCCGTAAGTTGTAATAACGAAAGGAAGTTAAATGTGACTTTAAAGTTCACTTTAGCTAAAGTATACATAAAGTTCACTTTAGCTAAAGTATACATAAAGTTCACTTTAGCTAAAGTTACCTTTAACTTCTTTTCGTTATTACAACTTACGGATAAAATAAAGTTAACTTTTTCAAAAATGTGGCAGTGGCTTTAAAGTTCACTTTAGCTAAAGTTACCTTTATCTTCTTTTCGTTATTACAACCTACAGATAATATAAAGTTAACTTTTTCAAAAATGTGGCAGTGACTTTAAAGTTCACTTTAGCTAAAGTTACCTTTAACTAAACCCAACTTTAACGGCAAGTTGTAATAATGGCCCTTAGAATTTTTGCCAGAAATCTGCTGAGCAACAGCTGCCGAGGTAATATTTTCATATTCTCATTTTGATAAGCTAACACACTACCTACTAGACTAAATTAATTAAATACATTAATTAAGTAAATTCTGAAATTTTTGTTGAAAAAACATGTTCTAAACATCCTTTCATTTCCTTTATAAACGAAGCCTATTTGAAAAATATTCTTTTCTCAGTTTCAACTCTTGTTTACCAGCCTGCCAAAATTTTATTCCCACATTTATAACAATTTGCCAAAACAATAACCAAAAAGGAATAAAAACAATGAATTGTTTTATAACAATAGCATTTAAAAATAATACTCGTACAACAACACTAACAACAACAACAAAACAAATAGGGAAAGATTCATAAAAAAGCGAATCTCTTGAAATTTTCAAGAAATTCCACTTGAGAGCAAAACAATTGCCATCAAAAAAAAAAAAAAACACGAGAAAAAAAACGAACTGAAGCTGTGCAATAGCAATGCAGGGAACCCGCACCACACAAACCAATAAATACAAACAATATTTATTGAAAGAAGAATTAATAAACAAAAAAGGAAAGGAAATGAGCCTTTAAGTACATTATATGGCCTTTACAAGCAATAGAGATGGACCAGTGAGTCTGTTAAGGGCAAATAATACCAAGAAAAAGGTTAGGTTAGGTTAGAGTACGTGTACTTGTCAATTAAGACAAATACAGTACCCAGAACTCGAATTGACCCATTGTACAACGTCCTAGTTTCTCACACCACTGATGTTGTGTGCGTTAATTTTATACATGAGTGGTGGGACCTACAGTTTAAAGTGGATTCCGAACGATAGATTTTTGAGAAACTTTTCATGGAAATTTTATTTACTCTCAGAGTTTTTGCCAGAAATCTGCTGAGAGGAAGTTGCCGAAAAAAATACTTTTTTGTATTTTGTCTTTGGCGCGAACCATGGCTTTACGTCTAATAAGCCAACACACTACCTACTAGACTACGGCGACTTCAAGAAAAAATGTAAAATTCGAATCGTTTAAATAGTGATCTAAGCAAAGTTGAGACAAGTAAACATATGTATGTGAAAAGGATAGAAGAAGATAGAAATACTAGGATAGGACAGCGAACCACAGCATTTGCCTCAAACATATGCTCCAAAACAGTTGTAGATAGCTAGGTTAAGAAAATAGCTACAGACAGTTTTTGTAGCCACTGTTTCTGATAATGTCGGCAAGCTTGAAAGCTCATGGCACGTAATTTGTCAGATAAATTATCGCATGATGATTGCTTGGGAAAGTTGAGCACTATTTTCTATCCTAAGCAAGCTCCAGTATGACATTGCACGAGCAGCTTGGAACTGGAATCCGCAGGGTAGTTGCAGAAGAGGCAGGTCAATTAATACTTGGAGGCAACTGGTAGACGTTCTAGAAGTAGGTTATACGTACGTATGTAGCATTGGCTGCATTTGAAGTATTCGCATCAAAACTATGCTCCAAACCAGCACCTGTTTCTAATAATATTCGCATGCTTGAAGGCTTATGATATGCAATTTTGTCAGATAAATCATTGTATGATAATTGCTTAGGAACTCTTGAAAGATGTCATTTGATTGCCACATTTGTACAAGAATCCAAGGTATTAAATTCGATCAACAACCTTTATAAATAAATTCTTCAAAACGCCAGCACTAATGACGCCCGAGATTCCACCACTTACGTTCCTTGCATACAATCTACATTCGAACACCCGGCTCGAAGGACCAAATGTTCGACGTGTGTAGACAGGATGTATTCCAAAAACCTTTATAAATAAATTCTTCAAAACGCCAGCACTAACAACGCCCGTTCCATCACTTACGTTCCTTACATACAATTCTCAGTCGAACATCTGGCATGAAGGAGCAAATGTTCGGCTCGAAGGACCAAATGTTCGACGTGTGTAGACGGGATGTATTCCATTTTGATGTTGTATGCATGGAGGTGGCGTATAGAGGTCAGATGAACTAAATTGTGTTATTTGCTGTCACCGTAGTCTAGTAGGGGGGGGTGTGGGGGGCAACACTACTAGACTACTTACTAGACTACATAATTGGTCACTGTAACCCTTTAGTTAGGTTTACGTAATAGTTTCTCACACATCAGTGCCGGGACCTGTAGTTTAAAGTCGATTCCGAACGACAGATATTTGAGAAACTTTCTGATGGAATTTTTTTTATTACTCTCAGAGTTTTTGCCAGAAATCTGCTGAGATTAAGTCGCCGAAAGAAATATTTTTTCATATTTCGTTTGTCTGTGGATATCAGACTTGGGGTTTGACCCAAGACTTCATGTCTAATAAGCCAACATACTACCTACTGGACTGCGCTGACTCTAAAGCGTACATATTTAATTCGATCTCATTCGATTACAAAATCAGTATCTTTATTTACATGGATATTGCAACGGAGGCAAGATGTGTTACAAATATTAGAGAAATTATTAATTATTATATGCATCAGACCCCTGCATATGGAGTCAAATAGAAAAGTCTACATAGACCGCTGTGTGTTATAGCGTTATTTAAGGCAGTTACAATTAACCCTCTAGTGGCCAAGACCGCCTGTAGACGGCTTAAATTCAATGCTTATTTATTGCTTTCTTTTTGTATTTTGATTAATTCAGGGAAGTCCAAAAATTATATTTATTATACAGTGAGCGCCATAAGTGAGTCAACACATTTGTTCTTAAGTATAAAGCACTTTTGTTCTTAAGTATAAAAACAGTTTCTTTATCATGAATTGTTGTTCTTGTTTAAAAATTTTATAAGTAATCAATAAACGTTTTAATTTTTGGAAATTTATTCGACTGTTCTCATTTACTTTTCTCGCTATCCTCAGAAAATGAATTAGTTCAGTGGTGTTTACTTACTTTTGGCGCTCAGTGTATTTGCAACATATAAAACCCGAATTGACCAAGAAAAAAACAATTTTTTTAAACATCCTTTACTTTTAAAACAAATCAATCTCAGAAAAACTTTTTAATCCAGAAAAAAAAATTTTGCCTCTAGAGGGTTAAGAATGTTTGAAGACAAAAACGAATATAAAACATATATAACCTAGAAATTATTAGAAAAATACAAAAAATTTAGGGGGCAAAATGTCTACATACAATGGTGTATGTAGGCATTTTTCTGTGACTGTACTTCACCTTAAAATGTAAAACCGAAAACAAGGTATTTCAATCAAATAGAAATCCTTTATTATCATTATTTACACGGATTTTACAACACAGTCACCTGTATCGTTTACTCACTCTATTTTCCAGTCACGTACTCATCCTTATTCACATACTTTTTTTATTCTTTCCTTTTGTTTTACCTTGTTTAACTACAATTGCATTTTCGAGATGCAACAATAGAGTGAGAACTACCAAATCCTTAAGATGTACAAAATCATTAACAAATATTCGGCTTAAAAATGAAAAACAATAACAATAAACAGAAAAATAATTCCGGTTAAATAGAAAACAAACAAAAATAAAATTCATTGACGAAAAACCTGACCTCCAATACGATAAGGCATGAGAATTAACGAAAATTTTGTCTGGTATTGATAAGAAAGGACAGAATTTTTTAAAGAAATTAACGTTAACATTAGAAAAAAGGATACGTACGTATTTCTTAAAGAATTTAAGGCGCTTTGCTTTTTTGATGTTTTCATGTTTCTAGGAATTGGACAAGTTAACCGAAAAAAAAGGCTGAGATTTTTTTCGTTTCGTTTTTGTGCATGAAGAAAATATTTTTTGTCGTTTCTGAAAGAAATATTTTTTAAATTCATGTTCAGAAACAATGTCAATGGCTTAACATTCCATCATACAGTACAACAACCAGTATGTGAGAGAACAGCAACAAAATATAAAAGATTTTTAAAACAAAAAAATACTGAAGAAAAAAAGCATTTCCTTTCAGGTGTTCATTGGTGTGGTTGTGCCGATAAAACACATCATATTGTCGTCATCATCGTCATCAACATCAACAACATCGGCATTGCCATCGCCATCGACATCGCCATCATCCAAATGCACACACATACTGCTGCTGCTGCTGATAATAATAATGATGGCTGGCTGGCTGAGGTTTTTTTACTGTTCATTGCCTGTGGGTCTCTTCTTCTTATTGTTGTTGGTGGTATTATGGTATGGTGTTGTTGCGGTTCTTCTTTTAATTTTTTTTTTTTACTTTTTTGTTGTTGTTGTTATTAAAAAAGAAAAGTAAAATGTAAAGCAAAATAAGCAGAAGAACAAGAAGAAGAAAAAACGAATCATTTCATTTCATTTATAAGATATGCTCGTAAAACATCAACAAAGAAACAACAAATGCATGTTAAAGTAGGTGCAGCTGAGCAGATTAAAGCAACAACATTTTTCATCGTGTTTCCATATACAAAAGACGTCACATACTTGTCTACAAACATAAATGCAACAACCGTAGATTTTCTGTAAAAGTATTTAAAACAGAAGAAAAAAAGTGTTTCAATCAAAAAAAAAAAAAAAGTTTTACAATGTAAATCTTTAACAGGGGTTGGTCAACCTTTTAATCGGAAGTAGCTGTTGAGAAGACCTTGCATAATATTTTGTCATTACAAAGCTTTAGTCGGGATTACAACCTAGCTTCGCACACCATCCATGTTGTGCGTACTAATTTTTATTCATGAGTGGCTGGACCTACAGATCTTTGGGTTGCTTCTCATGGCAATTTTATTTTACTTTCACAGATGCCCGAAGACTACTGAGAGAAAGTCGCCGTTTTGTTCGTGATATCTTAGCTGGGTTTTGAACCACGGGCTAGCGTCTAATAAAGCAACACACCACCTACTAGACTATGGCGACTTCAAACAACACAGTTTAGTTTTTCTGAACTCTTTATTATGTACGGCACCTCCACACTACACACCTCGAACATTTGGTCTTTCGCGCCGAATATTTGGTCCTTCGAGCCGGATGTTCAACAGTGGATTGTATGTAAGGACCGTAAGTGGTGGAAACTCGAGCATCATTAGTGCTGGCATTTTGAAGAATTTACTTGTGAAGGTTGTTTAAAAACAAAACATTTGTTCTGATTTAATACTTAGGACTCATCTACAAATGTGGCAATCAATTGACATCTTTCAACAGCTCCTAAGCCGTCATCATGCGATGATTTATCTGACAAAATTATATAACATGAGCCTTCAAGCATGCGGACATTATTAGCAACTGTTATGAAGCATAGGTTTGATGCAAATGCTTGAATTCATTTCTAAGAAAACGGCATCACATTACTTAGAATATTTCTACTTTTGGCACCCACCCAATGGCACCTTCAATTTGAATTCTTTTATTAGGAATTATAAACGTAGTATCGCTCCCTAGGTTGGCTATTTCTGTTCAACTGCGTTTTTATTGAAATTTTTTTACCTCAGTTTTCTTCATTTCACTTCATTGAGGCCTCGTTTGTTGACAAAATTAAAGGCATTTCATTACAAAGTGTGGTGTAAATTGGGAACGCACCTTAAGCAGCTGTTAATATTTCTTTCTTTCTTGCTTTTACATTACAGAGCCTACTATTTTGTTATGATTTTATTTCTTCTTCGTTTAATTTTATAATTTATTTGTTATTGTTTAGCTTTCTTCATTCAAAAAAAGAATAAACGGAAGCGTATTACCACGAAAGACAGTTTTGTTTAAAACGGAGGTTGACTTCCGTCTTAAGCGGAATTTTTTAAAGTCATTAGGTGGGTATACCCTTTTACTTTAAAAATTTATTGTATTTTTCTGTCTTAAATTTAAAAGTTATTATGAAAGATTTTCATAGGCTGGGAGGTCTGGTAATATTGTCTACAGAAGTGACCTTAAATAGAGAGATTAGAGAACAAAAGTAGAAAAATACCCGTGTTATAATATGAAATAATCGATGGAAATTCGAACCTTATTTCCATACTTTTATTTTCTACTATAAAGGCTGGTTATACAAGACAAAGCTTTAAAAGGAAAGAAAAATATATTCCAGGAAATATAATGCAGTACTGAAATTTTGCTGTAGATGGTCACACTGTTCTGTAATATCACTTTTATTTAGCAAACGCTTCACAGACGAATCACTGTAGTCTAGTTGATATTCTGTTCGCTTATTAGACTTGAGGCCTCTGTTCAAAACCCAGGTAAGGCATATCCAACTAAACAAACATGAACAAAATATTTCGTCATCGACTTCCTCTCACCAGATTTCTAGCAAAAAAATCTGAGAGTAAATAAAAATTACCACGAAAAGTTCCTCAAAAATCTGTTTTTCAAAGTCCACTTTAAACTGTAAGTCCCAACGCTCACGGATAAAATTAACACACACAACATGAGTGCTCTGAGAATCTAGGTTGTAATCTTGACTGAAGGGTTGTAATAGCCAATTAAGTTAGTTGCTATACAAAGCAGTTTTCTGGCAAAAACTATGAGAGTAAATAAAATTGCAATGAAAAGTTTCTCAAAAAATCTGTCTTTCGGAATCGACTTTAAACTGTAGGTCCCACAACTTATGTATAAAAGTAACTCACACAACATAAGTGGTATGAGAGGATAGGTCGCAATCCTAATTGAAGGATTGTAATGACGGCTTATGTGTATTATGTATGCATGTATGTAATTTTCATAGGCAGATATCAAATTTATTAAAATAAAATGTGTTACATTGTGCAGTTAAAGAACAAATTATTTGTTCGTTCAACCTTAGATTTAATGAAACAATAGAGTTAGGCACTCTTCTGTAATAAATGAACACATATGCCCTCTACTGTAGGTATTCAAGAACCTTACAGGCCAGTTGTATTAGACTTTCGGTGATATTTTATTGATTAATACAGTCAGAGGTAAGTGTGAAGTGAGGTATTTCTTGCAGCGCTTTCAAATAGCAAGGAGATCAGTGGTATGGTTTCTACGTTTAAAACCTCAAAACTTTCTGATTACTGAGGGCACATCATAAATATTAACCATTTAACACTGTCCATTTGAAAAATGTTTTAGGCGATCGTTACCCAATTATTTGCTCGATACCATCTACTCTTTTCTACTCAAAAATTTGTCAAGTCGTACCAATTCTGTGATCGTCTAAATCCACCTTAAGAGAAATTGGAAAGTATACAGTGAGGACATAGTGAGAGAATAAAGACCTGGTAGGCTTTATTACTTGTGAACACTATAAACTCATAACAATGTATAAAATTTGTTAAAACTGCACAACGTAATAAAATTATGCTTCCTTATTGAGAAATCTAAAAATAGTCGCTTTTAAAATCCTTTCACTAATCTTCCTGGAAGACTATTTTCGAATAAAATGATTTCTAAATTAAATTTATCTTCAAATAGTTATGGCACACATTAATTTCTATAATTTTGTTTCTTAAACGCACATTTTATTTTCAAATAAAACGTTTTTTTTCGTTCTCCTTAATCATACTCCCAAAAACAAAAAGTATACGATCTAAAGTTCCCATTAAGTGAAGAGAAACAAATTCTAAGAATTGATTTCTCAAATAAGACACCACCGACAGTATTAAAAAGAAGAAGAAAAAGCAACAACAAGAAACTCTAAAAATCATTATCATTTTCAAACATTGGAAACCTAAAAAAAGAAGAAGAAGATGAGACCCAAAAATAACTTCAGCATTCAAAAAAATGCAAAAAATATGCCCTCAACCAGGCCAACTACACGATGAAAAAAAAATCAACACAAGTGTTCAACACCATCGTCGTCGTCATCATCATCATCAACATCAACATCAGTTTGAAAACATCACCGGCATCAAAATAATAACAACAACAACGACAACAACATATCGTGATCATCATCAATAAGGTAGAAGAGGAAGAAACAAAAAAATCAGAAAAACTAAAAATTATACCATGAATCACACAGAACAATGCCACAACAAGCAAACAAACGAACAATAATAACAGAATCAAGCCCACCAGCCAGATGCTTAAATGTATGAAATCATTAGAATTTTAATCAACCGCAAGTATTGTTTTGGTGATGATATATTAGTTTGGTGATGGTATATTTAAGCCCCCGCTTAGACATCTCGAACAAAACGAAATCTGAAAAATATATTGTAAGGAGACTTCCTTTCAACAGTCTTCTGGCAAAAGCTCTGAGAGTAGATAAATAAAACAAAGGTGGTGTGAGAAACTAGGTTGTAAGACCGGCTGAAATATATATTTTAGATTAAACATACATACATACTTAGTCATTACAACACTTTAGCCAGGATTACGACCTAGTTTCTTATACCACTGATGTTGTGTGAGTTAATTTTATATATGAGTGGCGGGATCTACAGTTTAAAATTGCTTCCGAACGACAGATTTTTTTGGAGACTTTTCATGGCAATTTTATTTTTTTTCTGCTGAGAGGAAGTCGCCGAAGCAATATTTTTTACTTTCGTTTCGTTTGTGAATTCGGGCCTGGAGTTCGAACCAAGGCCTCATGTCTAATAAGCCAACACACTACCTACTAGACCATGGCGACTTCTTGCCGTAGTCTAGTAGGTAGCTTAGTGGCCTATTAGACGTGTGGTTCAAACCCCAGCTTTGACATTTTGAACAAAACAAAGTATGAAGAAATATTTCTTCGGAGAATATCTCTTAGCAGTTTTCTGGTAAAAGAGTAAAATAAAATTGCCTTGAAAAGTTTCTCAAAAATCTGTCGTTCGGAAGCAATTTTAAACTGTAGGTCCCGCCGCTCTTGGATAAAAATTAACACACAAAACATGGTTGGTGTGCGAGGCTAGGTTGTAATCCTAGCTAAAATAACTAGGTTAGGTTAGGTTAGGTTAGAGGACGTGTACTTGTCAATTAAGACAAGTACAATACCCGGAGGTCGAATTGACCCATTGTACAACGTCCTAGTTTCTCACACCACTTATGTTGTGTGTGTTAATTTTTTATACATGAGTGATGGGACTACAGTTTAAAGTCGACTCCGAACTACAGATTTTTGAGAAACTTTTTCATGGCAATTTTAATTTACTTTCAGATTTTTTTGCCAGAAATCTGCTGAGAGGAAGTCGCCGAAGAAATACTTTTTGTATTTTGTTTTGATGTCTGGCCTAGGGCTCGAACCCTGGCTTTTACGTCTAATAAGCCAACACACTACCTACTAGACTACAGCGACTTCTAAAAGTCTAAAACAAAGTGTGAAAAAATAGTTCTTCTGGTAAAAACTCTGAAAGTAAAATAAAATTTCTATGAAAAGTTTCTCGAAAAGCTGTCGTTCGTAAGCGATTTTAAATTGTAGGTTCCGCCACTCTTGGATAAAAATTAACACACGCAACATGAGTAGTGCACGAGGCTAGGTTGTGATCCTAGCTAAAGTAACTAAATCTGGCACGGACATTATGGAAGCTGTGTGTAACGAAACCTATCGTTACCTTATTAATGCTAAGTGATGTGATTATCACATATTTTTTATATTAACTGCTGCTCATATTTGATTGAAGCGTACAAAGTACTGCCGATACAACTTATACTGTCAATAAGGAAAACACTCGTCCAGCAGAAGCTCCCGCTCTATTTTTATGGACTCCATAAGCCCTTTCGTATACGGCCTGTATAAAATCATTAACGAAATTTTCCTAATTCCAGAAGAAATCATTCTTTTAAGGCGCTGTTAAAGGGTATTAAAAACAGAACCACAATAAAAATCATTCTTAAGAAACCTCAAACGTTTTGTTGTTGTTGTTATTGCCAGTTTGGTTTGTATACGTATGTATATTTCAGTTGCCCACAAAGATGCACGTGCAACGCACTTAAACATACACACACCGCAATACAAAGCCAAAGCCATCTAACGCTGCAGAACAAGACGAATATTTTCAGTGAAACGCAAAACACACACAGGCTGAACAAGAAATTCTCTCACAGGATCTTTTGCTTTGCTTTCCAGGCTTAGGTTTTTAATTTTTACTTTTTTTTACTTCTTACGATTGTTGTTGGTATTGTGGGGGACCTCAAAATGATGCCAGTATTAGTCATTCTTTTCATAACTACAAATGCAAAGAACTGAAAACAAAACAAAACAAGATTTTTTTTTAAGAACTCCTGGCAAGATCGTTTCAGTTTGATTGTGATGTTGTGCTACACAGATACCTGGGCCTCTAAGGAACAATATTGAACGTAGAATGAGTAAATGGACTGCAAAATGAAACACTCACACTCAATCGCTTTATTTAGTTGAGATTTTTTGTTTTTGATGGTTTTTTTCTGTTTCATATACTCGTAGAAAAAAAAACCCAAAAAAATTTTTTTCTTTTCATTTTTCACTCTTCAATTCAGTTTTTGTTTTCTGGTTTTTTTTTTGTCTTCTTTTCAATTCCAGAATGTGTGTGGTTTTACGTTTTTTTTCTTCCGTTTTTTTCTGTTCTTGCGATACTAAAGCTAATGGTTTGGTCGTCTTTTTTCTTATAAGTTTCTGTCTTCCAGCCAAATACCAAATGTTTCGAAGCCATTCTTTTAACCAGAATATGATGAAGAAGAAGAAGTAATTTTTATGTTTCTCTTTTTTTTCTTCTTCTTCTTTTTTTGGCAAATTTTTTGTTTCAATTTTTTTGTTTTTGGGGCCTGATTTGAATTTCAGATTCGAGTATTAAAAGGCCACACCTGCATTTCATTGTTTTCGTTACCAACAACACCCTACAGCTCTTCACAGTGATGCTACATTAACAAAAAAAAAAAAAAAAAAAAAAAAAAAAAAAAAAAAAAAAAAAAAAACTTCATGTTTCTTACACTGCCTTTTAAACAACAACAACAACAACAAAAGAAACAAACGATGAAGAAAAAAAAAAACGAAACGAAACGAAAAAATACTTCAAACTTTCAAAAAGTGGTCTATAATTGTAGCGGATGACTGCATTGCCTTTCAGATTTTTTTTTTAAGCAACACTTTGCACGTGTGTAATTACGTTTCGGTTTCATTGTTTGTTGTTCGATGAAATGCTGCAATTCATTTACTTTCCAAAAAACAATAAGAAGAAGAAGGAGAAGAAGAGCGAAAAAAACAATCACTATGCCATGGGTCATGTGATTTGCTTTGGACGGCCTTTTACCATCTTGTACGGTGGTCTTTACAAAGTCTGCCCGTGAAAGACGGTTAGTTTTGAAGAAAGTATAGTAGCTTACAATTTTTTATAGGGCCCTAGCTATCTAGAAACCAAATTAAGCTAAGTTTACTTATTGCAAATAATAGGGAAAACGTCTCTAGGCGAAGACACATTGTATTGCAAAGGACTCCAAGAGGTTTTAAATTGCTGATGTCTTGGGTAATAACTACCACTGCTTTTAAGCGAAACTTTTAACTTGTTGTTGTACAAACAGGCTAGTTTCTACATAAGACGTAAAGACTAATCCAACTGGCAGGGCCAGTTCAACTTTTACGACTTGAGGAGAGTGCCCGAACTGGCAGTTGGATAGGCGCGGGAAATATACATTGAGCGTCAAAAGAAACTATGCATTCAAATTTACCGCTACCATTAACAAATTACCGTTATTTTTATTTTTAAAATTGTTTTATTGCCAGTTTTTAAAAGTGAAACAAAAAAAATTTTCAAAAAATATTTCGAAATATTGTGAAATTTTTTTCGGGCACTCTCCTTAAGTCGTACAAATTGAATTTGGTGTTTGTTAGAATTTTTTCCTTTAGTAGACAGCGTCTATGTATGTATGTACTTTATATAGCAAAGGCACTTGAATTTTGAGCAACAGTCTCTATATTGGCTACACATCTTTCATGCACCCTCTTTACGTAAAGAATACCTTGAAATATTATAAGCCGACTCCCATAGGTACCAATGTAAGCAGACAACATCATTGATGGAGAGCATCAGATTGTTTGATGAAGTCATCGTAATCTAGTAGTAGTTGTAAGCTTATTAGACGTGATGCCTCGGTTCAAACCCCAAGTCAGACATCATCAACAAAACAAAATATGAACAAATATTTCTTCGGCGACTTCCTCGCAGCCGATTTCTGGCAAAAACTCTCAGAGTAAATAAAAATTCCCATGAAAAGCTTTCAAAAATCTGTCGTTCGGAGTCGACTTTAAACTGTAGGTCCCGCCACTCATGTATAAAATTAACACACACAACATAAGTGGTGTAAGAAACTAGGTCGATATCCTGGCTGAAGGGTTGTAAACACCAATCATGTATGTATGCATGTATCAAATTGTCTGATTTCGGCATTGACCAGATAAGGATAAGGAGTTTAATAGAGTGTAACAGGTCTTCCGCATTGAAATATGTTGGCTGGGGTAATAACACGTTTTAAATTAATTCATAACCATGCGTGTATGAAGGGCTCTCTATCGGATTGTAATGGAATCGCGGATGACTGATTGGCTTTTCTGCTATGTTTTCAAGGACTTTGGAAATGTCTTATGTATTGACTTAAAATTATTTGCTTTGTGTGGGTTGTTTTATTAAGCGCTTTCTATCTTACTTACTTTGTTGATCACCCTTCAGATACGGTTACAACCTAGCTTTGGTCCATAGGTGGCGGGATCTGCAGTTCAAACTCGACTCAGAACGAAAGATGTTTTAGAAAACTTTTCATGGCAATTTTTATTTATTTTTGAAGCTTTTGCCAGAAGCCAGCTAAGAGGAAATATTTTTCAAATGTCTGAGCCAGCGTTTGAATCACGGCCTCATGTCTTATAAACCAATACACTACCGACTAGACTAAGGCGACTTCAAAAGCGCTTAATTTTTTTATATTTTAACAGAACAAAGTGTATACGAGATAACATCGACATTTTTTATTCGTTGGAAATACTTGTTGATTCCATTATGTGTGTTGTATTCCATTATATCCGTTCAAATGTCAGTTTAATCTTCCATGACTTTGGCGAATAAATCAATGTGAGTTTCATCCAAGGCATGGCTTCTCTCGTTGAAGCGCATCTGCAATATTGAATTTTTCATGACTTTGGCGAATAAATCAAGCTGAGTTCGATCGACGACATGGATTATATTGGCTTTCAGGACCTCTGCAATTTGTAACTTATTCATGTACACGTGACTTAAGAAAACCGCACAAGAAAAAGTCTAACGGGGTCAAATCACATGATCTTTGTTGTCAATTCACTTCAATTCCACATGAGATGACCATGCCCTCTAATCACTTGTGCAGAATATCCAATGTGGAATAAACTGTGAGGCACTTAGTGCCGTTTTGTCGAAACCATATGTCGTTGGTGTACAGGTCATACAATTCATGTCGAAATAAGTGGGTAATCATCGACTTATAGTGCCAACGTCTTTCTCGAAGAAATAAGGCCGCCAGCATAAAATCCCTACCAAAAAGCGACCTTTTTTTGCATGAATTGAACATGCTTGGAATTGGTACATAACATACATACATAATTGGTCACTACAAAACCTTTAGTCAGGATTACGACCTAGTTTCTCACACCCCTTATGTTGTGTGTGTTAATTTTACACATGAGTGGTGGGACCTACAGTTTAAAGTCGACTCCGAACGACAGATTTTTGAGGAACTTTTCATTTTCAATTTTATTTACTCTCAGAGCTTTTGCTAGAAATCTACTGAAAGGAAGTCATTGAAGAAATATTTTTTGTATTTCGTTTTGTTGGAGATATCTGACCTGGGGTTTGAACCAAGGCCTCACGTCTAATAAGCCAACACACCACCTACTAGACTACGGCGACTGCACTTGTTGATTGGTATCATTCCAAATTCGAAAATGTTGTTTGTTTACGTAACCATTCATCCAGAAATAGGCCTCTTCGCAGCATAAAATTTTTTGAGGAAATTTGGGTCGCTTGCCATTTGCATCAGAGCTCATGCAGCGAACACAATTATTGCGAATATGTTTGAAACGATGTTTTGTTTCGTAAATATTTTATAAATAATAAATAATAATTTTTATATTTTTTTTGTTATGCTTGCACGTGCATAACATGGTTATGGTTTCGTTTTTATAATTAATTTGTGGTTTAAAGCGCGCAGCTACTTTTGAAATAATTTTTATAAATAAAATGAAATGTTAAAATATTTTTATCAGTAATCTTATGTATTTATTTATTTATTTGCTAATAATAATCAATATTTTAATAAAAAAAAAGAAAATTAATTTACATTCCATGCACTCACTAACTGACCACAATATTTTAGAAAAAATAAAAAATTTAATCTCGGTTTTCCAAATGAAATTCTTCTTGAAAAAAAAGAACAAGAATGGCTTCCATCAACACAACGATGACGATGACTTCCAAGTCTTTGCCATTTTAAAATTTAAATTTCACAATAAAAACCATGGCTTGCCAATCATCATGGTTTTAAAAAAAAGAGAGAAAAAATTTTGTTGGATTTGTTTTGCTTTTAATCAGCTTTTTATAAGCGTTCTGGTTTTCCTTCTTTTTTTCCTTCATTTTTACCCAAAAAAAATATTCAATTTCATGCTGATTTGTTAATTATTTATGCTTGATTATAAGTTTTTAATGAGATTTCGTTTTTGGGTTGTCTTTCATCATTATTTAACAAACGATTGGCAAGAAACGCAAACGTAAGGTAAGGGGGTATTCAGCACACAAAGTGTTTTTAGTTGGCTTAAAGCTTAAATGTTCTTAACGATCAAAAATTATGATTTTCTTAGAAATGAAGGATTAAAGATTACAAAAAAAAAAAAAAAAAAAAAAAGATCCGAAATAAGGTGAACAGAAGAAAGCATAAGACATTATCAAAAATTTCCTAAGGTGTCAGCCGAAACAACGAAATGATGATGGTACACTGGAAGAAAAAATATGGTTGATGTCATCATATTTTGAAAAGAACACAAGAGAAGAGGAAGACAACAGACAACTTGAACTGGTTAAATGGATGTTAAGAACTACTACAGCTAGAGTTTTAAATTTTGAGGGCAATTTTTGTAGTTACATGGAGAGGCCTATTTCAGCAGCATTCAGCAAAGAATCGTAGCGTGAAATGATCCATGAAATTAAGGCAAAACCGGCAAAGTAAAATAGTTATTCTGGATCAAATCCGTGGTACATAATTGTCTTCGTATATAAAAGTTAACATCCAAATTGGTATGTTAACGAGATTCCCAAATTCAAGTAGGTCTCCTGACACCTACCCGATAATCTTTTGTGCCGTACTTAATTGTAAATATCAAACCATATGATCGCCCCTAAGCAATTAATAGTACGACTCTAACTGTAGATGATGTCCCCTTAACTACAATCATACGTCAGTATCATCCCATTTAATTTGACTGATCTTGCACTCCATGTCATGCAGGCGACGTAACCTATTGAGATGATATCTTAGATAGAATTGTCACGATAAAAAAATCCCATGTCGCACTTCATAGAGCTCTTTTCTTTTCCCTTTTGGTTCGGGCATAGTCCTCTTATGTTCTTCAAATAAGATACGCTGAGAGAGCATTTCCAAGAGTCCATTGGATTAATTGAAGTTAATAACAGCTCACGAATATTCATTAGCAATCTTATAGTGACTCTAGACTCTGCTTATGGCCTAATTTCAGTACACTTCTCGTGTCTATATAATCACTATAGTCGGAGGAATTAGTCTGAACTTTGTTCATACGATTGGATTCAATATATTTAGGAAAATCAACCAGACGATATGTTTTAGTCGTGGAGCCAAATTTATTGTTTTTCAGGCAGAAGTGAATTTGAAAACTGCCTAAGATATCATAGAATATATTATACGGATATACCGAGACTTACAGATCACCCATTGGCTATCAGGGCCTTAGAGTCATTATTTCTGATTTACACTGAACCTGGCTTAAATACCAGAATGCATAGTTATTAGAATTGTTAGCTGCTAGATTGTTAGTTTCGGACTTTAGCCACATAGATGGTAGCCCCTTAATCTTGCTTAAGACACAAGCGGGAGTTTTTGGCCTCAGAATATAAATATTTAAAGCCCATAAGAAAGCTCTTGTCTGTTTCCTAATCGGTTGATGTGTAAAATTCAATTTGAGCAGAAGGTACAAAGGACGTGACATACCATTAACATTCTGCTCTAATGAGATTAAATCGAAGAAAGTATGGGACTGTCTAGGCAAACTGAATCAGCTATACAGTAAAGATAGGTTTAACTTCTATTGGATCCCAGTTCGTGTGGGATTTGCAACCAATCATTTTTTATTAAGTGGGAACTGATGTTTGGGCAGAACAACAGAGGCAAAGGCGTTCCTCAAACCAAATGGGTTTCATGAAATCAAGACTTTTGCTTGAAAATTTGATTCATACAATAGGCCATAAACCGAGGTAGTAATAGCTGGGTGTAGTCGCCGTAGCCTAGAAGGTTGTGTGTGGGCGTGGTTCAGAGAACTCCAACTAAACGAAATATGAAAAAAATTTCTTTCGGCGACTTTCTCTCAACAGACTTCTGCCAAAAACTCTGAGAGTAAAATAAAATTGCTATGAAAAGTTTCGAAAAAATCTTTCCTTCGGCTTCTCATACCACTAATGTTGTGTGTGTTAATTTTATACATTAGTGGCGGAATCTACAATTTAAAGTCGACTCTGAACGACAGATTTTTGAGAAGCTCTTTGCAGCAATTTTAATTACTCTGAGAGTTTATGCTTGAAATCTACTGAGAGGGAGTCACAGATGAAATATTTTTTCCATGTTTCGTTTTGTTGGAGATGTCTGCCTCATGTCTACGAAGCCCGCTCTACCTACCAGACTACGGCGACTATATATGTAGCAGAGATCAGCAATGAGTATTCAAAACGATAAGTGGATTCGAATAATACTTATAATTTCTGATACTTATAAGCATTCATACTTATTTTAATGTCATACTCATACTACTCATATTCAAAGTTTGAAGAACTCATCATATTCATACTTAACAACACGTATGATGTTATTGATTTCGACTCTCCATGACTCATCGTATACACGAATCACAAAATAAGTATGATTCGATACGAACACTACAATAATCACAAGAAGGTTGTGTGTTTGCTCTGCTTGCTGTATTTATCTTTTTTGCTTATGTGTCTTCCTTTTTTCTTTGTAAATGCAACAACAACTAAGACTGTAAATTTTGATTCAAGTCACTCGTAGTATTTTTCTAAATTTATGAATCTAAATGAGTAGGCGTATGAATCAAACATAGTTGGAATGGTATGAGTTTGATGTTAACGTTGTACCCATACTCATTGCAACTTGTACTGATAAATCAACGTTGTAGTGAGTATGAATGAAACAGAGTATTTGGATTTCAATACTGTTGCCTCACTAATACTCAAAATGTCATGAGTACTTACGAGTAGCGAAAAAGCGATTCATTGCTGATCTCTAATATGTATATTGAGAGAAGTAAAATAGATCGTATGGTCGCAATACTATGGCACCTCTTCACGACCATAACAATTAAAATATCGTTCTCTCAGCAAAGACATTCTAATATGAATCCACAGGTTTGTTTGTAACCTCTTTAGCAACAAACAGAAGCCATCTAAGAAATCATTTGCTTAAGAAATTTGTCTTTTACTGTTGACCTCTTTTGGTAACACTTTTGTGAAAAAGTGGGAAGTGTTTTGTAAGATTAACTGATTTACTGAATTCGAATTGAAATTTATATGGTTAACCAGTATAATTTTCTTATCAGCTGGTGTAATTGGTGTATTACTAATGGCTACAGTTCCCTTATTACTGTTGCATGGTGATTATTCTCAATTAAATACTTCCGTGCCAATTAAACAACCAAAAAACGAATAAAAAATGAATATTTAATGGCAGCAAATGGAATAAAATATAATTTTTTTTGCCAAATAAATAAATAAAAAAAGGCTGTTATTATTAAACACTTGTATTTAATTAAAACATATTTCTTTTGCACTTTTTTCTGTTGTTGTTGTAGTTGGTGGTTGGTAGTTGGTAGTTGGTGTTGGTTTCTGTGTATGTTTGTTGCCTCAAATCTCTGGGTAGTAGTTAAAATACTTGTCAATTTAGAAAATTACAACAAAACATTTTTATTTTTTTCTTTTTTCATTCTGATAAAAACTAAATTGTACACAGAATTTTTGTCTACTTGGAGATACAAATGACCAGCAGCAGCAGCAACAACAATACCATACAATTAACAACAGCAGCAATTGTCGCCGTATGAATGTTTTTTTTTTTCAGTACCAAGGCGGTTAAAAAAACAAAAAAAATAGAAAACGTTGGATACAAATGAACAAAACATGGGCGTGCAGTTTTAATAACAATAAAATATTTTCTATTCTTTTACAGACAAACCGATTAAAAAAACCGACCGAGGGACGAATGGACACACCAACATTTACACAAAAAATCGAAAATATATTGAAAAACAACGACAGTTTCAGTTTCAGTTTCTGTTTCGTTTTTTTGAGTAGCAACACTGGAGTTGCAACAATCGAGCATAAAATGCCGCCATACGCCAGCTGTCCGTGTAAACAACCGCGTAAACAAACACCGAAAAAAAAATAAGAAAAGAAAAATCACATAAAGGCTGCCCGCTTCCCCTCTAGTGTTGTTGGACCACCATATTGGACCCTAGTCATGTAATGATCGTTAAAACTAACCAGTCAGCCGCCACTGCCACCGCCAACTGCCCAATTGATATCTCCTTCAAGATCAATGAATCAATTAACGAAATGAACAAGAGACCGCCTTTGTGGCTGGGCTCTAACAGCGTTTGTTACACGACAAAAGAGTCGTCAAAACTTTTGCCATCGTAAGCGAATTGTGGCAGTGCGAATGAGAATTTCAAAGTACATGAATTGTTGTGTGTATGTGTGTGTGTGTGTATGTGTTTTTCCAAATGTTTGGACAACAATAAATATGAAACGGTTACAACAGCAGCTCTAGCAACAGCAACAACACTATGAACGAAATCTACAAAATGCAATATTTTATTGAATAAAAAAGCCTGGTAATAATTCTAACATTTACAGTTAAATATGCATTTCGTTTTCATTGTTGTTGTAGCTGTTGTTGTTGTAGTAGTTGTTGTTATTGTAACTTTTGTACGATTATGTTATTTTTGACCACGACCAAGGTGTGGGATGGTATTTATCAATGTCTTAAAAGATTTGAAATGTTTTCCGTTAAATTTACAAAAAAAAAAAAACAAAAAATGAACAACAAAATATACAATAACAACAACCATAATCATATACCATATGAATACGAAATAATTACAACACAAACTCATTCTCAAACACATGCAGTTACAGTGTACACACGAAGAAAAAATAACAGATCAGTCGTGGATATAGATTTCAAAAGCTGCACTTTCCAAAATGTTAGTTGCTTTGTGTTTGAACAAAGTATAGTGTTTCATAAAGCCGCTGTACAAAATGTTTACTATGCATTCTAAAACGTCGTCAATGTGTATTTTTAACGCAGTCAAAAAGCAATCAGGCATCGGATTTATAGTTGATGCATTGTTTGGTTACTTTGCATATCTACATAGTTTATATACCGTAGTAGAACTGCATACAAACATTGTATTGATACATTTTGGAAGGCAGCCACATTCATCTAGGATTTCTAGAAAACTTTTATTTTGTTATGATGCTTGAACCATGCCTCTGAATTCTTTGCAAAATTCGACTCTTTCATGATAGTTTCCGATAATTTTTCCCATATTTTGCAGGGTATATCGGCGACAACTTTACAAAATTTTGGATTTTAAACGCTCTTATGGTAGGGCCACCTTTTCACACTTTTTAGGCGGTGTACCCCTATTGGTTGATTTCCATAGTCTCTGCTTAAAGACGATTTTTGACACGTGCAAATAAGTTTATCACTTTCAAACCCTATGACCTTAATGGCCAACCCCTAACCAAGGGGGAAGTCATGTTCAAATGCATGGCTTCGAATTGGTACTGACGTACGATAATGCAATCAATGGTAGTCTTGCCATGAGGCTGCATCATTGTGTGTGGGGGCATTGGTAGATGCATTGTTTCCACCCGTGCTTAGAGCACCGTAGATTGTGCCACCATGGCGATACTCACGTTAAGCCCTGGACTAATGTCCTTATCTACCACCTAGATCGCCAATTGAGGTCCCCAAAACGGGAAATTAAACTCTCTGGAAACTTTTTATGAAATAAAGCCAAGGTTATGTTAAGTTAGGTTAGAGGACGTGTACTTGTCAATTACAAGACAAGTACAGTACCCGGAGGTCGAATTGACCCATTGTACAACGTCCTTGTTTCTCACACCACTTATGTTGTGTGTGTTAATTTTATACATGAGTGGCGGGACCTACAGTTTAAAGTGGATTCCGAACGATAGATTTTTGAGAAACTTTTCATGGAAATTTTATTTACTCTCAGAGTTTTTGCCAGAAATCTGCTGAGAGGAAGTCGCCGAAAAAATACTTTTGTATTTTGTCTTTGATGCCTGGCCTGGGGCTCGAACCCAGGCTTTTGCGTCTAATAAGCCAACACACTACCTACTAGACTACGGCGACTTCAAGTTTATCTCTATCAAACCCTATGATCTCGATGGCCAACCCTTAACCAAGAGCAAAGTCGTGTTCAAATGCATTGCTTCGAATTGGTACTCACGTATGATGATGCAATCAATAGTAGTCTTACCACCATCATTGTGCATGGGGACATTGGTAGATGCATTGTTTCCACCCGTGCTTAGAGCACCGTACTGTGTGCCATCATGGCGTTAAGCGCACGTTAAGCCCTCAACTAATGTCCCTATCTACTACCTCGATGACCAATTGTGGTCCCCAAAACGTTAAATTAAACTCTCTGGAAACTTTTTATGAAATAAAGCCAAAATTAGTCGTTAAGTGTGTTTCCTGTCGAGTCCACATAGCGCCCATTTCATAATCAATCAATCTTCTTGTCGCCCAAAAAAGGTCTGCTGACGGTATGGTTCACCGGCTGACAAATGAGCATCAACGCTGAAGAAAATTTTGTACGAAAATTTCTGATTTAAAAGGCTGTTGTTTTAGCACTCAATCAGCATACTTACGGAGTTGTGAGTCTGTCTTAACTGTTGCCTGAATTGGGGATTATATGTGATTGATTGTGATTATATATTGATTGATATGGAATCGAAAAAATTTGGATTATTCATCACATTTTCTCGGACATACATGAATACATGATTGGTTATTACAACCCTTCATTCAGGACTACGACCTAGCTTCTCACACTACTTTTGTTGTCTGTTTTAATTTTATGCATGAGTGGCGGTACCTACTGTTTAAAGTCGTCGCCGAATGACAGATTTTTTGAGAAACTTTTCCTAACAATTTATTTTGCTCTCAGGGTATTTGCCACTAGTCTGCTGAGAGGAAGGCACCGCAGAAATGTTTTTCATATTTCGTTTAGTTGGAGATGTCTGACGGCGACTTCAATCATTTTTCTTGTCGGCCAAGAAAAGCCTGCTGATGGGAAAGATTCAGCAGCTGAGAAATGGGGAACAACGTTGAATAAAATTTTGTTCCAAAATTCCTCGTTTAAAGGCTTTTGTTTTTTTAGCATCCAATCAGCATACCTACGGAGTTCTGAGTCGGATTTTATATGTATGGACTGAGATCGCTATGGAATCGATAAATTTGGATTATTCACCACACTTTTTCGAAAAGAAGCGGTATTTTGAATCGTGTTCTTATTGCTACGAGACACAGGTCTCGCAACACCATTAGTGCTAACAGTCTTTTCAAAATTTTCTATAATCCTGCCAATACTGAGCCCAGTAGGTCAATAATGACGGCGTTAATCACCGCTTAGTGTTGGCCATGAGTCATTTGAGTCATGATAACAATTTTGCCACAGGGTTTTTTGCAATTTGCCAGTGTTTTCCGAAGTAATGTATTCCCTTACAATTAAGTTTTCCGCACCAAGTTTCACTACTTGTTTAAGGTGACGTGTTGGTATGTATTTCTCATCAGGTTAAAATTTATCGGACCAAATAGCTCGATCCTGTATGATACAGTTTTGTAGTTTATTAGCAAATTATAAGTAGGGGCTGCATTAGTCTTTTGTACAATGCAGGATTAATTTTTTTCACAGCTGCTTCGTAGACCATACTCCCAAGAGCTGTTCTTGTTGGCCGTCGATTACATTTTCATTTCTATTGATGTTAAGAATGTGTCCTCCAACGTTATTCCTAACATAAGACGTGTATGCATACATACATAATTGCTTATTAAAACCCCTCAGTCAGGACTACGACCTACTTTGTTACAACACTTATGCTATGTGTGTCAATTTTATATATGAGTGGCAGGACCTACAGTTTAAAGTCGATGTTTGAGAAACTTTTTTATTGGAATTTGCGTTTTTGATAAAAATCTACTCAGAGGAAGCTGCCTACTACACATTTTTCAATATTCCGTTTTGTTGAAGTCGCCGTAGTCTAATAGGTAGTGTGTTGGCTTATTAGACGTAAAAGCCAGGATTTGAGCCCCAGGCCAGACATCAAGACAAAATACAAAAAGTATTTTTTCGGCGACATTCCTCTCAGCAGATTTCTGGCAAAAACTCTGAGAGTAAATAAAATTGCCATGAAAAAGTTTCTCAAAAATCTGTCGTTCGGAGTGTACTTTAAACTGTAGGCCGCGCCACTCATGTATAAAATTAACACACACAACATAAGTGGTATGAGAAACTAGGTCGTAATCCTGAAGGGTTGTAATAACCAATTATGTATGTATGTATGTATGTTTTGTTGGAGATGTCTGCTGTCTGTGGTTTAAACTGTGGCCTCACGTTTCGTAACACACTACCAACTAGACTACGGCGACTTCTGGTACGTAGACAGTGATGCTGAATTGCTTTTCTTGCAGTTCATCGTTTATATTTTCATTTCTTTTGGTATTAAGGAGGTGTCCTCTTTTATTCTTAATATCATAAGACGTGCATCACTGTGGCTGCCTTCCAAAATGTATCAATACAATGTTTGTATGCAGTACTTCTACTGTATATAAACAATGTAGATATGCAAAGTAACCAAACAGTGCATCAATTATAAATACGATGCCAGATTGCTTTTTGACTGCGTTAAAAATAAACATTGACGACGTTGTGAAATAGTATACATTTTATATATTTTGTACAGCGGCTTTATGAAACACTATACTTTGTTCAAACACAAAGCAATTAACATTTTGGAAGGCAGCCTGTGTGTTGATAACGTTTTTCAACCTCTAAGCTATTTCTATGGCGAAAATTTTTTTGTTTTTGAAAATCTTTTGGCAACATTATATTGGTTTTTAAGGGCTACAGAGCTGAGATTTGAACTCAAAGCTGTCATCTAGTAAGCCAACACACTGCACAAGATATTGGTCACGATCGTTATAGAAACAGTTGAATAAATTAGACTTCCTTGTGAAAAATTTCAGATCGATTGTAACAATTTCTGTAGTGGTACTGATTTTTTCAAAAATATTTTGAAATAATTACATGGGCATAGCCTTTAAACTCATTTAGTACAATCGATTTTTAAAAGTTCAATGAATTAAGGAAAATTAAAAAAATTTTTAAATCAATCATGTAACGTTCGCTTTGGCCTTCCATTAATCATTTTCAATTGTTCAATCATTTAAATGGAAAAAATAAAGGAAAAAAAGCAACACTTTTTCTGTGTGTATTTAAATAATTGCTCTGTGGGATTAGTCATAAATTATTTACAAAATCATTTCAATTCAAACAAATGCGGTTTAAATTTTGATTAAATTTTTAATTAAAATCTCCAAAAAAAATTTTATGAATTGAAGAATTTTAAATTTTAATTTCTAACAAAACTATACGCTTTAATTTAAATTATTTAAAATTAATAACAAAATCATAAAATTTTTAAAATCGATTTTAATTTCAAGAACATATCGATTCGATTCGCTTTGACTGGAAGCTTTAACTAACGAAGTTGAACTTCCGAATACAAGTTATCGGTCTTCAAATTCAAATTCTTTAGATCTTAGCTCTAAAGTGCATAGAATCTGAATGGCAATAAATTAAATTAAATTAAATAAAATTAAATTAATTGTCGATCTGCAATTATTTTATAATCAATTTACACACGAGCGTATAAAATCAGTGGAATGACGCAAATCCCCATAACGAGCAGCAGCAGTGTCTCGGTATTTCATAATACAATGCTTGTTGGGTTATTAATTAAATTAAACTATTGAAGCAGACAACAACTTGATTTTTTTCTATTTTTAAACAAATAAAAAAATAAAAATAAAATCTTAAAAACAATGCATAGCTCAATTAACCGTCAATTAAAAATTAAATTCTAATTGTTGTTTTGCTCTGTTAAAAATTTATTGAAAAACTATTTCTATTGCTGTTGCTGTAACCGTTACTGTAACCGTTACTGTAACCGTTACAGTAACTGTTGTTCTCATTGCTATTGGCTATCGTCGTTATTGTTTCAACCGCATATTATAATTTCCGATTCAATTTCAAATTGATTTTGTTTTTGACACTCATTGTCTGACAAATTTATTGAAATTGCTTGCATATATTTATGTATACTTGTGTATATGTATGTACGTATGTTGGAAATGTAAAATAAATCTTAGCAAGATAAGTAACGTAGGTTTTTTGTAGCCGTCTTGTTAATCTGTCTTGTGACAGAACAATAGACGATGATTTTGTGAAATCTAGATATGCATACGACTACTAATTAATTGCAGGGTAACAGTGGTTCAACATTTGAGTGGACAGTACTGCCAGTGTTGCATACGTTCAAACAAAATTTTTGCAGTTTAAATATCATACGGCATAATAGTAGAGAGTGCAAGTTCGATTGCAAAAGGCCCATCAAACGTTTTGAACGTTTAAAATCAATTTGGTAATCAACCATACTATAGTCACATACAATATAATTGGTCACTGCAACCCTTCAGTCAGGATTACGACCTAATTTCTCACACCACTCATGAATGGCAGGATATACAGTTTAAAGTCGTCTCAAAACGACTCTCAGAGTTTTTGCCAGAAATTTGCTGAAAGGATATCGCCGAAGAAATACTTTTTGTATTTTGTTTTGAGGACTCGAACCCTGGCCTTACGTCTAATAAGCCAACACACTACCTACTAGACTACGGTGATTTCTTCTAGCCGATAAGTGGGTTTAAATATTTTCTCTGACAAAAAACGAAACAAGATTTAGATAAAGAACAGAAAATGCTGGTTGATTGGTCCTTGAAGGCAATCGAATGTTGTTACCAGAATTATCTTAAATTGGAATTCGCAGAGAAGCAGAAGAAGAGTCACTTGATTCATTAAGAAAACAAATGGAGATCGAGATAAGCATATGAGGAAAAGTTATAAAGAAGCGAAAGCGTGGTAAAGATAAAAAAGAGATTTTCTGGTAGTTTGTTGAAGGTCTATGCTCCCCTTAGGATCCAGTGGAGTTGATATAGTGATTGAGAGTATACTCTCTGCAGAACCCAGCAAACCCCCAAAAAAATCATTTCCACAGTACTTCCTGGCTTGGCCTGAGTTTACTACGGTTTATTAATATTTGACAACAACCATCTTCGTTTGACGTTGTCGTACTTGAACCGCCCATAACCACCAGCGTCAAACTAGTCAAAGTGGTGTTAACATGGCGCACTTTAATCGAATTCCTTGCTTTCACACGGCAAGCTGAAAATTTGTTTTAAGACACTCGGTATGAAATGCAAGGTAGTCAAATAGGTGGCATGTTGGCTTATTAGACGTGTGGCCGCAGTTCAAATCCCAGTCCAGACATCTCGAACCAACCGAAATACGAAAAAAAAATATTTCTTTCAGTGATTTCTTCTCAACAGATTTCTGACAAAAACTCTGAGATTAAATAGGTACTGTCATCGCTTATTAGACACGAAAATCAGAATGTAAACCTCAGCCAAAACAACTTTCTGCCAGAAGAAAAGCCGACTTTAAATTGTAGGACTTATCATTCATATATAAAATTAAAGCACACAACATAAGTGGTGTTAGAAACTGGGTCGTAATCCTGATTGAAGGATTGTAATGACTACTGAGGTAAGTTATTGAATATAGCGGGTATTATTGGATAGTAAGTGAACATTATATATCCCGCGCCTGTTGATAACAAACTGAGCCCATTGGTCGCCATTGATAGGAGTAAATATATATAAAATGGTTCGATTACCGAACTCCTAACTGTATGTATAGGAACCTTCCAGTAGAGATAATGAAAGTTAACACATCTGTAGTGATGATGTGTGCTGACTGACATTGGCCTCAGTCAAAATTATTTCTTCTTTGACTACTGTCTCTGATCTATTTTATACAATTGCATCCTTCAGATGATTCAACGTTCGATAGTGTACAGTAACAGAGTAAGTCTGCATTAATAACTGATTTTAGGGGATCACCCTACTGATTGCCATAAATTTTCCTAACTGACTACCCAGGCTTAGTCAGTGCCTTCAAAAACTTATACTTGAAATTATAAAAATGTTAGAAGTTCTCGTGTCCATACATACATACATACATAATTCAGTCAGAATTACGACCTAGCTTCTCACTCCACATATGTTACGTGCTTTAATTTTATATATGAGTGGCGGGACTTACAGTTTAAAGTCAATTCCGAACGACAGATTTTTGTAAAACTTTGCATTACAATTTTATTTGATTTGTCAGAAATCTGGTGAGAGGAGGTCGCCGAAGATATATTTTTTTCTTATTTCGTTTTGGTATCTGACTTGGCGTTTGAACCATGGCCTCACGTCTAATAAGCCAATATACTGCCTATTAGACTACGGGGACTTCACACACACAATAATGCCTTAATTTAATGAATAAATTTCAATTATCACTGTAAAGATTTCCTTTCGAAGACAATTTTCAAATTATCAACAGCAAGCCAATCAGTTCTAAATTTGATACTGACTGACAACAAACAACAACAAAAAATAGAAAAAAAGAGAAAAAAATTGAAAATCACAACTGACTGAGTGCACACATGTTCCGGAAAGAAATACAAACTCTTTTTGGAAATCAGCAGACAATGGAAGAAAAATACATTGAAAATAAGCCATAAAAGTAAAACCCACACTAATAATCAGTATTTTTTCAATTTCAGCTTTCAATCAAATTTTAAAACAAATACAACAATAGCAACAACAACAGCAACAGCAACAGCAGCAGCATACACAAAAGTACTTCTCATATGTTGCACAAATATTTACAATTTGAAAAGCGATTTCAAAGAAAAAAAAAAAGAAAAAACAGAATTCATGATGAAAACTTAACAATTGTTGCAGTGGCATATGATGGATATGTTGGTAGTCTATGGGAGTTAGGCATGGCATAAGGCTTGAAATGAATATGATTATTGTTGTTGTTGTTGTTGCTGCTGCTTATTTCTTTCCTAATTCTGTAACAATAGAGCTCCAGAATAAATGACTTCAATCAAAACGTCATTAACGGACAATAGAGAGTTTTTAGCAACCGCAGAAGCTGGGTTTTGATCTTTAAAGCTGTGGTTGGGAAAGGCCATCAAAGGGGCCAGTATTTATTGGGGTTTTTTGTCGTGTTTTTTTTTTGTAAATTTTTTTAAACTTTAATAACTGAAATGTGCCAGCTTAAGCTGTTAAACCGATACTACGGGGCAGATTATTTTTAAATAAAAAAATTCCAGGAAGGTTAAGGAAATTTTTTCCAAAGGAAAATTAGTTGATTCATCAATTTGTAGGTTTAGCTTTGGATTGTTTGTCAAAAGTACGTAAGTACTATTAGGGAAATGAAAAACCGAGATACTAGTAGTTAACCTTTACATCGCTTAACATTAAAATTATAAACAAAAGCTACAGAAACAAAACAATACAGTAAACAAACCTGTTTACAAATTAACCTACTGCTTAATAAAGGGTCCGCCAAAAAACTTTTTTTTTTGAAAATGCTTTAAAAAAAAACTACTCAATAATTTCTCAAATTTCTTTTTTTATTTGAAAGTACAATCCTTCCGGTTAATAATGGAAAATAATTTCATTCAAATGGCTGCCTAGGCTGGCCATGCAGTAGCCTACACCAGAAGATGCCGATTTTGGCAAAAAAAAATCATCTTTTCAGATGAAGCTCATTTTGATCTTTGGCGGGTATGTAAACAAGCAAAATTGTCGCATTTGGGGCAAAGAAAACCCGCACGCATACATTGAAAAGCCGACGCACACAAAACGAGTCACTGTTTGGTGCGGATTTTGGTCCCAGAGGCATAATTGGGCCATTTTTCTTCGAAAATGAGCAAGGAGTGGCCGTTACAGTCAATGGCGATCGTTATCGGGCCATGTTGAACGAAATTTTGTTCACAAAAATTGAAGAGGAGGATAATGGCAACATTTGGTTTCAATAGGACGGCGCTACGTGCCACACAGCCGAAGCTACACTCGATGTTTTGCGCCCTGTTTTTAAAGATCGCATTATTAGCCGCAGAGCTGATGTCGTTTGGCCACCTCGGAGTTGCGATTTGACACCGTTTGACTATTATTTGTGGGGTGCCGTCAAAGATAAGTGTTACGCCGACAAGCCAGAGACAATTTACGCTTTAAAGGACAATATTCGTGAAGCCATTGGTGAAATACAGCTGCACACAATCGATAATGTGCTTAAAAACTGGACCGATCGTGTAGGCTACTGCATGGCCAGCCGAGGCAGCCATTTGAATGAAATTATTTTCCATTATTAACCGGAAGGATTGTACTTTCAAATAAAATAAAAATTTGAGAAAATGTTCAGTAGTTTTTTTTTAAAGCATTTTCAAAAAAAAGTTATTTGGCGGACCCTTTACATCGTTTTACATTGAAATTATAAGCAAAAGCTACAAAAACAAAACAATGCAGTAAACAAATCTGTTTACAAATTATCGTACTGCTTAATATAACAACAAACACCAGCATAAAAAAATGGTAAACAAATAAACAAAAATACACAAACAATACTACAAGAATAAATGTAAACACCCATGTTTACATTACAATGTAAACACCCATGTTTACATTTATAGAATTTTCGAGAAGGCCATATCATGAACATTCGCCTTTTAGAACATTCACCAGGACTGTTTACTCTGCCATTTAAAAGCCAAGGCAAAGCAGACGACTGAGTGAGTGAAGTTCAGTCAGTCTTGTGTGCAGACGCTGTATGTTTGAAGAGAGTAATCTGGTTTGAAGATCTCCATTACAAAGACCTGTCGTATAATTGTCTAGAAATTGTTATTGTTTATACAAAGGGTATAAACAGCGAAATAACAAACAAAGCAATTGTTGTTGTTTACATAAAGTTGTGAACAGTGGCACACAGAATTGTGCGAATAATAAAGAATTTTAATAAAAACTAAACACAAATTTATTTTTATTTTTTATTTGCAATCTACGAGCTGATATTTTAAACGTTTTTAAAAGATAAAAAACCTTTACGACATAAATATTCTTTCTTGATGGTAATTTTCAAACGGCTTTATTCCTTTAGAACATTCTCGTTTCCATCGTGGCGTGTAATTTACTTATAAAATTTGCATTTTCGCCCACGACTGTCAATGTCATGTTTTGGCTGCAGACGATGAATGAATGACTGTATTAGTGAACATATGGATGGCGCCCATGGTTTGACAGCGCCGTAAGAGCCGTATTATCCATGTCGTCATACGCCTTCTGCCAGTCAGGCAATCAAAAGGTTTCAAATTTAAATGATTTGTTTGGATTCAACTTCAATGTTCACATAACAATTGTTTTGTGATGATTTTGCACAGTCATGATGGTGCAGTTACTGCTCGTGGAGCCATGTAAATATGAAAAAAAAGTTTTTTCTTTTGTATGAGTCTATGGGGACGGACATGTGAGGTTTTTTTCTTTGCTTCATATTTTTTAAGTTTTTGTTGCTTGGCTTTGTGGCATGATTCGTTGTTGCCAGTGATTGTTGCCTGGCATTAGGTGGTGGCGCTTATAAGTCAATGACACATTATGACTACGATTTTTTTCCATTTTTTTTGCTGATAATTTATCAGTTGCTAGTGATTTCAACATGATTTTCAATCTTTGCTTCAAAAAAAATTCTCATGAATTCTCTCAAGCAGTTCTTCTAAGCTAGGCTGAGATGGAAAGAAAAAATTTTAATGCCAGACATTCACTATGCAAATGGGGTTTTTGAAAAATTTCCATTGATTTTATAGCAGAAAAGCAAATTTAAAATTTATTTCATTGACATTTAAAATTAACCATGGCAGCAGTTGTAATTAAAAATTAATTTTTATTGGAAAAAAAGAAATAAATTTGCTGACTACAAGTTAAGTTTCCTCATAACATTTTCGAGTGCATTGCCCGGTTTATGAGTTTTCTTTGTTTGTTTTTAAATAACATTTCCTCAACAATAAATATAAAAAACATGTATCTTCTCTTAGAAAAATTTATTTACTTCAGCAGTTTGCAAAAAACTACGAAAAAAAGTTCAAAAGTTTACTTACAACTGCTGTCAGCAAAAAATATTTTATTTTTCGAAAAAAATTTTATCTACAGCCTCGATTCGCCTGTCATCACTATTTAGCTATTTAACGACTGTTGGTAATTGCTTGACTTACGTTGCTTACAAGTATTTGATCGTAAAAATTGTATAGAAAATCAGACGCTTCTCTTGAACGAAAAATACAAATAATTTCACACCTATTTTGATGGAAACAATGAAAAACTCCGGATGCCGTTACAAAAGCATCGTCAAACATGTACATTTGTATGTACAAGACAGTTTTATAGTGCAGAGTTGAAAACCTTAAACTGATCATTAAAATTTCAAAATAATTTATGGGTTACGGGTATGCAGTTACTTAAAGGAATTCAATCGTTCGGAAAAATATTTTTTTCAGGTTCAACTAAAATTTGAATTAAATTAGCTTACCGCCTGACTGGGGCCTTCCTACATGGCAAGATTAAAATAAGAACACAGTAAAGGAACTTCTTGATTATGGTTTAAGGAGACAGACTCAAGGCAGTAGATATTTAGTTGGTCATTACAACGCTTCAGTCAGGATTACAACCTAGCTTCTCACACCATTTATATTGTTTGTGTTAATTTTTATGCATGATCGGTGAGACAAACAGCTTAAAGTCGGCTCGGACTACAAATTTTTTTTTGAGAAACTTTTCATGGCAATTTTATTTTACTCTCAGAAATTCTGGCAGAAATCTGCTGAGAGGAAGGCGCCAAGGAAATATTATTTCATGTTTCCTTCTGTTGGAAATGTTTGGAGGTTGAACCGTGACCTCACGTCTAATAAGCTAACACATTACCTACTAGACTACGGCGACTACAACTAGCTTACCTCCTTAAAATCAAACTGGGAACCCCCTACATGTTTAGTTTTAAAATAAAAAGACAAAGAAGGAGCTTTATAGTTACGGTTTCAGAAGACTTAAGGAAGCAGAAATTTTGTTTTTTGGACTAAAAAGATATGTTTGATACGTATTTCTTGTATAAATGGGTAAAAAAAAGGAAAATTTTGTGGTGAACATCATTTACGTACTTAATTGGTCAATACAACCCTTTATAGCTAGGCTTACAACCGACATCATTCATGTTGGTTGTGTTAATTTTAGCCATGAACTGTGGGACCTACAGTTTAAACACGACTCTGAATTACAAATTTTTCATTGAAATTTTACTCTCAGAGTTTTTCCAAGAAGGCTACATATTTATATTCCGTATTGTTCGAGATGTCTGTACCATGGGTTGAAACAATGGGTCTTTTCAAATAAGTGAACACGCTACCAACTACACTACGGTGACTGGTATACACTGAACGCCATAATTGAGTCAAAACTTATTAAGTATAAAACAGTTTTGTTCTTAAGTATAAAAAAAGTTCCTTTATCATGAATTTTTGTTTTAACATTTTATAAGTAATAAATAAACGTTTTTATTTTTGGAAATTTATTCGGCTATCCTAATTTACTTTTCTGGCTATCCTAAGAAAATTAATTATTTCAGTGGTGTTTACTCACTTTTGGCGCTCAGTGTATATTATCCGTATAAAATGCCAAAATTTTACGTCTACTTTTAGTACAAAATTCTTAAAAGCGAAGAAACTAAATTTATATTGTTTTACATTTCAAACAAGAAGATCAAATGAACTCATACCTTTAAACCACTGTCTCTGAATACCTATACTCATACACACACGCTCACAGACCCTTAATGCCTGTCTACGTTTACTTTTATAGACCATTTGAAAGCGGAGAAACTTAGTTTTCTGTTGTATTACACTTCTTACAAGTGAATTTATACCTTTAAGTCAGTATTTCTGAACACCTATACTCACACGCACACTCTCACAGACACTTAATGTCTCTCTACCTCTACTTTTAGAGGTATTGTGTTACATTTCTAACAAGAAGAACAATTGAATTAATACCTTTAAATCTCTGTTTCTGAGTACCTATGTATATACACACACACTTCCAAACACTTAATGCCTGTCTACGCCTGCTATTACGAGCCATTTAAAAGCCGAAACGAAAACTTAGTATTCTATTGTATTACATTTGTAACATGAAGATCAAATGAATTCATACCTTTAAAGCTCTGTTTCTGAATACCTATACTCATACATATACGCTCACAGACACTGGACGCTTGTCTACGTTTTCTTTTATAGGCCTTTTAAAAGCCGAGAAACTTAGTATTCTATTGTATTATATACAATACATACATACAAATGAATTCATAGCTTTCAATCTCTGTTTCTGAGTACCTATGTATATACATACACTCGCAAACTCTTAATGTCTCTCTACGTCTACTTTTAGAGGCCTTTTATAAGCTGAAGAACTTAGTTTTACATTGTATTACATTTCTAATAAGAAGAACAATTGAATTAATACCTTTAAACCTCTGTTTCTGAGTGCCTATAATCATACACACACAAACACTTAATGCTTGTCTACGCCTGTTATTACGGGTCATTTAAAAGCAGAGAAACTTAGTTTTCTATTACATTACATTTCTACCATGGAGATAAAATGAATTCATACCTTTAAGCTTCTGTTACTGTATAGGTTACTCACACTCACAAACACTTAATGTCTGCCTACAATTTTATGATGATTTTTGTGTGTTAAAAGCTGATGTTTTTTTTATTTGTTTCCACTGCCCAAATCTTGTAGTTGTTTGTCATTATTTTTATGATTCTTACTTACCAACATACAAACGAATATTTTATTTGACATTTTGTCATGACTATTCCGTTAAAAAAAACATTAAAAAATAAAGAAATTTAATGATTTTCGTATGGCGTAACGCCAAAACGACAATTCGACACAAAAACGTAACGCTGACAACTATCACACACACACACACAGAGATTTTTATTGCCACGTCTAATTTTATAAACATTATTTGGGAAAGTTTAACGTGTATTTAAATAAACACTTAAGAAGATTTGAAAATAAACAAATACTCGTAATTGTTGAAAAACTATTTACGATAGAAATAAAAGAAAACATCCTTAAAATTATTTACGATTTTTATATTTTAAATAGAAAATGTAAACTTTCGAAAGCTATTCGGGCTAAAAGTGCACGGGCTGTGTGGCACGTAGCGCCGTGCTGTTGAAATCACATGATGTTGGCATTCAGATCGACCAGATCGATAACTTATAGTGCTCGACGTTAACAGTGCTCGCCTGGCTAATGTCGTTCTCAAAGGAATATGGAATGCCAAACCAAAAATCCCACCAAATAATATCTTAAACTGAGAACTCATGTGGATTCGTATCGTCTTAAATTCGCCATTCATAAAAGAAATGGACCTGAAGTCGCCGTAGTCTAGTAGGTAGTGTGTTGGCTTATTAGACGTAAAGCCAGGGTTTGAGCCCCAGGCCAGACATCAAAACAGAATACAAAAAGTATTTCTTCGCAGACTTTCTCTCAGCAGATTTTTGGCAAAAACTCTGAAAGTAAATAAAATTGCCATGAAAAGGTTCTCAAAAAATCTGCCATTCCGAATGGACTTTAAACATTAGGTCCCGCCACTCATGTATAAAATTAACACACAAAATCAGTGGTGTGAAAAACTAGTTCGTAATCCTGGCTGAAGGGTTGTAATGACCAATTATGTATGTATGTATGTAATGAACCTGAAGATGATTTTTTCCATTAAAATTAATGTCAGTTTCCAACTTCTCTGAAGCCCGTTCAGTGAACACATGCGTTTGTCTACGTTTGATTCAATTGTTGAGTGAGTTGCAGTCGCTGTAGTCTAGTAGTTAGTGTGTTGGCTTATTAGCTTTGAGGCCAAGGTTCAAACCCCACGTCAGACAACAAATCGAAAACTGAAAAAATATTTCTTCGGCGACTGAAAAACTAAATATGCTAACGACTTTAAACTGTAGGTCCCGTTACTCGTGTACAAAATTTATACACATAACATAAGTGGTGTGAGAAGCTAGGTCGTAATCCTGACTAAAGGGTAGTAATGACCAATTATGTATGTATGTATGTTATGTAATCGAGTTTTACTTCCGAGATGGTTTGCTGTGGTTGTTAGCATAATTTATTACAATCTCTAGGACCTGCTGCAAAAGTCCGACTGCCTGTTTAGCTGGAAACATAGGCTACCTTCCAAAATGTTTCAACACAAAGTTTGTATACAGTTCTACTACGGTATATAACCTATGTAGATATGCAAAGTTACAAAACAATGCAGCAACTATAAATCCGATGCCTGATTGCTTTTTGACTACGTTAAAAATACACATTGACGACATTTTGAAATAGAATACATTGTATATATTTTGTACAGCGACATTATGAAACACGATACTTTGTTCAAACACAAAGCAACTAATATTTTGGAAGGAAGCCATAATTAAACTGAATCAAAGCAAGGACATACGAAGAATATACGAGAGAGATGCTTTGCGAAAGATAATATGTTCCCTAATTGAAGGAAAAGGAACAAAAAAAGACATTTTAATTCACTAGAAATAGAACATACAGTGCACGCACGATAATGTGAA
Source organism: Sarcophaga subvicina (assembly GCA_936449025.2). Taxonomy (NCBI): domain Eukaryota; kingdom Metazoa; phylum Arthropoda; class Insecta; order Diptera; family Sarcophagidae; genus Sarcophaga; species Sarcophaga subvicina. Next base: position 108,078,065 of record OW388083.2, on the reverse strand, counting down.
CACCGCATTATATGAACACCGGTTAATGTGAACATTTTTTTTGCTTCATTGACTACTCTAAAAGATGAACAAATGTAAAAAGCCCTATAATTTGAAGAGATTTTTTTTAATTTGAACGTTAAAATTCTGTATTTATTAGTTGCGGGAATGCCCATTTTAGGTGTACATATATACAGTCACACAGATAATTATACGTACACTCTTAAAATCATTTTTTTTAAATGATCCATATATTATTGGGCAAATTCCAATCGTGACTTTTTTCTCGGCAGTCGGCTGCGGAAACCGTTCTTTCTCAAAACACTTCGAACTGTTTCGGAATGCACAATAACATTGTGATCACTTTCCGAGGTATTTATTTATACGGCTGTAGTCCTAGGATTTTTATCCACAATACCTTTTATATACCGAACTACTGGAGAAATCTTATGCGAAATATACGTCGTACGTATAACTTTCTGTGGTGCCATGTTGGTTTTAAGCAAACTGCAGTCACAAATTCATAGATTTTGGGAATCTTTTTTTATGTAAGTAAATGTTTCGTTACAGACGCTAATGTAAAGAAATTTTAGAAGTTCATTACTTTTTAAAAAATATAATTCTGTTTTAAAATTTTTGGTATTCGGAAATGTGAACAATTTGCAAAAGTGAACAACGCCAGTTTTAATTAGTTCACATTAGCGAGCGTGCACTGTACTTTAGAATTTTGGTACTGTAGGCATTCCAATCGCACTTGTTTAGATGTGCGTATTCCCGAATTACTTCTCTCTGGCTCTTGTGTTTCGTCAGAAAATAATTCCTGTAATCCAAAGAGTGCTATAGAGACCTGACTGAGAAATTGTGGAGCAACAAAGACGTGTTTTCCATTTCTCTGACCATTTACAGACCAAACACTGGTCCATTTTGTTTTCAGCAAATTTCTTTCCATAATTTTTGCCATCAACTGAGGAAGAAGAGATAAGGCCATCATTGTTGGTTGGCTTTTTAATGTAAATTTGTTTACAATAAATGTTTTTAAATATTTTTCGTTTTTAATAGTTAGAAACCATATTTATTTTTATTTTTTTTTTACTTGATTTTATAAGGCTTGGTTGGGTGGAAGGGGGGGGGGGTACAAGAGGTAAGTAAATATATTCAGTGTTTATTTGTTGCTCATATTATATTTGCATGTGTTTTTTTTTGGCTGCCGTGGATAATTTGGAATTTATTACCAGAGACTATCTTTGGCTGGTTTTGTTGGCTGCTGCCCCAATAGCCTGACTGCAATATGCACACAATAGTAGTAGTCGGTGCAAAACACACAGAAAAAAATAGTGGAAACAAAACTGAATATTTGAAGACTATTTGTGTCTGTATGTAATACTAAATGTTGTCTGTGATGTTGTTGGCAAGTTTTAATTTTTTTTGGCGGGCAATTGTGGCGTTCGTATGCCTCTGTATTATGCCCGCAACTACTTTACAGGCAACAACGGCAGCAGCAACAGCACTAAGTAACAGCAACTGTAACAGAGTTTTTTTCAGTTGACTCGTGCTGGGTAATAAATATTTTATTTGTAGAATTTTATTATAATTTTTCGTTTATTTTTTTCTCTCTTTTTGTTGTGCTTAATTTATTATTTACATAATTATTAATTAATTAATTTACTTACAATATTTTTGTTTTTGTTTTTATAGTTTTTAGCGAAAAAGGAAAAAAAAAACTTTATTTTAGAATTTTCAAAAGATTTTCTTTTTTGGATTAAGATTTGCTTGCAGTTTTCTGCAGCTAATATTTGTATCTTTCAACACGATAGCGTTTTTAAGCATTTTGAAAAGAACATTTGGCCAGAACTCTATGCCAGTATTGGCAGGAAATAGGCAACAAAAAAAAAGAGGTGGCGCTAAATACATTTCAATTGATGCTCCAGGGGGTGTTGTTTACTGGCTACTACTAAAAGACTTGGAAAACAAAATTTATTTTATTTTTCATTCATTTTGAAAGGCGTAAACAGTTAAGAATTTTAAATCAATTCACAGAGATTGTCGTACTTAGATTGCTTCACTTAAAATATTGTTTAATTAGAATTGAAAAAAAAATAATCGAAATTATTATTGAAATAATAAGACTACATACAGTGAGCGGCAAAAGAAACTGTACATTAAAAAAAAAAATATACCATTATTTTAATTTTAAAATTGTTTCATTAGCAGTTTTTAAAATTGAAACAAAACCAAAAACAAAAAATTTCAAAAAATTTCAAAAAATTTCGAAACATTGTCAAAATTTTTTCGCACACTCTCCTTAAGTGGCAAAAGTCGCATATGCAGATTGTTAGAATTTTATCCATGGTGTGAGAAACTAGGTCGTAATGCTAACTGAAGGGTTGTAATGACCAATTATGTATATTATGTATGTACAGTTTCTTTTGATGCTCACTGTACATAAGAAATATTAATTGTTAGATTGGAGTACGATAATGCTTAAAACCATGGTGGTCCATGGTGGTATACAATCGTCTTTTGGTTTATTACTTGAATTTATTTGAAGTTTTTCTTCATTTCTGATCATTAGTTCAGTTGAAGTCACCGTAGTCAATGTGTGGCTTATTGGACATGAGACCACGATTCAAACCCCAGGTCAGAAATCTCTAACGAAACGAATTATGAAAAAAATTTTTCTTCGGCGACTTTCCGGCAAAAACTATGAGAGTAAATGAAAAATTTGCCATGAAAAGCTTCTTAAAAAATTCTGGCGTTCAGAGTCCAGTTTAAACTGTAGGTCCCACCATTCATTAACACACACAACATAAGTGTTGTGAGAAGCTAGGTCGTAATCCTGACTGAATGATTGTAATGACTAAGTGTGTATATAGTATGTATGTATGTTAACACATCCTTGCAGGCGCCTTTGCTTCTTGCACGTCTACGGCAGTTGGTTCCACAAATCGATGACAGGGCTTCATCTACCTTCCAACGCATCAAATATCATTTTCGATATGATGTTTGACCTGTGGCTTGAACCGTAGCCTCACGTCTAATAAGCCAACATACTACCTACTAGACTACGGCGACTTCTTACTTAATTGGCCATAACAACCCGATTAACGGATTTCGGCCTGCCGCAACACATCCTTCCAGGCGCCTCTGCTTCTTGCGCGCCTACACCAGTTGGTCACACCAATCGATGACAGGGCTTCCTCGATTTGGTCCTTCCAACGGATACAACTGACTTCCGCAGATCCCCGCATCAAATACCCGTCTCGCCGGAGCATCCTCCTCCATTCGAACGACATGTCCGAGCTAGCGCAGCCGCTGGATGTTAATACGCTGCACAACGTCGATATTGTTGAGAAGCTCATACAGCTCACTATTGGATCGGATGCGGAAATCATTGCCAACTCACACTGAACCGAAGATCTTACGTCGGACTTTTCTCTCGAATACTTTCAAGGCTGCTGCATCAAAGCCTAATAGTATCCATGCCTCTGAGCCATAAGCAAGCACGGGAAGTATAAGCGTCTTGTAGAGTATTAGTTTTGTCATACAAGAGAGGTCTCTGCTACTCAATTGCCTCAATTGAGACCACAGTAACACCTTTTGACAAGAGTGGTCCTAGGCTTGATTTCCAGATTTTGGATTGTTGCTTGAGTTTTCTTTATTTGTAATCCATAGCCCGGTCTCTAGTTTTTTTACATCATCTCACTAAAGTAAGGACTTCGGCTAGTTTTTAAAATTTTACCATTTCGGTATTTATAGGTCCTTCATAATTTCCCAATGGGGCACAAAACATTTTACAAACGAAATATGATTTCATTTACAGTTTCTATCGTTCTATCGCATGTAATATTTTTAATAACTCATACGCCTCATAACTTGGCGATAACTTAGCGACAAATTAATCACACAACACCCTGAGAATGCAAAATCTTTAAACATGAACCACAATCAGTAAATTTAGTAAGTGAATGAATGAATCAGTGAGTGAGTGAGCGAGCGAGTGAGTAAGTGAGTGCATTGCAGGTGTTTGAACTTAATTGTCAACAATTTGCAGACAACAGAAGAGGCAAAAAATATAGAAAAAATTATCATATTCATGCCACTGCTATGCTTTGCAATGAAACGTATTCAAATGAATGAATGAATGAACAAGAAAGAGAAGAGAAGAGAAGAAGAGGAGGAGAAGAAGAGAAAAAAAAAACAGCATCGTCAGAGACAATCACAACTTAATTGGGCGACATAAAGGCGACAAACTGTGGACAAATAAAATGTCATGAAAAAAACCAAAAAAAAAAAACGGCCACAACAACAAAGACAACAACGACGACGCCGTTATCATTATAAACTTGTAAGATTTCTTCTTACGAATACAAAATATCATCGTACACAATAAATGGCAACGTCATCAGAAAACCAAGAGAGAGGGAAAAAAATAATCGACAAGAACCACAAGATAAAAAACATATACGAGTACATACATGCACAGGCAATAATAATGAATAATGAATTAATATGCTAAATATGCTCAAATATGCTTAAATAAGCAATCAACTAAATACTGTGCGGTGCTATGAGTGTGTTTCAGCGATTTTCTTTTCGTTTTCGATTATAAGTTTCTTTGATATGGCTTTTACACAAATTAAGCCTTTAAAAACAACAACATTAAGTAGAACGTATGGCAAGTAATTAACCTGGTAAAATCTGACAAATGCACTATGGGCTGGTGTACAATGATTACATACATAATTGGCCATTACAGCACTTCAGTCAGAATTATGGCCTAGCTTCTCACACCACTCATATTATGTGTGTGTTAATTTTATACATGAGTGATGGGACCTACAGTTTAAAGTAGGCCCCGAACGACAGCTTTTTGTTGAGAAACTTTTCATGGCAATTTTATTTACTCTCAGAGTTTTTGCAAGAAATCTGCTGAGAGGAAGCCGCCGAAGAAATACTTTTTTGTATTTTATTTTGATGTCTGGCCTTAGGCTCGAACTGTGGCTTTACGACTAATAAGCCAACAGACTACCTACCAGACTACGGCGACTTCAATGAAAAAGGAAAATTTCCTAAAATGCCTCATGATAACCTCTCTCCGAACCTTTTAATACCGTGCGAGGTTTCAGACAAGACGATCGCTTATCATGCGATCTCTTCAACTTCATCATGGAGAGTGTTCTACAGAAGGCGGGAGTGCATCCACCATTTTTCATGGCACCATTTTTTAAAAAAGCTTGCGTACGCTAACGATATTGAAATCATAGGGCCTCATTGAAGTCGCCGTAGTCTAATAGGTAGTGTGTTGGCTTATTAGACGCGAAGCCAGGGTTCGAGCCCCAGGCCAGACATCAAAGACAAAATACAAAAAGTATTTTTCGGCGACTTCCTCTCAGCAGATTTCTGGCAAAAACTCTGAGAGTAAATAAAATTGCCAAGAAAAAGTTTCTCACAAATCTGTCGTTCGTAGTCGACTTTGAACTGTAGGTCCCACCACTCACGTATAAAATTAACACACACAACATAAGTGGTGTGAGAAACTAGGACGTTGTACAATGGGTCAATTCGATCTCCGGGTACTGTACTTATCTTAATTGACAAGTACACATCCTCTAACCTAACCTAACCTAGGGCGTAAAAAGCGAAATAATACTGCTGCCTTTAGTGCTATTGAACGGGAGTCTACTAAGACGGGTGTCTGGCAGTAAATGAGAGCAAAACAAAGTATATGTTATCGATAAGTAGAAACATGCGGCGTAATGATTATCAGATTACTTCTGATAACTATACTTCCCGATATAGTCAAAGAATTTATTTATTTTGGCTCCGCCGTTACCACCAAAAATGATATGAGTCTGGAGATCAAGCACAGTATCAATCTTGCCAAACAGATATGGTCTCAATAGGCAATTGAGTAGCAGAGATCTCTCTCGTATGACAAAACTAATACTCTACAAGACGCTCATCCTCCCAGTGCTTCTTTATGGCGCAGAGGCATGGATACTATTAAGCTTTGATGCAGCAGTCTTGAGAGTGTTCGAGAAAAAAGTCCTCTCGTAAGATCTTCGGTCCAGTGCGAGCTGGCGATGATTTCCGCATCCGATTCAACAGTGAACTACATGAGCTTCTCAATGACATCGACGTTGTGCAGCGTGTATTAACATCCAGCGGCTGCGCAGGTTCGGCCTTGTCGTTCGAACGGAGGTGGATGCTCCGTCTAGACGGGTATTTGATGCGAGGATTTGCGGAAGTCGGCGAAGAGGATGACCTTGTTTGGGTTGTAAGGACCAAATTGCGGAAGCCCTGTCATCTATTGGTGTGACCAACTGGCATAGGCGCTCAAGAAGCAAAGGCGCCTGGAATTATGTGTTACGGCAGATCGTAAGCCGTTAATCGGGTTGTTAATGGCCAATTAAGTAAGTAAGTAACACAGACAAACTATAATCAATACGCAACTGTACGTTTGTTCAGAGAGAATTCTGAGTATGTTGTTGTTTTTAGACTTCCTATGAGTCTTATAAAATTATGGCAAAATTGCTCCGATAAAAAACGAGCGATGCATGCGCGAATCTATAAGAAGGCGAAAAACTTTTCATCATATTTTTCGTATATCAATAGGCTATGTATAGTACTTCCAGTACATACGCGAACCTCGACCCCACACTAGAAAGTAACAGAAACAAAAAAAATCATAGGAAAGTCAAGCAGCATCATCGGATATAATGATACTCAATGAGCAAAGTTCCTTGCTAGTACACGCATTACAACAAGCCAATAAACTTTTATAGATAGCGATGTTTCTACACGACGACAGATGGCAACTCTATTATTCTAGAATCCTAGAACAACTGGTAGTAGGATCTGCTAAAGTTCAAAAGCTTGGTTAATGAAACTGAAAGATGCTTCTTAAAGAAACGAAACGGAAAAGAAAGTCAATCGTACATGGAATCAAAGTTCCGATTCTACTTCTGCCATCGCTTCAATTTTTTTTGTGTATTCTAAAGGCAAAGGTTCGCAAGTAAGTTATACTTGCGGTGGATAGCTTATTAAGAGAATTTGCCGTAGTCTAGTAAGTAATGTGTTGGCTTATTACACGAGAGCCTATGGTTTAACCTCTGGCTCTGGCTTTCCGAATGAACGAAAACGAAATACGAAAAATTATTTCTTTCGACAACTTTTTCTTACCAGTCTTCCGGCAAAAACTCTGAGAGAAAAGCAAAATCAAATTGCCATGAACGGTTTCTCAAATCTATTGCTCACAGTAAAAATCACGTAATTGCCCATTGTGCAACACCGGCTTCGGAAACGAAATTGTCTTTAATAATTAAATAAAAGTTTTTTTTCTTTCATTTGTTTACATAATTTTGTCCCGGTTTTGTAAGAAAAAAAATTATCTTTTGAAACAAAAACAAAAACAAAAAAGTGGAGAAAAAAATTAAATTTTATTTAAAAATAATTACGAAATTATAAGCAACTGTAAATTTATCTGCACGAGTACAACATCGAAAACGCTTGTCATAAACTTAAGAAAATCAGAAAAAAAGAAGGAGAAAAATACTAACGAAGCACAAAGAAAAAAAAAAGAAACGCTGAAAACAATAAAGAGTAATAAGGGAAGTATAACCACCATTACACGGGAAGTCATATTAAAATAAAAATTTTAAAATCTTTAATATGTTAATGCAACTAACCTGAACAGTTTATAAAGTACATAAGTACTTTTATAACTTCAGAAAGCCTATTTGACAAGAAGATATGTTTACATGTATGTATATATGTTTACTTCATGTGAATGAGAAATCTTTGCTGTGACTATGTGTGGCCAAGAAATTATACTTTTTGGCTGCAGTTGCTATGTATTAAGGATTCCAAACCATTTTTTGTTACTGTTGGTAATCTTAGGGCTCTATATATTAATCGAATTAATTCGGATAAGGAATGGAATGGCATCAAGGCTTTCAAAAGAGGTTTCTTTAAGGTCGGGTATCTAATAAAACTAATTGTTTTGCTTATATGAGCAAAAAAACGCGCTCTATATAAAATATTCAAGTTATCGACTCGAAAAATGCAAGTCGTCGATCTAAAAAATGTAAGTTATCGTCCAAAAAGTGCAAATCAGCTACCAAAAAATCTCTGTGATGATCCAAAAAAATGCTAGTCAGCGACCAAATAAATCCAAGTCATCAACCAAAAAATTCAAATAATAGACCAAAAACTGCTAGTCATGGACCAAAAACTGTAATTTATCGACAAAAAAAATGCAAGTTATCTTTCAAAACATGCATATCAGCGACCAAATAAATGTGAGTCATCGTCCAAAAAAGCAATGCAAGTCATCGGTCAAAAAAAAAGTGGAAGTAATCAGTCAAAACATGACAGTCGTCTATCAAGAAATGCTTCTTGCGTAAAATACGACATCTGTTGTATCTATTGCATATAAATGTATATTAACTCAATGAAAATTATTAAAATTTTTAAGTCCATTTCCCACTCAATATCATTTTTACGATGTTTGTTACTCATTTGATTAATAATAATAATTAGCTTCGTCACCTATATCTCCGGTCCCAAGTAAAGCTCGATCGTAAGGAAAACTATTTTGGAAGCCTTGATATCAAAGCCATCCAACCCGTTAGGTCCATGTCACCCACAAATAAATTTTTATCCGATTTGGACTGATTTCAATAGACCACTTTTTTGCCCATTTGAAGAAAACAATTAGCTCCGCCGGCTATATATCCGGTCCCATGGGTTACCCGACCTTAACGAAAACTGTTTTGGAATCCTAACCAGCCTACTAGGTCCGTAAAACCTCCAATGTTGGGGACTTTGACGATTTTCTTTAGAAAATTTTTCGACCTTTTGCTCAACAACCTTTGCTCAATAACCGATTGTGAACCCGCTTGTAGAGATTCCAGATAGATTTGGCCCGACAAATGTAGAACAAAATCTATATTAAAGCTATCAAAATACCATCTGAGGAACTTAATAGCAGTGATAACGAGACACTGGCCTCTGGTTGTTCACGCCAGGAGACTGGAAATACGTCATAATGACTTCTGCAGTAGCTGCAACGACGATTAAGAAGAGAAGATCACAGAGCATCTCTGTCATTGTCCGGCGCTGGGGAACCGGAGAAAAAGAACTCTTGTGTACGAAGAATTTAGTGGCAAAACATGTCTAGCCAAAGGTGATTTGAGAAAAATTATCTAATAAAGCTTTCGGGATGGTTGAGAGAACAACCAGAGGCTATAATTAAATGACGGCGTAGGTAATATCGGTGTTACAAAGCATGATAGCTGTGCTCTTTGAGGTATCTGCCACTTTAACATACCCTATGCTCTATCGATGCTAACGACGTAAGTGAACAAAAGTTTCTACTCTCCGCGAACAAAGGTTTCCGCTCTCCAAAGTACTTAAGTAAGGTATTCTTCCCTTATTGAGCTCATTTGATTGACTGTTTTTAATGAATGCAAATGCCTTCAAGTGAAGTAAAAGTATGTCACCAAAAAAACTTTAAGAAAAAATATCTCGAACACCAAGAAAAAAAAAACACAAAAATTATGGTCAGTTATTATGAACCGAAAAACATTGTAATTTCGTTGTGCTGAATGAATAAAAATAAAGGCCTGACCGAGCGAAAAAAATTGAAAATGAAACCCAAACATCATACAACTGAACACGATATTGTTTTAAACGTAATTCTTACACGAGACAAGAGACAATAAAAATGTATCGAACTGAAATGGCAGCAGCAATAACAATATCAAGTAAGAGTGTTTGATTGTCAAAGCAGCGCTAATTGTCAAAGTTGCAATCAAACCAAGTCAATGACTTTTTAAACAAAAACCATGCCCCGAATATTTTAAAGAATAAAAAAGGAAAACAAAAACAAAAACAAAAATAAAGGAAAACAAAAGTAAAATACAAGAATAAAAAAAATGAAATTAAATTAAATTTAAATTAGAAAAAAATGAAAAGAAAAAAAATATGAAAACAATAACAAATAAAGGGCGTGGACATACAAAACAGAAACAAAACAAAGAAAAGGGAGCAGTTTGACAGTTTGTAGGCTATTTGAAGAAACAATTCGTGTAAAACAACCCCAAGAGGAACAGAAACATAAAAGTTTGATTACAACAAACATACATACATACGTACATACATAATTGGTCATTACAACCCTTTAGCCGGGATTACGTCCTAGATGCTCACACCACTTATGTTGTGTGTGTTAATTTTATACATGAGTGGCGGGACTTACAATTTAAAGTCGACTCCGAACGACAGATTTTTTTAAGAAACTTTTCATGGCAATTTTATTTACTCTCAGAGTTTTTGACAGAAATCTGCTGAGAGGAAGCTGCCGAAGAAATATTTTTTATATTTTCGTTGTGATGTCTGATCTGGGGTTTGAACCGAGGCCTCACGACTCTAGACTATGGCGACTTCAAAAACTTTTAAAACCAACACTTTGGAATATAAAGTGAGCACATAAGGCATAAGGTAGTCAAGCTGGTGTGAACAAAACTGCATTAATAGTATATGAGGTGTGTGGTAAAAGTAGATTTAGTAGGTGGTGTGTTGGTTTACTAGACGCGAATCTGTGGGTCAAACCCCAGCTCATACATCTCGTACATGACGAAATATGAAACAAAAATATTTCCTTCGGCGACTTCTTCTCAGCAGTCTCCTGACAAAAACTCTGTGAATAAATAAAAATGCAATCAAAAGTGTCTCAAAAATCTGTCGTTCGCAGTCGACTTAAAACTGAAGGTCCCTCTACTTATGGATCAAATTAACACACATCCAATATGGACGGTTAGGTTTTAATTCTGACTATAGAGTTGTAATTGAATTGAAGTCGCCACAGTCTAGTAGGTAGTGTGTTGGCTTATTAGACGTAAAGCCAGTGTTCGAGCCCCAAGCCAGACATCAAAGACAGAAGACAAAAATATTTTTCGGCGACTTCCTCTCAACAGATTTCTGGCAAAAACTCTGAGAGTAAATAAAATGTCATGAAAAGTTTCTTAAAAATCTATCCTTCGGAATCGACTTTAAACTGTAGGTCCAGCCACTCATGTTTGAAAATTAACACACACAACATAAGTGGTGTGAGAAACTAGATCGTAATACTAGCTGAAGGGTTGTAATGACCAATTATGAGTATAGAGTTGTAATGACCAATTAAGTAAGCTAGTGTGTAATAAAAGTCAAGTGACTCTTTGAATTTCACTGTACTGTCGTAGTCCTATGTTATCACTATACAACATAGGGTTGTAAGATCTCCTTCATCTCTCCATGTTATTATTTTCTCCCCTTCTTTGCTTCAGTTTCATAAAACAAATTTTTCCAGCTAAGCAAGTGATTTGTTAACTGGAGCAGATCCTAGGGTAGTAAAACTTATTGCTGATAGAGTCCTACTTTATGTGAAGAGGTGCCCGACCATGTTACGATCTTCGTTGTTGATTTGTTCTCCCAGAAGTATGTCGTAATCCTAGCTGAAGTACTCTGATTACTACACCATGTTAAAGCAGGTCAAGATAGTGACACTAAAAATACTCTGTCCCAAAATGAGTAACAGGGCGATACCGATGGTATTCCGTATTTCGGACAATACTTGATATGATAACATTAATATACTGGATATGTCTTGCGTAATTAAATTGGCTCAACGAGGAAAGTCAGAGACAGATGATTCCCAAATCAAAGATAAGAGGTTAAGAGTTAAATGATAGTCCCTGTTATTGTGCTTCACATACAGGTTCTGCCTGCTAGTGCATTTTATGCATTGTGTTGTGTTGAAGGGCTTTAAATATATTAAAATTTTTGGAAAATCCCTTTCTCTTCAAATACTCTGCTTGAAACTTGGCCTTCAATATGCTCTTAACGGCATCCTATTCCAATTGGGTTCGTGTTAGAAATATTTTGTACCTTGTAAACGCCTGATATGGCAGTGAATGTTTAAATCAAATTTAACAACAACAAAAAAAAAAAAATTAATTGAAAAAACTTAAAAAAAAAGCGAAAAAAATTAAATGGAAACAGCACGGCCATCAATTTGCAATTGTCATGTGGTGTTGTTTGTTTAAGTTTCTTGGTCATATTTTTTTATATTGTGGTAGTTATTAGTCGTGTACTTAAGTTCACAAATCCACGAATGTATATCATATGTATTGGGCTTGGGAAAAAGTCAATTCTGATGAAGGCAAGGTACAAGTAAAAATATTAAAGTAAACTTTTTAAAATATGGACAAAGTTTCTGGTGTAAAAAGTAAGAAGCTGAAGATAATTTGAACAAAGATCAGCAATGAGTATTCAAAAAGATGAGTAGAATCGAAACATACTCATAATTTCTGATACTTTCATACGCATTCATACTTATTTTAATATCATGGAACCTCTACTCATATTCAAAGTTTGAAGTGTACTCATCATATTCATACTTATCAACACGTATTGATTTCGACTCTCAAAAACTCAACATATACATACATACATACATAATTGGCCATTACAACCCTTCAGTCAGGATTACGACCTAGTTTCTCACACCACTTATGTTGTGTGTGCTAATTTTATACATGAGTGGCGGGATCTACAGCTTAAAGTCGACTCCGAACGACAGATTTTTGAGAAATTTTTCTTGGCAAGTTTATTTACTGTCAGAGTTATTGCCAGAAATCTGCTGATAGGAAGTCGCCGAAGAAACGTTTTTTTTCATATTTCGTTTTGATGTGTGACCTGAGATACGAACCCGGGCTTTACGTCTAATAAGCCAACACACTACCTACTAGACTACGGCGACTTCAACATATACACGAATCACAAAATATGTATGATTCGCGTACGAACACTAAAATACTCATTAAATGGTTGTGTGTCCTCTGCTTGCTGCTCAGTCTCTTTTTCATTTTCGATTCACTCGAATCATTTATAAGTATTATAAGAATATTTTTCTAAAGTTATGAATGTAAATGAGTAGGCGGCTTATGAATCAAACATATTTCGAATGGTATGAGTTTGATGTCAACGTTGCATGCATACTCATTGCAACCTATACTTCTAAATCAACGTAGTAGTGAGTACGAATGAATCACGAGTACATAGTTAAATTTCATTATTGTTGACTCACTTATATTCAAAATTACATGAGTACTTATGAGTAGCGAAAAAGCGATTCATTGCTGATCTCTGATTTTGAAGAGTTTTCAAGATTAAATGATCCATCAAGAGTTCTCTGTTCTTGTACTAAATTATAACGTTTTTCTAAACTTCTTTTCTATGGTAAGTTAGTAACCAAAACACATTGAAAATTCGAATGTAGAAATAGCTTATACTCCTACCCAATAGTGGCTGACTATTAGATGGAGCATAAATGAATCAATGCATGAATATCAGGCTTTAAATATCCATGTGCGTTGCCGGTATACATAGGTGAGTGCACAAATAAAATTTATTCAATTATTTCTGGGGACAATTGTCGTCCACCTTTTTTTCTCAACTCTATTGTGTTGTTTTTTTTTTGCTATGCTGCTAATAAGATTTTTTTTTGTGCAAACAAATGTTTTGTTTTTCTATTTTTTTTTTCTTTTTGTTGCTTGTAGAATAGCTGTTGTGGCCCGGGCACGTGGGCGTTTAAAGGTGCGTTGTCGTCTTAGTCAACGCCATCGTTGTGATTGTCATTTCTAAATCGACCACTTGGTGTAATACAAAGCAAAAGACACAATGAACCATAAAAAGTTTAGGTCAACTCCAACACTGCCATCATTGGCGGTGAAAATTGGGTGTGTGTGAGTGTACGTCACAGTGTAGTTGCATTCATTCTAAACAGTGATCGTTTTACGACAGTCATCATCCATAAATGCTGACTGAGATTGTCTAAAACACCCGATATGCTACATGAGATCACTATGAGTTTTAAGGCACGCACACATACACACACATGTCACATGCAAAGATCTATTACAAGCAGAACCTTTAATGTGGGCTTTTCCATGTTGTTTTGTTTGAGTTGGGCTGTGTTGTATTGAAGTCTTGGCTTAAAATCGAATGTCATGTAGTTCATGCGTTTGTACGCCGCTTACTTTTTTTTTGCCTTAAATTGGACTTTTTAATTTCAGATTTATGCTTGGCCAACCAACATTAATTTATCTCGTCGTCGTCGTCGTGTTGATTCTGATTTGCTTTATTTTTTTTTTGATTCGTATTTCTTCTAAAATTTCAGTTTTTCTGCCTGATTGAATGTCAATGAGTTTGGGGTGGGTGTGTGTATTTGTGAATGTAAAATTGATTGATTGTTGCAAATATTGAAATTGATGTGAAAAATAAAGTTGTTAAACATTTTTCAAGATTTCGTACATGTTTATGAACACAATCAAAAATATTTTTTAATATTTTCAATGATTTTTTCGTTCATTCGCTAAAAAGCAAATGAACTCAACACTGTACATACATACATGACACAGATATGTATGACAAATAGTCAATGGCATGTAAAAAGCCATGAGATTAGATAAATTGCAAATGCTTTGAAATTAATATAAAAGGAAATAATTTAAATTAGACAGGATCAGTTATCAACGGTAAGTAAAAGTACTAAAGACTGACATTTTCAGATGTCATAAATGAATAGAATAGAATAGAAATCTGAAAAATATTTCAAATCCTTTGTTAATAACTACGTTAAAAACTGTCATCATACTTAATCGTTTACATATACCACCACGAATTTCAAGAAGAGTTTTTAATATATTTACAAATTCAATCAGATTTCATGTCCTCCTATTGTGCCTCCCTTAAACGCTCTTTTCACGTTAAAAAAAGAATTTAAAAAGGTTATCTTATACATAAAAATGAATGTGTGTTTATTTGTTTGTGGGTTTGATTGAAGTCTATAGACGGCTAAACGTCTAGACCGATTTTCTTGAAATTTTAGCAGTACCTTCCTGTATGTCTGGAAGGAACTATGGAACTTTTTATTGTAAAATTTCAAGTAGGCGAGATGCCACGCGGACATACCCATATAAAAATGAATGTTTGTTTGTATGTACCTTATAGAATCGTAAACTATGCATTTGATCATGTTATGATCTTTAGCAAAGTTGTTGCGCATGAGCCGACGAAGGTTGCTAAGTTAGTATGACCAATCCGACAGGTGGCGCCACTGAAAATTACTTAAAATCAATTAAATCGTAAACTGTGCATTGTTTAACAAAGTTGTTGCGCATAAGTGAACGGAGGTTAGTGCGATTAATTTCCGATTGATGGCGTCACTGAAAATTATTCAAAATGCATGACAAGCAATTGGTCGACCTACACCTCAAGCACGGAAGAAAATAGCATTACGAGCCGCAGAATCAGACGAGCATTGAGACTGGGAAATCTTCAAGTATATGGCGCTGAGACCCGTTCGCTGTAACCACTTGAACAACGAGAAGTGAGATTAGAATCTGATCGAATGCGTACTACTCAGGCCCGTTTATCTGAATCATCAGGACAACGGTAAATAAGATCAATAAAATGATTCAAAATTAATTGGACATTTGTGTAATGTCTTTCCTTAAAATTTATTTTAGTTGGTGGCGCAGCAACACGCGCAGGGTACAGCTAGTGTTCTATAAATATTGTGGCAGAAGCTTGATTTTGGTCAGAGAGCAATGTAAGTGTAAAGTCGCTGTTTGAGCACTTGGAATATTTTCTTAATAGTCTTTAGATTGCTTTGTCCCTATAGCCTTAACAATACGGATCAAAAATTTTTTCGATAGTCCTATTGAGGCGACTTTGCTGTGGTTGCTTTAGTACATGAAAGTCAATTTTACTTGGTATTGCAAACGTCGTGCTGTTTCAGCCTGAAATGGAATAGAATGTCATATATTCCTATCTTTCTGACAATTGGTGAAAACCCGGATTTCGAATTTATTTGGCTTTTGACCATTCTAACAGCATTTCGAAAGCAATTTCCTGCTTGTACTTACAACCTTTTAGTTAGGATTACAACCTATTTTTGCACACTACATTACGTTGTGTATATTAATTTTATCCATGAGTAAAGGGCTGATGTCAACTCGGAATGACAGAGTTCTGAGAAACTTTTCACGGCCATTTTATTTACTCTCAGAGTCTTGAGAGGTACAGTTTTCTGAGCTGTGGTTTGAGTCACTTGGTCTCGTCTAATGTACTATCCACTAGACTACGGCGACTTAATATGGATTCATATTGTTACGTTTTTATCTTTTTAGAAACGTTTAGAATATGAGTTCGTTGATTGCAAACAAAGTAAAAACAAATTTGTGTTCAGTTTCAATTAAACTCTTTATTGTTCACACTACTTTTGTGTGCCACCGTATACAACTTGTCGTATGTAACAATAATCTGCTTTATTCGTTATTCCTCTCTGCTCACACCCTTTGCGTAAGCACTGACAACTGTCAAACCACGACTTTGCACGCAACTTGTCTTCACACAAGACTAACTGAATTCTTACTGACTGGTTGTCTGCTTTGTCTTACCTTTTTATATGCTCGCGTATTCAGTCTGATGAAGATTCTGGAAGTATAATGCTCTTTTCTTTACCTTCTTTAGAGTTCTATCGCGACTACATTGTTGTTTGTGTATTTTGTTTACGTTTTTGTATCTCCTTTTCTTTCATACTTGTTGCTGTTGGTTTACTTGGAACAAGTTCGTTGTATTTGTGTGTGTGTAGCTTTTGTTTACCGTTAATGTTAAACGATATTTTCACTTTCGTAACAATATATACAAAGAAACTTTTTTCCAAAACCCTGTAATCGCTGATCCTTTTTGATTTCTCATTATGTATATAGTTAGTTGGCTTGAATTAATGATTTCTAGAATTTAATTTGCAACTTAATCGTTTAAAAGGCTCTTAGTAACAGCGTATTTTATTTTTAAACTGACATTATTGTTGCGCAAAAAGTCTTTTATAACGTCAAAGTTATAGCGGAGACCGTGTGATGTCTCATCGTGTCCATAGATCCATAATTTTTAATTGCTGTTCCAATCTTTCAACGGCTGGACTTGCTGCTTTCAAGTTGGCTTGTTTTTGTCATCGACAATGTTTTAATTTTCATTTCTTGCAAAGGTCTCTTCGCACAAGAAGACGGAAGAGCTCGAAGACTTTTGTTTATCGAAGTTTTTGTAAATGAAATTGTATTCGTGGCTTTCTCATTAATCCCAAATAATTGAAAAAGTAATACAATTTAAATTAATTTAGCTTTCTTCTAAATGAGTTGAACGACTCAATTTACAATTTTGCGCCTTTTATGTACGTATGTATGTCTTTAGCATTCTCGATATTCACACGTTGCCAGCATGATCATGTTGCTGTGGCCATTTAAATGAATAAAATTTTATTTATTTTTGTCTTCTTTATTTATTTTTAATATTTCATCAACATTAATGCGAATATTTTCATTCTTCCTGTAGACTATTTTTATAAAAAAAAGAAATAAATCGATAACTGAAGTACTAGAAAAAAAAAAAATAATGAAGAGAGACCGACTTACGACAATAAAGTGTTAAAAGTTGAAAAAACTTACAATGCGGTGTGAATTGAATTGTTTGTTCGCAAAAATTAAATTTAATTTGCTTTTAAACACACCTGTTTAAACTAAGGTGAGATTTCTGTTTTTTTTTTCTTTTTTTAAATGAAAATTACAAAATCAACAGAAAATATTTATTTACTTGGACACTATTTTTCTGTTTGTTTATTTTTTGTTATTCTTCAATAAATATTGAATTTTTGCATTTTTTTTTAAATTTTATTTTTTGTTTACAAATTGCAAAATGCAAAAATAAACAGCCATTTAAAGGAGAAATCAATCATTTTGTAAAACGAAGAAAAAAAAGAATTTTTTTTTAAATCATATTCCACTGGCGTGAAAAATTAAATCCATGATGATGACATCATCATCATCATGTCCATCGAAGAACTCAAGGCATATGGTATGTTTGTATATGGGGGTATCTGAAGAGGTAATTGAACTTCATGGACTTTGTAAATGTTTGCATGATGATGAGACAACAATTTCATGGAATTAGTTTCCCATTTACCACTCACTTCACGTGTATTGTTGTATTCAAATTCAAAATCCATTCGCATAAAATTGTTTCGTAATTTATTACTGAAGGCCTATTTAATTGAAAATAAGAACTTTAGCAGCAAAATAACAAGAAATCATGTTTTTAGCCACCCAAACAACAAATCAGCGTGTGTACTCTGTACTGTCTACTCTACTACCTCCGTTAAGTGTTTAAAAATTCAAAAACTAGTGACCATCGGCCATAACAGCTCAACAAAATAATGACAATATTGATCATCATGATCATGATGATGTTGGTGATCGAGACGATGACGCCACTCTCATACAGCAGCAAACATAGAAGATCGCTTGGCAGCTGAGTCAACAAAAAATTTTCAATCAAATCGAAATGAAATAAAAAAAAAAACAATTTTATTGACGTTGCTGTTGTTGTCGTTGTTGTTGCCGCAGTTCAGATTAAATGCCACACAAGAGCAACAACAACAACAATAAAAAACTAAGTAAAAGTTAAACATTGGAACGTATTTGTAAAAATAACTGCAACAACAACAATAAACAATTGAAAATAGATTAAACACTCGCATATACAACAAACAACTCAAACACGTACTCGATTATTAACTTTTTGTGTTTGTTTTTGTTTTTGTTCTTTTTCTCTTTTTTTTAGTTACTCATACGCCACCACTGATGCTAAAAGTGCAAGTGTGCTAAAAATACCAAGACACAGTGGTTTGATGCAACCAAAAGCTCTGGTCGATTGGTTTTGTGTATGAGAGAAACCTAAAACTGGACCCAACATTAAGTAACTGCAACTTGTACTTTCAAACGATAAGATAGCAAAATCTGAAGTCATCGTAGTCTAGCAGGTAGTGTATTCCTTTCACACGAGCGCGTGGTTCAAACTGCGGCTCAGGCTAGATCTGCAAAAATTAAAAAATGTTTCTTTCTGAGCCTTGCTCTCAGCAGATTTCTGGCAAACACTCGGAGAGCAAAAAAATTGCCATGAAAAGTTTCTCAAAAATTTGTCTTTCGCTGTCAACATTAAACTGTAGGTCTTGCCACTCATGGATAAAATTAACACACACAGCATGGGTGGTGTAAGCAGCTAGGTTGTAATCCTGACTAAAGTGTTGTAATAACCAGTAAGTTAATTAAAATAGCAAAAACCTTTCAATAGCTTGAAGGGAAAGAGTCACGTAAAGATAGACTTTTTTCCATTACCCCTTTTGAGAGCATATGGTTTCCCCAAACCATTTCCATCTTATCCTGTTGACTGCTATTGTTTTTGCATTTTCCCTTGAAATATTGCCCGGTCCTACATGTTGGAGTATCAAATGTTACTTACTTACTTCCTTAATTAGCAATTAACAACCCGATTACCGGATATCGGCCTGCCTTAACACATTCTTTAAAGTGCCTCTGCTTCTTGCGCGCAGTTGGTCATACCAATCGATGACAGGGCTTCCTCGATCTGATCCTTCCAACGCAAACAAGGTCGTCCTCTTTGTCTAGTGCCTCGGATCACCTCATCAAATACCAGTCCCGCGGAGCATTCTCCTTCATTCGAACGACATGGAGAGCTAGTGCAGCCGCTGGATATTAATACGCTGCACAACTTCCATGTTGTTGAGAAGCTCATACAGCTTACTGTTGGATCGGTTGCGGAAATCATTGCCAACTCGCACTGGACCGAAGATCTTATGTAGGACTTTTCTCTCGAATACTGTCAAGGCTGCTGCGTCAGTGTTTAATAGGGTCCATGCCTCTGCGACATAAAGAATAGCGTTGAGGATGAGCGTCTTGTAAAGTATTAGTTTTGTCGTACGAGAGAGGTCTCTGCTACTCAATTGCGTATTAAGACCATAGTAACTCCTGTTGGCAAGAGTGATCTTGCGTTTGACCTCCAGACTCACATCATTTTTGGCGGTAATGGCGGAGCCAGGGTAAATAAATTCCTTGATTATATCGAAGGTATAGTTATCGGCCGTAATCTGAGTTCCTATACGTCGCATGTCACTACTTGTCGATAACATATACTTTGTTTTGCCCTCATTTACTGCCAGACACCGATCATCGTAGACTCCCGTTCAATAGCACTAAAGGCAGCAGTAACATCTCGCTTGATACGCTCTATGATGTCAATGTCGTCAGCAAGTGGGCGCTTTTTTGAAAAATAGTGCCATTGCGATGCACTCCCGCCTTCCGCAGAACACTCTCCATGACGAAGTTGAAGAGGTCGCATGATAAGGGAGCGACTAAAGGGATATAATGACCTAGTATGTGTGCATGTATGTTTTATGAGTTCCTCCTTGATAAGGTTCAAGAGATCCATGTTGCTGATTTTATTAAGTCAGAACGTTTTGCATGTGGCGAATGCCTGTAGTTCTTACGTGATGCTCTTCGATACTAGCTAGATTTCACTTCCGTACAACTGTGATATACTTAAGTAAGTGCTTAATTCTTCGATAAGGTATTCGTTCTTTGGGATGCATTTCTTAAATAGTACATACATACCTTCCTTACTTGCATACAAGCTACAGGGCAGATGCCTTGGGTTATCAAGAATAAAAATTTTTTTAATTGTTTAAAACAGTGAAACGGGACTCTTTTTTGGATTTAATTTTGAATTTTCAAATAAATTCCTTTCAATAAAAATACATATTTACATACATAATGGGCCATTACAACCCTTCAGTCAGGATTACGGCCTAGCTTCTCACATCACTTATGTTGTGTGTGTTAATTTTAAATATGAGTGGCGACACGTACAGTTTAAGAGATTGAAAATTTTCATGGCAATTTTATTTTACTCTGAAAGTTTTTGTTAGAAATCTGCTGAGAGGAAGTCGCCGAAGAAATATTTTTCATATTTTTGTTTTGATGTCTGACCTCGGGTTTGAACCGTGACCTAAGCCAACACACTACCTAATAGACTACGACTACATATTTAAGATCCCAAACAATTGTTTTCACACTTTTCGATCATTGTAATCACTGTACCGCACTGATAAGAATGCTGTGGCGTTGGCTGCTGGCCGTTGGTTGTCGGTGGCTTCAGCTGTGTAGCAAAATTGAAATGTTTTTTGCCTACGTTACATACATGTACGCTTCTCACATCACTTATGTTGTGTGTGTTAATTTTAAATATGAGTGGCGACACGTACAGTTTAAGAGATTGAAAATTTTCATGGCAATTTTATTTTACTCTGAAAGTTTTTGTTAGAAATCTGCTGAGAGGAAGTCGCCGAAGAAATATTTTTCATATTTTTGTTTTGATGTCTGACCTCGGGTTTGAACCGTGACCTAAGCCAACACACTACCTAATAGACTACGACTACATATTTAAGATCCCAAACAATTGTTTTCACACTTTTCGATCATTGTAATCACTGTACCGCACTGATAAGAATGCTGTGGCGTTGGCTGCTGGCCGTTGGTTGTCGGTGGCTTCAGCTGTGTAGCAAAATTGAAATGTTTTTTGCCTACGTTACATACATGTACGCGAATAAACAAATAAATTTTGTTTTTATTGCAAATATTTTGTTTATTTTTTTCCCCGTTTTTTTTTGTTTTGTTTGTTTTTGTTGTTCCAACCAATCTTATCACTAATTATTGTATTTACAAATTAACTTTAATGGTGATTATTTTTTTTTCAATCGTTTTTTCAACTTTTTTTTGTTTCGTTTCATTTCATAATATTTCCGTTGAAAAAATCTTCGAAGTGAGTGGCATTTTTGTTTTTCCTCGTAATATGCACATGATTACGAGATTATATTGGCTGGCTATTATTGTATTGTATTGTAAAAAAAACCCATATAAAAAAATTATTATTATATTTCATATTTCATATTTCATATTTCATTTCATTTCTTTTGTTTTTTTTTCTTCATATTTTTTTCTATTTTTTTTTGCTGTTGTTCTGCTATTTTGGCGCCAGACTGAGTTTTTTCATCTTCTGTCAAAAGTAGTTTAAGGCAATAAACTATTGTTATTGTTGTTGTTATTATTATTATTGTTTTTTTTTTCACAAGACTGAGACTAAGACTGATTATAAATTTAAGTTACGCTGTGCACTCTGAACAAGTGTTCTTAAGTTTGTATTTTGCCATACGAAAATACAATTGAATCTAGTTTAAGGCAATTAAAAATCTGTTCTCAAATGCATTTGAATGACATGCAGTTTAAGAGGGATTTTTAAGGTGTCTTCAGATTGTCATTAATTTCGGAAAAATTTCTTAAATATCATGACATTTAGGCAATTTGTTATCAACTGCAAATTGGAATTTATCTTTTACAGAACATCTCTCAATGGAATCAAAATGGCTGGCTGTCAAATTTTGTTATTTTACAACGTCGGGCTGTCGTTTCCCTTAGGTTAGGTTAGGTTAGGTTAGAGGACGTGTACTTTTCAATTCAGATAAGTACAGTACCGGAGGTACTTGTACAACGTCCTAGCTGCTCACATCACCTATGTTGTGTGTGTTAATTTTATACATGAGTGGTGGACCTACAGTTTAAAGTCGACTCCGAACGACAGATTTTTGAGAAACTTTTCATGGCGGTTTTATTTACTCTCAGAGTTTTTGCCAGAAATCTGCTGAGAGGAAGTCGCCGATGCAATACTTTTTATATTTCGTCTTGATGTCTGACCTGGGGCTCGAACCCTGGATTTACGCCTAATAAGCCAACACACTACCTACTAGACTACGGCGACTTTCGGAATACTTTTTTGAGTATACATTTCAGACTCTTGTTACATTCATGATGTATAGTACGGCGACTTTGTTTCCCTGAAAGATTTTGAAATTTTAAATGCATTTTGGCATTGACATTCGGCCATTCTTATCAGGAAATAAATTAAAATCTTTCATTTGTCTTTATACTAAATGGCTTACGTACCTAAGCGAACAGAACAGCATTTAATTCTCTACGGAAGACCTATTGATTTGCTTGTATGCTTTCTGTAGGGGGCCCTTACATCGCTATTTTTGTCAAACAAATCGTTAGCTTAACGGAAATCAAGAAACAACGTATGTAGACTTAGACTTAGGATTTCCATACGGACCGCTATGCGCGCTCAGGTGATCTTTTGGTATGAAAGCTACTACAATAACCTAACTAACCATGATATAAGATTAAATAGGGACTTGGGTCGTCGTAAACTAGTAGGTAGTGTGTTGGCTTATTAGACGTAATGCCACGGTTCAAACCTAAGGTCAGACATCAAAGCGAAAATATGAAAAAAATATTTCTTCGACGACTTCCTCTCAACAGTTTTCTGGAAAAAACTCTGAGATTAAAAATAAAATAGACATGAAAAGTTTCTTAAAATCGGAACCGACTTTAAACTGTATGTCCCGCCATTCATGTAAAAAATTAACACACGCAACATAAGTGGTGTGAGAAGCTAGGTCGTATTCCTCACTGAAGAGTTGTAATGACCAATTATGTATGTATGTGTGACATAAAGTCATATGTTTTTTGATGTCATGATGCTTATTAGACGTAAAGCCAGGGTTTGAGCCCCAGGCCAGACATCAAAACCAAATACAAAAAATATTTCTTCGGCGACTTCCTCTCAGAAGATTTCTGGCAAAAACTCTGAGAGTAAAAATAAAATTGCCATGGAAAGGTTTCTCAAAAATCTGTCGTTCGGAGTCGACTATAAACTGTAGGTCCCACCACTCATGTATAAAAAATTAACACACACAACATAAGTGGTGTGAGAAACTAGGACATTGTACAATGGGTCAATTCGACCTCCGGGTACTGTATTTGTCTTAATTGACAAGTACACGTCGTCTAACCTAACCTAACCTTATATAAAGGCACCCCACTATTAACATTAGAATTTGCTCAACTGCGTGGTTTGATAAGCCTACTGAGTGCTCTTCTGTTGCTTACTCTGTTACCCATTCAAGCAATTGTCTTGCAGATTTCTTCTGCTAAACTCTGAGCTTTGCTAACTGCTTTATTCAGATTGTATATCACGCTACACTTTGTGCCAGATAGCATCAATTGCACTACGTTCTGTTAGCAGCATTCTCGTAAAGCGTGTTTCTTAATACAATGTGCTCTTTAGTATCGTTTGTATTGCAAGCTCTGTCATATCTTGGTGAGCTATCGTGTTAAATACACTGTGCATGACTCCTATGACGATTGCGAAAGACAGATTTTTGAGAACCCATTTTTATTTGCCAGAAGACTACTGAGAAGAAATAATTTTTTCATATTTCGTCATGTGAGCTGGGGTTTGAACTACAGCCTCGCCTCTAACAAGATAACAACACACCACCTACGAAACCCATTTTTACCACACACCTCATTTACTATCGATGCAGTCCTACTCACACCAGGTTGGCTATCGTATGCTTTATGTTCTCAATTTATATTCCAAAGTATTCTTCTACCATACTGTCCACTCACATGCATAATTTGGCCATTACAACCCTTCAGTCAGGATTACGGCCTATCTTCTTACACCACTCATGTTGTGTGTGTTAATTTTATACATAAGTGGTGGGACCTACAGTTCAAAGTCGAGTCCGATAGACAGATTTTTTGAGAAACTTTTCATGGCATTTTTATTTACTCTCAGAGTTTTTGCCAGAAAGCTGCAGACGAAGTTTCCGAAGAAGTATTTTTTCATATTTTCGTTTTGATGTATGACCTGGGGTTTGAACTCGGGCCTTAGGTCTAATAAGCCACCATACTACCTACTAGATTACGGCGACTATACTGTCCACGTATATTAATGAAAAACAATTTATCTGACCGTCAAAATCCTCCCTTTAGTTAACGGCAAGTTGTAATAATGGTGGTTAGTCTATGATTGACCTAAAAATCTTGGCATTCGGACAATATTTTAAAAGATTTCAATTCATAATGTGAAAAGATATTATTTCTTTGACAAATCAATTTTTCAAAGAATCATTTGTCTCCTGAAACTCAATTAAATTCAAATTAAAAATTCTTTCGCAAAGACATTCCAAAATATTCTCTTTTCTTTTGTAAATAAAAATCAATTGATGGACAATAAATATTGACAATTGCCATCTTGATTGTAATTTAAATGAAAAATAAAAAAAATTGTTCATGCAAATGCGTACGTAATCGAACGGCAAAAACCATACAATGGGGACAACAGCACTTACTTATGTCAGCATTAGCAATACAATAACAACTGCACAACAAATAGTTGGACAATGATCTTTGATCAAGAACATCATATACGAATACATACATACAGACAGTGTGTGTCGTAAATTTAAATATTGAAAATCAATAAAAAAAAAAACAAAACCACGGCAACAATTACAGAACAGAACTCAAATACATGCTGATCAAAGTTGAAATGCAAATCAATGTAAAAAACTAAAGTTCCCCAGAGAGAGAGAGAGAAATGAGGGGGGGGGGGGGTAAGCAAGACTATATGTATATATGGAACAGCTGAAGACATTTATCATGTCAATTAAAAGAAAAAAAAAAAATCGAAGAAAAAACAGGAAAATGCAAATCTTTAAAACACTTAAAATGCCCATGTTTTCTATCGGGTCTTAAAAAAGCAATTACTCGCAATTACTTTTCTAAACTCACATAAAAAAATCTTTGGCTTCTTGTGAATGTTTTGTTGGCTTTTAATGTCTGCTGTAGGTCTGTACGTACCCTGACTACCTCTATTGATTAGCGAACAGATCGTTTTTAGACTCATTTAAAGTCACCATTAAATGCAAATCGTTGTGTTATTCAAGTGAATAATCACACACAAGTGTTACATTTAAAACGCACTGTTTAAATGGGGTTTACTACGGGGGTACATTTACGAGTTGTATTGAACTGATTAAATTAATGACTTTGTTTTTATTGTTATTGTTTTATTATTATTTTGTTTTGATTTTAATTTTATTTTCTTTTTGTGAATTTTAAATGCTCATTTAATTTTTTTTTAATCATTATTTTGAAATATTTTATTGCAGAGATTTGAAATGTATAGTAATTAATGACAAATTAAATTTTTCTTTTTATTTGCAGCTGTCATGTTACAATTAGAAAAATTGCAAAAAATATAAAAAAAGAAATTTATTAATACACACACGCATACACTCTCTCTCTTGGCACAGATAGGTTATTTTGCTATTTTTAATTGGAACTGGAATAACTTTTCGAATGACCTGCTATGAAATCTGTTGCAATTGAATCATTTTATTGTCTATTGTCAAGATTGTTACATATTATAATGGAATAAAGAGCTTTTTTGATTAAGACTTCATCATATTCCACAACAGATGATTCAAAATTAAATTCTAATTAATACTATGTTCAGACATGCACATATATTGAGAAAATCGCAATAAACGGCATTATTGATCTCAATATTTCATATAAAATGTCAATTAATTATTGCTCAATAAATTCATAAATTGTTATTATATTGATTAAAATTTCAAATACAGCACTGTCATTAGTACGTTTAGTGAGCATATTACTATTTTCCGAACACTTTTATTGATATTTGACAACTCAAATGTCAACAACAAACAAAAAATGGAAGGTCAACAGAAAGGGATGAAAAAAGAATTTTAATAACAGCACAGACTTGATGTCGTATTTAATTTTTAACCCTTTCGATCCCAATGTTGTTTGATGATAATTTATAATTTATTTCGAAAAGTTATTTATAATACCCTGAACTGAGATATTACTGAGAATCCAGTTCCTGCTCTGAAGAAAGCAGCTTCTGTTTCTACCTGTCTTCTCCAAGAAGGTCAGCCATCATCATCAGCTCAATTTCATCCTCGGGTTTATGCAGAATATGTTAACTGGCCGGTATATTTTGGAAATACAACGTATTCAGCAATTAGCAAATAAAGACCTTTGAGTTTCATTTTCCTCTAACAGTGCCATAAGCAAAAGCTTTCTTTTCTGCAAGCTATGCAGCATTATCAAATTTTTCTTTCTCATCCTTTGAGAGAAGCCACTTTGGAGTCAGAAATATTCCCTATTAACTGCAACAGCTCGGCGTTTCGGTTAATCATTAGTAAGACCTTTTCCAATGTTAAATTGTTTTCCATTTTTCCTCAATTTTTTTATGGCACTAATTTTTTCGATTAAATTAAAAGCAATGTTGTTGAAGCAATCAGCTGTTTTGTTTACCAGCTGTTAAATAAATTTTGTGTATATTATGTGTCTGAACACTAAAAATATTGTTCTCAATAAACCGAATATTAATTCAATAAAGTACATGTCTGAACATATTATAAACAAGAGGATATACATGTGTATGGGATTCTACCACATTAACTTCAATGATCAGCACATCATAACATATGAGCAAAATTGTTCAAAATAGTGACTGGAGTTCAAACGCTGATTTCTTCAAGAGAATATAGAAACAAACAAAGCGATACATAAAAAATATTTCTTCGGCGACTTCCTCTTAACAGAGTACTGCCGAAAACTCTGAAAGTAAATAAAATTGTCCGGAAAAAGTTTCTCAAAAATCTGTCGTTCGGAGTCGACTTTAAACTGTAAATCACGCCACTCATTAACACACATAACACAAGTGGTGTGTGCAGCTAGGACGTAATCCTGATTAAAGGGTTGTAATAACCAATTATGTATAGTGGACAGCAAAAGTCTTAGTACGGCAATATATTTTAGAAATTTTATGAATTTTAACCAACACTTGGTATGAAAAATTTAAGTTTTTATATTTATTTTATTAATTTATTTCTGTTTTATTATAAAACAAAAAATTTTTAAATGTTTTTCATAAAACAAGAGAAAACTAAGAAAAAGTTTCAAACGATTCCATAGGTACACCCAAGGAGAACCCTGAGTAAATTTAAAATTCAAAGGCCTAATATATGAAAATGTTATCCTTTGTAGTTATTAGAATATTCCTTAAGGTCGAGCACTCCATTTAACCCATTTGAAATCGAATGTAGAAGTTTTGTTTAGTGTTTTCTGGTGCCACCATGAGTAACTTTTTCGCTTGACTTTTGCTTGAGGTTTAGCGATTACGTAACCGTTCTTTCAAATCGACGCCTCCGTTCTATAACATTCTAAGTCAAAAAAGTGTGTTTTGAGTTATGAGCTCTCAAAGTTTTCACGTGATATACGACTATATGTGTATTCTAAGTAGATTTTTCCCTATAATTTCGGAACGGATCGGCGCATCTTAATCAGTATTTAAGTTAGAGAACGTAGAATTTAAAAATGCAAGAACATTATAGAATGGAGGCGTCGAAATGATCTCCTAAATACTCTCTTGAAATCATATCGGAACTTTGTCCAAGAGTTTTAAGTCTGTGGGGACTTTTTTTTGTCGAAATATATTGCCGTACTAAGACTTTTGCTCTCCACTGTATGTATGTATATATCGTGAACGAAATAATCTTCCACAAACAGTAAATTTTCATTTTACATTAACAAAAAGAAAAACAAACAAAAAGATAACAAAACTAACTAGAAAAACTACAAAACATAGACAAAAAATAACAATAACAAATCAACAGTTGGGTTCTGAAAGTTGCCAGACCGAAGAGATAAAGTAAAAATAGAATGAACATGAATGGCGTTAGTCAGTGGTAGTAAAAAGCACCAAACTACATACACTGAAAAAGTTTTAGAATTATGACGTTTGATTGCCGTAGTAGAAGGATCGTGTAATAAATTTAGCAACGAGTAGATTTCAATTAAAGTGTAGTTTAAGTATAAATAAATAAATAACAACATATGCATCTAATAAATTTCAATTGCATCGAATTGCAATCCTGGAATCCTCGAAAAATACTCCTTTTTAAATCTAAGAACTTAAAAATATTGTAGCAAATAGGCTTCCTATTGCTACGAGAGCCCATAAATCGGTAACTTATTGAATGCCCTGTCTCTTAACCGTCCCCAACAACTATTTATCTAAAAGTTGATTTGAACATGTTGCGTCATTTAGTTTGAGTTTGAAGCAGACTTGAAGATAAATTGAAATAAAAGAGTTTAGTGAGGAAAAAATCTCCTTGATAAATACTAAGGCAGCCAATAACTTCAATGATAAAAAGTTTTTACTGGATTTAGTTGAGGCCATACACAAACAGAAAATCTGAATTGTACTGAAAACTCAAAGTTGAACATGTTATGGTTGGCCAACTGGAGATTTAAGGTTTGAGAGGGAGTGTGGAATTAAAATTCAATTTTAAAAGATTATTTTGATATCAGAAAGCTTCACACAAATGAGCACAACATTTGCTCACAATCGATCACGAACTCAATCGTATATTGTCAGGACACTTTGGCATTGTGGAACCTCAATATGAATGAGCTTTTTCGCCGTTCTTAATCGAATTCAAAACGTTAGTCCCATACTTCAGAGACCAAACAGCGATGAAAATTGTTTGTCTCATGTGTTGAAATAAATGCGCCAAAATGCACAATAATTGCCATCAAAAGCATACCCGACGAATATTATGCCAACTTACTGGGTCGAATTGATGGAGATTTGAAAAAACTACCGCCTTTAACCAAGCAAAAGCATATTCCGTACCAGGACAATGCAGGAATGCACAGATCTGCAGTTTCAATGACGTATCGTGATGAATAGCACAAAAGCAAAGCTAAACTTGACTTTATTTACTATCGGAAAACTCTTAAACTTTAAAAAAATGATCGTCTGGGCAATTGCTCATAAGCAGCTAGCATAGGCAATTATTATGAACATGCTAGGAAGAGGGTTCCTACAATATTATCACCCATTATCGAACAAAATGGTTTCTATTTAAATTATAAAAAAGTCTGAATTGATAAGATTCGAACTTAATTTCGAAAGGTTAATTTGCTACTACTTTTGAAATTGAAATTTGTACTAAACTTAGAATATTTTCTATGCTCTGTAGTAAGCATTTATATTTTTCGAACTCCAATCAATTCTGACGATTCAAATTAAAATTTTATCACACAATTTGATTGAACATGACTGAAACGTGTTTAACAAATTTTCATAGAAAATTAATTTTTCTGTTTCGATTTTCTACACCGATTAGAATCGCCCCCGAAAGTAATGCCTAAAACTGATTGAAAAAATGCAAATTCAATAAAATTCTGTTTCCATTTTGTTTACCAAACAAAACAAAAACACTCCATAGAAAAATAAATTTCATATGCAAACAATTACTTCCAAAAAGTTAATTTTAATACTCGTACAGAAATTATTATCGATGACGTTTGTTAATAAATCAATAAATAATTGAAACGAAACCTATACACGAGACGATTCTGGCTGGCTGGCTAGCTGGCTAGCTATTTTGCTGATAAATTGGTCATATTTTCGTAGATACATTTTTATTGTTGTGTGTTTATTTTTGTTTGTTTAAATTATTGATTGCCAATAGAATTTTAGACGCAAATAAAGCAGGCATAAAACATAAAAATTTTAAAGAAAAATTGGTAATCAAATAACAAACAATAGAACCAATTTACGAGCGATACCTTGCTCTTTTTTTCGATAACTTACACAAATAATTTCATTCAACAGCGTTCGGACATTTAAAACTTATGAAACCGAACCGCCACTAAATAGCCAACTAGCCAGCCAGCCAAATCGTTCAATTGTGATCAATTGCTTTCAACAGCCAATCATGAGTAAAAAGCCAAGTTTAATATTTGTTTGTTCGCTTAACGTGACACGCATGAGAATCACTTCACTATGGGGGGGAGTGAGGCTATGTATGTGAGTGTAGAGCGTCTATTTTTGGTCACACACATATTTTAAGTGATTTCATATTGATCATACAACAAAACAATTTCAAACAATTGTTACAGGCAATTGTTTACAGAGACTTAAAGGAATGCAATGTTTAGCAACGAAAAAAAAAAAAAAAGATTTTAAAACGGATATTTCGGATACTGCTTCCAATCGATAATTCCGCTAGTATTTGACCGGTGCAGTATATGTATTTAGGCATTGCAAGTACAACCAATTGATTAGCTACTCCATGTAGAGGATTCATAACCTAAATTTTTTACCAAATTTTTTTTACCAAATTATTCGATAACAAACAGGGTCGATAACTAAATTCGATTAGTGTTGCCTTGTGTAAGGCATTGGTCGCCATACATAGATACACATATTTTATAAAGCATGCGTTGCGTAATACACCAACATTGGTTCTAGGAGCGATTCTACACCTCATTCTGTTACGCCAAGGCAAAAGAGATGCCACGCCCAACACCAGTCGTTTCAAGGAAGTTCCGGAAAATTATTTAGAGCAGAAAGGAATTAACAATGGGCTTCATCAACGATTTTAAACAGATGTTTACGAAAGGTTTCTTACAAAACGGAGTTGTGGGTGAAGGCATCTTTTCGAAACCAGGAAATATAACGTACATAGGCTGGATGTATTGCCTATGAGGGTTGCTTTGGCTATTAGTTAGGTTAGGGTTAGGTTAGGTTAGCGTGGTAGCTTTAATTTACCAAAAAGCATACTTGAGCACGCATAGCGGCCCATTGTGATGCCACAGGTGAACGCAGCCTCTGTACTGACCAAGTTCCTCCGATCCAAGGAGGGAGAAGTTGGTCAGCGCAAGGGCTGCACTTTGTCTATTAGTTGTGAGGACAATATCTACACTACAACATTAGCATTCAGATGAGCTGCATGGGAGGCGAAAGAGACCACAACTATCGAACGGAATACGTTACATACATAACATAATTGGTCATTACAACCCTTCAGTCAGGATTACGACCTAGCTTCTCACACCATTTGTGTTGTGTGCGTTAATTTTATACATGAGTGGGGAGACCTTCAGTTTAATGTCGACTCCGAACGACAGAATTTGAGGAACTTTTCATGGCAAATTTATTTTTACTTTCAGAGTTTTTGCCAGAAATCTGCTGAGAAGAAGTCGACGAAGAAGTATTTTTTTTATATTTTCGTTTTGATGTCTAACCTGGGGTTTGAACCGTGGCCTTACTAGACTACGGCGACTTCACTTCCACTAGGAATTCCGTTGAAAAATTGCGGGCTATGAATTGACCGTAAAGAAATAGGCTCTCCGCTTCAGAGAAAGGCAAGACTGCTCAATAAATCCGGAACAAGCTAGTTGATAGGAGAAGTAGAGAACTGCCTAATCCGTGTAGAAGTATATTCAGTGTCCATGTAGAATTTATTACAGTATGTTGCATGCAGAGTATCACCTCAAACGTCTAAAACTGGGCCATCTAGCCAGTGATTTCATCCTCATCAAGAAAGTGGGCACCTTAGCTTGTACTGGACTTTGGAAAACTTAGTAGCTTCGTTATGGTCACCAAGAGGTGGCTCACAACCTGTTAGGTTAGGTTAGAGGACGTGTACTTGTCAATTAAGACAAGTACAATACCCGGATGTCGAATTGACCCATTGTAAAACGTCCTAGTTTCTCACACCACTTATGTTGTGTGTGTTAATTTTGTACATGAGTGGTGGGACCTACACTTTAAAGTCGACTCCGAACGACCGATTTTTGAGTAACTTTTCATGACAATTTTATTTACACTCAAAGTTTCTGGCAGAAATCTGCTGAGAAGTCGCCGAAAAAAAAATTTTTGTATTTTGTTTTGATGTCTGCTCTGCGGCTCGAACTCTGGCTTTGCGTCTAATAAGCCAACACACTACCTACTATACTACGGCGACTTTAATCAGAACCTGTTAGACTGTCTCCAATTTTTAGACTATAGAACCCCATCGATTTCAAAATAAAAATCTCTTTCAATTTTTGTCCTTCCTTTCACCATCCCAAGAAAGTTATTCTGATTCGATAAAGGATCTCTATTGATTGGGTTGTTACCCTTAGCAAGTTTTTTCATCAGCAATAAACTGATTGATTTTTGATTTTGGAGTCTTAAGATATCTTTCGTAAACATTTGATTTTCAATCTTCAAAACTTAAAGAAAAGAATGTAAATTTTTACCCAAACATAGTTACACTTTCAAATGTCTGTCGTCCAATTATTTGTAAAGCTAAGCACACGCAAGCCAATAAACTAAATAGACAAGACCGTCATGCTTAAAAATCAAAAAAAAAAAATTATTCACGACGACATTCGTCGTCAGGTCCAAAAAGAAAGAAAAAAAAAACAATCTTTTTAGCCAAATTTTACAACAAAAAATACAACAATTACATCAGCGTAATTGTAGTTGTTTTTGGCGGCAATTTGTCAGCATTTTTGTGGACATTTTTTAAGGTTGTGTTCATAAAACGCGTTCATTGGAGAATTCATTGTTCATTTCATTTCGATTCGATTTCGATTTTTATTTCATTTCGTATTATTTTTATTGATTTTTTGTTGTTTTTGTTTTTAAATTTTTTTCAATTTTTGGTCATGTTATTTTGAAGTGGTTGATGGTGGTGGCTTTTGTGTCAATCATGACTTGATTTCTAAATGGTGATCGATAAATTTGAAACAATCGAAAACAAACAGAGAAATAAAAATACAATTGTAAACAAAATTCAAAAAAAAAATATTTTTTTCTCTTATTTTTGTCATTTTGTAAGATGACAAGATTATGAGCTGAAAACGTATTAATTCTTTGAAATATTTTTAAAGATTTTAAAATATTTTATGGTGGTGGACAAAGTAAAATTCTATTTTCTAAAACAGATTAATATCGTGTTAAACAAAATTTTTTTCTAAAATTGATTTGTATTACAAAAAAGCTTCAAGTTTTTTAAGCTCCTCATAAAAACAATGTTTTTTACATGTGAATTGAATAATTTTTGGATTTTTAATTACGAAATTTGGCTCTTAAAAATCCTATCCTTTTGGATCAGCTCGGTTTTCGTGGTCAAATGCCATTCAGTTGCTCATATATAAAAATTATTACTTACAAAATCATAACTGCACAAAGGAAACGTAATTTTTATGATGAAATTTTCAAATTTCGAAAGCCATGTTGAATAATTTTTAACGTTCTCTGGTGTTTAAATCGAAACAGCCCCGGTTTGAAGCCAATGTCACATCCTAAAGGGTCCGCCAAATACCTTTTTTTTTGAAAATGCTTTAAAAAAAACTACTGAATATTTTCTCAAATTTCTTTTTTTATTTGAAAGTACAATCCTTCCGGTTAATAATGGAAAATAATTTCATTCAAATGGCTGCCTCGGCTGGCCATGACGTAGCCTACACCAGAAGATGCCGATTTTGGCAAAAAAATCATCTTTTCAAATGAAGCTCATTTTGATCTTGGCGGGTATGTAAACAAGCAAAATTCTCGCATTTGGGGCACAGAAAACCCGCACGCATACATTGAAAAGCCGACGCACCCAAAACGAGTCACTGTTTGGTGCGGATTTTGGTCCAGAGGCATTATTGGGCCATTTTTCTTCGAAAATGAGCAAGGAGTGGCCGTTACAGTCAATGGCGACCGTTATCGGGCCATGTTGAACGAATTTTTGTTCACAAAAATTGAAGAGGAGGATATTGGCAACATTTGGTTTCAACAGGACGGCACTACGTGCCACACAGCCGAAGCTACACTCGATGTTTTGCGCCCTGTTTTTGAAGATCGTATTATCAGCCGCAGAGCTGATGTCATTTGGCCACCTCGGAGCTGCGATTTAACACCGTTGGACTATTATTTGGGGGGTGCCGTCAAAGATAAGTGTTACGCCGACAAGCCAGAGACAATTGACGCTTTAAAGGACAATATTCGGGAAGCCACTGGTGAAATACAGCTGCACACAATCGATAATGTGCTTAAAAATTGGACCGATAGTGTAGGCTACTGAATGGTCAGCCGAGGCAACCATTTGAATGAAATTATTTTCCATTATTAAACAGAAGGATTTCA
Organism: Sarcophaga subvicina; assembly: GCA_936449025.2. Taxonomy (NCBI): domain Eukaryota; kingdom Metazoa; phylum Arthropoda; class Insecta; order Diptera; family Sarcophagidae; genus Sarcophaga; species Sarcophaga subvicina. The sequence continues at coordinate 108,043,208 of OW388083.2, read as the reverse complement.
CTTTCAAATAAAAAAAGAAATTTGAGAAAATATTCAGTAGTTTTTTTTAAAGCATTTTCAAATAAAAAAGTTATTTGGCGGACCCTTTATATCAGCTGTTACGGACGAAGTGTTGCAATAATCTAATATTCTTCAGACCATACATAAATACATAATTGGCCATTACAATCCTTCAGTCAGGATTACGGCCTAGTTTCTCACACCACTTATGTTGTGTGTGTTAGTTTTATACATGAGTGGCGGGGCCTACAGTTTAACGTCGACTCCGAACGATAGATTTTTGAGAAACTTTTTCAGCGCAGGTTTATTACTCTCAGGTTTTTTGCCAGAAATCTGCTGAGAGGAAATCGCCGAAGAAATATGTTTTTTATATTTTCCTTTTGATGTCTGAGCTGGGATACGAACCCGGGCTTTACGTCTAATAAGCTAACACACTACCTACTAGACTACGGCGACTTCAGACCATAGAATCTACTATAAATACATCTATGAACAGCCAATGGATTCTGACTAACAGCTTTTATGGAAGAATCTGAATTCGAGATTAATCTGGCTTGAATACCAAACCACATGGACACCAGGAGCAATCTTATGGTGATGGGCTGATATCGAAATGGTTGATTCGAACTAGAACTACTTGGTTAATCCCTCAAAATTTTTAATTTTGTTCAGATTTCCAACCAGTTTTCCAATATTGAACAAACATTACAGAAGAAGTTATAATTATTACTTTCAGGTTGAGGTGGCATAACACAGCGACCATACAATCCATTGTTTTGCCTTCACATACATAATTGGTCATTACAACCCTTCGATCAGGATTACGACCTAGTTTCGCATACCACTTTGGTAGTATGTGATAATTTTATACTTGAGCGGCGCGACCTACAGTTTAAAGTCGTCTGCGAACGACAGATTTTTGAGAAACTTTTCATGGCAATTTTTATTTGCTCTCAGAGTTTTTGCCAGAAATCTGTTGATAGGAAGTCGCCGAAGAAAAATTTCTTCACATTTTCGTTTTAATGTCTGATCTGGGGTTTTTACCATGGCCTTACGTCAATAAGCCAACACTTCACTCTACATTTTAGGTGTCCCTAAAATGTCTCTTCCAAATCTAACGCCCAGGCTGGAGTTCCTGCTTTGAACAACGAGGACGATTCGGGAAGTTAGCTGGTACCTTTTTGATAGCAACTTAAAAAAAAGGAGGATGACAAAAAAGTAGACGCCGTAGTCTAGTAGGTAGTGTGCTGGCTTATTAGATTTGAGGCCGCGGTTCAAATGCCAAGTCAGACATCTTCAGCAAAACGAAACAGGAAAAATATTTCTTAGGCGACTTGCTCTCAGCAGATTTCTGGCAAAAACTCTGAGCTTAAAAATAAAATTGCCATGAAAGAGCTTCTTAAAAATCTATCGTTCGTAATCGACTTTAAATCGTAGGTCCCGCCACTCATGTATGAAATTAACGCACACAACATAAGTGCTGTGAGAAGCTGGGTCGTAATCCAGACTGAAGTATTGTAATGACCAATTATGTATGTATGTGCGTTATAATTAATTGTGTACAAGTGGTCGTTACGTAAAAAAGAAAGAAAATATTGCACAGTAACTACACTACGGTTATTTGTCATCAGAGGCCATGCAATTGTGCATGATTTTACCGGGACTAGTAAGAGATTGCTTGAGTTGATTAGTTTTTTTGTTTACCCCAGAAATTTTTCCTGAACTTGGCTCAACTGTTCTACATCAGACCATTTGTTTAAAACACAATGACCAACGGTTCCGTAAGCCATCTTGTTATGTGTTCATACAAGAAGAAGGAATAATCCATGTAAGAACATCTGTAAGAAACTGTAATGCTATAGAGAAGTGACAGATGATTTGACGTACATTCACGTAACGCTATGTATGGGCTTATAAGACAATGCACTTCGAAGTTATAGGCCGATTTGGAATCTATGAACTCAAAATGATTATACGGTTTCGTTAAAGCTACGAAATGGTTTTGAAAATAATGTTTGATATTGATTGGCAGATCAATTATGGGATAGTTTTTATCACGTACTCATCTTAGCGCGAATAGGTTTAGACTCCAGTTTAGCAAAATTGTGGCAATGGTTGAAGGGGAAATTAAGGGATGGTAACAAGTTATGCCCCAATGTAATGGTAATCAAAAATGTTATTCATTCCAGCCAATACATGGCTTTGATCATGGTCAGATTGAGCAACTCTTCTTTTGTAAAAGTAACGCTTTTCGTATCAACGACTGCAAAAAACTCTTTTATGTTGTATCAGGGCCTTCGTCAGTATTTCCTTTAATTATAATTACAAAATTTCTTGAAAGTTAAATTATTTTAACATGATTGCGAGCTTCCCCATTTAGTTGTTAAAAGCTAAGTTATGATCCCTTTCTTAAGGGTCAAATGTCTCCAAACTGACAGATTAATTGGCACTACAAAACTAAACTAAGAAAGATGTCTCTTATCTCAATAGCTGCAATTTTAAGTCAGTCTATCCAATCAATAAACCATTCTATGAAATGCCAAGTACCCATGAAATGGCTTTGTCTTACTACATCAGTAACAGAGATCAGCAATGAGTATTCAAAAAGATGAGTAGATTCGAATCGTACTCATAATTTCTGATGCTTATATGCATTAATACTTATTTTAATATCATGGAACCTCTACTCATATTCAAAGTTTGAAGTACTCATCCACTTCATACTTAACAACACGTATGATGTTATTGATTTCGACTCTCCATAACTAAACATATACACGAAGCACTAAATAAGTATGAATTGCGTACGAACACTAAAATACTCACTAAATGGTTGTGTGTTTGTTTTGCTTGCTGGTCTGTCGTTTTTCTTCTTTTGTAAATGCAACAATAACTAAAACTGTAAATTTTGATGAATGATTCGAGTCTCTGGAATCATTTATAAGTATTTTTCTTAAGTTATGAATCTAAATGCGTAGGCTTATGAATCAAACATATTTCGAATGGTATGAGTTTGATGTCAACGTTGTAGGCATACTCATTGTACTCATACTTATAAAATAAGTATAAAATAAATCAATGTTGTAGTGAGTACGAATGAATCAGAGTAGTGAAGTTAAATTTCAATATTGTTGACTCACTTATATTAAAAATTTCATGAGTGCTTATGAGTAGCAAAAAAATCGATTCATTGCTGATAACTGAGCAGTAATACAACTCCGGCTTTAAACTTTCTACTTCAATTTTATCTAATTTCTGCTTATGACCCTGTATCTTTTAAAAATAAAATCTTAATAAATTTTTAACTGGTTCCCTTGGTACTTGTTTTTGTTGTCTTTGTTTTTGTATACATACATACATATATATTGGTATGGTTATGGATAAAAATTTTATATTTTATATTCTAACCTGATATACAAAAATGCTTGAAAAACAAAGTAATTAAACACCTATTGACGTGTTTATTTAACCATTTAACATTTTTGACTTGACTCAACTCAACTCAACTCAACTCAATTCAACTTCATTTTGTATACCATACGTAGGTACATACATACATATGTATGTACATACGTACCCGTTTATAGAGATACAAAGAAAAAAATCTGTTGGATTTCAAGTGTGAGTAGTTGCTTGTATTAATTTTTTTTATTTTTTTATTTAACAAAGGCCAACCAAACCAATATTAACAGTTGGATGCTTTGTTTTATTGTGTTAAATTGTTTTTTTTATTAATTTTAATAGAGTTGCTACCAATTCTTAAGAAAAACGCTTGCATTTAAACGCTTTAATTGGCAATCTTTTGTTTGTTAATTTTTTAATTGTTAATTATTTTCATTTTGTGGCATTTTACTGGAGTTAATTGCTCGCTCGCATTGAAGCAATTGAAGTTTTCAATTGTAATTGAAATTAAAAAAAAATTTATTTCTTTTCAATGTGAAATCATTTCAAGAATGCTGTTGCAATTGATTTTGTTTTCCTCAGAATATCGATTCTTAATATGATTTAATATAACCTTGTTTAAGGAATTATTTCCTTAGAATCTTAGCATTATGCTAGCAGAACTAAAACTGATTTCGTATCCAAAAAAAAAAAACAACAAAATTTCCAAGATTTTTATAAAGAATAACCTCCTCCTTCTCCTCCACTCAAATTAATTTCAGATACGCATATTGATTGGTTTTTCTCTCAAATTATTGTATAAACATCGCATGAAATGAAATTGAAATCAGAATAAAAATCAAAATCAAAATGATTTTATTTCTTAATAAATGTTTAAATAAATAAACAATTCCTATATATTTCTTGAAATTGAAATTTGATGGAAATTGAGTTTTTTAAATGGTTTAAATCAAATTTCAAATCATTTTCAATGAATAAACAAAAAATCTAACGAGTGTACTTACTCTACTCGACTTCTCTTTGGAATGAAAAAAAAAACAACGAAAAACAACACAAACAAAATATTGAAAAATATTATTGAGGAAACTAAACTTAAGTAAATAAATATTTAAAAAAATTGGAATATTTGAAACGAATTTTTAATGCCTACTCTCAATTTTTTCAATAGATTCGAAAACATCTACAAATTTTCTTCCATCAAGTCAGTTGAAGTTAACACATGACAGTGGAATTCCGGGAAGATCCAATTCATTCATGACTTTGTAAACGACCCTTAAACTCTTGCTAGATAGGAAGTACTTTTAAATATAAAATATCATACTAAATAGCGTCTATTTGCACAATATCACTTCCTGGATATGATTGTGTTAATAGGGTTTGAAACAGACACAAATACTTACAAAAAATTTGTTAAATCCAGCAAATTTAGTAAGGCTTAACCCCAGGCTTAATCCGAATCGATGGAACATAATTGCTCATTACAACCCTTCACTCAGGATTATGAATCTGGTTTCTCACACCACTTATGTTGTGTGTGTTAAATTTTATACATGAGTGGCGGAAACTACAGTTTATAGTCAACTCCGCACGACAGATTTTTGAGAAGATTATTATGATTATTATTTGAATCGCAGAGTTTTTGCCAGAAGAGTCCAAAGTGAAAAATATTTTTTTTTCATATTTGTATCTGACCTGGGGTTTGAAGCGTGACCTCAATTCTAATAAACCAAGTAACTGTCTATTAAACTACGGCGATTTAACTGACAGAATAAAAGAATTAAAATCGTTTTCTTTACTAGGCGATTACCTGGTCGACGACGGATGGAAACTGTACATATTAAAACGTAAAAAATATCAAAGAAATGAAGAAGTTGTTTTAAAAGAATGCCGGCGGCCATGAAGGATACCCGTCCGTCGTCGATACCACGCTATTGTAATGTTAGTATCAGTTAACATCACAAGGGTACAACCGCAATACCACAATCCTTTTCAAAGAAATTGTAAAATGGCTATGTCAATTCAGTTTCCTATTCTTTTAACAATAACAACGAAACGATAAAATCGAAAAATCAAGATAGGTTATCACGATTTAGCAAGGCCAGAAAGGGAACAACTCTTTATTGAACTTAGAGAGAGAGTAACTTACTGGAAAATATGATGACAAGTAAAGATGACATGAAGGAGAAGGAAAAGATATAAGAAGGAATAATTGTCATTAAGGCGAACCTAGATGTGAAAAGAAAACACAGAGCACTGTTGAACCGAATCGCAATATATAGAAGAAGACCTGTGACAGAATTTCTCTTACTCTCTTAATTGATCATTGCAGCCCCTTCGTTGGATATACAACCTAGTTTATCACAGCATTTATGTTGTGTGTTTGAATTTTATACATAAGTGGCAGGACCTACAGTTTAATGTCGACTCCTTACCACGGATTTAAGAAACTTTTCATGGCAATTTTTATTTTTAATCTCAGAGTTTTGCCAAAAATTGCTGAGGGGAAGTCGCCGAAATAAATATTTTTTTCATATTTCGTTTTGTTCGAAATGTATGAGCTGAGGTTTGAACCACGAGCTCTTGTCTAAGAAGCCTACATACTACCTACTAGTCTACGGTTGATTTAGTTTTGAGTATTAAAATAGCGACAGAAGTAAAAGAGTTGTCGGCTAGTCCTTTGGCTGGTGCTATTTAAAACTGTATAAGGAATGTGAATAAATTGGCAAAAAAACACGGATTAAAGAATTTTTCAAACGTGACTGGAAAGCCTACTCGCCTTGTGTTCTCTCTTAGTCTATGTGCACTGCAGTTGCTGTACAAATGATAGTTTAAAATAATAGCCATAGAGGGGCAAGAAGGCTAGTCTAGACTATTGTGTACTTTAATGGGTGTTCGGAATCCTGGTCAATTTAGAAATGAGGAGACAAAGATTTGGTCCATAATCGAATCAGGCCTTACTATGCTTTAGTTTTTCAGTTTTTCACCAATTTGGTGGGTGGTCAGGTCAGGTTCAACATAGAAAAGCTTGCAATCTCGTTTAGAGACAACTGCTAAGCCTTTTACAGTCGTCTTGATAACATTTAAACTATTTCACAGCACTAAGCAATAATTTTGTTTAAAATTTTTTTTTTAGAAGAAATACCTTCTAAACCAGTGACGTGAAATTGGAGAAAGCTTTAGAAGCATCAGGGACGCTCGAATCTATAATTTGGGTTATCTTTATGCTGTTATGACTGTTGGTCATTACAACCTTTTCGTATGACCTAGTTTCTCACACTACTTATTTATTATACTAATTTTATATATGAATGGTGGGACCTACAGTTTAAACTCGACTCCGAACGAGAGATTTTTGAGAAACTTTTTAATGGCGATTTTATTTTTACTCTCAGGGTTTTTGCCAGAAGACTAATGAGAGGAAGTCGCGGAAAAATTTCTTTTCATAATTGGTTTTGCCTCAGAGGCCTCACGTCTAATGAGCCAACACACTACCCACAAGACTACGGCGACTTTTTTTCAGCTCAAGTACCGGTTAAAAAATGTGAATGCCGCTGAGTGTAGGTAGAGAGAAAAAGAAGCTTGTATTACCTGGCAAACAGTTATGATTGGCTCTCCTAAATGTCATTTCCATTCCATTTAACATAGTATCTCAAATATGAGCAAAATATTACGCTGCCGACTCTCCTTCAAAACATTGTACACAATTTTTCCAATTCGTTATGTTACATTTCTTACGACAACCTAAACATGAATATCAGCCCCAATAGGAACATCATTGAAAAACATATCGAAACACCCCATGGTTTATAAATTTCCAAAAATTCATTTTCAAAATCATAACAATTTATGATGATCATCATCATCACCATAATTTTCATGATAGAAATGGTCTTTGCATCTGTAGTTAATCAAATCGATTGAGTTAATGAAAACAAAATCTTCAAAAAAAAAAAAACAAAATTGAATACAAATCATGGATGTGAAGGCATTGATGAAAACCATTTCAGAAAAAAATTTATCGCAATTAGTTTTTTCCAAATTTATTCACTCGAGTTTATTTGTAGCAGAAGAAGATGAAAACATATTTTTTTTTTCTATTGAAAGTTCAAATTTGTTTTTTTTTGGAAATTATCGACCAAATAGGAAATTAAAAGACATTAAGCAGGTGAAGTGTTAAAAATTCGATTTCCCTTCAAAAGTTTGCTGCTTTTGTGAATTACTATTCCGTTATTTTTTTAATTAAATATTTATTATAAACACTTTAATTTTTTAATACAAAATAATTTAAAAACAATTGTGTTATAAATTATATTGAACGCTCGTTGTTCATTACCGTAGGCTGTTCAAATTAAAATAATTGCCCCGAAAAAAGGGAAACAAAAACAATAACAAAAAAAAAAAACTAATAATTAATCATTCAGTGGGGTTTGCACAGTGGTTTTAAGGGAAAATATATTTGCATTTTATGCAAACTATTCTACCACCCAAGAAGGCGTTGAAGTGCTCTGAAATAATTTTTCTTAGCTCCAAACAAAAACCAGATATTAGACTGAATATGTAACAAACATTACATACAGTGAGCGTCAAAAGAAACGGTACATTGAAAAAAATAGGCATTAAGAATTTACCGTTATTTTTATGTTAAATTGTTTCATTGACAGTTTTTAAAATTGAAGCAAAAAAAATTTTTTTAAAATTTCGAAATATCAAATTTTTCGGCCACTCTCCTTAAGTGGTTAAAAGTTGACTTTGGTGATCGCTAGAATCACTGACTGAAGTTCAGTCGGTCTTGTGTGAACACGCGGTGCGTTTGAAAAGAGTAATCGTTGTTTGAAGATCTCCATTACAAAGATCTTTCGAATAATTGCTTAGTGATTGTTATTGTTTATGCAAAAGGATGTAAGCAGAGGAATAACAAAGAAGAGCAATTGTTGTTGTTTACATCAAGTTGTGAATTGTACGAATAATAAAGAATTCTAATTAAAACTAAACACGAAATTATTTTTAATTTATTTGCAATCTACGAGCTCATATTTTAAATGTTTTTAAAACGTAAAAAACGTAATAGTTTCTTTTGACGCTCACTGTAAATCTTTAACGTCCATGATTTCTCGGTGAAGATCCGCAAGAAAGTTGGTACAAAAATTGAACTGATTTAGGAAGGATGTATACACACTTAATTGGTCATTACAACCCTTTAGTCAGGACTACGACCTGGTTTCTCACACTACTTTCGTTATAGGTGTTAATTTTATACATGAGAGGCGGAACCTACAGTCTATGTCGACTCCAAACGACAGATTGTTGAGAAACCTTTTCATGGCAATTTTATTTCTACTCTCAGAGTTTTTGCCAGAAGACTAATGAGAGGAAGTCGTGGAAAAATTTATTTTCATAATTCGTTTTGCCTCCGTGGCCTCACATCTAATGAACATTACCTACAAGACTACGGCGACTTTTTTCAGGTCAAGTACCGGTTAAATAATGTGACTGACGCTGAGTGTAGGTAGAGAGAAAAAGAAGCTTGTATTGCCTGGTAAACAGTTATGATGGGCTCTCCTAAATGTCATTTCCATTCCATTTAAAATGGTATCTCAAATATAGGCCCTGTTACATAACCCTTTTGAAGACCACATTTCTTAGAATGGCATTTGCAGGGAAGAAAACAAGACAACATCTTCAGTGGTCTTCTCCTGGTTTGGGTCCTTACTTCAACACAATTTTAAAATAGCTTGCAGGGTCCCTTAGCTATTTCTTCTCTCTGCCTATCCGCCTCATCCGCCTATTCTCAAAATCCGGATCTTTTATTAGTTCCAAAATTATGTGTGTATCTATATACTACTAGACTACGGCGACTTCATATTACAGAAGAAATTATCTGTTGACTGCAACAATTACATGATAATACCACTGTGCTTGCTAGTAGATACTGAGTAACGTAAAGTATGTCAATAGAAGCGCCCACTTAAACATTATAATGCCATTGTAAGTATTCTAATGAATTATTTAATCTTTGCCTGACCACTGTCAATCATTTATGTTATTGATATTGGTGTTGTTGTTGTTGTAGAGAAACATCTAAATATTTAGGTTAACCAAACATTATTTGTGTGGCCAATTGTAATGAGAAAAATAAGACCCTTTTTTTAAAGACGCAAACGAAACATAAATGGCCAGGGCCAGTTCATAAATAAACACACAGGCAGACAAAAAAAATAAAAATAAACGAAAAAATTACGAGTACAATAGTTTAGTTTTCCCTACACACTCACTGGTACATACATATTATTACTTCGTCTTCCTGTATCTTCGTCTTTTTTGGTTTCGGTTACTGATACAAGTGAACCAAATAAACATAAATTTGAGAATATGTTTACACTGAGTGTGGATATGTATGAGCATGAGCATGAGCATGAGCATAAGCATGACTACGAGTATGTTAAAGTATTTGAGTATCTGATTGCTGATTGCTGGTTGCTGGGCAATATCCAACAAAGACCACCAACATGTCAGCTCACACGTTGCGGAACATGATCATATACAACCAGAACAACAGAAAATAAACAACAAACGACCCAGAATATTTTCATTTTCATTCTTTTTTTGTCGTTGTTGTTGTTAGTGGAGCAACGCTATATAATCGCTGAATATGAACCAGCATAAATGTTGTTTATTTTGGAGGCATCATCAGCATCATCATCGCTGTACATAACTGCAGGGCGAAATTATTTGCTTGTATTGAATCGCTAACTTATTGCCTACTTAGATTGCCTTACTGACTGATGACCAAAGCTGAAGGCAGTTATTTGTTGCTGTTCCGTATACATACTAACAAGTGTGGGTTGGGTTATGCCACACATGTAGTTAATTTGCCAGTTCTTCCATCCATCCATCCATTCATTCATACCAACGTTCTGTAATTTCATTGAAATATTTTTTATTTAGAAAATTCATACGTATTAAACGCTTCATTTTTGTGGCCAATCTGTTAAGAATTTTTTGTTGGCCAATTATTTAGTTGTGCGTCTTTTGTGGTCTCTAATGAATTTGGCTGTTTTTTTCTGTTGATTGTTCAACGTGTTTAGGTCTGTTGATTATCAAGAAGAAAGCAAAAATTTGTTGTTTTCTTTCAAATTATTTCATTTGATTTTGAAAACCGTATTCCATCGAAATTATTCTCTTTTAATTGCTTTTGTGGCGGTACATGTGTTAACAATTTTGTGGCAGTTCTTAGCTTTTAATACATTTTGCTAAACATTGAGCATTCAAAGTATAGAAAAGCTGAACAAGTCGTTTATGTTGCTAAGAATTTATATCCCTTGAAATACCTGGTAAGTCGCCGTAGTCTAGTAGGTAGTGTGTTGGCTTATTAGACGAAAAGCCAGAGTTCGAGCTCCAGGCCAGACATCAAAATAAAATACAAAAAATATTTCTTCGGCGACTTCCTCTCAGCAGATTTCTGGCAAAAACTCTGAGAGTAAATAAAAATTGCCATGAATAGTTTCTCAAAAACCTGTCGTTCGGAGTCGACTTTAAACTGTAGGTCCCGCCACGCATGTATAAAATTAACACACACAACATAAGTGGTGTGAGGAACTAGGCCTTAATCCTGACTGAAGGGTTGTACTGAACAATTATGTATGAATATCAGCTATGACGTCGCTTCAGTCAAGCAGATAGTGTGCTGACTTTTCAGAGGAAAGATCGTGGTTCAAACTTCATCTCATACATCTCGAAAAAACAGTGTCTTCTGGTAAAAATTCCGAATTTTTTATCTGTGGTTTTCATCGTTCTTAACGAATTTGGAACCAAAGATATCACAGTCCACAAACTGCACCAAAATAGGGCTTCTTTCAAAATGCTTTTGAATTGCTTCTGGCTGCTCTTTAAATCAAATTCCAGATATCAAAACGAAATACAAAAAAATATTTCTTAGGCTACTTCCCCTCAGAAGATTTCTAGCAAAAATTCTGAGTTTAAATAAAATTGTCAAAAATCTGTCGTTCGGAATCGACTTACAACTGTAGGGCCTGACACTCAACTATAAAAATAACACACAAAACATAACTGGTGTAAGAAATTAAGTCGTAATCCTGACTGAAGGCTTGTAATGACCAAATTTATACGTAAAGGCTTGTAAACTGAAAGGCTTGTGAAAACTTTTAATTCACAATCCTATGAGCTACGAAGTGAAAGCCCATATTATCTGCCGATATAACCAGTACATCTTATTAACCTTTAGCCAAGATGGTGACCTACTTTCTTACAAAAACTATGGCATTCTAGGCGTACCAATTTAATAACGCTTATACGTCAACACCGAGCGCCAGATTTTGAGAAGCTTTCGCATGACAATTACTTGTTTTCAGTGCCGATTACTTGCAGATTATTAATGACCAACTATGTATGTATATAGGTAATAATAGTCCTCGCCATTGACAATAACGTAAATGACTGACTTTCCCTTGACGTATGGGCAATGTCGAATGGGTGCTGATCGAAAGATAATGGCTGATATTCCGCTCATAAGTATTCAATCCGATGTACGCTGAAATCATCATATTTTTCAAGTGTCGACTGAAGCATTCCATTGCTTACTTTTCTCAAGATTGCGCAAAAGTACCCCACACTATCCAATTTCGTTGCTAGTTACATACGTACATACATAATTGGTCATTAACACCCTTCATTCAGGATAGCGACCCAGCTTCTCACACCATTTATGTTGTGTGTGTTAATTTTATACATGAGTGGTGGGACCTACAGCACTTTAAAGTCGAGTTTGAATGACAGATTTTTGAGAAACTTTTCATGGCAGCTTTTATTTACTTTCTGAGTTTTTGGAAGAAGTCAGCTGAGAGGAAGTTGCCGAACGAGATATTTTTTCATACTTCGTTTTGATGTCTGAACTGGGGTTTGAACTGAGGCCTCACGTCTAATAAGGCAACACACTACCTACCAGACTACGGTGACTTTATCCCTGATATTTACAGCATTTATAGCCGTCTGGCTAAAGTCGTTATCAAAGAAATAAGTGCCGATGAAGCCGCTAGCCCACTTCCATGTCAAACAGTGGTGACTTCTTTGGGATGCATTGGATACTTTTGGATATCTTGTGATTTGGTGTCGTACCATATTCGACAATTTTGTGTGTTCAAGTTCGCGTTCCAGGAGAATTTGGCCTTATCGCTGAGGGTGATTTTTCGTTGAAAATTAGGGTCAGTTGCCAATTGCTCCGCAGCCAATTCAGCGAACACACGTTTTTGTGTAGGATCGTCCATGGTTATTTGGCGAAACAGAATGAATAAATATCAACTTATTTGAACGGTGTAGCTTAAACAAGATGGTCGTATCAACTGCCGTTTACATTATTGGTCATTACAACCCTTTAGTCAGGACTACGACATAACTTCTCCTACCACTGCTGTTGTACTGTAATTTTATACATGATTGGCAGGACCTACAGTTCTTACAGTCAATTCCGAATGACAATTTTTTTTTTTTGAGATCAACTGTTGTGTCCCTGTTGGAAATCCCAATCTAATTTTCTAAGCCTTCTTGAGGAAAATTGCTTAGTTAAACTCTGTATTTTAAATACAAGATTTTATGAAAATTTTGTGAATGCAGTTGTAAAAAGATTTCATTCTTTTACAGCTCAATCACCATATGTAGTTATCAATGGGTATTGTATACCGCTTCTTAAAAGAATAAAAAAAAAACGTTTTTTTTTTTGTTGATCACCACACATCATATTTATTTGACCATTTTGCAGTCACACGTGCTTTCATTTAATAGAGAACATCTGTGCAAACATTACGACGAATTTTTATCGAATACAGCCACAAAAGAAAAAAAAATCAAGAAAAAATAAAATTCAGAAAAAAAAACGTAAACGATCATGATGCCAAAATGACTTATTTTCATTAATATTTTCCATATGGTATCTGTGATCATATTTGTTTAGTTCTTTTTCTTTTTTGAATATTTTTTTTTTTTTTTTTTTTGAAATGTGTTTCAAATTATTGCGACAACATGAGTAACGACAATGCCACCAACATCATCATCATCGGCAACATGTAATGCTAGAAGCAATCAGAAGAAAAGAATTGGTCGAAAACAATTTAAAAAAATTCAATTTGACAAAAAATAATTAAAAAAAATATACGCGTTTAAATATGAATTTGATTGTGAAATTAATATCCAGATGTGGTTGGCATTTTCATTGCACAGAACACAACAGAGCGCTTGCATTTCAAATCAAATGCATTCGATAGAATTGTACTAAAATGTAAGGAAATTTGTAGAGAATTTTTTAATTGTTGTTGCTTCTATGCAACGCACACATATTGTTTAACCCAATTTATACACTTCAATGATCTTGAGCATCTGACCCAATGATACGCTTGCTTTTCGAAGAACGTGGGCATTGAAATGATTAACAGAACACGGGACACGGGAGATCAAATGAGTAAATGACTGAATGGATAAACAACTGCTGCAAGTAATAAAATTAGACAAACATACATACATATCAGAGATCAGCAATGAGTATTCAAAAAGATGAGTAGAATCGAATCATGCTCATTATTTCTGATACTTATATGCATTCATACTTATTTTAAAATCATGGAACCTCTACTCATATTCAAAGTTTGAAGTGAACTCATCACATTCATACTTAACAACACGTATGATGTTGTTGCTTTCGACTCTCCATAGCTCAACATATACACGAAGCACTAAATAAGTATGAGTCGCGTACGAACACTTAAATACTCACTAGAAGGTTGGGCGTTTGCTCTGCTTGCTGCTCATTCTTTTTTTTTTTTTGCTTATGTGTCTTCTTTCTGAATTATGAATCTAAATGAGTGGGCTTGTGAATCAAACATATTTCGAAAGGTATGAGTTTGATGTCAATGTTGTACTCATACTATATTGAAGATGCCGTGGTCTAGTAGGTAGTCTGTTGGCTTATTAGACGAAAAGCCAGGGTTCGAGCCCCAGGCCAGACATCAAAATAAAATACAAACATTTTTTCTTCGGCGACTTCCTCTTATCAGATGTCTGGCAAAAACTCTGAGAGTAAATAAAAATTGCCATGAAAAAGTTTCTCAAAAATCTGTCTTTCGGAGTCGACTTTAAACTGTAGGTCTCGCCACTCATGTATAAAAAAGAATTAACACACACAACATAAGTGGTGTGAGAAACTAGGTCGTAATCTTAACTGAAGGGTTGAAATGACCAAATATGTATGGCGTAGCCGCCGCAGTCCACCAGTGTATATGTTGTACTCATACTCATTGTACTCATACTTATAAATCAACGTTGTAGTAAGTACGAATGAGTCAGAGTACTGAGTTAAATTTCTACATTGTTGACTCACTTATATACAAAATTTCATGAGTGCTTATGAGTAGCGAAAAAACGATTCATTGCTGATCTCTGATACATTTTTTTAGGTAAGAAAATTTCTGAATTTAAGAATTCGTGGATAGGAGAGGAGAAACAGTTAAGGGACCCTGCAAGCTATTTTAAAATTGTATTGAAGTAAAGACCCAAACCAGTGTAAGACCACTAAAGATGATGTCTTTTTTTTTCTTTCCAGCAAATGCTATTCTAAGAAATCTTGTCTTTGGATTTTCACACACGCTTGTGAAAAAGAAGCCTATTTCGATATCATGTTAAATGGAATAGAAATGACTTTTAGGAGAGCCAATCATAACTGTTTACCAGACAATACAAGCTTCTTTTTCTCTCTACCTACACTCAGCGTCATTCATGTTTTTAAACCGTGAAGTGACTTGAAAAAAAGTCAGCAGGTAGTGTGTTGGCTCATAAGACATAAGGCCACGGTTCAAACCCTAGATCAGACTTCTACAACAAAACGAAAATATAAAAAAATATTTCTTCGGCGACTTCCTTTCAGCAGAGAAAAAACTCTGAGAGTAAAAATAAAATTGCCATGGAAAGTTTCTCAAAAATCTATTGCCCGGAGTCGACCCGCCACTCATGTATAAAATCAACACGCATAATATAAGTGGTGTGAGAAGCTAGGTTGTAATCCTGATTAAAGGTTTGTAATGACCAAAATTCTACGTATGTAAGTATATTGATTTGAAAGTCTTGTGAAAACTTTTCATTCACAACCATAGGAGTTACGAGGTGAAAGCCCATATTATCTGCCAATATATCCAGTACATCGTACTACCCCTTATTCAAGGTGATGACCTAGTTCCTCACACCATATATGGTATGCCAGGAGTGTCAATTTAATCCATGAGTAGCAATACCTACAACTTAACGTAAACAACGAGCGTTAGATTTTGAGCAGCTTTTTTTTCATAAACCAGAGCCTTTACTTGCAGATTGTTAAGGCAGGGTGGCCGATGGAGTTTGTTTTTCTGATTTTGAAAGGATTTACATGAGAATTACACGTTCTTAGAGCATTAATTTGCAGATTGTTAAGGTATTGTGGTCCAAAGAATTTTTTCCATATTTTTTTCTTTTCAACATATCAGAGCCATGGCCTGAACACAGAGCGCTTGTTTAATAAATCTACGCACTACCAAATAGACCGCCCACGCCGCCTGCTGTGTTTCATAGTATCAAAGCTTGTTACACAAAATCTGGGGTCATGTCAGAATTTTCCAATACACGAGTAGTTTTTCTAGGCTACTGTAACCAACAGAATGTCTCAATACATGGGGTTAGGTTAGGTTATGTTAGAGGACGTGTACTTGTCAATTATGATAAGTACAGTACCCGGAGGTCGACTTGACCCATTGTACAACGTTTTTGTGTGTGTTAATTTTATACATGAGTGGTTGGACCTACAGTTTAAAGTCGACTCCGAACGACAGATTTTTGAGAAACATTTTTCATGGCAATTTTTTATTTCCTGCTGAGAAGAAGTCGCCGAAGAAATACTTTTAATATTTTGTCTTGATGTCTGGCCTGGGACCCGAACCCTTGCTTTTCGTCTAATAAGCCAACACACTACCTACTAGACTACGACGACTGTATTACATGGGGTAGTTGCTCCAATTCGTTAGGCTACTGTAGCCAATATTCCAAAATAGAAAAACAACTTAAGACTGATACCTATCGACTGCTAAAGTCTTCCTCTTTTATTAAGCAAAGGGTCTTAGCCAACTGTATTATTACAACCACGCTTTCAGTTTCATACGTCAAATTTTCAGGTTGGTTGATCTCCCACAGCAGGTTCGAGGATGATAGATTTACCGTAACTTGTTGCCTAGACACCACACCCTTCTTTTGAGTGCAGTGGTGCGGAACTGTGCTAAGTGAGACCCACTTTTTCTAAGAAATTAGTGCTGCCTGGGGCCATTTTTAGGAGTAATTGTTAGTGGTCTCTCTGATAAAGGTTTTTGGGGATTCCTGGATGGATTATTTGGAAAAGCCACTTGATTTTTGAAATTCAAAAATTGTGATAAAGCATCTGATGATGCTTATCCGGGATATCAACCTAGTCTAGTCATGTTTGTTTAGAAAAACGACAGAAAGGCTTAGGTTGTCAGAACGTCCATTTTTTTCTGTTTTATTTCCTTTAAAAACAAACAAATAAACAAACGAATTCCATGGGAAATAATTGTGACACGTTGGTGTTGGCGTTTAAGTGTGTTGCAAGTACTATGCTGGCATAAATCATTCGTTCGATCATTCAAAAAGTGTAAACTGATTGGTTCATCATCATCATCATCATCACAAAACACAAACGTACATCATTATGGCATACAGTGTGAGCAGATAACAAAAGACAGCGCAGCTAGTGAAGGTCTTCCTGGCCTTATTGTTGTTGTTGTGGTGTTAAGTACCTTAGAAATTGATGGAAAATCTTTATTTTCATCGTATGATTATTGAAATTGCTTGTGCTTGTACTTGTTGGTTTATCTTAACAGACGGTGATGTATTGAAGACAGCCTGTGGCATAACATGAAGCAGATTTCAAGTGCTTTGCTGCGAGAGAGAGAGAGAGAGAGAGGAAGAGCGAGATAACAATGCATGTGTGAAATACTGAATGCCATGGACTTCAAACTGTTTATGTGCTTATGATTGATGTTTGCAGCTGCATTTAGACAAATTTTCGGTTTTTTTTTTTTTAATTTCAATTTTGAAGGAAAAAAAATTGGAAATGAAAACTTTTATGACTTTCAGCCTTAGCCCGGCTACAAACAAATTTCAAATGATGGCCTTTATGTTGTTTGTATTGCCTATTTATGGCCACATATGTATGTATGTATGGATGTTGTTGCTGATGATGAGATGATCTTGCCTTGTCGATCATTTTTAATTTTTATTATTATAATTTTCCCCCTTCTCTCCCTCTTCCTCTGCCTTTTCCTTAGCACTGAAATTCTTTATTTTCTCTATTTATGATGTGCTGAATAGCAAACAAATTTTTATGGACCCCCCAATCTATCTCTGCATACGGACAGAGTCAATAGCCAGTGCTGCTGCTTAGCCAATGACTGATTTACCTCCATCATTGCCTAAATTTATAGATCATTTTAATTCCAATTTGTTTATTTTATTTATTGGCAAATTGGCAAACTCTTTGATCTCAACAAATAAAAAAAAATTAGAAAAAATTTGCAAGACAAATAAAAAAAATTTCATAGTTTTCTTCAAAATTGAATAAAAAAAAAGAATTTCAGATTTGCAACATTTTTGTAATGTAACCCAATGAATAATAATTTGAACCATCGGTTATTTCGAATCTGGCAATACTTATGTCTTTTTATTCTGTCACAAAATTAAGTATATTATCTCCACTGAACGTAATGAATATATTTACGTGTGATTAACGTCGGGAAATTTATTTCCAAAACAAATCAAATTGTTCGGTAATTGCATGAAAATGTCGTACAAAATTTAGACGCGGAAAGAATCAATAGTGCCCGGTATACGCAAGTTTATTGCTAAAGTTCGAAAAACTAGTTTCATTGTTGATGAGCCAAGATCATCCGCTTCGTTTTCGTCTTCGTTAATAAGCAAAATTGCCGTATTTGGGGCTCAGAAAACCCACACATGATCTTACAGAAGTCAATGCACTTATTACGCGATTTTTTGACGAAGCTTGTGGACCGGTGGCATCATTGCCCCATATTTCTTTGAAAATGAGGACGGCGCAACCATTACGGTCAATGGAGACGTCTTTCGCCAAATGATAACAAATTTTTTTGTACCCGCTCCTTATAGGACTGATGTAAACGATGTTTGGTTTGAACAAGATGGTGAAACTTGCAACATATCTCATGCCACAATCGATTTATTGCGTCAAACGTTTGATGGCCGTTTAATTAGCCGAAATGGTGATCTCAATTAGCCGCCAAGAAACCCCGATATACACCATTGGACTATTTACTGTGGGGCGCCGTTAAAGAAAAGTGTTATGCCGACAAACCAGAGACAATTGAGGATTTGAAGGCCAACATTCGTGATGCCATTGCTGAGATACTAACCCATACACTCGAAAAAGTGCACGAAAATTGCTGCGATCGAATGACGTACTGTGAGGTCATCCATTACCGTTTCCCCGTTTCGAACCGGAACAATCGAACTTGACAACAAAAGAATCAATTTGGCAAAATTTCAAATCGGTTTTTATTTTATTGCATTTATAAATTTAGAATTGTAAATGGTCCACCCTTTATTTGGCCAACGAATTTTAAACATCTTTAATCCCTGACCGAAGAAGTCGCCGTAGTCTAGTAGGTAGTGTGTGGGCTTATTAGACGTAAAGCCAGGGTTCAAAGCTCAGGCAGACATCAAAACAAAAATACAAAAAATATTTCTTGGGCGAATTCCTCTCTGCAGATTTCTGGCAAAAACTCTGAGAGTAAATAAAAGTTGCCATGAAGAGTTTCCTAAAAATCTGTCGTTCGGAATCGACTGTAATTTGTAGGTCCCGGCACTCATGTATTAAATTAACACACACAACATAAGTGGTGTGAGAAACTAGGTCGTAATCCTGACTGAAGGGTTGTAATGACCAATTATGTGTGTATGTTAATTCCTGACCTAACACGGAGGATTAAATCAATAACTTCACTGGAAATATCAAGCAACGTTACTTTTGAAGAAAGATTAGGACTTAATGAACAAAGTTTAGCACTCAACTACATTACCAAATTTATATGTCAGGATTACGATCTAGCTTCTCACATCCACTATATTGTCTGTGTTATCCATACCTATGAGTGGGAGGACCTACAGTTTTAAGGTCGATTCCGAACGACAGTTTTTTTAGGAAATTTTCATGGCAAATTTCTTATTTTTAAATATCTGAACTACTTTTAAAGGTTTTATATCATAAATGTAAGATTTGTTCGCTTTTTAAAAGGCATCCAGAATTCGTTATTACATTTGTTTGCTGGGTTCGCTTACAATTTCTAAAAACCATAATTTTTTAATACGCAATGTGGGTTAGTGAGATCAATAGACAGACAGTGTTTCAAAATATTTACAAACAAAAAAACTTTCCATGGTTTCTTCTTCGTCTTCATCTTCAGTTTTCTTTTATGATCATAGCAAAACAAAAACAACAAATCAAAAAATTGGAACTTTTATGACTGACTGACTTGCATACATGTAATGCACGCGTAAAGTAAATATTTTGTTAACCTACTGAACAGATTCTTTACATGATTAATAAATAATCGTGTAAATATACTCGTACGGCAGCCAGTGATACGAACGTCGAAAATAGTAAATACGAGACGTCTGAAATGGTGTTGTTGTTGTTCCCCTCTTCAATTGAATTTGATATCATGGGGGGTGCTATTTTTAGAAAAATTAGATTCACTGGCGTCAAACAAATGATTTCCTTTCTGCAATTTGAATTCTTCAAATGTCGCCACACACACTCACACACTCTGCAAATGCTAGAATAATGAGTCATTAAATCGTTTGCTTTATATCGTGCCAAAATGCAAAAAATAAAAGAGAAAAAAAATCAAAGAAATTTTTAAACAAAATTGTCAATAAAATTCAAAGACATTTTGTGTTTGAAAAACTCAACGAATAGTAAGCGGCGTTAGGGGAACAATTTTATGGCGCACTTTCCTTTTCAGTAAACAATTAAGGAATTTTGAAGTGGTTTTGAAGGCGATTAATTCACTTGTTGTGCCTTCTCAAGAAATGCGCAAGGAAAAGAAATTTTTTATGTCAGGTAGTTGAATACAATTACTGCCAGCCTGGGTCACCATTATTTTCTATATGCCTTGTTGGTTTTCACAAGATTTTGGCATGCTAAAGTCGCCGTAGTCTAGTAGGTAGTGCGTTGGTTCAACCCAGCCTCAGACATCTCGAACAAAACAAAATAAGTAAGGATAGATTAGATGAAACTGCCTGTGGTCTCACTGGGGACAGTTTACTCGGGTTCTGTAAGGTCCCGTTGTAATACCGATATTAACTATTACGCCCTATAGTTATAGCTTCTGGTTGGTATATCTCAACTATCCTGAGAGTCTTATGAAGGTGGGAATTTTTCTCAAACAGTCTTTGGTTAGACAGGTTTTGTCACTAAATTCTTCATATCAGGTTCCAAAGCGCCGTACAAAGACAGAAATGTTCTGTGGCCTTCTCTTCTTCTCAAATTGTCTTTGTTTACACATGTTCTGTCATTAAGTTCTGGGTGTCCAAGAAATCTACATCTCAGGTTCCCAAGCATCAGATAATGACAGAAAAGATGTTCTGTGCTCCCCTCTTCTTTCTCATACTTTCAGGCCAAACATGACTAATGTTGATCCAAGTGGGTTTATTATCCCAATGGAGTTTCTTTGAGATCACTTGTTTGACTCTCCGTAGAGGAGCGCCTATCTCATGTAGGAATTCATTTGAATTTTTTTGCTCTGTATTCGTCCAGCAAAAACTCAGAGGGTAAGAGGGTAATTTCCATGAAAATTTTCTCAAAAATTTGTAGTTCGGCCTTAACCCTCATACACAAAATTAATTCACACAACATTAGTGGTATGAGAAGCTAGTTTGTAATCCTGACTAAAGGGATGTAGAGACCGATTATGTTATGTATGTAAGTATCCGGTATGTCATAACACACAGCCTGATTTAATTACCAAAGTTTGCCACAATTTGTGTGACACTTTCTTCTCAGAGTTGCGTTTACTATGCTCAACAAATTCTCAATCTCATGTGGATCTATAGACAGTGCAGGCCAATCTAATATGATGATTTCGTTATCTTCGAATTATTTTTTAGTATGCCTTGTACTTTATTTGCGGTCAGTAGCCTACTGGATAGTCTACGCAGTCTGTTGGCTAATTAGACGTAAGGCCACGATTCAAACCCAGACATCAGACATCCCCAACAACACGAAGTATGATTCTGGCAAAAACTCTGCGAGTAAATAAAATTGCCATGAAAAGTTTCTCAAAAATCTGTCGTTCGGAATCAACTATAAACCGTAGCTCCCACCAGTCAGCCTTAAAATAATACACACAACATAAATGTACGAGAAGTAAGGTTTTGATCCTGACTTAAGGGTTGTAATGACCAACTATGTATGTATTCTACTGGAAGATTCATTGGGGTGACATATTTTTTTCGAAAAAAGATCGTATAAGATCGTTGTAGCATAAAATGTTGAAATATTTTAACGTAATCCTTTGCTTCCAAAATGTATGTGATATAGTGGCCCTACAGCATAGAGTGAAAATGAACTCCAAAAACATAATAACTATTACTGTCGCCATATATTATTATACCTGCCTTCAGAGTGTTTTATTTTTATGTGACTCTTTCGAACTTCGGGACATATTCTGTGTCACGTGTACACCAGAGTTCAGCAATGAATCGTTTTTTCGCTACTCATAAGCACTCATGAAGTTTTGAATATATGTGAGTCAACAACATTAAGATTTATTGTACTCTTTTTATGTACTCTGATTCATTCTTACTCACTACAACGTCGGTTTATAAGTACAGGTTCCAAGGAGTATGATTACAACATTGACGTCAAACTCATACCATTCGAAATATGTTTGATTCATAAGCCTACTCATTTAGATTCATAAGAATAGAAAAATACTTATAATACTTATAAATGATTCGAGTGACTCGAATTATTTATCAAAATTTACAGTCTTAGCTATTTTTTGCATTTACAAAATCAAATCATTACATAATCAAAAAAGACAGCACAGCACGCAGAGTAAACATACAACCTCCACATGAGTATTGTAGTGTTCGTACGCGAATCATACTTATTTTGTGATTCGTGTATACGATGAGCCATGGATAGTCGAAATCAATAACATCATGCGTATGAGTATGAGTAGTATGAGTATAATACTAAAATAAGTATGAATGCGTATAAGTATCAGAAATTATAATTATGATTCGAATCTATTCATCGTTTTGAATACTCATTGCTGACCTCTAGTAAGTACTTTAGTGTTCGTACGCTGATAATACTTATTTTGTGCTTCGTGTATATGTTGAGTTATGGAAAGTCGAAGTCAACAACATCATACGTGTTGTTAAGTATAAATATGATGAGTACAATTCATACTTTGAATGTGAGTAGTACGAGTAAGATATTAAAATAAGTATGAATGCAAATGAAGGTATCAGAAATTATGAGTATGGTTCGATTCTACTCATCTTTTTGAATACTCATTGCTGACCTATGATGTACACATCCAACCGGAGTAAAGAAAAACTCCAGTAAAGGATACATATTTTGGTAAGTGAAGTGAAGTAAAACGATTTAAACATTAAAAACAAATCAATTTATTGGTTTAGAATATAATTTCCACACTTAAATAGTTTCTTAATTGCTTTCACAACCCAAATGAATAATTTTTCAATTGAACAGGAAAATTTTTAATATCGATTATGAACAAAAAAAAAATTCAACATCAATTAAATGATTAAACAATTAAAAACAGAAAATAAATCAACAATTAAAAATCCATATTCGAAATATTTTTAATTGATACAAATTAATGACACCTGCAAGCCAGCCAATCGTTTATAAAAATTCGTACAATTTAATGTCCAACGTACATACAATAACGACGTACTCAAAAACGAATAGATAAACTGAAAAAATTTTACCCTTTAAGCTCATTAAACACTTGTTTAGTAAATTTATTTTTAAAAATGTTACAACAACGCAACAACACAACAATATTAAGAAATAAAATTTCATGATAAGAAGCCAAATTACTAAACAAAACAACACAAAATGTACCAAAAAACACTCACTCAGTCAGATTGGTACGAATGTACCCAGCACGTCAAGTGATAAAGAAAAACAAGGAATGAATTTCTTTAGATAAGGGCCATGGTTTTTTATGAAAAGTTGTGATTTCTGTTCACTTTCTTGGTTTTACCATCTTATTACGGCTAATGGGGGTTGGAGTACTTTTTGTTATCACAGTTTTTAAGTACAAATTGCGTACAATTGTACTGAATGAAGACTTCTTCAAAACATTTTCAACAACTTCTCTTGCCTCTGCCAAGGCTGGCTACAATGTGCGATAATAGTCTAGAGAGGTACTTTTTCTCTTATCATCTTATCGAAGTTATTACAAAAACACCTCCACCTTCATATACCATAAACAGTATAGGCTTGAACGCCAGGTGTTTGTTTTTTTTCGATTTCATATCAGTTTTGCTGGTTTTTTTAGGAAATACTATGATTACGTGTTTGACAATTTTTTTCTTTTTTGTTGGTTTTCAGTGCAAACCATCATCATCATGATTACAAATGTTGTTTTCCGCTTTCCGCTTGTGAAATAGTTTACAATTCTTATCGAATTTTTTTGCGTTTTTCCAACACAATTGCAAATATGTATACCAGCGGCATGAAAAAGCACAAAAATTGTTGGCTAATTTAACAGGTGGTTGCACTTAAAAATAATTTTTATAGGTAAACGGGTGTTCATTTCGTTGTTTTTTTCGTTGTTTTTGTTCGTTTTTAATTAAACGATTTGAGTACTTCTAAACGCCACATTAAAAAGAAAACAAACCAAATAAATAAATTCAGGTGCGACTTTTTTATCTTCACATGTGCAAATGCCAAAAAATTTCGTTTTTAGACTCTTCGTTTAGTAGCGAAAATTGAAATACAAAAATTAGAAAAAATATATTTCAAGTATCTTCATATATATATACCTACAATACATACTAGGGGATATACGATATACTCTCTAAGATATCTAAGGATATTTCCCTTTTCTTTAGGCAGAAAAAAATTTTAAAACTTAAAAAGAAAAAATTCGAAAGCTTTTGATTTTTAGTGTCAGACACGTTTTCTCTGGTACTTTTTCATCTTTCGCATTGAGATGTCAAATGGCGCGCATCTTGTTGCATATGCCGATGGCGTTGGGGCCACAATTGTGGCTCGGAATGTCGAAGAGGCTAAAAGAAAGGTCAACCAGGTGATAATAAGAACGAAGTCATGGCTCGAGGACAGAGGACTCAAACTCGCAACGGAGAAGGCCGAGTTGATACTTCTTACGAGGAAGCGTATACCACTGGAAATCGACGTTACAATATGCGACACCACTCTGACGACGCGGAAAGTAGTCAACTATCTTGGTATTCGACTGGACCCTAAACGTTCTGGGCTCAGATATAACACGCTGCAACCAAAGCCGCTAAGGTTACCTCCTTACTTAGCAGGCTTATGGCCAATACTGGTGGTCCTGTACAGAGCAGACGCAGATTGATGATGGCAATAACGGACTCTATTCTGAGATTTGGGCAGAGGCATTGAAGGTCGACTGTAGGATGAAAATTTTATCATCGGTACAACGAACCGCTGCACTTAGAGCGGCATCGGCGTATAGAACTGTATCCAAGTCAGCAATACCGGTAATCAGTGGTGTGATACCTATAGGTCTACAAGCAAGCGAACGGAAGAAAGTGTGGGAGACTAAAAACGTGCACGGAGAGACAGTAAATGTCGACGATGCCAGAAAGCGAACCATACAACACTGGCAATGAAGAATTGGAACACTGAGACGAGTGGTAGATGGACGGCAAAACTTCTCCCAGATATTACCCGCTGGATAGAGAGAAAATTTGGTGAGGGTAACTACTATTTAACACAACTGTTATCCGGACACGGTTACTTTTGTAAGTACCTGTTTAATATGGGGAAAATGACACGACCAAATGTTGTGTTGCGGAACACACTTTCTTTCGTTGTGAGCGATGGAGATTGGAGAGAAGGAATCTTGAGGCCAAAGTCGGCGTCTGTACTGTCGAGAACTTCTGCGATGTAATTCTGAACAGCGAGGAGAATTGGAACAGCATAGCCAGTTACACTGAGGCCTTACTGAAATCAAAAGAAGATTGACTTGGATGAGAGAATTAGAATGGATGTTTAGACACCTTCTCGGATTTTGTTGCGCAATCCGGACGCTGATATGGATATAAAGGGGCCCAATAGCCAAACGGACTCCAGTTCGAAGTAATACCATAGTAGTTCCTGAGTGGGCACAAAGAGTCCAAAAGAGGAGGGGGAGATTTAGTGGGTGAGGGCCCCACATACGGGGGATAGTGACGACTTCCCCTATGATGCGGTTAGGTACATTTACTCCTCCTCAGCGTATAAAAATAAAATTCACCTGCAATTCACAAAACTATCTTCTTAGGACCGGGATACCAATCATCTGATGCGACATCTCTACTGTAATTAAATAAATTAAAACGAAATTTAGAAAATATTTCCTTCTTCATAACAGAAAATTTTATACATGAGTGGTGGGACCTACAGTTTACAGTCGACTCCGAACGACAGATTTTTGAGAAACTTTTTCAATGGCAATTTTATTAAGTCTCAGAGTTTTTGCCAGAAATCTGCTGAGAGGAAGTCACCGAAGAAATACTTTTCGTATTTTGTTTTTGAAGTCTGGCCTGAGGCACGAACCCTGTCTTTACGTCTAATAAGCCAACACACTACCTACTAGACTACGGTGACTTCCGAACAGAGATGTTACTGATAGAATGTCCTGTTTCTTAACATATTCGAAGTGGACGCCTCAATTTGCGTATGAAATTTGTATGACAAGGACTATAAAAGTGTTCTCTAAACTTCCGGAAATTAATCATAGGATCAAAGGGAATATTTGCAAGTTTTCGAGATCCCTAGTACTTGTTGTCAGTTTGTTCTCAATCCCTACACCATATGGATGGCAGAGCATTATAAAATATGGTTGCTTCGCCCTGTAAAATGCTGTCTGAGAGACATATTTTCTTTCGAAATATCAATGTCATTGCTGATGAGAGACGTCTGATCATCTCAGAAATACACACACTGTGTGGATTACAATTGTTTACTTTTTGTAGTGAAATTTTTATAAAGAATTATAAAAATGAGAGGCGAATGAGAGTTTTAACTTTCTTTTACCAATTTGTCATAACAGAGTACTCAACTATCGGTTCTTATAGTTTTTTAATTTCTTTAAAACCTTAAAGCTTATCACTTATCATAAGTGCCAATAAATTATCACCCGCAGTTTTTTCACTGATTTAAAATTCATCCATTAGTACAATACAATACAACAATAAATTTTGTTTATTGCTTCGAGTAAGTGCAGTCTCGAAATCTCCTTGTAAAGAAAAATAATTCATGGGTTTTTAAACGAAAACATTCTGTCAAATGTACTCGGCAAAATTCTTTTGAAGTATTTTTCTCTTTTCTTCTTTGTTTTTTAGGTTATGCATGCGTTTACGATAACAACAATTTCAAAACGAATTCGTTGTGCCCAATTTTGATAAGAGGGTTCGCGCTAGTTAACTGCGATAAACAGAGGAGGTGTACCTGATGAGTACATTACACTTTATGTTAGCACGGCTAGAATGCTAGTTATCGGTGCAAAACAGCAATTAACTTTTTTAATCAAGAATTTATTGGTTTTTATTGTCATTGTACATATTAATAAAATAGAAGAAGAAGTAGAAATGAATCATAAAAAATCTTATTGGAAATCTAATTTAAAAACGATAATTGCCGATTGGCTAAGAGGACTGGCAGGTGGCCTTATACTGACTGATATTGTGTGTGTGGTATAAAGTTTAATTCAGATTGTCACACTTGTTTCCGAAGAATGATTTGTTATTCACAAATATGGATAATGAAAACAAAATAACACAATAAATAAAACAAAAGTAAATTGTCGTTGTTAGTAGAGAATATAAAAATTATGCAGGTGCAGAACATATAAAAAAAATTTAATTTGAAAATTACAAAGAAATTAAAAAAAAAACAAATGCTTACTGCGGATATGTACAGAACGGTTTCTACGAAAACGAATAAAAATAACTTCTAATTCCTACTAATATTCCAAAAACTAAGAACTTACAATTTAATCTTTAGTTCTATACCCTAGCTTTGAACAATATCAGACACCTCTTACAAGGGAATTAAAGCTACGTTGACCTAAACCTAGCAAATTATGGCATATAAGCAAGACTTGTCGAAAAGAATCCGATAACAAGTAATTGATAACCAAAGCTAGCAATATGATGAGTAAAAAGTTCACGTATTTAGTCTAAAATTCATTACGTAATAAGGGAAATGAAGTAATGCACCAAAAACCATTTGTGTCTCACTTTAGCGAAGAAATGTTATCCACATCTATTGGGCTATGTTGCGTTTCTGACTCAGGGCACTGGAGCTAACGACGTACAAGCCAAGATTAATAGCCTCAACTGAATTATTGCTTCGGCCAATTACTTAATTCTGTCAACTTTTAGGCCATCTGAAATATGGTCAGCTTTGGCTAAGGCAGGAGGTTAATAGGTTACAATTATGGCTCGCCTGAAGCTCCTTGCTTTGTTATCTTGTAAATGGAATCTAGTGCCCAAATATTACCATTTCTTTCCCTCCAGTGCAAATATATAAGCATTGTTTAGTTTTAACTTGATCCAGGCCAGGTATTTTTAGTTTTGAGAACAGAAAACTCCTCTGTGAACTGATGATCTCATGATTGTGGTGACTGAGTCGTGTTTATTTAAAACATTAAACGAAAACCACAAGTGAAGATATTTACTTTTGAATGCAAAAGCCGTGAGTTAACCCTCTATAGCTCTAAAGAATTCTGGTGCTACTTCTTATTTAAGCTGCTCAATTTCAGAGTAGTGCCCCTTACTGAGTTCCGATGTACAACTGCACTCTAACGTAAGCCTTAACATTTTGTGGGATTTCATATTATATGCCCTAACAACTCGTGTTGCCTATTGATTTGCGCCCTGGTTCTCAAACTGAAGTTTAAGTAGATGCTTCATTGTCTGAAAACATCTTTAAAATATGCTGACTGGAACTCCGAATTCTGTCAGTAGGGGCAATTACACGGCTCAGCAATGCCTTCACAATTCTCAATTTTATTCACAGCTGTTTACGTGCTAGAGTGGCCAGAACAAACATATGAAGCTATTC
The DNA here is from genome assembly GCA_936449025.2 of Sarcophaga subvicina. Lineage (NCBI taxonomy): Eukaryota > Metazoa > Arthropoda > Insecta > Diptera > Sarcophagidae > Sarcophaga > Sarcophaga subvicina. Next base: position 108,014,374 of record OW388083.2, on the reverse strand, counting down.
TGTGATACTCTTGACTACATATGTACATAATTGGTCATTATGACCCTTCAGTGAGGATTACGACCTAGATTCTCACGCCACTTACGCTGTGTGTGTTAATTTTATACATGAACAGCGGGACCTACAGTTTAAAGTCGATTTCGAATGACAGATTTTTGAGAAACTTGTTCATGGCAATTTTATTTTATTCTCCGAGTTTTTGTCAGAAATCTATTGAGAGGAAGTCGGCGATAAAATATTTTTTTATATTTCGTTTTGTTGAAGATGTCTCCGACCTGGGGTTTGAATCGTGGCCTCACGTCAGATAAGCCAACACCCTACCTACTAGACTGAGGCGACGTAGTCTGCCGCTTCTTGTGTAAGCATCTTAATTTCACAGTAGTGCCCTTTACTGAGTTTACAACTGCACTCTAACGTTTAGGTTAAGGTCGCAGTCGTAGCTCTGATATCACAAAGCTCACTTGAGCACGCATAGCGCCCCTTTGTGATGTCACGGGTGAACGCAGCCCCTGTACTCTGTACCCTGTACTCTAACGTACGCCCTAACATTTTTTTTTGGATTTCACATTTTATGGCCTAACATATCGTGGTGTCTATTGCTTCGTGGACTGGTTCCCATAGTTAAATCTAAGCAGATGCTTCGTTGACTCAAAACATCTTTAAAATATGTTGACTACGTTGACTACGACTTCTGTCTGTATAGATAATTAGACGACTCACCAAAACAACTTTCAAATTCTCGATTGTTTACACAGTTATTTACGTGCTGGGGTGGACAGAACAAACATTGCTTTTAATGCGGCACCCTTAAGTGGAGCTTTTTTTTTACTTAGAACGGATAATTGACAACATTTTCCAAAAGCAATTTTGGCAACAGAAGAAAATCATCAGGCAACTGAAGCTCTTCTAACGTTTGTAAATGTATAGTATTTCGAATAGAGGTACCACGACCAAATGATCCCTTGCTGTGCTCTTGACGTTTGTAGAGTTTCTCCATAGTGTCTCCCTCAAATTGTAGTCGCCGTAGTCTAGTAGGTAGTGTGTTAATTTATTAGACGTGAGGCCTTGGTTAAAACCCCAGCTCAGACATCTTCAAGTAAGTGAAATATGAAAAAATATTTCTTAGGCGACTTCCTCTCAGCAGATTTCTGGCAAAAACTCTGTAAGGAAAATAAAATTACCATGAAAAGTTTCTCACAAAAAATATGTCGTTCGGAGTAAATTTTAAACTGTAGGTCTCGCCACTCATGTATATAATTAACACACACATAAGTGGTGTGAGAAGCTAGGCTGTATGCCTGACTGGAGGGTAGTAATGACCAAATATGTATGTGCGTATGTATGTATCTACATGCTGCGTTGACTCAAAGCATTTTGAAAATATGCTGACTGGGACACCGACTTTTATTTGTAGGGGCAATTAAACGGCTCACCAATACAGCTTCCCAATTCTCCATTTTACTCACTGTTGCATACGGGTGGCCACAAAAACATAGCTATTCTGTGACTCACTTGTCTAGAAACTTTTCTAAGCCGAAGGGATTATGGAGAGCATTTTGCAGCATTTTTGCATGATCAAAAGCAATTTTGGCAACAGAAGAAAAACCTCGGCCTCTTACAACCCCTCTAACGTTTGTAAATGTATTATTGAATAAAGGTACTATGATTAAACGATCCATTGCTGTGCTCTTAACTTTTGTAGAGTTTCTCTATAGTGTCTCCATCTCCAACTTAGTTGCTCTGACCACAAAATTGGGTATTCGATGTCAGTGAGGGCACTCCTTTGTTTCAGATTGGCAGATATTTCTGAAAATGCTTTAACGCTACACATGTTCCAGGTATGTATGGCTGCCTTTCAAAATTTTAGTTGCTTTGTGTTTGAACAAAGTATCGTGTTTCATAATGCCGCTGTACAAAATATATACAATGTATTCTATTTCAAAATGTCGTCAATATGTATTTTTAACGCAGTCCAAAAGCAATCTGGCATCGTATTTATAATTGATGCACTGTTTGGTTACTTTGCATATCTACATACATAGTTTATATACAGTAGTTGAATTGCATACAAACTTTGTATTGAGACATTTTGGAAGGCAGCCCATGTATTCTAGTAATTCATGATTCATGTAGGAAATGAAAGCACCTACATAGGGTATTTCACTAAGGTTAATTTTACTTATTATCACGACTTCAGTGATTTGTTAAACAAGCGTCGCTTAAATAAAATTTTTATGAGAAGTGTAAACTTAACTTTGGTTTTTCTATGCTTGACAGTTTAGGTTTTTAAGGTTTTCAAAGAAGAAACAAAGAATTAATGAGCTCTACGTGCGTATATAAATTTTTTTTATGCATATTTTTGAATTAATAAGACATTGTTGTTGTTTTGTTTAATAAAATAAATAAAAATAATAATTAAACAATTTCCATTGAATGGAATGAATGTGTCAGCACGTATTCACCTGCTTTAATAGTGATTTTCCCATTCATTTGTTATGCTACGTTTTATTACGTTTCAATACATTTTTCTTCATTGAATTTCTAAATTATGAACGTTCTTTGGGTTTTTGGTAAATAAAAGAAACTTTACAACTTCAAATTATTAAATTATTCAGTTTAAATTTAATTTTTTTCATTCTTTTTTTCTTTAATTTATTGGCGCCAAATTGATTTCTTAAGCGGCGGCAACTGCACCAAACACACAGTACATGTGTAGTACAACGTTTTAAAACCATTATATATGTAGTATAGTACCGTAGTGTGTGTATAATGTGTTGTTGTCTGGTAACCAAACTAAATTGACATGTTTGGCCGAATGTAATTATAAATTTAACCAATAAAATCAGTTTTTTATGCGTTAAATTATTTCTTTTGAGGTTTTTTCTACTTTTTTCCATAAAGAAAAAAAAATTCAAAACGCATTTATTTATGGTACCTTATAGCTATTGACACTGACATCAGCCATAATAATACAACCACTGCCATGGAAAAGTTGAGTTACAGTAAGAGGGGTACCAGTCTACTACTGTATGTGATATGTGTGGCGTTTAAAATTATTTGAAGAATAATTTGTTTATAATTTTTTAAAATATTTATTTTATTATGTTTATGCCATACCATCCATACCCAACAGAGTCATAACGTATCGTATCGTATATAATATCGTATTTAAATGAAAATTTATTTTCAGTCAAGTCTATGCCAGCGTCTGTTTATTCGTATGTACATTCGTATGGCGATTTTCGTGGGGGCCTAATTTATGCCTGCAGGCCTGGGAAACACGACTAATTCATATTAATTTGTGTGCGATTGAGAATTTGTTTTTATGTGCTGCAGGTGCAGAAAATTTTTTATATCTGTAGGTTGATTTTGTTGTCTTTTTTCTGTCTTTTTGTGTGTACGTTTATTTTGTCTTTATATTCATATTTGTTTTAATAATTTTCTTATTCAATAATTTTTTAGTTTTTTGTTTTATTTTGTTTCTCCATTTTAAGTCATAATTGAATATGAGTTTACCGCAGCTGTATGTTGAACACAGTGTGCAGTGAATTTTATTTGGAATTAATTTTAATTTCTCAGTATTAAAGTTGTGGATAACATCCTAAAAATTTTACAATGTTAGTCTAAAGGCCATTATTACAACTTGCCGTTAAAGTTGGGTTTAGTTAAAGGTAACTTTATCTAAAGTGAACTTTAAAGTCACCTTTAACTTCTTTTCGTTATTACAATCTACAGATAATATAAAGTTAACTTTTTCAAAAATGCGGGCAGTGCGAGAGCAATGTCGCTAAAACTGCGCAATTAAACAAGTTGTTTTTAAACTCAGTGGCAACGAAGGATTTCTGTTTTTGTTTTATTTGCTTATTTTGTTTATATTTGAAGTTGCCACATTGAAAATAGTATATAATATGGCAAGTTCAAGCTTAAACTTAACTTTAAAAGTTAAAGGTAGGATGATCCTTCCTTCACTTCCACCTTATTGTCTCCTTATAATATCGAAAAACAATTTATCTGCCCTTTAAAATACTGCCTTTAGATAACGGCAAGTTGTAATAATGGCCCTAAGAGAGATATTTTACATTTCAGTATGAATATTGTGCAGTGACTTGAGTAGACAAGAGCTCCATGTTCAAATCTCCCTAAGCTCTGATATCTTCTAAAAATACATACATACATATGTACATAATTAGTCATTACAATCCTTTAGCCAGGATTATAATCTTTGAAGTGTGGGGTTTGAACCGAGGCCACATGCCCAATAAGCCTGAAAAAACTTCACGTATCTACAAATTGGGGGTTCAATCAGTCATCTTTGAAATGAACACATAAAATTTGTGAAATGTAAGACTATGGGCTGTAATCCTAACTAATATGCCGACATGGTAATTAAAATATTTTTAAGTCTCGTTCTTACAGTAAAGACATTCAGTTATTTGGTATAGCAATGCTATTCGCAAAAGTATTAGGAACCAATTCTTCAAAATCAATCAATCCTCGAGCAATATGTTCAAAAAATCGTCTTCGAAGAATATGTCCAAAAACTAGGAATGTCCTATGCCCTCTGAAACGTCCCCTTAGAATAATCTTGTTTACTTTACTGTCTTCTACCGGCATATAGAGCGCTCAATAGCACTTCTCCAAACGTGCACAATCGTCTGTTTTCATATTCAAATTCATCTTCCAAGTTAAAATAGTGCAGTATCCATAGGTAATGGTCTACAAGCCAGATTAGTAAATTAGATTGGAATTAATCACAATACTTTTTAAGTAAAAGCCTTGTTACACCAAGCTCATCACTGGCTTTTTATTTTCCATGGACTGGCGCTCGGTTATTGTAAGGTGGACCAGTCCTCGTATCATATATAAAAGAGCGAGATTTCGTGTTTGGAGCCGTTTAACAAGACCCTATGATAACGTAAGTTAGGCTACGACGTCGCCGTAGCCATCGCCGTAGATGTCGACGTATTCTAGAAGGTAAAGCGATGGCTTATTAAACGTGTCAAGCCCCAAGTCAGACTTTTTCAACAAAAACGAAATACGACAAAATGTTTCTTCGGCGACTTCCTCTCAGCAGATTTCTGGCAAATACTCTGAGAGTAAAAATAAAATTGCCATGAAAAAGTTTTTTAAAAACCAGTCGTTCGGAGTCGACTTTAAACTGTAGATACCGTCACTCATGTATAAAATTAACACAGACAAAATAAGTGGTGTGAGAAGCTAGGTTGTAACCCTGATTGAAGTGTTATAATTATCAATTATGTATGTATGTATGTAGGTAAGAGAGTTACAGAGGTTTACCTTTCTGCAGCTTCGTTTCAAATCAAGTAAAATATTGCCAACGTTATAAGTCCGGTAAATATTAAGACCTTCACCGGGAACAGCTTACTTGGATCCTGTAAGATCCCGTTGAAAAACCGATATTGCACAAATCTGTTATACATACAGAATTGGTCATTACAACCCTTCAGTCAAAATTACGACCTAGCTTCTCCTACCACTTATGTTGTGTGTGTTAAATTTAATCCTTAAGTGGCGGGACCTACAGTTTAAAGTCGACTTCGAACGACAGATTTTTGAGAAACTTTTTCGTGGCAATTTTATTTATTTTCAGAGTTTTTGCCAGAAGACAGAAGAAGTTCCCGAAAAATTTTTTTTTTCATATTTTGTTTTGTTGGAGATGCCTGAGCTGGCGTTTAAACAAAGGTTTCACGTATAATAAGCCAACACACTGCCTATTAGGCTACGGCGACGGCTTCAATCCTAACTAACTTAAAATATAACGTGATTAATCCTAGTCTAACTCACGACTTACTTGTGTAGAGTCACCTCCAAATACTATACTATTTTGACTTTAAAGTTGAACAGATGATTTTACATTCCGTTCCATTGGACGCTCTACATGTGGATCGAAGGCAGCAATGTGATCGGGATTATTCTGCAGTAACGCTTAAATATACGGGTAGCGTTGCGGACGTTTCAGATCTCACGTTCGGGATTTTTTTACCCTATATTCGGCCCCTATTCGTGAATTGTGTTGGAATACAGAAAAGATAGTTTTTAGTTTTCATTCGATTGGTTTTAAAGCTAATAAGAATGCAATAGCAAAGAAATGAAGACGATTTTATACGTATTTATTGGCCATTACAACGCTCTCTTTTATGAAGATAAGAAAAATCGAGATAAGCATACCCTATAACATGACATGTTTGTCTAGTGTTGTTGGTAACATGTTGGTTTACCGGATGTGAACTTCAAGACCCTCTTCTGACAAATGCTCTGACGGTAACTCATTGCAACGAAAAAGCTTAAGCTCTCAAGGTCAACTGCCGCTCACAAATGAAATTAACACACTCTCAGCAGAGATGACGTGGAAAGCTAGACTGTAGCCCGTACTCGAACTAAAAAAGTATGATTGTGGCCTATATGTGTGTAGGTATGTATGTTCAATTTATTGATTCCCCTAACACAAGTTTTTGTTTTTCTTATTTTTTGTTTGTTTCCTTTTTATCACATTTTGTCCCACTGTTCATACGACTACATTTAAGGTATGCTTTTCATTTCATTTGTATTTACTTTTAGTGACTAATTTAATATAAAAAAGCATTACAACTACAACAACAACATATGAAAATGATAAGATTTTTTTTCTGATGTTGTTTTTGCTGGTATCTTTTCGATATTTTTTTAACACACACAATTCAAGTCACTTTAATTTCACGATTGTACGAGTGATTTTAAGCTTATAATTGCAATAATTGCTAGTTTTTTTCATGCAACATTTTGTGTATGTGATTTTTTTGATGTTGTTGTTGTTATCGTTTCTTTTTTTTTCTAATGGTAAAAATTATCGAAATGGTTAAACAATTTAATGATGCATAATTGGATCATTGACCGTTGGATAGATGGAGTTTATGTCTCTATTTAAAGTTTCTTTTTTTTCAAGAGATTGAGATTAAAAACAAACAACAAAAACAATAAAATTAAAAAAAAAATCAAAAAATAAAATGAAATTAAAAACGAAATTGCATTTTAAGCGTAATTTTATGCGAAATTTTATGGGGTGTGTAAAGCAACTCAACCGATAGACTTAAAAAAAATTTTTTTTCTAAATTTTTAATGTAAAGTTTCGATTGTTTTTATTAACGAATATAAAATCAATTAAGTATTGAAACGTTGATAAATATTTTAAAAAAATAAAATTTAAAATACTCTTGGCCATTGTAATTGATAAAACAATTTACCACCAAATGACATAAAAAATTGAATTTTTTTTACCCCTTTTTTCTTAAGAGGATTTCATTCCATTTCTATTTTTTAATTGCAAATAAAATTACCTCATAACTCTCTGTGTCTCTATGTCTCTCTATCTCGGTTTACAGAAAATAAACAACAAAATAAACAATTGAATAACGCCAGCAGCTATCGAAAAACTATACACCAAATGGCATACAAACAATCATAACATGTGCCAACAACATCATCATCAAGACGTTACATGAAAAATTTAAACAGACTTGCCACACACATGCACACGGGAGACTATATATGTTAACCTACATGTGTATGTAGTATATGTGAATGTAAAATCCTCATCAATATTTCATAATTCGTACCGAAAAATATAAAAATTCAATTTAAGCCATCTGTCATAATCGATACCAGGCGTTTAGCACAAGCATGTCTAAGAAAGTAAATGAAGCTTGGTTTTCTGTCTCTCAAACATACATACATACGAGCAAATTCCCCAATGATGCTGATGTTGCTAAACGGTTGCTTTATTATGTTTTATGGGGATTTAAGCAAAAAGGTCAACTGGAGGAAGAAAAATAGAGTGGAGAAAGGGGGAAAGCAAAAGAGAAAACACTCATAAATTGGGCAAACGTAATTAGTAAACGTTTTCAAAGTTAAAGGATATTTCAGGGCGGGCAAAGCTTGTGTAAATTGGAAGCATTCCAAAGTTTCGACAGCCCTCTGCAGTGCTAAGTATTCTTAGTAGTTGAATAAGTTTATTTAAATCAAACTAAACGGACAAGGCCCTGTGTGACACAAAATTCTATGAACGGCAAGCTACCCGCTAAGCTAACCTACATACATACATACATAATTGGTCATTAGAACCCTTCAGTCAGGATTACGACCTAGTTTCTCACATCACTCATGTTGTGTGTGTTAATTTTATACATGAGTGCCGGGACCTACAGTTTGAAGTCAATTCCGAACGACAGATTTTTGAGAAACTTTTCATGGCAATTTTATTTATACTCTCAGAGTTTACGCCAGAAATCTGCTGAGAGGAAGTCACCGAAGAAATATTTTTTTTATTTCGTTTTGATGTCTGGCCTGGGGTTCGAACCCTGGCTTTACGTCTAATAAGCCAACACACTACCTACTAGACTACGATAACCTAACCTAACCTAACCTTAATCCTCCAGCGCACAAAATAAGAAGCAAAAGGAGTATCCTAAGCACATAAGTCCGTGTGAATAGTATCACCACAATTACGCAGGGTGCGTTCTGGTACAATTTCGATTCCAGACATGAATAGCCTGTGGAAACTTATGACACATTTTACCAAATGGCTCTCATCTCTGTACATTATGTTCGACGAATCTAAAGAGGCGAGCGACACTCTGAGCATATAATCTTTCTATTTAGGGCGATTATAACGCATTGAAAAATATTGGAAGAGGAAATACAAATATCAGATTTATATTGAAGGATATACACGAATGTAACCTCAACTTTATTGAGGAACATTCCACAGTGACCAATGACTTTACAGCAGACAGTGGACTGACTACCACTAACTCTGTTTGCATTGTAACCCGTTGCAGAAGTATGTGCTCACCAGAGATCAGCAATGAGTACTCAAAAGGATGAATAGAATCGAATCATATTTATAATATCTGATACTTATACACATTCATACTTATTTTAATATCATGGAACCTCTCTACTCATATTCAAAGTTTGAAGTGTACTTATCACATTCATACTTAACAACACGTACGAGTATGATGTTGATTTTGACTCTCCATAACGCAACATATACACGAATCACAAAATAAGTATGATTCGTGTACGAACACTGAAATACTTACTAGAAGATTGTGTGTTTGCTATGCTGGCTGCTCTGTTTTTTTTTTGCTTATGGGTCTTTTTTTCTTGTAAATGCAACAACAACTAAGACTGCAAATTTTGGTGAATGATTCGAGTCACTCGAACATACAACTGATATTGATGAGCCTAAAATAGGCTCAACTTACTCGACTTCGAGTCTCTGGAATCATTTATAAGTATTATAAGTATTTTAAAGTTATGAATCTAAATGGGTAGGCTGGCTTATGAATCAAACATATTTCGAATGATATGAGTTTGATGTCAACGTTGTACTCATACTCATTGCAACCTGTATTTATAAATGAACATTGTAGTGAGTACGAATGAATCAGAGTACATAGTTAAATTGTCAATATTGTTGACTCACTTATATTCAAAATTTCATGAGTGCTTATGAGTAGCGAAAAAACTATTCATTGCTCATCTCTGGTCCTCACTATCACCAGCAATCGACGAATTACAATTTGCAGAAGAGGGGGTAATAGCTTTCCTAGCCATGTGAGAGATTAGCAGTATCAATTGCAATGAATATCCGCAATTGTTTGACGATTATTTTACACAAAGCAGACGAGATTTCAATCTGATTTTCCATGAGTCAACTACTTTAATACATTTCGCATTATCATAGCGTCGTAATGTGTCGAGGTGGACGTAGTTTAGTTGGTAGTGTGCCGCCTTATTTGACGTGAGGCCATGGTTCAAACCCTAGACCAGACTTCTCGTACAAAAGGAAATATGAAAAGAGTACATCTTCTTCGACTTCCTTTCAGCAGACTTCTGGCAAAAACTCTGAAAGTAAATAAAATTGTCATGAAAAGTTTTTAAAAAACGTCTGCCGTTCAGAGTCGACTTTAAATTGTAGGTCTCGCCGCTTTTAGATAAAATTAACACACAAAACATGGATGATGGAAGAAGCTAGGTCGTAATCCGGAAGGGTTATTATGTCCAATTAAGTGCGTAGATAATTATGTGACTATGGTCAGCCAGTTTTATTTGCTATTCAGTCGGCATTCGAACATGTATTCGTCGTGGGCTACAGATCTGCTGTCTAAGAAAATTACAGTCCCCTTGTTCGTACTGGATACAGTAGCAGAATACCGAATCCGCTTCGACTTCACAGAAAGTAATCGTATTATGTGCTCTCCCTTACACTTTTGAACCTCAAGGAGTGGTTTAAAAATGTCAAAAATGTACGTCGAAAAATATGTTTTACGAGGATAACCAACCTGTTTATTTGGAAATATATGTCCGAAAGTAAGTCTCAGATTGAAAACGAAATAAATATGTGTGCACCCTAAAACCTTAAACTCTCCTTTTAAAATCATCGAATTTCTAGAAATTTTCCTTTTCTTTGCCTAAAAGTTGGCCTTCTCTGCTCTGAAAGACCTTAAGCACTAAAAACTTCTATGCATTTAACTTCTCTTGACATGTCTTAACTGAGGCAAATGAAACTTTAACTGTTGACTTCTCGTATAATATGTGCGAGTAGAATAAAGTTATTAAAATCCATTAAAAGAAATATTTTTTATTTACTTGTAGTTGTTGTTGTCATTTTTATTAATTTGGGGGTTAAATTTCATGTCTTAAGCCAACACAATCTGCCACTGTGTGCCCAGCTACTGTTACAACCAACCGACTGCTGTTGTCGATGTCTGCCTTGAAACTTTCATTCGTTGCGTTTGTGAGTGCACTCGCTTGTAGGATAGAATGGCCTGCTGTTATAGGATGAACATGTGTGATTACGTGTGTGTATGGAATGTCTCCCTGTTTGCGTAGATTTGTTTTCTTTTTTTTTTCTTCTGGCCATTACGTGAGTTCGTGCCGTAAGTGAGCTGAGCTGAACTGAGTGGAAAAGAGTAACACAAGTGATGAATAAATAATATGACACCTCATTTGGATTAGAAGAAGTAGAAAGCAAACAGGGATATCAAATCACCAAATAAATATTTGAGTTCGCTCTCTCTCTCTCTCTCTCTATCTCTCCTTCCCTCTGTGTCCTTGGTGAATAATAAAGATGCACGACGATTTACAGATAAATTACGGATACATTTTTTTAATAAAAATTGTTCAATGATTTCCCTAAGGATTTGGATTAGAAAGTAGACTTGAAAGGGTTATTTGAAAGGGTTTAAAGTATGTCTTAATATACGAATTATGAAATAAATAATTCCGTACAAAATTTTCTTTTCATTTAACTGAAATAGAAAAGGGTTTAGAATGTTAAGTAAAATACTACGTGTAATAAAGTTACCTACCTACCGCCCTTTTATTTGATTTCATTTGACTTTATTGCCGTATGCCGCAATGCTTTTAAATATATAAAAGGAAAATAGCATTAATAACAGGGAAAAATTATTAATCGATTTAGACTAAGTTTGTTAGGGTCATTATAACAACTTTCTGTTAAAGTTAGGTTTAGTTAAACTTAACTTTAGCTAAAGTGAACTTTAAAATCACCTTTAACTTTTTTTTCGTTATTACAACTTGCTGTTAAAGTTAGATTTAGTTAAAGTTAACTTTAGCAAATGTGAACTTTAAAGTCACCTTTAACTTCTTTTCGTTATTATAACTTGCTCTTAAAGTTAGGTTTAGTTAAAGTTAACTTTAGCTAATGTGAACTTTAAAGTCATATTTAACTTCTTTTCGTTATTACAACCTAGTGATAAAATAAAGTTAACTTTTTCAAAAATATGGCAGTGCGGAGTAATATCGATAACATTGCTCAATTAAATAAGTTTTTTTTAAACGCAGTGGCAACGACATGCTTCTTTTCTTTTTTGTTGTATTTGCTCAGTTCGTTCATATTTGATATAATTAATCTTCGCTTTAGCTTAACGCTCACTTCTACCTTATTGTCCACTTATAATAATGAAAAAAGAATTTATTTGGCCGTTAAAATCCTCCCTTTAGTTAACGGAAAGTTGTAATAATGGCACTTAGTTGTTGTCCCTTACTCTTCGATTTTAGGTCAACAATTTATACGGCAACTGCCTGCTCATATACGATAGACCTTATGTTGTGGGTTGGAGGATTAAGGCTAGGTTAGGTTAGGTTATCGTGTAACTTGCCATTCACAAGCAAGTTCATTCGGTGGTCGTATGCCCCATTACCTTAACCAGTGTGAGGTAAGCCCTCTTGTCTTGATCTGTTAGTGGTAGGTTTGAACTACAGCGGTCAGTTTCCTTAGGGGCACGTTCGCCACCATGCTCCCATAATCAAACGTTCTGTCACCCAAAAACCGATGACGTCTGTTCTGAAGAACACTCGCTTAGACGGTGTTGCGTCCATTCTGTTTCCTCCACATCATGGCAGCTTCCGCAGTTATCCAGGTGGGGCAGACCGAGCTTGTTAGCGAAGCTGCCAATAGCGCAGTGTCCCGTTAGAAATCCTGCAAGAGTGAGAGCCGTTCTCTTATCGTACTCAAGAAGTTCCTTGGAGGATTAAAGTCACATTCAAAATAAAGTCATAAGACAGAAGGGTTGTAATTATGTTATGTAATCATGAACGAATATTTATTCGTTCAAAAGACTTTCCAGAAGTTACCAGCATACATTTTAAAACCGTTTAGGATTTATTTAAAGAGAAAAAACACACACACACACATTGCTTGCAAGTGTTTTTGGCACACCTAATATTTAAATTTGATTTGTTATTATTCAGCGACCCTCCTATTAACACTAGACTATTTTTAATGCACTGACTCACAAGGTTTTTAAAAAATAATTTTTTTCGTTTTTTTTGCTTAAATATTATTTCTTTTGTAAAAACAAAACAATTATTCATTTGTTTAAAATTAAATAAATAAAATGCAACAAAAACAATAAAAAAAAACAAAAAAATAGAGAGAAAACATGATAAATGATATTTAAAATCTATTTTGACCAAAACTACACTTTTAAACAAATTATTATTAAATACTTAAGTTTTCATTTAAAGAAGGAAAAACAAAAAGAGCTGGTTGGACAGAATAGAAACGAACCCCAAAAATAACCTTTTTTTTGGTGAACATAGATTCAAAAACAAAGCCATAGCTAGGCTACTAAAGACCGCCAGAACGGATCTTTGTTTTTTTCTTATTTAGAAGAGCAGACAACAGCAAACGGCAACAGTTTAGTGCAATAAAAACGTATTTTAAATTGTTTTTTAGAATTTGTTGTTGTTGTTGCTATTGTTGTTGCCGTTTGAGATTTTAGCCAAAATTTTACTACTTTATTAGCCAGGGTGCGAGTCAACCGATGCAGACACTTTGTTTGCTGTCATTTCATTAAGAACAAATTAATTTATCATAAATATTGGCTGGCTGACTAGCTAGCTCGCTCGCTGTCTATGGCTATGGCTATGGCAACGACCACGACAACCTCAACGGAAACACCGCGACAGCGATAATGTCTACAACTGCAGTATAGGCAAATATTAAATATTTTTTTAATAGCAATTAAATAAATCGTTGAAAAATTCACGAAAAAATCACACGAAAATGTATTTGAGGACGAGAAAAAAACATTCAATTTAAATTAATTTATTCACGTCATAAATAAACGATGATGTTAAATTTGTTGACTGTCTGGCTGTCTAACTAATCGATAGCCTGCAATTGCCTGTCTGTCTGTCGTCCGAGACATTCTCAGACATCTTTTTAAAAAAAATTTTCATTAGACCCGTCTTCCATTAAAGTTTAATAGCTAATATAAGCCAAATGCATTTCAATTTATTGGTCTCAGAGTCAGCATGAAACAATTTGAAAATCGATAAACAAAAATTCAATTAATTTCGATTAACGATTTGCATAAAAATTTTCAATTACTTCAACAATAAAATACCTGTGATGAATTAAAACAAAAAAGGTTTCAGTTCCCATTAACCTTTTCAGAGCAATAATTACAGTTGCCTAATGGCATGACGTTGTTGTTTGTGTTGCCTTGTGTTGTCAATAACACTGGCGCTTTATTTTGCAAACACTGGAGAATTCGATAATTCTCTAAAGAATTCGTTTAATTTTTAAAAATAAAAAAATTTAATTTTTGATTTTAATTGTTTAATTATTAAGAACAGAATTTTAATTTCAATTGTCGGTTTTGATTAAAGTCTTGATTTGAGATATACACCCAGATACTGTGTAGATTGTTTATTAAGTCAGAAAATGATATTTCTGATACTGTGTTTCAGTATAAAAAACGATTCGTGACATGTGGATAAGCCAAAAATGCTTATTAGGTTTGCCAATTCTTTATGAATAGACTAGTATTGGTCATTACAATCCTTCAGTCAGGATTACAACCTAGTTTCTCACAACACCGATGTTGTGTGTGTTAATTTTATAAATGAGTGGCGGGACCTACATTTTAAAGTCGCCTCAAAACGGGACTATTTAAATCGAAAGGCCGTTCAATGTTCCCCTGCTGAGCATCATATAAGCAATCATTTGTCTACTAATATTTTTTAAATGTCAGATTCTGTACATATCGACAAACGCCTACATTTTTTTTATGATGATACTCATGGAAATAATTTACTTAGACATGCAATTATTTTCCGGTTTCATCGTTTCCTATACTTACAACATGTAGAAAACAGAATTCGCTTTTGAAATTTAATTAATTTGTTTACAATTTGTTACTCTAAACAAATAACAATTGAGTGTGATGTAAACAAAAATAGAGAAAAAAATCATTTGATTTTGATCTTTTCCGTGTGACTTACTGGAAAAAAAACGCAATTTTCTCTAATCGAACTTGTCATCTTTCAACAAAAAACAGCACATGAACAGCACTAGCAGCAGCAGCAAATAGTTATGGCATCAGCGTGAGTATGTAAACTCTGGTTTAATTGCAATACAAAAATCTTACATACATTGTAAAACAATGCAAACATCTTTGTTTCTTTCTTTTCTTCTCTATGAATAAACATCTGTACAATTAGAGTCAGTGGAACGTAAACTGAAATGTAAAACACCTGCTGTATACAGAGCCAACAACCCAAGCCCACACTTGTTTCGTAAAATAAGCACACAGAGAGCTGAATATATAAGCCATCTACCCATCTACAGAAACAATCGTCTTAGATTTTCCAACTGATTTCCACACATATACGTCTGAGTATGAGTATGAGTATGAGTATGCCAACTCAGGCATTTCATTTCCATTTCCATTCGTTTCAATTGTTGTTCATTTTCATTTGATTATCTGCAGCATCGTTTTCATTTAAATGCTTTTGATTTATGAACAGATTATTTATTGTTGTTGTTGTTGTTATTGTTGTTGTTTTTTCAACATTAAAATTTAAATATTTTTTTGTTGTTGTTTTTGTATCATTTTAGATAAACTTAACGGTTACAATATCATGTGATTTGTATCAGCGTTTGCAATTACAATGATGGCCATTGTCATCATTAACGATTACAAATGCATTTCGTCATGTATTTGGAGGCCTGAAAAAATTTTTTCAAATCATTCATTTTAGAGAGATTAATGAAATATTTGCATTGTCATCAATCAAATACATGGTTATTTCAGGTGACTGCCCATCCAAGAAAAATTTTTGTATGGACTCACTTAGGCCGCATTGGGCCCATTGTGCTACCACAGTCATCCGTTATCCCCTAGACACGAAACCATTCGGAGCTCCTGATGAAGTGATTCAGGCTGCCAATGTCAATCCCTGACAGTTCCTCCAGTTCTTCCATGTAGTAAGTACCCAAGTACCTCCTTCTCCTTTGGCAAAGAGTCGGGCATGTACCCAGCAGATGAGGGACAGTCTCCTCTTCTTCTTCATATCTCCAGCTTCTGCAGAAGTCGTTAGCAAGGTGTCCAACACCAATGCGCCTCGCTTGCGTACCCATAATGCACTGCCCTGTAATGACACCGACAACTACACTGAGCGCACCTCTTTGGAGTTTAAGTAGACTCATTGTGCGCCACTCATCCAGCCTAGGACAGATTTTACTAGCCGTTCTACCCGTGTCCGATGCCGCCCACCTGTCGTTGACGGAACCGACGATCGCATTATCAATTATGAGCTTGCAGGTCCTCATAGGTATGCCTATATTCGGGAACTCAGCGGAGAGTTCGATGGTTGTGCCCTGTCTGGCAAGTACAAATACATGGATTATAAAGTTTCAAATCATGAAAAATTTGCTAAGAGCTTTTGTCAATTAAAAAAAGGCAAAATAAGATTGAATTGTTCCAGAACTGCTTAAAATGCTAGAGTTATTCTTACTCAATGCATCATCAAAATCAAAAATGTTGAACACAAAAACACAGAAATATTTGTGGCGCTTTATTCAGATAGATCCCCGGAAAATATTCTCGTGTATTGGACTAGCTAGGTTGGTCAAAAATTACCCATTTAGGAACCTCTTCTCGACAGGAAATGTAGGACAAAGTAAAAAGAAAGTCCGATCTTTCACACTTTAGCTCATTGCAACATTTGCAAATGCCTTGTTATGGAAGACCTAGTTTTCTTGGATGCGAACTGATAACTTAGGTCCCAGCAATCACTAAAACTATCCTGTATCAGTGGAGTCTATAAATATGAATTAAACCACAAATTGGTAGCATAGCACAGCTGGATCTGCCCTTTGTTACTAAGTCACGTTGCGAAGTACACGCAAATTTAATTAGTCATTACAGCCATTCAGTCAGGATTACGACCTCGCTTCTCACACCACTTATGTTGTGTGCGCTAATTTTTAATACATGAGTTGCGGAACCTACAGTTTGAAGTCGATTCTGAAAAAACAGATTTTTTGCTCTCAGAAGTTTTGCCAGAAATCTGTTTGAGAGAAAGTCGCCGAAGAAATATTCTTTTCATATTTCGTTTCGATGACTGACATAGGGTTTGAACCGTGACCCTAAATCTAATAAACCAACACACTATCTATTAGACTACGGCGACTACTAGAGGATTTTCCTGTCACTTATATATAAAGAGACTCAAACATAGTGGCCACCAACACTACTCCCCTCTTTTCTTTTTTCCACAACATATTTTCCTAGTTGTAATGCACTGCATGAGTAGGGGCTATCCTCTGAGTGTTGGTCGTACCAAAAACAAACCAAGGCTCTCATCTAATAAGCCAGCATACTGCCTACTAGAATACGGCAACTTCGGGTAACAGAGTGCTTAACAGATACTGACCTATTTAAGGTATGCAATTCGGCAACTTTAGCTTGTAAGGATTATTTTCTCTACTTGCTGTCATTGCATACATACAGAATTGGTCATTACAACTCTTTAGTAAGGATTACCACCTAGGTTCTCACACCACTTATGTTGTGTGCGTTAATTTCATACATGAGTGGCGCGACCTACAGTTTAAAGTCGATTCCGAACGACAAATTTTTGTGAAACTTTTCATAGCAATTTTGTTTACTCTCAGAGTTTTTGTCAGAAATCTGCTGAGAAGAAGTCGCCGAAGAAATTTTTTCATATTTTCGTTTCGATGTCTGACTTGGGGTTTTAACCATGGCCTTACGTCTAATAAGCCAACATACTAACTACTAGACTATGGCGACTTCCTTACACGAATTCCCATACTCAAACCTAAAAAACAAACATACGTCATACGTCATACGTCATTATCCAATTGCAATGTGATTCTATATAAGAAACTAGTTTTTCAATATTCCCGCAGCCAACATACATTTCTCTTGGCATACAAAATTATACTTTGCCAGCCAACTGTGATTTCGATTAAAATTGCCTTGATTTATGGCGAATATTGATTGCAAATATCGTGAAATTCTTCGATTGACTCATAAATCTAAAACCTAGTGGAACAACGCACATTTTTTTCCAATTTTTTTTTCAATTCTTTTTTGTTTTTTTCCTCGGTTACAGTCATTTCAACTGCACACAAGCATTTGAGAACCAGCTCAAGATAATTTGCCTTCATAACCTCTGACCTTAAATCGCATAAAACTTTCAAACAAATTTCAAATGATCATAATTTATATATAAAGAAACGATAACAACAACAACACTAACAACAACAAATAACAACATTTTTGTCTGCATAACAAACAAATCATTTGGATTTGCTTGCCATTTCTGTTACTCTGGTTGTGTACTCACTGTCTTCACTTAAGACAAGAAAACGAGAAAAAAAATTATTCCATGTAAACTGGCCAACTCCTTCATCATAACGATGTCAGTTATTTCACGAACTCTGATGTCTATTGCAGGGAGAGTGTATTTTGCAAAAGCCACTACCAACCAATTTCAGTTCTTTTTTCGTATTTTTTTCTTTGCAAAAAATGTTAAATGAAAACGAAAACGATTTTTTCTCTCGTTTTTTTAATTTGTTTTTATCAACTTTGTAATGGCGCTGCATATGAAATCTGAAATTTAACGAATCTGTCAACTCAAATGTCTTGTGGCCAAGATTTATGTCCGAACGATAAATTATAAGTTTAGGAGTGTAGAAATATACTCGTAAAATACTTTACAGACAATATTTTTAAATACAAGTGCTGAGTTGTTGTTGTTGTTATTGGCATTGTTGTAATAGCTGTAGTTGTTGTAAAGAATTAACCACCAGCATATGAGGGATATATAAGAGGGATGCAGTGATGGGAAGAGATTGTAAGCGTGTGGCAAGAAAATAAACTTTCTGATCTAGATCGACTATTCACAAGCTCTACATGTGTGAGCTTGAAACGTAAGAACTGATATTCAATGGAAAAGCGAATCTAACCATTGTAAGTACATTGAGCGTGAGGCCTCGGTTCAAACCCCAGTTCAGTCATCTCCATCTGAACGAAATATGAAAAAATATTTCTCCAGCGACTTCCTCTCAGCAGATCTGGCAAAACCTCTGAGAGTAAATAAAATTGACATGAAAAGTTTCTGAAAAAACTGTCGTTCGTAGTCGACTTTAAACTGTAGGTCACGCCACTCTTGTATAAAAAAAATTAACGCACGCAACATAAGTAGTGTAAGATACAAAGTCGTAATCCTGAGTAAAGCGTTGTAATGACCAATTGTGTATGTAAAGTAACAAAAGAGACGCTCCATCCATCCAGAACATTCCTAGAAATTTCTTTGCAAGCAGGTCACATATATTTAGATATACAGTGAGCGCCAAAAGAAACTGTCTACTAAAGGATAAAATTCTAACAATCACCAAACTCAACTTTTACCACTTAAGGAGAGTGCCCGAAAAAATTTGAAAATATTCCGAATTTTTTTTATTTTTGTTTTTTTTTTTGTTTTAATTTTAAAAACTGGCAATGAAACAATTTTAAAAATAAAAATAACGGTAATTTATTAATGTATATTTCTTTTTAATATCCAGTTTCTTTTGGCGCTCACTGTATTTAGCTAGGAGGTAGGCTTTGTCCTTATAACAATCACCATCGTATTTAACCCTTTGGACAATTGGTGCCCAACTGACAATTATTGGCGGTGTTTTCTTGAAAGAAATTTTAATGGAATTGTAGGTGATCTCAACATATATTTCATAACAAATGAATGGCCTCACGTCTAATATACCAACACATTACCTACTAGACTACGCCGACTATTAACATACCAGCAATGCAGACCTTTATAGCACAGTAAGAAAGTCAACAAGTCTAATAGTAAACCACTGAAAAACAATGGTGAGGACCAAACTATGGTCAAACAACACCAGTCCGAATTATGGAAGAAGTTTTATTAAGGAATCCTATTGGTACCTGCTTCCATACAGCGAATCACATTCTGTAAACGAAAATATTTGAACTGAATGTCCAAATATTACTGAAATAGAACATCAAGTCACATGTTGGATGGATGGATGAACAGCATTTACCCTGAAGTATTAAGACAGAAGACGAAAACGCACTTTAGGATATTCATTCGTATTACTAAACAATTTTGAATTTAAAATTTTTCTCAGATGAGCTTGCATAAAGCGCGATTGTGGATTTACCGACAAAAACGTAATTACCGAAAGCAGGTACTGATGGAGGATAACGCTTCCCAGTGTAATGAATAACGTAGTTGAGTAAATTTTTAATAAAAAATTCTCAATATGTCCAACATCTAAGCTTACAAAGAAGCAAGTCATCTTCCGTGGTCGCAAATCGTATGTTGATCAAGTAAAAGTGTAAAAGTGACCATATAGTCGAGTAGGACTAATGGATTGCGAAGTCTATAACATGTTCGGGGTGCCTTAAGACTCAACAGGTCGTCCATATGGAAATAATTAGAATGCAAAGGCCAGACTTTAAAATGTTAATCGGGCTTATCAAAGACGAATGCTGTATATGCACGCGAACCTGGTGAGAGAGTTCAAATCAGCTTAGGCTGAGGCTCAGGTACGTAGTGAATAGTAAAGCAATTACTAGGGGCTGAAATACAAGTTAGAGAATTTTGAGGTTTAGTGGTTGGCTTCATTAGATTATAGTTTCATTAAGGCATTGACTTCATACATACATACATAATTGGCCATTACAATCCTTTAGTCAGGATTACGATCTAGCTTCTCACACCACTTATGTTGTGTGCGTTAATTTCATACATGAGTGGCGAGACCAGTTTAAAGTCGACTCCGAACGACAGATTTTTGAGAAACTTTTTCATGGCACTTTTAATTGACTCTTAGAGTTTTTGCCAGAAATCTGCTGAGAGGAAGTCGCCGAAGAAATATTTTTTCAAAT
The DNA here is from genome assembly GCA_936449025.2 of Sarcophaga subvicina. Classification (NCBI taxonomy): domain Eukaryota; kingdom Metazoa; phylum Arthropoda; class Insecta; order Diptera; family Sarcophagidae; genus Sarcophaga; species Sarcophaga subvicina. Next base: position 107,993,612 of record OW388083.2, on the reverse strand, counting down.
TCCGTTTTGATGTCTGGCCTGGGGTTCGAAGCTAATAATGTAATAAGCTAACACACTTCTTAGTAGACTGCGGTGACTTGAGTTCCTCTAAACTAAAAACAATATTTGTTTGATGAATAAAATGAATAAAAGTATGAATAGAACTTAGATAAAGTTACTTACTACCCTATTGGAGAACATATCTGAAGATCTTTGAACAAAACATCCATACTTTTATTGAAATTTTCGGCAAACCCATGATTTTACAAGATCACCTCAATGATAACCATTAAGACAGCAAACAATACGCATTCAACACATTTTAAAAATTGATTTTTTTTAATTTAAAGGAAATCATTGCCTGTTCTTCTAAAGCGTTAAAGTGTGCTGCTACGAACATCAAACAATACAACTCTCAACAACAACAACAACAACAGACACGGTTAGATGATAGTCTTTCTTGCTTGCTTTTTTTGCAGTGCAAGTGTGTTTAAGAAGTGTTCACATAAATAAAATGCGGGGTTTCGTTCCACCTCTTAAGAAAGAAGTTCGTTTAGAACAATTATTTGATTAATTGCATTTCACGGTTGTTTGGTCAGTTCGATGCTGAGATTCTGAAATGCAGTCGTCGAATGCAATACGTTTGTCGGTTGGTCTATTGATCAAAACGGCTGAAGCGCCATACTCTGCAGACTGCTGTTGCTGTTGTTGTTTGTTGTTTGGAGAATGCCGCTAGAAATTTATTACATGAACAAAAAAAATGGTATGAGTGTGAAGCCACCTGTGTGTAGATTTTTTTTCTTTTTTTGTTATCGATTTTTTTCCATTGATTTCTTTTTTGCCATGTAACTTAACTTTAAACAGACTGTGGGTTTAGAGTTGGAAATCTTGTGTTTTTTAATGAATAATTTAAAATAAGTTTTTTATGTACAGTAGTGGCACTTATGCTAAATGGTAGTCTTATTGGCAAATTGCATCAGATTGAAGTCTACTGGAAAGAGAGAGGTTAGGTTAGGTTTGAGGATGTGTACTTTGGGACAATATCAATACCAAGAAGTCAAAATGACCCATTGCAATACGTCCTAGAGCAGAGAGAGAGAGAGAGAGAGAGAGAGAGAGAGGATAGTAAAGGAGATAGTTTATTGGATAATGAGAAGAGGTAGGAAAGCCAGGATAAGGAGATGAATGAAAAACTAGACCACAAACACACAAGAGAATGCGACTACAACTTTGAAGTCCTAGCACTTCTCAAGCAGCTTAGCCTATTTATGAATCTATGGAGAGCCTTAATGTCGCCTCACCTCAAAGAGTCCAAACCATCAAAGAAGTCCAGGTCCTGCCCAGGGCCCTCAACCTACCAGGGGCTAAACAGTTGCAAACTCCTGCGCGTCGCAACCTATTCTGCAATAGTCCGGCTAGCATCTGATCCAAATCGTTGTGAGCGATCTAATCTCGCAGTGCCTTGTAATGAAACCCTGGAAAGTGGAAACAATAAAACAAAATAAATGCTAAGAAAGACGCAAAAAATTAGAATATTCTGCAGTTCTCTTAAGCTTTTCTTAGGAAATGTACATATTAATTTGGATTTGCAATCGAAGACACGAACCAGTGGTTCAAACATTGGCTAAGACATCTCGAACAAAACGAAATATGAAAAAATATTTCTTCGGCGACTGGCTCTCATCAGTCTTTTGACAAAAATTCTGTGAGTAAATAAAAACCTGTTGTTCGAAGTGGGCTTTAAACTGGAGGTCCCACCACCCATGAACGATATTAAAATATACAATGTGGGTGCTACGAGAGGCTAGGTTGTAATCCTGGCTAACGATTTGTAATGACAGAGTAAGTAAGTAAGCGCAATGGCCTTACTAGACGAGTACAATACATACATACATATAATGGGTAATTACAATCATTTAGTCAGGATTAAGACCAATCTTCTCACACTACTGATGTTGATTGTGTTAATTTTATCCATAAGTGAAGAGACCTCATGTTTAAAGTCGACTCCGAACGACAAATTTTTTTTTTTTTAAAACTTTTCATGGCTATTTTTTATTTCCTCTCAGAGTTCTTGCCAGAAATCTGCTGAGAAGAAGTTGTCGAAAAGATATTTTTTTCATATTTCGTTTAGCTGAAGATGTCTGACCTGGGGTTTGAACCTTGGCCTCGCGTATAATAAGCCAACACGCCACCTACTAGACTACGGCGACTACTAGTATAATTATCAATTGAAATAGATCCACAGAAATTCTGATGACCGCACAAATGCAACGATTATTATATAATACCCTGGCTATTACAAGCCAGTTCCAAAGACTGTGTTAAACAGTCATTCTACTTCTGTCATAAGCTTTAGGCCAGGTTAGATTTGCGAGTAGCTTGCCGTTCACAGGCAAGTTCACTCGGTGGCCATCAGAGATAAGCAATGAATCGTTTTTTCGCTACTCATAAGCACTCATGAAATTTTGTACATAAGTGAGTCAACAATATTGAAATTTAACTCTGAAATGTACTCTGATTCATTCGTACTCACTATAACATTGATTTATAGGTACAGGTTGCAATGAGTATGCATGCAACGTTGACATCAAACTCATACCATTCGAAATATTTTTGATTCATTAGCCGCCTACTCATTTAGATTTATAACTTTAGAAAAATACTTATAATAAATGGGTGATTTTTTAAGACCTATAGGAAAACTTTTCAAAAAAAAAACACATAAAATTCGGAAAAATGCATGAAATCTTTATTTGAATCGATAGTACGGTCCATACAATTTAATGTTTGAAGACTATTTCATGCAAATGTTGACTGCGCCACGAATGGTCCATCCGCTTAGTCCAATTTTGGCATATTCTTTCCAACATTTCGGCCGGTATCTCACAAATATATGCTTCAATGTTGTCTTCCAATGCGTTAATTGAAGCGGGCTTGTTTGTATAGACATGGGCTTTAACATAGCCCCACAAAAAATAGTCTAAAGGCGTTAAATCGCACGATCTAGGCGGCCAATTGACCGGTCCCGAACGTGAAATAAAATGTTCACCTAACTCGCCTCTCAATAAGTCCATTGTTACGCGTGCTGTGTGGCATGTGGCACCGTGTTGTTGAAACCACATGCCATGCAAGTGAAGCTCTTTCATTTTGGGCCAAAAAAGTTGGATATCATCTCACGGTAGCGCTCACCATTCACAGTTACGTTACGATTCGCAGCATCTTTGAAGAAGTACGGTCCAATGGTGCCACCAGCCCATAAACCGCACCAAACTGTGACTTTTTCTCGATGCATTGGTAGCTTTTGCAATGCTTCTGGCTGATCTTCACTCCAAAATCGACAATTCTGCTTATTTACGTATATTATAAATGATTCGAGTGACTCGTGAATCATTCATCAAAATTTATAGTCTTAGGTGTTGTTGCATTTACAAAAAAAGAAAACAGACACATAAGCAAAAAAGTCAGAGCTGCAAGCAGAGCAAACACACAACTTTCTTGTGAGTATTGTAGTGTTCGTACGCGAATCATAATTATTTTGCGATTCGTGTATATGTTGAGCCATGGAGAGTCGATCTCAACAACATCATACGTGTTGTTAAGTATGAGTACGATGACATCATCTTCAAACTTTTAATATGAGTAGAGAGGTTCCATGATATTAAAATAAGTATGAATGCGTATAAGTATCAGAAATTATGAGTACGATTCAATTCTACTCATCTTTTTTTAATACTCCTTGCTGATCTCTGATGGCCATATTGTCCATTGTGTTACCCAGTGTTGGTTTATATATAGTTGACTTTTTGTTCCACTGTGCATGTGTAAGTTTTCATACGCTTGGCATAAAAATTACAATAAAAACGGAAAAAATAAGTAAAAAAATCTAAAAAAAAAAATTTCAATAAAAATGAAATAAAAATTGCAAGTTTCTTCGAATAATTTGTATGGCTTTAGCAGTCGTTATGGAAAAGGGTAATTATACACCTCATGATTAGGAAAATATATACAACAATAAAAACAACAACAACAACAACAACAACAATGAAACAATAAATGGAATATCAATGAATGAATGAACGGTTAGCACTTCGTATAGAAGCCATAAATGCAGTAGCATTACAAATGTACATGACTTACATACGTATGCTACATACATACATATATGACGAGGCCACCTTGCCACCTTTTCCTCTCTGTCTAGCGCTTGAGAGCGGCTGCTTACTATTAAAAAATTATGGATTTTTATTTTTGAGACCAGAATCGTATAATTATTGGACTGTTGTTGCTAGTGGCGCTGTTTAAGACTGGCGTTATTGTTATTGCTAATGCAGTTATTGCAGTTGTTGTTGTTGTTGTTGTTGTTAGTGTTGTAATCCCCTTATAAAAAACCAGCAGAGTTGGTGGCACTTGTTTAGGTAATTAAAGCTTTTGCGCGAAAACTTATATGGAATTGACGGTTTTTTTCTGATTTTTTTTTTGTGGCTCTGGGTGCATAAAATTGCCAAATACGTGTGTAACTTTATTTTATTTTATTTTTTTGTTTTATTCACTTCATTCTTAATCTCTTTGTGAACTTATTTTAGTTTTTCAAAACCACTTGTAGCATTTAATGCTTAGCATAGTTTCAGTTGAATATAAATTTCTCAATTTGTTTGAGATTCTCATAAAATGTAATCAATTCTGCACTTGGCACTTGGCATGAAGTAACTTCAAATTGACATTTGCGATGCAAAATTTGTGAGTGACAGTTACGTTCATTCGTATAACATTTCAAATAAAACGAATTGAATTCAGCTCAAGCAGTGATTTAGTCAAAATCTAAGCCAAGATAGACGTGATAGACTAATTAAAGTTTTGAGTTATTTTAACAAAAAAAGAATACAAGAAAAAATTTGTACTTAAATTGGAATTGAAATTTAATTTTAAATGTTAACGAGTCTTTAAATAATAAAATTAATTGACTCGTGTATTATAAAATGACAGATTTAGTTGCTTTAAGCCAATGTAGTAGTCCTTAAATTATTTTATTCGTTATTTTTTATTAGATTTTCTTCATTAAACTTAAATTGTGTAAATTCCTAAAATAAACACGAACTTTGTTCAATTTACATTCATTTTCTTATTCATCAAAACATATTATCTTCCCTGAGATAACATCAGATAACATAGAGACTTGTGACAAAGTTTTCTTGTAATAATCGTAGATCGTCTGATAACTCCTTCCAAAACAAAGAGTCCCTGCCTCCTTAAGCCATACATGTCTGTAGCGTTTGATTTCACAGCCCTGCAAATTTGTACTTTTTTTGTGCAAATAAGATGGCGCCAGGTGTTTTCGAAGGCATTTTGAAGTCGCCGTGGTGTAGTAGGTAGTGTGTTGGCTTACTATTCGTAAAGCCCGGGTGCTTATCCCAGGTCAGACATCAAAAATGAAATATGAAAAAAAAAATATTTCTTCGGCGACTTCCTCTCAGCAGATTTCTGGCAAAAACTATGAGAGTAAAATAAACCTGCCATGAAAAAGTTTCTCAAAAATTCTGTCGTTCGGAGTCGACGTTAAACTGTAGGTACCGCCACTCACGTATAAAATTAACGCACACAACATGAGTGGTGTGAGAAGCTAGGTCGTAATCCTGACTGAAGGGTTGTAATGGCCAATTATGTATGTATGTATGTATAAAAATTTCGCGTCGCCGTAGTCTAGTAGGTAGTGTGTTGGCTTATTAGACGCAAGGCCACGGTTCAAACCCCAAAATATGAAAAAATATTTCTTCGGCGACTTTCTCTCAGCAGATTTCTGACAAAAATTTGAGACCAAATAAAATTGCCATGAAAAGTTTCTCAATAATCTGTCGTTCGGAGTCGCCACTCATGTATAAAAATTAACACACACAACATAAGTGGTGTGAGAAACTAGGTCGTAATCCTGACTGAAGGGTTGTAATGACCAATTATGTATGTATGTATAAAAATTTCCCAAGAAAAAGTGGTATTTTAAGGAAACAATGAACCATCCCCGTCACTTTTCGTATTCATTGAGGTTATGCTTTATGATTTGAGGCTTTTCAGAACGTTTATGTTAAGATCTCGTTTAGACAATCAAAGTCTCGTCATTCACAAACATCTAGAAATGCTTGGAAATAAAATCTTTCTTTAACAAAGTACTGTATGGAGACAATGGAATAAAAAAACATGTAGTAGTAGACAACCGTAGTTTTCAAATATCAAAAAAATTAACAAATTTATCTTACATTTGACAAAAGCTTGTTTATGCAGTTCTGATCCAAAACTGAGCGAAATCTCTTCGAAATTTAAATTTGCTCAACTCGGAGAGATCACCGTAGTCTAGTAGGTAGTGCGTTGGCTTATTAGATGCGAGAGCTCGGTTGCACCAGGTCAAACATATCCACCAAAACGAAATATGAAAAAATATTTCTTCGGCAATTTCCACTCAGCAGATTTCTAGCAAAGCTATGAGAATAAATAAAAATTGCTTTGAAAAATTTCTCAAAAATCTGGCGTTCGCAGTCGACTTTAAACTGCAGGTCATACACAACATAAGTTGTGTGAGAAGCTTGGTCGTAATCAGAGATCAGCACCAGAATCGTTTTTCGCTACTCATAAGCACTCATGAAATTTTGTATATAAGTGAGTCAACAATATTGAAATTTAACTATGTACTCTGAATCATTCGTACTCACTACAACGTTGATTTTGTAAGTACATGTTGCAATGAGTATGCTTACAGCGTTGACTTCAAACTCATACCATTCAAAATATGTTTGATTCATAAGCCTACTCTTGCAGATTCATAACTTTAGAAAAATACTTATAAACGATTAGAGTGACTCGAATCATTCCTCAAAATTTACGATCTTAGTTGTTGTTGCATTTCCAAAAAAAAAGAAACAGACACATAAGCAAAAGAGACAAAGCAGCAAGCAGAGCAAAAACACAACCTTCTAGTGAGTATTCTAGTGTTCGTACGCGATTCGTCCATATTTTGTGCTTCCTGTATACCTATGTTAAGTTATGGAAAGTCAAAATCAACAACATCATACGTGTTGTAAAGTGTGAGTATGATGAGTACACTTCAAACTTTGAAAATGAATAGAGGTTTGATGATATTAAAATAAGTATGAATGCGTATATATTGAAGTCGCCGTAGTCTAGTAGCTAGTGTGTTGGCTTATTACAGGAAAAGCCAGGGTTCGAGCCCCAGGCCAGACATCAAAACAAAATATGAAAAAGTATTTCTTCAACGACTTCCTCTCAGCAGATTTCTGGCAAAAACTCTGATATTAAAAATAAAATTGACAATGAAAAGTTTCTCAAAAATCGCTGAGAGTCGACTTTAAACTGTAGGTCCCGCCATTCAAGTGTACAATTAACATACACAACACAAAGTGCTGTGAGAAACTAGGTCGTAATCCTGACTGAAGCGTTGTAATAAACAATTATGTATGCATGCGTATAAGTATCAGAAATTATGAAAATGATTCGATTCTACTTATCATTTTTGAATACTCCTTGCTGATCTCTGGTGCGTAACGCGAAATATATTTTGTTTTACTTTATTGACTGAATTGTTTAATACACTGCCCTTCTTCATTCACACATAAATATATGAATTAAAATTGATTATATTTACCTTAAGATATTCTAAATAAATATTGTATGAATGAAATGAGTAAAGAGTATATCCAATATACGAGATGTTTCTTTATTACCCAGTGAATCTTTTTGTTATTGAAAAAACAAAATTTCTGAATTTTAAAAAGAATTAAAAAATTTTCTTTTAAATATTTTTCATATTTTAAATGAATAAAAAACTAAACTCATACAGAAGTTAGTTTAAACCAAATGATGGTTTGTTGGTCTTTCATAATTTCAAGTTAATAAATTTCAATATTTTAATGCCGATATTAACTTAGTTATGGGGGCCATGATGGCAATGGATGGGTATGAAGAAAAATTAAAGAAAATAAATTTTAACAAAAACAAAAAACACAACGATTCGTTGAGAAAATTGTTAACAAATGATGAACATAAACAATTTCTAATAACATTTAAGTGGCCAATAAACCAAAGATATCTTTAAAATTTCCATCACCAATAACAATCAGCATCATCATCTTCATGTGGTACATACTCGTACATATATCATGATCACAACATCTGCTCTACCATTTCAAGTAGCAGCTTACTTAGCAGGTCTAGTAGCAGAAGCAGCAGCAGAAGAGGAGAAGAGAATGAAAATCTATTGAAACAATAAAAATTATTTCACAAATAAACAAAAATAGCAACAACAAAAACAAAAGAAAACAAATGAAAAATCTTAGAAACATTTTGAATGATCTGAACGGTAGTGCTGAAAACCTTCTTTAGTTTGATGAAAATGCTGCTGCCACTCGCCACATGAGGAGGAAATGTGGCAATTGTTTAGAGTTGTTTGAATAGGCAAAAACCGTAAAAGAATAACAAATTGGCTTAAAGAATTTTTTTGGGGCAAGTGTTGAAAGATATTTTTAAGAACCCATTGTGCCTACAGTTGCTGCAATATTAACATTAACGTTCAGGACTGTATTGTTATTGCCTCATACTGTTGCATGAATATTCTTTTTATAATATCAAGAATACAATAAAATTTAACCAATTTCCATGTAATTATTCGTTAGTTTAACAATTTAATTCCCTAGTATTTGTTTTAAAAACTTATTCTGATTACGACAACTAATCGACAGGAAAGGGTATGTGAATCGCCTTGAAAAAGGATGCGTTAACTAAGCAAATATCTTCAACCATCAAAATTCTCAGTTATAGACGTTCATTATATTCTTAAAAATCTCTAATTACCTGTAAATAGATAGGATTTGTTAGAAAACTAGACTTTATGACATGGCGGTACTGAAGCTATGGTTAAAATGAGTGATTTTTTAAGAGCTATAGGAAAATTTAAAAAAAAAAAACACATAAAATTCAGAAAAATGTATGAAATCTTTATTTGAATCGATAGTACGGTCCATATAATTTAATGTTTGAAGATTATTTCATGCAAATGTTGACCGCGACTGCGCCTCAAATGGTCCATCCGCTTAGTCCAATTTTGACACACTCTTTCTAACATTTCGGACGGTATCTCACGAATAAATGCTTCAATGTTGTCTTCCAATGCGTCAATTGAAGCGGGCTTGTCTGTATAGACATGAGCTTTAACATAGCCCCACAAAAAAATAGTCTAAAGGCGTTAAATCGCACGATCTAGGCGGCCAATTGACCGAACTCGCCTCTCAATAAGTCATGTCACGCAAGTCAAGCTCTTGCATTTTGAGAAAAAAAAAGTTGGATGTAATTTTACGGTAGCGCTCACCATTCACAGTTACGTTACGATTCGCTGGTGCCACCAGCCCATAAACCGCACCAAACTGTGACTTTTTCTGGATACATTGGTAGCTTTTGCAATGCTTCTGGCTGATCTTCACTCCAAAATCAACAATTCTGCTTATTTACGTATCCATTGAGCCAAAAATGAGCTTCGCCGCTGAACACAATTTTTCGATAAAGAAGTGGGTGGATCTTCGGCCAACTTTCCAAGAGCCCATTCACCAAAAATTCTGCATTGCGGTAGGTCGTTCGACTTCAATTCTTGCACCAGCTGTATTTTGAAATGCTTCACACCTAAATCCTTCCGCAAAATTTTCCACGTTGTTGAGTAACAGAGGCCCAATTGCTACGAACGGCGACGAATCGATAATTGATGGTCATCATTTACACTGGCCGATACAGCTGCGATATTTTCTTCAGTTCGCACGGTACGTAAGCGTGTTGGTGGTTTAATGTCCAACAATGTAAATTTGTTGCGAAATTTAGTCACAATATCCCGAATAGCCGCTTCAGTGGGTCGATTAAACTGACCATAAAATGGAAGAAGCGCGCGATGAACTTTCTTAACAGAGCACGAATTTTAAAATTCAATGATTTGCAAGCGTTGTTCGTTTGTAAGACGATTCATGGCTAAATTGTAGACCAAACTGAAGATGTTTGACATTGAAACAAAACACGAAACGTGCGTTGAGCTGTTTAAACCAGTGTTGCCAAAAAGATAATAGCCAAAAAAATCACCCGTTATTAAAAATCCTAATTGTAGTTAATTTCGATATACCAGCTAACAATTCAATACGTGATCGTGGTTTTATAAGATAATACCAAAAGGGATCGTGTAATGACAATTACATACTTCCATAGGAGAACAGTTGAGACATCAACGAAAGCTGGGATCACAATTAATACGAAAGAATTCAGACGTGAAATTAATATTACTTAGCATATAGGCAAGCAAATGATCGCACACATACATTGTTCAGTTACGAAGAAAAATACGGAAAATTACGTAGAGCCCAGACAAACTTGAACTATTTCAAATATACAGAAGCCATTATATACTTTAAGAGAGATTAGGTTAGGTGGCGTCACTTCACAGAAAAACTATGTGTAAGGTTTCCACTTTAATCGAATATTAGGTCATTTGTGGTATTATATACATACATATACATAATTAGCCATTACAACCCTTCAGTCAGGATTACAACCCAGCTTCTCACACCACTTATGTTGTGCGTGTTAAATTTTATACATGAGTGGGAGGACATACAGTTTAAAGTCGACTCCGAACGACAGATTTTGAGAAACCTTTTCATGGCAATCTCAGTTTTTGACAGAAATTTGCTGAGAGGAAGTCGCCTACAGAAATATGTTTTTCATATTTTCGTTTTGATGTCAGACCTGGGGATTAAACCGAGGCCTCGCGCCTAATAAGCCGAACACTATCTACTAGACTACGGCGACTTGTCTGTGGTACTATATTCCGTTTAAAATTAAAATAATGCGCCACTGTAAGCATCAGGAAGAGTCCACTAACCTAAGAGACTCGGACTCACTTATAAATCAAGCACTATTTCTTATCCTAAGGATAGAAGAGGGATGCAACAATGTTATACCCAGTATTTTCGCATGTTCACATTTCTGGACAGTAAAACATTAAGTGACAAAAGGTCTCTTCCTCTTCGTCTGACTCTCTACTTCTGCGGCAGTGTGCCATTAGGACGGAGGTTACATAAGGAATGACAATTCGGTGGAGAAAAATAAGTTGTTGCATCCTCTCTGAATTCAGATTTAGCCAGGTCCACTTTTCTACCCAGGAAACGTTAACTAAGGCGTGCAATTTTTCCCTTATTTTCAGCCCTACCGTGGTGGCGGAGCCCATGTCGCCTACTAGGCGAAATATAGCGAAAATACATCATAAACAGCCGCCGTAGTTTAGATGGTAATGTGTTGGCTTATTAGACGTGAAGCCACGGTTCAAACCACAGGCCAAACATTTTAAACAAAAACGAAAATAACGAAAAAAAATTTCCTCTGCGACTTCCTCTCAGCTGATTTCTGGCAAAAACTCTGACAGTAAAATAAAATTGCCATGAAAAGTTTCTCAAAAATCTGTCGTTTGGAGACGACTTTAAACATTAGGCCCCTTCACTTATGGATAAAATTAACACACTCACAGCATAAGTGTTGTGAGCAGCTAGGTCGTAGTCCTGACTAAAGGGTTGTAATGCATCAGGAAGAGTCCTCTAGCCTAAGCGACTCAGACTCCCTTATAAATCGAGCAACGTTTCTTATCCTAAAGTCTGAAGATTCTCCAAAGGACATCAAGAATGTTGTAACCTGTGTTTGCTGACAGTCGAACATTAGGCAACAGTGAATCTCTTCCTCCTGCAGAGTTGCAACTTCTGCAGAAGTCACGCTGTATTAGACAGTGCCCATGGGGACAGTGACCGCATAATAAATGTCAATGCGGCAGAGTAAAGAGAGCAGTTTCGTCCCCTCTGTGTTCAGATTCGGCCAACTCAACTTATTGATCAAACGGATCCCTTCTGCTACCTGGGAAACGTAAGACAAAGCGCGAAATTTTTGTCTTGTTTCCAACTTAGCTGTAAATAGCGAGCCACATATGCTGTTTTCGCCATTTCCCGGAGAAGGATGGAGGTCCGTCATTCATGCATAAGATCGGACCTCGATATGACTTCTAAAACGGACTTTATGGTAATATGTCAGTATATTCACGGAACATATTACGCCACCAACCAGACATTTAATTGAAATAATACCATCCATGTCATCCGCTAGCTGTTCTCTGGGGGCCTATATGAGTTTCTTATATCCATAGGGGTTCAAATACCCTTTTCACTATCCAACTTCGAGACGTTAGTATATACTTTCAGTGAATTCTGACGCGGATATGGCGTCAGTTCCAATAATAATTTGCTACCTAAAATTCATCATGGAATCGTCATAGCAATCACAACAGGACAATGGACATTTGACGCACTAGTCGGAATGTTTAATCACAAATAAGATCGTCATCTACACAAGCTGTAATGATGAGGAAGAATAGGAGAGCATTAAGCGTCGTCATGGGAAAGTTAAGATTTTTATGGATAAGAGATTACCGCATTAAATTGATTGCTATTCCTGGAGTAACTTATGTGAGAGTAATAAACGTGCCATGAAATAGTTTCTCAAAAAATCTGTCGTTCGGAGACGACGTTAAACTGTAGGTCCCGACACTCACGTATAAAATTAATGCACACAACCTGAGTGGTATGAGAAGCTAGGCCGTAATCCTGACTGAAGGGTTGTAATGGCCAATTATGTACGTATGTAACTTATGTTTTCCAAACATGTTCTCCAAAACAAAAGAAGGAAGTGATTACAGATTTGCCGTTTTATCCGATGGTAGTATATTCCTTGCCATTGTAGTGTGCACCACGTTCGGCAGTATTTTATGTGGTATAATTAGTTATTCAACAATATCAACAAACAGTTGACTGTAGGGTGATTTATGGCATTATAAATGGCTAATAACACCTGCGATAAAATTTTCAAATTATATGATGCGCTGTAAAGCAACATCGTTGAATCTCTCGTTGGTGCAATAACATCGACAGCCTCAATGCAGACGATGATGGTATTTGCAAAACAATTTCCGCAATCATTACGTTTAAAGTGCTTCTTTCTAAATGTTGATCAAATAGACAAACGAACGGCACTTGCATTATATGTGGCCCATACATACACACATGCATACATACCAAGTATGTTCGTCCATTCGTTTTGGATCGTAAACAGTAGCCGGGTTATGTATATGAGCAGCAAAACGAACAAAATAGCCATCGACAGTCGACATGTCGGATGATATCGAAATGAAGAGCATTTTTAACAAGAATGAATGAATGAAAGAATTAACACGAATACACACACACACACAAAGAAACGTAAGGAAAACAATTTGTTTTCGTATCGCCAAGTATCATAGAATTGAGAGCAACAGCAAGCAGCACGAGTCGTTTTCAACTGCATCGAATCGAATACATAAGCAACAGCATATCGATCAATGCAGTAGCATTCATGAAGTGCTTCAGATGGGGAGAAGTTGTCTCTCTAGTGGAGGTTGGTGCTAGAGAATGCTCTTCAAAATAGAATGAATTAAACAGCAACAACTGCTAGAAGCTAAGGAAGAAGAAGAAGCAAATGTACTTTCTATTCTAACGAATACACATGGTATGTCAGTGTATATCGATAATTTGTGGATCCAACAATAAAAACAATAACAATAACAGCAAAAAATGAATTGTTGTCTTTAATCATTGACACATAATTTTGAACAAATAACAGGTGTTGAGGCATTTTAATGAAATATTTTATTGACCACTAAATAATCTGTTTATAAGCTAAACGTTCTTTATGATGATCATCATACCGCGCGATGATAATGATGATGATGATGGCGCAACAGTAAATAGAAGATGATCTTCATTATTGTGTTGCTGAGAATATTCTTCTTTTTTAATACGAAATGCAAATAAATTTCGTTTTTTATCATTTTTGTGTAGGTTTCTTCCTCTTAACGAATTGAATTTAAACGCCACAATCACTGTCGCTGCCTTTAATCGAGCAGAGGGAGCATTGGCATCAAAGAATTTGTTGGCTTTTAAACAAATTTGACGGTGATGGCGTTAAAAGAATATAGAATTGTAGATTAAATAGTTCACCAATTTGTTTAAGAGAAACACAACTGAAGGGAAATTATATAGGCAAACTAAAATTGAAAACCTTCAGTTAATTGAGGCATATGGTTGAACGTGGTAGTCCTGTACAAATTTTTTACTTTATATACCAACGAGGCGCAGAAAAGGATTAAATATTCTCGCTTATATATCCCCTTAACTAGGCTAATAAGTTTTTCCGTAATGCTGGCAATACCCTATTTACAGAATGTTAGCCTGGCGATGGTGTTTAATATCTACATTCAGTTGTCTAAGTCGTTATTTGAAGTCGCCGTGACTAGTAGGTAGTGTATTGGCTTATTAGACGTAAAACCAGGATTCAAACCCCACCCCAGACATCAAGACAAAATACAAAAAAATTTCTTCGGCTACTTCCTCGCAGCAGATTTCTGGCACATACTCTGAGAGTAAATAAAATTGCCATGAAAAAAAGTTTCTCAAAAATCTGTCGTTCGGAGTCGACTTTAAATTGAAAGTCCCACAATATAAGTGGTGTGAGAAACTAGGACGTTGTACAATGGGTCAATTCGACCTCCGGGTACTGTACTTGTCTTAATTGACAAGTACACGTCCTTTAACCTAACCTAACCTAAGTCGTTATTTAGGCTTAGAATTTGAGTGGTAATGTGCGGTCCTAGAGGGAAATACTCTGAACCCAGAAAACAATTTTTTTTTTACTTGCTTAATTGTTTATTACAAGTCTTTAGTTAGGATTACAACCTAGCTACTCACACCATCCATGTTCTATGTATTAATTTTATTCATAAGCGGTAGTAGGACCTACAGCTTAATGTAGATTTTGAACGACAGATTTTCAGAAACTTTTCGTGGCCTTTTTATTTCTTTCTCAGAAATTTTGGCAGAAAACTGCAAAGAGGAATCGTTATTTCGTTTCATTCGAAATGTCTGAGCTGAAGTTCGAACCGCGGTCTCTTGTCTAAACAGCCAACACACTACTTACTAGACTACTTATATAGCTACTTATACATACATACATAATTGATCATTACAACCCTTCAGTCAGAATTACGACCTAGTTTCTCACACCACTTATGTTGTGTGTGTTAATTTTATACATGAGTGATGGGACCTACAGTTTAAAGTCGACTCCGAACGACAGATTTTTGAGAAACTTTTCATGGCAATTTTATTTACTTTCAGAGTTTTTGCCAGAAATCTGATGAGAGGAAGTCGCCGAAGAAATACTTTTTGTATTCCTGTTTTGATGTCTGGCCTGGGGCTCGAACCCTGGCTTTACGTCTAATAAGCCAACACACTACCTACTAGACTACGGCGACGGCTACTTATAGCATCAAAAATGTGCATAATTCAACTTAAACAGAGGTAGCAGAGAAGACGAGACATAGGTATACAGTCAGCCTGCAATCCAGTCAGTTAGCATCTGCGGAGTTAATTCGAGATTTTTAACGGTTTGGCCAAAAAAATCTTTATCCGCTAGTCAGAACAAATAGGAACAACTTTTGCATGATCTTATGTGATGTGGAATTTCACGTTAATAAACAGACAGACAAGCTTGCCAAGAGAGAAACTCTTCACACATGTGATGTAGCAAAACCCCCTCAGTAGAGTGGAAAGCTTAGTTTAAAAAATGAATACTTTTAGCTTGTCAAACACGCTTAAGGGAGGAAATCTAAATCGTGCAGCATACTATCCAGAAACAATCACAGAATAATAACCGGTTTTTTTGCTAGGCATTGTAGATTTAAACTGCATTTGATCAGACTAGAAATTACCTCAAGCCCACAGTTTAAATTCCATAAAAAGGAAAACAAATCTCTGGAACTCCTAATGGGAATTTAAGCGACATTAATACGTTTTAGAAGGAACTACGTATGTAGGTGCCTATTTGAAACCAAACAATATCCTGAGTTTCGTCAGAACAGGAACATTGAGCAGACTTATAGAGAAATTAATACTTCCCGTGCTTCTTCATGGCGCAGGGTCATGGACGCAGTCTTGAGAGCATTTAAGAGAAAAGTCCTACGTAAGATTTTCTGCCCAGTGAAGTTGGCGATAATTTCCGCATCCAATCCAACAATAAGCTGTATGAGCTCCTCAACAAAGTAGACGTTGTGTAGCGTATTCACATCTAGCGGCTATGCTGGCTCGACCATGTCGTTCGTATGTAGGAGTATGCTTCGACAAGACGGGTATTTGATGCGGGAATTTGTGGAATTCATCGAAGAGGACAACTTTGTTTGTGTTGGAAAGACCAAATCAAAGAAACTCTGTCATCGATTGGTGTGACCAACTGGCGAAGGCGCGCAAAAAGCAGAGGCGCCTGCAAAAATATGCTAGGGCCAGCCGAAATCCGTTAATCGGGTTGTCCATGGCCAATTTAGTAAGTGAGTAAGAGAAACCCTATACAGCTTAAGGACAGATTAGATCGTCTTGTTGCAATACAGTGGTTTAAGATATCTCTCTGTGAATATTTTCTTCCTCCCTCCCTCTCGTTGTTGTCTCTTCTAGTCTTCCTTTTGTCAGTTTCTTAATTGGCTTACCTACATATGTGTACACCATTAAGCAACCACCCACATGCCTAACATATTTAATACTACACCCTGCATAAACAATTCATTGAGGAATTTTTATTTTTTTGTATACATTGTTGTCGTTTAGTTCTCATATGTCAAATTCATAAACAAATTCTGCAAATTTTTATAAACATTTCTGTTTTTGTTTTTTAATGTCACATACCAAGCAAACAACAATTGAATTGTTAGGGGGGGTTTCTCTAAACAAAAAAAACGATATTTTTTTGAGCAGCAGCTGCTTGTCAATCTTCTATTTGGTTTCAATCTCTATTTCTTGCTTTTTTTTTGCGGTGAACTAAAATTCACTAAAAAAATACGCGAAACAAAATCGAAATCGCAATTCGAAATAAATAAATGATCACACACGCACACATACACACAAAATGTCTGAAAATTTAACGCAAAATGTCAATTGTTTTGCCAAAGTGTGCGTGTTCGAGTGAGCGTGCATGTGACAACAATAGAATGAAATTGTAACGGACATATGTATACGTACATGTGTGTGTGTGTCTGTCTGTCCTATGAACAGACATATTTTGTCTCTTATTTTAGCCATAAAAACCGAAACAAAAGGCCAAGTGTTCGGTGGGTTGATCGGTCGGCTGGTCAGTGGCCATCAATGATAAAAGAAAGTGCGTTTGTTTCTGTCATTTGTTTGTGGTTGTTAT
Organism: Sarcophaga subvicina; assembly: GCA_936449025.2. Taxonomy (NCBI): domain Eukaryota; kingdom Metazoa; phylum Arthropoda; class Insecta; order Diptera; family Sarcophagidae; genus Sarcophaga; species Sarcophaga subvicina. The sequence goes on along the minus strand of OW388083.2, from coordinate 107,976,287 downwards.
TCTTGTTGTTTAAATAAATTTTTTGTTCTCTCTGCTGGCTTTTTGACAATTGAATTCAATTTGTTTTTTAAAATAAATTTTTATTTTTATTTTGTTAAATGGTACACAGGTGCGTATGAGTAATAACAATGAATATTTGCTTTCGCATGTATTTTTATTCCTCGCAGCTATAATAGAACAATAACAACAGCAACAAACAATAAAAACAATTCAAGAAAAGAAAAAAACATGTGAAAAATATTTGAAATATTTTTCTCAATATCACAGCTGTTGTTGTTGTTGCTGTAATAAAATATAAAAAAAAATTATGACAAATATTTTGATTCGCCTGTTAAACGTTTTGTAATAAATTACAATCATTTGCTGCTGCTGCTGCTGCTTGTGACTTTTTGTACACAAAAGACAAATAAAAAAATCGATTAATTTATCAAATTGTGTTGTCTTTTTGCTTGTCAAAATACCAGAGACAATTAATGTGTTATCGAAATATTATTTGCCAATAATATCACGTTTACAACAGAAGAACAAAAATAAAAAAATGAAAACAATGCGTAAATTTTCGAAGTTTCTGTAGAAACAAGGAACAAATTTGCTCTCGTAGCCATTTGACTAAATATACACGTGTATACATTTGAATCTATTTACGCCATATCTACCTACTTACCTAATTGGTGTTTACAACTCTTTAGTCAGGACTACAACCTAACCTCTCACACCACACTTATTAATTTTATCTATGAGTGGCGGTACCTACAGTTTAAACTCGACTCCAAAAGACAGATTTTTGAGAAACTTTTCATGGCTGTTTTACTCTCAAAGATTATTCCGTAAAACTACTGAGGAGGCTTCCACTGAAAGAATTTTTTTCGTATTTCGTTCGAGATATCTGAGCTAGGAGTTCTAGTGAAACGGGCTCTCATCTAATTAACCAACACACTACCTACTAGACTACGACCACTGCTGCGAAAAAGTCGGGGACACAAATATATTTTTTTCAGATATCGTTTTGTTTAGGATGTCTGAGCTAAAGTTTGAACCTTGGGCTTGCGTCTAATAAGGCAACTCAATAATTACTAGGGGTACGACAACTTACGCCATCGAAAAATGTACCTAAAATAACTTCTACATGTAGAACAGAGAACGACGCATAGCAATACAGTTTGGCAGTCAGTTTGCTACACTGGTCAACTGCGGCGACTACGCCATAGCTAATTGGTCATCACAACCCTTCTGTTAAGATTACGACCTAGCTTCTCACTCCACTTATGTTGAGTGTGTTAATTTTATACATAAGTGGCGGGACCTACAGTTTGAAGTCGACAGAATTTTTTTGAGGAACTTATCCTGGAAATTTATTTATTTACTCTCCCATTTTTCGCCAGAAATCCGCTGAGAGGAAGTCGCCGAAGAAATATTTATTTATACTTCGTTTTGTTGGAGATGTCTGATCTTCGGATTGAACTGTGGCCTCACGTCTAGTAAGCCAACACACCACTTAGTAGACTACGGCATCTCTTTACGCCATAAAGCCAGACTAATTGGAAGAAGTAGTCAAGATTTGGAGTGATCGAGTGAGTCATGTAACTTGCAGCTTTGGCGGACTTATGGCCGAAATCATATTTTAGAAATAAACACAATGAAATCTACTATCCCAGCAATATTTTTGGCTTATATTTATAACTTTCACAAGCTTTAAAAACAACCAATAATTGTAATTCAGATACAATAAAGAGTTGCCAGATGCGATCTACAGTGAGCGTCAAAAGAAACTGTACATTAAAAAATTTACAATAGAAAATTACCGTTATTTTTATTTTAAAATTATTACCAGTTTTTAAAATTTAAACAAAAAAGATTTCAAAATATTTCGAAATATTTCACAAATTTTTTCGGGCACTCTCCTTAAGAGGTAAAAGTTGAGTTTGATGATTGTTAGAATTTTATCCTTTAGTAGACAGTTTCTTTTGATGTTTACTGTACGTTAGTCTCCATAGCCTAGTAGGTAGTGTGTTGGCTTATTAGACGTGAGATTTCTGGCAAAATTTCTGAGAGTAAAGAAAATTGCCATCAAAAGTTTCTCAAAAATCTGTCGTTCGGAGTCGACTTTAAACTGTAGGTCCCGCCATTCATGTATAAAATTAACACACACAACATTAGTAGTGCGAGGAGCTAGGCCGTAATCCTGTCTGAAGGGTTGTAATGGCCAGGGTTTTGGGTTTTTTTGTGTTTCAACCCTGATTTTGAACAATAAATTCTCTTTGTAAACAAAAAGTTTTAAAGTTCAATAGTACAGTTGTACGCAAGTTCTACTAAATGCCAAATTGTTCAACTCAGCAGTCGGGATTAAACTACTAAAAGCGTTGACTTTAAAGCCTGTCCTTCAAATATTTGTGTTTATTTTTCCAACTAATTTCCATCAAATTGATGAGGTTTATAGCAAGACTCTTCTGTATATCAGCTTATCTCCCAGTTTGTTTATTCAACATAAACTTTTACCCGAGATATTAAATGGGAATTTTAAAGCAAACATTTTAAAATGATAACGTATTACAAATGTGAATGATTTTTTATATACGTCCACCTGTTTCACTTTTGGATATTGTTGTCCTCATAATTCAGGAAGTATTAGAGATTTATTGAATGCATCGTACGGTTCGCTTCACTGGATAAAATAATTTAAAATTGTTACAAGGCTTCCAATTAAAATCGAGTAGACTGGGTTTCAAATAATGATGTCAAGAGTCCACATCCTATACTTATCTGATAATGCCGGGAACCGAATGGTTTAATAAAAAAAATGGTCAACAAATTTTGTTGCATGAGATAGAAAACTAAGTAAATTGGCAACAACTTTCCAAACGTTTTACTTTGAATTAGTTTTTCTGCAAAAACAATGTTCATTCGTGGTTATTAAGTGATTGCTTCGATGAAAAACTCTTCTGTGGAAAGACACAAATCAAATGGATTCTAGTTCTTCATATGCCCTTATATAAATTCTCTGCAAAATATATCGCATGATATATGTTTTGTAATCTTATTTATCGTTTTTTAATTTTTTTGTCATATTTAAGGCTTAACAAAATTCACGTTGACCGTATTACATTTTAATCGCTTAAATAACTTTGTTTATTTTCTTTCTATTAAAGTTTTTAACGAAAATAGAAAAAGTAGTTTAAATTTAGTAAACAAAACCAACAACAACAACAACAACGACACTGCTAGTGTAGTAATAATGCCTAGATATAGTTGTACTTATAAAGTCTGCACCTGTTCATATTTAATCGGCCACATTCGAAGATAAGAAAAGCTCACAGCCCAACACATACACAGTATTTCACACACCTTTGAACGCGGCTACGAGTCGTTCACAACCAGCCCACCAATTGTGTATGGAAAACTAAAACCATGAGACACTATTTGTTGCAACAACTCCACCTTAATAGGGGTATAATAATTTCATTATCAGTGTAGTTGTTGTTGTTGTTGTTGTTTTCATATATTTTGTTATCGGAAATTTTTTAATACGCATCTGAAAAACGGTTAAAAGGGGAAACTCAATGTGAATTTGAAATGAAACAAAAAAGAGAGTGAAAACAAGTTACATTCGCTGTACATGGTGACACACATAAAACCCTACATCAGCAGAGTAAACCCCTTCGGAATAAAAAATCTGGCTAATAAGCTTCGGTAATCGATGGGCTACCGGGGCATTGAAGGCCAGTTTATAAACGAAGGCAAAAACGTCAAAGCAACAGTTGTGCAGCAGTGGCACTGTAGAAAGATGTTCTGTGGCAATGAATGTTTGAATGACAGGAAGACACTGAAAAAGAATAAACGCTACTTAAGTGCACTAATGAGAGTGTCCTTATGGGACACCGACATTGGATGGGCATGTTAGATAATAATGTACGAAGGCACTGTGGGGCGGATATCGAAACGATTTAACATTTTTTGTCACCGCATTCATGAAGTCGCCGTAGTTCGCTGTATGGGAGAAGATTTCGATGGCATTCTTTCATAGAACTTCTTTCATTGTTTCAACTGGTGTTGCTTGAGTATAGTCAGGTCCTCAGCATTGGTTTTCAGTGGTTTACTATTAGACTTGTTGACCTTTTTTTGGCGCGCGATAAAGGTCGTTGACGATAGTAGTTGCCGTAGTCTAGTAGGTAATGTGTTGGCTTATTATAGTTGCCGTAGTCTAGTAGGTAATGTGTTGGCTTATTATACACAATGCCACGGTTCAAACCACGGTCGAACATCTCGAACGAAACGAAGTATGAAAAAATATTTTTTCCACGCTTCTTGTAAATGTTGAGTCGCCGTGGCCTAGTAGGTAGTGTGTTGGCTTATTAGACGTGAGGCCATGCTTCAAACCCCTGGTCAGACATCTCCAACGAAACGAAGTAATAAAAAATATTTCTTCGGCAACCACCTCTCAGCAGATTTCTGCCAAAAACTCTGAGAGTAAATAAAATTGCCATGAAAAAGTTTCTCAAAAATCTGTCGTTCGCAGTCGACTTTAAACTGTAGGTCCCGGTACTCTTGTATAAAATGAACACACACAACATAAGTCGTGCGAAAGCTAGGCCGAATGGTTGTAATGACTTTACGAGCTGAAGGCTGGGAATCTTTAAAAGCTATTGGGAGCCCGGCCTACCCAATGTGCACGATTCGCAGCAACTGTCGGCTTGCTGAGCGCCTAAGTACTAAAGCCCACAATCAAGTATTGCTTCGGAGTGGGATGGAGATTCAGCAAGGGGCTGCATATATAGCGACCGATGTGACTACCGTCATAAGTCTCTTCTCCTATTTTTGGCCCCTGACCGTGACAACTGCAGTGTTACACGTTCTCACCAATTCATTGCAAATGTTTTCCACCTATCACCAGGGTAATATCGTCCGCAAATCCAATGATCTGTGAACCTCTAGGAATTTTAAGCCTAATAATGAAAAGAGTCCAAATCCTATACTTATCTGATAGTGCCGAGAACAAAATATTATTGCATGAGATAGAAAACTAAATAAATTGGCAATAACTTTCCAGTGTATTACCTTGAATTGGTTTTTCTGTAAAAACAATGTTTAGTCGGAGTCATTAAGCGCTTGGTTCGATGAAAAACTCTTCTGTGGAAAGACAAAAATCAATTGTATTTTAAATCTTCATATGCCTTTATATAAATTCTCTGCAAAATATATCACATGATACTTATTTATTGTGTATTTTATTTGTTGTCGTATTTAAGGCTTATCCATCATCTGACCGTGCCAACTGCAATGTTACGCGTTCTCACCAATTCATTAAAATGTTTTCCTCCTATCACCAGGGCAATATCATCCGCAAATCCAATGATCCGTGTACCTCTAGGAATTTTAAGCCTCAATACACCATCATAAATGACGTTCCACATTATAGGGCCCAACACTGAACGCTGCGGGACCTCCGGCGTTACCGCAGACGGCTTTCTGCCATCATTTGTGTCATATGAGATCACTCTATACTTAAAGTAGTCCTTAATGAGTTTCAATGAGATCGGTACGCCCTTTCCATCCAGGCCAGCTAACGATGCGGCTGCGGATTTTCATCCCAATCCACAGAGTCCAAGGTAATGATAGCGCAATATTCCCTATCGCCCTCCAGCCAACTCTCACCGCTGATAGCGTCCTTTGCTCTTGTCATTACTGTCTCTATTGCATCCATAGTGGAACAGGGTTCCCGGCAACCAAATTGTCGATCCGACAAGCCTTTTTCCCTTAGGAAAGCTTCTAGTCTCCTTCAAATTATCCTCTCCAAAAGTTTTCCGGCTGTGTCAATCATACAGAGGCATACAACAATCATACCGAAACATCCTGTGCGTTGTTACCTTTTGGAATGAGAACCAGCCTCTGCCTTTCCCATATCCTAGGGAACGTCCTCTCCCGAATAATGCCCAATTATGTAATTCAACAAGCTAAGAAAGTCTGTAGATAACTTTGTACAGGTTTTCTAAAAACGGTACCATTTGTTGGCCTCCACTGCTTTAACCCACCGACCTAGGTAGGTAGGTAGGTAGGAAGAAGTGGATGTCCCCTCGATGGGGTCATGAGCGGACACACTTAGGGCCCATTGTGATACCACAGTTTCACATTCTCCCCTATTCTAGGAACCACTCGGAGTTTCCGATGAAGCGACTCAGACTGCCAATATCCATGCATGACAGTTCTTCTAGGTCCTCCACGTTGTAGGCACCCAGGTGTCTCTTTCTCTTCTGACCAAGTGCCGGGCAAGTGCTCAGTAGGTGAAGAATAGTTTCATCCTCTTCCTCATCTCCACAGCTTCTGCAAAAATCATTCGCGAGGTGTCCAAGACCAATACGCCTCGCATGCGTTCCTATAATACAATGCCCCGTAATAACCTCGATAACAGCGCTGAGCCTGCTTCTTTAGAGTTTAAACTCCACCGACCTATCTTTAAATCAATTTATATCTAAAACTATTTTATGAAACCGTTACAAAGTCTACTAACCCCGTTAGAGTACCGCAAATAGAAAAAAATTTTTTAGAAAGCCTTACGTACGGTGACTTCATTCGTACAATGAATTTGCCTTCATGCCTGCCATTTATTGTTTGTATTAAAAATTAATGTTGTTGATGGGGTTTTGTTTTTATTTGTTTTTGTTTAACAAAAACTGCAACAACAACAACAACAATAACAACAAACACAATAATAGTTGAAGAATCATTTACACAGGTGTTATGCACTTGATTTGCTTTTATTTGTATTGTTTCTACGAAGATAATGACTTGACTTGACTTGACTGGCTGTGTTGCCTTATCTTTGCCCATAAACGAGTACATTTTACGTACAACACTGCGTAACGCTATCAGTTTTAACGCCTATTTTTCTTATTCACGATATTTCGTAATGAAACATTTCGTAAAAAACAAACGAAAAAAACTTTTTAAACTATTCCTAGAGTCATCAAAGTTTTTATTTTAATTTGAGATTTTTTTTATTTATTCTCATGGAAACCGAATCGAATTAACGAATAAAAACTTAATCGATAGAGAAAGATGAACATAATGTTGATATAAAGTTAAGTGAATGCATGGAGTCCATAAAAAATATTTGGTATGCGGTATTCAACATCTGAACGATGGGAAAAAGAAAGCAAAATTTTGTTAATCAATGCCTAAGCAGGAACATGGGCTCAAGTGATAACTCATTTTATGATCTTGGGTGTGTTATAAACATTATTTTGAAAAGCCTCGTTAACTGTCTGAACACTGTAGTGTTTTCCAAGTAGAAATCATAGCAATTTTAAAAGTGGCGCATTGCTTGTTGAGTGGCCGGTTATTCCATATGGTTTCAAAGTCCCCATCTTTGTTCGTCAATGCCAAGGATTTCTCAGATAAATCTGGATCATTTAAAGGTAACCCTGATGTAGATTTCCCAACATAGGAATCAGAGATCAGCAATGGTCAAGCATCTCCATCTGAACGAAATATGCAAAAATATTTCTTCGGCGACTTCCTCTCAGCAGATTTCTGGCAAAAATTCCGAGAGTAAATAAAATTGTCATGAAAAGTTTTTCAGTTCTGAGTCGACTTTAAACTGTAGGTTCCGCCACTCATGCATAAGAATTAACACACACAACATAAATGGTGTGAGCAACTAGATCGTAATCCTGACTAAAGGGTTGTAATGACCAATTATGTATGTATGGATACCCATTCATACTTATTTTAATATCAAGGAACCGTTCTACTCATATTCAAAGTTTGAAGTGTATTCATACTTAGCAACACGTATGATGTTGTTGATTTCGTCTCTCCATGACTCAACATATACACGAATCACAAAATAAGTATGAATCGCGTACGAACGCTAAAATACTCACTAGAAGGTTGTAAGCTTGCTCCGCTTGCTGCTCTGTCTTTTTCTTCTTTTGTAAATGTAACTAAGACTGTAAATTTTGATGAATGAGTCGAGTCACTCGAATCATTTATAAGCATCATAAGTATTTTTCTAAAGTTATGAATCTAAATGAGTAGGCGGCTTATGAATCAAACATATTTCGAATGGTATGAGTTTGATGTCAACGTAGTACACATACTCATTGCAACCTGTACTTATAAATCAACGTTGTAGTGAGTATGAATGAATAAGAGTACAGAGTTAAATTTCAATATTGTTGCCTCACTTATGTCCAAATTTCATGAGTGCTTATGAGTAGCGAAAAAACGATTCATTGCTGATCTCTGTTACAGACTACGAATGTCGAGGTCAAGTTGTTAGTGATTCTCACTGCGGCAGGTCTATTGCTGCAGCATGTAAAAGAGCAGAGGACTGTATTGATGAACTTTAGCGCATAAATTGTCAATTATTTGAAACCAATTGCTATTCAATCAAATCTTTAAAAAGAAAGCTCTTTAGAATTTAATTTGCGAGATGATAGCATACCGATGGAGGCAATAGCATATTTTCGTAACACATTTAGATTCCTGAGAACGTCCTATGAACGTCCAAGCATATGTAATGAAACAAAACACCACTCAAAGTAATGAAAGGATCAACAAATACATATACATACTCATGAAATTCTCAATATAAGTAAGTCAACAATATTGTGATTTAACCATATACCCTGATTCATTCGTACTCATTAAGACGTTGATTTATAAGTACACGTTGCATTGAGTATGCGTACAACGTTGACATCAAACTCAAACCATTCGAAACATGCAAGCAGAGCAAACACACAACCTTCTAGTGAGTATTGTAGTGTTCGTATGCGAATCATATTTATTTTGTGATTCTTGTAAATGTTGAGTTCTGGAGAGTCGAAATCAACAACATCAGACGTGTTGTAAAGTATGAATATAATGAGAACACTTCAAACTTTGAATATGAGTAGAGGTTCCATGATATTAAAATAAGTATGAATGCGTATAAAAGTATCAGACATTATGAGTATGATTCGATTCTTTTCATCTTTTTGAATACTCATTGCTGATCTCTAGTCTGTATAGAAAGCCATTAAATTTATACAATTTTTACAAAGAAAATAACGAATTTAAATCTTTTCTCATTGCAAATCAATTAATGGCTACCAACAGCCATTCAAACTCTGCGTTTGGCTATTAAGAATTAAAAAAAAATAAGTAAAATTCGTTCGTTTGATTTTTTCCTCTTTTTAATTTTCTTAAAATTTATTTCTTTACGATATTTATTTGAATGGCCATTTAAATTTTCTTTTTGAATGCACTTTTTAATAGAAATTTAAAGGAAAATTTTCTTTCTTAAACATGAACGACGTGATACAAAACAAAAACAAAAAAAAGATTTCAAATCTGTTCGCTATTTATGCGTATGACAATTCGGACAGACGTACATATTTTTTCACACTTTGTTTCATGAAAGACGAGAAAAATTTAAAAAAAAATAGAAAATTTAAAAATTCTTTTGTAAAATAACATAAATTTGTCACATTTTAGCTGCCAATTTGTTTGTTGTTGGTTTTTTGCTTTTAAAATTGTTTTTTTTTATTAAAATTTTAATTTTTTTCTGTTTTTTTTTTTTAGTTGATGCCAAAGACACAACAACACACCTGCTGTGAGCCACTCAAAAACGAGATCATTTTATGAAAATAGTCTACTGGTTGCAACAATAACAACGACAACAACAACATTAAATAGTTGCCACAAATATATTGATTTGTGTTTGTGTGTGTGTGTATGTATATTTGTATATTTGTTGCAAGTTGTCTTTTTGAAAATCCATTAGCAGGCATTCGAACACGCTTACAAATTTGTGAGACTTGCAGTGGCACACAAATCATTCGCTTGTAATAATAAAGCAGCACCAGCAGCAGCCGAATAAAATTTTATCCGCACCAACAACAAAACGAAAATAAAAGAAAAACTCATAGGAAACTGAATATAAATGAAGAGGAGATATTCAGAGGCAATAATTTACAAATGGTGGTGGAGATCGGTTTAGTTGGGTTGCTAAGAAACACTACCAAAGGCCATAGAGAACTCCTGGAATGTTAGAAAGTTATTAGGTTTTGCTAAAGCAAAGTCTACAGCAGATCCTATAGCCCTTGGGCGTTAAGCGTATCTTACAACGATTGAAGCCCTATTAATAGCTTAGTTGGTAGCTCTTTTTTATTGCAAAAATCCAGGATACTGTCAAGCCAAGCAGCATAATAATAAAGGGTGTTTTTTATAGAGGTATAGAACTTTAAGTTGCAATAAAATAACGATGGATTATTCGATTGACATGAATTTTATTTATCCGAAAGATAATCTTGTGACATTACATTTTAAATATGATTTCTGGCATATGACTGCCACGGTCGGCGCGGATGTAGTCCAATCTGGACGTCCAATTTTCGATGACTTTTTCCAACATTTGTGGCCGTATATCGGCAATAATACGGCGAATGTTGTCTTCCAAATGGTCAAGCGTTTGTGGCTTTACCGCATAGACCAATGACTTTACATAGCACCTCAGAAAGTAGTCTAGCGGTGTTAAATCACAAGATCTTGGAGGCCAATTCGCAGGTCCAAAACGTGAAATTAGGCGGTCACCAAACGTGTCTTTCAATAATTCTATTGTGGCACTAGCTGTGTGACATGTTGCGCCGTCTTGTTGAAACCACATCTCCTGGACATCATGGTTATTCAATTCAGGAATGAAAAAGTTAGTAATCATGGCTCTATACCGATCACCATTGACTGTAACGTTCTGGCCACCATCGTTTTTGAAAAAGTACGGACCAATGATTCCACCAGCCCATAAAGCGCACCAAACAGTCAGTTTTTCTGGATGTAACGGTGTTTCCACATACACTTGAGCATTACCTTCACTCCAAATGCGGCAGTTTTGTTTATTGATGTAGCCATTCAACCAGAAATGCGCTTCATCGCTAAACAAAATTCGCTTATGAAAATCGGGAACAACGGTAATCTCGTTTTGGGCCCATTCGACGAATCTACGCCTTACTTGATGATCGTTTGGCTTCAATTCTTGCACGAGTTGGATTTTGTAAGCACGCAAACCAAGATCCTTCCGCAAAATCTTCCATAAAGTGGATGGACACAGATCCAATTCCTGTGCTCGATGGCGGATGGACTCATTCGGGTCTTCCTCAATGCTACGCTCTACAGCAGCAATGGCTTCTTCTGTACGCACCGTACAGCGTCTCTGGGGATGCGAGTTATCAATAAGAGTAAACGTGGTGCGAAAACGTTCCATGGTTAATCGAATTAACTGCTCTGATGGACGATTTTGTCGACGATAAAATGGACGTAGTGCGCCATACGTTTTCCGCACAGAACCATTATTTTCGAAATAAAATTGCACTATTTGCAAGAATAGATTCACGTGAATAGACTCACGCCTGAACAACATTCATGATGAATTGCCAAACCAAACTGAGAATAAATCACTTGACAGCTGTTAAATCGGTCGCCATCTTGAAAAGTAATGCCAACTTAAAGTTCTATACCTCTGTAAAAAACACCCTTTATATTCTTCCCTAGGATGGTGAATGAAAACATAAATGGTCTGGGGTATGAAATGGTGAATTCTCATATTTTTAAACCCGCGTTAAAAGTCGAAGGTAGATGTGTTAAGTAGACTTCAATATGCAACGAAGCAGAAGGATAATTTCGATGTTAAAAATGCAGCTCGTCCTAATCAATAAATCATAAAAAAATGTCGAGGAATTGATGGAAAAAATTGAGGAAGCATGACGTTTAAGGAATTTACAATACGAGTAACATAAATAATTCTGTAGACATTCTGAAACGTGATTAAGGTATTGCAACATATCACACATCGATATTGGTTGGGTTAGGCTAGATACGATGGCGGACCTTTTAAAAGAAGGGATCCCACTTCCTACCACAATCAATTCTACATGGGGATCAACATTCTCTAAAGAATTCATCCATAGGTTAGGTTAGGTTAGAGGACGTGTACTTGTCAATTAAGACAAGTACAGTACCCGGAGGTTGATTTGACCCATTGTACAACGTCCTAGTTTCTCACACCAATCATGTTGTGTGTGTTAATTTTTATACATGAGTGGCGGGACCTACAGTTTAAAATCGACTCCGAACGACAGATTTTTGAGAAACTTTTTCATGGCAATTTTATTTACTCTCTGAGTTTTTGCCAGAAATCTGCTGAGAGGAAGTCGCCGAAGAAATACTTTTTGTATTCTTGTTTTGATGCCTGGCCTGGGGCTCGAACCCTGGCTTTTTCGTCTAATAAGCCAACAAACTACCTACTAGACCACGGCGACTTCCTAATCACTAAATCTTAAATCGTCCTAATCGATAAATCTTAAAAAAATTTCGATGAATTTATGGAAAAAATTGAGGAAGCAGGACGATTAAGGAATTTACAATACGAGTAACAGAAACAATTCTGTAGACATGCTGAAGCGTGATTAAGGTATTGTTTTCTGGGCAACATATCACACACAGCAATATAGGTTAGGTTAGGCTAGATAAAATGGCGGACCTTTTAAAAAAAAGGGGTCCCACTCCCTACCACAATCAATTCTACACGTGAATCAAACACTTCCTAAAGAATTCACCCAAGGTTAGGTTAGGTTAGAGGACGCATACTTGTCAATTAAGACAAGTACAGTACCCGGAGATCGATTTGACCCATTGTACAACGTCCTAGTTTCTCACACCAATCAATACATGAGTACCTACAGTTTAAAGTCGACTCCGAAAGTCAGATTTTTGAGAAACTTTTCATGGCAATTTTCTTTACTCTCAGAGTTTTTGCCAGAAATCTGCTGAGAGGAAGTCGCCGAAGAAATACTTTTTGTATTTTGTCTTGATGTCTGGCCTAGCGCCCAAACTTTGGCTTTACGTCTAATGAGCCAACACACTACCTACTAGACTACGGCGGCTTCAACATATCGCACATCAATATAGGTTACGTTAGGCTAGATAAGATGGCGGACCTTTTAAAAGAAGAGGTCCCACTTCCCACCACAATCAATTCTACATGGGGATCAACATTCTCTAAAGAATTCACCCAAATTAAGCCCAAAATAAATCTTGCTATTGCAGCAATTGAAGTCCTCGTAGCCTAGTAGGTAGTGTGTTAGATTTTTAGCCCCTGATCAGACATCTCCAACAAAAATATGAAAAAATTACTTCTTCGGGAACTTCCTGTCAGCAGATTTCTAGCAAAAACTCTGAGAGCAAATAAAATTGCCATGAAAAGAAATTGAGGCCTACACACAATAACCGTAAATGTTGCAGTTGCCTTGGTCTAAAAGATAGTGCTTTAGCTTATTAGACAAACCTCGTAGACAACAAGATCAAAATATAGAAAATATGACGGCATTACTCTTAGCAGTCTTCTGGCAAAAAAGATTACCATGAAAATCGTATAAAAAATTTGCCGTTCGAAGTCGACTTCAAACTATGGGTCGCGTCACTCATGTATAAAGTTAATACACACAACATGTATGGTGTTAGAAGCTAGGCTGGAATCCTGACTAAAGGTTTGTAATGATAAGGCGACTCGAATCATTTCTAAGTATTATAAGGATATGAATCCGAATGGGTAGGCTGGCTTATGAATCAAACACATTTCGAATGGTATGAGTTTGATGTCAAGGTTGTAAGCATACTCATTGCAACCTGTACTTATAAATCAACGTTGTAGTGAGTACGAATGAATCAGAGTACATGGTTAAATTTCAATATTGTTGACTCGTTTACATTCAAAATTTCATGAGTACTTATGAGTAGCGAAAAAGCGATTCATTGCTGATCTCTGGTTTGTATAGTTAATGTAGAGTGAAACGATCGCTAATATTGATTGCAACAATTCTTGTTAGTTTTCTGCAGCTTGATTTGAAATGCACTTTTCAGTGAAATACCACCCACTGTTTAATCGGTTTGTTGTTTTATGGCATTTTAAAAGGGACATTAACTAACAACAACAACAACAATTTATAAAACAAATAAATTACAATAACAACACTAAACCAAAATAATAATAAAATTTTATATTTTTGCTTGCTTTGGATTTATTATCCTGTACATATACTAGGTCTCCTTATAGGCTTTATTTCTGTATTTTAATGAATGATTTCTACGTATAATCAGCAACCTGCCTATCTACCTGCCGTACACTATGATTAATTCTCTGGTTTTACGATACCGTTTTCAGTTTTCAATTTTTAAATTTATAACCGAAAACTGAGAAAAATTGAAAAAAAAATTGTAGCAAAAAATCAGAAGCAAAGAAAAAAAGTGTTTGAAATTAAAAATCGGCATCGTAATCATTAAAATCTGATTGTCGATTGGTAATTATTTTGCACCTGTTAAATGCATTTTTTTAATGCTTTTTCGCTTTTTTTCTTGTTCTCGCTTTTGTTTTTTCGTTATTATTTATGCAGATCGAATACAACAAATTTTTTTATACGTTTTTATACGTGGTTCGCACAACCGACCCTGCTGCTAGTGTTTCTCGATTTTATTGTGCAGAGATTATGATCAGCAACGAATTTGAATTTGAATTTGTGTCTGTAAGCGTGTATTGATTTGATACGATTTTCATTTTCGTTTTTCTTTTTTTCTATTTTCATTGATTTTTTTTAACGATTTTTCTTTTCTTTTTTCATTTTCAGTCTTCAGTTTTTGTGGTCAATTCAATATGTTTTGCGTATCGCATGGCATAATTTATGGATGTAAAATCATTTGGTCGTGTGGATTTCAATAGAAGCAACCACAAGCGCGCTATTGTCGGCAATAATGGATTAGAAAACAATTTGTGACTCATATTTTAGTACAAGGTATTGGTAGAGGTTTGTTGTTTTCTTATTTCGAGTACCAAAAATGCCCAAAACAAAGCTTAAGCGTTGTAATGAAAAGTCCTTTAGGAATCTATATCGAAAACAACATACCAGTTAAAGTAATTAAGTTTCAAAGTTTCAGTCATGTTTTCTTGAATATCGTGACTAAGCAATTCCAAGCATTTCTTATTATAATTTTAAAAAATTCTACATTAACCCGAGGCTGGATAGGGGCCATGGTATGACATATGGTTCATAACAAAACGGAACAACTATACCAAGGAAAATCTTCAGATCAACAGGGTAGTATGACACTTTGGCAGATTTTTGATTTCTTGCTGCTTTTTTGCGTAAATGTTTTGAGTGTATTTTTTTTTGTTCAGTATAAAAAAATATTCGTGACAAGTGAAATATAATAAAATAAGCATAACATTGGAAGTCGCCGTAGTCTAGTAGGTAGTGTGTTGGGTTATTAGACGTAAAGCTCGGGTTCGTATCCCAGGTCAGACATCAAGACAAAATACAAAAAAAAATATATCTTTGGCGACTTCCTCTCAGCAGATTTCTAGCACAAACTCTGAAAGTAAATAAACCTGCCATGAAAAAGTTTCTCAAAAATTTGTCATTCGGAGTCGACGTTAAACTGTAGGTCCCGCTGCTCACGTATAAAATTAACGCACACAACATGAGTGGTGTGAGAAGCTAGGTCGTAATCCTGACTGAAGGGTAGTAATGGCCACTTATGTATGTATGTATGTAAGCATAAGATTGACAAAACATTGAATTTTATATCAGAATTCAAGTTGCATGAATAATATTCAGCGGTGAAAATCATATTTTTCTCAGTGGATATGTCAACAAATTGAGCTGCCAATGCCCAATGTAAAATTAATCGTTTGGGGTTGTTGTAAGTATGCGGCATCATTAGTTCGTACTTTCAAAAGCAAAGAAAATCTCAACGTACTATAAAATAATTACTGAATTTTTTGTCGCAAGAATAGAAGAATTCGTCTTGTACGCACGGCACTCAATTCCATACACCTACTTAGAGGCGAGTTTGGTCTACAATTACTTCTATGTTTTGGAGCACATTGGCCGTCAATATTAAGGGATGTGATCGCACCTACCTTACCTAACTGTTTATTGCAACCCTTAACCCTTAAGTCAGGACAACAACCTAGCTTCTTATTGTCTTATTATTAGCTTATCTTGCGTGTGCAAATTTAACCTATAAGTGGCGGAGCCTAATGTTTAAGTCGTGTTTAATGTCTGAACAGTTATGCTACATGGCAATCTCATGAGAGAAAATCGACTGAAGAAATAATTTTTATACTTTTTCTATACGTTTTACTCCAGATGTCTGAGCTGGGATTTAAAGCACGGCCTGGCGTTTTATAAAACAACTCGCTACCTACTAAACTACTGCGTCTTTGACTTTACCTACCTTTTTTATCCACAACTCACGCCTGGAAGGGAAATCGGGATAAAGTTTGTCCCTCCCTTAGAGACTCAACAAACATTCACCTTTAAAATTTTTCTGTATTTTTTCTGTCAATTTTTAAGACCCAAACATACAGACATAATTGGCCATTACAACCCTGGCAATTTTATTTATTCTCAGAGTTTCTGCCAGAAATCTGCTGAGAGGAAGTAGCCGAAGAAATTTTATTTGTATTTCGTTTTGATGTCTGGCCTGGGGCTCGAACCCTGGTTTTAAGTCTAATAAGCCAACACACTACCTACTAGACTACGGCAACTACAAAACCCAAAATAACTCACAAATTATGTATAATTTAAGCCGCTAAATTGTGAAAACTCATCTTCATTCATCAGCATTTAAAGAAAAGACGAATGCTTGATAGAGTGATTGCTGACCACATAAATTCGATTAAATTTCCTAACTTCGTTGTTAATTTTATTCGATTAAAATAAAGTAATGAGTACATCAGGAGTGTAGGAATATTTATGTGAAGTTATGCATTTGTTTCGTTTTATTTGTATTGAAAGCCAGACCCAGGCTTGTAGTAAGCCCATGAAGACAGATCTCCTACTACCGACTTCATGACAAGAAAATATTGAATATTTATTCAACGTTTTGAAACTAAAATTTTGTATGTTCCGGACTTAAATCTTACAAGATAAGTTCATAAATAAGGCTCCTCCTCGCCCTACATACTATAGAGAACGAAGCAGAGAGATCATCGCCTTAGAAGAGGAGTGTAGCACAAACAATTTTATAAAAAACCAAGAGCAACTGTCTTCAGTGATACTAGAATGTTATTTAAGTTTCAAAGCCATTAGGCCAAGCGTTTGAAGGCAAGATAAGTTCATAAAGGCCTTTCTTCTCCTCATAAACTATCGAGAACAAAGCAGAGAGATCATCGCCAACAAAGAGGAAAGTGGCATAAAAAATTTGGTAAGAAACCATATATTTTCTGTTTCTACTGCCTCCAGCAGCAGACTCCAAATGGAATCTATTAAGATGGCGTGCGGCCTATTGGATCTCAGATTACGGCCAATAACAATACTTTCGATATAGCCAAGGATTTTATGTATCTTGGCTCCGCCGTTACCACCAAAAATGATGTCAGTCTGGAGATCAAGCGCAGGATCACTCTTGCCAACAGGTGCTACTAAGGTCTCAATATGCAATTGAGTAGCAGAGACCTCTCTCGTACGACAAAACTAATACTCCACAAGACGCACATCCTCCCAGTGCTTCTTTATGACACAGAGGCATGGACCCTATTAAGCACTGATGCAGCAGCCTTGAGAGTAGGTCAAGATTACGACTTAGTTTCTCACATCACTTATGTTGTGGGTGTGTTAATTTTATACATGAGTGGTGGGACCTACAGTTTAAAGTCAACTCCGAACGACAGATTTTTGAGAAACTTTTCATGGCAATTTTATTTACTCTCAGAGTTTTTGCCAGAAATCTGCTGAGAGGAAGTCGCCGACGAAATACTTTTTGTATTTTATTTTGATTTCTGACCTGGGGCTCGAACCCTGGCTTTTCGTCTAATAAGCCAACACACTACCTACTAGGCCACGGCGACTTCAACTAGCCTTGACAGTATTCGAGAGAAAAGTCTTACGTTAGATCTTCGGTCCAGTGGGAGTTGGCGATAATTTCCGCATTCGATCCAACAGTGAGCTGTATGAGCTTCTCAATGACATGGACATTGTGCAGCGTTTTATCATCCAGCGGCTGCACTGGCTCGGCCATGTCGTTCGAATGGAGGAGGATGCTCCAGCGAGACGGAGATCAGTCGGCAAAGAGGACGACCTTGTTTGCGTTGGAAGCAGCAAATCGAGGAAGTCCTGTCATCGATTGGTGTGACCACCTGGCGAAGGCGCGCAAGAATCAAATGCGTTTGAAAGGATATGTTAAGTCAGGCCAAAATCCTTTAAACGGGTTGTTAATGGCCAGTTAAGTAAATAAGTACTGCTTCCAAGTGATTCCAAATAAGAATGCAAGTAAGTGTGAAGGCTGTAATTTAAGTCTCCAAGCCATTAGACCAAGTGTGACATGCCAAAACCGATAACAGGTGGTCCAGAATAATGTTTTTTATTATAAATGATGCCAGAGTTCAAATATTCAAAAGTCAGCCTAACATTTGAAAACAGGTGTTACGAAAATCGTTTTCTATCTCATCTATTCTACCTATTCATACAACGATTTTGTTGTTGTTGTTTTTGTTGTTGGTTTTTTATTTAATATCATACAAGTTGATTAATTGCTTGATCTCTTTGCTATTAGTTTTTGTAATAAATTTTATGCAAAACATTGGCAACCACAACAGCAACAAAAAAAAGAAAATCAATTTTGCAGAAGCAAAAAAAAACCAGAAAAAAATCGTAGAAAAAATCGTAAAAACCAAACCGAATTTAACTTTAACAATCTGATAACAACGATTGCAGCAGCAGCAATCGATTGCTAGTGCCTATACAATATTCATAAAAAACATGTTTTTGTTGTTGTTGCCTGTTTTTCTTCGCTTAGCTAGCTGGCTGCTGGCATACAAGTTTGATTTTTAGGGGCACCTGTGCGAATCTGAAGTGGTTTTCATACGCAAATTGTGCGTATTTATTGTCACAATTCGTTGAAAATCATACAAATATTGAACAAAATGTTGTCTGACACCTTCATTTGCATTTTTCTACAATTAAAAGTAATTAACAATACCTTTTTTATTTATTTATTTTTTCTCTCTTTCTTTCATTTTTTAATTTTTTTATTTTATTTTGTTAAGCAAATATAGTTTAAGGCCTTATCGATAACTTTTTTTATTTTTTTTTCGTTCGATTTTCGTTCGATTTCCATCTGTTTATCCATCGATCTCTGTCATGGGCTGTGTAAAATGTCTTAATGTGCCATAAACGGATATTAAATTTAAATTAATGAAATTATTTAAATATTTTTATATTCATTTATCGATATCTGTTCTTTTATGAGACGTAATAAATTTAATTGAAATTGTACAAAATAATACTCACTTTGAAGTTTTTGACTTCGACTTCGAGACCCTGTTGCGTTATTAATTTGAAAATATTTTTTGCAAATCTAATAAGCAGAATTAAAGTGTGTCTACACCAGAGATCAGCAATGAATCGGTTTTTTCGCTACTCATAAGCACTCATGAAATTCTGAATTTAAGTGAGTCACCAATAATGAAATTTAACTATGTACTCTGATTCATTCGTACTCACTACAACGTTGATTCATAAGTACAAGTTGCAATGAGTATGCGTGCAACGTTGACATCAAACACATACCATTCGAAATATGTTTGATTCATAATCCAGCCTACTCATTTAGATTCATAACTTTAGAAAAATACTTATATATGATTCGAGTAACTCAAAATTTACAGTCTTAGTTATTGTTGGATCTACAAAAGAAGAAAAAAGACGGAGTAGCAAGCAGCGCAAACGCACAACCTTCTAGTGAGTATTTTAGTGTTCTTACGCGAATCATCCGTATTTTGTGATTCGTGTAAATGTTGAGTATGGGAGAGTCGATCTCAACAACATCATACGTGTTGTCAAGTATGACTAAGATGAGTACACTTCAAACTTTGAATATGAGTAGAGGTTCCATGATATTAAAATAAGTATGATTGAGTACGAGTATCAGAAATTTCGCCTATTCGACACGAGTCCATCGCTCAATCCCTGGCTCAGACATCTCTATAACAATAACGTAATATGAAATACATACTTCTGTAGGCGGCTTCCTCTCCACAGTCCGCTGGCAAAAACTCAGAAAGCAGAATAAAATTGCCATGAGAAATTTCTCAAAAAATTTATCATTTGGAGTCGACTTTAAACTGTAAGTCCAGCCACTCATTGACACACACAACATGGGTGGTATGAGAAGCGTTGTAATGACCAATGAAGTAAATAATATTCTAAGCCGCCGTTGCATCCGCCCTTGAATAACTTTGTGAAAAAGTTCGGAAACGGTTTTGGCTTTTGGATTTTTTTATCATAATATCGAGGTTTGAGAACAAATGTATCGGGTTATTAGAACGAATACCTAGATTTTCAATAGCAACTCAGGATTCCCACCTTCTTGGAGTTGAAAAGATTGTATGGAGACAATGAAGTTGAATTTTTGCAAACGATCAGGATATGATCGGATCTAAGTGAAAGGAATTCCCTGAAGTGGTACTTATGTGAGCTGCATTGAGAATCAATTGGAGGAAACTACGCGCCATTTGCCTGTGCAATTTTGCAGCTCTGAGTAAATGCAGAGAGAGTTATTCAAACCAGGGCTTGTCTAATCAGAATTCGCTAAAGTAACAGAGCATCTGTTTGAAAATTGAAGATTGTCGTCTGCGACTATTTACCTAATGAGCACTATCTGCAAGGCCAGACTGATAACTTCTCAAATACATTGGGAGTGTACATAAATGACTTGTAAGTAGGGCTAGTGGTGGATATACACATCAATGTTCCTCCTAATTTCTTTCTGGCTTGAACAGCATTTTTACCCTTTTCTGTAGTAAAACAGAAAGATGTGTCGAAAATGCTGCTTATCGCTCTCCATATTTAAAAGAGCACCAACCAAAAACTACTGCGTGGAATTAATTGGAATTTTTCACACACAGGCCTTACTATATGAGCCCGCAAAGCATATAAAAATTATACGGCTTAAGTGTGAAGTTGGATGCAAAAAATACAATTAAATCCTGTATCGGGAAAAAACGAAATAACTTTCCGTACAACCCAATATATTGTCGAGTTACCTGGATATTGGAGCACAAAGACTTTGTGCTGACAAAAGCTGATACCAACATGCTTGATTTGGGTTATAATGTCCTAAAATTTGATGTTCATATTGGAAATTTCTTCTGCATTGACCAGAATTTTGAGAAGACCAGTAAGCATGCGTGTGATTGCACTGTCAGAGACCAACTCTATAGAAGTATTAAGCTGAGGAAATGAAGGTAACGATTACTATTTTCGTATAGAAAGATATTTCTAAGCAACTGATACCATCAGGAATAAAGGACAAATACTTTTAAATTTCATAAGAATATTTTTTTTATCATTTTTCATGCCGATTTCACACCTTAGATCTGCCCCCGATTTTTTTACTAGATATGATATCCGGGGTAGTATTAACCATTTAAATAAAATACCACTGATCAGTGATAGAATTCAAATGCATATAAACATGATTACTTAAACAGTTTCGTATATTTTCTGTACATTTTATTCATCAATTTTCAAATGCTTAGGACAACTTCATTAAACTGAAATAATTATCCTGCAAATACAAAAGAAAACTAAAAAGGCCTAGGGAAACATACGCATACACTCTTATTATCCACTTTAAAATTAATTTATTTAAACGTTTTCTAAATGAAAACAACAGAAACAAAAAAAAAAAGAAAAAACTCAACAAAAAATCTCAACAGCAGGTCATTTGTTTTAAAGTTTAAAGTCAATAAATGTCAAAACAATATCAACAAATATGTCACACAATAAAAATAAGACTCTGAAACGGCAAAGACAGACAAATAGTCTGGCACTCAGCACTTATGATTTACTCTCTCTCTCTCAAACGTGGGGAGTAGTAGTGGTAGCGTTGGTGGTAGTGGCTGTGGCAAATCTGCTTATAACAGGGGTGTTACACGAACAATAATTCTTCAAATTATTCCCTTTTCTGTGTGCATATCTCGCGTTTATCGCCTTATAAAATACTTCTAATTTGTCTTTAACGAAATTAACGAGCAACCGAGGGGGAGAAAAAAATACAAAAAATTTCAACAGTCGTGGCTGTGAAATAAAAAGAGTAAACGAAACGCGCAGAAGGACGTACATACATTCAGAACAGATGAAGATACAACAATAAAAACAGGAATAATAATAAAAACAAATGTTCTAACAACTGTATTAATAAGGATATTAACAATAAACAACAACAACTAGAACACCAACACCAGTCATAATAATAACAGGCTCAGTGTTTACGAAGTGATGTAGCGAAACAACCCCTTGATTGTGTATCTGAAGGATTCACATCCTTTTTTAATACGAGGCAAATTGACAGCAATTTTCTCTAAATAGGGGTTGTTTTTGTAAAAACGCAAAAGGAATATGAATTTTAATGAACAGTGGTATGATGGTAAGGAATTGGGTGTGAAGAGACTGACAAAACCTGGTAGATTTGGCATCAATTTCAATAATGATTTGGAAATGAATCAAATGAGTTTGATTTCTATTTGCAGCATTACAACCCTTCAGTAAGGATTACAACCTAGTTTCTCACACCACTTATGTTGTGAGTGTTAATTTTATACGTGATTGGTGGGACCTACAGTTTAAAGTCGATTCCGAACGACAGATTTTTGAGAAACTTTTCATGGCAATTTTATTCACTCTTAGAGTTTTTGCCAGAAATTTGCTGAGGGGAAGTCGCCGCAGAAATACTTTTTGTATTTTGTTTTGATGTCTGGCTTGGGGCTCGAACCCTGGCTTTACGTCTAATAAGCCAACACACTACCTACTTGACTACGGTGACTTCCTACTACACTTAGTACTAAGAAATTTGGATCGGCAATTGAAGTTTACATATGTACACTCAACTCTATGGAAGAGTCTGAGCAGAGCAGCGCCAATTGGTATTCTAAACAGCAGAAATTTTTGAAATTTTAAAACTTTAGACAAAGAGGAGAAGGAGATTTCGAAGATAATAAATAACTCACGATATAAAAATTTACTTGCAAAGCCTTCAGGATTTAGGTTTTAGAAACTATTACGATGTGTGAACAGTTTCAATGGTCATCAAAACATTCCAAGCATTCTTACTTACGGAATATTGACTTCAGACTTTGGGGGCAGGAATTAACGGACTCTCGCTTGAGGTGCAGCTATCCCACAGAATGCCCAAGATATTAATAATTGTATCTCTCTAATACGGAACTCAGCCTCTATATAGTTGAACCAGATACCAAATTTTGCCTCCAGCTACCGGACCATAATATGGTTGATCTAGCGGTGGTACATGTGGTCAGGGAGTGTATGAACTGGCCTAGTTAGCATTAGGTAAGCTAGACGTATAGAGATTTACAGATCTTTACAGACAGCCAAATTAAATTAAAGCGCTAGCAATTAAAGCGCTAGCATCCAGGTATACAGGATCAAAGACCGTTCTGGAGTGTAAAAAAGCGTTTAACAAATACTCCAGGCATTTAACGGCGCGCATTATATGGGTTCCCAGTTATTATAAAGTGATTGGAAATAAGAAAGCAAATATTCTGACTATTAGAGCCACAGTATTACACACCATAAGCTTTGATAATACAGTCCCTTTCACTGCATTAAAGACCAAGCTGAGAAAGTGGACGAAAACGTCACATCGACTATTGTGAAATAGTGGCACAGTGGATAGGATTATAAAAATACTTTGGGGCGATCCTAATGAGGAGAGAACGATGAGTATTTTAAAACCAAATAAGGGCGATCTTAGTACGCTAGGGAACCTCCTCATATGTCACTCCGCCCTACATAAGTATACATCTAAACCGTATTGGCGTGGTGGAAAATGATGAATGCCGGGTATGCAGTGAAGATATCGAAACAATGGAGCACTTTTTGTGTCATTGTCCAGCTTTCGTTACCTTGAGATCCTCATATTTCGTGGATGATACTATAGCAGGCATAACTTGCCTTAGTGGAGTGGAATCGAAGAACTTAAAAAAGTTTTTACGAGATACAGACTTCCTATAGAAAGTAAGGTGGTATTCCTAATGGTAGGCGCACAACAAGGCTACATGATGGCTTAGGTGTATGTCAGTGAGCATAAGATTCTTGGTTGGTCTCCTCTCCTTCACCATATGTACCTGCCTACAGTAAGCAAAACTGTTCTTACACCGTATATACATACATAATCGGTTATTACAAACCTTTAGTCAGGATTACTTCCACCACTTCTGTTGTGTGTGTTCATTTCATATAGGATTGGCGAGACCTACAGTTAAAAGTCGAATCCGAACTAAAGATTATTTCGAGAAACTTTGGATAGCAATTTCTTATTTGCACTCCGAGTTTTTGCTAGAAATCTACCGACAGGAAGTCACCGAAAGAAATATTTTTTCATATTTCGTTTTGCTGTAGACGTCTGACCTAGGGTTTGAACCGTGGCCTCACGTCTAACGAGCCATCACACTACCTACTAGACTACGACGAATTCTGCAGTCTACAAGGCGACTTAAGTATATGTCTGTAGACAAAAGACCCTTGGTTCCTCTCTTTCAACCTACCTACCAGAGATCAGCAGTGAATCGCTTTTTCGCTACTCATAAGTACTCGTGAAATTTTGAGTATGAGTACAGTATTGAAATCCAACTACTCTGATTCATTCATACTCACTACAACGTTGGTTAATAAGTACAAGTTGCAATGAGTATGAGCACAACGTTGACATCAAACTCATACCATTCGAAATATGTTTGATTCATAAGCCGCCTACTCATTTAGATTCATAACTTTAGAAAAATACTTATAATGCTTATAAATGATTCCAGAGACTCGTGAATCATTCATCAAAATTTACAGTCTTAGTTGTTGTTGCATTTCCAAGAAAAAAGACACATAAGCAAAAAAGACAGAGCAGCAAGCAGAGCAAACACATAACCTTCTAGTGAGTATTTTAGTGTTCGCACGCGAATCATGCTTATTTTGTGATTCGTGTATACGATGAGTCATGGAGAGTCGAAATCAATAACATCATACGTATTGTTTAGTATGAGTACCATGAGTATTTCAAACTTTGAATATAAGTAGTATGGGTATGACATTAAAATAAGTATGAATGCGTATTAGTATCAGGAATTACAGGTATGATTCGAATCTACTCATCGTTTTGAATACGCATTGCTGACCTCTGCTACCTACCCATCTGCCTACAGTAAGCAAGACTGTTCATATACCGCACAAGAAATTCATATAAGTGGACCATGCGAAGCGCTTACAATTTGTTCAGTGCATATTTGAGCAAAATGAAGTCAAAGCCTGCTTGATGTAATATTTTTGTCTATGGACACCACTGTGCTTGAGATACTGCAACAGCAACAACAACAACAGTCGAAAAAAAAAACAAATGTGTTAAGCCCATATTACGGTTTAATACCAGACTAAAAACAAATAAAGTCAAGAGGTTTCTCTCTTTTATTTTGTTTTTGTGTATTTTGTATCGAGTGAAATAAATTATTGATGATGCATGCAACATAATTAGAACAAAAACAAATGCCAGTTGTGATAATAGCAGCAACAACAACAACAACAACATTGACAAAGAAATGTATGAAAATTATCATAATGCAACACCGATAACAAATGTTAGATTTGACAATGTGTTGTACTTACTGTTGTTGCTGCTATTGTTCGTTTAATAAACGAAACAAAACAGTATTAAATGTTCGGCTTTCACACACTCATACACCTATATTTACATACCAAAGTAAAGGATATGAAAAAGAGATGATTTAGGGGAAGAGAATGTAAACGACCAACATCCACTTAAAAGAAAAAAACAAACATTTGTTTTGAAATTATGCTACGTTCGGATGTATAAGTGAGAGCACCACTCACTCTCTGTAATTTGTATATGGCATGGTGTGTGTGTGTGTGTGTGTTATTCTCCTGGCATATGCCTGAGTCTGCACTATTTTGAGGTATATTTGAGCACTTAAAAATGTTGTCAGTTGTTAGCTTTTGAATGTTTTTGTTATTGTTGTTTTTGTTGTTGTTGTATGGTTGTGACAAAATGTTTTTAATTCATTAAATTGATGACAATTTGTTCAACAATTTTTTGTTTTTTTGTTTTTCATGTTGTTCGACTTTCTTTTTGCCTTCACTGTTGACGATCATGATGCACTTGTCTGTGACTGTCTATAAAATTTATCTCCGTCGCAGAAGTCTATCATCAGCAGTGGCACATGTTCAATTTATTAACAGAAAAAAATGAAAAAAAAGGAAAAAACATTTAAATTTAAATGTTTTGTTGTTGTTGTTGTTGTAATTATTTCATATAATTTATAATATTTGTTCTCTTTTTCCCTCTATTCAGTCAGTCATTCATTCATTCAATCCTCTTTGAATGAAGGCCTGACTTCAGTTTTTTTTTCGCATTATTTATGAGTTTTTAATTGTGAGGCGTCATTTAACGCCTGTCGTTTTATTTGTGTCTACCATTTGCTTAAGACATTTGGTGGACTCAAAAACTTATGATTCTGGTTTTTATTGGCCATTCTTTTTTATGTACATATGTACACATAAGCCACATATTTTTTTTTTTGCTGTTTGCCAAAAGACAAGTGCATTTGCTTGCAATCTTATGGCTTAAATGATTAAGAGATGTGTGATTTAATTAATGAATTTGTCTATATTTAAATTAATTAACGGTCTATTCAACGGTAAATAACGGTAACTGGTTATACAAGTGACCATCTGCATGAAAAACACACAAAAATTTTTTGGCTTTTGATTTATGTAAACAGCAAGATTGGGAGGCGTTTGTGTTATAAACCTCTTTGTGAGATAAATCTTAACTTTATTACTTTTTAATAAGCCATACGAGGGGTGTTTTGAAATATTTATTTGATGTGTTTTAAGTCTTATTGGATGCTTACAATTTTTTTGTTTATTTCATGTCGCTCACAAGAATTCGGCCACAACTTAGCGAATATTGTGCCGTGACTTAGTCCTTTATCCGTACAATATTAAATTGTCCCAGAAACTGTGTATAAACGACCACAGCCAACAGCATGTGTTTGCTGAATGGACTCTGGAACATTTGGCAACTCATTTCAGAATGAATGGGTGCGTGAATAAATAAAATTTGCCAAATTTGGGACGATACCAAGCCGTATGAGATCGAAAGGTGTCCGATATATCTCGAAGAAGTCACTCATTGGTGAAGTTGGTAGTCTAGTAGGTAGTGCGTTGGCTTATTAGACGTAAAGCCAGAGTTCGAGCCCCAAGCCAGACATCAAAACAAAAATACAAAAAGTATTTCTTCGGCGACTTCCTCTCAGCAGATTTCTGACAAAAACTCTGAAAGTAAAAAAAAATTGCCATGAAAAAAAAGCGTTCGAATGGAGGTATGTTCGAATGGAAGTTGCGTTCAAGTGGAAGTTGCGTTCGAATAGAACGTTGCGTTCGAAGGGACGTGTGTTTGTTCGTATTTCTTCGGCGACTTCGTCTTAGCAGATTTCTGGCAAAAGTTCTGGGAGTAAATAAAATTGCCATGAAAAGTTTCTCAAAAATCTGTCGTTCGGAGTCGATTTTAAACTGTAGGTCCGCGACTCATGTATAAAATTAACACACACAACGTAAGTGGTGCGAGAAAATAGGTCCATAATCCTGACTGAAGGATTGTAATGACCAATTATGTTATGTATGTTGCTCATAGGTCTATAATACTTTGAGGAAAACGTAGGCCAGGCCATCAGTGTCAACAGCGATCACCATAGGTTGATGATTTCCAAATCTTTTGGCCTGAATAGGATGGTCTGGACCAGAGATCAGCAATGAGTATTGAAAAAGATAAGTAGAATTGCATCATACTCATAATTTCTGATACTTATACTCATTCATTCTTATTTTAATATCATGGAACCTCTACTCATCTTCAAAGTTTTAAGTACTCACCATATTCATACTTAACAACACGTATGATGTTATAGATTTCGACTCTCCATAACTCAACATATACACGAATCACAAAATGCGGATGAATCGCGTACCAACACTAAAATACTAACTAGAAGGTTGTGTGTTTGCCTTGCTTGCTGCTCTGTCTTTTTTGCTTATGTGTCTTTTTCTTCTTTTGTAAATACAACAACAACTAAGACTGTAAATTTTGATGAATGATTCACGAGTCTCTGGAATCATTTATAAGTATTATAAGTATTTTTCTAAAGTTATGAATCTAAATGAGGAGGCTTATGAATCAAACATATTTCGAATGGTATGAGTTTGATGTCAACATTGTACGCATACTCACAGCAACCTGTACT
Source organism: Sarcophaga subvicina (assembly GCA_936449025.2). Lineage (NCBI taxonomy): Eukaryota > Metazoa > Arthropoda > Insecta > Diptera > Sarcophagidae > Sarcophaga > Sarcophaga subvicina. The sequence continues at coordinate 107,947,933 of OW388083.2, read as the reverse complement.
TATAAACCAACGTTGTAGTGAGTATGAATGAATCAGGGTACATAGTTAAATTTCAATATTGTTGACTTACTTATATTCAAAATTTCATGAGTGCTTATAGGTACCGAAAAACAATTCATTGCTGATCTCTGATCTGGACACCAGCGCCATGTGGTTAAAATAGGAAAGCGAACCTCATGTCACAGAAGCTATTCGATACGATCTTGGCCATCTTACGTTTAGATGATGTGAACTTGGCACTGAGATCGTGCGATTAAACCCCGTTAGACTTTTTTCTTGTGGTGTTTTCATAACTATCAGGTGTATGCCAATAAGCCACAAACCACAGCGATCCTTAAAGCCAACATAACCTATACCATTGGTCATAGCCAGCCTGATATATACGCCATAAAATTAAATACCTCTAATGGGCTTCACCCACAAACACCGTGACGAATTAAATTTAAAATTTTATTAAACAACTTTTTTAAACAGGGCTTTCTAAGTTAAATTTTTACCTCAAAACAAGAGTGGACAAAAATCGAGATGTAAATGATGATTGAATGCATAAGTGATCGAATGAATGAACCGAGTCCATCAATTAAGTTGTCAATCAGAAAGCACATGAATAGGAACAACAGCATTAACAGATTTTTGTTTGTGTGTTTTTTGTTTGTTTTTAAAGTACCCAAATGACACACAGTGTGTTTACATTTGTCTGACGATGTCAAATGATGGTGAACAACAACAGCCAGTCAAGTAATCAATTATTTGACAGTGACGACAACAGCCACTACCATCACTAATACCGGCAACAATGGCAATGAAGCAAATGAACACACAAACAAAAAAACACACACAAAATTAAATACATACTCATTTATTTAACGCACGTGCAACATAAATTTGTAACGGCATCAACATCAGCAACACAATCAATTGTTCGTTCAACTGTTTCTCTCTTATTTTTGCGCCTGTGTACATACGAATGTGTCAATGAAACAAAAAACGAAAAACAATCGTATGGAATATGGAAAGAACAGTTGCAGTTGCAAATAAATGTCGTTGCACTCATTAGTTGCAGTTGTTAATGTGCAAGTGTGTTGGTTTGTGTTTTTCTGTGTTTTCAACATGTCGATGCTGCCGTTATAGTTGCTGTTGCTGTTGTCTTTATAAAATAAAATGGAAATTAAAACAAAAACTGTAAGAAATAAAGGCGATATACAACAACAACAACAACAAAATAGCATTCTGATCTAAAGAGCTTTGAACTGTTTCAGCTGCGAATACGAATACGAATGCAAATACAAATGTTTTCAATTGACGACTGCAAACTAAACACAACGAGACTCAATAATTCTTTTTATTCTTCTTCTTCTATGCAAGTGCAACATACTGTTGCAATTTATCAAAATATCCATTGTACAACAGCGTGGGCCAATTTAACAGTTACTAAACAAAGAATTTTATTTCTTTATTGTATTCTCAACCGGGTGCCGTGACCCAAAAATCGGAAGCAGTTTTAGATAGGCTCCGCTTCTAACCAAGGGGTTAGAAGTCATGTCTTCGAATTGGTACTCAGGTATAGCAGTCTATTACATCTGGAGGCGTTGGTAGACGCATTGTATTTCACCCTGAGTGAAAAGCACCGTGGGAGTAGGTCCACGCGGACAGGTACCCACGTTAAATCAATCGTTGTTGTACCACATATGAGACGGGTGTGATACGGCCTTAGCTGCGGATTGGACTAAGCAAAGACTTGGCGAGTTCGCTCTTCTTGTCTTTAGTAGGAGAAGAATGAGCGTGGGTTAATGGTAGGTGGAAATCGCCGTAGTCTAGTAGGTAGTGTGTTGGCTTATTAGACGTAAAAGCCTGGGTACGAGCCCCAGACCAGATATCAAGACAAAATACAAAAAGTATTTCTTCGGCGACTTCCTTTCAGCAGATTTCTGGCACACACTCTGAGCGTAAATAAAATGTCCATGAAAAAGTTTCTCAAAAATCTGTCTTTCGGAGTCGACTTTAAACTGTAGGTCCCACCACTCATGTATAAACTTAACACACACAACATAGGTGGTGTGAGAAACTAGGACGTTGTACAATGGGCCAATTCGACCTCCGGGTACTGTACTCGTCTTAATTGACAAGTACACGTCCTCTAACGTAACCTAACCTAATGGTAGGTTACCCTTACGGCGCCGTTCGTCGTGGGTTCTTTGTCGTTGTCGGTCCGTGAAAACTCGGCGTTTGCGTGCGCATCCTACACTAGTAGATTGCCGAGCTGGGTTGCCCAAGTCCATCGTTGGTGTTTAGTGTCCTCTTAGAGTGTTTGATTGTGTTTCTTATGTTTATTAGATCGCCAGTCCCGAACTGTTTGGAGTTCAACTGGTAGCAAATTGGACTGCGAAGCCTGATCGGAGGATTAATTCTGGTACCACGGATGTCGGGAGCCCCAGAGAATCATCTACGGCCCGCTGACGGTGACACCCCCTTATGGGAGCAATGTGGTGGCTGTGGTGTATATTGGATCACCAGTCCCGAACTGTTTGGAGTTCAACTGGTAGCAAACTGAATTTGCTAAGCCTGATCGGAGGCTTATTTCAGGTACCACAAATGTCGGGAGCCCCAGAGACTCGTCTCTGGCCCGCTAACGGTGACATCCCCTTATGGGAGCAATGTGGTGGCTGTGGTTTGTACCCAAATCGCGTAAAGAGTGCGAGCTCGGTGTGGCGTTACACTTTCAACCACTTTCACAAAAGAGTTCAAATAGTCCCCGACCCCTTTCCAAGAGGGAAAGTCATGTCCAACTGCATGGCTTCGGATTGGTACTCACGTATGATGATGCAATATTTGGTAATCTTCCAATGAGGCTGTATCATTGTGCGTGGGGGCATTGTTTCCATCCGTGCGTAGAACAAAGTGGGGTTTGCCATCATGGCGATACCTACGTTAAGCCCTGGACTAATGTTTGGCAGATGAATTGGCCAGAACCAGTAACAATCTCCACAACCATACATGTAATCCTCTTGGATTTGCTCGAGTGCACTCTACAGAGGCAGAAATTTTCCCTTTTTCTACAATAAAAAAATTGAAATTTAATTTAATTAACTTTGCAATGCACCCACCTATCCACACATGGCACGCTGTGCCACATCAAGGCTGTATTGTATGTGTGCAAGCATATGTATTCAAAAGATGGATAAAGTCTCTGACATTTGTTGCTGTTGATCATGTTGATGCAGATGAGAAATGTTTGATGATGACGATGATGATGTCGATCATTCGCAAGACTATCAACTCAGTTGTAGTTGTTTGTTTTTATTTTCCTATGTCTCGATATGCAAAAATTAAGAAAATAAAAACATGTGTTGTCGTCTGTCTATGCAGACGATGACTGCAATTAGCCAATAGGACAGGGGAGATGTTAAGGGGCCTTTCAGAAGGCCTTTATTATTTTAATTAATTTCAAACATTTTTACAAGGACTGCAGGTTGCTACGATTGAAAAAAGGTGGACTATATCACTGTAAATAGTCCGTACTCTCCTAAAGTTGTTCAAGAATTGAAAAACATTGACACAATCGTCTTATACTAGGAGGATATGGATTTGCTCCTGGTGTTCCTCTTTTCATGGACAGAGTAGCATTAGTTCTATTAGATTTTCGACTGTCATGTTGTCCTGATTAGAACAAAGATCGTTTGTAAGGCGGCTATCATGCTCAACACGGTTTCAGTTGGGCTACGTTCAGAATTGTAAGGAGATACGGTTCAGCGACCATCAGGGTTTTTTTCCCTAGACGGTGTAGACAGGACAGTTTTTCTGTCACTACATCTCTGCGCATAATTCCTGATCGGACATCGGATACTTCCCATTATACCCCATTAATGGGAAACTGGTTGATTTAACCGACAATACTTCCATTATTTTTGAGTTCAGCTGCCCTTGAAGGCCCCACTATAAACCCCCATTTACCAACCAGTGTACAGTGTATGTGGCATAGTGAGTTGTTTCAGTTTCCAGTTGATTGTTCTTTGCTACTGATGATCACGCTTTTGCTCAATTGTTGTCATGTCATTGCTGTTGTTGTTGCTGTTGTTGCTGCTATTGTTGTCTTAACAGTTGTTACTGTTGTTGTCGATTACAATCTATACATGCACAAAACCAAGTTCATTTAGTAATGTTCCATCTGAGAGTCTAAATGTCTGTCTATCTCTGTGTCTGTCTGTCTGTCTGTCTGTCTCTCTGTATATCTGTTTATCTATTTGAAGCCAATGCAGACAGAGTTGATTATTAATAGACATTTCGCTCTCATTGTCAGCATTTAGAGTGTGTGTGTTATTCTTACGTTCTATTGTCTCAATTCATTTCTCTTCTTGTGAATAAAGATCATCAGTCTAAATGATTCATGCATGCATGCCAGCCAGCCAGCATGCCAGCCTGCCTGCATGCATGCATTTGAATGTTTTTAATGCCAAATTCTGACAGCTGCGACAATCTGCAATTGTTGCTGTCTTTGTTAAACAATTTTTTTATTTTTTATTTTCTGTTGCAACTCTACAGGCTCACACTCTCTCTCACTCTCTGTTATACAAGGAATTGTGTTCGAATGGCTCATTTAGACTTGTGATCTATTCTTGAGACACTTTTTTACTTTCTTTCTTTCTTTTTTTATTCCTTTAATGATGAATCTTTTGGTTGTTTGGTAACGAAGTTTTTGTTTTAAGTTTTGTAATTCGAAATAATTACCGAAATACTAGAATAGAAATGTTGCTGCTTCATTAAGAGCCACCTAAATTTTGTATACTGTGTGCTGCAATTGATGCTTCAGTCAATTAATCAAATGGCATTTCGTACTGAAGATGTCTAATGATTTCATCAGTATTTGAAAATTTATAAGAATTACTGACTGTGGTAGTAATTTCAGTTCGAAAGTGTAGAGTGGCTCGGATTTTAATTAATTTTGTTTATTAAGAGACTAGCAATGATTGCCAATAGAAAGAACTTGACTTCAGTTTAATTGCCAAAGTACTTCACACCGACCACGCTGTTATAAGAGCAAAAATACCAGAGGTTTTTCTCAAACACCCTTTAGAGAAGATGCTACTGGAATACATTATTACTCAGATGTCAACTTTTAATCTTCCTTTTCCATTAAATCAAAGCCAGAGTGCTAACCACTTAGTTACTTGGCAGACTAAGTCATTAAGGCTTGTAAGTCATATTTGTCGTGTGAATCCACATATTTAGCATGGCTTCTCTTTCATGCAATACCTAAAAATTAGCAGAGCAGATTAAGGCAAACAGAAAAAAGAGAGAAAATCTGTTCCTGGTCCTGTATATTTACTTACTAACTTAACCATTGCCACCTTTGAGTCAGGGTTACAACTTAGCTTCTCACACCACCCACGTTCAGTTTGTTGATTTTATCCAAGAGTGGCGGGGCCAGCAGTTTAACATCGGCTTCGAACGTCAGACGACAAAATTTTCGTGACAAATTTATTTGCGCTCAGGGCAGCAGTCTTTTGGAAAAATTTCTGAGAAAAAAAACGCCGAACGATATATCGGGTGGGCCATCTACCGGTTTAGATGTGAACCATGATTGGAACATATTTCTTTGATTAATGAGAAACGCATATCGCACCATGATAACTGATTTTTTGCATCCGCTCTTCATGGTATTGATGTGAACGATGTTTGGTTTCAACAGGATGGTGCAACTTGCCACACGTCTCATGAAACAATCGACAAGCGTCAAACGTTTGTTTGCCGTTTAATTAGCCGAATTGCTGATGGCAATTGACCTCCAAGAAGCTGCAATTTGATACTGTTGGACTATTTTTTGTAGGGCGCCGTTAAAGCAAAGTCTTATGCCGACAACACAGCGACAATTAAGGCCAACAATCGTGATGCCATTGCCCAGATACGACTCTATACACTGGAAAAAGTGCACGAAAATTGATGCGATCGAATGAGATACTGTGAGGCCAGCCGTGGCAGCCATATGAATGAAGTAATACTCCTGGCATTTGATCCACATGGATTTTGCCTTGTCATGATCAACACACTATCTATTAAACTACGAGGAACATCGATCTTCCGCATCCCTAAAAAAGAATACGACCTATTTTTTCACACCACTTAAGTTGTGCGTGTTAATTTTATACATGAGTGCTAGGACATCGAGTTTCAAGTCGACTTCTAACGACAGATTTTTTAGAGAAACTTTTTTCAGCAACTTTTATTCACTCGCAGAATTTTTGCCAGAAATCTGCTGAGAGGATGTCGCCGCAGAAAAAAATTTTTATATTTCAGTTTGTTACAAATGTCCGGCCAGGGGGTTTGAACCGAGGTCTCCCGTCTAAAAAGCCAACACAATACCTACTAGACTATGGCTATAATATTCAGCGCCAGATAAGTAGATTAAGGCCGAAGCATATGAACCAATCAACTAAATTGGCAGAGCTTCAGATAAAAGGCTCTTTTATTGGCGATAAATTCCTTTAAACGGACTTAAAGTTTAAAGAAACCTTTCCAAGCCATAGGTCTAGACTTTGACGTCATTCTTGATCTTTTTCCTTGATACTGACATAGGCGATGCTTTTTTATCTGCTGCATTACTACTCAGTTCAGATAGGGTTCTACTTCATTTCAGATATAGTCTGGTTCATAAGCTCTTTGTTTTTAACGCTTGAGTTACTCATACATTATTGAATAGGATAAACCGAATCCAGATAAATATGTACCAGGTCAGACATCTGGAACAAAACGAAGCATGGAAAAATATTTCTTCGGCGACTTTCTTTCAGAAGATTTCTGGTAAAAACTCTGAGAATAAATAGAATTGCCATGAAAAAGTTTATCAAAAAATTTGTCGTTCGGAGCTGACTTTAAACTGTAGGTTCTGCCGCTCATTTATAAAATTAACACACACAGCATAAGTGGTGTAAGAAACATAGGTCATCGTGAATGAAGGGTTGTAATGAGCAATTATGGACGTATGTACATATGTATGAATCCAGACATACGCATAACACCTTTCTGTATAGAATATTTAAAAATATCTTTCCGGTATTTAGTTTCGATATTTGTTATGTGTAGTGGAAATTGAATAAATTAATCGATAACTTTCTATATATTCTAACTGATCGTCGTATTGCATATGCAAATTGTGTTCACACTATTTCACTTAATTACAGTCTTCAATTATAATCGTTCAATCAATAAATTATGAACGATTACGGCGACATTTTTTAATGAATTGTTGCAGTTTTTATTGATCAATATTTACACTTTCACTCAATTAGTTTGAACAACAAATAAAACGTGTTACAAACTGTGTTAATTATCGATCGATCGATTGATCAATCTCTGTGGATAACAACGTTTTGTAAGGTGCTGATATCAACGGCATTTAATTAAAGATTGAATTTTTTCAATGAAATTTCATAATATTTTTTAAGTTTTTTTAATAATTTATTAAGCAATACTAAACAAAAAACAGAAACGAAAAAATAAGTCATTTACCTCCGGTAATGGCAAAAAAAGTGTTGCAATTACACGGCTAATGCAAGAGGTTAAGAAACTTTATTTCGCAAACGAAACAAAGATATAAAGAAACAAGAACAACAACAACAACAATTGTATTGGTATTATTAGTGTAACCATAGCAAAAAAAAAAATAATTTCATTAACAGCTTCAAAGATGCTTCAAAGATTACAAAGATTTTTTTATCTTCGTTCCAAGTGCCACCAGCAGTCTGAAAATAAATGGTGAATCAACCGAAAAAATGTAAAGTGTTGTAAAATCGCATGGATAGTGTTGAAGGTACATTAGTTGCCAGACTATTAAGTTAAGTTTTTACAACATTTTAATGTTTTAACAAATAAAACTATACCTTCAGCTCTTAAAAAATTTAACTCATATTTGCTTTGTTTGAAACATTAAATGAATGAATGAAAACCCAAACAATTTAAAATATTTAAAATATTCATCGTATCCATATATTGACTGCCGAATAATAATTTTATTACATTATCCAACAAATTTAACACAGTTTTTGTATTATAATGTTCAAAACGATACATACAGTGAGCATCAAAAGAAACTGTCTACTAAACGATAAAATTCTAACAATCACCAAATTCAACTTTATCACTTAAGGAGAGTGCCCGAAAAAATTTAACAAAACATTTTTAAATTTTTTCGTAATTTTTTTTGTTTCAATTTTAAAAACTACTAATGAAACAATTTTAATATAAAAATAACGGTACTTTGTAAATGTATAGTTTTTTTAATGTACAGTTTCTTTTGACGCTCACTGTATATTCTTCATAGGGCAGTATAAGATTAAGTTTGATAGGTTGAAGTCGCCACTACACAATATAGCAACAAACAAAAGTCGAATTCTGACACTGCTGAACGAGATTGTTGAAAATCTATATACTGTTACGCAAATTGAAACGACCTAATATCGTTTAACGACAAAAACGATAAACAAAAGCCACACGATACAAATACACACAAACACAAGGAATACAATAAACGTGTTGATTATCTAAAGCTGCACACACACATATGTATGACGAACCTGGTTGCGGCTGGTACCAACAACAACATAAAGTAAACCAGCTACGACAAATATGTAATAGACCACATAAGCAAAGTACACAAACAACAATGTACTCGCAATAGAATTCTCGAGAAGGCGAGAGCAAGAACCTTCCACATCGAGAACGTTCATCATACTGATTACGTGCGTGCGGACTATAAAAGGGTTGGACAAAGCAGGCAGCAGTTAGTGTTAATTCAGTCAGTCTTGTTTGAAGACGCGTTGCGGTTCGAACGTACAAGCGGCATTGCTTGCAAAAAGGTTGTAAGCAGAGAAGATCTAACGAAGAGTTGTTAGTATTAACGCGGACAGAAGTGTGAAATAGAATAGTGTACAAGCAAATTATTGTTGTATCGTTAAGTTGTATACGGTGGCACACAAAAGTAGTGTAAAGAATAAAGAGAGTTTAAGAAAAACTAAAGACATATTTGTTTTTACTTTGTTGCAATTAACGAACTCATATTTAAACGTTTTTAAAAAGGTAAAAACGGAACAATACATACATACATAAGCCTTAATGGATTATCAACTTTAGATATACTCTTCGGCTTTTCGTTTTTTAATAGTTGGTTGTGGTCTCTTGAAATAGCAGAAACGACACGATATCTTAAAGATGTTATTGCGAAAAGGATGACTGATTCGATGAATTTGTGGTTATGCTGTCCGCTCAGGTATTTACACGACCTGTTTCGTGACCTTAGGATACTGCACAGCTTTACATGAAATAAATAAGATCGACTAAGGACTGTTAGCACTAACAATAATCTTCCTTTCAAATAGGCTGACAAACACTGGGTAACAGTTTGTGGCAATTACAAGCAGTCGCCGTAGTCTAGTAGGTAGTGTGTAGGCTTATTAGACCTAAGGCCGGGTTTCATATCCCAGGTCAGACATCAATACGAAAATATGAAAAAATATTTCTTCGATCACTGTCTCTCATAAGATTTCTGGTAAAAACTCTCAGAGTAAATAAAATTGCCATGAAAAGTTTCTCCAAAATCAATCGTTCGGAGTCAACTTTAAACTGTAGGTCCCATCACTCATGTATAAAATTAACACAAACAACGTAAGTGGTGTGAGAAACTAGGTCATAATCCTGACTGAAGGATTGTAATGACCAATTATGTATGTATGTTATGCAGAGGGTATAAACAGAGGAATAAAAAAGAAAAGCAATTGTTGCTGTTTATATCAAGTTGTGAACAGTGGCACACAGAATTGTACGAACAATAAAGAATTTAATTAAAACTAAACACAAATTAATTTTTATTTTTTTGCAATCTACGAACTCATATTTCAAATTTTTTTAAAATGTAAAACGTAACAATATAATGAAGAAGATAATGAGATGGAAAAGTGTTTCGCAAATTTTTAATTGTTAGCTTATAGACCGAACATTTTAATTTTAAAAATAGTTTTCAAATCTATGTATATACCTTTCATGTAAATTTCATATTTTAATAGTTTCCATTTTAAAAAATCTCAACGAAATGTTAAAGATTTGTTTCATTATGAGAATATTTAAAATAAAATTAATTTCCATATTGAAGATACGAGTTGATCGTTTAAATGTTCACATTTTTGAAAATTCCTTTTTCTACACAAAAACGTTTTAATTTAAATCAGCGATACGAGTATTTGTTTAGAATGATGTATCATGACAAATGTTTTCATTTGGATAATATTTTCAGAGCAACGTTACGTTGACTTTTTTCCTTCTGACTTTTCGTACACTTGGAAGACCATGTCGGGCATTAATTTTTCTTAAAAAAAATTCTTTTTTTTCTTTTTCTTTGGATTCATTTTAAGCTTTTTTTTTTTGTTTTTTTTTTTTTTGATCACAAAATATATTTCAAGGCACATTTGCCTCGTGCAATGAAAACATTTGTTGTGTGATCATCTATTCGTTAGACTTGATGTCATTTTATTTGAACACATGTGCGACAGTGAGATCGCTTTAATGCGCTCATCACAGCACACTAAACACACACACCACACCACACTACACTATACTCGCACACTTCACGCACATGCCACAAAATGTTAAAATTTTTGATTTTTAGCCGTTCTTATTGGATGGATACGTTGAAGATTTCGTTTTTATTGTTTTTATAGCTGATTGGGTTCGTGTATTAAATATTATTTCACGATAGAAAAATTTAAAAAAAAATTTTAATTTGCTTGCGTTTTACTGCTGGCATGTGATAATATTTGAATATGATTTCAGAGGTTTTTCAAGTTTATCACTTAAATCAGGCGTGTGTGCTTGTTAAGTGTCAAAAATTGGAAAATTTTTTTACGATTTCTGATGTTTTATTATAGGATTTGAAAAGCCAAAATTTTTAAATTTTATTGAAATACTCTACCTATCCTATCTGGTAGTCGCCGTAGTCTAGTAAGTATTGTGTTGGCTTATTAGACGTGAGACCACGATTCAAATTCCAAGTCAAACATCTCCAACACAGCGAAAAACGAAAAATATATTCTTCGGCGACTTCCTCTTAGCAAAATTCGTCGTTCGCAGTCGACTTTAACCTGTATGTTCCGCCCCTCATATATAAATTAACACACACAACATAAGTGGTGTGAGAAGCTAGGTCGTTATCCTAGGTTGGTAGATTGGAGTGGTAGCTTTAACACCAAAAGAACACTTGAACACGCATAGCGGCCCGTTGTGACGCCACAGGTTAACGCAGTCGCTGTACTGATCGTGTTCCACCAAATTGGGGAAGAAGTTGGTCAGTGCAAGGGCTGTACATTAAAAAATTGATTACCCTACGCTGGAAAACCAACTCGAAAGTTTGATAAACGAAGCTATAGTCTTGAAATCAATGGATAATAGCCCCGTCAAGCTGACAAAGACCGCTTTCTGTATCTCGAAAGAGATGGCTATTGACAAAGAAAGTAGATAACAGTCTCCTCTCCTCTGCATCCACGACAGAAGACATTAGATAGCAGCGACATTGTTTCCGTGTGTCTTTCCATAACACAATGACCTGTAAGCATGGCCACTGTGATCGAGATGACGTTGCCATCAAGTCTGAGTAATTGGTTGGTGCAGCTTCTATCCATCGACGGCCAAGTGAGCCTAGAAGTGGAGCATGACTACTCATTGACCCAGGATAGATTGGCGTCGCGAAAGAATTTCCGCCCAATGGCCAATTTAACCGAGGTAAATAGATTTCTGGCAAAAACTCTGAGGATAAGAAAATTGCCATGAAAAAGTTTCTCAAAACTCTGTCGTTCGGAGTCGATTTCAAACTGTAGGTCTCGCCACTCTTGTATGAAATTAACACACACCAACATAAGTGGTGTGAGAAGCTAGATCGTAATCATGACTGAAGGGTTGTAATGACCAATTATGTGTGAATGTATGTACCTATTCTACCTGAGGATGCCCTAACTCCTGACATTGTAGCCCCTGACTTTGTAGACCCTGACTCTGTAGACCCTGACTCTGTAGCCTATGACTCTGTAGCCTATAACTCTGTGACCATGACTCTGTGGCCATGACCCTGTAGCGCATGATACTGTAACCCCTGACTCCGTAGCCTATGGGTCTGACTCTGTAGCCCATGAATCTGTAGCTCCTGACTATGTAGCCCCTGAATCTGTAGCCTCTGACTCTGTAGCCATGACTCTGTAGCCTACAACTCTGTGACCATAACTCTGTAGCCCATGACTCTTCATTCCCTGACTCTGTTGGCCCTACCCTAGCTATGATGCTGTCTGCCAATTTCGAAATATTCTGATACCGTGTCCTTTAAACTACTCATACATTTTCTTAAGAAAACCAACTTATTTACCATCCTTTTTGAACTTCAAAAGAACTCAATTTCCTATCCTCTCCCTGTGCGTGAAATTTTCCTCATTTTAACGTGTCATTAACTTAAAAAGTGTACTTTAATGTCCATTTTAATTTGCATGAAACCATGAAAAGACTTTTTAATTACAACAACAATAACAACAACAAAATCTCATTCAAATAAAAAAACAAAAATTGGAAACAGAAGCTAAAACAGAAGAGAAAATATGAACAGAAGGACGAATTATAAAAAAGATGATAAGAAAGCTAGAAATACAGGACAGGATATGTATTGGAAATGAAACAAGAGTAGCAGAATGTGTGGGGTAGGGTGGTGTAAAACACGAACATATGGAAATCATGTCGAAAGCTAATGACGAGTGTGAACAGAGGAACCGTTAATAGACGAATGAATTGAAATCCATAAAAGTGCTGCATTTTGTGGCATGTGTCGTTTAAAACTGAATACGTACGTATGTATGTATGTAAGAGTCAAAAGAAGATTTTTAAAGGTACATTATTGCTACCGCAGAAAAGGGGAAGGAGAACATGAACTACATTGATTCGCTGGTAGCAGCAGAAGTACAAAAGAAACATTTACACGAATAGATAAATGCGTTAAGCATTGCCATTGACACCCTTTTTCAAAAAAACAAAAATGCTGCAAGAAATGAAAATGTTGTAATAATGAAACACAAGCCAAAGCTATTAAACATAACCCAGCGACATTTTTCGTTCAAGTTCATATATTTTTTGTTCAAGTAACAATGTAAGATTTTTATATTGCATGCGATGTAATTCGCATATACTAGCTGCATGGGTAAACAGTCAATGGTCAATACTACCTCCACTTAATGAGGAACGAATACATTTGACCACGAAAAAAGTTCTTTTACACCAATAGTGCACACAAGTGCAGTTTCCATGGCATAAATCAAGAAATTATGCTACGAATAGCTCCCTCGTATGCTTTAAACGAGATTCATTGAAGAAGAAACAGTTTTGGGAAAAGACTTTTGACTCCAACGGTGAAACATCAAAGTCATTTTGGATGATGTCGACAAATCTTAGTTTTTGAAAGGTATAGTCGCGGTGGTCTAGGTAGGTAGTGTGTTGGCTTATTAGACGTGAGGCCTTAGTTCAAACCCCAGGTCAAGCATCTCCAACTGAAAGAAATATGAACAAATATTTCTTCGGCAACTTTCTTCCAACAGATTTCTGGCAAAAACTCTGAGAGTAAATAAAAATTATCATGAAAAGTTTGCCAAATCTGTCGTTCGGAGTCGATTTTAAACTGTAGTTCCCGCCACTAATGCATGAAATTAACACACCCACAACATAAGTGGTGTGAACATCTAGGTCGTAATCCTAACTGAAGTATTGTAATGATCAATTAAGTTCCTATTTTTCACTTCTATAGGGCCTGAACTAAGGTTGCTGATACTAGAGGAAACCAAACGAAAGGTACCGCACTGTTTATGTGAGGTCTTCATACATCTTTCCCTTCTTATCCTGAGGGGATTCGGATACGCTAATGTAGGAAGTGCTCTGACTACTCGATGGTCCTACTAATCACTGAAAATTCGTTCGACTTTCTAAACGCTTATAGGTTAGTTTTGATGGCATGGTATAGTATTTAAAGTGCTTGATAATAAACTCTAAGAATTCAGGTTTGAATCTAGGATAAGACAAAAAAATATTCAGTGCTATTAAAGACCTCTACACCTTTCAAATTATCTTCTTTGAATGAACTCGAGCAGAATGTAAGACAACTTCTGTTTTGGAGGCAGGATAAATATTCTCACCCTTACATTAATAAGAGCCGCCGTAGTCTAGTAGGCAGTGTGTGGACTTAGTAGATGTGAGGTCACGGTTCAAACCCTAGCTCAGACATTTCCAATACATCGAAATACAAAAACATATTTCTTCGGCGACTTCTGATGAGCAGATTTCTGGCAAAAACTCTGAGGGCAAATGGAATTGCCATGAAAAGTTTCTCCAAAATCTGTCGTTCGGTGTAAGTGGGGTAAGAAACGAGGGCGCAATCCTGACTAAGGGGTTGTACTGGCCAATAAAAATCCAATAAAACAACGGAATACAAGGCATAGTTTCTGAACATAACCACACAGAGGCAACCCTACCATTCTAGAAACTGTTACAGTAAACCAATCAACCGCTCAGTAGGAAAATTTGATTAAAAAAAATGAAAAAAAAAATGAATAAAATCTCAAGGGAGAGGATTTCTTATTGTCCAATATTTCTTAAAACTACAGCCACTATTTGCCCCAGTTCACATATAAATTACTCAAGAAGACATGGTTTCCAACAATAGACAAATGCTAGAAGATTTCGTTTACCATTCAAAGACTTCTGTAGAAGCTAAAGAAAGTGGAATGCTTTTTGCTCATGTCTTCAACAAATCTCAATCCCATTGTGGAATCCCGACCAGTTCTTCTCCGTAAATTATGACTCATATAACATGCACACCAGAGATCAGCAATGAATCGTTTTTTCGCTACTCATAAGCACTCATAAAATTTTCAATATAAGTGAGTCAACAATATTGCAATTTAACTATGTACTCTGATTCATTCGTACTCACCACAACGTTAATTTATAAGTACAGGTTTTGCAATGAGTATGCGTACAACGTTGACATCAAACCCATACCATTCGAAAAATGTTTGATTCATAAGCCTCCTCATACAGATTCATAACTTCAGAAAATAATACTTATAATGACTCGATTCATACATCAAAATTTACAGTCTTTGTTGTTGTTGCATTTGCAAAAAAAGGAAAAAGACACATAAGCAAAAAAGACAGAACATGAAGCATTTAACAACGATTTAGCAACGATTTAACACCTATTTTGTATTTTGATTCGTGTATACGTTGAGTTCTGGAGAGTCGAAATCAACATCGTACGTGTTGTTAAGTATGAATATGATGTTTGAAGTAAACTTTGAATATGAGTAGAGGTTCCATGATATTAAAATAAGTATGAATGCATATAAGTATCAAAAATTATGAGTATGATTCGAATCTACTCATCTTCTTGAATACTCATTGCTGATATTACGATTTATAAGTGACATAACCTGCAGATTGAGGTCGACTCCGAACGACAGATTTTTTCATGTCAATTTTCACTTACTCTCAGTTATTTCCAGATATCTGCTGAGAGGAAGTCGCCGAAGAAAGAATTTCGAACGATTTGTCTGACTAATAAGCCAACATACCACCTTCTAGATTACGACGACTCATTTAAAACAAATCATTAATTGGCTTGACAAACTAAATGCAAATCAAGTTAGAATCAAAACTTTTGCCGGGTTACTTACTAAACGAATGGAAAAAAAACTAAAAAAATTTATTCATTAGTTTGTACCTTAGCACTTACAAACGACAGACAAAAGTGAAGAGGGCTAAAAAAACGAAATCATCCCTTACATTACATATGCATACGTAACGTGAACGTAAACCCATTTGGGGATTTTCTAGGTATTAATGCTGTTTGCCAAACGAAAAATTAAGGTGAGGTAGTGGTGTTGGTGGCAGGCGGCAGACACAACTGTTCGAAATACGAACAGAAATGTATTAATTTTCATTCCATTCTTTCATTTGTTACTTAAAATGCTTTTTAATGTCAGTAAGTCACTTCAAGTCTCAACTCAATTGTATTTCACTTGGAACTGTTTCCACTTTGGCAGGGAAAACCCACAAAGGAGAAAAAGAAAAAACAAATAAGGGGGAGTGGAGTGCAAATTTGTGTTTTTGTTTTTTAAAACTTAATCAGAAAACCGTATGTCACAGTTTTCGTTTCATTCTTTCCATGAGTCGGATTATATTTATACGATGGCATGAGACATTATTAGCTAAGAGTGTAGTGGGTAGAAGGGGTAAAGAGGGTTGTCTGTGTAGTAGTTTTTACTAATTATTTGGTATTTAGTTACACAAATTCTTAATTAAGACCAAATACGTACGTTTCATGGTAAATGCCAAACAAACTCTTATGAAAACTAAGTTGAATTGAATTTTGTTTGTACAAGTATTTGTCTTCGTTATTAATTTGTGTATGTTTTTAGTTTTATTTTTATTTTTATTTGTTTATAAATTATTAATTTGTTAATATTTGTAGTCATACTAGTTGTTGTAGTTGTTTGGTATTATTAATGCCACGATTGTATTGTATTAAGCCAGATTAGTTTGTTTATGATGGCAATAAAAAACGAACATTACCTGCTTAAATCTTAATTAAAATGAAAAAAGTATGTTTTTATGGTACGTACGGTACACATACAACAACTGTGATTAACCCATAATGAAGCAAATAAATTTTATGATTTTTATTGTTTTAAAAATGGCCGCGAAGGAATAAAATATGGAAGCTCATGATTAAATTATAGCCGTATGGCATGCATATAAACGTGGGTGTTTTTAAGCTGAGCGATAAAGCATTCAGAACCAGAGATCAGCAATGCATTGTTTTTTCGCTACTCATAAGCATTCATGAAATTTTAAATATAAGTGAGTCAACAATATTCACAATTTAACTATGTACTCTGATTCATTCGTACTCACTACAACGTTGATTCATAAGTACAGGTTGCAATGAGTATGAGTACAACGTTGACATCAAACTCGTGACATTCGAAATATGTTTGATCCATAAGCCGCCTACTCATTTAGATTCATAACTTTAGAAAAATACTGATAATACTATTACGAAAATGAAAACATCGTTTAAATTAACAAAAGCTACACTAACAAATATAACGAACCTGCCTGCAAATACCAACAACAAGTATGAAAGAAAAGGAGATAGGCAAGTAAGCAAGAACGCAACAACAAACAACGTAAACAAAATACACAAACCACAATGCAGTGAAGGCGAAAACAATAACCTTCCGCTTCAAGAATGTTCATCAGACTGACTTTGTGGACATATAAAAAGGCAAGATAAAGCATACAACCAGTCAGTCAGAATTATGTCAGTCTTGTGTGAAGACACGTTGCGTGCGAAGTAAACAGTTTGAAGATCGTTATTGTGAAGATCTACCGATCTGCTTACAAAAAGGTTGTAAGCAGAGAAGAATAACTAACTAAACAAGCAGATTATTGTTACATACGACAAGTTGTATACGGTGGCACACAAAAGTAGTGTGAACAATAGAGTTTAATTGAAACTGAACACAAATTTGTTTTTACTTTGTTTGCAATCAACGAACTCATATTCTAAACGTTTTTAAAAAGGTAAAAACGTAACAATACTTATAAATGATTCGAGTGACTCGTGAATTATTCATCATAATTTACAGTCTTAGTTATTGTTGCATTTACAAAAGAAGAAAAAAGACAGATCAGCAAACAGAGCAAACACACAACCTTCTAGTGAGTATTTTAATGTTCGTACGCGACTCATACTTATATTGTGATTCTTCTAAATGTTTAATTATGAAGAGTCGAAGTCAACAACATAATACATGTTGTTAAGTATGACTAAGATGAGTACACTTCAAACTTTGCATATGAGTACAGGTTCGATGATATTAAAATAAGTATGATTGCGTATGAAAGTTTTAGAAATTATGACTATAATTCGATTCTACTTATCATTTTGAATACTCATTGCTGATCTCTGTCCTAAATCCCTTAGCAGTTCCAAATGGTTTAATAAACTTCAACTTCAACTCTTTCTAACACCTTTTCCAAGTGCTGAATATTTTTTTTCTTTCATTTTCTGGAAAAGTAAAAGAAAACATTTTCTTTTTAATGTCCAAGACATCATGCAACAGATGCAAAACAAAACATTGTCTATGTTAGGTTTCATGTTGCATGGTCAACAAGTTTATTACCATGAATGCTGTTTTAGCTTCTAGTGCTGCAGCTACAGCTACAGTTTTATTGCCACATTATTATATGACCGTGCAATGTGAATAATTTTTTTTTGAAACTCTTAACAGACAACCACTGCAACTACTGGTCTTAATAAGAAATTCTAAACGGAAAAAACAAAAACGAAAAAAAAGGAATTTGGTAAGTGAACGAACATTACATGACACTTAAGCAACAAAAAAAAAGTCTTGTTAGAAATATTTTTACTTTTTCTTTTGCCCCAAAGTAAGCTTTTTTAGAAGAGGTTTGAGTTGCTTTCACGAGAAAAAGAAATAAAGCAGGTGTTTGCTTAGAATCTGAAACTTAAAGCGAGAGAATGTGTTGAATTTTAAGCTTCCCATAGCTGGACTTGAAGTCTAAGCATAAAAGTAAAAATTCATCAGGGAAGGGGATTTTCTTGGTTACTATTAAGAACCAAATATTCCAACCATGTTCGCCATACAAAAGTTTTGAAAAATTAAATTTCGAACCCATGGTCTTTCCATGGAAAAAAGACTACAATTGTTTATTATCCTCCCCCTTTCATTAAGCTTTATCGAGCAGAACTTATATAAGAATACACGATCTTTGTTAATGGTGGGTTGTTGTCTTTGCTAAAAAGTTCGATGAATTTGTATGGTTATCCGTCATCCAGCAGGATGTTTGATAACAAGTTTGATGGTGGAATGGAATCCTAATAACTCCATTAAGGCGGTGAAACTTATTCAAGATAAATTAGATTCGATCGAACTTGACGTATTGTCCATTGCCGAGGCCATTTTTCGATACGCTATCGTATATTGAAATTTATTTTGAAGCTTCTTGAAGACGTACCGAAGAGAGAAAAAGGATGTATGGGTTCCAGCAAAATATTACTTGGGTTCCACTGCTTTAGTTGATACTATTACGGAGCTTTCTCTAAAGAATGAAGAAATTTTTCCAATGAATTGCAATGCATTTCATATACACCAGTCGTATGTACAGTGAGCGTCAAAAGAAACTGTATACATTAATAAATTACCGTTATATTATATTTTTTATATTAAAATTGTTTCATTAACAGTTTTTAAAATTGAAACGAAAAAATTACAAAAAATTTCGAAATATTGTCAAAATTTTATCGGGCACTCTCCTTAAGTGGTAAAAGTAAAGTTTCGTGATTGTTAGAATTTCATCCTTAGTGCACAGTTGCTTTTGACGCTCACTGTATATGCAATACTCCTAGGTATATATAATAAGGTTTTTTCAATTTCTATAATTGAAATGAATTTCCACTATTTTAACAACGATTGCAATTAGAATTTGAATTTGCTTTTGAAAAATAAATAATGAACGTAAAGCAAACACTATAAGAATTACGAGGGGTAGGAGGAGGAGAATAAGTGGTGTATAAATATTTATCTTCTAAAGACAATACAATGACATGACAGGGCACAATTTCAATGAAAAAATAGATTAAAGGGGTTACCAAAAAGCATTTGAATATTTAAGCAGTTGGCAGCGCTACTAGCACTACTACGAGGCTAAAACAAAAGGAATATATATCGGATCCGCCATCTAACGTTTTTTTTCAACTAGTGCTTATTTCGTGAATGGTAAAACTAAGGTCATGTCTGATTTGCCAGATAATTAGTTTTATATCCGCTGAACGAATATGGTCGTGTATACGCTTGAACAACGCTGGGAAATATTGCGACATTACTTTGAAAATCATGGTAATGTTGCAGAATGTGTGCGAAAATTGCGTACGGATTTTGGAAGAAGAGAAGCACCGTCAGCTCCGTATGTTCGTTATCTTGTGAAAAAAGTGAAAGAAACTGGCATCCTCATCGATAAACCAAAGCGTGAAAAGCCAAAAACAGTGCGTACATCCGAGAATATTGCTGTTGTGGCAGAAAGTGTGCGTGAAGCGCCATCAACATCAATTCACCGTCGTTCTCAACAATTGAACATTTCGGAGACATCATTGAGACGAATTTTGAATAAAGAACTTGGACCTTAGACATCGAGGCTTTATAAATCCAAGAAAATAAGCATTTTTGAGCGTCAGAGCAGCCGCAATCACAGCAAGTTAAAGTTTTTTGCATACTTTGAAGTCGCCGTGATCTAGTATATAATGTGTTGGCTTATTAGGCATGAGGAATCGGTTCAAACCAAAGGTCAGACATCTCCAACTAAACGACATATAAAAAAATCTTTCTTCAGCTACTCCCTCGCAGCAGCAGATTTCTGGCAAAAGCTCTGTGAATAAATCAAATTGTCGTGAAAAGTTTCTTAAAAATCTGTAGTTCGGGGTCAACTTTAAACTGTAGATACCGCCACTCATGTATACAAAAAAATTAACGCACATAACATAAGTGGTATGAGAAACTAGGTCGTAACCCTGACTAAAGGGTTGTAAAGACCAATTATGTATGTATAGTCAACACCTCACTGTAACAGGGATACGCAACATAATGTATTTCCATAGCCGTGAGTAAAATATGTGGTCCATGAAATATTTCTCTGACTGGTCCATTATTTTGGTAATCAGAACTGCATTTCCCTATACGGTTACAGGTATTATGCCCAATAATAATTGGGCATTTTCGATTATAGGACTTACACATGCCAACAAAGTTGTGAAATGGTTTGAACTGGTTTCCATACTTTCTACTTATGTTTGCTTCATTGCTCATTGCAACCCTTTAGCCAGGATTAGAACCCAGCTTCTCCTACAACCCATGTTGTGTACGTTAATTTTAATCCAGGAGTGCCGGGAACGACAGTTTGAAGTCAACTTCAGTCGACTAATTTTTGAGAAGCTTTTCATTGCAATTTTATTTACTCCCAGGGTTCTTCCCAGAAGCGTGAAGAGAGGAAGTCGTTAAAAGAAATATTTTTTCATTTTTCGTTTGATCGACATGTATGAGCTTGGGTTTGGAGTTGTGTCTATCCAGTCAGCGCACCATCTCATACATATCAATGCAGTTCTATCCACACCAGGTAGGCTATGCCATATGTTCTAAGCCTCGACTTTATATTCCTGGAATTTTGAACCACGGGCTCGCATCTAATCAGACAACACACTGCTTACTAGACTATGGCAACTTCTACTTATAGAACTTCCAAATTGCATTGACTATGCCACAAGTATTGCTCTGCTCAATTCCCAATACTGTCGTTGGTTGGGTGTTCTATTTCTATGCCCTCAAACCACATCGTGGTAGTCATTACTTTAGTTCAATAAATACAATCATACTGGCGGGGGGCCATCGCCATTAACCAACTGTTAATTTTAAAAATGACTTCTTTTATGGCATTACAAAACATCATATCCCCCTTCTCTAGCCCCTTCCCCCTTTTTGTGTCAATCAATGATAAAAATCTTGAATTCAAAGATAAAAACTTTGCCAACTCAGCCAACAAAAAAGACAGAAAATGATGTCAGCCAACTCACAAAAAGAGGGGGGAACTGAGATTACATGATGACTTTAATATCAAAAAGGATGCACAGGATAAATGGAATGGCAAAGGACAATAGACAATAGACGGCAACAACAACAACAACAACAATAAAGCGTTACGGCATATAATTTCGTTATGCGCCATCAATCTTGATTAGACGTGATTGGTGTTTTGGTGTTTTTATTATCAAACGAACGTTGAACACAATGGGGAAGAGAAGAAGATTAAGAAGAATAAGGGTGCCTTTTTTTGGAGTCACAACCAAAGCACAAAAATAACTTTGAACACGTGTAAGACGCATTGTTCTTCAATACAATACATACGTACGTATTTATTTATTTTAAACAAGAGGGTCAGTATATAGTATTTAGGCTTTTAAGAAAATTAAGAAATTTCTTAACAAATATTCCTTCATTCACCATTAAAAATATTTCATTTCATTTGATTTCATTTAATTTGTTGTTTTACTTCGTAAACAATTGAAATTTATTTGTAGTTTCGATTACTAAATGGCTTCAGGGCAATGTCAACTTTACCTACATGAGTAGTTTATGACTATTTTCGTAATTTACAATCATAATTCAACAACAACTACAACAAAAAACAAATAAACAACAAATAAACGTATTCGATGTGGCATAAAAACCCCCCGAAAAAAAAACAAAAAAAAAACATTTTAAATTTGCATAAAATTTACTTCGTGGTATCCAATTTCCTTTGCTTGCATATGCAAAGAGTTGCCAAGAATTGTAAATCTAAATGGGAGAACATGGTTCCAGGAAAAACCAAGCGGCAGCTTGCTTGTGGCATACAGATGGATCAAGACTGGATCTCGGGACAGGAGCAGAAGTTGTTAGTCAAAGAATGTTTCTAATCCTTGGGAAAACGCAGTTGTCTTCCATCATCGAAAAGTGTTCTCAATTCAGTTTGAATAGGACATACGAAGGATGGGGCATCGCAGTATTATCTGACAACTTGGCCGCAAGTCGAACCTCCGGCTCTTATTTCTTTGAATCCTAGAGAGTATGGAACTGTCTGGGAAAATTGAGACAGCTGGTAGGGCAAATGGGATTATCCTCTACTGGATCTCTGTTCACATGTGAATTCTCAGCAATGAACAGATGCTGATGCTGTCAGAACCTTTTTGTGGAAAGATACTCACACATACATACATACCTACATTCATACATATATACATACATACATAGATACATCCATAGACACATATATACATATATATAATTGCTCATTACAACTCTTCAGTCAGGATTACAGCCTAACTTCTCACACCAACTTTTGTTGTGAGGGTTAATTTTATACATGAGTGGCGGGACCCTCATTTTTAAGGTCGGCTCTGAAATTGTTGAGAAACTTCTCACGGCTATGTGATGTCACTCTTAAAGTTTTTGCCAGAAATCTGCTGAGGGGAAGTCGCCGAAGAAAATTTTTTTCGTATTTCCTTTTATTGCATATCTCTGCCCAGGGGTTTGAACCGTGGCCTCACGCTTAATAAGCCAACACACCATCTACTAGATTACGGCGGCTAGATGGAAAGATATACGTTTCGCAAACCAAGTGGGTTTGAGACGATCAAAACTTTTGTTGTGAAATTACAATAAGAGGATCCTTATTCTCCCTTTCCTACTTGCTCTCTTTTTTCCTACCTCCTCTCCTTTAGGACGTAGTACAATGCGGCAAATTAACCTCCGGGTAATGTACTTGTCTCAATGTCAAGTACACTTCCTCTAACCCAAAACTAAACCTACAATAAGAGGAGATCTAAGACATGCAGAGGACATTCCAGGAATAAACTAAGATCGGTAAGCGATTCTTTGATATTGCACAATAGACTCACACTAAACTCACTCAGAATGAAAACCTCCATTCGAACATAACCTTCTAATCGAACGCAACCTCTATTCTAACATACATACGTCCATTCGAACGCAACGTTCTATTCGAACGCAACGTTCTATTCGAACGCAACGTTCTATTCGAACACAACGTTCTATTCGAACGCAACGTTCTATTCGAACATACATACGTTCATTCGAACGCAACGTTCTATTCGAATTCAACGTTCTATTCGAACGCAACTTCCATTCGAACGTAACTTCCATTAGAACGCAACTTCCATTCGAACGACATGTTCTATTCGAACGCATCGTTCTATTCGAACGCAACCTCCACTCGAACATACATACATCCATTTGAACGTACCTCCATTCGAACGCTACCCTGTAATGATGACAACGAATTGTATCTCTAAAGCATTAATGCATCCCAGAAGGAAATACTTGGATGCTTATCAGATTCTGGGCAGGGAATTGTTCTAGTTGACACTAAGTAAACGTAAAATTTAGCAGGGCAGTAGGCTTGGAAAAGCATTATGGGTATACCCTATAAGGTTTGACGGTAGTAAAACATATCATATGATCGCAGTGCTATAAAGCCTTTACCATTAGAACAATAACTTTTTAGGGTGCTAAGACCGGGCCCTTTATAATTTTTTCGCAAATGTTTTTATATGCTGAAGTTAGGAAATAGCAGAGATATCCTTCAGAATCTCGAAAATTATTCATTTCCTGTTGAACTGATACGTAAACTTCGTGTTTAATAATTTTTCACTTGGCAACCCTACTACTTTACATACAACAACCTACATGGTAACACATTTTCCAATATTTAATATTTAATAGACGACAAACATGAATGAAAACATAAAAGTTTTCATGTAGTTGAACACCTTAAAATGCATTTAAGTTGTGGCCGTATGGCCCCTACTTATTGGCCACAATTTCAATAAACAATAAATCCGTCGAAATTTTGCCCCAAAAACCCAATAAAAAAAACTACCACCAACCAAACCATAACAGAAATAAAAACCCAAACAATTGCATTTTGTCCAGAGGTTTTAGAGAAACAATAAAGAACACAACAAATGAATTTATTTTCTTGGCCTTTTTTCTCTGGGTCTAAAATAAATACCCAAAATATACTTGAAGGGTATTGACAAGAAATTGCGGTGCAATTTACAGCAGGTTATGAGCAACTGCAATATAAATGCTGCTTTAAATGAAGTCCAATTCGATTAAAAAAGGTTCCACTGTATCTACTTACTCATGTTATTTGAATTGAAAACAAAGCAAATCTCTTGCATCGCTTTGCGCAGAAAAACATTCAAAATAAATTTCATTTTAAATCTGCTCATAAAGTAGTGAAAACCTTAAGGCATCTCTGGCATCAGGCATGCAAAAGAGCGCGCAACATATTCGCATTCGTTAAACGGTGTTGAAATTATGATTCTCCACAGCAATGTCCAAGAAAAGAAAACTTTACGTTCACACTCGAAAGAAAAATTTTTTTTTGCGGTTTGAATTTGTGGGTTCGTTTTGAATACGTTTCCAGTGTTTTTTTCTTTTTTATGGAGTTACTCACATCAAAAAAAATTAATTTAGTATGTTTAGTAAACAATTTGCTTATGATGATGATGTATACATATGTATATGAATTGCTTACCATAAAAAACTATTTGCATTTTGTGAGAGGCAATCATTCTAAAAATTTTATTTAAGTTGCTAGAAATCGACTCATAATTGCTTCTGCCTTATAGCCACTAAATAAATGATAAACGAGCCAGAAGATCTCGACATTATACGCAATGGCATCCAATATGTACTCAGAAAAATCAAAATATTTTTTTTTTGGAAATTAGTATGCAGATCAGCTTGCAAGGAGGCTCTGATAAGCCCAGAAATGATGGAACATTTCAACAACAGGGGATCTGAGTCATGAAACAGACTACAAATGAAATATCGTGGTTCCGGGAAAGAACAAAACGGCAGTTTGTTGGTGGTATACCGATGGTTCAGATATCAGCAATGAGTATTCAAAAGGATGAGTAGAGTCGAATCATACTCATAATTTCTAATACTTATACGCATTCATACTTATTTTAATATCATGGAACCTCCACTCATATTCAAAGTTTGAAGTGTACATATCATACTCATACTTAACAACACGTATGATGTGGTGGATTCAACTCTCCATGACTCAAAATTTACACGAATCACAAAATAAGTATGAATCGCGTACGAACACTAAAATACTCACTAGAAGGTTGTGTGTTTGCTGCTCTGTTTTATTTATTTATTTTTTTTTTTTTTTTTTGTAAATGCACCAACAACTAAGACTGTAAATTTTTGATGAATGATTCGAGTCACTCGATAAGTATTTTTCTAAAGTTATGAATCTAAATGACTAGGCAGCTTATGAATCAAACATATTTCGAATGGTATGAGTTTGATGTCAACGTTGTAAGCATACTCATTGCAACATGTACTTATGAATTAACGTTGTAGTGAGTACGAATGAATGAGAGTACATAGTTAAATTTCAATATTGCTGACCCGCTTATATCCAAAATTTCATGAATGCTTATGAGTAGCGAACAAACGATTAATTTCTGACCTCTGCGATGTACCAAGAATGAATCTTGGGACAGAAGAAGCAATTCTTGGTTTCAGAAAAAAATGTTCCGAACTCATGGGAAAGCGTGGGTTTTTTCCAGCATCGAAGGATGTTCTCAATTCAGTTTGAATAGAACATACAAAGGACGGGGCATAGCAGTAATATCTGACAGTCAGGCCTCCTCGAATACCCGGCCCTTATGTACTAAATCCCAGATGGTATGGGACTGCCTGAAACACTTAAACAACTAGTATGGCAAATTGAATTACCCTCTACTGGGTCTGTGTTCACATGGGTATTCGCAGTAATGAACAGGAGGAGAGCTTGTAAGCTTGTATGTAACTGGGTTTGTGACAATCAAAACATTTTGTTGGGAAATTACAATAAGAGGAGGTCTAAGTCATGCAACCAACTTACTTACCCACTTAATTGGTCATTATAACACTTTAGTCAACGCTATGACCTAGCTGCTCATACTACTTATGTTGCATATGGTAATTTTACCCATTGGTGGCAGGACCTACTGTTTAAAGTCGACTCCAAACAACAGATTTGTAAGAAACATTTCATGGCAATGTAATTTACTCTCGCCGTAGAAATATTTTTTCATAATTCGTTTTATTCGAGATGTCTCGGTCAGAGTTTGAACCACGGTCTTACTACCTACTAGACTACGGTCACCTTAAAGCATCAAACTACTCAGAAATAATCGCAGTTTGGTAAGCAATCTTATGACAGTGCACTGTAGGCTCGGAGTACACAAAATAAGGATTGCTTGGAGCTTAATATGTAGATTCTGTGATGATAAGAATGAATCATTAGAATCAGCAGATTTCTGGCAAAACCCCTGAGTGTAAATAAAAAATTGTCATGAAAAAAATTTCTTTAAAATCTGTAGATCGACCAACCACTCATTAATATATCATTGGTGGCATAAGAAACTAGGACGTAATCCTGACTAAAGGGCTGTAATGAACAATTAAGTAAATAAGTTGGTAATTACACTGTGCCCACAAACTTAATGATGGTCTATTGAGATACGAATAGATTAGTAACCTTGTAACTTTAGTGTCTGTTATTGACTGTAGCATTTTGTTAAATGCCATGGATCAGTGTGAAGGACCATTTCATTCATTAAACGGTGGCTTTCAAAAGTTATTATAAAACACAATGAATATCGCAAACCGACTTATTACTGTCATAACCATTGATTTCATATTTTGAAACGAGGCCTGTTCTAAGTTATATGTGTTAACGTCAAGATTAGACTATTGGCCGCATCATTACAAAGATAATCAAGCTTACGACGTCCTGAGGCATTTACTGTTTGTGGCATAAAAAGTACTTCCCTGTACATGATTTCTAGTCAATCCCACCCACCAATGCATCATTTTTTCGTGATACATTTAAGCATTGGCTAATTGTGTTAGACTCGATCGGACTTAAGTGTTTGCCTATGCAACCCACAACTGCCAGCTATGACGTATTGTCCATTGCCGAGGACATTTTTCGATACGCTATCGTATAATGAAATGTTTTTGAAGCTTCTTGAGCACGTACCGAAGAGAGAAAAAGGATGTATGGGTTCCTACAAAATATTACTTGGGTTCCACTGCTTTAGTTGATACTATTACGGAGCTTTCTCTAAAGAATTAAGAAATTGTCCAATGAATCGCAATGCATTTCATACCAGTCGTATGTACAGTGAGCGTCAAAAGAAATTGTACATTAAAAAAGTATACAATAATAAATTACCGTTATTTTTATATTAAAATTATTTCATTGCCGGTTTTTAAAATTGAAAGAAAAAAAATTTACGAAAACTTTCGAAATATTGTCAAAAATTTTCGGGCACTCTCCTCAAGTGGTGAAAGTAAAGTTTGGTGATTGTTAAAATTTATTCTTAGTTTTATTCACTGTATAAGGTATTTAAATAAATCTTTTGCTAATAAGGTTTTTCCCATTTCAATATTTGAAATGAATTTCCAATATTTTAACAACGATTGCAATTAGAATTTGAATTTGCTTTTGAACATACTTAACAAAGAAAAGCAAACAATATAAGAATTACGAGGGGTAGGAGAAGGAGAATAAGTGGTGTATAAATATTTACCTTCTAAAGCCAATACAATGACATGACACAGCACAATTTCAATGAAAGAATTAAACAAATGAGGAATGATTAAAGGGGTTACCAAAAAGCATTTGAATATTTAAGCAGTTGGCAGCGCTACTAGCAGGCTAAAACAAAAAGAAATGAGAAAAAAAGAGGTGACTGGGTGGGTGGTAGAATAGTACAGTAAGACCACGATTAACGCGGGGCATATGTTTCTATAAGTTCCAGAGCTAAACGAAACAGCGTTAGTACTGTGATTGTGACTCTGGAAAATACAGTTGGAATCTTTTTTCTGGACAGAATAACAAAAGATACATAGTATACACCGTCGCTATATAGTGCACCGCTTTTGGTTGGTGTATGGCCGTTTCATTTGTATACATATTGTTACGTTTTTACCTTTTTAAAAACGTTTAAATATGAGTTCGTTAATTGCAAACAAAGTAAAAACAAATATGTGTTTAATTTCAGTTAAACTCTCTTTATCCTTTACACTACTTTTGCGTGCCACCGTATACAACTTAACGATACAATAATAATCTGTTTATTCACTTTACTAGTTCACACAAGTATTCACTGGATCTTTACAACCACGACTTATTTTGTTCACACGCAACTTCACACAAGGCTGACTGAATTAACACTGACTGCTGCCTGCTTTGTCCAGTCCTTTTATAGTCCGACACAACCAGTCTAACGAACATTCTTGAAGTGGAAGGTTCGTGATCTCGCCTTCTCGAGAGCTCTATTGCTAATACATTGTTATTTGTGTACCTTGCTTACGTTGTCCATCCCTTTTTTCACATGCATGTTGTTGTTGGTACCAGACGCAACCAGGTTCTTTGTACATATGTGTGTGTGCAGCTTTAGATAATCAACACGTTCATTGTATTGTTAGTGTTAGTGTGTATTTGTATCGTATGGCTTTTGTTTATCGTTTTTGTTGTTCAACGATATTAGGTCGTTTCGATTAGCGACAACAAGTATTAAAACAGTGTACGATTTAGGGGAATCCCGATACTACAGCGTAATACTGAAGCAGCGTTAAGCGAGGTCTTACTGTATAAGAAAGCATATTTCAATATTAAATTCGTTTTTAATTAAGTTAATTGAAGGGATTCGTCTTGAACACAAGGCACCCTAAGCAGAATGGTAAAAACATAAAAATTTTTCATTAATTGGAGATCGTGTTTGTATTTCATTCATTTTCAGACAGGTGTTCGACCATTTGTCAAACCGAATGCCAATAATAGAATACAAAAAATCGAAAGACGTAAGACAACAACAACAACAACATTCAATGAATTGCAGAAAATATCAATAATTACACGATATTTGTTTTGTTGTTCCCACCACTTGAGGAACTAAACATTACCGAACAGTTGTTCGTTCGGTCGCTGGTTGCAATCATTTATGAAAACCAACCAAATAAACAAACCAAAGAACAAATCATCATGAAATCATCCCCTGTACATATATTAAAAGGTCTTCCTTACATGTGTGCTGGGAGAATACAAAATCTGAACATATTTTCTGAACAAAACTTTGGCAAATAAAAACCGAAATGTTGTTGAATTGACAAATTGTGTACCAAGAGTATGTTTTCACTTGTTTCCCTTGGTTGTAATCTGTAATGCAAATAAATCGCCATCTCAGTTCTGTGCCGTGTTGTATTGTTTTTTCGGCAAAGAATTTCGCACATTTGTCGCTGTAATCCATGTGTAAATTTCGAAATTCCCTCAAAAAAACAACAAAAACAAAAACAATTTTTTCTTTCTCTTTGAGAAATTCGCACATTTGTGGATTTGCGGACATGAATTTAGTCATCGATATTCAGATTCAATTTCATCATTTGATTGTGTTTGTGGCCATAAGGGGGAAAATTGACAAAACTTAAGTACACCAGCACTACACTGAATAAATATTTACGCGGATAATTGTCTTCGTAATGAAATTGGAAATAAGCGTACAAGTGGTTTTTTTCTTTGTGAACTAAATTTGAGTTTAATTTTTGCAATTGGCAATCTGAACATAAAGTTGACAGTTGTTGTGTTGGTTTCCAAGCAAACAATGCATGAGAAGTGCTCATTAAGAGGAAGATGCATACATTGATTGAATTTTATAAATAATTTTATAAAACCCTGACTTACTCTGTGTTTTAGAGGTCAAAAGTTGTACATACAGTCAAAGAAAAAAGTCTACATGCATTGCTTTTTCCAAATTGAAGAAGATGTTATAGCATTGCTAAAGTCGTTTACGATTAAGAATGTTTGAAAAAAAAAGCGAATTTGAAAAAATATTGTTACATAAATCGAAACGACTTAATATCGTTTAAAAATAAAAACGATAAACAAAAGCCACCAGCTACACCAATACAATACACACGACACAAATACACACTAATGAAAGTGTTGATTATCTAAATGCACGCACACATATGTACAAATAACCTGGTTGCGTCTGGTACCAACAACAACATGTATGTGAAAAAAGGGATGGACAACGTAAGCAAGGTACACAAATAACAATGTATTAGCAATAGAGCTCTCGAATGTTCGTTAGACTAGTTGTGTCGGACTATAAAAGGGCTGGACAAAGCAGGCAGCAGTCAGTTATAATTCAGTCAGCCTTGTGTGAAGACGCGTAGCGGTTTGAACGTACAAGTGGTATTGCTTGCAAAAAGGTTGTAAGCAGAGAAGATCTAACGAACAGTTGTTCATGTTAACGCGGACAGAAGTGTAAAATAGAATAGTGTACAAGCAAATTATTGTTGTATCGTTAAGTTGTATACGGTGGCACACAAAAGTATTGTAAAGAATAAAGAGAGTTTAAGAGAAATTAAATTTGTTTTTACTTTGTTTGCAATTAACGAACCCCTATTTAAACGTTTTTAAACAGGTAAAAACGTAACAATATTATTTTTTTGTTCATATATTATTTATTGAATCTTTCCTTTCGGAATTTAGAATGAGTATTCAAATCTTAACCTAAAATAACTCTCTTAGACGTCTGCGATCCTCAAATACAAGTAAGTCTCCTATAAGGCGATTGGGATGTTGTGTAATCCTAGAGACATATGCTGCTATTTATATTTCCTCTCGAACTAGGGACACCTTCAGATCTTTGTCGATGTTACTCTTTCTCATATACCAAAGAGCACCTGTTATTATTCTAAGAAGTCTAGATTGCCGCCTTTGAAGCTTCTCTACATTGTTTGTTGATGCTGTTATCCACAATTGGATGCCATAAGGCCAAATAGGTTTCAATACTGACTTATACAAAAGCAGTTTTAGTTCTAAGTCAAGGGTTGACTTAGGTTCAATAAGCCAGTAAATCAGTGCTGTTCTCATATGGGTAATTTTGGCAGTTGTATGGTGAGCCCATGTAAGGCGACGGTCAAGATAAATGCCCAGATATCGTATACTATTATATTCTGGTAATTTTCCCTTCTCAATGTAAACGTAATGTGTACGTAATGTGCATGCACTTAGAAACGTTAACTTTTATCTTCCATTTCATCAGCCAATTTTCCAAATTCACTAACGTGAGATTGAAGTCTTTGTGGCGCAACTGTACAATCTCTATGAATACTTAAAAACGCCGTATCATCCGCAAAAATAGACGTATGAGTCACTACACTTGTAGGCATATCTGCAGTAAACAGTAAGTATAGGAACGGCCCTAGAATACTTCCTTGAGGTAGGCCAGCAAATATCTTTTTGCGGGAAGAGGTGACATTTTTTGAAATTAAGAAATTATGACGTAGAAATTATTGGGGGAAAAATACAAAATTTTGCTACAAAAAGTTTACATTCACCATTCTTTGACTGTATGTTTGCTATTCTACAAATTTAAATCGGATTGACAACGCATTGGTGGGTACGATTGACTAGAAATCATATAATGGGAACTACTTATTATGCTACAAACAGTAGATACCGCAGGACGTCGTAAGCTTGATTGTCTTTGTAATGACTGACATGATGCTGCCAATAGTTTAATCTTGACATTAACACACATAACATTGAACAGACCCGGTTTTAAAATATGAAATTAATGGTTATGACAATAATAAGTCGGCTTGTGATATTTAATGTTTTTCACATTAACTTTTGAAAGCCACTGTTTGATGAATAAAATGGTCCTTCATACTGATCCATTGAAATTACCACACAGACAACATTAGTAATGTGGGAAGTTAGGTTGTAATGTCGAGTAAAGAGCTGTAATGATCAAATAAATAAGTAAGTGAAGAAGTAGTAGTAGTTTTGTAGTCTGTAATCCAATGTTGCTAATGTAGCAGATACCCGCCAGCGTATAAAAGTGTTTTGTTTGTTTCAAGATATTCGATAATTGGTATTTGAAGTTTTCTACTTTAACTACAGCACTAATAAATTTCTGTGTTCGAAACAGATTTTGCAATCGAATAGCTTTACAAGTTTTTTTTTAATAAGAAACAAATTTCTTTTGTTTTGTAATTTATTTTAATTTTAATTCTATTTATATAAAAATATCACACACATCTTTATCACATCTTTATCATTTTGTTTTTAGCACCATTTATCGCTTTATAGTATTCAAATACCGTCATAAATTTGTATGTTTTTACAGAGTCAATGAAAATGGATTTGATGGAGGGTGCAACAAAATAATAGTGGAACAGGCCCGTATATTTTGTGTCAACTGAAGTATACGTTTGCAGTTGTAATTCCGTTAGAATTTCCTTAAGGTTGTCATAAGTTAAGCCTTGGCAGTGATACAGTGACAGATCAGTTAAGTTTTTAAATCCACCGAAATTGTCCACTTCAACAAAACTGCAACGATTAAAAGACAATTGCTTTAGCTTGGGACAAGCGTAGGCCAATGCCTTGAGTTCTTGTGGCCGAATTGGTTGAACAATGAAGAGGGTAAGGTTTTGCAGATTTGGAAACATTGCCCACAAGTGTTCATTCAACGTTAGCATGTAAACATTTAGGGATTCCAGGTTATTGCTTATATCCGCGGAGATCTTTAATTTATAATGTTTTAAAGAATTTTTTATATCATTATGGCTACTCGATGTGAGTGTAAAACTTTTTAGACTTTTCATTTGCAATAAGGATTCGAATTCAATGTCCGAACCCAAGCATATTAATTTGCGTTTTCGATTACAGCACGCGTGTACCTGCAGAGTTTCCAATTTGCTACAGGTTTCGGCCATTAAATGCATATCTTCCGGGGTCAAGAGTAGGTAGTAATACTTAATAGTGATTAGATTTGGTAACATCGTAAAGATATTTAAAGCCGAACCATGCTTTTGAATAAATTCTTCCACATCCTCACCATAAATCTGCAGAAAGTAATCGAATTCCTTCAAAGACAATTCGAAATCCATGTGATTTGTTTCATTTATAACACGTACTCGTTCATAAGACTTTAGTATTTTAAGTTTTTTAAAGTTGGCACACCAAATATAGTTCCTTAGGACAAATGCAAGTTGCGGTGTTACATTCGCAAATCTCAGCTGATCTGCTCGTTCGAGGAACGTAAAGAGTTCGCGGAGCACATCCAAATTAACGCAAAAGTCTTCGAATGCTTTTGCCTCTCTATTGTTAAATTTTTTCATTATTTCGTGTTGACTTCTTGAATTGTTTTGATGTACTTTTGTCGTTCATCACTTTCTAGAGACTGAAATCTTTTTTCTCTGGGAATGAAGCATTGTTTTACCGTCGCGACGGTTCTGAACGAAAGAATGAAATCCAAATGAAACCGCAATTGTTTTAAAAACAGAAATAAACTTGTTTTTCATTTCGATGGAATGTAATCAATGTATTTATTTTTAATAATTTATTGTCATACGAGGGTTGTGTGATGAATAATTCGTTTTCATATGTACATATAAGCTACCAAGATAATCAGAAAAAGACCTTGGATGAGAGGTGTTGTGTTTGGTAACCGACTGAAGTTCATTATCACACTTACCGGAAACATATCCGAGTTACTCTTTATTGGAATCGCTGATGCTACAATTCCTATCATTCTTTAGTTCTTTCCAGCCATTACTTACTGTTGAAAGATAAAAACTACAAAGTTGAACTTTGTAATTTAAAGCCCGCAGTCAACAACGCGCGATAAGACATCGTGTTAAAAATAAATGTGACGCAACTGCTTTGCACAACCATAAAATAAAGCGTGCGTCATATTATAAATGATTGAAGATGATCTATAAGTCCATAGCAATTCATATTTGTTTATGAATTAAATCAAGCATCTAAGCAAACTCATCCTTTTTAATCGATTGCCGGAATTGCCTTTTTAATCGATTGCCAGAAATGGAATTGAATTACAAAATGGGAGGCCATTGATAGAGAGAGATAAATAATTAGTTCTTATGCATTTGGACAATTTGAATAGGGTTTTTAAGGCTGAGATTAAGATAAACACCGGAGGATCTATGGGGTTATAACATCAACAAAATGCTTGGCTTAGACATCTCAAGCAAAACGAAATATGAAAAAAATATTTCTGTAGGGGGCTTCCTCTCAGCGGTCTTTTGGCAAAAACTCTAAAAGTAAATGAAAATCGCCGTAGTCTAGTAGATAGTAAGTTCGCTTATTAGACATGAAGCCACGGTTCAAACCTCAGGCCAGACAACTCAAGCAAAACGAAACATGAAAACAATATTTCTGTCAGCGACTCCCTCTCAGTAGTTTTCTGGCAAATAGTCTGAGAACAAATGAAGATCAGAAATCGCCGTAGTATAGTAGATAGTGTGTTGGCTTATTAGACATGAGGCCACGTTTCAAACTCCAGGTCAGACATCCTACAACAAAACGAAATATGAGAAACTATCTTGCCTGTGGCATCACAACGGGCCGCTATGCGTGCTCAACTGAGCTTTGCTAATCAAAGCTACTACTTCCACTTAACCTAACTTATACTCTCAACAGATCTCTGGCAAAAACTCTGAGTGTACATACACAATTTGTTAGTACAACCCTTTAGTCAGGATTACGACCTAGTTTCTCACACCATTTATGTTGTGTGCGTTAATATTTATGCATGAGTGGTGTGACCTACAGTTTAAAGTCGACTCCGAACGACAGGTTTTTGTTTGTGAGAAACTTTTCATGGCAATTTTATTTACTTTCAGAGTTTTTGCCAGTAATCTGCTGAGAGGAATTCACCGAAGAAATATTTTTCACTCAGAGTGTAAATAATAAAATTACACTGAAAAATTTCTCAAAAAATCTGTCGCTCAGAGATGACTTTTAACTGTAGGTCCCAACACTCATGTATAAAATTAACATACACAACATAAGTGGTGTGAGAAGCTAGGTCGTAATCCTAACTAAAGGGTTATAATAACCAATTAAGTGAGCAAGTTAGTAATTTCACAGTGTATAAAAACTTAATGATAGTTTATTGAGCTACGAATACATAAGTAATCTTGTAACTAAAGCGTCCGCCATTGACTGTAGCTTTTTGTAGCACGTGGCATAACTGTCGCTTTTTGCCACATGCTATGGATCGGTATGAAGGACCATTATATTTTGAAAACGAGCTGTTCTATTTTATGTGTGTTAATGTCAAGATTAGACTATTGGCAGCATCATGTCAGTCATTACAAAGATAATCAAGCTTACGACGTCCTAAGGTATCTACTGTTTGTGTCATAAGAAGTAGTTGCCAATATATGATTTCTAGTCAATCCTACCCACCAATGCGTCATTTTTTCGTGATCCATTTAAGGCTTGACTAATTGAGTTAGACTCGATCGAACTTGATTGTTCGCCCATACAACAAACAACTGCCAACCATGACGTATTTCAATATCATCATCGTATATTGAAATTTATTTTGAAGCTTCTTGAACTCGAATCGAAGAGAGAAAATAGACGTAAAGGTTCCTGCAAAATATTGCTTGGGTTTCACTGATTTTGTCGATATTATTACGGAGTTTTCTTTAAAAAAAATAAGAAATTTTTTTCCACTGAATCGCAATCGCTTTTTAGATACACCAGTCGTATGTACAGTGAGCGCCATTTATGTATGTACGTACATATATAAAGGGTCCGCCAAATAATTTTTTTTTTTTAAATGCTTTAAAAAAAACTACTGAATATTTTCTCAAATTTCTTTTTTTATTTGAAAGTACAATCCTTCCTGTTAATAATGGAAAATAATTTCATTCAAATGGCTGCCTCGGCTGGCCATGCAGTAGCCTACACCAGAAGATGCCGATAATTTCAGATGAAACTCATTTTGATCTTGGCGGGTATGTAAACAAGCAAAATTGTCGCATTTGGAGCATAGGAAACCCGCGCGCATACATTGAAAAGCCGACGCACCAAAACGAGTCACTGTTTGGTGCGGATTTCGGTCCAGAGGCATAATTGGGCCATTTTTCTTCAAAAATGAGCAAGCAGTGGCCGTTACAGTCAATGGCGATCGTTACCGGGCCATGTTGAATGAATTTTTGTTCAAAAAAATTGAAGAGGAGGATATTGGCAACATTTGGTTTCAACAGGACGGCGCTACGTGCCACACAGCCGAAGCTACACTCGATGGTTTGCGCCCTGTTTTTGAAGATCGCATTATCAGCCGCAGAGCTGATGTCGTTTGGCCACCTCGGAGCTGCGATTTGGCACCGTTGGACTATCATTAGTGGGGTGCCGTCAAAGATAAGTGTTACGTCGACAAGTCAGAGACAATTGACGCTTTAAAGGACAATATTCGTGAAGCCATTGGTGAAATACAGCTGCACACAATCGATAATGTGCTTAAAAATTGTACCGATCATGTAGGCTACTGCATGGCCAGCCGAGGCAGCCATTTGAATGAAATTATTTTCCATTATTAACCGGAAGGATTGTACTTTCAAATAAAAAAATAAATTTGCGGGAATATTCAGTAGTTTTTTTTAAAGCATATTCAAAAAAAAGTTATTTGGCGGACCCTTTATAAACGTAGAAGCCTATTCAAATCAATCACTAGGATTAGTTTTATCCTGTGGCATTATAGTCCATTCGAAAGTAATATTATAATCGAAAATGTCGATTGGTTGCTATTTTAAAATAGTTCTTATTGAATACGTACTCGTATAACACCACATGTCGGATTTAAAATTTATTTTTATTTTCGAAATAAACAATGTATGCCATGAAGTTTAAAAAACAAAAATTAATATCGTTCAGTGGTATTTGATTTTCATTTAATTATCTGCGATATTTAACTTTAAAAAACCCGTACATAAATTATTTAAAATATATTTATTACAAGCAATTAACAATCTACTAAAAAAAGGAAACAAATAAAAAAATATTTATAATCAATGGCGTTTAAAGAAATCGAAGTATAATTAATAAATTATTACTGGCAACACCCCATAGTGCTGTCTGTGTATACGTACCATGGTACGGTACTTATTGAACATATGCAGACAATATTTTAAGAAATAAACTAAATTTAATATGACTAAACAAATGTATCCATACAAACAACAACAACAAGAAAAAAACAATTATTTTTAAACAAATACAGAAAAAACAAAAACAAAATAACGGAATTAATTTATGAAAATATTAGAAATACTCGAATATAAACAGAGCCAATCAAATGAAATTTAAGCACATTTTACTTCAAATCACATACATAATCATTTACAATAAAACTTTTAATAAAGTTTTATTAAAAACATACTTAATAAAATAAAATAAAAAAATGCTTAAGCAAATAAAAATATTTAATTTATTAACAGAAACATATAACAACAACAAAAACAACAACGGAAAAAAATATAGAATTTAAAGAGGCAAAAATACGAGTATAACGGGCCAGAATGTAAGTAACAAGGCGACCACATACGGACACTCCCAAAAAAATATTGGAAAATTAAGAAGAAAAAAAAACAAAATTTTTAATAAAATTGTTTAGAATTTATTGAAAATAAAACGAGTCAATAAAAGTCAATTAAGAGTTACCCTATAAACATCAAAAATGCTCTAGATTAGAGTTTTATTTAGGTAAGGTGGAGTTCTCTCTTTAAAAGAAGCTTTTAGTCTCACAATTAATTCCGCTGGCGATCAAACATTCCCTATAATAAACCAGCCATAAAAATCTTGCTATTCCAGCACATTTTACATTCATGAGCTCTATTAAAGACATCAGAGAGTAAGAAACCTTCGTCTCTTTATGACAAGAGCAGTGCGGTGCGGAGACACATGAGATGACAGACAGCGTCTTTGTCCTCCACAAACCCACAGTTCCTACAGAAGTCATTTATTGGAATACCAAGTCTTTCGGCATGCCTACCAAAGAAACAGTAGCCCGTAAGAATCGCTATTGTGCGATTGAAACTACGATTATTAGGGACTTAATTGCAGCCTGGCTACCCGAGTAAATCAAGAGATTTTCAGAAACAATCCAGCCAATCAACATACATTGCGTCGCTTTAAAAATTGCTTCGACTTCTGCTTGGAAAATACTGCAGCCTTTTCATTAATTGGTCATTACAGCCCTTCAGCCAGGATTACTACCTAGTTCCTAAACACCACTTATGTTGTGTGTGTTAATTTTATACATGAGTGGTGGGACCAACAGTTTAAAGTCGATTTTTGAAAAACTATTCATGGCAATTTTATTTATTCTCAGCGTTTTTGCCAGAAAACTCTCAGCAGTTTTGAAGTCACCGAAGAAATACTCTTTGTATTTCGTTTTATTGTCTGACCTGGGGTTTAAATCGTGTCTCCACGTCTATTAAGCCCAGACACTACCTACTAGGCTATGGCGACTTCAATCAAAGAAGAGTTCAAACATTCCCTGACGGAAACCAAGCCAAGCCCAAAATAAATCTTGCTATTGCAGCAATCTTTACATTAGACAGCTCGGTTAAGGATATCAGAGAGTGAGAGGCCAAACACCTTCGTCTCTTTAAAACAAGAGTAGAAAAGTGACATATGGAACTGTCCATCTCCTCCTCAGACCTCTAGCTACCGCAGAAGTCATTTGACGAAATGCCAAGTCTTACGGCACACCTATCAAAAGGAAAGTTGCTAGTGATAGTCACTATTGTGTAATGCATGGCCATCCGATTTAAGGTCAGAAGTATGTCGATCCTCTCCTTATCCATACGTGTCCAGCAGAGTCTACCAATATTGCACGCGCCCTCCTGCTTCCCACGGGATTAGACCTCCCTGTAAAACGGCCGGATAATATCTAAATAAACGGAGGCAATAGGAATACACTATGGCCTGTAACATGTCGGAGATTGCGAGCTCCTTACCGAACATAGCCAGCTCATCAGCAATGCAATTTCCAACGATATCCCTATGTTTCGAAACTTTTATAAGAGTTACCTTTAAATGAACCGAAATTTCTCTGAGAAATCCTCGGCATTTATGCACAAGGATGGACGTTGAAACCACGTTCATTAGAGATTTACTCACAGCCTAAATCGAGAGATTTTCAAGGAAAATCACCGCCATACGCTTTCAAAATTGCAATTACCTCTGCCTGGAAAATACTGCAGTGATCAGTCAGCCTATACACTCATATAGTAGGCACTAAAAGAAACTGTACACTAAGAATAAAATTCTTACAATCACCAAACTCAACTTTTACAACTTAAGGAGAGTGCCCGAAAAAATTTTACATTATTTTGAATATTTTTGTTTGTTTCGATTTTACAAATTTTAAATAAGAATAACGGTAATTTATTAATTTATATTTGTTTTTTAATGTACAGTTTCGTTTGACACTCAATGTAATTGGCCATTACAACCCTTTAATCAGGATTACGACCTGGTTTCTCACATCACTAATGTTGTGTTAAAGTCGACTCTGAAAGGCAGGTTTTTGAAAAACCTTTCATGGCAATTCATTAGGTAGCCTATAATAAAGTTCATTATCAGAACCAGAGATCAGCAATGAATATTCAAAAATATGAGTAGAATCGAATCATACTCATAATTTCTGATACTTATACGCAATCATACTTATTTTAATATCATGGAACCTCTACTCATATTCAAAGTTTGAAGTGTACTCATCATTTTCATACTTAACAACACGTATGATGTTGATGATTTCGACTCTACATGACTCAACATTTATAAGAATCACAAAATATGTATGATTCCCGTACGAACACTAAAATCCGTACTAGAAGGTTGTGTGTTTGCTCTGCTTCATGTTCTCTGTCTTTCTTGCTTATGTGTCTTTTTCCTTTTTTTTGGAAATGCAACAACAACTAAGACTGTATATTTTGGTGAATGATCCAGGAGTCACTCGATATGTATTGTCCTAAAGTTATGAATCTAAATGAGTAGGCTTATGAATTAAACATATTTCGTATGGTATGAGTTCGATGCCTACGTTGTACGCATACTCATTGCAACCTGTACTTACAAAATCAACGTTGTGGTGAGTACGAATGAATCAGAGTACATAGTTAAATTGTCAATATTGTTGACTCACTTATATTCAAAATTTAATGAGTGCTTATGAGTACCGAAAAAACGATTCTTTGCTAATCTCAGAACCTCTCAATAAGTATACCACAAACTAATTAGGATTTGAAGATGTGTTCATCCAGAGAATCATCTTATTTTGACTGAATGAATTTCAAAAATTTCATTACAGCATAAGTCTTCAAAAGCAATGATGATAGGATGTAATAGCCAATGATAAGAGGTACAGTGCCATACTAGTTTGCTATTTGGAAGTCTTGTAAACTGTATGCCATCTGACGGCAACATTAAAGTTTATTTAGTTGTTCCCACTTGGAAGCTTAATAGTTTCTAATTAAAGATCTACACTGGATACCAAATAAATACCGCTGTAGGGTATTTTTTCAGCAGCAATTTAACTTTTCAAAAAATCAAAATTACCTCAGGTCTAAATCAGCTCTTGTCAAATTTCTAAAAACATACATACATAGAGAGAGAGAGAGAGACAGACATGGACAGACATTTAATAACACCTTTTCAATTCCACAACAGATATGTGTATCCATTTAAGCGTATTTGCTTTGCTATCCACCAAAATAGTTACAATCGTAAATAAATACATGGGGAATACAATGTATGTATGTATGATATTCAATATTTATACATATATGTAGATACGTACGTAAAACAACCATGTTTACTAACACGGCCATAACTTAAGCCACATGATATTGAAGTGGAAAACCACTTAAAACATCAATTGAAATTGGTGATTAACGCCATTTAAATATTATGATGGCCAGGCAGGAGATCATTTATAATTTTCACATTTCAAGAGTCGATTTTCGATTTTCCATTCTTTTTTCTCGTTTTCTGTTAATGGTGGGAGCGTATGAAGAAATAATAACAAAAACAACAGAAATATATTTAAAACGCATTTGGCTAGTATTGGATGGGGGTCAGAGATCAGCAATGAATTGTCTTTTCGCTACTCATAAGCACTCATGAAATTTTGAATAAAAGTGAGTC
Source organism: Sarcophaga subvicina (assembly GCA_936449025.2). Classification (NCBI taxonomy): domain Eukaryota; kingdom Metazoa; phylum Arthropoda; class Insecta; order Diptera; family Sarcophagidae; genus Sarcophaga; species Sarcophaga subvicina. Next base: position 107,906,170 of record OW388083.2, on the reverse strand, counting down.
AACAATATTGAAATTTAGCCATGTACTCTGATTCATTCATACTCACTACAACGCTGATTTATAAGTACATGTTGCAATGAGTAAGTGTTTAACCTTGACATCAAACTCATACCATTCGAAATATGTTTGATTCATATGCCTACTCAGTTAGATTCATAACATTAGAAAAATAATTATAATACTTAGAAATAATTCGAGTGACTCGTAAATCATACACATACATAATTGGCCATTACAACCAGGATTACGGCCTAGCTTCTCACACCAATCATGAGTGGTGGGACCTACAGTTTTAAAGTCGACTCCGGACGACAGATTTTTTGAGAAACTTTTCATGGCAATTTTATTTACTCTCAGAGTTTTTACCAGAAATCTGCTGAGAGGAAGTCGCCGGAGAAATACTTTTTGTATTTTATTTTGATGTCTGGCCTGGGGCTCGAACCCTGACTTTACGTCTAATAAGCCAACACGCAACCTACTAGACTACAGTGACTGCAAAATTTACAGCTTTAGTTGTTGTTGCATTTACAAAAGAAGAAGAAAGACAGAGCAGCAAGCAGAGCAATCACACAACCTTCTAGTAAGTACTTTAGTGTTCTTACAAGATTCATACTATTTTGTGATTCGTGTCTATGTTGAGTTATGGAGAGTAGAAATCAACAACATCATACGTGTTGTTAAGTATTAATATGATGAGTACTTCAAACTTTAAATATGAGTAGAGGTTCTGCGTTATTAAATTAAGTATGAATGCGTATACATATATACATACATAATTGGTCATTACAACCCTTTAGTCAGGATCATACCACTTATGTTGTGTACGTTAATTTTATACATGAGTGGCGGGACTTACAGTTTAAAGTCGACTCCGAACGACAGATTTTTGAATAACTTTTCATACCAATTTTATTTACTCTCAGATCTTTTGCCAGAAATCTGCTGAGAGGAAGTCGCCGAAGAAATATTTTTTTTTATATTTCGTTCAGATGGACATTCCTGACCTGGGGTTTGAAGCGAGGCCTCACGTCTAATAAGCCAATGCGAAGAAGTACCAGAAATTATGAGTATGATTCGATTCTACTCATCTTTTTGAATACTTATTGCTGATCTCTTGTGTGTGCAACTAAAAAAAATTTTTTAACCCGCAAGAAAATTTAAAAAAAGCAGCAAAGGTATGCAGAATACAACACAATCACAGAAAATTTAAAAAAATCTTGAGAACCAGATCTAAAAAACTTGTAGTCTGATGAGAAAAATTCTTTAAAATCGTATTGTGTATAAATCAGGAATAAACTTTTACCCCTACCCAATATTATTGGCAAAAGAAAACCAAGTATCAGTAAACACTTCCATTCGGCTATTCAAACAACAGCCATTAGCCAACAACAAAAAAAATTTCAAACTAAGAAATATAAACGAAATATTATTATTAACGCGTATACGCCACGGGGTATCAGTCTTAAATAATTTCAAATGAAATTTTATTCCACATTTAAACACACTACATGGGAACAAAAAAAAAAGTAAACAATTCTTAATAAATACAAATACTCGTATGTACATACTAAAATTAACAAAAATAAATTAAAACAGCAAATAAAAAATACTGATTATCATGAGAATCAGATCAGATATTCACGAACGTATGCAAAGAATTCTAACCAATTAAGATCATTCATTGCCTCTATCCTTGCCAGCGCCCACACAGCTAGCTTTTTTTCTGCAGCTGTTCTATGTTCATTGAAAGGAGAATAAAGGCAGACAGGCTTTTATATACTATTTTCTCATGTTTGGCTTTCTCTAGGCATTAATTTTAACTAAGTTTTTCAAAGCCCATCACGTCCCATGCGTTATAATAGAGTAGTCGCTGCCCAAAACGATACCAATTAAATGTTTTCATTAAAAAATTACATGAAGATTATAGAGACAAGGCTGTTTCTATTCTTCCTGGGCCCTTTTACATATCATACGACAGATCTTTCAGAGCCAATCCAATTTAAGAACTTCAATTATTTCATTACAATGAAACCTAAACCTTATTTAAATCAGTTTTTATCACTTAGCACAGAACGCAGGGTGATAGTCAAGGGACCTCATAGGGTCTGGAATCAGCAGGTCTTCAGAACAGACAGCTGGGTTCGGAATTCAATTGTCGTTTTTAAATTTATATACAACAAATTGTATGGAATAGGCAGTCGTTGTAGTCTCGTACGTAGTGTGTTGCCTTATTAGACGTAAGGCCATGGTTCAAACCCCAGCTCAAGCATATTGAACGAAATGAAATATAAATAAAAAATATTTTTTTTCGTGACTTCCTCTCAAGAGATTTCTGGCAAAAACTCAGAGAATAAATAAAATTGCCATGAAAAGTTTCTCAAAAACCTGTCGTTTGGAGTCGACTTTAAACTGTAGGTACCGCCACTCATGTATAAAATTAACACACACAACATAGACAGAGTGAGATGCTAGGTTGTAATCCTGACTGAAGGGTTGTAATGGCCAATTATGTTATGCATGTATGTATGTATGTATGTATGTATGTACGGAAGATATTATCGAAATTTTGTATTCGTTTGAAAGACATATTGTTGGCACTATGTGTGCAATCGAACATCGTTTTAATGTCCATAATTTCTCAGTGTGAATAGAGAGCGAAATATTTAGGTTTTAATAACTCCGGCACACAAACCAGTTTGAATTTAAGTGATGACATGAGATACGCTAGATTTCAGGTTCGCTGTGGCTTGTAGCTTAATCGCATAGATCTGAGACTTATGAAAACCCTACAGGAATAAGTCTAATGGTGCCCTACCACACGATCTTCTTGGCCAGTTAACATTATTTCCATATAAGTTCTCCTTGTCCTCAAAACGCTCGAAGAAAATATCCGATGTAGCATGCGTTGTGTGGCATGTAGCAACGTCCTGTTGAAATCACTTGATTTTGGTGTCCAGAACATACAATTCAGATCAAACTGTTACTGTTGACAGTAGGTAGGTAGGTAGGTAGAGGTGGCTGCCCATCCAAGAAAAATTTTTGGATATACTCACTTAGGCCGCATTTGGCCAATTGTACTACCACAATCATCCGTTATCCCCTAGTCTCGAAACCACTCGGAGCTCCCGATGAAGCGATTCAGGCTGCCAATGTCAATCCTTGACAGTTCCTCCAGATCATCGATGTAGTAAGTACCCAAGTACTTCCTTCTTCTTTGGCAAAGAGCCGGGTATGTATCCAGCAGATGAGGGACAGTCTCCTCTTCTTCCTCATCTCTGCAGCTTCTGACTGTTGACAGTAATGAATTGGAGAATGTCGTTCTTAAAGAAATATGGACCGATTACGTTGCCAGCCCAAAATCTACGCCATGCAGTGACGCGTTCGGATACAGCGGACGCTCTTGACGCCCATGTTGGTTGGTATCGTCCCAAAATTGACAATTTTGTTTGTTTAAATACCCATTCAGCCTGAAATGGGCCGCATTGCTGAAAATCATTTTTTGATGAATATTAGTGTCAGTTTCCAACTGCTCTGGAACCGATTCAGCGAACACACATTGTTGTCTGTGGTGCTCCATGGTGACTTCGCAAAGCAGAGTGAATAAATTGCAACAATATGGTCATTATCAACTGTCAAAGTCTCTTTCGGAAGACGTTGTTAATCAAATTCATTGTCGTGGTCATATAATACACGAGTATTTCAAGCTCTATCCCACTTAGTTTCCCCGATATGATCTCCAGTGCAGACCAATTATGCAGCGGCCTTCTAACCTATCTGAGTAACAATATCGAGTTGAATGAGATGACTCTAATATGTAAGATAAGACACTATGCAAAGAAATATTTATTTCAAGGGGATATGACGTCATATTCACCGTTCTTCACCAAAGTAATGTGCTATATTTCAGAACGGACCCAACAATAGTGTTTCATATTCATTTAAAACGATTAGAAGAATCAGTACATAAGGATACCAAAACAATTCGCTTCCTTTTTAAATTTCCTGAGCTACTCGGTCAAATACCAATTTAAGAGGGTTAAAGGTGATATTATTTAGAAGGACTACTTACATTATTAACCCACTCTCCGTCACATAAAAATTTTCTGTTTAATCGTGCTTTAAATTCGAAGCAAAATTTAAATGAAATTCCAATAGAAATACACAGAAAAATCATACGAACGAATTCCAATAGAAACAGCTTTAAACACCTAAACAAACCCTAACCTAACTTCTCTGCCTTCCACTCTTCTGACACCCGCTCTAATCAACCAACTACAAGAGAGATAATCAGACAAATAAATGTCAGACGCTTGTGTTATACACTGAAACAGAAAGCCATAGAAATCCATTTCATATGAAATCGCCCTAAAGGAATGAAGAATGAAAACGAATTGAGGAGGAGAAAGAAGAAGAGGAAAAACAAATACAAAAAAAACGAAACGAAACGAAAAGTAATGAAAATTTTTTGTAAATGAATGACGTTGGCTGGGGAAGCCAAAGAAGAGAAGAATTCCGTTTGATTGTTGGGATGAAACACAATAATTTTGCACGTGCACAGTTAAAACAGTAGCGTCGTTGCCCGGTTTTAATAAACTTATAAAGGAAATGCGCTAAGCTCTACTACCACCCTGATTTGTGTAGAATATGAAAAAAAGAAATGAGAACAACCCCACTAATGTTGGGGTGTGTCTGTAAATGTATTCCATGGGTTTGTTTTCATTAAATCCCAGCCACAGCGAAAAAACGAAAAACATCGATGACGATGACTCGACAGTGTGTGTGTATAAAAATAAAAATGTGGTATGGGGGATATTAGGGGAGCTTTGTGGGGAGAACATAATAGTTACGGTCTTTAAAAGCTTTTCATAGAGGCGACAGGAAGTTCTGCTAAAAACCCTCCTCATCTTAGCGTACCTATTAAAACAAAAAATTTGGTTTGAGTAGCTGATGGTAGTTTGTACTCCAGTTTTAGTTTCGGTTCAGGGGTTATTCAGTTTGGCTTATTGCCTTCCTTCCTTCCCTTCCTTCCTTGCTTTCCATTGCATGTATAACAAAAATATTCTTTCTTTTATATTGAAAGGGCTTTTTTCTTCTTCTTCTCTTTATGTTTTTCATTAAGAAACTGTGATGGTATTTCATTTCATTTCATTTCAAAATGCGACCAGACTGTCAGCTGTTCGAATATTTTGAAAACGACTAGAATGTCTATTCCCCATAATGGCTATGACGGCGGTGGCGGTGATGGTGGTTGCTGTTGAAACGTAATTCGTTGCGTGGCAAGTGTGGGAGTAGAAGTGGGAATAAATTTGCATCTGCTTAAAAGCAAAAAAAAAAACAAAAAAAAAACATTTTTGCAGGTGTTTAATGTGAAATTTAATTTTATTCATGTTTATGTCGATTATTATCTTAATGTTCCACATGGAGACTTAAATGGGGTTTGTTTTGCAAAGAACTTTTATTGAAATATTTACTTGGGATTCATAAAAGAACGAAAAATCAATAAAAAGAAAATAAATATTCTTGAAAAGTATATCTATGGGAAGCATAATAAGATGCCCTACAAATTTGTTTTCTGAGAAACTGCCAGAAAATTTTTTTTGCAATGTTTGCAAATCCCTGATAGAGGATGGAATAGACTTGCAAAAAAAAATTATTCCGAACATATCAATTGATTTAACACACATACATACATAAATAAGTGGTCATTACAACCCTTCAATCAGCATTACGATCTAGCTTCTCATACCACTTATGTTGTGTGTTTTAATTTTATCCGTGAGTGGTGGGACCTACAATTTAAAGTTAATTCCGAACGACAGATTTTAGTGAAACATTCATGGCAATTTTATTTATTTACTCTCAGAGTTTTTGCCAGAAATCTGCTGAGAGGAAGTCGCCTTAGAAATATTTTTTTTTTAATAAAGGGTGATTTTTTAAGAGCTATAGGAACATTTTTCAAAAAAAACACATAACGTTCAGAAAAATGCATGAAATCTTTATTTGAATCGATATAATTTAATGTTTGAAGATTATTTCATGCAAATGTTGACCGCGACTGCGCCTCAAATGGTCCATCCGCTTAGTCCAATTTTGGCATACTCTTTCCAACATTTAGGCCGGTATCACACGAATAAATGCTTCAATGTTGTCTTCCAATGCGTTAAATGAAGCGGGCTTGTCTGTATAGACATGAAGTTTAACATAGCCCGAAAAAAAATAGTCTAAAGGCGTTAAATCGCACGATCTAGGCGGCGAATTGACCGGTCCCGAACGTGAAATAAAATGTTCACCGAACTCGCCCCTCAATAAGTCCATTGTTACGCGTGCTGTGTGGCATGTCGCACCGTCTTGTTGAAACCACATGTCACGCCAGTCAAGCTCTTGCATTTTGGGCAAAAAAATTTTGGATATCATCTCATGGTAGCGCTCGCCATTCACAGTTACGTTACGATTCGCAGCATCTTTGAAGAAGTACGGGCCAATGATGCCACCAGCCCATAAACCGCATCAAACTGTGACGTTTTCTGGATGCTTTGGTAGCTTTCGGAATGCTTCTGGCTGATCTTCACTCTAAAATCGACAATTCTGCTTATTTACGTATCCATTGAGCCAAAAATGAGCTTCGTCGCTGAACACAATTTTTCGATGAAGAAGTGGATCTTCGGCCAACTTTCCAAGTGCCCATTCACCAAAAATTCTGCGTTGCGGTAGGTCGTTCGGCTTCAGTTCTTGCACCAGCTGTATTTTGAAAGGCTTCACACCTAAATCCTTCCGCAAAATTTTCCACGTTGTTGAGTAACAGAGGCCCAATTGCTGCGAACGGCGACGAATCGATAATTGATGGTCGTCATTAACACTGGCCGATACAGCTGCGATATTTCCTTCAGTTCGCACTCTACGTAAGCGTGTTGGTGGTTTAATGTCCAACAATGTAAATTTGGTGCGAAATTCAGTGGGTCGATTAAACTGACCATAAAATGGAAGAAGCGCGCGATGACCTTTCTTAACAGAGCACGCATTTTGATAATCAAATTCAATGATTTGCAAGCGTTGTTCGGTTGTAAGACGATTCATGGTTAAATTATAGACCAAACTGAAGATGTTTGACAATGAAACAAAACACGAAACGTACGTGAGCTGTAAAAATCACCCTTTATTTTGTTTTATAGGAGATATTTGGAATTTGAACCGAGGCCTCAATGTATAATAAGGCAACACTCGATCTGCTAGACTACGGCGACAGGCATTGATATAATGCCTTGAAAGATATGTATCCCAGAGTGAATGCAAGTAACTTGTAGTATTCAAGTCAGAAGTAATTACACAAAACTGGATGAATAAATTTTAAGTCTCTCTAGTCTAGTAGGTAGTGTGTTAGCTTATTGAACTAGAGTTCGTGGTTCAATGCACAGCTTACAGATTTCTAACGAAACGAAATATGAAAACTAATATTTCTTTCGATGACTTCTTCAAAAACTCTCAAAGTCAAAAAATGCCATTGAAAAGTATTTCAAATCTTTCGTTCGGCATTGACGTTAAACTTTAGATCCTGCCACTCATGAATATAATTAATACATACAACTTGGGTGGCATAAGAAGGTGTATCGTAATCTTTCCTAAGGGTTGCAATGACCAATAAAGTGAACTGAAGGATAAATAAATTGTAGTCGCCATAGCCTAAAAAATCTGTCATTCGGAATCGACTTTAAACTGTAGGTTTCGCCACGCATGTATAAAATTAACGCACACAACGTAACTGGTAAGAGAAGCTAGATTGTAATCCTGACTGAAGGGGTGTAATGATCAATTATGTATGTATGTATGTATGTATGTATGAAGGATATATAAATTACGAACATCATGAAATAAATGACTATCAAACCATGTGTCTTGTACCCTGAAGAACAAGCAAACTGGACTTAGATCACATCGATCTTGTGTTGATTATTTCAACAAATTGCTCATAATAGTAAAAATAGTCCATTGAAAGCACACACTGTTGTACACATGGTTTATAGACTTCAATAAAGAATACAACATTATGCAACACAATATCAGCTGGAACTCATCAGAATGTAAAGCAATCTCAATCAAAAAGAAAAACTTGTACGACGGACCTACTTCTCTAGTGCCTGAATACCTTGTTCTGAATACAGTACAAACTACAATTAAGAAGCCAAATTCAGGTAGAGAAATCAAGGCGCAAAGGATACATCCTATATCCATTGCTTTTTAACATCGTACACCATGCCATAATGACTTTTGACTATGAGTAGCAGAGGAATTACATGAGGACTACAAAACTATTTCGGACATCTATCATATGCCGATGATAACATCTTTCTTCCCGCACATATTCGTATGCACACGTTATGGTAGCAGGGTTGTCAATAAATACAGTGAGCGTCAAAAAAAACTGTAAATTAAACAAAAATATACATTAATAAATTACCGCTATATTTATTTCAAAATTGTTTCATTATTGCTTCCCTGGACTCAACAACTCCTTACTTTCTACCATTTTCTGGTTAACACCTCGGAGCTTGGCTATTGTATTTTGAGAGCAAAACGGATTTTTATTAAAAATTTTAATTTCCAATCACAGTAGTAGATATAAAGATTTTTTTCTGCCCACTCCTCAAATAGCGGAAAACGTTTGCTTGATTAAATTGAACACATTTTAATTGTTATCAGCAGAAGAAGAGAAGGGGAATTTAATTTATTTTAATTCTGTATAATGATAGTCCATAACATCAGTTTGGAATATTATTGAACATAAAAAAGCGACATATTTATGGGAGCATTTAACAATTTTTCTTTGCTTTTTATTGATTTGAGAAAAAGAAATTCAGTTTTTTTTAAATCTTAAATATTTGCATGTGGCACGCGCACTGCATAATTAATTAAAGTGCACTTAAATGCATTCTATAAGTTATGTATTACATGTACACACCCTACACAGAATTAAAGGGTATACTTAACAGAGTTGTTACGTTGTTATCTATTAAAAACATTTAAAATATGAGCTCGTATATTGCAAATAAAAATAAATTTGTGTTTAATTTTAATTAAAATTCTTTATTATTCGCACAATTCTGTGTGTCACTGTTAACTACTTGATGTAAACAACAACAATCGCTTTTCTTTGTTATTCCTCTATTTATACCCTTTGCATAAACAATAACAATAAATACATACGCAATTGGTCATTACAACACTTCAGTCAGGATTACGACCCAGTTTCTCATACCACTTATGTTGTGTGTGTTAATTTTATACACGAGTGGTGGGAAATACAGTTTAAAATCGACTCCGAACGACAGATTTTTTTTGAGAAACTTTTTCATGGGCATTTTATTTGCTCTCAGAGTTTTTGCCAGAAATCTGCTGAGAGGAAGTCGCCGAAGAAATACTTTTTGTATTTTGTTTTGATGTCTGGCCTGCGCCTCGAACTCTGTCTTTACGTCTAATAAGCCAACGCACTACCTACCAGACTACGGTGACTTCAATAACTATTACTAGACAATTATTCGACAAATCTTTGTAACGGAGAACTTCAAACCACTATTACTCTCTTCAAACGCACCGCGTCTTCACACAAGACTGACTGAACTTCAATCACTCAGTCGCCTGCTTTGCCTTGGCTTTTATATGGTACAGCAAACAGTCTGATGAATGTTCTTGAAGGCGAATGACTTCGCTTTCTCAAAATCTCTATAAATGTAAACATCGTTGTTTACATTTATTATTGTAGTATTGTTTGTGAATTTTGTTTACATTTATTCTTGTAGTGTTGTTGGGTATTTTTGTTCACTAGTTTAACATTTTTTATGCTGGTGTTTGTTGTTATATTAAGCAGTACGATAATTTGTAAACAGGTTTGTCTACCGCATTGTTTTGTTTTTGTAGCTTTTGATTATAATTTTAACGTTAAGCGATGTAAAAGCAAAACACCAGTATCTAGATTTTACATTTGCGTAATAATTTGTTGTGGAACCTTTTCGAAAAGATCACATGGTGGTAGTAATTCTCTAACAACACAATTAATGTGGGTTAAATAAACTTCCAGTGTAGATACAAAAAAATTCTCAATCGGAGTTACAATACTTCCATATTTTTTGGAACAGTATTATCTATAGAGTGCCCTTAATTCGCCTTCTATGAGCATTAAATTGTTCTTCACATAAACACTTGAATTTAATAATCTTTAGCGTCAAGCATTGGTATGTTCAGCAGCATATCGTTTGCATTTAATTTTCCCATTTCGGTTTCATATCTTTTTTTTCATGCAAATTTGTTGTCCCTGATTTGTTGCATGTTCACATGTATGACACTGGCTGTGACAGTTGTCTGCAACATAAGAATGTTGCCCAGTTCTCTTAATGCTCTTAAAACTCGCCTATATAGCCAACTGTCTATGTGTGTGTGTGTGTGTATGAACCTTGTCAAAATGTATGGCATGCGTGAGTGTCGCTTTTATGTCTCTTTAAATTGCATTTAATGTTGCAAAAACTGTCTGCCTTAAATGCACACAAACACACACGCACACGCATGCATAGGATTATGCCAAGAGAAAATGAATTTCGATTCGAATAGACATGAAAATATGCTGCGTATGCAAATATTTATAAAGGCGCTGCCAAAAAAAAAACGTAAGCGTTTTAACTTGATGGTGATGATGACGATTGTGACGATGCTGACTATAATGATGACATGTCCCTTATGTACGAGTATGTGTTTTTGCATACACACAAACACACTTGAGCTGATATTCAAAAGCAATTTGTGTTTGTTTCTTGTTTTGTCGCTCTTGCTTTCTCTCAATTCTTTTAGTTTTTTTTGGCAAACAGGCGACAAATAATTTTTAAGAATAAAATTCAATGCGACACACAAACATTTTTATTGAAATTGTCGAAAAGTTTTGAATATTTTTATTGTATCATTGGCTGTTGTTTGTTGTTGTCATAGTTGTAGCCGTTGTTTTCATCAAAATCGTCAACATAATAAGAACAAACATGCAACATATGTTGAATGTGTCATTCTGTTGACATTTAAAGGGGTGCCTTAAAATGTTGCATTTAATTTAAAAGCCATTGCAGTTGTTGTTGTTGTTGTTGCTGCTGATATTGGCTTTTTATTTTATGTGACAATTATTTCGTATTAATAGAGTCTATTAAAAATAGATACACTCTTAAAATGTATACTTATGGAGGGGATAAGATAGCTACGAGAAAGAATTTAAGTAAAGAAATATATACAGTGAGTGTCAAAAGAAACTGTACATTAAAAAAACAATATACATCAATAAATTACCGTTATTTTTATTTTAAAATTGTTTCATTAACAGTTTTTAAAATTGAAACAAACAAAAAATACAAAAAATTTCGAAATTTTTTATCAAAATTTTTTCGGGCACTCTCCTTAAGTGATAAAAGTTGAATTTGGTGATTGTTAGAATTTTATCCATAGTTTACAGCTCTTTTGACGCTCACTGTATGTCTTGTAATTGCTAAAAATATTGGGTGTACAAAGAAATTTTGAGTAATTAGATAAAAGTCGGCATATTGCAAGCAAATGAATAGCAAGAATTATCATAGGCAAAGTTCTTTTTGAAGTCGCCGTAGTCTAGCAGACTGTGTGCTGGCTTAATAGAGGCCACGGTTCAAACCCCAGTTCAGACATCTCAAACAAAACCAAATAAGAACAAATATTTCTTCTGTGGCTTCCTCTCAGCAGTCGTCTGACAAAAACTCTGAGAGTAAAATGAAATTCCCATGAAAAGTTTACAAAAATCTGTCTTGCGGAGTCGACTTCAAACTACAGATCCCACCACTCATGTATAGAATTAACACACACAACATAAGGAGTGTGAGGAGCTAGATTGTAATCCTGATTGATGGGTTGTAATGTATGTACACTCAGCCACAAAAGTATACATACGATTAACAAATTTCAGAAAGTTTTTAATCAATCCGTTTTCGTTGAAAATCTTTATAATTGTCTGACATCTTTCTTCGATTTTAAAACGGTCTTTTGCATTGGATCAGAAACTTGTGAAATTTGTTAATCGGTTGTACACTTTTGTGGGCCGGTGCAGGGCCACAATTCAGTTCAATTTCAGAAATTTTTTAACCAATGCAAAAGACCGTCTTAAAATCGAGGAAACTATAAAGATTTTCAACGAAAACGGATTGGTTAAAAAATGTCTGAAATTGTTTAAAAGTATGTATACTTTAGTAACTGTGTGTATGTATATACAATTCTTTTTACAGATTATAGCCATTATTACACAGCCGATGACAATTTACATGAGTTTTATTTGTCTGCATTGGGAGAAATTTAGTTCTAATGAATGTAAGTAACCCGCTCCCATTCTCTACTAACCAAAAGTGATGATATGCACTTTCCCTTTACTAATCTAAATCAAAATTAATTTTTCACGGCATTCTACTATCCTTCTCAAAATATGTCCTTGTAATCCAAAATATGGCTTGTAATCCATTACTTCCAGAGAGCTTTACCATTAATTAGCGTAGCCGTAGTCTAGTAGGTAGTGTGTTAGTTAATTAGGCGACAGCGCGTAGTTAACCCCCGGCTCCGATATTTCGAAGAAGAACTAAAAAAAACTCTTCTAGGGAAAGTCGCCTCAGTAGTCTTATGGCATAAATTTTAAGAGTAAAACTGCCATGAAAAGTTTCTCAAATCTGTCATTCAGAGATGACAATACACCGTTGGTGCGCCACTCGTAGATAAAATTAACACACGCAACATGGGTGGTGTGAGAAGCTAGGTTATAATACTGACTAAAGGGTTGTAATGACCAATACTTATGCTTATAAACCGCACTTCACTTTAAGGCCCCGGTATAGAAGTTTGTATTGCCAAAGAACTAAAGAGCCTTAGTCGCAGATGGAATACTTTCTTCGACATATCATTGAATACCATGCTCCTAAGCTTCAAACTGAAATTATTTTTGGCATCATTGTTGCCACAGAAAAAGATGAAAACAGATAAATAAAATCATCTGAAAGTAACTTCTGAAATTCATAAATTATTTTTATTTTTCCAAACAATTCTGTGGAACTGTTTTAAAAAACTGTTCTTAATTCCGAAAAAAAAATTAATATTCCGATCCCTGAACATTTTTTTTTTTTCAAATTAAATACGAGTTCATGTAACAATCGTAGGCTGTTAGTATGACAGACATTTACATTTCTTTTTTCCCATTTTTTTTTTGTGAAGAAAAACCTCCAGCACTTAAATGCAAAAGTAATTTGCCAAAATGTAGTCTTGATCCACTGATAAATCTACGGGAATAACAATTTAAATCTCTTTTAAATAATGATGATGCCTGGCTTGGCTTGGCTTGCCTTTTATTTCTGTAATATTTCCAATGCCAACAACAACAACAAAGTATTAAGGAAATATACAATGTATTCAGTTACTAATCCCCAGGAGATAAAAACAACAACAACAACAACAACAGCAACATGAAACTTTATTAAAAATCGATGATTTAAAGGCAAAGCAGAGAAAGAGAAAGAGAAACTATAACACAATATTTGTACAAAAACTACGACTGTCTGTACATCTCATTTAATTGCATGCCACACGGATGAACGTATGCCTGGACTTGTGTCCTTATTTACACACATTGCCAGGCAAACTACTGCTGCATACACGCCACTAGTGGGATGAACGTTGGCGTAATCCACGACACTGAGTCAGCGTAAAAGGGAAAAAAAACAAAGAAACGATTTAGTTGGATAATGTTACGGCAATAAGCGCCTCGTTTTAGCCACAACAACTCTGCTGAACACGTGCAAGCCTACGGGGCACAACACAACACAACACAACACAGTGCGTTTGTAATTGTAAACGAAAAACAAGCAACGACGTCTCGTTGGCGGAGGCAGCAGCAGCAGCGTTAAATGTCAGTAATGACAGCCGAAGCCACATAGTATGTATAATTCCATAGCGTACGTCATTTAAGTTGTTCAGTTCAGTTTCAAAGCCAAGACCAAATGTACGCCCATATTAAACGAGTCCAACACTCTGCAAGTGTTTCAATTATTTTCTCAATCAACCAAGCATCTCATTCCAGCCGGCCGTCCATATTATGCGTAATGTTTACTTAATGCCTTGAAAGTATATTTCAGCTTAAATGCTGAATATTTTGCATGATTTTACGTTTTTTTCTGAATATGATCCCTAGGGGTGTCATATAAAAGTGTAACGACGAAGAAACGAATGCACAAAGACTTGTTATTGGATTTTAAATTTTAGCAGACTGCATGATTTAAACTAACAGAATAAAAGATAAAGAAAGTTTACTTTAATGTTAAACAGCATTTGGTACTTTTTATTATCCTTGAATATGTTTTAGGAGTTAGTGAAGCTCAATCAGTCTTGTGTGAAGATGCGAAGCGTTTGAAGAGAGTAATCGTGGTTTGAAAATCCCTGTTACAAAGATCTGTCGAATAATTGTCTAGTAATTGTTATTGTTTATGCAAAAGGGGTAAAGAGAGGAATAACAAAGAAAAGCAATTGTTGTTGTATAAGTTAACACAGTAAATAAAATAATCACTTTTTGTTTCGTACGTTTATCTGTCGCCAAGCTGCGTTAATACAAATTATGACTTAAATGTTCGCTTGGTTGCGTATGTTAAGATGCTGTGCTACAATCATGCATACATACTTCTATCGATCATTCTATTTTCCTTATTATCATAATCTTTGATAAAAGAACATAGCAACAGCAAAGCTTTGAACTGCTGTAACAAAGCTTTTCTCATTGCGAAAGCATAATTGTTCAAATACGCAATTACATCGCTACCAACAAATTTTAAGCTGAATTGGCGACATAATTACATACAACAATAACACTCGAGTATGAAGCTCGTAATATGCTTAGTTTTTGGGATTATTTAATTAATTGTTAAGTACAGCTCAAGCGAGTAAGATCGCTATAGTAAAAATTGTCAAATATAATATTATTTTAAAAGCAAAAACTGTACTTAATTTAACTTATACATCAAGTTGTGAACAGTGGCACACAGAATTATACGAATAATAAAGAATTTTAAGTAAACATACATATGTACATACACAATTGGCCATTACAACCCTTTAGCCGGGATTACAACCTAGCTTGTCACATCACTTATGTTATGTGTGTTAGTTTTATATCGGGTTCGCCATCTAACGTGTTTTTTCAACTAGTGCGTATTTTGTGAATGGTAACACTTGCTCATGTGTCTGATTTGACAGGTAATTAGTTGTATCCTTCCGCTGAACGAATATAGTTGTGTATACGCTTGAACAACGCTGGGAAATATTGCGACAGTACTTTGAAAATGATGGTAATGTTGCAGAATGTGTGCGAAAATTGCATACGGATTTTGGAAGAAGAGTAGCACCGTCAGCTCCGTATGTTCATTATCTTGTGAAAAAAGTGTAACAAACTGGCATCCTCATCGATAAACCAAAACGTGAAAAGCCAAAAACAGTGCGTACACCCGAGAATATTGTTGCTGTGGCAGAAAGTGTGCGTGAAGCGCCATCAACATCAATTCACCGTCGTTCTCAACAATTGAACATTTCGGAGACATCATTGAGACGAATTTTGAATAAAGACCTTGGTATGACGCCATACAAAGTCCAATTGGTTCAGGAGTTGAAGCCAATTGACCATCCAATGCGTTTTCGCTTCGCTAAGTGGGCCTGCGAACGATGCCGATTTTGGCAAAAAAAAATCATCTTTTCAGATGAAGCTCATTTTGATCTTGGCGGGTATGTAAACAAGCAAAATTGTCGCATTTGGGGCACAGAAAACCCGCACGCATACATTGAAAAGCCGAGGCACCCAAAACGAGTCACTGTTTGGTGCGGATTTTGGTACCAGAGGCATAATTGGGCCATTTTTCTTCGAAAATGAGCAAGGAGTGGCCGTTACAGTCAATGGCGATCGTTATCGGGCCATGTTGAACGAATTTTTGTTCAAAAAATTGAAGAGGAGGATATTGGCAACAATTGGTTTCAACAGGACGGCGCTACGTGCCACACAGCCGAAGCTACACTCGATGATTTGCGCCCTATTTTTGATGATCGCATTATCAGCCGCAGAGCTGATGACGTTTGGTCACCTCGGAGCTGCGATTTGACATCGTTGGACTATTATTTGTCGGGTGCCGTCAAAGACAAGTGTTACGCCGACAAGCCAGAGACAATTGACGCTTTAAAGGACAATATTCGTGAAGCCATTGGTGAAAGACAGCTGCACACAATCGATAATGTGCTTAAAAATTGGACCGATCGTGTAGGCTACTGCATGGCCAGCCGAGGCAGCCATTTGACTGAAATTATTTTCCATTATTAGCCGAAAGGATTGTACTTTCAAATAAAAAAAGAAATTTGAGAAAATATTCAATAGTTTTTTTTCTTTTTAAAGCATTTTCAAAAAAAAAAAAAGTTATTTGGCGGATCCTTTACATGAGTGGCGGAACCTACACAGTTTAAAGTCGACTCGGAACGCCAGATTTTTAAGAATCTTTCCATGGCAATTTTATTTACTTTCAGAGTTTTTGGCAGAAATCTGCTGAGAGGCAATCGTCGAAGAAATATTTTGTCATATTTCGTTTCGTTTTAATATCTTTCCTGAGTTTTGGACCGTAGCCTCACGTCTAATAAGCCAACGCACTACCTACTAGACTTCGGCGACGATAAAAAAACTTTAAATAGTTAAACCTGCCGAGGGATGCCGTATTAATTTCATACCAAAAATCGCAAAACAATCGAACTAATATTGAATCGTACAATTTCATTGTAACTGTAAATATTATAGAATCAATTGAGACTTGAGATTTAAATTAATTTAAGTCAGGATTTTCGTTAGCATTACGACATAATAATTTAAATTTGTACAAAAAAAAATTTTAAAATCGATATATGTATGCTTGCTTAGCTGCCCCCCCTAGCTGTTCATATTACTCAAGTGTCACACTGTATAAGTCACTCACATTCATTCCTATCCTCACTGTAAATATATTTACTGAGTGCGTATGTTTTTATTTGTATTTGTAAGAGTCCTTTTCATTTCATCATCTCTGTCAATATGAACACGTGCACAAGGACATTTATTGGATTTCCTCTGCATGTGTTCATTTTTTCCTCTCCTTTCAGTTGATTTTATTTGATTTCATATTCCAATTAAACATTTTCTCGTCATTCACTCATTCCATCCCTGTCCTGTGCAACTTAACTCATTTTAGAATTGTATTGCTTTCTCTTCTGCTATGATTCTGTTCATTCTTGAAGCGTGGAACATGTCATAAGGGATTCAAGAGGCTGTAATGTATGGCAAATCATATGAATATTAATTAGGGAAGCAATAGAAACGAGAATTATGGCAAGTGGTTCTGTATTAAATTTTTGCTACAAAATTAACATTTTTTCCATTCTTCCATTCTAAATGAAATAAATTGTTTGATTTGCAATTTTTATTTGATTTTTATTGAATTTTAAAAGGAATACTTATATGTAATGTACAGTGAGTGACAAAAGAAACTGTACATTAAACAAAAATATACATTTTTAAAAAATACCGTTATTTTTATTGTAAAATTTGCTTCATTGCCAGTTTTTAAAATTGAAACAAAAAAAATCAAAAAATTTCGAAATATTGTCAAAATTTTTTAGGGCACTTTCCTCAAGTGGTAAAAGTTAAGTTTGGTGATTGTTAGAATTTTATCCTTTAGTAGACAGTTACTTTTGACGCTCATTGTATGCCTGAATACATAAGATCTGCTTGCAAAGAAATTTGTAGCAACTTTCTGGATGGATGCAGCATTTCTTTTGGTACATTGCAGTGGGGAAAGAAATCAGTCGGAATTACTAACATAGTTGTTACGAAAACGTAAGCATCGTTTAACATCAACATGATTAACAAACGTTACACTGACAAATACAACGAACATGTTACAAGTAAAGCATCAACATCGCTATGAAACAAAAGGGGACAAATAAGCGAGAACGCAACAACAAGCAATGTGAACCAAATACACAAAAAGCAATGAAGTCGCTACAGAGTTCCCGAGTTCTACTTCAAGAACGTTCATCAGACTGATTGCGTGCGCATATGAAAAGGCAAGACATAGCAGGCAGCGAGTATTAAGAATTCAGTCAGTCTTTCGTGAAGACGCGCTGCGTGCAAAGTAAACAGTCGGGGTTTGAAGATCGCCGTTGAAACGATCTGCGTTGTAAGCAAGGAATTATTGTTGTATTCGTTAAGTGTGAACAGTGGCACAAAAAAAAAATTATTTTTATTTTGTTTGCAATCAACCAACTCATATTCTAAACGTTTTTAAAAAGATAAAAACGTAACAATATCTTCAATATTTTTAATGTATTTACTTTAGTATGTCTCTTCAATATATTTTTAGTCAAAAATGAAAATAAATTAAATGTTAAATGTACTTCAGATATTTTTTTTTTTTTTTTTTGAAAAAAAAAAACAAAAAAAATTTCAGATTAAAATATTTTTTCCTTGCACAGTTACTATGACTTAATACTTGTTAACAGAGTGTAAATTAAAGCTTGACTACAGTGCAAAAATTTCCATTCCACCAGCAATGGCTTTTACTTTTCAGCGACAAGCAACACCAACTAAATGCCACCATTTAGTCAGGTTTACGACCATTGGTAGTCAGTCCTCTCTCTAATAAAATTTATGGTCGACCTGTGTTATTTTATTCTCCACTTCTCGTTTTTTTTGTTGTTTTTCGCTTAAAATTTATGTTGATTGCATTTCAATATATTTTTTGTAGTCTTTCTTTCGCTTACTTTTTCTTTCATTTCGTTGTTGTTGCATTATTGAATTATTTTTGGTAGCCTGTTAATGTTTAAGCATATAAATGTTAACATTTATTGCGATCATAATTTGTTTATAATTTTACGATTTTTATTCCACAAACTTTTTAACGTTTGTTGTGTTAAAAATGGCAAATTACGATGATGATCGTATGCCGGCGACAGAAGATCAACGGATTGATATTCAGTTTTAACGACGATGCTAAAATTGTATTTTCGAAATTGAAAGCCTAGTGTTAACAGCCTGGTGTTTAATGGCTGTCGTCTAAAATTTTTGGCTTGATTGAAGAGGAAAATGTATTCACAATCATAAGCGATTGTAGTTCAATAATTATACCGAATATGTTACGAATTTGAAAAGAGGACAAGATATACAAGAAAACTGAATAGTAAGTCTTGTATTCGTCGATTCATAAATTGAAATGTATACAAATGAGGCCGTAGTCTAGTAGGTCACTACCAAACCCCAGGTCAGACAACGTCAACCAAACAAAATATAAAAAAAATATTTCTTCGGTGACTTCCTCTCAGCAGATTTCTGACAAAAATTCTGGTAGTAAATAAAATTGCCATGAAAAAATGTCTAAAAAATCTCTCATTCGAAATCGACTTTAAACTGTAGGTCCTGCCGCTCATATATAAAAAATTAACACACACAACATAAGCAATATGAGAAGCTAGGTTGTAATCTTGACCCTTCAAGTTGTAATGTCCAATTATGTATGCATGGATGAGAAATGTGAAATAACGTGTTTGTGCTTATGTATATGATGAATGAAATCGAAGCTCTGTTGAGGACCATACAAGAACTTGGGACTTTTTTCCTTTAAGACTAGGCTTTTATTACATTAGGAATGTTTAATTCTGATTTCTTCTCGAACTGTAGGCAGTTAGTCCTGTTTTAGATAAAGTTTGGCTGGTTTGGTTTGTCTGTAAGTAATACTAAGAACTCTAGAATCTTGTGGGAAAAGTTATTGCTTCGCACTGGCACACAAACCCCGTATTGCAATTCTCATTTCTAGACTTCTTTCTCAATGCATCGATATAATCTCTTCACCAGCAATTATACACCTGAACACTGTAATAAAGTCGTCTTAGTATAGTAGATAGTGGAATGGCTTATTAGAGGAGAGTCCGTATTTCTTTCAGCGTCTTCCTCCCAGCAGTGTTTTGCTCAAATCTTTCAAATCTGTCGTTCCTAGTTGACGTTAAACTGTCTGAATAAAAATTACACACGCAATATGGGTGGTGTGAGAAGCCAGGTTGTAATATTCACTAAAGGGTTGTAATGATCAATTAATCAAGCATTCTAATTGCTAATGATTTAAACGTGAATACAAAAAGGTAAAGAGAATTGCAAATTCCTCGAACAGAATGATGAATAATTTAAGAGAATGTAGGCAACGTAGGATCATTTTTATTGGGTTGTGTAATGAACTGAGTCTTACAGTGTATGACATCAGAATGGTAGAGAATCTTAATAACTAAGACAAGAGAAAAATATTCTCCGTTTCATAAAAAGGTAATTAAGCTGTAGATTTTAAGGGATAGTTGCCAAGACAGCGGATGTGGAACTTTTCACAGCATATCACAGAAGTAGCCGAAGAAATATATTTTCATATTTCGTTTCGTTGGACATGTTGGTTTGAACCGTGGCCTCATGTCTAATAAGCCATACTCAACCTATTAGCCTACCGCGCATTTCGCATCCCTTTATCTAAATTTTTTTAATTAGTCACCAAAAAGAAAGGGCAATTAAATTCTATATGTTTAGTCCTGATGAAAAATAGGCCTGTTGCAAAATAGGCCCCGTTCAACTCTTAATTACATAATTAATTCATACCGTACTAACCTTCAATACATTGTTACATTTTTACCTTTTTAAAAACGTTTAAAATAGGAGCTCGCAGATTGCAAATAAAATAAAAATAAATTTGCGTTTAGCTTTAATTAAAATTCTTTAATACTCGCACAGTTCTGTGTACCACTGTTCACAACTGTATGTAAACAACAACAATTGCTCTTCTTTGTTATTCCTCTGTTTGCATCCTTTGCATAAACAATAACAATTACTAGACAATTATAAGACAGATCTGAACCACGATTACCCTCTTCAAACGTACCGCGTCTTCACACAAGACTGACTGAACTTCACTCACTCAGTCGCCTGCTTTGCCTTGCCTTTTATATGGCAGGGTAAATAGTCTGATGAATGTTGTTGAAGGCGAATGTTCATGACTTCGCCTTTTCGAAATCTCTATAAATGTAAGCATTGTTGTTTACATTCATTATTGTTGTTTGTGTGTTTTGTTTACATTCATCCTTGTAGTATTGTTTATGGATTTTTGTTTTGTTGTTTACCATTTTTTTCTGCTGGCTTTTGTTGTTATACTAAGCAGTTACTATAGTTTGTAAACAGGTTTGTTTACTGCATTGTCTTGTGTTTGTAGCTTTTATTTATAATTTTAATGTTAAGCGATGTAAAAGATTAGATTTTTCATTTTCGTAATAATATTTTAAATAAAATCCCACAAAATAAAGTGAATAAATGAATTACAACAACATTGTTTACAAAATCTGTCACATTGTAACAATAAGGCGTCTCATGAAAAAGAAAAAAAAAGGGAATAAAATCAAGCCACAATACATTAATTTTATTACAGCACACACGTTTACATATTTTATGTCATTTGTTTGCTATAAAAGGACCTCCTACTCCTGCCCCCCCACGTGCTTGTGAAACAACTAATGAATGTAAAGTGTTGCCCATTGTTTGTATGTTACAGTCAGCAATAAGCAACAACAACAAACAATAAAAGTTTCAAATTCAAATAAAAAAATTTAAAAAAAAGAAGAGAAATGAAAAGTTGAAAGCAACTCCATTAATTCCCAGCATCATGTCACAATAAAGAAATTATTTGGGAAGAGCGAGCATGAACAATAAAGGACGTCATAAGAATTGTGCTTTTTGTTAAATCCCCCCAAAACAAGAAAAATATATCCTCCTTTATATGGTTTTGTTATTCCTTTTAAGAGAAATACAAAGAAGCGGAAAATACACACACACACACACATGCATACAATACACTTTAAAAGATCTTATTTCCGCTTTTTTATACTCGTACATGCATTAACTTGATTCCGGTCACGTGTTTTAAATGTTTAAACATTTTATCCTCCTTGTATTGTTTCTTCAACGGCATACAACCAACTCCTTCCCAGACAACGAAGTATTACAACCACCATTACAAACCATTTTAGATCGTAACGTTGTTGGCATTTTGGATTGAAAGTTGCACGTGCATGATTTTGATTTCGATAGAAAGAAATTTATAACCCAATATAACGGAACAACGGAACGGAAAAGTAAAACAAAAAAAAATTCTTTAAAAAAAATACTTTGACAAGTACGAACTAACGAAGCCATTCAAAAAATTTTGTATTGTGGTTCAGTTTAGTTAAGGAGAGGGAGTCTCATATTACCAGCTACTTTGGCTATGAAACCAGGACATGCATGAAATGTTATACTTTTGGGAAAATCGATTTTTCCACAATTCATCCAGCCAGCCAGCCAGTCAGCCAGCCAGCCAAGGTTGGCACCTCCCTCTGTTTTGTAGACTGCTGTGGCAGCCATTGCTGCGCAGTAGTATTTATTGTGCTTTTCGTCCTCTCCCGTATAAGAGAACATCATGATGGCCTTATTTAAAGTGGAGACTTTTGGGTAAAAAACCATATGAAGCAATTTGAATAAAATTTAGGGAATGTTACAGGAAGAGCATTCACTTCTAAATCCATGATGGCTTCCCTGTGCTTATGTTTATTGGTGCTCGAAGATTTTATCGATTTTTAGATCTCTTTTGTGTGTGTTTTTTCGTTTTTTTTAACTTAAAATTCACCTTAAAGCACATACCGAGTAATATACTTGGCTTTAAGAGACTATTAATGCGACAAAAATATTGTTACGTTTTTGGCTTTTAAAAACGTTTAAAATATGAGCTCGTAGTTTGCAAAGAAAATAAAAATAAATTTGTGTTTAATTTTAATTAAAATTCTTTATTATTCGCACAATTCTGTGTGCCACTGTTCACAACTTGATGTAAACAACAACAATTGCTCTCCTTTGTTATTCCTCTGTTTACACCCTTTGCATAAACAATAACAATCACTAAGCAATTATACAACAGATCTTTGTAACGGAGATTTTCAAACCACTCTCTTCAAATCACTCTCTTCAAACGCACCGCGTTTTCACACAAAACTGAGTGAACTTCACTAACTCACTCGCCTGCTTTGCTTTGCTTTTTATATGGCAGAGTAAACAGTCTGATGAATGTTCTTGAAGGCGAATGCTCGTGACTTCGCCTTCTCGTAATCTCTATAAATGTAAACATCGTTGCTTCTTTATTGTTGTTTGTGTATTTTGTTTACATTTATTCTTGTTATGTTTGTTGTTGCATTTTTGTTTACTTGTTTACCAAATTGTTTTTGTGCTGGTGTTTGTTGTTGTATTTTTATTTATAATTTTAATGTTAACCGATGTAAAAGCAAAACACCAGTATTTAGACTTTTCATTTTCGTAATAATATGAACAAAAATTTTTTCAAAAAAAAAACTAACTGAAATATTTTTCGTATTGCCACTCCAAATCTCCTGCAACTGCAAAGTTCTGACGCTACAGTAAACAGAAATAATAGTAAGAAAAACGTAGCACTTTACAGATTTAAGGGTGCTTTTTGATATTAAGTCCTCTACACTCTTTGGGCCGGAATAGTTTTCTTTGCGGTTTTATAACCAGTTATGAACTTTGGTGGTACAAAGATGGTGCTGCACTCAATGCAACTCAAACTAACAACATGGACTCCATTAGATGACTCAACTGAATGGAAGTCCGTAATTCTTCAGCAATTATAATTTTCTTTAAAGTGTTCATTGCTTGTGGAGTTCTTCAGTGTTCCATATTTTCAGTGTTCTATCTAAGCTTTTGCTGCTTAGACTTGACCCGCTGTAACATGCCAATATTTTAGCTCCTTTGACACATTTGGTTTTAATTTTTACTCAATATTTACCACAAATTCTTGAACGCATTTTATTTCGACTAAGAAATCGTTAAGCAAATCGAATACATCTTACCTTCAATCCTTTAAGAAGTAAACTAACTAGTCATTGCAGTCTAGTAGGTAGTGTGTTGGCTTATTAGACGTGAGGCCATGGCTCAAACCCGAGGTTAGACATCTCCAACAAAACAAAACATGAAGAAATAATTTCTTTTTTGACTTTCATTTCTGGCAAAAATTCTGAGAGTAATTAAAATTGCCATGAAAAAGTTTCTTAAAAATCTGTCGTTCTGAGTCGATTTTAAGCTGTAGGTCAGGTCACTCATATATAAAATCAACACACACGCAACATAAGTGAAGTGTTCTCACTAGCAATCGCGACTGAAGGGTAAATTAGTGGCCAATTATGCATGGATGTATGGATTAAGAAAAGTCGCCGTAGTCTAGTATGTAGTGTGTTGGCTTATTAGACGTAAAGCCAGGGTTGGAGCCCCAGGCCAGACATCAAAACAAAATACATTAACAAAATACATTCTTCTCAGCAGATTTCTGCTAAAAACTCTGAGAGTAAATAAAATTGCCATGAAAAGTTTCTAAAAAATCTGTCGTTAGGAGTCGACTTTAAAATATAGGTCCCACCACTCATGTATAAAATTTACACACACAACATAAGTGGTGTGAAAAACTAGGTCGTAATCCTGACTGAAGGGTTGTAATGACCAATTATGTACGTATGTATGCGTATGGATTAAGATAGCTCGTTGAGAGTTATGTGATGAGGTGAATTGGCAAAGAATTTTTCTTCTTCGGTTTCCAAAAGCGGGACAATGACAAAGAAAAGGTGTCACGAGTCTTCAACTGTGTACACTCAGAGCAGTGTCCCATTATAACTGCTCTGGGGTTCCTAAGCTGAAATCTGATTAGATTTGTATATCCATAGCGCTCCAGATCTGTTTGGTCTCTTTGCAAATGGGTTAGTAATCTCATCCTTGTTTTATAACTAAGTTCTGTTTGCGATCATTTGTATGCTCCTCTGTTGAGGAATTCCAATCTCATGTTTGAGACGTCAACTTTAGCAAATGCATCGGCTTTATTGTTACCTTCAATTTTCTCATGTCCAGGAGCCCATATGAAGATACTTACTTAATTAACTGGATATTAACAACTCGATTAGCGGATTTCGGCTTGCCTTAACACATTCTCCCTGGCGCATCTGCTTCTTACGCGCCTACGTCAGTTGGTAATGCCAATCTATGACAGGGCTTTCTCGATTCGGTTCTTTCAACGCAAACAAAGTCGTCCTCTTCGACGACTTCCGCAAATCCCCGCATCAAATACCCATCTCGCCGGAGCATCTTCCTCCATTCGGAGCATTATGGCGCAGCCATAATTCTCGAATATCTTGCTATCTCCTCCAGAGGTGATCGGAATTCTTGAAAATTCTTAGACTTGGTTTACACATTTTCCAGTGATCCAATGACTGCTTTACTGTCGATAAATATGCGTATGTCATCACACGATATAGTCTGATACCGGGTTCACGTAGCGCCAATCTTTACAGCCATAATTTGAGGATGAGTAGTACTACAGCAATCGGGTTGTGCAAGAGATAATCTAAGATTCAATTATTCTGAAAAGATTTCACCTTAGATTTTGTGCCGTGATCTAGATCCGTCAGTGAATACTTTTATGATTGTCTCAGGGTTTTGTAAACCATAATCATAAAAGAATATGTCCGGCATCTGGTTATAAATCCAGGATCAAAAGCGGGGTCAGGAATCGGTATATTCATACCAACAACATACCAGATTTTTGGCATGCCCAATAGCTCCTATACTTCTATGTTCTTGTGGCACTCAATCTCGTTGCTGTGTTTGCTAACCAATGTGTTTGAGGATGTAGTCCCTAGAGCACCTCATTAATTTCCTAGTCTCGCATAGTATACATATACATACGTACGTAATTGGCCAATACAACGTTTCAATCAGGATTACGACCTAGCTTCTCACACCACTTATGCTGTGAGTGTTAATTTTATACATGAGTGACGGGACCTACAGTGTAAAGTCGACTCCGGACAACATATTTTTGGAGAAACTTTTCATGGCAATTTTATTTACTCCCAGAGTTTGTTCCAGAAATCTACTGAGAAGAAGTGGCCGAAGAAATATTTTGTCCAATTTCGTTTTTTTCGAGGTGTCTGACCTCGGGTTTGAACTGCGTCCTTACGTCTTATAAGCCAACACTTTACTAGGCGACTATATAGTATGAAGTACCGAAAAGAAGGTGACCTCGTGGTAGTTTTACAGCATATGTTGCAAATAGTTTATGGAAGTTGATGTTATTTAAGTAATCAGGATTATTAGTTCTACTCTGGAAAATCATAAGTAAACTGTCATTAGTTTTCCTCACAAGCTTTTAATATTATTCGACTTTTAGAGTTCGCTTACCAAAACATCGTAGTTTACAATACCAGCAACCTAGCACAATAAGCATAAGAATGACTATTCCATGCCATGCAGTCAAAACAAACCTACAACATCCATCCACAGATTGAATGACACTCAATGAAGAGTTCATCAGATCAAATCGACCAATCAACCGAATTAAATGCATGAAATTCGTTTTTTCTGGGAATTTTTTTTTTTTGAATTTGAATACAAAACATGAGCATAAGTATCCTTCACAAGCATATAACTGATGATGATGGTTGCAGCTGCTGATGGCTGATGCAGCAGCAGCAGTAGTAGTTCAACTAAACAAGTTGCAAGGAAACTCAAGCAACTAAATGTTGAATTTATAGATGACAGTGACTAGGAGTTGTGTTTTGCATAAATTTCTTTCTTTCTTTCTTTCTTTCGTTTGTTGTTGTTTAAAATTTAAGATTTCTCATACGAGCATATTAACGACAACGCTTTAAATGCTTGAGATTTATAAGGAAAAGATTTTTCCTGTAGATTTTGAGTGTGTAGCCTTCTTTCCTTTTTAGTTGTTTTTCTTTTCGTTTTTCTGTATCGGGTGATGGTGTGTTCAGTTCGAAGTTCTCTCCTTAATGTTGTTCGTTAAATCGGACAGCTAGTGGTGGTTAAAGGTTGTTGTATGTTGTTGTAAGATGCCAGGCAATAAACAAACTCAAGGAAAAATAAAGTGGAAGGAGCAGAACAGAAGAAGACTAACTTTATAGAGAAGTAATGTGACCGATTATACATACATCATACATCATACATCATACATTATTACAACTCTTCAGTCAGGATTAAAACCTAGCTTCTCACACGACTTATGTTGTGTGCGTTAATATTTTACATGACTCCGAACGACAGATTTTAAAGACGATCTTCATGGCAATTTTACTTACTCTCAGAGTTTTTGCTTGGAATCTGCTGAGAGGCAGTCGCCGAAGAAATATTTTTTTTTATATTTTGTTTTGATGTCTGGCCTGACCTTACCACGCTACCTACTAGTCTACGGCGACTAGTAACCGATTATAACTTTTTGTTATTAAAAGAAAGATGAAAAGCATTAACACTTTAAATCCAAGAAGTAGCTTAGAAACTCTAAAATTTTTACGATTCCCAAAGCAGTTGTTCTTTAATTTCACAGTTAACTTTCAAGGTAATTCTTGTATGAGCTCTAGATCATGGAATATCATCGGAAATTGTATCCCTGATGAAATGGGCACCACCGGCATGTAGCTCACAATGTCTGACACTTATTTAATTGATCATAACATCCCTTCAGTCAGGATTAAAACATAGCTTCTCCTACCACTTATGTTGCATGTGCTGTAATTATCAATGGGAGGCCGAACGTCCCTACAAAACGCTCAGCCTCACCGTGTTTCTTTATGGCACAGAGCCATGGACACTATTAAGCACTGTTGCAGCAGCCCAGTCTAGTGTGTGTTGGCGATGATTTCCGCATCCGATGCAACAGTGATTTTCGCTGCACATGGACATTGTGGAGCGTATTAACATCCAGCAGCTGCGCTGGTTAGACCATGTGGTTCGAATGGAGGAGGATGCTCCGTCGAAATGGGTATTTGATGATGCGATTTGCAAAACTCGGCGAATAGAATGACTTTGTTTACGTTGGAAGGACCAAATCGAAGGACCAAGCCCTGACATCGATTGGTGTAACCAACTGGCGTAGACGCGCAAGAAGCAGAGGTGCCTGGAAGGATGAGTTAAGGCAGGCCGAAATCTGTTAATCGGGTTGTTAATTGTCAATTAAAGAAAAGAAAGAGGAAATGATCGAACGCCATATTTTTGAGGAACTTTGCATTGCCATTTTATTTACTCTGAGAATTTTATTCAGAAGACTGCTGAGAGGAAATCGCCGACGAAATATTTTTTCATACTTCGTTTTGTTTGCGATGACTGAGCTGGGGTTTGAACCACGGCCTCACGTCTAATAAGCCAATATACTACCTACTAGACTACGGCGACTATGCATATGTGTTCCAATTAACTCAGTTAACCTAGGTATTCTCCATTTGTTTTAAAGAGAGGCTCAACTTTGTTCTGAATTGCATGAAAAGATAATCAAATATCAGATGTCGCTATATCTCATCCACTGTGTACACACCACTCATTTCATAATAGAAATTCAATTCAATCTCGAAATCGATTAAAAGGCCTCAAGTCCGGATTACTTACTTACTTACTTAATTGGTCATTACAACCCTTTAGTCAGGATTACGACTTAGTTTCTCACACCACTTATGTTGTGTGAGTTTATTTTATACATGAGTGGCGGGACTTACAGTTTAAAGTTCATTCTGAACGACAATTTTTTTAAGAAACTTTTCATGGCAGTTTTTTATTTACACTCAGAGTTTTTATCAGAAATCTGCTGAGAGGAAGTCGCCTAAAAAATTTTTTTTTCAAATTTCGTTTTGATGTCTTACCCGGGGTTTGAACCATGGCCTTACATCTAATAAGCCAACATAGTATCTACTAGACTACGGCGACTTCAATCAATTCCCGATTACGCAATAAAAAAACATTAAAATTAGAGCCCCACTGTGTCCAATGAATTAAAAAAAAACGATTTTATCCCAAACAGAACCCGTAACTCATAACCGAAAAACCTCATTTAGTTGGTGCCATTCAACAGCAAGTTTGCAGGGGAGTTTCTTTAAAAAACCAATGAAATATGAATTCCGCATGAGAAACACTGAGACTTACTGAGGAGCATAACTGAAAGAAACAAGGAGTTGTAGTTGAAGTTTATTTCATACAAAAACAACAATTGTTTTGTTGTTTAAAAAAAAATATGTGTAGAGTTGTACGATTTTGGCAGTTGGTAGGTTCATCGTAGTAGATACGAAGGCAACCATAGGAGAGCTGTAAACGTTTTTTTTTTTTTTTGGGGCTGGTAGTCCAACTAACTAAAGAAGATGAGATAGTTGGCAACTGATTAGCACAGACAACAATATACATGTCTTAACAATTCAACGGAAAACGGTTAAGCTGGCTGGCTGGCTGGCTTGCTGTTGCAATTTTACAATAGTTTTCTGTAAAGGCGGGGGGAAGTTAATGTGCGCGCCTTGTAAAGTGAGTGAGTAAGTGAGTGAGTGTTACAATCTCTGGTAGTGTAGTTGGTGGAGTCGAAAAACAATACAACAAATCGTGTTCGTTGTTTGTTACAAACAGTCAGGCTACAAAACATTACAACTGCAACAGCAGCAACAATAACAAATAAAATGAAAGAAAAAAAATTTGTTTTGATTTGATTTCCAATTTATTCCTTGAAAATAAAATTTTACTTGCCAAGGAAAGATTATTGCAGCTGCACTTTACCTATTTGCCGAGACCAATTCAAAGCTTAAAACTCCTGTTGCAGCCTGTTATTGCTGCCTGCTGCAACTGCTGTTGTCTGGTGATAGTCAAAGTCGAAGGCAGTTCACATTGTATGGCAAATTTACTCCTTTTTTTCGTTATCATTTCAGTTTAGGGAAACGATTTGACTTAATTTTCTATAACATTAGACAACTGCCATCATGACAAGACTTTCTTTCTTCCTGCTCTTTCGCTAACAAACGCTAACGAAATGTTTCTTAATACGACTACGACTACCACTGTGGTGGCTGTGGTTGAATTGTATGTCTGGGGAGTTGCTTTTCATTGAGTTTTTTTTTTGTTGTGGTTTGAACGTGATTTGCGATCTTATCAATATGAATTGAAATGAAATAATTTACCAAGTTATGATGAAGTTAATTGTAAGCATTAGTTTAGTTAGTCAAGTTAGTTTAGTTGGCTGCTTGAATGCAATTCCTGGTTTAGTAACGTTAATGTTGCAGCAGTTACTCGTTGCCATTCGTTGTCTGTTACATTTACAATTCTTTCATTATGTTGTTGTTGTTGTTGTTGTTGTATTTTCCTTTTTTTGCAATCTTTTTTTTTTCATTCATTCATTCATTATGTGCAGCTGGTGTTTCTTATGGTGTGATTGGAAAAAGGAAAAGAAATGTTGCAAGAGAGTGTTCGCTTTAAAAATATTAACGTGCAACGAAAACGAATTCAATACGATCTACAAAATTTTATTTGGTCTTAGCTTTTGGGGGAAGTTTAAACGGTAGGAATGGAACTAAACTACCGCCAATCGATCATCCTTCATTCAAACCGATTTGTAGCATCCCACAAGCAACATATAGTACACGGACTTTCAGCAGCACATGGCTTAAGTAATTAAGAAAGATAGCAGAGCAGTGCCTGAAAAATGGCAGGAAATTCAGTGGGTACTTTGAGCACATCTTCTTTGATTTCCGTAACGAAGTACATCAGAAGACCTCACCGCAAGTTACAGTGCTTTTACTAGAAGTATCATGAACAAAAAAGGAAATGGGTTCTGCATCTATTTTCTATCAAAAATCGTAGAAGACTAACATAACGAAACATAATTGGTCATTACAAACCTTCAGTCAGGATGACGACCTAGCTTATCACACCACTTATGTTGAGTGTGTGTTTATTTTATACATGAGTGGCGGGACCTACAATTTAAAGTCGATTACGAACGACAGACTGTTTGAAAAACTTTTCATGGCAATTTTATTTGTTGCGTCTAATAAGTGAACATACTAATAACTAGGGGTACGACTACTTCTTCCATCGAAAAATACACCTAAAACAACCTCAACAGGTAGAACAGATTACGAGACTTACCAATACAGTATGACAGTCAGGCCGCTATCCATACATACATAAAGATTGCGACCTAGCTTCATACATCACTTATGATGTGTGTGTCAATTTTATACATGAATGGCAGGACATACAATATAAAGGCCACTTCGAATGACAGTTTTTTGAGAAGCTCTTCATGGCAATTTTGTTTCGACGACTCCGTTCTATAACATTCTAAGTCGAAAAAGTGTGTTTTGAGTTATGAGCTCTCAAAGTTTTCACGCCATATACGACTATATGTGTATTCTAAGAAGATTTTTCCCCATAACTTCGGAACGGCTCGGCGCATCTTAACCAAATTTTGTCAGTATTTAAGTTAGAGAACGTAGAATTTAAAAATGCAAGAACATTAAATAGAATGGAGGCGTCGATTTGCTCTCAGAGTTTCTGCAGAAATCTGCTGAAGGGAAGTCGGCGAAGAAATATTTTTTCATATTTTGTTATGTTCGAGATGTCTGACCTGCGGTTTGAACCGTAGCCTTACGCCTAATAAGCCAACAGACGACATACACACCAAGTTTCGGTGACTTCCGTAACAAAGTACATCAGAAAACCTCACCGCAAGTTATCGTGCGTTTATTAGAAGTAACCCGAACAAAGGAAGAGAATGGTTTCTGCACCTTTTTATACCAAAAATCAAAGTCCCTTCAAAAACTTTCTAAAAACATGGTTCGAGGATTTAATAAGCATTGTCATGGGGATGAAATTACATTGAAAATTCTTTGTTGATATAAAAATGATCAGGTTTTCGATGAATAGAAGGCATTGCGAAATCTTTATTTGAAAATGAGTGAAATATCTGATCAATCACGTAAAAACTTGGTGAAAGTTTTGAACTATACAACTGACTCTTGAGATGTCTAGTATTGTGGACACTCTTAACATCTAATAAATTACAGTTGAGAGTCAGACGGACAATTCAAAGAATCGCGATACTTGAGTGCTACATGAAGAATGGAATAGAAAATCGATTTATTGTATCACCATCAGTGAAACACTAATGTATCGTAATGAAATCAAAACATTCTAGAAGGCTAGCATTACGAGCATAGAAAGCGAATAAATCTTGTGTTAAATGATCAAAAAATTGCAGTAAAGGTCGTAGAATCTCTTCAAGAATGTATTGAAGGCATATACGTGAGTGTTTCATGGGATTGGAAAGGAATTATTCATTTTGAGCGGCAGACAACTCGCTTAATTGGAAAAAGCAATGAAGTCTGGTCTAGAAGGTAGTGTACTGGCTTATTGGACATGAGGCCACGGTTCAAATCCCAGGTCAGACATTTCCAACAGAAAAATATTTCTACGGCGACTTCCTCTCAGCAGATTTCTGTTAAAAACTCTTAGAGTGAATATAATAGCCATGAAAGGTAGGTTAGGTTAGGTTAGGTTAGAGGACGTGTACTTGTCAAATAAGTACCCGGAGTTCGAATTGACCCATTGTTCAACGTCCTAGTTTCTCACACCACTTATGTTGTGTGTGTTAATTTTATACATGAGTGGTGGGACCTACAGTTTAAAGTCGACTTCGAACGACAGATTTTTAATTACTAAGAAACTTTTCAAGGCAATTTTTATTTACTCTTAGAGTTTTTGCCAGAAATCTACTGAGAGGAAGTCGCCGAAAAAATACTTTTTGTATTTTGTCTTTAAAGCCTGGCCTGGGGCTCGAACCCAGGCTTTTGCGTCTAATAAGCCAACACAATACCTACTAGACTACGGCGACCATTATAAGTTTCTCAAAAAATATGCCGCTCATGTATCAAATTAATGTACACAACATAAGTGGTGTGAGAAGCTAGGTTGTAATCCTAACTGAATGATTTTAATGACCAATTATGCTATGTATGTAATCAGGAAGAGGATACAATAAACTGATTCGAAATAACAAAATGAATGATTGCGCAACAATCCCACAAAATAAAATTTCCGACGTGTAAACAACGTGCCAGTCCATGAGAAAACTTAAACATACCCATTGAACCGCAAGTAGCGTTAATACTACCACATACGACTGATGATTTTAATGAACATTTTCTTGGTCTAAAATCATTTTTTCAAATATTTTTATTTATTTTTTCTTTAACAAAAGAAGCTGCAATAAGTTCAGAAATATTTTTTATGTACTCTTCTAAGCGTCCATTAGGTGCGATTAAACAAATATGTGCCACTAATGGAAAAGAAATGATTTCACTTAAGTAAACTCAATGATTTCTTAAGTGAGATAGAAATTTCAAAAGCAACGGAAGTGATTCTATGGAATCGCAAGTTATTTTTCACTTATTTGTAGTTTTTTTATTTTTATAAAATTCTTAAAAAGAATTGAAAAACTAGACGTAGAATAAAAGTAATTGTTGGAGTACAAGGAAAAATATTTTGTTATGGTTTAAAGGCTTTTGCAAAATGAAATGAATGAAAGCCATTTTGTTTACAATCGGCTACAACAAATGGAAATTGATTTATATTTTGTGTATATTCTTATAGTGTTTTGGCTTACTAGATTAAAGAGCTCGTGAGTTCAGTACTCAGCAGTGTTCAGGCAAAAGCTCCAAGAACAAATGACTACCATGACAAGGTTTACCAGCTCTGTCTGTCGGAGTCGATGTTAAACTGTAGGTCCCACCTGACTAAAGCATTGTAATGGCCTATTAGGCGAAGACACGTTTTTAACGACATTAAGCATGTTTTTCCACATTCCCAGACATTCGGGCCTTCGCAGGATTAATATTGCTGGTGAGTGCGTTTCTAAGGTTAGATTTCTATCGGACACTGTTTAACGTTGCCAACATTATGAGTATAGCAGTAGCTGACAGGATGAGGAAAACAAGAAGTCAGTACAACATTTCCTTTGTGATTGTTCCGCTTTAAGGGTGCTTCGTCACCTTTTTGCAAGTATCTTTCTTTGTGGGAGCTGTCTCAAGTATATTTATTTTTTGGAAAACCTGGTAACTTTTGGCTGGAATTGGCTCCTCCGAAAACTACGTTGTCTGTATAAGGTAGGCTTGACAATCTTACTTAAGGAGGATTTAGATGATCACACAAGTCGTTCGATATGTCAAGTTTTATATTTTATAGTAAAATTGATTAACGTTAACCCTTATCGTATAAATTGTTCTTCAATGAGACTGAATTTAAGGAATATTTTTTACTGCAAACGTTTGTGTAGGAACGGTTTTTCGTCAAAGAAGGTTATCAAGAATTGGAGTGGAAATTGATAATCATGGTGGATAGTTCCGTAAGATTTAAGTCATTGACTCCCCGAGTCAGTAAATCAGTAGAAAAACAGATAGAGCTAATTTGGCTCTCAGGGTAACGACAAGGTACTGGATGTGATTAGAAGCAGAAGTGGTTGAATAAAATCTTTCTATAGAATTTCACAGATTATATTGGAAAAGAAGATGTTAAACAAGGATACGCTACTTATCAGTTTTATTGCAGGTCATCATATAACTGCACATACAGTGAGCGTCAAAAGAAGCTGTACATTAAAAAAAAAACATACAATAATAAACTATTTTTCTTTTAAAATTGTTTTTAGTTGCCAGTTTTTAAAACTGAAACAAAAAAATTTCGAAATATTTTCAAATTTTTTTAGGGCACTCTCCTTAAGTGGTAAAAGTTGAGCTTAGTGATTGTTAGAATATTATTCTTAGTGTACAGTTTCTTTTGACGCTCATTGTATGTCAGAATACATGTGATCTGGTTGCAAAGAAATTTGTAGGAACTTTCTGGATGGATACAGCATCTCGTTTGTTACATTTTATAGTGTATTTTAGTGTATTTAGTGTATTATTTAGTGTATTATAGTGTATTTAGTGTATAATTTCTTTTGACGCTCACTGTATAGTTGAACACAAGAGACTTTTGGGAATCGATTAGAATCTCGATCGACTTGAAGTGCCAACAGTGGCATGTAGTGAGTCTGGTTTAACAAAACAACGTCTAGCTTCGCTTAGATGGGACATAAGTTATCACGAAAATAATAAAAAAGTTTTAGTTTGTTCTTCTTGGCCTATGTAAATACTTTTTGGTGAGACGTTGTTCAGGATTGGAAGTCGCCGTAGTCTAGTATATAGTACGTTGGCGTATTAGACGCGAGGCCTCAGTTCAAACCCCAAGTCAGGCATCAAAACGAAAATATGAAAAAATATTTCTTCGGCGACTTCCTCTATCAGCAGATTTCTGGTAAAAAACTCTGGGAGTAAATAAAATTGTCATGGAAATGTTCTCAAAAAAAATCTGTCGTTCGGAATTAACTTTAAACTCTGGGTTCCGCCACTCATGTATAAAAGTAACACACACAATATCAGTGGTGTAAAAAGCTAGGTCGTAATCCTGACTGAAAGGTTGTAATTACCAATCATGTGTGTATGCATGTACAGTTTCTTTTAACGCTCACTGTATAGTTGAACACACGAGACGTTTGGGCATCTTTCAGAATCTTAATCGACTTGAAATGCCTACAGTGACATATAGTGAGTCTGCTTTAACAAAATGACGTCTAGTTTCACTTAGATGGGCCATAATTACACGAAAATAATAAAAAAAAGTTTTAATTGGTTCTTCTTGGCCTCTGTAAACACATTTTGGTAAGACATTTTTCTGGCTAAGAATTTTTTGTTAACAAAATTGTCAGCCATAACTTGTTCTTATATGACTTCCCTTAGAAATTGTTGGTTTTCTATTATTGGTTCAATTCTGGTGTTACCATCTTATCAATTCTAAAATCTGCATTACGGCTGGAAGAGATTTTATAGCCATTTTCTTCCGGAACTTTTGATACCAGGTGCAAACGATGCTGTTGGTCGAAGTAGTATTTTAGGGTGGATTCTTATAGGAATATTATTGACTTCACATATATTTTTTTAGTATGTACGTGCAATTTAATTTTACTTCAAATCTAAAATAAGACTTCAATTCATAAAAATTTAACATTAAAGTTGCCATCAGCAAATTTAATTAAAATTCCCCAGAGTGTATAAGAATTTCAAACATTTTTTTATATACGCACTGAAACAGAATTTAGAAAAAAATTCAAAATGGCTGCCATGGCTACCAATACATACAAAAGATGTGAAAATTATAAAATAAAAAAAAAAATTTAGTTCAAGGACCTCCTGAAAATTGTATACAGAATTCAAACAGATACAGACAAAATAAATTGGATGTAATGCCACGAAAAACTGTGTTTTCTTCGCCTCTAGTTTAATGGCACTCTCTTCTTGCACTCAAGGATACTTAAAAGGCGTAGCAAATAACCTGCGCACTGAGAGCAAAGTTTTTATGAAGAAATGTTCTCTCAAAACAGAAATATCCCTGGGAAATTTTTTTCCATTTAAATCGTTTGACACCAGGTGCAACAATTGCTGTTGGTCAAAACAGCAGGGTGGTTCCAATTTGAATTTTACAGCTATTTCTAACGGTATATGCTATATTTCATGGTGTCTCTTACCCTAAAAATGAATGGTGAAGCTTGCTTTCCCAGAACTTAGGCAATAACATGTATTAAGATTCCTAATGCCAGGATAACAATGATTTGCTGATTTTTTCTTCGTTAAATGCCGCTTTTGTTCCTTCCCCATTTATTCCTTTAAACGTTTAATGAACTGTA
Source organism: Sarcophaga subvicina (assembly GCA_936449025.2). Taxonomy (NCBI): domain Eukaryota; kingdom Metazoa; phylum Arthropoda; class Insecta; order Diptera; family Sarcophagidae; genus Sarcophaga; species Sarcophaga subvicina. The sequence continues at coordinate 107,869,448 of OW388083.2, read as the reverse complement.
TACCACTTGACGCTTGTAGAAGCGTTTTAAACGAAGCAAATGAAAATGCAAATGCGTTACAAGCACACGTTCGTGACATCGTAGCACGTGACCAGCAGCCAAGTTTGCTGGCATACGGCTCATTAAAATTATGACAGGCATTCAAAAATGTTTGATAAAAATCACGGATTACATTGTTAAGAGAAGAGTATTAAATTTTACTGTTTTCCCATTACCATTCCCTTTTTAATGAATTCATAAAAAAAAAAATACAAAATGCTAGGAATTCTATGCAATTAAGAAGAAGAAACAAAATGCACATCACCACAAAAAACACCCCTGATTTGCTCGTCTGTCTTATCTAGGCGCGCTCTTCTTTCATCTCTTGTACAGAGAATGTTTACAATAAAATCGGATTTCATGGCTTAGATTAGACGAAGTATTATAAAATCAAGTGTAAGATCCGATAAAAAGGTCGTGTACGGGAACTTCTCTTATGGTATACTAATACTCTTAGCAGGATTTCACTCCTTACGAGTGATTAAACATGTGGGCTCACGACATTATAACTATTTTAAGAGGTAATTGAATCGATACTGCACTTTCATGTGACTGTATCCCTACAAGAGAAACTGAATTAGAGACCCACGGTGCAGGTAGTTTTCATCTCCAAATATGTAGAATTTGTCAGGAGCACTTGTGGGGAGAATTGGAAAGATGGAATTTTCAGGCAGAAGTCCTCCGAATGAACTCAGTGGCCTCACTTTCAATGAGCCAACACACTATCTACTACTTTTACATGTACCCCTTTACGTGTAGGAAATGTGCAGCGGTATCCTTCTTTTTATGACTCCTAAAGGGTCCGCCAAATAACTTTTTTTTTTTTGAAAATACTTAAAAAAAAACTACTGAATATTCTCGCAAATTTCTTTTTTTATTTGAAAGTACAATCCTTCCGTTTAATAATGGAAAATAATTTCATTCAAATGGCTGCCTCGGCTGGCCATGCAGTAGCCTACACGATCGGTCCAATTTTTGAGCACATTTTCGATTGTGTGCAGCTGTATTTCACCAACGGCTTCACGAATATTGTCCTTTAAAGCGTCAATTGTCTCTGGCTTGTCGGCGTAACACTTATCTTTGACGGCACCCCACAAATAATAGTCCAACGCTGTCAAATCGCAGCTCAGAGGGGGCCAAACGACATCAACTCTGCGGCTTATAATGCGATCTTCAAAAACAGGGCGCAAAACATCGAGTGTAGCTTCGGCTGTGTAGCACGTAGCGCCGTCCTGTTGAAACCAAATGTTGCCAATATCCTCCTCTTCAATTTTTGTGAACAAAAATTCGTTCAACATGACCCGATAACGATCGCCATTGATTGTAACAGCCACTCCTTGCTCATTTTCGAAGAAAAATGGCCCAATTATGCCTCTGGACCAAAATCCACACCAAACAGTGACTCGTTTTGGGTGCGTCGGCTTTTCAATGTATGCGTGCGGGTTTTCTGTGCCCCAAATGCAACAATTTTGCTTGTTTACATACCCGCCAAGATCAAAATGAGCTTCATCTGAAAAGATGATATTTTTTGCCAAAATCGGCATCTTCTGTAAGTCGATCACAGGCCCACTTAGCGAAGCGAAAACGCATTGGATGGTCAATGGGCTTTAACTCCTGAACCAATTGGACTTTGTATGGCGTCATACCAAGGTCTTTATGAAAAATTCGTCTCAATGATGTCTCCGAAATGTTCAATTGTTGAGAACGACGGTAAATTGATGTTGATGGCGCTTCACACACACTTTCTGCCACAGCAGCAATATTCTCGGGTGTACGCACTGTTTTTGGCTTTTCGCGCTTTGGTTTATCGATGAGGATACCAGTTTCTTTCACTTTTTCCACAAGATAACGAACATACGGAGCTGACGGTGCTTCTCTTCTTCCAAAATCCGTATGCAATTTTCGCACACATTCTGCAACATTACCATGATTTTCAAAGTAATGTCGCAATATTTCCCAGTGTTGTTCAAGCGTATATACGAGCATATTCGTTCAGCAGAAGGATAAAACCAATTATCTGTCAAACATGACAGACATGAGCTAAGTGTTACCATTCACAAAATAAGCACAAGTTTGAAAAAAAAAATGTTAGATGGCGGTCCCGATATAAAGGCATTGCATTGTTTTCGAAATAGGAAAATAGATTGTGCTAGGACGTAGCCTTAAAGCTACTTCTATAAACTTTAGATTTGAATGCTTTAATATTGCCGAAGAAGAATTACACGGACGTACAGTGCAGCGTGAATGCAATTTCATTGTGAAATCCATTTGCTATTAAGTTTTACAACTTGCTCCCTTGTGATGAAAAACTATTTTCTCTTCTTCAGAGGATGACTCCTATTGCACTGTTTTCGCAGTAGGAAAATAAGTTGTAGTAGCACGGAAAATCAAAATCGGTTCTATAAACTTTAAATTTGAATCCCTCCCTTAGCCTCACTCACTATCTTATCTTCTTCCAATCCGAAACTGCCGACAAGTCATTGACGGAATCTATTATTGCGTTCCTAAACGTCCGCGTATGGATTCTAATGGGATTTCCAATGTCCAGCATTCTTCTGATAGCGCAATAGTTGTGTCAAATCTTGTCAAATTATTTGCTATGCTATTTCTCTGATTGCCACCGGTTTCCCAATACCGATATGATGGAATATTGTACAAATCTGTCATCTCGCAAGACGCGCAATAACTAAAATCCCTTTAATAGATCGTTATGTCAGAAAACAAATCCCAAACGGACACCTATCAGAAATATTGGTGATATTTGTTCAAAGTTATTGCCACAGCCCCTTCGACCGATACTCGACGTCCGTTAGTAGTCCTTTAGCCTTATTGAGTAAGCTATAGCTTTTGAGCTGCCTTCACTCACAGCTCTGTTCAATCTCAAATCAACCAAAAGTATCTGTTTGGGGCCTTAATTGTGTGGGAAATTTCTCACAAAAAAAATTTCTTTTTTAAGGTCAAGTAGTCGCCATAATCTTGTAGGTAGTGTGTTGGCTTATTAGACGTGTGGTCACGGTTCAAAACCCAGGTCAGACATCTTCAACAAAACGAATTATGAGAAAATATTCCTTCGGCAACTTCCTCTAAACAGATTTCTCACTATAACTATGAGAGTAAATAAAATTGCTATGAAAAGTTTCTCAGAAATCTGTCGTTCAGACTCGGCTTTAAATTATAGGTTCCGCCACTCATGTATAAAATTAACACACACAACATAAGTGGTGTGAGAAACTAGGACGTTGTACAATGGGTCAATTCGACCTCCGGGTACTGTACTTCTCTTAATTAACAAGTAAACGTCCTCTAACCTAACTTAACCTAACCTAGACAGAGTGGTTGCCATAATCTAATAGGTAGTGTGTTGGCTTATTAGACGCAAGGCCATGGGTCGAACCCCAGGTCGGACATCTCCAACTAAACGAAATCTGAAAAAAATATTTCTTCGGCGACGTTCTCTCAGCAGATTTCTGCCAAAAACTCTGAGAGTAAATAATAATTGCCATGAAAAAGTTTCTAAAAAATCTGTCATTCAAAGTCGACTTTAAACTGCAGGTCCCGCCACTCATGTATAAAATTCACCCACTCAGCGTGAGCGTTGTGAGAAGCTAGGTCGTAATCCTGACTGAAGGATTTTAATGACCAATTATGTATGTATTCCCTTCAAAAAAACTATTATCTGTCAGATTATTTTCCTCTCAGCAATTGTTTTACAACTTCTGCAGTAACTGCTACAGTTTAAAGCCATGTATTGTGCGAGTGTAGCGATTGTCTAATTATAAAGAAATAGAATGGTAGTGAAACTTCAGAAGTTTCAGTGTCCTGCCTCTGTTTTATGGTGTGTTAAAAGGCCGTTGTAATGATATTGGAGTAAATGACAGATTACCTTTTTGGCGGCAGTCATAGGATCGCAAATGTTCTAGAGGAGGTACCAGAGATTGTATAACCATTGACGTCGTCCTACATCAGGGCTCAGATTTAAGTGAATACATAATTGAAAGGCTTCATCTCAATCTTATAATTGCTGCGCCACCAACTAAAATAAATTTGAAGAAAAGACATTACACAAATGTCCAATTAATTTTGAATCATTTTATTGATCTTGTTTCCCGTTGTCCTGATAATTCAGATGAACGGGCCTGAGTAGTACGCATTCGATCAGTTTCTAATCTCACTTCTTCACGTTGTTCAAGTGGTTCAAGCAAACGGCATATACTCGAAGATTTTCCAGTCCTAATGCTCGTCTGATTCCGAGGATCGTAATGCTCTTTTCTTCCGTGCTTGAGGTGTAGGTCGACCAATTGCTTGTCATTCATGTTGAATGATTTTCAGTGATGCCATCCATCGGAAGTTAATCGGTTTTAAAATTGAAACAAAAAAAAATTGAAAAAAATTTCGAAATATTGTTTAATTTTTTTCGGGCACTCTCCTTAAGTGGTAAAAGTTGAGTTTGGTGATTGTTAGAATTTTATCCTTTAGTAGACAGTTTCCTTTGACGCTCACTGTACATATGTAGTGTATTTAATCCTTTTGCAAAATACATCTTTTTGTAGTCGATTAAATAATGGGGGTACCCTTGTAGTCTAGTGGGTACTGTGCTAGACTATTAGCGTGAGGGTTGATTCCCACCAGAGACTCTGGTCTGTGACACTACACCGAGCATATGGTCAAAGTTACTCAGCTCGTATATAATTAGAATATAATTTGTAATTGTATTGTAATTAATAAATAAATAAATAATAGGTCTTACGAGGTATTGCAGAGACCGAATCTTCATTTTTTTAGCCAAACTGTTGGTATGTTAAATTTTTTTTCTCTCATACAATGTAAACAAATTCAAATTTAATGTCTCTGATATATACTCCTAAAACGCTTAAGCCACTCATAAAACTTGAAAAATAATTGGATTCTTATGAAGCAACGTCTTAATTTTCATTTCACACGATAAAACTTTGATGCCCTTGTAAATAAAGTCATTTTAGGTTAAATAACGGATATACGATATATGATATACGATATTGTAAATCTTAAACAATTATACGTATATTGATTCATAATGATTATCGGATTTAATGTTTTTCAATAAATTTTAAAGTTACTAAACCAGATAAATGATCTCGCACTGGCCTGCCAGTTAGCAGCTGTTAAGGCAGCGAGTTAAAGTTTAATTCATAAATTATTGGCCAACTTCGCGAATAATAATAAAATCGTATGTTATTAACAAGAAAACTTCATTAATTTTACACACACACAGAGAGAGAGAGTGGAGGAGAAAAAGATCTCATGATATAAAATTTCATAAAATCATATTAAACGACAGTTATTGACATGACATTTTCAACATTTAAGACTCGATTAATATCTCATCGAATGCCATAATAAGTACTCGTACTCATATGCTTATACGTACGTATATGTATGTAAGTATGCATGGACAGACAGTTTTAAAAACATTGTTAAAGGCACTGTCATAAACTTCATTCATATTCACAATAGGGTGGCACTTACTATCTCTAAAGAGGAGGAAGAGATTTTAGCAAGAAGTGTAATGAAGGTGTTAAGATATATACGCGCCCTAATGATTTTACAGTTAATCGTGGTTAGTTTTGAAAAGGCACACTCCTGTAAATCTCTGTCACAGTTGTTACACTATTTCACTCCACTCCACAACAAATAAAGCTGGGCGCACTTACATATATGAGCACTTATAAGACTCAAGTACTTTTATATACGACTCATATCAAGTTTTTGTATTATTTGTTGAGACATGAAATTTGACTTTCATTGGCCTGTTTGTTAAAGCAGAAAAAATATGAAAAAAAAATTATAAAAATATGTACGTATGTATGTTCGTATTGTAATAAATATACAAATAAAATAACTTAATGGCGCGTTATTCATAAATTTAAAATAAAAAATTTTTTTTTATTAAATTTGCATATACGTACGTATAGTCTGTTTTTATTATTATTTTCATTGATATGCATATTGCCTTAATATTATTAATATTTTTCATACATACACACATACATACACACGTTTCTTTTGATTTTTGATGGAATTTAATTTAAAATTTTGCAGTTTTTTTCCTGCCCCAAGTTAAATGTGACTCACAAATGAAATCTTAAACGAATATACACAAGCAACCAACTGCCATAAAGGATTTGATAAGCCCTCAGTATATCAGACTTTTTACATGTGAGTTAGCGAGTTGTGTGGTTTCGGTAGAGCAGTGGGCAGAAGAACAAGTTGACTCTTTGGGTCCTAATCTCTACCTACATACCTAAAAAAGAAATATTTCCTCTGACAAGACCTTCTCAGAAGTCTTCTGGCAAAAACCTTGAGAGTCATTACAAACATATTGGGTCCGAGAAATAACTTTTTTTTTTTTTTTGAAAATGCTTTAAAAAAAACTACTGAATATTTTCTCAAATTTCTCTTTTTATTTGAAAGTACAATCCTTCCGGTTAATAATGGAAAATAACTTCATTCAAATGGCTGCCTCGGCTGGCCATACAGTAGCCTTCACGATCGGTTCAATTTTTAAGCACATTATCGATTGTGTGCAGCTGTATATCACCAATGACTTCACGAATATTGTCCTTTAAAGCGTCAATTGTCTCTGGCTTGTCGGCCTAACACTTATCTTTGACGGCACCCCACAAATAATAGTCCAACGGTGTCAAATCGCAGCTCCGAGCTCTGATAATGCGATCTTCATAAACAGGGCGCAAAATATCGAGTGGAGCTTCGGCTGTGTGGCACGTAGCGCCGTCCTGTTGAAACCAATTGTTGCCAATATCCTCCTCTTCAATTTTTGTGAACAAAATTTCGTTCAACATGGCCCGATAACGATCGTCATTGACTGTAACGGCCACTCCTTGCTCAATTTCGAAGAAAAATGGCCCAATTATGCCTCTGGTCCAAAATCCGCACCAAACAGTGACTCGTTTTGTGTGCATCGGCTTTTCATTGTATGCGTGCGGGTTTTCTGTGCCCCAAATGCGTCAATTTTGCTGGTTTACATACCCGCCAAGATCAAAATGAGCTTCATCTGAAAAGATGATTTTTTTTGCCAAAATCGGAATTTCTGTAAGTCGATCGCAGGCCCACTTAGCGAAGCGAAAATGCTTTGGATGGTCCATAGTCGTTCAGCGGAACGATACAACTAATTATCTGTCAAATCAGAGATGAGCTAAGTGTTACCATTCACGAAATAAGCACTAGTTGAAAAAAATGTTAGATGGTGGACCCGATAAAACCCTTCAGTCAGGATTAAGACCTAGTTCCTCACACCACTTATGTTGTGTGTGTTAATGTTATCTATGAGTGGCGAGAGCAACGGTTTAAACATGGAAACAATGTGAAAGCCTAATGAATTGAAGAACAAGTCAAAAAACAGAAATCGTTCGGAGATGCTTTAAATCCGTCAATGTTCTCTGTAATCCCCCTGGAAGCTTATGTTTCTGTAATGACGCATGGCGACTATCAAATTTGACTGATCAAATTTTGCATATGTGTTGGTAATATTTGTTTTGCTTAGCACAGTAACACGAAACGCGAAAATCAAATGTAAAATTCTTCACATTCTTCTCAGTACATGTTTTACTAACACATTAACAAAAAATGCCAGTTTGATCCATTTTTATGATCCGTGGTCGGGCAACTTAAGATGTGAAAAAGTACTTCGTCTTACAGATTTTCATCCTAACCTCGAAAGCATCTGATCTCTTCACGAATCATACTAAACGAGTTATTTCGATTCATTATATTAGATGGGCTAATCCCTTAAAGCCCGGGGGAGATCATCATGGTTGTTGAGAATTTTAAAAAAATAAGAGGTTATATTCCTTCTCCGTATAATTTATCCAAAAGCACCCTGATTCCCTACGATAACATCTAAAACAGACATCTTGTAATCCTTAGGATTCAATGAGTAGAACAGTTTTATAATTTTTTATTGGGAACTTTGTTTTATTAGACTCGTCCTTTGGCGATCAAATTGTAATTGCTGTAAACAAGGCATTACAAAGAAAATGAGTACTTTGACAACTCTATTCGTGTAAAGTCCGTATGAACGCTAATGTCTATCCAATCTCTTACAGTCTGATCGTATTATTGATTTACAAAAATTTTTCAATAATTTGTTACAAGTCCATGGATAAAATTTTGTTTTCAAAAATTGTTCTTGTCCTCCTACTTCTCGAATTCCTTAAAATTTGTTTCCTTCACTAATTAGTGCCAACAAAAACGCTCCATAAATATGTTTTTAATTGACTTTTATTCTCCTTATATTCTTTAATTCATTCCCATTCCCATGTCAAAAATTTCAGAATGAAACTAAAAAAGAAAAATTCAATAAAACAAACGATAATGAAAGGAATTGTATTTGCATTCTCATGTGAGCATAACGCCCTAAAATTAAGGCGGTCACGTGTCCTCTATTTATTGTATTTTTCTGAAAGTAAATTGCTCTCTCATTGATAATGTTATGGCAGTTATAACATTTTATTTAATGGTGGTGGCGGTATCAGTATCCACTGTGCCGATGATGGTGGTTGTTCGGCCAAAACGATGGATGGATTTCTTTTTCATTAAATTTAATAGGCGCGTGCCAGCCTGTGAGTATGCCGTTCTAGTTAGTGAGTGTTAGTGTTCATGAAATTAAGGCTCTTTTCAAATGACATTCTCACTAATTGATGAGAATTCCACTGTGACCGCGTACGTACAGTGAGCGTCAAAAGAAATTGTACATTAAAACACAAAACTTATATACATTAATGAATTACCGTTATTTTTATTTTAAAATTGTTATTCGGAAAGTTGGCCAATAATTTATGAGTTAAACTTTTACGCGCTGCTTTAACAGACTGTTAAAGTAGTAGTATAAGGTTATCATTTCGTGGTTTCAAAAGTAAACGTAAATAAAACACATATAAAATATTTTTCGTGATATTTCCTTTTTATTGTAAAGTTTGAAAGTTGACATCATGTGTGAAACACTACATAATTTAAATGACCTCCACGCGAAGTGTTGTAAGTATTGATTCTTTTGAGGTAATTTTCGATCACTTTTTGATAACATTGGGCGGTATCTCAGCCATAACTTGACGAATGTTGGTTTTTAAGTGCTTAAGAGTTGAAGGTTTATCTGCATAGCCCCACAAAAAAACTCTAATGGTGTCAAATCGCATGATCTTGGTGGCCAGTTGATATCGCCACGAAGAGAAATTACGCGGCCAGGAAATGTCTCTTGCAATAAAGCCATATTCGCTCGAGTTGTGTGGCATGTGGCACCGTCTTGTTGAAACCACATATTCTCCAAGTCGTATTCTTCAATAGCAGGCAAAAAAAAGTCGGTTATCATATGACCATAACGCTCCGAATTGACGGTGACAGTCGTTCCATCGTCGTTTTCGAAGAAGTAAGGTCCAATCACACATTCGGACCAAAGAGCGCACCAAACAGTGACTTTTTCTGGATGTAATGGTCTCTCTTCAATTACTTGAGTATTCTCAGAACCCCAAATACGACAATTTTGTTTATTAACATACCCACCGAGTGTGAAATGTGCTGCATTGCTGAAGAAAATTTTGTTCGATACGTGGCTATGGCAGAATCACCATTTTTGTAGTAGGTTTTGATAATTTTCATGCGTTGTGTGATAGTTAAGCGATGCATTTTCGTCAATGTCTGACTTTCAACTGAAAAGAAAAAAATTGGTTTCACAACTTAGTTTGACAGATGTCGAATTCAAGTCCCATACTTTTGAAACCACGAAATGGATAACCCTTTATTTACTGTAAATACTACAGTAGACCATATATTAATAAAACAAGAATCGAAGCTGGTATAATGCAGATTAAAAGGAAGATAAGATCGATGGGATCAGGTATAGCGCTTTGCGCCAATTCAATGAAAAATAGTGCTTCAAAGAATCTTAGCTACAATTTAAAGCTATTTCTTCTACGAGCGTAGCGATTGTCTAATGACAGAGAAATAGAAGGGTAGTGAATCTTCAGAAGTTTCAGTATCCTGCCTCTATTTTATAGTGTAACACTGAAGTAAATGAAACTTCACAAATTACTCTGTTGGAGACAGTCATAGGATAACAAATGTTCTAAAGGAGGTAAATGATATTATAGCCATGGATGTCGTACTAACCCAGAACCCAGATTTAGGTGTATACATAATTGAAAGCCTTCGTATTCTTCTTACATTTAATAAATAAGTTCGAATAGCTGCTAAGCGGTACCAGAGCACTGATAATATCTTGGCTATTGGTGGAAAGTCTATTTCTACCACTATTTGAGATATCGGAAAAATCGTATCAAATACTAAGAGTCCCCTGGTATATACAGTGGTGGCCTTATAATTAGAAACGACTTAGCAACATATATGTTTGTTAATTTGTTTTCAATTTTCACTGTGTACCTGGGATTAAAGGCTTTGTTTGGAGAACGTTTTACATACGTTTTTCCATCAGATTGGGATAAATTAAACTAAGATTCGTCACTCCAGAGAACACTGTTCCAGAAACATCGTTTCTAATTATAACGCCAACACTGTATGTATGTACAGTGAGCGTCAAAAGAAACTGTACATTAAAAAAAATATACATTAATAAATTACCGTTATTTTTATTTTAAAATTGTTTCTAGTTGCCAGTTTTGTAAAATTGAAACAAAGAAAAATTACAAAAAAATTTCAAAATATTTTCAAATTTTTTCGGGCACTCTCCTTAAGTGCTAAAAGTTGAGTTTGGTGATTGTTAGTATTTTATCCTTAGTGTGTAGTTTTTTTTGAAGCACACTGTACATACGTACATTCAAATTGAGGTCACAATTTAATGGGCATTCGTTTGTTTTTGTTTTTTCGTACAATTATTAACTGACGTGAACATGGATGACAACATAAATTCCTCAATTGACGAACTCGTTAATGAAGGAAATGCAGGTTTGATGTCTGAAGGACTGCATGTTCATGTGGGAAATTTATTGAACGAACTGTTCAATGATTTGATAGAATTGAAGAAGTCACTGTTTTGATAATTTTATCTTAAGAAATTTTTGAAATTTTTAGTTTTTTTATGTTTCATATTCTTTAAACAATACTTCTTCAATATCTTAAACAAAATCTACAATTCCTTGGAAATAGAGAACTTGGCACTGTCATTTCAAGAGCAATTTTTTTTTTGGCAATTTATAAACCAATTCACGTTTCATTGTAAGCAAATATTTCTTGAAAGTATTTCCATCAGCTCAACAGAAAACCTTCATGCGACATATCAGTTGCGGCATTATTTAAAGACATAAACGGTATAAACAAATAAACAAACAAACAGGAACTTAGTATGCAACAATGTTGTCATTTATCTTGATTATGAAGTATTGACTGTCTGTCTGTCTGTCTCACCACTGTCGTGAATATTTAACATTTTCTTTAAGAAACAACTCTTGTGCGAACGTGTTCATTCACATAGCGTGTGGACAACTTTGAATTTTAATACGAAAAATGGAACCCTTTTTCCTAGAATGATACCCTATAGTCTTCCATTCGCATAATTTAAACAGATATTCAGATTAATTTATTTTTTTTTTCAGATATAATATTCGAATCTGAAATTTTAAAAAGCAACTGAACAGAATTCATTTATTAAAATGTTGCAAAGCATGAGAAGTTGCCTGTTATATTTCGGGATTTGGCAACCCTAGTGTTGCAATCTGCCAACTGATAGCTCTATCGTAAAGCTTGACATTTTTGAGGTACACGTACTCAGAACATTTTGACATACGAGCGCTATTTGTGTTGTTTACAGTAACTTAAAAGATTCATCTCGCCCAAAAAATAGAATTAAATCGTGAACATTTTCGTGCGATTATTTTTTACAACTTTCGACGTGGATTAACTTAACAACAGTGCATCGATGAACTTAATTCAATTTTTGGCGATGAAGCTCCATCAAGGACCAGTGTTTATCGATGGTATTGTGAATTCAATCGAGGTCACTCCAAGACGAATTTCGTGAAGGTCGTCCAATATCAGTTGTTGTTCCGGAAAGCATTGATGCTGTGCGCCAACTGATATTGCAAAATCGTCATGTGACCTATCGTGAGATTGAGACAACCTTAGGCATTAGTGGGACCAGCATACATTCAATATTGCATGAAATTTGACTGTAAAAAAAATTTGTTCGCGTTGGATCCCACACAATTTGTCAATCACTCAAAAAAAGGCTCGTGTCGATTGGTCGAAAGAAATGCTCTAAAAATACGATCGCGGTGCTTCGAAACACGTCATCGTGACAGGTGATGACTCGTGGATTTACGCGTATGAGCCCGAAAGTAAATAGCAGTCGACTGTATGGGTGTTTCAAGGTGAGCCAAATCCAACAAAAGTTGCTCGCGCACGAAGAACTTCCAAGCAAATGATCGCCTGTTATTCGGAAAAACTGGACATGTCGCAATCGTACCACTAGAACAACGCAGAACAGTCAATACTGAGTGGTACACAACCATTTGTTTGCCAGTTGTCTTCCAAGAAATCAGGAAAACCAACCGCCGAAGACGGATCACTCTTCACCACGACAATGCGAGCTCTCACACATCGGCTCAAACAACTGCATTTTTGAGCACTCAAAACATCGATTTGATGAGTCATCCGCCGTATAGTCCTGACTTTTCACCGAATGACTTCTTTTTATTTCCGTACGGAAAAAATAAAATGAGAGGTCAACGTTTTTCGACACCTGAAGAAGCGGCTGATGCGTTCAGAATGCATGTTTTAGAGATACCTCAATCAGAGTGGCAAAAGTGCTACGACAATTTGTTCAAACGCATGCAAAAGTGTATAGATCTTAATGGGGAATATTTTGAAAAACAATAAAGCGATTTTCCATGATTAATATTTGTTTTTATTCTCTAATCCCGAAATATAAAAGGCAACCCTAGAGGAACTGGAAAGCTTATGTTTAATTTTCGTTGAAACTGAAAAGGTTCTTTATTGTAATAAAAAATTTTGATTTGTTATCATAATATTTAATAGACTTAACAGTCTTATAAAGGAAGAGGCAATTATACACTAAAACATCATTCTAATCATATTCGTAGAGCGTAACTGGCAAGACACAAAAGTAGTCTTGAAAAAAAAAACGAACGAATAGAAGATGATTTGCAGTCGGAGATATAAATTCTAAAACGGTTACTGTGCGCTAAATACTGATGGTATGCTGTGATGCAATATGCTGCCAGAAGCCAATCTCAGTGTCACTTATAATTGTAACTGGATTTGGAATAAGAGCACCAGAGCAGGCCGAACAAGAAATGCTGTGTTGAAAAAACTTACCACCACATTCGTCAGAACGAGAAAGACAAGTGAGATCACAACCAAGTGTTGATCAGCGGCATATGACGCATATGCCACTATGTAGGCAATATGGGGAGGGCTGACGCATAAGTATGCAAAATAAATATGAGAGACTGATTAAGTGTGTAAGTGAGTAAGTGAATGATAAATCCCATGCCGTATGTTGCAGCCATATGTTTGCCACAAACTGAGTATGTAAAGCAATGTTCGATGATGCTACTTTGGCTTTGTCATTACATTGCTATCAAACCAATAGAGAGTAGCAGTTCCAAAAGCCTCCACAGATGTTTTTTTTTCTCTTCTTTTTCTCTTCTTTTCATTTCTTTAATATTAAAAGCATATCAGAAAACAGTTTTCTCGCATTTAATGGTTTAAGAAATCCAAATGGAATGTGGCTGTTATCCAAGTAATGACTTGCTTTGGCGTTTTGATTTCTATTCAGTTTTCACTGGGCAATCATTCATCCAAATGTGACCCACTTGATGTCTATAATTTCCTTAACATCCTTAATGGAAGCCAACACCCGATCCGGTACTGTACACCGTAAAATGGCCTTCAAATATAAAAACTACGAAGTGGTAACAAAATGATGTCACCCTAATCTAATAGGTAATGTGTTGGCTTATTAGTTGACAGCCTCGTCTCTGGCATTTCATACAAAATGAAATACAAAAAAAAATATTTCTTTCAGCAACTTGCTCTCAGCAGCCGTCCCGCAAATCCTCTGAGGGTGAAATAGAATTACAATGAAAAGTTTTCCAAATCTGTCGTTCGATGTAGACATTACACTCTGGATCCCGCCACAATGGATACAATTAACAAACACAACATGGGTGGTGTAAGAAGCTAGGTTGTAATCTTGACTAAAGGGTTGTAATAACCAATTAAGTAAGTAAGTAAGATAATGGCAACGGACATTGAGTAACTAGATAGAGCCAACAGCATCGGAATGAGCAATCAAATATAAAATTTTGATTTCCATTTTCTTTGAATACCGTGACTAAAATAAAGCCAGTTAAGATCTGTGTGGAGATAAAGCTCTGTCAGCGCCAAAGGCAAAATATTCAACAGTTGCGTAAACTCTATACAATTTAGTTGCCATCTATTCTGTCTGTGAAGATAGTCTTTCTGTCATAAAAGACCATAGACAACGATATAGGCTCGCTGGATAAGCTCTGGAACAGTTGACAAACTGACCTTAATTTTCATCGAAAATTATGTTCAAGGAGGAGACCCATTTCTTGATGAATGGCACGTAAATAAACAAAATTGTTAAATAGGGGACGATATCAATGCACAGGAGATCCAAGAGCGTCCGGCAAAAGTCACTCTTTGGTATGGATTTTGAATTCATCGGCAAGGCCAACACTGTTACCATCGTTTTGTGACCTGAATTTGATGATCTGGATTTCAACAGGATGGCATTGCGTGTCGTATCTTGGGCAACACCAATCTACATGAGAACCAAGATCGTGCAATGCATCCTGAAAAAGTTACTCTTTGGTGTGGATTTTGGATTGATGGCATCATCGGCAATGCCAACATTTTTACCATCCTCTTGCAAGCTTAATTTGATGATCTGGACACTAGCGGCATATGATTTCAACAGGATGGCATTGCGCGTCGAATCGGGGACAACACCAATTCACATGAGAACCAAGAGCATCCAATGCATGCCGAAAAAGTTACTCTTTGATGTGGATTCTCGCATGGCGGCATCATCGGCATGGCCATCACTGTTGCCATCGTTTTGTGACCTGAATTTTATGATCTGGACACTAACGGCATGTGATTTCAACAGGACAGCATCACGTGCTGAATTTGGGGCAACATCAATCTACATATGATCCAAGAGCGTCCAATGCATCCAGAAAAAGTTACTCTTTGATACGGATTCTGGCCCGGCGGCATCATCGGCAACGCCATCACTGTTACCATTGTCTTGAGACCTGAATTTGATGATCTGCACACTAACGACATGTGATTGCTATAGGACGGCATTACGTGTCGTGCTTTGGGGCAACACCAATCTATATGAGATCCAAGAGCGTAAAATGCATCCCGAAAAAGTTACTCTTTGGTGTGGACTTTTTACTGACGGCATCATAGGCTACGCCATCGCTGCTACCATCGTCTTGTGACCTGAATTTAATGAACTGGACATTGAAGACATGTGAAGTCAACAGGACGGCATCACGTGCTGAATTTGGGGCAACACCAATGTACATGAGATCCAAGAGCGTCCAATGCATCCCAATAAAGTTACTATTTGGTGTAGATTTTGGATTGACAACGTCATCGGCAATGCCATCACTGTTGCCATCGTCTGGTGACTAGAATTTGATGATCTGCACACTGAAGACATGTGATTGCAACAAGACGGCATTACTCTTCGAATTTGGGCCAACATCAATCTACATGAGATCCAAGAGCGTCCAATACATACCGATAAAGTTACTATTTCATGTGGATTTTTCACTGACGGCGTCATCGGCAACGCCATCACTGTTATCATCGCCTTGTGACCAAAATTTGATGAACTGCACACTGAAGACATGTGATTTCAACAGAACGGCATTACGTGTCCAAATTGGGGCAACACAATGTCTGTTGCCATCGTCTGGTGATCTGAATTTGATGATCTGCATACTGAAGATATCCTGTGCGATCGTTTTGGTGAACTGGCAACAAAAATCGTAAGCTAAAATCTTACCGTGAGACTTTTTCTCGTGGGGTTTTCTTAAACCGCAGGTATAGTCAAATAAGCTACAAAACCATAGCGGTCCTCAAAACCCAGATAACCCATGGCATCGCTCAAAAGTCATGAGAAATTCTACTTTTTGTATGTACTCTTTGAAGTCGCCGTAGTCTAGTAGGTAGTGTGTTGGCTTGTTAGACGTAAGGCGCGGTTCAAACCCCAGGTCAGGCATCAAAACGAAAATATGAAAATATTTCTTCCGCGACTTCCTCTCAATAGATTTCTGGCGAAAACTCTGTGAGTAAATAAGAAATTGCCATGAAAAGTTTCTCAAAAAAATCTGTCATTCGGAGGCGACTTTTAACTGTAGGTCCCATCACTCATGTCTAAAAATTAACGCACACAACATAAGTGGTGTGAGAAGCTAGGTCGTAATTCTGACTGAAGGGTTGTAATGACCAATTATGTACTCCACCGAGTAGAATGATTAAAAAAAATTACGTTTCATACGTTAGCATTACTTACCAGTCGTTTAAATACTTCACCTTCTATTGCTCTAACACCGCGGAAATGTTCAGTGTTGTGGCATAACATTTCATGGTAGGAAATCAATCATTTTTATGATAATAACAGTTAAAGGGTCCTTAGTTTCCTGCCACAATTGCTTTTCTTCATACAACATTTCGTATTCAAATACCGGAAAACAGAGAAGAAAAACGCCATTCGTTTCAGACGTATTCAAATCGGGGAAAGAAATATGTATGTATGTATGTTGGGTTGCACCACCATGTGGCATTTGTGTCCTATAGTTATGCATAAAATATGTTGTATATAATGTGTTGTGTTATGTTATGTTGCTGTTGTTGTTGTTGGGTTGATTGGTTAGTTGGTGGATATGTCGTGATCATAAGCCACGTGTCATTCGTCGCCTAGATTGTCGCTTTTGTAAAATGTCAAACATTTGCGTTTTTATAACTCTTTCAATAACAAACAAACTTATTTAGACGACGACGATGGAGATTGAACGAGTGAACGACTGAATCGACATTATGGCCACATTAAGGCCACCCGTGCTTTATTTTTTTTCTCTCTTTTCATCAATTCTTTGTTTATTTTTAATTTTTAATTTTTTTGTTTTTCATGTTGTAGTTCCTTTTCGTTTTCTTTTTTGTCTTCAGATTCGTTATTTTTTTCTTTTAAAGTTTATTTTAGGGACACCCAACCATTTGTATGGCCATAGCTTTGCAGATGGTGGCGCGGCATGACTTATTGAGTTTTTGATTGTTGTTATTGTCATTTGGGGTCAGAACGCCAAATATAAAATTAAAATAAAAATGTATTCATTCTTAGTTATTGTTGTTGGTGTTGTTTGCCTTTACCTTTAGACAGCTGCAATTCAATATAAGCGAGACTATAATTTAAATATCGTCATACAAACGTCATGAATTTCTATTTTATGTTTGCTGCCGATTGCTGTTGGTATTGTTGTTATTGTTGGTGTTGTTGTTTTGTAGTTTTCGCTTGAACTGTTAAAGTATTTAGAAAAAAAGATTTTAAGTTTATAGCAACACATTGAAAGAAATTAATGCGTGGACAACAAAATTTCCTTACCGATGTACATATCAAGACTAAAGTAATCTGTAATTAACCCTGGACGGTTACTGTTCGTCGAATCGACGAAGCTCATTTACTCTTTATCATATAATTCTTTTATGTTTCACCGAATTTCGCCCTTTTTACAACAACGTTAGCTGATAATGATAGCTTGCAGTCAGCAGATGCAAAAAAATTATTTTTTGTTCGTCGATTCAACGAAGAGTAACCTTACTGTACAAAAATGACCATCCAGGATTAAAAAAATGGGTGCCCAGGGTACGTTTACTCACTACAAGCTTTCGTTATCAACCAAGATTTCATCAACAATGTAGAGAAAAGAGAGAAAAGTATTATATGATAAAGAGTAAATGAGCTTCGTCGATTCGACGAACAGTAACCAATTAGGGTTATAGTGTTCGTCGATTCAACGAAGAGTAACCTTAATGTACAAAAAAGAAGAGTAACCGTCCAGGGTTAAGAATCGTTTTGACAATCAATCAATAGTTAGATTACATAGGTTAAAATGGTAACCGACTCAAAAAGCTTACCTTATTTAGATCATATAACAACACATTGTAATACTAATTCCGACATTCATCTAAATTTTATCTTATCAACTTTCTCCAAGAGTCGAGTTTCAAAAGATTCAAAGAACTATTGTTTAAATCTATTAATTGTTAAATCCAGCTACAAGATGCATGTAGACTTGCCCTTTATAGATCTCATGAGGCCCCTACACGTTTCGATTAAACTAAACATGCTGACGCTTCGATTTTTCAACCAACTTTACTTGTAAATTGACACTTGAATATCAAATTTTGTTGATCTTCAACCAACCGACTACCAACTGTTGTCCAAACAGCCCTACGACGTTACAATTGGTTGTAAAACTTACTTATGTTGTACGAACCCCTTGCGTACGATTCGCATTAAGAGTTTCTGTTCATTTTTTATACCATCCTTAAGAGTGGAAGCTCTTACTTAATTGGTCATTACAACCTTTAGTCAAGATTATAACCTAGCTTCTCATACCAACCATCTAGTAAGTGTTAAGAGTAAGTGTTTAAAGTCAACTCTAAACGACAGATATTTGGAAAACTTTTCATTCTAATTTTATTTTACTCTCAAAGCTATTGCCAAAAGACTGCTGAGAGAAAATCGCCGAATGAAATATTTTTTCAATACATACTTCGCTTTGTTTGAGGTGTCTGAGCTAAAGTGTTAAGTCTAATGAACACTTATTACTAAGGAAAGACTACTTTTGACATCTAAGAATATACGTCAAACAATTTCTATAGGTCGTTATCCTGTAAGACTGCGGCGACTACGCCATACATACATAATTGATCCTTACAACCCTTCAGTCAGGATTACAAACCAGCTTCTCACAGCACTCATGTTGTGTGTGTTAATTTTATCCCTGAATCGCAGGACCTACAGTTTAAAGTCAACTCTGAGTGAAAGATTTGTCAGAAACTTTTCTTGGCCATTATGACCCCACAGAAAATAATCCAATGGTGTCAAATTGTATCTTCTTGGTGGCCAATTGACATCACCATTTCGGCTAACTAAACTGCCATCAAACGTTTGACGCAATAAATCGATTGTGGCATGAGATATGTGGCAAGTTTCACCATCCTGTCGAAACCAAGCATCGTTCACATCAATACCATGAAGAGAGGGTACAAAAAAAGGATTATCATTGTGCAATAGGTGTCTCCATTGACCGTAATAGTTGCCGCGTTCTAATTTTCACAGAAATATGGGCCAGTGATGCCTGCGCTCCACAAGTCGCACTAAACATTCACTCGTAATGGGTGCATTGGCTTCTGTAAAACTACGTGTGGGTTTTCTGAGCTCCAAATACTACAATTTTGCTTATTAACGTACCCACCGAATGAAAAGGAGCTTCATCCGAAAAGATGATTTTTTTTGGCAAAATCGGCATCATCGTGCAGTTTCACGTTGGCCCAATAAATTCCAACGTTACTCAAGCGTAAATCGATTCATTACGTTCAGTGGAGATAATATACTGAATTTTGTGACAGCTAGATTGACATAAGCATTGCCAGATTTGAAATAACCGATAGCTCGCATTTAAACGGATAGATGGCCCACCCAATAGTTACTCTCAGAATTTTTGCCAGAAGAGTGTTGAGAGAAGCCGCCGAAGAAATAGCTTATCATATTTCGTCTGGTTCGAGAAGTCTGAAACAGGGATTTTAACCACTGACTCGCGTCTAATAAGCCAACACACTACCTACTACAATACGGTGACTTAAGAGGCGAAGGTTGCTTAATTCAAAATGATTCAAAACCCTTTCCATAACTCTGTTACCAATAAATCTATATCATCGAACGAAAGATTGTCGTTAAAAAAGGTCACTTAGCTAGTGCTTTGATCTCATAGGAAAACATATGAAGATGAAAAAATCTAGATACTGGTGTTTTGCTTTTACATCGTTTAACATCAAAATTATCAACAAAAATTCAACAACAAACACCAGCATAAAAAGAATGGTAAACACGTAAACAAAAATGCAACAACAAACACTACAAGAATAAGCAATAACGATGTTTACATTTGTAGAGATCTCGAGAAATCGAAGCCACGAACATTCGCCTTCAAGAAAATTTATCAGACAGTTTATTTTGCAATATAAAAGGCAAGGCAGAGCAGACGAGTGAGTCAGTGAAGTTCAGTCAGTCTTTTGTGAAGACGGGATGTGTTTGAAGAGAGTAATCGTGAAGATCTCCGTTACAAAGATCAGTCGAACAATTGTCTAGTAATTGTTATTGTTTATGCAAAAGGGGTAAACAGATGAATAACAAAGAAAAGCAATTGTTGTTGTTTACATCAAGTTGTGAACAGTGGCACATAAAATTGTGCGAATAATAAAGAATTTTAATTAAAACTAAACACAAAATAATTTTTATTTTATTTGCAATCTACGAACTCATATTTTAAACGTTTTTAAAAGGTAAAAACGTAACAATATCAACATCCGTCTTAATATTTAATTACAATTTTTACTTAACTCTTTACTTTTGCTATTACTGATAACCAGACGTCGGCACCAATAGCCCCCGCGGGCCGAACATCTTCGGCTTTTTACACACATAGGATATAGCGTAAAAATGCATTCAGTTGCTTGTCAGTTCCCAAAGAAGTAGGTTCACGTCGCTTTCTTCAGATTTCAATTATACGCCCATAGAAATATTACAGTAGGACTCACTAATATTCAATGAGAAATAATCGCGATTTTTGAAAGAAATTTTACTAAAAATTTTCCTCTGCGTTATACACATGCCTCTCACAAATACACTACATTTTTATCATGTTCTCTTTGTGCCGACGTCTGCTGATAACGTTGCTAGACCTAGCTTAAGCACCCTTGAGATTGAAAAAAAGATCAAAAAATATTTTCATGGAATTTGAGTTCAGCATGCATAAACAGGCCCTTAGGTAAGTTGGAGTGGTAATTTTGATACCAAAAGCTCACTTGGGTTGTAAAAGAGGCCCTTAAATTACAGTCAATTTTTTCACAGTGTATATTTATACCTCCTACTCCACCTACTCTATTTGCTTGTATGGTTGTTGTATATGTATCTCGATAATATAATACAAACACAATATCTATGAATGAATACGCGACAAACTAACCGTCATTCTGACCCTATCGCCGGTTTATTCGTCTAGCTCTATAGAATGTAAGAGTATGTGTGTATGTGATCTTGTTGTCGCATTCTATTTAAAATTTAATTTTCAATTTCTCGGTAGCCTTTTGTAGTTATTGTTGTTGTTGTTGTTGTTGTTGTTGTTGTTGTTATTCTGACAATAATGTTGTTTATGGGTTTCTATGATTCCTTTCCAAGTTTTTTTTCTTTTCTTTTAAAACGAAATTCAAAATTAATTTTTTTTCTCCAATTCTTTTTCCATTTTTTTTTTTCAAATTCTTTTGTTAGTTTTTTTTTTTTTGAGATCAATCGTGAGTTCAATTTGCACGTGGGGTCGTTTATATGTAGATTGTTGTGACTTTTCCAACACTGATTTCAATTTCAATACGAAAAAAAATAAAATATTCGTTGTAGTATTCCTCCTTGATTTGATTACACAGTTGAGTTGAAATTTCAATTTTCGTTTGTTCAATTTGGACGTCGTTTGTTTGTTTGTGCTGAATGTGGCGCCAATGTTGTATACAAAATAGCAAAAAAACAAAAATCTATTCCCTCTAGTGGGTTCATTCTCTAAGACGCCATTTCATCCGTTCATCCGTTTATACATTTGACTGTATGTCCGTCCGTCTGTCTGTCCATTATGGTCGTCATCATCATCATCATTGTTGTCAGCATTGTCGTCATTGTTTTGTTTGGTTGTTGTATTTGGAATATTTTCATCCAATTATTGTTGGTTGTTGATCATAAATTTTATTCGTTTGTAAATTATTTGCATACACACAACACATAAATCATGGAATACAAAATCATTTTTTTTTTTTTTGTGAGACTCAGAAATCCTTAACGTTTCAATGGATGAAATTTATATCAAATCGAAATTTATTTATTACTTGGCATCGCATACTATTTCGCAAGACAGATTTCGGCGTACTTTGAACAAAATGTAGGGGTTTTTTTTGCTTTTTGAAATTTTATTTCAGGATATTTTCTAGGAAAGAATTACTAGAGACTGATTCCAATATGTTCAAGTGGTTAAGAAGGAGGCAATCGAAAAGAATTATTAACTTATTCTCTAGTGAAATTTGATAAAACAATGAAAGAATGATGCATACATATACTCCCTAAAAAGAAAGCGCTTCTTAATAACAAATACTTGAGGCTGAACCACAGTCTTTTGGCCATTTTTACTACAACCAAGACTAAACTTCGGTTAAAATCGATCCCTACAGACTATTGATTCAGCTTTGTCGTAGTAGAGATGCCTAACCATGAGAAATATTATAGGATTCTGCATGTTCCCGAGGGCATATTTTCTTTCTACTAAAATGTATACATTTCGGAAATTCTAGGAGTAATTCTGTACTATAATTGCAACCCTATAGTCAGGTTTACAACCTAGCTTCGTACGCCACTCGTGTTGTGTGTATTAATTTCATACAGGAATGTCAACTTCGAAAGACAGATTTGGGAAACTTTTCATGGCAATTTTATTTACTCACAGAGATTTCTGAGAGGAGGAAGTTGCTGAAAGAATTTTTTTTCATATTTCATTATGTTCGAGATTTCTAAGCCAGGTATTGAACCATGAGTTCTCGTCTGATAAGTCAACACACTACCTACTAGACCACGGTGACTTCATGCATACATATGCTGCGTAAAAATAAAGGGCTCCTAAATAAAAGAGACTTCAGACTGAGTTACATTCTTTTGTTCATTTCTTCGATTCAATCTATCCCTGTAAAGCTTAAGCCGATTCACATGACATAAATATATAATCGGTCATTACAACCCTTCAGTCAAGATTACGACCTAGCTTCTCACATCACTTATGTTGTGTGCATTAATTTTATCCCTGAATGGCGAGACCTATAGTTTGAAGTCGACTCCGAACGACAGATTTTTGAGAAACTTTTCATGGCAATTTTATTTACTCCCTCAGAGTTTTTGCCAGAAAACCGCCGAAGAAATCTATGTTTTTAGGGTTTGAACGGTTGTCTCACGTTTAATAAGCTGACACTACCTACTAGAATATGTCGACTCCATTTTAATCCTATTCATCTTAGAAAATTCTGTCCGAAGACCGAAATTCAAGATACCTTTTTAGAGCATTTTCATTCAGTAAATCGTTGTTGCAACATTACAGTTGGTAGTACGAATTGGTTACGATTTTACCATAAGAGCAAGAGATCAGCAATGAATCGTTTTTTCGCTACTCATAAGCACTCATTAAATTTTGAATATAAGTTAGTCAACAATATTGCAATTTAACTATGTACTCTGATTCATTCGTATTCACTACAACGTTGATTTATAACTACATGTTGCAATGAGTATGCATCGAACTCAAACCATTCGAAATATGTTTGATTCATAAGCCAGCCTACTCATTTTGATTAATAACTTTAGAAAAATACTTATCGAGTGACTCGAATCATTCATCAAAATTTATAGTCTTAGTTGTTGTTGCATTTACAAAAAAATAAAAAAGACTCATAAGCTAAAAAGACAGAACAGCAAACAGACCTAACACTCAACCTTCTAGTGACTATTTTAGTGTTCGTACGCGAATCATACTTATTTTGTGATTCTTGTTAATGTTGAGTCATGGAGAGTCGAAATCAACAACATCATACTTGTTGCTAAATATGAATATGGTGAGTACACTTCAAACTTTGAATATGAGTAGAGGCTCCATGATATTAAAATAAGTATGAATGCGTATAAGTATCAAAAATTATGAGTATGATTCGTTCCTACTCATCTTTTTGAAAACTCATTGCTGATCTCTGAAAGAGCACATAACTCAAGTCTTAATACCCATAAAGCTGTAGCCTATAAAAATATTTTCAAACATTTTTTCCACATCCATCAGTAGCACTTAATATTATTAAGCCATGCTTGCCACAATTTTGGAAGCAACCTTATTACAACCACATTTGAATTGCAATGCCAAGCTAAGTGCCATTCAAACACAATAAAAGAAAACCTCCTCATAAATTGTAATGCCATTGCGTTGATAGGCTTTCGCACATGTTTGCTTTACACTGACAGATTTATAATTGCAATTCGCAAATGAAATCTTCTTCGTGGCCTCCGACTAATGTGTGAAGGCAACTCAACAGACATTCATCCATCCCAACCAGCAGATGCCAACCAAGCGAAAACGTAAAAATAGAGAAAGAAAAAAAAAGAAACTGATGGCATGAATTGCTCAAAACGAGAAGTTTGCTGGCAGTTTTCGAAATGAAACCAAAAATAGACTTGACAGTCTTAGAAAAGTAGAGGCGTCAAGCTGGGAGTGCAATTATACACTAAAATAGCCTCATTCTAATCATATTCGTAGAGCGTAACTGGCAAGACACCAAAGTAGTCTTGAAAAAAAAACGAACGAATAGAAGATGATTTGCACTCGGAGATATAAATTCTAAAACGGTTACTGTGCACTAAATGCTTATGGTATGCTGTGATGCAATGTGCTGCCAGAAGCCAATCTCAGTGTCACTTATAATTGTAACTGGATTTGGAATAAGAGCACCAGAGCAGGCAGAACAGGAAATGTTGTGTTGAAAAAACTTACCACCACATTCGTCAGAACGAGAAAGACAAGTGAGATCAGAACCAAGTGTTGATCAGCGGTATATGACGCATATGCAACTATGTAGGCAATATGGGAAGCACTGACGCATAAGTATGCAAAATAAATATGAGAGACTGATTAAGTGTGTAAGTGAGTAAGTGAATGATAAATCCCATGCCGTATCGTACGACCATATGTTTGCCACAAACTGAGTGTGTAAAGCAATGTTGATGACTTTGCTTTTGCTTCGTTATTCCATGCCTATACTGCTATCAAACCAATAGAGAGTAGCAGTTCCAAAACCTCCACAGATGTTTTTTTCTCTTCTTTTTCTCTTCTTTTCATTTCTTTAATATTAAAAGCATATCAGGGAACAGTTTTCTCGCATTTAATGTTTTAAGAAATCCAAATGGAATGTGGCTGTTATCCAAGTGATGACTTGCTTTGGCTTTTTGATTTCTATTCAGTTTTCTCTGGGCAATCATTCATACAAATGTGGCCCACTTGATGTCTATAATTTCCTTAACATCTCACTATTAAATGTGCAAACAACATTTGCAGCTGTCTGCCTTTTAAAGTGATGTAAATGCCTCATGAGTGGTGCAGCATACGAAAGCCTATAAGCACTCTACTTGTCATATACTGCGGCATGAACACTATTAAGCACTAATGCAGCAGCCTTGAGAGTATTCGAGATAAAAAGTCCTACGTAAGATCTTCGGTCCAGTGCGAGTTGGCATTGATTTCTGCATCCAATTCAACAATGAGCTGTATGAGCTCCTCAACGACATAGACATTGTACGGCGTATTAATATCCAGCGACTGCGCTTGCTCGGCCATGTCGTTCGAATGGAGGAGGATGCTCCGGCGAGATGGGTATTTGATGCGGGGATCTGCGGAAGTCGGCGAAGAGGACGACATTGTTTGCGTTGGAAGTACCAAACTGGCGTAGGCGCACAAGAAGCAGAGGCGCCTGGAAGGATTGTTAAGGCAGGCCGAAATCCGTTAAGCGAGCTGTTAATGGCCAATTAAGTAAGTAAGTATCATATACGTCCTCGAGATTAGCGTAGAAGGCATCTTTAACCACATAAGGCTGATGTTGTAGAATTTTGCCCTGATGCGGATTGTGGCTATTCTTTCGTTCACAGGCGTAACTCCAGAGACAAGGTGACGAAGCCTCTTATTAACCACAAAACTGCATCCGAATTCGTGCTTATCAACATGGTAGCTGTAATATACATCGCAAGATGCGTCCTTGCCCTATCCATCATATTTCCTGTATGGCAGTGATGTCCGTCTGACATTTCTTGAGGGCATCCGCCAGCTAGGCGGAAGCGCCTACCCTATAAAGGGTGCGGACATTCCAAGTGCCTATTCTTAAATCGTTGTCCTTTGAACGTTTGCCGTGGTCGTCAACTTTTGAGGGGATCTTTTTTAAGTTTGTTGTTTCGGTTTTCATTGGAGAAGATTTTTTTTGTGATGGGTTCCAAGCCCTACGCACAACCCAAATTTAACGTCCAGGGGATTGGACTTCGCTGCACGCATTAGTTAACATTTAGCGGGTGCTAGAATGCCATCGAGGAGGGGCCACGAGGAGGCTGCGTGTCAACTTGGATACAGCAAGACAAGGATCGTCCTGGTCGCCACGTTGACCACAGTCAGAAACTTTACCTTGTTAGCATGCATTTCCCACTCCCTTCAATCTTAACGTCTTCAATCATAACAAGTCTTAGCCTCTTCATAAGTCTACTTAGACTTGTTAAAGGGAAAAATTCGAAGGGGCTCAACGCTGAAGGACCATTTGTAGCTGACCTTTGTATGCAATCTTCTGTACTAAAGTAGCGCTTGTGGCAAACCACTACCACCGCTCTAAAATCACTTCGAGCATTGCAATGCGCAATCCCCTTCTCCTTCGCTCATAAGCAAACAAATGCAAAATGGATGCAGTGAGCATTTGAAAGACTAATTAAATTTGAATTTTGAATTAAATGCAGAAACATGTGGCATATTATTGCTGTAATTTAGCAATGTGCAACACAGCACACAGCACACAGCACTAGGTAAACATGTTGCATCTGTAAAACATACGGAAAAACGAGACTCACTTGGTGATTTCGTTGCCACATACTGACAACAAGCAACAGCAAGAAGAGACGAAAAAAAACCAACCATATGAGCAGCAAGCGGAACACATACTACTTGCAACATGACTGTGTATACAGAATTATTTGTTGTAATAAGCTTGTTTCACTGCTGTTGTGTTGACATTGTCATTGTTGCCTGTCGCGTAATTGTAAAAGACAGACAGTTTCTGCAGAGGTGGTGGCAAAGAACTGTAAAAAATATACGCTGAAGACAAAAATGATTGGGCGCATGACAACAGCCAAATAAAATACAAGAAAATGGGGAAACAACACTTCAACTGTTAATTACTTTAAGACAAACACAAATCCTGTCATCTTTATGCTTAAGCCACGGCCAAAAGAATATTACAGCAGTAGCAGAGACCAGAACCCCGCAACAAAGTCAAAAAAGTCAAAAGAGTCAAAATGTGTGATTTGAGTGACATTTGTGACAAGTGAAATGTTAAAATGTTGATGCACTTTTGCACTTTTAGAACGATTTCGACTTCATTATCAGATAAACGTTAAACAGACAGATAGACAGCATCATCTTCAGTTTCATCTTCATCTTCATCTTCATTTTTTTTTTTGGCATTGCTGCACCTTCTTCTTTTTACATCGAAACTGCTACACTGCCTAAGAATTCATAGTTCTGTGCTGTCTTGCCTCTTTGGTGGTCCAAAATATTATTCGTTTCTTTTTTTTTTTTTTTTTTTTGTGAAAAAATATTTATGAAATGCATTCAACACAAGCATAATAAATAAAATTTAAATCATTAACAGCTTTATTGTGGCTAAAGGTGGGCGTTTAAGAATAATTTTGTCACTATTTTGACAGTTTAAGTGCAGCTGCATCCATAAAAAAAAACTACAAACATTTGAGTGACAAACGATTTAAGCAAACAAGAAGTGATTTGAGGTTAATTTAAAGCAAATTATCCACATGTGGTACGTGATTATTTATTGGAACGAAAGAGCATCTTTCCATAACTCATTTATTCCATTGCTTCAGAAAATTAATCACTTCTTCACAGTTGGAAAATCTATTTCTGTAAATTGCAAGCCGCGCTACACCCTTGTTGGCACTGGAGATAATTTTAAGCCTCCCTCCACTTCATCGCTATTGTAGAACGTGGTGGGCAAAAGCAGCGCGTATATTCGGACGGCTGGACAGTTCTATAGATCAGACACTGGTAACTTACGCATCATTTGGGATTATCGGGACTATCGGGAACAATAAAGTCGTGCCTCCGCAGTACTACTTCTCAATGAGATTGAGGACAGGGGATGGGATACATACAAACAAGGTAAAGTTTCTGACTGTGGTCGACGTGGGGACCTATACGACAATTTTTGTCTCTTTGTATTCAAGTTCACACACAGCCTCAGCGTGGCCCCTTCTGGATGGAATACTAGCGCCCGCTAGATGTTAACTAATGCATGCACCGAAGTGCAATCCCCTGGACTTTAAATTTAGGTTGTGCATAGGGCTTGGAACCCACCACGTAAAATATCATCCAATAAAACCAAAACACAAGTCTCTATAAAGATTCCCTCAAAAGTTGACGACCACGGCAAACGTTTAAAGCACTATGATTTACGAATAGGCACATGGAACGCTCGCACATTTCGCAGGGAAAGCGGTTCCGCCCAGTTGGGGGATGCCCTCATGAAATGTAGAACGGGCATCACTGCCATACAGGAAATGCGATGGATGGGACAAGAATGCAAAAGGCTTGCATCTTGCGATGTATATTACAGTTGCCATGTGGATAAGCACGAATTCGGATGCGGATTTGTGGTTAATAAGAGACTTCGCTATGTTGTCTCTGCATTCACGCCTGTGAACGAAAGAATAGCCGCATCAAGGCAAAATTTTACAACATCAGCCTTATTTGTGCTCACGCCCCGACGTAAGAAAAGGACGATGTGGTTAAAGATGCCTTCTACGCTAATCTCTAGGACGTATATGATAAGTGCCCTGCCCATGACGCCAAAATCGTCCTTGGAGATTTTAATATGAAGGTCGGGCGGGAAGGTATCCACTGTCGGACCGTTCAGCCTCCACGTGACCACTACCTCCAATGATATGAGGCTGATCGATTTGGCCGCGGCGCATTTTTTTTTTGCGTGTGAGGTAGGGTTTAAAATGCTTTCGCAGTTACAGTGACCGTCGTCAGCTGCGTCGAGTGGGGGTTCCACTAAAACAATATCTCCTCCTCTTCTGGAGATACTCCCTTCCCGGGACGGCTATCTGCATTACTTCGGGAAAGGTCCAGAACGACGTCTTGTTAAGGACCGTTGTCTACTCTCCCACGTCTGGGTATGTTATATTTGAAGCCAGCTTCATGCTATTCTGTCGTCGCGCCGCATAACATGGTAGTATTTAGCACCAAGTTTCAGCACCTCGACATTCATAAGGCCACTTGAATGTCGCCAGATCAAGCAACATCCAATCAGATTGATCTCATTGTGATTGACGAAAGTCACGTCTCCAGTGTACTAGATGTGAGCACATTCAAAGATTCAAACATTGACCCGGACCCGTAGCCAAGTCTCGATTGCATATCATTAAGGAAGCAAATATTGCCAAACAGAAACCAAAGAGCGGGTGTACGGTACGGCTGCTTAAACTTCAAAGAAGCACGCTCAATATGGTTCTTGGGGTCATTACAGGGCATTGCATTATGGGCACACATGCAAGACGTGACATCTTGGAAATAATTTCTGTAAAATCTAAGAAGGTGAGGCAGATGATGAAACTGTCCTTCACCTAGTGGAAACATGCCCGGCAATATGTCAAAGGAAAAAGGCATCTCGATGCCTACTACATGGATAATTAAGAAGAACTGTCAAGCATTGACATTGACAGCCAGAGTCACTTCATCAGAAGACGCTACTGGGAATAGAGGATAAACGAAAAACTATACACATACATACACAATTAGTCATTACAACCCTTCAGTCAGGATTACGGCCTAGCTTCTAACACCACTCATGTTGTGTGTATTAATTTTATGCATGAGTGACAGGACTGACAGTTTAAAGTCGACTCCAAACGACAGATTTTTGAGAAACTTTTCATGTCAATTTTTATTTACTCTCAGAGTATTTGCCAGAAATCTGATGAGAGGAAGTGTCTGGCTTGGGTCTCGAACCCTGGCTTTTCGTCTAATAAGCCAACACACTACCTATTAAACTACGGCGACTTTCTAAACGAAAAACTATGGTTTTTCAAAATCCGACTACCTTGGGTGGACAGCCCCATGGAGGTTTTCGTGTTAGTTTAGAAAAACGCTGTAATCGGGAATGATGCCTTATTGCCTAACGACACGTCTGAAGTATACATTGAGTATGTAATGCTTGCCAATACCCTGTGGTACATCTACTGAAATCGACTGCAAAGCAGTCACAAAATAATCTTCGTTAATTATAAACATTCAGCTGATAATATAATTTTTCAATAGGTGTCAGGTCTTCGTGTCAAACTTCGTCGAAGGCTTGAGGAACGTCTGCAGTATTTTTCACTTCCAGTCGCCTTATCATACACTGTAGGACACTGTGGCTTTTCCCAACTCAAACAACAACAACAACCAAAGGAATTATTATAAAATTTATTGGAAAAGGCGGTATTTTTCATTTTAATTTAAAATTTGGTTTGTTTTCAAGAAATTCTTCCAAGATTATCAAAAATTCCGTATAAAAACAAAACCTTCCTTTACAATTCGATTTTCCATTTGTGGCAGGCATGCTTATCACTAAATTTAGGAGGAGTAACACTGTAACTGCTTAAACTAACATTTTAATTTTCTCTAAAAACCAATATCCGCAAGGCACACCAAGCAAAAAAAAACAAAAAAAAATAAACAAGTCGTCACAGGGGCACCACGTACGAGTACAAGCGAGTTTAAAAATAGAAAATAAATTTCATTGAACAATTTAATTAATCAATATTGCATGCACTTAATACGCCCAGTAGCTGACATGTGAACACTATCGCGAAACACCACCACCACCAACACTAACTGTAGTACGGCAATGGGAACACCAACACGATTACCAAAAATGTGTGCAACAGTAAACCGGGTGACCACATCGAATGCCTAAAACTAACGAAACGCATTCAATTAACAGCGTTCGTGAAGACCGAACAGACTAAACAGAGAGCTATCGAATGAAGGACGGCCGGTAAGACAGACGCTTAAGTAGATGGCCGGTCATTCCCCATAAAAATACTTGGTTGTGGTACTCTCTCATACACACCCAGAGTGGAAATGATGTATCGTTTATAATTTGTTAAACATTGTCAAGTGGTTTGGAGAAGCAACAAGAAAAAATGGTAAAAATTGGCAAATTTAGGTGGCACATGCGCTTATTACATGATCAACAATAATCAGCAACAGCTGCTGCTGTTGGTGGATTACTGTCTAAAATACAAGAAAAAACATGGGCGACAACCATTAGCCTAACAATCTCTTGGCAATTGGCAACAATATCAAACAATGTTTAAAATCGAAGCTATTTTCATCAAGTATTTGCTTAGTGTGACAATATGTGAAGCTTTTGCATTTGTTTCCTTTCCTGTTGCATTCTATTGGGACGCACCTTAAAAAATTTAAATATTTTTAAACACTTTTTAATGCTTCTGTTGTCGCTATCGTAATCACTATTGTTGTAAGACATTTTCTTTAACAACACCAGAACAATTCGTCGCAACATGTTCGCATTTAAATTGTTAGTATTTGTTGTCGACGATGTTGTCGAACATGGAAATGCCATGTGTGTGGCCAATTGTTGCTTAAGTAATGCGAACATTTTTACATGCTTTAGTTGCATGGCCACATGCTTGGATCGTCAAGCATGTTTAACCTGAAGTCAGTGGCAGAAAAATCCTTAACTTCATAATTTCAAGGACCAATCATGCTCTCTATAGGCGGAATCAGCATATACATACGTACATAATTGGCCATTACAACCTTTCAGTTAGGGTTACGGCCTAGCTTCTTACACCACTCATGTTGTGTGTGTTAACTTCATACATGAGTGGTGGGACCTACAGTTAAAAGTCGACTTCGAATGACTGATCTTTGAGAAACTTTTCATGGCAATTTTATTTCACTCGCAGAGTTTTTGCCACAAATCTCTTGAGAGGAAGTTGCCGAAGATATACTTTTTTTATATATTTCGTTTTGATGTCTGACCTGGGGCTTGAACCGTGGCCTTACGTCTTATAAGCCAACACACTACCTACTAGACTGCGACGACTTCTTGGAATTAGCATATCCTTCTTTACTTACTTATTTACTTATTTTATCGGTCATGACAACTTTTTAGCCAGGATTACCACCTAGTTTCTCATACCACCCTTGTCGTGAGTGTTAATTTGATCCGTGAATGGCAGGACCTACAGTTTTATTCGTTTTACAGTTACAGTTTTTGTCAGTACACTATTGAAAGGAAGTTGCTGAAGAAATGTTTTTTTCCACTTTTCGTTTGAGATGTCTGAGCTAGGCTTTGACCCACAGGTTCACGTTTAAAAAGCCAACACCGTACCTACTAGACTTCATTCTTTAGTCATGCGTTTTTTTGAGAAGAGCGCAAAGGCTTGATTCCTAAATCTGGTAATTTCGTTGGCACGTAAAGTCTAAAACGATTTTTAATTAAATACGTAATCCTAGTTCCAAACCATTTACGAAGCATACGTACATAATTGGCCATTATAACCCTTCAGTCAGGATTACGGCCTAGCTTCTCACACCACTGATGTTGTGTGTGTTAATTTTACACATGAGTGGCGGGACGAACAGTTTAAAGTTGACTCCGAACGACAGATTTTTGAGAAACTTTTCGCCGTAGTCGAGTAGGTAGTGTGTTGGCTTATTAGACGTAAAGCCAGGGTTAAAACCCCAGGCTAGACATCAAAACAAAAATACAAAAAATATTTCTTCGGCGACTTCCTCTCAGCAGATTTCTGGCAAAAACTCTGAGAGTAAATAAAAATTGCCATAAAAAGTTTCTTAAACCATTTACGAAAACTATGTTTAAAAAAGACCATTCCCCTAACCATCTGACATACGATTCCTTCTGTGTATGACCTAAATTTCTTCCAGATCTTCGAATAATGAATTCATTAAACCGCATTTGGTGCGACAGCAGCCGTACATTAACAACAAACATGATCGTTACCTCGAACTTGGAACATATGTTAGATGGCATGTATGGCAACATAATTATTTATTACAATTCAAAGAATACCAACAACAGCAACAACAACAACAAAATGGTAAGAACAACATAAAAATATTTCTTTAACATGTTTTTGTTGTAATCAATTTGTTTTTCGGAATATTTTTGCATTTTTTTACCACAACAGCAACAACAACAACAAATACAATAAATAATCAGCCAGTGAAAGAATGGCAGAGCCAATGGCCACTCAACCAAGAGAAATTCTTTAATGTTTTTTCATGTTTTTTTTTGTGTGTTATTGTTGTTATTTGTTTTGTTGTAATTAACATGCGTATGTTGTCAGCGGATATGTTGCTGTTGTTGTCCATTGTAACTATGCCTGTTGCTATTTTAATCTATTGTCACTCGTTAATTTTATACAAAAAAAATTGAAAAAAAAATTTGTTTTATTTTTCTTTTTTTTTTGTAAAATTGTTGGCTGTTTAATGGCACAGTGAGACCGCTTAAAAATTTTTTAATACAAAACCTGTGGGTTTTTCAAAAAAAAATTTTATTTGAGGGAGTTTTTACAAGATCTGTGTATCCCTGGTAGGTCAATACTACTCCTACAATAAGTTAGAAGCATTTTTATTCATCTGATCTACACTCAGCCACAAAAGTATACAACGGTTAACAAATTTCAAAAAAAATTTTAACCAATCCGTTTTCGTTGAAAATCTTTATAATTGTCTGACAACTTTCCTAGATTTTAAGATGGTTTTGGTTAAAAAATTTCTGAAATTTGTTAACTGTGTGCAGGCCCACAAAAGTATACATACGGTTAACAAATTTCAGAAACTTTTTAACCAAACTTTTTACGTTGAAAATCTTTATAATTGTCTGACATTTTTCTTCGATTTTAAGACGGTCTTTTGCATTGGTTCGGAAATTTGTGAAATTTGTTAATCGGATGTATACTTTTGTGGGCCTGTGCAGGGCCACAATTCAGTTCAATTTCAGAAATTTTTTAACCAATGCAAAAGACCGTCTTAAAATCGAGGAAACTATAAAGATTTTCAACGATAACGGATTGGTTAAACAATTTCTGAAATTTGTTAACCGTATGTATACTTCAGTAACTGTGTGTATATCTGCAACTGCTGCAGAAGTCATAGATTAGATCTCCACGTCTTATTCGACTCGCATGCAATGTTTGGGAATAACATACTTGTCTTTGAACATATGTTCACTGCGCTCATCTTTAACCAGTGTAGGCCAGAATTTCGGCGTCAACATTTGATATGTCACTGTTCGGTGATCATGACATTTACACACATACATACATACATACATACATAATTGATCATTACAACCCTCAAGACTACGATCTAATTTCTCACACCATCCATGTTGTGTATGTTAATTTTATTCATAAGCGGCGGGACCTACAGTTTAAAGCCTGAACGATAGATTTTTGAGAAACTTTTCATGTCAATTTTATTTACCTTCCGAATGTTTGCAAAAAATCTTTTGGGAGGAAGTCGCCGTTTAAATATTCTTTTCATATTTCGTTTTGTTGGAGATGTCTAATCTGAGGTTTGAATCGTGGCCTCACGTCTAATAAACACACTACCTACTAGAAGACTACTTCGACTTCGATCATGACATATGTATGTGCTTAGTTTCTTTTCTCTGCAATAACGCTCTCTTGAAATAACGCTGTGACCCGGTATTCATATGGTGTGAATAATCTACTGCTCATCCATTTCGCTGTGCAAACCTTAAGCAGTTCTCGAAATCCTTTACAGTCTTCCATCTTTCAAAAAGTATACCAATACCTTTGCAGAAGATATTGCCCCTTGAATACTCATAACAGTGCTCGCATTGTCGATACTTTCGCTAGGAATATGCTGCAATGTCAGATAGGGTTATATAGTGAGCTGTATTTGAAAATTTCAAAGCGATATCTCCACCCACAGTGCCATTTAACTTTCAGCTTTTCGTAAAGAACTGTTAAGAATCATTGAAGAGGTGCGTTATACCGTTTATTCACAGCACCCCTCTCGGAATAGTTGTTCTGTACTTCCTTGCGACATGTGTGTAATCAACGTTCCGAAATTCTATAAAAAAATTTTGAGTACGAATACTTTACCTATACCACTGTCTTGTTGACCAGAGGCACAGACTTTTAAAAGCTACTAAACCTCTACTCTAAAGTCGCTGAAGTGTGTAGTGGATAGACCAGAGTTCGTGGCCCTGACAACTTCAACAAAACAAAAGCAGTCTTCTGGAAAAAAAAACTCTGAGAGTAAAACGTCGATTTTAAGCTGTATGTCCGGCCACTCATGGATAAAATTAATACACAGAACATAAGTGATGTGAGAAGCTCTGAAAGTAAAGAAAATTGCCATGAAAAATTTCTCAAAAATCTGACATTCGGACTCGAGTTTAAACCGTATGTTTCGCCACTCATGTATAAAATTAATATACACGACACAGGTGGTATTAATCCTGACTGAAGGGTTGTAATTGAGTAAGTATGTATTGCCCAGTCGCCCAAAGGTACAAGCTTTTATAAGCTGCTAAAGGTTTATAGTTGAAGTCTAACAGAAGGAGATAAAACTGACCCGATTGAGTCAGTTCATAATTTACCACACTTATCATAAGAAGTAGTCTCCGTAGTCTAGTAAGTAGTGTGTCGGCTTATTAGACGTAAGGCCACGGTTCAAACCCCAGGTCAGACATCAAAACGAAAATATGAAAAAAATATTTCTTCGGCGACTGTCTCTCAGCAGATTTCTGGCAAAAAGTCTGTTGTTCGGAGTCGACTTTAAACTGTAGGTCCCGCCACTCATGTATAAAATTAACGTACACGACATAAGTGGTGTGAGAAGCTAGGTCGTAATCCTGACTGAAGGGTAATGACCAATTATGTATGTATGTATCATAAAAACAGCAAATAATTCCTAGACGATTACTGTGACTTCGCTAACCTATTCCAAGGATATCATGTATATAAACGGGCTTTACAAACTGCCTCCCACTACTTTTTCAATTGTTTTTTAAAGCTTTAATTGAATTGAATTTTCTGCCACCAAAAACCTTGCAATCGAACCCACCGTATGGTTTAAAACACTGAATAGGTTCGATCGGACTTATGGATTTGTTTCTATTGTTCAAAGCGACATATTTGTAAACGACCGACCGATTGCATTCCATTTTCAAATGACACTCTTTGTCTATTTTAAAAATAGATTTTTTTCCATTGTTGTTGTTTTTATTTGGTTTTGTTTTTATTATCGCATGCAATGTGTTTTATTTTTAGTTGTTGCTGTTGTTGAAAATGTTTTATTTTTAACAACCAGCAACAACTGGATGGCTGGTTGACTGGCAGACACAGCAATTGATTGAATCAAATATTCGTACAACAACAATAGAGAATTACACCGGAAATGGTGTTTGTAGCGGTAATTTGCATTTAAATGCTATTCACTCACTATTTTCAATCAAATGTTTTGTTGTTGTTTTGCTTTGCTTATGATAACGAGAAAATTTATTTGAAATTTTTTTTTTGATTTTTTTGTTGTTTTGGTTTTAAAAAGTAATTAAGTTTTATTATTGTTGTTATTGTAATTGGTGGGGACTTCTGTTTAAGGTACCGTAAATGATGGGCCGTTAATTGTAAAATAAGTTGAAGCGACAATATGTTCTGCTTGTGGTTTTAATTTTATTGCCATTTTTGGTTTTCAAAACTCTAATCATTGATAATAAAAGTTTTTGTTTTTTTGTTGTTGCTGTTGAAACCAGCAAATTGGTGACTTCCTATGGAAGTTTATAGAGTTAGGTGGCAAGTACATTAGACTTCTTTTGTAAACTTTTACTCGAAATATGAAAGCTTTTCTCATTGCAAATAAATTTTTTTTAAAGGAAAACTCTTCTGAAGTCGCCGTGGTCTAAATCCATTACAATTAAATAAACAAACAGGACCTTAGAAGAGTCCTTTAAAACTAAACTTAATCGGTCATTACAGCTATTTAGTCAGGATTGCAACCTAGCACCAGTGGCGGGACCTGCAGTCGCCGTAGTCTAATAGGTAGTTTGTTGGCTTATTAGACGTGAGGCCTCGGTTCAAACACCAGGTCAGGCATCTCCAACAAATCGAAATATTCTCCGGCAACTTCCTCTCAGCAGATTTCTGGCAAAAATTCTGAGCGTAAAATAAAATCGCCATGTAAAGTTTCTCAAAAATCTGTCGTTCGGAGACGACATTAAACTGTAGGTCACGCCACTCATGTATAAAAAATTAACACACACAACATGAGTGGTGCGAGAAACTAGGCCGTAATCCTGGCTAAAGGGTTGTAATAACCAAGTATGTACAGTGCACAGCAAAAGTCTTAGTACGGCAATATATTTTAGCAATTTCATGAATTTTCGCCAAGAGTTTGTATAAAAAATAAGGTTTTCCTATTTATTTTATTAATTTATTTCAATTTAATTATAAAAAAAACCCATTTTTTAATGTTTTTCATAAAACATGAGAAAAATAATAAAAAGTTTCAGATGACTTCATAGGTACCCCCAAGGAGAACCTTGAGTAAATTTAGAATTCAAACGCTTAATATCTGAAAATGTTATCTCTTGTATTTAGTAGAATATCCCTTCCTTAAGGTCGAGCACTCTATTTAACTTATTTGGAATTGAATGTACATGTTTTGTTTAATGTTTTCTGGTGGCACCATTAGCAAGTTTTTCGGATGACTTTTGTTTGAAGTTTAACGATTACGTAACCTTTCTTTTAAATGATCTCCTAAATACGCTCTTGAAATGGTTTCGGGACTTTATGCAAGAGTGTTAAGCCTGTGGGGACTTTTTTGTCGAAATATATTACCGTACTAGGACTTTTGCTGTCCACTGTATGTACACACAGTTACTAAATTATAAATACGGTTAAAAATTGCAGAAATTTTTTTAACCAACCCGTTTTCGTTGAAAATCTTTATAGTTTCCTCGATTTTAAGACGGTTTTTTGCATTGGTTAAAAAATTCTGAAATTGAACTGAATTGTGGCCCTGCACAGGCCCACAAAAGTATACGTCCGATTAACAAATTTCACAAATTTTTGAACCAATGCAAAAGACCGTCTTAAAATCGAAGAAAGATGTCAGACAATTATAAAGATTTACAACGAAAACGGATTGGTTAAAAAATTTTTGAAATTTGTTAGCCGTATGTATACTTTTGTGGCTGAGTGTATGTAAACAAATTTGCAATTACCGTTGTTGTTTTGCACGCTATGCATTGAAACAAATTGCAAAAATAAAATTTTAAATTAAAAAAAAACCAATGAATTCCCAATGGATGTTGGCTACTGAACGTATGTATAATTATTGTTTAAAATCTTTCATATGATGATTTTAATTTTTTTTATTGACTTGAAATAATTGCACTCCATAAAATTTT
This sequence comes from Sarcophaga subvicina, assembly GCA_936449025.2. Classification (NCBI taxonomy): domain Eukaryota; kingdom Metazoa; phylum Arthropoda; class Insecta; order Diptera; family Sarcophagidae; genus Sarcophaga; species Sarcophaga subvicina. The sequence goes on along the minus strand of OW388083.2, from coordinate 107,830,745 downwards.
CCAAATAATTTATGATGTGTTGGGGAAAAACAAAAAGAAAAAAATCGAAGAAAAACATTCGAATTTCATTGAAAAATCGGAAAGCTAGCAGCCAAAAAAGTAAGAATTTAAAGTAAAAATTCTAATTGACTTGTACACCCACCGCAATAAACTAAAGCAGCGTCTAAAAATTATTGTAAAACGAACAAATTAAAATCAAAAATAATCATAAGAAAGAAAAAAAAGAATCGAAAAAAATCATTTGCAATATGGTCGGCAGATGGAACATGTTATAATTCTGAAATTATCTTTTTTTTCTTGTTTTTGTTCTTGTTTTTGTATATAAAAATCTAGAGAAGCAACTGCCACACAGTGATGAAGACGATGATGATAAAGCCCCTGCTTTTAATAAAAATTCTATTTGAAATAACAAATTGGAAATGTGTTGTAAATGTGTAGCATTTGTTTAGTTTCTTAAACAAAAAATAAAAAAATTTTAAATATTGTACGGAATATAATGTTTCTTAGGAATTTCAATGAGATTTAACAGTCGTGCAGTCGTATTGAAAGGAAAGCATGACAGGCATCAAACAACATATGGAAACATGCTCCAATTGCAAAAGTAATACAATCTACTTTTAAATTACGTCTGTATTTTCATTTCAATTTTATATTCACTGATAAAAAGAAACTTTTAAAATATATCATACGCTATGGGGGTTATTGAAGTTGTATTATTAGAAGCGATAGGGTGGTTCAAGTCCTAGCTAAGACGTATCAAACGAAACGAAATATGAAAAAGTATTTCTTTGGAACTTTCTCTCACCAGTCTTCTCACAAATTTATCGTTCGGAGTCGACATTTAGCTGTTGATGCTGCCACCCATGCATAGAATTAAGATACGCATTATGGATGGCGTAAGAAGATAGTTGGTAATCCTGGCTAAAGAATTGTAATAACCAACTAAGTAAGTAGATTTTGAACACTTTATAGAATGCTCTCAAACTGCATTCAATTAGACCACATGTCCGTTCTGTTGCTCTTCATATCGAATTCGTACTTGATTTTGTATTCCTCTCATGCAACGTGGCAAAATGAATTTCAATTCAGCCTGATGGAAAATAATTTCTTTCAAATGGCTGCCTCGGCTGGCCATGCAGTAGCCTACACCAGAAGATGCCGATTTTGGCAAAAAAAATCATCTTTTCAGATGGAGCTCATTTTGATATTGGCGGGTATGTTTTTGAATATCGCATTATCAGCCGCAGAGCTGATGTCGTTTGGCCACCTCGGAGCTGCGATTTGACACCGTTGGACTATTATTTGGGGGGTGCCGTCAAAGATAAGTGTTACGCCGACAAGCCAGAGACAATTGACGCTTTAAAGGACAATATTCGTGAAGCCATTGGCGAAATACAGCTGCACACAATCGATAATGTGCTTAAAAATTGGACCGATCGTGTAGGCCACTGCATGGCCAGCCGAGGCAACCATTTGAATGAAATTATTTTCCATTATTAACCGGAAGGATTGTACTTTCAAATAAAAAAAGAAATTTGAGAAAATATTCAGTAGTTTTTTCTTAAAGCAGTTTAAAAAAAAAAGTTATTTGGCGGACCCATTTTCAAAGTATTATCTGCTAAAAGACTTCAATTCAAAATTGATTTTTTAGATTTAAAAATAAAAATTTTCCAACTAAAAAAAATTTATTACGCTTTCCAAAGGAAATAATTTTCAATAAATAAATGCAATAATTTTCAGAAATTCATATGTGATGCCCATCAAAAAAAAAGGCTCATCCCACAATCTTGCAGTACAGCGTGTGCGGCCTATTAAGGAAGAAAAAAATGTTAGAAGAAAATCTTCTTTACAAGAAACGTTAAAAAAACATATGCAAACACTCAGCAGAATATGTAAGAAATTTCAAGAAAAAGAAGGGAGAGAGTTCCAATACTTTTATGGTGGATTTTAATTTTAAATATTCTTTTTGAGAATCATACGTTTTCAAAATAGGTAGGGAATGTCACATATTATTTTTTTTTTTTTTTTATTTGTTGGGGTTTTTTTTGCTTCATTATTTTTTATGATCTCACACATGTTGTATGCAACATAATGATGATGATTAACACATGATTCGTGACGCGTCATTATGAATTGGAAAGAGTTCATATGTTTCTTAAGAATTTTGTAATACTTTCGTTACGGTTAAGGCGGGAGTGGGCAATATTCATTTGAGGAATCAATTTCTACAGGTCCAGTAAGAGTTTTCAGGGTTAAGCTTGAATTTGGCATGGAATTGCACAAATAAACAGTGAAGACAAATATTTTCACAATAAAATCTAGTAGTTGAGGTATTTATTAGCTTATTAGACGTAAGGCCACTGTTCAAACCCCAGGTCAGGCATCAAAACGAAATTTGAAAAAATATTTCTTCAGCGACTTCTTCCCAGCAGATTTCTGGCAAAAACTCTGAGAGTAAATAAGATTGCCATGAAAAGTTTCTCAAAAATCTATTGTTCGGAGTCGACTTTAAACTTTAGGTCCCGCCAGTCATGTATGAAATTAACGCACACAACATAAGTGGTGCGAGAAGCTAGGTCGTAATCCTGACTGAAGGGTTGTAATGACCAATTATATATGTATGTATGTAGTTGAGGTATACAGCGATCAGAAAAATATTCCAATTTAAGGCCCCCAACTTTAAAAAACTGTTGTTCACCCCAGTTTTTCCGCCTCCCATCATAATGATGTCATGCGTTGACAAAAATTTGTTTCAATAATAATTTCAATTTATTTCCCAGAAGGCGAACAAATGTTACAACACGACTGTTTCTAAATTTATGCACCTTTAAAGACAACTTTTCGGTGTCTCCTCTCCACTTACAGGCCGTTATTTATAGAATATTTTCATGTAAATTTCCTTCAAAATTTAAATTTACCTTTCCTTACATTTTTATTAAGTGTGGGAGATGATTTCAATCGTTTTCTCTACCAAAATAAAATTTATGTTGAAACATAAAATTTCGAAATTTAGGGTTAAAACATAAGTTTTCAATAAAAACAAAAAAGAAATTCTGGAACAAAATGAATATAAAAGTTGTATTCCATCCAACTTGACTATAGGTATGCTATTCCATAATATATGTGCAATACCCTGCCGACATCTGCATTCTAAGTTGTTAAAGTGGGCATACCATAGCTCCCTAGTCCTCTAGTTTATTTTCGTGCTGCCACCTGTCTTTTTTTCCTGGTTCCAAAGCTGAATAATGAAAATTTCCAAATTGAGAAACAATAAAGCCTAAAGTTACTGCTTTAAGGGTTGCAATGGTTGCAAGAGAGAAATTTCGGTTAGGGTAGGTTCACCCCGGAGAGGGATATAATCCAAACTATTACAGATTAAACTTTAGCTGCATGATCAAATCACTGTAGTCTAGTGTGTGTTCGCTTATTAGACGTGAGGTCACAGTTCAAAACCCAAATCAACCATTTTTAAGAAAAAAAAATTTCTTCGGCGACTTCCTCTCAGCAGATTTCTGGCAAAAACTTACTGACTTACTTACTTAATTGGCCATAACAACCCGCTTAACGAATTTCGGCCTGCCGCAACAATTCCTTCCAGGCGCCTCTGCTTCTTGCGCGCCTACGCCAGTTGGTCACACCAATCGATGACGGGACTTCCTCGATTTGGTCCTTCCAACGGATACAAGGTCGTCCTCTTCGCCGTCTTCCGCAGATCCCCACATCAAATACTCGTCTTGCCGGAGCATCCTCCTCCATTCGAACGACATGACCGAGCCAGCGCAGCCGAAGAGATTGCATGATAAGCAACCTTGTCAGCCTTGTCTGAAACCTCGCACGGTATCAAAATGTTCGGCGAGGTCCATTCTTGCCTTGACGGAGCTGCAGGAATTGCTCAACGTCATTCTGCATAGCCTTAGCAGCTTCGCAGGTATACCGAGCTCAGACATTGCGGCAAAAACACGATCCCTTATGGGGCTATCGAAGGCTGCCTTATAGTCAACAAAAAGATGGTGTGTGTCGACTTGTTTTTCGTGGGTCTTTATCAGGATTTGGCGTAGTGTGAAGATCTGGTCGATGGTGGACTTGCCAGGTCTAAAGCCGCACTGATAAGGTCCAGTCAGTGTTTTCAGTCAGTGGCTTCAGTCATTCACACAATACACCTTAAGAACCTTATCTGGCAAAAACTCTGGGAGTAAATAAAATTACCATGAAAAGTTTCTCAACAAATCAGTCGTTCGGAGTCGACTTTAAACTGTAGGTCCCGCCACTCGTAAATAAAATTAACAGGCAAAACATAAGTGGTGCGAGAAGCTCTATCGTAATCCTGACTGAAGGGTTGTAATGACCAATAATGTCATGTATGTAGGGTGTAACAATATCATCAAGAAAAACACGATGTTGTTGACAAATATTATTTAATAGCCCTTGAAATGGCCCCATTAACGAATCGGTGAAAGGTTTTTGGAAAAACTTTTCAAAGAAATATTTTTTTTTTAAATTTAAAAGGAAATGTTTACGTTTTGATGGCAAAGCAATAATAATTTATTGTTGTTGCATATACAAAGGTCATAAAACAACAGTTTCAACATCAACTAATATATGTACAGTGAGCGGCAAAAAGAAACTGTCTACTAAAGGATAAAACTCTAACAATCATCAAACTCAACTTTTACCACTTAAGGAGAGTGCCCGAAAAAATTTGAGAATATTTCGAAATTATTTGTAAGTTTTTTTTTTCAATTTTAAAAACTGTTAATGAAATAATTTTAAAATAAAAATAACGGTAATTTATTATTGAATATTTTTTTAAATGTATAGTTGCTTTTGACGCTCACTGTATGTATAGTCTAATAACAATAAAAAATCAACTTTAAAAAGTATAAAACAATGGCTAACAATTTAAATCTGCCGTTTCAGTGAAATTTATTTCAAATACGAGGTGTTGGTGATAGATTTCAGGACACAGTTTTCTGTATATAATCGGGTAACTCCATAGTATTTCAAATGAACTTGAACCGAAAAATCAATTATAAACTCTTGAGTGATATTATTGAAGCATGAAATTAAATGCTGTGAGTATAAATGATGTAGGAGACGAGGGTTACTTACGTTAAATTGGAATTTAGTAAAGTCTTCTACAAGTAAACGTAAGGAACTTTTGCTTTTAACCACCGTAATGTAGTAGGTAGTGTGTTGGCTTATTAGACGTGAGGCCACGGTTCAAAACCCAGGTTAGACATCTTGAAAACGAAATATGAAAAATGTATTTCTACAGCGACTTCCTCTCAGCAGATTTCTGACAAAAACTCTGAGAATAAATAAAATTGCCACGAACAGTTTCTCAAAAAAAATTTGTTGTTCCGAGTCTACTATAACTGGTAGGTCAGGACAACATAAGTGGTGTGAGAAGCTTGGTTGTAATCCAGACACAAAGGTTGTAATGATCAATTATGTATGTATGTATATAACTTCAGATGTGAATATGTTCTCCTCTTTAGGAGACACACCACCTACTAGACTCTCTAGAAGTCGTTGCAGTCCAGTAGGCAGTGTATTGGCTTATTATACCGTAAGGCCACGGTTCAAAACCCAGGTCAGGCATCTGGAACAAAATAAAATATGAAAAAATATTTCTTCGGCGAAAAAATATTTCTTCTTTCTGAGCAGATTTCTAGCAAAAATTCTGAGAATAAATAAAATTGCCATGAAAAGTTTGTCAAAAATTTGTCGTTCTCAGTCGACTTTAAACTGTGGCGGGGCTACTCATGTATAAAATTAACACACACAACATGGGTGGTATGAGAAGCAAGGTCGTAACCCTAACTGAAAGGTTGTAATGACCAATTATGTATGTATGTATGTATGTATGAGGTCGGACCTACAATTTAATGTCGACTCCGAACGACATATTTGAGGCGTTTTTCATAGCAAATTTATTTTACTCTCAGAGATCTTGTCAAAAGACTGCTGAGAGGAGCTCGAGAAATAAAAATTTTTCATTTTTTGTCTTGCTTAAGATGTGTGAACTGGGTCTCTGTCTAATAAAGCAACACACGACCTACTTAACTACGGCAAATATTTTCTACTCTAACATTTTCTCAATTGTAAGTCAAGGTATTGACAACCACAACTTTTCCTACGACCCTCGTTCCTGTTAAATGTCAACTAAAAACAAATACTCATAAATATATAACACAACAACAATAATAATGATCATAAGGAAATATTTTGTTTTCTTTTAACGTCCCATTTCATTTTTCTCTACTCTTATTCGCCAAACTAACGTTTTCTGGCAGTGTCATGCGTTATGATTAACGGCCGTTTGTTGCAACAAATGATGACAATAGCGACAACATTTATTTGCTGCACAAACACCGCAGATAACAAAGATGTTACACAAAATCATGAACTACGTATAGCATAAATATGTTGCATGCAACAACAATGGCAACTACAATGTAGCCAAAAACAAAAGAAAATCGGTAGAAAGAAGAAAAAAATTGATTTTCTTTTGGGGGACTTAACGAATAGGAAATGGGCTACAGAAGGGATGAATTATTTTGCCTGTATAATGCCTTTGCAAGTAGGATTCACTCATGTATTTGGCAATGTGGTGTTCGTCGTAACCCATATTCATATGTAGCCAACGAAAAGCTCTCCTTTACAGTTGCCTCCCGGCAGTAATGGAAAATCGTTCTGTACACAGGTTTCCTAAGAAATTTGGGGATTGAAACGCCATCTTATCAGCCAACGTTTGCCTATAGCGTGCCTTTTGCACCAGCCATCATCATACAGTTTTTGTGATTTACATCATCAGTTAAGCATAAAGTTATGAAAGAATAGGCCACAACCATAATAATACGATCTGCACAATTGGCCATAAATTTCAATTTCATTTTGGCCTACAATGTTTCGCGTATAAATACTGCATGAAATGCTAGGCGAGCTACTCACTCGTTAGTGGAAAAAGTCTATAAAAGTTTACAGCAAAAAAAAATGGAAAGAAGGTGACAAATCTTGTACAACACCTGCATCTCTGCAACAGCACACACAATCACTTTAAGACCCCCAAAAACAAAAACCAAAACAGAAAAAAGTCACACTTTTAAAAATACAGTTCGAGGAGTACATAGTACAACAGACGAGCAGTATAAGATTACAATACGGTGGAGTACGTTTACGTGTAACAGCAGTTTGTTTGTTTCTTGTCTTAGTCACTCAGATTGGTTGTTGTACAAACTGTTTAATTTTTTTTTTTTTTTTTTGACTAAATACAAAGTATGTTTTGTTGTTGTTTTGTTGTTGTTGTTGTTATTCTTTGGTTCGGTAAGGATTGAATTTATTTTTCAACTTTTCAGTTTTCAATATGGTGTCACAGCATCATACAACATCCGAAACAGAAACAACAATGCAACCAAAGCAACGGTTTTATGACTTTTATGGCAGTCACTTAAAGGAATTCATTCGTGTTTGGCAATAGTTTATTTCCGACTCCGATAATAATATTTCCAATTACCACAGACGTCAACTCATAATTCCAACTTTATGATGGTTTAATAAGACATGTGTAAGATTCGGATGTCGCCGTAGTCTAGTAGGTAGTGTGTTGGCTTATTGGGCGTGAAGGGTTCGTGCCCCAGGCCAGATATCAAAACAAAATACAAAAAAGTATTTCTTCGGCGACTTCCTTTCAGCAGATTTCTGGCAAAAACTCTGAGGGCAAATAAAATTGCCATGAATAGTTTCTCAAAAACCTGTCGTCCGGAGTCGACTTTAAACTGTAGGTCTCACCACACATGCATAAAAATTAACACACACTACATAAGTGGTGTCAGAAACTAGGTCGTAATCCTGACTGAAGGGTTGTAATGACCAATTATGTATGTTAGTAAGATTCGGAAGAATATTATGAAACGCTTTTGGGTCACTATCAAAGCCCACGATCCAAATAAAAGTCATTACTTTGTTTCTATCGCTAAAAACTATAACCAGGAAATCTAGTAGGTAGTATATTGGCTTCTTAGATGTAAGACCACGTTTCAAACCCCAGGTCAGTTATCAAAACGAAATATGAAAAAATATTTCTTTGGCGACTTTCTCTCAGCAGACTTCTGGTAAAACTCTGGCAGTAAATAAAATTGTCATGAAAAATTTCTCAAAAATCTGTCGTTCGAGGTCGACTTTAAACTGTAAGTTCCGCCACTCGTGTATTAAATTAACACACACACAACTTAAGTGAAGTGAGAAGTTAGTTTGTAATCCTGACTGAAGGGTTGTAATGACCAATTATGTATGTATGTATGTACATATTAGAAACCATTTCCTCGGAAGTCTGAGTACTATTTTCCGCTAAGTATTCCCCCTAATGTAGCGCAAGTCAGATACATAGTCTTCGAGAGTTCTTCGGAACTTGCAGCAGGCGGTACCAATGAATGTGCAAACAAAACATTCCCGACAGTGTTCGTGTATGCCTTAGCTTCTAAGCTTTTCTAATCTATTTTCAAACTTGTTCAATTAGTTTGAAGCTGCCTGAGAGTTTAATATCAAGTTTTTTCTGCTACAATATTGTTCCAGAAATAATATGGATTGAAAACATAGCCTGAAGGCTAATTCGAAATATCAAATCTATTGTCATTATCTTCGGAAACTAGGTCTTGTTAAAACAATCGATATAATGGTGACTTATATGGGATCTAAAAACAATAATGTAAAAAGAGTTTACATTGAAGAAAATTTATATCAAAATTTGAACAGAATGCGTCATTAAGTGTGTGTGACAGCTATTGATAGGGAACTACCACGTGATTTGAGCCAAAAAATGGGGAGCGATAAAAACTCTCTTTATACACACAGTAGGTATCTAAAATGCAAGAAAAATTCACGATATCGTGTTCGCCAATCGAAGAGTGTAAGTCCGAGTGATCACGGAAACCATGAGTTTCTCAGGGTTAATCGTCACTACAGAAGGCCAAGGTGGGTTTAGTAGGCAATGTCGATCGTTTTTTGGAAGAAATTTGCTACCCTCAAAGGAATAAAACACCCGTTGTTGAATATTATGTCAACTTACTGTGTCGATTTAAAAAGGATTTAAAAAAGTCGACCAAATTTGGCCGAGGGAAGAATTTTTCTACACCAGGAAAATGCAAGTTTGCAGCAACCGCCTTATTCTACGGGCTTAGATTAGAGTGACGATATTTTGTTTTTAAACCTGAAGTAATGGCTCTGTGGAAAGCGATTTGATGCCATCTCACAAGCAATTTAAGTTTTAATGAACTCAACATAAAATTTGTTGAACAACAAATGAATGAGTAACATAAATTTGAGAAACGTCGGTCAAAGTGCATAGCGCTCAAGCGTTTATCCAAAGCCTGCCTCAAAAAGTTGCACATTAAACACATTATGTATGCAAGTCGATTACAATTGCCTTTATTAGGCAAGAAGAACATTCTTAATCCGATAATTAAAAATTGATCCCGTTCAATAGGCACTTTTCTGACATCTTTAGTTGGGGGAGGCAAGAAATAGACTACCCTAGAATGTGGTATCATAAGTGATATGAGAAGCTAGGTCGTAAAGCTGACTGAAGCAATGTAATGACCAATTATGTATGTATCAGAGATCAGCAATGAGCATTTAAAAAGACGAGTATAATGGAATCATACTCATAATTTCTGATACTTATACGGATTCATACTTATTTTAATATCATACTCATACTACTCATATTCAAAGTTTGAAGTGTACTCATCATATTCATATTTAACAACACGTATGATGTTGTTGATTTCGACTCTCTATGACTCAATATATACAAGAATCACAAAATATGTATGATTCGCTTACGAACTATAAGATACTCACTAGAAGGTGTGTTTCCTCTGCTTACCGCTCTGTCTTTTTTGCTTATGTATCTTTTTCCTTTTTTTGTATACGAAACAATGACTAAGCCTGTAAATTTTGATGAATGATTCGTTTCACTCGAATCGAAACGACCTAATATCGTTTAACATTAAAAATGATAAACAAAAGCCACACAATACAAATACACACTAACACTAAGAATACAATGAACGTGTTGATTATCTAAAGCTGCACACACACATATGTACAACGAACCTGGTTGCACCTGGTACCAACAACAACACGAAATGAAAATAAACCAGCTACGACAAATATGTGATAGACAACATAAGCAAAGTACACAAGCAATAATAACAGAACTCTCGAGAAGGCGGGAACACGAACCTTCCACTTCAAGAATTTTCGTTAGACTGGTTGTGTCGGACTATAAAAGGGCTGGACAAAGCAAGCAGCAGTCAGCCTTGTGTGAAGTTGCGTGTGAACAAAATAAGTCGTGGTTGTAAAGATCCAGTGAATACTTGTGTGAACTAGTAAAGTGAATAAACAGATTATTATTGTTGTATCGTTAAGTTGTATACGGTGGCACATAAAAGTAGTGTAAATAATAAAGAGTTTAACTGAAATTAAACACATTTGTTTTTACTTTGTTTGCAATTAACGAACTCATATTTAAACGTTTTTAAAAATATAAAAACGTTACAATATTATAAGAATTTTTCTAAAGTTATGAATCTAAATGAGTAGGCTTATGAATCAAACATATTCCGAATGGCATGAGTTTGATGTCAATGTTGTACGTATGCTCATTGCAACCTGTACTTATAAATCACCGTTTTGTAGTGAGTATGAATGAAACAGAGTTAAATTTCAATATTGTTGACTCACTTATATACAAAATTTCATGAGTGCTTATGAGTAGCGAAAAAACGATTCATTGCTGATCTCTGGTACGTATGCATATTATGTTATGTAATAAATTCACTCCTTTAAAGTTCTTTCAAAAATAAATCACAAACTTTTATAAGAAATTTTTATAAATTAAAACAACAACAGATGAATAAAATCACAAACACAAAAAATTAAACATGGTGATAACAACAATTACAACAACAACAACAGCAATAGCAACGTCAGTAGTAAAACGCAACACTGAATGGCGGAGTGCAACATGTGCATTTTGAGCATCTGGCATGACGACGTTCGTCCGTTCATTTGTTCGTTTCATTCGTTTATGATTTTTGGCACATGTGCGTAATAATTGTTTGTTTGTAACTTGTCTATACAAATAAATGTTTAAAAATAAATGGTGTTGTTCTTGATGTTGCCGTTGTGGTGGTATTGCAATTGCTGTTAAAACATCAGCAATCAAACAACAAATAGTTGTTGTTGCCATATATATACACAAGAATTTGTTGTATTTTTTTTTTTTGTTTTCTTTTTCTGTTTTAATGTTAAACATACAAATCACTGCGTTTTATAGACAATTTTATTTAATTTTTTTTCTTGTTGTTGTGGTTGTTGTTGTTGTTATTACTTAAAATGCTGCGTTTAAATATCGTTTACAATGAATGTTGTTGTTGCAGTATGTATGTATATGCCCATATGGTTAAGTTGTTCTTGCCACAAATGTGGCAACAACGACTGCGTAATGACACCCGCCCATATAAGGTCATCCGTCAAGACCTACTAAAAGCCATTCATTTTCGTTCACTTTTCTTGTTTTTTTTTTGCTTTTCTTTTTAATCTTAAATACATAGCGTACCATACAGCAACAATAAAGTCGTACATGTAACATGACTGACGTACATGACGCACTTACCAAAAACGACAAACAACTGACATACTCGCATAAAATGCGAACATACTGTCGTACTCTTTGCAGAAATTTATTAAAACGTCTTGACTCTCTTCACCTCACTCCACTTTTTATCACGTCTTTTGGGGCAACACACCAAAATTGGCATCGAAAAACAACAACAACAACGGCAATTACAACAAATGTTTTCAATTTCCCTTTTGAGGCAAATCATAGGAAAAAAATGCATAAGCAATGGAGCGTTTTGTACGAAGCAGGTTTATAATTGAAAAAACCAGCAAAAATTGGGTTGAATTTTTCTGTTTTTGTTTTTGTTTTTGTATTTTTCAATTTAATTTGATCAAATTTAAATTTCCTTGTAATTATTAAAATAATAAAGTGATCAGATTTGATGCATGTTGTTGACGTTGTAATTATAAGGAATATTTAATAAAATTGTTCGTATTTATAGGCTGACAGTAAGGTTTGATATATTTTTTTACGAACCGTCAAACATACTCTTACTGTTACTCTTACGAAGGAATGAAATTTCGAATCTTTTGCTTACTTTCTTGCTTATTTCGTCATTACAACACTTTTAGTCAGGATTACAACCTAACCTCTCGCACCACTCATGTATTGTTTTTTAAATTTATCCATGCTTGGCGGGACCTGCAGTTTAAAGTCGAATTCAAACAACAGATTTTTTGAGAAAGTTTTCATGCTAATTTTATTTTCTCTCAAAGTTCTTTGCCGGAAAACTTATGAAAAGAAGCCACCGACAGATTTGAGAAACCTTTCATGGCAATTTTATTTTACTCCCAGAGTTTTTGCGATTGAGAGAAAATCGCCGAAAGAAATATTTTTTCATACTTCTTTGTTTTCGAAATGACTGTGTTCATTCATTCATTTCGATTCTCTTACTTGCTTTCAAGTTCTGACATCTCCCTCAAAAAAAACTTTACATGGGCATGCAATGCGCTCTGACATGACTATGCAGTATTCAATGATGACATCAACATCAGTGGCGTATCAGGTTTACATACACACATAATTGATCGTTACAACCTTCAGACAGGATTACGACATAGTTTCTCACACCACTTATGTTAAGTATGTTGAATCGACCCCGAACGACAGATTTTTGAGAAACTTTTCATGGCAATTTCATTTTACTCCCAGAGTTTTTGCCAGAAAACTGTTGAGAAATGTCTAGACATGGGTTTGAACTATGGCCTCACGTCTAAAAAGCCTACACATCCATACATTCACTTAGAAGCTCTTCTTGTAAAAATATTCATCAAAAATCCGGTAAACTCGGCAAACTATGCGTAACTGCGAATACCCGTTTTCAGCCACAAAGATCTTAGTCTGCGTGGTAGGTAACATACGCCGGAATAACCGGCACTCAGAAAAAATGATAACAATAGAAAACCATTTAAATGCGATTTTCTGTGGTCTCCTAGATCCAGTGCGTAACTCACTTTCAATTTCACAGATCTCCCACACAAAATTTTACATGGAAATACAATGCATGTCTATGCACGGTCGCCGTAGTCTAGTAGGTAGTGTGTTGACTTATTAGACGTGAGGCCACGGTTCAAAGCCCAGTTCAGACACTTCCTACTAAACGAAATATGAAAAAATATTTCTTCGGCGTCTGCCTCTCAACAGATTTCTGGCAAAAACTCTGAGAGTGAAATAAAATTGCCATGAAAAAGTTTCTCAAAAATCTGTCATTCGGATACGACTTCAAACTTTGGATCCTGTCGCTCATGTATGAAATAAACACACACAACAAAAAGTGGTGTGAGGAACTAGGTCGTAATACTGAGAAAAGGGTTGTAATGACCAATTCTGGATGTTCCTATAAAAATATTTATTAAAAAAACCGGTGAAGTCGGTAAACTATGTATTCCTTCGGATACAATCCAATGAAAAGCAATCTAAATTTGCTTTTAAGTTCAGACATCTTTACATGGTAATGCAATGCGCTCTGCAATGACTAGGCACTGTTCAATAATGGTATCAACTGCCAGTGGTTAATAAAGTTCTGCTAAGACTTCCAGTCTTAAGAATTTCCCGTTCCAGCTTCCTATTGATCCGTGCAGAATTGCAATACCTCGGGGCTGCGATTTGACACCGTTGGACTATTATTTGTGGGGTGCCGTCAAATTTGTCTCTGTTACGCCGACAAGCCAGAGACAATTGACGCTTTAAAGGACAATATTCGTGAAGCCATTGGTGATATACAGCTGCACACAATCGATAATGTGCTTAAAAATTGGACCGATCGTGTAGGCTACTGCATGGCCAGCCCAGGCAGCCATTTGAATGAAATTATTTTCCATTATTAACCGGAAGGATTGTACTTTCAAATAAAAAAGGAAATTTGAGAAAATATTCAGTAGTTTTTTTTAAGCATTTTCAAAAAAAAAGTTATTTGGCGGACCCTTTACTTGCAACACATCTAAAATTGAACCATTTCTAATGTACTCAGCCTATCTGGGTACTTTTGGTACCCTGAAGAGGAGCATTTTATGACGTGCACGTAAAGTATCTATAAAGTCTGGTTTAGCCAACGACAGAATGCTTTGGCTTGTTCTTACTAAACAGCTACCACATCGAAATTGTTTTTTTCCTTCCATTTTTGTTGCAGTTGTTGTTGGAAAAATAATTTTCTCATTTAAGAATATAGTGTAACGACGGTATGTTAAAGACACACACTTGTTGTTTAACAAAATGTACGTGTTGCAAGTTGCAATATGCCACAAACATACAGACAGACATGCAACAAGAAATATTAAAAACAGCGGCTGCAACCAAATGACTAAAACCGTGGACCGATCGGCAGTCGTAGAGAGAGAAAAAAAATCGTAAAAAAACTGTTGAAAAATATTTCTTTAAACTACACTGTACATGGTAGTTTAGTATGTTAAATGTCAATTTTATGTCAAATGTTTCAAAAACAAAACTCCGGGTTTTTTATTTTCAACTCGTATACCTTTATTTGGTGGAAAACAGGGGGGGGGGGGTAAATAAAAAGAAAAACACTTTAAAAGCCATAGCATACCATGCCATATACTAAAAAGAAACTTGTAGTTGTTAAAAATTAAATGGGAAATTAAAACAACAACACAACAACAACACAACAACAACATAACAACACCAACTAGCTTGGCCAACTTAACCAACTGAACCATAATAATCAAAGGCCCTCTCATGGACATACCATATACACACACACGGATATTGGAAAATGCCGTCTACAAAAAAAAACTCCAGCGTACAACACTTTTCATCGAAAATGTAGTTGTTAAAATAAAATGACATTTTAAGGCATGCAACAAACACTAAGTTGTTGCAACAACACCAAAAAAAAACGACAAAAATTAATATGAATATATGGTTGTGGCAAGTAGAGTTTTTTTCTTTTTGTGGCGCAAAAGGATACAAAAAGTAGTTTTAAATTGTAATTAAAATTTTTATTAAAATCCAGGAAAACAACAACAAAAAATTGTTGTAACAGATGCAACAGAATAAGGAAATCTGAAGAAACTTTTCATGGGAATTTTTACTTTCTCTCAGTGTTTTTGCCAGAAGACTACCTCTCAGTAGTGGTTGTCGAAGAAATATTTTTTCATACTTCGTTTTGTTCTGGTTTGTTTTGGCTGGGGTTTGAACCAAAAAGATGAGTAGAATCGAATCATACTCATAATTTCTAATAATTATACGCATTCATACTTATTTTAATATCATGGAACCTCTACTACTCATATTCAAAGTTTGAAGTGTAATCATTATATTCATACTTAACAACACGTATGATGTTGTTGATTTCGACTATCCACGACTCAAAATTTACAAGAATCAGAAAATAAGTATGATTCGCGAACGAACACTAAAATACTTACTAGAAGGTTGTGTGTTTGTTATGCTTGTGAATTTAAATGAGTAGGCTTATGAATCAAACATATTTCGAATGGTATGAATTTGATTTGTAAGCATACTCATTGCAACATGTAGTTATAAATCAACGTTGTAGTGAGTACGAATGAATCAGACTACATAGTTAAATTTCAATATTGTTGACTCACTTATATTCAAAATTTCATGAGTGCTTATGAGTAGCGAAAAAACGATTCATTGCTGATCTCTGGCTTGAAACATGGTCTCAATTCTAATAAGCCGACACACTACCTACTAGTTTACAGCGACCTAATGGGTCCGGTGATTAAAAATGTACCTTTCAGGTGGCATAAGTAAGTGGTATAATGGTATAATGGTGGTACAAAAATGTTCATGAAGTTAGGTGGATTTCCTATAAAAAGTAATTCAGAGTTTTTCTTGTTAAAATTTAGATTAATTTCCAGATTTTTTACTGTTATTTTAATTTAAAATTATTCCAGCACCTTCCAATAATTACTGAAGATTCTTCTTTAGATTAGAATCATACATACATACATATATAATTGGTCATTACAACCCCTCAGTCAGGAATATGGCCTAGCTTTCCATACCACTCATGTTGTGTGTGTTGATTTTATATATGAGTGGCGGGTTGTACTGTTTAAAGGTGATTCCGAACGACAGATTTTTGAGAAACTTTTCATGGTAATTTTATTTGCTCTCAGAGTTTTTGCCAGAAATCTGATGACAGTAAGTCACCGATGATGTCTGACCTGGGGTTTAAACCGTGGCCTTACGTCTAATAAGGCAACACACTACCTACTAGACTACGGTGACTTCGATTAGAATCATACACAAAAAAGTATTTGGTCGATGCATTGTAACCGGAGCGAAAACACACTTTTGAGCGTGATAGGAGGCAGTTCTTAGCTACGCATGCTGACACAGGGCTCCTTTGGAAGCAAAACTCCATCCAAAATAAGCAAGTTCCTGAGCAAGAAAATCCCGTGTAAAGCAAGTAAACATCTGAAGAGTTATTGCTAAACAATTTGTGGAATGGAAATCTTCTTTATACCTTGTATTTACAGGCTCACTATTGATACGATCTAGAAGGACACAATCTCTATACCTGTAAAATACTTCATGAGAATAAACTAAGGAATGGAATGGAAAAAAACTGGAGTGAGACAATGATGCGTTTTAATACAACTACGTTTCAACATTGTTCTTGATGTTGAATAAAGAAAATACTGCAGAGGATTTCGATGGCATCTATAAAGCGATTAAGGAGTCTTGATTAGGTCCACGAGATTTGCCTCTGTTCACACCCGCTTAGATAAATTTCAGATGGCACGATTGTTAGGCGTAGCGACAGATATGTAGCTTAAGGAATATACATAAAGAAGATTCATGCGGGTGAACTCTGACGATAGTCACGCTCTGCAGATGGACGTTGTAATATGTGTTGATGTGTTGGCCTACTGAACATTGTATTGAAAGCCTGTCATACATCTAAGAGGACAAAAATTAATATAATCAACCCCAAAGTTAAGCCGACACTAATGTATGGATGTGAGACATGAAATTCAACTGCACCGTCTAACCCCTACAAATGCAATTCAAGTGTTTGCCAATCAAAGTCTGAATAGGATTCCTTAAATCTTTTCGTCAATCTTGATGAAAACCTTCTCAAAAATATGTCACTCGGAGTCGACTTTAAACTATAGGTCTCACCAGTCGTGCATAAAATTAACACACACAACATAAGTGGTGTGAGAAGCTAGGTCGTAATCCTAACTGAAGGGTTGTAATGACCAATTATATATGTACAGTGGGCATCAAAAGAAACTGTACATTACAAAAAAAATATACATTAATAAATTGCTGTTATTTTTATTTTAAAATTGTTTCATTAACAGCTTTTAAAATTGAAACAAAAAAATACAAAAAATTTATAAATATTGTCAAATTTTTTTCGGCCACTCTCCTTAAGTGGTAAAAGTTGAGCTTTGTGATTGTTAGAATATTATTCTTAGTGTACAGTTTCTTTTGACGCTTATTGTATGTCTGAATACATGTGATCTGATTGCAAACACATTTGTAGGAACTTTCTGGATGGATACAGCATCTCGTTTGTTACATTTCAGCTGCGAAAAAAATCCAGAGAGATAATACGGAACACGTGTGGAAGTACTTTGGATACCTATTGCGACCACCCTTATGTTACACATGTGGCCTTTTATGGCCCCATTTGTTGTTTCAAAGTTCAGCCTGGTTTCAATCTAAATGTGGATAACATACAGAAGAGTATGAAAACATTTTCTCATGAACATCTTCTTAAAGAGTGCAGCAATTAGTCTCAATACCTCGTATCATTCTTATACATTACCTTTAGTGAACGTCAAAAGAAATTGTTTCATTGCCAGTTTTGAAAATTGAAACAAACAAAAAATTACAAAAAATTACGAAATATTTCACAAATTTTTTCGGGCACTCTCCTTAAATATTTGGTGATTGTTAGAATTTTATCCTTAAGTAGACAGTTTCTTTTGACGCTCACTGTATGTATGAATGTAAAATATATTAGAAGAGAATAAGCCAACTAACTGGTTACTTCCTCTACATCTTCCTGGAGTTGTCCTATACTAGGAAGAGTTTCCATTGATGTTAGAAAACTGCATACCTATATCAACATTAAATTCCTCTACACTTGTTTATAAAGGGTGTTTTTTATAGAGGTATAGAACTTTAAGTTGCAACAAAACAACGATGGATTATTCGATTGACATGAATTTTATTTATCCGAAAGATAATCTTGTGGCATTACATTTTAAATATGATTTCTGGCATATGACCGCCACGGCTAGCGCGGATGTAGTCCAATCTGGACGTCCAATTTTCGATGACTTTTTCCAACATTTGTGGCCGTATATCGGCAATAATACGGCGAATGTTGTCTTCCAAATGGTCAAGCGTTTGTGGCTTTACCGCATAGACTAATGACTTTACATAGCCCCACAGAAAGTAGTCTAGCGGTGTTAAATCACAAGATCTTGGAGGCCAATTCACAGGTCCAAAACGTGAAATTAGGCGGTCACCAAACGTGTCTTTTAATAAATCTATTGTGGCACGAGCTGTGTGACATGTTGCGCCGTCTTGTTGAAACCATATCTCCTGGACATCATGGTTATTCAATTCAGGAATGAAAAAGTTAGTAATCATGGCTCTATACCGATCACCATTGACTGTAACGTTCTGGCCACCATCGTTTTTGAAAAAGTGCGGACCAATGATTCCACAAGCCCATAAAGCGCACCAAACAGTCAGTTTTTCGGAATGTAACGGTGTTTCCACATACACTTGAGGAATACCTTCACTCCAAATGCGGCAGTTTTGTTTGTTGACGTAGCCATTCAACCAGAAATGCGCTTCACCGCTAAACAAAATTCGCTTATGAAAATCGGGAACAACAGTAATCTCGTTTTGGGCCCATTCGACGAATCTACGCCTTACTTGATGATCGTTTAGCTTCAAATCTTGCAAGAGTTGGATTTTGTAAGCACGCAAACCAAGATCCTTCCGCAAAATCTTCCATAAAGTGGATGGACACAGATCCAATTTCTGTGCTTGATGGCGAATGGACTCATTCGGGTCTTCCTCAATGCTACGCTCTACAGCAGCAATAGCTTCTTCTGTACGCACCGTACAGCGTCTCTGGGGAAAACGTTCCATGGTTAATCGAATTAACTGCTCTGATGTACGATTTTGTCGACGATAAAATGGACGTAGTGAGCGATACGTTTTCCGTACAGAACCATTATTTTCGAAATAAAATTGCACTATTTGCAAGCGTTGTTCAGGCGTGAGTCTATTCACGATGAATTGCCAAACCAAACTGAGAATAAGTCACTTGACAGCTGTTACATCGGTCGCCATCTTGAAAAGTAATGCCAACTTAAAGTTCTATACCTCTATAAAAAACACCCTTACTAAGTAGTACAGAATTTGCTGTTTTTACTCTTTCGACTTTGCAATAACCGGTACAAACTGTGCCTAATGTACTTAACACTTTAACGTTGTAGTTTATTATTAAAATTTATTTAAAAACGTACGTTTTTATTGTTTTTTAATTATATTTTAACTACAATATTTATTAAATATTTATTTAAAAATATTAAACAGTTCAGGTGTTAATGAGTGCGATAAAACCTTAGACTAAGCTTCGCTAGGTAAGTTTCGAGGAAAGCAATTATTTATCCAAAGTGATAAGAGAGATTCAATGAAATTTTATAAATAAATCCCGAAGATTTACTAACTTTTTTATTAGATTTATAAAATAAATTACTCGTTAGAATTTAGAATTTCTAAATGACAGAATAATTATCGCTATTTCCGTAGTTGGAATTTCATGTAGAATTTCTGTAGACGTAGTTTTTTTTATTGCAAAAAAAATTGTTCATTTAATATGCAAATTTGTTTTAGAGATGCGCCTTATTTTGTGATGGAATTTAAAATTTATTAGAAATGGAAAACACAACAATTATTAACGGCAACGTATTTACAATTCGACAGTTTGCGGAGAATAAGTTAAGCGCTACAGTAAGTTGTAATTTATAGGAGCCCAAGAAGATCCTTTGCTTTGTATATTGTCACTCCATGACAATACTACTGACAGACCAAACTCCAGCAGACATCTTCTAGGTTTCATACGTAATTGGTCATTACAACCCTTCAATCAGGATTGCGACCTAGCTTCTCCTACCTCTTATGTTTTGTGTGTTAATTTTATACATGAGAGGCGGCATATGCAGTTTAAAATCTACTCCGAACGACGGATTTTTGAGGAACTATTCATGGCAGTTTTATTTGCCCTCAGAGTTTTTGCCAGAAATTTGCTGAGAAAGAGATACTGAAGACATATTTTATCATATTTCGTATTGTTGGAGATGTCTGACCGTGACCTCACATCTAAGAACCCACCACTATACCTACTAGACTCTGGCGACTTCTTCTAGGTTTCCGTGATCATTATTCTAAACATTGCAATTAAAGAAAGTGACTCATCTAATTTCTTTATTCATTATCAAGTGGTAAGAAGTAATTATTGTACGCATATGGGGTCATATCTCCGCAATGGCCTCAAGAATGTTGGTCTCTAGTTTGTCGGCATAACACTTTCCTTTAACAGGGCCCCACAGAAAATAGTCCAACGGTGTCAAATCACAGTTTCTTGGCGATCAATTAACGTCAGCATTTCGGCTAATTAAAGCCGCCGTAGTCTAGTAGATTGTGTGTTGGCTTATTAGACGTAAAGCCAGCCTTCCAACCCCAGGTCAGACATCAAAACAAAAATACAAGAAGTATTTCTTCGGTGACTTGACGTGACATGAAAAGTTTCTCAAAAATATGTCCTACGGAGTCGACTTTAAACTGTACATACCGCCACTCATGTATTAAATTAACACACACAACATAAGTGGTTTGAGAAACTAGGTTGTAATCCTGACTGAAGGATTGCAATGACCAATTATGTATGTTATGTATGTATGTGTATTGTGGCTAATTAAACGGTCATCAAACGTTTGACGCAATAAATCAATTTCGGCATGAGATGTATGGCAAGTTACATCATCCTGTTGAAACCAAACATCGTTCGCATCAATACCATGAAGAAAGGGTACAAAAAAATTGGTTATCTTGGTGCAATAGGTGTCTCCATTGACCGTAATGGTTGTGGTGTCCTCATTTTCAAAGAAATATGAACCAATGTTGCCTTCGCTCCTCAACCTGCACCAAACAGTCACTCATAATGGATGCATTGGCTTCTGTAAAACCACATGTGGGTTTTCTGAGCCCCAAATACGGCAATTTTGGTTATTAACGTCCTCACAAAAATGGAAAGGAGCTTCTCCCGAAAAAAATGTGTTTTTTTGACAAAATCGACATCATCGCGCAGTTTCTCGTCGGCCCAAATTTCCAATAAATGCCAACGTTGCTCAAGCGTCAATCGTTTCATTCTGTTCAGTGGAAATAATATACTAAATTTTGTGACAGACTAGAATGACATAAGTATTGCCAGATTCGAAATAACCGTTGCTTCAAATTTAAGCCGATACAGGGCCCATCCCATAGTACGCCAAATACATATGTTTCCTTTATTTGATCAAGTTTTATTATGGAAAGAGTGTCCATTCTTCAAGAGCTCTGTAGAATTAAGACTTATGTGCCGCTGGGATTGGAGCTTCGTCTCAGAAGTTGTAGTGTGTTAAAGTTATGGACACATGTTAGCCTGCACCAATATGCCAATTTTGCTTATTAACATATCCACCAAGATGAAAATAAGCTTCATCCGAAAAGATGGCAAAATCGACATTATGGTGCAGGCTGTTGTTGGCCCAAATTTCCGATAAATCCCTACGTTGCTCAAACGTCAATCGATTCATTTTGTTCAGTGGAGATAATATACTGAATTAATTGACAGAATAGAATGACTTAAGCATTGCCAGATTCGAAATAAGCGATGATTCAAATTTAAACCGATAGATGGCCCATCCTATATAAGCAAGCTTTATATACGCAACTTCCTGAACTTGTTACAAATCGTTCATTGAATCGATTTTATTTTCCTACCACGATTGGCGGGGGCATATTACAAGCGCTTACATCAACTTAAGTTGTGTAATTTTATTGTAAATTAATTGTATTCAGTGTTTAACAACGAAATAGCACCTGATATTATTGAATATTGTTTTGGGAAAATTTATATAAAAAAACAACGAATATTTGAATAACACAATGCAGAGCCTTCAAATAATGCATTCATGCCTGAGTTAAAAGTTATTAAAAATAATAATTTTAAGAATGTTTTCAATGTGAATTCGTGTTAAAATCTTAAGCATTTCATTACATTTAATATTGTAGAGCTTTTCCAAATCCTTATGAATACATTCTTTTTGAGAACTGCATTTTAATTTTCAATTGTTGTTTGTGATTTTGTCACACTCACTTTTCGTTAAGGGGTAAGTAAAATTATTTTTAAAAACGTTAGACGAATATTTAATTACCAACAATTATTTTAACAAATGTTTTTGTTTACTTAACGATTGTTTAGAGAGAGAAAAAAAATTTAATTTAATTAATTTAATTATATTTAATGAAATTTCCTATTAAAATAACAAAAACAATAAATGGAAATTATGCATTTTAATTTTATGGTTTAAAATAAAATACAACAAAAATTAAATAAAAAAAAAATTTCGCATTCACGGAATGTAAGAAATGATCGAACATTTTAGTGGAATTTGGAAAATTGATTGCTAAAGAACAACAAAAAAGGCTTACAGATAGTGAAACTTGGATTTAGAAACGAAATTTTAATGTATAGGCTTTCTATCAATTTAAATTTGAGCCATCGGTGTAAACCGATTAGCATTTGGTGGTTGGTCAATCACTGTTCAGTACATATCTAGTATATTAGCAGTTATAAGTTGTGCAGAACCTGCAGCGATGACCCCTGCTATAATTTTCTTACAATACAATACAATACAGCCTACAGCCTGTCACAAACTCATTCACTTTAAGGTGCAGGCTAACATGTGTCCATAACTCTAACGCACTACAACTTCTGAGACGAAATCCGATTCCAGCGACACGACGGTCTAAATTCTGCAGAGCCTTTGAAGAATGGACACTCTTTCTATAACAAAACTTGATCAAATAAAGGAAACATATTTGGCGTACTACGGAATAAGCCATCTATCGGCTTAAATTTGATTTCGAATCTGACAATACTTATGTCATTCTAGTCTGTCACAAAATTTAGTATATTATCTCCACTGAACATAATGAAACGATTGACGCTTGAGCAACGTTGGCATTTATTAGAAATTTGGGCCGACGAGAAATTACGCGATGATGTCGATTTTGCATTAAAAAAAATCATCTTTTCGGATGAAACTAATTTTCATCTTGGTGGATATGTTAACAGGAAATTGGCATATTGGTGCAGGCTAACATGTGTCCATAACTCTAACGCACTACAACTTCTGAGACGAAGCTCCCATCCTAGCCACACATAAGCCTTAATTCTACAGAGCTCTTGAAGAATGGACACTCTTTCCATAACAAAACTTGATGAAATAAAGGAACATGTTTGGCGTACTATGGGATGGGCCCTCTATCGGCTTAAATTTGAAGCAACGGTTATTTCGAAGCTGGCAATATTCATTCATTCATTCATTCTAGTCTGTCACAAAATTTAGTATAGTATCTCCACTGAACAAAATGAAACGATTTACACTTGAGGAACGCTGGCATTTATTGGAAATTCGGGCCACCGAGAAACTGCGCGATGATGTCGCTTTTACCAAAAAAAAAAGAATATTTTTTCGGATGAAGCTCCATTCCATCATTGTGAAGAAGTTAATAACCAAAATTGCTGTATTTGGGGCTAAAAAAACTCACATGTGGTCTTACAGAAGCCAATGCACCCATTACGAGTGTTTGTTTGGTGCGGCTTGTGGAGCGAAGGCATCAATGGCCCATATTTCTTTGAAATAAAGGACGAGGCAACTATTACAGTCAATGGAGGCACCTATCGCGTCCTGATAACAGATTCTTTGTACCCTCTCTTCATAGTATTGATGTAAACGATGTTTGATTTCAACAGGATGACGTAACTTGCCACACTTTTCATGCCACAATCGATTTATTCCATCAAACGTTTGATGGCCGTTTAATTATACGAAATACACATACAGTGGTGGCCTTATAATTAGAAACGATGTTTCTTTAACAGAGTTCTCTGGAGTGACGAATCTAAGTTTAATTTGTCCAAATCTGATGGAAAAACGTATGTAAGACGTCCTCCAAACAAAGCCAGGTACACAGTGAAAACTGCAAAACAAATTAACAAACATACACGTTGCTAAGTCGTTTCTAATTATAAGGCCACCACTGTACATAACATACATAATTGCTCATTACAACCCTTCAGTCAACGGCCTAGTTTCTCACACCACTTATATTGTGTGTGGGTTATATTTTATACATGAGTGTCGAGACCTACAGTTCAAAGTCGACTCCGAACGACACATTTTTGAGAAACTTTTCATGGCAATTTTTTTATTTGCCCTCAGAGTTTTTGCCAGAAATTTGCTGAGAGGAAGTCGCCGAAGAAATACTTCTTGTATTTTTGTTTTGATGTCTAGCCTGGGGTTTTACGTCTAATAAGCCAATACACTACCTACTAGACTACTGCGACTTCCTTACCCCAATTCCCATACTCTGGTGAATTACGGTATGTTTCTATTTCCAATTTCTTCAATTAGCCGAAATGCTGATGTCAATTGATCGCCTAGAAACTGTGATTTGACACCGTTGGACTATTTTCTGTCTGGCCCTGTTAAAGAAAAGTGTTATGCCGACAAACCAGAGACAATTGAGCCTTTGCAGGCCAACATTTGTGATGCCATTGCCAAGATACAAGCCCATTCACTCGAAAAAATACAAGAAAATTGCTGCGATCGTACAAGGTACTGTGACGCCAGTCGCGGCAACCATATTAATGAAATAATATTCCATTTCTAACCAGAACAATTGCACTTCACAACAAGAAAATAAATTTTGCAAAATTTCAAATCATTTCTGTTTAACTGCATTTTTAAATTTAATCATTTAAAAGGCCCACCCTATACAATAAGTCTATTCTAACTGCAAGCCTCAATTAAATGCAAAAAACAAGATTTTTTTTTTTCAAAGAAAAACATTTTTAAGTGCCAAGATCTTGGAAAGTCAAAAGGTTAAAATATTCATTTTACATCCGTTTCAGTTGAAGTTAGCAAACAAACCTATCGCTTGACTGACTTTTATTCTTCACTTCCACTCTACGAACTGAAAGAAAGAGAACTCTTAGCGAAAAACAAATTGTAAAACGATCGCTTGCATAGGATTTTATTGCAAATTGCAGCTGAACGCAGAGAAAAAAACAGAACAGAACAGAACTGACTGATTGACTTACTGGGTGGCTTACGTTGAGCCATAACAGTTGCGTCAGCTAACAATGGCCATAAATTCGTTCGTTTGTTGTAAATGGCTGGTGTTCCATATCAATGCTATGCCGATGCTCTTTCCGCATTTAGTTTTTTGTTTTTTTCCTTTAAGACATCAAAAATAACACATTCATATGTATGTACATACAGTGCAAGTCAAAAGAAATTGTACATCAACTTTTACCACTTAAGGAAAGTGCCCGAAAAAATTTTGACAAAAAATTTCGAATTTTTTTTGTAATTTTTTTTTTTTTATTTCAATTTTAAAAACTGTTAATAAAATATTTTTAAAACAAGAATAACGGTAATTTTTTAATGTATATTTTCTTTAAGGTACAGTTTCTTTTGACGCCCACTGTACATGCACTCAATCTTATTTATTGTTTGCTTGGATGACTATAATTGCTTCATCACTTTCCCAAAAAAAGAAGAAGAAAAGAAGTCGTATTGTCTGGCAAAATGCTATAAAAATGATTTCCGCAGTTCTCAGAGCAAACATGTGTGGAGGTGGTGGTGGTGAAGGAAGTGATGGCAGTGCCACCGTCTTCATGATCATCATCAGCAACATTGGATGACTTGGAATTGTTATTGCTGCAGTAGCTATAGCAGTTGTTGCTGATACTGCCGATGATGAGGCTTGATTGTTGCCAGTTTATCGTTGTTTTGCACCGAAAATAAAAAACGAACAACAAAAAAATTTGTTTTCAATTCAAATTGAACACGTGCGTCCGGTTGTTGTTGAATTTATGTTTTATAAGTTCCAACTACTACTCGTATTTTCAATATTTATGCACAACATTTTCATTTTATTCAGACACTCACTCGCATTCATTCATTCCAACCACTCGTTTGTTTATGTTTATTTATTTCTGGGCTTTTTTTTATTTGTTTGTTTGTTTCCTTGATTTTATTTCTTATTTGTCTGCATTTAAATTATTTGCCACCACCACCACCGTCATCACCACTAACATTCGTATCACAATGAACCCAACCAAGCCGTACATCGACTTCATTACATAAATTGCCTCCAAGATAATATATTCCGAAATTCCTCAACTACAACGTTTCCATTCATTCATTCACTCATTTAGCATGTGAATGTTCTTTCCTTCGCTTTATTTTCTTCTTTATTTTCTCTCTGTTTCTGTTTCTTTTTTGGCGGATGCATTTAACTACTGTTTTAAATTCACTTTTTTTGTTTAAATTTTTATTGAAATTGAAAACAATTCTTCATTTTCGAGACATGATTTCACTTTGATGTCAGACAATTAACTCACACAGCATGTGTATAGTCAAACTGATCGTCAGTGTTAAGCAGCATGGTTATCCCACACAAATGTCTCTTCTAGCACTACACACCTTGGCCACTTATCTGTCAATAATATTCGGGCCACTTCTGTGGTGAGTACTTCTTCGATAATTAATGGTGCGCTGTGAGACAAATGAGCATGTGTGTATCATCATAATGAAAATGAGTCAGCAATAAGCATATTTCTGAAGACTTTATTGCTTAATAATAAGAAGACCGAGTCAATAAATTCCTGCAGTTCATGTCAAAATTTCTTTTCAATGTACAATTATCGGGTGATAGGAATGTTATCAATTAAAAAGGATGACATGAAATGTTCTCAGAAACCTACACACTACATTGCTATTTCTACCGAAGTCTTTATGCGAAAACTATCATTATATCTCGTGAGTTCCTGTTATTAAATTAAACGATTAAAAAGGTGACAAGCATTCTCCACAATCCGCTCGAAACGTCTAAAAGCCTCAATGACTATTTAACGCCTACATTAAGCGAGATAAGCTGCCATATACCAGAGCATGCTTTCCTCTAGAACTGTCTTTAGATGGCTCTTCAATTGTGCAGCCCTTGCGCTGGCCAACTTATCATTCTTCCCTAGTTTGGTAGAACTTGGTCAGTACACGGACTGCATTCACCCGTCGCGTATCAACAGAGGCCGCTATGCGTGCTCAATTGAGCTTATGGTACCAGAGCTATCACTCCGACCTAACCTAAACTAGCTTTTCAGTTACTAGATGACATACATAACATACATACATAATTGGTCATTACAACGCTTCAGTCAGGATTACAACCTAGTCTCTCACACCGCTTATGTTGTGTATGTTATTTCATACAAGAGGACCTACAGTTTAAAGTTGACTCCGAACAACAGATTTTTGAGAAACTTTTTCGTGGCAATTTTATTTACTGCTGAGAGGGAGTCGGTGAAGAAATATTTTTTCATATTTAGAAATGTCTAGATTACCTTCAACTAATACAGGCAAGCTTAATATATATAATATCTCACTGTGTATCGCATTCTGAGTGAAACGACTTTAGGTTGGGTAAGATATGGTGAAGCGCCTCAGTCTTAAAGGAGAAGATTACTCTCGGGCCAGCAGTTAGAACGATTGTGGTACCACAATCAATATTCAAGCCAAGGCTCAAACATTGCATAGAGGAAACCTAACCGGGTTCAAAAAAATTTTGCTATTTCGACAATCTTTAAATTACAGAACTCGGTCAAGGATGTCAGAAAGTGAGAGGTCAAAAACCACAATCTCCTTCCATAGTTCCTGCAGAAATAATTTGCTGCCAAAACGGCAGTGGTTCGCGAGAATCGCTAATGTGCGATAGATGCGCAGCGATTTAAGCATAGAAGTGAGTCGAACCTCTTCTTATCCATAATATTGCACGTACGCGCTTTCTGCTAACGAGTTTGAGACTCGCGGTAAAATGATTACATGAGTTACAATTTAATTGAGGTTTGTAACATTTCGGATATTGCGATTTCCATGCCGGCTCTGGCCTCGCATCAATTTCGAACGATATCTCTATGTCCCGAAACCTATATTAGAGTTCCATTTGAATGATCCAAAATTTCTTAGAAAGGTCCTCAATATTCATGGACATTTTCATATACATTGAAAGTACGTTCGTTAGGAACTTAATCACAGCCTGGCTGTCCGACTAAATCAAACGATTTTCAGAGCAAATCCCACCACCCAGCAAGCATTTCGCCGCTTTTTAAGTAGTTCTGATATCTCTGCTTAAAAAACGCTGTAAAAGTAGGTCGGAGTGGTAGCTTTGATAGCAAAACCTCACCGTAGCCCTTAGTGAGTGCAATCCAAGTACTGACCGAATTCCACCGACCTCATAGAAAAAATTAATCAGCGCGGGGGCTGTAAAAGTAAGTAAAGAAAGACTTGTAACACCAAAGATATCTAGACATGAGCTATGTGCTTGTGCCTACCGATATACTACAGAAGTCAAGAACATCATCGATTAAGTGATCCCTTATTTATTCGAGTCCTGAAACACGCACTACTGCCTGGTTTTAAGCCTGGAAAGTGGCAAATTAGGATTTCGAACATTTTTTGGTAAATAATGCACGTCAACTTTAGCAGGGGTTACTTCCTCAACTTTCTCAGTGAAGATTTCAACTTCTTAGGCAAAATGCGTAGTCGAACAAGACGCCTACTCTGCAGGTGTAATAATTGTACCCCCTACTAAGCAGATTCACGCACTATCGAACACTATGTAGGCTCTTGTATATTTTTATCGAAATGAATATGCTGTAATCGACTCTGCGTGTTATTCTAGGTCTACCGATAAATTCACCACACAGAGCTAACTTTGTATACCCACCTCCTCTACTAGTGTAGGGCATATCATACAACAAAATCACATGACACATATTTATTCATAATTTTGAAATTTATTCAATGAATTTGTAAGAATTCATTTCAGACACAGAAGCAGCAGGGCTATTAACCGACACATTTTCTCTAATTGCTTAGGGCATAAAGAAGAGGAAGAAGAAGAAGAAGAATAAGACCCATGTGAAATACTTAAAGAAAAAGATGCGGGTACAATTTAACGATCATTTGCTACAATTTTATATTGTGTTGCAGCATTTATGGTCTTTTGTAGAGCGTAAGCAATTTGTGGTTGATTGTTTAAAATAAACAAGACAACCAACCATCCAAGTGAATGGGAATGGGAATGGAATGAGAATAAGTGATGATCTAACCGTATCACATTAATGTCGAACATTAATGAATGAATGAAAGAAAGAAGAAGCAGAAAGAAGAGAAGAAGAAGAAGTATCCAATTTAATATACTTAAGCCTGACCTAACTGGCGTAACAATAAACATTTTTAAATTCACAACACAGAACTTAAGCAAACAAGTTAAGTTACATGTGTAAGTATTATTATGAAGTGAACATTTCCTTCAGCCTCAACCCTAATTACTGTGTATGATTTCGAAAAAAAAACAATGAAACGCGAAATACAAGAAGCAAAAAAAATCCAACAGAATTAATAGACATCAGCTGTGACGAGTAGCCAGCCAGCCAACAACTTCAAGATGATTTAAGATTCACATCTCGCCTGTTGTAAGAATACTGTTTAGATTGGTTTGATTGTTCATCTTTATTAAGGCAATAATAGCCAGAATAATGATTTTACTGTAGAAAAAAGCAACAATCTACACTTGTAGCGGAAGTTCCATATGTTGCAAGAAAAAACGATAACAAAAAAAAGAAAAATTAATGAGTTCCGCCTTACAGCAAATAAATACAAATAATCACAGCATCTTCATTATCAGCATTATTAAAGCATCACTTTTTTGATCAGTTTTTTAAATGCTGATGTCAGTTAATAAAGGCCAATATTAATTGGTAAATAGTGTACCATAAACAATAAAAAAGTGTAGAGAATATGTTCATGTTTAATTCAGTTAAGCAAAATCAAAAAAGAAGCTCTCAAACAAGCTCACAAAGTGTCAGATGATGAATTATCAATCGCATTAAGTCCTATAGTTGTCATGGTGGAAGACAACATATACACCAGAGATCAGCAATGAGTATTCAAAAAGATGAGTAGAATCGAATCATACTCATAATTTCTGATACTTATACGCATTTACACATATTTTAATAACATGGAGCCTCTACTCATATTCAAAGTTTGAAGTGTACTCATCACATTCATACTTAACAACACGTATGATGTTGTTGATTTCGACTCTCCATATCTCAACATATACACGAGTCACAAAATAAGTATAAATCGAGTACGAGCACTAAAATACTTACTAGAAGCTTGTGTGTGTTTGCTCTGCTTGCTGCTCTGTCTTTTTTGCTTATGAGTCTTTTTTCTTTTTTTTTTTTTTGCAAACAACAACAATAACTAAGACTGTAAATTTTGATGAATGATTCGAGTCGCTCGATAAATATTTTTCTAAAGTTGTGAACCTGAATGGATAGGCTTATGAATCAAACATATTTCGAATGGTTTGAGTTTGATGTCAACGTTGTACGCACACTCACTGCAATCAACGTTGTAGTGAGTACGAATGAATCAGAGTACATAGTTTAATTTCAATATTGTTGACTCACTTATATTCAAAATTACATGAGTGCTTACAAGTAGCGAAAAAACGATTCATTGCTGATCACTGTACATACATAATTGACCATTACAATCCTTTCGTCAGGATTACGTCTTAGTTTCTCACAACACTTATGTTGTGTGTGTTAATTTTATCCACAAATGGGAAATTCAGTTTAAAATATACTCCGAACGACAGATTTTTGTGTGAGAAACTTTTTATGGCAATTTTATTTACTTTCAGAGTTGCCAAAAATCTAATGAGAAGAAAATAAATATTTTTTCATATTTCGTTTTAATCGTTATGTCTGACTTGCGGTTTCAACAGTGGCCTGATGTCAAATAAGCCAGCACACTACCTACTAGACTACGGCGACCTACTAGACAAAACCCTCTCCTAATAGTCAGAAATATGTTGACAATAATAGAAGTAATCTAGTAGATAGTGCGTCAGGGGTAGAACCACAGGGGCAACCACAGACATCTCAAGCAAAACGAAATATGAAAAATATTTCTACGGCGACTTCCTCTCAACATACTTCTAACAAAAATTCTCAAAGCAAATAAAATTGCTAAGGAATGTTTCTCAAAGATCTATCGTTTGGATTTTGTAGGTCCCGCCACTCGTGTGTAAAATTAATACACATAACCTTGGTGGTATCAGAAGCTGGACCGAAATCCTGACTAGAGGGTTGCAATGACCGATTAAAAAGAAGAAGAAATGTCAACAACATAAGATTCGATTTCGGAATCGGCTCGTAAGAAAGCCAACACTTACTAACCATCCACCGAACCTTTTGCCAGCCACGAATTGTTTCTTTCGAGACGTGGCGGTATGACCAACCGTTACAGCAATGGATCAATGTTGTTGCAATTCTGTAGTTATTGGAAAAGAAAATTTCATTGGTATTGGTATTCCATTAACTTGTATAGGACAAATACATAGAAAATCTTTTTGTAGCCAGACCTATAGCAGGCTTCTGAACGGAACACTAAGCGTCTTCCAGTGAGCTTTATTATCAAAGCTACCACTGCAACCTACCTCTGCAGCCTACCTACCTACCTATAGCCGCACTCACTAATTTTCAGTATTTTATCGACACTTTCATTTGCTTCTACAATATTGGAAATATCGAGTCTTTTAACAGGAACTTCCCTTCTTTGACAGTTGATAACGGCCATCTTGTAGAAGCTACAAATGTCAAATTAGCTGTCATTTATTCACGTCGTTTTGCCAAATCACTATGGACTGATACAGCATTTAATAACACGTGCAAAGAATAAAATTGTTTTTATCAAAATGGATATTCTGTTCTGAACGTAATTTTTACCGATGAGGCCCAGTAATGGTATCATTTTTGGATAATTGGATACGCAAATAAACAAAATTCTCGAATTTAAGACAATGCCAAGCCACAAGAGCATCCAAGAGCATCCTGCAAAAGCCACTATTTGGTGTGGATTTTGAACTGACGGCGTCATCTGCAAGGCCATCACTATTACTATCGTTTTGTGACTTGAATTTGATGATCTGGACACTAACTACATGTGATTTCAACAGTATGGCATTACGTGCCGAATTTGGGGCAACACCAATCCATATGGGATACAAGAGCGTTCAATGCCTCCCGATAAAGTCACTGTTTGGTGTGAATTTTGGGCCGATGCCCTCATCGGTTCATAATTCTTTGAAAATGATATTGGCCTGGCCATGACTGCCAACGATGGGTACTAAGGACGATGATTAACGACTTCTTATTGAAGATCTGAGCACTGAGCACTAAGCCGCACTAGGTTGGCGCTCTGTGCCATACAGCTCATGCCATTTTGGATATTATGCACGAGCGACTTGAGGGCATAGTAATTTTACGTGGGGGTGATGTGTACTGGCTACCAAGATTAAAAGACTTAAGTTAGACTCTTTGTACGGTCCAGTGCGAGTTGGCATTGATTTCTGCATCCAATCCAACAAAGAGCTGTATGAGTTCCTCAACGACATAGACGTTGTACAGCGTATTAATATCCAGCGACTGCGCTGGCTCGGTCATGTCGTTTGAATGGAGGAGGATGCTCCGGCGAGACGGGTATTTGATGCGGGGACCTGCAGAAGTCGGCAAGGAGGACGACCTTGTTTGTGTTGGAAGTATCAAATCGAGGAAGCCCTGTCATCGATTGGTGTGACCAACTGGCGTAGGCGCGCATGAAGCAGAGGCTCCTGGAAGGATGTGTTTCGGCAGGCCGAAATCCGTTAATCGGGTTGTTAATTGTCAATTAAGTAAGTAAGTAAGTTAGACTCTTCCTTCTGGGATTTTCTTAAGACGCAGGTGTATCTGTTCAAGCATAGAACCACAGGGGTCCTCAGAGCCAATATAACCCATGACATCGGTCAAATTCAGACTGATTTTTGTACCAGAGTTATGCAAATTGGAAACTTCGGAAATGCTTCATCCAGGGAAGCCAAGGCGGGCATTTAAATGATGTCATATTGCACAAATATTTAATGATAATTCAATGATATCTCACACACACTTGCTGTGTGAAGAAATAATTTTTTTTCGAGCCAAGGCAGGCCAGGGAATTATGGGTACTCACCAACAATTCAGAATCCTTTCGGGTATAATCAAAAGATATCGTTTATTGGGCACATATTAAACACTAGCATTTGGCCCGTACTTACAACATATAAAAGAGTCAAACAACTCATTACCCATGGTTTTTTCCCCCCAAATCTCTAACCATTAATCAAATAATTGTATAACACACTTCAAACAAAATAAAAAACCTTCAAAAAACCTTAAAAAACCATCGCTGGGCCACAAAAATATTTTTTTTTCAAAAACTATTCCAAGAAATTACAATCAAAAGAGGTAAAGAAAACAAAACAACAACATTTTTTAGAAATCTTTACGAATTTCCCTAATAAAGATCGATGTGTAGGGGAAAAAGATCAGAGCAACGCTTTAAAGCCGCTTTTGGTTTTACAAAGAGGCTCATTAAACAGCAAAACGTACATATAACGAGGAAGGGGGGAAATCACAGAATGAAAAACATTTCTTAACAAATTTCAAGAGCAACCAAAATCACACACAGGTGTTCACAATCAATCAAAAAGTGAGATCACCCGTATAAGAAAACAACAACAGCAACAGCAACAACAACAACAAAACATTCAACCTTTTAAACAAAAACGTAATTTTTACAAATGAAAACAAAAAACAAAAACGAGAAGAGGAACGCAAACAATGTTCAAGTGGCACCCAAGTGAGAAGATCCCAATTTAAAGGTCTTCTATACCAACATTAAACCGGCCGGCCCTTCGCCATTCCATCCTCCATCACAATAAATCGTAGTAACCCGCTCTCTCGTTGAATGCGTGCTTTAATGCTTTTGTCTTGTCATGTTGTTGTTTCTTTTCTTTGCCGGGTTTTTTCCCCCTTCTATGAACGTACATATGTACGTGGTGGAGCACAGCATTTGTCTTAATGGTGTTTACGCATGCGCGTTGATATTTTATTAACAAAAATAAACAACAACAACAACAACAATAACAACAAACATGATTAAACAAAAAAAAGAAGAGTAAAACAATTGTAATCATTCCATATGGGGGACATAAAAGAAACTTAAGTTTCCTGATGCAGAAAATTCAATAAGGGTTTCTGTCTCTGCTAAAAAAAAATGCTTAACATTGTTTTAAGACATATTAGACCGCGGAATTGTTTGGAAATTTTTTTACTGTAAGCCAAGTGGCAATGGCCCATTTATCTCGTTTAGATTGGATGTTGAAAGACCGCCATGATTAACCTTCAACTATTGATCTGGCCTCATCACGTTTATAAGAGAACTTTTTCATTGTGAAACGACTAATGTATATGTAATGTATCGGTCAATCAATATCTGTCTAGGCTAGAAGCAGTTATCAAATTTTGCAGAACCTTCAGCGATAACCTTTGTTATTGTTCTCTTTTAGTTATACTGCTCAGTTGGCTGCCACCAAATTAATCATTTTAAGGCGAAGTCCATAGTTTAATAGGTAGTGTGTTGGCTTATTGGACATAAGGCCACGGTTCAAACCCTAAGTCAGATATTCCCAGCAAAACGAAATATGAGAAAATATTTCTTCGGCGACTTCCTCAAAAATCTGTCGTTCGGAGTCGACATTAACACACACAACTTTAGTGGTGTGGGAAACTAGGTCCTAATCCTTACTACACTACGGCTGTTAGACAATGTTTTAGTGTTAAACGACTAACCTTTGGTGGTTGGTCAATCACTGTTTAGTACGGCTGCCTTCCAAAATGTTAGTTGCTTTGTGATTAAATAAAGTATCGTGTTTCATAAAGCCGCTGTACAAAATATATACAATGTATTCTATTTCAAAACGTCAAATAAAGGAAACATGTTTGGCATATTATGGGATGGGCCATCAATCGGTTTAAATTTGAATCAACGATTATTTCGAATCTGGCAACACTAATTATCATTCCAGTCTGTCACAATATTTAGTATTTTATCTCCACGGAACGTAATGAATCAATTGACGTTTGAGCAACGTAGGGATTTATTGGGCCAACGAGTAACTGCACGATGTCAATTTTGTCAAAAACAATCATCTTTTCGTACGCAGTTCATTTTCATCTTGGTGGGTAAATTAATAAGCAAAATTGGCGTATTGGGGTCTCAAAAAACCCACACATAGTCTTACAGAAAGAAGCCTATGCACCCATTACGAGCGACTGTTTATTGCGACTTGTGGAGCGGAGGCATCATTGGTTCATATTTCTTTGAAAATGAAGACGGCACAGTCATTACGGTCAATGGAGAAACCTATCGCACTATGATAACCGATTTTTTTGTACCCGCTCTTCATGATATTGATGGAAACGATGTCTGGTTTTAATAGAATGATCCAACTTGCCATACATCTTATGCCACAATTGGTTTATTGCGTCAAACGTTTGATGGCCGTTTAATTAGACGAAATTGTGATGTCAATTGGTCGCCAAGAAGACGGGATTTGACACCGGTGGTCTGTTTTCTGTGGGGCGCCGTTAAAGAAAAGTGTTATGCCGACCGCCCAAAGACAATTGAGCATTTGAGCATTGAGCATTAAATTAGCCGAAATACACATACATACATACATACATAATTGGTCATTACAACCCTTCAGTCAGGATTAAGACCTAGTTTCTCACACCACTTATGTTGTGTGTATTAATTTTATACAAGAGTGGCAGGACCTACAGTTTAAAGTCTACTCCGAACGACATATTTTTGCGAAACATTTCATGGCAATTTTTTTATTTGCGCTCATAGTTTTTGCCAGAAATTTGCTGAGAAGAAGTCGCCGAAGAAATACTTCTTGTATTTTTGTTTTGATATTTAGTCTGGGGTTTGAAGCCTGGCTTTACGTCTAATAAGTCAACACACTACCTACTAGACTACGGCGGCTTCAATTAGCCGAAATGCTGATGTCAATTGATCGCCAGGAAACTGTGTTTTGACACCGTTGGACTATTTTCTATGTGGCCCTGTTAAAGAAAAGTGTTATGCCGACAAACCAGAGACAGTTGAGCATTTTCAGGCCAACATTCGTGATGCCATTGCCGAGATGCCACGCCATACACTCGAAAAGGTGCACGAAAAATTGATCGTATAAGGTACTGTGAGGCCAGCGGCGACAGTCATATGAATGAAATAATATTCCCTTACTAACCGGAACAATTGTACTTCACAACAAGAAAATAAATTTCAAATCATTTTTTTAAATTTAAACTTCTAAATAGTCCACCCTATATTCCGGGTAATTAAAATTGTTGAGACTTTCTCAGGATAGGTGGTAAGTTTCGCCAAAGATACTGATATATAGTTTGGGGTATCACCACAGGCCAAAAGGCTTACATGGAACTCAGCTATGCCAACATTTCCTTGAATTTCTTGTTTGATATCATAATGGAATGGAATGAAGACTGTCATAGTGCTCTCGACTAGGAGAGATTAATGCGAATTTTCAATTAAATTGACCCGTAAAGCCCTACCGTTTTATAACGAAAATAATTCTCGAAAAAAGTTCACATAGCAGAAGAATTTGCTCATGTAAGGGCCAAACAAATATAAGAGGAACATTAGCAGTGTTCGTAGTCAAACTACAAGTAGTTTTGGTTGATGAAAAGATTACAAATTTTTTTTTCTTTTGGGGCCCGCTATTTCTATGTCAGAAAAAATATAAGCTCTGTGAATAATGGCAGTCGCCGTAGTTTAGTAGATAATGTTTTGGCTTATTAGACGTAAGACCTCGGTTCAAACCCCAGGTCAGACATCTGCAAAAAAATGAAATATTCTTCGGCGACTTCCTCTTAGCAGATTTCTGGCAAAAACTCTGAGAGAGTAAATAAAATTGCAAAGAAATGTTTCTCAAAAATCTGTCGTTCGGAGTCGACTTTAAACTGTAGATCCCGTCACTCATGGATAAAATTAACACACACAACATGAGTGGTGTGGGAAGCTAGGCCGTAATCCTGACTGAGGAGTTGTTATGTTCAATAATATAAGTATGTGACTAATAAACAGAAATAAAATTTAAGCTCAATAAGAATCAATTACAAACAGATTTGTAAAATTTTGAAAGGGCATTCCATTCATTTGATCAAATATTATACACATGATGTGAATCACAATAAAATCAATTTAAATGCAAACCAAAAATTGCTGTTCAAATATCATAAAACACCATAGAGGGGAGAACCAATTCCATATCCACGGCCTATTGAAATAAAAATTGACAAACTCTTGCTAATAAAAGGCGATAAAATGATGAGAGAAGTAGAAAAATTACAAAAAAAAAAAACAAAAACAAATTTTAATTAATTTTGAAATCAACAAAACACTTAAACACCCGCTGTTAAAAGCTTTTTTGTTTTATTAACGTTGCATTGTTATTTTCTTTCAAAATGCGAGACACTGTGCCCAAATGTTAATAGAGATGATGATGATCATCATCATCGTGATTGCATCTTTACAATTTGAATTGTTGATGAACAACGTTGACGTTAACAAAAAAAAAAACAAAAAAAACGGCGCGACAACAATAGATCGGCGACTAGACATAAATAGACAGACAGAGAAGATATTTGCAGGTGTTCGTTTGATCATCATCGGATTAAAGGCAACAACAGCAATAAAAAAAAACCAAGACAATAAAATTAATTAATTAACACAACAATGCGTGAATAATACAAGTGCAACACGACTGGCTGCCACATTCACTTAAAAAGGGAAAATTACTTCGAAGAAAACAAAACAAAACAATGCAAACAAATCAAAAAAAATTTCTTTGCAACATCTTAAATCAAGCAAAACCCGGCTAAAATGATGCCCTACATACGAGAATTTTCGATAAAAATTCATGCATAATTGAATCAAAATTTGTGCATCACAAATTATTGTGACTGATGATGAAAAGCGTATCCTACACTTGTGGTTACCGAGCTAGGTAGATGGTCTGTGTTGTCCGCTTTCATCGTTGGTGCGTAGTGTTAGCTCATTGTGTTTGTATGTGCGCCCCTTTTCTTATTGGGTCCCCAGTCCCGAACCGTTTGGGGTTCATCTAATAGCAGACCGGAATGTGAAGCCTGACCGGAGGCTTTATTCTCGTACAACGGGAGACAACAACCCAGAGACTTGCCTCTGCCCGACAATGGTGCGGTCCCTTTGTGGGAGTAACGTGGTAGCTGTGGTTTATACCCAAATCGCGGGGAGAGCGCAAGCGCGGTATGGCTTTTCACTCTTAACCACTTTCACAAAGGAGTTTAGATTTTCTCCGACCCCTAATCAAAAGGGGTAGTCATGTCCAAATGCATGGCTTCGTGGTACTCACGTATGCTGATGCAATCTATGGTATTCTGCAGCATTGTGCGTGGGGCGTTGGTAGACACATGGTTTCCACCCGTGCTTAAATCACCGTGGGGTGTGCCATCATGGCGATATTCACATAAAGTCCTTCACTAATAATGATGAAAAGTGACTCATAATAAGAAAGTATTACGGAAACAATAGTATTTGAATAGTGGTAAGCCTGTGTAGCCCTTGCGCTGACCAACTTCTTCCTCTTCCCTGATTTTGGTGGAACTTGGTCAGTACAGGGACTGCGTTCACCCATGGCATCACAACGGGCCGCTATGCGTGCTCAAGTGAGTGTGATATCAGAGCTACCACTCCGACCTAACCTAACCTAACCTAAGCCCCTATGCAAAGAATCGTGAAGCCTGAATTGTTTTAAATAAAACCCTTACGTAGAACATAATCCCTTAACTTAAGCATCGAAGGCATATAATCACATTAAATAATGACTCAGGATCAGTCAAGCGCTCTCAACAATCAGCAAAGAAACTGACATTGCCTCTTCTTCTTTCTTCTTCCTCAATCGATCTGAAACGATATATGTACTCAACAATAATCTGTAGTGCATCGCACAATCGATGTTGACCTCTTATAACTCTTTAACCTTTATTCTCTCCCTCTCCCTTCTCTCTATTAACGACTGGTTGTTGGGTGTGTTCTGATTTCATATTTAAAATCAACATCGTACGGCATTTACAATTACGAATACCGGGGCAACAGTAGAGAAAGCCTGTTGGCATACCTGTCCTTATGGACCATTTGTCAATACGTATTAACGCATGAAAGCGGTAAATTACAAAGAATTATGACGTTCCAGCAATAAGGTCAAGTTTATTTTAATGTTATTGACTGTTGTGGAGCGGCCTGTCTGAATGTATTCGTCTTATGACACACTGTTTTGCTTTTTGAACTTAAAGAGGAGAAATAAATGAAAAACTTATTTAAGTGAATGCATGTAAAAAATTAAACACGTCTATATACAGTGAGTGTCAAAAGAAACGGTACACTAAGAATAAAATTCTAACAATCACCAAACTCAACTTTTAACACTTAAGGGGAGTGCCCGAAAAAATTTTGGAATATTCGGAAATTTTTTTAATTTCTTTTGTTTCAATTTTAGAAACTGGCTGGCAATGAAACAATTTTAAAATAAAAATAACGGTAATTTATTAATGTATATTTTTTAATGTATAATTTTTTTTACGCTCACTGTAGGTAGTGTATAATAATGATGCGGGGTTATGAGACTAATTGCGACACTCTTTAAGAATATGTTCATGAGAAAATGTTCTCATTGTCTTCTGTGTGTTATCCACATTTCGATTGAAACCAGACTGAACTTTGAAATAACAAAGGAGGCTATAAAATGCCACATGTGCAAGACAAGAGTGATCGCCATTGGTATCCAAAGTACTTCCACACGTATTGCGTATACTGTCAAACGATTATCTCAAAAGACCGTCTTAAAATCAAGGAAAGTTGTCAGACAATTATAAAGATTTTCAGCGAAAACGGATTGGTTAAAAAATTTCTGAAATTTGTTAACCGTGTGTATACTTTAGTAACTGTGTGTATATCATAAACGAGAGGGGAAACTCTGGGGCAATATAACCTGTTTGAAGTCCATGATGTATCTTAAGCGCTTAAAATTCAAGTGCAGGGAAGTCAAAATTTTTATACGAATATACCGGTGCTATTTCGTAGGACATCCCTCTTGGGATATGATAAACTTTTTCAAAAAAAGTTGAAAAGGGGAATTTCTGGAAATTACATCATATCAGATACACATACATACATAATCTTTACAACCCTTCAGTCATGATTACGACCTAGTTTCTCACACCACTTACGTTGTGCGTGTTAATTTTATACATGAGTGGGGGGACCTACAGTTTAAAGTCGACTCCGAACGACAGATTTTTGAGAAACTTTTCATGGCAATTTTATTTTTACTCTCAGACTTCTTGCCAGAAATCTGCTGAGGGAAGTCGCCGAAGAAATATTTTTTGTATTTTATTTTGATGTCTGGCCTGGGCTCGAACCCTGGCTTTTCGTCTAATAAGCCAACACACTACCTACTAGACCACGGCGACTTCATCATATCAGATACGGATCAATAAATGACGGATAAAATGCAACCAGATAAACTCTCGAAAATGTCTCTGATGTACATACATACTCTGATGGTCATTGCAACCCTTCAACTAGGACTACGAAATAGCTTCTCACACCACTTATGTTGTGTGTGTTAATTTTATACATGAGTGGCGGGACCTAGAGTTTAAAGTCAACTCGGAATTACAGATTTTTGAGAAACTTTTTCATGGCAATTATTATTTACTCTCAGAGTTTTTGTCAGAAGACCAATGAGAGGAAGTCGCCGAAGAAATACTTTTTTTTTCAAAATTTCGTTTTGTTGGAAATGTCTAACCTGGGGTTTGAACCATGGCCTTAGGTCTAGTAAGCCAACACAGTACCTACTAGACTACGGCGACTTCTATCTCAAAAGTCGTGACTATTAGAGCAAAACAATGAAGCAAGCAGTTTTCAAATGCTTTCACTTCAAGGAATATCAAACGAAGCCAACAATCGGTACTAAGGTGGCATCACTTCCACTTCATTCGCTTCAGTCCAAGAAGAACTGGAAACACAACATGGACAAGTTCACAATCGACACTTGATTAAGACTTGTGAGCATCAAGCGAACTCTGCGAAATCCAAAATATACTATAGTACCCACGGAAAAAGGTGATTAGTACAGATCCTCAGAGAGTGGAAATCGGTAAGGAGCTGTCATAGCTTATAACATAAGGAACATAAGCAAAGTTTCTTTGAACAAATCTCCCACAATAAGACACTAATTAGATTACAGCTGGTAGCTAGGTTGGAGTGGTAGCTTTGACACCAAAAGCACACTTGAGCACGCATAGCGGCCGTTGGGATGTCACAGGTAAACACAGCCGCTGTACTGACAGAGTTCCACCAATTTAGGGAAGAAGTTGGTCAGCACAAGATTTGCACATTAAAAGCACAACTCCCCTACGCTGGAAAACCAGTCCGAAAGATTGATAAACAAAGCTTTATACTTGACATCAATGGATGACAGCTCTGGAAAGCTGATATCTGCACCTCGCAAGAGATTGGCCTTGACGCAGAAAGCGGATAACAGTCTCCTCTTCCTCAGTAGATCTGCATTCACGCGGAAGTCGTTAGATGGGAGCTGCTATGCGGGTAAGAGAGTGACAGGAGCACCGTTGATGAGGATCCATTGAGCGGCCCAGTTTTTTTTCTCATTGAGGGGGAGTAAATGTACCTAACCGCAACGTAGGGGAAGTAGTCTCTATCCCCCGTGTGTGGCGCCCTCAACCACGAAATCTACACCTCCTCTTTTGGTTTCTTTGTACCCAATCCGGAACTACCGCAGATTTACTTCGAAGTGGAGTCGCTCTGGCCATTTGGCCCCTTTACATCCATATCCGCTTCTGGATTGCGCAACAAAATCTGAGATGGTGTTTAAACATCCATTCTAATTCTCTCATCCAAGTCAATTTTCTTAGATTTCAGCAAGGCTTCAGTGTAACTGACTATGCTACACCAATTTTCTTCACTGTTCAGAAGTATATCGCAAGAGTTTTCGATAGTACAGACGCCGACTTTGGACGCAAGATTCGTTCTTTCTAAACACCATCTCTCACAATGAAAGAAAGTGTGTTCCGCGTCATCAATTGACGCATCATCCATCATAACTGCAATTTGGTCGTGTCATCTTCCCCATTTTAAACATATATTTACAAAAGTAACCGTGTGTGTTAAATAGTAATTAACGTCACCAAATTTCCTGTCAATCCAGCGGGTAATATCTAGGAAAAGTTTTTCCATTTACCTACCACTTGTTTCAGTATTCCATTTCCCTTGCCAGTGTTAGGTTAGGTTAGGTTAGGTTAGAGGACGTGTACTTGTCAATTAAGACAAGTACAGTACCCGGAGGTCGAATTGGCCCATTGTACAACTTCCTAGTTTCTCACACCACTTATGTTGTGTGTGTGTTAATTTTATACATGAGTGATGGGACCTACAGTTTAAAGTCGACTCCGAACGATAGATTTTTATTTATTGAGAAACTTTTCATAGCAATTTTTATTTACTCTCAGAGTTTTTGCCAGAAATCTACTGAAAGGAGGTCGCCGAAAAAAAACTTTTTGTACTTTGTCTTTGATGCCTGGCCTGGAGCTCGAACCCAGGCTTTTGCGTCTAATAAGCCAACACACTACCTACTAGACTACGGTGACTTCTGTTCAAAAGTATATCGCAGAAGTTTTCGACAGTACGGACGCCGACTTAGGTCTCAAGATTCGTTCTTTCTAAACTCCATCTCTCACAATGAAAGAAAGTGTGTTCCGCGTCATCAATTTGGTCGTGTCATCTTCCCCATTTTAAACATATATTTGCAAAAGTAACCGTGTGTTAAATAGTAATTAACGTCACCAAATTTCCTATCAATCCTGCGGGTAATATCTGGGAGAAGTTTTTCCGTCCATCTACCACTTGTTTCAGTATTCCATCACCCTTGCCAGTGTTATATGGTTCGCTTTCTAGCGTCGTCGATATTTACTGTTTCTCCGTACACGTTTTTAGTCTCCCACACACTCTTCCGCTCGCTTGCGTGTAGACCTATAGGTATTACACCACTGATTAATACGCAATAATACGGCGAATGTTGTCTTCCAAATGGTCAAGCGTTTGTGGCTTTACCGCATAGACCAATGACTTTACATAGCCCCACAGAAAGTAGTCTAGCGGTGTTAAATCACAAGATCTTGGAGGCCAATTCACAGGTCCAAAACGTGAAATTAGGCGGTCACCAAACGTGTCTTTTAATAAATCTATTGTGGCACGAGCTGTGTGACATGTTGCGCCATCTTGTTGAAACCACATCTCCTGGACATCATGGTTATTCAATTCAGGAATGAAAAAGTTAGTAATCATGGCTCTATACCGATCACCATTG
The DNA here is from genome assembly GCA_936449025.2 of Sarcophaga subvicina. Taxonomy (NCBI): domain Eukaryota; kingdom Metazoa; phylum Arthropoda; class Insecta; order Diptera; family Sarcophagidae; genus Sarcophaga; species Sarcophaga subvicina. Next base: position 107,786,818 of record OW388083.2, on the reverse strand, counting down.
ACTGTAACGTTCTGGCCACCATCGTTTTTGAAAAAGTACGGACCAATGATTCCACCAGCCTATAAAGCGCACCAAACAGTCACTTTTTCTGGATGTAACGGTGTTTCCACATAAACTTGAGGATTAACTTCACTCCAAATGCGGCAGTTTTGTTTGTTGACGTAGCCATTCAACCAGAAGTGCGCTTCATCGCTAAACAAAATTCGCTTATGAAAATCTGGAACAACGGTAATCTCGTTTTGGGTCCATTCGACGAATCTACGCCTTACTTGATGATCGTTTCGCTTCAAATCTTGCACGAGTTGGATTTTGTAAGCACGCAAACCAAGATCCTTTCGCAAAATCTTCCATAAAGTGGATGGACACAGATTCCAATTCCTGTGCTCGATGGCGGATGGACTCATTCGGCTTCCTCAATGCTACGCTCTACAGCAGCAATAGCTTCTTCTGTACGCACCGTACAGCGTCTCTGGGGATGCGAGTTATCAATAAGAATAAACGTGGTGCGAAAACGTTCCATGGTTAATCGAATTAACTGCTCTGATGGACGATTTTGTCGACGATAAAATGGACGTAGTGCGCGATACGTTTTCCGCACAGAACCATTATTTTCGAAATAAAATTGCACTATTTGCAAGCGTTGTTTAGGCGTGAGTCTATTCATGATGAGAATAAATCACTTGACAGCTGTTAAATTGGTCGCCATCTTGAAAAGTAATGCCAACTTAAAGTTCTATACCTCTGTAAAAAACACCCTTTAGTACCGATGATAACATTTTCATTCTACAGTCGGCTTATAATGCTTCTGCCCAGATGTAATTGTCATAAAGCAGAACAGAGTCCGTAATTGCCATCATATCAATCTGCATCTGCTCTGTACAGGACCACCAAATATTGTCCATAAGCTTACTAAGTAAAGAGGTAACCTTAACGGCTTTGTTTGCAGTGTGTTGGATCTGAGCGCATTAGCCCGGTAGATGGTCATTATTTCCGCTTAAAACACGTTACAGTCAGTCTGGCAGTCTGAGGGCGTAACTCAGACTAGACTCGCCAGGGGGAATAGAACACAAAACGCACATCACATACAAGGCACCTACCATTCTAATTACATTTTAAAATTTATAAGAGCATATGCGTCTCATTTCAGATTGAGTTCCCCACTGAGTCCTTAAATAAATCGTTTCCGAATACTGGTGGTCAGATACGAACGACTACTCCCAACTGACACTGACAAGAAAATTGACTCAAAAACTCACAAACTGAACAATCAAGGCATCTTGACATAAAATTTCAACTTGAAAAACAAAATTAAATACGAAAACAAGAAACAGAAACAAATCAAATGCAATTAAAAGAAAAAGAAAAAAACCGAATTCAAGTTGCGTTCATAAACTTGCGGCTTGAATGCACATTGAGGCGCATATTAATTTCTGAAAATGCTGTTGGAATTAAAAGAAAACTTGAAACTTGTGAAACAAAAAAGCATAGCTTGAGATGGGTTTTGTTGTTGCCTTGATACTATTGAATGAAAGAAAAATGAAACTGAATTAATTTTTCTTTAATATTTTTGAAGTCAGTCAGTCAGTCATTCAGTCATTTGTTGTATTGTTTATTAGCAAAGGGAAGGATTGCTAACATCGTAATTACTCACTTAACACATTAACCGGTTGTAAATCAAAGGCAAAAGAAGAATAAGAGCTTTAATAGCACATTTCCTCTAATGAGCGGATGTTAATGTGGAAGTCAATTTGCTCTTCTACAGTGTCATGTAATAAAATCTGGAAATAAATGCAAAAAACAGAATCATAATGAAGGCATCAATCAAAGCAGCAGCAGCAACAAAGTCTTGTTGATTAAGATATTTCCGTAGCAATAATTAGGGGATTGGTTGAACAGCTTGATAACGTGGGAAAGCTACAAGCGATATAAACGGCTACTGACATGGGTCTGGCAGTAAATGAGGGCAAGACGAAGTACAAATATGTATGTTATCGATAAGTAGAGATATGCGGCATATTGGATCTCAGATTACGGCCGATAACTATACTTTCGATATAGTCTTGGCTCCGCCTTTACCACCAAAAATGATGTCAGTCTGGAGATCAAGCGCGAAAAAACTCTTGCCAACAGCTGCTACTATGGTCTCAATAGGCAATTGAGTAGCAGGGATCTCTCTCGTACGACAAACCTAATACTCTACAAGACGCTCATCCTCCCCGTGCTTCTTTATGGCGCAGAGGCATGGACCCTATCAAACACCAGCAGCCTTGAGTGTATTCGAGAGAAAAGTCCTACGTAAGACCTTCGGTCCATTGTGAGTTGGCGATAAACAGTACACGTTGTGCAGCGTATTAGGTTAGGTTAGGTCGGAGTGGTAGCTCTGATATCACAAAACTCACTGGAGCACGCATAGCGGCCCGTTGTGATGCTATGGATGAACGCAGTCCCTGTACTGACCAAGTTCCACCAAAATCAGGGAAGAGGAAGAAGTTGATCAGCGCAAGGGCTGCACATCAAAAGCATGGCTACTCTACACTGGAAAACCAGCCAGAAAGTTTGATAAACGAAGCTATATCCTTGACATCAATAGCTCCGTCAAACTGACAATAAATGGAGAGCCAAATAACATATATCTGCACCTCGCAAGGGATGGTTATTGACAAAGAAAGTGGATACCAGTCTCCTCTTGCTCAGCGGATCTGCATCCACGGCAGAAGTCGTTAAATGGGGGCCCATTCTCTCCGCGTGTCTACCCATAAAGCAATGACTTGTAAGCACGGCCACTGTGGTTGAGATGACGTCACGACCAAGACCAAGTAATTGGTTGGTACGCCTTCTATCCATCAAGGGCCAGGTGAGTCTAGCGGTGGAGCAGACTCATTGACCCATGACAGGTTGGCGTCCCGAAAGAATTTCCGCGCAATGTCTAACTTGACCGAGGCAAGTTGCATACCCAAGTCACTTGAAGAGGATTCCGGAAGGAGCGCACCAGCTCTGTCGAGCTCATCGGCCCTACAGTTTCCCGGAATGTTACTGTGCCCGGGGACTCACACCAGTGAGACACTGGTGAAGCGCCCAGAAAGAAGGACGAGACAGCGGCGACATTCCCTAACGATCCTAGAGTTATTCACTATTATTATTCAAACTCAGCGTATTAACATCGAGCGGCTGCGCTGACTCGGTTATGTCATTCGAATGGAAGAGGATGCTATTTGATGCAGGGATCTGCGGAAGTCGGCGAAGAGGACGACCTTATTTGTGTTGGAAGGATCAAATCGAGAAAGCCCTGTCATCGATTAATGTGACCAACTGGCGTAGGCGCGCAAGAAGCAAAAGCGCCTGGAATAATGCGTTACGGCAGGCCGAGATCCGTTAATCAGATTGTTCATGGCCAATTAATTAAGCAAGTAGGAATACTTCCCCCTTTTTTTATACACTTAATGAAATGATTGGAATGTATTTTAAAACAAACACAATTGCTGACAAAAAGAAAACATTTTTCCTTTTTTTTTTATAAAACAAGAAGTGAAATGAAAAATTCATTTTTCGCATTCCTTGACTCGACTTGCTGTAGCTATTTCAGCTTGCAATTGAACATAAAAACGCACTTGAAATCAAGCTCAAGTTTTTGTTTTGTTTTGTTTTTTTAATTGACTGACTTAATTCACTGTGTTCAACTGTAACAACAACAATTGTAGATTGCGAATGAAATAAATCTGTATGCCAGAGTGCATGAGTATAACCTGCTTAGGCCATCAAGTTCGGACAGAAGTTTCTTAAATTAAAAACAAAAATGAAGGAAAACAAAATAAAATTCCACACAAGACTGACTCCCTCATATGCGTTGTTATGATATGGCATGGCATTCCATAGCGTAACGCTGAATTTCATTAAAAAGAAGAATAATTTTGCCTGCTTGGATTGTTACTGAAATCACTACCCGCAACGTCTTGTATATACGAGTAGTTTCTCTTCTACAATCGCAATTTATTTGTGGTTTCTTGTAGGTTTTGTTTTTGTAGGGCCTACAACAGGGTAAATTGTTATGTCATATTGGATTTGTGCTAAGGTTTGTCGCGTAGTTTTGCATCAAACCCAAAGATTAGTTTACTGGATAGCGCTATTGAGTTCTAATTTTTGGTAAAAAGGATCGATCGATTGAAAGCTAAAGGGTTCGTCAAATAACTTTTTTTTTTAATGCTTTAAAAAAAACTACTGAATATTCTCGCAAATTTCTTTTTTTATTTGAAAGTACAATCCTTCCGGTTAATAATGGAAAATAATTTCATTCAAATGGCTGCCTCGGCTGGCCATGCAGTAGCATACACGGTCGGTCCAATTTTTAAGCACATTATCGATTGTGTGCAGCTGTATTTCACCAATGGCTTCACGAATATTGTCCTTTAAAGCGTCAATTGTCTCTGGCTTGTCGGCGTAACACTTATCTTTGACCCCACAAATAATAGTCCAACGGTGTCAAATCTGCTCTGCGGCTGATAATGGGATCTTCAAAAACAGGGCGCAAAACATCGCGTGTAGCTTCGGCTGTGCGGCACGTAGCGCCGTCCTGTTGAACCCAAATGTTGCCAATATCCTCCTCTTCAATTTTTGTGAACAAAAATTCGTTCAATATGGCCCGATAACGATCGCCATTGACTGTAACGGCCAGTCCTTGCTCGTTTTCGAAGAAAAATGGTCCAATTATGCCTCTGGACCAAAATCCGCACCAAACAGTGACTCGTTATGCGTGCGGGTTTTCTGTGTCCCAAATGCGACAATTTTGCTTGTTTACATACCCGCCAAGATCAAAATGAGCTTCATCTGAAAAGATGATTTTTTGCCAAAATCGGCATCTTCTGGTGTAGGCTACTGCATGGCCAGCCGAGGCAGCCATTTGAATGAAATTATTTTCCATTATTAACCGGAAGGATTGTACTTTCAAATAAAAAAAGAAATTTGAGAAAATATTCAGTAGTTTTTTTTAAGCATTTTCAAAAAAAAAGTTATTTGGCGGACCCTTTAGAAGCGATTTAATTCTATGCATGTGTACACGAAGCTCAAAGTTGTGTCATAAAGACATACTGCGGCGAAGTAGGCCATTTGGATCATAGATGGAGACAGGCACCTATGCAGGAATTTTTATTTTTGGGACAAATGTCACAATGTAGTGGGTTCTGGGGATCGTCTAAGCCACTGATCTGGTCAGGAACCGAAGAGTTCAAGAGTTACAATTTATGTGGATAATCAGACAACACTAAAGGCATTGACGGGACCTAAAAACATGTCCCAGACATGTCTCATCTGCTCTGGGAGTGGAAAAGACTGCTGTGGCCTTATGCCAGATTAACAAATTGAATTATGCTTGATACCTGGTCGATACGGCATCACATCTGCTCTGGGAGTATAAAAGACTGCTCAACGGCCTCACTCCAGATTATCAGAATGAATTATACTTGGTACCTGGTCATTACGGCGTCACATCTGGTCTGGGTGTGCTTAACGGCCTTATGCCAGATTATTGCGAAGTTTTTGGCAACGTTTTTGTGGATAAACTGGCAGCTTTTGAGGATATAACAGAAGAGAAATCGGCGAGGCAAGGGACTTTTTCTTGGGATTACTGAGGAAAAGTTTGATTCACTTGTAAATCGTACATGGGGATGTAGAACGGACTGTAGTGAGGCAACGAAGATGTGGATGAACTGGCAGCTTTGGACGATATAACAGAAGGTAGACTTGCGTGACAATGAACTCCCTATTGGGATTATTAGGGAGAAGTTTGATTTACACGTAAACCATGACAGGCGATGTAGAACGGACTATAGGGTGGTCCGGGTCTTAAGGTCAAGGCTCAAATTTGTAGGAACGAAACTTATCCTAAGCATAGAAAGGTGGGAAATGCGGGAAAACTTCTGGGGTATGTTGCCTTTAAGCACAGTATACATACATAATTGGCCATTACAACCCTTCAGCCAGGATTGCGACCTAGTTTCTTACACCGCTTATGTTGTCTGCGTTAATTTTATACATGAGGACCCACAGTTTAAAGTCAATTCCGAACATCAGATTTTTAAGAAACTTTTTCATGGCATTTTTATTTATTTTCAGAGTTTTCCCCAGAAATCTGCTGAGAGGAAGTCGCCGTAGAAATATTTTTTTAATTCGATTTGTTGGAGATGTCTGGGCTGGGGTTTGAAATGTGGCCTACGACGACTTAGCACAGAATAAGTAGATGGAATAAGGATATCTTAGATTTCTCAAGGCTTTGTAAAGGAACAGAGGAAAGAGTTAAAGATAAAGATCAAAATCAATAAAACTTAACAAAGTCTAAGGAGAACTTTTTGATATTCAATTTTAATATTCCGTTCAAGTCAAGCATAGAAAACTTGTCAGATTGCATGCTACAAGAGCCATATATTGATTATATGAAAAAAATGAAAAGCTTACAAAATTCTGCAGATCATCTAAGATGGCCTAAGGCCATATGCCTTAATCTAAGCTGTTGATTTTTTTTCTTAAACACTTGTAAGAGCCTTTACTTCGCACATTTTATTTGAAAGTGTTTTTTAATGCCGAAAATAAACTCAATTTTTAATTCCAAGTACCTACCATAACATAAAAATAAAATAAAAAAGAAATTATTGTGGCACAGTGTTTATGGTGCGTTTAAAGATCCGTTTACGTTGTTGTCTACTGTCGACACTAATGTCGCTCACGCAATCCAAAGGTTGGTTTTATAATCGTGCAAACAAGTCCAAAAAAAAAACATCGTCATTGTTTTTATAATACAGTGGGGGTTAAAAGGGGTGAAACACGATTCATTAAACATCAGGAACAAGAAATAGAAATCAAAGAGAACGTACATGGGAGAGAGAGATCAAAAAAATGCCTTTAAGAGGGGTAAGGTATTAATTTTCAACAGAATCTGTAGTAGGATGTGTAGTAGACAACGGAACCCGCATCCATTGGCCGATTGGTAGAAATTATTGATCGTTTCAAGCTACATCATTGGACGGCCGTAGTTTAGTAAGTAGTGTGTTGGCTTATTAGACGTAAGGCCACGGTTCAAACCCCAGGTCAGACATCAAAACGAAAATATGAAAAAAATATTTCTTCTGCGATTCCTCTCAGCAGATTTCTGGCAAAAACTCTGAGAATAAATAGAAAATTTCCATGAAAAGTTTCTCAAATATGTCGTTCGGAGTCGACTTTAAACTGTAGTTCCCCCCATTCATGTGTAAAATTAATACACACAACATAAGTGGTGTCAGAAGCTAGGTTGTAATCCTGATTGAAAGGTTGTAATGGCCAATTATGTATGTATGTCATCGGACGGCCCAACGTGAAGTAGACGCACGGTCTATGCGTCAATGGTAAAGAAGGCGGGAAAATGCTTCTAAAATAGAGAGAGCTTAAGTGTGGTTTAAACCAACTCCATATGGACATGGTGGTTACACTTGAAATCTGTAATTTGTATGATCTAACGTTTGCCAATATTGTGGAAATAATTCTTATATCTGGACCAAGCAACCTATATGTGAAACGTTGAGTAATTTAAAAGCAGGCCGAAATCTTCCTTACTTATTTAGGTTAGATTAGGTCGGAGTGGTAGCTCTGATATCAAAAAGCTCACTTGAGCAAGCATAGCGGCCCATTGTGATGCCATGGGTGAACGCAGTCTCTGTACTGACCAAGTTCCACCAAAATCAGGGAAGGGGAAGAAGTTGGCCAGTGCAAGGGCTGCACATCAAAAGCACGACTACCCTACACTGAAAAAGCAGCCAGAAAGTTTGATAAACGAAGCTATATCCTTGACATCAATAGATGATAGCTCCGTCAAGCTGACAAGAAATGGAGAGCCAAATAACCTACAGTGGTGGCCTTATAATTAGAAACGGCTTAGCAACATGTATGTTTATTAATTTGTTTTGCAGTTTTCACTGTGTGCCTGGGATCAAAGGCTTTGTTTGGAGGACGTCTTACATACGTTTTTCCATCAGGTTGGGACAAATTAAACTTAGATTCGTCACTCCAGAGAACTCTGTTCCAGAAATATCGTTTCTAATTATAAGACCACCACTGTATATCTGCACCTCGCACGAGATCGGCACTGACAAAGAAAGTGGATAACAGTCTCCTCTTCCTTAGCGGATCTGCATCCACGACAGAAGTCGTTAAATGGGAGCCGCATCCTTTCCGCGTGTCTACCCATAACACAATGACCTGTAAGCATGGCCACTGTGATTGAGATGATGCCGCGACCAAGTTCAAGTAACTGCTTGGTACGCCTTCTATCCATCAGGGGCCAGGTGAGGCTAGCGGTGAAGCAGGACTCCTCATTGACTCCTCAGGATAGGTTGGCGCCTTACTTACTTAAGTAATGGCCGTACAATCCTTTAGTCAAGATTTCGAATTAGCTTCTCACACCAACCATAACGCCTACAAGTTAATATTACCCGTGAGTGCTGAGGTTCACAAATTAAAGTCGACTTCGAACGACAGATTGGGGAAAGTTTTCTTGGCAATTAAATTTACTCCAGAGTTTTTGTCAGAAGGCTGCTGAGAGATAGTTGCCACGAAATAGGTTTTGTTCGGTATTTGACCCATGGCCTCAGGTTTAATAAGCCAACAAATTACGAACTAAACTACGGCAACTTCAGCCCAATATCGTGACACATTACAACACGGCATGTATTGCGGACGATGAAGGAGATTTTAGTCAGTAAACTTAAGATATGAAGAGCGACTCGAGAGTGGTATTCAGTTAATTTCTTTCTTCCTACTACTCTGTAGCTTTACTCTGTAGTTTTACTCTGAAGTTTTTACTCACCACAATCCTCAGTTTGAGTGGATTGTGGCTTCACGTTGCACGTTCACATATTTTTCCCTCCCACTGTAGTTTAGCCACTGTCGATTAATAACATTTATATCCTGTATGTATATGTACGTATGACGACATGATAACTTGGCCTAGAGACTAAAGCACAAACACAAACGCAGCGACACTATTGTGGCAATACGTTTATAATGGGAGCGGCAGCTTAAATGGCTGCAAACAATAAAAAAGAAAACAATGTGGTAATTTAAAGCCAAGAAAAAGGTATTTATTTTCAACATTAAATCGTGAAAAGCTATCAAAAGTAACTGATCTACTTCGTTCAACTCAAATAAGAAATCCTAACCCTTAACCACGGCTTTCGGGCAAAGTGAGTCAAGAGCCCACGAGAAAAAAACTGAAATGAGCTGAGCACAGAGCTAAGCTGAAAAAATACGACCTGAAAAGATAAAGATCATGGCACACGCATTGTGTTTAAAAGTTTCTGTTTGTATTGCTTTCGGTTGAGATTTTTTTTGGATTTCTTTGCTTTTTTGATCGTTTGGCGTTTTTAAGTCACACTGGCAGTCAAGTCAAAAACCCTTTTCTTTTTTCTTTTTTTCTTTCTTGGAGAGACCACTTGGCCAAAAACAAAGTGAAATAAGAATTAAAAAAAAAATACGAAGTAAAATTGTATTAAAGAGATCGTGTAGTTGAGATTATGATCTTATTTACTCGTAAAGTTTGCGTGATAAAAGTGTTTATGGGAGTTTGTTGTGCCGTATTATACGATTTTTTTCTCATTTTTATTTCGATTTTTATTTCGATTTTATTTTAACTGGCCACAATCAATTCATTCAGTCAATATCGATATTTTTGTTGTCGCTTAGAGAATGGAGACAAAGATTACAAATCTCTGTTCTTTGCACTGAGAGAAAAATGAAAAGAAAAATGGGATTTTAAAAATAGTTCATCAATATAAGGCACTCTTATGAGTTATCGGTTCGCACAAAGGGTGAATTAGTTTCCGATAACTTGCATTGTGAATTCTTCTCGTGTGATAATTCTTCTCATTTACGAATATGGGTCATTTCACATCCGAAAAACACTGAAATAATTACAAGTTACTACAAAAGTAATGATTTAAACGCGGCCACTTTTCATTCGATCACTACGAGATGATTACAGTCGAACTCCTTAGCAAGATTAGAAAGAAATTTTAAGAAACTATAAGCGTTACAGTAGCAATCATGGCTGTGAATCAGAGTGATGAAAGCACTGCAAAATATATCGCTTTTGTAAGAGAAAACATAACGAATAATCCGAATTTTTAAATTCCACGGAAACTAAGAATATTTTAAGACTCATTATAACGAATTGTGGATATAGATTTCCATCTCCATCCATATAAAGTCCAACTCACGCAGCAATAATAGCCGGATTAACATTCACAACATACATGCATGCATAATTGGTCATTACAACCCTTCAGTCAGGATTACAACCTAGCTTCCAACACTACTTATGTTGTGTATGTTAATTTTATACATGAGCGGCGGGACCTACAATTTAAAGTCGACACCGAACGGCAGATTTTTGAGAAACTTTTCATGATAATTTTATTTTCTCTCAAATTTTTTACAAGAATTCTGTTGAGAGGCAGTCGGCAAAGAAATTTTTTTATCATATTTCGTTTTGATCGATATGTCTGACCTGGAGTTTGAACAGAGGTCCCACGTCTAATCAGCCAACACACTACTTACTAGACTACGCAATTGATTTTTTGATTGTGTGCTGGACCAATAGGCTTTTAACGCAACCTTTTCTTTACCGATGAACCCCATTTCTTACTCTCGGTGGTTATATCAACAAGTAAAATTATCGCATTTATGACTCGAAGAATCCAGATGTGATTGTAGAAAAGTCACTGCACCCGAAAAAGGAAACTATCTGGTGTAACTGGAGGTATGACTAGAGGATATTTTTTTAAAATTTGTCTGCCAGAATGGTTATCATGAATTCAGAGCACCATGATGTTCGAGATTTTTGTCTAGTTGGTATTGCCTTTGAGCAATATGGGAACTACGAGCCACAAAACTTGACCGATTTTGGCTTTATCGCTTGAAGAATTTCAAGAAAGAGCAATTTTTCATTTTAAAGGCATCAATTAGCCACCAAGATCTTGATATTTAATGGTGGAAACTTTTTGTCGCCGTAGTCTATTTGAAAGATACACGCGAGTTTAAACGCGGGCTCCGAATATATCATTCTGGGACCAAAAACTTCTACTCCTGTCCAAAATAGTTCCACTTTTAAGAGACTACACAACTTCCGTGTATACTATAGTAGGCGGTGGTCGAGTAGGCAGTGTGTTGGCCTATCGGATCAGACATCAAAACGAAAACATGAAAACATATTTCTTCGGCGACTTCCTCTCAGCAGATTTCTGACAAGAAGTCTGAGAGTAAAAATAAAATTGCCATGAAAAGGTTCTTAAAAATCTGTCGTTCAAAGTCTACTATAAACAGTAGGTCCCGCCAAAGAAATATTTTTTCATATTTCGTTTCGTTGGAATTTGAATTTTTTCCAAGATCCTTAAAGTATCCCTGGAGTACACCACTATTTTTCTCTCAGTGCATTCGAGATAAACGATTTATTTTTGACTAAATACTTTTGATGCTGGTGGAACAACAACAACGACAACAACTGCTGCAACTGCAGTCGAGAACGACAGGGATTTCAATATAAAATCGCAAAATGTTTTTGAAATGCTGTTTAAGCTTGCGTGTAAGAATTTTTCTGCGAATTTGACGATAAAGATCTTTTAAAGTAGAATAAATGAAGCCAAAGAGACGACAAACAAGAACAGCATCAATAACAGTGAATATCAGCCAATATCAGCCAATAAAACAGAAACTGATCAATGCAAACGCGCGAGATAACGCTATTAAAATGCAAAATTTTCAAACGTAGCTTTTTTTTCATTTTTCCTGCCACATTGTATTTTAAATGCCTCCGAAAGTAAACAAAACATTCACGAAACAACTGGGAGTGTAACTGGCGTGTATGGAAAGTAAACTGAAGTACGCAGGTTTTTTTTCTTTACTTTATAAGCCATATTAGTGTGGTGATCATGTTAAGAGATCAGCAAAAAAAAATCTGTGATAGTGATCGCAATCACACAACTGAATAAATCCTGTCTCTGTACTGGCCATGGCAAAGTTAAGGTGTTTCTTTCCTTTCCTCTACCATTCGATCATTATCGCTTATATTGTGTTTTTGCAAAGCTTTGCTTGATAATGTTGCTCTTAAGTAAGCTGCCACAACTGCTCCTTAATGTTTTATCAGTAATTTTGCAACATTATAAGTCGAATCATTCACCATAGTTGCAGTTGTTTTAACCTTTAATTACCTTTTAAATGAAAGTGTTTTGGAAAATTATGGAGTTTTTGCGCAGAACAAAAACAAAGTATTTTATAAACAAGGCTTGTTCAAAACATTGTTGTTGTTTTTTTCTTTGCTTTTTATGTGGAGCATTCATTGTAGGTAGCATTTCATGTTATTCGCTTCTCATATTTGACTGGCTTTTTTGTTTTTGTTTTTGTTTTTGTTTTTCTATTTAAAATTTCCAAGTCATATGACCCCATTCAATGTCATTAACGTTCCGAAGGTTCTTATTATACTCGTATGTATGTATGTACGAGTATTATTATCATGGTTGCTTGTGGTTTTTGTGGTTTCAACTCTTTGGTGTTGAGGCTACTTACTATTGTTTGCTTTTAACAAAGTTTTGAAGTAAAACTTGATAAAAATAAAACATAAAATTTAAATACAATATATGGGCGCTTTAAATAAAAATTTAATGGAATTAAAAAAATTTAAATCATATAGTTTTGACTGAAAAATTTATTGTATGGCGAAAATCGGAAAACTTAGTATGTAGACAGGGTGGAGTGACTTGTAAGCATGGCCACTGTGATCGAGATCGAGAAGTTACGACCAGAAATCAGCAATGAAACGTTTTGTCGCTGCTCATAAGCACTCCTGAAATTTTGACTGTAAGTTAGTCAACAATATTGAAATTTAACTATGTACTCTGATTCATTCGTACTCACTACAAAACGTTGATTTATAAGTACAGGTAGCAATGAGTATGAGTACAACGTTGACATCAAACTCATACCATTCGAAATATCTTTGATTCATAAGCCTACTCATTTAAATTCATAACTTTAGAAAAATACTTATAAAAGATTCGAGTGACTCGAATTGTACATGTTGAGTTATGGCGATTCGAAATCAACAACATCATACGTATTGTTAAGTATGAATATGATGAGTACTTTAAACTTTGAATATGAGTAGAGGTTCCATAATATGAAAATAAGTATGAATGTTTATAAGTATCAGAAATTATGAGAATGATTCGATTCTACTCATTATTTATCTCTGGTTACGACCGCGTCCAAGTAACTCGTTGGTGCGCCTTCTATTCATCGAGGACAAAGTGAGTCTAGCGGTGATGCAGGACTTCTCATTAACCCAGGGTAGGTTGGCGTCCCGAAACAAATTTCCGCGCAATGGCCAACTTGATCGAGGTATGTGGCATAACCCAAGTCGATTGAAGAGGATTCCGGAAGCAAAACTTAGTAACAATCATGTTAATGAACTGCTTGAAAAACTCAGTCAGAAGCGTGACCACGAGAGGCAAGTAAAAGTTTACATATGTACATACGACCGAGCTCCTCACACCACTCATGTTGTACACGTTAATTTTCTCCGTGAGTGGCGAGACCTACAGTTTACAGTCGACTCCGAACGACAGATTTTTGAGAAATTTTTCATAGCAATTTTATTTGCTCTCACAGTTTTTGCCAGAAATCATATTTCGTTTTGATGTCTGACCTGGGGTTTGAACCGAGGCCACACGTCTAATAAGCCAACACACTACTTACTAGACCACTGCGGCTTCCAAGTAAAAGTGTAGTAGGAAACAGTCATCCTCTAAGTTAAACTCAAACCCTACTCATATTTTCTGTAGAAAAATGCGGGAAGAATTTTATAAGTATTACAAAAGAAACCAAACATACATTCCATAGTCTACCTAAGAAGGCCCCTGGCATCATCGGAGAGAGTAATATAAGAACGAATGTAATAAAAAATCTGGCAGCATAATCCTCTGTTGCGTTTAATCAGAAAAGGAAGACGAAATTTTTAAGCAACGATAGATTGATGATGTTAGGCATCCTGCTACAGCCGACCATTTACCTGTTAGGCTGCAAAATCGTTTATGAATGAAACTGAAAAAGAGCAAATAAAATAATAAAGTGATGGGGATATACTTTGTGACACAGACATATGTTTCTTAAAGTAACGAAAAATATTTTAATCAGGATTGATTCGAATTTTAAAGGAGGCTTTATTTGCCCTCTAAAGAACTGCATCAGTAACACAAGCGTGATAGGAATGTCAGACAGGGCATATATTGAGTACGTGTAGGACTCAATTTCTTATAATTCCTCTAAATTACAGAAGGTTTTGTTTCGAGGCAACAATAGACTGCAACCCTGTCATTCTAGAACTTGCTACAAAGAAAAAACTTCATTAATGAAACTGAAACAAAAAAAAATATGTTCAATAACATATAACTACATATGCATAAATACAGTGAGCATCAAAAGAAGTAGTACATTTAAAAAAATTTACGTTAATAAATTACCGTTATTTTTATGTTAAAAATGTTTCATTACCAGTTTTTAAAAGCAAAAAAAAATTACAAAAAAATTTCGAAATATTGTCAAATTTTTTCTGGCACACTCCTAGAATTTTATCCATAGTGAACAGTTTCTTTTGACGCTGACTGTACATTGTGTTAATAAGCTGGCTATGTAGATATGTAGATAAATTAAAGAAGACGAAACCCACCAAAGAGTCTCGTGCCAATTGAAATACACTTAAGGCATCATGTAGACTTGTTGTGCGCTCAACATTTGGAATATAGCCTTAGTTTCTTTATGAAGTCTGCCTGTTGTAAAAACTTCCTCAATTTCTTCCAGTCCATTCTTCCGAGATGAGGTATCTCTATATCAGCAAAATGTGCTGGCCAAGTAAATCGATAATTATACATTGTATATATTGTAGTGTAGGTTAGGTTAGGTTGGAGTGGTAGGTTTGATACGAAAAGCTCACTTGAGCACGCATAGCGGCCCGTTGTGACTCCACAGGAGAATGCAGTCCTTATACTAACCAAGTTCCAAGTTCCAAGTTGTAGTGTAATACAATCAAAATTTGATTCAAAACTTTTTTTCATTTCTAACTAAGCATTCTGCTACATAATTAATCCGCTGACTACAATTGCTTTTCCTTTAATGGTTAAAAAATATTTGCCAGGTGTTTTGTTAAATACAATTTTGTAAAGTTATTCCATTAAAAATGCCATGACAAATTCAGCAAAAATAATGGATTTTAAAACGAATACGATTTCTTTACATACGCCAGCAACTTTCCATTAAAAGTAGATCAATTTTAATGAAAAATGAAAAAAAAAACGTTTTTGTTTCGTTTAGCATTCGAATGAAACTTAAATGAAAACTCAACTCAATGTTGGGTACCACTCCGAACGACATGCATCAACAACGACATGTGGTTTAAAAAAGTTAATCAAAATACACACACACAGACATACAGAAACTGTTAAATAAATTAAGTTACAATCTTGGCTAAAAACATACAATTTTCTTAAACAAACTGATGACAGACAGTTATGAATACGAAATAAATCTACTCATACCACTCAGGCACTTTACTTTTCAAATGGACGGACGGACAGACATGTGAGGAGAGTTTTTTTCTTTTTCACCATTTATGCTTTATTTACATCTCTGGTTGTCTATTCAAATGTCCATTTAAATAGCTACTCTTTTTCCATTCTGTTTTCGGTCAAGACACGCAAACCAAATATGCCGCATAATAACAACAACAGCATCATCAGGCAGGCAGGCAGCCAGCACAGATCATCACATCACTATCATCTATTTTTCTTCATTCACTCTCTCACTCACTCACTCACTCGCTCACTCAGTGCTGCACTCATACATGCATTTATATGTGCCATGCCATGCAGCCCAGCATAATGAAATTAACACAACTTTCCTGCAATGATTCTGCAAAACAACTACTACGTGTACTGCAATAGCACTCGCATGTAGACCCATTAGATGTCTTAGCATATCATATCATTGTGTATGTATATTATTATGCGATTATTTGAATGCATATTTTTAAATATGCATTTATATGCCGACAATATCTGACTGAATTGACTGACATGTGCCGGTCATTTCATATGATCATATGGTTTTATGATTTCTTTCATGGCATTTAACACAATCTTCAAAATAAATAAATTGGAATTGCCAACGAATAAAAAGTGTAACCAACTAGATTATCAAAGCACGTCCAACTTTTTGTTACTCATCTTCAGACAAAAGCTTTGAATATGAAGCGAACATGGAAACTCTGTTGAATCCGCTCAACATAGCAGAGAATATTGAAACTTTGAAGACTATGATCAGGTAGATAGGAGGCATACATTAGGTGATTTCGAGGCCTAAGGAATCGAATGGCTGACAGCTCTCTTTTTTACTGGCCCCTAGACAGTACCAGTAGACTCTAGAACGTTGGGAAGTACTTCGCAACGCATTTTATTAATAAAAATGTATGGAGTAATCTGGAAGCTGTATACATAACATACATACGAGTACATAATTGGTCATTACAACCCTTCAGTCAGGATTACAACCTAGCTTCTCACACCACTCATGTTGTGTGTGTCAATTTTATACAATAGTGGCAGGACCTACAGTTTTCCTAAGTCAATCCCGAGCGACAAATTTTTAAGAAACTTTTCATGGCAATTTTATTTTTAAATTCAGAGTTCTTACTAGAAATCTGCTGAGAGGAAGTCGCCGAAGATGTCTGATCTGGTATTTGAACCGAGGCCTCAAGTCTAATAAGCCAACGCACTACCTACTAGACCCCGGAAGCTGTATAGTCTCTTAACAGTGGAACCATTTTGGACAGGAGTGGAAGTTTTAGGTCCCACAATAGAATATTCAGAGCCCGTGTTTAAACTCGCGGACATCTTTCAAGCAGAAGTTTGTGGCATCGAAAGATCTTCTCAATTCAACTTAATTAGGAGGTATAAGCAATAGGAGATAGCAACATTGTCTGACAGTTAGGCCGCCATTTAAGCTCTCGAGTCTTATAAGGTTAAATCGCAGATAATATGGGAGATTGTCTAGGGAAGCTGTATCAGATAGGTAAAGTAAGGTAAGGTTTTTCTCTAGCGCGTCTCAAATCAAGTGGGAATTCTCAGCAATGAATATGCATAAGAGCGTGCGAGGAGGAACGCTTCCACGCGTTTGATGGAAATAGAAAGTATACCCAACGAAAGGGAAAATAAAGAGAGGCAAAGACTCTTCTCTTGAAGTCGCCGTGGTCTAGTAGGTAGTGTGTTGGCTTATTAGACGAAAAGCCAGGGTTCGAGCCCCAAGCCAGACATCGAAATAAAATACAAAAAGTATTTCTTCGGCGACTTCCTCTCAGCAGATTTCTGGCAAAAACTCTGAGAGTAAATAAAATTGCCATGAAAAGTTTCTCAAAAATCTGTCGTTCGGAATCGACTTGAAACTGTAGGTCCCGCCACTCGTGTATAATATTAACGCACACAACATAAGTGGCGTGAGAAGCTAGGTCGTAATCCTGACTGAGGGTTTGTAATGACCAATGATGTATGTTATGTAAGGCTTGTTCTCAAACCAAGTGGGTTTGAGGCAATTACAACTGTTGTGGGGGAAATTATAATAAAGGGAGATCTATGTCTTTCATAAGACTATTCAGGAACGACCTGAGATCGATATTCCATCTTTTGGCAGGACATTGTGGACTCAAACGGTGCATAATTCGAATGAGGTGGTCTCGACAATAAAATGTAGACTCTATAACGATTAAATGAACGATTAGAACACTATCTTGCAAACTGTGAGGTATTAATGCATCCCAGAAGGAAACTACAGGTAGGTGCTGGGCTCGGTTCCCTGCCATGCATTGTTGACACCAAACAATATCCAGAAGTTTGTCGGCCCAATAGATTTGGAGCTGACATTTTGGGGATACCATATAAACTATGAGCTGAGTACAAGAGATCGTATAGTCTCAGTAGTAAGGCACTTCTTCATCAGAATAATAATATTAAGAACGCTGCAAAGAGTTGGGGAAGTACGTACCAGAGATCAGCAATGATTGGTTTTTTTGGTACTCATATGCACTCATAAAATATTGAATATAAGTGACTCAATAATATTGAAATTTAAAAACTACTCTGATTCATTCATACTCACTACAACATTGATTTATAAGTACAGGTTGCAATGAGTATGCGTACAATGTTGACTTCGAACTCATACCAATCGAAATATGTTTGATTCATAAGCCTAGTCATTTAGATTCATAACTTTAGAAAAATACTTATAATACTTATAAATGATTCGAATGACTCATCATTCATCAAAATTTACAGTCTTAGTTGTTGTTGCATTTACAAAAAAGGAAAAAAGACACATAAGCAAAAAGGACCGAGCAGCAAGTAAAGCAACCTTTTACTGAATATCTTAGTGTTCGTACGCGAGCAGAGCTAACCTTCTAGTGAGTATTTTAGTGTTCGTACACGAATCATACTTATTTTGTGATTCTTCTATATGTTGAGTTATGGAGAGTCGATCTCAATAACATCATACGTGTTGTTAAATATGAATATGATGAGTACTTCAAGCTTTGAATATGAGTAAAGGTTCCATGATATTAAAATAAGTATGAATGCGTATAAGTATCAGAAATTATGAGTATGATTTGATTCTACTCATCTTTTTGAATACTCATTGCTGATCTCTGGTACGTACACAATACAGATTTTTTTGATTGAAATTAAAGAGATCATATATACTTAAACATTTTTAAACTAAGTTAGTTGGTTCCATTGCCACCGAAACTGGAAGTAACTTCAATGTTTTATTAAAACTCCCATTCCTGTTAATGATCCGTTTCAAAACAAAAAAGATCATCTTCATACCGTCAACACCTAAATATTGGTTCGTCGAATTGAAATACCATGTAATACCCGCATGCTGCAAAACTTTTGTTTGTAATTTAAATCACATACTAACAGCACAGATCAACACAACAACAATATGATTCCTTTCATTCTGTTTTGTACTATTTTCTCTTCTGGACAACATTCGTTTCGTCTGTGAGTTGTAAAATGCAATTGAAAATGTCCATCCTGTTGTTGTTGAGGGAATATGGTTTTGTGTGTGTGTGTGTGCGTGTGTTTGTGTGTTGCTTGTGTCTGGTCATTCATTTAAGCATTTATAACTGACATACCGCCGCCGCCACATAACGATACACAATGGCTGTGATGTTAGAGAATGGCATCAGTAGTGCAGCAGTCTGAAGTAGAATTTAGACTCTGGTTGAACGATTTATTAACTTCATTTCTAGATCATTAGATCGTATAACATAGACATTCATCACTTGTATCATTTATTATGCCAGTGAATGTATGTACGTATACATATACAGGTACATGTACAGGTACACTGTCGAGATTCAAATCATTTCAACATGGAAAGTAGTTTCTTAAATGTTAAGGAGTGGAAGAAAATGGAGAAAAAAATATGGAGACCATAATAAATGTGCTAAGAAAATGCCTATTAAAACTTTATATTGCGCCATTACTGTCTACAATGAGGCAGATGAAATGGATTTTTTTCATTTCTTTTTCTTTTAGAATGTTGTTGAGTGTATAATTGCAAGCAGAGGTTGACTATATTTGCCACGTATGCGCAAGTCCATTAGAAAAGGACGAGTATTACGTAAAAATATGGAATTTTATTATTCGTCTTACTTTGTAGTATCGACAAACAGTGCTACATTGCTATGGAAGAAAAGAAATCAATATTCATTCTTGCGCTGGATCGTGTAACGACAAGGTTGATAATACAATTAAAACGCCTCACTGTCATTCCGGATATAAGCGCGGAGTGTTTTGTAAGGATTTTAAATGAGGTAAAGTATCAATTGCACTTTTTTTATTGCATTTAAATGCTTCGTTAACACCTATGCTTTCCATGCTCTAGCTTCTCACAGCTAGATCACTAAGCAGATCATAGCTTTAAACAACATAAGGCTGTCAGAAAGCATCTTTCCTATCATTATATTCCTCCTTTTTCTCTTCTGCTTTCTTGGAATTTAATTACATACATAATTGGTCTTTACAACCCTTCAGTCAGGACCTAGCTTCTCACACTTCTATGCTCTCTTTCAGTTTAACTAAACAAGTTATTCCAGCATAGCAGGTGATAGCTCTGCTGTAGCAGATGCTAGGAGATCAGACGTAGTCTAAAAAACCATTCTCTGTGGGCATGTACGTGTTGATATAGTGAAGAAGAATTGATTCTGCCTGATCTTGCCTTGAAGTTCGTTGTAGATGATATCCACTTTGGTGGCAGCCGTCAAATTATGTGCTGGCTAGATTATTAGTAGGGAATTAAAAACAGTGGACGTTCTCTGAGGTTTGGTCTTAGATTGTTCGGGTTAGTTAGCAATCGCTTTAACCAGTTGGAAGTTAAAAAAAATTTAATTTCTAAAATTAAGTAGAGATACTCTCCACAGTAGGTTGGGTTCTTAGATGAGAGCCAACTCAAGTCAACTCCAGCTCAGGCATCACGCACCAAACGAAATATGAAAAAATATTTCTTTTGTCGACTTCCTCTTCACAGTTTTCTGGCAAAAATTCTGAGAATAAATAAAATTGCCATGAACATTTTGTCATCTGTCGTTCGAAGCCTGTAGGTTCCACTAGTGGAGTGGTAGCTCTGATATCAAAAAGCTCACTTGAGCACGCATAGCGGCCCGTTGTGACGCCACAGGTGAATGCAGTCTCTGTACTGATCAAGTTCAACCAAAACCAGGGAAGAGGAAGAAGTTGGTCAGCGCAAGGGCTGCACATTAAAAGCACGACTACCCTACGCTGGAGAACCAGCCAGAAAGTGTGATAAACGAAGCTATGGCCTTCACATCAAGAGATGAAAACTTCGTCAAGATGACAAGGAATGGAGAGCCAAATAACCTATATCTGTACCTCGCAAGAGAGGAGCACTAACAAAGACAGTGGATAACAGTCTCCTCTTCCTTAGCGGATCTGCATCCACGACAGATGTCGTTAAATGGGAGCCGCATCCTTTCCGCGTGTCTACCCATAACACAATAACCTGTAAACCTGGCCACTGTGATTGAGATGATGCCACGACCAAGTCCAAGTAACGCCTTCTATCCATCAAGGGCCAGGTGAGTCTATCAGTGGAGCAGGACTCGTCATTGACCCAGCATAGGTTGGCGTACCGAAAGAATTTCCGCGCAATGGCCAACTTGACCGAGGCAAGTGGCATACCCGATTGAAGGGGATTCCGGAAGGAGTGCACCAACTTTGGCGACCTCGTCGGCCCTGCAGTTTCCCGGAATGTTACTTTGTCTAGGGACCCATAGCAGTGAGATAAAGTAGCGCCCAGAAAGAAGGTCGAGACAGCGGCGACATTCCCTATCGATCCTGGAGTTATTCACAACACTGACAGAAATCTTATGGTGGCCTGACTGTCAGAGAAGACCGACGCGCGTGTGAAAGGAGCACCGTTGTCGAGGGTAGGTTCCACTACTCATGGTTAAAATTACACACACAACATAATTGGTGCGGGAAGCTAGGTTGTAAGCCTGGCTTAAACAGTGTTAAACGAGGGCCGTATTATATATAAGCAGTGTATTTAAAGTGTAGGCATCACTAAACGTAACATTTCAAGTTTTCAAGATCTGCTTACCGTTAAGGCTTGATTTACAAAGTATTGAACTTTGGATTACATACCTAACATCTCCCACAGCCTATCATTGTTTCATCTCCTATAGTTGGCTAAACATTTCACAACTAAATACAGCCATTGAAAGACACCTGTAAGGTTGTACCTCACTGTCATTGGGTACTTTTCAAAACATTTCTTAATTTATTTACTTACACTCACTACACTGTACGCTTTTTAATCTTGTAAAATAAAAACAAAAAACACAAACACACAAATTCAATGGTCATGCTAAGAGTGCTGTGTAGTGTAGCATAGTGTACTGCAGTTACAATGCAGTTGATGGCCGTTTGTCCATTTGTTGGTTGGTTGGCTGCAGCAAACATGAGCCACATAGAGACACTCGGATTAGATTTCATTTCATGTTGTGCAGAAGTCATGCACGCATTCTGCTCCAGTTTAAATTATTGAAAACAACAACAACAAAAAAAGAGCCCCTTCACTCTGCAACTGTTGTTGTGCTGTTGTTGTTGATGTAATGTAAAGGCCATGAGTACCATACATGTATGCAACAGGCCTATGTAGCATCATGTACAATCTCCTCCACATTTTCTTGAGTTTTTTTCTATTTTTTTTTGGGTCCGTTTTATGTAGCATAGTTTGGCCTTAGATTGCAGTTGTTGTTGTTGTTGTTGTTGTTATCATCATAATGCTTTCAATGATAATGATCATCGTCTTGTGCGTGCCAACTTGTTTCAATTGCTTTTTGCCTATCGGCGTTGATCACAATTGCTAAATTTAACGAGAGGATGAACGATACGATAGATGTGATGCCCAATGTTTTTATTTCCCTTTACGATCCATGCCACACACACGCATATTGGCACTGTGAGGGGCAATAGTGTTGTAGTTGTTTTCGAAACGAATGCACAGCAATATTGCATGCCTCATAAAGCATTTGAAACACAAGTGTCTTCTGGTGGTAGAAAAATTAAGTTTTTTTTGCAGTTTTTTCGCTTTTCCGCTCATTGTATGACGTTTATCGTTCGTTACTTGCTAAGGCATTTTTTTATTCTTTTTTTTTTGTTTGTTTTTGTTTTCATTTCTATACGAAATGATTGAAAAATTTTGAAATACTTGTGTAAGCGCATTACCAATCTAAACTGTTGCAATTTCATGCAAAAATTATTGCAAATTTAGTAAATGATTGTGGGAATAACTTGAGTGTATCGTGAATGTGTATGAGTCGGCAATAATATGAATTATTGTTGGCATATCAAGGAAAGATATCAACAAAGGTTTCTATAGAGATTAAGTCCAAGAAAAAAAAAATAGATTGTATTACAACAAAAACTTATTCAACAGTTATGACCTGACATTGTTTGAACACGTCTTGAAAATGGTAACCAGCAAAGAGAATTTGCTTAACGGTTTTCCGTTTTTTTTTTCAATGGTGCCAACTATTATCGTAAATGTTGGAAAAGAATTTGAATAGTCATGTAGACAAGGTTTAATTTTTTGAAAAGTGAAAAATTATTTGCTGCAGTTTGTTTCCAAAACCGACAAATATTTCTATGGGAGAGACCTTAAGGAATAACCTTTAAAGTGCCAACAAGTTTCCGAACTAAATGCTGCACATTTGATCTGAATGCGACCATTCAAACTATGCTAAGTAAAGACCTTGATTTCAAGCTACATGCCTGCTTACTTACTTAACTGGGCATTAACAAACAACCCGATTTATGGATTTCGGCCTGCCTTAACACATCCTTCCTGGCGCCTCTGCTTCTTGAGCGCCTACGCCAGTTGGTCACACCAATCGACGACAGAGCTTCCTCGATCTTGTCCTTCCAATGCAAACAAGATCGTCCTCTTCGCCGACTTCCGCAAATCTCCGCATCAAATACCCATCTCGCCGGAGCATTCTCCTTCATTCGAACGACATTACCGAGCCAGCGCAGCCGCTGGATTTTAATATGCTGCACAACGTCCATGTCTTTGAAGAGCTCATACAAGCTACATGCGCGATTACAAATCCAAGTACAAACCACGGTGAAGGTGGAAAAATTTTCATTATATTTTTCAATTTGAAGCCGATTAAATTGTCTTTAATCTCCTCCACCTAATTCAACCAGGAAGTGTCCTGAAACCTATCCTCCCACGGAGGGGAGGTCAGGTAGCGTCACCTCTTGGGGTATATTTAACATAGAAGGCGGTATTTTGTATTGAGGCAACGGCAGAACGCAAATCTATCATTCTAGAGTTCCTAAAATAAAATTCAATTAAATTTTTCTGCCATCTATAGGAGGAAGTATTTCATCAATAATTGATGGACGGCTTCGGAAACGGGCAGAACGTGGGTTTCACAGAAAGAGAGATCAAGTAGCGTCACCTCTTGCGGAGTACTTGTACACAGCAGGCGGCATTAGATATAAAGGCAACGGCAGATGGCAACTCTATCATCCTAGAGTTCTTAAAATGATATTCGATTCAAATTTTCCACCAGCTATGGAGGGAGGTATTCCGTCAATAGCAGATGGGCGGCTTGGGACACAAGCAGAACAGCGCAGAAAATCTGGTCTAAACTGTATGTAGGGGCCACTACAAGTTTTCTTAAACTGCAAAGAAGCATGCTCAATATAGTTTTTTAAGGTCATATAGGGCATTACATGGGCACGAATGCAAGGCACACCTTGGGTATGGAATCAGATACCTTAGTATTGATTCCTGCAGAAGCTGAAGTGAGATGAGGAAAAGGAGAGGACTGTTCTTCACCTAGTGGGTACTTCTCCGGCACTATGGCGTTGGTGCCTGCCTACTATGTAATTGATCTGATGGAACTCTCACTCATTGACATTGGCTGTCTGAGTCGCGTCATCAGAAGGCCCGTGTTGTTCCTGGTCTAGAGCATAATGGGAAACTATGGCACCACAATGGGCCCTATAAGGCCTACAAGTGTCCATCCAAACTTCTTGGTTGAACAGCTTCCTATACCTAGCACGAGGTAAAATATTTGCTACACTTTCTTTCAATGAATTGGTTTTCATGTCTTTACAGCTCATAAGTCACAGGTCGTAAACGCTCATATGCAGGAAAGTTAGTCAGCGTCATTTCTTGAGTAATACATGGTCTCAGAGGGCACTGCCGCGACAGATGGCGGACCTATTGCCTTTAAATCGGCTACAGTATGCCAATCACTATCTTAGCTGCCATATCTGCATAGAAAATAAAATGAGAGAGGAGATGATTTTTAACAACCACATGTACGTTCAAGGAATTAAAACGAAATACTCTGTCATAACGCAAAATAATCTGGTGGCAAAAAATTACTAAAAGTCGCCGTAGTTTAGTAGGTAGTGTGTTAGCCTATTAAAGGTGAGGCCACCGATCAAACCCCAAAACTCTGAGACTAAATAAAATTGTCATGAAAAGTTTCTCAAAAAAAATCTGTCGTTCGAAGTCGACTTCATACTGTAGGTCCTGCCACCCATGTATAAAATTAACACACAACACCTTAAGTGGTGTGAGAAGCTAGTTCGTAATCCCGACTGAAGGGTTGTAATGAACAATTATGTATGTATGTACATATGTAATAATTTAATATTCAGTCCCTGGTTGATTTCTAGCAAGAAGTGGCAAAATTCTTCATTTATTACATTCACCCTAGAAAGTAATCATGATATTATTTCTGTATTCTTGTGGATTTTCATATTCCGGAAATAATTTAGAGCAACAACTCTTTAAGACTTTTATAACAATTTCAATTAAATTCGAAATTAAAACCTTCTGACTGGCTTCCCATCTTTCCCTTACAAATGTTTGCACAACCATTTTTATACATGACTTATGCTTGGTTTCTGTATCCATGTATGTAAGTATGTATATTATCGTCTACTTCTTCTTTAATAACCTTCATAAGAAAGACAAAAGAAAATAAGAATTCCAGCTGTATAACGGCATAACAGTTAAAAGGTTAATGCTAGTGTGACCCCAATGCCAACATTGGCACGCTACTTTAGATGACTACTGCTATTTTATCTGTTTTTCTTTTTGCCTTTCCTTTTTGCTTTGCTTTCTTCGAGTTTACTTGATTACTTTTTCGCCAAGTTCATCATTTCAAATCATAAAACGCTGTCTTTTCATTCGTCCATTTAAGCGATTTCTTCAACGTTTATATTCTCATTCGTTCGTTTGTCTAACATGTTGTGTCGAACGTTCGGTCGATCCATCCATTAACGAATACTTTACTTAGCTAATGGCCAACAACTTTCCAAGAGTATTAGAACGAGATGAAAGTGCATAAAACAGAACAAACAAAGTTAGTTTGCCAAACATGTCCAAACATTGTGCAGAATTTTTGCATCAAGGCAAGAACGAATCTAGCAAGCGGTATGATTATGTGAGAGATGGACGTGAGATATTTACTAAATCATGAAGTGATGGTAAAACTGTTATATCTGCTAATATACAGTAGGAACGTAAAATATTAAATTCGGAGCCGTAATCCGGTGTTACCAACTAATTACTCTAGTGATCGAATTAAGTTCTATCCGGACTTTACCTTTATGATGAAAGACTTTATAGACTGATTCGAAACGAGATTTTTTCCACAATTGAAACCGGATTACATATCAAATTTAACGCTCTTGATATACGCAATATTTCCACCTGGAAGACCCAAAAACATTCGGCTAACCTGTTTAGACGCTGTAGTCTAGTAGGTAGTGTGTTGGCTTATTAGAAGTAAAGCCAGGGATCGAGCCCCAGGCCAATCAGCAAAACACAATACAAAAAGTATTTCTCCAGCGACCTTCTCTCAGAAGATTTCTGGCAAAAACTCTGAGAATAAATAAAATTGCCATGAAAAAGTTTCTCAAAAATCTGTCGTTCGGAGTCGACTTTAAACTGTAGGTTTCACCACTCATGTATAAAATTAACACACACAACATAAATGGTGTGAGAAACTAGGTCAATTCGACCTCCAGATACTTAATTGACAAGTACACGTCCTCTAACCTAACCTAACCTAACCTAACCTGACCACATAAGAAATTAGCACGTTTACAGAGAAAATATCAACATCTAATGCGATATCCACCTCTGTCCATCATGTTCTCATTATCCCTGATGACAAAGCCCACAGTCCAGTTCTTTCCCAAGGGTAAAGCAGAGTAAAGGACGTTAAAGAAGATTAATGCGAAGCCAACTACTCTCTCTTAGTAAATATCCAGAGGTGACCTAACCTCACTTTTTCATATACATGCTAGCAAAGTAGCTATAAACAAAACTAAGGGCGCTGTGATACTCAGAAGCATTCCCTTCTAAGAAGTATCTTAGCACCTCTTGATATAAGCAATATTTCCGTTTAGAAGACCAAACCATATTCGGGTAACCTGGCCACATCAGAAATCTGTACGCAGCGAAAATATCAACATCAAATACAATATTCATCTCCAACCATCGTTTTCTCATATTCCCTGATGACTAAGCCCACAGCCCAGTTCTTTCCCAAGGGTAGAGCAGTGCAAAGAACGTTAGAGAAGATTGTGCGAAGCCAACTGTTCTCTCCAAGTAAATATCCAGAGGTGACCTAACCTCACTTTTTCATATACACAATAGCATAGTAACTGTAAACAAAACTAAGGGCGGTGTGGTAATCAGAAGCACTCCGTTCTAAGCAGTATCTTAGTACCTGATATAGGCGTTTTAGCAGATGTGGAACGCTGAATGACCAATGCTGTAATCAGAAGCACTCCGTTCTAAGCAATATCTTAGCACCTGACATGGGAGCCTTAGCAGATGTGAAGAGCTGAGTGATCAAGTAATACAATCTCTGGAATTCGAACATAGTTTCTCCAACGACCAAAATACACCTACTTAAGCCATGTGTTAAATTCTTAAATTCGGTCTTTATTAGACCATAGATCGTGGTTCAATGCCTGGCTCAGATATCTAGAACAAAACGAAATCGAAAGAAAAAAATATTTCTTACGGCGACTTCCCCTCGGCAGTCTTGTGGCAAAATCTCTGAGAGTAAATAAAATTATCATAGTCAACCGTTAAATTGTAGGTCCCGCCCTCCATGGATAAAATTAACACACACAACATTAGTGGTGTGGGAAGCTAGGTTGTAATCCTAACTAAAGGAAGTAAATATAATTTGCCTTCCTGGGTGTATCGTAGACATTGCTTGTCACTTCAGAAACCAGAAGCCTACAAAATGCTTTGGGAATATGATGGCCTTGGAGATCACAGGCGATGAAGTGGTCCAACTTGTACTTCAAGACCAAAATTAATTCCTAAATACGATGTCAGGTGCTAACTTGGTTGGATCGGAAGAAATCTGTCATGCAACATTAGAATGAAGCTCACACAATACGAGACTAGACGAGCGACAAACATTTACGTTGAGGAGGACAATGCAGAGCGAAAAAGACAAGTGCTCCAATAAATTACGATCGTTAACACATACTTAATAGACTGCACTTAAGATTCTACGTGATCGGTGGATGGAATATGTGAAACACGATTGTATAAGTATCGTTTTAGTTTAGGGTTGGAATCAGTACAGGATTATTCATAAGTTTATTAGTAAACGAGGAAGTGTTCTACGACTTTAATTATTTTTTATTATCCTCAGCGCTTTTAACGGCTTAGATTAAAATATTCCAAAAATTTTTAACCAAAGTACTTAATAAACTCCCCATGCTAACGATCTTAATGTAGGGCATTAGCAAGAGACAAACTTACGTACGACATGGTGTACGATCAAGAAAAACTAAGTTGCACGTGTTTCAATTTTCCATGCTTTCATCATTCATTCACAGATAGAGGAGAGACAAAAATATACAACAACAACAGCAACAAATGAATGAATGATCGTTTAAATGAAGTAAGATCAACAGAATAGACTTTGAATATCGCGCGTACATTGACTTTCTCATTGAATGTGGCCGTTTTGGTTGCGATTCAACGTTTTTTTTCCCGTCTTAGTTTTTCTTTCAAATACACGAACGAACAGCAAATGCGCTCTCTAAACGTTATGGTTTATGCGTTAAGTAGAGCGCGATCATTGTAATGGCTTTTATTGCTAAAGACACCCAATCGAGGTAAAAAGCTGACTGACTGACTGAACAAAAAAAATAAACTCTCAAATCGACCGGAGGCAAAGTGTAGCAGCAGTAACAGAATCACAGCAGTATGTAATAAGAGTTTGACTCAAAACACTGTTTGCACAACATTAAAATGGGAAAAAAAAACGGAGCACAGAAACACACAGCACAGCGGAACACACTAGAAAAATTTCTTGCTTCATTGCCTTCATTGCTCAGCTGGGGAAAAAGTCTCACTTGGATAAAGGCGAAGAAGAAAAATAAAAAAAAAAATAAATATGAAATGAAGTAAAAAGCGAAAGAAGTAGCGAAAAATGTATTGGAGGTTCAAAATAAATTTGTTGGTCGTTTAAAAGAACGTCAATCACGGATGGCATGTAATCAGTCGCCTTTGCTTGCTTAATTAGCCTCACAACCCATCAGTTAGGATTACAACCTAGCTTCTCACACTACTTATATTGTGTTTGTTAATTTTATCCATGAGTGAGGGCACCTACAGTTTAACGACAGATTAGAGAAACTTTCTCTCAGAGTTTTTGCCAGCAAACTGTTGAATAAAAGTCGCCGTATGAAATATTTGTTCTTCAAAGGCTGGACTAGGGTTTGAACCACGGCTATCACGCTACCTACTAGACTAAGGTGACTTCATTACTCCTTTACACACATTCATAATTGATCATTACAACCCTTTTAGTCAAGATTACGACTTAACTTCTCACACTCCTCATATTGTGTGCGTTAATCATATCCAAGAGTGGCGGAACCTACAGTTTAACGCCTTCTCCGAACGACAGATTTCTTTGAGAAACTTTACTTGGCAATTTTATTTTACTCCCAGAGATTTTACCAGAAAGCTGTTGAGAGAAAGTCGAAAGAAATATTTGAGATGTCTGGTCAGGTGTATGAGCCACGGTTTTACGTCTAATAAGGTAACACTCTACCTATTATACTAAGGCGCTTTCATTACGCCTTTAATTCCTTTAAATAACAGAGGGCAGTCGCAAAGCATCTCCATTTCCTATGTCAGATTTTGTTTTCCTTTTTTGTTGCTTTGTTTTAGTTAAGTAATCTATTGAATCGGGTTCCAGAATAATAGGGTTGCCATCTAACTTTGCTTAGAAACAAAAAATTCTACATACATGTATCGAATAATTGTATTGAGTGTAATGGTGAGAAACTTTGTTCAAAACTAGTCTACTAAAGCAAGTTCTAAAATAATAGGGTTGCCACCTAACTTTGCTTAGAAACAAAAAATTATGCATACATTTATTGAATAGTTGTATTACGTGTAGTGATGATAAACTTTTCTCATTATTAGTCTACTAAAGCAAGTTCTAGAACAATAGGGTTGCCAGCTATCTTTGCCTGAAAACAAAAGGTTCTGCTTACAAGTATTGAATAGCTTTATAGAATATATTGGTGAAAAGCATTGCTTATTGAGTCAAACTCTTCCCAAAATGGTCGATCTGCCTCAATTTCATATGATATTCGTTTTGGAGTTTAAAGAGGCTTCTGGGTGGAGTATATGGAGTGAGGATAAGGCCTGTTAGTTTAGAAAAACTTAAAAAAACCATGGTGAACTGTTTTCTGTCATCTATATACATAATTGGTCATTACAACCCTTCAGTCGGGACTTTATGACCTAGGTTCTCACACCACTTATGTTGTGTGTGTTAAATTTATACATGAGTGGCTGGACTTGCAGTTTAAAGTCGACTCAGAACGACAGATTTTTTTGAGAAACTTTCATTAGCATTTTTCTCTTACTCTTAGAGTTTTTGCCAGAAATCTGCTGAGAGGAAGTCGCCTAAGAAATATTTTTTCATATTTCGTTCAGTTGGAGATGCCTGACCTGGGGTTTGAACCCTGGCCTACTAGACTAATAGTAGGTCATCTGCTATTTTCAAAAATTCTGAAGATGAAGATTTTTGCTTTAGAATTTCATATTCCGTAACAATACCGATTTCTATGGTGAGGCTTTTTATTACCCCTAATAAAAAACTATAAATACTCTCGAATATATATAAGATATTTAAAGATTAACGAACAATATTCAAACATCACGATTTGGCTTTTGTATCGACCGTGATTCAGTCACTTTAGTTTTATTTTAACGATCGTGTTGGCGCATACGGTGACTGAAATTTCACCTCACAGCCACCACACTACGATTTCTTTCTACACAGGAAAATATCACTGTTGTAACTGAGTGAGACTACATAGTAGATGCCAGCCAGCCAGCCAACAAACCCGGCTGTTCAATGGTGGTGCCTCAATGCTTGTTGGCATTGCATGCAGCAGCATACATTTCTCTCATAAATTTAACGAGGCGGGTAGGTAGGTAGGTGGAGGAGAAGATATTGGAAGTGATGGTGTAAAATGTTCATGTCTTAAATGGTGCTGTTGTCGTTACCAATCTTTGTTGGTATATTGTTGTTGGTAGTGTTGTTGTTGTTGTGGGAATTCCTTTTTAGCAAAAAAATCAAAACCAAGTGTTTTCTAGTTGATAGCGAGTAAAAAAGACCAAGTGTTCGCTAAAGATAGATCGTTAATACAATACATGGGTGTTAGTGTTTGGTTCACTTCGATTTTTGTTTCTTTTTCTTTCTTAATTCGGTAATCAAAATGAAATTTCTTTAGATCTGTGGCATTTATATGGCAGCGGTGGCGGTTATAACGTCGTCAGCAAACAGCAACAATAACAACAACAACAACGACAACTTAAAATCATTATTATTTACAATAAATTTTTAACTATTTTGTTATATACAATCAAACAAACAAATAGACAGACGAACAGACGAATGAGGAGAAAAAATCATCAGCTCAGCTGTGCAAAAATACAATCAAAAGCTTTTGCTGTGTAGATACGGCGGCTGTATGCCGCATGCTGTCGTTATGAGTAACCAGGGAGAAGCCAGCCGATAGAATGGCACGAAAAAAGTTCAAGCATCTGATTTGTTTTTATAGGATCAACAAGTCATTGTGACTGACTGACGATTACAACAACAACAAAGTTTAGATTTAGAAAAACAACAAAAACACACAAAATAATTGCAAAGTGGTGGGGCCAGTGTTGAGCGCCCCTAACAGTGGCAACTTATTTCGATGCGGTCGATATGTTTTGTGGCTCATTGTCTAACAGCCAGTCAGTCAGCCAGCCAGCTTGGTTAACTCACCAATGTTAAGTTGACTGACTGACTAACTGTCTCTCTCTGTCTGTCTGTCTAATGCTGCGCTGCTTGACTGACAAAGAAGGCCTCGTCGTAACGTATCATTGTTGTGTGGTTGTAAAACATTTTAGCATTTGATACGAGGTGTGCAACACATATTATTTCGATCGTGTGTCTATATGTGTGTAAATTTTTCTTTAAAAGGTTTCGATTTTTCTTTCCTTTTTTGTTTTTGTTTGATTTTTTTTTTTTTTGTTGAATTTCATTTTCGTTTAAGTAGGAAATCAGTGCCTGCAATCGTACAGAGTGATCAAAACATGCTAAACGTAATTTTATATGTTTGTTCAATGATTAGTTGAAATTTATGTAATTGAAGTTTGAATTTGTACTCACGCTTGATACATTGGCAGACATTCAAGCAATCTATCGTACATATGTATGCTGGGAGTAACTATTGTGCTTTAAAACCAACTGTTTCTGAACAGTAGAGAAGAAATCATTAACACATGAAATCTTAATTGCCATTTAATTAAACGGTAAAGTTATCTCCTTCACATCACCGTCTAATCTTCAAAGCACAGAATATACACAGAATAGAAACAAGAGTTTGACATTTAACTTTCCATGGAGAAAGAGGCAGCAAATATTACCAAAAAGTATTTCTGTCTCTCTCTGATTGTAACTCTGTTTTGTTTATTTATGTTTTTTTAGTTTTCGGGGTGGTTTTTTATATTGGCGAGAGTTAATAAAAAATGTAATTTTTGTCTAAAACTATTAATAAATAATAAAACAACTAATAACAATAACAACTTTAACTTTTTCTTTCAAGAAATTAAAAAATATTGGCAACTTTCAGCAAGAAAATTTTTTTATTAGCAGTACGTCTTATTTTGATCTTGTAATATTTAGCATCTTAATAATCTCTTGCACAAGAAACTATATTCATATATATATATTCACACACATTTCGATTAATATTTAAATATTTAAGAATCTTTAAACTTTTCATTGAAGAAATTAAGAAATATTCCAAATTTTCCCTTTTTTAACACAAAATGAATGTTTATTTACATTTAGTTTTTCTACTTTAACCGAAAGTTTTCAGTCTGTATATCTGTTGCTTCTAACACATTTGATTCGCAAAACATTAAAATATTTTTTTTCTCCCTCTACGAGGTAGGTTAAAGTGCTGCTTTGAGCGTTTTTAAACGTCAAAGGTTTCAATTCTGTGTATATTCTGTGCTTCAAAGTATTTCTGAAACCCTTTTGCTGTTGACTTTTTTGGTGTATAGGTTGTCAATCCTGTAAGAATCTTTGACAGTGTTGAATATGTTTGATTTTTAGCGATTTAATCGCCAATCTACCTAATGGTATTGCTCTCCATAGCTGTCTGTCTGGTGATAGCTCTTACCCTTCTTTATAAGCTTCAATGTATTTGTTCTCTGCGCCCCAGTTATTCTCGCTTATTTCGAAAATGTTATTTTCAATTCACTTACCAAAATATCCCTGGTATATACATATGTTCCTTTTACTCCTCTAGGGAGCATAGGGCCGCAACAAGTTGATTCCTATAAGCTCGATCATCAGCCCGATGTTTGACTTCGTAGACGTAGTTTGGATAGTTCGGTCGTGATTTGACGTTTCCATGTGTGCGTCTGCTTCCCTGGGGCTTCCAGTCTGTCTGTGGCTTTCTTTTTGACGTCATCTAATCGCTTACGAAGAGTGTGTCCAAGCCATCCCCACTTGCATCTTCTTATTTCTCTCTCAATTGGTTACTGGTTTGTATCTGACCAGAGTTGGGCATTAGATATTACGGAAGGCCAGTAAACACGCAAGATTCTAAGCAGACATTTGTTAACGAATACCTGAAGAGATTGGGAATCGCTCGGTGCCATATTCCACGTTTCGCAACCGTTTGTTTGTTTTGTTTTCCTTTTTCGTTTCGTTTTTCTTAATGTCTTTTGCTACAGCAATGTAAAAAATAGTAGTAGGAAATATAAATTACGATCGAGTACCATGATCCAAGAAATTGCGGCCATCGAAAATAGTGTCTACTCGAATGTGCATTCGATATCGAATGCGGTGATTTGGCCCCAGTAATGTGGATTTAACGTTGGAATTGAAAAATTTTATTTTGGTGCGTCTCGATCTGCTAGACGATTTCCATACAGGGTTAAGTTGGGCAAAAGCAATGCGTGCCTTATTTATGCGACTGGCAACATCTGCTGATGACCCACCGGATTTATCAATTATACTGCCTAGATAGCAGAAGGACTCCACTTCATTAATTTCCTTGTCGTATATAAGGAATTTGCGTTCTACGTTAGCATTTAACCTGAGTGTTTTAAAATGCCCCTGGTGAGAGAGATGGGGATAATATCGTACGAACTGTGTTGATTTGTATTGAAGTTGATACCCTGTTGTTGAATTTATTAGTTTGTTTGTCCGTGTACCAGCAGGACCGTAGTCTACTTGGTAGTGTGTTAGCTTATTAGACGTGAGGCTGCGTGAACGACTTCCTCTCAGCAAAAAACTCTAATAGTAAAATAAAATTGTCATGAAAAGTTTCTCAGAAATCTGTAGTTCGGAGTCGACTTTAACCTGTAGGTCCCGCCACTCATGTATAAAATTAACACCCTATGTTGTGCGAGAAGCTAGGTCGTAAGCCTTACTGTATGTGTACCAGCAGATGTTTGAGTAGTAGGTCACAAATTAATCATCCATTGAGGCTCTGCTATCAAGTTTAATAACTATTTCGTTTTCAACGCTCTCTATGGCCAAGGATACGGATTAAAGAAATGGTATATTCCTTACATCAAAAGACTAAGGTTGAGTTGTAGGCGACACCAGTGCTCTGAAAGGAAATTCATTTTCTGCGAAATCTCAACATTTTACTCGCGATCCCAAATGACATCTGGGCCCTGGTAGGTATATCACTTTCACAGGAATTCTAAATACGCCTCAGCCTTTGGCACGCACTCACATTGTAGAAATTTTCGCCTAAAAAGTGCCAAAATCGGAATCCTGTGCTCCTAAGGGTTTTAGTCAACATTAAACAGTTTCAAACAAAAAATCTCAAACGGAGGAGATACCGACTTTACAACTAATTTCTCAAACGCTGATTCCACCAGCACTTTTTCCCTCTTTAAGCCTTTTCAATAATTATTTTTAAGTTGGTACTTACGGACCAAGTTGTTGATCTTATAAGCATCTTATATTATAGTTTTTTATACATATAGAGTTATATATAATCGTATAGGTATGGACCAGAAATAGCTCCCCCAATTAAGAATTAAGACTTTAGATAAAACCCGCATCGGGAAATTACCTAATATTGTAACTACAAGGAATTCACTCTAAGGCAACATGATATTATATGCTTGCAAATGGAGTAAAGCTTTCCCTAACCACCATTAAAGATGGAACAAAAAAATGATTAGAAATTTACAATTCCCTTCTAATATGAATAAAAAAAATTAAATTGATTTCTAACGGAAAAAATGAGTAGGAGACCTCTATAATCACAGGCCGAAATAAAATAAAAATTATAACTAGATATTACTAGATGTCGCCTTAAATAATAAATGTTATAGCGAGAAGCGGAATTAGTGATAATTTTACCGACTCTCTCCCGTATATTACCAATGTTACCAGTAAATAAGTCGAAAAGAAAATTTTCCGTTTTCACACCCAATTAATTTAAATACGCAAATTGTACTGGCAACACTACATTCGTTGAGTGTTCTCCCTTATATTTAGTGTTTTACTAATCGACACAAACACAAACCACACCGTTGGCAATAATAATGCTGTAAATAATGATAACCCGAAATATCGGTGAATGCTTCCGCTAACAGAGGTGAAAATTACTTATTCTAGACACACACCATCCAATTCTTGATATACAGTACAGTGATCTATGGTAATACAGAACCATTACGAATAACGGTACTTTGGTGAGTTTCGATTTGATTGACCACATCGGATACATTCACCACACTTCGTAAAAACTCACCACACTGGAAACTCACCACAACAACAAAATTCAAAACACTTCCAAAAAAAATACAAAATTAAATTTTAGTTATTTTATTCCCCCCTCTTCGGCCATCGTGTATATAGACCCAACAACAACGCAGAGCGGGTACAGCAGTAACACAAAACAATTACAACAAGAAACACCAAACCTCATTTCCCTTTTGCTAATTTCTTTCTATTTGCCCTCTCACTCACACACTAATTTTTACACCTCTCCCAACCACTACACACACCAAACCATAACAAATAAATATATATCCCCACACACAAAACGCCATATATATTTTTCCTATTAAAACAAACAGGGTTTAATTTTTACTTATTTTAAACGGAAACGGAAAAAGTGTGTGAATAGTTAACAGATTTTTTTGAACCAAGGCAAATTCAATAAGGTAGTGTCAGTAGTACAACAACTCAATTCGCAGTGTTTTTTAACAAAAACAACATGTATTTTCTGTTGTTTTTGTATTTTCTGTTGTTTTTGTGTGCCCGGTTATGTCAAATGAAATTCGCCGTAAGCCAGAAATGACAAAGGCGAATCCATACAATGACATAAAGTTGTTATTTTGTGTCATTATTTCTCTTTTGTTTCTTTTTGTTTATAAAAAAAAAAATTTTGTAAAACAAATTTAAAGAAAATAATTTTTAAAATACGGGCTGATTTGCGCTACCACTAAGGTATAACGACCTTCAGGGGGATTCTGGGAAGCATAAGAGCGGATTCTATAATAAAAGTTGTGCCAGGACATGAAGAATATTTAAATAAATTATAAATTGTGTAGAATACAAATATAAAAGGAAATAAAAATAAATAAACAATGAATGTATATACAGTGAGCAAAAAAATGTGTACACTTATTGTAAAAAACTATTAAATAAATTATTCCACAGGATTTTGTTTAAGATGACTTTCTAGAAAATCCGTTAGCCATAGTTAAAAAATCATCACTTTTTTGCCTAAAAATGTGGGAATTTCTTAGTTTCGACAATTATTTTCTTTATACGTAACCAATAGAGAAATGTTTATAATAAGAATATAGTTTTTAAGCTTTTTGTAGTCTTAGAAAATAGTTATTAAGCTTTTTTTAGTCTTAAGGACAATAAATTTCTTTTTATAGAAAATTTTTTGTTTAAAATTTATTTCGAGGTAGTGTGTGTTAGTTTTTTATTTGCTCACTGTACGCAAACAAAATATTTGACAATCCCGTGCACTTAAAAAAGCAATCAGCTGGGCTAATAACATCACCTCCTATGAATTCGCCTTGTTTTGAACGAACAAAAACGAATTTTTCCAACCACCAGTGTTGCCATGAAAGAAAAAATATTCTAAAAACTCACTGCTGACCAGTGTTGCAAAACTGAAATTTTGAAAAGGTCCTGAATTCTTACTGAAAAAGTACTTATGCATCAAATAGTACTTTTGTGAAATTTACAAACATAATACATAATTGATCATTATATTCCGCGGACATTCGGCTAACCGGGGCTAAAGTCTAATTCTATTTTATTTAGCATTGCGTTGAACGTGTGCATGTATTATACATTAATAGTTGAAAAGCGCAAGAAATAAAATATGCAATAAAAAAAGCACTGAAAGCATGGCGGCGGTACTGCGGTATTTTTGAAATGAAAAAATACTGAAAAAAGTACTGAATTTTTCAACACTGTTTTACAAAAACGTAACACAGATGACTTTGTTTACATTTTGATTTCAAAAGAAAAAAAAAAAACAACAAGCAAAGGCTCCACACAAAATATGGAAGAGAATATTAAAAAATTATTAAAATTATTGCCAGAATTTGATGAATTAAAAGACATTGTAAAAAATGAAAATGAAGCGAAATATATTCTTAAGAAGACCTTGGATACTTTGCAATTCAGTCCATTGGAAAATGATACGATGTTAGAAGACACTGAAGAAGTGAGTTTTTTGATAGAGGCTTTGGTGGATCGCTTCTGGGAACGCATACATACGGGCCATTTTAGTGAAGTGCCTTTAGAAATAAGGAACATTTATGCTTTAGCTTGCTATTTAAAGGTAATTTTTAAATTATTAGAAGATCTCGCATTTAATTTTTGGTAAATTAAAGATCATTTTACTTTTGCTAGATAATCACGAGGAGAAGCATCTGGAGAAATGCAGTGAAATTTTAGATCAGGCCATGCTTATTGGTTGCGTGGAAGCATTGTATCCCAAAAGCCAAGCACTTAGAGATAGTTTAATGGATATTTTTGATCAAATGTTAGGTAAATGCTTAAAACCCATATCTTTTTATCTTGTTGCTGATATTATTGTTTTTACTTTGCAGTTCCTGCTGATTTAAAACTACCGGTTATAGAAGATAGTGCAAGACAATGTTTAACGTGTGATATTTTAACACTTAAACAACCTTCAGTATTGGAATTTCAACAAAAATGTTTTGATATACATAAACCTGCTCTTCTACTCGACACTTTAAATCATTGGCCAGCTTTAAATAAATGGCGCGATCTAAATTATCTTTTAAAATTGGCTGGCAATCGCACTGTACCCATAGAAATCGGTTCGAACTATGCCAATGATGAATGGTCACAACAATTAATGAAAATTAAAGACTTTCTAAAAACCCAATTCAGTGATAATGTTGCTTCTTCGGCAAACACGGAGAAAGCTGACATTCAGTACTTAGCCCAACATGAACTATTTGAGCAAATACCTCTGCTGAAGAAGGATTTCTCTACACCAGATTACTGTACGTTAGGCAAAAACACAGAAAATGTGGACATTAAAGCTTGGTTGGGACCCAAAGGTACTATATCCCCCATGCATTATGATCCCAAGCATAACTTACTTTGTCAGGTTTTTGGTAGCAAATCAATAATATTGGCCTCTCCAGAGGATACCATTAATTTATATGCCCACGAAAGTGAATTTCTGCAGAATACTTCCCAAATTGATGCTGAACAATTGGATATGGACAAATTCCCTCTGGTGGCCCAGGTGAAATTTTATCATTTAACCTTACAGCCAGGCGACTGCTTGTATATGCCACCTAAATGGTGGCACTACGTGCGTTCCAATAGCCCAAGTTTTTCCGTAAGCTTTTGGTGGGATTAACGAAAAACTGTATTTAACTTACGTTATTATTTCGTAAATAAAAATGAAAGGTTGTCCAAATTATTCGTAGATTTTTTCATTTTTACAATATATCGCTTATGCCTACAAAAGTTTTGCTGAGTACACTATTGCCACGCTTTGTCTGGGTTCACACACAACAAGCGTGACTTGACAAGTTTTGGATAAGTTGTTACAGACTTATTTGCATCGTTAGATTTATTCATTTTCTCTTTCTTATCCATAATATTCTACAAAAAGTTGAAAATTGACGAAAAACAATTGTGTGTGAACATAAACGCAAATTCAAAAGAGAACTGAAGGAAATTGATGAAGTACACTTGATGAGTGTGAACCCATCATACTGGACAACGTAAACTTGATGGTTTAAAATAACGGTAACCGGGTAATCAGTGTTTCAAATTTCCTTACAATTATCCAGAAATGGAACAAAAATAACTTTTTCTTTACATGTTACATCGAATTTATTCAAAAGAAGATATAACAGGCATATGTATTTAGTATACATACATATAAATACAACCCGTACTCTGACAAAACGCACGAGTTCCATCTTTTCAAGTAAATAAGAACCCTGCAGATCTGGCAACGCTTTGTCAGTAAGAAAGAAATACAAGAGAATTAACAAAATAAAGAAAATTTTCTCAGCAATCAAGTGGTAAATTTCATAGCAAACGGTTGCGGTTGGTCGAATTAAAAGCAAATTTTTAGTAAAAATAATAAGAGACTAAATAAAAGTAATTAATGAATATAGTATTTTAAATTTAGTTAAATCGTATATATGTAACTAAAAAGCATTTGTGTTGTGATTATAATACATGCATAAAATAATTAAATCCAATCCAATTAAAAACTTAATTCATTAAAGATAACGAAGAGAACAAAAATAAAAACAACAACCACCTTTCCATACTTTTTTTCCTTAATAATCTGAGGCGGCGCAGAAGATGAAAACTTCATAAAATTCGTTAAATATACAACAAATTGAAAAGAAGAAATTTCGTCTTTAGTATAATTTTATGCAAATCTCTGCGTTGTCCAAGACAATTGAAGAAGAGTTCAGAGTGTAAAAGAAAAAACTGCATTTAAATCAGAAACTCGACAAAATCGATTTAAATAGACTTAATTGAAGCAATTAAATCGAACAATGGCCGAAGTACGCCGCAGAAAGCCGGAGGAGTCTGCTGGAGATGAAGGTGCCAATCTATCAGCGGGAGCTGGTGCAGCAACTCATAGCGAGGCTGACAAACGCAACTCTTCAGCGGCCGAGTCTTCAGATCATGTAAGTGTTGTCATATTGTCCGTGTTACTTTTACTCTTTCCATTAAAAAAATCCAGCTGCAAGTGCTTCGCATTTGCATAACTTTTGTACGCAAATTGTATTCGATTCCATTTCATTCTAATTTTATTTGTGTGTGTATCTGGATAAAATGAGTATGTGTACGATAGTGGTCAAAGGTAAATAAGTGCGAACGAATGTTTTTCTTCTTATTTTGCAATTATTGAAATACCAGTGAATTCCATATTGTTTGTTGTGTACAATTTAAATCCAATTTTGTTGACCGACGTCACACTTAAAGTACAAATAGACAGAAAATAGCAAATAAACAAAACAATATATACCGAAGAAGAAAAAAAATGCACACACACGTTACAAAAATAACAAATATATATGAAAGAAAAATAAAAAGTAAAAGTAAAAGAAACAACAACAAAAACAAATCACTGGCACAGTGGTTTAAAAAGATGAAGTACAGTAAATGCTTGCCAGATTGCTATAATTTATGGTAGAAAATTGTAAAAATTATTAAATTATATACATTTTAGGCCAATAAATTTTTTTAGTAAGGATTACTACAAACAGACTCACACACCACCCATATAGCCTTTGTTATTTTAACCATATCTGAGGGAATAGAGACATACAGTCTAAAATTACTGCGAACGACTTATTGTCTGCGAGTAAACCCTACTGATTCTACTGCTAAAAACAATTCCAAGAGTTTTTCCTGGAATTGAATGCTTTATTTAGCATAAAGGCATCTCTCTACTGGCAAAAAACCTATGGCAATAGGCCTTAAGAGTCTTTTATTCAGCGAATTGTTCTTCATACCTAGGAAGAGGTTATTGTCGCTTTGTGCCAGGACCGGACTATAAAGAACACTAATAAGAAACTTCCAAGCACTTTCTGAGAGAATCAGTAACATATAATTTTAGCTAGGCAATCGTTTTAGCTAGTTCATCACGACTT
The DNA here is from genome assembly GCA_936449025.2 of Sarcophaga subvicina. Taxonomy (NCBI): domain Eukaryota; kingdom Metazoa; phylum Arthropoda; class Insecta; order Diptera; family Sarcophagidae; genus Sarcophaga; species Sarcophaga subvicina. Next base: position 107,745,412 of record OW388083.2, on the reverse strand, counting down.
GATAAATTCGGTTTTCACTTAATGTACTCACAAGTTACACACCTTTCATTGCTTTTCACTACTCACTTTCATTTTGTTGCAATTCAAAATTTGTTTGTGCCTTCAAGCGAATTTAATACCATTTCTTACAGACAATTTCCAGAATTAATCTTCAGACCATTATGCCATTTTACGTCATCTGCTATATGAATTAATTTAATTATGAGCCACACTCACATAAATAAACATTAGTTTAAAACCTACTAAATTGCATTTATTTTATTGTACAATAGCGTTATACTTTATTCATAACTTTTATTAGAATTACTTCTGAATAGAATTTGTACCAATCCCTAAAAACTTGGGGCTTTGTGACATTAAAGTAAAATAACTGGGCTATAAAATTAACTTTTGAATTGTGGTAGTTGGATGATTGATTAGTCATAGAATAGGGTGTAGCATTCTTAACTTAAAAATATTTTTAATAAAAAGAATACTGCATACTTTGTAATATAACATGTAATAAAATGAAATTCATTATTTTCCATTAATGAAAGACTTTATTTGGAATGATACACTTATACTAAGCATTATACTATTATTTACTAACGTTATTTATGTATATGCTAATAAAAACTGTATGTAGTTATTCTGTTTATTCTTTCAAATTTCATTACAATATTATTTTTATTTTTTATTTATTTGTTCTACTAACCCATTATGCTTTTAGTAGACTTCAGATCGTCTCTACCTATATAACTATATAGATATGGTAAATATAATTTAATATAAGGATAGAAAAGGTTTTCATCATTGTATATCGGTCTTAACACCAATAGGTTGAAGCCTTTCTATTGAAATCAGTTTAAAACATATTTGAAAAACGTTTTTATTTAAACTGAAAAACATTCTGTATTTAGTTAGTCGACGTTTTTAAATATATTTCCATGGTATTCTTGTGATACCATTAGCAATTTAATGAAAATTGCACCATATTAAATAAAAAACGTTACAATTAAGAGATTCAAATCGAAAAAAATATGCAGAAATGTTAAATTTCCAAGTCGCTAATTAAACGTTTTTGACATCAAAAGACAAAAATTTGTTAAATTTGATGATCCTTTGTAATAATATGTGTCGTGTTACGTAAATATGCTTGGAGTACATATACAACTGGTCGTTACAACCCTTCAGTCAGGATTTCGACCTAGCTTCTCACACCTGGTTTCCGTTAATACAAAAAAAACTTAATCTCAACTTGGTTGGATTTTGGATTGTACACGGTTTATGTCAGAGAAGAACGTACTGTACTGTGTTTTCATATTAAAACTGCTAGTGAATCTCAACTATATTGATTTATTTATTTATGAAACGTGTTCGAATCGCAATGATTTGATGTAATCAACCGGGGTAGGTCAAGAAATCTGATAAGTTCTGCTTAGGTTAGGTTAGGTTAGAGGACGTGTACTTGTCAATAAAGACAAGTACAGTACACGGAGGTCGAATTAACCCATTATACAACGTCCTTACAGAGGGAAGTATAATAGAGGGATTAAAAAGGATAGGATGTAGGAAAGGGGAGAATGGGAAGTGGAGGAATTCCAGAGATAAGACACAACAAAAAGTGGAGCCTAAGCCACTAATGACTCTGTGGAGAGCCTTGATGTCGGCTCTCGACACAGAATTCAAACTCTCAAAGAAGGCCCTACCAAGGGTCCTCAATCTCTATCTACAAAGGGCTGGGCAGTTACAGAGGAGGTGTACGATAGTCTCCAACTCCTCATCGCAACATGCCATGCAATAGTCCGGCTGGGACCTGTTCCAGATCCCCGTCAGCGACCTAATCTCGCTGACCTTATCCAAGCCCAGTAGCCAACCTGTTCTCCTATTGTCCACAGCAGGCCATAGACATCTAGAGACAAAACAACCCGATCCGTTCCCCCAACGCCTCTGCTCTTCCTCCCTGATCCATCCACTGATGAGGCCATAGAGGTGACAGACCGGGGGGTCAGGACCAACTATCAAATCGCCCCCAGAAAGCGAACCTAACCTAGCGAGAGTATCCGCCGTCTCATTGCCCAGTATTCCGCTATACCCGGAACCCAGCACAGACGGATACGGTCTAGTCCAAAAGTCCTCAACGACTCCTTGCACTCGCGAACGAGCCGTGATTTGCACCAGACCGACGTAATGGCCCTATGGGCAGCCTGACTGTCAACGAAGATCATGTAAGATTTCGATATCCGAAGCTGGGCCACCAGCTATGGCCTCGATAGCCTTCAAGATTGCGAAAATCTCCACCTGAAAAACGCTGCAGTCATCATTCAACCCGAAGTGGAGTTTAAGACCGAGTTCCCTACAGAAAACCCCAGCACCTGTACATCCACCTAACTTAGACCCATCTTTGTTCTGCTTAGTATATGAAAGTATTTTTTAAAAGTTGCCCTTCTATAAACAAAGTTTGAAACTTTACTGCTACGAATTGTGAACTTTGACAAAGCTTCATATACAACTTGTGCTTGAAACGCACTAGAGGTGTGAAATACCTATTTGTTTGGTTTTCAGGTTGTGTAGATCATTCGGTTATGCTAATAAAGTCTTTAATTTCATGCAAAGAAAAATTTATATGTTTTATTACGTATTGTTTCTTTTTGTTCTATATTTACGTTTAGATTTAATCGATACACGCATTTCATCAATAATGCTTTCTCTTCCTTCATACTAATCTAATTTTTTTTTTTGAAATAATAGAACATAACATCGTCACCAAAGACAAATGTCATGAAGAAAGTGCCAAGCATATGGTAAATCTAATTAGTGGATAGTAAGTAAAGAACAATTAAAGGAAAATGAAAATAACTGTTGTAAACACAACCACTTAATTGCCATTGCTACTAAACTAAAATAAAAAAAATATAAATAAATACTTTACACGCATATGACATACTTAAGTATGTATGTATACATATACTATGTATGTATATGTACATTCAATAACCATGACATTGTGTGTAGACAGTCCTTGTAAACATAATATTTTTCTAGTCTTAGTTTTTCACCCTTTTTTAGGGTAATAAACCCCACCCGCACCCATCTATCCTTGTGTTTTTCGTTTCCTATAATTTAATGCCATTAACATCAGTGACATTTGTTGTGTTTATATTTTTCATACATTATATTGGAAGAAAGCATGCTCGTATGTTGTTTATGGAGGGGCAATATTAAATAAAATGCAATTCATTCATGGCTTCACTTAGTAAATTTTTATTTTATACTCAAAACATACGATGAGATTGTCTAGTTAAAATACTATGGTAACCTAAATATAGTATTTATCATTCAAGTGTTATAATAAATTTTATGATCTGTGCCATTTGATAAGGTGGTTTAACAAATGTTAGCAGAACATACCACCAATGAGGGGTTTTTTCTCTTTTGCAACACACAATAGTAATTAGAAGGCCTGCAAGTCGTTAAACTCATCATTGAAGCCAAAATTTTACTGGCATGAAAATGAGTAAAAAAAAACGTCTAGAAATCTATTGGATTAGAAGTTAATCTTTTGCCTGTATTGTTATTTTTGTCTCTAATAATTCTTATCTTTTTTTTTTTGGGCACATATTTTCGTTTCCACACGTTGTTCATACGTTCGTACGTGTACTTGCATTGGTTCCTACCTATTCAAATAAATTCAAAGTTTCGTTTCGTTTTTTTTTATAGTCACTTAGGCGATAATAGTAGATTAGTCTTGATTTTATTTATTATTTAATAAACATTGAATGAAATTGTTTGTATTTTTGAAAGCAGACGCATTTTTTGGCCTCTTAGGGCCAGCCAATAAAATTAATACACATATTAAGAGAATAATTAATACATTCAATGTACAGTTATGGTCATAAATATGGCATAAAAATATTTGTATACAAATGACTCATTTGTTTATTTCAATACTGAAGAAATTGTTGAATTATTCATCATAAAAAGTAAATTTTCTATCTTGGCTAATGAAATTTATGATATAGAAAGTGCTTTCAAACCTGAGTATATATCTTAATAGAATAGAAAGAAAACATGTTGACTATGCACTCATAAACATTGTTGAACCTTGCTGCTGCATGCTGAATCCTATACCAACTGAACAATAAGATTATGACGGTATTTGTAGTGCATGTAGACGACGTTGTTCTTTCTTTATAAGAAATAAAAAGTCTCATGGATAAGACTATCCCAGTTATTTGAAATTTGATGGATATGAAAACGAACCCCTGTAGTAATCCCCTCAACCACCACGCACAGGTGAATACCTATCACAGCTATTATGATCACAAATCTTTCTTTTCACAGTACCTGAAAATTCTAAAGACCATATGGTCGATGCTCTTATGCTATAGGCCTCTTCCCTCTCCGCTTTAAGTGGGACAAGAGGGACACACATTGTGTGGTCATTGTCCCAAACATCCAATCTGGTGCCTATCTGCTTGACAATTTGCGACTAGATTGGTTTTAATGTCTTGCATGTATCCTGAAGAGGGCCAAAATAAAATGTCGCATTATTTCGTTAAGGGAGTCGCGGAAAGGGTTTCGTAAACGATGCCTGCAAAACCTATAAAGCTGCCTGGCTATTTATAGAAATAAAGTTTCAACATGCAGAGCAGATACTACAATCATCTCTTTGAATGGACTTTTGTCCATTCACTCGATGAAAACATACATACATACACAACTGGTCATTACAACCACTTAGCACTTATGCTGTGTGTTTTAATTTTTATACGTGAATGGCGGGACCTACAATTTAACACGTTGACTGCCGCGGCTATTTTCAGAAAACTTGCCAAAAAACGACAATTTGATTTTTTCACTTTAGTGAGTACGAGATAACTCGTAGTTTGGCGCTCTAGAAGGGAACTCAATCTACGAGTTATCTCGTAGTCGGCAGTCAACGTGTTAAAGTCGACTCCGAACGACAGATTTTTGAGAATTTAGGATTTATTCTCAGAGTTTATGCCAGAAATCTGTTGAGAGAAAGTCGCCGAAGAAATATTTTTTAGTATCTCGTTTTGTTGGAGATGTCTGACCTGGGGTTTGAACCAAGGCCTCACTTCTGATAAGCCAACACACTACCTACTAGACTACGGCGACATCTACCGATGAAAAATTTACCTCCAATTCCAGTCTTCGTTTTAAACCTATTCGTATAGGTCTCCAATTTATGCGTCTTGTTGTGAAGTGTGTCCAGGAATTGCAGTTAACACAAGAATAGTTGGATGGTAGTAACCTACACTTCTTAGATTACTAGTATAAAGCTGTTGCCATAGGGTTTAATATTTCTACTCTTTACGCCATCACATCTACAGTGAGCGTCAAAAGAAACTATACACCATGGATAAAATTCTAACAATCACCAAACTCAATTTTTATCACTTAAGGAGAGTGCACGAAAAAATTTGACAATATTTCGAAATTTGTTGTAATTTGGTTTTGTTTCAAATTTAAAAACTGGCAATGAAAAAAATTTTAAAATAAAAATAACGGTAATTTATTAATGTATATTTTTTTAGGGTTAGGTTAGGTTAGAGGACGTCTACATGTCAATTAAGGCAAGTACAGTACCCGGAGGTCGAATTGACCCATTTTTTTAATGTACAGTTTCTTTTGATGCTCACTGTATAGTTAGCCAGAATAATAAAGAAATCTTATCCTATAAATTTTTATTTAAATTTAGTTAATAAACAACATCAGAATCTATTAAAAATAAAAACAAAATATACTTTTTTTTATTGTGATTACAGGTTGATTCTGAAGAAGAAAAACTGCCTGAGGAGAAATTTGTCGAAGAATTGGCCAAAACAATACCCCAGGGCACGGACAAAACGCCAGAAATATTAGATTCAGCACTTAAGGATTTACCAGACAGGTGGGTCATTTCAAATTCATATTCATAATCCTACAGGTGGCTTTCTTCAATGTATATAACATTAAATAGAAGTTTAAATATTAATTATAGAATACATGCAAAAGCAAATATGAATTTTTAATAATAATAAACAAACAAAACAAAACATTCATAATGTTGTTCATACGTACGTGTATGTGTTTTGAATAAATAATTGTTTATAAATAATACTAACGAATGAGAGAGGATTTGATAAAATATTTACAATTCTTTCTATTTTTAGATGGAAAAATTGGGTAATACGTGGTATTTTCACATGGATTATGATATGCGGCTTTTGTTTAATTATCTATGGTGGTCCATTGGCTCTAATGATAACGGTAAAATAAATTTTTGTAACACGAACCTCGTTTGTTTATTAAATTTTTCAAATATTTTCATTTTGTTACAGGCCTTGCTGGTGCAAGTGAAATGTTTCGAAGAAATAATCTCAATTGGTTATCAAGTCTATCGTATACACGGCTTACCCTGGTTCCGTAGTTTATCCTGGTATTTCCTTTTAACATCCAATTACTTTTTCTATGGCGAAAATTTGGTTGATTATTTTGGCGTGGCCATAAATCGTGTGGTATGTTCTCCCAATTGTTCTGCTTCTTTCACATTAATTTCGTTTCTTTAAAATGTAAATTATTTGTGTTATTTGGTTGTTATTCTTACTTTCTAGGGTTATCTTAAATTTATGGTCACCTATCATCGTTTCCTGTCCTTTGCTTTATATTGTATTGGCTTTGTTTGGTTTGTCTTGTCGTTGGTTAAGAAATATTACATGAAACAGTTCAGTCTATTTGCCTGGACTCATGTTTCCCTATTAATTGTTGTTACACAAAGTTATTTAATCATACAGAATATATTTGAAGGTAATTTCTTTTTCAAAATGTTTAAATTTCAATATTTTAAACTGTGTGTACAATTTTTTTTCATTTTAGGTTTAATCTGGTTTATTGTGCCAGTTTCAATGATTGTGTGCAATGATGTCATGGCATACATGTTTGGTTTCTTCTTCGGCAAGACTCCCCTTATTAAATTGAGCCCGAAAAAGACATGGGAGGGCTTTATTGGTGGTGGTTTTGCAACCGTGCTATTCGGTATCATATTATCGTATATATTGTGTCATTATCAATATTTCATTTGTCCCATTGTATACTCAGAGGAGTTGGGCAGCATGTCAATGAGTTGTGAACCAAGTTATTTGTTCACATCCCAAGACTACAGTTTGAGTGTGGTAAGCATAACCTTGACAACATATTTTTTAATTTTTTATTTTATTTATTACCTCGTATACACTTTTTAATAATTAAATGATTTTCTTTCTTTTGCAGTTCGGTATTGGTAAAAGTATTAAAGTAATACCATTCATTTGGCATTCAATTTCCTTAAGTTTGTTTAGTTCCATAATTGGACCATTTGGTGGTTTCTTTGCATCTGGTTTTAAGCGAGCATTTAAAATTAAGGTAATTTGTCTTTATTTAAATAATATTTCATAAAATTTAATAAGATTTTTGGGAATTCATAGGACTTCGGTGACATGATTCCCGGCCATGGTGGCATTATGGATCGTTTCGATTGTCAATTTTTAATGGCAACATTTGTTAACGTTTATATTTCTAGTTTCATAAGAACTCCATCTCCTTCCAAACTGTTAACACAGGTAAGTTTTATAACTACGGATAAGACATTTTACAGCGATGTTACGTTATTATGTTACATTGTAGTCGCCGTAGTCTAGTAGCTAGTGTATTGGCTTATTAGACATGAGGCCTCGGTTCAAAACCCAGAAACGAAAACAAAACCAATTATATAAAAAAGAAAATATTTCTTCGGCGATTTCCTCTCAACAGAATTCTGGCAAAAACTCTGAGAGTAAATAAAATTGCCATGGAAAGTTTCTCAGAAAAACTGTCATTCGGAATCGACTTTAAACTGTAGGTCCTGCCACTCATGTATATAATTAACGCACACAACGTCAGTGTGAGAAGCTAGGTCGTAATCCAAAGGGTTGTAATGACAACTTATGTATGCATGTTACGTTATTATAATACGTTAAGATAGTATCAAAATATTCCTTTTGCTAAATTTGTATATACGAAGGTTGCTGTTTTGAAAGAGGAATATAAAGCAATTTGTTTTTAATGTATAGCAGTTTCAAAACATAGATGCTACTTAACCATCAAAACCATTATAAAAAATTCGGACAACAATACATTTTATTCAAAATCAAGCTAATAAAGATAAACGTTTATTCATTTAATTGCTCATTAAATTCTAGTTTATCAGAGTATGAGTATTGTTTTCAGCGTATTAATATAATTGACAAATAAATCTTCTCTTGTTATGAGTTGTAGTAAAAATAAATCCATTAAATATCGCTCATAGAAAGCCTCTACCTTAAGGAATGAAATTGTTGAATTTTTTTTGACAAAATTATCCAGGCCTAGATTATAAGGTTGATTCAGACAACCCCACCAGCTACGATGGAACTTCAATACATGAGTTTTTTTTTTCATTAACTCGTATACGCCGATACATAGTTTTTTATATTGTTAAGGCTCTTCAACTGGTTATTATTATTATTTTTTTTCTATTGTTTTGCTTCTAGTCAGTGGATACAATAATGAGATGATTTTTATTATTTTATTCATGTTTTCGAAAATCGTCCTGCCAAAGCATTATGCATTTATACAAAAATTATGCATGATTTGGTGTTATCGTGCCCACTATTTCCATTTTTAATCATCTGACTTGATAAACTATGACAAAATGCTGATTTTCACTGTGACTATAAGCAGTCAGACAATCACAAAGTTTAGGTTAGGTTAAGTTGGAAGGGTTATACATATATACATACATAAATAATTGGCCCTTCAGTCACGATTACTACCTAGCTTCTTACACTTAATTTTATAATTCATGAGTGGCGAGGGACCTACAGTTTAAAGTCGACTCCGTACGACAGATTTTTCGAGAAATTTTGATTGTCAATTTTATTTATTCCCTGAGTTTTTTCCAGAAATCTGTTGAGAGGAAGTTGCTGAAGAAATATTTTTTCCTGTTTCGTTTTGTTGGAGTTGTCTGACCTGGGGTTATGCAAAAGTTGAAATGGTTATGCTTTAATGTATTCGCAGAGATCCATTGGTCCATTATGACCCTTTATATAAGAAAAAAGCATTAAGGAAAAATGGATTTTTAGGAAAATAAAGTAAAAGAAAGGCGTAAACAACATTTAACCATCATGACATCTACAGATAAATCTGTTAATGATGGTGGTAAGAGTATTCTTGTTAAAGCCCTATAAGGCATAGTTGCTTTGAATACCATCTAAATAGTGGTCTTTTTTAACGATTATCCTTACAGAATTCACATTTTTTTAGTTCAATAACTGTGATTAATATAGTATGGGGCTTGATGTGCAATTAACATACAAATTTTTTTTCTATTTTTTTGAATGGCCTTGTCCCTTTAACTTCTTTGCATATCTACTCTTGTAATTGGCAGCAAAAATTTTCATTCATATGCCTTTGATCATATGTTAGCATATGTATGTGGAACTCATTCAGATCTACGAACTTTCTGCATGTGTAATCTTCTAAACAGAGTTGATTTGAATGACTGAAAGTCACAGGCCTTGACATAATGTTTTCGCAGATCCTCCCAGTATACTAGATTTTAATTTTTTTTTTAAGTTTCTCAAGAGAAATAATGTATGTTATTCTAGCAAGCCGTATACTGACTAATTGATGGCTGCTAAAAGAATAAAATAAAAACATTATACACAAATTCGGACTTAAAAGCGTCTATATTTGAAAATAGTTTATTTGTTACGTTCCTAATTTTATTTTCTAATTAATATGTTTTTATTTTTTACAGATTTACAATCTTAAACCTGAACAGCAAATGCAAATCTTTAATTCGCTTAAAGACTCACTTGGTGATATGTTAAACTAAGATATTTTATTTATTTATGTGTGTGTAAAAGCAACAGCAACATCTCCTAAAAACTATATACAACATATAATATATCTCGTTCTTTAGAATTAATTGACAACAAAAACAACAACAAATGCAGCAGTAGAGTTTATTTCTCTATTTTTTTGTTATTAATTTTTTTTATTTGTTTGTTACAACTGCTGTTGAAATTTTTAATATTCAAAGTAATTTTAAATAATAAATTTAAATAATAATTTTAAAGAAAAAATAATTTAATAATCAATTCTAGCCGAAGTTTAGCTTTAGTTAATTTTTAACGAATTTTTTTTAATTTAATTTCGCAATTTTAGTTTTTATTATTTTTGTTTTTTTAATATTATTATTAATTCATTAATTTACATACATTTTTATGTACAACCAAAACAATTCAATGCAAATGTAATAATAATAATGAATAATAACGAAAATAAAATAATTAAAATATATTATAACAACAACTACATATAAAAAGGAAATAAAAAAAATGAAACACATATTTTTTGTAAAAGAATTTTAAAATAGAATTTATTAAAAAAAAACAAAGAGAAAAACAAATATACGAAGAATGAAAACTCTTTTGAGTTTACTTTATTATAAAACAACAACAAGAACAAAAACAATATTCCATTTAAAGTTAAAGAGGAGGAACATAACTACATTACTTACATTAAAAAAAAATATTTGTTGTAAACGAAAAAAAAAAAATTAAAAATAAAAAATTAATTAAAATACATATAAATTAGTATGTATTTAAAAAAGAATACAGAAGAAAAACTAAATTATTAATTTAATTTCGCATTATTTTTAAGTTAAATAAGTAATAAACGTATAATTAATTAAAAGGCTTAAAAAATGTACCAAAACAACAAGCAAACAGAATACTTTTTTTTTTAAATGGTATTTAAACTATTTACAGAACAGTACTAAGGACTAATTAGATGACATAGATTATTTTGTAAACAATTTTAATCTTTTTATTTGGCTGTTTGTATAGAATTAATATTCAAATTATTTTTAAAATGTCACAAAGCGAAGAAATTCAAATTTAAAAATAAATTCTCGTTAAATATCCCAGTAGATCTATTCTGAATTGGTATTGTAACAAACATTTAGAGTTTTGTTTTTCCATATATTTGTAACAGAAAAACGAGATAGTCATTGTTTGAAATCGGGTTAATCTGCACTTAAGCTGTTTCTACAACATATTACAAAAATGTGGTCAATAAATACAAATGACAACCGTGATGAGAGAAAGTTTTCCAACTTAAAACGCTGAAAGGAAAGTTTCTGTTTTTTAATTCCCTTTTTAACTTCTAGCCTTCGTATGCTAGATCGTGTACCACGATCTTATTTAAAACTATGCACTCGGCACCGTTTCGGACGTTACCCACCAGCAACTCGACTTGATTATATAATAATCGATTTTGATTATATAATAAAAGAGAGGGTAAAAAATACTTTGGAAATAACTAATGTCTTATTACTGCAGAGATCTTTTCTATTCGACGCTAAAGTACGAACTGATATCTTGTATATTTCTTCTCTCGGTTATCGGATTTCTTTATTATCGTATCAAGTTTCCCACTTTATTGAGCCATACCCTTGTAGCTTTGTACGCCTAATCCCCTATATCTACAATTTCCTCAACGGATCAGCGAAGTCTACAGTCCGTCGTGAACGCACTTCGCACGTTCATTTTGGACGTGTAAAACGGTTGATTTATTTATCATGCATCTTGTTAATTTTATCATATTTCGATTAGTTTTTTTGTGCCATTTTAACAGAAAACTACAGGAATACTCTTTTTTTATTAAAAAATTGTGATGGAATAATTTCATTGTTCGTAATCGCTAACAAACTATCATGTCCCAACAGAGGGGACAACCCAGTAATATGCTAGACTTACGTTAGCCCCCCAGAGGGGACAGCCGAGTGCAAAGGGTTAATATTCAGAGATTGCCAATTCCGTTGTTTAATTGACATTACTTATCCAAAGTTGGAATCAGTTAATATTTGTTGTGACTCTAAGATACTTTTCGGCACTTATTTTGGTTGTGACACTGTTACTTAAATTTATTGCTTTTGGCCATGCCAGTTACTTATATTGATTTATGTAAATGTTAGAACCCATCAGATGAGTTCCAAGTTGAATATACGCTTTATGGGCAGTTTTTATTTCAATTTTTCTGAATGACCTTTTCCTTTTAACTTCTTAGCCTATCTACTCTTGCAAGTGGGAGCAACAATTTTCATTCATACGCCTTTTAACCATAGGTTAGCTTAGTATGTGTAACTCATTCAGATCTACTAAAACTCTTCAAGGGGAATCTTCTAAGCAGAATTGATTGGAATGAAGTCACATGCTGTCGGTAGATTGGTAGACGCTGCATTAGTAATGTGTTTTCACGGTGTTATCGATATTGCAACGTTCATATAAAGTCTATAAATTCAAAAACAATATTCATTCAAATTTATGTTCAGCTTTATTATGGTTCAGACTGAATTGGACAATATTGTAAGGAAGTCGCCGTAGTCTAGTAGGTAGTGTGTTGGCTTATTAGACGTGAGGCCTCGGTTCAAACCCCAGGACAAACATCCCCAGCAAAACGAAAATATGAAAAAAATTTCTTTGATGAATTCCTGTCAGCAAATTTCTGGCAAAAACTCTGAGTAACTTTAATTGCCATAAAAAGTTTCTCAAAAATCTTTCGTTCGGAATCGACTTTAAACTGTAGGTCCCGCCACTCATGTATCAAATTAACACACACAACATGAGTGGAGTGAAAAACTAGGTCGTAATCCTGACGAAAGGGTTGTAATGACCAATTATGTATGTATGCAAGGAATTAAAAAAAATGTTCGTGGCTGATGTTACTGGGGGTTTCAAAAATACTTAACTTTCGAATAAATCTCAATTTTTAGGATTAATTAAGGGGTCGATTATAAACAGCAAAAAAAAACTTCTGTTGTATTGCCTGATGGCAATTAAAAATTTGCCGAACAAAATATTTGAGTTACCAGTTGCCATCTGTAAGTGATTATTATAAAGCAACTGAGTTTCAGTTGCCATCCATAATCAAACCAAGAAGTAATTTCCTTTTCTTAAGCTTATTTAACTGATTTTGTTTAATTGCTTTCTTAACTCTTTCTTTAAATTGATTTTCATTTTCTTTTTTTTAATTCTTTAACTTAAAAAAAAATTAGAAAATTGGAAAGAAATATGAAAACGCAGAATTTAAAACAAAAACATTTAAAAACATGAAAAACATAAGATTTATAAAGTTTTTGGAAAATGTTATTCATGAAAATAAATCTGCGATTAGTTTAAAAACAATTTTAAAACTTTTTAAACTAATGCAGGAGCAATAAATAAATACAAAACTGTAAAATAAGTACACCTTCATTCGTTTTAAATCTAAGAACACACACACACACTCGTATTTTAATAAATAAAAAAAAAAAGAAATCGTCTACTATTAAAATGTACTTTTATAAATCACCACTAACTCCACTAACTAGAAAAAAACTACACCCTCTTTAAGCTATTAAATGTGGTTGCATTATGTATTATTATTATTACTATTATTATAGTCTTAACTGTTGAAAAACTTTATGAAAAATGGCAAATAATAATAAACAGAAAACAAGATACAAAACTATTTAAAGTATTATTATAAAAAAAAAGAAGAAGAAGAGAACTCTAGCCTAATTTAAAATTTATTAAGATTTGTAAGTGAATTTTTTAAAATTTGTTGACCAAACTATGTAAATCAGTCTTATTACGGCTTACGATCCATTACAATACCGATGAAATTCATTTACTACGTTTCCGTAAAATGTTGTAATAAGGCTTAAATACTTTTATATACGTACATACATATATTGAAAGTGAAAGAATGTTGTTTTAAATATTTTAACGATTTTGTAGAGGCATCATTATAATTCGTTCAGAAATACGATGTTAAGAAAAAGAAAAAAAAAATAATCATAATTGTCCTGTGTAATTTGAAAGAAACTAAAAAATCTAAAAATAAAAATTATTTAAATGTAATCTAAAAAATATTGTGTATTTTTTAAAGTAATTTACATAGCAAATATCTCGCATGGTTGCATTAGACGCAAGGCCACGATTCAAACCCCAGGTCGAACATCAAAACTAAAACATGAAAATATTTCTTCGAGCGACTTCTCAGCATATGCCTGCCAAAAACTCGGAGAGTAAATAAAATTGCCATGAAAGGTTTCTCAAAAATCTGTTGTTCAGAGTCGACTTTAAACTGTAGGCCCTGGCACTCATGTATAAAATTAACGCACATAATACAAGTGGTGTGAGAAGCTAAGTCGTAATCCTGACTAAAAAGTTGTAATGATCAATTTTGAATGTGGGGGGAACTGACGATTTACTGATAAAATAAAATTTCTCTTCATGGCTAAAGTTGATCTTACTTACTTACTTACTTAATTGGCCATTAACAACCCGTTTAACGGACTTCGGACTGCCGCAACACATCCTTTCAGGCGCCTCTGCTTCGCCTCTTCCTTGACCGTATCAAAAGTATAGTTATCGGCCGTAATCTGAGAATCAATAAGCCGCGCGTCTCTACTCGTCGATAACATATACTTTGTTTGGCTAAAGTTGATCAATTTGGGTTATTGCGTTGTCAGTATAGTCTCGAATTAGGTTACGTTAGGTTGGGTAAAACCAGCAGCCGCCTCATTGGGCACAACTTACTTGGGTCCTGTAAAGTCCTGTTGGAGCATCGATATTACCTATTCCGCCCTATAATAATAGCTCCTGATTAATATCTCTAAACCATTCCGAAAGTCCTATGAAGGTGTGAATTTTTCTCAAGTAGCCATTGGTTAGACAAGTTTTCTCAGCAAATTCTGGGTGTCCAAGAATTTTACTTTTCCGGTTCCGGATGTTCTGTGGTCCCGTTTTCTTTCTCTTCGTTGCAGTTTCTGTGGTCTGGCGTGAACACCCAGAGGTCAGTATCGCGGTGTCACTGCTAACAGGTTTCTTAGATGCAATATTGTTAAGTTCAATGCAAGTTCTGTTCTGTATGTATCCATGTCAGCCCAGATCTGTCTGGTGCCTTTACAAGCGGTTTCGTTATCCCATCTTACTTTTCCCAGTGAATGGAGTGTCAGTGAGACCATTTGTTTGCCTTTCTATCTCATATAGAAATTCATGTGAATTTTGCAAGAACTCTACGTCTCAGGTTTCGAAACGTTTTGACAAAGAAGATGTTCTGTGTTCTTGTTTTCTTTCCCGTCGTTGCAGCTTTTACAGTGTGGCGTGGACAGTCAGAGACCAGTGTAGTGTTATCACTGCTAAGAGCTTCATCTTAAGTTCAATGCAAATTCTGTTCTGTATGTATCCATGTCAGGCCAGATCTGTTTGATGCCTATAGAAGTGTGTGCTAGAATTCTACTTCTACGATTCTCAAGCGCCGGACAATTACAGAGAAGATGTTCTGTGGTCTCGTTTTCTTCCTGGTCTTTGCAGCTTTTACAATCTGGCCTGAACACTCAGAGGCCAGTGGTACGTTATTATTGCTAAGAGATTCCTTAGATTAAATCCTTCAAATCCATGCAAATTCTGTTCTGCATGTATCCATGTCAGGCCAAATCTGTCTAGTGTCTCCACAAGTCGTTTTATTATCTCAACTTACTTTTCCTAATGAATAGAGTTTTTTGTTGTGAGACCCCATTTGTTTGTCTTTCTGTAGAGGAGCGCCTATCTCATGTAGAAATCCATTTAAATTTTCAGTGGTGCCAGCTTGAGCATATGCATCGAATTTATTATCCAGTGCCCAGGAACCCCTGTGGGGGTAACTGCCTAATCCAAAGATACCCGGCATTCTTGGTCAATCTTATATATAGTGTACACACTCACTAGGGTTCCAATGGGCGCTTTACTCTCGGTAAATATGTGTGTATTACCATACGATATACTCTCGATATCGAATCTTCACGGTGGGGATTTTTTATAGCCATTATTTTAGTCTGTAAAGTACAACAATAATCTGGTATTTGCTCTAAATCTGTGTAGAGCCCATTTTACAAACTTTATTATGTATACAGATCTACATGTACCAGAAGTTTGACACGTTTTTTTGAAGAAATGCTTCATTTCTTAGCAATCAAAACAGTGGTTACAAGATTGTGAGGTTCACTAAAGTAATATTCACATCAATATTTTTTTTATTGAATCCCTGAATGAATGTTTAGAGATTAAAAGAATATTTAGGATTTGGTATAGAAAAACTAAAAATAAACTAAACACATATACATGTATTATATTCAAAACATCTTTAAGAAACGTCTTAATATGTAACAAAACTTATTATTAAAAATTAATAACTATTAATAAAAAAAATTCATATAAAAAAAATTCGGAAACAAAACTAGATTTAAATAAAAATTATTTAACTCTTCAAATATTGTTAAACTTACTTATAAAATATAAAGAGGAAGGAAGCGTAATACTACAAATTATTGTGGTACTAAATATCTATAAATTAATAAAATTCGAATTACACATACTACGACGTTGAAATCTTTTGATTTTTTAATTTAATCTTTTCAATTACATTTGCTTGTATGTCAGCTATACAATTAACGGTGATCTCATGATAAAGTTTACGTTCTCGAGCATTTTGTAATATACAACGCCAAGCAGGAACAGTCTATAAATAAATTATAATTGGGATTAATGCATTAAGAGCAATTCGAGGTTCTTTTCCTATACGAAACAAACCTCTAAGTTTTTAAAATTTCCACAGAGTATAAGACATTTTTTTGCCCGGGTCAAAGCCACATTTAATCTTTGAGGATTTGCAAGAAAACCAACGCCATTTGTGCGGGCATTCGATATGACTATGACATCTTTTTCAAGTCCCTGATAAGAGTCAATGGTATTTACCATTATATTTGTTAAGCCCAATGAGCTAATTTTCCAGGAAAATAAAGAAAATATTGATTACTTTATACGATCTAAAAAAAGAAAAAACGATAACTTACCGTATGGAAGATTCCAAAGTATTACGATGATGGGCATAAGGCGTTATAACACCATAACTGTTATATTTATTGGGTATAAAACCATCTAAAGCTTTTAACAATTTCGCCACAAATTCAGCTTCCAAGTCATTTGTAATCTTGCCATTGCTGCAGATATTATTCTGTGTATAAGCTAAGTTTAAAATGCTAAATGGTACGAGAGGCGTTTTATAAATATCCATAGTCAGTTTGGCATTAATCAATTCGTTTCGATAGAAATACTGATTAGGCCAACGACAAATTTCCGGATGCATGCGATATTGCGTTTGTAAGCTATATATGATGTTACCCGGTGTTGCTATTGAAGTATTTGCATCTTTGTTAGCCGTCGTACAGGCAATGTTATCCAAACAGTTTTGAATGCGTGAAAACATTGAGGTGCCTAAGCCTAACTCATTGGCTTTCTACAAAATGGGGGTTATTAGATTAAGATGTGTAAACGATTCAAGATTAGAAATAAATGTTTTAGAAACTTACTTTAGAGAGAACAGTGGCTGGTAGTTGTTGTGTATCGCCAACTAATACTAGAGAATTTATGCCAAACTTTAATGGCAACAAAGTCCAGGGTTCTGTACATTGAGTAGCTTCATCGATTATACAAATATCGAAGAAGTTAATATACCTGCAAGTAAATTGAATTATAAACGCTGGTATTGTAAAAAAAAATTCAAAAACTCGCTGAAATAAAAGCTTGTGAGGCATAGTAATTACATATAATACCGAAAACGTCTTTCGACAATAATAGAGTTTTCAATTTCGAACATAGTTTCGTTTAATTTCCTATTTTTTTTTGGTAGTTGGTCCTGACCCCCAGTCTGTCACCTCTACGACATCATCAGTGGATGGGTCAGGGAGGAAGAGCAGAGGCATTGGGGAACGGATCGGGTTGTTCTGTTTCTAGATGTCTATGGCCTGCTGTGAACAGTAAGAGGACAGACTGGCTGCTAGGCTTGGTTAAGGCCAGCTTAAGGTTGGTTGTCGGTTTTATCACGGGGCACTGCGAGATAAGGTCGCTGACGGGGATCTGGAACACATCCCAGCTGGATTATTGCAGGGCATGTTGCGATGAGGAGGAGTTGGAGACTATCGAACACTTCCTCTGTAACTGCCCAGCCCTTGATAGGTTGAGGATCCTTGGTAGGGCCTCCTTTGAGAGCTTGAATTCTGTGTCGAGAGCCGACATCAAGGCTGTAGCTGTAGCGTGGGCTGGTTGAGAGGCGCCAGGGCTTCATGAGTGTAGTCGCGCTCTCCCCCTTTTTGTTTGTGTCTGTTTCTTTCTGTGTGATTCCTCCGCTTCCCATTCCCGCCTTACCTACATACCCTCCTTTCATCCTATTCCCTCTATTTCCTTCCCTCTAAGGACGTTGTACAATGGGTCAATTCGACCTCCGAGTACTGTACTTGTCTTGACTGACAAGTACACGTCCTCTATCCTAACCTAACCTAATTTCTTATTTCAACTTCGAAAAAATTCCATAGAAAGCTGACTTACTGCGTTAGATTAACACAACTGGACAAGGTGGTGCATATTACATTTGCATTACTCAAATACCAAGTGAAAAGGCTTCGTTCATCTTCAGGCCGCATGCTTTGATTCAATATATTACGCATTAGTTGCAATTGACGTTGTTTTTCAATCAGTAAATCTTCCTCTACCGTGCCTTTAACATTACGCGAAGACATTTCTGCAATTTTAGCCTCAAATTCCATGATCTATAAAGAATTCCATAAAGTTAAAAGGCATAATAAACTACATTTATAGAAATGATTTGCAAAAACTTACTTGATTTTTAAGATTTTCTTTGTTTTCTATTTGCAAATCTTTATTTTTCGCTTTCAATTTCTTCAATTGATCATGTTCGACCACTTTTTGTAGTGTCACCGGCAACACTGTAGGATGTATTTTACCCAGCATGCCATAACGTATTAAACGAAATCTCTTTTCAATACGCATTCTCATGCTAACATCATATAGTTTGCCGGCAATTACATCTACAGCAGCATTACTTTGAGCACATATTAGAATTTTCTTATCCAAATAACGTACTTCATCGCCGTACAGACATTGTAATACAAGATTGGTAATAACACATGACTTGCCAGTGCCGGGTGGACCTTGTATTAAAGTTACATTTGGTGTGGTTTCATCAATAATTTTTGTGTAGGTATTTAGCAGAACCTGCCTTTGTTTATCGTTCAGCTTGTCGAAACCGCGATAGATGACTTTCTTTTTCGGTAATTTATATTTAAACAGATCGAAAGGATTGATTATTTTCTGGAACAAAGGAGTGGCTTGCAACTGATATACAGCATTAAAGGCGCCAAAGTGGACACGTACCCTGTCCATAACGGGACGTACAAACAGTTCTTTAATAGACTTGAAATATTCAATAGTGAAATTCTTTGCTATAATTTCCAAGACAAAAGTACTAAAAGAACCTGAAACATGATTTTAATTAACAAAAATCTATTTACGTATACAAAGATATACCTGTTCCTTTGCGTACTGCGGAAACATACGCAAATATTATAGGTCCTCTTTTATCCGGCTCCACTATGACCAAATCGTATTGAGTACTTTCTGTATGCTCTCTGTTTAGGGTATTCACTAAAAGAAATTTTAATCACTAACGCTTTCTTAAAGCAAATAGTTTTACGATAAAAACTATTTCAATTCTTTTTTTGTGTGGGAAAATTAAGCCTAACCTACTGAACCTACGGAATACTGTCGTAGTGTTATTCTTCTTCTAGCTCTTCTTCTGCTAGCTCTACAAAGAACTGCTGTATCACACCTACTTCAAGCCAGTAGTCCTATTTTTCCATTAAAACCTAGGCCATAGGAACTTAATAGTGAAATGGCTTATCAGTTATATTTGAAATACAAATGAAATTTTGTATCTCCTTGTATTTCGCAGACGATCACCTTGTAACCTCAAAGACCAAACTGCCTCAGTATGCAAACTAGCTTAACTCCACGCACTCTAGTGAAATAATGCAATTGTACATGGACTCCCAAATCCTAATGGCTTACTGAGAGGCTATGCAGAATGATGTCAATCTCACAGATGATCACTTAACCTAACCTAAAAGACTTAAAAAATAGCAAAATAGCCTTACTCTTCACATTCTAGTGAAATATGCAGAAAGATATCAATCTCAACTATGATTATGACGAAGAGCATATCATTTCCACTGTTATTGCTGTATGATAAGTTTTCGAATATTCGAATTTATTTAAAAAACTGCCAATTTAAAAACTCGTTTTTAATGAGAATGAATACATGAATATCTGTACCGAGTATAATAAATGCAGGGTAGGGCTGGAGATCCCAAAAAGACTGAGGAGGATTAAACAAGATATAGATTTCCTATAGAAAATATGGGGAATGTTAGGTTAGGTTAGAGGATGTGTACTTGTCAATTAAGACAAGTACAGTACCCGGAGGTCGAATTGATCCATTGTACAACGTCCTAGTTTCTCACACCACTTATGTTGTGTGTGCTAATTTTATATATGAGTGGTGGGACCTACAGTTTAAAATCGACTCCGAACGACAGATTTTTGTGAAACTTTTCATGACAATTTTATTTACTCTCAGAGTTTTTGGCAGAAATCTGCTGAGAGGAAGCCGCCGAAGAAATACTTTTGTATTTTACTTTGATGTCTGGCCTGGGGCTCGAACCCTAGCTTTTCGTCTAATAAGCCAGCACACTATCTACTAGACCACGGCGACTTCAAATATGGGGAAAGTTCGGCCTAATCTAGTAGGTAGTGTGTTGGCTTCTTAGACGTGAGGCCACGGTTCAAACCGTAAGTCAGACCTCTTCAACAAAACGAAATATGAAAAAATATTTCTTCGGCGACTTCCTCGCAGCAGATTCAAAAACAAAAACTCTGAGTGTAAAAATAAAATTGCCATGAAAAGTTTATTAAAAATCTGTCATTCGGAGTTGACTTTGAACTATAGGTCCCGCCACTCATGTATAAAACTGACACAAACAACATAAGTGTTGTGAGAAGCTAGGTCGTAATCCTGACTGAAGGGTTATAATGACCAATTATGTATGTATAGAAAATATGGTTAGGTTAGGTTAGGTTAGAGGACGTGTACTTGTCAATTAAGATAAGTACAGTACCCGGAGGTCGAATTGACCCATTGTACAACGTCCTTAAAGAGGGAGGGATAGAGGGAATAGGATAAAAAGGAGAGAATGTAGGAAAGGGCAGAATGGGAAGCGGAGGAAGTACACAGACCAGACACAACAAATAGGGATAGCGCGACTACACTGATGAAGCCCTAGCACCTCTCAACCAGCTCAAGCCACTAATTAATCTGTAGAGATCCTTGATGTCGGCTCTCGACACAGATTTCAAACTCTTAAAGAAGGCCCTGCCAAGAGCCCTCAACCTACCAAGGGCTGGGCAGTTACAGAGGAGGTGTTCGATAGTCTCCAACTGCTCCTCATCACGACATGCCTTGCAATAGACCGGCTGGGATCAGAAAATATGGTTAGTATTCGTTAATGTTAATCGTGAGTGTACAATAAACCAACTTGATGGCTTAAACCCTACGGATGGTGGTTTCCTATTGTAACACTCTCATAAAATACTTACATTTTGTTACCAACATAATACGATCATTGTTAAGAGTTGCATACTCTAAGGACAATTTGAAATTTTTAACATTCTGTGTCATAAGAAATTCTCGCTCCAATAGGCTAACAAACTCCAGCTTCATTAAAGGGAACAATATGCTAAATTAGAAATGATTAGATCGATTATAGAATTGTTTTTAAGTTACAAATAAATTCTTTCTTGCCTTTGATAATGATCAAATGAATTGAAATGTGTTGGCATTGGATAGACAACTTCAGTGGCTGCATCAGCAGCAGCATTACGTTTTATCAGCCACTCATTGCTCCAACGTAAAATGTTCGTTATGATTGCATTTGTGTTATCGATAATTGGATATGTACTTCTTATAGAGGCACGTCGATCTCTATATGTTGTCATAGGCATAACATCCTTATTGATAATCTTCTTATGGGCACCGCTAATTCTTTCTATGTAGTGTACAACAGGTGTATCGTTGAAACGTACCGTCTTCTTTACAGCACCACTTGATGCCGGCAATATTGTTGATGAGTACGATTTTAGACAGGATTTATTTAAACTCAAAGTCGCTTGTGGATGGCTTGAAGGTGTTAAGGATGTTGCATTATTTGTATTTAATATTGTTAATTTACGTTGCATTTCTTCTTGTTCGACAATATGCTTTTGCATGGAGGCAAATGTTATTTTATTTGTTGTCCTTACAGCTCGGGCTGCCACAGCCTCTTTACAAATAGCATTACCTGGTGCAGGTGGAGGAGATTTGCAAGTAGGTTTAGTATGTATCGTTATAGGATCTTTGATAGACTCGCTTATTGAATGTCTTCTAATGGGTGTAGTTTCTCCAACTACTTTAGTGGATGACACAATTGTATCCGATTTTTTGGCATCTAAATTTGGTTGTTTCAATAACAAACTATCTGGTTTGCTAAGTTGTTGTGAGAATGTATCGTTACTATCAACGGAATGAGAACGTTTAAATGCTGATTCTTCAGATTTTTTCTGAATCTTTGGTATTTTAAATTGGCGATCAGTTTTGGTGGCAGGAGGTGGCAGTGGTTCATTGTTAACCAGAAAGGCTCCTCTATTTTGTGAGGTTACCTTTATTTTAGCAACTTTTGCTTTGTGTTCAGGCTCATCCGCTGAAAGTTTACGTTTTTTGTTCTCTTTGCAAGGACTCTTTCGCTTTTCGGCCAATTCTTTGAGTTTATCTTTACGGTGTTCTTTGATTAATTTATTGCGTTCCTTATCTCGTTTTTTAGCCACACTAGGCTTTTCAAGCCATTTTCTCTTTAAATCGTTTCCATACTTATCCTGTTGAATTTTATTTTTTACGGAGCATATCTTATTTTGCAGGCCAGCAGTTTTTGCTTCAATTGAGGTACTCTTTTTAGGCATTTCTGCTGACAGACCTCTTAATTTACCTCTATGTTTAGGTAACGAGGGGGCATCTATTATTGGCGGTGGCAACCTTGGCAAAGGTTTCGTTGTTTCCTGTTGATCTTTTGTAGGCTGAGGTAGTTTTTGATTGTCTACGTCCATATCATCGTCTGAAGAGGAGGATGTGGATTCAATAACTGGCTTTGTTTTACTTAATCTTCTTAGGCGTATAATAGGTGAATCCGTAAGTGTTTCTGAGTCCATAGGCACATCTTTAATTGGACTTTTTTGTTTCTCTGAAATAACTTTCGTTGGAAAACTTTTTTCATTTTGAATGGATTTACTAAAATCACTGCTCTTCTCTGTCTTTTCATCGTTTACTTCATCTTCTTTTACCTTTTTATCTTTAAAATCTTTAAGAGTTTCTTCTTCTTTTGGCTTTTCAACATTTAAAGTTTTCAGTTTAACGTCGTCAAAATCATTCAAGTCATCATTGTTATCTTTTTCATTATTATTATTGTAAAGTTCTGCTATATTATCAAGATCATCTTCCAAAAAATCAAAGTTATCATCATAACTATCGTCATCTTCATCCGAGACTTGGTTATTAGGTTCATTTAGGTCATAGACTTGAGACATACTCATTTGATTAAAACTCTGTGAGAATATTTTATTTGACCAGTCATTGACTTTTGTTTCTAATTCTTCATCGAAGTCTTCATCATCACTTATAATCCAACATGAGTTCTCCAACTCTTTAGGAACTGAAGCAAACAGTTCCGTTTGCGGTTCTTGTTTAATAACAACAGGTGCTGCATTTGGAGGTAAATTGGCGTCATCTTCACGATTGTTTTGAAATTCTGCTTTCATATCATCAATAAGTACCTGAGAAAACATAAGGTCTTCTATATCTTCATCATCACTGTTTGGAGCATATTTTGTATATTCATCTAAATCGATGTTATCGTCTGGTGCCACCACAGCCAGATTTTTCTTAGCCTGAGCTTCATTTGCATCTTCTTTGGAGCTATTCAATGATGTATCGAATATATTGGGACTTATGGTAACATTATTAGGTGTTCCCTTATCCTTAATATTCGTGCTACTCGTTGTAATGGTAGCTAATTTATCCATCTCTACATCTTCATCGTCTGTTAATATTATTAAGGTACCATTATTTAAAGTTTTGCCATCATCTTCTAAGGGTGGTAAGTTTTTGGATGTTTGTATCTCATTATAAATCAAAGGATTAATTTCTTTTATTTTCTGTTGCATTTCTACGTCTTCTTCAACGACTCCGAATATATTTTCTATATCGGCTGATACCGTACGGATAATCTCTTTTTTCACTTGAGATATAATAGGTACATGTAAAATGACTTCATTATTGGCTAAACGTTCCGGAGTTTGTTGTGCTATTGATTCTTTTTCCTTTTCAGTATCTTTGTCTTTTTCTGCATCTTTGTCTGCCTCCTTTGGCTTATCAACATCCGTAGAGGAAGGTAGTCTTTGTATTCTTTGCACTTGATTTTCTGATGTGCTAATAACATCTTTACTATCAGACACGATAACAGAGTCCTTTGGCTCTTTTTTAACAACAACCCCATTGAGATTTTCCGGTTTCTTATTTGCCATTGAACTCTGTGGAATTGTTTTGGGTTTCTCCACCACGTCACATTCATCATCGTCACTGATTTCAAATATTTCATCATTTAATGGCTTTCTTTCTTCTCTGATAGTTTTACTACAACATGGCTTATCATCATTTAAATTCGAATTGTTATTGTTTTTCTTATTGCTGCCATTACAGTCATGTTCTTTACTTTTAACTGTATTTTCATCCACTGGTGAAGATGGTGGCGTGGGCGATGGTATTACTAGTGGTGCAGCTGCTAGTCTATTGACCTTTCCTGGACGGATTTTTCTTAAAGGCGCATACTTTAGTTCAAATATTGGTAATTGTAATACATCTTCGGGTGCCTCTTCCATATCAGTAGTGAAACCAATACCAATGCGATCATTATTATGAATTTCAACTCTCTGTTTCGAGTATTGTGCATCATTAACAAAAATTCCATTAACGGATTGCTGCAGAGGAAGACTCATTTATTATTAAAATTAGATCAATAGCACCTTGGCGATTTAAGTAACCTGCACAACCCATATGATTTATAATTCCCTTATATATACCAACCACACTTACCAAATCTGTAATGTAGACTTTACGATCATCTTCGGTCACTTCTATCTGTGCATGATGTCGCGACACATAAGCTGAATCAAATATACGTATAACGGAGGAGGAATGTCGCCCAATGGTACTAACACCCAACCGCAATCGTACAGTATCTCCAATATCTACCCTTACCAGCATCCATGACGAATAGCGTACTTCTTCCATTGTATTGGCTTTGCAAGTCTTTCTATCGCATTCATTCAATCCTTATACGAACATTAAATAAAAAGTAATTCAAATGTCTTTTTAATAAATTGTAAATAATTTCCATAAAACGTTGCTTAAGGACATTATCAGTAAAACATGGAAATAAACATGTACAAAAAAAGAATTGTAGTTAATTTTACAGATAAATTCAGTTCTAAATTTTGTTTATATTCTCGCAACTGCATTCTAAGGTTGCCATATCAACAACAGAAATGATTTTAATTTGATTTCAATTTTTATTCCTCAGGACATAATCTTTTATATCATAACCATTTCCATATCCTATTAAACAATCCAACTCAGTATCAGTGATTTGGAAGACTGAGAACGTTAATTGTTACCGTTTTCATTAACGAATTACGGGAATTTCCTTCTTGCCTTTTTGTTTGGATGCCAGGCATGCATGCATTGCAGACAATAAAAAAAATTTCACATCTGTATGTGTATAAACAAAGTTGTACTTCGAAGTCTGGCATCTTCAATTCATTATCAGCTGAGGTTGTTTACATTTTTTAGCGGCAAAAAATTCATTCAATATTTCATTTCTTTGTTTTCCGATTTTAAAACCAATCCATCTCACAAAATACAATAATATCTGTGATCCATCTACTAAATGCCCAAAAATAAACGTACACGGGATTGGAATTCAGGACAGGATCAACACATAAATAAAAAACAAAAGTGCCACAATAATTGCACATCTGTTTGTATACAAGCAAAGTTGTACTTCGAAGTCTGGCATCATCAATAATTTCATTATCAGCTGAGGTTGTTTACACTTTTTAGCGGCAAAAAATTCATTCAATATTTCATTTCCTTGTTTTCCGATTTAAAAAACAATCCATCTACTAAATGCCCAAAAATGAACGTACACGCGATTGGAATTCAGGACAGGATCCACACATAAATAAAAAACAAAAATGCCACAATGGTAACAGTATTCAAAATAATAACAATGGATCTGTAATACAGCCCAGTGAAAGTGTTTTATTGCCTGAAACCGAAGACAGTTTTTTTACTGATGCAAAATTGGATCGATTGTTGGATTCACATGGTGATGGAAAACCACAAAACAAAAATCAATTTTATGATGACAATACTGATGATGAACTCTTTACTGATATTGTATTGCCGCATGGAACGCCAAGCAGTGGTGAAAATGTGGGCGGTACACCCATGACTCAAATTCTGCCCAATTCGAATGGTGATATAGTTGGCGATGAAACATTATTCTCTGAAATAAATTTAAATGAATTGGTAGACAGTGGGAAACCTCCAAAACCCATAGAAGTAAATCAAGAGAATGTAGAAACTGCTCAAAGTGGCAAAACGGTTTTCATTAAAGCGGAAAGCGATATCGATGATCTATTTAAAGATGATTTTTCTTTGGAGGAATTGGACCAAGGTACACAAAAGTTTCTTAATGATGTGGCCTTTAAATTTCCACAAGCTCCGGCATTAAATGAAACCCAAAAGATTTTTAAACTGCCAATAGATGGCTGTGTTCAGGGTACCCAATACGAGACACGGCTAGAGATACAAAATCGTACTATGCATCGATTACAACAAACAAATGTGATTGAGAGTCATACTTCTTCTTTACTACAAAATCTAACACATTTAAATTGGGAAACTCAAATGTTTGAAGTCGAAATTGCCGAAGATTATCCCTGTAAAGGAGATTTCTATGGACTGCCGGATAAAGTTAAAAATATGATATTCGAACATAAAGGCATTAAGAGTTTGTATGGTAAGTGACTTAAAACTGAAGCTTTAAAGGTAATTTACTGTAAATGGAGTGCAATTCTTCACATGTTGAGTGGCTTATTCTCAATCACTACCATTCAAAAACCTTTCCGATCATTAACCCTGGCTGGCCGCAAATGAGCCATTTTAGTTCTGATTCGCAAATGAAAATTCTCCCATTTTTATAAGATAAAAGTCTTATTCGTTAAAATATTTCCACTAACTTGATTACTGGTCTTTGTCGACCTATTTTTTAGTGTTCGGTATATTAAAATGAAAAATATTGTTACGTTTTTACCTTTAAAAACGTTTAAAATATGAGCACATAGATTGCAAATAAAAATAAAAATTAATTTATGTTTAGTTTTAATAAAATTCTTTATTGCTCGTACGATCCTGGGTTCCGCTGTTCACAATTTGATGTAAACATGTTGTTGTTTGTTGGTAGATGTTTTGTTTACTTGTTTATCAATTTTTTTATGCTAGTGTTTTGCTGGTATATTTTTTGTTCACTTGTTTATCATGTAAACAAGTTCATTGTGTTTGTTTACAATTTTAATGTTAAACGATGTAAAAGCAAAACACAATTTCCATTTTCGTAGCAATATTTATTTATTATTTTCTATAGAGTGGCAGGATGAATGTTTAAATCTACCAGCTATACGCCAGCGTAAAAATCTTATCTATGCTCTTCCCACTAGTGGCGGCAAAACTCTAGTCGCTGAAATATTAATGCTACGGGAAGTAATATGTCGTGAGAAAAATGTTCTCTTTATATTACCATATGTATCGATAGTACAAGAAAAGGTAAGAATATCACACAACAATTATACATTTAACACGCGGAATAGATTTAAAAAATTCTATTTTACATTGAAAAAGGTGAGCGCCATGTCACCATTTGCAATAGCACTTGACTTTATTGTTGATGAATACACAGCCGGCAAGGGTAAATGTCCTCCGGTACCACGAAAAAAACGCAAAAGTATCTACATAGCTTCGATAGAAAAGGGAGCAGTACTTTTGGATAGTTTAATAGAGGCTCAAAGAGCAAACGAAATTGGCCTGGTGGTAGTCGATGAATTGCATTTAATTGGCGAAAAAGGTAGAGGAGCATATTTGGAAGCTTTACTTACAAAAATATTATACATCAATGGTAAGTTTGAATAAGATTACGAAATTGAGTTTTTTCGAATATTAACGGTTTTGTTTTGTTTTTTTTTTCATTTCATCAGCCAAAATACAAATCGTTGGCATGAGTGCAACCATTGGCAATCTTTCTGAAATCTCGGAATTTTTAAATGCCGATGTCTATACACGTGGTTTTCGTCCGGTAGAACTTAAGGAATATATTAAGTGTGGTCATGATATATTGGAAATTAATTTAAAAGGAAAAACTTTAGAAGATATTTTTGCCTACAGGCGTAGCGTTAATTTTAATGTAAGTTCTAGTAATAGTTCGTATACCATACCATACAAGTTATCAATTATTTTAATCGTATCACATTAGTATAGTGAAGCTGTACTTCGTTCAGATCCTGATCATTTGGCTGGCTTAGTGACGGAATGTGCTCCCAAAAATGGTTGCCTTATATTTTGTTCTTCTCGCAAGAATTGTGAAAATGTAGCCGTGCTATTAAGTCGTATATTACCAAAGTAGGTAAACGTTTTGTTCAACGGAATTTAACACCGAATTGATTTTTTTAATATTAAACTTTTGTCCAAGATCTAAATTTTTAGAGTATCGCAAAAGCGAAAAACTCGATTTAATGGATGCTCTCGATAAGGTTTGTGGTATCCTAAGTCCTGTCTTGGCACGCACCATACCTTATGGTATAGCCTATCATCATTCTGGCCTTACCACAGATGAACGTAAATTTATTGAGACTGCATATCGTTTCGGTGTATTGAGTGTTATATGTTGTACGTCCACGTTGGCGGCTGGTGTTAATTTGCCAGCCAAACGTGTTATTATTAGGGCTCCATATGTGGGCACAGACTTTATGACTTTGTGTAAATACAAGCAAATGATAGGACGAGCTGGTAGAGCAGGCCTGGGCGAGGCAGGTGAAAGTATTCTAATAAGTTCTAGTCGAGATAATGTTCGTGTTGGCGAAATGCTGTTCTCACCCATGGATAAGGCAATGAGTTCATTGGGTTTTCAAGACAAAATAGGTTTACAGGTAGGCATATTATCAAATATTGAATGAAATTGTTGCTTAAAAATATATTGTTTTTATAGGCCCTTATACTTAGTGCAATTGGCTTGGGGTTAGCCTCATGCCGAGCTGATCTTCATCGACTTGTTAAGAGCACCTTATTGGCAGTACAATCCTCCCAGTTGGGTATATCTGTGGAAACGATGGTCAAAGAAATTCTAATTGAAATGTTTAAGAATAAAGTGTTGCAAATGTCAAATTCCAAAGATAAAAAGGATGTTTCCAATATTTTGATTACACAAGATTTGCAAAATAAAAATATCAATCAAATATCAGATCGAACCATTAAACTACATAGCCATACCCATTTTCAATTGACCACCATAGGCAAAGCTGCATTTAAAGCAGGCATTGATTATCGTCGCGCCTATGCTATACACAATGAATTGGCTGTGGCTCAAAAGCAATTGCTGCTCAGTAATTACGGGCATCTTCTTTACTTGGTGGTTTCGTTTAATTCAAATACTGTGGGCGATGAATTATTTCCTGCCGATGCTGCCATTTTATTTCGTATATACGAGCAGTTAGATGAGGCTACTCTGGCTTTATTTAAATATCTTGGCTTTACAGAAGCTCATGCTGCCAAAATAGCGAAAAATATGTCAATACAAGGTCCAATGGAATTGAAATTAAATCGTTTATATAAAGTATTAATCTTAATCGATCTGATAAATGTAGTACCTTTGCCGACAGTAGCGGCTAAATATAACATTGAACGTGGCATGCTACAGACTTTGACAAATCAGGCCACAGCAGGTGCAAGTGCAATTGTACGTTTATGTGAAGAAGTTGAAGAATTTTGGTGTTTCAAACCGTTGTTTGAACGCATTGGCAAGAAAATGGATCGTTGTGGCACCGTGGAATTGGAACCTTTATTAGATTTGCCAGCGGTAAAAATAGTGAGTATACATATGTTTTTATATTCTTTTAAGATGGTTAAGTATGTATTTGGTTTTTAAGTATAAAAAGGGCAGCCCCATGCTCTTCTAGACAATAAATTCTTACAATTCAAAAGTGAAAGAGTTGTGTTTGAAATTGCATCGTAGTTATACTGCTTATATTCGATCAAAAATATCCTTTTTATGTTTATTATTTTACAGATTTTTAACGTTTTAAGCTGAACATAAAGATTTAAAAATTTAAAAAATATTAAAAAACTATTTTTCAATTTTTTTTACAATAGAATCGTGCTAAACAACTTTATGCCGCAGGCTTTAAGACGGTGGCGGATGTAGCCAAAACACGACCAATAGACTTGGTAAAGTCTGTGGCCCATATGCCTATGAAAATAGCAAAAGAAATAATTTCTGCAGCCAAGGTAATTAAATTCGATATATTTTATATAAAACGAGTGTTGAATATTTCGTAAAAAATTTTCAAAGCTTAAAATAAATTTAAAAGCTTAAGATATTTCAGCTAGGAACAGATTGAGTTGGTTATCTTAGCTGCATGGTGTTTTATGCTACACTTAGGGCCATTATTATAAATTGCCGTTACAGTTAGGTTTAGTTAAAGGTAACTTTAGCTAAAGTGAAATTTAAAGCCACCTTTAACTTATTTTCGTTATTGCAAGCTAATGATAAACTAAAGTAAACTTTTTCAATTAAACAA
This sequence comes from Sarcophaga subvicina, assembly GCA_936449025.2. Classification (NCBI taxonomy): domain Eukaryota; kingdom Metazoa; phylum Arthropoda; class Insecta; order Diptera; family Sarcophagidae; genus Sarcophaga; species Sarcophaga subvicina. The sequence continues at coordinate 107,714,438 of OW388083.2, read as the reverse complement.
GTTCCTTTTAAACGCAGTGGCAACGCTCTTAACGCTCACTTCTATCTTATTGGGTACTCATAATAATGGAAAATAATTTGTCATACACGTTCTTATTGGGTACTCATAATAATGAAAAATAATTTATCTGCCCGTTAAAATCCTCCCTTTAATTAACGGCAAGTTGCAGTAAGGGCCCTTAGGGTGTTTAAAACTAAAACTAGAGATCAAATTAAAAATAAGAAGCGGAACTTTAAGTGTTATCAGCTACGAAATATATGTTTAACAATGTATTTACGTATCAAACGATTATTTAAATCAAACAAATCCTAAAACAAATTATATCCTATGGGATATTGGTAGAGACGATATGGAGTGAGAAATGAAATGTGCTACTTGTATTGGACTCAGCGACAAGTCTACTAGTCGAAGGGTTGTCGGTTTGACAGAGCATCCAAAGGGGTGTACCGTATCGTGTGGGCCCTGGTTACATGATGGGCAGCGATTCAGGGTCCCAGGAATAATTCTTGCTCTGTAACTGTTTAGGATGTTCGCCCAACCTGACCTCAGCTGACCTAGTATGGTTCTAGTTACCCTGGGTTGCTGCCTTTCACAATCCAATATTGGTGCTGGCTGTTGATTTAGTATTCTGTTGTGGCTGAGTTCACTCATTGCTGTCGTAACCGTCAATTGATGTAGGGAACGTTGTGCTTCCTTTACATATTGTAAGTCCACTATTGTTGGTATTAAATTCAAGATGCCTGTATTAAATCGTGGAAAGTCCTGTCTTATGTGGCGAGGAGAGGGACAGAGATCAGCAATTAATCGTTTTTTCACTACTCATAAGCACTCATGATATTTAAAATATAAGTGAGGCAACAATATTGAAATTTAACTATGTACTCTGATTCATTCGTACTCACGTACAACGTTGATTTATAACTACAGGTTGCAATGAGTATGCTTACAACGTTGACATCAAACTCATACCATTCTAAATATGTTTGATTCATAAGCCGCCTAGTTATTTAGATTCATAACTTTAGAAAAATACTTATAATACATATGAATGACTCAAATCATTCATCACAAATTACAGACTTAGTTATTGTTGCATTTACACAAAAAGAGAAAAGACAAAGACAGCAAGCAAAGCAAACATACAACTTTCTAGTGAGTATTGTGGTGTTCGTATGTGACTCATACTTATTTTGTGATTCTTGTAAATGTTCAATTATGGAGAGTCGATCTCAACAACATCATACGTGTTGTTAAGTATGAATATGATGAGTACTTCAAACTTTGAATATCAGTAGTATGAGTATGATATTAAAATAAGTATGAATGCGCATAAATATCAGATATTATGAGTATGATTCGATTCTACTCATCTTTTTGAATACTCATTGCTGATCTCTGGAGAGAGATCATCAGTAACAATGTTGTCATTGGGATGGGAGGGTTGATATCAATTCCGTTGAGCTGCAATTTATAGGGATCTACTTTGACTCTTTCGGCCAAAGAGTTTTTGAAAAAGAAAATTGTTTGAAAATTGTTTCAGAATTGCAAAAGAACTTCATATAAAATAAAAGCTTTAGTCTACTTTGACTCTTCCGGCCAAAAAGTTTCTGGGAAAAGAAAATTGTTTCAGAATTGCAGAAGAACCTCATATAAAATAAAATCTTTAGAGTATGAAAAAAGACTTTATGCTCAAATTGTTTTAAATTTCCTTCGTTTTCAATTTTCTGTCCATGACTAATGTAATGCTTTTAAAATATTTCATATTATTATATGCCTTCATGTATTTTTAGATAATTTTAATGAAAAAACTTGACCACCTGGAAGAAGAAACGGAAGCGTTAAAAGTCTGTCTTAAACCGGATAATTTAATGTAAATCAATTTAATTTAATTTAAGAAGTATGGAAATAATTTGTAAATCTCGAAGTTGTTTAATTTGTATAAATTTATTGTAATTTCTTGTTTTATATTTTATTTTCATATTCATTTTTCTTATTGTTTTAATTTTTCTTTTTTAATATAATTACATTGTGTTTCAAGTCTTCTAATAATGAGTGACATATTTGCTTGTTTTTCTTGTTTAAAAAATAATATTTTCCTTATAAGAAGAACTACATATAATAGTACAAACACTCTAAAAACAATATAAAATAGGCATATTTTTCTTTTTATATTTAAAATACAATAAATTTTGTTTATGTTAAAATTTTAAAATTAATTGAACAGATAAGAAGGACTAAAAAAGAAAAAGAATTTTTAGTTAAAATTTTTTTAAATAAAATATAATTTAGACAAAATCAAAATTAGAAATAAAAACAAAAATTAAATTAAAAAAAAAATAATTCAAATAATTCAATAAGATAATGTACATAGTTTATCATTAAATTGTTTTCATATATATTTATTGTATATATGTATGTACGCTTGATATGTTAAATATGTATGTATACATATTATAAATTTATTTTGCATTCTTCTTGTGTGTGTGTGTGTGTTTGAAAGACAATAACAATTTTGTCTTTTGATCATTTACTATCACGAAAATTTGAGTATTTTTTTTTGTAAAATTAAAAAAAAAGATTAATAAACTTAATTTAAATACTACAATTAAAAGAAAAAAACAAACAACTAAACTTGCTAAGGAGTTATTATCAGAGAGCACACTAGTTCAGATTGGAAGCATTGGCTGCAGTTCATATTTTTGTCGTTTTTATGTTTTTATGTTCAAGTCCTGTACACCAAAATGGTAAGTTTTATTACATGTAGGCAGCTTATTTCTTTATATAATAGTAGTTGTTGTTGTTGTTTTTTTCCATTGCAGTTTTATTTACAGTTGGGAAAGAGATCTGAAAATGAAAGAAATTGAAGTAAAAATATAAGAATTCTTCTTCTCAATGTTCAAGATATTTTCGAAATGGTGAGTGCTTTCAATTGTTATTCCGTAGTTAGAGTTTCGAGACACAGTACTTAGTAGTTCATACGAACAAAGCCTTGGTGCAAATATTTTTGTTTAGTTTATAAAAGGCTAAAAAATGCACTTGAATTTAGCTAATTACACGGTGCGGCAGTCAAAATACACCCAGCTAATGATATAGTGTAGGCTGTGAATTTTGATTGTTTTATTTTGACAAAAATGATATTTTTGATTTTTTCATACAAAATTATTGATTACCCAAATATTTTTAACATATTTTCAAAATCCAAAGTTTTTTGAAAATGGGACAGATAGTCCCATATATACATAAACATATGGTTCAAACTTACATGTTATAAGTTTTGATCAAGTAAACTTGGAAAATATGATTTAGTTTAGCTATTCTTAATTGCAAAATTTAATTAAAAATATAATATATATTTATATATAAAATAATAACAAAAAATTTATATATAAAATAATAAAAAGTTCAATATCTTGTGAAGAGAATAACACTTCGTTTGATCAAATCGGACAAAAATTACCGTAGTTATTATCTAAAGAGTCTAACAGTCGTATTATATTTTTTATATTATATAATGGGTGATTTTTTAAGAGCTATAGGACAATTTAAAAAAAACATAAAATTCAGCAATAAGCCTGAAATCTTTATTTGAATCGATAGTACTGTCCATATAATTTAATGTTTGCAGATTGTTTCATGCAAATGTTGAAAGCGACTGCGCCTCAAATGGTCCATCCGCTTAGTCCAATTTTGGCATACTCTTTCCAACATTTCGGCCGGTATCTCACAAATAAATGCGTCAATGTTGTCTTCCAATGCGTCAATTGAAGCGGGCTTGTCTGTATAGGCATGAGCGTTAACATAGCCCCACAAAAAATAGTCTAAAGCCGTTAAATCGCACTATCTAGGCGGCCAATTGACCGGTCCCGAACGTGCAATAAAATGTTCACCGAACTCGCCTCTCAATAAGTCCATTGTTACGCGTGCTGTGTGGCATGTGGCACCGTCTTGTTGAAACCACATGTCATGTGGTTGAAGTTGGATATCATCTCACGGTAGCGCTCACCATTCACAGTTACGTTACGATTCGCAGCATCTTTGAAGAAGTACGGTCCAATGATGCCACCAGCCCATAAACCGCACCAAACTGTGACTTTTTCTGGATGCATTGGTAGCTTTTGCAATGCTTCTGGCTGATCTTCACTCCAAAATCGATAATTCTGCTTATTTACGTATCCATTGAGCCAAAAATGAGCTTCGTCGCTGAACACAATTTTGCGATAAAGAAGTGGATCTTCGGCCAACTTTCCAAGAGCCCATTCAACAAAAATTCTGCGTTGCGGTAGGTCGTTCGGCTTCAATTCTTGCACCAGCTGTATTTTGAAAGACTTCACACGTAAATCCTTCCACAAAATTTTCCACGTTGTTGAGTAACAGAGGCCCAATTGCTGCCAACGGCGACGAGTCGATAATTGATGGTCATCATTAACACTGGCCGATACAGCTGCGATATTTTCTTCAGTTCGCACTCTACGTAAGCGTATTGGTGGTTTAATGTCCAACAATGTAAATTTGGTGCGAAATTTAGTCACAATAGCCCGAATAGCCGCTTCAGTGGGTCGATTAAACTGAACTTTCTTAACCGAGCACGCATTTTGATAATAAAATTCAATGATTTGCAAGCGTTGTTCGTTTGTAAGACGATTCATGGTTAAATTATAGACCAAACTGAAAATGTTTGACAGTGAAACAAAACACGAAACGTGTGTGAGCTGTTTAAACCAGTGTTGCCAAAAAGATAATAGCTAAAAAATCACCCGTTATTATATATATTTATCCGATTTGATCAAACGAAGTGCCAATCTCTTCACTATATAATGCACTTTCAGAATGTCATCACTTGCTTTATATTTTTTAATTAAAGTTTGCTACTATGAACGAACAAACTTAAAAAATTATGAAAAAAAATTGCATTTGCCAAGTTTATCTCATCAAACCTCATAGCATATTAAGTCAAATAACATATATACAATGTATATCGTTTTGAAGGCCCATCTCTCTCCTTTCTAATAAGTTTTAAAGTTTGGACATCGGTTCAGAAATGTTTGTGTAATCAATAAATTTGTGCGTAAAGTCCAAAAAACAGTTTTTGTCAAATAAAACACGTTTGAAGGGATCTACTCAACAAAACTCACAACTTAGGTGTATTCTACGTGTATTCCATTTTTTTTATTTTGTCTCATAGTGTTACGTGCAAAAGTTATCTTCGAAATTCTGATCGTGAATTACGATTCAACACATCAAAGGGAAATCGATTTCAACTGTGATATTTTAAAATGAAATGTTTTGTATGAGAATACCTACTTCAGTGTGCTTTATTGCATTTGCTGTTTGGAGACAATATTTATCTCCTCCACCGGTTTAGCTTGAAAAGACCGGCGGTGGTGGTGGTGGTGATGGTGATGGTGGTGTTGTTGTTGTTGTATAATAGAATTAATATTCGTATTCATCATCATCGTAATAATTTGGTGTTATTCTTGTGCCGCCGCCAGTGTTGGTTGGTCTGTGGTAATCGCTGCGGCTTGTTTGCGGGGCTGGCGGCGAGATGATCGTACGCCGGTGGATATCTGTTGAGGAAAAATACGAGTCACTATTGTAATTATTATGATGGTTATGAGTTTGAGAATTTTGTTCATATTGATGTTGCTGAGTTTGATGGTAATTTTGAGATTGGGTTAATGGCTGTGATTGAGATTGAGATTGAGACTGAGATTGAGATTGAAAAGATGGTGAATAAGCGGAAGATGTGGAAGTAGAAGAGCTAGTAGAAGGTGATTGATTTTTATATACAAATGATTCAGATGGTGATAATGAAGAAGCATAGGAGAAGGTGGAGGAAGATGTCGGAGAAATTGTAGGTGATGAGTATATACTCTGATACGGACGGTTGTTGTCATTGTTATTATTTTCATGATGATGTTGATGATAGTGGTTTGATTGATGCGGCGAAAGCGGTTTAAGCGTTGGATTTAAAGCATCATTAAGCGTAACATCGTAGTCATTTTCGTAGAGCTCATCCAATGTAGCTTTACTAGATGGCTGTGGTTCTGGTCGTGGTTGTGATACTGGTATAGCACTACGTGGTGGCAGTGTGGTGCGTGGTCCAGAGTCACGCAACAATGGAGCACCATGTTCAAGAAGATGTACACCGGAATTGGTTGAGAACATATCCATCATACTACTGTCTGTGGTATGGGCATCGTGTGATTTTGGATGAGCGATGCCTACCGGTTGTAGACCTCTTGGTAAATATGGGCTGCCACCACGTGATGGTAAAAATGGTCGTTTAACTACACGTACCGAAGCGGGCCGACTGGTGGGTAAACTATTTTTACTTGCTGCTGGCGGCGCATCATCTTCTTCTTCTGGCTCTGCAACGGCCTCATCACTGTGGACTAATGCTGCAGCTTGAGCGGCAGGACCTCGTGAACGATTTGGTATGCTGGGCACAGGTTTGCGTCTGCCGTTAAGAGGATTAACACGTCCCCCTAAAGGTTTTTGTTCAATTTCATGTTCAGCCTCTTCAGTATCAAGTTCTTCGGATATTTCGGGCACACGCGGTTTCTTGACTGCCTTACGACCATTAGGTCGGGTACGTTTTATAGGATGCTCATCATAGTCATCATCGACAAAATCGACATCATCTCGGACAGGAGCACGACTGCGAGTGCGACTTGTTAAGGGATTTCTTCTGCGTGTAGTACCCCTACGAGTATAGCGATCATCAGCGTCATAGTCTTCCTCATCATCAAGCGGTACAGGTTTCTTTTCCGTTACTGGCTTTCTAAGTGTTCTGGTAGGTTTTCGTCCAAGAATACCTCTCTTAGGAGCAGGAGCTTCAACTTCTTCGTCGACTGGAGCAATGCGTTTCTTGGAATGGCCACGACGTGGTCGGGCATCATCATATTCTTCATCTTCATAATATTCTTCGTCGTCAGCATGGCCACCAGCTGGTGGTGCTGAAGTTGTAGCAGTTCTTTGCACGGGGTATTGGAATTTGTTTTTGGCATTGACGGGCACGGGACGGCCAATACGAGGTGGAGCTCTTGGGCGAGCGTACACAGATGATGGGGCTGCCTTAGGTGTTACAAATTCTTCCAAAGGTTTAGGTGTAGTTTTTATTTTTGGAGGAGCATCTTCATCGGCGGCTGCCTCCTCTTGATCGGGTATATGGGATTGGGGTTTTTCATATTCATCCAAATCATCTAAATCGCTGGCTGGCGAAGCGGTTGTTGAACGTTTTTCATTAATACGCCTGCGGCCATTTGAACGGCGTGGTATTTCTACGGGCTCATCTACAGGTTCATCTGCTACTACGGGTATGGCAGCTTTACGGCGACCTGTCAAAGGACGATCATCTCTAAAGCTACGCTTTTCATCGGCACTTGAACGTCCAGTAAATGTGGAACCAGGCTTACGGCTGCTGATTTTACGTCTTTCAGCTGCAGCCGTGGGCTTGTCACGAGGTTTGGGTTTGTCAAACGGACGACGATCGGTATCATAGTCATCTTCGGGCTCAACTTCATCGCGCAGACGATCGCGGCCATTAGCACGTCTAAAGAAAATAAAGAATTTCAATATGATGAAATGAAATTATTGAAAATTCTGAAATAAATACTTGGGTTTCTCATCGGCCAGTGAATGTTTGTCATCCTCGTATTCATCGTCATAATCGGCTGTCACTACTGGTTTACGGTGACGTGGTCTCTGTTTACGTCTTCTATTGACACGCTCCTCATAGTAATCTTCATCATACTCTTCGTCATCGTAGTAGTAATCGTCTACAGGTCTACGATTGGATGGTCTTCTCAATGGCCTTAAAGGTCTTACGGGACGTCTGCGTTGTGTTTGTGGCGATTCTGTTGTTGTGGTAGTCGTTGATGTTGTTGTTGTGGCCATGTATAAGTCATCATTTCTACAAGGTTAAAGTGTGTTCGATTAGTTTTTGAGAATAAATTTTAAAATGTGTAAATTTCCCAGTACCTGTTCCAATATTTGATTGATCCCTCACAGTCGACATCAGACGCAAAGTGACAAATAAAGGTTCTCTGATCGAATGCCGTAAAATTTGCACACAAGAAATCGTGTCGTATGCCATAGACACAGTGATGGTAAACCTATAAAGTCGTAAAGGCAATAAAAAAAGTAAAACAAGAAAATTTATGAAAAGTTTAACAACTGAATAGATTCACATCATATACGTATGTATGTACGTTTTTCCCAACAAACTAGACAATACCAGTTGAAATGTAATTGTTTACAATAAAATTTCTAGGCCAAGATTAAGTCTTATTCAAAACTTAATCATTTCTGGCAATGATCATTCATTTCGTTTGTTTTTGTTTTGTATTATTTTGTTAATGTTTTGTTGTAAATTAAACGAAATACGTTGTAGCGTGTTTTAAAGTTATTAAAGACAATTGTTTAATACTGTAAGGGCCATTATTATAACTTGTCGTTAAAGTTGGGTATACGTAGTTAAAGGTAACTTTAGCTAAAGTGAACTTTAAAGTCACCTTAAATTCTTATTGAAAAAGTTAACTTTATTTCATCATTAGGTTGTAATAACGAAAAGAAGTTAAAGCGGCCTTTAAAGTTCACTTTAGCTAAAGTTACCTTTAACTAAACCCAACTTTAACGGCAAGTTGTAATAATGCACTTTAGCTAAAGTTACCTTTAACCAAAGCCAACTTTAACGGCAAGTTGTAATAATGGCTCTAAGTGGATTATTGTTAAGGATCATTGTTTTTTCACTCTGACATACCTGACATTTATATTCTATGGATGCGTAGAAGCCATCATGCAAACCATCACATTTAAAATGAATATCCTCATCGGGCGGTGTTGTCGATAAGAATGGATAACTCGAAAGGTTATACCTGTAAAGATAACGGCGTATTATAATTTAGAAAGATAAAGAGAATGAAGATTCTTACCCTCCCAATTCTCTGGGTAAATTTGGATCCCAAATATAATCGATTTGTGGTATACCAGTTAATTTCGAGTCTTTCGTTGATGTATGAGTAGAATTAGTATGTTCAGCCTGAAAATAAATGGAATTTAAAATTTAGAATACTTATACAAAAAGTTTGAAACTTTTTTAGAAAGCTTATGTCAATTATGATTTGGCCGGCCAGTCCTATATTTATAATGAATCTAATGAATAGACTTCAGATTTTCTTCAAATAAATTTTTGTAGCCCACAAAGCTAAGAGGTGCCGTGGGATAATTACTTTTTAACAATGAATAATGCAAACACAAAGAGTGTGAGAAGCTAGGTCGTAATCCGAACTGCAGGGTTGTAATGCCCAATTAAGTATGCATGTATGTATGTAATGCATACAGTATCCACGCAGTAAAGACAGTTAACAATGACGTTAGAGTTCACATATTCTTATAAAACCCTCGGAAAATAGCGTATAAGACGATTGGACTAAAAGACTGAAGCATATGGGCCAAATGATGATTGATAAGAAGAAGATGGCCATTAAAAAATACTCTAAACTCTAAGTCTTTACATACATACATACAAATTGGGTCATTACAACCCCTCAGTCAGGATTCCAACCTAGCTTTTCACGCCACTTATGTTGTGTATACATGAGTGGCGGGACATACACTTTAAATTCGACTCCTAACGACAGATTTTCGAGAACTTTTCATGACAATTTTATTTATTCTCAGAGTTTTTTTTGTCAGATATCTGCTAAGAGGAAGTTGCCGAAAGAAATATTTTTGCATATTTCGTTTTGTTGCAGATATCTGGACCTGGGGACTTGAACCATGGCCTCACGTCTAATAAGCAAACACATTACCTGGCCAAGGCACAATGCGAACGATAAATGTATTCACGTTTGAAAAGTAGATTATAATGAACACATATTCTCATAAAAGCCACTGAAAAAAGCGTATATGATGGACGGACTGGAACTGTGGAGCACATTGGCCGAGTACTGTTAGCCTGTATGGCCATTAAGAAATATTCCAAACTGTGTCTGCATTCGCCATGTACAGGAATAACTAATCTGTTGGTGTCTGGTCTGAAATATGACCAGAGTGCAATAGAACTACCAAACGCGTTTAGGGAACATATGTGTGTGACCTGTCAATATTCTAATAGTACAGAATTCCTATCGCATTGGTTAAACCTAGCCATTTGGTGGCGGTTCATTTGTTGACGGTAGAGTTCCGAATTATGAGCTTGCAAGCAACTCATAGTAGTTGATTTCCTGACAAGCTTATGAAGTTCTTTGCAAAATATTCTTGATCTTAGATGAGACATTATCTTACGCCAGGTCCATGCGATTCGTCAGCTCATTGACAATCGAAACATAGCTTAATAATGATCGGTTTGGAGGTCTTTCATTGTTTTATCAACATTTAGGGCAACTGGCGTTCCAAATGATCGTTTGATACCATAGGTTTTCGCGTTCGAAATAATATTGGATCAAGCAATCACTGTGCGAGGTTGCCGTAGTATGTAGTCTAGTAGTAGGTGTGGGCTTATTAGACATAAGGACTTGGTCCCAGGTCAGACATCAAAACGAAAATATGAAAAATTATTTATTCGGCGAGTTCCTCTCAGAAGATATCTGGAAAAATTCTGACAGTAAATAAAAGTGCCATGAAAAGCGGAGTTAACTATAAACCGTAGGTCCCTCTACTCATGATAAAATTAACACACCCAACATAAGTGGTGTGAGAAGGCTAGGTCGTAATCCTGACGGAAGGGTTGCAATGACCAATTATGGATGTAATCACTGAGAAAGGCATTTTCTTAATGGGAAAATCGACTTTATCTAGTACAGCCCGAATCTTATTGATTGAAAAATTGGGGTTTTCTTTTTACTACATCTTCTATAAAAACAGTAGCAGTTGACGATTGGTATTACAAAGAACAAATTCTTTGAACATAAATTCACAATTAATTTTGAACAATTCTAAAGTTCAACCCAATAATATCTCATATTGAATATTCAATACTGCATCTCAAATACATTTTTTCTAATTTCGAATATTATTGGAAAGCAGTTTTCACGTAATCATTGTGTCTAATCTAAACCTAAAGAAGAATTTTGTTTCCAACTAAAGTCAATGACTTTTGAATAAAAGTTTCCAAAAGAAGAATACAGCCATCCAACTAATAAAAAACGTCAATACGTGATGGATTTCATTAATTAATTTTACTTTCGCCTCAAAAAAAAAAAACAAAAAAAACTAAAATAAGGCAAAGAAAGATAGACAAATAAATAATTAAATAGAATTGTTAACCTTTTTCGAACACGCATAGGTACATAAAGAGTACCAAACAAGGTTAACCGGGTAAGTGGAACAAATAAATTCAATGAATATTTGAAAATAATTAACGAAAAACAAACACTTTTAATTTCAATTCTTTGGAGAACACTTTACCTTTTCCTCCTTGGGTTCAGCGGCTACACTTTCCCCTTCCGCTGTCGATGATTCTGTAGTTGACGTTGTTGTCGATGTTGTTTTACTTGTGGTGGCAAGGGCAACTTTTTTAAATGGTGCTGCCGCATCCACAGCATTATTGTTGACTATGATAACTAAAACTAGAAAAGCTGTGAATTGATAGGAAAAAAAAAACAAAAACAAAAACAACAACATTAGATATCAGTGTGGGTTATAAAACGCTTAAAGAAAAAAGTTGATCGGAGTTAAGATCAAGACTTGCTTAACAAAGTTGTTAAAACATGTTGACGTTTGAAGGTTTGATCTTGAACTTCATGGGTTTTTTTTTGTTTGTTGTTGAAGTGTTAATAAAATTTATAATTTATAACAATTTAATACACACAATGTCATTAGTTAGATATTAATGGGGGTCTTTCGTTAAAAGCCTCCCATCTTTAAATTAAAAAAAGGTGTTTTTGAGAGGTCAACGAAAATTTTTTATTCGTTTGAAACACCCTTCATTAAAGCATTTATTTGGTGAAAGAAAAGTTAATCTACTTTACCTGCCGCTAATGACATCCATCGTTTAACATTCTTCATTGTTGAGGGCCTCTTAATTTAAGAGAAAATATCCACACCAGTTAACCTAAAACAAAAAGAATAAAAAATTTCAAATTATTTTCCACAAAAAAAAAAGAAAAAATAATTTATTGTTAAGGCCATAAATTTTATTTATTTTTTTTATCATATTGATTGATTTACTGGCATGTTACGAAACATTAAAAACACCGTAATGGTAACGGTACTTTGACTAGTACTTTTATTTTATAATTTTTTTATTACGCCCACATACAAAACGTAAACGCCATTATTATTATTATCGTTCGTTATTGTATGTATGTTAACTGTGCAAAACAATTCTTTAAAAGTCATTGATCTTTAAGTTTTTTTCTTTTTTTTTTGTTAATTTATTTTAAACATTAACCATTAACATTAACAAACAAACAACAACAACAAAAAAAATACAAACAATATGTACTCATTTGTTTATTGCTCGTGTCAGAAGTAAGGCTTCTTTTATTATGGTTTTTTAATTTTTATTTGTTTATAAATCATCTTGAAGGTACGGAATATTTCTTATACACAATTTTCGTCAACTATATATATATTCGCCAATCATTTGTTTTAAAATCAACAACATAATCTGTTCATTTCTCAATATTACGGAGTTTTATAATTCGTCCCAAATATATACATATATTACCCTGCAATAGAACTGATTATACAGCCCTGGACTTTTTTGTGCAAATAAGATGGCTCCATCAAGTCAGATTTTCGAGAAAAAGGGGGTTGAAACCCCTAAAAATAGCGTTTTTGGCCAATATTGAAAAATTGTAGAGCTAAACACTGACGTGCTAGAACCATCGCTATTGTCAGAAATTGTCACAATTGATCTTTGCTCTTTAAAATGAGCCCAAAGCCAAATTGTTTGCTTGCACCCTTGGGGTGGGTTTATGACAAGTGGAGCAAGAGAAAAAGAAACACATTACTGAGGTCCTTAAAAATTAATCAGATTTACTTTAAAATTGTTACTCAGGGGTTTTTGCGGTCGCTGATTACAGATCTTCATTCAGATTTAAAAAATTCAAAATGGCGGATCCAATATGGCGGTCAAGTAAATCTGATTAATTTTTATAAACCTCGACCGCCATATTGGATCCGCCATTTTGAATTTTTTAAATCTGAATGGAGATCTGTAATCAGCGACTTGATTAAACCCAAAAACGCAAAATGCCTTCGGAAACACCTGGAGCCATCTTATTTGCAAAAACATGCAGGGCTGTGTTATTAATGGTAGATAAATATTTATATTTTAGGATACTGAAGGTACAACGCTACGAAGTATTAGATTCATTAATTCCTAGAGCCTTCTCTCTAACCTTCCTTTGTTTGAGCCTGAATTCATCTTCGATACTCCGCTGAAGAATCGAACTGGAAACGTAATAATTTTATTTCAATAATCAGTTCAGTAATGCTGAATATTCTTTTTGACTTTTTATCGAAATGTTATGTTTACGAATAGAATATGTTACCAAATATTTACATTATCTTCAAAGACAGTATTTTGTGTACCTACAACTCTTGCAATCAAGCCATACATACATTCGTATGTACATACATACATAAATTGGTCATTACAACCTTTTGGTCAGCATTACGACTTAGCTTCTTACACCATTGATGTTGTGTGTGTTTGAGAAACTTTTCATGGCAATTTTCTTTTACTCTCAGAGTTTTTGCCAGAAATCTGCTGAGAGGAAGTCGCCGAAGAAATATTTTTCTTCATATTTCGTTTTGATGTCTGATCTGGGGTTTGAATCGTGGCCTTACGTCTAATAAGCTGACATAATACCTAGGCTATGGCGACTTCTGACACAGGTTTGAAATATATTTGATTTAAATTGGTACCTTTTTATCTAAGAACGAGGTTTCCTTTCTTTGAACTTAAAATATGATTGTCAGATTTCAAATTAAGAAAGTATAGAACGTTTTCTATGGAGCAGATGTTGTATTTAAAATAAAAAATCTTTTAATTTTTCAACACAACATCCTTTGAGTCCCTTACGCACACTTTGTTCAAAGTTTACTTAAATTTTTTCAAATGTTCTAAAAAGTAAATAAGTCGAGGTCTTCAAAAAAGATTTAATTGTGGGATGATTTCATCGTTAAAGTTTCTGTCTAGCCATTTCTCTAGTTTTATAGACCCAATATTGTCCACTAACCCTTTAGTTCCTATTATGGCCTGGCTTCTCACACCACCCACAGTGTGTTTGTAAATTTTATCAATGAGTAGCCGCTCCTATATTCTCACTTCGACTACGAACGATGATTTTGAAAAGTTTATTCCTCGCAATTAGCTACTCTCAGAGCTTTCGCCGGATGGCTGTTTCTTTGGGGTTTATAAGCAAGAAATAATCAGTCGAAGTTAAATATGGAAATTAGAATCATAGTTTTAATCGTAGATTTTCATAGTTTCATTAATGGATTTTTGCTTGCCATTGTCTTTGCATTTTTTCTTGTCCAAATGCAATAGTTTTTTTAAATTCTCATTAAATTAACTCAATAGTTTAATAATATGGCGCAGGATTCGCAAACTAATGTTTTGCCGTTTTTAAATTATTTAATATACTCTCAGCATCCATGACATTGCCTGACATGCCCTTCTTGACCTTTTTCCCTGAAAAACCCACTGGTTTTTGCTACAGTTAAACTACGTTAAATACACCCGCAAAGTTAGTACGCGATTCTCTCACCTATGGGATTTTTGAAAACTGTAACTAGTGCGCCGTGTAAGACCCTTGGCTCCTTCAATGGAAAGTACTCCTGTGGGCACTTTTAACCCCTAAATGGAAAATTTCTTCAATTGCTATTGAGCCACGAATTGTGGTATTAAAAGCGTTTTAAGCATCACCGCAGGTGTGGGCGATAAGAAATTAGTAGGTATCCGAATAGTCCGTGAAACAAGTGGTTCCATAAAATTGATATTACTGTCTCTGTAAAGCTTAAATAATGGAAATTACGTAACTATATTCAGTTCCGTAATTATGTTACATAACATACAACATAATTGATCATTACAACCCTTCAGTCAGGATTACGATCTAGTTTCTCAAACCGCTTATGTTGTGTGCGTTAATTTCATACATGAGTGGCGGGACCTACAGTTTAAAGTCGATTCCGAACGACAAATTTTTGAGAAACTTTTCAAGGCAATTTTTTTTACTCTCAGAGTTTTTTTTTGCCAGAAATCTTCTGAGAGGAATTCGCCGAAGAAATATTTTTTCAAATTTCGTTTTGATGTCTGACCTGGGGGGTTTGAACCGTGGCCTTACGTCTAATAAGCCATCACACTTCCTACTAGTCTCCTAGGACTTTACCATAATTCACTTGTGTGATGCCTGCCGAATAAGGATTGTTCATATAAGCTCCTCTCACTTGCTGTTGAAATACGGAGAACCTTGAAAGATTGGTGCAGCAGACTATGATTTTTTTCCTTCAAGATATCTGGAGGTATAAGGTATTATGGGTTATAGTGGTTGAAGCAAGTGCTCTGTTAAGAACGTGCTTTTATTTATACTCGTACACATAGTCCATGAAATGAAAAAAGCCGTTTAATTTTATTATCATTGTCTAAGCTTTTCAGACAAAGTTTCTGTTACAATACAACACATGTAATTTTTATTTTAAATAATGTTTTCTCATTCCTTAGAATTAGCTTCGAAATCCCTGTTTGAAATTTAAATTTCTTTCATTATTTCCTCTCTACAGAAGAACAGAAGAGCGCTTGTATTAAGGTGATAGCCCATTTTATATGGTTTTTAAGCTTTCAAGTTTCTTTTTTCCTCTGTAAAGTTTATTCTTTTAAAATCTGTAAAATTTTATTTTTTTTTTCGGTATTTTAACTCTTCAAGTGGAGTTTTTTCAGTTCTTTGTAGTGTGCGACTGTTAAATATTTCTTCATTACATTTTTATTCTTTTAGTTTTTCTGAAATTTATTTATAATTTTATATTTTTCTTAACTGTGTATGTGTGTGTGTTTTGCATATTTAATTAGTTTTTAATTTAATATTTTCATCATGTTTCACTTATAAAGTTTATAAAGTTTTGTTTGGGGTTTTTTTCTTACGATTTTTTTTCTTTTTTAAATTTTTAAGGTGATTTTGTTGCATTAAATAAACCGCAACAGTTTTGTTAATTTTTTTTGTTGATTTTTATTTATTTCTTTGTTTTAAAACAAAAATGAACAGAAAAAAAAACAGAATTTTATAAACGTTTTTTCTTGTATTCAGTTGATAGTTGTTGGTATTATGATTCATTTGTTGTACTTTGAAAGGGTTTTTCATTGCGGATTTGATATTTTATGGCATTGAGAACAACGTGCGTATAATGTATGTATAAGAAATGAAATTACCGGGAAATACAGTGATTTTAAGAATTTTTATTGTACTTCACTTGATACATTTCCACATACTTTTTGTTAAGTCACCATAAAAGTGGACACTGACTGCCAAAGAGTAAAGTAAATCAATTTTTTTTTGCCTTTCAGATCGAAGAACAGGATGTTAAAAAACAAAATTTTTTGTCTTAGTTTTTCTCTTCCTAAACGATTAAACAGATTTTCACACCAGCAAGGTGCCACAAGCACTTTATCGTAACAATAATTTTCTGTGTATGTGTACACATGCTAATTTCCGCTTTCAATCATTTAATATATTGTAGTGATATATATAATGTAAAAAAAATTATTTTTTATTGTTTTTAATTAATTAATGGAAAAAATTATGCTTTAATGGCATTTAATATAGTTTGTGCAACAACAAATACTTCAATTATAAAAAAAATTTCAATTATAACTGAATATTAGAGTGTTGGATTGTTACTTTATTTTCTTTGAAAGCTAAAGATGAAGTCGCCGTAGTCTAGTAGGTAGTGTGTTGGCTTATTAGACGTAAAGCCAGGGTTCGAGCCCCAGGCCAGACATCGAGACCAGATACATAAAGTATTTCTTCAGCGAATTTCCTCTCAGCAGATTTATGGCAAAAACTCTAAGAGTAAATAAAATTGCCATGAAAAAGTTTCTCAGTAATCTGTCGTTCGGGGTCGACTTTAAACTGTAGGCCCCGCCACTCATGTATAAATATTAACACACACAACATAAGTGGTGCGAGAAACTAGGGCGTTGTACAATGGGTCAATTCGACCTCCGGGTACTGTAATTACTGTCTTATTAAGACTAGTCCTCTAACCTAACCTAACCTAAGCCAAAAATGCTTATAAAAGTATCACCGATCTTACTCTTCATACTTCATATAAAGGCTATGGCTCCATCAACCGTGTGGAAATCCACTTTCTAACAAGGTCATCTGTCAGTTTATTGTGTTAATTTTAAGATCTGGAATCCGAGTCTGGAATTGAAGTCGCCGTGGTCTAGTAGGTAGTGTGTTGGCTTATTAGACGTGAAGCCTCGGTACAAACTCCAGGCCAGGCATCTCCAACTAAATGAAATATGACAAAATATTTCTGCAGTGACTTCCTCTCAGCACATTTCTGGCAAAAACTCTGGGAGTAAATAAAATCTGTCGTTCGGAGTCGACTTTAAATTGTAGATCCCGCCACTCCTGTATAAAAATTAATGCACACAACATAAGTGGTGTGAGAAACTAGGTCGTAATCCTGACTAAAGGGTTCTAATTCTCAATTATGTTATGTATGTAATCCAACAAATAGTTTCTGCTGCCTACCGCTGATTCAGCTTGCCTCGGCCTTTCTACACTAGTAGCGATTCTACCTCTTGGAAGCTATGCACACCTTTCAATGAAGTAAGTCTCTCCTGCCTAGCTGATTCAGCTCGCCCAGAACTTCCCATAATACTAATGAGTTAATCACCACTTAGAAGCTTAGTGCACGGATTGTGGCCTGATTTTCAGATAGTTTTGCTATGTCTTGTTCTCCATATTACCTGTTAAGATAAACTGTACGCATCTCTCAGTGGCATAAACTTCTGTTTAAAAGATACCTAAGCTTTTCTCAATGGTTTCCGAATATTTCACTTTTGTCCCAATATCTCTCCTTGATCCATCTGTATATTACAGAATGGTTGTTTGCCTAAAGTATGTAGACTCCAAATTTGCCGATTCACTCTTACAGCTTAGTCTCGTTGATAAACATTTTCCAAAATTATAGAATTTTTTTGCCTCTTAAGTTAAGTGGATTTGCCTCATCTCCTGTAATATTTGTCTGCTATTATTCTAACCACAGTCACCGTTGTCTTATTCATTTTCTTCTATTTTTAAATTCGTCCTGTCTGCCTAAAGTATGGTTCTATAGGTACAGACTATTCTGATCAATTTATATTTTTTTTGTCATTTACAACCAACATTCAAGGGATGGCCCCTACTTATGCACGGCATTGTGACCTAGAAAAATAGGTTGGAGGAGAGAGGAAAGAGGGAGTAGTGTTTATGGATTTTAGATATGAATCTATCTATATTGTATGTGACAGGAAAAATACATACGAATAGTAACGCTAAAGAACATGTCCATCTATCACTAAAACATACTTGGACTCTCATTAAAATGCTGTTTACATTAGCCTTCCGTGTAAGTTTACTATCCAGTGTTATTTCCAATTATTTTCCCTTTAATTTCTACGATATTACTTCACTCATTAGTCCGGTACTGTAATACTTAGTAAGCTCCTCCTTATTTGCAAATGGTACCGCCATAGCTAATCTTCCAACCTGCTGAAATGCTATAAAGATTAAAGGGTGCACCTTGTTCAATATTTAAAGTGGGCATGGCACTTCAGTAGGGTTTTTAAATATTGAATTCGAAAGTAAAAACATATAGCACAACAACAAAGATACTATAATTGGAACTTTAAAATTCTGGGAGGTTAACCTAGCTTAAATTTTGGACATAAATTTTGGACATAGTCAGAATCAGAGATGAGCAATGAATCGTTTTTTTGCTACTAATAAGCACTCATGAAATTTTGAATATAAGTCAATCAACAATATTAAAATTTAACTATGTACTCTGATTCATTCGTACTCACTACAACGTTGGTTTATAAGTACAGGTTGCAATAAGTATGCGTACAATGTAGGCATCGAACTCATACCATTCGAAATATGTCAGATTCATAATTTTAGAAAAATACTTATAAATGATTCGAGTAACGTGTGAATCATTTATCAAAATTTACAGTCTTAGTTGTTGTTGCATTTTAACAAAAGAAAAAAGACAGACACTTAAGCAAAAAAGATAGACCAGCAAGCCGAGCAAACACACAACCTCCTAGTGAGTATCTTAGTGTTCGTACGCGATTCATACTTATTTTGTGAGTTATGGAGAGTCGAAATCAATAACATCATACGTGTTGTTAAGTACGAATATGATGAGTACACTTCAAACTTTAAATATGAGTACAGGTTCCATCATATTAAAATAAGTATGAATGCGTATAAGTATCAGAAATTATGAGCATGATTCAATTCTACTCATCTTTTTAAATACTCATTGCTGATCTCTTTTCAGAATTATAACTGTGTGGGTATGGTTCTTACAATGCAAAATGAAATGTGTGTTGATTTTGGGCAATGGGCGTGGCATTTCCCACACAAACAATCAACTATAATAGGAGTAGTAAAGCAAATCGGTCTTAGTTTAGTTTAAAACTCAAAATCAAAATGTTTTTTCATGGCTTTTGTAAATAAAATGTATAACAATGATAACTATATATATACACAGTGCAAGTTATAAGTTAAAATAGTGTTATGGCCAATAATTATATAACAAATACACAATATGACTAATCAACAAATTAAAGGTAAAAAAGTGGCGGTTTTCGACAAATTGAGGCCATAAATTAAATATTGGCATCATGATTATTATTGAAAGGAAAAACTTAAGCAAATAAATCAACAAATAAATGTTTAGCGCGCTTTCATTTTAAATCGCAATTGTAAATTCAAATTTAGACAATGCAATGCCAAAAATAATTATGAAATTTTCAATTGTAATACGTACGTACTTAAAAGACGAATAAATTTTTTTTCTTTTTCTGCGGCTTTACACATGGTGGAGAGGAAGTTTCTGTTTAAGTGTAAGGCAAGCAAGACCTTAACAAATCATTGGCTTTGGCATATAAATTTATAATTTTAAGTGATACAAGGAAGTAGACGTAGGTTAATAAAAATGGGTTTAGTGTGCAATTTCTTTAAAAAATAATTTCCAAAAATTTTCAACTGAAGGTAGCCAGCCTATGATGCATGAATATTTGAAAATATTTATGAATGCTTAACACTAAGTTAAGAACTGCATTCTGTTATTACCAAAAATAGATTTAAACTTGGCTTAGTTTCAAAGCTCGATTGCTAGAAATAAAGTTGAATAAAGCCATCCCGGCTTTGCGGCCTCTTACAACACGTAGACGAACCGGCAGACAAGCTAGCGTCTACAATTTAAATTCAATTGTTTTTTAAAAATAAAGTACATTTGATTGTGTTCGATAGTTAAAAATACAATATAATGGCCAAAAACAGTTAACGGCATTTAAATGCATTAAATTAAAGTGGGCCAATCATTTATTGAATTCGTTTATTTTTTTTCCAAACCATTGGTTTTTTCTGCTGTTTTAATACGTGTTTTTTAATATAAAATGGCAAACAGATTACATTTAACAATTAGTTTTGATTTCAAAAGTTTACCAGATCATTGTAATACTCTGGTATTCATTTGTAAACGTATTCGTTTCGTTTTTGTATTTCGCCTTCACATTCGGATTTGTAGTTAATTTTTCTATTTTTCATACTCTGCGCTCTCGCTGTCTGCATTCAATCATATGTTTGCAATCAAATGCCAAATATTTTTTCATTGTAGCACTGTACAGCACCTCTATAACAGTTAGTGGAAGAATTTTAGTTTTACGTTGATTTTTGTAACGTCATTGTCCTTCAAATTAATGAAAACTTTACATTAAAGTCCTAAAACGATGTTCTTGAATTGAATTGGATTTTTAATTGAACTTGTATTGTTGCTGTAGACAACAATAACATTTATTATGATCGCTACAAAACCTAACCTTATCTGCCATATAAATTCTTCAACATCAAAAACTGTACGCATCTCTCAAGGACGTAAACTTCTGTTTAAAAGATACCTGAGCTTTTCTCAATGGCTTCTGAATATTTCACTTTTGTCCCACCATCTCTCCTTAACCCATCTGTATATTACAGAATGGTTGTTTGCCGAAAAGAGTATGTAGTCTCCAAATTTTCCGATTCACTCTTATAGCTCAGTCTCGTTGATAAGCATGCTTCAAAATTATAAAGTTTGTTATTCCCTCTTGCAGACAGTTAAGGTGGAAGTTGTCAGTCACTGATTCACTTATTGAAAGGTAATGTACTCCTAATTAAATTAGGAATTGAATATCTTTACAAGGTTTTTCCTTTGTATTGTAGGGTATCAAATAGTCGGCATAGACCGTATCTCATTTTTTTATTTGAATTTCTATTGTTTTTAATTTTTCATTGTTTAAAATTTTTTTTCAGTATTTTCTTATTACTATTTGTGTGGTATTGGAGGCGTTTTACCATCATTTAAGGTGTGCTTAGTTTTTTCGATAAAAATAGAAAAAAATTAATTTTTTTTATTGGCTGACTATTTTGGTTTTAAAAGCTAATTAATTACAAACTTTGTAACGCGTTGCAAAAATAAAACTTTGAATGCAATAAACTCGATTTAAAGAATTGTTGAATGCTAGACTCTTCTCCACGTTCGTATGGCGATGTACAGTCAAAGGAAAATGTCTACATACTAATTTTTATATTTTTTCCCCCCATAAGTTCTACGTTATAATTTTTAAATTCGCTCTTCTTTAAATATTCGCCTTTAAAAAGGCTATAATATCTTTTTCAATTAAAAAAAAAACAGCCAGACAAAAGCCTACATAGATTGGTGTATGTAGACTTTTTTCTTTGACTGTTTAAAATAAAATATATTGTAAGTTATTGTGAAATATCATATCATAAAGTATACTTAATTCTTTCTACAAAACAGATCAATTTTAATAAAAAAAATAAAGACAACTTTGAACCCTTTTCTCTATAAACAGAAGACGCAAATTGCATTTGTTTTATGCAAAACAATTTTAAAAAGTTTTCTTTGCTAAGTAATGTTAAGAAAGTGAACCTCTGCACACGAAATTATCCTTTGACAGCTATGTTTTGTGGTATTCGAAGGCATTTATCCATTGAGCTTAATTTTTTATTCTTGTCCTAGTGACTAGGATTGACTCACAAAAAGGCAGAGTGCCCCTTAACGACCCTTCCAAGTCACATACATCCTTGGGGGACCGGCTTGAATTGACTGTTTTTAGCTGGAAATTCAAGACGTGCTCTAGTCAGTACATTGCCTCGAAATTGAACCGCCTGAAAACGATCTTGGTATGTAAAAATTATTTAACTCAAGAGACTGTATGTAATAAGGAGTGCGCCCGAAAAAATTGTGTAATACTTCTAGGATTATATCATTGATAGCGAGTGAAAAAATAATTACCGTTACTTTTTTTGTTAATTATTTGTATCAGAAAACATGGGAGAATTTTCATCTTGAGAAAATCGGCACCGAATAAGAATTGAGCAAGAAAATGATAGAAATTTTCAATAAATGTTCGCTGCGTTCACAGCTTGCTGATGCTGGACAATGGTTTAAAATGAGTGATGAGACATATCCGGCTACCTAGACAAGAATTCTATGTTGAGAATTTAAGAACAGTTGAGGAAAAATCCAAAAAAAACTCGAAGGACTTCAAGAAATTTTTAGTATGACAAGCAATTTGCACGTGTAGTGCAAAAAAGTCTGTTAAAACAATCATAAAATCGACGCCTCCATTCTATAACGTTCTAAGTGTACTAAGAACGTTTTTAATCTTCTTGCATTTTTAAATGCTACGTTCGCTAACTTAAATATTGTCAAAATTTGGTTAATATGCGCCGATCTATTCCGAAGTTATAGAGAAAAATCTACTTAGAATACACATATGGTTGTATGTCGCGTGAAAATTTTGAGAGCTCATAACTTAAAACACACTTTTTCGACTAGAATGGAGGCGTCGAAATGTCCTCTTTTTCTATCCATATTTTGCCATTTGTCACTATTCTGTCTATATACCGAGGCAAGCTAACTCATCAAATTTTTCCAGCACTTTACCCATCTGAAGAACACAATCTTAGCCAAAAATTAAAAATACGTTTAATTGTAGGCTGAGAAATGTCAGTAAAATAATAACTCGTAACATAGTAAAGTCCCCAATAGAAGGTATTTCAGAAAAAAATTCTAGAACCCATTAACATAGGTTTAGAAATTCTTAAGGCAATCGAATTAAAAAAAATTCTTTAAATATAAATAAAGATTGAAATGATTTTGTCATAAAGTTTAGTTTGCATGAAGAATTGTATGTTTCCAAATTTTTTCGAGCACACTTCGTATTTATCACTCGGTTAAGTTTTCTTGCGGTCAACGATGACAGTTTTAAAGCGCTGAAGTTATAAAACTAAATGAAAAATGTTAAAAGTACATAGATAATTAGGATAAATATGGCTTGACTACACTGTCCTACACTACTCCATCTTTTCTTTCTCCTATAAACTATCTTTCCTGTATTCCAACACAATGATCTCAAAAAAAATTTAAAGTAATTTTTCCAAATTTTAGATTATCTGAAATCGTTCACCTTACAAAAACAGGGGATGTGTTTTGATATTTTTTGGAATGTTTATACAAAATAATAATATACATATATATACATATACATAAATCCGAATGAAAAAAAATGTAGTGTTTTTCATATAATTTCAAAGCCTAATGCTTTCAATGTAAACCCATTAACATATTGAAGAACATTCTTAAGAAATAGGAACTTATTTTAAAAACAATATTTTATTTTCTTATTGATTTTAAACACCAACTCTTTGACGTCAAAATTCGTCTTTAGCTTAATTTGTCTTACATTTAAGTGATATTATTATTCTAAGAATTCAAAAATAATAAAAAAAAACCCAACCTTCTTTAACAAGAATCTCATGAATATTTTCAAAGTTGCGGTGAATATTTGTTTCTCGTTAACAAAACAAAAATTCTTATTTAAAACGAATTTAAATACAATGAAAAGGTCGCTTAATACTTAATACAATAAAAACAAAACCAAAAAAAAACATTAATAGCCCTGCAATTAAAATCAACTTTGAATTTAATTAATTAATTACAACAAATACAAATTTAATTAATTTATTTATTTTTATAATAAATAAACAACAACAATAACAACAATAGCTTATAAATAAGATGCGAATAAATTATTTATTTTATACATTATGACGTAGAAAACATTAAATTACACTCTCAGTTTCGTTTGTATAGTTTTTAACTGTCATTTTTCCACTGCGGCTGATTGCTGCTGCTGCTGTTTTTGTTACTGTTGTTTCACCTTCTCACAAAAACCCATCGTTTTTAGATTAAATCTATAAAAACATACACATTGTAAAACCAAAAACAGGTAAATCAGACAACAAATACTTGAACAAAAAAAAAAAAACATAAAATGAAGGAGAGAAATATAAATAAAAAGCTAAACAGGTTACAGCAGCAGCAGAGATACCAGCCGTTACTCTACATGTGGTCCATAAGTAAAATCAAAAACTAGAAGAATTGTGAAACGTAAACAAATAAGAAAATAATGGGTGGCTTAGTGCAAATATTTGACAAACTACTTTGCAATTAAATTTTTATTGAATATTGTTTAAATTGTAGGTAAAATTTGATGAGAGTTTGATTGGGTTAGTAGGTCGATTTTCTACGAGGGGCTTCGGTTAAAGCCGCACTTCGTTTTTACACGGTAATATTCTAATACCCCTGAAAGAAATAGTCTGGGAAAATTTTTGGCCTAACTTTATTGTCTTCAATACTATTCCATTCGAAGTCACCGTGATCTAGTAGGTAGTATGTTGTCTTGATAGACGTAAGGCCTCGGTTCAAACCCCAGATCAGACATTACCAGCAAACCGAAAACGAAATAGAAAAAAATAATTTTTTTCAGCGACTTCCTCTCAGCAGATTTCTGGCAAAAACTCTGAGTGTAAATAATAAAATTGCCATGAAAAGTTTCCTCAAAAAATCTGTCGTTCGGAGTCGATTTTAAACTGTAGGTCCCGCCACTCATGTATAAGATTAACACTCACGCAACATAAGTGAAGTGAGAAACTAGGTTGTAATCGTGACTAAAGGTTTGTAATGACCAATTATGTTATTTATGTATGTTAAGCTGGGGAAAGTTTGTTCCTATCTTTACAGTCTCCTATACTCGTCAATTCTGATTTTTCAAAAGACACCCGTAAATTTCAATTATTTTAGTCTGTGGCGGTATCGGTATCGGTTTAGATGGTCCTTCGACTAACCGTAAGCAATTCAAAAATATATTAGTCTTGTAATGACCTGTTATGTTATGTATGGTTATATTCTACTATGTCTGAAAGAAAGCTGGGGAAAGGTTCTTCCTATCTTTATAGTCTCTTATACTCGCCAATTCCGATTTTTTTAAAAATGTTACCCGTAAATTTCAGGTATTTTAGCCTGTGGCGGTTGAGTTTAGATGGTCCTTCGACTAACCGCAAGCAATTCAAAAATATATCAGTCTTCATTACGCCAAAAATTAGACTCATTATCGATTCAGAAATGACCAACATTCGCGAAAATTTTCTTTTGAAGCCTTTAGCTCAGGCATTATTGATGATAGATTTCTTGAACCCAGTTAAAGTCCATAGGATTAGAAATAATTTTTGACAGCAGGAGAGATTATCCTTTCAAGTCCACATCAAATAGGTCTTGTGTTCATGATCAAAATTTAATGTGGACTTGATCAAGGGTGGAAAATGGAGTGTGAATTTAATTTAAAATTGTTCTGTGATTACTTTTTGAAAGTCTTTGTCTCCGCAGAAACTATATAATTGTGCTGTTCATTGTCTTTCCCTCTGCACAAAAATTCAGTCAATGCAAGTTAGAAGAACTGAAAGCGAAATGCACAAGGTTAGGTTAGGTTAGAGGACGTGTACTTGTCAATTAAGACGAGTACAGTACCTGGAGGTCGAATTGACCCATTGTACAACGTCCTAGTTTTTCACACCACTTATGTTGTGTGTGTTAATTTTATACAGGAGTGGTGGGACCTACAGTTTAAAATCGATTCCGAACGACAGATTTTTTGAGAAACTTTTTCATGGCAATTTTATTTACTCTCAGATTTTTTGCCAGAAATCTGCTGAGAAGAATTCGCCGAATAAATACTTTTTGTATTTGTCTTGATGTCTGGCCTGGGATTCGAACCCTGGCTTTACGTCTAATAAGCCAACACACTACCTACTAGACTATGGCGACTTCAAAAATGCACAAAGGCAGTCAAATTATTCTTTTTTCCCAAATTAATCTCAATCAGGTTCCTCATATTGTTCAAATGACAAAACATCCATAAAAGAGCCATGTCTTAAATATTTTTAATCGAACGTCCCCGGCCTCACACTAACCCTCACCCGACCGCGGAGGGCTCGTCCCCATTACGTAGGGACACGTACACACTACAGTCCGGACTATAGCGGGTAAGGGAAAAGTAATGGCAACGAGAACATAAAACAGCTACAGCTGTATAAAGTTACAATAAACATGAGCTACCTATAACAAGAACGATAATACATTTTTATATAATAATTTACAAATTAATGCCAGCATATAAGCGTTTTATATTACAAACACTACAATTAAAATCAATAAAATCATAATATTAGTTAAAATCGTTACATAATCTACGAAATGGAAAATTACATTCATAGTTCCTTCTATAAAAATCTAAAGAAAGAGGACGATAGTGCCGTGAAAATCTTGTTGGAATACTGAAATTCAGGTTATAAAGCAAACACTCACAATCGATATCACCTTTAATCAGATTAAAAACAAAACAAACCCCTAAAACAGTCCTTCTACGTTCTAAAGTTGGAAGTTTTATCAAACCTAATCTAGCCTCATATGACGGAAACCCATTGGCACAATCCCATCCTAAGCCACGTAAACAGAATAATAAAAACTGCTTCTGTACAGACTCCATTGAATCACTATGACAACGATAGTATGGATTCCAATTAAAATTATATTCCACATAAAATTTAGCAAAGACTCAACCCCGATCACGTACATTAATCCTTTTGTGGGCATAATTGAACAAAATCGCGGTGCTTATGCCAGCTATTGAATGAAATTTCTGCAAATGTTTATGACAGATTATTCCACGTTTAATGGTCTACTATTTTCTATATTCTATTATCACCAAATCTAGCTACGCTTCACTATTTGTTTTGCAATATCTGCAAACAATTACTCTTCTTTTTGTTTGAAAAGGATCCTGTAAACTTCTTAAGTTTACTTAAACAGAATTTTCTATAAAAACTTGATACATATTATATACCCAATATAGGGTATAATACTTATCGTTGCGCTTGCTATGCCAAATCGCGACAAAACCAGTGTCGAAATGTCTGAAGAAGATGCATTTATCTCGTTGTTTTTTTTTTCTTTCTTAAATTGCAAAATTTTTAAAAACATTTTCTTGTTTTCTGCCATGAGTTTTTTTTTGTGATTGAGATTAACGAAGATGTTAACGAAAAAGTCAAACTGAAATGTTAAGCCTAAAGAAAAAACAAGTATTTGTGAAATAGTTGTAGATTTTGTTCATGTTTTTATAGACACTGTCACAAAGCAAGCTAAGAAAAAAAGAAGAGAAGCAAATTAACACCTTAAAACTATTTAAAATAAGAGTTCCATGCTTAAACTAAATGCTAAAATTCAAGCAAGAGTAGGGCATATCACAGATTAAAGGAACAATGATGCACAACTAGTCGTTGGAATAATTATGCAAATTGAAAGTTTATTGTTTAAATTTATGTAAATAATTTGTTTGTATGGAAATTGACGTCAATATTTGGCACAAATATTTATTTTTAAAGTATTTAAAGTTTCAATTAAAAAAATTACGACAATAACGTGTGAAATATCAAAATTAGCTGCCGGAGCTCAATTTGTTTACTTTACTATGATCCGCAGGTCAGACATCATGCTCAATTCGAAATATGAAAAATATTTCTTTGGCAACTTCCTCTCAGCAGGTTTCTGGCAAAAACCCTAGGAGTAAATAAAAATTACCATGAAAAGTTTCTCAAAGAATTTGTCGCACGGAGTCGTCTTTAAACTGGAGGTCCTACCACTCATGTATAAGATTAACACTCACGCAACATAAGTGAAGTGAGAAACTAGGTTGTAATCCTAACTGAAGGGTTATAATGACCAATTATGTATGTCTCACTGTCAACGAGTTTAATGCCAGCAAATTAAGGTACGGTTGTTTCAAGCGGACATAACTCTGGGGGAAAACTACTGTCAAACAGCACAGTGTTGTTAGAAGACAAAATTCATACGTCTGACGTTCCATAACTTTAGAAATTTTTCTGTAGTTTTTCTAAGCGGCTGTATATTATTATCGTTTGCATTGAATCTTATGTAAGACGCTGAAGAATGTTGTTTCTTCTTTCGGGATAGATAAAGTCGGATGAAAATTTACACAGATAGACAATTGTTTTTAACTCAGACTGTTGCCTTCACTTTTTAAAAGGATTTTGTTTCTCCACCCTCATAGGTTTTCAAGATGTGCTAACCTTAAAGTATTGGGTTGTTCGGAAAGTAATTTCGTTTTTTTTTTTTTGTGGAAATGAAAGACAGTTTTCGTTTTAATATCAATCAAGTGGTCATAAACTGTTGAATTTGATAAATTTTAATTCAATCCGTTCTAACGTGTTGTTATTCGCCGGTTCGCATCAACGAATGCTTTTTTTGCATCTTTATCAGCTTCAACCGGCCTTCCCGAACGTGGTGCATCTTCGAAATCAAAATTGCCGGAACGAAATTTAGCGAAACAGTTCTGGCACTGGCATACTATCAACACACCTTCCCCATACACATCGGCCAATTTCTTTCCGGCTTGAACAGCATTTTTACCCTTTCTGTGGTAAAAGGGTAAGATATGTATGTCGAAAATGCTGCTTATCGCTCTCCATATCTCTAGAAGAGGATGACATTTACTGTTGTGTCGATATTTTCTCCTCGGACCTTGAAAATTTATGGTGGGGTCACGCAAACTTCTCAACAGGCCGTACCAATATCCGCAGCTGGTCTCCAAGATGAAGAGTCTCCAGTCGATAGAAAAATGTAGGTAAGGGAAGTCGGCAAATTAGATCCGTAACTTCGGGATAAGGATTGACTCTGAAGATTGAGATAGTCGGGCTTGATTGTGAAGCAATAACATGGTTTATGTACTAGTTTACATATTTGAACTCAAATAACCTTAAGATGCGGGCTTCTTGGGGACGATTGCTGTAGACTGTCTAATGGTGAAGGTATAACACTGGCCATTATATAGTCACCTAGCAGCAACTCGTTTCCTTGCCGATCGCATCTTGAGTTTAAATCAAATGTCCACAAACACTACTCCCTCTTTCCACCTTCCTATAACCTATTTTGCTAAACCTGCACAATACACAAGTGTCAAGTTGGGTGCAAAAAAACGATTAAATCCTCTGTCTGGAAAAAATGGAATTATTTTCCGAACAACCCAATATATTGTGATTGTATTCGACTGAAATATCATATCTAGTTATACGTATTCAGCACACCAAACATCTTTAGAAAGTGTGATCTGGTTCTTGGGTTATTCGTTTTTAAAACTTTTGTCGGCGTGTATTATCATCAGAACTTCTGATCTTTTAAGATTAGCGATCAAACTGTTTGAAAAAGTTTTTTGTTAAAAAAAAAACGTTTTGTTTTTACAAATAATTTAACTTCAGTTGCATTCAGTGCATAATGAATGTATTAAGATTTTTGGCCCGTGATATTTTTACAATATCTTGTATATTTTGTGTACAGTCTGTGCATATCCCTAATGTACATGTGAAGATGGTGACTTTTTATAGCATTTTTAGTTTTATTATTATTATTGAATATTTATTGATGTTATTTCATAGTTGATGGCAACACATATTTGGTTGAAACGAATTCAAGGTCATTAATGGTATAAAATTTTGTTTAAACAGTAAAGAAAAAAAAATAAAAAAAAAAATTTTAATAATATTATGAGGTTTGTTTGCGCGTGTGTGTAAATGCTAATATTGAACTACATTATTAACTACATATTTACATATTTACATATATGTATTGAGGTATTTATTAATTTATGAAATTCATAAATTCAATAACCTGATGATTTGATTTGGTACAAAAGGGAAGGTCTTTTTGAAGAAACCCGTGAGTTTTTTTTATTTAATTTATAATACCAGTTTCGTTTTTTAGGTCAATAATAATTAATTAATTTCATTTTTTAATATATTTTATTGATTATTATTGTTTAAAATTAATGGATTAAAGATGATTTTATTTAAATTTTTTTCTTTTTTAATTAATTTATGTTGTGTTTATAAGCCCTAATGATATCGACAAATTAAATTTGCCGCGATTTCAGTTGACAATGTTTTTAAATGTTTAACGTTTCGTTGTTGTTGTGGTAATTTATTTAATTTCCTTTAATAACTTTATTGAGTGTGGCCAATAATAAAGCAGCAGCACTAGTATTAGTCGTAGTATTATTATCATTATTATGGTCACTGTTTATTGCTATTTTCGCTTTAAACAACAAGTGAAACTCCAGTTTTATTTTATTTTCAATTTTTTTTTTCTTTACAATTTTCATTTCGATATTTCACTATATTTCTTTACAATATTGTGTTTTGTTTCATTTATTGTTATACCCGTCGTATATACATATGTATGATGTTGTTGTTGTGCGATTTCCTCATTTGATAGAAATTCACCATTTTTTTTGTATTTGTTTATTTGTTTGTTTGTTTTACCATAAATTCACATTTTATTGCAATTCCGGTTTTGTTTAGTAAATGTTTTATTCATTAAAATTCAATTTCAGAAAAAACTCTTTTTCTTTTCAAAACTACACTCTTTATTGTATTTGCTTATGTATTATGTTTGTTATTGTAATTAGTATTGTTTCATTATCTGGTCTAAAACATAATTAATTGCAATTTAATTTAAATAAATGCTCTCTACCATATCTAATGTCTCTAAAATACAATACCAGTGAAATAAACTTTTCACTTACAATAGTTTATGAGTGGAAATTATTTAAAAAATTTAAACGATTACAGCATTAACGTATATCGATTACTAAAATTCGATGTGAATTGAATTCGATAAGCGGTATTAAGAGAAATGGTAAAAAGAAATGCATTTAAAATTATTTCACTTGATCGATAAAGTACATGCGTTAAATAAAAATCATATTCGATGACATTCTTATCTAACTTTTATGCCTGAAACAAAACTAAATGATGTGGTTATGTACACTGTAGCTCTAATGAAGACTTATTATGTCAATACATAATTATTTTGTATTTAAATCGATAACTAACATCTTTCCACGAGCATTTTAAATGACTGCTTTTTGACAAGTTCTTAACGTATTTATCCTCCATAAGTTTTATAAGTAACGAGTATTAACGAGAGTTTATTTATTCAATAATATTTCATGTAAATCTTGCCAGCAGCTTCGCTATCAATTAGCTTCCATTGTAGCATACTTTTTCCAGGATTATGGCTGGTATTTCACCAGATGGTAGTCGCCGTAGTCTAGTAGGTAGTGTGTTGGCTTTCTTAACCTCGATGTTTACATCAAGAAGCAAAATTGTCGCATATATGGCTCGAAGAATCCAGAACTTATTGCGGAAACGCAATTGCACTCGGCAAAGGTATAACTGGAGCTGAGATTGGAGGATATTTTTCGAAAATTACTTTGCCAGAGTGGCTACCAGCAATTCAGAGCGCTATCGTCGCCGTAGTCTAGTAGGTAGTGTGTTGGCTTATTAGACGTAAGGCCAAATTTCAAACCGCAGGAATTGACTTTAAACTGTAGGTCCCACCAGTCATGTATGAAATTAACACACATAACATACATAAACGGTGTGTGAAACTAGGTCTATAATTCTGACTGAATGGTTGTAATGACTAATGATGTTATGTTACTTCACCAATGGTAGGCCTAAACTTGTCTTCCAAGCAGCTAATTACAATCGAAATTAATTTGTACAAGTTTTTCGAATTTATTTCGAATTTATTTCGACCACCAGTCCCTCGGGTCTGAAACTGTGACTGGTTGGTCTCTAACCATAAGAGACTTCATTTATCTGCAAAAAAAAATTACCTAGATGAGTTCAAATCGCAATATCTTGCTTATGTGAGAATAATTGCTTAAAAAATTCGCTTCACAAGACCTTCGTGGCATCGCATGCTTTGTGGCATGATTCCACATTTATTATTCCATTTTTTACAATAAAAAAAAATATTCAGTAATCACCGTCCAGTATCTTGTTCAATTGATTATAACACTGCAATTTTCATCGTACTTCAACAAGTGTGATTCTTTTAGGATACATAGGCAGTTGTTGTTCTGCCACTGGCTTTAAGAGCAGCCAAAATCAGCAACTCCATATGTAAACTTCAAAAATAGGCTTCACCGATGAAGATATTTTTCGATAGAAACACATTTCTCACTTAGCATGAATTTTTATAAAAAAATCAATGATTTGCAAATACTTTTAGTTTGTTAAACCAATTCATTGGTAAAATGCCAAGCACATGTCACGAATCTTTTCTTTTTACTGAATAAATTTACACAGGAAATCAAATAGCAGACCTTTAGTTAGGATTACGACCTAGCTTCTCACACCACTGATGATGTGAGTATTAATTTTTTACATGAGCGGCGGGACCTACAGTTTAAAGTCGACTCCGAAAGACGGATTTTTTCCAGATAACGCAAATATTTTTAGTTTGTTAAACCAATTCATTAGTAAAATGACAAACCCATGTCACGAATCTTTTTTTTATACTGAATAGCAACCAAACAGCAAAAAAAATCTGCCATAACAATGGAAGCACAAAATTCCTTTCGAAACTTAAGTATAAGTTTGGCTATGTACTCACTTGCCTTGGCTAGAATTATTCAAAGAATAAACTATACAGATGTTAATTGTCATATTTAGATTGAAAATATGATAAAGGATACTATGTTAGCCTGTGTTTTTCTTCATTTATGCCTATAGGATACATGAACTTATTTGAAGTCCAAAGGACTCTTAAAACGGATCTAAATGCTCTAACATTTTTTTGATTCCGGTGGTATTCTCGACTAAAATCATAGAAAGTGACGAATTCTAAATTCTATAAATATATTATAAACATTTTACAGTCTTTGGAAATAAGGACTTATTGTATTGCCTTCGGCTGGTTGTATACCAGAGATCAGCGATGAGTATTCAAAAGGATGAGTAGAATCGAATCATACTCATAATTTCTGATACTTATACGCATTCATACTTATTTTAATACCATGGAACCTCTACTCATACTCAAAGTTTGAAGTATTCAGCATATTCATATTTGACAACACGTATGATGTTGTTGATTTCGACTCTCAATAACTCAACATATACACGAGTCACAAAATAAGTACGAATCGCTTACGAACTCTAAAATACTCACTAAAAGGTTGTGTGTTTGCTCTACTAGCTGTTCTGTCTTTTTTTGCTTAAGTGCCTTTTTTCTGTTGTTGTAAATGAAACAACAACTAAGACTGTAAATTTAGATGAATGATTCGAGTCATTTATAAGTATTTTTCTAAAGTTATGAATCTAAATGAGTAGGCTGGCTTATGAATCAAACGTATTTCGAATGGTATGAGTTTGATGTCAACGCTGTACGCATACTAATTGCAACCTGTACTTATAAATTAACATTGTAGTGAGTATGAATGAATCAGAGTATGTAGCTGAATTTCAATATTGTTGACTTACTTATATTCAAAATTTCATGAGTGCATATGAGTAGCGAAAAAACGATTCATTGCTGATCTCTGTTGTATACTCTGCATAAATTTGTCTATTGCCGTAATAGTAATAATTTTAAGCAAATTATGACAAAAGAACATTTCACCTTTGTTTGTTGGCCTCTACTTTAAGTGTCCTTAAAAGCTTTGAAAATTTAAAATTGAATACAAAATTTATGTTTGTATAGCTCTTCAATTAAATTAAAGTATGTTAAGTAATATAATTAGGAGTATATTAGATTTTAATAATTAAAAATATTACAAAATTAAATTTTATTAAGCTTATTATGTCACAGAGATATTATAAAGGTCTACTTGCAGTAACAATTGCAATGATTTTCTCAAAACTTTTTCAGTGTTATGTACTTATAAAATATTATCAGATATTTTGTTATGCTTTCTTTTTGAAGTAATTTTTCTTTGTAATTTTAAAGAGTATTATTTATTTACATTAAAATCATCTTAAAATTTTATATAACTGAACACATTTGTTTGCCACAATTCCAAAAAAAGTTTCACCCATTGTCGTGGGATTAAATACTAAAAAAATAAAAAGAAAAATCAGTAACAAAAATTGTTCATTCAATGGTGGTTAAATAAACAATAAATTAAAATTTTAATTTGTTTAACGAGTCTTAAATAACCAACTGATTTTTGTTAAATACAGTTCATAAATATCAAAAATTATAATGCAATGAATAAAAAACTAACCAACAAAAGAGCTCACAAAACCAAAAAAAAAAAATAAAAAACATTTTTGAAAATAATTTTTTTGTTTAAAAATTATTGTTGTTGTTGAAAGAGGGACATAGAAAAATATGTTTATTTTTGTTTTTCTTTTACATTTCTTTGTGTTTTTCTTTGATTTTAATTTTTCTTTTTTTTTTGACTTGTTTTCTAACCAACTCTTTTATGATTGTCTCCATGATGATGTTGGTGGAAAATGAAAGCAGTACTAACTGTTGTGTATAGAAGAAGAAAAACAACAACAAACAATTTTTTTCTTTAATGAAATTGGCATAAAAGTGTTATAATTTTCTTACAAAACTTTGTAAAAACAAAAATAAAAAAAATAAAAATAAATAAAACATTATTTTAACACGCCAATGTAGAGATATTTTTTGTTTTTTTTTTGTAAATTTTTTAAAACGCTTTTCTACACTTATTTTTATGCTAAATTATTATGGGAGACCATTTACAATGGAAGCAAAGGAAAAAAAAATTGTTTATAATATAATAGAAAAATATTTCTTGTTGAAATATAATACATCATCACCCTACATAAGGTAGTTTGGTTGCTATATATTGTATATATACATATTATGATGTAGGATCCTTTATGGTCGTTTCATATTTTGATCTACCTACACGATTATATGAGCAAATTGTCATTTCAATTTTATAGGCCGTAAAGAGTACCTTATACAACTTTAGGTGCACTGAGGTATGATGCTTAACACTTTCATTCTACAAAGACAAGCCATCAGTGCCTTATACACTTTTGATCTTAAGTATAAAACAGTTTTGTCCTTAAGTATAAAAAAAATTCCTTTATCATGAATTGTTGTTTTTGTTTTAACATTTTATAAGCAATAAACAAACGTTTTTATTTTTGGATATTTATTCGACTATTCTCATTTACTTTTCTCGATATCCTAAAAAAATTAATTATTTCAGTAGTGTTTACTCACTTTTGGCGCTCATTGTATAGTAATTTATTAACTTCACTACAGAGTGTAACTGTCCTACAGTTTTGTAGCGTAATTCTGTTTAACACATTCACGCCGTCGCTTTAATTCATGTTTGTCGCCTATTGGCGGCTGCGCTTAATGCTTTTCGCTCTATTGTGGCGTGACTCTCAGGTATTTTTTTCGACCGTCGAAGTGTTAAAGATCTAGATATTTGGTATTACGTATCGTTTAATAGCACGATCAATTGCGTACCACCGGTAGTACACGCCGACCGATGAGACCGTCTATTGCGGCCCACCGGTGACACGCGCCGTTGGGAACGTGTTAAGGTTTTCTTTCTGTACTACAGTAATACCTATGCTACAGCGAAATTTAGAACAAATAGTTTACCACTTTGACAGTTGAAAACGGCCATTTTGTTGAAGCTTCATCTGTCAAATTAGTTTTGTTTGTATGTTCTGCCAAATCACTATTGATGGAAATAGCATTCAACAATGTTGTTTAATCAAAATGGGTATTCTATCTGGGCAACGTACTGAGAAAAATTGTCTTCAGCGATGAGGCCTATTTCTGGATAAATTGTAACGTGAACAAACACATTGGACGCCACCAACCCACTTGAAAAGCAAGAGCCTCCTATGCATCTCTAAAAAGTCACTGTTTAGTGGAAATTTAAGGCTGGCGACGTCATCGGTTTATATTTCTTTGATAAAGGCATTGGCCAGGCCATGGCGGCACTAAGAGCCTAAGATTACCAATTTTTTTTTGACCTGAACTAGATGATCTGGATACCAATGCCATGTGGTTTCATTAGCACTGCGCTACATATCATACAGTCCATGCCATATTGGACCGACATCATAAGATTTGACCACGTGAGACTTTTTTGCAGGGTTTTCTTAGAAATTATGGTACGAAATTCTATAGTATCCCTACAACGATATTATTTCTTACACCTTGTACAGTAGAGTATCGATATAAAGGAAGAATTTTTCAATATTAAGCAAAGGAATATCCGTTTATTTAATAAGCACTGCGTTATTTCGTTCACGACGACAGCTAGTCAATTCTTTGGATAGTATAAGCGATAGCTTGGTGCAGAGGTGGTAAAGCGAATACATCATCTGCCTTCATACATACACAAATTATTGGTCATTAATCAAATATCGCAGCACTTATGTTGTATGTGTTAATTTTATACAGTTTAAAGTCGACTCCGAACCACAGATTTTTGAGAAACTTTTCATGGCAATTCTCAGAGTTCTTGTCAGAAATCTGCTGAGAGGAAGTCGCCGAAGAAATATTTTTTCATATTTTGTTTGGTTGAAGATGATTTGATTTGAACCGCGGCTAACACACTGCCTACTAGACTACGGCGACTTCATACAAAGACCAAAGAGTGATATACGTAGGGAACTGGCAGAAAGCCCAGATAATTGGGCAGACATATATTCGTATATAGGGCAGTAACCCTCCAGGTTTAATAGAAGTCCTATTGTAAGTTCAGGTTCTTATTGTTTTATTGGTTATGCACCAAGAACCAAAGTCCAGGAATTGGAAGATCGGTTTTAAATTAAACTAATCATGCCAGTACATCAAAATTTAATTGGCCTGCTAAGTGGATAATTTGCATTCAAGTTATTTTATGTTTATAAAGCTCAACGTTACAAATGATTGCAAAGGTATGAAATTATGCGTGTAATTATTATTTAACCACTTTGTGTATTTAAAAAATTTTTATATCAACAATTTCACACTTCTAGTTGCTGTCTTAAAATAAAAAAAAATTTCTTTCCTCATAAACATTCGTTTGCTCAGTAAACAGTAAACATTTTTCCGAATGGCTGGCCGGAAATGAAATTATTGCAAAATGTATGGCATTTTGGATCTCAACGCTCTCATATACAAAAATATTTAATTAAAGAAAGATGTTTTTTTTTAAGAGTTACAAAGCCGCCAAATGTTAATTTAAGCGTTATGGGCTTAGTTCAGCTGTGATTTATTGAAATGTTGATGCAATTTGCTTTTCAACAGATGGTTTCATACGCACCTAATTACGCATGTCTTAGGCGGTCATTAGTTTCCACTTTTCAGGCCATGTTTGTGTAATTAACCGCGATAATAACATGAAAAAATTATAAATTTGTTTCATCTTTTAATAGCTTTTTGTGTGACTTTCTCAGTGGAATAAAATTACACGTGTGAACTTCTTTGTGTTTTAAAATATGAATTAAGGCCACATATTCAATTAAGATCCATTATTACTACTTGCCGTTAACTTAAGGGAGGATATTAACGCGCAAATTAATTATTTTTTATTATTATAAGTGGACAGAAAGGTAGAAGTGAGTGTTAAGCTAAAGGGAGGATCATCCTACTTTTAACTTTAAAAGTTAAGTTTGTGTTTGAACTTGCCATATTATATATTATTTTCAATATGGCAATTTCAAATATAAACAAAACGAGCCCTTCCTTGCCACTGCTTTAAAAAAAACTTTTTTAATTGAGCAGTGTTATCGACATTGCTCCGCCACTGCCATATTTTTGAAAAAGTTTACTTTATTTTATCTGTAGGTTGTAATAAGAAAGAAAAGAAGTTAAAGTTGACTTTAAAGTTCACTTTAGCTAAAGTTAACTTTAACTAAACCCAACTTTAACGGCAAGTTATAATAATGACACTAAATTTTTTAATTGTTCTGTTAATTAATTTTTCTATATGTTACATAAATATATTATTTGTAGTTTGTATAGATGTTCATAACGTATAAAAATAAAAATTTTAATTTTATTTGCAGCAATCGAATCAGAAGCACTGCTAGAATTGAATGGAGCTTGATCATCTTAATTAAAATGAAAAATTTTTATACAAAGTGCATTAGAAATTGTAACATTATGGGGATATCGTACAAGAATACATATGAAGATCCCATATACCTCCAGAAATAACTTGGACACCATTCTTGCCTTCAAAGTTTACTTAGCAAAGTCTTGAATTTGTTAAAGGCAAGAGCCACACAAACAAAGTGGAGTACACAGGTAAGTTGCTTTTTTTCTTTATTTGTCGTTTTAATTGCAATAAATATTTATCGTATATGAAATATTAAATAAAAGAAAAGAAATTTTAAAATTGCAATTTATCAATTGCATAAATCAGTGCGTGCAACTTTTAACGTTTCAGTGAATATGACAACAGATCATTTCATAAGATTTCATTTGCTTTTCTTTTCGTTAACACGAATTTTAAAACCATTTTTAATTCATCAAACATTTGAACAAAACTGACATTTGCTAAGGCACTTAAAAGACTAACATGATTTCAAATCAAATATGATACGCCTTGAATTGTTTAATGTTATGCAGATATTATGCAAATAATTTTGAAAATATCAAATTGAAAATGTCATAATACCAGCATATATTCTCTTCTTAAACATTAAAATTGTCACCATTTTGCTGTTATACAGGTTATATCATCATTGATTTGTCGTAACGTAGACGTAGATATTCAGCCATGTCTACTTATAATATTAAGAACACCCACAAATATTCGATGAATTATTGATACTTTGTTAGAGAAATATTTATTTTATTAAATAATATATACATACATATAGTATGATAATTAATAGTAGAATAATATTTGTAATAATAAGAGTAATTATAATAATAAGAGTTTATGTATGCAATTCAATTCAATTTTATGTGAAAGTAGGAAACAAATTATGCTAAAAGATTGTATACAACAATTTTCAATAGAAATTATTTCAATCAATTTAATTTCATAATAATTAAAGAAAAATAATTAATTCACAGAATTTTTTAAAATTGTATTTATAAAATCAAATATTAAAAATATAATAATAATTGATACACTTATTTTCTTAAAATTGTGTTGGCATGGCCTAACTGATCATCAATAGTCCATAGAACTCATAAATCAAATACTGTGGATGTTAATTTTATTCTGGTTTAACGACATCCAATCCGAACGACAGCTTTTGCAAGACAATTAATTTATTCTTAAAGCCTTTGCAATAAAGGCAATTGAATGGAGAGTATTCTCCCCCAAAAGAAATATTTTTTCATATTTCTTTGTTTTTAAAGGCCATAAGGCAACACCACAAACTAAATTACGGCACGGATAACCTTAACTTTGTATTCATTTTCAGGAAACTATTTTATAAATAATTGGTCAATTCACACAAGCCGTTGTATCGTTGTATTCATTGTATTGTTGGACAACTATACAACAGTGTATGCTTGTTGTTGATAATTTTTATGTAAAAATCCTATACACTTATACATCATGAAGCAGAATACGATATATACAATACAGTGTAGCATTAAGCGTTCACAAACAACCCAGTGTATTCAATACAACATACACGATACAAAGTCGTATGAATTGGCCAAATATTTGTTTTCTTAGCGTGTATCAGTTCGTATTTATTACTGACTGTAATGAGTCGTTATAACTAATCAGCAATCAATTATAAATTTACTTAACAATCCGTTTGGTATACTATATACATACATATGTATATATATATCTAGATAAGGACTTGTAGCTAGATCTGTTGGTTTCCTTTTCTTAAGTTTACGTTCTAAATCAGCGGAATCAGTAAGAGATGAAGATATGCACTCAACTTGGGCTGTTAGTCTGGCTTTTATTTAATTCAATATTTTCGATCTCTTGTTTAAGTTTGTTCACGTTAAGTTCAGATTGTAGATCCATTGTAAAGATATCCCATGATGCATCTGAGAATTTTATTTTCAATACTTCCTATAATATTTACACATCTCTTGCTGGTGCATTCCATTCCCAATTATGTCCACATAAGTTTCAATATACCATTCTATATAAGCAATTTATTTTATATTTATTTATAATATTATAATTTATTATTTATTTATTTATAATAGAGAATTCGGAATTTATTTCGATCAACCAGTTTAGCTTTTTCCATTTCATTTGTACTTCCACAATTTTAATGATAAACCCGTGTCATAACAAAATACTTTGCTATATTTGAAGATCGTAGCTGTAGCGTAGGGTCGCCGTAGACTAGTATGTATTGTGTTGGCTTATTAGAAGAGACCTCGTGGTTCAACTATCGATTAACACATCTCGAACAAAACGAAATATGAAAAAACATTTTTGGTGGTTACTAAACTCAGCAGTCTTCTGGCAAATAGTCTGAGAGTAAAATAAAATTGTCAAGAAAAGTGTCTCAAATCTGTCGTTTGGAGTCGACTTTAAACTGTAGGTCCCGCTACTCATATATAAATTTAACATACGCAACATGAGTGGTGTAACAAGATAGGTTGTAATCCTGACTAAAGGTTTATACTGAT
The DNA here is from genome assembly GCA_936449025.2 of Sarcophaga subvicina. NCBI lineage: Eukaryota > Metazoa > Arthropoda > Insecta > Diptera > Sarcophagidae > Sarcophaga > Sarcophaga subvicina. The sequence goes on along the minus strand of OW388083.2, from coordinate 107,673,380 downwards.
AACTAAAGGTGTGAGAAACTAGGTCGTAATCCTGACTGAAGGGTTGTAATGACGAATTATGTATGTAATCTGTAGAGATTTGTAAATGTTGGGTTAAAGAAAACAGATTGGTTTGTGAAGTGGACATGTGTTGAATGAAACTGTTTACATTTAAGCACTACTTTGTAGTACGACCTTGTTAAACACATTTTATACTCTCAGTTTGATCTCATTTCTGATCTGATTTCAGATCTGATGTGATGTTCCATAGTCGCTTTAGCAGCTTGTGGTATTGTCTATAAAAAATATAAAATTGGATTTAAAATGCTGCCTTACGGAAGTAATGTTTGAATTGATTCCACTTGAGAGTATTTGTCCCCATATATAATATAAAATAACTTGTATTTCAGATAAGACTTAAACAAAAGGCTTTTGGCAATTGGATACAAAGCTTTGAAGAACCATACAGCAGTAGTCTTTTTGGCAAACATTATAAAATTTATAAATTTATATCCAGTTTTTGTAAGACGAATGATTTCAAATCACGGGGGAAAATTCATAATTTTAAAGTGTGGAAACGATGCGTCATAAAAGTCGATACTGATTTAGAATCATGATTCAAGAAATCATTTTATAAAGATGGGAACTTTAATAACATGGCATATGCATTCTTTCCTTTATTTCTATTCACCGAAACCTTTTCAGTCTGTAAGATTACCCTTTTAAGGTTATCAATTATAGAATTTATTTGTTTGGAAATCGCATTATAACCGAAATCGTTAAATATGAACCCATTTCGAGAATTTTTTCCGCGATTTTTATTTGAATAAAATTCATTATTATTCCAGGTATTGTAGAGAAAAGAAAACAAACTCTTCAGATTTAATTACTAATTTTTTATTGTATTTTCTTATTTAAAAATATTTTAAACTTTAACGGCCATTATTTCACTTTGTCGTTAAACTTGGGATTAGTTAAAGCTAACTTTAGCTAAAGTGTACTTTAATGTCAACTTTAACTTCGTTTCGTTATTACAACCTACAGATAAAATAAAGTTAACTTTTTCAAAAATATGGCAGTTCCGGAGCAATGACGATAAAACTGCTCAATTATACAAGTTTTTTTTTAACGCAGTGGCAACGGCGGGCATCGTTTTTTTGTTGTATGTATATGCTCATATGGCAAGTTGCCAACATAAAGTGACCTTTAAATGTTAAAGGTAGGATGATCCTCCCTTTAGCTTAACGATCACTTCTTTCTTATTGGGACTCATAATAATGAAAAACAATTTATCTGCCCGTTAAAATCCTGCCTTTAGTTAACGGAGAGTTGTAATAATGGCCCAAGATTTGTTTCTATATTTTATGTAAAATTTCTAAAAAGAAAAATTCTCATAATTTTGTGGCAAGATCGTATAAAAAGATTATTTAATAATCAATTGCTTTTCTTTAATTCAATTTCTATATACAATATTATGGTTAATATACATAATCGTGGTTATTCCTGAAATGACGATTTTTTAATTTATTTTGTAATTTTTTGTTTTCGTAAATTCATTAACAGGTTTTCATTAAAAGTTGCCTTTTTTTCTTCTCTTCACTGATTAACAAGTATTTCGAAAAATAATTAAAGCAATTAAAAATTTTAATCAAAATTATACATATGCCAGGAGTATCTCTTAAGCTGTCATTTGATTATAATTTTTCTTTGTTTGAATTCTTATTAAGGCCTTATAAAAATGTCTACGTTTATTATTCTTTGCAAAAGTTTTTGAATAATATTTTCTATTTTATTACGATTTTATATGCAATTCGATATTTAATCAGATTAATTTTGTTGTTTTGAAAACATATGACATCATTTGATTTGGATTTTGATTTTTATTTTAATTTTTCTTAAGAAATAAAGCAAACAAAATCATAAATCTTGTCATTTTATATGGGGCATTAATCGGTTGATTATATAATTTGAAATTTGAATAATTTTTTGATTTTTTTCCATAGTGAAGGGTATTTAAAATTCGGTCCAGGTTAAACACACTCTTACTTTTTTATTTTTATATTTATTTTTTTATTTTATTTTTTATGTATTTCAGCTGTTTTTTATTCAATTGTTTTTTTTTCTTGTCTGTGTGTTAAGCCACGCTTGAGATATTTTGCAATCTTGCAGAGATTGACGTTGGAAAATATTTTTTGTTTTTGCAATCAGTTTTTTTCTTTTGTTTTTATAAAATTGTTACTCATTTTGTAGGTTTTTCTTTTCTTTGTAAATGATTTTAAAACTCACCTTAAAATATAAAAGAATTTAAAAAAAATTTAAGCTAAAATTGCAGGAATCCTCCGACTATTTATTCCAGAATAATCCAATTTTGTAGAGAAGGAAACGACTCATATGAATAAAATGTTGTTGCAAAATTTGCTTTAAAATGAAAAGGAATAAAAATTATTTTTATTTGTTGTTTTTTTTTAATTTTCTTTTTTAATTATATTTTTTATTTTAATGCAAAGAAAAGAGCAAAAGAAAAATGGGAAAATGAAAATGAGAGTAACACTTAAACACAATCTAAAGAAAATTTATAATAAAAAACATTTTCTTTTCGTTAATAATTTTATTTTAAACTTTTAAGCAATTTTCTTATGAATTTTTTATTTATTTTTCTTAAATTTTCTTTGCTTTTCTTTAATTAATTACTATAATTACTAAAAAAACTAACTTTTATTGCTTAATTTTTCTTGTTGTTGTTGTTGTTTGCTTATTTGCTCTTTTAATTATTTTTATTTTGTATTTTTGCTTTTGATTTTTTGTGTTTTTTTTTTGTTATTGAAAGAAAAAAAATGTTGGTTTTTCCAACAACTCTTTATTAAATTCCAAGCAATGCGTTAACGTTTTTAAAACCGTTCACTTGACTGCTCATTTGCAGACTAAATTAGTCGGTTTGTTGGCCAACTTCTTGTTGGCTTTTTTTCGAATTTGCTTTACTGCCGATCCACTCTGTGTGAAGGGGACATTTCAGCTATGTTTTCAGCTGTAACAAGTCTTATGGCTCTCTGCTTGGTTTTTTCTTTGCTTTAAAATAAAAAATACAAAAAATATTTATAAAAAAAAAACATTCATACCCACCTGAAATGAGTACAAAAACAATAAAACAAAAAAAATAAAATAAAATAAATTATCATGCACTAGTGAGTGCTGTTTAAAAAGTTTAATAAATTTTAAAATGTTTTCAGCGCATGCGCAACCTTTATTTCCCTCAAATGGTTTCTCTTACTAAGGCTGTTTGTGCTCTTAAATTTGTCTTTTGTTTTTATTTTATTTTTTTCTTTGTTTCAATTTATTTTTTTTTTATTATTCTTTGCACGTTTTTTCTTTTACTATTTTTTTCCAATATTTCATTTTAGGTTTTTTTTTTCATTCCTTAATATTCTGCAATGGATTTATACATCTAGTTTGTGTGGTTAGGTCTCCTTCTTGTTTTATTATACTGGAGTGGGTAGGCTGATATTTAGAAGTCGTAGGCATCCAATATAGAATAGAACACTAAAATTATATGCATTGAAAAGAGCTCGAAATGTCATATAATTTCTATGTCTGACAACTGGTTGTATGTATCTGTTTAGGATTAAATATTTTTACAATATGTCAACGTACAGAAAAGTTAATTCAAATGAAGTCGCCGTAGTCTAGTAGGTAGGGTGTTGGTCTTATTAGACATAAAGCCAGGGTTCAAGCCCCAGGCCAGACATCAAAACAAAATACAAAAAGTATTTCTTGGGCGACTTCCTCTCAGCAGATTTATTGCAAAAATTTCTCAAATATCTGTCTTCCGGAGTCGATTTTAAACTGTACGTCCCACCACTTATGTATAAAATTAACATCCACAACATAAGTGGTGTGAGAAACTACGTGATAATCCTGACTGAAGGGTTGTAATGACCAATTATGTATGTATATATGTAAATTGATATATGGTACGATTGATAAAAGGCAGGACTTTGAAAATATGCCGATAAATAGGCGAGTGATGGGATCTATGCTAATGAATGTGAGAATATACCGCCAAAACTTGCCACATTTATCGTTAATCTACGTTATTGGGCGTGATAGTTTTCCACTTAGGAAAAATGGAAGGTAGAGGTGTCTATAAATTTCGAATTTTCCACAATTTAAGCTTTGCACCTTTTTGTGTCTACTATTTAAGATGGGCTGCCTTCCAAAATGTTAGTTGCTTTGTGTCTGAACAAAGTATCGTGTTTCATAATGCCGCTGTACAAAATATATACAATGTATTCTATTTCAAAACATCGTCAATGTGTATTTTTAACGCAGTCAAAAAGCAATTGGGCATCGGATTTATAGTTGATGCATTGTTTGGTTACTTTGCATATCTACATAGTTTATATACAGTAGTAGAACTGCATACAAACTTTGTATTGATACATTTTGGAAGGCAGCCATGCAGCTGCTGATTTGACAAGAAAATTTGGTTTTCTGTTATGAATAGAACATGATTTGTTTTTAATGATTAGGGTGTGTGGAGCGGCTAAACTGTTATATGAGGGAAATAACCTGATCTGATTGTGACATCTAATTCAATAAAGTTTATTTAACTTCAAAAGCATTGACTTTGACCGTAAACAAATTTCAAGCAAATTTTCCAAAAAAAAAATATCAATCAATTATGCTGTACCATCTGTTCTCTTACTAGATGTGGTTAAAAAGTTGCGTTCACATGCTGAGTTTCGTGTATTCAACACGGTATGCTTGTACTCACATCTCGAGGATATGTTTAGAGTTTGAACTATAATTGTATGTCTGACATTTTTTTCACTGAAAAATGGACCAAAACTGACGAAATTTTAAAATAAAACTTTTTGAAAACACCGAATGGACGATAAAAGAAATGAAAAATCATCAAAATAATGTCTTGCTTGCTTCCTTAATTGGCCATTACAACACTTTAGTCAGGACTACAATCTAACCACTTATATTGTGTGTTTTAATTTTATTAATTGAATTGAAATTCTTTTCTTTGCAATTTTATTTACCCTCAGAGTTTTTGCCAAAAGACTGCTGAGAGTAGGTCGCTAAAAGAAATATTTTTTTTATATTTCGTTTTATTCGAGATGTCTAATCCGAGAGTTGAACCACGGACTCTTGTCTAATACCTATTAGACTGACACATTGTCAATTTATGCCAGATCTTGACTAATGCCAGGTCATGTCTATAACTGCTACTTCGAAACAGAATGGTATAACCCTTCAGAGTATAATCCGAATAAACAAATCTTAATATCTTGTTTCTTAGAGAGATGTAGATTAACATTTTTACCAAAGAATCGTACTGCTAACCAAGGATATATTTTATTGATTTTGATGCATTCATGACTAAAAAATATTTGCGAGAAAATGAAAATTTTTCTATATTTTTGCAACAAGCCTCACCACCGTTCAATATTTCAAAACTTTCAGCAGAACACCCTTTTGTATTTATGTACGAACCAGATTTTAGTTATAAAACAAATGAATATTTACTTCAAATTTGATCAAAAATTTGATTCCATGTTGAATTTTTTTCTACAATTTCATTTTTCAATTTATTTCATTTGGTTGCCTTCTTTTTATATGTCGTTTAACTGGTTTTTATTTTGATTTCGGATTTTCTGTTTTATATTTATTTTTGTATTTTATTTTTTGCACTTTTTAAATTTTTATATTTAAATTTGCAATATTTATTTGATTTTTTATTTTTATTTTGAATTTTCATTTCTTTTTTGCTAATTTTTATGGATTGTATATTACAAGTTTTATGTTTGTTGGTACTAGAAAAAAACTAAGTTTTTTATTTGTAAGAAATTCAGTTAAAATTATTGTGGATTTTTTGTCTTTTTTCTTCTTTCAAAAAATGTGTTAATTTTTCTTTGAATGTTTTTCTGTTTTTTTTTTGTATTTTGTTTAAATATCAAAGGTAATTCTTAAACTAAAGCTTTAAAATACAAACAGAATCTCAATTTTATGTGTAAATATTTTAAAAAGTAACAATTGTTGACAATATTTACAAAGTTAATGTAAAAATCTCAACAATTTGTAACGAATTTCTTGTGAAAAAAATTTGGCCTTAAATAACAGATACGTAATGTATTTACAACCACAAGGTCTCGGTTTACTAATCCAATAAGAAAAAAAAAACATTTAAACCACGTTTAAAAATACATTTTTTACCATGAGAAGTTTACAACCATTGATTTTAAACCCAAGGATTTATTGATTTTAGAGAAATAAAAGGGCGGAGTAAAGTAAATCCAGACCATATTTAGCATTTTAAAAATGCGGTATAAACTTTCAACAAACGTTTAATTAGTTTAAATGGACTGTTGTGTTTAAGTTTGCTTAAAGGACATTGTTTATCAGCAAAACTCCTTATTTTCCTCTTCTAGGGGTACTTCTTGAAAACAAATTAGTCTGTCTACGGCTTCATCTGGCTGTGCAGCAGATTTCGAAAGCAATGTTTTCGTTGAAGCTGTTTCTAGAGCTGAAATATGGAACTCTCATTTTGGGGTATTTCCTGAAAACATAATGAGTCCATCTAAGGCTTCATGTGGCTATGCAGTAGATTCCGAAAGTAATGTTATACGTACACAGTTTCGTTGGAACTGTTTCTAGATCTTAACTGTGCGCAAAGGATAATCTTGCAACTATTATTATAAGGAAATTCCATTCGATCTGTCATAACGATACTGGAGTTAGTAATGATCTGCAATAATTTCAACAAGAAACGTTGTTGGTTGCCAAAGTTCAGTAATTTCAATATCTTTTTGCAAAGTACTGCTGGTACACCACCAGTCAACTAAATCTGTTTTAATATTTTGGGATACAAAGATCAATTTACACAAACACGATGATTAGTTTGTCATAATTCAGACATAATTGGTTATCACAACCCTACCGAGCTTCTCTCACCACTTATATTATACGTGTTAATTTTGTTCATAAGAGGAGGGAAATACAGTATCGGCCAAAACCTAAGCACCCCCTCAGAACATTTTTTTAAAATAATTTTTTTACGATAACAAAGTTATTAAAATTTGTTTTTTAATTTTTTTATTTATTTATATCCTTATTATTGAAAAACACAAACTTAAGAAATTCAGAATTCAATAAAAAAGTTATGATTCAAAATACATTTTAAGTCGCAAATATAAGCGGACAAAACTAAAGCACCCCCAATTTAAGGTACAGATAAAAACTATTGAAACCAATATTTCTTTGCGAATAATTCATTCTGGATGGCACACGCTTTTCTTTTAGGCATAGAGGATGTTAAATTATTAATTATTTCAGGTGATATTGCTTCCCAGGCTATTTTTGCGGCTTCAAATATATCGTCTTTGGTTTTGAAATTTTCTCGGTTGATTTTTAAGTTAACGATCTCCCACAATTTCTAGATTGGGTTAAGATCAATTGAGTGCAAAATATTCGATCAACAGATCAATTATTTCTAGGCTAAGTTTTAAAAGTTTTTCCATACCGGTCGCATTCTCCTACTCATTCTGGAGGAAGACCACGTGAAACTTCGCGATATGAAGACTCCTGAATTAAAAAGACAATGCAAAATTATCCCACAGTATCTTCTAGCCACATACGAAACCGCTTAGATTTAAAAATTAGCGAAAGAACGATTCGCAAAAGGACGGTAAAGTCCGAATTATTCAGTCGACGACCAGTCCAAAACCAAACCAAAAGGGAGACTTGAATTCCCCAAGGCCCATCTCAACTGGAGTGTCCAAATATGGAGGATTATGCAGTTTTCTGACGAATCTAAGTTTAATTTAAAGGATTCAGATGGCATAAGGCGTGTGCGCAGACGATATGAAATGTTTCACGATATGAAAGGATTTTTGCTGGTCGTCGACTGAATAATCCGGTCTCTTTTACATTTTAAAATCGACTCCGAACGATAGTTTTTTGAGAAACTTTTCATGGAAATATTATTTAGTCTCAGAGTTTTTACAAGAAGGCTGCTGCGAGGAAGTCGCCGAAAAAATATTTTTTTATATTTTGTTTTCATCGAGATGTCTGACTTGGGATTTGACCCGTGACCTCCCGTCTAATAAGCCAACACACTATCTACTAGACTCATTCATCATTGTGTTTGTCTGCAATTAAATTTATAGGATTGCCAAAGTGTCCCTATTTCCTTCCTTAATTTGTCATTACAGTCCTCTAGTCAGGATGACAACCTAGCTTTTCACACCACCCATGTTGTGCATGTTAATGAGATTAAAGTTGACTCCAATTAGTTATGTATGAGATGATCAATGACAAATAATACCGTCATATGCAAAAGAATAGGTAGGTTTGAAGCAGATCACTATTAAATATTAAAAATAGAGTTCGAGATCGAACCTAAACTTGTGATACCCCTGTATTGCGCCTGAACTCGTTCACAACTTTGATATACAAGATAATATTGCAGTACCTAGTAATATATGTATATAGCAAGCGGTAAGGCTTTCAGTATTGGATTAGTTTAGATTAGTTCTGTTGTTTGAAGGCATTTCATACTGCAAAGAGTGTTGCTATAAAATAGTATAATAGTACATAAAAGACAAAAGTATTGCTATAAAATAGTATAACGATGCTACTGCAATATGCATTGTAATATGTACATAAAAGACAAAATTTAATCTTCATATGTATGTTTAGAAGTCGCCGTAGTCTAGTAGATAGTGTGTTGGCTTATTAGACGTAAAGCCAGGATTCGAGCCCCAGGCCAGACATCAAAATAAAATACAAAAAGTATTTCTTCGGCGTCTTCCTCTCATCAGATTTCTGGCAAAAACTCTGAGAGTATATAAAATTGCCATGAAAAAGTTTCTCAAAAATCTGTCGTTCGGAGTCGACTTTAAACTGTAGGTCCCATCAATCATATATAAAATTAACACACACAACATAAGTGTTGTGGGAAACTAGGACGTTCTACAATGGGTCAATTCGACCTCTGGTACTGTACTTATCTTAATTGACAAGTACACGTCCTCTAACCTAACCTAATCTAACCTATGTATGCTACTATATTCATATATCACACGTACTTATCGACAAGCTATGGTAACCTTAAAGAATGTTTATGAATTTGCTTGCTCATGATGTTTGTAAATTTCTGCCGGCTGTTCTACTACACCTCACGTTCTCTATTTTAAATGACATTTTATAACTTCAAAAATGTTTCAATTTTTTTGTTTGTTTTCTAACTTTAGTACTTTGACGCGCATATTTATGATTGCAAATCCTTTATTTATTGACAAACAATTCACAAAGCCAGACTCTCTATGAAAACTCCAAAGAACGGCTGCAGTATATGCCCATCATTGCTGTTGCATGGCTTAGACAATAATTGCTTAAATCTTTATTACCTTTCTTAGTCAATAATTTGTTTTTCTCTTCTCCCCCCCTATAAAATGCATTCAAAAGAAGTCACAATTTGAATATTTTTGTTGGTGAATAAATTTGAATACCAATGGATCAATCGATATTTTATGTAAATTCTCCATATTGCCGTCGATGTTTTAAAAGTTTAAGTGACACAAATTTGTAACACAATTTATTTAATGACATAATACGTACATACATACATATGAATGTATTTTCTATCTTTCTTTCGTTTATTTATTGTGTTTATTTGTTTTGTTTTGTTTTGTTTATTAGTTTATTATATTCACCTTTAAGTAAATGCTTATGGTGGTGGTCAATTGTAATAAAGACGTTGCCATATGATTTATTACTCACTCATTAAAAAGAGTAAAGATAAAGGCAACAAAAACATATAAAAAAAGAAAGACGGAAAAGACTCCTATACGAGTACTCAGGGGAACAAACAGTACGTATTAAAACCTGAAAATCAAATGAAATTATTTGTCAAGTAGTATTCGATTGTAATCAATACTTTAATATTTAAAATATTAACAAATTAACCGGGACTATTTCGTAAATAATTAATACAACGATCACACAATTCTCTTTTCTTTTTTTAAATTTAATTTAAATGGGGCAATAGAGTGCCTTATGTTTGGTCTAAAAAAATCATGAATATTTACGCAAAATATTCGAATATTTTTTATATACCAGTCCAGAGACAAGATTTGAAAATTGTTGCAAATAACTGTTATTAAAATAAAGTGTACAAACATACATACCTACATACAAGTACAACCAAGCATTCGCTCAGTATATTTTGACACACATACATATGTACCCAATTTAAGGCATTTTTTCTTTAGGCTTTTTCAGCATATTTCTGAAGCAGTACCCCCACTAGCTTTAACGGCAAACTCAAATGAAAACCTTTAAAGAAAGGCATGAGAAGATTTATGATTTTTTTTTGTGCATTTGAAGAGTCTCAATCTATTGCTTTGAAGAAACAAATAAATATGAAAATGCGCCAATATTTATTGAAAACCCCGACTGGTTATTTGCTAAACTGTTTGCATGACTGGCTGCATGCATTTTAAAAACTATGAAGAAAAAAAACTTAAGAAAAAAAATTAAAAGAATTTCCAATGCAACATAATGTAAAGGAGTGATTTCATAAAAAGTCTATATATTCGCTTGAATTCATTTTGTTTTAGAATCTACTTACATTTGTAGAAAGTTAGATTGAATTTCATGAGGTTTAGATGACTTCAGCTATTTGTGTACGGTACGGTATAAAAGCGCAATGCATCCCGCTGGCATGCAAGTTAATTGAATTATATGTCAATAAAACAATGAAAATCGCCGTCTGTCATATAATTTTAATTGGCCACTTAACCCAAGTACAGTAATCCCTCGATTTACGTCGCAGTTGGTTCCAAAAAAAGGCAACGTAAATCGAAACGACGTAAATCGAATTTCATATTGCTCATACCATAAGGTGGTATGTTTTTAAGAAGGAACTTAAAAACATACTACCTTATGGTATGAGCAATATGAAATTCGAAATGACGATGCAAATTGAAGTTGAGGGAACAAAATATTTGACGACGTAAATCGAGGCGACGTAAATCGAGGGATTACTGTATAGCAACTGAAGTTGCCTAAGTCTAGTAGCTAGTGTGTTGGTTTATTACGAGTACGGCCACGGTTCAAACCCCAGGCCGGAAAGCTCAAACATAATAAAACATGAAAAATTATTTCTTTGGCGACTTCTCTTCAGCGGATTTCGGACAAAAACTCTGAGAGTCAATGAAATTGCCATTGAAGATTTTTCAATGTCATAGGTAGGTTGGTAGGTAGAGGTGGCTGCCCATCCAAAAAAATTTTTGGATGTAAAAACTCAGGCTGCATTGGGCCCATTGTGCTACCACAGTCATCCGTTATCCCCTAGTCTCGAAACCACTCGGAGCTCCTGATGAAGCGATTCAGGCTACCAATGTCAATCCCTGACAATTCTCCTGTAGTAAGTACTCAAGTACTTCCTTCTCCTCTGGCATAGGGCATGTACCCAGCAGATGAGGGACAGTCTCCTCCTCCTCCTCATCTCTGCAGCTTCTGCAGAAGTCATTAGCAAGGCGTCCAAGACCAATGCGCCTCGCATGCGTACCCATAATGCAATGCCCCGTAATGACACCGACAACTACACTGAGGGCGCCTCTTTGGAGTTTAAGTAGACTCATTGCGCGCTCCTCATCCAGCCTTGGCCAGATTTTACGAGCCGTTCTACCCGTGTCCGAGGCCGCCCACCTGACGTTGACGGAATCGACGATTGCATTATCAATTATGAGCTTGCAGGTCCTCATCGGTATGCCCAGATTCGAGAACTCAGCGGTGAGTTCGATGGTCGTGCCCCGCCTGGCAAGTTCATCAGCTCTACAGTTACCCGGAGTACCACTGTGCCCCGGTACCCATACGATATGGATGTCATATCGTTCCGCTATCTCGTCGAGATATCTGCGATAGCCGTACACCGTCTTGGAGTTCATCACATTAGAACTCAGAGCCTTGATAACCGCCTGGCTATCAGAAAGTATGGTGACGCTCCGCTTGGAGACCCTTCCATCCCAAATAATACTCGCCGCAGCCTGTATGGCCACCACCTCCGCCTGAAAGACACTGCAGTGGTCTGGTAGTCTTTTTCAATGTCATACAAAGTCGACTTTAAAGACTGTAACTGTACTGTAAGAAACTAGGTTGTAATCCTGACTAAAGGGTTGTAATGACCAATTGTGTATGTAGAAATATAAGACTATGTATGACCCTTGCAAGAGATAATGCAAATACCCATTGTGTACCGAATTTCCATATGAAAGAATAGTGGTATATAAGTTGACCAAGCCAAAATTGATTGCCATTAAGGTTTTGTTATGTATTTTGTGATATCATCTACTCTCAATGCTTTCATACGGCTAAATTATCTCGAACCTACGCTATCAACATTAGGATCGTCTGCAAAAAGCTATCTTCCACAAGCAATCTATTAGGACAATACTAGGCCATTCCCACCGATAGTAATGATTTGTCTGCAGCTCCGGAAGCTTAATTGTTAATTCGGAAGTTCTGATGTACTCGCTTTGACCTCTCTCTTGCTGTTCCTGATGATAGTAAATAATTTTATTGGTTGAAGAACTCCAAAAGATAAAAAACAATGCAAATTATGCTTTTTTTGAAGTTATGAAAACAATGGTAATTAAAGTTTTCATTTCTTTTAACCACACCAATTAGCAGTATGAGTCTGCTCATCGGAGCCATTGAAAGGTTAGGAGAAAATCTAGAACTGTGTGTATAAATATAAACCTAAGAGTGGCTCTTCAACTTCGTGGGATAGACAGTAACCTCTACATACATAGCTGCCTAGCTACACATAATAAGTGTCAAAATGTACTTTGCATACATGATAATTGTTCTTATTCGAAAGTCAATGCATCTTGTTGATATCACCTGTGCATCATATTGATATTTTGCGCTTTCTATAAGACCAGAAAATATTTCTAAGAAAACAGAACAGACTCGTTCAAAGACAATATTTAAAATACTTACAAAGCCCTGAAAGAAATATTTAATGACACACAGGCTTTGTCGCGTTAAAGCAATTCCTGCGGAAATTGTATAGAAAAGATTCATCAGCTTGGACGATGCTAAAGTGCCAGTAATAATGTCAACAATTGATCCTAAATCAAAATAAACTTAATTGCCTATACAAAGGCATTAAGTACATCTATGGAGTTGCTGTAGGCCTTTGTTAATGCTCATGTTAGCTATATGTGCACTTATTTACTTACTTAATTGGCCATTGCAACACTTTAGTTAGGATTACGACCTAGCTTCTCACACCACCCCTCTCATATGTGCTAATTTTATCCATAAGTTGCAGGACCTACAGTTTAAAGTCGACTCCGAACGGCAGATTTTTTGAGAGACTTTTCATGACAATTTTATTTACTCTCCAAGTTTTTGCCAGACAACTGCAGAGAGGAAGCCGGTCACCAAAAGAAATATTTTTCATATTTCGTTATATTGGAGATCTCTGAGCCTGGTGTTAAACCACGGACTCTCCTCTAATAAATCAACTCAATGCCTACTACGGCGACTTTGCTATATACAGTGAGCGTCAAAAGGAACTGTACGATACATTAAAAACAAATATCCATTAATAAATTTTAGTTATTTTTATTTTAAAATTGTTTCATTAACAGTTTCTAAAACTGAAACAAAAAAAAAAAAAAAAAAAATACAAAAAATTTTAAAATTTTGTAAAATTTTTCGGGCACTCTCCTTAAGTGGTAAAAGTTGAGTTTGGTTTGGATTGTTAGAATTTTGTCCTTAGTGTACAGTTTCTTTTGACACTCACTGTATGTATGTAATTGGTAATTAGAAATGATAAATAAATCATAATATTTGCAAAGAGGTGGATTATATTAATAAAGTTCGTGTCTTAAGTCTTTTGTTTTAATAAATTCAAAACGAAAGCACTCTTTTCATAATCTGTTTAAATTACGTTGGGCTTGAATTTGTTACAGTTATACCCTCTTATTTTAACTGTGTTTACTTTAGTTCAAATTCAATACGATTCAATTCGATTCGATTCCTCTCAGTATTCCGTTATACTCTAAGGTAAATGCTCTCTTTGGCGAATTGTAAGTAAGTATTGCCATTAATGTGGTCTTTATAATTTGCCAAAGAAAACTTTATTACAAATATAAACAAATACAAATATTTTATGGTAATTGTAGGCACCCATACCATACTAAAGCAGCAGCGACGAATACAAAAACAACACCAACAATAACAAATTTTTAAATAGTAATAAAAAAAAAACAAAAAAACTATTACATCACATGACATAAATATGTGAAAGTATATTTTAGACTCATTCACTCACTTATACATACACACAGAGACACACATACACATATATACAATCTATAACAGTGCATGCTTACAAACGAACGTAATGAGAGTTAACAAGGCGACAAGGTAATAAGAAAAGACAAAACAAAACAAAACAAAACAAAACCAAAAACTAAACGAATTAATATTTCTACTCCAACTACTCTCCTCTATCTATTCAGCTCTTGGCGATTATCATTTTGTTTCTCTATTAAAATAGTTGTTGTTGTTTATTTGCTTTAAAATCAGAGTACTCCGAATCTAATTATTGTTCTCCACCATATTGTTGTAAAAGAGCATAAAACTGCAACTCATTGCTATTGTTGTTGCCACAGAGTATGAGTATTTAATTTGATTTGATTTGTTTTTAAAGCTTATGTGCACATTTCTTGAATGCAATCGATTAAAATAATCAACTACAACAACAGCAACAATGCAAATAACAACAAAATCAATAATTACAGATTTTTTTTTTAAAGATCAACTTAAGGAAAAAAACAAATTTAAAAATAAATACAAAAAAGAAAAGAATTAAAGGTAAAATGTAATCAACGATGTATTTAATAGATGGCAGATCTTTTTTATTATTATTCCATACATTTTATTTATATGCACTGTGTCATGTGGATTTTACAGTGGAATTTGCAAAGCAAACAAATTGAAGTTATTGATTTTTAAAGTTCGTATCTTAAGTCTTTTGTCTTATGTAAACAGACAAACTTGCAAGTTCTTATAAAAGTTCGTTTCTTAAGTCTTTTGTTATGGTATGAATAAAAGAAAATATATTAATTAAATATTTAAAAAATAATCGATGCTGATGTATTCTGTTTTGAGAAATTAAATTCTTAAAATATAAGAAAACTTTTTTATAGGCTGCCTGTCCAATACAGTGCTTTGCAAGCGATTTTTGGCAATTTTGAAAGCGGCAGAATTTTTTCAGAAAATCTTTCGATTTACTCGAACAGCCAGGCTGTGATTAAGTCCCTAACGAACGTAGTTTCAACGTCTATCCTTGTCCATAAATGCCGAGGATCACTCATATGTGTTCTGGAACGTAGGTACATTGTTGATTGACTGGCCATAGCCGGTACAGAGCTCTCAATTTTCGACATGTTACATGACATAGGTAATCCAATTGACTCAGTTTACTTGGATATCATGCACACTTATTGTAGGGAAGTTCAATCCCGTTGGCAGCAGAAGGGGACGTGAAATTTTGCTAACTGTATGGACAAGAAGAGAACTCACTTACTTCTGTCTTTAGATCGCACGGCCACCCATCACACAATACGGACGATTCTTACGGGCAACTATGTTTTTCAGTAGGTATTCCAAAATGTATCAATACAAAGTTTGCATGCAGTTCTACTACGGTATAAAAATTTTGAAGATATTCAAAGTTACCAATCAATGCATCAACTATAAATCCGATGCCTGATTGCTTTTTGACTGCGTTAAAAATATACATTGATGCCATTTTGAAATGGTATACATTGTAAACATGTTGTATAGCAGCTTTATGAAATACTATACTTTGTTCAAACACAAAGCAACTTTTGGAAGCTAGGCTCTATCAAATGACTTCTGCAAGAGCTGTGGGCCTGAGGAGGAGTAAGATTATCTTGTACATCAAGTGTCAGTGCCTTTCATTTTCTAATATGATTGATAGAACTCTCTACTATAAAGATTGTTGCAATAGCAAGATTTTTTGCAATTGTAATCTTTTTCTCAATATGATTGTGATATCACAACAGGCTTAAATGCTGGTGTAATTGGGGCATGTCCCTTCGGCCTCACCTAACATAAACACCTTTGAGACAAGAAACTTTTATCTTCGACCAAAATTTGGAGCAATTACTAGCAGGCAGATTTACTACACTCTTGCCGATTAAAAAATGCTGGGCTTCTCATAAAAAAGAAGAAACTTCCTACATACATACATAACTACATTATACTACACTGACTTTTATTACGATACATGGCCACGTAGCCATTAGGATTAATGTGCTTACCGCACTACTGAAAAGAACAAGCATCAGATAATTTATTTATAATACGTATTTACAAATTTCAAGTCGCCGTAGTCTAGTAAGTAGTGTGTTGGCTTATTAGACGAAAAAGCCAGGGTTCGAGTCCCAGGCCAGACATCAAAACAAAATACAAAAAAAGTATTTCTTCGGCGACTTCTTTTCAGCAGATTTCTGGCAAAAACTCTGAGAGTAAATAAAATTGCGATGGAAAGTTTCTCAAAAAATCTGTCGTTCGGAGTTGTCTTTAAATTGTAGATCTCGCATGTATAAAATTAACACACAACATAAGTTGTGTGAGAAATTAGGTCGTAATCCTGGTTTAAGGTTTGTAATGACCAATTATATATGTACGTATTTATACGGACAAGAAGAAGGCTCACTTCTGTCTTTAAATCGCATGGCTATCCATTGCATAATAGCGGTTCATAATGGCCTCTGTCAGTTTGGTGGGTATGCTCAAAGAATCGGCATTCCGGCTAATGACTACTGCAGGAGCTGTCCTGCTCTTGGAGGTTTCATTTTCTAACATCTAAGAGCGAGCTCTCTCTGTGATTGAAGTATCACAATGGGCCTAAATGCTGGTCTAAGTAGGATAACTTCGTTCCAGATTATCTAACCTAACTTTAATCTTCGACTAAAATTTAGAAAATTGACTGGTTTTCAGATATGTTGGACTCCTACCGATTAAAAAATGTTGGACCTAAAAAAGGAAGAAACTTCTCCCTGTTTGGATGCACAGGCACGTAACCCATTGGGATGAATGTGACTACTGCAGTACTGAGAGGAGTAAGAACCAGATATCTTATTTGAAATACACTTCCCTAGAGTCATTGGAACTAATCTGGCTACTACACAACGGAGAATGGCAAATATCAGGTCACTTTTTCTAGACACAGACCGCTTTTACGCTAATAAGAACAAAGCTTGTGTCTTGAGGATGAAAGTGCTGTTTTGTTAGGTTGAAATCGTGAGTGCTGCTATATGGCAGACCCTACTCAACAATGGTTAGGTAAGGCCTTCAGCCTTATCGACTTTCATGGATAGATGGTGAGCGGTCTCATAAAAATTTCTTCAAATAAAATGGGTCACCCATACAAGGATTTCTCTGTATGTTATAATATTGAAAAGGAGCCGCAGGTATTAAAAACTGGAGAAAGATTCCGGTGTTGCTATTAACCCTTTCATGCCCGAATTTTTTGGGCCAGAGCTAAAAATTTTTTAAGGACATGTGTTTGTTATTCATGGAGTGATATTAAATTCAGAGTCCTACGTATTCTGGTTTTACACGTTTTTAACCAAGCTTGTTTGCAAAAAAAAATCTTTTAAAAAAATTAAAAATTACGGAATTTGTGAACAAAAATGTACAATGTTGCCTATAGTCAACATCGGGCATGAAAGGGTTAATAGAGTAACCTAACTACTATTGAATTAAAATGGTTCAATAAGTTCTTTAGGACTAGATACAGTTTCTAATCATTAGACGCTATTTCTCCGCGGTTAGAAACTTCGCTCTACTGGCGATTTTTTAGTAGCTTCGCTCTAGGGATGAATTTGCTTATGGGATTGTGGATTTGTTTTTTGTACCCACTGTATTTAGTGTTCAATTGATCCAGTTTTGCGCATAACACATGCAAGCAAGCATTGTATTGTAAACATGTTATTCGTTGTTGTTTTTTTTTATTTTTGGGTGTTCATTTATTTTTTTTTTTTGATGTTTTGGTATTTTCGTTTCGAAAAAGATTCATAGATGCGATAATGATAAATGGATTTTAATGAAAAATGTGTAACATTAACATGACCCGAAGCTATAACACAGCAAAACATCATATACTCGTATGCTGAAGCAACTGCACTGGGCTTAAACGAAATGAAATGAAAACACAAGATAAAAATGAAAAGATAAATAAACTGTGATGGCTTATCATCTTCAACGGTTTTTAAACAATTTTGGAAAAAGGTGATGAGTTGGTTGGTATTTTAGTGTCATTAAACATAAACGTCTAAGATATAAAATTAATATGTTTTGTTTCTTAATATGTAATGCCGTTAAAAAAGAAGAAAACAAAATTTTAATGGAGTTTTAAAAACGTATGTCAGTCAGTCAAGTCAAAGTAAAAGGGAAGGAGGAGGAAAATGTTACAAGAACTTGTTAGATTCACTCAATTACATGAACAATCACTTTTTTTAGATTTTTTGTTGAATTCCATTTCATTCAGATTTTATATACAAATCTAGGCTTGAAGTCGTATTGAATCAAGTCAAGTACTTAATGTGGCTTTAAAAGCAAATTAATGGTGAAGTAAGTGAATAAATCGTACGTATAGTACATTATGCATTATGACTGAATATGAATGTGTGTGTGTATGTGTGTTTGTTATTTGTGATTTACTTCTTTCGTGTTGAATTTTTGATCTATTAAAAAGTTGTAAGACTGGTTATAATGTTTTTGTTTTAGCTTAGCGTGTTGCTGTTGTTGTTTCTAACAAATCAAAGACATTTTTTATGCCCGAAGACAAAACGACAGAAATACTACAAATAAACCAACAATCAGTAGTTGTAGTTGTTTTTGGTTAGTGATCAACAAAAAAAAAAAACCCCCTGCAGCTATGTTTAAGAGTCTAGAATGTAAGTTTGTCAAGCTGTTGGAAATAGTTTTCCTGTTCTATTCATAGTACGACTTGATAAAGTCAAGCGAGTATTTTATAAATCGGTTGTTGGAACGAAGTCGCCGTAGTCTATTAGGTAGTGTGTTGGCTTATTAGACGTAAAGCCCAGGTTCGTATCCCAGGCCAGACATCAAAACGAAAAATGAAAAAAAAAAACATTTCTAAGGCGACTTCCTCTCAGCAGATTTCTGGCAAAAACTCTGAGAGTAAATAAACTTGCCATGAAAAAAGTTTCTCAAAAAAAATCTGTGGTTCGGAGTCGACGTTAAACTGTAGGTCCCGCCACTCACGTATAAAATTAACGTACACATAACGAGTGGTATGAGAAGCTAGGCCGTAATCCTGACTGAAGGGTTGTAATGGCCAATTATGTATGTATGTATGTATTTATGTATGTAGTTGGAAGGATTGCAAATAATTCTCACCAAAGTCCTTTAGCAAGTGCTCCAATTGAAATGTTAAATAAAAAAGTTGCTTTTCATTCATACATACATACATACATACATAGTTGGTCATTATAAACCTTCAGTCAGGATTACGACCTAGCTTCTCACGCCACTTATATTGTGTGTGTTAATTTTATACATTTTCGGAAGTCGCCGAAGAAATATTCTTTCATATTTTGTTTTGTGGCGTACTCCGCTGTATGTATTGTTTGTCGACTTTAAGAAAGCCTTCATCAAAAGAGCTGCCATTTGGAAAGCATTGAGTAATAAAGGAGTAATCGCAGAAAATAGTCAAAATAATTAGAGCTATGTACGAGAAAGCAGACCTCTCAGTTCTTCACAACGGCAACATCAGTCAACCGTTTCAAACAAACGCTGGAGTCAAGCAAGAATGCCCACTATTACCTCTGTTATTCACCATCGTGCTGGATGAAATCATGAGCGAAGTCTGTTCAAAGAGAAGAAGAATAACATGGAGTCTCTAACGTCAACTTGAGGATTTGGATTATGCAGATGATATTTGTCTACTCTCGCATAAGGCCTCCAAAATGCAGTCAATACTCGAACACCTAGAAAGATTGGCTCGCAACGTTGGACTTGCGATAAAACCAAAGCCATGAGAATTAACAACACTAGCACAGAAAACATCATGCTACAGGGCCAAATACACGAGTACTTCGATAGCTTCTGCTATCTAGGCAGTAATATGACAACAAACAGCGACGCAGAAACAGATGTAAATAACAGACTCAATAAAGCAAGAAGTTTATATATATCTAGGCGTACCAAGCTAAGAATATTCAACGCTTGTGTAAAGTTAACGTTACTATATAGTAGCGAAACTTGGCTTATATCTAACACCATCACGCAAAAACTTCAGGTATTCATCAATAAATGCCTAAGAATCATATGTAGAACATTCTGGCCCAACACCAACAGCAACGCAGATCTCTGGACTCTCACAGAGGAGGAACGCATATAAAGGGTCCGCCAAATAACTTTTTTTTTGAAAATGTTTTAAAAAGAAAACTACTGAATATTTTCTCAAATTTCTTTTTTATTTGAAAATACAATCCTTCCGGTTAATAATGGAAAATAATTTCATTTAAATGGCTGCCTCGGCTGTCCATGCAGTAGCCTACACGATCGGTCCAATTTTTAAGCACATTATCGATTGTGTGCAGCTGTATTTCACCAATGGCTTCACGAATATTGTCATTTAAAGCGTCAATTGTCTCTGGCTTGTTGGCGTAACACTTATCTTTGACGGCACCCCACAAATAATACTCCAACGGTGTCAAATCGCAGCTCCGAGTTGGCCAAACGACATCAGGTCTGCGCCTGATAATGCGATCTTCAAAAACAGGGCGCAAATCATCGAGTTTAGCTTCGGCTGTGTGGCACGTAGCGCCGTCCTGTTGAAACCAAATGTTGCCAATATCCTCCTCTTCAATTTTTGTGAACAAAAATTCGTTCAACATGGCCCGATAGCGATCGCCATTGACTGTAACGGTCACTCCTTGCTCAATTTCGAAGAAAAATGGCCCAATTATGCCTCTGGACCAAAATTCGCACCAAACAGTGACTCGTTTTGGGTACGTCGTCTTTTCAATGTATGCGGGCGGATTTTCTGTTGCCGCCAAGATCAAAAAATGAGCTTCATCTGAAAAGATGATTTTTTTTGCCAAAATTGGCATCTTCTGGTGTAGGCTACTGCATGGCCAGCCGAGGCAGCCATTTGAATGAAATTGTTTTCCATTATTAACCGGAAGGATTGTACTTTCAAATAAAAAAAAGAAATTTGAGAAAATATTCGGTAGTTTTTTTTTAAAGCATTTTCAAAAAAAAAGTTATTTGGCGGACCCTTTAGAAGCAGATCAAAAAGATAAAATGTGGGTGAATCGGCCATACATTGAGAAAGAAGCCCGACAGTATTACAAGAATGGAGCTAGAGTGGAATCCCCAGGGTTCAAGAAACCGTGGCAGACCAAAAAAACACCTGGAGACGCACGGTCTTACAAGAACTAAGGCTCAATGACCTGTCATGGGAAGGCGCAAAAACATTAGCGAAGAATCTTGTCAGATGGAGATGCTTTGTGAAAGCCATATGCTCCCTAGAGGGGTAATGGAGAAAATGAAAAAAAAAAATTTGTTTTGTTGGTGATGTCCGACCGTGGCCTCACGTCTAACAAGCCAACACTCTACCTACTAGATTATGGCAACCGCCAATCACCTTTTCACTCACCTTCCATATGTTAATGACGTCTATTATTCAGCCTTTGCAAAAGAAAAATCGTGTTTAAAAATGTCAACGATGAGTTTAAAGAATTTTCTAGAATGTTTGGACTGTTCTTTGATTCTCTACAAAAAGTGAAAAAATAAAATAAGTTTTTAAGATCTCTGTTCTGTAAAATAATACGAAAGCATGTTTAATCTTTAAACAGAATTTTTTTGTTTTCAGATTCGTAAGCAGCGCCGTAGAGCAGGGTCTATAAACCTGTCTGTCAGTTTTTTTTTGTTTTTGGTTTGTTTTACATTTAAAGTTACATTTTAAGCTTGTATGCTCCCTAAGCATATATACTAAAACTCCTTAAGTCTGTCCATAAGTATTGGTAACACAATTTTAAACTTGTCTTAAAAGAAAAACAAAAAGTCAAGATTTTTCTCTGACGTTGTTTTTACAACAATATTTAAAACAAAAACAAACAACAAACTGGGTTTTATTTGCAATTTTGTGGTGAATTTAAATTTTATTAAAAGTTTTGTTTTTGTTTTTTGTTTTTTTATTATTATTTTTCTGTATTATTCCACAATCGTCGTTCACCACTCTCTTAAGACCTTGATGATGTTAAACAGACAAAGAAACAACAGTAACAACAATAATAATAATAACAATAAAACCATATCACATACATACACACATTAAGTATACTGCTTACTTGTGAGACATATTCATACGTCAGTCATGTCATGTATTATGCATGTTTTCTTTATCAACCATAACAACAACAACAGCAACAACAATAGCATTAAAACGCAAATCATAGCGAAAAACCTTTATTTCTTACCAAACCATTTCGGATTAAATATCCATCCACATAAACCTTTATGTGTGTGTAGGGGTTTGTTGTTTTTTTTCTGTTTTTATTATTAATTCCGCGTGTTATTGTTGATCAACTTGAACGATAAACCAGCTACAAATTCTATGTACAAGTATTTGTGGTTGTTTTTTTAGCTTTTTTTGTCTCCAAATTCAAATTTGTTGTTAAAATTTGTTGTCTTAATACCGTCTCTCTCTGAAAAAAGTTCTTAGAATCATGCACGGAAACCTAATGTTTATAAATTTTGTTTAAACGTGTAATAAATATTTTGGGCGGAATCATTTAAGTTGCCATGAGTCAGTATTTATGATCAGATAGAGTCAGAGAAGCTGGTGATTTATACGACACATTCAATTGAATATATGTGCTGGTATTATTAATGAAAATCATACGTGTAAAAAATAATTCAAATTATTTTAATGGACTTGTCAACCGTTGAAGGAGTCCTATTTTTATATAAAAAGGATAAACAAATACTTATTATTTCAGTGAATTACTAAGCGATAGAGCTTATCTAACACTCTTCGCCCACATATCGACGAAAAAGTATCGAAAAAGTGTGTTTTGAGTTATGAGCTCTCAAAGTTTTCACGCAACATACGACCATATGTGTATTCTACGTAGATTTTTCTCTATAACTTCGGAACGGATCGGCGCATCTTAACCAAATTCTGACAGTATTTAAGTAAGTAGAATTTAAAAATGCAAGAACATTAGAAACGTTCTAAGTACACTTAGAACGTTATAGAATGGAGGCGTCGATATCGCCACATTGTGCCTAACAGTTTGTTATGAACTCAAGTTTGCATTAAAGGATGAAAAAAAAGTTATACATATGAGCCATATTTCACTCGTTATTTCCATGAAAACTGCAGATTCTCAGACGATGTATAATGGAACGATGATTTGTAAACGGAATATTTGGAATCGAACGTATGTACATCCGACAAAAACAATGACAAACGAATATAACAAAACCACACTTAGAGGGCCAATCTATTCAACAGCACATCAGTAACGACTATCGCTACAGCCCTCTACTAATTTTTCGCTGATAAATTGTGGTACATCATACATATTTTATTTCAAGCGATAAATTGGTTATCTCTTGATAAAGCCAGTTAGGAATCCATCAATAATTTTTGCATTTGGATGTCGTAAATAATTTTTGTATGAGCTTTGGCCTTGGCTGTACAGCTGTTGTTATGTGCATTGCGAGTTCAAATTGGAAAACGCCAGAATTAAAGTTTTGTCAAAAGGTTTGTCAGATGATTCTCATGGTGAACATTTTTTAACAACATTGTACAACAAGTACATACGTATTGTACCTTTTACTGGGCAGTTTAACAAGTGAAATGTGAAATGTAACGACAATTTTCAAGTTTCATATCACTTTGAACAGGCTATTCTCAAAGAAGTGAACTGAAAAAAGTTAAAGCAATTGGTACAGAAAGCAGATTTCCTATAGAAAACATGGTTGATGGCTTAGGTGTATAAAGACAAGCATTTGACCTTGTACCCCTATGGTTGGTCCCCTTCAGTCGATCCACTTAGTTGGAAGAATGAATACATAACAGACATACATAATTGGTCATTACAACCCTTCAGTAAGGATTACGACCTAGTTTCTCAAACTACTTATAATGTGTGCGTTAATTTTATACGAACTAAAGATTTTTGAGAAACTTTTCATGGCAATTTTCTATTTACTCTCAGAATTTTTGTCAGCAATCTGCCGAGAGGAAGTCGTCAATGAAGAAATATTTTTTCATATTTTCGTTTTGATGTCTGACCTGGGACCGTGGCCTCACGTCTAATAAGCCAACACCTACATACTATTACACTACGGCGACTACAACAGTTGGAATAGAATGCAGATTTTCTACAGAAAATATGGTTCATGGCATAGGGTTAGGATGACAACCATTAGACCTTGAACCAGTATGGTTGGTACCCTTTAGACGATCTACTTAGGTGAAAGCATGAATGTGTTTCGTAAATTAAAATAACCACAATATTTTCTTCGAAAATAAGGCTCATTTTTGTTTCAATGAGTAAAAATCAATGAAAAGAATTACCGAAATTGACATAAAGTGCATCCAGCGGCAGTTCAATTTTCAATGCACTCCAAAAGATGTCCTATTTAGTGGGTTTTGGAGAGTCCTCCTTGAAGAACATCGAAACGTTGCAGCAAATTTTTTGGGCAAAAATAAAAGAATACAAATTGGTTGATGTGTGGTTTCAACAACAGGACATAATGAATCTATTGAGAGGCGTGTGCTTTGTAGCACTCCACTAGTTCTAAAAATTATGCGCTTTTATCCTATTCGCCTATTTTTTTGTGAGAATACATAAAGACTCTTGTGTACAGGGAAACAATTCTATCTCTGGAAGACAACATTGATGAAATACCGGCCGGAATGCTGGAAACAGTATTCCAGAACCAAAGCTTATGGATAAAGCAACTTAGGAATGGTCACGAACTACATGAAATATGAAATAACATTTAAAAGGTAAATGGCAGACCTTTATTTATCACCCCAAATAAAAACTTTTCAAATTCTCAGTGTTGTTTTTTAATTTTGCAAACTCAAACAGTGAAAAATATCACCTTTTGTATGAGAGTACTAAAAAAACACCATCATTATTCCAATAGTAGATGAATGATTTTAATAACTATATGCGCATTAGGATTCTCGTAGCTGACTTTAAAAGTTTCTACAAAAAAAAAAAATAAAAAATGTTTAAAATTTTATTTTATAAAGGGTGTTTTTATAGAGGTATAGAACAACGATGGATTATTCGATTGACATGAATTTTATTTATCCGAAAGATAATCTTGTGGCATCACCATTGACTGTAACGTTCTGGCCACCATCGTTTTTGAAAAAGTACGGACCAATGATTCCACCAGCCCATAAAGCGCACCAAACAGTCAGTTTTTCTGGATGTAACGGTGTTTCCACATACACTTGAGGATTACCTTCACTCCAAATGCGGTAGTTTTGTTTGTTGACGTAGCCATTCAACCAGAAGTGCGCTTCATCGCTAAACAAAATTCGCTTATGAAAATCGGGAACAACGGTAATCTCGTTTTGGACCCATTCGACGAATCTACGCCTTACTTGATGATCATTTGGCTTCAAATCTTGCGCGAGTTGGATTTTTAAGCACGCAAACCAACATCCTTCCGCAAAATCTTCCATAAAGTGGATGGACACAGATCCAATTCCTGTGCTCGATCGCGGATGGACTCATTCGGGTCTTCCTCAATGCTACGCTCTACAGCAGCAATAGCTTCTTCTGTACGCACCGTACAGCGTCTCTGGGGATGCGAGTTATCAATAAGAGTAAACGTGGTGCGAAAACGTTCCATGGTTAATCGAATTAACTGCTCTGATGGACGATTTTGTCGACGATAAAATGGACGTAGTGCGCGATACATTTTCCGCACAGAACCATTATTTTCGAAATAAAATTGCATTATTTGCAAGCGTTGTTCATGATGAATTGCCAAACCAAACTGAGAATAAATCACTTGACAGCTGTTAAATCGGTCGCCATCTTGAAAAGTAATGCCAACTTAAAGTTCTATACCTCTATAAAAAACACCCTTTATTATAAAGTCTGATAAGCTAAAAAACTAAAAAGATTGATTTCTTATAACAAATGATAAAAAAATATAAATTATTCTGCAACAATTAAAAAACTTGTTGCTATGGATGTCTGCCTAAAATATGATTTTGACAAGTATTGAGAAGCCGTTAGTTCGGTATATTTTTTTATTCTGATAAATAAACTTTAAAATGTCATTTAAATTTCTTTATTTACTAAAACTTAATAAATTGCCGGACATAGTATTAAAAACAATATCAAAAATCTTAAATAATCTTTTGAATCAGGTTCTAAGATGATTCACTGAAACCAAAAATATCTTGAGTACTTAAATCAAACAACGCTTCGCGTAAATTAAAATGTTAAAGGCATATTTTAAATCTAATCAAATGAACAAATTAACAAATTAATTACAAAGAATTAAAACAAGTTTCAGATTTTAATTTCTATTAAGAAGAGGAAAAAAATATTCTATATTAACTTTTGAATAAAATACCATTGAGAAGTAAAAAAAAACAAGTTTAAGTTTTGTTTTCATAAGATTTTATTGATTAATGTAGAAAAAAATCAATCAGTAATCGATAAACTTTAATAAGAGTACTGTTGTCGTTGTTGTTGTTATTAGTATTATGCATTGATTTTGGTACCAGTGATGCTTCAGCATCATCTAAATCAATACCATTGTGAACGATATACCATTCAGCCACAAGGCACACGATCAATGTGATGAGAGCAAGTTTAAAATAAATTTTCAAAATGTCAAAGATATTCTCAAATGCCATTCGCAAATATGACCACATTATACTCAATGACGTGGTGGTATGCCGATGAAGATGACTTATTGATACTAACTTCGTTTAAAGGCTAAGTTAAGGCTACTGGCTGGTCGGCGTAAAGTATTAAAAAGATGTTTTGAAATTAAATTAATTAAAAAATTATGTTAATTTATATAATTCTTACAAATTTCTTGTATGTTACTTAGGCTTGACAAATTATTTTTAATTTTCTTTTTTTTGAACGTGGCCACTAATAACACATTTCACCATAAATGTCCGCACATTGCTGGGGCCCCAAATAAATGTAAATTTCTTCTCTTTTGTTGTTTTCTATTTTAGGGAGTTGATGTTCGCTTATTAATGTTGGCTTGACCTTGGCTTTGACATTTATTAGGTTTTTTAATATTTGGAAAAGGGGACAGTTATTAATAGTGGGATGTTATAAGTTGTTTTTGACATTCATACATATGCTCGTTATAACTGCTCGTTCATGTTTATTTGGTGCTAAAAATAACAAGAAAATTAAGAAATAAATTATTATTAATTTTATTTGGTTTTTTGTTTTTATAAATGGCATGTTTTAATTTTAAATATATTTCTAGAATATTCTTTATGCCAGTCGTCAGTTTTACCAGTTTGTTAAAGCCCACGCTATAACTTTAGTCATTCAAGAGTACAACCCAATTGATGGAACTGATTATCAGCTTGAATCTGTATTACAGTGGGAAGCAAAACTAAGAATCAGAATTACGAATTAGCTTCTTACACCATCCATTCTATGTGTGTTAATTTTTATACATGAATGAATGAACCTACAGTCAAACATAGACTCTGTACGACAGATTTAAAATGCATTTCGTGGCAAATGGTTACTCACAGTGTTTTTGCTAGAAAGCTGCTTTGAAAGGGTCGATAGAGGGGTCGAGTTAATTTTTTCCATATATTTCTTTAAGATCTCTAAAGCTGGATTCACCCATTGTTTCGGAACAAAATGTTTATTCCGAAACAAGTTCAGTTTTTTGAGAGTTTGTTCCTAAACTAACACTCTACAAGACACTCATCCTACCCGTGCTTCTTTATGGCGCAGAGGCATGGACCCTATTAAGTACAGATGCAGCGGCCTTGAGAGTGTTCGAGAGAAAAGTACTGCGCAAGATCTTCGGTCCAGTGCGAGTTGGCGATGATTTCCGTATCCGATACAACAGTGAGCTGTATGAGCGCCTCAACGACATAGACGTTGTACAGCGTATAAATATCCAGCGGCTGCGCTGGCTCGGCCATGTCGTTCGAATGGAGGAGGATGCGCCGGCGAGACGGGTATTTGATGCGAGAATCTGTGGAAGTCGGCGAAGAGGACGACCTTGCATCCGTTGGAAGGACCAAATCGAGGAAGCCCTGTCATCGATTGGTGTGACCAACTGGCGTAGGCGCGCACGAAGCAGAGGCGCCTGGAAGGATGTGTTGCGGCAGGCCGAAATCCGATAAACGGGTTGTTATGGCCAATTAAGTAAGTAAGTAAGAGAGTTTGTTCCAAAACGATTCACCCACTTCGAATAATTGTTCTGTAAAAACAAGGTTACCATATGAAATATTTTTGTAAACGATGCATGTTAGTTTTACAATTAGGCAGCACAGTAGCAGATGATTGCAATTCGTTTGTTTTCTTGGCTTGAGTGTGATCATATCGACACCTCCATTCTATAAAGTTCTAAGTCTACTTAGAACGTTTTTAATGTTCTTGCATTTTTAAATTCTACGTTCTCTAACTTAAATATTGTCAAAATTTTGTTAAGATGCACCATCCGTTCCGAAGTTATAGGGAAAAATCTCCGTATGTCGCGTGAAAACTTTGAGAGCTCATAACTTAAAACACACTTTTTCGACTTACAATGTTATAGAACGGAGGCGTCGATATTATTGTGTTACAATTAAATTGTAAATTAAAACAAATCTTAGTGAAAAAAACCCGGATAAACGTAAAGTGCTTCTTTTAATAGCCATTGAGTTGAAGAAATATAATATGATGTGGCAGCTCAGTTCAACTTTACCTTAAAAAATTAAAGTAGCTGGCAGCACAGTTCGATTGTTTCGAAACAAAAATTAAAATTAAACCAATTCGAGCTGAAATTGCTCCGAAGCAAGCTTACTCTCTTTCGCTCTCTCTCTCTCTCAAAAAGAGAGACGTCAAACTGTATATAAAAAAAACTTGTTTCGAAACAAAATTTTTGTTCCGAAACGATGGCTGAATCCAACTTAAGGACCATTATTATTACTTGCCATTAAACTTGGGTTTAGTTAAAGGTACCTTTAGTTAAAGGCAACTTTAAAGTCAACTTTAACTTCTTTTCGTTATTACAACTTACAGATAAAATAAAGTTATGCAATGTCGATAACACTATTCAAAATAAACCAGTTTTAGGGCCATTATTACAACTTGCCATTAAACTTGGGTTCAGTTAAAGGTAACTTTAGCTAAAGTGAACTTTAAAGTCACCTTTAACTTATTTTCGTTATTACAACTTACAGATAAAATAAAGTTAACTTTTTCAAAAATATGGCAGTGTTGGAGGAATGCCGATAACACTTGCCAATTAAACAAGTTTTATTTAAACGCAGTGGCAACGACTGGTTTCGTTTTTTTGTTGTTGTTTATATTTGAAATTGCCATATTGCAAATCATATATAATATGGCAAGTGCAAAGATAAAGTGAACTTTAAAAGTTACCAGTAGGATGATTTACCCTTTAGCTTAACGCTCACTTCTGCCTTATTGTCAACTTATAATAATGAAAAACAATTTATCTGCCCGTTAAAATCCTCCCCTTAGTTAATGGCAAGTTGTAGTAATGGCCCTAAATCTCTTGTCTTTTAAGGCAACACTTTACCCACTAGTCTACAGTAACCACTGTGTGAATTGGTCTTAATATTGTTAGAAAGTCGCCGTAGCCTAGTAGGTAGTGTGTGTTGGCTTATTAATGTCAAGCCACGGTTCGAGCCCTAGGCCAGACATCAAAACAAAATACAAAAAGTATTTCTTCGGCGACTTTCTCTCAGCAGATTTCTGGCAAAAACTCTGAGAGTAAATAAAAAAATTGCCATGAAAAGTTTCTCAAAAATCTGTCGTTCGGAGTCGACTTTAAACTGTAGGTACCGCCACTCATGTATAAAATGTACGTACATAACATAAGTAGTGTGGAAGCTAGGTTGTAATCGTGACTAAAGAGTTGTAATGTAATTATGTATGTATGTGAAGAGTAGATAAAAATAGTTCATTAGCTGCCAAGGCATTCTGAAAGAAAGATGAAAATTGCAAGTTACCGTGCAAGGCTTATTAGCTTCTTTTACTCAAAGTAAGAGAATTCACATTTTTATACAATTCAACTCAAATATTGCTATTAACTTTCGTATTTCAGGCAGTAGCTGTAGTCTACTAGACAGTGTGTTGGCTTATTAGACGTAAGGCCCCAGGTCAGACATCAAAACGAAAATATAAACAAGTATTTCTGCGGTGACTTCCTCTCAGCGGATTTCTGACAAATTCTCTGAGACTAAAATGAATTTGCCATACAAAGTTACTCAAAAAATCTGTTGCCTGTAGTCGCCTTTGAAATGTAGGTCCCGCCACTCATGTATAAAATTAACATACATGTGAGAAGCTAGGCCGTAATCCTGACTGATGGTTTGTAATGACCAATTTTGTATGTACATACGTCTGTAAAATGCTTTCAAAAAAACTCTTGCTAGTGCAATCAAAATTCAAAACAATTCATATGATGTTTCGAAAAATCTTAATAAATTGCACAACTGACACAAACAAATATGTTTGCAATAAATGAGTTTTTTTTTCTCAGCTTTAACTCGTTCTAAAAGTCAAAGTACATGGCGTGTCTAATGTAAATATTGAATGTTTTGAAAATAAAATAAAATTCATGCGTTTCTTAGTATTTCAACATTAAGATTTTAAATGTAAATACATTCATACATATTTATTATTTCGCCACGATAATTAATTCTTCATTTCCTAAAATTTTTTTTCGGTTTTTTTTCAGTTATAAATTGACGACAAAGTCGTTATTAATTTGAACAAAAAAATCTGTTTATTTACCTTATAAAGTCGTACATGGCTATATCTGCATAAAACCGTCTCTTCTTTTTTTTCAAGAAACGAAATATAAAACGGGCTTAACAGGCAGGCATAATAAATCGAAGGTAATCGACTTCCACTTGCAAAAGAAGATGAACCAAAAAAAAAAAATGGCAACGTTTTTAATAATAAGACTGGTTTTGATTTTAAAGAGACCTTTTTTTGTCTGTCACACTACATAACATAACGTATGTAACAACTATAAGATTTTGTTAATTTTATTAACAAATATTGAATATTCTGATTATTTCCAACCATAATTGACTAACAACAACAAATCATGTCAATAATTTGAATATTTTTTTCAATATTTTGAACACACAAGATATGAGCGGCCAAATTAATGATCTTCAGACATGATCTGATGATGCATTTAAATTAATTCAGTTGATTAATATTTAACAATGTAAGACAGAAATCACTTTTGCAAGGTTATTTTCTATAAAAAAATTTATAATTTTAAATGATAGCCAAGCAAAGTGGTTTTACTTCTTGTCCTCAAACTAATATCAGGGCGTGACTGATGAACTGAAGTGAAATGGGACCTACAATTTAAAGTCGACTCCGGGCTACAGATTTTTTGAATAACTTTTTATGGCAATTTCATTTTAGTCTCAGAGAATTTGTCAGAAATCTGATGAGAAGAAGTTGCCAAGGACATAATTTTTTTTATATTTTCGTTTTGATGTCTGATCTGGGGCCTTACGTCTAATAGGCCAACAGTTGAATTGCACTAAAATGTCGCCGTAGTCTAGTAGGTACTGTGTTGGTTTATTAGACGTAAAGCCAGCGTTCGAGCCCCAGGCCCGACGTCAATACAAAATACAAAAAGTATTTCTTCGGCGACTACCTCTTAGCAGATTTCTGGCAAAAACTCTGAGAGTAAATCTGTCGTTCGGAGTCGACGTTAAACTGTAGGTCCTGCCACTCACGTATAACATTAACGCACTAAAAATGAGTGGTATGAGAAGCTAGGCCGTAATCCTGACTGAAGGGTTGTAATGGACAATTATGTATGTACTATAACTGAATAATTGGTCATTACAAAACTTCAGTCAGGATTACGACCTGGCATCTCACATCAATTATGTTGTGGGTGTGTTCATTTTATACACGAGTGGCGGAGATAATTTGAGTAATTTTTTAATGCAATTTCCTTTTAGACTCAGGGAATTTGTCAGAAATTTGATGAGAAAAAGTTGCCGAAGATATATTTTTTTATATTTTCGTTTTGATATATGGACCTAGGGTCTTACGGCTAATAAGCCAACACATTACACACTAGACTACAGCTACTGCCTGAAATATGAAAGTTAATGATAATGTTTGAATTGCCTTGTACAAAAATGTGAGCTGAAATTACCGCCGTTTTAAAAACAAGACATTGATACATTTTTCAGTTAAACAGCGAAATAGTTTACGTTCTGTTTTAATACATAAAATAAAATCAAAGTGGCGTGAAATCGCATGATATTTTCAGCAAATGTACTGCAAACCGCGATATTAACTTGTCAACAAACTAGCTTCTCAATAATTTTTATGGTATCACAAGCCGCGTGGTGGTTAGCAACGCCTTGTTGAAATGACATGCCAACCAAATCCAATTATCTTACTTTGAGCAAAAAATAATTCTCGCTCGGTAACTTGCAATTTTCGTCTGTTTTCACAACCGATATTCGATATTCCAGAGTTATCGGTGCGAATCTTTTGCGATTCGAATTTTTTCGAATGTAAAGGCATATGTAGGTAGATAGGGTGACTTATAAGAACATCAGATAATTTTATAAACCCAGACAAAATAAATGTTTTTTAAATAATAGACGCCTTATATGTTTTACCAAACATCTTCTGGCAGGTATAAGGGGTTATTTCGAGAGTATTGTTACGAAAATGGAAGCGGCGTATTATCGTTCAACATTAAAACGATAAAGAAAAGCTACACTGACATAACTACGAACAAACCAACAATATCAGTATGAAAGAAAAGGGGATAGACAAGTAAGTGAGAACACAACAACAAGCAATGTGTACAAAATACAGAAACAGCAATGAAATCGCGATAGGGTTCTCGAGAAGGCGAACACACGAACATTCGACTTTAAGAAAATTCATCAAACTGATTACGTGGGCATATAAAAAGGCAAGACAAAGCAGGCAACGAGTAGTAAGAATTCAGTCAGTCTTGTGTAAAGACGCGTTGCGTATGAAAAAAACAGTCGTGGTTTAAAGATTGCCGTTGAAAAGATCTGCGTTGTAAGCAAAGAAGAATAGCGAACAAGCAATTATTGTTGGATTCGTAAAGTTGTAAATAGTGGCACACAAAAGTAGTGCGAACAATAAAGAATTTAATTGAAACTAAACACATATGTATTTATTTTTATTTTGTTTGCAATCAACGAACTCATATTTTAAACGTTTTTAGTATTTTTAAACGAATAGCTTCTAGAAACAATATTTGGCCTCAGTAGTCAACTTAACGGGAATCATTGAGCATTCGTTTCGTGGCTTAAAAACAAATTTAGTTGTAGTAAGCTGGTCTACTACATAAAATATACAGTGAGCGTCAAATGAAGTAAACAACTTACATTATTTGAAAAACGTATGGATACAGTGAAGTATAAGAAACAGTATTTTGTAATTCATTGTAATGGGATGTTTACTTTCATGTGATGCTGGCTACAAGTGCCATCAAGTCTTGTGGATGTACAGTGAGCGTCAAAAGAAACTATACACCATGGATAAAATTCTAACAATCACCAAACTCAACTTTTACCACTTAAGGAGAGTGCCCGAAAAAATTTGTGAAATATTTCGAACTTTTTGTAATTTTTTGTTTTAATTCGAAAAACTGGCAATGAAACAATTTGAAATAAAAAAACGATAATTTTTTTACTGTATGGTTTTTAATGTACATTATTTTTTGACGCCCACTGTATAACACTTAAATTCTAAACATTTTACACTGCAGGCTTATTTAAAAAATAATTCGTTCGATAATCATAATTCGTTCAGTTATATTGTATTTTTAATTACACGATTATAATTAATTTTTATGTGACTTCTTTTATGTTTCTTTTAATTAACAAAGCATGACTCTTTGCTATTCTTCTCTCCGATTGCATTTAGTTATTGGCATCCGCTGATATAATAGCATAAGACAAGTGTTTTAATTGACTTTATGCACTTGAAATGACCCACTGTTATCACTACTAGTGGTTATGCTTTTCTTAGCATAAAAATGTTATGTTTTTGTGAACATGTCTGTGTATTTATTTATTTTTTTTTTAATTTTATTATGGTTAACCTAAAAACATTACAAAAAAAAAAGAAAATAAATGAAACATTACGTTACCGTAAAAATTGCCGAAAATTTTTTTGTTACATAATTATTCGTTAAAACTATTTACGTATACATATACATACATATGTATTGGATATCTATACATAGATACCGAAAAACAGATACTTTTTTCTGTGAATGTATAGGTGCACGAATACAGCTGCTTGCTGGTTCATTGGTGATGGTTTTCTTGGTTTATTTATTGGATTTCGCTTCAGGCTTAAGACGAGTATTAAATTTTGTTTGTGTGTAGTTGTTGTTTTTACTCATTTTAGCCTCGTTTGTAATGGTGTGAATTAATAAAACGTGATTTTGTTTACCCAGGTCCAGTTGAATACATTTTTTTTAAATAAAATGCGAACGAAAAAACAGCAACCGTAACAGAAAGAGAAAAATAAATGTGGGTGTAATCCAAAACATAAGTAAACCTTTTATGTTAATTTTGTTGGTCAAACAAAAAAAAAAAGGTTGTAATAACATTTTTTGATTATATTGGTTTAATATTGAAATGGGACTATGTAGTGCTGTAATGGATTTTAAGCTACGATATGATTGGTAACAATCATATTTTAGTCGCCATAGTCTAGTGGGCAGCAGAATTCTCGAAATAATTCTGAAATTAAATAAAATTGCCATGAAAAGTTTCTCAAAAATCTGGTGTTCGGAATAGACTTTAAACTTTAGGTTCCGCCACTCAGGTATAAAATTAATACACACTGCATGGGTGGTGTGAGAAGCTAGGTTGTATTCCTTGAGAATCTGTCAATATTAGGATATCATACAATTGTATGCTGAGGATAGATTTCTAAAAGTCTGACTATAGATTAGATCGTTATCTGTTCCCATAATTAAAAGTACAATTCACGTTACGATAGAAATGTATTCAATGACCGCTTTATAATCTCACTGGTTTATATATAAAACGCAACCATTCTTATTGCCAGAGTGAATTGGTCAACTATTTGTCTGCCTGCTGACAGTTTCTGGGATGTGCATTCGCAGCAGCAGTTTGTCGTTTCTAATTCACTACCCATATAGCTGCGAAGCAGCTACCTCAGTGAAATTATTATCTCAGAGTCGTTTTTTGCAAGATGCTTATATACTCTAACTACATCCTATAGATATTGGTTGTAGTTTTTTGCAAGAAAGTTATATACTCCAACTACATTTTGCAGATATTCAATGCCCTATTGAAAGTTCTTAAAGCTATCACGTTAAACCCACATTATCTCCTTACTGTACTCTCTCAGCTTTGAGTCATATTCCTGGCTGTCTTTCTTTCCCCTTTGTATTATTCACGATCCTACATAGGTCAGTAGCAAATGAAGAAATATGGCACAAATATTCCAGAAGACTGTGGCTTTCTGTCTGCCCATGCCCTTGCTTTAACAAAACACTGACGCGAATATTGAAGTCGGGAAAAGGAATTATTTTTAAACCAATTATACCAGAATGCGTAAGTTTTTCTATGCAGTAGCTAAACTTAAATCCCATTAAGAAGGTTTTTGGTAATTTTGAATAAAAAAAAACTGCCATTATTACAACTTGCTGTCAAAGTTGGGTTTAGTTAAAGTTAACTTTAGCTAAAGTGAACTTTAAAGTCACCTTTAACTTCTTTTCGTTATTACAAACTACAGATAAAATAAAAATAATTTTTTCAAAAATATGGCAGTACCGGAGCAATGTCGATAACATTTACCAAATTGAACAAAAATTAAAGTTTTTTAAAACGCATTGGCAACGACGGGTTTCGTTTTTTTCTTGTTGTATTTGCTCATTTTGTTTATATTTGAAGTTGCCATATTGCCATAATATATAGTATGTATGTATAACAAGTTCAGACATAAACTTAACTTTAACTATAACTACATGTAGGATGAATTTCCCTTTAGCTTATCGCTCACTTCTACCTTATTGTCCACTTATAATAATGAAAAAGATTTTATCTGCCCTTTAAAATCCTGCCTTTAGTTAAAGGCTAGTTGTTATAATGGCCTTTAATAGTTTTTATACAAAAGGTTTTGCAGATTATTTTTGATTCAAAAGTTGAAATTAAAAATCAAAGCATATACCTTAATACGGGCATACTTTTATTTTATATTTTTCCCTTAAAATTAAGTTCACCTAATTACATTTTATTTATTATAATCAGAGCTACTTGACTAAAGACAAAAATTAATTTTTGTTTTTAATTAATTGATGGTGAAATATAAAATAAAATTATACCGTTTAATAGACGGCGACAAATCGAATGCATGTTTAACCTCAATTTGTTAATAGAGTCATCGAATAGCACGTATGTATGTAAGTACATATCTAAGTGTGTTTGTATGTGAATTTAAAAATTATTCATTTGTTAACAAAAATATTTTATTAATGCTACCGTGTTACATTTAAGAGCATTTGAATTTGACATGTAATTCAAATATTCGCTCCACGTTCTCTTAGAATAAGAGAGCCATTC
The DNA here is from genome assembly GCA_936449025.2 of Sarcophaga subvicina. Lineage (NCBI taxonomy): Eukaryota > Metazoa > Arthropoda > Insecta > Diptera > Sarcophagidae > Sarcophaga > Sarcophaga subvicina. Next base: position 107,636,458 of record OW388083.2, on the reverse strand, counting down.
TTACATTCACTCTGACTGTGGCTTAAGCCATATAATAAAATTTGGTTTGTATACAAAAACTTCATGAATTAATTTTAATTTTATTTATAAATTCACAATAAAATATTTTTTTATTAAAACTTACCAATTAATAATCTAAAAAATCTAGATTAAATTTAATTTATTTTAATAAAATACTACAAACGAACGAGTAAAAGTCTAATTCAATGGATATAGTTTTTGTTAATTTTGTTATGTATTGCAGGTAAACACTTTGTGTATAAGACTTGTCAATTCAGTTTGACATTTGTTAGCTTTTGGTAACAGCTGTTGGCTTTTAAAGCCAAGCTTTAATACATTGTTGTATTTTGTCTAAATAAAGCTTTTATTTTATAAATCAAAGCCTTAAGTTATACTACGTTATACATTATTTTGTGCTTCATTCACATTCGTGGGAATCAGTAGTAGGTAGGGGAAAAAATATGTTTCTGTTACAGAATTTTAAGTGATAAAACAAACACTGGAAACGTTACATATGAGTCAGGTCTGTGTACTATTGAATAATATGCGCTACCGAAAATATTGCTTCTGTTAGAGTAAGTGTGGCTATTAAATCGAGTTTTTTTGATTCCATGGCATCTTCAGCAATTGAGTGTATCTTAAATCTCATTGTGCCTTATTTTGCATTTGGATTTACTATTCCATCCACATAGAGTCCAACTCAGGAAAGAATTAATGCTATAGATAGTTTGTTTAATGAACAAAATTTTCTTTTTCATTTATCACTTAGTGGTTGCGTTCACAAGCAAATTAGATGCATATGGACTTTGAAGACCATTGAAGTGATTGCGGAAAACCTATTGCATTAAAAAAAAGTTCCATTACAGAGTGTGTTGTGGTCTCCGGGTGTCTAAAGGTTGTATTTTTTTAGAAATGATCGTGGTAGAACCATCAATTCAGTGCGTTATGACCATATAGGCGGTATACGGTTTAAACAAGATCGTGCCATGCTTTACAAAATAAGATCGACGTTAGCTTTAATGCATGAGAAGCTTCTAGAAAGAGTGATTTCACGTTTTGGTGACATTAATTGCCCACCAAGACCATACGATTTGACGCTGTTACATACATACATACATATCTACATAAACACACAGTTACTAAAGTAAACATACGGTTAACAAATTTCAGAAATTTATTAACCAATCCGTTTTCGTTGAAAATCTTTATAGTTTCCTCGATTTTAAGACGGTCTTTTGCACACTGAATTGTAGCCCTGCACAGGCCCACAAAAGTATACATCCGATTAACAAATTTCACAAATTTCTGAACCAATGCAAAAGACCGTCTTAAAATCGAAGAAAGATGTCAGACAATTATAAAGATTTTCAACGAAAACGGATTGGTTAAAAAATGTCTGAAATTTGTTAACCGTATGTATACTTTTGTGGCTGAGTGTATATATACATGTAATTCGTCATTACAACCTTTCAGTAGGGATTACGACCTAGTTTCTCACACACTTATGTTGTGTGCGTTAATTTTATACATGAGTGGCGGGGACCTACAGTTTAAAGTCGACTCCGAACGACAGATTTTTTGAGAAACTTTTTCATGGCAATTTTTTATTTACTCTCAGAGTTTTTGCCAGAAATCTGATGAGAGGAAGTCGCCGAAGAAATACTTTTTATATTTTGTTTTGATGTCTGGCCTGGGGCTCGAACCCTGGCTTTACGTCTAATAAGTCAACACACTACCTACTAGACTACGGCGACTTCTGACGCTGTTAGACTTCTTTATTCAGCTGCATCAAGGACTGTGCCCACTCGTATTTTGGAAAACAAACACTAACGCTGAACTAGAGTCAAAAATTTGCGAAAAAGTGCTCTATACTCTACACTATTCGATAAGGTGTTTCAAGGATTCGAAAAGGTTTGATACGTTAGCTAAACTGCCCATATAACCCGTCAAAGGATTTGTGCAATTCATACGACTTTGTATTGAATACATTTGTTTGTTTGTGAACGCTCAATGCTATGCTGTATTGTGTATCTCATGGCATTCAAACAATTTGATATTCCGAAACCAACACAACTTTTTAAAAACATATGAAAACATATACACATTTGATTTCATTCACACAATTTGATAGCACGAAACCAATACAACGTTTAAAAACATGAAAAAAAATGGGTATGAGTGTATCGGATTTTTACATGAAAATTATCAACAACAAGCATACACTGTTGTATGTTCTTCCAACAATACAATGAATACAACGATACAACGGCTTGTGTGAATTGACCAAATCTTTCTGTGATAAGCTTTTGTGTACCTCATAACCGATTGCAGCCAGTATTCATATGTCATACTCATACTTTAATTACTGCTGATAATAATTCTTTCCTTAGCATACATTAGAAACCCTTCGATACGTCTTGGTATCAATTAACCTGTAGAAAATTAAAGCGAATGAAAATACATGTGTTCCTGTATTATGTGCAATATGTAGGCAGACATGTGCATCCAATGAAGTGCCTCAAATATTGAATATAAAATCTCTTGGCATACGCCTGCTAACTTGGAAATTTCAATTAGAAACAAAATTTGCAATACTTAGTGGAAACATTTGCCTGAGGCTGAAATGTAAAATTTGTGTGTAGAATTTCATTGCAAAAATCAATACGGCTTTTTGGAAGAAAATTATTATTGGAACTACATAAACTTTACATACTAAAACTTGTACATAAATAAGGATGTCGGCAAGCAAACAATTAGAATATAGATTTGAAAGTCTATATATAAAGTGAAAGTCTATATATAATGTTACAATGTTTTTTAAATTTCCTTACTATATTCGGCTTAAAAAGAAATACTGCAGCTCTTATCTGCGCTTAAAAAATGCTTTTATTCTTTTCAGTTAAAATTTATTCCTTTTTGGGGTTTTGATCGGTAAAATGTTGATAAAGGAAGTAACCGTTTTATAGGTTTAAAGATTGAATCGCTAATTGTTAGTTCTAACATTAAATTAAAGATTTCAATAAAGTAACAAAGAAGCGATTATATACGCGTTTGCATAATTTTTCAAAATCAAATAAAATGAAACTGAAGAAATTATTTTTTTTTTTAATTTTATTAATCACAAAATTATAAAAAAGAGTATCTTACAAAAATTCATATAAAATAATAGATTTAATATCATAAAGTACAAAATAATATTTTAACTAAAACTAAGTAACAAAAAATAGAAAAAATAAAATCGAATTTCGTTTCAAATAAAAATAAAAAAATTTCAATAACAAAAAGAATACACTCGTATTAAAGGAAAAAGATATTTTTGATTTTCGATTATCACTTAAAGCAAACCAAACAACGAAATAACCAACCAGTAATCAAATAATATTGGTGGCAGCAAATAAATTGAGGTGTTAAAAGTCATCAGCATTCAACAAAAAAAAAGAAAAATTAAAATCAATTCATGAATAAAGCCTTGATTAACAAAAAAACTTATGTTTCTCCTTGTGAAAAGACAATCAGCCAAAAATTAAGTCCATGTTAGAATGTAGATTTTTACAGACAAAATTTGTCTATGTCTGACGGCAAATGGACTTGACTTAGAGTTCAATTGAAAATGAATTGTTCTCAATATAAACATATGTATGTATGTGAGCTTCAGCTTTAAGTTAAAGCTGCTGTAGAGTGTAAATGAGATTTTAAAGTTGTAGCTGGCTATTGAGCTCTTTATTATTATTCATCATTGACAGCAGGGCCAGCCAGAGTTCATTAATAGTGTCGCCTAGGTTTTAGGCAAACCATCTGTTGTTCAAATTATTTTTAAATTATAAGAAATTGAATTTCAATTTCAATTATTATTTCATATTCAATAATTTAATAAATGTTTTCTTTTCTTTGTTTACAATTCATTTACTAAACACTTCAATATTACTACACACACATACATACACTTTAAAATGGACTCGTACTTATTCCACAGCTTCGATTATTTCATATTCTGCATCGAGAGAATGATCGTAATCGATGTTGTATTTGTTTTTGATTTTGCTTTTGTAGTCTTTCAATTCATCATTATCGATATTGTTTTTGTTTTTGTTGCTGTTTTTGGCATTTAAGGATTTTTTCATACTGTTAACATTCCTGCTGTTGTTATTGTTGTTATAATTAACGTTATTGCTTGCCATATTGTTGTTATTTTGATTTGATTTTTGTTGGTTTCTTTGATGATGTTGATGATGGCCGCCATTATTTTTATTGTTTTTATTATGATTTCTAACGCTTGGTTGTTGTTTTTGTTGTGGCTTTTCATCATTGTTGTTGTTAAAATGATTTTTACTAAAGAATTTATTATTTTTACTATTAAAACTATTACGATTACTACTGCTAGTACTGCTACCACTACTGCTGCTGCTGCTGCTGCTTGTTCTACTGCTTAAATTTAAAATGTTATTGAATGTATTGGTGGTGGTGCTACCACTAGCAATATTGCTGCTTTGGATTAAATGTTGCTGCTGTTGTTGTTGTTGCTGTTGTTCTTTTTGTTGTTGTTGTGAGTATTTAGTGTGGCCTCTAAAACTATTTTTGGTATTATTACGAGTAATTATAGTTGCTGTAGTTGCTGTAGTTACTGAAGACGAGGTTCCTCCTTGTCTATGTCGGCTATTTGGTGGTGGTGCTGGTGGTAGTGGTGGTATTAAATTTAATTCTAATTTTAATTGTTGTTGTTTCTCTTGTTGTCTTATCTTTGTTTTAACATTTCCTTGTCGTTGCCGTTTAAGTTGCTGTTGTTGCAATTGTTGTCTTGCCAAGATTTCATTGTGTTTCTTCAACATTTCATTCTCGTTTAAATTCATTTCCTTCTCACGCGCAGTATTAGGTCTTTGTTGTAGTTGTTGTTGTTGCTGTTGTTGTTGTTGGGCCTTATATCAAATGTTGTTATCATCGTTGGCAAATTGATTGGCCTCCGTTGTTCGATAGAGTTCATCGTTATTTTCATACAATTGTTCAGCCGCCGGGCAATTGACATTGGACCACCAGTCACAAACGCGTACAGCTTGATTGAAAACCGTGCCATTGGGACAAAGGAATGAATACTGATGGCCCGAGTGTAGACACCAATGCCAGACCTAGATTTTTGAGAGAAAAAGCAGAAACGAGTGGAAGTTTAATTTAAAATAAATGAAATCATATTTGTAAAATCGTAAAATAACTAAGGCGTGTGTAAAATGTAAAAAATTTGAAGTAAACTAATAAGCCTTTAACCAATACTCTATTTGTTGAACACATACATACTTAATTGGTCATTACAACTCTTCAGTCAGGTTTAAGACCTAGGTTCTCACTCCACCCATATGTTGTATGTGTTAATTTTATTCATGAGTGGCCGAACAACAGATTTTGAGAAACTTCATGGCAATTTTATTATCTCACAGACATTTTGCCAGAAATCTCAGGAAGTCATCGGTGAAACATCCTTTTTTATTTCATTTTTCGGAGATGTCTGACCTGGAGTTTGAACCGTGGCCTCAGGTCTAATAAACCAGCACACTACTTACAAGACTACTTGCTTTGACAAGGAAATTCTGGAAATATTTCGTTGTTATTTTGAATCGAAATATGAAACACTAGGGGCGAGAGTTACAAAAGCGCATGGATCTTGATTCGAACGTAAAAGATTTATAAATGAGACCTCAGTCCGATAACGATATAGTGGAGTCTCGCTGAAATTCATCTCAGCAGTATGTGGATATTAATGAATAGAAAGTCTTATGTCGTAATACTATGTTCAACGGGGTTCATATAATACACTGCCAATGTGAACTGGGTCATTGATAACGACTCTATCTGTTCAGACGATATAGATACGGATGTGATCGATATCAACAGAATAGTTATCATAGGCCACGTTTAACTGGTAGGTTGGAGTGGTGGCTTTGATACCAAAGGCTCCCTTGAACATGCATAGCGGCCCATTGTAAAGGGTCCGCCAAATAACTTTTTTTTTGAAAATGCTTTAAAAAACCGACTGAATATTTTCTCAAATTTCTTTTTTATTTGAAAGTACAATCCTCCCGGTTAATAATGGAAAATAATTTCATTCAAATGGCTGCCTAGGCTGGCCATGCAGTAGCCTACACCAAAAGATGCCGATTTTGGCAAAAAAATCATCTTTTCAGATGAAGCTCATTTTGTTCTTGGCGGGTATGTAAAGAAGCAAAATTGTCGCATTTGGGGCACAGAAAACCCGCACGCATACATTGAAAAGCCGACGAACGAGTCACTGTTTGGTGCGGACTATTATTTGTGGGGTGCCGTCAAAGATAAGTGTTACGCCGACAAGCCAGAGACGCTTTAAAGGACAATACTCGTGAAGCCATTGGTGAAATACAGCTGCACACAATCGATAATGTGCTTAAAAATTGGACCGATCGTGTAGTCTACTGCATGGTCAGCCGAGGCAGCCATTTGAATGAAATTATTTTCCATTATTAACCGGAAGGATTGCACTTTCAAATAAAAAAAGAAATTTGAAAAAGTGTTCAGTAGTTTTTTTTTAAAGCATTTTCAAAAAAAAAGTTTTTTGGCGGACCCTTTAAAAGCAATTCCTGTGCTGACAATTCCCACCAACCTAGGGAAGGAGTTGCTCATCTTTACATCAATGGTTGATAGCTCCGTCAAGCTGACACGAAATGGAGAGCCAAATAACCTATATCTGCACATCGCAAGAGATGGGCATTAACAAAGAAAGGGAATAACAGTCTCCTCAGAAGTCGTCAGATGGGAGCTGCATTCTTTCCGCGTGTCTTCCTATAAGACAATGGCTCGTAAGCATGGCCAGTGTGATCGAAATGACGTTACGATCAAGTCCGTGTAACTGAGTAACGTTTAACTGGTGGTCTATCAACACTATTCTCACGTGGATAAAATTAGCACAGAAACGATTATGATAAAAAAACTGTTTTTTAACGTGAATCAGGCTCATTGGGAATACAAATACACATACACACATAATTGGTCATTACAACCCTTTATTCAGGATTACGACCTAGTTTCTTACACCACTTATATAGTGTGCGTTAATTTTAATGAGTGGCGAGACCTACAGTTTAAAATCGATTACGAACGACAGATTTTTGAGAAACTTTTAATGGCAATTTTCTATTTACTCTTAGAGCTTTTGCCAGAAATCTGCTGAGATGAAGTCAGCGAAGAAATATTTTTTCATGTTTCGTTCAGTTAGAGATGCCGGACCTGGGATTTGAACCGTGGCCTCACGTCTAACAAGTCCAATGTCATTATACTACCTTCATTGGGTTCATATAATATGCTGCCAACGTGGGTCATTGATAACGACTCTATCTGTTCAAGCAATAGAGGTGCGGGTGCAGTCGATATCAACAGAACGGTTTTCATAGGGCGCCTTTAACTGGTGGCTTATAAACACTATTCTCAGACGGGTGGAATCAGCACAGCACTCTAATCAAATTATGCAAATTTAGTATAGGGAAGAGTCGCCGTGGTCTAATAGGTAGTGCATCTGCAACTAAACGAAATATGACAAAATATTTCTTCGGCGACTTCCAATAAGTGGTGTGGGAAACTAGTCTTATTCCTGACTAAACGGTTGCAATGACCAATTATGTATATGTACATATGTAGTATAGGGAAGGGAGTAAATTTTGTTTTTCTTAAGTTTCAATTATTTGATGAAATCGTTAGTTATGTTAAGAAAATTAATTCCCTTCCAGCATATTTACCTGACATCTTGTTTCCGTATCTGCATAGTAACCAGGCAAACGGCCTTGGCAATTAAACGATAGACCCTTGGGCACAGCATCATAAATCGGATAATCAACACCAGCCTCATAGCCATCAATTTGCTAAAAAATTAAAAAGAAACAAAAAGGTTTAATTAAACATTTATTAACACAATAATTAAGTAATAATTAAAAGAGAGAAAAAAAGCACATTTTGTAATGATAAGCATGGAAAACATACATATTTGTTATGAGCATTTTTTGCAAAACATGACCTTCACATGTCACAAACTAATGAAAAACGCAGAACAATTTTAATGGATGTTTAGAAGAAAGAAAAAAACAAAAAGGCACCCCAAATAGATTTGAAAAAAACAAACAAAAATATTCGTATTGAAACAAAAAGTTACAAAACCATTAAATAAATACACACATGCATACATACATACATATGTACATGGTTGTAAAGAATTAAAAATTTTAATTAAAATTTTTTCCAAAAAAAATCAACAAAATTTAAAGAAAAAACAACAAAAACCAAAAAAATAGATTCAAAGCTCATTTGAAATTCTAATTTAAGTTTTGAAAATCACATAAAAATCATTAAAAACAAAAACATAAAACAATGGAAATAAAAAACATACATACATACAATACACCATACATATGTATCATATGTACCATAAGTTGTGTTGATGCCACAAAATATTTTCATATACAGACTAGAAATTAAATGAATGCAAGAATAGATGAACGAATGAATGAATGAATGAACGAATGAAGTCAGAGTAACAAGTTAATGAAATAATTTCAAATGAATTGTTTTTAAATACAATATTTGTTGTTGTTCTTGTTTGTTTTTTTTTTAAATACATATAGAGCAACAATGTGCAACTTGCAACACAATATTTGTTTTGTTGCTTTTGTATTTGTTTTCGCTTGTAATTTTGTTAATTTTATTCATTTATGTGTGGTTGTCATATACAAATAGAAATAAGCAAAAATGATTAATAGTGTTTATGAGGTGATAAAGTGTACTATAGGGGGTGGAATGGCGGACCCATAAAGTTTTAACTTTGAATGACAATAAAAAATTCTTTATTCTTTCAAATGCGTATGCAACCGTAACATCCGAAATCATCATCATTTCATTGTTTTAAAAAGCGAGCATAAAAAATTGATTATTCATCAAACTGTCACAGTGCCCTACCCAAGTATTTCGAGTATTCTAAGCGGTTGGGTATTGGTAACAAAAAAAAAACAATTATGTGGTCTTAATATGTACAACATAATAATGAATGAATGTAAACTAAACTGAATAATGTGAATAATCAAGGACTTTTATAAAATTATTATACATGGAGGCCTGACATCAAAGTCCAAAAGTTGAAAGTACCAGAAATATGGCCATATCGTCCTAAATTTTAACGTTTGATTTAAGTATTCTGAGAATCTTTATTACAATCGTGTATAGGAAAACAACTTGAGAGGGATTCTGTAATAATTTTAAGAGGTTTGTTGTAGAGTTGCTAGGATGCTAAAAAATCGAAGGTGAGGGCTATTCTTCTCTGGCGTTGTGCGGAATCATAAAGTTTTTCGGAAAAGTTTTAAATTGTTTAACTAGAATTCAAGCTTCTCAATGGAATTTAAGTCTAGCTACTGTATTAGAAGTCGCCGTGGTCTAGTAAGTAGTATGTTGGCTAATTAGACGCGAGGCCGTGGTTCAAACCCCAACCCAGACTGCTCAAACAAAATGAAGTATGAAACAATATTCTTCTGCGACTTCCTCTCAGTAGACTTCTCGCAAAAATTTAGACAGCAAATAAAATTTCCATGAAAAGAGTCGACTTTATGCTTTAGTTTCATGTTTAAAATTTACACACACCATGTAGGTCGTAATCCTGACTCGGGTTGCAACGACTAATTATGTATGTATGTATATACATTTTGGATAAATTTTAAGACTAATATAGTGAATTAGGAAATTGTATGGTCCGTATACAATTTTAGGGTTAATACCCATTTGCTGTATGTGGCTTATATATGTACATGACAACACTTTGTGATACTAAATATAAAAAAAATTTTGTCCGTTCATACATTTTGTTCCAACTACTTGGATGGATTCATCTTTACAAGTTAAGTTCAAGCAATCTAATGCAGCAAATAGTTAGAAAATATGGCTGATTTGCTTTTTACTATCGGTTGGGCCAGCTGTCGGTATAAATTTGAATCATCGGTTATTTCGAATAATGAATCCATTTACGCTTAAGCACCATTGGGATTTATTTCCAAAACAAAGACAATAAGTCGGTAATTTTTTGCCAAAAAAAAATTCATCTTTTCGAATGAAGCTCAATTTTCATCTTGGTGGGTACGTTAATAAGCAAAATTTCCATATTTGGGACTCAGAAAACCCACACGTGGTTATACAGAAGCCAATGCATCCATTACGAGGGATTGTTTGGTGCGGCTTCTGGAGCGGAGGCATCATTAATTTATTGATGTTCATGATATTGATGTGAATGATGTTTGGTTTCAACAGAATGGTGGAATTTGCCACACATCACCACATCGGCTGTTTAATTAGCCGAAATGGTGATGCCAGCTGTTATTTGACACCGTTGGACTATCTTGAAGTCGCCGTGGTGTAGTAGGTAGTGTGTTGGCTTACTATTTGTAAAGCCCGGGTTCGTATCCCAGGTCAGACATCAAAAATGAAATATGAAAAAAAAAAAAATATTTCTTCGGCGACTTCCTCTCAGCAGATTTCTGGCAAAAACTCTGAGAGTAAAATAAACTGCCATGAAAAAATTTCTCAAAATTCTGTCGTTCGGAGTCGACGTTAAACTGTAGGTCCCGCCACTCACGTATAAAATTAACGCACACAACATGAGTGGTGTGAGAAGCTAGGCCGTAATCCTGACTGAAGGGTTGTAATGGCCAATTATGTATGTATGTATGTTGGACTATTTTCTGTGGGTTGCCGTTAAAGAAAAGTGTTATGCTTTCAAACCAGAGACAATTGAGTATTTTAAGGCCAACTTTCGTTATGTTATGGCCGAGATACGACCCCATACACTCGAAAGAGTGTACAAAAATTGATCCGATCGAATGAGGTACTGTGAGGCCAGCCGCAGCAGCCATATGAATGAAATAATATTCCATTTCTAACCGAAACGATTGTATTTCACAACAAAAAAATAAATTTAGCAAAATTTCTAATCGTTTTTATTGCATTTTTAAAATTTAAACTTTTAAATCACCCATCCTACATAAATATTGACGTTTAAAGTAAGATTTGTAGAATTAGTTCACGCTGTAGTCTAGTAGGTAAGCGAGAACTCGCGATTTCAAACTTCAGCTCTTATATATCGAAAATAAAAAATATTTATTTCGAGAGTCTTCTGTCAAATGTAGAGAAAGTTTCTGAAATCAGTTTTTCAAAGTTGAAGTTTATCTCTAGGTTCTGCTAATCATGGGTTAAAGTTAATATACACCACATGTGCGGTTCTGACTAAAAGGTTGCAATGGCCATGAAAACAAATGGTTTTTATTATTTAATAGAAATGATCATATCAGGAGTCGAACGAACTTATCTACAATCTTATTTACAGCTTAAACCTTACGTTACAGATCTGGAACACATTTAGCTATGTAGGAATTGAACCTCAGTATTAAAACAGAGGAAAACCAATGCAACACAGAGTATATATACATATATGCTAAATACGAACAGAACATTTTAAAATTTATTTACATTTCTTATACGCCCCCATAACCTACATATGTACAGTAATGAAGAAATATTATTTTTATATTTTTCTCTTTTTTGTTACAAGCATTTTGATTTCTCAATAAGTATTTCCTGCTAATAAAGCTGTTATTAAATTTGAAAGTACAATTCTTCCGGTTAATAATGGAAAATAATTTCATTCAAATGGCTCCCTCGGCTGGCCATGCAGTAGCCTACACCAGAAGATGCCGATTTTGGCAAAAAAAATCATCTTTTCAGATGAAGCTCATTTTGAACTTGGCGGGTATGTAAACAAGCAAAATTGTCGCATTTGGGGCACAGAAAACCCGCACGCATACATTGAAAAGCCGACGCACCCAAAACGAGTCACTGTTCGGTGCGGATTTTGGTCCAGAGGCATAATTGGGCCATTTTTCTTCGAAAATGAGCAAGGAGTGGCCGTTACAGTCAATGGCGATCGTTATCGGGCCATGTTGAACGAATTTTTGTTCACAAAAATTGAAGAGGAGGATATTGGCAACATTTGGTTTCAACAGGACGGCGCTACGTGCCACACAGCCGAAGCTACACTCGATGTTTTGCGCCCTGTTTTTGAAGATCGTATTAACAGCCGCAGAGCTGATGTCATTTGACCACCTCGGAGCTGCGATTTGACACCGTTGGACTATTATTTGTGGGGTGCCGTCAAAGATAAGTGTTACGCCAACAAGCCAGAGACAATTGACGCTTTAAATGACAATATTCGTGAAGCCATTGGTGAAATACAGCTGCACACAATCGATACATACATACATACATAATTGGTCATTACAACCCTTCAGTCAGGATTACGACCTAGTTTCTCACACCACTTATGTTGTGTGTGTTAATTTTATACATGAGTGGCGGGACCTACAGTTTAAAGTCGACTCCGAACGACAGATTTTTGAGAAACTTTTCATGGCAATTTTATTTTACTCTCAGAGTTTTTGCCAGAAATCTGCTGAGAGGAAGTCGACGAGGAAATACTTTTTGTATTTTTGTTTTGATGTCTGGCCTGGGGCTCGAACCCTGGCTTTTCGTCTAATAAGCCAACACACTACCTACTAGACCACGGCGACTATCACAATCGATAATGTGCTTAAAAATTGGACCGATCGTGTAGACTGCTGCATGGCCAGCCGAGGCAGCCATTTAAATGAAATTATTTTCCATTATTAACCGGAAAGATTCTACTTTCAAATAAAAAAAGAAATTTGAGAAAATATTCAGTAGTTTTTTTTTAAAGCAAAAAAAAAGTTATTTGGCGAACCCTTTATAAAAATGAAAACTTAAAAAGAACACCTTATATTTGAAATGATAATTTTTTTTTAATTTTTTATTCATATTCACCAATCATAGGGTATTTAATAATATTAATTGCTTCAACATCTAAATTAATGACACAATTTTTTTCTACCGAAAAGTAAACATAAATAAAAAGGAATTGATTTACTACAGTAAAAAAGCTGTAGAAGAAGCATTATAGCAGCAGTTCTTCTACTATTTTTTTTCATGTGATGATTAAATGTTGCTGACTTTTCATGCGTTTAGCTGTGTGGTGTAGACAGCTTATGAGTCAATTAGTATTTGATATCACTGTAGTTGTACATGTTGTTGTTGTTGTTGCCATTGCGGCTTTTGTTTTACTATGTACAACAGCAATGTTATAAATAAAATGGTAGCTGATGCAGCAACAACACTGGCACCTGTAGTTATACTCGTATGCAGTTTGTTGATGTTGTTGATGATGATGTTGATGCAACATGTTGTAAAAATTTTTCTTATCTTGATGCCTGGCTATTGAAGCATTTCGTTTTTTGTTTTAAATGTTTTCTTTCTTCTTCTTTTTTTGTTGTGTTTTTCCTCTATTCTATAGTGTATAGAGTGTATTGGGTGTGAGTGTTTTGTTTTTGAATGGAAGCCAAGTAAAGTAAAGATGACTTGGCTCATAGAGTCAATTAAAATGCAAATTTATTTCCCTTATTAAATAATTCAAAACGTATAACAATAACAACAAGTATTGTTGCTGCTACCGCCGCACAATTTGTTGAATATATGAAGTCAAGATAATGTTGCAAATATTTTTTGTTTTGTTTGTAAATCATTTTCGACATCAGTATGTCAAATATTTTTAGGTTAAATTCATTGGATTACTTTGCAGTGTTCTAAATACTTCTGATGGATGAATGATGAGAAATTATAAGATGGAAAAATAATATGAAATATTTTATAATAAAATTGATTTGAATTTGTGATGAAACTCATCACAAATATGGTCACAACTGACCAGTAAATTGATTGAATCATACAAACTTTGTATTTGCAAAAGCAAACGAAGTTATTGTTGCATGGAAACAGCAGGCTGATGTTAATGTTAAAACAAATCACTTAAAAAAGTACATGCAACCTCATACATAACATAATTGGTCATTACAACCCTTTAGTCAGGACTAGGACCTAGCTTCTCACACCACTTATGTTAAGTGTGTTAATTTTATATATAAGTGGCGGCATCTACAGCTTAAAGTGTACTCCGAACGACAGAGTTTTTGAGAAACTTTTTCATGGCAATTTTTATTTACTTTCAGAGTTTTTGGCAGAAATCTAGTGAGAGGAAGTCACTGAAGAAATTTTTTTTGTATATTTTTGTTTTGTTGGAGATGTCTGATCTGGCGTTTGAACTGTGGCCTCATGTCTAATGAGACAACACACTACCTAATAGACTACGGCGACTTTGGAAACCTCATCCATGTCTATTCGCATTGCATCACTTTCTTTGCAACTTACAAAAAAACGTAATCCAAACAGTGAATGTAAATTTATCTGCTAACCTGATAAGCAGAAGGTCGTTAATTTTCTAATTACAACTCGTTGACACAATTTGCAACATTCACCACAAAATCACACATACAGGTCACAACGTTAAACGATTTGCTTTGGGTTTAAATGAAAGGTGCAAGTACTCTTTCAATTTTCTTCTGTTGCTGTTGTTGGTGTTTTGCTTTTGATTTGCATTTTAATTTTCTGCTTAGTTCCCCTGCGAGTGCAGCAATCATGTTGCAATTTGCTGCAATTGGGTCTGGTGGTATATTTTGGCAAACAAAAAAAAAACCTTAAAAACATCTTCGAAATGCATCTTCTTCGTTTAAGCTTCTCTTTGAGTTTTTGGTTTTCATTGTGTGGCATTTCCAAATTGTAATGCACTATATAATGTAAGATTGCTGTGTGTTGTTGTTGTTGCTGTTTTTGTGTCTTATTTCTACACCTTCTATTTTTTATGTGGGTAATTGTTATACATTTTGTTGTTGTTGTTGTTGTTGTTATTGTCTATAGTGGTTGCAACTTGTGTTACTTTAAGATTTTTTTCGTTTTTTAATTTTTTTTTTGGCGTGGGAGTTTTTTGTTGTTGTTCTCTTCAGCCAAGTTTTACGTTTTTTTTTTGTTTTTTTATGGAAGTATCTTGTAGTTTTTGTTTGTTTATTTTTAAATACTTATAGGAACTCCACCGAGAAAACGAACGAGTGTAGATCAGTATCAACAATGACAACAAAGAGACAAATGTGTGCAATCACTTTATTGAATTATCACTCTTGTCAATTTCGTTGACAGTTTTTTCTATTATTTCGTTTTCGTTTCTTTTTGTTTTCGTACTTCAATTTCTATTTTATCATTGTCTTTTGTCTTTTTTCTTGTTTTTATTTTTATTTTCATTTGCAATTGATGCGATTTTTGGGTTTCAGAAGTTCTCATGACTCATGTCTGGCGAATACAAAGTATATGCGATTTGTCACAGTGTGTCGAAATTTGGCAAAACTAAATGACTACAGATCACAAGTTATCACCTGAGTGATTTATAAATTGTTCATTTATAACAGTTATTTGCCAAAAAATGCAAACTTAGATTTGAATTTACTTTTCAGTTTTACGAAATACTTTAAATAACTTTGACTTATTAATGGTGAGTACTTAAGTTTGATGTCTACATTACAGTAGTTAATCATCATGGAGATCATTATTAAATATGTCTTAAGAGAATAGAAAAGTATTTAAATTATAGTTGGTAAGGTTTGTGGAGACTTAATGCCTATGAACACATTATGCACACTAGCAATCCGATGTGTAAAAGTAACACAAGATAAATTGACTTTATTTATTGCTAGAAAATTAAAATTTGGAATGGTTTTTACTGTCATCACTAAGCTGTGGTTTTAGCTAACTCCTAGCTAGGACTCATCCTTATGTAACTACTTATTTTAACTACACAGCAATTATAGATTTTTCTTCATCCTTCTGAAAAGTAACTCAGTTGTGATCATACAGGGTTATACTAAAATCGGTTATTTTAATTAATGTTAGTTTATCACGAATGAATTAAAATCTAAGTGAGGAAAAATCTCACTGTGTGAATAAAGATATAAATTAACGTTTATTTAGACTTATAATTTCCTATATTGAATTTAGTTTACATACATACGTAATTTGCGATTACAACCATAGCTGCCAGATTTGACGATTTATCGTCATTTTGACGATTTTGAGCTCCAAAAATATCATATTGACGATTTGACGATTTATGTCCTTATTTTGACGATTTTTGGAAATTAAAAATTTACATCATATTCTTCACTTTAGTACATTAAAAGCCACTTTAAGCTTTGCATTTACTTTGCAATTGTTACTATTAGAAATTTATGTTAATAAAAACAAGGAATAAAGTATTGTATTTTTAAGTTATTTTCGAATACCTGTGATGATTTTTCCGTATTTTATTCCTTTTTAACCCCTTAAATACCAAAAAATTGCAACTACTAAATAACCTCGTAGTTGAGAATAATTTATCACTTGTCGTTGTAGACAATTTTAAAAATTCGAGTATACCTTCCATTATTACCTTCGGAAGAACAAAGACAAGCGTACGACCAACGCTCAGGGGATGGATGGCATTGTGTTTGGAACTATCAAAATATGTTATGAGAAGAGAGCGAAGAAGAAAGAGAGAACAGTGTTAACGGACACTGGGCTTGTATGTTTTTATACCATAATATTATCCATATTATTCCACATACGAATAGTCCGACTAAAAAACGTATTTTACTGTAACGCAGTGTGCGATCCACTGGCCAATCGACCACATACAGATGTAGTGGTTGAGAGAGACGAGCGTTACGTAGGAATATATGATTTTCCCCTTATTTCGTTCGAGCCAAATCCTTCTGTCGAAGCGATAGAACCGTGAAATACAAACCACATTTCAACGATGCTCTAATGATTCAATGGAGTTAGATACACTACCGTCATTAACGAGCTACTGCGGCCTTTTCTGTACAATGTTGAGGCACCGACCCATACACGAGAGATGTATTCCAGTCTCTGTCGGTTACAAATGGTGTAAATAGTAAGATCAGATGATAAGATCTTAAGAAGGAACTGAAGCAATTGAAGCCAACATTACACTGAATTTTCATGCTCAGAATGTCAAGAGCTTCTGACTCCCTAAGATTTACACCGCCCATAGATTCATTTATCTGGCTGCTATGATTACAACCCTTCAGTCAGGATTACGACCTAGCTTCTCACATCACTTATGATAGGTGTAATAATTTTATATATGAGAGACGGCATCTACAGTTTAAAGTCAACTCCGAACTACAGATTTTTGCGAAACTTTTCATGGCAATTTTATTTTACTCTCAGAGCTTTTGCCAGAAATCTGCTGAGAGGAAGTCGCGGAAGAAATGTTTTTCATATTTTCGTTTTGATGTCTGACCTGGGGTTAGAACGATGGCCTTACGTCTAATAAGCCAGCACACTACCAACTAGACTATGGCGACTTCATTTAGCTTATTGATAAAAATGTTGCCTTAACTAAGCCCATATTTATTTCTGCAATCAATACCATTCCACTGTATAACATTGTGAGTTTAAACGTTATGTGGTTGAAATATTTCCTTACTTATAATTAAATGCAAAACGAAGATGACTCTTCAAGTCCTTTACTTAGTAATTTTCCTGTCATCAATTAAAAGATCACCAATACTCTTGTCAACAGGCACCTATTCGCTGCATAATTTAGTTTATTTTTGACAGCCCTTGATATCATGCATGATAGCGTGATTTGAGAAGGAAAGGGGGGAAAAAGAGAATTTTGTGAAAAAATGGGACAAAATCAATGAATTACAGATTAACTGCTTCCATGCCTGAGGAAATTACGGGGGAGAAAGAGATTTACGATGATGTCATACCACTAAAAAAATTGTTTTCTGGAAGGAATAAAAAAAATTGGAGAAGCATTGCACAAAATGTATGGAACTCAAAGATGACTATGATATTTTTGATCCAACCACCTATATCTAAGATTTAAGAGCTCACATAATGTCCACCCAGGATTGACGGCCCAGACGTAGAGGCATTGGAAGCCATGCAACAAAAAAATCATGGTATAAACTCAAAGGGATTTTGGAAGTTGCATCAAAAGAGAATTAAAAAAAACGACGTTGCAAAATTCAATGTGCAAATCGGTTGTATTTGAAACGTCTGATAGAAACAAGAGATGCAGGTCTGAGCAATAGAACAGGATTTGTATGCATCGATAGTGTATTGTCAGCACAACCAATAACCCGACTGTATAGTTTTTATAGCTCTACGTTGCAGCCCAGACTCGTCATCATCTTTTCAACACAGGCTTGTAAAAATCGGTTATAAGAGGTTTTCCTTTTTGGCGATAAGGGAAAGAGAGGGAATAGAAGAATTAACGTCAAAATGACAAACTATTGAACAGAATTTTACTTATTTGGCTTAAATAAAATCCATTTCGTGCGTCCACAATCATTCAATTTCATGTGTAAATAATAAATTTTTATTAACTTTTTATAGTCGCTCTTATTACTCTTATACCGAACATGTGTGTGTTAATTTTATTCAAGAGCGATCAACAGTTTAAACTCGATTTTGAACAACAGATTTGCGAAGCTTTTACATGGAAGGAAAACTGATGATAGGTGTTGGCTAAAAGTAAAATTTTTTTTACATTTCTTAATGCAAAGTATCACAGCTGAGGTTTGAACCAGAGATCAACAATAAATAGTTTTTTTGCTACACATAAGCGCTCATGAAATTTTCAATATTAGTGAGTCAACAATATTGAAATTTAACTATGTACTCTGATTCATTCGTACTCACTACAACGTTGATTTGTAAGTACAGGTTGCAATGACTATACGTAGACCGTCGATATCAAACTCATACCATAAGCCTACTCATTTAGATTCATAACTTTAGAAAAATATTTATAAATGATTCGATTCGCTCGAAATTTACAGTCTTAGCTGTTGTTGTTGCATTTACATAAGCAAAAAAGACAGACCAGCAAGCCGAGCAAACATACAACCATTTAGTGAGTATTTTAGTGTACGTACGCGAATCATACTTATTTTATGATTCTTGTAAATGTTGAGTTATGGAGAGTTGAAATCAACAACATCATACGTGTTGTTAAGTATTAATATGATTAGTACTTCAAAGTTTAAAAATGAGTAGAGGGGTTCCATGATATTAAAATAAGTATGAATGCGTATAAGTATCAGATATTATGAGTATGATTCGATTCTACTCATCTTTTTGATTCGATTCTACTCATCATTGCTGATCTCTGATGCACACCTGCATAGAATTAAATCACTTCTAGCTTAGAATCGTTTCTTTCTTCCCAAAATTAGAACACAGTAGAACTAGTAGTAAATTAATTGTTGGGTTTGTTGTGAGACAAACCTTAGCTCAAATCCAATATGACATCACAATTTACCCTGTTGTAGGGCATACAAAGCCAAAACCTACAAGAAACCACAAATAAATTGCGATTGTAGAAGAGAAACTACTCGTAAGACGTTGCGGGTAGTGATTTCAGTAACAATCCAGGCAGTCTTGCAAATTATTCTTTTTTTAATGAAATTCAGCCTTAAAAAGCGTTAAAATGATGCCTAGTAAGCTAACATAATGCCGAAAAGGTTGCTGGGACAGTATGATTACAAGTCTGAGAATCCGTGACCAATTGCTGGCCACAGACACTACATTGCAACCACATTCGTTTTCATGAGAAGGCCCTTTAAGACTGTCAGAAGATATGCTTCTTTTGGGACATGATAATACATATATTCAACACAATGTCAGTCTGATGAAATCTGGATAGAGTATAGAGTTTTTTCCCCTAAGAGAATGCCATTTTGAAAGTAAACCACAAAGATACTGGCTTTAGTCCTATCACAACACTAGTTTTGAATACAACCACCCAAGAAATAGACTAGCCCATCACTTTTATTTCGGCAAGCTAGAGCCTCTATAACAAATAGTCATCATAAGTAAATAACAACATCCTTATTTTGAAAAAATTGGAAACCCTCCACCTTACTGGTCTATGTATGTCTCAAAAAAAATTAAATTTTTTAGGAGGTCAAATTCCAATGAGTCCTTAACCAATAAAGATTAAATGCTAATGGCCCATAACATTTTCAAGTACTTATAGACAAAGATATTTTCAAACCAACATTAAGTTGAAACAAAACCATCCCTAATGGGTTATTTAAATATTTTATTGCAAAGGGCTTTTTAAAATGAACCGACAAATAAAAGAAGTTCTCATGCTCATCACCTAGCATTCATGCTCAGCTCGTAAATTGAAAGAAATCAAATTACGATTGCCAATAAAATTGCCATAACATTTAAATGGTGGTGGATGCCTTCACTTTTGCTAGATATATGCGACGCCGCCGACAAAATACAAAAAATTTTTTTTTTGTAGAAAACCTTAATAAAAAGTAATTTGATGTAATCATAGTGTACCTTTAAACACGAAGAACAACAAGAAAATTTGTATAAACAAGTATGATACTACGAGTACTAGTACTAGTATGAACGAGTATGTACATGAAGTACATGATCTTTTTGGTAAGATTTTTTGGAAAAAACAGCCAAAAAAATTGTAATGAAACGGATAGATTGGCGAATGAATAGAAGAGGGTCGTCGATTGTTTAGACAGGCGGACGGACGGACAACAATAAGAAAGATAAAATTGGTTGTTATTGTATGTACTTACCCCACTGACACAAATGCAAGTGAATAGTAAAATAAGAATGACAGTAGCGGCAACAATTTGATGCAGTTGCAATAGGCGAAGATGTTTTTGTGGCATGATGACGATGCTGATGTTTTTATATGAAGAAAAAGAAAAGCTTTGTTGTTTACTATTGTCTTGCTTGATGCTGATGCTGATGCTGATGCTGCTGCTGCTGCTGCTGCTTCTGTTATTATGGTGGACCACAATTTGTCTGAGTCTACTTTTGATCGTAGTTAAGAAGCAGACAACGACGGTTTTGATGCTTTTATGAATTTCACTGATTGCTAGTGATTGTTATTTTGAATGCTGCTGCAACACAGAAGAGAGAGAGAGAGAGAGAGAGAAAAACAAAGATAAAATTGCTTTAAGAATTGATAGATGGTTTGTTTACACGATAGTACACGAAGCTAAGATTAACTTTCAAAACTAACACTTAAAGTACACACGTACATTCTAACGTTTTAAAGTTTGTTTTGAAAGGATTTTTGGTTTTTTTTTAAATCATATTTAAAATTTATTTTTAAACCACTTTGGCGGTTATTTTGACATCAATACAATACATTCCCACGTTGTGTGTGTAAGTAGCTTTTAACCACAAAAATATAAAACTTTTTTTCCAATTTTTTTTCTTTTGAAAATTGTTCTCATAAACACCACAAAATGTTTTAAAATCAATTGCTTAATATGCGGTTTTTTATTTTCTATTGTATCTGTATCTCTATAATATCAAGTTTTGTTATCGATATTACTGCTATCGTTTTAATAGTTCTTTTATATGTTTGATTTATTAATGAATGCTTGATTTACGCTTTATAAATTCACTTTTATTTTCTATTTTTTAAGTTTAATTTTTATTTATTTTCTATACAATGTTCTATTTTTTTAGTTTTATTAAACACTTTGAAAAAAAAAAGAATTAGTTAGTGAACCTACACTGTGGTGATGATCTTTGCACGTGCTGATGTTACTTCGCGTCTGGCTATAATGCAAAAGCTTAAAAAATCTGCAAACATTTTTATTTTATACCAACTACCATCTAACAATCTGAAACTCAGCTCATACGCTCAAACACTGCTTCTAACTAAGCCCCCTATAACAATGGCAAAATGTAGTGAATGAAGCGTTTTAAAGCGAACAAAAAAAAACAGAAAAACAAAACAAAGTCATCATTGTCATCATTATGATCTTCGGAGTTGAAACATCATTATGATCATTTAACAGTAGCAGTACGAGTACAAACAAACAAAACTCTGTTTAAAGCCAAAGTGTAAAAGACAAAAGCAGCAATAACAACAGCAGAAGACCAAAACAACTCATCTTGTTTAGATTAATGCGCCTGCCAGTATTTAAAATTCATATGTGGCCAGATGTTGAACTTGTAATTGAATCCCAAATGGCAGATTTATTGGAAAATGAGGTTGCTACATGGCTAGCATGCTACTAAATTATTTAGAATAGAATTCCAAAAGAAACCTAAAAATCTATTAATCAGATGCATTAATGATTTGCTATTGTTATCCTTAAATTAATAATATGAAGTCGCCATAGCGTATATAAATAGTGTGCTGGCTTATTAGACGTGATCTCACAGTTTAAACCCCAGGTTAGACTTCTCCAACAAAATGAAATATGAACTCAGCTGGACAGGGCTGAGTCTCTATATTGAAATGCATACATACGTAATTGGTCATTACAACCCTTTAGTCAGGATTGCAACCTAGTTTCCCACGCCACTGATGTTGCGTGCGTTAATTTTTATACATACATACGTGTGGTACCTACAGTTTTTTATGTCATATTTCGTTTAGCTGGAGATGCCTGACCTGGGGTTTGAACCGAGGCCTACTACTACTAGACCACGGCAACTGACTCTATATTGAAGAACCAGCATTTCAGGCCTGCGTTTAGGGAATGTATGATCTAGACCAATGATAATTTGGTAAACTTGACATGCATATAAGGATTTGAGTATCTTCACTAATAGTCAAATGCTAATTGGGGCAATAACATACAGAAATACGATTTAAAAAACTATTCTGCAATATAAGAAGGAGGTTAACATATACTCCATGCAGGTACGATATACATTATATGGTTACCTAGCCTAACCCTTAAAAAGTCAGCGCAAATCAATGAGAAAGCTAATAATTTGGATAATAGAGACACAGTATTAAACGACAAAAACTCAGATAACCCAATGAATTTTAGTATATTGAGAGCAGGCTACAAATATGTACGGGAACATTACTTCAGCTGTTCTGGATTAAGAAAATACTCTGAGACGATCCTGATTGGAGAAAACCATGAGTATATTAACACTAAATAAAGGCGATTGAAGTCGCCGTAGTCTATTAGGTAATGTGTTGGCTTATTATTACATGAGGCCACGGTTCCAGCTCCAGAGCTGACATCTCCAACAAAACGAAATAAAAAAAGAATATTTCTCCGCCAGATTAACGTCTACTTCGACTAGAGGATTTAAAAAGTTTTTCATGTCGACTGGTTACTCTCAGAGCTTTTAACAAAAGACTGTTTAGAGAAATTCTTATTTATTCTTATTGTAATATATCGGAGTTAAGGTTTGCTCTCAGAACTTTTGTCTCATAAACCAGCTCACTATTCAATAGACTACTGTGATGCTGTTAATCAATTTTTTTTCCAATTTCTAATCAATTTTTGCCGTCTCTATAGTCACTATAATTAAAAGCTCCTCCAAGTGCCACCACTTATGTTGTGTGTGTTAATTTTATACGGACAGTTTAAAGTCGACTCCGAACGACAGATTTTTGAGAAATTTTTCATGAGAATTTCACTTTTCTCTTAAAGTTTTTGCCAGAAATCTTTCTTTGTTTATATAAGACAAACAGATTGTGGTCTCTAGTCGTATAAAGCATTGAGCGGAGTTTATGAACATTTACTTTGAATCAAATCATGTAATTAGACACTGAAAATCATATGCACTGAGTAAAGTAAATGGAGAAAGTAATGAAATAGAGTTGTAAAGAGAATGGCAACATGTGGTACACCTGAATTTAGGCGATACGTTTCGTCAGAAATGTAATACGCCACACTTCATGACATGTTTATAGCTAGAAGAAGATATATTTTTTTCATATTTCGTTTTGGTGGAGATGTCTGATCTATATAGTCCACATTATTATTTGTTCTCAACCAAATTTTAGTATCTGCTGAACACTGCGTTATTTTAGGCGAATATTCGCAACACACTAGATGTACCCGAGGCTTATAAGATATAGAAATATCCTTGGCATTGTAGCTGCTGAATGGCACATAAATAAGGCCCACAAGCCAATAGCCAGTAGGAGTAAACGAACAGCCATTGAGACCTTTACATTCACTGCCACAAGCCAGCACTTGGGTTCTTACAGTTTGAATATCATTCCGCTCTTTTTTTTAAACATTTGTCTGTCTACTGTCTGATTAGAAAACAGTTTTCAAATATTTATTAATCGATGTAGCTGTATAAACTGGAATAACGCACTGATTAGTTTCTTTATTTTGGTGACCACCTTCTGTTTCTGCTGACCTTTATTTATTGCAGACAACTCAGCAATCCTGCATTAAGAATTGATTGGTAATGACAATCAATTTAGCCTAGCTTCTCACACCACCACTCATGTTGTGTGCGTTAATTTTATACGTGAGTGGCGGGACCTACAGTTTAACGTCGACTCCGAACGACAGATTTTTGAGAAACTTTTCATGGCAATTTTATTTACTCTCAGAGTTTTTGCCAGAAATCTGCTGAGAGGAAGTCGCCGAAGAAATATTTTTTTTTTCATATTTCATTTTTGATGTCTGACCTGGGATACGAACCCGGGCTTTACGAATAGTAAGCCAACACACTACCTACTACACCACGGTGTGAGAAGCTAGGCCGTAATCCTGACTGAAGGGTTGTAATGGCCAATTATGTATGTATGTAATCAATTTAGCCATCGAGTTAGCTTTGGAACCATTCGATCACTATTGTAAACGATACACTTCTCAGCACTTGTCTTCAAGACAATTTGGGTAAACAAACATTTTTATATTAAGGAGGACGAATCCAATATGTTAATTTACAACACCACATTCATTATTTCTTTATTTCTTATTTCTTACTCACATTTAAGTTCTTTTAATAAATTGTTTTCTCTCCTTTGTAGTTTTTTATTTAACAATCCCGACATCTGGCAACAATAATTCACATGACATGTCAGTATTTAAAACTGAATTGATTGCATGTTTATTTATACCCTTCTTTTCTCGTATGTTGTTGTTGTTATTGTTGTTGTTATTTTTATAACAAGAGCATCCGTATCATCATAACGATGATGAAATTTATTTTAAACTCTTTTACTCTCATATTTTGCTACTCTTCTCTGTTTGTTTTGCTCTTTTTCCACATCAATTGAAATTGATCTTAATTATTGTGAAGGTTATCCGTTATTCGTATTGTTATTCGTTGTGTTGGTGTTGGGGGAGTCTTTTTTAACACTTTATAATATAATTTTTGCTAAGAGGATTAAATTTATTTTTTGTGATGATATTAGTGTGGGTGAAATGCGTGTAATGTAATAAGAGCAGTTGATAAATATGTTGGCTGGCTACTGTGAATGAATGTAAAGTAAGCAAAAGACTTAAGAAATGAACTTTTTTTTAAATAAAATTCGGAAATGATGAATTAAAGTTGATGTGGTATGTCTAATATATCGTTACTAATTGGTGTAAAATGAATATTTTTTTTGATTGAAGTTGTAAAAAAAATAAAACCAAATAAAATGACAAAAATTAATAGAATTTGAATTGGAATTTTTTATTGTAATTATAAAAAATTATTCATTTTAAATTAAGTAAACGAATGAAAAAGAAGTAAAAAGGTAAAGGTAATTATTTATTGTTACTTAAATAAGAAACAATATTAATTTGTTTAAAAAAATTATCGAATATACAGTGGTGGCCACGAATTTAAGACACGACATTTTATTTCTACATTTGTGATAATTTTTACACCTTATCAAAAATATTTTAGGTCCATGATATTTTTCTTAAGATTTTAGTAATATTAGGAAGAAAAAGTAATAATATTTTGCTACCTTTATTGGGTTGAGAATTTTTATTTACATATTATATAGATCAAGACAAAATGCTAGAAGGGATTTGATATTTTTTGACACAAGTGGTTTACGTTGTGCAATACACCCACGCAAGTTTTTCTTATTTAGACATCTTCTTATTGCCCTAGACGAAATATCAATACCAAAATCCAATGCAATTTTATTTTTTATTTTACTTGAGGTCGTGAAAGGGTTATAACAGCTACTTTAGGATGTAGTTTTTCGGGCTCTAGGTTGCTGTTTGACATTTTTGGTGGTAACATGTTGCTTGATGTGTTCCAGCGCGTTGTAAATCTTGCATTTAGAACATTTAAGCAGCTTGGATATCTCCATTATTATTTTTCCATCAAATTTTAGTTGTTGGATCAGTTTTCGCTCGGCATCGGTATTCCAAGTACCTCTGACCATTTATAATTAAATATTTCTATGTATTCCAACATAAAATAAAATAAAACATTTGTTGCTCAACGTTTAGCTTCAAAAAACACCAAAAAAATCACTTAAAAACCAGATATTTCTGAAATGTCTTAAATTCGTGGCCAATTTCAAATAAACGTTTTTACAATAATATGATCAAAAAGCAACAAAATGTAAATAGAAACAAAATAAAATAATGGTACTTTTTCTTAATATTACAGAGTACATAGAAGTATAAAGAATATCAATTTTGATACTACATGATTGTAAATATTATCACAACTAAGTCAGTCATATGTCGTGTCTTAAATTCGTGGCCACCACTGTATGTAGTTGTAAGGAAATATAAAAGTTTTGTTGAAGATTACAATATGCCTTGAGATTTATTTTAATTGATGTATAAAAAGACTTGTGTTCAGCCTCCTTCAGATTTATTGTAATGACTGTATGGAAAGACTTGGAAAATGCTGAACAGAGTGAATGTATTTTTTCAGCGTTCACATTATAACTTTATTTATTGGAAACATTTTGTTTAAAATATTTTTATAAAAAATATAATTTTAAAAGAATATTTATTGCCTAACTAAAATTAGTTTTAAGCTAAAAACTATATTTTTCTATAATCGGTAAACTTCTCTGTATTATTTAATATTGTTATTGATTTTTATTTATTTATTTGCTTTATGCTTATAAGGAATTATTTAAAATAACTAAACGGTATGTGTTCTGCATCTTAACTCAAACTGCTACTATTCAAAACCAAAATAGTCAACAACATTTCATAGAAAAAAACCAAGAATAAAAGAATTAAAAATTATTTTAAACTATAACACTTGCCACTTGTTTTACACTTGCTTAGCAATCAGCCATCCAGCAACATCCATCCATTTGTTAGTCGTTTGAATGACCGCAAGCAATACAAAACCAAAAAAAAAAAAAAGATTGAAAAAGTGGCAGGAAAAACAAATAAGAAACGTAGCACTTTATCTTTCAAATTGGATCAAATTCTTAAAGAGCTGCTTGACACAATGGCAATAACATCGAATGACATTTAAAACATAAGGCAAACGGTCATTGTAAAATAATTCTGTTTACTTTTAGCATGAGTTTGTAATTTATAACGTCTAGTATAGTCTATACAAAGTATTACAGCTCAGTATGAGCACTTGGTAGTGATCATAAGTAAATCAATGTTGATTTAATTGAAAAAATAAAAAAAAATGTTGTTTAATGATAATATTTTTAAAGACAATCTCAATGGAAAAACAGAAAAAAACATGGTTTTTCCTTAAAGTACTTTAAATCCGGTAAATATGTTACTAGATACTGAAAGACTTCTTCTTTGCATTAAGAAATTGTTACACTTTCTTATTTAATTGACCATTAACAACCCAATTAACGGATTGCGGCCTGCCGTTCTCTTCGCCGACTTCCGCAGATCCCCGCATCCGTCTCGCCGGAGCATATTCCACCATACGAACGACATGGCCGCGCCAGCGCAGTCGCTGGATGTTAAAACACTGCACAATGTCTTTGTTATTGAGGTGCTCATACAGCTCTGTTGTTACACGGATGGCTTAAAACATGGAGATAGGATGGGCCTCTATATAGAAAGACCAGAAACCAAACTTTGCCTCCGACTACTCGACTATAACACAGTTTTTCAAGCAAACGAGGGGGCGATCTGTTAATGCCTGATCTAGGCTAGTAAGCTTGACATGCAGGGATTTAAATATCTTTACGGATTGTCAAATAACAATTAATGCAATAACATCTAGGAATACGGCATCAACGAACGTCCTGGAATGAGAAAAGGCAATTAACAATTACTAAGGCATGGAAGTCGCCGTAGTCTAGCAGATAGTGTGTTAGCTTATTAGACGTGAGGCCAAGGTTCAAACCCCAGATCAGACATCTCTAACAAAACGATAAATGAAAAAATATTTCTTCGGTGACTTCCTTTCAGCAGATTACTGGCAAAAATTCTGAGAGTAAATAAAAAATTGCCATGAAAAAGTTTTTCAAAAATTGTCGGTCGGAGTCGACTTTAAACTCTAGTCCCGCCACTCATGTATAAAATTAGCGCACACATAAGTGGTGTGAGAAACTAGGTCGTAGAATAGGGTTGTAACTGCCAATTATGTATGTATGTATGTAAGGCATGGAATGGTACATATTCTACGGATTCCTAGTCATCATGAAGTGATTGAAGGAAACAAATATTCTGTCTAATTGAGTCAGAGAATTACATACCATAAGTTTGGTTAACTTAATGCCTTTCAGTATATTAAAGACCAATCAGAGAGAGTGAGCGGAAATGTCACATCGGCTATTGTGGAATAGAATTGTAAAAATACTTTGAAGCGATCCTAATGAGGACAGAACCATGAATATTTTAAAACTTAATAAGGGCAACCTGAACACGCTAATAAGCGTACTTACGGCACACTTTGCTTTACATCTACACCTGAGCCGTATTGACGTGGTGGAAAATTATGAATGCAGGGCATGCGGTAAAGACATTGAAACGATGGAGCACCTTTTGTGGCATTGTAAACTCGAGATGCCAAGATTTTGGAAAGAACAATAAACCAGGCATAACTGGTCTCAGAGGAGTTGACAGGAAGAAGTTCTTATGTCATTGCCCAGCTTTCGTAAGCTCGAGTTACCAATGATGACAATCCCGGTGATGACAATATATCAGATATAACTCGTCTAAGAGGAGAGGACTGAAAGAAGTTAAAGAAGTTTGTAAAAGATACACATTTCCTATAGAAAGTAAGGTGGTATTCCTGATCATACACGCACAATAACCCTACACGATGACTTAAGTGTATGTCAATAGCCAAGACACCCTTGGTTGGTATCAGAGATCAGCAATTAATCATTTTTTTCGCTACTCATAAGCACTCATGAAATTTTGAATATAAGTGCGTCAACAATATTGAAATTTAACTATGTACTCTGATTCATTCGTACTCACTACAATGTTGATTTATAAGTACAGGTTGCAATGAATACGCATACAACGTAGGCATCGAACTCATACCATTCGAAATATGTTTGATTCATAAGCCAGCCTACTCATTCAGATTCATAATTTTAGAAAAATATTTATCGAGTGACTCGAATCATTCATCAAAACTTACAGCCTTAGTAGTTGTTGCATTTCCAAAAAAAGAAAAAGGACACATAAACAAAAAAGACAGAGGAGTTAGCAGAGCAAACACACAACCATTTAGTGAGTATTTTAATGTTCGTACGCGAATTATACTTATTTTGTGATTCTTGTATACGATGAGTCATGGAGAGTCGAAATCAATAACATTATGCGTATTGTTAAGTACGAGTACCATGAGTATTTCAAACTTTGAGTATGAGTAGTATGGGTATGACATTTAAATAAGTATGAATGCGTATAAGTATCAGAAATTATAAGTATGATTCGAATCTACTCATCGTTTTCAATACTCATTGTTGTCCTCTGATTCGAATCACTTGAATAGTTTATGAGTATTATAAGTATTTTTCTAAATTTATGAATCCGAATGAGTAGGCGTATAATTCAAACATATTTCGAACGTTATGAGTTTCATGTCAACGTTGTATTCATACTCAACCTTTACTTATAAATCAATGTTGCAGTGAGTAGAAACGAATCAGAGTAGTTGAATTTCAATACTGTTGACTCACTCATACTCGAAATTTCATGAGTACTTGTGAGCAGCGAAAAAACGATTCATTGCTGATCTCTGCTACCTACCTATCTAATTTTAATCAACGATGAAGTTGATTTTTAAAGGACTCTACTACATTTGTATATCTTTTTATAAAAAGCAGGATGTAAACTGCCAACACAAAGTACCAAATGAACAATAACTACCCAGTTTTTCATTATTTTTCATTTTTTTTTTCATGGAAGGCAACATAAAAAACTGTATCTTAAAAAAAAACGAAAAAATATTTAAAAAGAATTCAAACATCCTATGGAAGTAACATGATGGGCAGTACATCCGTTTTGAATATTAAGATGTTGACTATGTTGTTAAATTAACGAATATATACAATAGCAAAGATTTAACCCTGAGAATGGGTGGTTTAAAAGAGTTAATTTGTTAATTAATTTTCCTAATGTCTGGTCTTTCTTTTGAGGCCACATTTTGTAGGCCATTTCATTCATACCTATGGTACTTATGTACTTACTTACTTACTTACATATAAAGAGTGGGTGTTGTAAGTTTCTTGGCTTTATAATTATCATAAGGCCTAGACTATGTTTAACAGCAACTACAAATACAACAATAATAAATAACAAAATAACAACAATAACAACAACCGAAAAACTTACGCAAACAGAAAAAAAAAGAAACCAAATTATTTTCACACTTGACGATTTCAGTCAAATCATTGCATTAATTTAATGCAGTTTCATTATTAATATTTAAAACCGAAAACAAAAAAGATCCATTTTTAACACTTAAAAAAATATGAACGCTGACATACTTTATTTCTTTATAAGCCAGGGATTGCTACACATGTTTTCTTTGATCTCAAATTGTCATATTTTTAATGAAAATGATGATGAAATTGCAAACATTTTGACAATTCATTATCCCCCCCTCCTCAGCCTGTAATGATGATCAATCTACTGTCAATTATGATCATAAGTATCATATGAAGTACAACAAAATTAAATGATTACGATTTTCTGTATCATTTCATTTCATTCATATAAAATGATGACAAAATTAATGTCACTTAAAGTAAATCTTTTTATATTTCCTCCTCCTCCCCTTTTCTGAAAAGATACAACAATATTCGTAAGGTTAAGGTTAAAAACTGATGTCTTCTTCTTCTTATTTATTTTGATTTACTCCGTTAAATTATTGTTAATGAGTTGGAAACGTTGATGTTTTTTTTTCTATTATTTTTCATTTTCAGTTTTTCTTCTCAGTTTCTTAATTACAAGGTTAATAATAAGTTTTTTTTTTGGACTGAAAAACTTTACTCGTTTCATATTATTAATTTGTATATTAAAAAGAAAAATAAAAAAAAAACACACTTTGACCACTTTGAAATTTATCAAATTAAGTGTAATCCACACACACAGTTTTTTTTTAATAAATTATGGCCTGCCATTCATACTTTATAGCGTTTTTATAATGCTTGTAGTCATTATGAAAAGTGTGTACATCATTAAAATGTGATGTATGCCCTTAAATTGTACTGTATATGCTATTAATTGTATTATTATTAAGACATTTTGTCAGATTCATTATTATTAATATGTAAACATTAATGAGTGAGTATTTTGGGGTGGAATATTGTAAATAAATGTTTGATTTATTCGTGGTTAAAATATTTACAAAATTAATTTCATTTACATTATTTTATTAGAGTACAGCAGTTAGCACACGTGCCGTGTTGTCTCCAGGCTATAAGGGAATCGATCAGCCACAACTTAAAATCGTATTAGCAGAGTATAATTGGTTTACTAGACGAAATCCCTGAGGTACCACATGCGAACAATTGCTTCACTCTGGTACCAGAGCGATTTTCTTGGTCAAACAGACCATTGCAAAGATGCATATGGGAACTTTTTACTGCTCAGACGGTTCTAAACCAAATCAGATCAGCAATGAATCGTTTTTTCGCTACTCATAAGCACTTATGAAATTCTGAATATAAGTGAGTCAACATTATTGAAATTTGCATAGCTATTGGTCAATTCACACGACTTTGTATCGTGTATGTTGTATTGAACACATTTGTTTGTTTGTGAACGCTCAATGCTAAGCTGTATTGTGTATCTTGTAGCATTCAAACAATTTGATAGCCCAAAACCAACACAACGTTTTAAAAACATATGAAAACATATATAAGTGTATCAGATTTTTATATGAAAAATACCAACAACAATCATACACTGTTGTATGTTCTTCCAACAATACAATGAATACAACGGCTTGTGTGAATTGACCATATGTACTCTTATCCATTCGTACTCACTACAACGTTGATTTTGAAATGTGTTTGATTCATAAGTCTACTCATTCAGATTCATAACTTACGAAAAATACTTATAATACTTATAAATGATTCGAGTGACTCGTGAATCATTCATCAAAATTTACAGTCTTAGTTGTTGTTCATTTTACAACAAAAGAAGAAGGACACATAAGCAAAAAAAAAAACAGAGCAGCAAGCCGAGCAAACACACAACCTTCTAGTGAGTATTGTAGTGTTCGTACGCGAATCATACTTATTTTGTGCTTCGTGTATATGTTGAGTCATCGTGAGTCGAAATCAACAACATCATACGTGTTGTTAAGTATGAATTTGATGAGTACTTCAAACTTTGAATATGAGTAGGAGTGGTTCCATGATATTAAAATAAGTATGAATGCGTATAAGTATCAGAAATTATGAGTATGATTCGATTCTACTCATCTCTTTGAATACTCATTGCTGGTCTCTGGTTGCAGTGCAATAGTTGTCAATAAAAAAGTTTCACAATTTTTAGGTACCGTACATGCATCGTGTCATCACCAGGCTGTAGGGGAATCGATCAATCACAAATCTTCTGAGAATAATTGGCTTACTAGGCGGATACTTGTTTACCGTAAATTGTAAGACTTTGATACCAGATCGACTTTGTTGGTCCAACGAATCCATTGTGAAAATGTCCGTGGGAACTTGTTGCTACTCAGACAGCTCTAAATACGTAGGACAGGACTGAGTCTCTATATTGAAGAACCAAAATATGCCCGCGGCTATCGGATTAGGGAAGGCCAATGATAATTTTGTAAACTTGACATGCATATAAGGATTTGAATATCTTCACTAATAGTCAAATGCCAATTAAGACAATAACATACAGAAATACGGTATAAAAAACTATTATGTAATGTAAGAAGGAGGTTAACAAATACTCCATGAAGCCCTTAAGAAGCGAAAATAAATAAGAAAACGAATAATTTGACTAATAGAGACAGAGTATTAAATGACACAAACTCAGATACTACAAATATGTACGGAAACATCACATCAACTGTTGTGAA
The DNA here is from genome assembly GCA_936449025.2 of Sarcophaga subvicina. NCBI lineage: Eukaryota > Metazoa > Arthropoda > Insecta > Diptera > Sarcophagidae > Sarcophaga > Sarcophaga subvicina. Next base: position 107,603,221 of record OW388083.2, on the reverse strand, counting down.
ACAATGGCGCAGTGGGAAGAATTGAGAAGATATTCTGAGACGATCCTGATGGGAGAAAACCATGAGTATATTAAGACTAAATAAAGACGACTGAAGTCGTCGTAGTCTAGCAGGTAGTGTGTTGGCTTATCAGACGTGAGGTCACGGTTCGAACCCCAGGTTAGACATCTCCAACAAAGCTACATAAAAATAATATTTATCGGCCCACTTCATCTCAGCAGATTTCTGGCAAAAACTCAGAGTAAATAAAAAATTGCCATGTAAAGTTTCTGAAAAATCTGTCGTTTGGAATCGACTTTAAACTGCAGATGCCTCCACTCATCATGAGTGGTGTATGAAACTAGGTCGTAATCCTGACAAAAGGATTGTAATGACCAATTGTGTATGTATGTATGTATGTATTAAATGACTTAAACTTGGATAAAAATTTGAGCAGAAACATCAAATCAACTATAGCGAGACAATGGCACATTGGGAAGAATTGCAAAGATACTTTGGCGCGATCCTAATCGGATTGGATGGACTAAATAAAGACGACTTTAGTAAATTGATGAGCGTCCTTATAGGGTACTCCGTCTTACATGTATATCTGAATCGGATGGGCTTGGTAGATAATAACAAATGCAGAGCATGTGTTGAAGACTTTGATACGATGGAGCACTTTATATCCTCAGTTTTCGTAAGTTTGAGATTCCAACATTTTGGTAAAGACACCACCAGATATAATCCATTTCAGAGGAGTGGACTTGGCAAAAGGTGAGGAAGTTTGTATAGGATAAGGACACACATAGCACACAACAATTCCACTTCATGGCTTAGATGTAAGCCGATACGAATGGGACTCTCTTCTTCATCCTATAGACCTTCTTATTCCTTTCTTTAGAAAGCTCAGCAGGTTGAGTCAAGGTTACTATTATTGTTGTTGTGCAGAGGCAATAGATACATAATTGATCATTACAACCCTTCAGCCAGGACTTCGACCTAGCGTCTAACACCACTTATGTTGTGTGGGTTATTTTTATACATGAACGACAGATTTTTGAGAAACTTTTCATGGTAATTTAACTCTCATGGATTTTGAAAGAAATCTGCTGAGAGGAAGTCGCCGATGAAATATTTTTGAAAATTATTTCGATTTTATAATGACTCCCTCTAACCCTGTTGCCTACCTGGAGCCTAGAAAGCTGTTCGGTCTTTGTAAGGATAACGCCCTGTCTAGCATCTGATACTCTGTCGAGTGTTTGTTTCTGAAATTCATTAAAACCACATAGGTTTTCAAGAATGTGTTCTCGTGGTTATCGCCATCATTACAGAAGGTCGATTATCAAGATTATTTTCTGCAAGCCTAAAATTTCTTTCCCCTACAATTATCTACTAAAAGTTAAGATAGTCTTAAACCCATCTGGTTTGATGGTTCTGTATTTTTTAGTTTTCTTCCTTTCAGTCAAAGAAGTTTATAAAATCTGTTATGCAGTTACCAAAGCAATCTATTCAGAAAACTAATGTATTTATCTTCTTCCTAAACTTGGTTAAAATGTAGTTATTATGGTAATCCATTATTTCGATGTGTTAGTTTGTAGTTAATTTTTTAAGTATACATTCTGAAATGCAATTAAATGGCAAGTAAATAAATATTTAATTGACATTGAAATCTTTATTAAAAGGAAGTGATTTTTTTTATTTAAAAATCAGTCTTAAAAATGATTCATTTTGATAACATTTACGCTTTATTTAAAGGCTAAATTTAACAGTTCCAGGTCTAAACATAATTTAATTACCCGTAATTATAATTTGATTACTTTTTATTTGAAGAGAAATAAATTCAAACAAACCGCAAATAATTTAAAAAATTTTTGAACTTTTTTTCCTTTCTTTCTTCTTTCATTGAAGATGAAATAAAAATTTCCAAAAAAAATATTTTTAAAAAATATTGTATTATTAATCATAAAATTTGTTTTAAAATAAAATAATCATGAGTATTTCATTAAAAAAACAATAACACAAATAAAAAACAAAAATCAAAGAAATATTCCCACGTTAAATGAAACGACCAGAAATAATTTATCAATATTAACATTGAACAGAGCATAAAAGACAACTGAAGAAATGAAACAATTGAATTGAATATTATTTAAGCAACCATAGGATAAAGTAAATCTTTAACAATTCATACATAAAATACTTAAAAAACATCTTCGTAGAAAAAACAAAATAAAAAACAAAACAAAACATGCACTACGTAATATCAGAACGTAATATAATGTAATGCAGAAGAAGATAACAAACTTGTCTTTGAAGCTCTTCTTTTATTTTATACTTCTAAGCCATTAAATGACAGCCGTATTGAATACTATGAAATGAGTTTTCCGTACTTACTTATAATGGCAGTCAGTATCTTCTTGAAATTATTTTTTCTTTTTTTTCTTTCTTTTATTTTTCATTCAAGCATTACTAATAAGTATTAACAGAAATTGTGTTCGTTTTTTTTGCAGTTTTCATTCAATTTTGCGGTGATTCATGCTATTACCCAGCACCAACACCACCGCCACCACTACTACTCACAAGCATAATATAAACTTAGAGTCTCTATATCCAACAATTATCCATGCGTTTAACTTTTGAACTTTGTTTACTTTATTTACTTATTTTCTTTAATTTTTTTGTTTTGTTTTTCCTTTATTTCTTATAAATTTTTTCTTTTAATTCAGTATGAGAAAAATGTTAAAAACAACAACAAAAACAAGAACAAGAAAAAAAATTAAATCAAAGTTTGAGTAGAGACATGAAGATATTTTTTTATCAAACGTAGTGTTCATATAAAAAAATAAAGCAAATCGAGTTTGTTTCTTAAGTCTTTTGTTTAATTCTATAGTAGAGTGCAATGCACTAAAGACTTAAGACACATACATACGTTAATTACGGATGAGCCAAAGCAAATGTAACGATTTAGTGGCAAATCCATTGCCCTCTTCTGCCCACTACTATTACAAAATCAATGTTCAACGTTCAACGTTCTTTTTCTTATTTTGTAAGAATTTCTAGCATATCTTTGGAATTAAGGAAATCCCCTCAACCACACAATGTGTGGTAATATTTTAGTTTGTATTGTGATACAATTTGTTATACAATTACAACAATTTAAAAGGTTAGCTAGTTTATGCCAATCAAAGTAATCTATTAAGAAATAAATTCTCAGTTCAAAGGCATTATTTCAACAATTATTCCAAGAGTTTTCTTTGAAATTAAATATTTAAATAAGAGGCAATATAAAATGACTTTTAAACAGATTTAAATTGCTTAATACAGATTACTAAAGGGCTATAATCACTTAAATAGCATTAGTTGTCTACAGTTCAGTCACTACACAACCAATTAGTAGTTTTAAGTAACTCTCTTCTACCACCAATGGATGTTGGCTATTGATACGCGTTATAAACGTACACAGATTGCCTACAGCTTCTTTCCGGTCGTAAGCGAACTTATGCCAAATTTTAACATTTTATCTCCTTAAAGATGAAAAGGCTAATCAGGAAGCTGAAAATATGTATGAATAATGTTTATAGCATCAAAACTAGGACGTTGTACAATTGGTCAATTCGACCTCCAGGTACTGTAATTGTCTTAATTGACAAGTACATGACCTCTAACCTAACCTAACCTTATAGCACTAAAACTGTAAGAGCTAATCACTATAACTTTGGATTTCGTTGATTACTTTCAGTTCTTATACACCCAGAATTCAGTGATAGAACATGTCTAGCCAAAGGCGATTTGAAGAAAATACTCTCCTTCATAAGGTTCTCGGTATGGTTGAGAGATACCAACCAGGAGCTATAATTACATGGCGGAGTAGGTCTTATCGGTGTTTTACTGGGCCCAAGTAAGTTGTGTCCAGCGAGACGGCTGCCAGTTTAACCTAATCTAACTTACTTTCTGTTCATTTTAATACCTAAAGCTGGATTCATCCAATGTTGTCCGAACAAAATCTTTGTCCAGTCAAAGCCATTTCTTACTGAGAGTTTTCTACAACATAATGCACCGTAAATCGAAAAATTTGTCCGGAAAACCAACGCTGCCAGACGACACTTTTAAGGCAATTTATAACATTTCATTATTTATTTGGGCAAATCAGTCAAATCGAGCTGAGAAAACCAACGCGGAAAACCAACGCCAACAGACAACAAATCAGTCAAATCGAGCTGATAGTTGTTCGTGAAAAATATTTTCTCTCTCAAGAAGAGAGCTGTCACACTACATATAAAAAAATGTTTTCCGTACAAATACAAATGGCTGAATCCAGGAAGTCTTTGTATTCTAGTAGGTAGTGAGTTGGCTTGTTAGAGGTTCATGGTTCAGACCTCAGGACAGACATCTCCACCAAAACGAAATATGAAAGAAAATATTTCTTTGGCGACTGCCTCTCAGCAGATTTCTGGCAAAAACTCTAAAAGTAAAAAAAATTACCTTGAAAAGCTTCTCAAAAAATCTGTCGTTCGGCGTTGACTTAAAGATGTAGGTTCCGCCACTCAGGTATGAAATTAACACACACAACAAGTGGTGTGAGAAGCTAAGTAGTAATCTTGACTAAAGGCTTATAATGACCAATTGAATAATGTCTGCATGGAATCACTCCAATTATGCTTAATGAAGTCTTATTATGTGTTTCTGCTGAAATCCGAAGCGCACTTGATAAAATAGCTCTTTTTAATAACTGGAAATATTCGGGCATTTTCCTATCTTTTTAGTTTTGAGCATTGGAAAAATTTTGATAATAAGACGGCTGATTGTTTTAATTTTTCAGAAAATCAAACACATGATACGTTAATGCATGATTTATCTTGTAAAAGTCATGAACGGTATTCCAAATACCACTCATTTTTGTCTCAATGGCTTTTGTCAAATGGCTTATAAAGACAACCTAACAGTAATTGAAAAAGGCATAAGACATGAGTCGAAACTTTAGGCATTGATACGACTTTGCGTCATATTATTGCTTTCATTGGAACGATAGGTACATTTGGTTTCAATGACATGATTATGTCGGTCATGAATTATTAGCAATTATGATCCCTTTCATGTCATGTGAGTTATCGTTAACGACACTCAATAGTCCTCAAGAGATGCCAATGCGGTTTAGGCTTCTATTAGTCTAATATTTTTTATACATTCAAAGCCAACTTATTTTGTATTCAAAATATGGAGAAATAGAGCCAACATTTCTGATTTGTCTAATTTGTCAATCCCTTAGCACTATCATCTGCACTTCTAAATGTGTTCCTCAGTTTCCGTTGTGTTAAGTAAAACCTTCAGAGCTTAGTTCGTTAGTGAAGTGTTCTCGACCTATACGATAAATTTCACTTATTTACATACGTACATATATAATTGGTCATTACAACCCTACAGCCAGGATTACGACCGAGCTTCGCACACCACTAATGTTATGTGCGTTAATTTTATACATGAGTGACGGGACCTACAGTTTAAAGTCGACTCCGAACGACAGATTTTTTTGAGAAACTTTCCATAGCAATTTTATTTACTCTCAGAGTTTTTGCCAGAAATCTGCTGAGAAGAAGCCGCCGCAGAATTTTTATTTTTCATATTTTAGTTGATGTCTGACCTGGGATTTGAACTGTGGCCTCACGTTTAATAAGCCAATACACTACTTACTAGACCACGTCGACTATAATTTCATTAAAAGCATCTAAAAATTACACGGAAAATCATTTGGAACTTAAATATGATATAAGAGTCCTTCGAAACGAACTTATACTTAAAATATGCGGAAAATGAGCCAACATTTCTGGAAACAATTTTTCAATTCCTTATCACTCGCATCTTCATCTTCTAAAGGTGTCCGTAAGTTGCTGTTGTGTTAAGTAAAACCTTCAGAGATTAGTTGGTTATTGAAGTATTTCCGACCTAAACGATGACACAACATATTAAGTCAATGCAAAATCATCACTGACCACATTTCCAGTACTTCTGACTACAATTTTACAAAATTTCAACACAATTCTTTAATATATCCAATAGGCCATCCATCGAAGATATTTATTTAAATTTTAAAGTCAGTAAGAAATACTCAAAAACCAACCAATTAAGACAAATTCCTAATATTCGGAATTTAGAGGGTATTATTGGGGTATTTTGGGGTTTAAAATTTATTAAAACATAAAAACAATCTGGCAATACTGAAACTTCCATATTTTTATATATTTTTGAAACGGCCTTACCACAAAATACTTATGATATAACGGTTTTTAGTACTTCTGCAGCAATCATTTAACTGTTATATTATAGAGAAAAATTAATTGTATACTCCATACTTATTTTATCGTAGACATCAACCACATGAATGTACATTAACCGTAAAACGTTATTTGAAAGACAACAACTACAGGTGGTTCAAGAGAAAACATTTCATTATTCTCGTTCTCTGTTTTTCTCTCTTTCTCTGTCTCTCTTTAATTGCATACAACATAAATTCTGTTCTACTTAATAAAATGCGTAACAACTCCTCTCTTGGATTATGTTTGTTACAAAAAGGAAAAAAACCAGAGGAAAAGTACCAACAAATACAATAAAACTAAACAGCAGCAGCAACGACAACAACAACAAGAGATTAAATGCTAAATTGAATGTTTTTAATACACAAAAAAAAACAGGACTACAGCGACAAGGCAAGCAGATAATTCTTCAATGCAATTATTTCAATCGGTATGAGTAAGCCAAGTAACAGATGAGAAAGGCATACATACATACCTACATACATATATGTAGGTATATGACTCTGCCATTGATACACGGACATTTCATGCGTATGGATAAATGAACGTGTGTATGTATATTTGCTTACTTTTAGAAATGTTAAATGTACATACATATGTATTACACAACATACTTTCATATGCTGTGCTTACATACATACATACTTACATAGAACATTTTGTTCATAGACATTGGCTGTGCCTTTTTACCTTAAATTTATGCAAATAGGACGATGAAATAAATTGTTGTGTAAACTGATACAATTTCGAGTACAAAGAGAACAGATTTGGCGCCTTAAATTTAAATTTATTACGCACGTATAAGATGTGGTGTCATTGCATTATTTATACAAAATTGTTGACCTTTTATATCCAATCAATCGAGTAGAAGAACTGTAATCGATAAAGTCTTAAGAGTTCTATATTAGACCAGTTTTTATCTCTGGGACCAAATATTGATTGTCTATGAAATTGTATGAGGAATACAATGTAATTTAAATGACGGGCTCTGGTTTGGTTGCAGCAGTCGATCGTTTTCAGATAATTTTAGACCAAAGAGCCCATTTTTCCAGATACGATGGCTTTTCTATAATCACTTTTGGGTTCACTTAACCCCATTTTCGACAATAACGCTAATTGGCTTACCCGCCGTGTGAAAAATGAGCTTCATTGCTGAAAGAAAATTGTACACTAAAAATCAGCGTTGAAAGCCTGCTACGCTAGTACCCAATCAGCATTTGTACGGCATTGTGCATGGTCAGGCGACTCTAATTTTTGCACGCTATGTGGACCCAAATCCAAACCCCAATTACTGAGAACACGTAGTATAGACAAATTTTGATTATTCGCCACACTTTCACATGGCAGAGAGTTTATCGTAATGATACATAGTCCTGACCACATCTGTGACTTCTTCAGTATCTTAGAACTTCTTGTCAATTTTTTACTCAGTACGTGGCCACTTTTAAATCCATACTCTTGACGAAAGTTCTAAGACTTGACGACAATTACAAATAAGTACATTCTATTCTATTCGATATATTGTTGCCATTCTGTCTAAATCTAGGTATGTGCTAGGTCAAGGCTAGGTCAAACTGAGAGCATAAGAACATCTCAGTCATGCTATCTCGGAGATCCAAAGTCAATTAAAAGCAGGAGAACGGATTATAATAGATTATTTTCTTTCTGTACCACCAAATAGACACCAAAATTAACTGATTGTCAATCTCTGCAGTGGTGCTTTTTCTTTTCGATTCAGCAACGCCACGTTGTTAGAAATTCAATCCCTGAGGCTTTGTTAGGCATGTTCATTAATTTTGCAATGTTATTTTTTTCCAATCTTATTTAAGTGCTTACAAATTACTTTCAGTGTAAAGTCAAGCTTCTAACCAATCAAAACAGTGTTAACATGTGAAGCAGACTCAACGATTTCCTTTATTTACTCGACATAGTCAAGCAGCAGTCCAGCACAGGTTAAAACTTTGACAAAATGAATATGACAGAATCGAACACTAAATCGTATTCACGTTTTCAAACTTCTGAACTGCGTTATATTTATCTCCATTTGAGTATTATAAGATCTGGAATATGTTCCCTTTTTTGCGTCCATATTTGAGGCTCAATCAAACAACATTGAGTCAAGCACACACAAAACTGTGCAATAAGGTTTTTATTGCGAGATCTTATCTGGAACGTCGCCATAGTGTAATAGATAGTGTGTTGACTTCTTAGACATGAAGCCTCTATTCAAACCCCAGGTCAATAAAACGAATTATGGAAAAATATTTCTTTGGTGACTTCTTCTCAGCAGATTTCTGGCAAAAACTCTGAGAATAAATAAAATTGCCATGAAAAGTTTCTCAAAAATCTGTCGTTCGGAGCCGACTTTAAACTGTAGGTCTCGGCAATCATGTATAAAAAAATAAACACACACAACATAAGAGATGTAAGAAACTAGGTCGTAATCCTGATAAAAGAGTAATCAGAAAACTGTGCAAGAAGTTTTTAATGCGATATCTTATCTTTCTTACTCACGTAGCGAAATAAATTCGCAATACAATGCTAAATACAGGTTACAAATGCCTTTTGTTTGAACAGTAATCGATTTCTTCTTATATGAATGGTGGACTTATTATCCTAGAATGTAATACATAGGATTACGACCTAGCTTCTCACACTACTGATATTGTGTGTGTTAATTTTATACATGAGTGGCGGGACCTACAGTTTAAAGTCCATTCCAAACAACAGATTTTTTGAGAAACTTTTCATGGCAGTTTTTATTTACTTCCAGAGTCAGAGTTTTTGTCAGAAATCTACTGAGAGGAAATTGCCGAAGAAATATTTTTCATATTTTTGTTTTGATGTCTGACCTGGAATTTGAACCGTGGCCAACACGCTATCTACTAGACCACGGCGACTTTCTAGAGTGTAATACAGAAGATTAATCACCTGGAAATACTTGATAAAGAGCGGGGAATTAATGTAGGGGGATTAATGGAACTGAAATAAAACAAAAAAGTAAGCTTTAGAGGGGGAAGATGCTTTGTAACATTTTTATATTCCTTAAAATAACGAAAATTAAATCTAAAAACAAAATATTATTTTCTGTTCGTCATCTTTTCCTCCTGCTTAAAGAAATTAACTCGTCTAGTTGAGGCTTGGTATGCTACCTAATGTACGCATTACTTTAACAACAACGCAATATTTTAATAAACTTATTACAAGACTACAAAGATAAACTAAAAATAAATGTAACTTTAGAATTGCTTTGCTGTATCTTTTCTTAATCCCTTTCCAAAAAAAGTAACACACATTAAATATTTGTAGGGTTAAGAGGGTGAATGTTATTTCTTTTTAAGAAAAATTTTTTACGTAAAATGTAATAAAAAAAAGAAAAATTATGATGTTTTGCTATAACAAACAAAATCAGCAAAATTAACTGAAAAGTAATAAAAGTCTAGACATTTTTGCAAAAACTTTTGACTGCCTGCATAATTATTTAAATTCGTTTTATTTGTTTAGTTTACAAGACGCCATTATTAGGAGAATTTTATACTTTAACAGCCATTATTACAACTAGTCGTTAAAGTTGAGTTTAGTTAAAGGTAACTTTAGCTAAAGTGAACTTTAAAGTCAGCTTTAACGTCTTTTCGTTATTACAACCTACAGATAAAATAAAGTTAACTTTTTCAAAAATATGGCAGTGGCGGTGCAATGTCGATAACACTGCTTAATTAAGTTCTTTTTAAAGTTGACCGTTTTAGTTTATTCCTTCAGTACTAGCAGCTGTTATCCTTAAACAGTTGCCATAGCTACCCAACAAAAACAAACAAAATTAAAATGAAAAAAGCATGATTATATCGTATAAACATTGTATTAAAATAGTTGAGAAAGAAATTGTGAAATTTAAAAACATTATCCTGTCTGCCAAAATGCAATTAAAATATTTAAAAACAATACTAGATGGCCAGGTCAGTGATGTTTTACTTAAAAAATTGTATTACACATCAAAGAAAAATTCTTTCTTCTTTATTTCCTTTAGGACCACATTAATCGCATTGCCGGTTTGTCCTGGTCACCAAATCACAAGAAATTGGCTGTTGCTACTGCAGATCGTCATATTTTGCTATTCGATGATGCTGGCGAAAGACGTGATAAATTCTCAACAAAGCCTTCAAATCCTGCCAATGGCAAACAGTCGTATGTTATACGCGGCTTGGCATTTAGTCCCGATTCAACTAAGCTGGCTGTGGGCCAAAGTGATAATATCGTGTATGTTTATAAGCTGGGCGAGTCATGGTCGGATAAAAAAGTGATTTGCAATAAATTTCTACAAGCATCTGCTGTGACAGCATTAATATGGTTAACATCGGGAGCTATTATAGCAGGTATGTAGTAGAGGATTATTTTAATTTGAATCAAAATAATGCAAAAGGCTTGAGAATAAATTGCCTGGAAAAGTTTCTTAAATCTGTCATTCGGAGTCGATGTTAAACTGTATGTCCTGCCACTCGGGAATATAATTAACACACACAATATGGGTGGCATAAGGAACTAGGTTATAATCCTGACTAAAGGGTGACTTCTATTGAAAAATGTTTACATATATACATACATATATAATTGGCCATTACAACTGTTCAATCAGGATTACGACCTAGCTTCTCACACCAATTATGTTGTGTGCGTTAATTTTATACATAAGTAGAGGGACATACAGTTTAAGGTCGATTACACATATACATACATACATAATTGATCATTACAACCCTTCAGTCAGGATTACGACCTAGCTTCTCACACCACTTATGTTGTGTGCGTTATTTTTATACATGAGTGTTGGGATCTACAGTTTAAATTCGACTCCGAACAGACAGTTTTTTGAGAAACTTCTTATGGCAATTTTATTTATTCTCTGAGTTTTTTTGTCAGAAATCTGCTGAGAGCAAGTTGCCGAAGAAATATTTTCTCATATCGTTTTGTTGGAGATGCCAGACCTGGGGTTTGAACCGAAGCCTCACGTCTAATAAGCCAACACACTACCTACTAGGTCGATTCCGAACGGCAAATTTTTGAGAAACTTTTTCATGGCAATTTTATTTATTCTCAGAGTTTTTGCCAGATATCTACTGAGAGCAAGTTGCCGAAGAAATATTTTTTTATAATTTGTTTTATTGGAGATGTTTGGCCTGGGGTTTGAAACGTGGCCTTACGTCTAACAAGCCAATACACTACCTACTAAACTATGGCGACTTGAAAAAAGTTTACAAAAATTTATTTGAAACCATATGCTTCCTGTCTGGTGTCATTTTGAATAATTCCTTCTAATATAAGTCGTAGGTTCCTTCCTTCCCTACCATGTACCTTCGGCTTCCTTTACTTCTTAAATTAAACAAAAACAAAACTTTTTTTAAAAACTCTTATCATTTAAAAGCCTTTGACCACTTTGAAAAGCATAAACTTCGGATTACTTTTAAGAACTCTACAGAATTTAGTTAAAAGGTGAAAAAATGAACGAAATTTATACATACTCATACAAACATACATAGATATGTATACATACCTATGTATGTATGTAGGTATGAATGTCTACATGCTAAAGTTATATTTGAAAAATAAAAACAAACTCAACTTTTATTCTCCAATGATTTAAGTTGGTTCAAATAACCCACACCCACACACAAAATACAATATGTATGTATGTAAGTACAGTATGTAGGTTAACAAATTTATGATGTTAAATAAAGAATTTTTAAAATGTCGTTTATGTTTGTGGAAATAAAAATTTACATTCCAAGTAATTTTTTATCATAACTTTCTAAAAATTTTCATACAAACAAATTACACACATACATATGGCCATTAACACATATTGTATATGTATATGGAAGTATATTTCGTAAATAATAGTATACATGTATATATGTATATATACATACATACATATATGCATACATTTATGATTGGACATTTTATACTTTAAATGGTTTTCAAAGTCTGTTAACTTTCTTTTATTAACAATAAAGACAATAATTTTTCCTTGGAGTATATTGTACATATATCGGATGCCAATTTCAATTTCTCAACTTCTTTCTTGTGGTTTTTAAAATATTTTTTTTTAAATTTAAAAATTCATCATTATGGAATTGATATATGATTTATATTTGAAGAAATTATTATAAAAAAAAATTATATTTCCAATATAATCGATTTTCGGAGGATTCCTTTGTTCACTAACAAAATCCTTCTTTTAGACAGAAGCAGATGACAATCACTTAGTGATAGATTTGTGATACAGGATGAATATATTACATCTTCCTAACCAAGGCTTTGGAGCTTCAGGCTGTTCATTATCTATCCTTTTAGTAGCTACCTAATCTTCGGAAATGTTAGGAAAACTTACTCCTGTTTGCTTACAGATTTTTCCGTGAAATTAATATCCAAAGGTTCACCACAGTTTTAAAATCGGGGCATCTTGAGGGCCATTTTATAAGTGGTATACGTTTAATGACTCTTCAATCCTAAGAAACGTAATTAGCAGAGTGACCATGCTTAAAAATGTACACACGTCGACAAGATTTGTAACCCGAAAACTGGACAATATTTTTCTAAAGGTTTTGGGTGCACAGAATCCCAAGAATTGCTCCATAACCCTAGGTTTTTCAGATATCCTATGCTAAAAATGCAAAAAAAGGTTTTTGGCTATATTCGAGTGTACATTATTACATACATACATAGCATACATAATTGTCGCGTGTGTTAATTTTATACATAAGTAACGAGGCCTACAGTTTGAAGTCGACTCCGAACGATAAATTTTTTGCAAACTTTTTTCGTGACAATTTTATTTACTCGCAGAATTTTTACTAGAAATCTGCCGAGAAATATTTTTCATATTTTGTTTTGTTGGAGATGTCTGATCTGGGGTTCAAAACATGGACTCACGTCCAATAAACCAACGCACTATTACGTCGTGAATTAATTTCTGAAACTTTGCAGCAGCATCTGAATCCGCTAATCTAACCTTAATCTTATCTGTACTATAGCGATTGCCAAGTAGCGAAGTATTGCTCTAAAAACAGTTTTTTCTGACTTAAATAACAACGAATCTAAGAAAGTTTCGACATAAGATAACGCGAAAACCCTCGTGCTACGAGTTTACATCAGCGATTTATTGCATGAAAATATTGATCAAAATGGTGCCCATTTGAATTGAATAGAATCGTTCTTACTTAATTGGTTAATTGGCTATTCCAATCCTTTAATCAGGATTACAACCCAGCTTCCCACACCACTTATGTTGTGTATGTTAATTTTAAGCATAAGTAACGAGTTCTACAGTTTAATGTCAACTCCGAACGAACGATTTAAAGGTTTGATGGCATTTATATTTACTCTCAGAATTTCTGTTAGAAGACCGCTGAGAGGAAGTCGCCGGAACAAATATTTTTTTCATATTTCGCTTTGTTCAAAATGTTAAAGTTGAGATATGGTACTCGTGCAAAATTTACACCAAAATTTTCCTATTCTATCGGAAACAATTACAGAAAAAGGTTTCTCTTTTAGACATACACTGAGCTTTAAAAGTGAGTAAACACCACTGAAATAATTAATTTTCTTAGGATAGCGAGAAAAGTAAATGAGAATAGTCGAATAAATTTCCAAAACTAAAATACGTTTATTTACTGCTTATAAAATTCTAAAACAAAAACAACAATTCATGATAAAGGAACTTTTTTATACTTAAGGACAAAACTGTTTTATACTTAAGAACAAAAGTGTTGACTCACTTATGGCGCTCACTGTATGTACATGCACACCATATAACTGTCAACGGGATTATTTTAAATTTATTATCATCATCATTATCAACATCATCACACACCTTATAATAATTATCACAATAAAAAATTAACCTAAACATTTACAGTCATTTAATTTTTGCTTTCACACACGCACACTGACACATGCACACTATTATCTAATAAACACACATACACACACTATTCAAATAATCCTTTAATAAGCCTAAATTTGAAATTGTGCTGTCATAGAGCATTAAATTGGCTACAATCGTGATAAAATTTAATACAAACGAAGTAATTGTAAAATAATCCCGTACTGCAAATTCTTGGTGGAATATATGTACATGCATATGAATGTATGTATGTATGTGTGTGGAGATGCTTTAGGATGTCATAAATTAATGAAAATTTAATTGAAATTTTCTGAAAGTGTATTGAAATTTTTGTAGTTTTGGAATGCATATGAGTTTGATTTTGTGGCTGCTGCTTAATGCCTTTTTATTTCAGGCCTCGATGATGGCAAAGTACGTGCTCTCCACTGTAAAAACAATAAATCACAAAGTCTATATGGAGCCGATAGTATTTGTATTTCGTTGGCTTCGAATACCAAAGGTACAGGATTTTTATCGGGTCATAATGATGGCACAATTATACGGTATTTTCTGGCCGAAGATGGTAATGAGTCGTCGGGCCGTTTAATACAACATACAGTGCCACCATTTGCTTTAGCATGGCCACAAGGTGGCTTCTGTGTGGGTGGTTGTGATCAACGTATTGTATTTTATGATACAATGGTAAGTACTCGTCGTATACATATTTTATTTTCTTTTACATATATGTACAGATATATGTACATATGTATGTGTGTATGGTACACATATAATGTATGTTAATGTCATAAAATATTTGAAATTTCAATTTGTCACATACTTTGGCATGGTTTTTTTTGATTACAATTGCAGGGTAGACAAGTTCGCACATTTGATTACTCACGTACTGAAGGTGAACGTGAATTTACTGTTGCCGCCTGTAGTCCCAATGGACAGGCTGTAGCTTTTGGCAGTTTCGATCGTATACGTATATTCAGTTGGAGTCCTCGTTTGTCAGCGTGGAGTGAAAGTGCTACCAAAGATATAAATTTCTTTTATACGGTAACATGTTTACTCTGGAGACGAGATGGTGCAAGGTAAGCAAACTTATGTACATACATACATATATATGTACGTTGTTTTTTTTCTTTCGAATTTTATTATAGTAAATACTAATTGTATCAAAAATGTATACATAGTATTAGGAAAAAAACAACAATAGTACATCGTTACATATAAAGTGAACAAAAAATTCAATATTTTTCAGTGAATGCCTCAATTAATCTGTTTCGTGATTGCTTGGGTCTTATATAATGGAGAAAAAGTTATATTTTGCAGTTTCTCTTTGATACAAGCGAAAAAGTAAGCCTAGCGGTTGAAAATGTGACCAGTAACCAGCCTTTTCACCGGGCTTTGTAGACTCAGAGAACATTTGCTCACAATAGACATTGTTTTTCACATATTGAGAGTCGTCTCTCGTTGATTAAAGCGAATATGAAAGCCAAGCGGCTGAAAATATGAACAGTATCGGGCTTTGTAGGCTCAAAGAAAATGTACACACAATAGAAATTGGTTCTCAATACGTGAGATGAAGGAAACAAATTACCGCAACAAATATTTCGAAATTATACGGCCTTAAAAGAAAGTTATCTCACTGACATCGAGATATGACAGTGTTGGGGGTGATATTCCAAGAAAACTTTTTATAGTACCAGGGCACAGTGCAATATATCGTCTGGTCATAGTCCTTTACTTACTTACATAATTAGTTATTACAACACTTCAGTTAGGATTACGGCCTAGCTTCCCACACCACATATCGACGCCTCCGTTCTATAACATTCTAAGTCGAAAAAGTGTGTTTTGAGTTATGAGCTCTCAAAGTTTTCACGCGACATACGACCATATGTGTATTCTAAGAAGATTTTTCCCTATAACTTCGAAACGGATCGGCTCATCTTAACCAAATTTTGACAATATTTAAGTTAGAGAACGTAGAATTTAAAAATGCAAGAACATTAAAAACTTTCTAAGTACACTTAGAACATTATAGAATGGAGGCGTCGGTATGTTGTGTTAACTTTATACAGGAGTGGCGTGACCTACAGTTTAAAATCGACTCCGAACGACAGATTTTTTGAGAAACTTTTCATGGCAAATTTATTTCCTGTCAGAGATTTTGTCAGAAATCTACTAAGAGGAACTTGCCGAAGAAATATTTTTTTATATTTCGTTTAGCTGGAGATGTCTAACCTGGGGTTTGAACCGTGACCTCACGTCTTATAAGCCAACACATTACCTACTAGACTACGGCGACAGTTTTACACTTTTACAGCGAAAACGCAAGCCAAGCTGAAATTTGGAACTTATACGGCCTTAAGGCAGAAGCTTACCAGGCAGAAAATTATTTCACTGACATCGAAAAGCATTATGAGCATCACGACAACAGTGTTGGGGGAGATATATGCAAAAAAAAAACTTTTTATAGACCTGAGGACAGTGCATTAGATCGTCTTGTCACAGTCCCTTACTTACTTACATAATTGGTCATTACAACCCTTCAGTTAGGATTACGACCTAGTTTCTCACACCATTTATATTGTGTACGTTAATATTTATACATGAGTGGCGGGACTTACAGATTACAGTCGACTCCAAACGACAGATTTTTGAAAAACTTTTTAAAGCAGTTTTACTCGCTCTCAGAGTTTTTGCCAGAAATCTGCTGAGAGGAAGTCGCCGAAGCAATATTTTTTCTTATTTCGTTTCGTTTGAGATGTCTAACCTGGGGTTTGAACCGTGACCTCACGTCTAATAAGCCAATACACTACCTACGGCGACGACTGGTCCTTTACTTAGTGACTTAATTGGTCACACAACCCATATTATGTGTGTTGATTTTATGCAGGACCGGCGAGATCCTAAACGACATATTTTTAAGAACTTTTCCGTGGCAATTTTATTTACACTCAATAATAGCAGGAGATCCTAACAAATAAACTCTCTATTGCCCAACTTTAATTCTTAAATTCAAGTATACAGTGAGCAACAAAAGAAACTGTACATTATGGATAAATTTTTAACAATCACCAAACTCAACTTTTACCACTTAAGGAGAGTGCCCGAAAAAATTTGACAATATTTCGAAATTTTTTATAAATTTTTTTGTTTCAATTTTAAAAACTGGCAATGAAACAATTTTAAAATAAAAATAACCGGAATTTATTCACTGTATGTTTTTTTTTTTTTAATGTACAGTTTCTTTTGACACTCACTGTATTTGTCATGTTAATAACTTACAAATTCTTATTTTTGCTTCAATCCATACTATTTTGAAATTCTTCATTCAAGGCTCGTTATGTCCAGTGTTACTGGTGCTGTAATTATATTCGAATCCGTACTCAAACGCACCATATGGCAGGATAAATTTGAGCTTATCTTTGTGGCGCCCAGTCAATTGTTAGTACGTTCCATGCAAGAGCCACATGAACAAATGACCATCGAATCAAAATTGGGTTTGGAAATCGATGATGTACGCATAATGGGAAAAGACAATTATTTAGTGGCACGCACTGAAGATTCGCTAATACTGTGTGATTTAACGCGTAATCTGGTCAGTGAGGTACCGTGGACTGCTTCGGGACGTCATGAAAGATTTTATTTTGAAAATCCTACCGTTTGTCTGGTATTCAATGTTGGTGAGTTGAGTCTTGTAGAATATGGTGAATCGCAAATATTGGGTTCGGTGCGCACAGAGTTTGTTAATCCGCATGTCATATCGGTGCGTTTAAATGAACGTGGCAATACCAGGTGAGTTAAACAACTTATTTTTCTTTTTGTTGCTGTTTTATTATTGAATATCCTTCGTAGGGACAATAAAAAATTGGCATTTCTGTTGGATGCCAAGACAATATGTGTGGTGGACTTAATCAGCCAAATGATAATTGGCCAAGTGAATCATGAAACGAAAATCGATTGGATTGAACTTAGTGAAACAGCTCATAAGCTATTGTTTCGCGATAAGAAAATGCGTTTAATTGTGATCGATATTTATACGGGGAAAAAGCAAACTCTACTCAATAACATATCATTTGTCCAATGGGTACCTCAGAGTGATGTAGTCGTGGCACAAAGTAATTCCAATCTGGCCATTTGGTATAACATTGATCTGCCGGAACATTTAACTTTAATGCCTATTCGTGGTGAGGTGTTGGAGGTTGTTCGAGAGAATGTAAGTAAAGAAGTACGGCTTAATGTTATTGAACTTGTTCAACTCCATTGTATTTCAGGGACGCACGGTAGTGGTGTCCCAGGAAGGACCTACAGAACATACTTACCAACTAGATGAAGGTCTTGTAGAATTTGGAACCGCTGTAAATGACAGTGACTTTGGACGTGCCGTTCATTTTCTCGAAACATTGGGTGACAAACCGGCTGCCAAGGCCATGTGGCATAATTTGGCAATCATAGCCATGGAGGATGGCAATCTGCGTGTGGCCCAGCGTTGCTATGCTGCCTTAGGTAATGTCTCAAAGGCATTTTATATCAATGAAATGATAGAACAGGCGGATAAATATGAAGAGGCTACTATGTCGCCTGGTATCTTGTGTCCAGAAGTGCGTGCCAAGTTGGCTTTGCTTTCCTCCGATCTTAGATCTGCCGAACGAATTTATCTAGAGCAGGGTGATATTGAGGCTGCCTTGGAAATGTATAAGAAACTACGTATGTGGGATGATGCTGTCAGTCTGGCCGAGCGAAGAGGTTATATGGGCTTGCAACAGTTAAAGGATGAACAAATGTCATTTCTTCTATCGACTGGGCAAGAGGAGAAAGCTGGTCAAGTATTAGAAGAACAAGGTGAAGTTGAGAAAGCCATGACTCTCTTCTTGAAAGCTAACAAACCTGCTAGGGCAGCTAGGTTAGCGCTTAAGGTGCCACATCTTATGGATGACCATCAGCTAATGATGAAAGTTACCGAAGGTTTAGTTAATAGCGGTAAGTCTTACACAGTACCTAACAGAGGGGACTTAAACCATTTAGTGTTTGCTCAATATTTCAGAACTTTATGAAATGGCTGGAGATATTGCCTATCGCTTGTCACGTCCTGAAGCCGCTTTGACATTATACCGCAAGGGAGGTGCTTATGCCCGAGCCTTGGATTTAGCTCGTCAGATATCACCAGATGAGGTAACATCCTTAGAAGAGGAATGGGGTGACTGGCTGGTGGGTCGCAAACAACTGGATGCTTCAATCAATCATTATATTGAGGCTGGAGCCACACAAAAGGCCTTGGATGCTGCTGTAGGCGCAAAGCAATGGCGCAAGGCTGTACAAATTGCAAAGGTTTTAGATGAACCAGAGGAAATTCAACGTTATGCCTTGGATTTATCGAAACATTTAGCCTTCTCCGGTGACATTGATGGTGCTGAGGATCTTTTAGTGCGTGCCAATCTCTTTAAGGAAGCCATAGAGCTCTTAAATCGTCATGGCAAATGGGAGAGGGCTTATGCTGTGGGAGAAAAATATTTAAAATCGGAGGAAATGCGTGACTTATTTGTTAATCTGGCAGCAGGCTTGGAGGAACAGGGTAAATACCGCGATGCAGAAAAAGTATTGTTAGCCGTTAATGAACCCGATTTGGCGATAGCCATGTATAAACGTAGAGAACTTTATGATTCCATGATACGTTTAGTGGAACGTTATCACAAGGATTTGTTGGAAAGTACCCACCAACATTTAGGCCGTACTTTAGAGTCAAAAGGGAAATTTAAAAACGCCGAAGTTCATTATTTGGCTGCAGGTGATTGGAAATCTGTGGTACATATGTACTGTACGGCCGGTCGTTGGGAAGATGGTTATCGTGTAGCCAAACAAAAAGGCACAGATGGCGCAAGCAATCAGGTGGCTTATATGTGGGCCAAATCCATGCCAGTCGAAAGTGCTGTGCGTTTGCTAACGAAACTCGGTCTTTTGGATACGGCAGTTGGTTTTGCTTGTGATTCAGGACAATTTGATTTTGCAATGGACTTGTGCCGTTTTGCTGGTAAATCTACAGACGAAGTGCATCTTAAAATTGCCATGTCTTTGGAAGATGAAGGCAAATTTGAACAAGCCGAGGCTGAATTTATCAAAGCCAATAAACCGAAAGAGGCAATTTTAATGTATACACACGCTGGAGATTGGAAAGCTGCCTTAAATGTAGCCGAAACACATTTGCCCGATGCTGTTACTGAAATACTTATCAGTCAAGCTAATACGGCTTTAGAGACACGAAATTTTGCAGACTATGAATCCCTGTTACTAAGAGCCCAAAGACCTGATTTAATCATTGAATATTATAAAAATGAAGGCATGTTTGAAGAGGCCATACGTGTTGCTGAAGATCATTTCCCTTCAGCCTTAAATGATCTGAGACGTTTGCAGGCGCAAAAACAAAGGCAAGGCAGCAGTGATCAGGCTAATGACTCCAGAGCTTATCTGCAAAAGGCTGCTGAATTTGCTAGAAAAGAAGATTTTCGCAAAGCTGCCGAATGTCTCATGCAAATCGATTCATCCAATGCCGAAGATGCATCGACTGTTGAAAGGGCTCTCCTAAGAGCAGCGGAAATTTGCAATCAATTTCTGGAGGGCCAGGATGCAATGGATATTGCTAATCAATTGGCGCCAAAATTATTGCAAATCAAACAAATTGGTCCTGCAGCTCAACTATATTTAGCTGCCGATATGTCTAAGGAAGCGGTAGATGTGTTTATAACAGCTGAACAATGGTCGAAGGCAAGACGTTTAGCCAAGGAACTTGATCCCGAACTAATGGCATATGTGGAGGTACAACAAAAGACACGCTTGAAAAGTGAAGGCAATGTAGAGCAACTGGCTGACATAGGTAATTTGCAATATGAATTAATTTTTATTGGTCATGATTAACCTTGTATTTCGTAGACATTGTAAGTGCTTTGGATATGTTAGCTGAGCAGGGACAATGGCAACGTTGCCTGGATAAAGCAAAACAAATAAGTTCACCTGTCTTACAAAAATATGTGGCTTTGTATGCTGCTCAATTGATAAGAGATGGTGATTGCACTTCAGCTTTGGAATTGTACTTGAACTATGGGGCACCGCCTATTGAAGCTAATTTCAATATTTACACGCGCATTGCTTCAGATATCTTTGCTTTACGAGAAGAACAAACGGTAGAAGGTTTATGGAGGAAGTTGAGAGATTTTCTTTACAAGTTATTGCAAGTAAGTTAAGCTTTGAGTATATTTTTGGCTATTAGTAACTTTAATTATCCTGGAACAGGCTCTGAAGTCGTCAGACTATGCACAAGCTCCTATAACCGATAATATGGAACAGTATCTGATAATAGCCCACTATTATTGTGCAAGAAGTGCCTGTAGACAAGTGCAATCCTTGCAACCCATAGCTATGAGAATATCAATAGCCGTCCTGCGTTACACCGACATTATACCGGTGGATAAAGGTTTCTATGAAGCTGGCATGGATTTGCGTAATGCCGGACGAGAGGCAGAGGCTTTTGTTATGCTTAATCATTATTTAGATGTGTGTGAAGCAATTGAAGAAGGCTCGGGTAATTTGGTGGATCATAGCGATTTAACAGTCACAGATTTTCCAAGTTCTGTGCCATTGCCAGAGGAAATACATTTAAAAAATGATCCCGATTTACATGAAGAGGTAAGGGAATGGGTTTTGGCGGTAAGCATGGATCAACAAGTAGATCAGGTGAGAACAACTTTAATAGAGGAGAGGAACTTATTATTTGAATATTTAATTTATTTGAAAAGGTCTTACCAACTGATGAACGTGGCTTGTATGAGTCCAGCTTGGGTGTAAATGATGTGGCTTGTGTTTTAAGCGGTTATCCAGTAAAGGGTCGCCAGCCAGTAACATTCCAATCATCGGTAAGGCAAGCCAATCGTGATGTCTGGAGTAAATTTGCAGTGGCTGTTAAATTATCACCCAATAGTGAAGTAGGCGATGTTATACAATTTACTGAAAAGTGGAATGGCTTGGCCAATTTTGTTATGCATTAAAGCGGTTAAATAAAAGAAATAAATTTATATAACCAAAGAAGAGTCCAAGGTTTTCATTTTTGTCCACATAAAATCTTTATTAAACGTTTAATCAAATTAAAATTGAAATTATGACACAAATAACGTTTATACATCAATTACACGAAGAATTATATTTGCAAACTTACGATTGAGGTGAATTTTTGTATAAAAAAAATCGTGTATGAAATACAAGAAATAATAATTCCTCATTGAAAATTCGGTGCGCTTTCTTGCCTTGCCTTCCTTTCTTTTTTTAATTTTTAATTTAAAATTGTGTACACAAAACTGATATATAAACGTGTATATAAAAAAATCATATAATAAAGGAAATATTTTTTTATATTTATAATATTATGAGCAATTTTAAGGGAATAAAACATTGTAATTGATTTTAAAATGTGTGGTTATTATTATTGTTTTCATATACATAATAATTTTTTAACTAGTCTATCATATTTAAAACAGAAAAAAAAATAAGTCTGTACGTTTCATAAACTTCCTTCTAATCATATAACTTTTGTTAATGTTCGTTCTGCTTGTAAATAAATAATAGCAGTAGGAAATAATTTAAATATTATTTAAACAAACTGACTTGACTTCTTTATTTTGGTGTCCATGCAAAATATTAATTTAAATAATATTATCAATAATAATTTGTATTTTTTCTGTTTTTTTTTCTTTTTCATAAAATGTGTGATTCTTTTAAAACAATTCATAGAATTCTTAAATATATGCATACATTTTATACGTTATTTTTATTTTTAATTTATACTGAATAAATCGCCAGCGGAAGGTAAAGGCGCCAAGCCACCAGTAACATCGGGTAATTGTGTTAGATCAGGTAGATTTGAGAGATGATCACGTATTTCTTTTTGTACAGCCAATACCTTTTGGAGTTTCTTTTTATATTCCTGTTAATAATTAAAAATATTAAAAATTGTTTTATAAACAATTCAATTTCTTTCTATTTTATATAGAAAAAGCAACTATACTGTCGTAATTCGTCACCTATAGTTGAATGTAATTAATAATTTTACAGAAAATGCAATTTTTCTCATTAAGTTTGTTATTACGTTGCTATGGATTCTATAGGGAGTGTAATACAAATAATAAAACTATGGAAAGGTATGTTAAATACCTAATAAATGCAGTACTGAAGATTCCAAAAGAATTCTTATTGAATTAGAGCACATATTAAACAAATGCCATAACAAAAATTGCATATACTTTAAAATACTTTGCTTCTAATATAAAATTTCATTCCACGTTGGAAAATATTACGTTTTTCGCTTAAACCTATAAAATTAAAACCTAAGAATACTAAATAATACATACCTCCAAACGTTTCTCAGCCTGAAATAATAATTCTTTTTGTTCAGCTTGAAAATCCCTTAACATTGATGTCAGTTTAGAACGCTCCTCCATTTCAGCTGATAAACGAGAATTATAATCGTTTAACAGTTCAACTGCTTCATTGACCTAAATAAAGTTTAATTTATTATTCGAAATTTAAATACAAGCAATCTTGTGTAAGCCGCCCGCCCTCACCTGTGAAGCTAAATTTTTAGCTGCATCTTTGTCCTCTAATTTAGCAAGACAACTGATTTCGGATATTTCTGGTGGCAAATTTGCAATACGCTCTCTGACTAACGCATCGCTTGAGGCTGAATTTTCTATGCTGATCAATGCCTTAATCAGTTCTTCCGGTTCTGGTGGTTCTCCCAAAGGCAAATAGGGGCTCTGATCACCATCACCATTGTGCTCAGCTGTTGTTGCTGCAGCATCTTCCTTTGGTGAACCACGTGACTTCTTTGACTTCGATTTGTGTTCCTCATGTTTACGTTTCGATTCACGTTTCTCCTCAGTACTTTCTTTGGTAGTTGATGCTGTGGCCCCGGCTGCTGCAAGTTTGCTATGTTCTTTGTTAAGACGATTACGATAATCAGCTATAACCTTGGGTTCATAGACACCACGCTCTTCCCAAATATTAAGAATGCGTCCTAAGCTACCAAAAAGTTTTTCCGATTTACAAGTCTCCCCAATATGTGAAAAGGCTTTGGCCAAGACATTGGCAAATTCTTTGCCATATTCAGGGCCTTTCTTTTTGCTATTCTGTATAACATCATTCGCTAAATACATGAATGTTAGCTTTTTAGCTTCGGGCACTACATGCAATTGTAAACATAACCAGTTAAATAAATAAATCAATACGTAGTAAGTAGCACAGAGACACTTACCTGTTTGCAGTTCCCTAATCCATGTCTTTATTATGCTGGCATGATGTTTACGGTGATGTATTAACCAAAGGGATAATGTTTGGATGCTTTGTTGACTGGAATTCAATTCAGCCAACTTTTTCAAAAACGCCACTTCAGTAAAAGCCGACATTGTTTTTTTAATAGCAAATGATTTTGAATTCTATTCAATTTACGCCTCCAAACAAGGCTTTTCGTTTTAGTGTAGAAATATTTGCGTTTTATTAATTATTCTCAACGTTTATTCGGTTAAAATTATTAATTTTCTTCACTTATTTGAAATTCTTATTGAGATTTCATGATAAAAATAATTTTCTAGACAATTTTAAGCTGTCACAACAAACAGCTGACTGCCAACTGTTTGTTTGTATTCTATTATAATTCACAACTAAAACAGGGGTGTCACTGGTAGTTATGAAGGCAGAGTTGTATGCAAGGAAACGAAATTCAAAATTTTGTTTACTTACGGAAATGTAAAGAGACTTTGTGTGAGCGTAATTTAAAGAGATCTTGAGATTGTGATGTTGATGGAGCATATCAGTGGGCCTAAGGATAAGCCCGGGCAAGACTACAATAGTATTATTTCCAAGGTAAAAGACTATTCGACTCCTGGGTAAGATATCACAGAAAATGATTGTAAAGTATATAAGTACTTACACTGGACAATAAATTTACATGGTTGACCTCTTTAGACCGCATATGAGAAAAGGCCATTATAATATACAGAAGGCATTATGCACTGGATGTATATTATGATGGTCACACCACAGCTCAAATGAAATTGGACAACATTCAGAGACTAGAGTGAGTTGGTATAAAAAGGACAATGAGAACCTGTCCTACAACCGAGCTAGAAGTTCCGATGGCTTTAAATCCAATACACATGGGAGTGAAGGCTAGAACTTCGGAAACTATATTTAGAAGGGCAGCATCCACGTAGTTGATGGGGCTGGAAAATTTTTGTGGTTTGGAAAGAGTTATTTAGAAAAGTAAATTTAATGGAAGAAAAGCTAAAATGTGACTGAGGCCAGAGGCAATAAAAATTTTGGTGAAATTATAATAAGAGGAAAGAGGAGTAATTCGTCAGACTATCCAGGAATAATCTGAGGTTGGTAACCAGTCTTTTGACAGAGTACTGTACAGTCAGAGTACACTTTTTATGAATGGCGGTTGCTTCAAACCTAATATGTAGATTCTGTGATGATTGAAAAAATGTTTCATAAGAACATATTCTTAGAACTTCAGATTCATTACGGCATTCCCAAATAAGACACCTGAATGTACCTCAAGAGCTGGATAGAAAATTGTTCTTTTTGACATCGTGAATTCTATCAGGACAATAGGATTGAAAAAGGCATTATTGGGATACCCATAAAGTTTGAGGGGAATACAGTAGGTCTTCATGACAATAATAATATATGCATACATACGAGTACATACATACGTACTATATTACAATTTCGATTATAATTAATGATGGCTTTAATAAATCTTTTTAAGAAATCGTAAATTAATCAATCATTTGATATTTGCTTTTATGTCCCTAAACCTTATATTCACAATGAAATCGAAAAGAAACAAAACAATTTTTAAAAACTTTGTTTCCCATTTTTGTTGATAAAAATTGTTAAAAACATAGGGAGCGAAAGGGAGAATATGAGAGATAGGGAGAGAAAGTTGGAGTCTTAAAGAGTTCGCAATAGAACAATCTAAAGGTATTTAGTTTGTTCTACGATAACTGATCGACTTTGTTTAACTGTATATCATATAACTGACAGTCAGTTGGCGACGAACTCTCATACTCAACGGTAACGATTTTGGTAAATAACGGACAATTGCGAATTTAAATGTAATAAAACAGAGAAAAACAAAACCAACAACAAGAAAATATATTAACGTTAAGATAACTAAAATAAAAAATAATAACAATAATAAATTCTGTTTTTTTTTCGTATTTTGGTGAAGAATTATAACAACAATAATAATAAGCGAAACTCACACATATCGAAAGTGTTATTTGCTTATCAGTTTTATAAATTGATGAGTAATTAAAGTCGTTTGTCAATTATGAATGTTAAATACAGCACTACGAATGTTTAACGGTATTAAAGATCTTAACGTAATCATCCATATACATACATATTTGTAGATATATTAACAGCTTTATAATATAATATAAATTGCCAATAATAATGAATGTAACAATAATAATAACAATAACAATATAATGAAATAAAGTGAAGAATACTTTCTGATAACAATAACAACAAGAACTACTACTACAACTACTGATTGATAATAACAATTAATGTTATAATAAATTTAAAGAAAAAATTGAAATGAAATAAAATAAAATAAATTATGTGCAATAACAACATTCTAGGAAGAAGAAATCTTATACAGTAACTAGCAAATAAATAATTTGTTAACCAACTTAGTAAAAGTGACATTAACATGATAATTTTAATACTTTAAAGTTTTAATTGTCAATGAAAGATTTGATAAAACAAAAGCTAATTAAAATATTATATTATTATATAATTACTTCAAAATGAAACACATTGTTAATAGAAAAGAATTAAATTGTCTACAAAATATTACTATTTTTGGTATTTAACATTTTCTTTTTTTTATCAGTTCTGGTCAATTAAAAAGTAGAAATCAAAATAAAAGAATGAATTTTAGTATCGACGACTACTATCGGCGGTTTTTAAAGTGTATGCATAATCTTTTTTAAAAAAATATTTCTCGTTAAATGATTACAAATAAAATTGTGTTGTAGAACAAAAAGAAAATTAATAATAATAATCGAAACATTTATCAATAACAACAAACCGAAAAAAGAAAATTTCAGCGTGATCTTTATCGTTTTAAATGATAGTAAAAGAAATATTTTTAAATAATATTCTCGTATTAAGAGGTAATCGAGATTATAATAAAGCAATAATAGGACTAACATATTAAATTGCTGAAATTTAAAATATGCGTGATGGATTCTAAATAAAAATGTATTCGATTAGATACACCAGTTAGCAAGAAAGTCGTGTTCCGTAATGTTTCTAAATAAAATAACTGAAGTAAACATTTAAAATCATGACATTAAAGTCTGTCTGCAACACTATGACATCCCCAAAGCAGTTAGAAGTTCTAAGACACTTTTAACATCGTCGAGACACTTTTAACATCATCGAGAAAGTACCAAAACTTTCATTCTCTGCTCCATTGATTTACCGTCTGTATCACTCATTATGTTGTATGTAGATTACCTAGTAGATTCTCTTGAGCTCCTATTCGACAGTCACACCTTGTATAACGCTTAGTTGGTTTCTTTGTATAAAAGTCAGTGCAGAAAATGTCTTATAATCACAGTACAAGCAAGGTTTATACGCCACAAATCCTTCTTGAGTGCATAAATGCCTATAAATTTAAGCAATAATTAAAGTATAGTTTAGCATCTCTCAGCTGAAGTTTATCCATCCGTATAAATCTCCATCTGAACTGTCTGTTTAAGATGTCAGATCCTTGAGATCTGAACAGAGAATCTGTTAACTGTCATTTTTACATTTTTGGGATTAGAATTCCGATTTGCTTGTAAAAAAAACATGACTGTAATATTCCAACTCAAAGCCGAGGTAGTGATGACATGATGCATGGACGAAATACAGAAGAACTTCAGAGGTTCTGTTAATCTACAATTGATACTTGTATCGTCATGCTGATGAATTCATCTTCTGTTTATAAAAGCTAGTTGTTATCTTACTCACTTAACTTCTTAACTGTCAATCTTAGTTTGGCCACAGCTGACGTCGGGTTGTTGTAATTTGACCACTAACGGTTTCAACTGCTGTAGTGTAGCGTAGCGTATCCTTTACATTAAAATTATCCACATGGAAGGCAAAATTTCCGCATGAATGGCTGTTACATCGGGATCATAAACAATATTCACAATAAGAGTCGCAGATCATTGTTTAGTACGGATTACAACCTAGCTTCTCACACCCCTTATATTATGTGTGTTCATTTTATCCATAAGTGGGGGGATCTACAGTCTGAAGTCCATTCCGAACGACAGATTTTTGCGAAATTTTTCTCATGGCAATTTTATTTACTCTCAGAGTTTTCGCCAGATATCTACTGAGAGGCAGTCGACGAAGAAATATTTTTTATATTTCGCTTTGTCTGACGTGAAGTTTGAACCGAGGCCTCATGTCTAATAAGTCAACACGCTACCTACTAATCTTAAGTTATTTCAAACTTGTGTGAGAAATTTAAGATTTAAAACAGAAATCACATCTCTAACTGCTATAGCCAGAAACTATCCCTAGAAAGCCATCATGACCTATCGTTAGTTCTTCAAAGTATTCAGATATATAGCCAAAAATGCTAGCTTCAGTGCTGCCATTCCATTTTTGTTTGCTAAATCCGGTCGGTATCGATTGGTGCATTTCATCAATAGTAATGGTTTTTTTATGCATTAAATCTTAAAAATAATTATTAGAACAATGTTTGAACCGAGATCACATGTCTAATAAGCCAACATACTACCTACTAATCTGATATAGCCAGAAACTATACCTAGGAAGACATCATGACGTATCGTCAGCTCTTCAAATTATTCGGATATTTTTAAAAATGCTAGTTACAGAGTTGCTATCCCATTTTTGTTGTTAAATCCAGTGAATATGGATTGGTGGATTTCAGTTTTTTATACACTAAATAGTAAAAATAATTATTAAAACAATGTAAACGTATTACATTGAAAAACATGAAATCATATATTAATTACAAAATTAAATATTATGTATATCGGAATATAATGCATATCAATAACCAATAGTTTAAAAGTAATAACTATTAAAACAAAACAAAAACAATATAACAATTATAATTATTATACGCAGTCGTAGTATTCATTTGTAGCAATTAAAAATTAAACATAAATTTACAACGTGATAAAACATAGTGTTGTTACTCATGTTAAAAATATTGTAATTTATTAATGAGACAAAAAAAGAAAATTAAATTTAATTATTGTAATTTAAAAATTTATTTCTTAAAATATTTTCAGTCTAAACATGTTTAGTATTTGATATTAAAAAAAAAGAAAAAATTTCTTGTGCAAAATTTCAATTCAAAAATTGATTGCAAGAAATAAGAATGAATTCGTTTTTGGAAGACTCCACCGAACGTATCAGTCGTTTGAGTAATGAAAGTCGTCACGATACGTTAATCAATGAAAAGAAATGGGAATGGGGTTTCCTAAGGGTAAGTAAAATACGTTTTTCTTTTTTCATTTTTCTTTCTTTTAAAATTTAACAAAATATACACTTTTAAAGCCATAAACATTTATAATGAAATCAAACCTGATAAAATAATATTCATTCGAATGTTATTGTGGTTATGCTTTCTTTCAAAAGATTACTTCTTAGAATGGAATGATTATAAATCAATTTCAATTTTGAATAATAAATAACAATTATGGCGCTATAAAGGGGTTTCATAGCATTGAACAAATCCTAGAAATATCAAAAAAAGTTAGTGCAAAGGTACATGGCGTTAATTTTAAATAAAACAATTTAAAAAATTGTTTTTGAAATGATATAAATTTTTTCCAAACGTCTACATCTGCAAACATATTCAGTTAATTTTAATTTTACCCATAAACAAAAACAAACGGATTCAAATTCTTATGGCATTTCATAACCGAAAGCGAAATCTGTAGTCACTGCAACACAAGGACCAAGTAGCAGTCAAAACAGCAACTTTCTCGTCACCAGGGATTGAGTGATTCTGTCAGGATTATGGGGACCCAGTTTCGGAACACTGACTACCATCAAGAGTATTAAATATTCAGTGACGAATATTATACAAGGTTAGGTTAGGTTAGAGGACTTGTAGTTGTCAATTAAGACAAGTACAGTACCCGGAGATAGAATTGACTCATTGTACAACGTCCTAGTTTCTCACACAACTTATGTTGTGAGTGTTAATTTTTATACATGGTTGGTGGGACCTACAGTTTAAAGTCGACTCCGAACGACAGATTTTTGAGAAACCTTTTTTCATGGCAATTTTATTTACTCGCAGAATTTTTGCCAGAAATCTGCTAAGAGGAAGTCGCCGAAGAAATACTTTTTATATTTTGTCTTGATGTCTGGCCTGGGGCTCGAACCCCGCCTTTACGTCTAATAACCCAACACACTACCTACTAGACTACGGCGACGTCAACAAACTTATACAAACTTAGATTATAGATTTGAAATCAGGACAATGCAAAGATACTAGGATATTGGGTATAAGCATGAACAATTTTCATTGTTTGATTGGGACGATTATTATCCAGGTTTAGCACCAAACAAGTGGTTTTTGTTTCTAAACTTGTTGAAATTCCCGGGCGCAATGAGGTTTGCCTTCAACGATAGAATCATTTTACAAACAAATCCGTTTTTGTCCTTTACGGGTCATACTTTTTAGAAGCGATAAAAATTAGATAAACAAAATGTAACATTTTGAACTTAAAGTCCGCTCATCAGATAATGAGTGCCTAGCAGTGTATACGAAATTGAATTAGCACACTTGTTATGGCGGCATTTTGTATCCACTTTGGGTACATATGAAGCGCTTAAAAGCAGTCCATACAGAGAGATTGAAGATTCCTTGCTCACTTAATCAATGAAAAGTCATTACACCCTTTAGTCAGGATTGCAACCTAGTTTCTCGCATTACCCATGTTGTGTACGGTAATTTTATACATGAGAGCGAGACCTATTGTTTAATTTCGCCTCCGAACGACAGATTTTAGGAAAACTTTTCATGGCAATTTTCTATTTACTCTCAGAGTTTTTGCCAGAATTCTGCTCAGAGGAAGTCACCGAAGAAATATTTTCATATTTTTGTTTCGATGTCTGACCTGGGGTTTGAACTTAGGCCTTACGTCTAATAATCCAACGCAATACCTACTAGACTACGGCGACTTCTATTTTTTTACTCTTAGACTTTTTGCCAGAGGACTGCTCAAGATGCCAAAGTACTACCTGCTAGACTTCTAGTAGATTTCCAAGATTAACATGCGGGAAATAATGCTGGACTATTTTGAAAACGTCCTAGAAACGCCCAGTCTATTCAAATTTTAGACTTTTACATTGTTGAGCAGAATTTTACCCTGCTGGACTTGAGAGAATAATTTAACATTCACAAAATCTAAATTGAAGTCTTAATAGGCAAGGATTATTTAAGCACCGATTCGATTTTTGGGAGAATTTTTTCAATTAAAATTGATAAATTAAAGAGAATTCGAGTTGAAACGACTCTAAATAGCTTGAAATGCTAGAAATTGCTGACTAAAGTTTCAAAGAATATTAATTTTTATGCCCCAAGACAAAAGGAATGGTTTCCCAATACTTATAACGGAGTATTATGTTATAATCTGCGGATTAGTGTTTGCAGAGCCTCGTTTTTTTAAAAAAAGCCGAAGTTTTCATATGACTTCTATAGGTATACCAATTTATTGCTTATAAAATATTGTTTTAATGTTTTTAAATTTCTTTACTTTTAAATCTACTCCCTTCCCTGTTACTCTTTAAACCATTTTTAATTGTTATTGTAATTAAATTTTTTTTATAAATTTTTTCCCCCACTTTTTAGAATCAGTGTCGCAATTTAGAATTGGAACAATTCTATCAATCGTATCTGCAACGTTTGCGTGTCAGCTATTTATCGCTGTTTATTATTATCGAACTAATGGTTGTGGGTGTTCATTCCATTATATTGCTTTCCACAATATCGGTATGTAATTACATGCATAGTTCTTCTATTTACCATAACAAATATTAATTAAATACAGGAGTAGTACATGATTAATTAAAAAAAGCGTTCAATATTTACAGAATTTAAATAAAGTTGCTGCTGATATATTTGCCTATGTAACGTCAGCCCTATTGGTGTGGGCCATATTGGCTTTGAATTTTCGCGATGAACTTATAAAACGCTACACCTGGATTATGTACGTTACATCGTGGTTAGCGGTGACTATTTTAGTGGCCACAGATATTGGCATATCCGTATATCATGCAGCTCTCAATTTGGATATTTTACGACCCGCCTATGGCTCGTATATTTTATATGCCGTGTATATATTTATGCCTTTGCCCGATAACATACATGCCTTTTTATTGGGCATGGCCGTAACGATGTCGTACTTAATCGATTTGGCTTTCGTAACTTATCGTAAATTACCCGATGGCACGAAAACTTTGGATGTACACAAGCTGATTACGGAAGGCATATTTTACTTGACAATTAATTTTTTGGGCATATTTTTTCGCATGATGAAAGAAATTGCCATACGTACGACATTTTTAGATCGACGCAAATATGTTGAGGAGAATCTATTGCTGCGCTATGCTAGGGAGGAAGAGGTATGTGCTTAGAGGTTTTATTACTTCTTTTATTTCTTTTTTATTTATTACAGAGAAGTCTATTGCTAAGCATTATACCGGCCCATATTGTAAATAAAATTGAACACGATGTTAGATCACGTTTGGAGCATAAAATGGCGAAGAGGCGTGCTTCACAAAATCCTCACAATGGAGCGTAAGTCCAAAAGGTAATTTCAAATTATTTACAGGCATTTTTAAAGGTAACTTTTCTTTCCTTCTCTATGCAACTTTAAATGCAGGGATTATCAACCGAAAATATCCAGATGGCGCCAACCGGAAATTGAGTGAGTATAGAAGGGAAAACAAATGAAGACATTCTATTAATTTTTGGTTTTTATAGGAAACTTTTCATTGAGCCACATGATGATGTCACTATATTATATGCTGATGTCGTGAATTACACTTATCTAACCACAACACTGGATGTAAAGACCCTGGTGGAAACTCTGCATGATTTGTTTGTTAAATTTGATACGGCATCAGAAGTAAGAAATGGAAAACTTTTAATTTACATAAGAAATATGGTTTTTAAATACAATGTATATGTATTAACTTTCACTAAAATTAAGCTAGTAATACCGACTTATTTCCCCAGGAATACAATGTATTGCGCATCAAGTTTTTGGGTGATTGTTATTACTGTGTAGCTGGAGTTTCGATACCCAACGAATATCATGCCAAGTGTTGCGTGGATCTGGGTTTACGCATGATCAAGGATATACGCGATGTAAGGTATTAAATAATATTTTCAAATTAAATTCAAAGTTCATTTATATTTCCTTTAACATCCTTTTCTTTACCTTTAGAACTCGTCGTAAATTGAATATTGATATGCGTATTGGTGTGCACACAGGCAGTATACTATCAGGCGTTTTGGGAGCCTGCAAACTCCAATATGATATTTGGTCCAAAGATGTTGACATAGCCAATCGTTTGGAACAAACAGGTATGGCTGGCAGAGTTCATGTAAGTGAAGAGACTTTAAAGCAACTGGAAGGTGAATACATGTATGAAGAGGGCACACCACAAGCTCGTAATGATCCTGTCTTAAAGAATTTAGGTATACGTACCTTTCTGATAAAGCCACCCAGGGTATGATTGATAGTTTAAAGGATTTTTTATTGATTTTTGTTTAAAAAAAATATATATTGTTGTAGTATGCTTCTTATAACGAGCAACGTAGACCATGGACCGGTGTTAAAAGACAAATTGAACAACGCTCTAGGCCAGATACCTCAACGAATTTCATGCAAAATAATATTCAACAATTTAATCAGATTCGAACCCAAGCCAAATTGGAAATGAGTCGTGAATTGGATAAAATGCCTATTGGCAGAATACAGTGAGTGGCAAATATCCATTCCTTCCTAAGAAGTCATTTAAAACAATTTCTTTCAGAGTTACAAAATTTTGCTTTGATCGCTCGAAACGTTTGACCCAAGACGAAATGGAGGAACAAAATTTTCGCCGTAACATAACGTCCATGTGTTTATTCTTTAAAGATTGGCGATGGGAAATGCAATTTCTAAGGGAACCCGATGACATGTTGAAATACAGTGTTGTCATGGGAGTAATAATATTTTTTGTCATAATGGCCATACAATCGATAAATAAAGTGTAAGTAATCGTATTGCATTAGAGGCAGTCAGCCTTATATTAAAGTTTTATTTTCTTTTTTAGACAATCAACCAATTTTTGGGCCTCCAATGCCACCTATATAGTGCTTATGGTTATTTGCATAGTTTTGACTTGGTTCAAGAAATTGTGGATAATGTTTTTTGCCGAAACGGCCGAATCAGAACCGAAAAATTATTTCATATTATTTTTATATGATGCCTCGAAACAAATCCAAATAAGTATTTTAGCTCGTATAACCATTTATTTGCTTATGATAGCCATACAATGCTCGGCCACATTTATACAATTGGTAAGGAAAAGATTTGAAAATTTGAAAAAGCCATCGAAAGATTGATTTGAAAAATTAAAATAAATTTCCAGTTAGATTGCAAAGACTGGCCTGTCTATGTAAACGATGAAACCGATTTGCTACAAAACAGCCACGGACAATCATGTGAAGTCAGCTTTAATCCCTGGGTAGGTTTTCTTTGATCAACAAATTTTCTTTTTAATGCTCTATAAACCTCTCCATATAACCGTAGGGCATTACCGAAAGTTTAGAGTTGACCTTGTGTATGGTTTTCCTTTTCTCTCGCATACCATTTGTAATTAAATTGGCTGCGGGTATTTTAATATCCGGCATTTATACGATCGTAATATTTGTCAATTACGCGGCTGTATATGAGGCCAGTCCTGCAACAAATGTTGGCCTGCGAGCGGAGTATTCACATGTAATGGTGATCATTATAACACTGGTTATATTTCATTTGATGGATCGCCAAACGGAATTCATATCTAAAGTGGATTATAAGTACGTACTTTAATAATTAATTTTAATAAGCGCTGTGGAAATTCTTTAATTTTCTATTTTTAGCTGGAAACGTCAATTGCAGAGAAAGCAAGAGGATGCCGAAGTTACAAATGCCTCCATTACAGTTTTAATTAAAAATATTTTGCCATCACATGTGGGTAAGTATATTTTTATTATTAATGTTAAGACTTACAGTCAGCCTTAAAAGTTAATCAAACACACATAACTATTTTGTCATGTTGTGTAATCAGATTTTAATTCTGATTTAATAATTGATCATTACAACCCTTTAGTCAGGTTTACGTCCTAGCTTCTCACACCACT
This sequence comes from Sarcophaga subvicina, assembly GCA_936449025.2. Classification (NCBI taxonomy): domain Eukaryota; kingdom Metazoa; phylum Arthropoda; class Insecta; order Diptera; family Sarcophagidae; genus Sarcophaga; species Sarcophaga subvicina. Next base: position 107,567,538 of record OW388083.2, on the reverse strand, counting down.
GATGTTGTGTGTGTTAATTTTATACATAAGTGGTGGGACCTACATTTTAAAATCGACTCAGAACGACAGATGTTTGAGAAACTTTTTCATGATAATTTTATTTACTCTGAGAGTTTTTTCCAGAAATCTACTGAGAGGAAGTCGCCGAGGAAATTTTTTTTTAATATTTTCGTTTAGAAGTTTGACCTGGGGTTTGAACCGAGGCCCCACGTCTAATAAGCCAACACACTACCTACCAGACCACGGCGACTTCAGTACTGTACATTATTATATTCATTATTAACTTCGTGGCAAATTAAAGTCCACAATTGTGATTTTACTGTGAAGGTTCTCCAGAGAACTATGGTAAACCTTACATACGAACTTAGATTAGGTTAGATTAGCGGATAGCTTGCCGTTCACAGGCTAGTTCACTCGGTGGCCCATATGGCCCATTATGTCACCTAGTGGGAGGTAAGCCTCCTTGTCATGATTCGTTAGTGGTGGGTTCAAACCACTCCGAGCTCCGGATGAAACCGGTCAACCGGTGGGTTACCTTAGTGGCACGTTCGCCGCCCTGCCTAGATATTCAAACGTTCTGTTACCCAAAAACCAACTACGTCTGGGCACTCGCATAAAGAGTGTTGCACTGATTCCGTTTCTTTTACATGACGACAGTAATCCTAGTGGAGCAAACCGAAGCGAAAAGTGCTACGAACTTATCTTGACTGCAATATCTTTGTGCATTGTGTTGCTTTTATTACAGTTTTGCAGATATATTCCTCAAATGCTGTGATTTCTTCTCATTGGCAATGACTGTTGCCTTGTGAGAGACTCATATCTTGTAAGCAGATCTCATAAAAGTATTTCCATGGCCGCAAATTACTCTTTCGAGGCCTAGAACTCTTAGTAAGATCATCAAGAGAAGTCTAACGTGAGTTCTCATTGATATTTGTCAACCAGAGCGCTCTATCACTCAAGTCAATTTGTAGTTGATGGAACTGGCTCCATAATAATTTGTAGTCAGTAAAAACTATCACATTATGAGAGATAGAGATCTGCTCAGCCGACCGCTGAATTTCCCTGCAGCCTTTCAAGAAGCCAAAAATTGCTCCTTCAATGCCTTTGCTTTCCAAACTCCGCAAAGAAATCATTAAAGAAAGTTTAACGTTTATCGTTGACAATAGTTACCCAGGGAATGAAGTCGGCCCTATTAGAACTTTTAATAAACTTTTTTATTTTATCACGAAGTCAAAATTTGCATACAACTCTATTCCTTTAATTCTATCGTAACTTCATTACCCATTTTTTCAAATTACTTTCTTTATATTACAGCCGATATTTATATATCGAAACAAATGAAAAACGAATTGTATTACGAAGAATACGATAACGTGGCTGTTATGTTTGCCTCTATAAAAAATTATGACATTGAAAGCGTGGGCCTGCGTGTCTTAAATGAAATTATTTGTGATTTTGATGATGTGGTAAGTACTTGTGAGAAAAAACACGGAAACTTCAAATGATATTCTCTTATTTAACTTGTTTTCAGTTAAAAATGTTTGAGGCAGAAGGCATGTTTAAAGTAGAAAAAATTAAAGTGGCTGGCTGGACCTATATGGCAGCTTGTGGTTTAGATTTAGCACGTTCCGAACATGTAAATACACAAACAAATTTTCGTAATTCATCACTGTTACCCAATGGGCGTAGAAGTCATTACAATAACAACAATTGTAAGCATATAAATAAATAAGAATAAAATGGCACATTAAATAAATTTCAAAACATTTTTAGCTGATTCACACGATTCTAGTGATGTAAGTCTTGATATAGACCCATCCACCTCCAAAGATGCTATGCAAAGAACAAAAAAACTATCCAATCAATATGAAGGCCATACTAGCGATCAGAAAAGTCGAAAAATCAGTTCGCCACAACAGTGCAATGTGGTGCATGTAATGGCCCAATTTGCCTTGCAGCTTATGAGAACAATGCATTCTTTTAATGTGGAAAACCTGCAGTGCGAAGATGGTGACTCTGATTATGGCATGCTTAGAATAGGTAAGATAACATAATGGATTATAATACTGTACTTAAATTCATATTTTTTTTTTTTTAATTCCATAAGGCATAAGTAATGGCTCTATTATGGCCGGCGTGGTGGGTTCCTCAAAGCCACACTATGACATTTGGGGTAATTGTGTTAATATGGCCTCACGTATGGATTCAACTGGTATACCCGGTCAAATCCAAGTCACCGAAGATACAGCTGAAATATTGCGCACCTTTAATATACAATGCAATTTTCGTGGCATGACATATGTTAAGGGGCGTGGTGAAATACCCACATACTTTGTGGGCATTGATGAAAATTTAAATTTCATACCCGAAACCAGTACAAATCATAATGGCAATGAAAATAAAAGCAATAAACTTGACTGATAAAGGAAAATCATTGGATTTCTTAAAGAACATTAATAAATAGTAAATAGATAGTTTGTATGTAGTAAAGTTCCATACTATTCATCACATGTTGTTATTTTTTATAAGAAAAATTTGAATTGATTTTTACATTCTAGATGAAATAATATTTTTAATTTATATATTTGTATGTATTTACATAATTTCTAAGTAAATAAATTATCCAATAACTTACAAATTTTGTGCACTTTCGATTATTAAATTGGCAACATTTATTTGGAACCTTCATTCTCTGGAAAAAGTTAAATTTAATGTTAAAATTACGTGCTACAAACAAGAAAAGAAAGTTACAATCAGTAACTGTCGATATAAGGTGTTGTAAAAATAAGTCTATTACTTAATAATGATATTGAAGGCTTCCTTTAGCATAAATTGATCCCCCTTCAGATGAAATATGCAGACGGAAAAAAACTGTGAGGCTTCATTTTACCAAATTTCTATTGCTTCGGATTATAATTATTCGTCATATACAGACCAGATTCTATACTATTATTTGATGTTCGAATTATAATTCATTATCGGTAAGTATGGCTTGTTATTATTCTTAGGGGACACAATAGATTTCCTGTTTGTAAGTCTGAACTTACGACAGTTCGTCGTATTTGTCCACTGAAGACTTCGATCGATACGTCCATAATTGGTCATTACAACACTTCCGTCAGGGTTACGAACCGGCTTCTCACACCACTTATGTTGTGTATATTAATTTTACACATGAGTGGCGGGACCTACAGTTTAAAGTCGTCTCAGAACGACAGATTTTTGGAAACTTGTTATAACAATTTTAGTAACCCTCAGAAGTCTGTCGAGAGAAAGTCTCTGATGAAATATACAGGTTATGACAATCGCACGATTTGAAATCGCAAGTGATTTTAAAAACGCCTAATTTATTTCAGGGTGTTCTGAAACTCACGCGTTTTACTTGCGATCTTCGATTTTTCGAATATAAAACAAAAGCGAAAAAAAATGGTAAAAATTTCAAATATTTCATCAGTTCACTGCAATATACTCTTGTGATTTGAAATCGCAAATTTTTAGCGTTAAGCGTTTGCCAGAACACCTATTTGGCGATTTCGAATCGTTAAAATTTTTTTTTGCGATTTGCGTTCGCCAGTACATCCTCTTGGCGTTTTTAAAACGAAAACGCAAAATTCAGGCGATTTGCGTCTTTCAGAACATGCCCGACAGTTTTCATATTTCATTTTGCTGGAGATATCTCAACTAGGGTTGGAACCATGGCCTCATGTCTAATAAGCCAACACATTGCCTACTAGACTACAGCGACTTCAGACTTGGATCGATATTGTTGCAATTATGCTACGCTTTGTGTTAAAATTTTAATCATGATTTTTATTCTGCGTTAATTTATTTGGAGGGCACAGGCCGAACTTCTTTTGCTATAGGCTTGGGTTTAAACTTGAGTCGAAGGGGAGTGTAAGTAAGTTTCTCTAATTGCCCAACGTTAGCCAGAGCAATGCAAGATACAAATTAGGCTGGCTTCCAAAATGTATCAATACAAAGTTTGTATGCAGTTCTACTACTGTATATAAACTATGTAGATATGCAAAGTAACCAAACAATGCATCAACTATAAATCAGATGCCTGATTGCTTTTTGACTGCGTTAAAAATACACATTGACGACGTTTTGAAGTTGGAATACATTGTATATATTTTGTACAGCGGCATTATGAAACACGATACTTTGTTCAAACACAAAGCAACTAACATTTTGGAAGGCAGCCTTACTAAAGCTTTCTATTGCAAATATAATGGAGTTGATAGCGAAATGTTTACCCTCAAATGTGCTCCTGAACATGGGGACATGGAAGGTAATAACAAAGCCATCGTACTTAGAAAGCCTAATACAACGGAAAATTCAATTGAGTGCATGCATGAGATTGTCAATCCTTTGCAGCGGGATAAACAAACGCAAAATTCATTAAACTGCAAAGAAAAAATGGAATAATGAACCCACTTGGGAGGAATCGAGACAGATTTGGCCCGATATGCATATGGGATCGAACAAAACATACATTAATACCTGACCAAAGGTTATATTAAGGAACTCAGTAGACATTCATTCGGCTGGAGGAAAGCGCAACCGGCCACTGGGAATACTTCACAATGATTTCTACAGGAGCTGTAATGACGAGGAAGAAGAGGCATCCACAGAGCATTTTCTCTGTCACTGTTAGGCAATTGGCAACTTAGGTTAGGTTATATGAAGGTCTTTTTTGTGCCCAGAATTCGTTGGCGGAGAGTGTATAGCCTGAAAGAGTTACGATTACTACAATTTTTGTCGGAATATAAGTGTTACAATATTGGCGTTAATAATATTTATAACTTTCAAAACATTAATCTTTTTTGATTGAACTTTAAACCCATTTCTCAATAAAATTAAAAACAATTCAAATATTATTATTCTATATTGAATATTTGGAATTTATTTTGATTATTATAATAATTAATATACATCAATATAGTTTCGTCCGATTTATAACATAATGTCTTGTATGTATTATTTACGTTTGACAATTACTTTCGAATTTTTGTTTTTAAAATTATAAGGGGCAACATCGGGAAGATAACTTTTCAATTAATTTGTATGTAGTATGTTGCGATATTATTTTTTCTTTTTGTTTCTTGGTTTTTTTATAATAATTTTGCATAATAAAATTTACAAATATATGTTGTATATTTATATATGTATGTATATCGATATAAAGTTTATATTTTTGGTAACATTTGTTTAATTTTTAAAGAAAAAAAAACAACACAATACTTTAAAAAAATAATAAAAACAAGAAAGAAATGGAAACAAAAATGTTACACTTTTCTTTCCTTAGCACCATGGGTTTTGTGCACACACGGTTTTTCATCGAATGTAAATTGAGCAAATTATTTAAAAAATAATGAAAAATATATATATAAATATATATAAAAATAAACATATTTATGTATACATAGATGTATATAGTATTATTAAAAAAAATTATAAATTTAAATAAAACTTTGAGCACTTCTTTGTGAAATTTGTTATAAAAGTAAAAAATTAAATTAAAAAAAATACAAAATGAGACAATTTATTCCAAATTGTTTGATAACAATGCGGTATCCTCAGGTAAAGCTTTTCTTTTATAGGCCGGGTTTGTTGCCAAATAAACAACTAAACCACCAAAGACGACAAACAAAACACCACACAAATTAACCATAACACCAGAACTGGGTAAATTCGAATAGTTGTCACTAAAAAAAAACACAATAAAAGAAAAACAATTTGCCATTAATAATTAATAAATGAAAAAAGAAAGCAAAAAAAAAGAAGAAGACTTACATTGAAAATATCGCCTTTTCGGTAATGCCCATGACAGCCGATGCAATTGATAAAACGAAACCAAATAGACCAAAGTATATATGCAATGGCATAATGGCAGCTCTCACTGGTTCCTTAGCACCTGGCACTAGGTAAGCGAGAAAACCCACAAGATATTGCAAACAGAAGAGTATGACAGCCGATAGGCCCAACCATGAGTGCAGCGAATACATGTTCGGTATGGGAACTTTGGCTAAATTATGCGAATCGAATACGGTTTTGAGGGCAATAACCGTTAGTATAAATGCACCCATGTGTATGGCGGCATGTGTTACTTTCAATGCCTTCTTGCGCACCGAACGGAAGCCACGATATACCAAAATGGCTAAAAAAAAAACACAAAACAAACAAACAAAAAAAAAAAAAAGAAATAAATTAATAACGCTAATCTAGCATTTAGTATATGTATGTAGTTGGTTGGTATGCATTTAATTTAATAGCAAATAAAATAAATGTAAATGATAATTTTATGGTTGTAACTAAAATTACTAGTTAATTTCATATAAATTAATATATTTTTTTATTCATATGTAAATTGAATTCATTTGCAATTAGACCAATACCAAGAAAGTATTGTAACAAATAAAATATAACTACAAAACTACGTTGAAATGAACTCAACACGTAAGTAGAGTGTGTAAGGAAAACTTAATTGGAGTGCCTTGGATTACAATTGTAATGTGTATTGTATTAAAAAGTTATAATGTTTTCGAATTTGTATTAAAGCAAATCAAACACATATTTTTAATGGTAATTTATTTTGATTGATGATACATACATAACATAATGGGTTATTACAATCCTCCAGTCAGGATTACGACCTAGCTTCTCACACCACTTACGTTGTGTGTAGCTGCCTTCCAAAATGTTAGTTGCTTTGTGTTTGAACAAAGTATCGTGTTTCATAATGCCGCTGTACAAAATATATACAATGTATTTCTATTTCAAAACGTCGTCAATGTGTATTTTTAACGCAGTCAAACAGCAATCGGGCGTAGGATTTATAGTTGATGCATTGTTTGGTTACTTTGCATATCTGCATAGTTTATATACAGTAGTAGAACTGCATACAAACTTTGTATTGATACATTTTGGAAGGCAGCCTGTGTTAACTTTTACATGAGTGGCAGAACCTACAGTTTAAAGTCGACTCCGAACGACAGGTTTTTGAGAAACTTTTCATGGCAATTTTTATTTACTCTCAGAGTTTATGCCAGAAAACTGCTGAGAGAAAGTCGCCGAAAAATACTTTTTGTGTTTCGTTTTTAATGTCTGGCCTGGGATTTGAACCCTGGCTTTTCATCTAATAAGCCAACACACTACCTACTAGACTACGGTGACTTTGATTGATGATATCTATTAAAAATTCTAAACGATACTTTTGATGACGTTTCCGATAACATATCGACATAGTTAGGACTCTCAAACTATTTTAAAAAATTTTGAAAAGCAGTCGAAAAACTGTTGAAATAAGATTTAATTGTTCAATTCAAAACATTGTTATTGTTATTGCCTCGACTGCCAATGTTGCTCCATTTTAACATCGTTAGAGTCTAAGAACCAAACTGATATGTAAAATCAACCACTTGGTGGATGATTAGGGTTGGATCTAGTTGCTTTTAAAAATCCTAACATGAAGTAAAAGACAAGCGGAAAATGAAAACAACTACAATCTCGTATTTGCAGAAGGTTTAAGAACCAAGTGCAATAAATTTAATTGGTCATTACTACCCTTTAGTCAGGATTATGATATAATTTCGCACAGCACTCATGTTGCGTGTGTTAATTTTATTCACAACTTAACGCCGATTCCAAACGACAGAATTGAGAATTTTATTGTGCCGGCAATTTGATTTGCTCACAAAGTTTTTACCAGAAGACTGCTAAGAGTAAGACGCCGAAAGTTTGATGGTTTGATCGATTCTGATTCGAAATTTTTATGCCAAAATTCCACCACACTCTAGAAGACTAATTTTCGAAGATAATGAAAATCACCAAGTCAGAATGTTATTCAACCACTGTCTGAATTACCCAACAACTACACAATGGTAACCTTATTTAAAAACCACTTACATACACACATAATTGGTCATTACAACCCTTCAGTCAGGATTACGACCTAGTTTCTCACACCACTTATTTATTTATTTATGTATTAATTACAATACAATTATAAATTATATTCTAATTATATACGAGCTGAGTAACTTTGACCGATTCTCTGGTGGGAATCGAACCCACGACCCTCACGCTAATAGTCTAGCACACTACTCACTAGAATGCCAGGGCACCCTAAAAACCACTTATAAGTAAGACTTAATTAAAGAAAAAAATATTAGAACCGAATATCAACTTAAATATCTATGCTGATTAGCAGCAGTAAAAAATTCAGTCAGTCTTGTGTGAAGACGCGTTGTTGCGAGAGACGAGAATAATCGTGGTTTGAAGATCTCCGTTATAAAGATCTGCCGAACAATTGCTAGTGTTTGCGCAAAAGAGTGTAAAGATGAATAACAAACAAAGCAATTGTTGTTGTTTACATCAAGTTGTTAACAGTGGTACACAGAATTGTGCAAACAATAAAGGATTTATCCAAAACTAAATACAAATTTATTTTTATTTTACTTGCAATCTACGAACTCATATTTTTAATTATTGGGTAAAAACAAAATTGGCTAATTTTGTGAAGCAGATATTTGGTAGTGATGCAGTGACATCTACATCGAGTGTAAGTGGCCGTTAGCGAACAAGATAATGAAAATCATCAAGTTGGAACAGCAACCGAATATCAACTTGAACATCTCTGCCGATTAGCAACAAATTTAATATCTGAAGAAGATATTTGCTAGTGATTCAGTGACATAAGCGCTGAGTATTAGTGGCCGTTGTCAAACAATATAAAGAAAATCATCAGGTCCGTATGGGAATCGAATATCAACTTGAATATCTCTGCTGATTAGTAACAAAATTGGCTATTTTCTAAAGCAGATATTAGTGATTCATTGACATATATGTATGTACGTCGAGAGTGAGTGGCCGTTGTCGAATTGTAGACTAAGAAAACAGAAGAGATTTCTTTTAATTACGCTTTATTGAGAAGGAAAATAGTGCACCAGCCGTAACATATACTGTTTACCCCATACAGATGCTATAATTCAATCATTTTTATTATGTTTGAGACTCAATCAATGTCTCCATTTCAATTTTTATCAGGTCTATTGCCAGATAGAAGTGATAAATAAAATTACTTCCTTAAAAACTTTATTTTTTTTATTAAATATTATTTATTCAATTGTATACGAATGCTTAATTCTAAAATAGGCCAAAAATAGAGTCAACTGTTGAATGCATAAAATAAAATATGAAAGAAGTTTAAGTATTCACAAGCGTATTCATACTACCCAAATTCACTTTTTTCCATAATTTTTTTTTGTTTGTTTTGTATGCACTCGTACCTCCTCCTTTCAAATGAAGCGAAATGTTGAAATAAACTTAAGAATTTTTATTGAGTAATAATATTTTATATGCTTAACAAAAGAGGAATAGTAAAACAAAAAAATAAAATAAAAACAACAAATTCTGCCAATACCTAATTTATACACACACATGTGTAGAGACAAAAATTGAAAAATAAAACAAGACCCACAAATTCGATTTTAGCATACTAATCACATCAAATCAAATAAAATAATCGCACTCATGTATTAAAAACAAAAAAAAAAACAAAATAATAATAAAACAAAAACAAAAATAAGGTTTATAAAATTGCACAATTGCAAATTAACTGCACCTTCACGTCACCTACAATGAAACGAAACAACACAGTCACTCACTTCGACAGATTTCAACATTCATGCACGCCTTTCAGAGCAAATATAAACCCAAAACAGAAAAAACAAAAAAAAAACAAATCATTCATTACCATCTGAATAAAAATCGTCTGTAGTCTGGTGTTTAACAATGACAGTCACAGCAACATTAAGAAACGAAAATAACAAAAATTATAAAGAATATGTAGTTAAAAACCTACAGATTGGTTAAGACAATTCGTATGTGTCACATACGTTTAGTTTTAATGATCTTTGAACGACAAGTGCAAGAAAATCTAATAAGTTTTGCAAATTTACGAAAGTTTTCAGCAAAGGCTGTAAACGAATTCATTCTCTACTTAAAAACCTTGAATTGTTCTCAAACTGTTGGGAGTTTATTATTCCTAATATAGGCTATCATTAGCTTGGTTTTTATCCTGACATCTTCCTGGCTGTATTCGAATTCCGCGCCTAAACAACGGCTAATTTTTTGAAGTCTAGTTTAAATCAAGCCAGTTACACATACTCTGTTGTAAAGTGAAGCATATTTCAGAGAGGATGTTCTATTTCAAACGAAACAAATAGCGGTCAGACAGAGAAGGTCTGAACTACATATAAGAGGATGGAGACAACACCTTTCAACGACCACTATATTTCCCAAATACTTGAGTGTCGTCTAGGTTGAATGTTAAGGCTTAATGTATTGTTCAAACATTGGATCAAATGCAATAATGTTCTATATAGATCTGTTATCATTATCTGGCCTTATTTTAGTAGCTTTAAATAACGAACAAATACGAAGCATTACAATGTATTTGACATTTTTATTGATTAATTTGATTAAATTTAGAGAAAATCGCTTTGAAATTAAAGAGAATTTAATGGATTCACGCGTAAGACAAGATTGTCCAGTAAATTGGGAATGGGTACTGCATGATCCTTTATATAGTCACTGAAATTTTATATTTAAATTCGTAATTGTCTTAACCTACCGCGGACAGTTCTTCTTTATTGACATCAGATTGATTGCTTAACAATTTCATGCCAGCGCTTTAATTCATGCTTGCCGCATACTGGCGGCTGTTATATTTATAAGACGTTATTAATTTATTTTATTTTATAAAGTCGAAGTCGCCGTGGTCTAGTAGGTAGTGTGTTGGCTTATTAGACGTGAGGCTTCGGTTCAAACACCAGGTCAGGCATCTCCAACGCAAAAATGAAAATATATTTCTTGGACGTCTTCCTCTCAGCAGATTTCTGGCAAAAACTCCTGAGGGTAAATAAAATTGCCATAAAAAGATTTCTCAAAAATCTGTCGTTCGGAGTCAGCTTTAAAGTGTAGGTCCCGCCACTAATGCATAAAAATTTACGCATACAACATAAGTGGTGTGAGAAACTAGGTCGTAATCCTGACCACCGTATAACATCCTGACTAAAGGGTTGTAATGACCAATTATGTATTGGGCAATTCACACGACTTTGTATCGTGTATGTTGTATTGAATACATTTGTTTCTTTGTGAACGCTCAATGCTATACTGTATTGTGTATCTCGTGGCATTCAAACAATTTGATAGCCCGACACCAACACAACTTTTTAAAAACATATGAAAACATGTGTATAAGTGTATCGGATTTTTATATGAAAAATATCAACAACAATCATACATTGGTATATGTTCTTCCAACAATACAATGAATACAACGATACAATGGCTTGAGTGAATTGACCATATGCATTTAATTATATACGAGTTGAGTAACTTCGACCATATGCCCGCTGTTGTATTACTGACCAGAGTCTCTGGTGGGAATCGAACCCACGACCTTCACGCTAATAGTCTAACACACTATCCACTAGACTATCAGGGCACCTATTTGTTAATTATAATTGTTATTAAAAATAAATGTTTTTAAGAGAACCTGACTCTCAGGTATTTTTTTCGGCAGTCGAAGTGTTAAAGACCTAAATATTTGGTATTATGTATCGTCTAATAGCATGACCAATTGCGTACAACCGGTGCTACACGTCGCCCGATGAGACAGTCTAGTGCGAGCCACAGGTGGTACACGCCGCCCGATAGGACAGTATAGTGCGGGCCACCAGCGGTACGCGCCGGCGTGAACATGTTAAGTTATTAAGCTTTCAGGCTACGAAGCCATATTATTTAGTTGAATATGATCAGTTATAAGTTATTTTTTTAATTTTAATTTTATTTATTTAATTTAATTTGAATTACTTACCATTGCCATATAAAAATATTAATCCTATGGTCATCAGTAGAGGATGCCAATTAAATTCTAATTTTGGATCATCACTACCAGCCAAACCGCCCATATGAACGCCAATCCAGCTACCCATTAACACAATCATGGTTAGGCCACACAGTTGTGTTAAAACGTACAAGACTTTAAAATTGGCCAAAGCGGGATCAGTATCCATTTTGCCTGTAAACAAAAGAATTTTTTAAAAATAAAATTTTGTATCTTCCATGATTTCAACAATTCTTAAAAATAAATTGTTTACTTTGTTAAACCTTGAAATACTTGAAATGTCTTTGGATATGCATTCCGACAACATTCCTACAAATAGTAGAGCATTAAAAAATTCTACTGAATTATATTAAAATCAAGAAAAAAAAACATTAAAAAAAAAATCTTCTAAAAAAAGGGGGAAGTGATTAAACAAACAAACGAGCAAATAAACGTGTGGAAATCGCTTGCCATACAATTAATAAATATTAATAATTTTATAATTTGTTTTTAATTAAACACAATTTTTTCTTTCATATTTTGTTTATTGATCAACAAAATACTTGTGTTTATACATTCTTATTAAATATAAAATTTTTCTGTTTATTATGATAACACGATATATAGTTTTTATTTTCATTATTATTTGAAAATAGTGGCAAAATGTAAACAGTACTACGCAAATTATTTATTTATTCCAATCACATACGATACGCGTTAGTGCCTGGTACACATTTGACTACAAATCATAAACTCGGTAGCACTTAGGGCCGTTGTAAGTAGTCAGAATAAAAAAAAATATTTTAAAAATTCTTTATGAATTTAAAATCAGCAAAAATAGCAAAAGAAAATAAAACGAAATTTTTCAATTTCCAACTTAACTTGGGATTTATAATTAATGAAAGCCCTACCTTAACAATTACACTGTGCTTCTCAAAAAAAATTTTTTGGTGGATTTCATGAAATTACAATTTGAGAATTATTTCGTTTACTACTATACAATATAATTTCTTTTGGGGTCATTATTACAACTTGCCGTTAACTAAAGGGAGCATTTTAACGGGCAGATAAATTGTTGTTCATTATTATAAATGGACAATATGGTAGAAGTGAGCGTTAAGCTAAATGGAGGATCATCCTATCGGTAACTTTTAAAGTTAAGTTTGTGTTTGAACTTGTCATATCGACGCCTCCATTCTATAACGTTCTAAGTACACTTAGAACGTTTTTAATGTTTTTGCATTTTTAAATTCTACGTTCTCTAACATATACTGTCAAAATTTAGAGAAAAAGTTATAGGGAAAAATCTCAGAATACACATATGGTCGTATGTCGGGTGAAAACTTTGACAGCTCATACTCTAAACACACTCTTTCGACTTAGAATGTTATAGAACGGAGGCGTCGATATACAACAACAACAAAAAACGAAACCAGTCGTTGCCACTGCCTAAAAAAACTTGTTTAATTGAGCCGTGTTATCGACATTGCTACGGCACTGCCATATTTTAGAAAAACTTTACTTTATTTTATCATTAGGTTGTAATAACAAAAATTAGATAAAGGTGACTTTAAAGTTCACTTTAGCTAAAGTTACCTTTAACTAAACCCAACTTTAAGGGCAAGTTGTAATAATGTGGCCTTTAAAGATGTAACTTTAAAACCACCAATATTTCAAAATATTTACAAATAAATATCGTGAAATATCTTCAACATTTGTTTATTTACAGTTTACTTAACAGTGTTTACTTTGTTCAGACAAAGCTCGAATAACAATGATATACGAAGCTTAGACATATTAACCAAACACCATTACCAGGGAACGCAATGAAATGCTTAAATACGACTCCCATTTAAAATGTTTGTGGCTTAGATGGGAGTACATAATACTAATGTAGTTTTATATGCTCAAAGAATGTTGATTTTCTTTTGCTAAAACGTTTTCATTGATTTCAACTGGAAATTAATAGGATTAACATATTTTCAAAGGATCACTTGCGCAGCAAATCCTACCGCATTCCACAATCTTTTGTAGTATATAAGCTTCGATCCATAAAGGAAATATAGCGTCCTGGTATGCGGCGCCAAACATCATCAAAGAACTCTAGAAAGTCCATGAATGGCTTTGTAGCATAAAACGCTTAAGTAGTTTTACAACAGCTTCCTAAAAGGTTTCTTGATATACTTAAGGCGATATTTTGACCCCTTGTTCGCCAAGTGATCCCACCCCAAGAGACACCCCACCTAACTATGACTAAAGCCAGGTGGTGACAATCAGAATGATAATAAATGCTTAAAACCGAAAGAAGAAATTAATTTTAGTCCTACACCATCTATAGAACAGCCTACAACACCAATAACTCCTCCCGCGTTGAAACAGGACATTTGCCCCGAAACAGCAGTAGTTCACAGTGTGGAAACAAAAGCTATCGATGATGATTATGCAAATGATAGTGTTGCCTTAGAATTGGCGCGAATGTTTAGTGAAGAGAAAACCGAATTAGATGAGATTTTTGGTATCGATCCTAATGATGAACCGGATGATCCACAAATTTGTAAAATCCTTAAAGAAATCAGGGCAGCTAAAATAACTCAAGTAAATAGCGAAAAGACGCATCCACCATTATCACCAAATGTGAATGGCGAAGATAATGTTATCGAGCCTAATAACTATCGAGAGCAAAACCATTTGCCCCAACAGCGTATTAACTCGTTCGCAGACGTAGATTTACGTAAAAGCATTTGGCCATGCGAGCTATTTATGCAAAAGCGTACGTTAGCGAATCTTTAGCACGTCATCTAGAGGAGGATTTGCGTTGGTATGATATAATGAAATGGAAATTTCTGCAACTGTTTGGTAAAGACAGCGATGATAAGTTTACACCTTGCAGTCCAAGTATTGAATTGAATGAAGTATTGATAAGCAGTTGTGTACGACGTATTTCATCTTGGATCGTCAAGCACTTATTGAAACCAATGCGCGATGGTCTGATTGGCAATCGTTTCCTGTTCAAAAAATTGGCTAAGCATTTAGCACGATGTATTATTATGGAAAATCAATATCCAGATGAATCACTGATTAGAAACTATGTAGAGAACTTCTTATGTCCTTGGAGGATCTGGACGTAGATATGCCAAGAATATTATCATTGTAAATATTAATAATACTCCCCATTTACTTTCTTTGTTATATTGCTCATGCACAGTAATCATTTTTCCATCTGTAAACAAATTTTTCTGTCCAAGTTATCAGCGTGCTTCAGCAAACAACGCTTGAGAACTCAACAACCTTACTTTAAGGTTTTCAGCTACAATTGCTTTAATAAATTTGTCAGAAACAGTTTTTTCTACGGTAAAGTAGTATGTGTATAGGTGCACTGGTAGTCTAGTTGGTAGTGTGCTAGACTATTAGGGTCATGAGTTCGATTCCGACCAGAGTCTGTCTGTTACACTATACCGAGCGCAAGATCTAAGTTATCCAATTCATGATAATTCTTTAATAATTCTTTAAACTGTAGGTCCCGACACTCATGTATAAAATTAACACGCACAACAATAAGTGGCGTGAGAAGCTAGGTCGTAACCCTGACTGATAGCTTGTAATGACCAATTATGTATGTATGTATATAACATTATTTGTAATTGTATTCTAATTAATAAATAAATAAAATATGAATGAACTTTAGTTAGATTTTCTTTTAATAATCTTTTCTAAATCACTTCAATAAAACAACACATTTTTTTCTCAGTGTTTTTCAAAGATCACGATTTTAAGTCAGACTGCATTTGAAATATGAAGAGAAAACAAGTTTTTATAGAAAACGTTATAGTCTCTATACAATTGGCAAGTGGTAGAGATTTTAAAAATATTTTTTTCTTTCATAGAAATCTATAAAAATGAAAATCAAATCAAAATCAAGAAAATGAAATCACAAGTAGAAATATGGAATGATTTATCATCATATGTACGTACATATGTATGTATGATATATTACAATATTATCGAATATGCAAATGTGTCATCTCTGTTTTAAACGATACAATATTAAATTTTAATTATAACAATACAATTAAAAAACCTTTAAAAAAAGGTATAAAAAATATATATTTTTCTGCACTTTATGGTTATCAAAACTAATTGTTGAACAAATTTTGTTTCTTTTTTTTTGTTTTCCTCAGTAAATGTTTTTTAGATTCACTTCTTTAATTAGTTTCATTGACTTGACTTCTTTTGCACTTCAATTAAAAGCCAAAAATAGAACGAAATAAAGAAATATTTTATCTTTCGCTTTGACTTTAAAAAAAAGAAAGAAAACGAAGACCAGCAATAAAATGAAGATAAAAAACAAATATGAAATTGTCATAAAAAAATGTAACATCCGTTGCAGAGCCAATAGAAATATAAATGAGGAGAGAATTGGTTAAGAGAAATTAATTGATTTTAAGAAAAATAAATGGCAAGTAAATGGAATCATTTTTCTGCGTTTTGCGAGCTTTACAGGGCCTTCTGAAATGCCAATTGCTTTGGCCTAAACTGGAGACAGTAGCAGCGATTACAACCAATCATATTTGTCTATTAGAATACGGATTGAGTTGTATTTAAATAACGCTAAACCACTCTTAGTTGAAGTTGGAACACAAATTTATAATCAGAAACAACTCTGCACATCCATTGCTTAGCAAACTTATCAAAGAAAATCACAGTGGGCTTAAAAATATCTTCGTTATCCATAATAAACTTAAGTTGCCGCGAACGACACGGTTCAAACCCCAGGTCAGACATCAAAACGAAATTTGCAAAAATATTCCTTCGGCGACTGACTCTCAGGAGATTTCTGGCAAAAACTCTGTGAGTAAATAAAATTGCCATGAAAAAGTTTCTCAAAAAATTTGTCGTTCGGAATCGACTTTAAACTGTAGGCCCCGCCACTCATATATGAAATTAACGTACACAGCATACGGGGTGTGAGAAGCTAGGTCGTAATCCCGACTGAAGGGTTGTAATGACCAATTATGTATATGTAGGAAGAAGTACAAGAATACTTTGAGGTGACTCTTAATAAGAAGAGAACCATGAGTATTTCAAAACTAAATAAGGGTGACCTGAAAACGCTAAGGAGCGAACTCACAGTTCCCTCCGCCCTACATGTGCACCTCAATAGTATTGCTGTGGTGTAAAATGATATATTCAGGGCATGCAGTGAAGACATACAAAAGATGGATTACTTCTTGTGTCATTACCCAGCTTTCTTAGGCTCCAGATCACAATATTTGCGGGATGAAACCGGATATAACTTGTCTCAGAGAAGTAGACTAAAAGAAGTTAAGGAAGTTTGTACAAGATAAAGAATTCCTATAGAAAGTAAGATGGTTTTCCTAATGATGAGCACACAACGTAATAAACATGAAGCTATCGTTTATTGAAATCAAATTTATCACTCAATTTATTAATCTTAAAGGCTACACATACATACCTTCAGTCAGGATTACGGCCTAGCTTCTCACACCACTCATGTTGTATGTGTTATTTTTATACGTGAGTGGCGGGACCTACAGTTTAACGTCGACTCCGAGCGACAGATTTCTTTGAGAAACCTTTTCATGGCAGGTTTATTTACTCTCAGACTTTTGCCAGAAATCTGCTGAGAGGAAATCGCCGAAGAAATATTTTTTTTTCATATTTCCTTTTTATGCCTGACCTGGGATACGAACCCGGGCTTTTCGTCTAATAAGCCAACACACTACCTACTAGACTACGGCAACTTCAATCTTAAAGGCTATTCTCAGCTTAATTCTAAGGCAGTCAGACTTTAATACGAACGCTGATTGTTGAAACCGATTAAGCAGGACTTATTAGTTTTGTTTTGAAGCATTTCTTTAGCTGAGCTTTAATTTTAACAAATTTGTCGTTGTCATCTATCCTGTTCTAATAAATAAATGGGCTTCTGAAGCCTATCGAAACATAACGAAAATTATAAATTCGTTGCATTAAATCAAGTTAGAATTTCTTGCAGATAAGAGAATTTAAATATTTTGTAACCCCATTTAAAACTATTTCAATTCCTCCAATTCCATATAAAATTGTTTCCAAATATAGATAAGAATAACAGATATTTCGTAAAAAGATTCGATGAGTTTTGTGTACATACCATACTGACAAAACACATAGTGATGACATACGATACCAGTCATACTAAAGTCTTGACCAACTGTAAGTTTCTTGAGCGTAAAAATTAGGAAATTATAATGCCGTTTATCTAGTGGCTATTGTTTGTTAGAAAATACTTATTAGTTTCTGCTTTAAAAATTATTACCGATTGTCAATAAATATTTGAAGGTTTTTCTATCTGTACATATGTATGTACGTACATTGACTCACTGACTGACTCAAAATAAAATTTGATTTTAAAATTTTTTTTATTAAAATTGAATTTTGTTTTCTTAAACGACAATGCTCTGTGATCTTAAAATTGTAAAATTTTTACAAAAAGAAAAATATTTTTTTGAAACTTTATGCTTGTTTTTAAACTTATTAATGGGGAACATAAATAATTCATAGTATTTTAATTGCAATTTTATTATTTTTGTTTTAATTAACATTCTTATGGCTTTTAGTAACGATTTTTTTTTTTGCTCAATGAACAAAACTACAATATGAATTAATTACGCCAATTTAATTTAAAACCATATTGCAGTTATTGTAATACGCCAAAGGTCTGTGCCATGCGGTAAATTAAAATTTTAATGAAATTATTTTAACCATTAGTGGGTCATATTATAAGGCTTAAAGAAACGTATTAAAGCAACAATAAAAATAGCATTAAAATAGAATTGTAAGTAAAGTTATTTTTTAAAGAAGTCTACTCTACTAATAAGATATTACAATTCTTTAGTCAGGATTGCAACTAGAGATGCAATGAGTATTCAAAAAGAGAATAGAATCGAATCATTCTCATAATTTCTGATATTTTAATATCATACTACTCATAGTCAAAGTTTGAAGTACTCATCGTACTCATACTTAACAACACGTAAGATGTTGTTGATTTGGACTCTCCATAACTCAGCATACACATAACATACATAATTGGTCATTACAACCCTTCAGTCAGGATTATGACCTAGTTTCTCACACCACTTATGTTGTGTAAGTTAATTTTATACAGTGGTGGGACCTACAGTTTAAAGTCGACTCCGAACGACAGATTTTTGAGAAACTTTTCATGACAATTTTATTTACTCTCAGGGTTTTTGCCAGAAATCTGCTGAGAGGAAGTCGCCGAAGAAGCACTTTTTGTATTTTGTTTTGATGTCTGGCCTGGGGCTCGAACCCTGGCTGTACGTCTAAATAAGCCAACACACTACCTACTAGACTACGGCGACTTCACCCAACATATACACGAATCACAAAATAAGTATGATTCGCGTACGAACACTAGTCACTCGAATCGTCTATAAGTATTATATGTAAGTATGTTTCTAAAGTTATGAATCTAAATGAGTAGGCTTATGAATCAAACATATTTCGAATGGTATGAGTTTGATGTCAACGTTGTACGCATACTCATTGCAACCTGTACTTATGAATCAACGTTGTAGAGAGTATGAATGAATCAGAGTACATAGTTGAATTTCAATATTGTTAACTCACTTATATTCAAAATTTCATGGGTGCTTATGAGTAGCGAAAAAACGATTTATTGCTGATCTCTGATTACAATCTAGCTTCTCAAACCAACCATATGATATGTGTTATTTTTACCCATTAGTGGTGGAACATATTGCTTAACCCTTTCATGCCCGATGTTGCCTATAGGCAACATTGTACATTTTTGTTCATAAATTCCGTAATTTTTAATTTTTTTAAAAGATTTTTTTTTGCAAACAAGCTTGGTTAAAAACGTGTAAAACCAGAATACGTACGACTCTGAATTTAATATCACTTCATATTTAGGTCAATGACTAACAAACACATGTCCTTAAAAAAAATTTAGCTCTGGCTCAAAAAATTCGGGCATGAAAGGGTTAATATCAACTTCGTACGACAGACTTAAGCATCTTTTCATAATAATTTTATTTTATTCTTTTTTTGTTTTTGCCTTAATCAGTTCATTCCTACTGTGCTAAATAAAGCCATGAATTTCGTAGAAAAATATTGACCACACCCTGTACAATATTATGGTTTTGTCAAGCATACATAAATTTTAATCTAAAACCGTTTAAAAGTGCTTCAGTCCTTCCATGAATTAAGGTCATAATTCTGTTTCTACTCATCACGCAGAGCTTAATAATTTTTTTCTAAGAAATCCTAACTTCAGCTTTTGGTACCAATTAAAAAATTGTTTTTTTGTTGTTGTTATTAAAAACATAAATATTAATAAAAACAAAATAATAATAAATTACTTTCGCTTTTAAATCTTTTGTGTTTGTTTTAAGCGTGTGTAAGCAGTTCATTATAGTTAAAGGCATGCAACATCAAAACAAAACATTTAAGGGGTAAGGCCATGCAGCTCCAAATGAAAAATAAATAAAAAAAAACTACAATTTATTTCGTCAAATACATAACTAAGCCAACAATGTATACAATTTTTAGATAATATTTGCCAAAGCCCGTCCTGGTCTTCTCGCCACAATGAATTAATGAACAATTTGTTCATAACTTTCTGCATGCATATGCATTGTTTATATACGTTCATATATATTTGTTTATATGCTTTACATATATTTCTTTTTGATTTCATTTAAAATAAAACTTAAAGAAAACCAATAGCATTTAAGTTAAACCACCAGTAGTATGATTATACGAGTATGTATGTATGTATAGGTGATGGAGATGGAAAAAAAATATTTTTTTTTTATTTAATTTGATTTTATTTTTAAATTTTTATACACAACTCTCTACAAATAACTGTATTACTATTTTTATTATTATTGCTTCAGTTATTGTTATTGTTGTTCTTGTTGTGTGTGAATGTGTTGTAAGTGTAGACAGAGATAGTAAAAGAAAAATTTGTGCAGTCGAGATAATAATAACAAAATACTCGTACGTACGTGAAGATACGATTACAATAAATTTAATTTTTCTTTTTATTTTTACTTTTTGCTTTCAATTTATATTAAACAAGTTTTTATTTATTTTTTAGCTTCACACTTAATGTATTTTTTCCTCTGACAAAAGAAAAATCAAACAAGGGAAGTATAGCTAAACAAGGAACTTAAAGTGGTATGAGTATATACATGCCAGAGATCAGCAATGAGTATTCAAAAAGACGAGTAGATTCGAATCATACTTATAATTTCTAATATTTATACGCATTCATACTTATTTTAATATCATACTCATACTACTCATATTCAAAGTTTGAAGTACTCATCGTACTCATACTCATACTCATAATTCGACTCTCCTTTACTCAGCATTTACAAGAATCACAAAATAAGTATGATTCGCGTACGAACACCACATACCCACAAGAAGGTTGTGTGTTTAACTTGCTTGCTGTCTTTGTCTTTTTCTTTCAACAACAACGACGACTGTATATTTTGATGAATGATTCGAATCACTCGAATCATTTATGAGTATTATAAGTATTTTTCTAAATTTATGAATCTGAATGAATAGGCGTATGAATCAAACGTATTTCGAATGTTATGAGTTTGATGTCAACATTGTACTCATACTCATTACAACTTGTACTAATAAATCAATGTTGTACTGAGTACGAATGAATCAGAGTAGTTGAATTTCAATACTGTTGACTCACTCATACTCAAAATTTTATGAGTACTTATGAGTAGCGAAAAAACGATTCATTGCTGATCTCTGATACATATGTACATAATTTGTCATTACAACCCTTCAGTCGACCTAACTGCTCACACCACTTATGTTGTGTGCGTTAATTTTGTACATGAGTGGCGGGACCTATAGTTTAAAGTCCACTCCGAAAGACAGATTTTTAAGAAACTTTTCATGGCAATTTTATTTGCTCTCAGAGTTTTTGCCAATAATCTGCTGAGGGGAATTCGGCGAAGAAATATTTTCAGACTTTCGTTTTAAACTGTAGACGTAAGGCTAATAAGCCAACACACTACCTACTAGACTACAGCTTATAATATGAGTAAAAGATGGAATTTTTCCTGAAAATCTTTTGATTTACTCGAACCGCCAGGCTGCAATTAGGTCCCTAACGAACATAACTTCAACGTGTATCGTTATCCATGAATGCCAAAAGATTTCTTAGGAATATTTCGAATCATTTAAAGATAACTCCTATATAGGCTCCGGGACATAAGGATATCGTTGGAAATTGCATTGCTGATGAGCAATCCAAAACCGGAACGGCTAGCCGACATGTTACAGGTCATGGGTATTTCAATATTATCCACTCTTATCACAAGGAAGCACAATTTCGTTGGCAGCAATATTGTTAGACTTTGCTGGACAAGTAGAAGTCGCCGTAGTCTAGTAGGTAGTGTGTTGGCTTATTAGACGTAAAGCCAGGGTTCGAGCCCCAGGCCAGACATCAAGACAAAATACAAAAAGTATTTCTTCGGCGACTTCCTCTCAGCAGATTTCTGGCAAAAACTGTGAGAGTAAATAAAATTGCCATGAAAAGTTTCTCAAAAATCTGTCGTTCAGAGTCGACTTTAAACTGTAGGTACCACCACTCATGTATAAAATTAACACACACAACATAAGTGGTGTGAGAATGGGTCCTAACCTTGCTGGACAAGTATATAGGACCGACTCACTTCTGTCTTTAAATCACATGGCCATCCATCGCACAATAGCGATTCTTACAGGCTTGTTCTGCTTTTAGTAGGCATACCGAAAGCTCCGGCATTCCAGCAAATGACTCCTGCAGGACATGTGGGTCTGAGGATAAGGAAGAGGTCGCCTTTCACCTAATGTGTCAGTGCTCTTGTCATGAAAAGGCGGAGGTTTTTACGCACTGACTTTCTGACACCTCTAGCCGACCTCTCAAATATAAAGATTGCTGCAATGGCAACTTTTATTTCGGACACAGGTTAGTTTTCTCTAGGAAATGTTGAATCCCTGGGTAGAATTGATTGCGACATCACAATGGACCTAAATGCTGGCCTAGGTGGAACTTCTTACTTTAAGAGAGTCCGCCATCTTACCTAACCTAACATGTGAAGATGTATCATGGAATAGAATTTGTTTAAGAACTGTGGCCATATGCTCCCTACAATACAAAATTAAGTCAAGATCACATTAAGTTAATTTAGCATATGTCTTCAGTTGTCTCTAGGATACGTATCAGAAAGAACGTTTATTAACCGAAGTCTCTCAATTATATAAAAAAAATTATTGCAACAACTAGATAGGCATACCTTCCCCCTTTATAAACACTTTGCATTCCATTTCATTTTAAATGCGAATTCAAATATAAAAAAATAAGAAAAAAATGAACTAAAAAGAAAAGAAAAACTAAAATCAAGTGAAAATTTAAGTAAAACATCAACAACTTTTACTAGACGATCGTAATTATTATCATCACTTTTGTTTTTATGGCTATTCAAGTGCGAATGCTCGCTCGTAAGTATGTATGTATGTACAGACGTGTTCGAAATAATAAGAACATTCAAAGCGAAACAAAAGATCATTTTAAAAAAATTTTTGAGAAAGATTTGAAAATATGGCTTTTTATTATTTTTATTGTACACATCTTTAGCTTTTAAAAAATACTTAAAGTCATGTTTTAACTCATCTAATTTTTTTTATACTGCCAATAATGTTGAACTAAGTCGAAAATCAGGTGTTCGAAAAAATAAGAACAAATCATATTGGTCCCACTTACATTCCTCACATGTGAAAAAAGTCTAAAGTTTTGTTACAAATATAATTGTTGAGATGCCTTTGATCATTTTTTGTGCAGAATATTGACTTATTTTGGTGAAAAATTCTTCTAAAATGGGAAGAAGCAAGCATTGCTCTATCGAACAACGTAAGATAATAAAAAAAATTGCTCAGCGAAGGGAAATGTGTGCTTTCATAAGGGAACAGCTTGGAATTTCCAACGTAGCGATAACAAATGCCAGGAACTGGTCACTGAAGATCGAAAGTCGCGGAAGGCGCAGGAAAACTAACAAAAGACAGGATAATGCGACCACACGGATCGTTAAAAAGAACCCCTCTATAACGTCTTTACAGATTAGAAACGAATTAAACCTCCCAATTGCTACAACGACGATAAGAAAACGTTTTATTGCAGTCAATTTGAAAGTACGAAGTCCTAGAAAAGTACCATTGTTGAAAAAATACATCTAAAGAACGGACTTCTGTTTGCCAAAAAGTTTATCGATGAGCCTGACACTGTTTGGCGTAATATCTTATGGACCGATGAAACAAAAGTAGTCCAATTCTACCACGACAAAGATAAATAGTACGTTAGACGCCCTCCTAATCAACAATTCAACGACAAGTACACTATAAAAGCTATAAATCATGACGGTTTCTGGCTCATGCTATGGGGGTGCTTTGGGTAGATCGGCGTTGGATCTCTAGTCCATATCGTTGGCAAGATGGATGCCACCTATTACGGTCAAAATATTTTAGAAGCCGTAATGTTGCCTTACGTTGAAGAGGAAATGCCTTTCCGATGGGTCTTTCAGCAAGACAACGACCCGAAGCATACCTCAAAGAAAGCAAAGCGTTGCTTCCAGGACAATAATATCCATGTTATGGATTGGCTGGCACAATCGCTGGACCTAAATCCAATTGAACATCTTTGGATTGATGTAAAGAAAGGTGTTAGAAATGCAAGGCTCAAAAATATCGAGAAACTTTGACTTGTAGCGAAGAATACATGGGAAAATATTCTACTCCACAGATGTCACACTGCGATAGCTTCTATGAGGTCCAGATGTGCCGAAGTAATCATTAATCGTGGAGGGGCTACTTCATATTAACTACTTACAAACAAATAATACTAATCTGTAAATTTAATAAACGTTAAAACTGAAATTATTACCAATTTTCCAATTTGTTCTTATTTTTTCGAACACCTGATTTTCGACTTAGTTCAACATTATTGGCAGTATAAAAAAAATTAGATGAGTTAAAACATAACTTTAAGTATTTTTAAAAAGCTAAAGATGTCTACAATAAAAATAATAAAAAGCTATATTTTCAAATCTTTCTCAAAAATTTTTTTTGAAACGAAATTTTGTTTCGCTTTGAATGTTCTTATTATTTCGAACACGTCTGTATGTATGTTTAAGGCGAGCTTTTAATAGTTGGTTAACCACAATGATTATGACGATGGTGCCGATAGTGATGAATATGATAATAGAGGGCCCCCCCTTTTGTTAGATGAAAGCCTATTTAGTAATAAAATTAAATGTTTATAGTTTAAGTTTAAGTTTTCTTTTTTGTTTATTGTTTATTGTTTTTTTTTCTAATTTTCAATCATATTTTATTTGTATTATAGCTGTTCGTGCATTAAATTTGTTTAACTTGCACATGAGTTTGAATATTGATTGCAAATTAAACAGAAATAAGGTTTATTAGCACCAGCAAAAGATAATATTCTGAAATTTACTTGTCAGATGTCAGGTAATTACTTTTGTATGTATGTTAATGAGTAATGTTTTCGACACGGTATAAACTAAGTTAAATCCTTAAATATTAATCATACTACAGTATTTAACTTTAATTGTAATTTTATTATCAAACAGATGGTAAGCATAAAGTTCACCTTTAAATAATTTATAACTTGTGGTTAAAAGTTATTATTTTTATATGGCATTAAAAAATGTGATTTGTTTATTACACTCATTTCTAATATGTTTGCTGGCTTGCTTGCTTGTTTAGTCATTACAATCCTTTAGTCAGGGGCTGACTTTCAAAATGTATCAATACAAAGTTTGTATGCAGTTCTACTACAGTATATAAATTTTATAGATATACAAAGTTACCAAACAATGCATCAACTATAAATCCGATGTCTGATTGCTTTTTGACTGCGTTAAAAATACACATTGACGACATTTTGAAATAGTATGCATTGTAAACATTTTGCATAGCGGCTTTATGAAACACTATACTTTGTTCAAACACAAAGCAACTAACATTTTGGAAGTCAGCCAGGATTACAACCTAGCTTCTCACACCACTCATGTTGTATGTGTTAAATCTACCCATAAGTGGCAAGACTTACAGTTTAACGTTGATTTCGAACGCCAGATTGAGAAACCTTTTTCACAAAATTTCAAATATGTTCTGTTTTCATAGCTAATTTGTTACCATTTTGAAGGGAATTCAATTGTGCTTCTCTTAAGATGGCTTTCGGCCCTATAGTGACTCTATTAAGGCAAATTTTTTTGACTACAAAATTATTCGCCATTGCCAGCAATGGATAGTAATTACATGGTGATCATTTCGGGACGAAGGCAGCTATATAAATTCCAAGGGTGCCCTGGTAGTCTAGTGGGTAGTGTGCTAGACTATTAGCGTGAGGGTCGTGGGTTCGATGCCCACCAGAGACTCTGCTCTGTGACACTACACCGAGCATATGGTCACAGTTACTCAGCTCGTATATAATTAGAATATAATTTGTAATTGTATTGTAATTAATAAATAAATAAATAAACTGCAAGTTTGTTGGCCACTCTAAAAGGATACCACTGCAGCCTGTCTGATTCTTATGGTTCATAATTTCTCGTCCATTAGCTGCTTATGAACGATTGCTTTCTTAAGAAATTCAAGTTCTTGACATTTTAAATCCAAATTAAATATTTGTCCCTAGGGGGCAGCTCATAATTGATTATTCCCTTGCAATTCCAGCAAATGCATAGCAAAACCTGTCTATCCATCAACACTGAATTGAGAACCTCATATATACCTAATTGAACCTAGCTTTTCATACCACTTATGTTGTGTGTGTTAATTTTAGCGACTCTGAACTACAGGTTTTTGAGAAACTTTTCATGTCAATTTTATTTACTCTCTGAGTTGTTGCTAGAAATCTGCTGAGAGGAAGTCGCCGAAGAAATAATTTTTCATATTTTCGTTTTGCTGTCTGACCTTGGGCTTGAACCCGCAGCACACTACCTGCTAGACTAAGGCGACTCGGGGTTAACCACCCCAACCGTATTTATTTAAAATTATTACACGTGACCCTCTTTTAACCACTAGACCAACTGACCAATTTAGAAAGGGATTGATATTTTTGCCATTTAGTTGCTAATTGCAGATGAAAATTTATTCCCTAAGGTTTATTTGTGTTCAGCCATAGGGAACCTATATAAACGAAGTTCAATTTGTATACTTCCTCATGCAAGCTTTACTTTTTAATGGATTTTTGTGCAATGTTTAGCTCCTAGACGGGTTAAACAACATTCAGAACAGTGGGACAACGTTGAGATCAGAATTGAATATTAACTGTTACAGTATCAAGATCGTAAATACAATTCACAATTTTTGCAGCCTCACTGGCCTTTTGGATTTTAATTGTTGTCGTCGAAGTTATTTTAGTATAAAATGTTATTATTTTTCAGTGTTTTGGCAATATATTATCCAAGTTTAAGTTCTATTTTCACAATTACGCACCAATTTATAAATTTTTAAAAAAAAATATGGAATTTATTTCAAATTTATTTTATAACCTCAGGTTTAGGTTTACGTTAGCGGATGTGTACTTGCCAATTGAGATAAGTACAGTACGAGGAGGTCCAGTTGACTCATTGTACAACGTCCTAAAGGGTTAAAACCTTAAAATTGTCATTTAACTATTGATGATCAATTTTCTAGTTTTTCTGTTTCTTTTCTGTTACAATAGCCATCCACACAGCTTTCCATAACAAACATGTTGAAAAAGCAAAAAAAGAATTATTTACCATTACCTGACTTAAAAGAACCTAAAATAACTTCTAATTTTATTCGGATTAGTTATGCCTGTAACTAATTGCCACAAAAAAAAAACAAAATTGATGAAATTTTGTTCCATAATTGAAGAAATTGATGTTGAACACGTTTTCATCGAAAAAAAGAAAATTTGTTACTAATTTGAGGTAATCGTCCAATTTATAAAATTAATGAGGTCAACCTGCTGAGTCTTTAGAAAGTGTAATAATTTTCTATTGAAAATTAATTTCAAAATATTATGCTTTTTACTTTACACAACTTTACGCAGCTGATTAATACGATATATTTAGGCATTCGCCAGTCATCAATCCAAAATACCTAATCAATTAAATATACCGATCAGCCTTAAGTAGATAGATATTGTAAACAGCAATGATATTGCGGGACTGATTAGATATTTTAAGTGTCTGCAGATATGTAGTCCCCGTAGTCTAGTAGGTAGTGTGTTGGCTTATTAGATGTAAGGCCACGGTTAAAACCTCAGGTCTGACATCAAAACGAAAATATGAAAAAAATATTTCTTCGGCGATGGGTGCCCTGGTAGTCTAGTGGGTACTGTGCTAGACTATTA
This sequence comes from Sarcophaga subvicina, assembly GCA_936449025.2. Lineage (NCBI taxonomy): Eukaryota > Metazoa > Arthropoda > Insecta > Diptera > Sarcophagidae > Sarcophaga > Sarcophaga subvicina. The sequence goes on along the minus strand of OW388083.2, from coordinate 107,539,180 downwards.
GCGTGAGGGTCGTGAGTTCGATTCCCACCAGAGACTCTGGTCTGTGACACAACACCGAGCACATGGTCAAAGTTACTCTGCTCGTATGTAATTAAATATGAGTTATAATTGTATTGTAATTAATAAATAAATAAATAAATTTCTTCGGCGACTTCTCCTCAGCAGATTTCTGGCAAAAACTCTGAGCGTCAAATAAAATTGTCATGAAAAGTTTCTAAAAAAAAAACTGTCGTTCGGAGTCAACTTTAAACTGTAGGTCCCGCCACTCATGTATAAAAATTAACGCACACAACATAAGTGGTGTGAGAAACTAGGTCCATAATCCTGACTAAAGGGTAGTAATGACCAAGGCTGCCTTCCAAAATGTTAGTTGCTTTGTGTTTGACAAAGTATCGTGTTTCATAATTCCGCGGTACAAAATATATACAATGTATTCTATTACAAAACGTCGTCAATGTGTATTTTTAACGCAGTCAAAAAGCAATCGGGCATCTGATTTATAGTTGATGCATTGTTTGGTTACTTTGCATATCTACATAGTTTATATACAGTAGTAGAACTGCATACAAACTTTGTATTGATACATTTTGGAAGGCAGTCCAATTATGTTATGTATGTAGATTGCTTACTCCCTGGATCCTGCTAATTGATTTCGTTCAATTCGAAGACAATTCACTTCTCTACCAAAACAAAACAAATTTTTACCTGTATTACTGGTCATAGTTGTTGTAGTGGTCGAGGACGTTTGCATATGTTGACCCTGGTTCTGTGGCTGCATAGATTCCATTGGTTCTGACACCTTTGAAGTCAATGTGATTTCAATTTGCTGGCCATCTTTACCATCCGATTGTAATTTTGCCCCCTTAATATCCGGGGTGGGCGTTTGTGGTGGTGTTTTTCTAGATTCGGTTATAGTGGCTATTGGTATGGGTATTTCTACGGTCATCAAATTCGCATTGGAATTTTCCGAACTAATGTTTTTTTCCACAACATTCGTGGCATTCGCTGACATGTTTTCACTGGTTTGTTTAGTTTAGTTTGGTAAAAAAAACTGTATCCTGTTGTTTTTTCTTTCTTGTTTTAATTGTTTTATTTTTCCTTTTTAATGTTATTATTATTGTTGTTTGTTGTAAACAATAAAACACGAATTATTATTTAAGAAATTTTATGTATTTTTTAATTAAATTTTTTATTAAAACAATGCTGGTTTGTTTCTTTTTTTATTATTATTTTTTCTTTTTTTATTAGCACCAAATGTTTTCTATTTTCTTTTTTTAAATTTATTATTAATTTAACTGCGCGCAAAACAAGTCTACGTTTAAACGTCTCAATCGTAACTAAAAATGATTGTGGAAAAATATTGAAAACATTTTAATTTTGTTTTCTCTACAGCCGAACACAATTGTTTGGTATTTTTTTCTACTTTTTTTACTTTGTGTTGTACTTGTCGGTAGTAACTACTACCAACAGATCGACGACTCTGTACAGTGTACACACTGAAATGAAGTTGAAAACAATGGCATGAAAAGTAATGATGATAGCGTGACTTGAGGTGAGTAAGATTACGGGTATGTGAAGCACTTAAACGTATTCCATGCGCTATGTCTGCAGGCTAAAAGGTTGGAAATAGTCTTTGAAATACAAATTCGAATTTAATTACTTATACCTAGATTTGTATCAAAGCCAGTGTCAGGTAAAAATGAACAATTTACTACTGAAGTACTACCGAAGTACTTTACACTCACTTAATAGCTCATTACAACCACCTTCAGACAGGATTACGACATAGTTTCTTAAACCACTTATGTATATTGTGTGTGTTAATTTTATCCATAAGTGGCTGGACCTACAAATGTTTTAGAAACTTTCCATGGCAAATTTAATTTACTCTCAGAGTTTTTGCCAGAAAACTGCTGAGAGGAAGTCGCCGTAGAAATATTTTTTTCATTTTTCGTTTCGTTGGAAATGCCTGACGTTTAATACGCCAACACGCTACATACTAAACTACGGCGACTGCAGCTACTTTACACTCTGGGATCTTCTCCTTCTTTATTTACTCATCCGCTATTCAGATATAAGTGGTCGTACAATTATGTGTTTATAAATATGTATATATGTATTCATTTTATATTAAAATGGTCAGCTCTCGGTTCCTAGCGGCATAAGGAGGGTGTTTTCATCACTATACCCTGTCCAGTCTTGTATGTTTTTCAGCCATGATGTTTCCCTTCTGTCTCTACCACGTCTTCCTTCAATTTTGTATTTAAGGATTCGTTGTAAAATTTTGTATTTGTTGTTTCTCAATACGTGTCCTAGGTATGCAGTTTTCCGTTTTTTATCATTAATATTAGTTGTCGGTTGACATTCATCCTTCTTAATACTTCATCATTGGAGACTCTGGCAGTCCATGGTATTTTCAGAACTCGACGGTATATCCACATTTTGAAGGCCTCCAATTTTCTTTCATCAGAGTTTTTGATTGTCCAAACTTCTACTCCGTATAATAGGACAGACCAAATGTAGCATTTTATGAAGCGTGTTTTTGTTGCTACGTTGATGTCATGACTGGTCAACACTTTGTTATATTTAAAAAAGGCTTCTCTCGCCACCTCTATGCGGCATTTAATTTCCATTGATGGGTTCCACTGGTCGTTTATTAAGACTCCCAGATATTTAAAACTTCGCACTCGATTTCTATATTTTGTATATTTAAAGTTGCGTTCTGATGGGATTTTTTTACTAATAACCATGTATTTAGTCTTTTTCATATTGATTCTTAACCAATACATCTCACTTATACGTGCAAGCTTTTCCATCAGTGTTTGTAGGTCGGATATACGACCAGCCACAATTGTGGTATCATCAGCATATCTTATATTATTGATGAATTCCCCATTTACCTTTATCCCTATATTTTCCCCTTCAAGTATTTCTTGGAATATTTTCTCCGAATATATGTTAAATAATAATGGGAATAGTATGCACCCCTGTCTGACTCCTCTTGATATGTCAATTTCGTCAGTTTCTTCTCCACAGACATCAATTCGTGCCGTCTGATTCCAATATAGGTTTTTAATACAGCGTAGTTCTTTATCTCCTATTCTGATAGAGGTCAGAATTTCAATTATTTGTCATGTTTGACCGTATCGAAAGCCTTCTCATAATCGAAAAAAAACATGAAGATATCTTTTTGGGCATCACGACAGTTCTGAATTAATATTTGAACACAGAATAAAGCTTCTCGTGTACCCATACTTTCTCTGAAACCAAATTGCGACTCTCCCATGGCAATTTCACATTCGGTATAAATCCTCTTGTGTGTAATTTTTAGAAATAATAAAAAAAATTAAATTCACCTTCCCAATAACAAAAAAAAAGTTTTGTAACAGTTGAGCCGGTACGAGACGTACGAAATCAGAGCACAGCCGTTCGTTAGCATTTAAGAATATTAACACTTTCACGCAGGCGCCTTAATACATGCTTGTCGCCTACTTGGGGCTGTTATATTTATAAGACGTTATTAATTATAATTGTTATTAAAAATAAATGCTTTTAAGAGAACGCGACTCTCAGGTATTTTTTCGGCAATCGAAGTGTTAAAAATCTGAATATTTGGTATTACGTATCGTCTAATAGCATGGGCCATTGCGTATCACCAGTGGTACACGCCGCCCGATGTGACAGTCTAGTGCGCCACCCGATAAGGCAGTCTAACGCGAGCCACCGGTGGTGAACGCCGCCGGCGTGAATGTGTTAAAGTTTGTTAACTAGACGCCCTTTATAACAAATAAGCCTGCTTGCCATTACTACTTAGCATTGTTTTCATTAGTATTGAAGACGCCGTAGTCTAGTAGGTAGTGTGTTGCCTTATTAGGCATAAAGCCAGGGTTTGAACCCCAGGCCAGACATCAAGACAAAATACAAAAAGTATTTCTTCGGCGACTTCCACTCAGCTGATTTCTGGCAAAAACTCTGAGAGTAAATGAAATTGCCATAAAAAGGTTTCTCAAAAAAAATCTTTTGTTCGGCTTCGACTTTAAACTGTTGGTCCCACCACTCATGTATAAAATTAACACACACCATAAGTGGTGTGAGAAACTCCGGATACTGTACTTGTCTTAATTGACAAGTACACGTCTTCTAACCTAACCTAACCTAACCTATTGTTTTCATTAGATAAGTTGTTCAAGACGACAGCACATTGGTAGAGAGTTTTATAGCTTACATTTCTTTCGGATAAGTCTTGAGACGACTGACAACAAGTTTGATGCCAAACTGCTGATTCCTATTGATATATTGTACATTTTTATATTTAGAACCTTTGTTTCTACGATCACTGTGTGGAAATGTCTTTGGAGTTCCTAGCACAAGATAGTACTTTTATGTTATGAAATTCAAAAACAGTCTTTTAATTTTCCTTTTCTATTTGCTTGGAAAAGTGAAGTGTCACAAGAACAATGTCAATTGCACTGTCGGCCATCAAATAAAACTATTTGAAGCAAAACTTCGAATTTCTAGTCACTTGTGCAACACTTTTACCAATGCAAACACAGACATAAATATTCTCTACTCATTGTATTTTTTTTTTTTCAATTAATAAAACAAGTCTTTATATCGTATTTGAATTTTTATACTCTCTAGCATGCTATAAAATTTGTTGTTCAGTACATTTAAACATTTAACATGAGTGCTTGCTCATGTTAATTTTCAAACAATTTCTAAACAATAAGGAGAAAGAAAGAGAGAGTTTTGCTACGATTATCACCACTTACTTCCAGTTGATCATATTGGAAAACATTTGCCATATTTTGGCAGTGCTAATTTTTGTTTTCCATGTATATGAAATATAAAAGGCATATGCTCTGCCTGTCTGACTTCTTTTTATGCATTTGTAACATGTTTTTTTTCTGTTTTCTTTTTTTCTTTCTTTTAGCGTAAAAATTACAATTTAGTTTAATAACTAATTTTAATTGTAAACTTTTTCATTATGTATGTCGATACATTTAAAAGAAAAAACCGTAACCATAAACGTGACATGTGCATAAATACAGTTGAGAGGAAGGAATTAGCATAAAACGCATGGCACCAATACAAACAGAACTCTGGAAACGTAGTGGCAGGACTAGATGGGTATTTTTTGCCCATATTTTTTGTCTATCTAGCCATTATACAGTATTTCAGGCGAATATACATGCGATTAGTCCGTGTTCTTTGCTAACAGTCTAGGTTTAGGCTGTTTATTTGGGCACTCAGCCACTTGGAAAATCCAAAACCTTTCACAGCTCTAAAAATCGCTCAACAAGATTAGGCACAATTGTCACATAGAATACTATGGAACAAATACATTGAATACTATTGGGTGAAAGCCACAAGTCCATTAAGTCCATGTAATGTTGACCTGAGAAGGATGGTAACTGTTCTGGCCATACATATGAAAAGTTAATCGGAGTTTATGGTTTCTATAACACCCTATAATTTGTATTTATTTATTAATTACAATACAATTACAAGTTATGTTTTAATTATACATACAGTCACACAGATAATTATACGTACCCCCCCCTAAATATAATTTTTTTTTAAAGTAATGAACTTATTACCTTGCATACCTTTGTGGGCCTGTGCAGGGCCACAATTCAGTTAAATTTCAGAAATTTTTTAACCAATGCAAAAGACCGTCTTAATATCAAGGAAACTATAAAGATTTTCAACGAAAACGGATTAGTTAAAAAATGTCGGCAATTTTTTAACCGTACGTACAATTTACTAACTGTGTGTACATGTAAGGCATGTACAGTAACACAGAAAATCATTTTTTTAAAAAGTAATGAACTTCTAATCTAAAATTTCTTTACATTAGCGTCTGTAACGACACATTTACTTAAATAAAGAGAACAGATTCCCAAAATCTATGAATTTGTGACTGCAGTTTGCTTAAAACCAATGTGGCACCACAGAAAATTATACTTACGACGTATATTTCGTATAAAATTTCTCCAAGGGTAGCCCGGCATATAAAAGGTATTGTGGATAAAAATCCTAGGACTACAGCCGTAGAAATACGAAATACCTCCGAAAGTGATCACAATGTTATTGTGCATTCCGAAACAGTTCGAAGTGTTTTGAGAAAGAATGGATTCCGCAACCGAGTGCCGAGAAAAAAACCACGATTGGAATTTGCCCAATAATATATGGACAAGTCAACTGATTTTTGGGCGAATGTAAGACTTAGTGATGAGAACAAATATAATTTGTTCGGCTGTGACGGAAAACAAAAAATTTGGCGCAAAAATCAGTTGACTTGTCCATATGTTATCATTAAAAAAAAAGATTTTTAGAGGCGGTACGTATAATTATATGTGTGACTGTATATGAGAAGAGCAACTTGACCATATGCTCGGTGTAGTGTCACAGAACAGAGTCTCCCACGACCCTCACACTAATAGTCTAGCACACTACCCACTACACTATCAGGGCACCCAGGCTATAATTTTTAGTTTTTTTTTATTTCGTTTAGAAATTCAGCAACTGCAACTGGAAGACCGGTATCAAACTGATGAAATAATAAAAAGCAATGATTAAAACGCTGTGAAGTCGCCGTAGTCTAGTAGATAATGTGTTTGCTCATTAGATGTGAGACCGCAGTTCAAACCCCAGGTCAGACATCTCCAACAAAACGGAAATGAGAAAATATTTCTTCGGCGACTTCCTCTTAGAAGATTTCTGGCAAAAACTCCGAGAGTAAATAAAAAAATTGCCATGAAAAGCTTCTCAAAAAATCTGTCGACTTTAAGCTATAGATGCCGCCACTCATGTATGAAATTAACGCACACAACATAAGTGAAGTGAGAAACTAGGTTGTAATCGTGTCTAAAGGGTTGTAATGACCCATTACGTTATTTATGTATTTAATGATTAAAAAATGATTCGTTAACACAGAAACTAAATATTATACAGACCCCAGAAAATCGGGATAAACAATTACTTTGATCTGTGTATACGACTATATTAGAAAAAATCTCATGCTACAAATTTTCATCTACGAATCGCTGCTAAATCGCAAAAGAATCCACCTATTTCGCAAGCGGATGAAGTTAATTTAAAACAATAGCATTTGAATTGCGAAAAACGCCTCAAAAAGTATTCAAACCAGAATTAACGCAGTGTTTGGTAAGGTTTGCCAAGTTCTTGTTCTATTCTGACAACAATTGAACCTTTGAAGGTACGATTCATTATTTTTATAGCATCAGGCGCACGTCATATTTGTATGTGTTAATCTGGATCGAAGTCGCCGTAGTCTAGTAGGTAGTGTGTTGGCTTATTAGACGTAAAGCCAGGGTTCAAGCCCCAGGCCAGACATCAAAACAAAATACAAAAATATTTCTTCGGCGACTTCCTCTTAGCAGGTTTCCGGCAAAAACTCTGAGAGTAAATAAAATTGCCATAAAAAGTTTCTCAAAAATCTGTCGTTCGGAGTCGACTTTAAACTGTATGTCCCTCTACTTATGTATAAAATTAATACACACAACATAAGTGGTGTGAGAAACTAGGTCGTAATCCTTACTGAAGGATTATAATGACCAATTAACAATACTTTCATTATTTTATGCAATTTTGTTGACCACTGCTGTTCACATTTTACAATTTACTGACATCGTAAATAATTTTTTGAGGTTTGTCTTGCTTTAAATTTATGCTGGTCATAAAATGCATTTTTTTTGCATTTTCCTATACCTGTTTTCTAATTTAAAGTGTACCTGTAATAGCCAGTGCTGTCATTTCAAATCGTTTAAGGATTTGAAGGCATAAAAACTAAAACAACAAATTTAAAAAAAAAATTTTTTTTCAAGACGAAATGAAAGAAAAGTCGTAATAAAACTCTTAACCACCACAACGTATACATTTGTTTGAAATTGTTAAACAAATAATACAAAATAATAAACAAACAAACAAAAATAAACAAAAGTTAATAACAAATTATATTACAAGCCACGAATGTTTATAATTTTATGGTTCAGTCAGTTCGAAATAATTGGAATTTGAGAAGAATTAATTTGAAAAGATGCATTTAAGGTCGTTAAAAATTCTTTAAAATATTATACAACAACGAATGTATGTAGATATTTTTAATTTAATTTAAAAATATTTTTTTCTTAATTCCACAGTGTCTGGCATAGTTGCTTTTAATAATTGCTCCACCCCATTTTTGTAAGTGACTTTGATAAAATTTTTTAAAAAACCAGATTTTAATCTAGATACACCGCGGATATTGTGTTTTGATTGTTTCGTCGTTTGTTTGTTTATTTATTTATTAGTCACTTTAAAAATATTTAAAAAATTTATTTAAATTCAATACTGTTTTGTTTTTGTTTTCAATTTTTTTTTTAATTACAACTTTAAAAAAAAAAACTGTGAAAAATTAATGAATGAACGTTTGAGTGAATGAATGGCTCATTAATTATAGAAAAACGACAACAACAACAACAACGATTTGTTTTAATAGATGCATTAAAATGATTATAAGATTCATAGAGAAAATGTTGTTGCTTTTTCTATGTTTGAACATCATTATCGAAGTTTAACAACAGCATTGAACAGGATTGCAGTTTGTTTTATTGAAAATTCTTTGAGAATCAACATAAATCACCAAAATAAAATTAATTACCAGATAACGTTGAAATTAATAAGCAATAAAACCATGATCTTAAAAAATTTAGGGCCATTATTACAACTTGCCGTTAAAGTTGGGTTTAGTTAAAGGTAACTTTAGCTAAAGTGAACTTTAAAGTCAGCTTTAACTTCTTTTCGTTATTACAACCTACAGTTAAAATAAAGATAACTTTTTCAAAAATATGGCAGTGCCGGAGCAGTGACGACGGGCTTCTTTTTTTGTTGTGTTTGCTCATTTTTTTATATTTGAAGTTGCCATTATTGAAAATAATATATAAATGTACATAAGCGCGTTGGATAGCGTTAAGTGTTGCTAGGCAGATAAGATTTTGCAATAAATAGCGTTTAAGGTTGTGTTAAAAGCAAACAAGAACGAAATTTCATAAAACTGTCCAAAAAGAGGGACTTGAGGTTATTCCAATTCACTTTGCTCGTAATAAAATACAAGTAGCATGACATCTCTATGAATTGTTAATACTTGGCAACCCTTACGTTAAGTTTAACATCGTATTTGTATGTTAATTTTCTACATAAAACAATATTAAAATACTTCTATAAAAAAAAAACGTATAATAATTAACAATTTTATAAACATTCAATTCAAATTGTACGAAAAGTTCTCATGCCATTTTTATTTTTTTCATCGCGTTCCATGCGATAAAATAAAATAATTGGAATCTAAACGTCATCGTCATTGTCATCATCTTTAGCGCAATACTGTCATGATTAAAAGCGGTCGGTTGTACTAATAATTTTTTATTTAATTATTTATTAATAAAAGAGCAATAAACTGTTGTAATATTATGACCATTAAATGGCACGCTAAGCTAATAAATGGCCACATTTTTATGGTCTCAAGTAAAGGGTTGGCAAAAATTTAACAGGCAATTAAAATGAATGGACAAATAAGAACTTTATAATGTTTCAAACACGTTTATAATAAGTTTTATTTGGCGTTTATAATACTAAAAACAATAAATTCTGAAGCAGACTGTCATAGATCTAACTCCTTTTGCCATTCGCATGCAACTTGCTAAAACGTATTTAATTCCTGTGCTTTTGTATGGGTGTGAATTCTTCTTAAACTGCGAGACTAATGACAATCGGAAACTCAAATTGGCATAGAACAATATAGCAGGACATGTCTTTCTTAAAGGTCGCCGGGATCATATTTTCCATCAAGCGTACCAGATATTTACTATGAAATTTGATAGGTTAGGTTAGGTTAGAGGACGTGTATTTGTCAATTAAGGCAAGTACAGTACCCGGAGGTCGAATTGACCCATTGTACAACGTCCTAGTTTCTCACACCACTTATGTTGTGTGTGTTAATTTTTATACATGAATGGCGGGACCTACAGTTTAAAGTCGACTCCGAACGACAGATTTTTGAGAAACTTTTTCATGACAATTTTATTTACTCTCAGAGTTTTTGCCAGAAATCTGCTGAGAGGAAGTCGCCGAAAAAATACTTTTTGTATTTTGTCTTGATGTCTGGCCTGGGTCTCGAACCCTGGCTTTACGTCTAATAAGCAAAACACTACCTACTAGACTACGGCGACTTCGAAAATTGAAATTTGATAATCTTTTGAAAATTAAATGCCTCATTCTGTTAAATAAAATTATTCACACAAAACAGCCGAAATATTTATAAAGCAGAATTAAGTTTGCTAGATCATTCCGGGGGGGGGCATGAAGATTATTCAACAATGGTACCGGACTCTTCTGTCACAGCGACAGTTTTTATACACACCACAAGTCTTTCGAATTCCCTACCAAATTACATTCAAAAATTAGGCAATGTTCTCTCAATAAAAAGTTTTTACGTTATTAGCTTTCTTTTAATTCCATTTTTATAAATTTTGTGATTTTATTTTTGGTTCATAATAAATATTATTAAATATTTATTCTTACTTTTTAGACCGATTTTTGTAATTTTTATAATTTTATATCTTTTAACTTTTTTATTTATTTCTATAGTATTGTTAGTTTTTTATTTATATTTAATATTTATATTAATTTTTATTTGTACTTTATTTGTTATATATAATTAATGTTAATTTTTTTATGTTTTACATCTTAATGCTTCTAAACATGGCACTATCATAGCAGATTAATATCTTGTTGTGTTATGTTAATTAAAATAAATAAATAAATATTGTTTCAAACTCTCCGCAATGATGTCAAATAAATCATTTTCCCAACAAATTAAATAAACTTGTTAGAAATCATCATTATCAGCGCATGAGTAGTAAAGTTTACGTCATTTATTAATCTTTTTCAAAATAACTTGATCTTGTAGAAGTGCAGACTTTAAATTTTCCAAAAACAAGTTAAACTACAAAAGAATTGAAAGCCTATTTACTAAGGGCCATTATTACAACTTGCCGTTAACTAAAGGGAGGGTTTTAACAAGCAGATAAATTGTTTTTAATTTTTATAAGTGGACGATATGGTAGAAGTGAGCTTTAAGCTAATGGGAGGATCATCCCACCTTTAACTTTTAAAGTTAAGTTTATGTTTAAACTTACCATATTATATATTGTTTTCAATATGGCAACTTCAAATACAAACAAAATGAGCAAAAAAAAGAAGCCCGTCGTTGTCACTGCGTTAAAATGACTTTTTATTTGAGCAGCGTTATCGACATTGCTACGGCACTGCCATATTTTTGAAAAAGTTTACTTTATTTTATCTGTAGGTTGTAATAACGAAAATAAGTTAAAGGTGACTTTAAAGTTCACTTTAGCTAAAGTTACCTTTAACTAAACACAACTTTAATGGCAAGTTGTAATAATAGCCCTAAGACTAGAGAAATTATAAAGAATACTTTAACCGTAGTTTATAAAGGTTTTTTAATGATTAATATTCGATATTTGAGTTGAAATTAATTGAAAATAAGTTATTTCCTTTCGAAACAGAAAATTTTAAAAACAAACAATTTTGATAATAAAAATTTACATTTTAAAATAATTTTCCAGGAAAAATTCTAAGTGCTTTATTTAATAAAGCTGTAGAAAAATATACTTTTTCTTATTCCTTATTTAAAAAGTATGTGAACAGTAAACATTGACGGAATAATAATTCTAACACAGGTGCCAGGTTGAAATATCTTGTTTATCAGAGGAAATATCTGTTCATCATTGTTGACTTTGAAATATTTATTTATTTGCGGTACAGTTAAACACAAACACGATCTCCATACATTAAATTTTAATTTTAATTTTTTTCTTTGAATTTGACAACAACAATTAAAATGCAATACAAATGTCAACAGGCACCTAAAAAAGCGCTTCTAAAAATTACAAATTTGACATTCAAGGCGTGATTATGAAAAACTTTTGAGTTAATAAATGCATATTTTATTTATTTATTAATTTTATTATTTTTATTATTAATTTTTTTCTCTTTATTTCTGCATAATAAAATGTATTTTTATGCAATTGTAAATGATGATTGTAAGTACTATTATGGACGAAGTATTTATTTGGTTTAAATTGCGTTAACAGTGAACAAATATGATTAAAATCAAAAGTTCATTGAACTTTTATTTAATTGAGAAGTGAGACTAAAAGCGAGCAATTAATTTGTATTTATTATTTGATTATGAAATATTTCTTGTAACTATTTTTCTTTAAAATTTATAAAAATGGAATTAAAAGAGAGCTAATAACGTAAAAACTTTTTATTAAAGGAACAATTAAAATTTAATTTTTAACGCCTAGATTTTGAATGTAATTTGGTAGGGAATTCCAAAGACTTGTGGTGTGTACAAAAAACTGTCACTGAAACAGAAGAGTCTTGAATCGTTGCTGAATAATCTTCATACCCCGGTTGGATGTAGCAAACTTAATACGGCATAATAAATATTTCGGCTGTTTCGTGTGTATAATTTTATAAAATAGAACGAGGCATTTAATTTTCAAAAGATTATCAAATTTTACACTAAATATCTGGTAAGCTAAATGAGAAATATGATCACGACGCGCTTTAAGAAAGACATATCTTGCTATGTTGTTATATACTAAGTTAAGTTTTCGGTTCAGTTTGCGAAGATTTCACAAGTTTTAGCAAGTTGCATACGAATGGCCAAAGAGGTTGAATCTATGACAGTCCACAAGTTCCTAAGCATATTTAAATTCTACTAACAACGACACTTATATGGTTATACCGTGATAAACTGTCATTAAAGACAATACCCAGATTAGTTGCAGATTTAAAATTAATTATTAAAGAAAACGCGTCCATTTACATTCAATGCTATTATGCTATTATGCAATGCTATTAATCACCTATAATTTGCTCTTAGATAGTTAACTTCAAGGGAGGAGTGCATCATTCCAACGAATTTTCTCATGCGTTAGGACAGAAACACCATGCGTGTTAAAAAAAAAACCGTATAGTATATACGCTTCCTCACTCCACTTTTCATAAGTGACTTACATAAAAGGGTTAAGGTCTTCCTGTTAGTCTAATGTGAACCCAATCTTGTAATTCGGTTTTCAACATCTCGAAAAGCGTATAACAATGTATGAATATAAGTCAATTATATGTCTTATCAAAAGAAAATTTATGAATACTTATGGATCCAATACTGTTCTCCTAACCTTAATAAGATAGGCTGCCTTGCAAAATCTTAGTTGCTTTGTGTTTGACCAAAGTATCGTGTTCCATAATGCCGCTGTACAAAATATATACAATGTATTCTATTTCAAAACGTAGTCAATGTGTATTTTTAACGCAGTCAAAAAGTAATCAGCCATCGGATTTATAGTTGATGCATTGTTTGGCTACTTTGCATATATACATAGTTTATATACAGTAGTAGAACTGCATACAAACTTTGTATTGATACATTTTGGAAGGCAGCCATATTGCATGTAGATTGCATTGAAGACGCCGTAGTCTAGTAGGTACTGTGTTGGCTTATTAAACGTGAAGCCTCGAATCAATTCTCACATTTTTCTTCCTCTCTGCGGATTTCTGGCAAAATCTCTGAGTAAAAAAATTGCCTTGAAAAGTTTCTCAAAAATCTGTCGTTCGGAATTGACTTTAAAATGTAGGTATCGCCAATCATATATAAAATTAACATACACAGTATAAGTAGTGTGAGAAGATAGGTCGTAATCCTGACGAGTTGTAATGACCAATTATGTACTCGTGTGTAGGTATATAATGGACTGCAATTTCTTACAATTTGATTTGTATTGAATGCAGAATTCTATACATTCCTTTAAAGATATTTAAAAAAGAAATTTCGTAAACATGTATCAAATACATGAGAAATTTTATTATCTTCACTGTCGCTGTTTATTGCATTCTAAATTTGTAAACAAATCGTTAAAAAGGAAAAAAAATATGAATTACTTCACGAATTTTCTTATTGTATCACTTCCTCCAGACTTATTTTCAAGCGTGATTTACATTTTTTTTTTACTGCTATGGTGCGGTCATACTTGCAAAATCGAATCGCAATTTATTTAAATTGTATGACACATTTAAAGTTAATCGTTGTGTTCTATCTCAACTCAATTGAAACTTGAACAAAAGCTTTTAATGATTCATGATGCAGCTTTTATTATTAATTTTTTTATTTAATATGTAAACAATTTCCAGTGCAGTGTGAGAAAGTATGAAATGAGTTTTATGTGGTGAATGATAATTACTTGAAATACCATAAAAAAAAGCGAACGAGAGGTGTTAGAAGAACACTCCATTTAATTTTTGTATTGCTCATTTGACTGCAGTATTCATAAGAATTGACCGTGCATATACTAGAGAAGGCCGAACTTTTCGGTGAGCCGTATGGATTATTATTCTTGCTGCAAAGCGAACAAAAACTGCTTCAACTTGCAAAGGTATCATATGTAAAAAGTATATCTTTTCGAGCGCTTAAAACACTCCCCCGACGACTAAAATAAAGAAGTCTCATGGGCCGAATAATATATGCACCAGCACTAGTCCTGTGCCCTTCAATGCCCCTACTTTTTTTGAGTGGTGCATTTACAGAACTTTTTCTGCGTGTTGGAAAGTCAAATCTTAGATAGAGTGAGATCAATAAACCCGAATATTATCTGAATTTTTCAAGGTTATAGAAATATGCGATAAGCATTATCGTGTTGGCAGAACTCCTTAAAACTGCGTATCAGTTTATCCAATGAAAGCATTTCAAAGGTTGAGGCATGGTTTGATTTCATTACAATATAGTATAACCTTCAGTATCGATAGGCACTTCTCCTGCTTTATATCGACTAGTCTTAGGGATTAGATTATACGAGGTAGAAGGTTAATCCGTACATTCCTTAATGATCTGATTACTTTAAGTTCTTATTTATTGTTTATGTTCCTCTGAGTATGGGGGAGGAAGCCTAAATATAAATAACCCTATCGCATCCAATCTCCATACATAACATAATTGGCCTTTATAACACTTCAGTCAGTATTACGACAATTTTCGTTTTGTTGGAGATGTCTGACCTGGGATTTGAACCTTCAAGCCTCACGTCTAAAAAATGGCATGATTTTTACTTCCCATAATAATAAATCATAGAAAGAATACTTGGAATAGTATGGCGGCACCTAGGGCAAGCAATTCATCTAAATTGAGTTGATTGTGTATTTTATTTTCTGTAATTTCTAAAGGAAAATGGGTCCACACAGACTTCGGGATTTTCAAGGGAAAACTAGATAATCTTTTTCTAGGGTAGACTGAAATTATCGTAGAATAAATGTGGTTACCAGAGGTCAGCAATGAGTACTCAAAACAATGAGTAGATTCGAATCATACTTATAATTTCTGATACTTATACGCATTCATACTTATTTTAATGTCATACTCATACTACTCATATTCAAAGTTTGAAATACTCATGGTATTCATACTTAACAATACGCATGATGTTATTGATTTCGACTCTCCAGACTCATCGTATACAAGAACGACAAAATAAGTATGATTCGCGCACGAACACTACAATACTCACAAGAAGGTTGTATGTTTGCTCTGCTTGCTGTCTTTTTTTGTTTTGTTTATGTGTCTTTCTTCTTTCTTTGTAAATGCAACAACAACTAAGACTTTAAATTTTGACGAATGATTCGAATCACTCGAATCATTTATAAGTATTATAAGTATTTTTCTAAATTTATGAATCTGAATGAGTAGGCGTATGAATCAAACATAGTTCGAATGTTATGCGTTTGATGTCAACGTTGTACTCATACTCATTGCAACCTGTACTTATACATCAACGTTGTTGTGAGTACGAATGAATCAGAGTAGTTAAATTTCAATATTGTTGACTCACTTATATTCAAAATTTCATAAGTGCATATGAGTAGCGAAAAAGCGATTCATTGCTGATCTCTGCTGGTTACGATGAAAGGGATTTCAATTAATCCAAGATATTGATCATGTGCGTCGATCTTATGGGAAAGATGGCACGATCAAATTGCATTTATGATAATGTGTCGATTGTTAATGCGGAACACACTTTCTTTCATTGTGAGAGATGGAGTTTAGAAAGAACGTATCTTGAGGCCAAAGTCGGCGTCTGTACTGTCGAAAACTTCTGCGAAATACCGTTATACTGAAGCCTTATTGAAATCTAAAAAACTTGACTTAGATCAGAGGATTAGAATAGATGTTTAAACACCTTTTCAGATCTCGATGCGCAGTCCGGACGAGGATATGGATGTAAAGGGGCCTCCTCAGCGGAAAAAAAAACCCGCACATTGATCATGCTCAGAAGCATCGTGTGGAAGAATTCCTATTTAGTAAGGAATCTTGAAAGCCAATGCAAAAAGGTAATTGGTGGATTTCCGCAAGAATGCCTAGGCACATACAAAATCGTAATAAAACTTTCAAATTAGCCAAATACTTCCGCCGCAGTCTTCCTAATTGTTTTATTTTTTCATAATTTGTATTCTAAAACTAAGCGTCAGTATGTTGTTGTTACAGAACAAACGTTTACTAATGATAATGTTCATGATGCTTTCAAAACAATTACTCTTGAAAAGTTTTCTATCATACGGTATATTTAGCCAACAAAAAAACTTATGACGTCAATATTGTATAAAAAGATATGAAAGTGTAAGAGATATACGAACCATATACATAAACAAAATTCTCTTAAACAAACAAAATAAAATATGCATACACTCTCGCACACACAACTCATGTATTTGGTTCATCAAAATGTCGTAAATTTCTCTTTCTCATTTCTAAGCTCTTTGCTTTCTGATAGCGTGTGAAATATATTAAAATTATACAAAAACAAAAAAAAAACGAAAAAATAATTCCAAAAAATTTAACAATATGTTGGCATTTTTATACATTCGTGTAAATTTATTAAAAATCATACATTAACACACTTACCTTGAAAAATGGCTGCTTGCAAAAATATAGAAAAATTTATTAAATTTGGTTAAGAATTATTTGATTTGATTGTTATTTTTTTATATTTTATTAAATGGCAACAAGTTGTTGGCTTTTATTTATTATTTTAAAATTATTTTACGAGTATCAACAAAAATAAAACTTTTGACAACCGCTTAATACCACCGCAAGAAAAAGACTTGTTGAGTACATTCACTATTCTTTTGATACAAAAAAAAAACCCCACACAAAAGAAAAAAAAAATAAATGAGAAGTGAACGTTTCAAAAGTAAAAGAGAGAAAGAGTGGATTTTTTTTAAATTGATTTAATTTTTTGTTTGTTTTTATTATTACTCTGTTTAAGAAAATTAAATACAGACAAAGATATGAGGGATTGTTTTTGGCTTTTTTATTGTTGCGGTGGTTAAAATTACTGTCTAAAATGCTAGCATTTGCAGTTTGTTGATTCTTAAGTCAAATCGTTACTCCAAACGTATTTAGTAGGGAATTTTTTGTTTACCAGTATTTATTTTAAATTGTTTTATATATTTTATATTTTTTCTTATTTTATTTTGTTTAGTTACTCAGTTGAAGTGGCTTTTTGCATACTTTTATTAAATTATTTACGGGATAAACGTGATGTAAAATAATGAATTCTTTAACAAGTGTTTGTTTCTGTTTAAAAGATTTAAGGTGACCATTTGTTTTTCTTTCAAACTAATTAAAATCTTCTTTCAGATATACAGGACCTTTTAAATACAGTGAGACCCCTCTTAACGCTGTTTCAGTATTACGCGGTAGAAGTGGGATTCCCCTAAATCGCACACTGTATTGATACTCGTTGAACATATACATATGTTGTGTGCAAATGAAACAGCCATCCACCAACCAAAAGCTGTGCACTATATAGCGACTGTGTATACTATGTATCTTTTTCAACGCTCTTTTGTTAGTCTGCCCAGAATAAAGATTTCAACTGTATTTTCCAAAGTCGCAATCACAGTACGAACGCATCTTTCCTACGTCACAGTTGATTTATTAGTTGCCTCGTTTAGTGCTGTTTCGTTTAGCGTTGGAACTTATTGGAACGTATCCTCCGCATTAAGCAGGGTCTTACTGTACAAATTTCTTTTTCAAATATTTTTGTGTTTTCATTTGCATTTGCCAGGTTCAAAGTGCAGTTAGAATTTAGTAAAATCAGTTCAATTTTACACTAGAATCGCATTAAAGATAGTTTCGTACAAAAATTGTGAATATTATGTGATTAATGATGAAATAAAAAGGTTAATGAAACAGCGACTGGACCTACACACATCATACATATGAAAACACCGGTAAGGGTAAAAAATTGAAGAAGGAACGTTCACACCAATTTCACTTATCTTATCCAGAGCTATTTAAACCTCACTATCAGTGAGAAGCTAGTTTGTAATCCAGACTAAAGGTACTACCCAATACCAAAGTAAGTAAGTAATTGTACTACCGTGAAGTGTTGACAGCTTCATTTGGCCAATAAGACAATTTTTAGTCAATTAATACTTCTGCTGTTATGGGATCACGACAAAAACAAGCTCTTTTGGAAGCTAGTTTACTTTTTGTGCTACCATGTTTGCCAGATTTAGAGATTTTTTATAAAAGAAACCTCCAAGATAAAACGTATTTAATTAAACCAAAGTAATTGGAACCATGAATGACAACATTCAGCGGAGAATTGATAAATCTACAGTTCTAATAAAATTTCAACCAAAAAACATTTATTAAAAAAGGGGATAAGTAAGGATATCACTTGTCATTCCTAAAATATTGAACCTCTGAATACCTGACGTTGTACGGAATGCTATTTTAGGTATAGTTTGAGTAATCGACGGATAATATGAAAGGTTCTGAAAGTTTAAAAACCAATTCAAATTCGTTCTGGTAGTTTTTATGTTAAAAATTCATAATACCTTCAGAGAGAGAAGAGTGAAAAATGGTGATACAATAATGAAAACTGTCGATTTCTTAGAAACCAAAGAATTTAGAAATACCAGAACCAACTACTGGACCCTCTGAATGAAGCAATAATTTAGAAACAGCTTTTACTAATGGAAAGGAGGAGAGAAATCGAGTGATTTGACCCAAATGATTACCATCTGTTTCTGTTTATAACAAGTACATATTCTTATTAGGGATAAATTATCCCCAATTGATAAAGAAAAGGATTTTTCTATAGCACTTTTTTAATTTTAAAAAATTCAATGCAATTGTTAAAAAGGAGACAAGATTTTTCATCCTTATTTTTAAAGGCTTCTTCATCTCCACTCAGTGAAGTATGCGGAGAATTATTTTTTATTTAGAACACATTCACTCACGGTTTCCCTCTCTCTATCACAATCCTTCGTTGCTGTATTGTGCTTTACCAGCTGGTAATACATAAAATATGATTTAACTTTAACTCGAAAAAAGAGAATTGAAAAAGTATTACAACCACATGCAAAAAATAGAATCAAATTAGAATACTAATCAGGGACGAAGAATGCCTGTAAGCATTTTCATATTAAAGGAATTCAATTATTATATGGTTCACAGCTTTTCTGGTTTCATGACAAAATGGAAAATAAAAATATTGACTTTGAAAGTGAGTATTAAGGAGCTGAAGAACAACAGGTTATATGACCCTACTTCTGTACAATAAGCTCAAGCCTCTATTCCCTTCTCTCTCTCTTTCACCAAGAGATATTTTACTAACCAGATCCATAATAATACAGAACTTTGCAAAAGGGACTAAGACTATTAGTTACTTCCCTGTCACTGTCCGGATTTATTACGGATTTGGTTAAGTTTAATACATAGACACACATAATTGGTCATCACAACACTTCAGTCAGGATTATGGACCTAGTTTATCCTTCCTTAATACATAGAACCACTGATTTAGAGTTTATAGATATGAAAAGGCTTTTAAATTCGTTAAAACTAGTATCTCCAACTAGTATAGTGGAGGGGTAAAGAAGCTTTATTACTAAACAGAATAGTAACTTACTGATTGTACAATGGGTCAATTCGACCTCCGGGTACTGTACTTGTCTGAATTGACAAGTACACGTCATCTAACCTAACTTACTGATTAGAGTTCCTTAAATAGTTCTTATTGGTGCCTAGTTATTCTCATATGATTCGGTTTCATCTTGTAGGCAATAAGAACATTACAAAGACTCAAGTTGGCAAGGACCACAGCCACATAATCTTTGAATGAATCAGATAATTTCAAATTACACAGGAAAAATAATAAAAAAAAGTAAAAATCTGTGACATTTCCAACACTGACTGCAATTAATTCATTATCTCTCCATTTGCGTGTTTTCTTGTTCTTTTTTTTTTGGTTAAACACAACGCAATTAGAAAAGTTAATTATTCTATTTATGTATGTATGTATATATGGTATTGTATGCATGTACTTACTAAATATTTGCAGCATTCTGAAGCACTTTAAAATTTATCTCTTTGTTATTTTCTATAATTTTCTTAATTTTTTTGTCCACGAAACTTGACGGAGTCACGAACTTTATCTGAATGTAGTCGGTGTTAAACTGCGTGTATGATTCTATGAAAATGACATACAAATCGAAATATGTATACGAAATTTTTTTTTTATTTTTTTGTTGTTTTTTATCTAAAATCATACACTTCCTTGCAAATTGAGATGGCCATGTTCCAAAAAATATAGCCGAGTATTTTATGGAATACGTTAGACTAAATAATCCTTTAGCCAAAGTTTTATTATGGCTACCTTACAAAAGTCTCTATAAATAACTGTAAACGACTGTTCTATCTCTTTTTCATTACTTGCCTTTTAATGTAATGACTTCAACAACAACAGCAATGGTTATATGTACTTTCTGTTTTTCTCTTTATAACTTTTCTCTCCAAGCAACAAGTTTTCAAGGCCGCAACACCCACGTCGCTAGGATATGTGTGCGTGCATAAAATGTGATGCCATATTAATAAAATTTAAGCAAATTTATAATATGATGCTATCTTCAATAAACCTTATTAAGCTTTAAAACTGTCTTTTTATGAAGTTAGGTATAATTATGCTGCTTAAGTTTGCGGTATTTACACTTGTGAGACAGAGTAAAACTTCTAGATAAACACTCAAGTTAATCTGTAAATTTTTAATTAAAGAAAGCTTTCTTTCAAAATAAGTAAAGGAATCTGGCATCTTGCAACACAAGAAAACTTCCCTTATTTACTAATATTTTTTTCGTCCCCCTTTTGTTTTGTTTTCTTTTTTGGCATTATGCCGTAAAAAGCCTACAGATAGAAAAAAGACATAGAGCAAAAGTATCAGATAACAAGTGGTTTGATGGCCAATTTGGTGGTGGTTTTTTTTCTTAGTTTTTTGCTTACATATGTATCAACAATTTGTTGAAATCATTCATTTGGAAAAATTTCTGTCACACTTGTATCGATTACATTCATTCATTCATTCCTTCATTAGTGTTACGTGAAGCATGTAAATTTGCAATTCATTCATAAAAGTGATACAAAATAATGAATGAAAGAAAGAAACTGCATACGAACGAAGAAAGTAAATAAATATGCGTAAAGAGAGGGTAAAATACAGTGAGCACAATTGCCACACTTTTTGTAACGGTATTTTTGTTTGAATTTTTTTTATTTAAACTGCTATCCATACAGCTCCGGAAAATACAGATGAAATTCTAATCATTTTAGGAAAATTTCTTTTTCGTAAAGAGGACAAATGCAGGAAAAAAGAAAGAGAAATTTGATTCATGTGTAATCTCTCTCATCCGTTAAATCAATAAAAATTGGCTCCACTTATCATTACTATATTTTAGCAGTGCCCACGATATAGCACTATGGTGCAAATAGGACTCCGATATTCTTTCGCTTAGGCGTCCCTCAAGACATCAGCTAGACAAAATTTAAATTTTCTACACAGAAAGGTGAAATGACGTCACTCTAGCAGTTTTCTCATCTAAAGGAAAATTACGTTCATGTTGTAATCTTTAGTTCCATCATTCTTGATCATCGTATGCACAACATAATTTACAACTCGTCTGTAAATAATAAACGAAAACCAAACTTAAATTCGCAAAAACGCTTAATTAAAAAAAGAAACTAACAAATCGCCACTGGTTATATTGAACAGTAGTTTTCTATACCCTGCCTAGATTGAACACTATTGTGAATAGAATAAACAAACAGCTGTTACTCATTGAAAACAAAAACACTACAACGTGCTGTAAACAAATTTATTTGTTGACTCAGATCAGAATATTTCGCTTAGAAATAAAACTAAAATTGTACAAATTTTCAATTTAAAATAAAAAATTATATACAAAATGTTGTCTAATTTAATAGTTACTAAACAAAAGTGTGTTCTAATCAAAGGTATTTTCGTATTTTCATACTAAATATGATATAACAACTGATTATCTCATATTTTCTTAGACGAATTGGGTCATGAAAGAATTTCACAAAAATTCATCACTCAACTTCTGAAGGAACAGGGTGAAGAGGATTCCACCATCAAAGTACTGCCCATCTCAGCAGACCTGAACGATGCTAATACTTTACAAAAATTTCTTACTGATTGCGCTGTAAAACCGCAAGACGGAGCTAAATTATGGAATATAATACTGCCGCCTCTAACAGACCTCTTGGCATATCAAAAAGTGTGTGCGATATTTCAGTTCCTAAGTAATCTCAAGAAATGTGAATATGTTAAAAGGAGTTTTCTATGGATTTCGCTGCCCCACTTGCAGCACGCTCACCCTCAGTATGTGGTAGCTGCTTGTGAATATATTGCAGATATCGTCCTACACTTTTTATCTGAAAAAGAACTTTCTCTTTTGATATGCAAGCCGGGTGGTGGAGTAACTTTTAAACACTATACATATACAAAAACCAAATCAGAAATTAAAGTGGAGCTGAAGGAGATTATGGACAAATTAAAAACGGCGGAAACGGATGGCGGTGATGATAAGAAAGTGGAGCAACAGGGTACATTTAAAATAGAATTGGATGAAGACGAAATGGTGGCCAGAAATGCTATGAAAATGCCGTACGAAAAGTAAGTAGAATACACATTTGTATATAAGTTGGTAAAAACTCTTCAATAAAAAAAATTAAAATTTTTCGAATACAACTCAACAAGACTCATTTCTATTTTCAGAGCTATGGAAGCAACAGAAAGTAATATCATCTATACACCTGATGCTGCCGATGATTTTGATGATGAAGATCCTGATGAGGATTTAAATATCTAAAAACAAAAAAATCTTTAAATGCTTTAATGCTTTTGTACAGTTTCCGAATTAAAAAATGGCTTTAAAACCTAGTACATATGAAATAAAAAAACAAGAATGTTAATATTTTTTACAAAGTTTCTAAATTATAGTCTTTTTTATTTAAACATACAGAGTTTGTCAATATTAAAAAATGTTTTACATCTATCTAATCGTCTTTAGAAGCTGCTACAAAATTATTGTAGTCCCTCCTCACGTTCATTGGAGTTTGATTATTGTTTTGATTAAATGAAGGCCTCTGTGAGGAATTATATCGGTTATTAGAATCTTGGCGTTCATTACGTTGATAGCCACCACCACCACCTCCACCTCGGCCACCACCAAAACCTCTGCGTGGTCGAAAGCTTTGATCTTTTTGACGATGACGTTCACCACCTGGATAGCCACGCCAATTTCGGTTATGACGATTACCGCCTCGATTGTAATTGCGATTGCCACCATCGTTTTTATTAGCATTGTCACCTCCTCCACCAAAATTCCAGTTTTCTACTATGGGTGGATCATCGAAGGGTTTCGAGCAATGCTCCATAAAATCTGCGTCCTCCTCGGTATAGCGTAGACCAAATTCACGTTCACATTCTTCTAAAAATTCTATGTCTTTATCGGTTAAACGATTGATTTTACGATTAGGATCGACCATTTCTTTGTTTTAATAATACAACAATGCTTCTACAAATACTACAAACAATTAACAAAACGTTCTTTTGCAAAATATGAATTGTTTTTAAGCTCTTCGATTTTTATTGATCTCTTAAGTCACAATAGATATTGGAACAGCTGTCATTCACAATAACAATAACAGCTGTTCTACATCTAAGAATGAAACTCTAGAACATTTACCAACACTGTTGTTGTTATTATTGCATGTCTTGTCAAAATCAGTTTAATTTTTTTTCATTGTGCGAAAAGTTTTAAGAATTTTTGTTGGTCCACTAGGCATAGCAAATAAATTAATTTTAATTAGTATTTACAACAACAGCTAATCAGAACAAAAAAATAAAAAACGTCTCCTGTAAAAAAATGTTTATTAAAACGTGAATTTAGTTACTTGGAAATATTCTTATACTCAATAAGAGGACCGCAAGGTTTTGTTTCTTTTTTTTTCTCCGCCCAAGCAACCAGTCAGTCAGCCAATCTCCCCATTTTTTATTACTTTGTTTTTATTTAATCGTCTAGAAGTGTTTGTTTAACAACAATTGTCATGTTAAATCTTGTGTGTAACGTGCCAGCATTATTACTAATAAATAGCAGACAACGTTTCTTAAATCACAACACTATTCATATTCAATTGCAAACAAGTGCGTGATACAACCGTTGCCATTACGAGCACTAGCTTGTCGTCGTCGCGTTCTTTAATTAACAATGGCTGAGAGTCTTGTGTGGCGTTTATTGTGCCGCTATAAAATATTCTTTTTAGTGGGTTTCATTATATTCGGCATACAGATTTTCTTGGCCTATAAATCTTTAAATCTGCCCGCCTTTACATCCAGTGATTCACCAACTATTAACAATGCTGACCACTCTTTGCTGAAGCTGCAACGTAAGAACCCCGCTGCTCATTACAATTCCGCTAGCGATGATGAGGACTCTTCCAATGCTTCCCTAATGTCTAGAAAAACAGCAGCTTCAGCCTCTCTAGTGGATGTTTCTAACGATGCCGTATCCTCGTCCTCTTCTCTAATTTCTGCCAAACAATTAGGTTTCACGCCCGCGTGTGATATACAATCGAAAGATGCCGTTTCCGCCTTACAACGAGCCAAAACTAAAGACTGTCGCCAACATATCGCTCAAATAGTTTGTGCCATACAGGCAGGTGAATTTTATGCTTTACACTTACCTAGCCATTGTCCGCAAGGCAATCATAGCGCCAACACACAATTGGGTTGCTATCGTGACGAAAAGGAGTTCCGTCTTTTATCCGGTTACTTTATAAATTTTAAGTCAACAAATACGCCGGATAAATGTATTCAACTTTGTCTGCAATCGGGTTTCCCCTATGCAGGCGTACAATATGGTACAGAGTGTTTTTGTGGATCTGATGCTCCAACGGATGCTAGTAAATTAGCTGATTCCAGTTGTAATATGAAATGTTCGGGTGATCAACATGAGATCTGTGGTGGCTACTATGCAATGAACATTTACGAAACGGGTATAGCAAGTGAGTATGACTTTATTGGTGAAATGTAAACTATTAAGCTGTAGAAAATTCGTATATTTCTTACGGTCACACTTGATTGTGTTCAGAAAACGAAGTAGAATTATTAAATAATATTAGACTCTATTTAATCTTGCAAAGTATTTATAAAATCGATTAAATTTTTGTAATTAATTAATCACAACGTAGCTTTGAAAACAGGTTTAATTTTAATTCCACTTGGTTTTGAATTTCAAACTCACTTGTTCTTATTTTATTTTTATTTTACGGGAATTAAAAATATTTTGTAAGATTTAATATTTTCTTGTTTCACATGATGTATTGAAAAATTTAATTGTTCGCTGTTCTGTATTTCGAGTGGACATTAAAAGAAATTAAAACGTTTACAAATTTTATTAAAACAAAAACTCGATAACAGAAATAATTAATTGAAAAAATTAGCAAATTAATCTGCTTTTAGAATACATAATGAATGTACAGCCGAGTAATTTTGGTATAAAGATATGGCTAATTAGTTATAATTAAAACAAAAAATTTTTATTGATGAATACGATTCTATGGAAGCATGAATTTGCTTAAAACTCATGCATATGGGCAAGGTAAACTTTAGTTTTGTATAATAATAAACAAAAATTATTTAAAAGAATTCTTAAAACATATGTTGCGTATGTAGATGACTAAATTGAAGTTTTGTTAAGATCATTAAAAGAATAATTAAATAGTTTTCTATTTTAAATACATCAAATGTATATTTCTTACGTTTTTTTTATGCTTTCTCCAAATTTATTGGACTTGAATCACTAAAAATTAAAAGAATTTTAATTTTAAACAAATTTTTTCTGAGAGAACAAAATAATTATTGTTCTTTGCGTAAAAATGAAGTCCTATTCACAATTTTTTGACTGCTAAGTTGTTAAGATTTCAAAGATAATTCCATTGTGCTCTTGTCAAAGAAATTCTTGTCCCTTTTGACAACATTTTGGAACATTCGGTTAAGAACTTTGCATCAATAAAAATATTTATCAGTTATACAATACCAGATGTATACTGCAACAGTTTTTTTTTGGAAAAGTAATGGAATTGCTTTTTACTATACCTTCTGGTAAACGTTTGTTTTTTGTAAACAAACATTTTGTTGAAATGTTTGCCTCTAGTTGAGACAAATGTGGGTTATCTAAAGCAATAAAAAAATTGTTAATAATAAACTTTGTATTTTGCAATTCACACCTTAATTTATTAAACGTGTTTTTGCCAAAAATATTTCATACTAATTTGCATATTTTCTGCAGCAATATACTATATTTTGCATCATACTAAAACTTGTTTTGTTTTTTTATTGTTTTTGTATGCCTTTCTAGCATTAGGTTATTAAACTCTTAATTAGCAATTATGCCCTGCTTTAACGTTTGCAAACTAATTCTAAAAAAAAAGAATGCAAGTCTTGCATGTGTTTTAAACACGTAATCTTAGAAAAGTACACTATACAACACAGTTGATTTAATGCATAACATTGCAGTTTGATATGAAACGATATTTAAACAAAGGAATCTAAGGGATGCACAGATTGGGAATAACCCCAATGAGGTACTGTCAGTATGAAGATAAGCTATCTAAAAAATGCCATAGAACCTCTTATAAGAATTAAATGGCTGACAGCGGCATAATCCACTTTTCAAATGGTAGCCGTATATGCAACGTAATTTTTCTTAAGTGATAAACGCCCACACCAAAATTTCGATTATTTTCCATGACCAAAAAAACTGTTTATTTTGTTGACTAGTGTTTCATAAATTTACATTCTTTAAAACAGCGTGCTTAAACAGGAAACATGCATTAATTCTTTATACTCAAATTACGCTGCAACAAAGAAAAAATTTTAAAAACAAATTTAAGCTCTTGAAACATGCAATTAATCAAACGTTGGAAATGATTTTTCTTTTGATTTATTTCTGTTCAAAAAATTTTTTGTATTTCTTGCAGAATTTTCAGCACAAATTGCTGAGACCAGTGTTAAACCGGACACTACAGAACGTATCAAAATTGCATTTTTATTAACATTAAATGGTCGTGCTCTACGACAAGTCCATCGTTTATTGAAAGCATTATATGCACCGCAACATGTCTATTATATACATGTAGACAAGGTAAGTTTATTGTTTAATTTATGATTGCAAAATATCATGTATTGAGAACAACAAGTTTATAATTGTTGTTTAATAAAAATTATTTTGCGCTTAGTTAGGTAAATTAAAAGTTTATTTTAGAATAACTTCTACAAACAATTTATTTCATTAATCAAATTAACTTTAAAAGCAAGTTTTGTAATCCTTTAACACTTTCCCCCTTGCTTTACAGCGTCAAGATTATCTGTATCGTAAACTTTTAGAACTGGAACCTAAATTTCCTAATATAAGATTGGCTCGCACGCGTTTTTCTACTATCTGGGGTGGTGCCTCATTGCTTACTATGCTTATGCAGTGCATGGACGACTTATTGAAATCATCATATCAATGGGATTTTGTTATCAATTTAAGTGAAAGTGATTTTCCTGTTAAGAAACTTGAAAAACTTGAAGAATTTCTAACAGCTAATCGTAATCGTAACTTCGTTAAAAGTCATGGCCGTGAAACCCAGAGATTTATACAAAAACAAGGCTTAGATAAAACATTCGTTGAATGTGATACCCATATGTGGCGTATAGGAGATCGTAAATTACCCACGGGCATACAAATAGATGGTGGCTCAGATTGGATTGGTCTTTCCAAGCCCTTTGTTGAATATGTTTTAAATAACAAAGATACAGATGAGTTACTTAAAGGTCTTTTGATTATATTTCGTCACACTTTATTGCCAGCTGAATCATTTTTCCATACCGTTTTAAGAAATTCAAAATTTTGTGGCACTTATGTGGATAATAACCTGCATGTGACCAACTGGAAACGTAAATTGGGTTGTAAATGTCAATACAAACATGTTGTGGATTGGTGTGGCTGTAGTCCGAATGATTTTAAACCCGAAGATTGGTCACGCTTGCAGAATACAGAAAATAAAATGCTTTATTTTGCACGTAAATTTGAGCCAATTATTAATCAGGCTGTTTTATTAAAACTGGAGGAATGGTTATTTGGTCCCTATCCACAAGATTTTCCCAATCTACCCGCCTATTGGCAAAGTTTCTATCATTATGAAGATAAAAAATCCAAACAAGATGACTTAACTTTAACTGTGGCCGAAAGCATAATGAGAAGACTATGCAAACAGTGGGATACAAAAGGTAATAAGGTGTTAGAACTTACACATTACATGCACAATGATCAGTACAAGGGCTTCTTAATAAGGTATCAAACAATGGAACAGCAAAACAATACTGTTTACGAATTAGAAACACGTATAAGGCCGTTACAATATGCAAAATTTGCAAAGAATTCGAAATTTTCGAAACGTTTAAGAAACTTTGAAATTTCGTCCGAATATGATCAAAAAGAGCAGCTATCGAGAAATTTTCAAAAGTTCTTGGGCCCTTTTACAGATCTGGTATTAACGTTTACATTTTTGGGCTCAGGATCGACATCGCCGAAAGATACTTCCCATTCGTATAACTTGACTTTATTATGGATTGACCCTATGGGTCGTTTACAAGACTTTAATGAACTGCACATAGAAGATACACAAACCGACAATATTAACTATTCCAAAGCCTTATTAAAGCAGCCCTTAACACCTGGTATATGGACGGCTAAGCTAATAGGACGCTCGGCTATATATGCCCAAACAAAATTTCTTATAACACCTTTAGCTCTGTACAATGGCGAATCTATAGCACTGGAACGGGCACGTACTGTTAATGCTGGGGATGGCCTTACTTTGTCAGATGATTTCGTATTGCCACAAGAGTGGCTGCAATACATACCCAGTTTTGAGGAAATCGATCAGTTGAAAAAAATTGCAGCTCGCAATGCTTTAAGAACAGGTGAGAAACTGTACGAATGGATAGATGATTTAACGGGGAAATTCTTTCATGTCCGGGAAACGTGTGCTGTCAATGAGGCCGCTACTAAGTTAACAACGGCAGCTTTAAATAAATTACCAATTTGTAAAGAAACTACTTGGAGTTCATTGGCTCCGGATCCTAAAAGTGATGTTTATGCCATAGCTGAAGCAATAAGTTAAAAAACAAACAAAAACAATATAAAATAATTTATAGGCAAATAATTAAATTAAATTAAATATAGAAAAAGAAAGAAAGAATTTAAAAATCTAAAAAAATAATTACAGTGTGTTACGAAAGTCTACATACGAATGCGTATTGTTTAATAGTAAACAAATAAATTAATTTGAATTCTTTTAGACATTTTTTGCCCATAACAGACAACAAAATTAAATAAACATTAAAGTAATTAATTTACAAAAATAAAGCTTTTAGTGAAAAAGCCTGGCTCAAAATAGTTCTCTGACAACAGCGTTAAGCCATAAAATATGTAAAATTTCCATTTAATTAAAGTTTTTTAATACTTTTCACTTCATTTGGCATATTTTTTAACCGTACAAGTCGATAGACTTTCGTGATATGCTGTGAAAATTTTAAATAAAAAACCAAAAATAATATGCAATAATTTTCAAATATCAATTACAGCCAAAAACAAATACAAAAAACAAAAAGAAATAGGCAATATATTGTTTAATTTTTTTTAATTGTATTCATAAATAAATAAAATGTTTTGTTTTGATTTTCATTTCTTAATTAATAATTAAACGACCTCAAGTATTGAAAAATAATTTTGCCATTTTACTACATAATAATGATTATTTTTAAAGTATATTTTGTAAAATTTTGTTTTTAAATATTGTTAAGATTTTGTTGTTATGTTATATTCGATTTACTATCGATAATTTTTTAAGCAATTTATAGCACAACACTGTTTTTATTTTATTGTCTCCATATTAACTATATAAAGCACATACTTTTTAACGTTAAGCAGCTAACAGCAGCAAAAGAAAAAAAAACAGTAAAGTACTCTCAAAATGTTTTACTTAAAATAATACTTTTTTTTTAAATAACTTGTCTTTATTAAGTGTCATAAAAGTCTAAACATACATACATACATATACTATACAATATACATATAAATACATACATATACATATTTTTAAATAATATTGAATTTGTGATATATTTATTCTCTATTATATTTTGTCTCTGTCCACACATGCATATTGAAAGTGTAAATATTATTGAAATCTCATTTAAATTAAAAAAAAAGAATAAAGCAAAGCATTTCCTAATTAATCTGAATTTTTTTTATTATTATACAATAAAATTTAATATTCAAATCTAATAATATCAAAAACAAAAATTACTAACTAACTGTATATATCATATTTAGCTAAAAATCTAAATTTTTTTTCTTAAAATTTTAATTCAATTCGTTTGAAACTCTTTAAGATTAATGATTGATGATTGTATACTACATGTATATTGTTAAAATAAAAAAGAAAAGAAAACAAATTCTGATTTAAAAACAAATAAAATTCAATTCAACTTCAAATCTACAATTACAACAATAAAAACAACTCAATGTGTATCTATTTTTAATAATACTTCAAAGGAAAAGATTTTTAAAAGATTTACGATGTGTTTATTGTATTGAAATTTATGTTTCCGCAACATTTTCGCTTTTATCGACAGTCGAAACGTGTAGATGACGCCAAAGTTGTGGTGTGTGGTTGGAGGGATTGACAGGAAGTTAGCTAATATGATCTCCTGCTCGACGACAAGCGAATTCATTCGCATTTATGTGTTATGTGTTATGAACAATTGAACGATCTAAAGTAACGTCCCATGAAATTCATTTAACATGCGGTCAGCTTTGGCTAATAGAACAAGAATTATATTTTTTATTTTAAATATTTACTTTCAATATTCAGTTACTTCTTTCGAATGGCCATTCCGTTCTCACGACAATCGGATCTTCGCTCCGAAACGACGCGATTCATCATCGGCCAAGGATTGTCAACCCAGCGAAACCTGTATCAACCGGCAGTTTTTTCCTTAGGGAAATACTTCCGGAGACAACAGCAGAACTGTTACAACAACAACAACAACAACAACAACAAACCTACACCTACTACTTTCGAATAACATCGATTGATACTAAGTATCACCAATTCGATGGGACGCCGCTGTAGTACTGTATAACTTCTCTGGAGATTACCTTCTTCATAATCTTCTAATGAATCATACAAAAAGTCCATGTCTTTGCAACCGAGAAAGGATTGGAGATTGGCCTGTCATGCCTGATCTAACAGAGTAGAAAGAGTGCTCGAAAGGAATTCGTTCGTAAATTTTTAAATTTGTGCTCACGAGTTGAGCTGTGATGAGCAGTGCATACAAATTGAAAAATAAAACTTCCAAGCACAAGTCATAAAATGAGCTAACCAAAGAAAAGTCTGCTCAAGAACAGAGTTTTTACGTACTATGTAATCTAACCTATTTGTTTAAGGAGCGCCCATTTAAAAGTATTTTTTAATTTAAGTGATAAGAACCGTTAATTTTTTTTAATATTTAAATATGCTCTACGTTTTATTACTTTTTTATACAACCAAGCATATTTCTATCTATCGATAACACTAATCAAGTTAAGCACATCACGATTGCCCACGGCACTACCATCTCCAGTTATTTAGGGATCCAAGAGAGAAAGAACTTATTTTTGTTTGGCCGATTAACAAGAAAAATAATAAATAAGAATAAAAATTATATAAAATAGGAAACCGAACAGCCAGCAGAACAAAAGCTCCATCGTGAATTCATTGATAAAAGTTTGTGAAATTTAAAACCCAACTGAAAATTAAAGGAAAACAAAAGAAACGTGTTTTCTCCCTACGTGTGTATTGTGTTGTGCTCAGTTAAAAGGTCATCATACAGTTGTAAACATTAGCCTCATAACCAGTGTGGAGTTATACAAAGGAATTATCAATTAAAATGGATAAAATATTCGGTGCCAATTTGGAATTTGTACGTGAAGATGATTATGTAGAATACTTTATATTTCCTCAACTGAATGAAGTTAGCCAGCATGACGAAAGCGAACGGGAACAAGAGCTGAACAAACAATTGGAAAATGTGAGGGGTCAGTGTATGAAGTTGGCCGAGAAATTAATTAAGGAACGTCAATATATATGGCATAAAGATGAATTTCAATTACGTATACGTACATGTACAAAACAGGAGATGTTATTAAATGATGAGTCAACTACGGCGACAACAAAGGAGAAGGCAACAACAGCAAATAGCAAAAATGCACAAGAAGGTAAGCTATCATCATTATCACCATAATCATGTTCATTATTATTATTATAATGCCTTTTGTTTATATACAAACACAGACGTATATATGTTTCATATTCTTTCCAAGTACTATGTATGTATATGATGTATGTAAGTTGGTATGTTTTTCATTGGTTTGGCATACACCTTTTTGTCTGTTTTGTTAACAAAGCATACATATGTACCTTTTGAATAGTTGAACAGTGTTAAACTAAAGTGGAGCGATGAAGGGGGGTCCAACATAGCAGAAGATGTCATTAGTGATGATGCGATGTGTGAAAAAGCAAACAAAATTTAATTTCAAATATATTTTAACGTATTTTAGTTAAAAAGGGAAACAAGAGAAATTCATGTAGTTTGTTTAACCAATACATATGTATGTATGTATAAGAATGTATCAGAATTTTATTATTTACGATACGGTTTTATAAAAATTTATAATGATCGCCACACTAGATACTATATTTCGTTTATGTTAAGTGCATTAATATTATAATATTTTCTGCATTGAACTGATTTTTAAAGCCTTTTCCATATGTAAACAACGTAGTTTGTCTTGGCAAAAAAAAGAGCACTTATTGCCTTCCGACTTGAGGTTGATTTATGGCATCAAAGTATACGATCTATATAAAACGAACTGCCAATAATGCAAGTTATTGAGTATGACTGTTCAACAATAAAGCCTACTGGCGCCCGATCCAATTAGACAAATTAGTTCTGAACAACGTAGCGCAATAGCAAAAAACCTGAACAACAAACTCTTTCCCATTCACCTCGCCCACAATGCTTAAGTGAATAATAGTCAGAGTTGAAGGTTTTTTAAGACTACAATGAGACTAGAACTGACTTATCGCGAGGAAACCTTCTGGCCTCCATTACAATTCTTATTGGGAATAGATTCAACCCTTAAGCAAAGGGTTTAAGTAAATTGTTTTGTCACTACATTTTTTTCTGACTATACCGTTTGCTTGGCAACAGCGTAGCAAGTTTTTTAACATCATTATTTAAGGATGATCACTTACTTTGGCTATGAAAACATTAGCCATCCAAAAATCATTTGAACCACTTTCATGGGTGTTGTTTTGAACTAAATGATCTCAACATTATCTCCAAAATTGGGACAGTAAGTCAAAATAAGTAGAACAAATCTGCATAGGTTAGGTTAGGTTAGAGGACGTGTACTTGTCAATTAAGACAAGTACAGTACCCGGAGGTCGAATTGACACATTGTACAATGTCCTTAAAGAGGGAAGGATAATGGAGGGAATAGGATAAAAAGGAGAGGATGTAGGAAAGGGGAGATTGGGAAGCGGAGGAATTACACAGACTAGATACAACAAAAAGGGAGAGCGAGACTACACTGATAAAGCTCTAGCACCTCTCAACCAGCCCAAGCCACTAATGAATCTGTGGAGAGCCTAGATATCGGCTCTCGACACAGAATTCAAACTCTCAAAGAAGGCCCTGCCAAGGGTCCTCAACCTCAACCTACCAAGAGCTGAAAAAGCAGCATTATCGTGTTCAAACTCTACCTATTTCTATACGGGGTTTGTTCACCACTATGTTATATATTTTATAAAGGAGAGTGATTGCTAAGTTTCATATTTTTGAGTGTAGAGTCCAGTTGATTAGACATAATTTCTAAATTTTCCATTCCAGCCTTAGCAACATCATCTGTGTATGATTGTTGTGCGGAATATAGCATCCTTTACCATTAGAAAAACCTACGACAGTAGGGTTTATAAAACTCCGTTCCAGCATTGTCTTTTTTCCCATTTTCTCTCTATTAAAGTTAAGTGGTGAATGTTGCTATAAACACTAGAACAGTCCCCTGAGCCTTACTGATCTTTACGGTGTATGTCCCTAAAGTGTTCAATTGATTTGCCCATCAAGTTGGCACCTTGAGACGGTGAAATTCTTTATTCAGTGAAATGTTTTCATTGTCATTTTCCTCTTCTATCCCTATTAATAAAAAGTGATGTCTCCACACCGAATGTTGCTAGAAACCATAGAACTATTCTCCTAGCTTTAGGGATCTTTCGATGTGTTCAACTGATTCGCCAGCAAGTTGGCATCTTGAGACAATGAAATTTTTTATTCACTGAAATATTTTTCAAATTCTTTTACCACAAAACGTGCAGGAAGATTCATCTATACATACATATATTAAATATTTCTAAAAATGTTTTAATATTCGTATAATTGAAAATGTATTTGCATGCATATATAGTATCCATATATAAATAAATAGAAATCTTTCTAATACAGAATATATAAACGAAATTTATACGTCATGGGGAATTTAAACATAAATAATAGGTTTTCCCTCTGCACTACCATTAAAAAATCTATTTTTAGTATTCATTCACAAATAATATGTATCTTCTCATTTGATTTTATTTTTCCAATTGTTTCGTCTTTCATTCATAAATTGATATGTTTTTGTTTTTATTCATTCGTTGAAAAATTAATTCAATTTTCACTTAATAGATCTGTTACCACCTCACTTACACGGTGTTATGCATTACGGTGATAATATAGCCGACGAATGGTTTATAGTGTTTTTGTTAATGAAACTAACACAGGAATTGCCCAACATCACAGTGAGAGTTATAGATTCGGATGGAGAATTTCTATTAATAGAGGCCGCTGATGTTCTACCCAAATGGGCAAATCCCGATACATGTGAACAAAGAGTATATTTGGCTGGTGGTTGTATGCATTTAGTACAGAATTCACCTTCGAATACGAATAAAACAATGTCGGTGGCTACAGCCGTTGGAAAGATACAAGAGAATCCTACACTCTATAAAGTTTCAAAACAAATACAAGAATGTATACAAGAAAGAACGAAAGAATTCGAATCCTTAGATAATCCTAATCTACATCATCAAATCGTACGTTTACCTTTGGGCGTAGCTATGATTTTGAAGAAACAGCCTTCGTTGGTGGCAGCTGCTGTACGAGCTTTTTGCGAACGCGATCCAATTGACATGAAGGCCTGCCGTTCTATGCGTTATTTTCCACCAGAACAACGTGTGCGCACCAATATTTGCTTCACTAAATGTCTGTATGCCATGATTATGCATAGCAATTATGTGCCCGATCGCAAAATTGGTTGGAATTTATCTGGTAATCCCAATAGTGAGGAGTACAAAGAAGACTTATTGGGCATTAAATTGGCTTGTGGTTTTGAGATATTGGCCTCACAGGCCAAAGATGCTAAAGATGAAGAAAACTCTGCCACATGGAAGGCATATGTAAGAAGTCTTCAGTCCAAAGGTTACTTCAGGGAAAACATTGAAGGCTCAGCTGATTATAAACGTTTATTGGAGGAGGCTAAACACTTCTTCAAAGATAATCAAACACGTTTCCGTACTGCCCCTTTAGTGGGTAAAGAAATATTGGATTTACTAAAGACAACAGAAATAAATGCCGAGGAATTGAGAGATGAACAAAATAATTTAAGGGTAAATATAATTGAATTCGAATTCTATAAGTATTTTAATTGCGCATATATTGCAGCCCAGTGATCCTGATGATTGGCTTAATATCAGTGCTGAACAATTGGATGCCATGTTGGCGGAACGTTATGGTGCCAAAAAGCTTTACAAATCGAATGGTGATGTAAATGCCGAAGAATTTACTAAAAACATAGCCGAATTTTTGGAAAAGCAATCGGGGTATGAGGGCGTCGAACGGGATTCAGATGATGATAGCACTGCGGATGAAGAAGACACGGCTGCTGCAGGACGTTTTGCTAAGAAGGCCGACTTTAAAGCCAAAGTTAAAAAGAATAATTCTATGCGACAGGCTTGTCGTAAGAATCCAATCAATCTTAATCAGTCCATTAATACCTCCGATGCTGATGAGAGTTTCTGCACACAAGTCAAAAGCTTCTTAGACTTTGTTATACCAGAGGATAAATGGGATTCTAATTCTGAAATGAGTGATTATGAGGATGAGGACGATATGGAGCGTAATTTTGCCGCTATGGCCGATGCAGAGAAACATTTAGATGCCGACATTAAAGCTTACATGGATCAAATGGATCGGGAATTGGCAAAAACAACAATTGGTCAAAGTTTCTCTACGCCCCAATCGAATAAACCGAAACGTTCTGCTTCTAAGGCTTCTGCAGAGGATGACTTTGATGATATTGAAGATTTTGAACCCATCAATATCAATGTGAATACTTTGAAAAATATGATGGACAGCTACAAATCACAAATTGGTGGTGCTGGCCCGGTATCTAATCTCTTAAATGCCATGGGTGCTGGCATGTCGTCAGGGGCAGCCTTTGATTCAACTGACGACCTTAAAGAATCAGCTGTTTAACTGTTTTGTTAAACGTTAAACGTTTTAAGAGCCTATCACATAATCGTTCGCCATTTTCATCGAAAGTATTTCTAAAACGCATTTTATTTTTTCTTTTTTGTTGCAACATTTACATTTTAAGGAGTAAATATTTAAAGGGGATTTGTATTTTTCTTTGCTTAATTTTTTGTTTTCTTTACATTACTTTAGTGTTACTTGTTCTTATGATTACAACTCAAGCGTCACATCATTATTTACAGGGTACTTATTATAGAATATAGAGAAGAATGGAAGCAGAAAGGAAAATTCTTTATAAAAAAGAATTCATATATGAAATTAATATCCTTTAAGGATATTAAAAATGTTTGTTCCTTTCTAGTCTTTGTATATTCTATGGTTCTTATGTTTACATATGTCATGTCCACTCTTTTTAGAGAGTATTTACATTTAAGATTCAAATGTTTTATTTTTTTGTCTCAAATATTTATTAAACTTTTGAAAACATAAATAAAATATTACTTAAGAAATGATTTGAATTTAATTTAAGTTCAGGGGATAAATTGGCCAAACTGTGAGATGGTCATACATCTCCGACAAATCGAAATTTGAATATTTCTTCGGCGACTTACTTTCAGCAGATTTCTGGGAAAAAACTCTGAGAGTGAAATAAAACTGCCATGAAAAATTTCTCAAAAATCCGTCGTTCGGAGTCGATTTTAAACTGTAGGTCGCACAACGCATGTATAAAATTAACACACACACAACATAAGTGGGCACTACAGACGACGAGACGACACAGAATAACGCCCTACGAATAGCCACCGGATGCGTAAGGATGACCAGTATAGACCACCTCCACAATGAATCCAAAATGCTGACAGTTAGAAAGCACAATGAGCTACTGACTAAGCAATTTCTAATAGCCAGCTACCTGCCTACCCATCCAAACCACCACATAGTCATGAACGATCCCCCTTCTCGCCGCATAAGACAAGACCTCACAACCTTCAACTCGGACATCACCCACCTCATACCCTCAATAGTGGACCCACAGTCTGTAAGCGAGGCACAAAACGCCCTACATCAAACTACTGTCACCACGGCCAGAGACGAGCTCAGCCACAACAGGGTCATTAATCGACATCCACCACCTATATCCGATACAGATAGGCAGCTACTAAGGGTTACGAGAACCATTCTGGCCCAGCTTAGATCAGGATGGTCGAACTTCCTGAATAGCTACAGGGCAAGGATTATCCCGGGAACCCAGGATAGCTGCCCCTTATGCAACCGGGCACCACACGAAACGGCGCACATCTTTAGCTGCCCAGCTAAACCGACAGGCCTGCGATCCATAGACCTCTGGCTGAACCCAAAGACAACAGCGGACTTCCTCGGACTACCGACCACATAACGATGACAACATATACACACCACCAGCAACAAACAATCCCATCCCCACCGAATAACATGGCTCACAACCAACCAAATGCATGAAACTAAAACTAACCATCTTATATTTTATACACAGGGGAAGCTTCCGGAGACAACAGCCGAACTGTTACAACAACAACAACATAAGTTGTGTAAGAAACTAAGTTGTAATCCTGACGGAAGGGTTGTAATAACCAATTATGTATGTATGTATGTATATGTAATCTAATACGCGTAAAAAGAAAGTTCTACAATCATTTTTTGTTACTGTTCGAAATGTATTTTTGTGTGACGGCGTTATTGGAATATTTTTTTACAAAATGCACTTTGCTGCCAAAGGAATTTGGATTCCTATATATTTATAGTGCTTTTCTGGTGGCTGGTAAGGACCAGTGCTATCAGCTTCAATTTGAATCAATTAAAAGACAGTCATACTGCTCTTTTGGGAATTAAAAATTCATTGCATAAGTCTTTGCTTTTAGACAAGGTATGTCTAATGTTTTATCAAATTACCATAACTTTTGTTAGCCTTAATGATCATACAAAATAAATTGTGGCATCAGTCCAGCCAGGCAATAACTTGCATTTGAATTATTTTTAATATTTGTTTAACATGTAAAAAACTTGAATAAAATCCAATAGAAAATGCAAACAAAAAGATCCAATGCTACATAACTTTCTTTTATTATTGAACAAAGTCCAATACTTTTATATTTTTTATAATTAAAATGTATAAGTAGTATAGCGTACTGATAACAAATATTGATTATTGAATTGCATTAAAATATGTTACAATCAATGTGTATCATTTGTATCATTTTTTGTATATTTAAACTAGACAAAAAGGAAAGGAAATACGCATTAAACTAAAGAATTAGAATTAAAATTAAATTGCACTTTATTAATAGAAATATAAATATTTCTGAAAAAAGAAAAACAAAAACAAAAATAAAACTTATAACTTAAACAAATAGCAAAGTACACTTAAAAATGTATATTAAGCACAAAAAAAATGTTGTATTAGGGCTATTAAAATCAATGACCAGGATTTCAAACAAAATGCAAGACTTTATAGCTTCAATTCGGAATAATGTATACGTATATATGTATGTATATATATGATTGTAAAATTGTATTCAGCATTTTGTCTTTTTTGTTTTGTTTTATTTTTTCTGGAATAAAAGGAGAAATGCTTATTGAGCTTTATTTAAGGATTGGAGGTATCATCATCATCATTATGGAAGGAGTTACTACCCACTGGCATTGAGTTTGATGGCACAGTACCATTAATAACAACGGTAAGCACTTGTGGTCAATCTTGTTTTAAATCATAATATTGAGATGTTTGCAATTTAATTTCCATTGAAGTTTTACCGGACAAAGTGCCATTTCTTTCCTGTAAATTCCAAATGGAACCCATAAATGCACAGAATAATGTAACAGCAAATACCAAGAGTTTGAGCAATAAATACAGAGTCTTATAACCTCTAGGCACCGTAAACTCGGCCATCACTACAAGAGAAGCCAAAAGTAGGGCAGCAATTGTAAAGTAGATAATGCGATCTGTTTTAAGTTTCTTTAAATGTTTATCACACAATTCTATGCATTCTTTAATCACCGCTAAGTTTTTCGGTAACCGGGGCCCATCTGCTGGACATTCACCTTCTTCCACAATAGACGACGAATGGCCATTGGGTAGCGGCGTCTGGGGTGGCGTCAAATTAACATCTTTCATTGTTTCTGTATTTTCATTCTGTATTCCTGTGCCTTCCTCATCGATACAGGCATCTATTTGCGTTATCGAACACGTATCATGCTCTTGTTTTTGTCTCAGTCTTAGGCGAACTTGTACTGCTTCATGATCAGAATAACTATACTTTTGGCCTGGTACCCGATCAGGCAGTGGTAATTTATATTCTAATATTGAAGTCTTTATATTATCAGCACTACGTATGAATATATGATCAATACGATAGCCATCGGGATTACGTTTTAAAATCTTTTTCGGTGTATACGAATTGTGTTTGCATTCATTGGTTGTCACCTTATCCGAGTTGCAACAGTCTTTCATTTCCGATGTATACAGTAAAATTCTGAAAGTAAATAAAACCAAAAAGTAAGAGTAGTAGGTATAATTAGATAATTAAATTAAGGTTCTTTTGTTATTGCTGCTGGCATTACTTTCAGTTTAGTTTTTGTAGGTTTCGATTTACCTTTGTGTGGTAATCGATTTTTAAAAATATAATTTTGCAATTATAAATGAAATCAATAAAGAGTAGATTATTATAATTGCTGTAGTTTGCAATTTTCTTTGTTTCTTCAGCAATTTTTATGGGAAAAAGAACACAAGTTATTGAACTCGAAATAAAAAAAAAACTTAATCAATTAATTTAACAAGACAAAGTAAATTTTAAAATAGAAAAATTTATTGCATGTGAAAAGTTTCTGTCTTAATTATTGTAATTAAATAAAAAGGTCAAGTATAGTATCAGTTTTCTGAAGACAATTAAACGTTTTTATCTTTCCTGCTTCTAATTCGAATTTTCGAATTGGCAAAAGTGCACTAAAACTATGATTTGCATAAAATGTATGTACACGTAGCAGGATAGTATTTCCAAACAGGAAGTTTTTCTGCAGGAAGGAACTTAGAGCAAGAGCATAGATGTTCCAACAACAAAACCTTAATCCTGGAAATTTTTGCAGGAAACAATAATTTATTAATTTGACAGAAATGTTGAAGCATTAAACAGCATTTGCTTTAAGTTTTTCACATAAACTTTAATCATGCCCTAGGAAAAGTATAGGCAAAGAAGTTTTTTAAATTGACGGGTAAAACGTTGGACGTTTAGAAGATAACCTTAACATGTTGACTGCCGACTACGAGATAACTCGTAGACTGCGTTCCCCTCTAGGAAGCCAATCTCATACTCACTAAACCAATTTCTGTCATAAAAAAAACATCAATTTTGCTTTTTGATGATACCTATGATCTAAAAATAGAGTTTTTAGTAATATAATGTGAAAGAATCAAATTGGCATTTTTGGTCAGTTTTCTAAAAATTGCCGCGGCAGTCAACGTGTTAAGAAAGTAATAAAATTGAAGGAGAATGTGTTCAAGAAATCGATGACTGCTCGTGTCAATTGCTTAAATCCTGTTTAACGTACATACATAATTGGTGATTACAACCCTCCAGTCAGGGTTACGACCTAGCTTCTCACACCACTTATGCTGTGTACGTTAATTTTATACATGAGTGGTGGGACCTACAGTTTAAAAACGATTCCGCACGACAGGTTTTTTAGAAACTTTTCATAGATATTTTATTTACTCTGAGTTTTTGCCAGAAATCTGCTGAGAGCAAGTCACCGAAGAAACATTTTCATATTTTCGTTTCGATGTCTGACCTGAGGTTTGAACTGTGGCCTTACGTCTAATAAGGTTACTAGACTACAGCGTATGGTATGGTATGAGTAATAGGTGGTATTTTTCGTGAAATTCTTTTGATTTACTCGAACAGCTAGGCTGCAATTAGGTCCCTAACGAACGTAACTTTAACGTGCGCCTTTGTTCATGAACGCCGAAATATTTCTTAGGGATTTTCGAATCATTTAAAGGTAACTCCCATATGGGCTCTCGGACATAAGGATATCGTTGGAAATTGCATTGCTGATGAGCAATCCAAACCCGGTACGGCTATCCTACTAAACTACGGCGAAAATTACGTTCCGGTATTTTTGATTTAATGCTCTGAAAGGTTGAGTTGAATAGTATCATTCTAATGTTAATCCTAAATTAAGCCATACATTTCTTTTCACTGCCCCCAATACATTCTACGATTACTACAACTACTACTACAACTGCTCGTTTAAGAATCCAATGGAAAATACCTGATATTTTATTATGAAAAGATGTCAGGTGTTTATCGGTTTATACTAAATTTTTGTTGATAGCATTTTTAATATGTCTAAGCACATATATTACTAAACAGAGTATATTTAAATGTGTCTTGTATTGATAACAATTGCTTTTTATGTTCTATTTAAACTTTCCTATATAATATAACCTTTTTGGGTAACTCTTCCTTCCCATTTATCCTTTGTTACCAGTTATTTATAGAATCTATAACTTACTCGTATGATATATCACTGGGTTTGGCATTTAAATCACCCGCCAATATTTGTACGGCAGCATCCCCTCGTGTAGCCTCTATAAATTGAGCTGTATCAAATGCTTGTATAGCACGATGTGTTTTGTACTCATCATTTTTCATATCATATTCTGCATGTAACTAAAAATAAGAAACATCATTATTAAGTACATACATATTACAAAAAGGAAAAAAGGAAACAAAGTGTATACATATGTATGTATATATGGAATATAAGATAACAACACAATATACATACATGAGCATTGTATAAATGTACAAAGAGATCTCCAACACGTATTCTGCATAGACCCACACCCTTGCCACCAAACCAATCGGCATGTTGAATACGATGGCAATAGCCATTAACGGTCCAAGAATGAAAAAGACTAGTGATAATGGGATATTTTGATAAGACCAATAAGCCAGCACCAATAACGCCACTATTAAAGATAGAAAATGATTTTATATGTAAGCACCTCAAGAGAATACATCATATTCCTTAGTAAGGAATGCAGTGTTACCTGTAGAAATAATGAGCATATGGCAACACAGACTTTGCTAGTTCCTGTAATGTGAGACTATCCTTTTCCAACCACACTTCCTGCAGTGAAACAATATCATATTTGCCTGTACTCAGTTCCTTGCCAATATGTTGCATACGATCTGCTCTATCAGCAGATATACCTGGTATGCCCCTATAAGTCAATACAAAAAATAGTTAAAATTTAATCATGACCTTTAACCCATTGTTAGTGCGTTAATTTCATTCAAGTTCATCAACTTGATATTTCTTTTCCATATTTATGTACTTTCAAGCGTAACAACAATAACGTTGTTGTTGGCTTTCTTTTGTTTGAAGGCTTAATTCTTTTTGGTTTTACACTTGCACTAGCCACCACTACTTACCAAACATTTAAGGTTAAGATACTCAATTCTAGTGGATTCATTTTTTTTGTTGTAGTTAACAGATATTTTTAAAAAACAATTGTTAAAAAATTTTTTAACACATTCTACAATTAATAACACAAATCACGCAACTTTTTCCTAGACAACAGCAATACTTCTTTATTACTACTATTGATAACGCTATTAAAAAACGTACTACTACTGCTGAGTGCTGGAGCGAACAATTAAACACAACAGAAAATCAAAACGAATAGAGGAGCAATATAAATAAAAGAAAACAAAGTCTATAAACAAACAAAGGCTTAAACAAAAACAAAAAACCAATACAATTTGTTATCAACGTCTGTTTGGCTCTTTTTGTTTTTCGCTCTTGTTCATTCAAGAGAGCCTATAATGATTACAAAACATGTTGCCA
The DNA here is from genome assembly GCA_936449025.2 of Sarcophaga subvicina. Lineage (NCBI taxonomy): Eukaryota > Metazoa > Arthropoda > Insecta > Diptera > Sarcophagidae > Sarcophaga > Sarcophaga subvicina. The sequence continues at coordinate 107,495,117 of OW388083.2, read as the reverse complement.
GATTAGTGAAATGAATGAATGCTCAAAAAAATTGTTTAATATTGTTGTGGATTTACAAAAATACATTGAAGTTGTTATTACAAAACATTTATTTATATAAGAATAAACTTATATCGCCTATAAAACAATGTTTTTTGATAAATTTTGTAAAATATAACGAAAAATCGATTTGTGGTATACAAACTAAAATTCATCTGGCATTGCTGCAGTTTTGTTTTGAAAATTTTTGTGGGTGATAGTTGTTGGTGTAGCTATCTCTCAATTAAAATGGGGCTAGACAACGAACAAAAGTATACACAACAAATATTGTTGACACTTGTTTAGTATTGGTGTGTTATATGTTGTTTGCCAGTGTTGGTAAACGTGTTTTGTTTATTTTTAATATCACAAAATATGCCACGTTTTTAATTATTTTTTTGCCAATTGTGCTATCGATTTGCATACATAACTTAATTATGGTTCAACTATTAATGCATGAATGGATATTCATCAATATCAATACAAATTCAGTTCAAAATTCGTTTTTGTTCGTTCAAAAAATATACGTTATATTATAATAATTCGCACATTCTTTTTGCGTTCGTTTCCGGGTTTATTAAGTAAAAATTAAGTCCCGTTGTTTAAAGAACTATGTGGTCTGTCTATCTAATAGGTAGTTATAGAGCCTTATTAGAGGCCACGGTTAAATCTGAGTAAACAGACAAAACGAAAACAAAAACATAATATCGTGTATATATATGTATGTATGTGTGGATGTCGCTGCTTTGTGTTTGCTCCTCCTTTCATAGAGCGGCAAAAATTTAATTTTTTGAATTTTTCTTAAGTGTGGTGAATTTTGTAGTTGTGGTGAGTTTCTAGTGTGGTGAGTTTTTTACCAAATGTGGTGAATAAAATCGAAACTCACCAAAGTGGCGTTATTTGAAATGGTACCATATTATCATAGATTCATGTACTGTATATCATGATTTGGACGGTGTGTGTCTAGAATAAGTAATTTTCAACCCTGTTAGTGGAGGCATTAATCTCGATTAGTGGAAGGAACTCAACGAACGAAGTGTTGCCATAGTGCCATTGGTTACAGATGTTTAGTTTCCTGGCAACGTTGGAAAAATTCAGTACTTTTCTGCAGCTACCGCATTAATTATTTTTTGAAAGGATTTTATTCTACAGATACAACCGATTTGTTTGTAACGTATTTTGTAATAATTTTACCGTTATTTCTTAAAGCTTGTTGAATATATTGATTTAACCCAAAAAGCTCACATTGGAAAAGCTTTTTACCAAAAGGGTTACCATCTTAAATGAATATTGATTTATTAATATGCTGCCAAAAAAAATGGAGTAAAAATTCAAAATTTCAACTATAGGTACCAGTATTGGGGCACAGACCCTATAAGAAATGATTTTCAGAATTTTTAATTGAATATAAAAAGGTAAATAAATTAGAAATAACACTTAAAATGTCTTAAAAATATTTGTTTGTTTTAATTTTTTTTTCGTTCTTTTATTATTTTTTTTTATTAAAAAAAAGATGGTTATTTACAATTTACACTTAAAAAAAAATTCAATCAATAACGGTTATTAATAATAATAAGTTTAATATGCTAATTTAACAATTATTTTGTTTTTGTTTCAATTAAATATTTAAGTTATTATATTATAAAATAATTATTTAAATTATATACGACAACTTAAAGTCCTTATATAAATATAGATACACGTTTTAACAGATATGTATAAACATATTTTATATTTTTTACAGTGTACTTCAATACACATTAAAGTCTGAAGCGTGTTAACGCTTTAAGTATGTGTGGGTATATTTAAGGTTTGTTGACTGGATCTCTATTTCATTAGATATTAGTGTTGTAATTAAAACGATTATTGTACAATGGTTACTCAAATATAATTAAGTATACTTGACTATTGTTGCGGGTTATATGATTATAAAATATTGATTTTCTGTTTTGTTTATTTTATTTTAATATTTTTTTTACTTAAAAACAACTGGTTATTATGGCATCTTAATTAATATCTTAATTAAATTAGTGAAATAATTAAAATTAATACAAAATTTTTTTAATCTTAAATTAGCAGCTTAAGAGCAGAAGAAACCACATACGAACTAGCAAGTCACTTGCAGCAGGTACGTTTAAATACAATTCGTTAAATATGTTCGTTTAATTTCGTTGCCATTCTTTTAATCGTCATTCGTGTGCTGTCTTGTACCACTCAATAGCGATTACTTTCTCTATCCGAATATTTGCCACTCATTTTACCTACCGAATAACGATCTGAATAGGCATCATATTTATCAGCTTTGTAGTTGATTTCTTGCGGTGTATAACCAATATTCTTTTGCCAATGCCTGGTCCAATACAAATCCTCATTGCGTACCTGTGATGGTGTCTTAGCATCTCGACACACATACACACAATATATCATACAACCGATTAATGTTAAAAATCCAAATATCAAGAAAATTATACCCAAGACCCTGTAAGATGATACACAAAATTGGTGGAATTAATGAGAAAGCTCTAGGGAAACTTATTAATAAGAGTGATACTTACCACACATAGAATGGCTCATACAGTTGCACCACAATAACGAAACCTAGTGTAACCAGGATGATACCCAAATTTAACAACAACATTAAACAACAAACACCTTTAACATTTGGACAAAATGGATTTGGCGCAGACATGGTTTCAATTTTAGCTCCACGTTTAGTAGTGCTACGAGCACTTCGACCAGTTTTCGCTGTACTGGCTACAGAGTAAACACTTCTCGGTGCTCGAGAAGGTGGACGATGACTATAACGGCTGAAAATGAAACAAAATAAGTTTTTAAACTTAATGGGATTAACATTTAAATAAAGGAAATTCTACCTAATTTCCGATGGAGCTTTGTAGGCCGCACTCGTTACATATATATCACTGCCGGCATCACCACCATGATCATAACTAAGAGCAGAGGGAGCCCTAGGCGGCAGGCGTGTTGGTGGTGGATTACTAAGTGCTCTAGGACCGCCGCTATCAACAACCGAATGGTTGTAATGGCCATTTGAGTTACCATTCGAGTTGCCATTTGAATGGCCATTCAAACGTGTTTTCCTCGAAGAATGATAATGACCCTGAGGTGAGGTACGCTCGTGTGCTATCGTATACTCGGACATTGTACGTTCGGAGGGTGCCCGATGTGATTCTTCGCCATCCGTAGAGTAGCCTCGATTCGAGTGCACATAAGGAGGATCTGGCGTTAAACGGCCATGGGTGGCTACATAATGGCCACCTTTGATTCTGTAAAAAGAAGGAAATAATTTTTAATAGAATGAATTTAGAATAGAATTTCTATAGAAGGTGTTAACTTACTTTTTAACACGTCTTTCATGCATGTTTACTTTTAGGGGAAATACCAATTAAAATACGTTTTTGACAGAAAATACTTGAAGAGATCTTTAGTTTTTCGAAAAGCGGGAACCGTTTAAATGAAAATTATAAAGAAATTTTCATTGAATGATGAATTTTGAAGGCAGAACTATTATTTCATGATTTCTAAAATGAAAAAGGAATAAGAAATATAAGAAAAATTAATGAAATATGTTGCATACTTTGGGATGTTAAAATTTGATAATTAATAAAGCATATTTTAGGGGGGATTAAAAAATAATTACTTATGAAATCAGTAAAAATAAGACAATTAAAGAAATATTTATTGAAAATTAACTCAATTAATTTTAATTTGATTTTTATGTTATTTTTTTCACTCCCATTTACTATTAGTTGACTGACATCAACTTTATTTTCTCTTTTAATTGCAAAAAACATACTGTTTTCACAACTGATTATAAGTTTATTAACAAAGTTACTGTCTTCACCTGCATGAAGTATATTTTCAGTTTTAATTGCATTAAATTAACACAACACAATAAAAGTTTAAAAACAAAATTATTATGAACTGCAGAAATTAAAAATTTTCAAGTAAAAGTTTCGCAACAATATGGGCAAAATGCTTTTTTTTCTGTTTAATTTGAAATTTTTGTATTGTATCCTTCATGATATTTTTATGAATTGTATGATTGGACCTGACCTTACTCTGGATGATCTATATTAGTCTCCTTTTGACCTGAAGTGCGTCTCGTCTCAATGCCGAATTTTAAACTCTGATACTCTAGTTCTATCGGAAAATACCCTGAATATGAGTGTCATTTCTATTTGAAAGTTAATCAAAAGACTTTTCCAAAGAACTTGTAAAATTAGAGGGTGTTAGAGGGTATTAGGTAGTGTGTTGGCTTATTAGACATGAGGCCTCGGTTCGAAACCAACAAACCGAAATATGAATAGAAATATTTCATCTGCGACTTCCTCTCAGCAGATTTCTGGTAAAAATTCTAAGAGCAAATAAAATTGGGATGAAAAAGTTTCTTAAAAATCTGTCGTTCGGAATCGACTTTAAAGCCTAGGTCACGCCTTTCGTGTATAAAATTAACACACACAACATAAGTGGTGTGAGAAACTAGGTCATAATCCTGACTGAATGATTGTAATGACCAATTATTTATGTATGTATGTATGTTTGACTGATCCTATTCTTTGGAAGTGGCGGGAGGTCTTAATAATTCCGGTCGTGGGTTAATAATTCCGTCACTTTTTTTATTATTTATTATTTTATTTTTCGATACAACTGTAAATATTTTCCCCTTGAGCGCTTAAGCCTACTTTACACGGTCCCACATGTAATATGATCTGTCAAAATTTTGTGTAGAAGAGTACGGATGTGATCGTCTAAACGTACTATGTAATGAAACCATCACACATTGAGAGCAAATACGGATGAAAAGTTTGACAGTCGTATGGCTCTCTTCATTTTTTGAAATGATTCAAAAAACAAGCAAGTCGCATTAGATCAGGGATGTATTTTTATGTAAACACATAGAAAAAAGTGTAACAGCTGTTTTCATTTTACTTTGTTATTGTCTTATACCGATCATGTAAACGCAAAAAATATAAATCATACGTCTTTTATTCTCTTTTTTGTCATACGGATGGAATTTCATTTTACTTTTTCATTAGACTTTACGTACGTCAAGTATTACCGTGTGAAGTGGGCTTTAACGACTGCCACCAGACATTTTAATGAAACAAATGGCTGTGGATACAGTACTGAGACTGAGTGTCATAAAAGCATGAAAGTGTGAAGGCTATGGTATTGCTAAAATCTAGCGTTTAGCAGATCTGGATATACCTATTGACCATACTATACCTGAACCCGCTTGTGATCCTGGTTTTTCAACGACAATAACGGATAGATTCTTTATGATAACGGCTTATATCTCTCCGGGATGCTTAGATGACGTATGCATTGACGGAACCAGATCACAAGACAAAGTCGAATGTAGAATCTTTTCAAAACATTTGAATGAATAGATTGGCTGTCGTACTATCTGATTATTGAAGTACTATTCAAGCTGAAATAAATACTATAAAGGCTGCCACTAAGCGAAACCGGTCTCAGAGTATATTGAACAGAGATATTCGCATATTGATTGATAGTAAAGCCATGGTTAATTCCCCGGACAATGTGTAGTACACCACATTTGAGATTGCCCTAGAAACCCAATTGCATCTGAAGGAGATAGCAAGACCTTCAACGGTTATTCTCATGTGGCTTCCTGGACCCGGAGGTATTAAAGTTAACAACAAAGCCGGCCCAAAGCCTGATACAACGAAAAATTCAGTTGAATTCATACGTGATACTAGCATTACCCTACAGAGGGGCAAAGAACTGATCATACAATAACTTCACACATTTGTGAAAGAAAAGTGGGATAATAAATCCAATTGTACAGAGAACTGGCAGGTCAGTCTCGATATATAGTGGGTGTCAAAAGAAACTGTACACTAAGGATAAAATTCTAACAATCATCAAACTCAACTTTTAGCACTTAAGGAGAGTGCACGAAAAAATTTGACAGTATTTTGAAATTTTTTGTATTTTTTTATTTTAAAAACTGCCAATGAAACAATTTTAAAATAAAAATAACGGTAATTTATTAATGTATACTTTTTTCGTAATGTACAGTTTATGTTGACGCTCACTGTAGGTACACGTAAATTAAAATTTTCGTTAAATCTGACTAAAGTCCATATTAGGGACCTCATCGAAGTTAAAACGAGATACTGGTCTCTGGGTTCACACCACTGGAGGCTGGGAATACCTCACAAACACTTCTGCAGAAGCTGTAATGACGGGGATTATCATGTGATCACAGAACATCTTTATTGTTATTGTTCTTTGGATTTTTTTTTACATCCATAGTTTGTTGGCAGACCGTGTCTAGCCAAATGTGATTTGGGTAGAATCGAAGCTGTTCCCCTTTTCGTTTCCTCAAATGCATTCGTGACTTTTGCAACATATGTAGTCTGCTGATAGGCTTCGTTTTAGTTGTATTTCGTTTTTGGTAGACTAAACACTTCGTCTAAGTCATCGTGTCTGCATATACATATAAAACTATCGGCCATGTCCTGAGAAGCTAGGCCGTAATCCTGAATAAAGGGTTGTAATGATCAATTATGTATGTATGCCCTGTTAGAAACTAAATCAGCTGATAGGTGACCACTTCATGTTTGCCATTTAACTATCTTGTCCCACATTCTCTACTTATTTTGCATGGATAGCATTCTTTCGGATGACGTAGCTGTGAAGACATGGAAGTGGAGGAAACAGTTGATCACTGTCCAACGCTTGAAAGGCATAACCGCAAGATCCTTGGCGAGTAGTTTTTACATGAAATATTCGGAATCTCTTTAGGCTTAATTACAGGAAAAATTATTTCAAAAGCAATCACATTTTGAAGAACTTCTTCGTCAGTTCAAATTAATTGAACTGAATTGAAATTAATTGAATCAATAACGGCTAAGTGAACTTTTCATAAATATTTTAAACCTCTTTCCTTGCATGCTAAAAAAGTTTCATGTGTTATTATGCCTCGCCTATAAAGAGTTTATAAAACAAAACAAAGTTTAATTTTGATTGAAACAATTATAATTTTCCAGCGAACAACATACCGAAGCGAATGAATGCCCCAAAGGTCATTGAAAATGTTATTTCCTCTTTTAATGACAGTGACACTCTAAATTGCAAAAAAAAACGCCACACACAAAACTTTTTTACAATTTTGTTAAAGTCGAAACGAAAATAACAACAAAAACAACAAGAATAAAATTAAAAAAGCAATACCAACGGCAAATAACAAAATAAAATGAAAATAAAACTGAAATTGAACTTGTCAGACAACAATTTAAATTTTTTTTTCTTCTGTCATACCTTTAGGAGGCAAACGCCAGTTAAGAAAGTGAAATTAAGAAGGACATGCATATGTGGGGAAAGGATTTCAAAAGAATTTCAAAAAAGTAAAAGTTAAAAAAACGTTCTTTTAAAACAATATCTTGGCATTATTCGAGCCCCTGTATTTCAGTGACAGTGTTGTGAAACGGTTTTTTACACTTCTGATTACAGGCTATTGTGAATGAAATCTAATTAATACCGCTTTAATGTAAAGCCGAAAGTCCATACCATCCTTTTCATGCGCCTTGCGAATCTTGCTTTCTATGCCGATTTTATTGCAAGTTACACACAATGCGTTTATGCGACTGGTTTTTTGTTTTGATCAGCTGTTGTGGTAAGCAACAAACAAGCGAACAAGAAAATTTTTGGAAAAAATGGAAAATCAAATTGTAATTTTAAAAGAATTTATGGCATATTTTGATATTTTGACATTTGAAAAACGCTCATAACATAAAAGGACAGGCCAATTTAGAGGGAGAAAAAAATGTTATAAGTTTTGCGAAGCAATTATGTTAGAAGCAACAGAGTGAAAACTGGGAGATAAAGAAAAAAAATTAAATGTAAACAAACATTTATTTTGTGTTAAAAAGGGGAAAATTTAGAATATTTTTTAATTTCTTCAATGAAAAGTTTAAAGATTCTTAAATATTTAAATATTAATCGAAATGTGGGTGAATTTCGGTCACAATGAGTATAATTTCTTGAGCAAGAGTTAATTAAGAAGCTAAATATTATAAGATCAAAATAAGACGTACGGCTCATAAAAAAATTTTCCTGCTGAAAGTTGCCAAAATTTTTTAATTTCTTGGAAGGAAAAATTAAAAATTGTTATTAGTTGTTTTTATTATTAAGTTTTACACAAAAATTACATTGTATTGTGCTGTTAAGGTCTACGAAAATCCTCAAAAGAACACAAGACGAGTGTTTTCATTTATTTATCCTCCATTTTTCTTGTTTACAAATTAATAAATTCAAAATAGATGACAGACACTCAGTACATAAAAACAAACATATATACATACATATACGTATAAACAATCATCATATACATATTTTGTTCATGAAAGAAATGTGTTAAAAACTGTATTTTAATTTATTTTCCTCTTAAATTAATAATAAACTTTATTATAAAATATGTTTTTATTAATATTTTTGTAATGCAAAAAGAAAAATGCGAAAATAGTAATGCACTATTTAAACATATTTATAGAAACCATTCACAATAGTATATAATTTGGCATGCCAAGTTTAAAAAACTGTTGACATTTTCCAACACTGCATTATTCGCATAGAAAAGTAGAAAGTAATCCTACTTTGTATGCGTCTATGCATATTATGCTTTTTCTTCTGTAACTTGTCACAATCAAATACACTGATTCTACTTTTTCGGTATACGCATGTAATGCAAAACGCATGGTATGGACTTTCGGCTTTATTCATGCTATTACTAGTGAGTTAAGCCGAAAGTCCATACCATCCTTTTCATGCGCCTTGCGAATCTTGCTTTCTATGCCGATTTTATTGCAAGTTACACACAATGCGTTTTATGCGACTGGTTTTTGTTTTGATCAGCTGTTGTGGTAAGCAACAAACAAGCGAACAAGAACATTTTTGGAAAAAATAGAAAATCAAATTGTAATTTTTAAAGAATTTATGGCATTAATTACAAATTTATTAGTGTACATATATGATATTTTGACATTTGAAAAACGTTCATAACATAAAAGGACAGGGCAATTTAGAGGGAGAAAAAAAATGTTATAAGTTTTGCGAGGCAGATGTGTTAGAAGCAACAGAGTGAAAACTGGCAGATAAAGTAGAAAAATTAAATGTAAACAAACATTTATTTTGTGTTAAAAAGGGGAAAATTTGGAATATTTTTTAATTTCTTCAATGAAAAGTTTAAAGATTCTTAAATATTTAAATATTAATCGAAATGTGGGTGAATTTCGTTCACAATGAGTATAGTTTCTTGAGCAAGAGTTAATTAAGAAGCTAAATATAATAAGATCAAAATAAGACGTACTGCTCATAAAAAATTTTTCTTGCTGAAAGTTGCCAATATTTTTTAATTTCTTGAAAGGAAAAATTAAAAATTGTTATTAGTTGTTTTTATTATTTATTAATAGTTTTACACAAAAATTACATTGTATTGTGCTGTTAAGGCCTACGAAAATCCTCAAAATAACACAAGACGAGGGTTTTCATTTAATTTATCCTCCATTTTTCTTGTTTACAAATTAATAAATTCAAAATAGATGACAGACACTCAGTACATAAAAACAATCATATATACATATATGTATAAACAATCATCATATACATATTTTGTTCATGAAAGAAATTTGTTAAAAAATGTATTTTAATGTATTTTCCTCTTAAATTAGTAATAAACTTTATTATGAAATATGGTTTTATTAATATTTTTGTAATGCAAAAAGAAAAATGCGAAAATAGTAATGCACTATTTAAACATATTTATAGAAACCATTCACAATAGTATATAATTTGGCATGCCAAGTTTAAAAAACTGCTGACATTTTCCAACACTGCATTAGTCGCATAGAAAAGTAGAAAGTAATCCTACTTTCTATGCGTATATGCAATCTATGCTTTTTCTTCTGTAACTTGTCACAATCAACTACACTGATTCTACTTTTTCGGTATACGCATGTAATGCAAAACGCATGGTATGGACTTTCGGCTTTAGTCATTCATACGTTTAAAGAAATCATACGTTTAAAGAAATCTCGAAAGCATTTACAAATCTGCAGATAATTGACTAAGAGACTACGCTAAAACAGCGTAAATCAAATTACCAAGCTAAGGTCCTCTCCTTTATTTCCCATAACTTTTGCAAGATGGCTTTGCTAATAGATTTTTGATTTTTAAAATTTTATGTTTATGGATTAGGATTCAAAAGCTAAATGAACTCTAAAGTCTCAACACATGTCATAAACTTAACGTTTTTATGTTGCACACACATAAGATCGAAATTGTTATTGCCGGTGTTATTGCTATTGTTACTTGGCCCACGAGCATGAGGTTAAGGGTCAAACATTAAAAGCTCTTTATATGTACATCGGTATGCTTGCAAGTAATTGCTAGTAAAGTTTGTAAACGTTAGAATTTATTACCAAAAAAAAAAAAAAAATATCTGCGTTTCATTTCTTCGCTTAAATTTTAAGAATCCTTGTTTTTTATGAGAAATTTTTCCATCTTAAACGTTAAGAGTGTGGTTAACATTTCAATGTTTGTTACAGGTAATTTGATGAGATTAATGTTGATGGGATATTTATATTCAGAATACAAAGTAACAGAGGTGAGCACATAATTAGTACATGGAATATTAGATGAAAATCATGGCTACTGATACCAAGCGTAATAAGTCACGTTAATTTTAATCAATTACTAGTACAGCGTGCCAGATTATTGATTTACATAACTTTGAAATCCAAGTCACATACCCATAATGGCTAGTTAGGTGCGTTAATAGTTATGAAGCCTTTAAAGCGTGCAAAGCTTTGGAAATCACTTTCGCCTTTATCGCAAATCAGAAATTTAGACTTTTGATCCCAAACGTAAAGTGATTATCATTTTTAAGTTAAGAGATCTGCAATTGCTCATCCCGAGCCTTTAAGACTGTACAGGTCTACAGCAAATTATCAAATTCAACTTAATTTGCTAGCTTAGCTTGCTTTGGGTTTAAACAAACCAAATTACTATTGAACGTCAAAACATGTGCAGATTGCACATACCTAAGTATTGTGTTGTTTTCTAGGCAATAAACCAGTAATCGATAACTTTTTGGTTCAACCCACCGCGCGCAAATCTTTCGACTCTTTGACCGTGAGGGCTGAATGAATAGTTTAGAGTAAGATTAGTGCAGATACTGAAAAGCTTGGGTTTACATGCTAGGGCAATGGTCCACTATTGAGTCAGAAGTGGATTTTCTTTAATTGGCCATTACAATCCTTTAGTCAGGACTACGACCTAGCTTCTCACACCACTTATGTTGTGTATGTTAAATTTATCCATGAATGGTGGAACCTACAGTTTATAGTTGACTCTAAATGAAAAATTTCCTGAATTTTACTCCCAGAGTTTTCACAGAAGCCTGCTGGAAGAAAGTCGCCGAAAGGAATATTTTTTACATTTCGTTTTGTTCCAGATATCTTGGCCAGGGGTTGAACCATGGACTCTCGTCTAATAAGCCTACACACTACCTACTACACTATGGCGGAAAAGTAGAATGGCTTTCGTTTTTATAGAAACACAAAGTGGCTCCTGAATCCATACGTACATGCATAATTGCTCATTACAAGCCTTCAGTCAGGATTACGACCTAGCTTCTTACACCAATTATGTTGCGTATGTTGATTGTATACTCGTACATGGCGGGAGCATTCAGTTTAATGTCGTCTCCGAACGAAATATTTTTAAGAAACTTTTCATGGCAATTTTATTTTGTGTCAGAGTTTTTGCCAGAAATCTGCAGAGAGGAAGTCGTCGAAAGAAATATTTTTTCATAATTGATTTTGAACCACGACTCTAATCTAATAAGTCAACTCATTACCTACTAGACTACTTCGAAGTAGTGGATCGGCTCTAGATTTTAAAGAAACACAAAGTCAACTCTGTATACGCCTTGTGGAAATTTTGAATATTGTAAGCGATATATGAACTTAGAAGAAGTATCTGTGGTAGTGGTGTTTCTAAGTCTTTGACAACAAAGCACTTCTTTTTGAAATTACCGTAGATAACAACGTTTTCAAATGAATATTAGAACTCATGTACGTTCGTGACCGGTAGCATATCACTAATTTTCAGAATATTGAATAGCCGTATGAATTATCTCAGCAGCAATCACTCGTTCATAGCTAGGAGTTGATAACGAATAATGGTAAACCAGTAAACAAAAATCCACAAACGACAATAATGAATGATGTTTACATTTATAGAGATTTTGGGAAGGTGAAGTCACGAACATTCGGCTTCAAGAACATTCATCAGACTGTTTACCCTGCCATATAAAAGGCAATGCAAAGCAGGCAAGTGAGTTAGTGAAGTTCAGTAAGTCTCATATGAAGACGCAGTGTGTATGAGGAGAAAAATCGTGATTAGAAGATCTCTGTTCTAAAAAGCTGTCGAACAATTGTCTAGTGATTGTTATTGTTTATGCAAAGGAATAACAAAAAAAAATTGTTGTTGTTTACATCAAGTTGTGAACAGTGGCATACAGAATTGTGCGAGCAATAAAGAATTTTGATTAAAACTAAACACAAATTTATTTTTATTTTTTTTATAATTTACGGGCTTATATTTTAAAAGTTTTTAAAAGATAAAAATGTAACAATACCTTGACTGCATAGCTTAGTTTTCAAATTTCTCTTTTTCCCTTAATGAAATAAACTAAGATTACTTAGGTAAACATTAAATTTCGGTTGTATTGTACTGCAATAGGCCCTTAATTGAAAAAGCCGCATACTTCTATTCACAATTTTATTGTTTTTTAAATTATATCCAAATTCCACTGTTTTCTTAAATTTTTTTACATCTGCTACATTTCCATCCAACACTGTTCAACCAAAATTTTAATAAAATTTCTAAATTATTGCCGTACAAATATGTTGCGTGTTTACCACATAAGCAGCAGCGTCCTATTGTATGAGTTTTCCTCTTTAAATTATAGGCGATAATATTTTACTCAAAAAAGGTGATTTCGAAATGAAAGAGATTTTTCATGCAGCATTTTTATATGCATGTACATATGTATGTCGGCTGTACCTACGTTAAGTTTCATTCAATTTGTTATGGCTTTCCTGGTCGTCTTTAGTATACGATTTTATTTATTCTGTGGCAAATTGTTGTTTATTTGCAGCTACATACGGTACATATGTATTCTTCGAAATATGCGTGTGAGTCATATAAAAGGTAAGAGGGTGCAAATAACATACAAATATTTGTAGGTCATGCCTCTTTTACACAAGAGTTATGACCAAAAAGATGAAAGTGTTTTCATCTGTACAGGCTCGTCGTACGTCTATACAATAAAAATCCGTAAACGTAATTATACCACAGGGAAACATATAAATTATACAATATAAACAGTTACCATATACCGTTACCCACATTTATACATATGTATGTACATACAAAAATTGAATTCCATCATAAAGGTTATTACAGTTGAGAGTAATAGTTATGGGCCAGTTATAATAGGGGGGGGATGAGGTTATTTACCCATAACGTTTAAAATATATTTTTTTTTAAATCGAGTTTAAGGTTGTTTCCTATCCTATCCTATAAAAAAATATAAGGTTTTTGATTACAAAAAAATTAAAAACAGCTTCGTGCTGTGGTTTAGAATTCTCAAGGTATGCTAATGATATTTGCTTTTAATTATGAAAGGGCAAGATATGGAATCTAAACTAATGTTAATGAATAATTTTTGTTTAAAGGTAGAGGACTTTAAATCAATATTTATTTAGTAATTTTCAATTAAAGAAAGGTTTTATACGCTGCCTCTGCAAATAGAGAAATTTACAGTCCTGCTAAGCAGAATATTTAAGTTTTACTCAAAGGTTAGTTGAGTTTCAAACCTTTCTGTACGCAAGTATTTTTTTATTTAAGCATTTTGTATTCTTCAAGCATTGATACAAAGATACTGTCAATCTTGGTCTCCTTGTTGGTATTTTGTTGAGCTCTTTCAGGATTCAAGATTTAGAAAGAATCTTTAAATCTTTGAAACTCAAAGGAAATCAAATTTAATTAAGAAATAAAAGTGCAACAATTATTCTTTAATTTCCCACAGTTTTAAACGTAGCTGCTTCTTGCAAACGATAAGTACTTCTGCATTTGCACACTATAACACGGTAAGTAAATCCGTGACATTAATTCGAAATTGAGTTCTTCAATTGGGTATTCGAATATACAGCCGTGATAAGTTAGCCCACGTTCATCACCGACACAATTTTCCAGTTCCTTTATGATGTACAAATTAAGCAATTTTGAAAAAAACTACGTGGAAATAAGTTTCATGTTCAAAATATAAAAAAAAGGAATTTCATGATACGATCCTAGGGAGATAATAACGTCATCAACAATTTTTCTAAGAACAACTTCACAACTTTGTAATTTAATTGGAGAAGAAAATTATGTTAACTAACTTTAGATTTGTCGACATTAAATTAATTGTTAAATAATTGCCATTATAAACCATTAGTCAGGATTACAACCTAGCTTCTCACACCACCCGTGCTGCGTGTGTTAATTTTATACATAAGCGGCGGGACCGCTTTATTTTCTCTCAGAATTTTTCCAGAAGACTGAATAATGAATGGTGTCATCTTATGGCAGCTGAGAAAATTTTAGGCGTTAGGTTAGGTTAGGTCGAAGTGATAGCTCTGATATCAAAGAGCTCACTTGAGCACTCATAGCACATGTTGTGATGCCACGAGTGAACGCAGTCTCTGTACTGACCAAGTTCCACCAAAATCAGGGAATAGAAGGAAGTTGGTCAGCGCAGGGGCTGATTCTATTCGGCGTTAGTGGTCTGAGATATTAGCATCAAATGCTGGTTCATGGACCAGCGACCGTAGAAGAGCTCTGATTCAGGTTTACCACATCTTTTTCAGAAGATATGTTGCTCTTAAGATTCTTTTTACGCTAAACAATACATAATATTGGGACGAGTAGCTAATATCCGTCCGAATTGTAATAGCCACTGCTTTCCGACAAGTTGGAACTATGTTTAACGAATGTGCTGTCATTACATAAAATAATTGCTCATTACAACCCTTCAGTCAGGATTGCGACCTAGTTTCTCTCACCACTTATGTTGTGTGTGTTAATTTTATACATGAGTGGCGGGACCTACAGTTTAAAGTCGACTCCGAACGAAATATTTTTGAGAAACTTTTTCATGGCAATTTTATTTACTTTCAGAATTTTCGCCAGAAATCTGCTGAGAGGAAGTCATCGAAGAAATACTTTTTGTATTTTGTTTTGACACACATAACATAAGTGGTAAGAGAAGCTAGATTGTAATCCTAACAGAAGGGTTGCAATCACGAATTATGTATGTATGTATGTACATATGCAAAGCTAAGGACTGTTTATTTACTGTTTTAAAGTTTTCCCTGAGTATAAATTCCTGAAGTTTAAATTTGAATTTATTAAAAAAAAAACAAAAAAAAAGTTTAAAGAAAATCCAATTCATTTTGGTCCATAATTCTTAAGGCGTGTTTAAGAAAATTCCATTCCACGAATTAAAGAAAAAAATTTTAATTCCCAGCATTTAAGTTTTTCACTGTGTTTTGGGTTTTTCTGGCTTTTTTTCATTTACAAACGCTGTTTTTGTTGTTGTTCTTAATTCTCCATTCACATGTTTAAACAACAAAAAAAAAAACATTCTTTTTAAGCCTCATGTGAATCATTAGAGTGTATGTATGTATGCATGTGTGCATTTGCACTTCAACTTGCCCACGAACAGTGGGGTCACACCTACATTTCAACTGAAATTTATGCATTCACAATAACAAATTCGAAAAGAGACATGTAAAGGAGCTTAACAGGCAATAAAAAGAAAAAAGTTTTAAAAGAGGGACACTAAGTTCCAATTCTGTTGTTGTTGTTGTAGTGTAGTGTAGTGTAGTGTAAAGACACAAGGAGGAGTGTTTAATGCCGTTTGATTGTTTCTTGTTAGTTTGGTTGGCCATTAGACAGTTTATTCTTCAAGTATATTGTGGGGTGTTTATGATCCCACGCAAATAATTATGCAAAATACTTGTACACTTGAATAGATTTTCAATAAAATATTTTAAAATGAGGCTATTAATAGACGAAAATGATATTTTTACTTCAATGTACTTACAAGGTCCTTACAGTTTAAGTTTCTTTTTTAACAATGTTTGGCAGACTCTATTAATGGGGGGGGGGAAAGATGTAATATATACAATTTATTAAAACATATTCAATTTCTATTAGTCGCCGTAGTCTTAGACCCTAAGAACTCGGTGCAAAACCCAGGTCAGACTTCTCCAAACAAAATGAAAATATGAAAAAATATTTCTTCGGCGACTTCCCCTCAGCAGATTTCTGGCAAAAACTCTGGGAATAAAATTGCCATGAAAAGCTTTTTAAAAATCTCTTGTTCAGAGTCGTCTTTAAACTGTAAATCCTGCCGCCACTCATGTATAAAACTAACACGCATAACATAAGTGGTATGAGGAACTGGGTCGTTATACTGATTAAAGGGATTACAATTTCTATGGTGTCCGGTATAGAAGTAGTTAAAATCCTTAGTGGATTTGATTATCATCTGTTATCAAAGGCCCTTAACCGTGAATGCTGAGAGTTTCTTCGAGAAATTTCGGATCATTTAATTCTTATATACACTCAGCCACAAAAGTATACACACGGTTAACAAATTTCAGAAATTTTTTAACTAATCCGTGTTCGTTGAAAATCTTTATAATTGTCTGACAACTTTCCATCTTTCTTCGATTTTAAAACGATATTTTGCATTGGTTCAGAAATTTGTGAAATTTGTTAATCGGATGTATACTTTCAGTTCAATTTCAGAAATTTTTTAACCAATGCAAAATACCGTCTTAAAATCGAGGAAACTATAAAGATTTTCAACGAAAACGGATTGGTTAAAAAAATTCTGTAATTTGTTAACCGTATGTGTACTTCAGTAACTGTGTGTAAGTTCCGGAACACAGGGATGGCATTGGATATTGAATTGCTGATGAGCTGGCCAAGGCCGGTACCGAGCAAGCAATCTCCGACATATTATAGGGCATAGGTATTCCCATCGCTTCGGTTAACTCGTTCTACAAGGAGGCTCAATCTCATTGGCAAAGGAAGGGCACGTGCAATATTGCCAGACGCTGCTGGATATGTATGTACAGGAAGAGGACTGATTCACTTCTGTTCTTAAATCGTATAACCATCCATCGCACAATGGCGATCCTAAAGGGCCATTGACCTTTTGGTAGGCATGCCGAAAGACTCGGTATTCCAACTAATGGCTTCTGCAAGAGCTGTGGGTTTGAGAAGGAGAAGAGGCTGTCTTTCACCTCTTGTGTCCAGGCCCTGCTCTTGCCATGAGGAAATGCAGGTCATATAAAGGTGGCTGCAATAGCAAGGTTGATTTAGTACTCAGGATAGTTTTTTCTAGGGAATGGTTTACCCCGGATAAATGCTGGCCTAAGTGTGACGTCTGTGAGTATCTTAGAAGCTAGGCCGTAATCCTAACTGAAGGGTTGTAATGGCCAATTATATATGTATGTAGCTTAGCACAAGACATATAAATGTCATGTATAATATATGTATATTCGTATTCCTAGGAAATTATATTCGATTGCTTTTAATCGTCATAGAGAAGTGAACCTATTAATAGTGAGCACACAAAGTAAACAAATTCCCATGTAGAAGTTCCCAGTGAGAAGCTAGGCGGTAATCCTGGCTAATGGTGTCTAATGTCCAATAACAATTTGATGAATATCTGCTTGCCAATCTAAGTCTCTTACAGGCTTTCTAATTGTGTATTCCAGCCAGTTAAATGTACGGGCATGTACGTACATATGTTCAAAAGTATTGAAAGTTGATCTGTTCTATTCCATAACGCTTGATTTAACGGTGGCTGGTCTAGCATGCTATACATCTACGAATTAAATACGAGATGCTTTACATTTTAACGCGCGCTTACTTTAGTTTGGTGATGCCGATTTGCAAGCCAACATTAACTGCAAACAAAATCAATGTTTGGATCTTAGACAGCATGCTAGTGATGCGATGAAACAGAAGCTAAACTCCATCGGCGCAATCAATATCGTCGAAACTATCATGATATCGAAAGAGCCATTACTACCTCAAGTCAAGGTACAGTCTTGATGAACTATTAAGTTAACTCGATGGGTGTGGCCATATGGTCCTCATGAAAAAGAAGTCGTCGTTGAATAGTAGGTAGTTTGTTCGTTTATAAGACGCGAATCCTTGGTTCAAACCATAGCTCAGATATTCAGAACAAAACGAAAAAAAATATTTGTTTAGGAAAAAAAAACATTTGTTTCGGCGACTTACTGTCAGCGGTCTTCTAACAAAAATTCTGAGAGTGAAATAAAATTGCCAAGAAAACTTTCTCAAAAATCTGTCGTTCGGAGTCGACTTTAAAGTCTAGTTTCCTACCACTTGTGGATTAAATTGACACACACTACAATGTGGGTTGTGTGAGAAGATAAGTCATAAAGTCTTCTAATGACCAATTAAATAAATAAGGTTCTCACAAGGCGGCATTCAACAATGACTTACAAGCAATTGATGTTGATATGGTCAACGCCCGATTTGTTTGTTCTAAATCTAGCGTGCTCTCCTCTTAGCTGCGATCCGACCACACTCATATTCTCCTGAAGTTACGCTCGTATTCTGTTCCTGCACTCAACTGCATTTCCTCACAAATCTTTTGGTTTTTTTTTCTTAAGCTTGCATAACATTTTAAATCTCTTAATAATTTATTTACTTCAGCTTAATACTTCATTATTGAATATTTTCGCTTTATTTGCTTTCTTTCGAAATATGAAATAAAAAAAAAACAGAATGCAAATAAAGAAGAAAAAAACACAGAATAAAACTTTTTAAAAATAAAAATAAAAAGAAAAACGAGAATCAATATGAAGTTTTTAAACAATAAAAAAGAAAGAATAAAAAAAATAATTTTATTGGTTTAATAAGAGGCACATTCAGTGTGTTCTTTGGCATACAAATTGCATTAAATTCATCATTTTCATGCAAAAATGCACACTTAAACGAATAACAGGACCCAATAGGAAATAAGGCAAGAAAATAACAATTTTATATGAAGAAGTATATAAAGTGAATGACCTTAAAATGTCATTCAAATAAATAGTACGCTTTGTTACTGTGCGTAGCACTTTCTCTCTACTTCTATAACTACTTTATCTTGTATTGAGGTAAACATTTTTTAAAGGAAAATTTGTTTGTAATTGTATGGAATACTTTTGTTTGTTGTTCACTGCAGATATTATTACGTTTTTATCTTTTAAAAACGTTTACAATATTAGCTCGCAAATTGCAAATAAAATAAAAAAAAATTGGTGTTCAGTTCTAATTAAATTCTTTATTGTTCGCACAATTCTGTGTGCCACTGTTCACAACTTGATGTAGACAACAACAATTGCCTTGTGAATAAACAATAACAATTACTAGACAATTATTCGACAGGTCTTTGTAACGGCGATCTTCAAACCACGATTATTCTCTTCAAACGCACAGCGTCTTAGCACAAGACTGACTGAACTTTTATTCACTCCGTTGCCTGCTTTGCCTTGCATTTTATATGACAATGTAAACAGTCTGATGAATGTTCTTGATGGCAAATGTTCGTGACTTCGCCTTCTTGAAATCTCTATAAACGTAAACATCGTTGTTTCATTATTGTTGTTTGTGTATTTTGTTTACGTTTTTCTTGTAGTGCTTGTTGTTGTATTTTTGTTTAATAATTATCATTTTGCCGTAGTCTAGTAGGTGATGTGTTGGCTTATTAGACGTAAAGCCCGGGTTTGTATCCTAGGTAAGGCATCAAAACGAAATATGAAAAAAATATTTCTTTGGCGACTTCCTCTCAGCAGATTTCTGTCAAAAACTCTGAGATTAAATAAACCTGGCATGAAAAAGTTTCTCAAAAATCTGTCGTTCGAAGTCGACGTTAAACTATAAGTCCCGCCACTCACGTATACAATTAACGCACACAGCATGAGTGATGTGAGAAGCTAGGCCGTAATCCTGACTGAAGGCTTGTAATGGCCAATTATGTATGTGTAATTATAATTTTTTTTGCTGGTGTTTGTTGGTATATTTTTGTTTACTTGTTTATCATTTTTTATGCTGGTGTTTTTTTGTTATATTATGCAGTACGATAATTTGTAAACAGGTTTGTTTATTGCATTGTTTTTGTTTTTGTAGCTTTTGTTTATAATTTTCATGTTAAACGATGTAAAAGCAAAACATCTGTATCTAGATTTTTCCGTTTTCGTCACAATAGGAATAACTTTTTTCCCATTACTCCTCTTGGGAGCAAATGGCTTCCGCAAAGCATTTTCCATCTTATATAGAAGGCTGCTGTTGTTGCCATAAGGGGGTTGTTATTCTGCCTTGTTTCCGTTGGTTGTTCCAGTAAAGCTGGTCCAAGGATAATGGGGCTGCCATCTAACATTGCCTAGAAACTTCACACTCCGAGTATTTACGGTAGTGGTGAGGAACCTTGCTAACCGTTGATTTCTACTTTTGATTGTTTTCCTATTAAAACTTATTTAAATTCTCTTCATTTCCTACCAGGACATTTAACACTCACCTACAATATGCAACACACAGTGAATAACAATAACAATAATAAGTACAATATTGCTGTGGCTTTAACTTAAGCACGTACACTCACCTCAATTTTATTTCATGCAAATACCCTACACTTCCAGTAGGTAAGAGTTGCAAATTGAAATTTTGGTGCCAGGCCACTAAAAAAGAGTACGAGACCTTAGCAACTGCAATAATTTTTACTAAGACATCGATTTAGATTTATTATCCTGTATAAACTGCTACACAAAGTTAGGTTGGTCCCCAGCTGGCTCAAGCTATCCTTATCGGTATATACATAAATAATAGTGTAGAGTATCATATTATCTGATTTGCCTGATTTTTAACTTTCTTGCTGTTTTATAAGTTGCTGCCACTTAATGTTTTCAACGTCTGAATGTGTGTTGCATTCACAACAATGCTCATGATTTGTTACTTCAAATAAAATTTAAGAAAAAAAAAAATAAAATAAAAAAAATATATCGCACAGGCCGTGTGTCTCCAGTTAAAGTGTGAGTTGAAAAAAAAGAAAAAAAAACGAAAACATTTTATTTCTTGTCTTTATTTCCTTGAATTGATCTGAATTTTCTCTTGGCAGGCAAAACGATTTAAATTTACTTCTTAAACTGTTTATTTATGACTTATTTTGAAACATTTTCGAATCTATGATAAGAGGTGAATATAACAATATCACTGGGGTCCCTGGCTGACTTCCAAAATATTAGTTGCTTTGTGTTTGAACACAGTATCGTGTTTCATAATGCCGCTGTACAAAATGTTTACAATGTATACTATTTCAAAACGTCGTCAATATGTATTTTTGACGCAGTCAAAAGAGCAATCAGGCATCGAATTTATAGTTGATGCATTGTTTGGTAACTTTACATATCTACATTTTTTATATACCATAGTAGAACTGCATACAAACTTTGTATTGATACATTTTGAAAGTCAGTCCCTCTATATAATACACAAAGGTACTTTGCCGAAGTGCTTCAAAGATTGGAAACCTTTAAGATTGCTTTGAATTCGAACATGCCTTTTTATTTCGAGGTGCCTAACGATACTTGAATTCATGGTCCCTTCCCGATCAAAAACGTAAATGGGGTATGTAGTAAGAACGCCAAGAGCTGAGCTTATCAAAATTTACACTAACCGTAGCCATATGTGCTATAGTTTAGTAGGTAGTGTGTTGGCTTATTTGACGTGACGCCAAGTTTCAAGCTACAGGTTAGACACCAAAAGGAAATATAAAAAAATATTTCTTCGGCAACTTCCTCGCAGCAGATTTCTGGCAAAAACTCTAAGAGTAAATACAAAATTGCGACGAAAAAGTTTCTTAAAAAAATCTCTCGTTCCTAGTTGACTTTAAATTGTAGGTCTCGCTAGTCAGGTATAAAATTAACACACACAACTTAACCTATTAGTGCCCAGTGGCAACTTAAGTTGCCAGCAGAGGTTGCCTTAGTTTTTATGCTCTGAGAGGAATTTGAGAGTAAAAAACAAAACGGTAACCGTTAGAAAAAAAAGTAATTCGGGCATTAATGGCTCAAGTACTATGAGAAGCTAGGTCGTAATCCTGACTGAAGGGTTGTAATGACCAATTATGTGTGTATCGGTCAAAAACATAAGTGGAGTAAGAAAGTCAAGAGTTTTTCCATATTTCCACTAGCCATACTCATATGCGCTGTAGTTTCATAGGTAATCAATTAGCTTATTAGAGGCGAGGCCATATTTCAAACCCCAGGCCAGACGTGTCCAATAAAATGAAATATGAAAAAATATTTCTTAGGCGACTTCCGCTCAGCAGATTTCTGGCAAAAACTCTGAGATAAATAAAAAATTGCCATGATAAGTTTCTTAGAAAACTCTGTCGAGCGGAGTTGACTTTAAATTGGAGGTCCCGTTATTCATGTTTAAAAAATTAATGTACACAACATAACTGGTATGAGAAGCTGGGTTGTAATCCTGACTGAAGGGTTGTAATGATCGATTATGTGTGCTAACATGTCATAAATGCCCCGTTTATAGCATCGATTCTATAAACAACTCCCTTCGCAGGTTTAGCGAACGTAAGTTCGTTACATTAAGGGCCTGTTTCTGTAAGATGAGTGGTTTTTGGCGAATGTTTAATTGTATTGAAAAATACAAACAAAATTGAGTTCGTCTCAAACCATTCGGTTTACAGATACAAGGTAAGACCAGATTCTGAAAGGCTTTCACAACTATGTCTCCCACAATTTCCAAGACAAAATATGCACAGCGAATGATTAGGACCTGATTCTGAGAAAGGCTTTCACAGCTATACCTTACACAATTTCCAAGACGTAATATACGCAGCGAATGATTAAGCAAAAATTAAGATCGAGGAGATGAAATCCAAGGTTGGGCCATATTCAGACCGATTGCTAGGTCTCAATAACAATTTATTATACGTGTTATTTTAAACTGCGGGGTATCATAGCTGAAGCTTTTTCACCCACTATAATTGAATTAATCTGAATAAAACATTTCTTCTACCGTAACATACTTTAATCAATAAAAAGAATGTAGCTTTTGAGAATCTAATAACGTAATCAGTGTTCATATGATATCGAATATTACAATGCAAGTAATTTTAGGACTCGCTATTGTTATTACAACACTAGATATGCACATAAATCCTCTTTTTTCTTCTCTGTTGTTACCTTCTCACATGTAAAACTATCCAATTAGTATGGATTTCATTGGAAGGAATAATAATACTGATGATGACGATGACAATGATGATGATAGTCTTTATATGGACGAACATTTCATAAAAAAAGAAAAGAAAAAAAACCACAAAATAAATAACAAGAGAACGATAAAGATGGATATGGAGACATAGAGAATGTAATAATAATCTACAACAATATTTATTGTATAAATGACACGTTACAACTTGTTGGTAGATTGTATACATGGCTAGCTGTGTAGCTGGGTATCAGTTAGTAAGCTTATCCCTTTCGATTTCAATTGTGGGCATCAATTCTTCTTTTACTACTTCGTCTTCTTCATGATATTCTAAGGTATTGGTTTTTATCTTCGTAACCATAAATAATTGATAGTCAAATAATGATAAAATGTGAGCATATATCACTTCTAGTGTATGGTACATAAATACATGTATGTGAGAACATGTAAAACATAATATCAAATAAATATACCCATCCCTGGATAAGAATATCAACAATCTTTTCACAACCATAAGTACAATGGACTACTAACAATACCTACAGTACGTTGTATGGAAGACGCAAAGAGAGAGAAAGAGAGAGCGAAAGAGAGTAGAGTATCGGTATACAATACATATAATAAAAATAAAATCCTTAGTAGATACGCTACGATAGATAATACCAGCATGTGTGTTAATTTAAATATCCATAGTGACAGTTTTAAATAGATTATGTTTTGTTTTTGTTTTTCTTTTTTTTATTATTACTTCGAAGTAATAATTTCATATTGAATGAGAGAATAGAATAGAAAGAATAGATAAAGATTAACGATTATTTGTGACCATGAATGCATGTGAATTATATAAAAGATGTTAAGGTTGCCATCTATTTTTGCAGGTGGTGAAATATATCAAGTAATATTTGTATGCGATTGGAAAATTAAAAATTCGGAAAAAAAAACTGTGATACTATTTTCCAGACAAGGAAGAATAAATATTGATATTTCCATATGGTTATGTTGACTTAAAAGAATAAATTCTTGTGATGAAAGAATATAGTTCTGTATGTATTCCTTTAAATCCTTCAGAGCATGTTAAAGGTGAAACAAAAAAATGTATTGTTAAACCGATTTTTTCAAATTCATATTCTTTTTTAAAAATAAGCTCTAATGTGTAATAAATGAGAGTCAGCTTTAATTCAAGAGCACGATCTTGATGACTTTCACTTTGCATCAGCAACATTGAACATTCATATTCCTTTGATCACTAGCCAGAAGGCTAAAAAGTTTCATATAAACGTACTGACCAGAGATCAGCAATGAATCGTTTTTTCGCTACACATAAGTACCCATGAAATTTTGAATATGAGTGAGTTGAAATTCAACTACTCTGATTCATTCATACTCACTACAACGTTGATTTATAAGTACAGGTTGCAATGAGTATGCGTACAACGTTGACATCAAACTCATACCATTCGAAATACGAGTATGTTTGATTCCTAAGGCTTTAGATTCATAACTTAAAATACTTATAATACTTAAAAATGATTCCAGAGACCCGAATCATTCATCAAAATATACAGTCTTAGTTGTTGTTGCATTTACAAAAAAGACACATAAGCAAAAAAGAGAGAGCAGCAAGCAGAGCAAACACACAACAATTTAGTGAGTATTTTAGTGTTCGTACACGAATCATTTTTATTTTGTGATTCTTGTAGATGTTGAGGTATGGAGAGTCGGAATCAACAAAATCATACATGTTGTTAAGTAATGAATATGATGAGTACTTTAAACTTTGAATATGAATATAGGGTTCCATGATATTAAAATAAGTATGAATGCATATAAGTATCAGAAATTATGAGTTTGATGCGATTCTACTCATCTTTTTGAATAATACTTGCTGATCTCTGGTACTGACACTCTGGATGTTGTCATTAAAATCACACAAGCGGGAAATTTTGTAAGAATCCAAGGTAGTAACGTGAATTTAAAGCGATGTTCTTTCGAATCAGAATATTATAAAAACGGTGCAAGAAATACTTCAAGTCATGTAACCTTCAGACTTCTTTACACTAAAACACGATACTTAAGAACGGATCCGTTCCACGTATGGAAAAGATCGAGAGTGCAGTTAATATTAATAGGGTGCATAGCTCTCTGCAAAGATTTGTGTTCTAATATAATAAGAAGCCGAACAATCTTACACAACTCTTTAGAAATGTGTGAATTCTTATGAGGACTAGATAGTTAAATTGAATTACGAAGATATTTGATCAAAAACAGGATCAAATTTTACTGGAATTTACGGTTTTTTTCAGCTTGCAAACTGTAGAGAGTAGAAAATCGTTAAGCACACCAAACAATACTACCTAACTACGGAGTAAGCAATGTTGTGGAATATGAAGTCGAATTAAATACTATTAAATACTATTAAATACTAATAAAATTGCTAATATGGTTGAATTTTTAGATGATATAACTCAGTTAGACTACACATCCTTGGTCCTGATCATTAAGCAAAGCCGACCTTGATAAAAATCGCAAAGTCGGAGAAAGAATAAAATTAAACTCTACCATGTAAAGTAAACTTTAACTTATTGCGAATTGCATAGTAGTGTGGTGTAGTAAGAAAGTGGTGCAGCTGCTTGCTTTGAAACCGGAACAATTCAGGTTTAAATCTGGCGGAAAAATAACTAAGCGTTTATCATTTAATTTTCTTCACAAACTTTTTATCCAAAAAAATGTATTCCCTAACTTAGCAGAGAGGATAACATCAATGAACCAACGAACATTATTGAAAAATCAGATGTGTGCTATCCCATGAGCAGGAGTATGGCTAAAAGATCAACGTTTCTGACCACTACACCCAGGACAACAATCCAATACATTATCACAAAACAAGCTACTTTTAGCAACAATGATGTGCACTTTATTATTTTAGCAGCAGATCTACTATCACCTGTTTAGCTGACAAAATTTAAGCAGGATAGCTCTACGCTTCTTCATACAGTGAGGAGCAATAAAAATAATTTCGAAATACTTTAAAGGTAAAATTATTTTGACAAAAAATCTATTGTCCATGTGACAATACTAATTATCTATGGTCCATTCTTATGTAAACCTGATATACAGTGGGCGTCAAAGAAAACTGTACACTATGGATACAATTCTGACAATCATCAAACTCAACTTTTACCACTTAAGGAGAGTGCCAGAAGAAATTTGTTAATATTTCGAAATTTTTTGTAATTTTTTTTGTTTCAATTTTAAAAACTGGCAACGAAACAAACGAAACAGTTTCTTTTGACGCTCACTGTATGCTGGCTAGCTATTTTGGTGATATGTGGACCGTACAGTTTTTAGAAGACAAAACAATACTTGGCATTGTCGCTATAATATAAATTTTCGGACAAAGATTCCTTGTGCATCATCTGCACTCTGAAACTGTATAAGGCCAAATCTAGGCTGAGACAAATAGTCTCTAATACGTCACATTTGAACTTATTTAGGCAAAGAGTCAGAGTAGAGAGTTTTCTGTATTGTCCAGTTATTAAGTGAACATTTTTGCATCTGATCCTGGTTGGCCAAGCGGCCTTACTAATGCTTTGCAACGTGTTTATGTAGTTATTGCACAGAGGATGATATGCCTCTTTGAATTACGTATAAATTTGGGAGTCCACTAATTTGTGATGAATAAATATTGGACAGATCCCCAGGTGTTTTAGTACCCTGGGGTCTTTCGAAAACTAAACATTTTGAGGTGACTTTTTTTAAATTTTTATTTCTGTATTTTGAATTTTTATTTTTCGATAAAAATCTTGTTAAAAATCCATAAATATTAATGAAGACGAAATGACAGAAAAAAAATTATTATTTTGATTGTAGACAGACGTCTATACCCACAAGTCTCAAAATAGAAATTCTTCCTTTGTTTGTTCACATCTTACGGAAAAGCAAATATTTCAAAAAAAAGAGAAACTTTTATAAAAACAACGATAATGATTAAGTAGGAAAGTGAATACAAACCCTTTCCATTTTTTATAAGCACTGCAATACCCAATAGGTCTTTTACATATGCGTTGTGCAATTCTTTTTTTCTTCGATTTTCTTAGTTGTTGGAAACTAAACAAGAATGATTGTTGAGTTTTCTTTTCTTTTCTTTTTGTAGATTTGCAAAGAAATAATATTGATTTTAAATAAAAAAGAATAAACCGATAAAGAAATATGAATTCAAATGTAAAAGTAAGAATTAACAACTCCCAGATCTGCTTGAGAAACAAACAAGGAAAAATATTTCAATAAAAGCCTCAGGTTGTTGTATAGTTTTCATAAATGTAGTGGTGTGCTGGTGTTGTTTGGCTTTGCAAAGATAATAACGTTGCCATCATAAAAACCGAACAGTGTGTGGTGGTATAGTGTGGTGTGCTGTAGTGTGGTGTACTGTGGTATAACAATATATATGTATTCTTTAACCAGAACTATCAAGATCAATAAACAGATTTTTGCTTGTTAATATTTCACGTTGAATTTTCTTTATATTTTTATTTTTTTTTCTCTCTCTCTCCCTCTTTCTCTATTTATTTTCATTTTAAAGCCATACATACATACGTATGTATATTCCCAATCGGCTTAAGTTGGTATGGAGCACAAACTGCAAAAATAGTCCCTCGTTGCATAAAAACTCAAATATCCATCAATGGTTGCTTCAATGATAACGAATTCTCATGTGTGGCATGCGTTTATGTAAACAAATCACATCAAAGCGCAGTGGCGCCAATAAAATTTCCATTGATTTTCATATTTTTAGGCGGCTTGTAGGCATATACAGTGAATTAAAAAGTGAAAAAAGTAGAGAAGAAAAAAACCATCAAACTTGTTAAAGGATATGCATTAAATTAACATGAATAAAAATGCACATTTTAATCCCTTAGGACCATAGGCAGCCAACAAAAAGCAACATTTTATTTTTAGGCATATTAGGCATGGATTTGAATTCTTTTTTCTTTTTGTATTCGAAAGCAAGAAAAGTGGAAATACTTTTCAAACAATACACGTTCAATTGGAAATTCAACTTTATAGCAATTAATTGAAGACTTAAAAGATATCAAATCCAGACTTAGGTACGGTGCTGGGGTCATATGTTTCAAGAAGTGCGCTGATCTGATATTCTTCAGGTCATGAGGCTTTGCATAATAAAAAGATTGATTTGGAGTGTTATTAAAGCTTTTTGATTTTTAAAATTTGAGATACATGATGAAAATTTTTTCAACTTCATAAATATTTGAATAGGGATTGCTCGGGTTTCAAGTCCATACCTTGCCACCCTGACCACATATATATATACATACATACATACATATATAATTGGTCATTACAACCCTTCAGTCAGGATTACAACCTAGCTTCTCACACCACCTATGTTGTGTGTGTTAATTTTATACATGAGTGGCGGGATCTACAGTTTAACGTCGATTCCGAACGACAGATTTTTTGAAAAAACATTTTCATGGCAATTTTATTTCCTCTCAGTGTATTTTATTACTCTCAGTGACAGAAATCTGCTGAGAGAAAGTCATCGAAGCAATATTTTTTCATATTTCCTTTAGTTGGAGATCTAAGCTGAACGGACCTGTTGGCAGTGGAATTTTTTCGGGATCGGTTGGAATTGCTCAGTCTATTAGACTACCAGGCCACTGCAGTGTCTTTCAGGCGGATGTGGTGGCCATACAGGCTGCGGCGAATATTATTGGGGACGGAAGGGTCTCCAAGCGGTGCGTCACCATACTTTCTGATAGCCAGGCGGCTATCAAGGCTCTGAGTTCTAATGTGATGAACTCCAAGACGGTGTACGGCCGTCGCAGATATCTCGACGAGATAGCGGAACGATATGACATCCATATCGTATGGGTACCGGGGCACAGTGGTATTCCGGGTAACTGTAGAGCTGATGAACTTGCCAGGCGGGGCAGGACCATTGAACTCTCCGATGAGTTCTCGAATATGGGCATATCTATGAGGACCTGCAAGCTCATAATTGATAATGCATTCGTCGATTCCGTCAACGACAAGTGGGCGGCCTCGGACACGGGTAGAACGGCTCGAGTCTACTTAAACTCCAAAGACGCGCGCTCAGTGTAGTTGTCGGTGTCATTATGGGGCATTGCATTATGGGTACGCATGCGAGTCGCATTGGTCTTGTACACCTTGCTAACGACTCCTGCAGCAGCTGCAGAGATGAGGAAGAAGAGGAGACTGTCCCTCATCTGCTGGGTACATGCCCGGCTCTTTGCCAAAGGAGAAGGAAGTACTTGGGTACTTACGACATGGATGATCTGGAGGAACTGTCAGGGATTGACATTGGCAGCCTGAATCGCTTCATCAGGAGCTCCGAATGGTTTCGAGACTAGGTACTGTGGTAGCGTAATGGGCCCAATGCGGCCTAAGTGAGTCCATCCAAAAATTTTTCTTGGATGGGCAGCCACCTCTACCTACCTACCTACCTTAGTTCGAGATGACAGACTTGGGATTTGAACCTTGACCTCCTGTATTTTAAAGGTAAAAATAATTCGAAATTGAGTAAGAAAATGTGTGAAAAAGTGGGGTTAGGATTAAGTTAGAAGACGCCGCAGTGTAGTATGCAGTCTTTTGGCTTATTATACGAAAACCTGTGGTTCAAACCCTGGCTTAGACATTCCAAACACTACGAAATATCGAAAAATATTTCTTCGGCAACTTCCAACCAGCAGTCTACTACAGTTTGAAGTCGACACCGAACGACAGATCTTTTCTGAGAGCTTCTCACGCCACATATATTCCACATATATCGTGCGGGTGTTAATTTTATCCATAAGTGGCGGGACCTACAGTTTAAAGTCGACACCGCACGAACGATTTTTTTGAGAAATTTTACATGACAGTTTTTATTTACTCCCAGAGTTTTGGAAGTCATCGAAAGAATATTTTTTTATACCTACCTACTAGACTACGGCGATGTTCTATATCAACAGCTTAGTGGCCCTATAAGGGATTTACTGTGTATTTCATTCATTTCTAAGACAATTCTTTAAAATTTCATTTTAATTTTTAGATTTTTATGAAGAAAAAGAAAGAAATAAAGCGCTTGCACTTGTAAGAGCTTCAGTGTTGTTTTAGTAAAACTTTCTTCTTGCACAACCTTTTCCACTTACAACACAAGAGTGCAACAACATCAATGAATTTGTTTTGAAATTCTTATTGCGAAACCATTAAAAATTGGGTCAAATTGAAGACATACGCCACAAAAATAAATTTACAAAAGAAAACAAAAACATTTTAAAAATCATTTCTTGTTGGTTTTCTTTTTTTGTATTGAAAAGAAAGTAAGAAAGTTGGTCTTCTAGAGTCCTCAAGAACTTGTTAAAAAAGCCACAATAATTGTGAAAATTTTCTCACAATAGAAAATTTAATGTTCTGCAACGAACCCATCTGAACTGAATATGAAATATGGTCCAAGCACTTGTTTTTCCTTTATTTTTTTGTTGTCAACTTAAAATTATTTCAACAAGATATGCGTGTAGAATTAATTTCTTTCGTTTATTATTTGAGGAAAAAAATGGGCATTTTTCTTAATTTTTATGTTTCATGTTTTACTGTGCAGAGAAACAATAGAAAACCACTTGGAAAATCTGTCTGACAGTCCCCATTTAACCCGGTTAAAAGCGGAAGTAAATTAGTTCAGTTACAGAGGAAAACAAAACAAACTGAAACAATAAAAAAAAAAAGAAATGAAAAGTAAAACACCCAATAACAAATGATAACAGCAGTTACGGTAGTTGTAGTACAGTTGAAACGGAAAAAGTTTATTTGTTACACTTTCGAAAACAACAAACGAAAAACAAATTAAAATTAAAATAAAAATAAAAAAAAATTCTTTAATTGTTACAGTGTAGCACCACTGGCAACAGCAACACCTTGGATACAAATGAAACCGTTTAAAATACATAAAACGCCGGGGAAAAAACAGGTAAGAAAATTATGAGTGGCTAGCAACGACTTGTTCTCACCTCACATTTGCCATACACATACATATCTATATATATGGTTATTACAACTCTTTAGCCAGGATTACGACCTAGCTTCTCACGCCACTTATGTTGTGTGTGTTAAATTTATGCATCATTGGCGGGATGTACAGTTTAAAGTCGATTCCGAACGACAGATTTTAGTGGTGTTGGCGTGTTATTTACTCTCAGGGGTTTTGTCTGACGTCTGCTGAGAGGAAGTCGTCAAAGAAATATTTGTTTCATTTTGTATGGCGATGTCTGACCTGGGATATGAACTGTAACTTCACGTCTAATAAGCCAACTATCACTACCTAGTAGACTATCATCTCTCAATCCATATCATCTCTACCAATATCTACATATGCATACAATGAACATGTAAAACTTAAATTTTTCTTAATATCCAACAGGGAGGCACTTCCGGAGACAGCAGCAGAGCTGTTACAACAACAACAACCTAGTAGACTACGATCACTTTGCCATACACTCTCTTACGATTTTAAGAATTGTAAGTTGGATACGCCATACACTGACTTACCATACACAGCGTCACTAAAAACATGTTGAAGAACAGACTTTGATAAAGCTGGCCTTTGTCGAGCTTAACCAAATTGAAAGCGTGAAGCGAAATGAATGGAATGGACGGTTCTAGTGCAATATTGAAAAATTATCTTCTTCTTTATCTATCGGCAATTGAGGCCATGACTGATTACAAGCCCCTCAAGTGCACTTTGTTTTGGACGATAATTTGTTACCATTCTGCTAGGAATAGTTATATTAAGCCTCTCTCAAGGGAACAGTTGTCTAACCTTTACACACATACATAATTGGTCATTACAAGTCTTCAGTCAAGATTATGACCTAGCTTCTTATACCCCTTATGGTGTGTGTGTTAATTTTTATATATGAGTGGCGGGGCCTACAGCTTAAAGTCGAATCCGAACTACAGATTTTTGAGCAACTTTTTCAAATTTATTTACTATGAGAGCTTTAGGCAGAAATCTGCTGAGAGGAAGTCGTCTAAGAAATATTCAAATTCCGTTTTGTTGGACATGTCTGACCTGAGGTTTGAACCGTGGCCTTACGTCTAATTAGCTAGCACACTACCTACTAGATCACGGCGACTTCTGACTGTTATTGACAGAAATATCACTCGCTCTCTGAAAATACAAGACATTTTAATCAAATTTAAGTCGTATAGTCACGAAAGTGACTGATGACAGTGCTTGTGTGCCAAAGATGTAGAAACTGTGGAACACTTTCTATGCCATTCCGCCATTTTCTTGTAATAGGTAGACATGAAATATGTTTGTTGGCTTGGTTCACACACTCCGTTAGTCTCACAATCAAAATTAAAATTCTCAATAGCTTTACTCTGTGACGAGTTTCATTAATTTTTAATATTTTTTATTATTTTATTTAGGAAAACATGTCATTTTTGGCTGTCATACACAAATTACAACCCCTTAGTTAGTATTACAACCTAGCTTCTCACACCATTTATGTTGTGTGTGTTAAATTTATACTCGAGTGGCGGGACCCACAGTTTAAATTGGACATCAAATGACAGATTTCTTAGAAACTTTTCATGAAAATTTTATTTATTCTCAGAGTTTTTGCCAGAATTCTGCTGAGAGGAAGTCGCCGAAGAAATATTTTTTCATATTTCGTTTTGTCTGGTCTCTATGGCCTTAATGCCCAATGTAGGGTGCTTTAATTTATATTCGGTTTACTTTACCAACTTAAAGCAATCAAGCCCTAAAACATTAGAAGAAAAACCATTTTTGTAGAAGCCACTCGTACGATAAAACATGTAACGAAAATGAAAACGATTTGGTGGCTCATTAAAATTAACACCAAACAGCGGTCAAGCGTGTTACTTAATGGTGGTCGGTGGTGGTGATGGTGGTGGTGGTCGTGGCTGCAAAGAAGTATTTAACAAAAGAAACCTCCAACTAAACTTGAACAGCTACAATACAATACCAACAACATGGCAAAAAAAATTATTGTAATCAAGTTTAAAAAGAAAAACAAAAAAAAAAAAACTCTTAATTTCTTTGGTGCACTGTTCAACCTAAGGAAAGTAAAGAAGAAGACAAACAATTCCCTGGTGAATTGTTTTCGAAAATGAAAAAGGAAAACAACAAAATAACAACAAAAAATATGGAACAGAAACCGTTGTAAATGAATTTGAAAACAAAACAATATTCCAACACTTATTGTTGTTTTTTTTTCATTCTGACCATATTGTTGTGTATTGTTGCTACTGTTGTTGTTTGTGGTAATCATAGCATATTGCTGCTGCTGCCGCTGCTGCTACTGCTGCTATTGTTGCTTTCCGTTATTGTTTTTGAACAACAATAAGTCTATAACTTATGAAAAAGATTTATGTTGAAAGCAAAAACAACAACTTTATTAACAGCAAAAATGCAAAATAAAACACAATTTATGCTCCACATCAGGGCAAGGAATTAAGGAATTAAGCAAGTAGGTCTGCAAATGCTGGCCTGAAGAGATTATTTGACAAATTTATCGTAAAAAAACAAATTTTTTCATTTAAATTAGAAGGGACTAAGTAGTAAACACCATGCTGTGAAATATAGGATAGTTAGGTAGGTGGGTTGAAGGAGAGTACGGATACGAGTGGTCCACAAATTTTTTTCTTCTAATGTTTTAGGGCTTGATTGCTAAGCCGAATATAAATTAATGTACCCTACATTGGCATTAAGGTCTTGTAACAGAAACAAATGAAATATTTTCATGAATACAAAGAAAATATTAAAAATTAAAGGATTACATCACAGGGTAAGTCCGTTGAGAATTTAGATTGTGTACCTATTGCCTGAAAATGGGGGAATGATATAGAAAGTGGTTGACAGTTTCGACATCCTTGGCTTGTTGTGTGCACGCCAATAGGCTACCGTCTTACTTCAATAAGGAATTTTATACAAGGTACAGACTTCCTTAACTTCTTCTAGTCTACTCCTCTGAAATGAGTTATGTGTGGTGCAGTGTTATCCTGAAAATATTTGGAAATCGAGCTTACGAATGCTGGGCAATATCACACAAAATTTCAAAAAAATTTTTTATCAGCGAGCAAGATTTCTATAAACAGCTAAAAAGAGCGAGAAGTTTACAAAAGGTTTTCTTTGAAACCATGAGCGTTATTTAATAGACCATGAGGCTTATAAAGGGTCCGCCAAATAACTTTTTTTTGAAAATGCTTTAAAAAAAACTACTGAATATTTTCTCAAATTAGTTTTTTATTTGAAAGTACAATCCTTCCGGTTAATAATGGAAAATAATTTCATTCAAATGGCTGCCTCGGCTGGCCATGCAGCAGACTACACGATCGGTCCAATTTTTAAGCACATTATCGATTGTGTGCAGCTGTATTTCACCAATGGCTTCACGAATATTGTCCTTTAAAGCGTCAATTGTCTCTGGCTTGTCGGCGTAACACTTATCTTTGACGGCACCCCGCAAATAATAGTCCAACGGTGTCAAAACGCAGCTCCGAGGTGCGCAAACGACATCAGCTCTGCGGCTGATAATGCGATCTTCAAAAAC
This sequence comes from Sarcophaga subvicina, assembly GCA_936449025.2. Lineage (NCBI taxonomy): Eukaryota > Metazoa > Arthropoda > Insecta > Diptera > Sarcophagidae > Sarcophaga > Sarcophaga subvicina. The sequence continues at coordinate 107,460,078 of OW388083.2, read as the reverse complement.
AGGGCGCAAAACATAGAGTGTAGCTTCGGCTGTGTGGCACGTAGCGTCGTCCTGTTGAAACCAAATGTTACCGATATCCTCCTCTTCAATTTTTGTGAACAAACATTCGTTCAACAAGGCCCGATAACGATCGCCATTGACTGTAACGACCACTCCTTGCTCATTTTCGAAGAAAAATGGCTCAATTTCAATGTATTCGTGCGGGTTTTCTGTGCCCCAAATGCGACAATTTTGCTTGTTTACATACCCGCCAAGATCAAAATGAGCTTCATTTGAAAAGATGATTTTTTTGCCAAAATCGGCATCTTCTGGTGTAGGCTACTGCATGGCCACCCGAGGCAGCCATTTGAATGAAATTATTTTCCATTATTAACCGGAAGGATTGTACTTTCAAATAAAAAAAGAAATTTGAGAAAATATTCAGTAGTTTTTTTTTTAAAGCATTTTCAAAAAAAAAAAAAAATAGTTATTTGGTGGACCCTTTACAGTGAGGTTCAAAAGAAACTGCACATTAAACAAAAAAGTATACATTAATAAATTACCGTTATTTATATTTCAAAAATTGTAACCAGTTCTTAAAATTGAAAAAAACAAATTTTTAAAAATTTCAGAATTTTGTCAAAAAAATTTTTCGGGCGCTCTCCTTAAGTAGTAACAGTTGAGTTTGGTGAGTATTAGATTTGTATCCTTTAGTAGACAGTTTCTTTTGTCGGCCACTGTACATACATACTTAAGACTATTATGTAGGCCTTGAGAACCGCTGTCATTTGTAACTTATTCGCATACAATGTGCGTCTTAAGAAAACCCTGCAAGGAAAAATCTAACGTTGTCAAATCCTCCGATCTCGCTCGCCAGTTCTTGTCAGCTCCATGTGATATAACCATGGCCTCAAATCGCTCATGCTAAATATCCAATGTGAAATGAGTTGTGTGGCTGGTAACGCCATGCTATTGAAACTGCATGCCGTCGGTGTCTAGATCATCCAATTCAGGTCAAAAAAAGTTAGTAATCAACGACCTTAATGTGCTTAATGTTGACAGTTAAGGCCTTTTCAATGTTGTTCTTATATATATGGACCAATGACCGTATTCCTGATATTATTCATCGTTGGCTAGACTCCTACCTCTCCCTTAGGACTCAGAGGGTAATGTTTAGGAATGTATTGTCTAAGACAGTATATGTTACTTCTGGTGTTCCGCAGGGTAGCCATTTGGGTCCTTTACTGTTTTTATTGTTTCTTAATGATCTTCCTCGTACTATTTCTGATTGTAATATTCTGATGTATGCTGACGACGTTAAATTATTTTATACTTTTCATGATGATCATGGTCAGGCCGTCCTTCAGCGAAATATTGATTTGTTTGTAACTTGGTGCAGAATTAATTTAATGGATCTTAACTTGAAAAAATGTAAATGCATGGTTTTGTCTCGCGGGGGCGTAATTTCGTCCACTTATGTGATAAATTCTTGCCGTTTGGAAACTGTGACTACATTTCTTGATTTGGGAGTATTATTGGATATGAAACTGTCTTTTATTGGTCATATTAGTATGATGATTGGCAAGGCTCGGGCTGTTCTTGGTTTTGTGAAAAGATGGGCTAGGGAATTCATTGATCCTTATATAACAAGACTGCTATACATTTCACTTGTTAGACATACTTTTGGAGTTTGCGTCTATTATTTGGAATCCATACTATCGTTGTCATAGTGATTCAATAGAGTCTGTGCAGAAGCAGTTTTTATTATTCTGTTTACGTGGCTTAGGATGGGATTGTGCCAATGGGTTTCCATCATATGAGGCTTGATTTGGTTTGATAAAACTTCCAACTTTAGAACGTAGAATGGCTGTTTTAGGGGTTTGTTTTGTTTTTAATCTGGTTAAAGGTGATATCGATTCTGAGTTTTTGCTTTATAATCTGAATTTCAGTATTCGAGAAAGATTTTCACGGCACTATCGTCCTCTTTCTTTAGATTTTTATAGAACGTACTATGGATGTAATTTTCCTTTTCGTAGATTATGTAATGATTTTAACTTATATTATGATTTTATTGATTTTAATTGTTGTGTTTGTAATAGAAAACGTAGCTTATATGCTGGCATTAATTTGTAAATTATTATATAAAAATGTATTTTCGTTCTTGTCATAGATAGTTGCTGTTTATTGATACTTTATTCAGCTTGTGGTTAAGTTCTGTAGCTGACTTATGTTCTCATTGCCATTACTTTTTCCTTACCCGCTACAGTCCGGACTGTAGTGTGTACGTGTCCCTACGTAATGGAGACGAGCCCTCCGCGGTCGGGTGAGGGTGGGTTAGTGTGAGGCCGGGGACGTTCGAAATCCACACTAAACAGTAACTTTTTCGGGATGCATTGAACTCTTTAGAATACAATGTGGGTTGATATCGTCTAAAATTCTACAAATTTTGTTATTTCACGTACCCATTCATCCAGAAATGGTTCTCATCGCTAAAGATGATTGTTGTACGCTGTAGTCGTCGCTATCTAGTTGGTAGTGTATTGACTTAATAGACGTGAGGCCACGGCTCAAACACCAGGTCAGACATCCTGAACAACAAAAATTGTAAAAAATATTACTTTCGGCTGCTTCCTCTCAGCAGATTTCTGGCATGAAAAGTTTCTCAAAAAATCTGTTGTTCGAAGTCCGCTTTAAACTGTAGCTCCCGCCACTCATGTATAAAATTAACACACACAACATAAGTGGCTTGAGAAGCTACGGCGGAATCCTGACTGAAGGATTGTAATGATTATGTATGTATGTATGTATGTACGTTGTTCGAACAGAATAATTATTTGTTGTCTTGGACTTCGGTCGATGACACAATCACCTAAAACAGATGGACACTGCAGCTACCATCTCTAACAATTTGTCACACTTCATGCCGATTTACAAAAAATATTTATAATGGATTAGTACGGTGGACAAAAACAAAACCCAAAAAAAACTACAAAATCATTTGTTTTATTTCTTTAATTAATATTAAAAACAAATTGAAGACAATATTCAATAGTTTTTACCTTTAAAAAATAAAATTTTTTGATTGAAGATTCATGGGAAATGATTGCAGAACAAAATGCATTTAAGTGCCCTCACAATACTTCTGATATTTATTGTTTGTTATCGATTGTTAGTTTTATTGTCATTTGTGCTGTTGTTGTTGTTATTATTGTTGCTGTAAAGTTCAAAAATCAATTTAAAATTGTTGGTATATGTAGTAGCCATTACCATAAAGTTATTACTTTCAAATTGAGTTTTATATGCGAAAAATTTTAAAAACGAAATAAAAAAAAAAGAATTTCGATTTTGTTGCAGAACTCTGACGATCTGGCCCTTAAATGCTGGTAAAACACTATGGGCTGAAGTTAAGAAAAATTTAAGGTTGTTTTTGAAAAGTTTTTATTTACAATCAGAGTACAACTGAGAATACAACTGTCAGAATACTACTGAGAGGAAGTCGCCGAAGAAATATTTGTTAATATTTTGTTTGGTTCGAAATGTCCGAGCCAAGGGTTGAACCACCTAACGTTTAACAAACCAACCCACTACCTACTAGAATACGACAACTGTATTAAGTTTATTGTCCCCATACATACATACATACATACATAATTGGCCATTACAACCCTTCAGTCAGGATTACGGCCTAGCTTCTCACATCATGTTGTGTGTATTAATTTTATACATGAGTGGCGGGACCTGCAGTTTAAAGTCGACTCCGAACGACAGATTTTTGAGAAACTTTTTCATGGCAATTTTATTTACTCTCAGAGTTTCTGCCAGTAATCTGCTGAGAGGAAGTCGCCGAAAATATATTTTTTGAATTTTGTTTTAATGTCTGACCTGGTGTTTGAACCGTGGCCGTACGTCTAATAAGAAAACATACTACCTACTAGACTACGGCGACTATTTCAATATATTTGATATAAATTTAGAAAAATTTTTTTTTTATTTTTTCCGAGAATTACTGTCCCATTGTGCACTCGGACAGCAATCATTGCTTTAATTTTCACCAATATTTTTTGGTTTTTATTATTATTTTCTTGTTTTATTGTTCTTCAGTTTTCTATGCCATATCACACACATACAAGCCAGCTATTGACCGTGGCCCAGAGTGAGTGTATGCATAAACTTTCCATTGTAAATTTGTACCTGGAAAAACTGGAGCAAAATTTGAAAAGTATGCATGTGTGGCATGAACGTGATGCAAATTTTCTCATATATATGTACGTCTGTTGTACGTATAGTTTTTGAATTTCTTCAATATTTTTAATTGAAAATATAAAAAGGAAACTGTATACCAAACGTGTAATGAAAATCACAATACAACTAATATTGGAAAAGAAATGAAAATCAATTTTTTTTAACAATTTTTCTTTAATTTTATTTTAAATTGAATTTAATTGAATGAATTTCTATGAAAATAAAATAAAAAGAAAACAAATTTAGAGAAAATGTAGGTCACATAGAAATGATACTTTTGGAAAAGCAATAACAAGAAATACAACATAATAAATATGATGTTTTGTTATTGTAACGCATACGATATACATACATACACATGTAGAGTGAGCATTAAAAGAAACTGTACATTAAATAAAAAACTATACATTAATAATTTTCGGTTATTTTTATTTAAAAATTATTTCATTGCCAATTTTTAAAATTAAAACAAAAAAAATTTTTTTTTTTAAATTTTTTAAATATTAACAAATTTTTTCTGCCACTCTCCTTAAGTGGTAAAATTTTAGTTTGGTGATTGTTGGAATTTTATCCGTGGTGTATAGTTTCTTTTGGCGTTCACTGTATGTACATATCAAGTATGCTGGTAAGCTATTTGATATGTGGTATCTACAGTCTTTGGAGGAGAACAGAGTTTTTGTAATTGTCGAAATAATAGAAATTTGTTTACAGACAAAGGCTGCCTGTGCATCATCTGCCTTCTGAAAATGTCTTGGACCCAATCTAGGCTGAGATAAATATTTTTTATACTTTTCATTTGAATTTATTTAGGCAAAGAGTTTTCTAAATTGCTTTATTGTTAGGTGAACATACAGTTGCATTTGATTCGTGTTATCCTAGGTGCAATACTAATACATTTTAAAGTGATCATGGTGTTCTTATCTATTCGGAGCAAGTTAATGTAAAGGGTCCGCCAAATAACTTTTTTTTTTTGAAAATGCTTTAAAAAAAAACTACAGAATATTTTCTCAAATTTCTTTTTTTATTTGAAAGTACAATCCTTTCGGTTAATAATGGAAACTAAATTCATTCAAATGGCTGCCTCGGCTGGCCATGCAGTAGCCTACACCAGAAGATGCCGATTTTGGCAAAAAAAAAATCATCTTTTCATATGAAGCTCATTTTGATCTTGGCGGGTATGTAAACAAGCAAAATTGTCGCATTTTAGGCACAGAAAACCCGCACGCATACATTGAAAAGCCGACGCACCCAAAACGAGTCACTGTTTGGTGCGGATTTTGATCCAGAGGCATAATTGGGCCATTTTTCTTCGAATATGAGCAAGGAGTGGCCGTTACAATCAATGGCGATCGTTATCGGGCCATGTTGAACGAATTTTTGTTGACAAAAAATTGAATAGGAGGATATTGGCAACATTTGGTTTCAACAGGACGGCGCTACGTGCCACACAGACGAAGCTACACTCGATGTTTTGCGCCCTGTTTTTAAAAACGCATTATCAGCCGCAGAGCTGATGTCGTTTGGCCACCTCGGAGCTGCGATTTGACACCGTTGGACTATTATTTGTGGGGTGCCGTCAAAGATAAGTCTTACGCCGACAAGCCAGAGATAATTGACGCTTTAAAGGACAATATTCGTGAAGCCATTGCTGAAATACAGCTGCACACAATCGATAATGTTCCTAAAAATTGGACCGATCGTGTAGGCTACTGCATGGCCAGACGAGGCAGCCATTTGAATGAAATTATTTTCCATTATTAACCGGAAGGATTGTACTTTCAAATAAAAAAGAAATTTGAGAAAATATTCAGTAGTTTTTTTTAAAGCATTTTCAAAAAAAAGTTATTTGGCGGACCCTTTAGTTATTGCATAGAGGGTCAGTTCTATGAGATTTTGATATGCCGTTTTGAATAGGCAATAGGAATAGGAATTTTGATAAAAGTTGAATTTGATGATTGTTATTTACTTATTTATTAATTACAATATAATTACAAATTATATTCTAATTATATACGAGCGGAGTAACTTGACCATATGCTCGGTGTAGTATCACAGACCAGAGTCTCTGGTGGGAATCGAACCCACGACCCTCACGCTAATAGTCTAGCACACTACCCACTAGACTACCAGGACACTCTTTGTTGATTGTTAGAATTTTATCCTTAGTGTACAGTTTCTTTTGACGCTCACTGTATATGTACATGTATATACTACACTCTAATAGATTTTTCTTTTACCTAAGAAGAGATTAACATTTTTTTTTATTGTTTTATCCATCTTTACATAAAAGTATGACTTTTTTTATAAAAAGAATATATTTTTTGATATTATAAATTATGAAATAAAATATTTTGTTTTCTTTTTTTTTGTAAATTAAACAGTTTATTTTTATTTGTACAGGAAATGCATTTGGGACTTTATTTCCTGTTCTTACTCACCAAATATTTCAATTTTAATTTTTGAGCTGTAAGAGAAGAAAAGAAACAAAAAGCAACACATAATTAATGTTTTATGTTTATTCTTTAAATAAGTTTGTATTGTTTTTTTAAAGAGAATATAGTTTTAAAAATTAAATGAAGCTCAGAATGAATAACGCAAAGTATTAAATCGAGAGTTTAACATTTAAATTTAAGTGCAGACCTTGCGCTGACCCACATCTTTTCCATGGTTTGGAGGAACTTGGACAGTACAGAGACTACGTTCACCTGTGTCGTCACAACGGGCCGCTATGCGTGCTTAAGTGAGCTTCTGGTATCAAAGCTACTACTCCAACCTAACTTAACGTAGCAGATTAAGTGCTCTTATTATACGGAATATTAAAAATACTTTTATCTCTCCTGCTAGAGTCCCTAAGAAGTTTAAATATCTCTGTGTACCTATTCCAAATAGTGGCGAGCAATTTCTCGAATAGAATCCTGTACAACAAAACCGACAACAGTAGTGATTCATAGGTTATTACGCCAGGAATTTCATATATTGTATTATACTGAAATACTGCCACCAAAAGATCTATTGTACTACATACTATATTTGGCCTCATGTCTAATAAGCCAACACATTTCCTACTAGACGACGGCGACTAACTGTAAGGATAACTCGCTGCCCCCTTACTCCAGCACTTGAGTGTTTTCTAGCGATTTGTTATTAAGGTCCAGGCCCAATCTAAGTTGCTAAAGCTTCCTTTCTATTATACTTATCTGTCTATTTTTTGGCTTAAAGTTCCTTATGCCTTGGTATCCAATAAGTCCCTGTTTGCCTTCCAGATTCATATTGGCCAGACAGTTTGTATTCATTTCTGCCAGCTTTTTGTATTCATTTCTGTTACTTAGACTCGTTGAAAAGCATTTCCCAAAGTTATAGTCTTTGCTAGTCCTATCTAAGGTATAGTTAATGAGGCAGTAGTTAGTAAATAATCTGTCAAGTCTCGATGTCCTGTGATAATTCATGAATTTGACTTGTCTTCTACTATCTTAACCATAGACATAGGCTCTGACACGGCATGAGTTTCATAATGCTCTGTTTTAGGACCATTAAGTCCTCGGTCAGCTGAATGGGTTCGCAAGAACTATAAATTGATTGATTGAACGTAATTGATTGATTGAATGCAATTGATTGGTTGAACGTAATAATTGATTGGTTGAACTTAATTGATTGATTGAACGTAATTGATTGATTGAATGTAATTGATTGATTGAACGTAATTGATTGATTGAACGTAATTGGGTGACTGAACGTAATTGTTTGATTGAACATAATTGCTTGATTGAATGTAATTGATTGGTTGAACGTGATTGATTGATTGAACCTAATTTATTGATTGAATGCAATTTATTGATTGAACGTAATTGATTGATTAAACGTAACTTAAGATTGAACGTAATTGATTGATTGGAAGTAATTGATTGATTGAACGTAATTGATTGACTGAATGTAATTGATTAACTGAACTTAATTTATTGATTGAACGTAATTGACTGATTGAACGTAATTTATTGCTAAAACGTAATTGATTGATTGAACGTAATTCATTGATTGAATGTAATTAATTGATTGAACGTAATTTATTGATTGAACGCTATTGATTGATTGAACGTAATTGATTGACTGAACGTAATTGATCGTTTATTGGTCTAATTAATCTAAATTAAATAATAAATATTCGTTTCATATCGTTATTACAGTTGTATCATTTCATACATATATTCTTCTGCATTTTTATACCATAAAGGAATACCATAACTTTGACGTGCAGTCTCCTATTTTTAGTTGTTTTGGAAATGCCTTGGCTTAACAAAACACTGCAGTTCTGTTGTAATGGGATTTCAAGAAGACCAAAACATGCTGCACACCACTCCATTTCGGCTTAATAACTGAACACTAGTATGTATATTCGAATTCATTACGCCTTTACTTTCTTCATATTTTCTAAAGGCATTCCATGCTTTGCTTATAATTGAAAGTTCCCATGAGACTGTCATTGCAAACACAAATATCTGTGGGCTAAGAACGAATACTTTTAGTGCTCTGTTCAATTCATTTATTTAGACGTTCTCTTCCTTTTGTTGGACATGCAATAATCATCACTATCAAATCGCGTGCATCACTTGTTCTTCAGCATTTTCATTATCAAATACCAGCGACGTTGTTGTCATCATAATTATCAGCATCTTAACCTTTGGGCTGTCGTGAATTAGATAGAATTGGCCAAATACGGATGGATGACTGGTAATTGTGTTCGATTTATTCAGTTTAATGTTCTTTCTTTCCCGTTTTATTTTTTTTGATGGAGATTTTACATTCACTTTTCCAAAAATCAAAAACACAACAACAAACAATCTGTCATCTGAAGGTAAAAGCGATTTTCGAATAACAATCGATTCATCCATCTGTCATGCTTAATCTTTAGAGTGGATAAGCTTAAGCCATTAAAGTTCGTCTATCCCCTGAATGGCTTTAAGTCAATGACGTTTTTGCATGTTGTTGTTGTTCGTTGGTTTTGGATTTGAGTTTAAGTGGCGGTTTTTTTTTGTTGAAAATCTTCCCCGCCTTCGGTAACGTTATAGTTTGTTTGTGGTTGATCTTGCCAAGTACTCATCACAGTACTTCCTTAACTTTAGTTTCAGTTCAAGCATTGATGTCATGGTGTAACAATAGCAACAATAACAACAACAACAACAGTAATTTGACACCGTGACGCCATACGATCGACAATCGCAGCGAAAGAAGTGGAAGTAAAGAAACGTAGAAAGAAAAAAGAAAACCACCAATTGCTGCCTGGTTTGGGGACAGGCTGATAGACAGATAGACACGGTGAAACTATTGAAAAACGCTATTGGAGCACGTGATATGATCACGTTTTATTTTATTTTTTTCATATTGTTTTTGTTGTTGTTGCTTTTGTTATGCAGTTCTTATTGTTTTTATAACAAATCACTCATATGGACAGAGTTACAGTTACAATTGGTAGGTGCCAGGCCACATTTAAACAGTTTGAAAATACTCACTCACTCGTTATGTTATGCCAACATCTGGTTGTTCATTAGACCAAGAAAAAGTAAGAGAGTGAAGTACAGGAAAAATGAAATGAAAGCTAATGATATAGAAGTGTTATCTGGTTAATGAATAAAGAGGGAAATGAAATGATTACAAATAATCTTCCAATACATGGCGGGATAAAATGCCTCAAAATATTGTTACGAAAATGAAGAATCTAGATACTGGTGTTTTGCTTTTACATCGCTTAACAGTAAAATTGGAAGCAAAGAAATACAACAACAAACACCAGCATAAAAAATGATAAACAAGTAAACAAAAATACAACAACAAACACCAGCATAAAAAATGGTAAACAAGTAAACAATAATACAACAACAAACACCAGCATAAAAAATGATAAACAAGTAAAAAAAACAAACACTACAAGAATAAATGTAAACAAAATACACAAACAACAATAATGAATGTAAAAAACAATGTTTACATTTATAGAGATTTTGAGCAAGCGAAGTCACAAATATTCGCCTTCAAAAACATTCATCAGCATGTTTACCCTGCCATATTAAAGGCAAGGCAAAGCAGGCAAGTGAGTTAGTGAAGTTCAGTTAGTCTTGGGTGAAGACGCGGCGTGTTTGAAGAGAGTAATCGTGGCTTGAAGATATCCGTTACAAAGATCTGGCGACCAATTGTCTAGTAATTGTTACTGTTTATGCAAAGGGTATAAACAGAGGAATAACAAAGAAAAGCAATTGTTGTTGTTTACATCAAGTTGTGAACAGTGGCACACAGAATTGTGCGAATAATAAAGAATTTTAATTAAAACTAAACACAAATTTATTTTTATTTTATTTGCAATCTACGAGCTCATATGTTAACAATATTGTTACGTTTTTACCTTTTTAAAAACGTTTAAATATGAGTTCGTTAATTTCAAACCAAGTAATAACAAATATGTGTTTAATTTCAGTTAAGCTCTTTATTCTTTACACTACTTTTGTGTATCACCGTATACAACTTAACGATACAACAACAATTTGATTGTACACTATTCTATTTCAGTCTGCGTTAACACTAACAACTGTTCGTTAGATCTTCTCTGCTTACAACCTTTTTGCAAGCAATGCCGCTTCTACGTTCCAACCGCAATGCGTCTTCACACAAGACTGACTGAATTAACACTGACTGCTGCCTGCAGACAACCAGTCTAACGAATATTCTTGAAGTGGAAGGTTCGTGATCTTGCCTTCTAGAGAGCTCTATTGCTAATACATTGTTGTTTGTGTACTTTGCTTATGTTGTCCAGCCGCAACCAGGTTCGTCGTACATATGTGTGTGTGCAGCTTTAGATAATCAATACGTTCATTGTATTCTTAGTGTCAGTGTGCATTTGTATCGTGTGGCTTTTGTTTATCGTTTTTGTTGTTAAACGATATTAGGTCGTTTTGATTTGCGTAACAATATTTTGGAAAGTAATTGAAAGATAAAACAAGAAAAATACTTGCAAGACATATAGGTTTAGCAATTATTCCATGGCCCATACACATAGAACCCTTTTGTCAGTATTATAATCTAGTTTCTCACACCACTTAGGGTGGCGGGACCTACAGTTTAAAGTTGACTCCGAGCGACAGATTTTTTTTAAGAAACTTTTCATTGCAATTTTTTTAATTTACTTCCAGAGTTTTTGCCAGAAATCTGTTGAGAGGAGAAGTCGCCGAAGAAATATTTTTTCATATTTCGTTTTATCGGAGATAACTGACCTGGGGTTTGTACCGAGGCCTCACGTCTAAAAAACAACACACTACCTACTAGACCATGGGAACTATGGCCTATAATGGGGTTCTATTTCCGTTTTTAATCTGCATTGGATTACGCCTTTAACAGTTATTTCTACGTTTAAATAAAAGCCTTCCATGGCTTACATTGAATGAAATCCTTTAAAGCTCTGCATTGCAAATGGACTTATATAATACGTGAATAAATATTTGTTATGGATCTTAAGTACACATATTTGTTTTATGTCCTTAGATTACTAAGCCTTTTCAAGGTAAGAAAAATCCTTTTTCCTTTTAATATTCCTTTTCAATTTAAATTTTTTTTTACAAAATTTTTTGTTATTGTTTAACGCACACACAAAGAAAAAGAATGTTTATTTACTAAAAACAATATTTATTTGAATTTGAATTTGATTTTAAATTGAAATTGATTGTATTACAATTCAATTCAATTTGATTCAATAATTATGCTACACTTCACACACTTCCATGCTGCTATATGCCCTTACGCTTCATTGCATCTCCATTGAAACAGAATCAAGCAGCAGGAGCGTTTTGTTTTTTTTTAAAGAAATTTTTTTTACGAATGTTTTCAAACAAGAATTTCTTGCAACCAAGTAGCTTGGATTGTAAAATAAAAACGAAATAAATTCAGAAAAGAAATATTCCAAGTACAACCATACAACGGGGATTATAATGAATTACACAAGGGGTTTACAGATGGAAATGGAAATGTTTGAAAATAAAATTTTTATAAATTAAAACTTTTTCAGAGGAATATTTTCTTTTCATAAGAAATTTCTTCATTTATTGAGCATTGTTTTACGTTAAAAGAATTATAACTGAGGGCAGCTCAAAATTCTTTGGTGTCTTGTTATGAAAATTCCTTGGAAAAAAATAAAAACCCACACAAAGTAATTGAATTCCAATACTTGTGTATATATTTATTCTTGGGAAATTATTCATAAAAAGCGTTTAAAGAAAATTTTATTTTTGCATGGATTACATATGATTGTGAGCAGGGAAATTATATGTATGTTCACAATTAGCCTTGTTGTCCACACTCATGGCGAATATTCCTGATCCAATGGTTGTGATGTATATTTCGTGGAATCTATGGAGAGTTGCTAGAATAAATGTTATTAAATCCTATTGTTTTCCCAACGAAATATAAATCAAAACGTCGAATAGAGTTAAAGTTAAGTGAAGGACTTCATTTACAAACCATTACGTCATCTCCTACGCCTCAGAAGACTTTAAAGTTATGTTTTCGTTAAATATGTTAGCAAAGCTTGGGGAACTAAAAATTTAACGTAAGATATCTTTGAAGATCAATAGTCATAGTCAAGTTATATTGGGTTACGATCCTTGCTATATTTTAAGAGAGAACAATTCCTGTTCCTGAATTCGTAATTCACGGATAGTATGGAACTATTTTCGATAAAGGGTCCGCCAAATAACTTTTTTTTTTTTTGAAAATGCTTTAAAAAAAAAACTACTGAATATTTTCTCAAATTTCTTTTTTTTTTGTTTGAAAGTACAATCCTTCCGGTTAATAATGGAAAATAATTTCATTCAAATGGCTGCCTCGGCTGGCCATGCAGTAGCCTACACGATCGGTCCAATTTTTAAGCACATTATCGATTGTGTGCAGCTGCATTTCACCAATGGCTTCACGAATATTGTCCTTTAAAGCGTCAATTGTCTCAGGCTTGTCGGCGTAACACTTATCTTTGACGGCATCCCACAAATAATAGTCCAACGGTGTCATATCGCAGCTCCGAGGTGGCCAAACGACATCAGCTCTGCGACTGATAATGCGATCTTCAAAAACAGGGAGCAAAACATCGAGTGTAGCTTCGACTGTGTGGCACGTAGCGCCGTCCTGTTGAAACCAAATGTTGCCAATATGCTCCTCTTCAATTTTTGTGAACAAAAATTCGTTCAACATGGCCCGAAAACGATCGCCATTGACTGTAACGGCCACTCATTGCTCATTTTCGAAGAAAAATGGCCCAATTATGGCTCTGGACCAAAATCCGCACCAAACAGTGACTCGTTTTGGGTGCGTCGGCTTTTCAATGTATGCGTGCGGGTTTTCTGTGCCCCAAATGCGACAATTTTGCTTGTTTACATACCCGCCAAGATCAAAATGAGCTTCATCTGAAAAGATGATTTCTTCTGTAAGTCGATCGCAGGCCCACTTAGCAAAGCGAAAACGCATTGGATGGTCAATTGGCTTCAACTCCTGAACCAATTGGACTTTGTATGGCGTCATATCAAGGTCTTTATGCAAAATTCGTCTCAATGATGTCTCCGAAATGTTCAATTGTTGAGAACGACAGTGAATAGATTGGGATGACGCTTCACGCACACTTTCTGTCACAGCAGCAATATTCTCGGGTGTGCGCACTGTTTTTGACTTTTCACGCTTTGGTTTATCGATGAGGATGTCAGTTTCTTTCACTTTTTTCACAAGATAACGAACATAAGAAGCTGACGGTGCTTTTCTTCTTCCAAAATCAGTACGAAATTTTCGCACACATTCTGCAACATTACCATGATTTTCAAAGTAATGTCGCAATATTTCCCAGCGTTGTTCAATCGTATACACAATCATATTCGTTCAGCGGAAGGATAAAACTAATTATCTGTCAAATCAGACATGGGCTAAGTGTAACCATTCACGAAATAAGCACTAGTTGAAAAAAAACGTTAGATGGCGGACCCGATACAATACATAAATATTTCTGTATAAGAATGTGACTCGCAGTAGATAGTGATAGGTAATGTATTACTTGCGATAACGTCTAGTATAAATAATTGTGATTAAATTTCTCTGTAGCGGCGCAAGATTAACAGTCAGGAAGGTTTAACTGATCGCGTTTTTTACAACCATACAATGCCTGTACTTATTAAGTGTATTGTTTATTGAACTAGGAATTCAGTTTGTGTAAGACATGAAGTAAGGAGTACTGTTCAGATTTGAATTTGTTTCTATTATTATACGACAGGAAAAACTTCATCACAAAGAGAGTTCAACACACGTATAACTGATATATTAATAACGGATTCAATTTAAGTTTGCTGTATATTCCAAGTATCTCTCTTCTGCCTTGTTAAAGAATTTTCTGCATAACTTTCTGTAGGCCCAGTAATTAATACAATGCCATAGGGTCAGAACCTCAATTAAAGTTATACTCTTTTCCTCCTTGCTAACCTTACTTACTTACTGGTGTTGATTTTCATCATTCGTTTTCATTTGTCTAAGGCTGCCATGTTCGAAATTTCCACCAAAAGAATACATAGGTCATTCTGTGTGCTTCTGCAGTGCCCAAAAGATAACTGTTTTTAACATATTCATCAACAATTTATATTCCAGGGTCCAAAAACTAGCAATAATGAATTCTTTCCATAAAGTTTTTTACTGTAATATCGAATATATCTGCGCCAGGACATTCTTTTCAATTTTGATTGGAATTCTACTTTCTTTCCTCCCCTGCTGGCAAACATCTGTTTCTTTTGTTTCTTTGGGAGTTCTGTTCAACCTTTTCATTGCCATGAAGACCTGAATGTTTCCATTTTATTCATCCAGGAATAAATTGTATTGCGCTTCATTAATATATTACCCATCCTATATCAGATCTGCAGGCCGTTCCATGGCATAGCATTTTGTGTGAAGGACGAGACTGTAGTTGAACAGTTTGTTTGTGACAGACAACCCATGAAAACTAAGGCAAAAATTATCTGTGAATTACAGAGCTAGAAATCCAGTCATCTGCAAAGGACAGCTACAATACCTCAGAAGTCAAATCGCCAGCATATGAATGATGGAAATCTCATAATCAAAACTCACTTAGAAGTTGCCGTAATATATTGTAGTAGGTAGTGTCCAGCTCAGACATCTCCAGCAAAATGAAATATGAAAAAATATTTCTTAGGCGCCTTCCTCTCAGCAGATTACTGGCAAAAACTCTGCCTAAAATTGCCATTAAAAGTTTCTTAAAAATCTGGCGTTCGGAGTCGACTTTAAAATCTAGACCCTGCCACTAATGTATGAAATTAACACACACAACATAAGTGGTGTGAGAAACTACGTCATAACCTTAACTAAAGGGTTGTAGTGACCAATTATTTATGTATTTCCATATTCATAGAAGACAACTACTGGAATGATTTCTTACTTTACTTACTTAACAGGTCATTAACAACCCGATTAACGGATTTCGGCCTGACTTAACACATCCTTCCAGGCGCCTTTGCTTCTTGCGCACCTACGCCAGTTGGTCACACCAATCTGTGATAGGGCTTCCTCGATTTGGTCCTTCCAACGCAAACAAGGTCGTCCTCTTCGCCAACTTCCGCAAATCTCTGCATCAAATACCCGTCCCGCCGGAACATTCTGCATTATTTGAATGACATGGCCGAGCCAGCGCAGCTGCTGAATGTTAATACGCTGCACAACGTCCATGTGGTTGAGGAGTTCATAGAGCTTATTGTTGGATTGGATGCAGAAATCAATGCCAACTCCTAGTGGACCGAAGATCTTACGTAGGATTTTTCTTTCGAATACTCTCATGGCTGCTGCATCAGTGCTTAATAGTGTCCATGCCTTTGTGCTATAAAGAAGTATGGGGAGGATGAGTTTTGATTATTAGTTTTGCTATGATTTCACGCATGCGAAAAATGTGTTGAGATTGTTAGCACGCCGTTTACTTTGTCGCCATCTTTTATTTTATGCGTTTTGTATTCCAATCCTTTGGGAGGATTTTCCCCTCAAAACTCTGGTTATTAATGGTGAGGCGAGTGGAATTGTTTACTTTAACTTGAATTGACTCGGTTTCGCGTTCATTTTTCTTGTGTATTCCATTCAAATACTGCATTAAACTTATTATTCCCTCTATTAACCCCCATTTTAAATGAAACTTAAAGCAGTACGCTACTGATTTTTTCTGTATTTTCTGATTATTAATGACAAATAATGCCCATAAAACCGAATACCTTTAAAATAAATCATAGTTAAGCGAATATGTATGTATTCTTTACCTTTCAGATCCAGACATACTTGTCTTAGCAACAATAATACGTGAGTATATAAACGTACATACATTTACATACCGTAGTATAGTACATTGAATTTATGTCTGTAAATATTTAGAAAGGATCATTGACTTTACAAAGAGTAATGTAAGAGAAGGCGGTTAGAAGAGAAGAAGAAGGGGAAAATGTGGGGGAAAAATGAGAAAAAAACAATACAGACGTGATTTGAATATTCAAATTGAAATTGAATTTCAATAACTCTTTTACATGCCAAGGCTTATTAAGGTAAAGAAAATAAACAAGAGGAATAAATAACACACACACACAGTGGAGAACATCTTAAGGAAATCAAAATAAAAACAAAAAAAAAGAAATCCTTTTAAAATTGTTTAAAGCTATGTATGTATGTATGTACAGCTAAAGGTAATCTATGTGTGTCAGTGTATGTCTCTCTAGATTGAAAGTTTATTTTTGTTAATGGAATATTTTGCGGCATAAATTATCGATTATTATAATCGATGTTTTCCCCTTTTTCTGGGCAAAATTAAGGGCGTAAAAATTTAAGGATAATATCCACTACACCCTGTTACACTACTTATTCCATACATCCATCCATCCATCCATGCTATGATAAGCAAATATTATGTCTGTTAACATTTGCCATAAGATGTTGGCAACAAGAGATTCTAAAAATATTTTCCAAAACCCCTGCCCCCCCCCTCACTCAAGTCTAATGCCAAACAAATCAAATCATCATTATGGGCTGTGTGTTGAAGAATTTTTCATTTTCAAGATTTTGCATTTCAATTTAAATTCTGGTATTTGTAGAGGGTGGAAGGAAGTACGTTCATCAACCCCTCTACTAAACATTCCTTGGCATTCGTTGTTATGCTAAAGACATGAGTATTGTTTTTAGGAAGAAAAATAGAAGAAGAAAAAAAAAACGATTTCTTGTTATGTTTTAACCACACACTAATAAGAAAAACTCCCCACTGCCTCTTGTTAGTGTATGTGTGTAGAAGAGTGAGTTTGATTGCCTTAAACAATTTTATGAAATAAAAGCAAAAAAGGAAGGAGGGGGTGTAGAAAAGAAAATTAAAATAAATCCTTGTAAGTCATACAAGAGTTAATTAAATTGAAAACATTTTAAATCATATGTAAGTGGGAATCATAAATTAATATCCTGCCTGTATTAATTTATTTACATTTTTAATTTAACAGGCAGGATATTATTATTGTTGTACTTGTAATTTTAATTTAAAAAAAAACATTTTTCATACTTCATTAAGACTACATACATACATATGTGTATGAGTGTATATACTCAGGGATATGTGAATAAAGAAAATATACAGTGTGTCAAAAGAAGCTGTACATTAAAAAAATATATACATTAATAAATTCCAGTTATTTTTATTTTCAAATTATTTCAATGCCAGTTTTTAAAACAAACAAAAAAAAAATTACAAAAATTTCAAAATTTTGTCAAATTTTTTCGGTCACCGAATTTGGAATTTTATACTTAGTGTACAGTTTATTTTGACGCTCATTGTACATACACTCATGGATATATGAGTAGGTTTAGGTTTAGGTCGGAGTGGTAGCTTTGATATCGCAAAGCTCACTTGAGCACGCATAGCGGCCCGTTGTGATGCCAACGCAGTCCCTGTACTGACCAAGTTCCACCAAAATCATGGAAGAGGAAGAAGTTGGTCAGCGCAAGGACTGCACATCAAAAGCACGACTACTCTACACTGGAAAACCAGCCAGAAAGTTTGATGAACGAAGCTATATCCTTGATATCAATAGATGATAGCTCTGTCAAGCTGACAAGAAATGGGGAATCAAATAACCTATATCTACACCTAGCAAGACGGACGCTGACAAAGAAAGTGGATAACAGTCTCCTCTTCCTCAGCGGATCTGCATCCTCATTCTTTCCGCGTGTCTACCCATAACGCAATGACCTGTAAGCATAGCGCAATGGTCGCTGTGGTTGAGATGACATCACGACCAATACCATGTAATTGTTTGGTACGCCTTCTATCCATCAAGGGCCAGGGGAGATACTGGATCAACCTCCAGAATAGTGGAGTGATCAGAAGGTACAATGTGCCAACGAGACAGTGCATTAAGTCTAGTCGCAGCAAACTTAGTCGCCTGCTTAGCGATAAGCACAGTAGGAAGCCAGTTGAGCATTGCGAACAAGGCTTTTGTGGGGGTGGTGCGCAGAGCGCCAGTTATGTAAATGGCCGCAGACCTTCTGACCTTGTCAAGAAGTCTGACGTTGCGTTGTCTGTTTAGAGCAGTCCGCCAGAAAGCAACACCGTATAAGAGGTTGGGTTCGATGACCGTAGAATATATCCAACGCATGATCTTTGGGCGAAGACCCCATCTGGTTCTACTACAGCAGTAAGCAGCACATGCCGCCTTACGTGCCCTAGCAGCCAGATTCGCCCTCCAGTTGAGCTTGAGATCGAGGGTCAGGTCCAGATATTTAACCTTGGGACTTAACGTGAGTCTGGTCCCGCATATGCTGGGAGGATATATGAGTAAGGAGAATATACTTTTATGTTGTCACAAGAGAGAAGAATTTTATGGGTGGGGGATTAAGTTTTCACCAATTGCTCATAATTGCAGTGGGGCAGAGCTAATGATAATGTTCTAATAATTCTAGATTTATGCTCTAACAATGCAGCTAAATACCTTTGTTTTCCTGTTCGTCATTAGATATAAAAATTCGCTTGTTGTTCTGTGGTTCATTTGCACAAAATCTGGTCAAGTGATTTTCTGCGGATCTTTACATACATAATTGATCATTACAACCCTTCACTCGGGATTACGACCTAGCTTCTCACACCACTTATATTGTATGTGTCAATTTCATACATGAGTGACAAGACCTACAGTTTAAAGTCGACTCCGAACGACCGATTTTTGAAAAACTTTTCATGGCAATTCTTACTTACTCTCGGAGTTTTTGCTAGAAATTTATAGAGATGAAGTCGCCGAAGAAATAATTTTTCGTATTTCGTTTTGATGTTTGGCCTTCTCTGTTTAATTAAAACTTCAATTTCAGATCGTTGACATCTTGATATGATCGTTGGGTTCAGCCATCCTTACTTAAACTAGGATGATGGAAATGGAAAGAATTCTTCTCAACTACCTTCTATAAATTCTATACACATTTTTGCGCTGAAGAAGGCTGCTGAGAGGAAGTCGCCGATGCAAAATTTTTCATATTGCATTTTGTTCACGTCTAATAAAAGACAACACACTGCTTTCTAGACTACGGTGACTTCAGTGGTAAGGTGTGACACTCATTAGAAATGAAACCTCCATTGTGGTCCTGTCAAGTGATTTTCTGCATATCTTCACTTACTTCTTTGGTCATAATAACCCTCTTCTCATAATTACGACCTAACTTCTCACACCACTTATGTATGTTGCGCGTGTTAATTTTATACCTGTGTAGCGGGACCTACAGTTTCAAGTTGACTCTGAACGACAGATTTCTGAGAAACCTTTCTTAGCGAATTTATTTAATCTTAGAATTTTTGCCAGAAGACTGCTGAGAGAAAATCGCCGAGTAAATATTTTCTCATATTTAGTTTTATTTGAGATGTCTGGGTTCGGGTTTGAACCACTGCCGTACGTCTAATAAGCCAACTCATTACCTTCTAAATTTATCAATTAAAGTCGACTCCGAACTACAGATTTTTTGAGAAACTTTTCATTGCAATTTTTATTTTCTCTCAGATCTTTTGCCAGAAGAGAGGTTGACGTCATTACAACTCTTCAATCATGATTACGACCTAGCTTCTCACGCCACTTATGCTGTGTGTGGTAATTTTATACATGAGCGGCATGACCTGCATTTTAAAGTCGATTCCGAACAACAGATTTTTTTGAGAAATTTTTCATGGGAGTTTTTATTTATTCTCAAAGTTTTTGCCAGAAGACTGCAAAGAAAAAGTTGCCAAAGAAATGTTTTATTTTGTACGAAATGTCTTAGACGGGGGTTGAACCACGGTCTCTCCTTTAGTAAGCCAACACACTACCTACTAGACTATGGCGACTTCAGTAGTAAAGTGCCATATTCATTAGATATAAAACCTTCTTTGTGGTCATGCGGAAAACCTGACAAAGTGAGTTTCTTTGGATCTTCAGTTGTCCTGTTTTTTGGTGTCAGATGGTAGTGGTCGTCTTATGATCCAAGATCCAGGCTATTGGCTAGTGTCCAAACATGTGTTGGACTAGCCATTCTTTGATGGTAACACTTTTTTTTCACTTAATTCTGATTTCGCTATGATGAATGATTATCGCATATTGCAATATATTTCAGTGAAACGCATTAAATAGTGTGAATTAATTTCCATATTGAGCACATCCCGTTATAATAAAAAAATGAAACGATATGATACGACACACAGCCCTATTTGTGGTTTTTATATCCTTAAGCCTGGTAAATAATTAATTTCATTTACCTGACCCTGTCTACCGTTATTGTTTTTCCCAATTTCAAGGCCTTTCATCTAATTTGTTATGAATCCTGTGTGTAAATTAAATTTGCTATGAAGTTGCTTTTATTTTTCCTTGAAATATTGTTGTTTTTCAATATCACTCTACCAGTCTGTCTGTCTCATAATCAATTTGATTGTTTGAGTTTCTTATTGACTTTTGGCTTGTTTTTTGCGTATCTCACTCCAGTGTATTTAGAATATGAAATTCAATAGAATGAAAGCAAAATGTAAAGTAATCTGTTTAATTGTATACACTTCATTAGAGATTCTCTATCACCTGCGTTTTTATGGTGCTGCTGTTAAGGCCACAAAATAAACAAACAAATAAAGGACAAAAGAAAAATGATATCTTTCGAGCGGTTTTAACGTTTTAATTCCATATGGCCGGGTTGATATTAACAAATTTAATGCAGAAAGTATGACAGGACATTAAGGAAGTTGTTTATTTTGAACTTCTCTGGATTGATCAGTAGAAAATGCATTGTGACAGCCGAAGACGACATGCATCTTAGGGAACACGGCAGAAAGTATGAAAACTTGGCTTGGAAGCTTGATGCATACACAGTTGAACCCGAATTTTTGCACCTTCAGAGTATAATTCATTTCTATCTCTGCAGAACTCTCTTAGTGATGTATTGTATCAATTTTTCAAGCCCCCATCCTTTCGAACGCTCAGTTCTAAAATCTAGTCAATATAAGCAGAAGGGTGGCCCAACAAACTTGGTTACCGAATTTCAGAAGTGCTGTGTCCAGAAGTCGTAGTAGTAAGTAGAAGGTCGCCGTAGTATAGTAGGTAGTGTGTTGGCTTACTAGACGTAAGGCCACGGTTCAAACCCCAGATCAGACATCAAAACGAAAATATGAAAAAATTTTTCTTCGGCGGCTTCCTCTCAGCAGATTTCTGGCAAAAACTCTGAGAATAAATAAAATTGCCATGAAAAGTTTCTCAAAAATCTGTCGTTCGGACTCGACTTTAAACTACATAGGAGGTGTGAGAAGCTAGGCCGTAATCCGGACTGAAGGGTTGTAATGGCCAATTATGTATCTATGTATGTATGTATGTGTGTCCAGCAGTGGATAGCAGGGAAACCAGGGAAATACTTGCGTTCGACAAGAGATACTGCGCTATTGGCAATTTTGCTGACAAGCTCATTCCGAAACGCCTGGAATAGTGCAGAAGCTGCCAGGATGTAGAGAAAGCCGAATCGGTCCAACAGCTTTTATGCGAGTGCCCTATACTTTAGAACAGACATTATCGGTTTTTGGGTGACAGAACGTTTGGAGGTCTGAGCTTGGTGGCGAATATGCCACTAAGGGATCTGGCTGGTTTCTTTCGAAGTTCGAGTAGTTCGAACCCACCACTAACGGACTATGGCAAGGGGGCTTATCTCACACTGGGTAACACAATGGGCCATATGGCCACCAAGTGAACTTGCATGTCAACGCCAACCCGTTAATCTAACCTAACCTAAGCACAATAGCAATCACAATCGGACAGTTACTATTGGGAATTGAACGACCTATCCTTACACTAGGAAGCTAAAGTACTACCTACTACACTACCAAGGTTGTTGTGGTAGGGCACATTGAAATAGCAATATATTCCATTTTGAAAAATAATTTTCTTTTTATCAGTAATTTTCTTTATTTTCCATTTTCCTTTCCTTTTTCTTTTTCTTTATAATTTCTATAACGTTACTAAGGATACAATATGTTATGATGAGGCTATCATAACAATTTTTGCTATTCTTGCTACTATTAATTCCCGAGCTTTTGCTACAATATGGCGTAATGTATAGAATGTTGCTTTAATTAATTGTGCTGAGTAAACAAATAGCAACAGTCGATATTTTGTAATTAAAAAAAACGAAAGAGAAACAAAAACAAAAACAAAAGAATCATTATCTCTGCCATGGCAAGTCTTCTATCTCTCCGCCTGTCTATTAACGTGGCCATCCAGAAAATTTCTTTTTTTTTGCCATGTCAAGCCATTGATTTTATATTTTAACTGCCAGCCATTGTAGAATATTACAAAATAAACAGAACATAAGAATAACACTCTGATAAAATCATAGAAGAAGATTAAATAGATAAAAAGAAAGAAGAAGAAATGAAACTGATGATGATGATGATTAAAAATCTCAACATTTGAGGGTCATAGGATGGATGGATGATGCCTGTGGTGCTGCTGGTTCGTAGGTGTAACAAGTGGTCGTGATGTTAAAATAGTCTCCAGCATAAGCTTCAGTTGTAAAGTTCACATTTGATTTGATTAGGTTTGTTGAGTTGAATTGAATCTGTTTTCTGTTTTTTTTAAGAAAACTAATTAAAATCTAAACGAATATCTATGGATTGATTTAGAAATCAATTTATTCCGCACTTGAAATATCCTACAGCTTTATTTATGATAATGAATAGGAAATTTCTAAACGTTTGATAGGTAGTATTAACTAATTTGGAACATCAAAAGTAAGATGTTGCCTTATCTTAACCTACTTACTTACTTAATTGGCCATTAACAACCCGATTAACGGATTTCGGCCTGCCTTAACACATCCTTCCAGGCGCCTCTGCTTCTTGCGCACCTACGCCAATTGGTCACATCAATCGATGACAGGGCTTCCTCGATTTGGTCCTTACAACACAAACAAGGTCGTCCAATTCGCCGATTTCGGCAGATCCCCGCATCAAATACCCGTCTTGCCGGAGCATCCTCCTCCATTCAAATGACATGACCGAGCCAGCGCAGCCGCTGTATTTTAATACGCTGCACAACGTCTATGTCGTTGAGGAGCTCATACAGCTCACTGTAGGTTTGGATGCGGGAATCAACGCCAACTCGCACTGGACCGAATATCTTAAGTAGGATTTTTCTCTTGAATACCTTTAAGGCTGCTAAATCAGTGCTTAGTAGTGTCCATGCCTCTGCGCCATAAAGAAGCACGGGGAGGATGAGCGTCTTGTAGAGTATTAGTTTTGTCATACAAGAGAGGTCTCTGCTACTCAATTGCCTATTCAGACCATAGTAGCAACTGTTGGCAAGAGTGATCCTGCGCTTGATCTCCAGACTGACATCCTAACCTAAATGACTAAATTTTCTAAGGAAATCTTTGTCTGCAACGCCGGGACAGCTTCTCGGTATGCTGGTCAATAGAAACGGCCTTCAATAATCTTAAAAACCTATACCTGATGTGTTATTGCGTATGCATTCCCCTTCCAATTTCTTTACTAAACTTTTTATATCATTATTCAGCCTTCGTTGGCTTAAGATTCCCACATTTTAGCGATGATATCATACCAAACATAACTCGCCTCTGAGAAGTATAAGAAGTTTGTATTTATGCACTTAACTGGAAGTCTACACGATTTAATCTGTGAATGCATAACATACATACATACATACACACATGATTGGTCATTAGAACTCTTTAGTTAGGATTACGCCCTAGCTTCTCACAACATTCATGTTGTGTGTGTTAAATTTTATCCACTGAGTGGCGGGACCAACAATTCTCAGTCGACTCATAATGACAGACTTTTGAGAAACTTTTTCATGACAAATTTATTTACTCGTAGAGCTTTTACAAGAAATCTGCTGAGAGGAAGTCGCCGTAGAAATATTTTTTCATATTCGTTTGCTTGGAGATGTTTGTCCTGGGTTGTGAACTGAGGTATCGCGTATAATAAGTTAAAATACTGCCTACTAGACTATGGCAACGTCAATGCTTAAATCGTATAAAAATTTCTATTTCGAAATCAGACCAAATTTCTTCTGCTTGAATTAGATGCGTGGTATCTTTGATAAGATCGGTTTTATTTAGATTTCTATCCTAGTTCGCTCCATTTAAAGTAATCAAACAGCCTTTCAAGTCAATTTTTTGTCTGTTAAGCCAATTGTCCAAATGAAACTGTCGTATAAGGTAATGGATCATGTTCCATAAGCACGGAGCAAAAATATTTCAGATTCCAAAGAAGTTTTAATAGGACACCATCTATGCATACATATATACATAATTGGTCATTACAACCCTTCAGCCGGGATTATGACCTATCTTCTCACGCCACTTACGCCACTTGTGTGTGCTAATTTTATACATGAGTGGCGAGACCTACAGTTTAAAGTCGACTCCGAAAGAAAGATTTTTTTGAGAAACTTTTCATGGCAATTTTTATTTACTCACAGAGTTTTTGCTAGAAATCTGCTGAGAGGCAGGCACAGAAGAAATATTTTCATATTTGCGTTTTGATTTTGATCTGGGATTTGAACCGTGGCCTTACGTCTAATAAGCCAACACAGTACCCACTATACTATGGCGCCTTCAATACCATCTATGAATTACTCAAATTCATAGAAGAGGAGGAGCTTAAATTTAACGCTAAAATTTGTGGAATATTTATGATTTATATCCTAACAGCCGTTTAGTAAATGAATGTATTTAAATTTCAATTTGTTTACATATTCATTATATACATTTAAATTTGAAAATTTAATAATCTTCTCAAGCCTAATGGCTTGTTTATTTGTTTAAATAAAATTATTTGTTTATAATAAATAAAATAAACTTTTGTCTTAGCATATCGACTTAAACTAATTAAGATTAAAACACAAAAACGAATAAAAAAAATTTGAATTAAATTAAAAGGAACTCTCTAAAGAATATCTTTTTTTAATCTTTAGAAACTCCATTCACTTTAATAAACTCACACAATAAATGGCAGAACGGAAGATAAAAGCATTAAAAAATTTCATTTCATTTGATTTCAAGTGAACACAAATACAACATAAGAGTTGGTATTCAGCAGAAATCAGTTTGCAATTCAATTAATTGTTTTACTTCAGGTATTTTTTACCCTACAACACCGTCAATGTATGTACATAGATTGGATTTAGTAATACAAATCGATTCAATGGAGAAAACTTGATACACAAAGTTTTGTAATCAAAGTATCGACTGTAATTTAAAAAAAAATTGGGAAATATTTCCTTACAAGTCGAGACAAAACCTGTTAAAATAAGTCACAGTATCATAATTGGTCATTACAACCCTTCAGACAGGATTACGACCTAGCTTCTTACATCACTTATGCTGTGTGTTAATTTTATACATAAGTGGCGGGATCTATAGGTTCAAGTCGATTCCGAACAACAGATTTTTGAGAAACTTTTCATGGCAATTTTATTTTTCTCTCAGGGTTTTTGCCAGAAATCTGCTGAGAGGAAGTCGCCGAGAAATATTAAAATTTTATTTTGTTAGCGATGTCTGACCTGGGGTTTGAACAGTGGCCTCACGTCTAATAAGCCAACACACTAATTACTAGACTACGGATTTCTGTATAATTTACTCCAGATTAATTAGGTCCAACGGAGAGGTTGTAGTCATTATTATTAAAACTGCCTACTTGGATCCAATAAGTCTAACTGCTAGTTAAGCAATAGATAGGTAGCTAGGTAGGTTAAAGAAGACCAATTAAGGGTCTCGTGCCTATTGACATATACCTAAGCCATCATGTAGGCTTGTAATTTTTATAGGAGGTCTATATCTTGTACAAACTCCCTTCAACATTTCATTCCAGTCCTCTAAAATAAGTTAAGTCTGGTATAGTGTTAGGGTAGTCGCCGTAGTCTAGTATGTAGCGTGTTGGGTTATTAAACATGTGACCTCCGTTTAAACCCCAGTTAGATATACATACCAACACAACGAAATAAAAAAATAATATTTTTTAGGAGACTTCCGCTCAGCTGAAGTTGTGATAGAACAGTGGAACAAGGGACACATTGCCACATTGGTTTAATTTATCAATAAGTCCGGATGCCTACTGCCATTAACAAGCAATTTCACCTTCTCTTTTGAGTATCCAGAAGTCTTAAAATAAATTTGAATACACTGGCTTATCGTCTTTGAACTGTAGGTCCCGCCACTCATGTATAAAATTAATG
The DNA here is from genome assembly GCA_936449025.2 of Sarcophaga subvicina. NCBI lineage: Eukaryota > Metazoa > Arthropoda > Insecta > Diptera > Sarcophagidae > Sarcophaga > Sarcophaga subvicina. The sequence continues at coordinate 107,433,085 of OW388083.2, read as the reverse complement.
CACACAACATACGTGGTGAGAGAAGCTAGATTGTAATTCTGACTGAAGGGTTGTAATGACTATTTATGTATGTGTAGTATCATACCCTAAATATTTTGATGTTGAGCTTACGAAAGCCGGGTTAATGACACAAAAATTGCTTCATCGTTTCGATGTCTTTACCATTTGTATTCATCATTTTCCACCACGACAATTCGGTTCAAATGTCCAAGTAAGGCGGAATGATCCGTGAGCACGACCATTTGAGTGCTTAGGTTGCCGTTAATGAGTTTTAAAATACTCACGGTTCTATTGACATTAGGTTCACCCCAACAGTGCTGAGCAATTGAATCACTTCACATGTGCAGTTTTTACGAACATAAATAGCCGTCTGTCAGTCCAGTTTATTCGATCGTACCCAGGAATTTTCCAAGGATAACAAGAGCAAGTACATCGTTATAATTTTTTACAAAGGATTTCAATACACTTTTATCCGAATAGTCCTTATAGAAGAAGTCCTAAGTACGGTTAACTTTTTTCAGTTTCTATAATTCGGTCGCTATGCCGTTAAACATTACACTAGTGTGGGTCGGAGCTTCACATCAAAAAGTACGAAATTGTCTTGGGGACTAAAATTCCAAAATAAGTTCCCATAACATTCCATAAAATGCATTGCATGGTCGGATAGGGTAGGGTAGGGTGTAACACCAACCCAGCTCGATTGCTTTACAATTTTTTTAATTTTTGTTTGTTTGTTTGTTTGTTTTGATTATTCTTTGTTTTTTTTTTAATGTTCAAAAATTATATTCCCTGACACGCTAATGAATTAATTCAAGTTCAGTCGGTGAACAATGGAATAAAAAAAAAACTACAACAATAACTACAAATTGATTTCATTTCATTTATTTGAGAAAATATTCAGTTTTTTTTTTTTTAATTAACGACCTTGTCTGTATGGAAACAGAGAAGAATTAAACAAAGTGTTTTTGTTGTTGTTTTTCAATTGAAAACAATAGAAATTTAATAAAAAAACGAAAAAACCTGTGTACCCAGTTTGTTGGACAAATTTTAAAACAAGGAGTGCATTAATACGTATCAAAAATAAAAATTAAATTCATGGATTTGGATTATTTGAAATTCTATTTTCAAAAGAACGACGATTTATAAATAATATTACCACTCCAAAGTAATGCCGCTGATAAGATGTGACCTTTTAGGGAGATTTTCGAATGCAACACATCGTAGGAAATTATGGCATATGAGATTATGGCATGTTTATCGACCTATGCTCAGAAATAGCTCAGAAATGTAGTGACCATGACTTCTTGAAATATAAAATCAATCATATGGTACGAACTGACTGACTAAGGTGCCGATGTTATAAATATTTTGTCACGGTACTTTTCTAAAGCTCCTCATGATGGTTAGCTACGATGAAATTCGATATTCAATACGATGTAGATTGAAATTCTTTGTTAAAGGTTACGTATCATTTTTTATTTTTTGTTTGTTATTTTTTGCCGTAGTCTAGTAGCCGTAAGGCCGCGTTATTAGACGTGAGACCACGGGTCAAACCCATTATTTTTGTTTGTTTTGGTAGTTGACGTAGTCTAGTAGACGTGAGGCCACGTGTCAAACCCAAGGTCAAGCATTTCCAACAAAACAAAATATAAAAAAATATTTCTTCAGTGACTTCCTCTAAGCAGATTTCTGGTAAAAACTCTGGGAGTAAATAAAAAATATGTCATGAAAAAGTTTCTCAGAAATCTATGGCTCGGAGTCGACTTTAAACTGTAGGTCCCGCCGCTCATGTATAAAATTAGCACATACACATCAGTGGTGAGAACGACTAGGTTGTAATACTGACTAAAGGGTTGACCTGTTGTTTTTCAACAACATAAGTTATTGATTTCACTTCAGTAAAGAATATGGTCTCATGTACGGAGTGCTTATGTAATGGATTGCACCTGTATGTTTTGAGTTGGAGAAACCCCTTCTAATGTAGATCTCCAGTCACAAGCAATATGCTACCCACGTATTAATTCTATGGAATATATGGTAAGCAATCATCTTGTCAAATATTTAGAGACTAACAATGTGATTTGAACTAAGAAATGAGGACTCTGCAATACTCTCTGAATGGTGGGATCATCCAATACTTTGGTAATAGTAAGATTGTGTCTCTTATAACCGCCGCAGTCTAGTAGGTATTGTGTTGAGTTATTACACGTAAGGCCACGGTTTAAACCCCATGTTAGACATTTTCAACAAAACGAAAGATGAAAAATATGTCTTCGGCGACTTCCTCTCAGCAGATTTCTGGCAAAAACTCTGAGAGTAAATAATTTGCCATGAAAAGTTTCTTAAAAAATCTGTCGTTCGGATTCGACTTTAAACTGTAGGTTCCGCCACTCATATATAATTGGTGTGAGAAGCTAAGTCATAAACCTGACGGAAGGGTTGTAATGACCAATTATGTATGATTGAGAAGTCGCCGTAGTCTAGTAGGTAGTGTACTGGCTTATTAGACGTAAGGCCACGGCTCAAACCCCAGGTCAGACATCTCCTACTAAACGAAATATGAAAAAAATTTCTTTGACGACTTCCTCTCAGCAGATTCCTGGCAAAAACTCTGAGAGCAAATACAAATTTATATGAACAGTTTCTCAAATAAAAATCTGTCTTTCGGAGTCGCTTTTCAACTGTAGGTCCTGCCACTCATGAATAAAATTGACACCCGCAACATAAGTGGTGTGAGAAGCTAAGTCGTAATCCTGACTGAATGGTTGTAATCCTGACTGAAGGGTTGTAATATGTATGTGTTTGTAAGAATGTGTCTCTAGATATTGCCTCAATATTCTCTCAATTTATTTTGCCAATATTCGACCGAGAACAGAATATCACTGCTATAGATGAGCCAGTGTATTGAAATTTATTTTAAGACTTCTGGACACTAAAAAGAGAAGGTGAAATTGCTTGTTAATGGCAGTAGACATCCGGACTTATTGATTCATTAGATCAACGTGACAATGTGTCCCTTGTTCCACTGTTCTGTCACAACTTTAGCTGACTGTGCTCGAGGGAAATAAAGGAAATTTTTACGCATTAGTTGACTGCCTCATAGACAACCATTTTGTGTCAATTAACATGCGACCTGCATAGTACATTCCATAGACAATTAGTTCCTTAGATGCTCAACATTCCTCACAGAAATGTTTTCTGTCAATTACAATCTAAATCAAATTTCTCTTGTCTCTTCTTCAACCCATTTTCTTATTTTAAGAGCGGGTATGACCAAAGGGTAATTTTTAAGATAAAATCAGCAATAAATTTACGCCATTTTTATTTAAAAAGAAATATACGTACTTATTAATTAAAATAATTTCTGAAATACGGCTACCTTTTGCGTTCATTGAGCGTATAATATTCGTAGTCAAATAATAATTAAAGAGTTTTTAATTTAATGCCTTAAATATCGATAGCCGTGATAATTATTATCAGGCAAGCGTTGCAATTTTTTATTATTCAATGCCATAATGGTATCGTCATTTTCAATCAAACGTTTAAAACTTGCAATAATAAAACCGGAGGGTAGTTGATGGCTGTTCAATTCGGGGGATGGATTCCGCAATGGTAATTAATTAACTCGAAAGATGTTATCATTGTATCAATTTCAGTGTCCTTCCTAGATGGGTTTCTTTTGCTACAATGTGTTTCAATCATTACTTATTTACACACTCTGTACACTCAAATGTACAAACAACAGACAAATTAACACTGAGATCCCCTTGTTATTTCCATTACCACGTGTCAATAGGGTGACAAAATCGACAACATTTCCCTTTACTAAGGGATAAATATTGCTTCTGCGAAGCAATTCGTGACTAGTAAAGTAATTCGCATAAAATATTGAACATCTGTAACCAGGAGACAATCATCACTTTTAAATTGCTTGAATATTTATGAACATTAAGGTGTGTGTGTATACCCGTTTGCCTGTGTGCATGTGTGAATATCATTACGTAGGTGTTGCCAATTGTTTAACACCTGTATGCTTTTTAACGCAGCAATTATTTATGTACACGATAAGTGGTGGCATTTATAAGTGGCTTAGGGAAAATCAATACTCAATACTATTTAAACAAATGTATGTGCTTGCTTACTTGAAACTTTAAATGGAGTTTTTGAGCAAATTTAAGTTAAAGCAAAAAAGCGAAATTAAAAATTAGTTCGAAAGGGTGGAGGCAGTGACATAAAAAAAATAAAGAGAAACGGAAAACACCCAAACTTTTGCTAGATCATTACAGTGGATGGAGATTTCAGTTTTGTATATGACTATCCAGAAATAGCCTGAGGATAGTAACCAATTCATTGGCCTATTGGAAGTCGCCGTGGTCTAGTAGGTAGTGTGTTGGCTTATTAGACGAAAAGCCAGGGTTCGAGCCCGAGGAAAGACATCAAAATAAACACAAAAAGTATTTCTTCGGCGACTTCCTCTCAGCAGATTTCTGGCAAAAACTCTGAGAGCGAAATAAAATTGCCATGAAAAGTTTCTCAAAAATCTGTCGTTCGGAGTCGACTTTAAACTGTAGGTCCCACCACTCATGTATAAAATTAACGCACACAACATAAGTGGTGTGAGAAACAAGGTCGTAATCCTGACTGAAGGGTTGTAATGACCAATTATGTATGTATTGGCCAATATGCAAATTCAGTGATTAGCAAAAAAGTCCATAAAAAACATACTTGGGACCTGTGCAGCGTCAATATATTTCAAAATGAGATAACTGGATACTTATCAAAAATCGGCAAGGAATCGTTTTTTCGCTACTCATAAGCACTCATAAAATTTTGAATATAAGTGAGTCAACATTATTGAAATTAAACTATGTACTCTGATTCATTCGTTCTCACTACATCATTGATTTATAAGTACAGGTTGCAATGAGTACGCATACAACGTTGACATCAAACTCATAACATTCGAAATATGTTTGATTCATAAGCCTACTCATTTAGTTTCATAACTTTAGAACTTATAAATGATTCGATTGACTCGTGAATCATTCATCAAAATTTACAGTCTTAGTAGTTGTTGCATTTACAAAAAAAAAAAAAAGTCAGAGCAGCAAGCAGTGCAAACACACAACCATTTAGTGAGTATTGCAGTGTTCGTACGCGAATCATACTTATTTTGTGATTGGTGTATACGATGAGTCCTGGAGAGTCGTAATCAATAACATCATACGTGTTGTTAAGTACGAATATTATGAGTACTTCAAAGTTTAAATATGAGTAGATGTTCCATGGTATTAAAATAAATATGAATGCGTTTAAGTATCAGAAATTAAGAGTATGACACGATTCTACTCATCTTTTTGAATACTCATTGCTGATCTCTGATACTTATCAAGTACTAGTACCTGAGAACTGTCTGGACATCATGGTTGGGGACGACAATATAAGGAAACGCTTTAAACAGCACTCAAAAATCTGAAAATTTGCTTTTCTAGTTGTCATATCTATTATTTACCCTTCAGTCAGGATTACGACCTAGCTTCTCACGCCACACATGTGTGGTGGGACCTACAGTTTATATTCGATTCCGAACAACAGATTTTTTAGAAATTTTTCATGACATTTTTCTCGCAGACTTTTAACCCAAATCTGTTGAGAGGAAGTCGCCGTCATATTTTCGTTTTGTTAGATATGTCTGACCTGAAGTTTAAACTGTGGCCTCACGTCTAATAAGCCAATACTTTACCTACCATATCTGTCATTTATATTTTTTAATTACTTATTAAACCATCCACGCATCAGCGCCTTTAATATCAACATGTTAATTTTTTTTATTTCAAACAAAGACAAATCTTGCAGAATAAAAGAGATAGAGAGAGAGAGAGTGAGAACGAAAAACAACGGTAGCAATAAAAACCAAACAATATAAACAACCTTCAATTAAATTGCAGCAGCATGTTTGTAATACAACCACACAAATACCCTCCCACCCACCTGAAAATCACAATTTTCTGTAATACGCTCTTTTACACCAAATTCATATCCGTTGTTTTGGTGTAATACTCAATAACATGCATACATACATACGTATATACATGTGTAAATGTGTACAGTATGCGTGGGCTTTTGGCATGTGTAATTGTATGATGAGTTACGCAGTGGTATTTGAGAATTTTATGCTTCTGTCAATAAAATTTACAACTTAATTAGAATGTTTATTATTGTCGTTCGTCATTGTTTTTGTTTTTGTTGTTGGGTATTTCGCTATTGTTGTTATTTATGTTGTTATTTTGCATATTTTTTTATGTGTTGATTTGTTACACTTTCTCTTACACTGTCTCTCTCTCTCTCTTGCTTTGTGTGCCTGTAAGTGTGTGTTCTTTCACCTCTTAAAGCTTTAATGAGAATTCAAAAATTTTTATGGCAAAGCAACCCAAAGAGAATGCAGGAATTTTAATATGATTTTCACTCTCTTCTTTTGCCCATTGAATTGAAATTTAAATACCGTGTCTGTGTTTGTGTCTGTGCCTGGATTTGTGTTTGTGTTTCATGTTTATGGATTAGTTAAGCATTTGTTACTTTATTTAGGCAAGTAATCGAAAGGAATTGCTTCTTTAGAGCCAATATGGAGAATATTTAAGGATTTTTTTATTTCCAGAATATTATTACCGTTATTATGCCAATCGATTGAAATGTTAAATATTGATTATAAAGCTAAATATAGGTTATGTGATTTATGATTGCATATATTTTCGGCTCTGTGTCTGTATACCATTTTAAGTGCCAAAACAATTGTTTCTGATTTTATAGATTTTCAGTTTATGTTTCTTGTAAATATTTTTCTTCCTCTCGTTATTTTCCATCTTCTTTGCTCACAACAATGATTGTTTTTGACAACTGCTGTCACTTTGACGTCTGTTTTTTTGCCTATAAAAATGGTTTTTGAATTTTAAAACATTTTTTTCCTTGGGAAGCTGTCTCCTTCTCTAATACTTTCTCAAAAGCTTTCAGTTTCCGTAAATATTTTACAATAAAATTCCAACAAAAATTTCTATAATTTAAGCTGATGTTACCATATTCTCACATCATCCCTGTTGATGCATAAAATAGGGAATACAAATAATGAAATGAAAAAAACGAAGTAAAAAAAAGAGATATGAAAACATTTTAATGATTTCATTTTACTGTGTATGAATATGAATTTTATGTAAATTTATGATTTATTTTATGCCTCACTTTTTGTGGGTTTTTAAAAGGAATATTTATACGTTTTTTTATGGTTTTCTTCTTTCCTCTGTTATGCTAGGACAACATATAAAATCGCTTCTGTTAAATTTATTGCAAAGGAGGCTAATAAAATCCACTATCAGGGTGAATGTCTCTGCATATGTATACTTACATACCTTTTGTAGTTAATTTAAAAACTGTCACACTCTTGGGGATGACGTAATGTTGGAATATAACAGGATAATCTGCAAAAAAAAGTAAGAGAATAATGCATGAGTTTAAGCAGCAGCTTTAAAATTTTAAATTATTTTTCATTCATCATTTATTTATTGAATCTTAAATTTCATATTGAACTGAAAATATGTTTTCAAATTTTAACTCAGCATAATAAATAATATAAGTTCAGCTGGCATAGTTATTTCCATACATATGTATTTTATGTGGAAATGAGAAAGAGGCCATGGTAGTCTAGAATTTTGCAAGCCCAGGGATTTGGGTGTTTATTTCATTGATTTTTCATTTATCATTACTTTCTTACTTATGTAGTTCGGCATTACAACCCTTTAGTCAGGATTACAACCTAGTTTCTCACACCACCCATGTTATGTGTGATAATTTTGTACATGAGAGGCGGGACCTACAGCTTAAAATCGCCTCCGAACGATAGAGTTTTGAGGAAATTTTCAAGGCAATTTTCTTTATTTACAGAGTTTTTGCCAGACGAGAGGAAGAGGAAATCGCCGAAGAAATATTCTTTCATATTTCGTTTTGTTCGAAAAGTCTGAGTTGACGTGGTTCAAAACCTTGCTAATAAACCAATACACTACCTATTAAACAACGCTGACTTTAATATCAATTATCTTTCAGAATATTCTTCAATTGAACGTGGTTTTCCAGATGGCACGGTGCAGGTATTATAATTCGTATGCAATATATGGACATCTAGTCATCAGAGAGTGATCGAAAATGAGGTGGCATATAGGTTACCTTCCAAAATGTATCAATACAAAGTTTGTATGCAGTTCTACTACTGTATGTAAACTATGTAGATATGCAAAGTAACCAAACAATGCATCAATTGTAAATCCGATGCCTGATTGCTTTTTGACTGTGTTAAAAATACACATTGACTACGTTTTAAAATAGTATACATAGTAAACATTTTGTACAGCGGCATTATGAAACACAATACTTAGTTCAAACACAAAGCAACTAACATTTTGGAAGGCAGCTATAATCTGGCCAATAGAGTATTACAGAACATAGCTTGTAGAATGTATTGAAAACTTCAAAAAAAGGGAAACGTCATAGGAAAATATAAGCAGACGTTTAGAACAAAGGCAACTAGAGTACCCTGATGAGTGCCTTTACATGGCACTCTAGGCATGTTATGAAGACTTCAAAGGAACACTTTTTATAACAGTGCCCAGCTTTTGTAAGCACCAGATTTCAACAAAACTACAACAGACATAAACCAATCAGAGGACTGGACTGGAAGAAGATAAGGAAGTTTGTACAAGATACACACTTTGCACAGGAAATATGGTTCATTCCCTTAAGGGTGACCACACAATAAGCCTATCTGATAGCATTTCAAGCGCCCTAGTTAAAGTCGGCCTTATTGCTTCTTTTATTCCCGGTTATCTCGTCCTTTGAATGCTTTGCAGTGTCCTAATGTTACTTTTTCTAATCAATAACGACCATTAATGTTACAAACCTCAGGTCAGACTTCTCCACAAAATAAAATACAAAAAGTATTTCTTCGGCGACTTCCTCTCAGCAGATTTCTGACAAAAACTCTGAAAATAAATAAAATTGCCATGAAAAGTTTGTCAAAAATCTGTCGTCCGAAATCGACTTAAAACTATATGTCCCGCTGCTCATGTACAAAATTTACGCACACAACCTAAGTGGTGTGAGAAGCTAGGTTGTAATCCTGACTGAAGGATTGTAATGACCAATTATGTAGGTATGTATTTAGGTATGTTTCTAAAGTATGTTTGATCAAGTCTCTGATGGCATTTGTGTAGAGCCAGAGTATCATTCTTGGATTGAGAGAATTCATTTAGAATCTGTAGAATCTCTCTTAAATAAGGAGTAATACCAGGTGCTTTCACAGCTTAGCAGTAGGCCGATAGTGATGAGACGCATGGTAAATCTCTTCTCCTTCAACATGCCTACATCACATTGCTGTGCATTGCATCACTACGTGAATAACTTTCTGTTATTTAAGCATCTTGTTACTGGTTTTGTTTATACCAGAAGCCTTATTAGTTAGCTGTACTGAAGGCACAGCTATAGCAGTGTAAACAAGGATTACAAATGCTCAACAAAAAGCGCAGTCTATTCATCATAATCTATTGCCTAACCTCTAGAGGTGTTTAGTTAAGAGGAACAATGATGATTAATTACCTTAAAGTATACGGCATTCTTTTACTGTCTGCGTTTCCCTTTTTTTTCTTGCTCTCTCTCTAATCAGTAATTGAGCCACATATCTGTATCTGGTGTAATTGATTTCCAACTAACCTTGACTAAACGAGAAAAATGCAACAGAAAATGTATCGTATTTTACATGGAAACAAACGAAACAATAGAGAAACAAACGGAGAAGACAGAGAATCGTTTGTTGTAAAATAAATAGAAAATAGAAACCAGAAGACAGAAAGACAGACAAAGACAGACACAATGTCTGTTGCATTAAAATTCTATTTCAATGAAGTGGCATACAAAGACCTAACCAAAGAACTAACTTCACTGATGTGAACGCATTTGACTGATTGCATGTGATTGGAATGGTTGGGGCCAATAGACCGACCAACAACTGGTCAACCATACTTACTAAACGAATGAAAGAATGAATGAAAAACTGCTACTCAAGTTGACAGTGCAAAAAAACGGGGATAAGAAAAGGAATGCGAATCCCATTGAATGCAAAAGTATATGAAGGAAGAGAAGGAATTTGAGTTAAAAAGATAGAAAAAAAAACAACCTCTTCCTACCCGTTAAATTGTCATTTGCAATAATTTTCCACATTCTTGTCTGTCTATCACAGTTTTTTTTCTCTCTCTCTACTTACTGTGGCATAGAAGTTGGCAGAAAAAGTTGACAGAATGTTTTGAATTCGTTTTTTTTTGTTTTCCTACAAATTGTTGCCACTGCCATTAGTTGCAAGCATTTGTTGCAAGTGGTTTTTTGTCATTGATGTTAAGAATTTCAAAGAGGAAAAGACAACAAAAACAACAACAACAACAAAAAATTATTTAAATAATTTGCAGCGTTTTTTTCCGTCTCTTATTTATTGTACTTGTGACAGCGACAGAGACGGAGACGGAGGGTTTTCAGTCATATTTATTGCCAATTAAACGACAATTAAAGCAATATTGTGAAGAAAAAAAATAGACAATCGTGCTGCATTATTGGATACTTGTTATGTCAGTAATTTTGAAATTTATTCGATAAACTCTGTCATTTTGAAATTTGAGTAACGTTTCGAAATATTTCCCTTGCATAGGCATAATATCCGGTACAGATAGACGATATATTTTGTGGGAACTAAAATTAAAATAAAAATTGATTCAAGAAAGATTGCGAAAGCAAGCCTTTTTGGCGTAAGTAGATAAGACAGTAATTAAGTAAAAAAGAACCATTGAAAAACCGGCAATTTAATAAAAATAACACAGCCATTTCATCTAAGATAAAATTCACTTCAAATTTATTTTCAGAACTTCCTGATAAGAGCCACAAATTCAGTCTAAATTGGTTTGCTTGGCTTGTGGTTCGCGATCTGAAGAGACCTTTTATATTTAATCCTCTTTACAAAACTTACAATCGATTATAATTAGCATTTGAGATCTTTATTTACTCTGATGTAACTGTACCTTGTTTACAATGTTGTAAGGGCTGTAGTCTAGTAGTAGTGTGTTGGCTTATTAGACGTGAGGACTCGGTTCAAACCCCAGATTAGACAACTCCAACATAACGAAATATGAAAAAATATTTCGTCGACAACTTTTTCTCATCAGATTTCTGGCAAATACTCTAAGAGCAAATAAAACTGCCATGAAGGGTTTCTCAAAAAATTCTTTAAACTGTAGGTCATCTTGGGTCAATTATGGATAAAATTAACACACACAACATAAATGCATTAAGAAATTAGATCGTAATCCTGACTAAAAGATTGTAATGACTAATTATGTTTGTATACATGTAGTGTGCCTTCAGTACAGCTAAGTAATGAAGCTCCTGGTATAAACAAAACCAGTAACAAGATGCTTAAAGGACAGAAAGTTCACGTATTCAGGTTGAAGGAGAGAAGATTTACCATGCGTCTGATCACTATCGGCCTACAGCTAAGCTGTGACAGCGCCTGGATGGTGGTCCTTATGTAAGAGAGATTCTACAGATTCTAAATAGATTCTCTCAGTCCAAGAATGATACTCCGTCTTGTGTAGGGACGTCGTGACGTGCCGTCAGAAACTTGATAAAAACATGCTTTAGTAACATAGTGGTCGTCATTGATTAGAAAAAGTAACGTTAGTACACTGCAAAGCATTCAAAGGACGAGATAACCGAGAATAAAAGAAGCGATAAGGCCGATTTTAATTAGGGCGCTTGAAATACTATCAGATATGCTTATTGTGCGCTCATCTTTAAGGGCATGAACCATATTTCCTATGGAAAGGCTGTATCTTATACAAACTTCCTTATCTTCTTTCAGTTCATTGATTGGGTTATATCTGCTGTAGTCTTATTTAAAACCGAAGCTTACGAAAGCTTGGCAATGTTATAAAAACAGTGCCGTTGATGTGTTCACATGCTTAAGGCGAGTCAAGTAAGTGCTCTTCATCATGTTAATCAAGTAGTATTTATTCCAAGCGCCTCAGCATATTTTCTTACAGCATTATTGCCTCACAATAGTCCATGTGACGTTTCCTTCCTTTTTTGAAGTTTTCAATACATTATCCAAACAAAGTTCTGTAATCTCTTGGCCAGATTATATGTCACCTCATTTCCGATCACTCTCTGATGACTAGATATCCTGATATTGCATACGTATTATAATAGATGCACCATGGCATTGGGCAAACTACGTTCAATTCAAAATTATTCTGAGGGATATTTCATGCTGAAGTCGTCGTCGTCTAAGAGGTAGTATATTGGCTTATTAGCAAGGTCTTGAACCACGTTTAAGCTCAGACATCTCGAACAATATGAAATATGAAACAAGATTTCTTCCGTTACTTCCTGAGAGTAAATAAAAAATTTCATGAATAGTTTCTCAAAAATCTATCGTTCTGGGTAGACTGTAAACTATAGGTCTCAGCACTCATGCACAAAATTAACACACACAACATGGGTGGTGCTAGGTTGTAATCCTGACTAAAAAAATGGTTGTAATGACCAGTTAGGTACGATCTACTGGCAATCCAATCTCTGTTCCCAAAAAAGGAGTCTACAACAAAAACAAAAATTCTAAAAGTCTACAGTCCTGTGAATTTAGAGATGAACTGGTCTTGAAATTCTGGTCGTGAGGATAATCCAATGCAAGCTCGTTGGAGTATTTTATTGAAGTATTAAAAGAAGCATTCAAGTGCGGTGTTGCTAGGACTTTAGAGAGCAGGTAGGTCCTTTGGCCATATAAGAACCTCCCTATCTAGCTTCTGTATCTTTAGACGAGTTACTACCAAATTGTGTGGACTGGTGCTGCTCTTATAGCATACAATTCTACTTAACTTATGAGCTTAAACATTCAGACAAATCATGCTCAAAGTTAACCCTCGATTACCACTATCTGTTACGATTTAAAGCGATTTGTCTTTGAGGGTTTCATGTTTTTGTGTTTTTCATATTCACCAGTAAGGGTTCACATTACCAAAGCCATCTATGGGAGAGAAAATGGGATTTCTTTTCACAACTCTTTAGCCCTTAAGTACCTGCCAACCAACGTTTTGTAGCTTCAAAATGTGTGCCCAGAAATTGGTCTAAATTATGAGCTTAACCACTCAGAAAGATCGTGCTTAATGTTAATCCTGGTTTGCCTCGGTCTGCTACGATTTAAAGCGATTTGTCTTCGATCGTTTCCTGTCTTGTCTTCTTCATGTTCACCAGCAAGGATACACATTACTAAAGCGATTTCTTAAAGAGAAAATGGATTTCTTTTTACAACACTTCATTTCGTTTTTATATTGATTTAAAAAGTAACAGCTATTTAAGCAACAACAACAAAACCACAATTTTTATGAAAATAGCCACTAAAGTAACGACGACCAACTGTTGAGATTTGTTTCAGTTTTTTATGATTCTTTTAAATATTTTTAATGATTGTAATGCTTTTACTTTTTTAGCCAACTGCTGTAATAAAAATATTTTTACTATTAAAGTGAATTTAGGAGAGAAAAAACCGAAGTAAATTTTTAAAGTAATTGAGCATTTGATTTTACATCCATGGCTAGCCATACATACATGTATTGTCAAACAAAGGCCAGTAAAAGTAATATAAGAGAGAGGAGTAGTGTTTACTTTTAAAAACACTAAAATCTACTTCAAAATTAAGCTCGTAAAACTTTGAATAACAAGAAAACCTCAATAGAAAACAACAACAATAAAGATTTTATATGTGCAATTCACAATAGAATGGCAAAAAAACAAAAACAAAAAAGGAAAACGTGCTAGAATTTAATTGCAAAGGCACCCGGTGCATGTGAAAGTGCATGTGACATAAATACACTGAAATTGTAAATATTTCTGGTGTTTTTACTCTTGTTCTCCCTCTTTCTCTCTCTCTTAGTGGTATTCATTATTTGATTTACAATTGTTTTCCTTTGTAACGAAATAGTATATGGCAACGACCACAACACAACACAAAACAATAAATGTATACAACTACAAGACACACATACATACATAGTCGGTAAGGGTTAGTTAAACTAAAAGCTTTCGTTGTAAATCAACACTAAAAGAGGGGCAATAATAACAACAAACAACAATTTTAAAACAAATAGTATCAACAACAACAACAACAGCGGCAATTACATTTTCAATAACAAAGTATACTGAAGCTACACAAATACTTGCATTCGTTCATCCATACATACATGCATGAACACATGTTGTGTTCAAATGTGAATTCAATCAATATTAACACTGTGAGTGAGCACTTAATTTTTCTTAAAAGGATTCCATCAAATTTGTTTCGTTTTTTCTATTTTTTTTGTTAAATTTTTTTAAATTTATTGATTTCAAATTGAATTGAATTTTGTTTTTTGAAATTGAAATTAAATTTAAATTTATTTAATTTAATTAAAAATTAGAAGACATTTAACTTCAACACGTTGAATTTTTATAAGAATTTTGGTGTTCCAACACCAAATGGAGCAGCCACAATGACATTTAATTGATCACTAAGTAGACTATGAAACAATATGAAATTGTATCATATCTGTCTGGCCCCGGAGTATCTTTTCTACTGAGAATATTGCTGCTGTGGCTGAAGATATTGCTAAATATCCTGGAATGTAATGCAATTGCCGATTATTTTCAGTGAATTTTGATGACAAATTTAAACATACAGTCAAAGAAAAAAGTCTACATATACCAGTGTATGTACGCTTTTTTTATTTTTTATATTTTTTCCCCAATACTTTCTAGGTTATATTTTTTCAAATTCGCTTTCTCTTCTAACATTCTTAATTGTAAATGTCTTTAGCAACGCTGAAACATCTTTTTCAATTTGAAAAAAACCAGCGGGTAAAAAGTCTACATTCCGTGGTGTATGCAAACTTTTTTCTTTGACTGTATTTTCCTTACAGAGAGAAAACATTGCAACAACTGCTCCCTCTTGACACTGTCAAGTACGTAAAACGCACGTTTAAATCATTCTGAATCCTTATCACTTACTTATGGTCATTACGAAAATTTAGTCAGGATTCCAACCTAGCTTCTCACACCACCCATGTAGTGTGTATTCACTTTACCCATAAGTGCCGGAACCTATAGTTTACAGTCGACACGATTTTTGAACCTTTTATGGTAATTTTTATTTACTCTCCGAGTTTTTGCCAGAAATCTGTTGAGAGGAAGTCGCCGAAGAATTGAATTTTTTTTTATATTTCGTTTCGTTCGAAATGTTTGAGCCAGGGATTTCGCCCTGCTATCTTAGCTAGAAAGGGTGTGAGACCTATGAAGGAGAGAGATAGCTAAACTATAATGTATTTACGTCATATTTACGTTACGGAGAGACAAATGTTCTCTCGTTTGGCATACGTATATAACTTAATGTTACATATGAACATACATACAACTTGATAGGTTCTAGACTGAACTAGAAAGTGTACATATGTAGATGCTAAATAATTACAAATGAAGTTGAAGGTTTGGAAATATATTGGCTTACATGTGTTATAAAAAAGTTTCTCAGAAATCTGTCGTTCACAGTCGACTTTAAACTGAAACACTCATGGATATAAGTGATGTGAGAAACTAGGTTGTAATCCTGGATGAAGGGTTGTAAAGACCAATTATGTATGTGTGGGTATGAATGAATATGTGTTATGATGTACATTTAGAGAAAAATTTAGAGAAATATGATGGATGCTCTTCAGGCATCTGCTGTAATTGAACAAATTATTATCACGTAAGCATATTAAGATTCTTTCTGAAAGTCGTACAGTTATATTGGCTTTTGAAGAAAGTCTAAACTTTAAAATTTTCTCTGAAGGAATGAGTTTTTAGTCTGCACCGATATTGGGAATAGTTTAAGAGGCACTGGATTGCCTATTTTGGAGTTGAGTTAAATTATGTCTTTTCTATGCTATTCTATTGAAGTCGCCGTAGTGTAGTAGGTAGTGTGTTGGCTTATTAGACGTGAGGCCACTCTTAAAACCCCAGGTCAGACATTTCAAACAAAATGAAATACGAAAAAATATTTCTTCGGCGACTTCCTCTCAGCAGATTTCTGCCCAAGAGCCTGAGAGTAAATAAAATTCCCATGAAAAGTTTCTCAAAAACTTATGGTGCAGTCGACTTTAAACTGTAGGTCCCGCCACTTATGGATAAGATTAACAAATACAACATAAGTGGTGTGAGAAACTAGGTTGTAGTCCTGACTAATGGGTTTTAATGACCGATTATGTTATGTATTTACGGCTGCTTTTCTATTTATCTGTCTTAGAGTGGAGGTTGATTAGTAGAATCTCTTTTTATGAACAGGTTAGATATTGTGTCTGTTGAGTTCAGAAGACTCAGTAGGCTATTTAGAGTTACAAAATTGTTTGGATGTTATGATATGCTATTGATCAGAGAGCTGAGTAAGTAATAACTTGTTCTTCTGACGTTTAGTTTAGTTTCATATGGGCATCCATGGGCTATATTTTGAGACCCACTTGTGAAATTAGCGGAATTGTTACACTCTTCGTCACAGTTAACCCCCAAGCTAGTCTAAATAAAATTTTTAAAGTCATTGCTTGAGGTCAGTGCCATTAAGTTAAGTTGATATTTGCCAGTTGTAGCACACATATCATGGACTGATATTTTTATCATTTTTTTTAATATTTTTTTAATTGAGTTCGTTTGCATATTATTCAGTAGCTTTTGAGAAACAATTTTTTTAATCCAAAATTGTGTTATGCTCGTTTATTTGTCAAAGAACAAATAAAAGAAAACAAAATGGAAAAAACTATTTGTTAAACGTGATATGGAATTTTAAATAAATACGATTCTTTTTTTTTTTGCCATTTTTGACTAGTTTGCTAGAGAAAGATGAAAAAAATTTTTTTTGATTTCTTTAGCCACTCTATACACTATAACACTGAAGACTTTGGCAAAAAGTTAAATTAAGAGATGAATCTATGAATTCTTTAAAAAAAATATTAAAAATAAAATGAAGATTTAATTTAAAAGTTAAATTTCTGCTTTAAATAGAATTGTTTTAAATTTAAATTCGAATTAAAAATTGCAAGAAAGGATTTTTGTAGAACAAGTGCTTAAAACATTTAATCATTCCTGTATTCAAATAGAGGCATGGATACTATACAGCAGCCTTAAGATTATTCGAGAGAAAAGTCCTACGTAAGATCTTCGGTCCACTAGGAGTTGGCGATGATTTCCGCATCCGATCCAACAGTGAGCTGTATGAACTCCGCAACGACATGGACGTTTTGCAGCGTATTAAAATACAGCGACTGTGCTGGCTCGGCCATGTCGTTCGAATGGAGGAGGATGCTCCGGCGAGATGGGTATTTGATGCGGGGATATGCGGAAGTCGGCGAAGAGAACGACCTTGTTTGCGTCGATTGGCGGGACCAACTGGCATGGGCGCGCTAAAAGCAGAGTCCGTTAATCGGGTTGTTATGGCCAAGTAAGTAAGTAAGGGGTCCAAATAGACTACCTATGACATTAATATTCTAAGAGATTAACTTCTAGTCCGTTGATGCTTGTAATTTTATTGACCCTCTATAGTTACAAGCCTTTTTCATGGACTTAAAGACGAATACATAACATACATACATAATTGGTCATTCCTTTAGTCAGAATTACGAATTAGTTTTTCACATCACATATGTTGTGTGCATTAATTTTTATACATGAGTGGTGGGACCTACAATTTAAAGTCGACTCTGAACGACAGATTTTTTGGGAAACTTTTCATGGCAATTTTATTTACTCACAGAGTTTTTGCTAGAAATCTGCTGAGAGGAAGTCGCCGAAGATATATTATTTCAAATTTTAGTTTAGCTGGAGTTGCCTGAGCTGGGGTTTGAATCGAGGCCTCACGTCTAAAAAGCCAACACACTGACTACCAGACTACGGCGACTTCATAGACGAATATTTCTGTAAAATATGATAAAAAATGAGGGGAAAATAATTGAATTTTTAAATTAAAAATAGAAAAACTCCTCCGATAGTAGAGAATATAACAGCAACAAAACTAAGATTTATTTTCCCATGAACATAAAAATTTAAATTTCCCTAAAATTTTCTTCTTTAATGTTTGCAAACTTAACATCAACTTTTACAGAATATTTCTGCGTTAGTCAAAAAATCATAAAACTTTTTTATATTCCATAACCGTGTCAATCAAAATATGAATTTCTTTTCGTATTTTTTTTCCTCTTTCACTAACGTAAATCAAATACTCGTATATTCCCATAGTGCGCCTATTATACACACTTGTTTGGATGTCTGTGGTACCCCCCTTTAAATACATTTAAACACTTAAATTTCACCTTAAGGCCAACAATAGCTGAACAATTACTGGGAAACAACAGCACTTGAAATGATTAATTATTGCGGTGGTAAGCTTGAGCCGTATTTAAGACTTAGAAATGGTCAAACAAAAGACAAATTTCTTTCGATACACTTAAGCGATGAAAGTGCGATAAAAATTCACACAATAAAACATAAAAATATAATAAGAAATGATGTGAATTTATTCTTTTTTTTTTTAATAATTTTATTATTAAAAAAAAAATACAGAAATGTACACAGAAAGCATTTTAATCCGTAGAAAAATGTTGTAATAAAAAAATGTCAGAGAAAGTGGATTTAATAGCGACAGTCCGTGTCAATAAAGTAAGCACTTTTGACCCTTGGCATGTAAATTGGCAAGAAAAGGCAATTAGTAGCTTAAAAGTATGATATTTACATAAGAAAACTTTGAATGTCTCCAGGGTATATGTACCCTCTAAACTAGTTTGGCAATCGTTCAGGTTTGTCAAGTGGAAATTAACCAAAAAAAAAAGAAATTAACAGCGCATCTAACCTTTTAGGGAATTGAGATAGTTTCTCGTGAATACTACCGTTTATTTTAGAGTTTTAAGGTACATCATTGCCAATATTATCTTCGAACTTTTGTCACTTGTTGGGTAACCTCAGAACTGCTACATCGGTAGCCAAATCATCAAATCTTTTCAACCAAGTCTAGTCAAGTTTTGGCGGCTTAAGAAAGATTAGTAAAATTCAGAGATGCCTTGAGAGAACACAACATCTTTTCTGTTGTATATTCTGGTTTGGCTCAAACATCCAAGCAGAAAAAATAATAATTTCGCCAAATTGTATTGGCAACTCAAAATGTTTAATCCCCCTTTACTTCCGCTAAAATTTTAAAACTATTAACACTATTTCAGACAGGGCTACTTACTGCACTCCTTTTTCTTCCCTATAGTAATGGATGCTACATCTAACATACAAACATAATTGGTCATTTACAGCCCTTCAGTCAGGACCTAGCTTCTCACACCACTTATGTTGTGTGTGCTAATTTTATACATTAAATTGTTCGATTCCCAACAACAAATTCTTGAGAATCTTCCAGGGAAATTTGATCTACTCTCAGAATTTTCGCCAGAAATCCGCTGAGAGAAAGTCGCTATTTTGTTCGAGATGTCTGACCTGGGGTTTGAATCGTGGTCTCACGTCTAATAAGTTAACACACTACCTACTAGACTACGGCGACTATATGCTTTCAGTAAATTGGCAGCATAATCATGGAAAATTGTGGTACCGCAAAGACCATTTAAGGTACATTTACACAGTAGACCGCAGCAACTCGTTGAGAAGATGGAGTCAACTTATTTATGATCTATGCCCAGTTGAATACGGCTTGTATATAGTCTCACACAACACTCGATCTAGGCCGTCAATCCAGACCGTCAATGTATGTCTTGTGTCCAGTAGAGGAAAATATAATATAATATATAATATAATCGCACAAACACTCAATTCAAACTGTCAATCCAGACTGTCAATCCAGACCGTCAATCTATACGCTGTGTCCAGTAGAGAGAACGCTTGTATATAATCCCACAAAACATTCAATCCAGTCCGTCAATCCAAACCGTCAATCTATGTCATGTGTCCAGAAGAGAGGAGACTTGTATATAATCGCACAAAACACTCAATCTAGACTGTCAATCCTGACCGTCCAGACCGTCAGTGTATGTCCTGTGTCCAGTAGAGAGAAGGCTTGTCAATCCAGATCGTCAATCCAGACCGTCAACCCAGACCGTTATTTCAGACCGTCAATGTATTTCCTGTATCTAATAGAGAGAAGGCTTGCACATAATCCCACAAAATACTCAATCCAGACCGTCAGTCCAGGCATAAATGTCATTTCCGAAGAGTCATCGATGTTGGACAACGATTTTAATGCAATATTCCAGAGTTTAAACAAAAATGGAGTTTGTTGTGTCTTAGCTAAGCTTCACTAATGGTAAGTTATGGCACTTGTTTGATTAGCCAAACAGCCTTTTTTAAATCATACCAAACTGTAATGTTATTGAAGCTCAGTGACTTTGCAATCTTCTGATAGCATACGTGCTGGTCTTTCTATACCAATTTTCGGTACCTATTTAAATGAATGACAATCACAATCACTTGCTTGTTAATGCTTGACCAGGTTAATGCTCTCTAAGGTTCTCGTAAAGTATTTGCAGCGTTTTACTTTTTCTTCAATACATAATTCAGTTATCCGCAGTGGTCTAGTAGGTAGTGTGTTGGCTGGTTAAACTTGAGGCCTCGGTTCAAACCCCAGGTCAGGCATCTCCAACTAGACGAAATATGAAAAAAATATTTCTTTGGCAACTTCCTCTCAGCAGATTTCTGGCAAAAACTCTGAGAGTAAAAATAAAATTGCCATGAAAAATTTCTTACAAAATCTGTCGTTCGGAGTCGACTTTGAACTGTAGGTCCCGCCACTCAGGTATAAAAATAACGCACATTATCCGATGAATATAAATATCCAGTGACGAATTAAAGAAATGTCTTTACCAAAATCATAACCTCAAATTTTGTAAACAAATTTTTTTAAACACATTTATTTCTGTCACTGTAATGAAAATTAATGAATTCCGTTAAATAAGCTCAATCAACAACAACAACAACTGACAACAATATGCCCAATTGTTCATTAATGTAGGGTATTATCCTAATCGTTCTGGCCTGTTATATGTATGTATGTATGGTATTATTGTTGTTCTCTAATTCATCGTAATTGTTTCGAATGACTGCATTATGTATGTATGTATGTATGTAAGTACGTATGTATGTTACAGCGAGCGATTATTACAATATTAAAGTAATACTTTGTGTATCAAACTAACAATACGTAGGCAATATTTGCCACAAAATTCATAATTTCGTAATTGGTTTTTGAGGCCATTAAACAATGAAAATATAAATACACATATGTACGTATGTACGTATGTAGATATCTGATGCATTGGCACATAAATATTTAATTGTTTCAAGGACCATAGTTGGGGTTTTAGCCAGCCAGGCACCTGTATCATTAACGTGTGTTACACATTTGAGCCGCGTTAATTAAACTGAAAATTACAATTGCATTGGCAAACAATTGCGAATACATATACAGTCAGTCATACATAGTCAGTCAATATTTAAAAATGATTCTATTGTTGTTAAACGATTATTAAATACTATGGAGAATGAAACTCATAAAATATAATTGAAAATATTGTCATTGCTTGCATGTTGATGTGGAAAAGGGGACAAGTAGATTTTTTATTTTTATTTGTAATGAATAAATGTAATGAGGTAAGACAAATTCGCATATAAATTTTAATTGATGGTGATTGAAAACAATTTTTGTGTAAAGTTTTGTTTTACCTGCCAAGTCATTAACAAGCTTACTGTTGGACTTTCAAGGAAATTTTTTTAATGTTAAAAAAATGGTTCGTGACATGTGGCAATGCTAGAAATGCTCTATAAGGTTTACTATTACACCATGAGTGGCCCAACAATCGAACAGAGCATTCAGTTATATTATCAAAATTCGTGCTGTGTGAGAAATATTTTTCTATCGAAAAATAATCGTCAGCGGAGAATATCAATTCTGGATCAAGGGATACGTCAACAAACAAAGTCTTTGAATTCTGTATAAAGAGCAGTTCGAAGCAGTTCAACAGCTGTCAATACATATGCATATACATACATAATTGATCATTACAATATTTTAGTCAGGATTACAACCTAGCTTCTCACACCACTTATGTTGTATACTCAAGTGGTGGGACCTACAGTCTTTTAAAGTCGACTCCGAATTTAGAGAAGACAGATTTTAGAGAAGCTTTTCATAGCAATTCTATTTACTCTCAGAGTTTTTGCCAGAAGTCTGCTGAATTGAAATCCCCGAAGAAATATCGGGTCCGCCATCTAACGTTTTTTTTTCAACTAGTGCTTATTTCGTGAATGGTAACACTTAGCTCATGTCTGGTTTGACAGATAATTAGTTTTATCCTTCCGCTTAACGAATATGAACCATCCAATGTGTTTTCGCTTCGCTAAGTGGGCCTGCGATCGACTTACAGAAGATGCCGATTTTGGCAAAAAAAATCATCTTTTCAAATGAAGCTCATTTTGATCTTGGCGGGTATGTAAACAAGCAAAATTGTCGCATTTGGATCACAGAAAACCCGCACTCATACATTGAAAAGCCGACGCACCCAAAACGAGAAACTGTTTGGTCCAGAGGCATAATTGGGCCATTTTTCTTCGAAAATGAGCAAGGAGTGGCCGTTACAGTCAATGGCGATCGTTATCGAGCCATGATGAACGAATTTTTGTTAACAAAAATTGAAGAGGAGGATATTGGCAACATTTAGTTTCAACAGAACGCCGCTACGTGCCACACAGCCGAAGCTGCACTCGATGTTTTGCGCCCTGTTTTTGAAGATCGCATTATCAGCCGCAGAGCTGATGTCGTTTGGCCACCTGGAGTTGCGATTTGACACCGTTGGACTATTATTTGTGCGGTGCCGTCAAAGAAAAGTGTTACGCCGACAAGCCAGAGACAATTGACGCTTTAAAGGACAATATTCGTGAAGCCATTGGTGAAATACAGCTGCACACAATCGATAATGTGCTTAAAAATTGGACCGATCGTATAGGCTACTGCATGGCCAGCCGAGGCAGCCATTTAAATGAAATTATTTTCCATTATTAACCGGAAGGATTGTACTTTCAAATAAAAAAAGAAATTTGAGAAAATATTCAGTAGTTTTTTTTTAAAGCATTTTCAAAAAAAAGTTATTTGGCGGACCCTTTATTTTTTTTCATATTTCGTATCAACAGCTGTCATTAGGTCCTGTCAAAATGCGTTGTTTGATGAGTACGTTTTGGAGCAGTACTATCGTCACCAAGATCAATGCATTTTACCTCCGCTGTAGTAATTTTGATGGAAATATATTAAGTCTTACGTGTACAGCGATAGGTTGGTCGGTAGGCAGATAGGTTGAAGAAGGGTCTCGTACTATATGGCATACATCTAAGCCATCTTGTAAGCCTGTTGTGAGTTCACCATTGGTCACATCACCTTACTTTTTATAAGAAGTCTGTATCGTGTACAAACTTCCTTAACTTCATCCAGTCCACTCCTCTGAGATGAGTTATTACACAAGAAATCGTTGCCTAATAAAGCCTGGATTAGATTGAGTATTTAGTGAGATTAGTAGTCGCCGTAGTCTAGTAGGTAGTGTGTTGGCTTATTAAACGTAAAGCCAGGGTTCGAGCCCCAGGCCAGACATCAAAACAAAATACAAAAAGTATTTCTTGGGCGACTTCCTCTCAGCAGATTTCTGGCAAAAACTCTGAGAGTAAATAAAATTGCTATGAAATACTTCTCAAAAATCTGTCGTTCGGAGTCGACTTTAAACTGTAGGTCCCACCACTCATGTATAAAATTAACACACACAACATAAGTGGTGTGATAAATTAGGTCGTAATCCTGACTGAAGGGTTGTAATGACCGATTATGTATGTATATGTATGTATTTAGTGGGATTATATACAACCCGGCTCTCTTCTGGGCATACAGTGAGCGTTAAAAAGTAACTGTCTACTAATGGATAAAATTCTAACAATAACCAAACTCAACTTCTACCACATAAGGAGAGTACCCGAAGAAATTTGTTAATATTTCGAAATTTGTTGTAATTTTTTGTTTGTTTCAATTTTACAAAACTAGCAATAAAACCATTTTAAAATAAAAGCAACGGTAATTTATTAATGTATACTTTTTTAATGTATAGTATCTTTTGACGCTCACTGTAGGTCATAGATTGGCGGACAAGATTGCTGTTTTATGTGATTATGTTGCCAAAATATTGGGATCTTGATCTTACACAAAAAGTGCTCCTAGGATAAGCCAGCCATTAGTCCTGCTGTGAAAGATGACATATACTACACTTTCGGAGTAGTAGTAAATAGATTTCAAAAGTAAAGATGTATAGCCGCAAATAAATATTTCACATTTTCAAAGTTTTTTTTTTTAATTTCAAATCTCAGAGTAAGCAAGAATTTTTTCCAACAGAGTACTGTAATGGCTACTCATCTCACTTGAACTAAACAGCTGTCTATGGTAACACATATGACATTATTGACATGTTGGAAAACAAATTTAAAATTTTTTTTATTAGTTTTTCCGCTGCTATTCATCCTCTGTATGCATTTATTCATTTTTTCGTATTTTTAGTTTGATTTCAAAATGAGTTCATATTGCATGAACGTTTAATTTATTGGGTTTTTCTAAAAAACTATTGACTCCGTAAACGAATGTCAATATGTATTGAATTGTTGTTAATATTTAGAACATAGCGTTGACATTACTATACAATTTTCTATTGTTTATAATTTGTAGCATGAAAGAAAAAACTTCCAACAATACGATAATTTATTATGTCGATACAGTTGAATAAATATCCCTCTGTTCATATGGACTTGATATTTATGTGTGTCACTATTTTTTGCATGGCACTGTTGAATGGTGATCCCATGAAGACTGGGCTTTGGTCAAACGTTTATAATTGGTAACGAATTATGAGTAGAAAATTATTCTTCTGTTTTAATAGTTCAGAATATCTAAATCTGGGAGTAAAAGTTCGTTCAAATCATATGGGTTTGCTTCCTGTTTGTTCTTCCAACAGGGACTATCAAACTTTCACGTCTTGTATCTTATCTTTTGACTTTGATAACGTCCATCTTGTTAGAGCGAAATCTGTTCAATTCATACTTTCGTAAATGGTCATTGCAACCCTTCAGCCAAGATTACAGCCTAGCTCCTCACACCACCTATGATGTGTGTGTTAATTTTATACATGAGCGGCGAGGCCTACAATTTAAAGTCGACTTCGATCGACAGTTTTCTTTGGGAAACTTTTCATGGCAATTTTATTTCCTTCTCAGAGCTTTTGCCAGAAATCTGCCGAGAGGAAGTCCCCTAAGAAATATTTTTTAATATTTTCGTTTTGATGTCTGATCTGGGGTTTGAACCGTGGCCTTACGTCTAATAGGCCAACACACTACCTACGACTACGGCGACTTCAATAGATCTTGAAGAGAACGTTAAATTGGTGAAAAAGAATGTTTTTCTTGGCCAAATCTAGTCGTTCTTTTTTTTAAATTTTCTTTAAATCGATTTTATAAGTTGGCATACTGTTCGCCATGGAAAACTTATTATAACAAGTCGAAGTGGATTATGTTATCGATTTGGCCCTTGAAAATCAATATTCTGATTGCTGTTTCAATGTTATCCGTTTGCTATTGATATCTATGGCTTCCATAATCTCTTGTACTTTCAGTATCAAATCAGCCAATACCAGATCGTCATGTTCTTACATTTCCAGTTTCTTTCTAATCGTTGTCTACTATACATGCGATAAATGTCCTTTTATATTGTTACGTTTTTAAAAACGATCAAAAATATGAGCTCGCAGATTGCAAATAAAATAAAAATAATTTTTTGTTTAGTTTTAATTAAAATTCTTTATTATTTTCGCACAACTCTGTGTGCCACTGTTCACAACTTGATGTAAACAACAACAAATGCTTTGTTTGTTATTCCTCTGTTTACACACTTTGCATAAACAATAGCAATTACCAGACAATTATTCGACAGATCTTTGTAACGGAGATCTTCAAACCACGATTACTCTCTTCACACAAGACTGACTGAACTTTTACTGACTAGGGCAACTGAGCTTTGCCTTGCCTTTCATATGGCAACGTAAACAGTCTAAGAAGTCGCCGTAGTATAGTAGGTAGTGTGTTGGCTTATTAGAGCCCCAGGTCAGACATCAAAATAAAATACAAAAAATATTTCTTCGGCGACTTCCTCTCAGCAGGTTTCTGGCAAAAACTCTAGGAGTAAATACAAAAATTGCCATGAAGAGTTTCTCAAAAATATGTCGTTCAGAATCGACTTCAAACTGTAGGTTCTGCTATTCATGTGTAAAAAAATAACGCATCACATAAGTGGTGTGAGAAACTAGGTCGTAATCCTGACTGAAGGGTTGTAATGGCCAATTATGCATGTATGTATGTAAGCTGTCTAATGAATGTTTTTAAAGTCGAATGTTTGTGGCTTCGCCTTCTCGAGATCTCTATAAATGTAAACATCATTGTTTACATTGATTATTGTTGGTGTATTTTGTATACATTTATTATTGTAGTATTTGTTGTTGCATTTTTGTTTACTTGTTTATCGTTTTTTATGCTGATATTTGTTGGAATATTTTTGGTTACTTGTTTAACATTTTTTTATGCTGATGTTTGTTGTTATATTAAGCAGTGCGATAATTTGTAAGCAAGTTGATTGTTTTTTTTTGTAGTTTGGTTTATAATTTTGATGTTAAACGATGTAAAAGTAAAACACCAGTAACTAGATTTTTTCATTTTTACACAAAATTTTTATCCGTTCTGGGGTAAATCGATTTGAATATTTTCATATAAAATGTTTATAACAACTCCAGTTACAAACTCATTTTAAGAATTGATTTCATTGAAGTGTACGCTTACAAAAACACAACCACCTGTAGGGGGGTAATTCATTCATTTATCCGTTAATTGTTATCAATTTTAGAAAAATCTCCGCATTACTATTATACCATTAACCACATTAATTCACAACAATTATCATTAATTTTAATCTTAGCAGAATGAAAAAATAATTCCGCAACGTTTATTTAATTCCCTGGCATTCTTTATTTATACTTTCAGATTTTTTTTTGCATTCTATTGTATTGACGGCAGGCAATATCAGCATCACAGATCAGGTAAATTGAAGTTTAAAGTTAGTTTTGGTTTAAATTAAAAATATTTTCCACAAGATCTTTATTTTTATTAACAATTATTGATAATTAAACAGCTATTCATAGTCTCTAAGAGCCATTTGACCCATTTTTTTCTTTGTGTTCGCAGAGGCATTGTTATGTTGGCATTGGACTGTTAAGTAAAGGCTGCTAAAGGGCAGACAAGAATTGATATGGCAATTAAGTTTTCGTTTTTATGTAATATTCCTTAATACTGTCTGTCTGTTACTCTGGCATCTTTTACAGAATGTTGCCTTTTTCTAATTTGTTTTTTGCCTATTTTTTTTTTCTCTGCTGTTAATAATTACTTCACGTAGTTCATTGCAAAAAAAAAAAAAACAAATTTTTTCAAATATTTTTGCTTATTATGTAGACACATTAATACCAGCGCTTGTCAATTAATAATTACGAGAAAAAAGTTTATATTGGGGTCGATGATATGTAATGAAATGCAAATAATCGAAGTCAATTTATCGCAAAAACAATTTAGAAAGGAAAGACATTTTTTCATGCAAGGTAAACTTTTGCTTGTTTGTGTCGAAAAAATATTTTCGAGAAACTTTATGAATTTTTACATTTTCAAAATTTATTATTGCTATGTTATATTATTCCAGTGAAATATCCTAAACATATGGCTACGAAGTCGCCGTAGTCTAGTAGGTAGTATGTTGGTTTATTAGACGTAAGGCGACGGTTCAAACCCTGCACCAAAAAATATTTCTTCAAGCACTTCCTCTCAGCAGACTTCTGAAAAAAGCTCTGAGAACAAATAAAAATTAATTTGGCATGAAAAGTTTCTAAAAAACAAAAAAAAATTATCATTCGGAGTCGACATTAAACTGTAGGTCTCGCCACTCATGTATTAAATGAACACACCCACACAGCATAAGTGGTGTGAGAAGCTAGATTTTAATCCTGACTAAAGGCTTGTAATGGCCAATTATATGTGGAAAGGTCTCCAAAAGTGCAGTTTCTGTGACTAGGAATGGTCTTGTCATCCGCCATATTCTTCGAATTTAGTTCCGAGCAACTAGTACTAACTTAGTTAACTTAATTGATCTTTACAGGGAGGGAGGAATGCATGCAAACAAGGTAAAGTTTCTGATTGTGGTCAACGTGGCGACCACCAGGACGATCCTTGTCTTGCTGTATTCAAGTTGACACGCAGCCTACTCGTGGCCCCTCCTGGATGGCAGATGTTAACAAATGCGTGCAGCGTAGTCCAATCCTCTAGACGTTAAATTTGGGTTGTGCGTAGGGCTTGGAACCCACCACGTAAAAACAAATATCCAATGAAAACTAAGAAGAAGATCTTTACAACCCTTTAGTCAGGTTTACAACCTAGCTTCTCTCAGCAACCATGTTTTGTGTGTTAATTTTATACATGAGTGGCGGTCGGTGCCTACAATTTAAACTCGACTCCGAAAAACAGATTTTTGAGAAACATTTCATCGCAATTTTATTTTTCTCCTAGAGCTTTTGCCTGAGAGAAGAGATATTTTTTTTCATATTTTGTTTTAGTTCGGAAGAACCTGGGGTTCAAAACATGGGCTCGCGTCTAATAGGCTAACACATTAGCTACTAGATTGCAGTGACTTCAATTACGTATATGCCAACTTATTGGGTCGACTTGCTGAGGATTGGGAAAATGACTGCTTTTGGCCAAGAAAGAAGTTGTTTTGCAAAGAGAAAAACGAAGGGCCTTGCGTATGTAGTTGCCTTGACTAGGGACAGCTCTCTTATCTGATGTATTATCCGAATTTAGATCCGTGTTTCTATTTATTGTTTTACAAACTAAAGAATTAGTTCGGCTGCAAGGGGTTATTCATGATGAAGCAGGATAAATTTTATTTTTTTGAAAGAATTCAAAAGTTAGAGAAACTTTGTAACAAATGCTGCCTTCCAAAATGTTAGTTGCTTTGTGTTTGAACAAAGTATAGTGTTTCATAATGCCGCTGTACAAATAATAAGCAATGTATTCTATTTCAAAACGTCTTCAATGTGTATTTTTAACGCAGTCAAAAAGTAATCAGGCATCGGTTTTATAGTTGATGCATTGTTTGGTTACTTTGCATATCTACATAGTTTACATGCAGTAGTAGAATTGCATACAAACTTTGTATTGATACATTTTGGAAGGCAGCCAAAGTGTTTAGACGTCATAGAAGACTTTATTGTATTTCAAAAAGTAGCGGTATTATTGGACAGTCGTCCTGTTATATAAAACATGTGCGTTAACATCTGATTTTTTAAATTTTTATGAACTAAAATTAGCTGACATTAACTCATGTCAGCTCATATTTAGTCCCTTGGATGCTATAGGTTAAGTCGGCTGCTGACTGCCTGCATTTTTGGTTGCCGTTTAGCTCCTTTTATCAATTATTTTCGAGCCAACATTTGCAACTCATCGTAATTCTTTCAATATGCACCAAACCCAGCAGTTGAATAGAATTTAATACGACAAACTTTTTTTCAGGTGATCCCTTGGAAATTTCCAAAAATAAATAGAACTCAAATATGAAAAGAACAACAACAACAACATGAAAAAAACGAAATAAAAATATTCATATTTTAACATGAAAACATGTACTCGAATCGACTTAACAAAAAAATGTACTCACAAGTAAAAAAAGAGAAGAAAAAAACTTTTTGTTGTCAGCAAAGACGGCGTCTTATTTATTTTAATAGACAATAGACATCGTAACTGTCAATATAATAAACTGTACCGGTGGTGAACAAAAAAAAATACAAATTCGATACTAAGTTTCGTTTATAAAGTTCTGTGTTCATTTTTTGTTTCTCTTTTTTTGCTGCCACGCCAGCTCAAGTTTAGACAAACAGCCACACCTGTTTAACGAATTGTAAAAACGTTTATTTTTTTGCTTTAAATTTTGTTGTTGTTTCTATTCTTTTTGGCATGATGTTGTCTTCTTTTTTAAAGAAACTATTTTCGCTTTAAGTGTGTTTGTGTGTACAAGTACTTTGGACGAGTACTTTAAACTGAAAATATTTAAAATTCACCAAAGGAACAGTGGAACGCTGTAAAGGGCTTGAAGTAAAGAGTTGAACTTCAAATCCAGGTCGGGGACTTCCTCTCACCAGATTTCTGGGAAGAATTTTGCGAGTAAAATAAAATTACCATGATGGTTAAGTTAGGTTAGGTTAGAGGACGTGTACTTGTCAATTAAGACAAGTACAGTACCCGGAGGTCGAATTGACCCATTGTACAACGTCCTAGCTTCTCACACTTCTTATGTTGTGTGTGTTAGTTTTATACAAGAGTAGCGGGACCTACAGTTTAAAGTCGACTCCGAACGACAGATTTTTGAGAAACTTTTCATGGCAATTTTTATTTACTTTCAGAGTTTTTGTCAGAAATCTGCTGAGAGGAAGTGGCCGAAGAAATCCTTTTTGTATTTTGTCTTGATGTCTGGCCTGGGGCTCGAACCCTGGCTTTTACGTCTAATAAGCCAACACACTACCTATTAGACTACGGGGACTTCTAAATTGCCATGAAAAGTGTCTCAAAAATCTTTCGTTCGGAGTCGACTTTAAACTGAATGTCCCGCCACTCATATTAAAATTAACGCAACAAAAGAGGTGTGAGAAACTACGTCATAATCCTACTTGAAGGTTTATAATGACCAATTAGGAATATATGTAGAGATCACCAGGGTATATAATAGGCTCCCATACAATCATATAACAGGCGATATAAAATTAACACACACAACATAAGTGGTATGAGAAGCTAAGTTGTAATCCTGACTCCAGGGTTGTAATGGCCAAATTATGTATGTATATGTAATATTTTTCCAATTATTTCGATTCAATTCATCATTTTAACAATTTATTTTGTTCCACTGTGCTTTGTAAGCCTTTTTCAAAAATTCTAATTTGACGTTGCTGAGATAAAAATCTTTAGCGGTCTACTTCAATTTCATAGAAAAAATAAAAACACAAAATAAATACGTTTTTTTAAAACTATATTTAGAATTAAAAAGTAAAAAAATAATAAAAACAAATTAAATTAAAACAAAAGTAATATTATGTTGTCTATTTGAAGTTCGGAAATGTCAAAGGTGTGGTGCCAAACAATTAACGTCGAATATTTATTTATTTAAACAAATAAATCCGGCATAATATGGCCTTGGTTGTCACATATAGCTTGGGAATTTGGTTTTATTTTGAAATTTTATATGATTTCCGCTTTACATAACTAAAGGGCTTGTAAAACAATTAGGTTTACACATACATACATAATTTCTCATTACAACCCTTTCAGTCATGATTACAACCTAGTTTCTCAAGCCACTAATGTTGTGTGTGTTAATTTAATACATGAGTGTCGGGACCTGCAGTTTACAGGCCACTCAGAACGACAGAGTTTTCAGAAACTTTTTCATGGCAATTTTGGTTTACTCTCAGAGTTTTTGCCAGAAATCTGCTGAGAGGAAGTCGCCGAAGAAATATTTTTTTCAATTTCGTTTTTGTTGAAGATGTCTGACCTGGGTTTTGAAGCATGGAGTCACGTCTAGTAAGCCACCACTTATGTTGTCTGTGTTAATTAAATACTGTAGGTCCCAGTTTAAAGTCGATTCCGAACGACAGATTTTTGAGAAACTTTTCATTTCAATTTGGTTTTACTTTCAGAGTTTTTTTTGCCAGAAATCTGCTGAGAGGAAGTCGTCGAAGAAATATTTTTTCATTTTCGTATTGTTGGAGATGTTTGGCCTGAGAGGTGAACCGAGGCCTTACGTCTAATAAGGCTACGGTGACTACATAACTAGGTTTAGCAAAGGGTTTTTGGCTGAACAATTCCATAAATTGGTTGAAATGTATCGGATTCGAACTTATATGATAGTCGGCAATTCACACCAATGTTACTGGTCCTATTGAGTAGACAAAATATGCTTTGACAATGACTGAAAATTGAAAATTCTCTGATTTTTGATTATTTGACGTTCGGTAATTAACATTCTCATGCAGGTAGCATTAAACTATGTTAGCAAACAATGAAATCTTTTTTAATATTACAATTTTAAGGCAGTTGGACTGACTTGTATTAATAAAATAAGGCCCCTAAACGTTTCGTTTAGTTGCACAACATAGTTGAATAAACAAGTTGGTCGTTCCCTTCCAATTTTATTTTTAACACTAGATTTACCAAGAAATTTTTATACCCATTTATACCAACACCAGTCAAAATGACTGGTGTTCAAAAATAACGTATTGAGTGTGTAAATTTTGTATGTGCTATAATGTTTTATAGAATTAATAACCAGTATTGGTAAAATAATAATAAAATGTTTTTGGAAGAGTAGTTGTTGGACAGTCAGCTTCACTTCCTATCTCTTGACCTGATGACTGATAATCAAAAAGTGAGTTCTTCAGCCAAACGAAACAAAAAATCCTTTCTTGAAATATTCTTTCCGGTTGTGTTTTTATACAAAATCCAGGAATTTATTCCGACAAAATCTAAAATATTAAAAAATACTTGAAGTGGCCATCTTCTAGATCCTGACTTCACACAATATGTCATTAGCCATATCGTGCCATTAGATATATGACGTCGACACCAAATTTCGTTTTTTTTATAAAAAGACACAGTTTCAATTAGTTTCTTGCTGTCGGTATCAATTTTGACGCCTTTGTGTATAGTACTCAATAAAACAACTTTTTTGTTGGGCTTACTCTTATAAACTGTAAGTATACATTCATTTGTTGCATATATGTAGTAATGTTGAAAAACGAGCCATACTATCCCTCTTTTATTTGCAAATGTTTGGAAGGTTACGTTTGTTTGAGCGTATGATACCAACCAACGTAGTGTTTTTGGCTAATAATTTAGAAGCTAAAGAAACACTGGTAAAAAAGTTGTCGGCTATTACAGTCCTACCTTTCATGGTATAAGGCTCCAGTAGTCTCATTACTACAAATTCACTAAGAGGTGTTGCCAAATTTCGTGTTTCATCTTTTCCTAGATAAGGAAAGCCATTTACAATATACTTCGTTTCAACGTCAGAAGCCAGCCAGAATTTTATTCCAAACTTGTCTGACTTGTTTGGCATATACTGTGTAAACCTACATCTGGCTTTCGTTGGAAACAATTGTTCATCTAATGTAATATTTGCTCCTGGTTTGAAACAGTTTTGGCCGTGGACAATAAATTTGTTCCAAACAGTTGACACTAACGCAAATTTAACAGTTCGCAAGCATTGACTCCTTTCATTTCTTTTATCGAAACGAATGAAACGTAAAATTTCTATAAAGTCATGCCTACTCATAGTTTTATGTACGTCGTGCAAACAGTATTCCAATGAAAGCTTTCAATTTATCCTGTGAAAGTGTCCGTTTCTTCTCTAAAACTCTGGAGGCTTCTAATTAGGTGCAAGTTTTGATATGCTCTATTATGTATATGGTGGTCAGTCAATAGTAAAAAGGCACTGCTTGGCTTCTCTTCCATAATATTTCTTCTAGCATATGCTGTAGGCCTAGATAAATCTTTGAATATGCAATGAGTTGGTAAAATTCCAGCAACACTTCCTTCTTTTATTTGTTTCCACATAGTTCCACTTGCAGAAACCTCAAGTTGTGTATCTTCCCCGCTTTCATTATCCTTTTCAGAACTAGAAGGAAACCCCATACACATTCGTTTTTGCATATTATGCAAAAGAACACTGTCTTCTGCCATAGAAAAACATACCAGTCAAAATGGCTGGTACCGGTATAAGTACCAGAAATAAAAAAAAAAATTTTATTGTGGACACAAGATCAAAATGAGTTATCAAATCAATCGTATTTAGTTGTCGTTATAAAAGTCATATAAAAGTTTCGGAAAAAAATATTCACACAAAGTTAATATTTAAGGCTAATAAGGCAAAACCAGTCATTTTGACTGGCGTGGTAAATCTAGTGTTAAATTGTTGTTGTAACATCGTGTAGGTCGTCGGTTGAATGAATATCAAAATTTTTTCATCTTCAACCAACCGACGACCAACCGTTGGCCAACTAGTCCTCAGACCTTGCAATTGGTTGCAGAACTTAATCAATTAGGGGCCGTATAACAATGAGTTTATTAAGGACATTTATTTGCCTGTATCAAATTTGGATAGTAAACACGTTGCTGCTGTACGTAAGCAGTCTAAGAATTATAGTGAAGAAGTCAGTTTAATGGCGACCTCCACACATATCTGGTCTTAAATTATTTCAACAAAACGCTTAACACACTTAATTTATATGCATTTTGAACACTCTCAATGTCTCGAAAAGTACTCCTAAAATTTGCTCGTGATAAAGTGCACCCAGTCGTTCTCTAGTGCGTTCCCGCATATTATGTTCGACATAAATTTTTAAAGCTTTAGTGTATATGTCGAACGGGAACGCACTGGAGAACGACGGGGTGCACTTTATCCCGAGTAGATTTAGGAGTACTTTTCGCGGACATTGCAACCTGAGTTACCACTGGAACGAAATAGTTCTCTCTGTTACCAGCATCTGTAGTTTTTACGAAAATTGATGTTGAGGTTGATTATGATTGATTGCCAAAACAGAGGCTTCACCACCTTGCTAACATTATCGTATCTTTAGATAAAACCCTGGGTGGAACTTGAATTCCCTAAGGACCTGAAATTGGAGGGTTAATGTAGTAGGCTATGTACAATACATCAATACACAATGAACGCTGGTATTCAACGCCGTACTGTATCAGTTACCTACGAGAAGACACATTACATGTGCTGTCTAGCCTATACCGATAACATGTGGCTACACGAACATAACTTTTCCTAAATATAAGCTAAATTGGATCAAATACATGAATCTAGAGATCGATATTGGACTGCATATTACTTACTTAATTGGCTATTTCATGCGTTTTGTAAATACTAGGACCTAATTTCTCACACCATCCATGTTGTATGTGATATTTTATCCATGAGCGGCGGAACTTACAGTTTAAAGTGTTGAATTTTTTGAGAAACTTTTCATGACAATTTTTGTCTTCTTTGAATTGTTTCCAAAAGGACTGTTTTAGCAGGTTCTAGATGAAAGGGAACCTGTATAGATATGAGGCTATTGTGTACATCGTTTCAAATTGGGTAATTTCCCCTTGAAATCTTTCAGTGAATACGTAGGCATTCTTAGAATTTTTACCTTCGAAATACGTACATACATACATAATCGGTAATTACAAACCTTCAGTCAGGATTATGGACCTAGTTTCTCAACCCACTTATGTTGTGTGTGTTAATTTTATACATGAGTGGCTACAGTTTAAGGTTGACTCCGATTTTTGAGAAACTTTTTCATGATAATTTTTTTTGCTCTCAGAGTTTTTACCAGAAATCTGCTGAGAGTAGGTCACCACAGAAATGCCTCTCATATTTCGTTTTGTTGGAGACATATGACCTGCGGGTTTGAATCGATGCCTCACGTCTAATAAGCACAATAACTACTAGACTACGGCGACTTTTGAAATATCGCGTTATAATATTTTAACCCTTAGTGGTTTTGTATATCATTTTTCTTTTGTGCCTAAAATGGCCCACATCTGTTTTTACCTGCAAAGTTAGTTACAAACAGTTTTGAGTTACAAAATTGTTTTTTTTTGGTTCAAATTTTAAATTTTTTTTTATTTTTGTTTCGTTTTTCTTACAGTCAGTCAGTCAATCTCATGCTCATGTCGATTCTTGCATTTATTTTTCGTCTTCATATTGTCGTCTTCTATTGTGAATGGATATGGAATCAAAAGACAAAAAAAAAATACAAAAATAAACGGAATTACACTTTTGGAAAGACAACAACAACAACATCAACAACAAAAAAATTAGAATTTGAAACCTCCGTTACACTTGAAAAATCGTACAACGTTGTCGTTGAGTGAAGTAAAAAACGAAGAAGAATTTTTCTTTTGTTATTATTGTTGCAGTTGTTGTTTGTTGTTATTTTTGATTTTCGCACCTGAAGCGCATCGACCAGAACATTACGACACCTTTTTTTGTTTTTTTTTTTGAGCTTCTACTGCCTACAACAATGACGATAACGGATGACTATGACGGAGATTATAATGATTATGGACGTAGAAGAAGACGAAGCAGAAAAACAGATTATGATGAGTTAGAGGCAGTTGGTTTGGAAATAGTAAGTGAGTGAGTGAGTGAGTGAGTGAGTGTATGAGTAATTCAAGTGGATTGTTTTGTTATGAAAGCAGCTCAAAGAAAACAAAGAAAAAAAAACAACAAAAATTATAGACAGAAATTCTATATATTCACCGTTAAGTGAATAATAATGGAAATACTTAAATTATAAGAACAACAACAACAACAATAGCAACAGAGCGAACAAAATAGTAATTGTCGCTACCCATGTATTGTAATGGTGTTGTTGCATTAACAATTTTCCTTGCCACATTGCCGCAAGCAATTGTATTAAACAGCTTGTAAAATGTGCGGTATCTTTTGTGATTTGAGGTTTTATTTCGAAAAAACAACAACACTAACAACAACAACATAACAAAATTTTAAGTAAAAATGTGGTCGAATAGTTGTAATATTTCTCAGTCAATAGCGTAGAAGAATTTCTGCCTGAAATACTTATGCAAACGCCTGTAAAAACAATCGTCAGTTATTGTTAAAGATTGTTGTAATTGAATTAGAAAATCGCATTGCGATTAAGACAGACACGTCAATTAATGGTTTCCAAGGAATGTTCTTAAATATTTAATTAAACTCTCAAATAACATTGCTGGCAGGTAGGCAATGTACGAGGCTTGTTAGAAAAGTGTTTACTTTTGAATTTTTCTAGAAATTTTTTATTTACACACACACATGGATGGTATATCCTTTTAATATGAAATCCTTGGAATAAAATACACAAAACTTATACATACTGTGAGCATCAAAAGAAACTGTACATTAAAAAAATATACTTTAATAAATTTCGGTTATTTTTATTTTAAAACTGCTTCATTGCCAGTTTTTAAAATTGAAACAAACAAAAAAAATTTCCAAAAATTTCAGAATATCAACAAATTTTTTCGAGCACTCTCCTTAAGTAGTAAAAGTTGAGTTTGGTGATTGATAGAATTTTATCCTTTAGTAACCTGTTTCTTTTGACGCTTACTGTATACACGTAATTGGTTATAATTGGTCATTACAACCCTTCAGTCAGGACTACGACCTAGTTTCTCACACCACTTATGTTGTGTGTGTTAATTTTATACATGAGTGGCGAGACCTACAGTTTAAAGTTGATTCCGAACGACAGATTTTTGAGAAAATTTTCTCAATTTTTTTTTACTCTCAGAGTTTTTGCCAA
Source organism: Sarcophaga subvicina (assembly GCA_936449025.2). NCBI lineage: Eukaryota > Metazoa > Arthropoda > Insecta > Diptera > Sarcophagidae > Sarcophaga > Sarcophaga subvicina. The sequence goes on along the minus strand of OW388083.2, from coordinate 107,395,445 downwards.
AAATCTGCTAAGGGAAGTCGCCGAAGAAATACTTTTTGTATTTTGTTTTGTGTCTAACCTGGGGTTTGAACCGTGACCGCACGTCTAATAAGCCAACACACTACCAACTATACTATGGCGACTTCCTCACATAATAAAATTTAAAAAAAATTTCTTCAGGCAACTTCTTCACAGATTCTAAGGGTAAATAAAATTGCCTCGAAAATGTTTCTGTTGTTCGGAGTCAACTTTAAACCGTAGGTCCCTTTGAACTATAGATTTAAGAAACTTGATAAACACAATTTTACTATACTCTCACAGCAAGTTGCCGAAAGAAATTTTTTATATCTCGCTTGTGCGAGGTCCGAGTCTGGATTTGGACCAGAGATCAGCAATGAATCGCTTTTTCGCTACTCATAAGTACTCATGAAATTTTAAATATATGTAAGTGAGTCAACAATATTGAAATTAAACTATATACAACTATATATATTCATTCGTACCCAGTACAACATTAACTTATAAGTATAGGTTGCAATGAGTATGAGTACAACGTTGACATCAAACTCATATCGATATGTTTGATTCATAAGCCTAATCATTTAGATTCATAACTTTAGAAAAATACTTATAATATGTACTTATAAATGATTCCAGAGACTCGAATCATTCATCAAAATTTTATTTTTTTATTTTTTTTTTACAGTCTTAGTTGTTATTGTATTTACAAAAAAAAAAAAAAACGGAGCAGCAAGCAGAGCACGTTACCTTCTAGTGAGTATTTTAGTGTTCGTACGCGAATCATACTTATTTTGTGATTCGTGTATACGACGGGTCATGGAGAGTCGAAATCAATATCATCATGCGTATTGTTAAGTATGAGTACCATGAGTATTTCAAACTTTGAATATGAGTAGTATGAGTATGACATTAAAATAAGTATGAATTCGTATAAGTATCAGAAATTATAACTATGATTCGAATCTACTTATCGTTTTGAATACTCACTGCTGACCTCTGGTTTGGACCACGAGCTCTAGTCTAATAAGCCAACACACTATCTATTAGACTGGCTTTGTTTTCGAAAACCCTATCATGTTGTCAGGATAAAAAATTTAAACCAAAAATATAAGGCGTTCCAAGGTCAGACATCAAAACGAAAATATGAAAAAAATATTTCTTCGGCGACTTCCTCTCAGCAGATTTCTGGCAAAAACTCTGAAAGTAAAACAAAATTGCCATGAAAATTTTCTCAAAAATCTGTCGTTCGGAGTCGACTTTAAACTATAGGTCCTGCAACTCATGTAAAAAATTAACACACACACAACTAAAGTTGTGTTAGAAGCTAGATCGTAGTCCTGACTGAAGGGTTGTAATGACCAATTATGTATGTATGTATATAAGGCGGGCTAGAAACTTCCTTAGAGCTCGTCTAACCTCTACACAAATTGGTGTAATTTCTTGTTTTCTAGTTCTCTGAAACTGGTACAGTTCTGTTATATAATAATTTAGCTCTGCTAACAGATTATCACGTTGTTTTGAATACAAAATGCTCGAGATATCTGTTTTAATTTAAAAATTTCAATTTTTTTCTCTCGTTCGTTTTTTCCTCATTTTTATTAACAATACATGATACAACAAGTTAGCAGCAGAGGAGGTTTTTTTTAGATTTAAAAAATCCAAGTGTTTAGTTGTATGAATACTAGTTAGTGTACACATACAGTGGACAGCAAAAGTCTTATTACGGCAATATATTTTGACAAAAAAAAGGTCCCACAGGCTTAATACTCTTGCACAAAGTCGCGAAGTGACTTCAAGAGCATATTTAGGATATTATTTGGAAGAGGGGTTGCGTAATCGCTAAACCTCAAACAAAAGTCAACGGAAAACACTAAACAAAACTTGTACATTCAAGTTTGCTAAAATATATTGCCGAACTAAGACTTTTGCTGTGCACTGTATGTACGAGTATATCTTTTATTTAAACTGAAACAATCTTTTTCTCGTTTTTTTTTCATTTTTCTAAATGCAAAACAGTTTGTTTTTAACAACAACAACTTGTTACTTTGCTTTGCTCTGGTATACTTCTATCTATCTGGACGAGAAACGAAAATTATTTAATTTTTTTTCGTTTAACATTCTATATTCACTCGTTGGTTGTATATGTACGTCGTTGCATTAAACACAGAAACAAAACTGCAGCAGCAGCAGTTCTAACTCTTGATAAATATTTTCTATTATTTTTCAGATGTTTCTCACAGATTTTAGTTTAGTAAACGTATAACAAGCTGTCCGTCTATCCATCTGTCTGTCCGTCCAACTGTCTGTCTGTCTGTCTGTATGCTATTAAGCATGTACGTACGTAATTTTCAATGAATTGCATGCAAATGAATGAATTAAGTTTTCGAGAAAATCTACAATTTTTTTTCTGTTCAAACGATATTCATTTAAGTTTTTAAGGAACAAAAAAAATGTACACAAAATAATTTCCCACATTACATAAAGCGGAACCAACAATTTTGTTAAAAAATTTAATAAAAACAAGAGAAAAAAATTTTAAATTAAAAAATTTGTCATAAAAAACTTAAAATCTTGTTGTTGTGAAATATTCCAACAATTACACGACATTTTGTTTTTTTTTGTTAATTACATATGATTTAATTATAGGCATTAAGTATGATTAATTTGAACAACTTAATGTCTGTCAGTTAATTGCTTTAATCAAAATCAACACAATTTACTTAAGTGCAGTTCTCATTAGAAGTCATTTAAGACAGACAATCATCAAACATAAGACTTTTTAATCATTTGAAATGAAATTCATATTTCCAAGGAAAATTTTCAGATTCTAATGAAATTATGAATAAAGGAGACTGGGCATCACAACTGATCAAAGGCCTCAACATTATTTTAAAGCAAATAAGGTTAGGTTAGGTTAGAGGACGTGTGTACGTGTGTCAATTAAGACAAGTACAGTACCCGGAGGTCGAATTGACCCATTGTACAACGTCCTAGTTTCTCACACCACTTATGTTGTGTGTGTTAATTGTATACATGAGTGGTGAGACCTACAGTTTAAAGTCGACTTCGATCGACAGATTTTTGAGAAACTTTTTCATGGCAATTTTATTTTACTCTCAGATTTTTTGCAAGAATTCTGCTGAGAGGAAGTCGCCGAAGACATACTTTTTGTATTTTGTCTTGATGTCTGGCCTGGGACTCGAACCCTGGCTTTACGTCTAATAAGCCAACACACTACCTACTAGACTACGGCGACTTCTAAAGCAAACAAACAAACATTCGAAAATCTGTTTTAAAAGAAAATAAATTTTGAATTTATTTTTCGTGATATTTAGTTTCATTCGATCCAAAACCTAGCTTAGAATTGAAATTTTTGAAAGAGCCCCCCCTTCCCATCAATACACAATATTTTGATTTTTGTTCACCCATTTGTCTCTTAATTTTACTTCACTACTTCCTTCTTTTGTTTAATTTTTCGACATTTCCTTTTCTTGTAAAAAAGGAACTAATGACCTTCGAGTGTTTTGTATTGGTTATTATACATTACCCACGTCTTTAAACCTCCTTTTGACATGATGTAAGCAGGAATTGAAAGATAATTTTGTAGGAAAATAAAAAAAATCCCTAAGCAACTTAAATTAGTTGGAATTTCTAAGCTGTATGGTATAATTAAAAGTTCTTTTAGTACTACAGATAGAAGGTGTCTTAATAAGAATGCACTTTTCCTTTTTAAAATATAAGCAAGTTTTTTTTAGATCGCATCTTACAGGCGTATTGTGTGAACGACTGAAGCCACTCGTCAAATCAGTGCGGCTTCAGACCTGGTAAGTCCACCATCGACCAGATCATCACACTACGCCAAATCCTGCAAAATACCCACGAAAAAAAACGACACGCACCATCTTTTTGTCAACTATAAGGCAGCCTTCGATAGCCCCATAAGGGATCGTGTTTTTGCCGCAATGTCTGAGCTCGGTATATCTGCGAAGCTGATAAGGCTATGCAGAATGACGTTGAGGAATTCCTACAGCTCCGTCAAGGTAGGAATGGACCTCTATGCATCTTTTAATACCGTGCGAGGTTTCAGACAGGGGGACCCCTTATCATGCGATCTCTTCAACTTCGTCATGGAGAGTGTTCTTCAAAAGGCGGGAGTGCATCGCAATGACACTATTTTTCAAAAAAGTGTCCAGTTGCTTGCGTACGCTGACGACATTAACATCATAGCGCGTATCACGTGAGATGTTACTGCTGCCTTTAGTGCTATTGGACGGGAGTCTTCGAAGATGGGTCTGGCAGTAAATGAGGGCAAAACAAAGTATATGTTATCGACAAGTAGAGACGTGCGGCGTATTGATTCTCAGTTTACGGCCGATAACAATACTTTTGATACAGTCAAGAAATTTATTTATCTTGGCTCCGCCGTGACCACCAAAAATTATGTCAGTCTGGTGATCAAGCATAGGATCACTCTTGCCAACAGGTGCTACTGTGGTCTCAATGGGCTATTGAGTAGCAGAGACCTCTCTCGTGCGACAAAGCTAATACTCAACAAGACGCTCATCCTACTCGAGCTTCTTTATGGCGCACAGGCTTGGACACTATTAAGCACTGACGTAGCACCCTTGAGAGTATTCAAGAGGACAGACCTGCGTAAGGTCTTCGGTCCAGTGCGAATTGGCGATAATTTCCGTATACGATCCAACAGTGAGTTTTTGAGCTCCTCAACGACATAGACGTTGTACAGCGCATTAATATTCAGCGGCTGCGCTGGCCCGGCCATGACGTTCGAATGAAGGAGGATGCTCCGGCGGGACAAGTACTTGATGCGAGGATCTGCGGAAGTCGGCGAAGAGGACAACCTTGTCTCCGTTGGAAGGACCAAATCGAAGAAGCCCTGTCATCGATTGGTGTGACCGACTGGCGTAGACGCGCAAGAAGCAGAGGCGCCTGGAAGGATGTGTTGCGGCAAGCCGAAATCCATTAATCGGGTTGTTAATGGCCAATTAAGTAAGAAAGTTTTTTTTAGATAGAAAACATATTTCAATTAAATTCCCACAGCATTCATGTTGGGTGTGTTAATTTTATACTTGAGTGGCGGGACCTACAGTTTAACGTCGACTCCGAACGATAGATTTTTGAGAAACCTTTCACGACAATTTTATTTACTCTCAGAGTTTTTGCCAGAAATCTGCTGAAAGGAAGTCGCCGAAGAAATATTTTTCCATATTCCGTTTTGATGTCTGACCTGGGGGTTCAAAAACCGTGGCCTTACGTCTAATAAGCCAACACACTGCCTACTAGACTACGGCGACTTCAAACATACGTATATGATCCGATTAATCGAGGACATGTTGCTGTTTATTTGGTTTCCATCGTATACCATGTGGTGTATTACGTTGCTTTATTAAAGTGCTCACCAAAATCTGGTTAAGTGAGGGAGCAGAAAGCATAGCTCGTTTAGAATCTAGTGTTTCTTAAGAAAAGTTTACAAAACAGTTTCAGAATGACCGCGTTAACAACACTGTTTATTTGCCTTCTATAGCGTACAGCTTGAGAAAAAATCTTAAACGCAGCTTGCAAAAATCTATTGCAGAGCATTTGCATTAATGTTGCCATAAAGATAAATTTGTTTATTAATTAAACTACTCAACACATAGTATTACATAGCATTGGCAACAACAATAACAGCAACAACAGCAATAATATTAAGCAGCAACAACATGTTGCAAATGCAACTAAAAGTTAAGAATATAAAAACATAGTTTTTTTCCTCTCTCTTTCTTCTTTTAACTGCAAATACATGAAGTTCAGTCGGGCAGGCAATACAGACATTAAAGGCAGGCAAACACAATATGTAGTAAGTAACGTTAGCACGCTAGCAACGGTATCAGTTGTAAAAATTTTCTTGTTACCGAACAGAGTTTAACACTTGCTGGAACAACAGAAAGAGGGAAAGACAGAAAATACAGATACAACGGTAAAAATAATTTAATCGTTTGCATTTGTTTGAATACAAGTTCGTTGAGTACGTGTTATACTCGTACTCGTGTATTTACGGGCAACATTTGTGCAATTTACCCCCAGCATACATATGTTCCTAGAGACGCATAGCAGCAAATTGCAGTAGGGGCAACTGCAACTACAACTACAACTGCAACAGCAATTCTTTTAAGCTGCTTTGCTATTGCTATTGTTGTTAATGTCATTATAATATTCTCCCCAGATTGTTATTAATTTTTTTGTTTTTTGTTTTTAATTTTATTCTTGTTTTTTTTCTTAAATTCTGCAAAAAAAAACAACAAAAAAACAAACTTCGAAAACAACATGCAACTGTTACCCACAACAACATCGCCAACTACATATTTAAACCAGAAAGAAAAATTAAAATTTAAACGAGAAATAAAAAATACATGATGACGACAAATATGCTAAATACAGGCGTGGGAAATTTGAAAGCAAAATACTACGAATAGCATCAAGCCAGCTGCAGTATAAGTCGTCAAGCATACATACATTATTGGTCATTACATCCTTTTAGTTAGGCTTACGACCTAGCTTCTCACATCACTTATGTTGTGTGTGTTAATTTATAAATGAGTGGCGGAACCTAAAGTTTAAAGTCGACTCCGAACGACAGATTTTTGAGAAACTTTTCATGGCAATTTTTATTTATACTCTAAGAGTTTTTTTTGCCAAAAAATCTGCTGAAAGGAAGTTGCCGGAGATATACTTATCATATTTGAATTTACTTTGAATTAATTTGAAAGCAAAACACTACGAATAGCGAATAGCGTCAAGCCAGTTGCAGTATAAGTCGTCAAGCATTCATACATAATTGGTCATTACAGCCTTTTAGTTAGGCTTACGACTTAGCTTCTCACATCACTTATGTTGTGTGTGTTAATTTATAAATGAGTGGCGGAATCTACAGTTTAAAATCGACTCCGAATGACAGATTTTTGAGAAACTTTTTGATGGCAATTTTTATTTGCTCCCAGAGTTTTTTCCCAAAAATTTACTGAGAATAAGTTGCCGAAGAAATATTTTTTCCAACGTTTCCTTTTGTTGGAGATATCTGACCTGGGGTTTGAACTGTGGCCTCACGTCTAATAAGCCAACACCCTACCTTCTAGAGTAGGACGAGCATTACCATATAATGTCCTGCATTTCCAAGTACTTTGTAATGCTATTAGCAACAGAACTTATTGACACTTAATCCCCGAATTTAAACTGGATTTGGGGATGGAATGGAACATAATTTGGATTGCTTCTTGGTTCTGAAATGTTTACTACCACTCGCTTTAATCGGACGTACATATGTATGTCTGAAGACATAACATTTGTAGGCGTGCCCCGTTCGTTAACGGTTTCTGTCACATTTATTTTGGAAAACCGTCTGGTTTAAAAGTATACCTGGTTTGTAAAGAGTGCTACACTATTCATTATACTTTTGCATGACATTTAAATCTTTATTTAGCATAGTAAATATAATACAATTGGTGTCAAGTATAAACGGTTTTTTCCAATATTTGTTGGATATTTCAAGAGCAATTCCATTATGATTTTTCCACTCCCGACAATTTTCCTATCTGAAATTCACGTCGCTAAAATGTTTGTAAAAAGATCTCCGCAGAAAGTGAGCAGCTTCCGTACCTCAATACCTTCAATCAATTTTTAAAGCTCTTCAATCGAATGTGATATCTGACCTAGACCCTAGACCTAGATCCTAGACCCTTTCACACCAATTGGGTTGTGTTCTTAGATATGAAGTTAATGAAATAGTAGACTCTTTGTCTAAATTGTCTTGAGCTGAACGGTGGAATAGCGTCAGAAACGAAATACTCAGGTTATAAGGGAATCAAAATCAGCATCAAGTCAAACGTTTCCTAATCCCTAAAGAGGAAATCTTGGACAAGCTACATTCGCTAAATAGAGCTGACCTAAGCATTTTGTGGTATCTCTGATCTCTCTGAGAAGAACGTCTGCCGATTTTTACACCCGGTATACAGAGAAGTCGCCGTGGTCTAGTAGGTAGTGTGTTGGCTTATTAGACGAAAAGCCAGGGTTCGAGCCCCAGGCCAGACATCAAAATAAAATACGACTTCCTCTCAGCATATTTCTGGCAAAAACTCTGAGAGTAAATAAAATAAAATTGCCATGAAAAGTTTCTCAAAATCTGTCCTTCGGAGTCGACTTTAAACTGTAGGTCCCGCCACTCATGTTTAAAATTAACATATACAGCATAAGTGGTGTGAGAAACTAGGTCGTAATCCTGACTGAAGGGTTGTAATGACCAATTATTTATGCTCATAACTTTTAAATCACAAACCTGCAATAGTGCTTGTGTTGAGCTATTGTTCTCTATACGATTTTACGTCAAACGGTAGCTTAGAACGGGCTGAAAACCCAGATTAACCGGTTTCGTAAAATCTGCCTGAAAGCTTATGAATCTAAAAATTGATTTGATGGCTAGAGATGATAGCTACGTCAAACTATCAAGAAAATACAAATCAGCTAAATGAGAGCTAAATGCGGAGCTACGTGAGCAATACTATATTCTTTCGATCTACAGGCTTGATCCGTCAATCATATGCCGGTAAACTTGGGTTTTCCACATGCGGACACATTACGCACTTGACGTAAGGGATGCAGAAGCGAATGTGTCTCAAATGTCCGTACAGCGTAGTTTAAATAGAATCTAATTTGTGTCAAATTTCGCAGTCTAGTAGTTAAGCAATATGCAATACGTACTTTTGCTTGATAGATAGTTTAACGGAGGATAGCAGTATGATTGCTCCAGCAAATTTATCGACTGCACAATACTGAAAATGCAGAAAAACTGCAGCGTAAGTACATCGCCAAGCTTGATTTTTGTGGTTCCACTTGAAAGAAATCTAATTGTTGCTTGGCTGTGAGAAAAGATAGAGATGCCATATTATTTTAGTTGAGCAGCGGTGAGATGCTTTAAGATTAAGGCGTTCTGAAGAACTCCGTTGCCTATCTTATTCTCACATCATATTCTTACAATTGTTCAAACGCAAATGATGAATAAATGCATACAGAGGATGAATAGCAGCAGAAAAACTAATAGAAATTTTAAATTTGTTGTCCAACATATCAATAAAGTCATATGTGTTACCATAGACAGCTATTAAGTTTAAGTGGAATGAGTAGCCATTACAGTACTCTGTTGGAAAAAATTCTTGCTTACTCTGAGGTTTGAAAATGTAAACAAAAAACCTTGAAAATGTGAAATATTTATTTGCGGCGAAACATCTTTGCTTTTGAAATCTATTTACTACTACTCCGAAAGTGTAGTATATGTCATCTGTCAGGGCTGGACTTATGGCTGGCTTATTCTAGAGGCACTTGTTGTGTCATTGCCCAACTTTGGTAAGATCGAGATTAAAATATTTTGGGAACATAATCGCACAAAACGCCAACGTAGCCCACCACTCTATGACCTACAGTGACCGTCAAAAGAAACTGTACATTAATAAAAAAAAATATATACATTAATAAATTACCGTTATTTTTATTATAAAATTGTTTCATTGCCAGCTTTTAAAATTGAAAAAAAAAAAAATTGGAAAAAATTTCAAAATATTAACAAATTTTTTCGGGCACTCTCCTTAAGTGGTAAAAGTTGAGTTGGATGATTGTTAGAATTTTATCCATGTGTACAGTTTCTTTTGATGCTCACTGTATAAAGAAATTGGGATAATGGGCACGATAACAATATTATTTACTCAACAATTTCCTCCTCCACCATTCAGCTTTATTAGCCCGTATGCCTTGTCTTTTAAAATCTGTTTGAGAAATATTTTGAAAATATTTTACATTTTCGAAATTTTTCTTTGTAAATAGAAAAGTAAAGAGTAAAACTTAATGTGACTTTAAACTTAAAACGGAAATAAAACAGAGTCTTATGATACACATGAGAATTTCATTTTATTCACACATAAATTCACAGCCTGTCACTCAAACAGGTGAACTCTGTGTAAATTAAAGTTTTTTTGGATTTCTTTAAAAAAAATAAAAAAAAAAATTAAAAAAAATAGAATAAAAATTTAATATTTATGGCTGTACAATAAAGCCAGATTTTTTCTATTTTTCTGTTTTTTTTTTTTAGAATTTCATAGAATTGTATTGTATTGCAATAGAATGGCAAACAGCAGTAGCAGTTGGTACAATTCATATTCGTATTACGTTTCAATTTAGAAAAAAAGCAACAACAACAGCAAAAGCAAAGAGAGAAAAAATGAAACATGCAAGCGGTACCGATACCGATACCGGTAACCAATAACAGCCAACAACAGCTGCTTGCTTGATCTTAACTTGTCTAGTTTAGAAGATCAAATAACCAAAGCAAATTACAATCACAAGCAGAATTATAACACAGTATACAACACATATAGTTCTGATATACAGTGAGCGTCAAAAGAAACTGTACATTAATAAAAAAATATATACATTAATAAGTTACCGTTATTTTTATTTTAAAATTGTTTCATTGCCAAACAAAAACAAGAAAAGACAAAAAAATTTCGAAATATTATCCAAATTTTTTCAGGCACTCTCCTCCAGTAGCAATAGTTGAGTTTGGTGATTGTTAGAATTTTTATCCTTTAGTAGACAGTTTCTTTTGACGCTCACTATATGTTCATAGAAATACAAACTTGTTCCGTTAAGTTAAATTTTAAAATAAATTTCAACGTATAATGCCAGGCAATTTTATGAAATATGAGAAGTTTTTCTATTTTTTGATTCTATTTTCGTTACACGTGCAGTAAATGAAATTAAATCAACGATTGACAGGCGTTTTCTTAATTTAGTACCTGCAACATTTTCAATTTAATTTGGAATTTTAATCACACTTCAAATGAAACCAGAAGATAGGAGTACCAGCATAACCTTCAGAATAAAATAAGACCAACCGTAACTGTGTTAATAAAACTGATAATAAAACTGATCAACTGATCCGGGTTTAGAATTTAAAAGTATGATAGAAGACGAGATAACAAATTCCAAAAATATTCTATTTAAACCATTCATTTGGTTGTTGTCTTTGCTAAAGCAAGATATAAAGTTTTCTTTTACGCTTCTCTGGAAACCTAAAATAACAGAAAGTAGGATAATTGATGCCATTTAAGTGCGACTTCAGAAAGTTCTACAGTGCAGTTAACTTTTTAGAAAAGAACGCTTATTCTATGAGCTCTGCAAGCGATAGTAACTACAATTAAAATACTGAACCTACTGACTACTTTTCAGTATAAAACTTGCTTAACTATGAACCAATGACTTCATGAAAGTCTTGGACCAATTTTCATGGAGTCTTGGACAAATTTTCATGCAGTCTTGGACTCCTATTCACATACATACATACATAATTGGTGATTACAACCCTTCAGTCAGGATTACGACCAAGTTTCTCACGCCACTTATGTTGTGTGTGTTAATTTCATACATGAGTGGCGGGACCTACAGTTTAAAGTCGACTCCGAACGACAGATTTTTGAGAAACTTTTCATGGCAATTTTATTTACTCTCAGCGTTTTTGCCAGAAACCTGCTGAAAGGAAGATATTTTTTGTATTTTGTTTTGATGTCTGGCCTGGGGCTCGAACCCTGGCTTTACGTTTAATAAGCCAACACACTATCTACTAGACTACGGCGACTTCTTCATTTAATGACTCCTACTCATTTAATGAAAATTTCTCCATAGTTCAGCAAATTTTATACCAATCCATATTCGTTGCATGATCTATATTTCTACTATAATTTGGATCCAATAAGCATGCATTCCTTTATGTATAGCAGAGAATATCCATATTTCGCAGATATATAGAAGGTTATGGATAACTTAGTGATAGATCTATGTTCCATAAGGTAAGGCCTGTGGCTGCACCAGCAGCCTTCGATAATATTTATGCGACATTTGTGATGTTTAGATCACGCCAGAAATCTCTCTAAGAAATGACGAGACTTTCTACCATCGTACCCTTGCCTGAGTGAATGTCCAGAGCACAATACTTAGTTGCTTATTTAGTTATTACAGGGCTTCAGTCAGGATTACGACCTATTTTCTCACACCACTTATGTTGTGTGTGTTAATTTGTATACATGAGTGGCGGGACCTACAGTTTAAAGTCGACTCCGACCGACAGATTTTTGAGAAACTTTTCATGGCAATTTTATTTTATTTACTCTCAGAGTTTTTGCCAGAAATCTGCTGAGAGGAAGTCGCCGAAGAAATACTTTTTGTATTTTGTTTAGATGTCTGGCCTGGGCCTCGAAGCCTGACTTTACGTCTAATAAGCCAACACACTGCCTACTAGACTACGGCGACTTCAGGGAATATCAATATTTCCCAAATATATAGAAGGTTATGGATAGAAGCTGAGTGATAGATCTGGGTTCCGTAAGGTAAGGCTAAGGTATTGCCGATTACATAACAGATATTCGTATGCTTGTGGCTACCTTAGCAGCCACAAGCGATATTGGGATGTTTAGATCACGCCAGAAATCTCTCTATGATATGATGAGCAATTCGACCATAGTACCCTTAACTCAGTTAATACCCAGTGCGCAATACTTAGTTATTGCAACCAATTAGTCAGGATTACGACCTAGTTTCTGACATCACCCATGTTGCGTGTGTAAATGTTATCCATCAGTGGAGGGACCTCACATTACTTTTGTAGTGTTTGTTTGCTATTTAAAGTCGATTCCGAACGACATATTTTTGAGAAACTTTTCATGGCAATTTTTATTTACTCTCAGAGTTTTTGGCCAGAAGACTGTCGAGAGCAAATTGCTGAAAGAAATATTTTTTGTACTTAGAACCACAACCGCACGTCTAATAAGCCGACACACTAAGTACTAGGCTGCGGAGACTTCAACACGCAATAAGCGAAACTAGACTGTTGATTAGCTATGGACGATAGTGGAGGCTATATGAGTCAGAGAATCTACATATGCAGTAGACTTTACCCCTCTATGATTACAAGAAATCATGCGGTTTGATGTGAAGTCGTAAATGCAGAACGTGTATACTGGCTGGGATAAATACAAGGTAATTTTATCAATGTTCATACGCTAAGATTAGATTTTCTTCATCACGACTTTTGTATTGGCTGCAGTGACATGGAAAAGAATGTCTGGACAATAAACAGAGTAAGGGTACTGTGATGTAAGAATATGGATAATTTATCTGGTATCTGTGGAGGTCGGTAGGGTTTATGCGTTCTCTACAAAGGCAAAATGGTGTAAACATAACAGACACTATTTCTAATAATAGTAAGGTGTTTACGCAGAGTTAGGCTGCCTTCCAAAATGTTAGTTGCTTTGTGTTTGAAGAAAGTATCGTGTTTTATAATGCCGCTGTACAAAATATATACAATGTATTCTATTTCAAAACGCCGTCAATGTGTATTTTTAACGCAGTCAAAAAGTAATTAGGCATTAGCCATTGTTTGGCTACTTTACATATCTACATAGTTTATATGCAGTAGTAGAACTGCATACAAACTTTGTATTGATACGTTTTGGAAGGCAGCCTTATCGAGCAGTTATATGTAAATCACCATCAAGTCATTCTTTTATTATCGGATGATTTGAAGTCATCGATATTCGTTTTGGTACCTAATAGTTCTCATTAATATCTTGTTAAAGACTTTAATTCATTTTGTTCATCTATTTCGATGATGCTTATTGGAAAGTTAGCTTCGTGGGTGTTGTGGTAGATTCTTATAGTAAAAATTGACACTGTAAATGCTTTTTAGGTATGGTGTCGATACGTCCATGTCGTTACACGTTGTTGTCCTTACGGCTAATATATTGGAAAGCTAGAATACATTTAGAAATGTGTCTTTATATAGGAGTTACACAAAAATCATAGTATTTTTCCTTGGACAAGAACATGTTTAGCATATAGATTAACAGACTCATAATAACGGGTGATTTTTTAGCTATTATCTTTTTGGCAACACTGGTCTAAACAGCTCACGCACGTTTCGCGTTTTGTTTCACTGTCAAACGTCTTCAGTTTGGTCTATAATTTAACCATGAATCGTCTTACAAACGAACAACGCTTGCAAATCATTGAATTTTATTATCAAAATGAGTGCTCTGTTAAGAAAGTTCATTGCGCTCTTCTTCCATTTTATGGTCAGTTTAATCGACCCACTGAAGCGGGCTATTGTGACTAAGTTTCGCACCAAATTGTCATTGTCATACATTGTTGGACATTAAACCACCAACACGCTTACGTGGAAAATTTTGCGTAAAGATTTAGGTGTGAAGGCTTTCAAAATACAGCTGGTGCAAGAATTGAAGCCGAACGACCTACCGCAACGCAGAATTTTTGGTGAATCGGTTCTTGGAAAGTTGGCCGAAGATCCACTTCTTTATCGAAAAATTGTGTTCAGCGACGAAGCTCATTTTTGGCTCAATGGATACGTAAATAAGCAGAATTGTCGATTTTGGAGTGAAGATCAGCCAGAAGCATTGCAAAAGCTACCAATGCATCCAGAAAAAGTCACAGTTTGGTGCGGTTTATGGGCTGGTGGCATCATTGGACCGTACTTCTTCAAAGATGCTGCGAATCGTAACGTAACTGTGAATGGTGAGCGCTACCGTGAGATGATATCCAACTTTTTTTGTCCATAGTGCAAGAGCTTGACTGGCATAACATGTGGTTTCACCAAGACGGTGCCACATGCCACACAGCACGCGTAACAATGGACTTATTGAGAGACGAGTTCGGTGAACATTTTATTTCACGTTCGGGACCGATCAATTGGCCGCCTGGATCGTGCGATTTAACGCCTTTAGACTATTTTTTGTGGGGTTATTGACTGTACTATCGATTCAAATAAAGATTTCATGCACTTTTCTGAATTTTATATGTTTTTTTTTGAAAATTTTTCCTAAGCTTTAAAAAAATCACCCTTTAGTACCCCTATAAAAATATAATACAACTGATCGGTAAAACTACATTGTGCCAATGCAATCTATTAAATATTCAAAACATGAAACTTACGATATACCAGACTGAAGTATCTTCTCCCAGATTCTATTATACAGGGTTCAATAACATTTATTTGAATGATATAATCTTGTATGTAAAATAATTGGCTTATAAAGCCACCCTCGTATATTTTTATTTTCTCTTTTTGTGTTGAACAAAGTAGAATACAATAATAATAATAATAATCATTAAATTTATTTACAAAGAAAAAAAAAATCTCTTCTCAAGGTTTCGAGTGGGTTTTAGTTTTATTTCATGGTTTTCTCAAACAATCAGGCGCAGCTAAAGAACCAAACATTGACTGACTCAACTCAACTCAACTATGCGTAGGTTTTTAATTTCAATTAAAAATTGTTTTTTTCATTTATTTTTTTTACTATTTTTTTTAAAAGATTAAGAAACTAAATAAACAACAAAAGAATAATAATTATGGCAGAAGAAGAAATCAAAAAAAAAAATTTGATTACAAAATCACTTGTTGCTATAATTTATGAATTTTTAATTGCCAAAAGCATTTATAATGCGATACATACATAGGCTGCTCCCTTTGATGCCACAATGGGGCAGACAATGTTTGCCAAATGTTGTGTTTAAATTATGTGTTGCATATAAAAAATTTCTGTTATTTTGGGTGTAAGCAAGTAAGTTTAGATACTTGCAACATATGCTCACACAAAATTCAAAACCTTTTACTTGTATTTACTTAAGCCAAGAGAAGCTGAATACCAATGTGAAAAAGGTCCGTTCCGAAAAACAAGAATTTCTTTTAACTATGGGTGCGGTTTTTTGGTTTACTTTCAAATATTTTTTCAATTGTTTGTCTGTCTATCTGTCTCTCGAGCTTGTATGTGAGGCTATTTAGAGGACTTGATTTTTGTTTCTTTTTCTTTTTCATAACCATTAAATTTAACCTATTTTTCCTATTCATATGCAAAAAAAAAAAAACAGAAAAAAACGAAACAGAAAAACAAGTTCATGTTGCATTAACCCTGCATCCTTTTGTGTGGTTGCAAGCAGCAGCAAATGTTTATGGTTACACACACGAGTTGCAACCACCATATTATATACTCGTACTGTACTGCAAAACCAAAAAAACATTTCTCGAAACACACAATAGACACACAAAATGTTTGACATTTAAAGTGAATGTAGTCCGCATGTGCCACATTAAGCCACTTGTGGCCCAGGGCGCGTTCCTTGCCTTGCAGTAGTATGTGCTTCAAAAGGCAAAACAAAAACTTAATTGGGCTTAATTAGAAAGCATATTACAAAAAAAAAAAGAGGGAAGGGTTGGTATATCAGGCGGTAACAAAAGAAAACAAAGAGGAAAAGTACTACAACGTAATTTGAATAAGAAATGTTCGTCTTATTTTTCCAATTCAAGCATGCATTTATACAAAAACAATAAAAAGTATCACTTCACATAAGTACATACTCGTACAAATGTACATACATATGTATATACGTACATGGTTATTTTAAAATATTACCCGAAAGTATTACCAACGTCAAGTATAAAAATCAAGAAATTTATCTAAAATTTGTTGTAAAGGAGACATCAAATGCAGTCTTCAGAATATACCAGATAAAGTGTAACAATATGAAGTTATAGTTCGAGTAGACTGCGTCTTGCAAATATTATTGTCTTCCAAATAATGGTTTTGGCTTTTTCTGGCCCAGACATCTCGAACAAAACGAGAGTAAAATAAAATTGCCAGGAAAAGTTTCTCAAAAATCTGTCGTTCGGAGTCGACTTTAAACTGTAGGCCAAACTACTCATGTAAAAATGAGAAACTAGGTCGGAATCCTGACTGAAGGGTTGTAAAGGTTGCAAAGAAATAATGAATGCACACTCGCTATCTAACGCCCTATCACTGCTCAGTGCATCAATACATATCAGTGGCACATGTATGCATTTCACCATACATGTGTGCAAACTTCAGTCGTTGGCCTAGCGATACTCATATCAACTACGAAATCTATTTTAGCGGAGGATAACAATGTCTTTTGTTGCGTTGCATGCATGGGAAGTACTGCTCTTTAACTTGCCTTTATTAGGTTGCGTGTGATATTTTTATTATGCTTAGTAAGCTGCCTAAAATGCAGCATCATACGTAGTTAATACTTGGGACCCAGAACACTTATTCATCGCCACACTTATTCATCGCTTCTCACACCTTGATTTTGTTGTTTATAAGGAGTATATGCCTCAATGAGAATGGGCATAAGAAGCTTTGTTTCATTGGGCATAAAAGTCATGGTAATTGAGGACGTAGCAGCCTTTTGTATTTTTCAAAAGCATTGGTACTCTTCTCAATATAAAAATATTCAATTCTGATGGAAAATTTGTTATCCAATATAAATGTGAAACAAAATTCTGAGAGTGTTCTGGCCCAAGCGCAAGCCTAATGGGGACAGTTACTTACTTAATTGGACATTCACAACCCGATTAAGGGATTTCGGCCTGTCTTAACACATCCTTCAGGCGCCTCTAATTCTTGCACGCCTACGCCAGTTGGTTCCAAAGCAAACAAGGTCGTCCCTTTGCCAGACTTTGGCAAATCCCCGCATCAAATACCCGTCTCGTCAGAGCATCGTCTTCAATTTGAATAACATGGCCGAGCCAGCGTAAACGTCCATGCCGTTGAGGAGCTCGTATAGCTCACAGTTGGATCGGATGTGGAAATCATTGCCAACTCGTACTGGACCGTTCGTAGGGCTTTTCTCTTGAATACTCTCAAGGCTGCTGCATCAATGCTTAATAATGTCAATGCCTGTATGCCATAAAGAAGCGCAGCGAGGATGAGCATCTGGTAGAGTATTAGTTTTGTCGTGTGAGAGAGGTCTCTGCTACTCAATTGCCTTTTGAGACCATAGTAGCACCTGTTGGCAAGGGTGTACCTGCGCTTGATTTCTAGACTGACATCATTTTTGGTGGTAATGGCGTAGCAAAGATAAATTCCTTGACTATATCGAAAGTATAGTTATCGGCCGCAAATAAAACTCGGCTTAAGAAGTGTATTTGGGATGGTCAAACCTTTAGAAAAAATATTGCCTACAGTGTATTGATTAAGCTGTAGTGGAATCCTTAAGAGGAGTGCAATGTGAGGATTAAAACCTAGCCTTTCGCACCGCCCATGTTTTGTAAGTAAGTTGACTACGAAGGATAGATTTGCAGGCGAAGTTCACAAACGATTGATTAAACTGTAGTGCAATCCTTAAGAGGAGTACAAATTGGGTTGGTATACAACCGCTTTGAGGACAACAGACTGAATATCCGCTTTAAGATCATTAATATGTACTGCCAGCTACAGAATCTTGGTAGAGTTTCTGGCTTGAGACTATTGAATGTTTGCCGTTTGCATTCTTGGACACCATATCTCTGTAATTGATGACATAAATTATAAATAATTACAAGCAATTTTATTTATAGGCTCCTAATGGATGACCTTTCTTTTCCTCTTTTCCTTACTTTCCTAAGCTGCTGTGTTCGTAATCATTTTGAAGAGTGGCTTTGAAACAAAACTTTTGCAGTTTGTGACTGTCCGCAGTTACTTTAATGGCTCAGTTAATGGCTAATAATGTGTTACAACCCATTGCGTTTCGCTGTACGCTGAGTTACTGTTATTTTCCTAATGCCAAAAAAGAAAAACATCAAAAACAACTTTTGCCACAATTACTAAGTTAATGTTTTGCAACATTGTTGCAACTATTCTTGTGTGTTTTCTGTCTTGCCATGTAATTTACAAGTCAGCCTTAAAATTGTACACAAGCCATGGCCATTTCAATTGCTTTCTTCTTGTCAACCAAACAAAAACAAAAAAGCCTCTTATTCGCTAAGTTTTCTTTGTGTTTTTTTCTGTTTCTTTCCCTTTCCTATGAAAACCCACAATTGCGAATCGATTCTTTCATTTGTCATCGTTTATCATTTGTTTTCGGGTATTGACTTGTGATTACTGAAGGAAATGTTAACCAAAATCAATGTTTCTTTCTTTTCCCCTCTTGTTTTTGTGTTAATGAATGCCTGAATCTGGTCTTGCTAATTATGGCAACGAGTTAATCTGATTTTGGCTAAAGATTTACCCGTTGTTTGCATGTGTCAGAGTATGTACGGAGTAAAGAAGAAGGCGAACAGTTTTAATTGAAAAGATGCCGGACATAAATGGTAGTGAATATGTAGGCACTATTGAATAATAATTG
Source organism: Sarcophaga subvicina (assembly GCA_936449025.2). Taxonomy (NCBI): domain Eukaryota; kingdom Metazoa; phylum Arthropoda; class Insecta; order Diptera; family Sarcophagidae; genus Sarcophaga; species Sarcophaga subvicina. Next base: position 107,376,212 of record OW388083.2, on the reverse strand, counting down.
ATTGGCTTCGGTATTGGTGCATACACCCAAGAATATGAAGCGTAATCTTTTAATACGATTTACTTTGAGGTAAAGGAGTGTAGAATTCTTTTTTGGAATCATTAAATTCAAAGAATTTACTTGTGACAATTAATTTCATTCTTCATCTTTTTAATTTTTAAATATGACGTCATATGTCCTAAGTAACTAAGGCTTTAATCAGAGTATTGTGTAATACAGTGTTCAGATATGCACATTTATTGCGTAAAACGCAATAAACGCCATTATTGAGCTCAATATTTTATATATAGTTTCAATTAATAATTGCGCAATAAATACGCAAATTGTTATAATATTGAGTAAAAATTAAAATGCAGCACTGTCATAAGCGTGTTTAGTGAGCATATTACAATTAATAGAACACTTTTTGTTGATATTTGACAACTCAAATGTCTACGAAGTCGCCGTAGTCTAGTAGATAGTGTGTTGGCTTATTATACGTAAAGCCCGGGTTTGTCTCCCAGGTCAGACATCAAAAAATAAAATATGAAAAAAAAAATATTTCTTCGGCGACTTCCTCTCAGCAGATTTCTTTCAAAAACTCTAAGAGTAAGTAAACCTGCCATGAAAAGGTTTCTAAAAAATCTGTTGTTCCAATTATGTATGTATGTAATGTCAACAACGACAAACAAAAAATGGCGGTCAAAATAAAAACAATGTTGTTGAAATAACCAGCTGAACTGCGTAGATTATGCCTGAACACTTAAAATATTGTACTCAATTAAGCGAATATTGACTCAATAAAAGTGCATATCTGAACATAGTATAACAGATCAAAGGTTCCTATAAGAACCGCAGTCTGTGATAGTCAGGGCATACTTTCCATTTAACTGTCAAGACATTAACTTTTCAATAATTTTTCATAAAAATGCTTCAGGATCCCATGCAGCCATTTGACATCAGTAGTTGCACAGTAGTTCGGTGCAGAAATATCTCTTTAGTCCTTAACTAAGCTAGAAAATGGTTGAGCTTTTGCTAAAACCATTATATGGAACATAGTTTCACGGAGTGTCTGTCCATGCAACAGATCTCTGAAGATCATAGAACTACGAGGGGAGTTAATCGTGTACTTAATCTCTCTACAAATCAGTTGCGTTTAGTCACCAAGCAATACTTTCATGCACAATTCAGGTAACCATGTTTTCCTAGCCGCCTGTTATCTGATTGTACGTAAGTATATTGCATACCATGGTGTTCCCTACATACATACATAATTGGTCGTTTCAAAGTTTCAGTCAGGTTATGACGTAGTTTCTCACACCTCTTTTGTTCTGTGTGATAATTTTATACATGGGTGGCGGAGCCTACAGTTTAAAGTTGACTCCGAACGACAGATTTTCGAGAAACTTTTCTTACCAATTTTATTTACTTTCAGCGTTTTTGCCAGAAATCTGCTAAGAGGAAGTCACTTAAGAAATAGTTTTTAATTTTTAGTTTTGTTGGAGTTGTCTGACCTGGAGTTTGAACCGTGGCCTCATGTCTAATCAGCCAACAAGCTACCTACTAGTCTATAAAGACGTCAGCTTTCATCTCTCGCTTTTCCATGATAAGTTTTTCTATGCTAAGTTTCGTCCCTAAACAATTGATAACAGCTGTTATAAGAAATCAATTAAATTCTCCTACATGAAGTACTTTCCTCGTGGTAATATCCACAGAGAGAAACACTCCATTTTCTTGAAGTTATTTGCTTAGCATCTATTTCAAGTGCTATTCACTGCAATCTTCAATTTTCTTCAAGTTTTCTATAAAAACATTAGAAAATCTTTTTAAAATAAAAAAAAACGAAAATCAATTAACACGTACGTAGTTTTTTATTAATTTTTGTTTCTCGTTTTTTTCCAATTTATTTTATCGATGTTATTTATCGATAAGTTTTTATTTAATTTTAACACTTTCGTTCGCTTTCGCAATTGTACGTCGTATTTATTATTGAAGAATTAAAAGAGGTTTTAAATCTTGAATAAAGTGGTAAGTGAGTGGATAATAGAATGAATGAATGAATGAATGATTAAATGAATTGCAGGTTTTTGTTTAATGGAGGAAAAAAAATATTTGACCATGGATTTTTGCTTAAATACTCGTACTAGAAGATATTAAGTCTGAATAAATGATGAAGTAAACTTGAGTAGAGTGTGCCAACAAAAAACTTTATTTAAAAATTAAAAAATTTTAACATTAAGAAGAGGTAGTCGATTAGCAATTTAATCTGGAATCATCCACCACCACCGAATATCGTCGCCATAAAGCAATTAAGTATTCTTGATTCCATTACTGTGATGCTATCACTTATGCACACGACCTTTGTTCCTCAACTGAACCACCTGCAGTTAGTACTACCAAGACTGCAGAATCAATGAATGGAGAACGCTGGTGTTGCTACGCCTAACTTTAAATTAAGGAATATTGATGGATAATCCTGCTGATGCGACAAATTTCTGAACACCATTTAAGATACTAGTCGTGTCTGAATTTTTCTTCGGCAGCTTCCACTCAACAGTTTTCTGGTAAAAACTCTGTGAGTAAATAAAATTGCCATGAAAAGGTTCTTAAAAATCTGTCGTTCGAAGTCGACGACTTAAAACTTTAGGATAAAATTGACACCCAGAACATGGGTGTTGTGAGAAGCAGGTTGTAATCGTGACTAAAGGGCTGTCACAACCAACTAAGTAAGTTATGACTGAATGCTTATGAGCAAGAAGGCAGATGTCGTCAACGTATTCTAGGTAATACCTCTGATACATTCAAGTCATCGAGAACTATGTTAAAATGCAGCAACACTGTTGCACTATCCTCTTTGAATATGAGGAGCCAAGGAGCTCACAGCACGGGTTGTGTGAAAAGCTAGGTTGTAATCGTGACTAAATGGTTGCCCCAACCAATTAAGAAAGTTTTGTCTGAATGCCTATAAGACAGATGTCATCAAGATAATCGAGGTAAGACCTGTTTGTGCATCTGTTACATTCAAGTCATCGAGAACAATGTTGAAATGCTGCGTGGTTAGTGTACAACCCTGTTGCACGATTCTCTTTAAATGTAAGGATCTAAGGGGCTGCTCATTTCGTATATAATGGATAAGTGGCGCTGTTGTATAATATTTTGATAATTCGAAGACAAAAACCAATTTTTTCTTGCAATTAATCAATGTTAAGCAAGGTTAGTGAGACAATTCTGGCTCCGATTCAGCAAACCAAAAACGATTGAAAAAGTATGATCTGGTTTACATACACGCATAATTGATCATTACAACCCTTCAGCTACGATTATGACGTAGTTTCTCACACCCATTTTGTTGTGTGTGTTAATTTTATACACTAGTGGCGGTATCTACATTTAAAGTCGACTTCAAACGACAGATTTTTTGAGAAACTTTTTCATGGTAATTTTATTTCACTTACTCTTAGAGTTTTTGCCCGCAATCTGCTGAGAGGAAGTTGCCGAAGAAGAAATATATTTTCATATTTTCGCTTTGCTGGAGACATCTGGCCTGGGGTTTGAACCATGGCCCCACGTCTAATAAGCCAATACCCTACCTACTAGAGTACGGCGACTTCGCTGTTGTATAATACTTTGATAAATCGAAGCCAAAATCTATGCTTTTGGGCTTTTAGGTTATTTAATCTCGAAAACCAAGGGTAATGAAACAATTCTGATTCGGCAACAACACACCAAAAACCTTTGAAAAAGTATTGTCCATAGGCCATTAATATTATGGAATTTTATAGTTAAAGTAGACTTACTTTTAATGCTATGAATACATTATTGACCGCTACAAACCATCTTCATCTTTGCGGCATAGATTCTCAAGCCACCCAGGTTGCTTGCATTAATTTTGTGCATGATCTCGTTTAGCGAGCCAAGACTGTATTTACTAGCCAATGGCGACTTAAATACTCAAGGGCCATTATTTCAACATGCCGTTAACTAAAGGGAGGATTTTAACGGGCAGATAAATTGTTTTTTATTATTATAGGTGGGCAATAAGATAAAAGTGAGCGTTAAGCTAAAGGGAAGCTTATCCTACCTTTAACTTTTAAAGTTAAGTTTATGCTTGTACTTGCCATATTATATACTATTTTCAATATGGCAACTTCAAAGTGAGAAAATACAACAAAAAAGAAGCCCATCGTTGCCACTGCGTTTAAACAAAAATTGTTTAATTTGAGCAGTGTTATCGACATTGCTCCGTGACTGCCATATTTTTGAAAAAGTTAACTTTATTTTAACTCAAGGTTGTAATAACGAAAAGAAGTTAAAGGTAACTTTAGCTAAAGTGAACTTTAAAGTTACCTTTAACTAAAAAAGGTAACTTTAGCTAAAGTGAAGTTTAAAGTTACCTTTAACTTATTTTAGCTAAAGTGAACTTTAAAGTTACCTTTAACTAAACCCAAGTTTAACAGCAAGTTGTAAGAATGGCCCTAAAGTTCTTAATAATCGTGGCTCAGTTTTGTTAGATCTATGTTCCGTTGTCATAAACCACACACTGTAATTATGCGTTCATAGTCTTCAGTGTTGCCGGTCGACTGCTAAAGCCCTGTCTTAAAATCTTTTCGACGTCTATCTACTATCCATACAAACAATTACGCAACTTAATCGTATGAAACTAAAACTGGCAAATCATTCATTGCGAAAACATTTGTTTTGCCATTAAATTCATGCCATTGTAGTGCCATTTTTCATTCACAAATTTAATATTTGTTTGTGAATTTTCATGATGGCTTTTGAAATTAATTTCCGAAAATATTTTCATTTTTTTTAAGAGATGCTATCAACTAAGGAATCTTATTAGTGTACGATAAAGTAAGTTCACCGTATTTCTATCATACTTTTTGCAATTTCTTGCCACAAAAATGCTTTGACTTTGAAGCGTGCTAAATTTTTTATTATTTTTTAAGTTTTTTCTGTTTTTTTTGGTTTCTAATCACATGAATGACTTTAAACAAGTATTTTGTGGGGGTTTCTGTTGTTGTTAGTTGAAATAGAAAAAAATAAATGATTTTGTCTGAATGACATCATGTTTCTTCATTTTTGTACGTTTATAAATCGAAATGAAAAAGTTTTTTTTATTTATTTTCAATAGTTTTTATTTGTTTTTTGTTTTCCTTCAGTTTCACTAGCATATTTTTGCTTTTAAATGAATTATTTGTAGAGAAACAAATGAGAATAACAATGGATTTAATAATTTGACATGTTGAGTCATTGTATTCTATTTTACAAAGAGGTTTCGTTTGTTTAAAATGGTGTTTAAAGCGACCCAACATTTCATTCAGGATTACGACCTAGTTTCTCACACCACTTACGTTGTTTGTGTTAATTTTATACATGAGTGGTGGGACCTACAGTTTAAAGTCGACTCCGAACGACAGATTTTTGAAAAACTTTTATATGGCAATTTTTATTTATCCCCAGAGTTTTTGTCAGAAATCTCCTGAGAGGAAGTCGCCGAAGAAATACTTTTTGTATTTTGTTTTGATGTCTGGCCTGGGGCTCGAACCCTGGCTTTTACGTCTACTAAGCAAACACATTACCTACTTAACTACGGGTGCTTTTAAATGGCTGATTGTAGTTTTTACCTTTCCTTCTATTTCTTTTTAATTTTATTCCCCCTTCTTTTCCTTTTTCTTTTGTCCTCTTTTCTTTCTTGCCGTAATTGAAAGATTACAATGGGTTGCAAGAGTCCTGTGGGTCCAGATTTCTTTAGTAAGAAGTGAAATTTTTACAAAACCTGAAACGTTTTTGGGATAAGAGAACTACAGCGCCTGAAAAAAACTCAAGTAAATTTTAAAACAATTCATTGGCCTTCTTCAGAAGCTGAATAATAATTTCTTATTATTTGTATGTGTCCTAAAGAATTAATATATTTTATTTATTTGTGTGTACATTAGTGCTTATGGCCTATTAATAATTTCTATGATTGATGATGATTCAAATCAAACAAAAAATATTTTAAAAGTCATGCTGTTTAGCCTACTTTTTCGGTGGTTAAAGATCGTGAAGCAACAGTTGAGTTTCCCTGTTTGAAAACGGCAGGAGTTGAATGGAAACATGTCAGGCAACATAACAAATAAACGACCGATGAAGATGAAGTAAAACGTGTTGCTTAATTGCCAAATCATGACAAAAAGAAAAAATAAAAAAAATACTTTTTTGGTCTTCTTATACAATAAAATGCATGAACTTTTTTTTTGGTTTTTTATTTTTTTTTAATTCTTCCAGTTTATAATAAATGACCAAAATAATCTTCAGTGACTTGCTTTATTTATAACAAAACATATTACAAAAAAAAAATTTTTTTTAATATTTTTAAAAAATTTAATGAAATTTACCAGGAGATTTTTTTCGGCACATTTTAAATTGGAAACTGAACAAAAAAAAATAGGCTAAGAAAATAAACATTAACTACAACAACAACAATAAAAACATCTTTAGTAATTTGTTTATGTTTAAAGCACCTTATATGGCCATAATATTTGAAATCAAAAAGAATACGAAACGTATTGAAAACCTCAATTTAAACTCGTTAATCGTCTGCACTTTCCGTAGTTTGTCGACAAATAAGGCCAGACGTTGGTGGAAACAAAAAGCGAGAGTGTTGAGTTGAACTTGAAATTCTTAAATTTACATACAAAGACTTGAGAAAAGAAATAAAAATAAAAATGAAGAAAAAATGAAGATGAAGAAATCAACACTAAAACAACGAATATTAAATAATTTCATATCGAATGCGTCACTACTTCTTGTGGTTGCAGTAAATCCATGTATATTTGTATGATTAATGAATTATTTTTATTTTCTTTAATATTTTTTAAAAGAAAAAGTGTTGAATTAGCATCGAAACCTGTTTCAGTTTCTTCATTTAAATTTTATTTAAAATTCATGTCATATTCATAAATAAAACAGGCAGCACTACATGACTCTCTATTCATCATATTGCATTTGAAGTCATGTGCCATTAATAATATTCAATTGAATATGAAATCGAAAAAGTCACAGTTAAGAGAGAAATTTACTTACAACACCAATAAAAATACACGTTTACTGGAATGAAGTTTTACCTGCAATAAAGAATAAAAAATTAAAAATTATTTTTAAATATGAAAAGAAATAAATTAAACATCCATTTGATAAGACGTAATTAAAAAATCTTAAGTTGTTAATCGAAAATCGAATTTGGAATTAATGAAGCAGATATCAGCAATGAGTATTCAAAAAGATCAGTAGACTCGAATCATACTCATAATTTCTGATACTTATACGCATTCATACTTATTTTAATATCATGGAACCTGTACTAACATGTATTTAAAGATTGAAGTACTCGTCATATTCATTGTCTAACAATACCTATGCTGTTGTTGATTTCGACTCTCCATAACTCAACATATACACGACTCACAAAATACGGATGATTCGCGTACGAACACTAAAATACTCACTAAAAGGTAGTGGATTTTGCTCTTCTTGCTGCTCTGTCTTTTTTGCTTATGTGCGTTTTTTATTTTGTTGTAAATGCAAGAACAACTAAGGCTATAAATTTTGATGAATAATTCGAGTCTCTGGAATCATTTCTAATTATTATAAGTATTTTTCTAAAGTTATGAATCTAAATGTGGTGGCTTATGAATCAAACATATTTCGAATGGTATGAGTTTGATGTCAACGTTGTACTCATACTCATTGCAACCTGTGCTTATAAATCAACGTTGTAGTGAGTACGAATGAATCAGAGTATGTAGTTAAATTCCAATATTGTTGACTCACATATAATCAAAATTTTATGAGTGCTTATGAATAGCGAAAAAACAATTCATTGCTGATCTTTGTTATGAAATCATAGGGAAGTTCAGTTGGACAAATATTACAATTTATAATACAAAAATAAATAATGAAAGGAGCTGCCACTACATTTATTTAGTATATCAATGGTTTACGTAATTTCTTAAGCGTTCATTACAACCCTTTAGTCAGGATTGTGACGTAGCTTGTCACACCACCCATGTTGTATGTGTACATTTTATTCATGAGTAGAAGAGCCTACAGCTTGATGTCTACTGCGAACGACAGATTTTTGGTGAAGAATTCTGTGGGGAAAAGGAAATCTTTGTTTGAACCACCCGTCTAATATGCCAACACATTAACTACTATAATTTAACGATTTCAATAACAACGGCTACACAAGGAAAAACGGCTCTACCTGCAACAATTCAAGAATAAAATAGGAACAGTTACCTCCAAACCTATATACAACTAATGGAAAGATATTACAGCCATACATTATAATCAAGTCACAATGGTATCGTGTAACTACGAATATATTCCTGGATTTCGGAAGAGGACTTACGCTGACTTAAGCTTAACTGATGGCTTAGCAAGTAGAGTAAGCCGACATATGAGACAAAAGAAAGACCGAACAACTGAAGTAAACTATACAAGACGTTTATTTTTATTATTATTACATGCGGTAGATAGATCCAATGGAAGACATTTTGAACTATTTTAAGTCCTGCTTTACTCAAGTAACGAACCCCATGATTACATAATTGTCATTACAACCCTTCAGTCAAAATTACGACACACATATGCTACATATCTCTCACATCACTTACGTTGTGTATGCTAATTGCCGGGACCAAGAGTTTCAATATTTTTGAGAAATTTTTCACGGCAATTTTATTTCACTCTCAGAAATTTTGCCAGAAATCTCCTGAGAGGATATATGGTGGAAATATGTTTTCATATTTCATTTCTATCTAGATGTATGGGATTTGAACCGTGGTCTCACATCCAATAAGCCAACACACTACTTATTAGTGTGAGACTACTAGAGACTACGGCGACTTCAACGAGTGGATAATATTTAGTTTAACTAAGGCAGTAGCAATATCTATACTGAGCTTCATACCGGCCTTACCCAGATCATAAGCAATAAAATTTCAAATATTACCCCTATGTCCCGGTACACATATAAGATTTACCTTTGAATGAACCAAAATTTACCTGAGATATACCTCGGTATTCATGGACATATACTTTATGAAGAACTTTTTCTTTTTAAAATCTATTTTGAAGCTACTGGGCTGCAGTCAAACGAAAATCGCAATGATTCTAGTTTTTCATTGTGTTACTAATAACACAAACTGGAAGGAGCCGTTGGAATCAATCGGAATATCCAAGCCTGTAAGCGTCTTTCAGGCGGAGGTGTCAGCAATTTTGGCTGCGGTGAAAATTATTATGGACAAATATGTTCACGGACGGAAAATCATCATACTTTCCGATAGCCAAGCGGCTATCAAGACATTGGATTCCAGTGTAATAAACTCCAAGGCGGTGTACAACTGTCGCAGATATCTCAATGAGGTGGCGAACCGATTTGATGTTTGTATCACATGGGTACTAGGACATAATGATATTCCTGGCAACTGCAGAGCGGCTGAACTGGCCAGAAGGGGCACGACCATCGTGCTTTCTGATGAATTCTCTACTTTGCGGATCCCTTTGGAGACCTGAAAACATATAATTGACAATGCAACCGTAGATCTCGTCAACAGAATGTGGACAACTTCGGATAAGGGCAGAGCGGTGCAAAAGGTCTGGCCGAGGCTGGATAGGAGACGTACGGCGACTCTCCTTAAACTCCAAAGAAGTAGGCTCAGCACTGTTATTGGGGTTATTACAGGGCATTGCATTATAGGAGCGCATGCGAGGTATTGGTCTTACACACCTTGCAAATCATTTCTGCAGAAGGTGGGAGATGAAGAGAAAGATGAGACTATTATTCACCTATTGTGCACATGTCCGGCACTTAGTCGGAGGAGAAAGAGGTACCTGGGTGCATACTACATGGAGGATATGGATGAACTGTCTTTTAGGGATATTGGCAGCCTGAGTCGCTTCATCGGAAGCTCCGAATGATTCCTGGAATAGGGGAAATGAGGAACTGTGGTATCACAATGGGCCCTGTGTGCGGCCTAAGTGTGTCCGCTCATGACCTGCCTACCTACTAATAACTGCCGAAGTTCTTCCTTCGCACTGATTCCAGTTTTTCATTGTTTAACTAATACGTGCTGAAGTTCTGCGTTCGTTTTTCTGACAATACCAAGATGGAAATATTTTATGGCCAAAGACACTATTTTTCCCACAAACTACTTACCTGTCGGTACACCCTATATACACCCTATAATAAACAGCCAAACAGTCTGTTTGTTGGTTGCATTGCAACCACAAATTTTCATTTTCTTTTACCACAAATGATGCTGCCAAACGCACAAAAGCAATAAGCAGCAGTCTGTCTGTCTATGGCAGTTATTTGGAAAGCCAAAAATAAATATTTTTTTAAGGAATTCATTATTTTTGATGTTGGTTGGATGGATGGTTGATGGATGGTATGTATGTACGTATTGCTGCTATTGGCCAAATTTCAATTAAACTTCAAAAGTTATTCGATTTGATTGTAATTTCAAACCAAATAATTTCAACTTTAAAGACAGGCACTTCAGTTGTCTAAGTATAGAGCACCGTGCATGAGTGCCTCAAAGAATATGTTGTTATACGCGTGTAGTATAAAGCAAGTAACTGTTGACAACCACATCATCTTCAGTGAAAAAGTTTTTTATTTGAAGGTTGCCAATGTTTATTTCAACTTTTTCCTTAATAGCTAAAAATACTACCACAACTTCTTCTCTCTTTCTTTTTTTTCTTTTCTTTTTCTTTCTGTAATAAAAAAAGCAGAAGGAATAGAGAGAGTTTTCTCTCTTAAAACAGAAAGTAAAATTTGATTCATGAACAAAATTCGTTCGTTGTTATGGTTAAGAAAGTTTTTTATTCGCTTTAAAGAGGGTTGTACGTACTGCTGGATGGTTATGAATGATAATTTCGTTTTGCCCTGATATTAAAAGGAAAAGTTGCAATATTTCTTCAAAAAATTTATTTCATAAAATTTTTTTATTTATGAATTTGACTTCCATGCATTCGGAGTCGATTTTAAACTATGGGTCCCACCACTCATATATAAAAATAGCACACACAACATAAGTGGTGTGCGAAACTAGTTTGTAATCCTGACTGAAGTATAGTAATGTATGTATTCATGTATGTACGTATTATCCACTGGATACAAGGAGGATACGTGTAATGTTGCTGGATTCTGCTGAGCTTACATGGATAAGAAGAAGACTCACTTTTATAATTAAATGACATGGCTATCCATCACACAATATTGATTCTTACGGGCCACTGTATTTTTTGGTAGGAATGCCGAAAGTTGCTCAAAAATTTGCCATTCGGAATCCATTTTAAACAGAAGGTCCCGCCATTCATGTATACAATTAACACACATAACATAAGTGGTATGAGAAACTAGGTCGTAATCCTGACTGAAGGGTTGTAATGACCAATTATGTATGTATAGCGAAAGACTTGACATTCCATCAAAAAACTTCTGCAAAAACTGTAGGTTCTAGAAGAAGGAAGAGATTGTCTCTCACCTCATGTGCTAGTGCCTCTCACTTTGTGATATCCGTGACCGATATCTTAATGTAAAGATTACTACAATAGCAAGATTTATTTTGGACTCGGTTTGGTTTCCTCTAGGGATTGTTTAATGCTTGATTTGAATGCTAATTGTGCTAAAGTCAAGCAATTATAGTCTTTTGATTTTAAATAAAGTATTCCATTACATCTAGAAGTTGCCGGAGTCTAATAAGTAGTGTGTTTAGGGCATGTCAGACGTGAGGCCATTATTCAAACCCCAGGTCAGACTTCATATTGAATATCGAATTAATATTTCTTCGGCAACTTCGTTTCAGCAGATTATTGGCAAAAACTCTGAAAGTCAATAAAATTGCCATTAAAATTTTTTCAAAAATCTGTCAGTCGGAGTCGACTTTAAACTGTAGGTCCCATGTATAAAAACTAACACATACAAAGTCAGTGGTGTGAAAAGCTAGGTCGTAATCCTGACTAGTTATATATGTATGTATGTAATGTATGTATGTATGTAATGTATGTATGTATGTAATGTATGTATGTATGTAATGTATGTATGTATGTAATGTATGTATGTATGTAATGTATGTATGTATGTAATGTATGTATGTATGTAATGTATTTATGTAATGTACAATGTATGTAATCTATGTATGTAATGTATGTATGTAATGTATGGTTGTAATGTATGTAGGTAATGTATGTATGTAATGTATGTATGTAATGTATGTATGTAATGTATGTATGTAATGTATGTATGTAATGTATGTATGTAATGTATGTATGTAATGAACAATGTATGTAATGTATGTATGTAAAGTACAATGTATGTAATGTATATATGTAATGTATGTATGTAATGTATGTATGTAATGTATGGTTGTAATGTATGTAGGTAATGTATGTATGTAATGTATGTATGTAATGTATGTATGTAATGTATGTATGTAATGTATGTATGTAATGTATGTATGTAATGTATGTATGTAATGTATGTATGTAATGTATGTATGTAATGTATGTATGTAATGTATGTATGTAATGTATGTCTGTAATGTATGTATGTAATGTATGTATGTAATGTATGTATGTAATGTATGTATGTAATGTATGTATGTAATGTATGTATGTAATGTATGTATGTAATGTATGTATGTAATGTATGTATGTAATGTATGTATGTAATGTATGTATGTAATGTATGTATGTAATGTATGTATGTAATGTATGTATGTAATGTATGTATGTAATGTATGTATGTAATGTATGTATGTAATGTATGTATGTAATGTATGTATGTAATGTATGTATGTAATGTATGTATGTAATGTACAATGTGTGTAATGTATGTATGTAATGTACAATGTATGTAGTGTATGTATGTTATGTAATGTATGTATGTAATGTACAATGTGTGTAATGTATGGATGTAATGTACAATGTCTGTAGTGTATGTATGTTATGTAATGTATGTATGTTATGTATGTATGTAAGTATCTTTATGACAGTCAAACAAAACTGTTTTTTTTAGTTTGTGGCAATTAAATTATATTTTTTTTATTAAAAATATTTTCAAAATTATTACACAATCTTTCTGTATGGTAAAGTCTACAATTATTTGGTTGCTTGAATAAATTTCACTGAAAAAAAAATTCCAGCCATTGTGCGTGGGATCCGTTTTGGAATTCGATTTAAACTTGTTTTAATGTCAAGTGTTAAATAGCAACAACAACAATAACTACAAAAGAAGCGATTGTACTATATGTACGCACTCATCTTTCATGTTTTCGGAATCTGCTTTTGTATTAATGAATACGTATTCATGTTCATGTTCATGTTCATATTCATGTTAATGTTACACACAATTAAGAAAATGATGTAATTGACGCTGGCTGGATGGCTCAACATTTTTTCTTTCTTTTCAATACACCAGCAGTTCATTGTGTTGGGTTGTTTTATCTGTTGTACGAGTCGAGTGTATATGGCTGGGCAAGAGTTCAACCGCCTATAGACAATGAAAAGACATCCGTAATGGTAATAAAGTTACTGGATCTTGTACACCCACTTGGAATTTTTGCTCTTTTGTGGTTTTGTTTGAGATACGCCTTCTATACATACAGTGAGCGTCAAAAGAAACTGTCTACTAAAAGATAAAATTCTAACAATCAGTATAGTCAACTTTTACTACTTAAGGAGAGTGCCCGAAAATATTTTTGACAATATTTCGAAATTTTTTGTAAATTTTTTTTTTTCAATTTTACAAAACTGGCAATAAAATAATTTTAAAATAAAAATAACGGTAATTTATTAATGTATAAATTTTTTTGTAATGTATAGTTTCTTTTGACGCTGACTGTACAGAAGTATGACATGTACTGTATGCTGTATAAAATTTCAACAGCTAATAAAACTTAAATACAGATTTCGTTGTTTATTTATTAATTATTATGGCCAAATGCTGTGTTAAAGGGTTTTGTTTCGTAGTTTTTTGCTTCGTAGCTGTTTCACAGCTTCATACGCTTATATTAGTTAACAAGTGTGATTACATTTTTGAGACAATAATGGGGCTTGTTTTTATTCTCTTGTGTTGGTTGTATTCATTATTTTTTCATTAAAGCCCCAAAAATCTATTATAATTAGAGGTCTTCTGTGTATAATTATAATGATTTTGTGTTTGGGGGAGGGAGGAAGGAGAAGGAGTAGGAGGTCAACGTATTGTTAAGTGTCTAATTACGATAATAAACACAACAAAAATAAACTAAAAGCCACTTAAGCGAACACATGAACTTATATTGTGTGTTTTTGTTTTTGTTTCTTAATTGGCTGAAACCCAACAAAAAAACAAAATACCAACAACTTATGGTACATGGTGTTATGATTTATGGCGCAGATAATAAATGATTTTTAAAGGAAGACGTTTTTTTAAAATAATTTCTTAGTAATTTTGGTTACTCTACTCCAGTAATTGAAAAGGTTGGCTATTTTATAAGCGGTAATCTGATATTTTTTCTTACACTTTTGATAAAGGACGGACAAATTTTGTCTTCAGAAATTTTATTTTAAAATATTTTAAAGAGATTTTCTTAAAAGATCCTCAGCCATGGTAAAGTAATTCTCATGAAATTTTATTTGAATAAATTTTTCAAATTGAGAAGATTAGCACATAATTTGGCTCTGTTCTGTAAATGATTATCAAAATATCAGTCCATGATGTGATTACTTAAATGAAATTTTACTCAGATTTTAAAAACCTTTATAAGCAGTTTTATCAATAAAATGATTGCAAGAGAATAAAGGGAACATACATACATAATTGGTTACTACAACCCACGGAACTATTCTGTTAAATTCCGTGCATATCATCAATGTTCCTGTCTCTGACAAAACAGAAAAGATCCAATAAAATTCATGCATACGACGGGAATACATACGTGGTGGGACCTACAGTTTAAAGTCGACTGCGAACGACAGATTTTTGAGAAATTTTTCATTGCAATTTTATTTACTTTCAGAGTTTTTGCCAGAAATCTGCTGATAGGAAGTCGCCGAAGAAATATTTTTCCGTATTTCATTTTGATGTCTGACCTGGGGGTTTGAACAGTGGCCGCATGCCGAATAAGCTTAAACACTTTACCTACTAGACGACGGCGACCTCTAGATGTAATACTTTATTATAATACTTTATTTAAAACCACAAAAATTGATTGGCTTTACCGCAATCAATATTTAAACTGGACATTGAACATAACCTAGTCCAAAAGAAATCTTGCTATTGTAAGAAACTTTATATTAAAAAAATCGGTCAAGGATATTGCAAAGTGAGAGGCACTGGCACATAAGGTGACCTTCTTCTGAAACCTACAGTTCTTATAGAAGTCATTTGACGGAATGCCTAGTATTTCGGCATGCTTACCAAAAAGACAGTGACCCGTAAGAATCGCATTTTGTGTGATATATTGCCATGCGATAGATAATAGAAGAGACTCTGTTTTCTTCTTATAAAAGTATCCTTCTTATAAAAAGAATGGATAATACTTACGTACATACATATATAATTGGACATTTCAGTCAGGATTACGACCTAGCTTTTCACACCACCCATGTTGTGTGTGCTCGTTTTATACATGAGTGGCGGAACCAATAGTTTAAGATCTATACCGAACGATAGATTTTAGAGCAAATTTTCATGGCATGAAACTGCCGAGAGGAAGTCGCCGTAGAATTTTTTTTCATTTTTCATTTTGTTGGATATATCTGACCTAGTAGGGTTTGAACCGAGGCTTCACGTCTAATAAGCTGAAACGCTACCTACTAGAATACCTCGACTTCAATCGCTATCGTATTGGAGAACTAAATTTACTTCTGAATTAAGAAATATAAAGGGATGTTCGTCCTCAATTGCCACGACTTCAATGGCTTCACGACTATTGTCCTTTAAAGCGTCAATTGTCTCTAGCTTGTCGGCGTAACACTTACCTTTGACGGCACCCCACAAATAATAGTCCAACGGTGTCAAATCGCAGCTCCGAGGTGGCCAAACGACATCAGCTCTGCGGCTGATAATGCGATCTTCAAAAACAGGGCGCAAAACATCGAGTGTAGCTTCGGCTGTGTGGCACGTAGCGCCGTCCTGTTGAAACCAAATGTTGCCAATATCCTCCTCTTCAATTTTTTTGAACAAAAATTCATTCAACATGGAACGATAACGATCGCCATTGACTGCAACGGCCACTTCTTGTTCATTTTCGAAGAAAAATGCCCAAAATTCGCACCAAACAGTGACTCGTTTTGGGTGCGTCGGCTTTTCAATGTATGCGTGCGGGTTTTCTGTGCCCCAAATGCGACAATTTTGCTTGTTTACATACCCGCCAAGATCAAAATGAGCTTCATCTGAAAAGATGATTTTTTGCCAAAATCGTCATCTTCTAGTGTAGGCTACTGCATGGCCAGCCGATGCAGTCATTTGAATGAAATTATTTTCCATTATTAACCGGAAGGTTAATTTTGAGAAAGTATTCAGTAGTTTTTTTAAAGCATTTTCAAAAAAAAAGTTATTTGGCGGACCCTTTACCAATACACGTTTTTGTTTCCTAAACGTTCAAGCAAACTTTTTCATATGATTACAGTGACTTTAAGGCAATAAGTTGCCGTGGTCTAGTAGGTAGTGTGTTGGCTTATTAGACGTGAGGCGACGGTTTAAACCCAAGTTTAAACATTAGAATAAAAATATGAAAAAATATTTCTGCGGCGACTTCATCTCAGCTGATTTCTGGCAAAAACTCTGAGAGCAAATAAAATTGCCATGAAAAGTTTCTCAAAAAGATGTCGTTCGGAGTCGACTTTAAACTCTGGCTGTTGCCACTTATGTATAAAAATTAACGCACACGACATAATTGGTGTGCTCTGATCAACACCCTAACCATCTCAGCCGCAGAGCCATTTTATATTTGAAGAAATAAACTGCATAGTCGCCGTAGTCTAGTAAGTAGTGTGTTGGCTTCTTAGAGATAAGGCGAGGGTTCAAATCCCAGGTTAAACATCAGAACAAAAATATGAAAAAATATTTCTTCCTCAAATTCCTTTCAGCAATCTTCTGGCAAATACACTAAGAGTAAAAAGAATTGCAATGAAAAGTTTTTCAAATCTGTCGTTCGGAGTCGACTGTAGGTCCAACCATTCATGTATGAAATTAACGCACACAACATAAATGGCTGGTTGAAGTATTGTAATGGCCAAGTATGTAAGTATGTATGAAATAATTCCATCCAACTTTAGTTTAGGTTAGGTTAGAGGACGTGTACTTGTCAATTAAGACAAGTCAGTACCCGGAGGTCGACTCATTGTTGACTCATTGTACAACGTCCTAGTTTCTCACACCACTTATGTTGTGTGTGTTAATTTTTCTAGTCACAAAGAGTGGTGGGACATACAGTTTACAGTCGACTCCGAACGACAGATTTTTGAGAAACTTTTTCATGGCAATTTTATTTGCTCTCCGAGTTTTTGCCAGAAATCTGCTGAGAGGAAGTCGACGCAGAAATTTTTTTTGTATTTTGTTTTGATGTCTGGCCTGGGGCTCGAACCCTGGCTTTACGTCTAATAAACCAACACACTACCTACTAGACTACGGCGACTTCTTCCATCCAACTTTACAAAATATTTTTTTTAATTTCCTAACCTACCCTAGTATGGCCTTCAATTCACATTATAGGTATGTATTCCGAATATCTTTTATTCCAAAGAAAATAAATTTGAATAAATTTTGTCTTGAATTTTCCATGTGTCATGAGTGTGTGTGTGTGTGTGTGTGTTTATGGTTTTTATTTCTTGCGGCTTTAATTTTCTTGCAATAATTGATGGTTTTTATCATGGCAAGGCAAAAAAATTTTTTTCATTTGAAGATTTTCTTGATTTTAATTAAAATATTGAATTTAATATTCAAGGCAATTAAAATAAATATTTCTGCCTCAGACATTAAAGAAATAAAAATTTCATTGAATTTATCTACGAATTAGATTTTTTTTGTTGTACGCCGGCAACAGATAATATGAACACGCGTGCAAACAAAATGAAACTGTTTGCAGTGCTTTAAGCAAATTTTGCTTGGAAACCAATTTTTACAGACGAACTTTTACTAGCTCCAGTTTCAAAGCTGTGGGCAATAATGTGTAGCAGAAGAAGAAAACAGAAAAAAAACTGATTATTAACCGGTAATGTGAAACAAAAATCGAGAAAACCCGAGAGAGAGTAACGGTAGTGAAATAATAAAATTTTCCATATGAATTTAAGCGTTACAGATGTGTGCATGTGTATAGCAATTTCAATTATAAGTTGGCTAGCTGACTAGCTGGCTGGCTAGTTGGCCTGACTAGCTAGCTGTTTAGACCAAATACCATACGCTCGTGCAACATTTCACATTCATCATCATCATCGTCATCATTTTGTATGTTTTTTTGTTTTGTTTAGTTTACCATGTATAGCTGGATGTATGTATACAATACATGCCACCATTTGTAGCATATGTGGCATGGCATGGCTTGGCATACATATATTATTTCATTATGTATTGTTTTCATATTTATTACATCAGTATCGTTTACTTAAATGTTGTTGTGTGTTGATGTACATCAATGGCTTAAAAGCAAACCAAAAATACAAAAATGTTAATGACGAGACTACTACCACGCTGCTAAAGATTATGAAGTTGACGATTATTATTGTGTTGGTAACGCCTTTTAACGCACCACACCACATATGTATAAGGCATCTCGTGTAACCTGTTTCCATAGCCTTTCCATAGTTGTCATAAGAGTTGGATTTTATTTTCTTTTTTTTTTTGGTTTCTTATCCAACGCAGGTTATGTAAATCAAAAAAATCATACTAGTGAGCGTTTTTTTTTATAATTTTAACTACTCTCGGTAAGTGATTTGTTTAAAAGCAATTTATTCCCTGGCTTGACATGTATGCAGTGGGGAAATTGCAAGCCATTTCCTTTCGATAAGACTACTTTCATATGATTTCATTTAAAACTTGATAGGAATAATATTTATTGCAATTATTTTTTTTTATCATTTTGAGAAATGTTTCCTAATTTTAATGGAATGGCGAAAAAGTTTTTTAAAATAAATTTCAATTTCTCTAAGCATTTTTGATTAAAAAGAGGTTAACTTAGGTTAAAAGGGTAATCTACCATTAACCATTAGCTGATAAGACTTTACCTTATATTCAAAACATTAGAGAAGCGAAATTATGCTCCTGCAATAGCCAATTCAACTGGGATAACTTAAAAACTATTCTCTGGTCATAATATTAACAATATTTTGAAAGTACTGATCCATCAAGTATTTCTGTGTATAGCTGAGTTGTCACACAGAAGATATGTTTAGTTAACAGTTCTTCCTCATAAAGGCGAGATTCTGCAAGTATCATTTGGGCACACTGGTAAATTGCCTTAGGGCCATTATTAAAACTTCCCATTAAAGTTGGGTTTAGTTAAAGCTAACTTTAGCTAAAGTGAACTTTAAAGTCACCTTTAATTTCTTTTCGTTATTACAACCTAATGATAAAATAAAGTTAACTTTTTCAAAAATATGGCAGTGCCAGTGCCTAATTAAAAAAGTTTTTAAACGCATTGGCATTGACGGGCTTCGTTTTTTGTTGTATATGCTCATTTTGTTTAAATTTAAAGTTGCCATATTGAAAATAATATATACATAATATGGCAAGTTCAAGCATAAACTTAACTTTAAAAGTTACCAGTAGGATGATCTTCCCTTTAGCTTAACGTTCACTTCTACCTTATCGTCCACTTATAATAATGAAAAACAATTTATCTGCTCGTTAAAATCCTACTTTTATTTAACGGCAAGTTGTAATAATAGCCCTTAGTCTAAAAGATAGTATGTTGACTTAGTAGACGTGAGGCCACGGTTGAAAATCCTTAGTCAGACATCTCCAACAAAACGAAATATAAAAAATAATTCTTTAGCAACTTCTTCACAGCAGATTTCTGCCAAAAAGTGCGAGTAAAATAAAATAACCATTAAAAGTTTCTCAAAAATCTGTCGTTCAGAGTCATTTTTAAACTTTAGCTGCAGTCACTCATATATAAAATTAACGCACACAACAAAAGAGGTGAGAAACTACGTCATAATCCTGACTGAAGGTTTGTAATGACCAATTATGACCAATCTCAGAGCTTAGTTGTTGTACAGAAAATATGATTAGTTAACAGTTCTTCCCCATAAAGACAGTTTCTGCGAATATTATTTGTGTGCCCCGGTAAGGTCTTATGTTAGATTTGAATATTTACAGAGGCTCTGGCGTATTATACTACAACGGGCATAAAGTCTCAGTAACTCTACTCGCGAGCAGGGTAGTCTCTTTAATGCTGATAAGGCTATAATTTCCCTGTGGAGAAGGAGGATATGTTAAGAAGGGTATATTCAGTAAAAAGAAATGTAGAGAGAGTGGCGGAGACTCTTCTCAAATCGCATGCATTGGAGGTAATCTAAACTTTTAGTGCGTTATTGTAATACAAGAAGAGTTGATTTATGCATCACACTACTCAGGAGTAACTTGAGGTTGGTAACCAACCTGTTGATAGGGTAACGCCAATTCAAGAACAATTGTTCAGAATTGAAATCGTTTCGAACCCAATTTCAAGAACATGTGAGACACTAATGCATCCCAAAAACAAATAAGTGCTGGGCAGGAAGTTGTCATCACTGACCGACCAGCATCTTATACACTGATAATATAAGCAGGTGTTCTTATATGTTCCAGCTATTTGCAACAATTGAGATGAATTTCCTTTGTAGGCTACAGCAATACCCCTAATATGTAGCTCTGTCCCGACCGATTAAACCACAAGCCACAAGTCTCTATGAGTCTCAGTAGCGAGTTGTCTGAGATATTCGTAATCTAAGTATACAGAAGAGATGAAATCAATGAGAATGTCAAGACAAAACTTTGGAAAATCATACTTACATACATTGTTGGTCATTATTACCTTTCAGCCAGGATTACAACCTAGCTTCTCACACTACTCATGTTGTTTGTGTTAACTTTATACATGAGTGGTGGGACCTACAGTTTAAAGTCGACTCCGAATGACAGATTTTTGAGGAACTTGTCATGGCAATTTTCATGTACTCTTTCAGCATTTGCCAGATATCTGCTGAGAGGCAGCCGTCGAAGACATATTTTTTCGTATTTCGTTTTGTGGGAGATGTCTGAAATGGGATTTGAACCTTGGCCTCCCGTCTAATAAGTCAACACACTAACTACTAGACTACGACGACGTCTAAGTATACAGTAGAGTCAAAAACAGTGATAGTTTCAAGACAAAACGTTGGGAAATATTCAAACAATCCTGTTATAGGCTGATAGGCTAGTCGTTCTAATTTATTTAACGTAGAGAGAGATAGGGCACCATATCCGCCATACACCAATAAACCAATGCCCTACACATATCTTTACGATCCACCATCAAATTGATTCTTATTAAATCAAAATTGTATTTTCGCTTCGTACAAAGTCTCTACAAAATCATATGACTCTGCCCTCCACCCTGACGATATATTTTTAATCGTTTAATTTAATTTCAAAAATATTTCGTAGGGTATTTTTCAATTCATTTGTTTTTAATTTTGTTTTCATTGTTGTTGTGTTCTTGACCAAGAAATACTTTTTTCTGTCTTTTTTGGTATTTTATTTGTTATTTTAGTTGTTATTTTTTAGTTGTTTTTTTTTTTGTTTGTTTATTTGTTTAATGTGGTTAAACATTTCACCCTCAAAGTTAAACATTTTTTAAATGAGTTTTACTATGTGTGTGTGTGTGTGTTTTTCTTCTTCTTTGTTTTGCTTGTAATGAAACTTTTATATAAAATTGTAGAATGAAAATAAAAATAAATACAATTTTTTTTTAAATATTGTGGTTTTCTAAACGGTATTTAATTTTTTATAGAAAAAAAAATAAATTGGAAAAATAAGTTTTAATTACAATGTTTTTCTACATCAAAAAGTATATCAAATCAATGGAATTTTTTTAAATAGGTTTATTGAAAAAACAAAAAAAGACAGAAAACAATTATAACGTTTCACGTGTAATGTTACACATTTAATAAATAAATTCAATAAATAAATAAATATTAACTGAATTAACCCTTATACTATGTTCAGAATGCACTTATATTGAGTAAATCGCAATAAACGGCATTATTGATCTCAATATTTCATATAAAATGTCAATTAATTATTGCTCAATAAATTCATAAATTGTCATAAGTACGTTCAGTACAATTTTCCGAACACTTTCTATTGATATTTGACAACTCAAATATCAACAACGACAAAAAAAAAAAAAAAAAAAACAAAAACAATGTTGTTGAAACAACCAGCTGTTCTGTTTACCAGCTGTTAAATGAATATTGAATAAGCAGCTGAACTGCGTATATTGTTATGTCTAAACACTTAAAATAATACAATAAAATAACAATAAAAGTGCATGTATGAACATAGTATTATGTTATCAGCGTCATACAAACTCGCCTTCTCGTGAGTAAATTAACTGAGAGTTTATGCCTGTTGTAGTACAATACTCCAGTTAATCTGCAGATAATCAAATCTAGCATAAGACCTTACCAGTGTGCCTAACTTAAGTTTTATCGCTTTGAAGAAGAGGGTAGTAGAGGAATCAATGCTATCTGATGAAAACATATTTAGGAAACACATTAAAGACTTTGGAGGTAGCAAACTGTTTTGATTTATATTAGTAATCATTGCAATATGATTTGCGTTTCATATTTTTACCGGCAACTCAAAGCAAAGTGTTCTGAATAATGGGAATTGATTCTAAAAATCGAGTATTTTTATTTACATACATACAGTGAGCGTCAAAAGTGAGTAAACACCACTAAAATAATTTATTTTCTTAGGATAGCGAGAAAAGTAAATGAGAATAGTCGAATAATTTTCCAATAATAAAAACGTTATCTATTACTTAGAAAATGTTAAAACAAAAACAACAATTCATGATAAAGGAACTTTTTTTATACTTAAGGACATAATAGAAAATTTAAAATTATAGTGGGTTTTGACTCACTTATGGCGCTCACTGTACATACTTACATAATTGGTCATTACAATGCTTCAGTTAGGATTACGGCCTAGTTTCCCACACTACTTATGTTGAGTGTGTTAATTTTATACATGAGTGGTGGGACGTACAGTTTAAAATCGACTCCGAACGATAGATTTTTGGGTTTTAGCCAGTAATCTGCTGAGAGGAAGTCGCCGAAGAATTCGACCTGGGATTTGAACCGTGGCAGTACGTCTAATAAGTCAACACACTATCTACTAGATTACGGCGACTTCAATATTTTTATTTACTACTAGTTTTTCATGTAGAATACAAACGTAGCAAATCATAGCAGCGCATAAAGGGTTACTAAGGGAAAAAGTCCTTCACTTACGATTTTTGTATGTGGAGCATTTATCTTATAAGACGCTTGTTTTCGGATGTTTCAATGCTAACACTAGTCCTGGATTTTTTCTTTCAATGGAAATTACATTATTCTTCTATATATCATGGTTATCTATTGCAATCTAAGTCATAGCTAGGGGCAGATAATTCGTTGAGGAGTTGAATTGCTATACCCGAATTCGCTTTAGTCTGGTAGGTAGTATGTTGGCTTATTATATGCTAGCATGCGTTTTAAACACAAACACAGACATCGAGATGTCGAGACGAAATATACATTTTTGTTTCTTTAAGCCACAGAGGCTTATCACAAAGCATTTTCCCCTCAATCGTACTAATTTCTTTGTTTTTTCCAGCTTCCTTTATCAAGATTTTTCAGCTGAATAGGCCGTAATAGATCGTCTATTTGATGTTGTGTAAAAACAACGTAAAACAACCGTGGTGTAGTGGTGAGGAAATTTTTTACTGATTGACTCTACTTTTTTTTAAAAGGATCGAGGATTCATCATACAATGTGCATTGTTGATGTTATTTTCTCTGGGGGGAAGGGTCAGAGGACTTCCTAAACGGGTTATTTGCATACATAATTGGTTATTACAACCCTTTAGTCAGGATTACAACCTAACTTTTCACACTACTTATGTTGTGTTTGTTAATTTTGGATATGAGTGGCCGGACCTACAGTTTAAAGTCGATTCCTAACGACAGATTTTTGAGAAACTTTTCATGGCAATTTTTATTCTTTCTCCCAGAGTTTTTGCCAGAATTCTGCTGAGCGCAAGTCGCTGAACAAATATTTCTTCAAATTTCGTTTTGTTTGAAGATGTCTGACCTAAAGTTTGAACCGAGGCCTTGCGTCTTATAAGCCAACTTACTACCTCTAGACTACGGCGACTTCCATGGATAGTAATAAATTTTATTAAAGCAGAACAACCATTTGTCTTGTATCCTGTAATATTCTATAAAAAACAACGCCAAGATACTGCTTTTGTTTTGCTATTAACAAGTGCCGGACCAATCCTGGCCGTAACTTTCTTATTTCCAAATCTTTGGTCAACACACGATGTGTAAGATAACAACTCCCATAGCATTTGTCAGAAATCTGCTGAGAGGAATCGTCGTAGAAATATTGTTTCATATTTTTGTTTTTACGTCTGACCTGGGATTTGAACCGTGGCTGTACGTCTAATAAACAAACATACTACCTACTAGACTACAATACTACAGTATTGTAGACTCTTCGGTTAAAAAATTTGAAAACTCTTATTCGACTTCTTCGGTGTATTACTTGTATTTGTATTCACGAGCCTTATGTCGCCGTAGTCTAGTAGGTAGTGTGTTGGCTTATTAGACATAGAGCCATGGTTCGAGCCCCAGGCCAGACATCAAAACAAAATACAAAAAAAATTTCTGCGTCGACTTCCTCTCAGCAGATTTCTGCCAAAAACTCGGAGAGTAAATAAAATTGCCATGAAAAGTTTCTCAAAAATCTGTCGTTCGGAGTCAACCTATATATACTCATGTATATACTCATGTATAAAATTAACACAAACAACATAAGTGGTGTGAGAAACTAGGTCGTAATCCTGACTGAAGCGTTGTAATGACCAATTATGTATGTATGTATGTATGTATGTATGTATATATTCACGAGCCATCCATGCTCAAACTTAGTGTTGTGGTATTAATTGGAGCCGTAGAGTTAATTAATATTGAATGTGAAAGCCTTTAACGATAACGCATAGTTTGGGAAAAATATGGTTGAACTTTCAATTAAATTGGCTTCTAGTGCCAGAAACATAAATCTCATTAGAAAAGTTATTTTTGCACAAAATTAAACGTATTTTTCTGGGAATTTGAAGACTTTATTAAGATGTTTAAATGCTTGACAGTTTTAATACTACAAGTCTCGTATCACACTCAGGCATCGTGTTTATAATTGCATGTAAAACTTTTAATTCTTTACCTTTACATTAATGCTTTATTCAAGCAAAATTCTCAGAAATATGATGTGAAAAACCAAATTATTTAATCATCAGCATAAAATTCGTGTGGCATACTAAATATGGAAAATAATTCATGAAAATATTGCAATTAACCTGTGACAGAAACATTCAATGGAATTCCATTAGGCCTTAAAGTATTTCAATTTAAATTGCAAATAAACTTTAACTATGCAAGCCAACCCCTTTTTAAATTTAATTTTTTTTAATTTTTTTTAAATGCAATAATTAATCCTTTTAAGCGACACCTATAAACGAGAACAAAACAACAACAACAAAAACAATTGAATTAAATTTTTAAGTGCAAATTTATGCAAATGTTTGAGAAACAATTTTTTTCAATTTTTAACAATTACAGACTAATTCAAAATGCAGTTAATTTTTCATTTTTCGGTTTTTTATTTTCAATTTTTTTTTTATTTCAGATTTTACAAAACGTAAAAGGTCAAGTGTAAAACGTGATTTGAAATTAAAAAAAAATATATTTTATTTTTGTTGTTATTGTTGTTGTTGTTGAATTTTTAAACTCATCTTCTATTAAATTGTTGTTGTTGTTGTTGTTGATGTAATTGTTTTTCAATGTAAAATAAACATTGCTTAACCCTTTAGAGGCTGAATAATAAAAAAATGGCCAATAAAAAAATTGAAAATGAAAACAATTGATTTGAACAGAAACAAAAAACATTTTAATTTAATTATTTTATTACAAAAAAAAAGAATAAAAAATAATAAAAAAATATTACAGAAAATAAAAAATAAACTTCAGAAAAACGTGTGAATTGCTTTTAGATTTTCACGAGTAGAAAAAAATTGTTTTTCAATAAAAAACTTCACTTGCTTTGCATGTTAAAAAATGTATACTTTTTACAACCACTGTAAAAAAATTAATGTATTCTGCAACATATATACATACATATGTACATACATACACATCATAAATGTAATATTCCTGAGCATTAATATTCAGCACAAAAATGTGTATAGAATTTATGGAATGTAGTTGTTCACGCTGGCCATCCTACTTTTTAGTTTAGATATAAACCACCCCTGAATTAATAGTGAATTGTTAAGAATATAAAGGGTCCGCCAAATAACTTTTTTTTTTGAAAATGCTTTAAAAAAATACTACTGAATATTTTCTAAAATTTCTTTTTTTATTTGAAAGTACAATCCTTCTGGTTAATAATGGAAAATAATTTCATTGAAATGGCTGCCTCGGCTGGCCATGCAGTAGCCTACAGGATCGGTCCAATTTTTAAGCACATTATCGATTGTGTGCAGCTGTATTTCACCAATGTCTTCACGAATATTGTCCTTTAAAGCGTCAATTGTCTCTGGCTTGTCGGCGTAACACTTATCTTTGACGGCACCCCACAAATAATAGCCTAACGGTGTCAAATCGCAGCTCCGAGGTGGCCAAACGACATCAGCCCTGCGGCTGATAATGCGATCTTCAAAAACAGGTCGCAAAACATCGAGTGTAGCTTCGGCTGTGTGGCACGTATCGCCGTCCTGTTGAAACCAAATGTTGCCAATATCCTCCTCTTCAATTTTTGTGAACAAAAATTCGTTCAAGAAAAATGGCCCAATTATGCCTCTAGACTAAAATCCGCACCAAACAGTGACTCGTTTTGGGTGCGTCGGCTTTTCAATGTATGCGTGCGACAATTTTGCTTGTTTACATACCCGCCAAAGATCATCATTCATCTGAAAAGATGATTTTTTTTTGCCAAAATCGGCATCTTCTGGTGTAGGCTACTGCAAGCCCAGCCGAGGCAGCCATTTGAATGAAATTATTTTCCATTATTAACCGGAATGATTGTACTTTCAAAAAAAAAAAAACAAAGTTATTTGGCGGACCCTTTACATGAAAAGAAAGGTACGTTTTGTATAAATAAATAAATAATAACTGATTATTAAAACTAATAACTTTGTATTTTTATTTCCCATACTTCTCGTAAAATATTTTATTCCATTTTCTCTCCACTCTTTCCCACATTTTTGAGAAGAAGAATTCTTTGCATTTCCACCAGCCTAGTTTAAGTGAGGATGCCTGAACTCAATAATCATATCAAGAAGTCAAAGATCTGAAATTCAAGTTTTGATTAACCACAGAAGGCGCCGTAATCTAGTAGATGGGGTGTTGGCTTATTAGACGTGAGGCCACAGTTCAAGCCATAGGTCAGACATCTCGAACAAAACGAAATTTAAAAAAATATTCCTGCGGCGACTTCCTCTCAGCAGATTTTTGCCAAAAACTCAGAGTGTAAAAGCAAAATTGCCATGACAAGTTTGTCAAAAAAATCTGTCGTTTGAAATCGACCTTAAACTATAGATGCCGCCACTCGTGTATAAAATTAACACACACAACATAAGTGGTGTGAGAACCTTGGTTGTAATCCTAACTGAAGCGTTGTAATCACCAATTATGTATGTAGAAAGGATTGTACATTCAAATAAAAAAAGAAATTTGCGAGAATATTCAGTAGTTTTTTTTTAAAGCATTTTCAATTTCATTTTTTTACCCTTTATATGTATGTACTTGTCTAGTCGCCGTAGTCTAGTAAGTATTGCGTTGGTTTATTAGACGCTAGGACACAGTACAAACCCCAGGATAGACATCTCGCACAAAACAAAATATGAAAAAATATTTCTCCGGCGACATGCTCTCAGCAGATTTCTGGTACAAACTCTGAGAGGAAATTAAAATTGCCATGAAAAGTTTCTCAAAAATCTGTCGTTCTGAGTCGACTTTAACCACCACTCATGAATAAAATTAACGTACATAACATAAGTGACGTGAGAACCTAGGTTCTAATCCTGACTTATAGGTTTCAATAACCAGTTATGTGTATGTATGTATACACGACAAGGTAGACAAATATTATTTAATTTCCTATCATACTAGGCCATTTTAAATTGTGTTTTATTTTTTTAAATAAAAACGTTTTTGCTTTTTAGGTTGCCGTACCATATTTAAAGTGAATTTTCTACCATATTTGCGTGTTGCGTATAACTGGAGTAGAGTAGAGTAGAGTAACGCTTCAATAAACACACACAATTTAAACACTTTTGGTCTACTCTACATATGAAAATGAAAACAGAAACAGAAGAAAAGAAAAAGCAAACATGTTGTAATAATTAGTTAAAGCTGATGTAGTTTAATTACCTTTTTAAGTAAAAACGAAATTTCCTAAAGCGTTTCAACATTATGCGGAGAAATGCGGTTGCTTGCTAACTGCCGCCTCAAGTATATTCGCGATTAGATAATCGCTTAATTCCAATGGCTCGGATTAAATTGAAAACAATTTATGTAGTTGAAAGGCTCTTTCTTTTTACTTTTACTCGTGTGGCATAGGCATGTACAGTGAGCGTCAAAAGAAAATGTACATTAAAAGAAAGTATACATTAATAAATTCCGGTTATTTTTATTTTAAAATTGTTTCATTAACAGTTTTTAAAATTGAAACAAAAACAAAAAAATACAAAAAATTTCAAAATATTAACAATTTTTTCGGGCACTCTCCTTAAGTAGTAAAAGTTGAATTTAGTGGTTGTTAAAATTTTATTTATAGTGTAAAGTTTCTTTTGACTCTCACTGTATTTATCTACGGCTTTGATTATGTTGAAAATATTCAAATAAAAAAACCCAAAAAAAACGTGAAAATGTTTGTAATTTAAACCGCAAGCATGTGAGATAACAAGTGCGCGTTCAAAAAAAATTTATGAAAAATTGAAATTCGTTATTAAATATTGAAGTTAATTATGCTGCCTTCAAAAAAAAAAAAATTTGAAAAAAAAAGAAACCCAAGAGGTATTAATTAAATGAAGTAAAAAACTTTATTATTTTATTATAATTACTTTTTTTTTTATTATTTTCAGTTTGTTTTTACAATATTAATACCATGATGATCATGGCTTTATTTAAATTAGGGGGAGGAGGCATAAAACTTACCTTTTTTTACTGCTGTAGCGAAAGGCGTTTTGTTTGTTTTAATTTGATGGATGCAACGATCTGGAAGGAAGAGGGTGTATGAAATATTAGTCACTTAATAAAATCAAAATTAAATTAAATTTTTAGTTGTAATGCAAAAAGAGGAAGTTTAACATTCAATAATGACTAGAATTTTTTATAATTGATTCTATCACATCACCCATGTGGTGTTTTTAATCCACTAGTGTTGGAACCTACCGTGGTGTAGTAGGTAGTGTGTTGGCTTACTATTCGTAAAGCCCGGGTTCGTATCCCAGGTCAGACATCAAAAAAGAAATATTAAAAAAATATTTCTTCGGCGACTTCCTCTCAGCAGATTTCTGTCAAAAACTCTGAGAGTAAAATAAACCTGCCATGAAAAAGTTTCTCAAAAATTCTGTCGTTCGGAGTCGACGTTAAACTGTAGGTCCCGCCACTCACGTATAAAATTAACGCACACAACATGAGTGGTGTGAGAAACTAGGTCGTAATCCTGACTGAAGGGTTGTAATGACCAATTATGTATGTATGTATGTTGGAACCTACAGACAAACTATCGGCTCGACAAAACAACTGAAGTATACTTAATACATACATAATTGGTAATTACAACCCTTCAGTTAGGAATTCGACATAGCTTCTCACATCACCCATGTAGTGTGCGTTAATTTTATCCATTAGTGGCGGAATCTGCAGTTTAAAGCCGACTTCAAATGATAGATTTTTGATTAACTTTTCATGGCAATTTTATTCCCAAAGATTTTGCTAAAAACCTGCTGAGAGGAAGTCGCCGACGAAATATTTGTTCATATTTCGTTTTGATATTTGACTTGGGGTTTGAATCACGGCCTCAAGTCTAATAAGCCAACACACAACATACTAGATTGAGGCGACTGCCGCAAGTCCAATACATACACAACTTGTCAATACAACGAGACGTACATACATACATAATTCGTCATTACAGCCCTTAAATCAGGCTTTCTACCTAGCTTGTCGTACCATTTATGTTGTGTGTGTTAATTTTCTACATAAATGGCGCGACCTGCAATAAAAAGGCGATTCCGAACGACAGCTTTTTTTTGAGAAACTTTTCATGGCAAATTTATTTACTCTCAGAGTTTTTGCCAGAAATCTGCTGAGAGAAAATTGCCGAAGAAATATTTGTTTCATTTCCGTTTTGTTCGAGATGTCTGGGCTAGGGCTCGCACCCTTCAGTTAGGATTATGACGTAGTTTCTCACACCACTTATGTTGTGTGCCTTAATTTTTATACATGAGTGTGACAGCACCTACAATTTAGAGTCGACCCCGAACGACACGTTTTAAGAAAATTTTTCATGGCAATTTTTATTTACTTTCAGAGTTTTTGCCAAAAATCTGTTGCGAGGAAGTCGCCAAAGAAATATTTTTTTATATTTTGTTTCTGTTGAATATGTCTGACCTGGTGTTTGGACCGAGGCCTCACGGATCTCAATATACTCTGCAAAAATTTACGCTATTTAAGGTCTCGCTGTCAAAAAAAAAAAAAATACTGCCTTGGCGTTGAAACTAAAAATTCTTATTTTACTATTCGAAGAGAATGAAGTTGATATGAATTAATATTCGCCCCATTTTTCGACAAATGCTGCCACGGAGCATATGTTAAATAGTTATAATGCATATCTGGCTGCTCTGTAACGTGTATAAATCCACGAATGTTTCGCATCTGAAGTCTAGAATAGGATTGCGAAGACTGGTTTCTTTATGCAACAGATCCTTGAAATATGAAGTCGCCGTAGTCTAGTAGGTAGTGTATTGGCTTATTAGACGTGAGGCCACAATTCAAACCCTGATTGATTTTAACATTCGAAGACATTCCTCATTCTTCTACAAACGCTGCTGCGGAACATATATTAAATAGTTATGATGCATCTCTGTCTAATACGTTTAATGGGCGCAAGATATTGCAGCCATAAATGTCTAGACATGAAACAGACAATTCCATTCAATGTTAATTAACTTAACTTCAAGTCATTTAAACTCAAGTGATTCTTAATAATTTCCATACATACTAAGCGGCTTTTTTGTAACAAATCTAATCGATTTCATACAACATAATCGATTACATAAGTATTTCCACATACGAAAAAAAAAAATTTGCTTAATGAGCCAAACTTTTTTATTACACAGGATGAATGGATGGATGGATGGATGGTAGGGGAATAAACTTATAAGTTAAAATGGCATTTAATTTACATGTGTATGAGTAATGACAACAACAACAACAACAATAATAAATAATTACAAGAAGAAAACAATTTTTTCTTTTTTTTTGATGAAAAACACTTTTTTTCTGTCATTTTTTATTATGATTATTATTATGAAGAATATACTTGTAATTATCCATTTATCAAAACGTTTTTATGTTCATCAATAAATGATTACGAAAAGAAAAAGAAAAAAAGAAAGAAGAATAGAAAGAAAACTGCAAAAAAGGAAAGAATCTTTCTATAGAAGTTTTTTTTCTCTTGAAATGGTAATCAGATTGAATTTATTTAGCAAAGTGTCGATGCTTAAACGAAAAAAGGCAAACGAAAAACTTTTTAAAGAATTTTATTATTCTTTATCAACTTTTTGTTGATAAACTTTTAAAAGTTTTCATAAGGCAGTCAATTGAGAAAGAAGAAAAGATGTTAAAAAAAAATTAAAAATTAAATTCTAATTAAAAAGGAATTAATAGGAATTTTCATTCAAGTAATATACGAGCAAATTCTTAAAAAGGTCAAGGTGGCCTTTTAAGGAGAAACCTTTCCTATATGCCATGAGAGGTGTGATGGCTAAGAACACTTTTGTATTGTATAACAAAGATCGTAATGATCTCACATCAGATGGAAAATAAATTTGCAAATGATCTCAATTATTTGATTGTTTAAAATACATACTCGTACATAATTGGTCATTACAATCATTCAGTCAAGATTATGACGTAGTTTCCCACATCACTTATGTTGTGTGTGTTAATTTTATACATGAGCGGCGGGACTACAATTTAAAGTCGACTCCGAACAACAGATTTCTGAGAAACTTTCATGGAAATTTTATTTACTCCCAGAGTTTTTGCCAGAAATCTGGTGAGAGGAAGTTACCGAAGAAATATTCCTTCATATTTTCATTTTGATGTCTGACCTGGGGCTTGAACCGTGACTTTACCTACTAGAATACGGCGACTTCTAACCTTCAACCCTTCAGTCAGCATTATGACTTCGTTTCTCACACCACTTATGTTGTGTGTGTTAATTTTCTACATGAGTGGCGGACCCAAATGGATGTCCATTTGAGGCTAAACTAAGCGCCAGAAGAGCAAATTATTAGTTACTTTGCCTCTGATAAATAGAATTCCATAACGTCTAAGCAATTTTGTAACTCTAATTAGCCCATTAAGTCTTCTGGAATCAACAGACACAAAATCGTACCTGTATATGAAATGAGATTCTACTGACTCACCTTTACTCTAAGACAGATAAATAGTAAAGCAACCATTTACATACATACGCATACATAATAGGTCATTACAACCATTCAGTCAGGATTATGACGTAGTTTGTCACACCATACATGAGTGCAGGGACCAACAGTTTCAAGTCGACCCGGAACAAGAGATTTTTTAGAAACTCTTCATGATAATTTTATTTACTCTCACAGTTTTTGCCAGAATTTTACTGAGAGGCAGCTGCCGAAGAAATATTTTCTCATATTTTCGTTTTGTTGAAGATGTTTGACCTGAGATTTGATCCATGGCCTCACGTTTAATAAGCCAACACACTAGCTACTAGACTATGGCGACTTTGTTTAAAATACTTCACTGTTAAAAAATAGAAATCTAAATGTTTGAAAATTAAAATTCATGAGCTAAAGCATGATCGCACAATCCAAAATCGTGAAACACAATCTAAAAAATGGGTCAATAACTCTTTTTCACGGTGTATACTTCCAACAGGCACTGACCTTAGGAAACTCAGTTAGGTTAGGTTAGGTTCGGTTAGGTTAGAGGACGTGTACTTGTCAATTAAGACAAGTACAGTACCCGGAGGTCGAATTGACCCATTGTACAACGTCCTAGTTTCTCACACCACTTATGTTGTGTGTGTTAATTTTATACATGAGTGGTGGGACCTACAGCTTAAAGTCGACTCCGTGCGACAGATTTTTATTTATTGAGAAACTTTTCATGGCAATTTTTATTTACTCTCAGAGTTTTTGCCAGAAATCTACTTAGAGGAAGTCGCCGAAAAAATACTTTTTGTATTTTGCCTTTGATGCTTGGCCTGGGGCTCGAACCCAGGCTTTTGCGTCTAATAAGCCAACACACTACCTACTAGATTACGGAGTCTTAGGAGAAACTAAACTTAGAGAAATACAAGTTTTGATTGATTTGGATACGGATGTTTGACCAAAAGCATATAATGAGCGTCAAAAGAAACTGTCTACTAAAAAATAAAATTCTCACAATCACCAACCAAACTCAACTTTTACCACTTAAGGAGAGTGCCCGAAAAAAATTGTCAATATTTCGAAATTTTTGGGAATTTTTTTTTTGTTTCAATGAAACAATTTTAAAATAAAAATAACGGTAATTTATTAAAGTATACACTTTTTTACTTGTGCCCTTTCTTTTGACCCTCACTGTATATTGTATGTATCTTTCATTTTACAAGTAGATTGAAAAACATATGGCAAGCAAAGTTACGATCATGCTAGTCAATGTTTTAATTAATTTACCCACTTCTACCGAAAAAGAGAAAGAATATAAATTTTAATCGAATAAAAGGAAAAAATTAAACCATTTTTCTTAGCCTCTAGCAAACTCCATCTGTCAACATCATTAATCTCACTCGTACTAATCGTTGAACGCTGATCTTTATAATTTTAATACTCATCAAATATCTTCAGGCAACTGGTTTTAATATTCTTTCAAAAATTAATTAAAAAAAGAAAAAAAGAATTGCAATTCATCTTCAATAGAATTTTGATTGTAAACAAGATACGCGTATTAAATTTTAATGAATTTCATACACCGGTTTGAAGCCACATATTCATGAACGCTGACAATTCTAGCATCAAATAAAATATTTTTCTCAATTCAAATTCTATAACAAAGAAAGATAAAAATTTTTGAATTTCTAAGAAATACTGGTGGCCTGAATAAAATTTTGTATTGAATGATTAATGATTGAAGGAATTAACAAAAAAAATTAAGCAAAAACCACATAGTTTTTGTAGCCCCTTTTGTTAATGAAATTTAAAAATCTTGCTGAAGAAGCAAAAGGAATTTTATTCGTATCTTTTTTTAATCTCCTTGGGTATCAATTGACCTGGTTTTGTTGACTATTGTTTCGAATACACACATATATGGTTACACTTCTATTAAGCCATGTATTAGTTTTCTTAATGAATTAAAATTTCAAAATTATTCGCAGAAGTTACCGTAGTCTAGTAGGTAGTGTGTTGGCTTATTAGCCAGGAAACAAACCCTAGCCCAGACATCTGGAACAAAATGAAAAATGAAAAAATATTTCTTCAGCTATTTCCTCTCAGCAGTCCTCTAGAAAAAAAAGCTCTGAGAATAAAATAAAATTGCCATTAAAAGAACCTATCTTGCGGAGTTGACTTTAGTACGACTCCTGCACAGAAGAAATGTTGACCACACAACATATTCGCATTGGAAAACCTGTAAAGATTTTTGGGTACGCAGTATATATCGACTGATCCTGTCCAAGTTAAGAGAACATTTAGCAGTGAAATAGGTATACCACGGCATATTATGTGGAGATCAAACGTAGGATCACTCTTGCCAACAGGTGCTACTATGGTCTCAGTAGGCAAATGCGTAGCAGAGACCTCTCTCGTACGACAAAACTAATGCTCTACAAGACGCTCATCCTCCCCGTGCTTCTTTATAAAGCATTGATACAACCGCCTTGAGAGTATTCGAGAGAAAAGTCTTACTTAAGATCTACGGTCCACTAGGAGTTGGCGATGATTTCCGCATCCTATCCAACAGTAAGCTGTATGAGCTCCTCAACGACATAGGCGTTGTACAGCGTATTAATATCCAGCGGCTGCGCTGGCTCAGCCATGTCGTTCGAATGGTGGAGGATGCTTTGATGCGGCGATCTGCGAAAGTCGGCGAAGAGAACGACCTTGTTTGCGTTGGAAAGACCAAATCGAGGAAGCACTGTCATCGACTGGTGTGACCAACTGGCGTAGGCGCGCAAGAAGTAGAGGCGCATGGAAGAATGTGTTATGGCAGGCCACAATCCGTTAATCGGGTTGTTAATGGCCAATTAAGTAAGTAACTAAGTAAGTCATTATTTGATAGCCAATCTATTGTTATTGATTTCAGTTAATTTTAATATTCAAAGCAGATTATCAAAAAAAATAAATTTTTTTTGCTATAAAGGCAGTTAAGAATATTTCATTCAATATAAAAATGAATGAATGAATGAATTCAATATTATTGTTACAATCGAAAGAAATGAAATAAAAATCTTTTGAATAAAAGCAATAAAAATTCCATGAAATTTATTTTCTATTTTTCTTTCGTTTTTCGTGGAAAAAATATGAAAAAAAGATCATAACTTTTGAAAGAATTTTCACTGGCAAACATAAATAAGTACAAAATAAGGAAATTTATTGATTAAAAAGAAAAATAAACTTTTTAATCCATTGAATGAAAGAAATGAAAGAATTTTCAGTTTTTATAAGAAAAACGATTTCAGGTGATTGCAAATTTGTATGAAAACAATACAAAAATATATGAAAACATTTGTTTTTTCTTATAAAAACTGGCAGCAAATCTTAAAGGTTTTATTTTGCTCAAATACTAAGCTAGGCTATGCCACCAAATTGTAATTCTAGGCATAAAGAACTTTGGAGTAATATTTGGAACTTGTACATACATACATACATACATAATTGGTCATTACAACCCTTCTGTCAGGATTACGACCTAGTTTCTCACACCACTTATGTTAGGTGCGTTAATTTTGTACATGAGTGGCGGCAGATACAGTTTAAAGTCGACTCCGAACGACAGATTCTTTTGAGAAACATTTCGTGGCAATTTTATTTACCCTCAGAGTAATCTGGTGAGAGGAAATTACCGAAGAAATATATATATTTTGATTTGATCGAAATATACTGTAGACACGCTTAAGTAAGGCTACTTTAGCGGTTAGCTTGCCGTTCACAGGCAAGTTCACTCTATATTTGTGTTCATATCATCCCATTTTTGTGTCAGATTTCTACATACATACCTACATAAGTGGTCATTACAACCCTTCAGTCAGGACTACAACCTAGTTCCTCACACTACTTATGTTAGGTGCGTTAATTTTATACATGAGTGGCGGCAGCTACAGTTTAAAGTCGACTCCGAACGACATATTCTTTTGAGAAACATTTCGTGGCAATTTTAAATTGTATGTATGTATGTTTTTGATATATCTATATATCGACGCCTTCGTTCTATAACATTCGAAGTCGAAAAAGTGTGTTTTGAGTTATGAGCTCTCAAAGCTTTCACGCGATATACGACTATATGTGTATTCTTAGAAGATTTTTCCCCTATAACTTCGGAACGGATTGGCGCATCTTAACCAATTTTTGACAGTATTTAAGTTAGAGAATGTAAAATTTAAAAAATGCAAGAACATTAAAAACTTTCTAAGTACACTTAGAAGGTTATAGAATGGAAGCGTCGATATGTAGAGGAACTTTTCCCTTTGGAGGGAGTTTAGTGTATAAAGGTTTATATGAACATTCCCTGCCTTTTTCGGATAACCGAGAACAATAAGTCATCAATCTACTCATTTACGAGTTCGCATTATCCTTAAAGTACTCGGAACCCAAAATTAAAGACTGAAGCTGAGTTTAGGTTTAGGTTAGAGGACGTGTACTTGCCAATTGAGTACCCGGAGGCCCAGTTGACCTCTTGTACAAGGTCCTAAAGGGGAGTGGATAATAGAGGAGATAGGGAAAAAGGAGAGGAAGTAGGAAAGGAAGAATAAGGAAACAGAGGAATTACACAGACTAAGACCGAAGCTATCATAATAGAGATGTAGCGGTTTCGTTTGATTTATAAAGAATCACAAGGTAGGACATGTACTTATGCACTACATTGTCTTCGAACCGAACAATTACGTTACGTATGAGACGTAAAGACAAACGCGAACATCATGTTCGAACTGTAACATTTTCCCACTGTAAAGAATGGCATTTTCTCCACATTGAATATTCTCTCCGTGTACGATTTGATATGATTTTAAAACACTTTAAAGAATTCATAAAAAAAATTGCTTGAGTGGACTTAAGAAATATTTCGCGTGTAACTGAAAAGAAACGAAAATATTACAAGAGGTTTACAGTATTAATTCATGGGTTTTTTTTATCCAAAAGATTGCGGTTGTGATAAAATAGTTTCCCTTAAAATTGCAATCGATATGCGCCATTTAATTTTAATACCCAGAAGTAGTTTACATTTCGTCTCTGTGTCCCATAGTACGACTTAAACCGCATGTACTAAACAAAATATATGGTACGATGGAGTATTAATAACTTCTGGTATACATGGCTTAGTCACAGTAATGATTTCATAGACACCCAAAAAAACAAATACATTAACCCACATACGGGATATGCTATATTGATGTCACTTTGAGGGAACTTCCCCCCTTTCAGTACCCACAATCCATAATAATTTCTAACCACTTACCCAGTTGAGTTCATTTATTAATAGTTTTGGATTGAGTAGAAGAGAAGCCAAAAAATAATTTTCAGTTTATTATAAAACAGTTAAATTGCTTTTTAGCCATGTTTGATTTATTTGGTTTATTTGGTTTAGTAGGTGGGTGGGTTGGTTCATGTACGCCGTTTCTTCACCTTTTTTTGCTTCTTCTTCTTTTCCTTTCGTTCGTTTAGTATTCACTTACATTTAATAAATAATAATGACAGCATTGACGCCGGTGAGCACGCTGACGACGGACGGCTTTGTTTATGTCTACTGCTGCTGAGAGTGTCAAAAACAAAAAATTTTCTTTTTAATTAACAAAGTTTTTGTGCTAATCAAACAAGCGTTTGCATTGATCGGTTGATGTAATTAAAATTCTTCAAATGAAATCGTATTTAATAAACGGCAAAATACTAATCAGCCACCTCACCTCACTTCACCTCTATTAGGTAAAGTATTTGACTTAATGAATTTGAACAAGAACAAGCAGAAAAAGAAGAAGACATTAACTGAAAAGAAAGAGTAAATAATTGCCAAAAATACTTCAAAGTGTTTAGAACACTAAATATGGTTGACACTGTATATGTGAAATTAATTAATGACTGATTAATGTTTGAAATATGTTCGTAATTATTTTGCCAAAATTTAATCACTTTATTTGGAGGTGTGAGTAATTATTTTTATATCGACGCCTCCATTCTATAACCTTCTAAGTGTACTTAGAACGTTTTTATTTTTCTTGCATTTTTAAATTCTACATTCTCTAACTTAAATACTGTCAAAATTTGTTTAAGATGCGCCAATCCGTTCCGAAGTTATAGGGGAAAAATCTTCTTAGAATACACATATGGTCGTATGTCGCGTGAAAGCTTTGAGAGGTCATAACTCAAAACACACTTTTTCGACTTAGAATGTTATAGAACGAAGGCGTCGATATCCTCACTTATTTAATCGAATATTACAACCCTTTAGTCAGGATTATAACCTAACTTCTGAGGTGTTTACATCACTCATGATATGTGTATTAATTTTATCCATGAGTGGCAGGGTCTACAGTTTAATGGCGACTCCGAATGACAGATTTGAAAACTATCAGAGTTTTTGCGACAAGACTGCTGAGAGGAAGTAGCGACAAGAAATAATTTCCCATATTTCATTAGACCACAGGATCTCGTTTAAAAGCCCTATCTAATACACTGCTATGATGGGTTCCTTGTCATTATAGAGTGATTGGAAATAAGGAAGAGAATATTATAGCTAATGGAGACAGAGTATTGCTTACCACAGCTTCCATAAGTCGATGCCTTTTAATGTATTTAAGACCACGCTAAGGGAGTGGGCGGGAAACGTCAAACCGTCACACATTATGGAATAATGATACAGTAGGAAGAGTTACAAAAAGAATTTGGGGTGATCTTAATAAGGAGAGAACCATCAGTATTTTAAAACTAAATAACAGCGGCATGAGCATATTAATGAGCGTACTCCTGGGACAATCCGCCTCACATTTACACTTGAACCGCATTGGCATGACAGATAATGATGAAAACATCGAAACGATGGAGCACTCTTTATGTCATTGCTAAGCTCTCGTAAGCTCGAGTTAAGGAAATTAAATAAGTTTGTACGAGATACAGGCATTCTATAAAAAATAAAGTGGTATTCCTTATGGCAAGCGCACAACAAGTTTTAGGTGTATGTCAATTGGTATAAGGCCCTTGGTTGGTCAAATTAGAATACAATCCACTATACAGAGGCGTATAAACGTATATACATAAGTAGGGGCACAGGATTTGTTTAATTTAGGACGAGATGTTAGATTGTTTCTGGTAAAATTCCTCTAATGTAATGGCTAATCTATCGTTCGTTAACGTTCAATAGGTTCATAAAAACTACCATTTGGTTGAATGTACACTCAGCCACAAAAGTATACATACGGTTAACAAATTTCAGACATTTTTTAACTAATCCGTTTTCGTTGAAAATTTTTATAATTGTCTGACAACTTTCCATCTTTCTTCGATTTTAAGACGGTTTTTTGCATTGGTTCAGAAATTTGTGAAATTAGTTAATCGGATGTATACTTTTGTGCGCCTGTGCAGGGCTACAATTCAGTTCAATTTTAGAAATTTTTTAAGCAATGCAAAAGACCGTCTTAAAATCGAAGATACTATAAAGATTTTCAACGAAATCGGATTGGTTAAAAAATTTCTGGAATTTGTTAACCGTATGTATACTTCTGTTGACGGTTATACCACAGCGGGATAATTTTTAACATTCCTCTGGAATAATATGGTTGTTCTTTCCCTTTTCCTGTCCCTTGTAGCACATTAAAACGAATATCATGCATCCCTGTTTGCGTTCTATGCTTTCTAAGCAGGTCTGACTCTCTACCTGGATGGACAACTTTCTCAGAATTTCTATTAATTGGGGGGTAACTGCTGAAATATGGAGTGTATCCAATAAGCTACAGGACTAATTGTACAATTCCTGGAAAAAATATGGTATTTGTTACACGGGATTGGAATGAATTCTAAAAACATTTCAAATTTAAAGATTTTTTGTTTTTTACTGCACCATGGCCAATACAGTTGTTCATAGCTAGTTGAGTTCCACAAAATACTCTACATATAGTGAGTGTCAAAAGAAACTGTACACAAAAAATATACATTAATAAATTACCGATATTTTTATTATAAAATTGTTTCGTTGCAAGTTTTTAAAATTGAAACAAAAAAGACGGATATTGGACTATGGATTGGACGGAAAATCGGAGAGGATGCTATCGGGGCATGGGTATTTTAGAAAGTACTTGCATAGAATGGGCAAGAGCCCCTACCCTTATTGTCTTTACGAAGAGGAGGAAGGAATTGATGATGCAGTGCACACTATTTTCGAGTGTGCACGCTGGCAGGGCTATCGCTCTGAACTGACGTCAATAGATGGAACGATCACGGCCGCTCACATTGTTATGGGGTTATGATTGCGAGTAGAGAATATTGGACTTCAGTGGCGAATTACGTGGAACGTGTAGGCACGCCGGCATAGATAATACTTACACACGTGTCTAACAAAATCCGACACATGGACTGGACGAAAGGAATAGTGGAGATACTTAGAGGTCTCCTCAATTTTCCACACGCAATCCGGACGCGGATATGAACACGCAAGAGTAAAAGGGCCAAAAGGACTCCACTCCGAAGTAATACCACCGTAGTTCCGGAGTGGGCACGAGTCTACGTGACGAGGGGGGATTTAGTGGGTGAGGACCCCACACACGGAGGATGTAACGACTTCCTCTATGGTGCGGTTAGGTACATTTAACCTTCCTCGGCGAAAAAAAAATCCTTAGCGTACAGTTTTTTTTGACGCTCACTGTATAGTGGTTCATATACAACATATTTTTGTCTTATATTTTGTATATTTTTTTATGTTATTTATGCATTCGAATGTTTCAAAAAATTCAAAAAAAAATCTCTGATGATTTTTTTGAATTCTCTGACCTTGAAATAATTGTATGCATGTCTGCTTAATTGGAAAAAATCACATCAAATTATGTCTTCTATGTACGTTTGTGGGGTTGGTTCTCTTTCCATCTCATTTATAACGAAGTCATTAAATTATTATTTTTTTCTTGAAAAAAATTATAAAAAAAATGAAATAAATTCAAGAAAAAATAAAAAATAAGAAACAATAAAAAGAAACAAAGAAAACATGTCAATTTGTTTGCTTGTTTTAATGGATTTATAAGCGTTTTGTTTTTGATTTTCATATTCAAATATGAATGGATTTTGTTTTTTGATAAAAATACATACGTATGTATTTACATATGTATTTACATATGTATGTATGTTTGCAAATTATTTATTTAAATAATGTTGGCGTTATTATTTGCTTTTTTTTTTTGCTACAAAAAAGAAGTCGTAGTTCATATTTGTTTTACAGTTTTATGGTTTTGCTAAGCCATTGTTTGTATTTTTTGTAGTTCGCCCTTTTAGTCGTAATTAATTAATTCATAGAAATGCAGTTGCAAACAACAACCTTCACTTTGTAAATTACAGCAAAAAAAAAATGCAATTTTATATGAAAAATAAAAAATTGTGTGGCTTTAACTCTTTGTAGAGAAAATTAATAGAAATTTTTTTTTCAACATAAACAGCTGTCTTGAAAAAACTAAATTAACCATTTAGGTGGTTTAGTATGGTTAATGGCTACCTACCATACTTCATTTTGCAACTCCCACAAAGAAAAGTTATAATATATAATAATTATAAAAGTCGTATTATTTTCATTGCTTTATTGGTCAAAAAGCCTGGAGACCCTATAGTCAGGATTACAACCTAGCTTCTCACACCACCCCTTTATACACTGAACTCTCTCCAAAAAATAAAATTCCTCTGCATATACATATTTACTTGCTTTATTGATTATTACAAGGCGTTTGTTAGGATTACAAGCTAGTTTCTCAACTGCCCACATTTCTAATGATGTATGTATTAATTTTATGAGTGGTGAGGCCTACAGTTTATTCTTGACTTCGAACGACAGATTTGAAAACTCTGAGTTTTTGAAACAAGACTGGTAAGGGGAAGTCGGTACAACAAATATTTTTTTCTTAACGCACAGTAGGCTTCCTTCCAAATGTTAGTTGCTTTGTGTTTGAACAAAGTATCGTGTTTCATAATGCCACTGTACAAAATATATACAATGTATTCTATTTCAAAACGCCGTCAACGTGTATTTTTAACGCAGTCAAAAAGCAATCAGGCATCGGATTTATAGTTGATGCATTGTTTGGTTACTTTGCATAGTTTATATGCAGTAGTAGAACTGCATACAAACTTTGTATTGATACATTTTGGAACGCAGCCTGTACGACATTTCATGGCACTTTTAATTTCTCAGCCAGAGAACTGCTGAGAGAAAGTCACCAAAAGAAATATTTTTTTTCATATTTCGTTTTGTTGGAGATATCTGAGCTGGGGTTTGACCAAGGGATCACGTCTAATAAGAGAACACAGTGCAATAAATGTGCACTAGAAATTCACGAAAAGTGCATTCGTAGAAGTCTTACAAACACAAACAGCTCTGAACATGGACACCATACAACCGCTCCGTATGAGTCTACTGGATTAACATGGATTAACTGCTTGATATGTATACCAGAGATCGACACAGACATACATAAGATCATTACAACCCTTCAGTCAGGATTACAACCTAGCTTCTCACGCCACTTACGCTGTGTTTGTGTTAATTTTATACATGAGTGACGGGACCTACAGTTTAAACGCGACTCCGAACGCCAGATTTTTTTTTGAGAAACTTTTCATTGGAATTTTATTTTACTCTTCGATTTTCTGCCAGAAATATGCTGAGAGGAAGTCAGCGAAGAAATATTTTTTTTATATTTCGTTCAGTTGGAGATGCCTAACCTGGGGTTTTAACTGAGGCCTTAAGTCTAATAAGCCAACTTACTATCTACTAGACTACGGCGCCTTCTATTATCTTCTTCATTCTCTTATAGCTCCAATTAAATTCAATTTTATTGTGGCATTCAAATAGAAAAATTTAAAGAAAGTATAGGAATTCTCATTTCTTTTTATTTTGGTCTTGGTATTTGGATTTATTAACCTCTTGGCTTACGATTTAATTCCGAAGAAACATGCGAGTGCAGACTATTTGGTGTTAATGCAATTCTGTGTGGGTATTATCAGAAAATAAAACTAAAATGTTTTAATTGTAAAGAATATTAGATGTGAGATCCTCTCTTAGCCAGGATTACAACCTAGTTTCTCTTACCACCCATGTTGTATGAGTTAATTTTATCCATGAATGGTGGGATCTACAATTTAAAGTCTTTTACGTACACATGTTACCAAATATTGCTTTAAAAATTTTTTTTATTTAAAAAAGAGTAGCAGATAATTTCATTTCCTTCAATTAAAACCCTCTTAGTTTATTTCTCTTTTGTGTCTTTCTTTCTCGCCTTTACAAAAATGTAAATGTTGTCATATATTCACAAGATTAGATCAGCCATAACAAGATGAATGTACATATAATTGTAACACTGCTACACAAATGATTAGTAATTGCAATTGCATAGTCACACATTCATTCATTTTAAATATTAAAATTGGTTTAAAACAGCTGCTTAGAAAAATTAAGTTGCACATGAAATTCATAAAATAAATTTGTTTGCTAAGCTGCCTATTTACTTTTGCAACTGACGTTAAAAGAAAAAATTTTTTTTTGAAAAAAAAAAAAAAAATTTCAAATTCCAGTTCAAATCTCAAACAATGTGAGCGAAAAAACTAACGCCTTCATCTTCTCCGGTTTTGTTTTTTTTTTATTTTTTATTTTTCTCTGCTGGTGTCTCAATCTAAACACGATACACAGCCGTTCGTTCATACCACACACCATAAAAAGTCAGTTTCATGATCACAGACAAAGTCAGTTTCGCTTCCAACTGAATGGAATACGAAATAATGCGAAGAAAAAAAAAAATGAAAAAAATCTTAGCAAAACAACTTTTGAAAAAAAAAAATGCCTCCGCTGGTTTGTTATTTTAGATTTACGAAGAAGATCAAATTTATCTCCTCTGTTTTTTGTTGTTGTTGTTATTTTTTTTTTTAGAATTTTTATGCACATAAA
Organism: Sarcophaga subvicina; assembly: GCA_936449025.2. Taxonomy (NCBI): domain Eukaryota; kingdom Metazoa; phylum Arthropoda; class Insecta; order Diptera; family Sarcophagidae; genus Sarcophaga; species Sarcophaga subvicina. Next base: position 107,331,309 of record OW388083.2, on the reverse strand, counting down.
ACAAGAGACTCAAATCAAATGAAGCGACAGATTTTGATTTACTCGTTGTTAAGAGCATAAATTCTAACGTAACGTAACGTAAAGAGGCATGTAACCATAAGTGTGAATAATAGATTCACTTGATTTGTATTGTAATAGAAAAATTACATGTTTTTTTCTAGAATCTAAAGATTGTATGTGTAATTAATATTAATGAATGAAATTAAAGGTGGGTTAACAGAGCTAACAAATTTTTCACATTCTTTTCCTACCAAATGGAATGCCATTTGTGCTTTGGTAACACATAATCAGCAGTGATGATTATTATCATGGCATATATGTACATACATGGCATATTGTTTACCCCTTTAATTTGTATAAGACTTTAAACAGCCTTCAGACGAACCTAGTTTAAAGTCATTAGGGATGTTGCCACGACTTTAACGTCCATAGACGTAAAGTTGATTGTACCATTATACGTTTTTGTTTTCTAAACGTTCAAATAAGCTTTTTCAAATGATTACCGTGACTGTAAGGCAGTAAGTCGCTGTAGTTTAGTAGGTAGTGTGTAGGCTCACTAAACGTGAGTCCTTGTTTCAAACCCCAGGCCAGACATCAAAACGAAAATATGAAAAAATATTTCTTTGGCAACTTTCTCTGAGCAGATTTCCGGTGGCAGAAACTAGAAGAGTAAATATAATTGCCATGAAAAGTTTCTCTAAAGTCTGCTTTGAAAATCGATTTTAAACTGTACGTCCCACCACTCATGGATAAAATGAACACACACAATTTGGGTGGCGTGCGAAGCTAGATCATAATCCTGAATAAATTTTTTGTAATAAGTTTAGTTTACGTGTATGCGTATCAGAGATTAGCAATGAAACGTTTTTTCGCTGCTTATTAGTACTCATGAAATTTTGAATATGAGTGAGTCAACAATATTGATATTTAATTATGTATTCTGATGCATTCGTACTCACTACAACATTGATTCATAAGTATAGGTTGCAATGAGTATGCGTACAACGTTGACATCAAACTCATAACATTCGAAATATGTTTGATTCATAAGCCTACTCATTTAGATTTATAACTTTAGAAAAATACTTATAATACTTAGTCGCCGTAGTCTAGTAGGTAGTGTGTTGGCTTATTAGACGTAAAGCCAAGGTTCGAGCCCCAGGCCAGACACCAAGACAAAATACAAAAAATATTTCTTCGGCGATTTCCTCTCAGCAGGTTTCTGGCAAAAACTCTGAGAGTAAATAAAATTGCCACGAAAAAGTTTTTCAAAAATCTGTCGTTCGGAGTCGACTTTAAACTGTAAGTCCCACCACTCATGTATAAAAATTAATACACACACCATAAGTGGTGTGAGAAACTAGGACATTGTACAATGGGTCAATTCGACCTCCGGGTACTGTACTTTTCTTAATTGACAAGTACACGTCCTCTAACCTAACCTAACCTAGAAATGAATCGAGTGACTCTAATCATTCATCAAAATTTACAGTCTTAGTTGTTGTTGCTTTTACAAAAAAAGTTGTTGCATTAAAAAAAAAGAAAAAAGACTCATAAGCAAAAAAAAAAAAAAAACCGAGCAGCAAGCAGAGCAAATATACAACCATTTAGTGAGTATTTTAGTGTTCGTATGCGAATCGTACTTATTTTGTGATTCGTGTATATGTTGAGTAAAGGAGAGTCGAAATCAACAACATCATGCGTATTGTTAAGTATGAGTGCGATGAGTACTTCAAACTTTGAATATGAGTAGAGGTTCCATCGTACTCATACTTGACAAATGACTACGATGGGTACTTTAAACTTTGAATATGAGTAGTATGAGTATGATATTAAAATAAGTACGAATGCGTATAAGTATCAGAAATTAAGATAATTGTATTTTTTATACTCATTGCTGATCCCTGGTACGTATGTACAATTCCTTCCGCATTCTGAAGATATTCAAAACAATGAAGCGTATTAAATCAAGTACATATAAATGGAAGCTATTTATTGATCAAAATAAAACAAGTTCTGTACAATTTCTTATAATTTTCTTAACTTATTATAAGAACATGAATACATACTTGATCATAAAGTTTGAATATAAAAAATTAACACCACTTTGACAACTGGCCTTGATATTCCCAAAAAAATTAATTTATTTACAATGATTTACATATTAAAAGCCCTTTATTTTTTAAGAGATTAGAGTGTTATTTCGTATAGAATATCACAAGGTCAAGTGGAACCCTTTTCAGTTTCCGTTTACATTAGAACTTAACAGATCTGTTAACGAAATAATAAAGTTGGAGGCTATTGTTTGGCATTTATTAACATAAATTGTGATTAGAAATCATGTAAAACCAGATATTAGATAATAGCTACAAGAGATTCTAATTTGAATAAAAGTTTAAAGAAAAAAACTTGTCTATGATTAATAAGATTTTATTTATAGTGAGTTTGAGTGGTTTTCTGTTATTGTTATTATTATTTAACAATTTTTTCTTAATTTATGCAAAACCGTTGTGTGATCTTTTGAGAAAACAAACTCAACCCATTGTTAATGTATAATAAAAATTAAAATAAAAAGAAACAACAAAATTAACAAATGTTGTGAGAGAATTTTACCCAGTGAAATATATATTTTAAAAACTTTACTGTTAAAATTAAACAAAAGATTTAATTTTATCCACAGAAAATTAAAAATAGTCCATAACAATAGAGAAACAAAAACGCATTGAAACACATTCGAAAAGAATTAATTTAAATGCCAATAAAACCTGATATTATACACCAATGTTCGGTCATATCAGGCAAATATATGACCACAAAAAAGCAAGTGATATAGACAAAGATTTTATCAAAAAAATATTGAAGCATGTCAGCTATTTGTTGTCCCGAAATGAATTTTATTTTTTCTTCTGACTTAATTGGTCATTACAACCCTTTAGTTAGGATTACACTTCTGCTCGGCAGATTTCTGGCAAGTACTCTGAGATTAAATAAAATTGCCTTGCAAAGTTTTTCAAAAAATCCGTCATTCGGAATCGATTTTAAACTATAGATCCCGCCACTCATGTATAAAATTAACACACACAACATAAGTGGTATGAGAAGCTAGGTCGTAATCCTGACTGAAGGCTTGTAATCACCAATTATGTATGCATGTATGTACTACTTTCTCTTCAAACTGAAATGTAGGCCGCCTTCCAAAATGTATCAATACAAAGTTTGTATGCAATTCTACTACTGTATGTAAACTATGTATATATGCAAAGTAACGAAACAATGCATCAACTATAAATCCGATGCCTGATTGATTTTTGACTGCGTTAAAAGAACACATTGACGGCATTTTGAAATAGAATACATTGTATATATTTTGTACAGCGACATTATGAAACACGACACTTTGTTCAAACACAAAGCAACTAACATTTTGGAAGGTAGCCGTAGCGTCGATGCAATCGTGTTTTTGTTCTACCTTAGCGTACTCTAATGTTTACTAAGTGCGTACTATAGAAGTCGACATGGCAAACAGAATTGCCATGAAAAATTTCCCAAAAATCTAACGTGAATAAAATTAACACACACAACATGAGTGGCGTGAGAAGCTAGGTTGTAATCCTGACTGAAGGGTTGTAATGGCCAGTAAAGCAAGACTGCAACCTTAAATCAATTTTACATTGGGTTGTAAACAATTTGGAGCCTCTAAACGTATTGGTGTAGAGTTCCAAATGAAGAACTTTTAATGAGGAAAACATCACCAATTGTAATAGTCTAATGAGCAATCATAGCGTTGGAATCACAGGAAATATGAACAACACATCTTTAAAGAAGCAATTGCAACACCTCTAGTTTAGCTTAGAAAACGTTTACATGCCAATTGGGACAAGTACAGTACCCGGAGGTCCAGTTGACCCATTGTACAACGTCCTAAAGGGGAGAGGATAATAGGAGGATATGTAAAAAGAAAATGAAGTAGGAAATGAATCATAAGGAAGCAGAGGAATTACACAGATTAACAGAACACACAAGAGAGAGCGAATACCCTATTAAAGCACTAATAGTTCTCAACTAGCTCAAACTAATAATGAATCAATGGAGAGCCTTTATGACGGCTCGCGACACAGAATTCAAATCATCAACGAAGCCCCTGCCATAGGGTTGGACAGTTATATAGGACAACAATACCTCTACTAAAAGTAAACTGGACACAGCATAAATATTGCAGAATGAGACAAAAAGGATTGCTCAAGGATTTGATAAAAATTGATAGTGTACATTTTATTTTGACGCTCACTGTATATACGTATTTTAAATGCAATAAATTTAGGAATCAAAAATCAAAAAAAAAAAACATTTCTTTGTAGATTTGTAGTAGTAGTTGTAGCTTTAAGATTGCTTACTCACCAGGATGATTAAAACTGATGGAAATTCCAGAAATTATTTTTCAAACTCGTATCCCAAGGAAGTTGAATTTCTTTATTATTTTTGGTGTTTTTTTGTTTTTGTTTCCTTTGCTGTTTTATAGAAACAAAAATATAAAATTTTCTCTTTTTTTTTGTTATTATTTTAAAAAGATATCCCAGACTTTGAAATTTTATGAGATTAAATGAGAAAAAAAATTGGTTTTCGGCTTATTTTTTTCAATTTTTTTTTCTTTTTTTTTGCTAAACTCACTCACGTAATTCGTTTAAAAATAGCAGCACAGCTACAATAACAACAGCAACAATAATACGAAATTAATTCTCTATTCAAGTATGAAAACAAAAACACAGAAAAAAAACAAATAAATAAATAAACAACAACACAATTGCAACAACAAAAAAAAACGTTAATAAGAAACACAAAAGAAACTGCTTAAAAAAAAACGGTAGAAACTTGAAAAGAAAACAAAACAAAAAATAATTGGAAGTAAAAAATCACTCACATCTAAAGGCACTGTGAAGGCAAAACGCACTTTAAAAGATTTTGTTTGAAGAAAACAAAATTTTGCAAAAAATTTTTTTTATTTTTTATACTTTTTTTGGTTTTGATTTGAATTTTAATCTTTTATTTTATTATTTTTTTTTAATTTTAAGCCATTCAATTACCTTTTTATTTAATTTCATTTAATTTATTTTAATTTAATTTATTTACATTTTTTTCAATCTTTATTGTCGTATTTTTTTATATTTTTCTAGTACCAATTTATTATTTTCGTTGTCTTTTTACCAAAAAACCAGATTTTTTTACTTTATTGTTGTTGTTTTGCAAAAAAACAAAACACTCTTTATTGTTGTTATTGTTGTAGAAATAATTCAACCAACCGTCTATTACATGAAACGCGTTTAAATTTTTTTTTCTTGTGTTCAATTGAATTTCTCTCATGCACTCGCCAGTCAACTAACTCTCACTGCTCACTACACGTTTTAAACACCGAGCGCGTTTAAACACTTCGAGTTATGATCGCATACTAACTAACGAACTTGGCTTAAATGTTTTGGTTAAACGCGATCATGTCGTTCTATTGAAATCTTGGCTTAAATGGTAAGCAAGAGAGTTTAGTCAGCGTGCTGCTCACTCCCAAACACATTGCAAATGTTTATTGTGAATGATTGTTATTTTTATAGTTGAGAGTGTTGATTGATCAAGTGGTTTAAGTCTTTGATAAGTACACGATCAGTGTTGCTTAAAGGGGGATTATTTAAACACCACTAAGCCTACATTAAGCAGATCTAAGCAAAAAGTATGACACAAGCCTTAATTGAGTTCTTAAAAGGTATATGAAAAAGGGCTACCTTCAAAAATGGTCACTATCATAGTGAAAATATGCAATATTTTGCAATTCTTCCTCTAAGTCAAGTTTTAAGCCACTATAAGTATAAGTGAGGTTCTGCTACTATATTTCACTACACTAATGTTAGTATAAAGGCCAGTTGCTGATGTTGCAATGTTGACAACCGGTAAATAAAAATTTCCCGGACAAATTCTTATTACGACTAGAAATTCTGCTGCAACTTGCCACCAAAATTATGCGATTTAACGCCAAACGATGTTTTTCATTGTGTTTTTTGTTTCCGATCTATGCGAAAACAGCATTTGTAAAATTTCGAAGAAAAAGTCTTGGAAAATTTCATGTGGCCGGATATTTGGTTTCATACTTAATCGGTGTACATCTTCTTTACTTACTGACTTAATTGATCATTATTACCATTTAGCTAGGATTACAACCTAGTTTCTTACATGGCTGATTGTGTGTGTTCATTTTATCCTTAAGTAGGGGTGATCTACAGTTTAAAGTCAACTCAGAACGACAGATTTTTTGAGTAACTTATCAGGGCCATTTTATTTTACTCTCAGCGTTTTTGCCAGAAGGCTGCTGAAACGAAGTCGCCGAAGGAATATTTGTATCATATTTTGTTTTGTTCGCAATGTTTGAACTAGGATTTGAACCATGGCCTTCCGTTTAATAAGCCAACATACTACCTACTAGACTGTGGTGATACATAAACTTGTCAAATTGGGGACCCCGAAAATCCTCCAGCAGTTCACGGGAAAAAAATGCATCCACAATGAGCAAATAAATCCGCAACTAGTCCTGTAGGAATTTTTGTCATTTGGTGTAATATTTTGCACTGTATTCTCGAGCAATTTTTTTCTTTGGGGTTTTGTGAAATGGGTGCCAACGATAAAAAGGGAATGTTTTATAACAACTTCAAGTGGAAGTGACAATATTTGAATAGCTCCAACGGGTTTAATGGTAGATACACTAATTCTGATAGACTGGGCAGCCGAGAGCTTGTAGAATTTTTCAATATATTATCTGTTGTGCGTTCCACTACTATGTCAAACATAATGGGTTAAAAACTGTCAGATTTTTCTGAAAACACAGCTTTTGCTTTCCAGCAGGACAATTTGTAGCCCTGTCTGAAATTTGAAAGCTTGGTACAGAGGTTCTCATCTATTTACCTATTTGTACGTGGTCTTCTATAAAAAATATTTTGATTGGTGAAAACTTAAACTCAATAGCCTCTAAGTTAAAATTGTAGTTTCATTGAACAAGGCATACATGAAGTGTTCTGGAAGATCTTCCACTCCTGAAATGAATTTTTCTATTAAATTTCCTTAAGAAAATCCCATATTGGGAGTAGTCTAATAGGTAGCGTGTTGGCTTATTAGACATGAGGCCTCGGTTCAAACCCTAGCTCAGACATCTGCAACAAAACGAAATATTGAAAAAAAATTTCTTTGGTGGCTTTCTCTCAGCAGATTTCGGAAAAAAAATCTGAGTGTAAAAATAAAATTGTCATGAAAAGTTTCTCAAAAAAATCTAGTTGTTCGGAATCGAATTTAAACTGTAGGTCCCGCCACTCATGCATAAAATTAGCATACTCAACATATGTATGTAGTGTGAGAAACTAGGTTGTAATCTTGACTAAAGGGATGTAATGACTAATTATATACGTAGGTATGTATGTATGTAAGAAAATCGTGAAGATATTATTGTTTTTGAAATAAAATTGTATTCAACTGAAAGATTTTTTTCACGAATAATTTGAACTCAAGTTCATGCATGTTAATCCTTCAAACATATCCTTTAAATATTCATGCTTTCATGCTTAAATCTCAATTAATCATTCCACAGCGTTCCTAATAAGCTTTATGCGTCGTTTATAGTTGTCATCTCAATAAAATCAATACACAGGGAACATGATAATAAATTTTCCAAAAAAAAAAATAAAGAAAGAAAATTTTGATCCCGAAATAAGTGTTTGAGTATATTTTTCTAATGTACTTTAACAAAATGGAAGCTTAAGTACCAGACATTTGCTTGATTACCTTTTCACAGATAACCACCACCACTTACTATGTATGTACGTATGGCATGTGGTATGGTACTACTATACAGTGCCATACAATGAATGTGCAACAGTATTGTTGTTGCAGGTTGCAAAACTACAACAATCAAGTACGTGCCAGGTCAAATAACTACGCCATATTAAGAGTCATTTATGTTGCTTGCTTGTGTTGGTCAAGTACTCGTATGTTGAATGTGCAACAATAAGTGCCAGCATGCCACTTGGTATTCTTTGGCCAACACAGCAGGCAGCCAGCCAAGCACGCTGTCCAGCCATCAAGCATCAAATCGAAAACGCCATCAACCGCTTGTCAGCAGGTTTACCTAGAGATGCAATAGTTTTTTCAGAAATTCAAAATCTTGTTTAAGTTTGAAAAATAATTCTACGTTTTGTTGTTTGTTGTTTTTGTTTTTTATTTTTTTGGGGGCAATACCAAAATCCATGACTTTGTCTAAATTTTTGTTTTCGTCTTGTATTTCGCCATACAACAACGCATCATATCTGTTTGTACTGCGTTGCATCTCATCGTTCATCGTTCGCAGAAGTTAAGAAGAGGTGAGGTAAGGCATGGTGAGGTGAAATGAATGAAAAGACGAAATATTGTATGTTTGGAAGACAGTATTTTATTCTGTTCTGTCCTGTTCTGTTGTATAATTTTAGGTCAGACACGTGATAATTTTATGCTTTCTAAGTGCTTCACGTCAATCTTTCATTCTAATTTGTGCTTTAACACCTTGTTTCCTGATTTCTGTTGACTGGCTGACTGACTGGTTGACTGGCTGGCATTCAACATATTTTCATCACAGGAATTTTTATTCGTACTTTCATCTCTTGTTGTTGTTTAAATTTGTTCTGTGATTGAGCCAAAGAATATTGCAGAAAACATTTTATAAACAACCAACACTGGCAAGCAAGGTCTTTTCTGTATGAAAATTTTTATCTTTTTTAAATGAAAAGAAAAAATTTTCAAGAATTTATGTTGAACATAAGGAGAGAAGATGTTGTTGTTGTTTTTATCTGATAAACGAATTAATGTTGGTATTAAATTTTGTTGTAGTTTTTAAGTGGCTGAAGAAAGATAAATGAAAGCAATTTACGATTATAGCCGGGAATGTATTTGAGGATACAGTTACACAGTGTGTGTAACTTTTTCTCTTTTAATTTTGATAAGCATTTTGGCCGAAAGAGAATTCAATTCACACTCAAGGTGTGAGGAAGCGAATGTATGATGTAGCTTTGGAGGAGCCTAAGGGGCTAAGCCTTTAGATTTTTAAGCCTGAAATATACATACATACATGCATAACATAATTGGCCATGACAACCCTTCAGTCAGGATTACGGCCTAGCTTCCCATGTGTGTGTTAATTTTATACATGAGTGGCGGGACATATAGTTCAAAATCGATTCCGAATGACAGATTTTTTGAGAAACTTTTCATGGCAGTTTTTTGTTTACTCTCAGAGTTTTTGGCAGAAGTCTGCTGAGAGGAAATCGCCGAAGAAATATTTGTTCATATTTCGTTTTGTTGGAGATATCTGACCTGGAGTTTGAGCCCAGGCCCAGGTCTAATAAGCCAATACACTACCTACTAGACTACGACCTGAAATATATTTTATATAATCATTAAGGCTCAAACAAAACAAAATTTTAACTCAATCGCGAATCAGTGTTAAATCGGTTGTACGGTCTATCAAAAGCTCACTTGAGAACGCAAAGCGGCCCGTTGTGACGCCGCATGTGAAAGCAGTCTCTGCACTGGCCGAGTTCTACCAAACTAGGGAAGAAGATGAAGTTGGTCAGCGCAAGGGCTGCACATTAAAAGCACGACTTCCCTATGCTGGAAAAGCAGCCCGAGAATTTGATAAGCGAAGCTATATCCTTGGCATCAATAGATGATAGCTCCGTCAAGCTGACAAGAATTGGAGAGGCAAATAACCTTATAGCACCTCGCAAGGGATGGGCATTGACAAAGAAAGTGCATAATAATCTCCTTTTCCTCAGAGGATCTGAAGAAGTAGTTAAATGGGAGCTGCATCCTTTCTGCGTGGCTTCCCATAACTGGAGATTGAGTCCCAAGATTTTAAGGGCGAACGATTTCAGTCGGCGCGCCGTAGTCTAGTAGGCAGTGTGTTGGCTTATTAGACGTAAGGCCTCGGTTCAAACTGCAGATCAGACATCAAAACGAAAATTAAAAAAATATTTCTTCGGCGACTTCCTCTCAGCAGATTTTCGGCAAAATCTCTGAGAGTAAATAACAAAATTGCCATGAAAAGTTTCTCAGAAATCTGTCTTTCGCAGTCGATTTTAATCTGTAGGTCCCACCCCTCATGTATAATATTAACACACACAACATAAGTGGTGTGAGAAGCTAGGACGTATGTAATCCTGACTGAGGGGTTGTAATGATCAATTATGTATGTATGTGTATCTATTTGTATGGAAAAACACTCAATTATTCAAATATTCTTGAGCTGTTCGGCTTACAGAAACAGGGGGTGATATCTCTGCGCACAGTCTGAAAACTGAATTTTGACTTAATCGCGGATTATCTTCAAATCGGGTGAACAATCTGGTCTTTGAGCCTGTGGAGATGTAATACCTATTCCTGTAACACAAACGATTTAAGACGAATGTTCATTTTATTGGAAAAACACATAATTACCCAAATGAGGTTGATTTTTTTAAGGCAAATAGACGATCGGCTTATAGAAACAGGGGCTTAGATCTCTGTATACAGTCTCTCAGCGACTAAGCGCTAGTTTTTGTAAGAAAAATGGTTTCAGACGAATGTCTGCTTGTATAGAAAACAGAAATAAAATTGAGTGTTTTTCTATACGCACAGACGTTCCTTTGAAACAATTCGTCTTACAGAAACAGGCCGTAAGGCTTTAGGGTTTTGAGTATGAATTTTGTTTTTGATAACCACTAAGCGTCAGACGAGATTCAATTAAGGCTCATTCGTTGACCTGTAGCTCATTGTACATTAAATAAAAAAGTCTACATACTAGGGTACATACATCTTTTCTCCCGATAATTTTTTTTTGTGTTTTACTAACAATTACTAGGTTATATTTTTATATTCGATTTTGTCTTCAAACATTCTTAATTGCGACTGCCTTAAAGAACGCTATAACACCATTTTTAATTTTTAAAATATCACCGTTTACATACATCGGTGTATGTAAACTTTTTTCTTTGACTGCATAGTATTTAAGCTGGCCTTGGGCGCAATAGGGATTAAACAAAACTGAGTCTTGACTTAAACGTGGACTTTAAATTCTTTGTGTACAGCCTCTCAGAAACTAAAAGCTTTGGCTTCGTTTTTAATAATCACTGAAGAACAAATAAAAATTAATTTTGACTCATTCGTTGATCTACAAATGATCGCATATATGATCTGGCTTTGGATGCAATGGATAAATAAATGTCTTTCGATAGCGACTAATGCTTTTTACCTCTCAGTTGAGGCCATATATTTGATAATTTGTGAGGTATGAATGACGAATGGAACACGTGACCTGTCGTTAGTTGGAATGGAGATTGATGTCCTTGTGGATAGCCTCTCAACTACTGAAGCGTTGAAATTTTACACCTTAAGTGCCAAGCGAAGTCCATACACAACTTCATTTGATAGGCAACTAGGGCAACAGAACATTCAGATTTTCATTGTAAGGAAAAAGCAGATGAATATGCTAGAATGTATGAACTCTGAAAAATATGGCAACATAAGGCTTAGTCTGCATGAAAATGCCGTAGTCTAGATGGCAGTGTGTTGACTTATTAGACGAGAGCCTATAATTCAATTCCAGGCTCAGGCATCTTAAAAAAAAACTTTCTTTCGCTGACTTCCTCTCACTAGTTTTCTGGCAAAAACTCTGCGAGCAAAAATAAAATTGCCATGCAACGTTTCTTGAACCTGTCATTCGGAGTCGACGTTTAACTGTAGGTCCAACTACTCATGAATAAAATTAACATACACCATGGGTTGTGTGAGAAGCTAGGTTGTAATTGTAAGGATTGTATTGACCAATTAAGTATGTAAGTATCTCATGAAAATGGTGTTCAAGACTTTGCCGCATAAGTGGAATCACACTCATAAACAGAATCGGAAATTTTAATGAGCAGACAAGGTCACTATTTGTCGATAGTTTAATATGTCCTATCGGGCATATTAATGTGGACTCATAAAGATACTGTGTTGACATTTGTAGGAGCAGTCATTACAAAATCTCTTGAGAGATCTCACTCTAAGGCAATCGAGGCTTGAAAATAGTTTTTAATTTCATCGCATGGTATTGTAGAAATTTCTAAAAATTAAAGCCACTTGGCCATCGCTTGCATTTGATTTGTAGCTAAGGGTTCTAACAAATTCTTAAGCTGTTTTAAGCCTCCAAATCAAGGCCGCAATGAATCCATTGCTTATCCATTGGATGGATGGATTGCAGTTTTCTTTTTTCGCCTGTAATTTTATTATGAAATTTGCAAGTAAATTATGACGAATTATTGATATTTTTTGCCACTTATTAAACGAAATCTTTTTTATTAATCTTCCCCTAAAAATATTGTTCTTGGGTTAAAGGAATGGATCAGCAACAGTAAAATTTACATCCTCCGTAATATCAGTATTTAAAGCCGATATATTCAACGTTTTTTTGTTTAAATTCAACATCTGCATTAGTATGTGTGTAAAAGAAGGATGGTAAGAAATAAAACTGCGTTTGTATGCGTGCTTTAAAATTATCATGAAATTCTCTTCTTCACTTACATATATTGCGGTGTGATGTATATCAGCAGCAGTCTGTATGTGTGTGTGTGTTTGTCTACACTGAAGCAATTTATATTTATTTAATGTTACTCATACGCCTAAGGGAACGTGCCTTGCTCCAAGGCTCAGACTCAGACTCAGCACAGTCGCAGCTTATTCACTTTACTTTCCCCCTCTGCTCACGTGACACATTTATCAGTGGTACGTATGCAAATTTTCAGGTAATTTAAGTTGATTTTTTTTTTCTTTCTTGCGCCTTTATGGCATTAACGTTGTTCTGGTTATTTTTCTTGTTTGGTTTTCCGTTTTCATTTTTCATTGCGTTTCTCACTTTTCTTTTCTTTTCGTATCATAATTTGAAATTTTCATTAACACTTTAAAAATGCGCAGGTTTTCGATATACACTCCTCGTATAGATAGTTATGCATGCACATAAATGTACTGTGCGGGATTACTCTTGTTTATGATACCCTACACAATGGCACATTACAGGGAAAAGTGATTGAATGCATAACGTGCATTTGATTTAATTAGAAGCACGGTAGTACTATACAGATTTTTATATGGAGATGGGGGTTGTTGCTGAGAGCATTTTGGCAAGATTCTTTGTTTTACCACATCCGCCTCTTTCTCACGGATATCTGTTTCTGTCCACAGATATGTTCTGTTAGTTAGGGTCACAGGGCCCATTGGGATACCACAGTTTCACATTTTCACTTAATCCAGGAACCACTCGCAGCTTCCGATGGACCAACTCAGACTGTTAATCTCAAGTCATCTCAGGTCATCCAGATCCTCCATATAGTAGGCACCCAGGTGCCTCTTTCTCCTTCGACCAAGTGCCGGGCATGTGCACATTAGGTACAGGACAGTCTTATCCTCCTTCTCATCTCCACCGCTTCTGCAGAAATCATTTGCAAGGTGTCCAACACCAGTACGCCTCGCATGCGTTCGTATAATACAATGCCTCGTAGTACCGCCGTTAAAAGTGCTGAGCCTACTTCTTTGGAGTTTAAGCAGAGCTGCCACACGGCTTTTATCCGCCTTAGCCAGATTTTCTGGGTCGTTCTGCCCATGCCCTAAGCTGTCCATCTACTGTTGACAAGGTACACGATTGCATTGTTAATTTTAAGCTTGCAGGTACCCAAAGGGATCCCCAACGTAGAAAATTCATCACTGAGTTCGATGGTCGTGCCTATTCTGGCCAGTTCATCTGCTCTGCAGTTTCCGTGAATGTCTCTATGTCTCAGTAGTCATGTGATACAAACATCACGTCGATTCTCTACCTTGTTGAGACATCTGCAACATTCGTATACTGTTTTTGAGTTCATTCCATTAGAATCCAATGCTCTGAAAGCCGCCTGGCTATAGGAAAGTATAGTACTTTTGGTAACATTTTTGTCACACAATAATTTTCATCGCAGCCCATATTGTCGATACTTCCGCCTGAAAGATGCTTCAGTGATTTGGCATCCATATGGACCGGGATATTCCGATTGATTCCGATGATTCCGGGATATTCTGATTGATTCCTCTAGACCTCAATTTCCGGAATGGATGTCCAAAAATTCATTGAAAAGTCGTATCGCGGTGTCATGTAGTCACTGCTACCGACAGTCCCAAATTCTGCAAGTATCTTTGCATGGTCAATGCCGGATTCATACCAGAGATCAGCAATGAATCGCTTTTTCGCTACTCATAAGTACTCATGAAATTTTGAGTATGAGTGAGTCAACAGTATTCAAATCCAACTACTCTGATTCATTCGTACTCAGTACTACATTGATTTATAAGTACAAGTTGCAATGAGTATGAGTACAACGTTGACATCAAACCCATAACATTCGAACTATGTTGATCCATATGCCTACTAATTCAGATTCATAAATTTAGAAAAATACTTCTAATACTTATAAATGATTCGAGTGATTCGAATCATTCATCAAAATTTACAGTCTTACTTGTTGTTGCATTTACGAAGGAAGAAGAAAGACACATAAACAAAAAAGACAAAGACAGCAAGCAACGCAAACACAAAACCTTCTTGTGAGTATTGTAGTGTTCGTACGCGAATCATACTTATTTTGTGATTCGTGTATACGATGAGTCATGGAGAGTCGAAATCAATAACATCATGCGTATTCTTAAGTATGAGTACCATGTGTATTTCAAACTTTGAATATGCGTAGTATATGTATGACATTAAAATAAGTATGAATGCGTATAAGTATCAGAAATTATAAGTATGATTCGAATCTACTCATCGTTTTGAATATTCATTGCTGACCTCTGATTCATACCATTGTCTTCTGTCAGTTGGCTTTTGTCAAAAATTGCACATTTAGTTTGTGATTGACAGCCATTATTAGAAAATAGAAAACTGTTCTCACGTGTTCCTTGAGCATTATTTTTCGTGGAAGAAAGCATCACTCAAACCAAGTCTCAGTTTAATGAGAACAATGAGGACTATGTGCCATCACTTGTTGTTGAAGCAGCCTGATATATCCACATGGAACAAATCAAGAAATGTGGATATTGAAATCAATACCTTTAAGAATATTGTTACGAAAATGAAGAATCAATATACTGGTGTTTTACTTTTACATCGCTTAACATTAAAGTTATAAACAAGAGCTATACAAACAAAGCAATGCAGTAAACAAATCTGTCAACAAATTATCGCACTGCGTAATATAACAACAAACACCAGCATAAAAAATGGTAAACAAGTAAACAAAAATACAACAACCAACGCCAGCACAAAAATGCTGTTAACAAAAATCAACAAACTACACTACAGGAATAAATGCAAACAAAATACACAAACAACAATAATGAATGAACAACGATGTTTACATTTCTAGAGATTTCGAGAAGGCAAAGTCACGAACATTCGCTTTCAAGATCATTCATCAGACTGTTTGCCCTGCCATATAAAAGGCAAGGCAAAGCAGGCAAGTGAGTTAGTGAAATTCAGTCAGTCTTGTGTGAAGACGCGATGTGTTTGAAGAGAGTAATCATGGTTTGAAGATCTTCGTTACAAAGATCTGTCAAACAATTGACTAGTAATTGTTATTGTTTATGCAAAGGGTATAAATAGAGGAATATTAAAGAAAATCAATTTTTGTTGTTTACATCAAGTTGTGAACAGTGGCACACAGAATTGTGCGAACAATGAAGGATTTTTATTAAAACTAAACACCAATTTATTTTAATTTTTGATTTGCAACCTACCAGCTCATATTTTAAATGATTTTAAAAGGAACGTTTACTACCAGGAATTATTCCAACAAAAGTCTCCTTTGATACTCAGATTGACGAAATTAAAACTCGGTAATCAGGTGCACTCAATACAAATTGAATTTTTTGTAGGAAAAAGGAGTTTTTATGTGTAGTTTTTCTTTATAGTTTTTTTTCCAGGAAGTATACAATTTAAATAGCACACGTTTTGTGTTCGCCATTTACCACCTATGAAGACACTCCTTTATTTGTTACCCACCTGCCATGGTTGTTCTTGTTGAATTTAATTTCATTCATTTGCCACTACATGTGGCATTGCGGTTTAATGTGTGTGTTTTAACACAAAAAACAACTAGTAAAGCTCGAACTCTAGAAAGAGCGTAGAATACTGAAGAGTAGAGAATGAAAAAAACAAACAGAACATGAATGGTAAATTATATGACACGAAATACGGGATAAGAATCTGTTGACATTTCACATAAAAAAAGGCACATAACAGCCAGCCAGGCCAGGCAGGCAGGCTGGCATTCAGGCATCATCACATCATCAGTAATCAAGATTAATGAAGAAAATTGAAAATTAAAGGAGAGACAACAGACACAGCCCAAGCCAACAACACCAAGAACAACATGAGCACCACAATGAAAATGCAAATGAGCAAAAGAAAATTTTTACGTTCAGGAGAAAAACATATAAATAAGCAGCGACCTGCCTGCCTCCCTGCCTCTAAAAGGAGGAGGTTGTTATGGTACAAGGAAATCTTTAAACCTTACAATACCATTCCAATATGGACCTTGATTTACAATATGCGGTGTGTGGTGGTTAGAGGTTAACGTTTTCCATTGACATTGATAATCAGGCGATATTAAAAGAGGATTTTTTCTTTTTTCAAAAATAATTGCCATTAAGACCATTTATTATGATCCTACCGATGGCATGCTTTCTTTTTTGTGAATATTATAAGCGTACAGTAACATAATGGGATTAAAATCAGGACCATAATGATTAAATGAAAGCGTATTTAAACAGTAACAAGCTTTAATTGACCAACGTTAAAAGGCTTGCAAGAGGGTGGCAACCAGAGATCAGCAATGAGTACTCAAAGAGATGAGTAGAATCGAATCATACTTATATTTTCTGATACTTATATGCATTCATACTTATTTTAATATCATGGAACCTCTACTCATATTCAAAGTTTGAAGTACTCATCATATTCATTACTTAACAACACGTATGATGTTGTTGATTTCGACTCTCCATGACTCTACATTTACAAGAATCACATGATGAACGATTCGAGTCTCTGGAATCATTTATGAGTACATATTATAAGTACTTTTTCTAAAATTATGAGTCTAAATGAGTAGCCTTATGAAACAAACACATTTCGAATGGTATGAGTCTGATGTCAACGTTGTACGCATACTCAGTGCAACCTGTACTTATAAAATCAACGTTGTAGTGAGTATGAATGAATCAGAGTACATAGTTTAATTTCAATATTGTTGACTCACTTATATTCAAAATTTCATGAGTGCTTATGAGTAGCGAAAAAACGATTCATTGCTGATCTCTGGTGGCAACCAACTTTGGTAGGATATTAGCTTTATTACACAACCTAAGCTTCTTTGAGCTCCAAGACTTTGCATCTCCAATGAATGAATAACTCTTTAGAGTGTTTTGTTATACATACATATATAATTGGTCATTACAACCCTTCAGTCAGGATTACGACCTAGTTTCTCACACGACTTACGTTGTGTGTGTTAATTTCTATACATGAGCGGTGGGACCTACAGTTTAAAGTCGATTCCGAACGACAGATTCTTGAAAAACTTTTCATGGCAATTATTATTTACTCTCAGAGTTTTTGCCAGAAATCTGCTGAGAGAAAGTCGCCGAAGAAATATTTTTTGTATTTCGTGTTGATGTCTGGCCTGGAGCTCGAACCCTGGCTTTACGTCTAATAAGCCAACACACTACCTACTAGACTACGGCGACTATGTTTTGCTGAAATAAATCGAAGGTTTTTGCTTCTGAGACACAGTACTAGTGAAAGCAGTAGACGGTATTGGGAAAAGCATAATCAAGAATGCTAGTATGTCTCGTGCTGGCTTAGTGGCCGTGAGGCTACAGTTCAAACGCCAGGAAAACATGAAGAAAATATTTTTTCGACAACTTCCTCTCAGCAGATTTCTGGCAAAAACTCTGACAATAAATAAAACTGCCATGAAAAGTTTTGCAAAAATCTGTCGTTCGGGATCTTGAAACTGTAGGTCCCGCCACTCATGTATAAAATTAAAAAACACAGCATAAGTGTTGTGAGAAACTAGGTTGTAATCCTAACTAAAGGGTTGTAATGACCAATTATGTATGTATGTATGCTTATTGTAGCGACTAGGTTTACTTCAGCCAGAATCTTTGTTTGCACAAATAAGGCTTCAAGCCACCGATACATTCTTATATACGTATGTTGGATCCATACTATTGGCACTTCCAAATCGCCGATTGTCTACAGCTCAGATGCGAGAAAGCCTTTTGCAGAAATCCTCAGTCTCCAAAGAGCTCAGGTTAGGTTAGGTTTAACTGGCAGCCGCCTTATAGGGCACAGCTTACTTGGGTCCTATTACGTACTTTTGTAACACCGATATTACATATTCTGCCATTTAATTATAGCTCCTGGTTGGTATCTCTCAACTATTCCGAGAATCTTATAAAGGTGTGAGTCTTAAATCGCCTTTAGCTCGACACGTTTTGTCTTTAAATTTCGGGTGTCCAAGACTTCTACTTCTGAGGGGTTCAAGATGGTAAAAAAGATGCATTGCGGTCTCCTCTTATTCCTCGTCGTTGCAGCCAAGAAGTGCAGAAGCCATTACGACAAATTCCCAGTCTCCTGGCATGAACACCCAGAGACCAGTTATCACTGCTCTGAGGTTTCTTAAATGGAATCTTGATAGGTTCAATACAAATTCTGTTCTATATATACCCACGTCGGGCCTACGTCTACAAGTGGTTTCATTATCCCATCACACCTTTGTTTGTCTCTTTATAGAGGGGCGCGTATCTTATGTAGGACTTCATATGAATTTTCTGTGGTGCCGGCATTAGCAAGTGCGTCACTCCTGCTGTTACCTTCGATATCTATGTGTGCAGGTAACCAAATGAGTGCAAACGCCAAATGTGTCTTCATATCCTCCAGAGACACCCGACACTCTTGGACAGCTCTTCAAAGAGCTTGGTTTACTACGAAAGACATACGAATGACAAAAACTACTCTCATCTGCAAAAGAGTACATTGGATTGGAAGAGAAAATTGCTAAAAAAAAATATACGACACTATGTGCGTGAACTTATCTAATGGGATCTCATGTAAAAGATGAATGGAAATGTTATCGATAAATTGCAATAAGTTTCGATAAATTGCAATAAGTTGCGATAACAGCATCACATTTACTTGATTGCTTTGGAACTATGTAGAGCCGCATTCTTATGATTATCAAACCTTTGGAAGGACTGAAGCTATCTTTCTTGATAACTTTTGACGAGGTAGCTTTCGTTATAGAGAATCGTGTCGAGAGCGTAAACTCAATGCAATGATACATGCTTAACCGGTGGCCGCAATCGGTAGGAGTTTGTATTGCTTCCGACTTGTAACCAAGAAAATATGGCTTGGAGTGAGGACCCACATATGAGATTGTATTCACTCTGTCAGAATGCACTATGCGGCTGAGCACTCAAGTAAATAGAACACATTGTTGTTATTGCTGTTACCATTCTATTCCATCCTTTTTCCACAAAACAATTTCACGATTTAGGAAAAGAAAAAAACAAAACAAAATACGAAACTCATGTAATTCTAATATTTTTATAAACTCCACCTCAACAATTTGTTGTTGCCTGCATAAAAACCGTTGAGTTTTCTTTTGGAAATTCTTTCCATTTGCATGCCCAAGCATGCCACTTATGTTTGTTCTGGGAAAGACAAAAGTATTCGCAACTGATTTTTTATTTCCATTTTGCAGTTTCAGTTGCCAACTTTTCACATTTCTTGGGATTTGCATAGAATTTAAGGCGAACAGAACATATTATTGGGTACGGTTGCAGCTGCCAGTGCCAGTGCCAACATGGAACTGCAATATAAACTATTTTGTGTTAGCTTTGCTTGCCTTAAAAGCATATTTGTTGGGTGGCTTAAAGTGACTTTGCCAAACTGATTGCCAAGTGCGAAAAGTTGTACAAGTGTTGGTTGGAAAACTTTTTCCATATGAAACTATTGATGTTGTTGTTATCGTTAAAGTTATCGTTATCGTTGTCGTCTATTTTCATATGACATATAGAGACAGAGACAGAGACAGAGAGAGAGAGAGAAAGATTCACAATCGAAAAAGTTAAGAAACTTTGTGCTATTTTCAGTTCTTTTTTTTTTATGTTACGTTCTGTTATTGAAAAGTTTCTTTAAGTTTATGCTGTTGCTATGGTTGTTCTTCTTCTTTCTGGTCGATGTTGTTGTTGGTGTTGTTGTATTATTACCGATAATACCGTAATGTGATGGCAAATACAATAGTTGATCTTGTGACTTCAGGTTATTGCCACAAAAAATCATTTCAAAAGAGAAAATTTGTTTCAAAAATCATCAAATTGTTGTTGTTGTTTTTTATAACGTTAAGACACAAAGGTTTTTGAGAAGTTTGAATTCATTTCTTGGAGCGTATTGAAACTCAAATTTCAATGGAATAAGAGATTGTGCTTGAAAGGATAACAATCAAGGCAAGGTAAACTTCTTTATTTTAAAACTTTATATGATCAAGAGTACATTAGTACATTAATCATCACATAAGTGATGTTTATTGGGTAGATTTCCGCCAAGAAAGCCTACAATAGATTACAGTCGTTTGAATAGATTTCACCTCCATTTCCTATGTGTTTACTTTTGACCATGCCTTTGAAATACTTTTCGATTTCCAAACAGTCTATTAGCTAGTGTGTTGCCTTATTAGACATCAGGCCATGATTCAAACCCCAGGTCAAATATCTCCAACAAGCAAATATCAAATATCTCCTCTCAGCAGATTTCTGACAAGAATTCTGAGCGTAAATCAAATTGCCATGAAAAAGTTTCTCAAAAACCTGTCATTCGCAATCGACTTTAAAGTGTAGGGCCCGCCACTCATGTATAAAGTTAACACACACAGCAAAAGAGGTGTGAGAAACTACGTCATAATCTTGACTGAAGGGTTGTAATGGCCAATTGTATATGTATGTAAGTACACGAGTTGTATAATCTACACAAGAAACTCTGCAACAGGATTACAGTGGTTTAAATAGATTTCACAGGCTGCTCCCATATTTATTTTTGAACACCCTTTGAAATACTTTCCTAATGATAAAGCAAGAAACAAGGCCTTCTTGGTGGACATAACCTACATAAGATAAAATACCTCGGAAGTTAAATAAAAGTCGCAGTAGCCTAGTAGGCAGTGTGTTGACTTATTAGACGCAATGCCATGGTTTAAACCCCAGACCAGATATCTCCAACAAAATGAAGTGCAAAAAAATATTTCTTCGGCGACTGCCTCTCAGCAGATTTCTGGCAAAAATTCTCAGAGCAAAGAAAAAATTGCCATTAACAAGTTGCCCAAAAAATTTGTCGTTTAGAGTCAGTGTCCCGTCACAGATGGATAAAATTCAAACCACAACGTAAGTGGTGTGCGAAGATAGGTTGTAATCCCGACTGAAGAATGACTAATTAAATAAGTAAGTAAGAAAGAGCACGGCATTTGCAGATAGCAAAGCTATTGTATAAGTCCCCACAGCGTGCTTTAGGGAAAATATTCAACCCAAATAGCGAACCTTTGTCTTACCAGTTCAGGTTAAACAGTCTTAGTAAATAGCATATAGAGGCCTGAAAATCAGGCCCAAATATTTATGAATCTAACAATTGGTCTGATGCCAATAAATAGTTCGCTAGACTATCGAGAAAAGATAAGCTTAATGAGAGAGTTATGTGGTGAACTAGTGACGTACTTTGGCATATGAAGAGGCTTATACCCTGTCCTTCCTATGGGCCTTCTTGAAGATGTAAAGACTTATATTTTTCGAATTTATATTTCGAAAACAGTTAATTCCTCTCAAGGTACCCCAATGAATAGCAAGAATAGTAAGTTGAAAGTGTAACTGCCAGTTACATACGTAATCTCATTGCTAATAAGATTCTCAATATTCAGCAGAGGCAATGGTTGGCAAAATTTCGCATCGTAATGTATAGACATCCTTTAAGGTATATTATTATTTCACCTCCATATTTTGGTTGAGAGTAAGTTGAACGTCATACTGCGTTGAGCATCCAATATACCTGCTTTACAATCCTGTATTTAATACCTTGATGTAAAGACTTTTATATTTTTCGACTTTATATTTCGAAAACAGTTAATTCCTCTCAAGGTATTAAATATAGTAATGAAAATAGTATGGTATGGGATGGTCAAAGCAGTATGGTGTTCAACTTACCCTCAACCCGAAATATGGAGATGAAATATGGAATGCTGCTTTGAAGGATGTCTATGCAATACGATGCGAAGTTTTGCCAACCATTGTCTCCTTAATATGGAGAATCTTATTGGCAATTAGAGATTACGTACATATCTAACTGAAGCCGCCGTAGTCTAGTAAGTAGTGTGTTGGCTTATTAGACATAAAGCCAGGGTTCGTGCCCCAGGCAAGACATCAAAACAAAATACAAAAAGTATTTCTTCGACGACTTCCTCTCAGCAGATTTCTGGCAAAAAAAACTCTGAAAGTAAATAAAATTGCCATGAAAAGTTTCCCAAAAATCTGTCATTCGGAGTCGACTTTAAACTGTAGGTCCCACCACCCATGTATAAAATTAACACACACAGCAGTAAGTGGTGTAAGAAACTAGGGTGTAATCCTGACTAAAGAGTTGTAGTGACCAATTATGTATGTATGTATATGTATGTATGTAACTGGATAGTTACACTTTCTACGTCCTATTGTTGAAGGTCGAAAAAATGTTCTGCTATGTTGGGTAATGTCCCCAAGATCACTCTATTCAAAGGCAAACATTTTAATCTTTCGAAATTCATGACCTTTTGTGGAACATCTAATGAAACTTTCAAGAAAATAACTCAATTTGAGGCCAAAAGTGAACTTTTTTTATTTTTATTGAATTGAATTAAAAAATAGAAAAAAAATCCAAATTAACACATGCTTGCCAGCAAACAACAGATAATATATGCCATATTGCCGTCATACATTCTTATGCATATGCATACTGCCCCATACACATTCAAACACCCAACGCCTTAAATATTTATCCTTTCAAGCTGACCCCAAAACCAAAGATAAACAGGAAAACAATGTTGCCAACATGAAAACATTGATAGACAAACAGTCAACTATTCAAACAATAAATTCTTCTTCTTCTGACAACAAATTGTTAAAAATTTCTTTCATTTCGCTTGCTTGCCTCTCATTCACTCTCTCTCGTTTGCAAAGAAAAATTTTTTTTTTATTTTCTTTGACACACAAACCTGACACATGGAAAATGTATGGAAAATCAGAAACACACGCCTTTCATGCAATTTTATTTCACACCAAAGTGTAGAACAAATGTTTGAAAACTCCTCCATCAAAACAAAATTTGATTTGAATTTCAAATGTCTGTACATACATATGTATGTATGTACACAGAAGAAGAACAAGAAGAAGAATAGAAAAAAATATTTTCAAAATATTTCCACACTACACTGTGTGTGTGTATGCAGAGAGTAGAGCATTTGATGAATGTTTTCGAATCCTAAGACCAGAGAATTGTAAGCAGTTGGGAGGATTGTGCGAGATGGCTGTTTAGATGGTGTGTGGCTTTATTTTTATTGTCAAAAAAAATTTGAAATCACAAGAACAATACAAATCTAGAAATAAAATGGAGTATTTGAACAACAAAAATACCGTAAAAGTAATCTCATGTGGTTTAAAATGCCGTCACCCAAAATATCCCTCGTCGCCCTAGCTATTTCTCAGTTAAATTTTATTTATCAAACCAAACATCAACTTACTGCACTGTTGACTTGCTGTAGGGTGCAGTTGTTACAAGAACAGCACAATTTCCAACAGTTTGAATTTGCAATGTTTTATTCTGTGAGTTTGTCATAAAAGCAATCTCATGCGATATAAAATGCCGTCGCTAAAAATAACACTCGCCGCCCTAGCTATTTCTCAGCCAGATTTTATTTGTTAAACAAAACATCAACTTACTGCATTGTTAACTTGCTGTAGGGTACAGTAGCTACAAAAATAGCACAGTTTCCAACAGTTTGAATTTGCATTGTTTTATTCTCTAAGTTTGGCATACTAGGTTTGCCAAAAACACACACAAAACATGATAATTCAATGTCAGCCACTCAACTTGACTGCCAAATAGACAGCAGCCACCACCACACTGTACATACATACATAACTTCTTCTCTCGCTAACATATTCGTATTCGCATAATAAATAGACAAGCCGCACATAAATATTTGCGAATACAAATATCGTTTGGTGTGCTATATACTTAACCCCCTACACACGCTGTCAATCTACAGTGAATGTAGATTTCAGACACGAAGTGAGAAAAGAAAAAATATGTTTTATTGCAATGAAATAAATTTAATTTAGAATTGCAGATAGGTGGGGAATATACCCTCTGCTGGATCCTAGGTTATAGAAGAATTCTTGATCATGAGGAATCACAAGAGCTTGAAAAGAGTGGAACTTCCACATCCTTGATGGGAAGTATACCATGTATACCATTTTAAAGGCTCATCTGTCCCATCTCACAAAAAATTTTGGATTTTGAAAATAGCTTAAAAAATATTTGGGTAATCAATAATTTTATGTGAAATGATTAAAAATACCGTTTTTTTGTCAAATAAAAGAAAGTGCGCTGTTGTCTTGAGTGGTCCTTTGACCTTTATATTCAATGGGCTTCTGAGGGCTGGTCATTTTCCATCTATTTGGAAGAGTTCGTTTATAATTCCTTTGCAAAAGTCGGGTAATAAATCCAATATTTCCAATTACAGCGGTATTGCCAAACTCAGTGCTATTCCCAAGTTGACGGAGAAACTGCTGATGGATTATCTCTTTTTTAATACGAGATCTTTAATATCCCCTTTCCAGCATGGTTTTTTAAAAGGTAGGTCGACTGTCACTAATCTTCTTGAATTTACTACACATGTTTTCAGGGGTTTTCTTGCCAGAGCTCGGACTGATGTAATTTATACTGATTTCAGTAAAGCTTTTGATGGGGTTGATCATAGAATTTTGCTTCTTAAACTTTCATTAATCGGTATTCCGGATATTATTCATCGTTGGCTAGACTCCTACCTTGCCCTTAGGACTCAGAGGGTATTGTTTAGGAATGTACTGTCTAAGACTGTATATGTTACTTCTGGTGTTCCGCAGGGTATCCATTTGGGTACTTTACTGTTTTTATTGTTTCTTAATGATCTTCCTGATTGTAATATTCTGATATATGCTGACGATGATCATGGTCAGGCAGTTCTTCAGCGAAATATTGATTTGTTTGTAACTTGGTGCAGAATTAATTTAATGGATCTTAACTTGAAAAAATGTAAATGCATGGTTTCCTATCGCGGGGGCGTAATTTCGTCCACTTATGTGATAAATTCTTGCCGTTTGGAAGCTGTGACTACATTTCTTGATTTGGGAGTATTATTGGATATGAAACTATCTTTAATTGATCATATTAGTATAATGATTGGCAAGGCTCGGGCTGTTCTTGGTTTTGTGAAAAGATGGGCTAGGGATTTCATTAATTCTTATATAACAAGACTGCTATACATTTCACTTGTTAGACCTATTTTGGAGTATGCGTCTATTATTTGGAATCCATACTATCGTTGTCATAGTGCTTCAATAGAGTCTGTGCAGAAGCAGTTTTTATTATTCTGTTTACGTGGCTTAGGATGGGATTATGCCAATGGGTTTTCGTCATATGAGGCTAGATTAGGTTTGATAAAACTTCCAACTTTGGAACGTAGAAGGACTGTTTTAGGGGTTTGTTTTGTTTTTAATCTGGTTAAAGGTGATATCGATTCTGAGTTTTTGCTTTGTAATCTGAATTTCAGAATTCCAGCAAGATTTTCACTCTAGATCCTCCTCTCCTCTCCTCTTTCTTCAGATTTTTATAGAACGAACTATGGATGTAATTTTCCTTTTCGTACATTATGTAATGATTTTAACTTATATTATGATTTTATTGATTTTAATTGTAGTGTTTGTAATATATATGCTGGCATTCATTTGTAAATTATTATATAAAAATGTATTTTCGTTCTTGTCATAGGTAGTTCCTGTTTATTGTTACTTTATTCAGCTTGTGATTAAGTTCTGTAACTGATTTATGTTCTCGTTGCCATTACTTTTGCCTTACCCGCTACAATCCGGATGGTAGTGTGTACGTGTCCCTACATAATGGGGACGAGCCCTCCGCGGTCAGGTGAGGTTGGGTTAGTGTGATGCCGGGAACGTTTGAATAAACAAAAAACAAGTTAGGAGGGTTCGAGAAATATAAAAAAATATTTTTGATTGTATTCTGGTGTATTAGCTGGGTGTATTTCGACTGTCGCACCGTGTAATAGGTGTTAATAGATTCAAAGGACCCTCACTAGAATATGCTT
The DNA here is from genome assembly GCA_936449025.2 of Sarcophaga subvicina. NCBI lineage: Eukaryota > Metazoa > Arthropoda > Insecta > Diptera > Sarcophagidae > Sarcophaga > Sarcophaga subvicina. The sequence goes on along the minus strand of OW388083.2, from coordinate 107,304,772 downwards.
TACTTCAGAACAGAATATTCAAATTTGACATGGTTTGTTCTTGGTCTTCAAGTATTCATTTTGGTCCCAGAATTCATATATTGCCAGAAATATAACGATGGCCAATACCTTAATAATAAGAATTGTTCTAAAAAAATTCGTATTAATAAGTTACACACTAAAAATTGTGATGATAATAATAATTATTATTTGTAGAAAATAAGTGAATAATTAATTCCTTTACAGCTCTGCAATTAAGAAATTAAAAGCACAAATTACTGAATATTAATTGAATGCTAACACCAGTCCATATGACAGTCGATATTAAATTTTTAAATTCCTTTTTCAACATTAAATTTAAATTTACTTCACCTTTAATAACTGAACAAGCTCAACAGACTATTTGAGGTTATTTCTGCATTAAATTTCACTGTTTCTGTTAATCACAGTGCTCACGCACTCACGCTTACCGAAGAGAAGGTAATTCACTTGAAAATTTATAGAGTCTCTCTCTCTGTAATATTCATTCTATTCAGCTGTTATGCTGTTATGATTCGCAACATTAGCATTCCTGCCTGCAATTGCCATTCATTCCGATCTCTTCGTCTGTTTTCGTTTTTATAATTTAACCAGCCGCCTTAGAATTATGCATGAATAATGGTGCCAACAGCCAGCCAGAAGTGTCTGTAATTCTGTCTGTCTCTCTGCCAAACATTTTTTTGCTATCTTTGCGTTTTTAGGCCTCTTTTGCTCTTTTGCCATGTAGCATATGAATGGATTGGATGGTGGTGGGCGCATTTCAGATGTTTAGTTTGCTTTGGTTTGGTTTGGTTTGACGCTTTCTAAGATTTTCAAACTGCCAGCATTCACGTTCTTCGATATGAAAGAACATAAATTTGTTATAACGACGAGTATTAAGTACTATTGCTATTGCTATTGGTTATTATGAGTAAGTTTATGTACGTATGTACGTATGCACTGTGATGTCTTCTTATTCTTTGGCATTCTATGAGTTTTTTTTTAGTTTTTTTTATTCTTTTCTTGTTAAGGAAAAAAAATCCCGCACAGCTAATAATATTAAAACAGTATCAACGTGTATCAAATGTCAGGCAGGAAATGAGCAACAAAATAGCAGCGTTGCAGTTCAAACACAATACATTTATTTGGATTTTATCTACCTTATGTTGTTGTACGTTTGTAAAATGTTTCTAATCTTGCCATATAAGGTTTAGGAATGAAAATGGACAAACTAAAGACCCGTGAAACTAAGTTGCCATGATGAAGGCAAACATTAAGGCTACCTGCCAAAATGTATCAATACAAAGTTTGTATGCAGTTCTACTACTGTATATAAACTATGTAGATATGCAAAGTAACCAAACAATGCATCAACTATAAATTCGATGCCTGATTGCTTTTTGACTGCGTTAAAAATACATATTGACGACGTTTTGAAATAGAATACATTGTAAACATTTTGTACAGCGGCTTTATGAAACACGATACTTTGTTCAAACACAAAGCAACTAACATTTTGGAAGGCAGCCTAAGGTTTGTTAAATTTTGGATTCTACAGGTTATTTATCTACAGTGGAGATCAGCCATAGTAGCAGAAGAGCTTTTAAAAAATTGGTCATCTTAAGCGACGTATCTATTTGAGAATAGTTCACACATTGCATTTGTTATGACAGAAGCACGAAATTATTGAAAATCCTTACAGGCTAACGACGATAAGACCTAAAGAAAGTCAATATAAGGCAAGTTTTAGATGGAAAGTCATTGTAGTTTATTAGGTGGTGTGTTGGCTTATTAGACGTGAGACCAACGTTCAAATCCCAGGTCAGATATATCCATCAAAACAACAAATGAAAAAAATTTCTTTGGCGTCTTCCGCTCTGTATATTTCTGGCAAAACCTCTGACAATAAAAATAATTCCCATGAAAAGTTTCTTAAAAATCTGTCGTTCGCAGTCAACTTTAAACTGTAGGCCTCGCCATTCATATATAAAATTAACGCACACACCATAAGTCGTGTGAGAAGCTAGGTCGTAATCCTGGCTGAAGGGTTGTAATGATTGTAATGTAATGTATGTATGTATGTTTAGATGGAAAATGTCAGACCCTTGGGTTTCTCACGTTTTCAAAAATTTGAATTTATTAGATGTCAAAGTGAACGGCGATTGATTTACAGATGTAATGGCTTCTTTTGTTCTGTGCGGTATAGTAGTAATAATGTCAGTCTGGGGATCAATCATAGGATCACTCTTGCCAACAGGTGCAACTATGGTCGCAAAGCCAATTGAGCAGCAGAGACCTCTCTCGTACGACAAAACTAATACTCTAGCCGTGTTTCTTTATGGCGCAGGGGAACGGACGCTATTAAGCACTGATGCAGCAGCCTTGAAAGTATTCGAGAGAAAAGTCCTACGTAAGATCTGCGGTCCTGTGCGAGTTGGCAATTATTTCCGCATTTGATGAAACAATGAGTTGTATAAGCTCCTTAACGATGTGGACGTTGTGCAGCGTATCAACAGTCAGCAGTTGGCTGGCCATGTCATTCGAATGGATGAGAATGCTTCTGCGAGACAGATATATGATGCGGGAATTTACGAAAGTCGGCGAAGAGGACGACCTTGCTTGTGTTGGAAGGACCAAGTCAAGGAAGCCCTGTCATCGTTTGGAGTGACCAACAGGCGAAGGTGTGCCAGAAGCAAAGTCGACTGGAAGGATATGCTAAAGCAAGCCGAAATCCGTGAATCAGGGGGTTAATGGCCAATTATGTAAGTAAGTAAGGTATAGTAGTACAAGTGCTTGATTATAAAACCAGATTCAAACCTCGGAAAAGCAAAATATACTTAACGAAGTGATTTAATTAACCTTTTCGTTTATACATTTTCATCTATAATTGTTCATTACAACCCTGCAGCCGAGATTACAACCTAGCTTCTCACACCACTTAAGTTGTGTGTGTTAATTTTAAACATGAGTGGCGAGACCTACAGTTTAAAGTCGATTCCGAATGACAGATTTTTGAGATACTTTTAATGGCAATTTTATTTAACTCTCAGAATTTTATTGTCAGAAATCTGCTGAAGAAATATTTGATCATTGTTCATTGACCTGTGATTTGAACCCAGGCCTCAAATCTAATAAGCCAACACACTATCTACTAGACTTCGGCGACTTAAACAGAGTGATTAATGTGGTAAGTAAGTAAGTCTCAAGAGATCTTTCCCTGAGTAGGGAATATATATGAATATTTGTTTTGTTTCCAATAGTGCTATTTATTTCCTCGCCACTGTGTATGCATATTATTAGTTTGTTTTCTTGCGTATACATGTGAAATGTAAGTCAGTCTTATGAATGTCTTTTGCCTCAAGGATTCTATCATTAGTTGAGAATATCAACACAATAACAACAATAACAACAAAAAGTCAAATACATACACACACACATACATACAAACACATCTTACCCCATCTATCCTGCTAAATCATCTATTCAACGAGCCGTTCCTCAACAACTCATTCACAATGTTCATGTCAGTTTTATTGAATCGGGTTTGTGTTTGCCTTTGAGACAATGGAATGGAAATTATCATGTAATATTAGATGAGAGATGACAACAACAGCTACGACAACAACAACAAGGGACGTGACAGTAACACAAACAACAATAACAATAGCCAGAAATACTAAAAGAAAATAAACGCGATTTATGTTGTTCACGTTGTCACTTATATTTGACACACATTTCCGTAGAGGCCAACAAAATGAAAAAAAAACGAGAACACAAGAGAAGATAAGAGTAAAAGGAGTAAAATAAAGAATAACGCAGTTGTTCCGAACTCTATTCTAACATTACAGTCACAGAGAAATGTGACAAAAACTGAGTCGTTTATCTTTTAACAGTCGCACACACGTTGTCCGGGATTTTGAAGTGTTCGTATCCACTACCGGGGATATATTCAAACAGTCGTGGAAGGCCAGAATTTTATTTCTCAACATGAACAATAATTTTCAGTTTGTACTCGTGTGTATTTCTAACAGAGAGAAAAAAATACTCAAGCTTTGTATAGCATTGCCTGATGGCCTTGAAGTGTGTGTGTATGCGTGTGCTTGTGTGGTTTAATGAAAACAATTTCGTATTAATTGATTAAAGTCTGCCACCCTGCCAGGTTTCATGTTTTTTTTTCGGAGAGATTAGCTTATATTTGCTTAATAAAGCGTAGGCTTGTTACTGCAAGTAATTGATTTTTTTTTACTTTGTAATTAAGATTTCTCTTCTTTAACATTTTTTCTCTATGCCTGTATGCCTCTATGCCATACATACATATGTACATAAAACAATTACTTGCGATGTCTAAGTGCCAATCAATCTTATGCTGGACTAGTAACGTTCGTTGACAGCATACAATTGATTTATTTTGTAAAACATAGACAGAGAATATGAGGGCTAATCCATAATATTGAAATTATCTTCTTAGACAGATTTAGAAACATATTTCAGTATACGAAACTGCATTGTATTCGTGTTAAACGGCGTCTTCAGGACTTGTTGGAAATACAAAATTATTTTTATCTTTTTATGTGGAATGACCCATATTGTAAGTTAATTAAGAAGGATTCTTGTTTCATGTTATGTTGTGATTGACCCTAATTTTAATCTTTAACCTGTAATCAATTATTGATGTGAAAAGCTTTTGCATTTTCTGAATTGGAACACAAAACAACATACAGTCAAAGAAAAAAGTAGACATGCACCACTATATGTAGACTTTATTCTTTGTCTGAATTTGTCATCTGATGCTAGCTTGACTTCTAAAACCTCATTTGATTTCATTTGGTTTTAAAACGATAAAACAAAAAAGTCATCTAAGAATGCTTATAAGCCTCTAATTATTCTCTTTTCTTTTCTTCATGGTTTGAAAATCAAATTGAAATTCATCTTGCCTGTCTAGCAATGAGTTCAGTTTCGTGCAACAAACAAAAAAAAAAACAAGTTACATACTTACTTACTTAATTGGCCAGCCAAATTTCGGCCTGCCTTAGCACATCCTTCCAGGCGTCTCTGCTTCTTGCACGCCTACGCCAGTTGGTCACACCAATCGATCACAGGGTTCATTGATTTGGTCCTTACAACGGAAACAAGGCCATCCTCTTCGCCGACTTCAGCAAATCACCGCTTCAAATACCCGTCTCGCCGGAGCATCCTCCTCCATTCGAACGCTGAATGTTAATACGTTGCATAACTTCCATGTCGTTGAAGAGCTCATTGTTGGATCGAATGCGGAAATCATCGCCAAATCCTAGTGCACCGTAGATCTTGTGTAGGACTTTTCTCTCGAATACTCTTAAGTCTGTTGCATCAGAGCTTAATAGTGTTCATGCCTCTACGCCATAAAGAAGCAGGGGAGGATGAGCGTCTTGTATAATTGAAGTTAGCTTCGAAATATACAAAAATGGGAGCTTCAATTCAATACCACAGTCAAACCCATTAATACTACTTTCTTTGAATATATCGAGTAATTTTTCTTAGCAGATTTCCAGCAAAAACTCTGAGAGTAAAAAAAATTCCATGAAAAATTTGTCAACGATTTGTCGTTCGAAACTGTAGCTCCCGCAACTCATGGATAAAAATTAACAAACACAACAGGGGGTGGTGTGTGAAACTGGGCCGTAATACTGACTACAGGGTTATAATAATCATTTAATTAATATTTACAATATAAATGGCGATTATGACAATCCTTCAGCTCCATTTGTTCTGTGCTAGGAATAGACCATTGCAGTCAAATAACTTCTTCTATAGAGGGTTAGTTTCTGTGTAATCTGGTGTGACAATTTTTTGGACAGAAAGGGACGTTGCTTCTGGGCAACGATAGTTAGCAATCGTATCATCCAAGGACTTGCTTCAGTCCGGTTTAGCTGCCAAACACTGAATAAAGAAACTGAAGTAAAGAAAGTGAGAAAAAAATAATAAAGAATTCAATAATCGTTACCAGATTAAGTAGCACAAGTCGATATTAAGTCCCCGTACTCTAGTAGGTAGTGTGTTGGCTTATTAGACATAAGGCCACGGTTCAAACCCTCGGTCAGACATCTACAACAAAACCACACATGTAAAAAAATATTTCTTCGGATTTCTAGTAAAACTCTGAGAGAAAATAAAATTGCCATGAAAAGTTTCTCCAAAATCTGTCGTTCCGAATCGACTTCAAAGATGAGTGATGTGTGAAACTATGTTGTTATCTTGACTGAAAGGTTGTAATGACAAATCATGTATGTATCAGAGATCAGCAATGAATCGTTTTTTCGCTACTCATAAGCCCTCATGTAATTTTGAATATAAGTGAGTCAACAATATTGAAATTTAACTATGTACTCTGATTCATTTGTACTCACTACAACGTTGACTTTGTAAGTACAGGTTGCAATAGGTATGCATGCAACGTTGACATCAAACTCATACCATTCGGAATATGTTTGATTCATAAGCCTACTCATTTAGATTCATAACTTTAGAAAAATGCTTATAATGCTTATAAATGATTCGAGTGATTCGAATCATTCGTCAAAATTTACAGTCGTAGTTGTTGTTCCAATTACAAAAGAAGAAAAAAGGCACAGAGCAGTAGGCAGAATAAACATAAAACCTTCTAATGAGTATTTTAGTGTTCGTACGCGAATCATACTTAATTTGTGATTCGTATAAATGTTGAGTTATGAAGATTTGAATTCAACAACATCATACGTGTTGGTAAGTAATGAATATGATGAGTACTTCAAACTATGAATATGAGTATAGAGTTCCATGATATTGAAATAAGTATGAATGCGTATAAGTATCAGAAATTATGAGTATGATTCAATTCTACTCATCTCTTTGAATACTCATTGTTGATCTTATAATGACCAATGTTTAAATGTTTAAATTTATGTAATCGGTTTGAAGAAAGATATTCAATTATACTTTCTATATATTCTGCCTTTAATACCGTTTTATAAAGAGAATTATGTAAAAATGTTAAATCACTTCAAGCATTTAAATCTAAAATATATGCTGCTCTAAAGGCTAAGCGTTTCCCTTTAACAAAATGTATAAAAATAAGCCATTTCTGTCCTTTTTATTTACTTCTATTCATTATCTCCTTGTATTTATTAATTTATTTTCATTCATTTTGTTCTCTTTTTTTCCACTTTTTTTTTGCAAATGCTGCACTTATTTAAGAAAATTAAGGCGAAATTTTATTAGAAGACTTTTAGCCCAAAAAAAAGACTTAAAGACCTGCTGCTGGGGTTTTTCTCGTTCTTTAAGGGTAGTTTAACAGGAAAAAAAAAGAAAGAAAAAAATGGCATTTAAGACAACAATAAGTACCACAGGGAATAGTAAAGAAAAATATTAAGTCAAATACAGAGAAAATAAAGTGGGGAATAAATATTTCATATAATGAAACCATGCTACACACCTCAACTCATTGGGGAAGATAGGGGGAGTTACAATTGAAAGCAAAAAAAAATAAGTGAATAAAAGAAATGAAAACATATTCGTTAGAATTTTGTTTTATTGGGAGGAATTATAAGGCAATTTAAAGACTTTAACACTCGAGGAGGTTTAAACCGTTTATTGAAATACCCTTTTGGCGGAACAAAACATGGTCTCAAGTATTCTCAAATGTCCCTGTGAGCATATTTTTAGATTCCCTTTTTATAACTATTTTTAGTGGATAATTGCTGGAACTTAAGACTCAAGATACAACGTAACAAAGCCGCCAATTATTTGTTATTATCCTTGAGCTGTAGCGTTATATACGCGCGTAAATGTAAAAGGCTTAGGATATGTATGCTTCAGACAGACTACCACCATAAATATGGCAAAAGGGTAGGTGTTAAGCAGACAAAATACAAAAAACATTATCAAGAAAAAAGAAAAAAGAAAGAAAGAAGTGAAAACAGAAAACCGAAACCCGTTAAAGTCATTTGTGAAAAATCGTTAAAAGATTAAATTGCGAGTGAAAACATTCTTAATAATGCGTGTTAATGGCACGAACATAAAGAAAATAACACAACACACATACGCCCCATATACAATATTTGTTTATGTAACTGAACTTGTGTAAATTTATTCTCTCTGTAGTCATTATAATGTTTACAATAAAATATGTACATACAGTAGGCATCAAAAGAAACTATACATTAAAAAATAATGTTACATAAATCGAAACGACCTAATATCGTTTAACAAACAAAACCTACCAGCTACACCAACACAAAGCCACACGATACAAACACACACTAACACTAAGTATACAATGAACGTGTTGGTTATCTAAAGCCGCACACACACATATGTGCAACGAACCTGGTTGCGCCTGGTACCAACAACAACATGTATGTGACAAAAAGCGATGGACAACTTAAGCAAGGTACACAAACAATAATGTACTAGCAATAGAATTCTCGAGAAGGCGAGAACAAGAACCTTCCACGTCGCGGACATTCATCATACTGATTACGTGCGTATATAAAAGGGCAAGACAAGGCAAGCAGCCGGTCAGTTATAATTCAGTCAGCCTTGTGTGAAGTTGCGTGCGAACAAAGTAAGTCGTTGTTGTAAAGATCCAGCGAATAGTTGTGTGAACTAGTAAAGTGAGTAAACAGATTATTATTGTTGTATCGTTAAGTTGTATACGGTGGCACACAAAAGTAGTCTAAAGAATAAAGAGAGTTTTAGGAGAAAATAAAAACATATTTGTTTTTACTTGGTTTGCAATTAACGAACTCATTTAAACGTTTTTAAAAATGTAAAAACGTAACAATAATATACATTAATAAATTACCGTTATTTTTATTTGAAAATTGTTTTATTGCTAGTTTTTTAAATTGAAAAAGAAAGAAAAAAATTCAAAATATTGTCAAACATTTTTCGTACATTCTCCTTAAGTGGTAAAAGTTGAGTTTGGTGATTGTTAGAATTTTATTCTTTAGTAGACAGTTTCTTTTGACGCCCACTGTATATGTATACATAGACGAATACTCTTTATTAAACTATAAGGCTTAGAAAGGCATGATGTTTGAAAGTTAATGATCTGCAAAGGTTAAGTCTTCAAAATGTCTGCAACATTATCGTTATTTGCGTCTTATGGCTTATGAGATAGCATGACATATTGCTTAAAGCACTTGGCTATGAGTTTGAATGAAATTAAAAAGCTTTAATCCACTTCAAAATTAAATATCCAGGAAGTCTTCTGACTTCTAAATGTAGCAAATATTACAACAAATCTTGAGAAATAATTGGTCAATTCACACAAGCTGTTGTATCGTTGTAGTCATTGTATTGTTGGACGACTATAGAACAGTGTATGCTTGTTGTTGATAACTTTCATGAAAAAATCCGATACTAAGTGTATCACACACACTTTTTTATGTTTTTAAAAGTTGTATTGGTTTCGTGTTATCAAAATTATAAAGAAGAATACGACATACGCAATACAGCATAGAATTAAGCGTTCACAAACAACTAAGTGTATTCAATACAACATACACGATACAAAGTCATGTGAATTGGCCAAATATGATTCATGTAAAGTTTCGTATGTAAAGTTTCTCCACACTGACAAAATGTATGTTAAACCAGTGTATGGCAGTCTTATCATCCTCTGTCATGCCAAAGTACATCAATCAGTTGTTTAGGTTCACAAACATAATGAATGTATCCGAAACAAAGCTAAGAACTGGGCGCTAAACACTAAAGAAAATCAGTAACTGCTTACGGTCATAATACCCCCTTCTTCTTTTCTACAACCTTTTCTTACACCTCCAACACGATGCACATCAGGTGTAGGGAATCTCAAAGTGTTCTGATCTCATCGCAACATTAAACTGATGCAAGGTTCAAAAGAGATTATTCACGACAGTTGGACTATCAGGTATTAAATTGAGAAATGTGTTAATGGCTGCATCGGAACCTAATCGGTTCTAAATTCAGTCGAGGTTGATTCCATACGAAGTACGTGCAACTGTTTACATACATACTCGTACATAATTGGCCATTACAACCCTTCAGTCAGGATTTCGGCCTAGCTTCTCACACCACTTATGTTGTGTGCATTAATTTTATACATGAGTGGCGGGACCTACAGGATAAAGTCGACTCCGAACGATAGATTTTTGAGAAACTTTTTCATGGCAATTTTATTTTACTCTCAGAGTTTTTGCCAGAAATCTGCTGAGAGGAAGTTGCCGAAGAAAAATTATTTCATATTTCATTTTGATGTCTGATCTGGGGTTTGAACCGTGGCCTTACACACGACCTACTAGACTACGGCGACTACTGCTTAGCATCATTAATTTGACTAGAAAATCGTCGTTTACATACTAAGGAATCCTAAATATATTGAGGATGTTATCTTAGATTTTCCTTTCTCTAATTTAATTAATATGGTTTCGATTAAATATTGAATAAAATATCCGCCAGATAGGCATTACAAGTCCAGTGACAGGCCATTAATAGTTTCAGGAAATTTTCCATGTCTTATTCACAAAGATGAGGCTGCATATCAGTGATAACGGTACATGTCTTGGATTTGAACTCAGAGATTGTTTCTGAAGTCGCCGTAGTTTACCTATTGGCTTATTAGACGTAAAGCCAGGGTTCGAGCCCCAGGCCAGACATCAAAACAAAATACAAAAAGGATTTCTTCGACGACTTCCTCTCAGTAGATTTCTGGCAAAAACTCTGAGAGTAAATAAAATTGCAATGAAAAATTTCTCAAAAATCTGTCGTTCGGAGTCGACTTTAAACTGTAGGTCCCACCACTCTTTATGAGAATTCCAACGAATGCTATTCACAATCATGTTCGGTTTCATCCTCAATAAAAGTAAGACCAATTCATCCTTCCTGACCGAAATACGCACTACACAGTGCCCCCGACCTACAGTTAACAGTCGATTCTGAAGAAGAAATTTTTGAGTAGCTTTCATGGCAATTTTTAACAGAAAACTCATCGAGATAGTAGGGATAGCGGCGGAATCAAGAGCTAGCACATAATAAGCCAACGCACGGTCGATTAAACTACAGCGTCTTTAAGCCCCATTTGAACTCTAAAATCAGTAATTTTGCGTATTAATTAAGCCATTCAGATGGAAATACTACGCATTTGATAAGATGTCTTTTTTCTCTTGCTCCATTACCTATTAAAAGGTTTAGTGGCGGTTTTCATGGCTTGCTGGTTTGACCTTGTGAGTAAATGGATTCTCTGGTTAGTGTTTTGTGAAATTAGAAGTTGTTGAGAACGATGTGACAATTTCTTGTGTAAGAGACCGCTGCCGGTACCTTGTCGCTCTGGGGTCTTACTGCCCAAAATCGACCCAATTTCTTCAAATATTTAACACTTTTCGAATGATCGACACTTTATCGATTGAAAATTCTACGAAGTTAGTGCGCGGGCTTAACACAAGTTTTCAAGACTTTGTTTTCAGAATTATAACACTTTAGTACTCTGCAAAAAAAATGTGCCCTGGTAGGCTAGTGGGTAGTGTTGTAGACTATTAACCTGAGGGTTGTGGGTTTAATTCCCACTAGAGACTCTGGTCTCTAAGCATAAGGTAGAAATCGCTCAGCTTGTAAATAATTCAATATAATTTGTAATCGCATTGTAATTAATAAATATTGTTACGTTTTTACCTTTGAGAAACGTTTAAAATATGAGCTCGTAGATTGCAAATAAAATAAAAATAAAATTGTTTTTAGTTTTAATAAAAATCCTTTACACTCTGTAAATTAGCACTCTGTGTGCCACTGTTCACAACTTGATGTAAACAACAACAATTGCTCTTCTTTCATATTCCTCTGTTTATACCATTTGAATAAACAATAACAATTACTAGACAATTGTTCGACAGATCTTTGTAACGGAGATTTCAAACCACGATTACTCTCTTCAAACGAACCACTTCTTCACACAAGACTGACTGAACTTTTACTAACTCACTTGCCTGCTTTGCCTTGTCTTTTATATGGCAGGGTAAACAGTCTGATGAATCTTCTAGAAGGCGAATGTTCATGACTTCGCCTTCTCTAGACCTCTATAAATGTAAACATCGTTGTTTCATTATTTTTGTTTGTGTATTTTGTTTACATTTACTCTTGTAGTGTTTCTTGTTGTAGTTTTGTTTATTTGTTTACCATTTTTTATATGCTGGTATTTGTTGGTATATTTTTGTTTACTTGTTTACCATTATTTTTTATGCTTTGTTGTTACATTACGCGATAATTTGTAAACAGGTTTATTGTTTTGTTTTTGTAGCTTTTGTTTATAATTTTAATGTTAAACGATGTAAAAGCAAAACACCAGTATCTTGATAATAATAAATACTTTGCAAAGCGCTTCATTACTAATAAACGGAAGAAACGTATGTGACAGCTGCCGAAAAAAAAAAATGCTCTCTTATTGAGATGAATTCTTTATTATATTTTTTAATAATAAAAGCATTCATTATTGTTGTTTTTATTCCGGTAATTTTATTTTCTTTTTTTAAATTGTTTTTTTTTCATTTTAAAAGAAAATAAAAATAAAATTAAACTTATAGAGCAGAGCGCATTTGTAAATAATTCATGAGAATGCTTTTGAATTTTCCTTCTGTTTTTTTGTTTTTTTTTTTGTTTTGCTAAAATGGAAATGAAAAATGGAAAAACATTTTCTGTGTATGAATATTTTAAAATTAAACGAAAAGCAACTTTAACTTGGCATTCATTTCCTTCTCTACAGTTTGTCTACTGTTTCATGGGTTGAAACAAAATTTTGTAAAACAAAACAAAACAAAACAAAACGGAATACGAAATAAAATACGAAGGAATTATGAAAGAATATGAAATATTTCTCATCTTAAAATTTAAGATTTAAACTTAAATCTACAAAAAATAAACCTATTTAAAGCATTTTAAATGCTGTCTTTCATTTCGTATCTTTTTAACCTTCAAAGTAAAATTCATTGTCACTACAAAGCCTTCAATTGGCGCACGTTTGCCAACGGAAACGTTAGAAAATATTGTGTAAGAAAGATCGTAGAATTGAAATTCTTTTTTGTACAATAGAAAATAGAAAAATTGCCATAAAATAAGTCCTTGAATGGGAATGGGAGTTGAGAAGAATCTAAGAAACCTTTTATCCAAATTAAAACCATCTGTTGCCATAAATAAATGCGAATGAGAATGAAATTGTATTGAAAATCAAGGAAAAAAAAAATAACCAAAACGAAACAATCAAGTGTTAAAGAGTCGAGTCTTAAAATGAATTGTTTTGGTCAGTTGGAAAAATCAAAACCGATTGATTTTGTTTAGGGGATGCAAACAGGTACTTAAATAAATTGGAAAACTTTAATTCGTAATTTTCTTTCGGACGTTTTATTTCTAAAATAAGAAAGAGACATTGATTGCATAATTGAGGGTGCTATCTGGTAATATTAGAAAAAGGTGTGTACTGTTGAAGACTTATTTTCTTTGTTGTGTTACAATCCGGAAAGGATGCAGCCCCCATCCATCCGCTGAGAAAGAGGAGACTGTTATCCACTTTCTTTGTCAATGCCCATTTCTTGCCCATTCTCAACAGATTTCTGGCAAAAACTCTGAGAGCAAACAAAAAATTGCCATGAAAAGCTTCTCGGAAAAAAATCTATCGTTTGGAGTCAACTTTAAACTGTAGGGCCCGCCACTAAGGGATAAAATTAACACAAACACCATAAGTAGTGTGAGAAGTTTGGTTGTAATTATGACAAGAGGGTTATTGTAACCAAAGAAGTAAGTAAGTAAAGATCGGCATAAGATCACTTGACCAGGTTTTGTGCAAATGAACCACAGGGCTACAAAGGAGGTTTTATTTCTAGTGAGTGTGCTTTTATTATACGTGAACGAAACGCAGTATGAAAAATTTAGCTTCGGCGACTTCCTTTCAGCAACCTTCTCTTGGCAAAAGCTCTGAGGGGAGGTCTGACATATCGATTAAATCGAAATATAAAAAATATTTCTTCGTGACTTCCTCTCGACAAGTAGTACATTTATTACTAATACAAACATACAAAATTTTTTCATTATAACTCTTCAGTTAGAACTACGACCTAACTTCTCACACCCACTTATGTTGTGTGTGTTCATTTTATCCATAACTGGCGGGACCTAAAATGTAAAGCCGATTCCGAACCACAGATTTTTGTAAACTTTTCATGGCAATTTCATTTTACACTCAGAGTTTTTTTGCCAGAAATCTGCTGAAAAAAGTCGTCAATGAAATATTTTACCATGTTTCGTTTTGTTAGAGATAACCGGACTGGGGTTTAAACCGTGGCCTCACGTCTAATAAGCCAACACACTACCTACTAAAGTACGGTAAAACTAATGGACAAAATTAACACACACAACATAGATGGTGTGTAGAACAGAGTTCAGCAATGAATCGTTATTTCGCTACTCATAAGCACTCATGAAATTTTGAATATACACACAGATACTAAATTATACGTACGGTTAAAAAATTGCCGAAATTGTTTAACTAATCCGTTTTCGTTGAAAATCTTTATAGTTTCCTTGATGTTAAGACGGTCTTTTGCATTGGTTAAACAATTTCTGAAAAATTGAACTGAATTGTGGCCTTGCACAGGCCCACAAAAGTATACATCCGATTTACAAATTTCACAAATTTCTGAACCAATGCAAAAGACCGTCTTAAAATCGAAGAAAGATGTCAGACAATTATAAAGATTTTCAACGGAAACGGATTGGTTAAAAAAATTTCTGAAATTTGTTATCCGTATGTATACTTCTGTGGCTATCTGTAAGTGAGTCAACAATATTGAAATTTAACTATGTACTCTGATTCATTCGTACTCACTCTAACGTTTATTTATTACTACAGGTTGCAATGAGTATGCGTACAACGTTGACAACAAACTCATACCATTTGAAATATGTTTGATTCATAAGCCTACTCATTTAGATTCATAGTTATTAGTCTTAGTTATTATTGCATTTACAAAAATAAATTAAAAATCATTTACTGAGTATTTTAGTGCTCGTACGCGAATCATACATATTTTGTGATTCATGTAAATGTTGAGTTATGGAGAGTCGAAATCAATAACACCATACGTGTTGTTAAGTATGAATATGATGAGTACATTTCAAACTTTGAATATGAGTATAGTATTCCATGATATTAAAATAAGTACGAATGCGTATAAGTATCAGAAATTATGAGTATGATTCAATTGTACTCATCTTTTTGAATACTCATTGCTGATCTCTGGTGTAGAACTTGGCCTCGATACGGATTAAAAACGGCCGATCAGCTTTTCAATGTATTATTTTTATTTTTAACAATTTAAAACAGTACTTCTTGATTACAAAATAAACAAAAAAAAACCATTTAATTTAAAAATTTAATTCCATTACAATGAATCTTTCCTTAAGTAGACATTTTGATAAGTGAATTCGATTTTAAATTCCTCCAGTTTCTGCAATTTCTCAAATAAATTCTTATCGAAATTATTTAAAGTATGTATGGGAGCACCATTGCAGCGAAAACAGCTTTTTATTGTGAAGTATTTCAAGTTAGGAAAACTTTGTGGCAAACTTTTAATATCAGATTCCATTAACTTTACATTTCGTAGAGACAAATGCGTTAAATTTGTGAAACGTACATTGAGTGTAAATATAATGGAGCAATTGTTATATAAAGAAAACGTATTGATTTGTAAACTTTTGATATTGTCACCGCATAAGTGCAAGAATTCTTTGTATTCCGAAGCATTAAGAGTTTCATTCGGCACCACATTACCACCAATCAAGTACTTGGACATGAATTCCAAAATCTGTAGGTTTTTATGCCTCCGTTGCCAAATGCGTTTAACAATTATATCCTGAAAGTTCGTGCAAATACGACAAAGTTTCAATTGTTCTTGGCAGGTGCTAAATTTGAAAATGTTTTCAAGTAGCAAAGGATTGTAAAAGATTTTCTCAGCAGTTTCCATTTCGTTGATGATATTCATGGTGTACGATATATTTTTTATTTCCTTTGTAATCTTTGTATCTCTACTTTATAATGGTTTCAATTAAACTGACTGACCAGATAAAATTTATAATAAAAAAGAAAACATTCTTAAACTGTGTGTACGTTTTTTTATAAATAAATACTCATCTCTTAGATCATGGCGGATAGTATTAAAATATCTACTGGAACCGCAAATAAAAACTCATCTATTTTTTTAAATTTATTTTTAATATTCATTTAAATTTATCTCTCCACTCTTGTTATTTAATTACGTAAACAAAGCTCTTTCAGACTCATTCGCGAGGCATGGATTTACTTCGAATTACATTTGGGCAGGAAATTTCGAGAAAAACATAATGAGGCGTACAATACTATGGTTTGCCACAACTTGGACTTCTAATCGGCTGACACATACATACATACATACATAATTGGTCATTTCAACCCTTCAATCAGGATTACGACCTAGTTTCTCACACCACCTATGTTGTGTGTGTTAATTTTATACATGAGTGGCGGGACCTAAAGTTTAAAGTCGACTCCGAACGACAGATTTTTGAGAAATTTTTTCATGGCAGATTTTTTATTTACTCTCAGAGTTTTTGCCAGAAATCTGCAGAGAGGAAGTCGCCGAAGAAATATTTTTTTCATCGTTTCGTTTTGATATCTGACCAGGGGCTTGAACTCGGGCTTTACGGTCGTAATCCTGACTAATGACCAATTTTGTATGTTTTTGTAAAATCTCCGAATTTTCCAAAAAAAAAACCAAGAATATGTTGTGCAAAAAATTTTAGTTTTTAATCTTCAAATAAATTCCTAAAAATTAAGATTAAATATATCTCTTTTTTAAAAATGCTTCACATTTTTTAAGAAGACTTACATATATACCAATGCAAATGCAACTTATAAAGTCAGTGAACAAAAACCTTCAATTACAATGTCACAATACCGTAAATAATTCCTAAGGATTTACGTTACATGATAATACGTTTAATTAAATTGAATTTAAAAATTATTTATTTATTACCACAATTTGTTATACAACCAACACTAATGCTCATAACTAAGTGCTTACATCAATGGTATGTCAAGTGAATATTTTATATAATTTCCGTCATTGTTTTTTTTTTTAACACAAATAATCCTCTTCAAGCTCTTCAATATCTACTTGACTTTGTGATTGGCCATTATCAAACAAAATTTTGTAATTTATGTTGCGTAAAATGTATAAATACCCAGTGAAATATAAACACTAAGATTTATTTGTCATTTAAAGTCATTTAATCTCAAAGAAAAGTATCCAAACAAATGGATTATAATCACATGCTATATAAGCACTCGTATGCTAATGTATAAACTTATATATCAGAGATCAGCAATGAGTATTCAAAAAGATGAGTAGAATTGAATCATACTCATAATTTCTGATACTTATAAGCATTCATACTTATTTTAATATCATGGAACCCTATACTCATATTCAAAGTTTGAAGTGTACTCATCATATTCATTACTTAACAACACGTATGATGTATGATGATTTCGACTCTCCATGACTCATCATATACACGAATCACAAAATAAGTATGAGTCGCATACGAACACTAAAATAGGCTGCCTTCCAAAATGTATCAATACAAAGTTTGTATGCATTTCTACTACTGTACATAAACTATGTAGATATGCAAAGTAACGAAACAATGCATCAACTATAAATCCGATGCCTGATTGCTTTTTGACTGCGTTAAAAATACACATTGGCGACGTTTTGAAATAGAATACATTGTAAACATTTTGTACAGCGGCATTATGAAACACGATACTTTGTTTAAGCACAAAGCAACTAACATATTGGGAGGCAACCATACTTACTAGAATGTTGTACGTTTGCATTGCTTGGTGCTGTTTTTTTGTTTATGTGTCTTGCTTCTTTTTTTTTTTTTTTTTTTTTTTTTTTTTGTAAATTTAACAACAACTAAAACTGTAAATTTTGATGCATAATTCGAGTCTCTGGATGCATATTATAAGTATTCTTCTAAAGTTATGAATCTAAATGAGTAGGCTTATGAATCAAACATATTTAAAACGGTATGAGTTTGATGTCAACGTTGTACTCATACTCATTGCAACCTGTACTTACAAAATCAACCTTGTAGTGAGTATGAATGAATCAGAGTACATAGTTAAATTTCAATATTGTTGACTCACTTCTATTCAAAATTTCATGCGTACTTATGAGTAGCGAAAAAACGATTCATTGCTGATCTCTGATACTCACGCATATGTTAATGTGAATCTAAATATATTTATATGATCTTACTTATATAAGATATACAGAGACATGAATTTATTCCTGGCAATAACTCACTCCTGGCACCACTTTATTCAAGTGTGCTTGTTCACAACTGGTTGCGCAGAAGTAAGACAGATTATGGTTATATTTACTGGTGAAGATTTCTGGAAGTTACTGTTTATTACTACAATCAGGGACGTTTAAAACAATGCCGTACATAAGTGTCAAGCGATTACATAAAGATTTTCCTAAAAAATATCAATGCTGATAAATATAGGACACGTACATCTGTGCTGTAACACACACAGTAGTCGCCCTAGCCTAGTAGGCCACGATTCATACTCCAGGTCAGACATCGCCAACAAAACGAAACGATGAAAAAAAATGTTTCTTCAGAGACTACTTCTCAGTAGATTTTTACCAAAGTCTCTGAGAGTAAATTAAATTGCCATGAAAAGTTTCTTTAAAAAAATCTGTTATTGAGAGTCGGCTTTAAACTGTAGGTCCCACCACTCATGTATAAAATTAACACACACAACAAAAGTGGTGTTAGAAGCTAGGTTGTAATCCTGACTAAAGGGTTGTACCCTTTACTAGACCACGACGACTTCATCTGAACTGAATTGCTAGGATTTTCTGCCAGAGTAATTGTATTAATCCGTATATTATCCGCATAATCAGTAATTGACTAACCTCTCTATTCAATGATTGATTTAAAAATATGAAAAAATAATTTATTTTTTATACAATCCGTGTTAGTTTATTTCCGTGGCTTACATACATGAATGTATGTTTATTATGGATGTCTGCTCCATTCAATAACTATCTTGAGTATCACAAAAATTTAATTCATTGTTTCAGATAAAGACTTGATTAATGGCTCGATTTAGATGAGTGGCCAGTTGCCCAAGAAAATAATACAGTTGGCGATAGCGATACGACTTACGACCAACAAGTGAAAATCATGTATAAATCTTTTTTGTAAATAAAATTTTTCAGTTGGTAAACGACAACGTAAGTTCGATTACTGTCCATGAACCGGAGATCAGCAATAAATCGTTTTTTCGCTACTCATAAGCGCTCATGTAATTTTGAATATAATTGAGTCAACAACATTGAAATTTAACTATGTATTCTGATTCATTCATACTCACTATAATGTTGATTTATAAGTACAGGTTGCAATCAAACTCATACCATTCGAAATACGTTTGATTCATAAGCCTATTCATTTAGATTCAGAAAAATACTTATAATATGTACTTATAAATGATACCAGAGACTCGAATCATTAATCAAAATTTACAGTTTTAGTTGTTGTTGCATTTACAAACAAAGAAAAAAGACTCATAAGCAAAAAAGATAGAGCAGCAACCACAGCAAACACACACCATTTTAGTGAGTATTTTAGTGTGCGATTCATACTTCTTTTGTGTTGAGTTATGGAGAGTCAAAATCAACAACATCATAAGTGTTGTTAAGTAATGAATATGATGAGTACTTCAAACTTTGAATGTGAGTAGAGGTTCCATGATATTGAAATAAGTATGAATGCGTATAAGTATCAGAAATTATGAGTATGATTCGAGTCTACTCATCTTTTTGAATACTCATTGCTGATCTCTGGTTTGTACCACACTATCTATTAGACTACGGCGATTTCATATATATTACACATCATGTGATTAAATCATGGTTCTAGATGGAGATTTTTTATTTTAGAAGTCGCCGTAGTCTAGTAGGTAGTGTGTTGGCTTATTAGACGTAAAGCCAGGGTTCGAGCCCCAGGCCAAACATCAAAACAAAATACAAAAAGCATTTCTTCAGCGACTTCCTATAGCAGATTTCTGGCAAAAACTCTGAAAGTAAATAAATTTGCCATGAAAAGTTTCTCAAAAAATCTGTCGTTCGGAGTCGACTTTAAACTGTAGGTCCCAACGCTCATGTATAAAATTAATACACACAACATAAGTGGTGTGAGAAACTAGGTCGTAATATTGACTGAAGGGTTGTAATGACCAATTATATATGTTATGTATGTATGAATCATATAAGTATCGGAAACTATTAATATGATTCAATTCTATTCATCTTTTTGAATACTCATTGCTGATCTCTGGTTTGTACCACACTACCTGCTAGACTACGGCGATTTCATATTCATATATCACCCATCATGTGATTAAATCGTGGTTCTAGATAAAGATTAGATTAATGGCTCGATTAAGGATGACTATCGCAATTCCGCTGAGTTGCTAGTTGCCTAAAAAAGTATTACAATTGGCTACTGAAGACCAACATTTTAACATTTCTCTTGAAAATATATTTTTTTTAAAGAATTAAAATTTTTCAGTTGCCAGAGGGCAATTAAAGTTCGGTTACAATATGTAATCCGACTATCCCAGAACTTACTTTTTACAACTGACAACCATAGGGAACTGAAAAGAACCTGAACTAAAACTGCTGATGGGTTATTCTACTAAAAATAAAATGTAAATAAAACACGGGGTTGTAATTTTTATTTTTTTTTTTGCTTTTTTCCATTAAATTTGTTTTACATTTATTTATTCAGTTATTTATTTATTTAATTGAGATTTGTTTTTTTTATAATGTTCATTAATTCATAATTTTTTTATTATTTCTGCTGTTTGTGTGTTTGTATGTATGAATAGTTACAGATTTTTTTCTTTTTATTTTTTCTTCTTTTTTTTCTTGTGGTTTTAATTATTTTTAAAATAGATTTTGTCACACAATTATTATTATTTAAGAGATATTTTATTTTTTTGTATTTTATCATTTTAATAATTTATTCATGTTTCTTGCAAATCCCTTTACAAATAATTGTCACATGTTTGTTGTTTTCATTTCCTCAAATCATGTTTGTTGACGTTACATTTAAACAAAAAAGTTTTGTTTTTTTTTATAAACATATTTATTTAAAGTTATTAGATTGTTGTAAGAGTAAAAAAAAATTAGATTTAAGAGCTTTTTTGTGTGTAAATAGTTTCATAAAAAAATTTAAAAAGAATTTAAAGAATAGATTTTTATCGTTCACAATTTCGATTTGATTGTTAAGCAGCATATGGTTTTTATTTTAATTTTTTTATTTAATTTTATTATTATTAAATAATACAAATAGAAAATATGTATGTATGTCCCTGTATAGAAAAAAGAGGAAAGAAAAAATCGATAAAAATATAATTTATTGTTTAGTATGGTTTTGTTCTTATAAAAGCGTGTTAAAAAATAAATTTTTTTCTTTTTTGTCTTAACTTGTTCAACTTCTTCAAGCCTTAAGTGTAAATTTGTAAATTTTCAGTTTTGGTTTCGGTTTTAAAGTTTTCTTAATATTTTTTAAAATTATTTTAGTTTAGTTTAGTTTGGTTTGGTGTGGTTGTAGTTTTCATTAGGAGGGCTTTATGTTGCTTTATATTGTTTACAACTGTTTTTAATCTGTTTGTTTGTGTAAAATATTTTTCATTATCAAAATAAAATTTGCGTTCCAAAATAAAGTGTGAAAACTGGCATTAAAAATTATTTTTTTTTTTTGATTTCTGTCTTAAGCATTTTGATTTTGGTTTTTTTGTTCTTTTATTCTTTGCTTATGGAAAGTTTATTAAATTCGTTAAAAAAAACTCTGTTAATAGTTTATAAATTGTAATATTATAAATATAAAAAATAGTTCTTGTTATTTGTAGTTTATAGAGTGTTTTAGATTTGTATCAAAAATTATAAAAAAAAAATTATTAAAAAAAATTCTATAAAATTTATACTTTCTTTCTCATCGAATTGAAGAAATTTCTTTTATTTTTTTTTTATTAAATGTTTCATTTATAACTGTAATTGACGTTGGCAAATCTGTGACATATTACCGCAACATTTATTTGTATCGAGTCCATAACAACCATTACATCACATCAGCTACATAGAGAATTGTGGCTAAAAATAATGAATCTCATTTCTTTGGTTGACTTTGAGATCATAATAATAACTTTTATTAATTCTTCAATGGATATCATAACGAAAAGAAGGCTTCGAACTTATATTCAAAATAAAAAAATATATCGGAAGTCATTCAACGTGAATTCATGCCAAATATTCTGTGAAATAGTACGTCGCGACCCTGCTGTATCAGTGCAGTATATTGCAACTCGTAAAATATATTATGGAAGGAAAGAAAACGACAGACAGAAGCATCAAATATTTCTGCACAAAGAGTGTTCGATATGAGAATACACTAACACCTCGCTTTGCGTCGTTTCGTTTTGCGTTTTTTCGAAGTTGCATCGCTGCTGAATTTGTACTAATTTTCACTATGCGTCATTAGATTTTCGAAGATGCGTTGTTTTGGTTTCGAGTCTTTACAACCGTTCAATAAAAATCTCTGTAGAACAAAATTTAACCAGCAAACCAATTTCCAAAGCGATGTTTTTGATTGACGATTACGGAGATTTATTTAAAAAACGATATTGACAGAGGAAGAAGTTTTAAAGTGTTCCAGGCAGTAGCCATGAATATGAATTACGGCAAGGAAATTTATTTTCGTTGAAAGAAAAAACTGTTTACCAAACCTTAAACCAATTTTCTGTCAGTGAAAGCCGACTTACGACAGCCATTATGGACTTATCAGACAGTGATTAATATTTTATTTTGTTTTAATTGAATTTGAATTTGAATTTTTGTTTATTGGGTTTTTGTATGCATTTATTAAAGTTTTATATTATTTTTGCTTTTAAAATGTTTACTTTGTTCAATTTTCTTTTAAAAAAGTAATATTTTCATAACCCTGGAACCTATCTTTGATCTTTACATGGTTTGCTATAGAAAATCATAATTCACTTTGCGTCGTTTCAGTTTGCGTCGTATTTTTCTGGAAAGTAACCACGATGCAAAGTGAGGTATTGGTGCAGTTTAAATGAATGAAACTTCCCTTCCCATCCCTTTAATGCCTATTCTTCTAGCCAACTTATTAAAAAAAAAACAAAAAATGTTATCTCCTACGGAGCACATTTTCATTTTATTGTCTACATAAATAAAATAATAAAACTGTGTTGTTATTTATCTACATATGTACATCAATATGTATACAAGCCTCTACATTCCTTATATATTTTTTTGTTTAATTAGCATAAACACTGCTACAATTCAGCGAAGAACTGTGGCAGCAATGTTGCTTCTCTAATTTTATAAAAACACCAAAAAATTTCGAATAAAATTTACTGGCCTTTACCTTAACAGAAGCAGAGACATGGACACTATTAAGCAATGATGCAGCAGCCTTGAGAGTATTCGAGAGAAAAATCCTACGTACATGCTGTCCAGTGACGACATGGACGTTGTGCAACGTATTAACATCCAGTGTCTCCGCTGGCTCGACCATGTTGTTGGATCCTCGTCGCCACGATTCCACTCGCTTCAGCACTAATTCTCTCATTGCAGCAGAATCTTTGCTTTTTGTTGCGCTGCCAAGTTTATTGCAAACTTTCTATATAACAGTGGCCTGTGAGAACCATAATAGCGATAGATGGGCATTTTATTTAAAGGGCAAAAGAGAATTAAGCCTCCTCTTACTTCAAAAAAAAAATCTCGTGACGCATGTAACTTCCAGCTGCCATCGAAGATATGCCTAGTTTAACTGGAACAATGGGAGTACCTATTCCCTGCAGCGTATCTGAAATTGTATACCGATAATGCTTAGTTCAATGCAACAATACAATTTCCAATGATAATACTTTGGCCTAGAACCGTTATGCTAGTTGCCCGTTCCTGTTAAGTTATAAATCAAGAAATTAATCGCGATTTGTTTGGAAGAAAGTTCTGAAAGTCGCTGTACTGCCATGAAGCATACTGGAACAGAAGTACCAATGGAAATTGTCATTCAATATCAATGACACTGAATGTGAAAAAGAAAATTCACCTAAGTTGGCTACAGCTACAACGGTGGTTGGTGTCGTTTCATATGCA
This sequence comes from Sarcophaga subvicina, assembly GCA_936449025.2. NCBI lineage: Eukaryota > Metazoa > Arthropoda > Insecta > Diptera > Sarcophagidae > Sarcophaga > Sarcophaga subvicina. Next base: position 107,280,494 of record OW388083.2, on the reverse strand, counting down.
GATATTTTTGACAGGTTGACAGGTCCTTACAGTATAGCAACTCATTTTGGGATAGGAGAGAGTGCTCGTCAATTACAGATTATGTAGGAACATTTGTTTAAAATCAATTGTAAAGTTTTGTTTTATATTCAAAATAATAATTTTAGGACTTACTGTTGTATTACAATTACATCAATTGCATCCAATTTACTGCTTGCATTGTAATGTTGTAAGTCATAAAACTTTACAACATACAATGGATACAAGTATATTCGGTGTTAGTTGTATATTGGGAAGCAATTATTTTTAAGTTTAGTTTTTTATATATTTTAATTATTTTTTTTAATTTTATTTTACATTTAATTTAAGAAGTTTTTTTTTTATTAAAAATCTGTTTTTAGTTTCAATTATTTCCGGTTACAGTGTAGGTATAAAAAAGTTAAATGTCTTAAAAATTAAAGTGTTATAGTTAGTAGTAGTATTCTCTTAGATTTTGTTTCTTTTTTCTTTTTATTTTAATAGACTAGAATTTATTTATTTTTAGAGTAAATAAGTATAAAGTCTCTAGAGAATAATTATTTTTTTTTATTTTATTTAGATTTATATATATTTATAGGTATATATATAAGTAAGTACATATGTATTGTATTGTATGTGTATTTATATAATTTTTATTTTTCTTCACGTCTTTATAGTACAAAATTTACAATATATGGTATAAGGGGTCATCACAGTTTAAGGTTGCAAAATAAAAAGTGGAATGTTTTATACGTTACAAGACATAAACAAAATCGTTTGTAAATATCGTTTCTAAAAATTCTATAAAAACCATGATGACTTTCTGGAAAGGGCATTTAGTGTAGAGAACCAAAAACGATAAAAAAAAATACTGGACATCTGTAGTAAAATATTTGTGTTTGAAAGAAATCCATATGTTAAGTTCATTGATTATTTTTTTTTAGGTAAGTAGAGTTTGTCTTGTTTTTTTTTAAAGGTGGGTTAGTACTTTTAAATTTTTTTTAATAACTTTACATACATATATTATTTTTCAATTAATCGTATCTATAATATATATATATATATATATGTGTGTATGTATTTCAAAAGTGCTGTTTATAAATTCATGATAATATTTTGCGAAAAAAAAAATTGAAAATTTATTTATATTTGTATACAATAAATTGGTGCGTTTATTTTAAAAACAATTAGAGCAGTTTTTTTAATAAATTTAAATAATTTTTTTTAATTATTTTATTTTATATGTGTTTGTATTAAGTTGTTAAAATAAATTTAGAAATTTTTTTAAGCTCGGGATAGAAGAATATATATTTTTTTTTGTTTATTTTCTTAGTTTTAAATAATTAAATTGTATATTTTTTAAATAATATTTGTTTTCCTTTTTTTTTTTGCTATTCACTATCAATAATAATTTAATTAATTAATATGTATAATTAGTTTTGTTTTTTTTTGTTTTTCTTCGAATTGACAACAATCACTGAACATTTATTTAATTTAATTTATATATTTTGCATAATTTGTATACATATATATGGAGGATATATGTTTATATATTTAATTTATTAGCCATTGAAACAAAATAGCATTGGATTTTTAGGAGAAACATTAAGGCATGCCAATATTTTTTGTTGCTAAATTTATAGAAAAGAATTTTTTTCCAATAAGAAGACGATACTTTATCCGCACAAATAAAATAATCGAGTTAGGGCCATTATTACAACTTGCCGTTAACTAAAGGGAGGATTTTAACGGACAGATAAATTGTTTTTCATTATTATAAGTGGACAATAAGGCAGAAGTGAACGTTAAGCTGAAGGGAGGATCATCCTGCCGGTAACTTTTAAATTTAAGTTTATGCTTGTTTATTATTTTCAATACGACAATTTCAGATTTAAACGAAATGAGCATAATATATGTAAAAAAGAGGGCCTGCGATCGACTTACAGAAGATGCCGATTTTGGCAAAAAAAAAATCATCTTTTCAGATGAAGCTCATTTTGATCTTGGCTGGTATGTAAACAAGCAAAATTGTCGCATTTGGGGCACAGAAAACCCGCACGCATACATTGAAAAGCCGACGCACTCAAAACGAGTCACTGTTTGGTGCGGATTTTGGTCCAGAGGCATAATTGGGCCATTTTTCTTCGAAAATGAGCAAGGAGTGGCCGTTACAGTCAACGGCGATCATTATCGGGCCAAGAGGAGGATATTGGCAACATTTGGTTTCAACAGGACGGCGCTACGTGTCACACAGCCGAAGCTGCACTCGATGTTTTGCGCCCTGTTTATGAAGATCGCATTATCAGCAGCAGAGCTGATGTCGTTTGGCCACCTCGGAGCTGCGATTTGACACCGTTGGACTATTATTTGTGGGGTGCGGTCAAAGATAAGTGTTACGCCGACAAGTCAGAGACAATTGACGCTTTAAAGAACAATATTCGTGAAGCCATTGGTGAAATATAGCTGCACACAATCGATGTGCTTAAAAATTGGACCGATCGTGTAGGCTACTGCATGTCCAGCCGAGGCAGCCATTTGAATGAAATTATTTGTCATTATTAACCGGAAGGATTGTACTTTCAAATAAAAAAAGAAATTTGAGAAAATATTCAGTAGTTTTTTTTAAAGCATTTTCAAAAAAAAAAGTTATTTATTTTTATTTATATATTATACAACAAAAAAAACAAAGCCCGTCGTTGCCACTGCGTTAAAAAACTTATTTAATTGAGCAGTTTAATCGACATTGCTCCGGCACTGCCATATTTTTAAAAAAAATAAAAAATTTAAAAAATTGAATCTGTAAGTTGTAATAACGAAAATAAGTTAAATGTAACTTTAGCTAAAGTGAACTTTAAAGTTACCTTTAACTTAACTTTAACTAAAGTGAACTTTAAAGTTACCTTTAACTTAACTTTAGCTAAAGTTAACTTTAAAGTTACCTTTAACTAAACCCGACTTTAATGGCAAGTTGTAATAATGGCCCAAAATCTAAGTTTATTTATGAAAGGTAATGAAACAGAATTACATCTTGATAATAATAATATGTAGCAGACTGAATGAGGTTTACATTCTCATGTTAGCTAAAGTACGCCAATATTCAGTCTGTTCTGATATAGAGCAACTGTTCTGCTATTCCATCTATAATAGATAAAAAATTAGGGAGGAAATAACGTTTCAATATTATTTTTGTGTTCGGGTAGAAACACCAGAGAACATAGACATTTGTAGTCATCTTGCTGTCTTCATTTGTGGCGCTGCTAAGTATGTGTATTTGCAGAACCTAAACAGCAGACTGATTGTACATTTGCTCTTATACTTGATGCATTCGTTCTCATTAGTCTTGTCTTGTTTAAAAAATCGCTTAAGTCGATTTTAGTTCAGGTTAGGTTAGGTTAGAGGACGTGTACTTGTCAAGTACAAGACAAGTACAGTACACGGAGGTCGAATTGACTCATTGTACAACGTCCTTAAAACGTCGATTTTAAGGACTTCGCTAGTCCAGGACAAGTAATAAGAGGACAAGTGATAAAACACATTTCTTTCGTACCTCAACATTAATTACAAATGACTCAGACGTTTGGCTCCTATACAGCAGCCTGTTCTCACTATTGGTACAGAGAAGCTCGAGTATGCCTATAATTGTTCTCGCAATGTAGAGGTTTTATAGGATGATCGTAACTTTAATTTGATGCCAGTATTTACAAGTCAGTATTTGACAGTCGCCGTAGTCTAGGTAGTGTGTTTTCTTATTAGACGTAAAGCCAGGGTTCGAGGCCCAGGCCAGACATCAAGACAAATTACAGGAAGTATTTCTTCGGCGACTTCCTCTCAGCAGATTTCTGGCAAAAACTCTGGGAGTAAATAAAAATTGCCATGAAAAAGTTTCTGAAATATCTGTCGTTCCGAGTCGACTTTAAAATGTAGGTGAGAGATGTTTAATAGTTAAAGAAAATCTCGTATAATATTAAAACCAAACAGTTAATAAAACGTTCAGTGAAATGATGAAATAAAAAAGTAGAATTCAATGCTATTTTGTTGCACAGTGCTATAGAAATCTGTTTTCCATGTTAATGAATGATTTTCCCGTTGGACTTGTGAAACCATTTTCAGTAATTGACTGACTACACTATCTAAAAATTGATTGATTTTGTTTTGTTTTTTATTTATTTATTTATTTGTGTTTGTTAATTTTACTTTTTTTATTTTGCTTTATAACCCACTTGAGATGATGAAAGAAATAAAATTTATTTCAAGCTGCACAGCTTTTGGGAAATTTCGAAGGATTATGTTTATGAAAGTTAAGATGGATTAAATATTAAACGCTTATCTTAGTTGCTGACAAAAATAATAAACTCTGTGCAAGGCAAGTTCTACTATCAGTTCTATAGGTCTTCCTATATATCGTCCACATGTCTGCCACCAAAATTACCACTCCACTAAACCTTAAAATGTAGGGCAACTAGACTGGTATATATCTTTCGATCCTATAGATCCTGATTACTGATTATACCTACTTCACCATATGTTTATAATTCTTGACTGGCATTACTAAACCCTTTTTGATAGTATAAACAGTATTAAAGGTAATGTCAACGCTGCTCCAGAATTAACCACCAAATTCTGATTAACCAGTCACGCCAATCAGCAATCAAAGCTTTGCATTCCAGCATAACTTCCTTAGGATCACGCCGACAACTAGTTTTAAAGTTTCATATTTATAGTGAAGGATCTGATACCAAGTAACAATACAATCTTAAGTTTATCGAGAAAGAATTACAAAATAAGAGAAGTATGAGTCGAGCTAAAGATAGCCATTGACAATTGAAGTGAGCAATAATCTCTTCCTTGCCAATCAATCTACAATCACTTCAGAAGCCATTAGAAAAAAAGTCTCACCGCGTGCTATTGGATAGGGAATGACCTGTAGATACAGTGACAGAGTTGTCCCACGATCTAGTTTAAGTAGTTGATTGGTACGCCTTTTTTATACAACTTAGGCCATATGAGTCTGGCAATGAAACATGATTTTTATTTAGTCCAGAAGCCCGTTCGATAGTCTAGAACGGAGGTAAAAAGAGTACCTAATTACATACGTATGTGGATTGGTATTCAGTAGGAAGGAGCAGAGTTCATTGGCTATGTAACTTCATAAAGCTTTATATAGAATGTCCAGAATTCCCAAATACTTTTGATATTCTGCGTTCCGGCTTCCACATGGACAAATTTCCCTATATACAGTGAGCGTCAAAAGAAACTGTACAATTAAAAAATATATATACAGTGGTGGCAAAACTGATACAACAACTAAAATTTGTTGGAAAAATAGTAATGGAGATATCCAAACTGTTTAAATGTTCTAGATGGAAGATTTACAACGCCCTGGAACACATCAAGCAAAATGGTAGCACCAAAAATGCCAAACAGCAACTACACCCTAAAGTAGCTGCTAATAATCCTTTCACGAGAAATACAATTACATTGGATTTTGGTATTGATATTTCGCCTAGGACAATAAGAAGACGTCTAAACTTGCGTGGGTGTATTGCGCAACGTAAACCACTTGTGTCCAAAAAAAAAATATCAAATCCCGACCTGCGTTTTCGAGAGAACATCTCAATAAACCGATGATATTTTGGAAAAATATACTTTGGAGCAACGAGTCGAAGTTTTGCCGCTTCGGCTTCACCCAAAGTAAACCCTTAAAACGGTCAAACATGGTGATGGAAATGTGATGGTGTGGGCAGCAATTTCCTGGCATGGTGTAGGTCCCATTTACAAGATTAATACTAAAATGGGCTAGCACGTTTACAAAAACATTCTAACAGACGCTATGCTGCCATTCGCTGAAGGCAAAATGCCCCTAATAAGGAAATTTATGCATAATAATGACCCAAAGCACACCTCACGTCTAGTGAAGAGTTGCTTAGAGGAAAACAATATCACTGTTTTAAAGTGGCCAGCTCAATCGCCGGACCTCAATCCAATTGAGAACTTGTGCAATGATGTTGAGGAACATGTACGAGCAATAAAAACAACAACAATTTAAACGATTTGTGGGAAGAAATCTAAAAAGCTTGGTATGCGATTCCAAAGCAACATTGTATGGCATTAGTCGAAAGTTTACCCAGGAGATGTGCTGCTGTGATCCAAAATGAAGGATATCCAGCCAAATACTAAATATATCATGGACCTAATTTTTTTTTGATAAGATGTAAAAATTATCACATATATATAAGTAAAATGTATTGTCTTAAGTTATATACCTTAATTTTTGTTTTAAAATTGTTTCATTCCCAGTTTTTTTAATTAAAACAAAAAAAAATTACAAAATATTTCGAAATATTTTTAAAAATTTTTCGGGCACTCTCCTCAAGTGGTAAAAGGAAAGTTTGGTGATTGTTTGAATTTTATCCTTAGTAGACAGTTTCTTTTGACTCTCACTCTATCTGCTATTTGGTTCTTAAGATGCATATGCTCCTTGTTTAGAACTTAAAAAAATTTTGGTTTTTCGAAAGCTAAATTATGTTGCCGTTCACGATATTAAATGCGAATTACTTTTAGATTTCTATAACACTGTATGACTTTTATATCTTTTTTTGTTTTTTTATATTAAATTTTATACATGTGGTTATGTACGAGTATGTATGTATATGTAGGTGTATATTTTTTTAATTTTAATTATAATTTCAATTTAATTTCATTATTTTAATTAATTTTTTTTTAATTTAAATTTTCTTTTGTTTGTTATCCTCTATTATTTATTAATTTTCGGGATAAAATTCTATTCAGCAGTTATATTTGTATATTTGGTATGTATAATAGTGGTTTACTTTTGTTGTGTACTGTATGTTTTGTTTAAATGGCTCGTTAGTTTATATACGGTTTCTGTTAATTTGGTTTTTTGTTTTTTGTTTTGTTTTGTTTTAAGAAATAATTGAAAAAAAGTTTTTTTTATCCAAAAAAGATTCCCTAAAAGTTGCATTTTTTAATTGGTTTAAGTTTTTAAATATTTTGTTGTTGTTTTTTGTTTTTATTTTATTTTAATTTTTTTCTTCTTGTTTTTGTTGCATTATGTCACATTTTCGTTTTCGTTCGTTTTTTAAAAACTCAAAAATTTGTTTTCAAAATATTTTTTTTCTAATCTCGTTTGCTTTTCTAATACCGTTTTGCTACAATTGTTTGCTACAATTGTTTGCTACAATTGTTTGCTACAATTGTTTGCTACAATTTGTTTGCTACAATTGTTTGCTACAAATTGTTTGCTAAAATTTATTTGTAATTTATGCACCATTTTTTTAAATTCATTTTCTTCAATTTCCTTTGTTTTTTGTTTTTGTTTCTTGTTTAAAATTTTTACAATTTAACTAATTTGTCTTGAATTATTTATTTTAAGTTTATCTTGTGAATTGTCATTATCAGTATCAGTTTTGCTTTTATACATACAATTTGATTGTAAAACTCGTTACTCTCTAGTCGTTACTTGATTACTCTTAATTGAGTGCCAATTTTAAATGGAACTTCTATTCAATTATTCTCGCCTTTTGTTTGCGCACAAAATCTTGTGCCATTTTGTCGTTGACACGCAATTCCAAAATTTGTAGAATGGGATTATCTGCAAAGAAAGAAAAAAAAACAAAAATAATGAAAAGGTTAAAGGTTACAGTTCAATAGTTAAAAAAGTTATTAACACATCCATTTTAATACAGGAATAGTCGTGTGAACATAGTGTGGTATCACATGGAATAAGACACTTAAGCTATAAAGTCAGTACTGAGAGTTCTAAATAATTTCAGTTTTCAGCATGGAGTTGTCAGGTCATGAAAACTATATTGCTGTTTTAACGCTATTTAAGTGCGATATGAGAAAAAAACTTACAATAACTTCTATGGAAGCTGTCTTAGCAAGGAAAATGAGAAGACCACCACAGAACATCTTCTCAGTCATTGCTTGACACTTGGAAAGGTAAGAAGAAAGATTTTTGTGCTTCAGAAATATATTGACACGACGTATCTAACCTAGAAGTCACCGTTGTCTAGCAGCCAACACACCGATTAGACGTAAGGCCACGGTTCAAACCCCCCAGGTCAGACATCTCCAACAAAACAAAACGTTGGAAAAAATATTTCTTCGGCAACCTCCTCTCAGCAGATTTCTATCAAAAACTCTGAGAGTAAATAAAAAAATTGCAATGAAAAGCTTCTCAAAAAATCAGTCGCTCGGCTGTTGATGTTGTTGTAACAGCTCTGCTGCTGTTTCCGGAAGTGTTTCCCTGCTGGATGTTCTATTGTATGCTTATGACGTATTGGTAGAGATGATATGGAGTGAGAGATGAGGTTATGAAGTGTGTATGTACGTTGGTGGTCGTCGTCAAGTAATTGGAAATTGTAGAAAATCCCCAACTTGTATTGGACTCAGCCACAAGTCTACTGGTCGAAGGGTTGTCGATTTGGCAGAGCGTCCAAAGAGGTGAGCCGTATCACCTGGTCCCTGATTACATGATGGACAGCGATACAGGGTCCCGCCTTGTAACTGTTTAGGATGTTCGCCCAACCTGATCTCAGCTGATCTAGGATGGTTCTAGTTACTCTGGATAGCTGACTTTCACTATCCAATATTGGTGGTGGATGTTGAATTAGTACCCTAGTGTGGCTGATTTCATTCATTGGTGTCATAACCATCGCTTCCCTTACTTTGGATTGTAAGTCCATTATTGTTGGTATTAAATTCAAGATATCCGTGTTAAATCATCGAAAGTCCTGTCTTATGTGGCGGGGCGCGGGATCGTCAGTGACTATGTGGTGATGGGGATATGAGGGTAGATAACTGGCGACAAGATATTGTTTTGTCAGGAATTTATTGTGTTGTCTCACTGACAGTATCTTGGATTCTTCGTGTAGATAATCCACACTAGACATCTTCACGCATCCCATACCGATACATAGTACGTTGTTCTGCGTTGTTTGTAACCCTTGCCATTAGGTATCGCTTAGGAATGAGGTCCAGATTGGTGCGGTATAGTTAGAAAGGGAACGGCCAATTGCCTTGTAGGTGGTAATAATTGCCCCAAGTTGTTCCTTCTATCGTCTTAAGAAGAGGAGAAGTGAAGGAGACTGTCGAAAATAACCCCTAGGATCTTAGGATAGCTTATCGTTCTTTTGTCCACGTAGTTTTGAAAGAAACCGAGGACTTGAGAGCGGATAGCCTTAAGTTCCTAGTTAAATGTAGGTCCCGACCCTTATATAAAAAATTTACACACACAACATAAGTGGTGTTTCGTGGCATTTTTTTATTTACTCTTTAGAGTTTTTGCTAGAAATCTGCCGAGAGAAAGACGCCGAAGAATTTTTTTTTCATATTTTGTTTCGTTGAGGATGTCTGACCTGGTGTTGGAAGCGTGGCCTCACGTCTAATAAGCCAACACACTACCTAGTAGACTACGGCGACTTTGAACATTTGTTGTTAACTGCATTATAAACAATAAAATGCAAATGTCTTTCAGTAAAAAACGTTGATAAGTTGCGCAGAAAAATTTTGTTTGCCGAAGAAAAAATTTTTACTGAACAGAAAGCATTTAAAAAGCAAAATGCTAGGGGTATACAAGATAATTTCTCGAACTATCAGCTTGCTTCAGTCATGTTGTTGTGTATCCTGAGACATCACGAAATCCCGAAAAGAGATATTTTTCTTATTTCGTCTGGATAGGGGCTTGATACACGTCTCCACCTCTAATAAGTCAACACGCTACCCACTAGACTATGGCGAATTAATAAAAAAAATAAGAATAAATTGCAGCGAATAAAATAGATTGTGGTCTGAAGTGTAGTCGTGTATTTTGTCGATTTAAATTTTAAATATTCTTTGTGTTGTGTTGTTTATCTTGTGGTTTTCGATATGGTCATCATGCACTCATGGTGACTAATGAAAATAAATCGTCACAATCTTCTGAAAATGAATAAAGTACTCAGAATTATTTGTTTACTCTTATAACATGGCATTCAGTATTAAAACGTTGAGGTGTGAATATCGTTGGCAACGCGTTTAATCATCATGTCATCGAAGCATAAATTTTATAGCGTCGACATAAATGATGTTGTTTTCACAGTGCCCGTGTATTTTGTAGATTTAAAACCGATCGGTTCGGGTGCACAAGGTATAGTTTGTTCGGCCCTTGATACTTTAAAGAAACGATCGGTGGCCATTAAGAAATTATTTCGTCCCTTTCAAAATGTTTTACAAGCTAAACGAGCGTATCGTGAACTGAAACTATCAAAATCGGTGAATCACAAGAACATCATAAGTCTACTGGAGGTTTTTACACCGAATAAGTCTCTCGAAGAATTTCAAGAAGTCTATCTAGTGATGGAACTAATGGATTGCTGTTTCAGTAAGATTATAAAACTAGGACTTGATCATGATCGGCTATCGTTTTTGATTTATCAACTGTTGTGTGGCTTGAGACATTTACATGCAGCTGGCATTATACATCGCGACCTGAAACCCTCCAATATTGTGGTGAATGCGGATTGTACGCTAAAAATTTTAGATTTTGGCTTGGCACGCAACAGTAGCGGTTTGTTGAAGACACCCTACGTGGTAACACGCTACTATCGAGCACCCGAAATAGTTCTAGGCATACCTTATAAAGAGAATGTTGATATTTGGTCTGTGGGCTGTATTATCGCTGAGGTATTGCTTGGCAGCGTACTATTTTGTGGCACTGATCATATCGATCAATGGAGTAAAATAATAAAGATTTTGGGCTCACCATCGCCAAAGTTTGTACAGAAACTCACGCCAAGTGTACAAGTCTTTATGCACAGTTTGCCTCATTATAATGGTTATAGTTTTGAGCATATCTTCCCGGATGCTGTATTTGCCGATCAGAACGAAGAATCCGAAGAGAATTTATTGAGGATATTGGAAGCAAGAGATTTGCTAAAGAAAATGCTTACAATTGATCCAGACGAACGTATTTCCGTTGATGAAGCTTTGAATCATAGTTACGTTAGCCGCTGGTATATTCAAGATGAAGTTCATGCACCTCCATCGCAATCATATGATTTGAGTTTGGATTACAAACAACATACCATCGATGAATGGAAGCAGTTAATATATGCAGAGATGGTTGAGGGTGCCAATGACAGTGGAGCAGTATTGTGAATTTTTTTTTTATTTTATAAGAATTTAAATTTTAAATAAAACCTAATCTGAATGCAATTGTTTTCAATTTACTTCTTTAGTTTCACTGAAAGCATACACGTACCACAAAGGAGTTTATGCCTTTACAGACAATTTTTACAGACATTTTTAAATACAAAATTGCCTTCTTCCTACATGTCACTGACCTTAAAAAATTTATAGCAATTCAGAATGAGTGTTAACCACACATTCCCACATACAAATTCGAGATGAAACAAAAGGTGCACTTGGCACAATAACAAATACTCTCTCGAAATTTGAGAGGATCAAGTAAAAGAACTCACCGGAAGAGGAGACAAGCAAAGGGAACCCACACACCAAATCAACGCACTCGAAACACACATAGACAAATATAGAACAACAACAAAATATTGTTAAAAATATTGAAATAAAAAATATTACTAATAAAGAGAGGGGTGGGGTCTCTAAATGAGATACATATTAATAATAATACAACAATAGCATCTTCGTCAGATGTAGAAATATACACGAAAACGATATAAGCAATGCTTATAGGCAGGCACAAAACACAAAAAAGGAAAAAGTTTACACATGTATGTGTATTGAATTTACAGACATCTCTCAACAAAAAACGAAAGCTTATGAGTAAAGTTACACGACACGACACGACAGATTAGATGCTCACATAATAAACAACTACATTGAAAATCAACAAACACCAAAAATAATAATAAATATACAAGTATGTGTATGAGCCAGAGATGGCAAAACAAAATAAAACAACAACGGCAACAACATATCTTGATATTCTGATATTGCAGAGCATGATAAATGAGAGCACATGTGAAGATGTAAACAAAAACACAAGAGTATTGACCACTTTGTTTATAAAAAATAAACAAACAATTACGCATGAATATTGAGTAATAATAACAACAACTATAAACGATCATTAATACGGTTTTTTTTGCTAAAAATAAAGAAGAAAACATACAGTTTAGAGTCACTATAAGCACACGAGAAGATTTTCAAAAGTTAATAATAAAATTAGGGAAACAAACTGGTACGAATTAATGTCTAGAACCGGAAACTCTAATACAATAAAATTTTTACAAGATTTTGTGAAATTTATAGTGCATCGATACAAGTATTCAAAATTAATAAAAAAAAATCACCCCGAATCCATGGTTAAGTAAAGAGTTAATCAGATCAGACTGTGATACTGTATCGGAATAAACTTTATAAATTAAAAATTAAAAGACAATAAAAGTTATGAATTAGAAAATAAACAATTTAGAAACTCAGTGAATAAAAGCATAAATTATGAAACAAATGAAATTATTTTCGAAAAAAATTTATTGAAAATAAAAACAATATAAAGGGTCCGCCAAATAACTTTTTTTTTGAAAATGCTTTAAAAAAAAAACCTACTGAATATTTTCTCAAATTTCTTTTTTTATTTGAAAGTACAATCCATCCGGTTAATAATGGAAAATAATTTTATTGAAATGGCTGCCTCGGCTGGCCATGCAGTAGCCTACACGATCGGTCCAATTTTTAAGCACATTATCGATTGTGTGCAGCTGTATTTCACCAATGGCTTCACGAATATTGTCCTTTAAAGCGTCAATTGTCTCTGGCTTGTCGGCGTAACACTTATCTTTGAGGGCACCCCACAAATAATAGTCCAACGGTGTCAATTCGCAGCTCCGAAGTGGCCAAGCGACATCACCTCCGCAGCTGATAATGCGATCTTCAAAAACAGGGCGCAAAACATCGAGTGTATCTTCGGCTATGTGGCACGTAGTGCCGTCCTGTTGAAACAGAATGTTGCCAATATCCTCCTCTTCAATTTTTTGTCAACAAAAATTCGTTCAACATGGCCCGATAACGATCGCCATTTACTGTAACGGCCACTCCTTGCTCATTTTCGAAGAAAAATGGCCCAATTATGCCTCTGGAACAAAATCCGCACCAAACAGTGACTCGTTTTGGGTGCGTCGGCTTTTCAATGTATGCGTGCGGGTTTTCTGTGCCCCAAATGCGACAATTTTGCTTGTTTACATACCCGCCAAGATCAAAATGAGCTTCATCTGAAAAGATGATTTTTTTTTTTTTGCCAAAATCGGCATCTTCTGTAAGTCGATCGCAGGCCCACTTAACGAAGCGAAAACGCATTGGATGGTCAATTGGCTTCCATTTCTGAACCAATTCGACTTTGTAGGGCGTCATACCAAGGTCTTTATGCCAAATTCGTCTCAATGATGTCTCCGAAATGTTCAATTGTTGAGACCGACGGTGAATAGATGTTGATGGCGCTTCACGCACACTTTCTGCCACAGCAGCAATATTCTTGAGTGCACGCACTGTTTTTGACTTTTCACGCTTTGGTTTATCGATGAGGATGCCAGTTTCTTTCACTTTTTCACAAGATAACTAACATATGGAGCCTCTTCCAAAATCCGTACGTAATTTTCGCAAATGTCGCAATATTTCCCAGCGTTGTTCAAGCGTACACACAACCATATTCGTTCAGCGGAAGGATAAAACTAATTATCTGTCAAATCAGACATGAGCTAAATGTTACCATTCACGAAATACGCACTAGTTGAAAAAAAAAACATTAAATGGCGGACCCGATACAAACAATAAAAAATTTCCGAATTAAACAGATGTCCCGTGCGGATCACCTACACAAAGAATACAAGATACTGTCTGTGAGACAACACAACAAACTCCTGACAAAACAATATCTTGTCGCCAGTTATCTACCCTCATATCCCCATCACCACATAGTCACTGACGATCCCGCGCCTCGCCACATAAGACAGGACTTTCGACGATTTAACACGGACATCTTGAATTTAATACCAACAATAGGGGACTTACAATCAGTAAGGAAAGCGCAGCATTCCATACATCAAGCGACGGTTATGACAGCAATGAATGAAGTCAGACACAACAGGGTACTAAATCAACATCCACCACCAATATCGTGAATAGTGAAAGACAGCTAACCAGGGTAACTGGAACCATCCGAGTTCAACTAAGATCAGGTTGGGCGAACATATTAAGCAGTTACAGAGCGAATATTATTCCTGGGACCCTGGACCGCTGTTCATCATGTAACCAGGGCCCACACGAGACGCGACATAGCTCTTTGAATGCTCTGCCAAACCCACAACCATTCGACCAGTAGACTTGTGCCTGAGCCCAATACAAGTTTCGGATCTCCTAGAACTTCCAATTACCTGTTGGTGACCACCAATAAAATAACAGTGAAACGTAAACATACAACGAGAGCAACATTGCAAACAGCAGAACGCAACAAATTGCCGAATTCCAAACCTCAGGAATTCAACTCTTGCATCGAAGCTTAATGTCTTAAACATATAGGAGCATATAAAGGGTGTTTTTTATAGAGGTATAGAACTTTAAGTTGGCATTACTTTTCAAGATGGTGACCGATTTAACAGCTGTCAAGTGATTTATTCTCAATTTGGTTTGGCAATTCATCATGAATAGACTCACGCCTGAACAACGCTTGCAAATAGTGCAATTTTATTTCGAAAATAATGGTTCTGTGCGGAAAACGTATCGCGCACTACGTCCATTTTATCGTCGACAAAATCGTCCATCAGAGCAGTTAATTCGATTAACCATGGAACGTTTTCGCACCACGTTTACTCTTATTGATAACTCGCATCCCCAGAGACGCTGTACGGTGCGTACAGAAGAAGCTATTGCTGCTGTAGAGCGTAGCATTGAGGAAGACCCGAATGAGTCCATCCGCCATCGAGCACAGGAATTGGATCTGTGTCCATCCACTTTATGGAAGATTTTGCGGAAGGATCTTGGTTTGCATGCTTACAAAATCCAACTCGTGCAAGAATTGAAGCCAAACGATCATCAAGTAAGGCGTAGATTCGTCGAATGGGCCCAAAACGAGATTACCGTTGTTCCCGATTTTCATAAGCGAATTTTGTTTAGCGATGAAGCGCACTTCTGGTTGAATGGCTACGTCAACAAATAAAACTGCCGCATTTTAAGTGAAGGTAATCCTCAAGTGTATGTGGAAACACCGTTACATCCAGAAAAACTGACTGTTTGGTGCGCTTTATGGGCTGGTGGAATCATTGGTCCGTACTTTTTCAAAAAAGATGGTGGCCAGAACGTTACAGTCAATGGTGATCGGTATAGAGCCATGACTACTAACTTTTTCATTCCTGAATTGAATAACCATGATGTCCAGGAGATGTGGTTTCAACATGTCACACAGCTCGTGCCACAATAGATTTATTGAAAGACACGTTTGGTGACCGCCTAATTTCACGTTTTGGACCTGTGAATTGGCCTCCAAGATCTATGTAAAGTCATTGGTCTATGCGGTAAAGCCACAAACGCTTGACCATTTGGAAGACAACATTCGCCGCATTATTGCCGATATACGGCCACAAATGTTGGAAAAAGTCATTGAAAATTGGACATCCAGATTGGACTACATCCGCGCCAGCCGTGGCGGTCATATGCCAGAAATCATATTTAAAATGTAATGCCACAAGATTATCTTTCGGATAAATGAAATCCATGTCACTCGAATAATCCATCGTTGTTTTATTGCAACTTAAAGTTCTATACCTCTACAAAAAACACCCTTTACATACTATTTTACAATTATTAATGAGTTTTACTTACTTTTCTCCAACTGTTGCATGAGTGGCAATTCAATTTGTTTCAGACCATGAAAGTTCTCCACACTGGTATTGTAATCGGCAACACCGGGTATAGTGCCCAAGGCCAAAAATGCTTCGCCACCAAAATCATTGGCCGTTATAACATCATGATCCATGACCGTAAAACAGACCATAGCACCTTCGGTGAGACACTGTTCCAAGGATACAGAGAATTCAAAGCATTCATCGAATATCGGATTTAAAGTTCTCTAAAAAGAACACAAAACAAGAAAACAAGAAAACATATTTAATTTTTGAAAGAAAAAAAACAATTTTTTTATTTTTATTTCAAAAAACTTCCATGAAATGAATGTCAAAATTGTAATTACCTTGTGTACATTGGTTTGCTGTTCCATGCAATGGCTGAAAACACGTCTGGGCAACAGTTCGATTATAACGAAGGGATCACTGAAACCATTAGGATCTAAGGGCACAATATCTCTGGCATGTAATACCTCCACACACAATGAATCATGATTGAAATAGGCCCGAACAGCCAAAGAGCCATATGGGCCAGGTGAATTGGCCATTAATTGTTCCCTTAAGCGATTCATATAGAACATATCTATCAGGCGTGTTGTCTCGGTTTTATGAAACTGTAAACGCTGTTCCACCATCCAGAAATCATCCGAATGCAAACATTCCAATGATAAACCCTGGCCTTCGGCATGAAAGAAATCCACCAGTAACTGTAATGCCTCATATAAACGTTTATGGAAATTTGAAGGCTTCTCCGCATCATCGCCCGTCTCCATTTGCCGCGTCATTTCACCCAATACGGTCTTCCATACGAAGCGTAAAGCACGATTAAAATTCTTTGGTAAGAGGGCACTATTCAAGGCACCCAAATGAGAGTTGAGATATTCCAGCAACGGTATTATGGCCTGATTAGTTGGCAAAGAGTCTGGCGACCAGGCCAAATGAAAGACAGCCTTTTGTAAAGCCGTCTGCATTAATGGAGCCAATTTGGATAGAATGCGTTCGCAACGATTTTCCATATGCGCCAGGCTTGTCTCCAGTAAATTGTCAGCGGCTTCTTCTAATAGATTGTCATCCGAACGAAAGTCTGCCAAAGTAAATCTCACATATTCCAGATTGTTTACCGTGACACACATGTCATCGGAACAGCGAAATGGTCCCTGTGCCTCATAATAACCGCTATCCGCCAAGGCGGTATGTATTAAATCGCAATAATGCATGGCGGTGGCACACACCACATCGATTAATTGTGATTCCAGTATGGCACTGGTCTCCTCATCCGGCCAGTTTATGATTTTCCAAAACTCTTTAATGTTCACCAATGTCGACGCTGTATCCACCGATGACGAGCTATAACGCACTACTCTGTCACCCTCACAAATGCCATCCAAACGTATAGCTGCTCTAATACGTTGCAATGCCTTGGCCTTGCTAACCATCATCCAACGTTCGAATACCGGTATAAACCATTCATGACATCGTTCCAATGCCAATGGTTTTTCCGGCGGTTGTGGTTGAGCGGATAGGAAACGTTTTAATTGACAAAATTCTTGCAAAGCCAAAAACAGTTCAAAAGGTTTGATATCCAACGAATCGGTTTCACCCTCCAGCACTGTGTAATGCGAGAGATTTAAACGTACGCCTGGTACTTGACCCGATTCCATACGATGATAGACCTCATCACCGACCATAGCATCGAATTGTTTATAAACTATACTAAAGTACTGTATACCGTTCGTGCTGCAAGAAAATAACAACAACAAAAAAGAGAAGAGAAAATAAAATATTGTTTTTTTAGGTTATGTTGAGAATTACAAACATTTGAGAGAATGAGTAAATAGGCTACTCTGAGGAATCTATTGTATTAAAATCTAATATTTTTCAGTTATTTTCTTAAATAGTAGATCCCTTTGGCGATCTATGGCCCTTTGGAGTGGTAGCTTTGATATTAAAAGCTCACTTGAGCACGCATAGCGGCCTGTTGTGATGCCACTGGTAGGCTCAGTCCCTGTACTAACCGAATCGCACCAAACTAATCGAAGAAGCTGTTTAACGCAAAGGCTGCACACTAAAGCAAGACACACCAATGCTGGAAACCAGCTCGAAAGTCTAATTAACGAAGCTATATCCTTGATATCAATGGACAATAACTGCGTTAAGCTGACAAGGAATGAATAGCTCAATAACCTAAGTCTGCACCTCTCAAGGGATGGGCATTGACAAAGAAAGTTTCTCCTCTTCAACAAACCCACAACCTCGGCAAAAGTCGTTTGAAGCTCACCGAGTGGGAAATATTTGTAGTGGCTTATGGCGCAAAATGATCATCCAAGAGTCCATTAATAATTTGAAACATTTGCTTTTCTATATACAAGGGACTCAAGAGCCATATAGAGCGCTTTCGACATAGGTAGCAGTCTAGCCTAAAAGAAATGGCAGGGACATGCAACAACAAACTTTAAAATTTTAAAAATTTTTTGATATCACGTCTATGATCCGGTTAGCACGCGCCATCAATTATATTCGAAACTTTTTGGCACACATGACAGTGAAGTTTCTTTCTTTACAACACAATTTTTTAATTTTTATTTAGCAGCCAACACTCAGGGGATAGCCCCTACTTATGCAGTGCATTGTATTAAATCAAGGAAAAGAGATTGAGAGAGAGAAGAAAGTGGGAGTAGGGTATATGGACATACATAGGTTAGGTTAGGTTAGAGGACGTGTACTTGTCAATTAAGATAAGTACAGTACCCGGAGGTCGAATTGACCCATTGTACAACGTCTTAGTTTCTCACACCACTGATGCTGTGCGTGTTAATTTTATACATGAGTGGCGGGACCTACAGTTTAAAGCCGACTGCGAACGACAAATTTTTTTTGAGAAGTAGGTCATGGAATATCTCGGAAATTGTGCCAGAAATCTGCTGAGAGGAAATCGCCGATGCCTGACCTAGGGTTTGAACTGAGGCCTCATGTCTAATAAGCCAACACACTAGTAAAATAACTTTTGTCACGAGAAACAGTAGAGGTTAGGATGTAGGAGAGTAGCAGTTTCATAGAAATCTAAGCTCACTTTTATGTATGTACATAGCAAGAGATTATGATACTACAAGAGGCAATGGGCTAGAGGTAGCAAGTCCAGATTAACTGGTCTGGACAATTGATAAAAGTTGAATTTAAACGTTGAGCAGAGACCTCTCTCGTACGACAGAACTAATACTCTATAAGACGCTCATTCTCCCTGTGCTTCTTTATAGCGCAGAGGCATGTATACTATTAAGCACTGATGCAGCAGCTTTGAGAGTATTTGAGAGAAAAGTCCTACGTAAGATCTTCGGTGCAGTGCGATGTGGCATTGATTTCGGCATCCAATTTAACAATGAGCTGTATGAGCTCCTCAACGATGTGGACGTTGAGCAACATATTAACATCTAGCGACTGCGCTGGCTCGTCCATTTCGTTCAAAGGGAGTAGGATGCTCCGACGAGACGGGATGTGGAGATCTGCAGAAGTGGGCAAAGAGGACGACCTTGTTCGTGTTGGGAGGATCAAATCGAGGAAGCCGTGTGATCGAAGCAGAGACGCCTGGAAGGATGTGTTAAGGCAGGCCAAATCCGTTAATCGGATTGTTAATAAAGTTGCCGTAGTCTAGTATGTAGCTTATTAGACCGTAAGGCCACGGTTCAAACTCCTGGTCAGACATCTCGAACAAAGTGAAATAAGAAACAATGTTTCTTCGGCGACTTTCTCTCAACGAATTTCTGGCAAAAACTCTGAGAGCAAATAAAATTGACATGAAAAGCTTCTCAGAAAATTCTGACATTCGGAGTCGACTTTAAACTGTAGGCTCCGCCTTGCATGTATAAAATTAACACACACAACAAAAGAGGTGTGAGAAACTACGTCATAATCGTGGCTGAAGGGTTGTAATAATCAATTATTGTCTGTATATTATGGCTAATTAAGTAACTAAGAATGAAGATGGTAAGCCAAATGAGCCTTCTTATAAATCTCTTGAGAAGTCATTAGCAAGTAAGAGAAAACAAAAACTGATTTCTCTCCATGTCCTCACAATATTACAAAATTAGTTTCATTCATTAGTTTTAAATTCGGAGGAGACATTTGCATGCATACATATATGTAGTCTCTGCTATTTGTAGTATTTTGTTCAATTATTTTCTCCACAAAAATTAAATGCTTTGCATATAAAATTTATTTTAGCGGGGATTCCACAATGACCACAAATCCAAACCAAACGATAAAATAATCGTCGTCTTTTTTTTTTAATAATTTGTGGCGCTTATTTAAGCTTCATTGGGTTTACTTGACCATTCGTTGTAGGCGGCATCCATGGCCTGCCTGTAGGGAAAACTCCAGGCTATATATGGGTGTGTGCCAGTGTGGGTGAATAAATAAATGCCGCAAATAAATAAAAAAACAACAAAAAAACTTTAATTCTAGTGATTAAATAAAATCGAAAAATTGTTTCGTTAATGTTGTTGCCATTCTAATAAATTTTTGTTTCCTTTTTTTCGTTTCTTCACACAATGAAAATGACCCAAAAGCCAAATAAATATCAGAGTCAAGCAGTTGGGTTTTCTTTAAGTGAAAATGAAAAAAAATTCAAGAATTTATTACTTTTAATAGCTGCCAGACGAGCGATAATAGGGATGAATAAGCAAAAAAGTAAGAAAGAAACGAGACAAAATCGATATTGATAGTTATGGTCTACAGCAATAACAAAATTAAACTTCTTTTGTCACAGCAGACAGACAGACAGACGGTAGTCATTCATTTGAATTAAAACTTTCTAATAAAATGACTTTAATTCGGCATTAACAGGCAAAGGATATGTTTTAAGCAAATTCAGGGATTTTTCAATTTGAAAAATTTATAAGAATAGGAAGGAACATAGGTAGTGTGGTTCAAACCTTAGCTCGGACATCAACCAAACGAAATATATATAAAAAATATTTCTTTGAAAACTTGCTCTCAGCAGACTTCTGACAAAAACTCTGAGAGAAAATAAAATGGCTATGAAAAGTTTCCTTCAAAACTGTGGTTCGAAGCGGATTTTAAACTATAGGTCCCATTGCTCATGGATAAAAGTAACCCACACAATATAAATGATGTGAGAAACTAGGTCGTAATCCTGACTAACAGCTGTATGGGACTTTAAATTAGTGGGCAATTAGTGGCTCTCAGAGTTTTTGCCAAAAGACTGCTGGAAAGGATTTGTCACAAGAAAATTTTCTTTTTTTAAGGTATATAGGCATAGATCAAGTAGTCGTTGTAGTCTGGTAGGTAGTGTGTTGGCTTAATAGACGTGAGGCCACTCTTCTAACCCCACCAAAACAAAATATAGAAAAAAATATTTCTCCGTCGATTTCCTCTCAGCAGATTTCTGGCAAAACCTCTGAGTGAAAAAAATCTTCACGAAAAGTATCCCTAAAAACTGTCATTCGAAATCGTCCTTAAACTGTCGCTTATGAATATCAGATCTGATTAAAAAAGGGTCCAATCTGAATGGGTGGCCTATTTAGTTTCCGGTTAAATTGGCCATTGTGCGGAAATTTTTTCTAGACGCCAACCTATCCTTGGTCAACTGCTAGACTCATTCGATCCTCGATGTCTAAGAGGCGCACCAAACAATTACTCGGACTTGATCGCAACATCATCCCGATTACAGTGACCATGCTTGACATTGTGTTATGGCAAGACATTTTCTTTGTCAATCCCCATAACTTGCAAGGTACAGATGTAGGTTATTTGGCTCTCTAATCATTGTCAGCTTGAGGGTGTTATCATCCATTGATGTCAAGGATATAGCTTCGTTTATCAAACACTCGGGCTGATTTTCCAGCCTATGGTACATACATACATACATAATTGGTCAATACAACCTTTTAGTCAGGATTAGGACCCAGTTTCTCACACCACTTATGTTTTGTGCGTTAATTTGTATACATGAGTGGCGGAACCTACAGTTTAAAGTCGACTCCGAACGACAGATTTTTGAGAAACTTTTCATGGCAATTTTGTTTTAATCTCAGAGTTTTTGCCAGAAATCTGTTGAGAGGAAGTCGCCTAAGAAATATTTTTTCATATTTCGTTCAGTTGGAGATGCCTGACCTGCTGTTTGAACCGTGGCCTCACGTCTAATAAGCCAACACACTACCTACTATACCACGGCGTAAGGTAGTCGTGATTTTAGTATGTGGCCCTTGCGCTGACCAATTTCTTCCCAAGTTTGCTGGAACTGGGCCAGTATAGGAATTGCGTTTACCCGTGGCGTTACAACGGGTCGCTACGCGTGTTCATGGTTGCTTCCACTCCTACCTACCTATTTACAACTTACCATGCTATTTACAACTTTTAGGTGACTTTTAGACAATTTCTGCAAAGTCAACACCATCAATCTACAATCGTTTTAATATTGACGATATCATTACTAAATTTGTACCTCTTTTTAGTGCAAAGGCACACGGTGAGTTATAGCGCCTTTAGCATTGCAATTCAAGACGAAAATCTTCACTCTTTTTTTTTGCATTCCATTTGCATTTTTTGCATTATTCAAACAAAACTTTTTCCCTTTTTTATTTTAATTTTTTTTTAACATTTTTTTTTTGATGGAACCACAACTTTTTATTTATTTTTCTTAGTTTTCGACAAAAAAAACAGAACAAAACGATCTCTACACAGAATGCAGAAGGCAAACATGAAGTTTCAACCACAAAATGTACACACTTTAGTAGAAAACCACCAACCAGTCTTAATGCTATTTTGTGTGTTTCTTTTTTGCTATTCCTATACTCTTACTCCGTACTCACCACGCCAGTTAGTTTGGCTAAAGACTACTGGAACACAATAAAAAAATAGAATGCCTGTGTGACAAAGTGGAGAAGGTGAACTACTACTACTACTGCTACTACTACACGTACATCCATTATTAGTTTTCAAAACATAACCACCACCACCACCACTGTGATGTTGTGAAACAGGATGGAAAGGACAACTTAAAGCCTTAAATTAATTGTTGTCTGGATTCTTGCTTGTTCTTCTCTTTCTTTTCATGACATAAGAAATGTCCTCCTGCTATTTTTTCTATGGTAGATTGCAAGAAAAATGCGGTTTTTTCTCCATGTTAAGAGCATTTAAGCAGAGAGAGAAAATACTTTTGTATACGTGTGTACATGTATGCATGTGTGTGTGTGTGTGTCTAAGTATAAAAATAGAGCATTAGGGGCATAATTTTTTTTCAAGAAACCCCTTGCAAAGGTAAAATTTATTGCTAAAGACTAGAAATAAATGGTGTTTTACTTTGTAGGACAGAGAGAACATGATAGATTTTGAAATCTTTGCACTTTAGAAGGGCACTACAGTTGTCTGATAAGGTATGAATGCGACTTTTTTGAATGCTCATGATATTCCTGAATGATATCCTGTTCAAGCTATGATGTTAAATAAATTAACTAGGGTTCTCCACGGCTAGGGACATAAGTCTACATGACCACTTAAAAAATTTTAAAATTTAAGACCATTATGGATATACGTATATACACACATATGCTTATATAATTGCTATTTGCAACCCTTCAGTTAGGATTATAACCTAGCTTCTCACACCACTTACTGTTGTGTGTGCTAATTTTATACATGAGTGGCGGGATCTACAGTTTAAAGTCGACACCGAACCATAGATTTTGCGAGAAACTTTTCATGGCAATTTTATTTACTCCCAGAGTTTATGCCAAAAAACTTTTTTGGAGATGTCTGACCTGGACTTTTAACCGCGGCCTTACGCCTAATAGGCCAACACAATACCACTAGACTACAGCAACAATTATGGATATAGTCACACCAAATCCTATGTAGAAGAAAATAAAGCAAATAATCTATCTAGGTGCACCCATGTTCCTAAAGAAGATTACATCAGCAGCGAATATAAGAACTGATTAGACAGCTCTACCTCATAAGTAACAGCAGTGTTCATTCAGCAGATGTTCATAACCATTATACGCATCACATATTAACAGAAGATGTGCTTTCTAGATAGCGACAGAAGGACGAGCTATCGGCTAAAAACCGCGCTATCGTATCCTCATTTTCCTTAAAGAAACGGAAAAAGGCGAAAAATATTCCGGCTTATACAGCCTAAGAACCATGTTGGTAGTAAACGAGCTGATTGCTAGCTAAGTTTTATGAACTTTCCGTTAAAAATTTCGGACTTAGCTTAGACTTATCAAGGACCACAACCCTTAGTAATGTGATGTGAATTAGGTTTGTTTACTAGATCATATTGTTGTTCAACCTTACAGCTGGTAATACGCTTAATTGGAATGTCGTTCCATTTTATTTAATTCCACTTTTAATATCAGAAATTACCAGAGAAATTTCTTTATCTGCTGCCTCTTTTTAAGATGATTCCTGGCTGGTTGGGTCCTGGATTCAGGGGAGTTGTGCTGATGAATTTCTTCTATGAGTTCGGTCGCTATGAGTGCTTAAGTGAGCTTTTAGTATCAAAGCTACCACTCCAACCTAACCTAACCTAACCTAAAAAACTGGCAGATAAAATTAACATACATAACATAAGTGGTGTGAGAAACTACGTCATAATCCTGACTGAAGGGTTGTAATGACCAATAATGTATGTGTGTATAAGGTTCGATAAATTTTGTATATCAGATGTGATTCATATTAAACACTTTTTCGGCCAAAGGCTAAGTATTGTTCTCATCTAGAAAAGTATAGACAGAGCTATCGATAGAATGAATCCCCATCTGATCATATTTCATCATATTTCCAGTTGCAGTTAAAACAAATCCCACCAAAAATTTAAAAAACTACATTCCCTTTTGAAGCACCCTATACTCCCTGCTTAGGGACTTAAAAAGTTTAACAACTTAATCGTTAATAATTAAAAATTATACAGAAAAATAAATTCATTTTATATTGTGGCCAGAGTGTCTTGACAAATTGTTGTCACATGGAAGATGAGGAAACCAACGACTCTTGGTTATAAATATCCTGAGTGTGTGTGTGTATGTGTGTGTGTACTTTTAAAGAAAATCCTACAATAAATTTAAAAGGACATTTAAAGCAAGAAACTGCTGTGTTTCAAGTACATAGTACAGGCACTGCATGTTTAGTTATTAAAGCAAGAAGAGAGAGAGAGAGCGAGAGCGCATCTACGCAAGTATTTACTTTTTGATGCCAATAAGTATACTTTATGTGGCCCACGTGCCCAAAGCGGTATTTACTTTAAATGTGTTTCAAGGCACTGACAATGGGTGTCTTTTATTCTATTTTTGTTTTTGCTTTTTTGCTTTATGCACACATTTACAGAGAATTTCTTTTCTTATTACAAAACACGATAATGCATACACGCGCACGACATATATATTTTCGTTTCATTTTTAAAGGACCTTTTGTGTTCAATTTGCTACGAGTATCTTAAAATCATATACACCAGAAAGATGGAAGAGAGGAAGAAAGAGAGAGAGAGAGTACTTACTTGTCAAACAACGAATGATAGTAGGATTGTCCAATTTGTATATCAGCCGTTAATGTTGTCACAAAATGAGCCAAAGGATTTGGTAGACTTTGTGCTTCTTTCAATATATTCTGGCCCCATGTAACAGAACCTTTACGCAAAGCATTTACCACCTCACCACGCACCCCCTTATTGAAAGGACACACCACACGAAATGCCCGCATTGAACCCAATAAACCCAGACAGCGTAACAAGAACTCAAGACGTATCAGTGATGGCGGATTAAGGGCTGGAAAAATGTCACGATGCCGGCGTATTTGATGTAGAGAACGTTCCACAAAACCATTCATGGCTTCGGCCAACCATTGTTCCAGTTCACGTGTCAAATGCTCTTGATTAGCCGTGTTCCATTGTTTCTCTACTTCCGTAAGCAAACGATGCATGAATTTGGGATCCAAAGGTGAATTGCGATTTAATTTTGTGGCAGCCACGAATCTAAAAAGGAAATGAAATATTATTTCCGTTTAAAATTTTATTTTTTCTTTTTGTACTTACTTAGCCGCAGCACAATGCAATTCCGCCAGATCTGCCTGCACGGCCATCTGATGCAGTATGGTTAGGGCTGGTCCCGGCAACTCGCCATTCCAGGTCCATGAGGGCTCATGTGTGGCCACTTCGTGTTTCATGAAAACCATTTGCAATTGCTCCATATTTCTCACGTCCATGCTATTGTCAATGTCCGATGCTGAGCTACCATCACCTACCTGGCCGTCACGCGTTGATAGCCACAATTTTAAGCGTATACGTCCCTGTACGGTGCTGCGTTGACTACGTGCCTCCAATTTAAACCAACACTCCATGCCAGTGCTGGGTATATCGGCAATTGGTATGTTAACGCAACCAAGAAAATCATCTTGTGATCCTTGTCGTGCTGATTGACAGACCTGCTTAAAGAAACGTCCCAAACCGCGTACACCGCGTACCTCATTTAGACGTGACACAGCATCCAGCACACAACTCTCATCATCATGGTCCCAGATGTCCAAATGAAAAGTGTCAGTGTTGATGTCATCAATGTCACTGTATGTTTTGAAAAAATATGAAAACGTTAACGGAAAACAGGAATAAGAACAAGAACAACAGCTACAACAACAATACAAATAAAATAAAATAGGAAGAATCATTTTCGCTTTTCGTTTTCTTTTTTTCTGTTTTCTCTGAGTGGTGTTGGATGTTTTAAAGTGGCGCAGTGAATTTCCTTTTGTTTTTATTATTATTTCCTCTGTTTTCCATTTTCCCCAGTTTCACTTGAATTATGATGTGCTTCTGCTGCTGCTGCTGCTGCTGTTATTACTTTTGTTTTTTTTCTTTTGGTTCCTCTGTATAATAATAATAATCTCAACAAGGATTTAAAAATTTTCAAGAAGGACTTTAAATTTTAATTAAATTTTTAAACAAAAACAACAAAAAGCAATCGAATATAAAGGCAATGACTTATGGACACTTAAATTGTGCCGTAAGGATTAGTTTCGTAAGATGAAATGACTTTTAAGTTGTAATGAAATTAGATTCCATGGCAGACAGAGAGAGAGAGAGAGAGAGACAAAGAGTGAGTAAAATTCCTTGGAGTAAATTATTTGCCAAAGACAAATTGCTTTAAAGTTAAAATTTAAAATAATAAATATAAATAAAATAAATATAAATATAAATTGCTTTTTAAGTTAATCATTCTCCTTTTCATTTTGTCATGCAAACCAGAGATCAGCAATGAGTATTGAAAAAGATGATACTTATGATACTTATACGCATTCATACTTATTTTAATATCATGGAACCTCTACTCAGATTCAAAGTTTGAAGTACTCATCATACTCATACTCATATGCTGTTGTTGGTGTCGACTCTCCATGACTCAACATATACAAGAATCACAAAATAAGTATGATTCGCGTAGGAACACTAAAAAACTTACTAGAAGGCTGTGTATTTGCTCTGCTTGCTGCTCTGTTTTTTTTTAATGCTAAAACAACTAAGACTGTAAATTATCATCAATGGTTCGAGTCTCTGGAATCATTTAAAGTTTAAAGTTATGAATCTAAATGAATAGGCTTATGAATCAAACATATTGCAAATGGTATGAGTTTGATGTCAATGTTGTACTCATACATATTGCAACCTGTACTTATAAAATCAACGTTGTAGTCAGTACGAATGAATCAGAGTATATTTAAATTGCAATATTGTTGAGTGGCGAAAAAACGATTCATTACTGATCTCTGATGCAAACCATAATGAAATTATATTTTAAGTAGTCCCCCTGTGAAGTCGCCGTAGACTAGTAGGTAGTGTGTCGGCTTATTAGACGTAAAGCCAGGATTCGAGCCCCAGGCCAGACATCAAGACAAAAATACAAAAAGTATTTCTTCGGCGACTTCCTCTCAGCAGATTTCTGACAAAATATCTGTCGTTCGGAGTCGACTTTAAACTGTAGGTACCACCGCTCATGTATAAAAATTAACACACACAACATAAGTGGTGTGAAAAGCTAGGACGATTGTACAACGTCAATTCGACCTCCGGGTACTGTACTTATCTTAATTGACAAGTACACGTCCTCTAACCTAACCTAACCTAACCTAGTCCCCCTGTAATGTAAGCCTCTACCTTGTCTACAATTGATGCTAAAATTAAATTTATTTTCAGACACCAGATGACCTAAATTTTTCAAATTTTTAAATTTCTGTTTACGTCCCTCAATGTGGTTTTATTTCATACATACAGACAGACAGACATTAAATAATTACAATTACAATAATTACAAACAGATTATTTCGTAAATTGAGAAAAATGTTTAAAATTTGGGCACAGCTGACTGACTGATGTGGTAAATAAAGAGAAATAATATTCGATTAATTTAAAATGAATGAATGGAACGAATGAATGAATGAATAAAAATATTAACAAACATTCATGAAATTAATGTCGCACAAATACATACATATACAAATATAATCAATCAAAATCAATCAATTAAGAAAACTGAAATGATTTTGATGTTGTCCTTCTAATAAATCAATTCAAACAATATCATTATCATTATCGTCATCATCATTATCATCATTATGAACATGATTATTAGTCCTTGAAACATATCCACAAAGCACAGTAAGGGATTCTTAATTGGCAATTATTGTTAACGAAAGTAAAGTAAAGAATGTAAGAAGGAAAGAATCCGTATAAATTATTTAATGGAAACGTTTATATAATCCATGACCAGAGCGTTTACTTAAAGTGAAAGGGAGATGGAGGCGTTTCAGTTCACTAGGTTAGGTAAGGTTAGGTTAGAGGACGTGTACTTGTCAATTAAGACAAGTACAGTACCCGGAGGTCGAATTGACCCATTGTACAACGTCCTAGTTTCTCACACCACTTATGTTGTATGTGTTAATTTTTATACATGAGTGGTGGGACCTACAATTTAAAGTCGACTTCGAACGACAGATTTTTGAGAAACTTTTTCATGGCAATTTTTATTTTCTCTCAGAGTTTTTACCAGAAATCTGCTGAGAGGGAGTCGCCGAAGAAATACTTTTCGTATTTTGTTTTTGATGCCTGGCCTGGGACTCGAACCCTGGCTTTACGTCTAATAAGCCAACACACTACCTACAAGACTTCGGCGACTACTATATTTATATTTGTAACTAAAAGGCAATAATCACGTAGTGGCGTAGTCGCCTTAGTTTAGTAGGTAGTGTGTTGGATTATTAGACGTAAGGCCACGGTTCAAAACCCAGGTCAGACATCTCCAACAAAACAAAACATGATAAAGTATTTCTTCGGCGACTTTCTTCTCAGCAGATTTCTGGCAAAAACTCTGAGTGTAAATAAAAATTGCCATTAAAAAGTTTCTCAAAAAAATCTGTCGTTCGTAATCGACTTTAAACTGTAGGCCCCACCACTCATGTATAAAATTAATACACACAACATAAGTGGCGGGAGAAGTTGGGTCGTAATCCTGGCTGAAAAATTGCAATGACCAATTATGTATGTATGTATGTACTCGTATGAATACTTTTGAAATTGTAGGTAATTGATCAGAACAATCACGATGAGTAAACGGCTTACTCGCCGAGCATTAGGAAGCCCGATCTAAAATGCAGGTGTTGAGAAAAATTAAGCATTAGAACACATATATACTTGCAACCTAAGCGGTGCTAATACATCTCAGAGGGATGACTACTAAATACTAGACAGCCAATTAGCTTTACTGACATCGAACAATACCCTGAAGTTTGACAAGGTAACAAGATTTGGAGAGATATTATAGGGATATGCTGTATGCATATAGCGAAGTAAAATACACCGTCGAGCCGAAGCACTCCAACTTTTCCACACAATAATAACAGTAAACAGGCAGTTGGTTTGCTATGCATCACTCCCTGGAAAAATGCCACAGTTTCAAAGTGGAAAACCGAAAGGAATAGCTGACAGTTTCCGTTAGCAACAGAAAAAGTTTTTATAAGGGTAATCATATTGTTACGAAAATGGAAAAATCTAGACACTGGTGTTTTGTTTTTACATCGCTTAACATTCAAATTATAAACAAAAGCTACAAAAACAAAACAATGCGATAAACAAACCTGTTTACAAATTATCGCACAGCTTAATATAACATCAAACACCAGCATAACAAGATGGTAAAGAAGTAAACAAAAATACAACAACAAACACCAGCATATAAAAATGGTAAACACGTAAACAAAAGTAAAACAAAAGTAAACTAACAATACTTCAATAAAAACATCATTGTTTACATTTATAGAGATTTCGAGAAGGCGAAGTCATGAATATTCGCCTACAAGAACATTCATCAGACTGTTTACCTTGTTATAAAAAAGACAAGGCAGAGCAGGCGAGTGAGTCAGTAAAGTTCAGTCAGTCTTATGTAAAGACGCGGTGTGTTTGCAAAGAGTAATCGTAATTGAAGATCTCCGTTGCAAAGATCTGTCGAACAATTGCCTAGCAATTGTTAAGGGAATAACAAAGAAGAGCAATTGTTGTTGTTTACATCAAGTTGTGAACAGTGGTATACAAAATTGTGCGAATAATAAAGAATTTTAATTAAAACTAAACACAAAATTTACTTTTTATTTTATTTGCAATCTACGAGCTCATATTTTAAACGTTTTTAAAAAGGTAAAAAGCGTAACAACATATTGTAAACAAACATAACTTAATTGATTTTATTTCTGTTTCTAATCATGTTTATGCTCGTATTTAAACTTTACAATCCATATTGAATGAATGTGTATCCTTTAAATAGAATTCCTTTCATTCTCAATTCAAATGATTACATATTGTATGTATACAGCTGCTGCCATAAATCCATATTTCATTTTCATTTATTTAGAAACGTAGAGAAAAAAACGCAAAAAAAAGAAAATTTAATTCCTTTCTGCCACATACCCAACAACCAACACCAACACCATCACCACAAATATTCATATCGTATTATTTACAAAAACGCCTGTTTTTGGATCATCACTTTCATTTCATTCGGGGTTTTCCTCCTGTTTTTCAAATTTTATTTTTTTTTTTTGATTCAAAATAGATGCGAGTATACTTACAATTTGAATTTTTCATTCCATTTGGGACTCAAAGTGTGCGGTTTAATTGATGTGGCACAAATGAATTTAGCCGGTACTGGACCACCCAATGAATCACGTTGTTCACGGCGACTGGTGCCCTCGCGTCGTTTAAAACTCAAACGGAAACTGTGCTTACGATGTGGCGGTGAATCCGTAGCGTTATTATCGAACGCACTCATATCGGCAGATAAAGCACGTGGCGTCGGTGGCAGTGGCAATGGCGATACGGGTGGGCCACCATCTGGCTGAATGCCCAGCATGCAATACGGATCGGAGAAACCTAAATAAAGAGAATAAGAATAATAAAAGAGAAAAAATTAAAAATGTAACTGTAATGTAATAAAACCCACGCACACATACACATACACATAAACGCGCTTAGTGTTTTACTCAACTACTACTGTAGTACACCAACGAGAATGTTTAAGTAGCACTTGAGCTTAGTAGTTCAAGTGGGTGGTTGTGTGTGTGTGTGTATCTGTGAATTTAAATATTTTATGCTTGTATTTGTAAGTTTTTCATGTTTTATTTCAAATGATAAATGAAATCATATTAAAGTTAACATATTCTGTTATTTCTAGAGAAGCATTAGAAACCCCAAAAAATTTTTTTAATTTATTTCACATGGCCTTTGAAGGCGTTTTTTTGGTCTTCCTTAGAAATATGTTTCATTTCGAAGATTTTTGCCATGTGGCTTAGTTGTAATGAATATTAAAATTAAGGACATTATAAATTCCTTAGGTTATCTAAACAATTTCAAATGAAATATTTAAAATGATTTTAAAAACATTTGAAGTAAATGTACCTTCAGAGTAGTTTCAAACCCTCCTAGGGAATAATAAGCAATCAGTTACTGGCCATGATTAATATGAAGAGAATTAATAAAACTCAAATTATATACAAATACCTGCCATTTGCAAATGGTACCCCCATATAAATTTAATTCCAAATACTGTACTTAAAACCAAATTAGCCTTGTTGTAGAAATAAAACATTTTATTTCTGCTACCACTTAAACATGATAAATCATACAAAATATTTTAAATACATAGTTTTACTTGATGAAAATAATCTGTATTCATATGTACAATGTACATATGGAAACATTTTCAAAATTTCATTGCATTTAAGCATGAAAATTTATTGCCAAAAGGAAACTTGTTCTACATTTTGCATGTCCAATGCAATGAATGAAATTAAATGAGAAGCAAAAATTTTTGTATTTAAATTGCTTATAACCTGACCGGAAGTTATTTATCTTCTTTTGTATTTAAAAACACATGCACACAAATGAAAGCTTTACTCACTTGCCTGATTACTATAATCATCATCATTATCACATGGGAAAATGACTGACAAAATATTTCCGTAAAACAATTCAAACAATTCATATCCAGACAAACACCCGAGAAATAATATGAAACTGGGTGCAATCAGAATGGATTATCGCGAACGCTTTAACTAGAATATAAGCAAAATACCTAACTAAACTGAATTTGGCAAACAAAATGACTGATAAAACGCTTATACAGTGAGCTTCAAAAGATAAAATTGTAACAATCACCAACCAAACTCAACTTTTACCTCTTAAGGAGAGTGCCCGAAAAATTTTTTGACAATATTTCGAAATTTTTTTTAATTTTTTTTTTTTTTTGCTTCAGTTTTAGGAACCGTTAATGGAACAATTTTAAAATAAGAATAACCGTAATCTATTAATGTATATTTTTTTTCCAAATGTATAGTTTCTTTTGACACTCACTGTATACAGTAATCCTTCGATTTACGTCGCCTCGATTAACGTTGTTTCGATTTACGTCGTCAAATTTTTGTTCCCTCTAACTTCAATTTGCTTCATCATGCGATTTACGTCGCGTTTTTTTTGGAACCAAGTGCGACGTAAATCGAGGGATTACTGTAACTTTTTTAAAAATATACTACTTTGTTGTATGAGCAATATGAAATTCGATTTACGTCATTTCGATTTACGTCGCCTTTTTCTGGAACCAACTGCGACGTAAATCGAGGGATTACTGTATACGTATGGCATATTTATCCAAAAATATTGCAAAATAAACAAGCGATAAATGGACAAAGGAAGATTGTTAAATTTGTATTTAAAATATTAAAATGAAAATTTAAAAACAAATTTAGTTCATCAATTATGTTGAAAACATTTTAAAAAAAGAATTAAAAATTTATTTTTCAGAATAGAAGGGGAAAGTGAAAGCACCCTGTGATATAGCACGTATGGCAATAGAATTTAACTGTCTACGCAGTAGTAAAATAGAAGATTCCTTATATGCAATGCTTTTACGGTAAATCGTGGGCTCATACTGAATGATAAACTTCCAGGAACTGAGATGATCCCGTCATCAAAACTCAGTCTTTAATATCTTGCGGTCTAAGTCGTCTTCTCGACACTAGAGGATTCCAATCAAAGGTCTCTTTGCATAGAAGATTTCTCTACATAAGCAGCAAAATCAATTTCGTTTTACGAATTTCATTTGCAATAGATTCCCATTTGCGTGTTTAAATCAACACGCTTACCCCCGTGTAATGCGATTTGTGATCCTAGTAGGTTGGAATTTGGATCTGATGCTAACACAAAGCAACGGTTTTACTCACTACATTTATATTTTACGATTTAGGTTTACGTTAGAGGACGTGTACTTGCCAATGAGGCAAGTAAGTTGACCCATTGTACTATGTCCTAAAGGAGAGGACAGTCTACGATGGGAGGATATCATTAAAGCACTACGGGAAAGATTTCGAATTCCTATGTACCTTCTGAGAATATTACGCAGCTACTTGAAGGATCGCAAGCATCTCTACGACACACCCGAAGGCCGGAGGACCGTAGAGATCACGTCTGGTGCAGCTCAGGGATCTATTCTGGGGCCTGACCTCTGGAACCTGAGCTATAACGATATCTTGGGTATAGAGATGCCAGTAGACACATACCTTTTGGGATACGCGGATGACATAGTGGCGGTAATTTCGGCGCACGATATGGAGGATGCCAGGAGAAAACTGAATCAAGTCGTGATAAGGACACAGATATGGCTCGAGGACCACGGACTAGAGCTCGCAGGAAATAAGACCGAGGTCATACTGATGACATTGGCTGACATTCAACTCGAGATAAGTATGTAGATAGGTGACGTATCACTAATCACAAAGAAGGCAGGGAGATACTTGGGTCTCAGACTAAACTGTAGACTTAATTACTGCGCCCAAATACAGCATGTGGCTACCAAGCCAGCAAAACTAACGGGCATATTGAACAGATTGATGGCAAATATCGGCGGACCAATGCAGTCCAAACGCAAATGGTTATTTCCGACAATATCTACACCGCATGGGCAAGGTGAATGATCCTGGCTGCACTTATTGCGAGGAAATGAGTGACGACGCTGAACACACATTCTTCCATTGCATCAAATGGCAAGACGAGAAGAATGTGTTGATGGAACAGATTGGCGAATTTACACCCGACAACATTGTTGACGCAATGCTCGAAAGCGAGACGAAGTGGAACGCTGTGAGAAGATATGTGGAATTTGTACTCCGCAGGAAGAAGGTCGACCTTGATACAGTACGACAGAATAATACATGAGAAAATGAGCCAATAGCATGAGGCTGGCTTCAAATATGGCGTACCCAGACGTGGGAGAGTAGACGATCTGGACCCCTCCCGAAGTAATGTAGATAGCCGTCCCGGGAAGGGAGTATCTCGAGAAGAGGAGGAGGGATTGTTTTAGTGGAAGCCCCACTCGACGCAGCTGACGACGATCACTGTAAGTGCGAAGGCATTTTAAACCGTACCTCACATGCCAAAAAAAAGGAGAGGGGATAATAGAGGAGATAGGGAGATGCCCTAGCACTTCTCAACCAGCTCAAACTAATAATCAATCTATGAAGAGCCTGAATGTCGGCACTCGACAAAGAATTCAAACCATCCGAAGAAGCCACTGCCCAGAGTCCTCAACCTAAGGGCTGGACAGCTACAGAAGAGATGTTCGATAGTTTCCAAATCCTCCTCGTCGCAACATACCCTGCAATAGTCCGGCTGGGATCTACTACAGATCCTTATCAGCGATCCAATTTCGCAATGCCCCGTAATAAACCCAATAACTAACCTCAAACTGGACTTATCTAAGCTCAGCAACCAATCTGTTCTAACACTGTCTATAGCAGGCCATAGACACCTTGTAACATAACATCGCGCTCCATTCCACCAATGCCTCTGCTCTACCCCCCTAACCTATCCATTGATGAGGCCGTAGAGGTGGCAAATTGGGGGATCAAGACCAACGAATAAATCGCCCTCAGAAAGTGAACCTAATCTAGCGGGGGATCAGGGCCAACTATCAAATCCCCCTCAGAAAGTGACCCTATTCTAGCGAGAGCATCCGCCGTCTCATTACCGAGTATTCCGCTATGACCTGGAACCCAGCGTAGACGGTTTCGCTCTGGTCCAAAGGTACTTAACGACTATTTACACTCACGATATGGTTTTATCGACTTTGATTTTGAAGCCTCATTCACTTGCTGTTGTAGTGACGTTAATTATTTTGCTTTGAACATCAACTTTATCAATGACGTTAAGGTACCGCTTACAAAACTTTGATACTGTATCTTGATTGCCTTAAATTACAGACGTTCTTTAAAGCTTAGCTCAATAAGGACCCAACAATGCAATACCAATCGTACTAATTCTGTCAACTCGTGTCTTGATTACATTACAGACATTTTTCGAAATTCTTTTTCTGTACATAGCTTCTCGTATGCTTTCATGAACAGTTCGGCCAAATGCATATTGAAAGTCGGTACTAATACAGGATTTATGGTTAAGGCGTTAAAGCATGTCCTAAATTTTACTTTCCGTATGGAAAATTGTGATTTTTAATGATTAATATTTTTAGGCAGCTACTAGGCATCATAATTCCTTTCCAATTAAAACAGTGAGCGTCAAAAGAAACTGTAGATAAAATTCTAACAATCACAAAACTCAACTTTTGCCACTTAAGGAGTGTGCCTGAAAAAATTTGGACAATATTTTGAATTTTTTTGTATTTTTTTTTCAATTTTAAAAACTGGCAATGAAACAATTTTAAAATAAAAATAACCGGAATTTATTAATGTATACTTTTTTCTTAATGTACAGTTTTTTTTTGACGCTCACTGTAGGTATTTTACTATGATCCAAACCGTCCTACCAATCGTTAGAAAACGCTTCAATTTCAATGTTTATTGGAATAGCTTGTATTAAATATATCCCGGTAGTTCAATTTCAGCTGAGAAGTGTTCTACAGCAACGTTGTCAATGCCAGTTGATTTACCACTTTTCATGCAATATGTACCCCGCAGTAAGGATAACATGAACAACAAACATCACAGAAAGCTCAAGTAGCACTAGTACTTCAGGAAAAAAGGGATTGAATGTTCATAATACAAGTCTACGTGAAGTCGCCGTAGTCTAGTAGGTAGTATGTTGACTTATGAGACGTGACGCCATGGTTCCAACCCCTGGTAAGACTTCTCGAAGAAAAAAAAAATTTGAAATATATTTCCTCGGCGACTTCCTCTCTGTTAATTTCTTAAAAAAACTCTGAGAGTAAATAAAATTGTTATGTAAAGTTTCTTAAAAATACGTCTATCTTACTCAACTTTAAACTTTAGGTTTGGCCACTCATGGATAAAAACTTAATACACATAGAATGGGTTGTGTGAGAAGCTAGATTGTAATCCTAACTGAAGGGTTCTATAACCCTTTATGTATGTTTATGTATGTATCATACATGTCTATAAAGGGCATTGTATCAGGGCAACGACATATGGTGTTGCAAAAGTTATCCAGCCTTGGATGGAAAAGGTAGCAAAGAAAATATGCCAGCAGACATCAGAACTAGAAGTCGCCGTAGTCTAATAGGTAATGTGTTGGCTTATTAGACGCAAAGCCAGGGTTCGAGCCTCAGGCCAGACATCAAAGACAAAATACAAATAGTATTTTTCGGCGACTTCCCCTCAGCAGATTTCTGGCAAAACCTCTCCGAGAGTAAATAAAAAATTGCCATGAAAAGTTTCTCAAAAATCTATCGTTCGGAGTCGACTTTAAACTGTAGGTCTCACCACTTATGTATGTATAAAATTAACACACACTACATAAGTGGTGTGAGAAACTAGGACGTTGTACAATGGGGCAATTCGACCTCTGGGTACTGTACTTGTCTTAATTGGCAAGTACACGTCCTCTAACCTAACCTAACCTGACATCAGAGCTCATTTTGTGCAAATGTGGAGGAGTACTTGATAAATTCATATCGAATTTTTTGGGGAACACAATGTCTTCATTTTCACCATTAAAGTTTCGGATTTGCTAGCGTTCATTGGTCTTCTAAACAAGTCTTCTAAGCAAATTGACAGAATACGGACGCCATGTGCCGTATCTCAAAATTATAATAAAGTCCTTATGACAACTTTTTTCAAATAATTTTTTGGCCTTCAATTTTCTAAAACATAAAATAAATTTACACAAGAAAAAATATATTATAGAAACGATTATATTTGTTCAATTGAATGTTAAATTTCAATTGCGTTGCATAAACATTTTAAATCAAATTTATATTCTTAACTTATACGAGAGTATCATCATTGAATTTGAATACGTATTTTCAAAATATTTTCTCATTTCATTTCACATTTGCATTAAGAGATTATTACTTACCATTTGCATCTTTAGCCTCTAAGCCCTCAGCTTCGATTACAACCACTGACAGGACAATAACTTTGGGTTTATCTTCAGCTGTTGCATGCAACAGGCGATAATGACGATCTGGACTGATGCCAAATGCACGTTGGACATGCAAATACATTTCCTCCTTATAATGGGCATACTAATGGTAAATAAATTGATTATGAAATAACAACAACAACGTCAACAACAACAACAACAATAAATAAAAATTAAAAGTCAAAGAGTTAAAACTGAGGAGAAGAGAATATAAAACAAAACAAAACAAAACGAAACAAAACCAAACAAAAGTGTTCATTATACACGATGTAGTACGGCATTAACAACAACAACTGAAAGAGATTTTTCTCTCTCCTTTTTTTGTTCGTTTTTGTTTTAATTTCATACAGTCATCGGCAAAAGGACTAACATATAACAACAGCAGCAGCAGTAGAGTGGCATTAAATTGAGTGGAAAATGATATTCTTCTTCTTCTTCTGTATGGTATGTCATTATCATAATAATATTTGCTTTTTTATTTATTTATTTTTTTTTTTATTAAGCAGAGAAGTGTCTGTTTTAAAAATGTATTCTAAATTAAATTGAAAATTTAAGATTTTCTAAAATAAGACAGGCTTATGCGTCATTGATTACTTTATGAAGCCATTAGCAGCAGTCTAGAAAATATTGTGAAAAAATATATTAAATTGAGCAAGTATTTGTAAATGAAAAGAAAAAATCGATTACTTGCCCCCCCCCCCCATAATCGTAAACATTAAGTGCATTTCATTGAAATCATTTGAAAATCATTTCGTTTCATTTTTCAATTCATTTCAAATCAATTCCTCTCTATTGACACTGTCTGTGTGGACTTTGCAAATTAGAAATTTATTCGTTTTTTTGTTTTCTTTCTCCATTAACTGTCCAATACATTTTGTCTATTTCCCATTAAATTTTATTTTTCATTCTCTAATGCTGCTTACATACATACATAGCTATACAGTAGCGATTATTAATGGTGAATGAAATTTTAAATGGTCAGCCATTAAAAACTGTGAGTGAGTTTAACAATAATCACGACAGTGTTAATTATGTTTGTTTAATGTTTTCTAAAATTAAATTGTTAGGAATATGCCAAGAGCGTTAAAATATATTTACAGTGCCTGGTAGAAATAATAGGAACAGTTTTCCTTTGTTTTCTTAATAGCATGTTATAAATTTTGTTTACTGGGCTTTGATTTATGGAACCCACTGTACAATTCTGTCAAATAAAATAGGATTTAATATCCTGCATTATACTGTTGAATCATCTCTTTTAAATTAACATTTATTTGTCGCCAAGCAGACAAATTGCGAATTGTAAAGAAGAACTTTTAATGAGAGATGAACCTTTATCCCAAACCCTTATGAGAAGTATTTGCTGTCGACAAGTAGAGATATTCGTCGTGTTGGATCCCAGATTACGTCCGGCAACTATACTTTCGCTATAGTCAACAAATTTTTTTAATTTGCCTACGCCGTTACCACCAAAAATAATGTCAGTCTGTAGATCAAGCATAGGATCACTCTTGCCAACGGGTGCTACTATGGTCTCAATAGGCAATTGAGTAGCAGAGACCTCTCTCGTACGACGAAGATGCTTATCCTCCCCGTGCTTCTTTATGGGGCAGAGGTATGGACACTATTCAGTACTGATGCAGCAGCCTTTATTCGAGAGAAAAGACCTCCGTAAAAACTTCAGTTCAGTGCAAGTTAATAATGATTTCTGTATTCGATTCAACAATGAGTTGTATAAGCTCCTCAACGACGTGGACGTTGTCCAGCGCTGCGCTGGCTTGGCCATATCGTTCGAATGGAGGAGAAAGCTGCGGCGAGGCGGGTAATTGATGCGGAGATTTGAGGAAGTCGGGGAAGAGGACAACCTTGTTTGCGTTTTAAGGACTAAATCGAGAAAGCCCTGCCGAAGGCATGCAAGAAGCAGAGGCACCTGGAAGAATGTGTTAAGGCAGACCGAAATCCGTTAATCGGGTTGTTAATGGCGAATTATGTGAGTAAGTAAGTAGAATCCCGGGATTTTTAAAAATCAATCTCGTTTGGCATCCCTTGTATAAATATTATGTTGGAGATGGTAGAGAGTTTTTGACTGTTCACGCTGAATTGTTTTAAAATTGATTTTTTGTTATTTTTCTTGGTTTTAGTAAAAAGTGAGGATATATACACACACACACAACGGCAGATAGATAGGTAGATGTTGGAAGGAAGTTAAATGACACGTGTCGGGTTCATTGTAATACCACAAGTTTTCGTTATCCCCAAGTCCTGGAATCACTCAGAGTTTTTAGTGAACCAAGACAGAATTACTGGTCAATTCGAGACAGTTCCTCCAGATCTCGTGCTGATAGCAGGCAGCCAGGTGTCTTTTCCTCCTAGAACATAGTGACGGGCATGTATCCATTAGGTGAGGCATAGCGTGCTCTTCTTCCTCATTTATGCTTCTACAACATAGTGTCGGACATGTAGCCATTAGTCCCGGCATCACTTAGAGCTTCTAAAGAAGTGAGATAGAATTCCTGGTCAATTCGAGACAGTTCCTCCAGATCTCATGCTGATATTAGTTAGCCAGGTGCCTTTACTCCTACAATCCTCAAGTCCTGGAATCACTCAGAATTTGTAGTGAAGTAAGACAGAATTACTGGTCAATTCGAGACAGTTCCTCCAGATCTCGTGCTTATAGTAGGCATCCAGGTGCCTTTATCTCCTACAACCTCCGTGCCCGGCACTACGCATCCATTAGGTGAGGCATTGTCTGCTCTTCTTCCTCATCTATGCAGCTCCTATATAAACTATTAACACGGTGTTCAAGACCAATGCGCTTCGCATGCTTGCATATAATACAATGTCCCTTAATGTCTTCGGCAACCAGAGTGATTGCGTTTCTTTGAAATTCAAGTAGGCTTGTCGTACGACCTCCATCCAGCTTTGGCCAGAAATTCAACGCCGTTCTGTTAGCTTCCGAAGCCCTCCATTTATTATTGATGGATTCGAAGTCACATTGTATATAGTGAGCTTCAAAAGAAACTGTCTACTAAAGGATAAAATTCTAACAATCACCAAAGTCAACTTTTACCACTTAAGAAGAGTGCCCAAAAAAATTTTACAATATTTCGAAATTTTTTGTAATTTTGTTTGAATTCTTTTTTTTTGTTTAAATTTTAAAAACTTTTAATGAAACAATTTTTAAGTAAAAATAATGGCAATTTATTAATGTATATATTTTTTTAATATACAGTTTCTTTTGAGGCTCACTGTACATATAAGGCCGACGTTTAATTCCGGCTCAAACATTTTAAACAAAACGAAATATGAAAAAATATTTCTATAGAGGACTTCCATGAAAAGCTTCTCAAACCCCTCGTTCGGAATGGACTTTAAACTGTAGGTCCCACCTCTTATGTATAAAAAATTTACACACATAGCATGAGTGCAGTAAGTTGCTTGGTTGTAATTCTGACTAAAGGTTTGTAGTGACCAGTTAAGTAATCCCCAAGCCTAATGACAACAATGTAGAGTCTAGTAAGTAGTGTGTTGGCTTACTAGGCGTAAGGCCACGATTCAAACGCCAGGTCAGACATTGAAACGAGATATGAAAAAATATTTCTTTGGCGACTTACTCTCGGCAGATTTCTGGCAAAAACTGTGAGAGTAATTAAAATTGGTATGAAAAGTCTCTCAAAAATCTGTCGTTCGTAGTCGACTTTAACCTGTACGTCCCGCCTCTTATGTATAAAAAATTAACGCAGACATAATGGGTTGTGTGCATAGCTGCCAGATAAATGAGGCACCAATTCGTCAAATATTTGAGAAAAAATCGTCAAAATCGTCAAAGACGTTTATTAAAATCGTAAAAAAATCGTCAGAAATTGTAAATAAATAAATTAAAATTATTTAGAAACCAAAATTATTTCTATTGTAGTAAAACATATGAAGTCAATATATGTACATATCTGAGTTCAATGTTTAACAAAGAATTTATTGGAAATTAAAAGCTAGCGTCCCTCATCTTCATTTAATATTTTTTTTTTCCAAAAATAAAGAAATTGTGATCATTGGTGCCTTAACGTCTATTTTGCGGTTTCTCGACCGTGTACAGGATAGGCCATAGTATCTCGTTAATGACGGTAGTGTATCCAACTCCATTGAATCATTGGAGCATCGTTGCAATGTGGTTTGTGTTTCAATGTTCTGTCGATACTATAAAATGGTTTTGCTTGAATGAAATAAAGCGACTTTTTCCCGAAAGTCATATATTCCTACATAACGCTCGTATTTTTCGGCCAGCACATCCGTATGTGGTCGATTGGGCAGTGGATCGTACACTGCATTACAGTAAAAATACGGTTTTTAATCGGACTGTGTCGGTATGTGGAACTCAATTCTTGCAGAGGTTTATCCTGTTACTTATGGTTTAAAAATATACAAGGCTAGTGTCCATAAACTCTGATCTCTTTTTCCTTATTCTCATAACATAGTTCCAAACTTAATGCCATCCATCCCCTGAGTGCTGGTCGTACAAAAAAAAATAAATAACGGCGCTTGCCCTTGGTTTTCCGATGGCAATATTAGAAGCTATACTAGAATTTTTAAAATAGTCTGCAACGACTTGTGATATATTATTCTCAATTACAAGGTCATTTAGGAGTTGAAATTTTTCAGCTTTTAAGTGATTAAAAAGGAATAAAATACAGAAAAATCATCACAGGTATTCGAAAGTAACTTAAAAATATAATACTTTACTCTTTGTTTTTGCTAACATAAATTTCCAATAGTAACAATTGCAAAGTAAATACAAAGCTTTAAGTGGATTTTTAATTTCCATCCGGAGCAGTTGTAGTTCACAGCAAAACAATAAATTTATCAAAATTTCAAACTGTTTTTGTTTTATTAGATTTTTAAATTTAAACTTTTTGATCGCCAACCCATTATATTTACTCACATTATCCTTATATCTAAAATGTAAAATTCATAATGCAGAGACCATATGTATGTGACGTATGAGTTATATTTAATTCCATTAGTTTCATACAAATGACAAAATCGAAGTTTTTTTATTGCATACTTTTCAGGGTAACTATTCCAGTACGTGTAGTATGATGCGTATGAGTAATATTGTTCAAATACAATTAAAAAGAAAGTATACCCCATAAATCGTAAAGAATATGACTGAAATTTTTAATTTCTAAAAATTTGTCAAAATAAGGGCATAAATCGTCAAATCGTCAATGTGATATTTTTGGAGCTGAAAATCGTCAAAATGACGATAAATCGT
This sequence comes from Sarcophaga subvicina, assembly GCA_936449025.2. Lineage (NCBI taxonomy): Eukaryota > Metazoa > Arthropoda > Insecta > Diptera > Sarcophagidae > Sarcophaga > Sarcophaga subvicina. Next base: position 107,237,425 of record OW388083.2, on the reverse strand, counting down.
CAAATCTGGCAGCTATGGTTGTGTGAGAAGCTTGGTTATAATCCTGACTGAAGGGTTGTAATGGCCAATTCTGTATGTAATAACAACAATTTTAACAGATAGTTTTTACTTTCCTATGGAAATCTCTTGGAAATATTGTGCAAAATTAATAAAATTGTAATGAAATATGTTTTATTGGTGTTAAAGGACAAAAAAACTAATACTTCATGATGATACAAAATAATAAACCTTTCGAATCTTATACAACTTCTTATAAAGATTAAAAAAAGATATGAAGCGACAGAAAAAATATACAAAAATTATAAAAAACGTAACATAATACATAAACCTTGTTCTATTTTTCGTGGCAACAATAACCTACAAAAACCTGACAAATTCCTTTTCCACAGCATATTTGAAAGATATTGAAAGAAATAATCTGTAAAATAATTGCTTATTCAGATTATAAGATATTATCGTATCCTGCCTTCCTTAATGCCATAGTTATGTATGCAGTCAGCCTTTAATGATATTTTTATAGGCTCTTATAATATTATAACTAACAAAACCTTTTTATAGCCACGAACTAAACTAAATAATATCCGTTGTCATCATTTATTAAATATTTTCAATTATATTTTCCAATACAATTAAAGCATTTTGAATACGTTTTAAGTCTTTAATTCTACTGCCATAATATGTATTCGTATTCGTATGCCAAAATGCTGCCACATGATGAAGAATATTTTGCCTTTTCTATGTTATGTGCTGGCACATATTAGTTAATCCCTTGTCACTCTACATAAATCGTTTTTGTAGTCGTTTTTTTATTATTTTCTCATTTTAAATTGTTTCTCTCTTCACCATGCATAAAAATATGAATCATGTTATCGATAACAAAGCAAAGTGGTAGTTTTTGTTTTTTGCCAACTCACCTGTCCACCGGGTGCTGGTGCACCCACAGTATTTGCAATTGTTTGCAATACTTCCATGTATAATTTTTCATTTTCCTCTTGTTTGTCTATGGAATCTTCAGCAATGTTGGGCGGTTCCCGTTCATTTTCATGATGTGCCTCGGCACGTGCCTCAGCAGCACGCGTCGCTGACATACGACGATTTTCCCGTTTCCATCCTAACGATGTGAAATTCTCAAAATATGAACCATCCGTCTCCTTAACACTAAAAGAATATTAAAGGAGAACAAAAAAACAAAATAAATAAATTTATTATACAATAAATAATATTAACAATAATAAAAATAATAAGAGTGAAAATTTGTATTAAATTTAAATGAACAATTAACACGAGACTTTTTATCAAATCCGTTTTTTAAATTTTTGCGATATAATCTTTGTTGTCAGTCGTTTTGTACAGCGTTAACAGTGTTAACCCAAAGCTATGCTGCAACTTACTACTACTCGTGGTACAATATGGGTTAAATTTTGAAAAACATAATTCGTTTGGCTTAAATCGTCTTTCATAATTAAGGTGTGTGATTAATAATTGTGTTAATAATTATTAACAATATAAATGAAATTATAATTTTAATTATTATTTTCATATTAAATAAGTGTTAAGTGTATTAATTTCCAATAAAAAATTGTCAAGTTCTGTGAATAACATTGTGTGGTTAATTTGAAAAAAAATTTATTACAAACAAACAATATTTATGAAACAATTTATCAAAGACTACAACATACAGTGAGCGTCAAAAGAAACTGTACATTAAAAAATATATACATTAATAGATTACCGTTATTTTTTTAAAATTAGTCACCTTTTTAAAATTGAAACAAAAAAATTACAAAAAATTACGTAATATTGTCAAATTTTTTTGTGCACTCTTCTTAATACTATGTTCAGACATGCACTTATATTGAGTAAATCGCAATAAACGGCATTATTGATCTCAATAGTTCATATAAAATGTCAATTAATTATTGCTCAATAAATTCATAAATTGTTATAATATTGATTAAAACTTGAAATACAGCACTGTCATAAGTACGTTCAGTGAGCACATTACAATTTTCCGAACACTTTCTATTGATATTTGACAACTCAACAAAAAAAACAATGTTGTTGAAACAACCAGCTGTTTTGTTTATCAGCTGTCAAATGAATATTGAATAAGCAGCTGAACTGCGTATATTATTATGTCTGAACACTTAAAATATTGTAATCAATAAGCCGAATATTAACTCAACAAAAGTGCGTTTTGACACTCACTGTTTATGTGTAATTAACGGTAGTAATAAATCGTGTTAATAAATTGAAATTAAGTGTGATAGTTAAAGCAACAATTTCAATTTATTGAAATGCAAATAAAAATTAAATTTGATGCCAACATACGCTCTTTAATGCATCTTTAAATAACCATTTCAGACTGTAGTACCCATATTGTATAACACAGTATGGCTGTGGAAATCAATACTTGTGGTTATTTGAATTCGATTTCCTTAATTTCAATTAAAAAAAGAAAAGAAAAACAATTTTCCTGAAATTCAATTTCAATTTCTTGCATAAACAGCACATTTGTACGGAATTCATTTCAATTATGTTTGCTGTTGCCTGCTTATTATTTTCTCGTTTTTGTTGCTGTTGTTGTTATAGTTAATGAAAATTTATTGTGTAATCAGCATAAAACCTCCGATGGCTAAATACAAATAAAAGCCAATGAAAACACAATGCACAACACAATACTTGTGATTAAAAAAAAATACAAAACTTTTTATACGAGGGTAATTTGAGAAATTTAATGGATCAGTGGTCAAGAGAGTAGTGTGGTAATCTGTGAGCATAGAAGATAATGGCTTGATTTCTATCAGACATTATGGTCAGTTATGAGGACGCCGTAGTCTAGTAGGTAGTATGTTAGCTTATTAGATGTGAGGCCTCCGTTCAAGCCTCAGGCTAAACACCTCCAACAAAACGAAACGATGGAAAAAATATTTCTTCGTCAGCAGGCTCTCAGCAGATTTCTGGCAAAAACTCTGAGAGTAAAAATAAAATTTTCATGAAAATTTTCTCAAAAATATGTCGTTCGGAATCGACTTTAAACTCATGTATAAAATTAACACACACAAAATTGGTGATGCTAGCAGCTAGGTTGCAATCCTGAGTAAGAGGTTATAATGACCAAGAATGTATGTATACACACACAGTTACTAAAGTATACATACGGTTAACAAATTTCAGAAATCTTTTAACCAAGACCGTCTTAAAATCGAGGAAGTTGTCAGACAATTATAAAGATTTTCAACGAAAACGGATTGGTTAAAAAAATTCTGAAATTTGTTAACCGTATGTATACTTTTGTGGCTGAGTGTATGTATTATGGTCAGTTACATCCATATTTGTCAGAAGGATAAGTGTAGACAATAAGTAGTATTTTCATAAGCTCTGTTATTTCAAAATGCTTCTTCTCATGACGTCAAATACACAACAGAAAAGGCAAACCATGCATGTGGAATAGTTTACAACATATGGAGTTCCTCTCCGACTTTATACGCGATCTAAGACCTGAATATTCAGGTGGTAATGCATGCGAGACCGCAAAAAAGATTCGTACTCTTTCGTCACCTAATTTCTTTGCAAATTATTGGCATGCATTTAATAGTGACATGAAATCGCCGTAATCTAGTAGATTTTAGACATGAGGCCGCTCTTGAACGAAGTATGAAAATATATTTCTTTGGCGACTTTCACTCACCAGATTTCTGGCAAAAACTCTGGGAGTAAATAAAATTGCCATGAAAAGTCTCTCAAAAAGTCTGTCGTTCGGAGTCGACTTTAAACCGTAGATCCCGCTACTCATGTATAAAATTAATACACACAACATAAGTGGTGTGAGAAACTAGGATGTAATCCTGGCTAAAGTGTTACTCACTTACTTAATTTGCCATTAACAACCCGATTAACGGATTTCGGCCTTCCTTAACACGTCTTTCCAGGCGCCTCTACTTTTTGCGCGCCTACGCCAGTTGGTCACACCAATTGAAGACAGGGCTTTCTCGATTTTGTCCTTCTAACGCAAATAAGGTTGTCCTCTTAGACGACTTCTGCAGATCCCTGCATCAAATACCCGTCTCGCCGGAGCATCCTTCTCCATTCGAACGACATGGCTGAGCCAGCGCAACCGCTGGATTTTAATATGCTGCACAACGTCTATGTCGTTGAGAAGCTCATACAGTTCACTGTTGGATCGTATGCGGAAATCATACTAAGAGGTTGTAATGACCAATTATGTATGTATGTAACTGAAACTAAATTGTTCTGAATCGAACTTCTTTGGGGCCATAAATGGATAGAATAAATTGAATTTAATCTGACATCATAGTGGCTTGTCTTCCAAGTAATTGTAAAAGATCTTCTGCATCACGTTGTATTTAAAAAAAAACATGATATGATGCATAAAGCCTGGGATAATAATCAGTCATTGCCCATGATGACATTATGGATTCTGTTGCATTTTATTTGCAAAATTTTTAAAATTTCATTGTTTTATTTCCATTTTTTTACATGGCATTGTCGTTGTTGTAATTTTTTTTATCATGTAAATTTTTGCATCACCCCCTTCACCCTTAAAATGAAGTGTTAAAATTATTTATATGCTTCTCTTCTTCTTTTTTTCCATTGTATTCACACAGAGGCATTAATTTTTTTCTTCTCACTTCTCCGCTTCTTTCTACGATCATAACGGCTACAGGAAGGAGCTTCCTCCTCTGAATTAAGTGGATTTATTTGAATAACAGAAGAAGAGGAAGAGGAAGATGAAAAAAATTAAAAACATAAAATAAAATGCAGGCGGCAACATAAAACAGGCAGAGATTACAAGAAAGAAACAAAAAAAAGTGAAGCTTAACAGAGAACACACACAGGTCAGCTCAGCTCAGTTATGGTTAAGCATTGTAGCACAATAACAGTGAAAATAAACTGACTGACAGCCATTAAATAATGCTGGCGTCATTTATGGACCCAACAACAATTGCAGTTACACAGTAAGTTATAAAAACAGAAACCAAAATGCCATGGCAAATGGACTTATAATTTGCTTTTTTCTGAAATTAAATTTTGTCTTCGAACTAAAACCGGAGAAAATAAATGAAATTGACTGTGACTTGAGCATAATAGGGGGGCTTTAACTCTGTGCACTCATCACGTGGTAAATAAAATGGAATTGTTTAATAGCATTTAATGAATAAATGCGTTGCAAGTACTTTCGAGAGAGTACTCCATCAAAATTGCATTTCATTTCCCATTGAATGTGGTGTGGTAAAACGTTAAGAAGGATAATAATAGATGATCTTAAAACTATACAATCTGGTGCACGAACACCGCAGAGGTCATGCCCATATCATACATAACATAATTGGTCACTACAATTCCTCAGTCAGGATTACAACCTAGTTTCTTACACCACTTATGGTGTGTGTGTTAATTTTTATACATGAGCGGGGAGACCTTCAATTTAAAGTCGACTCTGAACGACGAATTTTTGAGAAACTTTTCATGGAAATTTTATTTTCTCTCAGAAATCTGCTGAGATTAAATGGCCGTAGAAATATATTTTTATATTTCGATTCGTTAGAGATCTCTGACCTGGGATTTGAACCGTGGCATCACGTCTAATAAGCCAACACACTACTTACTGTTAGTTTTGGATCTACCTGACCCCTCCTCTATAGTTAAATTCGCTTTCGATCTTGATTTAATATCGACAATGCTAGGTGGATTATATCACTACACCTCCTATCGAACGTCATCCAAGTATTCACTGGCAATTCAAAATCACACGACACGTTCGAATGGGAAATCCTTTTGCAATTAATTGAATCTTAGGCTGTCTTTAAAACAATTGAATTATTGTAGTAATATTCTAGATAACATAATAGCTATGTAGATAAATGTGAAACTAATTCAAAATCCGGGTCTATTGACAAGGAATATTGAAAGGAAAACGTCTTTAAGATCCCAAGAGCCTATGTACATTAAGTCGAAGATTAAGTAGGAACTTGATAACAGGAAAGGAAATAGCATAATTAAGGTTAAGTTAAACTAGTAGCCGAATCATTTGGCACAGCTTACTTAGCTCTTGTATGGTCCCATCCTAAAACAGATATTGTCTATTCCATCATATACTCCTGGTTGATATATCTCAACCATCCCGAGAGTCTTATGAAGGTGTGAATTTTACTCAAATCGCCTTTAGTTAGACATGTTTTGTCACTCAATTCTGAGTGTCCAAGAATTCTGCTTCTTCGATTCCCAAGCACCGGACATGACAGGTAAGATGTTGTGTGGTCCCCTCCTTTTTCCGCATCATTGCACCTTCTGCAGAAATCGTTCTGAGGTATTCCTAGGCTCCTAAGGTAAACAAGATGTTGTGTCGTCCCCTCCCATTTTCCTCATCGTTGCACCTTCTGCAGAAATCGTTCTGAGATATTCCTAGGCTGCTAACGTAAACACCCAGAGGCCAGTGTCCCATTATCACTGGCATAAGGTTCCTTAGATGGAATCGTTATAGCTTCAATGCAAATTCTGTTCTAAATTTATTCACGTCGGGCCAGATCAGCATTGTGTCTGTCTCTAAACGAGGGTTCATTATCCCACCTTATCTCTGCCAATGAATTTTTTTTTGCGATCATTTGTTTAACTCTCTGCAGAGAAGCGCCTCTCTCATGTAGAAATTCATTTGAATTTTCCGTTGTGCCAACATTAGCAAGTGCTTTGCACTTGTTGTTACCTTCGATGTTCTCTTGTCCTGGAACCCAAAAGGGGGACATCCGACATTGTTTGACAACCTTAGAAGTGGTGTACACACTCACACGTAGGTTAGATTTTGTTAGTAGATTTAACCACATTCTAAATTGGAAACTTCATAGCAGTAATAACGAAACACTGGCCTTAACGTAAACTCCCTCTAAGGTTGAAAAGAATTCACCATGATCTGTCCAGCAGCTGTAACTTAGAAGAAGTAAATTAAGTATGGGAAGCTGTGCTCCTTTATCGCGCAAAAGCATTGGTTACTATTAAGCACTGATGCAGTAACCTTGAGAGTATTCGAGAGAAAAGTAAGATCTTCGGTCCAGTGCAAGTTGGTATTGATTTCTGCATCCAATCTACAAAGGAGCTATATGAACTCCACAACAACATGGACGTTATGCAGCGTGTTAACATACAACTGCAACTCTGGCTCGGCCATGTCGGCGAGTCTGGTTTTGGTGGTGAAGAGGACGATCTTGTTTGCATTGGATAGACTAAATCGAGGAAGCCCTGTCATCGATTGGTGTGACCAACTGGCTTAGGCGCGCAAGAAGCAGAGGCGCTTAGAAGAATGTGTTAAGGTAGTCCGAAATCCGTTAATTGGGTTGTTAATGGCCCAAGTAAGTAAGTACGTAACAGAAAATTTTTGTGCACCTAGACTTTTTCGCCAAAACTTCTGCCCCTTGAGATTATTTCGAGTCCATGACTTTATGAAATTAGCAAGATGGCTGAATAATGTCAGAAAGGAATTGCATGCATACGTACAAGCGATGGTATTAAAGGGCTATCCATTTCGTGGTTATAAAAGAATGGGACTAGAATTCGACTTCTGTCAAACTAAGTTGTGTAACGAATTTTTTTCTTTTCAGTTGAAAGTCTGACATTGGCGAAAATAGATCGCTTAACTATCACACAACGCATAAAAATGATCAAAACCTACTACAAAAATGGACGGCAATTTTTCGAACAAAATTTTCTTCAGCGATGAAGCACATTTCACACTCGGTGGGTATGTTAATAAACAAAATTGTCGTATCTGGGCTTCTGAGAATCCTCAAGTAATTGAAGAGAGGCCATTACATCCAGAAAAAGTCACTGTTTGGTGCGCTCTTTGGTCCGAAGGTGTGATTGGACCTTACTTCTTCGAAAACGACGATGGAACGACTGTCACCGTCAATTCGGAACGTTATGGTCATATGATAACCGACTTTTTTTTGCCTGCTATTGAAGAATACGACTTGGCGAATATGTGGTTGCAACAAGACGGTGCCACATGCCACACAACTCGAGTGAATATGGCTTTATTGCAAGAGACATTTCCTGGCCGCGTAATTTCTCGTCGTGGCAATAACAACTGGTCACCAATTAGACATTTTTTGTGGGGCTACGCGAAAGACCGTGTCTATGCAGATAAACCTTCAACTCTTGAGCACTTAAAAACCAACATTCGTCAAGTTATGGCTGAGATACCGCACAATATGTGTCAAAAAATGGTCGAAAATTACCTCAAAAGAATCAATGCTTGCAACACTTCGCGTGGAGGGCATTTAAATGATGTAGTGTTTCACACATAATGTCAACGTTCAAACTTTACAATAAAACAAGAAATATCATGAAAAAAATATTTTATATGTGTTTTATTTACGTTTACTTTTGAAACCACGAAATGGATAACCCTATATAATGTCAGCTCAAAGAACTGCCAACTTAGCCTAGCATAATGCATAAAAAATTGCTCATAGCTAACAATGGAACAAAATAACTTTGTGCCACATTGTTTTAGCATGAAAACTCCTCTCGAACGGACTAAATGCCATCGAATAATACATACATACGTACATAATTCAGTCCGGATTTCGACCTAGCTTCACACACCACTTATATTGTGTGTGTTAATTTTACACATGAGTGGCGGAACCTACAGTTTAAAGACGATTCCGAACGAGAGATTTTTTGAGAAACTTTTCATGGCAATTTCTTATTTACTCTCAGAATTTTTCCCAGATATCTGCTGAGAGGAAGCCAACGAAGAAATATTTTTTTTTCATATTTTCATTCAGTGGAGATGAACATTCTGACCTAAGTGTCTGACCTGGGTGTCTGACCAAAGCAAACCTTCTTAGTTATTGGAATCTAGCAGCATATGTTCTACGATATGGTTTTTATTTTATTTATGATTTATGGAATGTAATTTCAAATATTACAATAGAATTATAACAGTTATTTTATATTGTTGTTGTTCCTAATGTTTTTGTATTTCCAGAGCCATAAAATTTGAAAACGATGATTATTATCCACAATAAATTATACAAATAAAAATGTGAAGAAGACCAAGGCAAAACAGAAAAAACCAATTTAACCCTTTTTCAACCATTGCACAACCATTTTAACAATTTCATTGTGTGTCCTTCAATCATTACAGCGGTGCGGTCTTACTGATGGACATTCATTCAATATTTTTCTGTTAATTTTTATATTTTTTTTTCTTCATATTTTTGCCTCAAAAGACATCAACAATATGTTGCAATTGTTTCGTTAACAGATGAATAGATTGTGCTGTGACGGTCTAACTGTCTGTCTCTATGTCTGTCTGCCTTTTGTGTGACCCTATTTTGTGTCGCCATAACTGGCAATCCCTTGTTGGGTAGACATTCATACCAGTTGCCAGCTGCCAGCAGTTGTCTATGAATTGTTAAGCTTTATTATCCTCCACTTCTACCACTTCATACTGTTGCTTTGGCTTTCCTTTTTTTCTATTTTTCTTTAATAATTTTTTTTATATTTTCTTTTCTTTTCCTTTTCCTTTTTCTTTTTTTTTGTTTTTTTTCCCCCAAAAATTTTAAACTTTTCAAGTCTGAATACGTATGTATGTATGTATTTTGCTTGTAATATTCTGTCAAAGAATATGTTTTCTTTCTTTTGTTAAGTTCCTGTATATATGAATACTGCTGCTGAATATTAAATTAGAATTTTAAGTATCTTAGTGACCTTCTTGTCTTCTTGTTTTTCTGTTTTCTTTTTTCTAATTTTATATTCTTATCTTTGTCATCTTTCTCAATAATGACTGACAAAATCAGTTTTACTTCATAAAATATGATTGGAAATGAACTTTTCCTTCTTCTAATCTTCTTCTACTTTGTCCCCTCAAGCAATCCAAATAAAATTTCTTAAACTTTATAAATATTCGAATTGCTTTTGTCTCCTCATTTTCGAATCAATTTTCATATGACATATTAAACTAAAGTCACTTATTTAAATAGAAATTCTTCCATTTTCTCCCTCAAAAAAAAATTATTGAATTCTGCTGTTTCTTCTACTATTTTTCTGACCATTTATGACTAGCCTTGAAAGAAAGAAAAGAAAACAAAATTAAAAAAAATATTCGTATTTTTTCTTGTTATTCATAAGGATTATTACAACGTTTATCTGTCATTATTGTGCCGGGTGTCAATATTAACTGGCATTTTTAAAAATAGACCGGCCACCCTGCGTATACGTAATAATAATAGAAAATGATAAACATGAAATCAATATTACGTATACGTCACACATTGCTTTTTATAAGGTTAGCAATACACACATACATACATACTTATTTAGAAGGTCTGCCTACAGTGTGGTTTAAGAGAAAGTTTACATTTGTGTACACTAGTTTGAGCGGAGAAGTTTAATTGCTATAAGACTTTTCTCACCAAATGTACGCATAAGAGTTTAACAATATAATAATGTCTACGGTTTTTAAAGCATTTACAATTTCCTTCTGAATAAAAGTAAAAAATAAAAAATATGATAAAAACACGTACAAAATAAATATACATCTGTTACTCTACATGTTATAGATTTGAAATCTACCCTTCCTAGTTCAATTCATACATCACATAATTGGTCATTACAAGCTTTCACTGAGGATTACGACCTAGTTTCTCACACCACTTGTGTTGTGTGCATTAATTTTTATACAAGAGTGGCGGGACCTACAGTTTAGAGTCGACTCCGATCGACGACAGATTTTTGAGAAACTTTTCATAACAATTTTTTTTACTCTCAGATTTGTTGCCAGGAATCTGCAGAGAGGAAGTCATGGAAGAAATATTTTCTTCATATTTCGTTCTTTTGGAAATGTCTGTCCTGGGGTTCAATGCACCAACACTTTATTTAGCATCAAAATGCATGAAGAAGTTGGGATCATACTCCGATTGCTGATTGAAATAAGAAAAGCTATCTTGAATTACAGTTTAATAGATTTGTTTGAAGCAATAAAAATAAAAGAACTAAAATTTTACATGAAAAGTTTCTCAAAAATCTTTCATTCGAAGTTACACTGTAGGTCGCTCGACTTATGAATAAAAACTAACACAACATGGGTGGTGCTGAAAAGGCAGGTCGTAGTCCTGACTAAAAGTTTGTGCAATTAAGTACAGTACGCTCACTAAAGAAACTGTTCACTAATAATCAAATTCTACCAATCACCAGAGTCAACATTTACCATTTAAGGAGAGTGACCGACAAAAATTTGACAATATTTTGAAATTTTTTGTAATTTTTTTGTTTCAATTTTTTAAAACTGGCAGTGAAACAATTTTAAAATAAAAATAACCGGAATTCATTAATGTATATTTTTTCTTAATATACAATTTATTTTGACGTTCACTGTATGTAAGTCGTTTAAAGCAGATATTAAAAGCATATTGAATAATGCTTTTGTGCGATTCAAATACTGGAATGATTGACCATCTGCTTCGTACTAAAATTCTATATTTTGGAATCCCCAAAAAAATTAAGCATGTAGCAGGCATGAATGCATTAAATAGTGCATGCATGGTAGCCGATAACACCTTGGGCCATGACATTTCCCCTAATTTAGATGGTATACATGTATGAAGATGAAAAATATTTTCGCTATATGCATTGCAACATATGAACAACTAGCGGTCTTTTGAAACATTATAAAATGCGTGAGAAATACTTCAAGTTCTTCTTTAAACTAAGCTTTGATTCAGCTCTACGCATGCACGTCTTAATTGCTCCTTTAAAAGAATTTAAAATTTTACCCGAATATATGGTCAATTCACACAAGCCGTTGTATCGTTGTATTCATTGTATTGTTGAAAGAACATACAACAGTGTGTGATTGTTGTTGATATTTTTCATATAAAAATCCGATACACTTATACACATTTTTTCCATATGTTTTTAAAAGTTGTATTGGTTTCATGCTATCAAATTGTGTGAATCAAAAAATGTGTATATGTTTTCATATGTTTTTAAAAAGTTGTGTTGGTTTCGGGCTATCAAATTATTTGAATGCCACGAGATACACAATACAGCATAGCATTGAGCGTTCACAAACAAACAAATGTATTCAATACAACATACACGATACAAACTCGTGTGAATTGCCCAATAAATTTGCAGCAAAAAACAAACGAAACTTCAATCTACAATTAAATTGCACAAACGAAAGTGCAGTATAGCTGCACAATAAGCTGCGAGAGGGTATTCGAAACTTCATTGGAACTGTCAAGTTAACAGACAACGAACAAAACTTGTTTAAATCCGGAGAAGACTGATGGCGTAGGATTGGATTTACCACTCCATACTTTGACGAAACTATTATGATGCATTAGATATGAATAAACAAGAGCTCTTTAGCTAGCTTGAGAGACCCGGTCTTGAATGTTGTTATTCTCTATGGCCTCATCACTAGCTTAAAATAATTTAAGCGAGACTAGAGCTAATCTACACTCCTGCTATGTATCCATGACAACGCATATTGAATTTACGATTTTAGATTCGAAATATTTAAAACAAAAATAGTTACTTACCCCGAATTTGAGCTGGGATCTACTTCAGGCCATGATTGTCGCCTTTTACAAAACGCCAACGGTGTACGTTGCGCTCCATCTGGCTGATGATGTGGTGAATTACGCTGGCGAAATGAACCTGTACGTGGTGGTGCTAAACATTCCAGAGCTCTCGATTGTCGCCGTGATCCTAGAGGTGTACTAGAGGCGGAATTTGCACCAGTTTGTGGTGGAGTACTAGTGGGGGCTGTTGTTACACCGGGTGTTGGTACGACTTTTGGATAGCCTGTTGGAGATAAAAGAAAAGTGTTAAAGAAATGAAGAAAAACCAGAGCAATGCAGTTAAATATATTCATTTTCATTGAGTTGAATTTTTGGGTGATTGGCATGCTTTTTTCTAGTTTGCCAGGGAAGTCAAATAAATAGTAACGAATCCGAGATAGGGCCGTAAAAATAATTCGTAGCCTCATTAATGAACTTTCGCATTTTTTAAACGAAATTAATTTTTTTTCTTGAAATCCCCCGATAGTCTGCTTTCAATGGCTGTTAACCACTAAATAAAGGTGCAGTTTGTTCAAAAATTGACAAAAGTCAACCTATAGATGTAGTGTTACTGTCTCTACAAGACACTTATCCTACCCGTGCTTCTTTATGACGCAGAGGCATGGACACTATTAAGCACTGCTGCAGCAGCCTTGAGAGTGTTCGAGAGAAAAGTCCTACGAAAGATCTTCGGTCCAGTGGGAGTTGGCAATGATTTCCGCATCCGATCCAACAGTGAGCAGTATGGGCTCCTCAACAACATAGACGTTGTGCAGCGTATTAACATCCAGCAGCTGCTCTGGCTTGGCCATGTCGTTCGAAAGGAGGAGGATGCCCAGGCGAGACGGGCATTTGATGTGGGGATCTGCGGAAGTCGGCGAAGAGGACGACCTTGTTTGTGTTGGAAGGACTAAAATCGAGGAAGCCCTGTCATCGATTGGTGTAACCAACTGGCGTAGGCGCATAAGAAGCAGAGGCGCCTGGAAGGATGTGTTAAGGCAGGCCGAAATCGGGTTGTTAATGACCAATTAAGTAAGTAAGTAAGTTACTGTCGAAAGACAGGAGTCAAGTTACAGATGTATTGCAACGCTCAACAGCCATCAGACATTTTCCTCTGTTTCTGCTAACAGACATCTGTAACTTGGCTATTGTCAACATATGAACAAACTTGCCTGTTCCCATAAGAGGCAGACTAAACTTTGTGGTTTTATTTCGTTCCCCAAGACATAATCGATTCCTACTGTATTTATTTATAACCCCAACTGTCTATACTTACCTAGTAAAGGATTTGTAGCATTTGGATTGCCAATAACAACACCACCGGGTGGATAGCTGGCACCACTCGACGACCCTGGCGAACTGCCTACACTTGGTGCGACCACATTAAATATGCTGCTTGATCCGGAACTCTGCAAGCCAGGCGTGGGGCAAGGTGTCAAGGCACCAGACAACTGCAAAGTACTAGCCGATGTACCAGATGTCGATGAAGATTGTGACTGATGCTCACTGGACTCTTGGCGTGAAAGTGAAAAACGTCGATTGCCCAAACCCAAACTGCTTATGCCACTCGTAACATACTGTTGCATGGAACTTAAAAAACTCATGTTGGCATTTACACTGACACCAATACCCGTATAAATGTGCTGTGTGTAGAGGCCAAGACAATTCTAATTTGATTTAATTGCTCGTGTTTTTTTGTTGTTGCTTCTGTATGCTTTGGAAACTCGTGTTAATTTTTGTGCTTTTAAAGTCTTTTTCTTAAATTCTTGAAATTATGATGGTTGTTGCTGTTGTTGTTGTTGTTGTTTATGTTTTGTTAATAAATTTTGTTTTTGTATTCTTTTTTTTTGTATGTACAATGAAATATTTTTGGTCCTGGTTTCCTTTTTGTTTTATGAAGTATTTTTTATAATTTGTTGTTGTTGTTGCTGTTGTTGTCTTGTCACAAAAGCGTTTTTAATTGCTTACAATTTATATTTAATTAAATTTCAATTACTTTTTCATGTTATTTCGCTGGTATTTTATTGTGAATCTCATTCCATTTTTTTTTGTTTGTTTTATTCATGGGTATTACAGTCATTCATTCATTCATTCATTCATTTATTCATTCATTTATTCATTCATTTATTATTCTTCAATATTACTACGTAGAATATTATTTCGTTGATGATAATTTTTTATTCTTTTCTTCTGTTTCTCTCTCTCATTTAATTTTTTTTTTAAATAATTTTTAATGATGACAACAATGATGACAAACTGGCTGACTGATGACAGTATAAATGACTGACTGGGCTGACACAGGGCTGACTGAGTTGATTTGCTTGGTACACGGCTGACTGACTGACTGACTGTTTGTAAATCCAGCCTAATTAAAATGTCTTCAAATGTTTATCTGCATCTCGTCAGCAATACTTTTCCCCCTTTTTACTCCTTTTACTCTCCCGATTGAGATGATGTATCTGTAATGATGCCAAAAAAAAGTATATTTTTTAATATTTTTTTCTTTGTTTTTTTTAAATAATTCTGTTTCGAAAGAGATAAGAATACTCAGCATATGTCTCTTTTTTATCTGCTTGTAAAGTATTTTTTTATTATCATTTAAATATCATTCAAAAATAATATGAACAAAAGTTTTCAATTTTTGTAAATCATTCCATAATAACTGGCAACAAGAACAAGTTCAAGTACAAGTACTCTCAGCACATGATTATCCCCGAAATGTTTAAATAATCATTGTAATTGGAATTCTAAGAGTACGCACGAGAACGAAAGGATTGAAAATGATTTTTATTTTTATTTTTTAAGCATAAAAAGGTCCTTAAATATGTATAACAAACATTTTTTTATGTTTTAACGTTTGAAATTTAAAAACAAGGAAATAATAATAACAACAATTTTACTTCAGGTATACATACAGTGAGCATCAACAGAAATTGTACATTGAAAAAAACCTGTGCATTAAAAAATTCCGTTTATTTTTATTTTAAAATTGTTTCATTTAAAATTTTTTAAATTTTTATGTTTTTAAAATTGAAAAAAAAAATTACAAAAAATTTCAAAATATTGTCAAATTTTTTCGGCCACTCTCCTTAAGTGGTAAAAGTTGAGTTTAGTAATTGTTAGAATTTTATCCTTAGTGTACAGTTTATTTTGATGCTCACTGTATGTGATGTGTTATAGTGATTCAATCCTAGATTCAAACCTTAGAGAAGGTTTAGTAGAGATTTCATCATTCATTAAAACTTTACATCTTGAAAGTTTCGAGGCTCCAACTGGCCAGTTAGATTATCGAACTTCTTAGAAAGTTTATAGAATGTGCCACCTCTTAGAGGGTGTAGGACTCAATTAGCAATTCTCACCACTATACGCTACACATGTTCACAGAAAGCGTTGTTTATAGGCAACGCTAACTGATCTTTAAAGTCAGTATTGCTACAGCAGCTAATCACTTGCTTAGCCGAAAAAAACTTGATTGAAATTGGAACAAAGAAGAAAGAAAATAAAATGATTGAAACTGCCTTATGTGCCTCAAGGGAATGCAAAAGTTATCCATTTCTGTGTTTAAAAACCGATGTTGAACAAACCACACATAAAGCTATGATTTCAATGAAACTTTTATTCCATTATAATGCTCCGATGAAATATAATGTCAGTTAAGTAATCTCCAATAGATAGTTGCCGTAGTCTAGTACGTAGTATGTTGGCTTATTAGACGTAAAGCCAGGATTCAAGCCCCAGGCCAGACATCAAAACAAAATACAAAAAGAATTTCTTCGGCGACTTCTTTTCAGTAGATTTCTGGCAAAAACTCTGAGAGTAAATAAAATTGCCATGAAAAAGTTTCTCAAAAAAATTTGTCGTTTGGAGTCGACTTTAAACTGTAGGCCCCGCCCGACTCATGTATAAAATTAACACACACACACAACGTACATAAGTGTTGTGGGAAGCTAGTTCATAAACCTGACTAAATGGTTGTAATCAACAATTAGGTACATGCACTTGAGCATGATCAATGTGCAGAAGATAATTCTAATTCAAAGCTTTTACTAAATGACACTTGAGGTGAAAGATATTTAACAGTTGCCAGTCTTGCCAGACTAGCGGTTTTGAAATCTTTTTTTAGCTATTATCTTTTTGGCAACACTGGTTTAAACAGCTCACGCACGTTTCGTGTTTTGTTTCACTGTCAAACATCTTCAGTTTGGTCTATAATTTAACCATGACTCGTCTTACAAACGAACAACGCTTGCAAATCATTGAATTTTATTATCAAAATGCGTGCTCTGTTAAGAAAGTTCATCGCGCGCTTCTTCCATTTTATGGTCAGTTTAATCGATCCACTGCAGCGGCTATTCGGGCTATTTTGACTAAATTTCGCACCAAATTAACATTGTTGTACATTAAACCACCAACACGCTAACATAGAGCGCGAACTGAAGAAAATATCGCAGCTGTATCGGCCGTTCGCAGCAATTGGGCCTCTGTTACTCAACAACGTGGAAAATTTTGCGGAAGGATTTAGGTGTGAAGCCTTTGAAAATACAGTTGGTGCAAGAATTGAAGCCGAACGACTTACCGCAACGCAGAATTTTTGGTGAATCGGTTCTTGGAAAGTTGGCCGAAGATCCATTTCTTTATCGAAAAATTATGTTCAGCGACGAAGCTCATTTTTGGCTCAACGAATACGTAAATAAGGCTACCAATGCATCCAGAAAAAGTCACAGTTTGGTGCGGTTTATGGGCTGGTGGCATCATTGGACCGTACTTCTTCAAAGATTCTGCGAATCGTAACGTAACTATGAATGGTGAGCGCTACCGTGAAATGATATCCAACTTTTTTTGCCCAAAATGCAAGAGTGGTTTCAACAAGACGGTGCCACATGTCAGACAGCACGCGTAACAATGGGCTTATAGAGAGGCGAGTTCGGTGAACATTTTATTGATCGTGCGACTTAACGCCTTTAGAATATTTTTTGTGGGGCTATGTTAAAGCTCATATTTATACAGACAAGCCCGCTTCAATTGACGCATTGGAAGACAACATTGAAGCATTTATTCGCGAGATACCGGCCGAAATGTTGGAAAGAGTATGCCAAAATTGAACTAAGCGGATGGACCATTTGAGGCGCAGTCGCGGTCAACATTTGCATGAGATAATCTTCAAACATTAAATTATATGGACCGTACTATCGATTCAAATAAAGATTTCATGCATTATGTTTAAACTGCTTTACAAAAATCAAATATTTTATAACATTAAGATGTAGAAAAATCTTTTTAAAATTTAAAAATCATTAAATTTCTGCCAGAATATTCCAAAATTATAGATTAATGCGTACTATACGTTACCTTTATTAAATAAAACTTCACAATTAATAAGTTACGTATTATAATTTAGCATCAAACAGATAAGAACGTTCGTTACCACTAACTTGCGACAGATGAAAGCAACAGTTTGCCATACGTATTAACAAATGTAAACAATTAAACAATTTTTATTCGATTGAATGAACTAAAACCCATGTAATCGTTTTAATCAGATTTTCACCTTAAAGTGTTAGAACACAACATTTGATACGAGATACTTTGCTAGAGAAACGACCGACCGAAAGTCAGTAAATGTCGATATGAACACATAGAAATGTATGCATGTACATATGCTTGCAAATGAGTTTTTCTTTTTCCTTTTTAGGTGTTTCAAACTAATTAACAAAATTTTTGCAAAAACTTTTAAACGGTAAGTCTAGATGTATTAGGGTTGTGCGTGAACAGGAAAGAATGGAAAAGAATTTTCAAAAATTTTGAAAAAGTAAAAATTCATTCCCATTCTTTTGCTATTGTAATGGTAAATATATTTAAAATAATTATGTTCTTCGAGCATGTCGCTGATTTTATTTTGAATACCCTATTAATTGTTTTCAAATGTATTTTTTTTTCATTTTCAACATAATGTTCTTGTTACCTGAAAAATTATTTGATAGTTTCATAATAAGATTTACTAGACAATCCCTTAAAGGTGAATACATTAATTTTATATGTTTATAACAGCACGTTGCAACATTTAGAGGCACTTATAGGCAGGCAAAGTTGTTAAGTACCAAAGTTTTGTTTTACATAGACACGTCAGTGATACAAACCATTTCCATATAACTTCCTACACAGAGGATATTATGACGTTAAGGTATGTTAGAATTACTTTAAACCCTGAGAACACGCCAACATTCATAGAATTTTCGGTAATATTCCCGTATATTTAAGACCATCATGTACTGCCAATATTTGTATTACAACGAAGGGCTTTAGAATGCATTCCTTTAAAGCCCTTAAAGACAGGTTCGCACTCAAAAGCAATACCAAACCGAAACTTGATTGAAATTATTAAAGCATTAAAGTACACAAAATTCTTTTAATTGAAGGACAGTGTACTAACAGGAGGCTCTTTGTTACATTTGCCATGGTCTCCTGTTTCCTTTTATATCTGAATTAACCAGAACTACATTGGCTTTTCCTCTATATATTCCTCTGCGAAATTGTCTTCTACTATCAAATTCTTATTACTTTTACTTTAGTGCTTACCCGTGGTATTACAACGGGCCGCTTTGCGTACTCAAGTGAGCTTTTGGATCAAAGCAACAACTCCAGCCTACATTTTTGGAGTGGTAGCTTTGATCCAAAAGCTCACTTGAGCACGTATAGCGGCCCGCAGTGATGTCACAGGTGAGCGCAGTCTCTGTACTGACCAATTTCCTCCAAACCAGGGAAGAAGAAGAAGTTGGTCAGCGCAAGGGCTGCATATTTAAAGCACGACTACCCCACGCTGGAAAATCAGCCCGAAAGTTTGATAAATGAAGTTATATTCTTTACATCAATGGGTGATAACTCCGTCATGCTGACAAGGCTCTGAGAGCCAAATAACCCATATTTGCACCTCGCAACATATGTGCATTGACAAAGAAAGTGGACAACAGTCTTCTCTTCCTCAGCGGATCTGCATCCACGGCAGAAGTCATGAGATGGTAGCTGCACTCTTTCCGCTTGTCTTTCCATAACACAATGACCTGTAAGCAGGACCACTGCGATCGAGATGACGTTACGACCAAGTTCAAGTAACTGGTTGGTGCGGTTTCTATCCATCGAGGGCCAAGTGTGCCTAGCGGTGGAGCAGGACTTCTCATTGACCAAGGGTAGGTTAGCGTCT
The DNA here is from genome assembly GCA_936449025.2 of Sarcophaga subvicina. Classification (NCBI taxonomy): domain Eukaryota; kingdom Metazoa; phylum Arthropoda; class Insecta; order Diptera; family Sarcophagidae; genus Sarcophaga; species Sarcophaga subvicina. Next base: position 107,217,637 of record OW388083.2, on the reverse strand, counting down.
CGAAAGAATTTTCACTCGATGGCCAGCTTGACCGAAGCAAGTGGCACCCCCAAGTCGATCGAAAAGGATTCCGGAAGTAGCGCACCAGCCCTAGCGAGCCCGTCAACCCTGCAGTTTCCCGGAATATTACTGTGCCCTCGGACCCAGATAAGCGTAATTCTGAAGCACCCAGAAAGAAGGTCCATACAGCGGTGACATTCCCCGTCGATCCTGGAGTTGTTCACAACGTTCGACAGAGGTCTTATGGCAACTTGACTATCAGAAAAGATCGAGAGGCGGGTGAAAGGAAAACCGTTGACGTCGATTCATTGAGCAGCCCGGTAGATGGCCATTAAACGCCAAGTATGAATCGTGCAAATTTTTCATACGTTGCTCTTAAGTACAGCGTATTTTAGGGAGAGCATTCTGCGTCAATCGAAACAAACAGTAGTCAGAAGACTACTACAAGGAAGAAGAAGACTACAAGGCGGGTGAGATAAAACTTGGCCTTCAATGTTTTCCAGATAGTTTTTGACCGGCGCCTCAGTTTGTATACGAACATTGTCAAGATGGAAAATTACAACCTCGTGTCTGTTCTCTTATTCAGAAAGTTTTTCATTCAATGCATACTTCAAACGAATTTATTGTTGTCTGTTATCACACCCATGATTGTCTGGCTCGATTTCCGTAGATCGTAATGTATCGCACGCTTGTGATTTCACAAAATACAGAGCATTACCTTGGTGCAATGGATATTCTACTTGACTGCAAATTTTGCTCATTTCCCGTGCTTCACACGTGATTTGTTGCGCTTGGGGTTGTCGTTATGAACACAAATTTCATTGCCAGTGATAATTCTTTTCAAAAATGAATCCTTTTTTAAAGCAATCAAACAGCATTTCAGACATTCATAATCGTCTTCAGTGTTTGCTTTAATTCATCAGGTACCAAATTTTCTTGCTTTTGAATGAATGCTGTTGCTTTGAAACGCTTTGAAATGATTGCTTTAGTCACGTCGTGCAAGCTCTTCTAGCATCTGACACGAATCTTGATCGAGTAATGTTTTCATTTTGTGGTCTTCGAACGTTTTTAGTTGTCCGGGACTTTCTTTGCACTGTATTTTTAATAGAGCATGCTCATCGTATAACTCCATAAGCAAACGATTACTCGCATATGCAGTTTTCTTCTCAAAGTAGTTCAAAAAACTTCCCACAAATGCTGCTTTTTTCGGTAGCTTGAAAGGTTTTTTATCGTGAAAAAAATTGTGATGTGCTTAAGCTCAAGTATAGCTCTTTCAAATGACGTATACATTACAGATATAAGTTAATGCACAAGCAAGTGGTGCCACCTAACGTACACCGGTTTATGAGTAATAGTTCTAATACTTTTTTTTCTCAATGTCCCATCGATTCTGGTGGTCACTATCACAATCAAAAACTACAGAAACCGACTACCTTGTTACATATTTACTTAGGAAGTTCCATTCCAAATATTCTTCAAGGTTTTAAAGAAAATAACTTTTCAGAGAAAATCTTAAAAGTGATTCACGAAATAACCCAATAATTATCACATGCGATTAACTAACTGTACAAATGTAGTAGAAATTTCCATTCATTTCTTAACATAAATACAGAAAAGAAACTGTCTACTAAAGGATAAAATTCTAACAATCACCAAAGACAACTTTTACCACTTAACCCATTCGCTGCCAAGGACGAGTATACTCGTCTTTGACAGGGTATCCCGCACTGCCAAGACGAGTATACTCGTCCTACTTTAAATATATTATAACAGGCAGTCTTTTGAATTAGCAAATGTTTTTTGCCACAAACATTTCCAAGTGTTGCAAATTTTCGCAATGTGTCTCGTTTTTTCCATTTTCTTCATTTTATCCATCTGCGTGATTTATTATTTGTTTTTCTACTAAAACGTACGCAAATACGAAGAAGGATATCGAGTCCTTCTGCCTTCCTATTGCCAACGACGAGTATACTCGTCTTTGGTTTTCTGCTTGTAAATACCAAGAAATAACAGGGTTTTGGTAAACAATAACACTCATAATATAAATGGCAATGGGAATGACTTCATATAATTTAGGCTTGGCAGCGAATGGGTTAAGGAGAGTGCCCGAAAAAATTTGGACAATATTTCGAAATTTTTTGTACATTTTTTTTATTTCAATTTTAAAAACTTTCAATGAAACGATTTTAAAATAAAAATAACGGTAGTTTATTAATGTATAATTTTTTTAATATACAGTTTCTTTTGATACCCACTGTATATAAAGCAATAACTAGTAAATCTACTACCACGTGGGACAGGATTTTTGCTGAATAGTGTCAAACGACTTTCGTCAATATTAACCTAAGAAGACTTTATTCGTATTAAATTTATTTTTTTATACATTATTTACAGATGCAATTTATGCTTGACGTCGTTAAGCTCGTAAGCCTCAGTAATTCTTGGTTTATAAAGCGGGCGATATTAAATCTCTAGTAGTTTATGCAGCATTAAAAATCGTATATTTTGCAAAATAAAAAATGCTTCTCACATAAGTTGCAAATATTTGCGATAAACCACAGCGCCATAAATGGTAGTGGAATGGTGTATATGTGCTGATGTTTGTAACACGTGGTAATATTGACTCAGGATTATCTCTAAGCTTTAGTGATAATATTTGACTTCGTATTACTTTAATTTCTCACATCTTTTGTACAAAAGGAAACTCGGGTATGTCATAAAGATGTGAAGCAAAGATAAAATGTTGTTCTTAGGTAAGAATGGGTTACACTGATCCAAAGAAAATGCAACTTATCTTGCATTGCACACTCAAGACGACTAGTCTAGCAACAGCCTGAACCTCTTAGCTAACTCATAAAGCTATTGTTACGCTTTTACCTTTTAAAATCGTTTAAAATATAAGCTCGTAGATTGCAAATAAAATAAAAATAAATTTGTGTTTAGTTTTAATAAAAATCCATTATTATTCGCACAATTCTGTGTGCCAATGTTCACAACTTGATGTAAACAACAACAATTGATTTGTTTATTTTTCCTCTGTTTACACCTTTTGCATAAACAATAACAATTACTAGACAATTATTCGACAGATCTTTGCAACGTAGATCTTCAAACCACGATTACTCTCTTCAGACACATCTCGTCTTCACACAAGACTGACTGAACTTCACTAACTCAGTAGCATGCTTTGCCTTGCCTTTTATATGGCAAAATAAACAGTGTGATGAATGTTCTTGAAGGCGAATGTTCATGACTTCGCCTTCTCGAAATCTCTATAAATGTAAACATCGTTGTTTACATATATCGTTGCTTACATTCTTTATTGCCCAATATGGTCCGAGGCGCTCTCCTTGGGGACGACGAGCGGAATACTGTCCTCGGTGTATCGTCTAAGCGCGATTAGACAAGTAAGTGGCTTCAAAACAGTGTCTGATGAAGCGGTATTGGTATTGGAAAAGACAAGACCAATAGACATACTGGCGGATGAGATGAAGTGGATATACTTTCGCTATCTCGAGATTCCAGGACGAACTGCAGCTATAAAGGCAGAGGAGCAAAAGACTTCCATGCATAAATGGCAGTCACGATGGGAGAACGGTTTAAAGGGGAAATGGACATTTCACCTTGTCCCTGATGTAACCCTTTGGATGGAGAACGCACATTGCGAGCTGAACTACTACATGACCCAGTTCCTAACTGGCCATGGGTGCTTCAGGAAATACTTGCACAGATTTGGACATGATAGTTCCCCTTTATGCCCAAACTGTGTAGATGAGGAGGAAGACGCGAAGCATATTCTAACATGCTGCCCCAGATTTAGATGGCCCGGGGAAACGAGTTTCGGATCAACTCGGCTTATGGAGGAGGTATTGAATTCTAGGATTCTATGGAGCCAATACAGTCAGAGAATGGCTGAAGTTATGATAAAACTCCGAAGGCTGGAGGAACGTAGGCGAAATTTAACTTAGTGTGACCAAGCTTTAGGGCTAACCAGCCCTCCTCGAAGTAATACCTGACGGCAGTCCCGCGGAGGGAGAGTGGTTGAAGTGTGTAGGGCGTGGGTTTAGTACGTAGGCACCAGTGATGGTGCATCGTGCACTCTTTTGTTTGAACAAAAGTGTCTTTCGAAGATTCCCACCTCCGGCCTAAGACAAAAAACATTTATTATTGTAGTGTTGTTGTTTTTGTATTTTTGTTTACTTGTTTATCTTCTTGTTATGCTGGTGTTTGTTGTTATATTAAGCAGTACGATAATTTGTAAACAGGTTTGTTTACTGCATTGTTTTGTTGTTGTAACTTCTGTTTATAATTTTAATGTTAAGCGATGTAAAAGCAAAACACCAGTATCTCAATTTTTCATTTTCGTAACACTATTTAAGAACACTTGCGCAATGCACTCTAAAACTTTAAATTAGAAGAACAAGTAGAAATGTTTTGTGACTGAATCGAAGAACCAAATCAGAACAGACTGTTCCAACTAGACTGCAAGCAACCAACTGTAGTGCAACCGGTACGGTAATTTATTCTCTTCTTCTGGTTTATCATGCAAGTGATATCCATTTACCTACAATAAGTTTATGAAGCATTAAAAAGAGCGCTTTTTCTTCTCATTTTAAATTTACTGACATATGCTGCATATTCACCTCCTTTTCCTTCATCTTGTTGAGTAGTTTCTTCAGAAAAAATATTTTTATCCTTGAGTGAATTTTTACATGCGCTTCATAAAAATTTGTTAAAGAGAATATTTAACACACATTCATATCTACTATATCTGTGTGTATATGTGTGTGTTTTATGGGTGCATGAGAGCATGTTATTTTCAATTATTTGAAGGTATTTTATCCCTGTTTATATGCTGTAAAAAAAACATGTCAAAATGTGCATGTAAACATCGGGTAGGTGTGTGTACATGGTTTATAACCTTGTTATATCCTTCAAATGACACACACACATACACAGTACACCTACGTACATATGTATAGTGAGTGCATTTTCTATTGTTGTTTTAGTTTATTATTGACTCCAAAAGTGAAGGAGAGAACATAAACAAATGCAAAAAGGGGAAACACAAAGTGAAAGCGCAGTAGTGATGGTAAAGGGGCATGTAGCTAAACATGTTACGTAGGAGTGTAGAATTAAAAGTCGATATAAAGGTGTGCATAAAAGTACATGATATATTAAAGCATTGTGTTTTGTATTAGTGTGCGAGCAGGAAAAAAGTTTATAAATTTCAAAATAAAATCCAAATTTGTAGAAATGAAAATACAGGGACATTAAGTTCATACTGCATGAGGGATATTCTATAATTTTGGTATGAAAAGTTGTATTTAATCATTTGACATCAGCTGTGCTTTGGTTTCTGCAAACAGAGACGTAGAATAAAGGAATAGGTAGGTAGGTAAAGGTGGCTAACCTCTCAAGACAGTTGGAAGGTCAAACACAGGACCACATAGAGCCCATTAGGATACCACCCTATTCTGCTATCCCTTAGTATTTAAACCACTCTGATAAGATGACTCAGACTGCCAATGTCAGCAAGTTACAGTTCCTCCAGATCATCTATACAGTAAGCACCACGGTACCTTTTTCTCCTTTAACAAAGTGTTGGACATGTACCCAGTAGGGTAGCCTCCTCTTCTTTCTCAGCATTGCAGCTTCTGCGAGAGTCATTAACAAAGTATCCAAAATCAATGTGTACCCTTAATGCAATGCCCCGCAATGAACTCGACAACCATAATGAGTGTGCGTCTCTGGAGACTTGTCGTTAGCCTTCATTCAGCCTTGGCCTGATTTTCCGCGCCGTTCTACGCGTATCCAAGGCCTCCTAACTATTGTTGACGAAATGGACGATCGCATTGTCAATTATAAGCTGTCAGGTTTTAAAAGGGATTCCCAAAGTCGAGAATTCAGGGAGGAGCTCAATGGTTGAATCAGGACTAACCAATTCATCTGCTGTACAGTTTTCCTAAAGGTCACTATGGCCTGGTAGTATCACATGGCATCATATAATTTTGCTACTTTATTACAATATCTGCGACAGATATCCACCGTTTTGGACTCATCACGTTAGAATTCAGTCTTTTGATTGCAGCCTGGCAAGCAGAAATCATAGTAATGTGCCGTTTGGTGCACAATAATTCTGCCTATATTGCCTACACCTCCGCCTGAAGGATTCTACAATGGCCCGATAGCCTTATAGACGGGGTATTCCAATCGATTCTGAGAAAATTCCACATCCAACAATTCAATTCAAATTGAAGCTTTCGGAGTAAATTTCCACAGAGTTCTTTACAACGTAGGCCGCATCATTTTTCCAGATTTCATTGTCCGTATTGGATGTCCTATTCTCATTGTGAACTCGTTCCGCTATCGCATGTAGTCCCTGCTCTATTCATGCCACTCTCCACTTGCCCAGGAACTAATTTTGCTCAGGAATTCTAATTTTAGCCGTCACACCCTTACAATAAACGTTAAGCGGAAAGAGGCATAAAATTATCTCCAGTGCCCATGTAGGCGTAGTGTGAAGGGTACTATTAATGATCATACAGACAGTTTTTTTTGCTAAAATGTGTGGTCTAATCGCGGTATTCGCACCAAACTAGGCATCTGTAGGTTAGGTCAGGTTAAAGGACGTGCACCCATCAATAAACACAAGCACAGTACCCGGAGGTCGAGTTGACCCATTGTACAACTAACAATGCCTACAGGCATCTGGAGGTCAACGTAAATCTGAACACTGCTGTGTGGATTCAGTGGGTCATCATAGGTCCTAGACCCCGACACTCCCCCAACACTTTGTTGCAAGCATACAGGGCAATGGAGGCCTTTTCCAATAACTGCCTATCATAGCAAATACACACCATTTTTGAATTTCAGTTCCGCCCTATTCAGTTTTATTCACACGCACATAAGTATCTAATTAGTCATTACAACCCTTAGTCAGCTTTCAGTCAGTCAGGGATCTAGTTTCTCGCACTATTTATGTTGTGTGTTGTAATTTTATAAATAAGTGGAGGGACCTACAGTTCAAAGTTGACTCCGAACGACAGATTTATGAGAAACTTTTTTCATGACAATTTTATTTCTTTCAGAGTTTTTATCACAAATCTACTGAAATTCAATTTCAATGGACGAAAAAGCTTCGGATTGTACCTTCTTGTGAAGAGTACTAACTCCGTATTCTTAGGGTTAACATCCAATCCGTCATCACATGCCAACTCATCGACTTTCCTTAGAGCAAATAAAATCCTATCATTAACAGTATGGAAAATAATATGTAACTTTATTGGTTTATTTGAACACAATCGTATCTAGACCTAGATCTCATGATTAAAAATTGAGAAATTGTAGAGAAGACAACCAAACTTTCATTAATTATAGTATGTAGCCATAGCTGCCAGATTTGGCGATTTATCGTCATTTTGACGATTTTGAGCACCAAAAATATCACATTGACGATTTGACAATTTATGCCCTTATTTTGATGATTTTTTAGAAATTAAAAATTTCAGTCATATTCTTTACGATGTATGGGGTATACTTTCTTTTTAATTGTATTTGAACGATATTACTCATACGCATCATATTACATGTACTGGAATAGTTACTCTGAAAAGTATGCAATAAAAAAAACTTCGATTTTGTCATGTATGAAACTATAATGGAATTAAATATAACTCATACGTCACATACATATGTTCTCTGCATTATGAATTTTACATTTTAGATATGAGGATAATGTGAGTAAATATGGGATGGGTTGGTGATCTAAAGGTTTAAATTTAAAAATCTAATAAAACGAAAATAGCTTGAAATTTTGCCAAATTTATTTCTTTGTTATGAATTACAACTGCTACGGTTGGAAATGGATTTTTATTTCATTTATATGGCTGCCGATTTATTTTATAATGTATGCCCTTATTTTGATGATTTTTTAGAAATTAAAAATTTACATCATATTCTTTACTTTTGTACATTAAAAGCCACTTAAAGCTTTGTATTTACTTTGCAATTGTTACTATTGGAAATTTATTTTAATAAAAACAAGGAGTAAATTATTATATTTTTAACTTAACTTTACTTTCGGATACCTGTGATGATTTTTCTGTATTTTATTCCTTTTTAATCCTTTAAAAGCTGAAAAATTACAACTCCTAAATAACCTCGTAGTTGCTTATAATTTATCATTTGCCGTTGCAAACAATTTTAAAAATTCTAGTATAGCTTCTAATATTATCATCGGAAGAACAAAGGCAAGCTCCGTTATTTTGTTTCGTACCACCAACACTCATGGGATCGATGACATTGTGTTTGGAACTATGAAAATATGTTATGAGAAGAAGGAAACAGAGAACAGTGCTTATGGACACTAGTTTTATATATATTTATACCATAAGTAACAGGAAAGGCCTCTGCAGAAAATGAGTTCCACATACGAATAGTCCGACTAAAAACATATTTTTACTGTAATGCAGTGGGCGAGTATATGATTTTCGGGAAAAGTTCCCTTACTTCGTTCGAGCAAAATCCTTTTGTCGAAGCGATAGAGCAGTGAAACACAAACCACATTGCAACGATGCTCCAATGATTCAATGGAGTTGGATACACTACCGTCATTAATGAGCTACTACGGCCTCTCCTGTACACGAACGAGAAACCTCAAAATAGACGTTGAGGCACCGACCCACACATGAGAGTTGTATTCCAGTCTCGGTCGGTAACAAATAGTGTAAATAGTAAGATCTTCAGAAGGAACTGAAGGAACTGAAAAATGTGTCGGTTGAAGCCAACATTACACTGAATTTTCATGCCCAGGATATCAAGAGTTTCTGACTCCTTAATATTTAGACCACCCATGGATTTATAAGATGCAATATTATTGCTGCGCTTATGTGTCAATAAACAACACTGGCATAGATTGTTTAAAGCTTAAACAATATTTTGATTAATATGATCACAATTTCTTCATTTTTGGAAAAAAAAATATATTAAATGAAGACGAGGGACGCTAGCTTTTAATTTCCAATAAATTCTTTGTTAAACGTTGTATGTATTACTACAATAGAAATAATTTTCGGTTTTTCATAATTTTAATTTATTTATTTATATTTTCTGACGATTGTTTGACGATTTTAATAAACGACGATTGACGATTTTGACGATTTTTTCTCAAATATTTGACGATTTGGGGCCTCATTTATCTGGCAGCTATGTATGTAGCGCCTAGTATTTCAATGACAAAAATATTCTTTGAGAAACTCGACATTATAACTCAAAGTCTCCAACCCTTTGATATGACACTAAATTTCTTTAATTTTTTGCTGTTTATTTGATCATAAAAACAAAACATTGGTTATCGTAAAGGCAATATTGTAAATTTCCTTGAAAACACCCAACATAATAATTAAAATAATTTAAAAAAATTTAAAAACTTCTTAACAAATTTCCCTGTTCAAGCCACAAGCAACGATCTTTTGAAGGTAAGTAAACAATTCTTCATAAGAAGCTTTAATTTGCCACTTTAAAGAGAAAGCCGAAGAAAGTAAAATTAACCACAATATATCAAAAACATGTGTTGTTGGCCAAAGGTTATTATTATTGTGGTGTATAAACAACTGTGAGTTACTACGTAAATATTAAAAATTAGAAATTCTACCGAGTTTTTATTTTGTGTCCTTTTCCACTCTTCTCTGAGACAATTTTGACAAATTATTGCTTAACCACGGGTTAGAAAACATTAACCCTCCTCTTAAGCAACGGAAAAATAAAACTGAAATTCACAACCCCCCCCTCTTAATGTTTCTTTTCAATTATTGTGAATCACAAAAGAGAAACACAGAACCAAGAAAATGCCAAGTAACTGTTGCATTCGCTTTTGCCCTCAAAACACAATAGAAATCAATTTTTCTTCTTTTTTTGGCTGTTCCCCTTTCTTTCTTTTTTAAAGGCAATGATAAATTATGACCAAAAACTTACACAGAGATATACATACATACATATACACATACAGTGAGCGACAAAAGAACCTGTACATTAAAAAAAGTATACTGTTACGAAAATGGAAAAAATTTTGATACTGGTGTTTTGCTTTTACATCGTTTAACATTCAAATTATAAACAAAACCTACAAAAACAAAAACAATGAAATTTTTTACAAATTAACGCACTGCGTAATATAACAAAAAACACCAACATAAAAGAATGATAAACAAGTAAACAAAAGTATACCAACAAACACCACAAGAATAAATGTAAACAAAATACACAAGCAACAATAATGAAAAAACTATGTTTACATTTATAAAGATCTCGAGAAGACGAACCCTTGAATATTCGCCTTCAAGAACATTCATCAGACTGTTTACATTGCCATATAAAAGGCAGGGCAAAGCAGGCAAGGGAGTGAGTAAAAGTTCAGTCAGTCTTGTGCGAAGACGCGGTGTGTGTTTTTTTTTCATATATTATTTCTAGAATCTTTCCTTTCGGAATTTACAATAAGTATTCAAATCTTAACCTAAAATAATACAAAAATAAAAGTTGTTACTGCCACTGCAACGTACAACTAAAAGTGCTCATCAAAAGTAAATTTATCTGATCAAATCATTTGTTTGAAACCTTTTGTGACGTCTGTGACCCTCGAATACAAGTAAGTCTCTTACAAGACAGTTGGGATGTTCTGCAATCCTAGAGATGTAATTGATACTTGCTATTTTTATTTCCTCTCGAACTAAGGGCACCTTCAGATCTTTGTGGATGTTACTGTTTCTCATATACCAAGGAGCACCTGTTATTATTTTAAGAAGTCTAGATTGCCGTCTTTGAAGCTTCTCTACATTGGATGGTGAGGCTGTTCCCCACAGTTGGATACCATAAAGCCAAATAGGTTTCAATACTGACTTCTACAAAAGCAGTTTTAGTTGTAAATCAAGTGCTGTTCTGAGTTTGATCTGGGTAATTTTGACAGCTATATGGTGAGCCCAGGTTAGGCGACGGTCGAGATGGATGCCCAGATATTTTACATTATTATGTTCTGGTACTGTCACACCATTAATCTTGATGGGCGGACAATTTCCCCTTCTCAGTGTAAACGTAATGTGCATGCACTTAGAAACATTAACTTTTATCTTCCATTTCAGCATCCAAATCACAAACATGAGATTGAAGTCATTGTGACGCAACTGTAGAATCTCTTTGAATACTTAAAAACGCCGTATCATCCGCTAAAGTAGACGTGTGAGTCACTAAACTTGTAGGCGTATCTGCAGTGAACAATAAGTAAAGGAACGGCCCTAGAAAACTTCCTTTTGGTAAGCCAGCAGATATCTTTCTGCGGGAAGAGATGACATCTTTTGATTTTATTTGGAAATATCTATCCCATAAGTAACTTTTTAGCAATTTATGCAAAATTCGTTGATAAAAACTGCGTGATCTTAAAAAGAAGTCCTTCGTGCCAGACCTTATCAAAGGCTTGAGATACATCAATAAATAGCGCAGAGCAATACTGCTTGTTATCAAAAGCACATCTAATTAAATTGGTAATTCTGTGCACTTGCTGAATCGTGCTATTGCGGTGTGTTTGAAGAGAGTAATCGAGGTTTGAATATCTCTGTTACAAAGATCTGTTGAACAATTGTCTAGTAATTATTATTGTTCATGCAAAGGGTGTAAACAAGGAATAACAAACAAAGCAATTGTTGTTGTTACATCAAGTTGTGAACTGTGGAACACAGAAATGTGCGAATAATAAAGAATTTTAATTAAAACAAATTACAAATTTATTTTTATTTTATTTGCAATCTTCGCGCTAATATTTTAAACGATTTTAAGTTAACAACGTAGCAATACATTAATAAATACATACATAATTGGTAATTACAACCCTTCAGTCAGGATTACGACCTAGTTTCTTACACCACCTATGTTGTGTGTGTTAATTTTATACATGAGTGGTGGGTCTTACAGTTTAAAGTCGACTCCGAACGACAGATTTTTGAGAAACTTTTCATGGCAATTTTTATTTATCCCCAGAATTTTTACCAGAAATCTGCTGAGTGGAAGTCGCCGAAGAAATACTTTTTATATTTTATTTTGATGTCTGGCCTGGGGCTCGAACCCTGGCTTTTCGTCTAATAAGCCAACACACTATCTACTAGACTACGGCGACTTCATTAATAAACGACATTAATAAATTATCGGTATTTTTATTTTAAAATTGTTTCATTGCCAGTTTTGTAAAATTGAAACAAAAAAGGTTAAAAAACATGTCGAAATATTGTCAAATTTTTTCAGGCACTCTCCTTAAGTGGTAAAAGTTGTGTTTGGTGATTGTTAGAATTGTAACCTTTAGTAGACAGTTTCTTTTGACGTTCACTGTATATTCCATATATATACACCCAACCCAATGCTGTGCTCATTAAAACTAAACGTTGTTACTCGCATGGGTTAGACAAGCAAAATATTTCGCTTTTCATTTAAACATTCTTAACTTTTGTGTTTTGTTTTCTTTTTTATTTTTGTTTTGTTTGGTAGAGAGGAATTAGAGGAGAGAGGGCTGTAGTTTTTGTGAAAAACCCCTCAAACTTATAAATGCGCAACAATTTGTTTTGTGTTGCTTTGCAACAGCAGCAACAGCACATTTTCTGGTTGTAAAAATTAATTAAAAAAATTTCTTTATTTTTCTTATTTTTTTTTGTTTTATTTTTTTAATAAAGAAAAAAGGTTTGGTTGGTTGCTTGATTACTGCTATCATTTTTTATATTTCATGTCTTGTTTTTTTTTTCTTTTTCCTTTATTTTCTTTTATTTATTCAATTAGTTTTTATATTCCTTTGAATTTGAGCACAAGGAAGGAGAGCGAAACTTAAAACTTAAAATTGAAAAATGGGTTCAAAAGCAAAAAAAAACTCGAAACAAAACATATTTTTATTAAATGCCATACACAATACCATCCCTGATACATACTGTGTGTAAAATAAAAATAATTGACAGACAGACAGACAGACAGTATCTTTAATCGAAATTAACAGCTGAATGAATGAAAGTATTCATTCTAAATATGACATGAAGAAGAACAAAAGCTCTATTGAAAGGAATAAAATACAAAAGATTTTTTCCTTTGTTTTCATGTCATGTCATTAAAAGCAACGTTCATTTAAAAGACCTTAAATGTCTTTAACTAGGGGAAAAACTAGGGGAAAAAATAAAAAGAATGAAATTAAGTTGTATGCTACTCTGATAAAATTGGCCATTTGATCACCTCCTACAACAAAATTCCTGAGGCAAGATTTTTTAATTAAGCAAATATTGTATTACAAATGAAAGTAACAAAATTTGTTTCCTTTACCTTGTTTTATATTAGCAGCCAATAGCCAATATTATCAAGAACAGTATATAGACTTCAACTGCAAAATATATTCTACTTGAGCATTTGTTCTCGTTACTGTCGCTGTAACGTAAAGTGAAGTTGCCGTAGCCTTATAGGTAATGTATTGGTTTATTAGACGTAAGGCTACAGTTCAAACCCCAGGTCAGATATCAAAACGAAATGCAAAAAAGTATTTTTCCGGCTACTTTCTCTCAGCAGATTTCTGGCAAAAACTCTGAGAGTAAATAAAATTGCCTTGAAAAGTTTCTCAAAAATCTTTCGTTCGGAGTCGACTTTAAACTGTAGGTCCCACCACTTATATATTTAAAAAAACTAACACACACAACATAAGTGGTGTATGAAACTAGGACGTTGTACAATGGGTCAATTCGACCTCCGGGTACTGTAATTGTTTTAATTGACAAGTACACGTCCTCTAACCTAACCTAACCTAAAAAAAATTTCCATGAAAAGTTTTTCAAAAAATTTGTCGTCCGGCGTCGACTTTAAACCGTACTTCCCTTCACTTATGGATAAAATTAACGCACACAACATCAGTGGTGTGAGAAACTAGGTAGTAATCCTGACTGAAGACTGTCGAAAGGAACTTCTACTAAAGGATAAAATTCTAACAATCACCACACTCAATTTCTACCACTTAAGGAGAGTGGCCGAACAAATTTCACAATATTTCGAAATTTTTTGTAATTTTTTGTTTGTTTCAATTTTAAAAACTGGCAAGGAACGAATTATAAAATAAAAAAAACGGAATTTATTAATGTCTACTTTTTTCTTTAATGTACAGTTTCTTTTGATGCTCACTGTATTTTATTATTAGGCCCTCAATCGCAAAACTCAGCATTAAAGTGTACCACACATTATGTTTGAATACAAGTTTAGCTAAAAGCAAGTGAAGACTCATCTAACTTGACTGAATTCAATTCATTTGATTTTATAAATTCCTTCTCTACTCGCCTGTAAAGCGTTTGTAAGCCGGAAAAGATGTTCAAATGAATGCAAGTGCTATATAAGCAGCGCATAAGCAAGGTAAACAAAGTCTGAATTGAAATCTTACTTCCTAAATACATAAATTTAAGGCTGAAAGAGAAAATTTTAATTACAGGCCGTAGTCAAACCAAATGCAAACGTTGACATTTTCATCCTCTAAGACATAGCGCACAGAACTGTATTTTAACACGACCAACAAAATGGTACCTCCTCATGTATCAATAATAGTGAATTCAAACCAGGATAACAGTTGTCGAATACGTGGAAAGAGAGAGAGAGGGAGGAAGGTAGAGAAAGGGAGTAGCGTTTATGAACGGAAAACCTCTTTGTTGCCAGCTACAGGAAAACTTTTTAGAGGAAAACCATTTTCCATACAGATTCAGAGACTAAAGAGCCGTTCCTCTCTACATACATACATAATTGGCTATTACTACACTTTAGTCAGTATTACGACCTAGTTTCTCACAGCACTTATGTTGTGTGTGTTAATTTTATACATGAGTGGAGGGAACTACAGTTTAAAGTCGACTACGAACGATAGATTTTTGAGAAACTTTTTCATGGTAAATTTTTTTTTACTCTCAGAGTTTTTACCAGAAATCTGCTGCAAGCAAGTCGCCAAGGAAATATTTTTTCAATGTTTCGTTTAGTCAGGATATGTCTGATCTGGAGTTTGAACCCAGGCCTCACGTCTAATAAACCAACACACTTTCTACTAGACCACTGGCCAAGACAACAGAGAAATTGAGATTGTTGCTAGCAAGTCTCTTTATATTCTTCAAATACATTTAAATAAAGTAGCTATCAAGCAAAGAAACTCCATCAATATTACAATGATGCTCGAATGGACCATAACACCGGCTATCTATTTACCACACCCTGCTTTACTGAATGACTAGCTACGCTCTCTCTCTCTCTCTCTCTCTCTTATATGCGAACGAAAGGCTTCAGAATGGTCTTTGGGTTGTATTTCCATAAGGAGATCATATCAAATAAATTATTTCCTGCATTAAAGCACTTGAATACTTCTTTCGATACTTGCAAACGAACAACGCATTGAATATTTCTGCTTAAGGTACCAAAAGCTTTAGGCTTGCACTACATATAACAGATGACACTGCATTAATGATGCGGTGCTTGTATTTACCACGCATAATACATCATAGAGATTGCCTGTAGAGAGGAGATAATTAAGAAAACAGTTTAAAAAACAACTGATTTTTGGGAAACTTTTCATGGCAATTTTATTTTATTATCAGAGATTTTGCCAGAAATCTGTTAAAAGGAAATCATCGCGTAAATATTTTTTGTTTTTGTTGGAGATGCCTGACATTCTGAACTGGAGTTTGAACCGAGGCCACTACCTATTAGACTACGGAGACTTCGCCTGAACTTATCTGATGGAATCCCATGTATATAACCCCTGAGAAATTTCGATATAGATCAAGTGGAGTGTCTACTGAAATCTACGTAGTCTAGTAGATAATTAATTGGCTTATTGAAAGAGAGACTTTTGTTCAAACTCCAGTTTCGATAACTTGAACAAAACGAAGCGGTGACAAAAAAATAAACATCTCTTTTAGCCACTTCCTCACAGCAATTTCTTAAAACTGCAGGCCCCACCACTCATGTATAAAATTTACATACACAACGTGGGTGGTGTAAGAAGTTGGGTGGTTTTCCTCACTAAAGGATTGTAATAACCCATAAATGAGGGAGGAAAGTGACATGACACTTAAAGCAATCCATTTCGATATACAAATATACAACCACCGTGACATACTCTGTCGAATGCTTTAGAAGCACATAAATGCATACATAATTGGCCATTAAAATTCTTCAGTCAGAACTCCTGGCTTCTCACGCCACTTACATTTTGTGTGCGTTAATTTATACATGAGTGGTGAGACCCACAGTTTAAAGACCATTCCAAACAACAGATTTTTTTCAGAAACTTTTTCACGTCTCATGCCTAATAAACCAACACATTACCTAAAAGACTATGGCGTCTTCATGCATTAGAAGTGCCTAAAGCATATTGAAGCCAACAGTTCTAATAGGAGTTAAAGAAAATCACTTTTAGATGGTTTTTCCGGGAATTATATGATACGTTTTAAATTTTTTCTGTCTTATAATTTGTAAATTAAGTACAAAAGTTTCCATAATCACTTTAATTCTTAATGGACTCTAATAATACCGTAAACAGATAAAAAAATGAAAACATGAAAATGTTGTCCTCTCTATTAGGAATATTTCCTTTAAAAAAAGAAGAATAAAACACTTTGCAATAATGTTTCTTTTCATTTCTTTTTTTTTCTATTTCCTGTCATCACAGTTAAAATAAAAAGCACACAATATCCGGTTCCTGTTCCATTTCGATTATTAAGCAGGCAACAGCTATGACATCATGCAGGAATGTTTACTTATGTGTGTGTGTGTGCAAAAACTTGAACATAAATTCCAACATTTAACTCCGCTCATTTTAATAATAATTATCTCTCCTCTCCTCTCTTTAATTTAGTTACTTGATCAGCATACTATTATAGGCAAGAGCATAGAAAAGAAGAAGATATGTGAGTCCACAAAAAAACATGGAAAATTCCATACGAAATTTATTTAATTCCGATGGTATTATTGCTCCTGCTGGTATTGTTTTGAATATAAAAAATGAAACGTGCTGGGTTTTTTTGAGAGAATGAGTGAAAGAGAGCAAGAGCAAGGGATAGGGGTGTAGGTATTGTTTGTGTTTTCATAATTTATCTGTTTTCATAACAGTTGTTTTTATTTCTCTTTTATCTTCTTTGTTATGTTTTTGTTATTATTTATATGTATGTTAGTGTATTTCAGCAACAAATAAATTGCGTATGTGAGGCAAAGCGTGTTGGCCTCTTTTCTCTGTAGGCGTATAAGTAATATAATCATTAATTAAAATAATAATACTCATACGCTCTCTAATTATCATCATAAACAGCACGTCACTAATTATTATCATAAAAAGCAAAGGCCTCAGTCACAACGAGCCACATACATCACACAGTTATTATTACTCGTATTAAATTACACACATGTTTACTTATTATTATTTTCGTAAATATTTAATGTCTTTAAATATTTATTCATTTATTTATTTCGTTTACTTTTAAGATATTATTTTGGCTAATATTTGCAAAAGGTTTTAAAAAGTTTAATTGAGTTGACAGTCTCGGCAGTCAATGCATGAGAAAAAATTTTAATTTTCAGAAATTTATGCACAAGATTATGAAAATAAATAATAAATAAGTAGATGTGTGTTACAGTATAAGAAAATAAAAAATAAAACAAGAATATTAAAGCATAAATAAGAAAGCATAAGTAAGAAATATAAAATTTTTAACAAAAACAAAACTTCTTTTTCATAAATCTGTCATTATTCTTAATGTACTTCCGTGTGAAATTATAAAACTTCATAAAAACAATGTTTATATTGGAAGTATAACTTAAAAATGCAATGCAAACGACTATCGAGCAATAAAGCTCTATCAATATTTCGATAATGCTATAATGAATCATAATATCGGCTACCTACTTACCCAATCCTACATACATACATACATACATAATTGATCCTTCACAAGTGTGCGTTAATTTTATACATGAGTGGCGGCACCTACAGTTTAAAGTCGACTCCGAACGACAGATTTTTGAGAAACTTTTCATGGCAATTTTATTATTCACTCAGGGTTTTGCCAGAAATCTGCTGAGAGGAAGTTGCCGCAGGAATATTTTTTTATATTTTTGTTTCGATGTCTGACCTGGAGTTTGAACCGTGGCCTTATGTCTAATAAGCCGACACACTAACTATTAGACTACGGCGACTTACCCCATCCCACTTTACTGAATGAGCGCATGCCTTCTTTTCCTATATGCGAAAGAAAGACTTTAGAAGGGACTTGGAATTGTATTCATAAAAACACTATTTAATAACTTCAAAAGGAATAACTTTAATAACTTATATTACGCTTGGAGAGTAAATCTCTGTCATTTATTCTTTTCTACTTTGAAAATATTGAATTATGTACTAAAAAAGCATCACTTGTGAGAAAATTTCTGGCTTTATTTATTCAATTTAAACAAAAATGCAAAAAATCACTACTCACAGAATTTTACCATATCTTATTATACTGTTACGAAAGCAGCACATAGAATACTTTACATTTTTCTAGAAAAAAAGGACACAAAAACAAACAATAACAAAACAACATAAGAGTCGCGTTAACAAAGAATTATAACAACAAAACTAGAAAACAATTATGAGAATAGGGACAAGCAACAATCAAATTACAATAACAAAACTACAAAGAAATTCTAAAAACTAAAAATATACAGAGAATAACAACAACAAACGAACAATGAATTCTCGAAGTTACCAAACCAAAATAAAAGACACATGCATACACTTGTATTGTACAATATAAAGTATAATCTTTGTGGTAAAAAGACCACAAAATTATTAGCGTGGTTTGCAATATTTGCATCAACATATATACATACATACATATGTTCATAATAGGTTATTACAATTATTCAGCATTATTACGACCTAGCTTCTCACACCACTTATACTGTATGTGTTAATTTTATGCATGAGTGGCGGAACATACAGTTTAAAGTCGACGACGAACATCAGATCTTTGAGAAAAATACTCACGGCTATTTTTTTATTTACTCTCAGAGTATTTGCCAGAAATATGCTGAGAGGAAGTCGCCGAAGAAAAATTTTTTATATTTTCGTTTTGTTCGAGATATCTGAGCGAGATGATGAACCACGGCCTCACACCTAATAAGTCTAGCAGTTAGTGTGTTGGCTTATTAGACGAAAAGCCAGGGATTGAGCCCCAGGCCAAACATTAAAATAAAATACAAAAAGTAGATTTTCGGCGACTTCCTCTCAGCAGATTTCTGGCAAAAACTCTAAGAGTAAATAAAATTGCAATGAAAGGTTTCTCAAAAATCTGTCGTTCGGAGTCGACTTTAAACTGTATGTTCCGCCACTCATGCATAAAATTAACACACACAACATAAGTGGTGTGAGAAACTAGGTCGTAATATAATGCCATCATTTATTAGAAATCATTATCGCCTCTGGGGTCGATCGTATAATATCGAGAAGTTAAGAAATCTTTTTGAAAAACTTGGTGTATTTGATGTTATTGATGGCGTTTGCTATTACTGTTGTTGTTGCTTACTTAACTTACTTAATTGGTCACTACAGTCGTTTTAGTTAGGATTACCACCTAGCTTCTCACACCACACAAGTTATGTGTGTTAATTTTTAGTCATGAATGGCGGGAGCTATAGTTTCAAATCGACTCCGAGCGACAGATTTTTGAGAAACTTTTCGTAGCAAATTTATTTACTCTCGGATATTTTGGCAAAAGATTGCGGTGAGGAAGTCTGCGAATAAATATTTTTTCATATATCGTTATATACGAGATGTCTCACCTGGGGTATGAACCGTGACCTCACATCTGATAAGCCAACACACTACCTACTAGACTGCAGCTGCTTTCTTAACTTAATTAATTAATTTTAGTTAGTATTACCGAAAGTCAAATTATTGCTAATTTTTTTACTCTCAGAGTTTTTGGAAAAAGGCTGCTGAACGGAAGTTGGCGAAGAAATGTTTTTTCATATTTCGTTTGTATGAGATGTTTAAGCTGTGGTTTGAATCACGTTTTAATAAGCCAACATAATGGCTACTAGACTACGGCAATTGCAGTTATAACAAATGATGGCCAATACTTAGAATAAATTTGGCAAATATTGTACCAATGCCTCACAATAACTCCTCATAATTTTTCAAATTTTATATTGGCAGGTGCTAAGAAGATGATTTAGAGTTCCCGTTTATTTTAATTTGTTGTTGTTTTAGTATAATTTAAATGCAAAAATTTTAAAAAAACACACTCTTCAATAAATCTGATGAAATCTAAAACTTAATTTCTGATTAATTTCGTTCAATCATAATGAAAACAAACAATTTTGGAATGAGTCATAATGCGTGTGCTGTCAAATTCAAAGAAATTTATTGTTTTTTTATTAAAAGTTTTTGGAAGAAAATATTTATTTTATTTTTTTTTTTTTGTTTAATAAGGTTGGGTGCTTTACGCAATATACCTTTAATTTGTGTAATTATCTCAACCAGCTACTCAAACCTAGTGATTGTTGTCCTTTAACTTTTTTTACTTTTTCTTCTTCATCTTCTTCGCATTTAGTTAAGCAACAGCTGGTGCCCAAAGAATCCAAAGTCTAGTAAAAGTGTTGATAAAAGTTTTCTTCACTTTCTTTATGTGTTTCGATGTAAAACGGTTGGGTATTTTACTCGTTTTACTTCTTTTTTTTTATAATAATTTTAATTAAGATTAATTACGTTTCTTCTCGTTTTTTATGATTTTTTTATTGCCAACAAAGTTGCTGGTAGAATAGTTTATTTAATCTGCCACACTTTGAAAGATTTTCATCAAGTTTATTCCATATTTTTTTTTTTTTTTTTTTGTTTTTTCCTGTACTCAGATGATGAAACACCGCTTGTGCAGAAGTCTTCATAATTATTATTAAAATAAAGGGTCCACCAAATAATTTTTTTTTTGAAAATGCTTTAAAAAATAACTACTGAATATTTTCTCAAATTTATTTTTTTAATTAAAAGTACAATCCTCCCGGTTAATAATGGAAAATAATTTCATTCAAATGGCTGCCTCGGCTGGCTATGCAGTAGCCTATACCAGAAAATGCCGATTTTGGCAAAAAATCATCTTTTCAGATGAAGCTCATTTTGATCATGGCGGGTATGTAAACAAGCAAAATTGTCGCATTTGGGGCACAGAAAACCCGCATACATTGGAAAGCCGACGCACCCAAAACGAGTCACTGTTTGGTGCGGATTTTGGTCCAGAGGCATATTTGGGCCATTTTTCTTCGAAAATGAGCAAGGAGTGGCCGTTACAGCCAATGGCGATCGTTATCGGGCCATGTTGAACGAATTTTTGTTCACAAAAATTGAAGAGGAGGATATTGGCAACATTTGGTTTCAACAGGACAGCGCTACGTGCCACACAGCCGAAGCTACACTCGATGTTTTACACCCTTTACAAATGAAATAAAAAAAATATATTTTTAGTTTTTTATCTAATTTCTTGCAAACTTTCCTTAATAAATCACACAATTCGGGAAACGTCCAAGCATAACAACTCTATTTAAAGGAATTGCTTAAATGTTTGCAAATTTCGAAAGAAATTTAAACATTTAAAACCACCTTAAAAAGTCTCAAAACAATACACCACACGTGGATTTTTTGTAATTTTTCAACTAAAAATAGATTTTTATTTACGGATTTTTCTTGTTATTTTTAACTATTTTTTGTTTGTTTTTTATTTTTATTGACGCCATAAATAAATTACACATACAGTGAGCGTCACAAGAAGCTGTACATTAATTTATTATTCTTAATTTAAAATTGCATCATTGCCAGTTTTTAAAATTGAAAAAAAAAATAAAAAATTTCAAAATATTGTCAAATTTTTTCGGCCACACTCTTTAAGTGGTAAAATTTGAGTTTGGCCGGTGATTGTTAGAATTTTATCCTTTAGTAGGCAGTTTCTTTTGACGCTCACTGTACAGACGTGTATTCCTTTCATTTTCTTTCCCTCTTTAATTTCATTTATAAGGCAACCTTCCCTCACATAACATTCATGCCTAAAAACTCAACCATTTTTTAATGACATGTTTTTTTCTTCTTCTTGAGGCACCATTAATAGGTCATGTACAGAGAAGGTGTGTATGTTTGTTTTTATATGGTTGGTTAACAAATTATACACACTCGTAGAACCAAAAAAGAGAAAATTTCGGTGAAAAAAACTGTATGAACCTGATGAATTTTTTTCGTCAGCGTCATCAATTTTATAAATTTTTATCATGTCACATTGTTGTTGTTGTTGTTATTGTTGATGGTGTAAACAACCCCATATTGAAATTCATAAGAATGGTTGGAATATGATTGATAGACTTTGATGTCATTTTGTGTTGATTGAAGGCCCCCTCTTTTGTTTTTGGCCAACCACAAGGTCACAAATTATGGGTTGAGTTTTTAGTTTGAATTCTCTTTTTTAGATTTTATCAACAGATTTTAAAAGCGTATACAAAAGTTTAAATATCTTATGCTTGGAAAGCAGATTTCTAATTAAATTTAAAAATTTTCTACAATTCAAGGCAGTTCAAAAAGGTTACTGGTTCCTTCGGCATTGGTTAGGGATTGGTCCGCATAGACGTTAATTAATAAACATTTGGCTGTCGTCGTAGTCTAGCATTGATACCAAAAGCTCACTTGAGCACTCATAGTGGTTATGATGCCACAGGTGAACACAGTCCCTATACTGACCAAGTTCCAACAAACTAGGGAAGAAGAAGAGGTTGGTCAGCGGACGAGCTACACATTAAAAGCACGGCTACCCTAAGAAAGTCTGATAAGCGAAGCTATATCCTTTATATCAATGGATGATAGCTTCGTTCAGCTGACAAGGATTGCAGAGCCAAAGTCTAGTAGGTAGTGTGTTGGCTTATTAGACGTAAGCCCACGGTTCGAACCCCAAACCAGACATCTCGAACAAAATGATATGATGGATATAACAATTCTTCGGCGAATTCCTGTCAGAAGAATTCTGGCAAAAATTCTGAGAGTAAATAAAAGAATTGCCATGAAAAGTTTTTCAAAAATCTCTCCTTCGGAGTTGACTTTAAACTGTAGGTCCCGCCATTCATGTATAAAATTAAAACACACAACGTGAGTAGTGTGAGAAGCTACGTCGTAATCCTGACTAAATACTTGTAATGACCAATTATATATGGCAGGCTATGAAGTTATTGTTTGAGACCCCAATTGATGTCTCTGTTTGCTTCAGTAGCATTACGAACTATAATCCGCAGACAATATTGAATAGTAAGGTAGGTGAACGCGGCCCTGTCAGATGTCAGAGCCTTATTATTTACAACAGAACATTTTACATCACGGTACAATACTTGTGTAAGGCTTGTGGTTTTCGATGGAAGCAAAATATATGCAAGAAAACTAATCATTTTGGGTTTATATTTAATGCGTTAAAAGCCTTTTCGAAGACGATTAATAGCAGGTCTAGTTGGAATCAAAATTCTTTAGATTGTTTCACAATTATTTGTAAATTAGGGTGCCCTGGTAGTCTAGTGGGTAGTGTGCTAGACTATTAGCGTGAAAGTCGTGGGTTGTATTCCCACCAGAGACTCTGGTCTGTCACACTACAACGAGCATATGGTCAAGTTACTCCGCACGTATATAATTAGAATATAATTTGTAATTGTATTGTAATTAACCCATTAGTGCCCAGAGGCAACTTAAGTTGCCAGCAGAGTTTGCCTTAGTTTTTATGCTTTGAGAGGAAATTGAGTGTATAAAACAAAATGATAACCGTTAGAAAAAAAGTAATTCGGGCATTAATAGGTTAATAAATAAATAAATAAATATTTGTAAATTATTGATGGACTATGCCGAATTTTATGAACCAAACCTCAAAACTCAGGGACCTTAGTTCTGTGTCGTATATTCTCCTTCTGATGCTAAAAAATAATTTATTTTACTGAACTCGGTATGGTAACGCCCTTGTAGTCCCTATAGTTGTCATATTAACTGTTTTGTTGGAATGTTTACCTACTTTGAACTTCGAGTTAATCTCATGCAGACCCCACAAATTCTATAAAAGAAACAGCAGTACGCTAGATGTTGTCTCAGAGTCGCCTTCAAGCTTTTCAGGCGATATACCGTCGCAGCTAAGACTTTTATTCAGTTTTAGGGCCTCTTATACGTCAATAACTTCTGCGTTGTTTGTGGCCTTATTGCTTAAGACCCAAAGATGCTTATGTTTGGGTAATTGGAAGTTGGGGGCATGGCAATAACGTACATATATAATTGGCCATTATAACTCTTCAGTCAGGATTACGACCTAATTTCTCACACCACTTATGTTGCGTGTGTCAACTTTTATACATAAGTGTCAAGGCCTACAGTTTAAAGTCGCCTCCGAATGACAAATTTTTGGGAAACTTTTCATGGCAATTTTATTCACTCGCAGAGTTTTTGCACAGAATTCCTCTTGGAGGAAGTCGCTGAAGTTCATTGTTTCGTTTTGTTCGAGATGTTTGGGCTGGGGTTTGAAGCGTGACTTCACAATACCTACTAGACTACGGCGAGAAGCTAGAGAATTGATAAAAATCTCGACTGCGACGACAGCATTGTTCTTCATGTATTCAAGAAGGAATATTTACAAGATGAAATCAACTACTTCGTCTTAAAAGCTGCAAAATTTTCTCTGTACGTAGATAGGTAGATAGGTAGGTAGAAGTGGCTGTCCCATAAATGGAGTCATGAGGGGACACACTTAAGCCGCACATAGGGCTTATTGTGATGCCACAGTTCCCCATTTCCCCTATTCCAGGAATCATTCGGAGCTTCCAATGTAGCGACTCAGGCTGAAAATATCCATACATCACAATTCATCCATATACTCAATGTAGTAGGTACCCAGGTACCTCTTTCTCCTCCGACTAAGTGCCGGCCATGTGCACAATAGGTGAAGAATAGTCTCATCTTCCTCTTCTTCTCCACAGCTTCTGCAGAAATCATTTGCAATGTGTCTAAGACCAATACGCCTCGCATGCGCTCTTATAATGCAATGCCCCGTAATAACCCCTACTTCTTTGGAGCTTGAGAAGAGCCGCCGTGCGCCTCCTATCCAGCCTCGGCCAGATCTTTTGCACCGCTCTGCTCTTATCCGAAGTTGTCCACATTCTGTTGACGAGATCTTTGGTAGCATTGTCAATTATAAGTTTGCGGGATCCCCAACGCAGAGAATTCATCAGAGAATTCGATGGTCGAGCCCTTTCTGACCAGTTCATCCGCTCTGCAGTTGCCAGGAATATCATTATGTCCCGGTACCCATGTGATACAAACATCATATCGGTTCGCCACTTCATTGTACACCGTCTTGGAGTTTATTACACTGAAATCCAATGCCTTAATGCTCTGTACGTGAATACAAACAAAAACTTTAATGTGTACTGTAACTAATCTCACAAGCCTGCTGCTTTAATATCAAAAGTACTCCCATCGAGAGTTTAAATTGTAAGAGGCGTACAATACAGAGTAACGGATTCACATTAATAAGTTGCAATAGAGAGAGCATGGGCAACAACAGAGGAGTGAAAAGTTTTATTATCTAAAGTAAAACGACTGTATACTCCCCCATAATACAGCAGTTTAAGCTGTATTCAATAACAACTTTAAACCCCTTTTTTCTCGTAAATTTAGCAAAAATCTTTACAATACCATTTTAATTATTGAATAAAATCCTCTCTCTCTCTCTCTGCCAGTTTGTTTTTATTTTAATTAAAACTACAGTAACAATAAAAAACCTTGCAATGTTCCATTAGAACATGAATTAAATGAATTTTAGTTTTTTATAACAGAGATTATGTTTTAAATTAAATTCAATAAAATCGTTGTACGTACATACGTACATATCCAATTTGCCAATTGCTTTTAAACACAACCCTCTTTCAAGGCAATTAAATAAAGCTCCTCCATTCCACTCTCATTTTCAATTTGTTATACCAACTAAAAATTTTTAAATGCGAAATATAATTTGTTTGTAGCTTGAAGAGACCAAAACCCCAAAAACTTTAAATATTTATTAGTAGCAACAGATTTTGTTGTGATGTGTGTGTGCCTCTGTATATAAAAAATTTTGTAATAAAATTAGTACGTCTAGACGACCACTTTTATGTGAATAACCACACAAATAATATGTCATTCGAAAAAGTAATTGAATATTCCATGGAATTCATACAAATGAATGATGAAATGGATTGAAATCAAATCAAATCAAATCGAATACAAGCAATACATACTTATGGAGAGAATGAAACATGTTTGAATAACATCTGCCAAATAAATACATTCGAAATGAATTGAAAAGTTTGTTGGAAAAATATACAAAATTTATATTAAAATTTAGTATTTATTTATACATGTATGTACGTGTGTATGTATTCTTTTGTTAGGATTTGAAGTGTTTTTTCTGTTAATAAATAATAAATAAAGTTTTAATATTATTAAGAAATAAAAAAATTCAAGTGATTTTTATTCACAGACTTTATTGTTAATAAACTTTAAAGGCAATGATGACTTTCTATCAAAGAAATATATTAAATACAGTGAGCTTCAAAAGAAACTGTTTATTAAAAAAAATTATACATTAATAAATTACCGTTATTTTTATTTTAAAATTGTTTCATTGCAAGTTTTTAAAATTGAAACAAAAAAGAAAAAATTACAAAAAAATTCAAAAATATTGTCAAATTTTTTCGGGCACTCTCCTTAAGTGTCATTGCGTTATGGGTAGACACGCGGAGAAAATGGGGCTCCCATTTACCGACTTCTGCCATGGATGCAGATCCGCTGAGGAGGAGGAGGAGACTGTTATCCAATTTCTTCGTCAGTGCTCGTCCCTTGCTAGGTGCAGATGTGGGTTATTTGGCTCTCCATTTCTTGTCAGCTTGACGGAGTTTATCAAACTTTCTGGCTGGTTTTCCAGTGTAGGGTGGTAGGGCTTTTGATGTGCAGCCCTTGCGCTGACCAACTTTTTCCTCTTCCCTGATTTTGATGGAACTTGGTCAGTACAGGAACTGCGTTCACCCGTGGCATCACAACGGGCCGCTATGCCTGCTCAAGTGACCTAACCTTAAGTGTTAAAAGTTGAGTTTGTTGATCGTTAAAATTTTATCCTTAGTAGACAGTGTCTTTTGGCACTCACTGTATATCTTTCTCTCTAACCATAGGGAGCAATGACTAAGATCAATCAATAGATTTTGATATAATTTTTCTATACATACAGAAAGTAGGACCTCTACTGATTTAAACAATAATTTTGCAAAAAGCTTCAATCGAGCAGAAATCTAAGCAGCTATAGAGTACCACAAAACAACTTGCCGTAAAAATTTTTTTTCGCACAAGATTCATTCCTATGAAATCGCCGTCACCTAGTAGGTTTTGTGCTGGCTTACTAGATGTGAGGAAACGGTTTCAACCCCAGCCCAGACATCTCCAACTAAACGAAATATGATATCCATATCTCAGCAGATTTCTGGCAAAAACTCTGAGAGTAAACATAAAATTGCCCTGAAAGAGTTTCTCAAAAATCTATCGTTCAGAGTCGGCTTTAAACTGTAGGTCCCGCCACTCATGTATAAAAATTAACGAACGCAACATAAGTGGTGTGAAAAACTAAGTCGTAATCCTGACTAAAGGGTTGTAATGACCAATTATGTCTGCAAGTTATGTATGAATATTTACGCACAGAGAGAGAATTTTACCGCGTTTGAGAAAATGTAGTTGATTTTGTCTTGTATACAGTCACAGAAAAAGTACACCTCTGCATGTAAAGTTTTTTCCTGCTCTTTTTTTCTTCATTTTTCCAATAATTTCTAGGTTATATTCTCAATTGCAAATGTTTTAAACAACGCTATAACACTTGTCTCAATTTGATAAAAATCACCGGAAAAAGAGTTTACATACAGCAGTGTATGTAGACTTATTCCTTTGACTGTATAGTATGTATATTCTTTCTCGCATACGCGAATAACAATGTTGTCGTTGCAGTCGAGATTTTTGCGATCTTAATTAAGAGTCTAGCTTATACCTCCAATCATACCCGTTTTTATGACATGCAGGTTCTTTAAAGTCCAGTAGGTGTAAGTTACTTAAGGTGGCGAACCCCTTATTGCAATACCACAATCAATTCTACCCGGGAGTCAAACTTTCAATAGAGAAAAGTGATCAGAGTCTCAAAATAAATTACTTGCTATTGCAACAATTTTTATATCAGACAGAGCTGACCAGCAAGACATTGGTCCTTAAGACTCGCTAATAAGCGATGGATGGCTATGCGACTTAAGGACAGAAGTCAGTCAGTTTTCTTCTTATCCATACGTGTCCAGCAACAGAGTTTAGCAATATTGTATAATATTGAGGTTAAGTAATAGTGTGGACAATGTACAAGAGAGAGCCAAACCTTCCTTAGAGAAAAGTAATTCGAGTCCAAAATAAATTGCTTACTATTGCAGCAATCTATATATATTAGAGAGTTTAGCCCGTCAGTGTAGCTAATGCGCGTTGGATGGCCATGTGACTTAAGGAGAGAAGTAAGTCAATCCTTATATTATCCTTACGTGTTCAGCGGAGTCTAGCAATATTGCATAATATTGAAGTTAAGTTTCCCTATAAAAAGAGTGGAGAATATCCAAGAGCTCTGCTTTTACTGCCGCTATAAGCAAACCTTCCACCAACCAAGCCTTCATGGCATGTCACACTTGGCATGTCAAACATGGCATGCCAAACATGGCATATCAAACATGGCATGTCACACATGGTATGTCAAACATGGCATGTCAAACATGACATGTCACACATGGCATGTCAAACATGGCATGTCAAACATGGCATGACAAACATGGCATGTCTTACTTAAAAATTAATTTCTGCAAATTATTATTATGATTAAATTAGAAAAAGGAAGCAGAGACAATCACCATGAAAGACAACTTTTTTGAATAAAAAGGTCGAAGAATAATGAGTTAAATAACGAGCTTCTGTGAGTAAAAAAAAACTCTTCTAAACATATTTACATTTCACAAGGGACATCCTATACCATGATTGTGGAAACTGTTTATGATCAAAACCCTTTTTCTTATAGCCTTCTACGCACTTCACATTATAATGACTTTATTGCTGCTGTGGCTGTGGATGAATGTTGTTGTTGCTGGTTTTTATTTTATGTTGGCTTATCAGTTATTATTGCTGATAATGCATAAAATTGTTGTTTATGACCAACAATAAAACTTTGGTAAAAGTTTATTATTGCTTTTCTTTGTTTATGTTGTTATTATTATTGTTGTCTATGTTGCTGTTGCTGTTGCTGTTATAATGAATAATTCATTTACTAATTAGCCAACAC
Organism: Sarcophaga subvicina; assembly: GCA_936449025.2. Classification (NCBI taxonomy): domain Eukaryota; kingdom Metazoa; phylum Arthropoda; class Insecta; order Diptera; family Sarcophagidae; genus Sarcophaga; species Sarcophaga subvicina. The sequence continues at coordinate 107,188,193 of OW388083.2, read as the reverse complement.
TTTATGCGAACAAAATGTAGCAGTGACAGCTGCTATAACAATACCATTGTATGTAGTATATGGCCAGGACCAAGGTTCTGTTTACCACCACACTCATGAGTAGTAGTATATCACTCATGAAATATGGTCCAAAATTGCATATGAAAACATTAAAAAAAAGAAAAACAGTCCATAAACAGCAAAGCAATTAACACATGACATTTATAGGAAGCAATGGAGAGTTAGAGGAGGTGTGTGATTTAAATAATGAATACGAACGTTAGCGAATAAATTGTTTAAAAGCTAATAAATGTGCAATGCAAACAAACTGTACAGCCAGCACTCTATTGAAAAATTGTACATGATTTCTTAAAAAGTATTTTAAAAAATGTTTTTCTTTTTTTCTAAAAATACTACACTTGCATTCTATGTACGTACAGTGAGCATCAAAAGAAACTGTCTACTAAAAGATAAAATTCTAATAATCACCAAACTCAACTTTACCACTTAAGGAGAGTGCCCGAAAAAACTCTTTAACAATATTTCGAAATTTTTTGTCATTACAACCCTTCAGTTAGGACTACGACCTAGCTTCTCACACCACCACACGTTATGTGTGTTAATTTCATGCAAGAGAGGCGGTACCTACAGTTTAAAATTGACCCCGAACAACAGATTTTTGAGAAACTTTTCATGGCAAATTTTGTTATTTACTCTCAGAGGTATTGCCAGAATTCTGCTGAGAGGAATCAGTTTCTTATTGTTCGACATGTCTGGGCAGGGGCCTCACGTCTAATAAGTCAACACATTACCTACAAGACAACGTGTGACTTCATGGGAATAACGCCGCATTCACGTTCCAACTATCTTGGGCTTGGAAAATATTTTCCTAAGAAAGTGGTGTCTTAGTAAAGATCCTTAGATTTCTGTGCGGTTGAAGTGTCTTGCAAAATTACTGTTTAAATGAGCAGAGATTCCTTGTATTTCCCATAAGTATAGAATAATGATTTAAAAATCTAGGGAATGGTTAGAGTGGAAGACATACAGTGAGCATCAAAAGAAGCTGTCTACTAAAGGATAAAATTCTAACAATCACCAAACTCAACTTTTACCACTTAAGGAGAGTGCCCGAAAAAATTTGACAATATTTCGAAATTTTTTGTAATTTTTTTCGTTTTGTTTCAATTCTAAAAACTGGCAATGAAACAATTTTAAAATAAAAACGTCTATAATTTATTAATATACAGTTTCTTTTGATGCCCACTGTTGGTTTGTGTATTTAAAATTCCATTTGAAATATTGAAAAATTTATCGCATTAGCCAATGACACCCGTATATTTGCATATTTAACCGCCAATTGTTTTTCAAAAAAAAAATTTTTTTGGGCGTTTCATGACAATGCATTCTGTATTATTAGAATTGATCAGAATCTATGATGTGACATGTCGAAACCAATTATATTCGCTAATTAAACAAACAAGAGTATGTTGTTGTTGATCAAATCGCCATCGATAATGAAATTCTGAATGAAAAAACGAAATTGCATGTGAATGCTAATTAGATGTTGCCACGATAACAGAAAAGCAAAATTGATTGCACTATGGGTTGTAAAAATAAAAAGAAAATTATTGGATTTAATTTTTCCTTGTACAGAGTAAGAAGCACGAAAAGTTAATAAAAACCTTAAAACAGGGAATAGGGCGTAAATAATTTTATTGTAACGCAAAAAAAGAAATCCAGAAATTCTATACGAAGTGCATGGCCAAACTATGGATTTCGTGTGAAAAAAAAATCACAAAATTTTGAGGACAAAATTTTGAGGACAATTCAGTTTCGAATAATTTGTTCCAATGCGTCAGAGAGATCACAAATACATAATTGGTTAGTAAAACCCTTCAGTCATGATTACGACCTAGCTTCTAACACCACTTATATAGTGGGTGTTAATGGCATGAGTGCCAGGACCTACAGCTTAATGTCGATGCCGAACAACAGATTTTTTAAGAAGCTTTTCATGGCAATTTTTATTCTTCCTCTCAGCGGTTTTACGAGCAGACTGCTGAGAGAAAGTCGTCGAAGAAATATCTTTTATACTCCCTTTTGTTAGAGATGACTAAGCTGTATTTTGAACTACTTTTAGAGTTTTCGCCAGAAGACTGTTAGGAGAAAGTAGCCGAAGAAATATTTTCTTCACCTTTCGTTTTGTTTCAGAACCCTGTGCTAGGGTTTGAACCACAGCCACACGTCTAATACGACAACATATTGACCGCTAGACTATGACGACTTCAATAGTGAGGTACTACACTCATTAAAAATAAAACCTCCATTGTAGTCCTATGGTTCATTTGCTCAAAAACTGCTCAAGTGATTTTACAATTTCTTATCTTTCAACCCAAAAATTATGGATCTCGTGTGTAAAAAATTACACAAATTTTTAAAGTAAACACGAATCAATTCAATTTCGAATACGTTGTCCAGAACTAAAATATGCTTCAGAGAGACAATTCTGCATCAGTCGCAAACAAATTGTACTCGGCCAAAAGAAAATTTCATGTCGACTCGAGTGTGTTCCTTGAGTGGTTGCTAGAGATTTTTCGAGTTATTCTAAGTTGCCCTAGATGCTCTTGGTTCTTCTGTGTCGTAATTGCACCACAAATCATCTCTCATACGTTAAAATCATTGTAACATATTCAGAATAAGCTTCTGTAAGCAATCGATTTACTTGACAATGGCTTTCTGACTCTGAATTCGACATTTTTGATTTGCTCGAACTGAATTCATTCTTAGTAGTCGCCATAGTCTAGTAGGTAGTGTGTTGGCTTATTAGACGTAAGGCCACGGTTCAAACCCCACATTAGACATCTCGAATAAAACGAAAAATGCAAAAAATTTCCTTCTGCGACTGCCTCTCAACAGATTTCTGCCAAAAACTCTCCGAGTAATATAAAATTGTCATGAAAAGTTTCTCAAAAGAAATCTGTCGTTCGGAATCGACTTTAAACTAAAGGCCCACCACTCATGAGTAAAGTTAGCACACAAATCATGGGTATTGTGAGATGCTAGGTTGATATCCAGACTAAAGTGTTGTAATGACCAGTCATGTATGTACGTATGTAAGCAATCGATTAACGTGACCGCGGATTTTTTGATTCTGAATTCAACATTTTCGATTTGCTTGAGCTGAATTCATTAATCATTTGAGGAAACTTGTTGCCACGTCCATAATTACAACCCTCGAGATAGTACAAAAAGCCGGAGGCCAAGACAACCTGGCAACGTTCCACACTTAAGGAAATGAACTTCACATCCCACAATATTGGAACAACGTAAAAAATACCAGCAGACATATTGGCAACAATTTGGAGGCAACTTATGAACAGCCCATACCCAGCATAGAGGCAACTAGTAATCAGATGAAGCTAAGGAAGGCACGATGTGTTGTATTTAAAATTTCAATATAGTGCTTAAACACGGTGAAAAATTTACAAACCACCTTCATATTATTATGTACAAATGGAAGAAAAGTTTTAAAAGAATTTCGATTTTTACAAAACGATTGCTTTGAAAATATAAGGAAAGATGACATGGAAAGCGATATCCAAACGCCATGGTATCTACATAAGATACTGAATTTCTAATAACAAGTTCAGGCTAAAATCTAAAGTATTATTACGAAAATGAAGAAACTAGATACTGGTGTTTTGGTTTTACATCGCTTAACATTAAAATTACAAACAAAAGTTACAAAAACAAAAACAATGCAGTAAACAAACCTGTTTACAAATTATCGTAATGCTTAATATAACAACAAACACCAGCATAAATAAAATGGTAAACAAGTAAACAAAAATACAACAACAAACACTAGAAGAAGAAATGTAAATAAAATACACAAATAACAATAATGATTGAAAACAACGACATTTATAGATTTCGCTTTCAAGAACATTCATTAGGCTGTTTACGTTGCCATACAAAAGGCAAGGCAAAGCAGGCGACTGAGTGAGTGAAGTTCAGCCAGTCTTGTGTGAAGATGCGATAAGTTTGAAGAGAGTAATCGTGGTTTGAAGATCTCCGTTACAAAGATCTGGCGAATAATTAACTAGTAATTGTTATTGTTTATGCAAAAGGTGTAAATAGAGGAATAACAAAGAAGGGCAATTGTTGTTGTCTACATCAAGTGTGGCACACAGAATTGTGCGAATAAGAAAGAATTTTAATTAAAACTAAATACAAATTTATTTTGATTTTATTTGCAATCTATGAGCTTATATTTTAAACTTTGTTAAAAGGTAAAAACATAGCAATATTATGCAGGCTTAATACTGAAATATGCTCACCCTTTTTCAATAATAAATCCACATAAACTTACTTCTTCTTGTTTTCGCCTGGAAAACTTATAAAGAAAAAACCGAACCGGAATTTTTAATTTCACTTTAATTATTTACAAAATTAAAGACCAACACCACGTGTAAAAAACTAATTAAAAAACATTAAAAATTTAAACAACATCGGCAAGAAAATTGCTCAGGCTTTTGTCGTTGTTCTTGAAAAGTACAATTGTGTGTGTGTCATAAAAAGATGATCTGTTGCAGGAAGAAAAAAATTTAATTATGAACACAAAAGTCTTGCCAGTGTGATTCAGTTTATAATGTTAGCAACGATGCTCTTTTAATATTTTCTCTTCATCCTGCCTCTACTTCTTTGTCTTGTTTTCTGCTTTACAAGCGAGTTTTTTATAGCTGCAGGAAACACTTTCATTTTCATGCATAAAAGGCGATAAAAATAAACAAAAAGAAACGGAAAAAACGATTGAGAAAAAGTTTGAATACAAACATGAGTGGAAAGAAAGAAAAAAATGACGACAGAAAATGAAACGGAAATTTAAATTTCCCCAAGAAACATTGCTGGCACTCGTACTCTCTGTCGCATTCATGGCAACCAGTAAACTTGAACACATAAAAGCATGTTTAATAAGCGTTTCCTGTGCCTTAAGATACATATACATACACACGTACACATAGTGCAACTCAATACAAATAAATCCTGCTTTCAGAAACATACATTAACGTACTCACACGTACTTAGACTTACTTACGCTCATATTAATTGCATATATTAAGGATTTGTTCATGGATGGGATGGCAAACTTACTTATGACACATGTGTGTCTCCCCTGTAGCATATACATACATATGTGTTGCTTGGTAGAGTATACTAAAAGTCTCTGTGTGTGTATGATACACTGTTTTTACCTTCAAAATTAATTTCACTTTGTAGACTTCAAGGCTTTCAATTTGTCTTTCTCTTTCATTCACTTTTTCTTTCGAAATTTTCGTTTTCTTTTAAATGTTTCCTGTAATACGAAGGAGAGAGAGAGAGAGAGGGAGACGGGTAAAATGTAACAACCTTCGCCTTTTGTCTGCATGACAAACAGGTGTTTTAGACAATTGCTTTGTGTGTTGATTGTTAGCAAAAAAAATGTGGTTATGATAGAAGAAAGGCTTCTTTTTTCTATGCACGCTTGTATGGTAGGCAAAAACCTTCAAAAAGTTTTCGCTTTAATTTACAAAAAAAAGAAAAAAATTAATTTTATTACAGTGTGACCTAGAAAACAGGAAACCAAACCAAACTTGTGGTAGATTTTTATTAAATTTCATAGAAATTAATTAAAAACTTAGTAAAGGATGTAAACGAAAAGAGTAAATAAAGAATCCTTATGTATATTTATGCAGTAAAGTGGTCAAGGCATATTTACAACCACGTTTTTACTTTTTAAATGCAAAAAAAAATTCGAGATTGAAATGAATTTTTATACGAATTTAATTGAGTTCAGTTACAAAGCAAACATTAAGCTGACTGGTGACTATCTACATACGTACATAATTGATCCTTTACAACCCTTTAGTCAGGATTACGACCTAGCTTCTCACCCACATATGTAGCGAGCATTAATTTTTATACATGAGTGGCGAGATCTACAGTTTAAAGCCGATTGCGAAAGACAGATTTTTGAGGAACTTTTCATGGCAATTTTATTTTACTCGCAGAGTTATTGGCAGAAATCTGCTGAGAGAATGTCGTCATATTTCGTTTTGTTCGAGATGTCCGACCTAAGATTTGAACCGAGGCCTCAAGCCTAATAACCCAACACACAACCCACTAGACTACGGCGACTTGTTCGTTGCCATCTGCTCCCCCTTTTATTCAACTTTTACCCAAGCATACTCTCTTAAATTGCGTTTTTCACTACTCAGAATAATTATGGTCCCATTAGAGCTCTTCTCCTAAGGAGTTTATCTACCTATTTACCCTCCGACTTCTATATGGCCAGGAATCTAGCATAGGGTGTATTGTCCATACATAACTGATTCAGCTTACTTATATTGTGGTACACAATCCTAAAAAATTGGGAGGGATGGGATGCATGCAAACAAGGTAAAGTTTCTGACTGTGGTCAACGTAGCGACAACCAGGACGATTCTTGTCCTGCTGTATCTAAGTTGACACGCAGCCTCCTCGTGGCCCCCCCGCTAGATGTTAACTAATGCGTTCAGCGAAGTCCAATCCCCTGGACGTTAAATTCGGGTTTTGCGTACGGCTTGGAACCCACTACATAAAAAATTAAGTCCAATGAAAACCAAAAAATATCAGTCTTGCCAACAGTTGCTACTATGATCTTAATAAGCAATTGAGTAGCAGAGACCTCTCCCGTACGACAAAACTAACACTCTACAAGACGCTCATCCTCCCCGTGCTTATTTATGGCGCAGAAGCATGGACCTTATTAAGCACTGATACAGCAGCCTTGAGAGTGTTCAAGAGAAAAGTTCTACGTAAGATCTTCAGTTCACTAGGAGTAGGCAATGATTTCCGCATCCGATCTAACAGTGAGCTGTATGAGCATCCTCAACGACATGGACGTTAACATCCAACGGCTGCGCTGGCTCGGCCATATCGTTCGAATGGAGGAGGATGCTCCGGCGAGACGGGTATTTGATGCGGTGATTTGCAGAAGTCGACGAAGAGGACGACCTTGTATCCGTTGGAAGGACCAAATCGACGAAGCCCTGTCATCGATTGGTGTGACCAACTGGCGTAGGCGCGCAAGAAGCAGAGGCGCCTGGAAGGATGTGTTGCGGCAGGACGAAATAGGTTAATCGGGTTGTTAATGACCAATTAAGTAAGTAAGTAAGTACACAAACCTAAAACGTTATGTTTTGATGATAGCTTTGTTGACAGATAGTTTTGTTCTGTCCTCTGTACTTCCTGCCCATAAAGATTTGGCCACTACTTTCGAAATAAAGCATGCGGTAAACGTGAGAGTTTCGTTATAAGTTTAAAATATTTTATTATAGTCTCAAACATCCCTGATCGTGTATTACTAGCGCTCTTTAACACATCGTTGTATCAGGGAAGGGCCTTCCTATTAAAGCGCTATAAAGCCTACAAATTCCTTCACTTACTACTATTACCCAGTCTCGTTCCAAAACGCTTCTCGAAGTCTAGACTTGATAAACTTAATTCTACTGCCGATCATTCCTGATCCTCCTGATCTTGATCGATCTTGTAATACATTCCTGTATGGGAGAATGGCTATTCTATTAAAGGATTATGAAGCTTGCAAATTCCTTCACTTACTGCTATTACTCAGTCTTGTTCTAAAACGCTTCCTAGAGTGTGGTTGGCTCACGATGCCATCTAAAGAATCGTGGGTTCGACTAGATTACTATTCTCGTAACCAAAGTCTCTATGACTCTGCTCTACACCACCGTACGTGGTGACTTCGAGTCGAACATTGCGTCTCTATTGCCAATACTCCCCAGTTCCTGTATCTTATACAACTCCACCTGTGCTGATTTCAAGTGATTTATACCTCCCAATAGGTCACAATTTGCCTGACTATGACGATAGGTAGTGGTCGCAGTATAGTAGTTAGTGTGTTGGTTTATTAGCAGTGAGGCCTCGGTTCAAATCTTAGGTCAGATATCTCCAACTAAACGAAGCGATGGAAAAAATATTTCTTCGTCAACTTCCTCTCAGCAAATTTCTGGCAGAAACTCTGAGCATAAATAAAAAAATTGCCATGAAAAGTTTCTTAAAAAAATCTGTCGTTCGGAGTCGGCTTTAATCTGTAGTTCCCGCGCCCCTAATGTATAAAAATTAACAAACACAACATACGGGGTGTGAGAAACTAGATCATAATCCTGACTAAAGAGTTGTAATGACCAATTATGTATGTATGTATGCATCACGATATAAAGGGTCCGCCAAATAGCTTTTTTTTTGAAAATGCTTAAAAAAAAAACTTCTGAATATTTTCTCAAATTTCTTTATTTATTTGAAAGTACAATCCTTCCGGTTAATAATGGAAAATAATTTCATTCAAATGGCTGCCTCGGCTGGCCATGCCTACACGATCGGTCCAATTTTTAAGCACATTATCGATTGTGTGCAGCTGTATTTCACCAATGGCTTCACGAATATTGTCCTTTAAAGCGTCAATTGTCTCCGGCTTGTCGGCGTAACACTTATCTTTGACGGCACCCCACAAATAATAGTCCAACGGTGTCAAATCGTAGCTCCGAGGTGGCCAAACGACATCAGCTCTGCGGCTGATAATGTGATCTTCAAAAACAGGACGCAAAACATCGAGTGTAGCTTCGGCTATGTGGCACGTAGCGCCGTCCTGTTGAAACCAAATGTTACCAATATCCTCCTCTTTAATTTTTGTGAACAAAAATTCGTTCAACATGGCCCGATAACGATCGCCACTGACTGTAACGGCCACTCCTTGCTCGTTTACATACCCGCATAGATCAAAATGAGCTTCATCTGAAAGATGATTTTTTTTGCTAAAATCGGCATCCTCTGTAAGTCGATCGCAGGCCCACTTAGCGAAGCGAAAACGCATTGGATAGTCAATTGGCTACAACTCCTGAACCAATTGGACGCACACTTTCTGCCACAGCAGCAATATTCTCGGGTGTAAACAAGCATTAGTTAAAAAAAAAAACATTAAATGGCGGACCCAATATAACCTAATTCAGCATTTTTTAGTTACACCTACAAGATTTTCCTGCACGCCTTTTCCATACCATTCGGGCAATGGTTTATAAAAATTGTGTGAAATTTATTTCTGCATTTAAATTTTATTTTAAAACCAAAAATAATTATAAATTTTCTTAAAGATTTGTGTTTAAATTCCCTTAATTTTAATTTCTGTAAATTATTCCACACTTGCCGCATTCATTTATTTTCAATAGCACCAGAGAAGGGCATCCAAATAACAACAAAAATGCTTGTATCTTAAGGCATACAAACACCAATCGAATAAGGCAACCACAGGGGGAAATAAAGACGACAACAATTGCAGAAAATTAATACAAAACAGTCCCAGAATCCAAAGATAAAATTTATTTGCCATGAGTTTTACAGTTTCACTCTTCTCCTGCCTTTTCCAATATCTCGTTTAATTCAAAGCCATGCGAGTGTATATAAGCCGTTGGTTGGTTTTATATCCTCTTCTGTGCATATACATGCGAAACAAAAGGCATTAAAATGGAAACTTTTATTGTTTTTCTCCAAGTGCATTAGAAAAAGGCTGCTACAACAGACAATAACAATATTGGTTTTTAAAGGGTAAAAACAAAACATTTTATCAGCAACATTTTAGCATATTCAAGTTAATGCAGCATTTACTTTAATCCTTAAACAGCAGCACTATATACACACACACTGTACAATGAAAACCTAAGATAAAGGAAAATACAATATTCACATACATTAGAATAATAAATTCAAAACATATACAGACTGCATTGGTCTGGTACAGTGGGCTACGTACTGTTTCCAGGGACCGTAACTGTTATAACTTTTATCGTAAAAGTCAGAAAATAAAAGTTATTTTTTGACTTTAATTTTTTCGAGCAGAAAAAACAGTTATTTTTGACTTTAATTTTTTCGAGCAGAAAAAACAGTTATTTTTGTTTTAATTCATGATAAATCCATAGTATTTATTAAAAAATTCTTTAAAAAAATTAAAGTAATTTATGTTAGAATTTTATTAGAATTAAGTTTTGGATATATTAAACACTAGTCTTTGTGTCATAGGGTTTAAAAAAACTAAAATAACTTTTATTACTGCTCGAAAAAATAAAAGTCAAAAAATAACTTTTATTTCTACTCGAAAAAATAAAAGTGAAAAATAACTCTTATTTTTGCTAGAAAAAATAAAAGTCATAAAATAACTTTTATTTCTGCTCTTAAACATAAAAGTCAAAAAATAACTTTTATTTCAGCTCAAAAAAATAAAAGTCTAAAATAACTGTTATTTTTGCTCGAAAAAATAAAAATCAAAAAATAACTGTTATTTTTTTTCTAAAAAATTTATAAAAATATAAATTTATAAAAATATATTTTTATAAATTTTTATTTATTTATATTTTATAAAAATTTGGTCCAAGACAATCAAGATGGTATACTTGGCTTTGTTCTCCGACATTTTCTTGCGGTTGCTTTTTTTAATCAAAAATTCAAAAATAACAGTTATTTTCGGTCCCTGACTGTTTCTGAATTTAACAGAAAATATTTGATGCACTTTGTAAGATGAAATACATGAGTAAACATTAAAATAAAAAGAAGCGAAGTATTTGGTTATATTGTATAGATATAGTGAGCATCAAAAGAAACTGTCTACTAGAGGATAAAATTCTAACAATCACCAAACGCAACTTTTACCACTTAAGGAGAGTGCAAAACAAAATTTAACAATATTTTGAAATTTATTAAAAATTTTTTTTGTTTCAATTTTAAAAACTGTCACTGAAACATTGTTAAAATAAAAACAACGGTAATTTCTTAATGTATTGTTACGTTTTTATCTTTTAAAAACATTTGAAATATGAGCTCATGAGTTGTTCTTAGGTAAGAATGGATTACACTGATCCAAAGAAAATGCAACTTATCTTGCATTGATTACTCAAGACGACTAGTGTAGCAACAGTCTGAACCTCTTAGATAACTCATAAAGCTATTGTTACATTTTTACCTTTTAAAGACGTTTAAAATTTAAGCTCGTAGATTGCAAATAAAATAAAAATAAATTTGTGTTTAATTTTAATAAAAATTCTTTATTATTCGCACTATTCTGTGTGCCACTGTTTACAACTTGATGTAAACAACAACAATTGCTTTTCTTTGTTATTCCTCTGCATAAACAATAACAATTACTAGACAATTGTTTGACAGATCTTTGTAAAGGAGATCTTCAAACCACGACTACTCTCTTCAAACACACCGCGTCTTCACACAAGACTGACTGAACTTCACTAACCCACTCGCCTGCTTTGCTTTGCCTTTTATATGGCAGCATAGCTGCCAGATTTGACGATTTATCGTCATTTTGACGATTTTGAGCTCCAAAAATATCACATTGACGATTTGACGATTTATGCCCTGATTTTGACGATTTTTTTAGAAATTAAAAATTTCAGTCATATTCTTTACGTTTTATGGGGTATACTTTCTTTTTAATTGTATTTGAATTATATTACTCATACGCATCATACTACATGTACTGGAATAGTTACCCTGAAAAGTATGCAATAAAAAAACTTCCATTTTGTCATGTATGAAACTAATGGAATTAAATATAACTCATACGTCACATACATATGTTCTCTGCATTATGAATTTTACATTTTAGATATGAGGATATGAGGATAATGTGAGTAAATATAATGGGTTGGCGATCTAAAAGTTTAAATTTAAAAATGTAATAAAACGAAAATAGCTTGAAATGGTGCCAAATTTATTTCTTTGTTATGAATTACAACTGCTCCGGTTGGAAATGGATTTTTATTTCATTTATATGGCTGCCGATTTATTTTATGATTTATGCCCTTTTATTTTGACGATTTTTTAAAAATTAAAAATTTACATCATATTCTTTACTTTAGTACGTACATTAAAAGACACTTTAACCTTTGTATTTACTTTGCAATTGTTACTAATGGAAATTTATGTTAGTAAAAACAAGGAGTAAAGTATTATATTTTTAACTTTACTTTTGGATACCAAAAAAATTACTCCTAAATAACCCCGTAGTTGCTTAAAATTTATCATTTGCCGTTGCAGGCTATTTTAAAAATTCAAGTATAGCTTCTAATATTACCATCGGAAGAACAAAGGCAAGCGCCTTTATTTTGTTTCGTACGACCAACACTCAGGGGATGGATGGCATTGAGTTTGGAACTACGAAAATATGTTATGAGAAGAAGGAAACAGAGAACAGTGCTTATGGACACTAGGCTTGTATATTTTTATACCTTAAGTAACAGGATAGACCTCTGCAGGAATTGAGTTCCACACAGTCCGACACAGTCCGACTAAAAACCATATTTTTACTGTAATGCAGTGTGCAATCCACTGCCCAATCGACCACATACGGATGTGCTGACCGAAAAAGACGTTATGTAGGAATATATTAATTTTATGAAAAAGTCCCCTTATTTCGTTCAAGCAAAACCATTTTGTAGTAGCGACAGAATAGTAAAACACAAACCACATTGCAACGATGCTCTAATGATTCAATGGAGTTGGATACACTACCGTCATTAACGAGATACTATGGTCTCTCCTGTACACGGTCGAGAAACCGCAAAATAGACGTTGAGGCACCAACCAATACATGTGAGTTGTATTCCATTCCCGGTCAGTTATAAACGGTGTAAATAGTAAGATCGGATGATAAGAACTTGAGAAGGAACTGAAAAATGTGTCAGCATTACTTATTGAATTTTCATGCTGAGAACATCAAAAGCTTCTAACTCCCTAATATCTACACCGTCCATGGACATAGATGATGTAATATTATTGCTGCACTTATGTGTCAATAAACAACGTTGGGATAAAAAATCCTTAAACAATTTCTTCTGAAATGATCACAATTTCTTCATTTAATTTCCAATAAATTCTTTGTTAAACGTTGAACTCAGATATGTAGATAAATTAACTTTATACGTTTTACTACAATAGAAATAATTTTGGTTTTTAAAAACTTTTAATTTATTTATTTATTTTTTCTGACAATTTTGACGATTTCTTCTCAAATATTTGACGAATTCGTGCCGCATTTATCTGGCAGCTATGTATGACAGGGTAAACAGTCTGAAGAATGCTCTTGCAAGGCGAATGTTTGTGGCTTCGCCTTCTGAAAATCTCTATCATGGTTTCATTATTGTTAATTGGGTATTTTGTTTACATTTATTCTTGTATTTTTGTTTACTTGTTTACCATTTTTTATGCCGCCGTTTGTTGTTGTATTTTTGTTTACTTGTTTACCATTTTTTATGCCGGCGTTTGTTGTGCATTTTTTTGTTTATGATTTTAATGTTAAGCGATGTAAAAGCAAAACACCAGTATCTAGATTCCTCAATTTCGTAACAGTATATTTTTTTAATGTACAGTTCCTTTTGACGCTCACTGTATGTCTTTAAAATATCTCCAGTTACTGTGTTCCTATTTTTCATTTTTCTTTTCTTATTTGACTTTAAAGATTACAATATTTGTATATGATATGTATGTACACTGCAGTTAAATGTTCTCTTTTTGACCTTCGTTTCACTTACTTTCTCATCTTTAATGTTGAATTCTTCCTCTGGAAAAAAGTAAAGTTTACGTTGAGTAATTTATCATCAAGAAAAATTATGTTACAAACGAAGCTGGCTTGAAGGGCCTGGCATCTTATATTATTTATTTATGATGGCGGATAAGCACGGAGTATACAGTGAAATCCTTTAGAAAACCAAAGAGAAAGAAATCTTACAAAATGGGTAACAAAATACTTGTAAGTTAGAGTTGCCTGATGGAGTAAATCTGGAAAAAATAATCTGTGTTTAGCGTGATTCGTCAGGGATTAGAAATTTGAATTGAAAATTTGAAAATAAAAAAGGGGTTCAAATTTTTTCTATACTCAGTATAGATGCACAATCCATTTACGAAAGAGAACAATTGCTACAACACAGATAATAAAGGGAAAGAGGAGAGCAATTATAATAATTTTCGTTTTCTGAAATTCAAATAAATTCCGTTTATTTTTATTTTAAAATTGTTTCATTGCCTGTGTTTAAAATTGAGAAAAAAGAAAAATTACAAAAAAATTTTGAAATATTGCAACATTTTTTCGGGCACTCTCCTTAACTGTTAAAAGTTGTATTTCTTTTGATGATCACTGTATGTTTTTGGGGACTACTTCTCACAGAATAAATAGTACCTCATAATGGTTTAAATTGTCTCACACCCTTTTGGCATGAAAAAATTCTCCGTCATTCTTCATCTCATACAGTAATAACAACCTTTATTACCTCTACGGCTATATTCCAAGCGGAGTTTATGCCTTCAACTTAGACAAGATAAATAAAGAGACACAGAAAAACTACACGACTGTCGAGCCGCACTCCGAACGCTCTGCTCCCTTGACTTTTACTGGACTTTATATGGGGAAAGTAGATCATCATGATCGATCTAAGGCCGTTTGGGAATCTGCGACAAGTAAGCAGGCATAAGTGCTTAGATGTAGGGGAGCTCTCATACTCTCTCATCCGAAATATTAAAATTTCCATGATATTGGCATATGACTTAGGCTGAATTGAACCAGTCGCATGGGTTATGTTGGATTTGAAGATGGATGACTTGTTCACATACACCTGCGTCTTTAGCACATCTCACAAGAAAGAGTCTTACAGGGTTACATTTAACGATCTCGGTGGCCAGTTTACATCACCTCCAAATGGATCAGAATATCCTGTGTAGTATAAGCTGTTTGGCACATAGCACCGTTTCTGTTGAAATCACACATCGTTGGTCTCCAAATCTTCCAATACAGGCCAAAATGCTTATCTTAAAAAAATATGTTCGTTTGACAGTCCGAATCCTCCAATTTAAGCCAAAATGCTTGGCGATGTTGACTGTAATGTCTTCTCCAGCATTGTTCTTAAAGAAATATAAACGTTTTGACAGGCCAAAATCTACATCAAATACTGACTTTTTCGAAATGCATTGGATGCTCTTGGATGTCGTGTAGATTGATTTGGATTATTTTGTTTGTTTAAGTACTCATCGAACCAGAAATTGCTCCCATCGCTGACAATGACTTTTCGCAGTACGTTGCCTGAACAGAACACCAATTGTTAAACACTATATCTGTTCATGGTGATTAAGTAAAACAGACTACATAAATGACAACTAATTTAACAGGTGTAGCCTCAACAAGATGGCCGTTATTAACTGTCAAAGTGCGATAATCCCTGTCGCAAGGGCCTATATTTAAGTATAGGGCCTACAACTACGGTCTGAAATGAAAAAAGCATCAATATATGCAAAGACACTTGTTCCATTACAACCCTTTAGTCAGGATTACAACCTAGCTTCTCACAATACCCATGTTACTTTTATCCATGAGTGATGGAATCTACAGTTTAAAGCAGAGATCTGCAATTAATCGCTTTTTCGCTACTCATAAGTACTCATGAAATTTTGAATATAGGTTAGTCAACAGTATTGAAATTTAACTATGTACCCTGATTCATTCATACTCAGTACAATATTGATTTGTAAGTACAGGTTGCAATGAGTATGCATACAACGTTGACATCAAACTCATACCATTCGAAATATGTTTGATTCATAAGCCTACTTATTCAGATTCGCAAATTTAGAAAAATACTCTTATAATACTTATAAATGATTCGAGTGATTCGAATCATTCGTCGAAATTTACAGTCTTAGTTGTTGTTGCATTTACAAAGACAGAAGAAAGACACATAAACAAAAAAGACAGCAAGGAGAGCAAACACACAATCTTCATGTGAGTATTGTAGTGTTCGTACCCGAATCATACTTATTTTGTGATTCGTGTATACGATGAGTCATGGCGAGTCGAAATCAATAACATCATGCGTATTGTTAAGTACGAGTACCATGAGTATTTCAAACTTTGAATATGAGTAGTATGAGTATGACATTAAAATAAGTATGAATGCGTATAAGTACCAGAAATTATAAGTATGATTCGAATCTACTCATCGTTTTGAATACTCATTGCTGACCTCTGGTTTAAAGTCGACTATGTCAAGAAACACATTTTCAGTACCAAAACATTTTCTAACAAGAAAGAAAACATAAAACCATCTGGCAACTATGACGCCAGCCAAAAAGTGCCCAAAAGGTCTTAGGTCGACAATACACCGTCATTAAGTCCTTTTCGAACGAATGCTGCTGTAAGGCGAGATTTGAACCTTTTTTTGAACTTTTGCTTGCACAAAACATAAATAAATCATCGTTTAAGTTTGGGAAAACTTGAATTTTATTTTCGTTTTCTTTTTGTTTCTGTTGTTGTCTTCGAATAATTTTCAAATTTTACCCAAATGGCCAAGAGAACGCTCGATTAAAAACAAGCGTTGGCGGCAATAAATCATACAAATTCAAGTTCAATTTAAACTTCAAAAACAAAGACAAATAAAACGGAAAACAGAGAACATAAGCGACATAAAAATTAAACAAAAATACCGCCGTTAAAACAGAAAACAAGGCAAAGAAATAAAGAAAAGAGAGAAGAAAAATGAAACATTCTGAGGAACACGGTTGTTTTGGTTTGGAAAACGAAATTCAATGCCTTAAAATGCCATAAAAAAGGCTTTAAAAAGATGCCATAAAATAACATGTCAAAGTCATAAAAGCCATGGCGTTGTAAATAACCAACAAAGAGAAGGGGCTTAAGAGAAATTAAATTTGAAAAAATTTTAAATTTTAAGCCAGAATTTTTCTGTATAAAAGAGACTGGGAAAGTTAATTAAAATAAAAACTCAATTAAGGCTTTAATTCGTTGCAATAATTTCATTCGACTAATGGAGTGCCCATTTAAGCCGCTACAAAAAGTGCCAAACACTATTAAATATTAAGTGTATGCCATAGTTTTTCTATTGAGGGCTTAAAAACTAACTGAGATAAACACACTCAGTCGCCACACGCCACCCGCCACCCGCCTTCAATAACAAAGTGTATGTCATTTAACAGTTGGAATATTGAGATTACAATTGCCTTCATCAGGCTCCATATTGGCATTTAAAGTTGAAATTGTATGCGAAATAAAATAAATGAATCAGAGGAAATGCTTCTGCTTTTCCATGCCTCCCCCCCAACCATTATCATCTGAAATCATCTGTTGCATTGCACATTCTCTACTACATTCTATAGACAACAAGTGTGTGCTTCTGTGTTTTATCTACAGGAAGTTTTTTTCCTCTCTTTTCCATTCAACAATTCATTGTGAAATTTTCGCAAACAAATGCCAGCAGCCATTAAAAATGTAGCGCGACCAGAACTGACAGAATGTTTGAAAAGTTTGTACATTTTATGGCGGCCATTATTGTATGTTTTTTTTTGCATTCTATTTCCGTTTGTTGCCAATAAAATAATGGTCATGCTTTTGTTCGGCTCGTAAAAGAAGTTTTAATTTGACTTTAAAACCGAGAACTCATAAAAAAACTACAACCACAGGCAACAAGAACAAATAAAATAGAGACAGAGAACCATAGAACCAGAGAGAGATAGGGAAAGAGATAAAAATTAAGTAGCAGAACATTTCAAAAACTATAAACGAGTTGTACATGCAAGCAAGTAGTCAGCCATACTATTAAAATATTAACTCTTGGAACTTGCTTAGTGGTTTTTTTGCGTTTATAATCTTCTATTGCAACTGCAACTGTGTTGTATCACTTTGCCATACAATGCTTAGGTTAAATATCATGTCAGGCAATTAAACTGCAAAAGGAAGTCCAATAATCTTTAGTTCTAATCATGTCATGTGTCATCGTAAAAAGTGAGTAACTTTAAAACGAGATCATAAAATTAGCTGTGCAAGTATACTTATGCTTTTTATTGGTATCATAATGGATTTCAAATTCAAAAAAAAAATGCATTCGAATATAACACAATCCTTAAGTACCTGCTACACTAGCAAATTATGCATGCAAGCACGATCTGATGAGTGTTTTGCTATTAAATTTTTGATAATTTATCAAGTCAAATTTAAAAACACTCGTTTTACACGACCTACTACTACTATTACTACTGCTACTACTATTACCACTACTACTATACTACTACTGCTACTACTACTATACTACTACTACTACTACTGGTACTATTACTACCGCTACTACAACTACTATACTACTACTGCTACTACTACTGCTACTACTACTATACTACTACTACTACTACTGGTACTATTACTACCGCTACTACTACTACTATACTACTACTGCTACTACTACTATACTACTACTACTGCTACTACTACAGGTACTATTACTACAGCTACTACTACCACTGGTACTATTATTACAGCTACTACTACTATACTACTACTGCTACTACTATTATACTACTACTGCTACTATTACTACCGCTACTACTACTAATACTACTATACTACTACTGCAACTACTACTACTCTGCTACTATTACTACTACCACTACTACTACTACTACTACTGCCACTACTATACTAATACTACTGCTGCTAACACCACTACTCTACTACTACTGCTACTACTGCTGCTGCTACTGTTATTACTTTTACTATACTACTATTGCTGCTACTACCACTACCACTACTTCTATTACCACTACTACAATACTACTACTGCTACTACTACTACTGCTACCACCACTACTCTACTACTGCTACTACTACTACTGCTACTACTACTCCTAATACTACTACTACTACTACTGCTAATACTACTACTACTACTACTACTACTACTGCTGCTACTACTACCATTACTATACTACTATTACTGCTACTACTATTACTGCTTCTATTACCACTACTACTATACTACAACTGCTACTGCTACTACTACTACTGCTACTACTACTACTGCTACTACTACTGCTGCTACTACTACTCCTACTACCACTACCGCTACCAAACTACCATTACAACTAATACTGCTGCTACTACGCCTACAACAACCATATGTGTTTGCAACGAATTTCGCTAGAATGAACAGCCCACTTCTCATACCCATGTCAGTTCAACAGAACCTAGCAAAACCGCATTAACACTCATACTAACAACGAAGTTGTGTCACCCTATAAAACAACCGATTTAGCTTAGGCAATCGGAACATTTTATGAGCTCTTCACCTATATCTCGCGGTATTCCTCTGTATCGATACCCACTTAAAAATGATCTCTAAATTGTCAGAAATTTTCCTGAGAAATACCCTGCACTCACTGACGAGATAGTACTTGAATCAAGGTAGCGTTCATGAAAGCTTTAATCCCAGCCTGATAATCCAAGTTAGTTAGAAGATTTTTAGGGAAAATCTCACCACCCAACAAACATTACGCTGCTTTTAATATAGCCATGATCTATTCCTTATAAAAACACTGCAGTGCTCCAAAATTTTCTTCAGAAATCTTATGGGCGAGGAAAAATGTTGATTAAGGTAGCGCTCATGAAAGGCTAGATCCCAGCCTGATCGTCCAAGTAAGTGAAATTGGCAGCGGAGCGGATGGAGATCTATAAGGCGAAATCGGCTGGGAGTCACATAACCGCTCATTTCAGGGAAAACACCATTTCAAAATGGCAACAACGATGGAACGAAGAAGATAGAGGAAGATGGACGGCGAGACTTATTCCAGACATAAGGCCATGGATTGGTCGGAAATTTGGAGAGGTAAATTACTACGTTACACAGATGTTATCGGGTCACGGATATTTTAGGAAATATCTGCACAGAATGTTAAAGACCGCCTCACCTTACTGTCTCTACGAGGAAGGTGAGATAATTGATGACGCAGAGCACACCGTTTTCGAGTGTGCACGCTGGCAGAGCTATCGCTCGGCACTGACGTCGATAGTTGGGACGATCACGCCCGGTAACATTGTCGGGGTTATGATCGCGAGTAGAGAAAACTGGACCTCAGTGGCGAATTACGTGGAGAGGATTCTAAAACTGAAGAAGAGGGATCTTGAGGCTGCAGAACATGTGGGCACGCCGGAATAGATGAAACTGGCACACGTGTCAATCGAAATTCGAAGTAAAGATCTGGAGGAAAGGAATAGTGGAGACGCTTAGATGTCTCTTCAACTTTCAACACGCAATCCGGACGCGGATATGAACATGCAGGGGCCAAAGAGCCAAAGGGACTCCACTCCGAAGTAATACCACCGTAGTTCCGGAGTGGGCACAACAAGTCCATGAGACGAGGGGGGGATTTAGTGGGTGAGGGCCCCACACACGGAGGATGTGACGACTTCCTCTATGGTGCGGTTAGGTACATTTGCCCCTCCTCGGCGTGAAAAAAAAAAAAAAAAAAAAAAAAAAAAAAAAAAAAAAAAAAAAAAGTAAGTGAAATGGATCGGCCATTTATTTTTTAGGGAAAATCTCATCACCCATCAAACAATATGCCATTTTAAATATGGCCATGTTCTCTTCCTGAAAAACACTGCACTGCTCCGTAATTTTACTGTGAATTACTCGGCACACATGGAGAAAGCAAAACTTTGATTAAGGCAGCACTCTTGAAAGCTTTAATTCCAACCTGACTGCCCAAGTAAGTTAGAAGAAAAACACTAGAGTGCGCGGGCGGCGTAATCTAATGTCTGAATCCTTAATATAAAGCTCATAGACTGGTCCGTCCAGCATTTACAGAACCAATGAATCGTCAGACCAAAATCCTGAAAATACAGCCCACAGATTGATCTGTCCAACATTTTCAGCACACACCTCGTAGACTCAATCCAGAACCAACGGATCGTCCGACCAGACTCCCTAGATAGATTACTGAAAACAAAGCTTCCGTCAGGAATATTATTAGGTATCACAATCCGTCATCAACTTCAACAGAAGGCCAAAGTGAAGCCAATTGAGTACAGAAAATAAAACCTCAGTAGAAGTGGAGCAGAGTGCGAAAATGATCAGTACTGCTGAACGTTCGCAGGGTTTTTCTATCAGTCTGTCTTTACATTGGGCAAATTTTTCATTAGTGCCAGTCACTGAGAGATACCCTTCCCTTTTTTCTTCTTTCCAAAACTGATTTTAATCTTCCATCAATCTCAGTACATAAGTAGCTTGTGGCCGTTTATAAAAATTCAAAACAAATAAATTATAGAGCTTGTTGTGTTGCTCATACCTCGCTGTGGATTCACCGCTGTGGATTCACCCCTTAGTCACTAACTGTCTACCAACGAATAGCAATAAGGAACTCCACTGAATAAAATTGTATTCGTTACAAACGAGAGGATGTTTTTCTATTGTAAGTAGAAATTTAAGAAATGATTTAAAATGCAACCAAGGATTTCAAACTGATTTTGTTAATGCTCATGCCATAATGATATTAACTCTTGCCTTGTTCTAGATGGTAACAAATGGTTTAAAATGTAAAACGAATATATTTAAAGTCATATCATCCATCAATCAATCCGTTGGTTATATTACCACAGCAACTGAAAATAATCATCACCATCGTCATTATCATCATTATCATCGTTGTTCCAGTTGAAAATCTATCGCGTGTTCATTTTTACTGAAGTTAAGCTGATTTGGACATGATTTTCAGTTTTTTTTTCGCTGTAGCCATGCTAATGAAATTTAATGATTTTCAAGCCCAAACAGAGCCAACACAAGTAATGGGGAATATTTACAATAAAAATATTGTAATAAAGTTACCAGTGAGTGAAAGAGAGAGAGATGAAATGAGATGAAGAAATTAAAATGAAAAATGTTTCTTTCTTTTCCTTCGAAACATATTTTAAATGTATGTTAGGATGTGTTTAATATGGTATGAGGATGGGTAAGAAATGTTCATCATTTACATGAAATTGAAATAAATTATTTGCTAAAACTAAGGGACGACATTATTATACTCTCTCTCTCATAATGATTCGAATAGACAATGTAATGTGAATACCCCATGTGATTACTGAAAAAAATACTAAAAAAGACACATGTATTCTCTATATATGTAGCATTCATTATTTATAATTATTAAAGGGTTCGTATGTCTAGCAATGGTTGTTGTATTTAACCATTTGGGAATGATTAATTTATAAGCACTAAATAAAGCCTTCCTTTATGTTGACACTTTCACAAGAATACAATAAATTGTTAATTGGTATCATTAGTTGCATATTAAAGAATGTATACAGTATTAAAACAAGTCTGGAGACTATAGTCAGTTAAAACTAATCAAAACATACTTACCACAACGAAATTTTGGATGCAAATAGCTTTTATACTATAGAGGCTATTGTAGCTCTCAACCAAAAATCCTTTTATATTTCGGGAAAGAAAAAATTTAAAAAATATGTTGCGGAGCGGGGAAAGCGACAAGAAATACTTTTGCAATATGAGTACATGTTCCCTAGAAGGAACACTATAAGATGTGATTTGTTAGAACGAATACCATAATTTAATTTCATTGTAGGATCAATATACATACACAACGACACAAATAGTGTCGATGCTCTAAAGAATCATTACAGTTGTACACGCTACTGAATTTGAAATAAATCAGAGAGAACTGTCGAGAAATTGGATAAAAAGTTTAATTAAATTTCTGTAAAAGACTAAGCATTACAGAGGCATACATGTATAGGGATTATGCCTCGGTTTTTTAAGTGTATGTTTTCGTAATAGAAAAGATTTCAAGGTAAGAAACAAAAACACAGGTGAGAATATCATGAAATTTTTCGATAAACACATCGCAATACTACATTAGTATAAAAACGAACTTATTATACCACCAAAGATACTCAGAGAGCCTTGCCCAGTGCGTAATCAAGCAGATTTATGGTGTACTTCCTCGCATCCTGGCTGTAACTCGTCAAGGACAAGACCGAAAGCCTTATGAGTAGATTAAGCGAAAGCATCTCCAAATTATATTAGCATAAGCAACAACAATCCTAAGATTCCTCCACTTTCATACATAGAAGAAAATCGTACACATCAAACCGGAGAATATCATTGGCTTTAAAAGTGCATCCGGTTGGTTTTATCTGTTTCAGAGCAATATACATTAACTGACGTCATGAGTTTCAAAGGATTTGATGACACTAAATTAACATTAAATGCTATCTGTACCCCAAAGTGAAACAGTCACCAAAGCTAGCCATAAACTAAACCCCGGTATCAACCCCTGGTTCTATTAGACTTCGCTCTGCATTCCCATTCTCAGAATATCAACAGCCTCTAAATATACATACATACGTTATCACTGCCCTCACACTTCATTAAAGCGACTTAATGTGTCAACAAGCAAAGCTGGTTTTGGGATCTAAAAAGTCAATCGATTATATATACTCCAATTTGGCTGATTACCGCTATCCCCGAATTATTCATGCTTAAAGATTTTTGTTTCATTAATCACCCTTGCTCGCAAGAACTGTTTGCTCTAGGAGCTTTGCTCTATACTACAATTATATAAGAACGACTAGTTGTCGGGAAGTTTTTCCCATTTTGTTAAAACAGGATAATAAGCAAAGTAAATAGAATGTCCCAATTCCGTCAAAAGGTGAAAGTTATTCCTTCCAACACCGTAGGTACCATTCTAGAGTCTAGTGGCAAATTTTCTTTATTATCCGACCCGTCCAACTATATTTTCTTCCTTCTTCTGATGTGTGGTAATAGTATATTGGTCAACGTGTTGAAGCAGTTGGCGACTGTATGCAGCAATACTTGAGTTCGACTATGGTTTATAAACCTCCCCTCCTAAATCATTATTATTCCGTTTAAGTTTTTCAATAGAAAACTCACTCGGTATGCATTAAATTGTTATTTGAATTTTAATTGAATTAAATAAACACTTAAACAATTATGTATGGCCATAATAAACTTGTGAAATTAACTTCAATTTTTGGTTGAATTTGTATTTTATAAAATCCTGTTAAAATATGCAAAAACTGAAAATAAATTTTCTTTTTTTTTTTCACAATAAAAAAAATCCTTTTCAGTGGCATCGTTTATTGATCCTCGGGTATAATCAACAATAGCAGAAGTTTTTTTGAAGAATTTTTGTTATATGCTGACCCATTACAAAAAAAAATTGAATCAAAAATGAAAAAATAATTTCCATAAAAATATTGCATTTTCTGTTATGCATGGCATAACCAGTATTCAGTGAACACAATACAGGCGACTCGTGCGGCTTTAACATACAAAAAAAAAACGAAAAAATTGTGAACTTAATTTAAAATTCTATCAACACTGAATTGTTTATTTTTGATTTTGTTAAACATTAAAAAAATATATTAGGGAGGCACTAAACTGCGTTGTCAATGTGTATGAAACATTCCAAAAAAATTCCGAACTGATTACTGGACTCAAGATACAGTGGCTTAAGCTAACTGAAATTAATTTTTTCAATCTTAATCGCTTCATTATGCAAATGTTTACCACCCTAATAATCACGTAGAAAATGAAGTGAAAATTTAAAAAATTTTTCCATAAATTTTTAGTTGTGTTAATGACACATGACATAAACTGTTGAAATCTCCGAATAAAATTTCAAACAAGCAAATGGTAGCACGAAAAAAGAAATTAAATTTATGCAAGAAAAGTTTTCAATTAAATTAATCAAGCGTTGACGTTAATGAAAAAAAAACCAAAAAAAAATCCCCCAAAAAAGGAAAAATAAGTTCTTTGAGTCTAAAAAGTTTTCATGTTATCAACAATAAAAATGTTTAACGAACAACGGCAGCAAACGACAAAATTTATGTAAATTTATTAAATTATAGACTGAGGCTTACCTTCCCAAGGGACATAAACACTTTGCATGTGTCAATAACCTGCAAATAAAAATGAAATTTTTTTAAAAAATTTAAATTCTGTATAAAATTTAGAGACTAAAGAAATGCTTCTTGCATTACAATTTATTTGTTAAAATTTATTTTATTCCTCTGTTTCTACTCGTTTCCTTTAAACATTTCCTTTCATTTTTTTATGTTATAACCCTCATCCGTAACTATAAAAAAATTTCCGTTTTCCGGCTTTCAAATACAAATGTGACTTTGTTTCAGCATTTTACTCTTCTATGGAAATTATAATTTTATTTTACTTTTATTTTTCTGTTCTAAAAAAAAGAAAGTAAAAAGATCATTGCCTACTTTAAGTTGTTAAAAAATAATAAATGTCATTGCATACTTTTAGTCGTTTAAAATCAAATTAATTGTATTTCCTTCACTTTGGCTCACCGGAAACTGTTTTTTTTTTCTTTCTTTTTTAAGTTCTATTCCTCTTCATCCTCTTAAAAGTAAGTAAATAAACGAAAATATAATTTCATTAACTAACTTATTGGATTATTTAATGAGGAAAACAGCATTCTATTTTAATAATGAAATTGTTTTAATTTAAACTAAGTATCAGGCGTTTTTCAAATGATTTCTTTTTGTATAAACAATGAAAACACTTTGATTTTCAAGAGAAAAGCATACATAGAAAACATAAAACAAATTGGAATTTTTTAACTTGAAAAGTTGTAGTTTAGATGGCAAATAACAGAAACATGTAAGAAACAACATACATACATACATAATTGGTCATTAGAACCCCTTCAGTCAGGATTACGACCTAGTTTCTCACGCCACTCATGTTGTGTGCGTTAATTTTATACATGAGTGGCGGGACTCCGAACGACAGATTATTTACTCTCAGAGTTTTTGCCAGAAATCTGCTGAGAGGAAGTCGCCGAAGAAATACTTTTTGTGTTTTATTTTGATGTCTGGCCTGGGGCTCGAACCCTGGCAAAACAACAACCCTGTTCGCCATAGTCAAGTAATAAATACGCGTGCCCGTACCCCTAGCTCAGACTTCTAGATCATAACGAAATAAGGGAAAATGTTTCAATCGGTGGCTTCCTCTCCGTAATCTTAAATCAAAAACTATGAGAGTAAAATAAAATTGCCATGAAAAGTTTTTCAAAAATCTGTTGTTTGCAGTCAACATTAAACAGTAGGTCCACTCATGGATAGAAATTAACACACACAACATGGGTGGTGTGTGAAGCTAGCTTGTAATCCTGACCAAAGGTTTATAATGTTGTGTAGTTTAATTTGTTGATGTGCTACTGTTTAATATCGACTCTGAAGAACAGCTTCGAGGAAGTAAATAAAATTGCCATGAAAAATTTCTCAAAAATCTGTCGTTCAGACTCGATACTCATGGATGAAATTAATACACCCAACATGGGTAGTGTGCGAAACTAGGTTGTAATCCTGACTAAAGAGTTGTAATTACCAATTAAGTAAGTAACTAAAGATGTAAAATCAGGTTAGTGACGATTGGCAGTAATTTCACTTTCAACGGAAGTCATCACAAAATATGCAAAAGACAGTGATGAGTAAAACTAATCAACCATTATTCCAGGATACATTCCCAGATACTGGAAAAAGCGCGTGACCTAATAGCCTTTATTTCTATGGTTTCAGGCAGGCATAAAAGCTCATAACAAATGTTCACTATTCGCTCAGTTTACAAGCGAAGGCCTCTTGTTGGTGTTAACTAGTCTTCCCACCAGGTCGGATATCTTAAAATTGTTTGCTAAGAAGCTAAATAGCACAGGAGAATACCTCATCCAAATCAAAAACTTTGCTTGCTTTTACAAATAATTCTTCTGACGGCTTAGGTGACCATCAGGCAAAGCCTTGCTTTCTATACTTTCAAATATTACTGAGGCGGCCAAAGGACATCCACACGGCAGCTATTAATTCGACAATGCGCACTAAATTCTCTTGGGCATGGAACGTCTGGCATTTATGAACACTTTTTCCCTATCGTTTGGTGTTATTTACAAAAATTCACCTTACATACCTAAATTTCAAATAAAAAAATGGAACAGCATGTTCTCTTAATGGACATTACCACCCAAAAATAAAAGCCATGAGTAAGGGAGCCAATAAAATTTAATTCAATTAAAAATACTACTCTTACATCTTTGTTTTTAGTACCTTTGGTGTATAAGTTTTCCCAAAAAAAGCCAAAGTACATATACACATAAATGTTGTACTAATTAGTAAAAATATGTAACTGCCCCCTGCCTTAAATACTGTGCACACACATATGTATTATCATTATAAAGTTTTCTTTACAAATTTTTATTTTTATTTTGGCCAGATTAACAGCCAACTACGGACAAATGAATCCTTTTTTAATTACCAACCCAACCCCATCCACAATAAAGAAACAAAACATTGTCTAAAGCAGAATTTTAATTATTTTTTTCATTTACTTGTTGCTCTTGCCAACCCCCGACAGCAACAACAATAACAATAACAAATAAATTGTTTCTTCAGTTGGAAGAACCCTCATGAAAATTTCAAAATATTTTCTGGTAAAACAAGATCTCATATTAATTCATGCATTAAATGCTCTCACATACACACACACACTCGCAAACTCATGTACATTGAAGGGAATTAGTAATTATACAATATAAATATATTGCGTGGGTGTGTGTGAGTATATGCATTGTAAAGAAATTTTCTGTACACACAAACACACATGGTCACACAGAAGCTTATTATACTGGCGGCCACAAATCCCGATTATATTTTGTATCTGCTACAGTAGGCGGGGGGAAGGACCATTAAATATGCATTCTAAGCCTCAAATATTATGCGAGGGAATAATAACACTGCACAGTGGTTATGGATATGAAAATAAATGGTGAAAAATTTGGTACACGAGTTTTATGCAAAAACCAAGTGCCAGAATAATATTTGATTGAAATACGTTTGGTTTTACTACCCCGTAGCCATTACAGTACAGTACTAAAGTACAGAAAAAAGTTTCAAATTGGTTGACAGATATTTGGGCGTGAAATTTGTATCACAAAGACATACGGTTTGAAGTCGCTGTAGTCTAGTAGGTAGTGTGTCGACCTATTAGACATAAAGCCTCGGTTCAACCCCAGGTCAGACATCAAAACGAAAATATGAAAACATTTTTTCAGCGACTTCCTCTCAGCAGACTTCTGGCAAAAACTCTGAGAGTAAATAAAATTGCCATGAAAAGTTTCTCAACAATCTGTCGTTAGGAGTCGGCTTTAACCTGTGGGTCCCGCTACTCATGTATAAAATTAACGAACACAACATAAGTGGTGTGAAAAGTTAGGTCGTAGGTTCTGAATGAAGGGTTGGAATGACCAGTTATGTATGTTGGCATACATTTTATATTACGGGGGTCAGTTAATATACTTTTTTGACGACCATACGTTTGTGTTCTCCTGAAACTCGTCCGTTCAAATATCGCTTAACTCGGACATAATAACTTTAGCACATAACAGTGGGTCAGAAGTGTTGAAGGAGGTTCAAACACATCCATTTGTCATCATTCGTAGCCATTCAACATCAAACCCACCACATTAATTAACATTTTGCATCATGATCTCCATTTAAAGGCTTATAAGCTCCAGCTGACCCAAAACTTAAAATCTCATAAACCTTGGGAATTAATTTCTTGGGCCACCGAAAAGCAAAAACAAAATGAGAATTTTTTTCAACAAAATAATCTTCACCGGCAATGCCCATTTCCAGTTCAATGACTACGTTAACATGCAGAATTACCGCGTTTGGGTCCCAGAGCTATCTTAGAGCAACCATTACATCCACAAAAAGTTACAGGTTCGCATCATCGAACGATAGTTTTTTGAAAACGAACATGGAAATGCAATTACGCTACAGTGAGATGATTGTGGTTCATTAGGAGAAGCCATTTGTGACGCAGTAAGAAAAACACACATACATAATTGGTTGT
Organism: Sarcophaga subvicina; assembly: GCA_936449025.2. Classification (NCBI taxonomy): domain Eukaryota; kingdom Metazoa; phylum Arthropoda; class Insecta; order Diptera; family Sarcophagidae; genus Sarcophaga; species Sarcophaga subvicina. The sequence continues at coordinate 107,159,385 of OW388083.2, read as the reverse complement.
TTACAACCCATCAGTTAGGATAACGACCTAGCTTCTCACTTGGCTTATACTGTGTTTGTTAATTTTATACATGAATGGCTAGACCTACTGTTTTAAAGTCGCCTCCGAACGACAGATTTTTGAGAAACTTTTCATGGCAATTTTATTTTACTCTCAGAGTTTTTGTCACAAATCTACGTATTTCGTTTTATTGGAGATATATGACCTGGGTTTTGAATCAAGTCAACACTAGTAGACTACAGCGACTTCACAGCAAGAAAACCAATGAATCTTTTGAAAGAAAAGTTCAAAAATCGGATCATTTCTCGTAAAGGTGAAGTAAATTTGCCTTGAGATTTTTTTGGTGGAGTTTTTTGGAATCGAAAAAGTACAACAATAATCCCGTAACAATTAAAAATCTTAAAGCCTGCACTATCAAGCAGATATAAACAACTGAGAACAGTTTATTGAAAGACGTAATTGATAAATTTGGTGAAAGATTGAGAACCAGTAAAAGAGTCACTTGACCGACATAAATTTTCATGTTTAACTGGAACATATAGTCATGTTTTATTAAAATTAAAAAGTTACCTAAATTTTAAACATCCTTTACATGAAAAATCTTATTATCTGGCTTTACTTAAACGGTCTTCAATCATTGGTCTTCAATCATTGGTCTTCAATCATTGGTATTTAATCATTGGTATTCAATCATGTGTATTCAATCATTGGTCTTCAACAATACATACATACATACATAACCGGTCATTACAACCTTTTAGTCAGGATTACGACCTAGTTCCGCACACCACTTATGTTGTGTGCCTTAATTTTTATACATGAGTGGCTGGACCTACAGTTTAAAGTCGACTTCGAACAACAGATTTTTTGGGAAACATTTCATGGCAATTTTATATTACTCTCAGAGTTTTTGCCAGAAATCCGCTGAGAGGAAGTCGCCGAAGAAATACTTTTTGTATTCTATTTTGATGTCTAGCCTGGGGCTCGAACCCTGGCTTTTCGTCTAATAAGCCAACACACTACCTACTAGACCACGGCGACTTATTACAGAATAACAATATTACCTAAATTTTGAACATCCTTTACATGGAATATCTTTTTATCTGGCTTTAATTAAACGGTCTTCAATCATTGGTCTTTAATAATTGGTCTTCAATCATTAGTCTTCAATCACTGGTCTTCAATCATTGGTATGCAATCATTGGTTTGTCAACAATATTACAACAAAATTGACAATAAAAATAACATAATTTTATTTGAATTTGTAAGTAGTAAGTCTGTTGCCTTACCAGACGTAAGCTCATGAGTTCAAGCCTTCTAGAGGCTATATTCACTGAGAGTAGCCCCGGTTAGCCAAACGTTCAAGGAACGTCAGTTTGTTTTTCGAATATGAAAAGCAGTGAGAGCAAATACGGTACCATTTATTATATATCTTCGTTAAGCATTTACACTGGTTTTCATATTCTAAAAACGAATGTACTTTCCGTTACGTTCCGTGCACGTTTGGCTAATCGGGGCTTAAAAAAATAAGCTTCAACTTAGAAACAAAACTTTTCTTAAAAACTACATTGATACCAGACGTGAGCTCGTGAGTTCTAGAGGCTATAATCACCGAGAGTAGTTAAAATTCCCATGAATAGCTTTTTAAACCTGTCAAATGTGTAATGATGGCTTATGATTGAAACTGTTAATCAGTTTTGTTAATAAACCCTCTGGTGACGATAGCAGCCTTCTTGCTTAAATCCTTCAACTACAATTCAAATAATGTGCTCAGTTTTATAAAGTTAAGCCAACAAATTTGGATTCGTAGCAATCTTAAATTACGCTTTTGCCTAGTATTGGCCAAATTTTCCGGAACAATTGCTTTCTGTCTTGCTAATACTGATGTAATAAGTAGTTAAGCTTAATATTTTAACAGTTTTAATACATTAAAGAAAACTTTATGGCTTTGCCAACTGTGTGTTTAATACCTCTTTTATAATATCTACTGCACAACGCCTATAATACTTAAATAAAAACACCAAAATATATTAGAAACTTAAGTTCATTTCCCGAAAATAATCCAGTAATTTCCAGTAATAAGTAAATATTTGCAGAGTATAAATATAAAAATAATATTCAACATTTATTTAATCTACTAATTAAGGATATTAAAATATAATGAAAACATTAAACACCCTGTATATAATTAGAAACCATATGGAAAGTGTACAAAAAGTAAACAAAAATTCGAGTCAATTATCAAATTTATATTAAGGTATTAATAAATAAAATACATAAACACATTTAACGGCATATGCTATGGCAAATAAATTAACAATTATTATTGCATACTTTTAGGGTGTAAAATACAGCACCACCACCACCACGACCATAACCAAACTTAAGAAGCAGGCGGCAAAGCATACACAATAAAAACCCACAAAGTAATAAAAGAGACATAAAAACTCATGCACACACACACACATAAAAGTACACACTCGTACGGTGGGTTTACTTTTTGTGGCCGTTTTAATATTCTCCCTCTCTCTTAGTTTTATTTTCTTTTTTGTCATTGTGTGCCATGGATAAAGTCTATGGTATGTACAGTGGGCTTCAAAGGAAACTGTCTATTAAAGGATAAAATTCTAACAATCACCAGCTAAACTCAACTTTTACCACTTAGGGAGAGTGCCTGAAAAAATTTGACAATATTTCGATTTTTTTTTTTTTTTTTTTTTCAGTTTTAGAAACTGTTAATGAAACAATTTTAAAACAAAAATAACGGTAATTTATTAATGTATAATTTTCTTTAATGTACAGTTACTTTTGAAGCTCACTGTATGTATTGGCATATACATACATATATTATTGTTGCATTTTAATGAGTTTATTACGTTAATAAATTCACAAATGAAGGCCAAAGATAGGAATCTTCTCTCTCTTTTAATCTGCGTAGCAATAATTCTCTCTCTCTTCCACACTTTAATGTTCGATGTTAAGGTAATTGCCATACCCGAAAAGCCAATGAAAACAACAATAAAAATAAAAAGACCAACACTATCTGCCGTATTTCGAGGCTTATCAAATCGAAAAGACGAAATAAATTTGAAAAATAAAATGTTTTTTTTAGTCTGTTCTATTTTCGTTAAAAGATAAAAAGGAAACTATAAATGTCATTTGATACATACATACATATACGTATATGTACATACACAAAAAAAAAATTTTTAATATTAAACACGCAAAAGTTTTACAATTTTCTTTGAAATTTTGCCTCTTTTTTTGGTATTTTTATGTGGTCTGTCTACACATTTGTGTATGTATATTTGATGTCACCATATATCTACCGGTAGAGATAGTTCTTTTTTTTTTTTTTTGTTGATAAATCGTATATCAGTGTTTTCTAAAATATTGTTTAAATTGTATTATTCATCGTACAACAAGAAAACATTGTATATTATTTCCTGTTCATGGCTTTTGTATCTGGATTTGTATGGAAAATAAAATGTTTTTTTTTTGCTTATTTTTCAAGGTTCGTTCCTTTAGTGGTTTATCTGTGTCGTATACTGTGCAACAGATTTGTTAGTATATCCATTAAAATTTATAAAAATATTCAAACCAAGACTCTATTGAAATAAAACCAGGTTGCTTTTTTTCGTGGCCAATTGATGTGCGCCAAGACGTGCAATAATACCAAAATCGTTCATAGTTTTCAAAAAGGTACTGTCTAATGACAATTCCAGCCAATAATGCACACCAACCGGCTACATTTTCCAAATGCAATACAGTAATCCCTCGATTTACGTCGCAGCTGGTTCCAAAAAAAGGCGACGTAATTCGAAACGACGTAAATCGAATTTCATATTGCTTATGTAGTATGTTTTTAACAAGGAACTTAAAAAAGTTACAGTAATCCCTCGATTTAAGTCGCAGTTGGTTCCAAAAGAAGGCGACGTAAATCGAATGACGACGCAAATTGAAAACAAAAAACAAACAGAGAAACAAAAAATTTGACGACGTATATCGAAACAACGTTAATCGAGGCGACGTAAATCGAAGGATTACTGTACATACATAATTGGTCATTCCAACACTTCAGTCAGGATTACGGCCTAGATTCTCACATCACTCGTGTTATGTGTGTTAATTTTATACATGAGCGGCGGGACCAACTCCGATCGGCTGATTTTTGAGAAACTTTTCATGGCAATTTTTTATTTACTCTCAGAGTTTTTGCCAGAAATCTGGTGAGAGTTAGTCCTCAAAGAAATATTTTTTTCATATTTTATTTAGTTGGAGATGTCTGACCTAGATTTTGAACAAGGGCCTCACTACTCACTAGACTACGGCGACACAGACACTTTTTCCACAATTTCTAGTGGGTCCTTCGGGAACCACAGGCAATTATTTTGATTGTTAATGCAACAACTGAGTAAAGCCCCGATTAGCCAAACGTTCACATCCATTCGTTTTTAGAATATGAAAAGCAATTAAGGCGATTACCTAAACGCAATATATTTTCAATAAGCATTTACATTGCTTTTCATATGCTAAAAACGTATATACGTTCCTTGAACGTTTGGCTAAGCAGGGCTTAAGAAATAACCTTAAATGTCGAAGAAAATTTTGATCAAAAACTTTATATTGAAAGCCTATTGTTCTAGATTCCAAATAGCGTAACTATTTTTCATGAATTTCCAATTGGTTTTAATTGTTGACTAGATTAGGTGAGGTTATAGAACGTTACTTGTCATTCGGAACGTTCTTTCTTATACATTTGGCTAACCAAGGCTTAAGAAATGAGCTTAAATGTCGAAGAAAATTTTTATCCAAAAACTTTACGTTGAAAGCCTATTACTCTAGCTTCCAAATTGCGCTGCTACTTCTCATGCTATTTCTTATGAATCGGTTTTAATTTTTGACTAGATTAGGTTAGGCTAGTGTTCATGTCATTGGGACAAGTATAATACTCGGAGGTCAAAATGAGCCATTGTAATACGTCCTAAAGGAAAGGGAGAGGGAGAGTGTATAATGAAGCAGATAGCGAAAAAGAGAGGTAGGTAGGTAGGAAAGGAACGATAAGGAGACGGAGAGAAAAACACAGACCACAAACACACAAGAGAGCTTGATTACAACATTGAAGTCTTAGCACTTCTCAACCAGCTCAACCTTTAAATGAATCTATTGAGAGCCTTAAAGTCGGCACTTGACAAAGAGTCCAAACCATCTAAGAACCGCTGCCCAGGTTTTTCAACCTCAACTTACTAAGGGCTGGACTGTTACAGAGGAGTTTCCAACTCCTATTCGTTGTAGCATACAATGCAAAAGTATGGCTGGGATCTGTTCCAGGCGCTTGTTAGCAATCTAATCTCCTAGTGCCCTGTAATAAAACCAAGTTGTTGACTAAGTTGAGCTTAATATAAATGGAAGCCATGTGCAAATGCAAAAGGCATCATAATAAGCCGTATAATAGTCTCAATTGTTGAGAGCACAATGGAATCTACTAATTCAGATTCTACGCGCTATTTACACTAACAGAAGGGATATATTCGTCAGTAAGTGCATTGCGGTAATGCAGAGGCTCCATTACAAATGCAATGCTTCCAATCTCTTCAAATTTCTTGCCAATTCCTTGCACAGTATGCAGTTTATGAAAGCCATAATCACCCCGCTATGCTTAAAAACACTCTGAGAGTAAATAAGAATTGCCATCAAGAGTCTCTCAAAAAATTTGCCGTTCTGAATCGACCATAAACTGTAGGCCCCACTACTCATGTATAAAATTAACACGCACAACATGAGTGGTGTGAGAAGCTAGGCCGTTATCCTGACTGAAGGGTTGTAGTAGCCAAATATGTACGTATGTATGGCCACTTTTGAATCACCACTTTAGTGGAACTTTTTAATTATTTTTGATGCGTTCTTCGATTGCTAAACAATTCATAGTCGTAAATGGGAAACCTTTCACTAGAGAAATTGTTCTTCGCATTAACACGTTCATCGCCATGTCAGTCATATGTGTCTGACGTAAGCGATTTGGTAAATCACAGATGTCCGACGCAAACAACGCTGTGTTCAAAATAACAGGTTAATATTTGTTGTATCTTGTTTGGATGCGTCCGACATATAAGAGTGACACGGCTTGTTGAGAAAAAAGTTTTAATATAGGGCCATGTATGTCAGTCATATATATGTGTGACATAAAAATAGTGTTTTTCCGGGAATTTTGGCAAAAAAATGTTTTCTGTGATACATTTAGTTTCCTTGATACGTTTTTAACTAAATTATCTAATAAAGTTACCGTGGCCCATGTGAAAATTTTTCATTTAAGTTAACTTCCTGTCAAATGTGTTGCACAGTGTTCAGTGTTTTAGCCTGAATACTTTTATGATACCAACAAAATAATACAATAAAATTTAATTGTGCCATTATAAAGCAAATGAATGTATAAAAACTGTCATATGTGTATAATAAAATAGAAATCTAAATAAACAAACAAAAAAAGAAAAAAATATTGTAAAAAACGTACGTACATACATATTGTTTTATAAAATAAATGGAAAATAATTTAAATATACGACACATGGTAGAATAGTTAATTGGAAGAACATTTTTTTGGTCACAAAAAAAACTAATTTTAAAAATAAAAATTGTCATGTTTATACAGTGAGTGTCAAAAGAAATTGTCTACTTAAGGATAAAATAGTAACATTCATCAAACTCAACTTTTACCATTTAAGGAGAGTGCCCAAAAAAATTTATGACAATATTTCGAAATTTTTTTGTAATTTTTTTTGTTTGTTTCAATTTTAAAATAAAAATAGCGGTAATTTATTAATGTATATTTTTGTTTTTAATGTACAGTTTCTTTTGACGCTCACTGTATATGGTAGGTAGGTAGAAGTGGCTATCCCCTCGATGGAGTCATGAGCGGACACACTTAGGCCGCACAGAGGGCCCATTGTGATACCACAGTTCCTCATTTCCCCTATTCCAGGAACCATTCGGAGCTTCCGATGAAGCGACTCAGGCTGCCAATATCCATACATGACAGTTATGTACCTAGGTACTTCTTCCTCCTCCGACTATGTACCGGACATGTGCACAATAGGTGAAGAATAGTCTCATCCTCCTCTTCATCTCCACAGCTTCTGCACAAATCATTTGCAAGGTATCCAAGACCAATACGCCTCACATGCGTTCCTATAATAGAATACCCCGTAATAACCCCAATAACAGTGCTGAGCCTACTTCTTTGGAGTTTAAACAGAGTCGCCGTGCGCCTCCTCTCCAGCCTCGGCCAGATCTTTTGCGCTGCTCTGCCTTATCTGAAGTTGCCCACATTCTGTTGACTAGATCTACGGTTGCATTGTCAATTATAAGTTTACAGGTCCCCAAAGGGATCCCCAAAGTAGAGAATTCATCAGAGATTGCGATGGTCGTGCCCCTTCTGGCCAGTTCATCCGCTCTGCATGTGATACAAACATCATATCGGTTCGCCACCTCATTGAGATATCTGCGACAGTTGTACACCGTCTTGGAGTTTATTACACTGGAATCCAATGCCTTGATAGCCGCTCACTGTATATACTGATGATTTTTTCAGGAATAATCTGTGACCCTTTAGATCTTTATTTCACATCATCTAGAATTTACTGAAGTTTTAAAGGCCTATCGGCATTGCCTGAAACTTTGTCTAGCCAAAGCAGATTTTTGACTGTCTTTCCACTCACTTTAGACAGAATTTCGAAATCATATTTAATCACCTTAAAATCAAATGTAAAATTAGGAATTTAAAAAATAAATCCCACAGTATGAGAATGTCTAAAATCTAATTTTTGCTTGCTTTGAGAAGTTAATTTAGGTCGCCGTAGTCTAGTAGGTAGTGTGATGGCTTATTAGACGTGAGGCTTCGGTTCAAACCCCATGTCAGGCATCTCCAACAAAATGAAATATGAAAAAATATTTCTTCGGCGACTTCCTCTCAACAGATTTCTGGAAAAAACTCTGGGAGAAGAAAAAAAATTGTCATGCAAAGTTTCTCAGAAAATCTGCCGTTCGGACTCGACTTTAAACTGTAGGTCCTGCAACTCATGTATAAAATTAACACACACATTATAAGTGGTGTGAAAAGCTAGATCATAGTCCTGACTGAAGGGTTTTAATAAATAATTATGTATGTATGCATGTATAAGAATTTACAACGAAACACCATATATTTTTAAAATAATTTCTTTTCATAAACTTAACGAGTTCCGTTGTAAAGCGTGTTTTTTATAGAGGTATAGAACTTTAAGTTGCAATAAAACAACGATGGATTATTCGATTGATATGAATTTTATTTATCCGAAAGATAATCTTGTGGCATTACATTTTAAATATGATTTCTGGCATATGACCGCCACGGCTGGCGCGGATGTAGTCCAATCTGGACCGTATATCGGCAATAATACGGCGAATGTTGTCTTCCAAATGGTCAAGCGTTTGTGGCTTTACCGCATAGACCAATGACTTTACATAGCCCCACAGAAAGTAGTCTAGCGGTGTTAAATCACAAGATCTTGGAGGCCAATTTACAGGTCCAAAACGTGAAACTAGGCGGTCAGCAAACGTGTCTTTCAATAAATCTATTGTGGCACGAGCTGTGTGACATGTTGCGTCGTCTTGTTGAAACCACATCTCCTGGACATCATGGTTATTCAATTCAGGAATGAAAAAGTTAGTAATCATGGCTCTATACCGATCACCATTGACTGTAACGTTCTGGCCACCATCGTTTTTGAAAAAGTACGGACCAATGATTCCACCAGCCCATAAAGCGCACCAAACAGTCAGTTTTTCTGGATGTAACGGTGTTTCCACATACACTTGAGGATTACCTTCACTCCAAATGCGGCAGTTTTGTTTGTTGACGTAGCTATTCAACCAGAAGTGCGCTTCATCGCTAAACAAAATTCGCTTATGAAAATCGGGAACAACGGTAATCTCGTTTTGGGCCCATTCGACGAATCTACGCCTTACTTGATGATCGTTTGGCTTCAAATCTTGCACGAGTTGGATTTTGTAAGCATGCAAACCAAGATCCTCCCACAAAATCTTCCATAAAGTGGATGGACACAGATCCAATTCCTGTGCTCGATGGTGGATGGACTCATTCGGGTCTTCCTCAATGCTACGCTCTACAGCAGCAATAGCTTTTTCTGTACGCACCGTACAGCGTCTCTGGGGATGCGAGTTATCAATAAGAGTAAACATGGTGCGAAAACGTTCCATGGTTAATCGAATTAACTGCTCTGATGGACGATTTTGTCGACGATAAAATGGACGTAGTGCGCGATACGTTTTCCGCACAGAACCATTATTTTCGAAATAAAATTGCACTATTTGCAAGCGTTGTTCAGGCGTGAGTCTATTCATGATGAATTGCCAAACCAAACTGAGAATAAATCACTTGACAGCTGTTAAATCGGTCGCCATCTTGAAAAGTAATGCCAACTTAAAGTTATATACCTCTATAAAAAACACCCTTTACAACTTCGAACATTCCTTTAATAATATTTCTTTAATAATCCCCACACACAGCATCCATTACATATAAATCCTTTAATTGTACTTTAAATAATGCAAAACCAATAACCCAAAGGAATTTAATGGCTAACACACACACATACGCATACAGGCATTTTTATATTTTTAGACTTCCTTAATATACATACATATGTATGTATGTGTGCTTCAAATGCTTTTAATGTATATACAAAGAACAAACATTTACCATCAAGCCGTTCGTACTTACGTACATATTGACATTAGCAATGTAAAGGAAAGTGTACGTACACAAATAGAGTTTGGCAGTAAAGAGTTGCTAAATATTTACTTCGCACATCTTCTCGTACTCAATAAAATAGGAGAAGGGAAATGTGAATGAGATTTTTATATTTATTCCCTTAATGTCCAAACCAATCCAATTCAATCCAATTCAATCATTCAAATATTTAAGCCACACATTATAAAATTGAAAATTATTTGTATTTTTTTTTTGCTCTCTCTTTCCTTTGCATACAAAATTAAATTCTTCCAACGTTTTTCCATTTTCCAAAGTCCCATTTGGAGTAAATTTTCGCAAAGTCAAATAATTTTTATTCCATTAAAGTAATGCAAAGGAAATTTCAATTCAATACATATACTCTTACTCAACTGATACAGTTACACAGTTACAGACAGCATAGAGGTGTAGGTGTATAGGTGAAGCACGTATGCATACAAATATTAACGCTCTTATGCTCGTAAACATATTTGCAAATTCAGAGAAAATATTTTCTTAAATATCTTTACACTCACATGTGTTGGTATGCATATGGAAATGGGGAAAAATATACGTTACTTCTGCCGGAATTTAACCCATTTTGAGAGGTATCATGTATACATAACCTATAAAACTATGTATTTTTTTATTTGAAAGTACAAGCCTCCGGTTAATAATGGAAAATAATTTCATTCAAATGGCTGCCTCGGCTGGCCATGCAGTAGCCTACACGATCGGTCCAATTTTTAAGCACATTATCGATTGTGTGCAGCTGTATTTCACCAATGGCTTCACGAATATTGTCCTTTAAAGCGTCAATTGTCTCTGGCTTGTCGGCGTAACACTTATCTTTGACGGCACCCCACAAATAATAGTCCAACGGTGTCAAATCGCAGCTCCAAGGTGGTCAAACGACATCAGCTCTGCGGCTGATAATGCGATCTTCAAAAACAGGGCGCAAAACATCGAGTGTAGCTTCGGCTGTGTGGCACGTAGCGCCGTCCTGTTGAAACAAAATGTTGCCAATATCCTCCTCTTCAATTTTTGTGAACAAAAATTCGTTCAACATGGCCCGATAACGATCGCCATTGACTGTAACGGCCACTCCTGGCTCATTTTCGAAGAAAAATGGCCCAATTATGCCTCTGGACCAAAATCCGCACCAAACAGTGACTCGTTTTGGGTGCGTCGGCTTTTCAATGTATGCGTGCGGGTTTTCTGTGCCCCAAATGCGACAATTTTGCTTGTTTACATACCCGCCAAGATCAAAATGAGCTTCATATGAAAAGATTTTTTTTTTACAAAATCGGCATCTTCTGGTGTAGGCTACTGCATGGCCAGCCGAGGCAGCCATTTCAATGAAATTATTTTCCATTATTAACCAGAAGGCTTGTACTTTCAAATAAAAAAAGGAATTTGAGAAAATATTCAGTAGTTTTTTTAAACATTTAAAGTTATTTGGCGGACCCTATAGTTTTTTTCATGAAAGGAATCGAATCGAATCGAATCGCCGTAGTCTAGTAGGTAATGTGTTGGCTTATTAGACGTAAAGCCAGGGTTCGAGCCCCAGGCCAGACATGAAAACAAAAATACAAAAAGGACGTGGGGCCTCGTTTGAAACCCCATGTCAGGCATCTCCAACAAAACGAAATATAAAAAATTATTTCTTCGGCAACTTCCTCGCAGCAGATTTCTGGCAAAAATTCTGAGAGTAAATAAAAATTTGCCATGAAAAGTTTGCCAAAAATTTGTGGTTCCAAGTCGTTTTTAAACTGTAGGTCCCGCCCCACTCATGCATAAAATTAACACACACAACATAAGTGATGTGAGAAACTACGTCATAACTCAGACTGAAGGGTTGTAATGACCAATTATTTTTGTATGTATATATGTATGTATGTATGTCATTGAAACGTTTAACAAAAATAAAAGTAAAATTAAATGCAGGCAGCAGTACAATAAAACAAAATATTTTCGAACTATTTCAGGAAACATAATAATTTGTCAATGCCGCAGCGTGTAACTACTTGGAATTGAGCCTACACAAGCATGTAAGAGTTTTATTAATTACTTAAGTATCCGTTGGAAGATGGGACTTAAGAATTGAAGAGGATAGTACCCATATATAAAATGTTTCAGAGAAAATACTCGGCAACATCTAGAATACTTGAACATTTGAAAGTTGCAATAATTGCTACTCGAATAAAAGTATTAAAATAATATCTGAGAGCTCAATATATCAAGAGCGATAAGATGATAACTATTGCTCCATAAGTATCCCACTTCACAGCAGAGTTTTATTAGGAATTTCAAAATAGATTTTTTGCATGCAACTGCATCATCAGTGCATACATAACTGATAATTACAACCCTTCAGTGAGTATTACGACCTAGCTTCAGGCACCACTTACGTGGTGTATATTAATTTTATACAAGAGTGGCGTGATATACATGGCCAATTCACACAACTTTGTATCGTGTATGTTGTATTGAATACACTTGGTTGTTTGTGAACGCTCAATGCTATGCTGTATTGTGTATCTCGTGGCAATCAATCAATTTGATAGCACGAAACCAACATAACTTATTAAAAACATATGAAAAAATGTGTATAAGTGTATCGGATTTTTACATGAAAATTATTAACAACAAGCATACACTGTTGTATAGTCGTCCAACAATACAATGAATACAACGATACAACGGCTTGTGTGAATTGATCAACAGTTTAAAGTCGACTCCGAACGACAGAACGGCTTCGCTTACAATATCTCTTGAACAACAGAAGCTTTATTATGACAGGTTCAATATAAGCTGTGTTGTATTTCCTTCACACAATACTACAACAATTGGTTAATAGCGGTACTCGCTACTATTTTAGAAGAGCATTTACATACATACATACATAGATACATAATTGGTCATTACAACTATTCAGTCAGGATTATGACCCAGTTTCTCACACCACTTATGTTGTGTGTGTTAATTTTATACATGAGTGGTGGAACCTACAGTTTAAAGTCGTCTCCGAACGACCGATGTTTAAGTAACAAATCTGCTGAGAGGAAGTTGCCGAAGAAATATTTTTTTTTGTATTTTGTCTTGATGTCTGGCCTGGGGCTCGAACCCTGGCTTTACGTCTAATAAGCCAACACACTACCTACTAGACTACGGCGACTTCATTAGAAGACCATTTGTTACTGTTAATTGGCATGCAATTTGGTATTGCCGAAAACGATAAAAAAAATTATAAAAGAGCTCTTCTACAATGCAGGATGCAGAGCTCGATTGAAGTTTTACAATTAAACGGGAGCTAGATCGAGTTCAATAGTATTTAAAGTAAAGACTCAACCAACTTAATGACATTTTCATGACGTTGCCTACATTATCTGACATTTAAAGCAAATCACCTATATTTAGAGAAATGTTCTTAAAGTGTAAGACTAGAAATCATGCTTTCTTTAAGCATTCATTGAAAACTTGATAGCTGAGACAATACTCTCCAACATTCTTGATGTTAAGCGAAGAACTTGATCAGTTATAAACTCATAACGTACTTGTATCCATGTACACAAAGCAAATAAACCTTCTAAAGATCCTTTGAAGGCCTAAAAAAATGTGCAAAAGTTTTTGGGTACTTTAGTTCCTACCAGAGATCAGCAATGAATCGCTTTTTCGCTACTCATTAGTACTTGTGAAATATTGAGTATAAGTGAGTCAACAATATTGAAATCTAACTATGTACTCTGATTCATTCGTACTCAGTACAACATTGGTTTATAAATACAAGTTGCAATGAGTATGAGTACAACGTTGACTTCAAACTCATACCATTCGGAATATGTTTGATTCATACGCCTACTTATTCAGATTCGCAAATTTAGAAAAATACTCTTATAATACTTATAAATGATTCCAGAGACAGGAATCATTCATCAAAATTTACAGTCTTAGTTGTTGTTGCATTTACAAAGAAAGAAGAAAGACACATAAACAAAAAAGAAAAAGACAGCAAGAAGAGCAAACACACAACCTTATTGTGAGCAACGCAGTGTTCGTATGCGAATCATACTTATTTTGTGATTCGCGGAGAGTCGAAATCAGTAACATCATGAGTATTGTTAAGTATGAGTACCATGAGTATTTCAAACTTTGAATATGAGTAGTATCAGTATGACATTATAATAAGTATGAATGCGTATAAGTACCAGAAATTATAAGTTTGATTCGAATCTACTCATCGTTTTGAATACTCATTACTGACCTCTGACTACCAAATTTCTTTCTTTTCGAGAATGTTTTCTTCTCTCCATTAAATTAATTAATGATTTTTACTCCCGTTTTTAAAATACGTTTACTGTGGACATACTTCAATGGTTTAAGACACCTTACACCCTACGTTTTTCATCGATTGTCTACACATCAGCGGTTAACGTCATCATTTTTTGCAAAAAATTTGCTCTGCGTTGCAAAATCTCAAATGAATCGAAGAAGAAAAATAAAAATTTTTTTTCTGTTTTGTTTTTGGTGTATAAAAATAGAAAAAATCCATTACGAGTAATGTTGGAAGGAACTCCACCTTTAAAAAGGAACGAAAAAAAAATAAAAAAAAAATGAAAATGTGGACATAAAAATAATTTGATAAAATTGAAACAAAATAAAAATGAAAGAAACGAATATGAATAGGAAAGGATAGAGGAAAGAGGAGGAGTACTCAAGGTAAATACTTTAAATTGAAATTTATTTACAAATGATTACGAATTTCACGTTTTTAATTGATAAATGTAGGGAAATTCTCTTGCAACCAATTTAAATAGAAAAATCAATAAAATGCCAGCTAAGGACCTCCAAAAATGTACATTGGCCAACGCTCAGTTGCTAAAAAAGTTTTCTTAACTGAGGCAACCTTAAAGGTAGGGCCTTTACCATGATATATCGAATCCAGTTTGGCGGACATGTTGGAACGTTATGGGCGTATTATCAGCACAAAATAGATTTTCAAGCCAATCATTAATACTCCATGTAATACGCTTTCTAATGAGTCTTGTTTGCTGTATACATTACTGACCAGCAGTAGCGATAAAATATACGCCAGTTGTACCCCAGTTTGCTCATGCATTACTGACCTCATTCAGTTTCTCTTATTTACTTAATTGGTCATTATAACCAGACGTCGGCACCAATGTCCCTCAGGAAAAGAACATCTTCGGCTTATCACACACATAGGACACGAACATCAAGAGCCTTAAAAAGAGCGTAAAAATGCATTCAGTTGCTTGTCAGCTTCTAAAGAAGAAGGTTCATGTCGCTTTTTCTCAGACTTCAATTATACACCCAAAGAAATATTACAGTAGGATTTATTCATATCAAGTAGAAATGATTTCGATTTTTGAAAGAATACTTGCCAAGTTAAATACGGTGTCCTTAGTGATTTAGCGCAGTACAATTTTTCTATATTTTCCGCTGACATATATGTACATATTATTACTAACAATTTTCCTCCGGGTTAACACATGCCTCTGCAGTCGCCGTGGTCTAGTAGATAGTGTGTTGGCTTATTAGACGAAAAGCCAGGGTTCGAGCCCCAGGCCAGACATCAAAACAAAAATACAAAAAGGATTTCGTCGGCGACTTCCTCTCATCAGATTTCTGGCAAAAACTCTGAGAGTAAATAAAATTGCCATGAAAAGTTCTCAAAAAATCTGTCGTTCGGAGTCGACTTTAAACTATAGGTCCCGCCATTCATGTATAAAATTAACACACACAACATAAGTGGTGTGAGAAACTAGGTCGTAATCCTGACTGAATGGTTGTAATGACCAATTATGTATGAATAGCATTTAAAGTAAAGGCTCCACCAACTTAATGAGATTTTCATGATGTTGCCTACATTATCTGACATTTAAAGCAAATCACCTAGATTTAGAGAAAGTTCTTAAAGTGTAAGACTGAAAATCATGCTTTCTTTAAGCATTCATTGAAAACTTTATAGCTGAGTTCCTATTGGCTGTATAGCTTAAACATTCATTGAGTGTCAAACGAAAGTGTCTACTAAAGGATAAAATTCTAACAATCACTTTTCAACTTTCACCACTTAAGGAGAGTGCCCGAAAAAATTTGGAAAATGTTTGTAATTCTTTTTTTGTTGTTGTTTCAATTTTAGAAACTGGCAATGAAACAATTTTAAAATAAAAATAACCGGAATTTATTAATGTATATTGTTTCTTTAATGTACAGTTTCTTTTGACGCTCACTGTATATTATTATTAGGCCCTCAATTGTAAAACTAAGCAGTAAAGTGTACCACGCATTATATTTGAGCACATGGGTTCGTTATTAATTATTTTTTTTTTTTGTTTTTAATGTACAGTGTCTTTTGACGCTCACTGTATATGAATCAGTCTGAAAATGTGCTCCAATAAATAAGCTGCCATTTATTTGATCTCCATTAACTGTAACTCTTTAACATTTTTTTAATTTCCCTTTAACAACACAATTAAACTGTGAATGCGAATAAATTCGTTTTAAGGTTACCTTTTCACATATTATTTCACCTGTCAGTGTGCTTTGTTTCTTCTTCTACAACCAGCTGACTTATGTTCGCTTCAGAAATGGAGAAAACATGTTTCATTTCATGTATTATCATTGACCAAAAAAAATCAATTCAATTCCTTAACTATTGTCCTGCATGTCCATCACACAACAATTTGCGCTGTTCAATCATGTGAAAATATCGATAAAAAAAAAGAAAATATTTTTGGTCCTTCTGGGCTAAAATTGTAAATACAAATTTCATATTTTCGTTTACTTTATTAAATATTCTCTGATTGATGACTTATTCAGATGATTCTTCAGCCCAAGTTGAATGTGAAACAGGTTGGGAAGGAAAATAATTTTTTTCGTTAAGAATATATGATAAGAATGTGATAGGATATCAGTTGTTAGGCTAACTTAAAATTCCCAATAGAGAATATGCTAAGGAAGTGATATTAAGAATATTGTTACGTTTTTACCTTTTGAAAAACGTTTAAAATATGAGCTCATAGATTGCAGATAAAATAAAAATAAATTTTTGTTTAGTTTTAATTAAAATCCTTTATTATTCGCACAATTCTGTGTGTCACTGTTCACAACTTGATGTAAACAACAACAATTGCTTTGTTTGTTATTCCTTTGTTTATACCCTTTGCCTAAACAATAACAATTACTACACAATTGTTCGACAGATCTTTGTAACGGAGATCTTCAAACCACGATTATTCTCTTCAAACATACCGCTTCTTCACACAAGACTGACTGAACTTCATTCACTCAGTCACCTGCTTTGCCTTGCCTTTTATATGGCAGAGTAAACACTCTGATGAATCTTCTTGAAGGCGAATATTCATGACTTCGCCTTCTCGAAATCTCTATAAATGTACAAATCGTTGTTTACATTTATTATTGTAGTGTTGTTTGTGTATTTTTGTTTACTTGTTTACCATTTTTCATGCTGGTGTTTGTTGTTATACTAAGCAGAACGATAGTTTGTAAACAGGTTTGTTTACTGCATTGGTTTGTGTTTGTAGTTTTTGTTTATAATTTTAATGTTAAGCGATGTAAAAGCAAAATACTAGTATCTAGATTTTTCATTTTCGTAACAATATTTTGCCTCCTTAATTAAATAAAATTTTTCAAAAAATACTACTCCCAGCAATTTCAACTTTAATGTTGAAAATGTTTAATTATTTCCAAGGAAATTTTGTACAATTTAAAAAAAACTGTCCTTTAAAGTTCAAGGTATCATTTACTTTTTTTTACTTCAATTATGTGTATTATAAAGAGGAATTAAATAAATATATTCTTGTACTTTCATACATGGTATGTATGTATGTATACATGTATGTATGTATGTATACATGTATGTATGTATGTATACATGTATGTATGTATATATAAAAAATTATTCGTGTATGTATGTACAGGCTTTTCATTTTAGTAGACACTGAAATGTTTATGACGTTGTCAAGATGTTAAAATTCTAGACATGAAACATTTTTTACTTTCGCAATACTTTTGATAATGCCCTCTCCTCCAATCAACGACATTAGGGTGGTCCAAAACTACAACAGTGCTTACATGCTACAGGCTCTTTACCTGATAAAATCCTTTAACTTCGATTTACTGTTATTAGTTTTGACCTTCTTAATGCTATGAAATGTTAATGAATTAAACTGTTTCCAGTTTGCTTTCAATAAAACTCCCAAAAGAAAAAAACTATGCGCCACTTGGAAATATGTGGGCAAAGACGAGTCATGGTCTCTTCAATAAAAACTTCAAATTCGTTGAATTAGCGGCAGATCAAGAAACGCATGGAGAAGAACATTGACATGTGAAACCAAGTATTTTATTGATTGATTGAAATCTTTGCCAAATAATTGAAGAAATCTTGGGTAAATAGACTAGGCTTGTAGCACATTAAACGCGCATCAATATCTCATAGTAAAATGCCTAAGATTAATGTCGCTAATATGCTACAGAAGACACAGGAAAGACCGACCTATTAATGACATTATGTGTGGAATATAACCGACTTACGTTACTTAATTGGTCATTGCAACCCTTTAGTCAGGATTACAACCTAACTTCTCAAATCACCCCGGTTGCATGTGTTAATTTTTTCATGAGTGCCGGGATCTACAATTTAATATCAATTTCAAACGGCTGATTTTTTAAGCAGCTTTGCATGGCGATTTTAGGGAGTTTCTCCCAAAGTTTTTCCCAGAAAACTACTGAGAAGAAAACGCCGACAGAAATATTTTTCATACTTCGTATTGTTTAAGATGTCTGGACTAAGGTTTGAAACACTGCTTTACGTCTAATAAGCCTACAACGACTACAAAATCGTTCTGAAATATGCAAAAAAACTACTGAGAAGAAGACGCCGACAGAAATATTTTTCATACTTCGTATTGTTCAAGATGTGTGGACTAAGGTTTGAAACACGGCTTTACGTCTAATAAGTCTACACCGACTACAACATCGTTCTGAAATATCCAAAACGTTTTAATTTCCATGACTCTGCCGCATAAATCATGCTGAATTTGACCGCACGGGTTATTTTGGCTTTGAGGACCGCTGGGATTTGCTGCTTAATCTTCTTAACCTGCGACATAAAACAGTATTACAAGAAAAAGTCCAATGGGCTCAGATTACACGATCTTGGTGGCAAGTTCTTCTCACCTCTACAAGAGATAATCAGTGAGGCATAAGCTGTGTGGCATTATTAAATGTATGCCAAAAGAAATTCATAATCATCAGCCTATATTACTTACCGTTGACAGTGGTGGCCTGGCCACAGTCCTTCTCAAAGAAATATTGACCGATGACGCTGCCAGCCTAAAATCCACACCAAACACAGACTTTTTCATGATGCATTAGACGCTCTTCAATCTCATGTGGATTGGTAACGTCCCAAAGTCAGCAATATTGCTTGTTCACGTACCCATTCACTTAGAAAGACGCGGAAGATGATTTTTCGATGAAAATTAGAGGTACGAGCTGCTCAAGACCTCGTTCAACGAACATAGGTTAATGTCTGTACTCATTCATGGTGATTTGTTAAAACAGACGGAATAAATGACAACTAATTTGAGATATATACACATACATACATAAATGGTCATTACAACCCTTCAGTCAGGATTAGGACTTAGTTTCTCACACCACTTATGTTGTGTGTGTTAATTTTTATACATGAGTGGTTTGACCTACAGTTTAAAAGTCGACTCCGAATGACGGATTTTTGAGAAACTTTTCATGGCAATTTTTTATTTACTTTTCGATTTTTTGCCAGAAATCTGCTGAGAGGAAGTCGTCGAAGAAATACTTTTTGTATTTTATTTTGATGTCTGGCCTGGGGTTTGAACCCTGGCGTTACGTCTACACACTTCCTACTAGACTAGGGCGACTTGAGATATATACAGTGAGCGTCAAAAGAAACTACACAATTAAAAAACAAATATATACATTAATAAATTACCGTTATTTTTATTTTAACAATGTTTCATTGACAGTTTATAAAATTTGAAAAAAAATTTACAAAAAATTTCAAAATATTGTCAAATTTTTTCATGCACTCTTCTTAATTGGTAAAAGTTGAGTTTGGCGATTGTTAGATTTTTATGCTTTAGTGGACAGTTTCTTTTGACGCTCTCTGTAGCTTTCAGAAGATGATCGTTCAGAAGTGCCGGTTGGAAGACATTTTATTTTTCGATACAATAGTTTGGTACAATACTTTGCAAATCAATGTCTCCCTAATATTCTTACTCTCCCGTATACATGGTCCTCCATATCATATTAGACCAATATTCCATGTTTTTTTTTTGATCCTTCTTCCCCTAATGTACATTCAATGTAACAGTTGTACAACAACAGCAACAACAACATCGCACTGTAATAACCACATTATTTTCAAACATAAAACTTTGGAACTGAAAAAACCGACAACCGACAACCAACCAACCAACTAACTTTTCGTCAGTATCGCCGCTCTCCCCAAAAAAAAAAAAGAAAAATTAAAAGGAAATATTATGTGAAGAAAATACTCCACTCAACTGTACGAAATATTGTCGTTGAACTGAGATTTTTTACTTTCAAATTTACTATGTATGTACGTCAGGTAGAGAGAAGTTCATATTTCCTATGGTTTTCCCCAAATTGCTTGGCCATCGATGATATGACATGACACAACAATGCCAAAGTAAAACTTTGAAAAGTTTTGTGTACGGAAAACTCTTTTTATTATACTTCAATAGTTTTTAATACCTCAGAGAGAGAGAGAGAGCAAAAAAGGGAGAGAGTGGTAGGGAGAAAGGATATGCTTTAGGCAAGAATTTTGTACTTTCATACACAGCTTCGCAATAAAGGAAATCGTTAAGGTTTTTAAAAGATTTCATAAGAACAACAGCAACAACAACATAAGAAAAGTTGAAAACAAATTCTCAATTATGCCAGCTTCAAAGGTAAACATTTTAATAAAAAAAAATCGTATTTCGAGTGATCAATCTGAATCTGAAATTCTCCAATGAATACGTTTCCCAATGGAATTAAGGAGAATGAACTTAAAACTTGAAAACATAGTATTAAAGATTAATAAAGTATTTAAAATTAAAACTATAACTATGTATTTGAATAAAAAAAAGTTTGACGTTTAAATACTAATACCATGGATAGGATACTTAGACTTGGTAAGTATTGAGAACATTTACATCGCAGGAAAAGAGGAAAACAAAAGTGAATTTCATACATACAGTGAGCGTCAACTCCGAACGACAGATTGATTTTGAGAAACTTTTCATGGCCTTTTTATTATATTCTCAAAGTTTTGCCAGAAGACTGCTCAGAGACAGTTGCCGAAGAAATATTTTGTCATATTTCGTTTTGCTGGAGATTTCTGATCTGGGGTTCGAATCTTGGTCTCATGTCTAATAAGCCAACACACTACCTGCTAGATTACGACGACTGATTTCACTCTCTGATAATATCTGCCTATAATACTATCAGCCTTCAATCTTCTTGACACAGTTTTCGAAAATTAAAGCAAGGCATTAAAAATGCGAGTCGTTAGAAGGGGTTCTAATGAAATACGATCCTCTACCCAAGCGTCAGTATCGGGATGCTTGTGGCATTTATTTCCTTCAGATATTTTAATTAATGACCTTAGCAGACGCTTGGAGCTTAGACCCACTACTAAATCCACAGGCACGCAGTAAAATCTTCTTTATCGTCAATTCTAGATTGGGAACCGCTTGTGGCTTCTCAGCACTATAAAAATTTCATGTAAAGTTGTAAAGGGTGTTTTTTACAGAGGTATAGAACTTTAAGTTGCAACAAAACAACGATGGATTATTCGATTGACATGAATTTTATTTATCCGAAAGATAATCTTGTGGCATTACATTTTAAATATGATTTCTGGCATATGATCGCCACGGCTGGCGCGGATGTAGTCCAATCTGGACGTCCAATTTTCGATGACTTTTTCCAACATTTGTGGCCGTATATCGGCAATAATACGGCGAATGTTGTCTTCCAAATGGTCAAGCGTTTGTGGCTTTACCGCATAGACCAATGACTTTACATAGCCCCACAGAAAGTAGTCTAGCGGTGTTAAATCACAAGATCTTGGAGGCCAATTCACAGATCCAAAACGTGAAATTAGGCGGTCACCAAACGTGTCTTTCAATAAATCCATTGTGGCACGAGCTGTGTGACATGTTGCGCCGTCTTGTTGAAACCACATCTCCTGGACATCATGGTTATTCAATTCAGGAATGAAAAAGTTACAGATCCTTCCGCAAAATCTTCCATAAAGTGGATGGACACAGATGCAATTCCTGTGCTCGATGGCGGATGGACTCATTCGGGTCTTCCTCAATGCTACGCTCTACAGCAGCAATAGCTTCTTCTGTACGCACCGTACAGCATCTCTGGGGATGCGAGTTATCAATAAGAGTAAACGTGGTGCGAAAACGTTCCATGGTTAATCGAATTAACTGCTCTGACGGACGATTTTGTCGACGATAAAATGGACGTAGTGCGCGATACGTTTTCCGCACAGAACCATTATTTTCGAAATAAAATCGCACTATTTGCAAGCGTTGTTTAGGCGTGAGTCTATTCATGATGAATTGCCAAACCAAACTGAGAATAAATCACTTGGCAGCTGTTAAATCGGTCGCCATCTTGAAAAGTAATGCCAACTTAAAGTTCTATACCTCTGTAAAAAACAGCCTTTAGGTGGAGGCACGCATGTACATCCTAGGTTGGCAACCGCTTATGGCTGCTCCCAGCTATACGAACATTAACAATTTCATGTAAAGTTGTCGCTGGTGGTATTATTACCCTCACTAGAGAAGCTATAAGGACACTCGTGACAGGGAAGAAATAATGTCTATACTTTGTGAGTCTATACATCAAACGACTGACATGGTAAATGATCATTCGGGTACCTACTTGGAAGCCTGGTTCCCCTCAATAATCTTTACAGTATAAATCTTCTCTAATTTTTAAATTCTTCCTCTAATCTAGGCATGGTTTTAAAACGCCATTCTGTTGCTTAATTTCTAATTCTTAATTTGTAGCACTTGCGCTGAGCAATTACTTACTTAATTGGCCATTAACAATTCGATTAACGAACTTCGGCCTGTCTTAACAGATTCTTCCAGGCTGCTCTGCTTCCTGCGCGCCTACGCCATTTGGTCAACCAATGGCAGCGTTCCCTCGATTTGGTACTTCCAACGTAAACAAGTTCGTCCTCTTCGCTGACTTCCGCAGATCCCCACGTCAAATACCCGGCTCGCCAGAGCATCGTCTCCCATTCGAACAACATGGCCGATCCACCACAGCCGATGGATGTTAATACGCTGCAAAACGTCTATGTCGTTGAGGAGCTTGTACGTCTCACTGTTGGATGGGATGCGGAAACCATCGCCAACTCGTACTGGACCGAAGATCTCAGGTAGGACTTTTTCTCGAATACTCTCAAGGCTGCTGCATCAGAGGTTAATAGTATAAATGCCTCTGGTCCATAAAGAACCACGGAAGAATGAGTGCGTTGTAGAGCATTAGTTTTGTTGTACGAGAGAGATCTCTGCTACTCAATTACCTACTGAGACCATAGTAGCACCTGTTGGCAAGAGTGATCCTGCGCTTGATCACCATACTGACATTATTTGTGGTGGTAATAGCGGAGCTAAGATAAATAAATTCCTTGTCTATTGTCGAAAGTATAGTTATCGGCCGTAATCTGAAATCCAATATGCCTCACGTCCCTACTTGTCGATAACATATATTTCGGTTTGCCCTCATTTACTGCCAGACCCATGTTAGTAGACTCCCGTTCATTAGCACTAAAGGCTTCAATAACATCTCGTTTGGTACTCCCTTTGATGTCAACATCGTGAGCGTACGCAAGCAACTGGACGCTTCTTTTCTACTTCGATGAATTTAGTAGAAGTTGGTCAGTACAAGAACTGCGCTTATCTGTGGCGTGATAAAGGGCAGCTATGCATACTCAAGTGTGCTTTGACCTAACCTAATTTATGAATTTCTACTTCATATATAACGGGATTATCTTTCTTCTAAGTTTTCATGGGCTTTAAACGAAAATTTCGATTTCACGGCAGTCCAAAGACGTTGCAATAAATCTTACATATCAGTAAACGCTTTAAAAAATCCCTTGGATTCATCTCTTAATCCATCAACTAAGCAAAGATTAAAGAAAATATTTTCGTTAAACCGTTCAAGAAAACCAATTTAATTTTCAATTTTCCATAGGCGCTCACCAACAAAAAAACAAGAAAACGATACAAAAGAAATGAATTTTAAAAAAGAGTTTAAAGGGTATTTATCTGTCCAACATTCTTTTTAACTCCATATGGTTAGTAAGTGTGTATATGTGTGTGTGTGTTTGAGAAAATATTCCTTTTCTAATTCTCTGTGAAAAACAAAAAAAAACTTTTTTCTTTCTCTCTTCATTCTTTAATATGACATTTTGAAGAAAATTTACAAACAAATTTTTTTTATACCTTCTGGGGGTGCCTTTGATGGTTTACGTGCTTCAAATATTAATGCACTGCCATAAGACGACTGTAATATACAACTACATACGTACATATACACATTTGTATGTTTATGGAGTGTGTAAGAATATAAGAGATATGAGAGAATAAAAAAATTTATGTTTGTGTGTTAAACATTAAGAGAGAAAAAATCCCTCTTTTATGTTCACAAAAAGAAAGTAGATTTACGCACACATATGTAGGTAACTGTGTAGGTACAAGTATAGGTGCAAAAGAGGGAAAAATCTCTTCTACACTTTGACAACATATGCACACATAAATGATAACGGTATATCCATGTATGCATACATTTATGTATATGGAGAAAGGTTTCTTTGTGTGGCATTGTATTGTGTTTTGTGTTTGAAAAAAAAATCGAATCGAATATGAAATGTAAAGAAAATTAAAATAAAAAATAAGAAAACTCTAAAGGACACACACATTTTAATGATAATTTTTGGAAATAAAAGAAGGTTTTCTTAACCATAAAAAATTAGTTTTGTTTTCATTTCAAAGGGGGTAATTCATTGGGCACTCATTAGAGTAAAATTTCATTCTGTTTTTATTTCATTGTGCCTGATATTCGAATACAATTGAAATAAAAAAATTTCATTACATTGGCAAAAGCTATTAGATTGGAAATATGTATTACTTGCTATTGTCTAACAATACATCGCTTAAATAATTTTTATAATAGAGAGCCGGACTCAATTTTCTAATTATTTGACTGTCTCAATAGCATTGTTTTAAAATCCCTCATGTGAGCCTTAGAAGTCACCGTGGTCTTGAACGAAAAAAATTATTTCTTCAGTGACTTCATTTCTGCGGATTAGGTTAGAGGACGTATACTTGTCAATTAAGACAAGTACAATACCCGGAGGTTGAATTGACCCATTGTACCTTCCCTTCTACAGATTAATTGGGATAACTCTGAGAACAAATACAATTGCCATGAAAATTTTCTGAAAATCTGTTGCAGTTGACTTACACTACAGGTCCCGCCATTTATAAATTAAATTAAGACACACAACATAAGTGGTGTGTAAAGGGTTGTAACAACCAAATTAATAATTAAGATATGACGGGAAATAGATTGACTTGAGAATTTGCCGGCAAGGTCATGCTGTTTTTTTTTCTCGAGATACAAAAAGTCATCTGGTCTGTTATATACCAAGAGCCTGATGTTCAAACTCGTGTTATTATATTTATTTGAAGAAACTTTAAAAAATTTAATAAAAAATAATGAGAATACATTGTATCGGTGGGTTCAAGTATGTAAAGGGTCCGCCAAATAACTTTTTTTTGAAAATGCTTTAAAAAAAACTACTGAATATTTCCTCAAATTTCTTTTTTTATTTGAAAGTACAATCCTTCCGATTAATAATGGAAAATTATTTCATTCAAATGGCTGCCTCGGCTGGCCATGCAGTAGCCTACACCAGAAGATGCCGATTTTGGCAAAAAAATAATTATCTTTTCAGATGAAGCTCATTTTGATCTTGGCGGGTATGTAAACAAGCAAAATTGTCGCATTTGGGACACAGAAAACCCGCACGCATACATTGAAAGGCCGACGCACCCAAAACAAGTCACTGTTTGGTGCGGATTTTGGTCCAGAGGCATAATTGGGCCATTTTTCTTCGAAAATGAGCAAGAAGTGGCCGTTAGAGTCAATGACGATCGTTATCGGGCCATGTTGAACGAATTTTTGTTCACAAAAATTGAAGAGGAGGATATTATATTTGGTTTCAACAGGACGGCGCTACGTCCCACACAGCCGAAATTACACTCGATGTTTTGTGTCCTCTTTTTGAAAATCGCATTATAAGCCGCAGAACTGATGTCATTTGGCCACCTCGGAGCTACGATTTGACACCGTTGGTCTATTATTTGTGGGGTGCCGTCAAAGATAAGTGTTACGCCGACAAGCCAGAGACAATTGACGCTTTAAAGGACAATATTCGTGAAGCCATTGGTGAAATACAGCTGCACACAATCGATAATGTGCTTAAAAATTGGACCGATAGTGTAGGCTACTGCATGGCCAGCCGAGGCAGCCATTTGAATGAAATTATTTTCCATCATTAACCGGAAGGCTTGTACTTTCAAATAAAAAAAGAAATTTGAGAAAATATTCAGAAGTTTTTTTTAAAGCATTTTCAAAGCAAAAGTTATTTGGCGGACCCTTTATTTACTGATAATACAAGTTTTCTTAGAGATAGGTAGAGATGGCTGTTTACCCAAAGAAATTGGACAGACGCACATAGGCTATATATGGCTTACTGTGGTACCACAATTTGTGCCATTTTCCTATGGATATTGCAGTTTAAAATATGTTTTCCCATCATTATGCAGAAATAAAAATGATTTAAACACAGGCAATGTGGTGTACATTAAACACCGAAGTCAACGAATGAATTGGAAATTGAAAATAAAAATTAAACCCCATAGCTTTGACTCTGTCTCCTGATAATACAAATTTCTTTCCTAGAAATTTTACTATACGAGGTAGGCAGGTAGAAATGTAGAAGTGACTGGCCTACTAAAAGAAGTTGTATAGACACACTTAGGCTATATAGGGCTTATTGTGAAGGCGCCATTTGTACTATGCTGACTAAAACTATATAAAAATAAATCGTATATTTTTTGTTACATTTTAAATTTAAATTTTATTTCTTACAACTAATTTTATTACAATAATATTTTGAAATACATTCTAAAAGTATTTTTGTCTATTTATTTAATTAATTATTTAAAAAATATTAATAATTTGCAAAGAAATATTCTTAAATAAATTTGATATTCTTCTGCTTATTGCTTCGTCTTATTATCCGGATTAGCATTCTTTACACCATTCTTCTCCATTTTTCGTATGCGATGTAAATTCCGTTTCAGCTTCTGCTTGTACTTCAGCTCCCGTGTAATGGCTTTTAGGTCCTCTACTGAGCATTCCTTCAAATTCTTTACGCCTTTCGATGTCAAGTCATCGGTGAGTGATATTTTCGTTTGGTTCAGGCGTTTATAATTCTTTTTTGTGCGGCTCACTTCTTGCCGGTACAAGAAAATAGTGTAACTTACTGACTTTTTACTGTTATTTTCCATTTTTGTTTTATTTTTATTTCCTGCTGGAGAGATTGTTTGATCGCTGTGGTGAATAGTTCAGAACTAATGCTTGATAGAGTATGTTCTGGTTTTTATATGCGAAGTCCCTTGGGGATCAAAGCTATGTTTTTATACCTGCTACTACATTCAGGTAGTAAAGGATATGTTGATTGCGGAACCGTAATTGCAACCGATTTGTTTATTTACTTAAAGGGGTTTAAAACTACCTGCGCCTGTTTTTGTAAAACTTGTAAACAAGTAGTTCAAAACAAGTGCACATATTTTGTAGTATCACAGGAATTTCATCTGTTGTAGGATTTCTGAACACTTGACCTGTACGTAATGCCAATAAAAATTGAAATGTTTGTATATTCTGAAAACCAAATCAACTAAAGATATAAGTGCCATTACTTGACTCGTGGTTCTGTTATCATATCATATGGCTATAGCCTGAGTTATTTGTGCAATAACAACCCCTGACAGACAACAATTAAACAGTCACTGTTTTCGAATGCAACTGCTTTTCCACAACCTCTTATACAGTGAGGAATTAGCATCAAAAGCCTCTTGTTCTAGAATCCAACCAGCATATCTAATGCATTGTAAATACTCAGATGGCTTTAATTGTTGCATGAGTTAAATTTTATGTGAAAATCCAAATTCAAAATGCGTCATAATGAATAGCAATACAGACCCAATTGCTGGAAACGCCATGGGATCGACAAATGTAGAATAACCGCCATACTTTCTCTAACAGAAGCGATATTTTCGGCAGTTCGCACACTGATATGATGCTTGGGACTGACCACATTCGTACTACTTCCTACTTACTTAATTTGTCATTACAACCCTTTAGTCAGGATTACGACCTAGTTTCGCACACCACTTATGTTGTGTGTGTTACCGAGTCAGCACATCCGCTGGATGTTAATACGCTTCACAACGTCCATATCGTTGAGGAGATCATACAGCTCATTGTTGGATCGAATGCTGAAATCATAGCCATCTCAGACTGGACCGAAGATCTTACGTAAGACTTTTCTCTTGAATACTCTCAAGGCTGCTGCATCAGTGCTTAATAGAGTCTTAATGAGCGTCTGGTAGAGTATTAGTTTTGTCGTACGAGAGAGGTCTCTGCTACTCAATTACCTATTGAGACCATAGTAGCACCTGTAGGCAAGAGTGATCCTACGCTTGATCTCCAGACTGACATCATTTATGGTGGTAATGGCGGAGCCAAGATAAATAAATTTCTTGTCTATTATCGAAAGTATAGTTATCTGAGATCCAATATGCCGCACGACCCTATTTGTCGATAACATGTACCTCATTTTGCCCTCATTTTAGGAGCTTTTATTATGAACATCTCCATATGTTACCATATGTGAATATGAAGAACAGTTTCGTACAGTTTGAGTACCAACTGTCTGCTGTAAATTCACACGTGTGTTGATTATTTTTTTGCGTTTATTGCTGTATGCCTTTGTATGCTAAGAGGTAATGATTCATATACATACATACATACATAATTGGTCATTACAACCCTTCAGTCAGGATTACGACCTAGTTTCTCACACCACTTATGTTGTGTGTGTTAATTTTATACATGAGTGGCGGAACAGAACAGTTTAAAGTCGACTCCGAACGACAGATTTTTGAGAAACTTTTCATGGCAATTTTTTATTTACTCGCAGAGTGTTTGCCAGATATCTGCTGAGAGGAAGTCGCCGAAGAAATACTTTTTGTATTTTATTTTGGTGTCTGGCCTGGGGCTCGAACCCTGGCTTTTCGTCTAATAAGCCAACACACTACCTACTAGACAGGGCGGTAATTCAAATACCTTTCTTTAATCATGTGATCGTAAGTCAATTCCCAATCAAATTTGTATCCAAAAATCGAATCCGATCAGACTACTTTTACAAGTAAACATAATAAAACAATAAATTCACCTGCCAAGTGTTTGTACCTTAAATCTATTCTCTACAAAAGTGTGACATTAGTTTTGAGTGGCAGAAGGCAACACTGCTTACCTGTTTGCCATTTAAATCAATTAAATTTGTTCAACTAACTCATACTCACATACGTATACAATGTATATAAAACCTCTAACTGTGTATGTGTCACGCGTCACTTTCGGTATATTTATCGTTTATATTTCTCTTCTTAATTTAATCGTAAATATAAAACTTTTCAAATCAACCCCCCACCTCTCTCTCTCTCTCTCTCTGTCTCTCTCTTTATTACATTTGCAAGTTTCTTAATTTTGTTTATACCCCCACCACCCCTTTGGCTTTTACCGTATATCACTTTGGCTGTCAGAGCAAATTAATAACGAAAATTAAAATGGAAACTAAAACCCAAATGAAAAGTTTCTAAAACAACAGCAACAACAACAACAATAAACACAATAAAACCACTAACAAAACTGTATTGGTAAAACAAGATAAAATATATAGAAGAAGAAGAAGAATAAGAAATAAAATTAATAAAAAACCGAAAAGTTGAAATTCGTATTAAACACGCCATTCTACCATTTATACTCATTAAATAGAGTCATCAACGGTAAAATACGACCAAATAATATCGTATCGAATGGCGAACAACAAAACAAAGCAGCACTACTTCAATGTCCAGTAGAAAACAACAACAAAAAAATTAGTTCTTACTATACTAACAACATAACAATAACAATAAAACAAAACAAAACAAAAGCAATGACATCAAGAACAATTTTAACATGACTCTTTATCACTTCACTGTGTGTGCACAAAAGCTCTGACAAAGAATGAAAGAAAGAAAGAAAGAAAGCCCTTTTCATTCATTCAATTCCCTTTTATTTGGCCAAAAATTTCTTTGTTCATCGTATATTGGCTTTAATACAATAACCAATTTATTGTTGTTGTTTTAGCTTTAAGGCAAGACTATACAAAACAATTTTTGAATTAACTTTTCACTCTTAAAGCCTTACACGTACACATGAAAACTACGAGGGTCATTTTAATACAAAACTATACAATAATGTCCAACAAAAAAACAAATTTAGAATGACATACTCTACTCTGTACTTAACAAAAACAAAAGGTTGGTGTACTAAATATTAAAAGTTTGAAGAAAAAAATTTCATAAAACTAGAGGACCAAAGCAGACAAGGAAATCTAGGCATGACTTTCTGTACATTATGACGACATATCACTAGGAGACATACCTCGAATGGCCATCAACTAAAACAAAACGTTAAGCTTAAGACAACTACAGTGAGCGTCAAAAGAAACTGTACATTAAAAAAAATTATACATTAATAAATTACCGTTATTTTTATTTTAAAATTGTTTCATTTACAGTTTCCATTTATTAACAAATATTAACAAATTTTTTCGTGCACTCTCCTTAAGTGGTAAAATTTGTGTTTGATGATTGTTAGAATTGTATCCTTAGTGTATAGTTTCTTTTGAGGCTCACTGTATGCAATAAAGAATGTTTTGCGAGCCAATTTACCATTTGCATTTACTGATAATCCCAATTCAAATTGAAAATTTGTTCATCATGATGGTAGAATTTATAAAATTAAGAGTCTTCAATTTCCTCCAAATAATCAATATAGGAGACAGCCAGACACCTGCTATCTGCCAGCCGAGATCATAGTAAACTTGGACAGAGCTACCCATTGAGAAAGAAAACGACTCAATCAGCAAAAACTTGCTCTCAACATTTATTCCAGAACAGACTACTCTGTAGTCAGAGAGCATTGTTTTACGCCACAAATGGACTTGAGCTTTTATGCTAGGACCAATGATATGCTCATCTAGTAAAAAAACTTAGATAGTGGAACTGAAGCAAAAAAGGAAAATAATAACGCGATGTGGTGGTGATATATCTTGGCTCTGCCGTTACCACCAAAAATGATGTCAGTCTGGAGATCAAGCGCAGGGTCACTCTTGCCAACAGGTGCTACTATGGTCTCAATAGGCAATTGATTAGCAGAGACCTCTGTCGTACGACAAAACTAATACTCTACAAAACGCTCATCCTCCGCGTGCTTCTTTATGGCGCAGAGGCATGGACACTATTAAGCATTCACTGATGCAGCAGCCTTGAGAGTATTCGATTGAAAAGTCCTACGTAAGATCTACGGTCCACAACGAGTTGGCGATGATTTCCGTATCCGATCCGAACAGTGAGCTGTATGAGCTTCTCAAAAACATAGACGTTGTTCAGCGTATTAACATCCAGCGGCTGCCCAGGCTCGTCCAAGTCGTTCGAATGTATGATGATGCTCCGGCTAGATGGGTATTTGATGAAGGGATCTGCTAAAGGCGGCGAAGAGGACGACCTTGTTCGCGTTAGATGGGCCAGATCGAGGAAGCCTTGTCATCGATTGGTGCGAACAACTGGCTTAGGAGCACAAAAAACAGAGACGCCTGGTAGGATGTGTTAAGGCAGGCCGAAATCTGTTAATCGGGTTGTTAATAACCAATTAAGTAAATAAGTAAGATATGGATGTGAATTGTGACAGAGTTCTATACAACAAATATTAATTAAATGAAGGAGGTGCCCGTAGGCACACTTTTTATGATGAAGAAAGGAACAGAAATTTAGTTTTGATTCCAAATTCTGGATCAAATACAAAGCGACCTCTAGTCATACATAAGCGAGCCTTTTTATAGAGAGAGAGAGAGAGAAGTAAAAATAGAGAAACGAGTTCTAGCAATAACCAATGAGGTTCACAAATGTTGACCCTTTCGGCATAGCAATCAATTGCAAATATGGTCAGAAATATAATCAAAAGAAAATGCAATGCCAGGGAGTGTTATGCCACTATTATCCTGGACATAATAAATGTGATTTTAATTGTTCGAAATAAAAAATAATTCTACTAAGTAAGACACCTATTTTACATGCTCTAGTAAAAGTTATTTTTTAGCTATCCTAGTCTCTTGGCTAAAAGTATTGCCACACTCTAGTGGCTAGAGAGTTGACTTAAAAACCAACAACTTCATCTTTAAACCGTAGCTCTGTCATATCGGAAAATAGAATTCAAAAAATATAGAACTTGATGAGTCCCCTGGGCAATCTTATTACAGCTGTGGTACGAAATCACCGTAGTCCAATAGGTAGTGTGTTGGTTTATTAGACGTGAGGCCTCGGTTCAAATCCCAGGTTAAGACACCTCCAAATAATAAGGAAATATGAAAAAATATTTCTTCGGCGACTTCCTCCTAAAAGATTTCTGGTAAAAACTCTCTGAGAGCAAATAAAATTGCCATGAAATGTTTCTCAAAAATCTGTCGTTCGGAGTCGACTTTAAACTGTAGGTCCCGCCACTCTTATATAAAACTAACACACACACCAACAAGTGGTGTGAGGAACTAGGTTGTAATTCTGACTAAAGTGTTGTAATGACCAATTATATACGAGTACGAAATCGTCGTTAAACTGTAAGTCCAGCAGCCATGGGTGACCATAATTGGGATCGAATAGTTGTAATAATGAATCTTGTAAGGCAAAATGTAACCGTTCTGAAACAAAGTATAGCCTTTGCAAAAATATGGACGGTAAGAAGACACTCCTAGCTCGCTTGACTTAAAAACTAATAATAGAAAAACCGAATAGAAGCGAAAGAACACAACAATTGGACCACACAGTAAGACAAAATTAGTTAAGCAGTCAAACTCAAATGAAAAACAGTAGAAAGTAAACTCTGCTGTACTCCTTTACTGCATACATTAACCTTACTTAACCTAACCTTACATATGAAAATGAAATCTTCAGATGAAATCTGTAATTCAAGGCAACTGCTTACACTGAACATGTCAATACAAATACGAAATTGCAGTAAATACAATACAAATACTAACAAATAAAAAATATGTTCAAATTTATTACTGAAATGTAATGAAAATGAAAACGAAATTAAACGCAAACACATACACACACACGTACAATGGAAACAGTAATGCCAACTATTCATTCATTCCCGTTCACCAACACTATCGATTTATCAACGAGCAATTAAAGGTTTTACATTTGCCATCCCATCTTCAAATGGTAGTTGGGACACGACTTCCTCAACTACAGTTACCACAAGTTTGTAACTGTGCCAGTTGTGCTTGCTAACAACCTTGATAAGAATTTAACTCGTATTCTTGTATTCGTATTGTCTTGCTTAAGGAACTGAAATTGTATTGGAAAATCGGAAATAAAACAATCGAATGAGAATCAGAATGAAAATGAAAATAAGGTAAGTATGATAAGTAAAGTAAAGTGTACAAACGTATACAAATTTTCCAAGTTAATTACGAAAAACATTTTTATCTCATCCACTACATCACATAAATAAGTTAAACAAACGAAACCACACACACACCTCAAAAGCGTACAAGAGAACTTGATAGTAAACATTGTACAATGAAGTATACTTGTGGGTCATTTAACTGTAAAAAGAAATACATTTTTCGGTGGCAGAATATGCGAAATCGATTTCAATTTAAGAATTTCTAGAACTTTCATTACAACCTATAGTAACTTAATAACTTCAATAAAATTCACCTGATGATTTGACACTCGAGTATTACAGCTACAATTCAAATATATTGTCATTAGTAAGATTTAAAAATAGTTTAATACGATCAAAAACAATATGAACAGTGAGCGTTAAAAGAAACTGTACACACAGTTACTAAATTATACGTACAATTAAAAAATTGCCGAAATTTTTTAACTAATCCGTTTGCGTTGAAAATCTTTATAGTTTCCTTAATGTTAAGTTGCATTGGCTAAAAAATTTCGGAAATTGAACTGAATTGTGGCCCAGCACAGGCCCACAAAGGTAAGCATCCGATTTACAAATTTCACAAATTTCTGAACCAAAGCAAAAGACCGTCTTAAAATCGAAGAAAGATGTCAGACAATTGTAAATATTTTGAAAAAATATTTTTGTGGGCCTGATGTACACAAAAGTTAACAAATTTCAGAAAAATTTTAACCAAGACCGTCTTAAAATCGAGGAAAGTTGTCAGACAATTACAAAGACTTTCAACGAAAACGGATTAGTTAAAAAAATTTCTGAAATTTGTTATCCGTATGTATACTTCTGTGGCTATGTGTACATTCAAAAAAATATACATTAACAAATTACTGTTATTTTTATTTTAAAATTGTTTCCTTAACAGTTTTTAAAATTGAAACAAAAAAATTACAAAAACATTGAAATATTGTCAAAATTTTTTCGGGCACTCTCCTTAAGTGGTAACAAATGATTGTTAGAATTTATTTATTCTTAGTGTACAGTTTCTTTTGACGTTCACTGTAGTTCGGTAACCCAGTTCCCATACCGAACGACTTAAATTATTTAAAAATAAATCTTACTTTTTTTACATTTTAAAATTAAATTTTATTTCTTACAACTATTATTATTACAATAATATTTTAAAGTATAATTCTATCAATATTTTCGTCAAAATTTTATTTTAATTGATTGTTTTAAAAAATTAATAATTTGCAGTAAATGTTCATATATAAATTTGATATTCAAGTTTCAAGTAAAATTATATTTCTTCTCCTTATTTCTCCGTCGTCATATTGTCCGGGTTGGCATTCTTTACACCATTCTTCTCCATTTTTCGTAAGCGATGTAAATTCCGCTTCAGCTTCTGCTTGTATTTCAACTCCCGGGTAATGGCTTTTAGGTCCTCCACTGAACATTCCTTCAAATTCTTTACACCTTTCGATGTCAAGTCATCGGTGAGTGATATTTTCGTTTGGTTCAGGCGTTTATAATTCTTTTTCGTGCGGCTCACTTCTTGCCGGTACAAGAAAAGAGTGTAACTGACTGACTTTTTACTGTTATTTTCCATTTTTGTTTTATTTTTATTTGCCGCTTAAGAGATTGTTTGATCGCTGCGGTGAATAGTTTAGAAATGATGGTTGATAGAGTGCGTTCGGGTTTTTATATGCGAAGAGCGAGGGGATCAGAGTGGGGTTTTTATACCTGCGAGTACATACAGGTAGTAAAGGATATGTTGGTTGCGGGACCGTAATTGCAACCGATTTATTTATTTACTTAAAGGGGTTTAAAACTACCTGCACCTGTTATTGTAAAACTTGTAAACAAGTAGTTCAAAACAAGTTCACATATTTTGTAGTACCAAAGGAATTTTATCTGTTGTGGAATATTTGAACACTTGACCTGAACGTAATTCCCATAAAAATGGTTTTTCAATATAAAATTTGATTTCTAAACACGGTACAGTTTGACTTTCAAACATATATTGTTCGATTCCAATTAATTTAGAGAAATTTCAAAGTTATTGTTATTAATTTGGGGTTTAAAAATACTTTAACACAATCAATAACAAAATTTAGTTCGGTATTCCAGTGACCATCAACGTTGTTAATTTTTTCGATCGCCTAACGCAAGTATTGTATGAGAGACAGAACAACTACTTTTAATATGTAAAATCCTTAGATCGGAGTCTAGTTGGTAGTGTGTTGCCATATTAGAGGAGAGGCCGTGGTTCATACAAATTGCCATGAAAAGTTTCTCAAAAATCTGTCGTTCGGAGTCGACTTTAGACTGTAGGTCCCGCCACTCCTGTATGTGGTTTGGGAAACTAGATCGTAATCCTGACTGCAGGTAGGTAATGACCAAATATGTATGTATATATGTTTCGATATCTTAAAACCAAATGTGCAAACCCACTGTATGATCAATATACTCTGTAACAGACAACTGTTTATTAAGTTCAGTGGCCAAAATTACTGATTTCCTATATAAATAAGGATCTGCCCTAAACAACAAGTGGTAGGCTTTTATTTTTATTAGACTCAGATCTTTCATTCGGCCATAGTGCAAAACAAAATGTACGTGATAAAGGACATAGTCCTGTAGGTAATGTGTAGACTTATGAGACGTGAGCCCATGGTTCAACCTCTAACTCAGATATCTTGAACAAAACGAAATTTGAAAAATTATAATTTTCGTCGTTATTTTCACAAAGGTTATACTTTGTTTAAGACCGGTTAGATTTTGCTTTACAAGATTTATTATTGCGACTATTTAATTGCGGTAACGATTACCCATGTCGTCTGTAGACATTTTATTCATTGGTGGCTGGACATATAGTTCAACTGCGGTTTCGTATGGCAGCTTTAAAAAACTTTTGATTGCAGGCGATTGGTCAGCGGTCTCATCTAGTCTACCCACTAGACTACGACAATAATTTCAGCCACGCCACTTGACTCGCTAACTTTTCCTAGAGTATGTTCTTCTAAAGTAGGTGTCTTGCTTAGTAGAATTATTTTTTATTTCGATGAATTAAAATCATATTTTTTATGTCCAGGATAACAGTGTGACACAATATTTCCTGGCATTGCATTTTCTTATGATTACCTTTCTGGCCATATTTGCAAATTGATTGCTGAGCCCAAATGGTCAACTTTTGTGAACCTCATTGGTTATTGCTAGAACTCGCTTCTTTCTCTCTCCATTAAGAGGCTTGCTTATGTATGACTACATGTGTTTGTGTATGTGTTTGACTCGGAATTTTGAATCAAAACTAAATTTCTGTACCTTTCATCGTCATAAAAAGTGTACTTGCGGGCAATTTCTTCTTTTAATTAAAATTTATTGTATAGGAAGTTGCCACAAGTCATCTCACCAACTTGTCATTACTTTTGATTGTTTCGGCAACTTCCTCTCAACAGATTTCTGGCAAAAACTTGAGAGTAAATAAAAATTGCCATGAAAACTTTCAAAAAATCTGTCTCTGAATCGCCTTTAAACTGTCGGTGACGCCACTTGAGGATAAAATTAACACACGCAACATTGGTGGTGTTGGAAGCTAGGATGTAATCCTGACTAAAGGGTTGTGACAAATTAAGTTAATAAGCTGGCCCATAGCCTTTAATAAGTTCAGAGGCAGCAAAGAATTTAAAAAAGATCCGTCTGCAGTGGACATAATACATATTTTTTTTTCAAATAGAATTAAAGTTTTCCGGGTTTGTATTATTATACTATAACTCCCTACTATCAAGTCACCAAAGCACGGCATATTACGACATATTTTACATGCAGTGAGCGTCAAAAGTAACTGTACACTAAGGATAAAATTCTAACAATCACCAACCAAACTCAATTTTTATCATTTGAGGAGAGTGCCCAAAAAAATTCGACAATATATGGAAATCTTTTGAAATTTTTTTTCCTTTTTTGTTTCAATTTTAAAAACTGTTAATGAAACAATTTTAAAATAAAAATAACGGTAATTTATTAACATATAGTTTTTTTCAAATGTACAGTTTCTTTTGACGCTCACTGTAGTTCAGGTCAATCTAATAGACTTACGCCATAGTGGCATCTGTTAAAGCACAACTTCTGCTACAATCGATAACAAGTGATGTTTTTAAATTTATTTCAGAGAAATCCAACAACAGCAGCAAAACTTTTACAGCAACAACAGCGATTTTAAAATCTCCAGCAATTTTTTTATTTTTGCCACGTGAAATTACTCACAATTGCTTTTAACCATACACTCTGTCTGTATGTCGTCCATAAAGACGATTGTGTAGTTGTAATTTAATTTGGCTGTATTGTATTTGTATTGTTGTTGTTGTTGCTGTTGTTTTTTATTAAAGTTGTTTGTTATCGGCTTCGAAAGTTCCCAAAAGAGAAAGAAAATGTTCGTAATCGAGTTAGACAAGTTAATTGCTTTACCCTTGACTATAAGACTGAAAAAGAAGGAGAGAGAGAGAGAGAGAGTGAGTGAAACGAAAGAACAAAAAATAACATTTTGCACCCAAAGGACTCGTGTTTAATATTTAAGCAAAACTCTACTTTCTATCCATTTAAAGCTTATGTATGTTGTTGTCGTCGACGTCTTTATTGTAGTTAGTAGTGTTGTTGGCTAAATATCTACGTATCTTTTGTTTTTTTGGGTCATCACTTAAATTTGAAACAAAACAAGACAGGGCAGGACAGGTCTTTTAAGGGATGGGTTCGTTCAGACACAAAACGATGAAAAAAACTCCTTTCTTTGAGGGGGAAAATAATACTGAAAGCAGGAATTTGTTAACGGAAATAAGAGATAAAGAGACAAACAAACAATAATGGCAATAACGTTAACGTTAATCAAAAATTAAATGATTAAAGAACTGAATGACTGACTGAATGAACAGAAGCTTATGAAAGAAGCAGGAAATCAGTTTTTAATCTCTTATAGGAGAACATAATTTTAAAAGGAATTTTTATACTTGTTTTCAGTAACGTGTGTAGCATTGGAGCTACAAAATTCACTCTGTTCTGGGATAATCTGTTCGTTCGTTTACGTTTTGGAAATATTGGTTGTTGGAACTGAACAAGAGGGTAAAGGAGCCGCTGAAACAAACAACCTAATGATCGACTAATTAAAGTGTTTATGACAAAAAGATTTTTAAAAGAGATCGATAGAACGAGCCAAACATTGCCTTTTAATTGCAAATCTGAAACTGCAGGCCACGGAAGCTGTCTTTGTTCGTATAATTAGAACCACAAAATCGCGAACATATTTCAGTACCGCATTTTATGAAGTCGCCGTAGTCTAGTAGGTAGTGTGTTGGCTCCAGGCCAGACATCAAGACAAAATACAAAAAGCATTTCTTCGGCGACTTCCTCTCAGCAGAGGCAAAAACTCTGAGGTTGAAATAAAATTGCCATGAAAGGTTTCTCAAAAATCTGTCGTTCTGAGTCGACTTTAAGCTGTAGGTTATTAACTGGAAGGATTGTACTTTCAAATAAAAAAAAAATTGAGAAAATATTCAGTAGTTTTTTTTAAAGCATTTTCAAAAAAACGGAAGTTATTTGGCGGACCCTTTACATCGAATATTAACCATGGATGACACATTAGTCCGTCGCGTTATGACTGCGACAAAGAAAAAATGAAAACAATGTACTGAATTGCGAAAACTATGTCTACAGAATGCTAGAAGCAGTTCCATTAGCCGGCAAGGTCATGCTTTTTTTTTCGAGATGCAAATAGTCATCGTGTTATTTTATTTATTTGAAGGAACTTAAATAAAATTTACTAAAAATAATGAGAATACATTGTATCGATGGGTTCAAGTATCTATCTACTGATAATACAAGTTTTCTTAGAGGTTGTACTACACTAGGTAGAGAGGTAGAGGTAGGCTGTTTAACCAAAGAAGTTGGACAGACGCACATAGGCTATATATGGCTTATTGTGATACCACAATTTGTATTATATTGCTATGGATATTAGTGCAGCCCTTGTGCTAACCAACTTCTCCCTCCTTGGTTCGAAAGAACTTGGTCAGTACAAAGTCTGTGTTTACCTCTGGCGTCACATCGGCCGCTTTGCATGCTCAAGTTAACTTTTGGTATGGAAGCTACCACACTAACCTATGGATATTGGAGTTTGAAATATGTTTTCGCATCATTACATACAAATAAAAATGATTTAAACACTGGCAATGGGGTGTATATTAAACCCTAAACTCAACGGATGAATTGGAAATTGAAAATAAAAAATTAATTTCCATAGCATTGGCTCTCTTCCCTGATAATACACATTTCTTCCCTAGAAATTCTACTATAAGAGTTAAGTAAGTAGAAATGTAGAAGTGACTGGCCTACTGAGAGAAGTTGGATGGACACTGTTAGGCCTTATAAGGCTTATTGTGATACCACAATTTATTCTACACTAACGTCTAAAACTATATAAAAATAAATCGTATATTTTTTGGTTACATTTTAAAATTAAATTTTATTTCTTACAACTATTTTGATTACAATAATATTTTGAAGTATAATCCTAAAGAGAAAATCGTCAAACATATTTTAATTCATTATTTTAAAAAAGAAATTATTAATTTGCAAAGAAA
The DNA here is from genome assembly GCA_936449025.2 of Sarcophaga subvicina. Lineage (NCBI taxonomy): Eukaryota > Metazoa > Arthropoda > Insecta > Diptera > Sarcophagidae > Sarcophaga > Sarcophaga subvicina. The sequence goes on along the minus strand of OW388083.2, from coordinate 107,119,017 downwards.
TATTCTTAAATAAATTTGGTATTCGATTTTCAAGTAAAACAATATTTCTTCTCCTTATTTCTCCGTCGTCTTATTGTCCGGCTTGGCATTCTTTACACCATTCTTCTCCATTTTTCGTATGCGATGTAAATTCCGCTTCAGCTTCTGCTTGTATTTCAACTCCCGGGCAATGGCTTTTAGGTCCTCCACTGAGCATTCTTTCAAATTCTTCACACCTTTCGATGTCAAGTCATCGGTGAGTGATATTTTCGTTTGGTTCAGGCGCTTATAATTCTTTTTCGTGCGGCTCACTTCTTGTCGGTACAAGAAAAGAGTGTAACTTACTGACTTTTTATTGTTATTTTCCATTTTTGTTTTATTTTTATTTGCTGCTGGTGTAACTGTTTGATCGCTGCGGTGAATAGTTTAGAAATGATGGTTGATAGAGTCCGTTCGGCTTTTTATATGCAAAGAGCGAGGGGATCAGAGTAGAGTTTTTATACCTGCGAGTACACGCAGTTACTAAAGGATATGTTGGTTGCAGGACCGTATTTACAACCGATTTGTTTATTTACTTAAAGGGGTTTAAAACTACCTGGAGGTGTTATTGTATAGCTTGTAAACAACAAGTTCAAAACAAGTACACTTATCGTGCGTGTAGCATTAAAGAAATTGCTTCTGTTGATGGATTTTTTAATCTCAATATAAAAATTATAGTTCGCATTAAAAATGATCACATGTTTGATCAAATGATGTGAAAGCATCCTGATTTCCTGAATTAATTTGAGGAACTCTTCAGCTTAATTTCCCGGAATACACCACACCCTTTGCCACCATATACCAGAAACATTTAGAAGTCGCATCTGTTAAAGGATCGTAAGAAACTGACACCTTTATAGAATTGTTTAAGATTCTCGTTCCAAAGATTTTCTAGCACATCATCCCATTGTAAGTGAATAGTTATTCGTAATGATTGTCAACACATTGCGATCTCTTAATCAGATTTATTTAACAACATTAAGTAACACAAGAGGCCTTACTACGTAAAGATGTCAAGTTATCTTTCAAGGAGAAAAATTGTATTTTCTTTATTGAATTTAATGCGTTTCAAACGCATCTGATATATTTTGCCCAACATTCTAACCGAAAGAAAATGGAATATTTCCACTCCTGAATTTCGCTCTCCTTGCATACAAGAGTCAAATGTATTTCAATTAATCAAATAATATTTCATCATAATTGGTCATTACAACCCTTCAGTCAGGATTAGGACCAAGTTTCTCACACCATTTATGTTGTGGGTGTGTTGGGACCTACAGTTTAAAGTCGACTCCGAACGACAGATTTTTGAGAAACTTTTCATGGCAATTTTTATTTACTCTCAGAATTTTTGCCAGAAATCTGTTGAGAGGAAGTCGCCGAAGAAATACTTTTTGTTTTTTGTTTTGATGTCTGGCCTGGGGCTCGAACCCTGTCTTTACGTCTAAAAAGCCAAAACACTAAAAGCCAAATACTTCTAGACTACGGCGACATCTATGTATGATGTACATTATATTAAGCAAAGTTTCTTCTTTTATATGGCTTAATCGACTGTATTTAGAAATCAAATTTTGTATTAAAAAACAATTTTTAATGTACCTACGTACAGGTCAAGTGTTCAAAAATCCCACAACAGATGAAATTCCTGTGATACTGCAAAATATGTGAACTTGTTTTGAACAACTTGTTTACAAGTTTTACAATAACCCCTTTAAGTAAACAAACAAATCAGTTACAATTATAATCCCGCAACCAACATATCATTTACTACCTGTATGTAGTTACAGGTATAAAAACATAGCTTTCATTCCCTATGAACTTCGCATATAAAAAAACCAACATACTCCATCAAGCATCATTTCTAAACTATTCACCGCAGCAATCAAACAGTTACACCAGCAGCAAATAAAAATAAAACAAAAATGGAAAATAACAGTAAAAAGTCAGTAAGTTACACTCTTTTCTTGTACCGGCAAGAAGTGAGCCGCACCAAAAAGAATTATAAGCGCCTGAACCAAACAAAAATATCACTCACCGATGACTTGACATCGAAAGGCGTGAAGAATTTAAAAGAATGCTCAGTAGAGGACCTAAAAGCCATTACCCGGGAGCTGAAGTACAAGCAAAAGCTGAAACGGAATTTACATCGCATAAGAAAAATGGAAAAGAATGGCATAAAGAATGCTAATCCTAACAATAAGACGACGGAGAAATAAGGAGAAGAAATATAGTTTTACTTGAAACTTGAATATCAAATTTATTTATGAATATTTCTTTGCAAATTATTAATTTATTTTTAAAAAAAATCAATTAAAATATGTTTGACGAATTTATCTTTAGAATTACACTTCAAAATATTATTGTAATAAAAATAGTTGTAAGAAATAAAATTTAAATTTAAAATGTAACAAAAATATACGACTTATTTTTATATTGAAGTCGCCGTGGTGTAGTAGGTAGTGTGTTGGCTTACTATTCGTAAAGCCCGGGTTCGTATCCCAGGTCAGACATCAAAAATGAAATATAAAAAAAAAAAAAATATTTCTTCGGCGACTTCCTCTCAGCAGATTTCTGGCAAAAACTCTGAGAGTAAAATAAACCTGCCATGAAAAAGTTTCTCAAAATTCTGTCGTTCGGAGTCGACGTTAAACTGTAGGTCCCGCCACTCACGTATAAAAATTAACGCACACAACATGAGTGGTGTGAGAAGCTAGGCCGTAATCCTGACTGAAGGGTTGTAATGGCCAATTATGTATGTATGTGTTATTTTTATATAGTTTTAGACGTTAGTGTAGAACAAATTGTGGTATCACAATAAGCCTTATACATACAGTTACTAAAGTATACATACGTTTTCGTTGAAAATCTTTATAGTTTCCTCGATTTTAAGACGATCTTTTGCATCGGTTAAAAAATGTCTGAAATTGAACTGAATTGCGGCCCTGCTTAGGCCCACAAAAATATACATCCGATTAACAAATTTTACAAATTTCTGAACCAATGCAAAAGACCGTCTTAAAATCGAAGAAAGATGTCAGACAATTATAAAGATTTTCAACGAAAACGGATTGGTTACAAAAACTTCTGAAATTTTTTAATCGAAATTTGTTTCTGAAATTTGTTTATCCAACTTCTTTTGGTAGCCAGCTACTTTTCTAAATACCTACATAGCTATCTCGTATAAGTAAAATTTCTAGCAAAGAAATTTGTATTATCAGGAAAGAGAGCCTACGTTATGGAAATAAATTTTTTATTTTCAATTTCCAATTCATCCGTTGAGTTTAGTGTTTTAATGTACACCACATTGCCTGTGTTTATTTCTGCATAATGATGGGAAGACGTATTTCAAACTTCAATATCCATAGGAAAATAATCTCAAACATCTTTTTTATTACAATAGAAACACTAGAACATATGCTATGGAAATTAATATTTTATTTTCAATTTCCAATTCATCCATTGACCATTGCCTGTGTTTAAATCATTTTTATTTCTCCATAATGATGTGAAAACATATTTTAAACTCCAATATCCATTGGAAAATAATCACAAACATATTTTTATTCCGACACATAAAAAGTGTTTTCATGGCTGTGGCTTATTTTATGGATAATATTTCGTGTCTGGCTGGTTAAAGTTTATGGTGGAATATTGGCATCACAATGGGCCTTAATACTGACCTCCTCTAATGAGGTCCGCCACCTAACCTAACCTAAACTCATTTTTCAATTGAGACAATTTGCTGCAAAGCAATGTAAAACGTTAACGTTGCAACTCTCCTCTCTAACGTCAACAATGTTCCTGGTTAAAGTGTCAGTTTAGGTTAAAATTCGATGTGAGTGACTTTTATTGTTGAAATGAGTGAAAGGGATTGAAATGTAAAATGGAAAAATAGGCAAAAAGAACTGAGAAAACAACCGTTAAATATAATAAAATATTCAGAGTGTAAATTAAATTTACAAGGAATTTCATTTACTTGAGCTTTTTAATATCCTTTCTTCTCTGGCAACGTTAATAAACTCAACATAAATATCAACAAACATGGCATTTGTTAGAGTAGCTTAAGAGGAAAGTAAACCGGGACTTCAATCTGTTCTTGACATATAAAGACGATAAGAGAAAACAAATAAGCAATGTAAAGTCTGTCATAATAAACTATGTAATACCCTACAATCACTTTTATTTCGTATTTAATTTTTAATTTGAGTAGAAAATAAAAAGAATTTTTAAAATTTATTTGTGAGAAATATTTTTTATTTAATTTATTTGGGCATAACCAACCAAGCATTTCCTTTCAAACTGAATGATAATTGAAACTTTTTTAGAAATGTCATCCAGGGGAGTAGTTTTTTAAGGCTTAAACTGTATTTTACTTACCCAAGTTTTTGATTTCTTGCAATGTCTGTAAAAAATAAAAAGAAAAATTATTTTTATTATCGCATTGCAATAACAGTAAATACTATATACAGTGAGCGTCAAAAGAAACTGTACACTATGAATAAAATTCTAGCAATCACCAAACTGAAGTTTTACCAATAGAGGAGAGTGCCCGAAAAAATTTGATAACATTTTGAAATATTTCGAAATTTTTTTGTTTCAATTTTACAAAACTGGCAATAAAACAATTTTAAAATAAAAATAACGGTAATTTTTTAATATATATTTTTGTAATGTACAGTTTCTTTTGACGCTCACTGTACATATATTACATGTTTATATATTAAATATCTGGAATTTTGTAAATAATTTCAGGAAAAAATTTCGATGACCATTCAAAGCATTCCACAATATTAAACGCACAGGCAATTAATTCATAATTTTATTAAATTTTTTTAAATTAATTTCTTTTATTTTTGTAGTTGAAATTGCATTCTACCTTCCCTTCCCAAGTAACTACAATTTAATTTTATTTTTATTACCAAAACCTGTGTACAATACATGGCTACAACAAAAACCATTAAAAATTGTTGTTATTATTTATCCATCAATTCGTATTGCTTGAAAAAAACGAAAAAAATAACAAAAGTTTTCAATGCAAAAATATTTCCATAAATTCAGCTGCATTTATTCACATACATATTCGTCCATTCATTCATTCATTCTATTCAGTTCATTATGTACGATGCATTCATTCACTCATTCATTCATTCATACAAACAAACCTGTGTACGTTTGGTAAATATCCTGTGACTGAGTAATGTTTTTGCATATTTTGCTCAACGTTTTTTTTCACTTTATTGTTGCTATTGTTGTATGAATTTTTAAATTGTATTGTAATGGCATTTTAAATTACCAAACACCGTAATACCCTACAAAAGGCAGAGAGGTCAACTTTTATTCCAAAGGGGAAAGTACCTTTTCATAAATGCTTTCCTTATTCCACCCTTAAATGGCGATACAAGTTTATGAGGGCGGCCCATCTAACGTTTTTTTTCCAACTAGTGCTAATTTCGTGAATGGTAACACTTAGCTCATGTCTGATTTGACAGATAATTAGTTTTATCCTTCCGCTGAACGAATATGGACCATCCAATGCGTTTTCGCTTTGCTAAGTGCGCCTGCGATCGACTTACAGAAGATGCCGATTTTGGCACAAAAAAAAAATCATCTTTTCAGATGAAGCTCATTTCGATCTTGGCGGGTATGTAAACAAGCAAAATTGTCGCATTTGGGACACAGAAAACCCGCAAGCATACATTGAAAAGCCGACACACCCGAAACGAGTCACTGTTTGGTGCTGATTTTGGTCCAAAGGCATAATTGGGCCATTTTTCTTCGAAAATAAGCAAGGAGTGGCCGTTACAGCCAATAGCGATCGTTATCGGGCCATGTTGAACGAATTTTTGTTCACAAAAATTGAAGAGGAGGATATTGGGAACATTTGGTTTCAACAGGACGGCGCTACGTGCCACACAGCCGAAGCTACACTCGATGTTTTGCGCCCTGTCTTTGAAGATCGCATTATCAGCCGCAGAGCTGATGTCGTTTGGCCACCTCAGAGCTGCGATTTGACACCATTGGACTATTATTTGTGGAGTGCCGTCGAAAATAAGTGTCACGCCGACAAGCCAGAGACAATTGACGCTTTAAAGGACAATATTTGTGAAGCCATTGGTGAAATACAGCTGCACACAATCGATAATGTGCTTAAAAATTGGACCAATCGTGTAGGATACCGCATGGCCAGCTGAGGTAGCCATTTGAATGAAATTATTTTCCATTATTAACCGGAAGGATTGTACTTTCAAATAAAAAAAGAAATTGGAGAAAATATTCAAATATTTTAAAGCATTTTCAAAAAAAAAGTTATTTGGCGGACCCTTTATTTCCGTCTAAAAGGGCAACATTGTTTCTATCAACAGGCATCGGTTAGTTGACCTTTGTCAAAATTTAAATCAGCTGCGTCATTTAGCTTTAGTTTGATAATAATTGATGACAGACTCTAGTCATGGTTTGAGGAGAAAATGAGTGATGAGTCCGTGTACGCATGATTAATGTTATGTAAACTCTGCACCATCAATTTCAGATATAAAACAGTGACTTGTTGGAATTCAATTGGGCCGTAGAAGTATGGAAAATGCCTAAAGTTCTGGGTGCCCAGTTGAGGTCTCTATACTAAAAACAATTTAAAACAGCATGAAATAGTGGAAGGCATAGTAGTCGCCGCAGACTGGTAAGTACTGTGTTAGCTTATTAGACGTAAGGCCACGGTTCAAATACCAGGTCAGTAATCAAAACGAAATATGAAAAAATATTTCTTCGGCGACTTCCTCTCAGCAGATTTCTGGCAAAAACTCTGAGAGTAAATAAAGTTGCCATGAAAACGTTTCTCAAAAATCTGTCGTTCGGAGTCGACTGTAAACTGTAGGCTCTTGCACTCATATATAATACTAATCCACACAACATAACTAGTGTGAGAATCTAGGTCGTAATGCTGGCTAAACGACTGTAATGATCAATTACGTATGTATGCATAGGCATAAGGGCTTTAATTCTCAAGATAGGCGCCCCATTTGATAAACAATTGACCACAAATGCACTTGTCTGACAACATAGCTTGAGTGCTTGTCATTATTTAACAGTAATATGGACGGATTTTTGCATCGTTTTATAAGCGTGGACTTAACGTGGATGTCGCCGTAGTCTAGTAGGTAGTGTGTTGGCTTATTAGACGTAAAGCCAGGGTTCGAGCCCCAGGCCAGACATCAAGGCAAAAATACAAAAAGTATTTCTTCGGCGATTTCCTCTCAGCAGATTTCTGGCAAAAACTCTGAGAGTAAATAAGTCGACTGAATAACTGTAGGCCCCATCACTCATGTATAAAATTAACACACACACCATAAGTAGTGTGAGAAGCTAAGACGTTGTACAATGTGTCAATTCGACCTCCAGGTACTGTACTTGTCTTAATTGACAAGTACACGTCCTCTAACCTAACTTAACTTAACGTGGATACACCACAATACCGCAGAGACCATACAACAATCAAAACAGTGGAGTTTTCGAGCGAATCGATGTTGAAGGAGGCCAAGTTGAGTTTAGCAGCCAATGAAAATATGGCGACCGTTTTTTGCAATGCCCTTCAAAGGGGAAAAAATTATACGGGATCTCTTCATTGGGTCAATATAATGAAGATTTGTACATAAAGTGATCGTATTTGGCCAAGAAACAGTAAGACTATTTAAGGAAACTCCTATTCCTTTTAGAGATCCCTTATTTCACAGGATTTTGGACTACCGTGAGCACATTAGACACAAAAAAGTGGGACATTAAAGGTCTAAAGCTTATCTCAAGTATTACTCATTGTTATTTCATGTATTAAAATGTGATTTTTTGGAAAAAATTGGTAGCTTTTTTGGTACCTTTTGTGGTACCTTTCATGGTACCTTTTTTGGTACCTTTGTTTGGTACTTTTTTCATTTTTTCCTTGAGTTAACCCAATGAATTTGGATGTACTTTTTAAATAAAATACCGCTAAAACTATACCTTTTAAAAGCATGCAATTCCCTACATGCTTACTGTAGGTCAGCTCTAGTCTGCAATTAAATACGAAAATATGTGGTACTTTCGCAATACGAAATACTTTTTTTCATACATGAAACCATCGTAAATAGTTGCTTAATACAATGTTTGTGTTACTCGTAGGGGTATGGTAGAATTATAAATATTTACAATGTATATTTGTATACAAATTTTAATTTAAAGGGCATAGTATAGGAAAAGTACCTTTCCAGCATACTTTTGTTATATTTTTTTGTAAGCTTGGTGTTTTTCTTTTCTTTAATAAAAATCAATTTTTGCTTATTGTAGCGCTTCTTTTTCCCTGCATTTAGAAGTAAATACCTTGAGTATTTTATTTTATCACATTTCGTTTCGTTTTTTGTTCCATTTTTCTATTTCTTTGAATAAATAAAAGTACTTTGTACACATATTCACTTAATATTTGTTGTACCCAGGAGAGTATGAATTTTTATATATCAACTACTATATGTTCGTATGCATACGTATACATATTTTTAAGTGTATTTGTCTGTGAATAAGTAAGAGATATTGATTTTTGTTCTTCTTCTTCTTCGTGCTTTTTTTTTGTTAGAAAATTCACATAATTTAGGATTTGTGTACTTTTTGTAGTACTTTACATGCATATATTCAACACAAATGTACATATAGGTTTTCTGTTACAATTTTCCAAGAAATATTTGCACGAATATGTTATAGAAAATCTTTAATGAAAGCTGTTCAAATAAATTGGTACTTTTGGACCTAGTGAAGCAACTATCAGGAATTTGAAAAAGTACCATTAAACGTAAATTTAAATTTTGAGTACTTTAAAGATGTAACTCTGTCCCTTCCTTCTTTTTAGAATATTAAGAACTTGCTTGAAAGAAATTACCAAGAATTTTATTTAAAATAGGGAAGACTAAAAACTTAAAAGGGGATAAAAATGGTACCTTGGTACTTTACATAATTTTTCAATTCATAATGAAAAACATTATACGATTATTTCAATCCGGCATAAACCCTAATATACTAAACTCTTCTTCCTACACTGAAACACCCGTAGTAGCCGTAGTCTAGTAGGTAGTGTGTTGGCTTATTAGACGTAAAGCCAGGGTTCGAGCCCCAGGCCAAACATCAAGACAAAATACAAAAAGTATTTCTACGGCGACTTCCCCTCAGCAGATTTCTGGGAAAAACTCTGAGATTAAATAAAATTGCCATGAAAAAGTTTCTCAAAAATCTGTCGTTCGGAGTCGACTTTAAACTGTAGGTCCCACCACTCATGTATAAAAATTAACACACACAACATAAGTGGTGTGAGAAACTAGGACATTGTACAATGGGTCAATTCGACCTCCGGGTAATGTACTTGTCTTAATTGACAAGTACACGTTTTACTTTCCTCCCGGTTTACTTTCCTCTTAAGCTGCTATAACAAATGCAATGTTTGTCGATATTTATGTTGAGTTTATTAACGTTGCCAGAGAAAGGATATTAAGAAATCTCAAGTAAATGGAATTCCTTGTAAATTTAATTTACACTCTGAATATTTTATAATATTAACGGTTGTTTTCTCAGTTAGTTTTGCCTATTTTTCCATTTTACATTGCAATCCCTTTCACTCATTTCAACAATAAAAGTCACTCACATCGAATTTTAACCTAAACTGACACTTGAAGAAACACTAGAAACATTGTTAACGTTAGAGAGGAGAACTGCAATGTTAACGTTTTACATTGCTTTGCAGCAAATTGTTTTCATTTAAAAATTAGATTATGTTCGGTTAGGTGGCGGACCTCATTGATGGAGGTCAGTATTAAGGCCCATTGTGATACCAACATTCAACCATAAACTTTAACCAGCCCGATACGAAATATTATCCATAAAATAACCCACAGTCATGAAAATATTTTTTTATGTGCTGTTGTCGGAATAAAAATATTTTTGTGATTATCTTCCTATGGATATTGAAGTTTAAAATATGTTTTCCCATCATTATGCAGAAATAAAAATGATTTAAACACAGGCAATGTGGTGTACATTAAAACACCAAAGTCAACAGATGAATTGGAAATTGAAAATAAAAAATTAATCTCCATAGCTTTGACTCTGTCCCCTGATAATACAAATTTCTTTGCTAGAAATTTTATATATATACACTCAGCCACAAAAGTATACATACGGTTAACAAATTTCAGAAATTTTTGTAACCAATCCGTTTTCGTTGAAAATCTTTATAATTGTCTGACATCTTTCTTCGATTTTAAGACGGTCTTTTGCATTGGTTCAGAAATTTGTTAATCGGATGTATACTTTTGTGTGCCTATGCAGGGACACAATTCAGTTCAATTTCAGAAATTTTTTAACCGATGCAAAAGATGTTTTAAAATCGAGGAAATTATAAAGATTTTCAACGAAAACGTATGTATACTTTAGTAACTGTATGTATAAGGCTTATTGTGATACCACAATTTGTTCTACACTAACATCTAAAACTATATAAAAATAAGTCGTATATTTTTTGTTACATTTTAAATTTAAATTTTATTTCTTACAACTATTTTTATTACAATAATATTTTGAAGTATAATTCTAAAGATAAATTCGTCAAAAGTCTTTTTAATTGATTGTTTTAAAAAAGAAATTAATAATTTGCCATAATTATTCATAAATAAATTTGATATTCAAGTTTCAAGTAAAACTATATTTTCTTCCCCTTATTTCTCCGTCATCTTCTTGTTCAGATTAGCATTATTTACGCCATTCTTCTCCATTTTTCGTAAGCGATGTAAATTCCGTTTCAGCTTCTGCTTGTACTTCAGCTCCCGGGCAATGGCTTTTAGGTCCTCTACTGAGCATTCTTTCAAATTCCTCACACCGTTCGATGTCAAGTCATCGGTGAGTGATATTTTCGTTTGGTTCAGGCGTTTATAATTCTTTTTCGTGCGGCTCACTTCTTGCCGGTACAAGAAAAGAGTGTAACTTACTGACTTTTTACTGTTATTTTCCATTTTTGTTTTATTTTGATTTGCTTCTGGAGTGATTGTTTGATCGCTGCGATGAATAGTTCAGAAATGATGCTTGATGGACTATGTTCGGCTTTTTATATGCGAAGAGGGAGGGGATCAGAGTAGCGTTTTTATACCTGCGAGTACACACAGGTAGTAAAGGATATGTTGGTTGCGGGACCGTTATTGTAACCGATTTGTTTATTTACTTAAAGGGGTTTAAAACTACCTGCGCCTGTTTTTGTAAAACTTGTAAACAACAAGTTCAAAACAAGTTCACATATTTTGTAGTACCAAAGGAATTTTATCTGTTATGGGATTTTTGAACACTTGACCTGTACGTAGTTCCCATAAAAATTGCTTGTTCCATAGAAAACTTGATTTCTTAACACGGTAGAGTCAGCCATACAAAAAGAGAACTTCGTTTCACTTTCACAGGCATATTGTTGGATTGTTTCACTTTTGCTCTCTGTATGCAATATGAGCAGAATTCAGGAGTGAAAATATTGTGAGTTTCAATCACATTTATCTTATCAAACATATAAAAATAAATGTTATAACTCCTGTTGTGGTATAAAATGAATTTTCAATCCAATTTAAATTTCTTTTTTGAAATAAATTACAAATCGATTTTGTTTACCCAAAGTATCCTACTGAAAGTTATTTATTTATTTGTCATATAAATTATAAAAATATATTTTTTTATTTGTTTACTTAGAATAGTTTACAGTTATAAACAGTTATGTGAATAATATGTAAACAAGTTATTATTTTGTTGTCAAATAACATATGTTTTCCAAGAAATTTAGAATTTTATAGTACAGGTACAAGTCCAAATCCCGAAGTTAAATAAACAAATTTATTATGAATCCAAAATCGCTAATGTAGGGATTAACGACAATGTATCCTACACTACCTGTGTGTGAACTTAGATGGAAAACACTTCCTTGATCCACTGCAGCCTTCATATTGTTACGAAAATGAAAAATTTAGATACTGGAGTTTTGCTTTTACATCGTTTAACATTAAAATTATAAACAAAAGCTACAAAAACAAAACAATTTAGTAAACAATCCTGTTTACAAATTATCGTACTGCTTAATATAACAACAAACACCAGCATAAAAAATGGTAAACAAGTAAACAAAAATACAACAACAAACACTAAAAGAATAAATGTAATCAAAATACACAAGCAACACTACAATAATGAATGTAAACAACGATGTTACAACGATGTTTACAATTATTGAGATTTTGCTTTCAAGAACATTCATCAGACTGTTTACATTGCCATATAAAAGGCAAGGCAAAGCAGGCGACTGGGTGAGTGAAGTTCAGACAGTATTGTGTGAAGACGCGATATGTTGGAAGAGAATAATTATGCTTTTATGATCTCCGTTACGAAGATCTGTCGAATAATTGTCTAGTAATTGTTATTGTTTATGCAAAGGGTATAAACAGAGGAATAACAAAGAAGGCAATTGTTGTTGTGTACATAAAGTTGTGGACAGTGGCTCATAGTATTGTTCGAATAATAAAGAATTTTAATTAAAACTAAACACAAATTTATTTTTATTTTATTTGCAATCTACGAGTTCATATTTTAAACGTTTTTAAAACGTTGTAAAAAATTGTAAATTTGTATCAAAATTAATTACATAAACAATCGGATTTAATCCATCAAGTATTAGTTCGAAATCATTTATCGTATCGTTAAGCAACTGCATGGAATATAGAAGCAAACTGTCAAAAGGTTACACTCTTTTCTTGTACCGGCAAGAAGTAAGCCGCACAAAAAGAATTATAAATGCCTGAACCAAACGAAAATATCACTCACCGATGACTTGACATCGACAGGTGCAAAGAATTTGAAGGAATGCTCAGTAGAGGACCTACAAGCCATTCAAGCAGAAGCTGAAAACGAACTTACATTGCATACGAAAAATGGAGAAGAATGACGTAAAGAATGCTAATATAATGGATAATAAAACAAAGCAGCTGGCAGATAGATGAAAGACTATGACACATACTAGGTTTCTTCAAAAAATGTAATGAAAAATTTTATACTTTTTTGCTTCAGAAATAATATACCCTCGTGTGAAAGGTTTCTCCCTATCATGAAGTACTTCTGTTAAGGATCTTTAAGTTCTAGTTATGTCTACCGAAGTCCACGGAAGTCCGGCTTTAGGGTATTACGCAGTTTAGCTAGAATGCCTTTAGATTGCTTATTTGTTTTCTTTTATCGTCTTTAGATGTCAAGAACAGATTGAAGCCCAGGTTTACTTTCCTCTTAAACTTCTATAACATGAGCAATGTTTGTCGATATTTATGTTGAGTTTATTAACATTGCCAGAGAAAGGATATTAAAAATGCTCAAGTAAATGGAATTCCTTGTAAATTTAATTTACACTCTGAATATTTTATAATATTAACGGTTGTTTTCCCAGTTATTTTTGCCTATTTTTCCATTTTACATTTCAATCCCTTTCACTCATTTCAACAATAAAAGTCACTCACGTCGAATTTTAACCTAAACTGACACTTTAACCAGAAACATTGTTAACGTTGGAGATGAGAGCTATGTTGTTAACGTTTTACATTGTGTTACAAAGGAAAAAAAATGTTTCAACTGAAAAACTGACTTACAAAACTTAAAATATTAATGCAATTTGTACGGAAATAAAATAAATGAAGATATAAATTTACAAGATAAAATAAATATACATACAGTGAAGGACAAAACAAAACGATATAAGAAAATTCATTCATGTAAATGAGGGGAAAACATAGTACATGTTGTCGATTATAGATTACAGTCAACAACTATACCATCGACGTTGTCAATGAGTTTATTTACTTTGAGTTCACCGTTCTCAGCAATCATGAGATCAGTCTGGAGATCTAATGTGGGATTACTCTTACACCAGGTCTCAATTATGGTCTCAATAGGGAATTAAGTAGTAGAGGCTACTCTCGTTCGGTGAAATTGATTCTCTATAAGTCACTCCTCCTCTCTGTGCTTTTCTTTGGCACGGAAAAACGGACTCAATTACGCAACATTGCAGTGGCTCTTGAAGTATTCGAAAGAAAACTTCTACCCTATGTCTACGGTCCGATGTGAGTTGGCGATGATTTCGGTATCTAAACCAACAAGGAGCTATGTGAGCTCCTTAACAATACGGACGTCGTTCAATGTATCAACATGGGAGAGAATATTCTAGCGAAATGGGTATTAAATGTGAGTATCAGTGTACGTCGATATAGAAGTCAACCTTGTCTGAGTAGGTAAGATCAACGTGAAGAAGCCCTCTCATTCCTTATTGCTACTAATTGGCAAAGGCGAGCACGAAGTAGAGTCGTCTGGAAAGAAATGCTAACGACCAACAGATTTCTAACGCCTAAGAACGCTAAGAAATCCTCCGCATATACATACGTTAGAGATTTAAGCCATGAAAAGTCATTTATTTTCGCCTCTTAACCTAAAGTACTCTTTAATCCCTATTTGAGGTTTTAAGTTGCAAAGCCTAAATGCAGTCACAGTAACGTCACCGGTCAAGACTCTGCCTAGTGCAGAACAATAACAAAGAATTTGTTCTGAACTTAAGTCTCAAACAGATCAATTGTCTTTCAGTTGTACCTTCGTCTGTAACAGCCCGCAAATTATCCCAATAGAAGTCTTAAGTATGCTTTACTTAAAGCAAACAGCTTAGCCTAGATTCCCACCTCCAGACTTAAGTCATTTCAGCTGACGCCAGAACAATTATGCACTTTCTGTAGATTTAACTAATAAATGGACTTTCTTTCGATAATGAATAGTATAAGAAATGGTACTAGTAGACGCTGGTCAGTGGTTCAAACCTCAGCTCAAACCTCTCAAACGAGATGAAATAAGAAAAAATATTTACTCCGGCGTCATCCTCTCAGCAATCTAAAATAAAATGACCATGAAAAGTTTCTCAAAAATCTACTATCCGAAGTCGTCTTTAAACTGTAGATCCTGCCTCGCATGTATAAAATTAACGCACTCAGCATCAGTGGTGTGAGAAGCTGGGTCGTGAGAAGGGTTGTAATGACTAACTATGTATGTATGTATGTATTGAGTATTTGATGCGGGGATCTGCAGAAGTCAGCGAAGAGGACCATCATGTATGCGTTGGAAGGACCAAATCGAAGAAGCCCTGTCATCGATAACACATACATAATTGGTCATTACAACCCTTCAGTCAGGATTACGACCTAGTTTCTCACACCACTTATGTTGTGTGTGTTAATTTCATACATGAGTCGCGGGAACTACAGTTTAAAGTCGACTCCGAACGACAGATTTTTGAGAAATTTTTCATGGCAGTTTTTATTTACTCTCAGAGTTTTTGCCCGAAATCTGCTGAGAGGAAGTCGCTGAAGAAAAATGTTTTGTATTTTATTTTGATGTCTGGCCTGGGGCTCGAACCCGGGCTTTTCGTCTAATAAGCCAACACACTACCTACTAGACCACGGCGACTTCAAAGATGTGTTGCGGCAGGCTGAAATCCGTTAAACAGGTTGTTAATGGCCCATTAAGTAAGTATAAGAAGTGGTACCAGTCGACGCGGGTAAGTGGTTCAAACTCCAGCTCAGACATCTCGAACAAGAAGAAATTTGAAAAAATGTTGCTCCGACTAGACTTCCGACGAGACTTTCTCCCAACAGTCTCCTGGTTAGAACTCTGAGAGTAAATAAATTTGCCATGAAAAGTTTCTCAAAAATCTGTCATTCGGAGTTGACTTTAAATTGAAGGTCCTGCCACTCATGAAGGAAAATTACCACACACAACGTGGGTGGTGTGAGAAGCAAGATTGTATTCCTGACTGAAGGGTTGTAATGATCAATTAAGTTTGGTAAGCAAAGGTTTACGATATGAATTTGTTTTTGTGCACCCTGTTTGACATTTTATCAAATTTTTCTATTGTGTGTAGGATACAACAGTATCGTTAGACACTGTAAATTTTGATTTATCTCTGAGCACTGAAAAGAGTTAATGTGTATACAAAATATCAAATATTTATACAAATTGATGAACATGTACATACAAATACATACATGCGTACATAGAAGTATGCAATGAATAGAGACTATATTTATAGTCTCAGATAAGAGATAAATAATGTCTGAAGCATTTATTTTAATGTAACAAACATTCATGCAGAAAGAGTTTTGCTCAGAGGCTTTATTCTCTACCTTGTGATAAAGAGCATGGAAACCAAATCAAAAAGACAGACAGCCCTCTGTAAACACGGTGGATGGCTGATGATACTAACAGCCATGGTAGTCAGGCATTTGGGTTTTTAATAAACAGTTTGGCATTTAAAACGTATTTAGTAGGAGGCCGTTGGGGTTGTCTATAATACTCTCGTATTACCTGTTAATTTCTGCTTGTTGGTAACACGAGTAATGATTGACATTTTCATTTTCAAAGCCAAAAAAAGATTTAAAATAACAACTTTTTCATCTCCTTTACACCTCTGTCGATTTAATACCATGATATACAGTGAGCAACAAAAGAAACAGTACAGAAATAAGGATACATTAATAAATTCTGGTTATTTTTATTGTAAAATTGATTCATTGCCAGTTTTTAAAATTGAAACAAAAACAAGAAAAAAAATTCAAAATATTGTCAAAATTTTTTCTGGCACTCTCCTCAGTTATTTTTATTTTAAAATTGAAACAAAAAAATTACCAAAAATTTCGAAAGATTGTGAAATTTTTTCAGGCACTCTCCTTATGTGCTAAAAGTTAATTTTGGTGATTGTTAGAATTTTATCCTTTAGTAGACAGTTTCTTTTGATGCTCACTGTATACACAATACTATTGTAGGGTACATACGTACATACTTATTTCATTTTATTTTTTATTTTTATTTTTTCTCAAACATTTTGACACATTTGCCACCATTACTATTATTATTTGCAACAACAGCAACAACAACAACAACATCATATACTAATAATAATAATAATAATATTGTATTATCGTTGTTGTTGTTGTTCTTGCAACATTTATTTTTTCTTTCTTCTTCTGCGAATGCTGTCATAAGAAAGTCATGTCATGGCGTTCATGCCTGAAATCAAATTTCAAAATCATTTCGTTCTACTTCTCATAAGTGAAGTGTAGGAAAAATATATGAAAACATGGGGCATTTGTCATTCATTATTTTGAAAAGGAGCATGATGTACGGGCGGGGGGGGGGCATTTTTACCCTTTATGTTGTATGATTTGTTGTTGATGTTGTTGTTTCTTTATTACAAATACAATTTGTATTTGACTGGGTTATTGATTTTAGTTCAAACAGGAAATTAACGTTACGGAAATCGAACGTTGAACGGCAATGTTCAAAGATACTCGTCAAGAAAAATGAAAGAAAAAAAAGGAAACATAGAACGTGTTTCTTTTAGTCTGCTTTTCCTTTGGTAAATACAATTTGGAATTTATAAATTAAAGGGGATGGAAGCCAATCTGGTTTTAACAAAAATTAAATTTTGTTAAATAGTTTTTCAATATTTAAAAAATATATGTATTGAAGGCCTATTTACTGAGTTACAGTAGGCGTTAAAAGAAATTGTACATTAAGAAAAATATATATACATTAATAAATTGCTGTTACTTTTATTTTAAAATAGTTTCATTGCCAGTTTTTAAAATTAAAGCAAAAAAAATAAATTTCAAAAAATTTCTAAATGTTTTCAAATTTTTTCGGGCACTCTCCTTAAGTGATAAAAGTTGAGTTTTGGTGATTGTTGGAATTTTATCCTTTAGTAGACATAGCATGAGGCTGGCTTCAAATATGGCGTACGCAGACGTGGGAGGGTAGACAACGGTCCTTAACAGGACGTCGTTCAGGACCCTTCCCGAAGTAATGCAGATAGCCGTCCCGGGAAGGGAGTATCTCCAGAAGAGGAGGAGGGATTGTTTTAGTGGAAGCCCCACTCGACGCAGCTGACGACGGTTACTGTAAGTGCGAAGGCATTTTAAACCCTACCTCACACGCCAAAAAAAAATCCTTTAGTAGAGAGTTTCTTTTGACGCTCACTGTATGTACCAAATATATCTGACATCAACTGAAATGTGATTAACAAGTTGAGTATAATCACTGAAAAATAATCGCGTATTTTTAATCAAAAATCAAGGCTGCAGATACGATATTTGAAGAAGTCGCTGTAGTCTAGTAAATAGTGTGTTGACTTATGAGACGTGAGGCCATGATTCAAACTCCAGTTCAGATACCAAAAGGAAAATATAAAAAAATTTCTTCGACGACTTCCTCTCAGCGGATTTCTGGCAAAATTTTTGAGAGAAAATAAAATAAAATTGCCATGAAAAGTTTCTCAAAAATCTATCGTCGCGAAGTCCAGCCACTCATGCATAAAAATTAATGCACACAACAAAAGTGGTGTAAGAAGCTAGGGCGTAATCTTGACTGAAGGACAGTAATGACCAATTATGTTATGGTATGTAAAGGGTCCGCCAAATAACTTTTTTTTGAAAATGCTTTAAAAAAAAAACTACTGAATATTTTCTCAATTTTTTTTTTATTTTAAAGTACAATCCTACCGGTTAATAATGGAAAATAATTTCATTCAAATGGCTGCCTCGCATGGGCAGTAGCCTACACGATCGGTCCAATTTTTAAGCACATTATCGATTGTGTGCAGCTGTATTTCACCAATGGCTTCACGAATATTGTCCTTTTAAGCGTCAATTGTCTCTGGCTTGTCGGCGTAACACTTATCTTTGACGGCACCCCACAAATAATAGTCCAACGGTGGCAAATCGCAGCTCCGAGATGGCCAAACGACATCAGCTCTGCGGCTGATAATGCGACCTTCAAAAACAGGGCGCAAAACATCGAGTGTAGCTTAGGCTGTGTGGCACGTAGTGCCGTCCTGTTGAAACCAAATGTTGCCAATATCCTCCTCTTGGCCCGATAACGATCGCCATTGACTGTAACGGCCACTCCTTGCTCATTTTCGAAGAAAAATTTCCCAATTATGCCTCTGGACCAAAATCCGTTTGGGACCAAAACCTCGTTTTGGGTGCGTCGGCTTTTCAATGTATGCGTGCGGGTTTTCTGTGCCCCAAATGCGACAATTTTGCTTGTTTATGTACCTGCCAAGATCAAAATGAGCTTCATCTGAAAAGATGCTTTTTTTGCCAAAATCGGCATCTTCTGGTGTAGGCTACTGCTTGGCTAGCCGAGGCAGCCATTTGAATGAAATTATTTTCCATTATTAACCGGAAGGATTGTACTTTAAAAAAAAAAGAAATTTGAGAAAATATTCAGTAGTTTTTTTAAAGCATTTAAAAAAAAAGTGATTTGGCGGACCCTTTATGATTATTAGAATTTTATCCTTAGTGTACAGTTTCTTTTGACGCTCACTGTTTTTAAATTTATAGACGCCGTAGTCTAGTAGGTAGTGTGTTGGCTTAAGCGAGAGTTCGAGCCACACATCAAAACAAAATACAAAAAGTATTTCTTCGGCAACTTCCTCTCAGCAGATTTCTAGCAAAAACTCTAAGAGTGAAATAAAAATTGCCATGAAAAGTTTCACAACAATCTGTCGTTCGGAGTCGACTTTAAACTGTAGGTCCCACCACTCATGTATAAAAATTAACACACACAACATAAGTGGTGTGAGAAACTAGGACGTTGTACAACGGGTCAATTCGACCTCCGGCTACTGTACTTGTCTTAATTGACAGGTATACGTCCTCTAACCTAACCTAACCTTTCAACGTGTCCACGTTGTAATACGAATTTTCAATATTGGATGTTGAAATCGGTCAATTAGTTAGCTGTAGGACATAGCGGGTGATTTTTTTAGCTTTTATCTTTTTGGCAACACTGGTTTAGACAGCTCACGCACATTTCGTGTTTTGTTTCACTGTCAAACATCTTCAGTTTGGTCTATAATTTAACGATGAATCGTCTTACAAACGTGCGTGCTCTGTTAAGAAAGTTCGTCGCGCGCTTCTTCCATTTTATGGTCAATTTAATCGACCCACTGAAGCGGCTATTCGGACTATTGTGACTAAATTTCGCACCAAATTTACATTGTTGGACACTAAATCACCAACACGCTTACGTAGAGTGCGAACTGAAGAAAATATCGCAGCTGTATCGGTGTCAGTGTTAATGATGACCATCAATTATCGATTCGTCGCCGTCCGCAGCAATTGGGCCTCTGTTACTCAACAACGTGGAAAATTTTGCGGAAGGATTTAGGTGTGAAGCCTTTCAAAATACAGCTGGTGCAAGCATTGACGCCGAACGACCTACCGCAACGTAGAATTTTTGGTGAATGGGCTCTTGGAAAGTTGACCGAAGATCCACTTCTTTATCGAAAAATTGTGTTTAGCGACGAAGCTCATTTTTGGCTCAATGGATACGTAAATAAGCAGAATTGTCAATTTTGGAGTGAAGATCAGGCAGAAGCATTGCAAAAGCTACCAATGCATCCAGAAAAAGTCACAGTTTCAAATAAAGATTTCATGCAGTTTTCTGAATTTTATGTGTCTGTTTTTGAAAAAATTTCCTATAGCTCTTAAAAAATCACCCTTTAGCTTCATTGGTATCACATTGTGTCGCCACAATGTACCTTGGTTTTTGCGGAAAATTTATATCTCCCTCCTATACCATGGTAGTGTAACTTGATTGTATTAGTAAACTTAATAAACCTTCATTTATTTTAATTTAAAGCCTAAAAACTATCGCTTTCATATCTCCCAAGTAAATATTTATTTCCCTATACAGCCTTTAAAAGGGAAAACATGAACCCTTTACTACATCCATTATCCTTAATATCCTTTTAAATATCATTTTACAAATTTCATAAGCCTCTCTCTCTCGTATATGATAATTAATATGTACAAATATGTAGTTTAAACACAAGTAAAACTTAAAAGGTCCTTTCAATATGGTATGGGAAAAATAATTGGAAAATGTATTCCTTGTGGCCATTAGTAGGAATAGTACACATACATAGACAACCAAATAGACAGACAGACAGACAAACCGAAAAGTGAAATGAAAGTCAGTAAATATTCTGAAATCACCAACAAAATGTTATCAAGAGAATTATGAAAAAAGGTTTTGCAAACATTAAAAGGTGGGGGTGTGGGGGATGGGGGAGAATATTTTTCTGATGAATAATTAAATCTGTTGAGGTTACCAAAAATCTTAAACAAATTATAACCAAGAAAAGTTTTATGTTACTCTAGCAAAATGAAAACAATGTTAAAAGCATAGTTTTGTACGACACAAGTTTAAGGTTAAAAGGCAATGAACACTAGGTATGGGAAGTACGAGTATGTATAGAGGAGATGGCGCAAAGTGTTGAACAATCTGATTATAAAACACTTTAAAAAGTGAAAATTGTGAAAGTAAAACAAATTATAAGAAAAAGATACAAAATGAAGTACAATCATGAGACAGAGGAAGAAAAGCAAAGAAAAGTTTTATTTTCGATTTGTTTATTTTTAGCACAAGTTGTTGTCAACGAAGGTTGACAACTCTATCAGATATCTGCTGAGAGCAGGCAACTTTTCGTAGATTATTAAAGACATTTGTTTCATGATTGTTTTATTCGTTGTTGTACTTTGACAAACCTTTAGTTAGGATAACAATCTAGTTTCTCACACCAACCATGTTGTGTGCGTTAATTTTTATCAATGAGTGGCGTGACATTCAATTTAATCTTGAGAAACTTTTCATAGCAGTTTTATTTACTTCTCAGTATACCGATATCGTCTGACTATAAATAATGGGTGATTTTTTAAGAACTATAGGAATATTTTTCAAAAAGAAAACAGAAAAATGCATGAAATCTTTATTTGAATCGATAGTATGGTCCATATAATTTAATGTTTGAAGATTATTTCATGCAAATGTTGACCGCGACTGCGCCTCATATGGTCCAACCACTTAGTCCAATTTTGGCATACTCTTTCCAACATTTCAGCCGGTATCTCACGAATAAATGCTTCAATGTTGTCTTCCAATGCGTCAATTGAAGCGGACTTGTCTGTATAGACATGAGCTTTAACATAGCCCCACAAAAAATATTCTAAAGGCATTAAATCGTACGATCTAGGCGGCCAATTGACCGGTACCGAACGTGAAATAAAATGTTCACCGAACTCGCCTCTCAATAAGCCCATTGTTACACGTGCTGTGTGCATTGTGGCACCGTCTTGTTGAAACCACATGTCATGCAAGTCAAGCTCTTGCATTTTGGGCAAAAAAAGTTGTATATCATCTCACGGTAGCGCTCATCATTCACAGTTACGTTACGATACGCAGCATCTTTGAAGAAGTACGGTCCAATGATGCCACCAGCCCATAAACAGCACCAAAATGTGACTTTTTCTGGATGCATTGACAGCTTTTGCAATGCTTCTGGCTGATCTTCACTCCAAAATCGACAATTCTGCTTATTTACGTATCCGTTGAGCCAAAAATGAACTTCGTCGCTGAACACAATTTTTCGATAAAGAAGTGGATCTTCGGCCAACTTTCCAAGAGCCCATTCACCAAAAATTCTACTTTCCGGTAGGTCATTCGGCTTCAATTCTTGCACGAGCTGTATTTTGAATGGTTTCACACCTAAATTCTTCCGCAAAATTTTCCGCGTTGTTGAGTAACAGAGGCCCAATTGCTGCGAACGGCGACGAATCGTTAATTGATGGTCATCATTAACACTGGCCGATACAGCTGCGATATTTTCTTCAGTTCGCACTCTACGTAAGCGTGTTGGTGATTTTATGTCCAACAATGTAAATTTGACGCGAAATTTAGTCACAATAGCCCGAATAGCCGCTTCAGTGGGTCGATTAAACTGACCATAAAATGGAAGAAGCGCGCGATGAACTTTCTTAACAGAGAACGCATTTTGATAATAAAATTCAATGATTTGCAAGCGTTGTTCGTTTGTAAGACGATTCATGGTTAAATTATAGACGAAACTGAAGATGTTTGACAATGGAACAAAACACGAAACGTGCGTGAGCTGTTTAAACTAGTGTTGCCAAAAAGATAATAGCTAAAAAAAAATTACCCGTTAGATTAAAATATCGTATCTGCAGCCTAGATTTTTGATTAAAAATACGCGAATATTTTTCTGTGAATCACATTTCAGTTGATGTCAGATATATTTGGTACATACAGTGAGCGTCAAATGAAACTGTCTACTAAAGAAAAAAATTCCAACAATCACCAAAACTCCACTTTTACCATTTACGGAGAGTGCCCGAAGAAATTTGACAACATTTGGAAATTTTTTGTAATTTTACTGGATATTGTACACCCACTTGGAATTTTTGGTCTTTTGTTGTGTTGTTTGAGATACGCCTTCTATACATATAGTGAGCGTTAAAAGAAACTGTCTGTTTAAGGATAAAATTCCAACAATCACCAAAACTCAAGTTTTATCACTTAAGGAGAGTGCCCGAAAAAATTTGAAAATATTTCGAAATTTTTTGTAATTTTTTTTTGTGTTTCAGTTTTAAAAACTGGTAATTAAAACAATTTGAAAATAAAAATAACGGTAATTTACTAATGTATATATTTTTTAAATGTACAGTTTCTTTTGACGCTCACTGTATGTATGTATGGTATGGTATGGTATGGTATGGTATGGTATACCGTATGATTATTTCTAATTGATATGCAATTTAATATTGTATATCGTACGCCTATTATTACTAATTAATTTGTTTTATTTAACCAAAAATATGACATTAAATAAATTACCAACAGCCTACTAATACTGTATTGGAAGAAAAGAGACAAAAAAATAATAATAAATTAAGGTGTGCTTTATTTGTTTTATACAACAAAAAAAAGAAAAAAAAATTATAAACATTTATTTCCCCCAATTGTCATTGTGCCTCACATTAATGGTTGCCTCTAATGGCTATGACTTGTTCTATTTAATTATCCTCCAACCACATATGTATGTAGGTATATACATATGTACAGCGTATTTGTTTATGATTTTTTCGTAATAAAATCAAATGACTTTTAACTTTATGGTCACTCTATTGACACTATTAACACGCAGTTTTTATTTTCCCCCATACAAAAGAGAGAAAATCAAAGAAATAAATCTAAAAATAGTCATTAAATTGATTGTAAATTAAACCTATGGACACCTCTTTATATACCTTCGACATCAAGTGTTGCCAGCATATAGAAAATCATACAAAAATCAATAGACACCACTGTGTTAATAATTGTTTTCCCATTAGAGTTCTAACAAAAAATATGTATTTATTTAGCAAATAATTGAAAGGCTCCTCAGTAATTTAAAAATAAATATTTATTCACTTACAGACCCTGTCTGTTCCATTACCCCAATACTACTTGTAGTTGAAGACAAATAAATCGAATGTCTGTCCCTGTTTATTGTGGCAATTTTCTTTGAAGTATAATATGTATGAAACACGGGACAAAAATAAAATAAAAGAACAACACAAAGAAAATTGACTTCATTCGGTTAACGTTGTTGCTTTTAAAGTTATTTTTTAACAATGAGTTTCTCAGAAGTTTTATTTGATGATGTTTTTTGGCAATCAATCATCACTTTTGACATTCACTTTGATGCGGTAAAGAGCGTTACTTTTCATTTTCATCGAAATGTTTCAAACTATTAATGAAATTTCGCAGAAGCATGGATGATTGGTTTTGTATTGAGGGCTCCTATGGCATATGTACATGGGACTGAACTAGGCTGGTAGAATTTGCAGGGTATCACAATCCATCAGAAGGTCGCAAAGTGAACTATCGAGGAAAATTTGCTGGCAACCCATACAACTTGACTTCATTTATAATGATCTTAACCTTTTTCAGCTATTCACAACGATGTTTCTTTAGATTCCACACCGACTTATGATGTTAGAAGTGAGTCACGCTTTACAAGCATAATTATCACAAATGTACACAATGTTTCGATGGCCTAGACGCCAAGTATTGCATCAGAGTTGTTTGGACCACCATTGAATAAGACTGCACACCAAAATAAATGAACAATCCTCCCAAAAGTTAATGCAACATTAAATTATTTGTCTTGGCAGATCAATATTGTTACGAAAATGAAAAATCTAGGTACCGGTGTTTTGCTTTTACATCACATACATACATAATTGGTCATTACAACCCTTCGGTCAGGATTACGACCTAGTTTCTCACACCACTTATGTTGTGTGTGTTAATTTTATACATGAGTGGCGGGACCTACAGTTTAAAGTCGACTCCGAACGACAGATTTTTGAGAAACTTTTCATGGCAATTTTATTTACTCTCAGAATTTTCGCCAGAAATCTGCTGAGAGGAAGTCGCCGAAGAAATACTTTTTGTATTTTATTTTGATGTCTGGCCTGGAGCTCGAACCCTGGCTTTTCGTCTAATAAGCCAACACACTACCTATTAGACCACGGCTTACTGACCACTATACTATCGAGGATTGCTTTTACATCCCTTAACATTAAAATTATAAACAAAAGCTACAAAAAAAAACAATGTAGTAAACAAACCTGTTTCCAAATTATCGTACTGTTTAATATAACAACAAACA
This sequence comes from Sarcophaga subvicina, assembly GCA_936449025.2. NCBI lineage: Eukaryota > Metazoa > Arthropoda > Insecta > Diptera > Sarcophagidae > Sarcophaga > Sarcophaga subvicina. Next base: position 107,093,378 of record OW388083.2, on the reverse strand, counting down.
TCAGCATAAAAAAATGCTGTAAACAAGTAAACAAAAATACAACAACAAACAGTACAAGAATAAATGTAAACGAAATACACAAACAACACTACAATAATAAATGTAAACAACGATGCTTACATTCATACAGAGATTTCGAGAAGGCGAAGTCACGAACATTCGCCTTCAAGAACATTCATCAGACTGTTTACTTTACCATATAAAAGGCAAGGCAAAGCAGGCAGAATGAGTTAGTGAAGTTCAGTCAGTCTTGTGTGAAGACGCGGTACGTTTGAAGAGAGTAATCGTGGTTTGAAGATCTCCGTTACAAAGATCTGTCGAATAATTAACAAGTAATTGTTATTGTTTATACAAAGGTTATAAAGAGAGGAAACATACAGAAACTATACACTAAGGAAGTCGCCGTAGTCTAGTAGGTAGTGTGTTGGCTTATTAGACGAAAAGCCAGGGTTCGAGCCCCAGGCCAGACATCAAAACAAAATAAAAAAGTATTTCTTCGACGACTTCCTCTCAGCAGATTTCTGGCAAAAACTCTGAGAGTAAATAAAATTGCCATGAAAAAGTTTATCAAAAATCTGTCGTTCGGAGTCGACTTTAAACTGTAGGTCCCGCCACTCATGTGTAAAATTAACACACACAACATTAGTGGTGTGAGAAACTCGGTCGTAATCCTGACTGAAGGGTTGTAATGACCAATTATGTGTGTATGTATGTATTATGACCCTGACCTATTTCAGCAATTCACGACGTTGTTTCTTTCGATTCCACACCGACTTGAGATGTTAGGAATGGGTCGCGATATAGAAGAATAATTATCACAAATGTACACAATAAAGTCGCCGTAGTCTAATAGGTAGTGTGTTGGCTTATTAGACTGTAAGGCCACGGTTCAAACCCCAGGTCAGACATCTCGAATAAAGCAAAACGAGATAAAATATTTCTTCTTCCTTTCAGCAGATTTCTGGCAAAAACTCTGGGCGGAAATTAAAATTGTTATGAAAAATTTCTCAAAAAAAAATTTGTCGCTCGGAGTCGACTATAAACTGTAGGTTCCGCCACTCATGTATAAAATTAACACACGCAACATGGGTGATATGCGAAGCTAGGTCGTTATCCTGACTGAAGGGTTGCATTGGCCAATTATGTTATGTATGTGTACACAATGTTTTGATGATGCAGGAACCAAACATTTCACCAGAGCACTTTGAATAATTTGAATAAGGCTAAATACCAAAAATAAGGACGATCTATGGGTCCACCATAAATTTGGTAGCTAAGTAGATAGAAGTAGCTGTCCCCTCATTGCAGTTATGAGTGGACACACTTAAGCCACACTCAGGGATCATTGTGATACCACAGTTTCACATTTTCCCCTAGTCCAGGAACCATTCTGATGAAGGGACTCAGACTGCCAATATCAATGCATGACCGTTCATCCAGATCCTCTATATAGTAGGCGCCTAGGTGCCTTTTACTCCTCCGACCAAGTGCCGTACGTGTATAAAGAAGCACGGGGAGGATGAGCATCTTTTTTTGCAACTAGCCCTTCATTTAAAATTGCTTTGAAAGCATAGAGATTTTGAGCAAATATTTCCACATTGTTGTTTTAGTTGTGATTTACGAATAAATTCGAAAAAATCTAAAATACTTGGCATTGCATAGCAAAAGAGAAGTAATTTCTGGTATTTTTCTTATTTTTCATGGAATTCCTTGTTCCCCTCCAAAATTAAACATATTCTGGCACACTGTACTGTATTTACAATGCCACTCCCCGTCTCCTGTGTTTATTTAGTTAACTATCGATGTTCAAATAATGAAAAGCATGTCTTAAAGCTATTTATCGCTCTCCTTGTAACTCCCTATGTTACGGTACTTTGTGTTAATATTTGCTTGTTTTTCCATTTCCTGTTATTACTGTTGCGGTTCTTTCATAAAATTTTTCCACATTTTTCTCTTGGCTGTGCTGGCATTATTTCATTACGTTTTTTTTGGTTTTTTCCATTTTCTTTCTCTTGATTTTCTGATTTAAAGTTAAAAAATTTATTTGTTTTCCTTTTAAACGAACAACAATTACATTTGTAATGTTCTCAACAAAAACCGGAAGAGAAATATTTTATTTTCAAATAATTTTTTTTTATTATGAAAGAATGATGGTTAGGGGCCCTCCTTTGTAGAAGTAGCAATAAAACGGAAAAATATTTAAAATATTTATACGATTATGCAACAGAAGTTCAGTTTTTTCCCATAAATTCTGTGGTATTTTACATTTAAAAATAAAAATAATAATCATACCTCCGGTAGCACCTAGGCTAACTAAGCAAAATTTCATTATGCGATGTTTGCATTATAAGATGGTTTTAGATGGCTCCTGTAATGGATCCGCCATCTAACGTTTTTTTTTCAACTAGTAAATGGTAACACTTAGCTCATGTCTGATTTGATAGACAATAAGTTTTATCCTTCCGCTGAACGAATATGGTTGTGTATACGCTTGAACAACGCTGGGAAATATTGCGACATTACTTTGAAAATCATGGTAATGTTGCAGAATGTGTGCGAAAATTGCGCACGGATTTTGGAACAAGAGAAGGACCGTCAGCTCCGTATGTTCGTTATCTTGTGAAAAATGTGAAAGAAACTGTTATCCTCATCGATAAACCAAAGCGTGAAAAGCCAAAAACAGAGGGTACACCCGAGAATATTGCTGCTGTGGCAGAAAATGCGCGTGAAGCGTCATCAACATCAATTCACCGTCGTTCTCAGCAGCTGAACATTTCGGAGACATCATTGAGACGAATTTTGCATAAAGACCTTGGTATGACGCCATACAAAGTCCAATTGGTTCAGAAGTTGAAGCCAATTGACCATCTAATGCGTTTTCGCTTCGCTAAGTGGGCCTACGATCGACATACAGAAGATGCCGATTTTGGCAAAAAAAAATCATCTTTTCACATGAAGCTCATTTTGATCTTGGCGGGTATGTAAACAAGCAAAATTGTCGCTTTTGGGGCACAAAAAACCCGCACGCATACATTTAAAAGCCGACGCATCCAAAACGAGTCACTCTTTGGTGCGGATTTTGGTCCAGAGGCATAATTGGGCCATTTTTCTTCGAAAATGAGCAAGGAGTAGCCGTTACAGTCAATGGCGATCGTTATTAGCTGCCGAGCTGATGTCGTTTGGCCACCTCGGAGCTGCGATTTGACACCGTTGGACTATTATTTGTGGGATGCCGTCAAAGATAAGTGTTACGCCGACAAGCCAGAGACAATTGGCGCTTTAAAGGACAATATTCGTGAAGCCATTGGTCAAATACAGCTGCACACAATCGATAATGTGCTTAAAAATTTGACCGATCGTGTAGGCTACTGCATGGACAGCCGAGGCAGCCATTTGAATGAAATTATTTTCCATTATTAACCGGAAGGATTGTACTTTCAAATAAAAAAAGAAATTTGAGAAAATATTCAGTAGTTTTTTTTTAAAGCATTTTCAAAAAAAAAGTTATTTGGCGGACCCTTTATATCATTATCACCAAGCGCTTATTACAAAATATATCGCCATATTAAACTCTCATAGCACGCGTAACTTAAAAAGAATTAGTGTGGCTCTCTGTATTTCGTTTCAAATTCAGTACAGTCGACACGAATATTACAGCCCTAGTAATCCCATATTGTAGTCTCTGTAGTCTAGCAGACGCAATGCCGCGGTTCAAACCGTAGATCAGACATCACAAAGAAAATATAAAAAATATTTCTTCGGCTGCTTACTCTCAGCGGATTTCTGGCAAAAAGTCTGAGAGTAAATCAAATTGTTATGTAAAGTTTCTCAAAAATTTATCCTTCGGAGTCGACTTTAAACTGTAGGTCCCACCACGCATGTATCAAATTAACGCACACAACATAAGCGGTGCGATAAGCTAGGTCGTAATCTTGACTGAATGGTTGTAATGAACAATTTTACATGTACGTATGAATATGTATACCAAGAAACAGACAGACCTCCCATAGTAGAATCTAAAACATCACGATCTCTCAAGTAGAAGGTCGTTTACTTTGAATCTTTAAAATCTTATATCATAACACAGTTGCCACCTTTTAGGGAAGTAATTCGATTTAAAATATTGCTTCCATCTTTTTGACATTTCGTTTAAATTTGAGATTGTCCTCGTACTCTTTCTCTTGGTTAGAAAGAATCTGAAAAAACACATTCAGTTTCTTAAATATTGTTACGAAAATGGAAAAATCTAGATACTGATATTTTGCTTTTATATCGTTTAACATTAAAATTATAAACAAAAGCTACAAAACAACGAACTTGTTTACAAATTATCGCACTGCACAAAAACCAGTAAAACAAATGTTAAACAAGTAAACAAAAATATACCAACAAACACTACAAGAATAAATGTAAATAAAATAAACAATAATGAATGTAAACAACGATGTTTATACAGAGATCTCGAGAAGGCGAAGCCACGAACATTCGCCTTCAAGAACATTCATCAGGCTGTTTACGTTGCCATATAAAAGGCTAGGCAAAGCAGGCGACGGAGTTAGTAAAAGTTCAGTCAGCCTTGTGTGAACATGCGGTGTGTTTGAAGATAGTAATCGTGATATGAAAATCTCCGTTACAAAGATCTGTCGAATAATTGTCTAGTAATTGTTATTGTTTATGCAAAGGGTGTAAACAGAAGAATAACAAAGAAAAGCAATTGTGTTGTTGTTTACATCAAGTTGCGAACAATGGCACACAGAATTGTGTGAACAATAAAGAATTTTAATTAAAACTAAACACAAATTTATTTTTATTTTATTTGCAATCTACAAGCTCATATTTTAAATGTTTTTAAAAGTTAAAAATGTAACAATATCCTCAAAGGCCTCCCTTTTATTATTTCTTTCATCAAAATTTCATCATTTACTTAACATATCTAATCACCATGATTATGTAATGCATTACACTGGCCTGTAGAATATTAATTATGAATATCGATTACAATTTAGCCCCTAACCCCCACCACTCTCCCGCCTTACTTAGGTTATCTTATAAAAGAATAATACGAATAATAATGTCTTATAAATTCATTCATTCAAAAAATTGAATTCAATTACTACTTAGCGTCCCTTTTGTTCTCCTACTCCATTTCATTTTCATTATTTTAATTTTTTTTATTATTCTTTGTTATTCTTTTCATCAATAATTCTTTTGTTTTTCTATGCAAAGTACGAGTATGCTAAGCATTTCGTAGCCACTGTTTAAATAAAAAACGAAAATTGAAAAGAATTTCAAATCAAGTCTTTATAACTGCAAAATCAAAGCGATATTTTTCTTTTCTTTCTCTTTAGAGTGGGGGAGCGAGATTGAAAAAAAATAACGACCCTCACCCCACCCTTTAAAAATTTGTCAAACTCAAATGGATGATAAGAAAATCAATCGCCTTTAATTTATCAATGAAAAGTAAATCTTTATTATGCGATTGAAAGAAAGAAAATAAACGAGGCAAATGCCTTTAGAAATTTTTCGAAAAAATTAATTAAAAACGCTTGAAATATTTCATTAATTTATTACAGCAACAACAGCAACAAACCAGTAGTTACCTGCATAATGTTGGCCACTTTATTACAAAACAACACAAAAATATAAACAATCCAGTTACCGTTTCCATTACAAAACCTACTTAAATCACTAGGACCTGCTCTGTATCAAATTCAGCCAATTGTATGAAATTAATTTGACACCAACAATACCTACCTATGAGATGATGGTCGTCGGCCTCAATATCAAATTGTTGGCTATTCAAAGAGGATTTTAATAAAAAGAAAATCAAACAATCGGCTCAAGGAATAACAGAAAAAACCAAACAAAATTGTGGAAAAAAAATAAAATGTTATGATAAAAGAAAAGAGAATGAAATGAAAACAGCTTAAATCTTTCAATAAATACCATGTAATTCTATAGACACATACACTGACATACACACATAGATATATAGACAATAAAGACAGACAGCCATGCTGGAAAAAATTCTTAATGGTATGTCCTTTTGTTGATTGTATGGGTCATTCCGAATACAAAACCTAATAAACTCACTTAAAATCAATGCAAAGCATGTAAAGAGATACCCAGAATACCTTCTTAATTGGTCATTACAATTCTTTAGTCAGGATTACAATCAAGTTTCTTACACCACCCATATTGGGTGTAATAATTTGACCCATGAGTGGCGGCATCTACAGTTTAATGTCGTCTCCAAACGACAGATTTCTAAGAAACTTTTCATCACAGAGTTTTTAACAGAAATCTGCTGAGAGGAAGTCGGCGAAGAAATATTCTTTCATTGTTCGCTTTAATTGAAATGCATGAACCGGTATTTGAACCAAGGCCTGTCGTCTTGAGGGCAAAACGAGGTATATGTTATCGACAAGTAGGGACATCCCGAGTATTGGATCTCAGATTACGGCCGATAACTATACCTTTAATGGAGTCAAGGAATTTATTTATCTTGGCTCTGCCGTTACCACTAAAAATGATGCCAGTCTAGAGATCAAGCGCAGATCCACTCTTGCCAATAGGTGCTGCTATTGTCTCAACAGGCAATTGCAGCAGAGACCGCTCTCGTACGACAAAACTGATGCTCTACAGGACGCTCACCCTCCTCGTGCTTCTTTATGGCGCAGAGGCATCTAGACTATTAAGATCTTCGATTGGTGTGACGAACTGGCGCAGGTGCGCAAGACACAGAGGCGCCTGGAAGGATGTATTAAGCCAAACCGAAATCCAATAATCGGGTTGTTAATGGCCAGTTAAGTAAGTAAGTAAGGAATCATTCTGCTATCGAGACAGCATAATGACAAGCAAGTACGGAACTTTTAAACCAAACGTGCCTAGTTCTCTTGGAAAGATACATCTTATGGAACACAATGATTTGAATATTTACTGCAAATTTTAATCCTGTGGTATTTGACTGCAAGATATGAAACACTGCCTACAGACAGTACTACAGGCATATGTATATCAATCGATGCTTTAGGAAGATAATGTACATCTGATGGCCGAAAACGATTACCAACGAAATTCGAATCGGCCATAACAACCCTTCAGTCAGGGTTACGACCTAGCTTCTCACACCACTTATGCTGTGTGTCAATTTTATACATAAATGGTGGGACCTCCAGTTTAAAGTCGACTTCCAAGCACAGATTTTTGAGAAACTTTTCATGGCAATTTTGGTTACTCTCAGATTTTTTGACAGAAATCTGCTTAGAAGGAAGTCGCCGAAGAAATTTTTTTAATTCGTTTCATTTGAGATGTCTAAGCTTAGGTTTAAACCACCTTCTCACCTCTAATAAGACAACACTCTATCTATTAGACGCCGGCAACTTCTGTCTTCTATCGAGACAGCATAATGACAAGCAAGTATGGAACTTTTAAGCCAAACGTGCTCAATTCCTAACTTCTCACATCACTTTTGTAGTGTGTGTTAATTTAATCCATAAGTGATGGGACAGTTACAAGTCAACTCAGAAGGACAGATTTTTTTGAGAAACTTTTCACAGCAATTTTTATTTCTTCTCAGAGTTTTTGCCAGAAATCTGCTGAGATTAAGTCGTTGTGATAGAGATGCCTGACCTCGGGTTTGAACCGTGCTCGCACGTCTAATAAGCCAACATACAGTGGTGGCCATATAATTAGAAACGACTTAGCAACATGTATGTTTAATAATTTGTTTTACAGTTTTCACTGTGTACCTGGGTTCAAAGGCTTTGTTTGGAGGACGTCTTACATACGTTTTTCCATTAGATTGGGACAAATTAAACTTGGATTCGTCCCTCCAGAGAACTCTGTTCCGGAAACATCGTTTCTAATTATAAGGCCACCACTGTATAACTTCCTACTAAACTACGACGACTTGAATTTCGTATATTTTTAATATAAATCAGTAGAGTCCTTTACCAATAAAACTCTTTTCCTGTCACTGACAATGTTAAACAATAAATTTCTCCCCTCTCCCATAATCAACTTTCCTAGTTTCCATATGCCGCATATATTGCATGAATAACAACCATATCCGGAACATTAAACGCTTTTAACACCCTGTTCTCGTTAAATAACCCTCATATTATTACCTACACTAACACTGATTTAAATTACAAATTAACAGAAATAAGTATCACGGCTTATAAATGGCCGAAGAAAAAAAAAAGAGTGTGAGTGGCAGTACGAGTGCGAACGTATAAATAAATGATTCGCTGTGTGTGTGTAAGTACATGGGGAAATCAGTTTGCACTCCTCAATTTTATTACAAAAAAAACACACACACACACACTCAGAGGTCCGTGATGGAAGAACAACTGTAAACGTTTTGAAAAGTAATTCAAGCACATAAATCTCCATTCATACAATAAATGAAATGAAACAAAATGAAATGAAACGAATTGAAATGAAATGAACGTTGTATGACTAAGTGAACGAAGTGAACTAGTAAATGAATGAATGAATGAATGAACGATTGAATGAATGCATAAGTAAATGAGTGAATAGGGAATAGGGAATGTAAATCTATTTGATACGGGGTATTGTATTGTAATAAGAAAAATATCGAATTTATTTTCATTTTATTTCTTGTTTTTTCTCTCTCGTTTTTTGCCTCTTTTACATGCAAATATTTGTTGTTCATGCTCTTGATTTTATTGGTTTTCGGGTTGTAGCGGCGTACAGCGATTGCAATGCGTAGCAAAATGGTTAAAGAAAGTGGTTTTGAGAGGATTTCCAGGTTTTTTTTTGTTTTTGTTTTCCCTTAAAGGTATGCTGTTTTTAAAAAGAATTTTGTGTAGGAGTATTAATGGTTGAAATAAAAATTGTATTCTTTTTGTAGAGACAAGACTATGAATATGTGAAATCGTGTTTATAAATAGAACTTTAAAGCTTTGTTCATATGAAATCCGGCCACTTTACAGAAGAGTTTGAGAATAGCATTGTAGCACAACAGTGTACCAGCTTTTCTTACCTTGTGCACAAATATATTGCAAATTGGCATTGGAGGATTCAACGATTTCTACAGCCTTTAAAAAAATATTGTAAACGTACTGTAAGAGTAAACGAGCGAGATTCATAACCAAAAAAGGGAGTTAAAAAGTTATCAAAAGACATCATCAAGGTAGGTAGAAGTGGTTGCCCACTCAAGGAGTTTAAATGAACACACTCAGGCCATATAGAGCGCATTCTGTTTCGGAATCACTAGTTACGGATCCACTTGAAGCTTCCCATGAATCGACTCAGACTGTCAATGTTAATGCATAACAGTTCATCCAGATCTTCCATATAGTGAGCTCCATGGTGTCTTTTTTCCCTTCAACATAGTGTCGGACATATACACTGTAGGTAAAGAACAGTATCATCCTTCTCCTCAACTCTGCAACTTCTACACAAATCTTGTGTCCAAAAGCAATGCGCCTCGCTTGCGTGTCCATAATGCAATTCCCCGTAAAGGCCCCAACAACCATACTGAGCTTAATTCTGTGGAGTTTAAGCAGGATTGCCGTGCGCCCTCTATTTAAGCTTCGCCAGATTTTATGCGCCGTTATGCCCGTGTCTGAAGCCGCCCATTTATTATTGATGGAATTTACGACTGCATTATCAATTACAAGCTTGCACGCCCAAAAGCAAAATACCGAAATAGCTCCTACAACCATACTGAGCTTACTTCTGTGGAGTTTCAGCAGAGTTGCCGTGGGCGCTCCATCCAACCCTGGCCAGATTTTCTGCGCCATAGTGCCTGTGTCTTAAGTCGGCTACTTCTTATTATGCAGTCTACGACTGCATTATCAATTACAGTCTTATAGGTTCTCAAAGAGATTCCAAAGGTCCAGATTTCATCGGAAAGTTCGATGGTTGTGCCCCGTCTGACCAGTTCATTGGCTCTTCAGTTAACCTTAATGTCGTCCTTGTGTGCTGGTACCCGTGTAATATGGCATCACATCAAGCCTCTACCTCTTTGAGATATCTGCGGCAGTTGTACTCCGTCTTGGAGTTCATCACATTAGAATCCAATGGTCTGGCTGCTGCCTGACTATTGGAAAATATGAAAATTTCCCGCATGGGCACATTTCCTTCCCCAATAATTTCCAGCGTAACCTGTATTGTCTACACTTCCGCCTGAAAGACCGACAGCTTAATTCGGAAGCCTTTTAGACCGGGATGTGCCGATCATACATAATAATTGGTCATTACAACCCTTCAGTCAAGGTTACGGCCTAGCTTTTCACACCACTCATGTTGTGTGTGTTAATTTTATACATGAGTGGTGGGACCTACTGTTTAAAGTCGACTCCGAACGACAGATTTTTGAGAAGCTTTTCATGGAAATTGTTTATTAACTACCAGAGTTTTTGCCAGAAATCTGCTGAGAGGAAGTAGCTGAAGAAACATTTTCATATTTTCGTTTTGATATCTGATCTGGGGTTTGAACCGTGGCCTCACGTCTAATAAGCCAACACTCTACCTACTAAACTACGGCGACTTCAGGCTGCTGCCTAGCTATCGCATGGGAACATTTGTATTGCCAACACTTCCGCCTGAAAGCAAAGCAGCCTTACAAACTGGAATGTTCCGCATTCAACGGTTCCATCCAACTTGGAGCCGTAAGTGCTTAAGAGCTTTTTCCAAGATGTGCCCCACCATAGCCCTATAAACTCCCCATCCCGAAGAAAAAACACATCAACAACTAACAGAAATTGTAATACGTTCCATAAAACATTCCGGCAATCACTTTTCAATGAAATTTTGGCAACCTTTTTAGTTTTCAGTTAAAAACGCAAGCCAGTATACGCATTTAACCTATTGTAACCCTCTTATGCTTTCAAATTTGACATTTTCTTACAGTCACCCCAATATTATCTACGCAACGTTGCGTTGCGTTACATTTGACAGCCATAATCAAATCTAAGATATGCCAGTTAACCAGTTAACGAACTGCTGCGGTGTACTTGACACTTCATTAAGTCTCCGGACATACTTAAGAGAGAACCCACGAAATAAACTGCCTCAGGCTCAAAAAGAAGAAATTTGTTATTGTCAAGTGGTGGTTGGTTCATGATAATAACACGATGTGGCATGCAGATAAACAATTTGTGTAACTAACACCTTGACACCCCTCCCTCCTCCCCCACCATGACTGTCTGTCCTTGGGAATTTTCAAATAATAATCACTTGATATTGCAATTTGATGTTTTAGAAAATTCCTAATAAATTGAGTACCAAGAACGCTTTCCCTCTTTCCCTACTCTTTAATAAGTATTTACTCCATGGGAAAAAAGCAATTTAGGGCAGCCATAAAGGGAGAGGGAAATTGTGTGCCTTAAACGTTTAGCAAAGATTTGTAGTATGAAACCAGTTTCCCTCATCGTATTGATTTTCTTTTTTTTTTCTATACTTCCTTCTTCTCTATGCCCTTTAAATATTATGCTTGTTTTCTCTCTCTCTCTCTCTCTCTACTGCTCCCTTCTTTCCAAAAAAAGAAGGAAAAAGACGGAAATAGACAGAAAGAAACGTAACAAAATAACATCTGGAGTTGGTAATGCCCTAAAACAGCTTTTTCTCCCTGTTATCGCGGTTGTGTTTTTCTTATCTGCTATTCGCCTTCTTTCCTTACCCCCCCCCCTCCCTTCCCCACACAAGGAGATAGCTAGCTACATAGATAGTCCGGGCTAGTGGTTTGTCTAGTTTAGATTTGTCTCGCCTAAGCTGTAGTATAAATTAAGTTGTTGCTGATTTATTAAGAATACCTTGCAACAACGTCGACATTTGCTAAGCAAAAGTGAAATAAATCAGCTGCTGCTCGTGTTTGTTGTTGTGTTTGCACAATGGCCCGAAATCAACAAAGATTTTATAAAAAGTATGGTACGAGTAACGAGTACGAAATTAATAAAGCACTCGAAAATAAATATTTAAACTAACAATTATCGCGTACAAAGAAAATTTTAATACAAAAATTCCCATCCTTGATGACATGGCTTGCCTACAGAAGCCATGTTGTAAGACGTTGCTGCAGTCATTAAAGCCAAACCCTCAAGGTATACAAGTGAAATATGAAATTTGAAAATTAATAGAAAATTGTCCTGCAGAAAAAATAGAGAGAAAGAGAGAGAGCGAGAGAAATAAATTAGTTCAAGTTAAATAAGAAAAAAACTTTCTATACCCTACAGCATCAGATAGGCACTGAGTGTCAAATGGATTTGTCTTAAGAAAATTTTATTCTGGAATTACCTGTAGCTAGACAGGACCGACGAAGTCACCGTGGTCTAGTAGGTAGTGTGTTGGCTTATTAGACGAAAAGCCAGGGTTCGAGCCCCAGGCCAGACATCAAAATAAAATACAAAAAGTATTTCTTCGGCGACTTGCTCTCAGCAGATTTCTCGGAGAATAAATAAAATTGCCATGAAAAGTATCTCAAAAATCTGTCGTTCGGAGTCGACTTTAAACTGTAGGTCCCGTCACTCAGGTATAAAATTAACGCACACAACATAAGTTGAGTGAGAAACTAGGTCGTAATCCTGACTGAAGGGTTGTAATGACCAGTTATGTATGTGTATACAGGACCGACTCTTTACTTCTTAGGCTATTGTTACGTTTTTAACTTTTAAAAGCGTTTAAATATGAGTTCGTACATTGCAAATAAAATAAAAATAAATTTGTGTTTAGTTTTAAATAAAATTTTTATTATTCGCACAATTCTGTGTGCCACTGTTTACAACTTGATGTAAACAACAACAACTGGTTTTCTTTGTTATTCCTCTGTTTATACTCTTTGCAAAAACAATAACAATTACTAGACAATTATTCGACAGATCTTTGTAACGGAGATCTTCAAACCACGATTACTCTCTTCAAACGCATCGCGTCTTCACACAAGACTGTCTGCACTTCATTTACTTAGTCTCCTGCTTTGCCCTGGCTTTTATATGGTAGAGTAAACAGTCTGATGAATTTTCTTGACGGCGAATGTTCATGACTTCGTTGTTTATTTTATAATGTTGCTTGTGTATTTCTGTTTACTTATTTACCATTTTTTATGCTAGTGTTTGTTGTTGTATTTTCGTCTACTTGTTTACCATTTTATTTATGCTTCTGTTTGTTGTTATATTAAGCAGTACGATAATGTGTAAATAGGCTTGTTTACTGCATTGTTTTGTTTTTATAGCTTTTGTTTATAATTTGAATGTTAAGCGATGTAAAAGCAAAACACCAGAATCTAGATTTTTCATTTTCGCAATGAATTTCGCTATGTTTTTTAGCAACCCCAAGATTAACTACAATTAGAGGTCAAGTGCCCTTTTGACAATTAAATCACCACCACACTTAAAAAAAATGAAATAAGGGATTTTATCCTCTGTTATCAGTTAATAAAATGGAGAAAATCGAAGGAATTCAGTTACGCCAGAAACGCTTAATCGTTTAACATCCTCACATGCACATTCAAATAGAAATGGAGTGCCTATCTCCCTCTTAGAAGTGTTCTTACAGCAACTGCAGTGAATATGAAAATATACCGATTGTCCAATGGACCACTATTAGAAACACAATCCAAAGCGGCAGTCACTGCGGTAGTACTTACAAATTTGTTAATTTTCGTGGTTGCCAATCAAGCTGTATTAAATTTGATCGACAATCAGTATTCGGCTAACCACATAGACTCGAAAATTCACAAGTCATTTAACTGCATCCATATTCCTCTCGAAGCCATTTAAAAAAACTAGAAAAACGTCCACTCTTATGTTTTATAACTTGGTCACCCAATAAAGCCTCCTGTGCGGATTGATATCGCTTCTTAGATCTTCAACACAGATTTGATGAACAGATTCATAATATCCAGAGGTGGACAAAGTCATTGTAGTTTTGTAGGTAGTGTATTGGCTTATTAGACGACAGTCTGTGATTCAAACGACAGCTCAGTCTTCTCATAAAAACTCTGAGAGTAAGAGAAAATTCTCATGAAAAGTTTCTCAAACATATCGTTCGTAGTCGTCTTTATATCTGTTCAAGAGATTTTCCAGAGTTAAATGCAGAAGCAGGCATTATTTTTACTGCATATACTATGTGTCCTACTAAAGGCCTTCTAACCTTCCGTAGCAAAACCATTTCAACTATGTTGGGAGCATATTTGTGCCGAGTAATGGGTGATTTTTTTAAAAGCTATAGGAAAATTTTTCAAAAAAAAACACATAAAATTCAGAAAAATGCATGAAAACTTTATTTAAATCGATAGTACGGTCCATATAATTTAATGTTTGAAGATTATTTCATGCAAATGTTGACCGCGACTGCGCCTCCAATGGTCCATCCGCTTAGTCCAATTTTTGGCACACTGTTTTCAACATTTCGGCCGGTATCTCACGAATAAATGCTTCAATGTTCTCTTCCAATGCGTCAATTGAAGCGGCCTTGTCTGTATAGACATGATCTTTAACATAGCCCCACAAAAATTACTCTAAAGGCGTTAAATCGCACGATCTAGGCGGCCAATTGACCGGTCCCGAACGTGAAATAAAATGTTCACCGAACTCGCCTCTCTATAAGCCCATTGTTACACGTGCTGTGTGCATTGTGGCACCGTCTTGTTGAAACCACATGTCATGCAAGTCAAGCTCTTGCATTTTGGGCAAAAAAAAGTTGGATATCATCTCACGGTAGCACTCACCATTCACAGTTACGTTACGATTCGCAAAATCTTTGAAGAAGTACAGTCCAATGATGCCACCAGCCCACAAACCGCACCAAACTGTGACTTTTTCTGGATGCATTGGTAGCTTTTGCAATGCTTCTGGCTGATCTTCACTCCAAAATCGACAATTCTGCTTATTTACGTATCCACTGAGCCAAAAATGAGCTTCGTCGCTGAACACAATTTTTCGATAAAGAAGTGGATCTTCGGCCAACTTTCCAAGTGCCCATTCACCAAAAATTCTTCGTTGCGGTAGATCGTTCGGCTTCAATTCTTGCACCAGCTGTATTTTGAAAGGCTTCACACCTAAATCCTTCCACAAAATTTTCCACGTTGTTGAGTAACAGAGGCCCAATTGCTGCGAACGGCGACGAATCGATAATTGATGGTCATCATTAACACTGTCCGATACAGCTGCGATATTTTCTTCAGTTCTTACTCTACGTAAGCGTGTTGGTGGTTTAATGTCCAACAATGTAAATTTGGTGAGAAATTTAGTCACAATAGTCCGAATAGCCGCTTCAGTACGTCGATTAAACTGACCATAAAATGGAAAAAGCGCGCGATGAACTTTCTTAACAGAGCACGCATTTTCATAATAAAATTCAATGATTTGCAAGCGTTGTTCGTTTGTAAGACGATTATAGACCAAACTGAAGATGTTTGACAGTGAAACAAAACACGAAACGTGCGTGAGCTGTTTAAACCAGTGTTGCCAAAAAAATAACAGCTAAAAAATCACCCGTTACTACCATCCACAATTGATTTGAAAACCTAGTCAAATTTCTTTCCAAAAATAGCCACACTAAACACAAATTTTCCAAAATCGTTTCATGGTCCACAAGTTTTTGTCCACAATATCAATAAATTCTTGCCCAATGTAAATAAAGTCACTTCAATTATAAAATAAACTTTAAAGTTTCATAGCAATATAGAGCCTCACAAAGTCTGATTTGCTCCACTGTTGCCATCTTACCTGCTTCTTCTTTAATTTTTCTTCATCATTCACCGCTTAAGACATAATATTTCGAAAGGTTAATGGCGTTAAATTTTAGAAAAAAAAAGAAAAGAAAACAGCGTCTGAAAATAAATTTAATGTCGCTTACGAAAAGTCTAAGGGAGTGCGAGTGTAAGGTGCTGCTACAGTACGTGATTTATTTTCGTAGGAAAATTTCAAGGCTGCCTTTGAAAGTCAATGAAGGAATAAATATCCCTTTAAAGTTATTCATTGAAGTTTACAAAATGTTTCAACAACAGCTTGATTGACACAACAACAGCGAGACAAAATTAACTAAATTAGGATTAATTGTACAACTTAATTTTGTAACGGTAATTCATTAGCAGGGACGAATGAAGGCAACGGTATAACGTAAAGAAGGTGCTTAAGAAGGATTGTGTAAAATTATTAAACCATAAAGAAAACCATCGGTGCGTATGATACACATTTAATAACCTTTGAATTAAATATTACTCATACGCCTTCAGAAACAAAAATAGTAAAAAAGCCGCTTAACAAAATTGAAAGTTTTCAATTTTTTTTATGAAATAAGTTTTAAAAATTTATTTACAAAATAGTTTCGAAAACCCTTAAAAACACTTAAAATTCAAAATAAAATAAAAAAAAAATTAAAAAATAATGAAAAAAGTTACTGCACTTGCAAAGGAAAACAGAATGAATGATAAATTTGGAAAATCCTAAAAAAAAAGAAAAACAAAAAAGAAAGTTTCTATTCCATAATTTCCTAAGAAAGAAGAATAATTGTTCTCGTATTGCATTCAATCCAGGTGAATAAAGAGGAGGAGAGAAATTAAATAGTTTAAGTTCAACTGCTTGATGCGCTATACCTTAAATGAGGCTTAGTTTTCAATCATTCACACAAAACCATCAAAGTGAAGTAAAAATCTTTAGTCTTAGCAGCAGTTCTTGACAAGTACAAGTAGGATGAGATCTTTAATATGACCAAAATTAAAGCGAAGTCGATGACTTAGAATGGTACATACATATGTACAGTGAGCATCAAAAGAAACTGTACAATAAAAAAAGTATACATTAATAAACTACCGTTATTTTTATTTTAAAATTGTTCCATTGCCAGTTTTTAAAATTGAAACAAAAAAATTACAAAAAATTTCAAAATATTTTCAAATTTTTTTGGGAACTCTCCTTAAGTGGTAAAAGTTGAGTTTGGTGTTGAGTTGACTTTTCATAGCATGAAATCATCATAGGTCCATGATATTTCTCTTAAGATTTTAGTAATATTAGGAAGAAAAATTAATAATATTTTTCTGCCTATATTTGGTTAAGAATTTTTATTTACATATTATATAGATCAAGACAAAATGCTAGTCGGGATTTGATATTTTTTTTGGCACAAGTGGTTTACGATGGGTAATACACCCACGCAAGTTTGTTTCATTTAGACATCTTCTCTTCGCCCTAGACGAAATATCAATACCAAAATCCAATACAATTTTATTTTTTATTTATTTGAGCTCGTGAAAGGATTATTAGCAGCTACTTTAGGGTGTAGTTTTTCAGGCTCTAGGTTGCTGTTTGACATTTTTGGTGGTACCATGTTGCTTGATATGTTCCAGCGCATTGTAAATCTTCCATCTAGAACATTTAAGCAGCTTGGATATCTCCATTATTATTTTTCCATCAAATTTTAGTTGTTGGATCAGTTTTCGCTCGGCATCGGTATTCCAGGTACCTCTGACCATTTATAATTAAATATTTCTATGTATTCCAACATAAAATAAAATAAAACATTCGTTGCTCAACGTTTAGCTTCAAAAAACACCAAAAAATCACTTAAAAACCAGATATTTCTGAAATGTCTTAAATTCGTGGCCAGTTTCAAATGAACGTTTTTACAATAATATGATCAAAAAGCAAGAAAATGTAAAAAGAAACAAAATAAAATAATGGTACTTTTTCTTAGTATTACAGGGTACATAGAAGAATAAAGAATATCAAATTTGATATTACAGGATTGTAAATATTATCACAACTAAATCAGTCATATGTCGTGTCTTAAATTCGTGGCCACCACTGAATGTCAATATTTTTAACGGTTTTAGATAAAGAAATCTGAGTGTAATACGAAAGACAAAGTAAAATATGTCCTGTTTGTAAAAGGATTTTTGGAGAAAAGTGGGATCCTATTTCTTCACTGAATATATACGGCAATTATTTATTAAACATCCACTTAAGGAGCCTTAATTCGGCAGCTATATTTCTAACTCAGATATTTTTTGGAACTCTGAGTTATTACAGAAGACCATGGCATTAAAAATTAAGCCAGATCCGCAGCACTTTCACTTCCACATTTTAACCTCACATTTAATTCAATCAAAATGACATTCATACAGGTCTCAATGAGAACGTGGTCAAGAGCTGTACTTGTATTTTTGCTGTAAAATATTGTTACGTTTTTACCGTTTAAAAACATTTAAAATATAAGCTCGTAGATTGCAAATAAAATAAAAATAAATCTGTGTTTAGTTTTCATTACAATTCTTTATTATTCGCACAATTCTGTGTGCACTGTTCACAACTTTATGTAAACAACAACAATTGTTTTGTTTGTTATTCCTCTGCTTACAGCCTTTGCATAAACAATAACAATCACTAAGCAATTATACGACAGATCTTTGTAACGGAGATCTTCAAACCACGATTACTTTCTTCAAACGCACCGAGTCTTCGCACAAGACTGACTGAACTTTTACTGACTCCGTCGCCTGCTTTACCTTGCCCTTTATATGGCAAAATAAACAGTCTGATGAATGTTTTTGAAGGCGAATGTTCATGAAATCTCTATAAATGTAAACATTGTTGTTTACATTTATTATTGTAGTGTTGTTTGTGTATTTTGTTTACATTTATTATTGTAGTGTTTGTTGTTGTATTTTTGTTTACTTGTTTATAATTATTGTTGTTGTTATATTAAGCAGTACGATAATTTGTAAACAGGTTTGTTTACTGCATTGTTTTGTTTTTGTAGCTTTTGTTTATAATTTTAATATTAAACGATGTAAAAGCAAAACACCAGTATCTAGATTTTACCATATTCGTAACAATACATTTCAATGCTTTTGTTCACTCTAAGAGTCTAAAAACTTATTGTCTTCAAAACATTATTGTCACGATTTTTTCCTGAAGTCTTGAAAACATTGCTTAAAATCATGATGATGATTTAATTCACTAAAGACTAATCGCTCTGTGACCATAGTGAAATGTCGCTCTATGCAAATTCTATATTACCGGATGTGAGTGTTAGAAAAAATCCCTTTTCGCAAAAATATAATCACGAATCCCTTGTTATAATTCAATATATCAGCCTATCACCTACACTCGTAAAGAGAATAAATAACAAAGAAAAAAAATGGAAAAATTATACTCTTATCTAACCAAAACCAAAAATGAAAGCAAACAAACAAATAAGCAAACAAACTTACAAAACTTTCGAAAATAATATTTTTTAAACAAAAGAAAATCAACAAAAGTACTCTTCTATCTATTTGGCATAACTTTTCATATTAATTTTCAGGATTTTTCGGTTTTGTTTACTGATACTGCAACTCAAACATTTACACACTTTTACAACACATACATACACACACAAATACAGTACAAACAAAAAGTTAAACATTGAAATTTCTTGAAAGAAAATAAAATAATTCACTCACATCATTGCTCATCACGTGCCATGCAAACTCTACTCCCTACTCCCTAGCCTCTACTCCTACTGTGGGCTTAGGATTTTATACGTATGTATACGTACTTAATAATATCTATACATATGTATAAATATGTATCTATGTATGTACATAATAAGTTTATAAATATGAATTTATATTGTCTACCTACAATACATACCTTTTTTCTATTTTGTAATCTCTTGACGTTTGTCTTAATCCTCCTCTTCCAATGGTGGTAGCAGTTTCTGCAAAAAAAGATACAAAATTTCGTTGAAGAAAAAAAATGTTTTCAAATGAATTTCTTTAGAAGAAAACAAGTCTACAGGCGCAGATAAATTATAAGCAAAGAAATAGATGAGCTTGAATGTGTACACAGGATGAATCATAAAGTCACTAAGGGGATATGACGTACTAAGTAAGAAATTAACTGTTGGAATCCGTATTTTTTTATAGAATCTTCAAATTAGAATTCAAAGTGGCAAAAAGGCGTTCCTACACCTAATGGGGAGTGCACTGGATTAGAGATTTTGCATATAATTTTTCTTTTGAATACTATTAAGGCCACATCGATGCTGTTAAAGTGCGTAACAGCATCTATGCTTCCATTACATAGAGCACCATGGCGTTGGATAACCAACATGAGAGTTCTCTGTTACGTAGTTGCCTGTGGAGAACATAACCCATGTTGCTTACTTACTTAATTGATCATTAGAATCTTTTAGTTAGGCTTACAACCTAGCTTGGCACACCACCTCTTTAGTGTGTGTTAATTTTTGTCCATGAGGCGGCGGGGCCTACAGTTTAAGGTCGACTCCAAACGTCAGGTTTTTGAGGAACTTTTCATGGCAAATTTATTTTACTCTCAGATGTTTTGCCAGAAAACGTCTTCTTCTTAACTGGTCATTAACAACCCGATTAACGGATTTCGACCTGCTTTAACACATCCTTCCAGGCGTCTCTGCTTCTTGAGCGCCTACACCAGTTGGTCAGACCAATCGATGACAGAACTTCCTCGATCTGGTCCTTCCAACGCAAACAAAATCGTCCTCTTCGCCGACTTCCACAGATCCCCACATCAAATACCCGACTTGCCGCAGCATCATCCTCCATTCAAACGACATGGCCGAGCCAGCACAGCCGCTGTATGTTAATACGCTGCACAACGTCCATGTCGTTGAGGAGCTAATACTGCTCACTGTTGGATCGGATGCGGAAATCAACGCCAACTCGCACTGGACCGAAGAAAACTACCGGGAGGAAATCGCCGGAGGAATATATATTCATATTTCATTTTGTTCGAGATGCCTGAGCTGGGATTTGAACCACGAGCTCGGCACTAGTAATTCAACGGACTACCTTGTGCTAATAGCAGTCAACATGGACCATCGGTATGTTTTAACCTTCACTGCAGAAGATGTAGAAACACTTCTGAGTATGTCCAGAATATCCAGAAGACTGTTCAGAGGATTTTGTTGTAGAGGGTTTTTTGTATTCCGTTTTGCTCGAGATGTCCGAGCTGGGGTTGTTCTCTCATGAACCTTCCTAATAGACTACGGCAACTTCATGTTTGCAAAAGTATTTTTAAGTTTTACCCTCAGACTGCCATCAGTTTCACTGACAATGGTGAAGCCGAGGTCAAGAAATTCCTTGACAACGAACTACCTTTTGCTAATAGCAGTCAACATGGACCATCGGTATGTTTTAACCTTCACTGCAGAAGATGTAGAAACACTTCTGAGTATGTCCAGAATATCCAAAAGACTGTTCAGAGCATTTTGTTGTAGAGGATTTTTTTTTTATTCCGTTTTGCTTGAGATGTCTGAGGTGGGGTTGGTCTCTAATGAACCTAGACTATGGCAACTTCCCGTTGGCAAAAGTACTTCTACGTTTAACCCTCAGACTGCCATCAGTTTCGCTGACAATGGTGAAGCCGAGGTCAAGAAATTCCTTGACAACATTGAACTGCACACACGGAAATGTAGAAATGATTTCTAGCATGGATGTTATAAATTAAAAATTAAGCGGCTTCAATACCCTGCAAAAAAATTCATTCAGTAAGGCTAACATCAACAACGAACTCTATAGGATGAGTAGGTAGCAGCACTTGCTGGCAAAGAGTTGAACTTAATCATCGAAATTCAGTACCAATAAACTCAATAGAACCTAACAAAGAAGATTGTCTCTGGGCAACGTTACTGATGGAAAATTTTTCATCCTAGGGATTGCTATAATCTCCTGCTTTGATGGAACAATTTGATTAATGAAACTGAAAATAACGCAATGAAAAGAATATCATGAACTTTATGGAATGAACAATAATGACACCATCTGTCAAACCAATTTCGTTGCGATTAATTCAACAATCCGGCTCATAATTTATGTACAATACGTAAAGGGTGTTTTTTACAGAGGTATAGAACTTTAAGTTGGCATTACTTTTCAAGATGGCGACCGATTTAACAGCTGTCAAGTAATTTATTCTCAGTTTGGTTTGGCAATTCATCATGAATAGACTCACGCCTGAACAACGCTTGCAAGTAGTGCAATTTCATTTCGAAAATAATGGTTCTGTGCGGAAAACGTATCGCGTATCATAAGCGAATTTTGTTTAGCGATGAAGCGCACTTCTGGTTGAATGGCTACGTCAACAAACAAAACTGCCGCATTTGGAGTGAAGGTAATCCTCAAGTGTATGTGGAAACACCGTTACATCCAGAAAAACTGACTGTTTGGTGCGCTTTATGGGCTTGTGGAATCGTTGGTCCGTACTTTTTCAAAAACGATGTTGGCCAGAACGTTACAGTCAATGGTGATCGGTATAGAGCCATGATTACTAACTTTTTTATTCCTGAATTGAATAACCATGATGTCCAGGAGATGTGGTTTCAACAAGACGGCGCAACAAGTCACACAGCTCGTGCCACAATAGATTTATTGAAAGACACGTTTGGTGACCGCCTAATTTCACGTTTTGGACCTGTGAATTGGCCTCCAAGATCTTGTGATTTAACACCGCTAGACTACTTTCTGTGGGGCTATGGAAAGTCATTGGTCTATGCGGTAAAGCCACAAACGCTTGACCATTTGGTATTATTGCCGATATACGGCCACAAATGTTGGAAAAAGTCATCGAAAATTGGACATCCAGATTGGACTACATCCGCGCCAGCCGTGGCGGTCATATGCCAGAAATCATATTTAAAATGTAATGCCACAAGATTATCTTTCGGATAAATAAAAGTCATGTCAATCGAATAATCCATCGTTGTTTTATTGCAACTTAAAGTTCTATACCTCTATAAAAAACACCCTTTAGTAAGAAAAAACCCCCTTTCTAGAGTACGCTACAATAATATTAAGGAACACAATAATTTTTTTATAATTAAAAGAAAACACATTGAAATCAAACATTAAAAATTATAATTCCTGTGCAATTTGTGTCAGTTTTTCTTTCAATCTTCAATCAATCACTTGTGCCGGCAAAAAACTCTCTTTTTTTCCTCGCCTGGTTTTTGCTCATTTCCTTCTTTGTTTCTGTAAATATTTGCCAGAGAAAGAAAGAGTGAAAGTAAGTGAGAAAGAGAGAGTGAAGAGTGTGTACTCATGGTATATGATTGTTTATTTGACAAATATTGCAACAAAAACAACATGCCAACAACAACAATAAAAGTAGACAAATTAAAGAAAAAGACATTTTTTTATTTCTTGTTTTGTAATTGAAAAAACAACAACAACAACATCACAAACAGAAAACCTAAAAGGGAAAAACGGAAATAAAATATATGAGACCAACAAAAGCAAAAAAAAAAGAAATAAAATGCCGACAATAAAGCCGTAATGGAATGAATTGCCATTTCTTTCTCTGTTTTTTTGTTTTTTTTTCTCTCTTGTTTGAAGCATTTCATGCCATGTCAACGTTTTAAGTGCGCCACTCATATCAGCTTAAAAATTCATCCACACGTACACACACATATACACAGAAACAATTCAAATGATATATGGCTACAACAACAACAACAATGCCAACATTAATAATAAAAAAAATACAAAAATAAACAACAAAACAACAACGTTATTACAACAATATCGTAGTAAAACAAAACGTAACATTTGTTTTCGTAAATGGCAGGCAGGCAGTGTGTTTTACTTAAGACACGTTGATACAGGGTTACTGTATTTGAGAATCCATAGCGAAGAAAAAGGGTAAAAACGAAGGGGTTTAGTAATGTTGTTGATCTCATGTTATATGAAGGGGTTATTGGAAGAGTTAGATTTTTGTATTTTTTTTTTAATTGATTGGCCCACTATAGTCCCCAGTACAAGGTCTATGGATCGCAGCAAATCATGCCAAATTATGGTTAAGTCCGTTCCCCTTGGTAAATTATAACACCACGCTCTAGAAATTAATTTTTGAAAAAAGACATGAAAAATAATAAAAAGGTGGTGGACATACAGAGCTCAGATAGCCCAGGAGGTCAACACAGGCTAGAAAAATTACGGTTGTATGGATTGACTACGAGTTAAAACATAAACTGAAGTGCGGCAAAATCGATCTGTTTCTAAAGCAGATAGAAACTGGTGATAAAAACTCGTCACTTACAGCTCAGTCCAGGTTATGTTAGGCTAGAGGACGTGTACTTGTCAATTAAGACAAGTACAGTATCCGGAGGTCGAATTGACCCATTGTACAATGTCCTAGTTCCTCACACCACTTATGTTGTGTGTGTTAATTTTATATATGAGTGGTGGGATCTACAGTTTATAGTCGACTGGGGCTCGAACCCTGGCTTTTACGTCTAATAAGCCAACACACTACCTACTAGACTACAACGACTAGACTACAGCTCATTACAACCTTAGTGTAATTTGTATTCAGGAATAAAGGGTGTTTTTTATAGAGGTATAGAGCTTTAAGTTGCAATAAAACAACGATGGATTATTCGATTGACATGGATTTTATTTATCCGAAAGATAATCTTGTGGCATTACATTTTAAATATGATTTCTGGCATATGACCGCCACGGCTGGCGCGGATGTAGTCCAATCTGGACGTCCAATTTCCAATGACTTTTTCCAACATTTGTGGCCGTATATCGGCAATAATACGGCGAATGTTGTCTTCCAAATGGTCAAGCGTTTGTGGCTTCACCGTATAGACCAATGACTTTACATAGCCCCACAGAAAGTAGTCTAGCGGTGTTAAATCACAAGATCTTGGAGGCCAATTCACAGGTCCAAAATGTGAAATTAGGCGGTCACCAAACGTGTCTTTCAATAAATCTATTGTGGCACGAGCTGTGTGACGTGTTGCGTCGTCTTGTTGAAATCACATCTCCTGGACATCATGGTTATTCAATTCAGGAATGAAAAAGTTAGTAATCATGGCTCTATACCGATCACCATTGACTGTAACGTTCTGGCCACCATCGTTTTTGAAAAAGTACGGACCAATGATTCCACCAGCCCATAAAGCGCATCAAACAGTCAGTTTTTCTGGATGTAACGGTGTTTCCTCATACACTTGAGGATTACCTTCACTCCAAATGCGGCAGTTTTGTTTGTTGACGTAGGCATTCAACCAGAAGTGCGCTTCATCGCTAAACAAAATTCGCTTATGAAAATCGGGAACAACGGTAATCTCGTTTTGGGCCCATTCGACGAATCTACGCCTTACTTGATGATCGTTTGGCTTCAAATCTTGCCCGAGTTGGATTTTGTAAGCACGCAAACCAAGATCCTTCCGCAAAATCTTCCATAAAGTGGATGGACACAGATCCAATTCCTGTGCTCGATGGCGGATGGACTCATTCGGGTCTTCCTCAATGCTACGCTCTACAGCAGCAATAGCTTCTTCTGTACGCACCGTACAGCATCTCTGGGGATGCGAGTTATCAATAAGAGTAAACGTGGTGCGAAAACGTTCCATGGTTAATCGAATTAACTGCTCTGATGGACGATTTTGTCGACGATAAAATGGACGTAGTGCGCGATACGTTTTCCGTACACAACCATTATTTTCGAAATAAAATTGCACTATTTGCAAGCGTTGTTTAGGCGTGAGTCTATTCATGATGAATTGCCAAACCAAACTGAGAATAAATCACTTGACAGCTGTTAAATCGGTCGCCATCTTGAAAAGTAATGCCAACTTAAAGTTCTATACCTCTATAAAAAACGCCCTTTATATCCCAGTATGTTTTTGATGGCATCGGCATGGAAATGATAGGTACTTCTCTATAGATAGACTTTCAATTCAGAACTATAGTGTCTACAATTGAGCAACCATCACGACCAACATGCTCGATTTAGCCACAAAGAAGGAAATCTTTTTCTACTAAAAATAATACAAAAACTGAAACTTGATTGAAATATTGAAAGGTTCTTAGGCATGCATTTTGCAGCCATACTTGGCACCAAATGAGTACTTGGCAAATATACTGCATAAATTGTACTAGCGAGGTAGCCTTACAGGTAGTGTTTTGGCTTATAACACACCAGCTCGTAGTTCAAACCTCAAATATGATATATAAAAAAATATTTCGTCGTCAACTGCTGAGAGGACTCAGTAGTCTTCTGGAAAAAAACTCTGGTAGTAAATAAAATTACCATGAAAAGTTTCTCAAAAATCTGTCGTTCGGAGTCGACTTTAAACAGTAGATCCCGCCACTCATGAATAAAGTCGGCGTACATAATATATGTAATATGAGAAGCTAGGCCGTAATCCTTACTGAAAAATTATAAAAAATTTAGTAATTAAGCGATCAAAGTGGTTCAACCTTTCAAAAAATGTCGAATTAATTTTTCTACTCATAAAAATTCACTTTAAAAGGGAACACCCTATATCTGTAGGTATACATACGAGTATTAACACATCTGGATTGTAATAACACTCATATTTGTGTATGTTTAAGGAATAAGAGTGACATTTCGAGTACACTCCCATGCAAATTGTGTATGTAATTGAATACAGATGCCTCTTCTCCTCTTCTCACTTAAACTCCCACAGTTTTTATAATAAGGCCAGTGATGCCAGCTGTTGAGACAGTGGACATCTGAAAATATAGGAAAAACTAGCCTAAACAATACATTCATAATTCCATTCGGTTTCAAATCCTATTCACTCTCAACAACCTCTCTATCTGAATGATGAAAACGTGTTACTTGTTAAGAACGTCTAACCGAATGGTATAGAACTTAGAGATAGATTTTGAAGTCGCCGTAGTCTAGTAGGTAATGTGTTGTCTTATTAGACGTAAAGCCAGGGTTCAAGACAAAAGAAAAAAAGTATTTCTTCGGCGACTTCCTCTCAGCAGATTTCTGGCAAAAACTCTGAGAGTAAATAAAACTGCCATGAAGAAGTCTCTCAAAAATCTGTCGTTCGGAGTCGACTTTAAACTGTAGGTCCCACCACTTATGTATAAAATTAACACACATAACATAAGTGGTGTGAGAAACTAGGACGTTGTACAATGGGTCAATTCGACCTCCGGGTACTGTATTTGTCTTAATTGACAAGTACACGTCCTCTAAACTAACCTAACCTAGAGATAGTCCGATAAACCCATTCTTGTATTTAAGAAAATTAAAGAAATAATTAAAGAGCTTACAAAACCATTTTTAAAGTAATAAATTTCAGTAATTTTAAGTTTTTTTCTTTACTTAAGGTTAAAAAACGCCATTTAAAAAATTCACCGAAATATAAATCCACATTGACAACACTACGTAAAATGTTTATACCTCTCAGTGTGATGATAAAAGAAAACACCATACAGTGTTTACATTTTATCATTATCAGTGTAGAGATATTTACATACACGTTTATACGCATGTATAAGTATGTGTGAAAATATGAGAAGAACTTTTAACGAAAAAAAAAATAACAAGAATAACTCAATTTATTTGTGTATATACATGTATGGGTATATACTTTCTACGTTAAGCAAGCATTTTAATAACAGAGAAACAGCAACAATGTGGGAGAGAGTGAGCAAATAGTAAAAGGACGAAGAGTGTAGAGAATGAAATTAAACTAAAATTGAAATAAATAAAGAAATTCTCATTCATTTCATTACACAAATATTAGTTCATTTCTCTTTGTCTCTCTATCTCTTTCTGTCTCTGGTAATTTGTGTTGTTATTTATTTTTTTTTTTATGATCATTTCTGTTTGTTCTTGTTTTTATTGTTGTTGTTATTTTGTTTTATTTCTCATTTGTTGTGCTTGCATTTGTTTATGCTTTCACTTGTCAACAAAAAGTGTTTGTACAGGTTCAAAAGGGGTTGCCATTTAGTTATTTTTGTTTAATAAAGAAAAATTGTTACAAATGGTAGTAGAAGAGAATTTCTCTTGAATATTTCATTATTTTAAAATATTTTCCTTTTTCCTTTTTTATTTTTTATTTTTCCTAACACTCTCGATATATAGAGTGTTTTAAATAAAATTTAATGCCACAACGTCTTGTTAAACTGACATTTTCTGACATTTCTTGTAAATTTACAACACAATATAAGCTTCTGTCATATATGTATATGCCTTCAAAGGAGCCTTACTAATAACAACTTCTGCTTACAATTGCCCACAATTACCACATAAAAAAAAAACATTTTCCCCCATATGATAATTATAAGCACAAATGGGAGCAAAAAAAGGTAACGAAATTATAATTCCGTCTAATAAATATGTGAAACGATACGGTCTACTAAATAAGAACGTTATGGAATACAAAAAAACTGAAAAGTTCACACAACACCTGTGTTTTTATACTCGATGTTCATGTGGAATTTTATGTCTTTATTTCATTTCGCCTCTGGCGCTTAACCCCCACACATCATTTAAACATGTTCTAATTTTCTTGGTAAAACGTTAAAAAGAAAAACCAAAAAATTTCAAATTCAATATTTTCCAAAACCAAAGTTTTTAGCCAGCAATAGCGTACGAATTAAATGTGGGGGATAAGAACCCATTATTATGTCTAATGTAGTGAATTGTGTATGTGCGGTAGTGTGTGCCAGTGTGTGTGAATATACATGTTTTGGAAACCCATTTCGTATTCTAAAAGTGTAATGGTGCGTATGATGAATAACAAAAAATCAGCAACAGCAGCAGCAGCAGCAATTGTTTTGGCATAGGCATGGAGGAAGCACATGTTTTACCTCGGCTTGCGGGTTTATAGTTAATAATGCGTGCTTATTTTGTGTAGGGGGTTTTGGGGATGGGAAAAACAACAACAACAATTTCGTTTGAACTGTTTACAGCGTTTAACATTTAATTTTTATTTCTTCCATTCTCATTGCCTTTTTACGAGTTTGTTTTTGAAATTGTTTTCACATTTCAAATGCTTCATTAAATTTATGATTCTTAACACATATTCAAATTGAATTATTACACACACACACACACAATCGGTGTGTGAGCTTAATCAGGACTGTGTTAATATTTTAATTCGGGGTAGGAGATTTAATTTTGGGTGCCTAATTTAAATTTCCGTTTACAACCCAATATTGGCTTTTTAAACTTGACCAATGGTTCCAGTTTCTTGACCAGACTACGCAACAAAAGTAAACTTTCTATTTCTGTATTATAATGTAAAGGGTGTTTTTTATAGAGGTATAGAACTTTAAGTTGCAATAAAACAACGATGAATTATTCGATTGACATGAATTTTATTTATCCGAAAGATAATATTGTGGCATTACATTTTAAATATGATTTCTGGCATATGACCGCCACGGCTGGCGCGGATGTAGTCCAATCTGGACGCCAAATTTTCGATGACTTTTTCCAACATTTGTGGCCGTATATTGGCAATAATACGGCGAATGTTGTCTTCCAAATGGTCAAGCGTTTGTGGCTTTACCGCATAGACCAATGACTTTACATAGCCCCACAGAAAGTAGTCTAGCGGTGTTAAATCATAAGATCTTGGAGGCCAATTCACAGGTCCAAAACGTGAAATTAGGCGGTCACCAAACGTGTCTTTCAATAAATCTATTGTAGCACGAGCTGTGTGACATGTTCCGCCGTCTTGTTGAAACCACATCTCCTGGACATCATGGTTATTCAATTCAGGAATGAAAAAGTTAGTAATCATGGCTCTATACCGATCACCATTGACTGTAACGTTCTGGCCATCATCGTTTTTGAAAAAGTACGGACCAATGATTCCACCAGCCCATAAAGCGCACCAAACAGTCAGTTTTTCTGAATGTAACGGTGTTTCCACATACACTTGAGGATTACCTTCACTCCAAATGCGGCAGTTTTGTTTGTTGACGTAGCCATTCAACCAGAAGTGCGCTTCGTCGCTAAACAAAATTCGCTTATGAAAATCGGGAACAACGGTAATCTCGTTTTGGGCCCATTCGACGAATCTACGCCTTACTTGATGATCGTTTGGCTTCAAATCTTGCACGAGTTGGATTTTTTTAAGCACGCAAACCAAGATCCTTCCGCAAAATCTTCCATAAAGTGGATGGACACAGATCCAATTCCTGTGCTCGATGGCGGATCGACTCATTCGGGTCTTCCTCAATGCTACGCTCTACAGCAGTAATAGCTTCTTCTGTACGCACCGTACAGCGTCTCTGGGGATGCGAGTTATCAATAAGATTAAACGTGGTGCGAAAACGTTCCATGGTTAATCGAATTAACTGCTCTGATGGACGATTTTGTCGACGATAAAATGGACGTAGTGCGCGATATGTTTTCCGCACACAACCATTATTTTCGATATAAAATTGCACTATTTGCAAGCGTTGTTCAGGCGTGAGTCTATTCATGATGAATTGCCAAACCAAACTGAGAATAAATCACTTGACAGCTGTTAAATCGGTCGCCATCTTGAAAAGTAATGCCAACTTAAAGTTCTATACCTCTGTAAAAAAACACCCTTTATTATAATTTCCTTTCTGTGTAAAAAAAAATATTTTTAATTAACAGAAATTTCTCTAACAACCTTCCTACCCTCAGCGTTACTTTTGTATTTTAACGGAAAGAGCAGAAAATTAATTACGTTTTCCGTATTTGTGTTTGTTTTTGGTTTTATTTTCCATATACGTTCCTTTCTTTATGATTTCAAATTCAATTTGAATGTCTTTATTTTACAAAAAAAATACAAAAGGAAGTAAGAAATATAAAACTGCGGCTTTAATAAAGCATAACGAATGAAAACCGCATTAAAATAACTCAACAGTATGAAGAGGAATAATTTTTTAAACAAAAAATAAATAAAAATTCCTATGAAGACAAAGATAAAATGAAAAAAAAATTAAATTGAAATTAAAACCGAAGCTGAAACTGAAGCTAAAGTTGAAATGAATAACTTTAGAAGTCTACAATTGAAATGCCAGGAAAAAAAATGTGGAATAGGGTGCCAGGGTGTAGCAGTCATTGCAATAGTTATGTTCCAATTCTATGAAGTTGCTGTTAGATGGCAAGAAGATGGGTTTTCAAATGATCCAACGTTACAGTTTATTTACGTAGACATACCTGATTGGTCATTACAACCCTTCAGTCAGAATTACGACCTAGCTTCTCACACCATCAATGTTGTGTGTGTTAATTCTATACATGAGTGGCGGGACCTACAGTTTAAAGTCGACTCTGAACGACAGATTTTTTGAGACATTTTTCATGGTTTTTTAGTTTACTCTCAGGATTTTTGCCAGTAATCTGCTGAGACGAAGTCGCCGAAGAAAGATGTGTTCATATTTTCGTTTTGGTGAAGATGCCTGAACCGAGGCCTCATGTCTAATAAGCCAACACACTACCTACTAGACTAGTCATAATCCCCCAAACAAGTCAAAAGACATCAAATCCCATGATCTTGGAGGCCAAATGAATTCTCCAAATCGTGAAACTACTCTTTATGAAGAGCCCTCATGTAATAAAACCAAAATCAGTTGTGGTTTATGGCTCGTGGCATCGCCTTTCTTACACCACATATCGTCCAATTGATAATATTCTTAGGCAGCCCAAAAGCATTTAGGTTATCATACGGCCATATTGCTTTGAATTGGCGGAAACGGTTGTTCTAGGATGCTATGAGTTGTCCACATCCTTTTCTAGATTCTCTGAGCCTTATAAGCGATAAAATTTGCTTATTAGTGTACCAAATTTGGCCGTAAAGAATGAGCTTCATACGCTAAAGATTTTGTGTGAAAAATCAGGATTGAAAACGTGTTGCTCTAGCACCCAATAGGCATCTCTACAGCGTGATCAGCAGGGTTTAATGATTGCTTAATTTGATTTTGTATGGCAAAATATGCCATAATGAAACTTAAAATACGCCCAATTGCTCATAACGGGGAGGGAAGGATGCATGCAAACAAGGTAAAGTTTCTGATTGTGGTCAACGTGGCGACCACCAGGACGATCCTTGTCTTGCTGTATTCAAGTTGACACGCAGCCTCCTCGTGGCCCCTCCTGGATGGCATTCTAGCACCCGCTAGATGTTAACTAATGCGTGCAGCGAATGTCCAATCCCCTGGACGTTAAATTTGGGTTGTGCGTAGGGCTTGGAACCCACCACGTAAAAACAATTATCCAATGAAAACCAAGACAGAATCCTATAAAAAGATCCCCTCTAAAGTTGACGACCACGGCAAACGTATAAAGGACTATGATTTACGTATTGGCACATGGAACGTCCGCACCCTTTACAGGGTAGGCGCTTCCGCCCAGCTGGCGGATGCCCTCATTAAATGTAGGACTGACATCACTGCCATTCAGGAAATGCGATGGACAGGACAAGGATGCAAAAGGCTTGCATCTTGCGATGTATACTACAGCTGCCATGAAAACAAGCACGAATTTGGATGCGGATTTGTGGTTAATAAGAGACTTCGTCACCTTGTCTCTGGGTTCACACCTGTGAACGAAAGAATAGCCACAATCCGCATCAAGGCAAAATTTTACAACATCAGCCTAATATGTGCTCACGCCCCGACGGAAGAAAAGGACGATGTGGTTAAGGATGCCTTCTACGCTAAACTCGAGGACGTATACGATAAGTGCCCGGCCCATGACGCCAAAATCGTCCTCGGGGATTTTAATGCAAAGGTCGGGCGGGAAGGTATCTTTGGCCCCACTGTCGGACAGTTCAGCCTCCACGCAAACACTACCTCCAATGGTATGAGGCTGATCGATTTCGCCGCGGCGCGTAACATGGTAGTATGTAGCACTAAGTTTCAACATCTCGACATTCACAAGGCCACATGGATGTCCCCTGATCGGTCAACATCTAACCAGATCGATCATATTGTGATAGACGGAAGGCACGTATCTAGTGTACTAGATGTGCGCACATTCAGAGGTCCAAACATCGACTCGGACCACTACCTTGTCGCAGCCAAGTTTCGATTGCGCATTAGCGCTTCGAGGTCTGCGCACTCTAGTGCATTGCGAAAGCTGGACGTTAAGAAGCTGCGATCACAAAGGACAGCTGAGGCGTTCTCCGCTCAACTCTCGGATAAGCTCCGTCGTTCCCCATCTAATCTCAACGACATTGGCGGACTGTGGGCCAACATCTCCCACTCCTTGCGCACTACTGCGGAAACAGTCCTTGGTTTCGAACGCCCACCCCAACGAAATCAATGGTACGATGAGGAGTGTCGCGAGGCAACTGCAGCGAAAAACGCCGCATACAAGAAAACGTTGCAGTCTGCCGCTACGCGAGCCATTGTCGAGAACTATAGAGAGAAGAGAAGGGATGAGAGACGCCTTTTCAGACGCAAGAAGAGGGAGCGGGAAAGGCGTGAGCGTGAGGAAGTCGAGATGTATAGATGTAGGAATGACGCTCGAAAATTCTATCAAAAGGTTAAGCGTCTAACCGAGGGTTATAAACCCGGAGCGTCTTCCTGCAAGGACGAAAATGGAAACTTAGTATCAGATCCGCAGGGAGTACTGAGGTTATGGAGGAAACACTTCTCTACTCTGCTACAAGGCGATGACGACACCAATACCGCCTTTAGAGATGATTTTCCGAACCCGATCGATGATGACGGCGTGGAGTTCCCGCCGCCTAGCCATGAAGAGGTCAAAGTCGCGATTACGCGCCTTAAAAACAATAAAGTGGCAGGTCCTGATGGCCTCCCCGCTGAATTGTTTAAGACCGGATGTAATGAGTTGGTAGGGCGCATGCACCAGCTTATTTACAAAATATGGCTAGAGGAAAGTATGCCCAACGATTGGAACCTCAGTGTCCTCTGTCCTGTCCTGAAAAAGGGAGACCCTACTATATGCGCCAACTATAGGGGTATAAGCCTTCTCCCTATCGCATATAAGGTTCTTACAGGCGTATTGTGTGAACGACTGAAGCCACTCGTCAAAACACTGATTGGACCTTATCAGTGCGGCTTCAGACCTGGCAAGTCCACCATCGACCAGATCTTCACACTACGCCAAATCCTTTAAAAGACCCACGAGAAACAAGTCGACACAC
The DNA here is from genome assembly GCA_936449025.2 of Sarcophaga subvicina. NCBI lineage: Eukaryota > Metazoa > Arthropoda > Insecta > Diptera > Sarcophagidae > Sarcophaga > Sarcophaga subvicina. The sequence continues at coordinate 107,059,511 of OW388083.2, read as the reverse complement.
ACCATCTTTTTGTCGACTATAAGGCTGCCTTTGATAGCCCCATAAGGGATCGTGTTTTTGCCGCAATGTCTGAGCTCGGTATACCTGCGAAGCTGATAAGGCTTTGCAGAATGACGTTGAGCAATTCCTGTAGCTCCGTCAAGGTAGGAATGGACCTCTCCGAGCCTTTTGATACCGTGCGAGGTTTCAGACAAGGCGACCCCTTATCATGCGACTTCTTCAACTTCGTCATGGAGAGTGTTCTGCGAAAGGCAGGAGTGCATCGCAGTGGCACTATTTTTCAAAAAAGTGTCCAGTTGCTTGCGTACGCTGACGACATTGACATCATAGGGCGTACGAAGCGAGTTGTTACTGCTGCCTTTAGTGCTATTGAACGCGAGTCTACCAAGATGGGTTTGGCAGTAAATGAGGGCAAAACAAAGTATATGTTATCGACGAGTCGAGACGCGCGGCGTATTGATTCTCAGATTACGGCCGATAACTATACTTTTGATACGGTCAAGGAATTCGTCTATCTTGGCTCCGCTGTTACCACAAGAAATGATGTCAGTCTGGAGATCAAGCGCAGGATCACTCTTGCCAACAGGTGCTACTATGGTCTCAATAGGCAATTGAGTAGCAGAGACCTCTCTCGTACGACAAAACTAACACTCTACAAGACACTCATCCTACCCGTGCTTCTTTATGGCGCAGAGGCATGGACCCTATTAAGTACAGATGCAGCAGCCTTGAGAGTGTTCGAGAGAAAAGTACTGCGCAAGATCTTCGGTCCAGTGCGAGTTGGCGATGATTTCCGTATCCGATACAACAGTGAGCTGTATGAGCTCCTCAACGACATGGACGTTGTACAGCGTATTAATATCCAGCGGCTGCGCTGGCTCGGCCATGTCGTTCGAATGGAGGAGGATGCGCCGGCAAGACGGGTATTTGATGCGGGAATCTGCGGAAGTCGGCGAAGAGGACGACCTTGCATCCGTTGGAAGGACCAAATCGAGGAAGCCCTGTCATCGATTGGTGTGACCAACTGGCGTAGGCGCGCACGAAGCAGAGGCGCCTGGAAGGATGTGTTGCGGCAGGCCGAAATCCGATAAACGGGTTGTTATGGCCAATTAAATAAGTAAGTAAGTAATTGCTCATAACGCCATGGTATGGACAAATTCGCACTATCCGCCAGATCTTCTCTAACAGATGCCATATTTTCGGCAGTGCGAACGTTACGTTACGTTACGTTACGTCGATAATTCTTGCAATCTTTTCAAATGTCTTTATAATTTGCACATCGGGTGCACATTAGGTCGATTATTACGACCATAATCAGTGCCCCAATAATCGAAATGTGGCCGTATTGTCCACTCTTTTATAGTCCCCTCTTCTGTGGTAAGTTGGAACTATTTTTACTCATACTTGCATACATAATTGGGCATAACAACTCTTCAGTCAGGGTTACGACCTAGTTTCTCACACCACTTATGTTGTGTGCGTTAATTTTATACATGAGTGGTGGGACCTACAGTTTAAAGTCGACTCCGAACGACAGATTTTTGAGAAATTTTTTCATGGCAATTTTTATTTACTCTCCGAGTTTTTGCCAGAAATCTGCTGAGAGGAAGTCGCCGAAGAAATACTTTTTGTATTCTGTCTTGATGTCTGGTCTGGTCTTATTACGTCTAATAAGCCAACACACTACCTCCTAGACTACGGCGACTTCAAAAGTGGTAGTAGTTAGACTTTCTATGGATGGAAGTGCAATGAGCCAAAAATAGCTCAATTTCTGAGAACGTTGTGGCATGGACAAATTCCTATTATCCGCCAAACTTCTCAGTCTTTTTAAAATTCTTTATAATCTTGCTAATTACGTGCACAGTAAATGACCATAGTTAGCCCCCTAATGTTCGAAAAGTTGCCATATTGAAATCCCCTCTTTTGTAGTATATTTGAACAACTTTTACTCCTTTTTTAGTTGTCAAACAATCCATATTCGTAATTGGCAAAGACTTCACTTCATTAACAACACTTTAGATGACAGATATTCAACAGCTTATAACTGTAAACTATGGCCATGGATAACCCTTTATTATACTTTGCATTTGCACTTTGCACTTGCCTACCTTCCTTCGTTTTCATTATTCAATAATAATAATAACCCAAGTAAACGTAAAATAATTAATAAAAAAAATGTAAATGTAAAGGGTAAGAACGAATTTAATTCAAAATGAATTTGAAATATATTTTTAATGTCAATTCATTATGTTTTGAAGGGAAACAGTCCCATGTAATTAATGCAACACAGGTTTTTAGGGGAGAACTTTTGTTTTACTTTCTTCCCTGCAAAAGGTAATGCAAATTCCACCTGACCTAAATAAATAAATTTAAAATGCAATGCTTTATTATAATCATTTCTATTGCCCTTTAGATGCGGAATAAATTGGTTGCTGGTTGTGAGTCAAAAAAAAAGGTTAGGGAATGTATTTTAAAACCACAATTATTATGTTGCCTTCAGGGGAGTATGTATGTGTGGCATAACTTTATTTTTAAATTAAAAATTTATTCTTTTTAACCCATTAACAGCCATGTTAAAACCGAAAGTAGTAGTTAACAATCCTTTTATGGGAAAAATTTAGAATTTTTCAAGGGTGTAGCCAAATTAGTGCTGTGGTTACATGGAAGTAAACTTCTATAAAGCAAGTCTTATCTGAGAAATAACATGACGAAAACTACATACATAATTGGGCACTACAATCATTTAATCAGAATTACGACCTAGCATCTCGCACGACTTCTGTTGTGTGTGTTAATTTTAAACATAAGTGACGAGACCTACAGTTTAAAGCCGACTCCGAAAGACAGTTTTTTGAGTAACTTTTCATGGCAATTTTTTCTTTACTCTGAGAGTTTTTGCTAGAAATCTGCTGAGAGGAAATCGCAGAAGAAATATTTTTTCCATTCTTTCGTTTTGATGCCTGATGAGGCCTCACGTCTAATAATCCAACACACTATCTACTGGACTACGGCGACTTGATTAAGGCAGAGTGTAATTAAGTCATTTGTTTTAAGCCACAATTTTATATACTTCGTGGTAGTAATAAGTCGTTAAAGCTCTGGTATAATGCTTATAGACGCTTGAGGTAATGTAACCAACATTCGTCAATCCGCCTCGAGCCCAAACAAATTATAATGAAAACGTAGCTCAAATCTGTTGTTCAGTTACGAGGTTAATCCTGACTACATTTGTGTAATGGGCGCTTAAAGGCAAGCCGTAATCATGACTATAGGATAGTATCTGTGCACTTAAGTTCGTTGATAAGAATGATTTCTTTCAAATAAAATTTGCTCTGTCTTGTCAAAAAAAAGGAAAACTAAGACAACTAATTTACCAAAATTTAAAATGAGTTAAAATGAGTTGTTCACCAAAAAAAAACTAATCCAATAGAGAGCAATAGACTGTAATCACTTATGTCAGTTCCAGAATGAAAATTCAATCTGTAAGATACTACCAACCTAGCTTCCCTAGCCTTAGGCGGCGCACTATTGGCATCAACCCCTGTACAGCAATAAATAACTGCCGTATTTACACGATATCAACCGCTGTGATGCACCATGCAAATGGCGTATATACACCGCATTCGACGCAAAAGGTTTAATTGTGCTTTACTGGATAAACTTGATTAATGAAACCGAAACAAATCAAATAAATTTTCATTTCATTTATGCTTTTTGGAGTTTAAAACATATTATTTTTTTAAATTGGATACCATTTATAAGTATTTTTTTTTTTATTTCTTTTTTTTATTACCCTCCATTAGTCTTTTACTTTAATCACAATTTTAATTTAAAAAACTCTTATATTTTCTGATGAGGTGCAGGGTATACTTATTGTTGAATTAAATATTAAGTATACGCATCAAGGGCCATATTAATTCAAATAAAATCTGCTCATTTGAAAGGCTTTTGAAACTCTGTCGCTCTCTCTCTCTCTCATATATCCATATCAAATATTGTTTAAACACACATGTTTTCTCTGCTTTTTTTTTTCTTCTTTTGTATTAAGCAATTACTGTTGTGTTGTTTTTATAAAAGCAAAAAAACATGTAAATAATGGAATACCCAATTAGCACTCACTCACACACACACACACACACACCCACATTCATATGGACAATTTAATTTTACAATTTAAAGCTTTTTTTATTGTGTCTTAATAGAACATCGTATAACAAGCATGCATACATGCATGCATGTTGCTGTTAGAAGAGTGTGCTCATATATAACATTGCAACCAGTTGCTTTCTTTTTTCCTTTCTTACTTCTTCTTGTTGTATTGCAAGTATATCTCTTGTGTCTCTATGTGTGAATGTGTAATTAAAATTGAACTTTAAGTGTAGAAAAGCCAATGTTAGTGTTTCAATATAAGAAAACCATATTTTGTTGTTGTTTTTTTCATTTCGTAGTTGTGGTATTAGGTTATCCTCGAAGTGATTTCAAAACTGCATGGCAATACTGTCAGCTGTTAAAGATGTTTCATTTGAATATGGAACACTACATAAATGGTGATGTGGCTTCTTTTAGGGGGAATTATGGTTGTCATAATCAAAATATTGTGCAAAATATTGGGCAAAATTATAAATAAATTTAATGAGACTGGAGGCATTGAAGATGTGATCAAAATTGTACGCACATGTAAAAATAAGGCTTCTGTTCCAAACTTGTTGATTCCATGGCATTCCTAGTAAATGGGCCTATTTTGCAGCTCATTATCGCAGCTTTTGCATTTGGATTTACACGTCCTTCCATAGAAAGTCTTACTCATGCAACAATTAGGGACGATTGATGATTCACGACTTCGTAGACATGCTTATTGGCTGAAAGAATTACCGGATTACATAAAAGTCTTTTCGAACACAATTTTCTTCAGCGATATGGACAGTGGTTACGTCTACGAGCAAAATTGTTGAATACGGAGCTAGAAAAACACAAAAGTGATTACGGAAAGGCCGTTATATGCGACAAAAGTGACTGTTTGATGAGCAATATGGCTTACAAGCGTAACTTATATTGAGAGAAGCGTTAGCATCAATACATAGCACTACAGCCGTAAGATAAGCGACAATAATTGGGTTTAATGCCCCACAACATGACCGTTTTAATGTCCAATACATGAGAAATTTCTGGAAACAGTAATTAACGTTTTACCACGTTAATTTGATTCCAAGATTTGATTCGGTTTGATGTCATTAGACTTATTTTTATGGGGGCTACTTCAAAAACTATACATACATACATAATTGGTCATTATAACCCTTCAATCAGAATTACGGCCTAGCTTCTCATACCACTCATGTTGCCAAATCTATACATGAGTGGCTAGACCTACAGTTTAAAGTCGACTCCGAACGACAGATTTTTGAGAAATTTTTTCATGGCAATTTTATTTACTCTCAGAGTTTCTGTCAGAAATCTGCTGAGAGGCAGTCGCCGAAGAAATATTTTTTTCATATTTCATTGTGATGTCTGACCTGGGGTTTGAACCCGGGTTTTACGTCTAATAAGCCAACACACTACCTACTACGCTACGGCGACTACAGAAACTATATCTATCCTTAAAACCTCCTAGCTTTGGATCTTGAAAAACCAACATTCGGCAAGAAATCGCTGAGGTATCGTCTAAAATGTACGCAAAAGTTGTCCACAACTACACCAATATGCTCGACTGCTATAACCAATGCAAAGGAAGTCATTTAAAACTCATTGTATTTCATAGGTTAGGTTAGGTTTAAGTACGTGTACATGTCATTAAGATATTTGCAACACATGGATATCAAACTGACCCATTGTCTTTCCTCTTGTATTTCTTAAATGAAATAAAAGTTTCATCGAAATCTTTTGAAACCATCAAATGTATAACCCTTTAGTAGTTGTGGTATTCCTTTCAAATGTTGGTACAGATATGGTGCTTGTTTTTGTTTGTATTCGATTCAGTTGATACCGTTTTATTGTTGTTGGTTTATCTTTCTTTTCTTTTTTTTTTGTGCTTTTCATTTAAAAACAAAGTCGTTAAATAAATGGCAATAAGTTTTTTGTTTTTGTTGCTTCTTCATTGCTCTTCTCCTGCTCAATTTCATTTAATTCTCTTTACTATACTATGTGCGTGTGTGTTTTTTGTACTGGTATTGTTATTGTTGTTGTGTTTAATATTATTATTGCTCTTGCTGTTGTTTAAGTATCACTAGCATATTTTTTTCTTTTCGTTTTCTTTTTTCTCTCAGTTTATGTTATCAACTGGTATATCATTTGTAGCAAAATTTCACTACCCTCCTTTCTCTCTCTCTCTCTCTGTCTGTCTCTTCTGCTCTCATTTTGATTTATAAAAGTAATTTCTCTCAGTTTGTTTATTTGTGCTGTTTTGTTTTTGTTTATGTTTTTTTTTTAATCATTTTATTATTAGTGTTGTTGGTTTTGTGCAACAGTTGTGTCGTTCGATGCAAAAATAACTGTTAAAAATATGTTTTTATAGCTGCCAATATGTTGTACAATGTGTTATCGATGTTAATGCACAGTGGGAGAGTCCTAAGTACATTACGGAAATATTTGAAAGAAAGCATTGTAAGCATTAACATGAAAAGTAAACATGGAAGCTTTTGTAATAGTACAGCTATTAACAAAAATTCAGCTACTGTTATAAGGTCGTATATATAATAACTGTATTATGTATATATTTATATTATAAGGTCGTATATGTAAGTCGTTTATAATAAGGCTTTAATTGTGAATAAATGGTATTTATTATATTTCTGTTATTTATTTTTTAAAACTTCAGAGCTGAGGCTTACCTACCAACCTTAACTACCAGCCTCACGACATTTATAAAATGAAGATATTTTGAAAAATGGGTTGCAGATTGATGGTGCCTGTGGAGTATGTAGCCCGGTTTGGTTTAGGAACTTCATTATGTCATCTGTACCCTGGTTTTTCAACATGGCAATGACTTAAAGCCACCGTTGTCTAGTAGGTCGTGTGTTGGCTTATTAGACGTGAGGACATAGTTAAAATCTAGGTCAGAAATATTGCTTCGGTGACTATGAAAAGTTCTCAAAAAATCTGCCGTTCGGATTCGATTTTAAACTGTAGGTCCCCCATAAAACTAATACACACATTATAAGTAGTGTGGGAAGTCGCCGTAGGCTAGTAAGTAGTGTGTTGGCTTATTAGACGTAAAGCCAGGGTTCGAGCCCCAGGCCAGACATCAAGACAAAATACAAAAAGTATTTCTTCGGCGACTTCCTCTCAGCAGAGTTCTGGCAAAAACTCTGAGAGTAGTAAATAAAATTGCCATGAAAAAGTTTCTCAAAAATCTATCGTTCGGAGTCGACTTTAAACTGTAGATCCCACCACTCATATATAAAATTAACACACACAACATAAGTGATGTGAGAAACTAGGACGTTGTACAATGGGTCAATTCGACCTCCGGGTACTGTACTTGTCTTAATTGACAAGTACACGTCCTCTAACCTAACCTAACCTTATAAGTGGTGTGAGAAGCAAGGTCGCAATCCTGACTAAAGGGTTATAATAACCAATTATGTATGTATGTACATGTTGTTTCGTTTTTACCTTTTTAAAAACGTTTAAATATGAGTTCGTTAATTGCAAACCAAGTAAAAACAAATATGTCTTTATTTTTTCTTAAACTCTCTATATTATTCACACACCGTTTGTGCTACTGTTTACAACTTAACAATAAAACAACAATTTGCTTGTACACTGCTCTGTTTCACACTTCTGTCCGCGTTAACACTAACAACTGTTCGTTAGATCTTTTCTGCTTACAACCTTTTTGTAAGCAATACCACTTGTACGTTCAAACCGCAACGCGTCTTCACACAAGTTTGACTGAATTCTTACTGACTGACTGCTGATCTTGTTGCCTTTTATATACGCACGCATGTAATCAGTATGATGAACGTTCTCGATGTGGAAGGTTCTCGCTCTCGCCTTCTCGAGAACTCTATTGCTGGTACATTGTTGTTTGTGTACTTTGCTTATGTTGTCTATCACATATTTGTCGTAGCTTGTTTACTTCATTTCATGTTGTTGTTGGTACCAGGTTCGTTGTACATATGTGTGTGTGGAGCGTTAGATAATCAACACGTTCATTGTATTCTTAGTGTTAGTGTGTATTTGTATTGTGTGGCTTTTGTTTATCGTTTTTAATGTTAAACGATATTAGGTCGTTTCGATTTATGTAACAATATGTAATAACTCAAAGCATACGCCATTAGTTGTTCAATATTGTTTGCTTTACCCAACATCCTAGACTTTAATTCATCCAATTTAGTCTTCTGACAATAATCCCAACAAGCATTTGTGGAACACCTTGGCAGAGAAATCAGTCAGGAAAAAGTTTCTAGCATCATGGCTTAAAGAGTAGAACAAAGCCATGTCAGAAGGTTTTAAAGTTTATTTGGACTTTGAGAATTTCTTGTTTCTCTCAATCCGCCCCACTGTTATACGTCACCTTTGCATGTATGCGTGGGTGTGTATTTTTTTACTGCATTAACGAGCAATAATAATTTCAAATTTTTTCTTTCTTTTTTACTCTCTTGAGAATTCTATAAAATTTTACCGTTTGTTGTAGTCATTGTCGATGTTGTTGTTGTTGATGTTGTTGTTGTTGTTTATGTTGTTGTTGTTGTTCTATTATAAAAACAAGTTTAATGTCCTCTCTCACATATATAAATAAAATCGTGCATCGAATTTCAATATCAATTTCGCAAAGTTGTCATTGCAAAAGAGAGCAACTAGTAGTGATGGTGGCAATGGCATCAACTACTGCAAACTGGTTTAAGGACAACAAAAAAAATATTTTTAAAAACTCCTGCCAGGTATGTTCACTCACACACGCTGGATGGTGAGGTGATAATATTTTATAACTGTTGGTTGATTAAGGAAAAATGAACGCAAACACACACATTATTTGGTAAATATTCAATGAATTTTGATGTTTAAGCAATAAAAATTAATAAAAATAACTGGACATTTGTAAAACAACAAGAACAACATTTTTAAACAGAAACAAATTTGCCTGATCTGGCACTGTTTTTGGCTAAAATTTAAGGCAGGCATCAGTTACGAAAAGATTTGCAAGAGCATGGTAGTAAGGAAGGTCAGTTGATCTGGATATTCTGAATCCGTTTCAAACCTAGTCTTGTAATGAAAATATCTTAGAGATTCTTTTGTGATAATGTTTTACAATTCCAGAGAACTTCATCCAAGTATTTTATAATTAAAGTCTTTTCGGAACAATTTAATTTTAGGTTGACCCTTGTAAAGGGTGTTTTTTATAGAGGTATAGAACTTTAAGTTGGCATTAGTTTTCAAGATGGCGACCGGTTTAACAGCTGTCAAGTGATTTATTCTCAGTTTGGTTTGGCAATTCATCATGAATAGACTCACGCCTGAACAACGCTTGCAAATAGTGCAATTTTATTTCGAAAATAATGGTTGTGTGCGGAAAACGTATCGCGCACTACGTCCATTTTATCGTCGACAAAATCGTCCATCAGAGCAGTTAATTCGATTAACCATGGAACGTTTTCGCACCACGTTTACTTTTATTGATAACTCGCATCCCCAGAGACGCTGTAAAACTGACTGTTTGGTGCGCTTTATGGGCTGGTGGAATCATTGGTGCGTACTTTTCCAAAAACGATGGTGGCCAGAACGTTACAGTCAATGGTGATCGGTATAGAGCCATGATTACTAACTTTTTCATTCCTGAATTGAATAACCATGATGACCAGGAGATGTGGTTTCAACAAGACGGCGCAACATGTCACACAGCTCGTGCCACAATAGATTTATTGAAAGACACGTTTGGTGACCGCCTAATTTTACGTTTTGGACCTGTGAATTGGCCTCCAAGATCTTGTGATTTAACACCGCTAGATTACTTTCTGTGGGGCTATGTAAAGTCATTGGTCTATGCGGTAAAGCCACAAACGCTTGACCATTTGGAAGACAACATTCGCCGTATTATTGCCGATATACGGCCACAAATGTTGGAAAAAGTCATCGAAAATTGGACGTCCAGATTGGACTACATCCGCGCCAGCCGTGGCGGTCATATGCCAGAAATCATATTTAAAATGTAATGCCACAAGATTATCTTTCGGATAAATAAAATTCATGTCAATCGAATAATCCGTCGTTGTTTTATTGCAACTTAAAGTTCTATACCTCTATAAAAAAACACCCTTTACTAACCGATAACTGCAGTACATACAAATAACTGTGGTACTTATAATATCAATACTGACTGCCGTAGATATAGTATTAGAGTTTATCCAATAGAAGAGATACAATGCACATTTTCTGATAGTAAAACGGTTGTTGGATCTCTTGAGAGACGCCTAAGACTGTAGAAGAACGTCGATTATTTCTAAAAGAAATTTACATTCCTCTATAGGGGGGCAAGCAAATGATCGCACAAAAACTCTAGTCAATCTCTAGACTTAACCAGAGTCGAATTTAGAAACCTCATAACACGTACAAGATGTCCAGAGGCTAAGAATACCTTACATCAACTTTTGCAGAAGCTGTAACGACGAGGAAGAAGAGTATATCGCAGGACATTTTTTCTGTCATTGTTTACCACTTGGAAACCTAAGAAATATTCTTAGTCACCAGAATTTTTTAAACATTCATCGAAAGTGTCGTAGGGTGGACTCCACGTAGTTGAAGCATAGCGGTTGACAAAAACCCTTGTCAGCCAAAAATTGCAATACAAATTTACAAAATCATTGTAAATCAAAATCAAATTCATCCAAAAGCACTCGACAAAAGCCTAAGGATATTTTTACATGTCCAAAATTCCATAAAAATGAGTCACTTTTGTATACAATTCATAAAAAATAGTGGAAAAGATAGAAAATAGGACTACTTTAATGGTTTGAAAGGTTTACAACGTAAGAGAGTTGAGAAAAGTTTGATTTTTTATTGATTTGAGCATCTTAAATGGTTTAACTTCCTGTCGAATTTTCACAGCCACAGGCTAACTTTTCGGTGACAGTACACTTCATGGCGGAACACTGGCATTTATATTTTTATTTTGCCTACCAATGAGTTTAATAGAACATCATTTTTAAAGGAATTTACTTATCTGTTCAGATTGTAAATAAAAAAGTGTGTAGAATGCCCATATTGTTTCGCCTTGAACATGCAATCATGACGCTTCAGCGGAAATAAAGTAAAGGACCATAACACCACGAGAATGTTCAACACGGCACGAAGCTATTGACATTGGTAAAGGTTGCCACATTGCTCAGTAACAAATTAAAAAAATCCAAATTAGAAAAATCTCTTCGAATTTCAACTCCTCCATGGCTCCTAATTGCTACAAATTTTATTTTAATTGCTTAAAATCGTTATATTTGAAGATATTATTTTCTTTAAAAAAACGTTTTTATTTTTTTTAATTTTATAAAATCGTATTTTTAGAATATCGAAAAAACTTTCCAGCTCATATAAAATAATATAAAAAAATTTATAAAATAATTACTAAATATTGGGAACTTACCTGATTTGTTAACAATTCTTTAATTTCTCTCGATTTTCACTTTTAAACACTTTAGTATTCACTTTATTCACGCATTTTTCAAAATTAATTTTTTTTATTATTTTCTTTTAAATTTTAAAAACTTCTTTAACTTCCACAATAATTTCTTTTTGTATTCCTTTAAACACTTTATTTTTTTTTTTAAATATTTTTGTTTTAAATTTAAAAAGAAAAAATATATTTTTATTTTTGTTTCAAATTGGTTTCCTTTTTAAATCAAATTTTCTTGGAAATTTTTTCTATTTTTGAAAATCACGGGTGGTTCAATTTTTGCATTTCCTTTTCCGTTCTGTTTTCGTTTTTATTCATAGAAATTTTGTTGTTGTTATTATTATTATTTGAATGGCTTGATTTTATATTCCCTTGGCTTTATTCAAATCAGTTTTATCACTTGTTGTAGTTGTTGTTGTTCCTTAAGCATAAAACTTTTATTCACATTATTGAAGGTTTAAACCCATAAACAACATTAATTTTTTTCACTCTTTTATACACTTCAACTAATTAAATTCTCTTTTTTTATTTCTTTTTTCTTTTAACTTGTACTTTAAATATATTTTTTCCATTTACATTTACCGTTAATAACTGTTATAAAATAATTTTTTTCGATATTTCTTTTATTACAATAACAACTTCAATACACCGTTTCAATTTAATTGTTTTTGTTTTTTTAATTCTTGCCTTTGTCTGAGTGTTTTTTTAACTTCTGTATGTACAATAAATAATTGTCTCTATATATTGTTGTTTAATACCGTTACATTTAATTTTCTAATACATATATTTCCTTTTTTTTTTTTGTTATATTTTTGTTGCTATTTTCAAACAAAAAAATCCATTTTTCCCTTTTTATTACTTTTTTTCTTTGTTTTTGATTCATTTAACCATTTACTCTGATTGCCAACTGCTAACTGAGCTTATTTTAGTACAACTCACATATTTTATAAATTTTCTTGTTCTTCTTTGCTGCTGCCAGTTGTTGAATTCCCGTTGAAAAGTAAATGCTGTGTGTACGTACTATCCTTGCGTTAGATTCCCGTAAATACTTGTTGTTGCTTTTGTTTTTTTTTTGTACACACACATATTGTTGCTTTTCCCATTCATTACTTTGTAACACTTATACCTAAACAACAAAAACAAATAAACATTGAAGAGTCACACAGAGAGAGAGAAAGAGAGTTGGAAAAAACAGAGAGCGAAAGAGAAAGCTTTTCTTATCTTTCAACTCTGCCAAAGAAGTTTCGATGTTTTTATTGCCAATGTTTTCTGTATTTCAAAAATAAAAGCTTTACTCTTCCTTTCAATTTTGAAATTTAATATTATCAAAATGTTACACTGTGTAACAAAATTAATAATAATGATTTATTCTTTATCGTTAACTTGTGTAACACATTTTTTAGTTCAACACTGTCTGTGGATAACTTGACTTACCCAGTTCTTTAGTCGCAAGGATACCTTGCATATGAATTGTAATTTTTTTTTTAGGTTAGAAAGATTAGACATTCACGTACTTGGATGGTTCAGCAACCAGAGTACGCGTTCGAACGCATTAGGGACATTATGCAGTGTGCAAGGAAATGACAAGATTATAAAGAAATTTTAAGAGACTAGAGGTATCGCAGATACACTTTTTTTGTGAATGTACGGCTGACAAGCCGAATTTGTTAATTCCAAGGCATTCTCAACAATCGGGCCAATCTTACGGCTCATTATCGCGCATTTGTTATTTGAATTTACACCTGCATCCATATAAAATCCGACTTACGCAACAACTACAGGCAGTTGACCATTCCAAACGTTGTAAATATACTAATTGGGTACTCAACCAGCGGGTCTTTAATGCTAACTTTTCGAACAACATTTTTTCGGAAATGAAATCCAAGCGAAATTGTCACATATAGGGCGCATAGAATTAAGAAGATCTTATCCAACATTTTGGGTTTAAAATGGGTTCGATCGAAAGTACATCTATATAACTTATACAACAATGGAATCGAAAAGAGTATGAGTTTCACGTTCAAGGATGATATTAATGTCCTTCAATCCTAAGTAACTTCAACTTAATAAACTGTTAACTGACTAAGATATTAATGAGGATATTAGTATCTCTAAATATAGTCTGGAATTATATAAATGAGATCCTAGACATTCTATTATGAACCTCGTCTAAGTGTACGGACAGGCTAGCGAATACATGCAACAGAATATCTAGCATATGTTCCTCCTTTGAATTATTACTTAAGCTCTATGAATGAGAGTACACACCAGAAAAACCGTAGTAAACTTATACTCGTTATGACTGCAAGAGATCATCTGCATTGACTGGTATTTACAAGGGCCACCCTTGTATATTGGAAGGAAGGAGTACTGTTTTCCTTAGAAAAGGATGGAATATTTCTAACACAACCCTGTATAACGAACAACAGAGAAGGAGGCCTGTACAATAATATTCTCAATGAATTACCCGATTAGTTTATTTTGAATATTATACATCAATTAATGTTAGGGGGTCTTTATTTTGTTTCTTCAAAGTTCAGTTTGAAGTTTGTCTGAGGTATTGATGACCAAAATTTAGATCTCAACTAATCAAATTGCTGCCAAGTCAAAATTCTTGCAAAGTTAATACGAAAGATTAATTTATGATGCTTAATTGAGCATATTTGTGTAACCGTAAACAAATGTATTGCAGTAATTTTGTTAACTACTGTATGTTTATATATTTCTTCATGCTCAAAGAAAGTTTTTTTTTTTTTTCAAAGTAACCGCTTAATAACAACAAAACATCGCGCAAAAGCTTTACACTTAACTCTCTCTCTATCTCTCTCTCTTACAAAATGAAAAAAACAACGAAAACTTCCTCCTGTTGCATGTAAAAAGTTTTACTCGTTTCTTTTTTTCTTCCTTTATTTTTTTACATTTTACAACTCTAGCATATGCCCTATATAGAGTTATAAAGGTAGAGAGAGAGAGAGAGAGCAAGATAGACATAATAAAGGAACAGAAAAAAATAAGTTCAAGATGAAGGTTATTTATGTATTCTATGTCAAAGCTTTTTTACAACAAATAAAAACCTTACAACTCCTTTACAAAACAAAATACAAACAAAGAAGAGAGTTTTTTATGCTTAAAATGTTATAAAACGAGAGAGAGAAAGTCAATTGCTAATAAATGAAGAAACACTCTCTATTTACCTTCATATTGAACTTTATGTTCATTTTTGCAACAGCTACAGATGTAAAACCAGCTGTTGAATGATTAGGTCGATGTGTGTAAATCCTTTTATTTTGTTTTCTTTCATTTTTTTTCTTTTTTTCTCTCTTGTGTCTCTAGCAAACCGATAATACTGCTGGCAGCTAAATGTATTTGTTATGCTCTTACAGCTTTAAAAACTTAACGGTAAAAACAACAATAAAGGTGGCGTAAATTGAGGTGTATGTTGCCATATAGAGTTTTAATATTTACCCGGCCAGGTTTTAAAAATTTCCTCAATTGGAAATATAAAAACCAAGATTCGGGATAAAACTATTTTCAATATTTTGCCAGTGAGTTGGCAGATGTAAAACGTCTTAAAGATGGAACACAATTTGCAATTTACCACAGCTGCAAAATTCAATTAAAATAACAAATTCTGCCAAAATAGACCTGAACGAGAACATTTTATTATTTATTTTTTTTTTTTTCAAAAATAACTTACTTTGTTTTTTATTTAAACTAAAATTCCTTTAAGAAGTCGCCATAGTCTAGTAGGTAGTGCGTTGCGTAAAGCCAGGGTTCGAGCCCTAGGCCAGACATCAAGACAAAATACAAAAAGTATTTCCTCCTTCCTCTCAGCAGGTTTCTGGTAAAAACTATGAGAGTAAATAAAATTGCCATGAAAAAGTTTCTCAAAAATCTGTCGTTCGGAGTCGACTTATAGGTCCCACCACTCATGTATAAAAATTTACACACACAACATAAGTGGTGTGAGAAACTAAGACGTTATACAATGGGTCAGTTCGTCATCCGCGTACTGTACTTGTCTTAATTGACAAGTACACGTCCTCTAACCTAACCTAGCCTAAAATTCCTTTAAATCCCTTAGTAATTGTTCACTCCCTTTTTATTTGCTAACAACGTTCTAACTGGCAACACTGTTTAAATTAAAACAAATTAACTTATTTGGGATATTTGGTCTCTCATGTGTTTATAGATTATAAAACCTATTTCGTTTGCCTGTGTTGTGTGGTGATATGAAGATAACAACAACAAGAACAACACAAACCATAAAATATAATTTGTTGCTACTTTAAGGGCTTTGCAGACAAATACATCCACTTTAAACAAGCCAAACATAGCATAACAGTTATTGCTGCTGTTATTTCCTCTCGCCCACTTTCACTCTCTCTCTCTCTCTCTCTACCACTATTCCTTTATAAGCTTTGTATGAGTACATGTGTGTTTTCCTTAGCATTAGTGTGACCTATTTTGTTTATTTTTGTTTTTGTTTCAAAAGTGTGCTTTTCTTTTTGGGTTATGTTTTCTTAGGGAACCTTAAAAAATACTTGAGGAATTAACGATTTGTGATTTGTTTTGCTTTGTTTTCTTAAAAATAACAACGAAAGCAAGAACAAGAGCAACATCAATATGAAAATGTTACTCCAGAGATGTATAACGTTTTCTTTTGTTGTTCCTTTTTTATTTCTGCGAAAAACGGAACAATTTTTTAAAATCAAATTAATCTTTTTTGTTGTTGTTATCATTGTAGTTGTTGCCAGTCTTGTATAAATAACCTGCTGTAATAATATTTGACAGTTGGAAACAGTAAACATATTTCTTTTTAACATTTTAAATGGAACTGAGGTACTGTTATGGGATTAGAAATAAAAGAAACATTTCTTTAGGCAGAAAAAATGACAGCGGGAAAGTGAAAGAGAAAGAGAGATTGAGAATGTTAAGCAAAAGGGATATGTATGTATAAATCAATGTTGATCAAGTTGTGAACAGAACTTCTTTAAGAACCGTTTTTCTCTTGTTATTTTCCAAGAAAAATTTAATTGTTTCAATAAAAAAACAATGCACTTTAGGGTATTTTATAAATAAAATAAAAAAAAATACGAATTATTGAAACAAAAACTTGAGATGCCTTAAAAATTTATGTATCAATATGTAAGGATACATTAAATAGGCCTTTTTTGTAAAACTTAAAATAAATTTTTGCTTTTTAAAGTGTTTCAAATCTCTGTAAACATATATTGCATGGGGTAAAAATGAAAAAAAAATTTATTTGAATTCTATTAACTCTGTAAATAGGCCTTTAAACAAAAAATAAATTCTTTTTTATAAAATCATTAAACCTTTTCCTGATGTACCTTGAACATAATCAAACCAAAAATTCATTTAACTTCGCTATCAATTCATTAAAATATCTTTCGCAATCCCTACAACAATTTTAAGCAGACAGAGCAAGTAAATGTCACACCTTGAAGGCAGCATCAACATCATTATCATTATCAACTTAATGCAACAGCAATGTTCTAGTTGTGCCACATTAATTTTAGGCGAAAAAGCTTTCATTGACAGGCATTGAAGCAATTAAACTGTGTGTTATTCAAAAGCCAGCTAGGCTAGTTAAATATGTGAGAGTAAATAGGTAGGTTCTAGACAAATTGTGAAATAACAAAATACGAGTATAAATACATTTTACGGACTTTATATTAAAATTATACCAGGCTAGGGTGCCCTGGTAGTCTAGTGGGTTGTGTGCTAGGCTATTAGCGTGAGGGTCGTGGGTTCAAATCCCACCAGATTAAATATTTAATAAATAAATAAATATATACCAGGCTAAGGACAGATTTTCTGAAATGGTGATGCAATGCAAAGTGATTTGAGTCCTGATTTTTTGTATGATATTTTTGGCAAATCAATTTTTGAATTTTCACAGAGGGAAAACTGCCTAACAAAATCAAGAAGATTTTCTCTACGAAACGTTTTTGGAGTGAGGAGTATTACAGCAGAAAGAAACGAAGATTTTTTCGTCGAGATTTCTTATTATTTTTATCTGATAAATCTTTTTAATTTTTTCAAGACGTAAAACACGTGCATTTAAGAAGAAAACTTGTTATTTACCATATTTTTTACTCAAATTCCGTCATTTTTGCCACAAAAAATACAATCCATAGAGAAAAACTTATTGATTATATTGTGTTTTCTTCTAAATTGTATAAAACAAGAATTTCTTATTAATTTCATTGGGCTACCTAATCAATTTTTTCAAAAAGGTTTTTCTTATAGATTTCAGTAGGCTACTTAATAATTTTTTTTAAGAAGTATTCCTTATTGATTTCATTAGGTTTCTATTTGACCATGTGTAAACTATCTTATTAATGTTTTAATAAGAATATCTTCTTGATTATATTAGCTGGCTTGTTAAAAAAAAAAGTGAACAAGTGGCAAGTAAAGAAGTGGAAAAAAGTAATAAAAATATTCCTTCTTAGAAAAAACAAAGTAAACTTAAATAAAAAAATTGAATTGTTTTAATTTCAAAAAAAGTGTTATAAAAACAAATAAAATTTTGAGTAAACCCTGAGAGCTCCGTGATGAAATGTGCAACATTCTTTGGAATTACATCAACAAACATATTAAAAAATGGAAATCGAAGTCGCTGAAAATTTATTCAAGAAAGTGGACCAAAAATATACTGGGAAGTTGATTAAATTGAAAGCAGGACTAAGGGAATGGAGAAGAAATATTGTTCGTGCAAAATCATTATTAATAAATCAAATATTAAATTAGTTTCTAAGTAAATATATCAATAAAACATCTATAATAATATCAAGCAAAATCAAGAAGTATTATTTATAAAAATAAAGGGATAGTCTTATAAAATCAAGAAGAAAACCTTTTTGAAAAAACAAAAAGAAAGCTTAATAAAATTAAGGAGAAAACCTTTTTAAAAAAATCTTCTTCTTGATTTTTTCAAAAAGGTTTTCCTTATAAAAATAATAAGAATCTCTTCTTGAAAAAAAACCATAGAGAAATCTTATAAACTTTGTTCTAATTTACTTTGTATTCATTAGGTTCAGTTTTCTCTGTGTTGTTTCATAAAAGTTAAGTAACCGAATATTTTCCTCTTTACAACAAGACGTTTTTAATGTTGTTACGCATGCACAACACATGAGAAAAACAAGCAATAACAAAGCAACAAAAATAACGAGTATAAGATAAACAAAATTCAAATAACAAAACTATATGGACAGAAAAGAAAAGTATAACAGCAACAAATCAACATGTAACATCTCGAAGTTACCAGACAGATAATAAATGAAGTATAAACAGAGGGGATGGTAACATTGCCAGTCAGGGAGCTGGTGAAAAAGCTTTAGGAATAAGAACTGTTGTAGTATATATTGGCGGTATGACATTTGTAGCCAAAGAATCGAATTGATACGATGGTGATATGTCTATTCTTCTCCCGAGAAAAGATGATTTTGGAGTACCAAGCAAATTTTACTTTACAGACGACCAGATCTGCGTCTAATTTCACAGTGGACGAATGTAAAATGCCTCAAAGTGCTGCTATAGTCACTACAGATTGTCTTTTAAGACTCAGTACCTTTAGCCTAAGGTAGTCGTCGTAGTGTAGTAGGTAGTGTGTTGGTTTATTAGACGTAAGGTCACGGTTCAAACCCCAGGTCAAACATCAAAATGAAAACATGAAAAAAATATTTCTTCGACGACTTCCTCTAAGCATATTTCAGGCAAAAACTCTGAGAGTAAATAAAATTGCCATGAAAAGTTTCTCAAAAATCTGTCGTTCGGCGTCGACTTTAAACTGTAGGTCCCGCCACTCATGTATAAAATTAACATACACAACACAAGTGGTGTGAGGCGGGTTGTAATGGCTAATTTTGTATATATGTACCTTTAGCCTAATAGTACTATTTATACCTAAAGCGATCATATAGTAAGATTGATAGGAATTATCAGAAAAATGATGTGGCCAGTAGGAGACAAGTTCTGCAAGTTTTTCCAAGTTAATTGTAATAAGGCTCTTACTTAGTGATTCATTAAGAATTGAAAAAGCTACTAAGTTACACCGAGATCTACATTTCTGGCTTGTGTTGACGTCCACTAAGTAGGTGGATGGAATAAACTTTTTGCATGATGAGATCCAATACATATCGAATGATAGGAGCTTTGAAAAAATTTAGGAGAATTTTTATAGCCAGAATCCAGTAGTTATTGTCTTTGGAAAAGTCTAGTATTGATCTTTTTAAGTTGAAGGTTATCTGGTAGTTATTTTCGAGCTGTTAATTGAATATTTAAATAACAGGAGTATTTCAAAAAAGAAAATGTAGTATATTCCATAACCATTAAAGCTTATTTCAAAATTATTGGCATAAAAATGGAATAAATATTCACTTACTTTGCCACTAAACATTTACCTTAAAGGTTTCATTATAAGTCCCCCTCTCTTTTGTATTATTTTTTTCATTTTAAGTCTTCTGTAATCTCTGAACTCCACAACTATAATTCATCATTGCCTAACTGCACACAGATACTCACATAATAAGTGATGTTAATGGAGACTGGTTAATGGAAAATAACGTGTCTTATTAACTTCAAAAAATGAAACAAAATTGTGCATATCTCAAGGCCTTTAGACTACATACTGGAAACCTAAAAGCCACGGTTAATAACAGTTGTTGTTTTATGCGCTGTTGTTCTTATTAGCCTGGTGCTTATTAATTAACTTTAAATGGAGAATCTTTGCGAAATTTGTTGAAAAACCAAAAACTAAACCATAAAATTTAGTTCAAGTTGTGAGAAAAGAAGAAGATTTTAGAATAAAGTCAACATAATTTAAAAAAAAGAATTCAATTTAAAATACAAATTTTAGAATTTATTATGTTTCATACGAGCGCATATTTGGCAAATAGTTTCCTTAGACGTATACTTAATAATTATTTCAAAATATTTACATTAGTCATACGCCCCGTTTGTCATTCTAATGCTTAAACATAAGTTCGTATTGGGAAAAAATATATTCACAGTGTAGATAATCGAGGCATCGATAGTCAGAAGAGGCAAATTCTAAGTTATGCGGCTTAATGAGATAAATCTTTACATCCACTGTTTTCAAAATAGTTTTTAATCGACATTGCAATATGTAGGCGAGCTTTGTAATGACTCATACCAAAGAATATGGATATAAAGAATACGCATCATGTAGAAGTAAAATTTCTTATGGCGGGCCGTAACATTACGACTCGCTCTCATCAAATTCATTTCTAGATGAGAGGGAGGAAGACAGAAGGAAAATAAACACAAACAAAGAGCGTAACAATGTGTTGCTCTCATTGTACGTATGTACATGTGTATGTATTCTTGTGTTTTTTGATGTAGTTGTCGATCAGACTGCGCCAGGAACACATGTTTGGCTAACACTCGAAGAATATTTTGTGTTAAAAATGTTTTTTATTTTGTCTCATAGTATATTTTTTTTCTTTTATTAAAAAATGGTTTTTTATTCTCTTTATTTTTCTAAAAAACATGGCCTAATTTCTAAGCCAAAGATGGATAGCTTTATGTTCTTCTAATAATAAAATGGATTTTTTATTTTATATTTATTTATCTAAAATTATTAAGCGAAAGATAGACAGCTTTACATATGTATGTATGTTGATGAAATGAAAATAAAAATAGCGTATATTACTAACATTTTTATATGGCTGTAAATAAATAAATTCTCTCAACTTATTTTCTCTCTCTTACTCACAAATCCATAACCAAAGGCATGTGTTAACCTAGAGGAAAATTGTTAGTAATAATTTCAAGTCTACTTATTAACCCAATGATATGTATATGTGATCGGAAAATATAGAAAAATTGTACTGCGCTAAATCCTAAAGACACCGTATTTAACTTCGCAAGTATTCTTCCAAAATTCGAAATCATTTCTCATTGGCATTAGTGAATACTACTGTGATATTTCTTTGGGTGTATAATTCAAGTCTGAAAAAAGCGACGTGAACTTCTTCTTTAAAAGCTGACAAGATTTTTACGCTCTTTTTAACGAACATTCTTAATGTTCGTGTCCTATGTGTGTAAAAAGCCGAAGATGTTCTTCCCCTGAGGGACATTGGTGCCGACGTCTGTTTTTAACACCAGAAAAATAAATAAAAGTGGTCAAACAACAAAAACGCACGATGAGAACAACGCATTGTTACGCTCTTGGTTTCTTTAACCTTCCCTTCTACCTTTCCCCCCGCGTCATGAAATATTTTTGAAAAATATTCCAAAAAATGTTAAAATGCGCATTCTTTATACTTTATTTTCTTTGCTCATACTCAGTAATGACACATACTGTTGCCTTTACAGGTCTCCTGTGATAGTCTGGCACAATTTTAGCAGCTCATAATGGATCACACCATATTAATCCCATTAAATAGAAAACACTAAGTTGACGCAATGATCATCCCGCTTGGCCTTAGATTTTGATCACTACCTGCACTTCACATTTGATTTCTTATACTTGAGGTTATTGTGATGAATCCATTTTTTGTTGCCAGTGATAATTCAATGCAAAAATGATTGCCTTTTAAAGCAAACAAACAGCATTTTAGACATGCAAAATTGTCTTTTAATGTCTCTTGGCTTGAGTTCATGTGGCACCAAATTTCCTTGATTTTTAATAGATCCTGTTGCTTTTAAATTCTTTGAAATAACTGCGTGCGTCTCGCCTAATGTTTGTGTAAGCTCCTCTTGCGTCTGATACGAATATTAATCGTGTGATGTTTCCAATTTATGGTCTTCAAACTTTTTTGGCAATTCCGGACGTGATTTATCGTTGATGAAACCCGTAAACCACTCGATCTATTGTGTTTTGATAGAGCATGCTCACCGCATAATCCCACAAGCAAACGACAAATAGCACGTGCAGCTTTCTTCACAAGTAAACTAGAACTATTATGAAGTTTTGCATGTTTTAAACAAATCAAATTATTTAAAAACAATTGTTGTTTTGTGTTCATCTCCACTGTAGATACTGCGTTAGACAACGATACGATTTTTAAGACATACGATACAATTTTTTAAGGTTAAGAATGATTTGATTGATTGATTGGTAAATTTACTCACATATTTAATACATGAGGTATGGTTTTAGGTACGCACGGGATTTTGGAGTACAACCAAGCAAACATTTTATATGAAAGGGTCGATAATTGTATACTTCTCGTACAAGTATACTTTCGAAACCGCTTTTTTAAGTATGAGTTAAACTTTATATTATTTCTTTTGTGTAGCCAACTCTTCTATTCAGTTTCCGATAACTTTTTGATAAACGTTTATCGCTCTACCGCAACCACATTAATTTTTACTCATCGATCTTTAATTATACTTAATAAATAATAAATACTTTTATTAATTAATTATACTTAATAAAATATACTTAATAAAAATAATTAACTTAATAAAATCAAATGTAAGCCTAGTATGGAGAAAACTGATTTAAATAGACTCAAATTATTGTACAAACTATATCTCTAAGACGTTTGTTTTTCCCGGAAATGATTAAAAGGTATTGAATAATCATTGATAGAAGGTGTGTAAGCTAGTTGAAATGATAGGCAATTCAAAAAAAATGTTTATATCGCATATTGACCGAAAATTTTTAGATAAGGGAGCTGTGCTTGCAATAGAACACACTCAGCAACGCTAATAGTTTAAAAAATTATCACATGAATTGATCGATCGTGTCGAAAACAGACATAAAGAGTGTTCTCTTCAGACAAAAGCATTATTTGTGTCCTTTAGGGATGCCTGTTGGCTTATTTTTATTGGGCATCAAGAAAGTAACGTCATATTTGGCGAAAAGTAAAATGCTATTTCATCAAGCCAATGTACCAGCTCACATATTCACTAATTGCAATGTAAAAAATTCATAAAATTAATTTAATACTGCTTCAGCACTCACCTTATGTGCAAGATTTAGTTTTCGTGAAATTTTCTTTATTATATACAGGATAGCGGAGTTATTGAAGGAGCCAGAAGCAAATTACATTGAGAAATCAACATATCCTTTTCTAAATCTGTATCATTTTCTTTGATAAATAGATTGGTAAGTATATTTATAGGTCAACGAGTACTTTAAGGTTGAACTTAAGTAATTGTCTTATCCGTTTTGAATTCCAAAACAGACAGAGGCATTAAACACATTTATAAAGATTTGCTGGGTTATTCAGATTATTCGTAAAATTAAAGAATGATGTGATTGATGTGATTAAAATAAAAATTAATTAAAAAACGGAAATCTTTCTTAATTTTTCAAAATGATTGAAATGTAATTGAAAACAATAATGATTCCTGTCATTAAGCGATAATGCTAATGTCAATTATACTTTCTTTTATAAATAAAAAAACTGAGGTTTCCAATACATAATAAATTGCGATAAATATAGATTTTTATAAAAAATTGCTCTAAACAACAAAAATAACGAATGAATATTAAATTTGTTAAACTGTTATTAAATTAAAAACTTTTTTAAAGCGAAGAAAATAAACGTTATAAAAACTTTTACCGGTTTCATGTGTAACATTTATTAAATTACGAATAAAACGGTAATAATAATAAGGGAAGTAACAAAGGAAATTGTTTTTAAAGACTTTCTCAACTCCACTCTACACTCACATAAAATAAAATAAACAACAAACCCACAACATTTGTTTACCCACACACGCACTACTTACTTATGCACCAATGTAAAGTAAATATCGTAAACACATACACATTCACAGTCAAACACACACAATAGGAAATGTCAACACAACACAACACAAATCACTTTCACTAATTATTCTTTAATTTGTTTCAAGTTCATATAGGAAAACTTACCACTATAAGAGGGAATAAGATGGATAGAGAGAGAGAATAGTATTGTTGTTTGTGTAGTTATAAAGTTGAGTTTAGCTTAGTTTCAAATTGTAACATTAGTTTTTTTGTTTTCTTCTATTTAGGAGAAGGTGAAATATAAGGCGAATTATATATTTGGTGCTGAGTGTTCTTTTTTATTGAATTTCAAAGCGAATTCATAGAAGTAATGTTACAGCCTAATCTGTTGTTTTTATTGCTTTATGATCAGTGTTGCCACAAAAAAAAAATATTGTAACCAACATTTGTGAAAAAAATCACCATATAAGAAAAAAATTATCCAAAATTTTAAATTCAGTTTTTTTATTTTATTTTTTCAAATTTAAATTATAATTAATACAACAGAGTAAAAAAAAAGAAACAAAAAATAACAAAATAAAATTTTTGTATTACTAATTAATTAACAAAACAATAACCAAATTTATTTAGTTCATTATTTTTTGTATTAATTTTTGCTGTTGTTAAATTCAGGTCCTTTCGAACAAAGCACAAAAAAATATAAAGTATTTCGTCAAAGAAATTCCAATTTGTAGCGTTTTTGCAAGCATTTGAAGCAGAAGAGAAAGAAAAGAGACCAACCAGTTTTGTTATTATATTTTATAATTATTATATTGTTATAATCGTTTTATATTAAGTTTACATAAAAAGTTTAGTTAGTAGAAGAGGAATTCGTCCCTCCTCATATTTGTCTTTGAAATGAGTAAAAAATATTATTCACAAATTAAATTACAAAATAATTTAAATTTTAATTTTTATGGATATTGCATTACACAATATTTTTTAGTTTTAACTTTTTACATGCCTAATAGATGAAACAATGGCAACACTTGACTGCTCCCACCCATCCATCCATGTTTGTTTATGGTGAACTTGTTGGAACCCAATGGCATCACTAATGGAGGTGAAAATTACTTCTAGACACGCACCTGTTAATTCGCCACTAATAGTACAGTGATTTATGGTAATACAGTACCTATTTCGAATAACGGCACTTTGGTTAATTTCAATTTTATTCACCACACCGGGCAAATTCATCACACTTTGTAAAACTTACCACCCTAGGAACTCACCACACCTAATAAATTCACCACATTTCCCGAAAATTCACTAAAAAGTAAAAAATAATAATTTTGGGGGGTGGTGGTGGGATGCCAAAAACCCACACACAACCAACCAAACGCAACCAACAAACAAACCAACCCCTGCCCGACGAAGATGCACATTCGGAATGACAAACAAACACACATAGAAAGAAGAAAACCTACCTACACAAACAACACGCACGTACTAGCGATAAAAATCCCCTTAAGCTCAAGTGGGCTTAATTTTTTTATTTAAATCGTTAGCGAAAAAAGAATGTGCGAATTACAAACGTTTATTTTTTGAACGAACGAACAAAAACGGATTTTTCAACCCATCAGTGTTGCCAGGAATGTTTTTTTTTTAAATCAACTGAAAAAATAATCACACAAATAGGAAAATTTTACAAATTTTAGAAATAACCAAACGCGGCAACACTGATTATGATCCAGTTTGTTTATGTTTTTTACTTATTATTTATTCTTTCAAATTTAAACAATATAAAAAATTTATATAATCTTATCACGTATTATTTGCTTCTATCAATATTAGAAGTGTTGCTTATGTTTTCAATTTTTTATTGTAATTTAAAGTTTTTTTATAATACCCCCAAATTTTAAACATTTGAAAATGCTATTTTAAAAATAACGGTTCTCTTGCTTATTCAAATTTACCAGCTTGTTACCAAATAATGCAACACTACATAAATACTGTAAAAATACAACTATGTGGTAGGTAAAAAAAAACGCGTGGTTTTTCTCCTTCATTATAAACGAGTTTTCTTTGACTTTTTTTATTACCACTAGTTACTCGTTCATTTAGTCGGAAGAAAAAATTTTTTGCTACAGACGGAATTTCAGCAGCAAGATATTTTTCAATTATTTTTTTCGTATTTTTCTACAATTAATATAACTAATAAAGCCAGAACATGTAAAAAAACATAAAGTACATTGCAAACGTTGAATATATTGCAAAATAAATTAGTGAAACACCCATAAAAGAGAGTAACAATAAAACAAATTTTTTTGACGGCAACACAAAAAAATCATTGAACGCGAAAATTTTCTAAAAGAATATGGAGTAAAAAAGTGAAAAAGTACATATAGAAAAAAAAACGTGTAAAAGTATTGGAAAATTAATAATAAAAACAAAAATAAATGTAGACAATAAAGGAAGATAAAAGCATGATAAAAATAAAATACAAAAATAAATAATTTAAAAATATTAAATTATTTCTTGAATTAAGCAAAGGACATTCAAGGAGAATTAAGAGGAGACATCGAAAGCAGTAAAAAAAGGGAAAACGAATGAGCAAACAAAGTAACGAGTTGTATGAGGAAAGAAAGATTAAAGAGTTGTTTTTATTACGTTCAATACGAAAGAAACAGTCATAATAAAAAGGGCAGTGGTAAGCGGGTGCCAGACAAAAAAGGTTTTTGTGGCCCAAAAAAAGGAAACCCCAATACGATTTCTCTAATATAGCGACCGCACCCGCCAATTCAAACTGGTTGTCTCTATCAAATTTAAAGAATTGTCAAGATTCCACCACAAACACCAACATCAACCAACTCCATGCCAGTGTCCGTGGTTTGTGAGACTGCGGCAAGTGTTAATGCCGCCCTAAGGGAATCTTTGGGTAATGGTGGAGGCGGTGGAACTTGTTCGGCAGCTGCTAATGCGAAACAATCATCCCAGCCAGACGACAGCAAACAGAATGGTTCATCAAACAACAGCGACGATATTGATTCATTGCATGGCAAATTGGTAGCTTCAGCCAAAAGAGTTTTACTCTCAAAAATCGACTACGAAGAAGTTACAAATTATGGCCAGTCAGTGTTGGATAGTTTAAAATCAAAATATATTGTGCTAAAGTCAACAGGAAGCAATAATAATAATTCCATGGAGAATGGTCGTAGTTCCCCAGCAACCTGCAATAATAATGGCGCAAACGGTGACAGCGCAGCCGGTAAGTGTACGTGTATTTTTGTTTTTTATTTTTATTTCCCTTTTGTATTCTCATCCACTCGGAAATATTTTGTAAATATTTATGCTGAGCATACGTGGTTTGTGCATTGGCAAGAAGAGAAAAGATATGCGATGCATATTGAAAGAGTGAATGAATACGAATGATTTTTTTGTGAGTGTTTTTTTTTTTCTCTGCATAAACAAAATCCAGTTACATTAAGAAAACACAACAGTGTTGCCAGATAGAAAACATTAAATAGTATTGCTTAATATTAATTCTTACAACGTTTAAAGGAAAGCACGTTATTTAATAAAAAATCACGTGCATTTATGTTTTTATTTCGATGTGCGTTTTATTTATGCATACATATGTATATTTATGTGTATACAGTGCGTATGCTGTTTTCATTTTGTTTTTATTTCTTTGTTCTTTGAAAGATGAATAAGCCCACATACTAAAATTTCAGTTCGCTTATGAATCATTCAATGTTATTCTTTTCAATCATTATCTACATAAACAAATATTATATCATTTTACTGTTAATATTATCGTTTAATTAACTAAAGAATTGTAGTAAAAGATTTTAATGTTATGGTAATCTTACAAAATAATAGGAAAATATACTGAATAATTGCTGAATATTCAATTATTTTTGCAATATTGTTTTAAAAACACATGTTCATTTTAGTGTTATCAACTTTAAAATATTAAATCGTTTAAGACAAAAAGATTTTTTACATAAAACATCTGCAATTTTCTTAAATGACATAAGTACATGACTATTAAATATTTATATTTACAATACCGGTGGTTACATTCGTAAAATTTTTAACTATTATGTCTATTAAATATGAAGATAAATGTACTTGAACTAATTTTTATAGAGTAAAAATTGCTTTGGACTCGTTAAAAAATATATTAGATATAAGTGAGAAGCAACTAATTATTTTACTATGAAATTAGTTCCTTTTAAACGTAAAGAAAATGTTTAAAAACAACACTAAGACGTAATAACTTTTTATTGTCTAAACCTAACTTAATTTCTATTGCCCTTCCGTAATAAGGAATTTTAAGTATGATGGCAAATCATTTTCTCCTTTATTGTTAAGATAACTGTCAAATGTCATTTGTGCAATCAATTAAAACGATTATTGTGATATCTTACGAAATGTTTGATTTCCTTTCGCGATATAGTAGTAGTGTGTAGTATAGCACATTTGATGTTCAGCCATATTTGATTCCATTGCTTCTGAGTTCAATTATTCCACATTTTTAAAATTTACAGTAAAGTAAAAAGTATTATTTTGTGTCTATACTTTCAAACCCATTAGACTGTCAACTTATTAACGTAAAAACCTGGTTGTCTCAATACCCAAAATAGTACAGTACAGCATTCAAAGGAGACCTAATCTACTTTCAGCCGTCTCTATATTAATCGAATATTTATAATCTTTGCATACGATATTCATTAAGTCCTCTACTAGACCGTATATCACATCTTCCCTCCTTTTCATATAGCATGATTCATCAGAATTTCTATTGGATTAGAAGCACTAATAAATAATATATTTAAAATTGTTATTGATTTTATGCAAACACTTTTTTCATTAAAAATTTTTTCAAGTGGCTAAATAATAGCTAAATTGGCAACATTCTTCATCTTTAGAACTCATGGCTGGCAACGTTGTCTCTTAAATATTCTTTCTGCTTCTTCCATATATTATAATTTTCTTTTCTACCTTCCATTTTCCATCGCGTACGCATTATTTTATTTTCTATTTCCATACATAAACACTAAACTTTCCCAAAAATTGCAAAATGTGCTCAGTACTACAAAAACTACAATACAAAACAATGAAAAGAACAAAAAGATATTAAGAATTTACCATGAAAAGAAAATATGAAAATGACAAGTGTGTTTCGATGGAAACGTCAAAAAAATAAAATGGCACAAAGTACAAAAGAAACAAAGAAGAAAACCCATGAATTTTCTCAACATCGAAAAAAGACAAAGTCATAAATAGCTCCTAGGAAAGAAAAATATGTGAAATTGGTGTGTGCGTAAAGAACTATTGAAAGAAAATTCAAGAAATCCATTGAAAAATAAAATGAAAGGGAAATCTAAAATAAATACTACAGAAAATAAAATTGAAAATTTGTTATCGTAATATCGATTGATACCATAAAAAAAATAGAAGAAAAAAGTTGTTTGTTTAATTGTTGTTTTCTTATGAATTGACCTTAACGCTGCTGCAGCAGTACTGATGAAATGAAAGTTTGGAGTGTTTTTGTTTTAGAAACAATGCGTGCCATCGCATTGGATTATTTGGCATTGTGGCTTTTATATCGTTTCATATTGAAACCACTGTATAAATTATTAAAAAAGTTTTACTATTTATATTGTAAATTCTTTCATCGTACATATAGTAATAATTATGAATTATGTTATTTTTGTTCTTGCTCCATATACGACTGTTTGTGCTACAATAACGATGATAACAATTACATTGCGACAACAGATGCCAATGGTAACAGTACACCCGCTGGTAATAGCGGCGTTGGTGGGACACCAACAAAAAAACAAAATCCAAATGAATTACCTGCCCCTAAACGAATACTCTATCCGAGAGAAAATGTACGTATTGGCTGGAAAGCTACTGGCCGCAAATGGGAAGTTGGTGTTGGCATGACGAATGTGGGCAATACTTGTTATTTGAATTCCACATTGCAAGCGTTATTTCATGTACCCTCATTGGCCAATTGGTTAATGTCGGATAGTGCACACATGGAACGTTGCGAATCTACAGATGCAGGCTGCATTATTTGTGCAATGGCCAAGACCTTGCAAGAATCACAAAGAAGCCAGTCGGCCATACGTCCCTACTATGTTTATTCAAAACTGAAATCAATTTGTAAACACTTAGTGATGGGTCGCCAAGAGGATGCCCATGAATTCTTACGTTACCTGATGGAAGCTATGGAAAAATCATATCTATCGCGTTTTCGTAACTATAAAGAATTGGATCAATATAGCAAAGAGACCACGCCACTTAATCAAATTTTGGGTGGTTACCTAAAGTCTGCCGTACGATGTTTAGCCTGCAACCATGTTTCAGTTACGTTTCAACATTTCCAAGACTTACTTCTGGATATACGTAAAGCAGATACAGTCGATGAAGCCTTAGAGGGCTACTTTTCACGCGAACGTCTGGAGGATATGGGTTACAAATGTGAAGCTTGTAAGAAAAAGGTGAGTGAAATCATGACATACAAGTCAGACAATTTTTATAGAAAAATAAAAGAATTTAAAATATTCAACATCGTTACGAAATAAAGTAATGCCAATAGTGTTTTCTTGACGATTCTTTACCATCAATGTTGTTCATCTTACATCATTTATGAAAATCATTGCATTTAATACAAGTTTCTTCCACGATATTTCAGGTTTCCGCCACAAAACAATTTTCTTTGGAGCGTGCACCAATTGCCTTGTGTATACAATTGAAACGTTTTTCAATGTTAGGCACCAAGTTAAATAAACAAATTACAATTAAACCGAGACTGGACCTAACAAAATTTGCCTCTCGAAAAACTCCCGGCGAACAGTTAACTTATCACTTAGTAGCGATGGTAACGCATTTAGGGGCATCACAACATTGTGGCCACTACACAGCAATCGGTTTAACAGAATCGGGTACATACTATAACTATGATGACAGTTATGTGAGACCCATATCAATGCAGAATGTCTGCAATACCAATGCCTACATAATATTCTACGAAATGGATACACAACCACCAAGAAATGTTACGAGCACTCAAGTGAGTGGAGCCCAGGCAACAGCGGTGTCCGGATCAATGGTAAATCAAAAGGATAACGCGGGACAAGCCCTTAAGGTCAATGGACATATTAACAGTAATGGTCCACAAAGAATAATCGGACCCCAATTACCCTCCAGTTACAATACAAATGTTAATGCTGGTTCTGTGACATCCTCTTCTCCCTCTCCGCTTTCGAATGGTGGCAGCAAATTACTTTTAAATCGTAATTCAACTTCCACTTCTCTAGCATCCAGTTCTTCTAATTCACTGAATAGTGGTGGTAATAGTAAAATAATGATTCATTTTAAAAATAATACCAG
The DNA here is from genome assembly GCA_936449025.2 of Sarcophaga subvicina. Lineage (NCBI taxonomy): Eukaryota > Metazoa > Arthropoda > Insecta > Diptera > Sarcophagidae > Sarcophaga > Sarcophaga subvicina. Next base: position 107,027,805 of record OW388083.2, on the reverse strand, counting down.
CAGCAGTAACTCGTCAAATTTGGTTAAAACAAGTGCTGCAACTTCATCAATTACCAGTGCCTCGGCCACTTCTACTTCTAGTTGTTCGACGTTCGATAACTTGAAGAACGGCAATAGTACAACAAACTATAACGGCAATGGTCTCCACTTACCGGGAACCGGGAAATTTCAAGAATCTGCGAACACGAAGTATACATTGGGTATCACAACAACTAAAAGACAAGTTAATAATATTAAAAACAGTAACGAAAGTTCCTCCGATGACGATGACGAAGATGAGATTGTAAGCTCTTCAACATCATCACATAACGCTACGCAAGCCACACTGCCAAGTATGCCTAAATTGGGTGTCGATTCATCCACCAACACAACATCATCAACATCTTCATTGAACGCTCCTTCGACAACAACACCGACTAAAACCTTAGTTAATGGTATTGTTAAAAAATCACCTGCCCCAATTAAAAGCCTTGTACCCTATGGATCTGAAACGGACGATGAAACTGATGTCTGCATGGCAACAGCTACAAAAGCTACACCTGCATCAACAGAACAACAAAAGCGTTTGCTATTACCCAATCCTTTAAAACGAAGACAGAGTTCTTCATCAAGTAGTAGTAGTTCATCAGATAATGATGTCCACACTAATGACAGAGATATGAAACCAACGAATGGTATTAAAATTAAAAAAGCTGCCTCATCAACCTCCAATAATAGCGTTAACTCCAAATCACCAACAAAAACAGTGGATTCGCAGAAAAAAGCCTCAGATACTATAGATGAAATTTTTAATAGCATTAAACGTTCAAATAATACAAACAATAATATTAACAGCACTTCCTCTAGTATTTCATCGTTAAAGAAAAAATCACAAAATCAACAATTTACCGTTACCTCAACCACTACCACCAACTCAGCTGACTTTTCAACATCCTCCTCGGAGTCGGAAGATGAAAGCAATGCAAAATCATCAACAAGCACAAGACCACCATTCAAAAAATCACATTCTACCCCTCCATCGCCACCTGTGGTTAAAACGAACTCTGGCATTTGGCAAGTAACCTCCTTGCAACCCATAACAGCCTGCGTGAGTCCAACAGCACCAGCATCATCGACTAGCTTTGCAACACCGGCAGCCTCTGAAAAAACACCAAAAAATCCTAAAAATCCTTTCGCTAAACAACCTGCCCCTCTGGTAACAGAAAATGCCAAACGCATAAAGAAGGAGAATTCGAATAAAACTTTTGCTGGCAATGGTTATCAACGTAATGCTTCTAGCAATGAATCAGCGGTTTCAGAACTTTTAAAACAATCACATCGTGGTTACGGCGCGCCTGTCTTAACATGGAGTGGCCAACAAAGTGAAATTGATAAAGAGGTAAGTCCTTAAATATATTCGACAATTGTTTTTTATATATATTGTAAGATATATGTACACATATTTACTTTTTCTTAAATTATTTTGCATTGTCGTAATCAAAAAGCTAAATTGTTTTGAAATAAATCGTAATCTTCACATATTTTTTCCTAAAACAAATGAACAGTAAGCTTTAAATAAAGATTATTGTTGCTGAAATATCATACATTAATGGGACAATATTGATATTTTATTATAATTGTAAAAAAATACATGTTCTTCAATGTTTGAGTTACATTCTCACACATTATTACTCTTAAGTAATATATTTATAGTAAATGGTCCTTTGGTGAATGGTAAAATGTGTTTGGCAGTCATGTGTATGTACATATATCTCCGAATTTCGGTATAATAGGTGGACTGTCTCGGACTATTGCTTTGTAACGTTTTAAGCGTAACTGGTTGCCTTTAGTCAACTCCATTATGTTTGTTACTGCCCTACACAATACAGTACTTAACGGTCTAATTGTTTCAAAGCTTCGTAAAATTATTTTTTCCAAGAATTTTGTTCATCAACATGTTACGCTATCATAATCCGCTAACAGTAAACCCTATTACAAGAGTATTATCAATAAAATTTATTCTCGTATCGAAATCTGTACCAAACTTTATTACACGAAATTATTCAATGTACCATTCGAATTTCGTCTAAGAAAATTATTTATTCAGAAAATATAAATTTATCATGCTCCAAACATCGTCCAATAGAAAAATGTTAATCTTCAATATTTACCCTTGATGTTCTTAGTTGAAGAAGCGAGACAATGCAAAAGTATTTGAAATTGCCAATCTTACCTCCTTACATATCCACCAGTTCTTCTAGTGGGTACACCTTTTCTTTAGAGATCTCGACCCCTACCCGACCTCTGTTGATAAAGAACCTCCCAACTAAAAAGAGCCACTAGATGAATTTTACTTTCTTGCTTAGAAATATTATGTAACAATTCAAAACAAAAAAATTGCTTGTTACTCCTGGCAAATTTTCATGCAACTAATTTTCTTGCAAAAATAGTTTTATGTTTACAAAAGAGAAATTTTAAATTGTTTTCCTTTTTCGGTAAACAAAAACTGAGTGGTGCAAGAAAACCTAATGTATTTAAACTGGATATTTTATTTAAACTAATATTTTTAACTATATTTGTGTACATTAAGTATATTAGCATTATTATTATTGGTTTAATATAATATTACAAACTTATATAAACAAAAAAATGTATCTGCATATGTCATGAAAACAAAGCTTTATGTATATAATGTCGTCTTCTATCGGTCTTTACTCGGAATACAAAATTACTATGACCTCACAAACAAACAAATCAACTTGGACTAATGTAACTGCTACTCTTAATTTAAATATGATTTTAACGTTAATTAATGTTAATAAAAAATGTTGATATTTTATAATAGAAAATTACAATAAAACAATGAACAACCGTTTCTTCCCTATTCATATTCATATTTAGAATTTAAAATATTACATTTTAGGCCATTACAAACTTTTTGTCAGGATTATTGTCTGGCTTCACATGCCGTCTATCTTATGTACGTTAATTTTATCTATGAGCGGCGGGACATACTTCTAAAGCTTTTGCCCAAGACTATTGAAAGGGGTCGCTAAAAGAAAAGATTTTTTAAATTTATTTGTGATAAGGTTTAGTCTACACACTACTAGCTAAACTTCTTATTTTTTGTAAAAAGTATACATAGTCAAAAATCTTTACAATTGCTCACCAAATTTAATGGCGACATGAGTTATAGCTGATGTAGTATAAAACACTACAACAAAATACATAATATGCGAAAGTAGGTTAAAGCTAAGTACTGTGTACTCCTTCTAAGTTTAGACAATCTACAGTTTTTTTACTGATAACAAAAAGACTTTTGTAGAAATTTAACAGTTTGTTGTCCCTTTTAAAAATGTAAAGGATTAGAAATCATCACACATTGTGTTGTATACTTTTGTTCATATTGTTTTATGTTCAAATCTATAGAATAAACTATTGCATACGGCCGGAAATCATAAACGTATAAAAGTTAACTTTCCGTTCTTAGAACTTTACATAGCGAATTTAATTTTCTAAATATATTAAAGGATATCTGCACCAATTTAGTTTTATTGTAATTTATCTAGAAATAAATCTAAAACAATATTTTTTTTCTTTTTGGTTTTTTCTTTGTATTATTTGGTATTTTAAATTTCTTTAATTATAATTATAATTAAATTATTAATTTCTCTATATAAATTTTATCGAAATAAAATACCGTTATTAAGAAAAGTTTATTTATTTGACACCAAAATAAAACACAAAACAAAAACAAACAAAGAAAAAGAAGAGTCATTATCCTATTTTCCAATTCCCTTTTAATTTAGACTTTTTATTTGTTTGATGAGAAACGGATAGAAGACGACAGCCTTGATAATAATGTCATCGACAACAATGGTAACGACCACGATCACTGCCATGATTTCACTGATGAGCAGTTAAAATACCCCCACAAAAACAATGATGTTGATCATTATCTATCTCAAAATGAAAAACATCTAAACACTTATGATAGCAACATCAATATTACTTCTGCCATTGTCAGTAATGAACAAGAAGATATCAGTCCAAATATAACACCGATAACTTTAACAAGCTCTAACTTTAAAGAGGAAGATGGACAGGCAAGCGTTAGTATCATGGCCAATACAACAGCCGAATCATTATCACCACCAGATACTATAGATTCCGAAAATTGTTTAAACAGTACCGACGAACTGCAACAAATGATTGATGATGAAATGGAAAATATTGATTCTGGCGTTTATGCCACACCAACGTCGTCTGTTTCTGCAACAAATTTGCTTCGATTTTCATTGATATCCTCAACAACAGCTATGCCTACAACGTCTACAGCAACGCCTAAACCTTTTGAATTTGACGAAGATGCATTGGACAATCTGTAACAAGACTATGTAAAATATGTGCGGCTTTTAATTATTTTATGATTATGGTACCTTAATATGGATATATAATCAAAACTCTATGCACGATATCGCCTTCCTCACTGTTCTATACTTAAATCAAAATACACATTCAAAATACCAGCACCAGTGTGAACAGCAAATAACAAATTTTATTAACAAGACCTTGAAAGTAAAGGTTTTGTACGAAAGTTACAATAACAATTTGCCAATGATGATGTAGGCCAATGGAAAATCAAAAATTGTAAGGATAAACAGCACGAGTTCGATATAGGATTTAAACACAACTTTGAAGTTAAAAACAACATATTCTTCAGAAATTAAATTTTCATTCAATAAGATCATTATTAGTGGATTGATTTATTGTTTCACTGCTTGATAATATTAACAACGCATATTTTCTTGTCTCGTAATTTAATGATGTGACGTGTGATGGGTATTTGGTGGTAAAGCATTTTTAGTTGAGTCGTTATGAGTTGAAAATGGCTTTCCTATCTATCATAGGTAATTTCTTTTTTTTTTATATATATATATTTTTATTATCATTGTTTGTTTTATTACATGTTATTTTTATACAACTTTTAGTTCTTCATTCCAGTAAAATACTTTTTACTTACTGATATTAAAAAGTTATTATTTATAATGTGGTCTTTTTTCCAATATTATTTATGATTATCTTAAGCTCCTTTGAAAAAGTTATATGTTTTTTATTGTTTTATTTATCAAATACTATAAAAAAATATGTAACTTTTACATCGGAATTGTGGAACTGTGAGCCAATTACCAAATACGTTTTTTAGATTTTAATTTTTTATTACAGTTACACGGAAACATTTAAGTATTCACACAAGGCCTAAATTTAAATTAAACCTAATGACTTTTCTCAATATGCGTTACACAGTTTCCATTTGGTACTTGCCAAAAGGAAAATCTTTAAACAGAAAGAAAATCTATTGAAAAAGAAAATGGAATTGTGAAAGGCTCTGCAGGAAGCGGGCACACGTTTAGCAGTACAACATTGTCTAGAATGCACACAGAATTGATTGAAATCACATTCTACTTGTGTAGTAATTTAAGTCCTAAGTTAGTTTGTTAGTAAATTCTCTAAATTAATCTGATTAAATTGATCTTGTAATGGAAATTAAAATAGAAAGTTTTCACCTTTTAAGTGTTATTTGTTTCCCATCTTTATTACATTTGCAGATCTTAAGCGAAGCTCATGAACAACGACAACGTGACTGGGAGGATGAAGAAGAAAATGAAATGGATCGTGGTCGGCAGAAAAAAGTTAAAATGCCAAAAGATTCATACACCAATCATACGCCAGGTTTTAATCCATTCCAAGAGCAAGAAAATCAAAAACGTTGGAAACGTTATCATCATGTAGGCGGAGGAGGCGGCGGCAGTTTTCGCCATAATTTCCAACGCAATAAATTTAAATTTCAGCGTTTTCAACATAAGTTTCCCAAGAAAAACATGAATGGTGGGGGAGGTGGTAGCGGTGGTAATGGTATTCTGAACATGAATAGACGTAATGATTCTTAACCACACTGGAAACCGATCATACTGAAATGTAAAAGATGAAATCAAGTACTTCTTATTTTAATTATAACAATTTTTTTTTTTTTTGAATATTTAAATGTATAGCCTAAATGAGAGAAATCGTATAATTCTAATTGAAACTAAAAGTAATGAAAAGTTAAAACGAGGACAAATTAATAAATTTCATATAAAGAAACCGAAAATAATTATGAATTTTTAAAGAAATAAAAAAGATTAATATATGAATATTATTATAATTAGGCTTTCTTTTTTTTTCTTTATTTCTTACAATACTGACATATTGTTATATTTTCTTACTATTATAAAAACGCATAATTTAGATTATTTAATTAGTTTTTTTTTATTATTTTTCCCCCTTTTCATTTTGTTGTGTTTAACCTTAAATTAAAAAAAAATCTGAATAAAACTGATTAAATACTTATATTAGTTAATTTAATATTAAATCATAAAATTTGGTAAACAGATATAATATATATAAAACAGATATATATATACCAACATGATTTTTATACGTTATAAAAAAATAAATGATAATTTCAATTACACAGAATATTTCTTTGTGAATTTTCCTATTTAAAAAAAGAATCAATGCGTAAATGCGCTTAAACCCTTTTTTATTATATATTTATAAGTTATAGCATGTAAGATTTGTAAATAATATTGATTATTTAAAACAAACACATGTACTTTTTAACATATACAATTATTAAATTCTAAATAGTAAAAATAAACCTCATAGTTACTTTAGTTCAAACATTTGCCTCCTCCCTATGTTTTAGAAATATTGTATTTAAAAAAAATATACGTATATAAATAGCGAACATTTTATTCCCTCGAAATTTTTTCATTTTGTTGTACAAAAGTTTAAAACATTTAGGAAATAGACAATTTATTTCGAGAGAAAACTCAAAACATACAAAATTAAATGTGAACATTTAATTCCTTTGGAATTTTTCGCTTTCTTGTATAAAACAAAAAATTAAAAAAAAACAAATAGCAAGAAAACAAATTCCATCAAATTGAAAGAATAAAGATCTGAAATTATATGATTAGATCATAATGGAATCACTTCTCTTAGGATCGGGTTGTTTTTATGCCAAGAAAGGCTTCAAAAACAATACAAAATTCAAATTAAATATGTATGCGGAAAAGTTTTTCTGATGTTCCCATCATTTTTAATATTTTCGAAATTGAATAATTACAATATTTTGTATAATAAAAATAATAAATTTAAGTGTTACTAAAAATCTAATCGTAATAACTTTTAAAAAAATGTTTGCTACATACATACATAATGTATTCTTTCAATGTAAAAGGTTTTTTTGATTGAAATAGAATTTATGTTAACAAATTATTCTACATTTTAAACATTGTGTACTGTACTATATTTTTATATTATTTAAGGCATACAATGCATTTTTTTAGAAATGTATAATTTTTTTATTTTGTTTTTCTTTTTATACTCTATATATTTATATATCTATGTATATTTTGCATTAATATATTAAATTAATATTTTAAATCAAGATAACAAAACAAAAATTCGAAAAGCAAAAACAAACAACAACAAAAAACGTTATTAATAATATTCAATTGTAAATTATATAAATCACAATTAATTAACTGAAATTAAAAACAAATCGTAACATAAAAAGAAAATAGTTTGTAAGTGTAAAATCGTTTAAAATCATATACTATATATATTAAATATACAACATATATATAAAAATGCAAACAAATCAAATTTGCTGATATCGTTATAAAACAAAAGAAGAAAATATTTAAAAGATACGAAATGATCATTTAAATTTATTATTGCAAATAATAATAATCAATTAACAAATCTTTAAACGTTATGTTTAAAATATAAACTAAAAAATTATAATAATAAAATTATAGCAGTTAAAATATAACAATTGATGTATATGGATAAAAGAAAACAACCGTCAACAAATTTATTGAATAAATAAAATATATGAAAAATATATATTTTAATGACACAAACATCTTACTATACGTTTTAATTGTAGTTTTAATTATTTATAAGCTGTTTTGATGCTTTCGCTACTTTGCTATTTCAAGCAGGTACCATGCAGTTTTACTTTTATATTTTTTTCCATCAGGATACTAATATTTCTGAATCAGTCATCCTCTCTGTACATTCCAAATATATAATAAAATAAGATTTTTAATTAAGTTTTATTATCTTAGGCTTGTTAGAAATTGGGCAGAGGACAAAGAATTCAATTAAAGACTATGATACCAAGCGAGACCCTAATCCAGCTTTAAAATTTCTTAAACAGATGCTTCTGTCCAATCTGGCAAGTTTTCCTAGGAATTTTAGGCAACCACATGTCACATGTAATTGAAAGTATTTCCACCGCTAAACCGACGTTTCCAAGTCCGTATGTGGTAGACTGTCATCTACATATTTTATCCGCTCACAGATATATTTACCTAACTACAGTTCCGCTTTTGACATCGACTACACCCTTACAAATGAGGCGACGGTATATTTAAAAAGTCGTCCTAAAGGAACCCATACTTCTATTATAAAGAGATAATAGACGTTTCATTTGACCGTTAACCTTTTCCAAAGTTTACACCGTCTCGTCGCCATTCAACAGTAATCGCTTCCTTAAAAAATTGTTTTTTTATCATTAGTTGCCTCAAAAATGGACCCACCCGTACCTGACTGATTATAAAATAATAAATTGCTCACTGTTCCATAATTTCAGTCACATTATCAGTTTCTTTAGTTATTTTTGGCACATAACAAAAATCTGACGATAATGTGCTGTAGAGATACATCTTCCTTTGCAAACGATCACAACTTCTTCAATAATTTTTATTTCTAAATGTTAACATGACAACGTTTGACCTATGTATTGTAAAGAATTGTAATCATTGGATTGCGTTAATGAAACATTTAATTTGTAAGTTTTTCAAATATTTATTTATTTTCATATTTTTTCTTTAATTGTCTCTTATTTAACTTCCTACCCTTGCTGTAAGGATTCTTCTCAAATTTCTTCTTTTTCCTTAAATGTTTGGGTATGCTTTTCAGTGTATTATTTTTATCTTTGCGTGCTTTTTTCAGATTTACTTGCTTGTCTAGACGCTCTTTCATCTTAAAGGCTTTACTCTTTTTTAACTTTTTCATAGTTTTCGTTTTCTTAAAATGGTCCAACTCTTTTTTCGATTTAATATCCAAATCTCCTAAAATATTTTTCGTTTTCTTTTTCAATGGTTTTCCCTCTTCATTATTTTCATCATTTTCGGGATCAGCAGCTGCGGTTGATTTCCGTTTGCGTTTGGCATTAATATCAAAATCCATACCGGGTATACAATTAGTACTTTGAGTTGCATCTTCATCTTCTGAATTTTTCTCCTCATCGCTATCTTCAGACTCTTGAGCACGATTTTCACCTAGTAGATTACGTTGCGCAGCCAAATCTCCTGTAGACAATTCGACAATTTTTACTTTAACATCATCATCTTCGTATTCGTCTTCATTCGCTCGATCTGCATCTGTGAGCTCTTTAAGAGGTTCATAGGACTTTTTCATGTGCTTAACTCCGTCCTTAATTTCTTGACGAATACGTATACGTTCCTCTTTCAGATTACGTTCCAACTGTTCCTGGGCTTTTTTACGTCTCTCATTTTTTCTCTTACGAAAGCCCGTTAAAAATTCCCTATTTAAAAAAGTAAAAATTATTTCATTAATAAAGATCAGAAATGAAGTGAACGGTTGCAGAAAATCATGAGATTAAAATGGTTAGTGAAAGTCTGACTCCGACAGTTTTGTAAGTACGAAGAAATATAATCACATCACGACTGATATTTTTGATTTACCACCACTATAAAAACAATACTTCACAGTCCACAGTATTCATATTAATAATGAATATAAGTGCAATACAGTTAGACTTGCCGAAATCTTCAGGACAATCCACTCTGTTCCTGTTAACAACCTTTTTCTATGTGATTACTATGTCTAATCATTCCAAACACGTTCTGTTTCAGAAGAGGAATCTGTTCGATTTGTTTTTCACATATGCCAACCTGATCAACTACGAACAATAACTGTCATTGTTCGATGTACTGGATCTGTTAAAAAGTATATATGTATTTTTATAAAACTTACTTTCTTTTTTGGGGATCAAAAACAATTTCTAATTTCTTTTTTGGAGCCTTTTTCCGAGCCATTTTTCTAATTTTTCCAAACTATATTTTTATTTATGTTTACTTTAATTAGCACATGTTATTCTCTCCCCAAACTGTCAACTAAAGAGTAATATTTTTAGAAAATGACATTTTAATTGAGTGATTTACTGTAGTATACCACACTAATGCTTCTTCTTATGAAACTAAAAATCGTTCGATAACTTTCAGCTTTAATATAGAATCTTAATTGTCATGAACTATTTTCTTTTCGCGCCTTAAATATTTTTGGAGTGTTTTACTTTATGTTACAAAATAAAAATAAATAAAAGTATAAATATTTATGCTTAAGTAAGCATTATAAAACAATAAATCGTAAATTTTACACATTTTATTATATTAAAGAAAGAATTTTAATTACATTATGGAAGTGGAACACAATAGTTCTATGGAACAAAATACCAGCATGGAAGAGTTAAAAGTGGATGAAGATGAAAGTAATAAAGAAACATCTATGGAGGAAGATATATTAGGTGCTCAGAGTTTATTAATGTCTGATTCAGATGAAGAGAGCAATCAGAAGACAGACACTACCAATAATAGCCCTTTTAAAAAGATAAGCCCCAAACGATCAAAACGAATTCTGGACAGTGATGATGAAAAAGAGGAAAATCCAGCAAAGGACGAAGCGGTAGAGATCAATTCCATAAAAAGTAAAAACAAAATTTCAGCTTTAATTGATTCAGATAGTGACCAAGATGAAGAAAAAACAGAAAGCGAAACAAAACTCCCTACAAAGGTCTTAATTGATAAGGAAACAAATGTTGATGAGACACAAAAAATAGATTTCAAACAAATAAAACAGGGTTTAAAGAAAAAGTCGAAGAAAACCTCTAAAAAAATTTCTCCTGAAATTCAAACAGATGAAAAATTTGTTAAGAAAACAAAGAAAAAATCAAACAAGACCAAAAAAGACAGCGATCTGGAAGGTTCAAGCGAGACATCGAAAAAGAAATCAAAGAAAGTAACGTCGTTGATAGATAGTGAAACGGATGAATCGGCCACGCATACAGAAAATGATAACGAAGCTGATGATAATGAGGAACATTTAAAAGAAAAGGGAAAAAAACCAAGGGCTGTAAGAGTATGTATAGCATATGTATTCGTTAAAAGGTATATTTAGAAAATTAATGTCTGTCTTTTAAATTAATATTAATACAGGCATCCGCCAAAAAGGCCTTGGATGAAATGCAAGCCATACAAAGTGAACAACAACGTTTACACCGAGAAGCACATATAAGGTAGTAATCTATAAAAGATATTCATTTTACAATTAAAATTTTGAACCTTTTTAATAAAAAATGCATTAAAAGGACATCAAAGGACAACTCAACTCAGTTAAAGGTGAACGTTTCGAGAATGTGTAATTAAAGTATTATTAATTTTATTTTAGTATACCCTACCATAAACCAAAAAAACATACTCTGGAGGAATTTCTTAAGAGACGTACTATTATACAACCACCATTGCCAGCGAGTAATGATTGTACTGCCGCAACAGTTTTACATGCCAAAAGTCTAAAAATGACACCTGAAGAATTAGAAGAATATGCGTAAGTTATTTAATATTTTCTTTTTAAATATACATATACGAGTATGTAGAAGAAAATAAAAGAAGTAAATATTAATATAATGATTAACTTCAATTTAGTAAGCTTATGGAGGAACGCGAAAAGGAAGCTACAGAATTCTTTAAATCTGAATCGGAGTCTGAAGAAGAGGTATTTAAGGACAATGAAGGAGTTCTGGACAAGCTATCAGAAAACCAGCAAAGTAATGATAATAAATTTACCTCCAGAGAAGCGTTAAGTAAAGCGGAAGCAGAAGACTCCCCTCAGATAAATACTGCCATAGGGGAAGAAATAAAAGAAAATTTGGATGGAGTACAATTAACGGACGAAGAATTGGCAGAATTACTGGCAGAACAAAATCCGATATTAGAAGAAAAAAACAATGATATGCAAGAAAAGCCTACGTGCTCCAAAGTTCTTATAACAGAAGTAATTGAATTGCCCAAATTAGATATGAATACCGTACGCTTTAGTCCGGTTAAAAAACCTACTCCACGTCAATCTTTAAATATTAAAGAATTATTAAGGCAGAAAAATTTGTCTGGCAGTCCCTCGCTAAGCGGTGATCCTAATAAGTTAATCGATTTAGAAACAGGAAATTTAATTGAAAAAAAACCAACTGGCATTGAAAATCTTATGAAACGTTTAATGGCAACGGTTAAACATAAAAAATCAAAAAAGTCCGAAATTTGTAATATACTTTCAGTTGAAAACGGTAAACTGGAAATGTCGAAAGTTAACGTAAGTCTAATAGAAACGAAAGATTTGCAAAAGGAACCAAAACCAGGAGCGGCCTATTTTGAGTTGCAAAAAAATCTCAAAGAGATTATCAAAAAGAAACGTTTGGATGAATTAAATAAAAAGCAAGAGGATGAGCTGGAATACAGTAAATGTTTAGCAGATGATGGATACGATGAGGAGCTTGTCGATAATGCAGAAGAGGCTGCACAGGAGGAGATGGAAGAAAATGAAATGGAAGGGGAAACTAATGAAAATGAGCCAGACGTTAAACTAAAGAATAAAGTTATAGTGGTAAGTATTAATATGTCAAATAATTAAATATAAACAAATTGATGTAATTGAAATTAATCAAAAAAAAAAAAGGTTGATGACGAAGAAAATGCTTTGGTAGTTGAGGAAGATGAAGAAAATGAAGAAAGATTTGAAAACGAAGAAGATATTGTAGATCTTAACAGTGATGAAGAGGATGAAAATCTAGATAATGACTATGAGAAAGAGGATGACAATGATAGCGAAGAACCCGACGATGAAGGGGAGGAGGATAATAGTGATGACAATAAAAAAACTATAGAATTCACACAAATTTCAGAACGTAAAAACCGTATTATTAAGCCCTTGAATGACTCCGATGACGAAAATGATAAAGATGATATTGACTTTTTAAAAACTCAACCTCCCGCAACACAACCGCCTTTATTCGATACTCAACCATCGCAAAAAGCCAGTTTAGAAGATGAAGAGACAGAACTAATAGATCTTTGTTCAGGTACTTTTGATGCGACTCAAAAGACGACTTCAAAAGCTGCTCTTATGTCCCAAATACCTCTCACACAAAATAATGGACACACTATGAATGATAATGAATTAATTGAATTATGTTCTGGAACCTTTGATGAACCAATAGGAGAATCGCCAATGCAAACACAATGTGATGAAACTTCGGATAAAGTAAAACCAAAGTGCAATAAAATACTGTCTAGTGATGAAGAGGATTGTGATGAGGATGATCAAGAAAAAAGCACCAGAAATAAGGGCAGAGTTAAAAAATTAACTAAAAGAATTTCAAAAAGGAAGGCAAAACTAGGATTTTCTGATGACGAAGATGAGGAGGATGAGGATATCGTCGACTCTGAAGACTGTGAAGAAGATGATGTTAATGAAGAAGAACTAACCGAAGAACCAGAAACATTTGTTGATTACGATTCGGAAGAAAATGAGATTCTAGTGCAAATGACTAAAAAGGACAAAGTTAAACAGGCTAAAAACTTTGTAGAAAACGAAGCTGAACTCTCTGAGTCAGATTGGGGCAGTGCCGATGAAGATGAAAAGAATTTGGATGCATATGATATTGAATTGGGCGATGAGGATGAATTTGATAAAGACAAATTACAAACAGAACTTGGCAAAATTCATGCGTAAGTTTATCGTAATTGTTAAAACATTTTCAAAATTTTATTTCTACTTTCAGTCGCAAAATGTTGGATGAGGATATACGCGAAGTGCGTAAACTTCAAGATATGCTCTTCGAAGATGAAGAAAGAGATGGTGTGGGCAGACAAAGAACTTTTAGATGGAAAAATGCCGAAAGCGGGTTTAGCTTAGAAGATGGCCACCAATTAGAACCAACTGGTGATGGTGAAAATGGTGATAGTGGTGATGAAATAAATGAACATCAATGGCGTAAAATTCGTTTCGAGCGTGAACAATTTCTCAAAGAACACGGTCTTAAGCCAGGATCACAAGATATGTCTACTGTTGTAATGAATAATGCAACGCAATCAGTTAATAGCGTGGTTTCGGCAACAACTGCAACAACAACGAAAAAGTTACAGATTATAACAACAAAAAAGACTTCAGTTTCTATATCTAATTCCAAAAAGTCTTCGCCTTTTCTTATATCGAAAGGTATTGGTGCCATGAATAAGAAAAGTATTCGTGGTTCATTTTTAGTCCGTGACAAAGAAACTCTTAACAAACTGGCCGGTATTACAAAAGGCACAGCTGCTGCAATTGCCGGCTCTGAAATGGATGAAACAGTAGGTACTGTATCCATTAAGAATATTAAACCGAACAATTTTGTATTTGCTACACTAACCGAAGAAGAACATGAAAGTCTTAAACGAAAGGCCGACGATTTAAATAGTAGTGGCGAAAATGGTAAAAACTTTATGAAAAAACCGAAATTAGAACCGCGCCGAGATAAATGCTTAATAGATCAATTATTATAGGCGTTAAGGGACATTGAGGTGTGTAATATCAATACATAACTAAGAGTTTCATAACATAGTTTGGAGCGTAAGGTAGAGTTAAGATAATTTTATGGTAAAGATTTTAAATAAAATTAAAAAATTTATATATAACGACAAAAAATTTAAACAAATAACGTGAAAAACTGTTTTATCTTTTACTAAGCATTGTACATAATACATACAAACGCTTATATGAATGTTATCTTTTTAAAGATATTGTTTTATTGGAAAGCTATCATTCAATATAAAATTACCCGCCTAAGATATTTTAAAACCCTTTCCAAAATTTCTGTGTTGATGAAAGTGATTGTCTATAAAATGCTATATCATGATTAAAGACTCAAACCCAATTTATTCATTTACCTGGATATACGTACATATGTATGTACATTTGTATTATCTAATCACCGTTTTGTTGCTTAATACGACAAAAAGCTTTAAACAAATTTAATGAATGAAGGGAATGCCAATAGTGCGACCGGTCAACAAGTTTTATTTAATACCTAATAGAGTAGTGATAATAAGCAGAAAGAGAATACGTGAACATTTACTGTAACGCTTCAATAATTCAACATGAGCCTTGTGTGGACTTTAATTGATGCCTTTCTTTTGATGGAAATAGTGTTTATTGTAATATTAACACTTCCAATATTTGGTGCAGCTTCATGGAATCGTCTATTTAAATCGAAATTCTTGGCTACTTTCTCTAAAAAGTCTAAAGCATACATTTACATTATAATTGCCGTCCTTCTATTGGTTCTTCTGGAAGCCATAAGAGAAGTGTCAAAATATAGGAACGAAAAATTGGATGATGAAGTTGCATTAGATGTGAAAATGCAACATAGTATGCGTCTGTTTAGAGCGCAACGAAACTTTTACATCTCCGGCTTTACAATTTTTTTAGTTTTGGTTATAAAACGTTTGGTTGTTTTAATTACCGAGCAAGCCTCCCTAACGGCCAAAAGTGAAGCCTCTCTCAAACAGGCCAAATCTGTATCAATCGTTGCTCGTAGTCTTATAAGCAATCAAGAAGAAGTGGTCAACAAGAAAACAGAAGATAAAAACAAAGTAAGTGACAATAATTAAATCTTATCAATTTTAATACAATAAGATAGTATAATTAAATTCCAAAAAATTAAATTAAAAATTGGCCGATGATGTCAACCTAAAGTAAAAAAAGCTTTTGTATATAAGCTGTATAAATAGTTTTTATTTTTTGTTTATATATATATATATAAATTTTACGATATTTAAACAAAAATTCGTTAGTAATTTGTTTATATTTTACAATAGCTTAAAATAATAGCTTTAATTACGGCAAAATTACAGTATTTGCCGATTGCGCAATACTGAAAAAAACATAAGAAATTATAGTTTTCAATAATGCAGTCCAAGGAGTACATAAGCCCTATTTACAAGAAAGTCAGCTATTTTTTTTTTGCTATTTTTAATTATAATAATGATTGACCACACTGATACAAAGCTTTTTATCAATTATAAACAATGCCAGACGGTGACAGATATATGATAAATCTACCGGTTTTCTTGTCATAATATAGAGGACGCTCTCTTTCTCACTGATGAGTAAATGTACAAAGGTGAAGTAGAAACAACAAAAGCAACTGCTAAATTATATATATTAATTTTACTTCGAAAGCTTAAGTACGTGGATCTCAAAATATTTCATCAGTTTTGTGAAGGAAAAAAAAATTATAAAGTACCGAAAGAAGAGGCGAGAAAAATTAAGAAATTTATCTATATAAAGTAAGGGTAATTATAGACTATAACTTCATATTAGTTAACAACAAATTAGTGTTTGTTTTAAAACATACAAGTTTGTTAAAGGGCAAGAATATAAATTTTTTATAGTTTTTTTTAGCTTTGTCACAAGAATTCAACCAAGTGTGAAAAAAGAACAATAGAACTGAATAAATCTATTTTAAGATCATAATTGAATAAAAATAACTTAAACGAACAAAATGAGTCTTGTCTGGACTTTAATTGCTGGCTTTCTGTATGCCGAAATAGCTGTAGTGCTATTATTGGTGTTACCCGTTGCCAGCCCCTACAAATGGAATCGTTTCTTCAAATCAAAATTTTTAGCCATGTTGGCTCAACAAGCTCATCTATACTTTTTCCTCATTATGGGCGTATTAGTTCTGTTCCTTTTGGATGCTATACGTGAGATGCGTAAATATTCCCATCATGAGCACTCAACTGATATTCATCTGAATGTTGAAATGCAACATAGTATGCGTTTATTCAGAGCTCAACGTAACTTTTATATATCTGGATTTGCCATATTTTTGGTACTTGTCATCCGTCGTTTGGTTACATTAATATCAGCTCAGGCCAATCTTTTGGCCCAAAGTGAAGCCTCATTGAAACAAGCACAGTCGGCTTCTGCTGCCGTCAAGTCTTTGATGGCTGAAAAGAGCACAGAGAAAGCCAAAGAGGCTACTGAAGACAGCACATTGGGCGAGGTATGTTGTTATATGAGTTTTAAATACATTTTAATACATATAAACCGTTATGAATTTTACAAAGTGAGAAAATGTGTGAATATCTATAAAACTAAAATTGTTATTGTTTTAAGCATTTTTTTTATATATATTATTGTTTTTGAATTTTCTATCATACCACGATTTAAAATAATATTTATAACATCATGGGATTAATAAGTACGTTTATTAATATGTAATTTGCTTTCTCTTAAAAATTTAAGAAATATGACACAAACACGTAGTACAATACGACATTGGTGTAATGAGATAACGTTATTTTAGTTTAACCCTTTACATTCGAACGGCGCCTTTTAGGCGCCATCCTATTAATTACTTCAACTCGAAGGACTACTGCGACACCGTAACTATTTATTATAATGTTGTAATTTATATTATGCACGCATTGTAAATTTGTTTTTATCATAGTGTGTGGCCTCGTGATGTTCTAATAGAACTTAATTTATCTTCTTATCTGCGCTTTTACTTCAATTAACAGCATGATACCATTTGAAAGCGCATATTGAACACCTTATTACTCTTCTGGACAAACTAAAATTGAGTTTGTATTGTGGTCGGAGTCTACGATTTTATTTTTTATAGCCTAACGCCACCTATCATGCATGATATAATCGTTTTTATACGAGATGTAAACTAGCTTTGTACAATATTTTATATAAAATTAATTTACATACTTACATACATAATTGGTCATTACAACCCTTCATTTAGGATTACGACCTAGCTTCTCACACCACTTATGTTGCATGTGTGTTAATTTTATACATGAGTGAAGGGTCCTATAGTTTAAAGTCGTCTCCAAATGGCAGATTTTTAGCAACTTTTCATGGAAATTTTTTATTTACTCGAGAGTTTTTGGACCGAGGCTTCACGTCTAATATACGGCTGTATAAAACTAATTCCAATAAGTCAAATATACGCATAAGCTTTGTAATTATAGCAGAATAGGACTTGCAAAATTTATAGTAATCGTTAATGAAAGTTCTTAAGCTTTTATCACGTTAAACAATAAATTTGTATATTTTTAATTTTACGTTATCGGTAAATTTAATAAATTATATACAGATATTTAAGGGTATATTCACACATTTCTATACAAATTAAAATGTATTTTAATATTTTTTTGTTGTTGCTGCCGCCTATATTAAACTGAGTTCTTGTACATACTTCAATTACATTTTGATATTTGTATCTTTGATTTTTGGGTACAGTGCCAAGCAAAACTTTTATAATGTTTACAAATTGCATGGATAGTTGGTTTGTTGTTTTGATTGTTAATGAAAAAATTTAATGAAAAGATTTTCAGCTCTAAAAATTTGTAATTTCTTAATACTCATTTCAACAGCTTTCCAGTTTAAGGAGACGTGTACAAGGACTCACAGCAAGTTTAGCACAACCAAATATAAAACACAAATACATATAAAACTTATGTAAAGGATAATTATTTAAAATATTTAAAAGACTCCTTCCCTCACCTTCCAAATCTATTTTATTTATTACAATTATATAAATTACACACACACACACACACTTAAATTTTAATGATGCAGTATTGTTTATATGAATATAAATATAAACAAATTGATAACGAAATAATCTTTAAAATGAAAATTTATATTAATTTTTTATAAAATAGATTTCGCAATTAAAAGAACGCATCCATGAACTTACCTCTGAACTTAATCGCGAAAAGAAGGACAAAGAAGCCTTGAAATCTCAAGCTGAAAGCCTTAACAGAGAATACGATCGCCTAACTGAAGAATACAGTAAATTACAGAAGAAAATAACTATCGGCGGTACCGAAGGCAGCAGTGGTGGCAAAGGCAAAGACGATTAAATTGAAAACTACAAAAATGTTATTTAAATAATACTTACTCGTAAGAAATTAAAACATAAGACTTTGCCTTATAAAAACTATAATTTTGTTGCTTGAAAGCAACATAAAATATAATAAATACTTTTTGTCATATTTTGTTAGAGTAGTATATCCTTTGAAGATTTTCTTTATGCTCTTTAATTTTGGTGTGTTATTGTTCTCTAATAATTTTTTTAAATGTATTTTTTATAATTCAATAAATAAACCATAACTCTTATATAAAGGAAATTTGCTTTCAGTTGTTTCAGTTTATTAATATTATAATAGAATATCAGAAATTACTTTTGTCTGGCAAGCAGCATTACAGATTTATACTTTCATTAATTCTACACGCTATTTATAACTTTGATGACTATGTTAGGATGATTGTATATTATTACTTTCCCAATTACATATTAGGTACAATATCCCATCGATAGAGTTTTTATATTTCAAAACCATCGTATTGCAGGCAATATTTCTTTTATATTTTTGTGTGGCATACATCTGTTACTATATTGCATATTTTATGTTTAAAACACATATTCACTATATGCATACACGTATGTGCGTACTAATAAGAATATGATGTGTCTTTTATTAAAAGAAATGCAATGACGTCATAGCCTTGGATGAATCATTGATTTATATATGTAGTATAAAATAAAACAGCACGAAAAGAGATTGAACTGAATTTGTTATCGTGGATTCTCATTACTTACTTGCTAAGCTACAAATGTATACAATATATATATATTGCATCAGCAATTTTTGTAATATTATATATGTATTGTATACAAAGTAATTTATAATTAATAACAATTTGATTATCTTTTCAGTGTCCCATACCGATCCTATACTCCCTATAAGAGTAAAAGGAACATAAATGTATATAAATATGTATATAGATATTTTCTTTAATGATAAAAATTAAAAGTACCTTAAAGCCAACCCTTCTAGTGCCCTATTGACATTACACTTCAGAAGTTGAAAGTAGTCCATCTAATAAGACTAAGGTTCTGGCGACAGATATTTCAAATTTTGTGCTTTTGACGGCGGTAATTTTACCGATTTATGTCAAGCTTTCTGATAATCAGATTGTTCTAGTTCTTGTAGCTGAAAACCAATCAGGCAATATGTTTTATTTTCAGCACTATTTTTTAACTCTCTTTAAGTCATAATCCTATCAACTTTTTTGCAAAATGACAGTACACATACATAACATAATTGGTCATTACAACCCTGCATTCAGGATTATGGACCTAGTCTCTCACACCACTTATGTTGTGTGTGTTAATTTGATACATGAGTGGCGGGACCTACAGTTTAAAGTCGATTCCGAACAACAGATTATTGAGAAACTTTTCATGGCAATTTTATTTACTCTCAGAGTTTTTGCCAGGAATCTGCTGAGAAGAAACCATCAAAGAAATATTTTCGTTCTGATTTCTGACCTGGGGTTTCAACAGTGGCCTCACGTCTAATAAGCCAACACACACATTAATATTCCTTTGAATAAAGTGGCTATGACCAACTGACAAGGCAAACTCGGAATCAGGTTTTGTAACAGGATTCTAATACGACTCAATTTTGCTTATTGACTCGAAGCATGAAATAAATAATATATCGTTCGCAACTTAGATGAGAGTGAGTCATGCATCAGATTATACAGGAATAACATGGGGTTAGTAACTGGTCTTTATACAGGGCACTGTAGACTCAACCTACCCTTGTTCAGAATAAAAGAGCAGTCAGACAACATTCTCGGAACCTATAAGTCATTAATGAGTTACATTAATTGATTGCCCATATAGATGCCCAGTATGGTCGCAGTACTATACTAATGAATATTCACTGCAATTTTCTCAGTTTCTTTCTTTTAAGAAGAAAATTTAATTCAATGTAATCGTTTCAACAATTCAATTTCATGGAATAATAACGAATTTCATTTTATATTTGTAATACATAAGTGCAGTAATTTTTCAGGAAATTTTCAGCAAAAATTCGCATTCTTTTTTATTAACTTCCAACCCTCGTACATTTAATTTTGTTTAATTGCCATATCGAATAACATCTTAGATGTTATAAATCATGAATTTTTTACATACATTTGTACAATGTTCTAAGAAATTATTCTAACAAATTCTGTTACTTTATAAATGTATTTAGGGTCCGTTCTTAGAATTTCTTAATACAAACTGGCAATGTGGCTTTCATTAAGAAAATAAACTTTCATAGACATTATATTTAGAAATATAATTGTCTGCAGGCAAGACTTAATTGTAGGAAAAATAATTTTCACACTATTTAATAGAATTCCATTGTTTTAAGACCAACAAGAACTTTGTTGTCATCATTAGTTGTTTCGATGTTGTCAGTCATTTTCGAACATGGACTTTAACAACAGAAATCCAATTGCTATTTACAACATAACATTGAAGCCAATGCGTTTTTTAATGTACTTTACTGGTGCGATACCGTTCGAGTTTGAACATGAACGAAATTGTTCAAGACTTTTGTTAATTTGGAGATTTATCCATATGATATTGATTGCTGCTTTTATAGGTATGATATCAGTTTTGCGATTCCTGAGATATCATGAAGTATTTTATAAGAGAAACGATATCTTTTCAAATGGTATGGATATGTTAACCTACTCCACGCTCATCATAATACAAACGATTATTTATATAGAAAATACTTGGAAAGCTTACGGCTACAAAGTTATATTTCAAAATTTTGAAATAATACGATATAAATTTGAAAATGATCTGAAAAGTACCATGAATTTGGCACGCATACGTTTATATGCGCTCTTCTTATACGCACTACTCACAATATATATGATTATCATAGGCTTTGTTATTTGGATACGTTATATAAAATCACTGAATGGATTTCGTTTAATACTAACACAATATGGCGATACTATTCTAAAATTGAAATTAATTGAATTTTCTATATTTACCACGACCATACTGTCCATACAAATGGATTTGAATGCCTATATTGAACATTATATGCATGATCTAAGAAGAAGTCTAATATTCGATTGGTATGCGAAACGAAAACTTTACGAAAAGTTTTACGTTATTAGAGACATACACAATATTTTAATAATGACAATATCCAGTATTGAAGAGTCTTGTTTCTGGAGTTTACCGGGCTTAATAATAAAAATGTTTTTCGATTTCACCATAACAGCATATTGGATTTACTTTAGCTATGACCTTAAAATTCCAACGCTATTCCAAAGCTGTAAGTTCAGTGCGTTTTAAAAATTATTCTCTACTATAACTTAACTCAATTTAATCTAGATGGCTATAGTATGACTGTTTTAAATCTATTCATCTTATTTGTGACTAGCAGTATATGTACCAAATGCGAAAAGTTGGTAAGTTCAGTTTATTTCAAATGTTTACAAATTACTTGGTTTTAGTGTAATATCTGAATCATTCAAGGTAGATTTCTTTTTTAAATACAAATTAAATTTTGTGAATAATAAAGATGATCAACCTCTCTCCGAACATCGTAAGACTTCGAAAAATGTGCCTTTATAGGAGCTTAAAAAGTTCTATTGTTGCAGTTCTTTACCTTGTGCAAGAGCTTTTATCAAATAGCCACAATGTTGTCGCATTTTAGAATTCTAACAATGTATACACTATCATTCTAACTAGTATCCAATTTCATGCAAAATTATTAAATATCCGACTACACTATTATCTTAATAATCTGCCTAATTTTTATTTCTTTGTATTGTTTTAAGGACAAACAATTGTCAAATATGATTTACATAATTAAACATGAACGTTTTAATCCATACCTTTCCGCCTGTTTAAATGAAGTTTCACTACAACTTTATCATCAAAAACTATATTTCTCAGCTGGAGGATTCGTTGACGTTAATTATGAATTTCTTGGCAAAGTAAGTAGATAAAAAGGTTTTCTTCTATTTATTGGCAAACTCAATTCTGTTTGTTTATTTTTTTATTTTTTAATAGTACATATTCTCAGCTGTATGCTACATCGTCATATTGATACAATTTCATATGTCAGTATAAATTAAGGAAAAAACATTCACTTGCTTTTTGTTTTCTTAAATTCTTTGAAAATAACATTTACTACTATGCTGTCTAATGTTCGGCATGAATATATGCCCCCAACGAGCAATGATATATTTTGCAAAATTTGAAAAGATTAAAAAAAAAATAATTGAATTTTACTGTATTAAAATTTTATTATACAATTTTTATTTTAAATTTTATTATCACACTAATTCTAAGTTAATACTATTATGAAAAAAACTACGATATAAAATTAAGTTTAGCTTATGAAATGGCAGTCATATGTGTGGTTGTGTTGAATAATGAACATTTACATGAAGAGTTTTACATCTTTATAGAGAATCTGGAAAATAAAAGAGAAACACAACATATTTATTTTCGGTTATATTTGTAGAAAGTAAGAATAACTAGCATTATAAATATGTTTATTGAAATCAGCTACGAAATTTTTAATCAAGACAAAGTTCATAGTCTAACATATCTTGTAGTAAACATCATATTTTCTGTTTATTTAAATATTAATTAATACAGTTTGATAATTACCTTTGATCAAATTATTGATCTTTCAATTACGATGCATGAAGAACTGATTAAATAATTTAGATTCTGAAAATATAAAAGAAAATCAAATCAAAAATTACTTCTGCTATATTAAAAACAATTAAAATTAAATTAAAAAATTAATTTTATCAGGTTAGATAATAGTTTACACAAATCACAGACTGTTCATAGGTGTCCCAAGGTAAAAACGTTGCTCATCATTTAAAGTCAAATTTTATTTGAAATATATTTCAAATAAATTCTTCGATTTCTTTCAGTTAAATAGTGATAGCACCATTCACAGTACATAAAAATACTTATTCAAGAACTGAAAATGCACACTAATTAATAAAGATAATTACCTTTTTCATATAATTTAAAACATATATGTACAGCACAAAAGATTCCAACAGTATGTAGTCTGAAAATATGTAAATGCAAAAAACTTATTATAAATCACATTATTATAATAAAACATTCTTAAAATATAATAATTCTTATATAAATATCAGTAATCGTTTTATAATCAATGTAAAATTCTTTAGTCTAACATATTTAATGTAATAACATCATTTTAATTTTTAATTCGATTTTAATATAAATTTTTATAGTTAACTCACCCTCCTCCTTTGGCATCACGCTCTCTCCCTTAATCCTCCCTTCTGAATTTTTAATGTTAAAAAGTATGAATAAAAAGCTGAAAAATAAAATAAAATTTATTAGAATATGCTTAACAAACACTTTTTAAAAGCATTTAGTTACTTTAATTCAGTTTTATAAAAATTTTACACTAATCACAGAACAAATCATAGGTGTCCCAAGGTAAAAACTTAGTTCATCATTAAAATAAACAAAAAAAAAAAATAATAAAATAAAATAATTACATACCTTTGTACTAATATAGCATATTTAGAAAGCGTAACGAGTTCGTATGTCTTCTAATTTCTTGCAAACTTGATTAGGTGTACGCATCATATCGACTGCAATAGATTTTTGCTTGGCGGGATCAATTGATAAATACTGTTCACATAAATCACCATCGATGACATTTTTCACAGGATAATAAGCACTACGATAGCTGAGATGATCTCGCCCGCACAAGGGAGGATTTTCATTACGCATATGCATTTCGAGATGTTGAAAGAAATCAAAATCTTCGCGACTAGTAAATGGTACAAAAGCTCCTACTGTACCACTAAGTGTAGTATAAATCATCGCTTCTGAACCGCCTGGTATCAAGGTGGACTTTTGTAGTGACATTAGAATTTCGCCAACGTGAAAGGTTGAAATATTTTCAGCCTTTTGCGAAGCACCCGACAGTAGACCACGATCCCATAAGGATTTTGTTCCAGTGGGGTCTTCATCGACATCATCAGTAACGGAATGTGGTAAACGTTGGATACTCATATTGCCGAACTTGTCTCCAATTGCTATGGTGTCATAGTCCAAAAGCGTTGTTGCTGTAACCCACCGAGGATGTGTATCATCAGCAAATATGATTAATTGGTTTTCTGCTCTTTTATAGCGTATGAAAAATACAGATTCTTGGACGTCCGAAGCATAAACTCTGTGACCCATTGCTTGTATATTCACAATTTGATACGGAATATGTTTGTTTTCACATTTGCGAAGCATTTTCTTTTTACCCAAATCATAAATACGTAAAATACGACCACAGCCAGCTAACAAACGTCCTTGAAAACCACACAAAGCACCAGGCACCTCTTCTAATTCGGTGCGATGTAAGAAATCTAACTGAGAGCAAGTGGGATCAATTTTATAAACGTCAATGAAACCGCCATTCGTTATGCGAGGGTTTAACAATAACTCTTTAGCTATACCGACAGCTAAATAATAGCGACCATCTTGAGCAACAGAAAACTTTAGAATTGCCATGGACATAATAGCTTCGTTTTGTGTTAAAGGTATTTTAAATAAAGTCTGACCATGTATAGGATCCAATGCTCTTATTTGAGAAGCCCACAAGCCAACCCCAGCTTTTGGAGAAGAGAACACGTCTTCAGGCAAAACTTCGTTTATAAATGCATTTGCCATTTCGTTGGCCAATTCTCGTTCTTCTTCACCAGCGGCCATACGCATTTCTTCAGCCATCTGTTGTTTCCGAGCATTTTTAGTTTCCTCAGTATATGCGTTGTGATCTGTCTCTGCAATAATCATTCGCCCCGTATCAGGATGTATAACAAACGCTCTCGGTGTATATTCTAAACCAAATGAAACTTGATTGAATACAGCACCTAGTTTCTCGAGAGCCAAAATTCGCAAAGTATTTGTTGAAATGGCAACAATGCCTTCACTACACTGCTCACTTGAAAATCCCGAAGCATATTCTAGCGTTTCATACGATAAAGGTGTTAAATGAAAACGGTTTTGATAGTAATACGACAGCCAAGAACGACTTGACATAGCTAAAACGGCTTCAGACCCTTGCATGCGGATACGGAAGAGTTTCACCGGTCTTGAACCCAAATAGCGAGTTCGCGTATCTGCTAAATCTCCCGATACAGGATCCAAAACCGTACGCAATAATACACCGTTACTTAGACCAATATTCAAATAAATAGTGCCACCTTTTGATGCATTAGTGCGTTCGTTTGGTTCATCATTAGCACTGGTTGAGCTTTCTGTGTGACCCATTTCTACCAAGCACAAAGATTCAGCTGGCGATGGTAAAGCTTGCATAGAACAGGGTGTTAAGCAGTCATTGGGATCTAAAGAAATGATGCGTACGGTATTGTCGGATAAACCAACCGCCAAAAACCACGAGCGCTGTTCGCCTTCCGGTACAGTGCCTAAACCCATACACATTATTTCAGCAGGCATCTCAGAACGTTCTGTATATTCATTAAGTTCTCCAGTCTACAAAAAAATAAACAAACAAAAAAAAACTTGCATAAGAGCCTCTGTATAAAGTATAACAGCAAGATTTTATTTAAAAAAGTCTCAGCACTGCAGGACACATAGTGTCTCAACACGATTGTTCTTTAAGGTGTTTTTGTCATCATTGAAAAACATTAAAAAAAAAATACTATAATCTATGTAATTAACTTACCGCATCCATTTCGAAATACACTAATTCACGACCCGACAGAGTAATGACAACTTGTCTTTGATTGACCGCGCATTTTGTAATGGACTTTTTGCCGGGTGCTCTCCATTCATTAACACGTTTATCTGAACGTATATGACGTATTCCATCCGGATACACTTGTACAAGAGCGTCTTCACCTAAAGAAGCGCAGCACAATGTAGGTGTAGTGCCAAGAAAACCACTATCTGTCACTTCCTCCACTGTTTCACCAATACTCAATACCAATGTAGCATTTACGAACGACACAATAATATATGCATCGTACTCATCTATGATTAAAAACGTAAAAGACACAAACAAAATGCAAATTTTAATTAATTATAGAGAAAATTGTTTGTCGTTACTCTCTAAATGATAACTATTGAATAATAACAAATGTTTTTGAAAATAATCAGTTATCAAAGTATAATCAAAGAAATTCAGCTGAAACACGGTGATAAAATCACATCATTTATTATCAAAAACATTGTCATTATTCTTTAATAAAAATTTATTGTAATTTCAATATTTCTTGTATGATATGATTATTGTAGTATCTGTTTAATAATGTAGTATTTTGTTCTTAACAGCTTTTATTATCTGATTTAATGTTAAATTTATTTTAATATAATGTTGCCTTACCTATATTTGAGTAACTGGTTTAAGTATATTTGTTTAAATATAAAGGAGAAGTAGGAGAGAGGAAGTATTGTGTGCAAACAACTTTTTATAACACTATACTCTTGTGCCTATGTGTGGGTTTTAAATTGGCATTTATTTTCATTTTTTATCTCAAAGCACTCGGCTTTTTCAGCACACAAGAGTTCAAGCGCCTGAAATAACAAAAAGAACTGGTGTTTGATTTTCTTCCTTTGCACAAAATATTAATTTGTTTTCTATATAGAAACTTTTGTTTGTTAGAAAATATGAATCTATGATAATCAAAGTCACCAGTTTCTATTAAACAAATTTGTTCTCGAATGGTATGATTGATATAGAAAATATATATATAGAGTAGTAACAACACTAAACAAATATAGGCATAAAATGCAAAAAATTGAAATTAGATTAAAAACATTTCAAATTATTTGCACTTTCTTAATAAAAGACATCGATTGCCAAAGTGAAACGCAACAAGAACTTCTCTTTAACTTACCATCAACCCTTTTCTTCACCGTCCAAACAGCATTCGGATTACCGGGTAGTTCAGAAACAGCCATTTCGGATACTTCAAGGCCATGACGTAATACCCGTAATGACGATCTTGGGCCCCGGCCACATAAAACATACAATTGAGGTGTATCTTCGTTAGCCAAGTCAGCCACTTGTGATGAGATTATAGGAGCAAATGAGGGCATTTCGTCTACCATAACCAAATTTTTTAAAGGTCTAGGAGCGAAAAAGAATGTTTCACCTTCCTCAAGAGGCATGGCGGAACTAAATTCTGGTTCATCATCGTCGTCACCCAAATGTGCAATTTGGTATAAATAGCTGCAATTTAAATGAAAAATTCAGTAAAATAAAGCTTTCAAATGAAATTTATTTTGTCACTTACTGATTGCCAAATTCGCAAGCTACGAATAAAAATCCTGTTTTTAAAACACACATAGAAACACCTGGCGGCACTGTATCAAAATACTTTAATTTGATTTCTGACACAACTTCATCATCAGTCTCAAGCGTCACTTTGAATATATCGCCTTGTTCAGTTTGTACCAAAAAGAAATACATACTCTTTGTACGATGTGTAGCTGAACATATGAATATCATGCCACGTTCAGGATCGTCTAAGTCATTACGTCTACGTGGTATAGGACAACGTATATCATGTTGATCGCCTAGATTTTTATAAGTCAAATAGTTCTCAGAACAAATTAAAACACCGGAGGGTCCATCATTACCACCCGGCACGGATATGAGAAAATTAGCATGTTCTTCCAATGGCTCCGAATATTTGCGTACTACGTGGTTAAGACCTAAATCCAGTTCATAGAATGTCAAAGTTTGCTGAGTCCGTTCAGCAGCTTCACCTAAAATGAACATAATTAAATAAACAATTAATTTAAGTTCTTAAACAGCTAAAACTATCCAAATGATAGCTTGATGATTATTTCAAAACTTTGCTAAGTTTACGACTCAATATAGTTTAAACATGTGAGCAACATATCAGTGAAGTATTTGCAAATAAAGACAATACAGATACCAATGGTTCAGAAGCTCTGATACTTTTATCTGGCACTTTGCCAAAGTCAATAATTGGAAATATTCCAAAAACCGATATGTCTAAAAGTGCAAATTTACCATACTATAGTATAGTGATTAATAGTTCATGAAAATAAAATGTAAGCAACATATCAGTGAAGTATTTGCAAATATATTCAATACAAATACCAATGGTTCAGATGCTTTGTCATAAACATTTATCTAGCACTTAGCCAAAGTCAATAATAAGATAATGTTTCTTAAAATTGACATGTCTAATAAGTGCAACATATGTAACAAATTATCTGCTTAATAAGGATATATCAATTTTCCTACTTTCAGTTATAAATTGTAATATTTTTTTTTGTAATTCTTACCTGTTGGATCATTATCGGCCTCTTCATAATCAATTTCCAAACAAGCAAACATCGGGTTATCGAAGCCCACATCGACTCCAACCATATGATAAGTAAATGTATTTGATTTGTGTGCTTCTAATGGTGAAGATATGGTTAATCGTGCTTGAGCGTCTCTGTTTAAAATATACGCTAATTTCTGTTTCTCCACGGCACCAATCATGACAGCACGCCCTTTAGGATCTATGGCCAAATATTGACCAGGAACAATACGACGACATCCCGATTTGCCGAAAGTTTCTTGGTGTACTTTATCCAAACAGTTCTTCGTTGGATTATATTCAAGAATAACAATACGACCAGAATCAGAACCAACAACGATATAATCTAAAATGTTATTAATAATTTTTATTCAATACACATAGCCAAATTCATTAAAGAGAAAGTAAATGTTGAAAAGATTTAATTTGTATCTCGAAGTTTCAGTTCAATATGACATTGAAATAATCACATCAAATGCGACGACAAGATTTTAAATTTTATATAGCACTTAGTCATTTCGTAGACTTATTGAAATCTAAGACTTATTCAAAAATTTCAATAGGGATTTGTGCATATAATTCTAACCACAAAAAATATGTAGTTATGCCAACAATTACAGAACTGTTTCAACATTTAATTAAATTTTTACCAGTTAGTAAAGACCGAGGTCCATTACATGTATTATATAAATGAAAAACCTACCTTTTGTCCCACCCGTCAAACGAAATGACATCAAAGACCTAATACAGCCAAATACTTCAGTCGACAACACTGTGTGTACTTTGCCAGTATTCGAGTCCGGCCTGACAAGTTCTAATGATTTACCACGAGATATTAAAACTTCTTGCTGTTTACTGCCGGAAAAATTTCCATGCACAGCATGGGTAATGCCAGTGGCTTTCTGTAGCGTTAAATTATACAAATACATTATTTTCTTCAATAGCAATCTGAAATAAACCCACGTAAAGGTTAACTAACATTGTAGAACAGAACAATAAGAAAAAAAAGTAAGGTTATGTTTAAAAATTTGTCCTGTTTTCGTAATCCAGGGTGATAGTAGTGCAGATGAGCTTCAGTATCACCTAACGATGCAAATAAACAGTAATATATAATCTTGCACGTTAAAAATTGCGACCAAAGCATAGACATTTCTATGACCCTGGAGATACATCGTGCCTCATTTTATAAAAGAAATATTACGTCTAAACGTCCAAGTAAATGTAATATATTACCTTTATACTATTTTAAGAATCATTAATCTGTATTAAAGCTCGGATGCTTTCAGATTAAAATTTTTATTTTCTAAATAGGAGACTGTACAGTTACCAAAGGTTTTTGGAGCTACGCCATCTTTATAACTAGTTCCAAAAGGTCTTTTATTCAATAACTTTTGCAAGTCTCCGCTCCGACGGCCGAAAATAAAATGAATGCAAAAAGAATTTTTGCCGCTTTTGTATAAATGACTCGCAACTATCTTCATTAACTTTTATCTATAAACTACAGCTAACTTCAGCATCAAACATATGTTTCAAGGTTTACCAATGTTGTCAATTTTATTAAAAAGGCGGACTAATATTGCTAATATTATTAGCCGAACTGTTGGTTTTCTTTTTTTAAAGAATATAACTTTCTCCATCTTGTTGTTCAAACCAGGCTTTATCGCGGTATACGTCTTTTTACACTATATTAAGGAATTCTTTTCAACTTTCAACTACATTTAAATAAAATCTTCGCAGTTTTAGTATTAGCGATGAAATTATTGTAACTTCAACGATAATGAAAAATGTGATATATTTCACTGTTGGCAATGCCATCTTAAATACGAAAACAAAAACTCTAACCATACTTTTGCGATATATATATAAGCAACAAACATGAGTGAACCACCAGCGAAAAAACAAAAATTTCAATATAAAAAGAAATTTTATCAACCCAATAGGAAGCAATATTTAGAAGCTGGCCAAAAAGGTTTCTTAGCCACCTGTAATTTTAACGAAAAAGACTGTGTACGAGAATGTTATAATTTGTTAAATCAATGTGCCAATGAACTGTATGGTCCCGAAGAGGATGAGTTCAAAGAAGAGTCTCTTAATCAGGATCCGGTGAAGGATGCCACTGATGAAGGGCAGCCTCCAAATGATGACATAGCCGATGAACTGCAGAAGCAAATCAATGCTTCACAACAGAAGAAACCATCAAATAAACGTCGTTTTCAAGTAGTAGACACCGGCGCCACCAATTGTGTATTCATTAAAACAACGCTAGATGATCCGGTACGGATAGGAGAACACATTGTTAAGGATATAGCTCAAAGTAGGAAGCAAAAGACACGTTATTTGCTTCGCTTAGTACCTATAGATGCAGTTTGCAAAGCCAATGATAAAGACATTGTGAATACCGCTGGTCAACTTTGTGACAAATACTTCCTAAAGGAACCCACAACCTTTTCCATAGTATTTAATAAACGATTTAATAATGATTTAAGCCGTGACCAATTAATACGCGAGTTAGCTGATTTAATACATGCAAAAAATGTTAAAAATAAAGTTGATTTGAAGCACGCTAAGAAATCATTGATAGTGGAAGTAATTAAGGGTTTGTGTTGTTTAACTGTCGTGGAAGACTATATGGAAATGAAGAAATATAATCTGATTGAATTGGCTAAAGCTAATCCCGAGTATATTAAGAACAAGATCGAAAAAGTAGAGCCTTTATTAGATCCAAAAGGAGATGCTGACGAAAAGAAGGAAGATGGGGATAAGTGCAATGATATTACAGATAACAATACCACCTTGACATAGAATGTGGTGTAAAATGCTATATGTATATAATTTCGTAAATTTAAATAAAGTAAATGTAAAATTTATAAATAAAAATACACCGTCCGCATTTTTTGTAAAATTTTTATGGTTTGTAGGTCGTAGAAGTCGCCGTAGTCTGGTTGGTAGTGTGTTGGCTTATTAGACGTAAAGCCAGGATTCGAGCCCCAGGCCAGACATCAAAACAAAATACAAAAAGTACATCTTTGGCGACTTCCTCTCAGCAGATTTCTGGGAAAAACTCTGAGAGTAAATAAAATTGCCATGAAAAGTTTCTCAAATCTGTCGTTCGGAGTCGACTTTAAACTGTAGGTCCCACCACTCATGTATAGAATTAACACACACAACATAAGTGGTGTGAGAAACTAGGTCGTAATCCTGACTGAAGGATTGTAATGACCAGTTATGTATGTATGTATAGGTCGTACTAAACCTCTAGTTATTAATAATAACCCAACTCCCTTAATTTACACCCCTTTGCTGAATGTTAGATTTACAGCGATTAATTAAATAAAATTAGTCCACATCGTGGTCACTTTTTTATTGCCATTTAAATTAAATAAATAATAAAGTCAATTGTTACCACTAAAAATAAATTCTTAGTTACTAATGTTTTGGAATATATAAGCGAAAAATTAAAATTCTAAGCAAAATTTGTTTAAAAATTTTAATTAAATAAAATGTATATGGCTACCTCTCAACCGATATTATGACTAAAAATGTATGATTATTCAACACTATCGTAAATAAAATGGAAGGTCTTTGTTTCCATTTCGAGGAAAAATTATTTACGCTAGAAGTGATTATTTCACATCTATTTTTTATTGTATAACTTTTGCTGGAGTCCTCTTTAGCAGTAGACCAACAGTATTATTAATTTTTTCATAGGCCATAAACATCAAAGCGGCAGTTAACACAGTTTGTAAAATTTTTGCTTCCATTCCACGGAAAAGTCCTTTAAAACCTTGATGCCTAATAATATTCAAAATCATTTGGATCATACCAATTTCTTCATTGCCTGGAACTTGTTTAGATGTTGAAGGGCAATTAATATGCTTCGATCGATGTCTCTGTTTGGTCTGTACCAATTGTAAAGGATAGGTTAATACTGTAGCAAATGCTTTAGCTGCAGCGCCAATGAGGAAATATCCCAAACTTGATATTTCCGTACGATTAGAAAACTTCATATAGTTCCGTTTTAAGAGCTCATACATCATAAATTGCAATGATGGATTGGACACTAAAATTAATGATGGTATTGTTCCAGACCATAGCCCTTTAATGCCTTCGGTTTTTGCTACATATTGTAGACCGGTAAAAAGACTTTGATAGTGTTTATTAACTTCATCCGAAGTGCCAGCCACATCACGCATGCGACATCTTGTATTTACAACCCAAAAAGGTGTTGTTGTAAATACATTAATAACACCAGCTATTGCTCCTAGCATCAAGTCTTTTAGAGCGCTCTGTTGTTTTTTATCAGCACCACTAGTCAGCGCCTTTAAAGTGTGGAATGTGTAGAAATAGACAAAATTAGAAATGCACAAACTTTGTAATACGGGACCGAGGCCACGATACAATGACTGAAAACCTTCTCCTAAAACAATTTCTTTAATAACTTTCATAGTGCTACGAGCTTCCCCACTTTTATCTGGATCTTCCACTAGAAATATAGTTAATAATACACGATACGTAATTTGTTAAAAAATATTCGAACTAAACTTTATTTTTCAAATTTAAACTTACATTGGAGTCTGGAACGCACTGTGTCAAGTGGATAGAATGTAGACATTGCTATACAGCCACCCTAGAAGTAAAAAGTTGTTCACAATGAATGAATTAATTATTAACAAATATATTTAACGAGTTTTATATTAAAAATATTTAAAATTATTCGAAGTTTTTGTAGTATATTATAAAATATTCCTTATAACAAATTTTCCATTTCAGCGGAGGCAAAATTGGACTTAAGCAACTGCCAATAGTTATGATCAAACATAGCAACTTTAATTTACATAACGCTTGCAATATCCGGGCGAAATACATACCAATTACCAACACCATCATTTAGTGAACAAATCAACTTTAACCGTACATTGTACTTGTACATTGTAATCAGGATAAACGATGTTAGCCAATATATTTACAGGTAGGGCAATGTCTACTGAATTATTTTGATACCATGAAGGTCATGACTCTCGGCTATGTTAATGAAATTCTTTTAGTAAAATTGGATTCAAATTTTTAACCATAAAATTTGATACTCATTACGGTCGAACAGTACTTTACCACTGTACCTGAACTTATTTAAAGTTTTAAAATATTCTGTAAATAATTCTTCACTTACAGCTGCTCCAGATACAGCATGCACCCATGATTCATATGTAAACACTTGATTTAATTTAGAAGCAGCCACCATTATTCAAGATGATTCCGTTTTATTATTGCTTTAACAAATGCGACGTAAAGTTCACCTTTGAACCTATCGAATACTTTTCGATTCTTCCTCTGTAACGCTCACAACAACTAACAAAAGCTTAGACTCAATTAAAAAAATAAATGAATTTTCTATCAAACAGTTTAGCGTGACACAAAAGAAGTGTTTTGTTCTTTAAAATGTAATAAATAATGAACTAAAAAACCATACTATATAATTTTTTAGCATATTTGCAAGTGGCACGAAGTATTAGCGGTAGTATTTCTGTAATCAAACGAAAGGGCATTTGCCTGATTATTTGCGTTTTGGAGAGAATAAATTGTTTCCATCTAACAACCGGCAAAATTTATTACTCTACTACAGGTGCGATATAATTTCAATAACAGAAGGCCTTTGCACAGAATAAGGTGATTTATAATTACGATTTTTGTGTTATATTATCATTTTAAAGAAAATTTTAATATTATGTTATTTTTGGTTTGGAAATAAGCCACTATGAGAAACAGAATTATTTTATTAATGCAAATTTTTTCTCTCTTCCAGTTTGTACTCAATTTCTCGGTTTTTTAATCAGTGTTGCCAGCGTATTAAATGTAAAGATATTTGAAAAGGCAATTTTGTGGAATATTTATTATAAATGATACGAGTGTATAGTAGTAATAAATCGTTTTTAGCATATCTCTTAAAATATATATATTATCTCTTTAAAATCCATAACAATTATTATTTAATAATCAAGATATATGATATACATAAATACATTATTAGGCATTAGTCACAATTAAGACCTTCAACATAGCCATTTTGTCTGCATTAAGTTGATCCATTAGTGTCGGAACTTACAAATTTGACGTCGACTTGGAAAGTCGTATTCACGAAGCTTTTAATTCCAATTAGATTATAGTATGAGCTTTTGCAATTAGACCACTGACAAGTAGTTGCCGAAAGTAATATTTGTCTCTTCAAGATGTCAAACCTCGACTTCTCAATTTTGGAAATCAAATCTTAGTTAACTCTGATTTGAATTAGAATTTCTATAGTGAACTTTCCAAATCCCTAGCACCGTTCCATAGTGGTATTTATACCAAGGTGCTTAAAATAAATTTTAATATTAATTATAACTGATATTGAAAATATAGTGGCGAATATTTTCATCAGAATTAGGATTATTGAAAATTATAATAGTGGCATTACTATTTTAAGTAAAATAACATGTTACCAGAACGACAGGAAACTTGACATGCTTTTTTTTGAAAACATCAAATTTAAAATATTAAAAATCATAAGCAGTCGATAAAATACGGAGAAAATTTAGATCATGTCGTATGAAAACTGGTTGAATTATTTGAAAAGTGCTGAAAAAAATTCAATGATAAGTGGCCGAAGCCGTAAAGTTTTTTACAAGTTTCCAGATGGTCAGCAAATGGCTGAGGAGTATAGTCTAGACACGGGTGTTATTCAAAAACGGGCTTGGCGAAAAAGTAAACAACTTATGGGTGAACCAGAATGGGAAATTGAATTGGGCGAAGATCCACGCCAGCTAGGAGCTGCGGGTGATGGTACTGATTTACGAAATGAGGATGGTACTTTTATCGTTAAAATTAGCAATACAGAACCAATATTAACAAAAAGAGTAACAAAGAAAAATATTGAATGGCGCATCCGAAATCTCCCTTATCCCATAGATGTTTATGAAGTCAAAGCCGATTCTGAACGAAGAGCTATTGTAGTGAAAACAACAAACAAAAAGTATTACAAAGTAATACAAGTTCCGGATTTAGATCGCTGTGGTACAACGCCTTCACAGGCAAATATTTCAGTGCACCACCAATATAATACACTAATAGTAACTTATAAAAAACCAGACATTTTATGTGAAATGGAGGCACAGGTGTTATTGCTTCTAAAAGATGTTGAAACCGAAACCGGTATGGAAGAGCTATTGCAGGATTTGTTAAAAAAATAAATGTTCATTTAACGGATTTGGTTCTTTTATTTTACTTTGCATCTTAAATTAAAAATAGTAGAGATCAGAAATAAAAAGAAAGATTCTTTTACAATTATTATTGAAAGTTTTCCGCTAAATCAGTTGTAGTGCCGAAAACGGAATAGTCAAAAGAGGGCAACTCCAACGGTGCTAAAGATAGTATTTCGTCATCGTTTCTAAGTGCAGGATCATCCAAAATATTCAGACGTCTCAAGTTGTTTTCCAAATTTGCCAATGCCGTTTCCTTTGTCTTATCGCTTACTTTGGCATAGTTATTACCTGGGTGGTCTTTTGGTTGTAATACCATCCGCTTATTATTATTATCTAATAAAGTGCTTCCATATTTATCATTGAACTCTTTAATAGTTTTGTCTATTGACCTTGCTATTGACTGGGCATTAACAATATCTGTTTTCAAGTTACTGTTGGTGGTTTCAGTTTGCAGAGAGGGTAAAATTTCTTTTGATTTAATTTTCTCGTATTGCTGTCTTCGCATATGTATTTGATTTAGTTTCCTTTCGTAATCCCATTTTTGTGTATTTAGAAGTTCCAAAGCCTTGGGAAGTTTTACATTTTTGTAGGCGTTTTCGACGTATAGCAACGATGTTTCTATAGCTTTATAAGCATCATCATATCGATGTCTTTTTACTAATTTATCTGCTCTTCTTTCATGAAAATGAGCCTGTAAGTTTAAAAAATTATTTTAGAAACCTTTTGTTTATCAAATAATAAATACCAAATTTAAAGGGGCACAATCCATCTTTAAGCACCGAGTAACTCCTTAAGAACTTTGTTAGATTATTTTACGCACTTTTTAATAAAAAGAAAAGGTAAACACAAACATATAACTGCAGTGTTGCCACATGAATTAAATAACGAAAATCCCATAAAGGGTTAATTACATAGCTGTAATTCGAAAATTAATAAAATTAAATAACAATGATTTTTGTTTAATTTTTATGGTTTAGAAAACCACAACGAATATTTTCGAGTCTTGATTGCTCGGGTTTGTAGTTAAGTATATAATCACTTTTAATTCATAAAACTTGAAAAATTATGTTTTACTATAGATAACTACTCCAAAATTGTCTACAACATTAATAACCAATAACTATTTAGTAATGGTTACTTAGTACCCATTGAATTGCAACACTATCTTAAAGAAACCGGCGGCGTCTATCTCAATTGTTTTTTCTTCTTTTGCAAGCGAGGTATTTTATTATTTTTTTTTATTAAAAATATCTATAAGTTAAAATTGCAATATTGTTTCCTGCAGGAAAAGTTAATAAATAATGGCGGCTTCATTAAATGGCGTTTTTACAACTACCTTACAAGAAAAAATTAAAGCCTCAAAGTTGTTGGTTGTAGGAGCTGGTGGAATCGGTTGCGAAATTTTGAAGAATTTAGTATTATCAGGATTTCCTGAAATTGAAATAGTAAAAAGTAGTTTACAATTTATTAAGACTTGTATTTAAAACACACATTTTTTTAGATTGACTTGGATACCATAGATTTAAGTAATCTGAATCGTCAGTTCTTATTTCATCGCGAGCATGTGGGTAAATCTAAGGCTAAAGTTGCAAGAGAAAGCGCTTTGCAGTTTAATCCGGATGTAAAAATAACGGCCTATCATGATAGCATAATGGCGTAAGTAGTTAAATGCCGCACTAGACTGTTCTAATAATTAAAATCTCTAATTTAAACAGCACTGATTACGGGGTAAACTTTTTTAAGAAATTTGATGTTGTTCTTAATGCTCTGGATAATCGTGCTGCTCGAAATCATGTCAATCGTATGTGCTTGAATGCAGAAGTTCCATTAATTGAAAGCGGAACAGCTGGTTATAATGGTCAGGTGGAACTAATAAAAAAAGGCTTGACGCAATGCTATGAATGTACACCGAAAGCAGCGCAGAAGAGTTTTCCTGGTTGTACTATACGTAATACTCCATCAGAACCAATACATTGTATAGTTTGGGCTAAACATCTTTTCAAGTTAGTTTTACATTCCTCGATCTTTTGCCAATGCTTAATGAAAAATAACGTCTTGATTTTACAGCCAACTGTTTGGTGAAACCGTTGATGACGAAGACATTTCACCTGATGTAGCAGATCCTGAAGCTAAAGATGAAAATGACGCTACCGCGACGGATGATAAAAAGGAAGAAATCGCCGTCGAATCAAAAGTTCCTGATGATGGTAATGTAGTACGCGTTAATACCCGGCAATGGGCAAAGGACAGTAATTATGATGCCGAAACTTTATTCAACAAATTCTTTTACGATGATATCAAATATCTTTTATCCATGTCGAACTTGTGGAAAACACGTAAACCGCCAACTCCCATTAAATGGGATAGTAGCTTGGTAAAGAAAAGAGAAGCAGATAGCGATGACACATTCATGCACCAGTATCATAAAACTTGGTCTTTAGCCGAATGCGCTAGTGTATTTGCAGACTGTTTAAAAAAATTAAAAGTGAATCTTGAAAACTTAGAAGAAGGCGATTCTTTAGTTTGGGATAAAGACGACCAGCCCGCTATGGACTTTGTTGCGGCCTGTGCAAATATTAGAGGATATATTTTTGAAATAGGTCGCAAAACACGTTTTGAAATCAAATCTATGGCTGGAAACATCATACCAGCAATTGCTACTACAAATGCAATAACAGCGGGTGTTGTAGTTTTACAAACTTTTAAAGTATTGCAAAACGAATTGGATAAATGTAAATCGGTATATATGCGTCTAAGGCCAAATCCTCGTCAACAATTGTTGGTTCCTGAAAAATTCTTAAGCGCTCCTAACCCGAATTGTTATGTATGTTCTGCTGAGCCCGCAATACATTTACGCATTGATACAAAGCGAATGCATATCAAAGAGTTTCGAGATGAAGTATTGATAAAAACTTTGAATATGGTAAATCCAGATGTCATAGTAGATGCAAAAGGTGTAGTAGTTATCTCTTCGGAGGAGGGCGAAACAGAAAGTAATGAGGAAAAGTTATTGTCTGAAATGGATATTGTTGATGGTGTTCTTTTGAAGTGTGACGATTTCTTTCAAAATTATGAACTTAGCATTATTATCGTGCATATTGATGCTGAACGCGATGAGCCAATGTTTGAGGTTATTGCAGACAAAAACCAACTCAAACCTAAAGAGGATACAAAAGAGAATAACGAAACTAACAAGAAAGCGAATGGCGACAAGAATAATGTGACTGATGGTCCTTCAACATCGAAAAGAGCTCGTGTCAATGAAGTTATTGAAGATGACGATGATGACCTATGTGTCATAGAAGATGAGGACATTGTTCAGGAAAAACCAACAATCGAGATAACCACTGAACACGTAACTGCAGCTACAGATAAATTAAAAGTCACTAGCCCTGATAAGCCCATTACAACAAAACGTAAACCAAACGAAGATGATGATGACGTCACAGAGGTTTTAGATTCCGATGAAGATATTGGGCCCACTCAATCAAAACGTTCTCGAACCTCAGCCCCAGACATGGTTGGCAATGTAATAAATATAGATTAGTTTTGAGAATTTTTTTCCATTTAAATTTTCTATTTATCACAATCCAACAAAGATGTCATCAAATAAAAATGTATTATTTTCAGTTCTCACTTCATATGAACAATTTGTATTAATTTTTACTGAGAAAGTTGTTCGATTTTAATATATTTAATACAGAATATATTATTTTTCTGCTGAAAAATTTACTAAGGAAAATTTTGATTTCTATTTTTACAAAATTTCAATCCGTAACCAGTGATCGTTAATGGGTTAAATGTTCATTTAAGTGAAAAATTAGTGTTGCCAATTATTTATTTACGTATATAACCCTACTCTAAACAGCTGTTCTTACTTTAAAGAATAAAAGTACTTCATGGTGTAAAAATAAAAAGTATTTTCTATTAAATAATATATTAAAACAATTTCCGTCAATAATTCAATTTAAATTTTTTAGATGTCTTTTGTCACAAAAGTCTGTTCATCAATAATTCGGACTGGTTTTTACAGCCTATCCTCAAATGCAGTGATAAAATCTGCAACAAATGTAAGAAACTTCCACATGATGATGAGACCTCTTCCTAAGTCTATTACCGAAGTAAATTTGACACAAGGCTCTGCAGCCAACAATGTTGTATCGCCTACATCTTTAGCTTCAGGCTTGCAACGTCTGTTGGCACCGGTATCTTCTGTTTATAATCAAGTAGCCGGATTTAAGGTAAAGGGCAGCCTAAAGCGCCGCTGCAAGGACTGCTATTTTGTGAAACGCCAACAAAGAATGTACGTTATATGTCCAACACACCCGCGTCATAAACAAATGGCAATGAAAAAACGTGATTACAAGTCATGGATTCTTACTCATGCCACACAGTCTAAAGTAAGACCTTATTGATTTTTATGAGAAACGTTTATAAAATAAAATATAGTTGGGAAGAATAATGGTATTTTTTTCAAAAAGAGGCCCGGTTCAACTTCAGGTTCGGAAAACGAAAACAAAAACAATGGGCGGGCGTATGTTTGTGTGGATGTTGTCGTTGTTGTGTGGATGGATGGATAATATGGTTTTGCTCACTGGTGGTTTGGAGAGGAAAGGCAGGAGGAAAAACAAAAAAAATAATTTTTTTGGAGTGTGGTGATTTTGTAGTTGTGAGTTTCTAATGTGGTAAGTTTTTACAAAACGTGATGAATTTATCCTGTGTGGTGAATAAAATCGAAGTCTTGTGAGTTCTAACAAAATGTGGTGAATTTATCAGGTATGGTGAATAAAATCGAAACTCACCAAAGTACAGTTATTCGAAACGGTACTATATTATCATAAATCAATGTACAGTATATTGTGATTTGGACGGTGTATGTCTAGAATAAATAATTTTCACATCTGTTAGTGGAGGTATTCATCGATATCTGGTTACCATTATACACTGAGAGAACGGTTGCCGAATGCAGAATGAACCGTTGCGTTGACTAAACCATTTACGTTTCGAATCAACTGTTTTTGTTTTGTATATGAGAAATGTGTAGTTAAGTTAGTTTTTCTATTCC
The DNA here is from genome assembly GCA_936449025.2 of Sarcophaga subvicina. NCBI lineage: Eukaryota > Metazoa > Arthropoda > Insecta > Diptera > Sarcophagidae > Sarcophaga > Sarcophaga subvicina. Next base: position 106,986,105 of record OW388083.2, on the reverse strand, counting down.
ATTCCGTAAGTATAAATAAATATATTACTATAAAATTACCATTTGATGCAAAAAGATGCTCTTTCAATTATAGTTCAGTACTATTTTAAAATTTCAATTTTGCAAATCTGATTCAAATATAAATTCCAAGATATAATTATGCAGGTAGTAGCAGCGTTATAACAACTCAGTTCGCATTAATTGTGTTCCAAAAACAAAATGAACACACATAAAAAGTGAACGTAAACAAACTTTTCGCCTTACTTTTGATAATTCGGAGACAATAAAATAATACAAAATAAACTTTTAGCTGCGTTGATAACACTACCTGAATAAATATATCTTGTTATTATCTGTATAAATATATCTCGATAGAAAGCATTTATAATGACATATTACAAAGCATTTCTCATGATATGTTTATACAGGTAGTAGCATCATTACAACAACTCATTTCGCTTAGAATTTGTTCCAAGAACAACACGCATAAAACATTTTGACAATTCTGAGACAATAAAACAATAAAAAAGAAACACTCAGCTGCTTTGTATAAATATATCTTGTTACTACCTGTACAAATATATCTTGATAAATGATTTGTTCCAAGATATAAATGTATACATATAGAAGCTAGGGCTTTAATAACAGTACCCGTATATATATATCTTGCTTTGTACTTTTATCCTGCATTATACATTAAGCTAATGTCAAGAAATGTTTTTCTTTTTTGGCGGTGTGTTATCATTTCAAGTTGAATGCGAAGTAAATAAGAAGAAAAGAATAAACAAACTTTTTTGTTCTGATATATTTATTTACAATTTGTGAAAACATTTTCTTTAGTAATAATTAACAGAACAAGAACAAAATGAAAATCGCTATCGAAGGTTGTGCTCATGGAGCTTTGGAAAAAATTTATGAAACTATACAAGAAATTGAAATTCGGGACAATATCAAAGTCGATTTGCTACTGTGTTGTGGTGATTTTCAATCCACGCGTAATATGGAAGATTTGCAAACGATGGCTGTTTCACAAAAATACCAAGATATTTGTACATTTTACAAGTAAGTTATTCGTTTCTACTTGCGATCGTTATCATTTAGTGTTTTTTTTCAATCTTTTATTTTTAGATATTATAGTGGCGAACTGAAGGCCCCTATGTTGACAATATTCATAGGTGGTAATCACGAAGCTTCCAATTACTTACAAGAACTGCCATATGGCGGTTGGGTTGCGCCAAATATTTACTACTTGGGATATGCTGGCGTAGTAAGGGTAAACGGAATACGAATTGCAGGCATTTCGGGAATTTATAAAGGTCATGATTATTTAAAAGGACGCTACGAATATTCACCTTACTCAGAAAGTACGAAGAGAAGTGTTTACCATGTGCGTCAATTGGAAGTTTTTCGACTTAAACAACTGTCGGGGAAAATAGATATTTTTATGTCTCATGATTGGCCAAAGGGCATATATAACTACGGCGATAAACAGCAATTGGCACGTTTCAAACCGTTTTTACGTGAAGAAATGGATAGCGATAAGCTGGGTAGTCGGCCTTGTGAAGATTTACTTAATATCCTAAAACCTACGTATTGGTTTGCAGCACATTTACATTGTAAATTTGCTGCTTTGGTGTCACATTCAGAAAGTACTGACCACGAAGCCCAAAGCGCAAAGGAATCGACTTCAAATGAGAAAGAAGATAACATTGAAGATACGCTGCACAATGAGTCGTTTACCCGGTTCTTAGCTTTGGACAAATGTTTGCCTAAAAGAAGATTCTTACAAATTCTAGATATCGAGTCGGAAAATCATACAGATGATGAAGGAATGCTGACATTCGAATACGATTTAGAATGGCTTGCTATTTTGTCTTTAACAAATCATTTAGTTAATGTAAAAGAATCTTATTATTATCTGCCAAATGAAAAAAGTAATAATAATGAGCGGTATAATTTTACGCCTACTGAAGAAGAAATGCAACAAATTAGAAAAATATTTGAAAATGATTTAAAGATAGCAGATAATTTTTGCCGCACAGTTGAGGCATTTGATCCTACTACATATCGCAAAGATCATCATTATAAACAACCAAAATCTCAAATCAATCCACAATCATTACATTTCTGTGATACTTTAGGCATTGATGACCCGTTAGCATTGGCTATGCTAATGAGCGGACAAGAGTTAAGTCACTCTAGCACCCTGGATAATACACGAGATTCTGCTTTAAACGATTCCATATTAGATGATCAACAATCATCTAGCGTCAATACTTCAACTGCATCTGGATGTTTAAACTCTACTAGTCCCTTAAAAAGAAAAAGTAATTCTGAACTAGTTTTACCCAAACCCAAAACAGACGAAGACAATGTTATTCTAAATGATGAAGAAATTCTATTCGATGACGACATTAAGAAAGATCTAAGTGAAGAGACAAGTCCCCACATGGCCCCATTAGATATAAAAGAAATTTCAGAGCATATTGAAAAGGAAGATGTGGTACAATCTCCAAACCCTCCTATAAAGAAATTTAAAAGGCGTAACCAGAATATATATCAGGAACAAGATATAGAATCATCAGAAACTTAATATAAATGTATAATTTAGTTAAATACAGATCAAAGTTCTTTTAATATACATTTTCATATTATATATTACTTTTAAATATCAATTCTATGATTTTGATAGCTAAAATAAAAGTACGATCAGTCCAAAATACGTATACTTGCGAACGTTTTTTTGTTTATTTGATCACTAAATCTCTTAAGAAGTTAAACACATATTTATTAAAACCTCAAAGTATTGGTTTCCCTACGCATTGTAGTGTCTTTTGAGATGATAGATTGAATAAACTTCTGATCTTAAAATGGACGGTCCTTAAGTCTTTAGCTTTATGTTAAAATTGTTAATTATACACAAATTTCATTTGATTTATTTCAATTTACTTATATATAAAACATTATTGTTTAAAACGAACACGCAAAATAATTTTAACTAGTATCTTTAGTAGAATAATTAAGGATAAATAAATATTACAGTTGGAAGGTACTATTAAATAAAACTATTATATTAATTAAATTTCTAATATTTTAAACAGTGATGTGTAAAATTCAAAACGTTCAAGTGTACAATACAAACTTCCTTAACAAAAATAAATAATTATTTGGTTTCTTTTTTTTCAATTATTAAAGGTTTATCACTTCTTGACAATAAACATATTGTACTTATGATAAAACACTATATGCCTCTTGTGTGCAAAGGAATGCTGTCTCCAAAACGGCTTCATGAGCTTCAGTGGTATCGCAGTAATATGTCAAAGGTGCTGGTATGCGCTCCAGTGTCATAAGAGTTCGTTTTTTATCACCATCTCCCAAACAATCATTTGAATAATCATTCTTTTCGACTGCTTGATAAAATGAACATCGTCTTGGCCCTACGCCGGGCACGTCAGCGTCATACGGTGGCGCCAATATATCAAAAAACGCTGCAACACCACCGACAGCAGTTATTTCATGAAAATTACATTCTCTAGGTGTTAGAATAGTACAATCCATGTTGTCCTTTAATAACTTTATCTCTTCCTTTATGACATGCACTTCTTTTGCGTTTTGCTTATATGTTGGTAGCTCATTTGCCTGAAGATCCTGTGTATATGACTGTATTTTTAATTGACCATGTAACACTTTCAGCAAACCATGCATGCAAGGGTGGTCGTGTAATGGCATTGTATAACCTCCTCTCATTACGAACACACTCATTGACACTGTATCATTCTCAAAAATATGCATAAATGTACATGGTGCTCGGCCTGGACGAAGAAATGTATCATCATTGAACAACTCGTCCTGATTAACATTTATATCCCGGTATGTTAGTTGGTCTGTCAATTGTTTTAGTATGGCCAAATTACTTGTAAATGTCGCTTGATTGGACCGGTCAAAAGTTTTTAAAGCCTGTCTTAGTATATTTAAAAAGTGGGATGACATTTCACCGAAAAATTTGTTTTATAAAGTAAATAAAAAATTATAATTTGCAAATGACCAATTAAAAATTTTACCCAAAATAATAACAAATTATAAACGGTATTGCCAATATTGAACTGTTTTTCGCCCAGATGTTTGTTTGCAAAAACTGTAGAATGATATACAGTCGTGATAAAAAAAAATCGTTTCTTTTAAATTCATTTGAAACTATAATGCATATATATTATTAAAAAATTTATTAATTTATATATATATATATATTAGTTATATTATTCTTTTCTTACACTGTAAACAAGTTTTGCCGTAAGAAACAGTAATTGCATTTTTGTTTTGTTTTTCGATGTGTTATAAGCAGGTGTTTGTCTTGAAAATTTCTCAAATTCCATGAAAGTATGGCAACATCGAAATTGTGAGTACTCAGTTAAGAAAATAAAAAAAATTTATAATATTTTGTCTTAAAATTTTATACAATTTATTGTACAATGTGAAGTTCAAAAAGTAATAATTTATTACAGTCAGTGTGAAACTGCCCGTAATTACCGTCAACGTTGCTTTATACAAATGTCAAATGGTTAGTGAATTCGCAAACCATTGCAAAATAATATCAACAGCTGACTTGAATTAATTAAGCTTTTGTATAGTAAAATATGAATTAGTAAATTTATTTCTCTTAAATAAAAACAAATCTAAATAACCATTAAGAGCACATGAGGACGACAACGAAAATCAATTAATTTATTGAAAATAAACTACAACAAAGTATTACGTGTAGATGTACTAAATATTTATTGTATTCTTAAGTTATGTGTTCGAATGAATGAAAGCAGAAATTCTTTGTTAAATGAAGAATTTTTTGCTTAACACAAACCACAAAAGTACCGCCACGCCATCAATTGCCTCTACAACGACAGCACAACATCAGCAGCATTCCTACAGAGAGATAGGTAGCAAGCACAGTTCAACGAGAATATCCCAACAAAAAAGATCAGTCATGTATAGCCGAGACTGGAGATCAGCGTTGCGTACGCCGCCTACCTATCGAATTGGCAATAGGACAGTGCGTTTTAATTACCATATAGCAATGCTGATAGGCGGCGTATGTACTCTATTTATAATATTTTATTATATACGTGGAAGTACGTCCACGTCGGATGCGGCTTGGCTGAAAAATTATGCTAGTTCTACAAGTGGGCATCGAGGCGGCGGTGGTGGCAGTTATAGCATTGCCAGTAGTAGAACGTTGATAGACGATGAATTCTCTTCCTATAACAGTACATACCCCTTAACTTTACCAGTTGTGGGGAGACCCGGGATGGTAACATATCGTATTGCTATGGTTGCTGATTTGGATACAAATTCAAAATTTGATGAAAATGGTGCTACAGTATGGCGAAGTTATCTAAAGAAAGGTCATTTATCTTACATAAGTTCAAAAGATGAAATTAGTATAACGTGGGATGCTGGAGAACCAACGGCATTAGAATCAAGCTTTTCCCTTAAAGGTCGTGGTATGGAACTTTCTGAGCTGGTAACGTTTAATGGTAAAATACTAAGTTTTGATGATCGAACTGGTTTGGTCTATGATATAACAAACAATGATAAACCAATCCCATGGTTAATACTACTTGATGGCAATGGCCATAATGCAAAGGGATTTAAGTCCGAATGGGCGACGGTTAAAGACCGTTTATTATATGTGGGCTCAATGGGAAAAGAATGGACAACAGGGACAGGAGAATTTGAAAATGAAAATCCTATGTATGTTAAAGTGATATCACCCGCTGGCTCGGTGAAATCCATGGATTGGTCCTATAATTATAAAAGACTGAGGCAGGAGTCATCACAGATAACCTGGCCTGGTTATATGATTCATGAGAGCGGCGTTTGGTCATCAGTTCATAGGAAATGGTTTTTCTTGCCACGAAGATGCTCGAAGGAAAAGTAAGTAATAATTTTTTATCTACATTGGGTTAATTTTGACAATGGTACAGTGAGACCTAAGGTTGTATTTTTTTACGAATTTAGTCACTTTGCACCATTGCCATTATTTGTGCCCTCTTAATTGCGATTGGTTCGATCTATCAACTTGGAATATGTTTTTAAAGCCGTTTTAGTTAATTTAATATTTGTCTAACTTTATAGGTACAATGAGACTCGTGATGAGCATATGGGTTGTAATTTGTTAATAACAGCGGATGAGGATTTTAATAAAGTTGATACAGTGCCATTAAATTTTCCTAATACTCAACCAACACATGGATTTTCTTCGTTTAAGTTTATTCCCGGTATGGATGATCGTGTAATAGTTGCATTAAGGACTGAAGAACTAAATGGGAAAACGACAACATTTATAACAGCATTTGATATAGAGGGGAAAATTTTATACGCTGAACAACATATAGAAACAGATCTAAAATACGAAGGATTCGAATTTATTTAGTAAATATTTTAATTTAAAATATATATTTGGAAATGTATTGTATGTACATTTTCCAGTGTGTATTACTTGTACCTTTTTAAGAAAATGTGTGTAAATATAAGTTTTATTCACTATGTGATTTGCTTTAAACGAAATAATGTAAACGAAAATCTGATTCCAGGAGATATTAATAAAATTAAAGTTGATGTTCCGATAAAGCATCACTAAGAAACAATTGCGCCATTAACACAAATTAGTTATGTATGTTAAATAGTAAGTATTTTTTAAAGAAAACAAATTGATGATTTATTTTTTTAATTACAATATAAGTTTTATTTTTACATGCATCTGATAATATACGTAGCTATCATTTTTCATCGAATATAGCTATAGCAAAAATTTTAAATCTATACTGTCTTGCAACTACAATAAATAAAAAATGTTTAAAAGTAATAATGTATAAAAAATAATTGAAACACATTTTTTCAGATGTTCAGTTAACCTGCATTAAAAAAGTTATTTTTATTGTATTATAAGTCAACGATGTATGTCGAAGAATTGATGATTTCAATTCACAGAAAATATCTATAAAAAGTTTATCTTCATTTAAATAAAATAAAATGAGTGCAATTAATAGGAAATGTTACTGCCTTGGAAATAATCACTTTATAATATTTTCTCATTCAATGAGATCTTTAATAAATACGCGCGCTTTATCTTCATAATAAAAAAAATAATTGCAAGTTTTTTTCTTTTTCTAAAAAAACATTAAAACGATATGCTGAAATATAAGAAAAAACCAAGGACTTTTTAAATTTAATAAAGTCTTAAGTAAAATTTATAATACAATACAAAATTTCTTTTTAACTAATTTTTTTTTGTTTTTTTTTTTGGAATATTGTTACATATAATGTATTGTTACATAATATGTAATTGTTACATATATAACCCAAAGCGTGCAATTACTTAAATTTTGTCGGTTCCTCTTTTTCATAATAAATATACATTAAAAAGAAAATTATAATAAAATATTTTATAAATTAAAATTTTTGCTTGTTTAATTTTAAGTAGTTCTCGCAAATGTCAAAGTAAATGGACAGATAATGGGTTAAAATATCATTCAAAATTATTAACCCAATTCGCGAAAAAATTTAAAAGATTGATTTTAACTAAAGTATTCAATTTTTTCTTTTAGCAAATGTGATATAGGGAGTAGAGTGAAAGCTTTAGTCCATGTTTCGTTATTATGAGCCAAATTTAAAAGATGATGGGACAGTTTGTTGAGTAAATGCAAAGCCACCACGTTTTTCAATTAATTTCGATTCCTTTGCAGCTTTACGTTGATCAGCAGTAACAACAATTTCCTGCAAAGCCTTGGCTTGTTCTGTTGTTAATCTAGATGTGAGTACGGCATACCAGGCTTGATCTTGAGCAGATAAAGCTAGTGGAAACGTAAGAGTTTAAGCGTTTGTTGGAAAAAATTATCGTTTGTTTGTATTTACCAGCAATAACTTCTTTGAAAGTTACATATTCATCTACAGCATTTTCGTCTTCTTCTTCGTCAAGAGGTGTTGTAAATCCTTCTAGGGCAGTTTCATTAAGGTTGTCAATGGACTCCACTTCCTCCTCATCATCAGACTCTTCGTCATCGTCTTTGATAACAGCCTTCATTTCGAATCCAGCTTCAGCAGCTTTCGTTTTACTGAATTCAGCGATTTGTTCCAAATAATCCGGAGCGAATTCATCAATTTCATCTTCATCACTGGATAACGCCTCTAATTATTAGCATATAAAATTATTTAAATTAATAAATTTTTGTAATTGAATATATGTATGATACCATTAATTACCTTCACAATCGTCATTTTCCTCTTCTTCCTCCTCCTCTTCTTCTTGAGCGCGTGATTCGTAAGCTCTTTTCAAGCCATCGAACAATAAAACTAATGATGGTATGATCTTCTCAGAAAGTTCACTCAATACAGGAGGTTTAGCATCGCCTAACGAAATGAGAGTGCACAAACCCAGAACACATAATTTACGATCGTGAATTCTAAAATAAATAGTTGTATTATTTATTAATAAAATCAAATGATTGAATTTAATATTTCTTATTTATAGTTACCCTAAGAAACAGTCAGTGTCAAGTATCCATTGTTTAATGAAATGTGATGAAATTGGTTCTCCGTTCGGTTGAGGCATTTTATCCAATATGGAAAGCAGTAATTGTGGATTATAATAGAGTGCAGCAATGACAACCTTCATTTAATAGAAAAAAGAAAAATCAACATTTAGTAGAGTAAACATTCGCTTTATAATTGCGAAACCAATTCAATACCTGTAGGCACATTGTACGTAATTCGGATGATTGAACTTCTCGTGTTAGACGGGATAAAGCCAATTCCACAAACATAGGTATAACAGAATCTATTTGTCCTTTGCATTGTAAAATAATAACCTCTAAAAGCTTAGCAGCGTGACATTCGGGGTCTTCGCCTGGATTGCTTGTTAACATCTAATTTTAAGAAGTTTAGATTAGATTTTGTAGATTATTTTCTTCAAAATAAGACTTACAGATTTACACATATCGTACATGGCCAACAAGCGATTTGGATTCGAAAGGAAAGCAGGCGTATCAACGGTTACATAGTTATGTAGAGCAGGCATCATATCAATGAAATAATCAATTCCGTCCTTTTTGAATACCTGATAAATAAGTTCTAACATTTGCCACATTTCGGGTGAAATAGACTTTGATGTTAAGTCATAGACCAGTGAAAATGTTTCTTCATAGAAATCTGTTATATTATTTTGGAATATATGTCCCACAACATTAATAACAATAGGATGTAAATTATTCATTACTTCAGGATGTTCTTCCATAACTGTAAGTAATGTTTCAATGGTATTCAACAAGCCCATGGCGGTTATAGCCTTCTCATCACCACCATCTTCTGACTCCAGAACTTGACTGAATGTGGTGGCCAAGTGTTGGCATATTTCCATGGCCACTGGTAATAATTGTGCTGAGAATGTACATACAATCTTTTGCAATACATTAGTCAAATCCTCATTTTCTGTTTCTCGTATAATAGTTAACAATTCTTTTGTAATCTCTTTAATTTGACCCTCGCAGTATGGAGCCGCGGCATCTTGCGAGCTGAGGAACATTTGCAAACCCATTGCGGCTTCAACTTTAACTGGTAACTCCTTGTCGTTAAGTAGACAATTGGTTGTTAAACGCATAATTTCACCTAAGATTTGAGGATTTTTCAACTGAATGTCACAGAAATAGTGAAGCACCCAACAGGCACGAGCGCGCATATGACCTGCTGGATTTTGGAATTCCGGAAATACATAAGTAGTCAACATATTTTCAACTTGATCACGATATACGCGTTTTTTCAATAAAACATCGGCTAAGGTACCAATCATATGCAATGCACCGTCCTTCTGTTTATTGTCGGCATTTGGTGATGTTACAATCTTAAATCGAATTATTGATTATTATTGAACTGAATTGTTTATGCTAAACTAGTTAAGTTTGGTTTTCTATTAATTGAAAGCTTACCTGCATAATTATATTCATGGCCTTTGGTAAAATGCCTTTGCGTTTTTTACAGCACGAATGGAGTAAGGACTGAGCAGCAGGAACTGGTGTAGCATAATCTTCAAATATATCTACAATAATTGCAATAGGGATATTTTATATTAAAATTTTTCTGTGCACAACAAAAATGTATGTTTGTAATAAGTACAATAGAATCTCTCTTGAGCACAGTCGATGTATATACGTAAATATATGCAGACCTCTCAGAAGGACGCAATTTTAATTTTAAAAAATTTATTTAATATGGGAAGTTTTTATTTAAACAAAGTAAGAAGAAACTAACAAAGTAAGATAAACAAAAACATTAATATTTTATATGTATGTATATGTATGTAATAACAATCAATATGTACATACATACACATGAATACAATCAACTGATGGTTGATTAAAGTACAATTAAGAAATTTAAAATTTATCTTAATGTATTTAAAATTTTTGTTTTTGAATGATATATTTAGTGCAGAAAAACTAAAAATTGTTCAATGTCAACCCCCATACAAAGTGATATTATGCTACAGAAAGATCCCTTATATAGGATTTTACTATATAAGAAAGTCAACAATAAGTTTGATAGTTTTATAGAAATGTCAAGTGTCAAGAACGACAGTATTAGTTAACAATTTGTTAGACAACCAAATATTTAATTATTTTTCAAACATACAACATAAAACATATAAAATAATATAATTGCAGAAAATACATACCAAATTTCAGTTTAATATATTCGTGAGGATCTGTTTCCCATAGTTCTTGATCTTGATCCGAAAAAGACATGATGGGAAATATAACGTCCTGGATAATTGCTACCATATGGGGTTTAATCAATTTCCAAGAGTAGGCGTGACTTACACTGAAATAGCAAAAAAGTTAATGAATTTCTTTTTCGACGGATATAGGAAGAAAAATTACTTACGCATTTTTAATATAAGTCAAATTATCGGTTAAAACTCGTGGTGAAACATAAATGCGATTTCGGTATTGATCCAATATTTTAAGCAAAACATCTAAAACGCCTTGAGTAAATGTTGGTAAGTACCATTCGGCAAACTTTTGATATTTTTCACTAACAACACTACGCGGACTGCCATAGCTATATAAAGATGTCATATTTTTATTTCTCACTGTTTAATACATATTTTACTATTTACGTACCGTTCAAACATGCGTACCATAATGTGTAGAGCCCATTTTTTAGTTTTCCACCAGGGAAATTCAGGTTTTTCATCATCTTCTAAATGGGAACAGTCTGGTACTGGGCTGTCGGCAATTTGACGACAAATCTCCATCCATTGTGAGAACATTTCCTTTGTTATTAACTCCAAAGGCAAACTGAATTGTGTCAATGCGTAGTAAATTTTTAAGATTTGCTTTTGCATTAGCACTGACTGTTCAGTTTGATTATTCATTAATGTTAACATAAGTTGATAGATCATGGGCAACAAAAGATTCATTGCTTCATTAAGTGGACCACGTTCTTCAGCACGTTTATATTCATAAGTTTTAACTAATTGGTACATTGTAACCAAAGCACCATTCCATCCACTAATATCAGGATTTTGTAAATAAATGCTAATGTTGTCAACCACCTGTGGCCAACGTCCCGGAAAATCGTGTTTAATAATATGATTTACGCAGACGGATAATTGCACTCTAAAAATTGCCAATACTTAACTAGAATTCAATTAAATTTTAAACTTTCAAGATAATACCTAATAATTTCGGGTGCATGAACAATAGCATCAACAATAGAGTTACGGATCATAGCACGATCCTGCTCGTGGATAGAAAATGGTAATGGTTCACCGGGTGAAGCTTCATGGTCAGCCCAGCTGCTAGAAATCATATTTTTCATATATACAGCACCAGCCTGTCGTACCGGTTGGTCGACCGTATTTTGCATAACAATTTGTAGAATTGTTGGTACAAATCCAATAATTTTATGAATCTTAAATTAAAAAAAATACATATATATGTTTGTGGTTAATTAGTTGTAATTCAAGAGATGAACAGACATTGTGAAAAAAAAAACCATTTTAGTATGATTCATTGTACAAAAACGTTCTTGATGAGGCCTATCACTTTAATTTTTTTGTCTACAGTAGAGAATACATAAAAGAAAATGTTTATTAGTACAATACAATATTAGTATTGAAGTAATGTACGTTGTTGTTGCATTAATTATTTTTAGGAAATACTTTAACCACGTGCTGTTTGGTTAAATTTGTACCAATTGTATTTATTCTTTTGTATGTACAATTGTTTAAATATTCCTCATAATTGTTCGTAAAAAAGGTAAGTTTAATGAATTAAGACGGAATACTTTTAATTAATTAAGCGGCAAGCTTTAAATATTTTTTGCCACGCCTTGTTTGAAGTGAAATAAAAAACGAACTATTATGTCTTATAAAGCCTTTTCTAAAAATACATACATAACATAATTGGTCATTACAGCCCTTCAGTAGAGATTACGACCTAGTTTCTCACACCACTTATGTTGAGTGTGATAATTTTATACATGAGTGGAGGGACCTACAGCTTAAAGTCGACTCCAAACGACAGATTTTTGAGAAACTTTTCATGATATACACTTTTCTAAATATACTAAAAGTATATAATCGCCAAATATTAATTAAAATATATATTTTATAGCATTTTAACCGTTTGACTGCTAAGCGATTCTGGTGAGAGCGTTCGAAAACTGCTCGAAAACTACAATTATTATAATAAAAAAATTTAGAAAATTCTAATAACCTATGTATAAAGAGAAGACCCTATATCTCGTCTTTTAATTTTATTTTTGCTTTTTGACTAAATTTTTACATTGAAATTCGCAGCGCAAATGCGATTTTCGTAACAAATGAACGCAGCGCTTTTGGCGCCGCGTAGCAGTCAAACAGTTAAATATATTTTTTAAATTTTATGAAATAAACAAAATGGTAACTATATACAGCTTTCGTTGTAAAATTAGAAAAATATTTAAATAATAAAACTGATTCGGGAACATGCGGAGTGCTGCGAGAAATATCTACAGATTGCAGATAGTTGAAACCTCAGTAGAGTCTCGGAGCTGATCTAACCAAAAACGAAGTGGTGAGTAATTGGCGGCTCTCTCTCTATCGGAATATACACATAGTTTTTATAAAAGCTGTTTTGACAACATATAGGTTATAAAAACTTTATTAAATTCTCCGACAATCCCGATACCTACAAGCTAGAAGTGTTTTTTTTTTATTTTAGAGACTTCAAATAAACTGAATAATATGCCATTATAACAAAGAATAATTCCAGAAATCTGTTTTGCAGACTTATAGACTTTACTGAAGGCTCCATTTATTGCAATTTATTTTATGTAAAGATCGTATTTTAGTAATTTAACAAAAAATTAGCCTAAATTTTGTTCAAAAGTTAGTGTCTAACAAAGTGCTATTTTTCAAATGCATAAAATCGCCAAATGACAACATTGACAAATGTCAAACTTTATTTTCTTTCCTAATTATATTTTGCAAATTTTCGTTCACTTTCTTCTTTTGCAAATTCGCATACTTTTTCCGATGAACAAAAGAATAAAGAATGATAGCGTTAATAAGCATAGAAACGATGTACAAGAAATGCTCTTAATAAAGCAATTAAATCAATTTTCCTTAAAGTATAATTGACCCTTAAACTTCTCCAGATAAATTCTTTATTTTCATTCGTAGATGTATATGACTACATTTTAATAACCTTCAGACGATTTAATTTAAACAATTCTTATAGGCATATACTATTTTTTTGTTAAAAGCACATGTTTCTTATAGATGCCATTTAAAGCAGAACAAAAAGCAGCCTCAAATTAAACACACTCCCACAAAGTAAAGTCATCCGTCATTCAGGCGGCATTGTGAATTGTTATTTTGTATAAGTACACAAAATCAATTGAAATTATGTACAACTTCGAGGTAAGAGTATTATTTTTACAATAATTGTACTAACCTGTGTCAATTGTTCTTCTGCCGCCTTCCTCTGTTCAGGATTAGGATCAATTGTTGCACGCAACAATTCTGTTAATTTTTGGGGATCCATATTTTATTCAATTGCAATTTTCTGTAGGAAATAAATAGCACTGTAGTTTAACTACACAATTTCCGTATAATTATTTAAATTTAATGATTAATAGAAGTTCAAACAATTCGCGAAAATTAGGAAAAAATATGAATCGTATAGCGACACAACGGGAAAACGTGTTAGCACCCGCGAGCGGTGAATAATCAAGCCGACCGATACCAAATCTGCGGCGTTATAACGCCGCTAATATTCTTAAATAACTAACGCCGATGCTGCCGCTAAAGATAAAAAATTATTATTTTGGATTATGAAATGTTCGCTTTATAATGAATGAAATGTTCACAATATATAAATAATACTTATTTATTTTTAACTTGTTTATAAGTTACAGATGTAGTAATTATAAATATTTTAACCAATACCATAACTTTGTTTTAATTAAAATCCAACTTGTACTCAGAATATAATAAATATATATATTTTTTCGATAAGTTTTCTAAAACTTAAAATTACTTTTAATAATTAAATAAATTTAAATTATTATTAATAATAAATGACAATGAATACCTCATTAATTAAAAAATATAAATTTGGTTTCTTAAGACACAAGTATGTAGGAAAACGAATTTTCGAGCCGTGTATTTGATAATGTTATCAATTATTATTAATGTTATGTTATCATTGCAGTGTGCATTTTTGGTGTATTTAAATGATAATTAATCTGGCAGTATTCAGCTCACTCAATAAAACGAAATTCCATTGGTCAGGTTATATTTGTAAAACTTAGGCAGTAAAAATATTTTTAATGTGAAATTATTTTTATCGCATCGGAGTAAAAACTTTAACTTTACGTGTCTAATATTCGGTAAAAGTGAACTGTTGCAAGTGAAATTCTTTTGTCATATTAAAAGAAAGTATAAATTTGCGATAACTGATAAGAAAAAAAGGAAATTAATTGCTGCACTTGTGACGTGCATAACACAAACAAGATACACGAAAAAAATGGCGCCTACTACCTGCAAGAAATAATACAAGTGAAACACAAAAAATACGCTCGAAAAAGTAATCATAAATAATAAATGTGAATAAATACAAAAACATAAAGTGTTTTTGAATTAATGCTTACAAATAAACATAACCTCAAAGTGGAACAAAAAGAAAATGTCAGAAAGCGCAGGGGACACCTCAAATAACGACTTGGTGGTAATAAGTAGTGAACAGACTAATACCCCCATTGGATTGTCAAAAAGTGCAGCCAGTGCGGTTGGTGATAAGCCACGTATTATTTGTAACGAATTAATTGTAAATCCACATAAAAGCAAATCAATGGAAAAGCTAGACGAATTATCGTCATTGGAATTAGAGATTGCCAAGATGCATCATGCGGACGATACTAATATGGAAACCCTGCTCTCAGCATCTAGCTCACATGTGGAGCCAGGTTCAGCTCACGTGAAGATTATTTCCGGCACCCAAGAAAGCGATTTATCTAACGGTCAACATACAAGTAATATTCTACGATCTAATGAGTCTAACCTTGAAGTTAAACTCGATGTTATAACATCGGGCGAAACTGCATTGGAGCATGAGGACCTTATAGCGGTTCTTAAAGGGCTTGACGGTATTGGCGATGAATCACACAATAAAGAAACTTCGGACGTCTCAATTTTAGAAGAAGGCGTTACAATAGAGGGGGAAGGCGAATACCAAATAATGGAAGTTGTTGATGAAGACTCAAATACTGCTGCCGATGAAGTCCCTAAGCATGATGACAATGTTGCTACTCAAACTTTGAATAAAACAAAAACGTTTGGATCCACATCATTAACTGCACAAGAAGAACGCGCGTTGGCTTTGGAACAAATGGAAGGATTAAAGAATAAGCAACGCCGTCGTAAGCAAGAGATTAATCCCATAAAGCAAGTTGATCCTGCATTGGATTTAATTTCATCTTTAGAGGCCGATTGGAGTGAAAACGATGAAGACGCTGCAATTGAAAAAATGAAATATAAAACTCTAAAATCAGCGGCAGCATCATCCTCCCACTCAAACATTGATATCAAATCAAAGTCGCCTTTAATAACCAGCGTTGTTGTAATACCTTCATCAGCCACATCTACTACTACTGCAGCCCCAAAAACAAACGTGCCTGCTAACAACGATATTGTTAGTTCCACTGAAGAGAAACAAATGTTGTCGTCACATGATGGTATTATTGAAACTAAAACGGAAGAAGATACTCAAGTTGTACAATCGCAAAGTGGTATGTACTTTTTTTAAAATTTAAAATATTACAAAATTAGTTTAATCTTATACTAGAGCTATGTATTTTTTGTTACAATTACCACGGAATTTATTTGATTTTCATTATATAATTTTTTTTAACAGGCTTCCGAAGAACTCGTATTATTAAACGTAAAATTATTTGGGATCCTGATGCTCCAGAGACGACATTTTCGTATGCAAAACTTGTGAAGACTAATAATACTAAATCAAAAACTAAAACTGATTCAATACCATCGACTACAATTACCAAGGGATCTACAACTATAACACCAATTAAAAAGGAAACACCCATCAGTTCAACTGTTACAACAAAAAAGACGTCTCGGCCTACAACACCAAAAGCTAAGAAATCCCCAGTTGATTTAAATTTAGAGAAAATTAACAATGTGAAATCGGATAACAACAGTCTAATAAAGGCGGATGTAAATAATGAAGATGAAAAGTTAAATACCAAACCGATACCTGAGGAAGATACTAATAAGTTAGAGTCAGCTTCAGATGTAAAAGTCACGACAACGCCGCCTAAGAAGCGTTCACAAACTCCAGTTACCAACGGCCCTGGTTCGGGTGCTGGTCTTAAGAAAAAGAAAAATTCGGAACTTGATCGTTTAATGGGCGATGAAGGCGCCGTGAACATGCTTAATTCATTGGAGAAATTTGAAGCCGCTTTAGGATCAAGTGAAACAAAGCCATCTAGACCTATGATGAGAAGTCGAGCAGCCACCATATGTGAAAAAGTTTGTATTTTGAAAGAAAAAAAATATATGTAGTGTTTGTAATATAAATCTGATCATTTTATTATTTCAGTTACCGCGGAAAGAAACACCACCTCCAATTCGAACTTCTCCTCCCACCGGAAGTAATCAACAAAACAGTAAAAATAAACGTACCCCTAAATCACGTGCTTCAGCAACTTGGGACTATGTATATAAGAAAAAGAAACAAGATTTTGATGATTCTTTGATTATAAGACGACGTTCGAACAGTTCATATTCGAGTTCGGCTTCACAAAATCGTTTAAGCTTAGATGGCCAACCGCAATCAGCCAATTCAAACGAAACTTCTACAAAATCTAATGACTCAAAAACTTTACCCGCCTCCATAAGTGAAAATGACTCGCCAAAAAGCCCTCCCTCTTCTTCGAGCCACAACAAGAGCTCTGGAAACTCTAAAAATAATCCATCTCTACCTGCTGGTAAAACATTTGAATTTGCTAAACCTGAAAATAAAAAATCCCAAAAACGTACAAAAAGCCCAGCTGCAACTTTGCCTACTGATATGAAAAAAGCTGCGCCGGTCGCAAATAGGCGCAATGTTCGTAGCCCAGCCAATACAAATGAGGATAAAGACAATGCCAAATCGCCAACAAAATCTCCTACTACATCTAATTCAAAAGAAAAAAAAGAATCAACAACATCAACGAATGTAGTGTCTGATGTCGTTGTTAAGAAATCCTCCAAAGTTGCTCAAATACTTTTCAGCACTAATAAAGCAAAACTAAACAATACATTTACTATACAGGTTTGTAGCATACAATTCGTTCTTATAACTATTTATCATATTAACATAAAACTATATATTTTCAAATTTAGATGTTAAACAAACTGGTAGACATTCTTGGCAAATTAGCTTCTGATCCTGACTGCCACGTTGTTGTAATGGGTACAAGTGATGCACATTTTTGCCAAGGTGTTGATGTAACCGATTTAACAACAATTGCGGCTGAAAAACGTAAAACCTATGCTACGAACCTGGCGGCTGCTGTTAAGTAAGTAATATTACGATGCTTTTTAATTAATGGAACTCATTTTACATATTTATTTATTTTGATTTCTTTTTTAGAAATTATTTAAAAACCCTGGCTACCTATCCTAAACCCTTAGTAGCTGGAGTTATGGGAAATCTTATGAATTTAGGTGTTGTACAATTGGCAATGTTTGATATTGTAATTGCTAGTGATAAGAGCACATTTGAAACGCCATATGTAAAAATGGGGCAGATACCAGAAGGTTATTGTATTTGGCATAATATGAATAAAATACGCGGATCTTTTGTAAGTATTTTATTTGTAAAACTATTATTGTATTCATATCAAATATATTGTAAATACATTATAGAAAACAAAGCTATTTTGGTTATGTGAGAAAGTACAATCTACGGAAGCTGCCTTGGCTGGTCTAGTAAATAAATTGACTTCCAGCAATAAGGTTAATGATGATGCTTTTAATACCGCTAAACGTATTGCATCTTTATCAAGTGAGGTAAGTGAACAATAGAACATTTCATTACTCAAGTCAGCTATTGCAAAAGAAATTGATTTTTTCTACTATACATAATATTCTAATCTATTTCCATTTTTAGTCTTATAGTGCTATGAAGACAACTGTTATAAACAGTCACTTGGATGTAATAGAGAACTCTTTAGATGATGAATTTGATTCAATTATAAAGCAATGGACAACGAGTGAATGTTTGGATAATATAAAAAAATATATTGAACAAGGTCATTTTTAATTCCTTTTTTTTAGCTTTTTATTGTGTTTTATTTTAAATTATATTAATTTTAGTATTAATTATTAAAATATTCATATTACATATCAATTATGTATGTTTACCTTATAAAATTACTTTTCTCTTTATTAATTTGTCAGTTCTTTTTTTTTCTGTATAATTATAAAACATTTCGTTTTCTGAATTGAAGTTCTAATTTAAAATTTACTTCTTTAATTAGTTTTTATTATTGCATCTGTATAATTTTTAAACAAATAAAATGTTGAATATTTCCATTTAATTTTTAAAATAAGTAAAAGAGTTAGCATATAGTAATTTTTGAAAACACTTTGATAGAAAAAAGTTGAAAGGATTAAAGACTTGATTCAAAAAATGTTTTAAAAAATATACAAATTTACCTTACCTGTACATTTTCGTGTATCCGAATAAAAATAAAAATGATTTGATTAATTTTAAGAAAATTTTAATTCCTCTTTTTACTACAAAAGAAAAATGAAAGCAGATATCTAACAACATAATTTTACTTTTTAATTCCAAATCTAACATAAAGGGAATAAATACATATGTTTTAAGATTTTAAAGCTATCGTTATAGCTACAAAAATTGCTGTTTGTTTGACTTTAATAAGTTAACGTGTAATTCTAAAAATTTTAAATTACCTGGCCCCTTATATTCAAAGGTCTTACTGTTATTGTTATTGTAATAAACATTCTAACCTGAATGTATTTCATTTTCTACCTTATTTATGTCTGACTTCATTGTGTTTATGATCATTTCAATCTTTCGTATATCTAAAGTGATTTTCTCTAAACTAGCTGCAACATTGCGCATATGTTCACGATCTATTTGAACTTCTAAATCGCGACACTCTTTAGTCGTTTGACCGGTAAGTGAGACCAAACCACAGATTTCGTTACAGGATGCATGTAAAGAGGCTAACAGTTTATATGCTTGTTTAGCATGCAAATCGTGTTTGGCACTTTGGAATAATAGATCATCGGTGTAATTGAATTGCCTTTGCAATTGGGCAGCAACCGAATTAAGTTGTTTTTGTAAATCTTTGGTGTCATCTAAAATCTTGTAGATGTCAGTGCGTTGTTTACGTATATTACCAATAAATTCATATATACGCCTGGTATATTCCTTTCGAGAAGCCACACCACTGGATGATTTTTTTAATTCTTCTGCTAATAGAGCGTGACTATGAGTTTTTTCTTTTAATAGAATTTCCAACTCTTGAATATTGGCTCTAAGTTTATGTATACTTTGTAGATTTTTTGATTGTCTAATTTTTTGTAGTTCCTCAATTTGTTGCAGAGCTGGATTTCTATGTAACTGCCATTGATTTTCTACAGCTAAACGTCTTTCTCGAGTCTTTTCTATTAGTCCTTCCAATTTGTTTATATTTTCTGTTGGATTTTCCAAAATTAGAGCTGTGCGTTCATGAATTTTGCTGCTATTTTTCAGAGCGTCGATTTCTACTTCAATCTCCGCATGTTGTTGGCGTATCAGATTAAGCTCAGTATTAGCATTTTGACGCTCTTCTACTTTCTTATTACTTGATAATTTCAATGATTCCACCTCCTCAGTTAACTTTTCTATAGGACTTTTAACCGTATTTTCCGTTTTATCCTTTTCAGTATCTTGTCCCTCTGGCATGCTTTGCAACGATTTAAAGGGCGAGTGTATTATGGCCTGTACTGGGCGTGCTAAGGACAGTCGCACATTATCCAAAGATTCTGTTGGTGCATAGACATCAATTGCATTTTTATGCAAAACAGAACTCACCAAGTCATAATCACCTAAGCTGATTTGTTGGAATATATTTGGAATTTGGTACGTAATTATTGACACTTCATCTTTCGGTGGTGTCGTTGAATTGGGAATGTTTAAATTCAATTGAGGAAGAAATTCAATATTAAGGCAACTAGTGCCGTAATTCTTTCGATTGCCAACACCTCGGCAATACTGTGGTACCCATGGCAATTTCAGTTCCATCGATATCTTCTTTCGTATGTCTTTCATCAACACATTAAAATCATCTTTGTCTTCCTGCTGGCTGTTATCAAAACTATCGATTTGCTCCTTTGGCAATTGTTCTATTAAAAACATAAACAGCCGTCTTATGTCCACAACATTTGGATAAAGGAATGTTTGATAGCCAATATCGCCTCTATAACCACAGGCACTACATAATTCCGCTAGACTGGTGGCGACTGTAAATCGTTGCGCCATATTTTCTGGCAATGATTTTGGAAGAACTGCATCGGATTTTATTTCTTGCAAACATTTTGATACTGCTCTTACCAAAAGGTCGGGTGTAAAGTGATTGAGATTGAATATCTCACTATCGTCATCCACCTCCATTTTGCAACCGATTTGTTTCAGTGAATGTATAATTATTTTATCGACTTCATCCATTTTTTTGAGAAATATTGTTTTATTTTATAAACGAATTGAATTGTTTATAAAGTTTTAGTTCTGCAGCAACACTTTTATTTATTTCATCTCAATTTTTAACTCAACAGCTGTTTTCCTCAGAGAAAATCTTTTTACAGGGCTGTATAAAAACGTAGCACTAATTTGAGTTCAGAAAAAAAACCGTTAAATATACACTTTTAAATCAGTATTTAAATACAGATTTAATATGTTTGATGCCTTTTGCACGTCCAAAATACTTTGAAAAGTCTTTAGTTTGTAGGAGAAAAGGGAAAAACGAGCGGGGGTAAGTTCACACTTTGATATATTTGTCTACCGATGTTTGTATACACAACAACAAAATATCAAGAGTTTGTCAAAATAACATTTGAACGTGCAAAGCGAAACAAAGTTTAAAAGAAAATGCAAGAGTTTGTAAATATTCTTTGCAAAGTACAAAAAGATTCGTGTTTCTTGCCCAAATGTCAATTTAATGGGTCACTAATCTTAATTGTATTCGAATTGTTTTAAGCTTAAGAAGTTCAGATGATATCATCACTTTCTTTTGAGATTTATAGGCATCTATACGATATTGTTCTTGAACAATTATATCAAGACGAATTGAGGAATATTTTACATCGTATTTCGCCGGGTTTCGCTTCCACGACATTATCGAACGTCGTCGTCCTCTCGTATCTTACGATGTTATATTGTGCTTACGATTTTCATGCGTATCATGCGTGTTGTGTATCATCGGAATCCTTTCGAAGAGTACGGCTCAGCTAATCGCAAAGCAAGGTGTTTTGTTCATTGCCAAAGTTGTTTTCATTGCTTATACTACTATGAAATCATATTCTCAGTATAATACATAGGTATATATCTAAAATGTTTGGATCTCGCAACCAGCTACACTGATTTAAAATATCATATATTATTAAACAATCTCCGTCGTCCTTGTTTTCCTACTCCCGCCCTCTGTAGTTACTATACTGCAAGATACTCGAAAAAAAGAAAACTGAAGTAAATCACTAATTTAAATTATTATTTTAGCAATAATACTCGTAATATACGCTTTTTATTGACAACTAAATACCTTTATTCGATTTTTAATTAATTTTTACAAAATATATGTGACAGACGACATTGTTATTAAACGATAAACTACATTGTAAAAAATAATTTTTACAATAATAAATATATGTATGTGTATGTATGTATATATGATTTTATATATTGTATAAATGTATGTACGTTCATTTTATCATAAATATTTTGTTTTTGGTGCTAGAATACTAATAGTTCTTGTTGTTGCTTTAAAAAGAATTTATTAAAAACAAAAACGTTTCATATAGCAGTGATAATAAGTAATTGAAATGGTAAAGAATTCTTTCTTTAACGATATTTTTTGAGAAATAAGGTATGCGTTATACATACTTATCTTAAAACTTATAGTTAAAATAGACGCTACAATTAACTTACAGATGATCTAATTAAATTACACTTTAGGAAGAAGGGAATTTTCAATAATTTTTGTTTTTTTTTTAATGGTATATAACATATAATATAATATAATTGTATAAATGATTGCAAAACCAATATTTTTTTATTGACATTTTAAATGCTCTTTACATCGTTGTTGTAGATTGGATTAAATCATACTTGAATTAAATTAGTGTATAAAATAAAATAATTACAATCTTTTGTAAAAAAAAAAATAATAAAAATCATTACATTTTTGGTGGGAAGAGATTATGGGGAAAGTAGACAGAAAAATATATTCACGTATACGATTGATTAAATGAGTCTTATACAATAATTAAATAAGTTTATAGTTGATCATATACATAATTTCGTTTGCTGTAAGTTGTATATAAAAATATATATATCATATGCGTGTTTTTGTGTTTGTGTTGTGTGTATCATCTATATGCAGTATTTCTATTATTGTTATTATTGTGTGTCTGTTTCCAACAACAGAGATAGGGAGAGAGAGAAAGAGAGGCACGTGCACTATTACCAAGAGTAAATCAGTTGTAAATCATAATTGTATGTACTATGATTCTTTCTAATCACCATCGTCATTTTCATCATCTTCTTGAGCTAGCAAAGCACTATTGCGTGACATTTTCATATAAGCAGCACAAATGCATTCGCATACAAAACGATATTGGCTCTGAAAGAAGAATGTTTAATTATTTTAATATGTACATATGTACATAGTTATGATTATATTTAAATAAGCATATTAACTTAGTCGCTATATTTATGAAATGATAATTGTTTTTGTTTGTTTTCTTTTAATTGCTATAATAAATAAAACACCTATTTTTGTCTCGTAAAAATCTTAAATGTATTTTATATACAAGTATACATACATATTAATATAATTTCTCTTACCACATTTTGAACCATACATGCTCTTTGATCGCGCATTGTACGTACAATATCTAAAGGATACACTGGCTCACGGGCCTCCATTAAGGCTAATGCAGTATCCATTAATATAAGCACGCCAGTACGTCCAATACCAGCCGAGCAGTGAACTATCACAGGAGGATTGGCAGCACTAATACATCTTTAAATAAATAGAAAACGATTAGCAAAAATTAACTTTTCTTTTGTTAACATTAAAACTGAAGTTACTCACTGATGAACACTTGTTGAAACGGGTGTTTCATCTTCTGGTGTAACACCGTTACTGGCAGCACATTTACGTTCACCCATCAACCCACCATTTTCATCTGCATCTGCATCGAGCAGACGCACTTGCTTGAGACTCTCTTCAATTTCTTGCAACAAAGTACGATTGCGTGCATTGCGAACACGTTCAACAAATTCTAAAAACAAATTTGGATCAGCTGGAACACAATGGTCTGGCCAAGCCAAATATTGCATATGTTGTATATGACGTTGTTCACCGGTACGTTTATCGCAAAGTAAAAATTCACGAAAAACAAAACTACCCGTTTCATCGGGTTTCTCGCTAATACATTTCACAGAGAAACCTTCGCCCAGATGTAATTCATCACCCGTAACTGGCCAGTATTGATGGCATTTTTGTCGACCAGCTTCCATTACTGTGGTTAGCATTACTACCAAATGACTGCTCTCTTGTTGGACCATTCGCCAAAAGTCGGTTGTAGTAGATGCTAAGGGTCCTTGCGTAGCTATGTAACGATTAATGCCACCGGGTATTTCCATATTTACGTAATTAGCATTTATATAATCACCACTGGAGCAATTAACCAAAGAGACGCGGGTACAATCATATGGTGATATATCACGATAACGATTTTTCGCTATATTTTCCGGTTTACGTGCTTCTGTTATAAGTAAATCTGGATTTTTGCGATACATCAACTCATACTGTGCTAATAATGCACCTGAAGCTAAACCGTCGCTTAACAACAGTAGGCTCTGGGTAAATAAAGCATCACCATCCAAAAGGTTTGAATGCGAACCAATTTCATCATTTTCTGGAACATATTGATACAATGGTTCTTCCTCTTTGAAAAATGCTTCTCTTCGGCCACCTGGCCTCATTGTTAGTAACAGCTCGCCATTACGTGTAGTGCGACATTCTTTTATCATGGTCACTACCTGTTCATGTTTAAGACCCTGGACTTCTCGACCATTTATGAGTACCACTTCATCACCTTCCCTAACGCGTGGTGTACAGCGATCAGCTGGGGTATTAGGTACAACTTTTGATACTTGTACTGGTAGGCTTAAATCGATACCACCTTTAACATTGAAACCAAAACGTCCATGTTCGTCGGCTAATAGACGAATTGTTATTAAATCACTGCCACTTTCTGGAACAGTAGAACAGCCATTAATATAGGTTGTTATAGCTGCACCAAGTTGAGTGCCATTAGGGCTATGAGAACCCGAGCTATAAGCAGGTACTGGCGACTCAAAACGTCGGCCGCACTGTTCAATATAGCCAGTATCACTATATATAAAGAGAAACAATAATTTATTAATCGTGAGATTTAATGAGTCATGTATGGGGACATGGGGTTTACATGAAAGAGCCATAATATAATAAATTATCTTTTATTACTACTACTACTATAAGCATATACTTACAGCTGTATGTCATATTCATCACTTTGCTGTTCCCAAGCTTTGCGTGGCATTGAATCCAATTGTTTGGACGTTACCTTATTGTCATGATGAGGACGGTTAGTTTTCGTAATGGTTAAAATGGACGTGTGTGCTGATACAGCTATTGCGGACGGAGTTTTTCCATTATGAGAAACGCTACCATTACTATCTGAAGCACTACCATTATTAGCTAACGGTGATGTGGTAGTACCACATGGCCCAATTGTTATTAAACGTTTGCTTGGAGAACGTACAAAAACTTTATGAATTTTAACACGTTGTTTTGATTCTTGTA
The DNA here is from genome assembly GCA_936449025.2 of Sarcophaga subvicina. Lineage (NCBI taxonomy): Eukaryota > Metazoa > Arthropoda > Insecta > Diptera > Sarcophagidae > Sarcophaga > Sarcophaga subvicina. Next base: position 106,960,446 of record OW388083.2, on the reverse strand, counting down.
CAGCTTGTAGCTCGGTGCGTCCAGAATAATAAAATCTACTTATTAAAAATATAAACATTTTAAATAAATTATGATAACTAACATTTCTTTGGAAATTGTATGCTAAATACTTACTTTGATCCTAAACTTAAATTAAGGAAGCGCGATAGACGATGCGGTCTTTTTAAGCGGAAGAACGAATGATGCTCTACACAACTTTTCCATAAAGCCTTTGCATGTTTGTGAGAGCTCATGCTAAAACCCAATAATGTGTCATAGCTTTCCGACTAAAACGTTGGAAAGGAAATACAAGTTCAAGTCAGTATCAAATATAAGAATAGTGTTATGTGTCATATGATTCTAACTTTACTTACCGGCTCCCGTCGCAGTTGTATAAAGAAATCTTTGCGTTTAAATGAAACTTTAACCATTTTTGACCAGGAAAAAGTATTGATACGTAAAGAATTTTGAAAAACTAACAATCCTATTGCTGATACGCCTAACTGCAAGTCTTTGCCATTTGAATCCTGTTTTTTCAGAAAAAAAAAAAACTTGTTTGTCATAATTTTTGTTTATATATTTATATGTATAACAATTTTTTTTAATAATGTAGCTTAATTTGGTATTAATATTTACCATTGCCTTATGCAAATCAATGCCATATAAATCTAAACGTTTGGCATGTTCCAAATAATTATATTCGGCATCAGCTGGCAACTGGCCACGATGTAATTTATGCAGTTCCGATATTTTACGTTCAGCATCAGCTGTTTGGTCAGCCAATAATTGCATATTACTTAAATATCCTGTCTGATGTTCCATGGGATTGAAATCACCCAATTCGGCTAAAAAGAAAACAAAACAAAAAATTTAAAAATAAAACAAATAAAACCAAATTATAATAATAAAGAAAAACTTACATTGTACCGTGTAACTTGCAAGCAGACATTGTGTATTTATTGAGCATGGCAATTTGCCCAATAAAATGTTACGTTTTATTTGCAAATAAAACTGATAACGTGTATATTCCTCTTGTAAGCGACTGGGATCACTTACATAAAACTATAATTAAATATCATAAGTATATGAAATATTTATTGAACAGTTGTACATACCTTAACTCTAAATTCTAATAATGGAACGGCATCATTATCCCATGCGATACTATTACATTGTTTTCTAAATGGTTTCTGTGCATCAACCCATCGCTATTGATTACAAAACAGAAAACTTTTCATTACAATTCACTATTTTCCAAATATATAAAAAAAACATACCACAACATCACCAGGTTTTGAGGGAAATAATAAACCAAAATAGTCCCTTTCGGATAATTCGAGAAACTGATATACTTCTTCAAGTAAATCGCCACCTTTGGCGCGTTTCTGAAATAATAAATTCAGCAGTTAGTAAAAGAAAGAAGTTCTACAAAATAATAAAACTAATAATAAGCACTTAAACCTCTATTTTTATATATAAATTCGAAATATTCTAAATCGAAATGAAACGCCTCCAGGATAGAAGGAATTGAAAACGTTAGCTAACAGATGAGCGTGTTTCGAAGAACATATCTTCAGGCCTAGTGCTATAATACCACCTGGCCTGAAAGATTTATTTACTAGACATAGTTCGGACTGATAAGAAACTGAAATCAAATTAGCATTAGTTTTTTAACGCTTAGCAGTTCTTGTTTGCCCATAAAACAAAAGCAAATCAATTGTATAGTTCCTCTCAAGACCTAACTACAAGATTGCTCGCCCATTTAAGGCAAGCCTTATATTCATATGTGCTTCATTAATTTTGATTTAAAATAAACTATCAATGGGACTTATACACAGTAATTGTGTTGCATGCGTAAATTCATAGCGTTGATGACTACCCTGTTTAACAAGTTAAAACGAAAGGAAAAGTGCGTGTTTTTGTATTTTGTAAATTATTAAAAGTAAAATACAATATTTTTCATAAAAGGGGGAGTTTTAGATAAAACATTTGCAAAAGCAGCACTCATGCATTATAATTCGAATGGAAATTAAAAACCATTCATACATTCAGCCACACACACACACACACACATTTGTGAAAGTTTAGTTAAATTTCATGTTAGTAAATAAATATGAATGGAAGATAAGAAAGTTCATTATTCAAATGCATTCAATGCAATCTGTAGACCGTACATATTTGCAAAGATAATAAAAGTGCTTACATGTGTTTAGTCATCATTTGTGGCATAATATGTAATTGACATTTAAAAACTTACCTCTATCCGAAAGGTGTGTGTAGTGTCATCGAGAAACAATATTGTAACACATTGTTGTCTTTGTTTCTTATCTCGGGCCAGTTCTGCAGATCGAGAACGATATTGTCGACTTAAATTACATAAACGAAAACGTTCAAGCATTGCAATACGCCATGTTAAAAATTAGAAATTTTTTAATTGCAATTTTACTAAATATTTTGTCTGTTTTGCCTTAGCTTCTGCTCTGTTAATAGTTATTCGAAAAATATTATCTTCTTTTGAATATAATACAGCGTAGCTTTGAATGTACCGTTGAGTGTTGTATTCAATATTGGTTTTGTATTATATTTAATGTGGTGTAAACAGTATAAATTAATATTGACGATTTCTTTGGATGGAATTGTTGTTATTATTTATAAAAAATATATATATTTTTAAATTTCAGCAAAAAAGTTGACATCAGTCTTCATCAGTATCTAAAAAGAAAAGATTAAAGTTAACATTTCAAATGGCCATAAAATATCATTTACAAAACTGAAAACAAAATAAACCAAAATACTTCTACCAGCTATTGTAAAAGTATCCTATTCATTCAATATCTTTTGTTATTCATCAGTACATTTATATTTATTTTAAAATGAAAGACAGATTTTTATTTTTAACGTTTTTTCTTAAACATTTTATGGTTAGCAAGACTTACGTGGCATTAATCCATAAATATAAATAACTTATTATAATAAATGTATTTGTCATCGATATGCAATATAATTCTTTTTATCGTTTTAGAATTTTTTTTTAAATGCATTGAAAACAATACACCCATAAAAGGTTATCATTTTCATTAAACTTCATTTAATCTATGTTTGTATAATTAAAAGTAATGCAATGAACATTTTTCCATAGAAATAAAAACAGATTACAATCAAATATCCTGGAATCGATCCCTAGTCCTACCTAAACCTTTTATAAAACAATGTTCCGTTTGGCACACCTGACGAGATTAAATTAGATTGACCTAATAGATAAGCCGATGGCTAGCATTTCACTAACATTAATGGGAAAACAATTAGCTGCGTCGCCTTTATCCCTGGCGACCAGCTTTGGAAGGCTTGATACTATGGTTATACATATAGTGGGATACCCAGATACATACTGTTATTTTTTCAATCCCAATTCCAAAATAATTTTGGATACACCACTAATTGGGTTTTACTAGGAACACTTTAGGCTACAATTTGCATATATGTAGTGCGATATCTGCAGCAAATACGGCACCAAAACTTTTTTGAGCATATAAGACAGATTTAGTTTTACCATTTCGTACAATCAGAAATAAAATCTTAATGAAACCATGTTTTGATTTTTCAACACTACTCTAGCATATAATTAATCTAATCATTGAGGCCATGACTAGGTTATTAGGTGACAATATTTAAATAGAAGAGTAATTAATCGTTTCTGTGATTATTTTAAAAAAACTTTACAGAACGTATTGCTGAATAATAAAAATTTACATTATCTTCATTAAATTTTTAAATACTCCTCAAATACTTTATCAATTGATGTGATTTCATTTGAAAGATTACTTTTTTTCTTTTTTTAAAACGTTTTAAAATGGAATAAATTCACAACATTTACTTACATGTTAATAAAATAATATAATTTTATTAATACAGTAATAAGGGTAATGCTGAAATAAAGTTAACTCTGTGACTCATTTAGCTACAATACTATTTGGGAATTTGATAGACTGTAGACCTTATCAAGCAAAGAAATCGAAAGAGAAATCTTTTACAAATTATAAACCCTCTAGTAGATAAGCTGATAAAATTCCTTGAACTTAACATGTGTATTGTTAAATAATACATATGTTTAAATAATAATAATATATGTACGTATGAATATAATACATTACAGGATAAAACTTGACTTAAATATAACTCTTTTTAGTTCGTTAAGATATAGGGCAATCGAATAGATAGAAATTTTAATTAGAAATAATATTATTTCCGATTTGTTAACAATTAAAATGAATTATTAATCATTAAAACATTGGCCAGTATACAGTTTTTTATGTTACTATGCTTCATAAATATCCATATTGTTACGTAGCGGAAGTTATGGAATATTTTGTTAGTTTTTTCTCTTTTTTTTTGCCATGATAATATCATTATAAAAACACTTGTCATACCTAAAGTACACAATGAGTGGCCAGCAGACTATTATCCACCCAACAGATAGTAGAATAAATATTATATGTATGCAGTCAGTTAATACTACTTTGGTCGATAGAGCCAACTCAGTACAAACGACTATATAATGGCAAAATATATGTAGCTATAGCGGTGGCTGGCTGGTCTATAACTTTTTGCTGAAGAAAAAGCAAAAAAAAACACACACAGAACACAATAACAAATAGCACAATTCAGTAATGACGACATGGAATACTAATTAAATGCACACCCAAATAAGTAGAATAAGGCAAACAAGGCCTATTGTATAATATAATGTAAGTGAATTTGTACTTACTTCCAAAAATACATACATACCTACATAGATATTACATTTACATATTAAGTAGACTTAAATAAAATAAATATTCAAATATAATAAAAAAAAACAAAAACGATTCACTATTAGTTTCTTTGCGGTTATAGATTTTTGATTTTCTTCAATGTATTGCTGGAAAGTCTTCAACTCAATGAAAACTACTAAGTTATCTTGAAATCCTTACAATAATTACAACTAAAGAATTTCAATGCTAAGGTTATTTTATGATATTTGTGACTAGCCTCAGATGAAACTAAACCAAATTCGAAAACTTAAACTCTAATTATTTAAAAATTTTGGTAAAACAGTTTTGTTTTAATACGTCATTTGAAAATATATTTTTAAAATTGTGTCTATTTTTATTTGTTTGCAAAAAAAAAAAAGAAATAGTCATATTACTTAATACATAATTTCCTGTTAGTAACCAACTAAATTTAAATGAAAATTAGTTATATGTATAGTAAATATTTAAATAATATATTTTTGAAAACACTATAACTAGAGAAAAAATTAATTAAAAAATTTTAAAACTAAAATGGTATTGGGATGAACGATCATAAAAGCACATATTGTGTTTTATTTTTAATTTAGCAATAAACTTAACATGACAGATTTATTTTTATAACAGAATTTCTATTTACCCATAAGAATTAAGAGCTTCATTAAGTTTATTAGTTGAATAAACGACAATAATATCAAACCATATTATTAAAAGTTCCGTAAAATGGTTACAGAAAGGCTACGTTTATACAATGTACGGTATGGCAGGCGCGTGCTTCGTGTAATTGACAGGCAATCACCTATTATAATTTGGTCCTTTAAGTTTAAACATCTAATTCAAATCTTTACTGTTACATATATAATTGGTCATTACAACCCTTCAGCCAGGATTACGACCTAGTTTCTCACACCACTTATATTGTGTGTGTTAATTTTATACATGAGTGGCATGACCTACAGTTTAAAGTCGTCTCCGAACGACAGATTTTTGAGAAACTTTTCATGGCAATTTTATTTACTTTCAGAGTTTTTGCCACACATCTGCTATGAGGAAGTCGCCGAAGAAATACTTCTTGTATTTTGTTTTGATGTCTGGCCTGGGGTTTGAACCTTGGATTTACGTCTAATAAGCCAACACACTACCTACTAGACAACGGCGACTTCCTTTACTGTTAACATAAATAAAGGAAACAATTGAAATGTTATTACATAGGGCCACGTCAAGCCTCATATGTATACCAATAAAGGCTTGTCTATCAGTCTTTGCATCCATCCAATTGTTTACCTTCATCTGGCACCATTTCCACTTATTTCAGCGCATGGTGAATAGTAACTCTTTTTTGCCATTAGAAATAGGAGTTCCTATGTGAGGAGAACGATATACACTGGTGGCCAAAACTAAAGCAACTGACATTACACTTTGATATTTTAGCAAATATGTTCCGCTAAAAAGGTTAAAACTGGATGATTTTTGGTTTTTATGTTTACACATTATTCAGACTATACGTAAATGCAAAAAAATTATAATCAATTTGCTTAAAATATTGCTTTTCTTTCAAAATAACGAAATAACCATAAAATTCTAGTGGTCAAAACTGAAGCAACTTTCGTACTTCTGTAACAAAACTTAAAAATTAAATTAATAGTCAATAGCGTAACCCTTATTTTTAATGACGGCAGCACATCTACGGGGTGTTGAATCAATTAGCTTCTTAATTTGATCTTTAGAAATGCTGTTCCATGCGTTCTGGATACGATTAAAAATGGGGTGTTTATTTGTCCCTAAATCCCTTTTTATTTTGCGGTCAACTATGCTCCAAAGGTTTTCAATAGGGTTAAAGGTCTATCGATTAACCTAGCCACCCGAGAACAATTACTTTTGATTGACTCAACCATACCTTAACAAATTTTGAAGCATGATTTGGGTCATTGTCATGTTGGAAAACCCAAACCAGTGGCATGTTCTCTTCTGCGTATGGCAGCATAACGTTTTTCAACAGATTTTTATAAACAAATCGATCCATTTTCTCAGTAATTTGATAAATTGGCCCAACTCTACAGCTGTAGAAGCAGATTTAAATGCTCGGAAACCATCAAAGAAACCATTTATTTCCTAGAAAAATCGCAGAGCCAGGTTAGCTTTTGGAAAGGCCCATATTGGTTGGAGTCCTGTTCAGTGGAGAAGCATATTGTTCTCCGATGAATCCAAATTCAATATAAAAGTTTCAGACATGAAGAACTTCACCGTAAGGAGACCAAAAAATGAACGCCTTAAACCGCAATATTGTAAAGGAACGGTAAAAGATGGTGGAGGCTCAATAATGGTGTGGGGCTGTTTTTCATACGATGGAGTTGGGCCAATTTATCAAATTACTGAGAAAATGGATCGATTTGTTTATAAAAATCTGTTGGAAAACGTTATGCTGCCATACGCAGAAGAGAACATGCCACTGGTTTGGGTTTTCCAACATGACAATGACCCAAATCATGCTTCAAAATTTGTTAAGGGATGGTTGAGTCAATCAAAAGTAATTGTTCTCGGGTGGCTAGGTTAATCGATAGACCTTTAACCCTATTGAAAACCTTTGGAGCATAGTTGACCGCAAAATAAAAAGGGATTTAGGGACAAATAAACACCCCATTTTTAATCGTATCCAGAACGCATGGAACAGCATTTCTAAAGATCAAATTAAGAAGCTAATTGATTCAACACCCCGTAGATGTGCTGCCGTCATTAAAAATAAAGGTTACGCTATTGACTATTAATTTAATTTTTAAGTTTTGTTACAGAAGTACGAAAGTTGCTTTAGTTTTGACCACTAGAATTTTATGGTTATTTCGTTATTTTGAAAGAAAAGCAATATTTTAAGCAAATTGATTATAATTTTTTTGCATTTACGTATAGTCTGAATAATGTGTAAACATAAAAACCAAAAATCATCCAGTTTTAACCTTTTTAGCGGAACATATTTGCTAAAATATCAAAGTGTAATGTCAGTTGCTTTAGTTTTGGCCACCAGTGTATGTATGTATGTAAATTGGATCATTCTAACTGGATTAAACAAAACTTTCAATTTTATACCAAAGTAGTGCGATTTGTTTATTACATATTAATTATTTCCCCCCTTTCCAATATAACCTTTTATTCAAGGTTAGGTTAGGTTAGGTTAGAGGACGTGTACTTGTCAATTAAGAGAAGTACAGTACACCGAGGTCGAAGTGACCCATTTTACAACGCCCTTCAAGAGGGAAGGATAATAGAGGGAATAGGATAAAAAGGAGAGGATGTAGGAAAGGGGAGAATGGAAAGGGGAGGAATTATACACACCAGACACAAAAAAAGGAAGAGCGCGACTACACTGATGAAGCCCTAGCACCTCTCAACCAGCCCAATCCACTAATGAACCTGTGGAGGAATTACACACACCAGACACAACAAAAAGGGAGAGCGCAACTTCACTGATGAAGCCCTAGCACCTCTCAACCAGCCCAATCCACTAATGAATCTGTGGAGAGTCTTGATGTCGGCTCTCGACACAGAATTCAGACTCTCAAACAAGGCCCTACCAAGGGTCCTCAACCTCAACCTACCAAGGGCTGGGCAGTTACAGAGGAGGTGCTCGATAATCTCCAAATCCTCCTCATCGCAACATGCCCTGCAATAGTCCGGCTGGGATCTGTTCCAGATCCCCGTCAGCGACCTAATCTCGCAGTGTAACTTTTTATTTTCAGTCATCTCAACTTTGGTATACTTAATTGAGCTTCAATAAAACAATTTAATAAATATTATATATTTTCATAGTAAGTTTGACACTTTTTTCCCTACCAGAGTAAACAATATTTTTAATAGTTAACCACAATTTTGTAAGTTTTTGAGGACTACAAAGGCATTAATTTTTATCCAATATGTTGACCCAATTAATGTTAATCTATACATATTTATAACCTTATTTAACCCCCCATGAAAGGGCAATGTAATGTAAGAAGTTCCCGCCATTTATATTTATACACAATTTTGCATTTTTAAGTGGAATGGATGTCATGGAAACATTTTCCTGCGAAAGCACAAATATAATACAATACAAATTAAAAAGATTGCAAAACAACCCTCTGTGTAAATTTTGTTTTGTGTATGGTAAACTTGCATGTAACATGCAAGTTTCATTACTTACTTACTCTTTTTTCTTTTTGTTGTACAAGAAGTTAATAAATTAACGCAATTTCTTAGGTACTGTATTTTTTTTGGGACATGTGAAGTGTTAAATCATTGCGGAAAACGAGAATTAAGGGAAAAATAAAATTTTATTTATATCGATAATTCGGCGTATGACTAATCAATAGAAGTAATAATAAAAGTTTATAATTGAAAATTAATGTAAAAAACAAGAGGTACATATACGAGGAAGAGATATAAAAATTAATATAAACGATAAAACACAATGAATGCAGTACTCAGCAATTATAGATGTGCTTAATAAGAAAAATATATTTATTTTTTATACTAAAATCATCAAAAATGAGGAGCACAAAACTAGGGCTAAACAAAAGAATATTTATTTATAATATTTAATAGGTATATTGTATTAATTCATAATGTATACAATGATATTAAGGAAATTTTATAAAATTCTTGTTAATTTTTTTTTATTGATAAATTTATTGTTAAACTGCAATGAGCTAGATAAAAATTAATGTCAATATTTGTTTTTTTTTTAGATAAAAATATATGTGCATATAATATCTACGAAATGCCAAGTCTGATATGTGATTTAACTTCAGTCTTCATATCGTTATTGTCATCTTGTATGCCACAAGATTGTCCATGGAAAAAAATGATTTCATAATTTTTCTAAGTAATTGGCGCTATAGTTCATAATTTCTTTTTTTATAAATTGGTCACGGTCGTTTACTATGTTTTTGATTGAAACCTTAGCAGTACTGACTACTGCATGGTGCTAACCCCTAATGCACAAGAACTTTTCTTAGCGGCCTCCGATAATTATTTTCTCTTAAATGTACTGATCCTCATGTAAGAGAGTGATTTCTCTCGGATCCATACATTCCAGTGTTTTGCACTATGTTTATGGTTAGTAATGTGTAATAATGAAAAGCGCTCCAAAAGCGCTTGTACATTTAAGGGTTAACATGGTTCATAGAATAATAATTGGAATTCGCAAGCAATAATAGTCCAAGTCGAAAATGATACTTTCGAGAAAAATCACTTCTTATATACAGAACTATTTCTGAAAAAATTGATGAAGTGCATTATAAAAATATATATTGTAAATCAAAGATACTTATGCCGACAAGTTTAAGATCAAAAACTATAACATGTTTTTATTAAGAACTTTTTAAAAAACCAATGTTAGAAATATGGGGATTTTATTTTTAAGGAAATTAAGCTTTGTATCCAATATTCTATCTAAAGTTCTCTGTTTCTGATAAGAAAAAATTATATATAGAGGCCCAGTAAATACGTTTTTCTTAATAATAAGAAATGCTCACTATGTTACAGAAATCAGAGCACCTGACAATACTAATGGCTTACCTTGATATGTAATCTTTCTCTCACGTTCTGTATTTTCTCTTTTACCATCTATTTTCTTCGAGCATAAGAATAAGTTCATTTCAATTACAATAGGATGTCAATCAGATTCTGTTTTCTTTATTTTCATGTCAATTTGATTTCTAGAAAACCAAAAATTATCAAACGCGATAAGGTATTGTTTATAATACAGTTTTTTTTATTTATTAATAATAAATATATGCATGTTGTGTATTGGCAGTTATTTTTTTTTTTACAAATTGCAATTTGAATAGAGATGGTAACCGGAAGATTGACAATGCGGGTTAAGATGATGCGAACAAGAAGATACGTATGTACAACAACAAAAATCTCGATTAACAAAAACACAAACACTTCAACTTAAATGTAAATACACACATGCACACACGCACGCACATGTTAAAACTGAAGGCATCAGTTCAACGGACATGGACATAATTCAATGTAAAAAACAGATTTTTTCATTTTATTTTTCTTGCCGTACGTCTGCCATGAAAATAATGAATGCACTGCACTGCACTGCACACTTCAAGATCTCGTGATGAAAAAAGCAAAATAATAATCTTTTGTATGTAAAGCAGCGGCGGCAAAGGGTATCAAGGATATTTATTTTTAAATCTTTTCTTCTAAACGCAAAACTAAAAATACCACGAAAGAAAAAAGGGGCGCATTAATGACGGATACGATGAGTAATAAAACTTTTGTAATATATTTCAATTATATTTCCTTAGTAGTATGTAATATACATATTTCTTTAAAACTTTGCAAATAACTTATTCTTTTATTATTAATCATTTTCACACAATACAAATTTACATTCTTTTATTTGTTGTAGAACAACCCACCTCTTTTTTTTTCGCAGAAAAGAGCACTTTTACACATACACAAACGGATTTAGTTGTTCAATTGGAAAAGAAATATAGAACTAATTCTTGTAAAGTAAGGCAATACGAAAGCAAAATTATTCTTTTTTTTTTGGGAAAAATAGTATAATTTGTAGAGAAAATCAAAGAAAATTAAACAAAATTCACTTAAAAATATATGTATTTCGTTAATTAAACAAGCACTTGACGTTTACACGACACATGAATTTTATCGAACTAAATAAAATGAAATAGATGGCATTAAATCACGTTGTTTGCTAACAAATCGGCGGCCTCCAAACGTTATAAGCTGTAATCGACTCTGACATCCTTACGGCTTGTATATGAATTAGCGGCTTAAAAAACCGTCTTAAGGAAAAAGCGCTTAAATATACAGTGTTGGAAATAATTAATCACGTGAAATTTGTAAAAAGTAAATGTTTTTATATTTATATTTCAGGTTTCAGTTTTTAAATTGGCAGATAGAAAGTACATTCATTTTTGTTCAAATATAAAAGAAAAATAATTGAAGCCCATTTCGAGCGATTACTCAACTGTTACAAATGTTAAGTCGAACTATCTTTAAATAAATAAAGTTTGATTCAATGAGGCGAATTCATAAAGTTCGCCGTGGACTGTAATAATTATGATTTTCAAAAGTATAATATTTTTGATATAAAGCGTTATTTTGCTAATTAGCACATACAAAAAAGTTTGTGCAATAAAAAGCTTTAGCAACGCCGCCAAAAACTTTCTATGACTTGGTTAGATACGAATTAAGATGGGGTTTTGCCACCTTTAAAAACAAACTTGCGAGATTTGCAAACCTATCGATTAAATAGTCTGGTTATTTAAATGTTAGGTGTAGTAAGAAGAAAATTAATTCTCGGCAGCATAGTTCTAATAAAGTTAGGCTGTAGAAGAACAGGACATGATATTCGATTTCATGCCCATCCCACAAAACTAACAGCAAAATCTTTGTGAACCACGATATTAGGGAAGTAACCACTATTTAGACCTTCACGCGGTCGTTTATCTTTAATATGATGTATATCTCGTTGCTGGTTTTTAATTATTCTTTATTACAAAATCTCTCTCTCGCTCTCTCTTTACCTAATATGATACAATCTTACTTTTACAAAGGGAGGTATAGAGTACCGATTAGTGATTATATTTCACCTTAATAAAGTTTTGGGGATATAAAATAAACATTTGACTATCATGGGGACATATTTAGAACATACGAATATCAGAACGTCTTTCTAAAACTTCAATGCATGTTTTTGGCTTAAAGTTTACAATACCAATTTCTTTTAGCGTCTTCATCTTATCCTCCAAGGAATTGTTTGAACTTCGCAAGGTTTCATGCAAGAGTAAGGCTGTACCACGAGCAGCATTCAATAGTTTATTAGCGTCATGAATTCTATGAAAAAAAAAAACAGAACGAAAGATTGGAAGAGATATTATATAAATAAGATTTTGCTCATTAATTTACTTACTTTTTGAAAAGCAAATCAGGTCGCCGGCAATATTGACCAAATAATGCAAACAGGTTACGTGTCATATCGTAATTAAATTGTGCCGCACCTGCGGGGGAGAACTTTGTATTCATTATCATGCTATCCAGCATATAATCATCAATTTGTTGGGCGATAAGTCTTAATGTCAAATTGAAAAGGTTCGCCGAAAGTTCTCTTTCTAAATTATGCAAAACGGTTACCATAATCTGAAACATTTCACCTGCACTTGGTGATAGTATAAAAGGCTCTTTAGAATTTTGTTCTGGCATTGAAGGCCAACAATCATGCCTGTAGGGCATAGATTTGGCTTTGATTTCATTAACAGCTTTGGTGGCTAAATCCTTTAATAGTTGCTGAGTCCAATGTTCCAATTCAGCAACAGGTTGTTCAAATACAGAATTAATTTCATCAGCATTTGGTCCAACTAAAGCTGCATGCAAGTGCAAATAATGAACATTTTCACCCCATTCACTGAGTACCATTTTTATGTAATTAATAGCATTAAGTATCGTTATACTTTCAACTGCCCCACTACTATGCAACTGAACTAATCTGCGACGAAAGTTATCAATTAGCTCAAGCTGTAGTGTAAGAAATTGTAATTGATGGCCTGGTTGTATTAAGGAATAATAACGTTCCTTAATAGCTTCCAAAAGACGTATAAACTGATCGGCACATTTGGGAATTTTCAATTCATCGTCATAAATATTGGGATCTATTAGCATCCAAGGATTTTCTGCCTGCAATATCATATCCATTTTCTCAGAACAAACTGAAAAACAAGAAACGCTTAAATAAATATATTTACATATTATTAAAGCAAATAAACATCTTACAGCGTTCTTCCAAAGAAATCCATTTTAATAAATAAACAGGCTGAGTAACAACACATATAGCACTTGGAAAACTGGCTGGATAACCAAAATTTTCTCTTAATTCTGCTTCAAAAGCTAATGTTTCATCCAATAAATGGGCAAAGAGATTCTCATCACGACTTATTTCTTCAATGTCCAAAGCCAATTTTTCAATAGTTAGTTGAACCAAACCGCGCATGAATTCAAGCTTTAAAACAAAGTTTTAATTAAATCATTAGAAGAATATTTTTAAATAAAAAATACAAAAATGATTACTATGTACCCTTATATTAAAATCAATTTTACCGGCTTTAACGGCAGACGGTTGAAACGTTTTTCCAACAAATAAATGCGTCTCTTTACCCCAGTTAAGTATTTGAGTATAAAACCATTCTGGCTTATCGAAACGATTTGTTTGTTTAACACCCGTAAAATGGTATAGGAATCTTAAAATAGGCAACACGGTAATTAAAACACAATTGATTTAAGGAGGACTTATTGCAATAACTAACCTTTGTCTGTAAGGTGCCAATAAATATTTGGTTACTGTTGATATAGGTTGGCATATGATACTAGATGTAATCACTTCTAAAGGTTCAGCTTCCTCTGCTGGAGACTTCATCTAAATGTTATAGAATTTTCTTTTAATAATTAGAATAATAATAATATTTTTCACTGTAATAATTACCAAAAATAGATATTCGGCTAGTAATTGCGCTTTTGTAATATTATCTGTGGATGGTTTATAGCTTAAAGATTCCTGTTCTTTTAGACCCCATTTCATGTTTTTCAAAACTGTTTCAAATTCTCTAAAAATGTAACAATTTTGTTTGATCTCGCCGGTTTTTCTACAACTTCTGTCACAATTTACTTACTTTGAGAAACGTTCTTTCAATATTCCATGCCAATGGGTGGCCGTGCGAAGAGCAAATGATTTAAGAAATGGTGCTTCTACAGTATTTAGCCGTCCGATAACACTATGCTCGTAGTCACCTTCTTCATACAGATTTAAATATAAATTAATTATTTTGGCCTCATCTTTACCATTGACTGTTTGGGTTAAGGAATGGCTAAAAATAAATAATAAATATTGTAAATCTTCCGGAGTTATTGAGTTTTAAGATTTTAGAATAGATTATTGGTTGACTAAGAAGAAAATGTTCATATTTATCAAGCACATCTTGGTTATTTATGCGAGGCAAACTGACCAAGCACTGTTAGGTTAAAATTACTGACAATATGAGCGTAGACTCCACAATGAGATCGATAAAATGGTTTCAACGTAATATCTAGTCATAGTCAATATATCTTTTATTTCTTAGGCTTCATGAACAGAAAATTTCTTCTTCGTCACAAGGAAAGAATTTAAGATCGTTGGTTATTCTGGGTCCTTTATTTACCTTATATCTTGTATATCTTGAACAATACGTAAATACTGCACTAGCTGTTGAAGTTTTCTAACTTGTTCCAAATCAGGCTTAACTCCTTTAAATGCCTTTTGTGATTCTTTAATACGTGCCGCTAGTTTCTTTCCAAAATTTTGCAATTTTTCCATTTGGAAATCAATACTTTCACAAGCCTGTTCTTTCGTTTCAAAGGCAGATTTAAAACTGGACACATTGTCTGCAGCTTCATAATCAAGCTAAATTAAATATTTTAGAATATTATTTATATTTTTGCAAAATCTTAGAGCTTAGGTATTTATGTATTCCTACCTTCGATTTAAGTTTTTCTAGTCGAGTTTTGTAGTCTTCCACTAATACAGAGGCTCTGTGCAATTTTTTAAAGTCATTGCCAATTTCTTGATTAATTCTAGATATAATACGTTGTTCAATATTCACTTTTGTTTGCATTTTGAGCTTAATTTGCTATAAAAAATACTTATTTTTAATTAAAAAACCACAGAAATATTGAACACGACAACAAATTTTTAATACAATTTACACAAAAACAACAAAATTAATGACAGCTGATGTTGCCATTGTTGACAACCAGCTGTGTGATAGTGATGATGCCAATATTTAAAAATATTTAGTGCCATATTTATAAATTTATAAAATAAAGCAAAACTAAATGATTTATATATATGTAAAATATTAAATTAACAATAATTTATTATGGATTTTCATATTTTTTTCATAATTCTTTTGATAAAATTTAAAATGTTGATATAGAAATGTGTAAATATTAAAATATGACACACCCTGTTATGATGAACTGTTGCGATCCGGCATTACTATTTAGATTGGCGCTGTCAAATTTGAATTATAAAAAGCTGCTGCATTTTCTTACTTCGGCGGCATCTGCTGGTTTTTAATAATTGTAATATAATTGTATTTGTTTATTTAATTAAAGATTTAGTTTCAAACTAGTATAAAGTAATTTAAAATGTACACACCTATAAAAAGACAATGTAGTAATGCTGTTAATGAAATGGCTTCTCCAAGAACTCCCGACACCCCGCTGAGTTTTAGCCGCGAACTTCGTCAGGTGCTACAGGAGCGTAATTTACTTACAGCGAAAACACGGAATAAGGGTAAGTTTGTTCTCCAAGCTATAAAATTTACGCTTATGTTAGGTTTCAGAACCGTAACTAATATTCCCGCTTGTATAGATTTAATAACTATTGTCAAATTAATATTATTTTAATAAAAATGTTTACAGTATGTTCCATGTTGGCTGGCAGTTCTGATACTTCGTTCGCATGCAGCTCGCCCAATACCGAAATGGATAAAAGACGAAATTTTCGTTTGCAGGCTGTGCAAGAAATTATTTCTTCGGAAAAGACATACTTGCAACAGCTGGAAACTTTAATGGAATATTTTGTTAAACCTTTGAAGCAACAACAGATAATAAATGATGTGAGCCATACCACTCTTTTCGGTCAAATCGAAATGATACACAATTTAAACAGTGAATTTTTAAAAGAACTGGAATCGGATATGGATAACGTGGCTCAAGCCTTTTTGAAAATGGCTCCATTTTTTAAACTTTACTCTGTCTATGCTTTCGATTACCGTAATGCCTTGATAACGTTACAGGAGCTAACAACGAAAAACGCCGCATTTCGTAAGTTTCTAGAAGAGAATGAATCCCGCTCTGAAGTCCAACGAAAACTTAATTCTTTAATGATTATACCCATACAAAGAGTGCCACGCTATAAACTACTGCTTGAACAGGTATTACTCTATACTAGTCCAGCTGATGCCGACTTTAGATCAATTAAGGAGTCTATAAAACAAATTGAAAATACCGTATTACATATTAACTCCTGTGTGGAAGATCAAGAGGTAACGCAAATGTTGATTAATTTACAAAATTCCCTAGTAAATCATTCGCCGAATATTGTAAAACCTTCACGTAAAGTTATTAAAGAGGGTTTACTAAACAAGGTCACTAGAACGGGTGGGGAAATTAAACGGTATTGCGTTCTTATGTCTGATATATTTATGTACTGTAAGATTATAAAAGATCGAACTCCCAATACGATTGTGGAAAACTCTTTGGAATGTTGTTGTATATTTCCTTTAAAGAAGTGTAAAGTGTATGAGTTGTTACCGGGTCATTTTAAAATAACCTGTCAGAGCGATGGCATAATATTTAGTTCAGCAGATTTGCAAGTCTGCAGTGCCTGGGTTGGCTTCATAAGAGATGCCATCGATCTGCATATACAATGTCGAAAGACATTAAGAAAAGAAAGCAGTAAACGTACACCATTAAGGAAAAAGGATGTAAAACATTTTGGTGATGATTACATGTTAAGTCCCAAACAAAAGAAATCCGTAAGTATATGATAAATATATGTAATAATCCTTTAAGGATGTGTACAAAATATTTGTTGGGTGCTTTTTGATAACACAATTGAATATTATAAATACTAATTAAATTTACACATTACATTCTTTTAAAACTATTCTTCTTTAAGGAATATGAAACAATTTTCCGTAACAAAAACCGTACTACAGATTCAGAAGATGAAACCGAAATGGATACTTCATTTGCCGCAAAGTCTTGTTTCGGAGGCAGCAAACGTAAAATAACTCCATTTGCTACGTCTATCCTGAGGCCAAATAGCGTAAATTATACTGATAAAAAGTCTAATAATAAAGGTCTAAAAAGGGCAGCATCCTTGCCATTACCTATACGAAATGATGAAAACTTACGGAATAAAGAGCAAGAAGCAACGGTTACACCCGAAAAACGTTTATCAAAATTATACAGATTTATATCGAATGATAAAATGCGTTCAACAACACGAGGCATTTTAAAAAAATCTACTACAAATTCAACACATTCTATGAGAGAGAATATCAACAATCAACAACCTTCTAATGGAATTACAACAGATCATGATCCAACGTATGGTTTTGCAAGCAGATATTCTGATTCAAAATCTTATTTTCGCACACAAAACGTAGATAATACCATACCAAGAGTTGTACGACGTGAAGATCTTTTGCAGGTCTATCCAACAGCTGAAAGCAGTGCTAATTTTCGAGATGTTTTATTTCCTCTAAGGTCTAGCAATGGCAGCAATAAAAGCAACAATAGTACTAAAGCAGCGGACACAGTAGATGCCATGACAGCAAACTGGTGTTTACCAACGGCATTAAAGGAAGATTTTGCAGATTTCAATATATCTACACCACCACAGAAGAAACGCGTAAAGTTTGATGAATCTTTGGATAATTTAAAAGAGCAACAGCCACCACCACCATCGTTTGAGTTTCAGCATGGACAAGTAATACATGCCGGTTCACGCAACAGCTTGCGTGAAAGGATTTATGATTTTTTTGCTAATTTATTTTAATATTTCTAGAGTTTATATATTTTTTTATTAAGTATTTACTTATGCAACATGTTAGGTTTAAGCTATGATTTTTTTAATTTATAAATTTTGTATTTCATATTTTTTATAAATAAAAATTTTAAATAAGACACTAATAATAATATTGTGTGTAAAATATTATTTTCGTAATTCTTGAACTTTATGCATAAAACTTTCTATAGATGTTTCACTGAGCTCATTAGCCCAGTGACCATTACGTTTAAAATGTGAACCTATAATGGCAGCTTGCATATAGGGAAAGTAGTCTATTAGATTGTCCTTCGTTACACCGGAACCAATTAATAAGGGAATTTGTAAATTACCACTTAAATCTCTTAAATCTTGAGGCTTTGCTGCATCGCCAGTGGAGTTACCTGTATTATAGCAAGACAGATTTAAGCATAATTAACTTATCACAGCAAATTACAACTCAATTTACCAGTTATTATAACACCATCCGTTAAAAAGAATTCTGCTGCCTTGGCTGTTTCCAATAAACTAACATCCTGTGTTATACTATGGGCTGAATGTTTCTTTTTAAGATCTGTAAGAATGAGAACTTCGGAGGCATCTATTTGCTGGCGATATCTTAATAAACTTCCAGCACAAGCTTTTGTATAGCCTTCATCGGCTACATGATCGAAGACAAAACCTTCAGCCCTAATGTATTGAAGATTACAGGCTTTAGCCACAGCCAAAGCTTGTTTATTGCCACAAGCTAAAATTTGTATGCCAATAGGCATGTCTTTAGCTGGTACAATTTGTCTAATTTCTTGGGCTATACGTGTCATGCAAGCAATGGTTTCAGGTCCTAATTGTTGATCTTGTATGTAGGGTATATCATGCATATTTTCTATTAACACTGAATCCTAGAATTGATATCGAACGTTGGTAATAATATAAGTCCATTAATATATATTTATTTACATACCAATTTATATTTCCTATAAATATTTGCTTCATATTTGGCTTTTTCAATAATTTCAAGCCAATTGCCTTTATAGAGGGGTGTTCCTTTAATACAAAAGGTTTTTTATATTAAATCCTTAAGTATTCTTGTTTGTTATACGAACCTGGTAAGGCCTCGACATGGATCATACCAATAATATTACATTTTGAATTACGGAAAACATTTAAAAATCTATTCATTCTTAAATAAAAATAAATAAATAATAGAGAGAAATAAACCACAACTTGTTGCTGATAAGGTAAACAAAACCGCAAAGGTTATTATTCAGGCCATAGGTAGTATAGGGCCTTATTGCATTATATCTGTTGATTAAATAGAGTAAGTGATATAGTTCGACCTAATGATGCCCCTACAATCAAGTGATTTTTTCAAAGATCCTAAATTTTAATGAAAGATCCAAATTTTAATGAATTTAGCTTTTATGAGAATGTATAGGATAAAGATTTTCAAAACATACATAACTATGGGTATCTGGGTTCGATCTCGGATTAATAAAATATGAAATTTTGTTGTGTATGTTAAACTGCCATGATTAGAACCTATATCCACCTGATATGCTTAAAGCTCCTTTTGCACTGGTAGGAAGTTTTTACGCATTTAGCTTAGAGTAATCCAATGCGAATAGCCAAAAATAAAAAGGTCCTAAGTTAACGTTCCACAATGATTTGGTATGAACACGTTGCAAGAGTATTCACAAACCAATATTTCGGTCCATAGGTAGGGCATCAACGTATTAATTATATATTGTTATCACTACATGATGATTGCGCCTGGAATAAGAAGAAGCATTCATTAGTAAACAAAAATAATTACATTTAAATTTGGTGCCATTTGCCGCACAGCCGTAATTTGCCGGTATTTGAAGAAATTGATACAATTTTAATAATAAAAAAATATTAAACATGGCTTTACTGAACAGCCCTGGTAAGGTTTTAAAGATTTTATAAAATTCTGTGAGTTTTTATATAAGAGGAGTGTTGTATATTCCAGATGAAATTTTACACTTTCCCAATCACATGAGCATCGAGCTCAACTATAGTAATACGGTCTCATATTATAGATGTAAACAGTACGACATGAAAGCTATGAATCAAGGGTTTGTTTGGCATCAAATTGTTGTCCAGCATCATGGTAAACTTATGGGTATCGAAGGTAAACATACCATTTTAGAAACAATTTTTACTGCCGTGCAAGGTGAGGAACTTTATCCCGTGGCCTATAGGGTAAGAAATGTCTGTTTTGAGTCCATTCGTATACAACACTATACAAAATATTCGCTTTTTAGCGTGGCAATAGAGAAGATCGTTTCTTAGTACGCCAGTGTCAATCTGCCTTGGATAAACTGTTTGCTCAGAACTTGTGCCTGTATACGCCCAAAGGCGATGCCATCCACCTAAAGGTCCAATTAAATGTGGGCGAATATAAATATGGTCAAATATCGCCTGTAAATCAGTTGACCAAGGCTTTGAATTTCCTTTATGCTCGTATGGAACAGCGTAATGGTGAAGATGGCATTTTAAATTTGTCAATGTTCGCCCAGAATCCAGAGTTCTACGATGTTGTTGTGAATTTAAGTAATCGCGGTGTTCTGGAACGTATTTGTGATTTAATTTATCGCAATGATGAACAGTTCCGCAACGTAAATGGCATTATATTAAGCAACAATGAGATTTGTATTTTGGCGCCATTGAAAGTGTTTAGTGGCGTAGAGTTTGCAATTTTGGATTTGAGAGAAAATTTGGTAAGAGAATTGAAATTCTTTATTAAACGAAAACAAGACAGATTTTTGTTTGAATATTCGTTTTAATTTATGGAAAAACAAAATATTTCGTTTTATTTAGAAATATTTCATGATAATTATTACAATTTACTTTACAATCTATAGTTACGCTCTTCAAGTCGTTTGTGTCGTGACTTAGCACCTTTAAAGGCGGACGAACTAATGTTGAAGGGAAATCCCATAACCACAGATGTAAAATATCCTGAATGCTTACGACCAGTACTAAAGAATTTTAAAAAAATTGTAAGTAAATTTTTTGCAATACACAAAGAAACTAAAAATAATCAATTATAATGCTTTAAGGATGGTATACCCTCAGAAAACCTGTCCAACGAGTATACACCTTTGGAAAACGTAAGAAAAACCGAATCCGAAGGCCATCGAATTGATTGGTCTAATAAAGCGGATGTAAATCAATTTGAAAGTAGTACAGATTGGCATGCGTTTATGGTGAGTACTATGAAAAAGGAAATATTTAATTACTTTATTGTTATAAAATTAATATTCAACAGATTCCTGATGCTAATCATGAGTACTCTAAAGAGGAAATATTTGATTATTTTTTTCTTGCCATATCAAATACACTTAGCGATATATATCCCTGTTATTATAAGGTAAAATAAAAAATCTCATCTTTTAAAACCGTAAATTAAATCAAAAACAAAATATTATCTAGTTCAATTCGGGAGAACATCAGTTTTTAGTACGAAACTGTTTTGAGCAAATCAAACACTTGGTAGAGAATTGCAATTTGGAAATAAAAATACCAAGTCTAGAGGCTCCACCACCACCTACAGCCACAACAACGGATTTTAGTCCCCAAGTGCTTATGGACAAATCTGTGAAGTATTATATAATGATGAATATAAGCCCATTTAAAAAGGGACAACTAGAACCAATGGAATGCATAGAGAAAGCACTTAATCGGCGCTTTAGTGCAATGGATAGAATGTTAGATTTGAATAAATTTCAAGATACGGAAGGTATATACATATGTTTGAAAATTTATATGAAAAAAATTTATTTACAACACATTTTATATTTTTCTAAGGTTTGGAAAACATTGTAGTTAATTTGAGTGCACCTCAGATACTGACACGTGTATTAATGCAAGCGTCTCGTAAATTTTTATCAACATGTGTTGAATTACGTTTAGCGCATAATAAAATATTAAGTGCCAATTTTTCCAAAGTTTTGGCAATGATGAGTAATTTAAAAGCCATCGATTTGGGCAATAATTGGATACATGACTTGCATGACATTAAAGATTTGGGAAAATTAGGCATAAAATCATTACGTTTAGATGGCAATCCATTGTGTTCCAAATATAATTTTGCTGGCGAATACATTAAGACTGTTAAGCAATATTTTCCAGATTTACAGATACTAGTAATTATTTTTTATAAGTTTTTTAAATTAGAATTTATTTAATAAAGTTTAATTTTTCAGGACAACATAGATATAAGCGCTAAAGGTAATCTAACTTCTCAAAGAAATTTCATTTGCAACATAGCTGGATATGATTTTGTCAATGAGTTTATAACACGTTATTTTCAAACATACGATCGTAATCGTGGTTATTTAAAAGGTAAACAATTAAGGTTTGTTTTATAATTTTATAAAGATATTAATAATTTTGTGTTTTTTTTTATAGATTTATATCATTCCCAAGCAATTTTTACACTCACTTGCAACTTTACTATGCCAAAATTACTTTCCCAGAATAGTAAACGTATTATGAAGTACTCGAATTTAGCACGTAATATTCGTGAAATACCAGATCTTTATAGAGCCTATACATCTATGCATTATGGTTCCAAGGAAATATTCCGTGTTTTAATGCAACTTCCCGAAACGACTCATGATATGGTGACGTTTAGCACTGATTGCATTACGTATACTGACACCATGATTGTTATAACTGTTAATGGGGTTTACTTGGATCAAGCACCCAGTATAATGGAAAGTGATATATTAATGGGATTTTCACGTACCTTTATTTTAAAACCCATACAACATAAAACTGTAAGTATATATTTTTGTAAAACTTAACTTTTAATCTGTATTTTTAATTAAATTTTTTTGGTAAATTTCTTTTTAATAGGGCCCTCTAAAATTGGCCACAGATTATCAAATAGTTAATGATCAATTTAATATTTTCAATCCAACACCTACACAAACTAAAACTGCTTTCAATTATTTTAAAAGTGAGAATAAATCTGTCAAAGAGGAATTGACATTAAGCGACAAGGAAAGCCTTCTGGTTATGTTTCGGGAGGCTACAAGTTTAAAATCTATATGGTGCACAAGGTAAGTGACAAGACTGTAATAAGGTAGAGTAATAAAAAGATGTATGTATGTATCGTCTTCCAACATACCAAAAAAAAAAATATCCGAATTCACTTTCCCACTTTGACTAATTAAAGCTAGGAAGGATTTCGCTTTTAACCCCTCGAACCATTTACCGTAAAAATAACACATTTTTCACTACATTAAATAACTCAACTCTCGAATATTGTATTACACTCTACCTGCACATTAAAAAGCAAAATATTTCTTTCTTTCCTACAGATGTTTAGAGGAGGCTAATTGGAATTTCGAAAACGCCGTAGAAATATTTTTAGGACTGTGCGAAAAGAAAGAAATACCAGACGCAGCTTTCAATTAATTAAAAAAAAAAAACGTGATCAATGATTAAATATTTTAAAATCACTGCAAAACTTATCTTCTCTCCCTATGTCAACGACGAACCAACGTAAATTCGCATTTAAAAGGCTTAAAATATAAATAATCTAAAGTATGTAGTAAAATGTAAGAATTATTTTTAAACATTTTCATCTTATCTGTTTAACAAAGTAATGGCATTTATATTAAGTTTCAATATCTGATATTTCATATAAAATATAGTGACGTGACATTTTATTTATCTTAATTTGTTGTCGAGTACCTTTTATCAGATGTCATAAGTGATGGATTTCCTTTTGATTTTATTTTATAAGTTTTATTTTGTTATTTATTATAAATAAATTAAAATATAATGTTTTATTATCATAATGCCTATAGAGTACACAGATTTCATTGTAAAGATTGCCTTTCAGACAGTCAATAGTAATTATTTCATTGTCTTCTTATCAATTAAGTATGATTTTTACTTTTTTTTCATTGCAAATCTATATGAAATGCTTGTTTTTTTTTAATTTTACAAACATATGACTGGTACAGTGCAACATCTAAATTTGTTTTTACATTGTGCAACTGTTTTATGTGTTGTTATTTACACATGTATGAAGATAATGCAATTGAAGATAATTTTCGCTAAATGCTTAGCTTGTAATTAGTAGGATTATTTGAATGTTTCATCCAATGTAATAATCGGTCATCCATCCAGTTCAGTTACAGCCGTTCTGAGTCTCAGCATCGATTTGACGTTACTAATGGTAATGATCGAGTTTACTAAAATAAAAGGGTAGTTGTGGGCTACATTTCGGTGTTTGTGTAATGACATGAAAGTGTTGCGAAATTCAGGATGACGTTATAAAACTCTTTATTCACTGCCATCCATTAAAC
Organism: Sarcophaga subvicina; assembly: GCA_936449025.2. Taxonomy (NCBI): domain Eukaryota; kingdom Metazoa; phylum Arthropoda; class Insecta; order Diptera; family Sarcophagidae; genus Sarcophaga; species Sarcophaga subvicina. The sequence goes on along the minus strand of OW388083.2, from coordinate 106,935,733 downwards.
GATTGCTTCATATGCCACAGTGGGTCCAACAATCTTAGTCGTTTTGTGCTTCGGAATTCAACGGCAGCTGTATCACTGTTCTAAAACAACAGGACTGTTACAACAACAGCGATAGTATACGTAGATTTAACGAATGCCCCAAAACTCCACTTTTGATCAAATACTTCCTCTGCTGGTTCTTATTTAATGTGGGAATTCGCGACAATGAATAGGCAGATGAAGTCGTCGTAGTCTAGTTGGTAGTGTGTTGGCTTATTAGACGTAAGGCCACGGTTTAAACACCAGGTCAGATATCAAAACGAAAATATGAAAAAAATTTCTCTTCGGTGACTTCCTCTCAGCAGATTTTTGGCAAAAACTCTGAGAGCAATAAAAAATTGCTATGAAAAGTTTCTCAAAAAATCTGTCGTTCGGAGTCGACTTTAAAATGTAGATTCCGCCATTCATGTATAAAATTAACACACACAACATAAAGTGGTGTGAGAAACAAGGTCCATAATTCTGACTGAAGGGTTGTAATGACCAATTATGTATGTATATACGTATGAATAGGCATATTAACTTTCCCTGGAATGGACTCCATAAAAGGAAAGATAGAGAGAAAAAGGCCCTTATCAGACCAAGTCGGTTTGAGGCAATAAAAACTTTTATTTAGACATTACAATAGGAAGAGGTTTCAGTTATGCAAGAAACTATCCAGGAATAAGAAACAATCATCAGAACACATTCTCGCAACCTCTGAGGCACTATTGCATAGCACGTAGAAATATATATCAAGTGCTAGGCAGGGAATTGTTCTTTTTGACACCGAACAGTATCCCCTAGTTTTTTAGGGCAATAGGCTTGTGGGAGGCATTATAGGGATAAACTTTGAGAAGAGTACTACAAATCGTACACAATAATAATAATACAGTGCATGCTCGCTAATGTGAACTAATTAAAACTGGCGTTGTTCACTTTTGCGAATTATTCACAATTCCGAATACCGAAAATTTTAAAACAGAATTATACCATCTTTTAAACAAAAATCATTACTTATGAATTTTTTTAGAACACATTTTATAAATTAACCTTCACGAACTTTCTTCACAGTATCTAAATAGCAATTGAAAAATAAATATGCAAGCAGATGTACGAACACATACATATATATATATATATGTACACATAAAACGGGGATTCCCGCAACTAATAAACACAGAATTTTAAAGTTTCAAATTAAAAAAAAATTCTGTTCAAATTATAGGGCTTTTTAAATTTTTTACAGTAGGCAATGAAGCATAAAAACTGTTCACATTAAGTGGTGTTCATATAATGCGGTGTTCACATTAGCGCGCGTGCACTGTAACAGTTTTAGTGAATCTGTGGAGTCTCAGTGACTGGAAGTAATAACTAATCGTCTCTTAACTACCTAAGTTTCTTTTCGATCGGACCGTATGGCGTATTTCAAATTTATTTATAAATTTTTCTCGAATTTCTACTGCTAATAACAAGACTTATTAAAAATAATTCTATTGTGGATAGAGCCTGGACACTATCTTTTTAATTTCACTTATTATTGTTTTTCTATTAAAACTGTTTCTATATGCTCAAAGATAGTTTTAAATTTCATTTTAAAAATTATTGTTAGAAACGTTTAAAATATTTCCTAGTATGGCAACATCATCAACAACTGTATTTAAATGATGTGAGAATGTCTATGACCAAGTACAATACAAAACACTATTCTACTATAAGCGAACGTTTGCTGAAAGTATCTGATAGATTAAAATATACTCTGCTTGTTTGGGTCAACTAATAAATACAACAGTTTGTATAGAACCATTTAAACAAACGGTACGTGCGTTCCGATACGCAAAGTAATATTACAAGAGTTGAGTGCGCGCGCTAAAAAAAAGCAGTCACAATTTTAATAAAAAAAATTCAAATTAAAAAAATATTCCATTATTATTACGATAATTTGAAAAAGTGTAACGTTTTAAAAAGTAGGTGTGAAACATATTAAAATTGAATTTATTTTAATACAAATAAAATTCAATAAAAAAATGTTTGTTTAATAAAAAAGCGTGAATATTTATAAAATTCTAAAAGAAAACATATAAAAAAAATAATCACAATAAAATAAAAAAAATAAAAAGTGTATTGTTAGACTTGTTTGGATTGTACATATTAATAAAAAGCAAATTATTTAGCACATAAATATAAATTTTCTTTAGTTTTAACAAAACAATAATTAAATTTTGTTTCCCATCATCAAATCAAAAGCGATTTAAAAGAAAAATGTGTTTAAATTTCTGTTAAAGATCATGATATATGAGGTGTTAATTTGTAAGAGAAAATTTTTAGCATGACATGTACGTATGTGTGCATATATATATATTGTAGAAAAAATTTATTAATTTATTTTATTTTTCAAATTAAATACAAATCATTATACATGTATTATATGGAAGTATGGTAGATATTTTGTTTATAGTTATAAATATATGTATGTACATATCGATGGCTTAATATGAAAAAGGCCTAACTCGATTTTTGGTTACTTTACAAGAGAAGGAAAAAACTTAATAAAATTCGTAAAATTTTAGATACAACAAAAATTTTAATACAATTTTTTATAAGAAACAGCAACACATTTAATCTCTCATTTAAAAAATTTTTAATTTTTTTGGGCATCTGACATTTGTCTACCAGAATAAACAAAAAACCTTATTTTGAAAAAAATTGAGTTAGGCCTTTTTCATATTAAGCCATCGATATGTATGTTCAAAACTTTCATATACAAAATGGAATAAAGACATCGAAATATTGTAAAATTGAATAAAACAAATTGTTTTCTATAGTAATATATTATTTTTAAATTTTAATCCACTAAAAACAAAGCTAATTTGTTATTACCTGCAATTGTTTTTAATTTTTATATTAATTCAGAAGAGATTTAATTATCATCTGTTTAAGGTTTCAAATTCGAATTGTTGTAGTGAGCATTAAAAGCAAATGTACACTAAGGATAAAATTCTAACCATCACTTTAGGCGAGAGCCAGAAAAAATTTGACAATCTTTCGAAATTTTTTGTAATTTTAAAAACTGTCAATGAAACAATTTTAAAATAAAAATAACGGTAATTTATTAATGTATATTTATTGTTTACTGTACAGTTTCTTTTGACGCTCACTGTATATTGCAAAAATTTGTTAACTTAAAGCCAACAAATTCAAAAAATATAGCAATTGGCGCTCACATTGTTACAAAATTCACCCTGCTGTGGTGATCAAAAGGCTAATGATAGTTGACTTATTTTCCAACAAGCTTCTGTCAGTGACAAGTCATAAACTTTAAACGCAATTGTATTTGTTTGGATAAATACAATTATTATTTGTATGTAAAATATGCAATGCTTTTATTTAATTTTAATATTTTAAAAACAAAAGAGTTTGTTAACAGCTGTGACATAAATTTGTAACTAGTGCAACACAGTTACTTTTAAGTAAACTTCGAGTCGTTTGTTGCGAAACAAAAGAGCTTGTAACAGATCTATTTATGTGACACCATTATTGTCAAAAGTGTTATAAATTCTTACAAACTCCATTGATTCAGTATTTATTTCAGCAATCCATTTAATTTATTTTTGGTGTTGATTTTAGTTGTGACATATTCCTTATCAAGTATTTTACAAGTTTTAGTTTTTTAGTTCGCATACTTTCAACATGATGGTAAAACATATGTCAACAAGATTTGCAATGTAGTTGCGATACTTATACAATGTCATTATGTTAAGTGGGTGAACAAATAAAAATATATTAGTGGTTGGACCTACAGTTTAAAATCAACTCCAAACAACGGATTTTTGAGAAATTTTTCCTGGCAATTTTATTTACTCTCAGAGTTTATGCCGGAAATCTGCTGACAGAAAGTCGCTGAAGAAATATTTTTTCATATTTCGTTTTGTTGGAGATGTCTGATCTAAGGTTTGAACCGAGGTCTCACTTTTATTAAGCCAACACACTACCTACTAGACTACGGTGACTTTAAATATTTAAAATTATGGTTATTGTAGTCATATTTCAATCAAAATTTCAAATTGATAAGACAGCATAAAGCCAGAAATCCCGTTTTAACGACTTTATAGCCATGTCCTACTAGCCACCTTGTGCTAACTTTTTTCTTTAATTTGACACCTTTTAACGTCTTGCCCGCAAATAAATATATTAATTAATTCGGGCGTCTGATTAAAATTATAATTTAATAAAAAGAGAGTGAACAGGTATACCTGTTATACATTTTTTTGTTCACAACCGTTCTCACGGGACTACAGTGGTCCGGTTCGTATAAAAAAGAGGAATAATGCAGCTCTCATTCTCACACAATATATATAATAAACTATGAAAGCTGAATTTATTCCTGGTGTAATCGAATTTGCTAACTGGTAACGTAATTGAAGTTCAGTTGCCAACCGTAGTTGAGCCATTATTACTAAATTAATGTAACATTAATACTTTTAAGTACTTAGAGATGATAATCAGTAACTTTTGTATCCCGTAACTCTGTTAATATCTTTTTAATTGTATTTCAATTTTTAATGTAAGTGTATATGAAACGGTTGTGATATCTTTAATGAAAATCAATGTCAATCAAATATTTTTATTAAAGCTAACTGTAGACATAAAAAAAAAACTTTGAAAAAGTTTGAAATTAAAATTTAATTGGTATACACCAAACTGTAATGAAAATAATTTACTTATGAAAAATATAAAATAAGTTTAAACACTACACTTTTATGGTGTTCATTAGTATTAACTGACCTACTCTAAAGTTGGCGTGAAGTTAATAGTACTTGTAACAGTTGCAATGTTATAAAAATTCAATCATGCAAGAAATATTTTTATTTTTACTCGCAAATATTTTTCAATATTAAGAAGTTTTTTTATGATGAAGTCACCTGCTTTAACGTTAGTCTATACACCCATACCTCGCTTTGCGTTGTTTCGTTTTGCCTTTTTTCGTAGTTGCGTCGCTGCTAAATTAGTACTAATTTTCAGTGTGTCGTTAGATTTTTGAAATTGCGTTGTTTTGGGTTCGAGTTTTAATTTTTTTTAAATTTCCTTTTTTTCTAAAAGATGGCACGACTTCTAATTGCGCCATGCTACAAGACTTGGGTATTCCCTTTCTAACTAAAAATAATACAGTTTAATTTTTACCTTGTTTTTATAATTTTAGAGTTCAGTTTCAATTAGTCTGTTATAAATTTGTATTTTATTTTAATTGAATTTGTTTTTTTTTTGTATGTATGTACTAAAATTTTATACTATTTTTGTTTTTTAAATGTTTATTTTGTTCAATTTTATTTTTAAAAGGTACTATCTTCGCAATCCTGCGACGTATCTTCGATCTTTATATGGTTTGCTATAGAAAATCATAATTCACATAATTCACAATCTTGGTTGTCTTAATATGATTTTATAAAAACGTACCCGAGTTCTTTTTGCGTTGTTCTTCAATGTTCTGTAGGAAGAATATTGTCACGCTTTTTCTTACGGACGCGGCTGCCTCCTCGTTAAGCGTTTTAAGCTCGCTTAACAAATAATTAGCAAAATTAACGTTAGGGTCGAAAACATTTTGTTTACTGTCTTTAATTGCCGATACCGCCTCTCTCATTGTTTCAGCAATTTGTGCTGATGCTGATGGGCTATTGCTGCTTAGGGACCGACGTCTAGGTGGAATCGATCGCTGTTCTGCTACAGGTGGGGTTGATGACATCAAATTTTCATTTGCTATGGGAAATAATATATCAAATATATACAGAATTAGTGAAACAGAGTTTTATATAACTATTTTTACTCACAATTATTTTCCGATTCACTATCAAAATTGGAGTTGGACATTTTTTGGTAGGTTTGCTGATCTTCAGAGCGTCCAACAAAGTTCATGGCACCAAAGTACCTCCATTTTGGCCTTTCTAATGGGTCCCGTCCGGATTTTGTCTTAGCCCTTCCAGCGTAGCCTCGATATTGTATCCGGAGATTGGTCCATTTGGCATTTAGATCTGTGGTGGAAAATTTGCCCTTAAACTCATCTTCTATAGTTTGCCAGGCTCTTTCTTTGACAATTTTGTTGTGGTAGTCGTCATCTCTCGCATTCCATAAACATTTTTGTTTTTCCACTAAGGAAATTAATTTAAAGACGTCGGAGTGTTGCCATTCCTTCACCACCTTTGGTTTTGTCCTTCGTCTTTTGTTGGCGGTAATTGCGCACTTGTTTTCCATATTGGCTAAAATTTAAATATTTATTGAATTTAAATCTTTATAAAACTATTGTATTTACCTACCACAGTGTTTAAAATCACCACAATGTATAAAATCACCACATTGTATAAAAATAAAATTAACAAATGTTCATTGCTTATATGTTTATTGTTTATATTGTTCAAGTGTCGCCAACCGCCACATTTAAAAATCGCAAAATTATTTTAAAAATTACGTAAAACTATTAACTGTTATTTCTAAATATAATTTAATCACAAAAAATGTTTACAGTACTCCTTCAGACAAGAGGAAACATAAAATAAAACACACATCGTCTAATCGGCGGACTATAATATTTCAAAGATAAATAATTTTTACTATCTTTCAATATTTGCCTTTACTCATCATACAATGCATTGTTTCTATTCTAAATTGCATTGATATTGAAGAACATATCAGTTGATATAAAAATAAGTAAAAATAAATATGAATTAAAAACAAAATTAAAAGGGATTACATAAATTTCATTATTTTTTAACTTTAAATATGATTTCAATCCTTTTTTTTTAACGATTTTGGTAGACAAGTAGACAACACAGCTCAATACAGCTGTTATTTGCCACTGTTACCAGTTGCCATAACGAAAAATATGTAAGAGCAAATAAATATTTGCCCAAAAATCATGAAAATATTTGACACAGGGTGGTCACATTTAAAATATTTTATATTGTTTGACGGCAAATAATTTTATTTGAACGAAATCTACGATTTTTTTTGCTTGCTCCTCAAAATTATTTTATGGTTACACTACGGCAAAGAAATATTTTATGTTTTGGGTCAAATATTTTTTAGATGTGACCGTACCTTTAGCGTCGTTTCAATTTGCGTCGTGGTTACATTCCAAAAGTGAGGTATGGGTGTACTTTTGATTTTATTTTATAGTAAAACAGGCTTCAGAATCTTTAACCCTGCTGTTAGGTTAAAAAAAACTTTCGAATCTTAGGTAAAGGACCATTTTGGTCCACTTTGCATATCTCATAAATAATTCGATATAAACCTCTTTTGACCAAACATTTTAAATAATTTAAATTGTTACAAAAGTTCTGGAATTCTCCATTTCTGTACAGATATGTATACCACGAGTATAAGTTTTACTTCAGTTCGTGTTTATTCCGGTCTATTATGAGCGAGGATAATTTTCACATGATATCAAGTGCTCTCAGCTTTGATGATGTTATCAAAAGAAGACAACAAAAAAGTAGTGACAAGTTTGCTACAATTCGTGAGATATGGGACAATTGGGAAGCACTTCTTTCAATGTTTTATAACTGTCATGAAAATGTCACCATTGGCGAGCAGCTAATGGGTTTTAGAGGACGATGTTCCTTTAGGCAGTATATGCCTGTAAAGCCAGCCAAATTTGGGCTTAAATTTTGGTTAGCTGTAGACTCCAAACCAGGATACATATGGAAAATACAACCGTACCTTGGAAAACCAAAAAATGATAAGCTTGAAAAAAATCAAGGAGAGCGTGACGTGTTGGAGGTTATAGAAGAATTGAAAGGACAAAATATTATAGCTGATTGCTTTTTTCATCTTTTGAGATGGGGGAAAAATCTTTTACAAAGGAATCTGACATATGTGGGAACAGTTCGAAGAAACAAAACTTTTATCCCATCGAAATTGCTTATGTACAAAAAAGTTCCTTTATATACATCCACGTATACCGGCCATAAAAATAAAGGTACTATGTTGATGAGCACCATGCACAAAACAAATGATATCGATTTCAGTAATCATAAGAAGAAACCTGCAATCATTTGATTTGATCAAATGATTGAAATCGCAGAAGACCTGAGTTTTTACGTCAGCTAGCTATGTGCCCATCAAAAGAATACATGTTGAAAAGGACAGTCATAGCTATTGACTCAACTACAAGCATCGTCATCAAATAGTGTACCATCTACAAGCGGTGATACCAAAAGTCAGCTCCTAGAAAACGGGGAATTTGCAATTACTGTAAGTCCAAATGTGATGTCAAATGCATTATATTCAAGAAATTTGTATGCAAATTGAAGGGAAAAACACTTTGTTCATCTTTCTGCGAAAATAGCAATAAGCCAATTATTATTTTTCTTTACATTTACTGATATACAGAATAAAATAAATTGCATGGACCAAAATGGTCCATAACCTAAGATTTGTAACTTTCAATTTTGTTCTGTTCGATTTTGTCCTAGATAGCTAAAAACTCACTAAAACCATTAAAATATAAAAAAATACCTGGGCTGACGTTTTAAGTTGATACGATAAGCCATTGCAAACTTAAATAAAAATTAAAAAAAAAAATTTGACCAAAATGGTCCAAACCTAACAGCAGGGTTAACTTTAATTCAAATTTTTTATTTGGTTTCAAACCGGTTTTGAGTTTTTGTTTATAATATAAAGAATCTTTTTCATTGTTTACAAATATTTTAAAATTTGATTTAAAAATATTTGTTTTGTTTTTTTTCCTGATTTACTAAGTAATTTATTATTGTTTAACTTGAATGTATGTGTGTAATTTTTTTGTTTTTTGTCACTGCCAAGATTAATTTATTTAAAATTTATTTTAGTCTGTTGTTACCAGTTATTGATGTTTTTTATTTTGCCAAAAGAAAAATTTCAATACAAATGTTAAAATAAAACATGAGTATGTTAGTCCGTATGTGTTTTATTTCTTCTTATCAAAATTCTTAGCACAATAATTGTGTCAAACATGTTTCAAAATGTAAAGATTTTTTACATTGAAGCGGTTCTACTAGAATATCACTTGCTTGTATTGATTTACATGAAGATGACATTTAATAATATTCGTTGTAAACTAATCTATTCACATATAGAAGTGTTTAATAACAAGCTTTGATTAGCATTAACTAGATTTTACCGGAATTAACTTTGATCGTTTTATGCAGTGTTCTGTACATAATTTTGCAAAATATTGTGGTACATTATGGCTTAGGTGATACCTACCTTTCAATCAACTTAATCATTAAATAATTGCATAATAATATTAAGGGCCATTATTACAACTTGCCGTTAAACTTGGGTTTAGTTAAAGGTACCTTTATTTAAAGTGAACTTTAAAGTCACCTTTATCTTCTCTTCGTTATTACAACATACAGATAATATAAAGTAAACTTCTTCAAAAATATGGCAGTGCCGGAGCGATTTCTGCTCAAATTACTCACTATGTGTATACTTGAAGTTGCCGTATTGAAAATAATATATAATATGGCCAGTTCAAACATAAACTTAACTTTAAGAGTTAAAGGTAGAATGATCCTCCCTTTAGCTTAACGCTAACTTCTACCGTATTGTCCACTTATAATAATGAAAAACAATTTATATGTCCGTTAAAATACTCCCTTTAGTTCTAATAATGGCTCTAAAAGACATAATCACAACTATTTAAGGTAGGTAGGTTAATAGCTGTTGTAAAAGTTCTTGTTTATTAAATCACTTGTTACAGTAACACAGTATCTGTTAAATGAAACAGTAACGAATTTAAGCAATCAATTAGAGCTCGTATTACAAATACTGCAAATACCTTCTTAAGATTAACAAGTGTTCTTAAATAAATAAATAAATATGCACACAGTAACTAAAGTATACATACGGTTAAAAAATTTCAGAAATTTTTTAACTAATCCGTTTTCGTTGAAAATCTTTATGGTTTCCTTGATGTTAAAACGGTCTTTTTTGCATTGGTTAAAAAATTTCTGAAATTGTACTGAATTGTGGCCTTACACAGGCCCACAAAGGTATGCATCCGATTTAAAAATTTCACAAATTTCTGAACCAATGCAAAAGACCGTCTTAAAATCGAAGAAAGATGACAGACAATTATAAATATTTTCAACGAAAACGGATTGGTTAAACAATTTCTGAAATTTGTTAACTTTTGCAGGCCCACAAAAGTGTACATCATGCCCACAAAAGTTAACAAATTTCAGAAATTTAAGTTAAAAAATTTCTGAAATTTGTTATCCGTATGTATACTTTTGTGGCTGAGTTTATAAAGTTTTCATTATTTCTGTAAAAACAAATAATTTCCGACGAACGTCTATTTGTAGAAAAAAAAGACATTCAATTACTCAAATATTTTTTAATTATTTTTATACAAATAGACGTTCATCTGAAATTGTTCACCTTACAGAGGCAGAGGGATTAGTAATTTTTTCATATTCGTTTTTGTAATGCAGGTATTTAGTGAGGTGGATTAGCGGAGTCATCTAAGTAAAAAAAAATTCTAGCAATGAAGCACATTCTGATTAAATTCTCAGAATTAGTTGCCAACTTTATTATTTGCAGATATGTAAGCGTTTGTTAGTTTTTACAGTTTTGTTCTTATTCCCCTATGAAATTGGTAAAAAAGAAGTGGTATGAAAAGTATATTTTATTTCGTTTCGTTCCTTTAGAGAAAATACAACTTTTTTTCCGTAACAGGCCTACTTTAGCAGATTCTAGAATAATAGAATTTCTATGTCGTTGCCTAGAAGAAACTGTGTGTACTGGGTGTGGTGAAAAGGAAATTTACTTACTGAGGTTCCTTCTATGGTGAAAAGCAAACATTTTTACTGACTTCTGATGGCAGCTTGGGAGCGATACCTTGCCTCAGACAATGACAATGAATGAATTAAGAACTCAGTGTTAGAGAAGCCAAATTCCAGCAAACGTTGCATTAAAACGGCATTGATTTCTATTTCCGCCGGCTCACCGCTACTCTAACAATGGCCTGGTTTTGCTATAAGTCTATCTATCTTCAGCACCAATTTCCACCAGCTTCAGGAATAGGACTGTACTCTCAGAGTTTATGCCAGAAATCTTGTGAGAGGAAGTCGCCGAAGAAATATGTTTTCATATTTCGTTTAGTTCGAGTTGTCTGACCTAGAGTGTCTTAATTTTATCCATGTGTGGCGGAACATACTGTCGACTCCGAACGACAGATTTGAGAAAGTTATCGTGGCAATTTTATTTACTTTCAGAGTTTTTGCCAAAAAACTGCTGTTAAGTTGGCGGCGAAATAAATACTTTTCCGTATTCATGTTTCGTTTTATTCGAGATGTCTAAGCCATGGGTGGAACCATGGATTCTTGCCTAATAAGCCAGCACACCACGTAGTAGATTTCGGCGACTTCGCATTCGCTAGATGAATGCTTACCAAAATTGTCACATTTAACAATTTTCTCTATAATTATTTTCTAAAATAGCAAGATGTTGACAGGGTTATGCGGTCATGGCTGCCTTCCAAAATGTATCAATACAAAGTTTGTATGCTGTTCTACTACTGTATATAAACTATGTAGATATGCAAAGTAACGAAACAATGCATCAACTATAAAACCGACGCCTGATTGCTTTTTGACTGCGTTAAAAATACACATTGACGACGTTTTGAAATAGAAGACATTGTATATATTTTGTACAGCGGCATTATGAAACACGATACTTTGTTCAAACACTAAGCAACTAACATTTTGGATGGCAGCCCATGTCTTTGGTCGTCAAAATCTGATCCGAGTGAAAACAGAGCTTGTCTCTGACGGAGTGGCTATTCGACACTAGCAAAAGTGTACAATATAATAATAATGCTCCACATTAGTACTGAAAAGTCCGATTTTAAACCGAATTTTACCTAATGGCTCTCTTAAATTTACCATTAGGTAAATAAGTGTTACAATGTCAATAACTTCGCTATTTGAGACTCAACGAACCTGAAAGTAGCGAAACATAAATGAACGCTAATTAAACAATAGTTTCACTAAATAACTGTAATACGTTGTTAAGTATACAAATTTAAACAATAAAATATTTTTAAAAAAGAAAATAAATGTTTTAAAATTAACTCTGCTGATGAAATGAAATTCATTAAAACAGTTATTCCGTGTAAAGGCCAATGGCTTGGTTTTCCAAACAAAAACAATGAAAAACAGTAAAAGAAAAAAGATAAATGTCTGGTCATTAGTTTCGTAAAATCGTATATAATTATGCTAAAAACTAATGTTTTCCTAACATTAAATAAATTTCGTATTGTTTTAAACAATTTGCATGATACTCTTTAATATTTACAAAAAACGCTTTGCGTGTGAAAATCTAAGAATATGAATAAAAATGAACAATCAGTTCTTAGAGGTCGTAGACCCACATGAAGTAACGTGAAGTATTTGAAAAACCATAGGTGGCCCGAATAGAAAATAAATGTTTTAATATTCTTAAGGTAATGGTTTACAATACCACTTTATTTACATGACATGCGAAAGTTAGGGTGTTCAGAAAAGTATGTTGTTCAAGTTAAAAAAAAAAAAAATTAAGAAAATAAAATCTCTTATACCGCAAGACATTTTTGGAATTCTAGGATTGAAGTTACCGTAGTCTAGTAGGTAGTGTGTTGGCTTATTAGACGTAAGACCACGGTTCAAACCACAGGCCAGACATCAAAACGAAATTTAAAAAATATTCCTTCAGCGACTTACTCTCACCAGACCTGCCAAAAACTCTGAGAGTAAATAAAATCGAAATGAAAAGTTTCTCAAAAATTTGTCGTTTGGAATCGACTTTAAACTGTAGGTTTCGCCACTCATGTATGAAATTAAAGCACACAACATAAGTGGCGTGAGAAGCTAGGTCTCAATCCTGACTGAAGGGTTGTAATGACCAATTATGTAACATAAGTTATCGAAATCATATTTAGCGTTTACACCTACAAGTGCAAGTACGACAAACTCAATACACTCAAATTTTTTCAGTAACACAATCACATTTTTCGAACTTGCAGGTCAACTTCCAAAAGATTTTTAAAGACAGTGAATTTATGAAGCTCACTTATGTATTTAAAAATTTGTTTTTTGCGATTTCAATAATCATACCCCTGTGTGGCTTCTTGAAATTGAAATTATTTTTTCATAAGATTGCCTAGAGTGTATACCTCAGGACAATTTGTGTTGGGACCAGAGGTCAGCAATGAGTATTCAAAACGATGAGTAGATTCGAATCATACTTATAATTTCTGATACTTATATGCATTCATACTTATTTTAATGTCATACTCATACTACTCATATTCAAAGTTGGAAATATTCATGATACTCATACTTAACAATACGCATGCTGTTATTGATTTCGATTCTCCATGACTCATCGTATACACGAATCACAAAATAAGTTGATTCGCGTACGAACACTACAATACTCTGCTTGCTGTCTTTGGCTTTTTTGTTTATGTGTCTTTCTTCTCTCTTTGTAAAAGAGTCACTCGAATCATTTATGAGTATTATAAGTATTTTCTAAATTTATGAATCTGAATGAGTAGGCGTATGAATCAAACATATTTGGAATGTTATAAGTTTGATGTTAACGTTGTACTCATATTCATTGCAACTTGAACCTATAAATCAATGTTGTAGTGAGTACGAATGAATCAGAGTAGTTGGATTTGAATTGTGTTGACTCACTCATACGCAAAATTTCATGAGCACTTATGAGTAGCGAAAAAACGATTCATTGCTGATCTCTAGTTGGGACTATCCTCACATCTCCGTTTCAGTAATATTCCTTATTGTAGTGGACACCCTAATACAGTAATAACATAAACAGGCTTCTACTGTTCTATGTCAGTGCATAATTAAAGGTTTTCATGTGTAATTTGTCTCACATCGTAAATAATAATTATGAGTTGAAAAAAAAAATGTTGTTAATTTAACAAATAAAACGTTTATTAGGTTTTTACTCACTAAACATTTTACTTCTATTGCACACACTGATACTACTGCCATGAAAAGATTTGAACAAACAATTAAAATGGAAAACATGGAAAAGATTTAAAAATTAAACAAATGTGGTAGACAGACGGCAATAAATATTTAACAAGCAATTACAATTGAGTCTTACAAACGATTTTGTTTGCCATATAAAGGTTTAGATTTTTAAAGCCGTTTAATATACAAGTATTTATGGTTGTAGCTGTTATTTATTTGATCATTAGATATTTAAAATATTTAAAAAATATTTTTATTAAATTCTTTAGTATCGATAATGATTTTTTCGATAACTTAGAAATATTGAGAATAGAAAAAACTATATTTCGATACTTTTTTCCTGGGATTTGAGACATTTGTGCTCTTCGCCATTTCCTCCTCATCAAAATGAACGAATCAAGCCTATTTCGTATATCAGTTACTGTGTTTTGCATCGATCGATGACGATAGATTTGGCAAGTAAAGCAAAAACTTTCCAACCATAATTTCCTAAATAATTTTATGACAACTGGTGACATACATATGTTTCTAATATTTTTCTTTAAATTCTCATTTCCAAAGAATCTGATCGATTCACCCGATTTTATACATAATACATAATTGGCCATTACAACCTTTCAGTAAGGACTACGGCCTAGCTCATGTTGTGTGTTTATACATGAGTGGCGGGTCCTACAGTTTAAAGTCGACTCCGAACGACAGCTTTTTGAGAAACTTTATATTGCGATTTTATTTTACTCTGAGAGTTTTTGCCAGAAATCTGCTGAGAGGAAGTCGCCGAAGAAATATTTTTTCATATTTCATTTTGATGTCTGACCTGGGCTTTGAACCGTGGTCTTACGTCTAATAAGCCAACACACTACCTACTAGGCTACGGCGATTTCAGTATCTAATAATAGAAGGCCACCTTCCGATTCTACTAAATAAATAGTAAAGCCTTCCTATAAAGTTATCTTCTAAAGACGGTCGTTTTTACTGTAATCGTTGCTCATATTTCGGACTGGCTAGTTGTCTTGGAATATATAGTGGGTTTTTAAGCGTTTCCTACTTTTAAATTTAAATAAAGTTCGCGTGAGATATTATCGAAATTTTTTATTCGTTTAAAATACCTCTTGATGTCATTTTGTATGGAACATAACACCGTTTATAAGTCGGATACGATATAAGGATACGATTTCTCTGTGTTGACACAGCCCAAAATGTCCAATTTTCTGTGACTCTGGCATATAAGTCTGACTTAATTTAACTGATGACATGATTTATGTTATCTTTGAGGACCTCCAAATTAAGAAAATCCCAAAAGAAAAAGTTTTAGGAGTCAAATCGCACTACACACAGTTACTAAATTATACGTACAGTTAAAAAATTGCCGAATTTTTTAATTAATCCGTTTTCGTTGAAAATCTTTATAGTTTCCTTGATGTTAAGACGGTCTTTTGCATTGGTTAAAAAATTTCTGAAATTGAACTTGAATTGAATTGTGGCCCTGCACAGGCCCACAAAGGTATGCATCCGATTTACAAATTTCATAAATTTCTGAACCAAAGCAAAAGACCGTCTTAAAATCGAAGAAAGATGTCAGACAATTATAAAGATTTTCAACGAAAACGGATTAGTTAAAAATTTTCTGAAATTTGTTATCCGTATGTATACTTTTGTGGCTATTGTATATCGTTGACCAGATCACATAAACTTCAAGTGGGATGACCATGCCTTCAAACCGCTCGTGAAGAATACCTAATGTGGCATGAGCTGTGTCGACCTAAAGAGCTCACCGTTGATAGTGATGGCGAGGGATAAAGTTATTCTCAAAGAAAAGTAGACCGATGGCGCCACCAACTCAAAATTGACACTAAATAGAGACCTTTTCGGCATGCATTGGACGCTTTTTTATCTCACGTGAATTGGTAGCGTCTCAAATCCCAAATCCGTTCTTCTAGGAATGGCCCTCATCATAGAAGATGACGAAGAGATTTATATTTTCGCTACATATTTCAGTTTTTATTTTTTTTGGTCAATGTAATCCTCTGAAAGAAAAAGTCGCCATAGTCTA
This sequence comes from Sarcophaga subvicina, assembly GCA_936449025.2. NCBI lineage: Eukaryota > Metazoa > Arthropoda > Insecta > Diptera > Sarcophagidae > Sarcophaga > Sarcophaga subvicina. The sequence goes on along the minus strand of OW388083.2, from coordinate 106,919,641 downwards.
GTAGGTAGTTGGCTTATTAGACGCAAGGCCACGGTTCAAACCCCAGGTCAGACAACAAAACGAAAATAAAAAAAAATATTTCTTCGGTGACTTCCGCTCAGCAGTCTTCTGGTAAAAACTTTGGGAGTAAATAAAATTGCCATGAAAAGTTTCTCAAAAAATCTGTCGTTCAGATTCGATTTTAAACTGGACCTACAGTTATTATGCATAAAATTAACACACCCAACATAAGTGGTGTGACAAACTAGGTCCAGAATCCTGACTTAAGGGTTGTAATGACCAATTATGTATGTATGTATGATCCTCGGACCCTAAAATATGAACCATAATTAATGTTTTTACTGAGCTTTAGCAAAAAATATCAAAACTTTAATTTTTTAAATGAAAACACTCTTTGCAATAGCTGTAAAGGTATAGAGTTTAACGACTTTATAAAACTTCTATGCTGACCATTACAATGATCGTACGCTATTCAAACTTAAATTATTAAATATTCAATCAAATAAATTGAAATAGAATGCCATCGTAATAAAATGAAAAGGAAATTAATATTGGAATTATTCAATGAATGAATGGAATGAATGAAAAAGTTATCCGTATGGCATACATAATAAGTTTACGATCATATATACATACATGATCTATGATACTTTTTCTTCTACTGAAGGGATAAACATTTCTAGTTAATAGCTGCCAAGAAAAATAAGAAAATAAAAACCAACGGCAGGAAATCTAAAAGACCTTGATTTCTTTTTACGCAACTAATAAATAAAAAGTATTTTTTTATGAAAACTTTAAGTTCCATAGACAAGAAGTCACTGTCTGGTCGTAATTTTTAAAATCTTCAACGCCATTTTTCATTGCCTATAAATTTTTAATATTTTTTTGGGTTAAAAAAAATATAAACAAAGAAATAAATGTCGACCCTAATTTAGTTGGTTCGTGTATTTGTGAAATAAATAAATCAGAATATAATTTCAATTTATATTTAGTAGTGACAGTTTATTTTTAAAATTTATTTATTTTCTTTAGAACATTGGAAAAAGTTTATCGAACTAATGGCCTTGCCCATGCCTCTGGCAGCGTTAAACTATAAAGTGTACTGTAGTTTGCCAGACTAATTATTATTTCAGCACAGTGTTTCAAGAGATAATTTATTTTTTATTTATTTCCTCCACTAAAGGTGTAAGAGATTGAAATCTCTGATAAGAATTGAATCCACAACCCTTCAAATTGATTACATTAATCGCTATGCTGCCAAGGCACTGTAAAGATAAGTAATTTTACGTTAAAGAAATTAAATAATAAAGCCTCGTTCCAACTGAAATTTTCTATATTTTTCTTCTAAACTTGCTTTCCTGTTTTTACAGCGAAAGAAACTTTAATAAAATTCACTTGACAATTTCTTTTGACAGTCTTTCTGCACTGGAAAATATGACAAGTCAGATGTAAAATATATACTGTATGACAGGACCTTAACGCAGCTCATCTAATACCAAATTTAAAGTCTTATAAAGCAAGACTATCATGCAATTTTACCAGTCTAAGGGCTATTATTACAACTTGCCGTTAAAGTTGGGTTTAGTTAAAGGTAACTTTAGCTAAAGTGAACTTTAAAGTCACCTTTAACTTCTTATCGTTATTACAACCTAATGATAAAATAAAGTTAACTTTTTCAAAAATATAACAGTGTCGGAGCAATGTCGATAACATTGCTCAATTAAATCAGTTTTTTTAAACGCAGTGGCAACGACGGGCTTTTTTATTGTATTTACTCATTTTGTTTATATTTAAAGTTGCCATATTGAAAATAATATATAATATAGCAAGTTCAAACATAAACTTAACTTTAAAAGTTACCAGTGGGATGATCCTCCCTTTAGCTTAACATTCACTTCTATTTTATCGTCCACTTATAATAAGGAAAAATAATTTATCTGCCCGTTAAAATCCTCCCTTTAGTTAACGGCAAGTTGTAATAATGGCTCTAAGTCAGTTAAAGAAAACTATCGTTAAATTAAGAGATAATAACTCAGCAGTTGAAGATAGAATTACAACTGAATGTATATGAATTGGCATTGAAACCACAGCTAAACTTTGAGGCGCTCCTATTTCATCCATCATTGGGGGAATAAAGTTTGACACCAAATTAATATGTAGTCATCATTGTAAAGTTGGTGGACAGTGTCGGCTTGAAGAGTTAATATATATAATTGGAGGAGAATTCCTCTGCTTAACACCACATACAGGCGGTCATAATGCTGGCAATCATAGTAATTGAGAATAATTTGCGAAATTAATAGGCAATTTTTTATAAAAGGGTATCCTTTAGAAAGGGATATTCCCATCTATCTTCGATATTAACCCATTAGTGCCCAGTGGCAACTTAAGTTGCCAGCAGAGGTTGCCTTAGTTATTATGCTCTGAGAGGGAATTGAGTGTAAAAAACAAAACGTTAGAAAAAAAAACCGTTAGAAAAAAAAAGTAATTCGGGCATTAATGGGTTAATATACTGCTCTCGAACGGCCATTAGAAAGGAAGTAGTATTCTATTGTATTCCACGCACGGAGAAGCAGGACACTCAATTCTACTCAACGAGAGCTTCAGTCGTAGTAACTTGAAATCGCCGTAGTCTAGTAAGTAGTGTGTTGGGTTAGTAGATATGAGGCCGCGATTCATGCCCCAGGTCAGATATCTGCGACAAAACGAAGATTGTAAAAATATTTCTTCGGCGACTTCCTCTCAGAAGATTTCTGGCAAAAAATCTGAAAGTAAATAAAATTGCCATGAAAAGTTCTTCAAAAATCCGATGTTCGGACGCGACTATAAACTGTAGGTCCCGTCACTTATTGTAAGATTATCACAGAAAACATAAGTGGTGTGAGAAGTTAGGTCGTAATTTTGACCTGAGGGTTATAATCACCAATTATGTATGTATGTGTGAGAGCTTCAATCGAACATATTATATGAGCTAGTATGGCTTCTATTGTCTCAGCTGTTAACTCTCGTTCTGGATAATATTCACTAGTTGTTCAGAGTGCGAAGATTTTTTAAGAAACCGTTAATTCGAATGTATTATGCGGCTGATATTTGTGTTTTTAACTCATTCTTGTACTCCCTAACCTTCCCTACTTTTGTAGCCTCTACCTATTATTTTCAACACAAGTGTACCATCTTTAGAACTGAAAAACTTAATGTATTTTTTCCATTTATAGCTTTTTTTAAAACCAACAATAACAACAAATTCTTTATATTGCACATAAACTTTTACAAAAACACACGTGATTGCTCGTAAAACGGGTATTTCGTTTAAAGCCAATATGGTTCTAGCGAAGCTATTTTGAAAGGCGTTGCATTCCATTACCAAAATTGAACACAAAAAAAAAAAAACTAAAAAAGGGTGACAATAAATTTAAGGAATTTTTTTATGCAGGTAGTATTGGCTGTCTTGTTTAAATAAAAGCCGCGAGTATGAATGAAAACATAATGAATTTTCATAAGTGAAGAGTATAACGAACACACTCCTCGCATTGACGTGGGTGCATTTAACCTGAAGTGAATCATAAAAAATATTTTTTTTTTTAATTTTCTTTTTGTTCATTTAAAAGTCTTGCTTAGCTGACAGAGCTCTAAAGGAATAATTTCATTAACACATAATAAAATAATAAAAATAAAAATTGAAAAGTTTCTTAACTTAATTACGTTTTAAATGTTCTTAACCATGAAATTAGAAAATATCATTTAAATAGTTTTTGTTTAATTTTCTGCAACAAGGCGTGTGCTCATAAATTAAATTTTTCTTTGAAATTGTTTTTATTTGCTTTTTTTTTTGCACAATTTCTAAAATATTTTTGGCTTAAATCGTTTAACTCATCAGCATTCTGTGGTGTGTTCTGTATAAGAGCATACTTAACCTTAACATTGAAATTTTGAAAATTTCACAGAAAATTTTGAAAGAGTCTTTTTTATTATTATTACAATATTTAGAATAAAATAAATATGATTCTATAAATATAAAAATAAATATTATTTTTATTTATTTTTAAATACGCATGTAAGTGTGGGAAATTGTAAAAAAAATATATTTTTGAAATTATCAAAATGCCACCAAATACTTAGCAATGACGTTGATGTCATAAACAATATGTCTCTAACCTTGATCGCTGATCTAAGAATTTATAAATTTTTGATAATTTGAATTCATTATTTACTGAGATTTGTCTTTCATTCATATGCATCTGAAAAGTGTAGTAAAAAGAAATCCATTCTTTATCTAATAGAAGTCTGTATCTCGCTTTGTGTAAGTTTGATTGGATTAAAGGCTTTAGAAAGATAACAATTTATACCATAAAAATTACTTAAGCTTGCTGTTGGAGCCAGCATCCGAAATGAACACCAACAAAGCCAGGCGACTGAATATTTAAATAAAGTCTGAGAGTCTGATATAAGAGCAACCAATCAAGCTTATTTGCGGAAACTCTCCATTCTATAACGTTCTCAGTATACTTAGAACGTTTTTAATGTTCTTGCATTTTTAAATTTTAAATTCTCTAACTTAAATACTGTCAAAATTTGATTAATATGCGCCGATCCGTTCCGAAGTTACAGGGAAAAATCTACTTAGAATACACATATAGTCGTATATCACGTGAAAACTTTGAGAGCTCGACTTAGATTGTTATAGAAGGGAGGCGTCGAAATAAGGAAGGGAAGCAAAATATTTCATAAAAATCGTTTAAACTAATTGAACAGGACTGTATGCTAATTGTTGCTCTATGTATCAATCCCATACGAGTTAATATAAAGGAATTGGTGATTACAATTATTCAGTCAGGATTACGACCAAGCTTTTCACACCACTTACGTTGTGTGCGTTAATTTTATACATGATTGGCGGGACAGTTTAAAGTGGACTCAGAACCACAAATTTTTGAGAAACTTTTCATAGCAATTTTATTTACTCTCAGAGTTTTTGCTAGAAATCTGCTGAGAGGAAGTCGCCGAAGAAATATTTCATTTTGATGTCTTACCTGGGGTTTGAATTTGCGGTCTTACGTCTAATAAGCCAGAATACTACCTACTAGACTACGGCGACTTCAATGTGTCAATCCCATCCTGACCCTTCACTCAGAATTACGATCCAGAGTTCCACACCGCTTATGTTGTGTGTGTTAATTTTATATACGAGTGGTTGGAGATATCTGACTTGGGACCTCACGTCTAATAAGCCAATATACTACCTACTAGACCACGGCAACATCAAAGAACTCTTAGACCGTATGTTCATCAGCGAAATGTAATCAATCGTTCTTGAATTACTGACTAATTATGTCATTCTGGCCGGTCAGGTTTAAGGATCGTTCGAAGTAGAAATCTCCTACTAGTGGCTATTGAGTCCCGTATGGATAATTCGAAGATGAACATAACAAAACTGATGTGTCTGAAATGCCGAGAAGAATCTTATGGATTCATTTCTAAACCAAACATGGCAACAAATGACTGCCAAATGTTATTAACTGAGCCTTAATGAAAGCTCGGGAAGAACTATTGTAAGTCTTTATTTAGATAACAGGTAAACCCACGAGATATCGCAATAAATTATAGCACAAAATGGGGAATATTTAACTCAAGTGGAATCATTTTCACTCCAGCAAATTCCGTAGACCGCATTTTACATTATTTATGATTATCCCACACTCGACAGAAAGAGGCTTTACCAGCTTGGTAACATTGTCGAAACTCTATATTCCTGAATTCTTAAAAGACCTTAGATTGGAAGCTTAATCCAAAAAAACAAAGGTCTTCTTCGCTACTGAATTTCTTATACCACTTTGGTAACATTATCTAGTCTCCACTTAAGGCCGCAAGACCTCGGATTAATATTGTTAAGCCTCCATATAAAGTATAGAACAGAAAACCTTGGATTCTAGTTTAATTCTTGAAAGACCTTAGAATAGGAGGTTAATATAATTAACTTTGACCAATACATCTCCTTCGGTACAGTAAATTTCTTACATCTTTATGAGAACTTCTTGCTGTTTACAAACAAAATAAAAATTGAAAAAATATTTTTTAGGTGACTTCCTCTCACCAATCTTTTGACAAAAAAAATTTGAAAATAAATAAAATTGTATGAAGAGTTTCTCCAAAAACCTGTCGTTCGGAGACGACTTCAAATTGTAGGTTCCGTATGAGCTTAGGGTCTACTTTAATGTTTCACGATCGATTGCAAGAACAAGTAAAAGTGCTTATTATTGATGGTAGGGTATCAAACTCCATTTATTCGCTAGGTTTAATTGTAATGGACAGCGAAAAATTGAAGTCATAGTAGTTAGGTAGGTAGTGTGTTATGTTGGCTTACTAGACGCGAGGGCACGGTTGAAAGCCCAGGTCAAACATCTCCAACAAAACGAAATGTGAAAAAATATGTCTTTAAACTGTAGGTCCCGCTACTTATGAATAAAATTATCACTCACAACATAAGTGGTGTGGGAAACTAGGTCGTAATCCTGACTAATGGATTGTAACGACCAGTTATGTATGTATGTATGTAATAGACGTTGAATTAAGCATTATATTATGTGTGAATATATTGATTTTATAAACTATTGGATTAAATTTCAACACTATGTTGATAGCGTATTTATTCTGAATTGTCCCTAAGGCCCTTGAAAATATCCCAACTGGCAAGATAGCAGAAATCGTATACTGCTTTATATACAGAATAAAAAAACGTTTATCTTAGAGTAAATAACAGAGAAATAGTTTAAATGGAATTAAATTATTTAAATTCTTTTTTTCAATGGCAATTTCATTAATTCTTCTCATACATTTTCAAAATCCATTAAAAATTTAATTTCCTTGACTAATGGCATGTGATCGATGTAATCGTTTGTTTATTCCTCGAAACATGGCTAAAATATCGATTTTAAGGCACGTTTCGTAATGCTGAATACATTTTCGAAATGAAATTCTATTAAAATGATCGATTTACGTATGCATACGATTTGCAAGTGTAAAATTTAAAACCAACAGTTGTTGTTCATTTAGAATTTGAAATTTAAAAAAAAAAAAAACATTTCAATTTCAAATCCAAAAAGAAAAAAACAAACAACAGATCTTACGAATTGTGAGATGTAATGTATTGTAATTTATACACACTATAATTTAAAATAAAACATGCGATTAGTAGTTGTACCAGAGTTCCTCTGCTGAGATTGACGTACGAGGTTGGTTCCAAAAGCAAGGCGACCATAAAAATTTAAAACAAGAAAAAATTTAAAAGAATTTTTCTTTATTTCCCACCGTAAACCATTTTTATTTCCATACTCTTTTCCCAGTTTCACACCGTGGTTATAATGAGAAGTGTCTCCTTAAAATAGTTGTCAAATGCAGACTCTACATTTTCTTTGTTGACAGACTTTTTACATTGAAAATTTGGCCTTATTTTCCATGTATGTGAATATAATATAATGACACGCACTTAAATCTGTTTGTTGTTGTTTCTAACCTCTTCCACCCTCGTACAATGAGTTGACAAATCAAACATATTTTTCAATTACGTTGTGTTGTATTACAATAAAAGTGTTTATCCGTTAAGCACAATATACGTGATCTTCTTATAAAAAAACAGTCATTTTGTCTAAACATTTCACAGTTTTATCTGTTTTTTTTGTTCTTTACTTTTAATTTTTTTCTTTATTTGTGATAACATCCATCTCATCAATTGCGTCTAAATTTGTTGCATAAATTTATTGACCCCAGAGTTTATTTATTTTTAAACAATCTGTCTGTCTGTCTGTCTGTCTGTCTATCTGTGTTCATCATCCGATCATCATGATGATTTTTCTTCGTTTCGTTCATCACTGTTTAATGGTGACATAATTTTTATTTTGTCTATTTCTATTGTTGTTGTTGTTGTACTTAGTTAGCATAGTTTTCTTATTTACATTTACAATTTGTCAATGTTATTGAACTCATCTCAGGGTCTTTAAAAAACGTATTCATTTTAGTTTGTTTTTTTCAAATTTTTTTTTTTATTAAAAATTCAGTTCAATTGTTAGGCCATTACGTTTGGAATTAAGTGCTTGTAAAAACCGGTATATAGCAAGAATCTAGTAAAGCAGAGATATAAAAGAATTGATTGTTAATTTTTTAAAATTTGACAATATTTATTAAATTCCAAAAAAAACCATAAAATCTGTTAAACAACATTTTTTACAGTTCTCAGTCAGTAAAATAGGTAATAAAAAATGGTAAACAAAAGCAGGAAGTTCTACGACTATCCGTCCACCTATTTTATCAGCTATTGGGCCTTATCCCTTGGCTGTAAGTTAAAAGATAGGCTACATGATATCGTTACGTTTTTACCTTTTAAAAACCTTTAAAATATGAGCTCGTAGATTGTAAATAAAATAAAAACAAATTTATGTTTAGTTTTAATTAAAATTCTTTATTGTTCACACAATTCTGTGTGCCACTGTTCACACCTTGACGTAAACAACAACAATTGCTCTTCTTTGTTATTCCCCTGTTTACACCCTTTGCATAAACAATAACAATCTCTAAGCAATTATACGACAGATCTTTGTAACGGAGATCTTCAAGCGATTACTTTCTTCAAACGCACCGCGTATTCACATAAGACTAACTGAACTTCACTGACTCAATCGCCTGCTTTGCCTTGCTTTTATATGGCAGGGTAAACAGTGTGATGAATGTTCTTGAAGGCGTATGTTTGTGGCTTTGCCTTCTCGAAATCTCTATAAATGTAAAAATCGTTGTTTCATTATTGTTGTTTGTGTATTTTGTTTACACTCATTCGTGTAAAGTTTGTTGTTGTATTTTTTTTACCTATTTACCATTCTAATATTAAGTGACGTAAAAGCAAAACCCCAGTATCTATATTCTTCGTTTTCGTAACAATATAATAGCCGATGCTCTACTAATGCTATCTTAGATGCAGTTTGTGTTTCAGTCATGATTTAATTTTGTTACGATTCGCAAAACTGTATGATGGTGGATCCCAAGGATTTTTATTATCCGTAATAAAATTACGGCTGTTAAAATATCAAGACCACAAAAGCTATTGACGTATTGAGCCAACTGAACCGCTAAGTTTTTTAGAACAAAATCTATGTTCATCTAGCCTACTTCCATTACACTTATACAAAGCAGGGTACATGCAGATGATAGTTCCTTTAAAAATTGTAAGTCTGAACACAAAACATTTTAATTTTTATATCCATTTTACGTTTTTACTCTGATTTGTTCAGTTTCTTTTATTAAGTTTGTCCAGCTAAGACCTAAGATAATAGGTAGCCATCTCTGTGAAAATGCGACAGGTTATTCTACTGAATTGTGTATATAATATACAATGCCTTCATCATCGCATCTGATTACGAACCGTTTCTATACTGGTCATATACTACAAGTTGTGTCCATTTTTCCATTTTTGTTGACTCGTGGTTATATATCTATCTGAGTCTTCCGGTGTTTCTACAGGTTCTACAAAAGCAGTTTATTTCGTGTAATGCTGATGAGTAAGGGTGGCTTATAGTCTTCCTCTTTTCTGCTTTCTTGTGATACTCTGCGAAACTCTATATCTTCCATTTCCAAAGTTGTTAGTTGCTGATTATGAGGGATTAGAATATTATAATATTCATCTGAGACCTCTCTTTACAAACCCTCTCAGTTTACTTTGCGTAAGGTTTGTAATAAACTAAGGTCCATTATTACAACTTCCCGCTAACTAAAGGGAGGATTTTAATTGGTAGAGAAATTGTTTTCCATTATTATAAGTGGACAATAAAGTAGAAATGAGCGTTAAGCTAAAGGGAGGATTATCATACTTAGCTCTTAAAGTTAAGTTTATATTTGAACTTGCCATATTACATATTATTTTCAATATGGCAACTTCAATTATAAACAAAATGAGCAAATACATAAAAAAGACAGATGCCCTTCGTTGCCATTGCGTTTAAAAAAAATTTGTTTAATTGAGCAGTGTTATCGACATTGCTCCGGCACTGCCGTATTTTTGAAAAAGTTAATTTTATTTTATCATTAGCTTGTAATAAGGAAGTTAAAGATAACTTTAAAGTTCACTTTAGCTAAAGTTACCTGTAACTAAACCCAACTTTAACAGGAAGTTGTAATAATGGCCCTAAGTATCATAGCCATAAAGGTGCATATGCATCTTCGTTTGAGTTCCACACCCTGTGCATTTCCGTAAAGGCATCGATTATAATATATGGATTGCTGGCAACAAAAGAATTGTTTAAATGTCTGCCATGGAGAGAATATGTAATTAAATAAAAAAAACATTATCAATTTTCCTGCTTATTAAATTCTTTAATTATTTTTAATAATTTAATAATAATTTTTATAAATTAACAACCGCGGAAACTACATCACGATCAGGGTGAAAAAAAAACACTTTAAATAACTTTTTTTTTTTGCTGGCAATTTGTAAAGAAATTAATAATTTTTAATTTTGTACACAATTTTCTACAACTACTTTGTAGAAATATAATTTACATACATATACATAAACATATTTTTTAAATACATTTGTATATATACCATAATATATATGTACATTTTAAATTATTGCCATTTATCAAAAGAAACGTTTAGTTTTGAATTTTTCAAACAAAGCTGTTAAAAAATTACAAACAATTTTTTTTTTGGCTCGAAACAACGTCACTCAAATATTTTTATTATTTGACGTTCAAACTATAAAAATTAAATCACTTTAATTGAAAAAGAATATAAATTTTACCACTTACAACTTTTGGTAACATTTGTTAAAAATTATTGAAATTATATGAAGTGCTGAGTGAAAATTTAAAAAAATCTTATATTTTATGAAATCTTATATTTTATATTCGATACTATAATGCTTTGATCCAATGATTATTTCAATTTTATTTATATTTTTTACATTTAATCTTCAGTTTGTATGTACAGTCACACAGATAATTATACATACCCCCCTAAAAATCACTTTTTTAAAAAGTAATAAACTTCTAATCTCAAATTTCTTTACATTAGCGTCTGTAACGACACATTTACTTAAATAAAGAAAAAAGATTCCCAAACTCTATGAATTTGTGACTGCAGTTTGCTTAAAACCAATATGGCACCACAGAAAATTATACGTACGACGTATATTTCGTATAAAATTTCTCCAAGGGTAGCCCGGTATATAAAAGGTATTGTGGATAAAAATCCTAGGACGCCGTAGAAATACGAAATACCTCGAAAAGTGATCACAGTGTTATTGTGCATTCCGAAACAGTTCGTAGTGTTTTGAAAAAGAACGGTTTCCGCAGCCGAGTGCCGAGAAAAAAAGCCACGATTGGAATTCGCCCAATAAGATATGGGCAAGTCAACTGATTTTTGGGCGAATGTAATATTTAGTGATGAGAACAAATATAACTTGTTCGGCTGTGACGGAAAACAAAAAATTTGGTGCAAAAATCAATTGACTTGTCCATATATTATCATTTTAAAAAACATGATTTTAAGGGGGTACGTATAATTATCTGTGTGACTGTATGTACAGTGAGCGTCAAAAGAAACTGTATATTAAAAAACATATATATTAATAAATTACCGTTATTATTATTTTAAAATTGTTTCATTGCAAGTTTTTAAAATAAAAACAAAAAAAATTTTACAAAAAATATTGTCAAATTTCTTTGGGTAAAAGTTGAGTTTCGTGAATGTTATAATTTTATCCTTAGTATACAGTTTCTTTTAACTCTCACTGTATATCAGAAATATATATCAAGTTCCAAATCGAGTTTATATTGAGACTTCCTCTCAGCAATCTTTTGGGAAAGGAAACACTCTGGCAGTTAATAAAATTGCCATGACAAGCTTCTCAAATGTGTTGTTCAGATTCGTCGTTAAACTGTAGATCTCGCTACTCATGTATAAAATTACACATACAATGAGGGTGGTGTAAAAAGGTAAGTCGTAATCCTGACTTAAGGGTTGTGCGGCCCGCATTTAAGTAAGTAAGTTTCGTGCAAGTCACAGAAGTCACCTTAGTATATAAGGTAGTGTGTTGGCTTATTAGACCTGTAGCCTCGGTTCAAACTCCAGTTCAGACATCAAAATGAAAATATGAAAAATATTTCTTCGGCGACTTCCTCTCAGCAGATATCTGGCAAAACTCTAAATAAAATTAACACACATAACATCACTGGTGTGAGAAGCTAGGTCGTAATCCTGACTAAAGGGTTGTAATAATCAATTATGTATGTAAGTATGTATTGTTCACGCCATTATGTTTTATAATATCTGTATTAAAAGTTAGTTGGCGAAGCTAAACGGGTATTGTATTGTTTACAAATAAAGGAAATTAAAAGTATTGAAAGCAAACATACAAAAATTATTTCCCAAATTATGTTCTTTTTTTTTGCTTTTTTACAGAAACTTAAATTCTTTTGCTTGATTAATAGTACCCGTCTTCAGTATTTCAAATTATGACACATTATTTCAAATATTGTTTAAATGTAGACTTTTTTTCTAAATGATGATGATGATGATGATGATCTTTATTTGTTTGTATTTGCAATCATTTATTAAATTATTTTGTTTATTTTATCTATGACAAGTCATCTTGTAATATATGATGTTTACGTAAATAAGACAGACTATACTATATAAACCAAATTTTTTTTTAAAAAGTAAAATCAATTCGAAAATTGAAAATTTGTTTATGATTTAATAATAATTTATAAAATTTTCTAAATGATTTACAATAATTTTTTTTTCATCGCTGACGTTGAGGGCAAGTACTGTATCGGAATATATTGATTTATTTTTCGATATTATATTTTCAATATTATGTTCGATGTTGGAACATCTTTATAAATCGAACAAACATATGCTGGCATGAAATATTTATGAAATAAATTTAAAATATTTGAAATTTTTGATCATATTCTTCGTATTATAAAATATGTACATACGTAATTGACAGGCTTTTAACAGGAATTTAATATTGGAATTTTCTTTGAAATAGGGCCATTGTGAAACATTTCCTTTCCTTTTCTTTTTTTGGGAAATTTAAATTGATTTCTTATGTTCTGGGAAACATTAGATTTGTAAAGAAAATGATTGAATCCAAACAGTTGTGATTGAAGCCAAACAGTTGTGATTGACGGAATGTAATGTAATGTGTTAATTGTAAAATCAGGTCATAAGGCATGAAACTATTCTTTCGGAGAATATATACAAATTCTAGTAACTGCGTTAAAGACAAAAATTACTAAAAAAACGGAGGGAAAATTGGAAAAGTTTGTTGAAATTAATTTTCCAGAACTGATTTTTATTTCCCCACAATTATAGTTTCAATGTAAAATCTATTCCATTTCGGTTTTTCGATTTTTTGGATATTTTATGTTCTACTATATTATGTTCTAATCAATATTTTTACATCCAATATTGTTAAGTAGGATTTGTTTGTTGCCTTGACATGATATATTATCCCTGCGTACTCATGGCTAAGTGATCGATTCATCTCCTCTATGGAAAGAATAGTTAATGGAATGATAACCACATTGCTAACATAAGAACAAAGGATTGAAAATGAACCTGGCTTAGCAATTCTACTAAATCTTATATATACCAAGTCACGAAAGACAATTCAATCAGTTATATTTTAATAAATTATTCACTAGTATTAGACACTTTTCTAAGGCCATCATCATGACTAACGCTGGTATATTACTATGTTCAGATATGCACTTTTATTGAGTCAATATTCGGCTTATTGTATACAATATTTTAAGTGTTCAGGCATAATAATATACGCAGTTTAGCTGCTTATTCAATATTCATTTGACAGCTGGTAAACAAAACAGCTGGTTGTTTCAACAACATTGTTTTTATTTTGTTTTTTTTGTTTGTCGTTGTTGACATTTGAGTTGTCAAATATCAACAGAAAGTGTTCGGTTAATTGTAATATGCTCACTAAACACTCTTAAGACAGTGCTGCATTTTAAGTTTTACTCAATATTATAACAATTTTCGTATTTATTGCGCAATAATTAATTGAAGCTTTATATGAAATATTGGGCTTAATAATGACGTTTATTGCGATTTACGCAATAAAGGTGCATATCTGAACACCGTGTAAATATCACCTGGGAATAACTGGGCAAATTTAATGATTTATACAGTTCAGACGACATATGTATGTATCCTCACTTACAGATTGGTAGATATGCAAACAAAAGTGCAGATTACGACAATTCGTGGCGGTTTGAAAATCTACATTGAAAAAGGAAATTGATGTGTCTGAACAAGGCTAATACTAAACGTTTCTGTATACAAGCATTCTGTACGAAAAATATTGGAGAGTTTATAAAAAACCTAGTAAGATATTGTTATGCTAAGACACAATGAAACGTCGTTGATTTAAGGTGATTGTAAAAGACAAATTGCGAGGTGACAAGAGGAATCTTGCTTTGCACCAATTAAAGAAAGATGAGTGGCATGTTTGCTCCTTCGATAAAGTATAAATGAGATCTGTTGATGATAATCACTCCATGGTCTGTTAATTTAAATGCCGAAATGATGAATAAGGAGTATTTTTCTAAGGAATTTGCGGTGATATACATATGTATACCTCTGGGTGATTTCGAGAATATCATGCTAGTAGATGACTGAGTTTATGAAACCATAAGAGCAGTTGCTAATCTCCGAATTTTATTGGCGTTAGGCTGATGCTTTGGTCGCCAATAATAAGAGTTATTATATTGGGGATAAAAGGTCCTAGTTTCAGATTATTATGGATTCTTAGCTTAGAGTTTTACAACGAAACTAATACCCTGTAGTTATAATTTAACCAATACATTTTAACCACAAATATTTTAAACTTCAGTATAGATTGAAGTCACCGTAGTCTAGCAGGTAGTGTGTTGGCTTATTAGACGTAAGGCCACGGTTCAAACCCCAGGTCAGACATCAAAACGAAAATATGAAAATATATCCTTGGTGGCTTTCTCTCAGCAGATTTCTGGCAAAAACTCTGAGAACAAATAAAATTGCCATGAAGAGTTTCTCAAAAATCTGTCGTTCGGAGTCGATTTTAAACTGTAGGTCGCGCCACTTATGTATAAAATTAACCAAAGTGGTATGAGAAGCTAGGTCATAGGTGGTATGAGAAGCTACATAGATTACATAGAAAAACGGAAAAGAATAAGCGCCACTTTCAGGAAGCTGCCCCGACTCGCAATACAGTTTGTGGATTACAATCTACATGACAGCAGACGTAGAGGCATTATTCTTATACATTGAGACAACTGCTGCAACAAATTTAAATTTAGAATTACAATAGTGCATCAAATAGAAATCATTGGAATTATATTTTTCGGGTCATATACTTCCTAAGGAGTAAAAAGAATAAGTAGGTCATATAGCAACGAGTTCAAACCTCAGATCTGACATATTAACAAAAAATATATATATATATATAAACCATTGTACATCTTTTTATACCTCTCTCTCGGTAGTCCCTCGGAAAAAGCTGCGAACGTAAGTAATTGCCATGAAAAAGCTCCTCAAATTAATTGTTCAGAAGTTAAACTCCATATGAATAGAACTCCCAACAAAATTGATGTGAAAATCTATGTCTTAATCGTGACTAAAGGGTTGTAATGGCAAATAATGTGTGCATGTTTGGTTGCCAATTGATTTTTCATCAAAAATGGATTCTAAAAGTATTTTTTTGGTATATTAGGGGTATTCTTAGATAATTGAAGACAGTTTCAGAAGTTTATATGACTTTTAAAGGCAGTCTTTACGTAAAGAATCTAAATTTTAAGAGAATATTTAATAGTATGTATACATACAGTCAAAGCAAAAAGTCTACAAACACCGATATATGTAAATTTTTTCCCCACTGATTTTTATCAAATTAAAAGGGATATTGTAGCGTTCTTTAAGGTTAATGAAAAAAATATAACATAGAAATTATTGGAATAAAAGTCTACATATAACAGTGTATGCAGACTTTTTTCTTTGACTGTATATTGCAACTTAAATACATATAGGTATAGCGAAGCACACACGATTTAAAAATTTTTCGTATTTTCCGTATTGTTTATTCGTCATTAAAAATATTAAATTTTTTGAAAATTTCAAAACGTGCAAAATTTTTGAAAAATTAAAAGAAAAATAATCTTTCGAATGTGGCAAATGTTTATTTCTTCCGACATTTGTGTTTTTCACAATATAAATATTGTATGTCTGTATGTATGTATGTACGTGTATAATAAATATTAATAAAAACTTATTAAATAATTTCTTTAATAGCTTATGGTTTATGTTTTTGAAAACAATTTTTTCAAAAACATTTCTCCTCCTTTTTTTGATCAAGTGGCTATTGTGGTAACAGTCGCAATGCTAGCTGCCAATGGATGACCTAGAAATATGAAAATAGTTTTGAAACAACAAACATTTGTTCACAATTATTATTCGGAAAAATAAAGCAAAAATAAATGAAATATAATTCACATACGTTTTGCAAACGTACGTATACTCGTATGTCTGCCTGATTGCCTGTCTTTCTTTCTGCTTCTACTACTTAAGTATACGGATGGATGAATGGGTTACCCATTCAGTGAGAGTGAGTGGAAAACATTTTAATGGAATTTTAATTTGTTGCAAAAGATATTTTTTTTTTGCGTTAAAGTAGTCTATTAAATTTCAATGCATATTTAGCTATGAGTATGCATGTTTGCTTTTTTTTATCCAATTTAGAAATCTTGCCTCTACAGATCAATTTCAATTAAAATTTTATTATGCCACGATAAAGTACCGAAGCATTGTTTTTTTTTTTAATGAAACAAACAATGGATTTCATTCATTATGTTACATAATTTCTTGAAGCGTTTTATCTTTCATAGGAAACATGGTTTTGAGAGCAATTCTAATGCATTTAATTGGAAATAAAGTGAGCCTCAATCGGAGATGCTGTTTTTAAGTTCACACCACTACTTGTAGGAGAGTCTAAATGTTACTTTAAATTTTGTCAAATCAGCAAATTCCTACTAGTACAGGCTGGCTGTTGCTTTATTGTATACACTGGTACATGCTGTCTGGTTTTAAGACTCTTAAATCCAAAGGCTTTTGGCTTTCTTTAAGTTTGGTTGAATAACATATCCAATAAAGGTAAGAAAAATAAATAAAATGTATGCCCTGAAGCAAGACAGTGAAATTAATGCACTACTGTATACGACTCCAGCTTTCGAATAAACAAACATACGTAAAGAAATACACTTTTATGTATAATACAGTGAGCGTCAAAAGAAACTGTACATTAAAAACAATATACATTAATAACTTAGAAGTCGCCTTATACTATGTTAAGATATGCACTGTTATTGAGTCAATATTCGGCTTATTGAGTACAATATTTTAAGTGTTCAGACATAATAATATACGCAGTTCAGCTGCTTATTCAATATTCATTTGACAGCTGGTAAACAAAACAGCTGGTTATTTCAACAACATTGTTTTTATTTTGTATTGTTTTGTTTTTTTGTTTGTCGTTGTTGACATTTGAGTTGTCAAATATAATTTGTAATATGCGCAATTTAAGTTTTACTCAATATTAAGACAATTTACGTATTTATTGCGCAATAATTAATTGAAACTTTATATGAAATATTGAGCTCAATAATGGCGTTTATTGCGATTTACTTAATAAAGGTGCATATCTGAACACCTTGTTAGTCTAGTAGGTAGTGTGTTGGCTTATTAGACTTAAGGCCTAAGTTCAAACCCTAGATCAGACATCAAGATCTCAGAATATCTCAGCGGATTTCTGGCAAAAACTCTGAAGGTAAATAAAATTGCCATGGAAAGATTCTCAAAAAAATCTGTCTTTCGGAATCAATTTTTGTAGGTCCCGCCACTCATGTATAAAAATGAACACACACAACTTCAGTGGTATGAGAAGCTAGGTCGTAATCCTGACTAAAGGGTTGTAATAACCAATTATGCTGTGTTATGTATGTACATTAATAAATTACCGTTATTTTTATTTTAAAATTGTTTAATTGCCGTTGTTTTTAAAATTGAAACAAAAAAAATACAAAAATTTTGGAAATATTTAAAATTTTTTTGGGCACTCTCCTTAAGTGTTAAAAGTTGAGTTTGGTGACAGACATCAAAACAAAATACCGAAAGTATTTTTTCGGCGACTTCCTCTCAGAAGATTTCAGGCAAAATCTCCGAAAGTAAATAAAAATTGACATGAAAAAGTTTTTCAAAAATCTGTAGTTCGGCGTCGACTTTAAACTGTAGGTCCCGCCACTCATGTAAAAAAATTAACACACACAACATCTGTGGTGTGAGAAGCTAGGTCGTAATCCTCACTGTAGGTTTGTAATGACCAATTATGTATGTTATGTATGTATGTACAGTTTCTTTTGACGCCTACTGTACATGCATACAGCCATATGCATCGCGATGTAAAATAGAAACAAAAACAAAATTTTTTTTGGTAAATAAATAAACAAATAAATAAATAAATCGAAACAATTAAAACAATTATTTTTTGGTGAAATAGTTTTGGCATCATTTTCCTTTTAAATCTCATCAAAAATAAACCACACAACTACACGCAGCTGTCATGTTCTCTTTCTAAACAAAGAAAATCGTATAAAAAAAGATTCACTTTCAGTTTAAATTCATTTTTTTGTTTTCTTGTTTTTTTTTTTTTAATTCTACAACCAAGTCAATAGTCAATAATTTTACAACAGGTTTCTTATTTATTTATTTATTTACTTATTTCAGATGTTTGTTGTAATTGTAATTGTTGTAATTTTCAATTGTTAATTAGTTAGACTGATAGAAAATGACTGATACTCGCAGAAGCGGTGGAATAGTTTAAAAAATTTATTTGTATTTTTTTGTGTTTGTGTGTGTTTTTGTCTTATGATGAATTTCTTCGTTGTTTATTTATTAAAAATACAAACAAAAAAAAAAAAAATTAAAAAAAAAATAAATTTAAAAAAATATTTCTATAAAATGATCTGAAATGTAAATGTAATTTGCATTAGGGTAGTTCATGTTTTGAACATAAAATAAAAAAAACTTGGACATACGTTTTATGGTATCAATCGATCTTTTTAAAATTTATTGGAATTTAAAATATTAGTTCCTTAACAAAAATCCGTTACTTCGGATACTTCCCATTAAATCAAGCTTATTTCTCAAAACTTGACTCGAATACGTGTTGCGATTGTCTAAATAACTGTTTTAGATTGGACTGTCACTCAAATTTATACACATATACAT
Source organism: Sarcophaga subvicina (assembly GCA_936449025.2). Taxonomy (NCBI): domain Eukaryota; kingdom Metazoa; phylum Arthropoda; class Insecta; order Diptera; family Sarcophagidae; genus Sarcophaga; species Sarcophaga subvicina. The sequence goes on along the minus strand of OW388083.2, from coordinate 106,900,315 downwards.
ACATACATATTGGTCATTACAATCCTTCAGTCAGGCTTACAACCTAGCTTCTCACACCACTTATGTTATGTCAGTTATTTTTAGACACGAGTGGCGGAACCTATAATTTATGGTCGACTTCGAATGACAGATTTTTATTTTTTGAGAAACTTTTCATAGCAATTTTATTTACTCCCAGAGCTTTCAATAGAAATCTGATGAGAGGAAGTCGCCAAGGAAATATTTCTTCATATTCCGTTTTGATGTCTGATCTGGGGTTTGACCCCTGAACTCACGTCTAATAAGCCAACATACTGTACTGTTGGAAGACAACTGAATTAAGTTGAATTGAGTCAAAATTGTTCCACAAAAGCGTGAATCAAGCGTTAAGTTTAGAGAGAGCCTCTTGGTGTCGCCGCACATTAGAGATGTAAAAACTTTGGGCCGACATAGAGGAATAAAATATTGTTTTATTTGAATCTAAGTTTCATTTCGGTTTCTTAAAAAGAATTTCCAAGTCGGAGAGCTATGATGACTTTTAGTTTTTGAAATAGCGGTTCGAAATTAAGTTCAAAGCTATTACACGTTGAATCTCAGTTTGTTTTATGGATTACCGATGCATTTTAATACAATGCAGGCCAAGACAGTTTTCTATATTACACCGCATAGGCATACTCTTCAATAAGTGACTGGTGACCCAATGAGTTACGTCAAGCATACTGTGGAAAATCGTTGATCAAAAGTTATCTTAAAAGAAAAATTGTGGCGACATAAAAGGGGCCTGGTCTTACGTCAATTAGAGGATGACGAAGGACAAGATAGGTCTTCTGATACCACATTTTGGTTTAAATGGTAAAATACTGATATTGTCGTGTTATAGTTATTGTTGAGAATTAGGAGCTGCTGTCCTCAGGTATTTAGAGTTCTCAGGGTAGGAATAAGAAACGTATTTTTCCTTAGAATTTTGTGGTGATCTTTACAACCCTTCAGTTAGGATTACGACCTAGCTTCTCACAACACACACACGTTGTGTGTGTTAATTTTATCCATAAGTGACGGGATCTTTAGTTTTAAGTCGACTACGAACGACAGATTTTTTTTGGGAAACCTTTCATGGGAATTTTATTTACTCCCAGAGTTTTTGCCAGAGATCTGCAGTCGCCGAAGAAACATTTTTTCGTATTTTCGTTTGGTTTGGACATGTCTGACCTGGGGTTTGAACCTGGGGCCTTACGTCTAATAAGCGAACACACTATCTACTAAAGGACGGCGATATGTACTGGTGATATAATGTCATGGTTAATATTGTGACGCTGGCTAATGGTTTTGCTGACAAACAATTTGGCTTGTATGGAACCATCAGAGAAATTGTTGTTGTACGGAATCTAATGAGTTTTTTATTGCGGGTCATACGACGCAATACCATGCCTTTTGAATTACAACGAGTTCAGTTTGTGGTTTCTTGTAATTCACAATCATTAGCTTACGGTAGTACAATGCAACTCAATTACGTGTCCATAGCAACGATGCCATCTAGAATAGCCTTCGCTACAATACAAATTAGAAATCAAAACAGATTTTGACTATAAATGCAGTAAAGTTCAGAGGAAAATTTGATTTCGATAGGATTTTGGAAACAGTGTTCTTAAGTGTTTAACAAATTTTCTTTTAAAACGTGGTTTTACAAGGTTAATAAGTAAATTCAAATACCATGTCATGCGGATATTTCAATCTGTTTAATTGATTTTTAAGTGTGTTCAGTTGTAAACGGTGTAGGGTTAAATTATGTTGTAAAGAGTGTCGCTGTTTTACATTTATGTTAATACAATAATTAATGCGTATTTAATGATAAGTTTTATTTAAAAAAAATTATTGTTTCTCCCTTCCTTAATGAATTTAAAAACATAATTATTAAACCCTTATACAAATTATTGCCTTTATAGTGTCTGACATAGCGTCTCAACTCAAATATTTTTTTTATTTAAAATTATCCAGCAGGGTAAGTGCCAAATACAAGTACGTGACCGTCGTTTAAATATTGTATTTGAATATTTATTTTCCTAAATTTCTGTTAATATATTCAGTATTTAAAGTGGAATATTTTTGCATACAGAATTCATTATGTCAACACTTTATTATGCCATTAAATCTCTTGCAGCAATATGGCGTCCTGTAGGCAGTTTATATCCTTTTATTTTGTATTCCTGTATTCAAACAGTCTAAAGAGCGGATAATATTTTAATTCTGTAAGTATTCGTAGCAATTCCTTAACAGTAATCTGCTTTAGGGGATACTGGCGTAGAGATTTAAGTAACACCTTATAAAGCCTAAACTTTTCATGATGTTTACATAACATACAGTGAGCGCCATAAGTGAGTCAACACTTTTGTTCTTAAGTATAATACAGTTTTGTTTTAAGTATAAAAAAGTTCCTTTATCATGAATTGTTGTTTTTGTTTTAACATTTTATAAGTAATAAATAAACGTTTTTATTTTTGGAAATTTATTCGACTATTCTCATTTACTTTTCTCGCTATCCTAAGAAAATGAATTATTTCAGTGGCATTTACTCACTTTTGTCGCTCAGTGTACATAAATAATTGGTCTTTACAACCCTTTAGTCAGGATTACGACCTAGCTTCTCACACCACTTATGTTGTCTGTGTTAATATACATGTTATACATGAGGGGGGAAGGGGAGCTACAGTTTAAAGACGATTCCGAATGACAGATTGTTGAGAAACTTTTCATGGCCATTTTATTTCACGCTCAAGGCCATTATTACAAATTGCCCTTAACTAAAGGGAGGACTTTAAAGGGCAGATAAATTGTTTTTCATTATTATAAGTGAACAATAAGGTAGAAGTGAGCGTTAAGCTAAAGGCAGGATCGTCCTACCTTTAACTCTTAAAGTTAAGTTTATGTTTGAACTTGCCATGTTATATATTATTTTCAATATGGCAACTTTAAATATAAACAAAATGAGCATATACAACAAAAAAAAAGGGGAAGCCCGCCGTTGCCACAGAGTTTAAATAAAAACTTGTTTAGTTGAGCAGTGTTATCGACATTGCTCCGGCACTGCCATATGTTTGAAAAAGTTAACTTTATTTTATCATTAGATTGTAATAACGAAAAGAAGTTAAAGTTGACTATAAAGTTCACTTTAGCTAAAGTTACCTTTAACTAAACCCAACTTTAACGGCAAGTTGTAATAATGGCCCTCAGAGTTTTTGCCAAAAATCTGTTGAGTGGAAGTCGCCGAAGAAATATTTTTTCTTAATTCGTTTTCTTCAAGATGCCTGACTTTAGGTTTGAACTGTGGCCCTACGAATATTAAGCCAACAGACGACCTAGCTTAGGGCGACTTTATGATGTTTATTTTGGTTAAATATCTTTTCTTTATTGGTTTTAAGCTGAACTGGAGTACTTATGTATTTAAAATAAAACTAATCCACTATGATTTGTATTGCCCTATTAGCGCTCCCACATTTATCATAGATTCCAGTCCGTCTGTTAGTCTGTCGGCGTGTTTTCATAATATTTATTGTGGAAATTCGTTGTTTTGTTTTTTCCTCATTTTTTTCTGTAAATATCATTTTATACTCGCAGCTCACTATCTTAAATGGATGAGGCGAATAGTTTATTTATTATAGTTTTTATTGGATTTTATTTAAAGCACACAATATGTGGAATAATTAAAAATAAATTATTGTCTTACGTATATATGTATATACAGTTTTTATGCAACTATTAACCCCCATTTGTAATCCATTTTATTGGATTTATTTTGTGGGAAAAAACAATGGGACTTATGCAAACAATAAAAGTCATAATGAAGCAGCATCAATAAAATGTATGTGTTGTATAAAAATTTAATTAATTGCAACAGGATAGGATAGTTTAGACACACATTTTCCTTGTACGGATTTTTAATAATGCGACAAAGATTTGTTCATGGGGTTGATATAGTTGCACTTGGTGCAGGTCATTGGTGAGAAAAGTTAACATTTCATTGCAGATACAGTGAGCGTCAAAAGAAACTGTACATTAAAAAATATACATTAATAAATTACCGTTATTTTTATTTTAAAATTACTTCATTGCCAGTTTTTAAAATTGAAACAAAAACAAAAAAATTAAAAAATTTTCGAAATATTGTCAAATTTTTTCGGAGACTCTCATTAAGTAGCAAAAGTTGAGTTTGGGTTTATCCATAGTGCACAGTTCCTTTTGACGCTCACTGTATATGTGTATAAATTGTTGTAATGAAACACTTGAAGTCGCCGTAGTCCAGTAGGCAGCATGTTGGCTTATTAGACTTAAGCCAGTAGTTCTAATCCCAGCTTAGACATCTCGAACATAACTAAATACAGCAGCCTTCTGACAAAAACTCTCAAAGAAAACAAAATTACCATGAAAACTTCCTCAAATATCGCTCGTTGGAAGGCGACATTTAACTTTAAATGTCGCAACTTATGAATAAAGCTAACACACACAAAATGTGTAATGTGAGAAGCTAGGTTGTAATCCTGACTAATTGGTTATAATGTCCAGTTCAAAACTGAACTGTTACTATTCACTAGAAGGCATAAAATCGTAAACTTTATGTATTAAATGGGGGAGGATAAGGCTCTGAACTTTTCAAAACGGATTTAAAACTTACGTCGAGCTGTACTGAAATTCAATCCAACGATACTACCTTTGGTTGAATTATCATGCGATTCTGACTTAATCCCTTAAATATGACCTGGATTACTAAGATACTCTTTTTAAACCCTGTTTAGATTCTGCCTTTTATTTTCTGGTAGAAAGTGTGAAAATAAATAAGATTACCATGAAATTTTTTCAAATATCTACCGTTCGGAATTGACTTTAAACTGTAGGTCCTGACACACGGGGGTAAAATTAACACACACAACATGGATGGTATGAAAAGCTAGGTTGTGATCCTGACTAACCAAATAAGGTAGAAAAATTGATCGATTACGATAAATTGAAATTAAAATCCGACCAACCAGCAGAATCAGCATGAAAGCGTGATATGCACAGCGCTACATCATCTCACAGGCCCCGTCTCTATATTTGTTAGAACAGGCGTCTTCCTTTCAGCAGTTTTTTTGGTAAAACAAGTGAAAATAAACCGTACATCCCGCCACGGTTGTGATCCTTACTAAAAGGTTGTAATGACCCATTAAGTAAGCAAAGCCGTTGGAAAACAATTTTCTAAAATTTCTTAGAGCCTACATACGATATCCAATAGCCAAATAGGTCCTTTACGAGTTCCTCAGTCTCTTGCTATTTTAATTTTAAACATCAAACATCATTCGATTTGACATTCAGTATTCAAAAAATCGAAAAGTATTCGTCCTTTTTAACAATTTAAGTTTCGTTAATCACCTTGAATAGCTTTACTCTTTCAAATCAATATTTATACAAGGGTTGTGGCATCTTTAACCTCACTTTTTGTTGTTTGGTTTGTTGTTGTTTGCCTTCATGTCTCAAAACTATTTGAGAACCTTTTGATGTTTAATTTAATAACCAGAAGTGAATTCTTACTAATAGACACGTGGCAGCAATGATTGTGTTTCTTAGTTATAAAGGCAAAAGGAGTGTCTCAATATTGGATACATCATCACTGCACTAAATATGTTTCTTATTTAAGGCTTAAATCGAATAGACATGCAAAGTTTTTCCACAATTTACGAGTACCTAAACGAATAGGTGTATGAGTATGTGTGTGTTTGTGTATGTATTTGAGGACTATATTTTTATAAATCAAACTGGAAAAGGAGCAGCATGATTATAACAAAGTGTTGACTAAATTGACTATAAAAACAATGGGTAAATAAGGGCCTATTTAAAGTGTAAGATGTATGCAGGTATGGTGAACTCAAAAAGATTATTTCATTCCTTTAAATACTACAGTGAATGCCAAAAGAAAATGGTCATTAAAAATTATTACAAAAAATTTCGAAATATTGTCAAATTTTTTCGGGTACTCTCCTTAAGTGTTAAAAGTAGAGTTTGATGATTGTTAAAATTTTATCCTTTAGTAGACAATTTCTTTTGACGTTCACTGTATCTCTTTAGAAGCGAATTTACGAGCATGTTGTCATATAATATTGATTGTAATTTAAATTTAATACGTTATTTGACCTCTTTTTTCTTTGATTTGATGATGGATAAAAAAGTATGCATAGAGAAATAAAAAACATTTTAATCACCTCTGCTTAGATTAAGATCCTACCACACTATGTATGTCACTGTGGAACACATTAAACAACTCATTTATCATCAAACAATATACGATACTATTAAGCAAATCACTTTTCTTTTCCTATTTTTTTTTTGTCATTTTAGTCGACATGAAACAACTTTTTCTTTTAAGTGCTATTTTAGCACTTTCCTCTCTAGAGGTGGGGGCACAAGATAACTATTGCTTTGGCAAGGACACGGAGCGCACACAGACACGTCATTTCACTTCGAAAACAGCTTATCAAATCATTAAGGGCACACATATGGACAAGCAGTATTATGTTAATGGTTGTGTACCGCAAAAAATTTGGATATTCCATAGGCATGGTACACGGCTGCCATCGAAGAGTACAATTGACAAGGCGCCACATTTAGAGGCGGTATGTGTATGCTAAGGGTGAAAGTAATCTTTAAAAATGTATACGTATTTTGTTTCTCGTTTTAGTTACGCGACTCTATCATCAATAACTATAAGGTATTGAAAACGGCTCCCGAAACCAATGCATTGTGTCAGGAGGATTTGATTGCTTTGAAAATGTGGAAATGGAATACGAGTATAACTGGTGATATGGAGAATTACTTAACGGGTCAGGTATGTAAAGAAATTAGAGGAGAATCTAAACAGAATATGTATAAAGAATCCTTGCAATCCAGGTTATATTTAACACGTTGACTGCCGACTACGAGATAACTCGTAGATAGCGCTCCCTTCTAAGGCGCCAAACTACGAGTTATCTCGCACTCACTAATGTGAAAAAATCAAATTGTCGTTTTTTGGCAAGTTTTTTGAAAATTGCCGCGGCAGTCAACGTGTTAATGAATTGTGTTAGAAACGACAGATAATTCAACCAAAGATGGTATCGTAGGATTGAATTTCATTACGGTTTGCTGTAAGCTTTAAGTCCAGAATTACTTCAATACACGTTTTCTTACGTGAAAAGTTCAGAGCACTATCCTTTCAGATTACACGCTTAAAGTTTATGATTTTGTGCCTTCTAGTGAATTGTAACAGTTCTGACTTAAACCGGACATTACAATCCTTTAGCCAAGATTACAACCTAACTTCTCACATCACTCATGTTGTGTGCGGTAATTTTATCCAAAACGTGCAAGACCTACAGTTTAATGTCGACTCCTAACGACGGATTCCTTGGCAATTTGTATTTATTCTCAGAGTTTTTGCCAAAAGACTGCTGAGAGAAAGTCGCCAAAAGAAATATTTTTTCTATTTTACGTTTTGTTTGACCAGGGGTTGAACCATAGGCGCTCGTCTAATATACATACATAACATACATAATTGGTCACTACAACCCTTCAATTCCAAGTAGGGATGACTGGAAGCCTAATACGGTCCCCCCCCGAAAGTCCTGGATATATATACTGACGGCTCTACTTAAACTCCAAAGAGGCGCGCTCAGTGTAGTTGTCGGTGTCATTGCGGGGCATTGCATTATGGATACGCATGCGAGGCGCATTGGACTTGGACACCTTGCTAACGACTTCTGTAGAAGCTGCAGAGATGAGGAAGAAGAGGAGACTGTCTCTCACCTGCTGGGTACATGCCCGGCTCTATGCCAAAGGAGAAGGAAGTACTTGGGTACTTACTACATGGATGATATGGAGGAACTGTCAGAGATTGACATTGGCAGCCTAAATCGCTTCATCAGGAGCTCCGAATGGTTTCGAGACTAGGGGACAACGGATGACTGTGGTAGCACAATGGGCCCAATGCGGCCTAAGTGTGTCCATCACCAAGAAAATTTTTCTTGGATGGGCAGCCACCTCTACCTACCTACCTATATACTGACGGCTCTAAACTCGATAATGGTTTTGGAAGCGGTGTCTACTCTGGGAAACTGGACCTAAATATTTCTCTCCTACTGCAGTGTGTTTCAGGCGGAGGTGATGGCAATTTACCGGGCCGCTCAATGGATCCTTGTCAACGGTGCTCCTTTCACTCGCGTCTCTATCTTTTCTGATAGTCAGGCCGCGATAAGATCTCTATCGGATTTCGTGATTAACTCTACGACCGTTAGGGAATGTCGCGACTGTCTCGACCTTCTCTCGGGGCGCTTCACCAGTGTCTCTCTGGTGTGGGTCCCAGGGCACAGTGAAATTCCGGGAAACTGTAGGGCCGACCAGCTCGCCAGAGCTGGTGCGCTCCTTCCGGAATCCTCTTCTGTTGAATTGGGTATGCCACTTGCCTCGGTCAAGTTGACCATTGCGCGGTTGGTTTTCCAATGCGGGGTAGTCGTGCTTTTGTTGTGCAGCCCTTGCGCTGACCAACTTCTTCCTTTTCCCTGAGTTTGGTGGAACTTAGTTAGTACAGGGACTGCGTTCACCCGTGGCATCACAACGGGCCGCTATGCGTGCTCAAGTGAGCTTTGTGATAACAGAGCTACCACCCCGACCTATCCTAACCTAACCCTTCAATCAGGATTACGACCTAGTTTCTCAGACCACTTACGTTGTGTGTGTTAATTTTATCTTGAGTGGTGGGACCTACAGTTTAAAGTCGACTCCGAACGACAGATTTTTGAGAAACTTTTCATGACAGTTTATTCAGAGTTTTTGCCAGAAATCTGCTGAGCGGAAGTCACCGAAGAAATACTTTTTGTATTTTGTTTTGATGTCTGGCCTGGGGCTCGAATCCTGACTTTACGTCTAATAAGCCAACACACTACCTACTAGACTAACGTGCTCGTCTAACAAGCCAACATATTTCTCACTAGAATACTTCAATTTCTATGAATGTGTTGACCTCCATCGCCGTAGTCTAGTAGGTAGTGTATTGGCTTATTAGACGTAAGGCCACGGCCCAAGCCCCATGTCAGACATCAGAATGAAGAATGAAAAAATTTCTGGGAAAATCTCTGAAAACTTGCCATGCAAAGTTTCTTTAAAATTTGTCTTTCGAAGTCGACTTTAAACTGTTGGTCCCACGACTCATGTATAAAATTAACATCGACAATATAAGTGGTGTGAGAAGCTAGGTCGTACTCCTGACCGAAAGGTTGTAATGACCAATGATTATGTGATTATGTGTGTTTTTAAAATTTAAATTTTCAAATTTACTTACAGGGCTATGAAGATTTACGTGGTACAGCTAAAACATATCAAAAATACTATCCCGACGTTCTGACCAGAGAGTATAACAGATCCTATTATTTGGTAAGTTTCAATATCAATACGTTTCCAAGTATTTTAGAAACTCTTTTTTTTCTTTTTTGAATTTCTAGTTCCGCCATACCGATACCCAGCGCACAACAGAAAGTTTCAAGGCCTTTACAGAGGGACTTTTTGGTGCTGGCAATATAGCAGTGGCCGAGGAAATACCCGAAAAGGATTTACTTTTACGTCCTTACGATTATTGTGAATCATGGAATGCACAAAATTACAAAGATGAAGGTTCAGAATCGTTCAAATATCGCAATTCACCATTGTGGAATGAAACCATAGCAAACATATCAAGACGTTTGGGGTAAGTATTGTAAAAGACATGAAGTTAAAGTGGCTAATGTTTATGTAACTTGTCATATAGATTCCAATATAGCCTGGAGTCTTCCGATGTTGAACTGATGTATGATATTTGTCGCTATGAACAAGCTTGGCAAGTCGATCGTACTAGTGTATGGTGTGCTGTAAGTATAGGAGAGGAATTATAAAAATTATTGTTATTTTCAATATTTTTTACTTTAATTCATAGGCCTTTTTACCCGAACAAGTTACCGTATTTGAATATGAGGACGATATGAAATACTTTTACAAATCCGGTTACGGTCATGTGGAAAATACACGCCTTAACTGCCGTGCTGTACAGGATATGGCTGAACATTTAAGCAGCCCTGATCAACCCAATGTTGTTGTCTATTTTGGTCATTCCACCGGCGTACAGACTCTAATATCCGCCTTGGGTATTGATAAAGACGAAATCTCATTGTTGGCCACAAACTATCAGAATTTAACGCAACGTAAATGGAAGACGTCAAATATTGATCCATTTGCTGCCAATTTCTTGGCTGTAAAATATCAATGTGATGCCGATCCTTTCGAAAAGGAAAAAGTGGTTTTCTTCCTTAATCAAAATGCTGTCGATTTGAGTTGGTGCAAGGTGGGCCTGTGCAATTGGACGGATGTAAAGAAGCGTTATAGCACAATATTGAATGCCGATTGTAGTTCGTATTATTGTGCAGATGGTGCTGCAACAATGAGCATATCCTTGGTAACTCTGCTAATGGCTGCCATTGTTTACTTAAATAATTTTATGTAAAAAGATTTTTGTTTTTCTTTTTTTTTATTCAATTTCTATTAATTTTCTAATCAACAGTTTAAGTTTTAATTTATATTTTTAAAGAAACTAAACTAAAGAAATAACAATAGAGTACGCCTTTTTAGTTGAATTTGTAAACTTCTTTTAAAGTTAAATTGTAAAGAAAATTATTTTTAATATTAAAATCACAAAAAATTTCCATGTTTATATGTTTTTTAGAGTGAATTCAATATATAATGCTTTATTTTTAACGATAACTTTTCTATAAATTAATTACAATATAAAAAAGCTTTATAATTTTAATAAAAATATTTTGAATTGTTTATAAAAATACTTCTTTTATTGCTGTTAACAAAATTAATTATGACTTATTTTGCGTCTCAGATAAGTACAGACACTTTTTGTGTAGTGTACTAGCTGCACCCTGCGCGTGTTGCTGCGCCGCCAACTAAAATAAATTTGAAGTAAAGACATTACACAAATGTCCAATTAATTTTGAATCATTTTATTGATTTTGTTTCCCGTTGTCCTGATGATTCAGATGAACGGGCCTGAGTAGTACGCATTCTCTCAGTTTCTAATCTCACTTCTCGTCGTTCAAGTGGTTCAAGCGAATGGGTCTCAGCGGCATTTACTCGAAGATTTTCCAGTCTTAATGCTCCTCTGATTCTGAAGCTCGTAATGCTCTTTTCTTCCGTGCTTGAGGTGTAGGTCGACCAATTGCTTGCCATTCATTTTGAATAATTTTCAGTGACGCCATCCAACAACTTTGTTAAAGAATGCACAGTTTACGATTTAATTCATTTTGAGTAATTTTCGGTGGCACTTCCTGCCGGGAATTAGCCACACCAACTTAGAAACCTTCCCCGGCTCATGCGCAACAACTTTGCTAAAGATACTTATTGTGTATGTGGGCGTGGCACCTCGCCTACTTGAAATTTTAAAATAAAAAGTAGCCTATAGTTTCTTCCAGACATACAGGAAGCTACTGTGAAAATCTCAAGAAAATCGGTCCAGCCTTTTAGCCGTTTATAGACTTCAAATAAATCCACAAACAAATTAACACACATTCATTTTTATATATAAGATGTAAACATTCAAGACAAACAATTTTTCGTCATGGCAACTGCCTATGGCAACCTTATTATTCTAGAACTTGCTACAGTAGATCATTCTCCTGCATTTATCCGTAAATGGTTACTCAATAAGAAGATGATGCTCTATTTTCCTTAAAGAAACTTAGGGAATCAATATGAAAAAAGCATAAAACTTCAATAGAAAGTTTCTATTACTTTAAAAACAATATGTTTCTAATAATTTATGGATCCTTTCAAACTTGGATTGCAGCAAACGTGGAAATACTTCATATCTAACTGTTTGTCTTAAATAACCATTCGGCTATAAATGGTACTAACATTATACGTATAACAGCCAGACTTTGTCTCCTTTCTGTTCATTTGCTAAAAAAATATACCACTATTGCGACAACCATTTTGGGAAATTTGTTTGGAGCAGCAGCAAAGCCTAGACCCAACAGATCTACTTTTCTCGACCGACTCGACAGCTTGTAACTGTTCAGTCAACAAATAAACCGTATGTAGTGGCACACTTGGCTGGAAATTACGCCAGACTGATTTTGACATTTTCATGTATCCATCGTTTATTGGTTAACAGCTATTTCTGTCCATGGAGAATAATTTTGAAATCATTCAAAACAGGCTTCTACATATCTCTTGGCTTATTTTGTCAGCACGAATTACTGCTATTGTACAATGGGTCAATTCGACCTCCGCGTACTGTACTTGTCTTTATTGACAAGCACTCGTCCTCTAACCTTACTGCTTTAATCAGAGAGGTTTAAACTATAAATAAATTATATTTTATTAAATAACAATGCATTCCTTTAAATGCATTCCCGTCTTAATAACGCAGAAGTCGCCGTAGTCTAGTATTTGGTGTATTGGATTATTACACGTAAGGCCACGGTTTAAACCCCAGGTCACAAATCTCCAAGGAAACAAAATTCGAAAAAATATTTCTTCGGCGAATTGCTCTCATCAGATTTCTGGCTAAAACTCTGAGAGCAAAATAAAATTGCCGTGAAAAGTTTCTTATAAAAATATGTGGCTCGGAGTCGTCTTTAAACTGTAGGTCCCACACACACAACATGGGTGGTGGTGTCAGAAGATAGGTTGTAGTCTTGCCTAAAGCGTTGTAACAACCAATTACGTATGTAATAAAATAAGACTTATTTCACTTAAATTTTGTATTTATAACAAGCCGGCAACACTGGCTGTGATACATTTGAACTCAACGAATCATTTAGTGTGTCATTGCCATGTCAAATTCATTAACAATATACTCGTAGTGGTTGCGAGATGTACTAAAACCAACGTCCTAGGCATATTCACCTTAAATGCCGTTGCCAGACTTGCTGACTAACATTTACCGTTTATTTAATTCTGGCTTTACCACGTAGGTTAGGTTAGGTTAGAGGACGTGTACCTGTCAGTCAAGACAAACAAGTACAGTAACCGGAGGTCGGATTGACTCATTGTACAACGTCCTAAAGGAGGGAAGGATAGTATAGGGGGATAGGATGAAAGGAGGGTATATGGGAAAGGGGGGAGTGGGAAGCGGGGGAATCACACAGACCAGACACAACAAAAGAATGGGAGAGCGAGACTACACCGATGAAGTCCTAGCACCTCTCAACTAGCCTAAGCCATGAATCTGTGGAGAGTCTTGATGTCGGCTCTCGACACCGAATTCAAGCTCCCAAAGAAGGCCCTGCCAAGGGTCATCAGGGCAGTTACAGAGGAGGTGTTCGATAGTCTCCAAATCCTTCTCATCGCAACATGCCCTGCAATAGTCCGGCTGGGATCTGGAACAGATCAGTGGCCTAATCTCGCAGTACCATGTGATAAAACCGACAAACAGCCTTAAGCTGGCCTTATCCAAGCCCAGCAACTAACCTGTTCTCTTACTGTCTACAGCAGGCCATAGACACCTAGAAACAAAACAACCCGATCCGTTCCCCCAACGCCTCTGTACTTTCTCCATGACCAATCCATTGATGAGGCCATAGAGGTGGCAGACTGGCCTGAAAGCGAACCCAGCCTAGCGAGGGCAACCGCCGTCTGATTGCCCAGTATTCCGCTATGTCCCGGAACCCAGCATAAACGGATACGGTGTGGTTCAAAAGTCTCAACGACTCCTTGCACTCGCGAACAAGCCGTGATTTGCACCAGACCGACGCAATGGCCCTAAAGGCAGCCTGACTGTCAACGAAGATCATGTAAGATTCGGAATCCGAAGCTGGGCCACCAGCTATCGCCCCAATAGCCTTCAAGATTGCGAAAATCTCCGCCTGAAAACCGCTGCAGTCATCATTCAACCTGAAGTGGAGTTCAAGACCGAGTTCCCTACAGAAAACCCCAGCACCTGTACGTCCACCTAACTTAGACCTATCTGTGAAGATGGTTATGCCACGTAAGGACTAAAAAACTTTTGGTACAAGAAGTATAGGATAATCTAATATCTTCGGAATAGTATTTCCACCAATTGCCAGACTTAAATAGCTTTGCAACTGGAGTATAGAGAAGTTCAAATCTAAAATGGGTAAACGTAAATATTTTAATACAGTGGAGTACAATTTAATACAATCAATCATTCGATTATAGACCAACATCTTTTCATAAAAGTTACATCGAATTAATAAAAATTCGTCCAGTAGCGTCCCTTGACGCGTCGTAAAAGATAACATCCTCGATGAATATTATTGTTATGCATTTAGAATTGTAAAATACTTAGTCAAAATGAGATGGCAGCCCTATCGTTCTAGTTCCTGCTATTCAGTATATTAACTAACTGCTTAAGCTAGAAAAGAAGTTGTCGTAATCTAGTAGGTAGTATGATGGCTACGTGAGGACACGGTTCAAACCCCAGCTCAGACATCTTCAACAAAACGAAATACGAAAAAATATATTTCTTGGGCGACTTCCTCTCAGCAGATTTGTGCTAAGAACTCTGAGAGTAAATAAAAATTGCCATGAAAAGTTTCTCAAAAATCTGTATTCGGAGCCGACTTTAAACTGTAGGTGCCACCACTCACATATAAATTAACACACACTACATAAGTGGTGTGAGAAGTTAGCTCGTAATCCTTACTGAAGGGTTGTAATGACCAATTATGTATGCATGTATGTGTTCTGATAAAGTGATTAAGAATTCAATGAGTCTTTTTAGTAAAAGCTTATGAAAGTAGTTGGCTGTTTGGGAACAATGGTAAGGGGAAAGGAAAAGTTATTTTATTAAAACGTTATCTAAGCTCAGCTTGAAACCACTAAAGGCAAGAACGTAGTCATTTGGGTTACGCTGCATATGTACGCAGTTCGCTGCATGTGTACGTAGTTAATGTGCGTTTAACTTAACTTGACTAACCTAGGACTGTGATTTTAAATCGATCGATATAATTAGTAGGGAACTAATAGGCATGCGACGTTATGCTTTAAACATCGGCATAAACTCATTAAGGGCCATTATTACAACATGCCGTTAAACTTGGGTTTAGTTAAAGGTACCTTTAGTTAAAGTGAACTTTAAAGTCACCTTTAACTTCTTTTCGTTATTACAACTTACAGATAAAATAAATTTAACTTTTTCAAAAATATGGCAATGACGGAGCAATGTCGATAACTCTGCTTAAATTAAACAAGTTTTATTTCAGACTCATTGGCAACGACGGGCTTCTTTTTTTGTTGTATTTGCTTCCTTTGTTTATATTTAAAGTTGTAATATATAAAGATAAACTTAACTTTAAGAGTTAAAGGTAGAATTAACCTTCCTTTAGCTTAACGCTCACTTGTACCTTATTGTCCACTTATAATAACGAAAAAAATTTATCTGCCCGTTGAAATCCTCCCTTTAGTTAACGGCAAGTTGTAATAATGGCCCTAAGTCCCATTTTATATGTGTTTTTAATTATTAAAAATAAATTTAAATTTTTCTTTAAACATTTCCTCTATGCCATCACAGCTTCATGAATTGAAGTTTAAAAACATTGACGTCAGATGGTATCAAGTGTCATGAGACACTTTGTTTTTACATGTGTTTGTCCAGTACCTTGTGATAAATTTTTAGTTTTTATTTATTTTAAAGATGACATTTATTATAAACGTAACACGTGCTAATATTTCCTTGTGATTTCAAACGGTAGGATGATATTCTCTCACTAATTGGCAACAGTACACCGGGATTATTTAATGCTCTTTTAACATGTGCAGACGTGGCATGTCCAGCAAATTTAAGGCTGTAATAAAATATGTTTTGGTGACTCTTGTAGAGTTTTATTAGGAGGATTAAAGTAACGTACTTGACAAATGACCTGTGTAAGATTAATTTTACTTATATGGCTGACCATTTAGAAATTTTACAAACATTATGTTTATTTAATAGAAATGACAAACGTGCTCCATTATACTTGGGCTGATGGTTGTAGCAGGAAATGTCAAGGCTGTCTAACTTGATTTTTTGATGCCCTACAGTGTAAATAGATGGCCCAAGTTTTAGCTATGAATGTATGGCAGTCAACTATTTGTAATAAAAGAATGGAACTGAACTGAAGTTGTCTTAAACCCATCAACAAAGCCTAATGGACTGAGAAATCTAGTTGTAATGCACATTGGCACA
The DNA here is from genome assembly GCA_936449025.2 of Sarcophaga subvicina. NCBI lineage: Eukaryota > Metazoa > Arthropoda > Insecta > Diptera > Sarcophagidae > Sarcophaga > Sarcophaga subvicina. The sequence continues at coordinate 106,884,117 of OW388083.2, read as the reverse complement.
CAGCAATAACTTATTTTCTTCGCCCTTAGCACCTACCTGTATATGTAGTAAAATTTGTCTCCATCAAATAAAACTTTATTCTCCTCAAGGACGGATACATTTCGTGTCATTCAGTAGCATAAAATAAAAATGGTTTCCTAAGTTTTACTAACCGTGTGTGTATGATTATAAAATCTTATGTAATGACTTACGTGCTGCGTATACATACATATTTACACATTTACAATACAAATACTGATAGCACCTGTACACAAATCCTTTTTATATCATTAACAGTGGCCCTCTTATAACAATATTCCCCAAGTGTCTGCGAGTGTTAAGGATGTTGTGTCGTTATGTGCTATTTTCTCGTTGTCTGGCTTATATTTTTAAAGATTATCTTTGTATTCGTAATGGCAGAGAAATTTTAGGACAGAAAACGCAGACACAACACGCACGTTTTCACTCATTCACATAGCTACTCAGCCATTCAGCCATTATAAAGACAAATTTACGAAATCATATCCATTTATACACATGAATGAATTATTATTATGAGTTCCTTTACAAATTGCCATTGCGAATGAGTTAAGTTATGTTAACTTAAGAAGGACGGTGGTCTTGAATTACAAAGGAGATCAGGATATTAAGGAAAGGAGTTTAAAATTTCATTCATTAATACGGCTTAATTAGTGTGATTAACAATTTAGACAAGACATTTGAAATGAAAAGAAAATCTTTTTGTAGTTTTAGAGGCTTTACTGCTGTCCAAACTTCTGCTTGCAGTAGAACAAAAACAGTGTAATGAAGATGTTTCAATAAATGTTTGCCTTTACTTGGCACTAATGTAAACAAGGACTGACAACTTTACACTGAGAGGAAGGAAAGTTAAAAGCAGTAGAGTATATCAGCTGCAAAGTGTTGGACGAAGCCAAAGGCAGTTGGATTTGTAGCCAAAGTTAAGTCATTTGGTTTTTGGGATAAGAGAGAGACAATTTCTTGTTAATTATCTTCGATAAGAAAAATAATCATCGGCAAGGATTATGCAAACTTATTGCAGCGTTTAAATAATTAAATTAAGCGCGAAAGCTAAATTTGTCTGGAAGGTATTTATTATTTAAAAAGTATGAATAAATTGTTAACAAGATTACGTTGAATTTTTGGTTCACTTTTTTGTTATGAGCTGATTTACAGTGCGCATCAAAAGAAACGGTATATTAAACAAAAAAATATACATTAATAAATTACCGTTATTTTTATTTTAAAATTGTTTCATTGCCAGTTTTTAAAATTGAAACAAAAAAAAAATTCCAAAAAATTTCGAAATATTGTCAAATTTTTTCGGGCACTCTCCTTAAGTGGTAAAAGTGGTAAAATATTTGGTGAATAGGAAAGGGTACTGTTAATTTTTTTATTACAATTTGATCTACAGTGAGCGTCAAAAACAACTGTACATTACAAAAAAATATACGTTAATAAATAACCGTTATTTTTATTTTAAAATTATTTAATTGCCAGTTTTTAAAAGAGAAAAAAAAATTACAAAAAATTTTGAAATATTGTCAATTTTTTTCGGGCGCTCTCCTTAAGTAGTAAAAGTTTGGGGAATTGTTAGAATTTTATTCTTAGTGTACAGTTTCTTTAGACGCTCACTATAGGTAGACCTTATGCTCGGTTTAATGTAACAAAAGTCGCCGTAGTCTAGTAGGTAGTGTGTTGGCTTATTTGACGTAAGGCCATGACTTAAACCCCAGGTCAGACATCTCCTAATAAACGAAATATGAAAAAATATTTCTTCGGCGTCTGCCTCTCAGCAGATTTCTGGAAAAAACTCTGATGGTAAATAAAAACTTCCAAGAGAAGTTTCCCAAAAAATCTGTCGTTCCGAGTCGAGTTTGAACTGTAGTTCCCGCCACTCATGTATAAAATTAACACACAAAACATAAGTAGTGTGAGAAGCTTGGTCGTAATCTTGACTGAAGGGTTGTAATGACCAATTATGTATTATGTATGTATGTATGCAGTGTAAAAGATCAGAGGCTCTGGTGGGAACCGAACCCACGATCCTCACGCAAACAGTATAGCACACTAGACCAGTAGGGCACCGATACTGGTCATTATAAGCTGCAACAACCTTCAAAATATTTAATTCTCATCTCTCCTGCTAAAAACTCTACCCCTTGAACGAAACCATCAAGTAAGTGAGACCAGAATTGCGGAAGAAACTTTGTATTCTGTTACGCAAATGCCAAACAACACACATGGTGGATTATTTACAATGCTTCATATAGACTAGACGTTGAACTACATACATAATTGTTCATTACAAGTCTTCAGTCAATATTACGACCCAGCTTCTCACACCACTTATGTTGTGTGTGTTAATTTTTATACATGAGCGGCGGGACCTAAAGTTCAACGTCGACTCTGAACGTCAGATTTTTGACAAACTTTTCATAGCAAATTTATTTCCTTACAGAGTTTTTGCTAAAAATCTGCTGAAAAGACGTCGCCGAAGAAATATTTTCATATTTTCGTTTTGATGTCTGACCTGGGGTTTGAACCGTGGCCTCATGACCAATAAGCCAACACACTACCTACTGGACTACGGCGACTTCCATTATTTGCCAAACTCTTTAGGCAAACGAAGAGTGGCTGAACACATTTTGAACGGAATAATAGCAAATATCTTCCCAATTAAAATTGTTTTTCTACACAGAAAACTTTTCCTTAAAAATCTATCGAAAAAAACGTACATTCCCCAGCATATTTTTTGGTAAATTGTGAGAATTTGATAAATAAGCCTGCCTATACTACACCTGTAGTGTTACTTTCATTATAAAACGAAATTATATTAACGAACTTTCAAATTATTATATTTCAAATTAATTTCGTTTTTAGAGTCCTCACACTGATTCAATATTCATGCGTTATAAAGAAAAAAAGAACAAAAAAAAGCTTAAGAAATTCAAATTAAATTTTTACTTTAATCTCGACAGTTTTTTGTTTATTCATATTAAATTATTCACAAAACAAAACAGCAAAGACGGCTAGTCAATCATGACTATAAGATACTCTAGGTTAGGGTAGGTTAGGTTAGGTTTGAGGACGTGTGCTTGTCCTTGGGACAAAAACAGTACCACGAGGTCAAAATGACTCATTGTAATTTCGTCCTAGAAGAGGGAGAGGATAGTGAAGGAGATACGTAAATTGAAAAAGGAGAAGAGGAAAGGTATAAAGGGAAAGGTGTAAGTGAAGGAGGAAAACCGATACTCTATGTTACAATATAATTGGAGTTTCTTTGAATCACGTACATACCATAACTAACTCACTAGTTTTGCTCATCGCAATAGTAGATGCGGGTAATTTCTTACCCTTTCTAGATCTAATTTCATCTTTTAAACGCTGCACTATGTTAGCAGAGTACCTGTCATTGATTGTTTTTCCTCTACGAGATAATCAATTAAAAGTTCTCCCAAAGTACGGCTTGGTTAAGTCGATCATGAATGACTATAATTTGTATTTCTCCTCCTGTCTTTATGTGTTAAATATTCCCACAGTTGTGCATGTGTATGTAAACTTATGATTTTGTATGTTCGTTTAGGCATAAAATCCAGGAAGCAGTTTATTTTTAAATTTCTTTCTTAGTTTTCTTCGACATCTCCCTCTTTTCGTCTACTACTTGTTTTTCGTATTTGTCACAAATACTATATATACATACATATATGTACCCTCACTATGTATGTATGTATGTACATATATGCTGCACGTGCGTGAGTATATGGATGCGATTATTTCCGGTTCCATGTTTCCTTTTAAAAAGTGCCAGCGACAGCGAGGGAGAAATTTCTATACTTTTTTTATTTATTTGTGTTTTTTTTTATTTAAGTACTATTGTTACTGTTGTTAGTACTTTTTTTGTATTCCATTTTCCATTTAAATTTACAGCCAAAGGTGATAATTGTAAGAAGAAAAAAAAGAAATTTTTTACAAAATTTGACAAGAGTACAGGAACATCCATTCATTCATTCATCAATCATACATGAATGTATGTTTTTTATTACGAATTTTATTTTTTTTATTTTTTAATTTCAATATTAAGGAAAACAAAAAATTCTTATTATTTAAGAGGCATTTTTCCTGATGTAAGCACAAAACATGGTCTTTCAAGAGGATCTATGGAAGTTATATTTCGAAAAGCTGCCAATATTTTTTTTTCTCGCTTGCATCGTCTAATAGTCTTATGAAAATTTTGAATCAACTGGCGTAGTGCAAGACTTAGAACTACTAGTGAATCTCGCTTGTTTAAAAATTATCAAAACGGCTGTATATTTACTATGCAAACTATACCCTCGAAGACATTGTTTTCTGTTCTTAATTGACTACCACCAGGTTTGTGACGAAACAATGCCCTAAGAATGCAGCAACGAATCTATACGCTATAAAAGGATAGAAGTTAACAAGCTACGTTCATGCCTAAATCTGGCTAATGTTAATTTGGGTCTGCCTGGAGGTGGAGGAGGCGCTACATTCAACAATTACAGGCAGGTAAAGTCCTAGTCTCGGAGATGTAAAATATAAAAACCTGTACTTGCGAGTTTTAAGGTGTTGATGGGCATTTCTTGAGAAACAAACAAATATTCAACCATGCCAGCCTTCCTTTAGGAAGAGAAAATGATAAAATTAACCCGCTTGGAAAGATTCTGGACAAATCTGACTCAATACGGATATACGTTGAATCTATCTAGAGCCTTACAGCAAAACAGGTCCTAAATACAGTGCACAATGTCTAAGAATACTCTACAACAACTTCTGCAAAAGCTGTAATACCAAAGAAGAAGAGAAAGATCTCATCTGTCTTTCTCCAGCATTTGTGGACTGTAACGTATAATTTTTTAGGCACCAAATAATTATCGATAGAATTTGCTTAGCCCCTTATATCTTTAAGAAACTGACAGAATGGCTGAGAACTGATGTGAACTGGAGATATAAAACTCAACCAGTGCAATTGGAATCATAATAAGACTAAAATGATAAAGGCTTAAGGCTGCCAATTTAATCGAACCTAACCTAACTTAACTGGAAAATCAAAACTTTTTATTAGAGCCTGTGAATTTTTAATTCGGATTTGACTTTTAAGCCTTGAAAGATTAAAATAGTGCAAGAATTATGTCAAACTATTTTTAGCAGTGCCGAGAACTCAATTATATTTCTAATTATATATGTGAGTCACTTTGACCGTATGCTCGGTGTAGTGTCGCAGGTCAAAGGTCTCTGGTTCCCACCACGATTCTTATGCTATTAGTTTAGCATACGACCCACTAGATAACCAGGGCACCCGTTTCCAATTATATTTTTTTAAAATTCCTTTCTTTTCATTAATTTATGAAACACAGGGTTGGCAGCAGGCATCTTCTCCATCTTTTTATTATTTTTTTTAACTTGGCTTTGTTTCTGTTTCGCTAATCAATATCTTCCCGCGAAGCAGGTAATGGCTCTTCTGCTGCAGGCTGGTTTATACGTCCTAGAAATAAAGCCTTTTTCTTTCTCAAGGGGTGTTGTTGTCTGATCATTCCATAATGTTCAGTGTTGACGTTACGCCCTGGGTGGCATTGGCTAGGGAGTTTCTTGGATGGATTATTTGAACAGAATTGAATACAGTCCACTTTTAAAACTTGTTTTAATTTTTTTCGCCTTTACCGGTATTTGGAATTGGTATTGCTGGGGTTTGTAATCGATCCCTATAATCATTAAATGAATTCTGAAACAGTTTGTATACCCAGATCGTTAAACCTAGCTTCCATGTGATATTTTCTGTACAACTATCTCCATGATACACACTTACATACATACATACAGATATAATTGGTCATTACAACCCTTCTGTCAGGATTACGACCTAGCTTCTCACACCACTTATGTTGTGTGTGTTAATTTTATCCATAAGTGGTGGAACCTACGGTTGAAAGTCAAGTCCGAACGACAGATTTTTTTTGAGAAACTTTTCACGGCAATTTTTATTTACTCTTCTCAGAGTTTTTGCCAGAAATATTTTGAGAGAAAGGAGGTCGCCGAAGAAATATTTTTCATATTTCGATTGGATCGAGATGTCTAACCCGGGGTTTGAAGCCAACACACTATCTATATATCACTATAGACTACAGCCACTTCTCCATGATTGTGTATTTAAATAAGTCAGAGAAAATTGAAACCTTAAACCCAACTTATGTTGGAATTCATAAATAAAAGACAACTTGAACTTGAAAAGCCCTGTTTGATCGAACATGCATTGATTTGTTGTGCTTCCATACAATTTCATTAATTTCATGAACTTAATCTCAACACTTTTGTTGCTTTTCTTAATTTACATTTTAATGAAATTTTTTAATGAATTTTTCTTCTTTTTAAAGAGGGAGTGTTAAATATTTAATGAGAAAATAAATGATATTTTTCCAGTTAAAAAATCGTGGTATGATGCACGATTAATGATGAAATGATTAAATCCTTTAAATGAAAATTTTTGAGAAAAAAAAGAAAAAATCTGTGGAATTAAGATTATATTGGGTGTGTGCCTTAATTCCCATTGCCTTTTCTGATGAAATGTCACGGTATAAAATGTAACTGTTAAATGTTTTAACTGTTTTCTATTTCAATTTGTTTTAAACGTTAAATATTAAGGATTTCATATTACATGCCGTGAGTTTGTTTGCTTTTTTGATGTTAATTTAATGAAACTTAAAAAGTGTTTAAAAATATTTAATAAGAATATTAATAATGAATGTTTGAAGTTGAAAATGCTTGACATGACAGACGATTAACTGTGATGAAACCAAGAAATAATTAAATTCTTCAAATGAGTATGACAATGACAAGCATAAGACATCTGTGGTATGATTTGTTGGTTATTCACTTAATACATCAGCATGTTTTACAAATTGAATTTACTTTCGTAATGGTTTTCTATGTTATTCTGTATAAGGCGCACTGTATTATCACTCGAAGTCCGTAAGGTCTATTGAGTTCTGCAATATAATAAATCACAAACATTTAAAACCTCTAATATTGGAACTGTGGCCATAAAAAAATATTTTTTTCAAAAGAAAAACACCAGAAGTCGCCGTAGTCTAGTAGGAAGTGTGTTGGCTTATTAGACGTAAAGCCAGGGTTCGAACCCCAGGCCAGACATCAAGACAAAATACAAAAAGTATTTCTTCGGCGACTTCCTCTCAGCAGATTTCTGGCAAAAACTCTGAGTGTAAAATAAAATTGCAATGAATAAGTTTCTCAGGAATCTGTCGTTCGGAGTCGACTTTAAACTGTAGGTCCCACCACTCATGTATAAAATTAACGCACGCAACATAAATGGTGTGAGGAAATAGGACGTTGTACAATGGGCCAATTCGACCTCCGGGTACTGTACTTGTCTTAATTGGCAAGTACACGTCCTCTAACCTAATCTAACCTAAAACACCAATATATTGTCCATACATAAATACAGTGAGCGTCAAAAGAAACTGTACACTATGGATAAAATTCTATCAATCAACAAACTCAACTTTTACCACTTAAGGAGAGTGCCCGAAAAAATTTGACAATATTTTGAAATTTTTTTGTTTCGATTTTACAAACTGACAATGAAACAAATTTAAAATAAAAATAACAGTAATTTATTAATGTATAAATTTTTTTAATGTACAGTTTCTTTTGACGCTCACTGTACATACATAATTGGTCATTGGAATCCATCAGTCAATATTATAACCCAGTTTCTCACGCTACTTATTTTGTGTGTGCTAATTTTATATATGAGTGGCGGGACTTGGGTTTTAAGCCCGTTCAGAACGACAGATTTTTGAGAAACTTTTCATGGCAGTTTCATTCACTTTCAGTGTTTTTGTCAGAAATCTGCTGAGAGAGGAAGACACCGAAGAAATATTTTTTCATATTTTCTTTTTTGCATATAATTTCTAATAATCGAATTTTTAATCCCTCTCTATACCCTGCAGCTATTTATGTTGATTGTTATTTTAACTATCAACGTGATAGACATCAAAGATTCTTATTGGCATAGGCAATGTGGCATTTACGCAACAAATTACAAATAATTCGCTTGTTTTTAAGACATTTACGGAATGCAACAGAGAGCAACAGAGAGAGAGGTAGAGCGGAAGAAGAGCCGCTTAAGATGTCTTAATGACGAAATTCAAATTCCTTCTAAAATACTTAAACTCATGGCTTGTACTAGAACTGACAACATTTAAATTACTTGCCCGCTGCTAATGAGCTCACACGCCTGCCTTATTGCTCATACTCTTACCCGTATTGTAACACACGGTTTTCTTTGTCTTTAAATAACCTGGTGAATATACATACATACGTACGGGATAGGTGAGACACAATAGTTATGGTTATGGATGTAAATGATGGGGCCACTATTTAAACTAGCCTGCTTACCTCCCCAGCGAATGATAAATTACCTGTTGCCATCATTAGACACTATAAGCCACAAATAGCAATAATACCCGGAACAGTTGAGGTAAATATTTCTTCATTTAGTAGAGAAGTTTAAGGTGGCAAAACATATCGAAGTAGAGTGAAGGACTTAAGTGGGATACGTATGAAGGGAAGTGAAATAGGGAAATAAGATTTCAAATTGAAAAGTAGTATGTAAATAGAGATATCAAAGTTGTGAAAATTATTGCAAGAAATAAAATTGAAAATGAAATAAATTTTTTAATAAAAAAATTGAAAAAAAATTTAAAAAAATAAAAAAAAATTTTAAATTAAAAAAAATTAAAAAAATTTTAAATTTGCTCCAGAAAGTAATGTTAAGGTATTTGTAGTCGTCGTAGTCTAGTAGATAGTGTGTTGGCTTATAGGACGTAAGGCCATGGTTCAAATCCCAGGTCAGACATCAAAACGAAAATATGAAAATATATTTCTTCGGCGATTTCCTTTCACCAGATTGCCATGAAAAGTTTCCAAAAAAAGTCTGTCGGTCGGAGTCGACTTTAAATTGTAGGTCCCGCCACTCATGTATAAAATTAACACACACACAAGTGCTGTGAGAAGCTAGATCGTAATCTGGGTTGTAATGACCAATTATGTATGTATGTAGGGCATTTCAAATGAAAACATTGACATTATCTGAGCTAGTTTATTTTCAATTGAACCATTTTTTATCAAACATATGGTTTTCAAGCTACTATCGCCTTCTATACGTTATAAAGGGTCCGCCAAATAACTTTTTTTTGAAATGAATTTTTTTTTAAATTTGAAATTTTGAATGAGAAGACCCGCACGCATACATTGAAAAGCCGACGCACCCAAAACGAGTCACTGTTTGGGTGCCTTTATAAAGTAATTTTGGCGTCCCGCAGATTTCACAGTATCTTCAAAATAGGAGATAAAATGAGACTACAAATGCATTGGAATATGGTTTGATCTCCTTTCATTGTCGTACAGTGATACTATATTAGAGCTATCAATTGTTTACTTGAAAAACGATTACTTGATACATGATACATGATATTGTTACGTTTTTACCTTTTAAAAACGTTTAAAATATGAGCTCATAGATTGCAAATAAAATAAAAATAAATTTGTGTTTAGTTTTAATAAAAATTCTTTATTATTCGCACAATTCTGTGTGCCACTGTTCACAACTTGATGTAAACAACAATAATTGCTTTGATTGGTATTCCTTTGTTTACACCTTTTGCACAAACATTAACAATTACTAGACAATTGTTCGACAGATCTTTGTAACGGTGATCCTCAAACCATGATTACTCTTCTCAAACGCACTGCGTCTTCACACTAGACTGACTAAACTTAACTAACTCACTCGCCTGATTTGCCTTGCCTTTTATATGACAGAGTAAACAGTCTGATGAATGTTCTTGAAGGCGAATGTTCATTGCTTCAGTCGCCTTCTGTAACTTTATTTTTTGATTTTCTTTATGATTTTTAAAAAGCATAAGCCATACATCCTACCGTCACTAATAATATGAAATAAATAAAATACCTATACATACACTTAGAAATTATTTATTAACGAGATTCAGTTTAAATGTAATATAATGCGAGAGACTTCAAGCCTCTTTAGTTAACAGCGTGTGTCATCATTTAAAATGTTTTTTTTCATTCTTATAAAAATCCATGCCACACCTATAAATTCAATTTCAATGTTTTCTACCTCCTCAAATGAATGTAAGTTACGCAAGAATATAATCATGGTTAACAAAAGTGAGACGACAGGGGGCATAAGGATGTTGTATTAAGAAAAAAAGGACAGACTTCCGTTTGGTTTTGTTATTAAGACGCTTCAATGATTTTATTGTACGTAATACCTTTACACAGTAACGGTAAACGAACATAAGTAACACAAGACAAGACAAACAAATACATTCAACAACGTTCTTATCTACTTATGGGTGTATAAATCTACTCATATATGTATGTGTGCTTGCAGACGTACATACCATAGGTATACGAATGTGAAACGCAGGTGGAGGATGTTGATTTTGAATTTATGTTTGAATAAATGGAAACGAATACAACAACAATAACAATAAGAAGAATAAAGTTATTTTCTTCTATTTGCCCCCCCCCCCCAATCTACAACATAAGCGTTTAAGCACGGATAAAAGAAAAAACTGAAATATTTTGTGGCAACCGTTTGTTAAAGTCCGTAGCTTTAAATAAAGTAAAGAGAAGAGAACAAATGCAAAGTAATACGAAATGTTGTTATTTTTGTATTTAGAGGCCTATATTTCAATTATAAAGTGCTTATATATTAGGTGTATGAAAAAGATTGGCTAGAACTTACCACAACAATACCACCAGACACATAGCACTACCTTTCTTAATATCAATCATAGCTTTACCACTGACTGCGAAGCTTTACCATGTCTCCTTCATGATATTTTTCACAAATTATTATCATAAGTGATCCAGTGTCAACCCCCGTAGTTAGGTAGTAAGGTAGAAGTGGCTGTTCCCTCTATGGAGTCATAAGCGGACATACTTAGGCCGCACACAGGGCCTATTGTGATACCACAGTTTCACATTCTCCCCTAGTCTAGGTGCCACACGGAGCTTTCGATGAAACGGCTCAGACTGCCAATATCCATGCATGACAGTTCATCCAGATCCCCCATCTATTAGGCACCCAGGTGCCTCTTTCTCCTCCGACCAAGTGCCGGGCGTGTGAAGAACAGTCTCATCCAGCTTCTGGAGAAATCATTTGCAAGGTGTCCAAAACCAATACGCCTCGCTTACATAACATACATAATTGGTCATTACAACCCTTAAGTCAAGATTACGACCTAGTTTCTCACACCACTTATGTTGTGTTTGTTAATTTTATACATGAGTGGTGGGCCCTACAGTTTAAAGTCGACTCCGAACGACAGATTTTTGAGAAACTTTTCATGGCAATTTTATTTACTCCCAGAGTTTTTTCCAGAAATCAGCTGAGAGGAAGTCGCCGAAGAAATACTTTTTGTATTTTGTTTTGATGTCTGGCCTCGGGCTCGAACCCTGGCTTTACGTCTAATAAGCCAACACACTACCTACTAGACTTCGGCGACTAACATATACGCCTCGCATGCGTTCCTACAATACAACGCCCCGTAATAACTCCGATAACAGTGCTGAGCCTAGTTCTCTGGAGTTTATCCAGCCTTGGTCATATTTTCTGCACCGTTCTGCCCGTGTCCGAAGCTGCCCATCTACTGTTGGCAATGTCCACGACTGCATTGCAATTGCAATTATAAGCTTGCAGGTGCCAAAGGGATCCCTAGAGTAGAGAATACATCAGAGAGTTAGATGATCGTGCCCCTTCTGGCCAGTTTATTCGCTCTGCACTTATCGAGAATGTCCCTATTTCCCGGTACCCAAATACAAACATCATTACGACTCGCTGCCTCATTAAGACATCTGCGACCCCCGTAGTTATTCGGCTCAAATGCGGTTTGATTTCGTTCCATTTTTAATACTGATTCGTAAATGGGAGATCGTTTTATTAAATTTTCTACTGTGGCACCCAAACATAGATTGTTTGGTGACATATGCCTAGTTCTCTAGCAACATCACCGCTTCTTATGTGCTAGTCTTTCTAACTTTTTTCATGATTTCATAGGCTTTTTTTGGTTGGATAGATTGGTCGACCAGAAACATATAAATTATCATCGTTCTCGTGAAAATTTTACCACAAAATATTTCAGCAGCCTGTGGCGAATTCTTATCTTAAAATTACGGTAAAGATTCGAACACAACATTAAAACAAAATGGTCGTGATCGTATCATAATTAACCCATAAAAGCGGTGGTCAATACAAAAATGATGTGTGTGTGGTTCGGTTTGGAAGGGAATCATGTGCAATGAGCTGCTTTCTTATGGCTAAGGTCTTAATGTACTGCCTATAAGCTATTAGCTTCGAGGAATAGGATAGCAATTCTAAGACTTAAAACTTAGCCATTAACAAACAGTTTATAAAGCATTTTAAGTTAACAATTCATTTGTGATTTACGATGTAAAAAATCGAATATTCCTTCTTCTCTTTTTTAAAATTTTTTAATTTTTTCATTTATTTTTAAAGAAAAACTACGTAAAAATTTCACTTTAATTTAACACACTGCGAACGTGATGTTGCCCCTTTTCAATTTCGTGCTTGTGCGTGCATGTGTTTATTTCCGCTTTCACGCTATTTTCATTGACATGTCTGGTACATTTCCGCCATTTATTTTATGTTTCTTTCTCATTTCAGCCATTTCCTTATTGTGTAGCTGTTGTTTGTTGCTGTTGCCAGCATTTGTTGCTTTTTCAAGCTTTTACTGCCTGACTGTTGCTTTTCGTTAAAAATAAAACGAAAAGAGGACGAAGTAAATTATTTTGTACTTGTCGATTCCCTTTTTTTCTTTTATGACTTTTCCTTTTCAGGTTTGTTGCTTTGGTAATAAAAAAAATCGTACTTTTTTTTTAAAGATTTTCTTTTTAAGGTTAATAGGGCGCTGATGAAAATATTTTTGGTTAAATGGTGTTGACCCTTATTTGAACAAAAACTTGGTCATTAAACTGGAAAAGGATTATATTTCTTTTAACATTATAGTTAAGGCTTTGGATTTTAAAAAAAAATAATCTTTTACGCAGTTTATTAGTGAAGTTATAATAAAATATGGCAGTAAAAACACTTTAAATAATGATTAATGAAGGCTTTTTCTTAAAAGCTGATCTAGCTTCATATGTTGTTAGACCAATATGTATAGCCAAGACCATGATTGATACGTTTTACCCGACGTGCTCCATCAATGGTAATTTTTTTTGGCACTATCCCAAGCCTTTGATATAGTAGATGGGATAGAAGACGTGCATAGTACCTTATAAAGTCATCCGTAGATTTTTAGGTATTCATCCTAAAAAACTTTTAAAGAAAAGGTAGTTCGAGAATGTGGGAAAGTAAATAAAACCAAAAGAGTTAGCTAAACGGGGATGGATGCCTGAATATGGAAAGAGATGTACCTGAATATGCCTACAGTATATAACCTTCTGCTACTCAGACTCTTACAACCACAGAGAAGATGCTCTATCGTCTTCAAGTCCACATATTCTGCAGCTATGCGGTTGAAGTTGTTCCTAGATCTCTGTCAGTGAGCTGATGTTATAATGTCCCATTAAGGAAGCAGTTACCTTAATGGTATTAAACTTATTGAGCAATGAGTCAGTTCTACTACAGTCAATTGATGGCTAAATATTGTTAGACACATAACAATCAATCAATTAAAAGTCGCCGTAGTCTAGTAGGTAGTGTGTTGGCTTATTAGACGTAAAGCCAGGGTTCGAGCCCCAGGCCAGACATCAAAACAAAATACAAAAAATATTTCTTCGGTGACTTTCTCCCAGCAGATTTCTGAAAAATATTTTGAGAGTGAATAAAATTGTCATGAAAATCTTCTCAAAAATCTGTCGTTCGGAGTCGAGTTTAAACTGTAGGTCCCTTCACTCATGTGTGATATTAACACACACAAAATAATTGGAGTGAGAAGCTAGGTTGTAATCCTGACTGAGGGGTTGTATTGACCAATTATGTATGTATGTATTCATCCTTCTTCTACTAAGACCCGAACAATCAACTCCTATTTATTTCCACTTATACTGCAGTTATGAGGTTGAGGTTGTTCCTAGATCCCGTCAATGAGCTGATATTATAATGTCTCGTAAGGGAAGCAGTTATCAGTCTGATATTCAATTTATTGAGTAATGAGTCAGTTCTACTATCGTTAATTGAAGGCTAAATTTTGTGAGTCACATATCAGATCAATCTTGGTTTGGTCATTACAACCCTTCAGTCAGGAATACGATATATCCTCTTACACTACTTACGGCAATTTGATTTACTTCCAGAATTTTTGCCAGAAATCTGCTGTGAGGAAGTCGCCAAAAAATGTTTGCTTATATTTTCGTTTTGATGGCTGACCTGTAGTTTGAACCGTAACCTTACGTATAATAGGCCAACATACTACCTACTAGACAACGCGCGTCTTCCTAACGTTTTTGCTAATTCTCTTATGCGTTCATAGGATTAGATTAGACTAGTATGATAAATAGCAAAGGCATGGGTTGCTGTGCCTTGGAACTCAAGGGAAACTAATTCGATCTGGTCACCTACAAAGTTTTTAAAATTACGAATCATTCACGACTTATACATATTGCCTTAAAGAGTCGCTTGGCTGTCAACAACAATCACGTGGGATCATGCATTAGAAGGAATGACCGCCAATGCTCCCATCCGTTTTCTATTCATATTTGTTTCAATACAAATTGGATGTTTTTCACTGTTCCAGAAGTTCCTATTCGGAATGTGAATGGTTGTTTGTATTAAAAACACAGGCTACACAGGCTTTCCTCGGGAATGTTTCCGAATAATTCCTAGCAGCAGGAAAAAAAAACTTTAATGCAATGGACTTGTTCTACAGCCTTTTTTTTTTGAAGGCATTTAAGGTCGTCTTTATAATCTTTTTGGACAAATTGTAATTCAGAGAGCTAACCTTGACTATATATTTGCGTATGTTCTTAAAAAATTCTTCTCAATACTAAAATTTTCTCTCGCAAATAATGACGGCAACACACCAGTGACGATATACATCCCTGTTTCACCTCATATAATTTTTTTTAACAGAACTGTAATTGAAGTTAATATCTCAATAAAATTATTCGAAGACTAATAGATTTAAAAATCTGATTTCGAATCCATTCAATCCCTTTGAATCGAAAAAAATGTACGCAGTGACTTGTCGAAAATTGTTGCATAAGAAATGTAATCGGCAGACACGTAAGAATTTTCCCTGAGAAGTTTCCTAAGTAGTTACTAGGATTGTAGGCAATATAAAATCTATCAACTGACCGTTAATCTTTGAAGGACTGAGTCTGAAAACATTTACTATGATGTTTCGTTTATCAATATACACAGCCAAGTGTACACACGAGTAATTATCAGATCCCTAAAACCTGCTCAAAGCTGGATAAAAGGCGCGTGGCAGCTCTGCTTAAACTCCGAAAATTAGGCAGTAGCTGTAGAGATGATGAGACTGCTCTTCACCTACTGTGTACATGCCCGGTACTTAGTCGGAGAAGAAAGAGGAGTCTGGGTGCCTACTATATGTAGGATCTGGATGAACTGTAATGCATTGATATCAGCGGAAGCTTTGTGCGGTTCCTGGACTAGGGGAAAATGTGATACTGTGGTATCACAATGGGCACTTCTATCTACCTACCTACCTAAAACCATAAGAGCATAACAGACAAGAAATGCAAATTATCGCCTAAAAAGTTTGTTTGTAATTTATCAAAACTTCTCATAAGTTTTTTAATTCAAATCAAATGTCATCTAAAAAATCTGTGTTTATTTTTATTATTTTTTGTTCATATTCTTCTTTTCAATTGCCCCGATTTAAATTAATAAAGAAAACCTTCAATTTTGTTATACTTTTTCATTTTACTATCGTTTTTTTTTGAAATTTGTGTTCAAAGAAGGAACACAAAAACCAACCAGTTGAATGAATACAGGACACTTAATGAAAATCAAATAAATAAATGAAAAAGAAAAACCTGAAAGGGAAGAATAGAATGAAATAATACCAGGGAATTAAATACCCACTGGATTTAAAGAAGGCAAGAAAAAAATGTGTAAAGGAAACTAAACAACAAGGAAACAGAAAGGAATGAAAAGATAATGAATGAAAAGTAGACTGACCCAAAAACATAAAACAACAATCGAAATGAAAGGAAGAAAATAAGGGATTGTACGGAACAAGCTTATCTCCTATTGAACATGAAATTATCTTCTTTATTATGTACTGTGAGGTCTTAGCATACGTGTAATCTTTCTAGGCTTTGCTATCATAAAATGTCTGCATATCTGTTCAATATTCCTTGGTACTGAATTTGTTCTGCGGTAGTCTTTATTGACTGCATTATATTACCATACACGGGTATTGAAGAGACAATCTCTCATTTAGCAGATCCAAAAAGATTCCAAACAAACAGCAAACCTTAGCTTCTGTACTACCCGGCAATTTTTTTCCATTATCCCTTTTGGGAGCATATGGCTTCACAAATTATTTCTGCTTTTTTTTCGTTTCTTTAATCTATTTTTGTTGTTCTAGCTAAGCAGGTGTTTGGTCTGCTGTAGCTTGCCCTAGGATAATGGGGCTGCCAGCTATCGTTGCCTAGAAAAAAAGGGCTCCGAGTATTTGGTGTAGTGTTGGGGAAGTCGCCGTAGTCTAATAGTCTAGTAGCTTAGTGTGTGTCTAGGTCAGACAATTTCCATCGAAACGAAAATAGCAGATTTCTGCGAAAAATCTGAAAGTAAATAAAAATCGCCATGAAAAGTTTCTCGAAACTCTGTCGTTCGGAATGGACTTTAAACTGTAGGTCCCGCCACTCATGTATTAAATTAACACACACAGAATATGTGGTGTAAGAAGCCAGGTCGTAACTTAAGGGTTATAACTGAAATGTTATAATGAGCAATTATGTATGTATGTATGTTGGAGAATCATGCTGAATCCCCTTTTCTCACTAAGTGGCGGCACTGCCTATCGTTGATGTTATCCTTCTTTTTATTTCCAAGTGATAAGGCAGCTTTTAAGATGGATTGTATTGTAGGATGGGAAGCGGGGGGTTGAAGCTACTTAATTTGAATTTCGAAAACATCATTTTGATTCGAACCGCGGCTCTCTTTTTTTGCGTGCATTTGGATACGAACCTGGGCTTCTCGACTTTTTTTGCCTGCATTTGGATACGAACTTGGGCTTGTCGACTTGTCCACAAGCTGTTTTGACCACACCGTCACCTGGCCATTATCATAACAAACATTTTAAAGCAATGTGAGTGGTATTAGTGGATCACAGATGTACCCAATGGTTTATGACGATGGATAGTTTAATGAAGACATATTAAAAGCATGCAAGTGATTATGTTTTAACCACAGTCATCAGATATCGCTTTTGGCGCAATATCCGATTGTGGCAGTACACTTCCTTTAAATTTTTTAAATGAATTGCTATTGACTTCGGAACAAATTTCTCCAACGATCAAATAATGAGTCTAATGGGCTGGCCGAAGTGGAACCTCTTCAAGGGGTCCCCCACTTAACCTAACCTCACCTAAATAAGATCATGTCCTGTAATTTTGAAAGCAACTTTTTTAGTAAAACCTTAAGAGTTTTAAAGATTCATCCTTAAATTATAGATTTTGTTTGCCAAACTAAAGAATATTGCTGATGACTGTAGGGCATCTAAGTTACAGAAATAATTATTCATTTAACAAAAGAATTTTCTACAAATTAAAGCCAAGATGGAGTTTTACTGATGATTGTTTACTGACACTAGAGTGCTTCTTATTTATTGTTTTTGTATTTCAATTTGAATCAACCCACACACAGTAGAGAACATGTCATGGGAAATTAGCAACAAAAGTCCAGGCAAAGTAAACAAAGGAAAGAACAAATAAAGTTTTCATTTTGTTTTTGATTTTCAACACATTCCTACTCCTGTTTATTGCTTTAATGCTTCAGAAATGTATGGGCACTGAAGCGTATGATTGATACAAATTAATTATTAATACTCATACGCCAAGCAAGTGTATTATAGTTTACATACGTATTTGCTTGGAAAACACTCACATTTTTTAATTAAATTGTGGTTTTAAAAATAAAATTTTTCAATTTTCGGTTTTTGGTATTGAAATTACTCTGCCCGAAGGCGAAGGGACTGTTCTGGAGAGTATGTTCTTTAGTTTTAGGTGGCATAATTGCATTATTAATGCTTAAAACACTGTGCATATCAAAAACTTTCCTTTTATTCGAATGTAATTCGAGTGTATTTGAATGAAAAGTTAACAATTCACCCTTTTATTGTGCTCAAACCCTTAAGGCTATGACTTTAACTTTCACTTGTGCCAGCATTTGTTTTCGAAATACATTAAGTTACGGCTTGTAGTCCAAAGAAGGGAAGAAAGACCATAAAAGATCAAAAAAAAAAAAATTATTATGTGTCAAAGGCCATAAACCAAATAAACTTTAAACATGAAAATCATTCAACTGTATTACCATTTAACCAAACGCTACTAAGCCAAAGCTGTGTAGTGGTGGTTGTTGCTTTAGAAGTTTTGTTACATGCGGTTCACTGACTTTCACTGACTTGAGGTTATACTCGTTCATATGTTATCAGTGGGTTGTACTAGCTAGCGTTTTAACTGGCAATAAAACAGTGTTAATTTTATTGTAATTGTTTTATATTTTTCCTTTTTAATTTTCTTTTTTTTCAGTTTAATTTCCTTTAGACATTGCATTGTGTTTCTGCTAGTGCCAGTTAATAAAAAAATCCGACAAAAATGAAATAAATTTTTTTTTTAAATAAAAACTTGAGCTTGGTAAGGAATGTTGCCATAATTTTAATTCATTTTTAAATTTAATCATGGAAGTAGAATTTTGAATTCCCTGGTCGAATACAGTTGGCATTAAACTTTGAACTGATTCCAAAACTCTCAGAACTTTTGAAATGTTTAGACCATGTGCAGGGTTTTGAGTGTAAATTTTTAATTTTTTTGGTGTTTTAAAGCTGAGTTATCGGTGTTACGACTTTTCTAGGGTCTGAAGCGATGAGTTAAATTAGGGAATATTATCCACTTTCTCCTTCACTGTCCATCATTGTCAACAAATAGCGAAAAAGAGAAAAAGAAAAGATAGTTTGGTTTACATGGTTCAGGCTTCACTAGATCTTTAAAACATTTTGTGCTTGAATAAAGCAAAAGCATGGTCAGTTCATTGATTTTGTGGCGCATTATGTCATCAAGGACGACTATAGCATATATATGAGATCATTGAAACGGTTGTATTGAATCATGTTGGTGATGATAGAGCTAAATAGCTTTACTATTAGCTGATATAATGTCGTCGATATCCAGTACCACTCCTTACTTACTTAATTGGCCATTAAAAACCGATTAAAGGACTTCTGCCTGCCGTAACAAATCCTTCCATGCGCCAGTTAGTCACACCAATCGATGACAGGACTTCCTCGATTTGGTCCTTCCAACGCAGTACCACTTCTCCTGACGTATATTTTTCCTCTTCTAGTCTCATACCGGCAACTCAATGAAATTATTTATCTTGTACCCAAGTTGAGATTGGAAATATCTTCATACTTCGTAATTTGTCCAAACCAGTGGCCTTCTATATTTCCTTCTGGGCAATCAAGTACCAGCGTCGTTTAAGTAATGAATTTCGGCAATGACTAAGTACAGAGGACTATTATTTATATATTTTTATTGGCAATACTGAAGAAGAAAGGGACTATGGAAGACCATATCGTTTTACTAACATATTGGAAGAACGAAAACGGTCAAACTGATGAAAACTCTCATTGATTCTCTACAAGCTATTTCGGAACCTCCGATTTTACTAAGTAGATGAAACCATAAAAAATCTTCTTCTCTTTTCTGACCTTCTTTGGCTTGATAATTTATTAGCATCTAGTGATGAAGTCGTTCAGTGTTTTCTTTAGGAAGGAATACTAAGCGAAAGTCCCTAAAGTTTGGGTAAACGAGTAGCATAGACGTAAAAATTAAGCCTCAATCCTCAATCTTTGCTCGAGTCCAATGATCTCTTTGTATTATAAGAAGCGAAAAATAACTAAACGTTGAGAAAAGTGGCAACAACACTGTCCAACCAATGCAGTTTCCAAATGTCGTATGCTGCTGCATGAATTCACTCGAACATACATTCCTGGGAAATTAATAAAATAATGTTCCAAATGGAAGCGATTCATTCTCCAACAGATCCTCACGATCTGCTGATAACAACAACACCACAACAGCCATTTCGTCCTTACAGTCTAGTCGTTTGGAGAATTAATTTACAGAAACTTTTCCCTTGTTATCGACAACATAACTCCTATAGCGTTCAGTCTTTTTATTGGCAAGTATTCTATTTTCTGCACCTTTCAACACATGCAACATATTTTTGAGTAATAGAACGAAAGTTTCATACCGGAAGCATACATCCATGCCAATAAAAGCCATTGTTTAGTAAAAGTTCAGTCAGTCTTGTGTTAAGACGCGCTGTGTTTGAAGAGAATACTCGTGGTTTGAAAATCTCCGTTACAAAAGATTTGTCGAGTAATTATCTAGTAATTGTTACTGTTTATGCAAATGGGGTATAACAAACAAAGCAATTGTTGTTGTTTACATCAAGTTGTGAACAGTGGCACACAGAATTGTGCGAATAATAAAACATTTTAATTAAAACTAAACACAAATTTATTTTTATTTTATTTGCAACCTACGAGCTCATATTTTAAACGTTTTTAAAAGGTAAAAAAGTAACAATTGTAAAAACATTTGACATGGTTTGGTACGCATGCCTTTTGCACTAAACAAAATATTTCTTATCAATGAACACTCCATGTGTTTTGGTTTCTTATTCATCTGGACGCTTTTTTAGGATATGAGATGTAACGATTTCGAAACAGAAGAATATGCAATGTAGTACTATATCATAATTAAGCTTCCTTGATCCAATATTGTAACGAAAATACAGTTCGAACATGGCTATTTATCTAAGATATAGAATCGTAAATGCCTACCTAAAACTGCTCATCCTTACTTTTTGTACTATCCATTAAGAAGAAGATTTTCAGTCCATTGATGAAGAATGCCATAACAATGGCATAACAGTTGTGATTGTCTAAAAGACGGCCATAGTCTAAAAGACGGTGTGTTGGCTTATTAGACGTGAGGCCGCGATTCAAGGCCCCAGGTCAATCAGAAGGAAGTATGAAAAAATATTTCTTCGGCGACTAATTCTCAGCTGATTTCTGGTAAAAACTTTGAAAGTAAATAAAAATTGTCATGAAAAGTTTCTCATAAAAATTTGTCGTGCAGAGTCGTCTTTAAACCGTAGGTCCCACCAACTTATGGATAAAATTAACACACACAACATAAGCTAGCTGGTAATACTATGTTCAGATATGCACTATTATTGAGTCAATATTCGGTTTATTGAGTACAATATTTTAAGTGTTCAGGCATAATAATATACGCAGTTCACCTACTTATTCAATATTTTTTTGACAGCTGGTAAACAAAGCAGTCAACATTAACAATGGAAATCGGCGTTATGTTGTAGTACACGCCACTTATAACTGAAATAAATACAACCAAATGGGTGGTGAGAGAAACTAGGTAGTAATACTGACTAAAGAGTTGTAACTTTTAAAACAGCTTTTGAAGAAGCTTAGAATGTGTGTATAGATCAATTGGTTTTAATTTAAGAACTCCATTATTACCAATATGCGGGAATAAAATAAAAAAGAAATATTTAAAAAGCTATGACGCGGTTAAAAGTCATAAAAACTCTGCAGATTTGTGGGCAAATGATAAAATCATTGTTTGTATTGTCAAATGCTTGCTTGCCACATGTTCTTTTGGTGTTGAAACAATATTAAAGAGAGGAATAATTAAAAAAACATACAGAAATATATTGGAAAAGTCTTCCTTTTTATACACATTTTCATAGAAACATCACAATTATAACAATTTAATTGAAATGTTTGTTTGTTTCCAGTTCAACGTTTCATAAATATAAAATTCACATTAATTATACCGCACAGGTGTTTTAATTCCGTCTGGCAACTCATTAGTAATTCCATTTGTTTTTTTTTTTCAATTAAAGAAAAATTACCAAAAAAATGAGACAGGAAAGAAAGATTTATTGTCGTTTATGGGCGAAATGAACGAAATCCTTAAATCTTTAATTGAAATTTTATTACAAAGTCACAGCTGCTGTGTGTTCGACATGGTAATGCAATGCCAATGCCAGCAAATGAGAACAAATTAAAGTAAATCATTTGAAAGCCAACTGCCATGATGCTTTAATTTATAATCACTTTTAAAATGAAATTGTCATGGGTATTGTCATTTGTCATTGTAATATTGTCATTGATATTTCGGTGAACTGAACTTTTTTCTGTCAAAGTTTTTGGAGGTCAAATTTTGAAGGCTAAAAGGTAACATTTTTAAATAATTACTGAATAATTAGTCATTGTAGTCTAGTAGGTAGTGTGTTGGCTTATTAGACGTGAGGCCACAGTTCAAACCCCTGGTCAAACATCTTGATCAAAACAAAATATGAAAAAATAATTCTTCGGCGACTTTCTCTCAGCAGATTTCTGGCAAAAACTCTGAGAGTAAATAAAAATTTCCAATAAAAAGTTTCTAATAAAAATCTGTCGTTCGGAGTCGTCTTTAAATTGTAGGTCCCACCAACTTATGGATAAAATTAACACACACACAACATAAGTGGTGTTGCAAAACTAGGTTGTAATACTTTGTTCAGATATGTACTTTTATTGAGTCAATATTCGGTTAATTGAGTACAATATTTTAAGTGTTCAGGCATAATAATATACGCAGTTCAGCTGCTTATTCAATATTCATTTGACAGCTGGTAAACAAAACAGATGGTTGTTTCAACAACATTGTTTTTATTTTGTTTTTTTTTTTTGTTTGTCGTTGTTGACATTTGACAACTCAAAAGTGTTCGGTTAATTGTAATGTGCTCACTAAATACACTTATGACAGTGCTGCATTTTAAGTTTTACTCAATATTATAACAATTTACGTATTTATTGCGCAATTGTTAATTGAAACTTTATGTGAAATATTGAGCTTACGCAATAAAGGTATATATCTGAACACCGTAAAGCCTGTTTGAAGGGTTGTACTGACCGATTAAGTGTGTATGTTCCTTAACTAAAAAACAACACAGTTTATTGAACTTCATTAAATTTTAATTAAACAATAAGCCATTCGCCATAATTAAATGTCAAAAACAACAAAAACAATTTTCGAGTTTTCTGTCTGAATCCAATTTCAATGTTTTTAATGAAGACTTTTTTGTTTGTACTTGAAATTTAAATTCCATTTCATGTCATAATTTGTAAAAAAGTTTAAATTGTTTGTAAATGTTTAAAAAGTATCTCTTATGTGCGCTTATGCTATTGCCCCTTTAGAGCCTCAAATTGTTGAAATCTTTTGGTACTTGTACAAATTTAAAAAGTCTTGTTTTTTGTGTTCTAAGCACTTTGGCACATACAATTAAAAACGTCAGAAGGTTGAAATTAGGGTAAGGTCGACTTGAAGGCTATCTACACCATGTGAAAAATATTTTTTATGTGTTGCCGGCATTAATTTCAAGATTTTTCTATCAGATCTACAAACAATTTAATTTTTACAATTATGTCATGTGAAAATACTGCCACTAGATTCTCTAATTGAGTTTGATGTATCTTACTTTATAGTGGCCAACAAGTTGCAATAAACATCATCCAAATATTCACAGTATAGTCAAGATCAGACTTCAAGATCGTTTGTAGAATCGCAAAACTATGCAAATACGGTGTATATATCAAGATCCAGAAAAAATTTTGAAAATGTTTGAAATGAAAGTTCATTTGATGTGACAGGATATATAAAAAATAAGACTAAGCTGTTATACTCTTTAAATAATAACTACGGTAATTTGTGCCCAATTTCATCAAACGAAGTGTCAAACTCTTGACAAGAGAATGCACTTTAAGAATGTCTTCACTTATTGGATATGTTTTAATTAAATTTTGCAATTAAGAATGGCCAAACTTGAAAAAATAAGAAAATAAATAATATTTTCCAAGTTTACCCCATCAAACCTCATAACATATAAGTTTGAACAAAATCTTTATGTATACCGTTTTAAAGGCTAATCTTTCCCCTTTCTAAAACACTTTAGATTTTTAAAATGGGTTCAAACATATTTGGGTAATCAATAATTTTGTGTGAAAAGATCAAAAAAACAGTTTTTGTCAAATAAAACAAGTTTGGAGGGTTCGAGAAAAATAAAAAAATATTTTTTGAATTCTACTCAACTAACTGAACAACTTAGACTATGTTACTCGGGTGTATTTTCACTGTCGCACCGTGTAATTTAAGTATTTGAGGACGATTAAAACATTCTTAACTTCAAAATTTCGAAAATTTTGACGCACATTTTTACTTTCTCTAGAACTAGAATTTCTCTGGTTTGCAGTCGAGTATTTTAGCAACTATTAAACGAGGCTATCTTCATTTAAATATTTTTTTCTTTATTTCTTTAAATTTATTTCTTTCCATTCTTTTAAGGATATATGGCTGTCACATAGCATCGGCCTTAAGTTCATATGTATTTATGGATTTGATTTCATGGAAGTCCTACTGTAGCAGAATTAAGAACAAAAATCGTCCATCAAAATTTGATGAAATCGTTGCAATAGTTACTAAACTTTCTAAAGATATGTCGTATCGGACCAAAATTAAGTGAAGATGTTTTGCCCTAAAAGTTAGCTGAACGATATAACTACACATAGAAATGATAGGGATTTCTGAAAGATAGGGGGAAGACCAACTTATTTATTATTGTGTATATAAATAGATAGTTCTAGGCCTGTGTGTTAATTATCTTGTGTAGAAATGGAAGTACATGAAGTACAAAACTTGCAAATCGAACTCCGTCAAGATGATTGCTTTTATTGATTCCAATATTTTCTCAATTAAAAAGGCAACATGTGGTAAATGTTTTTAAAAGCATAAACTACTGTTATTGGTATTTGATCCCCAGAACTACAGCAATTACAAAGAAACGTTTGTTGCAATTACCAATTACCTCTAATTAATGTTGTACAGCAAAACTTTTAAAAACAATTTTTTAATTTCCTTTGTAAAACCTTATCTGCCGCCTTCGTAACACCAAGTTCACTGTGTTCTCCAAGTTACTGTGTTATAAAATAAAATCTAATATAGAAAGCTTCAGTTTTATATGTATTTTTCTACTCGTATGTACAAGCTGTAAAAATACCACCCACACATACTTCTATGAGTAAATGTCCCGTAACACATGTACGTAAAGCAGAAGAGTAGGAACTGTAACAATTTAACAAGAATACATTCAAACTTAATGCTTCAGTGTAAGGTATAGAAACAGAAAGATTGAGAGAGTGAGAGAAAGAGAGACAGAGGAAAAGAAATATTGAAGAGCATCTCTTATAAAAACCGAAACACTTTAAAAACTTTCGGTTCTTCTATTAAGAGCCACTTGTGCAGAAAGTTTTGTTAAAAAGAACACTGGACAAGAGTTTTTAAGCGTTGAATTATGCAAGAATCTATAGAAGATTGAAAAGAACAAAATTGTGAGAAATTTTAGGAAAAAATTTTTATTTGAAGAATAATTTTTTTTAATATCTCTTCTGCATGAGAAATAGGTTTACGAGTGAGGTACTAAAATTTTTTTTAAAGGATAAATTCTAAAAAACAGAAGAAATTTGAATTAAAAATTCTACTATTCTGCGATAATTTCCAATGAAACTATTCATTATCAAGTCAAGGTAAAGTGACAAGACAGATATTTAATTCAGAATTAATGATAAGAGAGGATGTGCTTTATATTTGGTGAGAGTAGGTAAATCTCTGCTTTACTTACTGTAAACTACTGGACCGTCTGTGAGGCTATACGTATACGAGACTTAAATTAAGGGACAAAAACAGTTCACATAGTATATCAGAAGTTAATGAACGCATGCTGAAAATCCGAATTAATGGGAAGAATATAAACTTAAAAACACAGTCTAGAGTAATAGGGTTGCCATCTCTACATACATACGTAACTTGTTATTACAACCCTTTAGTCAGGATTATGATCTAGTTTCTCACACCACTTATGTTGTGTTCGTTAATTTTATACATGAGTGGCAGGACATACAATTTAAAGGCGACTACGAACGACAGATTCCATGGCAATTTTTATTTACTCTCAGAGTTTTTGCCAGAAATCTGCTGAGAGGAAGTCGCCGAAGAAATATTTTTTCTTATTTCGTTTTGATTTCTGACCTGGCGTTTGAACTGTGGCTTTACGTCTAATTAGACGTATTAGACTACGGAGAATTCCTATACAGAAGCTTTTCTCCTGTTGTTGACAACACATTCTCTAGATTTTGAAGATGTCTGACTTGGGGTTTGAACCGTGGCCTTACGTCTAATAAGCCTACACTCCACCTAATAAATTACGGCGACTATAAAAATCAAAATCTATTCGCATAAATCGGAAATCGTTGAGGAAACGCTGCAGATTCGAGTTAATGGCCAGAATTGAAACTTTTGAGTGTCTAGGGTAATAGGGTTGCCATCTTTTGTTACATAAAAATAAAGCCTCGATGACAATGTAAAGGATTGTTGTATTGCCTGTAGTGATGACCAGTTTTGCTAATTGAGCCCTACTCTTTACCAAGAGTATACGTACTTGAGCTTCCTGTGATGTTTGTTGTTAACGTTAACCTCTCTGGTGTTTGGCAGTCAGGGGTTTTCTGGATACATTCTTCGAACGCAGATTGAAGCCATTTATTTTGTAAAATTCGTAAGCCATGACGAAATCATAGATTGCTGGTAGTCTTAATCAAGCAGTTTAAACGTTATCCCATTCCTCAGCACATAAATTCAAATTAGTATGTGTTACTTGAAACCATTAACCTGTGAATTAAACAAATCAATACAATTTCCTTTGTAGGATACATGTTCACATAATTTCTAACACATACATATCATTCTCTATTTATATAATTACTTCAGTAGCATTTATTTTAATTAAAAGACGTCTTCAACAAAAGAACAATATACTGATACACCCACTGAGTATTGTTTTATTGCTTTGGCATTAGAAAGAACATTTTGTATCCTTTGG
Source organism: Sarcophaga subvicina (assembly GCA_936449025.2). Lineage (NCBI taxonomy): Eukaryota > Metazoa > Arthropoda > Insecta > Diptera > Sarcophagidae > Sarcophaga > Sarcophaga subvicina. The sequence continues at coordinate 106,856,831 of OW388083.2, read as the reverse complement.
CAATCCTTGTAGAACTTAATAAATATTTACCTCTTAATTATTTTACTTTTAAAAGAATAAGAAATTTCTTATATGAGCATTAGATTTAATTGTTAAAGGAATCAAATAAATTCATTAAATGCTTACTTTGTAAATCCCCTTTTTTCTTTTAATGGCTGCCGGGTAAATACGAGCAGAAGGGAATTATCATGAATATTTATAATATTATTGTGGTAAATATGAATGTTGTTTGTGTTTTTGTTGTTGTTTCATCACATATTAAATTTTTATTTGTAAATTATTTAATTACTTTCTATATTTAGAAATATTATATACTACGCTAAATAAATTTATTTATGAATACAATATTTCATTTGTATTATTTTTATAGATGTGACGAAATTGACGAACAATTCCAAGCAGGCTTCAAAATCTGTAAATTTAGTTGGAAAGGTATGTAAATTATAGTGTTGCTGACAGCAAAGGTGAAATATATATATATTATTATTATTAATTAGTTATACTATGTTCAGACATGCACTTATATTGAGTAAATCGCAATAAACGGCATTATTGATCTCAATATTTCATATAAAATGTCAATTAATTATTGTTCAATAAATTCATAAATTGTTATAATATTGATTAAAACTTGAAATACAGCACGTTCAGTGAACATATTACAATTTTCCGAACACTTTCTATTGATATTTGACAACTCTAATATTAACAATGGCAAACAAAAAAAAAAAACAATGTTGTTGAAACAACCAGCTGCTTTGTTTACCAGCTGTCAAATGAATATTGAATAAGCAGCTGAACTGCGTATATTATTATGCCTGAACACTTAAAATACTGTACTCAATTAACCGAATATTGACTCAATAAAAGTGCATGTCTGAACATAGTATTAGATGGTTAAACATTGTGTTAAATTGAAGAGATTGAAGAGGTTGAAAATTAAAAACAGAATAGAATTCAAAAACTTTTTCTAGAGCTGAAATATCTTCGACAAAAAAACTTTCGTTTAAATTTTAAATTTTTTCCGGAACCATTGAAGCGGTAATTAGCTATTTTTGGGCCCGACTTTGTTGATTGTCTTTGCAGAAGAAAAATCCCAGAAGCATATTATGTAAACGATAACAAATGTTTTTGAAATCACTCCAGCGCTATTATTCGCTAACCTTGACTACCTTCCCTTATAATTTGGTAAAACAAACATCAAACAATTTGGATAGCCCTATTGACTATACCATATGCATTCGACCCCAGCTTTATAACAAATATACAGGAAAGATGCTTTTATTATATACATCTTCCTGTGAACATCATCCAAGTATTCACAGTATAATCAAGATTACATGTCAAGATCGGTTGTATAATCTTGAAACTATGCAATTACGGTGTATGTATAAAGGCTGTAACATCGACTACTTGAACATCCATTACATATTTTATATTATTATAACCCTTTAGTGAGGATTGCGACCTAGCTTTCCACACCTCCCATGTCGAGAGTGTTAATTTTATCAATGACCAGCGGGATCTACATTTTAAAGTCGACTCCGAACTAAAGATTTTTGAGAAAGTTTTCGTGACAATTTCCTTTTGCCCAGAAGACTATTGAGAGGAAGTCGCCGAAGAAATAGGCTCCACTCGAGGGTAGTAAGCTAACAAGCTACTTGTATACATAGCTGCCAGATTTGACGATTTACGCCCTCATTTTGACGATTTTTAGAAATTAAAAATTTGCATTATTTAGTACATTAAAAGCCGCTTTAAGCCACTTTAATTATTATATTTTTAAGTTACTTTCGAATACCTGTGATGATTTTTCTGTATTTTATTCCTTTTTAAACCCTTAAAAGACAAAATATTAGAGCTCCTAAATAACCTCGTAGTTGTCTAATATTACCATCGGGAGAACAAAGGCAAGCGCTGTTATTTTTGTTCGTACGACCAACACTCGGGGGATGGATGGCATTGTGTTTGGAACTATACAAAATATGTTATTGGAAGAAAGAAAGAGAGAACAGCGTTTATGGACACTATACCATAAGTAACAGGAAAGACCTCTGCAGGAATTGAATTCCACATACGAATAGTCCGACTAAAAAACGTACTTTTTCTGTAATGCAGTGTGCGATCCACTGGCCAATCGACCACATACGGATGTCCTGGCCGAGAAAGACGAGCTTTACGTAGGAATATATGATTTTCGGGAACAATTCCCCTTATTTCTTTCAAGCAAAATTCTTTTGTAGTAGTGATAGAACAGTGAAACACAAACCACATTGCAACGATGCACCAATGATTCAATGGAGTTGTATACACTACCGTCATTAATGAGCTGCTACAACCTCTCCTGTACACGGTCGAGAAACCTCAAAATAGGCGTTGAGGCACCGACCTCATAAATAGTATAAATAAAATCTTAAGAAGGAACTGAAGGAACTGAAAAATGTGTCGGTTGCAGCCAACATTACACTGAATTTTCATGCTTGGAATGTCAAGAGCTTCTGGCTCTTTAATATTTACACCACCCATAGATTAAGATGATGCAATATTATTGCTGCGCTTATATGTCAATAAACAACACTGGGATAGATTGAATCTTAAAAAATTTTTTCCTGAAAATTATATAAAATTTCTCCATTTTTGGAAAAAAATTACTAAATGAAGATGAGGGACGCTAGCTATTAATATCTAACAAATTTTTTTAAATGTTTTATTTTTGAACTCAGATATGTACATTGTACGTACATTGACTTTATATGTTTTACTACAATAGAAATAATTTTGGTTTTTAAAAACTTAATTTGATTATTTATTTTTATCTGACGATTTTTTGACGATTTCAATAAACATCTTTGACGATTTTGACGATTTTTTCTCAAATATTTGACGATTTGGTGCATCAATTACCTGGCAGCTATGCCTGTATAACTATGGTGATTGAAGAATATATACATACATATCGTCCAAAAGCCCGGCGGCCGTTAGACTCGTGGCAGGGTGAACACAATCGAAGATTTTCAAGAAAGCGGAGAAGGCAATAGTTAGTCATACAAAAGATATGGGTTTCCGTAAATGGAGATAGAGAAGTGAATAATATAGCTGTTGTATTTGCTAAAGCTGTTACAACTACTAGTTTCAGAGAATTTGGTCCACATGCGATCGTTACGATTTATATCCAATTTCTTCATTTCCAAGAGATTTTTGACGGTTGTGACAATGTGCTCTAAAATAATGATACATTAAGATGGTATCAAATGTATGGGTTCTAAGAAATTTGAAATAATTTAAAAGAAAAATTTAATAAATGAAATAAAATTAAATTAAAGTCAACTAACAAAATAAATAAAAATGAATTAAATAAACAAAATACATTAAAAGGTAAAAATTTAATTTTTAATTTTAATCCCAGCTTATAATAAACTTCACAAGAGCATTAAAGAGTTATTAAGAAATTGAAAAGTTCATCTAATTTCCTTTCAGAATAATTCATAAAAAATCTATTTGAAATTTTTAATTCCAGAAGATTTGTGTTTTCAAACATTTTGAGTGATTTATTTTTACGTGATGCAAACGCAGGCTCATTTGGTACGAGACAAATAAATCCTCCACTTTAAAGAGAATTTTAAAATTTCAATCATATATTCATGTACATATACAGTGAGCGTCAAATGAAACTGTACATTGAAAAAAATATACATTAATAAATAACCGTTATTTTTATTTTAAAATTGTTTTTCTTTTTGTTTTTAAAATTGAAACAAAAAAATAAAAAATTACAAAAAATTTCGAAATATTGTCAAATTTTTTCGGGCACTCTCCTTAAGTGGTAAAAGTTGAGTTTGATGATTGTTAAAATTTTATTTTTAGTGTACAGTTCCTTTTGTCGCTCACTGTATGTAAATGTTGATGAATAAATTTAAATAAAACATGAGTATATGATTGTAATATTTTATGTATGTCTGTTATACTCAAAGTAAACTTTTTCAATTTTCTTTTTAAGAAATGATTCACAAACAAAATCTTTATTAAGACGGAAGGCTCATAAGCAAAAGGGCAGATGGAAATAAATTTTGCTCATTTATAGGTAAATTTCGAGATGTGTAAGAAGTCATAAATTTAACGTGAGGTATAGAACAGTTTATTCTAATGTTAATGAAAAGAATTACATTAAAAAACATTAGGGTGGTAATTATTTCATAAACATTCTGATTAAATGACAAATAAAATAAATTTTGAAGATTCATTACTAAAATAATACTGTTACGTTTTTACCTTTTAAAAACGTTTAAAATATGAGTTCGTAGATTGCAAATAAAATAAAAATAAATTTGTGTTTAGTTTTAATTAAAATTCTTTATTATTCGCACAATTCTGTGTGCCATTGTTCACAACTTTATGTAAACAACAACAATTGCTTTGTTTGTTGTTCTTCTTTACACTCCTTTACATAAACAATAACAATTATTAGACAATTGTTCGACAGATCTTTGTAACGGAGATTTTCAAACCATGATTACTCTCTTCAAACACACCCGCGTCTTCACACAAGATTGACCGAATTTTACTAACTCCTCCGTCGCCTCCTTTGCCTTGCCTTTTTTATGGCAAAGTAAACAGTCTGATGAATGTTCTTGAAGGCGAACGTTCATGACTTCGCTTTCTCTTAATCTCTATAAATGTAAACATCGTTGTTTACATTTATTATCGTAGTGCTGTTGGTATATTTTTGTTTCTTGTTTACCATTTTTATGCTGGTGTTTGTTGTTATATTAAGCAGTACGATAATTTGTAAACAGGTTTGTTTACTGCATTGGTTTGTTTTTGTAGCTTTTACGTTAGGACTAGAGAGGCTACAATATTATTCAAGTCGCCGTAGTTTTCCAAGTAGTGTGGTGGCTTATTAGATGTGAGGTCACGGTTCAAGCTGCGGGTCAGACATCTCCAACAAAACAAAAATATAAAAAAATATTTCTTCGGCGACTTCCTCTCAGCAGATTTCTGCCAAAAACTCTGAGAGTAAATAAAATTGCCATGAAAAGACCTCAAAAAAATCTGTCGTTCGGAGTCGACTTTAAACTGTAGGTCCCACCACTCAAGTATAAAATTAATACACACAACATAAGTGATGTGTGAGACTAGGTCGTAATCCTGATTGATGGGGTGTAATGAGCAACTATGTATGTAAGTATGTATGTTTTAAAAACCACCTTAAACCCATGGTTTGCCTTTTTGTTAAATTCATAATTATGCTCCAATAAAAATTGCGGCAACTAAATACCATTCAACTGGTCTTTGTCTTTGTATATACAACCATCACTATCAGAGATGAGACCCACTGTGAAAATAAGTAAAAAAATAAAAAGGCTTGAACAGTATTTTTTTGGTTTTTGTTATTACATTTGCTGCCTTTATTGCTTCTTAAATGAAGTCAATATTAAACGGAAAATAATGAAGAACCATCATTAACCCTCTTTTCTTAAATTAATTGGTGTGAACAAAAGGAATTGTAAAGGATTGAAAAGGATTCTAAAGGAAAAAGCCTCCAATTTCAAAGTAATTCGCTTTTGCTTTTTCTTTTTCTTTTTATACGAAATATAATCAGTTTAATAGGATGTTGACATAATCATTAAAGGCTTCTCTATTGTCCGTTTAAAGGCTAGAAAAAAGTAAGAAAAGGAAATTTCTCAAATAGGATAACAAAGGACAACAAAAATAAATTGTAAATGTTCAAAATTGACTGACTATGTGGTACCCTAAGGAAAATTATTGTTTACCTTTAATTATGCTTGCATTTGTGCTTGAAATTAAGCTCGAATTTATATGAAACTAACTTTATTTAAAGATGGACTTATTGCTGGTGAAGAGACTCGAGACTAGGCATAAAAATAATCGAAATACAGTGAGCATCAAAAGGAACTGTACACTAAAATACTAACAATCATCAAACTTAACTTTTACCACTTAAGGAAAGTGCCCGAATAAAATTTGAAAATATTTCAAATTTTTTTGTAATTTTTTTTGTTTCAATTTTAAAAACTAGCAAATGAAACAATTTTAAAATAAAAATAACGGTAATTTATTAATGTATATTTTTCTTAATGTACACATTCTTTTGACGCTCACTGTATGCAGAGTAGTTCAAATATTATTATGGCAGTGTAGGACAAGAAAAGTAATTCAGGCTTGATTGCTGAATTAGAATTGTTTAGATTCATTTGTGTCAGTGTCAGTGTCACAAACCTAACCTTAAAAGTAGTATTAAATTTAAGACCATGTAGAGAGCACAGATATCACTGAAGCAACATTAATTACAGTCCATTAAATCAGGTCCTTTTTAGGCATACTTTTTCTATGAAAGGAAAATTTTTATGCTTTAAATAAAAATAATAATAATTGCTAACAACTTTTTTTCAAGGTTTTGTGTAAAATAATCCTTTTTTTTCTGTGTAATTATTGTCAAATATAATGGAGGAGAGAATAGGATTTTCTTTTCCACTTTTGTCCCGAATTAAGTATTGGTTAAGAGCCTTTAGTATGGCTTCTGTTTTCAGTGATTTTCATTTAATATGAATACATCATTAAAAGAAATGTAAAATTTGAATTTTATCAACGACAATGATAACATTTTAACCCTTTCATGCCCGATGTTGCCTATAGGCAACATTGTACATTTTTGTTCATAAATTCCGTAATTTTTAATTTTTTAAAACAATTTATTTTTTTGCAATCAAACTTGGTTAAAAACGTGTAAAACCAGAATACGTAGGAGTCTAAATTTAATATCACTTCATATTTAGGCCATGACTAACAAACACATGTCCTTAAAAAAATTTTAGCTCTGGCCCAAAAAATTCGGGCATGAAAGGGTTAATTTATTTTTTTTACAGAACACAGACAAATAAATCAGTCTGTATTTACTAAAAAGTTCACAAATTCATTAATTAAATAAATTAAAATTAAAGTCATTTTATTTGAGATAGTCTGTAAGGCTATTAAGTCTGTCTTCAGTATTTTATCGATATGTACTTCGATAACCACCAGAATATTTTAAATCCTTAAAATTTAGTAGCGAAATCTATTTAAGAACTACTTAGAAGAAGTTTTTGAAGTCAATCAGTCGCCGTAGTCTATTAGGTAGTGTATGGCTTAATAGGCGTGAGGTCACACTTCAAACCCTAGATCAGACATCTCCGACAAATCGAAAATATGAAAAAATATTTTTTCGGCAACTTCCTCTCAGCAGATTTCTGGCAAAAACTCTAAAAGCAGTGGTGTCTGGACTCTGGTTCACGGATCTGAAAAACAAGTCGGTTAATTCCGGTTTTTGTTCCGGTTCGGGTTCGGTTCAAACCCTTGTTTATAAAAATACATATAAAAATTCGTCAAAAATTAGAAAAAAAAAATCAGCAATTCTTTTTAATTTTTTTTTTCAAAACGTCAGCCAATTCTCATTATCAGAAATCATCTTTAGTTCCGGAACGCGTTCCTGTCCAAAAAGGAACTACCGCAACGACGTTCCGGAGCGTTCCGGCTCGACAACACCGCTGTCTAAAAGTAAATAAAAATTGACATGAAAAAGTTTTTCATTTAAACCGCAAGTCCTGACTGAAGGGTTGTAATGACCAATTATGTATATATGTGTACATAACGCTATCTTAAAGCAACTCTCTCACCTTATTTTTTTTTATGATTTGTTAATCAAGATTTTAAAGTTAAGCATTGCCTTTGCCTAGAAACAATGCCGCCTGCGATCATGTAGAGGGTAAAGAGGTTAGGTACTTAGCTAATTGAAAAATTCAAAAGGTGGAGCTGCTTGATTTTCCTATGTTTGTTAGATTGGTTGAATCAAATTTCCAATCAGCTTAAACGTCAAGTAGTTTAGAGAGATTCTGCTGTGATGAATACCGTATCACCCATAATCACCCGTAATCTCGTCTTTCTAGTTTACCAGATTGAGGCATCTGGGGAGGTGATTCGGTTTGTGCACGATATTTCTGGTATGCCCTGTTTATGGATAATGCCTTTGTTTCTAGCGTGCATCCACACAGAAAGTGTTTTACGATCTTATTTTCGTTTGTTTCACCTCTGCTACGATGTTGATCTTTATGCCATGTTTTATGGATACGTACCTATTACTGTAGCTTAAGAACGTTTATATTAAAGCGTTATTCAGGCCACCTGGAATTTTCCCTTTCTGTGGTCGTGAATGCTTTATTTTAATATATTTCTGCAATGACACCACTAAGGTTTGGATCTCTTACGAACTATTTCGTCCACCCGTTCATTCCCATAGAAATTACGATACCTAGGAATGCAAAAAGTTGTCTTTCCATACCAGAGACACAATGTGTTTAATTTACCCGCCTGAAGGTAGTCGTACGTGATCTACGGCCAAAAAGTGTAGCCCAGCTGTGGTTATTCAAATTACTTTCGACAGACGAAACTCCAGAACCCATAAACCTTAATATAGATTGACATAGGGGGCCACATAGATTTCATTCCTGTTCTTACATTGAATTGTGTACCAAAGACGAGTTTGAGAGTGTAATTGTCGGACAGAAGGTGCAGTTCGCTCAGAATATCGGCAAGAATTCAAGCATGAGGATATGATCATATGGACCAGACCATTTGCTCCATACTTCAGTGTTGAAGGTCTCAATCTTGCTGCCTTACACTTCATTTCAGTGTTGCAAAATTTAAATTTTGGAATAGTACTGAACTATAACTGAAAGAGTACCTTTTTCCATCAAATGGTACTTTTATAAAAATTTTTTATTTATACTTAATACACGTACGGAATGGAGTAGAAAAACTAACGACTTATACATGTTCCTCATATACAAAACAAAAATAGTTGATTCAAACGTAAAAGTCCCTTTTAGTCAAATATCAACGGAACGTAACGGAGTGTACGTTCATTTCGGCAACCGTTCTCATTGCTTTTCGTATTCTAAAAACGATCATATATACATACGTTGCATGGACGATGGGCTAACCGGGGCTAAAGACCTTTACCATTATTTTGAACTGTTGCTAACCCCATTAATAGTTGAAAAGCGCAAACCATAAAATCTGTAATAATAAAAAAGTACTGAAAATGTAGTTTTGATATGCAAAAGTACTGAAAAAAGTACTAAAGTATTGAATTTTTTTAACATTGCTTTACTCTATCAAAACTTTTGTGAGCCTTAGAAGCACATAACCCCAGTGAAATCGATACTGGCCGATGTTTAAATTGTAGTCAATAGTCTGATGATTGTGATTGTATCCGTCACCGGCTTCTACGTCAATGCAAAGATTGTTCCGACTCCATCCATGTACAATCTAAGCTGTTACATGTTTCGAATGAATTTAATGAATTGCTTACAGACCTGTTGAATATAATTTTGTTTATTTTCTCTTTTCTTTTCTTATTTGTTTTAATTTGTTCTACAATCTGTCTTGCTGCACTTTCTCTCTTTGCACAATGTCACCATATCACAACATCACACATTAATTGTTATCATTACGAGAGTAATTAAAATGACAAATTAACACATGTTTTTGCTAAGTTTTCTTTTGTTTTGTTTGTGTTAAAAAGTTTTATAAAAACTGCTGATGCGTTCATGACATGATTAACAAATGATTCAATGACTCTCAGTAATTTTGATAATAAAGAATGAGTCTAGACAGGCATTTATGTACATGAAGGGTCGTATGTTAAGTGTAAAGGCAAAGGGGTTTTCTGTTTGGAATTGTTTGGAAACTTATACGTTAGATGATGCCATTTTGCAAAACTATTTAATTAAAGTTTAAGTTTAGAGTAGCTTTAATGAAATATTCGTATTTAATGTTTTACTTAAATAATATGTAACTAATTAAGGATCAAGAATCAAGGTCTTAGCAAAAATCTTAATCTGTGCCTATTGCCACAAGGCAATATTGTTCTTCTTTTCATGTAGCTGAACTGTATATCTGCAATATTTCGCGATATCTATGTCACCACTCCTTTAAATGTAAATTTTTTTTATTTTAAATGTAAATTTATCTATCCCTGCTTTTCTTTCAGAAAATATTTAATTAAGTTGAAATTAATCTTTAAATATTTTTATTCTTCCTTTAAATTTTCTGGGAACCCCTCCAAAACTTTCAAGGAACACAATAAAAAAGTTTTCTTTTCAAGTTCTGCTTTCTACCACAGCAGGATGAATTTAACAACAATATTTTGTAATAACGTGTGTAATAAAATACTTTGTCATCATCGTAATAATAATAAATATGAATAACAACAACAAAAGAACAAAAAACTTTTATTTGCCATACATTTTGAAACTTTTTGTGGCAATAAAAAAAATTTTTTATGTTCCTTTGAAATATTATCGACGCGTCGTTACGTTTTTAGTAGTAAAAGAGGTGAGTTTGAGGGAAAAATTAAACTAAAAAGGATTTCAAATTTTGAATATTTCCATTTGAATTACAATGAAAATATTTTGTTTGCTTAACGTTTGCCATTATATTGTTAACAAATGATTTAATTCGTACGAAATTTTTTAATTTTTTAAGCGGAAAAGTTAGAAAAATTATTGCTATCAATACAGACATACATACATAATTCATCATTACAACCCTTCAGTTAGGATCACGACCTAGCTTTTCACACCACTTATGCTGTGTGTGTTAATTTTATATATGAGTGGCGGGACGTGCAGTTTAAAGTCGACTCCGAACTACAGATTTTTTTGAGGAACTTTTCATGGCAATTTTTATTTACTCTCTCAGAGATTATGCCAAAAATCTGTTGAGAGAAAGTCGCCGAAGAAATATTTTCATACTTCATATTGAACGACTTGTCTGATCCAACATACCACCTACTAGACTTCGACGATTTCAATTCCAATCACTTGGGAAAATAAAATTATTCGTTTCAAAATTGAGAAATAATTTCACAGAATTAGGTGTCCGGGAAGTGTGTTAGATTATTAGCGTGAGGGTCTAGTGTTTAATTCCCACCAGCAAAGTAAAATTATTTGTTATAAAATGGAGAAATAATTTCATAGAATTAAGTGCCTTGGTAGTCTAGTGGGTCGTTTACTAAGCTATTAGCGTGAGGGTCGTAGGTTCGATTCCCATCAGAGACTCTGGTCTGTTACACTTCATCGAATATAATTATATGGACCATATGCTACATATTCCACTTTTGAATGTCTTAGTCTCGCTTGGTGCACATTACCCTAGTGAAACCAATACTGGCCGATAGCCAGTGGTCTGATGGTCATGACCTTATCGGTAACCGGCCTCCACGTCAATGCATTCAAAGTGCTTTTAGTTTTTGTTCTGATACCATCCATTTACCAGTCGCCGTAGTCTAGTAGGTAGTGGGTTGGCTTATTAGACGTAAAGCCATGGTTCGAGCCCCAGGCCAGACATCAAGACAAAATACAAAAAGTATTTCTTCGGCGACTTCCTCTCAGCAGATTTCAGGCAAAAACTCTGAGAGTAACTAAAATTGCCACGAAAAAAGTTTCTCAAAAATCTGTCGTTCAGAGTCGATTTTAAAGTGTAGGTTCCACCACTCATGTATAAAATTAACACACACAACATAAGTGATGTGAGAAAATAGGACGTTGTACAATGGGTCAATGCGACCTCCGGGTACTGTACCTATCTTAATTGACAAGTACACATCCTCTGACCTAACCTAACCTATCCATGTACCACCCACGCTGTTATTTTTTTTTAAATTGAATAAAATGCTCCACAGTTCTGTGTTGAATACAGTTTTCTTTTCTTTTCTTTTCTTTTTTATTTCCTTTAATTTGTTCTACAATTTCTTGCTGGACTTTCTCTCTTTACATTTTCACTACACCGAGGAAAAGGTCTAAGCTACTCAGCTTGTAATAATTATAGTATAATTTGTAATTTACTTTTATAACCGCGAAATGGATAACCCTTTATCTAACATAACGTTTTTGAATCTTCTTGGAAGCATATGTCTTCCACAAACCGTTTCTGCCTTGTTTCCGTTTCTTTAATCAATTTTTGTGGTGCCAGCTAAGCAAGTGATTGGTTTGGGCTGCTGTCTATCGTTGCTTAGAAACAATTAAGCGCAAAATTTTGTTACGTACTGTACAGTTTTTTTTAACATTTTTAGCTTGAAGCATATCTTAATGCGTTGTATATAAACTAAGCATTTAATGAGCGCTACTTTCCAAACCCTGCTATAAAATTTCAAGCATTTCCAAATGCATTAACTATGAATGAAATGTAAACCTTTACAGGAGAAAATATTTACAGGAGGAAACATTTATTTATTAACACAGATACATAGATAAAGACGAGCAAAGGGTTTTCATTTACCACTTGAGTATGTATGTAAACGAAATAACAACAAAAAAGAACATGTAAACTAATAAACTACATATACATTATATGTAAGAGTGTGTAAGTATGCGTGTTTGTGTAAATGTGAATGCAAAAAAAAATTAATTAAATTCGTATAACAATGTAGCTGGCTGAAGTAATAACATTAATTAAATATTTAATTAAATTAATAACACAATGCATTGATGAATTAATTAAATGCGGTGGGGGAAACAGTGTAACAAGTTTTAAAAACGTCTCTTAATGGCACGATAGTGATAACCATCCTCTTCTAATGTGGCTGATTCACCATTCTCAGGTCCCTCCACCTCTATGTCACCTTCTCCTTCTTCAAGGGGCAGCATGTTTTCGGGTATGGGCAGTATACCCGGCGCTAGTTCGGGTATTTCATGGGGTATTTTATAATGATAGCCATCTTCTTTGAGCTCTGCAGTGTCTTCAATGTGTTCCGTTTCGTCTTCTGCTTCTTCGCCGTATGGTTCTGGTTCTGGATGTTCTGAAGCTTTAGCTAAAGGCTCGCCTGGAACTTCGGAGTAATCTTCTCCGCCATTTTTGGCGGGCGGTAAATATTCATTGGATGGTGAGGGAGGTTCGGTAAGCTCCTCAGCCTCTTTGATTTCAGGTACGGGCGGTAAGTACTCATTGGTAGGTGGTTGAGCTTCAGTGGCAATTTCTTGTTCTGGCGGTAAATATTCATTGGTGGGTTGTATGGGTTCAGCATGTTTTTCAATTATTGGAGGCAAATATTCTCTTGTGGGTTCAGCTTCTTCTTGAGGTGGCAGATAACCATTGTGTGGTGTTATGTGATTTCCATTCAAATGGGTAACATCACGTCTTAGACGTTGTGTTGGCATAAAAATTGAAGCATTTGCCAATGCAATGGTAGATAATAAAATTAAAAAGAGTTTCTAGAAACAGAAAAATACGAAATTATTATTTGTAAATAAAACAAAAACAAAAACAAAACGAATAAAATTATTAAATAAAAAAATATATTCATCCGTTACCATTTTGTCTTGTATGGCAGCTGATGTTGTGTACGCTTCGTCATCAACTTCTTAACTGTTAAATCACTGCTGAGATAATGTTGATTTCCAATTGTTAAGATTTTCTATTTATATAAAAAATTAACACAATTCATTAAATTGCGTTCATGGCAGTCTCAAACAAACCATAAATATTACAACAAAAAATAAAATAATAAAAAATAAAAGAAGAAGAAGATAAAAAAACAACAACAACAAAAAAATCAATAATTGTGAATAGAAATAATGCCTGCCTCATCAAAAAAACATTCGAAATCAAAAACCACATTCAGTTTCTGTTTGTTGTCTGTTTTAAGCAAGCGCCAGTTGTATCAGACTTGTTGTCTCAAACGTCCATTAGGCTTGCAATCGAACATATGCCAACAACACAATGCTCACAGCAAGAATTGCCAGAAAGACGGACGGACGTATGTTAAAACCAAAGTTGAATCACTTGTTAATAGCTGCTAAGAGCCAGACAACAAAATTCTTAACCCTGGTCAGTAACACTTCAGACATGGATGGCGTATTGAAATCGGATGGCCAGTGCGTGGAGTGGAAGCACTTGAGTTTTAAATTAACAAATTAAAGTGTTCAAATTGAGTATTAAATTACGTGGAGAATATAAATAATACCCTACGTATCACCAATAATGGTTTATTAACAGAAATGAGCTAAAAAAGTATTGGAAAAGACGAAAATCTAAAATCTATTTAACTTACGGCAAGAAAATGGTTTCAGCATACATATATTGATTCCATATGATGTTCAAATCAGCCTTGAAACTGGAGTACAAGTAGCCATTGTTAATTTGACATAGCCAGTGATAGCAAATATACTGATTTCTTAGACGTGAGGCTACAGTTCAAACCCCAGTACAGGAAACAATAAAGGACACAAAGTAGTAGCAATACAATCAAACTGTTAAGCCTTCATCAAGGTTAGTATAGACAGACAGAAAATAATCATACTTTACAGAAGCCCACATCAGTCTGAACAATTCAGTACAATGAGCAGACGTTTAAATTTACCGGAAAGGGAGTATCCACATCATTAATTGAACCAGATTCTTGCTGTGAAATAAAAAGAGTAGTTTTATCCTTGGCACAAGGGTTTTAAAAAGGAGTGATACGGGATTAAGACTTTTACAGGGTAAAATAATGGGAAGCATGCTCTCTGGCTAGCATGAGAATATTGGTATTCCTCCAAGCTCTCTATGTAGTTTCTATAATGAGGCTGCATATTTGGAGTACGTTTGTATGTAATATGCATGCACCAAACTGCATATTTGGCGTAGTGTATTCCAGAAGGAGTCTTATCAGTCCCTAGGCCAGAATCCATCTTTATTGAGTGTCGAGCAGTGAAGTACAACAGATCGTCTGGTTGCAGTCTAGTAGGCAGTGTGTTGGCTTATTAGATGTGAGGCTACAGTTCAACAAAACGAAGTTTAAACAAATATTTCATCGGCGACTGTATCTCAGTAGATTTCTGGCAAAAACTGTGAAATATTCTCTTAAAAATCTGCCATTCGGAGTCGACGGAACTATAGGTCCCGTCACTTATGCATTAAATTAACACACATAACATGAGTGGTGTGAGAAACTAGGCCGTAATTCTGACTAAACAGTTGTAATGACCAATTATGTACATATACATATATCATACTTTCGAATTTAAGTAGATTAAAGTTATTTTAAAACAGGCTTTTATCTGGGCTTTATTCACAAGAACTTATTAGTCGGATTTTAATTTTATGGTTTAGATAGGGTTTTCAAGCTATAAGATTCATTTTAAATTTGATTTTTATTTGTTTTAACAAAGTTATCTTTTATTTTTTTTTCTTAACAGCTTTAAATGAAAATTTTTCAAATATTAGAGGGTGTATTACAATACATAACTGAAATTCACTACCAAATTATGCATGTTATGGATCATTATGCTCTTCCAACTGGGGGTTAAATAAGAAAGTTAATTAACTAGCTTGGATCTCCAAACTTGGTACAAGACATCAGTGTATATTTGTTCCACTTGCACGACATCATGTTATAGTGATTAGATTGCTAGACTACAAATTCAAGCAGTTCATATTCGAATCAGGGTATAGGAGAAACATTTTTTTATCATGCTTTTCGAATTTAAAAACAAATTTCAAGTAATTCACTCAGAAAACCCTTTGAATATAACATTAACTATGAAAAACATCGGAAGTTCACTATATTTTTACATAAAGTGTTTTTTCTAGGCACCTACAAGTGGGAACTCTATCCTCCTATTGCCTGTTGTCGGAGCAAAGTTATTTGATTACCTAGAAAAGTTGTGCATTTATTCATAGCAATATTTGTTTATTAAATTGTTCATTCCTATGTGCTGCTCTAGGCATGGAGTTTCTATCGACATTGTAATTATGTCTGTCGAAAGTATTTAATAATTTTAGGGCTTAACTGGAAGAAAGATAACCGTTAAGAAATGATAATATCGATAAGGTTAATTCTAAGATAGAGAGAATTCAAGTTGTTATGATATATACATTACTATATCTAGTTCTGTTATACATATGCTGAAAAAGCTTGTGAAGTCCGACAAGCAATTTAATATTATTCCCAAGTCTCCTGCAAACTCTGAGGACCGGCAAATATATGAAAGATGGAGGGACTGAGACTGAGATGGAGAGACTGTTAGCGTCTGGTGTATTCTTGAATAAAATAAAATTGATGACGATTGATAAAATGCAAAAGAGGACAGTATTTGCAGTGCTATGTACATACATACATACATAATTGGTCATTACAACACTTCAGTCAGAATTACGACCTAGTTTCTCACACCACTTATGTTGTGTGTGTTAATTCTTTTATAAATGGGTGGTGGGACCTACAGTTTAAAGTCGACTTCGAATGACAGATTTTTGAGAAACTTTTCATGGGAATTTTTTATTTACTCTCAGAGTTTTTGCCAGAAATCTGTTGAGAGGAACTCGCCGAAGAAATACTTTTTTTTTGTATTTTGTTTTGATGTCTGGCCTGGGGCTTGAACCCTGGCTTTACGTCTAATAAGCCAACACACTACCTACTAGACTACGGCGACTTCATTCACCGAAGCCTGTATTAATATTCGTTGTAGTACTAAAGGTAGACTAAGTTTATACACATAAGTTTTTACAAAGGTTTTCAATATACAGAAAGCGTCAAAAGAAACTGTACAGTAAACAAAAAATATATATTAATAAATTACCGTTACTTTTATTTTAAAATTGTTTCATTGCCAGTTTTTAAAATTGAAACCAAAAAAAAAAAAAAAAAATACAAAAAATTTCGAAAGATTGTAAAATTTTTTAGGGCACTCTCGTTAATTGGCAAAGTGGTGAGTTTGGTGATTGTTAGAATTTTGTCCTTAGTGTACAGTTTCTCTTGACGCTCACCGTATGGTTTCCACTTTTTTCTATTCTCAGGGCATTAAATGATTTGAAAAAATTTATCTTAAAATAAATAAGAGCCGGAAGAAACTTGCGGTCTTTTTCTTAAAAGGTTCCAGTTAAGAACTGCGTCTATAATGAGCATCAATATGATTAATAAAAGTATCGTATGACAAAGTAAAATCGATAATGACGATATAACTTGTGGTAGAATTGGCCGCACGTTAACGGAACATAATGGAACATATGTACGTTTCTAGAATGTGAATGGCAATGAGAACGATTATGGAATCTCATTTGCAATATTATGGTATGCTATAATCACTATAAAGACTGTTAAGTATTGCAATAAGGTAAAAAATTACCGGCTGTAACTAATAAAATAATTTAAAGAGCCTAACAAATATATTAAATTTGTTGCAAATAAATATTAACCAGCAATAATCAGTTATTACTTGGCATACATATTTATTTTCGTATCGCTTTGGAAACTCTTTGACGTTTTAAGACAAATTAACACTGTGCTAATAATATATAAATTATTCAACGATTTCTATATTGTTTAAAGTTTTGAAATAATTTATATAAATTAAACAAAAACCAATAAACATTTTAACACTTTAATTTTGTAATAAAAAAATTTAAAAGAAAAAAATTTAGTGGAAAATAAAAACTTTCAAAATAAAACATCGGGTTTTTAACGATTTTCAAGCAGAATTGAAATGATCTTGTCAGCCAGATGGTTTTAAAAACCACTAAATGGATAACCCTGTATAAGTTTTAATGATGACAGGCAAAGACAACACATTTAGCTTACTGTAGGGTATAGGATTGCTAGTTCCTTAACATTGTAGCCACTTAAGTGAGGTGCCACCACTTAGTAAAGACACTTAGAAATCGTTTTTTTGCTTGTCTTCATAAAGAAGTTTTTTTTTAAATTTAAAATGTTTAAATATTGAAACACTCTCAAGTGTTAATGTTTCTTCTGCATATAATAAAAGTTTAAATATTTATTCTTTTCATTTAAATATGAATCGAAAATATGAATTAAAAGGCAAACAGCAACACAATACAATATTTTTGATTCTTTTAAAATCAGTTCCTTCTTCTTATTGTTAGCAAATAAAAGATAATAAAAATGAATCAAAAATAGATAAATAAAGTGATGAAAATATAATTCAGTTGTTTGTTTTTGTTTGTCATACCTTTTAATAAAAAAACATTTTTTGATGAAAATAATCAAAATAAGAAAAATTCAATGTCATGGCATTTTTGATTGCAAAGCTTTAAATACCATATGTACAGTGAGCATCAAAAGAATGTGTACATTGAGAAAAAATATGTATTAATAAATTACCGTTATTTTTATTTTAAAATTGTTTCATTAACAGTTTTTAAAATTGAAAAAAAAATTGAAAAAATAATTCGAAAATTTGTCTAATTTTTTCGGGCACTCTCCTTAAATGTTAAAAGTCGAGTTTGAGTTGAGTTTTTAGCATTTAATTCTTTTGATGCTCACTGTATGTATGTATATTGTCTTCCCTTATAACGAGTGACGTTGCTGGTGATGAAGACAGCGATGATGAGGCTAAAAAATTTTATAAGCATTGTTGGCCCTGTTAAAAACTGAAGTCAATATATGTATGTATGTATACACATAATGTTTTTATTTTTTTTTTCTTTATGCAACAACACCATTAACAATAAAAAAACAACCAATAAGTTGAATAACCGTTTTGTTAATTATTAGTTTTAATATTTTTTATTTTCATTCATGTAATTTGTTTTGTTTTTTTTACAATTTATTCATCATGTTTCTGTTACAATTTTAATGTTGTTCATTACTGCTTAATTAACATAACGAAATTGTTTGTAATTATAATTAAAAAAAAAACAAAAAAATGTTATACATCACTTATATTGGATGCGTGGTAAAGGTTTTTTCTTTTCAAAATAATCAAGAACACTTGACCTTTACTTTGGCTTCAGTATTCAAGTGGTGACTTGTCAATTCATTCATATTTTTTTTGTTTTACAGAGAAACTTTTGAAATTTGATTAGTGGTTAACAAAAGAATTGTATACAAATATTTTTAATAATTCAAAGCGTTTTATACTGTTATTGTGTATAAATAAAGTTAGGTAGTCAAGTCTAACATCATGGTACTCTACTTTGAAACTGTAAGTTAAAAACTATAAAACAATATATCCCCACTAGGGATGCCAAACGGGATTGATTTTTAATAATCCCGGGATTCGGGATTTTGAAATCCCGATCCCGAAATCCCGGGATTTTTTGGGACAATTCGGGATCAAAAAATCCCGAAATATCCCGCGATTTCCCGCACAATCCCGGGATTTCGGGATTTTTTCTTAATAAAAAAAGCTAAAAACAATTGTTTTATTAAAAATTGCCATAATTTTTACACATGTTATAAAATAAAAAAACAGAACAAAAAGTAAAAAATAAAAATGATTCATCTGTGTCTCCACACATACATATACATATGTATAAACGCATTAGTGAAGAAATAAATACCTAGCATTTTAAGAACACTAATTAGTGTCCAAAATATATATATTAATTATATTCATTGTTTTAAGTAATTTTTTAAAAAGATCAAAGACTCTAATATTTAATGGAAGAGACTTAATTTTGATGCAAACAAAAACCTCTTTTCGCTGAAAAACATTTTTCGCAATCTACACTTGTGGGCAAAATGGTTTCAAGATAGCTATATGCAGAGGAAAGTATTCACCTCTAACACCTCGTGATGCAATCAAATCTATTTCTTTAGAAAGTTAATTGCCTAAACCATCAGCTGTATAAAAGATTTTATTGGACTTCGAGGGCAACGTTTAACTTTTTAACAATGGAAGTTGGGTTCTTATTCAGTTCGGTGTCGAGTAATATAGAATATTCACTTCATTGTTGCATGATACACTTGAAAAGCTACATGAGTGTTATTTAATGTAATAGTAAATAAAAAAACAATGCCGTAGACTCAATTTTTTTTCTTACTTTATAAAGTGTATATGTATGAATTTACAATCCCGAAAATTTCCGGGATAAGTTTTAAAAAATCCCGGGATTCGGGATTTGGGAATCCCGAAAATCCCGGGATTTTTTGATTCGGGATTTCCCGATTGGCATACCTAACCCCCACCTATTGCGTGTAGTGGTTCTTACTTTCCTTATGTTCCCATTAAGGTAGGTCAACTGTAAATAAATGTTGGATTTATAGAATTTTTGTTACGAGATTAAATTCATTAGAATGTCAGTTTAATTTCATCTGAATTAAATCCTTCTAGGATTACATTCAATACTATTTAGATACCAAATTTTTAAGCAGGAATGCTCAGTTGTAGTTCAATAATTTTGTTCCAAACACTGATGTAAAGAAAAACTCAAGGATATTACTTCAAAAACATTAAATGAAGCATCGCTAGAAGCAGAATTCATTATTCTATCTCATTAGAAAAAAAAATGGACATATGTGCTTCTTTCAAGTGGTTGACTAATTGCTCTAAATGACATCCACTGCCAACATGTGGCGGAATGACGATCTCAGTATTATTTTTGGCCTTTGTAGATTTCGCTAAGTAATTTGAAACGCATAGTGAACCGATCATTGCCGTCTAGAATGCCCATTAATTTACATTTACAGATTTCTAGCATTACACAACCAGCTGAGTATGACGTGTAAGCTTACAGAACATTGGAGGAAGACCTAGATATATATTATCACCACTAATGTCCTGTCCTGTTACTGTACTCGGTTATGCAGCAAGAAGTACCTATAAAAACACATCGTATGAAATATATTATGGCCATCAAGTTAGATCAAATACATGAGTAGCAATTGATACTGATAACCATCAAAGTTCGTAATGTTCAACTCGTAGACGTTCGACCATTTTGTTACCTGGTGAGTATAATAGCAAACAATATTAAAAATATTCTGGTCGAATATTATTTCCTAAAGAGAAAGCGAAAAAATAGCTTTGTAACTTAAATCAGCAACGAAATAAGATACTATACCGGAGGAGTCTGAAGGGCAAGTTGCCTATTCATTAGAACACTCAAGGTAACAGAAGGTGAACAATACTTGGCTACATGGGAATATTAGCAGAGGTCAAGGTTGATGAAACTGTTAGAATAATGGATGATGTTTCAGCTAAATAATGCCGGGTTTTTAATGCAGTGCAGCACTGAAACACTGGAACAATACTTAGCACCTGAGGCATCGGATGTGTCAGAGAAGCTTTCTTAATTGGCCATAACAACCCGATTAACGGATTTCGGCTTGCCGCAACACTTCCTTCCAGGAGGCTCTGCTTCTTGTACGCCTACGCCAGTTGGTCACACCAATCGATGGCAAGGCTTCCTCGATTTGGTGCTTACAACGCAAACAAGGTCGTCCTCTTCGCCGACTTCCGCAGATCCCCGCATCAAATACCCGTCTCGCCGGAGCATCTTCTCCATTCGAACAACATGACCGAGCCAGCGCAACCACTGGATGTTAATACGCTGCACAACGTCTATGCCGTTGAGGAGCTCATACAGCTCACTGTTCGATCGGATGCGGATATCATCGCCAACTCGTACTGGACCGAAGATCTTACGCAGTACTTTTCTCTCGAATACTCTTAAGGCTGCTGCATCGGTTCTTAATAGGGTCCATGGCTCTGCGCCATAAAGAAGCACGGGTAGGATGAGCGTCTTGTAGAGTATTAGTTCTATCGTACGAGAGAGGTCTCTGCTACTCAATTGTCTATTGAGAACATAGTAGCACCTGTTGGCAAGAGTGAGCCTGCGCTTGATCTCCAGACTGACGTCATTTTTGGTGGTAACGGCGAAGCCAAGATAAATAAATTCCTTGACTGTATCAAAAGTATAGTTACCAGCCGTAAACTGAAAATTTCTGATTGTGGTCAACGTGGCGACCTCCAGAACGATCCTTGTCTTGCTGTATTCAAGTTGACACGCAGCCTCCCCGTTGCCCCTCCTGGATGGCATTCTAGCACCCGCTAGATGTTAACTTATGCGTGCAGCGAAGTCCAATCCCCTGGACGTTAAATTTGGGTTGTGCGTAGGGCTTGGAACCCACCACGTAAAAACTTTATGCAATGAAAACCAAAAGTTTATGTAATTCATAAAAGATTAATTCGTCCTCACCACATCCAGTTATAAATTTAATATTAATTGTGGGATTATAAGGGTACACAAGAGCAAAACAAAAAGAGAAAATAATCAGAAAAATGGTACGAACTGAAAAGGTGACCACTCGATTATTTCAATTTAAATGATAATCCAAATACATGAGGAAAAACACACACACACACACATCAGCTTATAAAAAAACACACACACATTGATATGTTAAATGCTTGTGCAAATACTTGGATTTATAAACAATAAAAGCTAACAGAAGGATAAACAGTAAATATCCTCAACACAACTGTGGGTACACACTGCTGCTAAAACAATAATAACAACAACAACAAGAGTAAAAAAGAAAATATGTTAACTAATAACAGATATTGTTCATAAAACAACAACAACAGAAACCTAAACATAACCTAAATCCAATAACCACACTCTATGATGCTCATATGTTTTCTTTTGTTTTTCTATTTGTATTTATTTTTGTTGTTATTTTTTTTTTTGCTTTGCTGTTAAAAGCCAGTGAATAAATAATAAATAGAAGAAGAAGAAGAGAATAATGCCTACAGATCAATATAAATTCTGTAGATATTCTACCTTTTTTTTTCAATTGCCCTGCTGAGATGTATTTCTGTTCGATTGCCATTCTGTTACCATTCGTTTCTATTACCATTCTATACAAGGGCTTCTATTATGATAAAGATAATAACAACAAAATACAACAACAATAGACATCCTCTAGGGATGTTTGTTGTTTCTTCTTCTTCTTCTGTTTTGTTTTGTTTTGCTTGAAAGAGAATCAAGTTAAGTAGAGATTAGGAAACCATCAACTAAATTTCCGGTAGTCATGAACATGTTTCACAAGTATACCCCCCTATTGTAGCAACAATTTTAAAGTGTTTGTATGTATATATACGTATGTAAGTATGTATGTACAATGTGTGTGTAGGATAATCATGTTATTGTTATTGTTTTATTCAATAGGATATTACATTGGTATTAAGAGTGTTTAACGAAAATATTCATTAGAAAATATAAAATCTAGTCATGCACGCTGATATAAAATCTTGCAGGACCTATTGCCCTTAAAAAATTGAAATGAAATATTATTTGCTTGTTAAACCTACAGCTTAACAAAGGTATCCGGCTCAAAAACTTAAAACAAAGGGTTTATATAAACATAGTCTACCTATTAAGCCGGTAGTTAATTTTAAATACCTTGTTTACTGACTCAAAAAACACTTTAAGTTGTTAAAGAGAAGTAAGATGAAGCATCTGAAGCAATAGACATCCAGCATAACGAAAAATTGCAACAAGCTTTGATACAGTTAATGACCTTCATATAAACGCCAAAAGAATTCCACTCCATAAGTATTCCATGCCATTAGTATTCTACGCCATAAGTATTTCACACCATAAGTGTTCCATGAGTATTTCACGCCATAAGTATTCAACGCCATAAGTATTCCACTCCATAAGTATTCCACGCCATAAGTATTCCACGCTAGCCCGCTAATGTAACTGGCTTTGGCTTCTTCGAACATGATTCTTTTAAACCAGTTCGCAGCACTGACTCGTCCTATGTCGTTGGAGGGAAGTAATGCATATCCACTTATCACCGCAGTTTAAGCTCGGCTTTGCCTTCTTCGAACATGATTTGTTTAAACCAGTTGACCGCTCTCACTCGTCCTATACCTCAGAGAGGAAGTCATGTATATTCACTTATCACCCAAATTTGCACACTGCAGCATAAGCTCGGCTTTGTTAAGGTCGTCTCCGACAATTGTGCGCAAAATTTCATCAAACCGGGTCGGTGGGAAATGTAAAAACATCTGTGCATGTTAGCTTAGTACGATTTGCGGAAAATACTGCTATTGTTCGCAATAGTGTCGCAGAAGAGCTGTTAACTTCGATTCATCTTCGTGCTTCGTATAAGTGAACATCTAACGAACATCACTGATACGAATTTTGCAAAAAAATTTGTTTTTAAAAGCTTACAAGGTTCAATTGATTCAAAAGCTGAGGCCAACTGATAATTTTAGGCGAATGGTTGGTTAAACAGACAGAAGTAAATGCTAACTTTACAAAGAAAATCATATTCAGCCATTAGGCATACTTTCACCACAGTTGATTTGTTAACAAGCAAATCAGTCGCATTTGGTTAAATGAGTATCCACAAGTGATTGTTGATATGCATCCATAAAGAGTAACTGTTTGGTGCGGTTTGCAGTCATCGGGCCGAACTTCTTCGAAATTGAGAGCAGCTAAACACACATTTAGCTCAATAGATTCATTAACAAGCAGAATTTTTACATTTAAGCAATTGAGAATCAAGAAGTTATTGTTGGAAACCCGATACATACAAAAAGAGTGACCGTTTGGTGTAGTTTACAGAATGGCGGCGTTATCGGACCATGCTTCTTCGAAATTGATGTCGGCCATATAGTTACCGTGAATGATGTTAACTATCGTGAAATGATAACGGATTAATTGTGTCCAGAAATTGAGTATCTGGACCTGAATGATATGTGGTTCAAACAGAATGGTGCAATTTGCTTTATAGCCAACGAAATAATATTTCCTCTGTGCGAGAAATTTGATTGTCACGTCATGACAATGTTAATTGGCTGTCAAGGTTATGTGATTTAACATCGTTGGACTGCTTTCTTTGAGGATATTTAAAAGAAAAGTGTGTGTCAATAAGCCAAGAACAATTCAAGAGCTAAGAATAAGACCATAAATGAAATTGAACCTCAATTATATCTTAAGACCATTATTACAACTTGCCGTTAAACTTGGATTTAGTTAAAGGTACCTTTAGCTAAAGTGAACTTTAAAGTCACCTTTAACTTCCTTTCGTTATTACAATCTAATGATAAAATAAAGTTAACTTTTTCAAAAATATGGCAGTGGCGGACTAATGTCGATAACACTGTTCAAAATAAACAAGTTTTATATAAACGCAGTGGCAACGACGGGCTTCTTTTTGTGTTGTATTTGCTCCCTTTGTTTATATTTGAAGTTGCCATATTGAAAAAAATATATAATATGGCAAGTTCAAACATAAATTTAACTTTAAAAGTTAGATGTAGGATGATCTTCCCTTTAGCTTAACGATCACTTCTACCTCATTGTCCACTTATAATAATGAAAAACAATTTATCTACCCGTTAAAATCCTCCCTTTAGTTAACGGCAAGTTGAGACATTGAAAGTATGGATCAATGGATAAAGATATACCACGGAAGCGTGGTGGACATTTTGTTTCTAATATATTAATAAATATTAAGACAGTTCTCTGTGGTAGCCGTAGTCTAGTAGGTAGTGTGTTGGCTTATTAGACGTGGGAACACGGTCAGACATCTCCAACAAAAACGAAATATTCAAAAATACATCTTCGACGCCTTTTTTCAGCAGATTTTTGGCAAAAACTCTGGGAGTAAAAACTTGCCATAAAAAGTTTCTGAAAAATCTGTCGTTCGGAATCGACTTTAAACTGTAGGTGCCGCCGCTCATGTAAACAATTAACACACAACATTAGGGGTGTGAGAAGCTAGGTCGTAATCGTAACTAAAGGGTTGTAATGATCAATTATGTATGTATGTATGTAAAATATTCCACTGAAAATGTTTTGTTTTATTTGGTTGGACCACCTTTTCAAATTCAAGTCACTATTTCAAGCATTCTTGTGGATATGGATTGTAGTTGCAATAGAAATTAATTGAATGAGTTTTACGGTTAATGCGGTTTGTTCATGTTTGTTAATGTTTTCCTACAAGATTTAAATCTCAGGGTTTTAATTAATGATGAGAATTCAATTAAAGTTCTTAAAAACTTCACATAAGAACGCACGTATAACATCCTTTAACTTTTGCCAACCTTAACAGCCCTAGTTTTAGTTTAAATTGATGAATATTTTATAATGCAATTAGACAATTGGGCAATTCACACAAGCCGTTGTATCGTTGTATTCATTGTATTGATGGACGACTATACAACAGTGTATGCTTGTTGCTGATAATTTTCATGTAAAAATCCGATACACTTATACACATTTTTTCATATGTTTTTAAAAGTTGTATTGGTTTCGTGCTATCAAATTGTGTGAATGAAAAATGTGTAAATGTTTTCATATGTTTTTAATAAGAGTTGTGTTGGTTTCGTGCTATCAAATTGTTTGAATGCCAAAAATTATGAAGAAGAATACGACATACACAATACAGCATAGCATTGAGCGTTCACAAACAACCAAGTGTATTCAATACAACATACATACATTATTAAGTGTTGTAATATATTTGAACTGTATTAAGTATTGTATTTCAAGTTTTAAACTTAATTAAAACTGATTATATGCCAACTTATGTAGCTTTAGTTTATATAATGACACTTTAATAAAATCCATCGTTGATATTAAACTAACAATAAAATATCACACGGTTATCTGCACTTCCGTTTATCACGTAATATTGATTAACTACCCTGATACATATATTGTCACTTGATGTCGTTGATTTCATGCTTTAAAATCATGAAAAATGTATGAAAAAGTATTCACATTGAAAAAGAGAAATTCAATTTTAAAAAAGTGTTAAAATATTTCATAATAATATTATTAATACGATATGATTTCCATTAATTTATTTACTTTTAACGCGATTATGAAAATAAATTATAAATTTATGCCATTCCGGAAAACATATTTAATTT
The DNA here is from genome assembly GCA_936449025.2 of Sarcophaga subvicina. Taxonomy (NCBI): domain Eukaryota; kingdom Metazoa; phylum Arthropoda; class Insecta; order Diptera; family Sarcophagidae; genus Sarcophaga; species Sarcophaga subvicina. The sequence continues at coordinate 106,830,162 of OW388083.2, read as the reverse complement.
TCAATATTTACACATACACACACGCTGTGATAATATTTTTCATATTTAAATAAATATACATACTCGTGCCAACAATAAGCAGCATTTCGTATGCTAATGCTTTAACCTAGAATTAAGCAGTAACCCAGTAAGCATTTAAACATGTTGTTTGGTACACGTTTCTCTACATGTATCTGGCTTTATGGATAACTTGTGCAGGAAACTTTTTTAAAATTAGATTCTTTAAGCAATATGAAAGTCCTTGACTTTTCAGTCATACATATATACAAAATTGGCCATTGCAACCCTTCAGTTAGTTAGGTCGTAACCTAGCTTCTCACACCACTTATGTTGTGTGTATTAACTTTATACATGAGGAACCTACAGTTTAAGGTCGATTCCGAACGACAAATTTTTAAGAAAATTTTCATGGCAATTTTGTTTACTCCCTGAGTTTTTGCCAGAAATCTGCTGGGGGAAGTCGCCCCGAAGAAGTAATTTTTCAAATTTTGTTTTTATGTAGAAGACTGACCTGGTGTTTGAAATGAGGCCTCATGTCTTATATGCCATTAGACCACCTACGGCCATACAAAATTCCACAATTTTCCATTTTTTCTAGGTGAAAAAATACTTCATGTCGTCAAAAGCGTTACGAATTTGCTAAGGCGGCTTCCCCCCAAAAAGTTGAGAGCAATAATTTTCAATTTAATTGTCAGTAGACGTGCACTTATCTTATCCAAAATGTAATTTTATTACTCCATACGTACTACGGCTCAACATAACCTAGAAAAGTGATTTCACGTAGTATAAAAGCTGGAAACTTATAACGCTCCCAACGCTATCCATAGAAGGCTTTATAATTTCCTTAACAAAGAGGTTCTTTGCGAACAAACTGGTTTGATAACCGATATTAGAAGCCTCCACTTTGAGCAATTAATTGAATGCCCAGGAATGTGGCCTAAGCAATTAACAAAACTAGCGGAAGAACCTCGACGTTTTAGCACTACCGCGGTATCGTATGGGAAACCTGATGCATCAGTTGAATCAACGCAGAAAGTATACAAAGACTTTCCGTATAAGCAAACTGATTTGGGAGCCGATATAGGAAGCCTCCACTTTGCAGTTGAGCGATTAATTGAATTCTCAGGAATGTGGTCTAAACAATTAACAAAACTAACGGAAGAACCTCGAAAGGCCATCTGAATCAAAGTGCTTGCTATCAACCAGGACTCATCTAAAACCAGGAAATTCTGTGCCATACGAATTAAAGCCGAGAGACGTTGAATTCCTAAGAATACAGACATTTTAGTACTCCCGCGAAATTGTATGGGAAACTTGCTGCTTCAGTCGAATCAAAGCAAAAAATGTACATCCATCTTGCCAAGAAGGTGATTCGATCTTACCAAGCAATCATTGAAGATCTATACACCACACAATTAATTAATATGAACCGAATATTGGCCGAAAATTTATAAAATATTCTACGTGACATAAGGCAGCAATAGTCCATCATACCATCAAAGCTCAGCCGTATATTGAAAATTAGAAACTGTACACTATAGATAAAATTTTAACCATCACCAAACTCAACTTTTGCCACTAAAGGACAGCGCCCGAAAAAATTTGACAATATTTCGAAATTTTTAAAATTTTTTGTTTCAATTTTAAAAACTGGCAATGAAACAATTTCAAAATAAAAATAACGGTAATTTATTAATGTATATTTCTTTTTAATGTACAGTTTCTTTTGATGCTCACTGTACTTACGTACATCATTAACCATTATTGAGTATTTCGGCCTACACCACCCATGTTGGTTGTGTTTTGATTGTGGTTATGCTAGACTGTACCCATAGTTTATCGTCCATTTCAAACAGCAGACCTGGGAAGCTTTTTTGCCAGCGGACAAAAACATATAAATGAAGGGAGAATTGAACTCGGAGCTCTTCTCTAATAACTCAATACAAAGGCAAGGCAAAGCAGGCAACGGAGCCAGTAAAAACTCAGTCAGTCTTGTGTGAAGACGCGAGGTGTTTGAAGAGAATAATCGTGGTTTGAAGATCTCCGTTATAAAGATCTGTCGAAAAATTGCTATTGTTTAGGCAAAAGAGTGTAAAGAAGAATAACAAACAAAGCAATTGTTGTTGTTTACATCAAGTTGTGAACAGTGGCACGCAGAATTGTGCGAATAATAAAGAATTTTAATTAAAACTAAACACAAAATTAATTTTGATTTTATTTACAATCTACGAGCTCATATTTTAAACGTTTTTAAAAGGTAAAAAAACGTAACAATATTATAATATAGAGTCTGAATGTACTATCATTAAAAACCCCTTTAGGTAAAGTGATTTAGACCTTGCTCCGTTTGACTACAATGTATTTTGAATGAACAGAATATCTGAAATTGACTTGATTCTCGCATGCTGCCAGAAAGATGGATAAGTTGGTAATACCTTGAACAATTTTTTACTGCTTTACAATAAACACTCATTATTTGCCAAAAACTCCATATTTCTCAGTCAAATATTAAAATCCTATCAAAACTTTCGAATATTCGATGCTGAAATTAGTGTCAAATAAGACACCTGTTTGATGCATTGACATGAAATGAGTTGACTTGACGAAAAGTAAACAAAACTATTAAAAACTAAGAGAGACCAAAAGCAAAAAGCATCACAGACAAATTATGCTCAACCGTAGAAAGCTTTATAAGAAAGCTCTCAAGCACGACACAATTTAACGAATAAACATGACATTCATATAAAAGCCTTGGCAGGGTCGAGAAAACGTTCAGTTGCGGTTATAAGGCGTTAACAAGAACGTACTTTTGCTGCGGAAGAATAAAAATGAGTGAAGAACCTTAAAGAGACGTGAATTTTACGTATTCAAACGCTTTTAAAATAGATTCATGAGAAGAAACGAACAAACAAATAATTATAAAAGTAAACAAAATTAATTCCGTGTTTTTGACGTTACAGACGAGTTCACAAACATGCTCTTACAACTAAAAAAGGAAAACAAAAAAAAAAATGAAAAAATATTAAAAAAAATTGAAAAAAAGGAAAGAATATTTTAAGAGTTACAAAATTGGTCAATGTGAATACTAAGAATATTATTTCAACCTATCGTAACAGTTCCAAGTTCTGCATTTATTACTATTTCCAATATTACAATCTCATACATACAAGATGCATTGTGTCTTGTAACAACACAGATGGCAACTCTATCATTCTAGAACGAAAAAATCATCTAAGTAATGTAATTATAATAAAAATAATTGTATTTGTAAGTGTAAATATTTTTTATTTAGGCTTGAGGCTCACAGTAGCTTTATTTTTTAAAGGAATATGGCCGCACAAGTTTAATATGTTGCGAGCATGGGAACGTGTTATGACAACTCTATTATTATAGAATCTGTTAAAGTGTACCAAAAAACTTACTTATCTTACGCATTTGTTTAGAAGTCGCCGTAGTCTAGTAGGTAGTGTGATGGCTTATTAGACGTAAGGCCAGGGTTTGAGCCCCAGGCTAGACATCAAGACAAAATACAAAAGGTATTTCTTCGGCGACTTCCTCTGAGCAGATTTCTGCTCAAAAAACTCTGAGAGTAAATAAAACCTGCCATGAAAAAGTTTCTCAAAAATCTGTCGTTCGGAGTCGATTTTAAACTGTAGGTCCCACCACTCATGTATAAAAATTAACACACACAACATGAGTGGTGTGAGAGGCTAGGCCGTATTCTTGACTGAAGGATTGTAATGGCTAATTATGTATGTATGACGATATTTGCAAAGATTAAATATTTTGGCTTTTTACAAATCGTTTCATACACCACTATTCGGAATACTATTCGAATTCCCTTCCTTATGGAAATTTAGATAACATCAGCCCCTGTGAAATATCAGTCAAGTAACATGGTTAATCTTCAGCTTCTATAATTCGATAAGTTGTTAATTATGCGGAATTAAACAAATATTAACTTTACAGCATGATTTTTGTGGGTTATCGTCGGATTACTACGGTAGACTTATGCCTTCAACTGCAAAATTAGTATGGGCCGTGCCCATCCTCACGTATCCGACTCTTTCTTAATAGATAAGACTCCACTTAGGCCAGAAGTTGGAGTTATGGTGACTTGTATTAACACTATTGCAATATTTTCAACCAGAGTATCAAATCGGCCCTATTGGAAAACAATTCTATTCCAAAATTTATGTCGTTAACCTGAACTTATTTAAAAGTCTAGAAGGAAGTAATGTTGGCTTATTAGGCCTGAGGCCACAGTTCAAACCCCCCAACAAAGCGAAATATGAAAAAATATTTTTTAAGTGATTTCCTCTTAGCAGATTTCTGGCAAAAATTCTGAGAGTAAATAAAAATTGCCATGGAAAGTTTTTTATAAAAATGTGTCGTTTGAAGCCGTCTTTAAACCGTAGGTCCCACCACTCTTGTATAAAATTAACACACACACAACATAAGTGATATGAGAATTTAGGTTATAATCCTAGCTGACAAAAACATAAGTGCTGTGAGAAGCTCGGTCGTTAATCTGATTGAGGGGTTGTAATGACCTTTTATGTATGCATTAGCTGCACACTCCGCGTGTTGCTGTGCCACCAACTAAAATAAATTTGAAGGAAAGACATTACAATTAATTAATTAATTTTGAAGCATTTTATTGATTTTGTTTCCCGTTGTCCTCATGATTCAGATGAACGGGCCTGAGTAGTACGCATTCGATCAGTTTCTAATCTGACTTCTCGTTGTTCAAGTGGATCAAGCGAACGGCAGCGGCATATACTCGAAGATTTTCCAGTCTCAGTGCTCGTCTGATTCTGAGGCCTGTAATGTTCTTTTCTTCCCTGCTTGAAGTGTAGTTTGACCAATTGCTTGTCATTCATTTTGAATAATTTTCAGTGACGCCATCCATCGGAAATTAATCGCACCAACCTCCGTCGACTCATGCGCAACAACTTTGTTAAGAATGCACAGTTTACGATTTAATTCATTTTAAGTAATTTTCAGTAGCGCCACCTGCCGGAAATTAGTCATACCAACTTAGAAACCTTCCCCGGCTCATGCGCAACAACTTTGCTAAAGATCATATCATGATCAAATGCACAGTTTACGATTCTATAAGGTACATACATACAAACATTCATTGTTCTATATATAGAACCATGGGTGGTGACACGCCCACTATAGCCAATCCGGCCATTTTGTTCATATATACATCAAAGTCGTCCATACAAAATTCTAGCTGTTGCAGTTTATGAGATATGCGTCATTAAATACTACTTGAAATTTTAAAATAAAATGTAGCCTATAGTTCCTTCAAGACATACAGGAAGGTACTGTTAAAATTTCAAGAAAATCGGTCCAGCCGTTTAGCCGTCTATAGACTTCAAACAAACCTACAAACAAATAAACACACATTCCTTTTTATATATAATATTAAAGAATTTCTGAAAAATCTTTTAATAACGCTTAAAGATTTAAATATTTAAATGAATTCTTTATTTATTTTTATTTTTTTATTGTTTTCGATTTAAAAAAATGTCAATTGACAGTTTTTCGAGCATTAAATATTTTATTTTACAAACAATTGCTCATATACTGGTACTCATAGATGCGTTAACAAGTGAAAGAAAAATAAACTCGAGTTGAGCATCGAGAAAAAAATAAAAAAATAAAACAGAAACGAACGATTGGACGCAAATAGTCAATTTATTTGAATTTCGATTGAGTTTTTCATTTTCAATTATTCATTTTATTTTATCTTTATTTTATTTTTATTTCATGTTTTTCATTCACTTATTCATTCGTTTATTTGTTTCAATTGTTCTCTGCACAGAACTTTAGTCACGCAAAAGTTTTCCGTCGTTTTTTTTTGAAATTTTTATTGCTCGTTGGTCTATTAAGAGTTGTGAGTGAATTTCATGTTCGAATTTGTGTTTTCCAAGAAATAATCATTAATGAGACATGAATGTGATGTCGGTTTAAGGAATTCACAGGAATTAATACCAACAATACTTGAGAAGAATGTTAAAAATTTTGTAAATTAATTAAAATTTACATGGTTGCCTTATGTTTTGAAAATCAATACTTAAGTCATGTTTAATTATGTAAAAATATTTAAAAAACTTCTACAAAGGCATGTTCATCTTATAAGGTTTCCGTTTCCATCCTTTGTCTTGTTTCAGTTTCATTTGGATTTTTCGAATTTTCTCTGTCATTGTTTGGCTCTTGAAAACCTGTGGAGGAGAATTCACATCTCCATAAAACTCTCGAGATGGTTGAGACATGCCAACCAGGAGTTATAATAAAATGGTGGAAGATAACGAGATCCAAGTAAGCTGTGTCCATTGAGACGTCTGCTAATGTAACCTAATCAGCTTTCTTGGCTGTATGGCAAATGATTCTTGTTGGGACAACATATAACAACATGAAGTCCGTTATCATCTTTCATCATACATACATACATACATACATAATTGGCCATTACAATCCTTTAGTAAAGGTTACGACATAGTTCCTCACACCACTTATATTGTATGTGTTAATTTTATACATGCGAGGCGGGACCTGCAGTTTAAAGTCGACTTCGAACGACAGATTTTTGAGAAGCTTTTCATGGGAATTTTATTCACCTTCAGAATTTTTGCCACAAATCTGCCGGGAAGAAGTCGCCGGAGAAAAATTTTTTCTAATTTTCATTATGTTAGAGATATCTGACCTGAGGTTTGAACCGTGGCCTCATCTCTAATAAACCAACACACTACCTACTAGGCTATGCCCACTACTGCCAAAGTTTTAATTAAATGACGGAATACAACAGTAACTGTGAAAGTTGTACCCATTGAGGCTACCGCCAATTTAACCTAATGAGCTTCGAAGGCTGTGTGACAAGTAACACCATCCTGTTGGATCCACATATCATTCAGTTATATATCCTTAATTTCTGGTTACAAGAAGTCTATTATCATCTCACGAGCAATTGACAATATTCACGTTAATTGCTTAGCCGAGCTCAATTTCGTAGAAGTACGGCCCAATCATGTCGCCAGGCTATAAACCTCTTCAAACAATTACTCTTTGTAAATGTATCGGCTTTTCAACAATCACTCAGAGACTCTCGTTTGCCCAAATGCGGCTTATATTTGTTTGTTAATGAATCCACTCAGGTGAAAGTGTGCCTTGCAGTTGAAGATAATTTTCTTTGTAAAGACAACATTTACTTCTGTCTGCTCAACTAACCATTCGGCGTATTGATGACGTTTAAAATGATCTGTAGGCTTCAGCTCTTGAGTCAAATGCACGCTTGCAAGCGTGTAAATTCAAATCTTTATTAAAAAGTCGCATAAGTGATGTTCGTGAGATGTTCAATTGTTGTGTAGGACGACGAGTTAAGATAAACGGCTCTTCCGCCGCACTGTTGCGAGCAACAGCAATGTTTTCCACAGAACGAACTGGGCGAGCAAGCACAGCTATTTTTACATTTTTCACAGATCCGATTTGTAGAAATTTCCGCAAAATTCTCGCGGTTTTGGTCACATTTATTCTTACATACATATATAATTTGTCATTACAACCCTTTTGTCAGGACTACAACCTAGTTTCTGACACCACTTATGTTGTGTGTGTTAATTTTATACATGAGTGGAGGCAGCTACAGTTTAAAGTTGACTAAGAACGACAGATTTTTGAGAAACTTTTTCATGACAATTTTATTTACTCTCAGTACTCTCGCCGAAGAAATACTTTTTGTATTTTGTCTTAATATCTGGCCGAACGACAGATTCCTTGAGAATATCTTCATGGTAATATTATTTCCTATCAGAGATTTTGCCAGGAATCTGTTGAGAGAAAGTCGCCGTATTTGTTCACAATTCGTTCTGTTAGAGATGGCTGACCTGAGGTTTGAACTGTGGTCTTACGTCTAATAAGCCAACACACTACCTACTATACTACGGATACTTCTAATCGATTATGCTGAACAAAAAAATAACGAACTGCATGAAATGATTTGAACGTCCAATTTGGTAAGAGACTTCAACAATCTTAAAGCGCTGCTCAATTGGTTGAATTTGTCAAAAAGTGAAACAAACAAATGTCAAATTAAGTTGAGTAAAGAAAAAAAACTTGACAATTAACATCGTATCTAAGGGTTGGGCAACCCTCTGTTTATTGAATGCGTATATAAATTGGATAAATAACGAATTTCCCTTTGAAAGTTACTCGAACAAACAAACAGTTTCCAATGGCTCTAATCACACGAGAACAATTTTTAGTCGCTTAATTTTTGTTCTTCTCAATTCACACGGGATGAATATTAGTTTGACATGAAATGTATATGTATACCAGAGGTCAGCAATGAGTATTCAAAACGATGAGTAGATTCGAATCATACTTATAATTTCTGATACTTATACGCATTCATACTTATTTTAACGTCATACTCATACTACTCATATTCAAAGTTTGAAATACTCATGATGTTATTGATTTCGACTCTCCATGACTTATCGTATACACGAATCTCAAAATAAGTATGATTCGCGTACGAACACTACATACTCACAAGAAAGTTGTGTGTTTGCTCTGCTTGTCTTTTTTCTTTCTTTGTAAATGCAATAACAACTAAGACTGTAAATTTTGATGAATGATTCGAGTCAATCGAATCATTTATAAGTATTTGAAGTATTTTTCTAAATTTATGAATCTGAATGAGTAGGCGTATGAATCAAACATATTTCGAATGTTATGAGTTTGATGTCAACGTTGTACTCATACTCATTGCAACCTGTACTTATAAATCAATGTAGTACTGAGTACGAATGAATCAGAGTAGTTGGATTTCAATACTGTTAACTCACTCATACTCAAAATTTCATGAGTACTTATGAGTAGCGAAAAAGCGATTCATTGCTGATCTCTGACGTAAACACAGCTTTGTATGTATTAGTGTTTTTGCATTCATTTGTTTTTTAAATATGTACATGTATTAGTTTTGTGCTGGTAATGTGGGTTTGCAGCTGATTGAAACTTTACGCCACCAAAAAACCATTCTCTTCACCTCTCCTACCTATAAACTATCATTTTACGCCAACACAATTGTTCTCGTGTGATTAGAGCCAATGAGATTAAAATTAATTCGTATTTTTGCTTCGGGCCATTTAAATAAAGAAATAAAATTCTTTAAAAGAAATCAAATTTAATTTTGTTTTTCAAAAATCTTCACACTTGTTTGGCTACCTTCCTTTACTCTTTTTATTTTTAATCACAAAATCCATTTAATTTTTTGGATTTCTTTTTGAGAAGTTAAGAAAATTATGGTAATTTTTTCTTTTCATTTTTCCCATTCTTATTAGGAGATAATTATGGAAATGCAATTAAATTCTGTTCTAAGAAGCCAGTACAAAACATTAATGAGATTAAGAAACTAAAATTTAAAGAAAGTTTTAATGAAAAGTGAAATTTAATTAGCAATAGTAGGGGAATTTTCTTTATATTTTCTACAGTTTAAAGAATTAAAGAAGTTTGTTATTAAATTTGTTTTGTTCAGTTTTTTAAATAAAAAAAAATTAAAAACTTGCCGAAATATTGAAACAATACAGCGACAACTTAGTCAATTAGAACGGAACAAATTCCATCATGAGAAAATTCTTAAATTTCTAAACATTTTTCTCTTAAAAATTCATTGTCAAGGACAGCAAAACACACAGGCAATCTTCTTCCTACACGTTCACACACCATGAGTGTATTTGGGTGAGAAAATAAAATACAAGACAAAAACACCAACAAATGTGTTGGTGTTGCAGTTGTGCTACTGCATTATCTGGATTGGCAAGATGCCCATCATTTTTGTGCGAACATGTTTTTTCCTTTTTTTCTTTTATTCATTTGCTCTCTTCTTTCCTTTTCACCTCTGTAAGCATATTGTAGTTGATCTCTGACCCTCTGGGAAAAGCCTAAAAGAAAAGAAAAGGAGGTGCAGTGCCACAGATGTCAGCGTTGGGGTCACATAGCCAAAAACTGCAATTCTGAGTATAAATGTGTCAAATGTGACAAAAATCATCTTCAAGGTGAGTGTCAGCGAATGGGATCAGAAACGGAAGCTCCTCATTGCGTAAACTGCGGACAAAGTGGACACCCAGCAAACTGGAGAGGTTGCCCTACATACAAAAAATATATTGGTGCGCGTAAGGAGCGTATGGAAAAAGCCAGAGAGGAAAAGTTGATTGCTAAATCCAACGTAAGCCGAACAATAAATCAGTCCCTACGATCCCCTGGGAAAACTTTCGCTAATTTATTCCATCAACATGAATCAATGCAAAAGCCTACAATAATTGATGATTTCCTAAAACTTGCAAACGTCTTTCTAACACCGGAGGAGCTACCACTGGAGCAACAAATTTCAAATTTCTTATCTGAATATAAAAATATGCCACAACATGAAGCAAAGTCAGAATTTCTTCGTCTTTTAAATAAGGTAAATACTAAATATGGTCCATAGAGTTATACATTTTATGACTTTCAATGTTCGTTCTCTAGCAAGTAAAAGCCGTCAAATAGAGCTATCAAACATACTCCACCATTATCAAATCGACATAGGATTTATACAAGAATGCCACTTACAAGCGAACAGAAAAGTAAGAATTGATGGCTACAATTTCATTCACGACAACTCAGATATTGGCGTAGCTGTAGTCATTAAAAACTCAATCCATTTCAACAAAATAAACTTCTCCGGAATCCGCCTTAATAATTCCTTTATTCAAATTGAATTGTACATAAACAACACTTGCAAAAAATACCTTATAGGTTCTGTATACATTCCATGTGTATATCCTTCCCACGAACTACATGATGACTTGAATAAAATCCTTGGCCTCGCAAAAAGTTATGACGAATTTATAGTCGGAGGTGATCTTAACGCCAAAAGTCCTAATTGGGGAGACACTTTCGAGAACTCTAACGGTAAAGTACTTTATGACTGGCTACAAAATAATTGTCTGGATGTCAAGCGTATATGTGATATATCCCCATCGTTCCCGAATGGTTCCTCTTTCCTGGACCATTTCTTAATAAGCTCCAGCGCAATCAACTCCATTTATCCCAACTTCAAGATCAAATCAATATCAACATTCTCTGATCATTTCCCCTTAATTTTAGAACTTGACGTTAATGGGGGCCACTTACAATTACGAAGCCCCCAAATAATAACGTCTTACAAAAACACTAATTGGAGTCTATTTTCAAGGGACTTGGAAGCAGCCACTCTTAGCATTCTTCCTCCTAAAAACTGTAATATAAATAATAATGAATTAGATGTACTGATTAACTGTTTCAACAACACACTTACCTCGATACACGATAATCATTCGGATAAATTTGAGATTAATGATCGGAAGCGACCATACTCTGAAAACATCAGAAAATTCTTCAGAATCAAGTACACTTGGCAGAAAGACCTAAAGAAAATATTTCACAGAACTGGCAACCAAATAAGTAGTGAGTATAGAATCCTATCAAAACAAATACAACTATTGAAAATTATTATTAACGACCTTGTCAACATAGAAGACGCCAGGAATTTTAGTAATAGACTCACGAAAATAGTTCCAGGACCTACGGCCTTTAAAGAAGTTCGCCAAATATTAGGAAATCCAAAATCTCCATTTTGTACACAGCTCATCCACAATGATATCTCTATAACCAATAGTCATCAAGTTTCTGACATATTCAAAGAGTACTATACCAATGTTTTCCAAGAAGCGATACCTGAGAGGCCAGTCCCCGATATCGAAAATCAAATTTTACAATGTGTTAACGGGATTCCTCAACATATCTACACTTTTGATGACAACTTCCAATCTGACGAAAATTCTGACTCCTTCCATTTTACAAATGTAAGCAATATCAGAAAACATATCGACACCATCAATAGTAAGAAATCGTCGGGATTTGATGGCGTTTCCAATTTTCTGATTAAAAAATTTCCTGACACAACATTAAAACTATTAGCCATAATTTTCAATAATTGTATTAATAACGGCTATTTCCCTGTTGAGTGGAAAAAAGCAAAAATTTTACCCATAAAAAAGAAACTGGACAGCAATAAACCAGAGGATTTTCGACCAATATCTCTTTTATCCAACATTGGCAAATTATTTGAGCACGTTCTGAAAGAAAAACTTGAGAATGAATTTATTATAGAACCAATTTCGGACCTCCAGTTTGGATTTAAACGATTTCACTCTACAAATCATGCATTGTTGAAATTCCATAATGATGTTATCCAAAACCTAAGGAACAAAATGTGCACTATTGCTATATCTTTGGATATAGAGAAGGCGTTTGACTCAGTATATCACAACGGTATACTTTATAAACTACTGAACCTCGGCGTTGATCCATTTCTTTTAAAGCTATTTCTTAGCTTCTTCTCTAATCGTGAATTTGGAGTCTGCATCAACAACGTAACTTCTGCCTTTGGCCCTATTAAAAGTGGGGTCCCACAGGGAAGCGTTCTAGCTCCATTACTATTTAACCTTTTTCTCCATGACTTCCCTCATCTCTCCAGATGCTCCCGGGCTATTCTCTACGCAGATGATTGTCTAATATACTCTCACAACACATCGCCAATAGAAGCGTTGAATAATGCAGCATTTCATCTCGGCGAAATAAGCGTCTTCTACAAAAGATGGGGTATCAAGATCAATGCTGCCAAATCGGAAGCGATCTGCATCAGGAACCCCTCGGGAAAATGTCCAAGGTATGTAGTTCCTGAGAGCAAATCGCTAAAACTCTCCCTAGATGGTGTGAACGTACCTTTTAAAAATTCTATAAAATACCTTGGGATCCATTTTAATAAACTTCTAAAATTCAATATACACGCCAGGAACCTTTTACAGAAAACAAAAAGAATATCCGGTATATTTGCAAGCTTAATGAACAATACATACTTACCCATGAACACCAAACTCCTACTCTACAAGGTCGCCATTAGGTCGGTACTCACTTACGGATTTCCCATCTGGTTCACTATATCTCCTATAGTGGCTAAAGAATTGGAAGCATTCGAAAGGAAGATCCTTAGAAAGTGCATCGGAAAAAACTATGAAAACTTTGTGAAACGTTTTTCGAATAGTTATGTGTACAAGACCGCAAATGTGGTACCATTCTGTAGATACGCCTTGTCATTGTTGGAAAAATTTGTTCTGAAAATTCCGGACCACGACAACATTCTGGTTAGACAAATATATGATTACGAGAGAAATGCAAACTGGAGTGGATCTGCTTACCTGTCTCCGTTTGGGATTATGAACGAGAATCTTGACAACGATCCTGACCCTTATAACGTACCATCATTCTACTTGAAGTCCACTCCCGGCACTCATAGGGGCTGAACATTTGGATTTTACTACTACGAGTTCATTAATTATTTAATTAATTATCTTTATACAGGAGTTGTACTCCATTCGTTATTTTATATTATATTATTTATCTTATACATGAATATTTATTCGATGTTACTTAGTTTACTTGAGTACATTCGTTCTACACTCGTATTTATAACATAATATGTACGCATATTGTGTATTAGTTATGTTTGTCAATGAATTTAACAGACAATCGTTATTTATTGTTTAGATGTTATTTAGTTTTAAGAATGTTATCTACAGACATTTGCTCTGTTTGCGATATTGAAAGGCCGGAAGCAAGCCTTGTCAAACTTTCGTTTTTATGTACAATTACATTTTGTATACATATACTATTTCATTTTAGCAATGTAGCTTTACTCAATCAATGTGTTATTAGAGCAAGACGTATATAACTCTAAGAATATTGTTATTCTCCTCGTATGTAAGAAAATCAATGTTATCAGAAAATGAAGAAGACTTAATAAAATATACTTACTTACTTACTTACTTGATCTCTGACCCACCACAGCCAATGTGGCATGTACAGCATGTTGTATACATGTGGTAAGTAAGTTACTGTTGATGTCCAAGATTACATTCTTGCATGTGCGAAAGTTTTCCATTTTATTTGTAACTTTTGTTGTGATTTTTGTAAAGCATTTGTTGTTGGTTTTTTCTTTTTTTTTAAAGAAGAGAATTTTTTTTCCCAGTTTGCTTCAGGCCAGGTTTCTCTGTAAAATAGATTATCGTTACAAACAAAGTATTTTTTTATCTTCTTTTATTTTATTGTTGTAAAGTTTTTTTGCTTTACCACACAAACATGTAAAACAAGAGCTACAGCTTTAGACGAGTATTTAGTAATAAATGAGATGATGTGCGTTTGAAATGTTGTGTGTGTGAAATTTTTAACAACACAGTAATAGTTTGTAAAACGAAATAGATGTGTACACAGCTAGCATGGATCAGGTTTTGAGAACCGTTAGGACTGACATTGCGGAAGGGGCCATATGCAAGTTAGGTTAGGTTAGGTTAGGTTAGGTTAGAGGACGTGTACTTGTCAGTTAAGGCAAGTACAGTACCCGGAGGTCGAATTGACCCATTGTACAACGTCCTTAAAGAGGGAAGGGTAATAGAGGGAATATGATAAAAAGGGGAGGATGTAGGAAAGAGGAGAATGGGAAGCGGAGGAATTACACAGACTAGACACAAGAAAAAGGGAAAGCACTACTACACTGATGAAGCCCTAGCACCTCTCAACCAGCCCAAGCCACTAATGAATCTGTGGAGAGCCTTGATGTCGACTCTCGACACAGAATCCATACTCTCAAAAAAGGCCCTGCCAAGGGTCCTCAACCTCCATCTACCAAGGGCTGGGTAGTTACAGAGGAGGTGTTCGATAGTCTCCAACTCCTCTTCATCGCAGCATGCACTGCAATAGTCCGACTAGTCAGCGACCTAATCTCGCAATGCCCCGTGATAAAACCGACAACCAACCTTAAGCTGGCATTATCCAAGTCCAGCAGCCAACCTGTTCTCCTACTGTCCACAGCAGCCCATAGACATTTAGAAACAAAACAACCCAATCCATTCCCCCAACGCCTCTGCTCTTCCTCCCTGGCCCATAAATTGATGAGGCCGTAGCGGTGACAGACTGGGGGGTCAGGACCAACTATCAAATCGCCCCCAGAAAGCGAATCTAACCTAACGAGGGCATCCGCCGTCTCATTGTCCACTATTCCGCTATGACCCGGAACCCAGCATAGACGGATACGCTCTAGTCCAAAAGTCCTCAACAACTCCTTGCACTCGCTGACGAGACGTGATTTGCACCAGACCGACTCAATGGCCCTATGGGCAGCCTGACTGTCAACGAAGATCATGTAATATTCCGAATCCGAAGCTGGGCCACCAGCTATGGCCTCAATAGCCCGCAAGATTGCGAGTTCCCTACAGAAAACCTCAGCACTTGTACATCCACCTAACTTAGGGGCCACATGCATTTAAATCAAAAATCCAAATTTGAGGGCATTATGTGTAATTTGTTTGTAGCATAACATTGCTTAGACGGTTTCGGTAGTACGGTTGCTGACTGTAGAGAGAGCGATAAATACCAGAATAAATGCGGTTATATTGGTATTACTTTACTCTGGAATCAGCGGCTTTAATAGCAGTGAGACTCCTGTTCCTAGCGTGAAATGCTAGGGTATACCAACTTACGTAGTTGAATATTACAACTATCTAGTCAGCTTTACCACCTAGCTTCTCACACAACCCATGTTGTGTGTTTTAATTTTATCAATGAATGTCGGAATCTAAAGTTTAAGGTCGATTCCGAACGACAGATTTTTGAGAAGCTTTTCACGGAAATTAAATTTTTCTCAGAAACATGCAGTTTTTGTTCAAGATGTCTGAGCAGGGTGTTGAACCACAGGCTCTCATCTAACAAGTCAACACACTAGCCATGTACTATACGCTGAATCTACAATTTTCCTGTAAACTTTTTACAATCGTTTACTTTACTCTCGAACTTAACTTCGATAATATTTTCGAGGTGATCCCATCAATGTACATTAATCATTACTAGTCTCTGAAATAGTTCCAGATCTTATCCATTAAGGAAACATATTCGCTGCTATCTCCAGTCGAATCGCAAAGGCGCATTGTATTTGCGTTGACATCCAAGCGGCTATTCTTGCTCTTCGATCACATATGAATGCCTCCTAGGTTGTAAGAAAGTTCAAAAATAAATATCCTTAACGCGGGGTCACCGGGGGTTTTATAGAAAAGAATGGGCTTGCGTAGAATCCGACTCGTTCGAATGCTATCCAGAATCGTTGCTGCCATCTACACCGTGAATTAAAGAAGGCTTTCTAGACAAATTTCAAGTGGAGTGGTCTTATATCCTGTATGATTTCGTGACTTACCTGGCCGAAACATGATACGAAAATTATTTAAAATATAATAAGTGGAGTCGCCGTAGTCTAGTAGGTAGTGTGATGGCATATTGGAGCTGAGACCACGGTTTAAACCCCAGGTCAGACATCATTAACAGAACGAAATATGAAAACAAAAAAATATTTCTTCAGTGACAGCAGATTTTTGGCAAAAACTCTGAAAGCAAATAAAATCGCCATGAAAAGTTTCTCAAAAATCTATGGTTCGGAGTCGCCTTTAAACTGCTACTCATGTATAAAACTAACGCACACAGCGTAAGTGTGTGAAACTAAGTCGATCTCTGAAGTTTTCGCTCGGTTTCAGAGTACCTAACCTAACCTAAACCCTATCACTGTATTAACGTAGGTACAAGGCAAACTCCCCTATTTAATCCACAGCATTACTTTCGCCCTGCAGAACGGCTAACGGTCAATGGTCAGCCGGAGTTACAGCAAGAGTTGTCTGAGATTATGTATGTGCCTTTAAAATTCTGGAAGATGGGGTACTGGTATAGCGGCACTTGTTACCGTCAAACATACGTACTTACATAATTGGCCATTACAACCCTTTAATCAGAACTATGGACCGAGTTTGTTACACCACTTATGTTGTGTGTGTTAATTTCATACATGAGTGCCGGCAGCTACAGTTTAAAGTCGATTCCGAACGACAGATTTTTGGGAAACTTTTTCTTGGAAATTTTATTTATTCACAGAGTTTTACTTACAGCCATACACTTCATGTAGGAGAGGCCATTAAGACAACAAATTTTTGACAGGAGCCTATGAATATAAATTTAGCAGCGTTAAAGACAGAATTTTTGTTTTACAATTCGAAAATTAATGAGTTGTTCGCTAAAGAAAGGCTGAACATTTTTTTCATAGCTTCCCTAGCTTTCATATAATTTTTGGCTATTAACATAACACATCTTAGAGACCATAATTGTGGTCGGAGAAACGTCTAATTGAGTGGTAAATTAATTGTGGGGGTTGTGAATATTTATAGACTTTGATTTGCTATTGAGTTTATTAATATTTTTTTATTATTTTATTACCATGCATTACTTTTAGTAGATACGCATCATTACATTAATTATAGAAAATAATCTAGTTTTGCTGCATTAAACATCATCGTAATAAAATATCTGCAAGACACGAACCTCAATTGAAATGAATTCTTGTAATAAAAATCTGCTGATGAATCTAAAGGCATTAATTTTGTAGGCATAAACATAAATTTACTTGTGTGTTCTCTATATTACATGTGTATGTATTAGTATTTGCAAATGATTACAAAATTGTATGCAAGTGTGTGTCTAAACATTTATGTTGACAATGAATGTTTAGTGAACAATAGAGAATAAAAGGGAAAATTGTTAGAGTATGTGCATAGCGCCATCATGTGTTTGTTTGTCTTTGCTTGTCTGTTTGTATGTTTGTCTATGGCTTGTTTACTAGAACCTTGAGCGTCATTAGCATAATAAATGATTTATTCTTCTACCATCCTTTCTATCCTCTCTCACTCTCTCTCTTTCGCATAAATACTATGTATAGACACACAGAAGAAGAGTAAATATTTTCTGTGCTCTGTTCTACGTACGAACGTACTCTCTTGCACATGCTGGAATTTAAAGAGATTTTGTTGTGTCAAATAGCTTGCTTGTACGAGATGAAGTGGAATGTTAAACAAATACTTGTACAGTGTGCTTACAATCATCTATAAATGTGTATGAGTATGCGTTTGTTTAAGTAAATATTTTAAATGTTTGCTGGTCCTAATGTGATGCACAAGTGTTTACTTTGATTGAAGATAGAATCAAAGCGACGGGCGTTAGTCAGCTTATTGAATGAAAGTTGTATTCAATAGGATGCACTTTATGAGATCTTTCTTATTTTTTAAGAGGATTTACGTTTCAAATAATTATATGTGAGTGTTAAATGTTTAAAATTTTTATAAATATATGAATAAAATGTTATGATTTTAAGTTAATGGGAAGATAAAGAAGTCTTCTGTCTACGGTGATATTTTTGTTCTGTGAAAAATATGGAAAGTAATCAAATTCTGTTCGGACAGGAGTTTAAATATTTTGGCTGAATGTTGAGTATTCCAATTTATAGTACCTGATCTAAAAATGTATTCCCAGGGTATGTAAGTGCTTTAGAATGAAAAATTTAACTTCCGAAATCAAATCAATTATTCCGCGATTCTTTTTATTGTTCGCAGCCCACTTAAAAATTTAAAAAAAAAATAAATTTGGGATCAGAAGGAAACTATACACGTGTTTACTGAGAGAGTTGATTAACATAAGTACCCATAATCATTTTTGAATCACAGTAATACATATGTATGAGCCTAGAAGTTTGTCCAAATTTTTTCATGCGCACTCCTTATAATGGATGATTTTTTAACAGAACACCCGTGATCTCCAACTTTTACATTTTTTCTAACATTTTGGACGGTATTTGACCCATGAAGTAGCCGTTAGTAGTAGTAGTAGTAGTCTAGTAGGTAGTGTGTTGGCTTATTGGATATGAAGCCTCCGTTCAAACCCCAGGTCAAACATCTCCAACAAAATGAAATCTGAAATAATATTTCTTCGGCGACTGCCTCTCAGCAGATTTCATTCATTTGTTTTTTCGAACATTTTGTCCGGACTTTCACCCATGACACCTGCAGAATTGTCTTCCGGAGCTGGAATTTCTGTCAGCTAATCCATGTACATGAGAAACTTAATGTATCCGCACACCAAATGGTCTAGTGTGGTCAAACTATACAGGGTAAGCTGCCAATGGCTTACTTTAAAACCTGGCATTAATTGCTCAAACTCTTCTAAGCTTGTCTCTTAACAGGTCAAGGGATAATCTTATTGTCAACTTTAAAGTCCACCCACCGTAGAGTGCATCTTCCAGGATGAAATTACAGCTCTTGAAGTGCCTTTGGCTGCTCTTCAATCATTTTATTGAAACCACTTGTCAGTCAAATTCAAAGTGCATCTTCCAGGATGCAATGGCAGCTTTTGAACTGCCTTTGGCTACACAACAAATTTGTTAATTTTGTTTGTTGACCTGCGAATTGAACTAAAAATTAGCGTCATCGCTGATGTTGAAGGTCACAGGTTCATGGTGAAAAGCCCACGTTTCTCATGCATTACACATTTTGATAATAAACAATTCAATTATTTGCAAGTGTTGTCCATTTTTTAGTCTATTCAAGCTGAAATAAGCAAACCTTTCTTCGAATTTTTGGCAATTGCACAAAAGCGACTGACATACTAAATAGAAAAGAAATAATCAATCGTATTTGAGCTTCACTAAGATTCCATTTTCTTTAAAAAAAAATATGAAAAAATTTCTTTTTTAAAAATTTAAACGTATAGCAAAATTAATTCAATATCCAGGATGTGATATCCTTTTCTCTCCAAATAATATAAAAATATTATGACCTTGAAGTAAAGTTCAACAACATTGCGTGCGCCTGGATAATTAAGCTTTAAAGCGAAAAATATAAAAGAATACTTATTGGGCAAATGTTGTCTACTGCTAGTATTGTTGGTATTGTTGTCGTTTAATGTCGTTATTAAATAGAGATTTTATATTTCCAAGTGTTTTTCAATTGTTTAATTTGAGACAAGTCTATTATTCTCTGTTTTTGAAGCTAAACAATCATGCTAATTAGGACATGCTCATTACTAATACATGCTTGATAGAATGACCTACTTTAGGCAATATCAATCTTCATAATGGCTTGACGTAAGCATATCGACTCATTACTCATTTAAAGAAATGAACATAGGGTGTGAATTGTTTTAATTTTTATGTCACAGGCAAACTTATTCTACTTGTGGAATATTGTTGGCTTTTCATGCAGCATGGCTTATTGATTGATTGATTGACTGATTGATTGATATCTTATTATAAGGGAAACTTTTTAATCTGACAACATAAACAGAAGTTATTTTAACTGTGCAACTGCTGCTTGAATGTCTAGACACGAGACAGTATTTTTTCTCTTTTGTTACGTGGCACCTAATTTCTTGCTGTCTGACTCATTGATTGGTTGACTTGGTTGATTGACTTAATTTGGTTTGGTAAAGTTTTTGTAATTTTTTTGTTTTTACCAAATTAATCTTTAAGAAACTTTTTTATAATTTCTATTAATATTTGCAAGTCTTTTGTTGAACGTAAATAAGAATATGAACAATGTCCTGTTTAGTCAGTCTATACATTCGCTGTGGCATATTTCCGCTGAAATGGGATGGTGTAGGGCCAGCAAGTAAATACCTTGATGAGTGTTAAAATAACTGAAATCGAAGTAAATACCTTGATGAGAGTTAAAGTGAAAGCGAGTTTCGTATACATTGTTACGAAAATGGAAAATCTAGATACTGGTGCTTTGCTTTTACATCGTTTAACATTAAAATTATAAACAAAAGCTACAAAAACAAAACAATGTCGTAAACAAACCTGTTTACAAATTATCGTAACAAGAAACACCAGCAAAAAAAAATGATAAACAAGTAAACAAAAATACACAAACAACATTACAAGAATAAATGTAAACAAAATACACAAACAACACTACAAGAATAAATGTAAACAAAATACACAAACAACAATAGTAAATGTAAACAACGATGTTCACATTTATAGAGATTTCGAGAAGGCGAAGTCATGAACATTCGCCTTCAAAAACATTCATCAGACTGTTTACTCTGCCATATAAAAGGCAAGATAAAGCAGGCGACTGAGTCAGTGAAGTTCAGTCAGTCTTGTGTGAATCCGCGGTGTGTTTGAAGAGATTAATCGTGGTTTAAAGATCTCCGTTACAAAGATCTGTCGAACAATTGTCTAGTAATTGTTATTGTTTATGCAAAGGGTATAAACAGCGTAATAACAAAAAAAGCAATTGTTGTTGTTTACATAAAGTTGTGAGCAGTGGTACACAGAATTGTGCAAATAATAAAGCATTTTAATTAAAACTAAGCACAAATTTATTTTTATTTTATTTGTAAACTACGAGCTCACATTTTTAACGTTTTTAAAAGATAAAAATGTAACAATATATTCAGCTAGAATTACAACCTAGCTTCTCAGATCAGTTATGTTATATGCGTTAATTTTATACAAGAGTGGCGGGACCTGAAAAGTTTAATGACAGAATGTTTGAGAAACTTTTCATGGCAATTTTGTTTATTCTCAGAGTATTTGCTAGAAATCGGTTGATAGTAATCCGCAGAAAGAAATTTTCTGGGGTTTGAACGGTGTCCTCAGCTCTAATAAGCCATTACTCTACCTGTTAAACTACGGCGACTTCAAGATATCATGTAACGAGACTCAAAAAACCTTCCGTCGAATTATTAGCAAAGCATTAACTTTCAGTGAATCAGTTAACGGCCTTTTATTGCATTCAACAAGTTTTAATGGCGAAACCTAAGGCAAAATGTCTGCTTAAATGTTTACTTCGGAATTTTTTTTTATTTCACTTTAATCCCACTGGGCATACATATATTAACGGCATTGACGCCATACATCAACGTTTCAAATATTTCAGTCAAATAAATCTTTTCTTTGTCAAATAAAATTTCAATAAATCATGTTTTGTTGTTGCTTTATTCGGTGACATATTTTAACGCTAACATAAATTGCAAAAAAAAAATTGTATGCAAAAACAACTACAACAATATCCATTAAGTTTTCATATTTAAATTATCAACCAAAAAATGCAAAAAAAATGTCATGAAAAACATAAAAAGTTTGATTTTATGATGTTTTTTTGCTGCACGTATTATGAATTTTAAAAGTGTCTGCCTTTTTTGTTTCAAATTTCCATTTTTTAATGCACAAAAAAAAAAATAATAAAGTGTCAAGGGAGATGCGGTTTATAACCTGCAAACTCTTTTAATTTGAATTGTTTCGAATTCTTTAAGTTGATGCTTTTTTATTAAATTACAGTCACGTCAATTTGCATCAATGTGAACTCATGATACAATCGTTTCCAACTCAAAGATTCATTTGTTAATGGCGTAAGAGTAGAATTTGATTGAGTAAAACAAATGATTTTGAAACGATGATAATGTTATCTTCTTAACATAAGTAAGAGAAACCAAAGCTAAGATCGTATTAATTACACTCACGCGCCAACTACAACACAGGCTTATCCAACTAAAGATAAGTAATACCATTGTTTTACTTTCATGGCTTTAACTGATAATAATCTGTTTAGAAGAGAATCTTCTCTAGACTTGAAGTTTTTCATTGAATTATTCTCTATAGAGGCATAGATTATTGAAGACGTTGTATGACAAATCGTTGAAATTTTTGAGAAAGAATGTTTTGCTTCCCCTTCCCCTTGTCATGCAAAGGGTTCCTGTCCAGCTCAAGAAGACAGACCATAACAATGTAAGCAAGTTCTGCAAACCCAACGAATATGAGAATAGTAAGCTGCATCTGCTATGCCTTAGTTCTACACAATCAGTGTAATCCAGTGTTCTACCGACTTGTCTTGCACACAGCATAATCTGCAGGCACTAGTATCACATATAGTCATCCTGCACCGGAACTTAAAAGTGGCATGTAATCTGCAAGTGACTGAAAAGATTTCCAAGCTTTTTTTTTTTGCCCAATTTTAAAGTAAAATACAGTCTCCTAGTGCTGAATTTGGGTAATTTTTCGTAATGTTCAAAGCTATTTTAATATTAACTCAGCTTTACTTACTTAATTGGTTTAGTTCGGATTACAACATAGCGTCTCACACCACCCATTTTGTGTGTGTTAATGTTATCCATGAGTAGCAGGCGAACGATAGAATTTTGACAATTTTTTTTATTTTATTTACTCTCAGAGCTTTTGCCAGAAGTCTGCTGAGAGGCAGTGCTTAAAAGAAATATTTTTTTTGAATTTCATATTTCGTTATGTTTGAGATGGCTGTGCTAGGGTTTAAATCACGGGCTCTCGTCTAATAAACGAACACATTACCTACTAAGCTACGGCGACTTCAAAGGATGTTAATATTGCCCTTATCTTCAACCACGGGAGTCAGGAGCCCCTGGAACCTCGGTTCCAGCCTGGCTGTTGGTGTGGCCCCTTTTGGGAGCATCGTGGTGGCTGTGGTTCGGACCCAAAACGCGGGAAGAGTCTAGTCAGTAGGCTCGGTGTGGAGTTGCATTCACAACCGGGTGCCGTAACCCAAACATCGGAAGGAGTTTTAGATAGGCTCCGCTCCTCACCAAGGGGGCAGTCATATCCAAATACATGGCTTCGAATTGGTACTCAGGTGTAGCAGTCTGTTACATCTGGGGGCGTTGGTAGACGCATTGTATTTGACCCTGTGCGAAGTGGGATTAGGTCCACGCGGACAGGTAGCCACGTTAAATCAATCGTCGTTGCCCTTATTTTCAGTGAACTCATGTTGAAACCATAGAATGGCACGATGCAGGTTCTCACAACGTCTTTTCTGTAATGGCCTCCGCTGCCATGTTGGCTATCTGCGAATATTTTCATTCCTAGTCCTCATATGTCTCCTTTCGAATGAAATATTCATCGCTTCCAGCATTTCGTTAACTTTTTGGAGAAGAAAACTTATGTACATACTTAAGGTCTCTTCTGCTACTGTATATCTTATATTTTTATCATCTGAATTCAGTGCTTAAATCGATTTTATTTATTGCTGCTTCTTTTTCACGTTACTTATCCGTTCTTCCATGGCGTGGAGTATCTTTATCTAGCTTAAGCGAGACCTTGCTTTTCCCAGGCAGCAGATTGATTTCCTCTATATTTTTGAATATTACTAAGCACAGATGCCATTTGCTCTCGACTTTATCTTTTTCTAGAATTTATGCAATCACGAGGACAGAAAATTAGGGGGTTTTCCTCCCCCAAAAGGTCTTTTCCTTGCTCAAAAGAAAGACGGTATCCTCTACATAGCGCCCAGTCAATTACTTTACGATGAAACGATCATTAATACTGCTTTCCGATCTACTTTGCCACTCATCTGTTGACTTTTCTGGGGAGAAGGTACTCAACGTCTTACCTCTAAGGACTAGTATTTGTTTTAAATTTTGTCAATATTTTCCTGTCCACCTCTGAAAATCTACGTCGAGTTAGTAGCGCTTATATGAGAAAACGAGAAAGGCGTAGTTATGTAAATGCTTGCTGGGTAGAAGAATATTTATGTGTAACATGTGATATACAAACATACAGTGAGCATCAAAAGAACTGTACATTATAAAAATATACATTAATAAATTCCGGTTATATTTATTTTAAAATTGTTTCATTGCCATTGTTTTTAAAATTGAAACATAAAAATATTACAAAAAAATTTCGAAATATTGTCAAATTTTTTTCGGGCACTCTCCTTATGTGGTAGTTGAGTTGAGTTCGGGGATTGTTAGAAATTTTTTCTTAGTGTACAGTTTCATTTGACGCTCACTGTATGTACGTATATTCACTTAAATGTTTACATGTGAATACAATAGTATTCCCTTTTGAATTGTATTCCCTTTTGGTTTGTTTTTATATTTTTGCAGTTTTGATGTGGCATTTGACTGACGTAAAACGTTAAACAAGTGCCAAATTGTGCAAACTTTTAGTATGAAAGTCTACAGAAGCTCTTCACTAGTTCAAAATTTATGGTTGGGAGTTAAAGGTGGAATGCAACATGAAGCAACTGTGTAGTATTTTCTTTTGATTTCCAAAAAATACGTATAAAAAATGAGTAAATCAAAGTATGACTTCATTCATCAAGGTTACTTGACTAGAAATGTTGTTGCAAAAGAAGGGAATAGTACAAATTCTGTACATTACAAAAAGATGTTACGCCTAAAAATAAAGACTCACACAGTGTTTGAAGTTATTTGTGTTACAGTGTCTATAAATACAACACAATAGGAGAATAAAAATGCTTTTTAGGCCCATAGGTTTTGATGATTTTTTGTTTCTTATTTGGGAGAAATTTTTTCCCTTAGCATTCTGCAAGCATGAGATAACGAGAACGGTTTAGGGATTAATTCGACGTAGATTGAGTTGGTTGCCTTTACCAGAAGTAGGCCAGTTATCTCAGTGTAGTGGAAAGTAAAGGAGAGTATTCGAAACGAAATGCCTTTTTTATTTGTAGATGTGACCTTAAAGCTTACTTTGTAGAGAGAGGTTGACATCAGTTGCATCGATTGATTCTGAATAAGACACAGAAGCTAGAGTTCTTCGCTACAATATCTTATCTTCACGATAACAAAAAGTCTGTTGGATGTAGAAAACGTGGAAAGGAAGAGACGAATACCCACGGTTCAAAATCGGTTGCAGCTATCGGAAGAGATTTTTACTCTAATGAACTCGAAATGTCAGTCCCTCTCAGACTTCTTGACAGTCCCCACAGATAGGGCTGCGAGAATCGTTTGAAAACGACATTTTGAAGCTTCGATTAGTAACATGCAGTCGCAGTTGTGCTGCGATTAGTCCAACGTTACTATGTTGAAGTCACTTTCCCTACAATTGTAATTTACTAACATGTTTCGGACGACACTATGTGAATGGACATGGATTCTAAGTCACAGAGGTATACGAAGAAATTCAATTGTTGACCTGCTGTGCTGCCAAACAGTCATTCTCAGGAGAAAGTGTTTTCCAGCTTAACTTTCCTGACTGTGATATTGAATTTTAAGGAAAAAATCCTGCTAGAGAAATCCTGACGCAGGTGGTCTGATAATGCCACACTTGCAGAATATTTAGGAGGTCAAATAGGATAAAAATCAGAGCTCTCTGGGTTCTTGAATTGAGATTTCGGTTATCGAACTGGAATTGAATTCCCTACAGAATTTAATGAGGTTCCTTAAGAATATAATTACTGCACACAGTATGATTAAGCGCATATCTAAGCGCAAGATTTATTGCGACTGTAGAGGTGGTTTTTACCAGGAAGCAGAAGAAGTACTTTCTTTGCTAATGTCTGGTTCGAAGGAAATTTGGTGTAAAGCATTGCGATGATGGACTATGTTCAAGAATTTATCTGCCTCGGAAATATGCTACTCTCGAATCTATAGGAATTTGTAAGGAGTATACGTTGGTTCCAATAACAGTACAGAAAACGTGATAAAATTTAAAAAAATTTTGATGTCGCTGTTTGTTATGTACTGTAATACTGAACTGTAATTGAATATAGTTTGTGATAGTAATGGAAACCACAATCACTAATGGTGTAGCGCATTAGAAACAGATTTTTAATATATTGCTACGAAAATGAAAAATATAGATACTGGTGTTTTGTTATTACATTGCTTAACATTAAAATTGTAAAAAAACACTACAAAAACAAAACAATTTAGTAAACAATCCTGTTTACAAATTATCGTACTGCTTAATATAACAGCAAACACCAGCATAAAAAATGGTAAACAAGTAAACAAAAATACAACAACAAACGTTACATGAATAAATGTAAATAAAATCCACAAACAACAATAATGAATGTAAATAACGATGTTTACATTTATAGAGATTTCGAGAAGGCGAATCCACGAACATTCGCCATCACGAACAGTCATATTTACCCTGCTGTATAAAAGGAAAGACAAACAGGCACTCGCTTAACTTAACTTAGTAAAGTTCAGTCAGTCTTGTTTAGAGACGCTGTGCGTTTGGAGAGAGTATTCGTGGTTTGAAGATCTCCGTTACCAAGATCTGTCGAATAATTAATTGCCTAGTAATTGTTATTGTTTATAAAAAAGGTATAAACAGAGGAATAACAAAAAAAAACCGATTATTGTTGTTTACATAAAGTTGTGTACAGTGGCACATAGAATTGTGCGAATAATAAAGAATTTTAATTAGAAGTAAACAGAAATTTATTTTTATTTTATTTGCAGTCTACGAGCTCATATTTTAAACGGTTTTAAAAGGTAAAAACATAACAATATTTGCTAATTATAACACAATAAAAAAAAAACATATTTAATCATTTCTAATATTTAAATTAAGTGTACAAAGGCATACAAAATATCGAAATTATTTGTTAATTTACATATAAAAGCAATAACGCAAAATTATGTTGTAATTACTATTTAATTAATACTTTATCAAAAAACAACACAATTATAAAAAAATTAACAAGCAAACGAAAAATATATTTTAGTTTTAATTTACTTTCTGTACTTCAATTAACAGAAATTCAATTAAATCTTCAATGAAATTACAAACACACTAAAAATACATACAAAGGAATATTATTTAATATTCTGATTAATAATTTAAAATATTTTTATAATTTTTGTCATTAAAATTATGCAATGGGTGTAGCATGTACATTTCACCACTTTTTTTGATGTTTAAATATTTACATGGGGCGTATACTTGACGTGTAATTATTTGCATCATTAACTTCAGCAAACGTACTCAAAGGCAGGTTTTATTTTTTTCTTCTTCTTATTAAATTAATTGTATTTGCTTTCATTTACGCATATTTTTAGAACAGATCCCAAAATGAGGTCTGCTTTGCCTAATCAATCCTGGTTTTATAAGGAATTCTGCTCCATTGCCAGACTCAATTGGCCCACATTGGATAGAAGGCGTACCAACCACCTACACAAACTTGATCGCAATGTCATCTTGGCTACAGTGGCCTAGCTTGCGTAATGGGAAGAAAGACTGCAGCTTACATCAAACGACTTCTACATAGGTCAGCTTAACGGAGGTATTATCCAGTGATATCAAGACTATAGCTTCGTTTATTTAACTTCAGGGCTGGTTTGCAGCATAGGGGAGACGATTTTTAGTGAGCAGCCCCTGAGCTGACCAATATCGATAACATTTATACATACAAAATTGGTTATTATAACCCTTCAGTCAAGATTACGATCTAGTTTCTTACACCACTTATGTTGTGTGTATTAATTTTATGCATAAGTGGCGGGACCTACAGTTTAAAGTCGACTCCGAAGGACAGATTTTTGAGAAAATTTTCATGGCAATTTTTATTTACTAACGGGAGATTTTTTAGCTATTATCTTTTTGGCAACACTGGTTTAAACAGCTCACGCACGTTTCGTGTTATGTTTCACTGTCAAACATCTTCAGTTTGGTCAATAATTTAACCATGAATCGTCTTACAAACGAACAACGCTTGCAAAATTATTTAATTTTATTATTAAAATGCGTGCTCTGTTAAGAAAGTTCATCGCGCGGCTTCTTCCATTTTATGGTCAGTTTAATCGACCCACTGAAGCGGCTATTCGGGCTATTGTGACTAAATTTCGCACCAAATTTACATTTTTGGACATTAAACCACCAACACGCTTACGTAGAGTGCGAACTGAAGAAAATATCGCAGCTGTATCGACGTCAGTGTTAATGATGACCATCAATTATCGATTCATCGCCGTTCGCAGCAATTGGGCCTCTGTTACTCAACAACGTGGAAAATTTTGCGGAAGGATTTAGGTGTGAAGCCTTTCAAAATACAGCTGGGGCAAGAATTGAAGTCGAACGACCTACCGCAACACAGAATTTTTGGTGAATGGGCTCTTGGAAAGTTGGCCGAAGATCCATTTATTTATCGAGAAATTGTGTTCAGCGACGAAGCTCATTTTTGGCTCAATGGATACGTAAATAAGCAGAATTGTCGATTTTGGAGTGAAGATCAGCCAGAAGCATTGCAAAAGCTACCAATGCATCCAGAAAAAGTCACAGTTTGGTGCGGTTTATGGGCTGGTGGCATCATTGAACCGTACTTCGTACAAAGATGCTGCGAATCGTTACGTAACTGTGAATGGTGAACGCTATCGGGAGATGATATCCAACTTTTTTTGCCCAAAATGCAAGAGCTTGACTTGCATGACATGTGGTTTCAACAAGACGGTGCCACATGCCACACAGCACGCGTAAAAGGGACTTATTGACAGGCGAGTTCGTTGAACATTTTATTTCACGTTCGGTACCGGTCAATTGGCCGCCTAGACCGTGTGATTTAACACCTTTAGACTCTTTTTTGTGGGGCTATGTTAAAGCTCATGTCTATACAGACAAGCCCGCTTCAATTGACGCATTGGAAGACAACATTGAAGCATTTATTCGTGAGCTACCGACCGATATGTTGGAAAGAGTATGCCAAAATTGGACTAAGCGGATGGACCATTTGAGGCGCAGTTACGGTCAACATTTGCATGAAATAATCTTCAAACATTAAATTATATGGACCGTACTATCGATTCAAATAAAGATTTCATGAATTTTTCTAAATTTTATGTGTTTTTTTTTAAATTTTTCCTATAGCTCTTAAAAAATCACCCATTATAAGAGGTTTTGCCAGAGATCTGCTGAGAGGGAGTCGCCGAAGAAATATTTCATTTTGTTGGAGATGTCTGAACTGGCCTCACGTTCATGTCAATTTTATTTGAGTTTTTGCCAAAAATCTGCTGAGAGGCAGTCGCCGAAGAAATATTTCATTTTGTTGGAGATGTCTGACCTGGGATTTAAAGCGTGACCTCACGTCTATTAAACCATTGCACTACCTACTAGACTACAGCGACTTCATCGATAAATTTGGTAGGATTCGGTTAGTACAGGAACTGCGCTTACTTGTGCCCTTATAACGAGCCGCTATGCTTTGGTATCAAAGCTAACACTTCAACCTACCTTCCAACCCAACTACCTGGCTTTACTTGCTATGATTTAACCAATATAGACAATATGGCTGCCTCCCGAAATGTATCAATACAAAGTTTGTATGCAGTTCTACTACGGTATATAAATTTTGTAGATATGCAAAGTTACCAAACAATGCATCAACTATAAATCCGATGCATGATTGCTTTTTGACTGCGTTAAAAATACACATTGACGACGTTTTGAAATAGAATACATTGTATATATTTTGTACAGCGGCTTTATGAAACACTATACTTTGCTCAAACACAAAGCAACTAACATTTTGGATGTAAACCAACCTGTCTTGTCATATGGTTTTGTACTCCATCCTTGGGCAATAACACAAAATTGTAGCTGTTGAACTATACATGGGGGTTTCTTTATTATTTTAAATGAAGTTTATTAGATTTTAGGGGGTTAATTTGAATACAAATCTTTATCTATTTCTGTTGGGGTTTTGCCTCATATAAATAGAAAATACTTTCTAATTGCTGACGTTATTGTTGCAACTATGCTCCACAACATATAATTTGGTTCGATGTTTATAGAGTGACATCCAGAAAGAAGCCAAATTATTAAATATTTAAATGAAATTCCAAAAACTGTTGATAAAGTTTGTGAATAGAAAATTTTAATTGTAATGAATTCGTAATAAAGTTAAAAACTCTGGCGTATGAATTGTAAAAATAAGAAAATAATGCAACATCATAGAACGGTTGACAAGAAAACGTATTCTTAAACAGAATTAGACGGCTTTTGTTGTTCTGAATACTTCAGCAATAAAAGCTGATAATAAGGCTCATTACGTGTTAAATTAAAGCCTCCCTTTAATGAAAGAAAACTAATTCAGAAATTTTATCCGACAATATTTATTTCTGCCTTCCAAAGTTATTTTTGTAAAGTAGGGCTTCATGCAGTTTAACTTGCTCGACTTTTTGATGTTCAATATTTTATGGCAACTATTTAAGTCATTAAAGAAGATTTTATTCGAAACAAAAACTAACAAAAACTAAAACTTTAATTTTAAACAAGTCAAAGTCAAAGTCAAACAAGCTCATATTGAAAATACAGAAGATACACCAACCATACAACAGGATAAAAGAAATTCGAAAATAATTCAATAAATTAGTTTATTAACAAGAACAAGAACAAGAAGAACAAAAACAATTCACAAGAAAAATACTGAAGGCTATAAAAAAAGATTCAATAGAATTAAATTTTATACACAATGTATCTCTGAGTGATGCACAGTGGTGTTCGAGTGACAAAATGATAATTTCTTAACAAAAGTAATGTTTTGTCTGAAAGAGTAATTTCACGATTTTATGCAGGCAATTCACAATCAAATAAGGCTGCCTTCCAAAATGTTAGTTGCTTTGTGTTTGAACAAAGTATCGTGTTTCATAATGCCGCTGTACAAAATGTTTACATTGTATTTTATTTCAAAACGTCGTCAATGTGTATTTTTAACGCAGTCAAAAAGCAATCAGGCATCGGATTTATAGTTGATGCATTGTTTGGTAACTTTGCATATTTACAAAATTTATATACCGTAGTAGAACTGCATACAAACTATGTATTGATACATTTTGGAAGGCAGCCTAAATATGTACTGGCTTGTCGCTTATTGTTGGAGTCGTTAAACATCTCACATACATAATCGATCATTACAACCCTTCAGTCAGGATTACAACCTAGTTTCTCATACCACTTATGTTGTGTGTGAAGTCGCCGTGGTCTAGTAGGTAGTGTATTGGCTTATTAGACGTCAGGCCTCGGTTCAAACCCCAGGTCAGGCATCTCCAACTGAACGAAATATCAACAGATTTCTGGCAAAAACTCTGAGCGTAAATAAAAGAAATATTCATGAAAAGTTTCTCAAAAATCTGTCGTTCGGAGTCGAATTCAAACTTGAGCACGCCACTCATGTATAAAAATTAACGCACACTACGGCGACTACGGCGACTTCTTTAAATGTCTAGATTAGTTATTTTCGAGATATTTCCCATAATGTACGGAATCTAGATATAAAGGATCGGCTGTTGCTACCAATCTATAGTTGGTATTGGATTCATAAACAAACGTTATAATGAAACCAGAGGTCAACAATGAGTATTTAAAACGATGAGTAGATTCGAATCATACTTATAATTTCTGATACTTATACGCATTCATACTTATTTTAATGTCATACTTGTACTACGCATACAAAAAGTTTGAAATGCTCATGGTACTCATACTTAACAATACGCATGATGTTATTGATTTCGACTCTCCATGACTCATCGTATACACGAATCACAAAATAAGTATGATTCGCGTACGGACACTACAATACTCACAAGAAGGTTGTGTGTTTGCGCTGCTTGATGTCTGTCTTTTTGTTTATGTGTCTTTCTTCTCTCTTTTTAAATGCAA
Source organism: Sarcophaga subvicina (assembly GCA_936449025.2). Classification (NCBI taxonomy): domain Eukaryota; kingdom Metazoa; phylum Arthropoda; class Insecta; order Diptera; family Sarcophagidae; genus Sarcophaga; species Sarcophaga subvicina. The sequence continues at coordinate 106,797,767 of OW388083.2, read as the reverse complement.
CAACAACTAAGACTGTAAATTCAATCACTCGAATCATTTATTAGTATTTGAAGTATTTTTCTAAATTTATGAATCTAAATGAGTAGGCATATGAATCAAACATAGTTCTAATGTTATGAGTTTGATGTCAACGTTGTACTCATAATCATTGCAACCTGTACTTATAAATCAATGTTGTAGTGAGTACGAAGAAGTCAGAGTAGTTGGATTTGAATACTGTTGACTCACTCATACTCAAAATTTCATGAGTACTTATGAGTAGAGAAAAAGCGATTGATTGCTGATCTCTAAATGGAACAAAAATCCCATTGAATCATAGCTTCATATGTGTATTCTAATTCACAACAGATGGTTTATTTTCAATACATGTTTGTGTCTGTAATAACTTAAATGGTATTTTGTAGTGTAAACTGTCTATCATTTATACTCACTTTTTTGCTACGAAAATCACGACTTTTGTGCTAGTAAAGTATCAGCATCATTTGCGACAAGTAGGGTTTTACTTTCTGTAGACGCCGTAGTCTAGTTGGTAGTGTATTGGATTATTAGCCATAGGGCTACGGTTCGAACGCCATGTCCGACATCTGGAACGAAACGAAAATATGAAATAATATTTCTTCGCGACGGCTCTTAGCAGATTTCTGGCAAAAACTCTGAGAGTAAAAAAAGTTGCCATAAAAAGTTTTTTAAAAATCTGACTTTCGGAGTCGACTTTAAACTATAGGCCCCGGCACTCATGGAACGGGACGGTGTAAGAAGCTGGGTAGTAATCCTGACTGAAGGGTTGTAAAGTAAAGTCCCAGCATCATTTGCAGCATGTATTACTTTTCTTCTGCAATTATACAAAGAAGTGCAGTGCAAGAGTGCTGTGACACAAGGATCTAAGTCTTAAACCTATGAGGAATACTCCTACAAAAAAATACTCATACTTTGAAGGACTCAAAGTGATAAACATTTTTTTCTAATGCTTTATTACCAATGAAACACTGATTCTCGATTATTGCCTTCAAATCTATGTGAACATACCACTGTATGCCATACTGTATGCATAAGTGGTTAGATATCACACACAGATTATAAACACAACAAAAAATATGTTTTTCTTGACGTCCTATTGTCTACTAAGAAAAGTTGTTTGTCTGCACAAGTTTATTATCTTTTATGATGACATCAAAATCTAAAGAAAATCTTGTGAGTGGAAAGGCACAGGACAGGGTGTTCCTTAAAACTTTATAAAAAATTTTTAAAGTAAAATTTTCTAAATGTTACAATTTTAATTAAAAGAAGTTTAATTAGTTTTAAAAAATTACTTTTAAATTGTTTTTAATTTGAGAAAAAATCATAATTTTTCTTCCATTATGTAACATCCTGTCCTGTATCTACATGTTAGGCATAATAATAGAAAAAAAGACTAAAATTGTCTTCTTGGAACAAAGAAGTATTCACTAGTATTCATGAATAAATTTACTGATTTTTAAAATTTATAGTCAAAGAAAAAAGTCTACATACAGCGGCGTATGTAGACATATTTCCTGGTGTTTTTAATTAAATTGTAAAATGTATTATAGCGTTGTTTAAGGCTATTACAATTAAGAATGTTTGAAGACGAAAACTAATTATTAAAAAAACACAAAAAAATTATTATGTAGACTTTTTTCTTAGACTGTATTTCCTGTTAATTCGAGCAGTAGGAAACAATGTATAGAATAAGAAATAAGTTAGTAAAATAAAATCTTTTCCACACCGTGGAATAGTATTTGTAAGTTGCCGTTGTCTGGTAGGTAGAATGTTGTCTTATCAGACGTGACGCCGTTGTTGAAACTCCAGCCCAGACATATCGAATAAAATTAATTTAAAAAAAATATTCTTAGGCAACTTTTTCTCAGCAGATTTATGGCAAAAACCTTGAAAGTAAATAAAATTGTCATGAAAAAGTTTTTCAAATTCTGTTGTTGGGAATCGACTTTAAACTGTAGGTCCCACCACTCATGCATAAATTAACCCAAAATATCGCAGCTGTATCGGTGTCAGTGTTAATGATGACCACCAATTATCGATTTGTCGCCGTTCGCAGCAATTGGGCCTCTGTTACTCAACAACGTGGAAAATTTTGCGGATTTAGGTGTGAAGCCTTTCAAAATAAAGCTGGTGCAAGAATTGATGCCGAACGACCTACCGCAACGCAGAATTTTTGGTGAATGGGCTCTTGGAAAGTTGGGCGAAGATCCACTTCTTCATCGAAAAATTGTGTTCAGCGACGAAGCTCATTTTTGGCTCAATGGATACGTAAATAAGCAGAATTGTCGATTTTGGAGTGAAGATCCGGCAGAAGCATTGCAAAAGCTACCAAGGCATCCAGAAAAAGTCACAGTTTGGTGCGGTTTATGAGCTGGTGGCATCATTGGACTGTACTTCTTCAAAGATGCGGCGAATCGTAACGTAACTGTGAATGGTGAGCGCTACCGTGAGATGATATTCAACTTTTTTTGCCCAAAATGCAAGAGTTTGACTTGCATGACATGTGGTTTGAACAAGACGGCGCCACATGCCACACAGCACGCGTAACAATGGACTTATTGAGAGGCGAGTTCGGTGAACATTTTATTTCACGTTCGGGACCGGTCAATTGGCCGCCTAGATCGTGCGATTTAACGCCTTTAGACTTTTTCTCATGTTTTCATGTCTATACAGACAAGCCTGCTTCAATTGACGCATTGGAAGATAACATTGAAGCATTTATTCGTGAGATACCGGCCGAAATGTTGGAAAGAGTATGCCAAAATTGGACGAAGCGGATGGACCATTTGAGGCGCAGTCGCGGTCAACATTTGCATGAAATTATCTTCAAACATTAAATTATATGGACCGTACTATCGATTCAAATAAAGATTTCATGCATTTTCTGAAGTTTAAGATTTTTTTTTTTTGAAAAATTTTCCTATAGCTATAGCCTTTAAATCTCTTTGAATAAAGGTCTCTCTTACTATAGTGGCTCTCACTATAATTACGAGTTTTTATTGCCTATTAAAGCAATTCTTTTTATATTATTTTAGCAAAAATTGAAAAGAATTTAAAATATTTAAATTTAACATACAACAATATTAGCATTCCAGTTAAATTATTCAAATTGATTTTATTTCCTTTTTCTATTTTTAGATTCCTATCACATTTTGCACCATTGACATATCGATTGATTCAACAACCAATTCCAGATGACAACCATGTGCTGATGCAAATCAACCTAATGATGTCCATCACGTGCAACAAAATATGTTAATTTTAGTTCTCCAATGTTGTTTTTTCTATTTTTAGGTTGTATTTTAAAATGAGTGCCTCTAGGCTTCAATACTTGCATATGCATATTGGCCCGTTAATGGATGTGGAATCATTAAAATTTTATAACAAAAGATGTGATGGCCATGGACTTGTGGGATACTGTGCTGAATTTACAAAACAATTTTTAATTATTTTTAATATGTTTTTTTAATTATAGTTGGTGTCAAAGCATTTATTTGTGAAATATTTAACGACGTCAAATAAATAAATACAATAAAAACAATATTAATTTAATAGTTGAGAATTATTTGTGCAGGATTAATGTTAAATATTGTTTAAGAATTTTAAATGCCAGTCATAGAATTTATTGTTTATGTCGATTATTAAATAAATTTTAAATTATTTAAAGTTTAATATACAATAACAAAAAACAGGTACTTTCAAAAGACGGAAAATATAGGCTGTACGAAAGGATTTTTGAAAGATCAATACTCCTTGAGCATGTGGTAAGCCATTCACACTACGTACTTACTTAATTCGTCACTACAACCCTTTAGCCAGGATTACAACATAGCTCCTCACATCACTCATATTAAGTGTGTTAATTTGTGTCATGAGTGGCAGAAACTACTTGTCATGGCAATTTTATTTTACTCCCAACAGTTTTTGCCAGAAATCTGCTCTGCCCTATTATTCGTTTGTGTGAAGTGCCTGCGCCAAGGTGTGAACCACGGGCTCTTGTCTAATAAGCCAACACACTACCTAATAGACTACGGCGACCTCTACTTAATACTTACACTTTGATGAATGTCCTAACAACTGTTGTGTTTAAGTTCTTACACGAATACATTAGTTTACGACAGGAACAAGAAATAATAGCAATGACTCTGCGGTATTAGTGCAGACACACTTATGAGGAATTTCTCCTGTTCTGTAGTGCTTCAAACAGGAATCAAAACTGACCCTATATGGAGTGGAATAAGACGACTAAATATTGTTACGAAAATGAAAAATCTAGATACTGGTGTTTTGCTTGTACATCGCAAAAAACAAAAGCCATAAAAACAAAACATCAGTAAACAAACCTGTTTACAAATTATTGTAAAAAATGGTAAGCAAGTAAACAAAAATACACAAACAACACTAAAAGAATAAATTTAAATAAAATACAAAAACAACACTACAATAACAAATGTAAACAACGATGTTTACATTTGTAGAGATTTCGAGAAGGCGAATCCACGAACGTTCACCTTCAAAAACATTTATCACACTGTTTACTCTGCCATATAAAAGGCAAGGCAAAGTCTTTCAGGCAGTCTTGTGTGAATACACGGTGTGTTTGAAGAGAGTGGTTTGAAGATCTCTGTTACAAAGATCAGTCGAAGAATTGTTTAGTGAGTGTTATTGTTTATGCAAAGAGTATAAACAGAGGAAAAACAAAGAGGAGCAATTGTTGTTGTTTACATAAAGTTGTGAACAGTGCCACACAGAATTGTGCGAATAATAAAGAATTTTAATTAAAACTAAGTCTAGCAAATAGTCTAGCAAATAGTGTGTTTGGTTTATTATCTGAAACAGCGATCTAATCTCACAGTGTCCCGTAATAAACCCAATAACTAACCTTAAGCTGCCCTTATCCAAGCCCAGCAGCCAACATGTTCTATTGCAGGCAATAGACACCTGAAAACATAACGATCCGAATCATTTCTCTAACGCCTCTGCTTTTCCCTCCTGACCCATCCATTGATGAGGCCGTAGAGGTGGCAGATTGGGGGATCAGGACCAACTACCACATTGGCCTCAGTAAGTGAACCTAATCTATAAATGCTGATAAGTGAATACCAATTCTATATCCTTTTACGACATAAGGCATACAAATCAAGAGTAAATATGTTAGTAATTCTTAAAAATGATGTAAAGCTTGCCATTAAATATTTAAGTTTTCCTCTTTCAATCTTGTTGTCTTAGTTTTCCTGCCATTTATGTACAGTTCATGGCTTTTTCTCTTAGAATTTTTTTTTATGACCTTCAGTGGACATTTTTTTCTTCTGTAAATTTTTTGTTCTTCCACTAGCTTAGGCTCTGCATAATGTGTTTTCTCTTTCTTAAATATTTAATAAAAATTTGCAAATTGATTAAAATTTCATTTGAAAAAGAAAGAAAGAATTTAATTTTCGTAGAAAATGTTCTTTTGGGTACCAAATGTCCAGCAATTTTTCTCCTTTTTTTGATTTTTTCTTCATATATTGCTGATACGCTTTGACTTTCAACAGCAACATTTCAAATTAATTGAAATCAAATATGGGTGCCTTTTTTATTTTTTAAGCAGGAGGGACTATTTTGAAATTTCCGGCAGTAATTTGATACAAATGATGAACAGGATATTGGACAGGAGGCGACAGTAAAGAAGGAAGAATATTTTTGTTTTGATTGAAAACTAGTAACGAGGGTAATAAACAATGATTTTAATTAAAATTTATTACAGAATTTAAAAGAAAAAAATTAAAAAAAAAAATTATGAATAAATGGAGTGAACATGCTGTTGACATTTATTCCTTGCAAGGCCTTAAACATTTTAGTGCTTATTTTTGCAAATTAATATCAAATTTATAAAATCAAATTATAAAATCAAACAATATTTTTTTAAATTAAATTTATTGTAATAGAAGAGGAAAAATTTATTTCATAAAGAGTAGAACAAAACAAAAGAATAAAACTTTTGTTTTAAAAATCTATTTTCTTTTACTTTTTTGAATGTTTTTAAGGGGAATTGAAGTTGTCATATTTAATTGTAAAGTTCAAGAGACAAAACACAAGAAAACAAAACAAAGCAAAACTTAAAGAAAGAAAAAAAAAGAAAGAATTGCAAACTAAAGAAATAGCGAGAAAAAATTAATGTTTACAACAGAAAATAGTTGCTGGTTTTCATTGCCTTCAAACTATATTTTATTTGTAATGCCACTTTTGTTTTTGGGGCCACTTTTGTTGTGTTTTACCCTGTTGTTAACCAAGTTAAAAGTTTTTGTTAAAGGATTTATTTGCATACCATTTTTTTCGTTTCTTTTGTTAAATTTAAATTTATACGAATACGAATATTGTTACGAAAGTGGAAATGGTATTACATCGTTTAACATTAATATACATACATAATTGGCCATTACAACCCTTCAGTCAGGATTACGGCCTAGCTTCTCACACCACTCATGTTGTGTGTATTAATTTTACACATGAGTGGCGGCACCTACAGTTTAAAGTCGACTCCGAACGACAGATTTTTTTGAGAAACTTTTCATGGCAATTTTTATTTACTCCAGAAATCTGCTGAGCCGCCGAAGAAATACTTTGTCATATTTTCGTTTTGATGTCTCACCTGGGGTTTGAACCGTGGCCTTAGGTATAATAAGCCAACACACTACCTACTAGACTACAGAGACTTTAGGTCGCCCAGTATTATGCATACGACATACAATACATACAACAATGGCTTTGAAAGCATAAATAACAACCTTGGAACTGGCAATATTTCCATACAAGGATAAATCTCTTGGGGCCAGAAAGTATAACTAAGAAACAAAACACATGCAGACATTGCCACTGACCATCCTCTATTTGTAGTTACACTGTGTTTAAGGCATTCAAATGCACACTGACCCAAATGAGCCACATTTTTCTCACTACTCTACCCTGCTATAATTCAAGTTTACTGTTAACAAGCTAAAGTTAAAACCTTAACTTTAATAAGACTTTGGAGACAGTCCTCGGCCTCATCCTAGAATTTTGTTTTATTGTTCTAAAAGTTACCAAACAATTTAAATTTGTTTTTTGTTTCCTACTATTAACACTTTTTGAAATTCAGTGTGCCAATATTCACAACTTGATGTAAAGAACAACAATTGCTTTCTTTGTTATTCTTCTTTTCGCTCTTTTGCCTAAACACTAACAATTGTTCGAAAGACCTTTATAACGGAGATCTTCAAACCACGATTATTCTCCTCACGCGCAACGCGTTTTCAAGCAAGACTGACTGAACTTCACTAACTACGTCGCCTGCTTTCCCTTGCCTTTTATATTGCAAAGTAAATAGTCTGGTGAATGTTCTTGAAGGCGAACGTTGTTGTTGCATTTTTGTTTATGATAAAGAAGTTTATTGTTTTTCTTTTTATAGCTTTCGTTTATCATTTTTGAGATCTAGTAGGTAGTGTGTTGGCTTATTAGACGCAAAAGCCAGGGTTAGAGCCCCAGGCCAGACATCAAGACAAAATACAATAAGTATTTCTTCGGCGACTTCCTCTCAGCAGATTTCTGGAAAAACTCCGAGAGTAAATAAAATTGCCATGTAAAAGTTCCCAAACATCTGTCGTTCGGAGTCGACTTTAAACTGTAGGTCCCACCATTCATGTATGAAATTAACACACACAACATAAGTGGTGTGATTAACTAGGACGTTGTACAATGGGCAGTTCGACCTCCGGGTACTGTACTTGTCCCCTAACCTAACCTAAGCCAATTTGAAATAAAAGTTTTGAAAGGTATTTAAGTTAAATATGGTGAATTACATGTATATGCTTTAAACATTTAAATGGAAATAAAATCTATAAAAAAACTCTTCCTGGGAAATATTAAGAGTTCCACAATTTAGCTTTTGCTTCCATTATTTTAATTAAATTATGTATTCGATTTCATTTACCGGTATATCCTACAACAAGCAAAACAGTAAACATTTAAATACAATGCATTTATGTATGTATGTATATAGTATGCTTGTATTTGTGCTACTTGCTGCAGCAACAAACAATAATAATTAAATTTAAAATAAAATGAAATGAAACTATTATCGTTGCCATACTCCTAAGACCTCAATGAAATAGTTTTGCTTTTGTAGCACAGTGCTTTTTATAAAATGCAGTCTTAAATAGTTAAGATTGCAAATATAATCTGTGTACGGCATACATGAATACTTAATTACTTAAAATAAAAAGAATGATTATGAATTTTTAAAATTATCATGCATATGTATACATATATGCATTCTGTTCATTTTTAATGGTAATTTGAAAATTATTCTGTAATCAATAGAAAGTAAACTGTTGCGTATAAGTTATTTAAAACCAAGTTGTATGACTAAATATCAATCATACGCATGGAGGGTAACATGTACAATGCCAATGGTGTTGTTGCAGTATTGTGTTCAAGCCATTCATTTATTTCCTGATATACAGTGGCAATTAGAAAAAGCTCCATGGGAATTTTGGGTTACACAATTAACTGGACAACATATACAAGTGAAATATTGTTACGTTTTTATTTTTTAAAAACGTTTAATATATGAGCTCGTAGATTGCAAATAAAATAAAAATAAATTTGTGTTTAGTTTTAATTAAACTTCTTTATTATTTGCACAATTCTGTGTGCAATTGTTCACAACTTGATGTAAACAACATTTATTCTTTTCATTGTTATTATTCTGTTTATACCCTTTACATAAACAATAACAATTACTAGACAATTATTCGACAGATCCTTGTAACGGAGATCTTCAAACCACGATTACTCTCTTCAAACGCACCGGGTCTTCTCACAAGACTGACTGAACTTCACTGACTCAGTAGCCTGCTTTACCTGTATTGTTTCACTATTGTTGTTTGTGTATTTTTGTTTACATTTATTCTTGCAGTGTTTGCTGTTGCATTTTTGTTTACTTGTTATCTTTTTTATACTGGTTTTTGGAGGTATATTTTTGTTTACTTGTTTATCATGCAAATAAGTTCATAGTTTTTGTAGTTTTTGTTTATAATTTTAATGTTAACCGAACAAAATCATTTCCATTTTCGTAACAATATGTACATACATACATACATACATAATTGGTAAATACAACCCTTCAGTCAGGATTACGATCACTTATGCTGGGTATGTTAATTTTACACATGGGTAGCGGCACCTACAGTTTAAAGTCGACTCCGGTTAACAGATTTTTGGGAAACTTTGTATGGCGATTTTATTTACATATGTATGTAGGCCGCAATAAATTTGAAAATATATCTGTCTTATGGCAGGTCTCTCTAGTTGTACATCAATTGGTCTTCTGCTAGTAAGAGGCGGGCATCTCTTCCTACGGTTGCACTGTAGATTTTAGGTCCGTTTACATCAGCCCCAATAAGGCGAATGTTCGTGTCCTACTCGAAATCTCTATAAATGTAAACATTGTTGTTTCATTACTGTTGTGTGTGTGCAGTCGCTGTAGTCTAGTACGTAGTGTGTTGACTTATTAGACGTAATTGTCGTTAAGAGTCGTTTTTTAAACTGTAGGTCCCGCCACTCAGGTATAAAATTAGCACACACAACATAAGTGGTGTGAGAAACTAGGTCGTAATCCTGACTGAAGGGTTGTAATGACCAATTTTGTATGTTATGTATTTTGTTTACATGTATTCTTGTAGTGTTTGTTGTATTTTTGTTTACTTGTTTTTATGCTGGTGTTTGTTGTAGTATTTTTATTTATAATTTTAATGTTATGTGATGTAAAAGCAAAACACCAAACTCTTCATTTTCATAACAATATTATTTAAAGCTCTTATCTGTACACAAAATTTTTAATTTTCTTTTTAAAGATTTTGATTTAAAGTTGTAAATATTTTTTCATGTTTCCTAGTCAATTTTCTTGTAATTTACTGTTTTAAAGAAAGGAAAATAATACGTCCGTATCTATGTAGTTTTTTTTTATTTTAAATGATTTATTTCATAAAATATTTGGCATATTTAATACTGGGGATTGTAAATTTGCAATTCTAATGAATTTTTTACACTTCATTTAAAAGGACAAATTTAATTCCATTTAAATTGAATTGATTTTAAATAATATTTCAATAAGTTTCTAAGAAAACAAACAACAGGATATTTTGAAAATAATTCTAAGAAAATTAAAAGAAAACATTTGCAATGGTACTGTTGCGTAAAAAGAAAATAATCTTAGAAAAATATGAATATAAACAAGTAACAGGTCATGGAATTTCAGAAGAATCTGGGACAAGTGAAATGCGCCTTTATCAAGCAAAGCATTATGGGTGATACAGTAATAATGGCAGGAGGAATAATATTCCTGGTATTTTGCTACTCTCATAACAATGAAACATTATATGTTCGTCGATACACATTGCTGTTAAACATCATTATTGCTGTTATTTCTGTAACCATTGTTAGGCGATTACAGCAACAAGTTTTCATATTTCCCTGCGAAACAATGCGAATGTCCAGAGAACTAGCAATCGTAGCTGGGAAGCTGTGAAATAAAATCCTTTAGAAAAATTCCCTACAAGGTGACAACTACAATAAAAATATGATGCGATGAAAGGAAAAATATGTGTGATTTATAATACCCCCGGGTGATAGCTGCAAGCAATCAGACAAAGACTAAGTGAATGAGACAACAGCATCAAAGGAAAATGATTTATATTAATACGTATACGTATTTCATACAAATGAAAATAAATAAAAAAAAAACAATAAAATAATGGACGGAGGGTGCCTTTTTTATTGTAATTTATTTCCTTTGACACATTTGTTTGCGAATGAATCGTATAAAAATAATTAAAATCCGCTCCAGGACATGCGAATGACCTGATATTTTTTGTGGAATCAAATAAAAAATAAAATAAAACTTTTATCTTTTAAAAACCTTTAAAATATGTGCTCGTTTATTGCAAATAAAATAAAAATAAATTTGTGTTTAGTTTTAATTAAATTTATTTATTGTTCGCACAATTCTGTATGCAACTGTTCACAACTTGATGTAAACAACAACAATTGCTTTGTTTGTTATTCTTCTTTACACTCTTCTGTTTAAACGATAGCAATTGTTCGACAGATCTTTATAACAGAGATCTTCAAACCACGCTTATTCTCTTCAAACATCGTGCGGCTTAACAGAAGATTCACTGAGTTTTTACTGAATCCGTTGCCTGCTTTGTCTTGCCTTTTATATGCCAACTCAAACAGTCTGATGAATGTTCTTGAAGGCTTAGTGGCTTCGCCTTCTCGAGATCTCTATTAATGTAAACACAGTTGTTTCATTATTGTTTTTTATGTATTTTTGTTTACATTTGTTCTGGCAGTGTTTGTTGTTTAATTTTTCTTTATTCCTTTTTCATACTAGTTTTTGGGATACTTTTGTTTACTTGTTGATCATGTAAACAAATGCAGTGTTTCTGTTTTTGTAGCTTTTGTTTATAATTTTAATGTTAAACGAAGTAACACCATTTCCACTTTCGTAACAATAATATGTCTCTATAGACTTCATACTGTGTGATATTCTTATTATTTTTTTTGCTTTGTCTCGGTTTCAAGACTTTTTCAGTCAATCGATCTATTGTATCAGGTTCTAGGATATCAGATTTGTCGTCTATTGTCGCGTAGAAACAACATCCTCGGTGAACATATGCTATATAGGTGTAGTAGAGCATTATTAATTACACGATCCCTTTTTTCAGAGACCAAGAGTTTGAAAAATCCTTCGAAAATTCCTTCGCTGGTAGAAACTCTGAACCAATTCTATATGGACGGCTAGAATTGGTCATTACACTCCTTCAGTCAGGATTACGACCTCGGTTCTCACAGCACTTATATTTTGTGTGTTAATTTTATACATGAGCGGCGGGACCTACAGTTTAAAGTCGATTCCAAATGACAAATTTGTTGAGAAACTTTTTATGGCAATTTCATTTACTCTCAGAATTTTTGCCAAAAATCTGCTGAGAGGATGTCGCCGAAGAAATATTTTCAAATTTGCATTTTGATGTCTGACCTGCGGTTTGAACCGTGGTCTTACGTCTAATAAGCCGACATAAGCCTACTGGACTACGGTGACTTCTAAGTACATTATGGTCTAGTCTAAAAGACGCTCTTAGCTTTAATACTGGCCTAACCGCTCTGTCCGTAATGAACATAGATGCTACTTGTTGTTATGGAAATGGGTACGTAGATAGAGGTGACTGTCTACCCAATTGGATAGACTCACTTCGGCTAGTTAAGGCTCATTGTGATACCACAGATTAATATTTTCTTGAACCACTCAGAGGTTTAGACTACCAATGTCCATCACAGACAGTTCGCTTGAATCCTATCCTCTAACATAGCGCTGGACATGTCCCCGGGAGGTTTTCTTCTCTTCTTCATCTCTGCAGTTTCTGCAGGAGTCATTTGCAATGTGTTCAAGTCCACTGCGCCTCGAATAAGTGCCCATAACACAATGTATAGTATTGACTTCAATAACTACACGAAATATAGTCCGTTGGTGTGTAACCAGACTAGGCATTGCCTCCCCATTGCCGTTACCGGAATCCATAATCATATTTTCAATTATGATTATGCAGATCTTCGAAGAGATTTCTAAAGAAAAAAATTCCTTGAAGGCTTAAATGATTGTGCCACATCTGGCCAGTTTACTCTGCTTCTAAACCGGAATATCATCGTCCTGTTCTGAAATGAGCACAGTTCTTCAGAACTTCTGTAAGCCTATCTCTTGCATTATATGAGAGTTCTCTTTAAAAAATTAAATGCCTTTTTGTATTCATGGGCTTACTCCCACACATTGATATATGCAACCCACACTTAAAATCATAGTTCCGCCAGAAACCTATTTTTGATTGTGATAAGAATCAATTCTGAAGCAAATGCTTGTAACTTAAACAAGCTTTTCATAATAAAATAGCCTCCTCTGTATTCGCTTCTGAGGTAACGTTGTATATAAAAAGCCGGTCATACAACATTTGCATAAAATTTCTCTACAAGAAAACTTAAACAATTTAAAACAAAATATTTTCTCTGTTTTATGCTTTTCATCCGCTTTGTTTAAATAAAATAACTTTCAGCTGAATTATGCACAGCATCATGGAATTTGAAATATTTTGTAACAAAAAAAGAAAAAAAAACAAGTCACTTTATTAACAGCCAAGCCACCATCATCGTTGCTGCTGCTTGTCTTGCATATTTCTGAGTTAACTTTCGTAAACATGCTGCAGCAAGCAAGTTGTCGCTATTTTTACGAGAGAAATTTCGTTGATGACAACATAATATGGACCACCTATCTACAAGAAATTTTGTTTACAATTTACGTGTGACAAATAATGGGGGAGTTTAAGAAAAAAACTGTGGAACTTAAGTGTAAAAGACTGATAAAAGGACTTTGGACGTGGATAAAAGAGCAGAAAAAGAAGGTAGACAATACGATATAATTTTTCAGATTGTCCAAAAGGAAATACTCCAGTAGTTTCAGTGCCAAAATTAAAAACAGTTCTAAAAAAATTATTCTCCCTAGAAATTATATCGTTTGTATGGCAATATTCGGATTCGTCATTGAGTTGTAGGTTTCACCATTCATAGAGAAAATGAACACATACAATGTGAGTGAAGCTAGGTTGTAAGCCTGACTAAACGATTGTAATGGCCAATTAAGTAAGTCAGTAGGTATGGCATATTTTTGTTGTAACCTCCACAAATATTCATAGAAAAAGCTGTCAATATGTCACGTAATCGTCTTTCATTATTTAGGTGGGTGGAAGTGGTAGCTTCGATTACCAAAGCTCACTTCAGCACACATATCAGCCCATTGTGACGCCACAGGCAAGCATAGTCCCTATACTAACCGAGTCCTTCAACTATTCCTTAGTCTGCGTATAGGCTTCACAATCGTCTTTCATTAACGGTTAGTATATTGCCATTTGTATTTTCCAGATAAATCCAAATATACAAAAACCTTTAGAGAGTCTTTTTCCTTAATCTCTTATATCTTGCCTTCCCTACCTCTTCTCCTTTTCTAATTTCCCTACCTCCTCCACTATCCTCTCTCTCTCTCTCTCTCTCCTAGGACGTATTTACAATGGGTCATTTTGTCCTTTGGGTGTTGTAATTGTTCCAAGGGCAACTACACGTCCTCAAACCTAACCTAAACTAACCATAGGGGGTAGTAGTGCAAATTTCTTCTACGTAATTGACGGGAAGCCTTTAAGCAGATGTATTTTTAAAGAAAAATGGCAACACTGGCAACACCAGAACCAAAATATTCAGATAATAGTAACACAAGAAGGATTTAGAGATTTCTATTCTTATTGATGTGAGTTTTCAAATGCCTTAAGACTGCATTACTGCTTGTTTAGGATTCGAAATAGGCTTCCTTTTCGAAACTTAAATTTCTAAATTGTTGACTTTACTTATGGACGTTTATTTCCCAATAATGCCAAGACTTGAACCTTGAAAGTTGCTCAAAGGAGAAAACACCGGCGAAGGCGTCATTCCAATCGAAAACTGGCCAGCAGAGCTGTTCAGATGCATGTAGCAGTTTTTAGATTGGAGCATCGGATTTCCTTTTCCAATTTGTAAGGGCATATGAGTCGCCGTAGTCTAGTAGGTAGTGTGTTGTCTTTTTAGACATAAGGCCACGATTCAAACCCCAGGTCAGACATCAAAACGAAAGATGAAAAATATTTCTTTGGCGACTTCCTCACAGCAGATTTCAGGCAAAAATTCTGAGAGTAAATAAAATTGCTATGAAAAGTTTCTCAAAAATCTGTCGTCCGGAGTCGACTTTAAACTGTAGTTCCGCCACTCATGTATAAAATTAACACACACAACATGAGTGGTGTGAGAATCTAGGCCGTAATCCTGACTGAAGTGCTGTAATGGCCAATTATGTATGTATCAGAGGTCAGCAATGAGTATTCAAAACGATGAGTAGATTCGAATCATACTTATAATTTCTGATACTTATACGCATTCATACTTATTTTAATGTCATACTTATACTACGCATATTCAAAGTTTGAAATACTCATGGTACTCATACTTAACAATACGCATGATGTTATTGATTTCGACTCTCCATGACTCATCGTATACACGAATCACAAAATAAGTATGATTCGCTTACGAACACTACAATACTCACAAGAAGGTTGTGTGTTTGCTCTACTTGCTGTATTTGTCTTTTTTGTTTATGTGTCTTTCTTCTTTCTTTGTAAATGCAACAACAACTAAGACCGTAAATTTTGACGAATGATTCGACGAGTCACTCGAATCATTAATTAGTATTTGAAGTATTTTCTAAATTTATGAATCTGAATGAGTGTATGTATATATGTGTATGAATCAAACATAGTTCGTATGTTATGAGTTTGATGTCAACGTTGTACTCATAATCATTGCAACCTGTGCTTATAAATCAATGTTGTAGTGAGTACGAATGAGTCAGAGTAGTTGGATTTGAATTGTGTTGACTCACTCATACTCAAAATTTCATCAGTACTTATGATTAGCGAAAAAGCGATTCATTGCTGATCTCTGGTATGTATGTATGTACATATATGTATATTGTGACAGTGACTAAAAGCTATTTTGGGCAAATTGATCGGCAGCTATCAGTACAAAAATGTTTTTCTACCTGAAAATGTTTACATTTTTTTTTTTGTGTAACTGAAATGACAGTGAGGACAAGAGTGACTTTTGTTTTAATATTTAATTTACTTCTCTTGTTGACTGTTTATTTATTTATTTGAGTTGTAATGTTTGTTGTTGTTTTCTTTTTTATAAAGTCGTGTAAACAATTTTTATGTTAAAATTTCTTTTGATTTTCAATTTATTTTTTTTATTTTTCATTCCGAACGTTGCTTTCAGTGAAATTGTTTATAAAATTATTCTACAATCAGGTGATGATGTAGAGTCTAATTTGCTGTATGATTTTATTTTCTGTTTAAAAACAATCTGTTTTTCTGTAAAGAAATTTCCATAATTTATTAAACGAATAAATTTTATTGAAGAAAAATTTTTATGTTTAAAAAATAGTATCTTAAAACGAACGGTAGGTACTATAGCAATAGAAAGAAGAATCTGATATTTTAATCCTTTCAAATTAGATTATGACCTTCCATGCTATCAAGTGTATTGGAAAGAAAACATTCTACTTTTTACAAAATAGAAAAACTGTAGTGCTTGTTAAATAAGGCCCCAAAAATTTTATAAAATTTTTCACTTTTTTCTTTATCCTAGAAAAGGATTTACTTTAAATGGAATTTTAAAACTAAATGTGCTTAACAAACTTCAAAAATAAAAGCATTTTTGGCTATAAGCTTGAATATTATTTTTTCCATTTTTTTCCATCAATTTTTTTGGTAACTTTTTAATATTGGCATGGGTGGGTCAATGTTTATTTTCAATTTGACCCTTAATGGCTAAAAGATAATATGCCCTGGCGTAAAATTGAAAAAAGGCAGCAACAAAGTGAAACTGAAATGGAAAGTAAAATAGAAAAACAAACAACATTTGCCATTTGTTTGTTCTTCGACTAGGTTTGATGAACCATTTTGTAGTATTTGTTCTTGAAAGGTGTTAGAAAAACGAAATCAAAATGAAATGAATAAATAAATAAACAAAAAACATAAAAATTAATAATAATTTATAAGAAAATTGAAATTCAAACTGAATAAAACCTAAAGTGACGAGTTGTTGATAAAAAAAAAGTTGACCTTCTATTCGGCTACCAAAAGGCCATCCATGTTGTTCATTTTCTTTGACTTTTTGAACACATTCATACATACATATATGGTCATTACAATACTTCAGTCAGGATTACGACCTAGATTCTCACACCACCACTGCGTTAATTTTTATACATGGGTAGCTTGAGCTACAGTTTAAAATCGAATCCGAACGACAGTTTTTTTGAGAAACTTTTAATAAAAAAAAAAATTAAGAAATTGAACTCAGAAAACTTACCATAAAATGCATTTGTTCGGCAACGGTCAAAGAAAGAATACGTCTACCATTGATAAGAATATCATCCTGGACCACAGTACCGACTGACATGAAATGAAATTTATTTTAGGTTCCTGTAAACTTCATGAATCCTATCTTTAATGGATTCCAACGCACCTGGTTGAACATATGCCAACACCGACATTAATGTTGTCTTCCCAGCGCCACTATTAAAAACATTTCGTAAAACTGCAAACAAATTAAGCCAAAATAAATAAAGAAATTTAAATTTAATTGAAGTTAACACATCTCTGTGACCTAAAAATTCTTTATCAAGTTTAATCTTCAAGTACATATGATAGCGAAAATATTTGGCAAATATTTCCTCCTCCACGTGTATTATATTGAGTTGCGTGCATTCTTAAAGACTGCAGGCTTAGAAATTTTTCTGTAAAACAACACAAGTTTTTAAATTGCCTTGCAAAATATTTATTCATTCCGATAAATATAACTCCGCTGTAGTGGAGTATTTAATGATCATTTTAATCCTTCAGTTAAGATTACAACCTAGATTCTCTCACCACTTATGTTGTGTGTGTTAATGTTATACATGAATGGCGGAACGTACAGTTTAAAGTCAACTCTGAACCAGAGATCAGCAATGAATCGTGTTTTCGCTACTCATAAGTACTCATGAGTATGAAATTCAACTACTCTGATTCATTTGTACTCACTACAACATTGATTTATAAGTACATGTTGCAATGAGTATGAGTACAACGACATCAAACTCATAACATTCGAAATATGTTTGATTCATACGCCTACTCATTCAGATTCATAAATTTAGAAAAATATTTATAATACTCATAAATGATTCGAGTGATTCGAATCATTCATCAAAATTTACAGTCTTAGTTGTTGTTGCATTTACAAAAAAAGAAGAAAGAAAAAGGCAAAGACAGCACGCAAACCAAACGCACAACCTTCTAGTGAGTATTTTAGTGTTCGTTCGCGTTTCATACTTGTGATTTTTGTAAATGTTGAGTAAAGTAGAGCCGAAATCAACAGCATGATGTTGTTATGATTGATGATGATTGTTAAGTATGAGTACGATGAGTACTTTAATTTTTTGATATGAGTAGTATAATATAAGTATCAGAAATTATGAGTATGATTCGATTCTGCTCATCTTTTTGAATACTCAATGCTGACCTCTGCTCTGAACGTAAAACTTTTCAAGACAATTTTTCTTTTACTCTCAGCGTTTTTTTCACAAATCTGCTGAGCGGAAGTTGTCGAAAAAATATTTGTTCATATTTCTTTTCGTTGGACATGTCTGACCTGGGGTTTGAACCGTAAACTCACGTCTAATAAGCCAACACGCTACCTTCTAGACTACGGCCACTTCCGAACAAAAGTTTTTTATGTTGAAAAACATGTCGAGAATTTGAAAATGAAATTGCAATAAAAATGTATTGGATTCCAAAGTCGCCATAGTTTAGTAGTTTGTGTAGTGGCCTATTAGACATAAAGCCACGGTTTAAGCCCCAATTCAGAGATCACCAACAAAACGAAATATGAGAAAGTGAAATAAAATATTTCTTCGGTGACTTCCTCTCAGTAGATTTCTGGCAAAAAGTGTGAAAGTAAATAAAATTGCCATGAAAAGTTTCTGAAAAAAATCTGTCGTTCGGAATTGACTTTAAACTGTAAGTCCCTTTACTTACGGATAAAATGCACACACACAACATAAGTGGTGTGAGAGCGAGGTCGTAATCATGGCTGAAAGGATTGCAATGACCAATTACGTATGTATGTATGTGTTTAAAAAAATACTTTGTCCTTGATCTAGATTAACTTCTGATTTTCCATTTAAAAAAATTTTCTTTTGAATTTATTTTTTATTTTTGTATGTAAAAAGTAACATTGACAGGCAACATAATTTCACCAAAAGTGTTCTCTTTTATTCTGCTGTCAACAGCAAAGTGCTATACACTGTGCCTTCTAAGGGGGGTATACAAAACTGAGTATTAAAAATCTCTTCTTCTGTTTTTGATGTATTGCATACCGATGATTACCCAAAAACATTGCTTATGGGCTTATTGGGCATTACTTTTATAACAGAATGTAACTTAATGATAAAAAAAATGTTTTTTTTTTTAAACATATTTTCTCTTTCATATTGTGAAGTTGTCGTTGTTGTTAAAATGTTTGAATTTTATTTGATCTCTTGTTGCTCGTATAAATAATACTTGAGTGCTGACTTAAAATACTGATTTTGATTTATTGTGTGTGTGCTCTGTTTTTTCTTTTTTTTTTTAGGAAAATTCAATTATTTTGTTGTTTTTTTTTTGGTAACAAGAAAAATAAAAATGACAAAATACTTGTAAAACATAAAAATATAAAAATTTATTATAGAGAATGTGTCTTTTTCTGGTAAGATTTGTTGTCATAAATATTACTTCTAACGACAATACCATGTATGTACAGTGACAGTCAAAAGCAAATGTACATTAAACATTATTTATTAATAAATTACCTTTATTTTTATTTTAAAATTGTTTCATTAACAATTTATAAAATTGAAAAAAAAAATTTTAAAAATTTCGAAATATTAACAAATTTTTTTGGGCACTCTCCTTAAGTGGTAAAACTTGAGTTTGGTGATTGTTTCTTTTGACGCTCACTGTATATACGAATGCATGTATGTATATTGTGTAATCGAATGTTATTTACTTGTGTTTTGTGTAATAAATAGGTGTGGGTCTTAAGGACTTAAGTGGATAAGCAGAAAATGAATTGTTAGCAAGGAGTTGAACTGAACTCCACAGATTTCAGCAACAGGCATGTATCAAAGGAAAGAAAATAGGGAGCCTGCATAATGTGTATGAATTTAAGCGTAAATTTATGTGTGACAGTTACACAATACAAGAGTTTAATGTTAAAGCTGTAGGCTGTAGAAACAGATAATAAAAGAGAAAAAATTCATTTTATTTATAGGGGAGCATAAATGATGGCCTCTTATAATTTATACAGTTTATGTCGATAAAAAAGAAAATGATAGAATGATAGATACCATACGTTGCAGTGATTTCCTAAATAATGAAACATATGATTGACAGCTTTAGGCATTTTTAGGCCTCTTTCAGCGATTAATGGGGAGAACTAACTTTTAGTAATGTAAACTATTACATGGTTTACAACATGAATGGTGTAAGAAGCTAGGTTGTAAACATGACTAAGCCGTTGTAATGATCAGGTATGTAAGTAAGTAAAGTCAGCATGCTTTGCTTTGTTTGGTATAAATTGACAATCAAGGTAGGTTATATCGATGAATAATACGATGTTTTGACCACGTAGAGTAAGTAGTCCTGTAAGCGCTAAACTCATACTATTGTATCGAAGTCCTTTTTTAGACTCTGAATAACAGCTTGATATTTAAATCATCGCTATCAGCTTATGTAAGGTTATTTATTTTTTCCGTCAGCAGTTAATGCCATTTGAGAAATGGTTTCAATTGCACCAATTAGAATATCATCGATGACTATGATTATGAGGAATCGCTATGGGGTTAAAACATATCCTTACCTTACACTCCTCTTTACAGATATAGTGGCAGATAGTTTCCTGATATTTTTTACATTGAATTCCAAACGCTGATACTGTACCTGGGTTGGATTACAGCAGGAAAATCTTTTCTGGCCATAACATGTGGAATGCTTTGGTGGTTAATTAGATCGAAAACGTTTTTGAATCAGTGAACGCAAGTATTGGTCATTACATTCCTTCAATCAGGATTATGGACCTAGTATCTCATACCACTTATGTTGTGTGTGTTAATTTCATACATGAGTGGCGGTACCCACAGTTTTAAGTCGACTCCGAATGAGAACGTTTTTCTGAAACCTTTCATGATAATTTAATTTATACTCAGAGGTTTTTCCAGAAGACTGCTGAGGGAAAGTCACCGAAGAAATAAATTTTCTTTTTCATATTTTCGTTTTAATGTCTGATCTGGGGTTTGAACCGAGGACTTACGTCTAATAAGCCAACACACTACCTACTAAACTACGGCGTCTTCAAGTGTTAGCATTTATATGTTCCATGATAATTCCTAAGGTAGAAATGTGGTTGATACTTGATTTGTGGCAACGGAATTCGGCTTGCAGTCAGCAAAATGTGTCTTAAATTTTCCTTTCTTTCTACGAAAGTATAATTTTGCAAAAATTTTTAAAAACGGCTGCATGGAGTACGGATTCCTCTTCTAATTGAAGGGAAATTCCTCAGCTCCATAGATTTCTTGGAAAAAATCGTGCAAAATTCGTATGTTAGTTTTAAAAATTTCCTTGTTGACGATGTCAATTATAAATGTTTGATTCTTTTCTTGTTCTGTATAGCTCTCTCGATATCGGAGATGATGGGGTATTGGGAGCTAATATATGTTACTAGAGTAATAGCTAAACGAGACTCTAATTCAGTACGGTTGACGTATGTCTCGCTATGGAAACTTGATAAAGTATTCACATAAGTGTGTATGTTGGTCGACCTCTGTAGGGATAGGAAGATATTGGAGTTACTGTCATATGTTGACCAATATTTCGAGTTTCCATATAAAGCACAAGTTTCTCAGAAACCGCTTTTATACACTGTTACTAAAATGGAAAAATCTAGAAACTGGTGTTGTGATTTTACATCGTTTAACATTAAAATTATAAACAAAAATATACCAACAAATAGCAGCATAAAAAATGGTAAACAAGTAAATAAGAATATACCAACAATCACCACAAGAATAAATGTAAACAAAATACACAAACAACAATAATGAAACACCGATGTGTACATTTATAGACATCTCGAGAAGGTGAAGCTACGAACATTTGCCTTCAAGAACATTCATCAGACTGTTTACGTTGCCATATAAAAGGCAAGACAAAGCAGGCAACGAGTGAGTAAAAATTCACAGTCAGTCTTGTGTGAAAATGCGTTGCGTATGAGAAGAATAATCATGGTTTGAAGATCTCTGTTACAAAGATCTGTCGAACAATTGTCTGGTAATTGTTATTGTTTATGCAAAGGAATGCAAAAAAGAATAACAAACAAAGCAATTGTTGTTGTTTACATCAAGTTGTGAACAGTGATACACAGAATTGTGGGAATAATAAAGAATTTTATTTAAAACTAAACACAAATTTAATTTTTTTATTTCTATGAGCTCATATTTTAAACGTTTTTAAATGGAAAAAACGTAACAATACATTATTGTTATAGTAGTCTTTGCCGTTGTCGCTTAAACACTATCACAGTCTTCTAGTTGATAATAGAGGAGAGAACATTACTTTTCTAATACCTAATCATAAGCCTACAAGTTTATGCCGCCCATTCTCACATAAGGTAGACTTAGTTTGTTATTTAAAAATATTTTGCATCACATTTTCGTTCTTTGATTCCAAATGAAGCATTTTTAAGCTGATTTGAAAATGAAGTTTTTGTAGGTCACTTTGTATTTTATTTAATTCAAGCATAACTTTTCGCAAACAAAAATTGTTTTTCCTTTTAATATTTCTAGTTCTACTACTCCGTAGAACTATGCAGCAGCATTTCTCTTATGCTGTGTTATTGTTGATGTGGCAACTTTTATTTGAAGATTTTATGCTTGTTTCCCCTTCCCAAAACTAATCCACATTTATGGGTATTTTGTTCCTATTCCGGTTATTATTTTAAGAAAATATAATTTAAAGAAACTCGTTAAGAATACCCTTGTTATTAAGATCCATGCTTTTAATTTTCATTTTAATTTTTTTCTGCTTCAAAAATTTAATTCCTTTTTTCTTTTAAATCCTTTCAAATGAAATGAAACAGGGATTTCTTAACATTCGCCTGCTTTTTGTGTGGATGTGGTTATTTTCCTTAATCCACAGCATATTTGGGTTTTTGTGGTTAGCAGTTGTGGCCATTATCGTTAAGAGAAAGCGGTCACAAGAAAGCTTATACACAAGGAACAATTCTGGGGATAGTTTTGCTATCCCCCTCCTCTTTTAATTAAATTTTTAAAGAATATGTGAGGTTGGTTTAAAGTCGCCGTAGTCTGGTAGGTAGTGTGTTGGCTTGTTAGACGTGACGCTATGGTTCAAACCTTAGATCAGACATGTCCACCAAACCGAAAAATGAAAAAATATTCCTTTGCTGACTTCCTCTCAGCAGATTTCTGGCAAAACTCTGAGAGTAAATCAAAAACCAGTGGTTCGAAGACGATTTTAAGCTGTAGATGCCGCCACTTATGAATAAGACTAATAAACACAACATACGTGTTGTGAGAAACTAGGTCGTAATCCTGGCTGAAGGCTTGTAATGACAAATTCTGTGTGTATGCATGTGGTTGTTTATATTTGGCCAATCTTTAGTGTTCAAAGCCATCAATTATAATCACAAATTATAGTCCAATTATTTCGATAGGTAATACAGTTCAATATACCAGAGCCTGTATCATCGATAAAAAAATTATTCAATCGGTTCCATGTTCTCTTAACTTTATTTTTCATTTTTGCTAGTATTTGCTGTCCTCTAAAGTAACGCAAAGGATACTTACGCAAACATACTCCAAATAGTACTTCAAATAACTTAAAATAACAATTTAGTCCCTTGTGATACATTTTAAAATAGTTAACCATGGTAACCGTTTGCTACTTCTCTTACTACGACTGAAAATAAATCGTTTTGACTAGAGATGAGCAAAAGCGGTTTCAACATTAATGGGGATTTTACTCTTAAACAGGATGATTCATGTAATATGATACCATATTGTGTTTAAATAATTAATGAGCAGCGGGATTTTTAGTTTATTTTCTTATAATTTGAACACAGGATGTTCACTGGAAATACAGGATATTGTTAAAATCCTATTAATTTATTGGTGATTGATTTTTAACTACAGGTTACTGATAAAAAGACTTGGAAAGGAAGAAATGAAACCAAAAAATTAACCATTAAAATAATAAATTTTAAATGAAAGAGGGCGGGTAAGGAAAATAATAAAAAGAGAATTAAGAAAACAAAGAAATGGGAAAACGAAAGCATTTCTTTTAAATCTTTTCCAAAAATGAGATTTTACAGAATGCACCAATGAGGTGGCACGAGCTCGTCAAATCTTAAAGGATACTACAGTAAAGGTTGAAGGGAGGTTCCAAGTTCGGCTCTTGTGGTGTGCTGATGATGTTGTCTTGCCTGTCAGTTACTTCATGGCTCTAAATAGACTCAATGGTATTAAAAGGAAGATGAAGAGGTTTCCAGAATTTGGTGAAGCATATAGGTCTATCATGGAGAATTATGTGTCAAAGGGGTATGCACGAAAATTGTCGCCCAATGAAGCTTCTGATGTTTGCCCTAGGATTTTGTATCTTCCTCACTTTGGAGTGATCAACCCTAACAAGCCTGGGAAGCTCCGTCTAGTTTTTGATGCTGCCGCGACTGTTGAAGGAGTCTCGTTGAACTCCAAGCTGTTAAAGGGTCCTCAGCAATATAGTCCTTTGCCGTCAATTTTGTTTAATTTCCGAGTTGGAGTTGTTGCAGTTTGTGGGGATATTAAGGAGATGTTCCACCAGGTCCTTGTGGATCCTGAAGATATATGTTCCCAACGGTTCCTTTGGCGCGAAGATGATACGAAGCCACCCGATACTTATGAGATTCTTGTGATGACGTTTGGAGCTGCTTGTTCGCCCTGCGTAGCCGACTATGTCAAAGAAACTAACGCCCTAAGCTATCGTGAAGAATATCCTCGCGCAGTTAAGTCCACTGAAGATCATCATTATGTGGAAGATCATCATTATGATTTTGTCGACAGCTTTCCAACTCCTGAAAGAGCTATTGAGGTTGCCAACAAGTTTGTGACATCCATAAATCTGCTGGGTTCGAGCTACGGAACTTTTCATCAAACTCCTCTGATGTAATTGCGGCCCTTAAATCTCTTGCCAAAGTAATGGCAACTATTGGCAATTAAACGCTACTGTGCAGCAATGTAACACCTTAAGGTTAATCATTAAACAATACTTCAAATGATGCTCCCCTCTATATCTAGGTTTTACCCACATAATTAGTCATTACAACCGTTCAATAAGGATTACGACCTAGCTTCTTACACCGCTTATGTCATATGTGTTAGTTTTATATGTTCATGAGTGGCGGGATCTACAGGTTTTTGAAAAACTTTTCATGGCAATTTTTATTTTACTCTCAGAGTTTTTGCCCGAAATCTGCTGAGAAGAAATTGCCGAAGAAATTTCTTTTCATATTTTCGTTTTGATGTCTGACTTGGGGCTTGAACCGTGGCCTTTACGTCTAACACACTACCTACTATATTCCGACGATTTTCAACTCTGACTTCCTCCTCTGCCCCTCATATCTATGTTTAATTGATATCAAAAACCCCATGCAGCATATATGATACATGATAACCATATTTTGTACGTTTATCATATGGCGAACCATTTACAACAATAGTGGGAGTGAAGCCAGGTCGTGCTCTCCTTCGTAACTACTGTTTGCGGTAATTTGTGTCATCATAAGGACTGAAATATATAAAAACTGATTCCAAGTTCCACAGAAACCGGGAATACTAAAAACTGAACCAAGTAAGTTTAACCTTTGTAAAGCATAGCTGGCTGTAGGTCAATATTTAGAAAACAGGAACAATCATGAAATTGAATACCGGAGTAGCTTAATTGTTGAATGTATTGTGACTGTGTAAAGGGAGTATGACTTTAATTACAAACTAGGCAAAGCTTGTGCGGGGTGTTGTTGATACCAGAATGAAATATACAAAGTCCATGTGAAAATTTGCATGTATCTTCTAAGCAAAAGCCTATACCATCCGAAAAAGGCGAAGTATAGCAATACTATTTGATAGTCAGCCTGACATCCTAGAAATCCGCTCTTATAACGTTAAGTCGGAGATAATATTTGACTATCTGGGCAAGCTTCATTAGCTAGGTAAGGAAAATAATTTTACTCTCTGCTAAGTCCCAAATCCTATGAAAATTCTTGGCAATAAGCTTGCAGACAAGCTAGTGAGAATGGTAGCTTCCATGTCGCTGATACGATCAAAACCTTTCTGTGGAGTTGGGATATAGATATTTGATAAGTTTTACTCAGCGTAGGAGAAGATAAAGAAAGCAAAGACATTTCTCTAGCCAAATGAACTTGAGGCAATGAAAACCTGTGTTGGGGTATTAATATAGGAGCAGATTTGAGTAATGCATGCAGCAGACTATCCAGCAACAACTGAGATTAGTAACAGTTTTTTTGTTGCGGCACTATTGTCTCAAAGTATACTTGTTCCGAACTGGAATAGTCTCGAACACAACATGTACGTTCTCTGATGATAAGAATTAATCATTAGAACACATACAGTGAGCTTCAAAAGAAACCGTACACTAAAAAAATATACATTAATAAATTACCGTTATTTTTATTTTAAAATTGTTTCATTGCCAGTCTTTAAAATTGAAACACAAAAAAAAATTAAAAAAAATATCGAAATATTGGCAAATTTTTTCCGGCACTTTCCTTAAGTGGTAAAAGAGTACAGTGTGTAAAGTTTTTTGAAGCTCACTGTACTTGGGACTTGTGAAGCATTAATGCATTGCAGAAAGAAGCATCTGGGAGCATATGTGGTGTTGAGCAAAGAATTGTGCTTGCTTACAGCGAGAAGCATGACAGTCCTGATAGGGCAATAGGCCTTGGTGAAGATATTACAGAGACATCCTATATAGATTGAAGGCGGTATAATAGATCGTATGGTCGCAATACTATGGTATTCTTTACGATGCAATAATATGAACTTTTTCTTAAATCATCATATGCACTACCTGCTTACAAATTTTTTGCAAAGTTGCCAAATATAATTTATATACAGTGACGGAGATAAATCTGTGTCAATACAACACCGTTAGTGTTTAAATTGAATTTACATACAGTAATGGAGATAAATCTGTGTCAACATAACACCGTTAGTGTTTAGTTTCCACTAAGTAATCAATCCTCCATTGTTAGTTACTTATGTCAGCTTGTAAGAATTCTTAACGATTTTCATAAGAAAATTGTGGTCTCAAGACTAGTTTTTACTGTAATTAGCCTTCGCAGACTGCTGTAACATAAGACAACTTCGAAAAGAAATAAGTTTCATACAAATTTTTCGTATACATTTAAGCAACAAGCTATTCAAACGCACTACTTCCCATTTGCTAAAGATATTTAAAATTTCCGTATCCATGCTTACTGTTATGCTGTTCATTATTATTGACGTCGTATACACAAACTAAACTTCATAAATATTTACCTCTGAAACCATAATATTCACTAATGGCCAGCATTTTAAATCAAATTTCATCATGTACGCCATAATTCGCATTCCACTCCACCGCTATACATGCGCTCTGCATGTACCACATTACGTATAACGAATCCGATTGCAAAACCATTATCAATTTTGGCTAAGTGTGGTGGAAAATTAACGTTTCGTGGAATGGAAAGTAAATTTAAAATTTTTCATTTTCATTTAAAAGCAAAATGCTAATGAAACTCATTTAAACTCAATTATGGAAATTCACGTAAAGTTTTTTTTGTTTTTTTTTTTGTAGGTTTTCAGATTTTCATTTTCAATTTTTCCAATTCAAAGAATCACACTTTTACCTTAGTTTAGGACAAGAGATGACTGATGATGATGATATTCCATTCCATATGGTTGCTAAAGTGTACATTGAAATTTGAATTGCCCACGTCCATGTGCTTTAATAAAAATTTTCAAATGATTACACGTACTCTTTCGCTTCTATGAATTTCATTTAATCGTATACTTGTATGTAATCAGTTAAAGCCCGCTATGCTTCGCAGGCCTCTTTATATCTTATTTCGATTGATGATGTATTTAAAAAATTTATGGAAATATTAAATCCTTTAGAAAAAAAAAAAATAAATTCCAATATGGTGATGCAGCTGTTAACAGGACAGGAGACAGATAACACCAAACATCACATACATACATACACAATTGGTCAGGATTACGACCACTGATGTTGTGTGTGTTAATTTTATACATGAGGGGTGGGACCGATTCCGAATGACAGATTTTTTAAGTAACTTTCCATGGCAATTTTTATTTACTATCTCAGAGTTTTGCCAGAAATCTGCTGATAGGAAGTCGCCGAAGAAATATTTTTTTGATGTCTGACCTGGAGTTTGAACCGAGGCCTCATGTCATGCCAACACACTACCTACTAGACTGCGGTGACTTAAGAGATCACATACCAATCATATATTTACAGGCGATATTGTTATCATCGGATGCAATAAGCGAGGTGTCACTACATCTTTCCTAAGCACAAACAAGCAGTCAGCTAATGTGGGTCTGGTAGTTAATGAGCATAAAACCAAGTCAATAGCATTAACGAAGAGACAGTTTGTCAGTGCCTATAGGCTTGGAGCAGACATTACAAGGATTCCCTATACCATGGGTTAAATTGGGAGCATTAAGTCAAAGAAAAACACTCTACAAGACACTCATCCTACCCGTGCTTCTTTATGGCGCAGAGGCATGGACCCTATTAAGAACTGATGCAGCGGCCTTGAGAGTGTTCGAGAAAAAAGTCCTACGTAAGATCTTCGGTCCAGTGCGAGTTGGCGATGATTTCCGCATCCGATCCAACAGTGAGCTGTATGAGCTCCTCAACGACATGGACGTTGTACAGCGTATTAATATCTAGCGGCTGCGCTAGCTCGGCCATGTCGTTCGAGTGGAGGAGGATACTCCGGCGAGACGAGTATTTGATGCGGGAATCTTCGGAAGTTGGCGAAGAGGACGACCTTGTATTCATTGGAAGGACCAAATCGAGAAAGCCCTGTCATCGATTGGTGTAACCAACTGGCGTAGGCGCGCAAGAAGCAGAGGCGCCTGGAAGGATGTGTTGCGGCATACCGAAATCCGTTAAACGGGTTGTTATGGCCAATTAAGTAAGTAAGTCGAAGAAACATTCCTCCTTAAAAGGGTTATTTCAGACTAAACAAGGTGCTTACAGACAGGGACCTCTATCGACGGACATTACGGATTGCATTCTATATATACTTATACTACCCCCACTGCGTTATGGTATACCTGGACGCATGCCTACTTATCTAACCAGATGAAGGTGGTCTTGGGATATTTAAAAGAAAAGTTCTTCGCAAGACGTATGAGCCCATCTGCGTTAATGAAGAGCATCATCATCGAATGGATAATAAGCTGTATGAGATGTACGGAGAAATTGACAGAGTTATACTATGTTCAGACATGCACTTTTATTGAGTCAATATTAGGTTTATTGATTACAATGTTTAAAGTGTTCAGGCATAACAATATTCAATATTCAATATTCATTTGACAGCTGGTAAACAAAACAGCTGGTTGTTTCAACAACATTGTTTTTGTTTTCGTTGTTCGTTGTTTGTTTTGTCGTTGTTGACATTTGAGTTGTCAAATATCAACAGAAAGTGTTCGGATAATTGTAATATGCTCACTGAACGTACTTATGACAGTGCTGTATTTCAAGTTTTACTCAATATTTGCGTATTTATTGCGCAATAATTAATTGAAATGTTATATGAAATATTGAGTTCAATAATGCCGTTTATTGCGATTTACTCAATATGAGTGCATGTATGAACATAGTATTAAGCGTGTCTCATTAGAACGTTTACGGGAGTCTAAAAAGCTATGTTCCAGCGTGAACAGTGATCGGCAGTGATTCCGAATGGCAATGAGTTCGTCGTGGAAATAAATAAAAATTGCCGTGTAAAGTTTCTCAAAAATCTGTTGTTCGGAGTTGACATTAAACTGTAGGTCCTGCCACTCATATACATATAAAATTAACACACGCAACATAAATGGTGTTAGAAGCTGGGTCGTAATCCTGACTGATGGGTTGGAATGACCAATTATGTATGTACACATGTAATGATTCCGAACAAAGACGTAGGAGAGGAATATAGGTTGCCAGACATTGGAGGTGAAGCGCATAAGACCGAAGGGCATAAAAGTATATTTTGGATAAGCTTCTTCAAAAGATTTTTTTAAAGTTGTCTACAACTCTTTAGTCAGGATTACTACCTAGTTTCTCTCACCACCCATTTGGTTGTAATTATTTCACTTAAAAGTGGCGTGTACTACAACTTAACGCCAAATTCCATCGTTAACGTTGGCTGAGAAAATGTTTATGGCAATTTTATTCACACTTAGAGTTTTAGACAGAAGACCATACATACATAATTGGTAATTACAACCCATCAGTCAGGATTACGTCCTAGTTTCTCACACCACTTATGTTGTATGTGTTAATGTTATACATGAGTGGCGGGATATACAATTTAAAGTCGAAAGAAAGATTTGTTTGAAACTTTTCATGGTAATTTTATCTATTCTCACCCTATTAGACTTCGTCACCCAATTGAAATGTATTATTAAAGGGGTGGATATTCTTTTTTTTTAAATTTCAGAAGTGGTAGCAATAGTTCCCAAAAATTTATAATTGGACTGTCAAAATATGTTCATCAACATAAGCAGTGGCATGAAATTGTGTGAAAACAGGATATTAAATTGATTGTTACAGTTTTGTGTCCTTAAACACACAAAAAGAACAAAAAATTTGAAATAATTCTGGTCATATACAAAATTAAATGGAATACTTTGATAAAGAAATGAGAGAAAATGATAAAAAAATGCTTACATGTCACATCAAAATGTCGAAAAATAAAATTGAATACAAAAGGAACGTACGCCTACATTTCCTAAATTTTAACAAAAAGTTTAGAAGCTGCTTCAGAAATGGTTTTTAATGAATTTAATTAAATTCAATACATTTATTACGTTTAACAAAGTGTGTATATACAGTGGACAGCAAAAGTCTTAGTACGGCAATATATTTTAGCAATTTCATGATACAATTTGAGACAAAAGTTTGTATAAAAATTTATATTTTATATAAAGGGTCCGCCAAATAATTTTTTTTTGAAAATACTTAAAAAAAAACTACTGAATATTTTCTCAAATTTCTTTTTTTATTTGAAAGTACAATCCTTCCGGTTAATAATGGAAAATAATTTCATTCAAATGGCTGCCTCGGCTGGCCATGCAGTAGCCTACACGATCGGTCCCATTTTTAAGCACATTATCGATTGTGTGCAGATGTATTTCACCAATGGCTTCACGAATATTGTCCTTTAAAGCGTCAATTGTCTCTGGCTTGTCGGCGTAACACTTATCTTAGACGGCACCCCACAAATAATAGTCCAACGATGTCAAATCGCAGCTCCGAGGTGGCCAAACGACATCAGCTCTGCGGCTGATAATGCGATCTTCAAAAACAGGCCGCAAAACATCGAGTGTAGCTTCGGCTGTATGGCACGTAGCGCCGTCCTGTTGAAACCAAATGTTGCCAATATCCTCCTCTTCAATTTTTGTGAACAAGAATTCGTTCAACATGGCCCGATGACAATCGATATTGACTATAACGGCCACTCCTTGCTTATTTTCGATGAAAAATGGCACAATTATGCCTCTGGACCAAAATCCGTACCAAACAGTGACTCGTTTTAGGTGCGTCGGCTTTTCAATGTATGCGTGCGGATATTCTGTGCCCCAAATGCGACAATTTTGCTTGTTTACATACCCGCCAAGATCAAAATGAGCTTCATCTGAAAAGATGATTTTTTTTTGCCAAAATCGGCATCTTCTGTAAGTCGATCGCAGGCCCACTTGGCGAAGCGAAAACGCATTGGATGGTCAATTGGCTTCAACTCCTGAACCAATTGGACTTTGTATGGCGTCATACCAAGGTCTTTATTCAAAATTCGTCTCAATGATGTCTCCGAAATGTTCAATTGTTGAGAACGACGGTGAATTGATATTGATGGCGCTTCACGCACACGCACCAATATTCTCGGATGTACGCACTGTTTTTGGCTTTTCACGCTTTGGTTTATCGATGAGGATACCAGTTTCTTTCACTTTTTTCACAAGATAACGAACATATGGAGCTGACTGTGCTTCTCTTCTTCCAAAATCCGTACGCAATTTTCGCACACATTCTGCAACATTACCATGATTTTCAAAGAAATGTCGCAATATTTCCCAGCGTTGTTCAAGCGTATACACAACCATATTCGTTCAGCGGAAGGATAAAATTATCTGTCAGATCAGACATGACCTAAGTGGTACCATTCACGAAATAAGCATTAGTTGAAAAAAAACATTAGATGGCGGACCCGACATATGAAAATGTTATCCCTTGTATTTAGTAGAATATACCTTAAGGTCAAGCACTTCATTTAACCCATTCAGAATTGAATATACAAGTTTTGTTTACTGGTTTCTGGTGGTATCATTAGCAAGTTTTTCGGTTGACTTTTGTTTGAGGTTTAGCGATTACGTAACAGTTTTTTGAAATGATCTTCTAAATACTCTCTTGAAGTCATATCGGGACTTTGCGCAAGAGTATTAAGCCTGTGGGGACTTTTTTCTTGTCAAAATATATTGCCGTACTAAGACTTTTGCTGTCCACTGTATGTATGTACGTGATGTACAAATAATACAATGTGAATTATTTAATAACAGTAAGTGAACAGGTCTAAATATTCTGTAATGTTCCATAGAAAAAAAGAAAAAAATACGATTTTCTATGACACAAAATTAAATCTTATTAATGAGCAGCATATTATACTTGTTAATGAGTTTTTTGGACATTTTATTGGTAGACTAATATTTTTGTCAACAAAATTTCCTAGAGACACGTTTTCTTATTTCTTTTCTTGTTTTTATTTTACAATAAATATTCTTTTTACCCTACATTAAATAAGAATTTCACTGGAACTGTTTATAAGGTCATAGTTCAAATTTACTTTCATCTCTCTTAATTTGTTTACTTCATTAAGCTGTACAAAATTAAATGCTTAATGTTTTTTTATATTTTTGTTTTGTTATTAAATCGCATTTAGAATTCAAATTTCGATGACAACATTTCATGGAAGCCTACTTAAAATAAAAACAATAACAAATCAACAGTGCTTTCTCGAAGTTACCATAGCAAAACGAAGTTACCAGACCAAAACAGAGAGTAGTAAAAAGTGCAAAGTTAAAGACTGTTGTTTATATACTGGAATTAAAGGGTCGTGCAATATAATTATTGCGACATCATCTCTTTGATACGCATTCATTGAAGCTCTTGAATAACAGCGAGAAGCTAAATGGCCTAAAGAGTGTTGATGTTTATAACAGGCAAAAAATGTTAGTCCATCTCTTTAAATCAGAATTGCAGCTGTTTATCAAAACTATTGGGCCTAATACAGCTCTTTTACTTACCGATTTTTTAGCTATTTTTAAATACATACAGTGGTGGCCTTATAATTAGAAACGACTTAGCAATATATATGTGTGTTAATTTGTTTTACAGTTTTCACTGTGTACCTGGGATCAAAGGCTTTGTTTGGAGGACGTCTTACATACGTTTTTCCATCAGATTGGGACAGATTAGACTTAGAGAACTCTGTGCCAGAAACATCGTTTCTAATTATAAGGCCACCACTGTACATACTTAATTGTTCATTACAACATAGTTTCTTACACCACTTATGTTGTGTGCCTTAATTTTCATACGTGAGTGTTGGGACCTACAGTTTAAAGTCGATTCCGAACGACAGATTTTTGAGTAACTTTTCATGACAATTTGTTTTTACTCTCAGAGTTTTTTTTATCTATTTTTGCTGACGGTTAATTTCGACGCATAGCATTTATTTGATACTCACACACATTGCAATGGTTACAGCTTTCGCCTGAAAATACATGATATTTACTTCTGCCTAGGGCCGAATATTGAGAGATGTATTCACTTCATTTGTAAATGTTGAAATGTTGCCAATGGTTCTGACAGGATAAAACCATTTAAGTAGTTGGCTTCAAAGAACAACTTAGCCATGAAAACTTAAGTTCGGAGATAGAATCCAAAGGATAATACATGCATGCGTACATAACTGGTCTGTACAACACTTTAGTCAGGATTAAGACCTAGCTCATCACACTACTGATGTTGTGTGTCTTAATTTTATACATGAGTGGCGGGACCTACAGTTAAAAATCGATCCCGAACGACAGATTTTTGAGAAACTTTTCATGGCAATTTCATTTTTACGCTCAGAGTTTTTGCCAGAAATCTGCTGAGAGGAAGTTGCCGAAGAAATCCTTTTTGTATTTTGTTGTGATATCTGACCTGGGGTTTGAACAAAGTTCTCACGTGTAATAAAGCTACACACTACCTACTAGACAACAGCGACTTCGACTCAAAGCATAATAGCTCGTGGTAGTCACTACTGTGTTATGGATGGGTACACAATTTATGAATAGAGGTGAGTCAGTCCTCTTATTCTTCATACGGGTCCAGCAAAGTCAATATTATGCGTATCCTCTGCTAATGATATTAAGCCTCCTTGTAAAATTAGTGAAGAATATACAATTTAAATGAGGCAATCGGAATGAAGTTGCCGTAGTTTAGTAGGTAGTGTGTTGGCTATTAGACGTAAAGCCAGGGTTCGAGTTCCAGGCCAGACATCAAAACAAGATACAAAAAGTATTTCTTCGGCGACTTCCTCTCAGCAGATTTCTGGCAAAA
The DNA here is from genome assembly GCA_936449025.2 of Sarcophaga subvicina. Lineage (NCBI taxonomy): Eukaryota > Metazoa > Arthropoda > Insecta > Diptera > Sarcophagidae > Sarcophaga > Sarcophaga subvicina. The sequence goes on along the minus strand of OW388083.2, from coordinate 106,763,061 downwards.
ACTCTGAGAGTAAATAAAATTGCTATGAAAAGTTTCTCAAAAGTCTGTCGTTCGGAGTCGACTTTAAACTGTAGGTCACGCCACTCAAGTATAAAATTAACACAGAACATAAGTGGTGTGAGAAACTAGGTCGTAATCCTGACTGAAGGGTTGTAGTGACCAATTATGTATGCATGTAATCGGAATGCCTATTCCCTATAACGTGTCCATATATTCCTGAACTCATATAAGCGTTCCCTTTTGAATCTTTCGAAATTTCCCAGGAGAAATCCTAGGCTTTTCTACACAAGGAAATTTTGGCATAAGGCCTGAATACGGAGCTTAAAAGCAAAGCTCTTTAAAGGTAGACGAAAATCACGCTCTATTAATTGCTAATACTAACTTTGCTCTTTGCAGATGTAGTTGTTCTAAACGTTTTTAAGGTGAAGATATTTGGTAGAATAACTTATGACTCGCATTAGTAAGGACCAATTGTTACGTTTTTAAGATATGTTTAAAATATTAGCTCGTAGATTGCAAATAAAATAAAAATAAATTTGTGTTTAATTTTAATTAAAATTTTTATTGTTCGCACAATTCTGTGTGCTACTGTTCACAACTTGATGTAAACAACAACAATTGCTATACTTTGGTATTCCTCTGTTTATACCCTTTGCATACACAATAACAATTACTAGACAATTGTTCGACAGTTCTTTGTAATGGAGATCTTCAAACCACGATTACTGTCTTCAAGCGTACCGCGTTTTTACATAAGACTGACTGAACTTTACTCACTCAGTCGCCTGCTTTGCCTTGCCTTTTATATGCCAAAGTAAACAGTCTGATGTTCGGAGTCGACTTTAAACTGCAGGTCCCGCCATTCATATATAAAATTAACACACACAGCATAGGTGGTGTGAGAAGCTAGGCTGTAATCCTGACTGAAGAGTTGTAATGGCCAATCATGTATGTATGTAAATGTTCTTGAAGGCGTATGAGTCATAAGTTATTGTAAGTCTTGTATTAAACCCGCATTTATATTCCAAATGCTGTGTTAGCTTGATTATGACATTCAAATGGCGCAGAGGCATGGACCCTATTAAGAACTGATGCAGCGGCCTTGAAAGTGTTCGAGAGTGCTACGTAAGATCTTCGATCCAGTGCGAGTTGACGATGATTTCCGTATCCGATCCAGTAGTGAGTTGTATGAGCTCCTCAACGACATTGACGTTGTACAGCGTATTAATATCCAGCGGCTGCGCTGGCTCGGCCATGTTCGAATGGAGGAGGATGCTCCGGCGAGACAGGTATTTGATGCGGGAATCTGCGGAAGTCGGCGAAGAGGACGACCTTGTATCCGTTGGAAGGACCAAATCGAGGAAGCCCTGTCATCGATTGGTGTGACCAACTGGCGTAGCCGCGTAAGAAGCGGAGGCGGCTGGAAGGATGTGTTGCGGCAGGCCGAAATCCGTTAATCGGGTTGTTATGGTCAATTAAGTAAGTGAGTAAGTAGTATACTGTTCCGACGAAAAATTGTTTCCAAAATGTACCGGTGGGAAAACGCAGAAGAAGAAGGCTGAAACTCTGACAAAAGAAAATTTTTGAAGATGATTATTTAAAATGTGATGTGAATATCTGAAGAACATGATTCAACTTGGTTTTAACCCCAAATAATGCTCGATTTTTAAGATTATTGCTTATATGCCAGTCTGCCAGTCTGTACAGCAGATACGCTATGGCCGACATTGATCGTAACAGCATCGGTGACATTTCTTTGTACGTGTGTATATACAACATGTCTTAAGTATTCATGGCAATAAAATCGAAAATTTATGGTAATTGTGTTTAATTATCACACAGATACCAAGAGAGTGTACATAATGTACACACAAATATTTGTACATGCCTAGACAATGTTAATGGCAGCATAATCGATTTTTTCTTTTTGGTTTTTTAGTTAGGAATTTCCTATCATGTAAATTACAAGTAAATTGTTGAAATAATTGCTTGGAAAAGTTAATTTTCTAGCACAGACAGCAGACTTCTTTAAATACAATAAAAAAAATTACTTAAAATTTGTACAGATGCACACAGTAATTGTTGTATGAAGTAAAGTATGCAAGGCGCTTTAAAAACTTTATACAGTGAGCGCCAAAAGAAACTGTACATTAAAAAAATGCATTAATAAATTACTGTTATTATTATTTTAAAATTGTTTCATTGCCAGTTTTTAAAATAAAAAAAAAAATTACAAAAAATTTCCAAATATAAACAAATTTTTTCGGGCACTCTCCTTAAGTAGTAAAAGTTGAGTTTGATGATTGTTAGAATTTTATCCTTTAGTAGACAGTTTCTTTTGACGCTCACTGTAGTTATTTTTGCTAATTTCTTATAGATTTCCCGGATACGAATTCGTACCAATAGTTTTAAACTTTCTGTAAAACATCTTGTCTACATGGTCGACAATTGAAAGTTTTAATTTTTTCTGTCTCCATTGCTAAGCTTAACTGTATGTACATACAATATTGCACTTCCATACATACATATATACATGAATGTTTGAAAATCAGCACAATTTTTTGTGGAACATTTTCATCAGAGATTTTCTTTGCTTCAGCCATTATGTACGTAGATTTGTATTAAGGAAACCTTTTTTGTGGCATTAATATTCATGAGTTTTCATTTTGAGTATACAGCTTCAGCTTTAGTTTCACTTTTTTTCTTGTTATTAATGCAACCAAAGTGTCGGCATTTCTTTTGTGTTTGTAATTAATTTTTAATTGGAAACAATTTTAATTAAATTGCATGCAAATTGAGAAACATTTTTTATGTTTGATTTTTAAATTTAAAGTAAACTTGCATGGGAGTTTAATAAGAAAAATTTAATTGAGTAATTGTAAGTCGACGTTGTCTAGTAGTTAGTGTGTTGGCTTATTAGATGTGAGGCCGTGTTTCAAATCCCAGGCCATACATCTCGAACAGAACGAAATTTAATGTTTTGGCGGCTTCCTCTCTCCAGTCTTTTGGCAAAAGTTCAGCTAGGAATATAAAATTGCCATGAAAAGTTTCTCAAAAATCTGTCGTCAGAAATCGACTATACCTTCCGCCATTTATATCTGTACCCTGCGCGTGTTGCTGTGCCACCAACTACAATAAATTTTAAGTAAAGACATTACGCAAATGTCCAATTAATTTTGAATCATTTTATTGATTTTGTTTCCCGTTGTCCTGATGATTCAGATGAACGGGCCTAAGTAGTACGCATTCGATCAGTTTCTAATCTCACTTTTCGTTGTTCAAGTGGTTCAATGCTCGTCTGATTCTGAGGCTCGAAATGCTCTTCTCTTCCGTGCTTGAAGTGTAGGTCGACCAATTGCTTGTCATTCATTTTGAATAATTTTCAGTGACGGCATCCATCGGAAATTAATCACACCAACCTCCGTCGACTCTTGCGCAACAACTTTGTTAAAGAATACACAGTTTACGATTTAATTCATATTGAGTAGTTTCCAGGGCCACCTGTGGGAAATTGGTCATACCAACTTAGAAACCTTCGTCGGCTAATGCGCCACAACTTTGCTAAAGATCATAACATGATCAAATGCATAGTTTACGATTCTATAAGGTACATACAAACAAACATTCATTTTTATATATATAGACTATGGGAGGTGACACGCCCACTATAGCCAATCCGATCATTTTGTTCATATATACATCAAAGTCGTCCATTCAAAATGTGAGGACTCTAGCTGTTGCAGTTTATGAGATATGCGACATTAAATACTTATTGGGTATGTAGGCGTGGCACCTCGCCTACTTGAAATTTTAAAATAAAAAGTAGCCTATAACTCCTTCCAGACATACAGGAAAGTACTGTTAAATTTTCAAGAAAATCAGTCCAGCCGTTTAGCCGTCTATAGACTTCAAACAAACAAACAAACCCACAAAAAATAAACACACATAAGAAGAATATTAACACACACAACATGGGTGGTGTGAGAAGCTAGGTAGGAATCCTGACTAAAGGGCTGTAATGACCAACTAAGTAAGCAAGTAAGTAAAAAAGTAAAAAAAGAGCATCAAAAGAAACTGTACACCATGGCTAAAATTCGAAAAATCAGGAAACTCAACTTTTACCACTTAAGGAATGTGCCCGAAAAAATTTTAAAATATTTCGAAATTTTTTTGTAATTTTTTTTTTGTTTGAATTTTAATAACTGACAATGAAACAATATTAAAATGAAAATAACGGTAATTTATTAATGAATATTTATTTTAATGTACTGTTTCTTTTGACACTCACTGTAAGTACATAGAAAACTTTAAAAGACTAAAAATTTAAACAGTGTTCACAATCCGATATAAAAATTCATTCATTTTTAATATACTGGTTAGACATACGTCATTAACAATAAAATTTTAACGCAAATTTTTGTGCTCATAATTCCGAATATTGTCCTGCAATTGTCAATCATTTTTATTTTTTTATTTATTTTTCCACTTCATTTGAATTGTTATTGTTTTTCCGTATATCACACACATTTATTATAACTTTTTAACTTTCATTTCACAACATTCAGGAATTTTATTTTCAAATCGAAGTGATGATATGTCATGGCATTTGCAATATTTTTGCATTTTTAACTGTTGCCTTGCATATGATGGCATGCAGGACATTTCAATCAAGGATTTTAAGTGTTATGGTGTAATTTTTTCCTGCTTTTTTTGTTTAAATATTGTATTTCGTGTTATAAAGTGAAAAATATTTTTTACTTCCTGTTTGGAAATGTAAATTATTTGTACACAATCGGTTAAACTACGTTAAATCATAAGGATTGATGGGTTTATTTAACGTATTGAAAACAACTCAATGCAGTCAAGGGATCAATCATGCAGTTGTTGACATTCACACATCAATTGTGATAGTCTGAAGAGAACTAAAAATGATATAACTGTACTCTACAGTTTATATTTTAGTTTATATTTTCAATTTATTTTTATGAATTTATTTTAATGGCTGCATAATTAAAAAAGTTGAGGTTCAAAACAGATGCCATATTTGAACCAAAAGGTTTGTGTCTTTAATAACTCATATGCTATTCTTGAGGGTAAATACATATCTGTAATTTAATTGTATGAATTTATTTTAGTGGGTTTATAACTTAAAAATATGGGAATCAAAATCGATGCCATATTTACTACAAAAGGTTTGCATCTTTAATAACTCATGTCACATTCTAAAGGATAAATATCTGGCATTTTTTTTCTTAAGCCATTAAACGATAAAGTGTACCATAGGTTTTGCATTGAAATTATCGAATTATTTGCTTATTAGACGTGAGGCTTCGGTTCAAACCCCAGGTCAGGCATCTCCTACTGAACGAAATATGAAAAAATATTTCTTCGGCGACTTCCTCTCAGCAGATTTCTGACAAAAACTCTAAATTGGCCATGAAAAGTTTCTCAAAAATCTGTCATTCGGAGTCGACTTTAAACTGTAGGTCCCGCCACTCATGTATAAAAATTAACACACACAATACAAGTGGTGTGAGAAACTTGGTCGTAATCCGTTATCGAAGTTTACCCTGAATATCACGTACTTGCATAATTGGTGATTACAACCATTAAACCCAGCTCCTCACATCACTTGTGTTGTATGCGTTAATTTTATACATGACTGGTGGGTTCTACAGTTTAATGTCGTTATCGTACGTCAAATTTTTTGAGAAACTTTCCGTGGAAATTTTATTTTACTCCAAGAGTTTTTGCCAAAAGACTGCTGCGAGGGAGAACGTCGCAGAAATATTTTCCATATTTTGTTTTATTTGAAAGCACAGTGTTTTGTATTTCATAGGACTAAAAGGGTCACATCTCACAGAAACACAGACGCTATTAGGCACTAATTTAAGATTTAAGGGTATTCGCTAGGATAGTCCAACGTGAGATATTCGGTCCAGCGTGAGTTGAAGATGATTTTCGCATCTAATACAACAATAAGAGCCGTCTGAGCTTCTCACCGACATGGGTATTGTGCAGTGCATTAACATCCAACGACTGCATTGGCTCGACTATATCTTTCAGATGGGAGGGGATGTTCCTAAAAGAACAGGACGTAACAGGACGTAATACGTGGTTTAGCGAAAGTCGGCGTAGAAAACAACCTTGACTGCCTTGGAATGTCATATGGAATGTCATCAGAAGCATGGACGCTATTAAGCATCAATGCAGCAGTTTTAAGAGTATTCACCAGGACAATCCTATGTAAGATTTTCGGTCCAGCGTGAGTTGGCGATGATTTCCGCATCTGATTCAACAATGAGCTGTATGAGCTCATAAACGACATGTATGATTTTCAGCGCATTAACATACAACGACTGCACTGGCTCGACCATATCGTTTGGATGAATGAGGATGTTTCCGCGAGAAGCGAACGTAATGCGGGTATTAACATTCAGCGGTTGCTCTGGCTGAGCTACGCCGTTCGCATGGTAGAGGATATTTCCTCAAGAACGGGACGTAATACGTAGTTTAGCGAAATTCGGCGTAGAAGACAACCTTGTCTGCCTTAGAATGTCCCAATCAAGCAAGCCCTGTCAATGGTTGGTGAGACCAACTAGGGAAAACGCATGAGAAGCGGAGGAGCTTGGAAGAATGTGTGAAGGCAGGCCCAAACATATTTCAAGCACAGCTGTAACGTATTCGAAAAATAGTGGTTGGATAGTATTACCTTTATCGTCCTTTACCTTTGTTTTAAGCGATGCAGAGTGCTCTTACTAGAGTCCACTAAAGAGTATAGAGTTTTCAAAATGAGCTTGATTCGTTCTTAATCTCAAAAATCAACAGTTCTTTTCGAGAATGGCAACGTATATTGTAAAAAAGATGAGAAAACATCACGGCTTACAACGGACGGCTCTCTGTTTTGGTTCGATTACGAAATAAGTCAAGTTTTCAATGACACATACGAGTAGGCACTTGGACAGAATAGGAAGAAGTCGTTCACAAAATGTCTAATTGTTGATTGTTTTTCCATGAAGTCGCCGTAGTCTAGTAGGTAGTGTGTTGGCTTATTAGAGTAAGGCCACGGTTCAAGCCTCAGGTCAGACATCCAAACGAAAATATGAAAAAAAATATTTCTTCGGGGACTTCCTCTCAGCAGATTTCTGGCAAAAAGTCTGAGAGGGAAATAAAATTGGCATGAAAAAGTTTCTCAAAAATCTGTCGTTCGGATTCGACTTTAAACTGTAGGTCCCGCCACTCATGTATAAAATTTAACTCACACAACATGAGTGGTGTAAGAAGCTAGGCCGTAATCCTGACTGAAGGGTTGTAATGGCCAATTCTGTATGTTATGTTTCCCATGAAGAGTTTGATGGTAAGGGAGCAACACATATTTTAAACATAATGGTTTCCTTTTTACTGTACCTAACATAATGAAAATGTATTTATTACTTATGTAAACGCAATTAAATGAAAACGCTTGTTAAACTTGAATAATAAATTTTGGGTCTTATTACTGAGAAAAAGAAGTTCCACAGGACAAGAAAAAAAGGATTAAAACTTTGTCTTTAAAAAAGGTGAGACAGATGAATAATGAGTAAAAGAAGGATTTTAGAAAATAAAAGTTAAAAAGCAGAACACATTCACTTTCTTTGCAGCTTATCAGTGTTCTCAGGCACTGCTTTTATGCTTTCAGCTGTAAGAGTTTATTACTGAGAGAAACCTTAACGCTCTTTAAGTATTATTTAAGAGAAATCATGTAATTTTCTTTTAAAAATCCTGAAAATGGGTTCCTTTTTTAATTATTCATTCATTCTCTTTCTTGGGTGAAATGAAATTTGATGTTAAAATTTGTATGTGAATGCTTTTGTAATTATTTCTCATGTTATCGAGAAGTTTTGTTCAAACATTTTGCATGTTTTTTATTTTTTCAATGTTAAGAAATCTTTTCATAATTAATGGTTTGTACCTTTTGTTGGCTTAATACCTGGGTTTTTTAAGCAAAAGTGTTCAACCAGATTAAAATTTTTTTTATTGAATAATTTATTCTTGTTTTATATTCCTTAAGGATAACAGGATAACAGAGTTTTTGTTTGTAATTATGATTCGAAGAAAAACGTTTAAACTGTTATTGAATATGTTTAAGCAAGTATTGTCGTATATTTCGTGTCGTGTGATGCTAAATTTATAATAAACTAGCTCGACCCTGCTCGTTTTGCTGCGCCACCAACTAAAATAAATTTGAAGGAAATATATTACACAAATGTTCAATTAATTTTGAATCATTTTATTGATTTTGTTTCTCGTTGTCCTGATGATTCAGATTAACGAGCAAGCGAATGGGTCTCAGCGGCATATACTCGAAGATTTTCCAGTCCAATGCTCGTCTGATTTTCAGGGTCGTAATGCTCTTTTCTTCCGTGCTGCAGGTGTAGGTCGAACAATTGCTTGTCATTCGTTTTGAATAATTTTCAGAGACGCCATCAATCGGAAATTAATCGCACCAACCTCCGTCGACTCATGTGCAACAACTTTGTTAAAGAATGCACAGTTTACTATTTAATTCATTTAAGTAGTTTTCAGTGGCGGGAGGGATGGAATGCATGCAAACAAGGTAAAGTTTCTGATTGTGGTCAACTTGGCGACCACCAGCACGATCCTTGTCTTGCTGTATTCAAGTTGACACGCAGCCTCCTCGCGGCCCCTCCTGGATGGCATTCTAGCACCCGCTAGATTGTTAACTAATGCGTGCAGCGAATGTCGAATCCCCTGGACGTTAAATTTGGGTTGTGCGTAGGGCTTGGAACCCACCACGTAAAAATTTGATCCAATGAAAACCGGAACAACAAACATAAAAAAGATCCCCTCTAAAGTTGACGACCACGGCAAACGTTCAAAGGACAACGATTTAAGAATAGCCACATGGAACGTCCGCACCCTTTATAGGGTAGGCGCTTCCGCCCAGCTGGCGGATGCCCTCAAGAAATGTAAGACGGACATCACTGCCATACAGGAAATGCGATGGATAGGGCAAGGATGCAAAAGGCTGGCATCTTTCGATGTGTATTACAGCTGCCATGTTGATAAGCACGAATTCGGATGCGGTTTTGTGGTTAATAAGAGACTTCGACACCTTGTCTCTGGGTTCACGCCTGTGAACGAAAGAATAGCCACAATCCGCATCAGGGCAAAATACTACAACATCAGCCTAATTTGTGCTCACGCCCCGACGGAAGAAAAGGACGATGTGGTTAAGGATGCCTTCTACGCTAAACTCGAGGACGTATATGATAAGTGCCCGACTCATGACGCCAAAATCGTCCTCGGAGATTTCAATGCGAAGGTCGGGCGGGAAGGTATCTTTGGCCCCACTGTCGGACAGTTCAGCCTCCACTCGAACACTACCTCCAATGGTATGAGGCTGATCGATTTCGCCGCGGCGCGTAACATGGTAGTATGTAGCACTAAGTTTCAACATCACGACATTCACAAGGCCACATGGATGTCCCCTGATCGATCAACATCCAACCAGATCGATCATATTGTGATAGACGGAAGGCACGTATCCAGTGTACTAGATGTGCGCACATTCAGAGGTCCAAACATCGACTCGGACCACTACCTTGTCGCAGCCAAGTTTCGATTGCGCATTAGCGCTTCGAGGTCTGCGCACTCTAGTGCATTGCGAAAGCTGGACGTTAAGAAGCTGCGATCACAAAGGACAGCTGAGGCGTTCTCCGCTCAACTCTCGGATAAGCTCCGTCGTTCCCCATCTAATCTCAACGACATTGGCGGACTGTGGGCCAACATTTCCCACTCCTTGCGCGCTGCTGCGGAAACAGTCCTTGGTTTCGAACGCCCACCCCAACGAAATCAATGGTACGATGAGGAGTGTCGCGAGGCAACTGCAGCGAAAAACGCCGCATACAAGAAAACGTTGCAGTCAGCCGCTACGCGAGCCATTGTCGATAACTATAAAGAGAAGAGAAGGGATGAGAGACGCCTTTTCAGACGCAAGAAGAGGGAGCAGGAAAGGCGTGAGCGTGAGGAAGTCGAGATGTATAGATGTAGGAATGACGCTCGAAAATTCTGTCAAAAGGTTAAGCGTCTAACCGAGGGTTATAAACCCGGAGCGTCTTCCTGCAAGGACGAAAATGGAAACTTAGTAACAGATCCGCAGGGAGTACTGAGGTTATGGAGGAAACACTTCTCTACTCTGCTACAAGGCGATGACGACACCAATACCGCCTTTAGAGATGATGTTCCGAACCCGATCGATGATGACGGCGTGGAGTTTCCGCCGCCTAGCCATGAAGAGGTCAAAGTCGCGATTACGCGCCTTAAAAACAATAAAGCGGCAGGTCCTGATGGCCTCCCCGCTGAATTGTTTAAGACCGGATGTAATGAGTTGGTAGGGCGCATGCACCAGCTTATTTACAAAATATGGCTAGAGGAAAGTATGCCCAACGATTGGAACCTCAGTGTCCTCTGTCCTGTCCTGAAAAAGGGAGTCCCTACTATATGCGCCAACTATAGGGGTATAAGCCTTCTCCCTATCGCATATAATGTTCTTACAGGCGTATTGTGTGAACGACTGAAGGCACTCGTCAAAACACTGATTGGACCTTATCAGTGCGGCTTCAGACCTGGTAAGTCCACCATCGACCAGATCTTCACACTACGCCAAATCCTGGAAAAGACCCACGAAAAACAAGTCGACACACACCATCTTTTTGTCGACTATAAGGCTGCCTTTGATAGCCACATAAGGGATCGTGTTTTTGCCGCAATGTCTGAGCTCGGTATACCTGCGAAGCTGATAAGACTTTGCAGAATGACGTTGAGCAATTCCTGTAGCTCCGTCAAGGTAGGAATGGACCTCTCCGAGCCTTTTGATACCGTGCGAGGTTTCAGACAAGGCGACCCCTTATCATGCGACCTCTTCAACTTCGTCATGGAGAGTGTTCTGCGAAAGGCAGGAGTGCATCGCAATGGCACTATATTTCAAAAAAGTGTCCAGTTGCTTGCGTACGCTGACGATATTGACATAATAGGGCGTACGAAGCGAGATGTTACTGCTGCTTTTAGTGCTATTGAACGCGAGTCTACTAAGATGGGTTTGGCAGTAAATGAGGGCAAAACAAAGTATATGTTATCGACAAGTAGAGACGTGCGGCGTATTGATTCTCAGATTACGGCCGATAGTCAAGGAATTTATTTATCTTGGCTCCGCCGTTACCACCACAAATGATGTCAGTCTGGAGATCAAGCGCAGGATCACTCTTGCCAACAGGTGCTACTATGGTCTCAATAGGCAATTGAGTAGTAGAGACCTCTCTCGTACGACGAAGCTAACACTGTACAAGACGCTCATCCTACCCGTGCTTCTTTATGGCGCAGAGGCATGGACCCTATTAAGTACTGATGCAGCAGCCTTGAGAGTGTTCGAGAGAAAAGTACTGCGTAAGATCTTCGGTCCAGTACGTGTTGGCGATGATTTCCGCATTCGATACAATAGTGAGCTGTATGAGCTCCTCAACGACATGGACGTTGTACAGCGTATTAATATCCAGCGGCTGCGCTGGCTCGGCCATGTCGTTCGAATGGAGGAGGATGCTCCAGCGAGACGGGTATTTGATGCGGGGATCTGCGGAAGTCGGCGAAGAGGACGACCTTGTATCCGTTGGAAGGACCAAATCGAGGGAGCCCTGTCATCGATTGGTGTGACCAACTGGCGTAGGCGCGCAAGAAGCAGAGGCGCCTGGAAGGATGTGTTGCGGCAGGCCGAAATCCGCTAATCGGGTTGTTATGGCCAATTAAGTAAGTAAGTAAAGTTTTCAGTGGCGCCACCTGTCTGAAATTGGTCATACCAACTTAGAAACCTTCATCGGCTCATGCGCAACAGCTTTGCTAAAGATCATAACATGATTAAATGCACAGTTTACGATTCTATAAGGTACATACAAACAAACATTCATTTTTATATATATAGACTATGGGAAGTGAAACGCCCACTATCCGCCCATTTTGTTCATATATACGTCAAAGTCGTTCATACAAAATTTGAGGACTCTAGCTGTTGCAGTTTATGAGATATGCGACATTAAATACTTATTGGGTATGTGGGCGTGGCACCTCGCCTACTTGAAATTTTAAAATAAAAAGTAGTCTTAGTTCCTTCCAGACATACAGGAAGATACTGTGAAAATTTCAAGAAAATCGGTTCAGCTGTTTAGCCGTCTATAGACTTCAAACAAACAAACAAATAAACACACATTCATTTTTATATATAAGAAGATATGTACACATACGAGGATATGAAAGGAAATTTGAAAGAGGGAAGAAGAGTGAATTTGTAAGTTGAGGTCTCAATTGAAATTAAGGCGTTCGTTCCAAGAAAACATTCATAAAAAATTTGAACAGAATTACATTAAAATCAATGAAGAAGAACAAATGAAAACTCATTTTCATAGTCGTGTATAAAGATATTCATTTGCAAGCATTTGTCGTAAATGTTGTCTTAAAGCAGAGTACAGCTTGTATACCAAGTTTTATTTCCTCTCTTTCTTCTGTTTAATTAACCACCTTTGACAGCAAATTTTAATGGAAAATATTAAAGAAATAAATACATACGGAAATTTGCAAATAAACCCACCCACATTTACGCATCATAGCGTAAGAGACTGGGAATGAAAATTGGAAACGGAAATAACGGTTTATACGCGAGCGCACACACACACACATGTTTATTGGTATTTATGACGAAAACAGTAACAAATATTTGAAGTAGGCATTCACATGTAGGCATTATACTCCTATGTGTACATACGAGGGGTGGTTCCTAATTAAGTCGTCTTAATAAGAAGATGTCAGTAGCAGTAAAAGTCAATTCAAAAGTGCTGAGAAAAGTTCAATAAGACTGTAACCTTTTGAATCAAATGTATTTTTTTTTACAAATTCATTGCACTTTCTAAAATGAATCGGCTAATTTGGCAACCACCCTTTTACCTGCACTATTTTCGAAAATATTGAAAGCTACAGCTTAATAAAAATAAAAAACCGCTCCGGATGTGAGTGCATTCATATGTTAAATGGATATATACATACATACAGTCACAGAAAAAAGTCTACATATACCGTTATATGTAGACTTTTTGGTATTTCTCTAACAATTTCTAGGTTATATTTTTTATATTCGTTTTTGTCTTCAAACATTCTTAATTGTAACTGCTTGGAACAGCACTATAACACCTTTTTCAATTTGATAAAAATCTTTGGGTAAATTATCTACACACAGCGGTGTATGCAGACTTTCTTCTTTGCCTGTATGTATGCATATACACTCACATATCACTTGCAGCCATGACCATAAAAATTATTATATTTTTCATCCGGAAGTGAATTGCTATGTATTTCCGTTTCTGTTAATTTTTTTAGCTACAGCGGGAATAGTCAATTTTCTTAATTGCTTTTACCAGGTGACCGTTTTTTTTTATGAGTGTCAAATGGTTTTACAAAATAGCGGTTATTATGTGTAGCCGGTTTAATTTTACTCTTGTTTCCGTACATTTTTCGATATCTTGGGTCTTTTGGCTTTAACTAATTTGACCTGGCTTATAAGGTTCCAATATTATGCCACGTTAATAGCAAAATAGCAAACAAGGTTTACAAAGAAACATACTATATGTGTACTACTTGTTAGCTGTAATGACGAAATTTTTTTAGTCTATTATTTCCATAAAACACTCTTAAAGTACCATTTAGTAAGTCTCTCTGAATAGAGTAAAGTTTATGGGTGATACCAGTTCTTTCAAAGGGCCGTTGTAGAAAGCTCACTGTGGATGGTAATAGAGAATCAACATACAAGTGATCCTGTGTCTGATCTTTATAGAAGCACGACTTGAAGAACTGTTTTAAAAACCATTTGCGAAGTATGCAATGACATCAGCGATAATCTCTGTTTTTTGAAGAGAACTTGAATAGTTTAAAGTATCACGGGGTATATGATTAGGACTTAGCAACATGTATGTTTGTTAATTTGTTTTACTGTTTTCACTGTGCACCTGGGATCAAAGGCTTTGTTTGGAGGACGTCTTACATACGTTTTTCCATCAGATTGGACAAATTAAGCTTAAATTCGTCACTCCAGAAAACTCTGTTCCAGAAACATCGTTTCTAATTATAATGTCATCACTGTAAGTACTGTGGAAACCCAATAGGAGTTTATGAGGAATAAAACTTTCAAGCTCAATAAAATTTCTATTCATGTATTTTTCTTGCAATGAAAAGACCATCATCCATTTAGATTGTCTCATGTCTTATCGGTAGACTACTAAGCCATCGCTTGTGCGCATTGTAACATTCTACTCTGTTAGTTTTATTATATATTAAACATAAGAACCTGCTCATAGTACCTATCGTAACACCGCATTTGAATTTGTTTGATGGAGAGTATAGTACCCATATGCCCCAGCTAAAGCCACTTTTGCTTAGCCAGCACATTCTTTGAAGTCTCCACTTTACTACTGAAATAACAACAACGCTTGCATATCATTGAATTTTATTATCAAAATGCGCCCTGAAAATGAAATGCCCACTGAAGCGGCTATTCGGGCTATTGTGTCTAAATTTCGCACCAAATTTACATTGTTGGACATTAAACCACCAACACGCTTACGTAGAATGCGAACTGAAGAAAATATCGCACCTGTATCGGCCAGTGTTAATGATGACCATCAATTATCGTTTCGTCGCCACTCGCAGCAATTGGGCCTGTGTTACTCAACAACGTGGAAAATTTTGCGGAAGAATTTAGTTGTGAAACCTTTCAAAATACAGCTGCTGCAAGAATTGAAGTCGAACGACCTACCGCAACACAGAATTTTTGGTGAATGGGCTCTTGGAAAGTTGGCCGAAGATCCACTTCTTTATCGAAAAATTGTGTTCAGCGACGAAGCTCATTATTGGCTCAATGGATACGTAAATAAGCAGAATTGTCGTTTTTAAAGTGAAGATCTGCCATTACTTTAGCAGAAGACTAAATAAGGTCGCTGTTGTGTAGTTGGTAGTTTAGTAGGTGACTTATTAGACGTAAGATTGTGGTTCAGAGCCCAGCCCAAATATTTCCAACAAAACTAAAAATAAAAAATATTTCTTCGGCGAGAGTAAATAATATAGCAATGTAAAGTTTTTAAAAAATCTGTTCTTCCAAATTGACATTAAACTGTAGCTCCCGCCACTCTTGTATAAAATTGACACACACAACATGGGTGGTGTGCGAAGCTATGTAGTAATCTTGACTAAACGGTTGTAATGTCTAAAAAGGTAAAGTAAGTAAGTAAGTAAGGAGACTATATTTAGAACCCTATTGTATCATTCTTGAATAGAAGATCCCTAAGAATCTATTGCTCACATCATATGGGCCTTTTCTAGATATAGATTCCATCTGTGTTTCTGGGCTAACACTTTGTTTGATATTCTTTATCCGCATCCGTTGTACGTTCTCAGTACACATTTGTAAGGAAACACAAAAGAGTAGGAGAACGAATTTGTAATTGAGGACTCAATTTAAATTAAGGCAATCGATATTGCCTTAATTTGTAAGCCTTAGACAGGGAAGAGTCTGAAAGTCCTAAGCGTGATGTTTGCAGTTATCAACTCTTAATTAAAAGACAAGCATCTGTCAGTTGACTACTGTCGAAATATAAAGATCTCCGTTATTTAGCTTGTGTTTAACAGCCAGATAGTAGACTACCGCGAAATTAGTCAAGAGAATCGAAAATACGTTCAAAAAGCATTATTTTTTCGATAAAATTAAGCAGTAGAGTGCAATATTTGTAGCATAATTACAGTAGAAGTATTCAAAAGTGAAGTCGCCGTAGTATAGTAAGTAGTGTGTTCGGTTATTAGACGCGAGGCAACGGTTCAAAACGAAAATATGAAAAAAATATTTCTTCGGTGACTTCGTCGCAGCAGATTTCTCGCAAAAACTCGGAGAATAAAATATAATTGCCTTGAAAAATTTGCTCAAAAATCTGTCGTTCGGAGTCGACTTTAAACTGTAGGTCCCACCATTCATGTATAAAATTAACACATGCAATATAAGTGGTGTGAGTCAGTCAGAAATCTGCTGAGAGGCAGTCGCCGAAGAATTATTTTTCATATTTCGTTTTGTTAGAGAAGTCTGACCTCGTGGTCTGAACCGGTCATATAAGCCAACACACCACCTACTAGACTACGACGGCTACGGAATTTAGGCTAATCAGACTAAAAGTCGACTACCCTTGCTTGCTGTCAACTTTTCGGTGTTATTGCGTAATGAATCAAGTTGTTAATGTTGATCAGATAAACCCCATTTTATTTTGAAAGAAGGCCAAGTGGTATAGTTTGGATATTCCTGTTGTTGTAATACCTAAAGTAATATATAAAGAGCATTCGAATTGCCTGGATTTAACTGAAAAACTATATTTTTGGAACCAAGTGTGCAAAACATTGCATGACAAGTGGGAGTAGTATTTTAGGTATCATTGTACAAGTATTTTAAGGAGCTTTTAAATTCCATTTTGCCTACCTTATATAATAACAAGAACTCTGTTGTAATTGCAAAATATTTTTCATCACACTTCCAATTTTTTGCTTATTCATGCAGAAGATTAAGTGCCTTATATTTGGCTTACAAATAACATCACAAGATGAAAAGAGAAAGAGAAAAGAAATAAAAAAATAAAAAATTAAAGAACATGAGAAATATTGAGATTAAAAACAGTAATAATAATGACTTTTCTTATGAAGTCAAAATGAAAGTGAAAGTGAATATTACATTTAAAGTTAATTTTATACTCAACAACAAAAAAAAAAAACAACAACAAAATGAAAAAAAAAATGAAAATATAAATTATCTCCCAGGGCAAATATTTTGTTGGATTTTTTTTTTCGTCGTACAAAGAAGTTTAATTCCTCAAAGCTATACTGGGAAGAAGTTAGTTAAAGGTCAATATTATTTTTATTACAAGTTTTATTAGATACTTCTTCTTTCTCCCATTTTATATCCAATTTTTTTTATTATTTTGCAAGATTAGCTTTAATTTAGAAAATTTTCTTTTTGGGGCTCCCTCTCTTGTGACCATTTGGTTTTTGTTTGTTTTTTTCTTATTAAATTTTTATGAGTCATTTGCTTGTGTTGTACTGTTTTGGATTTTAAAAATGTCCAATGTCTGCTTTGGAGGATATGGACATGAAGTTGTGAAATTTATGGCAGTCTCATCTAGTGTGTGTGTGTGTTCCTTCTTTCCTTCAGAAGCTCATGTTTATTTTTCATTAGTTTTTATGCGAGAATATAATATAGAACAGGGTGTAAACAAAGTTAATTCACTGTCAGAAGCGTAAAATCGTAAAAACATTATTTAAACATGAATTCGACGTGAGTTGTATGTTTATTTTTATAACCCACTGTTGCTTGCTTTTGAAATCTTAAAGATTTTAACATGAATTAGACGTGTGATGTATGCTTATTTTTATACCCCACTGTTATTTGCCTTTGATACCTTAAAAGCACACAATTTATTAATTGAGATCAGACCTTTGAATTCTGTATTCTTTCTTCGGAATCCAAGAACTCTTTGGTTTGGTTAGATTAGGTTAGAGGACGTGTACTTGTCAATTAAGACAAGTACAGTACCCGGAGGCCGAATTGACCCATTGTACAACTTCCTAGTTTCTCACATCACTTATGTTGTGTGTGGTAATTTTATATATGAGTGGTGGGACCTAGTAGTAGTAGTAGTAGATAGTGTGTTGGCTTATTAGACGTAAGGCCATGGTTTAAATCCCACGTCAGACATCAAAACGAAAAATATGGAAAATATTTCTTCGGCGATTTACTCTCAGCAGATTTCTGGCAAAAATTTGAGAGTAAATAAAACTGCCATGGAAAAGTTTCTCCAAAAATCTGTCGCTCAGAGTCGACTTTGAACTGTAGGTCCCGCCTCTCCTGTATAAAATTAACACCCACAACATAAGTGGCATGAGAAGCTAGTTTTAAGCGTTTATCAGAGTTGTTAGTGCTTCATAAGTTCTGAGGTTTGGTAGAATTGATTCGTTGTTAAGATAAATGATTATGCAGTCCTTGCGCTGACCAATTTATTCCCTAGTTTGGTGGAACCTGGCTAGTGCAGCGCCTGTCGTGTCATAGCGGGCCGCTATGCGTGGTCAAGTGAGCTTTTGGTATCAAAGATACGACTCCAACCTACCTAAGATAAATGATTTCAATTTACTATCCCCATAATTCCAGGTGGAAGTAATGGCCATCTACCAAACCGTACAGTGGATCCTTGCCTATGGTGTTCCTCTTCTTTTATCCGTATCGCGATCTACTCCGATAGCCAGGCTGCGATAAAGTCTCTGTCGAACGTTGCGGATAATTCCAGGATCGTCAGAGAATGTTGCCGCTGCCTCAATCTCCTTTCTGGGCGCTTCGGCCTCATACTTGTCTGGGTTCCCGGACACTGCGACATTCCGGGAAACTGCATGGCCGATGAGCTGGCCAGAGCTGGCGCAGTACTTCCGGAATCTTCCTCAATCAACTTGGGAATGCCACTTACCTCGTTCAAACTGACCATTGCGCAGAAATTCTCCCGGGATACCAACCTGTCCTGGATCAATGAAGAGTCCTGCTCCATCGCTAGGCTTACTTGGCCAACAATGGATAGAAGGCGTACTTAGACCTCTGTTCCATCCTACAGTCATTTGCCCCGAAACAAACAACATCACGAGTTACACTAGAAAGCATTTAGTTGAGACCAAATGCAATGGTTTACCTACGTAAACCAGTTGCTGTATTCTCTTCCCACTAGTAACAGGTAATTTATCATTGCGTAGAGAGAGCAGGCTAATGATGTTGGCTTGTCTATCAGTTGTGTTGCCAACATAATCACTCTCCCCAAACATTATGCCACAAAGCGGCAACAAGAGTGTTTACCGAAACTAAAACATAATTTAAGCTGTGCTCAAGAGTGTGTATGTGTGTGTGTTCTATCATTAGCCCAAATTGTTGTCACACAAATTGTTGTCAATTCAAATAAAATTCGTATTTGCTTTGACGATAAAAAGTTCTTAAATGGAAATTATAATTTGAATGTCCGTTTGTGTACGACTGTTTGTTTGGATTAAAACAAGGAGGAACATGTTTTTACTTCTCTTTCGCTCTTTAAATACACAATAATTGACACGTAGGTTTGACAAAAATAGCGGCTGATACTTAAGTTCTGTTGGACAAATGTCACATTTCCTTCTGTGGGTTTACCAAGTTGGTTCTTTTAGTGATAAAGCACTTTAAATAGCTGCAGGTAGAGTGGGAGATTAAAAGCTCAAACTACATATTGTCATAAAAGGTATTTTCAATAAGCTTTTGTAAGAAGTGAATTTGTACCATAAGTCTCATTGTAATGTCACTGTGAATTTGAGCGGTGAAATATGTGTGATATTTTTACAGAACAGACAGGAAACAGAACAAAATATCATTTTAAAACGTTAAATAGCTTGTTAGGGAAGCGAATAGTAGACAGAAGTGAATCTAAAGTCAATGCTTCAATTATGGAGAACAAGATTAAGGAAACATGTCATCTAGGATAATGTAGTTTTAAAAAAATTGACTTAAATTAAGAAGTGCTATCAAACAAGACAAGAGAAAGAATTCCAATATTTTTCAAAGACTACGGAATTTCCTGAAGGTTTATTGGAAACCTCATCAATGCATTTGATAGAGAAATGAAGGATGCTTCGAGCAGATTAGTATGTTATAAAAGCTTCTGAATCGATTTAAAATAGTGAGACCAAACGAAGTATACAACGAAAAGATGACAGGAGGTCAAGCTGGTCATCACTTTTATACCTGGCAAAGGAAATTATGCAACTTAGGGCCATTATTACAACTCGCCGTTAACTAAAGGGAGGATTTTAACCGACAGGCCTGTACAGGCCTTTACAGGCCCACAAAAGCTAACAAATTTCAGAAATTTGTTAACCAAGACCGTCTTAAAATCGAGGAAAGTTGTCAGACAATTATAAAGATTTTCAACGAAAACGGATTGGTTAAAAAATCTCTGATATTTGTTAACCGTATGTATACTTTTGTGGCTGAGTGTATACATCAAAATGTTGGCAGCAAGTCAGGCTAATCGTCACGTCAGCATCTGCAAAAGTATTTGTCCAACAAAAAAATCTTTCCCACAATTAACGAAACTTCCTTCGTGTCAGTACTATATGATCTGGGATTCAGACAACAAAACCCAAAAGTGATCACTGGAAACGGCACTACATTAAGTCACTCACTGTACAGAGAGCGTCCTTGATTTAAAAATGATGTTTTTTTTCCAGAATGAAAGAAATTTTTCACGAATACGAACGTGCAATTTTATCCAGCGGAAAACGAGATTCGGCGATTTTTAAAAAATTAGACGTCATGAAATGAAATTTCTCCTATGTATACTTTGTTGATTGTAAATTCATTCCCAAACATATAATTCGATAAGATTATTAAAAATTTAATAACTTTTAAGAACTTTTATGTTAGGTCATGAGTAACTTGAATGAAGGTATGATAGGGAAACTAAAATCTAGAAAATACAATCAGGACAGATTAGTAGACAGATTGGAGGAAAGGAGACCAACTTGAGGTCTCATGCCAATTGCCATTCACCTAATTGATGGTTAAGGCTTACAGGGCACTTACTATTAGAGGATATCGTACTTTTTTTCTATAGGAAGACTGTATCTTGTTCGGTCTTTCTCAGCATCTTTCAGTTCAATTCTCTAAAACGAGTTAAGTCTGCTAGAGTTTCTTTCCGAGCTCACGAATGTTGGGCAATAATATGAAAAGTGTTTCATATTCTTAAAACTCTTTTTATGACCGAATTTGTGTTGGAGACGGATTAATTAGTCAAAATTTAATGCTAAAATAAAAAGATTAAAGCTGGTTACAAGGACGTTAATTGTATTTAGATTTGGCTAATATTCGATTGTATTAAATTTCATAAAAAGATAGAAAATTTTCATTCCTAAATGCTATTATGGTTTCAAGTATTAAACGAGTCTTTCCCTTAAAATACTCTTTAATTTCATTGTTTTCATTTAGTCGACCTTATTTGTTATTGTATTACAATAGACAGCATTCAGTAAAGAACATTTATTTACAAAATTATGAAGTCGTTGCGGATTCTTTTTAGTGCCATAATATTATCTCACTACACACAAACCTAATTGCCTCCCTCCTTGGCATTTAAGCAAAGATATTGGAACGGTATACAGCGGCCAAAGGAAGAACGAAGAGAAAAAATCACATTTTATACATACGATTTGTTTATTAACAAAACAAAATTTTATAAAAAAAAAATTTAATTTTGTTCTCTCACATATCCAGCCACTTAAGTTAATGACCTTATAACATAGCATACATACCATACATGCCATACATATGATACATGCTATACATATCATACATACCTTACATACCTTACATAACATACTTATAATATATATACAGTAAGCATCAAAAGAAACTGTCTACTTAGGATAAAATTCTAAAAATCACAAAACTGAACTTTTACCACTTAAGGAGAGTGCCCCAAAAAATTTGTTATTATTTCGAAAATTTTTGGAATTTTTTTTTTTGTTTCAATTTTAAAAACAAAGGCAATGAATTTTAAAATAAAAATAAACGGAATTTATTAATGTATAGTTTTTTTTTAAAGTACAATTTCTTTTGAAGCTCACTGTACATATGTATGTATGTATGTATATATATAGCGCTTAATAACGCCATCTTTGCAAACCCAGCGTCACCTGTAAATTCAATTTCAATGTTTTTCTTAAATGAACGGTAAAATCTATTGTTATTTCGCAAGTCATACGAATACAATTATGGTTTAAGGATGACAGCCTAATGGAGAAAGAAATGAAGCAGCAACAAGAGCAGGGAGTGAGATATGCCCCCCCTCTTACCTTATTGCCGTTATTTTTGTTGTTGTTATTAATGCGCTTCAATGAATTTATTGTTCGTTTGCTTGCTTGTTTGTTTGCTTGTAATGCCTCTGGTAGAAGTAACGGTAACGGTAACAGTTACAGTTACAGTAAAGAAGGAAATGTACCGCAAAATGAACAGACATTTAGACATTTAACACTCTTATCTACTTACCTCTGCTATGTAACTGTAATATGCGAATGTATTTACACACGTTAAATGCGTATGCATATGTGTGCGAGTAAGAATAGAAAAATGTGCGTAATTTTTATGTGGAGTGTATGCTTACGGAGGTTTTGTGCTTGCATTTGTATTTGAATGAATGAAAAATCTTCAATTACAAGATATTTTACCGTTACTGCGGAGTAACAATCTCTTTAAGGTTTTTAAATGAGTATTTATGAGCGTAAACGGAATGAATTTCTTTTTTTTTTTTGGCCTCATATTTACGGATTAGTGGTAAATAAATGGGAAAGAATGGAAGAAAATGGGAAAATGTATGGAAAATTTTAGTGTTATGGTGATGGTGGTGGTGGCTTCGTAATTACATTTTGAGGAAGAAATTTAAAGCCTCGTATTATGGTGTGAGTTTAGTAAACTTTTTTTAAAGCAAACTTTAATATTTTTAAGAGTAACCTGCTTTCGTAATTATTTTTTTTCAATTTCATTTTGATCTGGGGTTTCGATATAAAATGCAACATAAACCCTGAAACGAATACCAATAAAACAACAAACCAGTTGGAAAACGAAACAATAAAAATTTAAAAACACATAATGAAAGTCAAACAAATAAAGAAACAAATAAATATTTAAGAAATACCAGAGAGAGAGACAGAGAGAAAGAGGGGAAAAAGTGTGTAGAAAAACAAAGAAAACTAAATGTTAACATTCTAAGGGAATTTAACACGCACTTGGGTAAATAAAATGACACAAAATAAAACAACAAATTGCAATAGAAAGAGGAAATAAAGAGAAAATACTGAGAAAATTTGAAAGTAATATAACACCACCAAGGTAAATATTGAAAAGCTAAGAAAGAGGTCAGAGATGGATGGTATGAAACAAATTGTTATACCCTGCAGCAGTTATACCGGGAAAGAGCATTTTTTTAGAGAAATTGTAATGCATACGGTAGCACTTCGTACGTTAGGTGTCTTGGTAAGATATCCTGGCATTAATACCTTGGGAATTTTCAATGCCTTGTTGGCAATCGCTAATCATTATATCCAGACATCTGAACACTTTCGAGGAGACTATATCTGTACTCTTTGAGAAAAGTTTTTGGTTTGTATTCTTCTGAAAACACATCATCAAGAGTTTAATAGCCCTTTTGATTTCATTTGCAGCACGTTAAGTACACCACGGTAACATTCGTGAATCCCGGAATGATTGTCTCTTTCCGTTCCTTTCAAGCCAAACATGCCGTCCGGCTTAACATTCCATTACATTAGTTTTATAGCAGAAATGATTGTTTATAAACTGTATGTAGTCGTCGTAGTGTAGTAGTGTGTTGTCTTATTAGACGTCGAACCTCGGTTCAAACCCTAGGTCAGACAGTGCTCTGGCAAAAACTCTGAGAGGAAAATAAAAATTGCCACGAAAAGTTTCTCTCGTTCGGATGTTCGGAAATTGACGTTCGGTATACCTGCGAAGCTGATAAGGCTATGCAGAATGACGTTGCGCAATTCCTGCAGCTCTGTCAGGGAATGGACCTCTCCGAACCTTTCGATACTGTTCGAGATATCAGACAAGGCGTTCCCTTATCATGCGACCTCTTCAACTTCGTGTTCTGCGAAAGGCGGGAGTGCATCGCAATGGCACTTTATTTCAAAAAAGTGTCCGGTTGGTTGCGTTACTGCTGCCTTTAATGCTATTGAACGGGAGTCTAGTAAGATGGGTCTGGCAGTAAATGAGGGCAAAACAAAGTATATGTTATCGACAAGTAGAGACGTGCGGCGTATTGATTCTCAGATTACGGCCGATACTACACTTTTGATACAGTTAAGGAATTTATTTATCTTGGCTCCGCCGTTACCACCAGAAATGTTTTCAGTCTGGAGATCAATCGCAGGATCACTCTTGCCAACAGCTGCTACTATGGTCTCAATAGGCAATTGAGTAGCAGAGACCTCTCTCGTGCGACTAAACTAACACTCTACAAGACGCTCATCCTAACAGTGCTTCTTTAAGGTGCAGAGGCATGGACACTAATAAGCACTGATACAGGAGCCTTGAGAGTATCCGAGAGAAAAGTCCTATGTAAGATCTTCGGTCCGAGTGGGATGATTTTCGCATAAAATCCAACAGTGACCTGTATGAGCTCTCTAACGACATGGACGTTGTGCAGCATATTAACATCCAGCGGCTGCACTGGTTCGGCCATGTCGTTCGAATGGAGGAGGTTGCTCCGGTGAGACGGGTATTTGATGCGGGAATCTGCGGAAGTCGGCGAAGAGGACGACCTTGTATCCGTTGGAAGGATCAAATCGAGGAAGCCCTGTCATCGATTGGTGTGACCAACTGACGTAGGCATGCAAGAAGCAGATGCGGCTGGAAGTAAAGTAAGGGTTGGATGAATATTTGTTGCAGCAACTGAACCGTGATCTATGAATTTACAGTCATAAGCTCTGTCGATACCTTAACTATGACGAGGGCCTTACTCGTTTAGAAGAGAACTCCATAAAAACAAATAGAGCCCTCAATTTGTTTCAAGCGAGGTTGGTTACGTTCACTTTTCATGGCCCATTCTGTCCATGTACTGAGTACCGATGCATGTAGTCTTTACTGTTGTTGGCTCTGGGCTCAGCTTTCTTCTATTATAAACATCCCCGTGTGCGGAGTGCCGTTGCTCCTGAGACGTTTGCTAGTAGAAAAGTTTTTCTGATTTAAATGACTGTATACGTCTATTGAAAAGAGTTTGTCCCTGCGAACGCTACGTTTTACCACTTAATACTAATGGTTACATTCGTTTTGGAGTGCATTTATGAAGTGCATCTAGTAGTTGCAGCCGCAGTAGTCGCCATAGTCTAATCTGTAGTGTGTTAGCGTATTAAACGTGAGGCCAGGCTTCAAATATCAGTCCAACATGTCCAACAAAACAAAATACGAAAAAATATTTCTTCGGCGACTTCCTCTCAACAGCTTCCTGGCAAAAACTCTAAAAATAAATAACAATTACCATGAAAAGTTTCTTAAAAAAAATTTGTCGTTCGTGTTGTAAGTAGTGTGAGAAGCTAGGTTGTAATCTTGACTGAAGGATTGTAATGTCTAATTACGTATATAAGCAAGTTGATTCGCTTTTATTGAACCATTCTGTACATGCAATGCGTACCGCTGCCTGTATGCTGAGCTGCTGTCGGTTCTGGGCTTCTATCGTATACATCCCCTTTAGATTTTGCTGCAGTGAGAGGAGTTACTGTCGTTGCTTCTAAGACGTTTGCTAGTAGAGAAGTTTTTCTGATTTTAATGACTTACTCGCGTATTTAAAAGGCTTTGTCTCAGTGAACGCTACGTTTTACCTCTGTTGTGTACCCATTAAGTGCAGGCTTTGGCTGTATTTATGTTGAATTTGCATAGTTTTCTTACCAAAATGAAGGCCTAAGCATGATTTATTGCTCTCATTCTGTTTTTCTGCACCTTTTGTGCACCTTAAGTGCTCAAATATATGCCCAATGATTGGAAGTTGGAAAGGCAATGTTACTGATGTTCTGCAGTTTGACGTCATCTTAGGTTAGGTTAGGTTAGAGGACGTGTACTTGTCAATTAAGACAAGTACAATACCCGGAGGTCGAATTGACCCATTGTACAACGTCCTAGTTTCTCACAACTCTTATGTTGTGTGTGTGTTAATTTTATACATGAGTGGTGAGACCTACAGTTTAAAGTCGCCTCCAAACGACAGAGTTTTGAGAAACTTTTTCATGACAATTTTTATTTACTCGCAGATTTATTGCCAGAAACTTCTGGTGAGAGGAAGTCGCCGAAGAAATATTTTTTTTTCATATTTTCGTTTTGATGTCTGATCTGGGGTTTGAACTGGGGCTTACGTCTAATAAGCCAACACTCCACCTACTAGACTACGGCAACTTTACTTGACGTCATCTACCTTTCATGAAAACATAAAATGCCAAACTTTCTGATACAAGTTTTCTTTAGTTTTTCCTTGTAACCCTTCTCTTAGCAACAATAAAAAGTTTATCAATAAAAAGGTGATCTAGTTTTTGCTTACTTGACTCCTTATTTCTACTGATTTATCTTACATTTCATTGAAACTACTTGAAAATACTGTGTAGGGGCTTACATTCAACTGTTGCTGAAATAATTATTCTTGCAATTCATTTCGAATAAACCAAAAGGGCCAATATAACGGCCATTTTCACAGATTGTTTGTTGACACTTTCTTTTTATTGTTTTGCAATTGAATTTTATTGTGTTCCTTTATTTCTTTACCATTTTGGGGGCTACAATGGCAAGTGTCAAGGGAAATTACAGCCTGAATATAAGATACAGACATAAATTACACGAAGAAAAATATTAAAAAGGAATTTTTTTCTGCTCGCAAGTTAAGTAAATAAAAAGTTTTCACTTTTCATCATCAGGTTTTCATTACACATACCTTCTTAGTTTGCTTTATTTCGTTTGCTTTATGTATGTGTATGGATAAGGCTAGGTGTTGATTTTATTGGTTTATTAATGTGTGGACTCTGTGGCGTTTGCTTGTTTGATACGAATTAATTAATATTACGTATACGTCTTGAAGTGTATTGAACTTTTGAACACATTGCCTGTTGATATCGTTATTAACTAATCAAGTAATTGGTTAAATTAACAAAATATAGATTTACACACACACTTACGTATCCGTCCTATCTTTCACTTTTTCTTTTAAGCTAATGGCTAAAGTTTTTTGGTAGCCTGTGGCATTGAAATGTTTAATAAAGTTCGTTCTTCATGATAAAGTTGAGCAAGTTTCTTACTTGTAATTGCATTATTAATGCTTAAACAACTGTAAATATCAAAAAGTTTATTTCTTACCCTTCCCCCCACTCTCTCTCCCCTCTCTCTTTCTTTCTCTCTCTTGTGGTAATACACTTTGATTAAGTGTAACTGAAAAAGTTTCATATTTTCCTTGGTTTTTTCAGAAAATACTTGGAAGTCTAGCTTTACGTTTACCCCTTACGCTTGTGCATCTCGAAGCAAGGGTTGCCGTACGGCAAAATGAAATTGTTACGTGTCATAGACCATAAACCAAATAAACATTCATTCAAGCATTCAACTGCCAAGCAACCCCTTTTTATGCTGTTAGACATGCTTGGTTGGTTACTTCACTGGCTGGCTGGTTGGTTGACTGACTTACTGGCTGACTGTTATGACTGCCATGTTATCTTGTTGTGTCTGAGACTGTGTTACCTGTGTTAACTAGCAATAGAACACAGTGTTAATTTCATTTTAATTGTTTTATTTCTCATTCCATAATCCCAATTTGTTTGCCAAGTTTTTCTTTTTTCGTTTTGGTATCACAGCTTTTGTTTTTGATTTGAAAAATTATTTTTTAATACAACTGTCGCTGTCATTTAAAGAAAGAAATCTAATGGATGCCCCTCTCTCTCTATCTCTCGCGGAATAAGAAATGAAGAAAATGTAAACATTTTGAAAAGAAATTATGAACTGAAACAAAATATTTTATGACGCATTTAAACAAATTTTAACGTGAATATTAATTGAAAAATAAATTCGAAATACAAAAGAGTTTACAGATGAGTCTTAAATAAATTTTGAACTTCTTCTTCTTCTTTTTTTTTGAATTAAACATGGAATAAGAAAATCATATAATTCACCACAGTAGAAGTAATTAAGATTTTAAAGTTTAAGAATTTTGAAAAAGATTTGAAGGCGAGAAAAATTTAAGTAGTAGTAAGCCTTGCGATGATGGTGTTAGTAGTTGAAGTGTTTGAATACAGACGATAACAATCCAGAAGATAATCAAATGAAAAATGAAAGGACATTTCATTAAGTTTTTTGATAGCCACAGGAACGTCAAGCAGCATCACTTTTTTAACAAAGGTTTGTATTTAATAGACGAAATTCCCAACTAATGTGTGATAGTGTGCAACCCTATCACACTAGAACTCACATTAATACGTCAATCACCTTCTTTATGGAAATAACTACATAAGTGAAATTGAAACAAAGAACAAATATGACAACGGGATGGGGGAGATGCATTTAGTCAGTGGTATACATACATAGTTGTAATGACCAACTATTTTCTGTGTAATTCCTCCGCGTCCTTATTCTCCCCTTTCCTTTTTAATTTCCTTTTTTCCCATCCCTCCTATTATCCTCTTATTTAGACGTTTTTTTGTACAATGGATCAGCTTGACCTCCGGGTACTGTACTTTTGTCAAGTACACGTCCTCTAACCTAACTTAACCTAGTCAGGATTACGATCCAATACTGTATATACTCCGTGATTTTTACCACAACTCACTGTTTACATGCTTTAGTTATTTTCGCTCTGGTAACTTCGAGAATTAAATTGTTTCTATGTAGTTTTGTTACTGTAACATAATAATAATGATCCATCCACCATAAACTTGGAAATATCAGACTCGAAAATATAGCAACTTTCATACAAAAATTGAAGAAAACTGTGGCCTATGAAGAAGGAAATTTCACGTGAACTATGGAGTATCGATTACAATTCTCGCTCTTCTGAGAACATGAACGACATTCGACTGATACTCATCTCTAAGTAAGATGGCTGAACAACATATAATTCAGCGTAGGTACCGAAGCACGGAAACATACATACATAACATAATTGGTCATTACAAGCCATTAGTAAGGATTACGACCTAGTTTCTCATACCACTTATGTTGTGTGTGTTAATTTTTATACACAAGTGACTGGGCTAGCAATTTAAAGTCAGCTCCAAACGACAAATTTTTGAGAAAATTTTCATGGCAATTTTATTTTACTTCACATTTCACACAGAGTTTTTGCCAGAAATCTGTTTTCACATTTTCGTATCCACATATTTCGTCTAATAAGCCAACACACCATCTACTAGGCTATGGCCATTACCTCTACGGAAACATACAAGAGAATATAAGAGCAGATGATCATGTCATGTAAGGAACCACCTTACGCATATAATCACATTTGTGAAGTCGTGAGTGTTCCTGCTTTCGAATAGCAAATGAATTGCTGGGGATGACTTCCCGATAAGCCCAGTAATTCGAACCCCATCATGACAATAAACGTACAGATTCTATGACGTCAATGAATAGAAGCAAAATGTTTTTCTTGGTGACTGGGATTACTTGATATTGTCATAAGGAGACGTAAACATGTTTACTAACAATGTGCGGAATATTACGACTGCTGTCGCTGATGTTGAAAAAAAATACGAGGTAAAATACAGAACGTCTCCAAGGTCCTGTTCTCGTTAGGTAATACTGCCTAGAACACTGCCTTCGCAGATCTATCTGATGACTGATGATATAAAACTGATGAGTACTTTGATCTTCGAAAAATGCAATCTTTGTCGCTATACTTTCTAATTACAGTCTTGTGGTCTTATCTAACCTCACATAACTAATTCTGACAGCAGCAATGTTGCAGCTAATTTCCGTCTCTCATATCTATTTTTCTCTCTCCTTTCTTAATGAATTTGTATTATACTTACAGTCATTGGAGATAACTAATTGCACACTCATGCATTATTGAATGCACACATATTCACACAAAGAAAAACAAATTGTTTCCCCCTGTAGATTTTGTTCAGCTAACGGGTTTCAAAACGGTGAAAAGGAAAATGTTTTTAAAGGTTAAACAACATTAATTAGCGGTAATTGGAAATTATAAGTAACGGTTGTTGTCGTTGACTTCTTGTTATTCTTAATTATCCTCGTAGTTGTTTTAAGTTTATTGGCGCTCACTTACATGAGCTGCTACAATATTAGGGTGGTCAAGAGAAAACATTAGTATTTCTAAAGAGTTATTAACATAGAGGGGCAAAGTGTTATAAGTGCATGGATTTTTAATGTTTGTGTGGGTGGGGGAAATATTTTTAAAGTCCCAGTGATTGTGGAGTAAAAATATCATCAATGAGCGGAATTAAATGATTAAAGAATTTTGAACTACAATTTCTTCATGGGAATATTAGATTTAAAACAGAAAGAGACTGAATGTCACGCACAATTTGTTAAGCATATTTCAAAAAATCTATGAAATCTTTAAATAAAAAAAAAACAAGAAACAAAAATCAAAAATCAGTTGAAATTTCATTGAATAGGAAACTGCCTAAGCATTCTTGTTTTTTTTTTTTATCAAACACGTATACCTTGAGTACGTGATTTTTTTGAAGCCTGCTTTTTTCTATTGGAATAACATACTCAAAAAATGTTTCTAAATATAACAAAAAGAGCTTTAAAATATTAGAATACACTTGAGTAAATACAAATTCTTAAATTAAATATGAGAAAAACATTTGCCTTTCTCTCTGGCATAGAAAATATTTTTGAAAATATATTTTTTTTTTAAGAAGAAAATTTTAAGATGAACTGGAGATAATAGGTTTATTTAAATCAATAGAGCTCTGAAAGATCAAAACAAAGAATACTGTTCATATATAGAAAATTTCTAGAAAAATGTCGAGCCATTCAATGTCAATGTCATTTAATATTTTGTTACGCTTTTATGTTTTCCAAAATGTTATTTTATGCAGACCAGAAAATTGAAATTAAAATAAAAGAAATTGTTTGCTTTCGATCGTTATTTTAGTGTTAAGTACTACTCTGTTTAACGTCATATTTTTTCATACCATTCTGAGTTAGTTACTCAAAGATTGAATGGTAACGTTGTCCATCGCTCTACTTATACTGCCTTATTTTATATCTGGCAACATCGCAATCTTTCTATGTAGTATTGTTCTTGTATTTTCTTATTTATTTTGGTCTTATTCTTACGTTGTTATGCCTTTTCTTTCTTTTCTTATGTTATTATGTTTTTTGACTATCGAACACCTCCGCTGTAACTGCCCAGCCCTGTGTGGGTTCAGGCTGAGGACCTTCTTTGAGAGTTTGAATTCTGTGTCGAGAGCTGACATCAAGGCTCTCCACAGATTCATTAGTGGCCTAGGCTGGTTGAGAGGTGCTAGGGTTTCGTGAATGTACTCGCGCTCTCCCCTCTTGTTGTGTCTGGTCTGTGTAATTCCTCCGCTTCCCATTATCCCCTTCACTCTAAAGTACATAATTGGTAATTACAACCCTTCAGGTCAGGATTACGACCTAGTTTCTCACACCACTTATGTTGTGTGCGTTAATTTTTATACATGAGTGGTGGGACCTACAGTTTAAAGTCGACTCCGAACAACAGATTTTTGAGAAACTTTTCATGGCAATTTTATTTACTCTCAGAGTTTTTGCCAAAAATCTGCTGAGAGGAAGTCGCCGAAGAAATACTTTTTGTATTTTATTTTGATGTCTGGCCTGGGGCTCGAACCCTGGCTTTTCGTCTAATAAGCCAACACACTACCTAGTAGACCACGGCGACCACATCCCCTTTCCTATATCCTCTCCTTTATATCCTATTCCCTCTATTATCCTTCCCTCTTTAAGGACGTAGTACTTAGTACCCGTAGTAGCCTCCGGGTACTGTACTTGTTTTAATTGACAAGTACACGTCCTCTAACCTAACCTAACCTATAATGTTTTTAAGTCTTTATTTACGTTGTTTTTTTGTGATTCTTTTTACGTTACTATTTCCGTGTTAGTTTCTGTTCGTTTAAATTCTTAAGTATTTTTTAAATTTAAGAAAATTAAACAATATTTTATTCGTTTCCAATTCGTTTAACCACAGTATAAGACTATCAACTCCTACTTCAAATAAGTCATCTAGGAACACTCCTGACCTCCACTTTTTAAAGAGAAGATTACGTCAATAACTAACATAATCAACGTTTACGTCTGAGAAAAGGTATGACTCAAATCAGCGGAAATAATTTGTCATCACTACTTACTTATTTAATTTGCCAACATAATCCTTAAGTTCAGCCTACATCCTAGCTTCTCACAGCACCCATATTATGTGTGTTAATTTTACGCATGAATGGCAGGACCTACTGTTTAATATTCTAACAGACAGGTTTAAGAAACTTCTCTGAGCTGAGATTTGAATCATGGGCTCCCGTCATGGGCTCAGACTACCTACTAGACTTCGGCGATTACACCCATTTTTAAAAAAGATTTTTGCGATACCCAAAAAATAATTTTTTTTCTAGTTTTGGCGTAAATGTCACAGCAAAAACTATTCTCTTTAAACTTCTATCTCTTTGTAATCACTTGTACTCTTTTTCTTCTTATTTTTATTGACCCAATTATCTGTGAAGATATGAAAAGTTTCATGAATTATTCCAATGTCATATGAAATAGTTTTATGGTTTAATGCTCAAACACTATACAGGAACTCATTTATATGATAATTTCTACAAAGAGAAGCAACAATTTTTTGTTGAGGAATCAAGGAAAATTGTATTTTTATAACGACATAATAATCATCAGCATAGTTTAAATGCATCATACAGTTTCCTTATGGTAACACAAGGCTTCCTTTGTTTTATAATCATGGAAGGAAATAATAAAGCATTGTTCACACAAAATCCGTGACTTCGTGTAAA
This sequence comes from Sarcophaga subvicina, assembly GCA_936449025.2. NCBI lineage: Eukaryota > Metazoa > Arthropoda > Insecta > Diptera > Sarcophagidae > Sarcophaga > Sarcophaga subvicina. The sequence goes on along the minus strand of OW388083.2, from coordinate 106,730,382 downwards.
GATTTAATTCAAAGAAACTTTAAAGAGTTCCAGTAGTTATGTTTACAAGAAGAAAGGAAATGTACCGCTGGCACTAGATTTTCTTCATATTGCTACGTTCTGACCTTTTAAAAACGTTTAAAATATGAGTTCGTAGATTACAAATAAAATAAAAATAAATTTGTGTTAAATTTTAATTAAAATTCTTTATTATTTGCACAATTCTGTGGGCCATTGTTCACAACTTTATGTAAACAACAACAATTACTTTGTTTGTTATCCCACTGTTTATACCCTTTGAATAAACAATAACAATTACTAGGCAATTATTTGACAGATCTTTGTAACGGAGATCTTCAAACCACGATTACTCTCCTCAAACACACCGCGTCGTCACACAAGACTGGACTGAACTTCACTAACTCAGTCGCCTGCTTTGCCTTGCTTTTTATATGGCAGAGTAAACAGTCTGATGAATGTTCATTACTTCGCCTTCTCAATATCACCATAAATGTAAACATCATTGTTTACATTTATTATTGTAGTGTTGTTTGTGTTTTTTGTTTACATATATTCTTGTAGTGTTGTTTGTGGATTTTTGTTTACTTGTTTACCATTTTTTATGCTGGTGTTTGTTGTTACATTTTAAGCAGTGCGATAATTTGTAAACAGGTTTGTTTACTGCAGTATTTATATTTTTCATTTTCGTAACGATATGCATCTTAATTGTTGCCAGATATTAATTGCACAGTGAATTCAGTTTCTTCTTTATTAAGAATACTCTTTTCATTTTCCCAGAAATTTCCTGAAATACCAATATTCTCTGTAGGTGTGTGTCGATGCGTGAACTAGATTCCGATGATGAGAGTTTATGCGTAATAAAAATATTATGATTCACACAAACATAAGTTTTTTGTTTGTTTGTTTGTTCTTAAAATCGAATAATTTATTTCCTTAACTTAAACGTAAATCTACTTTCGAAAACTTTGATGAACTGCTGCTACAAGTGGCACTAAATCTAAACTAAAAATAAAGTTGTGAGCGAAAGAAAAACTAATAATAGGCATCGAGTACGTGTTAAAAAAAGTTTATCACGTGATGAATTCAGTATTTTTTTAACTTCAAGCATAAATTTAAATTTCTTTTGCAGTTTGATTGAGACACAGAATATATGATTTAGAATGTTATGTAATAAAATTAAATAATATTTGTTTGTTTTTTCTGATCATAAATTTGTTGGAACATATGTGAATAATAAGTTAGACAAATTGTTTAAATGGCCATTGGTCGAGCATACATATTGAAGACATATTCCCAATGCTTGCCTCAACGAAGTGATTCTAATTTTGCTGGATATACATACATACATATATACATAATTGGTCATTACAACCCTTCAGTCAGGATTACGACCTAGTTTCTTACACCACTTATGTTGTGTGCGTTAATTTGTATACATGAGTGGCGGGACATACAGTTTACAGTCGACTCCGAACGACAGATTTTTGAGAAACTTTTCATGGCAATTTTATTTATTTAGAAAGGATGTCGCCGAAGAAATATTTTTTCATATTTCGCTCAGTTGGAGATGCCTGACCTGGGGTTTGAACCGAGGGCTCACGTCTAATAAACCAACCCACTACATACTAGACCACGACGACTTTGCTGGATATACTTTCGAGAAATAAACTATGATCTGTCTTTTCGTAAGGAAATCAAATAAATGGCGCTTTAAAGTTTATCATATTTGGGTAGATGTTTTTCAACTGAAAAAGGAGCTAAACAGGACATTCAAAGTCGAATTGAGAAGGCGCGTTCAGCTCTTAACTACTGGTGGAAAAATAACAATATTATTGAACACATTTTGTTCCTTTATATACCATCATCATTTCAAATTATAACCAAAAACTTCAACTTTGATGTTGCCAAGAAACTTATTTATCTGGATTCCAAGGTTACCCAAAATGTCTAGAAATTTAATTTAGAATTACTCTTGCCAATGGTTTGCATAACCAGCATAGGACTCTCTCGGGCAATGCAATTAACGCTTACTGGTCTTTCTTGTGCAAAGTCGCCGTAGTCTAGTAGGTAGTGTGTTGGCTTATTAGGCGTAAGGCCACGGTTCAAACCCCAGGTCACACATCAAAACGAAAATATGAAAAAAAAAATATTTCTTCGACGATTTTCTCTCAGCATACTTCTGGCAAAAACTCTGATGCTAAATGCAAACTGCTATAAAAAGTTTCTCTAAAAATCTATCATTCGGAGTCGACTTTAAACTGTAGGTCCCACCATTCATACATAAAATTAACACACACAACATGAGCGGTATGAGAAGCTAGGCCGTAATCCTGACCGAAGGGTTGTAATGGCCAATTACGTATGTAATCTTTTTTGTGCTTCTCTATGGTTTGGAATCATGGACGCTGTTATGCGCCTATTTCGGTAACTTTGGAGTAATATGGGGAAAAGTCCTACCTAAAAATATCGTTGTAGTGTGAGATGGGGATTATTACGCATCTGAACCAATAATGTGGAGTATGAGGAGTTCTACAACATGATGTTGTTCAGCGCGTTAACATCCAAGTCAAGATTGTGTGATGCCATTGGGATGGAAGATAATGTTCCGGCGGGATGAGTAATCAATGTGAGTATAAGTAGATTCGATGTATAAGACGATCTTGTGTACGTTGGAAGGACTATATTGAGAAATCCCCGTAATCTATTGGTGTGACCACTGAAATAGTAGATTATAAGTTTAAGAAACCAGAAAAGAAGTGACAAATAAGGCAGAAATCCAAAAAACGGGTTACTAACCCTTTGCACTCATATGTCACACTGGAGGTGACAATATTAATTTACTCTACAACTCACATATTAGTCTGTAGACGATAAAACTAAATAACTGTAAAACACATTGCGGCATTCGAGATCTTACACTGTAATTATTTGTCAAGCTTTTTCAGTCGAGTGTTAATCGTGCACGGAATTTATTCTCTTTGTCTAATTTAATATACATGAACGTACCCTAATTTCCTGCTCAAAACGGATTTTAAAGACAGTCAGGATAATGACAGTGAATTTGAATTTACGAGTTCAAACGGTACAATATTCATCTGATAGTACCAGAGCCGGATAGGGATAATGACAAAGTTGAATTGATGTGAGTGAAGAATAGGATGAGCTGCCAGCAGAAATTACATTTAGTGTTGGAGGCAATAATATTGAGCTTCAATTTCAAAATAAAGAGTTCGAGCCAATAGACTTTTCTAAAAGATTTTTCACTGAGGAACTTATTGCAGATATTGTAAAGCAAATCGACATTCATTCAGCTAAAATTAAATACAAGTTGACATATAACGAGTTTGAAAATTAATCGAGTGCATAGGGTTAAGACCAATTAAGAAAGAAAGTAAAAAGATAGGTATGTTTTTAAGATATTTTCATTATTTATTTGACCTAATATTTGAAATACGAATTTTTGTTTCACAATTTTATTGAGCCATTCTATTCTATATTTAATGATTTTTTCAAAACTTTCAGCCGAGCTCTTAATGCCAAATGACAATTAAAATGTTTAATAATGCAACGAATTGTAGTATATTATCACAATATCAATTGCAACATCATAATATCACACGGTAAATAATTTAATGTTTAATTTTCATTTTTATTTTTTTTGTATTTTAAATCCCTTGTGTTATGGTTATCGATAATGAGTTTTAAAATCTTTACATTATTTTAACGAGTAGTTTCTCTATTTTGCGGTTGACAATTAAAAACTGTATCGTTATCACGTTAACATTCTCACAATTTAAAGTGCTGTTGTCCTGTTGGGATTCACAATTACATTCGCATTTACATTCGTATTCTCATTTACATTTGGATTTACATTCCATTCTGTTCTCTGTTTTGTTTTTATTTACAACATTTTCTCTCTCCTGTTGTTGTTGTATGGCTGTATGGTATGATTATTATTATGTTGTATTGTATTATAATTGTTGGTTGTATCACATGTTAATGTTTTGTTGTAATTGTAATGTGAGTAATTAAGTCATTACAAAACCACAAATGACAACACAGCTGTATGAGGCAACTGAAGTCAAAAGTTTTACAACAAAACCCCCTGGTGTGTTAGTGACAGCAGTAGACAACAAGTTGCAATGACTTTAATGCTGGTGATAATGACTAAATGTAAAGGGGTTGTGTAATTAGAAACTGAAGGCACATACAATACATACAAGATGGCTTAAGAGAAGAAGTGTCCGAGTAAGTATTGCGTAGCCATTTGGCAAAATTATGGAAATTTGTGTCGAAAAATTGTCATATTTGTTGGGTTATTGTGAGAAGTTGCTAAGTCCTTCTGCAACCAGTTTGTGTGTGTTATTTTTAAAGTTGTATGGAGCCTTTGTCGCCGAAGTCGCCGTGGTGTAGTAGGTAGTGTGTTGGCTTACTATTCGTAAAGCCCGGGTTCGTATCCCAGGTCAGACATCAAAAATGAAATATGAAAAAAAAAATATTTCTTCGGCGACTTCCTCTCAGCAGATTTCTGGCAAAAACTCTGAGAGTAAAATAAACTGCCATGAAAAAGTTTCTCAAAAATTCTGTCGTTCGGAGTCGACGTTAAACTGTAGGTCCCGCCACTCACGTATAAAATTAACGCACACAACATGAGCGGTGTGAGAAGCTAGGCCGTAATCCTGACTGAAGGGTTGTAATGGCCAATTATGTATGTATGTGTATGTATGGAGACTTTGTTATCGACTGTATCAAAGTAATTGTGGGTGGAACAAGTAAGTCAAGATCGTTTACTTCTTGTGTGTCTTAAACTGCACGACAGCCGACAGGAAATAGTGGAAATTTTATATATAAAAATGAATGAATGTGTGTTTATTTGTTTGTGGGTTTGTTTGTTTGTTTGAAGTCTATAGACGACTAAACGGCTGGACCGGTTTTCTTAAAATTTTCACAGTATCTTCCTGTATGTCTGGAAGAAGTTATAGGTTACTTTTTATTTCAAAATTTCAAGTAGACGAGGTGTCACGCCCACATCCCCAATAAGTATATAATGTCGCATATCTCATAAACTGCAACAGCTAGAGTCCTCAAATTTTGTACGGACGACTTTGACGTATATATGAACAAAATGGGCAGATGGGCTATAGTGTGCGTGTCACCTCACATAGTCTATATATAAAAATGAATGTTTGTTTGTATGTATCTTATAGAATCATAAACTATGCATTTGATCATGTTATGTTCTTTAGCAAAGTTGTTGCGCATGAGCCAACGAAGGTTTCTAAGTTGGTATGACCAATTTCCGACAGGTGGTGCCACTGAAAATTACTTAAAATGAATTAAATTGTAAACTGTGCATTCTTTAACAAAGTTGTTGCGCATAAGTCGACGGAGGTTGGTGCGATTAATTTCCGATGGATGGCGTCACTGAAAATTATTCAAAATGAATGACAAGCAATTGGTCGACCTACAGTTCAAGCACGGAAGAAAAAAGCATTACGAGCCTCAGAATCAAACGAGCATTGAGACTAAAAAATCTTCGAGTATATGCGGCTGAGACCCGTTCGCTTGAACCACTTGAACAACGAAAAGTGAGGTTAGAAACTGATAGAATGCGTACTACTGAGGCCCGTTCATCTGAATCATCAGGACAACGGGAAAGAAAATAAATAAAATGATTCAAAATTAATTGGACATTTGTATAATGTCTTTCCTTCAAATTTATTTTAGTTGATGGCGCAGCAACACGCGCAGGGTACAGCTAGTAAGCAATAAAACTAAATCCAGTTTCTTTATGGTACACAAATTCCCTATCTTTCTACAACGGACAACGTTTCTAACACATTGTTTTACACATTGTTTCACATTTGATTTGACAAAGTTTACAAGGATTGAGGCACATTTGCCTTAAGGTACAGCTAGCCGAACGTACACGTAACGAAACGTACATTCGTTTCTAGCATATGAAAAGTATTGAGAGCGTAACCGAGCCGTAATATAATTCCATTGTTTTCATATGCTGAAAACGAATGTACGTTCGGTTACGCTACGTAAACGTTTGGCTAATGGGGCCTCCATGCCTATTATTATTTTTGTAACTATTTAGTGTGTCTTACATTTGTTTTAAAGTTATGTCGTTTAACGCACTTAAGCAGTAAAATATGAAACGAAATGGTCGTTACTTACTTAATTGGCCATAACAACCCGATTAACGGATTTCGGCCTGCCGCAACACATCCTTCCAGGCGCCCCTGCTTCTTGCGCGCCTACGCCAGTTGGTCACACCAATCGATGACAGGGCTTCCTCGATTTGGTCCTTCCAACGGATACAAGGTCGTCCTCTTCGCCGACTTTCGCAGATCCCTGCATCAAATACCCGTCTCGCTGGAGCATCCTCCTCCATTCGACCGACGTGGCCGAGCCAGCCCAGCCGCTGGATATTAATACGCTGTACAACGTCCATACAGCTCACTGTTGTATCGGATACGGAAATCATCGCCAACTCGTAGTGGACCGAAGATCTTACGCAGTACTTTTCTCTCGAACACTCTCAAGTCTGCTGCAACAGTACTTAATAGGGTGCATGCCTCTGCGACATAAAGAAGCACGGGTAGGATGAGCGAATTTTTCATACGAGAGAGGTCTCTGCTACTCAATTGCCTATTGAGACCATAGTAGCACCTGTTGGCAAGAGTGATCCTGCTCTTGATCTCCAGACTGACATCATTTTTGGTGGTATCGGCGGAGCCAAGATAAATAAATTCCTTGACTGTATCAAAAGTATAGTTATCGGCCGTAATCTGAGAATCAATACGCCGCACGTCTCTACTTGTCGATAACATATAGTTTGTTTTGCCCTCATTTACTGCCAAACCCATCTTAGTAGACTCGCGTTCAATAGCACTAAAGGCAGCAGTAACATCTCGCTTGGTACGCCCTATGATGTCAATGTCGTCAGCGTACGCAAGCAACGCTCGGGTAACAATAATTTGTATTTTCACATTCTATGGATGCTAAGCAAAATAAATTTGTCATATTAGACCTCTAGCTGTGGCTCATTGTTACCATAAGAATCCTACTTTTTTTTATAAAAGCATTTAAAACCAATTTTTTTAAATTCTTAACAAAGCTGTCAAAGTAAGATTCGTAATTGTTTCTCAGCTTTTATTTGAAATGTTACAAATTTTTGCCACTTCTATTTGACCTCCTGCTGTGGTTGACATACATATGTACATTATCAATATGAATGAAATATAATATACATATATAATTACATACAGTGAGTGTCAAAAGCGACTGTACATGAAAAAGTATACATTAATAAATTTCTGTTATTTTTATTTTAAAATTGTTTCATTGCCATTGTTTTTAAAATTGAAACAAAAAAAATTACAAAAAATTTCGAAATATTGTCAAATTTTTTCGGGCACTCTCCTTAAGTGGTAAAAGTTGAGTTCAGTGATTGTTAGAATTTTATCCTTCAGTAGACAGTTTCTTTTGACGCTCACTGTATACTTATATATATATACATACTTGTGTATATAAATACATTTCATTTGCTACACATTTGAAAACTTGCGCTTTGTGACATTGTTTTCTACCTGCTGGTTTTTCATTTTTGAAAAGAACACAAATTTTGTAGAAAAATGAAACATTTTCAACACAAAAAAAGGAAAAAAGTTAATATTTCCAGCTGAGTTTGTGTATAAACTTTATTTTTACACTAATTTTGCTACTTTATCTACCATCATGTAATATCAGTCGTCCTCGTCATTTGATGCTTTGACGATTCTATTCAAATGTTGCATGACAGATTTCAATGTAGGGTGTGACTAAACCATAATGGCATCCTACTTGGATTATAATGTCACATTGATGTACAAGTTGGATCAATTCATAGTTTGAGATTTTGTGTAGACACCATATTTTCTTAATACGTGGCTGAAATCTATTGGTGAAGGTTTGAGGCCGGGTTATAACTTTCATTGTCACAAGACATACGTATCTACGTGCTGTACTGACAGGCGTTGTAGACGTAAATTTTGCTCGAAAATTCTTTTTTCGATGTCAAAAGACTGAATAGCAAGTGAAAAATCCTTCTGGCCTGATTAGACAATAATTATCAGTTATTAAGGCATGTTAGGTTAGGTTAGAGGACGTGTACCTGTCAGTCAAGACAGGTACAGTACCCGGAGGTCAGATTGACCCATTGTACTATTAGGGCATTATCCATATAATAAAATAGGCCGACGTTTTCAATAAGAGCGCATTTGATGTCGAAGAATGGGGGTTGTTGTGAAGTAGCTACAGCACAAGTTTAGTTTCGTTTACATTCAAATGCAGATCTAGTTCTGCAATTATTTAGACGAAGTCATGGATTCTTATCGAGTCGTCTAGGTTTTTGGAATATTAATTGATTCTCAAGCTTTTAGCCTCTCTTGATATCCTTGCCAGTCAAAGATGGTTACAAATAATTGGGGTGATTACATGGATTTTTTATGCCTCAGTAGCTTTACTAAAGACCAAGCTTGGACTGTTTATATAACCTAGTTTTTTTTTGGTGGTATTTCTAGAGTTTTCAGAGTTGAAAATATGGCTTTAGGGTCTATAACATGAACAATTTTTAAAAACGATGCTGAGTTGTGTTCTTTCAATTGGTCAACACAAGATCTATAATGTCGCATCCTTTTCTTAATTGCTAATAAAAACAACAAATTTGGCAATAAATCTTTACTGGCGATTAAAAATTGATGAATTACGTTAACTCGAAGCACAAGAGGTAATGTACAAAACGCTGTATTTGTTAAGATCACAAAAGTGGCATCTATTTTGAGCTACTGAGATTAGGACAGACGATTACAGGATACCTGTACTGCTTAAAATCAATCAGTTTGAAGCTAACATTTGGCTCAAAACGTTCGGAACATTCAACCACACATATAGACGATCTTTTCCTTCTTAACAACGTTCGGTTTCAGATTGGAAGGCTGATTACGAACTGTTTACAAAATCTTGGTTTTAAAGTCGAAACTATAAGACACAGTAAACTTATAGCACGCCAGTGGGCTTGTCTTGTAGTACCCCAGTGGGGTAGGCTCATAGAACCCTAGTGTGGTAGTCTTATAGTACCCCAGTGGGGTAGGGTTATAATACGCCAGTGGAGTAGGCTTATAGTACTTCAATGAGGTAGTCTTATAGTACCTTACTCTTTTATAGTTCCGAATTTAAAATAAATTTTTTGTAAACAGTTCTGAATCACTACAATATGAAACTTAAGGTTATAAAGATGGAGTAGATCGTGTTTATGAGGTAATATAAGACTCTCGCATCTGTCCGATTACCATATTTCACTCCCGATGAAAACGCTCAGTGGTGCCCGTTCATAGTTCTAAATTGTGGACAGCGATTTTGGTGAGAAATCCATATCACGCCGATGCTATTGATATTGTTAGTATTTTGAATAATTTTTTATTTTTTTTTAACTGAACCAACACTTAAAGTCGCCGTTGTCTAATAGGTAGTGTGTCGGCTTATTAGACGTAAAGCCCGGGTTCGTACCCTAGGTCTGGCATCAAAACAAAATATGAAAAAAAAATATTTCTTCGCGCGATTTCTTCTCAGCAAATTTCTGGCAAAAACTCTGAGAGTGAAATAAAATTGCCATGAAAAGTTTGTCAAAAATCTGTTGTTCGGAATCGACTTTAAACTGTAGGTCCCGCCACTCATTAATAAAATTAACACACACAACATGAGCAGCTAGGCCGTAATCCTGACTGAAGGGTTGTAATGACCAATTATGTATGTATGTGTAACACTTACCTGCATGCTAAGATATATAAGTGCTTGCTGTTATTGTCATATCAATATTATCGTAGTAATGCTGGCTGATTTCGAGCCGTTAGCGAACGCCATGTTTTTTCAACTTTTTTTTTATCAGCAAATATAAATTTTTTACGTTACGTTTGTATGTAAAAAAATTAATATTTCTGTGGATAGCTAAGCGGAAGGAGAAGAGACCAAACATGGGTTGTTGTGAGCTCACCATTAAGAATACTACATTACTTTCCGTAGAAAGTCTGCATCTTATACAAACTGCTCTGACTTCTACCAGTCTACTTTTCTGAACGAGCTATATCTGGCATAGAGTTATGCCCAAAAAATTAGGACCTCAAGCTTACGCCAATACGATTTAAGGCGGAGTGCATCGATATTACACTCCTTAAAGTACTCATAACGCCCATATCTAGTTTGAAAATCCGCATGGTTCTTCATTAAGACCCATAGGGACCTATATCTTATATATAAAAATTAATGTGTTTATTTGTGGGTTTGTTTGTTTGTTTGAAGTCTATAGACGGCTAAACGGCTGGACCGATTTTCTTGAAATTTTAACAGTACCTTCCTGTATGTCTGGAAGGAACTTAAAACTTAAAATTTCAAGTATGCGAGATGCCACGCCTACTTACCCAATAAGTATTTAATGTCGCATATCTCATAAATATCTAGAATCCTCAAATTTTGTATGGACGGCTTTGACGTATATATGAACAAAATGGGCGGATGGACTATAGTGAGCGTGTCACCTCCCATAATCTACATATATAAAAATGAATGTTTGTTTGTATGTACCTTATAGGATCGTAAACTATGCATTTGATCATGTTATGATCTTTAGCAAAGTTGTTGCGCATGAGCCGGGGAAGGTTTCTAAGTTGGTATGACCAATTTCCGGCAGGTAGTGCCACTAAAAATTACTCAAAATCAATTAAATCGTAAACTGTGCATGCTTTAACAAAACTGTTGCGCATGAGTCGACGGAGGTTGGTGGGATTAATTTCCGATGGATGGCGTCACTGAAAATTATTCAAAATGAATGACAAGCAATTGGTCGACTTACACTTCAAGCACGGAAGAGAAGAGCATTTCGAGCCTCAGAATCAGACGAGCATTGAGACTGGAAGTTCTTCGAGTATATGCCGCTGAGACCCATTCGTTTGAACCACTTCAACAACGAGAAGTAAGATTAGAAACTGATCGAATGCGTACTACTCAGGCCCGTTCATCTGAATCATCAGGACAACGGGAAACAAAATCAATAAAATGATTCAAAATTAATTGGACATTTGTGTAATGTCTTTCCTTTAAATTTATTTTAGTTGGTGGCGCAGCAACACGCGCAGAGTGCAGCTAGTTCTGTATAAAAACAAATGTTTCGCATCGTATATGTACATATGTATGTATATCTCTCGATTATTTTGGATATCCTTCCATTAAATTTATTGGCTTCTGGAATTTTTGATTTCAATTCGTTTGTGCCAAATTTACTCTAAGCATTTATAAGTGCCGTACTGTTTTTTCTTCTTCACTTTTTATAAATTTTATTTCGCAAATCGATTCCCCATTTAAACTGTACAGCTTCCATGTACATTGGTTTCGTGTATTTTTTACTTTTGCAGATTAACTACGGATTACTCGATGCATGGATTTTAATTGAAAAAATGAAATTGTTTTCATGGGGAATAAATATTAGCTTCCAGCTTATTTCGTTAGTTTATTTTACTGATTTTTTCTACTTTTTTGTTATTTTGTTTGTCAAACACAAATATTTGTACGCCCTTTTTTTTGCGGCAAAAAATTATAAAATTTTTCTAAAATTTCAAAAGAGATTATTTTTGTATTATTTTTGTTGGAATAAATTAAAAAGCATTTCAAACGTCAAATTGTTAAATAATTTCAATGGAATTTTATTTACGAGAATTTTAGTGAAATTAATTTTTCGAGTATTTTTTTTGTTTTCATCGTTGAAGTCATAGATTTGTGGTGAATCTTTTATTAAAAAAAAAAACATGGAAATAAAATATTTAAATTCTACACTTATTCCCTACATCCACATTCCTTGTATATTTTTGTAAATGAAATATTTAACAAATGTTCTCTTATAAACGTTATAGTACAAGTTCAAAATCTTGTTGCCACATTTCCTTTAGTACCGGAAATTAAATTGATGGCTTCTTAATCCTTTCAAAACTTGACTTGACTTCACTTGCCTTTCATATACAGAAAATATCGCTGCAGGTTGTCTGCTGCTATTCATTTTAATGTTCATTTTGACGCAGAAACTGCAGCATAAAAAAAGAGGATATGAAATATCAGGATGTTAAAATTCAACGGCGTATGTATTCCACAACAAAAAAAAGAAGAACTTTAAGTAACATGTTTAAAAGGATATCTTAAGGATTGCTCTTAAGGATTAAGGATTAATCTTAAGGATGTATGAGTGAAATGATTGAAATCCTTCCAAAAATCCTTTATTTAAGGTAATAATTAGTAAATTTTGTTCTTTTTTTGTTAAAGTTTTTTTATTTCTTAATAGTAAGAGCATAAATCCTGATTATTAATAACCGAAAAATTAATACAATATAATAACAACAACAATCATTATAAAATAAATATGTTTTCTAATATGTTTCTTAATCGTAGACTAATTTTATCTTTTGTTATCGTAATTAAAAGGCTTCTTGCTTCGAAACTATTCCAAATATTTATCACAATAACTTAAGCCTCTATTAACATTTCCTTCTCTTTTCGAAGAGGCATATTCACATAACAGTAAACTATTGGGCTTTACTACCCTTCGTTAAGGAGTAAAGTTTGGCTTCTTCCACTAACCTTGAATGTGACAAATTTTCTAAATTTTTCATGGCAATTAAATTACTCTAAAAGGTTTCATCAGAAGGCTGCTGAAAGAAGATCATTGAAAAAAATTATTTTTTTCCAGTTTCTTGTGTTCTAAATGTCAAAGTTGTAATTCGAAGTTGCAGCTTTTGTCCAGAAAGCCAATACACTAGCTACTAAGATATTTATTTCTGCATATTTTTCATTGTTTACAAGCTGACACGCCCATTACAGCAAGTCTGCCCATTTTCTTTCTATAGATGTCAAAGTTGTCCATACACAATTTGAGGAATCTAGCTGTTGCAGTTTATGAGATATGCGACATTATGGGGTATGTGAGCATGGCACCTCGCCTACTTGAAATTTTAAAATAAAAATTAGCCTATACTTCCTCCCGGACATGCAGAAAGGTACTGTTAAAATGTCAAGAAAATCTGTCCGGCCGTTTTTAAATATATGTATAGGTTCATATATTCATATGGGAGGTGTCACGCCCCCTATTGCTAGTCAGTCCTTTTTTGTCTAAAATATTCATATTGATACTAAAGTGGCTTCGACAAAATTTTAGAAGTCTAACTCTTATATATTCTTAGATATACTAATTCAATATTTTTTATATGGGAGGTGACACGCCCACTATAGCCAATCCGCCCATTTTGTTCATATAGATGTCAAAGTCGTCCATACAAAATTTGAGAATTCTAGCTGTTGCAGTTTATGAGATATGCGACATTAAATACTTATTGGGCATGCATGGCACCTCGCCTTACAGACATACAGCAAGCTACTGTGAAAATTTCAAGAAAATCGGTCCAGCCGTTGAGTCGTCTATAGACTTCAAACAAACAAACCCACATACAAACCCACAAACAAATAAAAACACATTTATATATGGAGATGTATTTCAATTAGTGTCGTGTATAAAGTATTACATAGAGCTGACTGGTGACGTATACGTAATAGACAATTTGTTAAACAATAACACTCATACTTTTTTATTTATTTTCTTTTATTTGCCTATTTCAACATAAAAAGTAGCCTATAACTCCTTCCAGACATACAGGAAGATACTGTGAAAATTTCACTAAAATCGGTTCAGCCATTTAGTCGTCTATAAAGTTCAAACATACAAACATACAAACAAACACACATTCATTTTTATATATATAGATTTATTTTAATTTTATGAATCAAGTGCTCTTGTATTTGTATTGCATACATACTCGTACATATATATAAGGGTCATTACAACACTTCAGTCAGGATTATGAACCTAGTTTCTCATGGCACTTACTATGTTGTGTGTGTTAATTGTATACATGTGTGCCGGGACCTACAGTTTAATGTCGACTCCGAACGACAGATTTTTGAGAAACTTTTCATGACAATTTTATTTACTCTCACAGCTTTTGCCAGAAATCTATTGAGCGGAAATCACCGAAGAAATATTTTTTTTTTATATTTTCGTTTTGATGTCTGGACTTGGGGTTTGAACAGCGGCCTTACGTCTAATAAGCCAACACACTACCTACTAGACTACGGCGACTTGTGTTGGTAATATTGTAATTGTGTTGTTATTTTCTGTTGGTTTATGTCAGTCAGTTAGAAAGAGCCGTTGAAAAGGGAAAACCGCCTTACTTTCGTCGACCAGAAACTCGTCTATAGTAATAGGAACCACAGCAAGAGCAAGCCATTAGATGCACTTCAAAAACCTCGACGTCCAAAAATCTAAAGAGCGAAAACACCTTCAAACTTTAAAACTCATATCTTAGCTAAAATAGTGGTAGAACTCTTTGGTTTTACTCTGTTTCCAGCAACTCGTTACAGTGTCTGAGTAGCCAATATTGATTTTGTTGTCCTTGGTTTCCCATGGCGTTAATCTCTAAATGATCATCCATATAGATTGTGTATAACATCAGATAGCAGCTTTTGCAAACTAAGATTTCCGTAGCTTTTCCAAGAATATATGTCTCCTTATATTTCAATTTGAGTCCTTCATGAGGGTTGGAGCAGCATTATACCCGAGAGTAGTGCCAGCAATGAAATCGTTTGGAGGACAGGTATATACATATATGGAACGTCAAGTGGAAATCGCTTAAATATAATCCATCTGAATGTTAAAGTCCATTCAATATTTGCAAAGTCGTCACTCCGACATTACAATATTTATTAGGTTAAGCGTATTTTTGGTTGAGATGTTGCTGTATGGATACCAGTAGCAGCATTATTACGAAAATAGTCTTCATCGAAGCTGTAAACCATTTCCCAATGCTAAAAAGTAACAAACGCAACATATATCCGATGTAAATATCACTGTCACATAATGTCTTTGTATTACTCTATTATTTCTATTGTTTCCTCTCCTTTACATAAAATATTGCATTGAGTAAGTTCTTTGGGCATCTCGTATGTCTAGCATTCTTTGTTTGACAACAATTTCTTAAATTCAAAATATTTAACCTTTGCGGCATTCATGTTATGTTGTCGTGCTTCATTCGATGTATTAACGATTACTGTTCCTTTTAAATGGTCTCATAAAGTAATGATTTTGTTGAAAATTTTATTTCATTATAATGCTTGGATCCTGATAATGTGTACGAAATATAATTTCATCTAAATGACCGCCTATAGAAGTCGTCGTAGTCTAGTAGATAGTGAGTTGGCTTATTAGACGTAAGGCCATGGTTCAAACCCAAGGTCAGACATCAAAACGAAATTTAAAAAAAATATTTCTTCGGCGACTTTCTCTCAGCAGATTTCTGGCAAAACCTCTGAGAGTAAATAAAATTGCCATGAAAAGTTTCTCAAAAATCTGTCGTATGGAAACTGTAGGCCCCGCCGCTCATGTATAAAATTAACACCCACAACATAAGTGGTGTGAGAAGCTAGGTCGTAATCCTGACTGAAGGGTTGTAATGACCAATTGTATGTATGACCGCCAATTGATTAACTATCGCAATCGATCCTTTCTTTATAGTTTTTCACCACTTTTCAAACATTTTGGCAATAACTTGACGAAAATTGGCTTTCAAATGCTTCAATGTCGTGGTAGTCTAGTAGGTAGTGTGTCGGCTTATTAAACGTAAATCCCGGGTTCAAAACGAAAATATAAAAAATAATATTTCTTCGTCGACTTTCAATCTCTCAGCAGATTTCTGGCAAAAATTCTGAAAGTAAATGAAACTTAGTTTCTCAAAAATATGTCGTTCGGAGTCGACTTTAAACTGTAGGTCTCGCCACTCTTGTATAAAATTAACACCCACAACATAAGTGGTGTGAGAAGCAATGTCGTAATCCTGACTAAAGTGTTGTAATGACCAATTATGTATGTATTCTTCAATGTTAACGTGAAATTATATGTTCTGGAAAATCCTAAAGCTTCCAGTCCCTTTAAATTAATCATGGTAATCTTGCCAATTCATTGCATAAAGGATCTATTATTTCGACCATAGTTATACCATGATGATGCTCGAGAAATTACCACTTTTTTATCCCCACTTTTGTGATAAGTTTTCATTATTTTTCCAAATATTGTTGGTTACTGTTGGCTTATACAAAATTTTTATGGGTTGAAACTGATTGGAATTTTTTTTCGAAATTTGTTCAATTGCTGACGTCAACTTTGTTAACTTTCCCACCAAACATTTAAAAAAATTGGCGCCAAAGATTAAACACCTGTTTGTTAAACATAAATTCAAAGTAACTTAACGAAATGTAAACAAAGCCTGAGAGAGCTCTGTATCTCTCTCAGAGCGAATAATTGAGAAAATACTAACAGAGAGACTATCGGAGAAAATATGCAACAAATGAAAAAAGCTTTCAACGACAATGTTGAGAAAAGCTTCAAAGCATTGAAGAATTTAACGAACACAGGAAAAATTCATATAAAAGCCGAAGCAGAGAATAGAATATTTTCAGTTGCGGTTTAACAGCGTTTCAAAAAATAACTCTCTTCGGCTAAAAACAAAAAAAAAAACGGGAAAGTGAAAGAGAAAATGTGAAAATACCGTTGGAATATTACAAAAAAAAAAAATAAAAAAATCTTTAAATAAAAATCATAATAAAGAAAGAAAAAATAAAATGTAATTGTGTTTGTGTTTACAGCAATACACACACATACATACATACATGTTTTAACAATTATAATTTGAAAAGTGAATAACAAAAAATATTGCAAAAATCTAAAAAAAATATATTGAATGGAGAGCGAATGAGAAAACAACAATAACAACAAAAAAATTTAATGGTATAGAAAAACCGTTGTAATATTGAAGACACATAACACACACACACAGGAGAGTTTAATTTAGTGCTTCAAAAAGTGTTTGTGTTTGTATTTGTTTAAGTGTCAGTGTTTTGGGTATGAGTATGAGTATGAGTGTTGAAGAGAAAGTGAGAGTGTATAGCAAGCATAGTGTATAGCATAACAAAGCCTAGCAAAAAAGGAAATGAAATGGAAAACACTTGTGGATTTTAATTCAACATCAGACAAGTGTTTACGAGTGTTTTTCTTGAAATCTATTTTTCTTTTGTAGGTTTTTGATTCCTTTTTTTCTGCATTTTTTGTGAGAAACAGATTTTATTTCATTCCTTGTATTATTTTGCTTCCAATGTAGTTGTGTTAGTGTATTTGCCGTTACGCAAAGGATAAAATTACTTTTGAAATTTTAGTTTCAATGAATCGTTCATTAATTAAAAAAGAAATAAAGTGGAATAGCAAGTGAAAAAGAAAAAGCATCGACAGTTACAACTATTAATAAGACAATTACAATTACAACAACAATAAGAATACATAATAATGTCATTAAAATTATAAAAGAAAATAAAAGAAAGCGAAATTACTAACACACTTGTGGTAAATTGTGTAGAGCCATCCATTTGTTGTGCTGCAAAGAAAATCAGAAAATATAAATCGTTGCCATTACATTTCCTTTTCCCGTTAATAGTGATTAAATCTGCTTTCGGAAATCAAATAAAGAATTAAAATATGAATAAAAAATATGAAATATAATAAAAAGGCCTAAAAGCATTATTTTGCCACAATAAAATCAATGCGTATTGAAATAAAAGAAGAAAAAAATTATAATTTTTTTTTGCCAAATTAATGCTCCATTAAAACACATAATTTATTAAGCTGCTGATTTATTAACGTGTCTGTAAAAACATAAAAACAAGTGAGTGTGTTCTAACAAAGTTTATTTAAGTATATTTTAATATTTTTTTTGTTACGAAATGTGAGCCTTAAAATACTAAGAAAAAAAGGAAATTTCTTGTTTAAATTTAATATCCAGTTTTTATTACGAATTTACAAGGAAATTACAACCATTACGGGCATATAAAAATGTTTATATCCAGCAATTATCTTATTTTCAACGCATCAAATGTTTTAAGGAAGGATTTCTAAATGTCACTTGGAAAGTTTAATTAAGGCAACAATGAAAACTTATGTTTCAAATAAAGAAAATTTTTTAAATATTTTTAAGCAACTTTCCTAAACGCAATTTTCGTAAATGTTAACGTAAATTTAATTCAAAAACGTAATATTATTTTGTCAATCAATCTCATTGGATCATTCCTGCATTTGTGCTCCAAAGCAAAATTAATGAGCCTTGCAACAAGCAGGAAATTTTTGGGACTGTAATTTGATTAATTTAAGGCATGGTGGTCTAGTTTGGTGTTGGTATGCAGTCCGCAAATCCAACAGGCTTCGCAATCTTCAAAATATTGATCAATATGGACACTCTGGAAGGTTGTTAATATAATGTCAGGTATTGCAAATCTGAAATGAATTGTGAATACAAAAAATTTTACAATAAAAAATTAAACGTTTTATTGTTTTGATTCCGAAACTTATCGGAACCAATTTTTAATTTAACGCAACTACATCCAGTTGCAAAAATTTACCAACTTCTACAAGTATAAACCAAAAATATGTTTTTAGAATTTCATGCAGTGTTTAAAAGTGATGAAAATTCATTAGAAGTTGCCGTAGTTTAGTAGGAAGCTTGTAGGAGTGATACCACGGTTCAAAGACCAGGTCAGCCCTCTCCATCAAAACGAAATATGAAAAAAAATATTTCTTTGCCAGCAGATTTCTGGCAAAAAAAAACTGAGAGTAAATAAAATTACGGTGAAAACTTTCGATCGGATAGATAAAATTCGATCCTCATAGATAAAATTAACACCCACAAGGGTTGTAATCACTAATTAAGTAAGTAAGATTTGAAGTGATTAAAATTCATTATGATCATGTAAAACAATTTGGCTTATTTAATACCCGACGCTCCCTACAGAAACGACAGGAACTTATATATTATAGAGAGGAAAGGCTCTTAGTTTTTAAAATTTAACGACTGTTGGGCTTGGAACTAGATGACTCGCAATGTACGAAATACATTATCAGTTAAATGAGCGCAGCTAGGTTCATTGTATCAGTCGATCCATTAGAGACATTTTTTTCATACATAATGAGCGGTATCTTGGCCATAACTTGATTACTGTTGCTGTTTAAATGTTCTACTATTAGGGTATTGTCTGCAGATACACAATATTTAACGTAGCACCACAAAACAAAAAAACGGTGTTAAAGTGCATAAAATTGTTGGCTAATTGGCTTTGTCCAAGCATGATATTACTGTTTATGGGAACTTCTCATGCAATAAAGCCAATATCGGGTGGATAGTGTCACTTGTAAAACTATTTCTTTTAAAACTATACTATCCAGCTCATAATCTTAAATTACAAGCCAATAAAAATGGATTATCATATAGCAATGACGCTGTGATGGCATTCACTTTATAATTCAAGAGATCACACAATTACATTTAAAAATATATCGGATTATCTAGTCATTACAAAACCGCCCGCCTGAGGAGACTGTCAAGTGTTTAGTATTTTTCATTTGAGTTTTCATCTTTTTTCGTGAAAGATTTGCTAATATGGACAAAGTAGTGAAGATTATGGTCATAATAATCCTCTTACTGTGTTATACTATGTTCAGATATGCACTTTTATTGAGTCAATATTTGGTTTATTGAATACAATATTTTAAGTGTTCAGACATAATAATAAACGCAGTTCAGCTGCTTATTTAATAGTCATTTGACAGCAGGTAAACAAAACAGCTGGTTGTTTCAACAGCATTGTTTTTATTTTGTTTGTCGTTGTTGATATTTGAGTTGTCTACTATCAATAGAAAGTGTTCGGAAAATTGTAATATACTGAACGTACTTATGACAGTGCTGTATTTTAAGTTATACTCAATATTATAACAATTTGCGTATTTATTGCACAATAATTAAATGAAACTTTATATGAAATATTAAGTTCAATAATGGCGTTTATTGCTATTTACGCAATAAAGGTGCATATCTGAACACCGTATTAGGAATTGCCAAGATTGTCAAGAAATTTCAAGAGATTGGGCACTTTACTGATGTTGTCAGGATTATACATCATTGTCATGAGTGTACCGCCAAAATTATCACTTCTGTTACAAAAAACTGCAGCATATAATTTGAATTTGTCGATTCTACGGCGTTTGAGTACACTTAGCCTATCGTACGGCTCATTAAGGCGTATTTTAAATTTGGATTTGGACCTTCATTTATCCAAAGTTCTATTCCTGCCAGAATTGATGCCGATTGAGTACAAAAGCGCTGTAAATATATTTATTGGTTGGTTGCTAGGGCTATTGGCTTTCAATGCTGTTTCATTCCATAAAATTGCCTGCAGTGATATTTCACGTCGACAAAAAATTTTTGCATTTGAAGCTTACAGAAGCCAGAACTGCCAGTAGAAAAAGTGACTGTTTGGGGATTGAAGATATGTTTGGACCGTATTGTTTCAAAAATGAATCTGGAAGAACTGTTACGGAGAATTTAAAGTGCTTTAGCCGTATGATTAACGACTTTTTTGCCTGAAATTGAAGATAAAACCGGTGCGGACGGTATTTGATTTCAACCAGACAATATTATGAGCCAAATAACACGATCGACATTAAGTTGATTGCAAAATACGTTTTTATTTGATTTGAATTTAGATTAACTCTACACAGTTGTGTTCTCATAATCGGAAAGACATAAAAGAATATACAACTTGGCAGATTACAATTAATAATTCGCAATTTAGCTCAGTTAATTGGTCATTACAACCCTTTAGACACGATTATAACCTAGCTTCTCACACCACCCATGTTGTGTATGTTAATTTTATACATGAGTGGCGAGACCTAGAGTTTAAAGACGATTTTTTGAGAAACTTTTCATAGCAATTTTATTTATTCTCAGAGTTTTTGTCAGAAGACTGATGTTGGCAATTTGGTAGTTCCTTTTTTATTGAAAATGCCGATAATTTTTTATTGCCTGAACATGATTTAAGACCTTAATATGAACTAATTTTGTGTGAACCGTGTTTTAAATAATTATTTAAAATTTATTTATTTTTTTTCGCATTGATTTTCTATTTATAATTTCCTTTCAGGTAAATATTTAAATAATTTTTTTTGGTTCTTTTTTCGCATATTTAATGGCTTTTCATTTGATTGTTTATGTTTTTTTAAAAAGTTTTTTTTTTCATTAAACATGCGTGTGAATGCGGGATATGTGTGAAGAATAAATAAATTTTATTTTTATTAAACAAATTACGATTAATTAAAATAACAATATTCAGAGGTTTGCCTACAGCTAAAGGAATTTTTATTGTAAAAAAAAATTAAATTTAAAAAACAATTTTAAAACGATTTTTAAAATGATTTTCTAAAAGCAAATGATGGATTTTTAATTGAATTTCTATTTGAAATTAATTTGTTGGCATAAAAATCAATAGGGGGCTCTTTTTTTTATAAATAAAATTTTAATTGGCATTAGGAGGATGAGTATTTTTATGAAGAAATTTAGAAATTTTAGAAACTTTTGTAAGTTTTTTTTGTTTATTTTTTTTAAAGGCAAATGCAAAAAAAAAATTAAAGAAAATAAAATAAAAGTTTTTAAATATTACCAAAGAAAGATTTATTACTTTCTTATTTTATTTTATATACACACAGGTTTTTATTTTTTGTTTGTTTATTGTAGATTTTGTTTCTTTAATTAAATTTATGGTTTTTAAATATTTATTTTATTTACTCGAACTGTGGTTGCTTGCCACTGCAGACCAGCACATTATTATCGATTAAATGCTTCATTTGTTTCTGGAAATAAAATCTTTATTAAAAAAAATAAGAATACAAATAAATACCAACAAAAATGTACAATCAATTGCGGATTTTGCATACGAGTACAACAAAATACCCGTTTTTATTTCCAAATATTCGCCTACTTATCTACCCCTAGAAATATTAACAGCGGAGGTGTAATCCAACTGCGCTATAGAAAAACCTCTATCATAGATTTCCCACTTAACGCTCCTTCAGTTCTGTTGAATTCAAATGGAATACTTTTCCTCTTTTGCAGCCAATAATGGCAGCCTCTAGACGATTGTTTCCTTTGTTTTGTTATATTTTTATTGTCCATTTGTGTGTTCTAGTGACACAACAGGTTCTCAGTAGGGCTTTCTAAACGAGTGTGATGTTTAACAATTCATATGGAATACAATGAAAACGTTTTACGAAGCCATACGCATATTATCCTGTGGATTATAGCCGGCTTTATTGCCTTAAGTTTAGACAAGGTACTAAGACTTTTGCTGTACACTGTATATGTATATTCTCGCACACAATAAATGTTCATTGCCTATTAAAAAAATGAATTTTGCTTGCACAACTACTGGGGTATTATTGGACAATTGTGGAATTTCCAAACCATTATAGTGCCTCTATAATAGAGCATAGAAAATCTCCTGAGAAAGGAATCATTAATGTTGATGGCTCCCTAACAGAATATGCCACTTGAGAAGTAGTGTTGGCTAGATATTCAGGCACATTTAACTGTTTTAATATGTTGCTTCGTATGTGCTTGCATTCCTTTCATGGATTGAAAAACTCGTCTTGGAAAATATTGTGGAATTTATTTTATTTTTAAAACATTTTTCTTTTACGTTTTCATACCAGAAGCAAAAAAAACGTAGAAAATACATGAGTGTTGATGTTTTTCTTTAACTTTAAAACTTTTTTATATGCTGGCTCGCATGCATGTTAAAATTTTCCGCTTCGAAATTCTTTTATTTTTTATTTTTTTTCTGCTGCTTTGAAATTGGAGTTCTATTGTCGTATTCCATTTGTTTTTATCATTCATTCATTCATTAAATTATTCATTTCAACAATTGTGTCAAATTGCAATCATTGACATACAAAAGAAAAAAGAAAAAAAAACAGACGAGGGTGAAATTAACTACACTGTGAATGAAACAGAGAGAAAGAAAAACAAACGAAAATCAAATCAAATTTTGAATTTCTATTTTTCTAAGCCATTTAATAAAAACCCTCTGACAGGATTTGCACGTTATTTACCAGGTTGTTACTCGATTGTTGTTGTTGTTTTTCCATTTCAAATGTAGAAAAAAAAACAAAACAAAATAACACGGAAATCGTACTCTAGTGATTACAATCTACCGTATTTCAATAGCATTTCAGTTGGGAAAAATTTTTTTTTTTTTTTGCACGATTAACGTTGATGTTGATGAGTGCATAACCTGTAACCCCAAAACTTTAGGTGGAGTGAACTTTATTTTTTGTTTTTCATTTCAAATTGTAATAATGATGTTACGGTTGTTGAAAGGAAACTAACGGTTATACAATGTGTTGTTGTTGTTTTGGTATTTTGGCCAAAACACAAAAGTTGTCGGCATTGCATGGCAGACAATTTGTTCTGTTATCTCTTCACTTCAAATCCAATGCAATTTCACATACAACACCAGGCAGGAGTGGTTGTGTTAGTAAATAAGGGGGATAGCATAGGATATGTAATAGAAAAAAATATAAAAATAGTATTGAAATGTTTTAAAATTAGAAACATGCAATCGTGAAATCAGTGTTTTTGATTTCCTTTCTTTTTTTTTGTCTTCATAAACAATTTACAGAACCGTGCTAAAACAACTACCACAAGCAACCAAGTTTCAAGGATTAATTGCTAAAGTCAAGTGACTTTAAGTGCCATTCATGTCTGTATGCATTACATACATACATATATATTGTAAATAATGTAAAGGGTCCGCCAATTAACCTTTTTTTTAAATGCTTAAAAACTACTGAATATTTTCTCAAATTTCTTTTTTTATTTGAAAGTACAATCCTTCCGGTTAATAATGGAAAATAATTTCATTCAAATGGCTGCCTCGGCTGGCCATGCAGTAGCCTACATCAGAAGATGCTGATTTTGGCAAAAAAAATCATCTTTTCAGATGAAGCTCATTTTGATCTTGGCGGGTATGTAAACAAGCAAAATTGTCGCATTTGGGGCACAGAAAACCCGCACGCATACATTAAAAAGCCGACGCACTCAAAACGAGTCACTGTTTGGTGCGGATTTTAGGCCAGAGGCATAATTGGGCCATTTTTCTTCGAAAATGAGCAAGCAGTGGCCGTTACAGTAAATTGCGATCGTTATCGGGCTATGTTGAACGAATTTTTGTTCACAAAAATTGAAGAGGATGATATTGGCAACATTTGGTTTCAACAGGACGGCGCTACGTGCCATACAGCCGAAGCCACACTCGATGTTTTGCGCCGTGTTTTTGAAGATCGCATTATCAGCCGCAGAGCTGATGTCGTTTGCCCACCTCGAAGCTGCGATTTGACACCGTTGGACTATTATTTGTGGAGTGCCATCAAAGAGACAATTGACGCTTTGAATGACAATATTCGTGAAGCCACTGGTGAAATACAGCTGCACAGAATCGATAATGTGCTTAAAAATTAGACCGATGGTGTAGTCTACTGCAGTAGTTTTTTTTTAAAGCATTTTCAAAAAAAAAGTTATTTGGCGGTCCCTTTATATACAGTAATCGTCAAAAGAAACTGTACACCTTGGATAAAATTCTAACAATTACCAAATTCAACTTTTAACACTTAAGGACAATGTCCGAATTTTTTTTTTAAAATTTCAAAATTTTTTGTGATTTTGTTTCAGTTGTTTCAATTTTAAAAACAATGGCAATGAAAGAATTTTAAAATAAAAACAACCAGAATTTATTAATGTATATTTTTTTAATGTACCATTTCTATTGACGCTCACTGTAGTATATTGGAACTACAGTTGCAGCGCTTATATGCATTTGAGCAGGTGCCAAAAAGGGTTTTTCGTTTCTTACTTCGTGTGTTGCCGTAAAGATAAAATAGTTTCCAATTAATTTCATTTCAAGTGGCTTCTTTATGGGTGGCACTGATAAGGCCACAGCCTTAAAAAAAAATAAAAATAAAAATAAAGTTGTTTACTGATTTGGAACATGTTATTTTACTATGTTGACCAAATGACCACAAGGGTTTTTAAAAAATTGGCAAATGGCATTTAAGTAACGTTTAAAGTGGATTAAACTTTACGTTGCATTTCAAATAAATATTTTTGATTGGAAAAAAAGCAATTAATTCGCCTTAATTCAGTTTAACTCGAAAACCTGAGATGATAAAAACTTAAATAAAATCCTGTGCAGAAAAACTATAGGATCTATACTCTAGAGCTTCATTGTTAGCTGTACCTCCTGGCTTTTTAATAGGATTGCTTGATTTATTCATTTCGTTGTAAAGGATAAATAAAGGCAGCTTTGGTCAAGGAGTTATAAGACAAAATATTGTGAATATTGATGAAAGCATTTGTCCGGTTTATTACTTACTTATTTAAGTTAGTAAGTTCTAATTGATCATTAGAACCCTTTAGTCAGGATCACCGCCTAGCTTCTCACACCACCCATGTTGTGTGTGTTAACGTGGCGAGCGACCTACAGTTTAAAATCAACTACAAACAACAGATTTTTTTTTCATTTTATTACTTTCGCTTTTGAAGCCCCACGATGGAATGGCATCTTCCAAAGTTGTTCACCAATCTCCACACAAAGTGACTGAAACAGGAAATATTTTAGCACGATTAGAATCACCAGGATCTCACACTGAGAAGAGTTCAGATACAACAAGCCTAGAGACTATAGGCCAGCGACTTTAAAGAAATCTATATACACACAGTTACTAAAGTATACATACGGTTAACAAATATCAGAAATTTTTTAACCAGTCCGTTTTCGTTGAAAATCTTTATAGTTTCCTTGATTTTAAGACGGTCTTTTGCATTGGTTAAAAAATTTCTGAAATTGAACTGAATTGTGGCCCTGCACAGGCCCATAAAGGTGTACATCCGATTAACAAATTTCACAAATTTCTGAACCAATGCAAAAGACCGTCTTAAAATCGAGGAAAGTTGTCAGACAATTATAAAGATTTTCAACGAAAACAGATTGGCTAAAGAATTTCTGAAATTTGTTAACCGTATGTATACTTTTGTGGCTGAGTGTATGTATGTACGACGGATGAGAGCTATAGGGGTGGCCAGATTATTTCATTCAGTCTGTGTAGTAGCCGTAGACTAGTAGGTTGTGTCCGGTTTTATTAAACGCGTGCCCGTAGTTTATAATCTACTTCAGCGACTTCCTCTCCGTAGTCTTTTGGCAAAAACTCTGAAAGTGAAAAAAAAAATTGCCATGAAAAGTGTCTTAAAAATCTGTCGTTCATAGTCGGCTTTAAACTGCAGGTGACGCTGTTTTATTATTTCTATTTTTTTTTTAGAATTTTTTTAATGACTGTTGGGAGGAAGTCGCAGAGAGAAATTTTTTTTTTGGTATTTCGTTTAATTTGAGATGTGTGAGCCTGGAGTTGGAACACGGATATGCGTATAATAAGCCAATACACTGCCTAGTAGACTATGGCGAATTCATGAAATAAATCCAATAATTTCCTTTAAATACTCAGGAGCCCTGATTGTAATTTTCTTAAGGTTTTCCTTGGGCTGTATTCGCAACAAGATTAAAAAATATTTCTGAGAGCATAAAAAACCTTGTTTTATTGCATTTTATAAGTTAAAATGCCTTGAAAACTTAAAGTCATTAAACAATTCTGAGGCTATATAAGGATTCACTTACATAATTCGTCAGTACAGCCCTTTAATCAGGACCTAGCTTCTCACATCACTGATGTTAATTTGATACATAGTGGCGGCAACTGCAGTTTAAAGTCGATTCCGAAAGACAGTTTTTTTTGAGAAACGTTCCGTGGCCATTTTATTTACTCCCAGAATTTTTGCCAGAAATCTGCTGAGAGGAAGTCGCGGATGAAATATTTTTTCATATTTTCGTTTTGATGTCTGACCTGGGCTTTGAACCAAGGCCTTACGCTTAAAAAGCCAACAAACTACCTACTAGACGACGGCGACTATAATAATAAGGTCAAGGATTCGGTACAACAAAAACCTTTTGAAAGTATGGTCCAGTATCCGTGCTAAAATCATGTATTGACCTAGGTGGACCTTTATTGACTTTAAACGATTTTAAGCGTTGTAGCAGTTCATCATAAAATTTATCAAATTGTTGTCTTACAAATACCGAATCTATTTTATCGAATACAACTTCTCTAGGTCTGCACTACAACTGCCTTCATTTGTGTTTATTTAAACACTAATGATTACAAGCAACAATTCTTCTTTCTTCTTTAATATTCAGGAATTTTTATAAAAAAAAATTTTTAATTCATAAATACCTTCCTTCCTCAGTATTTTATTCATTTGAACGTTTTTTTTTTCTTTTCTTTTTTTTGTTATAAGCAAACATTTTTTCCACTTGGTTTATTTTCATTCAAATACAGTTTCAATTCTAAATAATTTGAAGAAAAACCGACAACAACAACACTAAACAATATAAAATTAATAAATAAATTCCTTAACAATCATCAAAAGACTGAAGAAGAATGAAACAAATTCCATTGAGTACTTCCGCTTTTTGTTGAAAACTTTCATTAGCAGATACTAATTCATTAATAACATTGTTGCTGTTGTTAGTATTGTTGCTTTTGTTGTTGTTGCAAACATATAAACAAAATAATCTTTCCCAAAAATAATTGCTAAGAAATATTGGAATAATTTTTCTTAAAATTTTTTGAAGCATAAACATTTTTTTTGGAAATTTTTTTTCTAAGCATTTGCGTGTAGATTTCATTTTAAAGTGGATACACCAACGCATTCTCTCATTAATACACACACATACGCATACACACTTGATACCACAGAGTATTTGTAGCCTTTTATTCATAATTTTCCTGCTCTTTTTTCCCGTCTTTAAAACAGTAAAATAAGGAGAACACAACTTTATGATACGTATTGTATTAAAAGAATATTGCTTGCATGGTTATTGGAAGTGAAAAGAGAGAGAGAGTGAGTGAGAGAAAAAGAGGAAAAGAGAAACTGAAGGAAAACGTGCGTCTTTAATACGAAACGATAGTGTTGTTTGCCTGTAGTAGCTGTTGTTGTTTTAGTTTAAATAAATAAACACAAGCAAAGCATAGAACACAGTGCATGAGGCTTAAGAAAGCATAGGAAAAATACTGCAGAATCAACAACGACAACAACAATTAATAATTTTAAATAATTTTTTATAAAAAAAGGTAAATAAATGGGCACAGAAAGAACTATACTCATGCGTCCATACAGTGTTACCAGAATAGTAAATTTATCTGCAATTTTTTACTCACTTACTTACTTGCTTATTTAATTGGTCATAAAAATCCTGCAGTTTCTCACACCACCCATATTAAGTGTATTAACTTTCTTTATAAGTGGCGGGGCATACATTTTAAAATCGCCTGCGAACAACAGATTTCTGAGGAACTTTTCATTGCAATTTTTATTTTTCTCTCCGAGTTTTTGTCAGACGGCTGCTGAGAAAAAGTCTCTGAAGAAATATTTCGTTTTGTTCGAAATGTCTGGGCTGGGGTTTGAAACACAGCCTAATATCTAATAAGGCTACTAGACTATGGCGACTGGAATTTTACTCTTTAAAAAACACGATTTGAAGATTTTTGCTGAAAAATTTAGAATTTTTTAAAATCGAAAATATGGCAACAACATGCGAAGAGTATATTAACCCATTCGCTGTATTGTTTACCAAAACCCTGTTATTTCTTGGTAAGAGCACATATATTATCATACATAATCATAAGCGGAAAACCAAAGACGAGTTGCTATAAAATTTTGTTATAAATACACGATGAAGTTGATTTTTGCGTGAAGAATAAAGTAAAAAAAATTATTTGCAGTATTTTTCAAGTTTTTTACACATTTATATTATGTTTGTGGAAAAAAAAGTATTTGCTAATTCAAAAGCCTCCATGTTAAAATATGGGCAATTTCGTGTCAAGTGACCCAATTTTTAAAATCGATGTCTTCCGATTTGGATGAAATTTGCACCAAGGTTAGTACTATTGGATAGTAGGCCAGCTTGAGCATGGGATTCACACACTTCCAAACGAGAAGAAGGGAAAAACTTTAGCGTGCGAAACTGAAGCTCTAGTAACTCAATTTTATCATAAAATATTGAAATAAAATTGAAAAATGTTATTCTTGAGTTAAAAAATAATTTTTTTGATAGATATCCCACTCGCATCCCATTAAGCGATTATAAAGGCCTTCAAGGAAATTGTCTAATCTTTCTTTTGAGCAAAAAAGGCCCATTTAAAAAAAAATTAAAAAAAAAAATTAATTAAAAAAAAAAAAATAAAAAAAATTTTAAAAAATTAAAAAAAATTATTTTTGGAAAGATTGAAGAAATACCTATCTAATATCCTAGCTAGGACCAATAGGTGAAAAGTTGCACACATTTAAAAAAAAACCCTGTATGACCAAAATATCCAACTTTGTCCCCTCTAACTCCGGCAGTTCTTGACTGATAGAGCTGAAAATTTGTGTCTGACCTACTATCCAATAGTACTAACCTTGGTGAATTTCATTCAAATCGGAAGACATCGATTTTAAAAATTGGGTCACTTGACACGAAATTGCCCATATATTTAAAGTAGGATGAGTATACGCGTCTTGGCAGTGCGGGGTACCCTGTTAAAGACGAGTATACTCGTCCTTGGCAGCGAATGGGTTAGGCAAATATTTATTGCTGTTGACAATTCCTTACTTCTTACTTAATTGGTCAATACAACCCTTCAGTCAGGATTACGACCTAGTGTCTCACACCACTTATGTTGTGTGTGTTAATTTTATACATGAGTGGTGGGACCTACAGTTTTAAAGTCGACTCCGAACGACAGATTTTTGAGAAACTTTTCATGGCAATTTTATTCACTTTCAGACTTTTTGCCAGAAATCTGCTGAGGTCAAGTAGCCGAAGAAATATTTTTCAAATTTCATTTTGGTGGAGATGTCTAAGCCAGGTATTGAACCACGGGCTCGTGCCTAATAAGCCAGCACACTACCTATCAGACTACGACGACTTCAACTACCACCCATGTTGTGTCTGTTAATTTTATCCATTAATGGCCAGACCTATATATTCTTGGAAGATTTTTCATTGCAATTTTTATTTATCTCAGCGTTTTAGCCAGAAATCTGCTGAGAGGAAGTCGCTGCAAAAATATTTTTCGAATTTCATTTTGTTCGAGATGTCTGAGCCAGGAATCATGTCTAATAAGCCATCAGTTCTAGTTTGTTTATAATCCATGATCTGTTTGATATACAATTTATTTTTGTTTCGACAGACCATATATGTAGCAATGCTACACTGCTCAGTTGTTCAATTTGATATTTGCTTGTTTCTGTAGACGCATTAGTCTAGTAGGTATGTATGTTGGCTTGTTTAACGTGAGGCCACGGTTCAAATCTAAGGTCACATGTCTCTAACAGAACGATAATTTGAAAAAATATTTCTTCGGCGACTTCCTCTCAGTAGATTTCTGGCAAACACTCTGAGAGTAAATAAAAAAATCTGTCGTTCGGAGTCTACATTAAATTGTAGGTTCCTACACTTATGGATGGAATTAATAGACGCAACATAAGTGGTGGGAGAAGCTAGGTCGTAATCCTGTCTGAAGGATTGACCAATTATGTATATATGTGCATATGTTGTTCCTGCTCCTATATTCGTAAGTTTTACTGATTTTGTCCTTCACAAAACCTGGCAGCTCTACTTTTACCATGTTTCTCTAGCTCATTATTTTAAAACACACACAAACACACATGTCTCTGTATGTGTACCTCATTGTCTGCTTTGTTTATTTTTCATTTATTATTCACTCGCTTATTATTATTTGTCTGTTTATTTGATTTTATTTTTATTGTTGCTGTTGCTGTTGCTGTTGTACCCGTTGTTGCTGCTGCAAATGTACTTCTTCTTCTTCTTCTTATTGCTGTGCTAATAAATTATACAGAATGTTGGAAGAGAAAACAAAATACATGCAAAACAAAAACTTATGTGTAAACATTGAAATACTCGCACAACTATAATTTACATACACATACACTCGCATTAATAAATCAAAGCAACACAAACAAATAATCCCCCATTAATATTCAAGTGTGAGTGAACATTTTTAAGTATTTCGCGTGAAAAATGAGTAGCAAAATATGCGTTCGTTTATTTGATTTTAAATTATAAGATTTTCTTTCTTCTTTTTGCTTGTAATGGTCATTATGACTATTTTTCGCACCGTATTTTGCGGGATGTTCTTATGTATGAATAAGAAATGTACTTCAAAAGAAATTAAATTCATAATTCCAATGAAATCGTAATGTTTTCAACAGGTGGTTAGTGATTTGAGGTTTGTGGTATGTTTTGAATAAAAAGAAGAATCTCAAATGGAAAATTTTTTTTTTATTTTCTTTCGCAAACATTTCTAAAACATTTAGTATCGCATAAATATATTCAACACGTTTTTAGTCAGGTTATGGTACTTATACCCCATTGTGTAGAAATATACTTAATTTTTGGCGATTTCCATATGTTGTATTACCATTTGAAGCACCATAGCCTATACAGCAGGTCGTAGCTTTTCAGTTTCTTATTTAGTCCTGTACTCATAATATGTCCATTAAAAAATGAAAATAATAAAATAAAAATCTTTTTAGTGGTGAAATGGCTTCATGTCTATGATATCAAGATTTTCGGAATAGAATCAATGTAAATAAAAATTTTGCAATGAAGACTGTACATCCTGTAGCTACTGGTAGTTTTTGCTGTTGAATTAAAGAGTATTGCAAGCACAAGTAATCACAATCATGTCCATAAAATTTTCTTAGCAGAAAATCATATCACCTAACATAATCTTATCGTAGCGTGAGTTGCAACTCGACTTTAATAATAGGTCCTTACTTTGTTTAGGTCCTTAGTCATAGGTCCTGTTTAGCGTAATACGCATCAACTCGCTTAAAGCTTCAGTTGCCTTCCCCCAAGCACAGCCACCAACTTTACTCTTCTGCTTTCGACTAATAAGTATAGAAGACATAATATTCCTTGTTCTTGCCCTTATAATCGTTAGCGTTTAAGTCCATATGTCGGACTAAATTGCTTTCCGAAAGCTAAACAGATTACATACTCTCTTGATTCATAATTATGCCCATGTTTTGTGTGTTAATTTTATCCATAAGTGGTGGGACCTACAGTTTAATAAAGTGAACTCCGAACGGCAGATTTTTGAGAAACTTTTCATGGCAATTTTATTTGCTTTCAGACTTTTTGCCAGTAGGCTGCTGTTACTGAACGGCCACGGACATGTCTCTCAGAAGCCTGCGACTAGCAAACATCTCGCGCCACGGACTCGCCTCTAATAGGCCAATATACTACCTACTAGACTACCGCTACTACACAGATTGAATAAAATAATTTGGCTACCCTTGTAGCTTCCATATCTCGTATACATTTAGATTTCTTTAATATAACTGGGCGATTGTATCCAGGCATGTTGGACTGGAACACTTCTTAGTGTCAGCTTCTGATGGTTCTAATCGCACTCAAATACTTACTGTTTCAGACAGTTGGTGTGAAGATTGGCAAACAGCTTTGGGGGATGCCATTTCGTCCTCGGGTTTTAAAAGCAAAAAAAAAAAAATTTACATTAAAAGTTTCTCAAAAATCTGCCATTCGGAGTTGACTTTAAACTGTAGGTTCAGCGACTCATGGGTAAAATTAACACACTACAACATAAGTGCTGTGAAAAGTTAGGTTGTAATCTTGACTGAACGTGAGTGGTATGAAAAGCTAGGTAGTAATCCTGACCAATTATGAATGCATGTATGTAATCTTTACTAAAAGGTTTGTAATTATCAATTAGAAAAAGTGATGAAGAATTTTTGTTTTGGTATTTAAGACGTTAAAAAACTACACCACGATCTAATAGGTAATAGTTTTTTAAAGATATCCTATTTAAGAAGTAAAAGAGAGACATGGCAACATACTTATCGGATAATTACGTAATCAACGAAGTTGCCGTAGTCTAGTAAGTAGTGTGCGGCCACAGTTCAAACCCCAGCTCTGACACCTCCAACAAAACAAAAGTATAAAAATATATTCTTTCGGCTACTCTGTCTCTCAGCAGATTTCTGGCAAAAACTCTGAGAGTATAATATAAGTGGCGTAAGAAGCTAGGTTGTAATCAGAGATCAGCAATGAATCGTTTTTTCGCTACTCATAAGCGCTCATGAAATTTTGAAAATAAGTGAATCAACAATATTGAAATTTAACTATGTATTCTGATTCATTCGTACTCACTACAACGTTGATTTATAAGTACAGGTTTCAATGAGTATGCGTACAACTTTGACATCAAACTCATACCATTCGAAATGGGTTTGATTCATAAGTGTACTCATTTAGACTCATAACTATAGAAAAATACTTATAATATGTACTTACAAATGATTCCAGAGACTCGAATTTACAGTCTTAGTTGTTGTTGCATTTACAAAAAAAGTAAAAGACGCATAAGCAAAAAAAAAACAAAGCAAAAAGTAGATCAAACACACAACTTTTTAGTGGGTAGTTTAGTGTTCGTGCACGAATCATACTTATTTTGTGCTTCGTGTATATGTTACGTTATGGAGATTCGAAATCGACAATATCATACGTGTTGTTAAGTATGAATATGATGATTACTTCCAACTTTGAATATGAGTAGAGGTTCCATGATTCGATTCTACTCATCTTTTTGAATACCTATTGCCGATCTTTGGTCTTAATCCTGTCTGAAGTGTTGTAATGACCAATTATGTGTGTAAGTAATCAATATTTTGAATATTTCTTTAATTTTTATTCAATTTAGTTTCTGAATATTTAAATTTAATGTTTAAAAAACCTTCCCAAAATAATTCAATTGATTTAAGCGATGTATTAAAGAAGCAAAAAAACGTTAAAGAAAATATGTTTAAAAGATTAACGACCTCTAAGCTTATTGATCTCTTTCAGATTCTTTCTGTTACGATAACAAACAAAAAACAAAACACGTAAGGGCGGATAAATAAGTACACAGCCACACGTAAAAATCTTTGTATTCTATTGAATATAAATCATGTTCTTAAGAAGATTTTCTGTGTGTTTTTTATGTAATTATTGATTTTTTTTCATACAATTCCAAGAAAAAATAAAAGAAAAGAAAAGAAAAACATTTCAAAACTTTTTCGTTCAATCATTTTGAATTAAATTTTCTTGTGGCCCAAAAAAATTTCCAAGACTTTGGTTTTTTGTCTTAATTTCCTTCACTCATCCTGTGTAGATTTGAAATTTTTTTATTGAAATTATTTCGATTTGCGAGACAAATTAAAATCTTGTTCGCTTTTGTTTAGAATTTAAAATGAAAGTTTTTTCTTTTTCTGCATTTAATTAGCAGAAGTAATTTAAATTGTTTTACCAACACTGTGTCTAAACATCGTTTGCCATTCTGGGGAAATTTCCTTCCCTTCCATAAACAACGACAGCCTGCAGAGGAGGATAAAGAGCCTGCGGTCTGTAAGGAAACAAATATTTTCATTAAAATTTTGTAATTTGTATGCAAGCAGATGTTTTCGTTTAATTTATTTTCATTTCGTTTTTTAATATGTTTTAATAACTTAAGGGCACTTAAAAATGTCTCAAATGTAATTCGTCAATTATAGGATTTAATTGAGTTGCAACTTCAATCAACAATTAAATGAAAAGCAAGTAAGATGGTAAGTAAGTAAGCTACTCTACCTGTAGCACAAAAAGATTTTCGATAGTTTGGTCTCGCCCTTACATACATATACATACATAATTGGCCATTACAACCCTTCAGTCAGGATTACGGCCTAACTTCTCATACCAATTATGTTGTGTGTGTTAATTTTACACATGAGTGGCAGGACCTACAGTTTAACGTCGACTCCGAACGACAGATTGATGAGAAACTCTTTCATGGCAATTTTATTTACACTCAGAATTTTTGCCAGAAATCTGCTGAGAAGAAAGTCGCCGAAGAATATTTTTTCATATTTTCGTTTTGATGTCTGACCTGGGATTTGAACTCGGGCTTTACGTCTAATAAGCGAATACATTACCTACTAGGCTACGGCCACTTCATGATACCGCTCCTAGTGTATAAAATTAACACATACAATATAGGTGGTGTAAGAAGCTAGGTTGTAATCCAGACTAAAGGGTTGTAATGATAAATTTTGTGTGTATGGTAGCCGTTGTTTTTTTATAACTTTATGAGCTAGGTTGGAAATCTTCGAAAGACATTGGTAGCCCGGCCTACCATGTGCACGATTTCCACGCGAGACTTACTCTCGACTTGCTAAACGCATACGTAATAAACCCAACCTAGTTCGTCACACTTTCAACCATTTGCCTTCGGGACCACAATCAAGTATTACTTCGTGGGGGTGGATATTCAACGAGTGCTGCCTTCAAATTCTGCTGACCTTGCTCTCTCAGCCAATATTTGATGCGTCAATATCTTCCTTGCTATAACACATACTGCGTTCCAATTGTCACATGAGGTTAACATCAGGTTAACTATATTAACGGGCGTTACTTGGAATCCTATCGCCCTCTTCAGGCAATTTCGTTGAACAACATATGGCGGGCAAGTAAAGAAAACATGCTCCGCCGTCTCCCTTTCATTATGGCATTCTGGGCATGCCTCGTCTACGTCATGACCATACTTATAGAGATATGCCCTATAACATCCATGGCCGGTTAGTAAATGTGTCAGGTAGAGGTCCACCTAACCGTGTCCCCTTTTGATCCACTCGCCTATGATCGGTATGAGCCTGTGGGTCCAACTTCCCTTGGTTGAATTGGAGCAGTCTTGCTGCCACCTATGCATAGCATTATCCACTAACTGAACAGGATTGGAAAGAGCCATTCCCCTCCTTGTGTCATGTTTCCTCCTCCCTACATCCACTACTAACCTCAGGGGCATCATCCCCACAATCACCAATGCTGCATCAGTAGACACCGTGCGGAAGGCAGAAATCACCCTGAGAGCTGATGTAGGCCGTTTCTATTCCCGCTCTGTAGGTTGTCTTATCCATGGCCCCGGCCCATATAGGGGCTGCATATATAGCGATCGATGTCACTACCTTCATCAGTAACCGCTTCCTCTCCTGTTTTGGGCATCCGAGGTTCGGCATTATTCGGGCAAGTGCACATGATGTCGCCGCACACTTTCCACCGATGTACGTCAGGTGTTCCCTAAACGTGAGCCTGTTATCAATCCTTACTCCCAGATATTTAATCCCCTATGTGTTCATTGATATTTAAATTCATTTCATATGGAAAAATTAAAATCGTTTTCCTTAAAATCTTGGAAGTTTGTAATGTTTCCTGTACGTCAATTTTTGTACCCGAGTGTAATTATATTTTAATATTACTATTTACTGTGCTTTAATTAATAGATGCTGCTACAACACTGGCAGTTGCTTGGGGGCTTTCCTGTATTGTTTCGTTAATAAGTTTTTGATTAAACACGCACACACACTCAGACACACGCACACACGGAAATTACATTAATTTGTGCTTGTGTAATTAAGAAATAATTACAAAAAATTATCAACAGAAGGAAATGAAAATTATAATTTAAGAAAAGAAATTCTCTTTCATTTTAATAACAGCATAAAAGCTTGAGCATTAATTATCTTTTTGAAATTCTTTCATTGATAAGCATTCCTGTTGATAACATTGTGAAAGTTTTTTTTTTAAGAGAACATAAAAAAAACAAATCCAAATGTCAAAAATTTATTTTTAACACACAAAATTAATCGATTTCTAGTAACTATGATTGACAGTGTTTTTCATTTATTTTATCGATTGCTATGCGATAAAAAATGAACTTCGTTTAGGGTCTTGTTTACATGGAGATATGATGGCCAAATATAGAAAATGTTGTCGTAGGTACCTGTTGTAGTAGATAGAAGAAGAAGAAGAGGAAGGGTTATTTTTTGTTTATCAAAAACTGGTCAAGGGCATGTGTATGTATGTATATATTTTGTCTACAACCTAAAATTAAACTTGTGGTATTTAGTGTCTATGTGAAGTCTTGCATATGATTAGCTAAACTTATTTCAAAAGGCACACATTTTACCCAAAATTTTGTAAAATACACATTTGAAGTCGCCTTAGTCTAGTAGGTAGTGTGTTGGCTTATTAGACGTAAAGCTAGGGTTCGAGCCCCAGGCCAGACATCATAACAAAAATACAAAAAGTATTTCTTCGGCGACATTTTCTCAGCAGATTTCTGGCAAAAACTCTGAGAGTAAAATAAAATTGCCATGAAAAAGTTTCGTAAAAAACTGTCGTTTGGAATCGACTTTAAACTGTAGGTCCCGCCACTCATGTATAAAATTAACGCACACAACATAAGTGGTGTGAGAAATGGGGTCGTAACCCTAACTAAAGGGTTGTAACGGCCAATTATGCATACATGTATGTGTATTTGATGTACTACATTAGTTTTAAAATTTCAAGCAACAAAACTTAATGCAAATTAATGAATGTCCTTCAATGGCTTGGTATGAATCAGAGATCAGCAATGAGTCGCTTTTTCGCTACTCATAAGTACTCATAAAATTTTGAATATAAGTGAGTCAACAATATTGAAATTTAACTATGTACTCTGATTCATTCGTACTCCCTACAACATTGATTTATAAGTACAATTTGCTATGAGTATCTTTTGAGTATTGTAGTGTTCGTACGCGAATTATACTTATTTTGTGATTCGTGTATATGATGAGTCATCATCAATAATATCATGCGTATTGTTAAGTATGAGTACCATCAGTATTTCAAACTTTGAATATGAGTAGTATGAGTATAACATTAAAATAAATATGAATGCGTATAAGTATCAGAAATTATAAGTATGATTCGAATCTACTCATCGTTTTGAATACTCATTCTGACCTCTGGTATGAATACACAGCAAATATTTACCTACCAAATCTCATATAAGTTTGAGAAAAACGCATACCATTCCATAAAAATATAGCATCTGTTGTGTATCTGGCATTTTAAAGTTACATGCCCATGATACAATTCAACCTGCTTGTAGTTTACAATGATAAATTACCTGCAATTCATTCAATAGGCTTTTAATCAAAAACTAAAATTGGTTTTAATGTTCGCATCTGCATAAATTTAAAACCTTAAATCCTTAAGCTCTTGCATTTTCTTTATCCTTTATCATGTGCTCTGAATAAAAAAACAATAAAAATAACATCAAGAGTTAATAAAAGACTCAAAACAACAACAACAACAACAACAAAATGTAATTAAAAGTCTTGAAAGTAAATTTAACCTGTTTTAAGCATGCAAGTCAATTAGAACAGGAAATAAAACACAGAGAGACTAGCATATCTAATCGAGTAAATCATATTGGCATTCGGTAAAAACAAACATACGAAGACAAAAATAGAACAATAACAACAAAAACAAATTTATAATGATTTATTTTTTATTATCCAATAACACAATGTCACAC
Organism: Sarcophaga subvicina; assembly: GCA_936449025.2. Taxonomy (NCBI): domain Eukaryota; kingdom Metazoa; phylum Arthropoda; class Insecta; order Diptera; family Sarcophagidae; genus Sarcophaga; species Sarcophaga subvicina. The sequence goes on along the minus strand of OW388083.2, from coordinate 106,691,807 downwards.
ACACATACATAAGTACATAATATAACACATGCCATTGCCACACGTGCAGAGGAATTTTGTTTTTTCAACATCCTTTAAAACATAGAAAAATTTGTTGTTATAGTTGCTGCTGCTGCTACTACTGTGCTGCTTCTGTTGTGTTGCATTATCAAAATTGGCAATAAGCCCAACAGTTGTTGTACAAGAATGTGAACGAGTATCATTTATTTTTTCTTCAGTTTCGTACGTGTGTATTAGTGCATCTCTGATGCTTTTACTGCTTGTATGGAACATACATGTGGGCAACTTAACTACTGTTGATGGCCAATGTTATGTGAGAGAGAGAGCATGTATTTTATTTTATTTGTGGCTTTTTTTGCTTTCTCTTCTCTCTGTTTTTTTCGTTTGTTTGTTTTCTTGTACAATCTATCATATTGAAAACACACACATACACGCCCAGAGAATAAGCAGTACATGGAGAAAGGCAATGTGAATTTTTCCTGCTATTTGTCTGAGATCATGTTTTTTGTTTTCTGTGTACTTCGGATTATTGTAACACAGACAAAATTTTATTCTCTATTTTAGGAACTACATTGCTACAGCCTGTGACAATTAATTAGTAATTTGTGAACCTGATTTTAACTTTGTAAGGGCATTACGAAACACATTTTTTGCAGGAATTTTTTAAAACATTTTGGTCTTTTAAGTTTGCAAAGAAAATTTTCTCTGTAATGTTTACCATGTTATACGTTGTGCTACTATACTTACCACCTGCAATTGATATAGGGTGGACCATTTAAAAGTTTAAATTTAAATATGCAAACAAATTTATTTTTTGTTGTTGTTGTGAAGTGCAATTATTCCAAGTAGAAATGGAATATTATTTCATGGCTGCCGCAGCTGGCCTCACTGTACCTCATTCAATTGGACTAATTTTCGTGTACTTTTTCGAGTGCACGGGGCCGTATCTCGGCAATGGCATCACCAATGTTGGCCTTCAAATGCTCAATTGTCTCTGGTCTGTTGGCACAATACTTTTCTTTAACGGCTCCCCACAAAAAATAGTTCAACGGTGTCAAATCGCAGCTTCTTAGCAGACAATTGGCATCACAATTTTGGTTAATTAAATGGTCATCAAACATTCGACGCAAACATTTGTGGCATGACCTGTGTGGCAAGTTGCACTATCCTGTTGAAACCAAACATCATTCACATCAATACCAAGAAGAACGGGTAGAAAAAATCGATTATCATGGTGCGGTAGCTGACTCCATTTAACGTAATCGTTGCTTTGTCCTCATTTTCAAAGAAATATGGGTAAATGATGCCTCCGCTCCAAAAGCGCGCACCAAACAGTTACTCGTAATGATTGCATTGACTGCTTGGCCTTGTACCCTTGTTCTGTGACAATGCAACCGTAGATCTCGTCAACAGAATGTGGGCAACTTCGGATAAGGGTAGAGCGGCGCCAAAGATCTGGCCGAGACTGGATAGGAGGCACACGGCGACTCTGCTTAAACTCGAAAGAAGTAGGCTCAGCACTGTCATTGGGGTTATTACGGGGCATTAGATTATAGGAGCGCATGCGAGGCGTATTGGTGTTAGACAACTTGCAAATGATTTCTACAGAAGCTGTGGAGATGAAGGGGAAGATAAGACTATTCTTCACCTATTGAGCACATGTCCGGCACTTATTTGGAGGAGAAAGAGGTACCTGGGTGCCTACTACATGGAGGATATGGATGAACTGTCATGTGTGGATATTGGCAGCCTGAGTCGCTTCATCGTAAGCTCCGAATGGTTCCTGGAATAGGGGAAATGAGGAAGTGTGGTATCACAATGGGCCCTGTACGCGGCCTAAGTGTGTCCGCTCGTGACTCCATCGAGGGGACAGCCACTTCTACCTACCCTTGTTCTGCTATGCATTCACTGTGGAGTAGTAGGGTAGCAAATAGTCTGCCTCGACTGCCTTTAATACCTGATCCCTGCTTTTGAGATGAAATTAAAGATGACGCCAGCTAAGTGGCATCTGTATTTAGTTTACTTCCTTCAACTAGACAGGTTTTATTACAGGTAACAACCAATCAATGCCGTGCATACAATATGTTGTTGTATTTCTTATTCATCTTCTTCGTCTTCTTGTTGGCTTACACAATATGTCCACATCCTTAAAAATAAAAAAGAACAAGAAAAAGAAAAAGAAAAAGAAAAAGAAAACTTTATTCATGAACTTGATACGAGATCTTTGGCATCTCTCTGTGCAATACGTTTCTATTGATTTTTTTATTTCATTTTATTGGAAATGAATTTCCTTGCTTCATAGCCGTGTGAGTGTGAGGATATTAAAGATTTAAAGGTTTTTTTTTTTGGTTTTTCCTCTGCCTTGGCTTGAACATTGAATGACACGATGAAAATGGAAAATGAAATCGAAAACGTATGTCCAAACAGAAGTGGGGAGGACAAGTTCAGGGTCTATGATACTCGAAAGAAATATAATTCAAGTGGGGTTTTGGAAAGCACAAATACAAACACATATACATATATATATATGAATTAGAAATTATAATTGTATTATTTAATATGTATTGTTTATAAATATACATTTACTTATACAAACCAAGTAATATATTCTGAAGGTTATTGCATAGACATTCATTTCAATGAAATGAAAGCATCTGTTTTTGGATAAGAAAGCCTGTGTAAAATTTGTTGGCCATTTTAATTAATTTGTTGCCGTTATAGATTGATTTCCAATTATTTTGTTTCCTTTTGGGTTTTTTTTTGTTTTGGTAACACCATACCAAGGCATATTGATTTGGTTTAATAATTGAAAGGTTAACATTAATTGGGTCCATAATAGGACAGGTATTTTTGATTTATTTTTGGAGCAGTTTCTATAACAAGTTAATTGTATACATTTAAGGTTTAGACATACATACATGCATAAATAAATACATACGCATATTTGTATGTAAAGGGTGTTTTTAATAGAGGTATAGAACTTTAAGTTGGCATTACTTTTCAATATGGCGACCGATTTAACAGCTGTCAAGTGATTTATTCTCAGTTTGGTTTGGCAATTCATCATGAATAGACTCACGCCTGAACAACGCTTGCAAATAGTGCAATTTTATTTCGAAAATAATGGTTGTGTGCGGAAAACGTATCGCGCACTACGACCATTTTATCGTCGACAAAATCGTCCATCAGAGCAGTTAATTCGATTAACCATGGAACGTTCTCGCACCACGTTTACTCTTATTGATAACTCGCATCCCCAGAGACGCTGTACGGTGCGTACAGAAGAAGCTATTGCTGCTGTAGAGCGTAGCATTGAGGAAGACCCGAATGAGTCCATCCGCCATCGAGCACAGGAATTGGATCTGTGTCCATCCACTTTATGGAAGATTTTGCGGAAGGATCTTGGTTTGCGTGCTTACAAAATCCAACTCGTGCAAGATTTGAAGCCAAACGATCTTCAAGTAAGGCGTAGATTCATCGAATGGGCCCAAAACGAGATTACCGTTGTTCCCGATTTTCATAAGCGAATTTTGTTTAGCGATGAAGCGCACTTCTGGTTGAATGGCTACGTCAACAAACAAAACTGCCGCATGTGGAGTGAATGTAATCCTCAAGTGTATGTGGAAACACCGTTACATGCAGAAAAACTAACTGTTTGGTGCGCTTTATGGGCTGGTGGAATCATTGGTCAGTACTTTTTCAAAAACGATGATGGCCAGAACGTTTCAGTCAATGGTGATCGGTATAGAGCCACGATTACTAACTTTTTCATTCCTGAATTGAATAACCATGATGTCCAGGAGATGTGGTTTCAACAAGACGACGGAACACGTCACACAGCTCATGCCACAATAGATTTATTGAAAGACACGTTTGGTGACCGCCTAATTTCACGTTTTGGACCTGTGAATTGGCTTCCAAGATCTTGTGATTTAACACCGCTAGACTACTTTCTGTGGGGCTATGTAAAGTCATTCGTCTATGCGGTAAAGCCACAAACGCTTGACCATTTGGAAGACAACATTCGCCGTATTATTGCCGATATACGGCCACAAATGTTGGAAAAAGTCATCGAAAATTGGACTACATTCGCGCCAGCCGTGGCGGTCATACGCCAGAAATCATATTTAAAATGTAATGCCACAAGATTATCTTCCGGATAAATAAAATTCATGTCAATCGAATAATCCATCGTTGTTTTATTGCAACTTAAAGTTCTATACCCCTATAAAAAACACCCTCTAGTTATTGTAGAGAAAAAACATTCAACAATTATGCTAGTTTTATATGAGATTAACAGGAGGAATGAAATATAAATTGCACACCGATATTGTATTGACCAGTAACTCATAAATTGTTTGGCTGTATAGCACTCAAATAGATTGAAAATGAATTCTCTGTGTCATAGCTACTGCAAGAAAATTGGACTGGTAACATAACATTTTTAAATTATTAATGTCCTTAACAATAAATTCGAATATTTCCTCTTTATTTATATTACATACAAACACACATGAAATCGCCGTAGTCTAGGAGATAGTGTGTTGGCCTATTAGACGTGAGGCCACGCTGGTCAGACTTCTCCACCAAAACGAAAATATGAAAGATTATTTCTTCGCCGACTCACTTTTCTTTTCTTACAAATTTCCCGGAATTTTATTTATCTTCTCAAAGCACAACTTACCAGCACATGTACTTAATGAGGCTTTAGTAAATAAGCTTTAAATTTCATTTCAATGTCAATCTAACAATCCATCAATATTTATAATTTTACACACTCTACCCGAATAAAACTCACATGCCAATTATAATGTTCTCCACTACTACACCCTGTGGTAATTTAAAAAAAAAGTGAATTCCAATTATTTTAAAACACACTTAGTACACACACCATCTTCTGCTGCCAACCACCATGCGTATGATTGATTTCATTTCATATACACACCAGCAACAGCAGCAACAGGAACACTCATACGCAACCAGTTGTTGTTTACACAATTTTGTTGTAGAAATGAAAACAAACCATCCATAATGACTTATAAAATATGCTGGTTATTTTAAACCAAACAAAATGATTTGAAAAATCATGGCCAAAATTAGTTCTTCATTATTTATTAACAAAATTTTCTTAATTAACTTTTGCTTTGGAAATCATTTTCAATGCAATGTTTGTTATGCATGCGTAAGGGTGTGTACCAACCAATATTGGCCGTGTGTAATAATTTATTATTTTAAACTGCTTTACAGACAGCTTCGCTTTATACTCCTTAACTAAGAAGTGAAAGGAGAAGAAAGAAACCTTGACTTTGCCTTTGAAACTTGAAATTAATTGCATAGCAATTATCCAAGGAATACGTAAGTATTGCTTACAATTCCATGCAATTCGATTCGATTTTATTCTTCTTCTTTTTATCTCTCAATTGAAAATATTGTGAACAATAAATAGAAGCAGCAATAGTAACAATTGCAAAAAGCATAAGAAATCTTTATTGTTACGTTCTTCTCTAAACCAATCAATGACAGGGCTTTCTCGATTTTGTCCTTCCAACGCAAACAAGATCGTCTTCGCTAACTTCCGCAGATCTCCGCATCAAATACTCGTCTCGCCGGAGCAACCTCCTCCATTTGAACGACATGGTCGAGCCAGCGTAGCCGCTGGATGTTAATACGCTGCACAACGTCTATGTCGTTGAGGAGGTCATACAGCTCACTGTTGTATCGGATGCGAAAATCATCACTGCACCAAAGATCTTACGTATGACTTTTCTCTCGAATACTCTCAAGGCACGGGATTGAGGTTATACAAATCCAGGTCGTTTTCTATCATTAGCGTCTTCACTGGAAGATCGTTACACCCATTCAGATAGCATAAGAAAAAATGTTCATGAGCATTTTGTTTTTCAATTTTATTGCCCATTTTGATGCTTACCCAATAAAGTCCAACACGTTGGCAACTGTACACTACCGAATCGTGAGGCCTACGTAAGATCTTCTGTCCATTGTAAGTGGGCAATGATTTCCACATACATACATACATACATACATAATTGGTCATTATAACCGTTTAGCCAGGATTACAGCCTAGCTCCTCACGTCACTTATGTTGTGTGTGTTAATTTTATACATTTTATACCTACAGTTTAAAATCGATTCCGAACGACAGATTTTTGAGCAATTTTTCATGGCAATTTTCTTTACTCTCTCAAAGTTTTTGCCAAAAATCTTCTGATGCTTCGATGTTTGACCAGAGGTTTGAACTGTGGCATCACGTCTAATAAGCCAACACGCTGCCTACTAGACTATGGCGATTTCAAATGATTTCCGCATTTGATCCAATACTGAGATATTTAAGCTGCTACTAGCTCGGCCATGTGGTTCGGCTAGAGTAGTATGTTCCAACGAGTCGTGTGAATAACTGGGACAGCATGCAAGATTAAAGGGCAACAGTAATCCGATAACATACATACATACATAATTGGTCATTACGACCCTTCAGTCAGGATTACAACCTAGCTTCTCACAGCACCCATGTTGTGTGTTATAATTTTGGACATGAAGGGCGCGACATACAGTTTAAAGTCGCCTCCGAAAGGCCAAGTTTTTGAGAAACTTTTCGTTTTACTGGTTTTTGCCAGAAAACTGCTGAGAGGCCGTCGCCAAAGAAATATATTTTCGTATTTCTTTTTGTTGGATATGTCTGACCTGGGGTTTGAACCGGGGCCTTAGGCCTAATAAGTCGACACACTACCTACTTGACTAGGGCGACTACACTGGAACGAGTATATAAAGAAGATATATGACGGAGTAAGATGACACACATGACGACTGATAGCAGCTCATTAAAAGCATACTTTTAATCCTGTGTTCCAATGGAAATTAAAGAACGAAAGACATGGGGTCTTTGTTTAATTTATTGATTAATTTTTCATTAAAATTTCATCTCCTTTATTACTCTAAAAATTCTAAAAATTTATTTTTATAATTAACTCAGGATTTCATTAAATAATGTATGCACAGATTCCTATTAAAACCATATTCATATCGCATATGGTGGGGGTAAACCATTGCAATGTATACATGTATTGTTATGAAGTACTCTCTCTCACTCTCTCACTCTGTTAATATAATTTAATTCCATGGAATGTATTTTAAAATTTAATTTCATTTTACTTTGATATCATCCAACAATACCTTTCTCTTACTCTTTAAAAGTTTGCATTTTAAAGTAAAGAAAACTTCATATTTTTTCTTTGTATGCACATGTATATATGTATGTATATGAAATGCAAATGAATCTGTTTTTGATATGTTTTCTCACCTAGAAAAAAAAGAAGAACAGAATTTTTTTCTTTAAAAGAAAAAAGAAATTAAAATATTTTTTTTATTATGTCTTCAATCCTTTTACGATATTTTTATTTTATTTTTTTTTATTTTTATGAATTCTTTTTACATTTTTTTCTCTCTTAAATACGAGTATAAAGCGAGTGTGGCTGTTCTTAGTGGACTGAGCATGAAAAATCAATTCTTGTTTTTGAATGGCCTGTATATGAGAAAAATTGAATGGGAATTTGCATTCTATTGTTTGCTGAATGAATGAAATGTAATTAAGACAATAGATGTATACATGTACATACATACATATATATAAAAAATTTATTATATTTTATTGTTATTATTTTTATTATTTATTAGTTTTTATTTTGTTTATTTATTAGTTTTTATAAATAAATATTTTTTAATATGCATATGCACTGTATATGACAGTTTTAATGGAATTTTATACGACATTTATTGGTTATTTTCCATTATATGAGATACACTGTCAATGTATATTTGAACGCAATAAAAACTAATCCATAATATTGTGTATTAAATTTGTTATGAATTTAACAATTAAAAGCAAAAAGTTTTCTTATAACAATACATACATAACCCATTCGCTGCAAATGACGAGTATACTCGTCTTTTGACGAGTCCCGCACTGCCAAGACGAGTATATTCGTCCTACTTAAATATATTATAACATTTTTTTTTTGCCACAAACATAATATAAATATGTAAAAAACTTAAAAAATACTACAAATAAAACTTTTTACAAAAATAATACTTTATTTCTTATAGAGAATGATCTTTCACGCAAAAATCAATTTCATCGTGTATTCATAACAAAATTTTATAGCAACTAAATCACTTATGATACCTTATCTTCATGATAGGATAGGTAACAAAGTCCAATACATAATGGATGTTTATCAGGACAGCTCGGACAGTAATATCGAGTCTCCTTTCGAATGCTTTTCGTTGCACAAAATCTACATTTGCGAGTTGGGTTTTTCTTTTGTTGTGTGGGAGGAATAGCATCAAGATAATGAAGGGAACTGTGTTCTTGGGGTATGATTGAAGAAATAACAGGGTTTTTGTAAACAAAAACACTCAAAATATAAATGGCAATGGGAATGACTTCATATAATTTAGGCTTGGCAGCGAATGGGATAACATATATAATTGGTCGTTACAACACTTCGGTTAGGATTACAACTTAACTTCGCACATCACCTATATTGTGTGTGTTAGTTTTATACATGAGGGGCGATACCTACAGTTTAAAATCGATTCCGAACAACAGATTTTTTACTCACAGAGTTTTTGCCAGAATTTTGTTGAGAGGAAGTCACTGGGAAATATTTGTTCTTTATTTCCTTTTGTTCGAGAAGTCTGACCTCGGGTTTGAACCATGGCCTCACATTTAATAAATCAACACACAACCTACTAGACTACGGCGACTTATAAATGTCGATTATAAACCTGTAATTGATTTTTGATATGCAGTGTCAGTCAAAATTAACTGAACAAACTTTTCTTTAAACATTTATTCGTACAATAAGTAGAACGCCGCTATTCTTAACAATTTACTCTAATAAGGAGCTCGAACAATGCTAATAAGAAAGCTGTGATATTAAACAGCAGATTAAAAACTTCTGTTATCGTATGGCCATAGATGTCTCATTATGTAATTCAACAAAAATATTGGTCCTCCAAAACCATCAGACCATAATAAGCATTAAACAGTCACTTTTTTCAGATGCAATGGCTCTCTTTACTTGAGAACGTTACCACCGAGCGAGAAATGAGTTCCAATTCTGGAGAAATTTTTTGTTGAAAAATCAGTATAGTCCGATACTCTAACATGCTATTGCGATATCAACGGCGTTATGAATAGTCTGCCATCCATTATTGTATGCTTGAGTTGGTCTTCATGTGGATGGAGTTGCAAATCCCAATGAAAAATACGCAGCAATCCACCATAAGATGAGCCCAATTGCTAGGGGCACAACATGAAATCCACAAATTTTTTAATTCTCCTCACTGCCTCCAACAGACGAGATATTGAAGGCGGTAGGTACAGTGCGACCCTTCCAGTCTCTTCAAATCTTTTCAGATCTTCCAGTCTTTTCAAATCTTTTTTTATATAAAAATGAATGTGTGTTAATTTGTTTGTGGGTTTGTTTGTTTGTTTGAAGTCTATAGACGACTAAACGGCTGGACCGGTTTTCTTAAAATTTCCACAGTATCTTCCTGTATGTCTGGAAGGAGTTATAGGCTACTTTTTATTTTAAAATTTCAAGTCGGCGAGGTGCCATGCCCACACACCCAATAAGTATTTAATGTCGCATATTTCATAAACTGCAACACCTAGAGTCCTCAAATTTTGTATGGACGACTTTGACGTATATGTATGAACAAAATGGGCGGATTGGCTATAGTGGGCGTGTCACCTCCCATAGTCTACATATATATAAAAATGAATGTTTGTATGTGTGTGCCTTACAGAATCGTAAACTATGCATTTGATCATGTTATGATCTTCAGCAAAGTTGTTGCGCATGAGCCGGGGAAGGTTTATAAGTTGGTATGACTAATTTCCGGCAGGTGGCGGCACTGAAAATTACTTAAAATTAATTAAATCGTAAACTGTGCATTCTTTAACAAAGTTGTTGCGCATGAGTCGACGGATGTTGGTGCGATGAATTTCCGATGGATGGCGTCACTGAAAATTATTCAAAATGAATGACAAGCAATTGGTCAACCTGCACCTCAAGCACGGAAGAAAAAAGCATTACGAGCCTCAGAATCAGACGACTGGAAAATCTTCGAATATATGCCGCTGAGACCCGTTCGCTTGAACCACTTGAACAACGAGAAGTGAGATTAGAAACTGATCGAATGCAGATTAGAAACTGATGAAGGCCCGTTCATCTGAATCATCAGGACAACGGGAAACAAAATCAATAAAATGATTAAAAATTAATTGGACATTTGTGTAAAGTCTTTCCTTCAAATTTATTTTAGTTGGTGGCGCAGCAACACGAGCAGGGTATGGCTAGTTTTGCTATAATTTTGCAAATTCTTTATAAAATGGGTCAATTCCGACTACCCTAATCACCCCAAACTGCTGAAAAACCGAACTCATTTCAAACTCCCCAACTTTTGAAAACAATTTTAACTATTTTAACACTTTCTCCAATTATTAAGCGACCTCTATTCATAAACTGTGAACTATTCATTAAATAAACGATACCTGTTATGAAGGATTTGTAACAGCTAGAAAAGTCTAGATAGCCTAATAGCCACCTAAAGGTTTAGAACATTAATTTTTTGTCATAGTCATCAGCGGGTTTTAATTGCAACAAAGCTGAATACTTTATACGATTTTGTCTCCACATGTCTATGGCCTGCTGTGGACAGTAGGAGAACAGGTTGGCTGCTGGGCTTGGACAAGGCCAGCTTAAGGTTGGTTGTCGGTTTTATCACGGGGCACTGCGGGATTAGGTCACTGCCGGGAATCTGGAACAGACCCCAGCCGGACTATTGCAGGGCATGTTGCGATGAGGAGGAGTTGGAGGCTATCGAACACCTCCTATGTAACTGCTCAGCCCTTGGAAGGTTGAGGTTGAGGACCCTTGGCGGGGCCTCTTTTGAGAGTTTGAATTCTGTGTCGAGAGCCGACATCAAAGCTCTCCACAGACTCATTAGTGGCTTAGGCTGGTTGAGAGGTGCTAGCGCTCTCCCTTTTTATTGTGTTTGGTCTGTGTAATTCCTCCGCTTCCCATTCCCCCCTTTCCTACATCCTCTCCTCTTTATCATACTCCCTCTATTATTCTTCCCTCTTTAAGGGCGTTGAACAATGGGTCAATTCGACCTCCGGGTACTGTACTTGTCTTAATTGACAAGTACACGTCCTCTAACCTAACCTAACCTAACCTCTTTAGTTTAAAAATTTTTTTCATGCTTTTAATGCCGATTATTAGTTTCCATTATTGAATATCCGATTCAGTTTAATTATTCGGATAATCTCTAACAAAACTATGAATTAAATTCGCGTGTAATTGTCATGTCAAATGCTTGGCTTGGAGAAGGGGGGACTTGGAAAGGGTTTTTGGGCCTTTGTTGTTTTAATTGGTTGACAAATTAATTGTTTTCATGCCAAGTGCTAATAAAAATATCATGATATTTGATTTATTGTTATGTTTTATTAGCCCATTTATTACTATTATTATTTCCAAACAACAACAATACCAACAAGATAAAGAAAATTTTATCAAATATTCAACGTCATATCATAAAAGCAATAAATTTTAGCACTGGGAAGGCTATTTGAACAAATTCGTTTAAAAATACAACGCTGTGTTATATGCAATATACATATGCGTATGTATGTATGAATGTGTGTAAATTCAATAGTCATTCTGCCTCTGTAGTTGTAGATGTTTATTAAGTTCTTGTGTTTTTTGTTTGTTTGTATTTGTTTGTGTATTATTTTCGGTTTTTGAAAGATGTTTTGTAAACAATCGAAAGCAAAAAAGAAAACTAATGAGACCATGAGAGACAGAGAGATGGATTGTGTAAAAGAGTGTGAGAATATAAAGCGCGTGCATGTGTTTGTTTATTTGTTTACATTTACGTTTATGTTTATTTTTATTTTTATTAATACTTGTTTACTAAAACCATTAGAGCCATTAGCATAATAAATGAATTAATCTCCTCTCCGCATATACTACCTTCTTGCGCCATTCGCCCACATCACTTAATTAAGACATGTGTGTGTGGTTCGGGGCTCTTCATGAATGGCCCTGTGTTGTTAATACGTGTACAATACCCACGCATATGCCAGAATTTAAAAAGATTTTCTTTCTTTTTTAATGTTAAAGAGCTTAACAGAGATGAAATGGAATGTTAAATACATTATCATAGAGTGGGTATGAGTAGTAAGTAGTATTGCCATGAGGAAATAATCCGAAATAATAAGAAAAGTCCCTTAGGAGAGAGCTTTATATTAAAGATTTTGTTTAAAGGAAAAAATTTTTCACATAAAATGTGACTTCAGAAAACCTGTTAAATAATTTTAAACCACAAATCTATGCTTATTTATTAATGTTTAAGTAAATGTATTGGGTTCGATGGAAGTTTATGATGTTAAATAATGTCATTGTTGTTGAATTGCTTTAAAACTCTATCGTGAGTAAGATTACTTGCGTTCTTGCAATGCTATTCTGTTATTCAGTATACCATTGATACTCAATTATAGGAAAAATTTTTAAATTTCATAAGGATTCGCTTTACGTTACTTGCATTATTGAAGTCGTCGTAGTCTAGTAGGTAGTGTGTTGGCTTATTAGACGTAAAGCCAGGGTTCGAGCCCCAGGCCAGACGTCAAAACAAAATACAAAAAGCATTTCTTCGGCGACTTCTTCTCAGCAGATTTGTGGCAAAAACTTTGCGAGTAAATAAAAATTGCCATGAAAATTTTCTCAAAAATCTGTTGTTCGGAGTCGACTTTAAACTGTAGGTCCCACCACTCATGATAAAAAATTAACACACACAACGTAAGTGGTGTGAGAAACTAGGTCGTAATTCTGACTGAAGGGTTGTAATGACCAATTATGTATGTATGTATGTGTTAATTTTATACATATCGAACGATTTTTATTTGGGAAACTTTTCATGGCAATTTTTATTTACTCTCAGCGTTTTTGCCAGAAATCTGCAGAGAGGCAGTAATATTTCTTCATACTTCGTTCTGTTGAAGATGTCTAACCTACTAACCAACACACTACATACTAGACTATGGCGGCTACTAAAGCTACGATGCATACAAGCTATCGCAATTTAGGCATAGTTTTTCAACAACCCGGGCTTCGAGCGGTTGTGAGCTTTAGTTCCACCGAAATATTTATTTTGCATCGTTGGAACTCATTTAACGTAGTACGTAACCCGAAATCTAAAGGGCCCACATGATATTTTAGAATTTGTTTTCACTAGTTGTGAACAAAACCAACCAAATTTTCTTTGTCAAATCTCTGGATGCTTCATAGATGATCTTAACTAATAGATTAAACTCACTATAGTTATGTTAGATATTTGAAGCAGATTTGTAAGCAATTCCCGTCGTGGATGCTCTGCGTCTCACATCGATATGACGGAACTTACTTACTGACTGAATTGGTAATTACACCCATTCACTCAGGATTACAACCTAGTTTCTTACACCACCCATGTTGTATGTGTTAATTTTATCCATGAGTGGCGCAACCTACTGTTTAAAGTCGACTCTGAATGATAGATTTTCGAGAAATATTTCATAACAATTTTAATCTCAGATTACACAGTCCTGCAAATTGGGAATTTTTGTGCAAATAGGATGGCTCCAGGTGTTTCCGAAGGCATTTTGCGCGCTGAACACGAATCTGGTTTAAATTTAAAAAATTCAAAATGGCGGATCCAATATGGCGGTCGAGGTTTATAAAAATTAATCAGATTTACTTGACCGCCATATGGGATCCGCCATTTTGAATTTTTTAAATCTGAATGATGATCTGTAATCAGCGAGCCCAAAAACCCCTGAGTAACAATTTTCAAGTAAATTTGATTAATTTTTAAGGACCTCCGTTATGTGTTCCTTTTTCTCTTGCACCCCTTGACATAAACCCACCCCCTACTTTAAGTGTACATGCAAACAATTTGGCTTTGGGCTCATTTTAAAGAGCAAAGATCAGTTGTCAATTTCTGATAATAGCGATGGTTCTAGCACGTCAATGTTTAGCTCTACAATGTTTCAAAAATGGCCAAAAACGCTATTTTTAGGGGTTTCAAACCCCTTTTTCTTGAAAACCTGACGTGATGGAAAGTTTTTTGAAACCAGATTCGTGTTCAGCGCGCAAAATGCCTTCGGAAACACCTGGAGCCATCTTATTTGCAAAACTCATGCAGGTGTGTGTTATTTGCCAGAAGATTGCTGAGAATAAGAAGCCGCAGAAATATTTTTTGTATTTTGTTTTGTTCGAGATATCTTGGATGTGGCTTGAGCTATAGCCTCGCGTCTATTAAGCCAGCATACTACCGGCTAGACTACGGCAACTAGATTACGGTGACTTTGACAGAACTGATACAACACAAATGGATTATAGTCAAAGCTTGACTTTAGTTCTGAAAGGTATTCATTCAAAAAATATTTCATAAGAGAAAAAATCCTAAACTTCAAGCATAAAGCTTTCAATTTCTGCAGCCATACACATTTAAATTTGTTTGGTTACTTGGCCTTTGTGCTCTCTATAAATCCAATTTTTTATTCTAAGTACCATTGTTTTATTTGGAGAACCAGTTTCGCTAGTCAAGCATCCATCATCACTATCTGCTGTATTGCCTTTAGGTTGCTCATGTGTTACCGAATTTTAAATGAACAATGCTTTCACAGCTGAAACATATATATGTTTACAAGAGAAATAAAGCAATTTGTTGCTCGCACATATGTATGTATAGTATACATATGTTCATGGCATATGTTTTAAAATAACAATAAAAACTACAAACATGAACAATGTTAGCAACAGATATTCATGCGTGTGTGTAAAGCATGTTAACACTGTTTAAGGCCTATGCAAATAAATGACAACTGCTGTCATTTTCAAGTGACAGTGATTAATAACCAATTCAAGCCATTTTTTTTTTGACAGCAAAATTAATCAAACGTACATATGTCTCGGTTTACTTTATGAAAGTCTTTTTTTTAACAGAAATTTTCAGTAATTCTCTTTCAAACTCTCTGTTAAGCCTAGACAACGAGTAAAATTTTTATGAAATTCAATAAATTTTTTATGGAATTAATTCAGGCCATAAAAGCCATTTCCCTGTGCCATTCAAGCTAATGATTTTAACCGGGGGGAAAGATACTATATTAAACGAAACTGAATTTTTGTATTTCCATACATACAGTAGGCATCAAAAGAAACTGTACACTTAGGATAAAATTCTAACAATCATCAAACTAAACTTCTAAAGGGTCCGCCAAATAACTTTTTTTGTGATAATGCTTAAAAAAAAACTACTGAATATTTTCTCAAATTTATTTTTTTATTTGAAAGTACAATACTTCCGGTTAATAATAGAACAGAATTTCATTCATATGGCTGTCTCGGCTAGCCATGCAGTAGCCTACATCAGAACATGCCGATTTTGGCAAAAAAAAATCATCTTTTCAGATGAAGCTCATTTTGATCTTGGCGGGTATGTAAACAAGCAAAATTGTCGCATTTTGGGCACAGAAAACCCGCACGCATGCATTGAAAAGCCGACGCACCCAAAACGAGTCACTGTTTGGTGCGGATTTTGGTTCAAAGGCATAATTGGGCCATTTTTCTTCGAAAATGAGCAAGGACTCGCCGTTACAGTCAATGACGATCGTTATCGGGCCATGTTGAACGAATTTTTGTTCACAAAAATTAAAGAGGAGGATATTGGCAACATTTGGTTTTAAAAGGACGGCGCAACGTGCCATACAGCCGAAGCTACACTCGATGTTTTGCGCCCTGTTTTTTAAGATCGCATTATCAGCCGCAGAGCTGATGTCGTTTGGTCACCACGGAGCTGCGATTTGACACCGTTGGACTATTATTTGTGGGGTGCCGTCAAAGATAAGTGTTACGCCGACAAGCCAGAGACAATTGACGCTTTAAAGGACAATATTCGTGAAGCCATTGGTGAAATACAGCTGCACACAATCGATAATGTGCTTAAAAATTGGACCGATCGTGTAGGCTACTGCATTGAATGAAATTATTTTCCATTATTAACCGGAAGGATTGTACTTTCAAATAAAAAAAGAAATTTGAGAACATATTCTGTAGTTTTTTTTAAAGCATTTTCAAAAAAAAAGTTATTTGGCGGACCCTTTACCATTTAAGGAGAGTGCACGAAAAAATTTGACAATATTTCGATTTTTTTTGTAATTTTTTTTCTTTTTCCATTTAAAAAGCTGGCAGTGGAACAATTTTAAAATAAAAATAACGGTAATTTTTTAATGTATATTTTTGTTTTTAATGTACAGTTTCTTTTGACGCTCACTGTAAATATACACATGCAAACATATTGGTATCTTTAACCACACACTGTCATGTATGGTTTTCTCATAGAAATTAATTCCTTTAACCAATGTTATGTCGTGGTAAGCAAAAGAGATTTGACGCCATTAATCGGTTGAGAGAGAGACATTATCATTCCTGTTATCCGTGTCAATGCGGGTAACAAAAAAGTTTATTTTAATAATAATGAGGGTTAACTATTGTGGGTATTTGCATTGAGTTAATGATTGATGATCATCAATCATCATGATTGTCATTGAGAAAATTGGGTTTAAATATGATTTGTTTTGTTTTGTTTTTGTGGTACAATTGGTATGGTTTCATGGATTCATTGACAATTTGTGGTTAAAGGATAGCAATTATTTACAGTTGTGGTTGAAAATTTTGGAAAATCTATTCAAATATTTAATGGAGAACTTAATTTGCATGAGTAAATGATGTTTGTGAATGCGATTAAGAGGTAAAACAAGAGATTTTAATCCTTGAATATGTATTTTAAGTTAATTAAGAGACATTTTCTTGGTACTTGAAATTCTGCTTGCGTTCATATATTCGTAAAGTGGCCCGTGGTTGAACCCCTGGCATATATTATATGCATTTCTTCAAATGGTTACACCCCCCTATTAAGCAATGATGACTGACAATAATTTACTGCCGCAATTAAAAACAAACCAAACCCACCATATTCTACAGAATCTATCACACAATGTATAAAAATGAACGCCTTTAATAAATGATAGTTTATGATGCTCTCATTTGACAAACAAAATCTTTACAAATACAAAACAAAACCAACAAAAACAAAAAATTTATTAATTGTCACTGAATTAGAAGCCAACAACTTAGATTTCAAGTAAAACAACCTTGAGGATAAAGTTCATCAAAAAAAGAGGTTAAGACCCACAAAAACATACACAATTATTGTGAATTTTTTTTTTAACGACATTTGGTCTCCTGCTGTTAGCCATGTCATCTCATAAAATTGGTTTTCTACGTCAATATTTTGGGGGGTAATTTTGAGTGTTTTTCTGAGGAATTTATTTACAAAGTTTTTTTTTTGTTTTACGCACTTGATTGTTTTTGGCATAAAGGCAGCAGCAACAACAACAACAATAATTATGCGAATGAAGTTAATAGGCAGTAAAATGAAATGCAGTGAGTCCCAAGTTTTTTAATTTGATATCTAACAAACCTTTTACAGCAGAATGCAGTGTGTTGGCGTATTAGACGTTAGGCCATGATTCAAGCCCCAGGCCAGACATCTCAAACTAAACGAAAAATGAAAAGAAATATTTCTTTTCTTTCTTCTCAACAGTATTCTAGCAAAAACTCTGATATTAAATAAAAATTGTCATGGAAAGTGCCTGAATGGAATCCTAATACGGTTGTCCCCCCGGAAGTCCTGGATATATATACCGACGGCTCTAAACTCGATAATGGGGTTGGAAGCGATGTCTACTCTGGGAAACTGGACCTGAAAATTTCTCTCCGTCTGCCGGACTACTGCAGCGTGTTTCAGGCGGAGGTGACGGCAATTTACCGGGCCGCTCAATGGATCCTTGTCAACGGTGCTCCTTTCACTCGCGTGATAATATCTCTATCGGGTTTCATGAATAACTCTAGGATCGTCAGGGAATGTCGCCTCTGTCTCGACCTTTTTTCTCGGTGCTTTACCAGGGTCCCCGGGCACAGTAACATTCCGGGAAACTGTGGGCCCAACAAGCTCGCCAGAGCTGGTGCACTCCTTCCGGAATCCTCTTCAATTGAATTGGGTATGCCACTTGCCTCTGTCAAGTTGGACATTGCGCGAAAATTCTTTCGGGACGCCAAACTATCCTGGGTCAATGAGGAGTCCTGCTCCACCGCTAGACTCACCTGGCCCTTGATGGATGATAGAAGGCGTACCAACCAATTACTTGGTCTTGGTCGTGACGTCATCTTAACCACAGTGGCCGTGCTTACAGGTCATTGCATTATGGGTAGACACGCGGATAGAATAAGACTCCCATTTAACGACTTCTGCCGTGGATGCAGATCCGCTGAGGAAGAGGAGACTGTTATCCACTTTGTCAATGAACATCTCTTGCGAGGTGCACGTATAGGTTATTTGGCTCTCCATTTCTTGTCAGCTTGACGGAGCTATCATCTATTGATATCAAGGATATAGCTTCGTTCATCAAACTTTCTGGCTGGTTTTCCGGGCTTTTGATGTGCAGCCCTTGCGCTGACCAACTTCTTCCTCTTCCCTGATTTTGGTGGAACTTGGTCACTACAGGGACTGCGTTCACCCATGGCATCACAACGGGCCGCTATGCATGCTTAAGTGAGCTTTGTGATATCAGAGCTACCACTCCGTCCTAACCTAACCTAAGTGCCTCAAAACATTTGTCGTTCTGAGTCGGCTTTAAACAGTAGGTCCTGCAACTCATAGATAAAATTAACATCCACAACATGGGTGATGTGAGTAACTAGGTCGTAATGCAAGGGTTGTAATGACCAATTAGGTAAGAAGTTTAGTTTATAAAAGAAAGGAGAATAGATTTGTTATCCGGGACTTACCATTTATAGAAAAATGAAATACATCATGAACAAATATGTGAATCCATTTGTACAAGTTTTGGGATAAAAATTGCTTTTTGTTGATTGGCTTTGTCTTTATCATCCGTATATCTTGGTAGGTGAAATGACGTCATTGCTGGGGTTTTTCAGAATTCAATACAAGAAATATAGAGGTGCTCTTGACTTAAGCCGAGGAATAAAGTGGAAGAGTGTGCTATATGTGGCTCAATTCACACATATTTTTCGATTTTACAAGAAATTCACTTTATTGCCTGTTTTCCTTCAGAACACATGGTAGCCTACTATCATTCACTGAAGCAAAAAATAAATAAAGTAGGTTGTTAATATGCTGCACAACGTCTATACCGTTGATTAGATCATTGGATTGAATGCGCAAATCATCGCCAACACACATTTGGACCAAAGACCTTACATAGGACTTTGCTCTCGAATGCTCTTAAAACTGCTGCATCAGTGCTGAATAGTGTTAATGCTTCTGTGCCATAAAGAAGCACATGTAGAATGAGCATCCGGTAGATTATTATGTACACCTTATTGATCTAGCCACGTAATAATTTCGCTGCATTCGTGAATGGTTTACCTTTTTTTGATTCATTCATTGATTGATATTTTGTTGTATTCGAATAAAAAAAGTTTTTAATCTGTAAACAAAACAAAAATTTTTTTATTTTTGTATTCTAAACCTTACTCCTAAAAGGTCTAGACACCACGCAATATATTGTTTCACTTTTTTCCTTTTCTTTTGGTTGAATGCTCTTTTCTAAAATGCTTTGGGCTGTTGTTGTTCTCTTAATAGATTTTAAAATTGGAAATTTTTATTTTTCACTTGCCTGCGTTTAATATTCTAAAATATAGAAAATTTTCATGTACAGTGAGCAACAAAAGAAACTGCACACTAAGGATAAAATTCCAACAATCTCCCGAAAAAATTTGTTAATATTTCGAAATTTTTTGAAGTTTTTTTTGCTTCAATTTTAAAAACAATGGCAATGAAATAATTTTTAAATAAAAATAACCGGAATTTATTAATGTGTATGTTTTTTTTTTAATTTACAGTTTCTTTTGACCCTCCCTGTTGCCTTTATCTTGATCATCCGTATAGCTTGGTAGGTGAAATGACGTCATTGTTGCGGTTCGTCAGAATTCAATACAAGAAATATAGAGGCGCTCTTGACTTAAGTCGAAGAGTAAAGTATAAGATGAAGCTATTTGTAGCCCAATTCACACATATTAGAAATTATAAATACAGTTTAATTTGACGCTCCCTGTATTACGCAGCGTTCTTCCACTTTGTCATTATCAGCAATTAAGTTATTTAGAATGTTAGAAGTAGAAGTCTAGTAAGTGGCCTATTGGCTTCTTAGACATAAGGTCAGGGTTCAAATGCCAGGTCATACATGTCCAACCAACCGAAATAAAAAAAAAAAATATTTCTTCAGCAACTTCCTCTCAGTAGATTTCTAGCAAAAATTCTAAGAGAAAGTAAAATTTGCCATGAAAAGTTTCTCAAAAATGTGTCGTTCGGAATCGCCTTTAAGACTGTAGGTCCCACCCATGTATAAAATCAACACACACAACATAAGTGGTGTGAGAAACTAGGTTGTAAGCCTGACTGAAGGATTGCAATGACAAATTATGTGGGAATGTATACATCGTGATCAATTACGTACATATGTATGTAGTATGTTTTAAATGTATTTAAAAATTTAAATATTCAATACGGTTGTTTGTTCCTTACTTTCCATTAACATTTTGATTATTTGCATACGAAATCCAATGGGAATAAGCGGCAATCAAAATACTCCATGAAAATAAAAGTTTTTCTTTTATAAAATGAAAAAAAAAAAGAAAAACAATGATTACATCTAAGTAACCCGGATCTTAAATACTAATAATAACAAACAAAAAAAGTTTTTCAAAACAAAACGCTGAACAAAAAAGTTTTATTTTACTTTCGTTCTCTGCCTCAACGTATGTTGTTTCAGAAATACTTTCGAATTTTTCTATATTTTTCTCTTTCATTTTATCTTTTTTTTTTTTTTTTGAAACCATGATTTAATATACGCCCGAAGTGGTGAATACATATGTGTGGGTGCATTCAAGTGTAGCCATGTGTGTAGATATTGCAGACATACATACTACGAGTGTGAATAGTGGTACCAGTGGTTTATTCTTTGCTTCGTATATTTTATTCTGATGCCGCTGTCATGACACGTGACTGACGTAAATGTTAAGCAACTGCCAAAAGATGAACCAACATTATAAATAAAAAAAAATAAAAAATAACAAAAAAAGAATAAAATACTGCTGATAGTGGTACCAAGTTGAGGTTGAAGGAGTATAAATTATTCTAAAAAAAACTGCATTTAAATTTTTATTTTTCGAGAAAGGTTAGAAGTTTTCAATTGAATCACTTAAAAATAGTGAAACAGAGGTTTACAGTCTTTTCAATTTCATATGAATTATGAATATAAGCCTTTATCTATCAAATGTGTACCTATATTCATGTAAACGTTTAGGCAGTACAAAAAAGGATACACGACGTATTATCTCTCCCTCTTTCCAAGATATTCCTTAAGCAGTACCCTCACTACGCGCCATAGGAACCCACACTTTATGTGCTTTTCTGGGTAATCGATAATCCTGTAAATTCCATACAGAAGTAGTTCTCGCAATATACTCTGAGTTTTTCTGAGACCATAATACATACAGGGCTATTTCATCTCTCGAAATCCGATCTCTACTAAATACATGTTAGCCACAGTTCACATTAATAACACCTTTGCACTGCATTGAAAAGCACTCAACTTGGTGTGCAATTTTCTATTACGCGATCGTCACAGTTGATGCAGCAAGGAAAAACAATACGTGCTTAATTCTATCAGCAATCTGTCCTTAAAGGCTACTTTCCCTGCTAACAAGGTCTGAACTAGCGAGATAAGAGGATCGTTTAATGTTCTTAGTTTGTATTTTGTGTAGTTATGTGCATAAGTTTAGTTTTCCTAGTTTCGATTTCGGTTTTCGAAGCTGCCGACAGCTCATTGACGGAATACATAACTTCACCGTAAAACGGTAGAGAACTTATTATAGAGTTCGATAGTTCATTCACCCTCCACTTTCCTGAAGAGCCGCCATTCGGTATGATGAATGCCATCTTAGAGATCACCTTGCTAGCACCCAATGCTCTGATAGTCGACTTAAATCGTTCTATCTTTCATAAAACATCCTAAAATTGATTTGACTCTTGTATATGGGAGTGATAAGCAGCAGAAGCAGCATGTGCATTCTACTATCTTGTAGCCACTGCACTAAGACACAAAAATATTTGGACATGACTTTTGGTCATTCTAATCTATGGAGACCGAACAGAAGATCTCAGTCACTTTTCATTGGTTTTCTGTGGAAAATTAAATTCCGCGAATTATTAGCAGCATCCTTAGCGGACACAGTATCTTTTTCATATGCAATCTTAAGGCTTTCTTTAATCGAACTGGTTGGGATTTCATATGTATAATAGCAAATGCCATTATGTGTTACGTTTTTGATCCTTCAAGGAACTTGGAAGAAAAAACAAGAGGGACGGGAGGAAACATTCTTAGGCTAGGTGGCTTTTACAGTGAGCGTCAAAAGAAATTGTACATTAAAAAATATACATTAATAAATTACCATTATTTTTATCTTAAAATTGTTTCATTAACAGCTTTTAAAACTGAAAAAAAATCTTACAAAACATTTCGAAATATTGTCAATTTTTTTTAATTTTTTTCGGGCACTCTCCTTTATACTTAGTGTACAGTTTCTTTTGACGCTCACTGTATGTATATCGGGTATTAGAACCGAAATTCATTTCTTATGAACATATTTTGACAGATAATGTTCTGTTCTTGCTTCGAATTTACAGTATAACGTCTACCTTTAGAGGTTTTAATTATAATGTCAACATATTGTTTAATGTTATGTGAAACACAAGTTAATGTTCAAAATTGTTCGACAATTTAATATTTAAAATGTGAAATTTCTGAATACATTGTATACGACTTAATACAAAATCACTCATCTGCCTGTGGCTTTTCCAGAACTCTACTGTTTGTAGTAAAAACTCTTCTAAAATTTTTAAACTGTGGAAATATCATTAACAAATACACAAAATCAAAAAAGAAAGATTTCATGTTTGTATATAAATTTCATTGGAACTTTTAAAATATTTTGTGTTTATTTAAATAATAATGTTTTGTTGTAAAAACAAAAACACTGCATTTAATTACTTGAACCTAAGGCCATGGTGGCAAACCCAAATTTATAAATTTTGTTTGTTTTTCGGTATAAGCATACATACAGTGAGCATCAAAAGAAACTGTATACTAAGGATAAATTTCTAATAATTACCAAACTGAAGTTACAATACTTAAGGTAAAAAAAATATTTACGTAGCTACCAGAGATCAGCAATGAATCGCTTTTTCGCTACTCATCAGAACTCATGCAATTTTGAGTATGAGTGAGTCAACAGTATTGAAATCCAACTACTCTGATTCATTCGTATTCACTACACCATTGATTTATAAGTACAAGTATGAGTACAACGTTGACATCAGACTCATAACATTCGAACTATGTTTGATTCATACGCCTACTCATTCAGATTCATAATTTTAGAAAAATACTTATAAATGATTCGAGTGATTCGAATCATTCATCAAAATTTACAGTCTTAGTTGTTGTTGCATTTACAAAGAGAGAAAAAAGACACATAAACAAAAAAGACAAAGACAGCAAGGAGAGCAAACACACAACCTTCATGTGAGTATTGTAGTGTTCGTACGCGAATCATACTTATTTTGTGATTCGTGTATGCGATGAGTCGTTGAGAGTCCAAATCAATAACATCGTGCGTACTGTTAAGTACCAGTACCATGAGTATTTCAAACTTTGAGTATGAATAGGATGGGTATGACATTAAAATAAGTATGAATGCGTATAAGTATCAGAAATTATGACTATGATTCGATTCTACTCATCTTTTTGAATACTTATTGCTGACCTCTGATAGCTACATAATTATTCATCGCTACTTGATAACAAGCGCAATTGTTAGCGAAGAACTGGACTAAAGTCGGCTGGAGATATCCATCAAATTATCCAATGGTGACTTTCGTCCGGTAATAGAGTTTTAAATTGTCGGACTACTTTCCGAAAGGTGTTGCACCGTCGACTTTTTTATTAAAAAATCTTTTATAGAAAGTTGAACTTTTGGTTTTTAAGCTCTTTATACAACTCTTTATACCCAGCAATGCAATTAATAATATCTCGTTCGAATATTAGGATCATTTTTTAAGAAATACTTCACCATACTTTTACCAAATGTTAGACCGTCATCAATTAAACTAGCAGTTAATTGACATATTTCGGTCTACTCGTCGTTATCGCTATTATGGTTCTCAGTTTTGCCGTCATCTGTTATTAATTCAATCAGACAATCGTCATCTAGAGGTTTATCTATCATTAATTCGTCGACATCTTCAATTTGTAGGCCCTCAAATCCTTCTCCTCCGATTTCGCGTGCCAGGGCTATAATTTCAGAAGCCTCCATCGATGCTTGGGGCACTGAGGTACCACTCTTGACGCATTCTGGCCAAAGTGCTTTCCAGCAGGAATTTAATGTTGATACCCTTAACTTTTCTTTGGCCATTGAAGCATATGTAATGCAATCCAAAATAGAATATTTTTTCCATGCATCAACGATTGTAAGGTTGTCCTTCTCTACTGCATCTAAAATATGTTGGAATGCTCGTTGAATATAATAAAAAGCTTAAACCTAGCAATTATACCCTGATCTAATGGTTGAATCATGGAAGTGGTATTGGCGGCAAAAATATTACTTGAACATTTGACAAAATTTCGAAATTTTTTGTAATTTTTTTTGTTTCAATTTTAAAGACTGGCATTGAAACAATTTTAAAATAAAAATAACGGTAATTAATTATTTTTTTAATGTACATCTTCTTTAGACGCTCACTGTATATGAAAATATGTATGTAAATAATATATAATAATACAAATATTTTTCTTTATAAATTGCCTTAAATAAACCCAAAATTGTTCTTTTAATTTACCTTGAATTTACTACCTACAAATATTGTAATAAATAACCAATTATCCTTATAAAATTATTAATTTATTTCATATAAAATTATAAAGAAAAATGTACAAAAGATTTAAATCCTTAAAAGCAATATTAAATAATTTTCTTTTACCACATTTAAGGAAATTTAAAAAGAAAACAAACTCAGTTGCTGTTTAAATCCTTGAAAAAAGCGAAAGAAAAACAAGAAACTACGAAAATTATTTTTGTATTCATACTTACAGGCTCTTTATTTTATTGATTTTTTTATTTTTATTTTTATTTTCATTATTACGTTTCGTTTTTATTTGCTTTTAAATATTTTGTTTGTAGAATTTTTGTTTTTGAATTTGCATTGGACCACATGCCGTATACTTGATAATGGAAATATATTGTCTCGTTAATATTCAACACTCATACGCCAAAGTGGTTATGTTTGTAAAACCAATATTATTATTACAGCCATTGGTTATGAGTACATACATACATACATACATACATTCTACATTATTTTAGGAGGTAATAGTATATTAAGATTGTATTTGTAACACTTTTAATATGTAGACCTTGAATGTTTATTTCTTTTTCATATTGGAGATGAAAATCCTCAGTTGGTTCCAATTCTAAATGGGTATGTAAGATTCTTAACGTAAGGAATTCTTAAACAATAAAGAACTCCATAAATGGCTACATATGTCAGATACTTTCATACTTATTTTCTTAGTTCGTTATTGCAACCATTTAGTAAGGACAACGACCTAGCTGCTCACATCACCCATGCTGAGTGGGTGTTAATTTTATTTATGACTGGCCGGACCTAAAATTTAATGTCGACTTAAGCAGGTAGGTAGAGGTGGCTGCCCATCCAAGAAAAATTATTGGATGGACTCACTTAGGCCGCATTGGGCCCATTGTGTTACCACAGTCATCCGTTATCCCCTAGACTCGAAGCCACTCGGAGCTCCTGATGAATCGATTCAGGCTGCCCATGTCAATCCTTGACAGTTCCTTCAGATCATCCATGTAGTAAGTACCCAACGACTTCCTTCTCCTTTGGCAAAGAGTCGGGCATGTGGCCAGCAGATGAGGGACAGTCTCCTCTTCTTCCTCATCTCTACAGCTTCTGCAGAAGTCGTTAGCAAGTGGTTTTGGACACCATGCGCCTCGCATGCGTACCCATAATACAATGCCCCTTAATGACCTCGACAACTACACTGAGCGCGCCTCTTTGGAGTTTAAGTAGACTCATTGTACGCCCCTCATCCAGCCTTGGCTAGATTTTACCAGCAGTTCTACCCGTGTCCAAGGCCGCCCACTTGTCGTTGACGGAATAGCATTATTAATTATGAGGTAGGTATGCCCAGATTCGAAAACTCATCGGAGAGTTCGATGGTTGTGTCCCGCCTGGCAAGTTCATCAGCAGTTGCAGTTACCCGGCATACCACTGTGCCCGGTGTCCATACGATATGGATATCATATCGTTCCGCTATCTCGTCGAGATATCTGCGACAGTCGTACACCGTCTTGGAGTTCATCACATTAGAACTTAGAGCCCTGATAGCCGCCTGGCTATCAGAAAGTATGGTGGCGTTCCGCTTGGAGACCCTTCCGGCCCCAATTATACTCGCTGCTGCCTGTATTGCTACCACCTCTGCCTGAAATAATGTCGACTTCGAATGCTAGTTTTTTCGTCAGAGAGATTTTGCTGTCAGAGTTTTTGTCAGAAGAAAAGTGGAAGTTGAAGAATAAATATTCTGTCATATTTTGTTTTGTTGGAGATATCTGGGCTGGTTGTTTAACCACGGCATCAAGTCTAATAAGCGGACACACTATCTACCAGACTACGCCTGACAGCCGCATCACGGTGTGATCAGAGTCCTCGCTACTTTTTTGTTGTCATTGTTTTCCATGCTGGCTGTGTATACGCAAGGGTTGGCAGATTTCCTCTAAGATTTGGAAAACTACGCTGCTTTAAAGGGCTTTAGTTCTCTTCAGATAGTGGCATTCCATCCATTGGCTTGTTTTTTGTCTGGTTTCGATTGCTCTTCTTCAAAAGGGTTCACATTTGTAAAGAAATAATTCGGAAATAAGGCCACAAATTGTATTTTGCTTCGATAAATTTCAATAGAAAGCTTTAGTATTTTTTTAACAATATAAACCTTCACTATTCTTACTAGACGTAGGGCATTGTCTAGTCGTTGTTCACAAAAATTAATTTTTATTCAAAAAACCTTAGACACACTTATCTGACGCTGTTTATTTTCTTTTTTCAATTTCAGTTTATTTTCTCTAAGCATCATACCAGTACCAGCCCCAGCAAGATGTCGCAACTTTCGTCCAGTACCAACACCCACATCTTTCGTTCGCTGTCGTCGGAAAGTCAGAAGAAAGACTGGTCCAAACGTTTGTCCTTGCGCGGCATACGTCATCATGGCACTTCTGGCAGTAGTCCATCAGCATCAGGCAAAGATGTAAGTTTTTTTTTGTTTTGTTTGTTTCTATTTTATTCTCGTTATTTATAAACGCCTTTGGCATTTTCAAGGCCATTATGGGCAAGTGTTAAGCTGTTCTTATTGGGAAAACTTTTCTTTTTCACCCTTTTTTGTTTTCTTTAGGAGGCAAAAAAGCACAAATTTTTCAATCGTTCATCCTCTTTGAAACAATCAACAAATATTACAACGCTACCCTCTTTGGATTTGGGTGCTGGCGGCCATACTTCCTCCACACAAACGAGTTTTTTGCACAATTCACAGCAGCAGCAGCAGCATCAACAACAGCCTTCGACGCCAAAGAAATCAAATTGGGAAGTTATCGAACATTTCAATACAAGTGCCAAGGGTGGTAAGGCTGTTGTTAGCAGCAGTTTAATTGCGGTAAGTTACAGTCCCCAAAACAATAAAAAATAAAAAAATAATAAAAAAGAGTTGAAAACCAACAATAACAACAAGAAATAAATTAAAAATAATAATTCAATTTAATTGAGCTGAAATACCAATTTTATTTTTACATTTGCCATGTTGGCATAAAGGCTTACAGGATGTGGTTGTAGAACTTAATTAGGAAATCCAATTATTTATGCAGAATTAAATTTAATTTCATAGGAAGCATACAGGGAAGAAGATTTATTATCATCTTTCTGATAATGTAAAGCTTTGAATGCAATATGCATTCAAACTATTTTGTGGTTTCTAAAAAATTACAAAAAGAAATACGTTTTCCATCCAATACTTTCCATCGTAAGCCTATTTTAAAAAATTTCACATACTTTGTGCATAAGTCGAGTAAATTGAATACATGAATATGTGTACGTTTTTACCCTTTAAAAACGTTTAAAATATGAGATCCTAGATTGCAAATAAAATGAAAATAAATTTGTGTTAAGTTTTAATTAAAATTCTATATTGTTCGCACAATTCTGTGTGCCACTGTTCACAACTTAATGTAAACAACAACAATTGCTATTGTTTGTTAGTCCTCTGTTTACATCCTTGCATAAACAATAACAATCACTAAGTAATTATATGACAGATCTTTGTAACGGAGATCTTCAAACGACGATTACTTTCTTCAAACGCACCGCGTGTTCACACAAGACTGACTGAACTTAACTAACTCACTCGCCTGCTTTGCCTATTTTATATGGCAGAATAAAAAGTCTGATGAATGTTCTTGAAGGCGAATGTTCGTGGCTTCGCCTTCTCGAGATCTCTATAAATGTAAACATTGTTGTTTCATTATTTTTGTTTGTGTATTTTGTTTACATTTATTCTAGTAGTGTTGTTGTTGTAATAGGTTATCCATTTCGTGGTTTCAAAAGTAAACGTAAATAAAACACATATAAAATATTTTTTCATGATATTTATTTTTTATTGTAAAGCTTGAACGTTGACATTATATTAAACGACATCCACGCGAAATGTTGCCAGCATTGATTCTTTTGAGGTAATTTTCGACCAAGTTTTGACACATATTGGGCGGTATCTCAGCCATAACTTGACGAATGTTGGTTTTTAGGTGCTCAAGAGTTGAAGGTTTATCTGCATAAACACGGTGTTTCGCGTAGCCCCACAACAAAAAAGTCTAATGTTGTCAAATCGCATGATCTTATTCGCTCAAGTTGTAAGGCATGTGGCACCGTCTTGTTGAAACCAAATTTTCTCCAAGTCGTATTCTTTAATAGCAGGCAAAAAAAAGTCGGTTATCAAATGCTCCATAACGCTCCGAATTGACTGACGGTGACAGCCGTTCCATCGTCGTTTTCGAAGAAGTAAGGTCCAATCATACCTTCGGACCAAAGAGCGCAGCAAACAGTGACTTTTTCTGTATGTAATGGCCTCTCTTCAATTACTTGAGGATTCTCAGAACCCCAAATACGACAAGTTTTTTTATTAAGAAAATTTTGTTCGAAAAATTGCCGTCCACCGCCTGTTGTTCAAGCACCCATTTTTGTAGTAAGTTTTGTCAATTTTTATGCGTTGTGTGATAGTTAAGCGATCCATTTTCGTCAATGTCAGACTTTCAACTGAAATGAAAAAAATTGGTTTCACAACTTAGTTTGACAGATGTCGAATTCCAGTCCCATACTTTTGAAACCACGAAGTATTTTTGTTTACCATTTTTTATGCTGGTAACAAAACACCATAAGCAGTACGATAATTTCTAAACAGTTTTGTTTACTTGCATTGTTTTATTTTTGTAGCTTTTGCTTTTAATTTTAATGTTAAGCAATGTAAAAGCAAAACACCAGTATCTAGATTTTTCCATTTTCGTAACAATACTTTTAATTTTAGTTTTTATTCTTGATTGTTTTTTTAGGCTGGCATTACACGCTGCAATATTGATGAATCGATTGACTCAACAAATTCCAGCTCAACCTGTCAGAGTCCAATGGCAAATCAACGTGATGAGGCTCATCTGCTGCAACAGAGTAAGTATTTTAATTGTATTTCTTCCAAGCTTACACAATTTTATTTTAAATATTTCAAACTAAATAAGCAAATCTTTATGGAAAATAAGGTGATTAAAAATTGTAAAAGTTTTTAATAGAGGATTCCATTCTTTCACAATAATTTGATTTACCTAGCCTCCATAATTATCTTAAATTTTGTAACATCTTACTTAATACTTACTTAATTGGTCATTACAACCCTTTAGCCAGGATCACGACCTAGTTTCTTACATCATCCATGTTGTATGTGTAAATTTTATCCATGAGTGGTGGGCCCTAAAGGTTAACGTCGAATCTGAATGGCAGATTTTTGTGAAACTTTTCATGCCAATTTTATTTACTCTCAGAGTCTTTTGACAGGAAGTTGCTGAAAAAATGCTCTTTCATGTGTCGTTTTGTTCGAGCACGGTCTCAAGTCTAATAAGCCAACACAAGACTAAATCTTCATATTTCCTGAGCTGCAGGAAAATATTTTCAAACTTCGTTTTGTTCCAGATGTCTGAAGTGGAGTTGGAACCATGAGCTCAGGTCTAATAAGCCAACCCACTACCTATTAGACTACGGCGACTTCAATAAGAATAATACTCTTCAATAATTATCCTTTCAAAATTGCTGAGAGCGTACGACATTGGGCGAAAACTCGGATAGAAATTTAACAAATGCCAATACACTTCATTAGATCTAATTTTATAGAACCTATAAATCATCAGTATCACAGCAACCAACTTTTATGGCCATGTATTCTGTCATTACATTGGGAATGACTTGAAGCCGGCAGTTTAGCTTCTTTAGCTGTATGGATTGGCTTACCTTCAAGAACTCATAACACATTCACACATTCATAACACAGTTTAAAGAGCTATCATTCAGTGATACACTCTTTAGTATTTTACTAGTCGTGTAAATGCGAAAAATCTGTAATCTACTTCAAGTACGAATAGTATTCCGTAATATTTTCCCTTTGACTTTACGTACGTAAAACTCTTATCGTTCAAATTGCTTTTAAGAATGGATGATAATTGTTTCTGTATACAGAAGAACAAACAGGGAAATTCTGAGATGCCACATTAGTAATTTCAAATGGTTCGGTAGAGCGATCAGATTTAGTTTTTGGTTGAACCGTGTGTATAAATTTCTTATGACTGCTCGGTATGTACGCTGCGTTTTTGCAATGCAGCGCATATGGTTACAGCATTTCCGATTCAGGTCCAGTTTAACATGTAACAAGATGTTCGGAAATGTAATAACAGTTGATGTCGCTACTTTTTTTTTAAGTCGTCGTAGTCTAATAGGTAAGTGTGTTGGCTTCGGTTCAAACCCCATGTTAGACATCTCCTTCTTCGGCAACTTCCTCTCAACAGGTTTCTGGCAAAAACTCTGATTCGGAGTCGACTGTAAACTGTCTTTGCAGCCACTCATGGATAAAATTAACACCCACAACATTAGTAGTGTCAGAAGCTTGGTCGTAAGTCTGACTGAAGAGTTGTAATGACCAAGAATGTGCCAACGATTCATAAGCATCGTCAGAGCATTTACATGTTATGCTCGGGGTAACTCCTATTCTCAGTAAGTGTAGTCTGACTTTACAGCGCCCAGTCATAGTACCGAATCGAATATCAACGCAAAATTATATCTTGATAGTCTGATGCATGACTCACATCTCCTTAGAGTACTTCATTCTCAGACCAAAACCGTGCTAATTTTTGCAATACCAATCACTTTAAATTTTTACGCAGAGGCTTTAAACTAATATTATATTAATTAATTAATTATTAGTTATAATTACGCAAAAGTCAGCCGACCGTTCTCTAGGTATTCTCTTACATAAATATCTGAAGACATCCGAACACAAGAAAATATGAAAAATATTTCTTTTGGAGATTTATGCCTTGAAAAGTTTCTCAAAAATTTGTCGTTCGTAGTCGACTTTGAAAAGTAGGGTCTACAACTTATGGATAAATTTAACACACAGAACATAAGTGCTGTCAGAAGTTAGGTTGTAATCTTGATTAAAGGTTGTAATGACCAATACAATACAATACAGATACACGGTACCGTCTACATACAGCGGTGGATGTCAGTATCCTTTTAATTATTTATATTGTCTTTATATTCGATTTTGTCTTCAAACATTCTTTATTGTGCCTGCCTTAAACAACGCTATAATATGGTGTTCAGATGTGCACCTTTATTGCGCAAATCGCAATAAATGCGATTATTGAGCTCAATATTTCATATAAAGTTTCATTTAAATATTGCGAAATAAATACGCAAATTGTTATAATATTGAGTAAAACTTAAAATGCAGCACTGTCATAAGTATGTTCAGTATGCATATTACAATTATTCGAACACTTTCTGTTGATATTTGAGAACGCAAATGTCAACAACGACAAACAAAAAACGACAAAAAACAAAATAAAACCAATGTTGTTGAAACTACCAGCTTTTTTATTTACCAGCTGTCAAATGAATATTGAATAAGCAGCTGAACTGCATATATTATTATGTCTGAACACTTAAAATATTGTACTTAATAAACCGAATATTGACTCAATAAAAGTGCATATCGGAACATAGTGTTACGGCGTTCTGTATCACCTTAATGAGCAATTGAAGCGTAGATCTTCAGACAGATCGAAAAGCCAACCATTAGCATAGAAGTATCGGCTCAGAATTTTTCCTTTTTGGAAGCTTAAGAGCACATTATAGCATACAGAACCAGACCTACTACAACCGCCTTTATTAAAAACCTAATTCTTTTTGTCCAAGTAACCGCAGAAACCCTGGTTACACTTTTCAATGCACAAACCAAAACCAGACTTAGATAAATCAACTCGTATCCCAAAAACAAATTACAACAGCCATAAAAAGAGATCCTGCAGAGCACAGTAGTTGACTTAAAATATGCTATTTTTGTTGTAATGCAGTACAGGTACCTACTAATAGAGATTTAAATATGGACAAGCTTATTACGAATATTCTTAAAAGTTTCACAAGTTAATTCTTTAATCAAAATATGCTAAATTTAACAACAGACTGAATTTTATTTCACAGCCTTGGTCTTAATTTAATTCGTTATTATAAAACCACCGTAACAACTAACATACACTTACCAACGCTACCCATTGTAAGCCATGAATACAATAGAAAAAATAATATGAACCACCCTAATATGAACACCCTCTTAATTTGATAAAAATCAGCGTTATGTAGACCTTTAAAGTTTTGAAATTTAATATTAATAAACTGCCTTTTTATTATACCCTGTATTTACTATACAATTTAATTTTATTTTAATAAATTGTTTTTATAACATAAATATTTAAATGTTTTATTAATTTTGCCACAAATATAAATAAACACAAAAAAAAAGAAAGCATTTCAGGGTAAATAATGTCAAATATTATTTGATTGCATTAAAATTTTAATTTTTCCAACAAAATTGCATAAACAATGCGCAATAAAAAGGTGTTCTAATGAAAAAATCAATTGATTTCCGATTTTGTAATAAATATGTGTGTATGTGGTCAATGGTTTTATAATTTTAATTTTATTTATTGTGTGGTTTTATTATTTATTATAAAATATGAGAAATTTAAAACGGATTTTAAAACAATTTAATTCAATACGTAAGCTTTTCAATAAAATTTATTAAAAATAATGGCATTAGGGCGGCTTTAAAGGAGATTATCAAACCAAGCATGGTGCAGTTAATATGCAAATGTAGGTGTATTTAATTAGCGGCGATTAATTATGTTTAAATAAAGTGGGATTTTTCAATGAAATCTAAGAGATATAACGATAACTTCTATATAGTGTAGGTTAGCTTGGGAACGATAACATACTCCTACATAAACATTTGAATCAAACATTTGTACGAGAATATGTTTGAAGACGAAAAAATTCCTCTTTCAAACTTTAATTCTACAATTTTCTCCTCTCTTATATTCTCTTATTTTTTCGCTTCAAGCAGAGAAATAAATTGTGTTTGCTTTCGATTTTTCATCTTCAATTTATTTTCCTCTTCCTCTTTTTTTCAGATTATGATTCCACAGAAACCGGACGCAGTCTGGAGGCCAATACAAATATGAATGCCAACCTAAGCCCAACAATATCCTTTTGGTTTCGTTTGAATCGCATCATATTGCGTTTGTGCTCGACTCATCAATTTAAAAATCTACAAGTAAGTACAAAAAAGGGAGGAGGATTTAAAACATCTTCTTCGAAAAATATTGGAAAAAATGGAAAAAAAGAAAATCAAATTTCAAAAGAAATGAAATCCAACATTTGATATGGGAACAAAGAAACATTTTTGTTTTTATTTTTTTCTGTAGAAATTTTTTTTTTGTTATGAGACATTAAATGCGTCCTAATGGGCAGCAGTGCCATACAAAATAAAAACCAAATGGGTGTGGTACTTTACAATAAAATAAGAATTTTTAGAAGCATTTCATATCATTTACTTTTCTCACTTGAAACGAAATGTGATGTCCACATGAGACAAAACTGAACATCGTTAATTCAGACTACTAGGCTCACTAGACTACTAGGCTAAACAAACCCTCATGACGAACCTTAATGTCTGTAAACCATTGTTTTTAGAAAAGTTCACTAAGATTCCTGTTTTGTTTTCCCTCGAATTTTGGAAATCCTTACTATTTTGTCACGTACAGTGAGCACCAGAATAAATCGTACACAAAAGGATAAAATTCTAACAAACACCAAACTCAACTTTTACCTTAAGGAGAGTGCCCGAAAAAATTTAACAATATTGCGTAATTTTTTAAAATTTTTTTGATTCAAATTTAAAAATTGGCAATAAAACAATTTTAAAATAAAAATAACGGTAATTTATTAACGTATATATTTTTTAATGGAGTTTCTTTTGAAGCTCACAGTATATAAACATCATATATTCAGAAGATAATGCAACGAGATGGAGCATCGCTGAGAAATCTCTGACCGGCAGTATATCCGAAATTGCACTTCTGTTACAAGCAATGAAGCCTAAACTGAACTCATTCCTTTGTACTTATATTACTTCCTATGCGGTGAGGAAAATTCAGAAGGACATCTGTTCCCAGCCTATTCAATAGCATTTGCAGTTTTATACCGCCAGAAATTTCAATTCTTTTATTGGCTGAAAACTAAAATAATCGCTGCAAATCTAGTATTTTCCAAATTAAAAACCCCCGGGAAATAGTGTCGAATACTGTTCGCCATTCTATTCAGTAATTGAGAATGAGTTCGACTTGATACATGAGCTGGAACATAAGCTCGTTGCAAAGGCGTACCAGAAGACCTCACAGCAATTATTGAAGGACCATGTGGCCAAATAGACATTCTAAAGTCCTGGTTAGCCAAACGTCCACGGAATGTAGGTTCGTTTTTAGAATACGAAGAGCAATGAGAGCGATTATCGAACCTTAATGTTACCATTTCGTTAGCATTTCCATTGCTATTCAAATGCTAAAAACGAACGTACATTTCGTTACCTTCCCTGAACGTTTGGCTAATCGGGGCTTAACTATAACTTCACTATTCAAACTAGTTTTAAGAACATCTTGGTAGAGGGCGATCAAACTTATTTTGAGATTGCAAAAGATTGGACCTTTATTCGGCTTTACTAGATGTTCAGAGAGGAATTTCCTTGGCTACCGCAGAAAAGGACGTGAATCTGATGTCTACATTTCTGCAAACCTTCTCTCTTACTGGGTTTCAGTTTTATGTCTTTAAGTTTCGTTAATTAAGCCAATTACCGCAGCAGATCATTTGGCATTGCGTAGACCCAACGTCCTCTATTAAAGACTATTGAAAGTAGGGTGATTAAACCTCCTTATCAAGTTCTAATATTTTCTAATAATTTGAGTTTCCCGATTGTCCAGCTACGTTCGTTGTTGAAATTGTCTTACAGGACTCGGAGTTCTGGCCTTCTGAAAGCAATCTTTCACAAGTTGGAGTTTGATGATTATGCCGAAGACATCTACTGAAGAATGAAAGAGCTCTGAGCTCTGGGCTTCTGAAAACGATCTTTCACAAACTGGAGTTTGATGGCTACGCCGAAGACATCTTCTGAGAACAAAGAACACATGGAGTTGCATTTCCTACTGTAAAGCTCTCTGAAACATTACAGGACTTTACACGTTGAAACTTCAGCAGAGCTGCAGCCGCGTTGTTAGCGAATTTATAGAAATTTAAGCGAGTTATGGAAACAACAATTCGCACTTAGAAGAGATGGGTTTACATTTTAAGCTCCAGACCGGTGGATATGCCGCTGTATATATTCCAATCTGACAGCTTGACGATTAAGCCAGATTATGGAATCCATCAAAACAAAATACATGGGTACAGCATTGAAAGAGGCTGTGCTAGGTTACATTAGCTTAGGTTTGAGGACGTGTACTTGTCATTGGGCCATGAGGTAGCAAAGAAAGGATAAAGAGACGAAGCAAAAACAGATAGACAACAGAGGTTCAAGAATAATAAGATTATAAGGTAGGGTATCCAAAAAGTCGAATTGACAGAAATAAATAGCTACACACCAAAACTATTTTCATTTGCTATATTGCACAGGGATATTGTCGAAATGAAAACGAATGTTGAAATAAAATTTCGTTCCTTTTGTTCTCTACGAAGG
Organism: Sarcophaga subvicina; assembly: GCA_936449025.2. Lineage (NCBI taxonomy): Eukaryota > Metazoa > Arthropoda > Insecta > Diptera > Sarcophagidae > Sarcophaga > Sarcophaga subvicina. Next base: position 106,655,104 of record OW388083.2, on the reverse strand, counting down.
AATAAATGAATAAATTTTTACTTTTTGTTTTGAGAAATTGTGTCGAGTTGAGTTGAGTTGTACTGAATTGAGTTGAAAGTTGTAATAAATTCTAAAAACAATATAAATTACAAAATACAACCAAAAAAAAGAGTGCAAAAATAGTATTTTTAGTTCAGTTACAAAGGAAACAAAATAGCACAAGAGTGGAGGAACAGTTGTTTGGCTTCAAAATGTTAACAAAAAATAATTAAAATGTCAACGTTACTTTGTAAAGAATATTTGCCAACATTTTGCGAATTTAGTTCGTTTAGTTAAAAGTTTTTCTTTTCAATGTTTTACCATCGCTTTCTAATGCTATTTCCATTTCCACTTCTATTTTCATTTCCATTTCCACTTCCATGAAGCTATGAATGTTTAACGTTTATATTTTGGAATGTTTCAAAACAAAAAAAAAGTTTGTAACGGTAAACTGTTGAATGGCTTAAAATGAATGAAAATAAAAAGTTTTTAACAAAGTTAATATGAAACTAAAAATATATAAATAAAATATATTTTAGGGTACAATAAATGAAGTTATTTTAAAAACAAAAGTATTTTCAGCGAGCACAAAACATTAATAATTTTAAACGATATACATACATACATATGTATGTACATAAGTATGTGTAATTTTCTACTAGATCTGCACACTGTATCCATATGAAATGGCCATCAGGCTCGCTTTTGCCAAGATTACCGTAGTCATTGAAATCGGGGTTCAACTATTAAAACGTGGGACGATCTCGCATACCCGCACATGCATCATATATAACCATCATCAGTCGTCAGCCTTGTAACGCAGTAACGTCTTGTCTTGAAAGAAATTCAAATTAGCACCAACTTCAAGGTGCTTTACTCTACTTTAGATGGAGCCTCAGGCTGTTAATATTAACTTTCCATAGGAAATGACCTCCAGGGATCATTAAATCAGGATTTACGATCTCAACTTGAGACGATCTCGCATACCGGCACATGCATCATATATAGTCATCATCATCATCATACTCATACATCATCCTTACATCCTCAAATTCAAATTTAATCGGACCGTACCATCCTTGCATCTTGAAATCGGTGTTTTACTATCTCAACTTGGGACAATCGCCTACGGCACATGCATATTCATCATCACAGTCATGCATCATTAGCATACGTATACAACATCATCAAGCTCGTACATCTTTACTACACCCATACATTCTCAAATTCAAATCTAATCGGACCGTACCCAGCACAATCTTTGCATCTTTATTTTCCAACTGAACTGTATGGTATTGTAGCGATAGAGCTCGTGGATACAGTAAACCCTTCGTATGTCTTCCAAATATAATTTTCATGACCTTTTGCACAAATATATTCAGCCTTGATGCTGTAAATAAATATTGATAGGTAGTGTTATATGGTGTTCAAATATGCACCTTTATTGAGTAAATCGCAATAAACGCCATTATTGAGCTCAATATTTCATATAAAGTTTCATTTAATTATTATGCAATAAATACGCAAATTGTTATAATATTGAATAAAACTTAAAATGCAGCACTCTCAGAAGTATGTTCACTGTGCATATTACAATTATCCGAACACGACAGAAAAAAACGAAACAAAAAACAAAATAAAAACCATGTTGTTGAAACAATCAGCTGTTTTGTTTGCCAGCTGTCAAATGAATATTGAATAAACAGCTGAACTGTGTATATTATTATGTCTGAACATTTAAAATATTGTACTCAATAAACCGAATATTGACTCAATAAAAGTCACAACATATCTGAACATAGTATTACGGCGCTGTATAATACCTTATTGAACAATTGAAGTGTGAATGTTCAGCCAGATCGAAAAACCAACCATTAGCAAAGGAGTATGGACTCAGAATTTTTCTTTTTGGGAGATTAAGAGCACAATATAGCATATAGAAACAGACCTACTACAATCGCCTTTATTAAAAAACCTAATTCTTCTTGCCCAAGTAGCCTCAGAATCCCTGGTTACACTTTGCAATGTACAAAATCAGAACCAGTTTTACATACAGTGAGTGTCAAAAGGAACTGTACATTAAAAAATATATACATTAATAAATCATCGTTATTTTTATTTTCATATTGTTCCATTGCCAGTTTTTAAAATTGAAACAAAAAAAATTACAAAAAATTTCGAAATATTTTAAAATTTTTTCGGGCACTCTCCTTAAGTGGTAAATGGTGAGTTTGGTGATTGTTAGAATTTTATGCATAGTGTACAGTTTCTTTTGATGCTCACTGTACTTTAGATATTACAACAGCCATAAAAAAGAGATCCTGAAGAGCACAGTGAAAGGTAGAACTCGAAATTATGTTCGTTCTTTTCCGATTTAGCAATAATAGTGAAAATCCTATCCAATAACACACATGCATGGAATTCCATACAATCCTACATTTATAACATGGTCATGTATAAGTTTCTAAACTCTTTGTAATTTGATTATAAAGAATAGAAATATCAAATCCACTTTAATTTCATTCAACAGTTTTAAGTTTCCAAAAAAAATTAAACTTTCAAATGAAAGTTTCCTTAATGTTGTCTCGTATTTCACTTGCAATTAATTTCGTTTATTCGGCACCCTCCACCAGCTCACACCCTAAAGAATTGATCACACAACAGTCGTATTTTATTACCAATCAATTAGGGACCCTAAACAGGAGCACCAAACAGCCAAACAGTTTCATTAGTTTCATCACCACATCCATAGGGTTACACGTGTGTGTGAGAAATAAGTGCAGACAACATCTACAAAATCTTGGTGGAAATAAAGAATGAACTGTTACGCCTTTGAAGTTGTTATTGTTGGGCGTTAAATTAATTTGCGCTGCTGTTGTTTATTTCAGCAATTGTTGTTGCTGCTATGATTTGGTGGCTAAAAATGTTGAAATGTTAAGCAACAGCCTTATAAGAGTTTTCTTGTTTTTTTCTCTTTCTCTCTCTTTCGCATTTGTATTGTTTTGGTTTGTTTTTAACTTTTCCTTGGGTACCATTCTGTTGCATTTTTACGTTGGTTTCCAACTGTGCATTGTTTTGTTAACTTTTGTTTTGTTTTCGCTTTTTATTGTATTGTATTGAGTCTTATGAATGTGGTTCTTATTAGACGAGGCTTAGAGTTACAATGGGGAGCGTTGGCAGGTGTATGTTAGTTGTTACGCTGGTTTTATACTAACGAATTAAATTAACACCAAGGCTGTAAAACAAAATTCAGTCTTTTGTTAAATTTGATATGTTTTGATTAAAAAATTAACTTGTGAAACTTTTGAGAATATTTGTAATAAGCTTGTTCATATTTAAACCTCTATTAGTAGGTACCTGTACTGCATTACAACAAAAATAGCATATTTTAAGTCAACTACTGTGCTGTGCAGGATCTCATTTTTATGCCTGTTATAATTTGTTTTTTGGGATAAGATTTGATTTATCTACGTCTGGTTCTGGTTTTGTACAATGAAAAGTGTAACCAGGATTTATGCGGCTACTTGGACAAAAATAATTAGGTTTCTAATAAAGGCGGTTGTAGTAGGTCTGTTTCTGTTTGCTATCTTGTGCTCTTACGCTCCCAAAAAGAAAAATTCTGAACCAATACTTCTTGCTAGTCGCCTTTTCGATCAGCCTGAACATCTACGCTTCAGTTGTTCATTAAGGTATTATAAGGCGCCGTAATACCATGTTCAGATATGAACTTTTATTGAGTCAATATTCGGTTTATTGAGTGCAATATTTTAAGTGTTCAGACATAATAATATACACCGTTCAGCCGTTTATTCAATACTCATTTGAAAGCTGGTAAACAAAACAACTGGTTGTTTCAACAACATTGTTTTTATTTTGTTTTGTTGGTTTTTTTCGTTTGTCGTTGTTGACATTTGAGTTGTCAAATATGCTCTGTTAATGCAAATGTGCTCCGTTAATTGTAATATGCACACTCAACGTATTTATGACAGTGCTGCATTTAAAGTTTTACTCGATATTATAACAATTTGCGCACTTATTGCATAATAATTAAATGAAACTTTATATGAACTATTGAGCGCAATAATGGCGTTTATTGCGATTAACGCAATAAAGTTGCATATCTGAACACCATATAACACTACCTATCAATATTTATTTACAGCACCGAGACTGAATATATTTAATTAAAAGCTCATGAAAATAATCTTTGGAATACATATGAAGGGTTTACTATAATTACGAATTCTATCGCTGCAATACCATACAGTTCAGTTAGAAAATAAAGGTGCAAAGATGATGCTGGGTACGGTCCGATTAGATTTGAATTCGAGAATGTATGGGTGTAGTAAAGATGTACGAGAGTGATGCTGTTGTATACTTATGCTAATGATGTATGACTGTGATGATGACTATGCATGTGCCGTGGGAGATCGTCTCAAGTTGAGATAGTTAAACACCGATTTCAAGGTGCAAAGATGGTACGGTCCGATTAGATTTGAATTTGAGGATGTATGGGTGTAAGGATGATGCATGAGTATGATGATGATGATGTATGAAGATGATGATGATTATATACGATACATGTGCCGGTATGCGAGATCGTCTCAAGTTGAGATTGTAAATCGCTGATTTTGGAGAAAGCTAGCCTGGGGGCTATTTCCTATGGATATAGTGACCATAGGGAGATCTCGTAGAAAGTTAATGTTAACAGCCTGTGGCTCTATCCAAAGTAGAGTAAGCACTTTGAAGTTGATGCTCCCTTGACTATCAATCAAGAAAAGATGTTAAATTTTTACTCATAGAGTACCAGAATAGCGACTTATGATCGTTCTATATGATGCATGTGACTGTATGCAAGATCGTCTCAAGATTTCAATGACTACGGTAATTTTGTAAAAAGGAAGCTTGTAGGCCATTTCCTATGGATATGGATTGTTCCTTGATGTTGCCTGAATTCCTAGGTTCTATTGGAAGAAAACTGGGTCAATTACATATACCAGGCTTTTATTATGACAAATGTCTTTCAAGGTAATTTTCTACAGATAAAAACGTGTGGCGTACAATTGGCATTATGTCCCTAATAGAAGATACAACTCTGGCAACTCTTTCTCTCAATTTCATTCAAATTAAGTGCGAGTGGAGAATGCATACCACTTGTATGTGAATATTGAAAATTTTATTAAAAAAATTCCTTGCTTTTATAAGATTTTCTTTTGTTTTGAAAATGATTTTCAATTCCGATTTCATCTGCAAAGAAATGGAAAAACTATATACACGTTCATGTTATCCAGTCATTCATTCATTCATTTGTTCCCAAAGAATTTAATTTAAAACGAACGAATAAAACGTTTTTTTTCAATTTCTTTTCTTTTTCAAATATTGTATGTTGCAGGTTGAAATGTTGTATCAGCGATATTTTCTGCGCATGAATCAAAGCAATACCACACACATATTGGTCCTATTATTAGCACTTATTTTGGCTCTATCAAGTGCTCATATTGTTTTTACAACCATGCAAGTAAAACGTAACTTTTCGACAACATTTAACGAGGATCCCAATATAGGTAGTGGCAGTAGCAGCAGTACGGGCAGCAATAAAACCATTTTTATGCTGGCCTCACAGCAGTCACAAATGCGGCTAGAGCAGGAGGATGATGAAGATGATGTGGCACTTAAATTAAATGTTGCCAGCGCTTTGCAACGAAACGTGGAAATACTCTATCAATTACCGCCAAAATATTATAATACAACAGCAGCAACAACAACAACAAATACAACAACAACAACAACACCAATAATACCATACAGCAATCAATTTGTTAAGACAAAACCAAAAACGCTGCTGCACACTTATGCCTCTTACAATATTGTTAATGGCAATACTTCGCCACAGCAGCAGACATCAGGTGAAACCATGGTGTCGTTGGAATCTAAGCCAACAACGCGAGATGACAATATTGATATTGATGTGGCAGTCTCTACAACTGCTTCGAATAACCACAAAACAGCCACAGCAACATCAACGCTAATTGCACCTGATGTTGCCTCGCCAACATCTGTAAGTCGTGCCAAAGTTGGAAATTTTAAACAGCAACAGCCACAACAACAGCACCATCTCCAGCATTTACATCATGGCCAACAAGAATTACATGAAAATTATTTGGCTAAGGAATCGAAAGCCGCTTCCATTTCACAGGCATTTAAACGTCGCAAACGAAAATATTTGAATCGACATCCGCTAAAGCATCGTTCAAGGTAAGTTTTGATGAGAACTAATGGAGAAGGGGTGTGGGCAAGTTTTATTACATTTTAGAAATACTTTTTAAATTTCATGTTTTTATATTGAGTTGGGAAGGGAAGAGTGGGGAGGAGGAAAAATAAATCAAAATTTAATTACAATAAATAATTTGCTGCTTTGATGTTGAAGGTAAAAGCATTTTCATTTTCAAAGCCATATTTTTGGGGTATTTTATGGAGCCTTTAAAACATGAGGCATAAATTTACAGCTCAAATAGCGAATAGAATTGAAGTAAAGTCCATAATTTCTACGTAAGGATGTTCTCTTCAAAATATTTGTAACCAACTAACTATACCCTGCGCGTGTTGCTGCGCCATCAACTAAAATAAATATGAAGGAAAGACATTACACAAATGTCCAATTAATTTTGAATCATTTTATTGATTTTGTTTCCCGTTGTTCTAATGATTCAGACGAACGGGCCTGAGTAGTACGCATTCGATCAATTTCTAATCTCACTTCTCGTTGTTCAAGTGGTTCAAGCGAACAGGTCTCAGCGGCATATACTCGAAGATTTTCCAGTCTCAATGCTCGTCTGATTCTGAGGCTCGTAATGCTCTTTTCTTCCGTGCTTGATGTGTAGATCGACCAATTGCTTGTCATTCATTTTGAATAATTTTCAGTGACGCCAACCATCGGAAATTAATCGCATCAACCTCCGTCGACTCATGCGCAACAACTTTGTTAAAGAATGCACAGTTTACGATTTAATTGATCTTAAGTCATTTTCAGTGGCGCCACCTGTCGGAAATTGGTCATACCAACTTAGAAACATTCCCCGGCTCATGCGCAACAACTTTGCTAAAGATCATAACATGATCAAATGCATAGTTTACGATGCTATAAGGTACATACAAACAAACATTCATTTTTTTATGGGCGTGGCACCTCGCCTACTTGAAATTTTAAAATAAAAAGTAGCGTATAACTCATACAGGAAGGTACTGTTAAAATTTCAAGAAAATCGGTCCAGCCATTTAGCAGTCTATAGACTTCAAACAAACAAACAAATGTGTGTTTAACACATTAATTTTTATATATAAGATAAATGGCAAAATCAACGAACCTGGGATATCCCTGATGCATTATTTATATTCTTATGAGATAAGGACTACCATCCAGTACGACAATAAAAATGCCACACATAGTTTAACAACCTTTTTTAACTTTTCATGTCATTGTTGCCGTATCTACGCATTACTTACTTACTTAATTGGCCATTAATAACCGGGTTATCGGATTTCGGCCTGCTTAACCCATCCTTCAAGATGCCATTGCTACTTGCATGCCTTCGCCAGTTGTTCACAACAAACGATGATAGGACTTCCCCTATTTAGACCTTCCAACGCTGACAAGGTCGTCTTCTAAGTCGACTTCAGCTAATCACCGTATCAAATACTCGCCTCGTATCATACTATTTCATACAAACCACAAGGCCGAGCCAACACAGCCGCTATATGTTTATAAGCTGCACTACGTTCATGCCATGTAGGAGCTCATACAATTCATTATTGGCCCATATGCTGAAATTATTTAAAAACGCCGAAGACCAGTAGGTAGTGTGTTGGCTTATTTGATGTTATGCTACGGTTCAAACCCCAGGTCAGACACCAAAACGAAATATGAAAAAATATTTCTTCGGTGACTTCCGAATATTAGTGGCAAAAACTCTGTGAGTAAATAAAAAATTGCCATGAAAAGTTTCTCAAAACTCGGTCGTTCCGTGACGACTTTAAACTGTAGGTCCTGCCACTTATGTATAAAATTAACACACATGCAACATAAGTGGTGCGTGAAGCTAGGTCGTAATCCGGCCTAAAAGATTGTGATGACCAATTATGTAATGTATGTACTCGTATGTTATCGGATTACTGTTGCCTCTAATCTTGCATGCTTTCCCAGTTATTCACGCGACTCGTTGGAACATACTATTCTATCCGAACGACATGCCCGAGCCAGCGCAGCTTAAACATCTCAGTATTGGATCGTAAGCGGGCGGAAATCCTTTGAAATCGCCATAGTCTAGTAGACAGTGTGTTTGCTTATTAGACGTGAGGCCACAGTTCAAACCTCTGGTCAAACATCGAAGCATCAGAAGATTTTTGGGAAAAACTTTGAGAGAGTAAAGAAAATTGCCATGAAAAATTGCTCAAAAATCTGTCGTTCGGAGTCGATTTTAAACTGTAGGTCCCGCCACTCATGTATAAAATTAACACACATAGCATACGTGACGTGAGAAGCTAGGTTGTAATCCTGGCTAAACGGTTATAATGACCAATTATGTATGTACGTATGTATGTATGTGGAAATCATCGCCAACTCGCAATGAATCGAAGATCTTACGTAGATCTCACGATACAATAGTGTACAGTTGTCAATGTATTGGACTTTACTGGGTAAGCAGCAAAATGGGCAACAAAATTGAAAAAGAAAATGCTCATGAACATTTTTTCTCATTCTATCTGAATGGGTGTAACAATCTTCCAGTGAAGATGCTAATGACAGAAAACGACCTGGATTTATATAACCTAAATACCGTGCCTTGAGAGTATTCGAAAGAAAAGTCCTACGTAAGATCTTCGGTGCAGTGCGATTTGGTGATGATTTTCGCATCCGAGCCAACAGTGAGCTCCTCAACGACATAGACGTTGTGCAGCGTATTAACAACCAGCGGCTGCGCTGGCTCTGCCATGTCGTTCGAATGGAGGAGGTTCCTCCGGCGAGACGGGTATTTGATGCGTGGATCTGCGAAAGTCGGCGAAGACGACCTTGTTTGCGTTGGAAAGACAAAATCGAGAAAGCCCTGTCATCGATTGGTGTGACCAACTGGCGTAGGCGCGCAAGAAGCAGAGGCGCTTGGAAGGATGTGTTAAGGCAGGCCAAAATCCGTTAATCGGGTTTTTAATGGCCAATTAAGTAAGTAAGTAATCCCGAGTTAATTTTGCTTCTTGAAGAATAGTAATCAGGATTCGATTTTCCATTTTATATGAAGGAATAATTTAATTAAGCAAATACTCATAATATTGATTTTACTTTTCTAATTGCCGTAAGCAAATGAATTTTCAGCACACCTCTTAAGCAATATATTATCGATTAATCCTAATTAAATATTTCCATTTGAAATCGACAAAATATAATATAATCCTTAACAATCCTTAATACTTGGAAAGAAAAAGAAAATCACTTCAATTAAAGGATACTCTCTCTCCGTTTTGTCATTGTGGATGTGTATATATGTATGTAAGTGGGCAAGTAAGTGTTCTCCTTTAATAAATTTAAATGTTCGACTTCATTTATTTAATGTACTCTAGAGACCGTAGAGGAGAACGTAACAATAAATATTTCTTATGCTTTTTGCAATTGTTGCTATTGCTGCTTCTATTATTGTTCACAATATTTTCAATTGAGAGATAAAAAGAAGAAGAATAAAATCGAATCGAATCGAATTGCATGGAATTGTAAGCAATACTTACGTATTCCTTGGATAATTGCTATGCAATTAATTTCAAGTTTCAAAGGCAAAGTAAAGGTTTCTTTCTTCTCCTTTCACTTCTTAGTTAAGGAGTATAAAGCGAAGCTGTCGGTGGTAAAGCAGTTTAAAATAATAAATTATTACACACGGCCAAAATTGGTTGGTATACACCCTTACGCATGCATGCCAAACATTGCATTGAAAATGATTTCCAAGCCAAAAGTTAATTAAGAAAATTTTGTTAATAAATAATGAAGAACTAATTTTGGCCATGATTTTTCAAATAATTTTGTTTTGGTCTAAAATAACCAGCATATTTTATAAGTCATTATGGATGGCTTGTTTTCATTTCTACAACAATTTTGTAAACAACAACTGGTTGCGTATGAGTGTTGCTGCTGGCTGGTGGCTGAGTTGTGTGTATGAAATAAAATCAATCATACGCATGGTGGTTGGCAGCAGAAGATGGTGTGTGTGCTAAGTGTGTTTTAAAATAATTGAAAATTTACTTTTTTTTAAATTACCACAGGGTGTAGTAGTGGAGAACATTATAATTGGCATGTGAGTTTTATTCGGGTAGAGTGTGTAAAATTATAAATATTGATGGATTGTTGGATTGATATTGAAATGAAATTTAAAACTTATTTACTAAAGCCTCATTAAGTACATATGATGGTAAGTTGTGCTATGAGAAGATAAATGAAATTCCGGGAAATTTGGTTTTTGAATTGAAAAAATTCTTAATTATGTTAACATAAACATACAGTGAGCATCAAAAGAAATTGTACATTAAAGAAAAAATATACATTATTATGACGGAGCATCCGTCTCCATTAGAACGATATGGTTGAGCCAGCACAGCCGCTGGATGTTAATATGCTGCACAACGTCTATGTCGTTGAGGAACTCGTACAGCTCACTGTTCGATCGGATGCGAAAATCATCGCCAACTCTTACTGGACCGAAGATCTTACGCAGTACTTTTCTCTCAAATACTCTCAAGGCTGCTGCATCGGTGCTTAATAGGGTCCATGCCTCTGCTCCATAAAGAAGCACGGGTAGGATGAGCGTCTTGTAGAGTGTTAGTTTTGTCATACGAGAGAGGTCTCTGCTACTCAATTGCCTATTGAGACCATAGTAGCATCTGCGAGGCAAGTGTGATCCTGGGCTTGATCTCCAGACTCCAGGCTGTCTTATAGTCGACAAAAATATAGTGTGTGACGACTTGTTTTTCGTGAGTCTTTACCAGGATTTGGCGCAGTGTGAAGATGTGGTCGATGGTGGACTTGCCAGGTCTGAAGTCGCACTGATAAGGTCCAATCAGTGTTTTGACGATTGGCTTCAGTCGTTCACACAATACGCCTGTAAGAATCTTATATGCGATAGGGAGAAGGCTTATACCCCTGTAGTTGGCACATACTTTCCTCTTGCAATATTTTGTAAATAAGCTGGTTCACGCGCCCTACCAACTCATTACATCCGGTCTTAAACAAGTCATCGGCGAGGCCATCAGGACCTGCCGCTTTATTGTTTTTAAGCCGATAATCGGAATCTCCACGCCATCATCCTCGATCGGGTTCGGAACATCATCTCTAAAGGCGGTATTTGTGTCGTCATCGTCTTGGAGCAGAGTAGAGAAGTGCTTCCTCCACAACCTCAGCACCTGCTGCGGATCTGTTACCAGGTTTCCATTCCCATCTTTGCAGGAAGACTCACCGGGCTTATAACCCTCGGTTAGGTGCTTAACCTTTTGATAGAATTTTCGAGCGTCATTTCTACATGTATACATCTCGACTTCCTCACCCTCACGCCTTTCCTGCTCCCTTTTCTTGAGTCTGAAAAGGCGTTTCTCATCCCTTCTCTTCTCTCTATAGTTCTCGACGGGGCCTTCACTGGACGTAATTAATTTTTTGGTTTCAACAGAAATTTATTCCAAGAAGAGATGAGGAAACAGATATCGACATCAACTGTGAGGAAATATTGGAATAACTGCACTGACATCCATAATTATAAAATTCTTAGCTTCGGCAATAATAGAGTAGAGTTTGCTTTGAAACTGGACTGGAAAAGTTTTTTAACTAATGGTAGTGCTTTCAGTTAGCATGTCTGCAGTAAGCAGCAGAATAAGGTGAAAATATCTGATACAAATACTTTCAGATTCTGCTGTCAGGGAGTCCAATTTATTATCAAAAAACCTTATGTTTACCAGACAGCACTTCTGAGAAAGCTAATTAAGTTTTTCGTTCTTGCAATCAGAGCCATTTAATCGTGATATCTTCACAAAAGATGACATAAAATTGATTTTTAATCCTAGACGTTGATTCAAATCTTATTCTTCTTTGTCGCAATAGATCTTTGAACTCTACGTAGCAATTTTTCATTCCACTTGAAAAATTTAAATTTTATTCTCTTCAAACCGAATACAATAACCTACGTATTCAAGCCTTTCAAGTTGATAAAGATTAACAAATCAAATCAATTTTTTTTTGTTTTTTTTTTTGGTACTTATAAAGGCTGCCAAATGATTGAAACCATTTTTGTTGTCTTTTTTAAAAAAAGACAACTTTACTTTCAACAACTTTCTTTTTTAAAAAAGACAACAAAAATTCCTAGAAAACAAGTGAATTTTCTTGCACATGAAATCAAAGTGAAACATTATAATGAGGTTTTCAAAAAAAGGGGGAAAAAGCACGAAATATTTTCATAAGAAACCTAACAAATCAAAGCGTTAACAGAATTGTTATTAAATTTATGTGTCTTTTTAGATTGAAAAGATATATTTTATCAAGCAAAGAAGAGCAGGCACATCAAGCAAATATCAATAAAATATATGCACAGCAATGGCAGAAGAATCATCATCATCATCGTTTTAATCACAATCCCTTTACTTATGACACCAACACTCATGATTTGCTAACGGCAAACATCAATGCCACCGCCAGAATACGTTCATTAAAGGCGAATGATCATCATGAATACCAACATAATCATCACAATCATAAATACAATGATAATAACGAAAAGACAACTGAAAATAATGGAAATAAATTTCACAATAAATTCATACAACGATTACAAGGACGACAAGGACGACGAGAACAACATACAAGGCAACAGGTTTCCTATTCTCTGCAGAACAATGAAATGTTAAGGCAACGACTGACTGATGATGCAGATTCTGGCAACAGTCAAGGGGAGTTGAAATTGAAAAACTCACTTTTAATGACAGCTGACAACATAAAAGAGAATGTGTTGACAGCAAAACATAACAAACAAATTAAAGGGGCTGCAATGGCTGATGATAACGGCCTGCAATCATATAAAAACCATCACATAAGCAAACATAAGCAGCAGCAGCAGCAAAAGCAACAATTGGTAGGTCAGCTACCCGGCCAATTGAAAAGACGTCAAAAGAAAAACATATTAAATAATCACATTAATAATCATAATCATTATAATAACGATGATGATGATGATGATGATGCTGGCAGTTCCTATGACATTGAAAAACGCAATAAAATTAAACAGCAACCCGCCGCCCAGCATTATAATGCCGAAAATCATCATCAAACGGTGGACAATAGTGACGATAATGACAGCAGCATTATTGCTGTCACACAAGAGCCATCAGAAAACCATTATATGCAGACAACTAATACCATTACCGTTACAAACAGTAACAGTAAAAATCATCTCGAACAACATTTTGGCACAGACAATCATGGTAATACACCCTACAGCTTAAGGCTGCAGGCCGATGCCGAATTAATCGATGAAACCGAAGTTAAAGAGGATTTTCAAGATGTAGCATCACCAACGCCAAGACCTTCACCACCCTCAACATATGACAATAACTACGGCAGCGGAGGAGAGGAGTTTGTAGAGGCCGTTAATCAATTTGACTTGATTTTGGCCGTATTTCAGAAGATTGATGAAAAAACCATCGCTTTGTTGATTGTCATGACCATTTGCGTGTGTGTCTATTCATGTAAGTAATTGCGTTAATGTTTACAATTCACATGTGTGTGAGTATTAATGTACGCATATGTGTGCTTGTGTATTTGTATGTTTGGATATGTGAGTGTGTTAAATAATTCTTAAGGGATATTCATGCAATTTTCACATTTATTGCGTAAAATTGGGGAGGGATTTGTTATAATATTTTAGGGATTATTTCAAGGGAAAATAGGAGAAAAAAATTTGTCAGGTAATGAAAAACAGTCAGAAAAACCATATCTTTTGAAAGAAAAAAGATATAATCTGACAAGTTTGGCCTTATTTAAGATGAGAGAACGAGTAGTACTCTCCGTACTCGCAGTAGTCTAGCAGGTAGTGTGTAAGCTTATTAGATGAGAACTCATAGTTCAAACCCCATGTCAGCTATCTCAAACAACACGAAATAGAAAAAAATATTTCTTGGGCAATTTTCTCTCATCAGATTTCTGGCACAAACTCAGGGGGTAAAATATAATGGTCAATAAAAGTTTCCCAAAAAAAATCTGTTGTTCGCAGTCGCGTTTAAACAGTATGTCCCGCCACTCATGAATAAAATTAACACACACAAATTGGCTGGTGTGAGAATACAGGTTGAAATCCTGGCTAAAGGGTTTTAGTGACCAATTAAATAAAAAATACGTAACTATTCGATATCGTGTGCAAAGTATCTTCTTATTGGGATCTATATGAACTGTTTCACTCCCGAAAGCCAGAATATAAAGCTTTCGGGTTTTAATTTCTATTTTCTTTAATTTCCGTCTATTTACCTAATTTTTTTCTTAAAAGCTGTGCTCGTATCACAATCACACTTCGTGGTATTGAGAATTTGCTTAGTTAGCGTAGTTATATAGGGTGGGACCCTTTAAAGCTTTATTTAAAATTTTTGTTGTAGTGAAGTATAGTCGTCCCACGTAGAAATGAAATATTATTTCATTCATATGGCTGCCGCAGAAGTCGTTGTAGTGTAGTAGGTAGTGTGTTGGCTTATTAGGCGCAAAGCCAGAGTTCTAGCCCCAGGCCAGACATCAAAGACAAAATACAAAAAGTATTTCTTCGGCGACTTCCTCTCAGCAGATTTCTGGCAAAAACTCTGAGTGTAAAATAGAATTGCCATGAAAAAGTTTCTCAAAAATCTGTCGTTCGGAGTCGATTTTAAACTGTAGGTCCCAACACTCATGTATAAAATGAGTGGTGTGAGAAACTAGGTCGTAATCCTGACTGAAGGGTTGTAATGGCCAATTATGTATGTATGTATGTAACACACTACCTACTAGTCTACCGCGACTCATAAAGGTGTTATTCATCCATAACATAACTTCATCACATGATTCCTGAAGACAGAGTTTGTGGAGCCGTCCTTGGAGGAAACATAATAAGGAATTGCTTATGTTGTGTGTGTTAATTTTATCATGAGTGTTGGGACCTACAGTTTAAAGTCGACTCCGAACGACACATTTTTGAGAAACTCTTCATGGCAATTTTATTTACTCTCAGAGTTTTTGCCAGAAATCTGCTGAGAGGAAGTCGCCGAAGAAATATTTTTTGTATTTTGTTTCGATGTCTGGCCTGTGATACGAACCCGGGCCTTACGTCTAATAAAGCCAACACACTACCTACTAGACTACGGCGACTTCAAGTGGAGATAACATACTGAATTTTGTGGTAGAATATAATGACATAAGTATTGCCAGATTCCAAATAACCGAAGGTTCAAGTTTAAACCGATAGATGGCCCACCTGGTATAAGCAGAGCGAACGAAAAAATTTGGAACTACTTCTTGGCTTCCATCTTTGTTTGTGCTTGAAACAAGTGATTACCATCACTTTGCTTCTGCTGCCGCAGGCAATATGTACTGCAATAAATATTGAAAGCCAAAGAGAGAGATAAATGGGTCGCTATACAGTTGTAATCATCTCATCGATCATAAAGGGTCCGCCAAATAAAAATTTAAAATGCTTTAAAAAAACTACTGAATATTTTCTTAAATTTCTTTTTTTATTTAAAAGTACAATCCTTCCGGTTAATAATGGAAAATAATTTCATTCAAACGGCTGCCTCGGCTGGCCATGCAGTAGCCTACACCATTTTGATCTTGGCGGGTATGTAAACAAGCAAAATTGTCGCATTTGGGGCACAGAAAACCCACACGCATACATTGAAAAGCCGACACACCCAAAACGAGTCACTGTTTGGTGCTGATTTTGGTGCAGAGCAGAGGTCAGCAATGAGTATTCAAAACGATGAGTAGACTCGAATCATACTTATAATTTCTGATACTTATACGCATTCACATTTATTTTAATGTCATACTCATACTACTCATACTCAAAGTTTGAAATACTCATGGTACTCGTACTTAACAATACGCACGATGTTATTGATTTGGACTCTCCACGACTCATCGCATACACGAATCACAAAATAAGTATGATTCGCGTACGAACACTACAATACTCACATGAAGATTGTGTGTTTGCTCTCCTTACTGTCTTTGTCTTTTTTGTTTATGTGTCTTTCTTCTCTCTTTGTAAATGCAACAACAACTAAGACTGTAAATTTTGATGAATGATTCGAATCACTCGAATCATTTATAAGTATTATAAGTATTTTTCTAAATTTATGAATCTGAATGAGTAGGCGTGTGAATCAAACATAGTTCGAATGTTATGAGTTTGATGTCAACGTTGTACTCACACTCATCGCAACTTATACTTATAAATCAATGGTGTAGTGAATACGAATGAATCAGAGTAGTTGGATTTCAATACTGTTGACTCACTCATACTCAAAATTGCATGAGTGCTGATGAGTGGCGAAGAAGCGATTCATTGCTGATCTCTGGTGCAGAGGCATAATTGGGCCATATTTTTTCTTCGAAAATGAGCAAGGAGTGGCCGTTACACTCATTGGCGATCGTTATCGGGCCATGTTGAACGAATTTTTGTTCATAAAAATTGAAGAGGAGGATATTGGCAACATTTGGTTTCAACAGGACGGCGCTACATGCCACACAGCCGAAGCTATACTCGATGTTTTGCGCCCTGTTTTTGAAAATCGCATTATCAGCCGCAGAGCTGATGTCGTTTTCCCACCTCGGAGCTGCGATTTGACACCGTTGGACTATTATTTGTGGGGTGCCGTCAAAGATAAGTGTTACGCCGACAGGCCCGAGACAATTGACGCTGTAAAGGACAATATTCGTGAAGCCATTGGTGAAATACAACTGCACACAATCGATAATGTGCTTAAAAATTGGACCGATCGTGTTGGCTACTGCATGGCCAGCCGAGGCAGACATTTGAATGAAATTATTTTCTATTATTAACCGGAAGGATTTCAAATAAAAAAAAGAAATTTGAGAAAATGTTCAGTAGTTTTTTTCAAGCATTTAAAAAAAAAGTTATTTGCGAACCCTTTATGTTTTATAAACAATTCCTTATTATGTGTCCTCCAAGGACGGCTCATGCAGTCTCCGTCTTCAGGAATCATGCGATGAAGTTATGTTATGGATGAATAAGACCTACATGAGTCTCCGTAGCCTAGTAGGTAGTGTGTTTGCTAATTAAATGTGAAGCCGCGGTTCAAACCCCAGGTCAGACTTATCCAACAGAACGAAATTTTAATATTTCTTCGTTGACTTCCGCTCAACAGATTTCTGCCAAAAACCTTCTGAGACTGAATAACATTGTCATGAAAAGTTTCACGCAACTCTGTCGTTCAGAGTCGTCTTTTGAACTGTAGGTCCCACCATTCATGTATAAAATTAACACCCACAACATAAGTGGTATGAGAAGCTAGGTTGTAATCCTGACTTAAGGGTTGAAATGATCAATTATGTAATCGTCTGTGAATCTTTACAAATATTTCTATTAAATGTGCTCAAGTATGTTTGTTGCGTATGTTCTTCTTAGTAATACACTTGCTTTCATTCATTTTTATTTGATTTCTTTGCACATTTAACAAAACAAATCTTCAAATTGTGAATCAAAGTAATAAAAAAATAATCATAATCTCATATTTTGTTTGCCATTAGCATAATAAAATTCTATTTATTTAACGTTTTTTTATATTTTTTTCTCTCCTTCTTTTTTATTTCGATTTTTATGAACACAATCTTTTGCTATCTTTCTTTGCCTTGCAACATTCACTGTGTTTTCCTTTTCTTGTGTGGCTTTATTTTTATTTATTTTACTGTGTGTGTGTGTGCTTTATTTAATAACTTTATTTATTGGAGAATCTTATTTTTCCTCTCTTTTTGTCTCTCTTTCCTCTACTACTACTGATTCTCTTGTTTATCTTGTTTTATTACAGTTTTGCTGTGCATTTTATCAAAGCCAGCCATGAACGAGATCTTTTTGGTTCTGGTGTCGTACGTCATTGTTGGCACATTTGTGGCAATACAAATAGCTGTGGGATATGCAACATTGCCAAGGTAAGTTACGTAACGTAACGGAAGAAAAAATGTCAAGAGATTTAAAGTATATTTATTGGGTATTAAAAAGCTTGCGTATTAAAGTTGCGATATTGAAATATTTCGTTAAAGTTCTGTTTAGAAGTCGATTATCCATGTATAAGGGAGTTTAAGTTGTTTTTCTTTTAGAAGGAAAAAAAAAAGATTAAAATGGAGGAGTTAAATGTATAGAGAAATAAAAAATTTTAAATTAATCACTGTAAATTATGAACATATTTTTATATAAATCGAAATGACCTAATATCGTTTAACAATAAAAACGATAAACAAAAGCTACAGCTACACAAGTGGACAAGTGTGCAAAATACATAAGCAACAATGCTGTCGCTTCAGAATTCTCGAGAAGGCGAGAACAAGAACCTTCCGCATCGAGAACGTTCATCATACTGATTACGCGCGTATATAAAAGGGCAAGACAAGGCCAGCAGTCAGTCAGTTATAATTCAGTCAGCCTTGTATGAAAACGCGTTGCGGTTTGCACGTACAAGTGACATTGCTTGCAAAGAGGTTGTAAGCAGAGAAGATCTAACGAGCAGTAGTTAGTGTTAACGCGGACAGAAGTGTGAAATAGAATATTGTACAAGCAAATTATTGTTGTATCGTTAAATTGTATACGGTGGCACACAAAAGTAGTGTACAGAATAAAGAGAGTTTAAGAGAAAATAAACGCATATTTGTTTTTACTTGGTTTGCAATTAACGAACTCATATTTAAACGTTTTTAAAAAGGTAAAAACGTAACAGTATTCTCAATAAGAAGTGGAAAGTTTGTGAGGATATTCTGGAGAAGTGTTGTCAAAACAAAGAGGGTTTAGTGTACAACCGTAGGTGTTACTTGTTATCCCTACAAATATTTACAAGATATTCGCCGTAGTCTAAAAGGTAGTGTGCTGGCTTAATAGACTTAAGGCCTCGGTTCAAAACCCAAGTCAGATATCTCCAACTAAGCGAAATATGAAAGAATGTTTCTACGGCTATTTCCTCTCAGCAAATTTCTGGCTAAAACTCTGAGAATAAATAGGATTGCCAGTAAAAGTTTCTCAAACATCTGTCGTTCGAAGTCGACTTTAAACTGTAGATCCTCCCACTCGAGTATAAAATTAATACACATGACATAAGTGGTGTGATAAGTCAGGTGGTAATCCTAACTGAAGGGTTGTAGCGATCAATTATGTGTGTATGTGTATGGCTTTAGATGTATGAAATTAACACACACAACATAAGTGGTGTAAGAAACTAGGTCGTAATCCTGACTGTTATTATGTATGTAGTTTTATTATAAATTTCAATTGATAAATTATATTCCTGGGTGCCCTGGTAGTCCAGTGTGTAGTGTGCTTGACCGTTAGCGTGAGGGTGATGGGTTCGCTCTGGTCTGTCACAGAAGGTTACTCAGCTCGTAATAATTATATTATAATTTGTAACTGTATTGTAATTAATAAATAAAAAGAAAAATAAATTCTTTTCCTGGTACACATTAGGGTTTATAGATCGAATTGTATCATTTTTTTCTGAAACCCAGTATTCTCCTTTTCATTTTTATTTTTTTTAAATTCAATATCAGGCTGAAAATTTTTAATTTCTATTACAAAATAATGTTAGTTTGAATAAGGTGACCATATTAAGCGTTGAAGTACTCTGTTCCATTCTGAAAATTGTAAAGTTGATGGGCCTTTCTCGCAAATAATTTTGCTTCGGCTATGAATCGTTTTATTTTCATTTCCATTTAGAGTACTGTATTGGGCTGGAAACTTTCGAAAGGTCATAAGGGCTGGCCTGAGATTTGTTACATAAAGCTGTGACAAAAACGTTGTATGTTGGTCTTTCTGGATCCCAGTATTTTACCTCGCCGCATGTGTATTCTATTGTTACCACTTTTACTTGCCTTTCCATAATATTTTGAGTCTAACTTTTCTACGACTTCATTACAGATTCCGTTGATAAGGTTAAACGAAGTCATGAATGTATGATCGGTTTACTTCAATTTGTGTACTTGACTTGCTACATTCGAGATCGTTTTAAGCCTTAAACAAAAGTTTACAACACCTTAAAAGGAATGAATTTCTATTATGGCTGCATTCCACGTTTCGTATGCATAGATCACTATTTGATTCCGTATTCATTATCAATACATGGGAATTTGTTTTTCTCTCGAAAGTAATTATTTTTCAGATTGAAGGATATAACGGATCATCCATTAATATAAAGAATATAGCTTCGTTCACACAACTTTCTGGCTGGTTTCTAGCTTAGGGAAGTTATGCTTTTAGTGTGCAGCTCGTGTGCTGAACATTTTCTTCATTCATTTCATTTTCTTTTCATTTTTTTCAATTAATTCAGTCAGTATAGGGGCTGCGCTTAACCGTGGCATCACAACAGGTCGCAATGCGTGCTCAAGTGAGCTTTTGGTATCAAAATTGTCTCTCCAACCTAACCTAACTTAATTTAAATTTTTCATGTTCAGTGCTCTCCAAATATCTTATTCATACTGTTGAGCTTTCTGGTATAAGATAAGATAAACTTAACATAAGTTTTTTAGGAAAAATCTACTTTTTAGAAGCTCTTAGTCTTTAGCTAATTTTGTTCAACTTAATTCAACAAAACTATTAAAGTGGTGAATGGTATTGGTGTGGATATTTCTATAGCAAGGTCATCAACAAAACCTGGTCCAACACCTATTGTAATTAGATTAGACATCGTAGTGATCACTATTAGTTTTAATCCCCTGCAATCAGCTTTAGAAAAGTGAGACAAATCGTAGAGAAAGTGGAGAAAATCTTTTTTATGCCTTTGATAGAACAGACTCAATACGAAAATTCTACACGAAAGGAAAATGTTTCCATTATATTTCATATAGATTGGAAGAACTTTGTGACGAAAATGAAAAATCTAGATACTGATATTTTGCTTTTACATCGCTTAACATTAACAAAATAATTAAAAGCTACAAAAACAAAACAATGCAGTAAACAAACTTGTTTACAAATGATCGCACTGCTTGATATAAGAACAAACACGAGCATAAAAAATGGTAAACAAGTAAACAAAAATCTACTAACAACACTACAAGAATAAATGTAAGCAAAATACACAAACATCATTACAATAATAAATACAAACAACGATGTTTAAATTTCTATAGATTTCGAGAAGGCGAAGCCATGAACATTCGCCATGAAGAACATTCATCAGGCTGTTTACTCTGCCATATAAAAGGCAAAACAAAGTAGGCGAGTGAGTTAGTGAAGTTCAGTCAGTCTTGTTTAGAGACGCGGTGTGTTTGAAGAAAGAAATCGTGGTTTGAAGATCTCCGTTATAAAGATGTGTCGAATAATTGTATAGTAATTATTATTGTTTATGCAAAGGGTGCAAAGAGAGGAAGAACAATGAAGAACAATTGTTGTTGTTTACATCAAGTTGTGAACAGTGGCACACAGAATTGTGCGAATAATAAAGAATTTTAATTAAAACTAAACACGAATTTATTTTTATTTTATTTGCAATCCACGAGCTTATATCTTAAGCGTTTTTAAAAGGTAAAAACTTAACAATATGTCGAAGTCGCCGTAGTTTAGTAGGTAGTGTGTTGGCTTATTAGACGTAATACCAGTGTTCGAGCCACAGGCCAGATATCTAGACAAAATACAGAAAGTATTTCTTCGTCGACTTCCTCTCAGCAGATTTCTGGCAAAAACTCTGAGAGTAAATAAAATTGCCATGAAAAAAAGTTTCTCAAAAATCTGTCGTTCGGAGTCGACTTTAAACTGTAGGTTCCACCACTCATGTATACAAATTAACACACACAACATAAGTGGTGTGAGAAACTAGGACGTTGTACAATGGGTCAATTTGACCTCCGGGTACTGTACTTGTCTTAATTGACAAGTACACGTCCTCTAACCTAACCTATCCTAACAATATGTAGATAAGACTCACCCGCTATACATTTGTAAGTAGTTTACTTGATGCCTTGGCTGATATAGCTGGCCACTGACACAAGTCGTAAGTTTTTCTTGTATTATTCAGAAGCCTACTACTACTACTTTTACTAAGAATTAGTTTTGTCTTCTGTAATCAATATGGTGGATAATTCTTAAGCCGAACAGAAGAGGTATCCTGATTGTAACTCATGTGCTTCTAACTATATATGGTTTTCGAATAGATTGCGGGATCTGTAGTTGAAGCTGTAGTTGATTCGCTAGCGATTCAAAAAATAGGAAAAATTTCAATATTTTATTACTGTTAACTTTAACTTGAATATGAAAATTAAGTTAAGTCCACTTATTACAATTTATTAACACTGTTACCTTATTTAGTTTATTAAAATAAATTTTCACTGAATTATGCATATTATTCTTGGGGAATTTATTAATATTTTCTATAACCTAGCAAAAGTAAGTCACTTCATTATTTTAAATCTTTCACTTCATTTTTCTTTTTTTTCTTTCTTTCTTTCTTTCTTCCATGCTCTCTTCCATTTTGGCTGGCGCAGTAAATCATTTAATGGCACCGTATGCAGTGTAATTTTTATTTACATGACATACACCATGTTGCCGCTACGTTTACGAGAATCATTAGTTGGTGGCATTATATTATCTGCCACACAAATCTATACCAGTCTACGCTATGCGGAGAACACCTACCAGTGGCAAGAGGTAAGTTGGTTGTGCTAAAGTAAAGTGTCGTTGAAGAAGCAGACACTCAGTATCCAGCTGTGAAAAATGAAAACTGAAAAGTCCAATGTTGTTGCTCTGACAAAAGAGATCATTAACATCCAGTCCCCCCTTCCTTCCTCAGTAATATTTATTTTTATTTTTGTATTACGAGAGAGAAATTGTTTGGAGTTTATTTTCACAATTTAATGTACTTTTGTTTACTTATTTAGTTGAAAGAAAAAGAAAGTAAAAAACAGAAACAAACAGAAATTTGTTTTTGTTTTAAAAATAAAATAAAAAAGAAACATATTTTTCTGTGAATTTATTTATTTAACTGGCAACGTAACGTAAATTCTGTTTGTTTGCAATGAAAACTTTTACTTTTGCATTCCAAAACTATTGCCGTTTAAATGAAATTGTAAAGTATGCCTCAGACAAAGGCCTCCTCCTCTCCACTAACTTTTGCTAGTTTCTAAATGATTAAAATTATGTACAGAGGAGGTATAAAATTTTTTCTCTGGAATTTGCTAGACAGTCTCACAACTGCAGAAAAGTAAGGTTTTGTTTTCAGTTGAGATTAATTCTCTCCAAAAAAAATAAGATAAACCGTGGACCCTCATCAAATGAAAATAAAATTAATTTTCATTTAAAATTTCAACAGCAAATATAAGTTTAATGAGTTGACCAGCATTCCATTAATAGGCATTGGGTGTGTGTGTGTGCTTAATTAATGGCCAGACTTGAGATAAGAAAAATAAATCTGTATGACAAAGGTTAAGTAAGCATTTTTTATAGTCAATGGCTGAATGGCCTTTTCATTCCATTAAGCGGCCCAAAGCTGTCACAAAGCATTTGCCAAATTTTCTGTTATTTTTTTCTTGGGTTTGTTTCGGTCTCGTTAATCAAGTTTTCCATCCTAGTAGGTGTAGCACTGTTGCAAGTCCAGATTTTTCTGGCATTGTCTAATAATAACTTTCTCTGTGGACATGGATTTGGATACCGGTAGGGAATAGAGATCAGCAATGGATCCTTTTTTCGTTACCCATAAGCACTCATGAAATTTTGCATATAAGTGAGTCAACAATATTGAAATTTAACTATGTACTCGTGAGTCATTCGTACTCACTACAACATTGATTTATAAGTACAGGTTGCAATGGGTATGCGTACAATGCTGACATCAAACTCATACACTTCGGAATATGTTTGATTCATAAGCCTACTCATTTAGATTCATAACTTTAGAAAAATACTCTTATAATACTTAGAAATGATCCGAGTGACTCGTCGAATCATTCATCAAAATTTACAGTCTTAGTTGTTGTTGCATTTACAAAAAAAGTAAAAGACACATAAGCAAAAAAGACAGAGCAGCAAGCAAAGCAAACACGCAACCTCCTAGTAAGTATTTTAGTATTCGTACGCGAATCATACTTCTTTCGTGATTCTTGTACATGCTGAGTTAAGGAGAGTCGAAATCATACGAACATCATACGTGTTGTTAAGTATGAATGTGATGAGTATTTCAAACTTTGAATATGAGTAGAGGTTCCATAATATTAAAATAAGTATGAATGAATATAAGTATCAGAAATTATGGGTATGATTCGATTCTACTTATCTTTTTGAATGAAGATGTAGAAATGCTTGATCTTTCTGTGATAACGACACAATGACCCTTAATTTTGTAAATTAGAAAACAGCGATGAAATTTTTTTTGATTTTCTCTGAGGCTTAAATATGGATTCGTGGTCAAGTGTTTTGGGACTATACAAAGCGATCTCGCCATTGGTATTGATAGCAAATGCTTTATAAAATCAGTTTATAAATGTAGTGAAAAAAAGATTTTTAAAAGCAAGACCATTCCATATGGCCTAATCACTTAAATTCTTTCGATAGGGATCTGGGATTCAAAATTTCAAATTTAACTCTCTCTCTCTCTCTCCGTCAATACATATTTATAAAGCGTCCTGGTTGGTAGCTTTGATACCAAAAAGCTAACTTGAACTCGCATAGTGGCCCGTTGTAATGCCACGGGTAAGCGCAGTTCCCATCCTGGTCAAATTCACTTCAAAGTCTTTGCCTTTTTTATTATCCGAGTACTAAAATAGAATTGCAACCCATTTAGGATTTACTATTTCATCTTTAATTCCTTATCAGTCGCTACTGAGCTATTGAAAAAGCACATTGAATTGAAATTCCTCAAAAGAATTTGTTTTTACCCTCATAGACCATGTTCTTCACTATCAGCATAATTGAGATTTCAAGATTATTACATGGTCGTGTTGAGGTCCTAGAACACTGGACCCACGATCTGTTGCAATACCTTCAATCAACATTTTGCCTCCCTCCAATTCCGTTTGATCTAATAAACTTCAAAGCGCTGTTCGCTGTAAGGAAATCTTCCTGTCTCGTACTTGACCACAGCACTGAAATATATTCTTCGAAATATATTAACGCTGTATAGGTTGCTAGTATTCGTTCTTTTATCACAAAATTTATGAATAGGATTTGAAACGATCCCTATTTCGGCCTACTGTCTTTTGAGACTACAATGCTCTGTCAGATGGCTGACAACTATACTTAAGGCCCTTTTGTGTACTCCAATGCCTCAATAAAATAGTCTTCCATTGTAATTACAGAGCAAAAGATTGAGTTTTGTCCGACCCGTTTCAGTTGTAAAGAGTTTATGTCAGTCTTTGTCTCTATTTTCGCTCACTATACTCTTCTAAAGTCCTCTTACTGCTTCACAAAGCGTGTTTGATTTCAATAGCGAAGTAGTAACTCCCTCGTCGTTAGGTAATCTGCCTGCTTATTCCCACATGACCTGAGAACCAGCAGAGGGTGACGATATTTTTCCTTCCCATTTATCTGAAACTATCCAGGCTTTATCATATTAATCTTCAGTCAAGCTGCCGTCTGCCTATCATACAGTATTGCTACGCCCCGCTCTCTATACACCTTGTTCAAGTTGAACCGATTACATCTTCTGCTTGAAAACTACCTACAAGTTTTCCAATGAGTTTTGAATATTTCACTCTGGTACTTTTTTGTAGGAATCATTGCCTACAAATTTAAAGCATTTCAGAGTCAATTCAATTACAGTCTAAAGCTTGCTTTATTATAACACCACAACAGTCTTAATCGCCCTCGCTTAAGTATTTAAATTCCTATTCAGCTATAAATATGGTAACCTAAGGCCAGCAGATATATTTACCTCAGAGGTTTGCTATTCAATTGAATTAAAAACTTTTCTGCCCCATAGAACTGCTTACAAAACCGTTTAAATTTTGTGACTTACACGCCAATTTAGCCTGTTTAACCATTTTTAAACGAAATCCACATAAAAATGCATTTAAATCCCTCGAATAAAATTTCTAAAAATTCATTCGAGATTCATAAAATTTAAGAGGCCTATGCTTATTTACTCAAAAATAAGCATAAAAACTCATGTTTATTAACAACAAGACAAATACAAATAAAAAAATACCCACACAAATAAGCAGAAAAATAAAAAAAAAATAAAACATTTAACGAAGATATAACAACAACAGCAACAGCAAACAATTCAATTTAATATGAAAAATAAAATTTTATTTCACAAAATATTTCTCATAAAAGATGTTCTTGTCTTTCTCTCATTCGCCCCTCTCTCTGGCTGTTTGTTTGTACGTTTTTTGCCATTTTTATTTCATATATTTTTTTCTGTCTCTCTCTCTTTCTGTTATTGTAGCTGTTTAGCTCTTTAATGGCTTTATTTTTATCCAATCTGACCGGCATTTATACGCATTGGCCAAAGGAGAAGGCTCAACGTAAGGCATTTATTGAAACACGTCAATGTATTGAGGCTCGTTTACGCACGCAAAGAGAAAATCAACAACAGGTAAGAACAATTCATTATTAAAATACCGACAGAGAACGATAAGACGAAGAAGAAAAAGAGGAGAATAATAAAATTCAAAAACAAATGCCATAAAAAACATGCAAACACACATATGTACATATATATAGTAAGAGAGAATAAAAAAGGACAGCACAGTTGTAATAATAATTACAAACAATAAAAACACACTCACACATACACACGCAGCCATGTGTTTGGGAAATAAACGACACATTTATTGTTATACTCTGCTAAGTAGCTCTCTTGTTATTAGCCTCTACGAACAAGGAGTTCGTTTCATTAAGCAATCGGGATATTTTTTAATGCTTTGCGTGAATATTTTAAATGAAAAAAATCATTTCTTCGTTAAGTTCTTGAAAAACTGTTGGTTTAAATACTTTGCATGTGTGTTGTTTTGCATTTGAAAAATCGTTGATCAGAATTGTGTTGTTATGATGAATTGTGTTGTTATATTTGGCAAAGTGATACATACACACATAATTGGTCATTACAACCCTTCAGGCAGGATTACAACTTAGCTTCTTACACCACTTATGTTGTGTGTGTTAATTTTATCCATAACTGACGAGAGCTACAGTTTAAAATCGTCTCCGAACGACAGATTTTTGAAAAACTTTTCTGAGTTTTTGCCAGAAATCTGCTGAGAGGAAGTTACCGAAGAAATTTTTTTTCCATATCGTTGAACCGTTGCTTGACGTCTAATAAGTCAGTATACCTACTAGACTACGTCGACTTTGCATATTGATAGCTCCTGTTTAATTGGCTTTATTTTTAAAAAATATAATTTGTCCTATGTTCTCTATACACATTGCTTGAACACTCGGACCAATGTTTCTTCACTATATTTTGTTCCTTCCAATAGAAAGGAGTTAGTGATGCTTTCAAAGTGGATATCTTTGTGATATGTTTTGGACTGGAGTCAAATCTCTGTTCATCAAGTCGTTCTTTCTGGAATAGAATTCGGAGTACATATCGATTGAGGGAACATTTCATAGCCTAATTAATGGATTCTTAACTGTGGTAACATCGCATGTTAAACTGTGATAACATAATCTGCCCTATGTGGTGTAACTGTTTCCATCCAACTCTCTTAGATGGACAGCTACCTCTTCCTAACTAACATCGCATATTTCAAGCTTGTTCATGTACAAAAGAAAATGCTTTTTGCCAAATGCCACGTGAACTTTATCAGCTAACAAGGCCATCTTGATCTTCTCAGGCTCTGATTAGTCCATAGAAATATTCATGATTATTGTTGTCGTAGCCTAGTCAATATTCTATTGGCGTATTAGACGAGAGCCCGTATTTCAAGTCTTGGCTCGGACATCTCGAATAAAACGAACGATATATGAAAAAAAAAATTTCTTTGGCTATTTTCTCCTAGCAATATCTATGGCGTGACAACGGGCCGCTATGGGTGCTCAAGTGAGCTTTGGGAACCAAAGCTTCCGCTCCAATCTTCCTACCTTCCTTTTTGTAGCCATCTGGCAAAAGTTCTGAGAAAAAAAAAATGTCATGAAAAATTTCTCAAAAAATTTGTCGTTCAGAGTAGACTTTAAACTGAAGGTTCCACCGCTAATGGATAAAACTAACACACACAATATGGGTGGTGTGAGAAACTACGTAGGTTGTAATCCTGATTAAAGGATTCTTATGAAAATTTAAGTAAGTAAGTTGTCTGCTGTGTTGTAGTGGATCTACGTTTCATCTATTGTTACCTTACAATAACACAGCGGTTGAACAGCAATTGAAAACGTGACCCGACTGAGTTAGTGGTGAATAGTAAGCAAATACGGCACCCCTATCTTTTTCAAAGCATTTTAAAGCGCAAGAAATCATTGAAAATTTAAACTACTCAGCCATGTGGGATACCTATGGTATTTTCATTCTCCAGATCCAGAACATTCGACACCTTCCGGATGTATGGTATGCACAAAATTCAAAAAACTTCTTTTTTCCATTAAAATTTATGGTGCAGAGCCCTGGCTAGGTTTGAGTATTGGATTCTTTTAGAAAATAATGTTTATTGAGCACTCGAAATTTTTTTCAAATTTTCTTTTCAAATTTGCTTTCAATTGCTGTCAGATACTAAGTAATTATCGATTTTTTCTCACATTATTAGCTTTGTGAGGATCAATCTTGCGGCGGTAGATGTCAAGACTAATTAGTACAGATTGTTGCAATTTTAAAACTGCAAACTGGTGCAATCTTGTGAACAGTGTTGCAGGCGTTAAGGCTTTGAAATCTTTTTCGATTAGAAAAACGAGGCTCCAACTGAGTTAGGGTACTGGATCGACAAGCAGCGAGTAAAATAAGGCTTCATTTGGATGTCAATGCAATGTACTAGGGTTGGTTAGCTCTGGATATTATAGAAGCACAAAATAAAATCCATGTCTGCCTGGTGAACATTTCAATCACGACTGGTAGCAGTGTTATGCATCAATTGAATGAAAGTTTTTGCTGAAACTCTTGTAAGATCTTCAGGTTTTTATGTGTTGAACATAACATACATAACAACCCTTCAGTTAGGATTACAACCTAGCTTTTCACATCACTCATGTTGTGTGCGTTAATTTTATACATGAGTGGCGGGACATACAGCTTAAAATCGACTACGAACGACAGATTTTTGAGAAACTTTCATGGCAATTTTTATTTACTCTCAGAGGTTTTGCCGGAAAGCTGCTGAGAGGAAGTCGCCGATGAAATATTTCGTTTTGTTGGAGATGTCTGATCTGGGGTTTGAACACGTCTAATAAGCCAACACACTGCCTACTAGACTACCGCGACTTAAAGCTACCAAATTTTCATGCATGGCAGTACTTATTGTAAAATACCTCATCGTATTGAACTTTCTAGAAATTATATACACAGTTCTCATTGAATAGTTAGCCAAGGGTACTGTACAGATCACTTTGTATGATTGTTGACCTTTCTTTTTTAATTTAAATCCACAAGAAGCAACATTTAAAGGAAAAGATTAAAATGACACAAACTGAAGTATTCTTCCAATAAAAAATAAAAATATTTTCTCGCATAAGGTTATAAAATACATGCCAGCCTGTTGAAGTTTTCTTAACTATTTTTCCTAAGAATAAAATTGTTTTCATTTGAAAATTGTATTGTCATGAGTAAGACGATCCTAAATCATCATGATTTGGTATTTATTTCATTCGAAATCAATTCAATTAACATTCCATGAATCCTTTGCTATTTTTCCAATTGTTTTCCAATGTTTTCATTGACCCAAACGAGACCTTTTCTTATCAAATCTTCCATCAATTTATGTGGACTACATACATACATACATAGCATAGAGTAAACACATGATTAAATACAAATAATTTTGATATGATTTCGAAATAATAATTTTATTTAAATAATATATGTACGTATGTATGTACGTATGTACGTATGTATATAAGCACAAATATTATTTGTTTATTCTTTCACTTTATGATGGCAAATGGCAGATACTGTCACAATAACAAAATAAAATAAAATAAATTCAGGCGAAATGAAAATAAAAGAAACATTCTAGCATTTTAAGAAACGGGCCTATTTCATGCTTTTTTCAGTTCAAGCCATTTCAATTGCTTTGTTTGCCTGTTTGTTTTGGTATTTCTTGACAGGGCATCTTTATCTTTTGGCTGTTAAGGGTTAAATTGAAAATAAACATGACCCTTGTCAACGCTATTAAAAAACGAAGAAAAACAAAAATCAACAAAAAAAAATTTTTTATTTAAATATTCACGCTTAAAGTCAAAAATGCTTTTAGTTTTTAAATGTCAAAAAAAAAAAACAAGAATATGACAAGCAATCTATTTTTAAGCAAGTTTTTCTTAGGAAAACAAATCCAATTTGATTGAGTTTTGTAAGAAATACAATAAATAGACATGTATCTCGGACATCTGTTTAAGTATTTCCAAAAAATTTATATTTTCCTTACATTAGACACACTTACATACAGTGAGCATCAAAAGAAACTCTACACTAAGGACAAAATTCTAACAATCATCAAACTCACAATTTTACACTTAAGGAGAGTGCCTGAAAAAATTTAACAATATTTTTTGTGATTTTTTTTCTTGTTTCAATTTTAAAAACTAGCAATGAAATAATTTTAAAATAAAAATGACCGGAATTTATTAATGTATACCTTTTCCGTAATGTACAGTTTCTTTTAAAGCTCACAGTACATAGCCGCCGCAAACTATTTTCAATAATCAGAAGGATATTGCAATTTATTTTTTATATTTCACAGGAAATGAAATATCTTTCCTTTTAAATACAAGGGCATGAAGGCATTTATTTTATCGCATCAGAGTTTTTATTTTTTTCTTCGAAGAGAAAAAATATTTTAAAGGATTTGTTTATTTGAAATGGAAATTTAAAACAATTTCCACAGAATTTGTATAAAGAATTATAGGTTCCAGCAACGAATCTTTAAACTTGGCATTCATTCGTTTTTTTTTTTTTGACATACTAGGGACACTAAGCTAGCCTCTAAGTAGGTAGATAGCTAGGTTGAAGCAGAGCAGACCAACCAAAAGTCTCATGCCTATCGATATATAGCTAAGCCATCATTTAGGCTATTTGTGTGCTCGCCATTAGTAGGACCACCTTAATTTCTATAGACACTTAACGTAACTTTTTCTCATCCACATAAGCCAGCATGTAGGCGTGTTGTGTGCTCACCATTAGCAAGACCGTCTTACTTCCTGTAGGAGGACAGCAGGTTATGTTAAGTTAGAGGACGTGTACTTGTCAATTAAGACAAGTACAGTACCTGGAGGTCGAATTGACCCATTGTACAACGTCCTAGTTTCTCACACGACTTCTGTTGTGTGTGTTAATTTTTATACATGAGTGGTGAGACTCCGATCGGCAGATTTTTGAGAAACTTTTCATGGCAATATTTACTCTCAGAGTTTTTGCCAGAAATCTGCTGAGAAGAAGTCGCCGAAGAAATACTTTTTGTATTTTGTCTTTGATGTCTGGCCTGGGGCTTTACGTCTAATAAGCCAACACACTACCTAATAGACCACGGCGACTTCCTAGAAGGACTGTATCTTGTACAAACTTCTTTAACTTATTCTCATAAACATAAGCCATCATGTTGGATTGTTGAGCGCTCAGCATTACTAATACCGCTTCTCACATCACTTGTGTCGTGTGTGTTAATTTTATACATGAATGGCGGGACCTACAGTTTCGACTCCGAACGACGACTCATGTCGTTTGAATGGAGGAGGATGTTCCAGCGAGACGGGTATTTGATGCGGGGATCTGCGGATGTAGGCGATGAGGACGACCTTGTATGCGTTGGAAGGACCAAATCGAGGAAGCCCTGTCATCGATTGGTGTGACCAACTGGAGTAAGAGCGCAAGAAGCAGCAGAGGCGCCAGAAAGGATGTGTTGGGGCAGGCCGAAATCCGTTAATCGGGTTGTTAATAGCCAATTAAGTATGTAAGTAATCTGTTAAGGGGATATCGCCCAAGAAATACATTCTATACGAAGTCTGTATCTTACACAAACTTCTTTAACTTCTCCCAGTCCACTCCTCTGAGATGCGTTATGTCTGGTATGGAGTCATCCCCAAAATATTGGAATCTTTACGAAAACTGGGCAGCGATTCAATGGGTTCGCCGCAAGTCCTTCATTCATCATTTTCCACTACGCCAGTACGATTCCAATGTACATGTAAGGCGGAGAGTCCCGTGAGGTTACCTTACATACATAATTGGTCACTACAACACTTCGGATAGGATTACAACTTAGCTTCTCACACCACTTATGTTGTGTGTGTTAATTTTATACATGAGTGGCGGGACCTACAGTTTAAAGTCGACTCCGAACAACAGATTTTTTTTTGTGAAACTTTTAATGGCAATTTTTATTTACTCTTCGAATTTTTACCAGAAATCTGCTGACTAAGAAATATTTTTTTAAATTTCGTTTTGTTGGATATGGCTGGCCTGGGTTTTGAACGGATGCTCCGCGTCTAATAAGCTAACACATTACCTACTATACCACGGCGACTCCCAACGACAATTTTTTTTTTTTTTGATAAACTTTTCATTTACTCCCAGAATTTTTGCCAGAAATCTACTGAGAGGAAGGCGCCGAAGAAATATTTTTTCATACTTCGTTTTGTTGGAAATGTCTGGCCTGATTTTTGAACCGTGGCCTCAATTCCAATAAGCCAAGACACTGCCTCCTAAACTGCGGCGACTTAAGGTCGCTCTTAATAAGTTATAAAATGCTCATGGTTGTCTCATTATTAGTATCGCCCCTAAGAGTTTTTGTAATTCGTCCTTCGGTGTCTGTGTTCCACAATTGGTGAAGTGATTTCTCCGCCCAGTTTCTCAAGTTGTTCGTTAATGCACTGAAAGTCATTGGGTTATCCAAGCTTATGGTATGTAAAACTCTGCCTCCGTAAGCAAGAATATATGCTTCCTCATTTCTATGGCATGTAATACTCCGGACCTCTAAGCCAGAATATATGCTTCCTCATTTCCAAGGACTCCATGAGGGCTAGGAATTTATGTAATCCGTTCTGTTCCATGCCTGGAGCAATTCTAATTTGCCTTTTTATACTTCAGGATGGTTTTCAATCCCATATCTTTAAAGTTGTCGCCTGCCAGTTGTAAGAGTTCGTTTATTATTCATCTTTTTGATGTAACATTCAAGTCTTTGCGTAAACGTACTTCTGTGATTGATGAAGAAATTTACGATAAAATTGTTACGTGTATTAAATTTTTTCCCTACTTCTGCTGTGATTGGAAATTATCCTTTGAAAAAAAAAAGAGAGAAACGACATCTTTCTTTTTAAATGCCTCCATGTTTTTATTTGATCCACTCAAGTGCCTTAAAAACTCACACACCTTTTTATTGTCAAGAAATTCGATTACGGAATACAACATCCATATTCAATCGTAACAGCAAGTGGCACAATAAAAAACAAAAACGAGTGTCTATTTTTGTGTACAAAACATAATAAATTTATTTATTTATTTATTTTCCCATTTATTTTCATATTTTTTGTATGAAAACACACTGAAATAATTGAATATCCTAAAAACAAACACATACACACGCAATAAATCAAAATCAAAATTTTTTATTCATCATGTATTATCAAGATCAAGTACTTGTACTTGTACATTAAATTGGTGTTGAAAGCAGGCAAAAAACGAAACAGACAGAAAACAGACAACTTCACTTCAAAATGTACTCATAAAACAAAACAAAACACAACACAACGAAAAATAAAAATGAAAAAATTAAATTTCATACATCATATCACACATGTTGTTAACGAAGAATAATGGCCCAAAGCCAATAACAATGTTCATCTAATCATCAGAACAATGCGAGTACATCACAAACAGATACATTTAATACCGTTAATATCGTTTAATAAAATATACTCGCACACATACACTGTAAGTATCAGTTTGCTGAATGTAGGTTCTGATAACCCTCATATGGTTTTTAGGGCTACTTTAGGCTAAGCAAGGAATTAAGAACTGTTACTATCCTTCCAGTCTAAAAGATACTGCATAGGCTATTGTCCTAATGCAATTACATAAACCAATCTACTAATCTAGGACCTTTGGGTCAAACACTATCCAGCCTTTTGTGATTTACAATTTAAGTGCCCTCTGTGTCGAGACCAGGACTTTCACAGAGTATATGTCCTGAGCTGTCAGTGCTTCTTTTACAAAATCGACAGTTTAATGTTCAGCTGTTCATTTGTATACTAAATAGTTTTATTGTAGGAATCTCTAATGCCGGGTAGCTATCAATATCCTTTGCTTTTAATTTAAGTGCCCTTGTTGTTATCTGTAGCCTATAAATATTCGCCAAAATAACGAACCTCACCAGTCACATAAGGTTCAGTAAATAGATTACCTAGTAAATTTGACATTCATTCTTGACAGTCTAGGGACACTGTGCTAGGCTCTAGGTAGATAGGTAGGTTGGCTGAAGTAGAAAAGACCAACCAAGAGTTTCAGCCATCTTGTAGGCTTGTTAGCAGAACCGTCTTACTTTCTATACGAAGACTGTATCTTGTACAAACTTACTTAACTTCTTCCAATACACTTCTCTGAGAGGAGTCTGCATAGTGTCATGCCCAATATTTATTGGTATCTTGAGCTTATGAAAGCTGGGCAATTAAATAAAAATTGTACCATCATGTCGCAGATTAACCGGCGAAATTCTTCTATTGCCTATTTTCATTAGGAATCTGTCTGCCATCTTTCTGTTCCAATTCATATATGATAGGTAGACTGAAGGGGAGAAAATCTGGATAGCAGCAAGCATTGTACGCTCACCATTTACGGTTACCAACCATAATTCTTACAGAAAGCCTGTATCTTGTACAAACATCTTTAGATTCTTCAAAGATGACATGAGATCTGCTATACATCGTTACAAACGTTGGAAATAATATTTAAATGTTGCATCGTATTGATGTATTCCCCACCTGCACTGCGAATGATAATTTTCCACCACACCAATACGGTTCGGGTAGAAGGCGAATTATCCCGTGAGTACGCTGATTAGTGTCTTTAAACTGTCCTCATTCAATCTTAAAATACTCAAGGTTTTTCCCTCATCAGCCTCGTCATAAAATATCGTTGAATTCTTTCTACTGTGTCGTGTATAATATGATATAATAACAGTCGATGCGACGTTTCTGCCCACTTTCTTCAGCCTGGTTTAAAATGCACTAACTGGCATTGTGTTATCCTTCTTTATATATTTTAAAACTCTGGCTCTATTTGCCAGAAAATTCACTTCCGATTACTTCCTGATGACTAGGCACCTTTACCATGCCATTCCTGAAACAATCTCCGAATATTCAAAATTCCTACACCTCAAATATTCGAAATTATCACTTGTCCAGTTTCCATGTCCTTCCGCTTTAAAAACCTTATTATAATCAAGCAGTATTTATTGCTTTGCGGTTCTCATATATAGAGAACAAGTCATATACACAAGTTTTGAATTATGTGCGTTACAACAGGTTGCCACGGATATTTTTGCCATGGATTTGTTTGACCAACATCTTATATAAGAATAATACAATTATTCGCGATTGAAATGTTAGATATCAAACGGAGTCCAGTATACCAATTACAGTGGTGTAATTTGTAGGTTTGGATGATCCATCCCCCATAGCCTGAACACTCTAAGTGACAACGTAATCTCCGTCTCAAATAGAACCCGTTTCTCTATCAGTGGGGCAAAATGTGTGATTTTCAAAGCTTTTCTAGGTGATCTTATCCCTAATATATAACATCCACATATTGGCCATTACAACCTTTTAGTCCAGATTACGGCTTATCTTTTAACATTACCCATGTTGCGTATGTTAATTTTTATCCATGTGAACTCTAGTTGCACTTCAACAACGAACGATCAGATCCGATTACAGTTTTCATGGGAATTAGTTACTCTCAGAGATTTTGGCAAAAAACCATTTTGTCTAAGGTCAAAAGAAACTCTTAAACCACGTTTCGAGTAACGAACACACATTGTGTTCCACACTGATCAAGCCGATGTGTATGTTTTACAATTGAATTTAGAGGAGTTTAAGAACACTTTACTTAAGGAATCGGATGTATTGGACTATAATACTGTTGACGTTATCGAAATGTATCGTAAATATAGAATGTGGCGCACTTTTTGAATAATTGCGGTCTCTAAGGAATGATATTGTTACGTTTTTACTTTTAAAGAACGTTTATAATATGAGTTCGTAGATTGCAAATAAAATAAAAATAAATGTGTGTTTAGTTTGAATTAAAATTCTTTATTATTCGCACAATTCTGCATGCCACTGTTCACAACTTAATGTAAACAACAACAATTGCTTTGTTTGTTATTTCTCTTTGCACTCTTTTGAATAAAAAATAACAATTACTAGTCAATTGTTCGACAGATCTTTGTAACGGAGATCTTCAAACCAAGAATATTCTCTTCAAACATACCGTGTCTTCACAAAAGACTGACTTAACTTTTACTGACTCAGTTGCCTGCTTTGCCTTGCCTTTTATATGGCAACGTAAACAGTCTGATAAATGTTCTTGTAGGCGAATGTTCGTGACTTCGCCTTCTCGAAATCTCTATAAATGCAAACATCGTTGTTTACATTCATTATTGTTGTTTGTGTATTTTGTTTACATTTGTTCTTGTCGTTTTTGACATTTATTTATACTGGTGTTTGTTGTTATATTACGCAGTGCGATAATTTGTAAACAAGTTCATTGTTTTTGTAGCTTTTGTTTATAATTTTAATGTTAAACGATGTAAAAGCAAAACACCAGCATCTAGATTTTTAAAATTTTGTAACAATAATTTAGTTTTCTAGATAAGAAGTTAAGTGTCTGCTCATGGACAAGGACCTTAATTTGATTTGTAAATTCTGTCCTTATTCCTTTAATGCAGAGTATAAAATCACAACGATACGAACACATTTATTTATTATCATAAATACATTGAACACACATACATATGCTCTCACAATACATTATATACAGTAACAAGTCGGTAATAAGTTTAACAAATTTAATAATTGAACACTTTACTTATATTGTTGTTGTTTAATAACTTCTCTCCTTCATTTTCTTTTTTCCTTTAAATTTTTTTTCGTTGTGTTTTGTCTCTCCCGTATTCTTTGTATCTTAAAACCATGTCTGCAACCTTGAACATCTTTTAAAAAAAACATTTCCATGGTTTTTCATTAACAACAACAACAACTACAAACTACAACAACAATGAAAAAAACAAAAAATGAAAAAAAAACCATAAAACAATTACTGTCTATGACGGTGCGGTGGATATGTGGATATGGATGTGGTGGTGGGTATAATTCTGTGGTCATGACTGTATATGTGTGTGTATGTGATGCTGTACTGCTGCCATGGGAATACAACAACAACCGTAAATAGGAGCGTCTTTTATTGTCGGTATTACCGCGCCACGTTGCCATGGAAATGAAAGATGATATCGCAGGTCAGCCGCGTGATACACAATTTCACAAGATTTATATTCAACGGCATGAAAATGTCAGGTGAGTGTAGAGAAGAACATTTTTAAAATCATAAAATCTTTTTCGTTTTTTTTTCTCTTTTTATATTTTTCTTATTAAGATTACTTATTGTATTTATTTATTATTTATGCTGTATTTATTTAATATGAAAGGCAGAAATACGGCTCCTTGTTTTTAAACACGTTTAAAGTAAATGGACCCGTGAAGGGAAGTCAAGCGTATTAAATATTATAATTGATGGCAGTATATTGGGTTTGTTGTAAGGTTTGTAAGAAACATATGGAAAATTTGCTTTAAATTGATTTACTGGACAAAGGTTCCTAGTTCAAAGCTCAACTTTGATATCTAGAAAGAGAAATCTACCAAAAAATATTGTTTTTTCCAACCCTTTTTCAGCTGTCTTCGGGAGAAGCTCTTAGAGCAACTGATTGCTATGAAAATATTTCTCTAATCCAACTATCGAAATATCCCGCCACTTAAATAGGAAATGGACCACTAGTGCTCCATTACAAGATCCAAATTGAATTACAAAACTTTAAGAAAACTTACAGTAGCTGCTAAAGATCACCATGCGACGGTAGTAAAACTGAAATTTATGGTGAATTGATCGTAGTTCTTTCCATCTTGGTGGGTACTTTAATATGCAAAGTTGCCGTATTTGTGGCTTAGGAAACACACACGTGGTCTTACACAAGCCAATGCACCCATTACGACTGACTGTTTGGTGCGGCTTGTGGAGCGGAGACATCTTGGCTCATATTTCTTTGAAAATGAGGACGACACAACCATTACAGTCAATGGAGGCACTTATCGCATCATGATAACCATTATTTTGAATCCGCTCTTCATGGTATTCATGTGAACGATGTTTGGTTTCAACAGGATACTGCAACTTGCCACATATCACATGCCAAAATCGAATTAATGCGTCAAATGTTTGATGAACGTTTAATTAACCATGCAAACGACTCTACACTGAAATATAGACAACAATTAATCAGCGAAAGTCTCTCTTATAAATAATACGAGTATACGTAAAGCAGGCCTTATAGGCTGTAGTAATTTTATGCATTTAAAGCATACTTTAAGGCAATTGGCCGCAAAGAACTTAAGATTTAACACCGTTGGACAATTTTCAGTGGGGGGCGCCGTTAAAGAAAAGTGTTATAACGACAAACCAGAGGCAATTGAGCAGTTGAAGGCTAGAGAAGGCCCGAGATTGATCCGATCGAATGGGATACTGTGAGGCTAGCTGTGGCAGCCATATGAATGGCAATTGTACTTAAAATTTGCCATAATTTCAAAGCATTTTTGTTTTATTTTAGTTTTAAATGTAAACTTTTAAATGGCCCATGACATATACATACATATGTATACTGTAGAGTATTATAAAGTCGTACTAGACCTGTTGTAAATTTTTCTTTCTTCTTTTTAAGCCATTCGCCGGAGCCGAATGTCGAATGAAATTTCATTTTCAAATAAATATTTATAAGATTGATGGCCTAAGATTATGTGTTTAAACTGTTGCCGAAGGTTCTTCACTTTATTTTTTTTGTATTTTATTGCTCTTGAGTCCTGTGAAAGATAAAATTATTCCAGGTAATTTTTCTAAAAATATGTCAGCCTACATACACACTCTCCTACCTAATATGGTTTTCTTAGTGATAAATTGAGGGAAGAAAACATTAAAATAATGTATCGTTACAGTAAAATCCGAATTTTATATTCATTTTAAATCAACTTTACTTCATATTTGATGAGCTGAACATCATCTCTTATGTCTTCTTGGAAGACAGTAGGTGGGTGATATAATATTAATCAAAAAAAAAAAAGAAAATTAAACAGGGACAAATCACTTTACTTCCGTTGAGCACATTTCGTTGTCTTAATACAAAAAAAAAAAAAAAAAAAGATTTCACTTTCTATCTGCAAGAGACCAAGAAGTTGAACCAAGGACTTTAAAGATCCAAGTTAAATGTAAGAAATGTATTGCAGTTTTGCTACAAAAATTCCTCAACAAGACTTGTCCGTTAATCACAGAAGTATGATTGACAAATTTTGAATCAAGTGCTATAACTGTATCTCCAGTTCAATGGAGAACATTCTTAAGAAAGATAAAAATTGAACCTGAACTCCCCTAACGCGATCCTAGATAACAATTCTCGTACATTGAATATAATGAGACGCCTACAGCAAAAATTGATACGAGATCAAGTGAAGTAACGAATGGAATCAAAGGCACTGTATTTGGGGAAAAGCAGAGTATTATTTTGAATTGTCTGGAAATAACTAGAGCCACAATCATCCTCCCACCAAATCGTTAAAATGGACAGCATCACCTTTTGGAGTATAAAGAATGAAAATCGTACGGCCTATCGCTGAGTAGATTGTTTTCGTTTTCAGTTCCTTTAGTGACTCTTAGAACTATAGGATCAAATAGACCCATCTTACCTGGTTTCCTCTCCAGTTTCGTTAATCAATGATTTTCCACCATGTGATTTAATGACTGTAACAGCTTATAGGATGACGACCCTGTGAAAATATGTTTCGTTTTTATGTTAGTTGTTGGATCATGATCATTGTCTTTCCCACGTGTTGACATTATCTGACACTGCCATTGTGGTCGTGGAAGGTCAAGAGGCTTTTTGAAGCAATTACTTGAAGATGTAACAAAATATCGCAGTGAAAATCGTTTGCATACTCCTGTATTGAACCAGGGAAGTCTTGAGTTTGTAGTCAATCGTTTTAAGTGGTATTATGGTCACCCCTCTTAGTCAACGTTAAGTTAGTCAGGAACTTGTCATATTGAAGGACTAATAACAGCGTCATATTAGGCAGAGACAAGGGAAAATAGAGTTACTTGGTCCTAGATCATGTGGGAAATCGCCACAATGAGCAGGCAGATGATCTTGCAAGATCAGGCAGATGATCTTGATACTGAGAA
Organism: Sarcophaga subvicina; assembly: GCA_936449025.2. Classification (NCBI taxonomy): domain Eukaryota; kingdom Metazoa; phylum Arthropoda; class Insecta; order Diptera; family Sarcophagidae; genus Sarcophaga; species Sarcophaga subvicina. Next base: position 106,614,298 of record OW388083.2, on the reverse strand, counting down.
GATTGTATACCTGAAAAAAAAAGAGAGGCAATAACCCTACTAAAATAAATTTTTTTTTTTAAATTAAAATAAGAGAAGATTTGAATCACAGACTGGTCTTTTGAGAGGACACTGTAGTTACAATGTACACTTATTTAGAGCGGCGATCGTCTCAAAGCCAACATGTAGATGGTGTGGTGACGAGAATGATTCAGCAAAACAAATGATATAAGGTGCTGGGCAAGAAATTTATTTTCTTAACACAGCACAGGATCCTAAAAGTTTGTCAGGGTAATAGGCTTGGAAGAGACATTGTTGATATACCCTCTAATGTTTGAGGGGAGTACAGTGGGTTGTGTTGTAGCAGTAGTATGACAGCTCTTCACGACAAAATAAAAAAAAAATAATTGGCGTGGACAGTATTAGTGCTAAGGGACTAGTTTTTGTTGAAATCCATAAAAATTCGTTTAGCTGGAGATTAAACGTGGATACCGGGCATTGTTAACGAGTTTGTTTAGTTTAATGACTACAAGGCAAATACATTCAAATAGCATTTTCCGTAACCCTTTTACTGAGAAAGAAAAATCGTTACAAGAATAAAAAATTACAACCAAGGCCTGAATATTTTGGTCCAGGAAAACAAATTTCTATCAAGCTTTGCTATGTATTTTTCAGGGTGTGAAATATGAAAAATGATTCATACATGGTGCTAGTAGATTATGTGATATGTACTCATTAAAAGAGCAAGCTATTGGGCGGGATTAAATAACTTTGGGGCTTCTTCGATTTTCTGAGTTTCTATCTTACGATAAACTTCGTTGTTGTATAGCAAAATGTACAGTGGGTCTAGATCAACAACTTTTTCAAGTGGAAACTTCATTGCAAAATTAACACAAAAAATGAATTCTCGGGTTGTAAAAACCTTCAGTTTCAAATGTATTTCGTCGAATCCCATATCAGTTTCGGAAACCATAATGCAAAGTCACGTTCATTACCATAAATATCATAGTTTAGGCCAAACTGATCTTCAGATCATATTTTATACGAGTTAAATATATCTTCTCTATAAAGCTACAAATCTTTAAGACGTTCACGCCGGTGTGTACCACGGTTGGCCCGCACTAGACTGCATTATCGGGCAATGGCATACCACCGGTGGTACGATGATGCTACAACACGATACGTAATACGAAGTATTTAGCTCTTTAATACTTCGACTGCAGAAGAAAATATGTGAGAGTACGTCACAATAGAGCGAAAAGCATTAAAACGCAGCCGCCAGTAGGCGACAATCAGGAATTAAAGCGCCGGCGTGAGAGCGTTAATGATTTTAGCTGACTTACGAAACAACTTATTCCCCTAACCAATAATGAAACCATTATTTCTTATTCAATCATTACTTGCATAAAGAGATTATTTAATATTTAATGCCTTCATTGATTTATTCTTAGGCCGCTTTGTCTTTGGGTCTACAAATAAAATATTTTTAAGCCCCTTTGTGGTCGTAATGCTTTTAAAAGATTCAATGTTTGTTGTAGTAAAAATTTGCTGGTAGTAAAAATTATTTATTCTTGCAACATTTACCTGCCACGTTGTTGATTTAAAAGTGAATTTCAGGGTAAAGAAGGGGAAAAGTTTTCGCGAAATTCTTCACTTTTAATGCCATCAGTTTTATGTTTGATTTTTATGGTCTCTCCTTGTAGTCTGTGGTAGTCTGTTGCATATTTTTTTTTTGTTGGTTTTTTCCATGTTTTTCCTCTTTTTTATATTTCCCTGCGCTGTTGATTTTACAACTTGTTGATGACAATTTCGTGTTTTCGTGCGTTTCGTTTCGAAAGTTGTTTGTGGAGAAAACGATTCTTGTTTTCTGTTAACGATTTTATTATACACGGTATAAAGATACGTACACATCCTTTTTATTTTTCCTGTTTCTTCGTTTCAAGAAACGTACGTATTTTTCCATTTCTTTTCTTGTCTGTTCATCCGTTTGTGTTGGCATTAAATTACTTTTAAATGAGGCGTGCTGCATAGTAATGCGGTTGTATTCACTACTTCTCTATCCATACAGAGCGAAAATAACAAAATTCTGTGGCTTTCTATTGTTCAACATGTTGTTCCGAGAAAAGTATGCTCCTTGCTGTGGTTTCTGGCCAAACACCAGTCATTAGTAGACACGCACGCACATTCTTTATGAATTTTCTTTTCTTTTTGTTTTGTTAAGATTTTCTTATTAAAGCTTTAAATTCCGTATTCCTTAGCAAGTTAATGGTTGCCACATAAAGAAGATGAATTTTGAAAATTTAAAACAAAAGACCCGTTTAAAAACAAGGTAGAAAATTTGTTAGAAAATCAAAAAAAAAAAATATTTTCGCCAAGAATCCTTTGAATAATCTCATTGCCATCATTAAAACACGTGTCCTTTAAACTATTTTCAACAAAAATTTCCAGGGAAAAGTAAAATAATTAATTAATTAATTCATTAACTTACCCACATATGCACAGTGTACAGCAAAAGTCTTAGTACGGCAATATATTTTGACAAAAAAATAAAATCCCCACAGCCTTAATACTCTTGCACAAAGCGCCGATATGACTTCAAGAGTGTATTTAAAAGATCATTTAAAAGAACTGTTCGGTAATCGCTAAACCTCAAACAAAAGTCAACCGAAAAACTTGCCTATTGTGCCACCAGAAAACACTAAACAAAACGTATACATTCCATTCCAAATGGCGAAAATAGAGTGCTTGACCTTGGGGGTACCTATGAAGTCATCTGAAACTTTTCCTTATTTTTCTTTTGTTTTATGAAAAACATAAAAAAATTGTTTGTTTTATATCGGGTCCGCCATCTAACGTTTTTTTTCAACTAGTGCTTATTCGTGAATGGTAACACTTAGCTCATGTCTGATTTGACAGATAATTAGTTTTATCCTTCCGCTGAACGAATATGGTTGAGGAATACGCTAGCAGAATGTGTGCGGTAATTGCGTACGGATTTTGGAAGAAGAGAAGCATAAAGACCTTGGTATGACACCATACAAAGTCCAAATGGTTCAGGAGTTGAAGCCAATTGATCATCCAATGCGTTTTCGATTCGCTAAGTGGGCCTGCGATCGACTTAGAGAAGATACCGATTTTGGCAAAAAAATCATCTTTTCAAATGAAGCTCATTTCGATCTTGGCGGGTGTGTAAACAAGCAAGATTGTCGCATTTGGGGCACAGAAAATCCACACGCTTACATTGAAAAGCCGACGCACCCAAAACGAGTCACTGTTTGGTGCGGATTTTGGTCCAGAGGCATAATTGGGCCATTTTTCTTTGAAAATGAGCACGGAGTCAATGGCGATCGTTATCGGGCCATGTTGAACGAATTTTGTTCACAAAAATTGAAGAGGAGGAGGATTGGCAACATTTGGTTTCAACAGGACGGCGCTACGTGCCACACAGTCGAAGCTACACTCTATGTTTTGCGCCCTGTTTTTGAAGATCGCATAATCAGCCGCAGAGCTGATGTCGTTTGGCCACCTCGGAGCTGTGATATGACACCGTTGGACTATTATTTGTGGGGTGCCGTCAAAGATAAGTGTTACGTTGACAAGGCAGAGACAATTGACGCTTTAATGGACAATATTCGTGGAGCCATTGGTGAAATACAGGTGCACACAACCGATAATGTGCTTAAAAATTGGACCGATCGTGTAGGCTACTGCATGGCCAGCCGAGACAGCCATTTCAATGGAATTATTTTCCATTATTACCCGGAAGGATTGTACTTTCAAATAAAAAACGAAATTTGAAAAAATATTCAGCAGTTTTTTTTAAAGCATTTTCAAAAAAAAAAAGTTATTTGGCGGACCCTTTATTAAAACAGAAGTAAATTAATAAAATAAACATATAAACTATAAACTTTTATACAAACTTTTGGTTAAAATTAATGAAATTGGCAAAAGAAAAATATATTGCCGTACTAAGACTTTTGCTGTCCACTGTATGTACGTCATCTCCAATTTTCACATTCAAAACATGCATTGCATTCGCAATACATCCATTAAAAGGCAAATAAAAATTCACTATTCTGTTAATTAATTACACAAAATACATACATATTTGGCCATTACAGCACTTCAGTCAGGAAGTAGTTTCTCACACCACTTATGTTGTGTGTGTTATATTTTATACATAAGTGGCGGCACCTACAGTTTAAAGTCGACTCCGAACTACAGACTTTTGAGAAACTGAGCATGGAAATTTAATTTTACTCTCAGAGTTTTTGCCAGATATCTGGCGGGAGGAAGTAGTCGAAGAAATATTTTTTCATATTTTCGTTTTGATGTCTGACCTGGAGTTTGAACCATGGCCTTACGTCTAATAAGCCAACACACTATCAACATACTACGACATCAGACAAATATCAAAAGAATAAAATAAAATTAAAAACTTCCACATGCAAATAAATGAAATGAAAACCATAGCAGCTGCTGTATATTTAATTCATTAACTTTCCCACTGTATGTACATCGTCTCCAATTTCCCCATTCAAAACCCTCTTGTGCAACCAGCATTGCATTCATGTTGTACATCCATTAAATGGCAAACAAATCTCCACTGTTCTGTTCATTAATTACACAAAAACACATCACAATTATTTAAAAAAAAACATCACATTGCATGGCATTATCATCATCACATCACATCACATCATCTCTCATTTTCTTATAATTTGTTTGGGGGTGTTTGAAATCCCATTAAAGTTGAAATCGCTTGTTTTTCCTCACTCATCTCTTTAAAAATAAATTGCAAGTATGTATGTATGTATGCTACAATAAACTTCAATGGGATATCTACTAATAAAAAATGCTATTTTAATTTGCTATTTTAAGCTGCTATTTTTAAGCTGCTTTAAATCCTTATTTTTTTGTTTTTGTTTGTCAATGAGACACTTAATCCCAGAGATTATGTATATTTTCAATTTATTTACGTTCTACTTCCACTGTTTCTTTTTGGAATAAGATTTTAAAGACTTTCTTTTGCAAACAGTAACTTAAAGTGTAATTTTTTTTTATTGTTTCGTCTTTAATTTTAGCATTTTATTTGCCGATATTTGCGGCTTTACTAGCCTCTCGGATCAATGTACAGCCGAGGAATTGGTGCGTCTGTTAAATGAGTTGTTTGCCAGGTAAGCAATGATATTGAAAATACAATTTGAAATATTTTATCAAGTGGCTTATAATACAGGAAAGATAGGGATAAAAATATGGTCCTGTATTTGCAAATTGATTGGCATTATCTTACATATGTACTAAAGTTCGTAGCATTAACAAATGTTTACATATTTCTTTTGTGAGAAAAAGGAATGAAACATTTTTGAAAATCTTTTGTATAAAAATGAATGTGTGTTTATTTTTGTGGGTTTGTTTGTTTGTTTGAAGTCTATAGATGGCTAAACGGCTGGACCGATTCTCTTGAAACTATAGGAACTATAGGATACTTTTTATTTTAAAACTTCAAGTAGGCGAGGTGCCACGCCCACATACCCAATAAGTATTTAATGTCGGATATCTCATAAACTGCGGCAGCTGGAGTCCTCAAATTTTGTATGGATGACTTTGTGGGCGTGTCACCTCCCATAGTCTATATATATATAAAAATGAATGTTTGTTTGTATGTACCTTATAGAATCGTAAACTATGCATATGATCATGTTATTATCTTTAGCAAAGTTGTTGCGCATGAGCCGACGAAAGTTTCTAAGTTGGTATGACCAATATCTGATAGGTGGCGACACTGAAAATTACTTAAAATAAATTAAATCGTAAACTGTGCATTCTTTAACAAAGTTGTTGCGCACGAGCCGACGAAGGTTTCTAAATTGATATGACCAATTTCCTACAGGTGGTGCCACTGAAAATTACTCAAAATGAATTAAATCGTTTTGAAGTCGCCGTAGTCTAGTAGATAGTGTGTTGGCTTAGCCAGGGTTCGAGCCCCAGGCCAGACATCAAGGCAAAATACAAAAAGTATTTCTTCGTCGACTTCCTCTCAGCAGATTTCTGACAAAAATTCTGAGAGTAAATAAAATTGCCATGAAAAGTTTCTCAAAAGTCTGTCGTTCGGAGTCGACATTAAACTGTAGGTCCCAGCACTCATGTATAAAATTAACACACACAACATAAGTGGTGTGAGAAACTAGGACGTTGTACAGTGGGTCAATTCGACCTCCGGGTACTGTACTTGTTTTAATTGACAAGTACACGTCCTCTAACCTAACCTAACCTAATTAAATCGTAAACTGTGCATTCTTTAACAAAGTTGTTGCGCATGAGTCGACAGAGGTTGGTGCAATTCATTTCCGATGGATGGCGTCACTGAAAATTATTCAAATTGAATGACAAGCAATTGGTCGACCTACATCTCAAGCACGGAAGAAAAGAGCATTACGAGCCTCAGAATCAGACGAGCATTGAGACTGGAAAATCTTCGAGTATATGCCGCTGAGACCAACAATGAGAAGTTAGATTAGAAACTGATCGAATGCGTACGACTCAGGCCCGTTCATCTGAATCATCAGGACAACGGGAAACAAAATCAATAAAATGTTTCAAAATTAATTTGGACATTTGTGTCATGTCTTTCCTTCAAATTTATTTTAGTTGGTGGCGCAGCAACACGCTCAGGTTAAAGCTAGTAATTCTATAAAGAAACGATGACTCTCATGTTCAATTTTCTACGTAGAAAGTGGCTCAATCATACTTGCGGGAAGTATGCTGTTTTTCAGCAGTTTTAAAGATTTTCCATCATGAAAAAAGTTATGATAACATTTGGACAGAATTGAAGAATATTTCATTGTTAATTTTATATAGTATAGAGCATACCTGTTAAATTTCGATTACGATTAGTAATCAATTACATTACTTTTTAAAAAGAATCGTAATGATTATATAATTCTATGAACAATTTTTTCCAATTACTAATTGATTACGATTACCAAACAATCAAAAAATAATCAGGATTATTGGCGATTAGTCTAAAAATCAAAAAGAATCAAAAGAAGTTTAAAAAAGAATCAAATTGTTTTAAATAATTCTTTTTGATTATTTTCAAATATTCAAAAAGAGTTCAAAGTAATTATTGAAAATAAATTGATTATTTTTGGATTACTTTTGATTCCTTTTGATTATTAGACTAATCGCCAGTAATCCTGATTATTTTTTGATTGTATGGTAATCGTAATCAATTATTAACTATTTTAACCAAAAATAATCGTAATTGTAATCATTATTTCACCATTCAAAAAAAAAGTAATCAAATTACTAATCATTACTTAACAGGTATGGTATAGAGACGTTAAATTACGCTAATAGTTATTTTCTTTGAAACCGGTTGATGTACTAGAATGACAAATATTCTCTCCTGTATTTTATTACTGAAAATTTCAATCCATTAGCACTCTTAAATCGTATTATTTTTTTAAATCGTATTATCAGAGACTGGCTTGTTGCCGGATTTTCATAATGTTTTCACAATTCAATATTTCTCAGCGAAAGACTGCTGGCAAATGTTGTGAGTATTTTAGGTCCAGAGAGTAATTAAACTTTGCTTTCTAATAAATTATAAAAGGTCCGACAAATAACTTCTTTTTTTTAAAATGCTTTAAAAAAAAACTACTGAATATTTTCTCAAATTTCTTTTTTTATTTGAAAGTACAATCCTTTCGGTTAATAATGGAAAATAATTTCATTCAAATGGCTGCCTCGGCTGGCCATTCAGTAGTCTGCACCAGATGCCTCATTTTGATCTTGGCGGGTATGTAAACAAGCAAAATTGTCGCATTTGGGGCACACAAAAACCGTACGCACACATTGAAAAGCCGACGCACCCAAAACGAGTCACTGTTTGGTGCTGAATTTGGTCCAGAGGCATAATTGGGCCATTTTTCTTCGAAAATGAACAAGGAGTGGCCGTTAAAGTCAATGGCGATCATTATCGGGCCATGTTGAACGAATTTTTGTTCACAAAAATTGAAGAGGAGGATATTGGCAACATTTGGTTTCAACAGGACGGCGCTACGTGCCATACAGTCGAAGCTACACTTGATGTTTTGCGCCCTGTTTTTGAAGATCGTATTATCAGCCGCAGAGCTGATGTCGTTTGGCCACCTCGGAACTGCGATTTGACACCGTTGGACTATTGTTTGTGGGGTGCCATCAAAGATAAGTGTTACGCCGACAAGCCAGAGACAATTGACACTTTAAAGGAATATATTCGTGAAGCCATTGGTGAAATACATCTGCACACAATCGATAATGTGCTTAAAAATTGGATCGATCGTGTAGGCTACTGCATGGCCAGCCGAGGCAGCCATTTGAATGAAATTATTTTCCATTATTAACCGGAAGGATTGTACTTTCAAATAAAAAAAGAAATTTGAGAAAATATTCAGTAGTTTTTTTTAAAGCATTTTCACAAAAAAAAGTTATTTGGCGGACCCTTTAAATGCTGCAACTTCCTCTCGCTATAATAAAATAACATTTAAAAATTAATAAAATAGGTTTAATAGAGAAAGAGTCTTTAACTAAAAACCAGCATGTCTTTCGTACGACTATGCCGCATGATGAACAGGCCAGAATATTAGTGTATCTTACAGTCACCGCATCTTAACCCTTTCTGGATAAAAAAATCAATATTTTTATTATGTAATGTAGAAAGTTTTCTTAAGAATTTAATACACTTCAATGAGTTTTGTCGTAAAGAAATTTTAAAATTTCAAAGGTCTCCATAAAAAGTTCAAAAACACTCGTCTACACACTGCTTTAGAACATCTCAGATGGTGATACGAGTATGTGGGAGTGTGTAAGTGTCTGTGAAAGAGTTTGTATGGGTGTGTGTGTGTATAATTCTAATGGTATTATTTGTGTATGCAAATAACGTAAATAGATTTGTTCCATACCGTAGATAAAATTCGCCACACAAATAACCATAATGCACGTAAACATACTTTCAACATTATTTATGTACTACATACACACATGCACTACATATATGCTTGTATGTATACATTGTATACATGTCCTATATTTGTATGTTTTTTTGTATGAATGTGAGTAAATTTTCAAAAATTTCCTTATTTTCTGATGTCGTTATCCCTCTCTCTCTCTCTTTCTATTCAAATTTTTTTTCGTTTTTTTTTTCTTCACAGATTTGATCGATTGGCCGCAGAACATCATTGTTTACGTATTAAATTATTGGGTGATTGTTATTATTGTGTATCGGGGTTACCAGAGCCTAGACCGGATCATGCTCATTGTGCTGTGGAAATGGGTTTGGATATGATTGATGCGATAGCGTAAGTATAACAACAAAGACAAAAAAAAATTCATACAATAGCAACAACAAAGCAGAATACAAAATACCATGAAAGCATTATTAAGTGCATGATAGCCCCCAGTTAATGGTTTTAAAGGCGATAATAAACTTTCTATCAGCAATACACTTACTTACACATACATTCACATACATATGTATACATATATAAAATGAAAACCAAAAACACATACTTATAGGCTGTACGAGTAGTAAACACAATACAAACAATAGACCGTTACTTTTACTTTCACTTTCTAAGCCTTAAGATTAGACTTTGCGAACACAAACACACAACAATGACTGCCAACAACAACAATAACAACAAAAAAGGATAATAAACTTTTAGTCTTAGAAAGTCAGAAAAAGGAGGAAAAGTTGTTTAATTTAATCGAAGGAAAATCGAAAAACTTTCAATGGAAATTAAACCAAAAAAAAAAAAACATACGAACAAATTTCCAAACAAAATATTGAAAACATTGCTGTAAGCTTAAGCCACAGAGTTATTGTAAAATATGTAGCAAGCAGACGGGCTTGTACAATTTGTTGATGAATATATATATTTAAGAGACTGAAATACCCCTGAGTTACATATGGAATCGGACACTAGGGTCATGCATATTTTATATTTTGACGTCGGTTAGGGTTTTGGTTTGGTTTCTTCGAACAATCTTCTAACTGTTGCTAAAGCCTCATCCTAGACTTGCTTAGGGCGGCCAATGAATTTAAAAATTCTTTAATGTTACGTGAGTACTACTGAGTACTACGTGCAGCTACTTAAAGTCTTTGTATTCGAAAACTATGCAAAACTAGTAAATTATTCTTAAGTTACCAAAGTAGCAAATAAATGTTAAGGCACTCCTCTTGATTAGAGTAGAGATTATGACAAAACATGCACATTAGGACTACATCATCCATAATATTGTTTACTGTCGGCGAAACTAGTTGCTGCAAGCACGGCAATGAGATTGAGTTGCATAAGAGCATGGAAGCATAGAAGATATGTTCATTACAACCCTTCCGTCAGGATAACGACCTAGTTTCTTACACCACTTATGCTGTGTGTGTTAAATTGTATACATGAGTGGCGGGACCTACAGCTTAAAGTCGATTCCGAACAACAAATTTTTGAGAAACTTTTCAAGGCAATTTATATTTACTCTCAGAGTTTTTGCCAGAAATCTGCTGAGAGGAAGTCGCTAAAGAAATATTTTTTCATATTTCGTTTTGACCTGGGGTTTGAACGTGGTCTCACGTCTAATAAGCCAACACACTAATAGACTACGGCGACTTCTAGAAGATATGGTCATGCCAAAATCTTAAGTAGGGTTGGTCTGCATCTTCCTGTCGACTACGCAATACATGAACCTGCTCAATCCTGGTTTAACAATACAGATCCTTTTAAGATAATGGTTTGAACCTCTCTTGCTCTACCAGATTATTGTGGTTTTTCTCCGACTGAAATATGTAATGGCATTTGAAATTGCCGCCGAGCGAATTCAGTATCAGAGTATATCGTAATGATGGTACAGTAATCCTTCGATTTACTTCGCCTAGATTAACGACGTAAATCGAGGGATTACTTTAACTTTCTTATGTTCCTTGTTAAAAACATACTACTTTGTAGTATGAGCAATATGAAATTCGATTTACAGTGAGCGCTCTAAGTGAATCAACACTTTTGTTCTTAAGTATAAAACAGTTTTGTTCTGAAGTATAAAAAAAGTTCCTTTATCATGAATTCTTGTTTTTGTTTTAACATTTTATAAGTAATAAATAAACGTTTTTATTTTTGGAAATTTATTCGACTATTCTCATTTACTTTTCTCGCTATCCTAAGAAAATGAATTATTTCAGTGGTGTTTACTTACTTTTGGCGCTGAGTGTACGTCGTTTCGATTTACGTCTTCTTTTTTGGAACCAACTGCGACGTAAATCCAGGGATTACTCTATACGCATATTTACCGGCTGTAAAGCGTCCATTAGATCTCTAGAAGAGATAGCTCGACATTCAAAGGTCAACAAACGACCTCACATAAATTAGGATATGAAACTATTGAAGTTAAGTTGTGGTTTCGATGTCAATACGGAATCTTGAATCCAATTTTTCTTGGTTCGTATTACCATATTCTGTTTCGTCGCACTGTTTGTAGTCGTTCTGGAACTGTCTTCTTTTTTGCAACTTTTTTTTTACTAGTTTAGCCAGAGGTTACATACATATATAATTAGTCATTAGAACCCTTCAGTCAGAATTATAACCTAGTTTCTCACATCACTGACGTTGTGTGTCTTAATTTTATACATGAGTGGCGAGACCTCCATTTTAGAGTCGATTCCGAAAGACAAATTTTTGAGAATATTTTTCAAGGCAATTTTTATTAATCCTCAGAGTTTTTGCCAGAAATCTGCTGAGAGGTAGGCACCGAAGAAATATTTGTTTATATTTCGCTATGTTCGAGAAGTCTGATCTGGGGTTTGAACCCTGTAGCCAAAACAGTACCTACGATAGTACGGCGAGGTTATTATTGCTATTGTGCTCTTGTCGTTCAGCTGCAATTCCAGGCCTTTGTGGGTGTAGACTTATGTGTAACGTCCTCGAAATTGTATTCAGTTTGATAAAATAATTTTGAAGCGATCAATATAGTTGCGTTGGTAACAATCTGGAGACCTCCTAATAAATTTTCTTTCTTATACTATAAACGCATTTGAAGTTACAAACTTTTATATGTTTTTGAAAGAAAAGTCAACTATTTTGCGTTGCCTTACCTTATTTAAATACTAAACTAGTATGATTTATAATGCCTTGGCCACCACTATTTCTACACGAAGTAATACCCAATATTTCTTTACTATTTCAAAATTTTGAACAAACTCACTCCAATTTCTCTCCCAAGTGTATGCGTACAGTGTGGCGAAGTTTTTTTTGTTGGCTTTAAAAACCATCATAAATTTGCATGTAAACATTGTGTGGATATTTTCCACTAGATAATGTATTTTCAAAATGTGAAAAGTATTGCTATGGCATAGACAACGCCAACAATATATTCTTATATAAGCACAAATAACACCAAAAACAAAAAATTCATTGAATTGCGTTGTTTGGTAACGCAATTTTTGAATTTGAACGCATACTCGTACGGACAAATATAAAAAAATTATTGATTTCACATTAAAAAACACAAATTTTTCGAAATGATTTTGTTTGCATACGCATGTATATGTTACAGGATTTAGAAATTTTGGTTTTATTTATTTAAAAGAGTTCAGGAAAGTATGTTCAGGAAAGCGCTCTTCAATTACAATATGATGATGGAAATAAAATAACTGTTGTCAGTAGCTAGTAATATGGCTTTAAGATCAATGTCCATGAAAATGTAGCGCGATACCACTAACTCTCGAAGGTCAATACATCGAATCAGTCATAGCTTTTAACTACCTCAGGTCTCAAATTTCACATACATACATACATCACCAATTATGTGGTCATTACAACCCTTCAGTCAAGATGACGGCGTAGCTTCTCATACCACTCATGTGTGTGTGTTAAATTTATACATGAGTGGCGGGACCTACAGTTTAAAATCGACTCCGAACAACAATTATTTGAGAAACTTTTCATGGCAATTTTTTATAAACTCTCAGAGTTTTTACCAGAAATCTGCTGAAGGAAGTCGCCGAAGAGATATTTTTTTCATATTTTGATTTGATCGAGATGTCTGATCTGGGGTTTGAACCGTTGCCTCACGTCTTATAACCAAACGGCGACTTCATAATATCAATTTAAATAACATAAATAGCTAGTAAATATGGTTTTAAGGTTACCGCTGATGATGGCAAATCACGTAACTTAAATGCAGCGCGGTACCGCTTACTCTAGAAGGTCAATGCATTGAATCAAGCTACAGCTTTTCACCACTTAGGCTGTGAAATGCACAGGAAACGAGGGCGTGTATTAAAATACATTGCAGAGTGCTAAAGCTACTTTTGTTAGCCTAAAAAAAGATTTGGAAATCTAATCAAATCAGCGCCAAAACAAAAAACTTCTTCGTTGTTATATGGATCAGTGTTGCAAAATTTAAATTTTAAAATGGTACTGAACTGTAACTGAAAGAGTACTTTTTCGCATCAAATGGTACTTTTATATAGAAATATACACATAAATGGTCATTACAACCCTTCAATCAAGATTATGATCTAGCTTCTCACGCCATTCTTTTATGTGTGTTAATATTGATACATGAGTAGCGGTACATACAGTTTCAATTCGACTCCGAACGTCAGATTTTTTAACAAACTTTTCTGGCAGTTTAATAACTGTCAGTTTTTGAAAGAATGAGTTGCCTTTCTTCATTTTTCTTTTTGTTGGAAATGTCTGACATGGGACCGTGGGTTCACATCTAGTAAGCCAGCACACTACCTACTAGACTATTTCTTTATTTATATTTAATACACGTACGAAACTGAACAGAAAAACTAACTAACTAAATAACTAACCAACTTATACGTGTTCCTCACATGCAAAAAAAAACTGCTGATTCTGAACGTAACAAAACGTTAAAGTCGCGTTTATTCAAACGTTGACGTTCGTTTGTAGCGTATGAAAAGCAATGTAAATGCTTAGCGAAATTATATTACGGTTCGGCATACAGGTGCATTGCTTTTCGCTTATCCAAACGTCCAAAGCGGGGCTAAATTCTACCTTTTGCAATGCGTTGCAAATGCATTGATAGTTGAAAAGCGCAAGACATAAAATATTTAATAACAAAAAAGTACTGAAAGCGTCGCAGGGGTACTGCGGTATTTATGAAATGAAAAAGTACTGAAAAAAGTACTAAAGTACTGAATTTTTCAACACTGATATGGATGCGATATTTGGCTCTGCATCAATTGATATCAACATATCCTTGCGTTATATTCTCCGTTTGTGGTCCTCGTAGTCTATTAGGCAGTGTTTTGGCTTATTAGGCGAGAAACCGCGGTTCAAACCCTGGCTTAGACATCTCGAGCAAAACGACGACTTCAACAACTTCATCTCAGCAGTTTTCTGGCAAAAACTCTGAAATGAAATGAAAGTTGTCATGAATATATTTCTCAAAAGAAACTCTCGTTCGGAATCGACTTTAAACTGTAGGCCCAATCTACTCATAAATAAAATTACGGCACACAATACGGGTGGTGCAATAACTTGTAATCCTCACTAAAGGATTGTAATGACCAGTTAAGGGGATAGTTTACTTTCTAATTTTCAGAAAAGTGTTTTTTTCACGGTTTTAGGGCCAGAAAATTAAGATAGAAATCTTTCTTATCCCTTAAACGATACGAAACGAAAGAGAAAAACGCTTTCCGATGCGTGCAACTTAAATGTGTTTTTTTCAAAATCACTTTTTTCAAGTTGGCAAATCAAAGCTTCTTTTTACCAACTATTGAATGCAAGTACGAACCCAAATACAATATGCCACAGTCATAATATGTAGCATTTTATTTAAATTTGTTAAGATTTTGCACACGTAGTAATTTTTTGGCAAAAGATTGCTTGCTTTTAAGGGCGCTTTAATAAAATAGTTGTCCAGCAAACATATATAAAATGTTCGCACACTTACGCACTAATACATATTAAAACTTACAAGGTCAAACACAATGGACTATTAAAACTAATGTTGTATGCGTACATTAACAATTACAACATGGCAGACACATGTATGGTGGATAAACACTCTTGCTTGCTTGCATAGATTCTCTCTCTCTCTCTCTGTTATTGCTTTCATATCAATAAAGAGATGAAGGTTTTCAATGTAGAAGTATTAAGGCAGAGTATTACTGAATAAGAACAGGCAGCACTTTCTGTGTAAAGAAGTTTATGAATACGTTTTCTCTTTTAAGTGAAAGCAGAAAAGGTTTTCTTTTAATTTAGTGAATAAAAATCATTAAATCTTATATTTCTATGGAAACCCTGATTTGGAACAATTTAGTCTTATATGTATACATGATTTCTCTTTTCCTTTTTTTCCCCTCTTTTCTGTAATAATTTTCCAGTTTGGTACGTGAAGTAATGGCCGTCAATGTCAATATGCGTGTTGGCATCCACACGGGACGTGTTCATTGCGGTGTATTGGGTTTAGTTAAATGGCAATTTGATGTCTGGTCAAATGATGTGACACTGGCAAATCACATGGAGAGTGGCGGTATACCAGGGTAAGTCTAAAACACATATTTTCAATATAAAAAATAATACATTCTGATATACATTGTGTTGAAAAAGTTTATCCACAAAAATTTGCATAATTAAATGAGTTTTAATGTTTTTCTATTTTCATTTTTTTTACGTTTAAAAATCAAATTTCAAAATTTATTTTCAAATTTAGCCACCACGTTTACTCGTTATACTCGTTATACACATTGTAGCACTGTGTTGTTTTTTATTTTCATTAAAAAAAAATAAAAAAACTTTAATGTTTTGACACTTGTTTACAATGTGCTTTTAATCATCCCCATATTATGTTGCCTTCATTGAGTGGAAGCTGCCTTGCAATGTGTATAATGAAGTTGGTGTTGCAAAGTAAATTTGTTTTTAAATACCCTCCATTAGAGAACATTGTTTGGTTAACATTATTTGCAACTCTAGATTCCACAACATTAATTCAGTTTGTGTTACAATGATGACGTCAAATAATTATTTTTAATATTGTAATAATGAACAGAATACATGAATACATTAAAAAGCAAGCTGCTTCAGTTTAGTTTCAATATTGCACGTATTGTGTAGGGCATGCTGTATGAACTTCAAGGAGTTTGAGTTATAATGAACAGAGTGTAAGTGAAATAAACTGGGTTTTTCATTGTATTTCAACTTTTTGATCCTTCAGTCAGGACTACAACCTAGATTCTCACACCACTGATGTTGTGTGTGTTACTTTTATACATGAGTGATGTGACCTACAGTTTAAAGTCGATTCCAAATGCAATGTTATTTACAATCAGAGAGGAAGTCGCCGAAGAAATATTTTTTCATATTTTCGTTTTGATACCTGACCTGGGGTTTGAACCGAGGCCTCACTTCTAATAAGCCAACACACTACCTACTACACCACGGCGTGTTTCAGTTTCATTAATCAAAAGATTCCAAGCGATCAGTTGTTGAATAATATCTGCTGTAGGAATAAATATTTTATTAGGTGTAGTGATAAGGAACTTTGTTCATTGAGCTCTACTTTTTCTCTTGAAGTAGCGATGCCGGATTTTCTGTGATATTCGCTGTGGATGTCATCCTGTCTGGGTATTTAGAAGGTATTACAGACTCTTAATTTTAAGGATGAACAGGTTGAAGATGTTTTCTTACATCAGGGTTTTTAGTAAATACTTACTTGTTTACTTAACTGATCATTACAACCCTTTAGTGAGGATCACAACCTAGTTTATCACACCACCCATGTCGAGTGTTAATTTTATACATGAGTGACGGGACCTAAAGTCTTCTTCGAACAACAGATTTTAGGAAAAGTTTCCATGGCAATTTTCCTTACTCTCATGGTTTTTGCCAGAAGACTTTTAAGAGGAAGTCGCCGTAGGAAATATTTTTTCATATTTCGTTATGGTCCGACATGATTGAACTAGGGGTTGAGCTACGAGCTGTCGTGTAATAAGTCAACGCGCTACAGACTAGACAACGGCGACTGCACAAAAAGGTTAACGCATGTAACATCCAATACTAAGAAGTCCTAAGTCCAAACTTAGACATGAACATGGAAACAATTGATAAATGCCTCAAGGACTCTTGTCATTCAAGAAACTTTATTATGGAGGCTCAGAAGGCTATCGCCAGAGCCTTTACGAAGGCATTTAAGCGAATACAAGTTATATTCTCCAATATTCTCCTGAGTATTTTTAATCTCTCAGTTCATTAGTAGCATAAGCTAATATGTATACCGGATCAGGACTAAAACAACTTGCCTATATACAGTGGTGGCCTTATAATTAGGAACGACTTAGCAACATGTATGTTTGTTAATGTGTTTTACAGTTTTCACTGTGTACCTGGGATCAAAGGCTTTGTTTGGAGGACGTCTTACATACGTTTTTCCATCAGATTGGCACAAATTAAACTTAGATTCGTCGCTCCAGAGAACTCTGTTCCAGAAACATCGTTTCTAATTATAAGGCCACCACTGTATATCTACAAAACTGCATGCATAACTTAGTTCAGGCACTCTCGATCATTAAGGAAATTGACGTGAATGTCTGTCAGTCTGGCAAACATGTCTGATTTATAGGTGGTCCATGAGAATGCGAGAAATTTATAGATTTTCATTGTAGCTAGTAAAGTTGTAAACATATGAGACTATTTATGAATAACTTTCATTGAATATGGCTAATATTGTTGCAGTTGTAGCAAGTGACAGTCTAAAGGCCCTCTTGGGAAGTGCTGGTGGTTGCTCTTTAGGTGCAAGGATATTTGGTTTCGGGCTTTATGTACCAGTCCCCATTGAATGAATTCACGGAGCTGTCTTTAAAACAATTGTTTACGCAGTTAATGTAGCTTAAGTCTCGCTGTGAGGGAGAATCGATTACGCTTTTCATTGGCATAATTACTGAGCACTGTATGAAGTCGCTGTAGTCTAGAAGGTAGTGTGTTGGCTTATTAGACGTGAGGCCGCGAATCAAACTCCAGGTCAGAAATCTCCTAGAAAACTAAAATAAAAAAAAATATTCGGCAACTTCCTCTCAGCAGATTGCTGGCAAAAACTCTGAGTGTAAAATAAAAAAAATCTGTCGTTCGGAGTCGATTATAAGCTGTAGGTCCTGTTACTCATGTATAAAATTCACACACATTGGTGTGAGAGATGTAATGACCAATTATGTATGCATGTATGTATGTATGCATGAAAGTCTGTCAATTTCACTTTTCCTCTAGGAAATGCTATTCCTGCTGTTTATGTTTATATTTCCTTTTTCGTTTCCCAATTATAAATTTCCTTGATCGCATTTAAAATGCTTATCATGTAATAAAAAACCAATATTTACTGTGTTTTCTTTATCTTTTTTATTTAAAAAAAAAAAAAAGAAATTCAATAAAAATTTTATTGTTCCACTGAATGAATGAAAATGACAAGCACTTAAGGTAGGAGTCATAAAATTTATGGACAGTTGAAGAGAAAAAAAATAAAAAATTTAATAAAAATGTCCATTTTTATGCAACTCGTCATCATACATTTACATTTGATTGCAATTGTTGATGTTGGCTTTCGATATTAAAAATATGTTGCCAGTATTTTCCTCCCTTTTTTATTGCAAAAGGTATTGTGTTATGTTATTAACAATTGTGATATTTATGGTTTATAAATTGTTAACAAATTATTAAAAAAAAAAATTGTCACATTCACAATATGAATGAATTGGAAAGAAAGGGAGTGTTTGCTGTCCATACTTGCAAATGGTAAAAATGGATTTTTATTTCTTTACTTTCTAAAGAGGACAGTTCTAAAATACCACTCAATATGTTGTAAAGAAGTAAAAAATGGAAGTGTGTTGAAGCATTTGTTGCATTGTCAACAAAAGTACAGACTGTAATGAAAAATTTTAAAAGGCCAGTGTCCTAATAATACGATAGTAAGGGTTCGAATAGGTTTTTTTTTCTTAAAAGCAAAACGGTTAAGTACTATTTTTTATTGTATATATTGACATTTTTATTTTTATATTTGTATACATACATACATATTGTTAGGTTTTTAGATTTTAAAAACGTTTAAAATATGTGCTCGTAGATTGCAAATAAAATAAAAATAAATTTGTGTTTAGTTTTAATTAAAATTCTTTATTATTCGCACAATTCTGTGTGTGCCACTGTTCACAACTTGATGTAAACAACAACAATTGATTTGTTTGTTATTCCTCTTTGCACTATTTTGCGTAAACAATAACAATTACTAGGCAATTGTTCGACAGATCTTTGTAACGGAGATCTTCAAACCACGATTACTGTCTTCAAACACATCGCGTCTTCACACAAGACTGGCTGACCTTAACCAACTCACTCGCCTGCTTTGCCTTGCCCATTATATGGCTACGTAAACATACGTACAATAGGAGTTCAGTTAGGAGTACGGCCTAGCTTCTCACACCACTCATGTTGTGTGTGTTACTTTTATACGTGAGTAGCGGGACCTACAGTTTAACGTCGACTCCGAACGACAGATTTTTAAGAAACTTTTTTCATGGCAGGTTTATTTACTCTCACAGTTTTTGCCAGAAATCTGCTGAGAGGAAATCGCAGAAGAAATATTTTTTCATATTTCGTTTTGATGTCTGACCCGGGATGCGAAAACGGGCTTTACATCTAATAAGCCAATACACTACCTACTAGACTACGGCGACTTATACAACACGGCAACGTAACAGTCTGATGAATGGTCTTGAAATCGAATGTTCGTGGCTTCGCCTTCTCGAGATCTCTATAAATGTAATCATCGTTGTTTCATTATTGTTGTTTGTGTATTTCGTTTACATTTATTCTTGGAGTGTTTGTTGTTGCATTTTTGTCTACTTGTTATCTCTTTTTTATACTGGTTGTTGTATGTATATTTTTGTCTACTTGTTTCTCATGCAAACAAGTTCATAGTTTTTGTATATAATTTTAATGTTAAACGATGTAAAAGCAAAACACCATTTCCATTTTCGTAACAATATGTACATACATATATAGATACATATGTACATACATACATACATAATTGGCCATTACAACCCTTCAGTCAGGATTACGGCCTAGCTTCTCACACCACTCATGTTGTGTGCGTTAATTTTATACGTGAGTGGCGGGACATACAGTTTAACGTCGACTCCGAGAAACTTTATCCTGGCAATTTTATTTACTCTCAGAGTTTTTGCCAGAAATCTGCTGAGAGGAAGTCGCCGAAGAAATATTTTTTTTTTCATATTTCATTTTTGATGTCTGACCTGTGATACGAATCCGGGCTTTACGAATAGTAAGCCAACACACTACCTACTACACCACGGCGACTTCATGTACATACATACATACATACATATATAGATACATATGTACATACATAATTGGTCATTACAACCCTTCAGTCTGTATTATGACCACTTATACTGTATGTGTTAATTTTATCCATAAGTGGAGGGGAATCTACAGTTTAAAGTCGACTCCGGACAACAGATTTTTGGGAAACTTTTTATGGCGATTTCATTTACATACGATATATAGGCCGCAATAAATTTTAACATATTTCTGTCTTATGGCAGGGCTCTCCCCTGAGCTACAATCCGCTGCATTAGTTCTTCATCAATTGGTCTTCTGTTGTTAAGAGACGGGCATCTCTTCCTACAGTTGCACTATAGATTTTAGTACCGTAATCTTCTTCAAATGTGATCAATCTGTTGTCGTTTACACCAGCCCCAATAAGGCGATCAAAGCAGAGTATGATTACCTTTAAACATAACTTCGATCCTGACAAAGACTGTTCAACTCTTGCAGTCGAGTACGTAAGTGTTAATAATCACTGTTTCGTATAAAAAAAAATATCTTCCACTTAAAAATTTTAGTTGATCCCTGAGTAATTTAAACTTTTTATTTCCATAAATATGTCATTCGGCTTCTAATTAAATTGCCATCAAATGTGTTTTCTCAGTTATTTTTCCATGTAACCATAGCTGCCAGATTTGACGATTTATAGTCATTTTGACGATTTTGAGCTCCAAAAATATCATATTGACGATTTGACGATTTGACGATTTATGCCCCTACTTTACAGATTTTTTAGAAATTAAAAGTTTAAGTCATATTCTATACGATTTATGGGGTATACTTTCTTTTTAATTGTATTTGAACTATATTACTCATACGCATCATATTACATGTACTGGAATAGTTACCCTGAAAAGTATGCAATAAAAAAAATAAAATAAAAAAAAATTTTGTCAGGTATGAAACTAATGGAATTAAATATAACTCATACGTCACATATCTGCATCTTCTCTCTGAATTTTACATTTTCGATATGAGCATAATGTGAGTAAATATACTGGGTTGGCGATCTAAAAGTTTAAATTTAAAAATGTAATAAAACGAAAATAGTTTGAAATTTTGATAAATTTATTGTTTTGCTGTGAACTATAACTGCTCCGGTTGGAAATGGATTTTTATTTCATTTATAAGGCTGCCGCGGATTTATACCCTTATTTTGACGATTTTTAAAAATTAAAAATTTACATCATATTCTTTACTTTAGTATATTAAAAGCCACTTTAAGCTTTGTATTTACTTTGCAATTGTTACTATTGGAAATTTATGTTAGTAATAACGAGGGGTAAAGTTATTATATTTTTAAGTTACAGTCAAAGCCCGGTATAACAAATACCCACTTTAACGAATTCGGGATTATACGAATGAGTAAATTTCTTACATTGACTACCTTATATAACGAATGTTTTATAATTTTCAAGCTCAGTATAACGAATGATTTAAAAAATGGTAAAAACAAAAAGAATGTAACAAAATAGAACACAAAAAATGTTCGTTAAAGTACCGTTGGTTTTCATTGTATACAAACGCACAGTGCTTTTGAACAAGTGGTCATAAAAATTTTAGTCAATTTGTAACAAGTTGTGAGTTTTATTTCACAAAAAAATGGGAAATAGAAAAAGAATTTCTTTAAGTGAGAAAAATAAAAACTTTAGAAGAGTGCAAACATGGATTATCGCTTTCAGTGATTTCAAACAAATATAAAATATCAAAATCAGCCATATGTACATTAAAGAAAATGGAATGTAAAATCGTGTCAAATCTTGAAACTACAAACAATGGATCAAAAAACAGTCGATCCCTCAGAAAGGGAGAATGGAGGAAAAACTCTATCAGTGGTTTCTTAATCAAAGAAAGAATTTTATTCCGGTCAATGGGACAACATTAAAATTGAAGGCTATGGAAATTCAAAACCAGTTCTGCACCGGTGGTTTTCATCAGCCATCGCTAGGGCTGGTTATCCAGATTTAAGAAAAGGTATGCTGTTCGACTTTTGAAGGAATCTGGAGAAAAATTGTCATCAAGAGAATATTTGGTAGATCCGTTTAAGGCGAAGAAAGAGAAGAAAGTTTATCACATAATTCTATATTTAATGCTGATGAAACAGGTTTGTTTTGGAAAATGCTTCCAAACAAAACATTTGTTCATGCTGGTGAATCAACAGCACCTGGAAGAAAACTATCCAAAAAAAGGGTAACTGCTGAAAAAAGAATATGACGCCCCTTCTTTTTGGAAAGGCGAAAAAACCTCGATCATATCGGAATACAGTTTTACCAGTTAATCAAAAAATGCATGGATGATTACCGGAATTTTTAAAGTTTGGTTTTTTGAAATGCTTATTCCTGAGCTAAGCATTCTTAAAAGACATTTGCAATGGAGACTTAAATGATATTACTTTGGATGGAGATTGCGAAATATTGAAACTGTTGACCAATTTTCTAATAATGAAACGAAAATAAAGCATTCTGAAGTAATAAAATGTTTTGGTAAATGTATACAATGGGGTTCCCAAAATAATATTAATATTTCAAAACAATTAGTACTTCGAGAAATACAGGAAGAAGCTCTTCAAATGAGTTTTCAAGTTACTTGTAAACAAACGTCTATAAATGATTTTTTTCCACCAACTTAAATAATTTTTAACACTTTTACTCACTTATTGATTATCAAACGTTATTTTAAGGACATATCTATATATTTTTAATATAATGATTTAAATGTACTTTTCTTTTTTTTTTTTAATAAAATTTTGATAAAAAAAACTTTGCGATATAACTAATATTTCACTATAACGAAAGGGCCTGACAGTATATCGTTCATTATACAGAGCTTTGATTGTACTTTCGAATACCTGTGATGATTTTTCTGTATTTTATTCCTTTTTAATCACTTAAAAGCTGAACAATTACAACTCCTAAATAACATTGTAGTCGAGAATAATATATCACTTGTCGTTGCAGACTATTTTAAAAATTCTAGTATAGCTTCTAATATTGCCATCGGAAGAACAAAGGCAAGGGCCGTTATTTCTTTTCGTACGTCCAACACTCAGGGGATCGATGGCATTGAGTTTGGAACTATGAAAATATGTTATGAGAAGAAGGAAAGAGAGAACAGTGTTTAGGGACACTAGGCTTGTATATATTGATACCATAAGTAACAGGAAAGTCCTCTGCAGGAATTGAGTTACACATACGAATAGTCCGAGTAAAAAACTTATTTTTACTGTAGTGCAGTGTGCGATCCAATCGACCACATACGGAAGTGGTGGCCGACAAAGACAAGCGTTATGTAGGAATATATGATTTTCGGGAAAAATTCCTCTTATTTCGTACAAGCAAAACCATTTTATAGTAGCGACAGAACAGTGAAACACAAACCACATTGTAACGATGCTCCAATGATTCAATGGAGTTAACGAGATACTATGGCCTCTCCTGTACACGGTCGAGAAACCGCAAAATAGACGTTGAGGCACCAACCCTTACATGAGAGTTGTATTCCATTCTCTGTCACAAACGGTGTAAATAGTAAGATCGGATGATAAGAACTTAAGAAGGAACTGAAAAATGTGTCAGCATTACACTGAATTTTCATGCTGAGAACATCAAATGCTTCTGACTCCCTAATATCTACACCGCCCATAGATATAAATGATGTGATAATATTGCTGCGCTTATGTGTCAATAAACAACACTGGAATAAATTGTTTAAACCTTAAATAATTTTTTCCTGAAAATGATATAACATTTCTCCATTTTTTTAATTTAAAAAAAAATTTTTTTGAATGTTTTATTTTTGAACTCAGATATGTAGATACATTGACTTCATATGTTTTACTACAATAGAAATAATTTTGGTTTTTAAATAATTTTAATTTATTTATTAATATTTTCTGACGATTTTTTTACGATTTTAATAAACGTCTTTAACGATTTTGACGATTTTTTCTCAAATATTTAAAGATTTGCTGTCTCATTTATCTGGCAGCTATGCATGTAACGCTTGTGTTGTAAAGCAGTCACCATGTAATACACACAGGCACAGAAGTACATCCATAAACAACTGCATCCAGCAACTGTAACTCAACATACATTTAAACGTGTTGATGTACAAACATTTATGAGTTATTGTACAAGCATTTGAATGTATGTGTTTGTATTTGTAAAGGGTGTTTTTTATGCAGGTATAGCACTTTAAGTTGCCATTACTTTTCAAGATGGCGACCGATTTAACAGCTTTCAAGTGATTTATTCTCAGTTTGGTTTGGCAATTCATCATGAATAGACTCACGCCTGAACAACGCTTGCAAATAGTGCAATTTTATTTCGAAAATAATGGTTCTGTGAGGAAAACGTATCGCGCACTACGTCCATTTTATCGTCGACAAAATCGTCCATCAGAGCAGTTAATTCGATTAACCATGGAACGTTTTCGCACCACGTTTACTCTTATTGATAACTCGCATCCCCAGAGACGCTGTATGGTGCGTACAGAAGAAGCTATTGCTGCTGTAGAGCGTAGCATTGAGGAAGACCCGAATGAGTCCATCCGCCTTCGAGCACAGGAATTGGATCTGTGTCCATCCACTTTATGGAAGATTTTGCGGAAGGATCTTGGTTTGCGTGCTTACAAAATCCATCTCGTGCAAGATTTGAAGCCAAACGATCATCAAGTAAGGCGTAGATTCGTCGAATGGGCCCAAAACGAGATTGCCGTTGTTCCCGATTTTCATAAGCGAATTTTGTTTAGCGATGAAGCGCACTTCTGGTTGAATGGCTACGTCAACAAACAAAACTGCCGCATTTGGAGTGAAGGTAATCCTCAAGTGTATATGGATACACCGTTACATCCAGAAAAACTGACTGTTTGGTGCGCTTTGTGGGCTAGTGGAATCATTGGTCCGTACTTTTTCAAAAACGATGATGGCCAGAACGTTACAGTCAATGGTGATCGGTATAGAGCCACGATTACTAACTTTTTCATTCCTGAATTGAATAACCATGATGTCCAGGAGATGTGGTTTCAACAAGACGACGCAACATGTCACACAGCTCGTGCCACAATAGATTTATTGAAAGACACGTTTGGTGACCGCCTAATTTCACGTTTTGGACCTGTGATTTGGCCTCCAAGATCTTGTGATTTAACACCGCTAGACTACTTTCTGTGGGGCTATGTAAAGTCATTGGTCTATGCGGTAAAGCCACAAACGCTTGACCATTTGGAAGACAACATTCGCCGTATTATTGCCGATATACGGCCACAAATGTTGGAAAAAGTCATCGAAAATTGGACGTCCAGATTGGACTACATCCGTGCCAGTCCTGGCGGTCATATGCCACAAATCATATTTAAAATGTAATGCCACAAGATTATCTTTCGGATAAATAAAATTCATGTCAATCGAATAATCCATCGTTGTTTTATTGCAACTTAAAGTTCTATACCTCTATAAAAAACACCCTTTACTTGTTTGTGTGTATGTAAGTATGCATGGAGGCAATAGCGTTTCTGTATGAATAGCCAGTGTTTGAGAATTTAATGGAGTGGTGGAGTATCGGCCATATTCTGTTTGTTTATGTCTTTAATGACAAAATCACACAATCGTGCGATTACGGAGAGATTGAGCGGGTGTTAATCACGTCCTTTTGGGAAGGATATAAAACAATATCTGCTTTACTACTCGTATTGTTAAAGGTGCTTGCATTTCATAATGAGATTTAAAACAAAAAAGGGACAAGAGGAGTCATGTAATTGGTTGACTGTAGCTTTTTTGGTTACAATTTTCTTTTCTGCAAAAAATTTTATTTAATTTTAAAAATTGTTTATTGATTGCTTTCAATATATCCCCCCTTTGCTTTTATTTATTCATTCTTTTAAATTTGATTTCAAGAATGCCACAAATTTATTACGCTTTAAATTGAATTGAATTGTGGCATTTGATTTCACAGCATAATTATGCGTTATTGACACGTCCTTGTTTTTGTATGGTAATGTCTTTCCATCTTATTTAACAGTAAATTTCGTTTGTGATTAATTTTAATAACCATCATAATGTCCTTTCATTAAATACCAAATAATGTGATTAATTTTATAAATCTTAAGGACAATAAAGGAGGGTGGATGGTGGCCTTAATACTCACAAAGTATTTTCCAACGCAAAACGAATTGAATTTTAAGGATGTCTACTTAAGTAGCTTTAATGACATTTCTCTTCTCTTTTCTATTCTCAGTTAATACTATAAGCCAGCCTATAATTGAAATCGTAATTCAGAAATCATTTTCAAACAGAATATTTAATGTAAAGGCTCCACCAACATGTACGAGTATACAGGGTTATGTAAAAGACAATCGGAGTTGAAGGTTAAAACTCACAGCAAAAACTTCGTTGAGTATTTTTTCACAGAGAACTACGATAGATTACAAATTTATTATGCCAGGGAATATGAAAAAAATATTACTTTGACAACATCTTCCCAGCAGTCTCCTGGCAAACAAAAATCTGAAAGTAAAATTGTCATGATATTTAAAAAAATCTGTCATTTCAAGTCACTTTTAAACTGTGGATTACGCCAGCTCATAGATAAAATAACAAACACAAGATGATTGTTGTGAGAAGCTACGTTGTAATCCTGACTAAAGTGTTGTTAAGTAAGCCAACAAAAGTGAACTTAAAAACCGAGCATATTGTTACGTTTAATATGTGAGTACGTAGATTGCAAATAAAATAAAAATAAATTTTTGTTTAGTTTTAATTAAAATTCTTTATTATTCGCACAATTCTGTGTGCCTCCGTTCACGACTTGATGTAAACAACAACAGTTGTTTGGTTGTTATTCCTCTGTTTACACTTTTTGCATAAACAATAACAATTACTAGACAATTTTTCGACAGATGTTTTAACGGAGATCTTCAAACCACAATTACTATCTTCAAACACACCACGTTTTCACACAAGACTGACTGAACTTCACTAAATCACTTGCCTGCTTTGCTTTGCCTTTTATGTGGCAGAGTAAACAGTCTGATTACTGTTCTTGAAGGCGAATGTTTATGGCTTCGCATTCTCGAAATCTCTATAAATGCAAACATCGGTGTTTACATTCATTATTGTTGTTTGTGTATTTTGTTTACATTTATTCTTGTAGTGTTTGTTGTTGTATTTTTGTTTACTTGTTTACCATTTTTATGGTAGTGTTTGTTGTTGTATTTTTGTTTATAATTTTAATGTTAAGCAATCTGTATCAGTATCCGGATTCCTCATTTTCGGAACAATACATTTGTAAATCCAGAATAAAGTAATTTTATTGCTTTTCGAGTTTCTTTTATTGAAAATGTTATCAAATGAAAATCTATGCTTCGTACCTAAACAAACCCTATTTTTATTCAATATATCTGTGCTAAAATGTGCCGTAGGGTTGGTTTTAGAACAACATTTTCTTCATATATCTTGTCAATATGTTCGCTCATTAATCTTTAATCGAAATAAGTTTTCAGTTTTAAGTTTTGTACACCAATAAGTGTAATTATTAACCCCAAAAAGAAAATTCCTTGTAATAATTTCATTCCCCTTCTTTTATTAACAGCAAACCCTTTGGCTATATAGACAGCAAAAGTTTCCAATTTACACCAATTTATTGCGTATTTTACTATGCCAAACATAATACGCTTAAAAAGTTTTCTTTTTTATGGAAAAAAAAGAAAGAAAAACTTTTTCGTATTAAATACGAGTAATTTATTTAATAACACTTTACAACAAAAGTTTTTCTTTTTTACTTAAAAAACAAACAAAAAAAACTGAAAAATAATGACGGTAAACTGCAGTCAATGCTCCCTCAAAACATAAATAAAAGCGGGTCAAATTATTTTAATAATTAAAGACACAGTCACCATGGGTGTGAGAATATTTTGTGGAAGAATTTTTAAATTAAATTTTCAAAAATTCAAAAAGATGAGTAGAATTGAATCGTACTCATAATTTCTGATACTTAAACTCATTCATACTTATTTTAATATCATGGAACCTCTACTCATATTCAAAGTTTAAAGTCCTCTATCATCACGCTTAACAATACGTATGATGTTCGATGATTTCGACTCTCCATAACTCAACGTACACACGAATCACAAAATAAGTATGATTCGAGTACGAACACTAAAATAATCACTAGAAGGTTGTGTGTTTGCTCAGCGTGCTGCTCTGTCTTTTTTATGAATCTTAATGAGTAGGCTTAAGAATAAAACATATTTCGAATGGTATGAGTTTGATGTTAACGTTGTACGCATACTCATTGCAACCTGTACTTATAAATCAAGGTTGTAGTGAGAACGAATGAATCGAAGTATATGGTTAAATTTCAATATTCTTGACTGACTTGTATTAAAAATTTCATGGGTACTTATGAGTAGCGAAAAAACGATTCATTACTGATCTCTGCTCCGTATCTTTCATAATCAACATTGTTTTACAATGGACTGCATCACTTCACAGCAAGTTAGTTTTGTTAATAAAGTAGATTCCTGGCGTGGATTATGGTTGTTCAAAAGAAAACTCAGTATTTTTAATGCACCACCACCAAATTTAAAAAATAATACTGAAGTCGCCGTAGTCCAGTAGGTAGTGTGTTGGCTTATTAGACGTGAGGCCACAGTTCAAGCCACAGGGGTAAGACATAGGTAGAGGTGGCTGCCCATCCAAGAAAAATTTTTGGATGGACTCATTTAGGCCGCATTGGGCCCGTTGTGCTACAGGTCAGACATAACGAAATATGAAAAAATATTTCTTCGACGACTTCCGTTCAACAGATTTCTAACAAAAACACTTGAGAACAAAATAAAGTTTGCCCAGAGCGAAACGCTGTAGAAATGGTATTTTTCTTACAAGAGCAGGTTACTGATACAGGAGGTGAAAGACAGCCTCTTTTTTCTCCTGAGACCCACACTTCCTGTTGAAATAATTTCCCAGAATGCCAAGTCCTTCAACGTGCCTGACATGATATTAGTCCCACTATTGTGCAATAAATAGTCATCCGACTGAAAGGCAGAAGTGAGTCGGAATTTTTGTTATTCATACGTGTCCAGCAGAGTCTAGCGATCTTGCACGTACCCTCTTGCAGTCAACGAGACTAAGTTTCCCTATAAAACGAGTGGATAACATCTAAATTCACTGAGGTAATCGGCATATCGAAATTAGAAAACGTATTTCTTCGGCGACTGCTTCCCAGCAGATTTCTGGCAAAATAAAAAATTGCCATGTTCGGTTGCGGCTTTAAACTTCAGGTTCTGCCACTCATGTATAAAATGAACACACACAACAAGAATGGTATAAGAAACTAGTTTGTAATCCTGATTGAGGAATTATAATGTCCAATTATGTATGTATGTATGTATCCTATGAAATCGAATAGAAAATAATGACAGGCATACCACTCTCTATTTTGTGGTTACTGATTTTTTAAATGCATTCTGCGTCTAGCGAAAGTCTAATACAGACAGCATAGGAACAGCACTCCATAGTTTTTAATAAACCAGAAGCGATTTACAACAAGGATTCACACCAAGCACATCACTATGTGGAATTATAGCAGAGATATTTATGGAGAAATGACAAACGCGAAAGATACGAAAGATGATATATTTCTCTTCCTGTCCCTAAATATTCAATACGCAGAGCAAATTAGACGTGTTGCATACCCAGTCAATCTTCCATAACTTCTTCAAATGTAACTTTTAAGCATAGAGAAATATAAAGAAAAAATGTGGATGTATAAGTTCATAACTGAAGTCATTTGGAATCATATCGGATGACAATTGTAAAACATGTTCAGCAATTTCCAAACATACATAAAATAATTGGTCACTACAACCCCTCAGTCAGGATTACGACCTAGTTTCTCACACCACTTATGTACATACATACATAATTGGCCATTACAACCCTTCAGTCAGGATTACGGCCTAGCTTCTCACACCACTCATGTTGTGTGCGTTACTTTTATACATGAAAGGCGGGACCTACAGTTTAACGTCGACTCCGAACGACAGATTTTTGAGAAACTTTTCATGGCAATTTTATTTACTCTCAGAGTTTTTGCCAGAAATCTGCTGAGAGGAAGTCGCCGAAGAAATACTTTTTGTATTTTATTTTGATGTCTGGCCTGGGGCTCGAACCCTGGCTTTTCGTCTAATAAGCCAACACACTACCTACTAGACCACGGCGATATATATTCAATATGTATTCAATACGCAAAGCAAAGCAAATTAAATGTGTTGAATTCTGATTCAATACTCAGTCAATCTTCCGCAACTTCTTCAAATGTAACTTTTAATCATGGAGAAATATAAAGAAAAATGAGGAGATATTGGTTCATAACTGAAATCAATTGGAATCATATCGGATGACGATTGTAAAACAGAACATGTTCAGCAATTTCCAAACCCAATAACTTAAAAAATTTTTTTTGAGAAGTATTTTCCTTTCATTTTGAAAACTTGACTTAAATTACTTGGAAACTAAAAAAACGTTTGTTTCCTTTTGAACAAAAGGCGTTTAAACTGCAGTTTATGAATCTACAGTGAGTGTCAAAAGAAACTGTACACTAAGGATAAAATTTTAACAATCTTTTAACTCAACTTTTACCACTTAAGGATAGCGGCCGAAAAAATTTGACAATATTTCGAAATTTTTTGTAATTTTTTTTGTTCCAATTTTAAAAACAATGGCAATGAAAAACTTAAAAAAATAACGGTAATATTTTAATTTAAATTTTTTTAATGTACACTTATTTTTCATGGTCACTGTATTTCAACGGCAGCATTTATAACTTCTGGGAGGCCGAAATGAGAATGTTTTTAGGCGTTGTGTGGTAAGGTTTGAGGATACTTTTATTGCAGTTTTTATTATTTATTTATTTATTTTATATTTTATCCCCTGAGCTTATGTTCAATAGTTTATATCGTGTGGCATATGTATTTTGATACTTTCTTGCTTAAATTTGATCGAAAATGACTGCCAAAATTGTGGAAGCCGAAAAAAACTAAATTTCGAAAATGAAATGCTTTAAATGGTTTCATTTCATAGTTTAATAAAAAAACTGATTCTCTTAAAACACTGTGGAGTGCATTTTATAACGATTTTTCAAATTTCCTTTTAACAAATGCGTCCTTGATGCAAATGCTGCATTTATTAGCTGCTTGCCTGCTGCCTCAAGCAAACGTATTAAATTCCATGCCATCGTTGCCGTCCTATTTGTTTCCTTAAAGCAATGCTGCCATATTGAAATGGATGACAGGGCATTATTAAAATTAAAATTAAAGAGGACACTCTGTTCGATACCTTTGTACAGAGAAAGCAAAGGAAAATAATTACAAAAAATTTTTCAGAATTTAAAAAAAAATACAAAGTGTTGTATACGTTCCATTTTTTTCTTTTCTTTTCTTTTAGGCGTGTTCACATTACCAAAGAAACTTTGAAGTGTCTCGATGGCGATTATGAGGTGGAAGAAGGCAAAGGAGCAGAGAGAAATTCATACTTGAAGGATCACCAAATTGAGACGTATCTTATTGTGCCAGGCGATATCTATAGACCGGTATTTATTAAACAATTTTAATTAATTTAATGAAACATAACCTCAATCTAAATAAAAATTTTATATTTCAAGCATAAAAAATCACGCAATCGCTTGCAAGTGAATGGCAATATTTCAAAGGAGTTGCGCATGATGGGTCATGGCAGTATGCAGAAAAATAGTTCCAAGTAGGTTTAAAACAACGATTTTAAAACCTTTTTGGGGTAAATTTTTACTAATTTTCTAGATTCGGTTTCAATGACTCTAGCGAAACCACAAAAGATCCTGAAGATGAAGTCAATGAATACCTTATGAGAGCCATTGATGCACGCAGTATTGATCATTTGCGTTCGGAGCATTGCAAATCCATACTGTTATCATTCAAGGATAATTCCTTGGAAAGAAAAGTAATTCCCTTACATGACTTGAATTAAAATAAACCTTCTTTGTAATCCTGTTGCTATTTTTTCTTTCTTTCATTTTTTTCCTAATATTTTAGTACGTCACCGAGCCGGATCGTATGTTGAGTGTGTATTTTAATTGCAGTTTCATAGTTTTAATTGGCACCACCTTTATACGTTTGTGTGTCTTTCAAAGGTAAGCTAAGCTAAGCATACCTGTCATGTTTGTTTATTTTATTCCTTGTTTTTTAATACCTAAATTGTAAAACTTTGTCTTATTGTTGTTTGTTTTTTATTATTTGTTGTTGTTGTTATTTTTACTTCCTGTTCTTCTAGCAATGTTTACACGGTAGGCATTTCCTGTTTAGCTATTGCCGTTCTATTCCTCATATCCTTAGTGGTGGCCTGTCATAATCTCAATGCCAAAGTAAGTTTTGTTATGAAAATATATATACACACACACACGTACACACACACCATTGTTTAAATATTTATACATAAAAAGGACTTGTTTAACTAAAAATAAATACAACTTAGACAAGAATGCTTAGTGTTGTTGTTATCCAGCCATTAACGCAAACAAAAATATTTTTAGCAACATAACCTCATAGCTTGTGTAGGTTGGGTTTTCCTTGTGTTTTTCTTAAATTTTCAAGAGTTTTTTTTTTGCAATTTGCAAAAGGTTTGACAAGTTTTCCCTTTTAAATGTTGAAGATCTTTAAGCAGAAGGGTTGCTCCTTAAAGAATTATTTTTGGTGGAAATGACACAGGAAAAATATGCAGTATTGTTTGCAAATATTTGAAAAGGTATTTTGACCCAAAAATCTGTGTTTCGAAAAAAGTCATGAACTTAGTGACCCAGAGCCGGGGTGAATGTATATTTATTAAAGCTTCTGATATTAAACTTTTTTATAGGTTGTCTGCAGTGATTTCCAAGCACAGGTCATGGTTATTTTTACAGGATTTTTCTTGAAAATCTCGTAATATATTCGGCGAGTCATGCTGGGATTAAGATCCTAACGAACGTAGGGGTCAACGTTCGTCCTTGTCGAGGAATGCCGAGGTTACGTTAGATCGAAGTGGTAGCTTTAATTACCTCACTTGAGCAGGTAAGCTCAGTACTGTACTACAGAATTCCACCAAACTAAGGAAGAAGTTGGTCAAGGTAAGACCTGCACAGTGTAGAGGTTTTCTCATGGAAAATTGGAAATTTGGTTTTCTCACTCAAAGGTAATTATCATATAAATTCCGGGACCTTGGATTATAATTGGATTTTGCAATGCTGATAGCTAGCCAGTATAGACCTGGCAATCTCCGACAGGTTACAGGGCATAGGTTTTCCGATTGCCCAGTTAATTTCAATTTTATTCACTCAGGCTCAATCTTGTTGGTAGCAGGAGGATACGTTTAATATTGCTAAACTGTGCTTGTCACGTATGAATAACAACAGGATCGACTCAGTTCTGTCTTTCCTTCATCCTCCCCTCGTCTCCTGTGGAGTTGTTTGTTCCCACTCCGGAACAACGTTGGTATTACTTCGGAGTGGAGTGCTTTGGCTATTAGACCTCTCCATGTCTATATCCGCGTCCCGATTACATATCGAAAGTTGAGGAGACATCTAAGCGTCTCCACTGTTCCTTTCGTCTAAATCATCGTTTTGGTTTCGCTTGGCACGTGTGACAGTATCATCTATACTGACATGCTTACTTATTCTACAACCTCATGATCTCTCTTTTTCCGTCTCAGAATGCGCTCTGCGTAATTCACCACCGAGGTCCAATTTTCACTACTCACAATTCTGACCCCGACAATGTTAGCGGCGGTGATCGCTTCAACTATTGGCGGCAGTACAGCGCGATAGCTCTGCTAGCGTGCACAATCGAAAACAGTGTGCTCTGCGTCCTCGTAAAGACAGTCAGGGGAGGCGGTCTTGCCCATTCTGTGTAGATATTTCCTAAAATATCCGTGACCCGATAGCATCTGTGTAACGTAGTAATTTATCTCTCCAAATTTCCGACCAATCCATGGCCTTATGTCTGGAATAAATCTCGCTGTCCATCATCCTCTATCTTCCTCATTCCATCGGTGTTGCCATTTTGAAATGATGTTTTCCCTGAAGTAACCGGTTATGTGACTTCCAGCCGATTTCGTCTTATAAATCTCCATCCGCTCCGCTGCCAGCAGATCCGCAGGGATTATACCCGCTATCACCGGCTGGAGCGGACACTGTATGATATGCTGACGCGATACGCAATGCAGCACAATAGCTACACTATCCTTATGGAAAAAATGCCGAAAGACTTGTTCTTCTGGGGAATGACTTCTGCAGGAGCTGTGGACCTCAGGAGGAGGAAGAGACTGCCGTTCAAATCATGTATAAGGGACCTGAGCTTGCCATAAAAATATTGATTTTCCAGCGATTCTCTGTGGAAAATGTTTATACAATAAAGCCAAGATCAGTTGTAAGCACCACTTTGTTGACACCACATACAATGCAGTTCATAAACTTCAATTACATGTCGAAAAAAGTCAGTTAACTATTGCCAAGGTGCCCTAAATGGAAGATTACGATTCTTTCATTTTTTTGGCACAATGACTTTTATGTTCTGCACAGCCTACTAAAATCGCCAATTTTCCTTATTGCCGTTATCTTCCATACATACATAATTGATCATTACAACCCTTTAGTCAGGATTACGATTTAGCTTCTCACACCATCTATGTTGTGTGTGTAAACTTTATACATGAGTGGCGGGACCTACAGTTTAAAGTTGATTCCGAACGACAGATTTTTGAGAAACTTTTCATGGCAATATTATTTAGTCTCAGAGTTATTGTGAGAAATCTGCTGAGAGGAAGTCGCTGGAGAAATATTTTTTTCATATTTCGTTTTGATGTCTGACCTGGGGTTTGAATCGTGGCCTCACGTTCTAATAAGCCAACACACTACTAACTAAACTATGCTCAGACCACTACTTATGGTCGAATGTTTTAAGCCTACGACTGAGAAAGGTATGGTGTGCGGTTCTATACCCGATATCTGATTGCCTCAGTCAATTTCGACTTTATTCACTCGTTTTACGGAGAAGCTCACTCTCATTGGTAGCGGGAGAATACGTGTAATATTGCTAGGCACGTATGAATAGCAAGGGAATCAACTTCTGTCACTTATGTCTTTCAGTCGAATGGTCATTTATAGCACAATAGTGACAATATTTTTATGGTAAGCATACTGAAACACTTGTTATTCTGGGAAATGACTTCTGCAGGAGCTGTGGGTTTCAGGAGAAGGAAGAGGATGTCGGTGCCCTACTCTTGCCACGTAAAGACCGATTCTCCAGCGATGATTGTTAGAGTTGTATATATAGTGTACAGTTTCCTTTGACGTTCACTGTATGCCGTTGTGAATGGTTAATCGACTTTAACTATTGCATGAGTTGGTCTTTATATGAATAGGGATGCCTTCCAAAATGTATCAATAAAAAGTTTGTATGCAGTTCTACTACTGTATATAAACTATGTAGATATGCAAAGTAACCAAACAAAGCATCAACTATAAATCCGACGCCTGATTACTTTGTGACTGCGTTAAAAATACACATTGATGACGTTTTGAAATAGAATACATTGTATATATTTTGTACAGCGGCATTATGAAACACGATGCTTTGTTCAAACACAAAGCAACTAACATTTTGGAAGGCAGCCTAGATGAGTAAATAGAAATGCCAAATATGCCATAACGAGACGTTAGATATTTCCAATTTGCTGAGAACGCCATGAAAAAGAAAATTTCGTAGTATGAGCCACACTTTGGTTGATTAAGTATTTATTCGCTGAGCATACAAACTTGGCCATATTGTCTACAGGTTAATGTTTCAATGTTTCACAGCTAAAGTTTGATAATCAAAGGATATTGAAAGCCTTGATGCGTATAATGTTGATGTTGAAATTTTCCCCTGCCGTTATGATATTTTAAAGTTCATAACATCCGAGTGAAAATATCAAAGAAAATGAAGGCTTTTAATGAAAAAGTCACATTCACAATATTAAAAACAGACTCATGTGTTTTCGTTTTCGTTATTTTTTTTATTAAAAATTCACGATTTGATTACATGTTCGTTCATTTTTTAATATTTTTTCATTCACCAGTCAGTCATTCATACGTTTATTACTTTCGTTATAAATGTTTCCCTGTTTTTTTAATATTTTCTTCAATTTTTTGTTTCAGCTTCCAAATGGCATCAAAGAGTTTTCATTACAGATTCACAGCAATCGCATGTTGTCGCAATGTTTTGCATTCTTAACGGTTGCACTGATTGCACTCACAACAGGACTATCAATGGTAAGTGTTATACACAGATTTTCTTTTCCTTCTTCTTTTTTTTTGTTTGTACGCGGAAAAAAATTCTGAATATTTCCTATTCCCTACTACTAGTTGTTGTTTGTGTTGTTGTTTGTGTTATTTATATATAAACATTCTGATTTTACGTTTTACTTAACGTTACGTGAGTTAAATGACAAAAAAGTGGAGAGAGAGAGAGTAAGGAAAAAAAAGAGAAAATAGTTGAGTATGAAAGCAAAGCCATTGAGGTGTATACAAACACCTCTTTTGGGAACAATTTTATAGCAACAGCTGTTGATATTCACAGAGCTACTACTGTAACGACAAATTGCCTTTAAAAACAGAAAGCGACAGGAAACTGCTTATTTTGAATGTGTATTAAAAATTTACAATTCAATGGGCTTCCAGAGAGTATTTATGGGAGATTGAAAGTTAGAAAATGAAATAGTTTTTCCTAAATATTTAGCGAAGAGATGGTATTAAATTTAAAATAAATTAATTTTGCATTATTTTCTGTAGCAATCATTAATGATTTTATAAAGGGTGGACCATATAAGAATTCAAATTCAAAAATGCAATAAAACCAAAACAGATTGAAATTTTTCGAAATTTATTTTTTTTTGTTATGAAGTACAATGATTCCGCTTAGAAATTGAATACTATTTCATTCATACGGTTGCCACGTCTGGTCTCATAGTACCTCATTCGATCGGACCAATTTTCGTGCACTTTTTCGAGTGTATGAGGTCGTATCTCGGCAATGTCATCACGAATGTTGGCCTTAAAATGCTGCATTGTCTTTGGTTTGTCGGCATAACACTTTTCTTTAACTGTTCCTCACAGAAAATAGACCAACGGTATCTAATCGCAGCTGCTTGGTGGCATTGCTCAAGCATAAATCGATTCATTGCGTTCAGTGGAGATAATATTTGGAATTTTATGACAGAATTGAATGACATAGAGGACGTGTACTTGTCAATTAAGACAAGTACAGTACCCGGAAGTCGAATTGACCCATTGTACTAACATATGACATAAGTATTGCCAGATTCCATACAGTTTAAAGTCGACTCCGAACTACAGATTTTTTGAGAAACTTTTCATGGCAATTTTTATTTACTCTCTTCTGAGAGAAAGTCGCCGAAGAAATACTTTTTGTATTTTGTTTTGATATCTGGTCTGGGGCTCGAACCCTGGCTTTTCTTCTAATAAGCCAATACACTAACAACTAGACTACGGCGACTTTCACTAAAATGTGATATGCAACATGAAATAACCCAATGCTACTCAAATGCTACAGAGAACAACCATAAATGAATTTCTAAGAATCATTTACCAGGTTACAGGGAATTGTTTAACAAAGTAAAGTTTTTAAAACTTTTTTCATCGTAATTTACAGGGGAACCTTATTTTTCGACAGTATATCTAATTGTTAAGATTACTTCATACATGATTTGTGCATTTTCTACTAAAATCCAAAGCAAATCAACGATTCGTACTTCAAGCGATTTTCTTTAATAATATAAATGTTTTTTTTGCCACAATTTCGTTGTTTTTTTTTTATTTTTTTTAAGAATTTTCATCGAAAACCTGATTTTATTAAAAGCAAAAAAAAAAATTCGGTAAAATTTTTAATTTAAATTCTTTAAGGAGTCCTTATTAATAGCATTTGTAATTACAAACAAAGTACACGCTTGATACTCTCATATTATATGCCACACCATGCTGCATTAAGCATCAAAGCATAAAAAGAGCCCCCAAAAAAGAACATAAAAATTCATATTAAAAACACGTTGCTTAAGTACACTTAAGTTTTGAAAGAAAAAAGAAAAAACAAGTTGATTAAAACGTAATGAAATCATCACCGTAGTAGTACCTTAATCTGTCTCAACGTGGCTAACATTGTGTCTCAGTGAACTTTTGTTTGAAACCCTCTTTATCATTTGTAACGAAAAAGTCTCTCTCTCTGACATTCATGTCGTGATTTTCTTTCTTTCAAAATTTCACATAAAACGTGAAACTGACATGCATGTTGCCACAAACCTACTCATCAATCCTACCGTCAATCAACAGGCTGTTGATAAAGACATAAAGAAGAGCTTCATTGAGAAAAGGAGAAAAAAAACCTGAACAAAATAATAAAAAATTTAAATAAAAATAACAACGAAATGAGCAACGACATACCACTGATGACATTTAATGACAGTTGATTAACAGAAAATGGCGCATAAAAAGGAAAAGATAAGATTGCTTGATGCCATTCTCATCAGATTAAACAAAATTTTAATCAAATATGCCCCAAGATGGTGGGAAATTGCATTTTTTAAGAATTTTCTTTGTTTTCAAACAAGTATTTGGTTACCATCATGATTTAATCATTTTCAAATTATTAAATGACGTTGAACTTTTGTGTAACTTAAGCTTAAGCGACAGAAAGGCAGAGCAAAGTCAAATTAGTTGGCATATATTTATTTCAGGTATCATCCAATAACACAATTTTAAATAAATAGTTAGGATTACGAACTAGCCTCTTACACTTACTTACGGTTTAAAGTCGACTTCTAATGATAAACATACACGTGAACAAACAAAATTATCGAGTTTGAGACGATACCAATCCACACGAGATCCAAGAGCATTCAATGCATCCTGAAAAAGCCTTTAATGAACGATATGGGCCAAGCCATTACTGTCAACCAGGAGAACTATGCTTTGATGATTTCTATCTTATTTTCGCCTGAGTAAGATGATCTGCATACTAGCGATATGCGGCTTCAACAGAACGACGTAATATGTCACACAGCTCATGCCACATTGGATATTCTGCACGAACGATTTGAAAGTATGGTCATCTCGCTCGATATCGTGTTATTTGAACCTGTGTGACTTTTTCTTGTGGTTTTTTTTAATTGCAGTTGTATGCCAATAAGTTAACAAAAACACAGCGGTTCTCAACACCAACATAACCGAGGTCATCGTTTAAATTCAGCCCGATTTAGAAGCCAAAGTCATGGAAAATTGAACACATGCTCTACCCAGAGAAGCCATGGCACATACGTTTGTGGTCGATAGGCCAGTGGAATGCATTTTGAATTAAAAAGAAAATTTGTTCATTAACCTCACTATTCTCCAAAGATTTTTCTTGTTTCTTAAGACTGCGATAGATTCATGGAATGTCTGTAAACACTTCTCCCTCTTTAGTCTATTACGCAACCAATTTTTCTAGTTCTATTAAAACTTACTGCTTGTACAGAAGACCATCATCTAAGTGCTGGTTTTACTTTTAAAAAAAATGTGTGCACTCGAGGATTATGATGAGTCATGAGCAAAGCTGTCATCTCCTTACACATGGCAGGTTCTACAGTTTAATGGCAACTTCGAACGACAGATTTTTGAGAAACTTTTCATGGCAATTTTTATTTACTCTTAGAGCTTCTGTCAGAAGACTACTGGGAGTAAAACGCGGAAAGAAATATTTTTTCACGTTTCGTTTTGTTGGAGATGACTTATGGTTTGATTTTTTTTATAGAATTTGGAATCGTATTTGATCAGCCAATGTCTAAAACAAAAATAAGTAAATATTT
Organism: Sarcophaga subvicina; assembly: GCA_936449025.2. NCBI lineage: Eukaryota > Metazoa > Arthropoda > Insecta > Diptera > Sarcophagidae > Sarcophaga > Sarcophaga subvicina. Next base: position 106,574,017 of record OW388083.2, on the reverse strand, counting down.
TCCAGCGTTGTACGTCGATGCGGGACTGCTTTCCTTGTCTCACTACCATATAAAGGCACTAAAGTGAAGTTGAAATTAAGGGTTTATAATTTCGCCTCAGTCTAGTAGGTAGTGTGTTAGCTTATTGGACGTCAGGCCGGGTAGCAAACCACAGGTCAAACATTTCCAAAGAAAGGAAATTTGAAAATTTTTTCTGCGGCGACTTCCTCTCAGCAAATTTCTGGCAAAAAATCTGAGACTAAATAAAATTGCCATGAAAAGCTTCTTAAAAATCTGTTGTTCGGTGTCGACTTTAAACTGTAGATGCCGCCACTCATGTATAAAATTAACACACACAACATAAGTGGTGCAAGAAGCTGGGTCGTAATCCGGACTGAAGGGTTTTAATGAGCGATTATGTATTTATTTATGTAATTTCGTTTGATGAGAAATTTAATAAGTTTTGCTATATCCACTGCATTTCCCTGTACACTTGAGATAGCACAACCAAAGTAAACTAAGGATTTTACTTCCTCTACTTTTATGTTCATATTGGAAAATCCTTTATGTTGTAATGAAAAAATCTGAAAATTTTTTAGTTTTTATATTCCATTTCATTTGATTTTATTACCGTGTGATATTTTTATGCGTATTAATTTTAAGAAGAAAAAAAGTTTCCTTTCGCTCGGCTTAAGGAAGGTATTTGCGTTCACAATTTATTATGCAAGAAAATGAAAGGAAGGGAAAAGTTTTTTTCACCGAAAACTTTTGGGTTAAACCACTTAATGTTTTTCTTGTTTCCGTTTTTTCGCTTCTGCAGCATCTTAAATTTTATTTCCTGTTTAGACATAAAAAAAATTTTCCACAAAACTTTCTGGAAACTTTGACTTTAAAAAGGTGTTACAAATTGATAAAAAAAAAAAGATTTTAAAACAAAAAGAAACAAAAATTTTTTTATGAAAACTTTGGTTAGTGTTGGCAGCTTTGCTTCAAGTCTGTTAAATTTCATTGAAATTTCAATTTTTCAGTAAAACAACCAACATCTCCTCTTTGTTTTCAAATGCTAAGCCAATGTCACGTTCCATTGTTTTAAAAGAGCGTTAAAATGATTCTCCTTTCCTTCTTTGTTTAGAACGTAAATTATTTGTAAGTTTGTATTCGAAGTTCTTATTTATTAACGGTAAATACGTTTAACAATTACTCACACTCTTACAACATGCTTCTGGCCTATGCATGGCTTGAGTTTTTGTTTGTGGCGTTTGAATTGATTTTTTTTGTACTTTTTTTTCATGAATTCTTTGAATAACAAATTCTTTTGTGAGTTAAAGGATTAAAAGGATATTTATTTTTAATTAGGTTTTCTTAGAATAATAAAAATATAATCGTTTTTAAATATACTTAAACACGTACAACATTAAACGAGACATGGATTGCCTTAACTGAGGCCTATGAATTGTTAGCTTAAGTTTCTTAGCATGAGGAATACATACATACGTACATACGTAAATAGTCATTACATCACTTAAGTCAAAAATACGACCTAGCTTCTCATGCCACTAATATTGTGGATGTGACGGAACCTATTGTTTAAAGTCGTTTCCGAGTGACAAATTTTTTAAGAAATTTTCACGGCTTTTTTTTATTTACTCTAAGATTTTTGCCAGAAAACTGCCGAGAGGAAGTCGCCGAAGAAACATTTGTTCATAATTCGTTTAGTTAGAGTTGTCTGACCTGGGGTTTGAGCCTAGGCCTCATGTCTAATAAGCCAATACAGTAATCCCTCGATTTACGTCGCAGTTGGATTCAAAAAAAGGCGACGTAAATCGAATTTCTTAGTGCTCATACTACAAAGAAGTATGTTTTTAACAAGGAACATAAAAAAGTTGCAGTAATCCCTCGATTTACGTCGCGGTTGGTTCCAGAAAAAGGTGTAAATCAAATGACGACGCAAATGGAAGTTAGAGGGAACAAAAAATTTTACGACGTAAATCGAAACAACGTTAATCGATGCGACGTAAATCGAAGGACACTGCCACTGCCACTGTACACTGCCTACAAGACTACGGTGACTTCAGCTGGTGCAATACGGATTCTGCTTATGCGACTACAGCTCGAATACTGTTTTATTGTTAGATTATTAAACAGATATAAAGCTCAGAATTCTTTTTATTGATATATAGGATCTTTTATTAAGCGCCTCCTATCTTACTTAGTAAGTAAGTACTTAACTGGTCATTACAATCCTTCACTAAGGATTACGATCTTGCTTCTCACATCATCCATGTTGTGTGTGTTAATTGTATCCATAAGTGCTAGGACCGAATGACAGACTTTTCAGTAATTTTTCATGACAATTTTATTTACTCCCAGAGTTTTTGTCAGAAATCTGCTGAGAGAAATGTAAGTAGGTAGGTTGGAGTGCAGCTTTGATATCAAAAACTTACTTGAGCATGCGTAGCGGTCGGTTGGGGTGCCGCAGTTAAACACAGTCCCTGTACTGACTGAGTTCCACAAAACTAGGGAAGAAGTTGGTCAGCGCAAAGGCTGTACATTAAAAGCATGACTACCCCAAGCTGGAAATCCAGCCCGAAAGTTTGGTAAAAGAAACTAAATCGTATATATCAGTGGATAATAGCTACGTAGGTAGTGTGTTTGCTTATTAGACGTGATGCCTTGGTTCAAACCCCAGCTCAGACATCAAAACGAAATATGAAAAATATTTATTCGGCGTCTTCCTCTCAGCAGATTTGTGGCAAAAACTCCGAGAGACTAAATAAAATTGCCATAAAAAAGTTTCTTAAAAATCTGTCGTTCGGAGTCGACTTTGAATCTGTAGGTCCCGCCACTCATGTAAAAAATTAACACACACAACATGAGTGGTGTGAGAAGCTAGGCCGTAATTCAGACTGAAGGGTTGTAATGGCCAATTATGTATGTACATATGTATGTATGATAGCTATGTCAAGCTGACGAAGACTGGAGAACCAAGTAACCTATATCTGCACCTCACAAGAGATGAAAATTGTCAAAGAAAGCGGATAACAGCCTCCAGAGGTCCTTAGATGGGAGCTGCATTATTTCCGCGTGTCTTTCCATAACATAATAACCTGTAAGCATGGCCACTATAATCGAAATGACGTTGCAATCAAGTCAGAGTAACTGTTTCATGCGCCTTCTATCCATCGAGGGGCCAAGTGAGTCTAGCAGTGCAACAGGACTCCTCATTGACCCAGCATAGGTTGGCGTTCTGAAATAATTTCTGCGCAATGGACAATTTAACCAAGATAAGTGGCATACCCAAGTTGATTGACAAGGATTCCGGAAGGAGTGCACCAGCTCTAGTGAGCTCGTCGGCTCTGCAGTTTCCCGGAATGTAACAGAGAAGTTTGAGATGCGGGTGAAAGGAGCATCGTTGATGAGGATCCATTGAGTAGCCCAGTAGATGGCCATTGCAACCGCCTGAAACACGCTACAGTAATCCGGCAGTTGAAGGGAAATATTCAGGTCCGGTTTCCCAGTGCTGAGAGGTAGTCGCCGAAGAAATATTTTTTTCATATTTCGTTCGTTTTGTTCGAGTTGTATAGACTGTTGAAGAGCGGACTCACATTTAAGAAGGTTGAGATGCGGGTGAAAGGAGCACCGCTGATGAGGATCCAATGAGCAGTACTCCTCAGTTGACGTTCCGAAATAATTTCCGCGCAATGGCCAATTTAACCAAGATAAGTGGCAAACCCAAGCTGATTGACGAGGATTTCGAAAGGAGTGCACCAGATCTGGTGAGCTTGTCGGCTCTGCAGTTTCCCGGAATGTAACAGAGAAAATCGAGATGCGGGTAAAAGGAGCACCGCTGATGAGGATCCATTAAGCAGCCCGGTAGATGCCCATTACAACCGGCTGACACACGCTACAGTAAGCCGACAGTCGGAGAGAAATGTTTAGGTCGGGTTTCCCAGTGCTGAGAAAAAGTCTCCGAAAAAATATTTTTTCATATTTCATTCGTTTTGTTCGAGTTGTATAGGCTGGGGTTGAAGAGCGGCTTCACGTCTAATAAGCCAAAATACCGTCTAGAAGACTACAGCGACTTGCTGTCTTTAGATTTAAATAAAACAGAATTTTTTATTTGTTTAAAAGGCCTAACGATACCATTACGAGTGGAATGTCAGTCACGAATTCCTTGGGTGGGCATATTCAAAATGTCCGAAAGTTGTGGTTAGTGGCTTATTTGTATACACCTGCGGCTTAAGAAAACTTTACAAGACAAATCGCAAGATCTCGATGTCGAGTTCACCTCACGTCCAGGACCTCGATGACCATGCCCTCTTCGCTATTGAAAGGTTTAATAAAAAATTGTTCAATTGTTTACCTCTACTACTATTTTATATAAATAACATTGCTTGTGATATATATTCTACTACCGTTATATATTGTTTAATATTTAAAAACATAAAAAAATTATAAAAAAAAGAATTTTCCACGCCTTAAAGTTTACGTCAATCAATGCCTCAAATGCTACATGAAAATAACTTCCCACAATATTTTCTTTAGTTTTTCTTTTATTTTGCCTTTCAATACAATTTTAATTACTGAGTAATACTACACACTTAATTCTATTTTTCCTTTTTTTTCTCTCATTTTTAATTTTTCTTGTTTTTCCTTTCTCTGCAGTTTCAAGAAATTATTTTCAATTCAACAAGTTTACTTAGCATGGAAGATGCCAATGCCAATGCCATGTACAACAATAACAACAACAGCTACAGTATTAATGTTAATAACAGTGGCAGCAGTAGCAGTAGCAGCAGTAGTATTAGTGGTGGTAGTAATTTAATTGCTAGCAACATGACAACAACATCATTATTAGATGAAACAAATTACGAAACATTTGCAGCAGAAGCAGCAGCATCCCCGGCATATACACCACCCACCAATGAAGCAACAGCAGGTGTTAAATTTAAATACATTCACTGTGATTATTATTTGGCCATAAATGTAAGTGACTCGTCTAAAAAAAAAAAATGAAGTGTCAACACACTGCAGCTAACTTAACTTCAATTGTTAAAAAAAAAAAATTCTTGCAACATTTGTTTTGTTCTCCTTGCCATTCTTCTTTTTATCGTTTTTTCTCTTTTTGTGTGATTTATTGCAGACATTTTTATTGCTAACCTTACTCTCGATGATGACCTGTGCCACTTATCAGGTATTGCGCATCTTGTTAAAGTCAATTTTATTGTTGATAGCATCTGCGTATTATTTTGGATTTTCAATTTATTTTCTGGTGCAAGAGGAGATCAACTTAATGCTGGAGTAAGTTAAATTGAGACATCATCGTGTCATTTTTAACATTTTCATCATTTTCATTGAAATAAAACGAATCATAAAAAAACAAATTAAAATTAAACAAAAACATAAAAATTAAAATATGCACTAGGGCGAAAGCGACTTTGTAATACCCTTCCCCTTATCCTTCACATACATACATACATCCATACATGCATACATAATTAGTCATTACAACCCTTTAGTAAGGATTACGACGTAGTTTCTCACACCAATTATGTTGTGTGTGTTAATTTTTATACATGAGTGATGGAACCTGCAGTTTAAAGTCGATTCTGAACGACAGATCCTTAAGAAACTTTTCAGCAGTTTTCTGAAAAAAAAATCTCTGAGAGTAAATAAAATTGCCATCAAAAGCTTCTCAAAAATTTGTCCCTCGGGGTGGACAATAAACTGTAGATCTCAGTTGGTTAGAATCTAGAGGTCCTATACTCCTTGTTGGAGCAATGGATTTCACAGGTGGATTACATACATGACATAATTGATCACAACAGCGTTAAAGTCAGAATTATGACCTAACTACTCACAACCACTTATGCTGTGTGTTTTAATTTTATACATGATTGGCGGGACTTACGGTTTAAAGTCGATTCCGAACGACAGATTTTTGAGAAACTTCTCATGTGAATTTTTATTTACTCTGAGAGCTTCTGCCAGAAGACTACTGAAAGTAAGTTTCCGAAAGAAATACTTTTCTTCACATTTCGTTTTATTGGAGATGTCTGAGTCGTTGTCTATGATCATGACTGGATTACAATTAAGATTAAGGGTCGTGGCAATGAGCTGAATATAACAGATTCGTATAACAATTCAGAATAACTATGTTCCCTTACGTGTCAAATTCAAAAACTTACATAAAAGGGGTACGAAGAAATTCTCAGATCGTATCAATCTTGACATCGCTTGTGATGATAGGTTTGGTTTGATAAACCCTACTCTGTTCGAAAAAGGCATCAGCAAAGTACGTGATATAATTCTGCGAGGACTGCGAAGTGACTTCATCGCGATAGCTAAGACTCTGAGAAATTCCAAAGAAATGTTTGGTTATGCAGAAGTTTTGTTCAAAGTGTTCAGCAACGAATTGTTGCTAGTAGTGTGTTGGCTTATTAGACGTAAAAGCCAGGGTTCGAGCCCCAGACCTGACATCAAAACAAAATACAAGAAGTATTTCTTCGGCGACTTCCTCTCAACAGATTTCTGGCAAAAACTCTGGAAGTAAATCAAATTGCCAAGAAAAGTTTCTCAAAAATCTGTCGTTCGGAGTCGACTTTAAACTGTGTGTCTCAGCACTCATAAATAAATTAACACACACAATATAAGTGGTGTGAGAAACTAGGTCCTAATCCTGAGGGTTGTAATGATCAATTATGTATGAACTTATGTATGTAATGTTTGAAGCTGTTCCATATATACGAGTACATATATAATTTGGTCAGTCAGTCACGATTACCACCCAGCATCACACAACCACTTATATTGTGTGTGTTAATTTTATACATGAGTGGTGGGACTTACTGTTTACATTCGTTTGCGAACGACCGGTTTTTAAGAAACTTTTCATGGTAATTTTATTTTACACTCAGAACTTTTGACAAAAATCTGTTGAGCGGAGGTAGCCGAAAAAATACTTTTTTATTTTGTTTTTATGTGTGGCCTGGAGCTCGAACCCTGGCTTTTACGTCTAATAAGCCAACACACTAACTACTAGACTACGACAAGTAAGGTGTACTGTTCTACTATAAAAGAAATCGAATTTATGTTTCGATATGTGACAATGAATGAAATATGTTTCTATCAAATACCATCAAAAAAATTATCATCATCGGAGGGTACTGCCCGTGATAAACTGACTTTAAAGCAGACAAAAACGCTATAATCGGCTGGCAAAGATATAACATCTGTACTTTGGAGTGCGTATTAGGTGAGAAAATCCAACAATAGCGACTATTTTATAGTTTTATTGAAATGCTACGGAGTGTATTGCGTAGGTAGAAGTGTCTGTGCTCTCAATATAGTTATGAGCGGACACACTTAGGCCACACACAGGGCCCATTGTGATATCACATTTTCACATTTTCCCCTAGTCCAGGAATCACTCGGAGCTTCGGATAAAGCGACTCAGACTGCCAATATCAATGCATTACAGTTCATTCCGATCCTCCAAATAGTAAGCACTCAGGTGCCTCTTTCTCCTGCGACCAAGTGATACCACAGTTTCACATTTTCCCCTAGTCTAGGAACCACTCCGATGAGTCCGATGATGTGACTCAAATTGCCAATATCAATGCATGACAGTTCATTCATATCCTCCAAATAGTAGGCACTCAGATGCTTCTTTCTCCTGCGACCAAGCGCCGGGCATGTACAGAAGAACCCTCTGAACCGCCTCCTCATCTCAACAGCTTCTACAAAAATCATGAGCAAGATGTCCAAGATCAGTGGAGAGTATATTACCCAACGAACTTTTCAAACCAACAGTTAGACTTGAAGTAACCGTTGTAATGATGTAATGGGTACTACAATTGCTTTTTGGTATGACAATTACTTTTATGACCCACTGTAAAAATGTGAGGAGTTTGGACGTTATTTGTCCGCCAATGATATGTGATTAGAAATTGAAAAAATTCAGCGATCAGTGTGTCCTTAGGTAGTGTTGTGATAGTGTGTTGGCTTATTAGACATGAGACCAAGGTTCAAACACAGTTCAGACATCTCCAACAAAACGAAAAAAACATATTTCTTCGGCAACTATCTTTCAGCAGATTTCTGGCAAAAACTCTGAAAATAAAATAAAATTTGCCATGAAAAGTTTCTCGAAAATCTGTCGTTCGGAATCGATTTTAGACTGTAGGTTCTGCCACTCATGTATAAAATTAACGCACACAACATATGGGGTATGAGAAACTAGGTCGTAATCGTGACTGAAGGGTTGTAATGACCAATTATGTATGTATGTAAGCATGTGTCTCTTAAAAGTAGAAATTGGGATCCCAATATGTTAATCGTTGCTTAGGACGAAAATGAAATCCACTAAGAAACCTGCCTACCTTGCTTAGATTTTGTCAGTTCCAGCCTTCTGGCAAAGAACATCGAAAGAAATAAGTTTTTATGCTTGTCTTTATCTCTTCAAGATGTCAAATCTGAGATTTCATTTCAGGACACATTTCGCAAAAAATTGAGTTTTCATGCTCGTCTTTATCTCTTCAAGATGTCAGATCTAAGGTTTGAATTCAAAACTGTCACCTATTAAGCCGCTACACTAAAAGTTCGGCTATAGCGTAACGAACATCAAAAAATCGCAAACATTATCCTCTAACATCCATGAATACTGGACTGACGCAGAGTGCACTGAGAAAATTGAGAAATAATTTATTTATTGTCGTTCGTTTATTTTATTATAGTTTCGAGTTGATTTTCTTTACAAATTTCACATCGTTACGTGACACAGAGCACGATGAGAAATTGAAAAATTAAGTTCTCTGTTATTCTGTTATTGCAAACAGGGTACGTTAAGGAGTAGAGGGGAATTCACTTTGTAGAAGATTACAAATACAAAAAACAAGCGTTTTTATTTACAAAATTCGCTTACGTGATGCTCTGACATTTAAAATACATTTTTTTAACTTCATTTTATATGTACGTGAATTTGAGTTAGAGTTACTAAAACTGAAAAAACGAAACACGAAGAAAATGTTGAAGTTGAAGCGATGTTTTGGAATGTCAAAGAAAACAAATATTAGGTATTCAAAGAGTCATAATTAGTGGAAATAAATTAAGTTTATTGCAGCAATTCATATTGAATATGAAGAAAAATTAAACATAAGAAAGCTTTTGATGTCTCATCTCATCATGTATACCAATCAAGTGTTCCGACATAGCAAGAATCTAAAACATTAGGTAGAAGGGGCTGTCCCCTCAATGCAATCATGAGCGGACACACTTAGGCCGCACACAAGGCCAATTGCGATAAAGCTTTAGGCTCTAGTGAATGCTGTATAATGCAACATAAACCAAGGTTAGGTTAGGTCTGAGTGGTAGCTCTGATTTCACAAAGCTCACTTGAGCACGCATAGCGGCCCGTTGTGATGGCACGAGTGAACGCAGTCCCTGTATTGACCAAGTACCACCAAAATCAGGGAAGAGGAAGAAGTTAGTCAGCGCAAGGGCTGCACAACATAAACCAAACTGCTGTAACAAATCTCTTCATAAACCTTAAATATCGATAGGACACCATGATTTATTTTGTAAAATACCAAGATTTCGGTTCGGTTATTTTGAATCTGGCAATACTTACATATGTCACGCTATACCATCACAAGCTTCAGCATATTAGCTCCACAAAACGTAATGAATCGATTAATCGTTAAGATATGTTGGAATTGAAGTCGCCATAGTCTAGTAGGTAGTATGTTGGATTATTAGACGTAAAGCCAGGGTTCGCGTCCCAGGCCAGACATCAAGACAAAATACAAAAATTATTGCTTCGGCGACTTCCTCTCAGCAGATTTCTGGCAAAAACTCTGAGAGCAAATAAAATTGTCATGAAAAGTTTCTCAAAAATCTGTTGTTCGGAGCCGACTTTAATCTGTCGGTGCCACCAGTCATGTATAAAATTAACACACACAACATAAGTGGTGCGAGAAACTAGGACGTTGTACAATGGGTTAATTCGACCTCCGGGTACTGTACTTGTCTTAATTGACAAGTACACGTCCTCTAACCTCACCTTGGACTTTATTGGTCCAACGAGAAACTGAACGATGATGCCAATTTTGCCAAAAAAAAAAAAAAAAAAAAAAAAAAAAAAAAACATCGAATAAAACTAGTTTTCGTCTAACGTATGTACGTTAATAAGCAAAATTTCCATATGTGGTCTTACAGAATCCAGTGCCACCCATTACGAGTTACTGTTAGGTGCGGCTGTGGAGCGGAGACATCATTGAGGAAGGCACAACCATTGCGGTCAATGGAGTCACCTATCGCACCATGATAATCGACTTTTTTGTACGCGCTGTTCATGGTATTGATGCGAACGATGTTTGGTTCCAACAGGATGCCGGAACTTGACACACATCACATGCCAAAAATCGATTTATTGCGTCAAACCTTTGATGGCCGTTTAATTAGCCGAAATTGTGATACCAATTGGCTGCCAAGAACCAAAAATTTGACACCGTTGAACTATTTTCCGGGGGGCGTCATTAAAGAAAACTGTTATGCCAACAAACCAGAGACAATGGAGCATTTGAAGGCGAGATACCACCGCCCATACACTCGAAAAAGTGCACAAAAATTGGTCCGATCGAATGAGGTACTGTGAGGTCAGTCGCAGCAGCCATATGAATGAAATAATATTTCATTTCTATGCGATATATTTGTACATACATAACATAATTGGCCATTATAAGCCTTCAGTCAGGATTACGACCTAGCTTCTCACACCACTTATGTTGCATGTGTGTTAATTTTTATACATGAGTGGCGGGACCTACAGTTTAAAATCGATTCCGAACGCCAAATTTTTGAGCAACTTTTCATGGCAATTTTATTTGCTCTCCGAGATTTTGCTAGAAATCTGTTGAGAGGAAGTCGCCGAAGAAGTATTTGTTAAAATATCGTATTGTCTGACCTGGGGTTTTGAACTTCACTACATAATAGACTACGGCGACTTTACAATAAAAAATACAAATTTAGCAAAATTTCAAACCGTTTTTGTTTTCTTGCATTTTTACATTTAAACATTTAAATGGCCCACCCTTTTTAAAAAAATTTTACAATTTTAAACTAATTTTTGTAATCATCTTGATTCCTTAAACTATATGAACTTAAGCTTTAAAACAACAAACATTATTCCCCATTCGTACATCTGCATGCAAATGCAAACGTAATAACATTTTACCGTACCTTTCCTGTTTCAATTTAAATCATTTAGAAGAACATCATCAAAGCATTTGTTTTTTTTTTTGTTTATAAGAATACATAACTTATTTATCCTTTAAAATTTCTATTTCTTTCCCTTTCCTTTATTTCATCATAAATTTTCCTTTTAAAACTCATGATTGGCTTCTTCTGCTCGGTCTATTCTAATGGGCCACAACGTTTGGAAATACCACAACACTGCTCAACTGCACTTGAATGTTTTCCTCGCCAATCTCTCGCTCTCTGTATTGGCAACATTGCAACTGTTTTTCTTTACATTAACATGAAACGTTGCGTGGGTTGTACGATTGTTGGCTTTGCTGACAATGATGACGATGATGATGACGACGGTGATGGCATTTTAATGCATTTTTTTCCGTGTTCGTTCGTTTATTTTTAATTCTCTTTAACAACAAATACATTAGCAATGAAGAAGCTCTATTGCGTTACATAATTGATTCAATTTTCCTTTTTGCGTTTATGGTCGCATTGATGTTTCATAGTCATCAAACGGAGGCCACATATCGTTTGGATTTCATATGGAAATTACAAGCCACAGGTACGTAAATTGTTTACTTTTTTTTCTTTTTTTTTAATTAAATAAAATTCCACTTTTCTATCACGATTTGTAAATATGAAATGAATGCTCAAGGTTTTAAATGTTTTTTTTTTATAAAAAATTGTCTCCGTATTTCAAATTCACCTGAGCCGGAGAATAGCCTATAAAAGATAAGTCTATATGCCAGACTAGGAGCTCACTACAGTCTTATTAGACCTGTCCCTAGCTTAAACATTTTGAGCACTACATTCGAGCATGCAAAACTAGTCGGACCCTATCTCGTTGTTCAAAATCTTTTTTAGTATTTAACACGTTGACTGCCGCGGCAAATGTTATAAAACTGGCCACACAAGCCAACATTGTCTTTTTGTTCTTTTCCCAGAAGACATTTATCGATACTAGCACTGATATAATACGATTTTTTTCGTAACTACACAAAAGTGGCAGGTTTAGTGAGTAAGAGATAACTCGTAGTTGGCTCCCTAGAAGGGAACGTTATCTACGACTTATCTCGTAGTCGTCAGTCAACGTGGTAAAGGACGAATGAGGTTAGACTTATAGGTCTGAGATCATTCGCAGTATATATTGATGATCTCCCAGCATTTGGGATAAAAACGATTTTTGTCTGTCTCCACCTAGTAGGTGCCAGAGAACAATAATAAATCATTTTTTCGCTACTCATAAGCACTTATGAAATTTTGAATATAAATGAGTCAACAATACTTGAATTTAACTATGTACTCTGAATCATTCGTACTCACTACAATGTTGATTTACAAGCACAGGTTGCAATGAGTATGCGTACAACATTGACATCAAACTCATACCATTCGAAATATGTTTGATTCATAAGCCTAGTCATTTAGATTCATAACTTTAGAAAGATACTTATAAATGTATCGAGTTGTTGTTATAGACATAAGCAAAAAAGGCAGAGCAGCAAGCAGAGCAAACACACAACCTTCTAGTGAGCCCGACCACTAAGTGCGCAAACCATACTTATTTTGTGATTCTTGTATGTTGAGTTTTGAAGACACGAAATCAACAACATCACACGTGTTGTTAAGTATGAATATGATGAGTACTTTAAACTTTGAATACGAGTAGAGGTTCCATGATATTAAAATAAGTATGAATGCGTATAAGTATCAGAAATTATGAGTATGATTCGATTCTACTCATCTTTTTGAATACTCATTTCTGAGCTCTGGTAAGTACATGCATGTACTTGAAACAGGCATACGAGATTTTTTACACCAAGGGAATCTCCACATCAGATGTTTCCTTGAGGACAGCAAGCACAATGGCATCAGTATCTCGTGATGTATTATATTTGAAGCAGTTAATGATCCATTGAAGGTTTTCCACACTCCGATTATAGGTAACTTGCTATGCAAATAATACCAATCGAGGGGAGTTACGACTGCGTTCACGATTACAGGGAAAACGTACATCAAAGATTAATTTAAGAGTCTCTGCTTTGGATATAGTCCAGGTATCCTTAAGTATGACGTTATATCATACATAATTGGTCATTACAACCCATCAGTCAGGATTACGACCTAGGTTCTCACACCACTTATGTTGTGTGTGTTAATTTTATACATGAGTTGCGGGATCTACAGTTTAAAGTCGTTTCTGAATGACAGATTTTTTTGGGGAACTTTACATGGCAATTTTTATTTACTCTGAGAGTTTTTGCCAGAAGTTCGCTGAGAGGAAGTCGCGGATAAAAATTTTTTCATATTTTCGTTTTGAAGTCTGACCTGGTTTTTGAACCGCGGCCCCACGTCTAACAAGCAAACACACTACCTAATAGACTGATGCGACTAGTCTACACTCTGAATAAAGGTAACTTGCTGTGCAAATAATATCAATCGAGTGTACAAACGAATTCGTTCACAAGTACACTGAAAATGTGCCTCAAAGATTACTTTAAGAGTCTCTGCATTCAATATAGGCCAGGTATAATTACCCGACCTAATAGACCTTATATCACAGTTAGTCTTGGCCAGAAGTTTGCAAAGTTTACTAGTTTCAGTGGAGTTTTCCACTGTCTCACAAAAGCACGACCTCCAAGGGCTCTTCTTCATCTTCCATGTTAAGTTTTTCAATTCGCATAACTTGTGTGTTTAGCCAGTCGAGTTGTTTATAAATTGGCCTTCATTAAACATCATCCTTCAGTCCACTACTGTGTTTTAGCTTTACCCGTTGGAATCCTGCCCCTGGAGGTTTTCCAAGTGGCTATTTTATAAGTATTCTTCAGACCATCCACTGCTTTATTCAGACTGGCTATTTCCCGAATAACTGGAAAGTCCTAACCTAACAGAAAACCTAAAAACGTTCCAATCAATATGTCGCCCCTTGGAATCCTTTTCCCGCAGGCTTTCGCCAGTGACTATTTTATAAGTATTCTTCAGACTATCCACCGGTTTATCCAGTCTGGCTGTGTCCTGAATAGCCGAAAAGTCATGTAATCTAGCAGAAAACCTACTGACGTTTCAATCAATAACTCGTATATTTATATGATGCCGGCATGCTTTCGTCGAAACTCTATTAAAAAAATATACGTTATGTATGCGAAGTCACCATAGTCTAGTAGGCAGTGTTTTGACTGATTAAGACGAGAGGCTGGACGTTTCGAACATAACGAGACATGAAAAAATATTTCATTGGCAACTTTCTCTCAGCAGATACATATCTCGGTCAATATGCTGAGAGTAAATAAAATTGCCATGAAAAATTTCTCAAAAATTTGTCGTTCGGAGTCGACTTTAAGCTGTAGGTCCCGTCACTCATTGATAAAATTAATAAACACAGCATAAGTGGTGTGAGAAACTAGGTCGTAATGCCAACTAAAAGATGTATGATATGTGCTGAATAACCGGAAAATTTTCTTTTAATATCTCGCCTGTGCATATAAGACCGTGGTAGTTTCCCCGAAAATCTATTAAAGAAATATACGTACGTGGTGTGTTGACTTATGACCCTGGCTCAGGCATTTTGGACACAATGAAATATGAAAAAAAATTTGTCGGCTACTTCCTCTCAGCTGTCTTCTGAGGAAAAGTCAAAGAGTAAATCAATTTGTCATGAAAAGTTTCTCAAAAATTTGCATTTCGAACTCGACATCAAACTGTAGGCCTCGTATAATAATGGACAAGATTAACACCCGTAACATAGTTGGTGTGAAAAGCCAGGTTTTAATCCTGACTAAACTGTTGTGCTAACCAATCAAGTCAATATCTCGCCTACTCGTAGATATTCAATTAAAGGAATATTAAATTTATGTGGGACTTGATAGCGAGACTAAGCTTTTAATACCCTCCAGTCAATGTTTTACACTCAACACTCGTCATTGAATATAAATTAGATTTCTTTGGATACAAAACGAAACATTTTGCCCCACTGTCCTTGCCTAAGACAACAATTTTAATCGATAGCAGTCTGTCTCAAGCACAAAATTCAAAATGAAATTTAAATGCAAACAAAACCTTGAACTCTAAACACTTAAATCGAGAAGTGTTGCGTGGTATTTCATTTTCTTTTAAGAAAACCATCATCGTACCTAAAACATGACAACAACAATAAATAAAGAAATTTAAATTAAATTTTAAAATAAAACTTGAATGAATACTAAAAAAAATGAAAACAACAGCAGGACAACAAAAATATTTGCCTTGTACATTAAGACAACAACGATTGCCCTCTCTCGCCCTAACTCGTTCACCATTTGTAGCCAATAACAACGACAACAAAAAAAAACAAGAAAAATGGCAGGAACAAGTATAACAGGATGCATGTTTTAGCGCAAAATAGAATCAATGTCTCCATTATTTCATTCCACAAGTATTTCTAGTTACACTTTCGCTTGCCTTGCAACATCTTGACTTAAATTGAATTAAGTTGTGCGTAACAAAGTCTCGCTGCAACATTGAATTGAAATATTGAAGGAAAGAAAGAAAAAAAAATAAAATATTTACGAAGTAACTCGACTAGAGCTGGTTTGTTTGTTGCCGCCCCGATTGTGTTACAGATTGACAGGCAGCATCCTTAATGGAAAAAGAAGAACCTTAAAGAGCCGTTAAAGCAAAGGCATTAGGGGAAGTATGCTAACATGGGAAAGTGCATTAAGAACTGCAATTTCAATAATTTTGTAAAAATTCAAAATAAATGGCAGTTTATGAAACTATTTTCATATCATTTATGCACTTTATTAGCATCGAATCGTTTTAATACGTTCACTTCGTTCAATCACTTGTTATTTTATGCACTTCACTTGTAAAAAACTCATTGCTTGACGCTGCATGTCATTCATCCACGTCCCGGTGACATTGATGCAAGGAAAGTGCCAACATTTTTCTACAGGAAATGTATTGAAAATATTTTGCAAACATTTTTGCATTTCGTACCCTACACTACAACAGGTTACTTAACTTAATTGATCATTACAACCCAACCAGTCAGGATTATAACCTAGTTTCTCACACCACCTATGTTGTAAGTGTTAATTTTATCCATGAGTGATGGGATATACAGTTTAAAGTCGGCTCCAAACGACAGAATTTAGAGAAACTTTTCATGATAAATTGATTTTATTCTCAGAGTTTTTGCTAGAAGACTGCTAGATAGGTTGAAGTGATAGCTTTGATTACCAAAGCTAACTTGAGCACACATATCTGCCCGTTGTGACGTCACATGTCCTGCTAAACGAAAGTTGCCAAAGAAATATTTCTTCATATTTCGTTTTGTTCTAGATATATGACACAGAGATTGAACTACGGGCTCTCGTCTAACAAGCCAGCACACTACCTACTAGACTGCGGTGACTTCTCATACATAACTTATATTTCTTTAACTCAGTTTCGGGGATAACACAGCGGCCTTATATGAACAGGCGAGATAGTGATTGGAACGTTCTTAGGTTTTCTGCTAGATTAGGAGACTTTTCGATTATTCAGGGCATAACCAGTCTGTATAAAGCGGTGGATATTCTGAAGAATACCTATAAAATAACCACTGGCAAAGCCTCTAGGGGCAGGATTCTATGGGGTAAGGCTTAAACTACAATGCTGGAATGATAGAGAATGTTTAATGAGGGCCAATGGATAAAGAACTCATGTGGCTGCAAACACAAGTTACGCGAATTGAAAAACTTAACGTGGAAAGTGAGGAGGAGCTCTTGGCTGCTTTGTAAGGAATTGGAAGAATCCAATAAGGCTAGTAGACTTTGCAAACTTCTGACAAAAAGACTGTGAAGTAAAGTCCATTAAGTCGGGTAACGATGCCTGGCCTATATACAAAGTCAGGACCCTTAAAGTAATCTTTGAAGCACATTTTTCCCTGTAATTGTGAACGGAGTAGTCTCTCCCCTCGATTGATATTATTTACACAGTAAGTTTCCTTTTTTTTAAGTCGCCGTAGTCTAGTAGGTAGTGTGTTGGCTTATTAGTGGTAAGGCCGAGGTTCAAACACCGGGTCAGACATCAGAACGAAATATGAAAAAAAATATTTCTTCGGCGACAACCTCTCCGCAGATTCCTGGCAAAAACTCGAAGAGTAAGTAGAAAATTGCCATGAAAAAGTTTCTCTAAAAATCTATCGTTCGGAGTCGACTTTAAACTGTAGATCCCGCCACTCATGTATAAAAAATTAACACACACAACATGAGTGGTGTGAGAAGCTAGGCCGTAATCCTGACTGAAGGGTTGTAATGGTCAATTATGTATGAATGTAAATGCAAAAATGGATGTAAGAAAAAAAGGTTCGCACCCCTGCTAAAGTTCTGAGGAAGTTTACTGCCAGTACTGGATAGATTTTAAAGGACGAATTGCTTTTAAATGATAATTTTGGAGATGGTTAGCCTAAACTTTTATAAAAATATGAGTTACATTAGATTCCTTCCATCGTAAGAGACAGATGTCAGCTTCTTTTCTCATTTTAGTAAGGACTTAACCCTTAATATTGCAAATTACTTATATTGTGGCCTGTAGAGTACCTTGTAATTGGCTTACATCGTCTGTAACTCTGTAACATTCTTGTTTGCATTTCCGTTATATAATATTCAGCAAATAATTTCATTTTTATTTAAATTAAATTCAACAATAAATGCACAAATGATTGAGTAAGTGAATGATTGAATGACTGAATGATTGACTGCAAAATAACAAAAACAAAAACATTGATTGTATTGTATTACACTTTGAAAGTTTATTAAATTTCATGTTCTTTTGTTCTACATTGGTTGCATTTTCAATTTTTCTTTTCATTTTTCTTGTTGCAACCAAAACAAAGTAAAAAAGAAAAGAGAAAAAAAGAAAACCTGAATTGAAAATGCATTGAATGCCAAAGTGTTAAGGAAAATGAAAAGATTTTTGTTACAAAACTTTGATTCTGATTTCCTTTTCATTATTTTCATTGCAGAGGAAAAGGAAGACATGGAACATTTGCAGGCATACAATCGCAAACTATTGGAAAACATTCTACCCGTTCATGTGGCGGAACATTTTCTCAGTCGTGATAAAAATATTGATGTAAGTGAACATACTTTAAAACAAAAAAAAATTACAAGCAAATTTCACTTGAAAAACGTTGAAGAGAAAATATTTTTTTACCGTGTCCTTTTGTGGTTCGATTTCTTTTGAAACTTTTTTGAATGCATTGCCTGAGACGAGCATGAAATTTTAATTATTGCGGTGGTTTTTTGTTTCGAGGCTTAAATGGTTCTTCTTTATCAAAACGATGTAATATTGCTCTCAGTCCATGAATTTTGCAAGAAATACTACCAGAATTACGATGAAATATACTCAACAAAAACTTTCTTGGAAATACGTGTTCATCTTATGATTTGTTACAGTTTGAGTCTGACATTCTAGGACTTGTACTATAGTAATCAGTGTTCAAACAGGTATGACTAGATTATAAATACTACACCCATTTAATGGCATGTTAGACATACAGTGGACAGCAAAAGTCTTAGTACAGCATTATATTTTAGCAATTTCATGAATTTCATGGTGGCACCATGAGCAATTTTTTCGGTTGACTTTTGCTTGAGGTTTAGCGATTACATAACCGTTTTTTTAAATGATCTCCTAAATACTCTCTTGAAGTCATATCGGGACTTTGTACAAGAGCATTAAGCCTGTGGGGACTTTTTTCTTGTTAAAATATATTGCCGTACTAAGACTTTTGCTGCCCACTGTATTTATAAAAATTGCAACAAATGCAGTCACAGAAGCCTGACACTAACTGTCCAATCAATACTTCGTTTAGCTAATCAGTTGGAAGACCATGGAACAACAGGTTTGATAGTCATCGAAGGAGACCTTTTGTTGGCAATATTTCTTTACAGGGAATTTTTATGAAAACCTTGAAAATGTTTCCTTAAAAAGTACAGGCAGTTGGTAGCTATTAACCACTGAAGGCGTGTATTGTTTATGTCGTGAAGAGGTGCTTGTACTGCGACCTTTCGATTTATTGCACTGCTTTTAAACTTGATAGAATACCACTTGAATGTCTCTTCCAAGCCTATGGTCCTATCAAACTTTAGAATGCTATTCGGTGTCAACAAGCAGAATTCCCGCATTGATTCCAAGAACATGTTCTGATAATTCATTCTTATCATCACAGAATCTACATGCTGAGTTCAAGACAATTTTTTTTCTGAACAAGTTTGAGTCTACAGTACGCTATCAAAAACTGGTTACCATAAACAGGTTATACCTGATGCATATATCAAACCTCGTCCTAAATGTAATTTCTAAACAAAAGCCTTGATTACCTTGAACTCGTTTGATCTGACTGTCTTTATATTCACTTTCGTCGAGTACGCCACAGAAAGTTTCTGGCCCTATCAGTGCTGTGAATCTAGGAATCTGATTCAGCCTCCTTTGACAGTCCCATAGAATCTTCGAAGACAATATTTCATCGAAAATTATCTTAAGAGATAAAACTCGTTTACATGAACAGGTCACATACATATGTACATAAATATTTGGTCATTACAACCCTTCAGTCAGGATTACGACCCAGCTTCTCACACCACTTATGTTGCGTATTTTAATTTTATATATGAATGGTGGGACCTACAGTTTAAAGTCGACTTCGATCGACAGATTTTTAAGAACTTTACATTGCAATTTTTATTTACTCTCAGAGTTTTTGCCAGAAATCTGCTGAGAGGAAGTCGCCGAAGGAATACTTTTTGTATTTTGTCTTGATGTCTAGGCTGGGGCTCGAACCCTGGCTTTTCGTCTAATAAGACAACACACTACCTACTAGACTACGGCGACTTCAACTTATATTTACAGTTCCCATAATCTTGATATTAACCCAATAACGCAGTAGTTCATATGTCATCTAAGTTTGTCCAAGAATGTCGAATAACTGTGACAGTATTGAAAAATTCAGTTCTTTAGTACTTTTTTTTAGTCCTTTTCCATTTCAGAAACACTGCAGTACCTCCTCTACACTTTCAGTACTTTTTTCTATTATTAATGTATTAGCAATATGTTCAAGGTAAGGCTAAAGTTAGAATTAATTTTAAGCCCCGATTAGCCAAACGTCCGTTAAACGCACGTTTGTTTTTGGAAGTCACCGTTGCCTAGCAGGTAGTGTGTTATCTTATTAGACGTAAGGCCATGGTTCAAATCCCAGGTCAGACATCAAAACGAAAATATGAAAAAATATTTCTTCGGTAACCTTCTCCCAGCAGATTTCTGGCAAAAACTCTGAAAGAAAATACAAAAAAATTGCCATGAAAAGTTTCTCAACAAAATCTGTCGTTCGGAGTCGCCTTTAAACCTGTAGATACCGCCATTCATGTATGAAATTAAGAAACGCAACATAATCCTGTTTAAAGGGTTGTAACTATGTATGTATGTTGTTTTTGAAATACAAGAAGCATATTTTAAAAAGGAACATTACGATCCGTTACATTTGTCTAATCGGGGCTTTTACGTTGTATTACGTTCCGAATCAGCTGTTTTTGTTTTGTATATGAGAAAGATGTATAAGTCGTTAGTTTTTCTATTCCATTCCATACGTCTATTAGGTTAGGTTAGGTTGGAGGATGTGTACTTGTCAACTAAGACAAGTAAAGTACCCGGAGGTAAAATTGACCCATTGTACAACGTCCTAGTTTCTCACACCACGTATGTTGTGTGTGTTAATTTTATATACGAGTGGTGGGACCTACAGTTTAAAGTCGACTCCGAACGACAGATTTTTGAGAAACTTTTTCATGCCAATTTGATTTAATCTCAGAGTTTTTGCCAGAAATCTGCTGAGAGTAAGTCGCCGAAGAAATACTTTTTGTATTTTGTCTTGATGTCTGGCCTGGGGCTCAACCCTGGCTTTACGTCTAATAAGCCAACACACTAGCTACTAGACTACGGCGAGTTCAATATTGGGCTTCAAACGCTCAATTGTTCCTGGTTTATCAACGCCGCTACAGAAAATATTCCAACGGTGTCAAATCGCAGCTTTTTGGCAGCCAATTGACATCAGCATTTCGGGTAATTAAACGGCTATCAAACGTTTGACGCAATAAATCGATTTTTAGCGTGTGATGTGTTTCAAGTTCCGGTGTACTGGTGGAACCAAACATCATTCGCATCAATACCATGAATAGCGGGTACAAAAAAGTCGATTATCATGCTGCGATAGGTGACTCCATTGCACGTAATGGTTGTGACCTCCTTAATGATGTCTCCGCTCCACAAGCCGCACCAAACAGTCACTCGTAATGTATGCACTGGATTCTGTATGACTAATTACGTCTAATAAGCCAACACACTACCTAATAGACTACGGCGACTTCAAAAACAAATAAATATTTTTTTACAAAAGTAGCATAAGTAGCACTGTGTGGTACTTAAGCACCTGAAAGTAATGGTTGTTGGGATCCTAGAATTTATCTAGAAAGCATGGAATAGTCTGGATAAAATCCACCCCTTGTAAAACTAACGGAATGAGATTGAACGGAATTGAGATTGATTGCCGGCTAAGAAATGCAGATCTACAACGGGATCGTATAGGACCTTATTTCAAGGACGGTTGAAAATTTGCCTGCGCACTTTAATCGAAATCGCATTGAAAAATCTTAAATATTTACATTCAATTACAGTTTCAGTTTAGTTTTGAATACGAAAATATTTATTATTTTTGCCATTAAATTGTGATAAATATTAATGGCCACAACAACAAGTAATTTTATGAGCACACAACATCATCATATTTAAACGACATGCTCGTCTATCTAAACAGTTGCGGCAGTGGCAGTGCATAATAAATAAAGTATGCACTTGAATAAATTGATGAAAATGTAACGCAACTCATTTCTTTTCACATACTTCAAGTGAATGAGTGAGTGAGTGAATGAGTGAATGTCGTTCATTTATGTGTCAATATTTTATAGTTTTTATGATATGCATTACGAATATGGTTTGGCGGGTTCGGTTGGTTGGCTGTTCTAATATGTATTCAACAAGAATAATAAAATACAGTGAGCATCAAAAGAAACTGTACATTAAGAAAAAATATTTATTAATAAATTACCGTTATTTTGTATTTTAAAATTGTTTCCTTAACAGTTTTTAAAATTGAAACAAAGAAAAAAATTACAAAAAATTTCGAAATTATTAACAACAATTTTTTCGGGCGCTCTCCTTAAGTGGTATATGGTGAGTTTGGTATTTGTTAGAATTTTATCCTTTAGTAGATAGTTTCTTTTGGCGCTCACTGTATGTTCATGTTCATGTTCAGAATACAATGTATTATTTAAAGGGTTACCCTAACACATACATTTTGTGTGTGTATGTGTGTGTGTGGGGTAATACATTATCCTATGAGTACATGATGTAACTTAATGGAATACTTGTACAAACATTTACTTTATCTTTCTTTCTTTTTTTCTTTTCTTTTTTTTGTATTCTTTTCCTTCGTCTTCAACTTATCATGGCCTCAGGATTTGTATCATGAACAGTGCGAAAGTGTCTGCATATTGTTCGCTTCGATACCAAACTTTAGTGAATTCTATGTTGAGCTGGAAGGAAATAATGAGGGTGTTGAGTGTCTACGTCTACTCAATGAAATTATAGCGGATTTCGATGAATTATTAAGTGAAGAACGTTTTCGGTAAGTGATAAACACAATATCATGATAACAACAACAACAACAATAATAATAATAAAGACACTAACAACAAACAAATTACACTTCAACTAAATTGTTTAAACAAATTGAAGAAAATAAATTGAAACACTTGTGACAATCTCATTAGAATTGTTGACATAATTTCATAATTTACTCTGCATTGTATTGTATACGTATGTATGACAGGACATGAAATATTTCTTTACAGTTATATTGAGAAGATTAAGAGCACCGGTGCCACATATATGGCCGCATCTGGCTTAACCACACAAACCTGTGATCTGGTAAATTACAAGCACATAACAGCCATGGCCGACTATGCCTTGCAATTGTTCGATAAAATCGAAGAAGTCAATATGCATTCGTTTAATAATTTTCGCATGAGAATTGGTAAGTTGAGCCTCAAAAAAGGTCTTAATGAAGGGTTTTAAACAGAAACTAAAATTTTTTTTTTAAATTTTAGGCATCAACATTGGCCCTGTAGTGGCTGGTGTGATTGGTGCCCGTAAGCCTCAGTATGATATTTGGGGAAATGCCGTCAATGTGGCCTCTCGTATGGATTCTACTGGCTTGGTTGATCACATACAAGTGAGTATATTTATTGCAGCACTTAAAACATCTTAAAGCTTTCCTAATTAGGGTCAAAGGTTATACTATGTTCAGATATGCACTTTTATTGAGTCAATATTCGGTTTATTGAGTACAATATTTTAAGTGTTCAGGCATAATAATATACACAGTTCAGCTGCTTATTCAATATTCATTTGACAGATGGTAAACAAAACAGCTGGTTTTTTTAATTGTATTTTTTTTTTGTCGTGTTCGGATAATTGTAATATGCACACTGAACACACTCATAACAGTGCTCCATTTGCTTATTTATTGTGCAATAATTAATTGAAACTTTATATGAAATATTGAGCTCAATAATAGCGTTTATTGCGATTAACGCAATAAAAGTGCATATCTGTACACCATATTACCCAATAATTTCAACAACGTTTATCGTTTTGAACACAAATTGACAGCAGACTTATCAATTGTTTCTCTCCTTTTCTCTCTCCCTCTCTCTCTCTCTCTCTCTCTCTGTTAACTTTTCTAAACAAATGCCATCAGATCACCGAGGAAACCTATCAAATACTTAAACCTCGTGGTTATGAACTAACTTGTCGCGGCAGTGTCAACGTCAAGGGCAAAGGTTCTATGATCACGTACTTCCTGAAAGGTAAACTACCCGAAGACAAAATACCCACCACGGCCGAAACACTGCAATCCACAGCTGACACAACGGCAACAAAAATCACGGACAACATTGATGCGAATCCAAACGGTGACATTCCCAATTTAAATAATAAAAACGAAGGCAATAAATGCCCGCCCGCTTCTTTGCCACTATCGAAACAGGTCAGCAGTAATCTAACCGAATCGGAAGACTTATCGCCCGACATTGATCTCAATTCGAATATGAATAATTTAACAGCACAACGACGTAAATCATTGTGTCGTCAACACAATATTTCCTCTTCATTTGGCACAACGGTGAGTTCGAATACTTCGGTCACCCCATGTATATCGAATAGTTCAAGTGTTATAACAATTGGTACTCTGCCGACAATAGCGAAAAATAATTCCTCTTCCATGGAAAACTCCTCGGAGGCGAATAGCATAATGAGCAAAACGAATTTTCTGCCGCGCACCGCACTCGATGAGCTAAGAGACGAGACGGAGAGTGATAAGGGTACGCATAAAAATTCAATAGAAAATTTAGAAATATTACTCAAAAATAATATAAGCCTCTCAGATCTCAATAATAAACAACAACTGAATTTAAGGGCCAATGAAGCCACACGGAATTCCTACAAAAAGGCCAACGAATTGCCAATGGGTGGTGGTGGTAGTAGTAATATTGGTGGAGTGGGTGGTAGCAGCACCAAGTCTGAAACAGTGATCCAGAGACAACAACAAAATCTTTCGATATCTACTATTACTACAAGTGCAACGGCTTACAGCAACAGTGGTAAACACTCATCATCTTCATCAAACCAACGATATTCAGATACAACGCATTTGTTGAAGGACAACACTTCAACAACACTGACACCACCACCTCAGTCGCCTACACAACCCAATGATATCAATAGCCCATACAGCACACCATGCTACGACCATGCATTCTCCTCCTCCATCTCTCAATCATGCACCACTTCACCTGATTCCAAGGCCATATGGCCAAATCTCAAACCCGCTCATCAACAGCATTCAAAACGTTATCATCGCCCGGCAATGAAAACATCACAATCCCTATCACCTCTTGGTCTCTACACCGAAGTCATCAACATACCCAATTCACGAAGTATGATTGTCATTACAGCCCAAGCAACAGCTGGCAACCAGGCATCAGCAACGACAACAGCAACAACAGCTGCTGCTGGTATTTCTTCACCAGAATCAGCACATAATAATGCCATCATTAGTTCCGCAACGCCGGCTCTCACAGATGTGGTAAGTACTTAAGCGGCTTTCATTTAATTGTAGTCAACACACTGCAACACTTTCTCCACACACACTTTGCTGAACTCCAAGAGATATCTGCCAGCAGGAAATCAAGAGAATTTTGTAAATATTCTTCCATTCCAGTCCAATCCATCATAATGGCATTTACATACAGGATTCCTCTGTATGATTTGTATACACATCTGAATATGATTGAATTGTAGTTGTAGTCGTAGTAGTTTAGTTTGTAAATTTGTATGTATGTAGTTATGTATAGGTATAGGAATATTTAGTGTAAGTATAAGTGTTAGTGTGGGAGTAAAGTATTATAAAAAGAATACAACAATAAAAACAGAAAAATATTTACAAAAAATAAAATATCATCACTTAACAAGGGGGCAATTGCAGGTATTAAAACTACATATTATAGTTAGGATTGTTTTTGTTGCTATTATTTATTTATTTTAGTTTTTTGTTTTCGGTTTTTGTAAATATTGTTAGGATTATAGCAAGTGACATATACATAAGCATGCATATGTTTGTTGACAGTCGAGGGCAAATTTATAGCACTTTTTGTAATAAATAATTTTGAGCAACGATTTAATAGACGAACTAAGCAGCGATAAGGATTTTTTTTACGATTTCATGTAAAGGGTCCGCCAAATAATTTTTTTTTTTTTTTGAAAATGCTTTAAAAAAAAACTACTGAATATTTTCTCAAATTTCTTTTTTTATTTGAAAGTACAATCCTTCCGGTTAATAGTGGAAAATAATTTCATTCAAATGGCTGCCTCGGCTGGCAATGCAGTAGCCTACACGATCGGTCCAATTTTTAAGAACATTATCGATTGTGTGAAGCTGTATTTCACCAATAGCTTCACGAATACTGTCCTTTAAAGCGTCAATTGTCTCTGGCTTGTCGGCGTAACACTTATCTCTGACGGCACCCCACAAATGATAGCCCAAAGGTGTCAAATCGCAGCTCCGAAGTGACCAAACGACATCAGCTCTGCGGCTAATAATGCGATCTTCAAAAATTCGTTCACCAAATAGTGACTCGTTTTGGGTGCGTCGGCTTTTCAATGTATGCGTGTGGGTTTTCTGTGCCCCAAATGCGACAATTTTGCTTGTTCACATACCTGCCAAGATCGAAATGAGCTTCATCTGAAAAGATGATTGTTTTTGCCAAAAACGGCATCTTCTGGTGTAGGCTACTGCATGGCCAGCCGATTCAGCCGTTTGAATGAAATTATTTTCCATTACTAACCGGAAGGGTTGTACTTTCAAATAAAAAAAGAAATTTGAG
This sequence comes from Sarcophaga subvicina, assembly GCA_936449025.2. Taxonomy (NCBI): domain Eukaryota; kingdom Metazoa; phylum Arthropoda; class Insecta; order Diptera; family Sarcophagidae; genus Sarcophaga; species Sarcophaga subvicina. The sequence continues at coordinate 106,547,270 of OW388083.2, read as the reverse complement.
AAAATCTTCAGTAGTTTTTTTTAAAAGCATTTTCAAAAAAAAAAGTTTTTTGGAGGACCCTTTACAATATTTGAATATACACGCTTCTTACAATCCTTTGCATACCTTTTAAAGTATTTTAATTATTTCAGGTCATTATATCAATAGAAATTGGTACACAAAAAAATTTGAGAAAGATTATGATGAGCAACCACATTGAGCGATTTTGGAAAGTATTTGTAAAAGTAGTAGGTGCAGTAGGGCGGATAATAATTAGAAATTGTCATAATTGTCGCCGTGGTCTAGTAGGTAATGTGTTGGCTTATTAGACGTAAAGCCAGGGTTCAAACCCCAGGCCAGATATCACAACAAAATACAAAAAGTATTTTTTCGACGACTTAATCTCAGCAGATTTCATGGCAAAAACTCTGAGAGTAAATAAAAATTGCCATGAAAAGTTTCTCAAAAAATCTGTCATTCGGAGTCGACGTTAAACTGTAGGTCCCGCCACACACAACATAAGTGGGGTAAGAAACTAGGTCGTCGTAATCCTGACTGAAGGGTTATGTATGTATAATGCCCCCGTGAAACTTAAGAAATCTCTTGCTTATATTGCTACACGAGCATGATGCACCCAATGCAAGTGCCCAATAAATTGAGTAGCACTTATAATTCCCAAGACCCGTTTGACATAAACCTTTGCCTATCCCTAGACCAAAAATAGAAAAACTTAATCAATATCTCCTACTGTTTTACTTCATAACAACTTTTACAAAAATTATTGAATGGAAAACGTTTTTGTTTGTTTGGCACAAGCTTAGCAGCGGGCTATAACCAATTATCTCTTCGACGTCCATACGAAATAGTTTTTTAGGAATGCCGGTCGATGCAAACATAAAGATGACTTAAACTTATAAAAAAAAAGCTAGTTAAGCCATTGATGTCCTCATCAGCACATCTAAGGCTTACCCCTGCCAAACAGGAACCAAAATACTCCCAAAACTTGACGGTTGTTCTAGGTCCACTTCTTTTCGATATAATTGACACTCCTTAAACAGAAACGATTTCATATTGCCACACTCAAAATCGAACCAAGCAATCGTTAATAGCACATTGTATGTGGGCCACGCATTACTACTTTTTCTGACGATTGATACTTAAACGCGAGTCATTTACCATATTAGTACGAGCTAGTCTATTGGCATGGTTTTTCTCGCTTTGGAAAAAAAACAGTCATTAACAAAATTAATGCCTTTACAGAGATTCTTATATAATATCGCTGCAGGTGGCCTGTAGCCCTTATAGCATACGTTAAACAATTGTCGCTCTAGTCGAATTTTACTTTAAAATCCACGCTTGACACAATTCCGCCGGAAAATGTACTCCAACACAATGCGGTATGATGCAACAGTTGAGAGCCTTGTGAATACGAGATACTTGGCTTTAAGTGAACTGAATTGGTTTACTATGCAAAAGATCTTTTCTTGTCTACTTCCCTAACATAGCCAAGGACTTGGTTTCCACCACATCAAAGAGTAAATCCACAGCACTCTTGAAGAAATGAATGAGCTTTGGACCCACATATATTCATATTAAATTTGCTAGGAAATATCGAAATCGATATTAACCGTTTGACTGCTACGACTCTGGTGAGAACGTTCTAAAACTGTTCGAAAACTACAATTAATTATTACAATAAAAAATCTACAAAATTCCAGGGACCGAAAATAACTGTTATTTTTGAATTTTTGATTAAAAAAAGCAACCGCACGGAAATGTCGGAGAACAAAACCAAGTATACCATTTTGATTGTCTTGGACCAAATTTTTATAAAATGCGATGCTTTTTAAAAACATGATTTTTATTTTTTAGAAAAAAAATAATAGTTATTTTTGATTTTTATTTTTTCTAGCAAAAATAACAGTTATTTTTGACTTTTATTTTTTCGAGCAGAAATAAAAGTTATTTTTTGACTTTTATTTTTAAGAGCGGAAATAAAAGTTATTTTTTGACTTTTATTTTTTCGAGCAAAAATATCAATTAATTTTGAGTTTTATTTTTTCGAGTAAAAATAAAAGTTATTTTTTGACTTTTATTTTTTCGAGCGGAAATAAAAGTTATGTTCTGACTTTTATTTTTTCGAGCAGAAATAAAAGTTATTTCGGTTTTTTCAAACCCTATTACACAGAGATTAGTGTTTAATATACCCAAAACTTAATTCTAATAATTTTCTAACATAAATTACTTTAATTTTTTTAAAGAATTTTTTAATAAATATTATGAATTCATCATGAATTAAAACAAAAATAACTTTTATTTCTGCTCGAAAAAATAAAAGTCAAAACATAACTTTTATTTCTGTTTTAAAAAATAAAAGTTAAAAAATAACTTTTATTTCTGCTCGCAAAAATAAAAGTCAAAACATAACTTTTATTATTGCTCGAAAAAATAAATGTCGAAAAATAACTTTTATCTCTTCTCTTAAACATAAAAGTCCAAAAATAACTTTTATTACTGCTCTTAAAAATAAAAGTCAAAAATAACTTTTATTTCTGCTCGAAAAAATAAAAGTTAAAACATAACTTTTATTTCCGCTCGAAAAATTAAAGGTAAAAATTAACTTTTATTGTCTGACTTTTACGATAAAAGTTATAACAGTTACGGTCCCTGCAAAATTCTAATAACCTACGTATAAAGAGAAGACCCTATATCTCGTCTTATAATTTTATATTTGCTTTTTGACTAAATTTTTACACTGAAATTCTCAGCGCAAATGCGATTTTCGTAACAAATGAACGCAGCGCTTTTGCGCCGCATAGCAGTCAAACGGTTAAGATATCTCTCTCTCAGCCCCTCAAGCCATTTTTATCGCGAAAAAAAAATTATAAAATCAGCATTACTTTTAATTTTTCAATGCTCTTGCAAATCAGCTGGTTACGCATAGAGATTGAAGATCATTTATCGATAATTCTCATTTAAGAAGAAATAGTCCCCGTCATGTAAAAATTTCAATTTCTGAGTCTTTTAATTTTGAAGGTTACTTGTTGCCATTGTATGTTAAATTCCACAAGAACCACACATATTTAGCAAAAATTTCCATGACACTCTGGTAACTCTGGTTCTGGTGAAACTGATGTCTTTATTAATATTTACACGCCACACTGACAGTCTTTATCGTACGATTAGATCAGACGTTGACACGGACTGTAAAACTTGTATGGCTTTTACTGCTTAGGGGCAATAAATAAATCACATCAAAACCTTTGTGAAATCTCTATTATAGCTTGGTTTGAGCTTGAAACCTTCTTGGAAATTTCTGATTAGACTCAGACATCTAAGTTACTTATTAAAGAGTACAAAATTAGGAATTGTGAATATCAGATAACATAAACGGTGTGCATTTAGCAATAAAAAACTCTGATTATGTCAAAAGAAAATGAACAGCTTTGGTTCTGATAGTGTTAAGTTCATTGTCGTTTGCATTCATTGAGACTAATTGATGTCTCAGTGAATACTAGTGTGGAGCAGAGATCACCAATGAATCGTTTTTTCGCTACTCATAAGTACTCATGCAATTTTGAATATAAGTGAGTCAACAATATTGAATTTTAACTATGTACTCTGATTCATTCGTACTCACTACAACGTTGACTTATAAGTACAGGTTGCAATGAGTATGCGTACAACGTTAACATCATACTCATACCATTCGAAATATGTTTGATTCATAAGCCTACTCATTTAGATTCATAACTTTTCGCTTCACTCGAATTATTCATCAAAATTTACAGCCTTAGTTGTTGTTGCATTTACAAAAAAAAAAAAAGAAAAAAGACACATAAGCAAAAAAGTCAGAGCAGCAAGCAGAACAAACACCCAACCTTCTAGTGAGTATTTTAGTGTTCGTACGCGTTTTATACTTATTTTGTGCTGCGTGTAAATGTTGAGTCATGGAGAGTCGAAATCAACAACATAATATGTGTTAAGTATGAATATAATGGAGTACTACAATCTTTGAATATGAGTAGAGGTTCCATGATATTAAAAAAAGTATGAATGCGTATAAGTGTAAGAAATTATGAGTATGATTTGATTCTACTCATCTTCTTGAATGATCATCTCTGGTAGGGACTTCTTCAATTTTTTTTAACTGAATAGTGAACTGTAGGTCATTTAGTTTTCCACCAATAGAGAATTTAATTAAAATGAAATTTAAATTGAAACCATGTAACACTTCTGACTTACAAAATCTTTGCTATAATTTGTCCCTTAACTGTTCAACATACATATGTTTGTTTGTGTCTAAATATAGCACAGTAGTCACATGTTATTGTACAATACACGTTTAGCAAAGCAATGCAATGAAATGAAAAACAAATTTTTTTTGTTTTGTAAAAGTAATTCGGATACAGGAGATATTTTGAATTTATAATCAAAAAAAAAAAAAAGAAAAAAATTAAAAATTAGAATGTAACGAGAAAATCCCTTTTGAGCAGGGTGCTTGAAAAAAATATCAAAAAAATGTCTGTAAATTTTGTATATTCAATGAAAAATAAAAAATTGTTTTATTTCTAAATATGTATGTATGTATGTAGACGTGCTTAGAGGAAACCAAAGGATTTATAAAACAAAAAATCAAAATTAAAATCGTATCATTGGGAAGCAAATAAAACAAACTTAACTTAAACAAACAACACAGAGGTTTCAAAATTTATTGGTTTTTCGAATGTGAGTGGAACAATTTAAAATGTTGTTGAGAGATTTGGATTTTTGTTTTGGTTTTTTTTTATTTCAATAGAAATAATTGAAGATTAATAACAACAACTCAGTACATGAAAGTGGTTTCAAATATTATTTTTTTTTAAAAACCCAATGCATTTGCTTTTGTATATAAATTGGCTTAAGGAAAATATTACTAATAATGTATTAGGGTGGTACATATTTAAGACAACTGAGTATTAGAAAAATGTTAAAAAATATTCTTAATCCACGGAGAAATTCGCAGGCATTTTATGGCGAAAGTCTTTGTCTATGTGCTCAATTCAATTTGGATAGAAGAGACAAATGCCGAGACATAGCAATACTATGTATCTAACAGAAAGATCGCCATGGTACTTATAAGATTAAATCGAAAGTACTATGTGACTTTCTGGATAAGCTAATTCAGCTTGGTAGGATAGTAGGCTGAGCTGGAAAGGAAGGGGAGTTTGGATGCCGATTTTATCGACTGTGGAGTGGGTAACTATGTTTGGAAATTTATGCTCAGCGAAAGAGAAGTTAAAGATGGATAAAAACGCTACTCGAGCCAAATGGGTAATTTAAAGACTTATGGGGAAACTACAATAGGAGGAGGTTTGAGTCAGGAATACTCTCAGATTTAAAGTACGCCTGTTCAGAATGAAGATTGCCTCGTACACAATATCAAAACTGTGTGATGGGTAGATTGAATCATTAGAAAATATACAGTAACTGTACACTAAGGATTTCTTTTTTAACGCCGAGGAGAGGTAAATGTACCTAACCGCACCATAGAGGAAGTCGTCACATCCTCCGTGTGTGGGGCCCTCACCCACTAAATCCCCCCTCGTCTCCTGTGGACCACTCCGGAACTACGGTGGTATTACTTCGCATTGGAGTCCTTTTGGCTCTTTGGCCTCTCCATATCTATATCCGCGTCCTGATTGCGTATCGAAAGTTGAGGATACATCTAAGCGTCTCCACTATTCCTTTCGTCTAAGTCATGGTTGCGGTTACACTTTGCACGTGTGACAGTATCCCCTGTGCTGACATGCTTACTTGTTCTGCAGCCTCAAGATCTCTGTTTTTTCGTCTCAGAATGCGCTCTACTTAATTCATCACCGAGGTCCAATTTCCACTACTCGCAATTATGACCCCCACAATGTTAGCGGCTGTGATCGTTTAAACTATTGACGGCAGTACAGCGCGATAGCTTTGCCAGCGTGCACACTCGAAAACAGTGTGCTCTGCGCCATCAATTACCTCCCCTTCCTCGTAAAGACAGTAAGGGGAGGCGGTCTTGCCCATTCTGTGCACATAACTTCTAAAATATCCGCGACCCGACAGCATCTGTATAACTTAGTAATTTACCTTTCCAACTTTCCGACCAATCCATGGCCTTATGTCCGGAATAAGTCTCGCTGTCCATCTTCCTCGTTCCATCGTCGTTGCCATTTTGAAATGGTGTTTTCTCTGCAGTAACCGGTTATATGATTTCCAGCCGATTTCTTCTTATAAATCTCCATCCGCTCCGCTACCAGCAGATTCACATGGATAATACCTGCTATCACCAGTACGGCTGTAGCGGACACTGTACGATATGCCGACGTGATACGCAATGCAGCTGTTCTCTGTACCGATATAAGTGAGTTTGTCCGCTTCTTAACATCTAGTGTTTCGGTCCAAATTTCGCTCCCATAAAGCATAATGCTGTTTCCAACCTCCATCAGGAGTCTCCGTCTCGCCGGAGCTGCTAAGCTGTCCAACGATCTTCTGGGCCGTGTTAGCCGAGTACTGAACCTGATACGAAAATGTTAGTCTGGGATCCAGCCTTATTCCCAGGTATTTTACCGAGCTCTTGGTCCTAATTACCTCGTTTCCAATACTTGTGTCCACATGCAAAGGGATTCGACGACCAGTGATAGCAGCAAGGATAAAATTCTAACAATCACCAAACTCAACTTTTACAACTTAAGGAGAGTGCCCGAAAAAATTTGTTAATATTTCGAAATTTTTTGGCAATTTTTTTTGTTTCAATTTTAAAAATTTGGCAATGAAACAATTTTAAAATAAACAATTTTTAAATACGCTCACCGTACTTGGAACTTGTGCTTCACTACAAATGTGTACCATCCTAATATAAGTTATAATAAATTTTTTATTAAAAATCAAAATTGGTTTTGTAGTCAAATAGGAAAATTATGTTTCAGTCTGGATAAGGACCATAACAAAAATAAAAGCAGAATTTTTAATTAAAATAACATAAAATTTTAATATAGAAATAATAATTAAGTATGTTAGAAGTCAACTAAAAGACAAGGAAGACATATGTAAATAAAATATTATTAAAATTAAAAATATAAATTAAATAATTATACATGCATATGTATGTATGTATGTACATACGAGTAAAGAAATTTATTTACAAAATAAAAATTAATAAACTAAACGACATGAATTTATTTTTTTTAGTAAATTAAGCTACTAAAATAATTGAAAAAAAAACACAAAACATAATAATTAATGTACAAATAAATTAAATTTAAATGTTACAGACATAAATATTAAAACAAAAAACTAATTTTTATAAAATTAATATTTATTTCAAAATGAAAAAAAAACAACAAAAATGTGCTGTCAATTTCTAAGGCTGTCGTTTATTTAATCAAAGAAAAAAAAACAAACAAAAACGAAATTTTAGTTTAAATTTTCATTATTTCTTCTAACCTAATGGAATGGAATACCGCACCACACAATCCTATCCAAAGGCAATTGCTAACTTTTCGAAATCCACGACAATTGCCTCTTCCGGTATTCTCGTATACAATATTCCCTAATAATGGTCATATAACAGAACCCAGCCAAATTATTGCAGTGTGACTTGGTGTAGCATCATTGTCCAAAAAGTAATTACTGACTCTTGAGAGTGAGCAGAAAATACTCTGACTGCAGTCAATAAAACAAATCAATACATTGAGGGCATTGTTGCTGGGTAGTGTCTTGGCTAATTAGACGTGAGACACAGTTCAAACCCCTGGTCTTCTTCTCGGCAGATATCTGCAAAAAACTCTGGGAGTATATAAAAGTGCCATGAAAAGTTTCTCAAAAATAAGTCGCTCGGAGTCGATTGTAGGTGCCGTCATTCATGTATAAAATTAACACACACAACATAAGTGGTGTCAGAAGCTAGGTCGTAATCCTTGCTAGAAATCTGTTGAAAGGAAGTCGCCGCAGATATATTTTTTCATAGTTTAGTTATAATGTCTGACCTGGTATTTGAACCATGGCCTTACGTCTAATAAGCCCACACACTAGCTACTAGACTGCGGCGACTGCTTGCAACTTTTCCAGGTATAATACAAACGATTCAAATTTCTGGTCCAATTCAGGCAGACAAAGGCTTATATTACGCTGCTACAGTGCTAACGCTCAAGATAATAAATTTTAGATTAGTAGCGATGGAGTTTAGCTTACGAAAAGTATTTTCTTACATTCCATAGCTTTAAAATGAATAATTTGGGCATTCCAGAAGTAAAGATTTTGTATATTTTACAGTGTTGCAAAATTGTAATTTTGAAATGGTACTGAACGATAACTGACAGAGTACTTTTTTGTATCAAGTGGTACTTTTGCAAAAAAATATATTTTTTTTGTATTTTCCGTACGTGTGGTGGGGAATGGAATAAAAAAACTAACGACTAACACATGTTTCTCATATATAAGCCAAGAACAGCTGATTCGGAACGTAATAGAACGTAAAAGCCCCGTTTAGTTAAACGTCGAAAGCAACGTAACGGAATGTACGTTTATTTTAGCATATGAAGAGCAAATTAAATACTTAACGAAATTACATTACGATTTGGCACTCGTTCTTTTTGCTTTTTGTATTTTAAAAACGGACGCTGTGTGGCCGTTGGGCTAATCGGGTCTAAAGACTAAGTCTGCCTCTAGCATGACGTTGAACATGTTGCTAATCCATTAATAGTTGAAAAGCGCAAACCATAAAATATTTATAATAAAAAGTACTAAAAGTTTAGCGGCGGTATCGTGGTATTTTAAAAATGAAAAAGTTCTGAAAAAAGTACTGAATTTTTCAACACTGATATTGTATGTCAAGAGCATCTGTTTAATACAAATTCTAAGCAACATGTGAACTATGAAAACAGAACTGTTTACTCTATCCTTTCTATTATAAACTGTCTTTCCTGTATTCCAACACAATGCCCGGTATGAATAGGGGTCATCTCCTGAGTGTTGGTTTCAAAAAAAAAATTATGAATTTCGGATTTTACTATACCTTTGTATGGCTATCTCAAGTTTGATTTTCCTATGGAAATTTTAAGTAATTTCTGTATTTATTTATTACTTTTTTCTTTAAATTAAAAATTTCCAATACTACCAAAGAGAGGTTAGCAACAATGTATAGCAACATTTTTATGGTTGGCAACAATGTATAGCAACATTACTTATATACTATTTTTTCCCTGTTGAAATGATTATATTTAAAAATACTATGCTTTTTATTTCAACAAACTAGAAGCGTTATTTATTTAATGAAATTTCCACCCATTCGGGAGGGAGTATACATAATAACTTTTCATTCTTTTTGCCGCCTATTTCCAAGCAATGCAAATGCGAATATTTTTTTCTTGTTTTTTTCGAAAGGCTTTATACGAGTACATTTTCAATAGAAGCTTTAAATGTATTTAAAAACTAAAATATAAACTACACATGTATGTTAATTGCAATTACATAAGTGCTATTTATCCTGTTTTATCTGGCTTAAATCTATTGGAATATAAAAAACGTATTAAAAATTAATTTTACTCTGTGATTTACAAAGTTACAAAGAATATTATCACAATAATTATGAGATAAATATAATATTATTGTTAAATGAAAAAAAATTATAATAATAATAGTAGTCCGTTACATACAGATTATCATAAATATTTAAAAATATTGTTAAAAAAATAATATACCTTAGAGTAAATAAAGGCCATTAACTATGAAGTTTTTTAAATCAAAATATCGCCCAAAACAGCTAGAAACTCAAAAACCTTACAACGTATTTACCTGTGCACCAAAAACAAATCAATGTAGCCTATATACGTATATATGTATATCCTCATTAAATGCAACATTTATTTACAAACTTAAGTTTAAAGTTCAAATTAAAACTCACCGCCTATATAGTATATGTAATGCATAAAATATTAAAAAAAAAAAACATTTCAAAGGCCTTGTAAAAAAAACTCTAAAAATGTTATTCAATTTATTCCAGTTGTAAGTTGTACAGTTGTTGTGTAATTAAAATAAATTTAAATTAAAGTTAAAAATAAAAAAGCATTAAACCTTAAATAAAACGAGTCTATTGATTGATAAATAATCTAAAAACAAAGAAAGTATTTATATTTAGTTATTAAACTGATATTATTAAGAAACATTATTAAACAAAAAACAGTATTTTTCTTTTCCTATTGATCAATTAAATGTTAAATGTACTTAAAAAAGAAAAAATATATTATAAGATTATGGTAAATATTTAAAAAAACAAAAGAAAAGAATTAAAATAAAACAACTGGTAACTATTTAATTACAATAGAGTTGAAATTATTTTAAACGAACATTATGGTAAGTAGAGATTTAACGTCTCAATATACAAAGTTTTTCACCACTATATCCAATACAACAACCAACAACATGAGATTGCTATGGATATTGTTCAGAGATCAGCAATGAATCGCTTTTTCGCTACTCATAAGTACTCATGAAATTTTGAGTATGAATGAGTCAACAGTATTGAAATCCTACTACTCTGATTCATTCGTACTCAGTACAACATTGATTTATAACTACCAGTTGCAATGAGTATGAGTACAACGTTGACATCAAACTCATAACATTCGAACTATGTTTGATTCCTACGCCTACACATTCAGATAACACACACTACATGGGCGGCATGAATAGCTAGGTTGTAATCCTGACTAAACTAAGTAACAGAGATCTGCAATGAATCGCTTTTTTTTTTGCTACTTATAAGCACTCATAAAATTTGGAATATATGTGAGTCAACAATATTGAAATTTATCTCCTCTGATTCATTCGTACTCACTACAACGTTGATTTATAAGTACAGGTTGCATTGAGTATGAGTACAACGTTGACATCAAACTCATACCATTCGAATAAATGTTTGATTCATAACTTTTGAAAAATATTCGAACCATTCATCGAATCATTCATCTTAGTTGTTGTTGCATTTCCAAAAAAAGAAAAAAATACAGAACAGCAAGCAGAGTAAACACACTACCTTCTAGTGACTATTTTAGTGTTCGTACGCGATTCATACTTATTTTGTGATTCTTGTAAATGTTGAGCCATGGGGAGTCTTTTTTCGCTACTCATAAGCACTCATGAAATTTTGATTATAAGTCAGTCAACAATATTGAAATTTATTGAAACTACTCTGATGCATTCGTACTCACTACAACGTTGATTTATAAGTACAGGTTGCAAGTGAGTATGCGGACAACGTTGACATCAAACTCATACCATTCGAAACATGTTTGATTCATAAGCCACACTCATTTAGATTCATAACTTTTGAAAAATACTCGAATCATTCATCGAATCATTCATATTTTTTCTTTCCAAAAAAAAAAGAAAAAAGACAGAACAGCAAGCAGAGTAAACACACAAACTTCTAGTGAGTATTTTAGTGTTCGTACGCGAATCATGCTTATTTTGTGATTCATGTAAATATTGAGTTATGCAAAGTCGAAATCGACAACATCATACATGTTGTAAAGTATGAATATGATGGAGTACTTCAAACTTTGAATATGAGTAGAGGTTCCATGATATTAAAATAAGTATGAATGCGTATAACTATTAGAAATTATGAGTATTATTCGATTCTACTCATTTTTTTGAATACTCATTGCTGATCTCTGCTAGGTTAGGTCAGGTTAGGTAAGAGGAAGTGTACTTGTCAATTAAAACAAGTACAGTACCCGGAGGCCGAATTGACCCATTGTACAACGTCCTAGTTTCTCACACCACTTAGGTTGTGTGTGTTACTTTATACATGAGTGGTGGGACCTAGAGTTTAAAGTCGACTCCGAACTACAGATATTTGAGAAACTTTTTTCATGACAAATTTAATTTACTCTCAGAGTTTTTGCTAGAAATCTGCTGAGAGGAAGTCGCCGAAGAAATACTTGTTGTATTTTTATTTTGATGTCTGGCCTGGGGCTCGAACCCTGGCTTTACGTCTAATACGCGAACACACTAACTACTAGACTACAGCGACTTCACTCATTTACTCATTATTAACCGAATAATATTCGAACTTATACGATTCAAATGGAAATTTCTAATTTAACTCCATGGTAGTATACGAGTATAATAGAGTTCAAAATTTCTTTAAAATTAATTAAGTCGAGGAATGTAAATCGATTTCTCCACGAAGACAAATGGAAATTTTTTTTCAAATATAAAGCTTAATAAATCAAAACTAAATGAAGCGCTAGATAAAAGCAGTTTTAAATTAAAACGCCAATACGTAGTGCCTACCTGTGCCATTATTAACCTGTGCCTAATAAAACAAAAACAAAAAAGTGAGCCAAGAGAATTAAATGTGCGTCTAATTAATGAGAACAAATAAATTTTATTGTTTGCCATAAAACTACGTAAATTCTACTTCGAATGCAAGGCAACCGACTATGGGCTTAAATGTAAGCCCAACGGTATTACATTTAATTTACTCGACAAGATACGAGGTGAAGAAGTTTTAATAAATTTTGAGAAAACCAAAAATGGAGAAACAAATCGTGTAATGTAATAAGAAGAAGCATAAGAGAATTAAATGGAAAATTATTTCATTTTCTTTTTCCATATAAATGTTGGCTATAAATCAACAACAATAAAAACAAAAAATGTATTTAAAATTTTGTATTTAAAACGAATAAAAAAAAACACACACACACACAGTAGATATATATGAACTTAAATATTAACGTTGTTTTTATTGTTTATTTTCATTATCCTTTAAAGTTTTGTACGTATAAAAAAAGTTTTTAGAGGAGCAAAAAAAAAAATCCAGCATTTGGGGTGGAGAAACTAGAAATAATTAAATTTTACGCGCTCTACGCCATAAGCAATAGTAACCCAGAATATGGAAACCAAAATAGATGCCAACAATGGCCAAGAGATTGCGATAAACGTTGTCCTCTTTAAAGCCATACTTGTCCAAAACATCTTTGCCCGTATGGAAGCAGGGTAAGTCCTCACTTTCTTGGAAACATGCTGTAAATAAATACAGAAGAAAAAACAAAAGAAAGTTTTCAAATTGTTCAATTAATTAAACGAAATAAATTGTTTACATGTAAAAGCCAATTGAATAATTAACGCGGCGGAATAATATTGTTACGTTTTTACCTTTTAAAAACGTTTGAAGTATGAGCTCGTAGATTGCAAATAAAATAAAAATAAATTTGTGTTTACTTTTAATTAAATTTTTTTTATTATTTGCACAATTCTGTGAGCCACTGTTCATAACTTGATGTAAACAACAACAATTGCTTTGTTTGTTATTATCCTTTGCACTCTTTTGCATAAACAATACCAATTACTAGACAATTATTCGACAGATCTGTGTAACGGAGATCTTCAAACCACCATTACTCTCTTTGTACAGCCGGAGATCTCGTCGTAGTGATGGACGATTTACAACCACCTTGTGAATGGCGATTAGGAAGAATTGAGGAAACGTATCCAGGTACGTATCCAGGAAATACGCGGACTGTGGATGTGCGTACGGCATCTGGAATAATCACCCGTAATATTGTCAAATTATGCCTTCTACCCTTCATGGACGACGAAAATCATAACTAACAACGGTTTTTTTCTTTCTCAAGTTATCCTCAATTTCTTACATCTTCTCTTACTTCTCTAGCCCATACAGTCTAATAAAACTTTGCTCTTTCTCATTTTACAGCTAAAATTATTCCAAAACACATTGGATTTCTCTACAACTATTCTAATAACTAATTCTTCCCAACATTAGGAATAGCCGAAGCCTATCAACTATCCACTCCAGGTTAGGTCAGCGCAGACCTTTGCGAAAATTTCCACTCTTTGCGGTTTTGTAAAAAGTTCCTCAGAATGGCGGTCAAAAAGAGGGAAGACACTGTTGAGAGGCATCGCTATTGCATAAATTGCCTTGCCAAGAGCCACGATTTAAGAGGATGCACATCAATGGATACGTACAAGAAGTGCGACAGATTCCATCACACGCTTTCACATCCAAAACCCAATCAGCCCAGAAAACCTAGAAGTCCGAAGAAGAGAGAAGATAAATCAACAAACAAAAAGTCTAAACAACCGAAACCAGCAACAACATCAAATTTGTCAACAACGCCCGATGCGAAAATACTCGTGGAGGCTATACGTTCACTAGCTCACTCTTCAAACACACAGCGTCTTCAAACAACACTGACTGAACTTCACTAACTAACTCGCCTGCTTTGCCTTGCTTTTTATATGGCAACGTAAACAGTCTGATGAACGTTCATGAAGTCGATTGTTCGTGGCTTCGCCCTCTCGATATCTCTATAAATGTAAACATCATTGTTTAATTATTGTTGTTTGTGTATTTCGTTTACATTTATTCTTGTAGTGTTTGTTGTTGCATTTTTGTTTACTTGTTTATCATTTTTTTATGCTGCTGTTTTGTTGGTATATTTTTGTTTACTTCTTTTTTTGGTTTTTGTATTTTTGTTTATAATTTTAATGTTAAACGATGTAAAAGCAAAATCTAGATTCTTTCCATTTTCGTAAAAATAAAGGGCTATCCATTTCGTGGTTTCAAATGTATGGGACTGGAGTTCGACATCTGTCAAACTAAGTTGTGAAACCAATTTTTTCTTTTCAGTTGAAAGTCTGACATTGACGAAAATGGATCGCTTAATTATCACACAACGCATACAAATTATTAAAACCTACTACAAAAATGGTGTTTCTGCCACAGCCACGTATCGAACAAAATTTTCTTCAGCGATGAAGCAAATTTCACACTCGGTGGGTATGTTAATAAACAAAATTGTCGTATTTGGGGTTCTGAGAATCCTCAAGTAATTGAAGAGAAGCCATTACATCCAGAAAAAGTCACTGTTTGGTGCGCTCTTTGGTCCGATGGTGTGATTGGATCTTACTTCTGCGAAAACGACGATGGAACGACTGTCACCGTCAATTCGGAGCGACTTTTTTTGCCTGCTATTGAAGAATATGACTTGGAGAATATGTGGTTTCAACAAGACGGTGTCACATGCCACACAACAATGCGAAAGACCGTGTTTATGCAGATAAACCTTCAACTCTTGGGCACTTAAAAAACAACATTCATCAAGTTATGGCTAAGATACCGCCCAATATGTGTCAAAAAGTGGTCGAAAATTACCTCAAAAGAATCAATGCTTGCAACACTTTGCGTGGAGGTCATTTAAATGACGTAGTGTTTCACACATAATGTCAACGTTCAAACTTTACAATAAAAAAAGAAATATCATGAATAAAAATATTTTATATGTGTTTTATTTACGTTTACTTTTGAAACCACGAAATGGATAACCCTATATTTTATGAATTCGATATTTTGGAAGAATCGAGAACTTTTAGGTTAACAAAAATTGTAAGGAGAACCTGTAATAATGCCGTACACTCCTCTTACATCACTTCTTAAAATTTAAATTATTTTCCCACAAAACTTTCTTTAATAAATCATTGAATTCTACATGAACTTTTCCCTACATTAAGTGGAAAATATCGCAAAAGTTGTATACAATACAAATACAAGTGGTCAAGGAAATTGGGTCATTTAATGTCATTCACTTACTGATATTCGAAATGCCAGTCCATTGGGCAGCGGTCATGGCTTCATTTGCATACAGCATCCATGATAAAAATTGCGTCCAATAAAAAGCCAACGGCAATGTGCTGCAACATAAAATTTTTGATGAAAATAAACTCCATTAAAATGCTCATCACTAGGGTAGTAAATGGCAAAGAGGCAACAGAAGTAATTAAATAACACACACAATACAAACTCATTTCAAAAAAAAAAAAAACAGCATATTTAAAGGGTTATAACCCCGTTTTTGAGTAGCTTACCTGATTTGTATAAAGATACCGGATGTTATCATGAATATATAATCGACCGGCACCAAATAGGCCATGGCCAATGGGATCGAATTGAAAGCCGTTGAAAAGAAACAACCGCATGCTGTTGCTACATTCATTACCAATACAACAGCAATAGCCGTTATTCCAAAAGCATACAAAGTCGGTCTCAGCCCAGCAATAAAGTAACAAATGACAACAAATAAAAACGGCTCCAGAATCATGCCCGGCAGCTAGAAAATTAAAACAAAAATACATGCAATCATGCCAGGAAGTAATTGCATTATCAAGTGCCGCCTTACCATAGCCAACACCGTGCCTATGTAGTATTGAGCCGTGGAATACATGCCAGAACGTGTTTCACGTATGAACAGCGGAAACCCTTGAGGGAAAACATTCAACACCGAGTACATGGGATGATAGGTATTCTCCGAAATCATAACAAACAAAGCTCCTTGTACCGCCTGTACACCCATTTGATCGAGTACCGTAGTGCCAGCGAAACATGCGCCAATTATGATGGCCATGGCCATTTTCTGTATAAATCTCAACCACTGGACCTTGGGATCCCTTAGTAAAGTCAATGTGAACCTATACCAAATGACATGGAATTTCAAATACCAGGCAGCCGGGCGAAATGAATTCACTTCCTTGTCAAACGGGTAATCACCGCTCTCGGCCATATGTATTTCCAAATTAACCAGCATATCCCTCTGCTTTGCGGCCGAACTTACGGCAAACAGATCACACAAATATTGAGCACACCTCTTAGAGGCCTGTTCATAACCCGGATCAGAAGCCAACACGCCAATTAAATAATCGGCCGGATTATAGGCCTCCGGGCATCTGTAGCCATTTTGAGCAAAAAATTCCAAAGCATTTTGTGGTGAACCGGTAAAGGCCACACGACCCTCGGATAAGAGCAAGACATTGTTAAACATATCGAAGAGCTGAGAAGAAGGCTGATGTATGGTGCAGAGTATGGTGGTGCCCTTTTTGGCCAAGTCATATAGGGTCTGCACCAACTGTTGGGCACTGTACGAATCCAAGCCCGTGGTGGGTTCATCGCAAAATAAAATGACGGGATTATTAAGCAATTCAACGGCAAAGGCTAAACGTTTACGTTCGCCACCCGACAACACTTTTTCATCATCCCCGGAACCAATGCGTGTATTGGAGGCGCCCAAGAGCCCAGTGCGTTCCAACAAATCTTGTATTATAAGTTTTCGTTCCTGCTTACAAACACGTCTATCCAAACGCAGCAAGGCCTGAAATTATTTTGAATTTATCAGAAAATTCATTTTAGAAAATGAAATCGGAAAACCCACCATAAAATGCATATGTTCGGCAACGGTTAAGGCCCCATTGAATAAATCATCCTGATAAACAAAGCCACTGATGCGATGCATAAATGGACCAATACGTCTGCCATTGATGAGAATGTCACCCTGGACCACAGTACCGACTGGCATGAAATGAAATTTATTTTAGGATCCTGTAATCCTACATATCTTTAATGTATTTCTACTCACCTGGTTGACGATATGCCAGCACCGACATTAATGTTGTCTTTCCAGACCCACTATTAAAAACAAAAACAAAAAATTTAAAAAAGATTTTTAACGATTTCGTAGAAATTTAAATGCAGTTGACACATCTCTGTGACCTAAAAATTCTTTATCAAACTTAATCTTTATTTGCTTACGATAATAAAAACATTTTGCAAATATTTCCTCCACGTGCATTACATTTAATCGCGTGAATTCTTTCAGACTGCAAGTTTATACATTTGTCTGTAAAACAACACAAGTTTTTAAATTCTTTTGCAAAACATTTGTTCATTCCGATAAATATAACTACGCTCTAGGGGACTATTTAATGACGAGACATACTTGCATACATCATTTTAACCTTCAGTCAGGATTACAACCAAGCTTCACACACCACTTACACCACTTATATTGTGTGCGTTAATTTTATACATGAGTGGCGAAACCAACAATTTAAAGTCGGCACCGAAGGGGAGATTTTTTTAAGAAGCCTTTCATGACAATTTTTGTTTACTCTTGCCGGAAATCAGTTGAGAGAAAGTCGTCGAAGAAATGTTTGTTCATATTTCGTTTTGTTGGAGATGTCTGAGCTGAGGTTTGAACCGTGGCCTCGCGCCACCAACATACTACCTTGTTGTCTATGGCGACTTCACAACTTGATCGCAATGCTCTTCTTATAAAATTTTTTTTTTAATTTAAAAACTTGGGCATAAACTTTAAAATTTGGAGCAAAACTGTGTGTTCTTGCTTAAAATAGTCATCCCATCTTTATAGCTGATAGAGTACTTGTGTTGTCCATGAGTGTACTGACGATCACTTTAGAAGTCGTTAACCCTCTTATACAATCTAAATTAATGATAATATGCTCCCTAAAGCGAATAATATACAAATTCAATTGCTTTTAACTCCAGAGAATTGTTGCGAAGACAGGATGAGTTTCTTATAGTTACGTTAGACTCGTGAACTTAATAAACCACGAGTCGTGTTAAAAGTTATAACTGATTCTGTTTTAATGTTTACCGACACTAAAAGACAGATTTATTGCTTTACCTACATATACGTCTTTGGACTTAGTGAGCAATCTGGCAGACGCAGCACTCATTGCTCGTTCAATGAAGTAACACACAATCGCGGTTTGACAAGCAATAAAATTTATGACATCAGTCTACGGCTTGCAAAAATAGCGTCGAACTGAGGAAATAGGAAAAAATTCAAAGATTTTCGAAACGTTACCTTCGAAATATGCTCCAAAAATGATAGTCTAGAATAAGGGCCTACGGAGAATTACTCACACACAGAACAAGAACGTTTAGTTAAGAAAGTGTAATTATAGTTAAAAAGATAAAGAAGTTTGTCCAGATATATAGTTAAGTGGGATACATTCTACAAAAACCCTAAGATTATGCTCCTCATATTGCTCTGACGTGAAAACGTCAGGGTGTACAGTGTCATTGAAGGCATTGAAGGCATGGCTGTGAACGTTTCTTGGAAAAATCGATAAATTATTTGAGAAATAAAGCTTCCAACATAGTTTGTCATAAAATTGGTAAATGTCAAGTATTCACATCGATTAACTCCATGAGATTTGTGAAGTCGGCGTAGTCCAGTAGGTAGTGTGTTGGCTTTATATACATCAGATCAGACATCAAAACGAAAATATGAAAAAATATTTCTTCGGTGACTTCCTCTCAGCAGATTTTTGACAAAAAAAAATTCCATTAAAAGTTTCATAAAAATCTGTCGTTCGAAGTCGACTTTAAACTGTAGGTCCCGTCACTCATGTATAAAAATTATCACCCACAACATAAGTGGTGTGAGAAACTAGCTCCATAATCCTTGCTGAAAAATTGTAATGACCAATTATTTATGTATGTATGTATGATTTGCGAGTAACAGTTGCAGCAAGTGGACAAAATCATGAGGGCGAAAATGAATCCGAAGTGGTCCAACTCCCAAGGGATGCAAGTGGGGATTTTAACCAGTATTCCCAAAATGAAAATCAACGACAGATCTGTGGTGTAACGCTATAACATATCTTATATACAACTATGAAAGGGGGAAACGGTTAGATTATGGAGAACAAGTAAGCCCAATGGGGCTTTAAGCGAATTAGATTCGGACATTAGCAAATGAAATGGACTATATTCACTTAATCTGCCACTGAAGTATCAGCACTACAGAAGCCATAAGCAGATAAGCAAAGTATATCCGTATGTCTATCCATTATTCAAAGACCCCTGAGACTAGGTACAGTGGGAGAGTCTCCCCTACATTGTAATATAAAGAGTTGACTTCAATTTCTTCATTCAATTAATTCAATTTAAGTAAGAGTCCTACTCCTTCTTATATGTGCATCGCGAGGCGGTAGTTATTTCAGGACCTGACAATCAAGGTAACAAGGTAGGGTAAAGGACTGCCCAGTGAAAATAATCTGCCAGCGAGG
Source organism: Sarcophaga subvicina (assembly GCA_936449025.2). NCBI lineage: Eukaryota > Metazoa > Arthropoda > Insecta > Diptera > Sarcophagidae > Sarcophaga > Sarcophaga subvicina. The sequence goes on along the minus strand of OW388083.2, from coordinate 106,527,377 downwards.
GCATTAAGTAGAATTATACCAGATGCAAAATATTGTTACGGAATTGAAAAAAATTAAGATACTGCTGTTTTGATTTAACATCGCTTAACATTAAAATTATAAACAAAAGCAAAACAATGCAGTAGACAAACGTGTTTACAAATTATCGTATTGCTTAATATAACAACAAACACAAGCATAAAAACTGCTAAACGAGTGAACAAAAATACAACAACAAACACTACAATAATAAAGGTAAACAACGATGTTTAAAGTTATAGAGATTTCGAGAAGGCGATGTCATGAACGTTCGCCTTCAAGAACATTCATCAGACTGTATACTTTGCAATATAAAAGGCAAGGCAAAGCAGACAACAAGTCAGTAAAAGTTCAGTCAGTCTTGTGTGCAGATGCGGTGTGCTTGAAGAAAGTAATCGTGGTTTGGAGATCTGCGTTACAAAGATCTGTCGAATAATTATCTAGTAATTGTTATTGTTTATGCAAAGGAGTGCGAAGAGGAATAAAAAACAAAGCAATTGTTGTTGTTTACATAAAGTTGTGAACAGTAGCACACAGAATTGTGCGAATAATACAAAATTTTAATTAAAATTAAACGCAAATTTATTTTTATTTTATTTGCAATCTACGAGCTCATATTTTAAATGTTTTTAAAAGGTAAAAACTTAATAATATTGAGTGAATGAAAGTCAATATGCTTTTATATTTTTATTATCGTAATTCCTCGTCCCGACTTTTTTGTACTTAAAGTAACATAGAATTGTAATGCCATATTAATTATGTTATAATTAGAACACAATTTGTAATTGTCTTCTAAGTTAAAAATTTTACAAAAAATAATACATTTTTAATCAATTAATTAATCGTTCATAAAATGTTTACCGGGTTTACCAGACACCTCTGAAGCATTTGTCATTTGTTACATTGTCGCCTGTTATTTCATACGTGTAAACAACGTCAATTTGGCGTCTTTTTTATATTTTACGACAAGACTGAACGTCTTCTATTGTATTTGATTACAGATTAAAATGAATTAAACTGCACAACTATTTAAAAACAATTTACTTTATATAAAAATAAGAAAAAATTATCTAATCTTTCACGTTTAATTAATTTGAAAAAATCTTCTTGCATATCTAAGCGAATAGTTTTGTGCACTTGATCTTGTATTGTTGTTGCTCATGAGAATCTTCTTATCAGCAACAGCTTGATTTATCTGCCATAATTACTACGTGTAATTTTTAATTCCGCCTTTTTCCAGGGGACGATTACGATAAACAGAGTTTTAATCTGAGTTTTAAAATGTGTTTTAAAAGTTTAAAAAATCTGTATATTTTTAATTGTATGCAAAGTATTGTACTTTAGGCAATAATGGGACATCATAAATGAAATTTCGTTTGAGATTTGCAACCAATTTACAGAAAAAGTCCTGGCATAAAATTCTTTGATTTTTTAAAGCAAAATCAAAAGGAATTTAAACGTAAAGGGTCCGCCAAATAACTTTTTTTTTGAAAATGATTTAAAAAAATCCTACTGAATATTTTCTCAAATTTCTTTTTTATTTGAAAGTACAATCCTTCCGGAGTGGCCGTTACAGTCAATGGCGATCGTTATGGGGCCATGTTGAACGAATTTTTGTTCACAAAAATTGAAGAGGAGGATATTTTCAACATTTGGTACCTACAGGACCGCGCTACGTGCCACACAGCCGAAGATACACTCGATGTTTTGCGCTCTGTTTTTGAAGATCGCATTATCAGCCGCAGAGCTGATGTCGTTTGGCCACCTCGGAGCTGCGATTTGACAGGGGTGCCGTCAAAGATAAGTGTTACGCCGATAAGCCAGAGACAATTGACGCTTTAAAGGACAATATTCGTGAAGCCATTGGTGAAATACAGCTGCACACAATCGATAATGTACTTAAAAATTGGACCGATCGTGTATGCTACTGCATGGCCACCAGAGGCCATTTGAATGAAATTACTTTCCATTATTAACCGGAAGCATTGTACTTTCATATAAAAAAAGAAATTTGAGAAAATATTCAGTAGTTTTTTTTAAAGCATTTTCAAAAAAAAGTTATTTGGCGGACCCTTTAGTTCATTACATAAGTCACCGTAGTCTAGTAGGCAACACATACATACGTCCGTAATTGGTAATTACAACCCTTTAGTCAGGATTAGAACCTTGCTTCTCACACCACTTATGTTGTGTGTATGAGTTTTATCCATGAGTGGCAGGACGTACAGTTTAAAGTCGACTCCGACCGACTGATATATTTTTTTTGAGAAACTTTCTCATGGCAATTTTTAGGAGGCAGACGCAGAACAAATATTTTTTTATATTTCGATTTGTTCTAGATGTCTGAGCTGGGGTTTGAACCACCGGCTAGCGTATAATAAGTCAACATAGTACCTGCTAGACTCCAACGAGTAAATAAAATTGCCTTGAAAAGTTTCTCAATAAAATCTGTCGGTCGAAGTCGTCTTTAAACTGTAGGCCTCGCCAATCATGTACTAAATTAACACACACAACATAAGTAGTGGGAGAAGGTAAGTTGTAATCCTGATTGTAATCCAATTGTTACGTTTTTACCTTTTAAAAAAGTTTGAAATATGAGCTCGTAGATTGCAAATTAAATAAAAATAAATTTTTGTTTACTTTTAATTAAAATTATTTATTATTTGCACTATTCACAACTTGATGTAAACAACAACAATTTTTTTTTTGTTATTCATCTTTACACACTTTTGCGTAAACAAAAACAATTATTCGACAGATCTTTGTAACGGAGATCTTCAAACCACGATTACTCTCTTCAAACACAGCGTGTCTTCACACCAATGACCAATTATGTATGTTTATGTATGCAGTATGTGTTCAAAATCACTATAAAGTCCCTACAAAAATTAAACCTTTCAATCACTAAAAAGTATTAGAAAAACAAGGTGATTGATATCCTTTACACACGTAATAAATTCAAATCCCACATCTCAAATATAAATTAAGCACTTACTTATCACTGAAATTCATATTCATTTCATGCTCATCATTCATGATGCTTTCAATCATAAATTTTCTCAACAAAAAAGAAAAAAAGTAGTCTCGTCATTAATCTTTTTTTTTGCCAATGAATATTCAATGAAATTATCAAATAATTCCTGCTGCATACACTACTTACTGCTTCTCATATCAAAAACTATAAATTAAACTTTCAAGATTTATTTGGTTGCAGAGAAAAAAACCTCATTTTCTAACGAAGTTAGTTTATTACCGCTCAACCAAAAACATTATTTGGCATAAAGGATAAAGGATAACAATGTTGCAAATCAACAAACATATATACTTAGTCTTTAACGAGTACATAACGAACTCCATTAACATTTTAGTGCTCAAAGTACGTTTCTGTTTAAGAAACTATATATCTCAACCAATACCGCCAATTGAGTGTCAAGTGTATTTGGTTTTTATTGCAACATGATAAATAATACGACGCATAAATAAAAATTGAATCTACTCAGAGCATATGTGTCTAAAGAGGAATAACAAGAAGAAGAAAATGAAAAAAACAAATACTTGACAGTATTTGTTGTTGCTGTTGGTACTGTTGCTTGTTACTACTGCTTGTTGTAAGAAAGTGTAGAAAACGAAATTTTCGCTTCAATAATTTTCAAACATTCTCACTTCATTGAGAATTATTTTCCACTTTTTCTTCATTTTTTTTCTTTTTTTTTGCTTACTTTTGTCATGTCAAACTGACTGACTAGAGATTTTGTTCCTGGCTTTGTCTTCCAACAAGTACAATAAATGCACTCTACTTTATTATCTCTTGTTAAAAACACACACACACACACATACACGTTTTATAGTCCGGAGAATTTGATTAAAGCTTCTAGATTAGTATTGATTTCGTTGCTATTTCCTAGAAACAAAAATCTTATCGTCAGAATTCATAAATTGCTCTACGTCGCCGTAGTCTAGTAGCTACTGTGCTGGCTTATTAGACGTGAGGCCTCGGTTCAAACCCCATGTGAGACATCAAAACGAAAATAAAAAAAATATTTCTACGGTGACTTCCTCTCAGCAGATTTCTGGCAAAAACTATCTGAAAAGAAATAAAATTCCGGTGAAAAGTTTCTCAAAAATCTGTCGTTCAGAGTCGACTTTAAACTGGAGGCTCCGCCGCTCATGTATGAAATTAACACACACAACATTGGTGATGTGAGCAGCTAGGTCGTAATCCTGATCAATTATGTATGTATGTATGTAGATACTTAGATAGGAGGACGTGTCTTTCTCATTAAAACAAGTACTTCATTCGGTGGTCGAAATGACTCATTGCAAATTCGTCCTGAAAAGGGAGGATAGTAAGGAAGAGTAAGAAAAAAAGAAAAAAATTACCACCTACAACCAATAGAGTGAGACTACAGGCTTGATGTCATAGCACCAGCTCTCTGGGGAACCCTAATGTCAGCTCTCGGCAGAGAATCTAAACTCTCAGAGAAGCCTCTGCCCAGGACTGTCAAAATCAATCCTCTAAGGGCTGGGACAATTGCAGAGGAGGTGTTCGATAGTTTCCAACTACTTCTCGACACAACATACGCTGCTATAAACCGGCTAGGATCTGTTTCAGATCCTTGTCAGTGATCTAAACTCATATAGCCTGTACTAAAGCTAAAACTAACCTCAAGCTGGCCTTATTCAAATCCAGCTCTACTATCTATAGCAGGCCATAGACTCTCCTAGACGCATAACAACCAGATTCTGAGCTATTTACTGATGAGACCGTAGAACTGGCAGATTTGGGGACCAGGACCAACTGTTTAATACATACACAACATACATAATTGCATCATTACAACCCTTCAGTTACTATTACGGCCAGAGGTCAGCAATGAGTATTCAAAAAGATGAATAGAATCGAATCATACTCATAATTTCTGATACTTATACGCATTCATAATTATTTTAATACCATGGAACCTCTATTCATAATCAAAGTTTGAAGACCTCCATCATACTCATACTTAACAACACGTATGATGTTATTGTTGATTTCGGCTCTGCATGACTCAACATATACACGAAGCACAAAATAAGTATGATTCGCGTACGAACACTAAAATACCCACTCTTTTTTGCTTACGTGTCTTTCACTCGAGTCACTCGAATCATTTATAAGTATTATAAGTATTTTTCTAAAGTTATGAATTTAAATGCGTAGGCATATGAATCAAACATATTTCGAATGGTATGAGTTTGATGTCAACACGTTGTATGCATACTCATTGCAACCTGTACTTATAAATCAACGTTGTAGTGAGTATGAATGTATCAGAATACATAGTTAAATTTCAATATTGTTGAATCACTTGTATTCAAAATTTCATTAGTGCTTCTGAGTAAAGAAAAAACGATTCATTGCTGATCTCTGATAACTACCATACTCTATTCAATTGCAGTGTATAAACCCGTTGTACTTGTAAATAACTATTACTTACTTTGTTGTTATTGTTGTTTTTGGTTTTTTTTTTGTATATTTTCTATCACTTTTACAGAATAATTCAAATAATATATGTACACCACATCAGAATAGAATCAACAGCAACATAGTCAAAGACATGAAGATGAACTTACAAATGATATCAAGAGAGTCATATGAAATACTATTACCATGAATAACAACAATAACAACAACAACAATACTACCATAATTTTGCTAAACAACAACAGATAACAGACATATCCATTACACTCAATACGAGTGGAGTACATTTATTACGGTAGTACGTACATACGTACGTACACCGTATAAAAGATTGAATCAAGATAATGATGATGATTTCTTGTCTTCTTCTGCTTCTTCTTCTTCTACATTTTTCTAACGATATTGAAGCAAAAATATACTCACAACGTAGATGAGTACTCTACACAGTGCTAAGGAAAATATGATACAATGAAAATCAATACCTTCATACGCACAACAGGCATACATACTTATGTATGTACCTACCCAGCGTCGTACATATTGGAATTGTTTTCATATCAGGTTGGTTGAGTTTGGAAAAGTTATTGGCATTTGAGTCATCATACATACGTAGGGAAAAATTTTATGATGACAGCAGGGGGTGGAAGAGTTGAAAGAGGTAAGGCGAATTGCATTCTGAATCCATAGAAAATTTCGAAAACTACAAACAATTTATTGATTCACGAAGTATTGCTGCAAAATGTGTTGGAAAATGTAATAAAAAAACTGTACATGAGTTATGGAAAATTTTTGTTTGGAAAATATTTGTTTTATGGACTACGAGGAAAGGAAAACTGATCATATTATTACATTGTAAATTTTTAAGCTGGTGAATAGTAATGGAGAAGAAATACATACATACATACACACTTAATTGGTCATTACAATCCTTCAGTCAGGATTATGGACCTAGTTTCTCACACCCCGTATGTTGTGGGTGTTAATTTTATACATGAGTGGCGGGAACCTACAGTTTAAAGTCGACTCCGAACGACAGATTTTTGAGAAAATTTTCATGGCAATTTTATTTACCCTCAGAGTTTTTGCCAGAAATTTGCTGAGATCAAGTCACCGAAGAAATACTTTTTGTATTTTGTTTTGATGTCTGCCTTGGGGCGCGAACCCTGGCTTTACGTCTAATAAGGCAACACACTATCTACTAGACTACGGCGACTTCTGGAGAAGGATTTCGTTGCCTAATTCATGAGGTTTTCTCACGATAACAGCGCATTCATGCACTTGTATATTTTCCTGGTGAAATTAATTTTAATTAATCATCAATAAATCGACTCCGAAATCGGCGTAGTCTAGTAGATAGCGTGTTCACTTTTTATACGTGAGCCCATGGTTCAAACCCCAGCTTAGGCATCTAGAAGAAATCGAAATATGAAAAAATATTCCTTCGGCGACCACCGCTCATCAATTTTCTGGCCAAAGATCTCAGAGAATTGATAAAAATTGTCATGAAAAGTTTCTCAAAAATTTCGCCACTCATGTATAAAATTAACAAACACAACATAAGTGCTGTGAGAAACTCGGTCGCAAGCCTGACTAAAGGTTTGCCATGACCAATTATATATATATATATGTCTGTAATCACCATTAAATCCACGCAGAAGTCGCCGTAGTGTGTTGGCTCATTGAACGCGAGTTAGAGGTTCAAACCCCGGGCCAGATAAATCGAGCAGAAGGAAAGATTAAAAATATTCCTTCGGCGACTTCCCCTCCGCAGCTTTCCGATTAAAACTCTCAGAGTAAATAAAATTGTTATGAAAAGTTTCTCAAGAAAAATTTGTCGTTCCAAGACGCCTTTCAAGTGTAGGTCACGCTACACATGTATAAAATTAACACACACAACATGGGTGATGTGAGAAGCTAGATTGTAATCCTGGTCGTAAAAAACAATTTAATGAGTAAGTAAGTCGACTGAAAAATAATGGTGCTTTAGATGCCATTGTTCTGAAGGTACTCAATGTAAATTACAATTCGTGCATCGCCAGTCACATTGACAAATTCACTTTGGCTTTCGCAGTCGTTGATTCACTATGAGAAATCCAGTGTTTTTGCTGCTGTTTAGTTTCTAGGGCATTCTGATAAATCAGAGTTTAATTCGCAAGGCACAAAACGCCGTAAATATTGCGGTTGAGCAACGTTAAACAATATTGCGAAATTGTCATATGATTGTGTCTGTAAACAATCGGAGCACGCACTTTGTAAAAACGTTTCTTATAACCTAGTAAGTATTTAAAGTTCAAACCACTCAGCCATGTAAGATATCTACGGTTTCCACAATCTCCTGGACTTTCCACTTTCAATATTTATTTAGCCAATCCCCTAACAGTGCTTGTACGACGACAACGAAATACAGGACACCAAGTTTTCCCAATTGAAATTGTTTCAGCACACAGGTCGAGGGCCAAGTGGGTAGTGGAGCAGGACTTATCATTGACCCAGAATATTCCGCACAATGATCGATTCAACCGGGGTAAGTGGCATACCCCAGACGATCGACGAGGATTCCGGGAGGAGTTCTCCAGCTCTGGCGAGCTCGTCGGCCCTATATTTTCCTGGAATGTGACTGTGTCCCAGGGACCCAGAAAAGTGAGACACTGAAGCTCTCAAAAAGAACGTCAAGACAGCGGCGACAATCCCTAACGAACCTGGAATTAATCATTACGCTCGATAGAGATCGTATAGCAGCCTGCTGACTTTGCATGATATTTATCAAGCCTAGTTTTTCTCTACAAACAATACTTCTTTTACCCTGCAGGTTATAAACAATTGTCGAATTAACTACATTCTGCGGTATTGTATATAGAACTGGCATGCATCAGATTATCCAAGAATATCTCTAAATTGGTAAGAGGTCTTTTTGCCAGAGCACTGTAGACTCAAAGTACACAAGAACAGAACGGAGATCGTAACGAACCGAACATTTAGATTCCTTAATGATGACAATGAATGACCAGAACACATTTTTCGAACCTATATTGTATTAATGTACCTCTGAAGGAAACCTCTGAGTGCATATCAGTTGGTGGATAATAATTTGCCTTTGTTGGCACCGAATATCATCCAGAAATTTGTTGAGACAAAAGACTTGGAGGAGACATTACAGGAATATGTAGTAAAGATGGTATACGTATATGTAGTCGATGTACATTTCACGACAATAATCATACCCCTACAGCACTGCAGTGAATGATCAATCCAACGAAATTTTTGTGTCCAAACTTCAATGTGAATGACCCGAACATCTATTCTGATCCAAAAGAGTTCATTTCTGTTTGTGCATGACTTAAACTTTGTAAAGATTATTTGGAGATTGAATTGAATGCAACAAAGCTTGCCTACTTATTTTTATTTTAGGAATTTTCAACAAGAGTTCATTATATTCGTGATTAAGCAAGAACAGACAAAAGACTTGGAGGAGACATCACAGCCATATGTAGTAAAGATGGAGGCAGTACAATAGATCATATGGTCGCAGTCGTATAGTTGCAGTACATTTCACCACAATAATCATACCCCTACAGTACTGTAGTCCATGATCAATCCAACGAAATGTTTGTGTACAAACTTCAATGTGAATGACCCGAACATCCATTCTGATCCAAAGGAGTTCATTTCTGTTTGTGCATGACTTAAGCATTGTAAAGATTATTCGGAGATTGAATTAGATGCAACAAAGCTTGCGTACTTATTTTTATTTTAAGAATTTTCAACAAGAGTTCATTATATTCGTGATTAAGCAAGAACACTTTTTATAATCTTTTATTTGTGATACGAATTTATTTAAGATGCTTCCAGTTATCTTTCAAACAAATCTTCACAATAAAATCTTACGTACATATCTTATCTTAAAATTTTTGGCGATTGTTGTTAATGCTGAAGATAAAGAAGACAAACTCATTACAGAATTAAATCGTATCTGAGAAAATGCGTGGTATTTCAAAAAAAACAAATTTTTACTGAAAAATTCTTTGAATATTCAATTTCATACTCAGATCTGTTATAAAAACATTTTGAAACATTCTTCAGTCCTTATGGTCCTATATTCCGCGCATAAATACAAAACGGCAAATAAAAACCAAAAAAAAGGAGTCCAACGTTTTTTACGATGGGATTTTCACTGAAAAAATATTGTCTTCATAAAATTTATGCAACTTGATTGAAGCCACTACTTAATACTAAAAGAGTCCTTTATGGGCCTATAAAACTATTTCCCTTCATTATCTGAATTATGGCCCCAATATCATATTTTTTAACTACTTTTTCCTTTAAAACATACGTTAAACCTTTTTTTAAATTAATTTTTCACATAAACACACACACACTCTCACACACCTTGAGCCCATTAAAGCCATTAAATTTCCCGGTTGTACAGCACCATTTGAATTATTTATAATACGCTTCATATTATATAAACTCGCTGAGGAGCCATGCTCACCCGCTGTATATACGCACAAATCGCGCCACACCAATGTAGCACCCTGTTCGGTGGGTGACCATTTGCTATAACTACGTAACGGTAGTTTACTTTCAACACTACTACCACTGCCACGTTTCGATAATTCACCACTATTGCCTGGGGAAGTGTTTAAAACACTCATTTCGACACGTTCATCAGAATTAGTGCTGCCACTCGGTGTGGCTGCCATCGGATAGAGAGGATCTTCCATTTGTATAAAACTTTCCTCTTTATCAGACATTTTGTTTTATTTTTCTTCTTCTTTTTTTATTTTTTTATTTTTTTATTTTTTTCCTTTTTTCCTTTTCTTTTCAATTCAATAACCAACGTTGTTAACCGTTGTTAGCCGTTGTTAATCGTTTCAAAGTTAAAGAGCAACTGTCTGCTTGATTTGCAGCCCTAGAAAAATGTTTTTAATTGTAACACAAATACATTGAAACATTATAAGATAATAAACAGCTACACCATATACATACATACATACACGTATACACCTAACAATTCTTTTTTTTTAATTTTATTGCTGATTTCAAAAGTTATGTGTCGTTAAACTTTGCATCTCTGAGCATTCGTAGATTTTCTAGATTAAAAAAATGTTGTCTGCTGCAAGTAACTGTATTCTGTTCTACAACTTATCTAGTTGGCTTCTTAACATTGGTAATAGAATTTCCTACTCATAAACTAAAAAGAAATCTGAAAATAAACTGAGAGAATGTAAAGGGCTTTTGAGTAATGAAAAGTTTTAAGGTGGCCGGATGTTAATAAAACAGAATTTCTAAGAAAACTTTTAATAAATCTTAGTTAGCAAGGAAATTAAATAAAACGGTTTGAATTATAATATTGTGACGAAAATGGAAAAATCTCGATACTGGTGTTTTGCTTTTACATCGTTTAACATTAAAATTAAAAACACAGGCTACAAAAGCAAAAACGATCAGCATACAAAAATGAAAAACAAGTAAACAAAATTATACCAACAAACACTACAAACAACAACAATGAAACAACGATGTTTACATTAATAGAGATTTCAAGAAGGCAAAGTCATGAACGTTGGTCTTCAGACTGTTTACCCTTCCATATAAAAGGCAAGGCAAAGCAGGCGAGTGAGCTAGTGAAGTTCAGTCAGTCTTGTGGGAAGACGCGGTGTGTTTGAAGAGATTAATCGTGGTTTGAAGACCTCCGTTGCAAAGATCTGTCGAATAATTGTCTAGTACAGTAGAAGTACATTAGTCCGGCATCTAATAGTCCGGAATGCCCGATAGTCCGGCATCGCTCCGGAAAATTGTAAAAGTTTTGGTTTTCTCCAAAAGTTTGTCTTTAAAGCAAATAAAAACTCTCGAGAGCTATTCGGAAGCTTTCGGGCTAGTTCGGGATCATCCGGAAGCTCTCGGTATTGTTCGGAAACAATTAGAGGCCGGCTAATCTCAGCAGTCACAACAAATTCAGGTGCAGTGCAGCTCCGTTATCAATCACGAAGCATCTTCGCCATTTTTTATGCGTTGTTGTTTTGCGTCCTTTCACATCGCAGTAAACGTAACTTTTAAAACTGTTTATAAAAAAGCGATTTTCGTTCTAACTGTACAGTGACCATGATTTCAAAACCTAAGCCATCGAGTTCAAAAGGAGAGAGAAGTGCTGACAATCCCTTGAAAAATCTGCCGAATCGACGAGAATGAGCCTGTTGAACAACAAGAACTAACCGATGAGGACATTAACAACATTGTAGTAAACCCTCAACCTACTCAAAATCTTGAAGAAAGTGACTCAGTAATTCTTCTTATAATTACCGCCCGATAGACCGGAATTTTCGGTAGTCCGGCACCGAACCGGTCCCGAACGTGCCGGATTAACGGACTTCTATAGTAATTGTTACTGTTTATGCAAAGGGTATAAACAGAGGAATAACAATCAAAGCAATTGTTGTTGTTTACATAAAGTTGTGAACAGTTGTGAAAGGATTTTAATTAAAACAAAACACAAATTTATTTTTATTTTTATTTTTATTTGCAATCTACGAGCTCATATTTTAAATGTTTGTAAAAGGTAAAAACGTAACAATATTAAGTGGGGGTAAATATACAACCCAAACATTTCTTTTATAAGAGTCAAGGCTTTGTAAGAATGTTCTCATGCTGAGGAGATATGCTGTATTTCATTAAGAATCTTGTCGCTATTGTCGACAACCAATGTTAATTAGGACAGGAATTGATGAAAATTCTTTGGTGCAAGGTATGCAGTACAAATCCAATGCCTAAGAGCATTCCAACCGATCTCAACGAGCTTCATTTATGCTACTATTGCTGAGTGTAACCTAGTGTTGTATTGGAGGATCACATTAACACATACATACATACATAATTGGCCATTACAACCCTTCAGTCAGGATCACGGACTAGCTTCTCACACCACTCATGTTGTGTGTGTTAATTTTATACATGAGCGGCGGGACCTACAGTTTAAAGTCGACTCCGAACGACAGATTTTTGAGAAACTTTTCATAGCAATTTTGTTTTACTCTCATAGTTTTTCCCAGAAATCTGCTGAGAGGAAGTCGCCGAAGAAATACTTTGTGTTTTTTCGTTTTGATGTCTGACCTGGGGTTTGACCCGTGGCCTTACGTCTAATAAGCCAACTCACTACCTACTAGACTACGGCGACTTCACATAAATAGCTTCCTTAAAATACAGAGTCTTTTAAGCGCTTCCATATTTAATTTAAACAAAACATAGCCTATATGAGATATCTTCGAAAATGTTCATTCATTTGGAGGAGGATTATAACATCTCTTAAATATCCGCCACAGCTTCTCTGAGTGGAGCGCTTCCTAAATGTCTAATTTTCCATGACTCTGTCGCAAAAATTAGGTTCCTCGAGTGTGTAAATTTTTTTCAATTGACAACCAAAGAATGTTTAGGCGATATCGCCTATTCATTGCTTTGGATGTAGGAAAATAAGTTGTCGACGAAAGATTGAGAAGAATTTACGAATAGCGTGGCCCGCAATTCCTTTGTAATACAAAGCGCCTTCAACTAGCCTATCAACCACTAAAGTATGTGCCACGGCTTCTCTAGGTGAAGCATATCGAAAGAGTCTAATTTTCCATGAGTCTGGCACATAAATCAGGCTGAATTTGACAGAAATTATGGGTTACATTGGCTTTAAAGAATGATGTGGTTTGTTTTTTATTTGCTTACTCTTCTGACATAAGAAACCCCCACGAGAAAAAGTCGAACAGGGTTAAATCGCACGTTGCTGGTGAGCAGTCCACATAACCTATACGTGGAATGACCATGCGCTCAAATCGCTTGTGCAGAATATCTAATGTTTCATGAGCTGTTTGATACGTAAGGTAGTCCAGTTAAAATCATGTGTTGTTTTCAGGCCAAAAATAGTTATTAATCATCGACCTATGGAGCTCAGCATTGACAGTGATGGCCTGATCAATATCGTTCTGAAAGAAATATGGACTAATGACGCCGCCAGCGTAAAATTCGTACCAAGTAGTGACTTTTTCGTTATGCATTCAACGCTCTGGGATCTCATGAGCTATCTTCCCAAATTCAAAAATTTTGACTCACCCAAAAATGGGCATCATCGTAGAAGATCATCAGATTTTTTGATGAACATTACGGTCAGTTACCAACTGGATATTGATGATACAATTTTATTACTTCCACGTGTTGTTGAATGCCATATCTGTCCACGATGATTTGGAAAAACGGACTGAATAAATGACAACTAATTTGGCACATGTAGCTTCAACAAGATGGCCGTTATTTACTGTCAAAGTTCTGAGGTCCCAGTTGGAAGACGCGATGCAAATTATGCCAACAATTTTTTAGAGTTCAGGTCGATTTTCACTATCCGTTTAGACAATTAAATTTCTTGTGCTCGAATCTAAAATTAAAGGAACGAAATCGATTAAAGAGTTGCTTACGTTTTCGCCTGCTATTATCGTTATTGGTAACAATTTTTGACTGGTGTTTAGTACCACAGTCCATTAGAAAAAGTGTGCAATTTTAAACGGAGATTCTTTAAACGCTCTTCTTACTCCATTGAAAACATTTAAGAGCTATTGGAGACTATACAGGTTTACAATTTTCCCTCTTTAATTTGCATTTCATTGCGAATTGTTTAATTAATAAATTGTTTGAAATAATCAAGATTAGGTTAATACATGGGTCTCTGAACAAATAAATTATTAACTTTCTTTCATTGATTTCAATATGCCGATTTTAACGATGCATAATTTGTATACATACCACCATATCACATTGTAAACACCATACCTTACCGCACTAGAATGCATTCTCACAGTCCTTTTATATGCCTTCATTTATATTCACTCTTTCCATTAATATCCGCTTATAGGGCTCTAAGCCTGCTTCTATGAAACTTAAATCCAACAACATGTATTTTAATTAAGGCACTAACGACCACTGTCCAACCCAGTGATTAAATTCTCTCTGGGAACACCTCTACATGTGAACATTATCTTACAACAACACACTCACACTCACAATTCTCCAAACAGCGCCAACAAAAGCCAACAAAGTGAACAAAACTAAGTGCAAAAGTAAGTGTCAGTCGAAACCTAATAGAAGATACGCTACAGCAGCTTGTTATTTAAATTTTATTGCGTGCAACCTACAAGCAAATTGTTCAAGAAAGATGGATCTTGAGATGCTCATGAAGTGCAAATCGTACAAACGTTTGCGGTATGGGCTCTGACATCACTGCAGGGATGACTAAGAAATAGAACGGGTACTGAAGACAAAATAGCAGGCACTACTTGTCGCTTGGGACTTTCGGTAGAAGTCTGGATAAGAAAATTTTGGATACAACACAACGCAATCTCTGAGACTCCCGTACTTTGAGGCACTGTAGACAGAAATTCTTAGGAGATCATTCCTTTCAGAAACACGAATGAATTCCAAACGCGTACTTACATACATACATAATTCGTTACTAACGGGTGATTTTTTAGCTATTATCTTTTTGGCAACACTGGTTTAAACAGCTCACACACGTATCGTGTTTTGTTTCACTGTCAAACATCTTCAGTTTGGTCTATAATTTAACCATGAATCGTCTTACAACAACGCTTGCAATCATAGAATTTTATTATCAAAATGCGTTCTCTGTTAAGAAAGTTCATCGCGCGCTTCTTCCATTTTATGGTCAGTTTAATCGACCCACTGAAGCGGCTATTCGGGCTATTGTGACTAAATTTCGCATCAAATTTACATTTTTGGACATTAAACCACCAACACGTTTACGTAGAGTGCGAACTGAAGAAAATATCGCAGCTGTATCGGTGTCAGTGTTAATGATGACCATCAATTATCGATTCGTCGCCGTTCGCAGCAATTGGGCCTCTCTTACTCAACAGGGGGGAAAATCTTGCGGAAGGATTTAGGTGTGAAGCCTTTCAAAATACAGCTGGTGTAAGAATTGAAGTCGAACGACCTACCGCAACGCAGAATTTTTAGTGAATGGGCTCTTGGAAAGTTGGCCGAAGATCCACTTCTTTATCGAAAAATTGTGTTCAGCGACGAAGCTAATTTTTGGCTCAATGGATACGTAAATAAGCAGAATTGTCGATTTTGGAGTAAAGATCAGCCAGAAGCATTGCAAAAGCTACCAATGCATCCAGAAAAAGTCACAGTTTGGTGCGGTTTATGGGCTGGTGGCATCATTGGACCGTACTTCTTCAAAGATGCTGCGAATCGTAACTTAACTGTGAATGGTGAGCGCTACCGTGAGATGATATCCAACTTTTTTTGTGCAAAATGCAAGAGCTTGACTTGCATGACATATGGTTTCAACAAGACGATGCCACATGCCACACAGAACGCGTAACAATGGACTTATTGAGAGGCGAGTTCTGTGAACATTTTATTTCACGTTCGTTACCGGTTAATTGGCCGCCTAGATCGTGCGATTTAACGCCTTTAGGCCATTTTTTGTGGGGCTATGTTAAAGCTTATGTCTATACACACAAGCCCGCTTCAATTGACGCCTTGGAAGACAACATTGAAGCATTTATTCGTGAGATACCGACGGAAATGTTGGAAAGAGTATGCCAAAATTGGACTAAGCGTATGGACCATTTGAGGCGCAGTCGCGGTCAACATTTGCATGAAATAATCTTCAAACATTAAATTACACGGACCGTACTGTGGATTCAAATAAAGATTTCATGAATTTTTTTGAATTTTATGTGTTTTTTGTTTTTACAGTATTCCTATAGCTCTTAAAAAATCATCCATTATAACCCTTCAGTCAGGATTACGACCTAGCTTCTCATACCACTTATGTTCTGTGTGTTAATTTTATACATGAGTGGCGGGGCTTACAGTTTAAAACCGACCCCGAATGACATGTTTTGATGAAGTTTTCATGACAAATTTATTTACTTTCAATTTTTTTTTTGCCAAAAATCTGCTGAAAGAAAGTCGCCTGGGGAATTTTTTTTTCATATTTCGTTTTGATGTCTGACCTGTGGTTTGAATCGTGGCCTTACGGTTAATAAGCCAACAGTCTACCTACTAGACTATGGCGACTTCACTTAGATACGTGTACGATAGTAGTAGTAGTAAGTAGTCTTAGAACGACTCCTACCATAGTCGAGTAGTGCGAATATGCTTAGAGTAGTTGATCTTTGAAGAAGTCGCCGTAATCTAGTAGGTAGTGTGCTGGCTTATTAGATATAAATCCATGGTTCAAACATCAGGTCTGATATCAAAACGAAATATGAAAAAATATTTCATCGGCGACATTTTCTCAGCAGATTTCTGGCAAAAACACTGCGAGTATATAAAATTGCCATCAAATTTGTGGTTCGGAGTCGACATTGAACTGTAGGTCCCGCCACATACACGCACAAAACATAAGTCGTGTCAAAAGCTAGTTTGTAATCCTAACTGAAGGGCTGTAATGACCAAATATGTATGTAGCTGATCTTTGATCTAAGAATACCACAATATTTCTGATCACCCCCGAGTGCTCCTGGAGCGCGCCCCCAATCCAATGCATCTTCATTTTTACCAAATTGTATATGAATATTCCAACAGCCTGATCAATAAACATAACATGCTCTCTCCCGCCATCCGTGGCGGTGTAGAGTGTTAACATTTGTTGACCAACGACAGCAACCACAACAACTGCTCTAAAAGAACTAGGAAGTGCTATTATTGTCAGAAGCCCCTGAAGCATTGCTGCAAAGAAATGCAATGCACATGCAGAGCTGGGAGTGACTGAATAAGTGAATCAGTGAATAAATCAAATAAATGTTGAAACACAATGAAGGCGCAAAACAGCAAACAAATGCGAAAGAATTTTTCACAGCATTGTGTTGGTTGAAAACACCGACATTTTGAATGTATTTGTGCCTTAAACCGCTCGCGTTTAAATTCTTTTGTAATGAAAAAAAAACAAACAAAAAATGTCTACCACATGATGGATCTGAGCGGAAAACAACAAAAACCACACAAAAGTGCTTAAAGCATGCGAACAAAAACAAAACTGCATGTATTCCATGGACAACAAGAAGAAAATTAAAAAGAAAAATGAAAACAACAACAAAAATGTCCATGGCCAACATACATACATAAGCGTGGTGGTGGTATGTGTACCATGTTTATTTCGTTCCACTGACGAATGGATGGATGGATGGCTGTTTGGTTGCGGGTTTGTAGGAAGCAATATTGCTCTTGTTGTTGTTGTTGTTATTATTGCCGTTGTTGTAATAGTATTTTGAAGTGTCGAGTTTCAAAGCAATGCAATTTTGTGGCCATATTTTCATTGTGAAACAATTCAACTGATGGTCCACACTGGAGTTTTGTGTGGGCAAAGTTGCAAACAATATTTGTTATTCCTTCTGTTTCTATTGCAAAAACAATTTCTGTTATTTTTTTGTTGTTCTTTTGTTGTCAACAAGTCTATAATCGCACATCTGTGCTTAGATTTCGTTAAAGGTTGTATCGTATGGATCAAACAGCATACATGAGATAATTATAAGAGATGCGAAGGAACCTCATGTTATTTGATGTTTGTTAGGCAAACAGAATATTTACAGTTCGTAGAATAAAGTGAGAAAACAATTCAATTAGGGCAAGCGAATATAACAATGCTGAGAGTAATCTCCAAGTGTGGATAATATGAAGAAATATGTCTTCAGGAACTTCCTCTTAGCAGACTTCTGGCAAAAACTCTGAGAATAAAATAAAATTACCATGAAAAGGGTAAAGTAAAGTGTAAGTCCCATCACTCATGTATAAAATTAATACACGTAACATGGGTGGTGTTAGAAACTAGGCCGTAATCATGTCTGAAGGGTTGTAATGCCTAATTAAGCAAGTTAAGTAAGTATTAGGGCTATGATAGACCATGTATCATGATATATGTAAGAGGCAAATCCAGAACCATTACCAAGATCATTATTATTAGAGGAAGTACTGATCACATCTCAGAATTTCACAAGTTTTCACTCTAATTGCTTTTGCGTAAACCAATTTAATAATTTATTACCGAATAGTCAATCAAACAGAAGATAAACAGAAACTCGAACTTTATAGACTACAGTACAACATTAAACATCATACATAGACGCTATGGCACCAAAGGTGTAATTGAATGGTTTCCTTTAAAGAGTTCTCTATGATTGAGAACTATCGACTCCATTTCACATGTTTAGTGGCATTCGTCAACAACTGGACAGGATCTGTTAAATGTGATCTAGACTTCGCAGAATGCAATGAAATACCGATGATAGTATTAGCGAATAGCATGTACTTGGGAAAACTAAGACATTGAGAATGAATTCGATCGGTCCTAGTAGCAATTTCGAATCCAGCGATAGCATGTTTGAAAATGATAATGTAATCAGATGGCGATACTACTGACGAAATTTTCCGAAGAGTAGCTAACTCTCAGTGCGCCTTCTTGCAGCTTTGAAGTAAAGGGTCCGCCAAATAACTTTTTTTTTTTAGAATGCTTTAAAAAAAACTACTGAATATTTTCTCAAATTTCCTTCTTTTTTTTAAAGTGCAATCCTTCCGGTTAATAATGCAAAATAATTTCATTCAAATGGCTGCCTCGGCTGGCCATGCAGTAGCCTACACGATCGGTCCAATTTTTAAGCACATTATCGATTGTGTGCAGCTGAATTTCACCAATGGCTTCACGAATATTGTCCTTATCCTGGCTTATCGACGTAACACTTATCTTTGACGGCACCCCACAAATAATAGTCCAACGGTGTCAAATCGCAGCTCCGAGGTGGCCAAACGACATCAGCTCTGCGGCTGATATGCGATCTTCAAAAACAGGGCGCAAAACATCGAGCGTAGCTTCGGCTGTGTGGCACGTAGCGCCGTCCTGTTGAAACCAAATGTTGCCAATATCCTCTTCTTAAATTTTTGTGAACAAAAATTCGTTCAACATGGCCCGATAACGATCGCCAATGAGTGTAACGGCCACTCCTTGCTCATTTTCGAAGAAAAATGGCCCAATTATGCCTCTGGACCGAAATCAGTACCAAACAGTGACTCGTTTTGGGTGCGTCAGCTTTTCAATGTATGCGTGCGGGTTTTCTGCGTCCCAAATGCGACAATTTTGCTTGTTTACATATCCGCCAATATCAAAATGAGCTTCATCTGAAAAGATGATTTTTTTTTGCCAAAATCGGCATCTTCTGGTGTAGGCTACTGCATGGCCAGCCGAGGCAGCTATTTGAATGAAATTATTTTCCATTATTAACCGGAAGGATTGTACTTTCAAATAAAAAAGAAATTTGAGAAAATATTCAGTAGTTTTTTTTTTAAAGCATTTTCAAAAAAAAAAGTTATTTGGCGGACCCTTTATATGGAGATTATTCTCCTCGTCAAACAGATGTTTATCTGAAACCACTCGTCTTATAGAAACAGGGGATAGGCATTATTATTGAACGGTTGTAAGACCAGGCTAGTGACAAAGCAACTGTAAACGTTTATTAATAAAAGCCGTCTCAAAATGGGCCCTGGCTGTGCTTGACTAATGTGTGACTAGGTAGTGTGCTACATTGTTAGCGTGAGGATTATTGGTTCCTCCCAGAGACTCTGGCCTAACACACTGCATCGAGCATAACGTTTAAGTTACTTAGCTCGTAATAGTTGGGATTAATAAAATGAAAGTAATCAAATATCATTCGTAACACTGCATTATCATTGTTGAAATAATTGACATTTTGAGTCATCATATCAATGCTTTAGAGGTTGTCATCTCTGCTAAGTGATCAATTAGCCAAGCTATGTACCATGGAAATACAGTGCAAACAGAATTTAATAAAGATCGTGTAAAATAAAAACCATTTTTAAAATTTTTCTTTCTCTTCATTTTATTCTTGAAAACCATAATTTTGTGATTAAATCAAGTCTTTAGTCAGGATTACGCCCTAGCTTTTCACATCCCTGATGCTGTGTGCGTCAATTTTATACATGAGTAGCGGTGCCTGTAGTTTAGGCCCCGTACGCCAGATTTTTGGGAAACTTTAGATGGCAATTTTATTTACTCTCAGAGTTTTTGCCAGAAATCTGCTGAGAGGAAGTCGCCGAAGAAATATTTTTTAAAATTTTCGCTTTGATGTCTGACCAGGGTTTTGAACCGAGGACTTACATCTAATAAACCAAAATACAATCAACTAGACTTCGGCGACTTTCGATATTATTTTCAATATGGCAACATTAAATATAAACAAAAATAGCAAACGCAACAAATAAAAAAGCCCGTCGTTGCCACTGAGTTTTAAAAAAAACTTGTTTAATTCAGCAATGTTATACACATTGCTTCGGCACTGCCATATTTTTGAAAAACATTATTTTATCGTTAGGTTCTAATAACGAAGAAACAAGTTAAATGTGGCTTTAAAGTTCACTTTAGCCAAAGTAACCTTTAACTTCGAAGTCGCCGTAGTCTAGTACGTAGTGCGTTGACTTATTAGACGTAAAGCCAGGGTTCGAGCCTCAGGCCAGACATCAAGACAAAATACAAAAAGTATTTCTTCGGCGACTTCCTCTCAACAGATTTCTGGCAAAAACTCTGAGAGTAAATAAAAAATTGCCATGAAAAAGTTTCTCAAAAACTCTGTCGTTCGGAGTCAACTTTAAACTGTAGGTCCCACCACTCATGTATAAAATTAACACACACAACATAAGCGGTGTGAGAAACTAGGACGTTATACAATGGGTCAATTCGACCTCCGGGTACTGTATTTGTCTTAATTGACAAGTACGCGTCCTCTAACCTAACCTAACCTGACCTAACCTTTAACTAAACCCAACTATAAAGGTAAGTTGTAATAATAGTCCCATAGTCTTTTAATACAAGAACATAAAGGTGCTAGTATTTTACACACAGCTGCCGAATATAACCAATTATGATTTCAAAACAAGTTTTGTTGTTTATAGTCTGAAATTTGATAAGACCACTTACTTACTTTATTCCTAAAACTCTTATATTCTTATACATGATACTGAAGAATAATAATTTTTGAATTTCAATTTCGATTTGCTTTAATAGATTAGCAATTGCTCTTTTGAATTCAGTTACGATTTATTAACACTAGAATGTAGACGAGAAATTGAAGAACGAAAAAAATATAAAAAAAAATTATTTCGTTTAATAATTATTTATTGTCAATGAACGTTTATAAATTAATTAAAAGGTACTACTACCGTATCCAGGCAAAGATAATTAAACAATGTATGCCTGCTCCTCCAATAAACTAATTTAAGTGTTACTCGTGAATTATAATCGCTGTAATCATTTGAAGTGATAACGGAAAACATTTGATTTCGAATAAATTTAAATACATACGAGTCGGTCGTAAAGATTATTTTAAAGTGCATCAGAATATTGTGTCAAATAATTCAGATTATAAAAGTTATCGCATTATTTGCAAATCACTATCGCACTATTAAATCGCAACGTGCTAATACGTATAAACAAATCTTGAGTGTTAAAAGAGGAATTATTTAATCGGTTTTTTCCTTACAAAAAATCTAATAATGAGCAAAAGAACTTGACTATTAATTCTGAGCACATAATGTTCTGATGATCAATAAAATTTTAATTTTTATGGGAGATATTTGCATTCGCAAGAAGTGATTATCATTCAAATCACGCGCTATTGAATAGAAATTTTTATATTCCTTACATTTGTAGTAAATAAATAGTAAAACAATAATTATTTAAATTATTTGCTCTATTTATAGAGCCCTATCTCCATACCGGCAAACTTGTTAAGATCTTAACTCATAGTCCGTGTATTCTTTAAGATTAGCGAAATATAAACATCATCAAAGCGGTTCGCTATTAATTCATAAAAAAATTTAATTTAAATTTTATCAACAAATAAAAAAGTACTCATAATAAAAATTAGGCTTTATTTGCCTAATAGTTGCAATTAAATTATTTTACAATTGTCTCAATACAATACAAAATACTACTACTTCCTAGATGCCAAATAAAATCCCATTTCAAACATTCGCAAATTTTAATGAAATTAATTCTAAAATCCCTCGTCAGAAAGTGATAAACAGGAGAAAATTAAAGCTTTTCTTTAATTTCCATCAGTTACAAACAAGGACCATATAAATATGGATTCTCAATTAGTTCCGCATAGAGGCTGCATTCTAAAATGTATCAATACGAAGTATGTATGCAGTTCTACTACTGTATACAAACTATGTAGATATGCAAAGTAAGCAAACAATGCATCAACTATAAATCCGATGCCTGATTGCTTTTTGACTGCATTAAAAATACACATTGACGACGTTTTGAAATGGAGTACATTGTATATATTTTGTACAGCGGCATTATGAAATATGATACTTTGTTCAAACACAAAGCAACTAACATTTTGAAAGGCAGCCAGACTATGTCTAATTTTATTAACAGCAGCATCAGATATTTATGTGAAATATTAATTTGATGAATACAATAAAGGTATACATCGGTTCCGACTATAATCAATATACGAACAAATATTTGTATTACCTTGAGAGAAATTTCAAATTTCAGAGCCGATTTTCCCCAGGCGTTTTTTTTACAAAGGCAAAGCATAGGCACAGGAGGTGTTCTACAGTATCTTCTTAATATTCACAATCGTAACTGAAGTTGATGTCGCCGTTGTCTAGTAGATAGGGTGTTGGCTTATTAGACGTGAGACCACTGTTCATACCCCAGGTCAGACATGTCCACCACAACGAAATAAAAAAATTAAATTTCAGCGGCGCTTTCCTCTCTGCAGATTTCTGGCAAGAAGTCTGAGGGTAAAAGAAAATTGTCATGAAAAGTTTCTCAAAAGTCTGTCGTTCGGTAGGTCCCGCCATTCATATATAAAATTAACACACGCAACATAAATGATGTGAGGAACTAGGGCGTAATCCTGACTGAAGGGGTGTTATGATCAATTTTGTTTTTACCTGCAACAGCCGTTGTAAAACCCTACACTGCAGTACTACACATGTCTCCCTAAGAGACAATATCTGGAAATAATAGAAATAAGTAAAGCCAGATCAGCGCTATTCATTCTTATCAGAAAATTCGTGCTTCTAAATTCAAGGTATGGGTGTAACCTCCGGACTCTCGACCAAATATCCGTACTTACATATCATACATAATTGATCATTACAACACTTTCATCAGGATTACGACCTAGCTTCTGACACCACTTATGTTGTGTGCGTTAATTTTATAAATAAGTGGCGGGACCTACAGTTTAACGTTGACTCCGAACGTTGACAGACTTTTTTCATGGCAATTTTATTTACTCTCAGAGTTTTCTTTCCTCTGTTGAGAGACAGTCACCGAAGAAATTTTTTTTCGTATTTCGTATTTCGTATTTCTGGGGTTTGATCCGTGGCCACAAGCCAACATACAACCTACTAGACTACTTCGGCTAATCCGCACTTACCATCCTCCATATCAAACTGTTTAACCATCACAGAAAAGCGACAGTTCCTGGCAGTTCTTATCTTCAAAGACGGGGATTTCAAGGTTTGAAAAGCATACTGACTGTTCGTATAGAGATTCAGTAAATTATGGAGACTACTGGCGCTCTTAGCCAGTCTGCAGGGATCTCCGCCTGGTAAATTTTGCAATGAGCTGGACGTCTCATTGATATGCTCAGTCCAAGCACTCTCAAGAATATTCAGAGACTAATACCCTTCCTGGTGTATTAGATTCGTTCACGTAAAACTTAACAGTTTCCCTTTTGCCAGTAACAGAGTTTCAAGTTCAATTTTGAGTCTTTCTATCAGAGAAAGCTCAGAGAGTCAATAATAATTGTAAAAAAGTTTTCATAACCCTCTATAACATATATACAGACATATTTGGCTATTAAAACCATTTAGACAGGATTATGACGTAGTTTCTCACCCCTCTTATATTGTTTGCGTTAATTCTTATACATGAGTGGCGGGACAAACAGTTTAAAGTTGACTCCGAATGTCAGATTTTTTTGAGAAATTTTTCATGGCAATTTTATTTTACACTCAGAGTTTATGCCAGAAATCTGTTGAGAGGAAGTCGCCGAGGAAAAATTTTGTTTCCATATTTTGGTTTTGATGTCTGATTTGGGGTTTGACCCGAGGCCTCACGTCTGATAAACCAACACACTACCTACTAGACTATGATGACTATCTATTACAGTAGACGTTAAACTGTAAGTCACGTCATTTTTGGATAAAAGGAACACAAACATTATAGACGTGATATGAAAATTGTAAAGGGTTTTAAGGCCAATAATGTATGTATTTATGCATCTTGACAATATGGTCCTTAACTAAAAATACGCAATCCACCAGCCCAATATATGAAAATAGTGGAAAAATGTTAAACATTTGTTAAAAAATTCAGGTGTTTTTTTCAATCAGGGCTCATTAACATCTTCCATTGTGACCGACAGACTTTTCAATGTGATAATTATATACATAAATCGGTAGTTGCAAGTCTGAAGCCTGTTGTCATTATTTTTGACTAATGATGGACGCCATTATTATATCTTGCCGTTAAAGCTGGGTTTAGCTAAAGGTGACTTTAAAGTTCACTTTAGCTAAAGTTACCTTTAATATTAATGGCCCTTAGTAAACTTTACATGGCTATTTTATTTTACTGTCTTCTGTCTTCTACCTTACTGTCCACTTATTATGATGAAAAGCAATTTATCTGTCCGTTTAGCCAACGACAAGTTTTAATAATGGTCCTTAATGATAAGAATGAACAACCAAAAGAAATCATGCGTTGTTTATCTCTTCTTCATATTATAAGGCTACTCTGCTGTATATTTAAAACTAAGAATTAATGTTTAATAAAAAACTAAAACTATTGGAAACTTTCTTGTACTCAAAATAATCTCAGTCGAGCACAATTTTAATTTAAAGTTTTATGACACCTGCCTGTCAATCGTAAATAATTAACGAACATAAATAACAACTAGAATCTAATATTGTATTTCAATTTAAAGTGTAATTTTTATATTTATCTGATACCTATTCACTGTATTAATTATTAAATAATTCGATTTTAAATTGTTGCCAAGACACTATGACGATAATCGTGGAGATCAAGCAAGACCCTCATGGGCAAGATTATAAGAAAATGTTAAACCTGATAAGAAAATTTATAGTGTTTGTGTCTTTTATAATGAATTTATTTTTACTATTTAGACGTAAATAAATTATTAACAAATAAAAAAAAGCAACAACAAATTGAATAAAACTAAAATAAATCATTAAGCATTTGCCTACAGAGTACTTTTTGTTATTAGGAAATGCCAATACAATTAAATGACGTTGATTTAAAGGCAAGAAATGCTGTTTTTTTATCTGAAACCCCATAAATTAAGCCGTGCTATTAAACAATAAAAAAGAAATTGCAAAATCACGTCTAAATACAGATTGAAATTGTAAAAGATTGTAAATTTCTTAATCAAGAGTGTGATAAAATTATTAACAAACTAGATGTACCCTACGCGTGTTGCTGCGCCACCAACTAAAATAAATTTGAAGGAAAGACATTACACAAATGTCCAATTAATTTTGAATCATTTTATTGATTTTGTTTCCCGTTGTCCTGATGATTCAGATTCGGATTCAGACGGGCCTGAGTAGTACGCATTCGATCAGTTTCTAATCCCACTTCTCGTTGTTCAAGTGCTTCAAGCGAACGGGTCTCAGCAGCATATACTCGAAGATTTTCCAGTCTCAATGCTCGTCTGATTCTAAGGCTCGTAATGCTCTTTTCTGCCGTGCTTGAGCTGTAGGTCGACCAATTGCTTGTCATTCATTTTGAATAATTTTCAGTGACGCCATCCATCGGAAATTAATCGCACCAACCTCGTTCGACTCATGCGCAACAACTTTGTTAAAGAATGCACAGTTTATGATTTAATTTATTTTAAGTAATTTTCAATGGCGCCACCGGCCGGAAATTAGTCATACCAACTTAAAAACCTTCCCCGGCTCATGCGAAACAACTTTGCTAAAGATCATATCATGATCAAATGCATAGTTTACGATTCTATGAGGTACATACAAGCAAACATTCATTTTTATATATGCAGACTATGGGAAGTGACACGCCCACTATAGCCAATCCGCCCATTTTGTTCATACATATATACGTCAATTTCGTCCATACAAAATTTGTGGACTCTACCTGTTGCAGTTTATGAGATATGCGATTTTAAATACTTATTGGGTATGTGGGCGTGGCACCTCGCCTACTTGAAATTTTAAAAAGTAGCCTATAATTCCTTCCAAACATACATGAAGGTTCTGTTAAAATTTCAAGAAAATCGGGCCAGCCGTTTAGCCATCTATAGACTTCAAACAAACAAACAAACTCACAAACGAATAAACACACATTCATTTGTATATAAAAGATACTAAGTGAAGATTATTTTCCTATTTATGTGCCGCACTGTAGATATTGTGATGTGTTTGAATGTTGAACAGACAGAATCATTTAAATTTTAAAATATAAGACAAAAACAATAATAAAGAACAAGTTTTGTAATTTAATTTTAAAAATATATATGTACACGAATTACATACCTATTTATGCATACATATATATGTGGACATACATTTTTATTTTACTTTTTATTTATTATTCTTTCTCGTTTTTTTCCATCCCTCATGCTTAACTAATTCTTGCAGAGAATTTTAAACGTCTGCAAAACGTTCACAAAATCGTTGTATTTGTATTGAGCGTTTTCTGATCATTGGGATCGCGAGTGCTTTTGGCTGTGCTGAGTATATTGTGTGCAGACAATGGATAAATCTGTGGTAAGTTTAGAAAAAAAGCTTTTTTATTTTAAATTAATATGAAATATATTTAAGTGTGGTTAATTAAGCGTTTTACATTAAGAAAAACTAGCGATTTGTCACATATCCAACCTACAGTGAAAGAGTCTAGACAACTACCCGCAGTATTGGTGGAATCCGATCACTGCTGGGACTGTGGCATCACAACGGGCCGTTACGCGTGCTCAAGTGGGCTTTGTTATCAAAGTTACTACATCAACCTATCTACCCACTGCATTTAATATTTAAATGTACACCAGTTTCCTCTTAAGTTCAAATCGAGTTTTATCTTCGTTATGCTTTGCATACTTTGAAGAGCAACCGAACTCAATCATTTATTCGGCCAGTTTGAGTTTTATCTTCCTAGTACTTTGCATGGTTTGCAGAGCAACCGAAGTCAATCATTTATTCGGCCAGTTTAAGTTTTAATTTCTTCGTACTTTGCATGTATTGCAGAGCAACCGAAGTCAATAATTTATTCGGCAAGTTTGAATTTTAATTTCGCCATACTTTGCATGTATTGCAGGGCAACCGAACTCAATCAATTATTCGGCCAGTTTGAGTTTTAACTTCGTCGTATTTTTCATGATTTGCAATGCAACCGAACCCAATCATTTATTCGAAGATTTTGTTTCTATTTCCGGCTTTTTATAATGATACATACAATGTCTTTAATATCCAGACACTTTCAATACAACCCACGTAGTTATTTTATAATGAATTATTCATTAGATTCTCTCTCATTGCATTTGATATGCTAATGCTGAGCTAAACAAAACCTTTACAAGCACATGGCTTTCCTAATGTTAGTATTCACCGCATATTTCTGTAAGACAAGCGTTTTTAGAAAACCGCTTAATTGCTTTACTGTCTACAACGTGTTTGTTAAAGAGAATCAAAAATTTTTTTGTGTTTTTCTCTCAACATGTGGTTGTTTTTGCTAGAGCTGACGCAATAAATAATTTTAGGTAATCCCGAACGTGTTAAAGCGTATGTAACTTAAACGAAAATATTAGAAAATAATTTGAAATCAGAAAAACAAAGCTTCTGTATTAAAATATAGTAATGTGTGTTATGGTAGATGAAATTTTCGTTTTCGAGATGTATTTGTTAAGAAAACAACAACAATAAATTACTGCGTCATATATAATTTGTCTTTAAAACCCTTCAGCTAGGATTACGACCTAGCTTCTCATACCACTTATGCTGTGCGAGTGTTAATTTTATACAAGAGTGGCGGGACTTACAGTTTAAAGTCGACTGCGAATGACAGATTTTTAGAGAAACTTTTCATTGCCATTTTATTTACTGACAGAATTTTTCCCAGAAGCTGTTCGTAGCCGAAGAAATATTTATTCATACTTCATTGGAGATGTCTAAACTAGGGTTAGAACCAGAGATCAGCAATGAGTATTCAAAAAGGATGAGTAGAATCGCATCATAATCATAATTTCTGAGACTAATACGCATTCATACTTATTTTAATATAATGGAACCCGTACTCACATGCAAAGTTTGAAATACTCCGTCATATTCATGCTTAACAACACGTATGATGTTGTTATTGATTTCGACTCTCACTCAACATATACACGAAGCACAAAATAAGTATGATTCGCATACGAACACTAAAATACTCACTAGAAGGTTGTGTGTTTGCTCTGCTTGCTGCTCAGTCTTTTTTCTTTTTTTGTAAATGCAACAACAACTAAGACTGTAAATTTTGATGAATGATTCGAGTCACTTGAATCATTTATAAGCATTTTTCTATAGTTATGAATCTTAATGCCTACTCATTAATGAATCAAACATATTTCGAATGGTATGAGTTTTATGTCAACGTTGTACTCATACTCATTGCAACCTGTACTTATAAATCAACGTTGTAGTGAGTACGAATGAATCAGTACACATAGTTAAATTCCAATATTGTTAACTCACTTATATTCAAAATTTCATGATTGCTTATGAGTAGCGCAAAAAACGTTTCAATCTGATCTCTGGTTGGTAGCCAAAAAAATCTTTTTTATATTTCGTTTTGATGGAGATGTGTTGACCTACGGTTTGAACCGTGGTCTCGTAAGCCAATACACTACCTACTAGACTACGGCGGCATTCAATCACTGAAACAATATTTTTCAAGTAAAGGTTTCAATTTCACCAACATCTGTGTCTTTATTTATTTTCTATTCCGCGTAGTTTTCAAGTTTATTTTCTTCTCTTTTTTCTTAATTCGTAGCGCATTCAAAATTCCCCATGACCTTTAAGTTGTCTCTGAATAGCAAATAGCACATGCCGGCATTTCTTTCTACTCATTTGAGTTCTTTTATACAAAAACCTTTTATTATTGTTGCACTATTCAGTTCATATTTAAGCTTCTAGGGGAACGTTTATCTTGCGGTTTTATCGTGAATGCGGGTTCATTAAAAAAATTATAAAAAAGACGATAGTTTCAGATTTCATTTGTAACAAAATTATTTGTAAACAATTGTTAAAAAAAAGCCCCAAACTAATGTGCAAATTAATGTAAATAAAACCACGTTAAAAGTGCTTTTAAAAGGTTTTTAGAAAAATCAATAAACGTGTGTTATTTCTACTCTGCTCTGGCTGTGTATACAACTCAGTTAAGTTCAGTTCAGTTCAGTTCGTTTCAAACACATGGGTCGCATGTTTGTTTGCCAGACGCTACACAAGAAGTGTGTGTGTGTGTGTTGAAAACACATACAACGTGTATATGAATGAGTAAATGAATGCTGGTTGCTGTCTTGCTGTTTTCATGCATGCTGTGTTAACGAAAATGTTTTGTCTGCGCTTAGGACGTGTACATTTCTTTGGGTTTTTATTTTTAAAGTGTTCTTAATTAAGAGTGAAATTAAAAGTGAATCGTTTTAACTTTCATTTTCATTAAAAATTTGCTTACAAAACATTCTATAATCATGGATCCTCTACTAAGTGGGGTAAGTTTTGCTTACGATTGCGTCTAATCAAAAACGATACGAAAGCAATTCAATGACCCTACATGGCTTAGTTTGCTAGTTTTTCTTTTCATGCAATATTATTGCTGTGTTTATCAAGTGATTGTTGTGATGACAATAATACGATTACAATTATGGAAATGCATTGAAATCCAGTTTAAGTGCTGCAATTTATAAACAAATTTGTATTGTTTTGTAATTTAATGACATGTAGTACATATGGCTGTCCAAGTTCGATTATTATAAAGAAAAATGTCCATTGTTTAGTTTAAATTATTGTTTCATTTAATAAGTGTATAGAACTCAACTAAGAGCCATTATTACAACTTGCCATTAAAGTTGGGTTTAGTGAAAGGTGACTTTAAAGTTCACTTTAGCTAAAGTTACCTTTAACTGAACCCAACTTCCTTTCTTTCTTTTCGTTATTACAACCGGTTGCAACCTAATGATAAAATAAAGTTAACTTTTCCAAAAATATGGCAGTGCCGGAGCAATGTTGATAACACTGCTCAATTAACCAAGTTTTTTTTAAATGCTGTGGTAACGCGGGACTTCTTTTTTTGTATTTGCTCATTTTGTTTATATTTAAAGTTGCCGTATTAAAAATAATATATAATGTGGCAAGTTCAAACATAAATTTAACTTTAAAAGTGAAAGGTAGGATGAACCTCTCTTTAGCTTAACGCTCACTTCTTCCTTATTGTCCACTTATAATAATGAAATACAATTTATCTGCCCGTTAAAATCCTCCCTTTAGGTAACGACAAGTTGTAATAATGGCCCTATGTGTCTTGCCTTGGTATTCTGTCGTAGTAAAGCTTTTTATACATTTTTTAAGATATGTCCGTCTGACTTATTTACTTCAAGTAATTTTGTTGAGGTAAAATCTCTTTAAGTCACCATAATCTAGTAGATAGTGTGTTGGTTTGTTAAACGTAAGGCCACGGTTCAAACCCCAGGTCAGACATCAAAATGAAAATATGAAAATATTTCTTCGGCGACTTCCTCTCAGCAGATTTCTGGCAAAAACTCTGAGAGAACAATAAACTTGCCATGAAAAGTTTCTCAGACATATGTCGTTCGGAGTCGACTTTAAACTGTAGGTCCCATCACTCAAGTATAAAATTAACTCACACAACTTATATTGCTAGGTCGTATCCTGACCGAAGAGTTGTAATGACCGATTATGTATATGTATCGAACTTAACTAAGTGTCTTGCCTTGATATTCAGTCATAATAAAGCTTTTTACACATTCTTATTAAAAAAAATATATGCTCGCCTGACTTATCTACTTAATTCTGTTGGGGTAAAATCACCTTAACAGATGCTACTGAAAATCGATTGCATTCATTCAATAAAGACCAAATGTCCTCTACAGAAATAAAGCCCGCTTCTGGGGCCTAACACATCATTCGAACGATAATCTATTTTTCCTCGTTTTCGTATATGGAAGACATATAGAATAACCAGTATCTGCAAGGAAGAACACAGTCTTCT
Source organism: Sarcophaga subvicina (assembly GCA_936449025.2). Taxonomy (NCBI): domain Eukaryota; kingdom Metazoa; phylum Arthropoda; class Insecta; order Diptera; family Sarcophagidae; genus Sarcophaga; species Sarcophaga subvicina. Next base: position 106,495,551 of record OW388083.2, on the reverse strand, counting down.
GATATAGTTAGCTAGTGTTAGTTAGTGCATATACATACATAATTGGTCATTACAATCCTTCAGTCAGAATTATGACCTAGCGTCTCACAGCCACTTTTCCTGACAACTTTGTCAGAAATCTGCTGAGAGGAAGTCGCCTAAGAAATATTTTGTCATATTTCATTTAGTTAGAGATGCCTGACTTGGGGTTTTAACTGTGGCCTCGCGTCTAATAAGCTAAGACACTACCTACTAGTGTTACAAACTGGATTTTAATAATTCCAAAACAATCGATTGTATACGACAATGTTTCGAAACTCTCCCACTCAATCGACTACTAATAAAGTTACGTACTTTACACCAGACTCTTTCAAGCGGCATAGTGTAAATAGTATCAATTTTCACGAGCGAATGACTAACTTATAGGCCTCACTCTGCGGATTATACTGCAAACGTTATGTTTGATTCGATTTTTTTAAGACACTGTAAAATTATTCACCCTATTTAATACGATGGAATGAAGGATATGCACTCGCAAGCTTATCATGTCAAATATCTTGAACAACTTCTTCAATTGGAGTGTTAGCAAGCCTTGTTCATATAGAATAAATCGCTTAATAGTCTATATCTTCAATATCCTAGAACTACAGAATTCGTGATCTAGAGCTCCAACGACTTATATTCCTCGCAACCGAATCTGCAAATATATTCATTCTGTACAGGCACCTTATTGCAAGCATAGTGCCATTTTTATGCACCCGAAAATGTACTTTCAACTATTTCTCTCCTGTTTCGGAGCAAAGTCCATTCTGCTAGCATGGAAGCTGAGAATTTTTTTTTCGAATGATGTCATTCCAATATTTCCTCACAAAGATTGTCAACCACTACATCATCTCTGTCTTCAGGAGATTCTAGTTGCAGACAAAAGATGTAGTCGGTTTAGTGAAAAAAGTCACCGTAGTCGAGAGGGTAGTGTGTTGCCTTATTAGACGCGAGGCCTCCGTTCAAACCCCAGGTCGGACATCTCTAACACAAACGAAATATGAACAATCATTTTTTTTGGCAACTTCTTCACAGCAGATTTCTGGCAAAAACTCTGAGAGTAAATAAAATTGCCATTAAAAATTGCTCAAAAATCTATCGTTCGGAGTCGACTTTAAACTGTAGGTCCCGCCACTCATGTATAAAATTAGCACACACAACATTAGTGGTGTAAGTACTCTGGCAGTCTCATGCATAACTTGCTGGTCTACTAGGGTAAGAGTTGTGGGCATAGCTGCCAGATTTGACGATTTATCGTCATTTTGAGGATTTTGAGCTCCAAAAATATCGTATTGACGATTTGACGATTTAAAACCCTTATTTTGACGATCATATTCTTTACTTTAGTATATTAAAAGCCACTTTAAGCTTTTTATTTACTTTGCAATTGTTACTATTGGAAATTTATGTTAGTAAAAACAAGGAGTAAAGTATTATATTTTTAAGTTACTTTCGAATACCTGTGATGATTTTTCTGTATTTTATTACTTTCTAATCACTTAAAAGCTGAACAATTACAACTCCTAAATAACCTTGTAGTTGAGAATAATATATCACTTGTCGCTGCAGACTATTTTAAAATTTCGAGTATAGCTTCTAATATTACCATCGGAAGCACAAAGGCAAGCTCCGTTATTTTGTTTCGTACGACCAACACTCAGGGGATGGTTGGCATTGTGTTTGGAACTATGAAAATATGTTATGTGAAGAAGAAAAGGGAAACTTAAAATCCTTGTATAATTTTACACCATAAGTAACAGGAAATACCTCTGCAGGAATTGAGTTGCACATACGAATAGTCAGACTAAATAACGTATTATTACTGTAATGCAGTGTGATTTTAATCACTGGCCAATCGACCACATATGGATGTGCTGGGCGAGTAACGAGCGTTACGTAGGAATATATGATTTTTGGGAAAAATTCCCTTATTTCGTTCGAGCAAAATCCTTTTGTAGTAGCTATAGAACAGTGAAACGCAAACCACATTGCACCGATGCTCCATTGATTCAATGGAGTGGGTTACACTAACGTCATTAATGAGTTACTACGGCCTCTCCTGTATACGGTCGAGAAACCTCAAAATAGACATTGAGGCACCGACCCATACGTGAGAGTTGGATTCCATTCTCGGTCGGTTACAAATGGTGTAAATAGATGATAAGATCTTAAGAAGGAACTGAAAAATGTATCGGTTGCAACCAAGTTTACTCTGAATTATCATGCTCAGGAAGTCAAGAGCTTCTGACTCCTTAATATTTACACCCATAGATTAAGATGATGCAATATTATTGCTGCGCTTATGTATCAATAAACAACACTGGGATAGATGGTTTAAACCTTAATCAATTTTTTCCTGAAAATAATATAAAATTTCTCCATTTTTGGAAAAAAAATGAATAAATGAAGATAATTTTTAAATGTTTTGTTATTGAACTCAGATATGATTGACTTTATATGTTTTGCTACAATAGAAATAATGTTGGTTTTTAAATAATTTTAATTTATTCATTTATTTTTTCTGACGATTTTTTTGACGATTTTAATTAACGTCTTTGACGATTTTGACGGTTTTTTTTTCAAATATTTGACGATTTGGTGCATCATTCATCTGGTAGCTATGATTGTGGGTTCGATTCCCACCAAAGTTCAGAGATTGGTTGATAATCCTTTTATAAAGAAGAAATTAATTTTGTCTTCAAAACAGAGAAAAGCCAATCCTTGACCTTGACCGCATAAAATTTCATTACTTGCCTTAACATGTACCATATGAACAGCGGGTATTAGTTTCAATGAGAGATACACGATTTCTCTTCATTCTCACATCATTCGTTTAAATAATTCGTATTTATTTAATAGAAAATAAAATAATTGAAACTTTGTTGTTTTTTTCCTTCCATTAGAAGGATTTGATTAAGACAAGCAAACAAACAAATAAATCCTATAAGACGACAAATATAAAATAATTGATGAATAAATTAACATACATATACATACATATATACGTAGGGGGCACACACGATGCTATCATGTATTGAATCAATAAGAAGAATAACATATGCAAAGAAAAAGAAGGATTTAATAAATAAATAAAGAGAGAGAGAGAGAGAGAGAGAGGGAGAGAAAAAACAATTAAATTTCTAACCCAGCAATTGATTGATTAATTAAATTTCTTATGCTTCTTCTTTTTCTTTCATTATAGGATAACCCCTTACCCGCTATAAAAGGCTCTGCACAACAAGATGTTGCGCCGAACACAACTAACACCGTTAATCGTACGAATGATAGCAAATGGACACGATTTAAAACGGCCATTTGCTCACCCTGGTATCGTAAAATCTCCGTAGAGCCTACAATGTTCCTGTATATGTTCGCTTTCATGAATACCTCTGTGGTGGAACATGATTTCTTTCTGCAAAGAGCCTGCCGTGTTAATAATAACTTTTCCGATGATATCTGTGAACACATAAAGGAAAGCGAAAATGCTGAATATAAAAAATTAGTACAAATTACCACCGCTAAATTCTATCAATGGGAGTCTATAGCGGCTCATGTATTTCCCATAATATTGGCTTTGTTTTTGGGGGCATTCTCTGATCGCTATGGACGCAAACTGCCTTTGCTTATGGGTCTGAGTGGTAAATTTCTGTATTCCATAATGATTGTGGTGAATACGAAAATGAAAAGTTGGCCATTGGAAATGGTTATCTATACGGCAACACTGCCAAGTGCCTTAACGGGTGCCGATGTGGCCATATTTGCATCGTGTTTTGCCTACATATCGGATATATCCACCTTGAAGAATAGAACCTTAAGGGTGACCATATTGGATGTATGTTATCTAAGTGCTATGCCCACGGGTGTGGCCTTGGGTTCATATCTGTATTATAATCAGTTTAATCGTTCCTACAGCAATATGTTTGCTTTTAATGCTTCCTTGTTGTTTGCCTCTATTGTTTATACGTTACTTGCTTTGAAGGTGCGTTACATATGCTGGTGTAAACAATTTCGGATTCAATTAAAATTTTTTTACTTTTCCTTTGCAGTGGCAGACTACACCCAAACAAAGGCCTTTAAGCGAACTGGGCTGTTGTGGCTTAGTTACTGGGTTCTTTAACAAGCAACATGTCATTGATTCTTTTAAGGTTTTGGTACGCAAACGGCCCGGTCCTCGCCGTAGTTTCCTAATAATGTTGCTTATCTCAATGGCCTTGTATACATTTCAAAGAGATGAGGGCCAATATTTATTTATGTATACAACCTTCAAATTCAAGTGGGACATAAGCATTTTCAGTACATTTAAGACAGTCAAATCATCGGCCTTTGTGGTGGCCATGTTAGTGGGCGTGCCCATAATGAATAAAGTGTTCAGTTGGAGGGATACGGTGAGTACACAGAGCCTTTGACTCAAATTTTTAAAAAATTCTTCTTTATTTGTGTTCTGCAGACCATTGTCTTCATAGGCGCTTGGGCACATGCCATTGCCCGTTTATTCTACTATTTTGCCACCACTGGTGAACTTTTCTATGTTGGTGGCTTGGTAAGCAGTCTTGGTCCCATTGTAGCGCCCATGATACGTGCCATTACCTCAAAGATAGTGCCGCTGTCTGAGAGAGGTAAAGTTTTTGCTTTACTCTCGGTATGCGACAATGCCGTGCCCTTTATAAGCGGTGTGTGTTACTCACAAGTCTATCAGGCAACGTTAGACGAAAATGGCCAGGGTGGCGGCGGAGTGTTTCTACTAACCATAGCCACACAGATGGCTGTATTCATTTTAATATTGTAAGTATTTCCCCGAATGCAGATTTTATGGTTTTCTTTTAATTTTTAATTTCTTTTTCTAGATCCATACACATAATCCTAGGCGATAGCCCTATGGCTGTTTCAGAGGTCAGTGAAAATGAAGCTGCCATTGTAAATAATGATGGCTGTACAGAGGAAAGAACAGTACCAGCCCTGACATCATCGAACTGTGATGATGAGAAAAAATACTAAGATTTTAAGAATTTAAGTCCTATTTTTTTTTTAAATAATTTTTGTTTTTTTTCTTTTTAATTAATGTTAAGCATCATTTTAAATTAAATTCCAAAATATTTTTTAAAATATTTATGTTAAGTTTTATTGTTGTGTTCTCATATTGCTTGTAATTATTAACGCATTAACCTTTAGTAAGTAAAGCTTTCCGGGTTTGTTTAAAAAATATGTTTTTTATTGTACATTAAGATTTTAAAATAATTATTCTAAAACTTTTGTAAAAACATTTTTAAATAATTAATAAAAAAATAAACTAAAAAAGGTAAAATTTTTTAAAAAATTATAAAAAATTAATGAAAACAAATTAAATTGTGTTTCTATGGTTATATTGTACTCAACAAAATGTATAGAAGATCGTCATTAAAGTAGTAGTAGTAGTTTGAACATTTAAGCGCCAATATCCTATCTTTCCAACGCAACTCACAGCAAAAGAAAAGCAACAAGTACAATTTGAGATTTCATCATAGTTGTTTCATGACCAGAGATCAGCAATGAGTATTCAAAAAAATGAGAACGCGTAAAAATGAGTTAAAACTCACTGCAAATATGGTGAATTAAACGTGATCACTTTTCAAAAAGTGCTGAGCCATCATAGTTGTCATAATCGCTCAAACAAATGTCAAGTTTATGAAGAATATTACAGAACATGAAAGCGTTTTTACAAAAGGTATGACAGATTTGTTTGTTGATTTCACGACGTTCTCAGCAATTGGACATATCTTACGGCTTAAAGTTGACTGACTGCTCACACCCAGAGAACAGCAATGAGTATTCAAAAAGGTAAGTAGAATCGAATCATACTCATAATTTCTGATACCTATACGCTTTCATACCACGGTGCGAAAGTCAAAATACACCCAGCTAGTGATATAGTGTAGGTTGTGAGTTTTGTTGAGTAGAAACCAAAAATGTTTTTTTTATATTTCACGAACTCTAACTCGACTTTTGGACTCTTTAAGTAATAACTACGGTATTTTTTGGCCGCTTTAATCAAACGAAGTATCAATCTCTTCATAAGATAATGTATTTTCAGAATGTCATCACTTATTTCATATTTTTAATTAAACAAACTTGAAAAAATATGAAAAAAAATCGCATTTGTCAAGTTTACCTCATTAAACCTCATAGTAGATTAAGATAAATAATATATATATGTTTATCATTTAAAAGGTGCATTCCTCTCCTTTCTAATTAGCTTTAAATTTTGGACATCGGTTAAGAAATGTTTGTGTTATCAATACATTTGTGCCTAAAGTCCAAAAAAAAAACAGTTTTTGCCAAACACAACAAATTTGGAGGGTTCAAGAAATATAAAAAAAAATATTTTTGAGTTCTACTCAACAAAACTCATAACCTGTACTATGACATTAGCTGGGCGTATTTCATTTTTTTATTTTGTCGCATAGTGTACTTATTTTAATATCATGGAACCTCTACTCATATTCAAAGTTTGAAGTACTCATCGCATTCATACTTTACAACATTTATGATGTTGTCGATTTCGACTTTGCATAACTCAATATTTACATGAATCACAAAATAAGCATGATTCGCGTACGAATACTAAAATACTCACTAAAAGGTTGTGTCTTTGCTCTGCTTTTCCCTTTTATTGTAAATGCAACAACAAACATGAATCAAACATATTTCGAATGGTATGAGTTTGATGTCAACGTTGTACGCATACTCCTTGCAACCTGTACTTATAAATAAACGTTGTAGGGCGTATGAATGAATTTCAATATTGTTGACTCACTTATATTCAAAATTTCATGAGTGCATATGAGTAGCGAGAAAACGATTAATTTCTGATCTGTGGTCATGACCCTATTATTTCATAAATTGTATGAACATGCTAATCATCACTTGCATTTTTTATCACTGGTAGCTTTAAAGCCATTGAAGACACTGCAACTGATTCCTGATAGACTACATACATATTGGCTTGATGGCGGAAAGAACAGTTAAAATCCAGACTTTCAGGCTGATTATTATTGGGAAATGTATCAGCAGATAGTTTTACCATACCATTATGCGGTTTTGTATGCCTTTTATTACTTACTTACCTTATTGGTCATTGCATCCTTTTAGTCAGGATTGCAACCTAGGTTCTCACACCACTCAGGTTGTGAGTGTTCATTTTATACAAGAGTGGCGGTATGTACAGTTTAACGCCATCAAATTTAAAAAGCTTTTCATTGCAATTTTATTTACTTTCAGAGTTTTTGTTAGAAGACTATTGAGATAGGGTTAGAACCATAGGCTTTCGTCTAGTAAGCCTATATAGTACGTACTATACTACGGCGTCTTTTATTACTATACCTTAAAAACCGAAGTTCTATTCTATAGGGTGGACCATCTATCGGTTTTAACTTGAATCATCAGTTATTTCGAATCTGGTAATACTTATGTCATTCTATGTACAATGGGTCAATTCGATCTCCGGGTTCTGTACTGGTCTTAATTGACAAGTACTCGTCCTCTAACCTATGTCATTCTATTCTGTCACAAATTTCAGTATATTTATTTCCACAGAACGTAATGAATCGATTCGCCATTTATTTTCTCTTCGCTAGATGGGCCAACCAGAAACTGTACGATGATGTCGAGTTTGCCAAAAAGAAAAAAAAATTCGGATGAAGCTCATTTCCATCTTGGTGGGTACGTTAAAAGCCATTACTTTAGATCTTTACACTGAAATCCGTTTTTTATTCTGCCTAAAAACTAAAAGGTTTTCTAATTTTAAAACATTACAGCGATACGCAATAAATTCGTTCACAAATTTAACCAAATTTTTTTCCTCACGTACATATACACAATAGGCCCTCTTTACGAAACTTTAACTTTTATTGCGCTTGAAGATTTAATTTACAAGGCACCTGTACCTCACATGTATTGCAATGAACTAAAATTTCGATTTATTATCGTTGAAAAATGAAAACATTGAAGCTTGTAACTGTAAAGCAACATTCAAAGAGAAATTTAAATTCTCTCATTCCATATGAATACAACTGCATTGGAATGCTTAGATATTTTTGTGGATTTTATGGAATTTTTCATCAGCCTAAGGATATGCTATAATAACACATTGTATGTATTATAACAGTTACTGTTAATTGAAAGAAGTAAATATTTTTGAGTAAAATTGTTCTATTAATATACAAGTTTAACGTAAATATAACACTTATAGACGTTTAGCAATGGATTTTATTATAACAGCATTGGGATGCATGTACAGTTTTTAGTGTAACTTTAAACCCATCAAATTCATACAGGATAAACTGTGAGATTCAATACTGACATACATATGTACAGACGTGTTCGAAATAATAAGAACATTCAAAGCGAAACAAAAGATCATTTTAAAAAAATTTTTGAGAAAGATTTGAAAATATGGCTTTTTATTATTTTTATTGTACACATCTTTAGCTTTTAAAAAATACTTAAAGTCATGTTTTAACTCATCTAATTTTTTTTTACTGCCAATAATGTTGAACTAAGTCGAAAATCAGGTGTTCGAAAAAATAAGAACAAATTGGAAAATTGGTAATAATTTCAGTTTTAACGTTTATTAAATTTACAGATTAGTATTATTTGTTTGTAAGTAGTTAATATGAAGTAGCCCCTCCACGATTAATGATTACTTCGGCACATCTGGACCTCATAGAAGCTATCAAAGTCTGACATCTGTGGAGTAGAATATTTTTCCGTGTATTCTTCGCTACAAATCAAAGTTTCTCCATATTTTTGGGCCTTGCATTTCTAACACCTTTTTTTCCATCAATCCAAAGATGTTCAATTGGATTTAGGTCCAGCGATTGTGCCAGCCAATCCATAACATGGATATTATTGTCCTGGACGTGTACAATAAAAATAATAAAAAGCCATATTTTCAAATCTTTCTCAAAAATTTTTTTAAAATGATCTTTTGTTTCGCTTTGAATGTTCTTATTATTTCGAACACGTCTGTATGTATATTAATTATATTGCCAGGAAATAAATGTAACCAACTTCTGAAAAGGAATTTACTAACACAATGCCAGAACTACGTAAATTTCCTCCGCCCATTCCTGCTTTACACTCCAATTTATGTATGACGAGTTTGTTTTAACCCAATGACACCGTTAATGGAGAGGGAAATTACTTATTCTGCTTAGTTCGCCACTGAACTTTGGTGAATATTAATTTTATTCACCACACCGTGGAAATTCACCACATACATACATAATTGGCCATTACAACCCTTCAGTCAGGATTACGGCCTAGCTTCTCACACCACTCATGTTGTGTGCGCTAATTTTATACATATACAGTCGACTCCGAACGACTGAAACTTTTCATGGCAATTTTATTTACTCTCAGAGTTTTTGCCAGAAATCTGCTGAGAGGAAGTCACCGAAGATATATTTTTTTTCATATTTTCTTTTTGATGTCTGACGTGGAGTTTGAATCCTGGCCTTACGTCTAATAAGCGAACACACTACCTACTAGACTATGCAGACGCCGTATTCACCACACTTTGCGAAAACTCACCACACCAAACATATTCACCATATTTCCAAAAAAATTCACCATGCTAGAATCACGCGACACTTAAAAGTAATTAATTTTTTGGGGTCCATCCCATTCGTTGGACAATTTCGACCAAATTCTAACAACAGACAACGGCAACAATCAACCGCCACAACAACACAACGCCGTTCTCTTCCTCATAAATACGTACATACATACATAGATAATGTTTTTCCAAATACACACGGATTTTCAACGCTTAAGAATCGATTATTTTTCTTCCTCACCTACCCTCAGATATATTAAATGAGCCTAGTCACACGTAATGATATTCGTTGAAAAGTGGTCGGGATTTAGAATGGCTTTGAACGTAAGTTACACGCTTTTAGTAGTCAACAGATAGCAGCTGGTGTCCTGCAGAAGGGACATTTATAGGTTTTTCCCAAAACTTTATGTAAATAGCAGCGATTGCTGTCTAATCGTCTGTTATCCGGCCGATATTCCGAGGACCTCTCTGTGAAATCTTTATATTCTCAACAGAACGGCTTAAACGGGCAAGCCCAGACCGGAAAGCATATCGTATTATTCCAGATTCTAAATGCTGTAGTATTTATTTGCCCAGTTGTTATCGAATGACAAAGTTGTGGGATAAATCAGCGATCAGCACAGAGTAAAATTCTAAATTGTAATTGGCGTTAGGGATAAGGCAATTCTGTCTGCCACTGTTCACAACTTTATGTATACAACAACAACTGCTTTGTTTGTTATTCCTCTGTTCACAGCCTTTGCATAAACAACAACAATTACTAGACAATTGTTCGATTGATCTTTGTCCGCGTCTTCACACAAGACTGACTGAACTTTACTAACTCACACGTCTGCTTTACCTTGACTTTTATATGGCAGGGTAAACAGTCTGATGAATGTTCTTGAAGGCGTATGTTCGTAGCTTCGCCTTCTCGATGTTTCTATAAATGTAAACATAGTTGTTTCATTATTGTTGTTTGTGTATTTTGTTTACATTTATTCTTGTAGTGTTTATTGTTGTATTTTTGTTTACTTGTTTACCATTTTTTATGCTGATGTTTGTTGGTATATTTTTGTTTATAACGTTGCCAAAATCGTCAATGGCTGGGACCAGCAAAGTTGTTCACGAAGAGCGGACAAAACCCGATTTAAAATGGTTGGCTAAAAATTAAAAGAATAACATCCAATTGAACCAAATCGAATCATATATTTTTACATCATCGTGATTCTACATTTTCCATTATGAGGGAATTTCGTTCAAATTTATATTTACGAAATAAATGCTACTCGTAATTTTCTAAAACGTTTTTATATCACATTTGAATGATGAATTTTTATATTCCGATATAAAATCTAATTGTAAATTTTTACAATAAGATAAAAAGTATATATATTTTTTGTTATTAATATGAGGGTACTAATAAACCCCCCTTATTAGTTAGGTTCTCTTCTCAGTATTGTAAACTGTTGTAAAACTAGTTCATACCGGTTTCTTCTGTAACTTTGTAATATTCGTACGTGTGTAAAAACGAGACGATTATCGAGAGGCCGATACTTCATTGCCATATTCTAACGTTTAAACATTTTAATTTTCGAGCTCTTTATCGCTTTGGAATGATGCCTAGAGGCTCTTGAAATATTTTCTAATCTGGCGATAATTCTTGTATTTTTTTTTAAATTTTTTTTAAAGTGCATAAAGATAATGAATGTTAGCTAATGCGATAATATGCCTTATCGCCGCACTTTATTATTTATTATCTCTTATCAAATCGCTGTCATTCATTAACGATTTCACGTTTAAAAAATTAACGAACGAACGACTGGTTGCCAATAACTGAAATGTGATTGAAAAAAATATTTAAAAAAAGATTTCAATTAATTGATTTGATAGTTAAGGAGGTCCTAAATCATTTTATAAATGCACTGCAGTAATACGCAAGGAATGTTCTAAATAAAAGATTAGTTTTCATAACAGGTTCATAGATTTTTGACTGTACCTCCTCGATCGTGATTTTGTTATGTTGTTATGAATATGCTCCTTCCAACACGCTCTTAAATGTCTCTTCAGGAGTGACATTCGTCGTTACCATACTGATGTGATAGCTGAAAGTGCCTATTCATTAATGACTTCGTCATCCACATTGATTTGTGATGAGGAACTTGAGCCATAGTCAGCAGACATTATCTTAGCTAACTGCACGAGAATCAAATCTAATGATTACATGAACTTAGTCTAGGAGACTAGAATCGTCTGAATATAAATCCAGAAATGATTTTGACAACTTACAATTGTATACATTGTATACAGCGTAATTGTCGAAGTGGGTCAATACTAATTAGTCAGAAATACGATCTAACTTCTCACACTACTCCTGTTGTGTGTGAATGGCGGGAACTACAGGTTAAAGCCGACTTCAAACGAGAAATTTTTGAACAATTTTTCATTCCGATTTTTTTTTACTCTCAGAGTTTTTGCCAGAAAAAAAAAATTCTCTCTGAACACAAGCTGATTTTTCGTAGTGCTGCTTCGGTTTAATGGAGTACGTAAATCACAAACAATTACACTAACCATACATAAAATATGTAAAGAAAGTTCAAGATTAGGGACAACATATATGTAAATCACATTACAAAAACATCACTACATGGAAAGATCTCGAAGTTGCCAAACATAAACAAGGCATAAGAAATAGAGGCAATTTGCTAGACAGTAGTCAGCAGACCATCCTCAATAAGTGGTCATTAAGTAATTCGCCAATAGTTAGAGTGTTGAAATAAATACTGCGACATTCAACACAGTGGTATTGTAAACTGAGAGTTTGATCTTTTATATCAAAAGATTTTTTTTGGATTTTTAAATCAAAAATTTTCAATAATCAAATCCACAATAAATACACTGTCATTACTTCAATGTTAAGTCAAACAGTGTACATAACCGAGATCAGCAATGAGTATTCAAAAAGATGAGTAGAATCGAATCATACTCTCATACTTATGCGCATTCATACTTATTTTAATGTCATGGAACCTCTAATCATATTCAAAGTTTGAAGTACTCCTCATATTCATACTTAACAATACAAATGATGTTCGTATGATTTCGACTCTCCATAACTCAACATATACCTGAAGCACAAAAGTTCGTATGCGGTCCAATACGAACACTATACTCAATAAATGGTTGTGTGTTTGCTCTGCTTGCTGCTCTGGCTTTTTAGCTTATGTGTCTTATTTTTCTAAGACTGTAACGAAAAGTGACTCAAATCATTTATAAGTATTTTTCTAAAGTTATGAATTTCAATGAGTAGGCTTATGAATCAAATATTTCGAATGGTATGAGTTTGATGTCAACGTTGCACTCATACTCCTTGCAACCTGTACTTATAAATTAACGTTGTAATGAGTACGAATGAATCAGAGTACATCGTTAAATTTCAATATTGTTAACTCACTTATATTCAAAATTTCATGAGTGCTTATGAGTAGCGAAAAAGAGATTCATTGCTAATCTCTGGTACCTATGTTGTGAACAATAACCTTAGATTGTAATGGACCAAATATATTCGAAATATACTGCAGAGAGCATGGTAGTATTTCGAGGTTCTTCAAACCATAAAACCGCCTATAGGGTATCGGACACCGACTTTTTTGCAGAATATCTTGTATGAGTCAATTGCAAGTTTTTTTCAATTTTATTACAACAATTAAAAAAAACTTTAAAAAGTTAACAGAAAATGCTGATTAAAAAAGAACCACAATCCAAAAGACTTAAGAAATTAATCCAAAACTAAACAAATTAAAAAATTATAAACGTTTTCAATTCAATGTTAAATTATTGCTTCGACTGAAATAAAACGAAAAAAACCAAAAAAAAAAAATTCGCAAACCAAAAACGTCGTAATACATACGGAATTTTGAGTGGAAATCTTTGAGTTACCTTAGACTAGCAGTCTCTGTCTGTCTGTTCGTATTAAATGCTGAACCAACCGTATTGTATACGTTGCGTTGAACTTAGTTTATGGCGGTTTAGCGCTGCCGACTGGTTATTATTGTTTTGAGTGAGATTTTTTGAGTGTAAAATTTGTATTAAGTTAAGCAAATATAACAACACTTTATAAAATAAAAATTGTTAACAATAATAAAACAAAACAAAAACAATAAAAACAAAAATAATTTTTAATCTTTTTTTTTTGTTTTGGCTTAAAGCACTTTTTGTCATTTAAGAATTTTCAGTTTTATTTCAGTGTTTGTTGTTAAAGGCCTTAACAATTCCATAACAATTTGGGTTAAAATAAAAAAACAATTTTAAACAATTTTATACAAAATTTAATTATTATTTTAAAAATAAAAACCGTATTTTATTTAAACAAAAAATAAAAAAAAAATTATTTTTTTGATAATTGTGTTGACTTCCATTTCGGTTAACAATAATAGGAAGCGTTTATGATTTTATTTTCATTGTTTAACAACAAAAAAAAAACAAACAAAATTACTGTGAATATTTATTGTTGGAATCGTCATAATTCAAGTTCATCTATAAAACTACAAACCCATCCCATCCATCCCTACCATCATTGCGAAATGGCAATATCTACCATAACCCAACAAAATGGAACTGTGGACAAAGTAAGTAAAAAAAATGAAAGTACTTGTAATTAAATAAAGAAAAGGAAAAATGTTTTAAATTAGAAACATAAAAACCCATATAAACCCATTATAAAACCATAAAACCTACAGGTTAAAAAAACATTGTGTAGAAAAAAACTCATCCATCAACCATATGGCTTAAAAAGCATTAAAAACCAGCAAAAACAAAACAAAAAATGTAAAGAAAACACTGAGAAAAACTTAAGTTTATAAAACAGTTCAATAAAAATTCAATAAAAAATATCTTTAAAAATCTTACAAAAGTGACCCATAGTGCAAAAATAAAAGGAAACGAATCCTGTACCCTGTTGCTGCGCCGCCAACTAAAATAAATTTGAAGGAAAGACATTACACAAATGTCCAATTAATTTTGAATCATTTTATTGATTTTATTTCCCGTTGTCCTAATGATTCAGATAAACGGGCCTGATAAGTACGCATTCGATCAGTTTCCAATCTCAGTTCTCGTTGTTCAAGTGGTTCAAACGGGTCTCAGCGGCATATACTCGAAGATTTTCCAGTCTCAATGCTCGTCTGATTCTGAGGCTCGTAATGCTCTTTTCTTCCGTGATTGAGCTGTAAGTCGACCAAGTGCTTGTCATTCATTTTGAATAATTTTCATTGACGCCATCCATCGGAAATTAATCGCACCAACTTCCGACGACTCATGCGCAACACCTTTGTTAAAGAATGCACAGTTTACGATTTAATTCATTTTAAGTAATTTTCAGTGGCGCCACCTGTCGGATATTGGTCATACCAACTTAGAAACCTTCGTCGGCTCATGCGCAACAACTTTGCTAAAGATCATAACATGATCAAAAGCATATAAGGTACATACATTTTTATAAATGTAGACTATGGGAGGTGACACGTCCACTATAGCCAATCCGCCCATTTTGTTCATATATACGTCAAAGTCGTCCATACAAAATTTGAGGACTCTAGCTGTTGCAGTTTATGAGATATCCGACTTTAAATACTTATTGAGTATGTGGGCGTGGCACCTCGCCTACTTGAAATTTTAAAATAAAAAGTAGCCTATAGTTCCTTCCAGACATATAGGAAGATACTGTGACAATTTCAAGAAACTCGGTTCAGCCGTTTAGGCGTCTATAGACTTCAAACAAACCCCCAAACAAATAAACACACATTCACTTTTATATATAAGATTATAATAAGATCTAAAGGCCTGTTTCTGTAGGACGTATGTTTACAGACGAACGTCTGTTTGTATGGAACACGCAAACAAAACCAGGGTATAAATGCAGGTTTTATAAAATTAAAAATTATTCCGATCAGAGGTCAGCAAATGAGTATTCAAAAAGATGAGTAGAATCGAATAATACTCATCATTTCTAATACTTATACGCATTCATACTTATTTTAATATCATTGAACCTCTACTCATATTCAAAGTTTGAAGTCCTCATCATATTCATACTTGACAATACGTATGATGTTTATGTCGCCTCTCCATAACTCAACATATATACGAAGTACTCATGAAGTATGAATCGCGTCCGAACACTAAAATACTTACTAGAAGGTATGTGTGTCTCTGCTTTCTGCTCTGTCTTTTTTGCTACAACCACTAAGACTTTAAATTTTGATGGATGATTCTACGAGTCACTCGAATAATTCATAAATATTATAATATTTTCCTAAAATTATGAATGTAAATGAATAGGCTTATGAATCAAACATGTTTCGAATGGTATGAGTTTGATGTGAACGTTGTACGCATACTCCTTGCACCATGTACTTATAAATCAACGTTGTAGTGAGTACGAATGAAGCAGACTAGTATAGTTATATTACAATATTGTTGTCTCATTTATATTCAAAATTTCATGAGTGTATGAGTAGCGAAAAGCGATTCATTTCTGATGTCTGATTTCGATACTATTCTGTACAACTAGAGTTTTAACCTGTATCCGAAAGAATTTGGCTTGAAAGTAAATACTATTCAAAATTGAATAACGTTTTAAAACTTTTATTTTGTATAGTAATTTTCTGTATGTTTGTCGCAATGATGAAATGTTTACAATTTTTTTAATTTTTAAATCCAACAATTTTTTTCAGTGTACACATATATTTTTCTATAAACCTTTTAAATCTTGAGAGAAACTTGTTATTATTCGATGTAAATACCACATCTGATAGCATCAAATCTCAACGAGAAGATTTTACTTTATTTTGTTTTATAGAAAAACCGGGTAATACCGATAAAAAAAAATAAAAAAACTCTGCTGCTGGAAAAATATTTTTCACGAATTCTTTACATGTCTAAGACACAACACAAATCATCGTTTGAAATCGTCCGCTTGAACATCGTTCGTTTACCTTTAAACTCTGTTCAGAAAAAAATGAGTGATCCACGTATTTGTGCAAAACCGAAACTCATACTGTTACTACTGGAGCAGCCAGATGATCTACACATACACATACATCCCTTCAGTCAAGATTATAACCTACCACCTACCTTACACACCACTTCTGTTGTGTGTGTTAATTTTATACATGAGTGGCGGGACCTACAGTTTAAAGTCGACTACGAACGACAGATTTTTGAGAAACTTCATCATGGTAATTTTATTTTACTCTCAGAGTTTTTACCAGAAATCTGCTGAGAGCAAGTTGCTGAAGAAATTTTTATTCATATTTCCTTATGTTCGAGATGTCTGACCTGGGGTTGGAAGACAACACACTACCTGATCTATACTTTACTGTGGAAAACATTAAATTCTGAATTTCACATCTTTTCTCTCTAAAGAGATATTTCATGATACCAGTATCATTTGATCATTTATTTCGTAATACTCGAAATCATTCTCAATCCAAATAAATGGGACAGCTCGTTAATCAAGAGTGATTATGATTTTTCAGCCAATAACATGATTGGGATATCAAAAGATAAGGTTTTGTACGGTTGTAAGTATTATAACAGATTAATGCTTATCAAAAACTGAGTATTATGCCATTCTGTGTATATGAGGAGTGTGCACTAAAAAATTTTGGTAGTATTTCAAGGCTTATATCGTTTATTGTAATTGAAAAAAATAGTTGCCTTTATAAAGCATTAAATAAGAGGTCACTAAAAATACAAGTAAAGGCATCGAACAAGTATCGCCCAAGATTGTAAATTTCTGAAATTTGTTAATCGTATGTATACTTTTGTGGGCTTGTGTATCTTTAATACTTATTTGCTTAAAGAGGGGACGAAGTTATTATCACTTTGTCAACCTTCATGAGACATTTCTTCGGAATAATATTGTTTTCCTCTTTTAATTTATTTTTGAAATTCGGTTAACTGGGGTATTAGAAACTACAGTGAGCGTCAAAAGAAACTGTACGTTAAAAAAAATATAGAATAATAAATTACTGTTATTTTATTTTAAAATTCTTTCATTTTTCCATTTCACTATGTAGTTTTTAAATTCTGAAAAATCTTTTGTAATTATTTTCCTTTGCTTCCTCTGTACAAAGGAATCGTACAGAGTGTCCTCTTTAATTTTAATATTTATAATGCCCTGTCATCTATTTAAGTATGACGGCATTGTCATAAGGAAGCAAATAGAACAGCAACGATGGCGTGGAATTTAATACCTTTGCTGTGGCAGGGAGCTAATAAGGGCAGCATTTGCATCAAGGACACGTTTGTCAAAAGGAAATTTATAAAAAGCGCTACAAAATGAATTCCGTAGTGTTTTAAGAGAATCAGTTTTTTTTAGACTTTGAAATGAAACTGTTTAAATCATTTAATTTAGTCATTTTTGGATCAAATTTAAGCAATTGAATATATATGTGACCAAGATGTCACAGTAAATATGTCACATGATATATACCATTGAACATAAGCTCAGCAGAGCAAATAAAAACTTTAAGAAAAGTAATCGCAAAGCTTGGTTTAAATGGTTTAAATGCATTTTGATTTCGGCCTGAAGGTAGTAAAAAATGCTGCCGTTGAAATACAGTGAGCGTCAAAAGAAACTGTACATTAAAAAAATATACATTAATAAATTACGGTTATTTTTATTTTAAAATTATTTCATTGCCAGTTTTTAAAATTGAAAGAGAAAAAACAATTACAAAAAAAATATCGAAATTTTGTCAATTTTTTTTAATTGGTAAAACTTGAGTTTGGTGATTGTTAGAACTTTGTCCATAGCGTATGACGCTCACTGTATGTTTGTATAAAGTGTGAAATTAAGTAAAACTGATAAATATAAATCCTTAGGTTTTCTTGCTGAATTTGAGATGACAAGACTGACTACTTCTTGTGCACAGATGACTGATAATAATTATAACTCTTGGCAATAGTCTCCGACTAAAGTATTATACCTGAAAAAATACTAAAGTTATCTCATAATCCAAAGATATTGTATGTATTGTTATTAATCGTAATGTTATCGCAAAAATCAAAAATAATAAAATTTTTTTATTAGATATGATGGGCCATTAAAATGTCTGTAACAAGTATTCAGACTCTCATATGCTTTAATGTTATCGATTTTCCTTCTTCAGTCTGAAGACTCACTTTTTGCAGAAACAGTGTTGCTAAGTATTAAATACGATTGTAGGATACTATTCAATCGATTCAGACCTAACAATCATGCTTTAGTTGTTTATTATTTGGCAATAACTTTAATCAGAGTTAAAAGGGTCTCTAAAAAAAAACAAAAAAAAACAATTTATCGTTATCAATCGATGATAAAGTAATTTATCAAGTACTTGTAAACAAAATTCAGCATAATTCATTGCTCTCTAACGATCTTGAGAATTTTCAATTTGTTTTTATCCACTTTAAAATCTGTTCGATCTGTTAAAAAAATAAAGGCAGCGATTTTATTTCGATTTATTATGCAATTGGCCCCAATAATCGAACATAAACGATAACTTTTATTTTATGAGAATTTTTTAATGATACTTTAATTGTTATTGTTTATTTGCAATAAATCAATAAATCAATTCTTGAAATATTTTCTTCTTTTTTTGCCACAACTCAATAAAAAAAAATGCGAACGTCAGGTTGTGAATGAGATTAGGCATCTGAAGTGTTTTGAAATACAATTTAAATGGTAAATAAAAAGCACATTTTGTTTATAAGATTATTGTTGTTGTTGTTATTATTTTATGGCCGTTATAACGATAACTTTGTCGCTACAAAAATGCACTGAGAAAAATAATTTCTGTCTTGGTTGTTTTTCCCAAGAAATTTTCAATTTTGAGACCTGATAACCTGAAAACGAAATTTCAATTGACATTCTTTAAAGTAAACAAATTACTTCAAAAAAAAAATGAAAATCATCTTTTAAAAGAAGGAAGAATTAATCAATCAACCGATGTCATCCCTCTTAGCGTCAAGTGGAGCAGGTTTCTACAGATAATCACGATAACTAATCTTGATGTCTACACTTGTGGCCACACAAATTATCACACAATTTTCTTCAGAAATCATTATGAATGAATACCAATTAAAAACAATTTCGGGTGTTTTTCCCTCATAACAAATTTGTCATTGGTAGTCGACGTTAAGCTGTAGAAGTCACCATTCATGGATGGAATTAACATACACAATGTGGGTCATTAGGTTAGGTTAGATGACGTGTACTTGTCAATTAACACAAGTAAAGTACCCGGAGATCGAATTGACCCATTGTGCAACGTCCTAGTTTCTCACAACACTTATGTTACACAACACTTATGTTTACATGAGTGGTGTGGGACCTACAGTTTAAAGTCGACTCCGAACGACAGATTTTTGAGAAACATTTTCATGGGTCATGGTGGAGGAAAAGTCATATTTTCGTTTTTTATGTCTGACCTGGGGTTTGAACCGAGGCCTCATTTCCTCAATATGTTGTAACAGCATGATAAAGTATTACATATGTGTGGTCTATGGTCAGGCATTATCGTCCATATACCTTTAACAAATCAAACGTTTCTGTCGGCATTTTTGCAATCTTTTTATTTTAAACCTTTTGATTCTTACCATATCTGGATAAATAATGCCGCAATTTATTTTTTGCTATTTATCAGGTGTTACGTATTTCTGATTCTTTTTTTTAATAAAATTAATTTTTTATGTTACGTTTATCGTTAACAGATAAATTCTGTATTGTACATCAGTGTTCTATATACCTTAGAACGAATATATGTTTGTTTGTTTCTTAATTTATTAGAATGCTATTTGCATCGTTCATGCCTGAAATATTCAGAACAGATTTATATTTTGTGCAAGGAGTACCTCGAAGGCCAGTAGGTATAAGACGTGAGCCCGTGGTTCAAACCCTAACTCAGATACATATGTTGAATATAAATTATGAAAAAATATTTCTTCGGCGACCTGAGAGTAAATAAAATTGCCATGAAAAGTTTCTCAAAATTCTTTCTTTCGCAATCGACTATAAACTGTGGGTCCTGCGACTCATAAAATAAATTAACACACACAACATGGGTGGTGCGAGAAACTAGGTCATAAATCTGACTTAAAGGGTTATAAGTAAATACAGGGAAAACCCAAAGTCAAGTAAATCTGATTAATTTTTATAAACCTCGACCGACATATTATATCCGCCATTTTGAATTTTTTAAATCTGAATGAAGAACTGTAATCAGCGACCCCAAAATCCCTGAGTAACAATTTTCAAGTAAATCGGATTAATTTTTAAAGACCTCTGTATTGTGTTTCTTTTTCTTTTGCACCCCTTGACCTGAACCCACCCCCTACTTTAAGGGTGCATGCAAACAATTTGGCTTTGGGCTCATTTTAAAAAGCAAAGATCAATTGTCAATTTCTGACAATAGCGATGGTTCTAGCATGTCAGTGTTTAGCTCTACAATGTTTCAAAAATGGCCAAAAACGCTATTTTTGGGGTTTCAAACCCATTTTTCTCGAAAACCTGACGTGATGGAAACTTTTTGAAACCAGATTCGTGTTCAGCGCACAAAACGCCTTCGGAAACACCTGAAGCAATCTCTTTTGCAAAACCCATGCAGGGCTGTGTTATTGTATACCAAAGAAAATGAAACACGCCCTTTTTAGTAAAAATTAAATCATAGTTTGTGCTCCTGCCTGTTATTTCACATCGACTTTGAATGATTGATTCGAGAAGCTAATTTTTCATCGTAGCTAGCAGAGTTTTTGCTAGAAGATTGGTGAGAGGGAGTCGTCGGAAAAATATGTCAAGAAATTAGTGGAAAAGTTAGAATTTGTTGCCAAAGGCAACACTCTAGCAAGAGACTATGACGACCGCCTTAAATAATATTTGTATGAAATTTGAGGTAATTTCTGCCCGATTTAATAGAGTTAGCGAAGCAATCTGGCTGCATACAATATATTTCAATTAATCGCCTAATCTTAGTATATAGATGGGAATTTTTTTTGCTTTTGGATAAGACAAAAATTCTGTTTAAAGTTCACCTACGAAATTTAATTGAATTCAAAGAAATCGAATTGATTAAATTCAACTCCATTATTAAAGCGTAATAATAAAAGATTTTAATTAAATTAGATTTAAATTTGAATAACTTTTAGCAAAAATATTGGCCCCCAAAACGCACATACACACACATATGGGGCAGTTTAAAGCGGTTTATTATGCGGTTTTATTTAATCTTCTTGAATAGAAAAAGATAAACGAACTAAAAATAAAATGTATTTTAGAAACTTTCTTTAGTCATACCATGGATGATAATCCATTAGAATACTTATTTATTTTTATTTATTTTTATATAAATTATTTGAATTTTTTATCCACAAGTCCATTTGCCTCAGTAACTTGCCCACCGAGGCAATCATTGTAATTTCTCAATCGGACCTTCACTTTGACCACAGCGTTTATTATTAAATTATTTTCGAAATAAAATAAAAAAATAAATAATAACGTTAGTGTTTAAAAAAAGTTAAAATAATAAATAAATTGCTATTAATTAAATATTTAAAACTAGAATCAAATTTGGGTGAGTGTTAATATAAAAAAATTTTGATTTAAATTGATTTGGATTTTGTGACGTGATTAAATTTAATTTAACACGATTTTATTAAAACAAACAAAGAAAGAAACCAATTTCAGACTGGTTCTATAATATTTTTTGTATGAATGAACTGCAGAACGTGATTTAAAAAAATGGGTTTTTATTGTAAATTGTTATAAAAAAAAGTAATTTATTAAGAACAAAAAACAATGTTCTTGAGAAGTAATAAAATCAAGTATTATTTGAAGAAAAAACTTTACACGCGTTTATTATATGTTATATTGGGTGTTTGATTAAGTTCGGTTACAAATTATTGGATACTATTAATTGCATCAGGCATTAATATGGCTTATTTGAAAGGTGACATTTTCAGCTTCGTCTTGCTAAAAAAGGAATTAAAATCACTTTATCCTGTGAAAAGTTATCCACGTTTAAGGAAAGTGAAAATTCAGAATATCAATGCCGTGTTGTGCCTTTCAATCATAGAAAAGTAAAGAATGTATTGCTGCCATCGCTGCCATTATTTGGCTTTCAATCATGGAAAAGCAAACACTGTATTGCTGCCATCTCTACCATATTTTGCCCTTCAATCATAGAAAAGTAAAGAATTTATTGCTGCCATTTATTTGCCTTTCAATCATGGAAAGTAAACACTGTATTGCCTTTTAATCATAGAAAATTAAACAGTGTATCGCTGCCATTTCCGCCATATTCTGCCTTTCAATCATAGAAGAGGAAAGAATGTCTCGCTGCCATCTCTGTCATATTTTGCCCTTCAATCATAGAAGAGGAAAGAATGCATCGCATCCATCTCTGCCATATTTTGCCTTTCAATCATAGAAAAATAAAGAATTTATTGCTGCCATTATTTGCCTTTCAATCGTGGAAAAGTAAACACTGCATTGCTGCCATCTCTACCATATTTTGCCCTTCAATCATACAAAAGGAAAGACGTATCGCTACCATCTCTGCCATTATTTGCCTTTCAATCATAGAAAAGTAAAGAATTTATAGCTGCCATCTCTGCCATATTTTGCATTTCAATCATACAAAAGGAAAGAAGTATCGTTACCATCTCTGCCATTATTTGCCGTTCAATCATAGAAAAGGAAAGAATGTGTTGAGAGCTATAACCAGAACCAAAAATTGGAAATAGTTTTCTCATTTTCGATGTAATAATTTTGTTATTAAAGATGCCCTAGCCGACCGATTACTGACTCAATTAACTCATGGAAATATTGGAGAAAACCCATTACATAAGTTGCTAAGGAAATAGACATTCATCATCAAACAGTTCTCAACCATTTGAAAAAAATACTCTGGATGCAGAAAGAAGCTCGATGTTTATGTGACTCATAAATTAACAGTGAAAGACGTATTGTACCGAAAAAACCACTCGCGATTCACTGCTAAAAGGGAACGAAATCATGACATTTCTGAATAGCTACGAGAAAGGAAAAGAGAATCCCGAAGCCAGGTAAAATTTCGTAGACGTTAGTAAAGCCATGATTGATACTGATTGATGATGATTGATGAAACGCAGTGGGTGTATTTCTGGTGGGAATGAAAGGAAATCGCCCATAATAACTACGCCATAATAACTACTACAACATGATCAAACCATTGATTCAGATCTCAACTGTCAACGATTAATGAGATTGAATCAAGAAATTGAATGCAAAAGGCAAGAATTGATACAAAAAAACAACGTAAGAGCATACAGATTTTATTGACTCCACAGAAACTGACAGAGCAATGGCTGGAAAGGTTTAATACTTCGATTATATAGTTTGTTTCGATTTCTGCAGAACTTAATTTAATTACAGTTGAGGCCCGCAAAACTTAATCGGATCAATATTTCGCTCAGAAACCACTCTACTGGAATAATATCTTTGCTCGATGGCAATGGTAAAACTCTGCATATTTGGTTTAACGCAGCTTATATCATATATAAGAAACAAAGATGTCAAATTTCCAACCAAACATCCAATATTTGCAATGAATTTTCTATCATAATAATATTTTTGTCCCCCAAAATATAAGAGTCAACAAAATAATTTTGCTGAGTAATCAGGAATATTGCAAAAAAAAATTATAAATTTTGTCCTTCAAATACTTGTTGCGCACTTGTGCATAGTTTTGTTTCCTCACCTTAATTTCACGGAATGCAAATAAAAACAATTAAAAACTTATTTGAAAATATCACCTACACATTATAATTTATGATTTTACTACAGTTTGTAAAATAATTTTCTCATATGAATCATTATTATTATTATAATTGAATTTAAATATACAGTGGCGATCATAAGTGGCTGCATATTAGTAGCTTACCTACTATTATGAAAGCCTATTAATGATAGTTAAATAGATTTTAAAATAATTAAAACAAATGTGTTTGAGAACGAATTGCATATTAATGAACATTTGGAAGCAAAACCTCTCTGAAGTTTTGTACGTAAATGTAAGTAATGACTCAATCATTTTTTTATGTTTTAAAACTATTATTTACATGACATAACATAAAATACATAATTGGTGATTACAAACCTTCAGTCCGGGTTGCGATCTAGTTTCTTACACCACTTATGTTGTGTGTGTTAATTTTATACATGAGTAGCGGGACTTACAGTTTAAAGTCGACTCCGAGCGACAGATTTTCTTTTTTTATTATTTCATCAGCAATGAGTATTCAAAAAGATCAGTAGAATTATACTCATAATTTCTGATACTTATATGCATTCATACTTATTTTATTACCACGGAACCTGTACTCAAATTCAAAGTTTGAAGTCGTACTTAACAACATGTATGATGCTGATTTCGACTCTCCATAACTCAATATCACTCGAATCATTTATAAGCATTAAAAGCATTTTTTTAAAGTTATGAATCAAAATGAGTATGTACTTATGAATCAAACATATTTCGAATGGTATGAGTTTGATGTCAACGTTGTACGCATACTCATTACAACCTGCAACCTTATAAATCAACGTTGTAGTGAGTACGAATGAATCAGAGGAGTTAAATTTCAATATTATTGACTCAATTATATACAAAATTTCATGAGTGCTTTTGAGTAGCGAAAAAACAATTCATTGCTGATCTCTGGTTTGAACCACTTCCTTCGCGTCTTCCGTCCGTTGTAATTAAATGTACACAGGAAAAGACTTATGTGTTGCTCTCATAGCAATACAAATGTGTTGAATTGACCTCTAAGTTTAATGGCCTGATTCGTCCGTAACTATGTTGATTTCCTAACTTTCGTCAATCTCCTAAATTTTTAAAAGGAGGGAGGATTTGACACAATTTCATGTATACATCGACGAGCCAGCTGAGTTCAATATAATATAATACAAGTAGGAAAAGTTGTTCCAGCTTTGAAAGGCCAGTTTATTTTAATTACATTTATTGTTCCTGTGTTTAATTTCAATCCTGCTACGGGTATATGTAGTTTGACTGTATTGTTTACATGACATGTCCTTATTGTTGTAAAAGAACTGACAAACGATGTCCGTATAGTGATAATAATTTCGTATTCTTCAGTTGTTTATCACTCGGTTGCT
Organism: Sarcophaga subvicina; assembly: GCA_936449025.2. NCBI lineage: Eukaryota > Metazoa > Arthropoda > Insecta > Diptera > Sarcophagidae > Sarcophaga > Sarcophaga subvicina. The sequence goes on along the minus strand of OW388083.2, from coordinate 106,469,761 downwards.
AGTTGTCAACTAACTGTCACACTGTGTAATACAGATGCGAGAGTACATTGTGACATTAATTTTACGCCACCCTGTAAAACAATACATGAAAACACTCCCAATTTCAACTGATTATTAAATCACGAATAATTACAAAATCCGATAAATTATGGATTTTATAAACAATTTGCTGCATTAATAATTTAATGAAATAAAATGTTTTGTTAATTAAATGAATCAATGACTTATAATTGTAATCTTTACTTCCTGTCTGTTACAAAAAGTATGAGAAATTCTTTTTTAAAATTTAGAATAAATTTGTTTACGTTACAATAATTTAAATAAAGTTTTTGGAATAAAAAATCTTAACTTTTTTTGAATTTCCGAAAACCATAAGTAAAGTTTTCTAAAACTATGACTAAAGACTGTACTGATCTTGATTACAAGTGAAATAAAATCAATTTAACCGCAGAAGCTATGATGTCATATTGTATGAAGCCTTTACAGCACGATTATGCATTTCCAGTAGCAATTGAAACGTTGCCAGCTGTTGATCAAATCTTGTTCTACTTTAGCTTTGACGTAAAATTCAATAACAAGGTTAGGAAATGTTTGTTATTCTCTCGAAGATATTTTGTTAAGATATTAAATAATTTGAATATTTTTTTCCTTTTTTTGCATAATTTACGTGATACAACAGAAACGATTTGGAAATTCTATTTACTTCGAAAACTGAAACAAAACATCGGATATTCACAGAATTTTCGATATGATTAATCATTTGGCTTTCAAAATCGCTCATATTGTTTTTGTTTTCCAAAATTTATAACAAAATAATGCTCAAAACATGGCAATCTTACTGTTTCTGTCCGGAATAACAATGAATTTGAATATATTGGCCTATAAAGACAGCAGCTTAAATGTTTTTTATTTGCAATCATGTGAATAGACCTTCTCAATAATTTTTTAATTCCCCATTTAATATTCTTAAGAGAGCTCTGCTTTTATTTATGATAACAAAAATAAATTTTTTTTATTTTTTTTATCTAATTTTTCCATACGAGGCAGACGTTATGATAATACCGTATGATAATAACCGTTTATCACACAATTTAATATCACGCCAAATGGAAATTGTTATAAGTGTGAGAATATTTAAAATTTATTTTGCACAGTTGCCTTTAAAAATAAATTGTCATGTCATTAACTACCATAAGAAATATTAAGAGGGGGTCATTGACGACCTGAAAAATAAGCTACAAATTGAAAATATTTGAAAATGTTTAAACAACATATAATTGGAAATGGGATAATTTTCAAATTTTCCAAAGAAAGTGTTTAAAAACTAGGTACGTACAAGAACGTAAGGTTAGAAAGCTCTCCATCCATACATACATAATTGGTCGTTACAACCCTTTAGTCAGGATTTTTTTTTTTTTTTTCACTGAGGAGGAGTAAATGTACCTAACCGCACCATACGGTCATCACTATCCCCCGTGTGTTGGGTCCTCACCTCTTTTGGACTCTTTGTGGCCACTCCGGAACTACTGTGACATTACTTGGAAGTGGAGTCCGTCTGGCCATTTGGCCCCTTTATATCCATATCCGCGTCCGGATTGCGCAACAAAATCTGAGAATGAGTTTAAACATCCATTCTAATTCTCTCATCCAAGTCAAATTTCTTAGCTTTTAGCAAGGCATCAGTGTAACTGGCCATGCTGTTACAAAATTCTTCGCTGCTAAGGAGTACATCGCACAAGTTTTCGACAGTACAGACGCCGACTTTGGCCTCAAGATTCCTTCTTTCTAAGCTCCATCTCTCGCATTGAAATAAAGTGTGTTCCGCATCATCAATCGACGCAGCATCATAAATGCAATTTGGTCGTGTCATCTTCACCATTTTAAACAGATATTTACAAAAATAACCGTTAATCTCACCAAATTTCCTCTCAATCCAGCGGGTAATATCTGGGAGAAGTTTTGCCGTCCATCTACCACTTGTCTCAGTGTTCCATTTCTCTTGCCAGTGTTGTATGGTTCGCTTTCTGGCGTCGTCGACATTTACTGTCTCTCCGTGCAAGTTTTTAGTCGCCCACACTCTCTTCCGCTCGCTTGCCCGTAGGCCTATAGGTATTACACCACTGATTAATAGTATTGCTGACTTAGATAGATTAATTTTAATGTTTACCGTTGACTCTGAACGAGAAACTCCGAAATGAGAAACTTTTAATGGCAATTTTATTTGTTCTCAGAGTAGTTGGCAGAAGAGGAAATCACCGAAGAAATATTTTTTCAAATTTCGTTTCTAAGTTTGACCTGGGGTTTGAATCGTGGCCTTATGCCTAATAAGCCAACACACTAACTACTAGACTATGGCGACTTCTTCTTCTTACTTTAATAATAAACAGCTTTAATAGCATCTTAAAAATCTCTGTGTTACCAATTCTACCATAAGCTGTAAACACCCCTCTAATATTGTACCGAAGACAAAGCGATTATACGATCTTATTCCAGACACAAGAAAACTTAAGAAGTTATGGTAATAATTTTTAAGAGTTAGGACTCCGATAACGATAATAAATGCATTTATTAACGAAACGTTTTATTTTAGGCTTTGAATTGATGTCAAATATCATTTAACAGACGGGTCTGATATTTAAATTTAAATTAATGAAATCATAACTATTTGTTTCACTTTATAGTCAGAAAAACAAGCACGCGGTAGATGTAAAATAATTATTTGATAAACATTTTCGCGCTTCACGTTTTGATTGCAAAAGCATTTTTAGTCTCCCTAATAAAGTGACAAAATAAAGTGACATAAAATTTAATATTTTGCAAAAAAAAATGCAGACGTTCGGCTATAAAAGCTCTGACGATAAAGCCTGAGAGCTCAAAAATAGATCGCTTGCGATATACTTCACACTCACAAGAGAGTACTCTGTTCTATTTCTTGTGTCAAAATATAATTTTGTGTTTCCGTAAATATATCTGAATTCGATGCAGTCTAGTGTATTGGCTTATTAGATTCAACCCTAAGCTCAGACATCTCACAGTCGCTGTAGTCTAGTAGGTAACGTGTTGGCTTATTAGGCGTGAGGCAACGGTCAGACATCTCTAGAAAAACGAAAAATGAAAAAATATTTCTTCGGTGACTTCCTCTCATCAGATTTCTGGCAAAAAATCTGGGAGTAAATAAAATTGCCATGAGAAGTTTATCAAAAATCTATCGTTCGGAGTGGACTTGAAACTGTATGTCTCGCCACTCATGTATAAAATATACACACACAACATATGTAAGTGTCGTAATCCTGACTGAGGGGTTGACCAATTATGTATGTTGTGTATGTATGTATTTCTTCGGCGATTTCCTCTCAGCAATCTTCTGGCAAAAACTATAGGAGTAGATAAAATGGCCATGAGAATTTTCTAAAAATTTTAAAATGTAGGTTTCGTCACTTAAGAAAAAAATCAACACAGACAACATGGGTGGTGTAAGAAGCTAGGTCGTAATCCTGACTAAAGGATTTAATGACAAATTGATTACGCAAGTAAATATTTATGTATGTAACTGGACATATGTATGTAGGTCTAAGCATGTGTGCAACTAACCTTACATTTGGCTAAGTACAGAGAAGATTCTGTACTACAGTTTCTGTTCCGCCTCTATGGGAGAATATACTATGCGGCTTCCATACAGATAATGTTCCACAACTGGACCACCTCGGAAAGGCATCACTGTCGATTTTATTAGGTACATTGGTTGGTTCTCAGGGTGAACACGTGGAATACATACATAGTATTGGATAAAGGACATGCTATTGAGTATAACAATAACGCCGTAGTCTAGCAGTTAGTGTGTTGGCTTATTAGACGTAAAGGCCAGGGTTCGAAATCCAGGTCAGACATCAAAACGAAAATATCAAAAATTTTTTTCTTCGGCTTCATCCCCTCAGCAGATTTCGGGCAAAAACTCTCTGAGAATAAATAAAATTGCCACCAAAAGTTTCTCACAAAAATCTGTCGTTCGGAGTCGACTTTAAACTGCAGATCAGAGGTCAGCAATGAGTATTCAAAACGATGAGTAGATTCGAATCATACTTATAATTTCTGATACTTATACGCATTCATACTTATTTTAATGTCATACTCATACTACTCATACTCAAAGTTTGAAACACTCATGGTACTCGTACTTATCAATACGCATGATGTTATTGATTTCGACTCTCCATGACTCATCGTATACACGAATCACAAAATAAGTATGATTCGGGTACGTGTTTGCTCTCCTTGCTGTGTTTGTCTTTTTTGTTTATGTGACTTTCTTCTTTCTTTGTAAATGCAACAACAACTAAGACTGTAAATTTTGAGGAATGATTCGAATCACTCATTTATAAGTATTATAAATATTTTTCTTAATTTATGAATCTGAATGAGTAGGCTATGTTGTCAACGTTGTACTCATACTCATTGCAACTTGTACTTATAAATCAATGTTGTACTGAGTACGAATGAATCACAATAGTTGGATTTAAATACTGTTGACTCACTCATACTCAAAATTTCATGAGTACTTATGAGTAGCGAAAAAGCGATTCATTGCTGATCTCTGCTGCAGATACCGCCACTCATGTCCGAAACTAACACAGGCAACATTGATGATTGAGGGTTGTAATGATCAATTATTTATGTATGTATGTATTGAACAGTGAACTCGCATGATGTATTATCCATTCGAATTGTGTATAATTTTGTACATGAAAAGCTCCTTTTATTTGCATAAGGAACATATTAAATGTGACTGACCGACTCTGAGGAAATAGTTGTGTAGGAATAGTGGTATGATCTTTTATTTTGGGATCATTATTGGACTGCAATTTTAGCTTGAGACGATATTTTTAAGTCGTGCATCAAGATCATAGGGAGAGAAAGAGTTTGGTATTTTCAAATTCCTCAAACTGTTCATTTAACATTGGCTAACATGAGGCATCCTGAAATTATATTCACTGCTACACTTGGCTTTCATTCAAATGGTTTCAAAACATATTTTTAAATTTGCTAAATTTGACAGAAATGCCGAGCACGTTAATCGATACCATCGCTCAATGGCAGGTCCCAGATGGTATACCTGGCGAGAAGAACGGAAGAAGACGGGAAGAAATTTGTATCAATTTCATTGTACCACAAATAATTCTTTTTTTGCTTAGATAAAAATCGTACTTCTTTTTAATCGCATTATTAAATAGAAACACTTTTTGGGTAACCCTTTATATACATGTATATAATAAAATAATTAGATACATATGAAGATAACTAATGTATTGAATTGAATATAAAAACATTAAAAGTTCAATCACATTCAAATGTTTACATATTTAAATCTTCGCTTTTTGTAAACAAATGCCCTGGGAAAAAAATTCACGCGACTTCAGGCAAGTGACTCGTTTGCTGTGTTTGTGTGTTTATTTTTAAACAAATAAAACGAAAAAGCTTTCAAATGCAAAACGAATAACAAAAACAATGAAAAATATTTCAAAAATTGTAAATAAACTTGAACTTGAAAAATTATACACACAATAAGCAGCAACAAGGAAACTTTTTTAAAAAGCTTTTTTGAAATTATAACAACGGCAGAGTAATAATGGTTAAACTTGAAATATGGTTTGTGGCTTGACTAGAAATGTTTATAAACATGTAGTATGTGTTTATAAACATGTCTGGATACATAAGATTTAAGAAATTATTGTTTATTGACACATTTTCAGGTTCATTTATTTATTATGAAAGCGTTTTAATCTTTAATTTTATTCACATTATAAACGGCTTAACGTCTGTTGAGTATCAAATTAAACAGCGGCATTTGATAAAAAAAATTATTTTGTTTTGTTTGGTGTTTTCTGCGTAGTCCAGGCTTCTATTTATTGGTTAAATATTTTACCTCAAGGTCGTCTTCTACAACATGCAACGCAATAAACTCCGTGTCGTTTTAATTACTTTTCTTCCGATATTATGTTCTTTTGTTTATTAAAAATCCACTACAAAAAAATGAAATGAAAAATATGTTTGAAATTCTTTATTTTAAACGAATTTCTTCAAATTACACAATTGCCTGTTATGCCTATTAAGCAGAATTTATGTTGAACAATGGAAATTTTTTCCAGTTTTTTTTAGTTTTTTTTTGCGGTTTAAAACTTCAATTAAAAAAAAAAAACATAAAAAATAAAACAAAATATGTCTGATCATAAAAAATGTGTACTTTTGATCGTATAGAAAGAAATATGTGTGATATTCAATAATAAAACTGAATTCATATTTTTATGGAAAGTTTTAAAATGAATAAAAAATCTACACTTGACAGTTGAACTTGCCAATGAAATTCTAAGTGGATAAGGTTGCCGAAATACACTCAATAAGAGACAGGCATACAAAAACTTCACACATAATTACAATCATTAAATATTACTTACAGTGCAATAGCCCAACTGACAAATCTATAAACTATAGGGCAACGTAATATAGAGCAACCATGTGTTGAATGTTTACGCCATAGAAATCAATGGTCTCTACTATTATCATATACCGACCTACAGTTAGAAGATCTAGTAGTCTTGTAGGTAGTGTAGTGGCTTATTAGACGTGGGCCCACGGTTCGTTTTGTTGATGTTTGAGCTAATATTTCCTATGCGGCCTTTAGTATTAAAAGCCTACTAGAAAATATCGAGCTTTAAATCTCTTGCCATTAGAACTCAATTTTTCAATATAGCAATAAGGCCATGGCAAACAGTTTGCTGCCCTTCCTCGTCATTAAAATTTCGGCAGAAATGGTTGTGTAGTATCCCAAACCTTAAGCGTATATATACCGGACTCAGAGTCTGATTATCATTTCTGTGTGGTTGCAGATAACAAATTCTAGGCAGCTTTAACGTATTCTTTATACATTCTTTACAAAATGCTAATTTCAAATTGTAGTCACCATAGTCTAGTAGGTAGTGTGCTGGCTTATTAGACACAAGGACTGGGTTCAAACTCCCGGTCAGATATCTCCAACAAAATGAAAAATGAACATAAATTTCTTCGGCGTCTGCTTGTCAGTAGATTTCTGGTAATAACACTGAGAGAAAATAAAAGTTGCCATGAAAAGTTTCTCAAAAATCTGTCGTTCGGAGTCTTCTTTAAATTGTAGGTCTCTCCACTCATATATAAAATCAACGCACCCAACATAAGTGATGTGAGAACATAGGTTGTAATCCTAACTGAAGGATTATAATGCTCAATTATGTAGGTAGGGCATCACTATCAGGCATTGATAGTTTGGTTGGGTTAGGAAGATAATTACAAATCCATAGACAATATTCCTCTTTGTTTGCCGAAGTAGTGTTAGAGATTCAGTTACATAACTGTAGTACTTTTGGTACCTTCTATATCTTTAGGAACACTGAGTGATTACTTGTCCTCTGTCAATAGTAGAGGATTACTAGATAGATTATAGTATCTCATTTGGTTACATAGAAGAGATGAATTGCATCGAGTTTGATGTCAAATTAACTTTATTTGTGGAGCAAAGCTGAGCAAGCTATGAACTGAAAGATACATTGATACCAGCCAACATCATAACAATTATGGACAACTGTTATGGTGAACAGATATCGTGGTACTGCCACCATACGATCTGTACTCGCTATAATGTCTTCTCTCTTCTTATATTCATACGTAACTGGTCATTACACCTCTTCAGTCAGTATTACGACCTAGTTTCTCATGCCGCTTATGCTGCGGGTGTTAATTTTTTTTTACATGAGTGCCGGGCCCTACAGTTTGAAATTGACACCGAACGACAGATTTTTGAGAAACTTTTCATGGTAAACCTATTGCCCTGACAATGGCAATTCTCTGTCTAGCGCCTGATATGCATTCAGGCGTTTCCCTTTGGTATGTATTAATACCTCACAGGTTCCAAAAACCCATTCCGATATTTATCGCAACGGAATCTATATCTAGGGCTTGAAACAAACCCTATTTCGAAATCACAATGAACAGCTGATTCTCGATTAGGTCGTACTAAGTTCTCTGTAACCAGATTCTTGAAAATATATTGCCGTCACAATGAGGTCAATGGTTACATAACTACGTGATCTTTTCCAATCCCTTTATGCGTAATACTAATATCAGCTATGAGTGTCCTTTTTGAACATTCTCGTTATAATGTCAACGTACAAGGCTTTGGGTCAAAAAAAATATAGAAATCGAACAGGAAGGTGGTCCAAATAATACAAATAATTTCCATGCCCTGAGTTATTATTCAAACTGCTTTCATTAGATGGCATTAATCTAAGGGTGGCCTTAGTTGGAATGCTAACTTGAATACTTGAATTTTAACAGATTCACGATATATAAACATACATACACATCAGAGATCAACAATAAATCGTTTTTTCGCTACTGATAACCACTCATGAAATTTTCAATATAAGTGACTCAACAATATTGAAATTTAACTACTCCTCCTCTGATTCATTCGTACTCACTATAACGTTGATTTATAAGTACAGGTTACAATGAGTATGCGTACAATGTTGACATCAAACTCATACCATTCGAAATCTGTTTGATTCATAAGCCTACTACTTATTTAGATTCATAACTTTAGAAAAATATTTCAAATACTTATAAATGATTCGACTGGCTCGAGTGAAAGACACATAAGCAAAAAAGACAGAGTAGCGAGAAGAGAAAATACACAACCTTCTAGTGAGTATTTTAGTGTTCGTACGCGAATCATACTTATTTTCTGATTCTTGTAAATGCTGAGTCGAAATCAACAACATCATACGTGTTGTTAAGTATGAATATGATGGAGGACTTCAAACTTTAAATATGAGGAGAGGTTCCATGATATTAAAATAAGTATGAATGCGTATAAGTATCAGAAATTATGAGTACGATTCGATTCTTTTTGAATACTCATTGCTGATCTTTGGTATACATACATACAAAAATTTTTTTGTTATTGTTTTATTTAAAATAACAGTTATTGAAATATTTAAGACGCACTTTAATAAACTGAAAACGTTTTTAATAATTTAAAAAAAAAACAATAAAAACCGGTTTTCCATTTCGTGAATATCGTATTACGTCGCATTCCAATTAAAACCCCAATAAAAACTACAACGTGGCGTAAATTGATTTCAATTTCTTGCACTGGCCCCATCGTCATTCATCGTCATAAGAAACCTCAAAATGCGACGAAGTTTTAAACTTTGCGTTGACCAAAAATCAATTAAAAACAATTAAAAAACAGTCTTCAAGAAATATTGCGGCGTGTGTACGAGTACATACAATAGCCATGCAATTGGACGAATTTTTTTGTTATGAATTTGGGGGAAAAAACGATCATCAATCCGCATTGACATCAAAGTTCAATAAAATTGATGAGTATTTGGCAGTTTATTCGCCTTCAATTTTGACTGATTGTGTGTAGCAAGAACAGTTTTTGATTGATAAAAATCGTTGAAAGAAAACTAATGTCACGTGTTGTAGTTCGAAAGCATGTATGTTCGTAATTTCAAGGAGAAGTCGACGTAGTCTTCTAGGTAGTATGTAGGCTTATTAGACGTGAGGCCACGATTCGAAACTTAGGTCAGACATCTCCAACAAATCGTAGTATAAGCAAATATTTATCTGAGAGTAAAACGAAATTCCCATGAAAAAATTTCTCAAAAATCTGTCGTTCAGAATCGACTTTAAACTGTAGGTCCCGTCACTCTCGTATAATATTAACACACAAGATAAGTGGTGTGAGAAACTAGGTCCTAATCTTGACAGAAGGTTTGTAATGACCAATTATGTTTGTATGTGTATGCATTTCTAGAAGAGAATCTATGTAACCAATTGGAATCAAGTGATGGAATGCTCCACGCTTTGTATTCGCTCATTAGCCAAGCTTAGCTGAAACTAGGTCGCATTTAAATGATGATGAGTCCATTGCTTAATAGACAAGATGGGTATTAAGGAAGATGAAAGTAAGTTGGGCTGATATCTCCACTTGCAGAATACCCAGGGCTTTTATAACAAGGAAAAGGATGAGGACTTTCCTTTGGAAGAGAGTCTGTTTGGGCGTATGTCGCAACATATTACGATGTAACAGGAGTTGAATCAATGAGGAAGAGCAAGTATCGACACAAGACTTTCTTTCTGTCAGTCTCGTTCTACGGAACTTAGATTTAAGCACGTTTGGGGCGTTTCTATTCCATTGCATGGATTGTTTTGTCAAGGGTTTCTGTTTCTTATCTTGAGGACAGCTTAGATACACTTTTTGTTTTGGTTTTTTTCGTAGCAGAAAAGGGAAAACGGGTTAGCTTCTGTCAGGATTATGACCTAACTTCTCAATGCAGTTATGTTGTGTGTGTTAATTTTATACATGAGTGGCGGGACATACAGTTTAAAGTCGACTCCGAACGACAGATTTTATAAAAACTTTTCATGGCAACTTTTATTCACGCTCAAAGTTATTACTAGAAATCTGCCGAGAGGAAGTCGCCGCCGAAATATTAAAATATCCATAATGCATTGGCCTATTGAGGGGGAGGAAGTAAGTCGAACCATTTTTTTTGGCTCTTCGCAGAATTTTAATCAGGTTTCTCACGGCAGTAATTAGAGGACACTGTAGGCTTGGATGTAAGAGTGTGGGTTGTTATACACTTTATGACTTTTGTAGGATATATTTTTAAATGAGAAAGAACAGAATCAGTAGTATACCGTTCCATGGTAAAGCAGTTTGTTTTCAGTGAAGATTTTCTTCACCAGACCACAGTAGGCCATAGGGCCTCTCAGTGATGGGAGACCCATTCTAAAAGAAAATAGATCTTTTGATGATCTCCACTTAATTTTGTATACTTAGTGGCTTCAAGACCATTTAAACTGTAAATTTTGTTTAAAAATATCAATAAATGACGCCATCTAGTGCAAATTTTGTCACATGTCACTACGAATATTTGATGAAACAACAATAAATCATAAAAATTTTGGGTTTTTGGAATTTGATCACAAGAAGATCACAAACATCATCATCAAATCCTATTGATGATGACAATTGTAAATGAAATCGCCGTGGTCTAGTAGGTATTGTGTTGGCTTATTAGACGAAAAGCCAGAGTTCGAGCCCCAGACCAGACATCAAAATAAAATACAAAAAGTATTTCTTCGGCGTCTTCCTCTCAGCAGATTTCTGGCAAAAACTCTGAGAGTAAATAAAATTGCCAAAAATCTGTCGTTCGGAGTCGACTTGAAACTGAAGGTCCCGCCACTCATATATAAAATTAACACGCACAGCATAAATGGCGTGAGAAACTAGGTCGTAATCCTGACTGAAGGGTTGTAATGGCCAATTATGTATGTATGAATTGCAAATTTGCACTTGATGGTCTGACCACTAAGGTACGTTGCCAATGTGTAGGAAACAAATCGTAAGTGAAAGAATTTTAGGAGTGACAATTAAACAACAGTAGCTGTGGCAGGTGGGTAAAAAAAATATGCCACAAAGTGTACATAACATCAAAATTTCTAAACGAAGTCTAGGCAATATGAATGTATATACATACATATGTGACTAGGTCTGCAGGCCATAAAAGTCATACGCGTATATACCCGTGATTGAAACGACACTGAGCTTGGCATGGTAAATAATAAAATAATTTATTTAATTCTTCTTCTTCTATTTTTACTATTTTGTTATTTGTTTTTTAATTGATAACATTTGTTTGTAAACATACGAAATAAAAAAAGTAGGTGTATTGATAATTTATGTGATGCGAACAAACAAAAAAAAATTTAAAAAAAAAAAAAATAATTGCGCATATCCGAAATGTTGAATTAATTTTACTACCCCTTATGCATTTATATCAACCAATATTTCCTTCGTATATGTGTGGAAACTACTAAAGCTTACTACAACTATTTTCATTACCAATAATTTTGGCATTTGATTCATAATTTTATTTAATAACGATTGTCACTATTAATCATAAATTTATTTAAACAAATTAGAAGGAAAAAAATATTAATTTGATGCGATAAGATAATTAGGTTCTACGCTCATACATACATACATATGTGTGTACACACATACATTCCGTATTGAGGAATATCAGCCGGTAAAAGTGTGAAATATACTAGTACCGTAGAGTATGTATACAATATACTACAGTGCTTTAAACTTCCCGCCCTCGGTTGACTAATAATTTTTTTTATTTTTTGAATATTAATTTTGTCTCTGTTTTTTATTTTAATTTAATTTAAAGATAAACCAATAACGTAAATAAGTACCTCGTGATAATAAGGAATTTTTTAAGAAAATTTTGCGAAACAAAATTTTTCGTTTGGAAGAAATACATATGCATTTACAAGAACTGTTGCAAAAAATGTATTTATTTCTTTTTTTGTACGAGGGATGATAGAAAAGTTTATAGACGAAAACACAACAAGAATCAACACACTAACAGTACAAAAACGGAATCAGACACGTAATTGCAGCACTACTTACATCTACAATCTCATTCCGAAAGAAATCATTTACACAGAACACACATCTCAGAGGGGCAAACTAAAATACCTTTTTCGGATTTCTACGAGATTAGATCGCTGATGAGGATCTCGAACAGATCCCAGCCCAGATATCAGTTTATTAAAGTGCGTCTTAATAATTTCAATAACTGTTATTTTAAATAAAACAACAACAAAAAAATTGTTGTATATATGTATACCAGAAATCAGCAGTGAATATTCATAAAGACGAGTAGAATCGAATCATATGCATAACTTCTCATATTATACGCATCCATACTTATTATAATATCATGGAACCTCTACTCATATTCAAAGTTTGAAGTACTCATCATACTCATACTTAACAACATGTTTGATGTTATTGATTTCAACTCTCCATAACTCAACATATACACGAAGCGCAACAACGAACACTAAAATACTCGCTAGAAAGTTATATGTTTGCTCTGCTTGCTGCTCTTTCTTTATTGCTTATGTGTCTTTTTTCTTTTGTTGTAAATGTAACAACAACTAAGGATGTAAATTTTGCTGAATGATTCGAGTCATTCGAATCATTTCTAAGTATTTGAAGCATTTTTCTGAAGTTATGAATCTGACTGAGTAGGCTTATGAATCAAACATATTTCGAATGGTATGAGTTTGATGTCAACGTTGTACTTATTCTCATTGCAACCTGTATTTATAAATCAACGTTGTAGTGAGTACGAATGAATCAGAGTACTTAGTTAAATTTCAATATTGTTGGCCCACTTATATTCAAAATTTCACGAGTGGTTATGAGTAACGAAAAAACTATTCATTGCTGATCTCTGATCCCAGCCGGACTATTGCAGGATATGTTGCGATGAGGACAAATTGGAAACCATCCAACTATCCTCCTCCGCACTGCCCAGCCCTTAGTAGGCTGATGACTCTTGGCAGGGGCTTCTGTCGTAAAGAGCCAAATGGGTTAGGTTAGGTTAAAGGACGTGTACTTGTCAATTAAGACAATTACAGTACCCGGAGGTCGAATTGACCCATTGTACAACGTCCTAGTTTCTCACACCACTTATGTTGTTTGTGTTAATTTTGTACATGTTAAAAGTCGACTCCGAACGACAGATTTTTGAGAAACTTTTTCATGACAATTTCATTTACTCTCAGAGTTTTTGCCAGAAATCTACTGAGAGGAAGTCGCCGAAGAAATCCTTTTTGTATTTTGTCTTGATGTCTGGCCTGGGGCTCGAACCCTGGCTTTACGTCTAATAAGGCAATGCACTACCTACTAGACTACGGCAACTAAGAGCCAAATAGCTATGTAGTTATAAGCTAGTCATACACATACATAATTGGTCTTTACAACAAGTCAGGATTACGACATAGCTGCTCATACCACTTATGATGTCTGTGATACTTTTTATCTCTATCGAAATTAGATTCCTAAATAGATTGAACTGGTTGCGAAGTGCTAGGACATCAAGGTTGTAATTGCACTCTCTTGTGTGTTTGTGCTAGATCTTTTTCCTCCGTCTCTTATGTCCGCCCTATCCTACCTCTTCCGTTTTCCAATTGCCCTATCGCCTCCAATATCCTCTCACTCTTTCCGCGAGGACGTAATTACTTTGAGACATTTTGACCTCTCGGTTTTGTACTTGTCCCAATAACAAGTACACGTCCTCAAACCTACACATAACATAATTGGTCAATACAACCCTTAGTCAGGATTACGACCTAGTTTCTCTACTCTCTACTTATGTTGTGTGTGTTAATTTTTATACATGAGTGGTGGGACCTACAAGTCGACTTTTGTCACATTTCGTTTAGTTGGAGATGCCTGACCTGGGCTTTGAACCGAGGCCTCATGTCTAATAAGTCAACACACTACCTACTAGACCACGGCGACTTCCTCAAACCTAACCTTACCTAAAAATTGTCATATTTTTTTTTTGTTTTTAACTGCCTACCTGTCATGGTGTTATATTCTGACAGGCTTTCTTTGGAAAATATCGTTCCCGCTTATATATTCCGTAATTGTTACCAACGTTGAGACGAATCGTATAAACCCACCCAATTTCGCTTGTGGTAGAACAAATGTTTTTGAAGTACTTCAAGGTGTGCTACTTAAACAAATCATGTTATCAGCAATTCAATTCGACATACGAAAATCTATCAAATTTAATTCAGTTCAAAAAAAAATTATTTCTTCCTTCTTTCTTTCATTATCTCACCACCCTCGTATATTTGAAAATGTTGAATTAAATGCACAACCATTTGTAAAGCAGGTGATCTGAACAAGAACATTTTTGTTCCGTTCTTCGTTGTTTTAAATTGGCAATTTTTGTTAGAAAAAGTAAGGAAATGTTTTTTTTTTTAAGTTTTTAACAAACATTAGATAAACGTACGTAGACATTTTACATGACAGTCTGATCAAAACAAACAAAAATTAAAATAAAATTCTAAAGAAAACATAAATAAAAAGTAACAATGTAAACAAAATGTTAACAAAAAAAAAATATTGGCAACAAAGAAATTATTGTTTAAAAAAAAGTACAAAAGACAACAACAAATGTTGCTAAACAAAAAAAAAAATGAAAAATGAAAATGTTAGCAACTGCTGCCAGTGGTGGTAGAATATGGTACCCTACATAACAATGAATTATTGGAATTATAAATCCGGATTTCTGAATTCCTTGGTGTATCGGCTATAACGGGAATGGGGCTGTGGTCCTTCGAGTTGGATTTACCACATCGTTTTGCTTACCTAAAACCCTAGAAATTCTGGCTCAGAACTTAGAAAAGTCAAAAAATTCTACAATTCTCAACAAAGAATGTATCTAGAAAGTATTCTGACCTCTAGCATCGACAACAAGTATTAGAGGAAGCTCAGGTAGAGCCACCACTAGACTTAATAGGACCAGCGAAAAGTTTTTTACCACTATTCTCAATAACTCAATAATATACATATGTCCACAAACGGCTTTACCTAGAAGAGTAAAAAAAGATGTCTGTTCTAACAGGTTAGCAACAGCTGCAATAGACCACTCATCTGCTTAGCTGCGACGACTTGAATAATGGATATGAAACAAAGGAATAAGAAGATGGAGGGCTGCTTTATGATGGGCCTTACTTACTTACTTAATTGGTCATTACAACCGTTTAGTCAAAATTACCACTTAGCTTCTCTCACCATTCATGTTGTGTGTTTTAACTTCATCCATACTTAGAGGGTTCTCCAATTTAAAACTGACGTCGTATGCAAAATTAAATCTCATTATAATTATATTTTCCGAGTTTTTGCCACAAGGCGCCGAAGGAACTAGTTTTTTATATTTCGAGTTGTCTAAGCCAGGTATTGAACCACGGTGTCTAGTCTAATAAGCCAACATATCTACGGCTACATCCATAGCTGTTTATTTGTGAAAAAGGAATGTGAAAGAGGAATGAATACAGAACAACTCATTTCATCAGTATTCACACATACTGGTCCATCTTATTTTTCAGATGTTTTATTGTTTAAATCGAGTTTATGACTTCGTAATGACGAATTTATTTACGCTGATTAATTAGATACGGTTCGATAGGCATAACCAACTTTCAAAGGTGTGTAGTGTGTTTGACTAGTCTAAGTTGCCAAACCCTTTGTATGTAACTTAATATCATACAAAGGTTATGGCAACTTAGACTAGTCAAACACATTACATGTGTTAGTCTACATATTGAATTCAGTTCAGTATGCCTTAAACTTTATAAATTCGAGTTATGTAGTCTAATATGGCTACTGCGGTAATTATATTTTGTTGTTTGACCTTTAGGTCAAATCTGATCGAGACGTTTGTATTAAGCTTTTTCGCTATAATGCCAAATATAAGCCAGCATTTGATGAGAGGAATTCACTAAGAAATATTATAAATACTATTTATTATGACTCGTATGTTGTAATCCGTATTTTAGATAAGGTGAGGTTTGAGGACATGTACTTATCACTGGGACAAGTACAATACCTAGAGGTCAAAATAACTCATTGTCAATTCGTCTTAGAAAGAAAGAGACAGATTAATGCCTTCACTGGAAATTGGAAAAGGAGAAGAGATAGGAAAAGGAGGAGATCCGTGTTTCCCAATGTAAGGTATTCGAAATTAAAAGACTCAAACCAAAATCCTTGCACTTCTTTTTTGAACCCTACGAATTTTTTCCTAAATGACCAATTGATCATCTACGGTTAGCGTCAATAGAAACTATACACTATGGATAAAATTCTAACAATTACCAAACTCAACTTTTACCACTTAAGGAGAGTGCCCGAAAAAATTTGACAATATTGCGAAATTTTTTTATAACAATTTTAAAACTGGCAATGAAACAATTGTAAAACAAAAATAACGGTAATTTATTAATGTATGTATATTTTTTTTTAATGTACAATATCTTTTGAGACTCACTATATAACAACATACATATCAGAGATCAGCAATGAATCGTTTTTTCGCTACTCATAAGCACTCATGAAATTTTTAATATAAATGAGTCAACAATATTGAAATTTAACTATGATTCATTCGTACTCACTACAACGTTGATTTATAAGTACAGGTTGCAATGAGCATGCTTACAACGTTGACATAAAACTCATACCATTCGAAATATGTTTGATTCATAAGCGTACACTCATTCAGATTCGTAACTTTAGAAAAATACTTATAAATGATTCGAGTGACTCGTCGAATCATTCATCAAAATTTACAGTCTTATACTATGTTCAGACATGCACTTATATTGAGTATATCGTAATAAACGGCATTATTGATCTTAATATTTCATATAAAATGTCAATTAATTATTGCTCAATAAATTCATAAATTGTTATAATATTGATTAAAACTCAAGCTACAGCACTATCATAAGTACGTTCAGTGAGCATATTACAATTTTCCGAACACTTTCTATTGATATTTGACAACTCAAATATCAACAACGATAAAACAAACAAAAAAAACAACGAAACAAAATTGAAACAACAATGTTGTTGAAACAACCAGCTGTTTTGTTTACCAGCTGTCAAATAAATATTGAATAAGCACCTGAACTGCGTATATTGTTATGCCTAAACACTTAAAATATTGTAATCAATAAACCGAATATTGACTCAATAAAAGTGTATGTCTGAACATAGCATTAGTTATTATTGCATACACAAATTGTTGCGTACACAAAAAATAGACACATAAGCAAACATGACAGAGCAGTAAGCAGAGCAAACACACAACCATTTAGTGAGTAGTTTAGTGTTCATACGCGAATCATACTTATTTTGTGCTTCGTGTATATGTTGAGTCATGGAGAGTGGAAATCAACAAAATCCATCATACGTGTTGTTAAGTATGAATATGATGGAGGACTTCAAACTTTGAATATGATTAGAGGTTGCATGATATTAAAATCAGTATGAATGTGTATAAGTATCAGAAATTATGAGTATGATTCGATTATACTTATCCTTTTGAATACTCATTGCCGATCCCTCATACATATGATATGTCCTTTATTTATTGAAATTTTATATTTATTGAATTTCTATAAAGTGCTGCAAAAATGATTACAAACTTAACCTATCCTTACCGACTGTAGCAGTGTGGTGTGTAAAACCAATTTTAGAAATTATTGTTTAAACAATTCAAATACGATCGTTAGTAATATCTTTAGAGAACCAGCCTAAAACTGAAAGCAACAATAAAACAATATTCTAAGTGGCAGTAGCTGCTATTAAATGTTGTTAGAAATGCATTCATTACTCATTAAAGTATCGTAGAATTTGGCGTCAGTATGAAAAATGCCACAATCAAGACGCCAAGGGTTAATAGGGGCTGAAAATAAAGTAACAAGAAAATAAAAAAATAAAAAAATTAAAACAAAAACACACAAATACAAACACAAAAACAAATACAAACAAAATGAAATAGAAAAAACAAAAAAAAATATATTACAATAAAAACACACAAATACACAATAAAATGAAATTAAAATCAACAACAGCAACAACAACAATAGCATTTAACAATATCACATGCTTTCCCAGTGTTTACAGAGGGGTGCAGAGACATATCATATCAATACTCGTATGGAGGGTAGAATATCGAATACATTTTTATTTTGTATACATACTAATAGCGTCGACTGTTTGTTGTTTCATATAATATTTTATGCTTAACAATATGTAATGTAGTGTGTATGTACATACAATACATACATATTTGGACTTGTATTTTGTAGACACCGTATACACAGCATACCCTGTCACACTTAGAACATTTGAACGGGTATTGTTTTTATTATTCAAACGAAATATTTATGGAAAGTGTAGTATTGTCGTGTTATACCAGCAGGGCAGGGGTTCTCTAATTATAATGAGAACTAAATGAGTTCGGTATTCTAATTACCACATCGTTTAGAAAACCCTAGAGTTTTTAGGAGGGTTTTTTTAATTAAGAAAAATGTTCTTTACCATGATTATGAATACAACGAAGGATTGTCTAAGTATCGATGACTCTATGAGGATTCGTAATGGGGTCTAAGCAATTTGAATTCCATTAAGAAAATGTTTGCGCTTGAAAATAAGGTTTGGAAATCCCTGTAGCTTAACAATGCCGTTCTAAGAGAGTGTTGCCTGTATAAACCCCACACTGTTTCTACGAATACAACAATGCTTACCAATACATACAACATAGCAATCAGTGGTACTCTACACTCGATACATTAGATAATAAGACAGTATTTTTGCCGTTGTCAGCCTGTAGGTCGTTGGGTCGGTTAGTCAGTCAAACAGTCAGTCGTTGAGTTTAACTGTCTTATCGGTTTTCGATGAATTTCTCCGCCATTGTATTGCTTGCTGCTGTTTTATCGTGTGTTCTAACCACGCTCGCTTATTGTATGTATTGTGAGCAGTGCAGTGCAGAGCGGTGCTGAGCTCAACTAAAATAGTAAACGCTGCGCTAATGCTGTATGTGAATTGAATGAGTTTTTTTTTTGTTTTTTTTTTTTGTATTCACATTATTTCCCTATAAACGAGGGTTACGGTCGTTTCGTGAAATGGCAATGTTGGCATTCTTGCTTTGTATTGCAAACAGTGCGGTTGTCTCTTTTCTTTACTTGCAACAAAAATTAAAAAATTTTCAAATAACAAAACTTTAAATATTTTTAGAATTCAAAAAAACATTTCGAAACGCTTAACCATATTCAAATAATTTTTTTAAGTTTTTCTTTTTTTAAAATTTATTTGCTATTATTTAACAAAATAGTTTAGTAAAGTAGTAGTTGAGTAAAGAATTTTTTATAAACAATTTACTTCAGTTACTACTTAAATACTACTAAAAATAACGAAACAACGTCATTTTATTGGAGTATTCAACACTTTAAAAGTGTAATTTGTTCGATCATTTGTTTGTTTTTTGAAAAATTTAACGTAAAAATTAAAAAAAAACTTCCACTTCCACTGTTTAGAAGTTTCTGGAAGAATTTTTTTATACGGCTACAGTTTAAAACGCGCTTTAAAAACGTATACAACCGCAATTACATTCGTAAACTTTGACCATTTGTAAGCCAACAATACACACCAACAACAACTACTTATTGGAACTTTAGCGGTGTCTTACCAGATTTACAATTTCAAAGGATTATTATTTAAGGACTACCTAAGGCAACATTTAAGAATCTCTCAGCAACATGAGTTTCCACAAAAGTAACTCACGTACGCCTTTGGCACCCACCGAATATACCGTAAGTTAAAGAAATAATTTTTTTTTCTTTTCATCAAAAAGTTCAATATTTAGGCAACTCTTGCTGTAAGAAAAGGGTTTCAGATGAACTTTTGTATGAGTGTTTTTCTGAAACCTACAGAAACTGGGTATTTGACCCTTAAAAATATTGAATTATTTGAAATAATTTTTTTTTTTTTTGGAAAATAATTGGTTTTCATGGCAACACTGTCTATTAATTAATATTTTTTAATTTATATTCTTTTGTTTTTTATTTTATTTTTAAACAAATTGTATAATTTAATTATAAAACAAAATATTTACTTAAGTATTTATCAATATGTGTGCATAGCATTCGAAACAATGTGAGTGCCATCCGTACACACTGTTATAGCGACGGCACAGTGTCTAAAACCAGAGTTTTGTTTCAGGGTGGAAATTTTCCTTTGCAACTCCAAAAGAGACACAGAGAAAGAAAGCGAGAGAGCGAGCACAATCAAAAGATTAATTTATAAAATAATTCCTTCTTAGTTTTTTGTTATACATACAAAATAATTTCGTATTAAAGGGACGACAAATTACTTGTGTTATCCTAGATCTTATTGCTCATCAGCTTGTGCTTGCTTTTCTTATCGCTCACAAGGCCTTGAACAACTTTTCTAAGACACAGTTTAAGAGTACAATGCCTGTCAACTTATCTAAGAAAATAAAAAAGGAAAACAAAATCCCTTTACGTGTTTTAAACCTGTGCAAACACTACCTGTGCTTATCGGGAATTCTGAGAAAAAAGGACTGAAATTCTTAGACAAACAATTGAATTGTTTGCGGCTTTATTTAAAACAATATTCTGCACTTATTTACTTCATTGGTCATTGCAACCCTGTAGTCAGAATTACAACCTAGTTTCTCACACCACTGGTGTTGTTGATACGTACGTAGAGTGACCCTCTACTTAATGTCGAGGGCTTCTACTCAAGTGGTTATTAATTGGTCATTAAAACCCTTTAGTCAGCATTACGATCTGACGATAATCGATAATCCTTCAGCCAGAATTACGACCTAGCTTCTCACGCCACTTATGTTGTGTGTGTTAATTTTATACACGAATGGCGTAACCAACAATCTAAAGTCGACTCCGAATGACAGAATTTTTGAGAAACTTTTTTATGGCAATTTTATTTTCTCTCGGAGTAGTTGCTAGAGTCGTTGCTAGAAGATTGCTGACAGAAAGCCACAGAAAGAAGTCTTTTTTGATTTTTCATTTTGCTTAAGAGCCACGGCTTGAAACACAGTCTCTCATCTCATAAGTAATGCACTACCTACTAGACTAGAACTCGCCGTAGTCTAGTAGGTAGTGTGTTGATTTATTAGACGTAAAGCCAGGGTTCGAGCCCCAGGCCAGACATCAAGACATAATACAAAAAGTATTTCTTCAGCGACTCTGTGAGTAAATAAAATTGCCATGAAAAGTTTCTCAAAAATCGGAGTCCACTTTAATCTGTAGGTCCCACACCACATGTATAAAATTAACACACACAACATAAGTGGTGTGAGAAACTAGGACGTTGTACAATGGGTCAATTCGACCTCCGGGTACTGTACTTGTCTTAATCGACAAGTACACGTCCTCTAACCTAACCTATCAAAACCTTCTCACACCATTGGTGTTGTTTATCCGTAAGTAGAGTGACCTGCAACGCTATTTGATCACGATGCCTACATACATACATAGTTGGTAATTACAACCCTTTAGTTGGGATTACGACCTAGTTTCTCACACCACATATGTTGTGTGTGTTAATTTTATACGCGAATCGTAGGACCTACAATTTAAAGTCGACTCCGATCGAAAGATTTTTGAGAAACTTTTTCATGGCAATTTTTTACTCCCTGAGCGTTTGGCAGAAGATTGCCGACAAAAAGTCGTAGAAAGAAGTTTTTTTCAATGTTTGATCTTGTTTAACAGCCACGGCTTTAAACTCAGGCTCTCATCTCATAAGGCAATACACTACCTACTAGACCATGGTGGTTCTGGATGTTAAAAGAGTTTCAATTATGTCTCATTCACAAAATTAATACCATTGACTGTAGTGCTAACCAACGAGCGCTATCAAGGCACTGTATTTCAGACATTGTCTTGATGTACGAGAATTTTTCACTTACCAGCAAAAGCTACGCACTTGTAGGCGACTGTCTTATTCAATCGGTGGAATTGTTACGAGCGTAGTTTAGATCGATTGGGTGTAAAACCCTTTCGAACATGAATTCTGGTTTGACAATAATTTTCAACTACTCAACGCTATTTGATCACGATCACATAATTGGTCATTACAACCCTTTAGTTAGGATTGCGCCCTAGTTTCTCACACCACTTATGTTGTGTAAGTTAATTTTATACATGCGAGGCGGGACCTAAAGTTTATACTCGACTTTGAAAGACAGATTTTTAAGAAACTTTTTCATGGCAATTTTATTTATTTTCGGAGTTTTTGCCAGAAATCTGTTGACAGGAAGTTGCCGAAGAAATATTTTTTTTATATTTCGTTTAATTGGAGATGTTTGACTAGTGGCCTCACATCTAATAAGCCAACATGGCGACTACATTCGATCACAATTTTTTTCGTTTAATAGCGTAATTATTTCCTTATGAGTTTGAAGGCTTACCTCTATTTCATCAATACTTGCATTAAAATCCACGTTTCATTTCTAATTTTCATAAAATTTCCATACAAATAAAAAAAACCTCCTGACCTATACGATGAGTGATCGTTAAATGATCAGGAACTTGTTAGTAACACAATACAGACACATTTTTTAAAAATTAACATAACAATTAAAAATTTTATGTTCCTCTTAATAAAGATTACCTTGTAATCAAGTACTAAAATTTGAATGAATTTCATTACATCGATCGAAATACTCTACAAAAATCACCGATTTGAAGTGGAAAATTTTTATTTTCTTTTTAAAACTTACCATTCCCATTCAAATGGAAAAGCAAACTCATTTCGTATTCAAAGATTCTTTAAGAAATTTTTTTTGGAAATTTTCCATTCAGTTCTGTTCAGCGTTTCTTTTTTCCTTCTCTTACAGTAGATGAGAGTACTTTTGTTTGAAGCAAAAGTAACAGTAGGTACTTTCGTTTGAAATACACAAACCGGTTGTTGTAGCTCATACAGCGTATCTTTTCTGCCAGCTGTAGTATGCTCGTAATAGCGTCACTTAGTTGTGACGTATTTCCTCATTAGCACTCTAAATGGATGAGTCATTTGTGTATTAATCACTTAAAAAAGGTTTAAAGTTCAGAATATAATATGAAATATGGTACAGCGATGTCTTGAATTCAACTCTTTTCTATACAAATAAAAGAAGGAAATGTTCTTAGACACTTAGCTACCCTATCGTTAGCTATTTGTGAGCTAATGTAGAGGAACTAGTTTTTAAAGAATTTTTTGCTTCATCAATATAAACAAAAGAAATTGACTCATACATCTCCTGAATTGATTAGAGAAGTAGTTGCCGTAGTCTAGTATGTGGTGTGTTGGCTTTCTAGACCCTAGCTTAGCGGGGATTCAAACCACAGCTCTGATAACTTGAAAATACTTGTTTCATCAATGTAAACAAAGGAAATTGAATCATAAATCTCCTGAATTGATTAGAGAAGTAGTTGCCGTAGCCTAGTATGTAGTGTTTTGGCTTTCTAGACCCTAGCTTAGCGGGAGATTTCTTTTGTCGGCTTTCTCTCAGAAGAATTTTGGCCACTGCTCTGAAATATTGCCGTGAAAAGCTTTTCAAATCTATCGTTCGCAATCGCTGTTAAACAGCAGGTCCCTTCGCAAAAGGATTAAATTAACACACTTGACATGAGTGGTGTGAGAAACTAGATTGCAATCCTAACTAAAGGGTTGTAATAGCCAATAAAGGTAGAAAGTATTGGTGAAGAGAACGCTTTTGTAATAACTAAGTTTAGCTAAGCTAATCCTTCTTTAAATACAAATTAATCTGCCCTCCAGTGCGGTCTTGGCATTTCTTATTACTTTAAAGGAGTCACTGTCTTTCGGACATTATCAGAAGAATGCTACCTAATGAATCGTATTTAGAAATGCCGTTGCAAATACTAGTTTACCCTGGCTTCTTAGTTGGTAGATTGTGCAACAGAACCGGGCGATTAACCTTATTTGGCATATCGCGTGAATTAATGTGATTTTCAAAATTGGAAGGAGGTAAATAGTCCACTTCTAACTAAAAGGAATATATAAGACGTTACATGGGGATCATAGCACAATGTGGACTAGTTTTTAAGACCTTTTAAGTTGCATTGGTAGACTAGACTGGTAAAGAAAAAAATCAAGAATTTTTCTGCAACATTTTAACTCAAAATTTCAAACAATTGTAATGCCATAAACCCGCCTTCCTAGGAACTTATGTCAGCAATTAAAGTGATAAGAAGCGTAATGCCTTGAAAATAATTCATTTCTATAATTATCAAGCAGTCATTCGTTTCTACGAAATAGATATTTCGCTTCATGTATGATAATTATATTTAATGAAGTTAATTTAATTAATTTTTTTTTATTGTTTGTAATAAAAAAATATATGATGAAATCAATCATTTAAAGCTCATGGGCTATATGAATAATTTTTGGATTTTTAAAAGCATTTCATGGAGAATAAATTGCTCTTTTTAAAGCGGAGTTTAAATTAAATTTTTGTTTTAATTTCTTTAATTTCTTTTAAAAATTTTTTGTTTATTTATTTTCTTTCACTCAAACACCCCCCGGCTTACTTTTATGCTGATAGGAATTCCACGTATGGCCATAAAGATATGAGAGATGATTTATAAGCAAAAAAAATTTGCAAAAATTACCAGATAATTGCCCAAAAAGTTTGACTACAAACATACATATTTTCTATGGAAATGCAAACTAAAGGCCATAAATAATATCGGGTATGAGTCAATGAAATAATAGGTACACGTAAAAACTAAACGTAAACCTTTATCAAATCTTTATACAAATGGCATTTTATTAGTAGAAAAATATTTAAAATTTTTTATATTTTTTTCTTACAATTTAACCGCATTTCTATACACAACTACTTGCAATTGCATCTCTTTGGCTGGCTGGGTGGCTGTAAATCTTAAATAAAGTGTTGTGACTGCAATGTAAACCAAATGAATTGAAACATTTTGTTTCACGAGTGGAATTTTCCACTGTTGGTTCATTCGTTTCTTTTCAACAGAGTAGTGAGAAAGTAAAATAATACCAAACACCAATACATGCGCAAACGCAAACGCACTGCCACTGTAAATACAGTTACACTGTAAAAGAATGAAATTTTATTGTTTTTTTCTTTATACAAAAAATCCCAATCAAAATAGGCATTGGTATTGGTGCATTATTTTAAACAACATCAGCACAATATTACACACAAACTCATACACACATAACTACACCCATAAGCACTCTACCAACTGAAATTAAAAATAATTTCTGTTACAACAAGAGGAAAAAAAAGAAAGAGAAAAAAATGATACCATCTGAGCACCAAGCAGTGACCACATCACTTGCCTTGCTACCTACCTACTGTGTCAGCATTTTGTTAAGATTTTAAGCCCACTGTTTGTAAAACACATACATACAATCAAACATGATTTATGTTTGCATTTCAATCAAAAAAGAAGTGTTTTTAATTATTTCGCTGTTAACTATTGAATAAATATTATGATTGTGCTTGTGTCCGTCCCTGTCTATTTAAATAAGAAATTTGTTGCCTTAATTTTAAAATCTTAAACGGAAATGTTTTTGAGAGGATTTGTTTGCCTTTATAAAAGTGATTCATTGATTCGTAATACAATATGAAACGGCTACTTAATTACTCTGTATTTAACACCCAAACAAACAAATGCAAATACAATAATCAATGACACAATGTTAGTGGCAGATATACTAACTGCTAAAAAGGGATTCAATTTTAATATTTCATATAATTTAAATAAACAGTCTTTAATCGCCTTTAAGCTACAGATGTTATACCTTTTTGAATATTCTCATTTATTTTCGAATTATACGAGGTTTGTTAAAAAAGTTATCACTTTCTGTGCAATTTATTTTTACTTGACATGTTAAGTGTTCCTTGTGTTGAACCAGTTGATGAGAAATTAGATCACACAACGAGTAATATTTTCGGAACTGTTAAATCTTGGCTTAGGTTGTTGGCTAGACTACTGAATTCAGGCTGAAATAAAGGACAAAAAGAGTTTTAGTGTACGAATAGGCATATAAACGTATTTACATACATACATAATTGGTCAATACAACCCTTTAATCAGTATTACAATCTTGTTTCAAATTTTATCGATGAATAGCAGGTCGACTCCGAACGACAGATTTTTTTTGAGTAACTTCTCACAATAATTTTATTTACTCTCAGAGTTTTTAACATAAATCTGCCGAGAAGAAGTCGCCGTAGAAATATTTCTCCATATTTCGCTTTGTTGGAAATGTATGTCTGGGGTTTGAACCGAGACCTTATGTCTAATAAGACACAACATAATTTCTACTAGACTACGGCGGCTACAAAACATATTTATTGACGCTAAAACGACTATTAGATCTCTAGGGCCATTGTGTTGTACACCCCATTTAAGATTGCCCGAAATTGCCAAGGGTCTCTAGAGAAAATAGCAAAGCCTTTAACGATTTCTTTCCTCTAGATTTCTGAACATTCGCGCACAGAAATTGCAAAAGAAGCTGATGCAACAACCAATTCAAACAAATTTCTACTCGAGATCACATATGTGCATACGCACATAATTGTTCATTACAACCCTTTAGTCAGGATTACGGCCTGGTATCTCGCATCACTTATGTTGTGCGTGTTAATTTTATCTATAAGTGGGGGGCCTACAGTTTAAAGTCGACTACGAACGGCAGATTTTTTGAGTAACTTCTCACAACAATTTTATTTACTCTCAGAGTTTTTACCATAAACACGCTACCTACTAGACTACAGCGGCTACAATTCGAGATTAGCAACGTATAAAGAACACGTTAAAGCTGCCTAGAATGCGTTATCTACAACAACATAGAAATGATAACCAGACTCTGGCTCCGGTATATACATGCTTAAGATTTGCAATACTACACAAATATTTCTGCCGAAATTGTAATGACGAGGAAGAGCTGCAAACCGTTTGCCATGGCCCTATGCTATATTGAAAAACTGACTTCTGCGATTTAAACCCAACCTAACTAAACACTCAGAAGTTCTCTAGTAGGCTTTTTAGACTCAAGGCCGCATAGCAATTATTAGCTCAAACATCAACAAAACGAAATATGAAAACAATACTTCTTCGAGGCTTTAGTCTCAGCAGCTTTCTGACAAAAACTCTGAGAGTCAATAAATTTTACACAAATTTTACTCAAAATTTTTTTATGAGTTTCTTTTTATATTCCTTTTCCACACCATTAGCACCTCCATTATCTTTTCTTTTATTTCTTATGATAGCTTTATTTTGATTTCATATCCAAGTTTTTCTTGCTTACTAGCTTCTGTTTAGGAACAGACATCTGAAAAATGTCTAGAGTAATTAATCTTGGCTTGGTTTTTGGCATTCAGGGCTCTCCTATTGGGAATTGGTTTGGTTGCTTTAACTAGGATTTGTAATCGAACATTACACTTCTAAGCAAATCTAATCTTAAGCGCTGTCCATCGCTTACAAATCGAGATCATCGTTGGTATTTCTCAGTCTTCTTTAAAGAGTTCTAACATGAGTCATATTGATTTTCATTCACAGTAGATCACCAATATGCTACTGTCCAAGCTGTAAACATTTTAGAGAACTTTATTCAATTTTAAGCACGATCCTTTGTTCAAATTTTTTCAACAGCAGAAATGGCCAAGAGTACTCCATACTCTTCAAACCATGATCGCTTTAAGGCACACAGTATCTGCGAAAAGAGATCGCATCCATTGCCCTTACCTTGACAGACACTCTTAATTGTTTTTAAGATACATTATGTGTAATGTTACATAAAAGAAAAATCATATATTTTATCCTTGACCTACATCTGATTTGTATAAGAGACCAAATCTACATTCTTTACATTACCACCTAAAAAAAAAAACAAAAATTGTTAAAGAGCCATTATTACAACTTGCCGTTAAAGTTGGGTTTAGTTAAAGGTAACTTTAGCTAAAGTGAACTTTAAAGTCAGCTTTAACTTCTTTTCGTTATTACAACCTAATGATGAAATAAAGTTAACTTTATTAAAAATATGTCTGTGCA
The DNA here is from genome assembly GCA_936449025.2 of Sarcophaga subvicina. Taxonomy (NCBI): domain Eukaryota; kingdom Metazoa; phylum Arthropoda; class Insecta; order Diptera; family Sarcophagidae; genus Sarcophaga; species Sarcophaga subvicina. The sequence continues at coordinate 106,441,201 of OW388083.2, read as the reverse complement.
GGAGCAATGTCGATAACATTGCTCAATTAAACCAGATTTGTTTCTAACGCAGTGGCAACGACAGGACTCGTTTTTTTATTGAATATGCTTATTTTGTTAAAATTTTAAGTTGCCATAATGAAAATAATATATCATATGGCAAGTTCAAACATAAACTTAACTTTAAAAGTGAAAGGTAGGATGATCCTCCCTTTAGCTTAATGCTTATTTCTACCATATTGTGCTCTTAATAATGAAAAACAATTTATCTGCCCCTTAAAAACCTCGCTTTAGTTAACGGTAAGTTGTAATAATGGCCCTAAATGTGTTACAGTGTTCGCATTCCAGATTCTTTATTCCCGTATTGCATTCTATTTTCAAAGTTTTGCTCATGAACAATTTTTTTAGTTCTGATGCACCAATTCAATGACTGGACATTATTTACATCATACCGTTTATTTGCCAAAGGCTTAAGTGTCATTTAAATTTAAGTACCCTGTATAATATGATAATGATACGTATACACATACACTGATACGTGCACCTCTATCTACGTTCATGGTATATGTGAGTGGTATTCAAATTTCATTAAATTGTGTTATTTTACCCGATATTTTTAAGGCATTTGCGTTCTACAAAACAACAAAACAAAAATAAACAAAAAATAGAACCAGGAACCAGGGGGAGGGGGGGTAAATGGAACTGCATAACTCGAATAGTGCTCATATATGCAATTTTTACTTTTCACTTCAACCGAAGTTAGATAAGATAATAAAAGTAAAAATGGATGATAATGAATAATTACAGCGGGCAGAGGTTTGTTTGTTTGTTTTGAAGGGCCTTACAAATTATTCACATATTTACACAGACAATGTCAATGAGACAAACAAAAACAAAAATTATTTCGTAAGAAAAATAAAATGAAACACTGAAATATTGTGCATAAAAAGCGCAAAATTTCGAGAATCACAAAATAAAATGATTTCAGGCGTAATAATTATACAATCTTTATGGAATTTTTTTAATCCGAATTCCTTAATGAATGACCAGCTAAATGAGCTTAAGCGAGATGATATTCAAATTCAAATTAAATTTGAATTACAATGAAAAACAAATAAAAAAATTATGAAACAAAAATATATATTTTTTGGACATTAAAAAATTGCTTAATGATTGCAAAAACAATTGTTCATATACACAGCGTCACAAAAGTATACATACGTTGAACAAATTTCAGAATTTATTGAACCAATGCAAAAAGCCGTCATTAAATAGAGAAAGTGTGCCAGTATTTTAAATTAATTAAAGGAAAAGATTAACTTTAGAAAGAACCAAAGGTAGAAACAATTGTAAAAATTTTTTAAAATTTCTGAAATTTTTCAATCGTATGCAGACTTTTGTGGCCCTGTGTATATAGTTTATTTCGTACAAAATTTAGATATGACTTCTGAAGTAATGTTTCATAAATTTCCATTAAAATAAAACAAAAGCAACCAATCATTAAAATTATTTGCAATAAAAATAGAATTTTTTAGGAGCGACATGCGTGGCTCAATCTGAGAATAATGTGAAGTTTTGTTGGTAGATTAACGACAACACATAGATCCCCTATGCAGTGTATTGTATTTGAACAGATAAATTGAGGGCCCAAGTAAAGAAAATATAGTACAACATTAATGGACATGATACTGGGCCTCATGTCCCAGGTGACAGATGAGCCTTCTGTAGGAAAAGTGGTTTAAATACAGTAATCCCTCGATTTACGTCACAACTGGTTCTAAAAAAAGTCGACGTAAATCGAATGACGAAGCAAATTGAAGTTAGAAGGAACAAAAAATTTGACGACGTAGATCGAAACAACGTTAATCGAGGCGACGTAAATCGAAGGATTACTGTAGTGTTCCTAAAGAACGACTTTCCTTTATAATGGCCAATGATATCTACCTGGCAGTGGACCAAACTGGGATACGCTCTTAGATAAGGGCGATAACTATTCAAAACTATACAACTGTGCTCCAATTTAATTAAATATATACACTAAAGGAAACATAAGTCTACTGACTCAAGAGTCAGTATTTTACAGTCACTAATAAGAACTTCCACTTTCTTTCGAATTTCGTTGAAAAGCTTCGTAACAGATACATGGGGTCTTATATGAAAGCTTAAATGTTATTCTCTACCCCTAAGAAATTACAAGATTTCATCACATACTTCTTTGGATTTAAGTCAACCAATTGTAGCACCAAAAATATGGCAACATTAACTCAATTTATTCGTTGTAATTCAGCAGTCTTTGGACAAAAATTCTCAGAGTAACTATATACATACGTACGTACGTACATAATTGGTCATTATAACCCTTTAGTCAGGATTACAACCTATGTTCCTACAACACCCATGTTGCGTCTATTAATTTTATCCATGAGTGACAAACTGTACGCATCAAAGTTCACTCTGAATGTTAAATTTTTGAGAAACTTTTCATGGCAATTTTATTTACACGCAGAGTTTTTGCTAGAAGTCTAGTGAGAGGTAGTTGTCGAAAGAAATATTTCTTTTCGTATTTCGTGAATGTTCGAAATGTCTGAGTTGGGGTTTGAACCATGACCTCACGTCTAATAGGCCAACACACTACCTTCCAAAAAACGGTCCAGCACCCATGTTATGTGTGTTAATTTTATCAATGATTAACGGTACAGTACAGTTTAAAGTCGACTCCAAATAACCTACAGAAGAGAGATGCCTGAGCTAGGGTTTGAATCCTTGAATCAGTATTATAACCTAATTTCCCACACCGCTTATGTTGTGTGTGTTAATTTTTTCCATGAGTGGAAGGATCTACAGTTTAACATTGGATTCGAATAACAGATTTAGCATCGTTATTACAACTGCAGTTAACTAAAGGGAGAAGTTTAAAGGACAGATAAGTTGTTTTTCATTTTTATAAGTGGACAATAATGTAGAAGTGAGCGTTAAGCTAAATGGAGTAACAGCCTACCTTTAACTTTTAAAGTTAAGTTTATGTTTGAACTTGCCAGATTATGTATTATTTTTCAATATGGCAACTTCAAATATAAACAAAATGAGCAAATACAACAAAACGTTGCCACTGCGTTTAAAAAACTTGTTTAATTAAGCAATGTTATCGACATTGCTCCGGCACTGCCATATTTTAGAAAAAGTTAACTTTATTTTATCATTAGGTTGTAATAACGAAAAGAAGTTAATGCTGACTTTAAAGTTCACTTTAGCTCAAGTTAGCTTTAACTAAACCCAACTTTAAAGGGAAGTAGTAATAATGGCCCATAAAAAATTTTTTTTAGGTGGTAATGTAAAGAATGTATATTTGGTCCTTTAGCCAAATCGGTGTAATTCAAGGAAAAATAGATCTTAAAATCAATTACAGGAGTCTGCCATGGTAAAGATAACTGATGCGATCTCCCGCAGATACAACAAAACGTTGCCACAGCGTTTAAAAAAAACTTGTTTACTTGAGGTTGTAATAACGAAAAGAAGTTAAAGGTGACTTTAAAGTTCACTTTAGCTAAAGTTATGTTTAACTAAACCCAACTTTAACGGCATTTTGTAATAATGGCCCTTAGGAAACTATTTTATTTTACTTATAGAATTTTTTCCAGCAGATTCTTGAGTGAAAGTCGCCGTATGTAGTGTAGGCCACGGTTCAAACCCCAGATCAGACATCAAAACGAAATATGAAAAAATATTTCTTCAGTGACTTCCTCTCAGCAGATTTCTGGCAAAAACTCTGAGAGTAAATAAAATTGCCATGAAAACTTTCTCAAAAATCTATCGTTCGGAGTCGACGTTGAACTGTAGGTCCCGCCACTCATTTATAAAATTAACACAAACAACCTGAGTGGAGTGAAAAGCTAGGTCGTAATCCTGGCTGAAGGGCAATATGTTTGTATGTTGTTGAGTAAAAGTCGACAAAAAAAATATATTTTTTTATATTATGTTAGGGCGTGAACCACAGGCTCTCATCTAATAATTTCGTTTCGAAAAGAACAACACAAAGTTGTGTGCTAAAATTTGTCTACACACCTTGTATGTCTTAAAATCTAAACCCTACTCACTGTTAACATTTCTTTTCACTTTTACAGTTAAACTTCTTAAGAGAACTGCGCAATTATCGTTAAAAATTATTCGCTGATATTTCCATTACAATTCATTTTCAAACTTTATCGCCTAAGAAATATGACAAGAACGTACAACGTTGTATAATTTACATAAAAATTTACAATGGGAGTACAATCTTTTTTGTTTTTTTTGTAATGTCATTATAAATACAAAAAAATTAAAAGAAGGAAAAAAAGAAAAAACTTGAAACTTGTAGTGTGAAAATAAAGTTTATGCAAATGAATGTGGAGTCTGATCGGAAATCTGACAAAAAAAAATCCATTTTTTTTCAGTGTTTGTTTCAATACAATTTCCTTCTCTACAGCCACGTGATAGAAAATATTTCACGCGTTCTATTGTTTCTGTTCACGTTTAGCGTACCTATTGTTTTAATAAAAATTATTTTTTATTTTTTTTTTTTGTTGTTCAAATAGTAGTTTTTGTTTGCCAAATTTAGTTTCAATTTTTGTTTTTTTGAATTCATATTTCCTCTGTTCTGTTCTGTACACTTGATTTTTCTAATTTAATGAAATATTTCTACACTGTCGTGTAGCAATTAAAACACGTGATATTTTGATGATTTTTCTCGCTTCAAATAATTCGTATCTTTGTGTGTTCAGTTTAATTTGATTTGATTTCAAGTTGCTAAAAATATTCTCTTTTTTTTCGGTGTTGTTGTTGTTATTGTTATATTTGACATACAAACACAGAATATGACAGTTTGTTGTATTAATTTATTTGATTTGATTTGTTTTTCCGATTTCCTTATAAATCAGAAAAAAAAACACTAGAATCTCAATAGTTTGATAAGCTACACTAGCATTGCAAATTTATTTTCATGTGTACAGTATACGGAACATGAAAGTACAGTGAGATAAATTGATGATATAGGATGGTATGCTAACTACCCTATATACACGTTTACATATAATCAGCATGATCATTAAATAAACTAATAGTTTGACAAGTTTGATCAAAAACTTTTTGAAGCATTGTCACAGAATTACGATACACTGTAGGTCGCTTTATCAGGAGCTCCAAGTGGTTTCGGTTCTAGGCGATAACGGGGAACTGTGATAACATAATGGGCTCTGTGTGGCCTAAGCGTGTCCATTCGATTCTCTTGCATGGCCAGCCACCTCTACCTACCTACCTACCTTAGGTCCCGCCACTCATATATAAAATTAACACACACAATATAGATGCACTGAGAAGCTAGGTTGCAGGCTTAACTAAAGGTATCCTAGTTCCCATATACATACGATGTAAGCACCAAGATCAATAAGGAACAAATTGCATCACAAATTTTGTCAAAAAGTTTTCGTTTCTTTGTCACAGAATTCAAAAAGTGATACCGAAAAACTGTAGGTCCCGCCATTCATGTATAAAATTAACACACACAATATGGGTGCAGTAAGAAGCTAGGTTGAAATATTGGCTAAAGGGTTGTAATCACCAATATTATAGTAAGTTAAGTAGGTATTGTTGACAAGGTAGTGTTATGAGAATCATTTAACTCAAAGAGTTTAAGGATAAGATAGCCTAGCAAGTCTTATCAAAGCTTGATAACAGGAAAGCAGAGTGTCTGTCCAAGCCAGTATACTGAGCCAGACAAGTATACGAGAGTTAGACTTCATGATCTGCTCAAAGACTTCTGCAGAAGTTGTATTCACTCGTACTACGTACACCATAAGTAAGCGTACTCAGCAAGACGAGTATACGAGAGGAGATGGACTTGATCGCCTGCTCAAAGACTTCTGCAGAAACTGTATTCACACATTATCCAGCCTAATTACAGTTCAAATGCTATAACATCGTAGACAGTGTACATATTTTCTTTAAAAAAACCACACCTCTCCCTTTCGCCCAGTGCCACTTACATATAACAAATGCTACTGAAAACAACACGTGTAGACAAAAACCCATCAAATTTTTTTAACGGTTAACGCCCTATTTCAGGAAATAGTGTCATTGTCCTACTTTGTCTGTGTGTCAGACAAAGAATTATTGGACAACAAATAATGATAAACATGAGAAGAGAATTGAAATTCTTGTTACAATTTTTTAATCAACTTTTCTTCGTTTTATTTGGCCTCCTTCCCAAGCAATGCACGTGCGAAAAATCACAGTTTGGCTAAAAACCTCTTGAAAAATATTTTTACCGAAGAGCTCTGAGGAACAGAGATAGTATGCAACCAATGAAACAAAATGATCGTGGACAATAGAATATTAGTTATATAACCAATTTGATAGAAACACATAGGTTAGGTCTGACTGTGGGTCTGTTAAGTTTCGTGAGGGATGAGAATAATTTCGTATCCAAGATTATAATGGGAACCGAAGAAGTCTGTTTTCTTTGGCTCCTGCAAAGAAAATAAAAATGAATGACTATAGGTTAGGTTAGGTTAGGGGACGTGTACTTGTCAATAAACACAAGTACAGTACCCGGAGGTCGAATTGACCCATTGTACACTATATACACTATGACTATAGTCTGGTAATAGTTTAATTCATCGATTCTGCTGTTAATTATATTGCATAACCTTCAGTCTTTTTCTATTACACAAAGTCGATCGGGATTGTTGCTCGTATAATTATTGTCATGAAAGAAGGTACTATAATACCCTAAATTGTCTCCTCTAAGTCTATTGCTCTGACAAATTTCTGAATGCAACTTTATTGAAATCGCCGTAGTCTAGTAGGCAGTGTGTTGGCTTATTAGACGTGAGGCCACGGTTCAAACCCCAGGTCAAACATCTCCAACAAAACGAAATATGAAAAAATATTTCTTGGGCGACTTTCTCTCACTAGTCTGGGAGTAAATAAAAATTTTTCTCAAAAATCTAACGTTCGGAATCGACTTTAAACTGTAGTTCCCGCAACTTAAGTATAAATTAATACACACAACATGTGTGATGTAAGAAGCTAGGACGTTCCTGACTAAAGGGTTGTAATGACCAATTATGCATGCATGGAACATTATACGAAGACAAAGTTCTTTAGCGTTGTTAACAGACGAATAAAATGTTGAATTTCCAAAGAACAGAGGAGGAAAAAAATAAGAAGGGTACCAAATGGGTTTACCATACAGCACATGACGTTCGAACCATCAAAACTGTAAACAGTATGTTACTGAATTGGTTGTCGACGATTGTTGCTTCTAGAATATGGTGCAATAGCTCGCGCATCCTAATTTTGACGCAATTTGCAAACCCTTTAGATTTGACCTGGCCATTCGAACCTTCAGATTCAACACGCTAAAATCCAAATATAACATGCTTTGCAAGCCAATATTGTAGAACACATTGTCAATTTGAATCAAACTTACTATTACTCAAGTTATCACCATCAAATTGTCAACTCCAAATCAACCTTTTGTGAAATCAAAACAATGAAGTTGCTATAGTGTCGTTTGACATACTAGGCTACAGCCTATGCTTCAAACCCTGGCTAAGACATCTCAAACAAATCAAATAACGAACGCAAATACATATTTCTTTTGGGGTCTTCATCTCAAGCAGTATCTGAGAGTATATAAAGCTTCCCAAGTCACGCAACTCATGGAGAAAATTAACACATGCAACATGGGTGGTGTGAGAAGTGAGGTTGTAATCTAGAGTACTGATTAATTAAGTAAGTGAGAAACTAGAATGTTATCGAAAACATTGAAAGTCCATTCAAATTATAAAATTACTTGATGTAGATCATTAGCTTCCAAGCAATAAATAGAACTCAAGGGTGTGCTAATATTTTATTCCTTTAGAAAGGTGTTTAAAAAAATTTATTTTTAAATGAACCTCAATTAGTAATCGATTATATAATAATCCGGTATTTAAATGTTAAATATTGTAACACAATCATGAAATTATGAAACTCAAATGGGAAATTTTTTTCTTTTGAACTGAAAGCAAGTATTAGAATAGTTGAGTTATGAGTATGACGTTAATTTTTAAAACAATTGCATTTTATTTATTTAAAAGAAATAATAAATCTTTTGCTGTTGTTGTTATTGTTACTGCGGTTTTTATAAATAAAAAAAATTGCACTTAAAATGTGTAGGTTGTGTTGGAAATAAAAACTCTCGTGACTGATAAGATTTTTCTTATTTAAAATTCTTGTAATGCCATGTGTTAACAATAACTGTAGTAACTGGAAATGTAAAAACGGGTTTTCAACGGCAGCTCCATATTAAAATGTACTTGCTTTGAAGTGAATGTCCCTAATGTTTTATACAATGCAGTTTCTTTTGATTGTTTGCATGCATCATGCATATTCAAATTGAAAATGCAGTGAATAAATCACATGTAGAAAGGGGGTTATTTTAAAATCTAAGAACTATTTTAAATGCATTCCTTGAAACAGATTTAATATCGTATAATTAGAAATTAATTGCAGTTCTAATTTATAACCGAAGTCAAATACAATCTCAATCTCAATCTCAAGCATGAACACGTTTTTCTTTAAATTTCTAAAGTTTTTATTTATTGCCTCTAGTAGGGTATTGCAAAGCCATATTAAGCGCCATTTTGTATATCCGCATTGTCCGCCGTGTAACAGTTTATTAAACCTGCCCAGGTGTTTGAAAGTCTGTTACTCTTTATAAAGAAATTCATGAATACTCTCTGTAGTCAGTAATTCTGTAGTTAATTGCATATAAAATTAGATATTTTGCAAAAGGTAATAAAACAAATACAAAAAAAAACTGAAAAACGCTGAAAATGATTTAATGGCATAAAATTGCGTCGTAAAATATTTGAAGTAAATTTTTTTTACAAAAAAAAATCTATCATGCGGAAATTCAAACATTTATTCAACAAAACCAAGCCAAAGGTGGCGAAACTTACATTTAAAAGTGGGGTTTAAATCTATGAAATGAAAAGAAGATAATTTTAATAGGTTTTCTATTTATACGGAAAAGTTAAAGTATTAAATTTGATGATATTTTAGGTAATATTAGCCTCTAAGGTTACTAAATAATGTAGAATTTGTGTCTTAAACTAATGCCAGACTACAAGCTTTTATTCTGAGAACGAACAATATACGAGAGAGATCCTACTTGAAGTCGCCGTAGTCTAGTAGGTAGTGTGTTGGCTTATTAGACGAAAAGCCAGGGTTCGAGCCCCAGGCCAGACATCAAACAAAATGCAAAAAATATTTCTTCGGCGACTTGCTCTCAACAGATTTCTGGCAAAAACTCTGAAAGTAAATAAAATTGCCATGAAAAATTTCTCAAAAATCTGTCGTTCGGAGTCGTCTTTAAACTGTTGGTCCCGCCACTCATGTATAAAATTAAAACATACAACATAAGTGGTGTGAGAAACTAGGTCGTAATCCTAACTGATGGGTTGTAATGACCAATCATGTATGTATGTATGTGATCCTACATTACAATTTGCCGAAAGAAATCCGCCTCTCTCTTTCTAGTTACAGTTGGGGAGGTTAAAAGTCGCCGTAGTCTAGTAGGTAGTGTATTGGCTTATTAGACGTGAGGCCAAACCCCAGGAATATAAAAAAAATAAGCCCAACGAAATATGAAACAAATATTTCTTCTACCCAGCAGATTTCTGGTAGAAAATATGGAAGTAAAAAAATTGTCATCATAAGTTACTCAAACATCTGTCGTTCACAGTCGTCTGGAAACTGTATGTCACGTCACTGATATCTAAAATTAACACACACAACATACAGTGGTGGCCTTATAATTAGAAATGACTTAGCAACATGTATGTTTGTTAATTTGTTTTACAGTTTTCACTGTGTACCTGGGATCAAAAGCTTTTTTTGGAGAACGTCTTACATACGTTTTTCCATCAGATTGGGACAAATTAACCTCAGATTCGACACTCCGGAGAACTCTGTTCCAGAAACATCGTTTCTAATTATAAGGCCAGCACTGTAAGTGTGAGTAAGAGAAACTAGGTTGTAATCCTGACTGAAGGGTTTCATTTATAAGATGTTTTCATTTGTGCAGTTGATTGGTCTATTCTGGACGGCCCTAGAATGATAGGTTTGCCGTCTGTAGTTACCTACAAATATCGCCCCCTTTGAGTATCTATTTCGTGTAGTAGTGAGAAATTCTTTCTCAAAAAAGTCTTTGTCTGACTCTCGCAAATGAGACACGATATTGATGATATGCGGCCAGGCGGTTAGCTGAAGTCAATGAGCATTCTAGACAGACTATTTGCAGGGACTATTTGATGAAAAATTTTTTTCGGCTTCTATTGTATTTAAACCAGAATTATTCCGATTATAGACGAACTAACAGTATAAATTCGAATCACAAATTTCATTCAAAATTTGCCAATTTCATTAAGCCCGCATCAATCGCAGCTAGGTTATCATTCTTACGCTCAGCTTGCGTTATGGTGTAGTGACTCCTATATAACAATATAGTCATAATCCCCTTTACATATGTTTGGATTTTATTGCGATTCTATGTATAGATCTACGCACCCATCAATTATTTTTGCGATACCACGTGTAGAACTCACATGTTTGGTTCTGAGACAACTTGCGCTAAATCAATGGTGATAGTAAGTTGTTTTGAATTCACGCTTGACTATATTATTGCATTTGAAGTTGCCGTAGTCTAGTAGATAGTGCCATTAGACTGAAGCCACGGTTCAAACAACAGGCCAAATGTCTCCAAAAAAACGAAGTATGAAAAAATAATTCTTCGGCGACTTCCTCTCAGCAGATTTCTGGCAAAAACTCTGAAAGTAAAGAAAATTACCGTGAAAAGTTTCTCAAAAAAATCTGTCTTTCGGAGTCGATTTTAAACTGTAGGTCCCGACTCGCATGTTTAAAATTAACACACACAACATAAGTGGTGTGGAGAATCTAGGTTGTAACCCTATCTGAAAGGTTGCAATGACCAATTATATATGTTAGTTAGTAAGTATAGATCTTATACAAGAACACTTTTCTGGCTTTCGTTACAACACACACCTAGGAACGCTTGATGGTATGAATTGTCATTACATCGATTTCTTTGGACTCCTTCTGACGTCCTCAACCTCTGCTATATTCGAATTTTTGATTGTACTACCTTTACGTTCCAATTAAATTACAAAATAATTTTATTTTAATTAATAATCTCCTTCTTTCCATCCCATTCTTTTTATATCACTTTCCCACATCTCTGCTTTTTAAAACGGTTAAAAGTCCAAAGTTACTTCCAAAGTTACGTTTTTATTTTTAATTTATTTTCTATATCGAGATAACAAAACAATTAAAAAGTCATTAAAATTTTTTTACAAAAAAAAAAAAAAAAAAACGAAAAAAAATTGCAAATTTCCTTTGGCTCTTCACTCAGTTAATTCACTTTCGCCTTAATGAATCAGAATCTGTCAATATATTGTCAGATAATAAAATGTAATACCACGTAATAATATAAACAAAAAATACAAAAACAAAAAAAAAACTAATAATAACCGTATAAATTATAATACAAAATAAAACAATAATTAACTAAATGAAGGCAATAATGATTAAAAATAGCAACAAAACAAAGAGAAATGATTAAAACGTTTATTATCCGTCCGTGTTGTATCAGACGAGACAAAATCACACTACAAAACCAAACAATATTGATTCACAATTCACATTGCAAAGTAAACACCAGACATGTTGCAGCAACAATACAGAAACGTGCTGATAAATGTTTATATACAATGTTGGTTTTTTGTATGACGAATGATTTTATGATTTTGTTTATAAACAATGTTGTATTATGTGGAGTTGAATAAACTTGAGTTTAATAAATAAACAAAAAGAAACCCAATTGGCAAATTATTGTGGAACTAAGTTTCAAATAGTAAGACAATAAAATTTTTGTGCATATTCTATATCGTATCGCGTATGAGCAAATAAATGTGTAGGAAAGAAATTTATTGTCGTCAGGGATATGATGTTAAATGTCAGTTTTTTATACAAACAATAAGAGTAGTAAGAAACGTACATAACGTATGATGTGATACAAAAGCAGGTGAACTTATTGTTTAGCCAATTGATACTGGGGTCAACCATGCCAGAGATAATCACTGAACCTTGACTTGATAACAGTGTTAACAATTAGGAACCAGCAAACGTTCGATGTAAAGAATTTTATTGACAGATTTAAAAGTGTTTTCTGTATGCTGACAAAACTCCAGATTTAAAATGTATCATTGTGATGCCCACTGTACAATACACTAATATTACCCGTGTTGTCGTGTGTCACAAAACCATGGGTATTTACGCAAGCAGATCCAGCAGAGAGAAAGACAATTCGTAGAGTACACGGCTCCAAATAATTTGACAAGGAGTACGATCAATGAATGAATCCTGTGTTAGACGCATTAAATTGCAGTGGCTGCAGTGGTGTGGTCATTTCGTTCGTGTCAGTGATAACACTCCTTGCAAAAAGGCGTTCCGTGAGCATCCTGGAATAATATTGCAAAGCAAACAGACTTACATAGATCATATAGCATCTTCGCCATCAGCTTATGACAGTACCTTGCTTTGTTTCAGATTCACTAATCAAGTTTTTCCAGCCAAGCAGATGTCGGGCAAACTGTAGCAAGTTTTAGAATGAAAAGGTAGCCAATAAACAATTTCTTTTTGAATGTAGTGAAGCCTGTTAATTTCATAAATCACGCGCTTATTACCCGGGAATTGCTTTGGAATTACTCGGGAATTACCCGGGTTTGTAGCCAAGCACTTTTAACACTACACCTCCTCACCTTATTAAGTTGAAGATGATCTTTCTTAGGTTAGGTTAGGTTAGGTTAGAGGACGTGTACTTGTCAATTATGACAAGTACAGTACCCGGAGGTCGAATTGACCCATTGTACAACGTCCTAGTTTCTCACACCACTTATGCTGTGTGTGTTAATTTTATTCATGAGTGGTGGGACCTACAGTTTAAAATCGACTCCGAACGACAGATTTCTGAGAAACTTTTTCATGGCAATTTTTATTTACTCTCAGAGTTTTTGCCAGAAACTTCTGCTGAGAGGAAGCCGCCGAAGAAATACTTTTTGTACATTGTCTTGATGTCTAGCCTGGGGCTCGAACCCTGTCTTTACGTCTAATAAGCCAACACACTACCTACTAGACAACGGCGACTTCATGATCTTTCTTGATATGGAGTAAATTAAACGCCCGTTTAACACGAAACTAACCTTCGGTAAAATAAATTATTGCATCGTTAAGAACAGAACCAGTTTAGAATTTTCGGTATTCATTTTGCTCTTGAAATTAATGAATGTCAGGTCTCTGCACAATCAAGCGAAGTCCTATACATCCTAATAGATAGAAGTCATAAGAAATTTATTTATGCCTTTACAGAGCCCCGACGACCACATGATGATTTGTCTCTAACAAGGCGAGAAAGTATGTCGCTTTCTAACACATGCAGATTATGAATCTAGCCTCAAGTGTTGTTCTAAATACACAGTCTAAATTCACTTTAATCGAACCAAATAGATCATTAACTATGTTATTATGTCCGTAAGAAACCATCTGATCGCTGGCTTTTCTAGCCAGTCAGACAACTTATCCTAAAATTATTTAAGACCCAGGACACTGAGCGTCAAAAGAAACTGTACATTAAAAAAAATGTATATATTAATAAATAACTGTTATTTTTATTTTAAAATTGTTTCGTTAGCAGTTTTTAAAATTGAAACCAAAAAAAAAAAAAATAGAAAAAATTTCAAAATACTGTAAAATTTTTTCATGCACTCTCCTTAAGTGGTAAAAGTTGAGTTTGGTGATTGTTAGAATTTTATCTTTAGGGTACAGTTTCTTTTGGCGCTCATTGTATATACATATGTAGGTCGTGATCACTGTAAAATTACCGATAATTTCTAAACCAAAATTCATTAATTGATGGAGAGTTTTGAACAAAAATGTTCCAGCCGAATACGTTCGGTTTGAAGAAGATTTTATCTGAACGAATATACCCTGTAAACCTAAACAGAATTATTTTTGTAAACATATTTACCGTTTAGCTTTCATTAAACACAGACTGCCTGATTATCTAAACATTTTAATTGCGTTGTACACAAATTCTCTTCCATTTCTCTAGTACTTATCCATTCATCCATTATTTCATACATTTACTCAGACTGCATGAATACACGGCAAATGTCAAGGCTGCAAGTGTGGTGTGTGCATGCATGACTATGACTGTGATCAGTGCATACATATATTTTAGAAAATGCACATTCTAGCCAACAGCAGAACTGTTAAGCAAAAATACTATGAATATTAAAACTTATACGCCTAATACGATACGATGGCATTTAGTTGATAAAAATAATTTACAAATTCAGGGGAAGGGAAGGGAATGGAATGGGAAAAAGTAAAACATATTGCCAGTAACCGCAGCAAAAAAAATTTAATAAAATTTGAAAATAAATATTTAAACTAAAACGTGTAGAGAAGGAAGGAAAACAATATTTTTAATAAAATTAAAAAGAAAGAAAAAATATGAAACACTTGTTTTCTAGCGATATACTAAAGAAATGTTAAATATTTTATGTAATTTTGTTTACATGTTGTTGTACATATTTGTATTGTATTATTGTATTATTTTTGTTTAGACGACTATTTTTATAAGCTGATGATGTAAAAGTTTATATAGAAGATATGTTTTTAAAATATTTATAAACGTAATAAACGTTTAAATGTAGTACGGTGTTCAGATATGCACCTTTATTGCGTTAATCGCAATAAACACCATTATTGAGCTCAATATTTCATTTAAAGTTTCAATTAATTATTGCGCAATAAATACGCAAATTGTTATAATATTGAGTAAAACTTAAAATGCAGCACTGTCATAAGTATTTTCAGTGCGGATATTACAATTTTCCGAAAACTTGCTATAGGTATTTGACAACTCAAATGTCAACAACGACAAACGAAAAAAAAACAACAAAACAAAATAAAAACAATGTTGTTGAAACAACCAGTTGTTTTGTTTACCAGCTGTCAAATGAATATTGAATAAGCAGCTGAACTGCGTAAATTATTATGTCTGAATACTTAAAATATTGTACTCAATAAACCGAATATTGACTCAATAAAAGTGCATATCTGAACATAGTATAAGAGTGGTTGGTAGACTTTACAAATACGCTAGTGTTGCATCACTAGTGTTTCCTGTTATTTAAAATAAAAAGACAACAATTGAAGAAGTGCCAATATACGGTAAAAAATTCGGATCCTTTCCCTGTATATTTTCGACTGAAACAAGTCTACTTGTGTTTCACTGATCTATCACTACTATAACGATTTGATCTCCTGTGAAATAAGGAGACTTGTTTCTGAAAATCATGTATTTTTACGTAGTACTTGTGTTTCTCCTAGAGCCAGTACATTCCAGAGAAAAATTTTTCTTCAGTCACTCTGCCTGTAGGAACTAATTCCTCAAGGCCCTCAAACACCGTTTCTTTCGCGATCTCTTTCCTACAACTTATTTTTCGTAATCTAGTAGATAATGTGTTGGCTTATTAGACACGACCTCGTGGCTCAGACATCTAAAAGAAAAACGAAATATGAAAACATTTTTTCTTAGGCGACTTCCTCTCAGCAGTCTTCTAGCAAGAACTCTGAGAGTTAAATAAAATTGCCATGAAATCTCTCTTTAAGATCTGTTTTTCGGATTTGACATTGAACTATAGGTCCCGCCACTCATACAGAAAATTAACACACACCTTGAGTGACGTGAGAAACTAGGTTGTAATCCTTACCTAAGGGATTGTAATAACTAATTAATCATGCTATACGATAAACCCATTAAGAGGTGAGTTTAGGGCGCAATTAATCTAGAGTAGTCCATTGATTGCCAGGTCCCACTGGACTATTTTATGTGGCAAAACGTAAATTCATTCGAGTACTGGGACAAGTCAGCCACAATTTCAGCCTTGGAAGACAACACTACAGTTAGCATTGGTGTGGTTGAGAAAGTATGTCAGTTATTAGACGTAAGACCACGGTTCAAACCCCAGGTCAGAGATTTCCTACGAAACGAAATATGAAAAAATATTTCTTAGGCAAAAACTCTGAGCCTGATTAAAATTGCCATGAAAAGTTTCTCAAAAATCTGTCGTTCGTAGCCGCCTTTAAACTGTAGGTCCCGCCCCTCATGTATAAAATTGACGCACACAACATAAGTGGTGTGAGAAGCAAGGTTGTAATCCTGACTGAAGATTTGTAATGACCGAATATGTATGTATATATGTGTGGATGTATCATGGAGATACTTGTACAGAAAATATCACATGGAAGATAAGTTTAACGATCTGGAGAATTTATCACTCCCAAATAAATATTCCGTTTGCTTTGAAATTTTTATATTTTTGGTTTTAATTTTAAAAACTTAAATAATTAAAAACTCTCAGGTTAATTCCTAGCAAGTAATATTTAACCTTAGCCTCCCTAAAGTTGCCTGCAGTTTAACTTATTATACAGTTTGATAACAGCTTACCAGCATTTATTCAAACTGGCGATGATGGTCGTCACAAATGTATCATAACCTTAAAATAATTTCAACGTGCACATTAGTAAAGTAAATGTCAAGGGCATTTTCTCATCCATTTGCCTCTGAAGGTGTTAAAAAAACTAAACAGTCAGTGTGAAGTGTCGGCCCACCATTGATTTCTTTTAACCTTAAAGATGTGATGAATTATCACAGCAGTGATCTGTTTATACATCTTAATTATCACAGTTAGTCTTTGGCAGCCGCAATTTGTCTCTCATTTTTGAAATGTAAATATGTACAGTGAGCGTCAAAAGAAAGTGTACATTAAAAAATAGTATACATTAATAAATTACCGTTATTTTTATTTTAAAATTGTTTCATTAATAGCTTTTAAAATTGAGGCAAAAAAATTACAAAAAAAATTCGTAATATTTTTTGAAAATTTTTTCGATTACTCCCCTTAAGTGGTAAAAAGTTGAGTTTGGTGATTGTTAGCATTTTATTTTTAATGTACAGTTTCTTTTGGTGTCCACTGTCTGTATTTAGACAGGAAAACATTTAGCTTTTCTAGCTTAACGGTTCTCTTTTATTTGTAAACATTCGAAGTAAATTTGAAATATTTTTCTTGATTAAATAAATTGGCAACCACAATGGCAATAGAAGAAGAAGAAGAAGATGTAATTTTGCAAATAAAATAAATTCAATTTAAAATTATTTATAATGACGTTATTTTCTATATTTTTTATTAGAAAAATAAAATAAAATAAATAGAAACCGTATCACACATTGGCTTGATTTAATTTAGACTTTGTGCTTTCCTTCTATTTACAACGATGATGATGATTGTGATAATTGACGTGACATTTTTATTTAAATAGAAAATGATAAATTATTTTTGTTTGTGATTAAAAACTGGCACTGGCACTGGCACTTCATGATAATTTGTTTTTCAACATTTAAATACGTTTTTTTATAACCTCCTGTTCATTTTCCTTAAAAGAATTTAATTTGTTATGCTCACTCATTCACTTTTGCACTAATCATAGCTAATGACGCCAATGATATGTTTGACTACTTTGTAGTCAATTATTCTATTGAGACTTTAAAGAGCATTTTTTTATGAAAGACATACAAAAATTGAGGAGAGCACATGTGTAGCCCATTACTTTGTTTAAAACGAAATTAAGGCAGCAAATTCAATTATTGTGTCGTGATTGAAAGAAAAAAAAATTGGGGTAAACGACACGGGTGAAAAGTGCAAAAAATGTAATCAAATTATTCGAATATTTCACGTGGTTTTGTAAATTATTATTAAAAATAAATTTGATTTCATTTGTTTTCGAGGAAAATTCCGTCAGGCTGTTATCTTGATCTCTGTCGAGCTGTATGATTAACACCCATGATCTTTAGGGAGTGTCGCCGCTGCCTCGACCTTCTTTCTGAGCGCTTCAGTGTCTCACTTGTCTGTTTCACTGGGAACAGCCACATTCCGGGAAACTGCAGGGCCAACGAACTCGCC
The DNA here is from genome assembly GCA_936449025.2 of Sarcophaga subvicina. Classification (NCBI taxonomy): domain Eukaryota; kingdom Metazoa; phylum Arthropoda; class Insecta; order Diptera; family Sarcophagidae; genus Sarcophaga; species Sarcophaga subvicina. The sequence goes on along the minus strand of OW388083.2, from coordinate 106,423,094 downwards.
CGATCTGGCTTAATCCTTTCATAACCCTCGTCAATCGACTTGGGTATGCCACTTACCTCAGTTAAATTGGCCACTGTGAGGAAATTGTTTCGTGCCACCAACCTCTCCTGGGTCATTGAGAATCCAACTCCACTGCTAGACTCACTTGGCCCTCAAAGGAGGGCCCTCACTTGGCCCTCAATGGATAGAAGATGCCCCAAACAATTGCTCGGACTTGATCGCAATGTCATTTTGATCACTGTGGCCATGCTTACAGGTCATTGTGTTATGGGAAGACACGCGGAAAGAATGCATCTCCCATCTAACAACATATGCGACATGTGTGCAGATCTGCTGAGGAAGAGGAGACTGTTATCCGCTTTCTTTGTTAATCCCCATCTCTTGCAAGGTGCAGATATTTGGTTATTTGGCTCTCCAATCCTTGTCAGCTTGACGGAGCTATCATCCATGGATGTCAAGGATATAGATTCGTTTATCAAACTTACGGGCTGGTTTTCCAGCGAAGAGTAGTTGTGCTTTTAATACACAGTCCTCGCCAGCATGGTGGAACTCGGTCAGTACAGGAACTGCGTTTACCCGTGGCGTTACAACGTTAAATTACTAACAGTGTAGGTAGGTATCTCGTAATCACTAAAAGGATCATTGGTTCGCAATGAAAACGTTCCAACGTGGAGAAGTAACTTTTCCTTACCCCTACTTCTGTTCAGTTCCGATATTCGTCTGGTTTCTATAAGGGATTGAAGATCTTATTTTTCTAAGGTTACTCTGGAGTATTTAACTGATGACATTTCTAGTGTCATGCCATTGTTATCCGGATCCACTTACTTACTTATTTAATTGCTCATTACAACCCTTTAGTCAGAATTACAACCAAGCTACCCACACCCTCCCTTGTTGTGTGTGTTAATTTTATCCAAAGCGGCGAGACCTGCAGTTTAAAGTTGACTCCGAATGACGGATTTTTGAGAAACTTTTTCATGGCAATTTTATTTACTTTACAGCTTTTGTTAGAAGACTGCTAAGAAATGATAGACCAAAAAAGTCTCTTTTTCATATTTCGTTTTTGTTCGTTGGGGTTTGAATCAGGGCCTTGCGTCTAATAAGGCAATACACTTCCTACTATAATCTGGCAATTTCAATTCCACTTACGTTTTCTTAATATCTTGGTTAGCAAACACCTGTAACTTCTGGATATCTCGGAGTGCAAGAAACAGAAGAGTTCATAACACAATTATGTTCTACATGGACAAGATGTCCTACATTTTCATGTGGCTCCTACCTTTGCCATCTTGAATTACTCTAGCTATAATGAACTTAAAGAGTATAATAAGGAACAGGATGAAAAACCACATTCTTGACGTACTCCAACGCGGATCCGAATTGATATTTGGACAATTCACACGACTTTGTATTGTGTATGTTGTATTGAATACATTTGTTTGTTTGTGAACGCTCAATGCTATGCTGTATTGTGTATCTTGTGGCATTCAAACAATTTGATAGCCCGAAACCAACACAACTTTTTAGAAACATATGAAAACATATACAAATATTTTACATTCACACAATTTGATAACACGAAACCAATCCAACTTCCAAAAACATATAAAAAAATGTGTATAAGTGTATCGGATTTGTATATGAAAAATATCAACAACAATCATACACTGTTGTATGTTCTTCCAACAATACAATGAATACAACGATACAACGGCTTGTGTGAATTGACCAATTGAATTGATATTGTGAGCAACTGGATAAAAGCAGCAATCCTTGCTTGGAAAACACGGCCATGCATGCTTATTTATGTAAAATATAAACTGCAGAGTCGCCATGGTCTAGTGGGTAGTGTGTTGGCTTATTAGATGTGAGGCCTCGATTTAAACCCCAGGTCAGGCGTCTCTAACTAAACGAAATATGGAAAAATATTATTTAGGCGACTTCCTCTCAGCAGGTTTCTGGCAAAAACTCTGAGAGTAAATAAAATTGCCATGAAAAAGTTTCTCAGAAAAACAGTCTTTAAAAGTCGAGTTTAAACTGTAGGTCCCGCTACTCATGGATAAAAATTAGCACACACAACATAAGTGGTGTGAGAAGCTCGGTGATAATCCTGTCTGAAGGGTTGTTATGACCAATTATGTATGTATGTATGTATGGACTGCATAGCGTTTAGTTGATAAGGGTTTGATGTTTAAGTGGCATAAATATGTATTTGCAAGGAAAACTTCTCTGATGTGCAACTTCCTTGCAAAGTTTATCTTACAAAGTAATCGAATAAAAATCTGTATGAATAACCTTTTAAAATCCATGTATTCTTCTTTTTTTTGCCTTTAAATGATAATATTTTTGCAACATTTTTGTTTACAATTTATGAATACAAATCACCGTAGAAAATTACTGACCAGTTTTCATATGTAAATTTTTATTTCAATTACAATTTTATTGTATGATGGCATAAACAACAAATAATTTTTTTGTTTGATGCAAATAAACCATGCGATATAGAATAAATAAATTGTGCATAGACTTGTTGCTCTCTCTAATACAGTAGGCGTCAAAATTCTAACAATCACCAAACTTAACTTTTAACACTTAAGGAGAGTGCCCGAAAAAATTTTGTTAATATTTTGAAATTTTTTTGTTTTAATTTTAAAAAGTGTTAAGCAAACAATTTTAAATTAAAACTAACGGTAATTTATTAATAAATATTTTTGATTTTAATGTACAGTTTCTTTTAAATCCCACGGTATGTTGGCGTTTTACATTTAAATCAGCGAAAAAGAAAAACGAATAAAATTTTAAGAACATTTAATGGCTGGTGGGAGGAGGAGGGTAGACGTCAGGGAGGACATATGGCAGAGGTGGACAATTTCAATTGTTTTTTTTTCATTATTTGCTTTTTTTTGCTTCTACAGTTTTAGTATTAAAACAAATACCAGAGAATTTCTAATTAATTTTTGGTTTTTTTCTTTAAAAATTTTTTTTTTGCTTTTACGGATCTTGTCTCCTCGAACATTACGTTGTATGTACCACTATACTAGCGGGTAGTAGTGGTGATTTTAAAATTTATACTCTCGACTAATGATCAGTTGAGGTCAGTTGATCCGGAAGACAAGTTCTTGTAAACGCCGCGCCGTACAATAACCGACACACTCATTAGATAGCTTAAGATACAAGAGATTTTGCAAAACAAAAACCAAAATAAATTAAATAAACAATTGTAACAACAACAACAACAATAACAGCAACTAGATTTAATATGCTCATCTAAAAGTTTATTAATAATAATAAAAAATAATAAAAAAAAAATACGTTAAATTATTAAATAATTTTGTTGCTCTCGCTCGGTGTTTTTTGTTCATTGGGTTTTGCAAATTGCTTTTGAAAGTAGAAAGAAATTTATTAATTTAGTCTCATACGTTTGTTGACGTTTCGCGCTTTTCCAACATTTTAATCCATACAATCCATTAAACGACAACAAATTTTATGTACAAATAGCACGGGCGTTAGATTTTTTTATACTTTTTTTCGGTCAAAAAAAATTATTATTATTAATAAAAGCAACAACAACAGTAACAACAACAAACAACAACAAAACCTAATACTGGATAGTTATTTTAAAGCGTCGCGTATGTCGCATAGTTATCAGTTTTCAAGTGGCAATCGTGTCAAACGAATCCTTCAAGCTGACCACCTCAAAACCACCTTTACCACCACAAGCCAAAGAACGAATTGCTCTAATAAACGACGATTGCGAGTTGCAATCATTTGCGGAAGCGATACGAAAACATAGTACAACAACACCACCCATAAATCGTGCTCGAGAAACACGTCTATCATCAGCTGCCCTCCGAAGACATCAACTGAAAATGTCCTTAAAACAGGGTCGACCACCACCAGCTCCCTCATCGGGTGCTGCCGGCGTACCAGGTCTCAGTGTTAGTATTGTGAAATGAGCAAAAGATTTCAAAACAAAAAATTTTCTTTTTTTTTTTGCATTCCTTTAATGGACTTTAACAAAAATTGTGTATTTAAGCAGGAAAAACAAGAATTGCATGCGAAAAAAGTTCATTAATTTTCAAGTGAATAACAAAAAAATATTTTTAAATTTAAATGCATTTCAAATAAATTAAATTCAAAGTCACTGTATTTATTTAAAGAAAAAAACGCAATATTTTCGAAAGATGCGAAAACACAACACAAATGAAACAAATGAAAACAGAAAAAAATCGAGGAAAACATATGACAATAATGATGAACTTTGCAGCACATATAGAAGAGTAAACAATTAAACAAAAAAGTTATCTTATAAAGTGTCTGGAAATAATGAGAATTTTTGTACACCAAAAAAATATATTGAAAGTGTAAACACAAGTGCATTTAGATCATTAGAAATTAATTTGTACTACAAAAAATTGCTTTTTTACAGTGCAGTTTGCCATCGCTAAGCTCAGCATGGTTTGAGCACGGCTCATCAGCAAAAAAAAAGTGCCGCATAATTTAATGGTTTTCGGCGGTAAAGGCAACAACACCTTGCCATGCTGTCAGAAAATGTGATTAATGTCAGTGACTTACAATTTTGAAAAAAACATTTGACGACTACTATTGCGGTCTTTGCAGGAGATGGTCTTCTTCTGAATGCCATGAATAAGGATTGCTTTAGATTTGTAACTGATGACTTTGTGAGATTATAATCGCTTGAAGTAATCTTCCGTTTATACTGCTTGAAATCGCCGTCATCTAGTAGGTAGTGTGTTGGGTTTAAAACCCCAGGCCAGACATCAAAACTAAATACTAAAAATTCTTCGGCGACTTTCTCTCAGCAGAAACTCTGAGAGTAAATAAAATTCCTATGAAAAGTTTCTCAAAAATCTGTCGTTCGGAGTCGACTTTAAACTGTAGGTCCCACCACTCATGTATAAAATTAACACACACAACATAAGTGGTGTGAGAAACTAGGACGTTGTACAATGGGTCAATTCGACCTCCGGGTACTGTACTTGTCTTAATTGACAAGTACACGTCCTCTAACCTAACCTAACCTAAAGCAAGACAAATGCTTACCTTATTGCTTTTCATATTCTAAAAACGAATGAACGTTCCGTTACGTTGCGTAAACGTTCGGGTAATTCTAGCTTATAACCTAACTTATCAACATTTTGTACACACGACAGTGTTTTCTGACGTATGACATCTACAGATGTCCTGCTGAAACCAAGATAATCAAGCACGTTTTTTGCGAAGAAATAATTTTCATTTGATCAACCTTTTGAATAAATTTGACAAACGATTGTAGTGCATTACTCAAGGAGATCTTCTGAATGTTAATCAAATGAATTTGAAATCCATCATTTTACTTGTAACAAATGCATGACGTATTGACTAGCAATACAAGGAATAATTGCTTACAGCTTGCTCCTCATTATTTCCATGTCACTCAATCAAAATATAAGGAATGCTTCCAACACTGACAAAGGTTAACAGACATCAATTTTTTTTTAATAAATTAGTGGAAGATATTTTTGCCATTTTTAAAACGATTTTTCAGAGCTCAATCAAGTAATCGATGAAAATATCATAAAAATTGCAAGGAAATATGAAAAAAAAATGTTTAATTTATTGAAAAACAAATTTGTTTACTTATAATACAAAAACAAGAAAATATTTTTTATCTTAAAAAATAAAAAATAAAACAAAAGTCTCGTGAAACGCATTTCATATTTCAACAAAAAAAAATTAAATGATTGGCTCTGGCCAACATTTTCTTCATTTCTTCAATGAACTTGAGAATGATTTAAACAATGAAGGCAGCTAATGTCGATTAATTGAAAGCAAACAAAAAACATGAAAAACTTAAAAAACAAAACAACCAAAATGTTAATCATAAACAAAATTTTTAATAGTTAGAAAAAAAAAAAAAAATTAATTTAAATAATACTAGGCACACATGAACTCACGCTCTCTCTCATACGATCTGTTACGTTCAGCGTGTATATGTGCAAAAGTTTATGACGTTATAATTGCCCCAAATATTTCAATATCCGTTCGGTGGTTTAAATATGTTTTTAATTACAATATAAACCAACAAAAATAAAAACAAAAACAAATGAGGTTTCATTTGTTTATAAACAATTTTATGACGTACATAAATAAGCAAAAAAAGAAAAACAAATTCTAAACAATTTAATAATTTGAGAAAATCTGCGATATGCAATGCAAATACAATAAACAAAAAGTGGAAAAATAAGAAAAGATTTATTACAATACATATATACGTACATACATATGTATATATATATATATATATATGTATGTATACAACATGTATGTACATAAATATATAAGGTATTGTAAACAGAAATCCATTAATTTTACGTTTAATATCTGTTCAATGCCTGATGACTCAACGATGAAAAAATATTTCTTCGGCGACTTCCTCTCAGCAGACTTCTAGCAAAAAGTCAGATAGTAAAAGTAAAATTGCCATGAAAAGTTTTTCAAAAACCTGACCTAATTGACACAATTAACACACACAACATAAGTGGTATGAGAAACTAGGTCGGAATCCTGACTGAAGGGTTGTAATGATCAATTATGTATGTATGTATGTATATCTAAACATTTTAAAGAGACTGCCAATATGGTACTGTCCTAGTAATTACTCGCCTCTGTTGGTAAAGAGCTTGAAAAATCAATTCCCTGAAATATTTTTCCAAGCAAATTTCTTTATAATCGCACAAACCAAAATTGAAATTAATGGGCGTTACAGTCTAAGGAGTACACACCGTTTCATCTTTGCAGCTGCCTGGCTTGTATTTTCCCTCTCAACCCATAAAACCTAACTTAAACAGTTATATTTGGCCCTTGTTTTGATTTGATTTGCTTTCAAGGCGTTATTATAATTGACAAAATATACGAGGGTGAAGCAAAGAAAATAATTTTATTTTTTAACATGGTCTTCTCCATCAGTGTATGCACTTTTTCAGACATCTCCCTAAGTTTTTTTCATCAAAAAAAAAATTGTTTTCGCGATCATCAAAATAGATTTCATCAGATTTGACAACAAAGCATCTGGAGAACAGAGCGAATGGGAAAGCAATTCGTAGCCTAATTAAAGGATTTCTGCCATTACAACTACACATCTATGCATTCTTGCATTGTCCTAGTGCAACGAAACTTTTTTCTTGACCCAGCCAGTTGGCATAAATGCAGAGAAGACCACTGTTATGACTGCTGTTTGGTCTCTGGTGTTTCGTATTGAATCCATCTTTCGTTTCCTGCGATTGCCTTTCTAGTCTTGAATAAACGTGACGCACAAATGATGATAAATAAATGCTGATGACATAGAATCTCTGTTTAGGCAGCCCTTTTTGTTGAATTTTTCAATTGTATGGAGTATAGAGGCTTTAACTGGATGTCTTGGGTTCTCAAGCCAAAAAAGAATCATAAAACCACGATTTTACCATTGATGATGCAGAGTTCTCATAGTATTCATCAATCTTAGTCTAGTAGGTATGTGTTGGCCTATTAGACGAGAGCCCGTGGCTTAAAATCCACTTTAATCATTTCGAAAAAAACGAAATATGGATCAAAAAATATTTCTTTCAGTGACTCAACAGTCTTCTAGAAAAAACTCTGAAAGTAAACTATAAAATTGCCAAAAAACGTTCCTCATAACCGTCATTTGTAGTCGACGTTAAACTATAGGTCTTGCCTCTCATGGATAAAATTATTACACACAACACGAGTTGTGTGAGAAGTTAGGTTGTAATCCTGGCTAATGAGCAATTATAAGCAAGTTAGTCTTGGCTTAAGTAAAGTTTTTCCCACAAACTGAATTGCTTACTGAGCCAACGAAAATAACTTCTTCCATTTTTCTCCTCAAATCACAATTTGCGTAACACGTTTTAGTGACATTCAAATGGCAAATAACTGTTGACACAAGCAGTTCAAAACCAAAAAATATGATTTTAGGACCTGTCCCCCTTTTACAAATTTTAAGAAAGTTTAATAAGAATTTTTCTATGCGTATTTTATTAAAATAAAAAAAAATAAACACAAACACAAAACTGTTGTGGTATTTTTTGTTTTTCTTAAAAGATGCTCAAATTGAAAAAAGATATTAAAAAATTTATTGAAAGATTAGAAACAGTAAACACTTTTCAAAATGGATAATTTTTAATTATTTTTACATTTAAGTTCATTGTATAGGCCAGAGATCAGCAATGAGAATTCAAAAATATGTGCAGAATCGAATCATTCTCATAATTTCGGATACTTATACGCATTCGTACTTATGTTAATATATGGAACCTCTACACTACAATACGCACTAAAAGGTTGTGTGTTTGCTCTGCTTGCTGCTCGGTTTTATGCTTATGTGTCCGTTTTCTTTTGTTGTAAATGTAACAACAACTCAGATTGTAAATTCGAATCACTCGAATCATTTCTAAGTATTATAAGAGTATTTTTCTAAATTTATGAATCTAAATGAGTGTGGCTTACGATTCAACGTTGTAAGCATACTCATTGCAACCTGTTGTTATAAATCAACGTTGTAGTGAGTGTGAATGAATCACGAGTAGTTAAATTTCAATATTGTTGACTCACTTATATTCAAAATTTCATGAGTGCTTATGAAACTGAATGAGTGTGGCTTATGAATAAAACATATTTCGAATGGTATGAGTTTGATATCAACGTTGTAAGCATACTCATTGCAACCTGTTGTTATAAATCAACGTTGTAGTGAGTACGAATGAATCAGAGTGGTGTAGTTAAATTCCAATATTGTTAACTCACTTATATTCAAAATTTCATGAGTGCTTATGAGTAGCGAAAAAACGATTCATTACTGATCTCTGGTAGAGATCTTACTGTAACAAAATATTTTCAAATTCTCAAAAGAAATGAACGATTGCCACAAAACTGTAAGTGCGTGGCTGAGTACTGAAAAACAAAAATTCAAAAAAAAGAAAAGAAATAAAATTTAAAAGAGGAAAAACCATTGAATTGAAAATTTTTTTTAATAGACGCACACGTAAATTATTTACAATTAGTTTGTGTGTGTATTTATGTGTATACGTATGTATGTGTTTTTCTAATGCTTTTCTTTACATTTATTTAATTATTTTTTTTTATTTTTTTGTTTAATTAAACAAACAAAAAAAAACAGAAGAAGAAGAAGAAGAAAAATTTAATTTTTTTTTTTAATGAAATTGAATTTTATTTGCAGAAAATACCGACAGTTACGGCGGGCTATGATAACGAGAAGCATAACGGCTCAGGGAATAATAACGCGTCAGTAAATCAAACAAAGTATGTTTTAATAAACTTTTCATTTAATAATAATTACAAACAAATTCTATTTCTAACGATTAGAAAATATACAAAAAAAAAAAAAAAACAAGAAGAATTTCTAACGCTCAAGAATAAAAACTAACAATTTTTCTAATAGAAATTCTATTAAAAAAATAAAAAAAAATAAAACTTATAATACAAATCGGTTAACGGTTATTTAAGTAGTTGTAAATAATTTTTATTTGTATATACATATCCTTAAACAAAAAAAATAAAAATAAACTTAAAAGTGTAGAAACTATTTAGAAAAAAATATATATTAGAACAGAACATGTATAGAAATATTGAAAATGAATCTTCAACCTCAATGTTTGAAATGTATACTTCTTCGGATAGATTCATACGACCGGATATGGCGGATGTACCGGCACAGCAGGCCGCTGGCTCTACCCTGCCTTTAGTGATATCAAGGAAGAAGGGCGGCAGTGCAGATGATTCCGAGGATGTTAATTACAATCCATTCGAGCACCGGAAAGTCGAACATCCAACATCGTAAGTATTATTTACAAAAAAATTTTACAAACTTTTTTATATTTTTGGAAATAAAAATTCGTATTGCATTCGTAAAATCCATCAAAAATATGTCAATCAAGAGGTTTCCATATGAATTTATTCAAAAAAAAAAAAAACAAAAACAGGTACTCAAATCTCTTTAAATTTATTTCGATCACGAGTTCTGTAATTAGTCCTCAATTTTTTAACGAAATCTCGGCCTTTATATTTTTTTAAATTCATTAAAATATGCAGGAGTTTTCATGGTATAATAAAATTCTTTAAATTTTTAAAAGGATGCCAGATTTTTTATTTTTTTTAAATCGCTTTTCCTACTTCCTCTCTTCTTGCCCTATTTCCCCTTTTATTCTCTCCCCTTTAGGACGTTGTACAATGGGTCAACTGGACCTCCGGATACTGTACTTGTCTCAATTGGCAAGTACACGTCCTCTAACGTAAACCTAAACCTTAAATCGCTTGAAATTGCGACCTTCATACACTTTCTCCAATGTTTTCTAATGTTTCCATACACAATTGGTCATTACAACCCTTCTGTCAGTATTACGACCTAGTTTGTCACACCACTTAACTTGTGTGTGTTAATTTTATACATGAGTAGCGGGACATACAGTTGAAAACACGACTCCGAACGACAGATTTTTTTGAGAAACTTTTCATGGCAATTTTATTTACTCTCACAAGTTTTACCCGAAATCTGCTGAGGGGAAGTCGCCTATGAAATATTTCGAAACCGTTACATCCGATTTTAAAACAAAAAACGGCTCTAAGTCCCTAGATCAAGCAATTCATAGCCTAATTTACTATTTTTTTTGTGGTTTTTCCAGGATTTTCACTTTTTCGTCCTCAATTTTTTTTCCATTTTGTCCTCAAATCACAAGTGATGGATGTAAAACACAAGCGAAACTAACAAGTTCCTTAAATTTGAACAAGAGTCAACTCTTGAAACCTGTTGATATTTTGAGAAAAAAATGTGAAAATCTGTGTTTCTTCTCAGCAGACTTCTGACAATAATCTTCTGAGCATTAATCTTCGAAAACAATGGGTCAAGCCACTCATGGATGCAATTAGCACACACAGAATGTTGAAAATCATTTCCTAATCAAATGTTGTTTTCTTAGTTTCTAACCCAAGCGACGATAATATAAGTAGAATTAGCTTAGCTTACTGAATATGATAGGGGGTCCATACTGCACAAGATCCTAAACCGTTGACGTCCAATACAGCTTTTATGATAATTAGTTTGCCAATATATCTCATACGAATAACAAAATGGTTCTTTATTTAGGCCCTCTTAGCTTTAATTTTCAATAAAAACAAATTGTTAGTGAAAAATCATCAATCATCAATCAATCAATCATAATTTTTTTTTGTTCATTCGAAAGACCTCTTGATGCCATTATAAGTGGAATATGAAATCATTGCAAATCTTTCAATCATTGACTTTTCAGCGTGGAGTGCATTCGAAATGTCAAATTTTTCAGGACTGTAGTGCATAAATCAGGCTTAATTTGACCGTTTGCATGGATTATTTTGACTGTAAGTATCAAATACATGCATAGTTGGTTAGTACAACCCTTCTGTCAGGATTACGACCTAGCTTCTCGCATCACTTATGTTGTTTGTGTTAATTTTAGACATGAGTGTTGGGACCTACACTCGACAGATTTTTGATAAACTTTTCATGGCAATTTTATTTATTCTCCCAGAGTTTTTGCCAGAAATCTGCTGAGAGAAAGTCGCCGAAGAAATATTTTTTCATTTTGTTAGAGATGTCGGAGCTGGGGCTTGCACAGTGGCCTCGCATCAAATAAGCCAGCATACAGCCTACTAGACTACGGCGACTTCAATACATTGCTTAAATGTTTCTCTGAGTGGAGCTCCTGAGAAATGTGCAATTTGCAATGAATCTGGTGCTGAATTTGAGCGATGATATGAATTATGTTGACTTTAACAACCTACGACTTTAGAAAACGCACAAGAAAAATTTCTCTGCTAGAGGAGACCATGCCCTCTAATCGCTCGTGCACAATATCCAATGTATCATAGGCTTTGTTGCACGTAACATTGCCCTCTTGTAAAAACATGTCGCGATGGCCTAGTCAACATCATTCTCAAAGAAATATGAGCCAATGGGGCCACTTGCTCAAAATCCACTTTAAACAGTGACTTTTTCGGGATGCATTGAATGCTCTTGAATCTGATTTATACTATGTTCAGATATGCACTTTAATTGAGTCAATATTCGATTTATTGAGTACAATATTTTAAGTGTTCAGACATAATAATATACGCAGTTCAGCTACTTATTTAATATTCATTTGACAGCTGGTAAACAAAACATTTATTTATTTTGTTTTTTTTTGTTTGTTTGTCGTTGTTGACACTTGAGTTGTCAAATATTATTGTAATATGTGCACTGACCATTACTTATGACAGTGCTGCATTTTAAGTTGTACTCAATATTATAATAATTTGAATATTTATTGCGCAATAATTAACTGAAACTTTATATGAAACATTGAGCTGAATAATGGCGTTTATTGCGCTTTTTTGCAAAAAAGGTGCATATCTGAACACCGTATTAGATTGGTATCGTCGCAAACTGTATATATTTCTTTGTTTACGTACCCATTCATCAAAAAATAGGGCTTATCGTTGAAGATGATTTTTCGATACAAATTTGGTTCAGTTGTCAGCTGCTCTAGAACTAATTTATCGGTCATAGCTTGCTGTCTATGATCGTTTATCTTCAGTCCAAGGTGATTTGGTAAAATGAATTGAATTGAATTGATATTGTGAAATAAATTGACAGCTGTAGCTTCAACAAGATGGCCGTTTTCAACTGTCAAAGTTGGGCAGACTCCGTTGGAAGACCCTACTTTAAAAAAAAGAAATAATCAAGAAGATACAAATTTTTGATAGAAAAAAAAATAAAAATATTTTTAAATAATTTTTCCAATACCACCATTTGGTAGCATATTGTCGCGAACAAATAAATAAAAATATCAAAACATTTTTTATTAATAAAAATCCAATCTTATCCGCATAATTATATATGCAAGTACTCTTATGTAATGGGCGAAATATAAATTTATTGATCAATTGCAATACAATGTTAGCGCAACTAGCATTTCCTTTCATTTTAATGTCACATCAAATCCTTTAGTTTTCGTTGATACACGAAACTAACACGTGATTATGATTTTCATGTGACCGTCTCGCCAATATGACAATTTTTCTTAAAGCAGATAGACAGACAGACAAATGACAAGAAAATGGTGAAAATTTTCCATTCTCCGATTTTGTATATTTTTTTTTCTTTTTTTTTTTCGATCTAAGAAATGTAGCAGCATAAACGTATGCATTTTCATTCACATGCAACGAAATTGATCATCCCCCACAAATGTGAATTGCTTCAAAAGCGGAAATTTTCCACTTGGCACACAAAAATCTTCATTTTTATGTGAATGCAGTGAAATGCAACAATAAAAATGAAATAACAGGAAAAGAAAAGAAAAGAAAAGAGAAAAGGAAAGAATTTCGTCAGAGAAAAGAACGATAAAAGACAAGATAAGACCTTGGTCTTGAATACTGTTGCCAAAAACACAAAAACGTGAAATGACTGCATTTAAGAAATATTTTTGTTTTTATTTTTTATTTATTTGTGGTTCATGAATATATTTTCTTTTAAATTTGATTGCCTTCAGAAATTTTATTATATTTTTCGTTATTTTAAGTGAGTATTTTTAGTTTTGTATACGACGCCGACGCCGCAATTCACTTCAAAAGGAACGACAGCAAGTCGTAGCACATGTTATAATTAAAATATTCACATGCATTCTTATTAGAAATTGTTGTTTTTATGATTGAAAATATATTTCAACACAACGTTTTATTAGATACACTTGTTGGAGTACCCTATACCACAGCAATAAAATTAAATGAATTGATGCACTAGGTGACGTATATATACGTCAACTTAATAAAATTCACTTTTAGATTAGCTATGCAAAGATCAAAATTTTCTACTTGTTTTCAATTAATTTTATTAGGGGCCTTCACCTCAATAAAATTAAATGAATTGATGCAGTTGCTTACTTACAGTACTAGATGACGTATATATACGTCAACTTAATAAAATTCACTTTTACCTTAGCTATGCAAGAGCAACAGTCTTGACTTGTTCTGATTTTAATTTTAGTAGGGGCCTTCACCTCAAAGTTATCTTATATTCCTTTAAAACGCCAATAAAATGTGCTGACGACTGTCTGACGTAAAGAATAGGTTGAATCACATTTTAAAATTAAATTAGATTGCGATCATTGCGATTAATAAAGTGATTTACTAACTAAATCTAATAATTATCTAAATGGTCTTTACAACGCTTTAGTCAGGATTACAACCCATCTCGTGTATATTAATTTTAGCCATGAGTGGCGGGACCTAGACTTTAAAGTCGATTCCAAAAGACAGATTTTTTTAAGAAATTGTTCATCAAATAAGCGCACATATATTACGTTTTAAAATTTAATGATCCTATAAGAAAAGAACTCGGCAACCGGCCCATGCTACGGTTCTCAAGCAGACGTATATGCAATCAGGGAATGGATCATCTATCTTGACGTATAAGCATTTAAATATCTTCACTGATATTCAAAAACAATTACAGCAATAACATCCACGGATACGCGATCAGGGACTGTTCCGCAATGTAAGAAGGCGATTAATAATAACTCCAGACGTTCTAGTCCACATATTATGTAGGAACTTAGTCACCAGGAAGAGATCGTATTTCGTGAAATAAATATTCTGCCTAATAGAGCCAGAGTACTACAATACTAAGTACTAAGCTTGAATAACCCAAATACTTCTCAGTACCTTGAAAACCAAGCCGGTAAAGTGGGCGGAAATATCCCATTCACCATTGGGGAAGGATTACGAAGATATATTAAAGCGATCACGATGGGAAAGAAAATATGAGTGTTTTAAGACAGTGAATAGGGTGACTTGAGTACCCTAATGACCTTATATGAACGCCTGCACCGTATTGGCGTAGTGCATGGCATGCGGTCAAGACATCGTAGGATATCACACTTTTTATGCCATTGCCTAGTTGCCGCAAACTTGCGATCTCTATATTTTAGAGAAGATGTTATACCCGACAAAACCTGTCTCATAGAAGTCTATTGAAAGAAGCTGAGGTAGTTTGCATAAGGTACAGATCTACTTGTAGAAAAGTATGGCTGGTGAGCACACAACAAGCCTATTTAATAGTTTGAACCTTAAAACCCATTATTGGTCTTCTCTCGTTCAACTTACTTACCTATGTATTCTAAAAGTCTAATAAGAAACGATTCAATTAAAGTTTTTTAAAAACTTTAATATTATATGATTTACTATACGAGATCTCGAAGTTCAAATCTCAGCTGCGCCGTCTTTAAATAAAACAAAAAATATTTCTTTCGACGAACATTTCTTGGTAAATACTTGGCATTAAAAACTTTAAGTCGACGTTTAACTTTAAGTCCTCTACCCATTGATAAAATTAACACACACTAAATAGTTGAAGTAAGAAGCTGCTTGGTATCTACTGTGAGCGTTAAAAGAAACTGTCTACTAATCACCAAATTCAACTTTTATCACTTAAGGAGAGTGCCTGAAAAAATTTTTGACATCTTTTCAAATTTTTTGTAATTTTTTTTTTTTTGTTTCAATTTTAATTTTTAATTTTGTTAAGGAAACAATTTTAAAATAAAAATAACGGTAATTTATTAATGCATATTTTTATTTTTAATATACATTTACTTTTGACGCTCTCTGTATGCATGTGTTAGGCATAAATGGGTTAAGTTCTTAATGAGTTTTAATACTTGTAAAATATGGCTTTGGTATGATATTACTTTCGTGGAAAGGTGATAGAGAAGTTAAGGTTTAGAAGGACATGAAAAATAGGGGAAAAACCTTTAATGCTAGGGGCACTTACATACACACATACATAATTGGTTATTACAGACCTTCAGTCAGGATTACGTTCTAGCTTTCCATGCCACTTATGCTGCGTGTGTTAATTCTGTACATGAGTGGCAGGACCTACAGTTCAAAGTCGATTTCGAACGACGTTTTTAAGAAACTTTGCATGGCAATTTTATTTTTAGTCTCAGAATTTTTGCCAGAAACTACTGCTGAGAGTAGGTAGGTAGGTAGAAGCGGCTGGCTCCTCGATGGGATCATGAGCGGACACACTTAGACCGCATTGTGTGCTTAGAGTAAGTCGACGAAGAAATATTTTTTTTCATATTTCGGTTTAATGTCTGACCTGGGGTTTGAACTAGACTAAGGCGACTGAAAATAGGTTGTAGGAGAGAAAATGAAGTGGTGATGGGCTTAGATTTGAATCTACCTTCCTACAGCCAGAGCGACTGAATAAAATATTTTCTCTGTAATGTAATGGCCTGG
The DNA here is from genome assembly GCA_936449025.2 of Sarcophaga subvicina. NCBI lineage: Eukaryota > Metazoa > Arthropoda > Insecta > Diptera > Sarcophagidae > Sarcophaga > Sarcophaga subvicina. The sequence continues at coordinate 106,406,765 of OW388083.2, read as the reverse complement.
GAGAAACACAAGTACTACGTAAAACTACGTGCTTTTCGGGTTCAAGTCTCTTTATTTTGCAAGACATCAAAGCGTTTTAGTGGTGATAGATCAGTGAAACGCAATTGAAATTGTTTCAGTGGAAGAATTAAATTAAATTAAATTTTATTTGTTATCATTACAATATTGAACCAATTAAGGGTATGCCAGTTGTAGGGCCTTTTTAAAATCTCCTTCATTGAATATTGTTCTAAACAAATATTTTTCTATTCATAAAAAAACAATAAATAAATTGAGTGCACTAACCCAATTGAACTTTGGTAATAAAAGTACAAAAATAAATACTTTTCTATTGTATTTTAAATTGTTTATAAAAAAAACAATAACAACAAACAACAGATTTTTTTATTTTAAATTGAATTGATTTCAAATCTGATTTGTTTTCATAATTAAATTGTATTTAAAAATAAAAAACTTTTTGCTTTGGTGTTCGTTGGTAAATAATAAACAAATTGGCAAGCGGGACAATTTCTATTTATTTAGTATGAAAAATTAAATTAATTTTCATAAACAACAACAACAACCATTACTACTACAACAACAAGAAAAAAATTAAATGAATTTTTTAAATTAAAATGAATAGAGGCCAGGAAATAAAAGGTTTGTTGATTTTTAAAAGAAAATCACATTTAAATGTGAAAAAAGCAACAAAATTTTTATAAAATAAATTGAAAATATTATTAAGGTGGCGCTTTGTATTTTTTCTTTTAATTATGTCTTCCCATACAGTATAAATAAATTAGTTTTTTTTATTTAAATTTTTTATTTTTATTTTAAGAAAATAGAAGATTAACAACGTCAAAGCATTTGTTATACAATTTGTTTTCTTAAGTAATTATTTAAAATTCAAATTCAACTACAACACACAACAATGTGAACAAACAAATTGTGAGAATGCATTATGCAGTCTGTGGTTTTTTGTCAGTTTTTTTTCTATAATAAAGGGTGATTTTTTTTAAAGTTTAGTTGAAGAAATGAATGACATTTAATTTTATGTCGATCCGTATTTGATCATTGGCCATTGTAATGTTATCTTCCAGAATGAATTCTGACTGGGTGGGCCTAGTATTCGAAACACTACACATCAGAGATCAGCAATGAATCGTTTTTTCGCTACTCATAAGCACTCATGAAATTTTGAATATAAATGAGTCAACAATATTGAAATTTAACTATGTACTCTGGTTCATTCGTACTCACTACAACGTTGATTTATAAGTACAGGTTGCAATGAGTATGACGTACAACGTTGACATCAAACTCATACCATTCGAAATATGTTTGATTCATAAGTACATACTCATTTAGATTCATAACTTTAAAAAAATACTTCAAATACTTATAAATTATTCGAGTGACTCGGAATCATTCATCAAAATTTACAGTCTTAGTTGTTGTTGCATTTAAAAAAAAAAAAAGAAAAAAACACATAAGGAAAAAAGACAGTGCAGCAAGCAGAGCAAGCACACAACCATTTAGTGAGTATTTTACTATTCGTACGCGAAACGTACTTATTTTGTAATTCGAGTAATGTTGAGTTATGTATGTAGAGTCGAAATCAACACCCGCCACTCATGTATAAAATTAACGCACACAATATAAGTGGTCTCAGAAGCTAGGTTGTAATCCTGACTGAAAGTTTGTAATGACCAATTACGTACGTACGAGTCGAAATCAACAACATCATACGTATGTTGTTAAGTATGAATATGATGGAGGACTTCAAACTTTGAATATGAGAAGAGGTTCCATGATATTAAAATAAGTATGAATGCATACAAGTATCGGAAATTATGAGTATGATTCGATTCTACTCAGCTTTTTGAATACTCATTGCTGATATCTGCTACACATACAGATAAAAATAAAAATACGGTCTAGTGGATTCAAATTTTATAATTGTGGATGCCAATGAATTGCTATAAAACGTCATAAAATTGGTAGAGTGTTGGCTTAGTAGACATGAGGCCACGGTTCAAACCAAAGATCAGATATCTTCAACTAAACGAAATGTGAAAAAATTTCAGATTTCTGTGTGTAAAATTAAAATGAATATAAAATTGCCATGAAAAGTTTCTCAAAAAAAAATATGGCATTCGGAGTCAACTTTATGCTGTAGGTCCCGCCACTCATGTGTAAAAATTAACGCACACAACATAAGTGGTGTCAGAAACTAGGTAGTAATCTTGACTAAAGGGTCTTAGGTCTTAGGTCTGAGTGGTAGCTCTGATTTCACAAAGCTCACTTGAGCACGCATAGCGGCCCGTTGTGACGCCACGGGTGAACGCAGTCCCTGTACTGACCAAGTTCCACCAAAATCAGGGAAGAGGAAGAAGTTGGTCAGCGCAAGGGCTGCACTGACTAAAGGGTTGTAATAATCAATTATGGCTGCCTTCCAAAACGTTAGTTGCTTTGTGGTTGAACAAAGTATCGTGTTTCATAAAGCCGCTGTACAAAATATATACAATGTATTCTATTTCAAAACGTCATCAATGTGTATTTTTAACGCAGTCAAAAAGCAATCAGGCATAGGATTTATAGTTGATGCATTGTTTGGTTACTTTGCATATCTACATAGTTTGTATACAGTAGTAGAAATGCATACAAACTTTGTATTGATACATTTTGGAAGGCAGCCTATGTTATGTATGTGTGACTGTCAAAAATGTCTAAATCTTTTTATAGAAGCGATGTAACTTTGGTAGTCCGTTAATATTGAAATGACAAACCGTAAGGCCGAGCTATCAGTTCACTTATTCCGTACCGCATTAGGCATAGGATGCTTTGTATTGCTCTCTTGTCCATGGTTTTTTTTTGGTTTTTTTTTTGTTGTGTGGACTCAAATTCAATAAACCTCAAGTGCTTATTGTGTCTTCCTCATAACTTGATGACTTACTGTCAGTTAAAGTTGCAGTTTTCTGGTAAAAGCTCTGAGAGAAAAAAATAAAATTTTCATGAAAAGTTCCTCAAAAAAATCTGTCGTTCAGAGTCGACTTTAAACTGTAGGTCCCGCCACTCATGGATACAATTAATACGCACAACATAAAGTGGTGTGAGAACCTAGATCGTGAACCTGACTGAAGGATTGTAAGGACCAATTAGTCATGCATGTATGAAGTTAAAGTCGAATAATAAAGTTTGACGGGTTCTTTGCGACTCGAGTGGGCATTGGTGAATGCCCTGAATTTTCTTTTGTATTAATTTTGAATTAATCTGTTCAACCAAATAGCAAAAGAGGCACCCTATGCCTCTTTAAATATGTTTATCTTGTATCATATTAGATTTGATTTTAAAAATTTCTTAGCAAAGAGTTCTCTTTTTTTGTGATCATTAAGCTGTCATACGGTCTTGTGTTCAAATATGCATGACCAGGCAGTCATATTTATACGTAAACGTTTGCATAGGTGTCAGACACATACTCATCAGTATGTAGTGAAAAACAAATCCGCTCCAAGGTATAATTTACCTTAGCATACCATGTAGGGTAGAAGCTACACGCAACATACATCGCCTGCATAGATTTAAGAGAAGTGTATGTAGATCGAAATAGTTGCCATAGTTTAGTAGGTATTATGCTGACTTATTAGTTTAGAGCCTGTAGTTCAATCCCTGGTTCTCGTACAGAAGCAAATACGAAAAAATACTTTTTAGGTGACTTCCTCTCAGCAGTCTTTTGGCAAAAACTCTGAGAATAAAATAAAATTACCATGAAAAGTTTCTCAAAAAATCTTTGGTCAGCCCTCAAAGTTATCCTTTGGCTATTTTCAATTAAGAAATGCTCATAATTTTTTCTACCAGACAAGTACAAGGAATCAAATCAATTTTGTCTCATAAAAATACGAATTAATTTCCAAGAACAGTTTTATTTTTAAGAACCCATTTTCATACCTACAGACCATAAATAATTTTCTTTACTCTCTTTCCAGCGACACGGAAACCCTTATCCATCTGCTCAAGGGCTCTTTGGGTTCTGGCATATTGGCTATGCCAATGGCTTTCCTAAATGCCGGTCTATGGTTTGGTCTAGTCGCTACGTTTGTGGTCGGTGCCGTTTGCACGTATTGTGTTCACATCCTGGTCAAATGTGCCCATATACTGTGTCGGAGACGTAAAATACCGATGATGGGTTTTGCTGATGTAGCCGAACAGGCCTTCTTAGATGGTCCCCCTAATTTACAGCGCTGGTCGCGTTTTATACGTTTCATGGTGAATACGTTCTTGGTAATCGATTTAATCGGTTGCTGTTGTATTTACCTGGTATTTGTGGGCACAAATGTTAAACAAGTGGTGGATTTCTATATGGAAGGCAATGAAATGAATATACGTGTATGGATTATCATCGTAACCTGTCCCTTGATCTTCATGTGTTTGGTGAGAAATTTAAAATATTTAACGCCGTTCTCAATGGTTGCCAATTTGTTGATGTTTGTTGGCATTATTATTACGTTCACGTACATATTTACGGGTTTGGCCGAGCCAAGTGAACGTGTTGGCGTTGCCGATTTCACACAATGGCCATTGTTCTTCGGTACGGTCATCTTTGCCTTGGAAGGTATTGGTGTAGTTATGTCCTTGGAGAATGACATGAAAAATCCTGCACATTTTATTGGCTGTCCCTCGGTATTGAACATTGGCATGGGTGTTGTAATTACATTGTATACCCTGGTGGGCTTCTTTGGTTACTTGAAATATGGCGAATTAACTGAGGGCAGTATTACTTTAAATTTACCAGTGGAAGATAAGTAAGTTTGAGTTCAAATACTTTATTTAACTTGGAAATGTATTTTTAATTCGTTTTTTATTGTTGTATTATTTTTTCAGATTGGCTCAATCCGTTAAATTGATGATTGCAATTGCCATATTCTTTACCTTCACGCTGCAGTTCTATGTGCCCACGAGCATTATCTGGAAGGGCATACAACATAAAATCGCTCCTGAGAAACAAAATATGTCCGAATATGGCTTAAGAGTTGTATTGGTGGTAAGTTTTAATTCTTTGGTTGAATAATTAGAAGGGTGGGTCCATAAATCAGTGACAAAAATACAAGTAGTAGGCGTTAAACATAAGCAGGAACCATAAAACACAATACTTAACAGTGAACAAAACAAAATTAACCTTTTGACGGACACTGACGTCTATAGACGTCATAACAAGGTTTTGGGGGGGGACATGACGTGTATACACGTCATAAATTGTTTATCTTGCCAAATAACGGAGATACAGCACGTGTCCCACGGGAAGGCCTCCTAAAATTTTGGTGTCCGTCAACGGGTTAAACATATTTTCCCCCATGGGAGACTCAAAAGCGGACTGAAAAAAAATGATGCAGTAGGATAATATTTAGGACGTAAAAGAAGTCAAAAACTGTAGTCGTGGTTCTAATCCTAGCTAAGGCATCAAAATAAGAAAAAATATTGTTATCGGCGACATCCTCTCCGCAATGTTCTGGCAAAAACTCTTTAAGAGTGAATAAAATTGCTATGTAAACCTTCTCAAAAATCCGTCATTCAGAGACAACGTTAAAATGTAGGTCCCGCCACTCATGAATAAAATTAACATACACAACACTGGTAGCGTCAGAAGCTAGGTTGTAAACCTGACTAAAGTATTGTAATAACCAGTTAGGCAAGTAAGTGAGAAAGTATGAATTTCGCACTCAAAGAACTTAAGGCGCCTTACCCTCGCAGCTTAAGTTAAAGCCGTAGCTTGAGGGCTTATGTACAAATCTCACGTTGTCATCACCGATTCATATGGTCTGCCATTTAACTTCAAAATGCCCCTGTAGTACTAAATTGAACCTTTCTCTTCAATTGGGAGATCTTCTGTACATCATGTAATCTGTACGTAAGGCTATGCTACAAGGAAGTCTGTAAAAACAAGAGCTCGATACACTATAGCCGACTAGCAGCAAACATAGGAACAGGAGCAGTCAGGCCTCAGTTCAAAGCTCAGGTCAGACATATTCATCATCATTTCTTGGGCAACTTCCTCTCAGCAGATTTCTGGCAAAAACTCTGGAAAGTAAATGAAATTGTCATGAAAAATTTTCTCAAATATCGGCTGTTCGCAGTCGACTTTAAACTGTAGGTACCACTACTCATGTAATGGGTGATTTTTTAAGAGCTATAGGAAAATTTAAAAGAAAAAACACATAAAATTTAGAAAAATTCATGAAATCTTTATTTGAATCGATAGTACGGTCCATATAATTTAATGTTTGAAGATGCAAATGTTGACCGCGACTGCGCCTCAAATGGTCCATCCGCTTAGTCCAATTTTGACATACTCTTTCCAACATTTCGGCCGGTATCTCACGAATAAATGCTTCAATGTTGTCTTCCAATGCGGCAATTGAAGCGGGCTTGTCTGTATAGACATGAGCTTCAACATAGCCCCACAAAAAATAGTCTAAAGGCGTTAAATCGCACGACCTAGGCGGCCAATTGACCGGTCCCGAACGTGAAATAAAATGTTCACCGAACTCGCCTCTCAATAAGTCCATTGTTACGCGTGCTGTATGGCATGTGGCAACGTCTTGTTGAAACCACATGTCATGTAAGTCAAGCTCTTGCATTTTGTGCAAAAAAAAGTTGAATATCATCTCACGGTAGCGCTCACCATTCGCAGTTACGTTACGATTCGCAGCATCTTTGAAGAAGTACGGTCCAATGATGCCACCAGCCCATAAACCGCACCAAACTGTGACTTTTTCTGAATGCATTGGTTGCTTTTGCAATGCTTCTGGCTGATCTTCACTCCAAAATCGACAATTCCGCTTATTTACGTATCCATTGAGCCAAAAATGAGCTTCGTTGCTGAACACAATTTTTCGATAAAGAAGTGGATCTTCGGCTAACTTTCCAAGAGCCCATTCATCAAAAATTCTGCGTTGCGGTAGGTCGTTCGGCTTCAATTCTTGCACCAGCTGTATTTTGAAAGGCTTTACACCTAAATCCTTCCGCAAAATTTTCCACGTTGTTGAGTAACAGAGGCTCAATTGCTGCGAACGGCGACGAATCGATAATTGATGGTCATCCTTAACACTGACACCGATACAGCTGCGATGTTTTCTTCAGGTCGCACTCTACGTAAGCGTGTTGGTGGTTTAATGTCCAACAATGTAAATTTGATGCGAAATTTTGTCACAATAGCCCGAATAGCCGCTTCAGTGGGTCGATTAAACTGACCATAAAATGGAAGAAGCGCGCGATGAACTTTCTTAACAAGAGCACGCATTTTGATAATAAAATTCAATGATTTTGCAAGCGTTGTTCGTTTGTAAGACGATTCATGGTTAAATTTGTAGACCAAACTGAAGATGTTTGACAGTGAAACAAAACACGAAACGTACGTGAGCTCTTTAAAGCAGTGTTGCCAAAAAGATAATTGCTAAAAAATCACCCGTTATAAAATTAACACACAGCTTAAGTGATGCGCAGAGGTAGGTTGTAATCCTGACTGAAGGGTTGTAATCACCAGTTATGTACAGCGATGCTACACGAAAGCCTGTAGAAACAAGAGCTTATAGGAATATTTCGATACACTATACCGGTCCAGTAGCAGACATAGCTTATTTAACGCTGAAAAGATCTTCCACACATCTTCCACATCTGCCTATTATTTCTTTGTTTTTGTTTCAGTCTCATAATCCAATTTTTGGGTTAAGACGATAAGATTTTCTGTCATTGATCAGGTCCACACTTTTCATACATTCTACATATTCTGGCATTATAAATACAAATGTTTTCTTTTTTCTCTCTATTTATAGATCGTTTGTGGTGCTATTGCAGTAGCTCTGCCGAATTTGGGTCCCTTCATTTCTCTAATTGGTGCCGTGTGCCTAAGTACATTGGGCATGATTGTGCCATCAATTATTGAATTGGCCGTATATAATGAGGATCCCGGCTATGGACGATTCAAATGGCGATTATGGAAAAATGCTTTGCTAATATGCTTTGGCATTTTAGGCTTTTTCACGGGTACCTATGTCAGTATATTAGAATTCAAGGCTGAATTCAGTAGTAAACATTAATTAAATAAGTTTAAGAAGTATTTTTTCTTTCTGTGTTTGATTTTCTTTCGTTAATATTAATAATTGTAAGAATAAGACAAGAAAAGAAAAACAAAATGTTATATTATAATATATTTATTAAACAATTAATATATTTAATAAAATTAATAAATAAATAAATTTAATTAAAAAAAAGAGCAAAAGAAACTAACATTTAACCATAGACACCCAATAGAAACTAAAGATTATACAGACAGGGATTTAAATACACAAAAATAACTCAATTATATATTAAATTTTAGAAGAAAAGGCCACGAAATTTATTTGTTTTTTAATCTGTAGCTAAAGTTTCTTAGGAAAAATTTTCGAAAAAAAATTATTTTTTAAGAAAAATTTTTAAAAAATTTTCTGTTTTTGTAAAAAATTTAGTTTAGGTTTTTAAAAAGAAAGCTTTATTTAAAATTAAAATACATTTAATTCATTTAAAAAATTTAAAACATGGCAGCTTGTGCTTTGGAAAATAATTTTAAATTTCTTTAGAAAATAAACCACCAGCAAGTGAAGTTGGCTGCAGAACAAAAAAATTCAGTTTTTAAATAGAAATTAAAAACTTTTTAACTTTTTATTAAACAGGCTAAATTTGCTTATTTTATATGGAAAATATTCTTCGGATTTTGATTAAAAAATAAATAAAAACACCAAAATTAAAATTATAAAGAAAATCGATTAAAAATAAATGTTGGCTTGCAAGATTGCCATGTTTGTAGTTTAAAGTTTGTTTTGTTATAAAAATTTTAGTTTAAGGCTTTCATTTCAATTAGAAAAATACTACAAGATTTTCTTTTTATTCCCTTCAAAAACATTTTTTTAATGTCATAAGAAATAACACAAATTAGCCAAAATAAAATATTTTTTTAAAAAAATTTTGGCTAATGGATCGATATACCCCTACTAACCTTTAGTATTAAGAGTATAAATATTTACTAACTCTTAGAGAAACAACAAGGTACCTAACAGGTACCATTTAGTATTAATTAAATGGTACCTTATGTGTAGTAAAAATAAAAAAGTACACAGACTTTTAAAATAGATTTTAATAACCTCCAAAAGCAAACAAAGCCATAAAACTAAAATTTAAGCAGCATATTTAAAAAACCAACCAAAAATTTTACAAAAACTTTAATAAAATTAACAAAAAAATAAATAAAAAAAAAACATAAAAGTATTGAGAAAATTTGTGATTATTTACTAACCCAGCAGAAGGGCCTTAAAGCCTGTAACTAAATTGCAAATTAAAAAAAAATATTTTAAAAAATCCCTTGCGAATGTATAACAAAAAAACCCAAGAAATAAAACTACCAAGTGGCTGTAATTTTTATAAAATTATTTGTTATATTTTAATAAATTAATTTTTAATTTAAATTTTTAATTTTTATTTTTCTAACATAAAAAACAAAAAAAAAATCTAATCTGTTATTATTAACAAAAATTGTTCCTATATTTTACAATTATTTATATAAACAAAATAAAAATAATTGTTAATTATAAGACAACAAAAAAATATTAAATCATTAAAAAAAACAATTCAACTTAACCTAAAAGTATCTCATTTAATTTTCTTTTCATTTTTTATAAACAAAATTTTAGAAAAAAATTAAAAATTAAAATAAAATTTTATATAAGTAACAAGACCCAAATATTAATTGATATTTTAATTTACTTTTTAAATTTAAAACTTTTCATTATAATTTTATTTTCTGGACATACATAACTTCTTACAACTGAAAATCATTTTTCATTTTTAATTTTGTCTTGCCCTGTAATTTAATTTAAATTCATTTTTCTTTTGTAAAAGTTTACAATTTGTATGTATATTTACATTCTTTTGTAAATTTATTTTATAAATAAAATCTTTGAAATTAATTGTAATTTAATGAAATTTAAAATAAATAAAAAGAATTAGTTTAAGATTTAAAAATATTTAATAAAACAAAGAAACAAATAAAATGTTTTATTTATTGAATAACAAGATTTTAGATTGGGGAAACTAATTGATACTTTGATAAATACGACGATTACGCTGTAGTCTACATCTCGAATCAGAGATCAGATTCGCTACTCATAAGCACTCATACAATTTTGAATATAAATGGGTCTACAATATTGGAATTTAACTATGTACTCTGGTTTATTCGCACTCACTACAACGTTGATTTATAAGTACAGGTTGCAATGAGTATGAGTACAATGTTGACATCAAACTCAAACAATTCGAAATATGTTTGATTCATAAGCCAACTCATTTAGATACATAACTTTAGAAAAATACTTCAAATACATATAAATGATTCGAGTCAGTCTTAGTTAATGTTGCATATACGACAAAAGAACATAAGCAACAAAGACAGATCAGCAAGCAGAGTATTTTAGAGTTCGTGCGCGAATCATAAATATTTTATGATTCTTGTAAATGTTGAGTATAAAACTCATGACTCATGTGTAAAATTAACACACACAACATAAGTGGTATGAGAAACGAGGACGTTGTACTGTACTTGTCTTAATTGACAAGTACACGTCCTCTAACCTAACCTAACCTAAATGTTGAGTTATAGGTGTTGTTAAGCATGAATATGATGAGTACTTCAAACTTTGAATATGAGTAGAGGTTCCATGATAATAAAATAAGTATGAATGTGAAAATTAGAAATTATGAGTAAGATTTTTTAAATGCTCATTGCTGATCTCTGGTGTTAACATATTAGACGTGAGGCCTTGGTACAAACCCCAAGCCAGACATGTCGAATAAAACGAAATAGGAACAGAAATTTTTCTTTGAAGATTTGGTCAGACATCAAAACAAAATATTTAAAATTATTTCTTTAGATACGTTCTTTGAGCAGCATTCTGGCAAAAACTCTGAGAGTAAATAAAATTGCCATGAAAAGTTTCTCAATAATCTGTCGTTCAGAGTCGACTTTAAACTGTAAGTCCCGCCACTCACGTATAAAAGTAATGCACACAACATAAGTGGTGTGAGAAGCTACAGTGGTGGCCTTATAATTAGAAACGATGTTTCTTGAACAGAGTTCTCTGGAGTGGCGAATATAAGTTCAATTTGTGCCAATCTGATGGAAAAACATATGCAAGACGTCCTCCAAAAAAAGCCTTTGATCCCCTGCACACTGAGAAAACTGTAAACCAAATTAACAAACATAGATGTTGCTAAGTCGTTTCTAATTATAAGGCCACCACTGTAGGTTGCAATCCTGACGAAAGGGTTGTAATGACCAACTATGTTCTGTATGAAGCAACTCGAGCTTTAAATGATAGATTGTTGCCAACACACAATTGTGGGATAGGGCACTGTCTTCATGTATAAGATATTTCAAGAGCTAATATCAAGTCCATTACTTAGGAGACAGGATTTTATTTTATATCTCCAATAAAATCTTCAGTTTTTACCCAACTTTTTTTCAATATTTTGTCTCTTTCATGAGATATGTCCAGGACATCGAAACAGATTTGTTTGCGGAATAAATTGATTTTTGCACTCAAATCTACTTTTCCGAGTCATTTCCTTAAAGTTTGAAAACATGGAAGTCGATTGGATAAGATTAACAACAAGGGTGGTGAGGATTCGTATAAAAAGTTCGATGTTTGAAAACAGAAAAAAAGCTTAAGACTGAAATTATATTTTATACACAAGATTGAGTTAAATTTAGAAAGTCACCGTCTTATTGGGGTATTTTTATGTGGATACTATTTTTTTGTTTTAAATTCCAACTGCAGGGTATGGTTTAATTACGGCGCTATCGATAAAGGTTATCGATGGAGTAATCTTCATGTACTCAGTTTCTGCTTGTTTTGTATTTCAATCTTTAGCCGTGACGAGAACCAATAAAAATGAATTCGCCTACACTAAACATAGATCGCTGCGATCATCACTATATGATGTAAATCTCGTTTTTATTTTTGGTTTGATCAAGTTTTCTTAATTTGTTCATGTTTTTATATTTTTTCGCTAACATTTTTTATTTTAAAAATGTTATGTGACTAATATTTGGGCAATTGGTGTTTGTGATCAGCCTGTAGTTTTCTGATGATCACTGTGTTGTAGCAAATTTCTGAGCTCCCTAAAACATGTTACAGATTTTATAAATTGTTGTACTGTATTACCATAATAGCGTAGTAATCTATCTGCTTGATGGATACATCATTACCTTTTATCTTATTTCGTTGTATTGAAAAATTGGAAAGAAAAATAATAATGCAATCTACTGGTGAATTTAAGATCTGGAGCTGAAGGGTAAAAGATTCCTTCCCTACGAAAGAATTCAAACAAGATCAGTTTTATGGCCTGAACAAAAACCGATAGTGCTTTGTCAGCCATGGTACCTTGATGAGTAGACTGAGAAAATTGATGCTAGTTTGTATATTTAAAAGCGTTATAATTTGCATACTCTTAGGTTACGAAGGTTTTCTATGCAGGGCCAATATTATTTAAATTCCCTTACAGCTGCCCAATACTATAATTGATGAAGGACACAATAGAATCAAACGTACCTAAAACTGTCTTTAATTTTTGGACAGAAAGGGTAAACTTTTCTAATACATACAGTGCGAATCAAAGCTTGTATAGGAATACGGGTACTTAAAGAATTCCATTTAAGTCAAAATTTTAACGCCATCATTCTTGACGGGTTGATTATAGGTTCCGTCCTACTTGACCACGCGAATATTTTCTTCGTGATTGCTGACGGCGTCATTGTCAGCGGCGTCATTGTTTGCGGCTTCATTATACGCCACATCATACTTGACGGCGCCAATATTTTCGGCGTGATTGTTGACGTCGTCATTGTTAGCGGCGTCGATGTTGGCCGCTTCAGGCTTGCTACTACGTACGTTCTTACGTACGTAATTGGTCATTACAACCCTTCGGTCAGTATTTCGGCTTAGCTTCTCACACTACTTTATGTGGTGTGTGTTTATTTTACACATGAGTGATGGGACCTACAGTTTAAAGACGACTCCAAACGACAGATTTTTAAAAACCTTTTCATGGCAATTTTATTTACTCTCAAAGTTTTTTTTAGAAATCTTTTCTTCTTTCGTTCTGCTGGATATGTCTAACCTGAGGTTTGAACCGTGGTCTTACGTCTAATAAGCCAACATAATACCTAATAGACTACAACGACTACAACTGCTAGGTTTGGATAAATTCAGAGTGAACTTATTGCCTGGTTTTCTTACGGGACATTTAGAGGTTAGGTCGCTGATATACTCTTACTCTTATCTCAATTACTTCTGATTCTTATTGATAATATTTCTTCTCTCAAAAAGCTTGAGTTACTACAAGAGACGTGCGGCGTATTGAATCTCAGATTACGAGCGATAACTATACTTTCGATGTAGTCAAGGAATTTATTTATCTTGGCTCCGCAGTTCCCACCGAAAATAATGTCAGTCTGAAGATCCAGCGCAGAATCACTCTTGCCAACAGGTGCTACTATGGTTTCAATAAGCAATTGAGTAGCAGAGACCTCTCTCGTACGACAAAACTAACACTTTACAAGACGCTCATCCTCCCCGTGTTTCTTTATGACACAGAGGCATGGACCCTTTTAAACACTGATGCAGCAGCCTTGAGAGAAAAGTACTACGTAAGATCTACGTTCCAGTGCGAGTTGGCAATGATTTCCATATCCGATTCAACACTGAGCTGTATGAGCTCCTCAACGACGTAGACGTTGTACAGCGTATTAACATCCAGCGGCTGCGCTGGCTCTGCCAATTCATTCGAATGGAGGAGGGTGCTCCGGCGAGACGGGCATTTGATGCGGAGATCTGCGGAAGTCGGCGATGAGGACGACCTTGTTTACGTTTGAACTACCAAATCGAGGAAGCCCTGTCATTTATTGGTGTGACCAACTGCCGTAAACGCGCAAGAAGTAGAGGCACCTGGAAGGATGTGTTACGGCAGACCGAAATCCGTTAATAGGGTTGCGCTTTGCTACTCTAGAGAATATAAGTAAATGAACTAAAAAGTGTTTCCCGAATATTCAAGTTTCTTAAGGGAAGGAGCCTTTAAGTTCGAATAGCTAAACGGCTAAACAACCTCATCAATCCATGCAGGAAGACATCTTGACGTTTTCCTTGACAGATGCCTGATTTGGCAATTCTAGTTTGAAATGGACTATGCTCACTTAGTGGTTTATTCCATTTATTTCCAAACTTGGAAAATATTCTTTCATTTGCTTAATTTTATATTTTAAACATCTTCAGAGTATAACTTCATTAAATACAAATCGAAACTGTCACATTGTATGTAAATTATTTACGAAATTCTCTCAGAAACGCTAATAAATATCACGGGTCCCAGTATAAAGTAAACAAAACAAAGCGATTGATGCTAAGCAAATTGTTTTTGCAAAAAGATGGTTAATAACTCAGGTATTACACAACAATAAATATGCCTTAAAAGCAATAATAATATGCACATGTTTATCCTCATACATGCATGCACGTCTGTCTGTCTACCTTCTTTCTGATAAGCGTTTATCTTTGGCTACTAAATACTCCTCTGCCATGAGTTCGTTTTGGGGAGGGGAGTTTGGGTGTGTGTGTGTTTGTTTATCGATATTTTACATTTGAAAATTAAATGTGAAACTAATAACAACAATCAGAGAATCAAACAAATCGAAAACAATTATTGAATAACATTTATCACCGACAGCAACAACGCAGATTCATTTGAGCAGCAGCAACAGCAGCAGGAACGGCTTACAATGCAAATAAAGATGCAAACTCAACGATAAATTTAATGAAAAAAAGTATCAACCATCTGTACAGGCACTATCCATCCGATGAAAGACCAATAGATTGTCGAAAAATAAACAAATAAACTAGGAAATCAATAATCAAATAAGCAAACGGAAATCATAGAACATATGCTGCATACATATGTATGTATGTATACACATATGCTAAGAAGCATATAAATTGCATATAATTTAATAAAAGAAATTGCAAGCAAAATAAATTGAATTAAAAGAAAAGGAAATAAAAATGCAACACAGGAAAAAAGTTTGTTTGAATGCGTAGATGAATGCGTTTTATTATTGGTACTGCTGCAGTCTAATGTTCCTATCTATGCTTGGCCGTCAAATAATGTTCTTACGTTCAAAAGGTTAATCAAAAAAGTCATGATTTCTTTGGCATGTCTCTACGCCTCAGTCCTTCATGCATCTCAAGTTGCATTAGAAGCATTCAAGACAATGCTTAGTATTCCGGAAAATGAAAACAAATTTCTTCGACAATTTATCATGAAATTCGGTGTTGAACTGTCTTAGGCACCTCTAGATCATGTTATCATATTGTTACGAAAATGGAAAAATCTAGATACTGGTGGTTTGTTTTTATATCGTTTAACATTAAACTTATAAATAAAAATACAACAACAAACACCAGCATAAAAATTATGGTAAACAAGTAAACAAAAATACAACTACAAACACTACAAAAATAAATGTAAACAAAAAACACAAACATCAACAATGAAACAACGATGTTTACATTTATAGAGTTTTCGAGAAGGAGAAGCAATGAACATTCGCCTTCAAGAACATTCATTAGACTGTTTACTCTGCCATATAAAAGGCAAGGCAAAGCAGCCGAGTGATTTAATGAAGTTCAGTCAGTCCTGTATGAAGATGCGGTTTGTTTGAAGAGAGTAATCGTGGTTTGAAGACCTCCGTTTCTAAGATCTGTTGAATAATTGTCTAGTAATTGTTATTGTTTATGCAAAGAGTGTAAGAGGAATAACAAACAAAGCAATTGTTGTTGTATACATAAAGTTGTAAACAGTGTCACACAGAATTGTGCGAATAATAAAGAATTTTAATTAAAACTAAACACAAATTAATTTTTATTTTATTTGCAATCTACGAACTCATATTTTAAAAGTTTTAAAATGATAAAAATGTAACAATATTTACATACATGATTAGTCATTACATCTCCTCAGTCAGGATTACGAACTAGCTCCTCGGGCCACTTTTTTATGGGTTTTACTTTTAAACATCAATGGCAAGACCTACTGTTTAAATTCAACTCCGAACGACAGATTTGAGGAACTTTTTCATTGCAATTTTATTTACTATCACAGTTTTTGCCAGAAATCTTCTGAGAGGAAGTCGCCGAAGAAATATTTTTCAAATTTCGTTTTGTTGCAGATGTCTGAACTGGGGACTGCACCTCGGCCTCTCATCTAATAAGCCAACAACCTACCTACTAGATTACAGTGGCGACTTCGATCATGATATCGTAGTACTTTATTACTTAGCCACTGAACTGAATATTGAATTGTTCCTAAATATATAACATACGTAATTGGTCATTACAACTCTTCAGTCAAGATTACCTAGCTTCTCACATCACTTGTGTCGTGTGCGTTAATTTTATACATGAGTTGTGGGACCTACAGTTTAAAGGCGAACGACCGATTTTTGAGAAACTTTTCATGGCAATTTTATTTACTTTCAGAAATTTTGCCAGAAAACTGCTGAGAGAAAGTCGCCGAAGATATATTTTTTCATATTTTCATTATGTTGGGGATGTCTGGCCTGGACTGGGTTGAAACCGCGGCCTCATGTTGAATAAGTTAACACACTATTCTTTCATATTTCGTTTTGGTGGAGATGTCTGAAATTCAAGCAAAATTTCCATAACGGAAAATGCTTTCATCTACATTGCAGAAGTAGTTTGTGTATGACGAATAATGTCGTCATACTTAGTTAATAACGAGTTATTACTTGTATTCATATTCCAGCTGCATTATTTTGATCATAATAGACATCAGAAATCAGCAATGAATCGTTTTTCGCTACTCATGAGCACTCATGAAATTTTGAATATAAGTCAACAATATTGAAATTTAACTATGTACTCCGATTCATTCATACTCACTAAAACATGGATTTATAAGTACAGGTTGCAATGAGTATGACGTACAACGTTAATATCAAACTCCTACCATTCGAAACGTGTTTGATTCATAAGCCTACTACTCGTTTAGATTCATAACTTTAGAAAAATACTCTTATAATACTTAGAAATGATTCGAGTGACTCGAAACATTCATCAAAATTTTCAGTCTTAGTTGTTGTTGCATTTGTAAAAAAAAGAGAAAAGACACATAAGCAAAAAAGACAGAGCAGCAAGCATAGCAAATACACATCCATTTAGTGAGTATCTTAGTGTTCGTACGCGAATCATACTTATTTTGTAATTCGTGTATATATGTTGAGTTATGGAGAGTTGAAATCAATAACAGCATACGTGTTGTTAAGTATGAATATGATGGAGGACTTCAAACTTTGAATATGAGTAGAGGTTCCATGATATTGATATGAATGCGTATAGTATCAGAAATTATGAGTATGATTCGATTCTACTGATCTCCGATAGACATGTGAGGATGTATTATTGAAAATATTGCAGTTCACAAGTAAGTTCGTTCAATGGTCATATGGTTCATTGTGTTACCCAGTTTTACCCTTATCAAGATTCATTAATTGCGGATTTGAAAAACTCCGAGCTCCGAATGAAACCGACCAGTTCTTTTAGTGACTCGTTTGCCACCATGCTCATATCTTTAAACGTTCTGTCACCCATAAAACGATAACGTCTGTGTCCTCCACATCATGGCTACTTCTGCAGTAATCGTTTTAGGGCAGACCGAGCTTACAATAACATAAAGAATTTTGATTTCTAAAAGCTTAACATAACTCCACAAAAACAGTATAAAGACGACGAATCGTATAAGATCATGTCATATGATCTTTTCTTTCTCATCTAAAGATGATTCTAGTGATCTCTGATAGACATGTGAGGATATATTAATGAAAACATTGCTTAAAACTTGGTTTGTAAAAAATGTTTGTAGAAGTACTTTACGTATGACGAATAATGTCGTCATACCCAGTTAAGATTGATTTTATTGCCTGCTACACATTCCAGTTGCATTATTTTGAGCAACATTGATTTGTTAGGATCTGTTACTGGAAATATTGCTTAGAATAAGTACTTTGTATATGACGAGATATTTCGTCATACCCATTTAACAAGTTAAGATCGATTTTATTGCCTGGCTATACATTCCAGCGGCATAATTTGCATTAACATTTCATCTGTTACTGAAAATATTGTTTAGAACTTCACTGGTATAGAATGTTGCACATCCAGGACTTAGGAAACATAGTTTGTAACAGTTTAATAATGTTTTAGAAAAACAAACAGTCTTGTTAATAAATATTGACATTTATTATCGAAAAGGATGGCCACATTTAGAAAAGAACCTAAAAAAGAATGATTCTCACGCTGTTTTTTTTCATAATTTTTCAACGATTTATTTGAAAACAAATTTACAAAATCAAATAAACAAAATACGCGCGTATAACACCAACACAATCGTTTACAATATGGGTAGGCACCTCAATAAACATTTGCCATTAGAGATTGGAGATACAAACGATACGTACACAAAACGAAATTACCCTTTCTCCAGATACCATAATCACTCATATGTATATGGACAGACAGTTTTGTTTTTTAAACGAAAATTTCCCCTTTCCATCGTTTCATTTTTCCAGAGTGGAAATAAAAAACAAGACATTCGGTATGCACTTGTAGTTGTTAAACATAAAGCTGCTGGTGTTTTTTGGAAATTGTTAAACAAAACATGAATGGACAGACGGGGTATGAGCAAATGAATCCAGGAATAAATATCGTGTAAGAAAGGATGGATATGGTAGCTACATATCAGCTACATACATAGATGGATGAGTAGATGAACATTTTATATGTATTTTGTATGCATTGTAATGTATAATGTGCCACATAACTTATGTTAGATTTACCATTTAAATATTTATAAACAACACTTGCATTTATTCGCCATGAAAACTTTAATACAAACGCTTCCTTGATGCAAATACTTTCATATTCGCGGTGTAGAGTGTTTTATTCATAAAGTGCTACAACAAGTTAAAGTTATACACTCTCCCACTCGCTATCACTGTTCTTACAGAACTCACAAGGAATTCATTCAGTGAGAACGCTATACATATATGCAGTAGGTAGTGGTCATTACAACCGTTTAGTCAGGACTACAACCTAGCTTCTTACGCCACCCATATTATATAACATACATAATTGGCCATTACATCCCTTCAGTCAGGATTTCGGCCTAGCTTCTCACTCCACTCATGTTGTGCGTGTTAATTCTATCCATGAGTAGCGTGACCTACAGTTTAATGTCAACTCTGAACGACAGATTTTTGAAAAACTTTTCGTGACAATTCTATTTACTCTCAGTATTCTTACCAAAAAATTGCTGAGAGAAAAGTCGTCAAGAAATATTTTTTCTTGCATATTTCGTTTTGTTCGTGTTGTATAAACTGGGGTTTGAGCCACGAACTCACTTCTAATAAGTCAACATTTACCAAATTTTCTTTAACGACATCCTGTATGAAGCTCTCAGCCGATTTTCCATTACAAAAGTTAAGTCAAATAAACATACATATAAACGTATGGCTGCGATGCAACTTTTATTTCATTACACCACTTGGATCTTGTCATTCTGTATGAAATACAACGTCTGACATTTAATCATCTAATCATCAGTCAATCAAGTCAAGCAGTCAATCCTTTTAATGTGGTTTTCAATCAAATTTTTGCAAATTTCTGACAATATCTCAACGGTAGCATAGGCTAGATAAGATTACATTAGCGGGTAGATTGGAGTCCACAGGTAAGTTCGTTTAATGGTAATATGGCTCATTGTGTTACCCAGCATTATCCTTGTCAAGATCTATTAATGGCGGATTGGAACTACTGAAACCGGCCAGTTTCCTTAGTGGAACGTTCGCCACCGTTCTCAGATCTTTAAACGTTCTGTCATCCAAAAACCGATGAAGTCTGTGTTAACACAAAAGATGTTGCACCGACTCCGTTTCCTCCACATCATGGCAGCTTCTGCAGTAATCCTGGTGGGGCAGACCGAGCTTATAATCACTTAACGAATTTTGGTTTACAAAAGCTTGACATAACTCTAAAAAAAAGTATAAAGACGCCGTCCTTATTCACAGGCCAAGAAAATTCAATTAGCGCATGACGGGAACAGTTCTTTCAGAGAAATTTACGAGAAAATACGCCTTATTGCCAACAGTCACCTTTTTCCGTATGCAATGGCTTTCCACAAATACTTTTGTGTTGTTCCAGCTGCATATACGATAGTTTTACTCGTTGACATAAAGAAGAAGTTTGTCAAATCGTTGAAAAGGAAAATGACATTATTTTCGGAAAATCCGCATTGAATGCCAAGTTATTCCTTTACCAATCAGCATATTTACAGCGATGTCAACCTGTTTCATATATATTGCACGAATTGAACTTTATATGGATGGGGGATGCATTCCTTAACAAAAGAAATATTCTCTGGAGTCCACATATTACAATGATGCTGACATCTGACCAGGTCCGTAACTTCGCCAGTCTCTTTAAGTTTCTTTATAATCCTGGCAATTTCTTTCTAATTATCCCATAATGGTCGACTATACAAAGACTTTCTTTACTTGCATTTGAAAAATGCACTGCGACTGCGAAGTCTCCGTATTCTAGTAGGTAGTGTGTTGGCTTATTAGACGTGAGTCCACGGTTCAAACCCCAGCTCAGACATCTCCCACAGAACGTAATAAGAAAAAATATTTCTTCGGCGACTTTCTCTCAAAAGATTTCTGGCAAAAACTCTGAGAGTAAAAAAAAATAACCAAGAAAAGTTTCTCAAAAATCTTTCGTTGGGAGTCGACTTTAAATTGTAGGCCCCTGCCTTTCGTGTAAAAAATTAACACACAACATAAGTCGCGAGAGAAGCTAGGTCGTAACCTTGACTGAAGAATTTTAATGACCAATTATGTGTGTAATGTTCGACTATACAGAGACGTTCTTTTCTCGTTTATGAAAAATACTCTGCCATTGTGCTCAAAATTTTATCAAAAATGTTTTAATGCTCAAATTGCTGCAACCTTTAGTCAAATTCTTCAAGTTTTTTGTAATTTTCTAGTGGTCTGGATGGAGATAAGTTCGCAGTGTTTCTTTCTCCTCATTCTGATTCAAAGTAGAGCTTCAGAATATATTCTGATGCAGCATGTCAATACAGTCGTTGGTTTCCTTCATCAAACTTATCTCGAAGAATACATTGTTTTAAATATCTGACCCGGCAAACATATGTTAAACCACAACGATTTTAACAGTTTATTTGGATATTTTTTAGGTTGTTTTTATTTTCAATTCTTCTGATGTGTTGTTATCAACACATTACACTCTCCTTGATGCCCCCACTTCCTATCTGTTATTTGTAAGAAGAATAAACAAGGAAAAGAATTGCAATAAAAATATTACAAATTTGTTGTTGTTGTTGTTGTTGGCTTTTTAATAAAAATAACATTTCTTTTTTTCATTATTTGTTTGCAGTGATGGACTTGACTAGCTGGCTGACTGACTAACTGTCTGACTGCCTCAATGAGTGAGTGAGTGAAGAAGTGGTAGGCAACTGGTGTATGGAATAGTGTTGGTGGGTGTAAGTTTTTCCCACGCTTAACCCCATATTGAGTTTCATTTTATTTACACGTCTTGTTATTTTTTCTGGATTTTAATTTCATTTCGAAATCCAATTCGTAATTTCATACATGAAATCTGTACTCCTCATGTGTGCTATCTGGTATGGCTGTCTGTATGTCTGTCTGCCAGTACTCACTCTAGTGGGTGCTTAGCGCAATTGGCAAATTTGCAAGTGAGCTGTAGCTGTGCGAGCGAATGTGTTGCAAAATTCGACACACACAAACGCACATACATTCATACGTTGCATGAAATGTTATAAGCACCTGAGTAAATATGTTGTGTTCCTACAACTACTACCGCTTTGGGAACTCCACTTCATTCGCCCATATTATCGCCTGTAAGTGATGAAAGAAGAGATTATTTTATGAGTTTAAAAAAAAACTACTTTTTTATTGAGCTTTGAAAAGATTCTCCAAATTGTAGTGTTTTTTTGCTGTGTAGTACTTACTCTTCGTTTTGTATGTTAAATCTACAACTCGAAGTACATTTGTTTCATAAATCCGTGTGAAAATTTCATTTAATTTTTTTCTTTTTTTTCTTGAGAGTATTTTCGCAATAAAAATGAGAATAAAAATAAAAAGTATTTTTGAATTGAAATATGAATTCTCAGTTATGGGAATTGTAAACAAAAGAATTAAATTGTTGCCATTAAGAAAAGAAGGTCGTCGTTTAATTTTTTATCGATAACAACTTCATTTATAAATTAACAAAATTTGTTTAGAACTCAAAAAATGTTTGTTTAACGATTTTATTGACGGGTTTTTTATTTTTTCAGTGAAAGCGAATAGCATTGTGAACCAAATGATTTGCTTTTAACGACCTTTAGAGATAAAAGCAAACCTATAAACCTTTAATGAGGTTTTCTTAAGAATTCGTGAATGTGATCACATGAAGAATAATTCTTTAAAGTAAAAATGCTTTAAAAGAAAACAAATTTCTTTTTTTATTTGAAAGTACAATCCTTCCGGTTAATAATGGAAAATAATTTCATTCAAATGGCTGCCTCGGCTGGCCATGCAGTAGCCTACACGATCGGTCGAATTTTTAAGCACATTATCAATTGTGTGCAGCTGTATTTCACCAATGGCTTCACGAATATTGTCCTTTAAAGCGTCAATTGTCTCTGGCTTGTCGGCGTAATACTTCTCTTAGACGGCACCCCACAAATAATAGTCCAATGGTGTCAAATCGCAACTCCGAGGTGGCCAAACGACATCAGCTGTGCGGCTGATAATGCGATCTTCAAAAACAGGGCGCAAAACATCGAATGTAGCTTCGGCTGTGCGGCACGTAGCGCCGTCCTGTTGAAACCAAATGTTGCCAATATCCTCCTCTTCAATTTTTGTGAACAAAAATTCGTTCAACATGGTCCGATAATGATCGCCATTGACTGTAAAGGCCACTCCTTGCTCATTTTCGTAGAAAAATGGCCCAATTATGCCTCTGGACCAAAATCCGCAGCAAACAGTGACTCGTATTGGGTGCGTCGGCTTTTCAATGTATACGTGCGGGTTTTCTGTGCCCCAAATGTGACAATTTTGCTTGTTTACATACCCGCCAAGATCAAAATGAGCTTCACTTGAAAAGATGATTTTTGTGCTAAAATCGGCATTTTCTGTTAGTCGATCGCATGCCCACTTAGCGAAGCGAAAACGCATTGGATGGTCAATTGGCTTCAACTCCTGAACCAATTGGACTTTGTATGGCGTCATACCAAGGTCTTTATGCAAAATTCGTCTCAATGATGTCTCCGAAATGTTCAATTGTTGAGAACGACGGTGAATTGATGTTGACGGCGCTTCACGCACACTTTCTGCCACAGCAGCAATATTCTCGGGACTACGCACTATTTTTGGCTTTCCACGCTTTGGTTTATCGATGAGGATGCCAGTTTCTTTCACTTTTTTCACAAGATAACGAATATACGGAGCTGACGGTGATTCTTTTCTTCCAAAATCCGTACGCAATTTTCGCACACATTCTGCAACATTACCATGATTTTCAAAGTAATGTGGCAATTGTTCCCAGCGTTGTTCAAGCGTATACACAACCATATTCGTTCAGCGGAAGGATAAAACTAATTATCTGTCAAATCAGACATGAGCTAAGTGTTACCATTCATGAAATAAGCACTAGTTGAAAAAAGAACGTTAGATGGCGGACCCCATATAATTTGTAATTACTTTGTAGCACAGTCGTGGAGTCATATAGATGCAATGGTTTTGCTTATCAAAATTAGGAATATTCTGAACAGACTGCCCTGACAAATATACGTTACATAGTCAACATTTTTATAAAAATATGTGGAACAAATTAAAAAATAATACTCCTCCAATGTTGTTGTTGAGATTCCCTACTGATTGTTGAGATTTACTGTAATTTTAACTCCTCAAAATTCTGCTTACCCACCATATATTAAGCGTACGCCACTGTCAAAGTCAAATGTAAGGCGAGTGATACTTCCAAGTGGCCACGCAATTTAGTTTTCCATAACGCTATTGGCAGTTTGGTGACAAGCTCGGTCTGCTCCAAGTCTGTCAACAAAATTACAGCATAAGCTGCCATGCACTTCAGGACAAACGTCATCTATTTTTTGTAAAATAACGTCTGAAGATCTGGGCATGCTGGCGAACGGGCCACTAAGGGAACTGGCCGGTTTCTTCCGAAGCTCGGGGTAGTTCAAACCCACCACCGCTAACGGATCATGCCGAAGAGGCTAACCCCACAATGGGTAACGTAACACAATGCGCCATATGGCCACCGAGTGAACTTGCCTGTGAACGGCAAGCTGCTCGCTGACCTAATCTAAACTAGTTTCTCAAATTTCAAAGAATATTTGAAGCTGATGAGTGTGTGGCCATACAGTACTGTGACCATACAGTATTGTACTGATCTCAATTTATATATGAAATACCCATCATGTCAATCTCAGTCCATGTCAGTAGTGATAACCCACAGGCTATTTCAGGGTACTCGGACGTATGCACCAATACTTCTCTCATTGCAGTTGCCCAACAAAAGTTATAATTTACTTAAGAAGAATCTTCGCCTTTCTAGATGTTGTGGGGTATACCCTCCTAAACACCTCTCTTCTCACTGCACAGAAAGGTTTCCACATGGTCTATGAACCAGCGGAGGATGACCCTATTTCACTTGCTTAACTGATTCAACTTTCCCATGCAGCCCCATACTATCCTCTAGTTAACATCTTTCATTGTTGGACTAACTGTCAGGTAATAAAGCTCGGCAATGAGTTAGTGGACATATAGTTACCAGCATATTACGAGTTCAAAACATATAATTCGTTCGTATTCATTCGTGAGTTTGGCATTTCCCATCTGAGTGGCAAAGGAAGAATGAAGAAATTTACCATTGATTTACGAGTATCAAATAACTGAGAGGTCGCGTTGAACTTACTCAGAATTTCAAATGTAGCATGTTTCAGGCAGAGATCTTCTCAATCTTGAAGGCTATCGAGACCATAGCTGGTAGGCCTACATCGGATTCGGAATCTTATATTATCTTCATTGACAGTCAGGCTGCCCTAAGGGCCATTACGTCGGTCTTGTGCAAATCACGGCTCGTATGCGATTGCAAGGAGTCGTTAAGAACTTTTGGACCAGACCGAATCGGCGAATACTCCCGCTAGATTAAGTTCACTTTCTAAGGGCGATGTGATAGTTGATACTGATCCCCCAATCAGACACATCTACCGCCTCATCAATGGATGGGTCAGGGGGGGAAGAGTAGAGGCGTTGGGGGAATATATCGTGTTGTTATGTTTCTAGGTGTCTATGGCCTGCTAAGAACAGGTTGGCTGCTGGGCTTGGATAAGGCCAGCTCAAGGTTAGTTATTGGGTTTATTACGGGGCACTGCGAGATTAGGTCGTTGACAAAATTTGGACTATTGCAGGGTATATTGCGATGGGTAGGAGTTGGAGACTATCGAACACCTTCTCTGTAACTGTCCAGCCCTTAGTAGGTTGAGGTTGAGGACCCTTGGCAGGGGCTTCTTTTAGGATTTGAATTCTTTGTCTGGAGTCGACATAAAGGCTCTCCATAAATTCATTATTAGTTTGAGATGATTGAGAAGTGCTACAGCTTCTCTTGTGTATTTTTTTAGTCTGTGTAATTCGTCTACTTTCCTATACTACGTTCAGATATGAACTTTTATTGAGTTAATATTCGGTTTATTCAGTACAATATTTTAAGTGTTCATCAGCTGCTTATTCAATATTCATTTGACAGCTGGTTGTTTCAACAACATTGTTTTTTTTGATTTTTTTTTTTTGGTTGTCGTTATTGAGATCTGAATTGTCAAATATCAACGGAAAGTATTCGGCTAATTGTAATATACTCACTGAACATACTTATGACAGTGCTGCAATTTAAGTTTTACTCAATATTATAACAATTTGCGAATTTATTGCGCAATAATTAATTGAAACTTTATATGAAATATTGAGCTCAATAGTGGCGTTTATTGCGATTTACGCAATAAAGGTGCACATCTGAACACTGCATATATTCTTCCTTTCCTACTTCCTCTCCTTTTTACCTATCTCTCCTATTATTCTCTCCTCTTTAGGACGTTGTAAAACGGGTCAACTGGACGTACGGACTGTACTTGTCTTCAATTGGCAAGTACATGTCCTCCAACCTAAACCTAAATCTACTCAGAATTAATTTTAAGAACCTTATATCACTTTGGCACTCGCCCTTAAAGTACGTGCCCAAAGGTTAAAAAGATATCAGAATGACTTTTTACGAGAAAGGAAGGACGTAAAATTATGTGATAAACTAAATCGTTTTACTTATAAAAATATAGAAAACGCCAGATCTTAATTTACCTGTTGGAAATATATTCTGAAAAAAATATATTCTGATTACTTAGAATGTCTGTTAATAAAATACAACAAATTATACGTTTTATCCGCTCTGTAGTCGACGTCATTATTATGTTTTATCATTATCGTCATCTTTATCAGGAGGCCAAATAATAATATTGTGTGTCTGCAACAGTGCTTTTACATATTTTACTGCTTTGTTGTTGTTTTTGTTTTTTGTTGTCTTTCTTTAACTATAACGCCCGCGTATTTGTACTCGTAAATTGTAGAGGCAGTCGATTAAAAAGGAAGAAGCAGCCAACGATGTGTCTATGCATTGCTATGTGCACGTATGTACTTGTTTTAATTTTCTTGTAATTCCTCTCACACTCTCTCTCTCTCTCTCTCTCGCTTTTCATTTCGTTTTTTCTTTTTTTATTAAATTTTTGCTTGCTTTGGCTGAAATAATATTGAATTTTTAGTTTCAGTAGGAGTTTTTGCCCTGCAGGATGCAATTGTCTGCTTTTAAGGCTCCCATTCTGACAATAATAAAATCATAAGAACAACAACAACAATAACAACAGTAACAGTAACAGCAAATGCAACATGCAACATCATGTTGGATTTCTTCATAAAGCTGTTTGGTTTGGTAGTTGTTTTCCTAACTTTTGCTTATGCATTCATTCATTCATTTCAGTGGCGATGATGATGATGATGATGACTATGATGGTTGGCACAGCCAGCCAGTACAACTCCTCGTTGCATATGATTTGTTGTTGTTATTGAGTGAGTTCTTTTATTTTATTTATATGACGTCGATATATCGATTTAATGATTTATTACAACAACTATAATGTAAATTGTGTTTTGTACGCGATAATTTTTTCGTTTCAGAAGCTGTTACGTTCAACAATAAAAGTGAAAAAAAAACACAAGAAAAATAAGAAAAGAAAAGAAAACTGAATCACCCAATAATGAGCTGGAGCTACAAGTAGCCAATTTACAAGTTTATGAAGTAAAACAGCAGCACAAAAGAGCGAAAAAAAAGGTTAAGAACTTAACAGATCTCAGGGTTCAGGGTAATTTATGGGATAAGCAAATTAAATTATTTGGTTTTCTTATGCCGCAGAGTTTGAAGGGAAATCTAGCAGAGTGATAATGAAAATATTAAGGCAAAGAGCTTAGAATATAAATGTGAAAAGCGGTAGCTAAAGTAGCCTCAAAGGGTTAAATAAATGTCCTAAGCAAAGTGTTAGATTTGTATATCATTTGGAGGTATAATGGTCTGACATGTAACACAAGAATTCAGAATGATTTTCTACTCATGCTCACTGCATAGGTTTTCGCTGAATGAAGAGAGGCTGGTAGTGTTAATGGACATTATATTTGAATTTATTTCATGCAGGATGATTGTGCCATATTGGTTGTAGATTCACAATACGATCAATTGTTATCAAAAAGGCTATATTTTAGAACACAGATGAGCTTGCACGTTAAATTGACTGAGGGCTGACTAAAGAAGTGACGTTACTTTATGAAATTAGTGCATTTAGGTACCCTGTGGTAGTGAATTCTTCTCGAAAAATCCTCTCCCGTTCAATTCCTACGTAAATACTCATGCCAATCTTAGTCACCGTAGTCTAGCAGGTATTGTGCTGGCTAACAAGATATGTCCTCATCCTTTTCCTTCGTAATTAGTTCGCTTTCATAACTTTTACCAAAAGACTGCTGAGAGATGGTTGCCGAATGAAATGTGTCTTTTTTCATGTTGTTAGAGTTGAGATTTAAACTTAGGGTCCTTATCCTGAGAGTAAATAAAATTGCCATGAAAAGTTTCTCAAAAAATTTGTCGTTCGGAATCGACTTTAAACTGTAGATCTCGCCACTCATGTATAAAATTAACACACACAACATAAGTTGTCTGAGAAGCTACGTTATAATCCTAACTGAAGGGTCTAACGGCGTCAAACGGCAAAATGTGAAATTTTTAGTGCTCACCAAATTTGCCTTTCATGGTTTTGTATGCCTTAGGGAGCGTAGTACCGTTTTGTTAAACCATAAATTATTTAAGTTGAGTTCGTCAATTTTAAACACAAAAAATCCTGAGTACCTTTCTTCACTGACTGTGACATCCATAGTTCACACTCCGCACCAAACCGTGTATCTTTCTGGGTGTATTGTCAGTTGTTGAACTATTTCTCGATGCTCTTCACATCAAATCCTGTAATTCTGTTTGCTGATATATTCAGTGAGTTAAAAATAAGTTTCTTCACTGAAATTCTCACGCAGCACGAATTTCTGTAAAAAGATTTCCAAGCGTTGTTGGTTTATTTGTCTACAAGGTAAAAAATGGCAAATCTTAGTGGAAAATATTGCTTCAATTGAATGTAAAAAGCTTCTTTTGTAGTAAATGTTTTACTCACAAAGTTCTTCTGCATAGATAGGCATCAGTTAGGGCCTAGTTCAACAATAAAGTTGGTTCGTAAGAACTTCTCGAACGAAATTCCGGAACCTGAGACTAGCCACTATTGATATATGCGATCTTGTGCTGTTCTGTGTTTCAGAAACAAAAATTTTCAGCATAGAATGATTGTTGTTTTCTCTTTTTGAGATTGTGATTCATAGTTGGATGTAAGGAGCATGTAACTGGATGCATAAAATTGTCTTTTCATCTGACTTTATTATGATAATGATAGAACGAGTTTATCGATTTTCATCTTATCGGATTATATTGTAAAGTAATGAGTAGAGCCATAACTCAGGACAGTCTACCACGAGTTTAGGCATTCCACAGGTTTAAAGGTCGCATTTAATTACTTACTAAACTGATCGATCTCCTATCAATTATTTAATAATTTTCATGCTGGACATGTTCATTTAAAAGCAATCTTTTTTAATTTTATTTATGATCGCTACGGCTATTGTTGCACGAAGGTGATGGTGGCACAGCAGTAGTCAAATTGCAATGTATAAAGTAAATAAAAAAACCAAGTAGGATACTGCTACCCCATACCACCTATGTATGTATGTCCATATATTATGCGTGTGTGGAAAAACATATTCAAAAAAGAGTAATTGCTACAGAAAAAAAAAACGAAAGAAATTAAAACGTTACACAGTTACAGTTCATAAATCATGATATGCTTAAAGTTAAACAGGAGAAGAAGAAGAAGAAAACAAAAACAAGGCAAATAAAATACTCTTTGAATACTTCAATTATAATCTTTACAACAAATATACTCATAATCTTGTTTATATTAAAACGAAGACACACTGAAAGCAGAGAAGCAATATGCTTGGACTCTATGTATGCAAGACATTCTTGAATGTCTGTGTAACTGCCTACAAATAGCAGGAATCGATATGTATGATACATACTTGCATGTAGAGTGGGGGCTTGAAATGATATCTTTCTTGTTAAGTTTTTTGACATTTTTTCTTGTGTTATTTATCATTTAAAATGCAGGCAAAAAACATTAAAAAAAATACGAAATTCAAAATGACAAAAAAAATACAAAGATATGTACGTATGCTTTACTTTTAATTCATTTTCTTATTCTTGCAATTTCCTTTTGTCTTTGGCAATATAATTTATAGATCAAGCAACAACCAACCGTCAAACCAACTTACCAACCAAGCAAGCAAGCAACCAACCAAGCAACCGACTAACCAACATGTTGCACGATATGCATGAATATTTCTTAAAAATATATTCACTCCTCAGTGGATATTCCATTCGATGTCGCAAAATAAGAAAAAAAATCTCCACAAAATACCTGATTTCCTTTTGATTTATAGCAATAAATACGAGAGTATACGAGTATGTACGCACGCTTGGTGTTAGTCTCCTCAATTCCCACTCTCGTTTGTACTCGTTTTGAGTATGAAAAAAATGCGACAATTATTATGAGTGGGTGGCTAAATGGTGAACTAATCCTTATTATCATACAATCTGAAAATTTATTGAACTCTTTACAGTTTAAGTTGGCATAAATCTTCTTTTTTTCTCTTTTTTTCTTCACTTCAAGTTCCTTCTCTTTTTGTTTTTTTTTTTTTGCTTCTTTATACAATTATTCCTTTGGTCCACAATATTCTTTTGTATTCGAAAGATTGCCAGAAGGAAATCTACCTCTGAGTATTTAAAAGAAGGTTTTTGTTTTCTTTCCCAAAAAAAATTTCTTTTTTCTTTTGCTTTTTTTTCTCCATAATATTGTGCAAAATAGACTCACGCATTTCTTTTACTCTTTTATTGTTCTTGGTTTTCATTTTTATCTTTTATTTTATTTTGTCTATGTAGTCCATTTAAGGTAAATATCCAATATATTCGATACTTCTTTAAGTTCCAACCTTTCTTTGCTACCTGTCCATAATATTTGCATCATATGAAGAGAGATGCAAACAGTGGAAATTTAAAGAATTCATACAGCATTTTGCATTTCGTTTGGTATCGAATAGAAGCCTAAATTATCGAAATACGTGAAGAAAAATAAATTTGAAAGGTTTCTCAAAAATCTGTCGTTCGGAATCGATTTTAAACTGTACGCCCCTCCACTCATGCATAAAATTAACGCACACAACATAAGTGGCATGAGAAGCTAGGTTGTAATATTGACTGAAGAATTGTAACGACCAATTATGTATGTATGTGTAAGCAAAATAAGTTTCCTTTGCTATTCGGACCTAGTTTTGTAAGACAAACGTTTTAAAAAAAAATTTAATTTGTGTTTTACATACAAACTGACGATCGCCGGAAATCGTTTGTCTTACATAGACAGGGTATAAGTATCACACCAGAGGTCAGCAATGAGTATTCAAAACGATGAGTAGATTCGAATCATACTTATAACTTCTGATACTTATACGCATTCATACCTACTTTAATATCATACTCATACTACTCATACTCAAAGTTTGAAATACTAATGCTACTCATACTTAACAATACGCAGGATGTTATTGATTTCGACTCTCCATGACTCATCGTATTCACGAATCACAAAATAAGTATGATTCGCGTACGAACACTACAATAATCACAAGAAGGTTGTGTGTTTGCTCTGATTGCTGTCTTTGTCTTTTTTTGTTTATGTGTCTTTCTTCTTTCTTTGTAAATGCAGCAACAACTAAGACTGCAAATTTAGACTAATGATTCCGAATCACACGAATCATTTATGAGTATTATAAGTATTTTTCTCAATTTGTGAATCTGAATGAGTAGGCGTATGAATCAAACATATTTCGAGTGGTATGAGTTTGATTTCAACGTTGTACTCATACTCATTGCAACTTGTACTTATAAATCAACGTTGTAACGAGTACGAATGAATCAGAGTAGTTGGATTTAAATACTGTTGACTCACTCATACTCAAAATTTCATGAGTACTTATGAGTAGTCCTTATGATGAGTCCAAGAGAAGTAAAACTCCACCATGATTTAATAGGCCATAAGCGAAATGTATTTTTTCATGCCTTATTGACATAAACCTAAGACAACATGGCGGTATTTTGTACACTCCAACCACGTAGCTTTATAGGCAATCTGCATCTCTCTATTTCCTTTTGAATGAATGAATACATACATACATATACACATAATTGGTTATTACAACCATTCAGTCGGTATTACGACCTAGCTTCCTACAACACTTCTGTTGTGGGTGTTTATTTTCTATATGAGTAGCGGGAGCTATAGCTTAATGACGACTCGGAATAACAGATTTTTGAGAAACTCTCAGAGCTTTCGTCAGAAATCTCTTGGAGATGTCTAACCAGGGGGTTTGAAGTGTAGTCTTACATCTAATAAGCCAAGACACTATCCACTAGACTACGGCGAATTCAGAAGAATAATGACTGGAAAAATAGCACCGGTAAAATATTAGGATTTCATGCGTCCAAATGTTTAATGACTTAAGAAGTGTTCAATCATTCTGATGTCCTCTCTCCATGCCCAGCATTCGCTGTATTTGTCGCACTCCAACTATCATCCAGCTCAGATCACTTTTATTCAGAGTTAACATACTCATGGCCTTCTTCATATTTGTCTCGCCCTAAGCTCATCTTCCACCGTCTAGAATACTTATCAGTGTTATCAGGACAGAAGCACTGGAATACCTATTCAAATTCTGCTCATACTTTTTGGGTTCTCTGTGGCCCGAATTGTCGATCTGGTATCCAGAGTAATGCTAATAGTCCTGGTAATTATGCTCGGTATTCTGTCTGATATTTCAGCAGTGTACGCATATAATTCGAGACTCTCTCTCTATTCCTTTCCATTTCACATAAACAAGAGACACTTCATATCGCATTCGCAACTCAATTGGTTGGACAGAAATAGTCCTAGTTAATGTAAATCTCATCTCACCACTTACTGCCAAGCAATACATCTTTTAAGTCCTACGTAGTATGCTGAGCGATGAAAATTCATTTTACATAATGGCCACCTTACTCCAGATATGTACAAGCCAGAGTATTATTCCAGGATCGAGGCCCCATTTAAATCCTATGGCTCTTCAATATATGACTTAACATTTTAGTGTTTTCCTATAGGTTCCGGTCAAGGATAATATCGAATTATTTTACCAGGTTAGTTATTTTGATTTCTTTCTTAAGAGACCCGAGATGTAAAATGTGCGGCTTTTGTTTGAAAGTCGGCGTAGTCTAGTCGCCGTAATCTAGTAGGTAGTGGGTTGCCTTATTAGCCGCAAAAGCCAGGGTTCGAGCCCCAGGCCAGACATCAAAATAAAATACAAAAAGTATTTCTTCGACGACTTCCTCTCAGCAGATTTCTGGCAAAAACTCTGAGAGTAAATAAAATTACCATAAAAAGTTTCCCAAAAATCTGTCGTTCGGAGCCGACTTTAAACTGTAGGTCCCGCCACTCATGTATAAAAGTAACACAAAGTGGTGTGAAGAGCTAGGTCGTAATCCTAACTAAAGCGTTGAAATGACCAATTATGCTGAACGCTGAAAATTCCTATGCAGTGACGTCCAACTTACTCTTGAGACATGCAATTCTGAAGCATCTGAGTATTATTCCAGGATCAAGGTCCCATTTAATATATGAAACAACATCTAAGAGTTTTCTTATAGGTTTCGGTCCAGGATAATACCGAAGTATTAGATATCTTGATTTACTTGCCAGGAAACCGGATTCCTTACTTTAAGCAATTTTTTTCTCCGTGCTTTATCGGGTTTTCCATCAAATCCTCTTGGAAGTGCTTTATTCAGTGCTAATTTTGAAAGCAATTTCCGTTTCTTTACAAAATTAATCTGGATTCTTTCCCCTCGAAAGAGATATGACACCATCCACAAAGTCGATTGCTTCAAGTCCTTCATTGGGCAACAGTCTTAGGAGACTTTGTATCGCAGTAACCAATATAAGAAGTGAATAAGCGATTGGGTCTTTCAGCGTGCGACCAACCTGAAACCTATCTTAAACTTGGATTATGATAGGAGGCTCCTTCAATATCGATGTACACAAAGAAAGAATATAATTTGGTATCGAAGAAGATAGAAGTTGCCGTTGTCTAGTAGGCAGAGTGTTGGCTTATTAAATGTAAGGACACGATTCAAACCCCAGATCAGACATCTCTAAC
Source organism: Sarcophaga subvicina (assembly GCA_936449025.2). Taxonomy (NCBI): domain Eukaryota; kingdom Metazoa; phylum Arthropoda; class Insecta; order Diptera; family Sarcophagidae; genus Sarcophaga; species Sarcophaga subvicina. The sequence continues at coordinate 106,372,612 of OW388083.2, read as the reverse complement.
TGAATGATATATAAAAAAATATTTCTTCGGCGACTTACTCTCAGCAGATTTCTGGCAAAAGCACTGAGAGTAAATAAAATTGTCATGGAAAAGTTTCTCAAAAATCTGTCGTTCGGAGTTTAGAAGTCGAATTAACACACACCACATAAGTTGTATGAGAAACTCGTAGTCGTAATCCTGGCTAAAGAGTTGTAATGACCAAATTATGTATTTATGTACAGTTAGTGTCAAAAGAAACTGTACATTAAAAAAATATATACATTAAAGGATTACCGTTATTTTTATTTTAAAATTGTTTCATTGCCAGTTTTTAAAATTGAAAAAAAATTACAAAAAAATTTCGAATAATTGTCAAATTTTTTCGGGCACTCTCCTTAAGTGGTAAAAGTTAGGTTTGGTGATTATTAGAATTTTATCCTTAGTGTACAGTTTCTATTGATGCTTACTGTATGTACCTAAGAACCTTTCTACACATAGTGAATTACTTTATGCAAGGCTGTTTTCTCCTTCAATATAGGCATGCTGGCCTAATCTCAGTCTCTAATCGGATGCTGTTTATTTCCTCGTGACATCAACTATTCTTAGGGAAACCTTTCTAACTTGGTTTATTCCCAGAACTGTTGCATTTTACTATGCTAAATAAGTTCTAAAATACAATACATTTATATCGTACCATTTCATATCAGTCCCCCTGTATCAACAAACAATTCTATTCACATTATACTTGCGTAGTTAAAATTTTCGGTAGCAGTTGAGTTTTAGTTTCAGTTTCTTTTTTTTCGGGGGATTATAAAGTGTCTTCTTTGCCGTTGGCAAATTTGAAATGTCAAGAAGATATACACACACACATACATGCATACAAATAAAGAAGAAAATTCTGAAATAAAAAGTAAATAAAATTGAATGAAACCGAAACGAATGAAAAGAACAAAACTGAATGTATTGGAATGGCTTGGAAAAATGTTGCAAGTTATCAAAGTGTCTAAAGGAAGTGCATATTTACAAATTGTTATTTGCCATATCAAGCAGTTTTCTACTATAGTTGCCAACACCGATAACAACACACACCCGTACATACACATACACTTATAAACAAAGGTACTCTTATGCAATTGTTGCACATAAATGGCAATATTTGGTAAGGCAACCTAAAACCTAAAAAATTGAAGACAAACACACACACACACTTTTATAAACAATTTTTATATTGCCATTGTCAAGTAATTTGCATTGAAATTTAAATTTTTTTCTTTCAAATAAAAAAAAGTAGAATTAAAATTGCAATAATTGTTGTTATCATGGCGATTAATCGATTAATCGCAGAGACCTACAGGAAACGTCTGATGTGGTTATTCCTTGGCTGCAGAAGAGAATCAATTATGACTGCCTTAAGTTCTCCCATGTATCTGCTGCATTTAGAGAGACGCAGGGACGTCTTATTCCAAAAGCTGGGATGCTATCGATATCCACTATGAATGTTATCGACCTTAAAATATTGGAAAAGATTGCTTAGACTTTCTTGCGCTTGCCAGTAGTGCTTAGAAAGCGGACACTAGTGACAGATCCACTAAAACTGTATTGAGATTTGGTGGAGAATATTGAGAAAGCTGTGGCTTAAAAAATTTACTCACTGGCAACTTTCATTGACGTAGCGGGCGCATTCACTAAAACCCTACAAGACACTCATCCTCCTCGTGCTTCTGCACGGCGCAGCGTCCGCTCCAGCCGTACTGGTGATAGCAGGTATAATCCCTGTGGATCTGCTGGCAGCGAAGCTGATGGGGATTTATAAGGCGAAAGCGGCTAGAAATCACATAACCGGTTACTTCAGGGAAAACACCATTTCAAAATGGCAACAACGATGGAAGGAGGCAGATAGAGGAAGATGGACGGCGAGACTTGTTCCGGACGTAAGGCCATGGATTGGTCGGAAATTTGGAGAGATAAATTACTACGTTACACAGATGCTATCGGGTCACGGATATTTTAGGAAATATCTGCACAGAATGGGCAAGGCCGCCTCCCCTTACTGTCTTTACAAGGAAGGAGAGGTAATTGATGACGCAGAGCCCACTATTTTCGAGTGTGCACGCTGGCAGATCTATCGCTCTGTACTGACTGCGGCAGTTGGAATGATCACAGCCGCTAACATTGTCGGGGTCATGATTGCGATTAGTGGAAATTGGACCTCGGTGGTGAATTACGTAGAGCGCATTCCGAGACGAAAAAAGAGAGATCTCGAGGCTGCAGAACAAGTAAGCATGTCGGCATAAGTGATACTGTCACACGTGCCGGGCGAAACCGAAACGATGATTTAGACGAAAGGAATAGTGGAGGCGCTTAGATGTCTCCTCAACTTTCGATACGCAATCCGGACGCGGATATGAACATGGAGAGGCCAAAGGGCCAACGAACCAAAGGGACTCCACTCCGAAGTAATACCACCGTAGTTCCGGAGTGGGCACAAACAAGTCCACAGGAGACGAGGGGAGATTTAGTGGGTGAGGGACCCACACACGGAGTATGTGACGACTTCCTCTGTGGTGCGGTTAGGTACATTTACCCCTCCTCGGCGTAAAAAAATACTTCTGTTGGCGAGGCTCATATGGCAAGCGAAGAAAATAGAGAAAGCATGTGGTGTATCTCTGGTGCAAAACAAACGTAGGCTAGAACATCACATACTGGCTCTATCGGGCCGTGGTGGAATCAATTTTTGCTGTGATGGACAGTTTGCAAACACCAATGCCACTGCCGTCTGATAGACAGAATTCGCAGGCAGTCAGTAGACTGCCGCAGTCAGTACAGAGCGATAGATCAGTGATCAGTTCTGTACCCCTCCAACCAAAGCATTACTTGCTATAATCAAAATTACTTTCTTAATTGGTCATTACAACCCTTCTTGTTTCTTACACGTCTCATGTTGAGTGGTTAATTTTACCCATGAGTGGCTGTAAGTCCCAGTTTTAATTCCACTTCAAAGAACAAATTTTTGAAAAACTTTTCTTGGCCATTTTATTTACTCCAAGAGTTTTTGCCAGAAATCTGCTGAGAGGAAGTCACCTAAGATATGTTTTTCATATTTCGTTTTATTCGTGTGTTCTGTCCCACAGCCTCACGTCAAATACGCCAACACATTACTTATTAGACTACGGCGACTGCATAGGTTAGGTTAGGTTAGAGGACATGTACTTGTCAATTAAGACAAGTGCAGTACCCGAAAGTCGAATTGACCCATTGTACAACGTCCTAGTTTCTCACACAACTTATGTTGTGTGTGTGTTCATTTTATACATGAGTGGTGGGACCTACAGTTTAAAGTCGACTCCGAATGACAGATTTTTTGAGAAACTTTTTCATGGCAATTTTTAGAGAGTTTTTGCCAGAAATCTGCTGAGAGGAAGTCGCCGAAAAAATACTTTTTGTATTTTGTTTTGATGTCTGGCCTGGGGCTTGAACCCTCGCTTTACGTCTAACAAGCCAACACATTACCTACTAGATTACGGCGACTGCATAAATGCTCAAAATGCTGCTGGTAATTTTAAGTTTTTATTAACAAGTGTATAAGCATTGTGCAAGCCATTGCTATGCTATTATTAACCTTTGTTAACGTTTTTCAATATAATTTTCTACCATAAAATGGCACTCATAATGAGTTCACAATTTGTGTCGCCTGTAATGCCTTGTAAGGCCAATAGTTTCGAATTTTTTTTCCTCCGTTCCAACTAAATTTAAACGGTAACCGTAGGCGCCACGTTTATCACCAAAAAAGGTGGTATAAAAATTAAATACCGACATCATGCTGCATTAATATTAATCGAACAATCACAGGCAAGGCATGGCAGCAAAGGAAAAATTATGAACATTGATGATGACATGTCCAATGATGATACACATTGGATTTGACAAACAGTTACAGGAATAATGTTAATGAATATTTAATCAGGCAACAGAAATCATTCCCCACTCTCTCTCTCTCTATCTCTCACTCACTCTGTAGTATAAATTAAATCCCAATACAAAGAAAATCTCAGACAATAAGTCCAGTAATAGCACTTGCTAGTATATAACCAAGAAATTGAAGATAAAACAACAACAACTAACATTTCAAATCTGTGTCAATAGTGACAACGAGATAATAAATAAGAAAAGCTAAGAATATTAAGAGAAAGAAAAGCAAAAGAAAAAACAACGAAACAAATCTGCAGACATAAGAGATTGAAGGAACGCAACTCTAGAAAAAGAACTGAATGAGTGAGTGGCATAAAGCAAATATTATTTGCTGCGACAAACATCATTCAACGATGATGACGACCCAATGGTTTGTTGCGGTTGGCCCCTTGGTTGGTTTGCTATGTTGTTTGAAACAAACACATGTTAAGGCCACTGTTGACATTACCGTTTACAAGTTTGTGATAAGAATACTTAATTGAATTAAAAGCATTACAATCAGCGCCACCTCTACCACCAAAACCAAGTAGCAGCAGCAACATCATCTAGCAGCATACAACATCTGCTGCATCAGCAGTAACATCATGTTGTTGTCTTCTAATCAAACTGAGAAGACAAACAACAAGACAATGTATTGTTTTTCATTTATTTATACATTTACCAGAGGCCAAGAGAGGTGTTTAACGCCAGCGCTTAATCGTAAAGACCTCATTATTTACACACCAAAATAAAATTGGACTTTCAATATAGCCCTACAGTAAGTATTGCGTCCTTTAGTATGTGATTCTTATTTTTAAATTTAAAGAAAACGAAGTATTTGTCTGAGATATCAGTAAAATTTTTCATGCGTTTGGAAGACTTAATGGTGCCGTTTTGTAGGGAATATTACGAACGTTCTCCTGAAAGAGCGTAACCGAAATGTGGAATATTCCGTGAATCTGGCTCGTACATCAAACTGAATTTAATCAATACATACATAAACATAATTGGTCATTACAACCCTTTAGTCAGGATTACAAGTAGTTTCTCACACCACTTATGTTCTGTGTGTTAATTTTCATACATGAGTGGCGGGACCTACAGTTTAAAGTCGACTCCGAACGACAGATTTTTTGAGGAAGTCGCCGAATTAATGGAGATGTCTGCCTTGGGTTTGAAACGAGGCACTCACGTCTAATAAGCCAACGCAGTACCTACTAGACTAGGTTAGGTTAGGTTAGGTTAGAGGACGTGTACTTGTCATTGTACATCGTCCTAGTTTCTCACATCACTTATGTTGTGTGTGTTAATTTTATACATGAGTGGTAGAACCTACAGTTTAAAGTCGACTCCGAACGGCAGATTTTTGAGAAACTTCTTCGTGGCAATTTTATTTACTCTCAGAGTTTTTGCCAGAAATCTGCTGAGAGAAAGTCGCCGAAGAAATATTTTTTGTATTTTGTCTTGATGTCTGGCCTGGGGCTCGAACCCTGGCTTTACGTCTAATAAGTCAACACACTACCTACTAGACTACGGCGACTTCACCTACTAGACTACGGCGACCATAATTTTATCAATGACTTGATTTAAACTAGGTTTGAATAGTGCTGTGGTTTATGACTCATTTGTATACACCTGCGGCTTAAGGAAAACCCCACAAGAAAGAGTCTGACGATACCAAATCGTACGATCTCCACTTGAAAAACCGTGTTCTCTAATCGCTCATGTATATAGAATATCTAATGCGGTCTGATTTGTGTCAAACGTAGCAGCATTCTATTGAAACTGGAAGGCGTTGTTGTCCAGATCATCTAATTCGAGAGAAAAGAAGTAGAGACACCCGACAGATCTAGCCCAATATGAATATATTATAAAGCAGAATTTGCTTTAAACCTATCAAGATTCATTTAAGGAGCTAAATAGCAGTGATAACAGGACACTGGCCTCAGGAGACAAGGAAAATCTGGTAATATAATGGCTGCTGCAGAAGCTGCAACGAAGAGGGAGAAGAGAAGGGCATAGTACACCTTCTCTGTCATTGTTCGTTGCTTGGGAACTTAAGAAGGAAGTATTCTTGGACACCCAGAATTTAGGCAATGTGAGGAAAATTCTTATCTTTATAGGAGCAGCGGTATAGTTGATAGATGCCAACCAGGAGTTGTAATTATATGGTGGAAAAGGTAATATAGGTGTTACAATGGGACCTTGCAGGACAACAAGTAAACTGTGCCCGGTGAAGCGGCCTCTTACTAATCTATACAAGAACAGATTGCTACCATTATTGGGAGTAGTTTAGTAATATGATGACATCAGGAGAGATTTCCGCTGAACATTGTTGATCATAAGAATGATTTCTCAAAAAGACCTTTGTCTCTGCAATGACTTATTTCATCTGCAAATCTACTGCAGGAAAAAGTAGGCCGTAGTCTAGTAAGTAGTGTGTTGTCTTATTAGAAGAGAGCCTGTGACTCAAACCTCAGCTCAAACATCTCGAATAAAAGGGAATAGGAAACTTCTGCTCAGCAGTCTTCTGACAAAAACCTCTGACAGCAAATAAAATTGTTGCTATGAAAAGTTGCTCAAAAATATGTCGTTCGGCGTCGACTTTAAAGTATAGGCCCCGCCACTCATGTATAAAATTAACACACACAACAGGAGTTGGATTACGACCTAGCAATCCTGACTAAAGTGTTGTAGTGAGCAATAAAGCAAGTTAAGTAAGTATTTTGGCAGGTGACATCAGGAGAGACTTCCGTTGGACAAGTGTTGCTCATATGAATGATTTAGCAAAGGGACTAATCTCTGCAATGCCTTATGACATACACAAGCTTATCGAAATACTCTACAAGGAATACAAAAGCTGGTCCGTAATATGCCATTTCCCGGAATAGAACAGTAAAATAAAAACCATCTGGCAACCAATTCTCAAATAATTCAACAGAGTTGCTTGTCCTACAGAGTCAAATGATTTGTTTTCTATGTGCCACGAATTTCTTAAATAGGTTTTGAAATACAAAATATTTGATAAGGTTTGTGCTTCCTTTTCGGCTAGAAATAGATGCTGTATGTAGCAACTGTAAGTCACCGTTGTTTAGTTGGTAGTGTGTTGTCTCATCAGAGGTGAGGCCTCGTGTCAAACCCCAGGTCAGGCATCAACAAAACGAAAGATAAAAATATTTCTTCGGTAACTTTATGTCAGTAGATTTCTGGCAAAAGCTCTGAGAGTTAATAGAAATTACAATGAAAAGTTTCTCAAAAATGTGTCGCTCAGAATCGACTTTAAACTGTAACTAATCCCGCCGCTCATGTATAAAATTAACAAACACAACATAAGTGGTGTGCAATGAATCGTTTTTCCGCTACTCATAAGCACTCATGAAATTTTAAATACAAGTGAGTCAACAATATTGAAATTTAACTATGTACTCTGATTCATTCATACTCACTACAACGTTGTTCTATAAGTACAGGTTGCAATGAGTATGAGTACAACGTTGACATCAAACTCATACCATTCGAAATATGTTTGATTCATAAGCCACACTCATTCAGATTCATAAATTTAGGAAAATACTCTTATAATACTTATAAATGATTCGAGTGACTCGTATCATTCATAAAAATGTACAGTCTTAGTTGTTGTTGGATTTACAAACAAAGAATTGATTGAAGACTTCACAAGCTTATGGCAAAAACTAACTGTGACAAGGTCGGCTAATAATACCTGGACTATATCGAATGAGGGGATTTAAACCGTGGCCTCACGTCTAATAAGTACACTTTCTATTAGACTACATCACCAACAATATCCAGGTTGGTAGGACTCTTTCGCTTTCTCTTTTCTGTTACCAGTCCATTACTGAACCCTTAATCAAGAGAATAATTACTGCCCCTATTGGTGAGCCTCATATGGCAGGGGAAGTAAACAAATGCACACAGCAAAGTGATGTTCTCTCACCCTTGCTGTTAAATATCGTTATAGAGGGTTTGCTGGAAGAACTGCAGTGGTATGGTTTTAAGAGCAGTGATTATGCAGATGATCTGGCCGTTATGGTAGCACATTTTTATCCGTACACTCTCTCCCTCAAGCATACAACTAAATGGTGCTGATTGTGTGGTTTAATCTCACATTACTTATGTTGTGTATGTTAATTTTAGCCATGAGCGGCGGAATCGAATCATTCATCAAAATTTACAGTCTTAGTTGTTGTAGTATTTACAAAAAAAAGAAAAAGGACACATAAGCAAAAAAGACAGAGCAGAACAAGCAGAATAAGCAGAGCAAACAAACAACCTCTTAGTGAGTATTTTAGTGTTCATACGCAAATCATACTTATTTTGTGATTCGTGTATATGTTGAGTTATAGAGAGTCGAAATCAACAACAACATCATACGTGTTGTTAAGTATGAATGTATGATGGAGTACTTCAAACTTTGAATATGATTAGAGGTTCCATGATATTAAAATAAGTGTGAATGCTTATCCGCCAAATAACTTTTGTTTTTGAAAATGCTTTAAAAAAAATACTGAATATTTTCTCAAATTTATTTTTTTTGTTTGAAAGTACAATCCTTTCGGTTTATAATTGAAAATAATTTCATTCAAATAGCTGCCTCGGCTAGCCATGCAGTAGCCTACACCAGAAGATGCCGATTTTGACATAAAAAATCATCTTTTCAGATGAAGCTCATTTTGATTTTGGCGGGTATGTAAACAAGCAAAATTGTCGCATTTGGGGCACAGAAAACCCGCACGCATACATTGAAAAGCCGACGCACTCAAAACGTGTCACTGTTTGGTGCGGATTTTGGTCCAGAGGCACAATTGGGCCATTTTTTCTTCGAAAATGAGCAAGGAGTGGCCGTTACAGTCAATGGCGATCGTTATCGGGCCATGTTGAACGAATTTTTTGTTCACAAAAATTGAAGAGGAGGATATTGGCAACATTTGGTTTCAACAGGACGGCGCTACGTGTCACACAGCCGAAGCTACACTCGATGTTTTGCACCCTGTTTTTGAAGAACGCATTATCAGCCGCAGAGCTGATGTCGTTTGGCCACCTCGGAGTTACGATTTAACACCGTTGGACTATTATTTGTGGAGTGCCGTCAAAGATAAGTGTTACGCCGACAAGCCAGAGACAATTTACGCTTTAAAGGACAATATTCGTGAAGCCATTGGTGAAATACAGCTGCACACAATCGATAATGTGCTTAAAAATTGGACCGATGGTGTAGTCTACTGCATGGCCAGCCGAGGCTGAAATTTGAATGAAATTATTTTCCATTATTAACCGGAAGGATTGTACTTTCAAATAAAAAAAGAAATTTGAGAAAATATTCAGTAGTTTTTTTTTAAAGAATTTTCAAAAAAAAGTTATTTGGCGGACCCTTTAATTATCAGAAATTATGAGTATGATTCGATTGTGCTCACTCCTGACTGGAGGGTTTTAATGTTTAATTATGTATGTAAGTATTAACTAAGTCTAGTAGAAATTGAAATATTTTTCTAAATAATGGTGAATGCATTTTCTTTACCATTACAAGTCGACTATGACCAAAAAAAAAAACTGCAAAAAGAATCAAACTTTTACGTAAAAATTTGAAAGCCAATCAAATTAAGTCAAATCACATAAAAACGATTTCTAATACAAAATTTGTTTTTTTATTCTCTTGGTTCACTCTTCTGAAATTAATTCAATTAAAATGTTGCATTTTTCATACAACGCAACGCATATAAATCGAAAACAATGGATGGCCGCTACGATTTATTGGCAATTTGTCATTATTTTTGTATTCTTCTTGATGATGCATGCACTTACTAGCACACTCACTAGTCCGTTGCACGCTGTTTGTACAAATTTCCTCAAAAAAAGAAGACGAAAAAGAGGAAAAGATTTCAAAGATTTATTTTTATTGAATGTTTCGATACTGGCATATATTTTTTTATTTCACAATTCCAATCACCTGTGATGTGGCATGCCATTAGCATTATAAAAAGTAAACTTTCTAATGCTTTATTATTAAAACGTTTTGGCTTTTTCTTCTCTGCGATTATTTGTGAATCTATTGTTGAATGTTGAAAGTTACTGCCAAAGCCTGGCGAGTGTGCATCACCAAATAACATCATTATCAGCAGCAGCATCCGCAGCATCATTATCAGCCGCATTACACGTTAAAACATTATGATCAGCTGCGCAAAAAATCCAAGTCGGCCTTTGGTGAGTAGAGACTGAGCCTGAGTTCACTGTGATTGATTAATTGTTTAATTAAGATTCCAAACAGTTCTTTCAATTACAAAGGCGATTAGTCGTCGTCAGTTGTATTAGAAAAATATTGCCTTGTATTGGATTTTGGTGACTGTTTTGAAACTTTGATTTGAAGATTTTCACGCCGGGATCCTGTAGTGTATCTCCACGCATACATATTTTAAATACAGGAAAACAATCATCATTTGCTTTCAATTCAATTGTTATTAGAAGCATAAGTTTAAAAGAGTTTAAGATAAACGTAAAGAACACCTAAATATTCTTCTTTTTAAAAGTTTTTTTATTTTAATATTCCTACTCCCCTTATCTAAAGGCATTTCGTTTCAAATTTCTCAAAACTATTTATCTGGACCCTTTTTCTGAACCAATTAATGAATACTCTTCTGTACATATGTATAAATACATGATTAATATCAAGTAAATATTTTTCTTGCTCTTGTATACCATAATACCAAGCTTATCTTACACTTAAGACGAAAACATTTATACAGGCAAACCAACAATCTTCAAATGTTTTAAATATTCACTCATGTGGAAGGGCATATAAAGTTTGTTTTTTCATATGTTTTCAACAGTAATAAACATATGAAATGAAATTTCGATTTAAATTAAACCAAAGAAATGTGTCTTTAAATACAGCAGCTATCTGCTAAAGAGCTCTGAAGTTTTCTTTTCTAAATTGATTGCTGGTATAAGGTATGCAATTTTGCCAAATTAGTTTTTTTGTTGTGAAGTACAGTCGCAGTGGTCTAGATGGGAGGCTTCGGTTCAAATCCCAGGTCAGGCATCTCCAACTAAATGAAATTTGAAAAAATATTTCTTCGGCGACTTCCTTTCAGCAGAAGTTTCTGGCAAAAACTCTGAGAGAAAATTTCCATGAAAAGTAGGTCAGGAATCTTTCTTTCGGAGTCCACTTTAAACTGTAGGTCCCGCCACTTATGTATAAAATTAACCCACACAATATAAGTGATGTGAGAAACTAGAGTGTAATCCTGACAAAAAGGGTTGTAATGACCAATTATGTATGTATGTATGATTATATACGTAAGATCCACACCGAAGTCGCCATAGTCTACTAGATAGTGTGTTGGCTTATTAGACGTAAAACCAGGGTTCAAGCCCCAGGCCAGACATCAAAACAAAATACAAAAAGTATTCCTTTGGCGACTTCCTCTCAGCAGAAGATTCTGGCAAAAACTCTGAGAGCAAATAAAATTGCCATGAAAAGTAGCCCAAAAATCTATTGTTCGGAGTCCACTTTAAATTGTAGGTCCCACCACTTATGTAGTAAAAATTATACAACATATGCCGAGTGAGTTACCGAAATTATTTCATACATATTTGATGTAACCTTTTAGATTGATGTCCCCTTTAGGAAAGAAATTAGTCCAACTGCCAATATCCACAGTCAATCAATGGTCGCCTTAGTGTACCAGGTAGTGTGTTGGCTTATTATATGTAAGGCCACTGTTCGAATCCCAGGCCAGTTATCGGCGACTACCTCTCAGCAGATTTTTGGCAAAACCTCTAAGAGTAAATAAAAAAATTACATGAAAAAGTTTTTCAAAAATCTATCGTTTGGAGTTGACTTTAAACTGTAGACCTCGCCACCCATGTATAAAATTAACGCACACAACATAAGTGGTGTGAGAAACTATGTTGTAATCCTTACTAAAGGGTTGTAATGATCAGTTATGTACTATGTATGTATACTTCATACACTTATTCCCGTTAGAAATGGAATATTGTTTTATTCATATGGCTGCCGCACCAGGCCTCACAGTACCTCATTCGATCGTAAAAATTTTTATGCATTTTTTTCTAGTGTAGGAGTTCGTATCTCGGCAATGGCATCACAAATGTTGTTGTTTAAACGCTCAATTGTCTCTGGTTTGTCGGCATAACACTTTTCTTTACCAACGCCCCACAGAAAATCGCCTCCAACATTGTCAAATTGCAACCTCTTGACGACCAATACACCATCTCGATTTCGGCTAATTAAACGGCCATCAAACTTACTTACTTACTTAATTGGCCACTAATAACCCGATTAACGGATTTCCGCCTGCCGCAACACATCCTTCCAAGCGCTTCTGCTTCTTGCGCGCCTACGCCAGTTTGGCACACCAACCGATGACAGGGCTTCCCCGATTTGGTCGTCCTCTTCGCCGACTTCCGCAGATCCCCACATTAAATACCGGTCTCGCCGGAGCATCCTCCTCCATTCGAACAACATTACCGAGACAACGCAACTGCTAGATATTAATACGCTGCACAACGTCTATGTCGTTGAGGAGCTCATACAGCTCACTGTTGGATCGTATGCAGAAATCATCGCCAACTCGCACTGGACCGAAGATCTTACGTAGTACTTTTCTCTCGAATACTCTCAAGGTTGCTGCATCAGTGTTTATTAGGGTCTATGTCTTTGAGCCCTAAAGAAGCACGGATAGGATGAGCGTCTTGTAGAGTATTAGTTTTGTTGTACGAGAGAGGTCTCTGCTACTCATTTGTCTATTGAGACCATAGTAGCACCTGTTGGCAAGAGTGATCCTGCGCTTGATCGCCAGACTGACAGACGGCCGTCAAGCGTTTCACGCAATAAACCAATTGTAGCATGAGATATTTGGCAAGTTTCACCATCCTATTGAAACCAAACATTGTTCTTATCAGTACCATGAAAAGTGGGTACAAAAAATGGGCTATCATGGTGGATAGGATAGGCTATCATGGTGTGATAGAAATATCAGGCAATGTGCCTCCGCTCCACAAACCAGACCAAAACATCACTCGTAATTGGTGCATTGGCTTCCGTAAGACCACGTTTGAGTATTCCAAGGCTCAAATATGGCAGTTTTGCTTACTAACGTACCCACCAGGATGAAAACGAGCTTCATCCGAAAATATGTTTTTTTTTTTTGCAAAATCTACATCATCGTACAGTTTCTCGTTGGCCCAATGAATTTCAACGTTGCTCAAGCGTAAAACGATTCATTGCGTTCAATGGGGATAATATTCGGAATTTTGTGACAGAATAGTGTGGCATACATAAGTATTGCCAGATTCGAAATAACCGAAGGTTCAAATTTAAACCGATAGATGACTCATCCGATAGAACATGATTTGAATACAAATTATCCTTTCCCTTCTGCACACAACATAATTTTTAGCAATCAATATTGTTACGAAAATGAAAAATTTAGATGCTGGTGTTTTGCTCTTACATCACTCAACATTAAAATTAGATACAAAAGCTACAAAAATAAAACAATGCAGTAAACAAACCTGTTTACAAATTATCGCACAACAAACAGCAGCATAAAAAAATGGTTAACAAGTAAACAAAAATACACCAACAACACTACAATAATAAATGTAAACAAAGATGTTTACATTCATAGAGATTTCGAGAAGGTGAAGACTGTTTACTCTGACATACAAAAGGCAAGGCAAAGTAGGCGACTGAGTTAGTGAAGTTCAGTCAGTCTTGTGTTAAGACGCGATGTGTTTGAAGATAATAATCGTGGTTTGAAGATCTCCGTTACAAAGATCTGTCGAACAATTGACTAGAAATTGTTTTTGTTTATGCAAAGGGTGTAAACAGAGCAATAACAAACAAAGCAATTGTTGTTGTATACATAAAGTTGTGAACAGTGGCATACATAATTGTACGAATAATAAAGGAATTTTAATTAAAACTAAACACAAATTTATTTTTATTTTATTTGCAATCTTTGATCTCGTATTTTAAACGTTTTAAAAAAATAAAAACGTAACAGTATGAAGGCTTTCTCTAGTAAAAGATTTCTAATTACCTGCCCTTTGCTGTTGATATGAATATGTTTTGTTAACTTTTTTTCCATGCACATTGAAATGATTTTTTGTTTTTGTTTTGTTTTCTTCAATGAAGAAACCGAAAAACAATTCAAAACATTCCAACAACAAGTTGCAAACACTAAGTCAGTCAAAAAGTCACATTTAACTTTATGTGTCACAGGCACAAATACACCAACGAAAAGAACAACAATAATAATAACAACAACACAAACAAAGCACAGAGAGAAAGACCTGCTAAAAAGTCCTAGTTAAGGTTCAAGCATAAATAAATGCAATAATATGCGGCAGAAAAAGGGAAACACATACATACATACATACATATGCATGCATGCATGTGTATGTGTAATAAAAAACGGCAGAAAAGGAAGGTCACTGGCTATACTATACTTAACGTATTTTGTTGCATTTTGGCGTGCAATTATAAAAACCGCCGCCGACAAATGCCGATAAAACTGAGATGCGATGACAAAACCAAAATATATAAAATAACAACAACAACAACAGCAAAGACGTCATCAACAGCATCAGCAACAACAAACAACACACACACCAAAAGAGATGCAATGACAAAAATTACTGAAATGATGCGAGGGAACGTGCGCCCGCTGCTGTTTAATCTTTGCCGACATTTTATTTGCAATCAAAATGTGAAACAAAACTCCAACAAACAAAAAAAACACCGAAAAAATTGGGAAAAAGTCAACAAATGAAACGAAATTTTTTCTTCAAAAGACCGACGAGCAACAACAGAAGCAACAATAAAAAAGCTATTCGTATAACACATACATATGCAAGAAATAGGAACAAAAAAAAGGAAAACAAATTCATGCAATTTATTTATATTGGCAAGGGGAAAAGGTTATTTCCATATACTATATATATGAACTGGATTCAACTGATTCAAAGGCTCTATGAAATAGGTTCAGTTCTTCAAAATGCTCGCGAATGTTTTTTAATACATTGCCTGTCAATGTCTATGAATAAAGGAAGGCGCACACAGCTTTTTTAGCAATTAATGCTGCCAGCAAGAATCGTCCCATTAATACATACATACATAATTCGTCATTACAACCCTTTAGTCAGGATTACAAGCTAGTTTCTCATAGCACTTATGTTGTAAGTTTTAATTTTATATGTATATGAGTGTATTTGCATAGTAACGCATATCGACGCATGTCGACGCATGTCAACGTATGTCGACGTATGTCCATTTTTTAACGTTAAAGTTCGAAAGTAATTGCATAGCAATATATGTCGTTAAATATTGAAGTATGTGGAAGTATTTAACATATAAGTGCTTAAGTATTCGCATAGCGACGCATGTTCACCTTCACCTCCAACATCATAGACACAAACCACAACTAACACATCATCTAACAACAAGTAAAAGAGCTAATTTAGAATTTGAAAATGTAACTCACAATATAACAGCATCACCTACAGTTTAAAGTGGGCTCCGAACGACAGATTTTTTTTAAGAAATTTTTCATTCCAACTTTATTTTACACTCAGATTTTTTGCCGGAAGTTGCCGAAAAAAATAAGTTTCTGTTTTATTTTGTTGGAAATGTCTGACCAGGGGTTTGAACCGAGGCCTCATGATTAATAAGCGAACAGACTACCTACTAGAATACGGCATTCGTTCCACGAATACGTTCTTATTATAATTATCTGTTAACTCTACAAGAATAAATCGTGGGCAGCATACCAGTACCGTCTAAAAATTCATTCGATGAAATATTGGTTCCCTGTTTGCCATTCATTACGTTCTCAAGTAATCGTTCCAGAGATTTTAAGTATTCGGCGTTGAACCCTTTCTGAGGCTCAATACATAAATAAAGCCTTTAATAACTACTTAATGCAAGTTTCAATTCATCATTATCAAATCATCAACTTCAAAATATGGACCTAACATTCCCTAAGCTTACCAAGACCTTTAAGTTTATCTCGTAAGTCCTTGACCCGAAGGTTATACAAGATAATTTCGGCGTTACTTACAACATCCAACTCCAATCTCTCTTACAGGCGAAATACTTAGTGAAACAATACGTTTCTCAATAATTTAAACGAAGCTTAGTTCGGGGAATGTAAATCCAATAGCCTTAAAACACTTGGGATAACATTGTGTTCAAAGTGAATGTGCTTGCAATCTTGAGGCGCTATGTAAAGTTAATGATGGAATGGATCTTCAGAATAGATTACATGGCAAACATTTCATGGAAAAGCAGAGCAAAGAAATGTATCCTTAACCAAGATAATCTAGGATTTGAGATGAATATTTCACAATAAAATTGTCGTATAACTTGATGCCTGGACCAAAACGTATCAACCGATATACAAGAGAATAATTATTGCTGTGTATTATCTGGATTTGTTCAAATGGAGCGGTTCTATTAAAGATAAACTATATGATTCCCCAGCAACCAAACAAAAAATACGACGAAATCTTTATGACCTTATTTACTTGACTGGAGCGTACCGGACCATTCCCATTATCTGTTACAAACCGATTCAGTATTGAAACGATTTTTTGCGTTTAAGATCTAGGAATCTTACAAACATACCTACTTAATTGGTTATTACAACCCTTTAGTCAGGATTACGACCTAGTTTCTCACACCCACTTATGTTGTGTGCGTTAATTTTATACATGAGCGGCGGAACCTACAGTTTAAGGTCAACTACAAACGACAGATTTTGAAGAAACTTTACATGGCAATTTTTTTTTACTCTCAGAGTTTTTGTTTGAAGACTGCTGACAGGAAAACATCGAAATATTTTTTGTTTTGTTGGACATGTCTGCGCCAGGACTTGAACCATGGGCTCTCGTCTTATAAGCCAACACGCTACTTATAGCGTTTTCAATATGAAAACATTTAATTGGAGGCTCCATATCAGGGATCGGCAATGAATCACTTTTTCGCTACTCATAAGCACTCATAAAATTTTGAATATAAATGAGTCAACAATATTGAAATTTAACTACGTACTCGTGATTCATTCGTACTCACAACAACGTTGATTTATAAGTACAGGTTGCAATGTGTATGCGTACAACGTTTACATCAAGCTGATACCATTCGAAATATGTTTGATACATACGCCTCTACTCAGTTAGATTCATAACTTTAGAAAAATAATCTTATAAATTATTCGAGTGACTCGTCAAATCATGCCTCAAAATTTACAGTCTTAGTTGTTGTTGTTGCATTTCCAAAAAAAGAAAAACGACACATAAGCAAATAAGAAGCAGAGCATCAGGCAGAGCAAACACACAACTTTCTAGTGAATACTTTAGTGTTCGTTCTCGAATCATATTAAGTTATGGAGAGTCGAAATCAACAACATCATAATGAGTACTTCAAACTTTGAATATGAGTAGTATGAGTATGACATTAAAATAAGTATGAATGCGTTTAAGTATCAGAAATTATGAGTATGATTCGATTCTACTTGTCTTTTTGAATACTATTTACTGATTTCTGCTCCTTATTAAGATGCCTAGACGATCAAGCACAACGATTTCAATGCTTTTGACGATCGGCCCTCTGAGATACAGTTCACATTTGAGATTAAAATTTTAAATTCGCTTCATTTCACTCGTATGTAAGCCTGGATATCAAAAACTGTTCAATGCGTAGCCATTTCTCTTTGCTTGTGTTTAATTCTCATTGGGTACCAGTTTGCGGACATTACTTTTTCTCTCACTCCTTACAAAATCTAACTTCCTAAATACTTAACTAAAAAATTTTATGTTTAAGCTCCGTGTTTTGTTTTTGTTGTTTGTTGTTGTTTTGGTGAGCAGTAAATGCCGAAATTATATTACAATTTAACTGAATTTGATGTTGCTGCTCTTATAATGATGATGCTGATGCTGATGCTGATGATGAAAATACGGCTGACGACAATGATGTGAAGAATACGACTTGAATTGAAAACAGACCACGCCATGGCCTATAGTTGCAGCTTCTACATCTGTAAGCTTGGCAGCAATAATAGAGTTTAAGTGAAACCAATTCAAGTGCAAGCCTTTTCAAGATCAACTTAAAAATTCAACGAGAAATGAACATAAACTTTGGTTTTCAGTTGTAAGCCGGCGTCGTCATCGTCATGTTCACTGGTGGTGTAATTTGGTAAACAGTAACATGTTGTCTACTACTGAACGACTAGCCGACTACTGTCTATGCAGGCATGACTATGCTATGCTATTGCTATGCTAGTCTAACTGACTGGCTATAAAGTCTAAAACAATTTCTGAGACGCCGCCACAAAACTACTGTCACTTTGATTCTATTGATACTTTACAAGACTATCACCCGTTCGTTTTGATCTTGCATTCGTTCGTTTGTTTGTGTATTTTCTTCGTTTTTAAAATGAATGCACAAATAAAATGTTGACAATGTTTTGACAACTGAAAATCTATTCCAGGCGGTCGTCGAAACGTTTCGTTCAATCCATCCTTAATGCCACTGCCCCGCGCAAGATTACCTGGCTTGCCTGCGCTTGCACACTCTAACGAAAAACTGTTTAACTTTCGAAAGAGTAAAATCGTTGGTGGTGACAGTGTCAATAATATTGAAGTCATTTAAAATTAACAACAACAACAGCCCCGCAACAACAAAAGCAGCATCAGTCAGCCAGCCAACAACACAGTGGACATTTTAGAAAAGTACGAACGAACGAAAGAAAGATGGAAAGATGGAAAGAATATGTCATATTGTCAAATCATTAGATGCAAAAGTAGTCATGATTAACGTGATGATTGTTGCTGTTCAATCTGACCATAATGATGACAAAAGGCAATGGCAGGCAGCATTGCAATCGAAATAATTGTAATAAGACAGGAAAAGGATTTCCAAAGAAATTAATATTTTTTAAAAAGAAAACAGAAGTCAAATATGTTGAGAAATTGAAAAAGTCAGGATTACGGCCTAGCTTCTCACAACACTCATGTTGTGTGTGTTAATTTTTATACATGAGTGGCAGGACCCTCACTTTGAAATCGCCTCCGAGCTACAGATTTTTCAGAAACTTTTCATAGCTATTTTATGTTACTCTCAGAGCTTTTGCCAGAAATCTGCTGAGAGGATATTAGGTTAGGTTAGCGTGATAGCTTTAATTCACCAAAAAGCTCACTTCAGCACGCATAGCGGCCCGTTATGATACCACAGGTGCTGAGAGCAAGTTGCCGAAGAAATATTTTTTCATATTTCGTTCATGTGGAGATGGCTGACCTGGAGTTTGAACCGAGGCCTCACGTCTAATAAGCAAACACACTACCTACTAGACCACGGCGACTTCAATAGTAAACCTTAAATAATAAACAAACAAAAACATTGACTGGCTACCAGAGATCAGCACTGAGTATTCAAAAAGATGAGTAGAATCGAATCATACTCATAATTTCGGATACTTATACGCATTCATACTTATTTTAATATCATGGAACCTCTAATCATATTCAAAATTTGAAGTCCTTGTTGTTGATTTCGACTCTCCATAACTCATCATTTACAAGAATCATAAAATAAGTATGAGTCGCATACGAACACTAAAATACTCACTAGAAGGTTGTGGGTTTTGCTCTGCTTACTTTTTTGCTCTTTTTTCTTTTTTTATAAATGCAATAACAACAACTAAGACTGTAAATTTTGATGCATGATTCGACGAGTTACTGGAATCAATTATGAGTATTATAAGAGTATTTTTCTAAATTTATGAATCTGAATGATTAGGCTTATGAATCAAACATATAATGAATGGTATAAGTTTGATGTCAACGTTGTAAGCATACTCACATACTCACATACTCACACTCATTTCATGAGTGCTTATAAGTAAAGAAAAAACGAATTATTGCTGATCTCTGCTGGGTACTGTTTTATCAAAATAAGTGTTCTGGTCGAGCAACGTTCTCCCGCTTCAAACATTTTACGAGCACCATAATCATTGCTGCTTTCCTTGAGAGTATGCATTAGAATCCGAGACAGTCGATTAAGCGCCACTCACCAGAACTGGGATTTTCTCAGACCACAACTTGACGAATTTTTTGATTCATGACTTTTTCATGCTCTCGTAAAAAATTCAACTGTACCAGGAACTGAAGATAAACTATCATAGACAACGATGAGTATTCTCTGATTTGGGCAGTTGGCAAAAGGGTCTTATTTTCATCGAAAGCGATAAATCCTAAGCGATCAGGCTTATTTCTGGGTACATGAACAAACAAAATTATCGAAATTTGGAAATTCAGTACACATGGGATGCCAAGAGCATATAATGCATGTCATAAATATCACTGTTTGGTGTAAATTTTGTTTTTCGCGGTGTTATTGTTCTAAATTACTTTAAGAACGTTATTGGCCATGCAATCACTGCCAAAGGTGAGCACTTTTTCGGCCTGAATTGAATGATCTGAACACCAACGAAATGGAAGAATGTAAGAACATCTTTACGTGCCACACAGCTCATGCTACATTGGATATTCAGCACTAGCCATTCGAGGGCATGGCCATCTCACATCTCACGTAGGGGTGATGTGAGTTTCCAATGCTTGCCAAAAAGATCACCGTTTGGTGTGGATTTTGTTGTGGTGGCGTTTCGTGCGGTATTTATTTAAGAACACCGTTAAATAGATCATCACCATCAACGGAGAGCACTATAGTTCCTGGATTGCCAACTTTTTTTGGACTGAATTTTATGATCTGGACATTAACGTTGTGGGGTTTTAAAAGAAGAAGAAGAGAAGAAAGAAGGATATTCGACATGAGCGATTTGAGGTCCTGAGTTGCATAAATGGAGGTGATGTGAACCAGCCACCGAGATCGTGCGATTTGACGCCATTAGACATTTTCTTTTGGGTTATTCTCACCAGAAACCACAGCGATTCTCAGAGCGAACATACCTCATATCATCGATCTAAGTCAGCCTGATTTATGCGCGAGACTCATGGACATTTCGAATGCATACATACATAACGTACATAATTGGCCATTACAACCCCTCAGTCAGGATTACGGCCTAGCTTTTCAAATCACACATGTTGTGTGTGTTAATTTTATACATGAGTGGTGGGACCTATAGTTTAAAGTCGACTTCGAACGACAGATTTTTAAGAAACTTTTCATGGCAATTTCTATTTACTACCAGAGTTTTTGCCATTAGACTGCTAGACCTGGAGTTTGAACAGTGGCCTTGCGTCTAATAAGCCAACACATTGCCTACCAGGCTACGGCGACATTTCGAATGCGCTCCACCAATTTTTTCGTGCGCTCTCCTTAGTTGCTCGGGGGCAGAAGATCAGAAGATTGCAGTCGCGTAGTTCGTTCGATTGCAGTCGCCCTAGTCTAGTATCTTAGTGTGTTGCCTTATTAGACGTGAGACAATGGTTCAAACTACTAGGATATGGCGACATTTCGAATGCCCTCTACAAATTTTTTCGTGCTACCTCCTTAGTCGCACTGGGGTAGAATATCAGAAGATTGCAGTCGCGTAGTTCGTTCGATTGCAGTCGTCCTAGTCTAATAGGTAGAGTTTTGTCTTATTAGACGTGAGGCCATGGTTCAAACTTCTAGGCTACTAGTATACGGCGACATTTCGAATGCGCACGGGGTAGAATATCAGAAGATTGCAGTCGCGTAGTTCTTTCGATTGCAGTCTCCCTAGCCTAGTAGGTAGTGTTTTGTCTTATTAGACATGACGCCACGGTTCAAACCCCAGGTCAGACATCTCCAACAAAACGAAATATGAGCAAATATTTCTTCAGCGACTTTTTCTCAGCAGATTCTGGCAAAAACTTTGAGCGTGAATAAAATTGCCATGAAAAAGTTTCTCTAAAAATTTGTCGTTCGAAATCGACTTTAACCCTTTCATGCCCGAATTTTTTGGGCCAGAGCTAAAATTTTTTTAAGGACATGTGTTTGTTAGTCATGGCCTAAATATGAAGTGATATTAAATTCAGAGTCCTATGTATTCTGGTTTTACACGTTTTTAACCAAGCTTGTTTGCAAAAAAAAAATCATTTAAAAAAATTAAAAATTACGGAATTTATGAACAAAAATGTACAATGTTGCCTATAGGCAACATCGGGCATGAAAGGGTTAAACTGCAGATCCCAGCAATCATACATAAAATTAACACACACAACATAAGTGGTGTGAGACGCTAGGTCGTAATGGCCAATTATGTATGTATGCATGTGTGTTGAAAGATTATCCCTACTTTTAGTGAACTTGAAGAACATTGAGGAGGAAATGCCTTTATTGTGCGTGTCTTTGCTAATAAGGCAGCTTGTTTTGATAAGTACCAGTCAGACGTCAGCAATGAGTATTCAAAAAGATGAGTGGAATTGAAATATACTCATAAGTTCTGATACTTATACGTATTCATACTAATTTTAATATCATGGAACCTCTACTCATATTCATACTCATACTTAACAACACATTCCATAACTCAATAACATACACGAATCACAAAATACATAAGTATGAGTTGTATACGAACAATAAAATACTCACTAGGAGGTTGTGTGCTTGCTCTGCTTGCTGCTCTGTCTTTTTCTTTTTTTGTAAATACAATAACAACAACTAAGACTGTAAATTTTGATGAATGATTCGAGTCACTCGATTCATTTATAAGTATTATAAGTTTTTTTCTAAAGTTATGAATCTAAATGAGTATGTACTTATGAATCAAACATATTTCGAATGGTATGAGTTTGATGTCAACGTTGTACGCATACTCAATGCAACCTGTACTTATAAATCAACGTTGTAGTGAGTATGAATGAATCAGAGAACGTAGTTAAATTTCAATATTGTTGACTCACTTATATTCAAAATTTCATGAGCGCTGATGAGTAAAGAAAAAACGATTCATTGCTGATCCCTGGTACTGTTTAACTTACATTGGAAATGATAAGCGGAGGACTCAGAATATTACAACTAGATTAGCCATGAATGCAATCAAGCTTGTTCTAAAGATACCTTGAACTAATTTTACTTGTTATATGAAGTTTATGAAGTCGCCGCGGTCTAGTTGGCTTATTAGTCGAAAAGCCAGGGTTCGAGCCCCAGGCCAGGCATCAAAATAAAACACAAAAAGTATTTCTTCGGCGACTTCCTCTCAGCAGATTTCTGGCAAAAACTCTGAAGAATAAATAAAATTCCCATGAAAAGTTTCTCAAAAATCTGTCGTTCGGAGTCGACTTTAAACTGTAGGTCCCGCCACTCATGTATAAAATTAACACACACAACATAAGTGGTGTGAGAAACTAGGTCGTAATCCTGACTGAAGGGTTGTAATGACCAATTATGTATGTATGTATATTAAGTTTATTCCTGAAAAACGTCTTCCATGTAAAGAATACTTAACTATTTGTTCTTCTCAAATTTCTTTTTAATCAAATTGTAATCAAACCTCTGCTAATAAGGCAACAGGCAGCAGGCAGGCATTTAATAATAAAAAAAATAAAAGAAAATCCAATAAAACTTTTCTTAAATTTTCAACTGATTTATCTTCAAATGATTGCAGCAATAAAACAGTCGTCATTCATTGGAAACGTAGAACGTATGAATGTACACGTAACTAAGCACACCACAAAAAATAGAAGAGGAAACTGACTGACTGACTGACTGACTGATGCAAACACAATTTACATGCAAAAATTCTAATGTTTGGTAACGTAACATACATACGTACACTCTCTCTACTCAACTCACTTTGAAAATTCACTTGTTGATGATGGTTAAAAATCACAGCATGAGGCCAAATTATTTTGTTGCAAACAACAGTAACAACCATCAACTGGTCAACCACAATGTTAAGCTGCTCTAACAAGCTGCTCAAAAAACAACAACAACGACGAAATGGGGAATGGAAATGGAAATCTGCTAAGAAGACAGAAACAATTGATTCCAAAGCTAAAGAGAAACAAATCGTAGTCTTGTACAAGATCAGAATGAACAACAAATCAAGGAAACACACACAAATTATATACACATACGACTGTATAACCGTTCAAACCATCCAAACCGTCCGTCTACTGAAGATCAGTACAGTGATGATGATGATAATGACGATGGTGATGATGAGAATATTTCAAATAATTTTCATACAAGACCAGTGACTGGTGATGATCACGATAATGAAAATTATGCTACGAATTATACAAAGTTTTTCCTTCATTTCCTCTTCTTCTTACTCATATTTTTTGGCAGTTAAATTTTGTGTGTTTTCTCCTTAATACTTGGTGTCTGACTATGTAATGCCTTTGACTAAAAGCGTTAAAACATGGTGTTGACCATGCTGTAGCAAGTTGGCCATAATGTGATTTGTTTTTATGGTCAAATGCTTAGATCGATTAGGTGATTTAACAAGCGTTTAACCTTTTGAACTTTAAGTTAAAGCTAAGATTTTTAGTGGTGTTTAGGTGGTGGTGGTGGTGGTATTTTAAGTGTTGAGTGGCATTCAACAAGTGCAGCCAGGCAATTGTGGACACACTGGGTATGAATATGGAAACAAGTCTCCTGCTCATATATGGCAAGTAAAAAAATGTTTTCCATACAGTGTAATCACTGGAAATCATATGAAAACTTATTTAAATTTAAATTTTTTTAAATTTAATTTTGGATTTGCATAAATAACTTGCTTATGGAATGTTTATTTTATTTTTTGGAATGTTTATTTTAAAGGACAATCTGTCGGAGATTTTTTTACTTTACATTTCTAAAGGATCCGCCATGTAACGTTTTTTTTTCCAACTAGTACTTATTTTGTGAATGGTAACACTTAGCTCATGTCTGATTTGACAGATAATTAGTTTTAACCTTCCGCTGAACGAATATGGTTGTTTATACGCTTGAACAACGCTGGGAAATATTGCGACATTAATTTGAAAGTCATGGTAATGTTGCAGAATGTGTGCGAAAACGTATTTTGGAAAAAGAGAAGCACCGTCAGCTCCATATGTTCGTAATCTTGTGAAAAAAGTGAAAGAAATTGGCATCCTCATCGATAAACCAAAGCGTGAAAAGCCAAAAACACCGAGCCGTACACCCGAGAATATTGCTGCTGTGGCAGAAAGTATACGTGAAGCGCCATCAACATCAATTCACCGTCGTTTTCAACAATTGAACATTTCGGAGACATCATTGAGACGAATTTTACATAAAGACCCTGGTATTACGCCATACAAAGTCCAATTGGTTGAGGAGTTGAAGCCAATTGACCATCCAATGCGTTTTCGCTTCGCTAAGTGGGCCTGCGATCGACTTACAGAAGATGCCGATCATCTTTTCAGATGAAGCTCATTTTGATTTTGGCGGGTATGTAAACAAGCAAAATTGTCGCATTTGGGGCGACTTACCCAAAACGTGTCACTGTTTGGTGCGGATTTTGGTCCAGAGGCATAATTGGGCCATTTTTCTTCGAAAATGAGCAAGGACTGGCCGTTACAGTGAATAGTAATCGTTATCGGGCCATTTTGAACGAATTTTTGTTCACAAAAATTCGAAAGGTGGATATTGGCAACATTTGGTTTCACACACACACACACAGCCGAAGCTACACTCGATGTTTTACCTAACGGATGAAGGAGAGCAGGAATACGTAGTGACGGCGGGTGTCCCGCAGGGCTCTGTACTTGCGCCACTACTATGGAACATTATGTACGATGGAGTACTTCAATTGCGATTGCCGAACGGGACTACAATTGTGGGCTTTGCAGATGACATAGCCATAGTCTCGGTAGCTAAGACGGTAAGGGAAATAGAGGAGAAAACGAACACAGCGATTCGAAAGGTTGGAGCATGGCTGGATGAAGCAGGTTTGAAACTTGCTGCGCATAAAACAGAGGCCGTCTTGATAAGCGGTCGGAAGATAGTGGAGAAGATGGAAGTGACCGTTGGAGGCACAAGGATCGAATCGAAGAGGGCGATAAAATACCTGGGAGTGATTATCGACGACAGGTTGAACTTTAAGGAGCACGTGAAATACATCGGCGAAAAAGCATCTGTAACACAGGGAGCACTGGCGAGGATGATGCCAAATATTGGAGGACCAGGTCCATTCAAAAGGAGGATAATTTCGGCGGTAATAACGTCGATAATGCTGTATGCTTGCCCAATATGGTCGGAGGCACTCTCCGTGGGGACGACAAGGAGGATACTGTCCTCGGTGTATCGTCTAAGCGCGATTAGACGGATAAGTGGCTTCAGGACAGTGTCTGATGAAGCGGTATTGGTGTTGGCAAAGACAATACCAATAGATATATTGGCGGATGAGATGAGGAGGATATACCTTCGCCGTCTCGAGCACCCGGGACGAATAGCAGCTATAAAAGCGGAGGAACGAAGGACTTTCATGCACAAATGGCAGTCACGATGGGAAAGCAGTTTAAAGGGAAGATGGACATTTCGCCTTATCCCTGATGTAACCCTTTGGATGAATAACAAACATTGCGAGCTGAACTACTACGTGACTCAGTTCCTAACTGGTCATGGGTGCTTCAGGAAGTACCTGCACAGATTTGGTCATGACACTTCTCCTATATGTCCAAACTGTGTAGATGAGGAGGAAGATGCGGAGCATATTCTTACATGCTGTCCCAGATTTAGATGGCCGGGAGAAACGAATTTGGAACCAAACCGGCTAATGGAAGAGCTGTTGAACTGTAGGATTTTATGGAGTCAATATAGCCAGAGAATGGCTGAAGTTTTGATAGTACTCCGAAGACTGGAGGAACGGAGGCGAAATTTGAATTGAAGTGATAAAGCTTTCCAGCTAACCAGCCCTCCGCGAAGTAATACCTTACGGCAGTCCCGCGGGGGGAGAGTGGTTGAAGTGTGTAGGGGGTGGGTTTAGTACGTAGGCACCAGCGATGGTGAATCGTGCACTCTTTTGTTGGAACAAAAGTGTCTTTCGAAGATTCCCACCTCCGGCTCAAGACAAAAAAAAAAACACTCGATGTTTTGCGCCCTGTTTTTGACGATCGCATTATCAGTTGGACTATTATTTGTGGGGTGCCGTCAAAGATAAGTGTTACGCCGACAAGCCAGAGACAATTGACGGTTTAAAGGACAATATTCGTGAAGCCATTGATGAAATACAGCTGCACACAATCGATAATGTGCTTAAAAATTGGACTGATCGTGTAGGCTACTGCATGGCCAGCCGAGGCAGCCATTTGAATGAAATTATTTTTCATTATTAACCGGAAGGATTGTACTTTCAAATAAAAAAAGAAGTTTGAGAAAATATTCAGTAGTTTTTTTTTAAAGCATTTTCAAAAAAAAGTTATTTGGCGGACCCTTTACATATTGTTACGAAAAGGAAAAATCCAAATACATATGTACATCGTTTAACATTAAAATTAGAAACAAAAGCTACAAAAACAAAGCAGTGCAGTAAATAAATCTGTTTACAAATGATCACACTGCATAATATAACAATAAACACCAGCATAAAAAACTAGCAAACAAGTAAACAAAAATACAACAACAAACACTACAAGAATAAATGTAAACAAAGTACACAAACAACAATAATGAAACAATGATGTTTACATTTATAGAGATCTCTGAAGAACATTCATCAGACTGTTTATGCTGCCAAATAAAAGGCAACACAAAGCAGACAAGTCGATCAGTAAAAGTTCAGTCAGTCTTGTGTGAACACGCCGTGTGTTTGTAGCAAGTAATCGTGGTTTGAAGATCTCCGTTACAAAGATCTGTCGAAGAATTGTCTAGTAATTGTTATTGTTTATGCAAAGCGTGTAAACAAAGGATTAACAAAAGAAAGCAATTGTTGTTGTTTACACCAAGTTGTGAACAGTGGCACACAGAATTGTGCAAATAATATAAAATTTTAATTAAAACTAAACACAGATTTATTTTTATTTCATTTGCAGTCTACGAGCTCATATTTAAAACGTTAAAAAGAGATAAAAACGTAACAATATATGAAATCGCCGTAGTCTAGTAGGTAGTGTATTGGCTTATTAGACGTAAAGCCAGGGTTCGAATCCCAGGCCAGATATCAAAACAAAACAGATATCAAAACAAGACTTCCTCTCAGCAGATTTCTGGCAAAAACTCTGAGAGTAAATGCAAATTGCCATGAAAAGTTTCTCAAAAAGCTTTCGTTCGGAGTCGACTTTAAACTGCAGGCCCCACCAGTAGGTCGTACATGACATCTTCTTTAATTATAAATAACAACGAATGGAGTCCTTTGCCCTGCTAAGGAGTATCTATCAGGACAATACCTCTTAAAAGCGGCTTGTGTGCCTATGTTAAATCAGGGTGTTTTTTAATCATTTCCAATTATCTGAAACTTATGTTGCAAATAGCAGTTATACAGAGAAGAATAACAGGTTGAGGTCAACACCAAAGATCAACAATTGTTTTTTTCGCTACTCATAAGCAATCATGAAATTTTGAATATAAGTTCGTCGACAATATTAAAATTTAACCACTCGTGATTCATTCATACTCACTACAACGTTGATTTATAATTACAGGTTGCAATGAGTATGCGTACAACATTGACATCAAACTCATACCATTCGAAATATGTTTGATTCACAAGCCTACTCATTTAGATGAATAATTTTAGCAAAATTTTTTTGTCAGAAATCTGATGAGAGCAAGTCGTCGAAGAAATACTTTTTATATTTCGTTTTGATGTCTGGCCTGGGGCTCGAACCCTGTCTTTACGTCTAATAAGCCAACACTCTACCTACTAGACTACGGCGACTTTTCATATTACAATTCAATAATTATGCTTATCAGGGCCATAGTGCAGCATTCAAAACATAGAGAGAATGTTTGTAAAAATAAAAAAAAAATAAAAATGAAGTTTAGTTTTCATTTTTTTTCACAGATGATCATGTTTAGCACGTGTTAGCTGGCTATGTTGGATGGTTAGTTGGCTAGTTAGCTGGCTGGCTGGCTGATTGTAATGATTGTTGCTAGTAAAATAAGAGTTGCATTCACGTTTGATAAGTAACTTTCCAAAAACGTGCATTCAAACGAATGAAGCGTACAAAAGAGTGCATTTTTGTCATGCCACATGACAACTTCAACAGCCATTGGTAACTTTATAAACAAAACTAAGCTAATAATAAATAAATGATAAATAAGTTGCTAATAATTCCCAAGAAAATCGCGGAAAAAATAATACTCAATTGCCTGTTTTGTTTCGATCATAAATTACTTATGTTTTCCTATGTTTTTGCGATGTATTCATATGGTTTTTATTGTTTTTATTGTTATTGTTATTGCATCAGAGGCAATAGATCATCTTTTTTGTTGTATTGTGTTGGTGTTTTTTTCCAACGCAATTGATTGTAGTAGGATGGCTGGCTGGCCGGTTGTCACAATCGACCAAATTTGTTTGTTATTTTTATTGACAAGTTTTCCTGTGCGTTTTTTTTTTTTGTCTTCTCTGTGCTGCTTTGTTTTGTTGTTGTTTTTGTGTAAATGATCACCAATATCATATTACAATTGCTTTTTTTCAAACTCATTTCCCTTAGCGATTTTGCATGTAGATCGCGTAGCTAATTAAACGATTATTTACCATTTGTAGAGCGTTTGTTTTATCGTAGCCAACAACCACCATATACCAATGAGAGGCAGCAAAAAGCCTATGCTGGACACTCATGTTAAAGTTGGAAATGTTTGTGTATGTGTATGTGCGTGTGTTGGCTTTTATTCCCCATGGCACATGCCAAGAGTGGTTGTATTGCCGTAATGATCTCCTGGTTTTTTCTTTTTTTCGTTCTTATTCTTCTGCACAATTCTTAAGTTTTTATTTCGTAATGCAGCCACAAACCAAACAATTGTTGGCCTGTTTAAGCAGTTGGCCGGCCATAATGCTGTAAACGCGTATTTAGTTGGCTTACGTGCGGATTTGTTGCTATTATTGTTGGTAGAGTGATGGAGAAATTAAGTTCAATTAATAAAAATGTTCTTGAAATCTTTAAAATTTTTATATCTTAATAGAGCAGCAACAGCAACAACAACAGCAGCAGCAATGAATTTCGTAACTAATTGTTAATACAACAACATGTCAGTTCTCATCTTTAAGCCATATTTGACGGCGAGGATTACTTAATAGGAATTAAAACGTTTTCTTTCTTCCATTTTTATATGTGTGCCTTTGAGACTGACATGAAATAAATCTTTTAAATGGGTGTGGCAGCTTATACTACAAGTTCTCAGAAATTTTTAGTTTGACTACTGAATTCCTAGACACAAGAAATGAATTCTTAATTACGCCTACAAATAATGTTTTTTGTGAATTCCATGCTTATCAAACCATTAAATAAAATTAAACACCATAAACAAATTTGATTAATTACAACCAAATTTCTATACAAAAGTATAAGATCCTTAGGCTTCAATATTTTCAACTAGCATAGGCAATGTGTGGTGTTTTACGTCTTAAAATACAATCCATTATATTGCCATGGCCTTATAAGCACAATATATCCATTTTACCATAACAGAATTACATCTGCTTAGCATACGTTAACACAATTTTATTTATATTCGCCTTATTGACAGATGCGGACCAGAGATCAGCAATGAATCATTTTTTCTTTACTCATAAGCCCTCATGAAATTTTGAATATAAGCGAGTCAACAATATTGAAATTTAACTATGCACTCTGATTCATTCAGACTCACTACAACATTGATTTATAAATGCAGGTTGCAATGAGTATGACTAAAACGTTCGTTAAAGTTTGGCATACTCTTTCCCACATTTCGGCCGGTATTTCACGAATAAATGCTTCAATGTTCTCTTCCAATGCGTCAATTGAAGCGGGCTTGTCTGTGTAGACATGAGCTTTAACATAGCCCCACAAAAAATAGTCTAAAGGCGTTATATCACACGATCTAGGCGGCCAATTGACCGGGCCCGAACGTGCAATAAAATGTTTACCGAACTCGCCTCTCAATAAGTCCATTGCTACGCGTGCTGTGTGGCATGTGGCACTGTCTTGTTGGAACCACATGTCATGCAAGTCAAGCTCTTGCATTTTGGGCAAAAAAAAGTTGGATATCATCTCACGGTAGCGCTCACCATTCACAGTTACGTTACGATTCGCAGCGTCTTTGAAGAAGTACGGTCCAATGATGCCACCTGCCCATAAACCGCACCAAACTGTGACTTTTTCTGGATGCATTGGTAGATTTTGCAATGCTTCTGGCTGATCTTCACTCCACAATCGACAATTCTGCTTATTTACGTATCCATTGAGCCAAAAATGTCGCTGAACACAATTTCTCGATAAAGAAGTGGTTCTTCGGCCATCTTTCCAAGAGCCCATTCACCAAAAATTCTGCATTGCGGTAGGTCGTTCGGCTTCAGTTCTTGCACCAGCTGTATTTTGAAAGGCTTCACACCTAAATCCTTCTGCAAAAATGTCCACGTTGTTGAGTAACAGAGGCCCAATTGCTGCGAACGGCGACGAATCGATAATTGATGGTCATCATTAACACTGACACCGATACAGCTGCGATATTTTCTTCAGTTCGCACTCTATGTAAGCGTTTTGGTGGTTTAATGTCCAACAATGTAAATTTGGTGCGAAATTTAGTCACAATAGCCCGAATAGCCGCTTCAGTGGGTCGATTAAACTGACCATAAAATGGAAGAAGCGCGCGATGAACTTTCTTAACAGAAGAGCACGCATTTTGATAATAAAATTCAATGATTTGCAAGCGTTGTTCGTTTGTAAGACGATTCATGGTTAAATTATAGACCAAACTGAAGATGTTTGACAGTGAAATAAAACACGAAACGTGCGGGTGCTGTTTAAAGCAGTGTTGCCAAAAAGATAATAGCTAAACAAATCACCCGTTACCTATTAGACTACGGCGACTTTTGTCTAGAACTGCAGCTAAACTGAAAAATGTTTGTCTCTAATTGCCACTAACTTTGATTTATTCATATATGCTAGTCCAGAAAAAGTAATTTTTTAGAGACTCTATAGGATTGCAATTGTTTTCGCATATCTGGTACAATTTTTCCTGATAATTATGAAAGTTTTGGAATAAAATTCAGACTATTGAATGCATTACGAACAATTTTTCTTTAAATTGTTTACAAAATTGTGTTTTGTCGACGTCAGCAAAACAGATTTGTTTCGGAGGTGACTTCATCCATCGATGGCCAAGCTAATTTATATATGTAGGTTTGTAAAATAAAATAAAATATATCGAACCGGAGTATAGGGTGGACGAGAAAGCCATTCGAAGTCTAATTCATACATTTTTATTCTTCTCATCCGTTGTCTTCGTTGTCCCAACAAATTACGTCATAGTCTGTGATCAATAGCAAACAATATACAAATTATATGACACATACATGCATACATACATACATACATACATAATTGATCATTATAATTTACTAGCAATAGCAAATTAATTATCGATCTGTGGCCTATGGCCTGTGTTCAATTGTCTATTTAATATGATATGATATTCTGTACTTACATACATACATACATACATACATATATTATAAAAAAAATTCTATTTCATTAAAGCTGGTGTTAAAGGGCTGATAAGTATTTTTTTTTTTTAATTAAAATTTCGTTAAGTTTACCACACAAAATTCGACTGTATTTTTGGGTATATAAACAGAGAATTTTATTGAAAGCATGCTAGTACTAAAAATAATTCGTAATGAAGAGTTTTAAATTAAATACGAAAATTTTAATAATTTGTTGTGCTTTGTTAAGTGCCTACGGAATTTCTACTCTGGAAAAACGCATCGGATCGGATAGACGGGAATATCTTATCGAATTTGATTATGAGGTAAAATTAAATTTTGTACGAATTTTTATTGAAAATAGAATTCCTTTTTAGTACACATGGATTCAGGCTTGGCATGAATGTGATAGTCGCAATAGACAGCTTTTAACAATAGATTCTGCCGAAAAACAAAATGTAATTAATGAACTGTTTGAAATGGAAGGAAATCAGTTCTATTGGGTGGGTGGCAATGATGAACTTAATCCCACTAATGATACTGATCGACTGATGTTCTATTGGTCGGCAACTGGAGAACAATTTACATACGCTAATTGGAAGGAAGCCTATCCCCGTCTGATTGATAATAGTCCGCAATGCGTTCAGATTGATGTCTTTGATAAGAAATGGAGAAATTGGGGATGTCATGACAGAAGTGGTTTTATATGTGAAGATAAACCATTAGGGGAATCGTCTAATAAAACTCCAAACAATGCATCTGTTATTGTGCAAGAGTTTATTAAAGATTTTGACTTGAAATTCCTACACTTTCTAAAGGACAGTATGGACCAACTAAGCGAACAATTTGTCAATAAATTGGCAAACGTTGCCCAAACTGCTGTTGAGAAAATTCTAAATAAACAAGAACTCTCTACAATTGAATTGAATCATGAAATTCCTAAACAGGGAAATGATTTTAACGATCAACTGAAACGAATTGCAGATGAGCGAAATGTAGTGACAAACGAAATGTAATACGAAATGAATGAAATATTTAAAGTGTTATTTTGAAATTGAATTGAATTTTCTTTTCTGGTTCTTTTCTTTTTCTCTAGCTTACCTCTACTACTGAAAATATTGTGCTCATTAACCAAACTGTCTGATAATATGGCAACTATTCAGCCAGATATTCATTCAAATTGTGACAAAAAACAATAAAAAAAACAAGTGTGAATAAAAAAAAATGTCGTGAATAATTAAAGAAAAACTTTGTTTTTAATTCGAATTTACTTTATAATTATAAAAAGAAAAAAATTCAAATCCGTAAGTAATTTTATGATTTTGAAAATGAAAAAAACATCAAACAATCCATCGAAAGTGAAATTGTTTGGCAACACACTAACTAATGCTTACTAAGGTTTAAACATTTATTCTTAGGCATTTAATAATGGACATAATTAGGATAATACTGCCATAGTATAAGACCAAGCCAATGGTCTGTAATGTAAGTAAAAAAAAAAATTCTATTCAAATCAAATTAAATTGCTGATTGAGCTTGATTTCAGAATCATGTCCCAAATGATAAAACTATCTAACATTACATATGTATGTACATACATACACGACATAATTGGTCATTACAACCCTTTTTGTCAGGATTACAACATAGCTTCTCACACCACTTATGTTGTGTGTGTTAATTTTTATACATGAGTGGCGGAACCTACAGTTTAAAGTCGACTCCGAACGACTGACTATTGGGAAAATTTTCATGGCAATTTCTTATTTACTCTCTCAGTTTTTGCCATAAATCTGCTGCGTGAAAGTCGCCGAAAGAAATATTTTTTCATATTTCGTTTTGTTGGACATGTCTGACCTGGGGTTTGAACTCTGACCTCACGTCTAATTAGCCAACATACCACCTACTAGACTATGGCGACTTTTGTCTAGCACTGCAGCTAAACTGAGCAGTAATTGCCTCTAATTGCCACTAACTTTGGTTCATTCATATATGCTAGTCCAGAAAATGTACTTTTTAGGGACTCTACAGCATTGCAATTCATTTCGCATATCTGGTACACCAGGATGTCCTAACAATTCTGTGACTTTTGTCAGACATTTGAATGCACTTCGAGCAATTTTTCTTTAATTAGTTTACAAAAGCTATGATTGGTTGAAGTCATCAAAACAGATTTGTTTATGAAATCACTTCATTGTTAGAGTCAAATTTCCCCATCCACCATACCATTTATTTAGGTTTGTAAATAAAAAAATAGTCACTCGGATATAAATCTGGAGAATAGGGAGGACGAGAAAGCAATTCGAAGTCTAATTCATACATTTTTACTCATTACATACATTTGGTTGTCCCAACAAATCACGTCATAGCCAGCGATCAGTAGCAGGCAATACACAAATTTAGGGACACAACTTGTTCAAATTTTGATGAGAGTCAAATGGGAAAAACAGCATTATTGCTCTTTTAGTAAAGAAGTCAGTTATCAGAGAAAGTTTAGAGCAGTGTCAACATTCAATGGAACTGTATTTCAATCACTGTTTGCGAAGCATATTCCAAATATTGTTGTACAATGTGGTCGCCGTAGTCTAGTATGTAGTGTGTAGGCTTATTATACGTGAGGCCACGCTTCAAACCCCAGGTCAGACATCAAAACGAAAATATGAAAAAAATATTTCAGCGGCGACTTACTCTCAGCAGATTTATGGCAAAGACTCTGAGAGTAGTTAAAAGCTTCTCTTAAAATCTGTCATTCGGAGTCGACTTTAAACTGTAGGTCCCACCACTCATGTATAACAATTAACACACACAACATAAGTGGTGTGAGAAACTAGGTCGTAATCCTGACTGAAGGGTTGTAATTACTAATTATGTATGTATGTGTATTGAATGCTCTTGGATCCTGTGTGGATTGATATCGTCCCAAAATCGATAAATTTGTTTGTTCACGTATATGTTTGCCGTTAGAAGTCGACTTTAAACTGTAGGTTCCACCACTCATGTATATAATTAACGCACACAACATCAGTGGTGTGAAAAGCTATGTCGTAATCCTGGCTAAAGGGTCATAATGACCATGTATGTATGTATACTTGTATTATTCCGCCAATCCAAATTGTTGTTGGATACAGTAGGAGTTTTGTCTACTAGATGGTGAACTAAGGACGCTCCATTTTGAATCTAATGATGAGGAGCGTATGAAAGTCTTTGTCTCTGTCTTGCTCTCGTTATTCTCTCTCGTTTAGCGAAATATGCAAAATACTGTTTTTCGATGATCTATGTCATGTATCAAATATAAAATTGGAGAACTTCTTAGAATTCGTAGGTTTTGACCGGGGATTTTGAATGTTTCGAATCTGATCGACCATTATTCTTATCGAATCTAATGAGGCGAATTTCCATTTAAAAGTTGCTGCTGAATTGCTATTCAATTCATTCATTTACACGTTACCCCTTCCAGCCACATGGGTAATTGCCTCATTGAGCTGTTATATACTCTTATAGTCCGCAATAGAGATCAGCAAAGAGTATTCAAAAAGATGAGTAGAATCGAATCATACTCATAATTTCTGAAACTTCTATGCATTCATACTTATTTTAATATCATGGAACCTGTACTCATATTAGAAGTTTGAAGTACTCATCATACATTCATACTTAACAACACGTATGATGTTGTTGATTGCGACTCTGCATAACTTAACATATACACGAAACACAAAATACATAAGTATGAGTTGCATACGAACACTAAAATACTTACTAGAAGATTGTGTGTTTGCTGTGCTTGCTGCTCTGTGTCTTTTTTCTTTTTTTTGTAAATACAATAACAACAACCATTACCATTAGTCGTTGGGGACTCGCCCATAGAATTTGTACAATATGCCAAAAACTTGGGTATTATTTTTAATAGCCAACTCTCCTGGACTGACCATATTAATATGATTTGTGGGAAGACATATGCTATGCTCAGGAATCTTTGCAGGACTCAGTCCTTTACGCCTGTTAATATACGTATGCTCTTGGCGAAGACATACCTGATTCCAACCCTCTTATATGGATGTGAGCTTTTTGCGGGTTTGGACTGTGTCAGCAGGAATAAACTTAACGTGACGTACAATAACATTGCAAGATATATTTTTGGACGCACTAGATATAGTAGTATATCGTTTTTTGCCTATAAAATCTACGACATGACAATGGAAAACCTCTTAAAATATCGCATGCTAATTTTCCTACACAAAATTGTTTATTCAGGGGAACCGAATTATCTATTTACTAGACTAAAATTTTCCAGAACTAACAGGGGCTACAGGATAAACGCCGTAAGGTTCCAGAAACAGGTGTCTGAAAGGCACTTTTATGTTAATGCAATTCGTTCATGGAACCAACTTCCGCCAGAAATTCAATTGAAAAGCAATGTAATGCAATTTAAAACACACAATTTTAACACACTTTTCTTGTCTTTAAGAATCAATCCTTAAGGCTAACTTAAATTTAATTAATATAATTTTGCTTTTATTTTTGTGAAATTTACATACATATATACATATAACTATTACTTTAATTATAACAATATATAAACAGTACTATTAAATAAGATTAAATGCTTGTTGTACTGAAGTTGATCGATAAATAAAATAAATAAATAAAATAAAGATTGTAAATTTTGATGCATGATTCGACGAGTCACTCGAATCATTTATAAGTAGTAACGGGTGATTTTTTAGCAATTATCTTTTTGGCAACACTGGTTTAAATAGCTCACGCACGTTTCGTGTTTTGTTTCACTGTCAAACATCTTCAGTTTGGTTTATAATTTAACCATGCATCGTCTTACAAACGAACAACGCTTGCAAATCATTGAATTTTATTATCAAAATGCGTGCTCTTCTGTTAAGAAAGTTCATCGCGCGCTTCTTCCATTTTATGGTCAGTTTAATCGACCCACTGAAGCGGCTATTCGGGCTATTGTGAATAAATTTCGCACCAAATTTACATTGTTGGACATTAAACGACCAACACGCTTACGTAGAGTGCGAACTGAAGAAAATATCGCAGCTGTATCGGCCAGTGTAAACGATGACCATCAATTACCGATTCGTCGCCGTTCGCAGCAATTGGGCCTCTGTTACTCAACAATGTGGAATATTTTGCCCAATGATTTAGGTGTGAAGCCTTTCGCAATACAGCTGGTGCAAGAACTGAAGCCGAACGACCTACCGCAATGCAGAATTTTTGTTGAATGGGCTCTTGGAAAGATGGCCGAAGATCCACTTTTTTATCGAAAAATTGTGCTCAGCGACATTTTTGGCTCAATGGATACGTAAATAAGCAGAATTGTCGATTTGGGAGTGAAGATCAGCCAGAAGCATTGCATAAGCTACCAATGGATCCAGAAAAGTCACAGTTTGGTGCGGTTTATGGGCTGGTGGCTGGTGGCATCATTGGACCGTACTTCTTCAAAGATGCTGCGAATCGTACCGTAACTGTGAATGGTGAGCGCTATCGTGAGATGATATCCAACTTTTTTTTCCCCAAAATGCAAGAGCTTGACTTGCATGACATGTGGTTTCAACAAGACGGTGCCAAATGCCACACAGCACGCGTAGCAATGGACTTATTGAGAGAAGAGTTCGGTGAACATTTTATTTCACGTTCGGTACCGGTCAATTGGCCGCCTAGATCGTGCGATTTAACGCCTTTAGACTATTTTTTGTGGGGCTATGTTAAAGCTCATGTCTATACAGACAAGCCCGCTTCAATCGACGCATTGGAAGACAACATCGAAGAATTTATTCGTGAGATACCGACCGAAATGTTGGAAAGAGTATGCCAAAATTGGACTAAGCGGATAGACTATTTGAGGCGCAGTCGCGGTCAACATTTGCATGAAATAGTCTTCAAGTATTAAATTATATGGACCGTACTATCGATTCAAATAAAGATTTCATGCTTTTTGCTGAATTTCATGTGTTTTTTTTTTGAAAAATTTTCCTATAGCACTTAAAAAATCACCCATTAGTATGTTGGCTAATTAGACGTGAGGTCAGAGTTCAAACTCCAGGTCAGACATTTCTAACAAAACGAAATATGAAAAAATATTTCTTTGGGCGACTTCCTCTCAGCTGATTTCTAACAAATACTCTGAGAGTAAATAAGAAATTGCCTATGAAAAGTTACTCACAAAAATCTGTCGACTTTAAACTGTAGGTCCCTTCACTCATGTATAAAAACTAACACACACAACATAAGTGAAGTGACAAGCTGGCTGAAGGATTGTAATGACATTACAGGGCCTATAAACATTCGGGAGATCTTAGATTGGCTATAAAAGTTATCCACATTCTCAATACGAATCTAAGGGCGCCTAAGTATAGAAAACCAAGCGATTTCATACGTTCTCCTAATTCAACTTCACTTACTGGGAATAAAACACTCATCATTTAAAATTTCTTTGAAAAGACCATCAATTCTTATAAAATCTTGCCAGTTCACGTACATATTCCATTCATTTTGTGTTTAAAATTTGTAGAGATTTTCAACCATAAATTGCTATTCAATTTTGCATAGTTTAGGCCACACTATTGATTTGCTTTGATAGTTAAAATGCCTTTAAATATTCTCTCGTAGCCAAATTAGTTTTAAAGTGTATTTATGCCGCAAAAATAATTAAATATGCTTGACACATAAGCTTACAGTTACACAAGGATACACCAGCAGCACTTGCACTTGCACTTGCATAAGTTTTGGGTGAATGCAACACTTAATTTGCGGATATGTGATGTGGCAATAAGTCTTGATTTATTTTACAACTTAATGGTGCAAATAATGAACGCACCAACCCAGAAACAAGTCAAGTCCAATAGCCAAAAGGTATGGTATACATGGAGATGACACAACAAATAAAGTCAAAATGACTTTCCAAGAAGAAGGTGGCATTATAATGACTGTCAATTGGGGAAAAAGTTATCATTGATGATGATAATGATGCTAATGACGACATGTACGTGTACATGTGTATTCTGCTTCAGCAGCATCTCACCTACCCAACAAAAACCCAACCGGACTATTGTTTACACACACACACACACACACACACTTACATGCATTGAAAGTTTTACGCATTACCGTAATAAGAATGCCAAGATGTCAATAATGTATTGTGACACCACTTCATCAAGTGAACGAAAACTATAAATTACGCATAACCCAACCGAATGAAATGATACGAAACGTACACCACCATTCTAGGAGACATATTAAGGATCATGAATGGACAACAACAACAACAACAACAACAGCAACAACACGATGTATATGTTGTAAGCAACACTTTGGTTAACATATTGTGTACATAATGAGCTGATGGCGACCAACCCAACAAACCGAAACCAACACAAAGTCCAATCGACCATCAAACAAACTGACCCAACAACAATGACATGCAAACGACAGAAGTTTAACGAAAGAATATCAACAGCCGCAACTGCAACTCAAATCGCAATTGCAAAGCAGCAAACAAAATATCAGAAAAAGTAAAAAGATTGAGAGCGAGAGAGAGAAAGAGGGGGAGAGAGGTAGAGAAAACAGAAATCACAAAGCACGGCATTGTAATGCAAAACTGCCTAAAGAAGATTACATTGTGTGACATTGAGTAGAGAGAGAGATGGGCATTACAAATAATCATGATGACAATGATGATGCACTTGGGGAGTAGACACGTTTACATTCTCCGTATTTACCATATATTGGCATAAATTCCAGATCAATATTGTTGCGTACATTTATTATACATTTAAGTGGGTTCTCCTTACTTACAATTGTTGTTGGTGTTGCTGTTGTTTGAATGTGTTGCTACACTACATCCTCATTATTATCACTCTTTACATTGCCATCATTGATGGTGACAATGATGTCGTTAAATGCTACTTTAAGTGTTAAAACCATTCACTTACAACCGCACCTACTTTTCTCTTCTATTTTGTGTGTGTTTTTTGTTTTTCATTTTCTTTGACCATCACGTCAATATTTTTGTACACATGTCAGCTACATGAGGTATTAAACGACTTTTGGTGTAATAAAAGAGTATTCGTTGCTACGAATTGGTGTGGAATTTATAGCAATAAGTCGCCGTAGTCTAATAGGCAGTATGTTGGCTTATTATTAAATACTAGGGCCTTGTTCAAACCTTAGGTCAGACGTCTTGAACGACGAAACGAAATACGAATAAATACTTCTTCGGCTACATACTCTCAGTAAAAATAATTGCCTTGAAAAAATGCCCGCAAAAATTTGCTATTGTTCCGCCACTCATAAGAAAAAAATTATCACACACAACACGGTTGGTGTGAGAAGGTTAGGTTAGGTTCGAGGACATGTACTTGTCAATTAAGACAAGTACAATACCCGGAGATCGAATTGACCTATTGTACAACGTCCTAGTTTCTCACACCACTTATGTTGTGTGTGCTAATTTTACACATGACTGGGTGGACCTACAGTTTAAAGTCGACTCCGAACGACAAATTTTTGAGAACCTTTTTCATGGCAATTTTATTTTACTCTCAGAGTTTTTGCCTGAAATCTGCTGAGAGGAAGTCACCGAAAAATACTTTTTGTATTTTGTCTTTTAAGTCTGGCCTGGGGCTCGAACCCTGGCTTTGCGTCTAATAAGCCAACACACTAGCTACTAGCCTACGGCGACTTCGAAACTTCGTGTGAGAAACAAGGTTGTAATCCTGACTAAAGGGTTGTATTGACAAATAAAGTTATGT
Source organism: Sarcophaga subvicina (assembly GCA_936449025.2). Classification (NCBI taxonomy): domain Eukaryota; kingdom Metazoa; phylum Arthropoda; class Insecta; order Diptera; family Sarcophagidae; genus Sarcophaga; species Sarcophaga subvicina. Next base: position 106,331,301 of record OW388083.2, on the reverse strand, counting down.
ATGTAAATTACAGCCGTAAGTAAGTCGCCGTAGTCTATTAGACATAAGGGCCAAGGTTCAAACCCCAGTTCAGAAATCAAAACGAAAATATGAAAAAAATATTTTTTCGTCTGCTTCCGTTCTGCAGATTTCTAACAAAAAATGCTGAGAGTAAATAGAATTACATTGAGAAGTCGGCCTTTAACTGTAGGTCCCGACACTCATGTATAAAATTATCGCACACAACACGGGTGTGTGGCTCTTTCGAGGTCTACACTGAAACACAAGTTAGTAAGGGCTGTGGTATAAATATGATGAGTTCCTACGTTAGACTTTCTTATAGACTTTCTGCTCATTGCACTGTATTTGAGGCGAAGTAGTTGACTTTAATTTTCTGGAAAGTCTTATAAATTACTGGGATAGCTAGGCAGTAATCAGTTTTCTTATGGACGTCACTGCTACGTGTGTCTTTTTTAATGAATTCAGAGAGTTTCTCACCGAAATTTGACACCCTTTCAAGTTAACTTTTCTGAAAATTCCGGGACATACATATGTCACTTGAAATTACGTTGCTACTGAACTGAGCAAAGCGGTTACTGAACTTTCGAACGTAGTAACGGGTAATTTTTTAGCTGTTATCTTTTTGGCAACACTGGTTTAAACAGCTCACGTCCGTTTCGTGTTTTGTTTCACTGTCAAACATCATCAGTTTGGTCTGTAATTTAACCATGAATCGTCTTACAAACGTACAACGCTTGCAAATCATTGAATTTTATTATCAAAATGCGTGCTCTGTTAAGAAAGTTCATCGCACGCTTCTTCCATTTTATGGTCAGTTTAATCGACCCACTGAAGCGGCTATTCGCACCAAATTTACATTGTTGGACATTAAACCACCAACACGCTTACGTAGAGTGCGAACTGAAGAAAATATCACAGCTGTATCGGTGTCAGTGTTAATAATGACCATCAATTACCGATTCGTCGCCGTTCGCAGCAATTGGGCCTCTGTTACTCAACAATGTGGAATATTTTGCCCAATGATTTAGGTGTGAAGCCTTTCGCAATACAGCTGGTGCAAGAATTGAAGCCGAACGACCTACCGCAACGTAGAATTTTTGTTGAATGGGCACTTGGAAAGATGGCCGAAGATCCACTTCTTTATCGAAAAATTATGTTCTTCAAAGATGCTGCGAATCGTAACGTAACTGTGAATGGTGAGCGCTACCGTGAGATGACATCCAACTTTTTATTGCCCAAAATGCAAGAGCTTGACTTGCATGACATGTGGTTTCAACAAGACGGTGCCACATGTCACATAGCACGCATAACAATGTACTTATTGAGAGGCGAGTTCGGTGAACATTTTGTTTCACGTTCGGGATTAACTGCCACCGAAACTGTTGATCGGAACAGAAGAAGAAGTTAGGCAGCAGCTTTTGTTGTATAAAGGTAAAGGCTTTTGACCTCTCACATCCTGTTGCCATTGATTGAAATCTCCGACAGAAAGATTAGCACAAAATGGTTTCCCAATAGAGACTGTATAACCGCCATTTACATACATACATACATAAATGGTCCTTATAACACTTCACTCAGGATTACGCAACTATCTTCTCACACCACTAAGGATGTGTGGGTTAATTTTCTATTTGAGTGTCGGGGGACCTTTAGTTTAAAGTCGCCTCCAAACGACAGATTTTGGAGAAACTTTTTCATGGCAATTTTATTTACTCTCAGAGTTTTTGCCAGAAATCTGCTGAGGGGAAGTCACCGAATAAATTTTACTTTTCATATTTCTTTTAGTCGACGAAGACTGACCTGGAAGTTGAACGGTGGCCTCACATCTAACAAGCCAACACACTACCTGCTAGACTACGGCTACCATTGATTCGATGTGGATATTGGCAGTTGCACTAATTTCTGGCCTAAAGGGGACATTAATCTAAAGGGTTACATCAAATATGCATGAAATAATTTCGGTAACTCACTCGGCATGTGTTGTATAATTTCTTTTTTCTCCCTTGAAGACCTACAGAAAGTCAACAGGCGGTCCAGATCATTTATTGTGCTGTAATTAGCTGCACTTGGAGGGCCCTCTACTTTTGAAATTTCAAATAAAGACGTAGAATAATAAAATTCTTTACGAGCGAGCCTATTGTCTCTTGAAATGCAAGTTAGAATGAAGAAGTTTTCTTTCTACTGCTTATTATCAGACTTCTAAGATTTAATTTGTATCATCACCCTATGCTTTCTATATTCTTAACTTAAACAGAAGCGTTTTTAAATTGTAGCGTGCTGAAGTGTGCATGTGTCGTAACTGTAGCATCCAATATCTAATGAGGCAAAAATTACCTCAGCTAATGGACATCATGGTTTTCGCACCTATTTTGCTAAATTCCACTTCATGCCGCAACAAAACACATACACACACACACATACACTCAGCCACTCACATTACTCTTGACAAAGAGCACTGGCACGCACCTTAATGTTTGGAGATGATGATGATGCAAACCCACCCAAACAGCACCATAAATGCAGCACCACACAACCACATACATGTACGTCTGATACGTTTGGTAGTGTGTGTTCACCAAAGATGGTAAAATATATTTGCGGTATGAACGCACAAATTGAGCGCACATGTTGGTAGCACTACTACTACTCAAATGTCCAAAACATTGCAAACAGAATTCAACTTTTGTTTTTTTTTTTGCTGCAAACTGCATTTGTAACAAAGTTTTCCCAAAAGCAGCAGAAAAAACAAACAAAGTCTACACGACACTAGAGAGATAGGCAGCCAGACTTGTGGTGTAACCGCCTGCCAGCCAGTAGCCACCCATTCCACCACCCAAAGCTGTAAAGAGGAATTCTTCTTTTGCCATAAAAGTGTGAGTGTTTTAACCTTTAACCCCCACATTTAATTTACGACATTGTGGTTGCAGATCTTAATTAGGCAGCCGATAAAGTTAAGAGCGTGTGCTAAAGTTTTTGCAGGCAAACCAAACCAAACCAAAGTCAGGCTATGAGGACTAAGAGACTTTAGAATGCAAACACAAACAGCAAAAAACAATCAAATCTTTGGAGCTGCTGTCAGTTTCAAGTGGCAAGGTTTTCGACGTAAGATTCCTTCATCGTCTCTATTGTGGTTGTGGTTTATGTGTGGTTGCCAATATTTTGGAGGCCTTAAATTCTCATTTTTGCCAGAGATTTCCAGGCATTTGATGGTGAGTAGATGTAACCAAGTGCTGCTTAGGAATGTTGAAGCATTAAGGCGTTGTAGGCGCGTAGAAACATGCCAATTATGTTTGGCCAAATGAATCAAATGGCAGGCAGCTTTAGCATCAGCAGACAGGCAACTCATCAAGCAAGCAAGCAAGCGCTCTCTCACTGTAGCAGAAGCAGAAGCCGAAGCCAAGAGAGGTGGTACTTTTGAGGCGTTGGTGACGTTGGTAATTTTTATAGTTTAATGCGTGGCGTATATAATAAAATTGTGTTCAGTTTTTTCTACTTAAGCAAGTGTTGCATGCCACATTTGTATACACATACATACATATTATGTAGCAGCTACAGCTGCTGCTTCCTTGCTTGCTTATGTTTTTTTTTTCTTCTTCTTATTTTTCATTATCATCATCATATTACTCTTGCTGTTGTTGTTGTTGTTCTTGTTTTATATGTTGCATACAACCAAACAACAACCTGGTATAAATTCTCACTTTAGATAAGAATCATGATATAGTGGCGTTGAGTTGCAAGAAGAAGCGTTGAGCGTGTTAATATTGTTTGGCCCGCGTCTCTATGCGTTTACACTGTGCCTCTGAATGATGTGTGGTTCTGTGCCAAAGAGAGTCTTGTTAATAAGAACACACTGATGATGTTGATTTTTATTTACCTGAGAATTTATGATTTTTTACTTGCAACCTTGCTTGCTTCCATGGGCATGGGCATGTAGGCTCATGTATAAATGAAGGTGGCTGCCTTTTTAAATGCAATTTTTTCTCTCCTGTTTTTTTTTTATATGTCATGTATTATTTACCATCAAAAAAAAAGTAAATTTAAGGTATTCTTTGAGTTCTTTCTTATGCGAGAGACTTAACCAGGTGAAATGTGAAGATATTTTACAACGAAAGAAAAAAAAACTCATTAAAATTCCTTATGACAATACCGTGTGATGATGACAATGATCCGTTAATAGGGTTGCAGGCAATGGACATGCAAATGAACATACATTCAAAGCCACTTGATATATGGCTGCAAATGGGATGAAATATTTGACAGATGTTTACATATATGTTTTCGGTGAAAGCATGTCATTACAATGCCAACATATCCTGGGTCACTAAGATGTCCTGCTCCACTGCTAGACTCATTTGCATAGAAGGCGCACCAACCAGTTACTCTAACTTGATTGTAACGTAATCTCGATCACAGTGGCCCTGCTTACAGGTCAATGTGTTATGGGAAAACATGCGGAAAGAATGCAGCTTCCATCCAACGACTTCTGCCATGAGTGCAGACGTGCTGAGGAAGGAAAGACCACTTTCTTTGAAATTGTCCATCTCTCGCGCGGCACAGATTTAGGTTATTTAGCGCTTCAATCCTTGTCGGCTTGACGGAGCTATCATCCATTGATGTCAAGGATATTGCTTAGTTTATCAAACTTACGGGCTGGTTTTCCAGCGTAAGGTAGTCGTGCTTCTAATGTGCATCCCTTGCACTTACCAATTTTTTTCCCAGTTTGGAGGAAGTCGGTGCGTTTATCTGTGGCGTAACAACGGGCCGCTATGCGTGCTCAAGTGAACTTTTAGTATCAAAGCAACCACTCCAACCTACCTACATGCCAGAGATCAGCAATGAGTATTCAAAAAGATGAGTAGAATCGAATTATACTCATAATTTCTGATACTTATACGCATTCATACTTATTTTAATATCATGGAACCTCTAATCATATTCAAAGTTTGAAGTTGTCCATCATATTCATAATTAACAACACGTATGACCATAACGCAACATGTACACGAAGCACTAAATAAGTATGATTCGCGTATGAACATTGAAATACTCACTAGAAGGTTGTCTTGTTTGCTTATGTGTCTTGTTTTCTTTTTTGTAAATACAACAACAACTAACACTGTAAATTTTGACGAGTGAGTCGACGAGTCAGTCGAATCATTTATAAGTATTCTTCTAAAGTTGTGAGTCCAAATGAGTAGGCATGTTGCAAATGGTATGAGTTTGATGTAAACGTTGTATGCATACTCATTGTAACCTGTACTTATAAATCAACGTTGTAGTGAGTATGAATGATTCAGAGTACATAGTTAAATTCCAATATTATTGACTCACTTATATTCAAAATTTCATGAGTGCTTATGAGTAGCGAAAAAATGATTCATTGCTGATCTCTGTTGTATATATGGCGGGACCTACAGTTTGAACTCGATTTTGAACGACAGTTTTTGAGAAACTTTTCATCGTAATTTTATTTACACTCAGAGTTTTTGCCAGAAACTTCTGCTGAGAAGAAATCGCCGGAAAAATATTTTTTCAAATTTTTTTTTTGGACATGTCTGACCTGGGGTTTGAACCTTGGCCTCATGTCTAATAAGCCAACACATTACTTACTGGACTACGACCTAACTAACTTCCTAAGCTTACTAAATTGGTTACTGGACTAATGAACTATGTTTGCGCCTTCAAATTGCAGGTCAGATGCACATAATTTGCTCGACCATATGGATACACATTAAAGATCAGCAATGAGTATTCAAAAAGATGACTAGAATCGAATCATACTCATAATTTCTGATACTTATACGCATTCATACTTATTTTAATATCATGGAACCTCTACAACACGTATGATGTTGTCCATAACTCAACATATACACGAAGCACAAAATAAGTATGATTCTCGTACGAACATTAAAATACTCACTAAATGGTTGTGTGTTTGCTCTGCTTGCTGCTCTGCTTCTTTTGTTGCAAATGCAACAACAACCAAAGACTGTAAATTTTGAGTCACTCGAATCATTTATGTATAAGTATTTTTCTAAAGTTATGAATCTAAATGAGTACGTACTTATGAATCAGACATATTTCGAATGGTATGAGTTTGATGTCAACGTTGCACTCACCTGACCCCTGTACTTATAAATCAACGTTGTAGTGAGTACGAATGAATCAGAGTACATAGTTAAATTTCAAAATTGCTGACTCACTTATATTCAAAATTTCAAGAGTGCTTATGAGTAGCGAAAAAACGATTCATTGCTGATCTCTAATCTACATGCACTTACGTACATAATTGGTCATTACAGCCCTTTAGTTAGGATTACAACCTAGCTTCTCACACCACCCGAATGTTGAGTGTATCAATTTTATATATGAGTGGTGGGACCTACAGTTTAAAGTCAGACAGATTTTTGAGACACTTTTTCATGGCAATTTTTATTTACTCTCAGAGTTTTTGCCAGAAATCTGCTGAGAGGAAGTCGCCGAAGAAATACTTTTTGTATTTTGTTTTGATGTCTGGCCTGGGGCTCGAATCCTGGCTTTTACGTTTAATAAGCCAATACACTACCTACTAGACTACGGCGACTTCAATATCGACTGGTGGGACCTACAGTTTAAAGTCGACTCCGAATGACAGATTTTTTTTTTGAGAAACTTTTTCATGGCAATAAAAAGGAGGAACCTATAGTTTAAAGTCGATTTCGAACGCATATTTGAAAAACTTTTTCAATGCAATTTTATTTCATTTAGACTCAGCGTATGTGCCAGAAATCTGCTGAGAGGAAGTCGTCGAGGAAATATTTTTTCAGATTTCGTTTTGTCGAGGTGTTTGAACTGTGGCCTCACCTCTAATAGGCCAACACACTACCTACTAGACTGCGACGACTGCAATGCCTGGGGTAATCCTTAATCGTCTTTTTACACTCTAGGGCAGTATTTTATTCCGTACCTCTAGATGTTATTGCCTAAATATGTGATAAAAACTTCACCTACGGCAACCTCAATAAAGTTATGCATCAGTGATCAGCAATGAATCGCTTTTTTGCTATTCATATGTACTCATGAAATTTTGAGTATGAGTGAGTCAACAGTATTGAAGTCCAACTACTCTGATTCATTCGTACTCACTACAACGTTGATTTATAACTACAAGTCGCAATGGGTATGAGTACAACGTTGACATCAAACTCATAACATTCGAACTATGTTTGATTCACACGCCTACTCATTCAGATTCATAATTTTAGAAAAATATTTATAATACTCATAAATGATTCGAGTGATTCGAAAATTTACAGTCATAGTTGCTGTTGCATTTACAAAGAAAGAAGAAAGACAAAGACAGCAAGCAGAGCAAACAAACAACCTTCTTGTGAGTATTGTAGTGTTCGTACGCGAATCATACTTATTTTGTGATTCGTGTATACGATGAGTCATGGAGAGTCGAAATTAATAACATCGTACGTGTTGTTAAGTATGAATATGATGGAGTATTTCAAACTTTGAGTATGAGTATGACATTAAAATAAGTATGAATGCGTACAAGTAGCAGAAATTATAAGTATGATTCGAATCTACTCATCGTTTTGAATACTCATTGCTGACCTCTGTTATGCATTTAAGCTTGATTTGATTAAAATAGCTGAGTCTCCTTATGCCGTTACCTTAAAGTCCTTGAAATCACATTAAAAGTTAACAGAAATTTGAAGGAAAACCCTTGACTTCAAATGAGATTGCTCTTGCTATGGCAATTTACTTCTCTGCAAGAAAATATTCCCGTGCCCATTAACATTAAAACACACTTGCATGAGATAATGTTCTTACAAAATAACCTCCTACGAAAACTCTTTCCTTGTGTAATAGTTTATGGCAACACTTGCTATCGATAACTGTAGTTATCATATGAAAACTACTAGTGACAAAAACAAAATAAATTTCGAATTCAAAAGCACAACAACCATTGACACAAGCAAACAATTCATAAATAAATTGGGGAAAAAATGAAAAAAGTCAAGAGATCTTTGGGAAGAATACAACAAAGCTATGATCCTCACTTATATCGTCACATATTGCATCCCATAAGGTAAAAATCATTCACAATTTAAATGGAAATCTCTTAGCATTTGCTTGATTTCAGTAATCTGGATGCCTTTATTAGCATCGTGAAATGTTCGATTGGTACAGGGTGCTTGGAAATGCCACGGGCATATTGTAATGCCGGCTGGTTAAATGGTTTGATAGGGACTTTTGCAGTCGGTAGCGTAATGATCTTTTCTTTGCATATACTGGTAAGTTTGGAAAGATAATTTCCCTACGCTTATGCACCCTATAGCCTATATTCACTACAACAGCTACGTTCCATGTATAGAGTTTGCAAACGTCGCTTGAAAGCTACTCTAACCTATCCCCAGTGTATGTTTTATGCCATGGAAGAGGGTCCGCCTAGTTTACGTAAATTTTCCTTCTTAGCATAGTAAGTTGAAATATCAATTCCTTCAATTTCTATATCCGTATATCAATCATATCTTTAATCTTTCTTTTCCTACATAGCTCTTCTGTTGACATCTTCATGAGTTTGTATCATTTTGGTGTCTGTTGCGTTTATGTCCTGTTCATAGCCGATAATGTTAAACAGTTGACCGATTTCTATTACATCAGAATTAGTTTTCAAATGCATGTTTTGGCCTTAACATTGCCTCTGATATGTATTTTTTTAATACGCAATCTAAGGAGCCTACTGCCCTGTACTTATGTGGCAAGTATTTGCTTGGGTGTGGGTTTAATTCTAATTTTGGAGCAAATTTTCAGTGACCTACCACCGTTGAGTGAAAGAAAAATGTTCAATACATTGGATCGGTATCCGTACTTTTTTGGCACGGTACTGTTTGCCATGGAATCGGTGGGTGTGGTAAGTGGAAAAGCTGTTCCAAAATATGCTGCACATTTATTACAGTCAGGATTACGACATAGCTTCTCACTCCACTTATGATGTGTGTGTTAATTTTATACATGAGTGGCGGATCCTACAGTTTAAAGTCGACTCAAAACGACAGGTTTTTGAGGAACTCTTCATGGCACTTTTATCCACTCTCAGAATTTCTGCCAGAAATCTGATGAGAGCAAGTCATCGAAGAAATATTTCATATTCGTTTTAGCCAACATTACTACTAACCTACTAGAATTTTAAAACAGAATTCAGAAAGGAATACGTTGCAGTGCATCTTAAGCGCTCTTCCCGCCGAAGCATAAGATATTTAGAGGACGATAAACTCTCCAATGTAGTGATTCCTAAAAACTTACAATTGTTTCGACTACGCTTAAACTTGTTTTACGTACTGCTCGGTTGTCAGTAAACTTTCCCTCAAGACAAGTGTTGATTTTCCATTTACTGCTCTTTTCCGGTCCTTTGAAATTACGCCAATGATATCCAGGATGACATAGGTCCTATACGAACTACGGAAACGCAAGTAGCATCTGAGATAATAGGTGTTCGCACAGTCACAGGATGCCTAGTTTGATATCCAGTAATGTAAAGGAGGAATTTCTATATGACATAATCTTGATGGTCACAGGAAAATTGAAAGACAGTCATTCCGACATCATTCAAACAGGTCTTGACGATGTAAATCGTTGGTGCTTGTCAATTGGTAATATCGGTAGTATCATGAAGAAGATCAGGAAGACGTCTTAAATGGAAGAACAGTTGACTCTTAGTTGAAGTTATGTTACAGGAAATGGAGATAAAATGTCTGGTAATATCACTGGATAACAAACTGAATGAAAGGCCATACATGACATAATGATATGCAGTAGGCTTGCAGGGATATCCTAGGTATGTAACGCAGGAATTGTGTACAGAACCTATACAATGACAGTCGTTATCTGGGCAGGCAGAGAAATAATAGCTTAAATGGAGTTGGAGAACCGGAACAATGAAAACCTATCCTACACTGGCGCTGTAAGCTACAACGGCCCTAGGTTATTTTGAAAATTCGCGGCAATGAGAAGCTTTCATGCCGCTAATGGAACCAGAACAGATATTTGGAAAGGATTACCACCCGGTTTCTCACACCACTTATGTTGTGTGTATTAGTTTTGTAGAAGAGTGGCGCGACCTACTGTTTAAAGTCGTCTCCTGAGCGACAGGTTTTTAAGAAACTTTTCATGGTAATTTTATTTATTAGTTAGAGTTTCTGCCAGAAGAAAGTCGCCAAAGAACAATTTCTTCGTATTTCATTTGGATGGACATGTCTGAACCATGGCCAACACACTACTTACTCGACTACGGCGATTGGAAAGGCATATTCAATGGAAAAACTGTGCTCAAGGCAATCAAAACTTGTGCAGGTTTGAGTCATGCATCCAACTATTCAGGAATAACTAGAGGTTTGTAGTCATTCTTGTGACATGCCACTGGAAGACTCAAAGTTCGTTTGTTCACAATGGGGATTGAAGCGAACCTAATCTGTATATTCTGTGATAATGAGAATGAGTCTTATAACAACAGGTTCTGGAAATGTATGAGGCATTAATGCATCCCAAAACCAAACATTTGGGGATGTCCTTGGGAATTTATCCTTGTTTACTTCAAGCAGCATATTAAAGTTTAAAGTTTAAAGTTAAAAGTTTATCAAAGCAATAGTCTTGGTGAAGTCGTTATAGGGATATTCTGCAAAGTATGGTCATAGCACTGTGGCACCTCTTCACTACAGATATTAGAATAACTTCCCCAACCAAATGCTAGAAGCTCAGCTTACTGATGCATATCAAAACATTTTCGGTGGGAGTTTTAGATCAATTATTTACATTATTTCCTTGGAACTTAAGGCTCTTTAGGGTAGAATACCTCGATATTGACAGCATTATGCATTAACATTGACAAAAGATATTCAAATTATAATCATTTCCATTGTTTATGAGCTGTTTATGAGCAATAAAGCTTGACATTGAGAATGTTTTGTGACCCAATAACACTCTTTCAGATTATTGCCATTGAGAAGGAAATGGAACATCCAAAGGATTACTTAGGCTGGTTTGGCATACTCAATATCAGCTCTGTGGTATCTCTTGTAGTTTATGCAACATTTGGTTTCTTTGGCTATTGGCATTTTGGTTGCACAGTGTATGGCAGTATCACCTTAAATCTACCACCCGCTGCAATGTAAGTAATAACACAAGCTTTACAATACAATTTCACTGTTAATTTAGCTTCCCCCGCTTCTTTCCCATAGCGATTCGCAAATTATAAAATTAATGTTCATTGTGGCCATCTTTGTGTCGTACGCTTTACAGGGTTACGTTATAGTCGATGTCCTGTGGCGTCACTATCTATCGCGGCTGTATGAAAAGGAGGATCGCACAATAATGGAATTCAATATCAGATGTTTTATTGTTTTGGCCACAAGTAAGTTAAAGAAATCACACAAGTCTCGATTGTTTATATGATGAACGTTTCTTATCTTTACACACAGTTATGATGGCTTATATCTCACCCGATATCTCCATTGTTCTGCCATTGCTTGGGTCATTTTGTTTAACAATCTTGGGTTTTGTGTTTCCGGCTTTAATGGATTTATGTGTCAAGTATAAGGATGGCTATGGTCGCTATTACTATGTATTGGTGCGTGATGTTTTCTTAATTAGTTTTGGCCTGTTGACCAGCGTTATTGGCTCTTGGGTTGTTTCGCATAATATTCGCATGAAATATGGCAAGAAAGAAGAGCCCAGTGAAAGTCTATTTTATTATATGAGTCTGTTTTAGTTTTTATTGTCGTGCGTAATAAAATATCATAAGAAAGCTAATGTCCTGAGTGTTCTATTATGGCACCAAAAAATTCTTTTTAAATCGCATTTTATCTTGATCGATAGGTTTGGTTGTTTATCGCCTGTTATACATGGACATACAGTGAGCGTTAAAAGAAACTGTCTACTAAAGGGTAAAATTCTTATAATCACCAAACTCAATTTTTGGTACTTAAGGAGAGTGCCCGAAAAAATTTGTTAATATTGCGAAATTTTTTATAATTTTTTTTTTGTTTCAATTTTAAAAACTGTTAAGGAAACAATTTTAAAATAAAAATAACGGTAATTTATTAATGTATATTTTTTTTCTTAATGTATATGTTCTTTTGACGCTCACTGTACATACATATGCAAGCATTTACAATACTGACGTCAAATTTATTTTAATGTGTAGAGGCTCCTTAAATTATTTACTTTTCAGGTACTAAACTGTGTTTAGAAGAAAAATATTTTGAAGGTGTTTGTTTGCCTTTATTTTTTTAGATTATCTGCGATAGGCAAGCCGTTTTTGTGTAATTATTTGCTTGACCGTTTTTATTTACAAACAAGTATTTGACTATTAGTCAAGTGCCCCTGTAAAATGTATACCTTGTAAGGAAAGTGTTTTCTTTTTTACCTTTAAAATGCAATATTTGTTCTAATGACAGTAAATATTGACGAAAAATTTTAATCCTTTTTAATACATCATTTGGATTTTATAATACTAGCGACAGCCTTGCGTTTTATCACTTGAAAGCAAATATTTTTTCATTTTGCCTTCAGAAAAAAAAGGGGTGTACTTCAGTTGATTCAATTAGTTTCCATAGAAGAAAAGTGCATTTTATCGATAACATTTATATTGAATAATCGGTTATTCAAACATTACTATCATATTTCTTTTTACCCGATAAGGTAAAGATTTTTCAAAAAGGTTCGCCTATTCGCCATTTTAAAATTTCCTTACGCAAGTGGAGAGAACCATGAGTTTTTTAAAACTAAATAAGAACGACTAGTAAATGTGTTGATCGTCACAATTGTTCTGTAAATCAGCAAATTTTCTGTCCCTACATGCCCTTTTCCTAGGTATAGATTCCTATGGTATTTTGTAAGCCTAATAAAGAGCAAGTTTTCCTTGGGTTTCGCCAAATTGTCTACCATCTCATTTCACTCAAGGCCAAGCCATCTTCAAGACATACATAACATAATTGGTCATTACAACCTTATAGTCAGGATTACAACCTAGCTTCTCACACCAATACATGAGTGGCGGAACCTACAGTTTAATAAGCGACTCCGAACGACAGATTTTTGCTAAAATTTTCATGGCAATTTTATTTATTCTCAGCGTGCTTTGCCAGAAATCTGCTGAGATGAAGTCGCCGAAGAAATATTTTTTTTTTAGATTTTCGTTTTCGTTTTGGCGTTAAACCGCACGATCTAGGCGGCCAATTGATCGGTCCCGAACGTGAAATAAAATGTTCACCGAACTCGCCTCTCAATAAGTCCATTGTTACGCGTGCTGTGTGGCATTTGGCACCGTCTTGTTGAAACCACATGTCATGCAATTCAAGCTCTTGCATTTTGGACAAAAAAAAAAGTTGGATATCATCTCACGGTAGCGCTCACCATTCACAGTTACGTTACGATTCGCAGCATCTTTAAAGAAGCACGGTCCAATGATGCCACCAACTCATAAACCGCACCAAACGCCTTTATACAATTTTTTGTGGGTGCTATGTTAAAGCTCATGTCTATACAGACAAGCCCGCTTCAATTGACGCATCGGAAGACAACATTGAAGCATTTATTCGTGAGATGCCGGCCGAAATGTTGGAAAGAGTATGCCAAAATTGGACTAAGCGGATAGACCATTTGAGGCGCAGTCGCGGTCAACAATTGCATGAAATAATCTTCAAACATTAAATTATATGGACCGTACTATCGATTCAAATAAAGAGTTCATGCATTTTTCTGAATTTTAAGTGGTTTTTTTTGAAAAATTTTCCTATAGGTCTTAAAAAATCACCCATTATAAAGATTTCGAGAAGGCGTTGGCCTTCAGACTCTTTACCTTGCCATATAAAAGGCAAGTAAAAGCAGTCGAGTGAGTTAGTGAAGTTAAGTCAGTCTTGTGTGAAACGCTGTGCGTTTGAAGAGAGTAATCGTGGTTTAAAGATCTCCGTTACAAAGATCTGTCGTATAATTGCCTAGTAATTGTTACTGTTTATGCAAAGGCTACAAACAGAGGAATAACAAACAAAGCAATTGTTGTTGTTTACATCAAGTTGTGAACAGTAGCGGCACACAGAATTGTGCGAATAGTAAAGAATTTTAATTAAAACTAAACAGAAATTTATTTTTATTTCATTTGCAATCTACGAACTCATATTTTAAACGTTTTCAACGTTTCGCACTTAAAAGAAGAAGAACATTATAATTATAAATAATTTATTATCGAATATTTAAATTGAAATAAAATTTAATTTCTGTTCAATTCAATTTAAATAAATCATATGGTATTAACGAAGCCTACCGGGCTTTGGCTTGCTTGAAATACTACAGAATGGATCATAGTGGAGTGAATTATATTTTAATAATTCCATTCGATTACAAAACAATCGCACATAGTTTTGACCTTTAAACTTTAGAAATAAAGAAAAATAAAAATGAAAAAAAAAATTTACGCTCGCCTTTCGGTAGAATATAATTTTTTTTTTATGAAATTGCGAGTGTAACGCATTTAATTCTCATCGACCGTCCACATACAGTCCGTATGCTTGACATACGTTGGAAAAATAGGTTTTTATAACGCATTATTATTGTTGTGATTGTTGTTGTTGTTGTTGTTATTATTCTAAAAATACTTAGGTATTTGCGGTTGAAACATTATTTCAATTGCACCACCATTCCGAACGACTGGCTGCCTCGTTAATGGGTTTTTGTCGTTGGTGCGGTGGCGGAAATAGTGTTGAAATGTAGATTTCCTTGCGTTGGATTTCATTTTCAATTCATTTTTTTTAATGTTGATTTGTTGTTGTAGTTGTTGTTTTGTTTTCTTTAGAATTTCATGTTTTTTTCAATTTACATGCGAAAAGTGTCAAGAGGTCAAATACGCATTTATTTACTACAATTTATGTCATGCAATTGGAAATAATATTACAACACCCTGTGTCATATAATATTATACTGTACGTGGCTAAAGTAAATACAATGTACTTTCGTTGTGATGTTGTTGTTGTATGTAAGGAATTCAATGAAATAAAATAGAAGGAAGGGTTATAGTTGTTGAATACTTGCAAGTTGTCGTTGTTAATTTTTTAAAAGGTTTGTGAAGTTTAGTGGTATTTTTCTAATGTTTCATTGCCATTTTCGAAATGACGAGATGTGTTCCGGGTGTAGTCACTAAAGTAATCTCATAGTATTTGAGCTTAAAAAAAACTTTTGCTTAAAACCTTATGCCGCCTTCAACAGTTTTCAGTCTTTGCGCTCATTGTCAAATGCACCACAGAAATACAGTGAGCGACAAAAGAAACTGTACATTAAGAAAAAAATATACATTAATAAATTACCGTTATTTTGATTTTAAAATTGTTTCCCTAACAGTTTTTAAAAATAAAAAAAATAAATTTTTTTTTTTAAATTTTGCAATCTGGCCAAATTTTTTCGAACACTCTCATTAAGTGCCAAAAGTTGAGTTTGGTGATTGTTAGAATTTTATTCTTTAGTAGACTCACTTTATGTCCATGTATATAACAGGAGATAAACAACCAAACCTATCGATCAAGATAAAATGCGATTTAAAAAGAATTTTTTGGTGCCATAATAGAACACTCAGGACATTAGTTTTCTTATGATATTTTATTACGCACCACAATAAAAACTAAAACAGACTCATATAATAAAATAGACTTTCACTGGGCTCTTCTTTCTTGCCATATTTCATGCGAATGTTATGCGAAACAACCCAAGAGCCAATAACGCTGGTCAACAGGCCAAAACTAATTAAGAAAACATCACGCACCAGTACATAGTAATAGCGACCATAGCCATCCTTATACTTGACACATAAATCCATTAAAGCCGGAAACACAAAACCCAAAATTGTTAAACAAAATGAGCCAAGCAATGGCAGAACAATGGAGATATCGGGCGAGATATAAGCCATCATAACTGTGGATGGGTACAACAACATGCATCATATAAACAATCGAGACTTTTATGATTTCTTTAACTCACTTGTGGCCAAAACAATAAAACATCTGATATTGAATTCCATTATTGTGCGATCCTCCTTTTCATACAGCCGCGATAGATAGTGACGCCACAGGACATCGACTATAACGTAACCCTGTAAAGCGTACGACACAAAGATGGCCACAATGAACATGAATTTTATAATTTGCGAATCGCTATGGGAAAGAAGCGGGGGAAGGTAAATTAACAGTGAAATTGTATTGTAAAGCTTGTGTTATTACTTACATTGCAGCGGGTGGTAGATTTAAGGTGATACTGCCATACACTGTGCAACCAAAATGCCAATAACCAAAGAAACCAAATGTTGCATAAACTACAAGAGATACCACAGAGCTGATATTGAGTATGCCAAACCAGCCTAAGTAATCCTTTGGATGTTCCATTTCCTTTTCAATGGCAATAATCTGAAAGAGTGTTATTGGGTCACAAAACATTTTCAATGTCAAGCTTTATTGCTCATAAACAGCTCATAAACAATGGAAAGGATTTTAATTTCAATATTTTCTGTCAATGTTAATGCATAATGCTGTCAATATTGAGGTATTGTAACCTAAGGAGTCTTAAGTTTCAAGGAAATAGGGGAAATAAGGAGAATAATTGATTTAAAACTGAGACAAGCTTAGTTTCTAGCGCCTTTGGTAAAAGTTCTCCTTAACTGCTAAAAGTTGAGTTTGGTGTTTGTTTGAATTTTATCCATAGTGTACAGTGTCTTTTGACGCCTACTGTATTTGTCTAAGAATAGGGTAACATTTATTAAACTTGGTTAACACACCTTCACTTTGAAAAGCCCTTAAGCTTAAGAACAATTAGTCGAAGCAATTATTTATTTGGCCAACGAAATTCCATAGCCAAACTCAGATTAAAAATTCTTTCCATAAAGCATACTTTGATGGTGTTAAATATTCAAAATTAATTTATTATTTAAGCTGCGCTTATAACGTTTAGTTTCTGAAAATTTGTAGAAGAATTTGTCAGACATATGCTACGGGCAATATGCTGATGTTTTTTTCTGTTTAAAACTCCAACCATACACCACCTCGATAGCAATTGGCAATAAGGTGCAACAAACTTTTTAGGGTACAAATTAAACTCCATGTTGCTGTACTCTATTAAGTAGGCAGCACCTTAATATTGTTATTTTTTAAATTCTAAAGATCATCCCCATATTGTGATGATCCTCTAGACTTTTGGGTTTTTTTTGGCATCATTTGTTTGCTGCTGGTAAAAATTAAAATTTTTATGCTTTAAACGCCCACACAATCTTCAGTTGATTGTTAAATTCTTTTTGTGTTGCGAGTTCTCTTTTTATTATTTTTTTGTTGTATTAAAAATTTCTTTTTTGCTTTCAAATTTCAATAAGTTTTTCGCCCTCAAATGCTTGTTCCAAAAAACTGCTTGAGTAAGGCAACTTCCAAGAATGCTTATTGCCACAAGCATTTGAAGCTGAGCCTGCATTTATAACAATAGAACTCAAAGGGGTGTATGATAAAAAGAGATTTGCATAAATTATTTGAAATCTTCTTCTTCTTCTCCTTATTTTAATAACATGATTAAGATTGTTTTCATAAAACAGTACCCAGCAGAGATCAGCAATGAATAGCGATTTTTCGCTACTCATAAGCACTCATGAAATATTGAATCACTTAAGTGACGACTTAAAAGAGGGTATGATAATTAAGATCCCAAAGAAAGGAGGCCTAACAGAATGCAAGAATTGAGGAGACATTACTCTTCTGAGCATGGCAAACAAGACCATTGCCAACGGATCAACCGCACTGTCCAACAAAATTTCGGAGTGAGCAAGCAGGTTTCCGCGCAAGCAAGTCTGATATCGACCATATTAATAGCCTTAGAATAATAACGGAACAATCAGTCAAATGGCGCTCCCCGTTGTATCTAACATGCATTGACTTTGAGAAGGCATTCGACTCGAGTCACCACGCTGCAATATGGAATGCACTTCGTTGTAAGGGAATACCAGAAAAGCTTATTACATTAATTAAAGCACTGTACGAGAATGCTAAGTGCCGCATCCTACACGAGGACATAATCAACTGTCCAATAGACATCAAAGTAGGTGCACGGCAGGGATGCCCACTATCCCCCCTGCTCTTCAATGTAGTAATCGACAGCATCATGGAAAAGGTGACAGCAACACCAAGAGGCATCACCGGCCGCCTCGAAGATTTAGATTACGCAGACGACATTTGTTTGCTCTTACACAGATTCGACGATAGGCAATCAAAGCTTAATTAAATTAATCGAAGCCGAATCAGCAACTTGTGGTCTCAAAATTAATATCCGCATAAAAACGAAAACCATGAGAATCAACACAACAACCATAACCCGACAATTCATGATACAACAACAACTGATCGAAGACGTCCAATCATTCTGTTAATTAGGCAGCATAATAACAACAAGCGGAGGCTCTAGAGAAGACGTTGGCAAGCTTACGGTCAATTAAAACACATATGGGGAAGTCCCCCCCCCATATCTCAAAGCACACCAAAATCAACATATTCAACAGTTGCGTAAAATCAGTTGCGCTTCTGTTGCGGTTGCGAGTACTGGTACTCAAACCAATGCGATATTAATGCCTTACAAGTATTCATAAACCGTTGTTTACGTCGCATACTAAAAATTTTCTGGCCAAACACCATCACAAACGAACGGCCGAGTGCGAACAAACACGAGTTGAGGTAGA
Source organism: Sarcophaga subvicina (assembly GCA_936449025.2). Classification (NCBI taxonomy): domain Eukaryota; kingdom Metazoa; phylum Arthropoda; class Insecta; order Diptera; family Sarcophagidae; genus Sarcophaga; species Sarcophaga subvicina. Next base: position 106,312,559 of record OW388083.2, on the reverse strand, counting down.
AATCCGGAAACGGAAATGGAAGTGGATTGGGCATGCCTTGCGAAGACCTCAAACCGACACTGGAATCCACAAGGCAGCCGCAGAAAAAGGTCAGCCGAGTCACACCTGGCGTCGACAATTAAATATCGAAGCAGCCAAACTCAACAAAACGTGGAACGAGCTGAAGATCGTAGCAGCAGATGAACATGAATGGAACGAGATCGTTAAGGCCCTATGCCTCTTATATATATAAAGGGTGTTTTTTTATAGAGGTATAGAACTTTAAGTTGGCATTACTTTTCAAGATGGCGACCGATTTAACAGCTGTCAAGTGATTTATTCTCAGTTTGGTTTGGCAATTCATCATGTATAGACTCACGCCTGAACAACGCTTGCAAATACTGCAATTTTATTTCGAAAATAATGGTTCTGTGCGGAAAGCGTATCGCGCACTACGTCCATTTTATTGTCGACAAAATCGTCCATCAGAGCAGATAATTCGATTAACCATGGAACGTTTTCGCACCACGTTTACTCTTATTGATAACTCACATCCCCAGAGACGCTGTACGGTGCGTACAGAAGAAGCTATTGCTGCTGTAGAGCGTAGCATTGAGGAAGACCCGAATGAGTCCATCCGCCATCGAGCACAGGAATTGGATCTGTGTCCATCCACTTTATGGAAGATTTTGCGGAAGGTTCTTGGTTTGCGTGCTTACAAAATCCAACTCGTTCAAGATTTGAAGCCAAACGATCATCAAGTAAGGCGTAGATTCGTCGAATGGGCCCAAAACGAGATTACCGTTGTTCCCGATTTTCATAAGCGAATTTTGTTTAGCGATGAAGCGCACTTCTGGTTGAATGGCTACGTCAACAAACAAAACTGCCGCATTTGGAGTGAAGGTAATCCTCAAGTGTATGTGGAAACACCGTTACATCCAGAAAAACTGACTGTTTTGTGCGCTTGATGGGCTGGTGGAATCATTGGTCCGTACTTTTTCAAAAACGATGGCGGCCAGAACGTTACAGTCAATGGTGATCGGTATAGAGCCATGATTACTAACTTTTTCATTCCTGAATTGAATAACCATGATGTCCAGGAGATGTGGTTTGAACAAGACGGCGCAACATGTCACACAGCTCGTGCCACAATAGATTTATTGAAAGACACATTTGGTGACCGCCTAATTTCACGTTTTGGACCTGTGAATTGGCCTCCAAGATCTTGTGATTTAACACCGCTAGACTACTTTCTGTGGGGCTATGTAAAGTCATTGGTCTATGCGATAAAGCCACCAACGCTTGACCATTTGGAAGACAACATTCGCCGTATTATTGCCGATATACGGCCATAAATGTTGGAAAAAGTCATCGAAAATTGGACGTCCAGATTGGACTACATCCGCGCCAGCCGTGGCGGTCATATGCCAGAAATCATATTTAAAATGTAATGCCACAAGATTATCTTTCGGATAAATAAAATTCATGTCAATCGAATAATCCATCGTTGTTTTATTGCAACTTAAAGTTCTATACCTCTGTAAAAAACACCCTTTATAAGTGAGTCAACAATATTGAAATTTAACTATGTACTAGTGATTCATTCGTACTCACTACAACGTTGATTTATAACAACAGGTTGCAATGAGTATGCGTACAACGTTGACATCAAACCTACTCATTTAGACTCATAACTTTAGAAAAATACTTACTTATAATACTTATAAATGATTCGAGTGTGAGGTATGGAGATTCAAAATCATACGAACATCATACGTGTTGTTAAGTATGAGTATGATGGAGGACTTCAAACCTTGAACATGAGTAAGAGGTTCCATGATATTAAAATAAGTATGAATGCGCATAAGTATCAAAAATTATGATTATGATTCGATTCTACTCATCTTTTTGAATACTCATTGCTGATCTCTGATTCCCATCAAGCTTTATTTCTGTTCAAAGCCTTTTAAAAAAAATTTAAAAAAAATCTTATTCTCCCCTCCGCATTTAATTTTCATTTGTTATACAAATATTTGAATGTTTCAAATGCATTCCAATGTAATAATGGTTTGACAGCCAATTCGTAAACAATTTGAAAAAAAAAATTTTTTTTTGATTGTAAATAAAGTCACCATTTGATAGCATATTTTGCTAGCAATACCAATCAGCAATAATAAAAACAACAATACATCAAGCCAGCTATACTACGATTCATTCAATTAAGGTTAAAAAATTATTGCCATGAAAAGCTTCTCAAATTAAATGTTGGGTGCGTTAAATTTAATACACACTTAACATGGTTGGTGTGACAAGCTAGGTTGTAATCCTGGCTGAAGTGTTGTACATAATAATCAATTTTGTAAGCAAGTACATACGAGGGAGACTCTAAAATTTCGTGTTTTTTTTTGGACACAAAATTAAATTTTTCTACACTAAAGTCGTCGTAGTCCAGTACGTAGTGTGTTGGCTCATTATACAAGAGTTTGTGGTTGAAACGCCGGCTCACACGTCTCGAATGAAAAACGAAATATGATAAGAAATATTTCCTTTCGGCAACTTACTTTCAGCAGATTTTGCTAAAAGTAAAGTAAAATTAAAATTGCTTCACGGTAATTATTGTTCGATTTGATCAAACGAAGTGTCAATCTCTTCACAAGATAATGCACTTTCAAAATGTCATCACTTATTTCATATTTTTTAATTAAAGTTTGCTACTATGAATGCACAAAATTGAAAAAATATGAAAAAAAATTCGCATTTGTCAGGTTTACCTCATCAAACATAATAGCATATTAAGTCGAATAATATGTATGTATGTATGTATATCATTTTAAAGGTCCATCCCTCTACTTTCTAATAAAGTTTAAATTTTGTACAAATTTATGTGTAAAGTAGAAAAAAAAAGTATTTTTTAGTTCTACTCAACAAAACTCACAACTGTCATTAGCTGGGTGTATTTAATTTGATGAGAAAAAAATCATATTTTCCAAGTTTACCCGATCAAACCTCATAACATGTAAGTTTGAAGCATATGTTTGTGTATATCATTTTAAAGGCCAAACTGTCTCCTTTTCAAGATTTTGAAAATCGGTTGAAAAATATTTGGGTAATCAATAATTTTGTGTGAAAAGATTAAAAATACGGTTTTTGTCAAATAAAATAAGTTTGAAGGATTCGAGAAATATAAAAAAAAAATCTTTTTGAGTTCTACCAAAGAAAATAAAGTATAAAGAATGTGCATTTTAACATATTTTGAAATATTTTTCAAAAATATTTCACGACGCGGGGGGAAAGATAGAAGGGAAGGATACAGAAACCAAGAGCGTAACAATGCGTTGTTCTCATCGTGCGTTTTTGTTGTTTGACCACTTTTTTATTTATTTTTCTAGTGTTAAAAGCAGACGTCGGCACCAATGTCCCTCAGGGGAAGAACATCTTCGGATTTTTACACACATAGGACACGAACATCAAGAATGTTCGTTAAAAAGAGCATAAAAATCTTGTCAGTTTTTAAAGAAGAAGGTTCATGTCGCTTTTTTCAGACTTCAATGATACACCCAAAGAAATATCACAGTAGTATTCACTAATATCAATGAGAAATGATTTCGATTTTTGGAAGAATACTTGCCAAGTTAAATACGGTGTCTTTAGGGACTTAGCGCAGTACAATTTTTCTATATTTTCCGATCACATATACACATCATTGGGTTAATAAGTAGACTTGAAATTATTACTAACAATTTTCCTCTAGGTTAACACATGCCTTTGGTTATGGATTTGTGAATAAGAGAGAAAATAAGTTGAGAGAATTTATTTATTACAGCCATATAAAAGTGTTAGTAATATACGCTATTTTTAATTTTATTTCATCAACATACATATGTAAAGCTGTCTATCTTTGGCTTAATAATTTTGGAGAAATAAAAATAAAATAAAACATTGATTTTATTATTAAAAGAACATAAAGCTATACATCTTTGGCTTAAAAATTTGGCCATGTTTTTTAAAAAAATTAAAAAAGATAAAAAAAACCATTTTTTATTAAAAGAAGAAAAAACGAGCATTCCAAGGCATTTAAAAAAAAATTATACCATGAGACAAAATAAAAAAATGAAATACGCCCAGCTAATGACAGAACATTTTTAACACAAAATATTCTTCGAGTGTTATTCTGAAATAAAATGATAAAACATCCACGAAACATGTGTTCTTGTCGCAGTCTGATCGACAACTAAATCAAAAGAATACATACACATGTACATACGTCCAATGAGAGCGACACATTGTTACGCTCTTTGTTTGTGTTTATTTTCCTTCTGTCTTCCTCCCTCTCATCTAGAAATGAATTTGATGAGAGCGGGTCGTAATGTTACGACCCGCCATAAGAAATTTTACTTCTACATGATGCGTATTCTTTATATCCATATTCTTTGGTTCTACTGAACAAAACTCACAATCTACACTATGTTATTAGCTGGGTGGGTGTATTTTGACTGACGCAATAATGCACCGTATTATCGGTCTGTGGTCAGTGGTTTATTTAGTTTCTGTACTTATATTATAAAAAATTGTTTTTTATTAAAGCTGGTAAGGCTGATAAGTTTTATTATTATTTTTTTTTTTTTAATTAAAATTTCGATAAGTTTACCACAAAGTTTGCTGCATTTCAAGGTATATAAACAGAGAATTTTATTGAAAGCATGCCAGTACTAAAAATAATTCGTAATGAAGGGTTTTAAATTAAATACGCAAATCTTAATAATTTGTTGTGCTTTGTTAAGTGCCTACGGAATTTCTACTCTGGAAAAACGCATCGGATCGGATAGACGGGAATATCTTATCGAATTTGATTATGAGGTAAAATTAAATTTTGTACGAATTTTTATTGAAAATTGAATTCCTTTTTAGTACACGTGGATTCAGGCTTGGCATGAATGTGATAGTCGCAATAGACAGCTTTTAACAATAGATTCTGCCGAAAAACAAAATGTAATTAATGAACTGTTTGAAATGGAAGGAAATCATTTCTTTTGGTTGGGTGCTAATAATGAATTTAATACCAGTAATGATACTGATCGACCTTTCTTTTGGTCGGCATCTGGAAAACAATTTACATACGCTAATTGGAAGGAAGCCTATCCCCGTCTGATTGATAATAATCCGCAATGCGTTCAGATTGATAATTATGATAAGAAATGGGTAAATCTTAGATGTAATTACCTAAGAGATTTTATTTGTGAAGATAAACCATTAGGGGAATCGTCTAATGAAACTCCAAATAATGCATCTGATATTGTGCAAGAGTTTATTAAAGATTTTAACTTGAAATTCCTACACTTTCTAAAGGACAGTATGGACCAACTAAGCGAACAATTTGTCAATAAATTGGCAAATGTTGCCCAAACTGCTGTTGAGAAAATTCTAAATAAACAAGAACTCTCTACAATTGAATTGAATCATGAAATTCCTAAACAGGGAAATGATTTTAACGATCAACTGGAACGAATTGCAGATGAGCGAAATGTAGTGACAAACGAAATGTAATACGAAATGAATGAAATATTTAAAGTGTTATTTTGAAATTGAAAGTGAAATTGTTTGGCAACACACTAACTAATGCTTACTAAGGCTTAAACATTTATACTTAGGCATTTAATAATGGACATAATTAGGATAATACTGCCATAGTATAAGATCAAGCCAATGGTCTGTAATGTAAGTAAAAAAAAAATAAAATTCAAATCAAATTAAAGTGCTGATTGAGCTTGACGTCTGAATCATGTCGCAAATGATAAAACTATCTAACATTACATATGTACATACATACATACCTAAGTGGTTGTTACAAACCTTTTTGTCAGGATTACAACCTAGCTTCTCTAACCACTTATGTTGTGTGTGCTAATTTTAATACATGAGTGGCGGAACCTACAGTTTAAAGTCCACTCCGAACGACTGACTATTGGGAAAATTTTCATGGCAATTTCTTATTTACTCTCTCAGTTTTTGCCATAAATCTGCTGAGAGGAAGTCGCCGAAAGAAATATTTTTTCATATTTCGTTTTGTTGGACATGTCTGACCTGGGCTTTGAACTCTGACCTCACGTCTTATTAGCCAACATACTACCTACTAGACTATGGCGACTTTTGTCTAGAACTGCAGCTAAACTGAAAAGTGTTTGTATCTAATTGCCACTAACTTTGGTTCATTCATATATGCTAGTCCAGAAAAAGTAATTGTTAGGGACTCTACAGCATTGCAATTCATTTCGCATATCTGGTACACTAGGATGTCCTAACAATACTGTGACTTTTGTCAGACTTTTGAATGCACTTCGAGCAATTTTTCTTTAATTAGCTTACAAAAGCTATGATTGGTTGAAGTCATCAAAACCCATTTGTTTATGAAATGACTTCATCGTTAGAGTCAAATTTCCCCATCCACCATACCATTTATTTAGGTTTGAAAATAAAAAATAGTCACTCGGATATAAATCTGGAGAATAGGGAGGACGAGAAAGCCATTCGAAGTCTAATTCATATATTTTTACTCTTTACATCACTTGTTTTGGTTGTCCCAACAAATCATGCCATAGTCAGCGATCAGTAGCAGGCATTACACATATTTAGGGACACAGCTTGTTCAAATTGATGAGAGAATCAGGTGGGAAAAACAGTATTATTGCTCTTTTAGTAAAGAAGCCAGTTATCAGAGAAAGTGTAGAGAAGTGTCAGCATTCACTGCAACTGTATTTCAATCACTGGTTGCAAAGCATATTCCAAATATTGTTGTCCAATGTAGTCGCCGTAGTCTAGTATGTAGTGTGTAGGCTTATTATACGTGAGGCCACGCTTCAAAACCCAGGTCAGACATCAAAACGAAAATATGACCAAAATATTTCTTCGGCGACTTACTCTCAGCAGATTTATGGCAAAGACTCTTTAAATAAAAATAAAATTGCCATGAGACAATTTCTTAAAAATCTGTCTTTCAGAGTAGATTTTAAACTGAAGGTCCCGCCACTCATATAGAAAAATTAACACACACAACATACGTGGTGTGGGAAACTAAATCGTAATCCTGACTGAGTAGTTGTAATGACCTATTATGTATGTATGTTCGAACTTTGATGAGAGTCAAGTGACAGATGACAGTTAAGAAATCAATTATCAGAGAGAGAGTGTAGAGTACTACCAGCATTCACTGCAACTGCATTTCAATCAATGTTTGAGGAGAATATTCCAAATGTTGTGGCCCAATGTACTGGGTTTCGAATCAAAACCTTTGTTAAAAACGGATGTGACACAGATCAATCACGAAACAGAAAACGAAGCAGGATTATTCATGTATTATGGAGATTCAAAGACTTTAATAACCCAAGCTGATGACCGAAACCCACAAGGAAACAAAAGTCCAAGGAGACTAGGTTTTTGGCATTGCAATACTGCGGATGATAATAAATTGAAAAGAGAGAGGGTCTAGAAAAAACGAAAATTATGTTTTAAACGTGACGACTCTTTTTAAATTTCAAAAATTAAGAGGCATTGTTCCACCTTCTTATAACACCTCTAACAACCCATCTCTTGGGTTGCAAATAAAATTTACTTGATCGTATCCCTGGATATTATGCCCAATAAGCCACCTCCACAATATTTATAGTTTTTTTTTTCAATCTTCATTAACAATATTACGATAAATTTTTCTGTTCAAATTCCACTCTTCAATTGCATGCGAGTGTAATCGTGTGACGAATAATTACGCCAAGTTAATGTATTTCAAATTGCCATGGCCTATCGGCAATGCATTTTGATGACTCTGTTGAATTTTTTTGCTAATGTTGTTATTGTTATTGTTGTTGTTGTTTGTGTTAAAAATATTACTCCGCTACTGTTACTGAATTGTTTGCACAAGAAGTTGAAGCCACCGCAGTAATAACAATTTTTTTTCTTCAATTGCAAGCCATTATCATTGCTTGGGTGTGTGTGTTGTGTGTGTATGTGTGTGTGTGTGTGTGTGTGTAACAGTTAACTTTGTTGCAACAATTTTTTTTTTTTGCTAAAAACAAAAAACAGTTACACTCTAAGCATTCATTCACAATTGATTGTAATTCCGTATTTCAGAAATTGAAGCAACAGCAACAACAACAACAACAACAAAGCAAAAAAACTGTGCATTTATTTCGGATTGCGTCGACAAGTTGCAATTGGGAGAACGTGCGATGATTTTTACAATATCTTAGCCATTGCAATGGATGAAAAGCCAAGCAAATGAAAGAAAGAAAAAAACCGAAAAACTATCTAATAAAACTTTGAACACACAGCTAATCAGTGATTACGGTCATAATAGAGGCCTTAAAACAATGCGAATGTTTTTTTGTTTGTTTCTTTTTTAATGCATGACTGAGCAGGCAAAACTAAAAGACATATGCATGCATGCAGAAGCCTTGACAAAGAAGGATAATAAGGAGGGAAGTGTCAAATATTAGTAGGGAAGTAAGGATAAATGATATCTTAGGGGTTTAAAATTAAAAACCAGCCAAGTGGGCAACATGGGTGTTTCGATGATTTCTTAAAAATCCAAACAATATTCACTAAGCTCAGCGGTTAGAGAGAAAGCATGCAGCCCTCTTGTATGGAAATAGTTTCATTGTAAAACCTCAAACCAGTCACAGGAATATTAGTCACAAGAATACAATCCAGCTGACAATATTGTTTCGAAAATGGAAAACTTTAGATACTTTAGGTACAAAAACAAAAGCAATGTACTTGTTTACAAATTATCGCACTGCGTAATATAATAACAAACACCTGCATTAAAAAACTGATAAACAAGTAAACAAAAATGTACTAACATATACCAGCAAAAAAATATGGTAACTAAGTATACAAACATACAACAACAAACACTACAAAAATAAATGTAAACAAAATACACAAACAACAATAATGAAACAAAGATGTTTATATTTATAGAGCTCTCGAGAAGGCGAATGTTAGTGGCTCGCCTTCATCATCACTGCCACATAAAAGGCAAGGCAAAGCAGGCAACTGAGTTAGTTAAAGTTCAGTCAGTCTTGTGTGAAGACGTGGTGCGTTTGAAGAGGGTAATCATGGTTTGAAGATCTCCGTTACAAAGATATGTCGAATAATTGTCTAGTAATTGTTATTGTTTATGCAAAGGGTATACATAGAGGAATAACAAAGAAAAGCAATTGTTGTTGTTTACATCAAGTTGTGAACAGTGGCACACAAATGTATTTTTATCAACGAGCTTATATTTTAAACGTTTTTAAAAGGTAAAAACGAACTCTATGGCTTTATAATCCAAGTCTCCGGCACCTTATTTTAAACCTTCTGTCTATGGAATGTTTTGTTGGTTAGCGAATATAAATACCTTCGTCAAATTTTAGTGACTATGTAATGTTTTCTGCATAAAAACACAAAGAAATCTAAGTCATGGGGAAGGAAGAAAACAAAATTGTTTACCAAAGAGTCTCTCAGTACAATAGCCCACTATTTCCTTTTAATATCAGCGTAAAGGCATTGGGGCCGCAGAAAAGAAAACCATCACAGACGTTTTTTCTTCTTTCCCACCAACACAGAATTGTCTCTGTGTCAGTGCTTTCCACCACCTTATCATAATAAGCACAAGCCAGGTGGCATTCTTTGGGCCTATTTCGTTTTTATTCATATTATGGCTTTCGGTTCATAATGCCACCGTAATCCTGTGGGTAGACTAGACATCTCCAACAAAACGAAGTATGAAAAGAATTTTCTTCGGTGACAACCTTTCAGCAGATTTCTGGGTAAAAAATCTGAGAGAATAAATAAAATTGCCATGATAAAGTTTCTCAAAAAATCTGTTGTTCGTAGTCGATATTAAAAAACTGTGGATAAATGTGGAACATGGAAAACTTTAACACACACAACGGGGATGGCGAGATAAACTAGGTTGTAATCTTGACTAAAAGGTTGTAATGACCAAATAAGTATGTAAGTAGGTAATTAAATATGGTCCTTGTTGGCGTAGTAAATCTAATTTGCTTTGTAGAAGAGTACAGTGATGCCATCCATAGATCTCTTCCTCTCCATAATTCCATTCACTATCGCAAGCGTATTTCGAAATATAAAGAGCTATCCATTTCGTGGTTTCAAAAGTATGGGACTGGTATTCGACATCTGGCAAACTAAGGTGTGAAACCAATTTTTTTCATTTCAGTTGAAAGTCTGACATTGACGAAAATGGATTGCTTAACTATCACACAACGCATAAAAATTATCAAAACCTACTCGTACTACAAAAATGGTGATTCTGCCACAGCCACGTATCGAACAAAATTTTCTTCAGCAAAGAAGCACATTTCACACTCGGTGGGTATGTTAATGAACAAAATTGTCGTATTTGGTGTTCTGAGAATCCTCAAGTAATTGAAGAGAGGCCATTACATCCAGAAAAAGTCACTGTTTGGTGCGCTCTTTGGTGTGATTGGACCTTACTTCTTCGAAAACGACGATGGAACGACTGTCACCGTCAATGCGGAGCGTTATGGTCATGTGATAACCGACTTTTTTTGCCTGCTATTGAAGAATACGACTTGGAGAATATGTGGTTTCAACAAGACAGTGCCACATGCCACACAACTCGAACGAATATGGCTTCATTGCAAGAGACATTTCATGGCCGCGTAATTTCTCGTCGTGGCGATATCAACTGGCCACCAAGATCATGCGATTTGACACCATTAGACTTTTTTGTGGGGCTACGCGAAAGACCGTGTTTATGTAGATAAACCTTCAACTCTTGAGCACTTAAAAACCAACATTCGTTAAGTTATGGCTGAAACACCGCCCAATACACTTGGCGTGGAGGTCATTTAAATGTTGTAGTGGTTCACACATAATGTAAACGTTCAAACTTTACAATAAAAACGGAAATATAAATATAATGAATAAAAATATTTTATATGTGTTTTATTTACTTTTGAAACCACGAAATGGATAACCCTATACTTGCCTTTTTACATCGATCGCAGGGATATCACTAAAATGTATAGGATGTTTTTTACAGAGGTATAGAACTTTAAGTTGCAATAAAACCACGATGAATTATTCGATTGACATGAATTTTATTTATCCGAAAGATAATCTTGTGGCATTTACATTTTAAATATGATTTCTGGCATATGACCGCCACGGCTGGCGCGGATGTAGTCCAATCTGGACGTCCAATTTTCGATGACTTTTACCAACATTTGTGGCCGTATATCGGCAATTATACGGCGAATGTTGTCTTCCAAATGGTCAAGCGTTTGTGGCTTTACCGCATAGACCAATGACTTTACATAGCCCCACAGAAAGTAGTCTAGCGGTGTTAAATCACAAGATCTTGGAGGCCAATTCACAGGTCCAAAACGTGAAATTAGGCGGTCACCAAACGTGTCTTTCAATAAATCTATTGTGGCACGAGCTGTGTGACATGTTGCGCCGTCTTGTTGAAACCGCATCTCCTGGACATCATGGTTATTCAATTCAGGAATGAAAAAGTTAGTAATCATGGCTCTATACCGATCACCATTGACTGTAACGTTCTGGCCACCATCGTTTTTGAAAAAGTACGAACCAATGATTCCACCAGCCCATAAAGCGCACCAAACAGTCAGTTTTTCTGGATGTGACGGTGCTTTCACATACACTTGAGGATTACCTTCACTCCAAATGCGGCAGTTTTGTTTGTTGACGTAGCCATTCAACCAGAAGTGCGCTTCATCGCTAAACAAAATTCGCTTATGAAAATCGGGAACAACGGTAATCTCGTTTTGGGCCCATTCGACGAATCTACGCCTTACTTGATGATCGTTTGGCTTCAAATCTTGCACGAGTTGGATTTTGTAAGCACGCAAACCAAGATCCTTCCGCAAAATCTTCCATAAAGTGGATGGACATAGATCCAATTCCTGTGCTCGATGGCGGATGGACTCATTCGGGTCTTCCTCAATGCTACGCTCTACAGCAGCAATAGCTTCTTCTGTACGCACCGTATAGCGTCTCTGGGGATGTGAGTTATCAATAAGAGTAAGCGTGGTGCGAAAACGTTCCATGGTTAATCGAATTAACTGCTCTGATGGACGATTTTGTCGATGATAAAATGGACTTAGTGCGCGATACGTTTTCCGCACAGAACCATTATTTTCGAAATAAAATTGCACTATTTGCAAGCGTTGTTCAGGCGTGAGTCTATTCATGATGAATTGCCAAACCAAACTGAAAATAAATCACTTGACAGCTGTTAAATCGGTCGCCATCTTGAAAAGTAATGCCAACTTAAAGTTCTATACCTCTGTAAAAAACACTCTTTAGTAATCATTCTTCAATTGATTGCCCATCTCTGGCCTTTTAAGCTTTCCATTTAATTCTAAAAGCTATTGACATGTGCCGCACATACCTCACATACATACGTACAACAGTCTGTAATAAATGCTGACAAGTGTTTCTGTTATTTGAAAAAAAATTGTTTTTCTTTCTTTTTTGTTTTGCGAATAATTTTTTTTTTGTATTCCAATGAATATTTCTTGTTGTTTTTGCAAATTTTTTCAAATAAATTTAAACAAGTGCGTAATATTGCGTGTTTCGTAAATTGTAAGTGGAGTGTCATGTTTGTTTTTTCCTCTCTCTATTGGCGTTCACTGTCTAGGCATGGATCTTAGAAGAAGAAGCAGAAGAAAAAGTTTCATTTCGAAAAACAAACAAAATTTAAAGAAGCACTTGGAAAACTAAAAAAAGAAACAACACTGACATTTAGTTTGATTTGTAGTTGTGTAGTTGGTTTTGTAAAACTATGCGCATATCTTAGCATTTATTTAATACCAATATATATAGAGGCATACATACATACATGCATGCATACCTACATACGCATTTTTTTTACTTATGCATGCCCCCCTATTGAATGGCGCTTTAATATCTGTATGTTGAGTTAGAAATTATTGAAGTTTTTGACCCAATTGTCCATTGTTTTCCTATTCATTGCAACATCAACTTAATGCAACAACAACAACAACACTAACAATAACAACAACAATTGTTTATTGCAAGAAAATGCCTTTGGCACCCTTTATAACCACACCACTCACACAACACAATGGCAGACAATTTGCTTGGCAATGGCAGGTGTGCAGATCTGTAAGTTTTTAAATTCATTAAGGAATTTTCATTTTCAATACAAAAGAAGATTCGCGACACGTGAGAGGCATTTTAGTCTAACAAACAGAGGTAAAAGCTTTTAAATTTTAAAGAACTAGGGAAGACCGAAGCCTTTTCATCATCATTCCTCAGAGAAATACTCCGGGGCTTCTCATCTTCTTATATATAAAAATGAATGTGTGTTTATTTGTTTGTGGGTTTGTTTGTTTGTTTTAAGTCTATAGACGGCTAAACGGCTGGACCGATGCTCTTGAAATTTTAGCATTTTAATATCTGGAAGGAAGGCTACTTTTTATTTTAAAATATCAAGTAGGAGAGATGCCACGCCCACATACCCAATAAGTATTTAATGTCGCATATCTCATAAACCTCAACAGCTAGAGTCCTCAAATTTTGTATAGACGACTTTGACGTATATATGAACAAAATGGGCGGATTGGCTATAGCGGGCGTGTCACCTCCCATAGTCTATATATATAAAAATGAATGGAAGGAACTATAGGCTACTTTTTATTTATAAAATTTCAAGTAGGCGAGGTGCCACGCCCACATACCCATAAAAAAATGAATGTTTGTTTGTATGTACCTTATAGAATCGTAAACTATGCATTTGATCATGTTATGATCTTTAGAAAAATTGTTGCGCATGAGCAAGGGAAGGTTTCTAAGTTGGTATTACCAATTTCCGGCAGGTGGCGCCACTGAAAATTACTCAAAATGAATTAAATCGTTAACTGTGCATTTTTAACAAAGTTGTTGCGCATGAGTCTACGGAGGTTGGTGCGATTAATTTCCGATGGATGGCGTCACTGAAAATTATTGAAAATTAATGACAAGCAATTGGTCGACCTACACGTCAAGCACGGAAGAAAAGAACATTATGAGCCATAGAATCAGACGAGCATTGAGACTGGAAAATCTTCGAGTATATGCCGCTGAGACACGTTCGCTTGAACCACTTGAACAACGAGAAATGAGATTAGAAACTGATCGAATGCGCTCGTTCATCTGAATCATCAGGACAACGGGAAACAAAATCAATAAAATGATTCAAAATTAATTGGACATTTTTGTAATGTCTTTCGTTCAAATTTATTTTAGTTGGTGGCGCAGCAACACGCGAAGTGTAGAGCTAGTATTTATCTAAAACTGATGAGAAACAATGTAGTAAAGTGGTTGAGACCGTAACAGTATTTTTATCCTCTTGTTGAACTACATTAATGAACCAAACTACGTCAACCTTTTCGCACCACTGAAGCTAACTTTAAGACAGATTCCTGTATATGGTTTATAGATTTCCATTGAGCTGGTTGGTTTACTTATTTACTTACGTACTTAATTGATCATTACAACCCTTTAGTCAAGATTATCAGACATTACGATGATCCACAAGCCTGACCGTTACTGTAGCAGTTCAAGGGATCTGTGATCTTATAGGCAGTAATGACAGAAGATATAAAATATTCTTCAATTTTAACTGGCTTCACAGTCAGTCACAGTTTAAAATAATTTGTACTCAGAGGCACTTAGTCTTGTGTGTTCTCTATATGAGAGCCACGTTTAGATCCCGTTTTTGCTGAGAATATTTCGTCTGCTGAGGAATACTGTGTGATTTTTTTTTCTACGCTGGAAGGTATAAATTTACAAAATTTAAAAAAACTCCTCGAGAAGAAGACGTTTGCTTACCTAATACGCTATAATCCGGCGCTGTTTAGAGTCTTTTTTGGAAAGATTTTTCCCCTATGAATCACCCTTAACAAACTGATTAAACTACCATAATTATACAGTCAAATGGATTTATGAATTCGAGGGAAAATATCCCAAAATAAGCCGGAAGAATCGCTATTTGCACAAATTCACCAAATACGAATCATACGCCACACTTTCTCAAACAGAAACAATATTTTCAGCAGTACGTACACTACAATGATGCACATGCCTGATCATAACTGTACCAGTTCTAGTCCCTTCCAATTTCTTTTGGTGAGTAAGTTACAAACGAGATCCACAGTCATCCTATAATGCTCAATAAGTGGCCACATTTTAATCTTAATTTGCTTACAAGGCTTTTGTCAGGATTACGATCTAACTGCGTGTGTTATTTTAATTCTTGTGTGACGGCACCCACTGTTTAATGACGACTTAATGCTGAGAGGAAATTACCGAAGAAACATTTTTATAATCTTCCGTTTTGTTCGAGATGCCTGAGCTGAGCTTTGAACCACGAACTTACATCTAATAATCCTACAGATTACCTACTAGACTACACTCACAAATATATTTTAATTGCTTACTACGACAAGGAAACTTTCATACATATATACATTACAAACCTTTAGTCAGGATTACAACCTAGCTTCTCACACCACTTATGTTGTGTGTTCATTTTACCAATGAGTGCCAAGACCTAACAGTTTAAAGGCTTTTTATGGCAATTTTATTTGCACTCAGAGTTTTTGCCAAACAGTTCTGATGAGAGATAGAAGCCGAAGAAATATTTCTTTTATATTTCCTTTCGTTCGAGATGTTTGAGCTGGGGTTTGAACCACGGCCTTGCATCAAATAAGCCACCTTGCTACCTACTGAAGTACGGAGACTGCTGGCAGGTTTCCTATACTTAAAACATGAAATATTTAATCTGTTTAACCTTGAAAAACTGAAAAATAAACTTTCTCTCAAGTACGGTCTTAACTTTAGAACAGAGATCGGCAATGAATCCCGTTTTTCGCTACTCATAAGCACTCATGAAATTTTGAATATAAGTGAGACAACAATATTGAAATTTAACTATGTACTCTGATTCATTCGTAATCACTATAACATTGATTTTTAAGTACAGGTTGCAATGAGTATGCGTACAACGTTGACATCAAACTCATACCATTCGAAATATGTTTGATTCATAAGCCTACTACTCATTTAGATTCATAACTTTAGAAAAATGCTCTTATAATACATTGAGCGGCTCGTCGAATCACTCATCAAAATTTACAGTCTTAGTTGTTGTTGTTGCATTTACAACAAAAGAAAAACGACACATAAGCAAAAAGACAGAACAGCAAGCAGATCAAACACACAACCTTCTAGTAAGTATTTTAATGTTCGAATGCAACTCATACCTATTTTGTGATTTGTTGAGTTACGAAGAGTCAAAGTCAACAACAACATCATACGTGTTGTTTAAGTATGAATATGATGGAGGACTTCAAACTTTGAATATGAGTAAGAGGTTCCATGGTATTAAAATAAGTATGAATGCGTATAAGCATCAAAAATTATGAGTATGATTCAATTCTACTTATCTTTTTGAATACTCATTGCTGATCTCTGAGACCTATTAAAGTACGGCATCTGCTGGTTGGTTTACTGTACGTAAATCATGAAATATTTAAACCGACCAGCCATGAAAAACTGACAAATAACACTATGCTACAAAATAAAAAAAAATTAAATACGACCAGCCAATGACATAGTGTAAGTTGTGAGTTTTGTTGAGTAGAACTCAAAAATATTTTTTTTTATATTTCTTGAATCCTTCAAACTTATTTTTTTTGACAAAACCCGTATTTTTAATCTTTTCACACAAAATTATTGATTACCCAAATATTTTTCAACCGATTTTCAAAATCTAAAGTTTTTTGAAAAGGAGACAGATAGGCCTTTAAAATGATATACACAAACATATGCTTCCAACTTACATGTTATGAGGTTTGATCGGGTAAACTTGGAAAATATGATTTTTTTCTCATCAAATTAAATACACCCAGCTAATGACATAGTGTAAGTTGTGAATTTTGTTAAGTAGAACTAAAAAATATTTTTTTTCTACTTTACGCATAAATTTTGTACAAACATTAAACTTTATTAGAAAGTAGAGGGATGGACCTTTAAAATGATATACACACATATATATTATTCGACTTAATATGCTATGATGTCTGATGAGGTAAACTTGACAAATGCGAATTTTTTTTCATATTTTTTCAATTTTGTCCGTTTATAGTAGCAAACTTTAATTAAAAAATATAAAATAAGTGATGAAATTCTTAAAACGCATTATCTTGTGAAGAGATTAAGCACTTATTTTATATTTTTTAATTAAATTTTGGAATTAAGAATAGCTAAAGTGGAAAAAATGGGTGGAAAAATATATTTTTAAAGTTTACGCGATCAAAACTCATAACATGTAAGTCTGAACTTTATATGTATGTATATCATTTGAAAGGCCTATCTATGCAAAAAACTTTAGATTTTGAAAATAGGTTAAAAAATATTTGGGTAATCAATAATTTGGTGTGATCAAAAAAAGATCAATAATACGGTTTTTTTGTCAAATAAAACAAGTTTGAAGGATTTGAGAAATAAAAAAAATATTTTTATGTTCTACTCAATAACACAACAAACCGTGTAATCGTTCTCTGTGATATTCACTTAACTCCTAAAGAGAGGTAAACCACTTTCAACAATCAATTCCTTCAAAGCTCTGCATGCTTTTTCTGGTAACTGCGGTTGAGATTTTTTTTTTTAAACATTTGCACGCATTTTATTGTGTATAGTTTTTCTTCTATAGATACGAGCCTATTTTAACGTCATCATCATAATCTTCTTCTAACCCGTACAACTATTGATTGTAAGACAAAAACAAAAACAAAAACAAACAAAAAACTTTCCTTTAAGCGTTGAAACCGTTTACCGGAAGCTTTTGCAGGAAAATGCAAATGTTCTGTCATGAGTGTTTGCAAACTGTCATTTCTATGTTAATTTTTTTATTCTATTTGTTGTTGCTTGTTGTTGTTGTTGCAATAGTTGTTATATTTTACAACTGCTAATAATAGAGTGTACAATTGCATATTTTGCTACAGAGAATGCATTTCATTTACTTGCAACCGCAAGAACAGAACAGAAAAACAGAAAAACCCTCATGCCTTACCTTTACCATAAAGTTCCTTTCTTCTAAAGGAGAGAGTTTATGTACGTACGTATGGCTTTGTATTGTTCATTGTTATATTGTGTCACGAATTGTTGTTGTCCTTGTTGTTGTTGTCGTATTTCTTTAGTTTCTAATATTTTCCAAAGAGAAAATTATCATATTGACCTCCCGCATAGTAATGACACGCAATAAATTTTCTTTTAAAAACAATTTTGCTTGCTAAACTACTGTTAAAAAATTTCCTACATATCCTCCGTACTGTTCTAATATTATTCGACTAAAAAAAAAGAAGGTGAAGTGGGTGCATAGCATACAAATGCAATTTGAAAAAATAATTTAATTTTGAATGTAAAAAAAACAAGAAAATTTTAATAAAAAATTTTAATGTAAATTCATGAATTCTTCAATTTAATACTTTTGTAATTTTTGCATACATTTGTTGACGGTAGTATGACGACCAAGCAAAAAGGTCAAAGTTCATATTGCATTAATGGTTAGTCTTTAAGCCTTGCTTGGCTATATCCTGCAGCATTAGCTGAAATGTTTAAATTGAATTTACATGTAAGGTTGCCAGTATCATACATACTGCATTAAAGGTTTGGTTGCGTAAGGATTTCATGGTTGCATAGGAACACAAACTATTCATGGATAAATTTGAAATTTTTTGAACGGTTGTTACGTTTTTACATTTTTAAAAGCGTTTAAATATGAGTTCGTTAATTGCAAACCAAATAAAAACAAATATGTGTTTAATTTCAGTTAAACTCTCTTTATTCTTTACACTACTTTTGTGTGCCACCGTATCCAACTTAACGATACAACAATAATTTGCTTGTACACTATTCTATTTCACACTTCTGTCCGCGTTAACACTAACAACTGTTCGTTAGATCTTCTCTGTTTACAACCTTTTTGCAAGCAATACCACCTGTACGTCCAAACCGCAACGCGTCTTCACACAAGGCTGACTGAATTATCACTGACTCGCTGCCTGCTTTGCCAAGCCCTTTTATAGTCCGACACAACCAGTCTAACGAACATTCTTGAAGTGGAAAGTTCGTGTTCTCGCCTTCTCGAGAGCTCTATTGCTAATACATTGTTGTTTGTGTACTTTGCTTATGTTGTCTATCCCCTTTTGTCACATACATGTTGTTGTTGGTACCCGGCGCAACCAGGTTCGTCGTACATATGTGTGTCTGCAGCTTTAGATAATCAACACGTCCATTGTATTCTTAGTGTTAGTGTGTATATGTATAGTGTGGCTGTTGTTTATCGTTTTTGTTGTTAAATATATAGAATATATATAGAATTTTCAGTGCACTCATGTTAACATAAAAAATCCTTTCTTTTCCATGATATTTAAAAAAGTGATTTTTTTCATTTAAATGATCTTTTTCGTTTATAAAAATTATTTGAATCATCAAATTTTTTGCTTGTTTTAATTCTAATTACTAACCTAAATGGATTGAAGTGATCGGGTAACAGTTCCACCATGGAACAGCCAGGATTACGAACTTGTTTCTCAGACTGCTTATGTTGTGTGTGTTAGTTTTATACATGAATGGCAAGACCTACAATTTAAAGTCAATTCTGAATGATGAATTTTTGAGAAAATTATTCATGGCAATTTGTGATTTACTGTCAGAGTTTTTGCCAAAAATCTACTGAGAGGAAGTCGTCGAAGAAATATTTGTTAAAATTTCGTTTTGTTGGAAATGTCTGGCCGGGAGTTTGAACCGTGGTCTCATGTCTAATAAGCCAATACTCTACCTACTAGACTACGACGACTACCCTTCAGGATCCAGGAATTATTTTTCAACTGCAATTCAATTTGCTTGCCTGATAGTCTAATGCCGTACTAATCTTGGAGTGTAAGTGCTGTGCGTTTTATTTCCACCTGCAACTCTGGTTCGTTATATTTAAATATGTCTTTATTACGCAAAAACGATATGTTCGCTCTAAAGAGCTCTAAAGAAAGAAGCCTTAAGGCTTAACAGAAGGCAACACACTTTTCTGAAGGCATTCTTCTAAGAATTCATTCCTTTGAAGACATTACTCAAAAGAACAACAAATAGTATGCTTTGTAAAATTCCAACTTATATGTAAAATTTATACATTTTATTCCAAATTCTCCGAACGACAGAGCAAATTTACTTGTAGAGTTTTTGCCAGAAGATTATTGAGCGGAAGTCGCCCGAAAGAAATTTTTCTTTTCTCATATTTCTTTCTGTTCAAAATACTCTTACGAAAATGGAAACAGTGTACATCGTTTAACATTAAAATTAACAAAAGCTACACAAACAAATACAACGAACATGTTACAACTAAACCAATAACAACAGTATGAAAGAAAAGGGTATAAGCAAGTAAGCGAGAATGCAACAACAAGCAATGTGAACAAAATAGACAAACAACGTTAAAGTCGCGATACAGTTCTAGGGAAGGCGTAACCCCGAATGTTCAATTTCAAGAACCTTCATCAGGCTGATTACGTTGGCATATAAAAAGGTAAGACAAAGCAGGCAACGAGCACTAAGAATTCAGTCAGTTTTGCGTGAAGACGTGTTGCGTGCGAAGAAATCAGTCGTGGTTTGAAGATCGTCGTTGTAAAGGTCTACCGAACAAGTGTTAGTGCTTGCGGGAACAAAAGTGTAAAGGAGAATAGCGAACAAGCAATTATTGTTGGATACATCAATTTTAATTTTACTTAATTTTAATTGAAACTAAACACAAATTTATTTTTATTTTATTTGCAAACAACGAAGTCTTATTTTAAATGTTTTTAAAAAGGTAAAAACGTAACAATACCAAAGATGTGGTGTAAACCACAGACTCTCGTCTAACAAGCCAACAAACTTCCTACTACACCACGACGTCTTTAACTTCAGACAGAATAAAAACTGAACAACAAAGGCTAGGTGCACGCAGAGGTTTAGCTACAATGACAAAACTACATAGAAATATTACGAAAGATGATAATGAAAAGAATAACGATACAAACAGTTAGTTCTGGAAGTTGCCAGACCAGAAGTAAGTGAAAGGGGTACGTTACCAGTGCACTGGTATAAACAATGTTGTACTGAGAATTTATTTAATATGCTGTTAAATTGTGTTAATATCGTATTGTGAAGAATTTATTTCCATTTACTTCACAATAGGTTTGATACTCTGTATCCAGACATACATATATTCCTTGAGATACTCATGCTAGTGTTGTAGATTTTTGTTAGATGATGGCAGAAGTGCGCTATATTTTGCGTGATTTTTTTTCGCCGAGGAGGGGTAAATGTACCTAACAGCACCATAAAGGAAGTCGTCACATCCTCCGTGTGTGGGGCCCTCATCCACTAAATCCGCCCCTCGTCTCCTGTGGACTTGTCCGTGCCCACTCCGGAACTACGGTGGTATTATTTCGGAGTGGAGTCCTTTTGGCCCTTTGGCCTCTTCATGTTTATATCCGCGTCCGGATTGCGAATCGAAAGTTGAGGAGTCATCTAAGCGTCTCCACTATTCCTTTCGTCTAAATCGTCGTCTCGGTTACGCTTGGCACGTGTGACAGTATCACCTATGCCGACATGCTTACTCGTTTTGCAGCCTCGAGATCTCTCTTCTTCCGTCTCAGAATGCGCTCTACGTAATTCACTACAGAGGTCCAATTTTCACTAATCGCAGTCATAACCCCGACAATATTAGCAGCTGTGATCGTTCCAACTATTGACGTCAGTACAGAGTGATAGCTCTGCCAGCGTGCACACTCGAAAACAGTGTGCTCTGCATCATCAATTACCTCCCCTTCCTCGTAAAGACAGTAAGGGGAGGCGGCCTTGCCCATTGTGTGCAGATATTTCCTAAAATATCCGTGACCCGATAGCGTCTGTGTAACGTAGTAGTTTATCTCTCCAAATCTCCGACCAATCCATGGCCTTATGTCCGGAATAAGTCTCGCCGTCCATCTTCCTCTATCTTCCTCGTTCCATCGTTGTTGCCATTTTGAAATGGTGTTTTCCCTGAAGTAACCGGTTATGTGATTTCCAGCCGATTTCACCTTATAAATCTCCATCCGCTCCGCTGCCAGCAGATCCACAGGGATTATACCTGCTATCACCAGTACGGCTGGAGCGGACACTGTACGATATGCCGACGCGATACGCAATGCAGCCGTTCTCTGTACCGATATAAGTGAGTTTGCCCGCTTTTTAACATCTAGTGTTTCGGTCCAAATTTCGCTTCCATAAAGCATAATGCTGTTTCCAACCTCCATCAGGGGTCTCCGTCTCGTCGGAGCTGCTAAGCTGTCCAACGTTCTTTTGGGCCTTGTTAGCCGAGTACTGAATCTGATACGAGAATGTCAGTCTGGGGTCCAGCCTTATTCCCAGGTATTTCACCGAGCTCTCGGTCCTAATTACCTCGTTTCCAATACTCATGTCCACATGCAAGGGGATACGACGACCAGTGATTAGCAACAATTCCGTTTTATGCATGGCCAGGTCTAGGCCGTGGGAATCCAAACATGCTTTTGTTCTTAGCATAACACGTCTCAATTTTCGTTGTGCCTCTTCCGTGCTCCTGGCCGTGATAACAGCTGCGATATCGTCTGCGTATCCAAACAAGAAAGTTCCGTCCGGCATATCCTCCCTCAGAATTCCATCATAGCTAACGTTCCACAGGTCGGGGCCGAGGACAGATCCTTGTGCCGCTCCTGATGTTACTTGTTTCACCCTTGATCCTGAGCTTGTGTTATACACCAGCTGCCTGTTACGCAAAAGGCTGCTTATCATGGCCAGAATGTGTTTTGCGTGATGGAATGTATTAGGACAGACAGATTTCACGTTATTTTGTTGCTATATACGATACGTTTGTAATAATGCTCTGAACCCACAACAATATTTTCTATATACATACTCTAGAGTTTTAATAGAAGTTATCCTTTCAAATATTTACATGAAACCTTTATAATAACATGAGACAAGTTTTTCATTTTCCTTTTTCATTTCAAAGAGAATTAAAAAAGAAATCATCCTTCAATTATAATCATGTGTGTACTGCCCCAAAAAGAAAGGGCACCTAATTGAAGGTACCAAACACAAAAACCATCAATTGCAGGCAGCCAACAATAACAAAAGCAATAAATAAAAAAAAATATGCAGCAACTGCAGCAGATTAACAATCAGAAGCCATTATCAATGAAATTGCTTAAATAATAAACCATAATTTTTGCGATAAACCCAAATTGAAGCAGCAACAGCAGCAGTAGGAAGGAGCACCAACAAAAAAAAAAAAATCAGAATCGAATTAAATAAACTCCCAAAAAAAGAAAACGAAAGACTTAAGACACATACTTTCTATATGAAAAAAAACACTACCAATCAGCCGGAAGAGGAGGTGGAAGCATTCATATATTTTTTCTGAATTAAAAAAAAACAAAAACAACAACAAAATTTTTTAATTCAAGTCCCAAAGTGCACTGTTTTGTATTTTTTTTGAAAGGAACACTGCAAAAAACATCTCCCGCATACAATAAAACACAAGGAATTGCAAGGTACGGGCAACGAAAATAAATTGCAGCATGAAAATAATATGGAGCGCAGGATACAAACACTGTGAGCAGTGAATATTGTTGTTGTTGTTGTTTTCAAAGTAATTTAAAACTTAGTCGCTCATACTTACTTACGTATGTATGTATATCTCTTCGAGTAAAATACGACAATAAAATATTCAAGTATTTCAAACAAATTCACGAAAACAAAAACAAAAAAACACAACAAAAGTGGGAGGATGCAGTGCGATATTTTGTTGTTGCTGACTCGTAGTTTTTTTTTTTCTGTTCCTTTGAAAGTGTTTTCATATATTATTGCGACTGTAGAGTTGCTGCCAGTGCGGCTGCTGTTGTTGTTTTCTTCATTCGGCAGCAGACTTGTTTAGCCATGAGGCAGTTTTAAGAATGAAATCAAGAAGACAGTAGAATTAGTCGAGTCGGCAGCTTCAACATCAGCAGCAAATCAAGTTAAAAATCATTTTTTGCCCTTAGGGGGCGAATAATACACAACATACAGTACAAATACATAAAAATATCTAAAATACATACGTTGTTGTTTTTTTTTGTTTCTTCTTGTTTGGGTTCTACCTCTTCTTCTTCTCCTTTTAATAATTTCATCTGGTTTTTTTAGTTTTTCGATTTCTATGGAGGTGGTTGCTAACAGGGTGACATGTTAAAAGGAAGACAAGAAAATTGTGAAATTTTATGGAGATTTCCTTGTCAAATTATGCCACATACCTGACGTAGGTGATGTATTCTTAAGAGACTATTCTAATATCAAGATATTCATAAAAGAAAACAAAAAATTAACAGGCATTCTAAAAACATACCAAATATGCAACATTAACACGTTCATGCCGGCGCGTATCACCGGTAGTCCGCACTAGATTGCCTTACCGGGCGGCGCGTACCGCCGGTGGTCCGCATAGATTGTCTCATCGGGCGGGTCTCATCATAAAGGCATTTATCTTTAATATTTAATAACGTCTTATAAATATAACAGCCGCCAGTAGGCGACAAGCATGAATTAAAGCGCCGGCATGAGAGTGTTAATCTTCGAGCCAAGTTATTACAACAAATCTGTCAAAATTCCAAAATTAATTCACGTATTACGGTTAAATCGCTTGCTACGGTTATACAAAGAAGGCGTATGAAATGCTTGAAGAATTTTGAAAGTAAGATGGCACTCAAAACCTATCTCTGTATCTGCGCAAACTAGCATCAAGAATGGTCATCTTGATATGAGGCTCGGATCGTTAACAAGTTTCTATCTGCAAGCGATACGTATAGAAATAATAGGATGTCATAAGGGATTGAAAAAAGCAGAATAAAGATTGAGATTATCATCCACAATGCTGCCGCCAATATCACAATATCAATGGCCAACATCCGCCCCTCTTCTGTAAACACAGCCCAAGAGATTTAATTTGCCCAAGTAGTTTGGGATATGCGTCTCGTAAAAAAAATTCAAGGGATTGTGACTCAAAATCGGACTAAGAATCAACCATTCTTTGGATGTTATCAAGGGTACTAATTCTCTGCACAAATTTCTCCTGAAATTTGACTATCCACCAACCACTATTACATTGACGACAGAGGGCGCTGGGTATTACAGTCAAGTCTAAAAATCATTTTTGTTTACTTTGCGTTGGTAGACAGTACTCACTCCAGGTGAATCTGTGACCTTATAGAATACAATGATAGAAGACATGATCATTCCTTCAGTTTCAAGTGGCTTCACAGTCTAATCAGAGACCCTTAGTCTTTGTACCTTACTTAACTAGATCTCTGAATGAGAGCCACGTTTAGATCCCGTTTTTGCTGAGAATATTTCGTCTGCTGAGGAATACTGGGTAATTTTTTTCTACGCTGGAAGGTTTGAATTTAGAAAATTGAAAGGAACTCCTCGAGAAGAAGACGATTGCTTACTTAATGCGCTATAATCCGGCGCTGTTTAGACTCTTTTAGAAAGATTTTTCCACTATGAATCACCCTTAACAAACTGATTAAACTACCATACTTTTACGTTAAATGGATACATGAATTCGAGGGAAAATATCCCAAAATAGGCCGGAAGAATCGCCATTTGCACAAATTCGCCAGATGGGATTTAACCGCCACACTTTCTCTAACAGAAACGATATTTTTAGCAGCATGTATACTACAATGATGCACATGCCTGAACATAACTGTAGCAGTTCTAGTCCCTTCCGATTTCTTTTGGTGAGTAAGTTACAAACGAATTCCACAGTTATCCTATAATGCTCAATAAGTAGCCACATTTCAATCTTAATTTGCTTACAAGCCTTTAGTCGGGATTACGATCAAACTGTGTGTGTTATTTTTAACCTTGTGTGACGGCACCCACTGTTTAATGACGACTTAATGCTGAGAGGAAGTTACCGAAGAAATTTTTTCATAATCTTCCGTTTTGTACGAGATGCCTGAGCTGAGCCTTGAACCACGGACTCACATCTAATAAGCCAACAGACTATCAACTAGACTAGACAAGAAAATTTCCATACATACATGCATAATTGGTTACTTACAAGCCTTTAGTCAGGATTACAACATAGCTTCTCATCCCACTTATGTTTTGTGTGTTAATTTTATAAGTGAGTGGCAGGACCTACAGTTTAAAGTCAAATTTTTTGGGAAACATTCCATGGGAATTTGATTTACTTACAAAGATTTTGCCAGAAATCTGCCGTTTTGTTCAAGGTAGATGAGCTGGGATTTAAACCACAGAGTCCCATCTAATAAGCCAACATACTACTTACTAAACTAAGGCCACTTTCGTAGATGGCAAGCCTTCCACTTAATAAATGATACTCTGACTGAAAAATATTTAACAATTGCCAGCCTTGCCAGCCTTGCCGTCGGCTTTAAAGTCCGGATATATTCTGCTGTTGGTGCTACAATTTCATTGCTTAATACGACAAGGAAGCAGCGATCAGCAGTGAGCTTTCAAAAGGATGAGTACAATCGAATCATACTGTTAATTACTGATACTTATACACACTCATACATACTTACATACATACATAATTGATCAGTACAACCCTTCAGTCAGGATTCCGACCTAGTTTCTCACACCACTTATGTTATGTGTGTTAATTTTATGCACGAGACTACGGCAACGACATATATGCACTCATGCTTATATTAATGTCATGGAACCTCTACTTATATTCAAAGTTTGAAGTCCTCCGTCATACATTCATACTTAACAACATGTATGATGTTGTTGATTTCGACTCTCTATAACTCAGCATAAACACGCAGCACAAAATAAGTATGATTCGCGTACGAACACTAAAATACTCTGCTTGTTGTTCTGTCTTTTTTGCTTATGTGTATTTTTCTTTTGTTGTAAATGCAACAACAACTAAGACTGAAAATGTTGATGAATAATTTGAGTCACTCGAATCAGTTGTAAGTATGATAAGAGTATTTTTTCTAAAGTTATGTATCTAAATGAGTAGGCGGCTTATGAATCAAACATATTTCGAATAGTATGAGCTTGATGTCAACGTTGTACGTATACCCATTGCAACCTGTACTTGTAAATCAACATTGTAGTGAGTACGAATGAATCAGAGTACATAGTTAAATTTCAATATTGTTGACTCACTTATATTCAAAATTTTATGAATGCTTATGAGTAGCTACAAAACGATTCATTGCTGATCTCTGCTTCTGACACCACCCATGTTTTGTGTGTTAATTTTTTACATGAGTGACGACATCTACAGTTTAAAGTCGACTCCGAATGACAGATTTTTGAGAAACTTTTCATGGCTATTTTATTTACTCTCAGAGAAATTTGCCAGCAATCTGCAGAGAGGAAATCGCCGAGGAAATATTCTTTTATTTCGTTTTGATTGAGATGCTTGACCTAAGGTCTAATAAGCCACCACACTTCCTACTAGACTATGGCGACTTCAGTCTAGACGGCTACCAGCAGGCAGGCTCTCCCCTTAATTGTAATGAATTTAGTTTGTTGAGGACGGTGATCGGGCCACTAATGGATAAAATTAACGTACTCAACATGAATGGTGTGAAAAGCTAGGTTCTGAACCTGAATAAAAGGTTGCAGTAAACAATTAAGTAAGCATGTACTATGTACCAGTTCAGTACTCTTCAGAAAGATGCGTGCGGGAGAATGTTACCAATAAATTTTTTATGAAAATTTGTTTGTTGCGGAGAAAAACCAATCATCAAGATATATGACAGAGCTCGTACTTAGAATTTTTTTAAATTAAAATACACTTGCCATGTGGCATATTGAAATGGTTTTACTCCATGAATATGGATTAGTAGCCTAAATTCGAATACTGGTGTTGGCATTCTTTCATATATGTAATCTCTTATTACTTATCCGTATACTCATTTACTTTCCCGTATTCTCTCATTACTTTACCTTAAAGCATTCATAAGTTGAAGAAAATTGTGTTGGTTTACAATTTCATTTAATTATGTATCCATATCGACGCCTCCGTTCTATAACGTTCTAAGTCGAAAAAGTGTATCTTGAGTTATGAGCTCTCAAAGTTTTCGCGCGACATACGACCATATGTCTATTCTAAGGAGATTTTTCCCTATAACTTCGGAACGGATCGGCGCATCTTAACCAAATTTTGACAGTATTTAAGTTAAAGAACGTAGAATTTAAAAATTCAAAAATATTAAAAACGTTCTAAGTGTACTTAGAATGGAGCTGTCGATAAAATCATATTTCTTAAAGCGAAATAAAATCATCATCTTGTTGCAGATGTCTGACCTGAAGATGTCTGACCTAATAAGCTAACACACTACTAGACTACGACCTTAAAGAAATTAATATTCATAAATGACAAGCCTTATACTTAATAAATGATACTCTGAATGAAAAATATTTAACAGTTGCCAGCCTTGCCAGACCTTCAGCTTTAAATCCCACAAAAACAGAAAAATTCTACTCTTGATGCCACAATTTCATTGCTTACTACGAGAAGCAACCTTCTATCGCTAAATATGAACAATTTTTCATTAAAATATTGATACCACCTACATTTTCCACATACACTTTAAGGCATCTGTATGATTATATTTTTGGCACACTGTATTTCTACAAACTTGCTCTTTATTTTTTTTTTTTGTGGATGCATATGTGTACGTACGATCAAAACAAATTCTTCAATGAATTTTTAATATTCCTAAAGAGCCATTAAAAATGAAAGAAAAAACAAAAACAACGACATGCGTAAATAGAGGATGAAGAGATGAAGACCATCAGTTTCCTTTTATGGTTCATAACTCCTTCATAATTAACCCTTAAAGATGTACAAGGGGATCATAAAAAAACAAAAAATATCTTCAGTTTTGCCTGAAAACAAAAGAGATTTTAAATTTAATATCAAGTTTTTAGAGAATTCTGGTTGGAAGCCTAGATGAGTGTGGAAACGTTTTCTTAAATTGTAAAATACTATACGTACTTATCTATGAATCTTGCATGGTTTTTTTCTACTCATCGGCGATAAAGTTCGGTAGCAATGGCATGCAATTGTTTCAACAACACAATTAAAGGTTAATCAATTTCAATTGAATTGAATTGAAGTGAATATGTACGTATGTACGTGGCCACAGTCATGGTGTTTAGAATCCATTCGCACCAATACAATCCACATACTCGTACATTTTTTCTTTATAGGTTTTCCTCTGTCTTTTGTTTTTTATTGGTTTGGTTTTGTTGTAATTTTTTATTTTAATTTTTCGACTTAAACAGCTTCTGCAGATACAGCAGCTAATTGCATTTTTACTCAGGCTAAAAGTCTGTTGCCTCTGTCTCTCTCTGCAGACACACAGTTTTCTTAGATGTTTCTGCTGTTTTTTTTGTTGTTTTTTTCTTCTGTGCAGAATATTTAGCAGTCATCATATGTACTCATATTCATGCACTATCGCAGTCTGCCACTCCAACAACCAGCAACCATAAGGTGAAGGAGGCCTTCAGGCTTTAAAACGCACGGATGGTAGTAGTCAGTCACATACAAGAAAAAACATTTCTAAAGCCAGTGCTGGTGCTGGTGATGATGATGCTTTTGTTGAGATTTTTTACGATAATAGCTCTTGCCATACGTAATAATCAGTTTGAAACGCATTTAATAAAGAATAAATTCCAAAAAGCCTACAAAAAAAAACTCAACTGAAAATATCCAAGAAATTACGTTCATCTGCACCCCTACTTTTCATGCAATTTTCAATCTCTGAATGAATTTCAGTTGCTTGAGGAGGCCACTTGTTTTGTGTAAGCTCATAAGCAAAAGAAGAATATTTAAAGTTCTTCTTCTTCTTCTTCTTTTTGCTTTGAAAATAAAAAATAATTTTCCATTTCCGTTTAAATTTCGAAAACAAGTTTCTTCCAACACGGTTGCTAATGTCGCAACCATAATTTCAAAGTGATTTTCTTGAGATTGGAATTGATGTCATCGTTTTCATCGTGATAATCAAGCTTTTGGATTATTTGCCGTATGCGTAGTAAATTTGGCTGGCTACTCTATTCCTTCATTACTTTTTATTGGGTTTTCTTGCTTTCAAAACAAGAGGACGAACGAAAATTTTGTTGGGAAACTATAATAAAAGGAAATCTGAGTCACTCAGGAATAACATGTGGTTGGCAATTGGTTGGAGGTTGAACAAGGCACTGTTGCCCCGAATCAACACTCATTCTAGAGCCTAACATTCTGTGACAATAAGAATTAATAGTCGGAACACACTTTTCGAACCTGTAGAGCATTAATGCATCCCAGAAAGAAACACTTGCATGTATATCAAGTGACTACACCGAGCAGTATCTTAAAACTTGTCAGGCCGTAGTATTAAAGAAAGCACTTCTTCGTGACAATAATGCAGGAAAGGCCTAAACACTACATCTGGGAAAAACCCTTTTAATTATTGAAACATTTTTTAATCCTTTTTGGTTTCCTTAGGTTAGGTTAGGTTAGAGTTGGGGACGTATACTTGCACAAGTAGAATACCCAGTGGTCAAAAGGACCTATTATAAATTCGTCGTAGAAGGGAGAGGGAAGGATAATGAATGAGACGGGTAAATTAGAAAAGGAGAAAAGATAGGAAGCTTGAAGTCGCCGTGGTCTAGTAGGTAGTGTGTTGGCTTATTAGACGAAAAGCCAGGGTTCGAGCCCCAGGCCAGACATGAAAATAATATACAAAAAGTATTTCTTCGGTGACTTCCTCTCAGCATTCTTCTGGCAAAGTACGCTGAGGGTGAAATAAAATGGCGATGAAAAGTTTCTCAAAAATCTGTCGTTCGGAGTCGACTTTAAACTGTAGGTCCCGCCACTCATGTATAAAATTAACACACACAATATAAGTGGTGTGAGAAACTAGGTCGTAATCCTGACTGAAGGGTTGTAATGACCAATTATGTATGAAGAGCTAGGAAAGGAAATAAAAGACGGTGGAAAAAGATGGACCACAAACACACGAGACAGTGGGACCACAACCTTAATGTCCTATGTATTCTCAACCAGCTCATGCTATTTATGAACCTATGGAGAGCTTTAATGTCGGCTTTCGACAGAGACTCATAATCTTTGAAGATACCCCTGCCCAGGGTCCTCAACCTCAATCTACTAAGGACTGTAGAGTTGCAGCGGAGGTGTTCGATAGTTCCTAACTCCTTCTCATCGCAACTTATCCTGCAATCGTACTTGTCAGCGTTCTAATCTCGCAGTGTCCAGTATTGAAACCAATAACTAGCCTAAGCCCAACAGCAAACCTGTTCTATCACCGTATCACTATAGCAGGCCACAGATTTCTAGATACATAACATTTCGATCTATCCCCTCAACGCCTGTGCTCTTCCTCCCTGACCCATCCAGTGATGAGACCATAGAAGTGCCAGAATGGAGGATCAGGAGCAACTAGCAAGTCGCCATCATAAAGTGGACCTAATCTAATTATTTCCTTAAAGAACTCGAAGTTGTTCAGTCATTTTACTTACCAAGATCTTTGCTGATGATAACATCATTCGGAAGGTCTAAAGAGGATATAATGATACGTATCAGTAAAGTCAGACAAACTTGTGGTAAAATTTTAAACTCACAATATATGTATTTGAAGACATACCAAGCTAGACATATTAAGCTGGAAGGTGAAATCACACGCCCTATATTTACTCAAATCAGAGAGTTTAGCTGGTTGTATTCTCTCTTAATTCACGTTTGCATTACCCGATGCCTTGATCGAACCCTTAAAATCTTCTGAATAAAAACAATCGGCAATACACAGTCCTGAGTATAAACTGAAGAAACCCCCGGCGAAAATGATATCCAATGACGAAATTAGATGTGAATTGGTACTGCCTTGAGAAGGCTACTGTAAACATCACCATAAACGCCATTGAGCTAACTGAAGTGGCCAAAGATTTTAATCGCATGAAAAGAAGTTCAACTACATTTTGTAGATACTGCAGTGTCTCAATTGATATATAAAGGAGTGCGCATGAAAAAATTTGGGCATACTATTAAGAGTGTATCTTTGTGGTGATTACATCGACTTTCAAACAAATGAAATTGTTTGTCTTACAGGAACAGCACATAAGTATTAAAAGAAAACAAGAAAATGGAAAAACGTAAGGATTTTCAGACCCCAGCTTAGCAAGTTAAATAATAAGGGCATTGCCCTAAAATACATCTATAGAAGAAAATTAGTCTATAACATGGAAAGATCGGAATCTTTTGTCAAGAAATTTATAAGGAAGCCGGCCTTAAGTGTCTTATAAAGCTAAAAAGTACATGACAGAAATGCAAACAAGAGAACTTAGATGCTGAACAAACGTTGAAAGCCTTTCAAAAGAATTTCTTCAAATAATAGGAGCTCTATTCAATGGATGATAACACCATACACAAGTGTTACCCAATTTTTTTCAGCTTCGTGAATAAGAATTCTGTGTTACAAATTTAAAATAGAGCTGTTGTGGAAAAACTCTATAAGCAAAAAAGTACCAGCAAGAGATTTTATTTTACAAGTGATTTGCACATGCGACTAAAAAACACTTCTTTCAGTACTAACAGTTTTGTTAACAGCGAATTTATGTTAATGAACGTCTGCAAAAAGGTCTGCTTCCTTTATTAAATAACTGTAAAGCATTATCATTTTTCTGGTCAGGATTTGTTACCTGCAAAGAAATGCTTACACACATCTAATGGTGTTTATACACTCAGATATGTAGACCAATTCATCATATTACATTGAACTCCGCCCTATGGAAATAACATTTGAAAGACACAACGAATAAGAGTTTAATAGCTTGTAGTAATAGACAACCATAATAAATATTGAAATCATTTCTCCATTAAGTGTAATCGAATATATAATTGTAATACTTACTAACATTTCAATTAAATAAACAAAAGAATTCTTTAAAAATCATCTAAAAATTCGTATTTTCAATTGAAGATGCCACATCCTGTTTCTTGTAATACAAAAAAACACTTTCATACAATGGCTAATATTTCACCTGATGTAAAGCATTTTAACCTTTAAATCACTTCATTATTCTCATTGCAATAGCAACAGTTTAACTACTTTATTAAGGCAAAAAAAAAAACAAAAACAAGAAGAACAAACTGCTGCTGGTTTAACATGCAAAGCCATTAAACAGTAACTGAAACAATTTTTCTGAGTGTAACCAAAAAACATCGTGTAACAATTTGTCAAAATCATGTTTTTAAGAAGTTCGCCAAATGGCTGGCGTATAACAACAACAACAATGGCAACAAAATATTTATGCATAAGAAAACCTACTAGTGTATCTGTCTACTACTATTTCGTTACCAAACATTTGAAATGCAAGCGAAAAAAAAAGATTTTTTAAATGAATAAATAAAGACTCCTTAAAAATTGTCGCAGCAAACGGTCTGCAACAGAAACAGAGCAACATGTAGCAGACTTGTGTTAAATGTCACCCAAAACAATATTTACAGCATAACCAACAACCAAGCAACCAAGCAAGCAAGCAACTACAAGCCGAAAAGAAGGAAAAAAAACAACAAAAAACCTGAGATGAAATATAAGAAATAAATAACAGAGCCCATGATTTCGAAATCTATTCAAATATATTTTATGTGTACATGTATGGGTGTGTGTATATGTGTGTGTGAATTTATTTAAAGTCCACTCTAACAGCAGCAGGAGCAAACAGCCTTTGCCGTGGTCACTGAATGGAAATTGCGTTGGTGGTGGTCGTCTCATGTATCGCATTATTGAGATTGTCGTAGTCCTTGAGACTTCTTGTTTTGTTTTTTGTTGTTTTACTTTCCTTCACTTATTTCGATTATTTTACGGTTTGTATGTAATTCTTGTTATTGTGCTTATTGTTTGTGTTGTTTTTTGTTGTTGTTCTGATATCGATAAAGTAAAATTAGCTTTAAGCATAAAACTGCCAAATTAAATTCGACACATGTGTTGTTGTTTAAAGCTCAACCACATATTCATATTCAACATGCCTTACAACATATTCATACTTACGGTTGTTGTTGTTGTTGCATACTGGGTATCATATGGATCAAATTGAACAATAACAACCTTAACCAACAAAAAAAAAAAACTCCACCAACAGCCAACGAAAGAAAAATAACAGCCAACGGAACAAAAAACCGTACGAGTATAAGAAACGAAGAACAAAAGCAACATGTTGTATTGAACAATGAATGTTTCTTGTGTTTCTGTGATGTTGCCTTGACGTGCAACATGATTTTGTAGGCGCTCAACATGATCACCAACCAGTAAACGCATGCAGTTGCTGCTTTTTTTTTGGTATGCGCTCCATAATAATAATAACAACAGCCAACCACCATGATAATGTTTGTGGGAGTCTTCAAAGAATTCTTTTTTTATTGTTTTAATACCAATAATTTCTCAGATGATACATTTTAAATTATATGATGTGTCCTGTAGCAATGGGTACGTGATTTTTCAACATAGCTTTACAAAAGAACTTGAAAACTTTTGAGGCCTTATTACAATGGGTATGTACAGTGTACACCTTAGCAAAGGTAAACTATTGTGGTGATGGCGCTTCTTCTTCTTCGCAATACCTAGAGATATAAACGAAAATTGTTAATCAAAATCAGGACAGGAGAAATAAAGCACTTTCAGAGAAGCTCAATATTTGAAAAATTAAAAAAATTTATTGGCAGCTACAAAATCTCTAGGAATGGACAATATTTACTTGGACCAGCGCCAACACCACAGAATTAACTTAACTTAAAATTTTTTTAAAAATCGAGTTGTTGGTGTTTTGCTTTTACATTGCTTAACATTATAGTTATAAACAAAAATACAACATCAAACACCAGCATAAAACAATGATAAACAAGTAAACAAAAATACAACAACAAACACTACAAGAATAAATGTAAACATGCGATATCGTGAAGGCGAAGGTCGTTCGCCTTCAAGAGCATTCATCAGTCTGTTTAGGTTAGGTTAGGTTAGAGGACGTGTACTTGTCAATTAAGACAAGTACAGTACCCGGAGGTCGAATTGACCCATTGTACAACGTCCTAGTTTCTCATACCACTTATGTTGTGTGTGTTAATTTTATACATGAGTTTTTTATTTAATCTCAGAGTTTTTGCCAGAAATCTGCTGAGAGGAAGTCGCCGAAGAAATACTTTTTATATTTTGTGTTGATGTCTGGCCTGGGGCTCGAACGTTGGCTTTACGTCTAATAAGCCAACACACTACCTACTAGACTACGGCGATTTCTATCAGACTGTTTACCCTGCCATATAAAAGTCATGGCAAAGCAGGCGAGTGGGTCAGTAAAATTTTAGTCAGTCTTGTGTGAAGATGTTGTGCGTTTGAAGAGAGTAATCGTGGTTTGAAGATCTCCGTTACAAAGACCTGTAGAACAATTGTCTAGCAATTGTTGTTGTTTATGCAAAGGCTGTAAACAGAGGAATAACAAACAAAGCAATTGTTGTTGTTTACATCAAGTTGTGAACAGTGGCGCACAGAATTATGCGAACAATAAAGAATTTACAAATTCATTTTAATTTTTTTTTGCAATCTACGAGCTCGTATTTTAAACGTTTTTGAAAGGTAAAAACGTGTACTCAGAGCACGTATCTGTTGCTAAGCTTGATATTTGCAAAATTACAACAAATTTGTTGACAAATGCTAACTCTCTAGGGCTGGACAGTATTCATTCCCATCAAAGCCAAACTTCTGGTCAACCCCACACCCTTAGCGAAAACTTAGGTTTTCGAAAGAGCGATATGGTAAACCAGCAAGAGAGATTGATTATAATGATGATGTTCACACAAAAAAAATGTAACGTAATTATTCTCATCAACAACCGTTGTTCATATCGCAAATAAGTGTTTCTCTGAGGCTACGCATTCAACAAGGCTTTGGAATCTGTTGAACAGCATTTATCAACTTTATCTTGTTATTAGTGATTTGGATGAACCTTTTGATGCCGTTGCTTACTAGCGAACTGACTTGCAGCAATACTCTGAAGAAAATTACGTTGAAAGTAGGGTACTCTAGATCAATGCAAGCTGTAATGTCTTACATGATCAATGCCTATTCAAGCTGATACTACACAAAATTATGTGCTCTTTCTCCTGCTATTCAATGTTGCATTGTATTCAACATTCACACCAAGAGATACTGTCTGGAGATATAAGGCTGGGTTGTAAAACCCGAAGTAAGCGGATAATAGTATAAGCGGGTTACGATATGCAGCATAAACTTCTATTCAGACAGAGTTTAACCGAACTGGGTAGCAGATAAAGATCTCCAAAACGGAAATTATGCATATCCACACTAATAATGCAAATTGAAAGTAAAAAGTGAAAGGAATTTTACGTATTTTTTCTATCTCGACAATATATTTGCAACTTCTGACGGATCCAGGACTAACTTGAGTACCAGATTATTTAAGCGCTCAATACTTTGGCAAACTAACTACTTTATAGGGACTTCTATATACCTCTACAAGCATTGAAGATCACTATTTAACTCGTATGTAAAGTATTTACTCTTGCACAGCTTCGAGTGAAGGGTTCTCATGTCCCCGCTCTTTTCCTTATGGCAAAGACAACATCAAATCCCTCTTAAGAAGGAAATTACATACATACATGCATAATTGTTAATTACAATCCTTCAGTCAGGATAACGATCCAACTTTTCACACCACTTATGTTGTGCCTGTCAATTCTACACATGAGTGGCGCGACCTACAGTTTAAAGTCGACTCCGAAAAACAAATTTTTGAGAAACTTTTCATTGCAATATTATTTACTCTTAGTGTTTTTGCCAGAAATCTGCTGAGAGCAAGTCGCCGAAGAAATATTTTTTTATTTCGGTTCGTTGGACATGTCTGATCTGGGATTTGAACCCTGGACTCACATCTAATTAGCCAACACACTACCTACTAGACAAAGGCAACATCAAGAAGGAGAAGAACAAGGAAGTTATGCTTTGAAAATAAAGATACGTTGGGCTTACTTTAGGAAAACCCGAAACCATATTATCATCCATCTTGTAGCGAAACAATATCATCATCATGTTGAAGATGTCTGACATGGGGTTTGAACCATGGCCGCACGTCTGATAAGCTAACACACTACTCGCTAGACTACAGTGTTAATTTAGTACATTTTATACAACTTATTAGACGTAAGGCCACTGTTCAAATTCCGGGTCAGACATCAAAACGAAAATATGAAAAAAAAAATATTTCTTCGACAATTTCCTCTCAGCAGATTTCTGGCAAAAACCCTTTGAGTAAATGAAATTGTCATGAAAAGTTTCTCAAAAACCTGTCGGTCGGAGTAGACTTTAAACTGTAAATCCCGCCACCCTTGTATACCTAATAGACTACGGCGACGTTATTATCTGTATGGTAATGTGGGTTTTAAAAGTTAATTACCAGCATATAAAAAAACCATACGAGTCTTTTGTTTTCTTTTCTTTTGTATTTTTGAAATCAATAAAAACAAATTGTTGCAATTAATTTACGTTTAAAATTTTTTTTGTTATTTTGCTAGTCCAGTTTGTTGCTTAAGTCTTTTGTTTTATAGACAAACCAAAACGGCAACAAAATCACCCAATAAAAAATGAGTTTGTTTTTGCTTTAGTTTCTATGACAAACTTATTAAAATCACATTAAAGGCATTAAAAAACGCATAAAAAATATCAAAACAAAACAATAAAAATAGTAAATAAAAAACATAATAGCAAAGGCAACAACAACAACAACAACAACAAAACAGAGATGACTAGATGCCTTAATTGAGCATTTTATATAAAAATCGAGTTTGTGGCTTAAGTCTTTTGTTTTTTTTTCATTCTTCTTATAAAGAGTGATTTTTTTGCAATTATCTTTTTGGCAACACTGGTTTAAACAGCTAACGCACGTTTCGTGTTTTGTTTCACTGTCAAACGTCTTCAGTTTGGTCTATAATTTAACCATGAATCGTCTTACAAACGAACAACGCTTGCAAAATCATTGAATTTTATTATCAAAATGCGTGCTCTTCTGTTAAGAAAGTTCATTGCGCGCTTCTTCCATTTTATGGTCAGTTTAATCGACCCATTGAAGCGGCTATTCGGGCTATTGTAACTAAATTTCGCATCAAATTTACATTGTTGGACATTAAACCACCAACACGCTTACGTAGAGTGCGAACTGAAGAAAATATCGAAACTGTATCGGTGTCAGTGTTAATGATGACCATTAATTATCGATTCGTCGCCGTTCGCAGCAATTGGGCCTCTGTTACTCAACAACGTGGAAAATTTTGCAGAAGGATTTAGGTGTGAAGCCTTTCAAAATACAGCTGGTGCAAGAATTGAAGCCGTACGACCTACCGCAACACTCTTGGAAAGTTTTCCGAAGATCCACTTTTTTATCGAAAAATTGTGTTCAGCGACGAAGCTCATTTTTGGCTCAATGGATACGTAAATAAGCAGAATTGTCGATTTTGGAGTGAAGATCAGCCAGAAGCATTGCTACAAAGCTACCAATGCATCCAGAAAAAGTCACAGTTTGGTGCGGTTTATGGGCCGTACTTCTTCAAAGATGCTGCGAATCGTAACGTAACTGTGAATGGTGAGCGCTACCGTGAGATGATATCCAACGTTTTTTGCCCAAAATGCAAGAGCTTGACTTGCATGACATGTGGTTTCAACAAGACGGTGCCACATGCCACACAGCACGCGTAACAATGGACTTATTGAGAGACGAGTTCGGTGAACATTTTATTGCACGTTCGGGACCGGTCAATTGGCCGCCTAGATCGTGCGATTTAACGCCTTTAGACTATTTTTTGTGGAGCTATGTTAAAGCTCATATCTATACAGACAAGCCCGCTTCAATTGACACATTGGAAGACAACATTGAAGCATTTATTCGTGAGATACCGGCCGAAATGTTGGAAAGAGTATGCCAAAATTGGACTAAGCGAATGCACCATTTGAGGCGCACTCGCGGTCAACATTTGCATGAAATAATCTTCAAACATTAAATTATATGGACCGTACTATCGATTCAAATAAAGATTTCATACATTTTTCTGAATTTTATGTGTTTTTTTTTTGAGAAATTTTCCTATAGCTCTTAAAAAATCACCCATTACAACATACATATATGAACGCATGAATACAAGCTATAGCTCGAGAGAGAGAGAGAGTTAGTGAGATATGAGAAGCGAATTAAAATTGCACAATTAATAGACTGATAAAACAAAATTCTTCTGCACAAATACGGTTTATTGTCAAAGTGATAATTTAACATGAATCTTAGCAACTGTTTACTGTCAAACGCGATGCCAAACTTAAAGCCTAAACAACATGTCATGCCACAAACAAAGCAAAAACAAAGAGTAAATTATTTATACGTCAATTTATTGCAAATAAAATCGGAAAATGAACAAAAAAAACAAAACAAAACAAAACAAAAAGGAAAAATGATGACAACACTCGCTGAAATAAAAGAAAAAGAACTGTTGGAAGCCAAAGACACACGACATGTCTTTAAAACGATAAATATGGTTTGGCTTGACTGGGATGGATAGATTGAAAAATTACAGATTTTTGCAATAAAACATAAGCATTAGAGACTTTACTGTGTGTATAAGTGCGTATGTAACAGAGATCAGCAATGAGTATTCAAAAAGATAAGTAAAATCGTATCATACTCATAATTTCTGATACTTATACGCATTCATACCACGCACTATGTGGCATTTTGCCTGAAAACCTGAGCAAAATTAATAGAAGTGTTTTATGAGTTAATGGCTGGAATGTTTTTGATAGTGTTAGTGACAATTAGGTCCAAGGATGAACCGAACTGATTTTGGTTCAAATCGGTCCCCCATACAAATTCCCCTTGAAATTGCACTTATGGATCAGTTCTGTGTACTATGAAATCATGGTGTAATGTTTGGTGAAAATCGGATCACATTTGACCCTAGTCCCCATATAAAGTCCCCTTCAGAAATTCGGTATCGTGATGAAATTCGGTATGAACGTGTATTTCGTAAATCTAAATCATATTACCAAATTTTGTTATGGCCGCTCCATAATTGCACCTTGGTTCAAAATAGGGCCCCTTAAGAAAATATGTTTAGCAATTATAATTGGCTTAAAAATGTTATTACCTCGATGAAATTCGACATGAACATGTTTAATGTGAATGTGAATCATTTATGATCACATTTTATTATGATCGGATCATAAGTGCCCCTCGGCACCACATACGGTCCATTAAGAAAAACAAACGTACATCTCATATTGTTATAATAGTCGATATACATATGTAATTAAGTTTTTAAAGTTCTATGATAATTAATACATATATATTCATAATATATATTTTACATTATTTAATACTTAACTTAAAAATACTTAAAAAGTGAAACTAACTACAATCGTTAAAATCGTTATCATTTTCAACATCAATGTCAGGAAGGAGTAATTTAATAATATCTGAATTCCTTCGCAATTTTTGTGTACTGCAGCTTATAAAAGGGTTACTGCTTAAAACTAATCTATTCAGGACATCTCGATTGGTATCGCTTCTACTGAATTTCCTCGCATAATTCGTACGCCATATGGCTTTATTGCCTCTGGCTTTATTACACTGCGTCTAATTTTTTTAATTTTTCAAAAAAAGTAAAATTTTCAAAAAATCGCCAAAAATAATTGCTCAAATTTGCGCAAACTTTTCTTTTTGTTCCTGAATGTAGAGAGTTCATATTTTCTTGTGGTACATTACATTAAACTACTAAAAACTACTTTCACCTTTAAAATCCTTATCTTTTCTTTGGGTAGGGTAAAAAAAATGTGAAATTTTTATTATTTTTAAATTTTGAACGAATAATTTTAACATTAATATCTGAGATATATATATATATCAAAAAAAAACTGAAAGTAGCAGTTGCTCATACCTTTGAAATAAAAAAAATCAATATAAAATCTGTATTCGTTTAGCCACAAAAAAATATCATATAAACCTATTAAAATTTCAAAAAAAAACCCAAAAACACATTTAATTTTCTTCACTTTCCTGAATTTGACATCGTCTCAAATCTACAAATCTCAACTTAAAGTCGTGAAAAATCACTATATTTTGCTGTCTATCGAACTGCATACCCAGTTTCTTAAATTTCTTTAAATTCATTTTTGCCTTTTTGGCCAGCTTTTCAGGGTAAATGCCACATAGTGCCACGGCGCAACAGTCAAAATACACCCAGCTAATGACGTAGTACAGGTTGTGAGTTTTGTTTGAGTAGAAGTCAAAAATATTTTTTTTATATTTCTCGAACTCTAACTCGACTGTTGGACTCATTAAGTAATAACTACCGTAATTTTTGTCCGATTTGATCAAACGAAGCATCAATCTCTTCATAAGATAATGCGTTTTCAGAATATCATCACTTATTTCATATTTTTTAATTAAAGTTTAGTACTATGAACGGACAAAATTGAAAAAATATGAAAAAAAATTCGCAATTATCAAGTTTAACTCATCAAACCTCATAGTAGATTAAGTCAAATAATATATATATGTATATCGTTTTAAGGGACCATCCCTTTACTAATAAGGTTTAAATTTTGGATATCGGTTAAGAAATGTTTGTGTAATCAGTAAATTTCTGGCTAAAGTCAAAAAAAACAGTTTTTGTCAAATAAAACCAGTTTGAAGGATTCAAAAAATATAAAAAAAAATATTTTTGAGTTCTACTCAACAAAATCCACAACTTTCACTATGTTATAAGCTTGGCGTATTTAAATTTTTTTTTATTTGTCGCATAGTGTACTTATTTTAATGTCATGGAACCTCCCTACTCGTCTTCAAAGTTTGAAGTAAAGGGTTCGCCAAATAAATTTTTTTTGAAAATGCTTTAAAAAAAACTTACTGAATATTTTCTCAAATTTCCTTTTTTATTTGAAAGTACAATCCTTCCGGTTTATAATGGAAAAAAATTTCATTCAAAAGGCTGCCTCGGCCGGCCATGCAGTAGCCTACAAGATCGGTCCAATTTTTAAGCACATTATCGATTGTGTGCAGCTGTATTTCACCAATGGCTTCACGAATATTGTCCTTTAAAGCGTCAATTGTCTCTGGCTTGTCGGCGTAACACTTATCTTTGACGGCACCCCACAAATAATAGTCCAACGGTGTCAAATCGCAGCTCCGAGGTGGCCAAACGACTTCAGCTCTACGGCTGATAATGCGATCTTCAAAAACAAGGCGCAAATCATCGAGTGTAGCTTCGGCTGTGTGGCACGTAGCTCCGTCCTGTTGAAACCAAATGTTGCCAATATCCTCCTCTTCAATTTTTGTGAACAAAAATTCGTTCAACATGACCCGATAACGATCGCCATTGACTGTAACGGCCACTCCTTGCTCATTTGCGAAGAAAAATGGCCCAATTATGCCTCTGGACCAAAATCCGCACCAAACAGTGACTCGTTTTGGGTGCGTTTGCTTTTCAATGTATGCGTGCGGGTTTTCTGTGCCCCAAATGCGACAATTTTGCTTGCTTGCCGCCAAGATCAAAATGAACTTCATCTGAAAAGATGATTTTTTTTGCCAAAATCGGCATCTTCTGTAATTCGATCGCAGGCCCACTTAGCTAAGCGAAAACGCATTGGATGGTCGATTGGCTTCAACTCCTGAACCAATTGGACTTTGTATGGCGTCATACCAAGGTCTTTTTGCAAAATTTGTCTCAGTGATGTCTCCGAAATGTTCAATTGTTGAGAACGACGGTGAATTGATGTTGATGGCGCTTCTCGCACACTTTATGCCACAGCAGCAATATTCTCGGGTGTACGCACTGTTTTTTGGCTTTTTACGCTTTGGTTTATCGATGAGGATGCCAGTTCATTTCACTTTTTTCACATGCTAATGATTTTTTCACAAGACAACGAACATACGGAGCTGACGGTGTTTCTCTTCTTCCAAAATCCGTACGCAATTTTCGCACACATTCTGCAACATTACCATGATTTTCAAAGTAATGTCGCAACATTTCCCAGCGTTGTTCAAGCGTATACACAACCATATTCGTTCAGCGGAAGGATAAAACTAATTATCTGTCAAATCGGACATGAGCTAAGTGTTACCATTCGCGAAATAAGCATTAGTTGAAAAAAAACGTTAGATGGCGGACCCGATACTTATCACATTCATACTAAACGATGCGCATGATGTTATTGATTTCGACTCTCCATAACTCAACATTTACAAGAATTACAAAATAAGTATTAATCGCGTAAGAACACTAAAATACTCACTAGAAGGTTGTGTGCTTGCTCTGCTAGCTGCTTTGTGTGTTTCTTGCTTGTGTCTTTTTTCTTTTGTTGTTAATGCAACAACAACAACTAAGACCGTAAATTTTGTTGAATGATTCGTGTCACTCGAATC
Organism: Sarcophaga subvicina; assembly: GCA_936449025.2. NCBI lineage: Eukaryota > Metazoa > Arthropoda > Insecta > Diptera > Sarcophagidae > Sarcophaga > Sarcophaga subvicina. The sequence goes on along the minus strand of OW388083.2, from coordinate 106,268,963 downwards.
AAACATATTTCGAATGGTATGAGTTTGATGTTAACGTTGTGCATATACTCATTGCAACCTGTACTCATAAACCAACGTTGCAGTGAGTACGAATGAATCAGGAGTACATAGTTAAATTTCAATATTGTTGACTCCCTTATATTCAAAATTTCATGAGTGCTTATGAGTAGAGGTAAAACGATTCATTGCTGATCTCTGGCGTGTATCTGAATAGAATTAACACTGCATATTTAGCAAATTTGGCATGGGATGTATAAAGTCAAAAAGGCAATAAAATCATGAAACAATTGCTTAATTAAGCGTACGTATATATGTACGTATAGAGAGAGAGATTAATAAAAACAAAATCAAATAAAAATTAAACCAGATTTGCTGATAGAAAAAAGCTATAAAAGCATATAACAACAACAACAGCGGCAACAATATTAGCAATAAACTCAACAACGCTTTTAATTAACAGGTGCATATTAGACCATATATAGTCAGCTAACAACAAGTTAAGGAGGTCCATTAACAGGAGCATTGTGCATTAGTTTTGTTTCAATAGAAAAAAAAACGCCAACAAAAGAAGGAAGAAAACGAACATTAGAAAAACATGATCTCAGCATTTTTTAGTGACATTTTTTTTTTGATCAAAAGCACGTGCGATTTACGATCAACGATAATACAAGCTCAACACAGTATTGCTTGAATATTATTACATACAATATGAAGCTGAAGCCAAATGACTTGAATTAACTTGAAATCATATTGTAATTATAATTAATGTGCTTGCAAAACATTGTTAAATAAAGGTGGTTGGTGTTGTGAGGCTTAAAAAAAAACAGCATAGGCAGGTGTATTAGCATACGTATTAGAATGTTGCAAAAAATCGCACCATGTTGCCAATAATTATTTAAAAAAAAAACAAACAAAAAACAGAACAAGGGAAATAACTTCAATTGCTTCTATCACTTACTTACATATATGATCACTGAGATTGTACAGAGTATAGCATAACGTATCTCATTTGCTCATGTTAACAAACTTTCAAATTAAAATTTTGCCAGAATTACAAAAGAAACACAAACAAACAAAAGAAAAAAGAACGAAAAAACAAAAGAAAAATAATTATGTGGCAAACAGATGCCGCAATGTGGACACAGATTTTGTTGTTGGTCAAGAAAATACACCTGCGGAAAAAATTTTTTAGTGGGCAATATAGTGGAGCAAAGGTAAGTTTATGTATCGCATGTAGGATAACACAAACCCGATGTCTTGTATTCAAACTTCTACGTACAATATTGCTAGACTCTGCTAGACACATATGAATAGGAAGTGGACCGACTCACTTCTACATTTAAATCACATGGCCAGCCATCACGGAATAGAAATTTTCGCTGATCATCAACATGTGCCCACAGACTCGGCGTTCCGACAAATGAGTTCCCCAGGAGCTGTGATTCAAAAACAGAAGAAGATATTGTATTTCATCTCATGTGTAAGTGGCCCTCTCTTGCCCTAAAATAATGGAGTTTTCTGACTTCTAACTTTGTAACTTCCTTGACCAAGCTCTCGAACATAAAAATGACTGCAAAAGCAAGTTTTGTTGTGGATTCGTGTTGTTTTCCACGTGTTGAGTCCACGGCCTTACCTAACTTAAATCGTACGTAACTGTGGCATTGAAAGTAATGAGACTACGAACGATATGGATAAGGAGTTGGCAGCGGAGTGTGTAGATTTGGTCGATGTATGCAAAAGACTTCCTTTGGTTTACTTCCTTGGTCTTATCGATCATAAAGGTTCGAACAGGTAGTAGATATGTCATGGTTATATAGGAGAGATTGTAGAATATCCAACGTACTTTGGTCAAAACTGGCCGTTCTATGATAAAATGGGTGCTGAGCCTTAGTAGGAAGTCTATAAAGACTTTAGTTGGACTTCTGAATGGTGCTCTGAGAGCTAATATTAGTTTGTGCGATACTCACCTCCACGTCTTATTCAGATTACAAGTGAGAATCGCAGATGGTCGAGCACATCCTGTGTATCTGTCCCAGAATTCGAAGGTGCTGAAGTAGTCTACTAGCCCAGTAGCCAATTAAGTATCTTAGCGAGTTATTTAGCATCAGGATTTTCTAATCTCTTGTTGGACGTCCATTTAATACATTTACTTAAAGATGATTACTTACTTAATTGCAACCCTCAACTCATTGCAACCCTTTAATCGGGATTACAACCCAACTTCTCACATCACTCATGTTGTAAGTGTTAAGTTTAGACATGCATGGCAGGACCTACTATTTAATGTCGCTCCGAACGACAGATTTGAAAAACAATTCAAGAATTTATTTTAGTCTTAGAGTTGTTGCCGGAACATTACTAAAGTGACGCCTATTCTTGTATTTAAATTTCTAGAACGTTTTTAGAGTCAAATACATATCAAGGAACCTCCAAAGTATATTATAGTTGTGGGCAAAATGTGCGCTTACCAGACCTTAGAGGTCCTTCTCAAAGAAAATAACTCATGTGATTTAAAATTATAATAAAAATACGATATGAAGTAGCCATAGTCTAGTAGATAGCATGTGAGCTTATTAGACGAGAGACCGAAACGAAATATGAAAAGAAATATTTTTTCGACGACTTCTAATCAGTAATGTTCTAACTTCTCTGAGAGAAAAATAAAATCGCCATGAAAGCTTTCTCAAATTTGTTGTTCGGAGTCGACTTTAAACTGTAGGTCCCCCACTCTTGTATAAAATTAACACACACAACATGAGTGCCGTCACAAGGTAGGTTGTAATCCTGACTAAAGAGTTGTGAACTGACCAAAGTAAGTAAGTAATAAGATCCGCTTCAAGAAATAATTTGGAATACGTCGAATACTATTAAGTCTGGAGATCACGGGCAACATGATCATGATATGTGATTTCAATCAAATCAGTGCCAATTCCTGTGAAGCAGAAGTGGTGAGGAAAAAGTACGTTATCGGACAATCATGCGATGTTCGCGGACTACTCGAGTATGAAGGCCAACACCGGCTCTAGAATCTATATTGATGATCTATCGTATAGACACTCTGATTCCAATGTATTTATTATAGGTTGAGATGTTTGCGATAACTTAGGCAACGGATGTAAAGCAATGGGTGAAAGAGTAGTCCGACTGCACTTGATATCGTGTCACTTCGATGTATAGTGAGCGTCAAAAGAAACTTTACTTTAAAAAAAATATCCTTAAATAAATAAATAACCGTTATTTTTATTTTAAAATCGTTTCATTGCCATTGTTTTTAAAATTGAAACAAAAAAATAAAATTACAAAAAATATCAAAATATTAACAAATTTTTTCGGGCACTCTCCTTAAGTGGTAATAGTTGAGTTTGGTCATTGTTAGGATTTTATCCTTAGTATAAAGTTTCTTTTGACGCTCACTGTATATAAAATAGAAAATCTTTCACGATATGTCGGATCTCCTTCTTTATTTTGCGTATAAACAGAATAAGAATCCCACGATTTTCATTATTTGATTCAGTAAAGCTTAGTTGACCAGTCTTAACAAGGGCATTTCTTTCCTCTGAGTAATCTAACTCTCTAAACAATATCTTCCTTCTTTGTTACAGTTAAATATAAGGCTAATAAGGCAGTAATTTAGTACCAGGGATGGAGAGATTGTAAATTCTCCAATCTACTTTGGCCTAAACTTGACGTTTCATGATAAAAAGGGTACTAAGCCTTAGTAGAAGCCTATAACGACCGTATTAGTATTGCTGACTGAGTAATGTACCCCCAAATTGAGATTTACATTGTGGCTTTTCAGCTACTACCCCTCGTATTATTCAGATTTTGTGATGATAAAGGGCGACCTAAAATGGTCGAATTCCTCTGGTACCTATCAAAGATCAGCAATGAATCGTGTTTTCGCTACTCATAAACACTCATGAAATTTTGAATATAAGTGAATCAACAAAATTGAAATTTAACTACATACTCTGATTCATTCATACTCACTACAACGTTGATTTATAAGTACAGGTTGCATTGAGTATGCGTACAACGTTGACGTCGAACTCATACCATTCGAAATATGTTTGATTCATAAGCCTGCTCATTTACTAGATTTATAACTTTAGAAAAATATTCTTATGCATACATACATACATACATACACCCATACATAATTGGTCATTACAAACTTTCATTCAGCATTCTGGCCTAGCTTCTCACACCACTCATGATGTGTGTGTTTATTTTTATACATGAGCGGCGGGACCTACTGTTTAAAGTCGATTCCGAAGGACAGATTTTTGAGAAACTTTTCATGACAATTTTCTTGTTTACTGTCAGAGTTTTTGCCAGAAATCTGCTGAGAGGAAGTCGCCGAAGAAATATTTTTTCAAATTTCATTTTGATGTCTGACCTGGGGTTTGAACCTCGGCCTTACGTCTAATAAGCTACACTACATACTAGACTACGGCGACAGTTGTTGTTGCATTTACAAAAAAAAAAAAAAAAAAAAGACAGTATTTTAGTGATCGTACGCGAATCATACTTATTTTGCGGTTCGTGTATATATTGAGTCATGGAGAGTCGATATCATACAAACATCATACGTGTTGTTGAGTATGAGTATGATGGAGTACTTCAAACTTTAAATATGAGTAGAGGTTCCATGATATTAAAATAAGTATGAATGCGTATAAGTATCAGAAAATATGAGTATGATTCGATTCTACTCATCTTTTTGAATACTCATTGCTGATCTCTGGTACATATGTGCTGAAATTCGATGGCGCACACGGAAATTTTCACTTTCTGATTATAGAAAGGCAAAGTCGCCGTAGTCCAGTAGGTAGTGTGTTGGCTTATTAGACATAACACACAACATGTGTAAGTGGTGTGAGAAACTAGGACGTTGTACAATGGGTCAATTCGACCTCCAGGTACCTAACCTAACCTAATCTAAGAGAATGTATACACAAAGGAAATTTCTCTTGTATGTCATTGGAGGTGCATTGACTACAATAACTAAATTGTGTTTTGAATAATTTCTGTGAGTGTAAGTTTTCGGAACAAGCAGAGGCTGGTAATGTCAACATGGCAATAACAGCAACAACAGGAGCAACAACATACAAAACAAACAAACAAAACAAATATAAAAAAATACTCCCAAACATACTTGAAATGTGCGACACAGAGAGAACGACCTACCGACAAAACATACACAAACAGACGGACGGACAGACAGATACACCAGCTAATGGACAGACACACTCACAGAAAACTCAGCGAAAAGTTCGACGGATATGCATTTGGAGAAGAAGAAGAAAACAAAAAAAAAGTAACATGCAACGTGTGTGGTCTCATTACTTATCGCCTGGGAATAGAAAAACTTTAAGCCGCTCACAAAATAAAGACTTTGGCTAAAACAGCAACAACGATAACAACAATAATAAGAAAAACTTGAGATTTGTTTTTAATGTTGTTATGGTTGTTGATGACATTGTTGTTGCTGTTGCTGTTGCTGTTATTATGATGAAGTAACTACAAAAGCCCCATCATCATCATCATCAAATGATGTTGCTTTCCAAGCCATCCTAAAACCCACTATCACAACCTTTATAATATTAAAAAGCATGGATGTATGTATGTATGTATGTATGTATGCATGTGATGTTCTTGTATCTGTTAAAGTCCAGTCTTAAGGGATTGCATTTGAATGGTCTAGACTGTTTGGTGGACATGAAAAGATCTCTGTTTTGGATCTCTCTAAATATATAGAAATTACCGATATATGTGCGGCACCAGTGGGAGCTGTAGTTTTCCTTATTCTTTTCCATTCAAAAACACAAACTAATGCTGATTTGTGACACACGCTGCGACTCTAGGAAAACATCAACTTGCCACGTTTAAATGTCTTCACGTCCTTATGGCTGTCCCACCATGTGTCTTTCTGTCTGTTTTTCTGTCCATCTGTCGCAATAGCTATCTTACGTTGGCTGTCATTGTAATATTACTGCGGCTGTTGCTGTTGCTGGTTTTTGGTTGCTGTTTATGTGGTGTCTGCTGTTATGTTTACAGCATTGTAACCATAAATCGTGTGAAATATCACATTTCGCTCATAGATCTCGCCAGATTTGCGTTTTTTTCAGGTTTTTTTTTTCTTCAGCTTCACACCATTTATACTTGCATTCCCTCCCTCTCTCCCTCTCTCCCTCTCTCCCTCTCTCTCTTCCCTATAAACATGCCTTAGCAAAATAACAACAACTACAACACAAAACTTCTTTCTTTAAATACTCGTATGCGTTTTGAATTTTTTTCATTTCATTTCTTCCTCTTGCAACATTTTGTGTCCTAAAATTTACAACTTTACACTCATATACATACATATGTATGCATGTGTGTATGTATGTGTGCAAATGAATGTATGTTTGTTGTCAACATTAAGTTGCTTCTGCTGCATACTGTGGCATGCCACACCACATAGCAGGCACAGCCAGTAGTTGTGGTAGTAGTTTTAAAGCTCATGTTATAGCTTTTAGGCGATTTGCATACCCAACTGACAATTGATGTCTAAGCCCGGTTTTTTTTAACTTTGGTTCTACAAATGCTGCACACACACTCTACGTATTAGAAAAACAGTTCTCTGTCGCAAACGTGGCATATGTGTAGCAGTGTTTAGGTGCTCGAGTCTATGCAAAGGAGTTTTGTAAGACGCTCTTGTCTTTGGGCTTGTCATTGATAGTCTTACAAACAACAACTTGACAACAAGTGTTGAAATGTCATTGTATATTGTAGTTATTGTTGTTGTTGTTGTTGTTGTCGTTATGCTAATATTGAATTGTATCGTTTCCATACCTTATTTTCAGCTTCAAGTCAATGTTGCTTTTTAATACCAAACAAAAAATTAAAATTTTAAAATCAATTTTTATTCGAACGACGTATAGATGACAACACTTACGAAAAATTCAAGATAAAAAGGAAGACAGATTAAAAGACATTTGTAAGTAAGTTCCAACTAAAAAAACCTAATGAATATGCAATTTCAATTGGGAGACTATACTGCGTTATGATCACTTATTGGCAAACGACATATGAAAGTTCGAAGGAAGGGGATATTTAAAATAATTTTAAAATTTGTTTTCTCAAAGGCTTTAATATATACATACATACCTACATACATACATACATAAATGGTCCTTAGAACCCTTTAGACAGGATTACAACCTAACTTCTCACACCAAGCAACCAGCCAACCAACAAAAGGTTGGGTTGGGTGTTAAACACTTTATGCTGTTCATAACGAGAACTCAACTGAAAATTTGAGACTCGTTGTACTGCCGCTACGATAGGTAATGTATTCCATACTTGATTACTTTCTTAATTTTATTGAGTATAAAATTAACACACACAACATAAGTGGTGTAAGAAACTAGGTTGTAATCTTGACTGAAGGGTTGTAATGACCAATTATGTATGTATGTTGTGTGTATTAATTTTATACATTAGTGGCGGAATCTACAATTTAAAGTCGACAGATTTTTTTGAGAAACTTTTGATGGCAATTTTATTTACTTTCAGAGTTTTTGCCAGAAATCTGCGGAGAGGCGGACGTCAAAGAAATGTTTTTTCATATTTCGTTTCAAAAAGATGAGTAGAATCGAATCACACTCATAATTTCTGATACTTATACGCATTCATACTTATTTTAATATCATGGAACCTCTACTCATATTCAAAGTTTGAAGTCCTCCATCATACTCATACTTAACAACACGTATGAGTTGTTGATTTCGACTCTCCTTAGCCCAGCATATACACGATTCACAAAATAAGTATGATTCGCATACAAACACTAAAATACTCACTAGAAGGTTGTGTGTTTGCTCTGGTTTCTGCTCTGTCTTTTTTGCTTATGGGTATTTTTTCTTTTTTGTAAATGCCACAACAACTAAAGACCGAGTTCTCGAATCATTTATAAGTATTTTTTTAAAGTTATGTATCTAAATGACTGGACTTATGAATCAAACATATTCCGAATAGTATGAGTTTGATGTCAACGTTGTACTCACACTCATTGCAACCTGTACTTATAAATCAACGTTGTAATGAGTACGAATGAATCACGAGTACATATTTCAATATTGTTGACTCACTTATACTCAAAATTTATGATTGCTTATGAGTAGCGAAAAAACGATTCATTGCTAAAATCTGATTTGAACCGTGGCCTCACGACTAATAAGCCAACGCACTACTAGACTACAGTGGTTTTAATATATTTGTGTTGTAATAAGGGTAACATGTTTCCGAAGGCATTCGTTTATATAAGTCTTCGAGCTTATAACTAAAGACACAATAAAAATCGCATTGTTCCTCAAAAAACTGTCAGCCGTTCAATACCATTCATTTGAGTTGTCATTTATGACTATGGATCGTATGAATACCAAAGAATCAGCAGAAATAGGTGAAACACACTGCACGCAGGCTCTTTTCAGGCACTACATTAGTGACCTACAGCGCAAAAAATTCTCAAAATTGTGATAAAAAAAAAGCACTACAGATGTAATCAGGCTTGTGCATCATCACAACATACGCACTGTCGTAAATATCGCTTCTGTTAGTGAAAGTACATACATACTTAATTGGACATTACAACCCTTCAGTCAGAATTACGACCTAGCTTGTTGCACTTTTTTGTGTGTGTTAATTTTACACATGAGTAGCCAGACCTACAGTTTAAAGTCAAATCCGAACGACAGATTTTTGAGAAATTTTTCATGGCAATTTTATTTACTCTCAGAGATGTGCCTGCTGAGAGGAAGTCAGCGAAGAAAGATTTTTTTTCATATTTACGTTTTGATGTAAGTGCCATGGCCTTAGGTCTAATAAGCCAACACACTACATACTAGACTACGACGAAAGTTTTGTGGATATTTTACATTCAACATGACGTATTTTGTATTTGGATTTGCACCCCCAATCTACATCAAATCAAAGCCACCTGAAAATTCACAACACTGTAGATAAGCTCATTGAATGTTAAATCAACAGGCTTTAATGCTAATTTTACGAAAAAAAATTTCTTCAGCTATGATGCTCATTTCTCACTCTAAATTGTTGCACATGGGACATGCGACTCAGAAAATCAGAAAATATTTCTGGAAAAATCATTGCCTCCAGAAAAATTGATTTTTTTGGTCTAGATGGGCTTGATGTGTTCTTGGGTTGTATTTTTGCGATAATAAATCCTACAGAGTAGAGCGGTATGACCGTAATGGAATGGTTTTGGCCTACAATTCAACATTATGAAATGAATGGCATATGGTTTCAGAAAAACACTTTACCAATAAGCCACAAAACACAATTAATTTTGATTTTATTGCTTGTGAAGTCTTCAGAACAACTATACGATATACTGCCTGATATTTATCTAGTTTCATGATGAAGAGACTCTTCCTCTTCGTCCTCTCTGCAGCTTCTACAGCTTCTGCAGAAATCATTTGCAAGGTGTTCGAGACCATTGCGCGTCACATGTGTTCCCTTTGCCAAGTAAGGCTCCCAATAAGTCGCCGTAGTCTAAAAGTTGTTGTGTTGGGTTATTAGACATGAGGCCACGATTCAAACCCCAGCTCAGACGTCTCCAACAAAAGGAAACATGAACAAATATTTCTTCGGCATCTGCCTCTTAGCAGATTTCTAGCAAAAACTCTGAGAGTAAATGCAAATTGCTATGAAAAGTTTCTTAAAAATCTGTGGTTCGGGGTCGATTTTAAACTGTATGTTCCGCCACTCATGTATAAAATTAACACACACAACATCATTGGTGTGAGAAGCTAGGTCGGAATCCTGTCTAAAGGGTTGTAATGATTATGTATAAATGTATGTAATGATCCTAATAACCATACCGGGCGTGTTTCTTTCGTATTTAAGCAGACTTGTTGTGAAGTCTCCATCCAGCTTTGGCCAGATTTTCTGCACTGTACTGGTCCGAAGTGTCCGAAGCTGAGGCGCTTTATACAGCCGTCGGAGCTCCATCCAGCTTTGGCCAGATATTCGGCTTCGTACTGCGCATATCCGAAACCAATCATCTTTTGTTCACAGATTCGACGACCATATTGTCAAGTATAAGCTTGCAAGTTTTTAGGACTTCCAAAGACATCATCGGAAAGTTCGATGGTTTTGTCATGTGTGATCGTTCTGCAGTTACCTGGACTGCTACACTGTCCTGGTATCCATATGATATATACATCACAACATTCCGCAACCTCAGTGAGTTATCTGCGATATCTGTACATGGTCTTGGAGTTCATCCTTCGGAATCCAGGGCTTTGATAGCTGCCTGGCTGTTGGAAAGTAGAGTAAAGCCTAGCTTGGAAATATCTGCGTCGCTATTAATTTTTGCTGCAGCCTATATGGTCGACACTTCTGCCTGAAAAAAACCTACAGTGATAGCTGTACATCGTCCTAAAGTTAATCACGTCGTAATCCAGTGCTTTGATATCCACCTGGCTATGGGAAAGTATGTTAAAGTCTAGGTGGGGAATATCTACGTCCCTAATAATTTTTGCTGAAGCCTCTATCCTGGACACCTACGCATGAAAGATGCTACAGCGATAGCTGTACATTGTCTTGAAGTTACTGACGTCGTAATCCAGTACTTTGATAGCTGCCTGGCTATCGGAAAGTATGGTGAAGTCTAGCTTAGCTTATGTACGTATCTAATAATTTTTTCCGCAGACAGTAGTGTCAACACTTTCGCTTGGAAGATGCTACATTGATTCGGCAGCCTTATAGACTGGACTACTCTGATTGTTGGCGAAAAAATTCTACCAGCAATGATTCCGTTTAAATGGAAGCCATTGGTATAGGCTTGCACGGAGTCCTTTCCTTTAAAATAAAGATTTTCAATATTGTTTGTGTATGTGTTCTTAAGGCATAAGGCACAAATTCTTTTTAACAGCAATGTGTTGAAATGAAATTTGTTTTAATTTCCCATTTGAAGTGTTTTTTTCATGTTTTAATTATTCGTACTGATATGGGCCATCAGGATGTTCTTTATCATATTCAAACCAGATTTTTTTTTATTTTTTTTTTTGTTTAAAATATTTCATTAAACCAGTTTTGTTCAAATGCGCAGTTGGTAATAGGCGTTGCGAGAAAATAAATAACATGCCACCCTTAAAACTTCTCTTGAAAATCAAACAACGGAACGGAACAATACCTTCTTAAAGAAAATGCGCAATTTTTTAGGGAAATCATTGTGTTTGAAAGAAAAAAAACTCAATTAAAGTTTGAAGAGGGTGAGATTTTTTCCCATACAACCCCACCACCCGTTTAAAGGGAAAAAAGAAGATACATTTTGGTGCTGCTACGGCTATGGGCCAGTGAACAAACTCAAGTAATGTTGCTTCAAATGAAACAAAATCAGTCTTTTCAGTCTCTATTCTTTCGACTGACAATAGATAAGAAAAAAAGAAGCTTTTGTGCGCATTTTTAGAATTAGCACAGCTGCGTGCAAAGCTTTAGAAAATTGTATCTAAAGGGACGTTTAGAAAAGAAGACACAAAAAGAATTTGTGATGCGCGGTTAAGGAATTTCGCACAATTTATGAGATATTCAAACACTTTAGAAGAATATTTTATGATTTATTGTTGTCAGCAATAATGGAGGTCTTTTGTCTTCTCAAATACATGCACACTTATGTGCCATACTGTATGTATAAATACAACATATGCTTAGCCTTGTTTCCATTGCAAATTATTCTTCAGCTGACATTAACATTTCTGAAGAAATCTTGAATAATAAAAATTGTATCGTAGGAAACATTTTACATTTCAAATTTCCATTGGGCTGCTGTACATGCGTAATTGTCTTGTAATTTTGGTATGTCTTATTCAGAACGACAAGAGATTACTTCAATTCGATTTGTTTATAGCAGCAGCATAAGACTTTAAATAAATTTGTAACAAATCTTTCAATTTGCATACAGCATCAGCATACAGCATCAGTATAAGTATACAAAATGCTTCTGTTCTGTTCTGCTGCTGTCCTGTTTTGTTTTTACACTTGATTACAGCACGTGCTTCTAACACTATTCAAATGTCTATCAATTGTTGTTTAAAATGTGTTGTCTTCCTTAAGACATTTTCAGTATTTTATGTTTAAATTTTCGATTTTTCTTCAGGCTTCAAGCATTCTTTAACTGCCTTGCAATAGCCTTGGCTGCATACATACCATATAGGCTTTGGCGTGGCTGGTGTAAAAGAGAAATTGTGGTGTTACATCTGATTGAACATGTTGTCTTAAATGTTTTCTTTCTTTTTTTCCTTCCTTTCGGCTGGCAATTCCAAACAAAAAAGTTTTATGTTTGCTTGCTAGTGATGGCAACGCATTGAAATGTCAATTGGTTTTCTGTTTAGAATGTCTAGGAGTGACATCAAATTACTATACGTACGTATTGGATATGGTGATTAACTATTGGAATGAAATTATCAAATAAGAAACCAATTGACTTACTCGTAAATAAAATGTTAAAAAAAGAAAAATAAAAGAAACAAAAGACTTAAGACACGAACCTTTTTTCTTGGAATTTTTTTTCGAAAACAGCATGCCACACTGTTTTACCATCAATTTTTAGCAACAATTGAAATAATAAGAATGAATAACGAAAAAGAAAAAGTTATGGTAGGCTATGGCCATGGCTATATTGTTACGAAAATGTAAAAATCTAGATGCTGGTGTTTTTCTTCTACATCGTTTGACATTAAAATTATAAACAAAAACTACAAAAACACAAACAATGAACTTGTTTACAAATTATCGCACTGCGTAATATAATAACAAGAAGTCGCCGTAGTCTAGTAGGTAGTGTGTTGGCTTATTAGACGTAAAGCCAGAGTTCGAGCCACAGGCCAGACATCAAAACAAAATAAAAAAATATTTCTTAGGCGTCTGCATCTCAGCAGATTTCTGGCAAAAATTCTAAGAGTAAATAAAATTCCCATGGAAAGTTTCCCAGAAAATCTGTCTTTCGGAGTCGACTTTAAACTGTAGGTCCCGCCACTCATGCATAAAATTCACACGCACAACAAAAGTAGTGTGAAAAACTATGTCCATAATCCTGACTGAAGGGTTGTAATGACCAATTATGTATGTGTAATATAATAACAAACACCAGCATAAAAAATGGTAAACAAGTAAACAAAAATACAACAACAAACACTACAAGAATAAATGTAAGCAAAATACACATACATACATACATACATACATAATTGGCCATTACAACCCTTCAGTCAGGATTACGGCCTAGCTTCTCACACCACTCATGTTGTGTGCGTTAATTTTATACGTGAGTGGCGGGACCTACAGTTTAACGTCGACTCCGAACGACAGAATTTTGAGAAACTTTTTCATGGCAGTTTATTTTACTCTCAGAGTTTTTGCCAGAAATCTGCTGAGAGGAAGTCGCCGAAGAAATATTTTTTTTTTCATATTTCATTTTTGATGTCTGACCTGGGATACGAACCCGGGCTTTACGAATAGTAAGCCAACACACTACCTACTACACCACGGCGACTTCAAAAATACACAACCAACAATAATGAAACAACAATGTTTACATTTATAGAGATTTCGAAAAGGAGAATCCACGAACATTCGCCTTCAAGAACATTCATCAAACTGTATACGTTGCCATATAAAAGGCAAGACAAACCAGGCAACTGATTTAATAAAAGTTCAACCAGTCTTGTGTGTAGACGCGGTATGTTTGAAGGGAGTAATCCTGGTTTGAAGATCTTCGTTACAAAGATCTGTCGTACAATTGTTTAGTGATTTTTATTGTTTATTCAAAGGGTGTAAACAGAGGAATAACAAACAAAGCAATTGTTGTTGTTTACATCAAGTTGTAAACAGTGGCACACAGAATTGTGCGAATCATAAAGAATTTTAATTAAAACTAAATACAAATTTATTTTAATTTTATTTGCAATCTACGAGCACATGGTTTAAACGTTTTTAAAAGGTAAGAACGTAACAGTATGCTACACCAAAATGTATAGTAGGAGTATAAAGGATTTCTCAAATATCAAATGGTTGGTAGAAGTGTCCTTCAGTTATTGCATTTTGAATTATAATCCAAGGCTTTCAAACAATTTTTAGAAAAGTTTAAAGCAACCCCTTCTTCCAAAGCACAGTTTGAATGGAGGAGCAAAGGATAAGTCAACTGTTGGACTTTTTATACATATGTATGTATATTTCGGTTGTGACCTTCAGCAACTTATTGTCGGGGTTTGAATATTACAGGGCACTGGCGTAAGGAGTGATTAAACATTATTTTTCCATTGACTGTTACGTAGTCGCCGTAGTCTAGTAGGTAGTGTGTTGGCTTTTATGCAAATAAAATTTTAAACGAACTTTGCTTCCACAACAAAGGAGATAAAGAATTGAATTGCTGGGAAATAAGGCTCAATATATCCGCTCCCAAAGTAAAAATTTAAGTCAGAAGACTGAGCTTTATCTACAGAAGCCAGCAGTCATCCAGATAGTCGTTCCATTACTTAACGCTCAGCTAGCTATTCCTGAAAACTAAGACAGCATTATTGAGGTTGTCGTAGTCTAGTAGGTAGTGTGTTGGCTTATTAGACGTGAGGCCTAGGTTCAATCCCCAGGTCAGACATCAAAACGGAAATATGAAACAAATATTTCTTTGGCCACATCCTCTCAGCTGATTTCTTTCAAAAACTCTGAGAGTAAATAAAATTGCCATGGAAAGTTTCTCAAAAACTCTGTTGTTCGGAATCGACTTTAAACTGTAGGTCCGCCACTCATGTACACACATAGAAACGAGGCCTCATGTCTAATACGCCAACACACTACCCGCTAGCCTATGGCGACTTCAGACTTCAGACCTCCATTTTGAATCGAAAAACTGAAAGGAAAGCTTTTTAAATAAGAAAGCTTGCAGAATTTGTAGTTGAAAAATGAACACAATAGACTGGATTTTGTTTGCAACGCCGTGCTAGAGGCAATCGATTAACTGAAATCGATTAACTATGAAAGTCGCCATAGTCCATTAGATAGTGTGTTAACTTATTAGACGTAAAGTCAGGGTTCAAACCCCAGGTCAGACATAAAAACGAAGTATGAAGAAATATTCCTTCGGCAACTTTCTGTCAGCAGATTTCTGGCGAAAACTCTGAGAGTAAATAAAAATTGCCATGAAAAGTTTCCCAAAAATCTGTCGTTCGGAGTCGAGTTTAAACTGTAGATCGCGCCACTCATGTATAAAATTAACACACACAACATAAGTGATGTGAGAAACTAGGTTTTAATCCTGACTGAAGGGTTGTAATGACCAATTATGTATGCGTAGGAATTTCAGTATAAAACGTTTCGTGAATTTCTGTAGTCGTCCAACCTGTTGCCCAGACGTTAGAAGGCTATGATCCATTACGATATCTTAAGTACACGGTCTGAACTTTTATCATGCAATTCATTTCATATTTATCTGCCCTATTTGTAGGCTAGATTATGTTAATATTTGTTCGACTTTATATTGTACCAGGATTCAATTTTGTATTTGCCTTCACCAATAAGTTACGAAAAAAGTCCTTCAATTGACAAAAACTGTAACACAATCGTTATTTTAGTTGCCATAACAATTTGTATTCCTTGTAAGATGTTCATGACCTTAAAACACAAGACAGTATTTGGCGCGTAAACTTATTTCATTTTTTTTTGTTTTGTTTTCAAAACAAAAGAAAAAGTAGCAACAGCTGACAATAAACAAGCTGAACAAAATTTTTCTATGATTGAAGAATTCGATTGCATACATTGGCGCAATGCATACACACATGGTCCCCGAATACGCAACATAATGAGGTGGCAGCAGCAAAAATATTCAATGAAAGATACAAAATCCTCTAAACAAATAAGTTTTGTTGTATTTTTTTGTATTCCTTCTGATGATTTCTTTCTGTTCCGTTACATTCAGGTGATCCGTAGGTGAAGAAAAGAAGAAATTTGAAGATGGTTTGCAAACAATAGACCAACAGTAGTTGCAAGAGGGTGAATATCGAAATGAATTAATTCTCGTGTATTGAATATGAGGGTGGATTTGTTAAGCATCACCAAGAATGATAAGATTTATAAGAGATTTTTCAATTTGTGTTTGCTATTCTGCTTTACATGTTTGCTACAGCGCGTGTCAATAAACTGAGAATGATCGGCAAACAGCTGTTCAAAGAATCACATCATTGACCAGAGGCTTGCAAGAGGAAAAATAATTGAATGTCTTTGAATTTGAATTTAAGAAAAATTTTAATTCCAAGCGTGGTATACAATTGCCTTCGATTGGCTCACATCTTGTAGTTTTTTAAAGGTTTTATTTGAATGAAATTTTTAAACAAACTTTGCTTCCACAACAAAGGATATAAGAAACTGAATCGCTGAGAAGCAAAGCCCAAATATATCTGGGCCCAAAGCCGCCTCGTATATCAAATCTGCAGCATATATTCCGCTGTAAATATAAGTCAGGAAGACTAAACTCTAGCCTCAGAAACCAGCAGAGCATCAAAAATGATGCCAACAGTCGTTCCTTTTCCCTAACGCTTAGCTATTCGTTGACACCAAGTTAGCATTATAGCTGATGGCAAAAGACCTCAATTCTTTCAATTCAATTGGTCGATCAGCATCCAAAAAACACGGAATCTCAGAGACCACACTGTGTTCAGATTATGCAGTATCTGTGAGTCTATTTAGCTAAGATAATTTGTATATAAAGAAGTCGCCGTAGGTAGTGTGCTGGCTTATTAGACGTAAGGCCAAGGTTCAAGCCCCAGGCCAGACATCTCCAACAGAATGAAATATGAAGAAATATTTCTTCGGCGACTTCCTCTCAGCAGATTTTATAGCAAAAACAGTGACAGCAAAATAAAATTGCCATGAAAATTTTCTTAAAAATCTGTCGTTCGGAGCCGACTTTAAACTGTAGGGTCCCGCCACTCATATATAAAATTAACACACACGACATAAGTGGTATGAGAAGCTAGATCGTAATCACGACTGAAAGGTTGTAATGACCAATTATGTATGTATGTATGTAAGACAGCATTATACTTGATGGCAAAAGCCCTCAATTCAGTTGTCAGTGGTTGGTAGATCAGCATTGAACTGTGCTTTAAAAATATAATCTGAGGGATAGTCCTGTGTTCAGATCATGCAGTATCTATTAGTCTTAGTGTCGATATGGCTGAGATAAGCAAGGTTTACAAAGCCTAACCTAATTGGTAGATTTCCACCTTCCAGGGAAGAATCCGCCTTTGACTAGTAAGTTGTGTGGTGGCTTGTTAGACTCAATCTCGTGATTCAAACCTTAGCTCAGACACCTCAAACAAAACGAAATATGAACGAATGTTTCTTCGGTGACTTCTGGCAAAAAGTCTGAAAGTAAATAAAATTGTCATCAAAAGTTTCTCAGAAATACAGTGAGCGTCAAAAGAAACTGTACATTAAAAAATATATACATTAATAAATTACCGTTATTTTTATTTTAAAAATGTTTCATTGCCAGTGTTTAATATTGAAACAAACAAAAAACTAAAAAAATTTCGAAATGTTGTCAAATTTTTTCGGGCACTCTCCTTAAGTGGTAAAAGTTGAGTTTGGTGATTGTGCGAATTGTATCCTTTAGTAGACAGTTTCTTTTGACGCTTACTTTATGTACTTCAGAGTCGACTTTTGAAACAGTAGGTCCCGTCATTCATGAATACACAACATGGATGGTGTGATGAGTTAGGTTTTGCTCCCTCCTAAAGCGTTGTTATGATGAATGAAGTAATTAAGTAAGTAAGGCAAGGCAGGCTAGGCTTTATTGAAGACAAAGAGATTGGAATTCTTATCCACCAAACTAGTGTCAAACACTTGGGAGCCAGCATAAGAACAGTAGTTTACATCCATTGTATATTGAACTACTTAGAACCCCATTTTTAGTCACAAAAATTTTTACAGTAGCCGTACTCTAGTAGGTAGTGTGTTGGTTTATTAGACATAAGACCACGGATCAAACACCAGGTCAGACAACAAAACTTCCTCTTAGCAGATTTCTGGTAAAGCACGCTGAGTATATAAAATTGCAATGAAAAGTTTCTCAAAAATCTGTAGTTCGGAGTCGACTTTAAACCGTAAGTCTGTATGTATTTTACACGAGAGCTTATATTTTTTAGACAAATATTTCTCTTCTATGCGAACTTTAAATCCCGAATAGTTCCTTTGAAAATTCAAAAATCAGCCTGAACAAGTTGTTACAATTGTTTTTCAATTCTTTGAAAGTTGAATGAATGAATTCCTTTAGTTCTCTGCTTCTGTTGCTGTTCGACAATGTTAACTGAACCAGTACAAGATGTATAGATTTGGTGTAGAGGTATGAGTATGTATTTTGGGTACGTTAATCATCAGGCTTTTGTGTCACGAGTTGTTCAACACACAAGAAAAAAAATAAATTTTTGGCGCTTAAAAGAATTTTTTTTCTTCTTTTTTGAATTTCAAAATTTTTTTTTTTTAATATGTTTTCATCTTTAAATAGATTGTGGTGGGTGCGTTTTTTTATTTAAGGGAATTCGTTTTCTTTTTTTCGCATTCAATATTAAAAAATTCTATCTGTTCTGCCAAGGCAAAGTATCTGATTTCTTATCCTTTTTGTTAAATTTTTTTTGTGTGTATTTGTGTGTGTTCATAAGCACGTGATTTTGTCGTTCGTTTCGATTATTTTTATTACAATCGATTTTTTTTCTCTGAGAGTTTTTTTATGCTCTTATTGACATTTAACACCTTGAATGAGCAGAAGACATCGTTGACATTTTTGTTGTAGGCTGTGTTACTCACTACATCCGTTGCGGAAGTTTTTATTGAATTTCTTTCGTTCTTATAATTTTTTCGATAAATTAAAGGGTTTCTTAGCCGATTTTTTCTTCTGTTCTTTATTGTCATAAGCGACGGTGGCAAATTATTATGATTATGATCGTTGTAATCTGAGCACTTCATTTTTGGAATAATTTTTTGCATTAGGACTACGCACACAATTATTTGCTTTATTAAGCATATCGCATAACACCGTTACATCAAACTCTTCTACATGCAGTAGAACAAAAAAATGATTATTTCCTGGCATAATTCTTATTACCTGTTGACAAGAGAGAGTGAATATAATACGTAGACATTGTTTCAAAATTGCTCAGATATTCGGTTACTCTTTTGTTAATTTTAATATAGGAATTTTGTAAATTATTATCATTAAATTATCATTAAAAAGAGAGAAATAAACAAAATAAACTGACATGAAGCAATACAATTGCAATCAGTTTTTTTTTCAGTTTTAACCCGAGCAGAATAGCTGTATGCAGGAAACCTTTTTACATTTACAAAACGATGTCTTGTAATCAAAAACTTGGAAGAACTTTTTTAATTTTTATTAAAGCCGGAAGCCAGGTTTTTTGATGATAAAAAAAACGATGGAAAGATTTATTTTCTTCATTAAAGGTATCGAAGTAATTATTTGGGTATCTGAGATATACAGGGGTATCCCACTTCACTGGTTCTAATATTAGGCTAAGTGGTTTCCAAACCGTCAGACTGCTGACATCAGCTGTTGATATCGTTCGTCTGAAGAACCACGAATCGTTAAACAACTGAAGCATGCTGAAAAATATTTAAAACTACTATAGAAGTGGTATTTTAAACATAACATACAATTTCAGCATTACGTTTACATTCAAAACGCAATTTAGTCATTGTAGACAATGCACCTCCAACAATATACAAGAGAAATTTCCTTTGTGTATACATTCTATAGCGCGAGTAATAAAAAAGTGAAAATCTCCGTCTGCGCCATCCAATTTCAGGACATACACACCAGAAGTCAGCAATGAGTATTCAAAAATATGTGTAGAATCGAATAATACTCTTAATATCTTATACTTATACGCACTCATACTTATTTTAATATCATAGAACCTCTACTCATGAAGTACTCATCATACTCATACTTAACAACACGTATGATGTTATTGATTTCAACTCTCCATAACTCAACATATACACGAATTAAAAAATAAGTATGATTCGCGTACGAACACTAAAATACTTACTAAAAGGTTGTATGTTTGATCTGCTTGCTGCTCTGGCTTTTTTTTTGCTTATGTGTCCTTTTTCCTTTTGTTGTAAATGCAACAACAACTAGGACTGACTAGAATCATTTATAAGAGTATTTTTCTAAAGTTATTTATCTAAATGAGTGTACGCTTATGAATCAAATATATTTCGAATGGTATGAGTTTGATGTCAACGTTGTATTCATACTCATTGCAACCTGCAACCTTATAAATCAACGTTGTAGTGAGTATGAATGAATCAGAGTACATAGTTCAATTTCAATATTGTTGACTCACTTATAATCAAAATTTTATGAGTGCTTATGAGAAGCGAAAAAAGTATTCATTGCTGATCTCCGGTGTTGATCTACTGCAAGAAGAAACTAGGTCGTAATCCTGACTGAAGGGTTGTAATGACCAATTATGTATGTATGTAGTCGCCGTAGTCTAGTAGGTAGTGTGTTGGCTTATTAGACGAAAAACGCGCATTCGTAGCCCAGGTCAGACATCAAAACGAAATATGAAAAAAAATATAACTTTGGCGACTGCCTCTCAGCAGATTTCTGGCAAAAATGCTGAGAGTAAATAAACCTGCCATGAAAAAGTTTCTTAAAAATCCATCGTTCGGAGTCGACGTTAAACTGTAGGTCTCGCCACTCACGTATAAAATTAACGCACACAACTTGAGTGGTGTGAAAAGCTGGGCCGTAATCCTGACTGAAGGGTTGTAATGGCCAATTATGTATGTATGTATGTATGTAAATGCAACAACAACTAAGACTGTAAATTTTTAGGAATACTTCGGGTCACTCGACATACTTTTTTAACTTTTCTAAAGTTATGAATCTAAATAAGTAGTCTTATGAATCAAACATATTTCGAATGGTATGAGTTTGATGTCAACGTTGTACGGATACTCAATGCAACCTGTACTTATAAATCAACGTTGTATTGAGTACGAATGAATCAGAGTACATAGTTAAATTTCAATATTGTTGACACACTTATATTAAAAATTTCATGAGTGCTTACGGGTAGCGAAAAAACGATACATTGCTGATCTTAGGCGTTGATCTACTGCTCAAGAAATTGACAACATTATAAAGGTATTTGTAGTTGCAGTTGTAATCGAATGAATACTCTGTCAATGTACTAACGTGCTCGCTATATCAAATGAAAAATAATCAAATAAAATGCTATCGTTATATAAACATCGAGTTCCCTCAAAGTGGACCCAATTCCTCTTTATTTCCTTACCACAATTTCCTTCTTCTTCTTCTTCTTCTTGAAGTCTCTGTAGTCTAGTAGGTAGTGTGTTGGCTTATTAAACGTGAGGCCAAAGTTCGCAGGTTAAAACCCTGTCCATGAATTTTTTTGTTTTAATCAGTGTGGAGCTCCTGCATTGAATTTCTTTTCCAAAAAATGTATGAGTTCGTTGTGATGCCAATGCTGAATCTCAAAACTGTCAAACTGTCCTTTTAGTGCTGCCATCCAATTTTGTTTCTATTAATACACCCGTGGTAAATATTTAAATAAAATCTTTAAGCCCTACTCATGGCCCTTACTCACTCTACATTTAAATTGTAAGCATTTAATTTATTTCGCCCCTTACCTACATACATATGTAGTATGTATGTATGCCTATGGAAAAATATATCATTTTAATATTTCCTGGCAACACTGTGTTGTTATTTCATTAAATTTAAGCATTTTCGTTTAGGCCATTGATGATTTCTTTAACTGTTTCATCATTTCTTACTTCTCAGTTCTCTTCTTTTTTTGTATTTCTTGCGCTTTATTTGAAAAATGTTTTCGTATAATTGTTCTGACAAAAAATACCCTGTTATTAAATACAGAGATAGAGAGACTGGGATATAAAAAGTAAAACAGACTTGAAACTAAATGTGATTGTGGATATAATTCATATCTTTAAGCTGAAAGTGATGGGCTTCGGAAGAAGTCGACACAAATTGAAAGGTACTAAATGGGAAATTGGTACACGGTACCGAGTTATAGAAGAAAGTAAATGAGAAAATGGATGAAGGTTTAGGGCCACTATATGTTAACTTAACTTTGAAATTCGAGTTTGAATTTTAAGAAAATTTAGTACCACATTTAGTACAAATTTAGTACAAGACATTTTAAACGTCTTTTATAGGATCGAACTTAGCCTGCAAATAGTACCTGAGGAGAGAAAATATTTTGGTATTAATTTTTGATATTCCTGCAAATTCTTCCCAATTACAAGAAATGTATGATCGCCATTGGGTAGTGTTTACAGGCGAAATTCGATCGTATAAATTGAATAATAAATTTCTGTTTTATTGTAGTAAAAAGTACTTCACCTGCCTCTCATCACTGTTATCAAATTCTGATGATATTTTAAGTTGTTCTCTTGCTTTGTGTCGGGGTATGTAGAAATGCTTTAAGTTGTTTATACCCTACACCCCTGCAAAAGGTGGTTCTATAATGTTCTTGTAAAAATATTTACAGCCTCTTACTAAAGTGAATCGAGTTGTCCGATTTTACTTGTCCACATAGGGCCTTAGTATTATTTAATGTGAAATCATTTATTTCTCTTCAACTATATTGTGCGTAGAGTGTCTAATTCTATATGCCTTTCCAATATATTTTGGTGAAAGGTCTGTCTTTAGACCTTCTCCTTTCGGCATTTTATCTTGGAAATTCATCTCCTTTAGTGCTAGAATTATCCGTTACAAATCTGATATAGCATGGCATGTCTGATATTCTAAATAAAAAAAATTTCCGAACTAGCGCTTGAATAAGTTCACTCTTGTATAGCGTGGATAAGAACCAGCGATTTGGTCTGGTCCAATAAACTTTCAGCCTGGCCGTTTAATTTGTCTGTTGCATCACCTAATTTCATGTTTTTGTGCTAAAAATTTCATCAGTAGTGATGGGGATGGTAAAGAGTTCTGATATTTGGAAAAACGTTTTCCTAATTTGCACCGATAATATCAAAAACAAAAGAGCCCAGTAAAACATAATGTTAGACACTACAACCCTTCAGTCAGTTTCTAACACCATCCATGTTAATTTCATCCTCCAGTGGTAACGTCAATTTCATACGACTGATTTTGGAAACATATTCACGGTTGTAACATAATTGGTCATTACAATCCTTCAATCAGGATTACAACCTAGCTTCTCACTTATGTTGAGTGTGTTAATTTTTACACATGAGTGGCGGCACCTACAGTTTAAAGCCTACTCCGAATGACAGGTTTTTGAGAAACTTTTCCATGGCAATTTTATTTTACTCTCAGCGTGCTTTGCCAAATATCTGCTGAGAGGCAGACGCTGAAGAAATATTTTTTTCATATTTCGTTTTGTTGCAGATGTCTGACCTGGAGTTTTAATCACCACTAGACTTGAGGCCGCAAGTAAGCCAACACGCTATCTACTAGACTACGGCGACAATACTGCCGTTTTTGCTAGCAAATTGTTAAAAGAGATTCAAGGGAAGACATATCATTTCGCATTTCTTTTTCAACATGTCAGAGTTGCGATGCGAACTCGAAACTCTCGTCTCTAACAAACCAACACACTAAACAACTGGACTGGATAATACTATAGCTACAGATATTGGCTGTAAGCCAGGATATCATACTACTTCATAATTGAAAATACTGACCGAGACCTACAAAAAAAGTCTTATTTTTAAAACCCAATATTTATTTAAAGAAGGTGTACAGAAGGTTTTGATTTCATTCAGTCATTGATCGCCGTCTAGCAGGTAGTGTGTTGGCTTATTCGATGTAAAGTCAGGGTTCGAGACACAGGCCAGACATCAAAACAAAAATACAAAAAGTATTTCTTCGGCGACTTGCTCTCAGCAGATTTCTGGCAAAAACTCTGAGAATAAATAAAATCGCCATGAAAAGATCCTCAAAAATCTGTCGTTCGGAGTCGACTTTAAACTGTAGGTCCCACCACTCATGTATAAAAATTAACGCACACAACATAAGTGGTGTGAGAAACTAGGTCGTAATCATGACTGAAGGGTTGTAATGGCCAATTATGTATGTATGTCTGTACAACTGCTAAATATTGTTGTAATATTGTTAAAATTAAGGAATTTTATTATACCATTGTTCCACCTCACCATGGTTATAGCAAAGAAAAATATTTTTCCAGGATCTTTTTCAATGCCAAAGAAAAAATTATTTTATTTGATTTTCTTACAACTCGCACTACGTATGTATATTGACACGCAGGTCATTGTGTCATGGATAAGCACGCGGACACACTTCGCTTTCTGCAATAGAAAGATTGTTGATCGGTTGAGGAAGAAAAGAGTACTGCCTACTTCATTTGCCATATCATTTCGTATGCCTTTCTAGCTCGAGGAGGACTGCTCTTATTTAGTTAACCATTTCTTAGTAGTTTAATGGTGATTACTTGATTACTTGATATCAGATTGATTATCAGATTCTGCAAAACCTTTATAACGATTAATGAGTTAAATTAATTAGAACTTGCGATAAAGTATCACAAAGGATCGCGCTATACAGTGAGCGTCAGAAGAAACTGTAATTCTAACAATCACCAAACTTTACTTCTACCACTTAAGGGGAGTGTCCTGAAAAAATTTGTTAATATTTTGAAATTTTTTGTAATTTTGTTTTTTGTGTTTCAATTTTAAAAACTGTTAAGGAAACAATTTCAAAATAAAAATAACGGTAATTTATTAATCTATATTTTTTGTTTACTGTACAGTTTCTTTTGACGCTCACTGTAGGTGCTCAAGTGTGGTTTAATGGCACCCCAAATGCTTACCAGAAAAGTAAGCAAAACAAAGCATAGGGTTATCACAGAGTCGATTCTGATCAACCCTACATATCATACAGATTTTTGTTTTTCTCTTTTCTTATGTATGTTTACAGTGATAAATGTTTCCTACGCACTGCAATAACAGAATAATGCCAGAAGACTATTTTATTTTTACGGCATTAATTTGAGGTTTCTTTTTTTTTACAACTTGGACTCTAGTATTTAAAATATGAAAAAGGAAACAACAACAACAACAACAACAATAAAGAATAAAATAATATTTTTTTTATTTATAAAATATTAAAGACTGTAAATGCAGAAAAATTTTCCTTTTTTTGCTGTTTTTCTGTGGCAACAAATGCAAATTTAATTGCTCAACATACATGTATGCACGTATGTCTCAATGTATGTATGTATGTCTGTATATATAAATAAGAATAACAACAATTTTAATATATTGTTACTGCAGCTTTATGTTGCTGATGATAATAGGGGGGTAGAACGTTGATAATAAATGCCCTTTTTTGGTCTCTTAGGAATTGTTGGAAAAAAGTAGACGAAAAAGAGCGGCACGCAATTTAAGTGGGCGTGCCCGGGGGCATATGTGTGTCTATGGTTATAAAATATAAAACTAAAGACTTTTAAACATTCATATTTAAATACACGCATGGGTTTCTTTTGCAATGTTTATTCTTCTTTTTTTTGAAAACCATTGGGTCCCCCCTTATTAGGAAATCTTTGCTTATGAGTTGAAAAGAAAAAAAAAACGATTTTTGAATATTTTTAGAATTGAAGTGATATTTTTCAATTGTTAATTTGCGTGTTCATGGTTTTTTCAATACATTTTTTTATAATCATTCAAATATATTTCAGTTTTTTATTTGATTATCGAATTGAGTAGCAGTTGAAACTGTAAATGCTTTTTTAAGGCAAAAATTGCTACTGGACTTTAGTTAATTATTGATTTCAACCTCAATTTAACTGTATTCAGTTGCATTCAATTTTTTTTTATATGATAAAATAAATAACGGCACAGTTTTTGTAGGTTAATGTGTTTTCAATATTATTTCCGAAGTTAAATATCATTTGAAATATTTCTACAGTTATGGCTAGGCAACTAGCAGTGTTGGAATAAAGGAAATGATTTTATGCTTTATAAGCTGGCAATTCATTATTCAATTAATTTACTTACTTATTTAATTGGCCATTACAAACCTTTAGTCAAGATTTTAACCGAGTTTCCCACACAACACATGTTGAGTGTGTTAATTTTATACCAGAGTGACTGGACCTACAGTTTAATGGCCGTCATATTTTCTCTTCATTAATTAATATTTTCGGTTGAGCATACATTGCGATGATAATCAGACCTGACCTCATCCGTAGCGGTTTCAATCTCCTTCCATTTCTCCATAATCTTGGCAATTCCTCACGCAAAAATCCGCATTTATATATTACGTAGGCTTATCACACATACATACATACATAGGGGTCATTACAACTCCTCAGTCAAGATTATGAACCTAGTTTCTTACACCTCTTATGTTGTGTGCGTTAATTCTATACACAGTGGTGTTGTCGAGCCGGAACGCTCCGGAACGTCGTGCCGGTGCTTCCTTTTTGGACAGGAACGCGTTCCGGAACTAAAGATGATTTCTGATAACAATAATTGGCTGACGTTTTGAAAAAAAAAAATTAAAAGAATTGCTGATTTTTTTTCTAATATTTGACGAATTTTTATATGTATTTTTATAAATAAGGGTTTGAACCGAACCCGAACCGGAACAAAAACCGGAACGAACCGGCTTGTTTTCCCCAACCGTGAACCGGAGTCCGGAACGCGTTCCGGTAAAAAAAATTAGCACAACACCACTGTCTATACATGAGTGGCGGGACCTACAGTTTAAAGTCGACTCCGAATAACAGATTTTTTGAGAAACTTTCCATGGCAATTTTATTCATGTCTGACCTGATGATTTGAACCGTGGCTTCACGTCTAATAAACCAACACGCTACCTACTATACTAGGGCGTAGTCTTATAATTGGTTTTAATTTAGGCCCCCTTCGAATTATTCCTCTTGCTTAGAATGCAGAGATCCACGAAAGAATGAATTTGATAGGATTAAAAAGTGTAAGGTGCTCTGCAAATCACAGCAATCCAGGTTCGAAACCGGGTGAAGGCGAAATTTACTCATCATAGTTTTTAGATTTGAAAACAGAGTGAGATTTAATTCAAACATATCAGCTGACCCCTGACCTTCCAAAGAACATACTTACTTACATACTTAATTGATCATTTTTTTGATCAGGATTTCGACCTTTTTTCTCACACCGCTCACGTTGTGGCTAATTTCATGCATGAGCGGCGGGACCTACGGTTTTAACGTGGAGCCTGACTGACAGAAACTTTACATGACAATTTTATTTACTCTCCGAGTTTTTGTTAGAAGACTGCTGAGAGAAAGTCGCCGAAGAAATATTTTTTGTATTTCGTTATGCCTGAGCTGGGGTAAGAATCACGGACTCTCGCCTAATACGCCAATACCTACTGGACTACAGCGAGTTCAAGGAAAGAATATTACATGAACAAATAACAGAATATGGAGCACAAGTTAAACAAAGTTCCCTTTTAAGGGAGAGAAAAATTTTTCCTAGAGCTCGTGCTGCAACAACGGATGACAATTCTAGGAACTGCTTCAGTAGATGCAACTGAAACAAAGCAAAAAAAAACATCGACTGTCGGAATTAAAAAAATGATCACGATTATAACATATTGAATGACAAACAGAGCATCTCACAAAATGTCATACATTCCACGGTAATAGGCCGACCGCATGCACGGAAAACATGGGGATGTTCGAAGTACACACATATATTATCAGACTAATAATGACCTGGCATTAAGTGGGCAGGCAGAACCAATCTGACAGAGACTAGCATGTTTTGAAATGCTAGGGAAAACAAATACTACTTATCGGATCTTTAGAGGATTACGAATATAAGTGACTCAACATTATTGAAATTTAACTCCTCTGATTCATTCATACTCACAACAACGTTGATTTATAAGTACAGGTTGCAATGAGTATGCGTACAACGTTGACATCAAACTCATACCATTCGAGATATGTTTGATTCGTAAGCCTACACTCATTTAGATTTATAACTTTAGAAAAATAATCTTATAATACTCATAAAAGATTCGAGTGACTCGTCGAATCATTCATTAAAATTTCAGTTTTAGTTGTTGTTGCATTTACAACAAAAAGAAAAAAGATAGAGCAGCAGGCAAAGTAAACACACGGCCTTCTAGTGAGTATTTTAGTGTTCCTACGCGACTCAAACTTATTTTGTGCTTCGATTACATGTTGAGTTATGGAGAGTCGCAACCAACAACAACGTCATACGTGTTGTTAAGTATGAATATGCTGAGTACTTCAAACTTTGAATATGAGTAGAGGTTCCATGATATTAAAATAAGTATGAATGCTTATAAGTATCAGAAAATATGAGTATAATTCAAATCTACTCATATTTTTGAATACTCATTGCTGATCTGTGATTGCATGACTACAACTGTCCCCTGGAGAGAGTCTCATTAAAAATTTTGCCAACAAGTGCTTTAAAACTATGGTACGTGATAAATTGTCAACGGAAATCTTTTCAATAAAAATTACTTCTGTTTTAATTTTTTTCTTTTCTTTTCTGTTCGAAACAGCTGGTCTCCAAAGAAACTCATCCTCACCTAGGGCAACTGCTGCTACTGTTGCATTAAATTTTTAATTGAAATGACAAAAGTAGCAGCAGATATAAAATGACAACAACAATAATTAATGAATTAAAGCAAGAAAGAAACAAATTCATAAAGAAAGTGAGGCAAAAATCGTTACAAAATCAAATGAGAGAAACAAAAATTCTTGATTTCAAAAAGCAGCAGCTGACACTTATGCACACATACATACATACGTTATATAACAAGGATGATAAGTAAAGCAAAAGGTCATGTGACCTTCTTGTGTAAAGGTAACATCAACTACAGGATATCAAAACATATTTTGTAAAGAAAAAAAAGAAACGAAATAAAAAAGAGGAAATAAATGAAATTTGTTAGTTGTTGCAACAAATTGCAGTGCGCAACACATATTGCTTTTTGTACTGTGGCATCTGAAAAAAAGAAAGAAAATTCATGTCATAGTATTGCGGTTTCTCTAACATGTTTCTCCTGCTGCTTACCATCATTATCATCATCGTCGTCGTGGTGAGAAAGTGCCAATAGTATGGCAATTGAACTGACAATAAAATGTTGCAACATCTGTAACACACTGAAAACTGATACCCGTAGTGATCCTAATTAGAGTTTAATTGTGTCCGGAGTTTAACTGTAATTAAAGGATTATTTTCCCATTCCCGTTTTGTAATTTGTGGCAATGGAAACAAGTGCATGACGGCATTTAACTATAAAACAGCAGGTTTTATTTTGGTGTGTGGATATTTCATGGGAATTTCACACCTACAAACCTAGTTTTTTCTTCTTTTTCTTATTAAAGAGTAACAGTTGTTTAAGAAGGACAAGGGTTCTGGTTTTGTATTTGTAAAACAAAAAAAATTACGTACGAGTATACCTCTGCTCCAGATATCAGCAATAAGTATTCAAAGAGTATTCCAATCATACTCATATTTCGGAATTTTTGTAATTTTTTTTGCTTCAATATTAAAAAACTGGCAATGAAACATTTTTAAAATAAAAATAACGGTAATTTATTAAGGCATACTTCTTTTTTTAATGTACAGTTTCTTTTGACACTCACTGTAGATTAGTTTGATCCAAAGTTTTTTCGTATCCTTTTATGCGTAACCGTTTCAAAGTTTTGTTTTTCCCGTACAGTCGGTTACTGTATGTATGTATTGGCCAAAGACCAGCAATGAATCGTTTTTTTTTCGGTCCTCATAAGCACTCATGAAATTTTGAATGTTGTCAACAATATTGAAAATTAACTATGTACTCTGACTCATTCGTACTCACTACAGTATTGATTTATAAGTACAGGTTGCAATGTGTATGTATACAACGTTGACATCAAACTCATACCATTCGAAATATGTTTGATTCATAAGCCTACTCATTTAGATACATAACTTTAGAAAAATACTTGTAATACTCATTAATGATTCCAATGACTCGAATCATTCACCAAAATTTACAGTCTTAGTTGTTGTTGCATTTACAACAAAAGAAAACAGACACATAAGCAAAAAAGACAGAACAGCAAGCAGAGGAAACACACAACCTTCCAGTGAGTATTTTAGTGTTCGTACGCGACTCATACTTATTTTGTGATTCTTGTAAATGTTGAGTCATGGAGAGTGGAAATCATTCGAACATCATATGTGTTATTAAGTATGAATGCATGATGAGTACTTCAAACTTTGTATATGAGTAGAAGTTCCATGATATTAAAATAAGTATGAATGCGTATAAGTATCAGAAATTCTGAGTATGATTCAAATCTACTCATTTTTTTGAATACTCACAGCTGAACTCTGGTATTGGCCAACCTATTAGTTATAGTCTACAAAATCTAAGACAAATTGTTTCACAGAGTGTGTACTCATAGTATTATGAATTGACCAGTTTAATCGAATTCTTCTATATTTTTGCCACTATTAAGCACCTTTTTATATTTTATTTGTATTTTAATTCGTTAAAATTAGAAATAAGAGTGTGTAATAAAAATAAACCATCACACTATACTCTCTACTCAAACCCGTAAAGTCGAAAAAGTTTATTTCATTGATTAATTTGTCTGATTAAACCAGGATAAAAACAAATACCGAAATGAAATAAAAAGTAAAATTGATGCTGCTACTCTTTTTTCATTCATAAAAACAAATTCAAATGAACATTAAAAAAAACATTACAGATTAAAATAAAGCACAAAACCAAGAAGAAGAAAAAAATTAAAAACAAGTAGAAAACGATTAAAAGATACATACACTGCCTCAAACCGTAGATTGACAAGAAATTTTAAGAAAAAAGAAACAAAAAATAAACCGGAAGACAATCTGTGTTATTTTGTTATTTTTTTTTCTTTTTTATTTCACGTAATTCAGTGTAAAATTAGTTCTTAGGAACTTAGGTTCTCTTTTATAAAAGAGTCTTTAATTTAAAGCAATTTAAAAGGAGAATAAAACAGATTGTAACTGAACGTAGTTGTTTTTTTAATCGCTTAGAAGAGATATAACAAAAGACTGAAGCAAGAAACCTTATATTTGAATATTATGGCTCATATTTAAAATTTAAAAAAAATTAAATAAAAATTAAAGCATAACACAAAACCATCACTTACTGCCCTTTTAAAGGATACTATACCGTGTTGCGAAGTACTTTTTATTTGTGAACAGAAATATTTTTCGCCTGTCAGAAGGATGTCGAAAACTTGCACTGAAGAATTAAGGCTTAAACGAAAACTTCTGTTCTATCCTATTAAGATAGTTTTCTATTCAATCCTTGATAGAGACAAAACGCTCATCTCTTAATTTCAATGGTAATTATTGATAAGAAGCACAACATGAGTGCTGAATTCAAGGCAATAAAATTTACAAAAATGGGCCGTTTGATTTCGACTCTACATAACTCAACATATACACGAAGCACAAAATAAGTATGATTCGCGTATGGACACTAAAATACTTACTAGAAGGTTGTGTGTTTGGTCTGCTTGCTGCTCTGTCTTTTTTTTTTTCTTTTGTAAATGCAACAACAACTAAGACTGTAAATTTTGATGAATGATTCGACGAGTCACTCGAATCATTTATAAGTATTATAAGAGTATTTTTTTAAAGTTATGAATCTAAATGAGCAGGCTTATGAATCAAACATATTTCGAATGGTATGAGTTTGATGTCAACGTTGTACTCTTACTCATTGCAACCTGTACTTATAAAGCAACGTTGCAGTGAGTTCGAATGAATCAGAGTACATAGTTAAATTTCACATATATTCAAGATTTCATGAGTACGTATGAGTAGCGATAAAACGATTCATTGCTGATCTCTGGTGAAGATCATTCCCTCGTACAACCATCACTGATTAAAAATCAGTTTTGTATAGCACAGTTCGAAATATTTAATATTTTATTGTTTTGAGTTTATTTTGACGTTTAAAAATTCTTTAAAATGTGGTGAAATTAATTAATTTTCTGTAAAAAAAATTTACGTAAAATTATGTGTCGTCTAAGAAATATTAACCAATTTGTCATGAAAGTTATTGAAAGACCGTCTAAACAATGTTTATTAATTTATTTGCTTCTCAATAAACTGCAATTAATAAAAATTTCTTTAGTTTATCTCTCTCAATTGAAGGCCTATTTAGAAAGTTATCTGCTTCGTTTACCACAAGAGCTTTGTTTATAATTTTTCCATTGAAACGAAAGTCCATCTAATATTTATACGCCGTTCAATTTGGATTTTTGAATGGTTTTTTAATAATTCAATCATAATTTCAATAGATTTTCCTTTTATTTTCAATGATTTTTTAATTTGTTGGCCAAAGAAAACTTTCCATTCTTTCTCTCTCTAAATCGCTGGACAAGAAAACCACCAAGAAACTAAGCCAACTGAAGTTTGATCTTTCAACGCATGAAAGAATGTTTTTTTTTTCTTTGAATTTTTTTCTCTTCTTATATTTTGATCCGAAACTCAGCATGTGTTAAAAGATTGTTGTTATTGTTATTGTTGTTGTTGTTTTCTTATTCGATACACCGGTGTTGCTGTAAATAGTGTAGAGATTAGCTGATTTTTATGAGAGTATTGGCCATAATATCTTTTATTTATGATCACTGTAACAAATTTAAATTTTTCAAACTTTTCTATTCTATGTCTGCCTTCTTTTCTTTCTATTTTATTCTCTTGTTTTTTTTTCTTAATTTTTTTTTGTTTTTGATTGAAAACAGAGAACAAAAAAATTATCGATTTTAAGTTGCGTTCCCACACTTTTACCCAAAAAAAAAACATTTAAAATGTTTAAGAAACTTGCGTTTGTTTCGTATTCTTTCCATAGAGAATGTAGCGGTAAAGAGCTTAACCCATTATGTTGTTGTTGTTGTTGTCGTTGTTGCTTTTTTTTTAAACAGCTTATCTAAACAGGTGAATTTGTCTTTGGCTTGTTGTCTATAAAATCTCTTATAAAAAAATCGGTTTATTAAGCGATAAGATTGTCTAAAACGAAGTAAGAAAGTTCCATTCGCTGATAAGCCTGGTCGACTGCCAGGCATTCTACAATGGAACACAATTTTTATTTAATTGGCAAAAGAAGAACTCTAGTAACTTATTCTATGCCACTCGCACTTACAACAAAACTATTTTAAATTTCCATCCTGGCTGGACTATCATTTACTACGGCTGACTGCATGATACCCTACAACGGAAAACAATTTTTGCTCAATTGGCAAAAACTGAATTAAAATTTGAATAATTGGTTTGATGGAATGGAAGGATTTCAAGACACTTATTCACTGCCACTCGCTGTCACAGCAAAGCTATTATGATCTGCCATCCCAAGTGGACTATCATTTCCTATGGCATGCCATGATTAAAACACGGTTGCACTAGCTTCAGGTTGTATTAAGTAATGGGCTGACTTTGAAGTTCGTTGAAGAACATCTTTTTATGTTAACTCATATAGAACCTGCTAATCAAACTTCTTTCTGTATTTGAACTTACATACACGCACAATTGGTCATTACAACCCTTCAATCAGGATTACAACCTAGTTTCTCACACCACTTATGTTGGGTGTGTTAATTTTATATATGACTGGCGATACCTACAGTTTAAAGTCGATTCTGAACAACAGATTTTTTCTTTTTTTTGATAAACTTTTCACGGCAATTTTATTTTCTCTCAGATTTTTTTTTCACGGAAATCTTATGAGAGGAATTCGCCGTATAAATATTTTTTTGTGTTTCGTTTTGATGGAGATGTCTGACCCAAGGTTTGAACTGTGGCGTCACGTCTAATAAGCCAACACAATACCTTCTACGGCGACTTCAAACTATCGAAAGTTGCTCAAGAGAATAAAAGAAACAAAGTTGACCTGACCGACGGGTTTGTTAACTGGGGTTTCCACTCATTCCCATATAAAATTGTTCTGCCCTAGTTCATGGAATATCGTACGTCTGAAGGAATTCACGCTCGCCATTCGCGCCATTCTCGTTATTCTTTCAGCATTCTTTCTGATACATACTTACATACACGTATACATGCATACATACATACATACATACATACATTCATACATACATACATACATACATACATACGTATACGTATGTATGTACGTACAGACATAATTGGTCATTACAACCCTTTAATCAGGATTACGTCCTAACTTCTCACACCACCCCATGTTAATTGTTATACATGAGTGCCGGGACCTATAGTTTAAAGTCGATTCCTAACGACAGATTTTGTTTGAGAAACTTCTCATGGCAGTTTTATTTACTCTCAGCGTATGTGCCAGAAATCTGAGAGGAAATCGCCTAAAAAATATTTTTTTTTCATATTTTCGTTTTGATGTCTGACCTAGGGTATGAACCGAGGCCTCACATTTATTAAGCCAACACACTACCTATTAAACTACGGCGACTACATTCTTTCTTATTCCACTTCAAATTCCTTCATTTCATTCTCATTATCCTCGTAGGTAATTCTGATTCTGAGGCGATGGTTAATGAAGTTAAGTTTATGAATGAAGGTGTTCGAAACTAACTTCGGTACAACAGAGTTGAATGGCCATACACAAGCGTTGCATATTTTATTCTGGCCATATACAAGCCGCCGTAGTCTTATAGGTAGATACGAGGACCGTAACCTAGTGTGTAATGTTTAACTTATCGGACGGCACCACGTACTTCAAACCCCAGCTCAGACATTTCGTGCAAAACGAAACATGAAACAAAATTTCTGCAATGACTTCCTTTCAGCAGTCTTCTGACAAAGATTCTGAAAAAAAATAAGGCTGCTGTGAAATGTTTC
The DNA here is from genome assembly GCA_936449025.2 of Sarcophaga subvicina. Lineage (NCBI taxonomy): Eukaryota > Metazoa > Arthropoda > Insecta > Diptera > Sarcophagidae > Sarcophaga > Sarcophaga subvicina. Next base: position 106,234,001 of record OW388083.2, on the reverse strand, counting down.
TCAAGAAGCTGCCAACCAGAGTCGAGGTTAAATTGAAGGTCTCCAGCCACTCATGGCTAAAATTTACATGCTCAACAGGGCTGCTGTGAGAAGCTAGGTTGTGATACTGACTAAAAACTTGTAATGACTAATTAAGTAAGTAACTATGTGTCACTGTACTGCCTAGACAACTAAAACGACAGTGAGCATCAAAAGAAACTGTACACTTAATGATAGAAAAATCGTTTTTTAGGCAAAAATTTTTTCTTTTATGAGGCAAAAATTAAAGAAATTCTTTAGGTTTACACAACGTATACACACATAACTTTCTTTTGGTATTTTGTGTTTAGGATAGTTTCAGAAAAGCTGTTGTGAAGACACAACCATTAAGACTCTTGAGATGCAGCATACGTACATACACAGAGCGTCAAAAGAAACTGTACACTAAGGATAAAATTCTAATAATCACCAAACTCAACATTTACCACTTAAGAAGAGTGCCTGAAAAAATTTGTTAATATTTTGAAATTTTTTGTAATTTTTTTTTTTAAACTGGCAATGAAATAATTTTAAAATAAAAATAACCGGAATTTATTAATGTATATTTAATTTTTAATGTACGGTTTCTTTTGACGCTCACTATATATACGTACTCCACGTGCTGAGCTTGCTGTATGCTGATGTCGCTGATAAAGTTAATAATTCTCATGGCTTGGGTTTTACAATGGCATGGACGATAGTTAACTTTGTCTTAATCAGGAATAAAGCATGTTTTCTCATATTGTATGTGTTAACTTTATTAAAAGGTGGTGGAACCTACGGCTACACATTCGAGTCCGAACAGATTTGGCTACACTGACTGATAAAGGCAATTGCTGAGTAGCCGAGACCTCTCTCGTACGACAAAACAAATATTCTACAAGACGCTCATCCTCCCCGTGCTTCTTTATGGCGCAGAGGCATGGACTTTATTAAGCATAGATGCAGCAGCCTTGAGAGTATTCGAGAGAAAAGTCCTACTTCGGTCCAGTGGGAGTTGACTACGATTTCCGCATCCGATCCAACATTAAGCTGTATGAGCTCCTCAACGACATAGACGTTTTGCAGCGTATTAACATCCAACGGTTGCGGTGATACGGCCATGTCGTTCGAATAGAGGAGGATGCTCCGGCGAGACGGATATTTGATGCGAGTATCTGCGGAAGTCGGCGAAGAGGACAACCATGTTTGCGTTGAAAGGACCAAATCAGGTCCTTCTAGTCACCTAGCAGCAACTCGTTTCCTTGCCGGTCGCATCTTGAGTTTAAATCAAATGTCCACAAACCCTACTCCCTCTTTCCACTTTCCTATAACCTATAATCCTAAACCTGCATAATGCACTGCAGGAGTAGGGGCCATCCCCTGAGTGTTGGTTTTACAAAAAAAAAAAAAAAAAAAAAAAAAAATTAAGGAAGCCCTATAATCAATGGGTGTGACCAACGGGGGTAGGCGCGCAAGAAGCAGAGGCGCCTGGAAGGATGTATTAAGTCAGGCCGAAATCCGTTAATCGGGTTGTTCATGGCCCATGAAGTAAGTAAGTAAGTAAGTACCGATAAAGCTTTGCTCATAAGACCATTTACTCAAAGAAAATATTTTTTCCTCTTTCTTCAAAGAGTCTGAGCTTTAGTTTGTATATTTAAAGACCACAAAACAAAGCATACTTCCCTTACAGTGTAGGGCCACCAAATCCAAGACAACAATAATGAAATCGAAGTAAAAGTAGATGAAAAATGATGCTTTTGTGGTGATACTGATGAAGATGTGATTTCTACGATCCGATTGTAAAGTTTCAAATTTCATTCATTCAACGAGTTGGCCTATTGGCTTCAATAGACAGACGGACAGGCAAGTCATTTATTTATTCATTGATATCTCTATATATGTACGTCGTATGGTGTAGTATGACATATTGTTGTGTGTGTTTCATTATTGACAAAATATTGGAGAATATTTTTGTTTTGTCCGCACTAATGGAATGCATATGGATTGTCTAATAATTGGATTACAATTCGTAAGAAAAGAAACAAAAATTAAACATTTATAAACAAATTAAAAACGTTTGCTCTTATCTAATCTCTCTCCCCCTCGTGTGATGAGAGTTTCTTTTTTTCATTTTTCCTTTTTTTTCTTTGGAAGCTTAAAGAAATTAAAAAATGTTAAGCTTTTAAGCGTAACTGATTCGAAATAATCTCTTAATGACTGTTTTACTGACTGAATTCTCAATATCGATGATGTCTCTTCATTATTTAACAATCAAAGTGTAGGCGTTGTTTTGAATTGTGTTGTGAGAAAAATAATTTCAGTTTCGGTTCTTTTTTTTCTTGTGTTCATCATCAGCGATAATATCAGTTAATCGAGTGATTAAGATTGTTTTATTTTATTATTGGAAAAGAAAAAAGAGGTTTGGAATTAAATAAAGAATTTAAAAAGGCCACCAACAGCTTTGAGATTCAATCTGAATTTAGAATTTATAATCTTTTCTATTGAAAATTGCTTTTGTCGACCGCTTAGTGGAAACATTCTTCTTATAATACTCACTCTGTGATGGAAAATGATGAGTAATTTGTTGATACGTTTAAATTGAAGATTTATGCTAAGTTTGTTTGATAAACGCCAAAGAAGCGAGCCAGGAATTAAACCAGCTTTATATCTTAGGATTTTCAAAGCAAATAAGTCTTAAAGAAATTGGGCTTTAATCAGGAAATTATTACCAAAAATAAGTTAATTATGGTTTTAGTAATCAGTATTACGAGCTATTTCAATCCAATAAGGTCACAATAAATGAAAGTTTATGATTGTTTAACTCCCTGCCATGAAAGTACATCAATCCACTGCACATATATAACACAGCCCTGCAAATTTGTGCAAATAAATTGGCTGTAGGTGTTTCCGAAGGCATTTTGCGCGCTAAACACGAATCTGGTTTCAAAAATTTTCCATCACGTCAGGTTTTCGAGAAAAGGGCTGCCAATTAAATCTGATTAATTTTTATAAACCTCGACCGCTATATTGATCCGCCATTTTGAATTTTTTAAATCTGAATGAAGATCTGTAATCAGCGACCCCTAAAACCCCTGAGTAACAATTTTCAAGTAAATCTGATTAATTTTTAAGGACCTCCGTAATGGTTTTCCTTTTCTCTTGCACCCCTTGACATAAACCCACCCCCTACTTTAAGGGTGCATGCAAACAATTTGGCTTTGGGCTCATTTTAAAGAGCAAAGATAAATTGTCAATTTCTGACAATAGCAATGGGTCTAGCACGTCAGTGTTTAGCTCTACAATGTTTCAAAAATGGCCAGAAACGCAATTATTAGGGGTTTCACCCCTGACGTGATGAAAGTTTTTGAAACCAGATTCGTGTTCAGCGCGCTAAATGCCTTTGGAGACACCTGGAGCCAACTTATTTGCAAAACCCATGCTGTGTAATTGGTCCTTGAAGAAATATGAAAAAAAAATGTTTTCGGATAAGTGGCTTTACACCCAAGGCATTATCAGTAACTGCAAACAAATCTGCTCGAACTCGATGTGTAGCCGTAGATTCCCACAGCTTTTAATAAAGTTAACACACACAACATGCGTAGTGCGTGAAAACATGCCTCCTGATTAAGACAAATTCTGCCATCGACCATGCCATTGTAAAACCCAAGCCATGAGAATTATTAACTTTAGCAGCGACAACATCATCTAACAAGCTCAACAAGTGGAGTACGTATATACAGCGAGCCTCAAAAGACACTGTACATTAAAAAACAAATTATACATTAATAAATGACCGTTGCTTTTATTTTAAAATTACTTCATTGCCAGTTTTTAAAATTGAAACAAAAAAATAAAATTACAACAAATTTCAAAATATTAACAAATTTTTTCAGGCACTCTCCTTCAGTGGTAAATGGTGAGTTTGATGATTGTTAGAATTTTATCCTTTCGTAAACAGTTTCGTTTGACGCTCTGTGTATGTACGTATGCTGCATCTTAAGAGTCGTAATGGTTGTGTCTTCACAACATCTTTTCTGAAACTTTCCTAAGAACAAAATATCAAAAGAAAGTTATGTGTGTATACATGGTGTAAACCTAAAGAATTTCTTTAATTTTTGCCTCAAAAAAGAAAAAATTTTTGTTTAAAAAACGATTTTTCTATCATTAATGTGTACAGTTTCTTTTGACGCTCACTGTAGTTTCTCACTGGTCCTTACACTGTAATAGGCAATTGTTCACAAAGGTCAGATAAGTGGATTCCATTGCTGTAATCCTAATGCCGAAAATAGATCAACTGCTCTGTTTTATACACTGTTTTTGCAAGACAAGTGGCTTCGGATGAAAGTGTGTTTGTATGGAAAACGCAAACAAACTTCACCTGGGCTCTCAATTGCCCAAAATTAATAAAACATCGGCATCTGGTGGTGGATCAGTTTGCTCAGCATCGTTTACAAGATCAACAAAATAATAATAAACAACAGACTGCAATTCTTAGGATAGTCACTGCGGTGCAGTCGGCCACATGAAATCCCTGAGAGTAATTTTGAACAATCAGTTGAATGCCAGACTATCTAATGTTTGTCGACTTCCGCAAATAAATCAATGCCTTTCGACTACATACAAAGCAGTCTAGTTCTAGTTCAAACCCCAGGTCAGACACCAAAACAAAAACGTAAAAAATATTTCTTCGGCGACTTCCTCTCAGCAGATTTCTGGGAAAAACTCTGAGAGTAAATAAAATTGCCATGAAAAGTTTCTCAAAAATCTGTCGTTCGGAGTCGACAACAATAACACAACAAAAGTGGTCTGAGAAGCTAGGTGGTAATCCTGACTGAAAGATTGTATGTATACAGCAAAGACACAGCGGAATAAACAGCAAAACTTTCAACACGCACTCTGAGGTTAAACAAGGACGTTTTTCTCTACCCACTAAGTCTTTTTGTTGCAGTACTATACGATGTCATGCAAACCATTCAGTTAAAAGACCCACAACTTCTGCAGAAGTTATTTGTTGAAATGCCGAGTCTTTTGGCATGCCTAGCTGTAGCCTGAGAGAATCCTTATTGTGCTATCAATGGCCACACGACTTAAGAACAGAAGTGAGTCGGTACTCTCGTGTGCAGCAGAGTCCATTAATATTGCACGTATTCTCCTGCTGCCAACGATATAGAGCCACCCTGTAGAATGAGTGTATATTATCGAATTTAATTGCGGCAACTGCCGCTGCCTAATAGCTAGTCTGCTGGCTTATTAGACGTGAGGCCGCTATTCAAACCCCAGTTTAGACATCAAAACGAAAATATAAAACTTCCTCTCAGCAAATTTCTGGTAAAAACTCTAAGAGTAAATAAAATTGTGATGAAAAGTTATCAAAAATTTGTCGTTCTAAGCCGATGTTAACTGTAGATGCCAACACTCATGGATAAAATTAACACACACAACAAAAGTGATCGTAATCCTGACTGAAGGGATGTAATGGCCAATTAAGTAAATAAGAAATCGGAATACCTATACCCTGTAACATGGCGGAGATTGTGAGCACCGTACCGGCCCTAGTCAGCTCGTAGGCAATGAAATTTTCAACGATATTGCTATGCCTGAACTCATAAAACAGTTACGTTTGTATAATTCGAAATTTCTTAGGTGTCTTTTTTCTTTTTTGTAAATGCAACAACAACTAAGACTGTAAATTGGAATCACTTATAAGTACATATTGTAAGTATTTTTTCTAAAGTTATGAATCTAAATGACTAGGCTTATGAATCAAACATATTTCGAATGGTATGAGTTTGATGTCAATGTTGTACTCATACTTATTGCAACCTGTACTTATAAATCAACGTTGTAGTGAGTACGAATGCATCAGCGTCGTTTCAATAAATTTCAATATTGTTGACTCACTTATATTCAAACTTTCATGAGTGCTTATGAGTAGCAAAAAAACGATTCATTGCTGATCTCTGCTACTAAGTCTTACCACTCGAACTGAACTTGTGCCCAACGAAAGTTACTATTTGGCCTTTTCTAAATTGAAACCTTAAAATTTCTTTTTTCAATTCAATTTCAATGACTCAACCCTTCACGAAATTAATCACAAAAAGGTATCCATTTCATCTACCGCAATTCGCAATTTGATTATTTTTTTTTTTTTTCAAATCGACTAATCGTTAGAGACACACTCTCGTGCTAATTTCATTCACTAAAAACACTTCCAAACAAAGATCACAAAAACTAAACCGGCACGCAATTCTTAAAAACAAAAAAACAAGGGAAACAAACTTACACAGTGTTTAACTTCGTTTTACAAGCGTCGTTCAAATCTTAATTGAAATCTTAAAGAAAAAAAAACAACTTAAAATTGTTTGGAAACTAATGAATGAATTTGTAAAAGAAACTTAAAAAAAAAACCTTTTTTTTTTAATTAATTGCCATTAAAATCAGCGTGTGTGGTGTTGTGGTTCAGAATAAGACGCCAATTTTTTTATTTCTCTCTCCTTCAAATAACACGCATTTGTTTGACTTACCAGCAGAGTTGTTCGGTTGTTGTTGTTGTTTTTGTTTTTTTTTTTAAGACAATTTTCTGTAAATTATTGTTTAAATGCCACTTTATTGTGAACTTCCGTTGAAGGTGCTGAATAGGAAAAACAAAAAAAAAACAAAATACGAAAAAAAATCCAACAAAACTGGTCATAAATAACAACACTTTAAAGAGATCACAAATGATTTCCTAAGGTTTTGTTTCTGTTTTTTCTCAAACACAATTCAATTTCTTGTTTTATACTCACAGGCCCCCATTACAAAGTTGAAAGCAAATGGGGTTAATCATCGATAATGTTGTAGAGATTAACCAATACCGCACCGCATAGCGGATATGGACATTTTGTAAGCCACGGTTTTAATATCTCCATGCCAAGTTGCTTAAGAGAGAAAATTTCTCACGTTAATTGAAACCTTAGCATGAATGATTTTATGGCCAATAAATTATTAATATTCTTAACAATAAACATAAACAAACAAACAAACATACGAGTATAAGCAATCGAACGAATTCTTATTGTGTTAGAATGTTAAAGAAAAATTAAAAAGAAATTTTTTTTGAATTTTTTTGTGTTTTTTTTGTTTTTAATTTTTGAATTTCAAAATCTATTCATAAAAAACAGTTTTTAAATTGCTAATTAATCTATGCATGAATAATAATTAATTGGTTTATTGGGAAAGTCACATGATGATTACAAAACAAATGATGAATAAGACAAAAGACTTAAGACACAAATGCGATTTAAAAACGTATAAAAGTATACGAGTTTTTAGAGTTATGACAAGGGGTGGTGATGTTTTTAACAGTTTAAACAATTAGGACAGTATTTGTAACACATTTATTTATGCTGATCAATATACAGTAAATTGCCTGTAGTCCAGAGAGGAACTCACATTTCTTACTTAATTGCAGAGATCACCAATGAATCGTTTTTTCGCTACTCATAAGCACTCATAAAATTTTGAATATAAGTGAGTCAACAATAATGAAATTTAACTATGCACTCTGATTCATTCATACTCACTACAACGTTGATTTATAAGTACAGGTTGCAATGAGTATGCGTACAACGTTGACATCAAACTCATACCGTTCGAAATATGTTTGATTCATAAGTACATACTCATTTAGATTCATAACTTTAGAACAATACTTATAATATGTACTTACAAATGATTCGAGTGACTCATCGAATCACAACCATTTAGTGAGTATTTTAGTGTTCGTATGCGACTCATATTAATTTTTGCTTGGTGTATATGTTGAGTCATGCAGAGTCGAAATCAACAACATCACACGTATCGTTAAGTATGGGTTTTTAAGTATATCCATGATATTAAAATAAGCATGAATGCGTGTAAGTATCAGAAATTATGAGTATGATTTGATTCTACTCATGATTTTGAATACTCACTGCTGATCTCTGCTTTATTGGTCATTATAACCCTTTAGTCAGGACTACAACCTAGCTTCTTACATCACTCACATTGACATACAACATTTATTTCATCCATGACTAGTGGAAGCTATAGTTTAACGCCGACTCCAAAGGAAAGGTTTTTCATTTCAATTTCTATTTACTTACAGAGTGTTTGCGAGAAGAATTCTTGAGAGGATGTCGCCTTATATCTGTTTTCAACATGTCAAAACTGAGGTTCAAACTCACAAACCCTCACCTAGTAAGCTAATACGCTGCCTACTAATCTACGACAACTTCCACAGATGAATGCTTCATTTGTTATGAGATTACAAAAGGGAAAACACTTCCTTTTGCCGTGAACAATTCTATTCAGAACTCTATAAAATTCGCCACAGCACAAATCAAGGCAGTCTTAAGAGAGTCAATGTTACAATATCTTTTATGATAAACCAAGTCCTCTTAAACTGTCCATAATTTCTAGTCCACAGGGTTCAAAACAGCACTAACAGAGGTTCAGTCTTCAAAGCAGATGAATGCTGGTAAATTGTTTTAAAAACAGATTTCGTTGTAACTTGACAAGCTGGCCCAGAATTTTGCTGGAAAGCCCAAAAGTATTTCTGGAGCATAAAAGGGGTTTACAACAGTTTCCAAACCTGTTTCTACATAAACTTTAGTTGATGTTTTCACTGCTTGTGAGCAGAAATGCAAGTCAGTCACCCTATCGTAAGAGACCCCCCACAAAGACATGACTAAAGCTGGGTAATGTAACTTTTCGACCAGGGTTCAGATACATCCTTAGATGACTGTGCATATACCACATTAATTTGCTTGTTACAGACAGAGGTATTTAAGTCTTTTAAAATAATTCAACTCATGGACGTTTAGACATTCGGATCCAGGGCCATACTTTCTTGTTGATTGGATCGATTTTCCCAAAATTATTGATTTGATAAGTACGACGAATTGCAGCTTCGGACAGACCGACTGGTAGTGGTTTTTAACATCACCGGTTTGTTTAAACAGTTTTATGCTCAAGTTGGCGAGCAAATGACTAATCACGAGTTGGTGGAGCTTTGGAAATGTCACTTTTTCGCTCTACATAATTTAGGTATTACAGCGGTTTAGTTAGGATTGCAACATAGCTTCTCATACCACCCATGTTGTGTATGTTAGTTTTATCGATGAGTGGAACGACCTACAGTTTAAAGTTGACTCCGAAGGATACACAGACTACCTAATAGATTAAGGCGCTACCTTTTCTGATATCACACTAAAGACTCTTTAACACACACACATACATACATATTTGGTCATTACAACTCTTCAGTCAATATTACGATCTAGCTTCTGGCACCACTTGTGATGTGTGCGTTAATTTTTAAGAATGAGTGGCGGGACCTACAGTTTAAAGGCGATTCCGAATGACAGATTTTTGAAAAAACTTCCATGACAATTTTATTTTTACTCTCAGAGTTTTTGCCAGAAATCTGCTAAGAGGATGTCGCCGAAGAACTATTTTTTAATGTTTCGTTTTGTTGGAGAACACTACCTACAAGACTACGGCGACTTCGTCACTCTATTATGACATTATAACCGTTCACCTTACGTACAGCATGTTTTATTGACTGTTTCATTACCCAAGTGGCAATAACATGGCATGTTCAAACCTTCTATTAGAATAAATATAATAAGTGTATGAAAAATGTTACACAAATGTTACAATGCTGTGAAATAAAAACTAAGAACACGCTGTTTCTCTATGTTTTTCAGAAAGGCGCAAAAGTGAGTATAGTGAGCGACAAAAGAAATAAAATTCTAACAATCACCAAACTCACCATTAAGGAGAGTGCCCGAAAATATTTGTTAATGTTTCGATATGTTTTGTAATTTTTTTTTTTGTTTCAATTTTAAAAACTGTTAATGAAAGAATTTTAAAATAAAAATAACGCTAATTTATTAAAGTATATATTTTTTTATGTACAGTTACTTTTAACGCTCACTGTATATCCAGATAAGATTTTAATTTTCATCAATCATTTCATTTTGCATTGAACATGAAAGAAATCATACAAGAAAATGTTACGATTTTTTTATTTTTTCAATTCTTATGAACTCACTAGTGCTTTCCACCAGAGATCAGCAATGAATCGGTTTTTCGTTACTCATAAGCACTCATGAAATTTTTGATATAAGTGTGTCAACAATATTGAAAATTAACTACGTACTCTGATTCATTCATACTCACTACAATGTTGCTTTATAAGTACAGGTTGCAATGAGTATGCGTACAACGTTGACATCAAACTCATACCATTCGAAATAGGTTTGATTCATAAGCCTACTACTCATTTAGATTCATAACTTTAGAAAAATGCTTATAATACAGTAAGAAAGGAAAAATACATTCGTACTGTGATTGCGACTTCGGAAAATACAGTTGGAATCTTTATTCTTGACAGACTAACAAAAGAGCATTGAAAAAGATACATAGTATACACCGCCGCTATATAATGCACCGATGGCATGGCATGTTTCATTTGCACACATATACAACAAGTATCAATACAGTGTGCAAATTAGGGGTATTCCAATACTACCGCGTAATACTGAAACAGCGTTAAGCGCGGTCTTACTGTACTTATAAATGATTCGACATACAATTTTAATTGTTAGGCATTTACAACAAAAGAAAAAAGACAGAGCAGCAAGCAGAACAAACACACAACCCTTCAGTGAGTATTTAAGTGTTCGTATGCGACTCATACTTAGTTTGAGATTCGTGTGTATATGTTGAGTCGTAGAGAGTTGAAATCAATAACAACAGCATACGTGTTGTTAAGTATGAATATGATGCAGGACTTCAAACTTTGAATATGAGTAGAAGTTCCATGATATTAAAATAAGTATGAATCCGTATTAGTATCAGAAATTATGAGTATGACTCGGTTCTACTGATGTTTTTGAATACTCATTGCTGATCTCTGCTTTCCACTGCATCTCAATATCTTTTTTTTATTTTTCTTTCTAATTATTTTGATGGTTTTTTTGTGTTAATTCCCCTATTCCCATATTTTTGGCATAAAATACCATTATTTATGGTTTATTTATGTTTAACCATCATCATCATCATCGGATTATGACTGAATATAATCTTTTAATTTATTTTTAATTTTTTTTTTAAATTTTTAATGAAAATTATTAAAATCCATAATAATGTATGGGATTTAAATAAAAAAGCTTTAATGCTAATGCCATTGATTAGTAAGTTTTCATATGTATTTTTAAATACTCATACAATAATTGTTATAAAAATTTATACAAATAAGGAAAAGAAAATATTGTTTTCGAAAAACATTTTTTAATATTCATTCATAAATCTATTTTTAATGGATATGTATGTATGTATGCTTTTTTAATAGTTTATTTATTTATTTATTTGCTTATTTGCTTATTTGCAAATGTTAATGTTAATGCTGATAATTTTAATCGCATTTAATTAATTCATTTCACAATATTTTTCCATTGGCTGGCATATTTAATGAAATGCCCGCAAACTGGGAACTGGCATATAAGAGTTAACGAGTTGAGAAATACGATTTGTTTTATCGCTTAATGATACTCGTTATAGATAAGGAACATAAAAAAATTATTTATTAAGAATCGATTTTAAGCATGAAGCTTTAAATATGCATCATAAGCTTTGAAATATTACCAAAATAATCTGAGAATTTAACAGAAGCTGTTGAAGTCTAAACTATTGAAATGAGTTTTTTAAGTTGGATTCCCATAACCAAATTTGAATTTGAACAGTTATAATATAATTTATTACTGCTCTGCTCTGCCACTCTCTCATTCAATCAAATTGCATTCAATTATTTTCTTTTAACCTAAATTCAGGACATCTAGTGTTTGCAAGATACTAAAAACACTTTCTTTATACTGCATAGATGTGAACGTAAGTCAAGAGTATTTTTTTTTTCTTTCTCACAACCAGTGTACAAATAATTGCCTTGAATCTCGAGGCTGTTAATTGCCCTTCTATTCTTTTACAATAACTCATCTATCCTAGATTAGTTGAATTACTTTTCCTTCTTTGTTACCAACCATAATAAACTGTTGGATCACATCACACTTCTCTTCCTAAGAAGTATTTTCCAAATCCCCTCTGTTAGAATACTGTTACTAAAATGAAGAATCTAGATACTGGTGTTTTGCTTTTACATCGTTTGACATTAAAATTTTAAATAACAATACAGCAACAAACACCAGCATAAAAAATATGGTAAACAAGTAAACAAAAATACAACAACAACTATTACAAGAATTACATACATTCATACATACATACATACATACATACATACATACATACATACACACATACATACATAATTGGCCATTACAACATTTCAGTCAGCATTAAATCCTAGCTTCTTACACCTCTTATGCTGGGTGTGTTAATTTTATACTTGAGTGGCGGGACCTACAGTTTAACCTCGACTCCAAACGGCAGATTTTTGAGAAACTTTTTCATGGAGGGTTTATTTACTCTCAGAGTTTTTGCCAGAAATCTGCTGAGAAGAAGTCGCCGAAAAAATATTTTTTTCATATTTCGTTTTGATTTCTGGCCTAGGGCTCGAACCCGGGCTTTACGTCTAATAAACGAATACACTACCTACTAGACTACGGCGACTGTAAAATACACAAACAACTATAATCAAATAACGATGTTTACATTTATAGGGATTTCGAGAAGGCGAATCCACGAACATTCGCCTTCAAGAACATTCATCAGAATGTTTACCCTGCCATATTAAAGGCAAGGCAAAGCAGGCAAGTGAATCAGTAAAAGTTCAGTCGGTCTTGTGTGAAGACGCGGTGTGTTTGAAGAGAGTAATCATGGTTTGAAGATCTCCGTTACAAAGATCTGTCGAATAATTGTCCAGTAATTGTTATTGTTTATGCAAAGGATAGAAATAGAGGAATAACAAACAAAGCAATTGTTGTTGTTTACATCAAGTTGCGAACAGTGGCACACCGAATTGTGCAAATAATAAAGAATTTAAATTAAAATTAAACACAAATTTATTTTTATTTTATTTCCAAATTACAAACTCATATTTTAAACGTTTTAAAAAGATAAAAACATAACAATAGTATATGCTCCTCATGTTATACTCAAACCGAAATACTTTACGTCAATTCAACTCTCCTATCCTTTAAATATGTCTTGGCGTTATGTTCGATTTCACTACTAGATTCCAGAATTATAGGGTTGCCATCTCTCTGTGACTAATAACATCACTTCTACAACCACCGTATAAAATCAGTTATTACTGCCTGCAATTTAACCATCAACCAATAGTTGGGACTTATTTATAGATCCACCCAACCATTGTGAGTATTCTTCGGTATTGTTGCCACCTTTTTACAAACCTTTTCTTGTGAATTTGATTTTTTTACAATATTTGTGCCTTTATTGTTGTATAGAGATACTAAATATTACGGTTAAACGATTTATTGTACTGTCTTCAACCGAAATGGGGTTTTTCTACAATCTCTTCCACAACCCTATAGCTTTGTCAAACCTTAGGATGCTGTACGGTCGCCAAAGGGCTTCATAGTCATCCACATTTTTGCTTCTAAACTGAATTAAAGCCATGCGAAAGCAAAATTGTTGGTGCCTATGAAGTCCTTTGGCGACCGAACAGCGAATGTTTTCTAGTGATTAATTTTCCTCATTACAGAATCGATATTTTAGACTTGAAGCACCTCCTTTTCTGCACAAATTATCCTTGAATCTACAATGCTCGATTAGAAGGCCATTTACACATATCCCTTCCCACTATAATTAATATCCAAAAGTTCAAATGGCTTCAAAGCAGATTGGGTTTAAAGAATTCCTACTTCTCTCTATCATACCTTGATTCGTGTAAACCTTTATAAACTCCTGTTTCAATTCCATTAAAAAAATTTGACCCCATCACCATCATCATGAAGGGCAAACTTTCTCCCTGGCAAGTTTATCTCCCCGTTCACTGTCTAGAACTCCCACAAGATTTAGAAAACTGGAGTCAACCTTAAGTCGCCATAGTCTAGTAGGTAGTGTGTTGGCTTATTAGACGTAAAGCCAGGGTTCGAGCCCCAGGCCAGACATAAAAAAATACAAAAAAGCATTTTTTCGGCGATTTCCTCTCAGCAGATTTCTAGCAAAAACTCTGAGAAGAAAATAAAATTGCCATGAAATTTTTCTTAAAAATCTATCGTTCGGAGTCGACTTTAAACTGTAGGTCCCACCACTCATGTATTAAAATTAACACACACAACATAAGTGGTGTGAGAAACTAGGTCGTAATCCTGACTGAAGGGTTGTAATGTCAAATTATGTATGTTGTGTATGAGTCAACCTCATAGAAATTAAGTGATCGGTCGGCTGCTTTACTGGAGATAGTAATATTGCTGTATTCCGTCCTGTTTACCTTCTCTCCATATTAAATTAAACCTCCCCGTGGATACTACCACATATTTCTGCCTGAGTTCCGAATCTATTATTCTGAGCCCTATCACACCGCTCTAATGCCAGTAGCTTGTACAGCTCTCTGAAGCAAATTATACTAAAAATGAATATTAAAGCTCACAAAGCTCTCTATACCTCTAATTTCAATCCTATCCAGCCACGATTTGGAGCACTAACAGCGATAATGGTTTTTCTTTAAAAAAAATTTTAACAATTTAATTTAATAGTTTTTGTTTTTATACTGAATGACTGATTTATAATACAAACACAGGTGTTTAGTTTTTAATTAAATAAAAAATGATTGAAATTTAATACCAAATGATATCATCTGAAAAATATAGAAAGAAAAAAAGAATAATTTTTAGTTTCTTTTCATTTTTTATTTGTAAGTTTTATAAGAATAAAATCGTTTGCTTTAATCTTTATTAAAGCTAGTTTTCCGTCTCCTTTTGGTTTTTTTACTCGTAAATATGAATCCCTTAGAAAATCTTCTTAACTCTGCTGCTAAATTTGATCTTCTTTCTTAATCCCGGACTGCAAATTTGTTGTATTTGGCGCATTATTACTTCTGGGGACAAGACATGCCGTGCATAACATAATTGATAATTAAAACCCTTCAGTCAGCATTAAAACTTAGCTTCTCATACCAGCTTCATTAATTTTACACATGAATGGCGGAAAAATTTACTTCGAACCATAGATTTTTGAGAGACTTTTTCAGAGTTTTTGCCAGAAATCTGCTGAGGGGAAGTTGCCGAAGAAATTTTTTTCATATTTTCGTTTTGTTGGAGATGTCTGACCTAGGGTTTGAACCGAGGCCTCATGCCTACTAAGCTAACACACTAGCTACTAGACTACGGCAACTTCAGCTACTCGCTAATGGAAATTCGTTTTATGAGGTTTTGAAACATTAATTCATATGAGATTTCTACATGGAACCACTCCTAGGTCCTCTCAGTTAGGAGGTTAACATCATATATTTTGTAATAAGCGACAGCCACTGATTTATCGACATTTTTCATAGCTTGTTTGTCAGATAGTAGTGCTTACCCATCAGAGATCAGCAATAAATCGTTTTTTCGCTACTCATAAGCACTCATAAAATTTTAAATATAAGTGAGTCAACAATATTGAAATTTAACTACAACTCTGATTCATTCGTACTTACTACAACCTTGTTTTATGTATACGTACAGGTTGCAATGAGTTTGAGTACATCGTTGACATCAAACTCATATCATTCGAAATATGTTTGATTCGTAAGCCTCTACTCATTTAGATTTATAACTTGAGAAAAATACTTCAAATACTTAGGAATGATTCGAGTGACTTGAATGATTCATCGAAATTGAAATTTTTAATTTATTCTATGAAAGTCGCCGAAGATATATTTGTTCATATTTTCATTATGTTGGGGTTGTCTGGCCTGGTGTTTAAACCGTGGAATTATGTCTAATAATAATAATAATAATAAAAATCCATGGCGAAAAATACCTTCATCTGCATTGCGGAAGTAGTTTGTTTCGCTAAAAAAAAATTATACGATTCGAAATCGCCAAATAGGTGTTCTGGAAAACGCTTAACGCTAAAAATTTGCGATTTCAAATCACAAAAGTATATTGCAGTGAACTGATGAAAATATGTTCAAGCAGAACTTCTTAACAAAAAATGCGATTTCAAATCACAAGAGGATATTGTAGTGAACTGGTGTAATATGTTAAAGGAAAACTTCTTGAGATAAAATGATAACAATATTACACTTTTCTAAATAAAATACCAAGCTAAAAACTTGCTTTATTTTTAACCAATTTTTTGCATCATTTGTTTACTTAAATTGGTGATTTAAACGCACGTACTAAAACAAATGGCTGTAGGGCATATGCTGAATCGGCCAGCAACCAGTAACCACGGTCTCCATTCGAATATTTTTCTAACTAAAATTCATTGGCGTTACTTAAATTCCACGCAAATTCCACAGCTCGTATCCTCATTTGGTGGTCACAAATCTACATGCACAGTAATCACTTTGATTGTTTAAAATTCTAAAAATAACCTTCATATAGAAGTACTTACAATTAACACATTTAAACTATAATACCCCTTTCTACAAAAATAAAGTTCCTTACATGGGTGCCGTCTACCGACCCAATTACTCATGGAATTTTAAATTTTTGATAGAAATGCATTTTTGACGCTTTCGCCCGGAACGTCTAATGGATTAGAATAATCCCTCAGGGAACGTCCTTTTAATTTTTTTTTCTGGTTTGCAGCTTTTTTAAACAAATTATGTTTAATAAAAAACAACAAAAAAACAATAAAAAAAAACAAACATTTATTTTTTAATTTTGATGTTTTGATTTTTATTTGTAATTCTAAAATATATGTTTTATTTTTTTCATAAACGACTTCGAAAAATCGAAGATCGCAAGTAAAACGCGCGAGTTTCAGAACACCCTGAAATAAATTTTGCGTTTTAGAAATCACTTGCGATTTCAAATCGTGCGATTGTCAGAACATGCCTGTTTACTTGGATTCATATTCCAGCTGCATTATATCGATGAACATAGACATCAGAGATCAGGAAAGAATCGTTTTTTCGATACTCATAAGCACTCACGAAATTTTGAATATAAGTAAGTCAGCAATATTGAAATTTAACTACGTACTCTGATTCATTCGTGCTCACTACAATGTTGATTTATAAGTAAAGGTAACTCATACCATTCGAAATATGTTTGATTCATAAGACTACTCATTTAGATTCATAAATTTAGAAAAATACTCTTATAATACTTCGTGTGACTCGTCGAATCATTCATCAAAATTTACAGTCTTAGTTGTTGTTGCATTTACAAAAAAAGGAAAAAGACACATAAGCAAACAAGACAAAGCAGCAAACAGAGCAAAAACACAACCATTTAGTGAGTATTTTAGTGTTCGTACACGATTCATACTTATTTTTTGCTTCGTATATATGTTGTGTTATGGAGAGTCGAAATCAACAGCAACATTATACGTGTTGTTAAGTATTAGTATGATGAGTACATCAAACTTTGAATATGAGTAGAGGTTCCATGATATTAAAATAAGTATGAATGTACGTAAGTGTCAGAAATTATAAGTGTGATTCGATTGTACTCATCTTTTTGAATACTCAGTGCTGATCTCTGATCCCTTAATACACAACATGGGTGATAGTAATTCTGCTAAATTTCCTTATACACCGGACCAGTTTTCCAAGCCACATGTTGCAATGGCTTTGCAATTCTCTTGATAAGGAAAAACCGTCAAGGCTTTCTAATCTCTGGTGCTTACCCATATTAAAATTATTGGAACAATATAAACGAAAGCAAATTTGCAAATGTTGCAATGTCTGGCTCATAAACACGATTCTTTTTTTCAGTTGCCTAGCTTATCTTTTCGTTGCGATTGAAGGAAACCTAGAAAATACTACAGATTTTCTTTATTCTGTTGTGTGCTTTCGACACGCAAAAAAAGTCATGCTATTACAAAACTTTCTAAGAAAATTTTTTTCTTTTCTATTAGCAATCTAATAAACTTCCTTTTACTATACCTTATAGCATGCCACCTATGGCGATGTAGGGTATTACTAAACCAAAACCCACCCCACAACATTGCTTCTTAAACTTCTTTTTACTTTCATTGAGAAAACGCAGATGTACCGCTGTTGGTGGGTAACATAACGCAGCTTTTCCTTTTTTTATTAAAGTCACCAACAACAACAAATAAATTCCGGTACTAAAGAAAAATCACGTCGTTTGTCAAGGAAAAAATCTTCCCACGGTTTTGCTTATGGAAGTAACAGTTTTTTGTATTCAAAAAGGAAGTCCAACAAAGGTTTAATTGTTGTTGTCGTTTTGAGGTACAAACAAAAGACATGCATCACCCTCTTCCACAGAAACCACCTCATCAATCCATGTGTGTGCAGAGAAGTATAGCAACCCCCGTACCAATTTTGGCGGGAATCACAGCAGAAGCAAGAGCAGCAGCAAAGAATTATGCGCGAAAGATCGTTTTCGAGAGGTGAAAACAAAAGATTTCACGTCCTACAGTGTGTGCCATTTCAGAGAAAAGGGGTGGTAAACAGAATATAACACAGTTGGTTGGTATACCAAAAACAATTTGAACAGAACGAAGAAGAAGACGGAAAAAGGTAACAACAGACTTAAAGATGGGGTGGTATGTTCGCCCTATTCTTCAGATGTAGGCTCACACATTCATCATCCATCCATCCATCATCCCTCCGTTGAAGGCAGAAGAAGTGCATTGAAGGAAACAAAAGGTTTTTGGCTTCTTCTTAACTGCAGATTTGTTTTCTTTTCTATTTTTTTCTTCACTTTTTTCTTTCGCTTTAAACAGAAAATTAAATGCACTTCCAGGAGATTTTTAGTTTGAAATCCTTAGGCTTCATAACAATGAAGGGGTGGTAGCTTTCCTTCGTGAAGCAGCCTCTGCGCCTGCGCTTTTATACGAAACGTGATTTTTATTTTATTATTTTGACTGTTATTCTCTGCTACACATTCATTGAATCTTTTCTTTTCTAAGGATTTTTAAAAATTTCATTTTCGTAGACTTTTTAATTTTCTACACCCTGAAGGCATTAATATCTCCATGTCCTGTTTACTGCCGCTGTTTGTGATTGCATGAATACCTATGCAGGAGGGTAGTGTTTTAAATTTTTTGGTTTTTTAGTTCACGTTGATTTCTATTCAATTTTTCCTTTCTTTTTTAAGGGAATAAAAACTTAATGAAAATGAAGTAAATTGTCAAAATTGATTAATTACGAGAAGAAAGAAATTTGTACAAAGATTTCATTTAAAGCACATGTTCAGTATGTAATAAGTACAGTTGAGTTCGAAAAATTTTAAAATGTACGCTAATAGGCCTCTAGTTCATAGTCAAGAGCAAAGATTTGTTCATAGTATCAGTACAAGTGAAGTCGTCGTAGTCTAGTGTTGGCTTATTAGACGTGAAGCCACGCTTCAAACCCCAGGTCAGAGATCTCAAACATAATGAAACATGGAAAAAATATTTCTTTGTCGACCCTCTCAGCACTCTTCTGGCACAGAACACTGAGAGTAAAATAAAATTGCCATGAAAAAGTATCTCAAAAAATCTGTCGTTCGGAGTCGGCTTTAAACTGTAGTTGCCGCCACTCATGTATAAAATTAACACACATAACCTAAGTGATGTGACAAGCTAGGTCGTAATCCAGACTGAAGGGAATTCAAACGAATTATCTCTAGGTAGGTAAGTTAAAGCAGAGGACACCAACCAAGACTCTCTAGGCTATTGACATACCCCTAAGCCATCATGTAGACTTATTGTGCGCTCACGCCATTAGGAATACCACCTTAGTTTCTATAGCAAGTCTGTATCTTGTACAAACTATCTCAACTTCTTCCAGTCTACTGCTCTGATACAAGCTCAGTCTGGTATAGATAGTGTCATCCCCAAAATACTGGGATCTCGAGCTTACAAAAGCTGGATAATGACGCAAGAAGCGTTTCATCGTTTCGATATCTCCACCACATGCCCTGCATTCAACATTTTCCACCACACCAATACCGTTCAAGTTTACATATAAGGCAGGGTGTCCCAGGGGAACGCTCATTAGCCGTACTCAGGCAGCCCTTATTTGGTTTTAAAATACTCATGGTTCTCTCCTCATTAGAGTCGCATCAAAGTATTTTTTTTTTTTTTTTTTTGTAATTCAACCTACTTGAGTCATTATTCCACAATATCCGCCCTCATTCTCACTAAGCTTGGTTATCCAAGCTTATGGCATGTAATACTCGGACTCTATTAACCAGAATATTCGCTTCCTCATTTCCAATCATTCTATGACGACTAGGAGCCCATATAATACTATGTACGTCTGGAGTAATTGCTAATTGCCTTTCTACACTCCAGAACGGTTCTTGGTCCCGTATTACATACATAAATAGTCGGTCATTACAATCCTTCAGTCACCTTGTGTGTGTTAGTTTCATACATACATATATAATTGGTCATTACAACCCTTCAGTCAGAATTACGACCTAGTTTCTCAAACCACTTATGTTGCGTGTGTTAATTTTATATATGACTGGCGATACCTACAGTTTAAAGACGACTCCGAACGACAGATTTTTGAGAAACTTTTTCATTTCAATTTTTATTTACTCTCAGAGTTTTTGCCAGAAATCTACTGAGAGGAAGTCGCCGAAAAAATACTTTTTGTATTTTATTTTGATGTCTGGCCTGGGGCTCGAACCCTGGCTTTACGTCTTATAAGCCAATACACTACTAACTATACCACGGCGACTTCTGCTTACGCTTATTAGGTTCCCATAATTTTAATATTGATAAGCGCCACTATCTGGCAAGCAAGTCATAAAAAATGTCGATAAAGCAGTAGCAGTCACTTTTTATAAAAAATATCATGTTAGCCTCCTAGCAAAGACTGAATGCTAAGAGTGGTTTTATGTAGAAATCCCATATGAATTCAAAACCTCATAAAACAAAGTTCCATTAGCAAGTAACTGAAGTCGTCGTAGTCCAGTAGGTAGTGTGCTGGCTTATTAGACATGAAACCTCGGTTCAAACCCCAGCTCAGACTTCTCCAACAAAACAAAATATGAAAAAATATTTATTCAACGACTTCCTCCCACGAGATTTCTGGCAAAAACTCTGATAGTAAAAATAAAATTGTCATGGAAAAGTTGCCCAAAAATCTGCCATTTGGAGTCGAGTTTAAACTGGAGATCCCGCCACTCATGTATAAAAATTAACGTACACAACATAAGTGGTGCGAGAAGCTAGGTCGTAATCCTTACTGAAGGGTTGTAATGACCAATTATGTATGTATGTATGAACCCATGTAATGCGTACCGTTCCATGCCTGGAGTAATTGTTAATCGCTTATGTATACTTCAGGATGGTTTTTGATCCCGTTTTCCTATATGTTATTGCCTTAATTTAATTTAACTCTCCGTAAATATATTTGAATCCCTATATCACGCTTATCAAAGGATTACTAGCTCAGACCATACATTCCCTGAGTGCACGTACATTCCGGAGACAAAGTTTGGTTTCTAGTTCTTCTACATAGACACCCAGTCCCGTCCTATCTCCATGTTTCGAGCCATTCGTGTAGAAACGATCATCTACAGTGAGCGTAAAAAGAAACCGTATACTATGATTAAAATTTTAACAATCACCAAACTTAACTTTTACCGCTTAAGGAGAGTGCCTGAAAAAATTTGACAATGTTTCGAAATTTTTGTAATTTTGTCTTTATTTCAATTTTAAAAACTGGCAATGAAACAATTTTGAACAACATAATAACAGTAATTTATTAAAGTATATATTTTTTAATGTACAGTTTCTTTTGATGCTCACTGTACTTGCGGATATGTTTTTAATTTTCATTAACTATTTCATTTTGCATTGAACATGAAACAAATCACAAAGAAAAGTTGTTACGATTTCTTTATTTTTTCAATTCTTATTGAAGAATCATTGTATTCACTAGTGCTTCCCACCAGAGATCAGCAATGAATCGTTTTTCCGCTACTCATAAGCACTCATTAAATTTTTAATATCAGTGAGTCGACAATATTGAAATTTAACTATGTACTCTGATCCATTCGTACGCACTACAACGTTGTTTTATGTATACGTACAGGTTGCAATGAGTATGCGTACAACGTTGACATCAAACTCAAACCATTCGAAATATGTTTGATTCATAAGCCTACTCATTTAGGTTCACAACTTTAGAAAAATGCTTATAATACAGTAAGAAAGGAAAGATGCATTCGTACTGTGATTGCGATTTCGGGAAATAAAGTTTAAATCTTTATTCTGGACAGACTAACAAAAGAGCATTGAAAAAGATACATAGTATACACCGTCGCTATATAGTGCACCGATTGGTGCATGGCATGTTCCATTTGCACACATATACAACAAGTATCAATACAGTGTACGATTTAGGGGAATTCCAATACTACCGCGTAATTCTGAAACAGCGTTAAGCACTGTACTAAGTCTTACTGTACTTATAAATGATTCGACCAACAGTCTTAGTTGTTGTTGTATTTACAAAAAAAGAAAAAAAGACAGAGCAGCAAGCAAAGCACACAGCCTTCTAGTGACTATTTTAGTGTTCGTATGCGAATCATACTTATCTTGTGCTTCGGGTATATGCTGAGTTATGGAGAGTCGAAATCAACATCATACCTGTCGTTAAGTATGAATATGATGGAGGACTTCAAACTTTGAATATGAGTAGAGGTTCCATGATATTAAAATAAGTATGAATGCGTGTAATTATCTGAAATTATGAGTATGATTCGATTCTACTCCTCTTTTTGAATACTCATTGCTGATCTCTGGCTCCAAAACTGTACATTTTGAAAATAATATCGTATGTGAAAGTATACGGCAGCACAGTTTAAAGGTAAAGTAAATGAACGAATTGCTTAATCGCCGTGTTCGTAAGTAACACGCGCTTGAGTTTTGTGATTCATGCTCTGAAAACTTTGTTTATTTGTTGCCACCTCCTTCACCACTTACACACAAGAAACGCTTAGCAAAACCAATTGCGCAGCTCGACATACTTTCGTTGTTTGTCTGTCTGTCTTATTATTTTATTGTTTAACAATATAACGTTTAAACGTTTTGAAAAAACAAACTAGAGAGGGGCAGACAGACAAGTCTGAGAGTGGTTTTGAAAATGAAAGAAATATTCAATAAAATTGCTTCGTTCGTTTTTTTTATTGTTGTTTATGGAAAACGTATTTTATAAAAATAGCAACAACAACAACAATTAATTTGCTAATACAACATATTGTTTGTCTTTTTACGTATAAAAAAATTTTGTACAAATAATGGTGGAGCACAGTGGAGTGGGATGGCAAATAAATTGGAGAAGGCATACCTACGCAGTGTCACTGTTTATCTAGGATCCAATCGAAGTTTAAGCGAAAAATGTTGTTCGTCAGCAATTGATATGTCGCAATAGTCGCAATAGTTAGCAAAAATCAGCAATGAGTATTCAAAAAGATGAGTAGAATCGAATCAAACTTATAATTTCTGATACTTATACGCATTCATACTTATTTTAATATAATGGAACCTCTTCCCATATTCAAAGTTTGAAGTCCTCCATCATATTCATACTTAACAACACGTATGATGTTGTTGATTACGACTCTCCATAGCTCAACATATACACGAAGCACAAAATAAGTATGATTCGCATACGAACACTAAAATACTCACTAAATGGTTGCGTGTTCGCTCTGCTTGCTGCTCTGTATTGTTTGCTTGTGTGTCTTTTTTATTTTGTTATTCCAACAACAACTAAGACTGTAAATTTTGATGAATGATTCGACGAGTTACTCGATTCATTTCTAAGTATTATAAGAGCATTTTTCTAAAGTTATGAATCTGAATGAGTAGTAAGCTTATGAATCAAACATATTTTGAATGGTGTGAGTTTGATGTCAACGTTGTACGCATACTCATTGCAACCTGTACTTATAAATCAACGTTGTAGTGAGTACGAATGGATCAGAGGACTTAAATTTTAATATTGTTGACTCACTTATATTCAGAATGTCATGAGTGCTTATGAGTAGCAAAAAATCGATCCATTGCTGATCTCTGGTAGGTAGTGTGTTGGTTTTTTAGGCGTGTGACCATGGTGCCAACCTCAGTTCAGAGATCTCGAATAAAACGAAGTATGAAAACAAATATTTCGTAGGCAGCCTGCTGACAAAATTCTCTGGGTGTAAATATAATTGACGTGAAAAGTTGGTTAAAAAATCTGTCATTCGAAATAGCCTTTAAACTTTAGGTCCTGCCAGTAGTGTATAAAATTAACCCACACAACATAATTGGTATGAAAAGGTATGCCTTAATCCTAACTGAAGAGATGTAAACCACCAAGTAGGTTAGGTTAGAGGACGTGTACTTATCAATTAAGACAGGTACAGAACCCGGAGGTCGAATTGACCCATTGTACAAACCACCAAGTAAGTAAGTCAGCAATTCAGTAAGGTTGTGGATTGAAAAACATGTTTATTTAAGGGACTTTTTCTTTCTTGAGTTAATGATTATCACATAAGAACTGTTCCATCGTTTTATTATCACTTTGCTTTGCTTCCGGATTATTAATCAAGTTTTCCCAGCATATATTAGGATGAAAGAAATATCATCTCCTGTTTACTCCTTCTATGAAAATCTATGCAATAGCCCAGTATTGGCTGCAACAGTAAGGAACTTGGCTCATTAAGCCTTTCTTTCTTTTTCAAGTTCGAAAATCATGTCAAAAATATTCTCCTCTTCGTCCAGATCCGAAACTGGATTACTTGTAGCCAAGCACTTCAACCACAAATGGCCAAGATTATAAAAATTTGAAGAGGCATACAAATGTGGTTAGGCCTGTACATCTTCACAATGTACGGACTGACGAAAATATCGCTTCAGTTAGCGAAAGTGTGGCAAATAATACGAATTTGCCAATTTCACAGCGCCTTCAGCAATTGGTTCTTATCGCTCAAAGCGTATTTTGCACTTGGAACTCACTCACTTACTAAAGACTGTGAACCATTCACAATGCCGTAAATAGATTGATTGGGCGCAAGAACAATAGGCTTTCAAAGATAATTTTCCGAACAAAATATTCTTCAGCGCTGAAGCTCACTCGCTGATTATGCAAGCAAAGCAGAATCGTTGCATATGAAGGTCAGTGAACCCGTAAAGGATTGCGAAAAAGCAATAGCGTTTGGAAAAAGTGAAGGAGATGTCATTGGCTTTTTTTCAAAAATTATTTTTAATAACTCGAAAACAATTACTTCTAAAAAGCCGTAAAATTAAAGCTCTATGGTCTTATGACAATCGATTTTGTTTGACCTATTGAACTGGAGGCCAAGAGCCACACAAAACCGACCGATATTGGCTTTATTTCACGATAAATTTTCAAGGAGAGAAAATTTCATATTTTAGTGGCATTAATTACCAATCAATATCATGAGATTTGATGACGTTTGACTTTTTTTCGTCAAGCTTTGTCAAACACCGAGCCTACACAGATAATCCCTAACATTCCTTAAATTATTGCTAAGGTACTGAACGAAATTTGTGGAAATATTGAAGAATTGTACTTGAAAGGCTATGCTGCAGTCAAAATCAAAAATTGCAGAACACAGTTGCAACTAGAAACTTTTACACATCCTCTTAGACGTGACCTTTTAAGTTGAAATACGTGTGTACAGCCTTCAGCTCAGATAATTCAGACAACATGAGTAAACTGGATTAGAAACGTGAACTACAATCGATTAATCGATTAATTTCAGGACAGGCCTGGCTACAATAATTTTTTAAACCCGATTTAAGATGTCTATTCTATTGTCACATTACTTGTCTAAGTGAGGAATTATTAAAAATTATCAAAAGAAAACGAGAAAATTGAAAAAAAAATAAAAACGAAATCACAACACAAAACTTCATTAAATTCCTTTAATTTATGCGGATAAGCACCTTTGAAGAACAATAAAATGTTTCTTAACTCGAGAATGTTGGACATTAAGGCCAAAGAGCAGATTTTTTTAAGCTTAAATTCACAATTACGTACGCACGGGACCCTGCAAATATTGCCGATTTCATGCAAACCTGTTGAGTCGTTTAAAAATTTCATTTTTATTGTCAATTGCACCCACTGTGTATACAATTTGTTTAAGAAGCCAGCAAAGCAATACTAGAAACAATAACAAAAAATACACACACTCCACACACACCACTCACTCACTGTAATAACAACAATTTATATACGAATCGCGTATTCGCGTTTTATACACACAAACACACGAACATTATCGTTTATTTTATACCCTGCCCACTATTTACCAACACTTACACATACCCATGTACGCTTCCTATGAACACTCACGCGAATTTCTCTAGTTGGTGCTAAACTGTATAGGAATGTATGGGTGAGTAAGTGAGCAAGCAAATGAATGTATGGGAATGCAAGAGAAAAAGCAAAAGTTTTTGTTTTGTTTTTTCTTGTTTTACTCAACTCTTGGCCAACCATATAGTTGTTGTTATATTTTTGGTTATTTTATTGTACACCAACACACACACGCCAACCACACTGTGTTATATCGTCTACTCTAAGCGAAAACACAAACAAATTATTCTCTTTCAAAAAATTACATGCGAATGTACTCTCTTTAATGGAAGTACTGTTGCTTTTTTTTGTACATGAAATTTCAAGTTCATTGTAAAAGCAAAAGGTAAAGCAATTTCATAAGGCATATCTGCTACTGTTTGTTTGTTGTTATTTTTATTGTTTTTTTGTGTTTTTCTAAACAAATTGCATTTACTGTTGTGTTTGTCGCTCTCTTTTAGTATAACTTTATGAAGAGATTTTTAAGAGTATGTTTCCTAAACTGAGAGTGTTAGTTTATGCTCTTTAGTGGATAATTCATCTAGAATAACGGATAGAATTTTCGTTTTTGAAAAATAACATTTTTTGTGTGTTGTTTTCTGTTTCCTGTTATTCCTTTGAAAGGCTTCAAAGGTTATGGTTGTGTAAAGAGGTTTAATAGTCATGCGTTTAAATTGAATTTTTAGTTGTAAATACGTATATATTCCTAGCAGGTGTTTTTAACGTAATTTTCTGTCATAATATGATTAAAAAAATTCACTTTCTTTCATAATAGAAAAAAATCTTAAAATTATTGTTTCAATTAACCTGCAATAAGCAGTAAAATTAATTAGTGTTGCCATATTGTTGCTAAAAGGAATAGTTTTTAGTTCTTTAAAGCTGCCCCTAGAAAGTGTAACTTTTAAAATGCTTCCAAAGGGATGAGTTTTAATTTAAACTGGAAACAACAATTAATAGCGATTGACACTAAAAATAAAAGGGTTCTCCATTTATTGGTTGCAAAAATAAAGTCTGATTCCTTTTATTGCTTGGGACTATTCCATTTTAAAGTTAGGATGGAATCACAACCTAGCTTCTAACACCACCCATGTTGTGTGTGTTAATTTTATCCATGAGTGCCACGACTTAAAGCTCAAAGTCAGCTTCGAATGGCAGATTTTTTTAGAAACTTTTCTTGGTAATTTTATTTACCTACTCAGAAGACTGGTGAGGGGAAGACGCCTAAGATTTATGTGTTTTCATATATCGTTTTATTCGAGATTTCTGAGCTGGGGTTTTAACTACCGGCTTGCATCTAGTAAACCACAAACTATATACTAGAATACGGCGTGTTCATGGAAATAAAATTTCATTTAAATTTCCGCCACTAAATTGGTTGCAGTACTATAATATATTCATCTGAGATAGTTTTTTACCACTTTTTTGCAGATTTCAAAGGTATTCACGACAATAACTTTACGAATGTTTTCATTTCATTTTCCAAAAAATACGGACCAATGTCACCTACAGTCCAAATTGAGTCCAAACAGTTATTTTTCTAAACGTGCACGGCTTTTCCACAATCATACCTGATTTCTCCAAGCCAAAATGGCCCCTATGGGCTATTATGAGCCCTAAACAGTTAGTTTCCTAAGTGCAATGACTTTTCCATAATCATCTCTGGGTTCTCCAAGAGAATTGCTGAAAATGCTATAGAATCAACAATTTTGGATTATCCGCCACACTTTCCCATACAGAAGTGATATTTTCGGCACTAAGTGCGTTATGATAATGCTTAGACCTGATCACATTTGTAACATTTTTGAAATCTTAAAGTTTCTTCCACATTCTTTCCAACTGCTTTCTCAGAAAGTCGATTAAGTTGACCACGTAATGCATAGAACAACTTCACCACTTTTTTAACGAGTTTTAAAAATTGTTATGCCTTTTTCCGCTTTTAATAAGCAAACCTTTAAGAAATTAAATGTCATTTCAGATGTAAGATATCGAAGAGCTTAAAAGGCCCACTGCCCAATGACATCTGCAGGTGTTAGCAGGCCTTATGGAAATATTAGAACTTAATGAGAAATTTATATGGCTATGGCGCTACCATCTACAACAACCCGGTACATTTTTATTGAAGACTTTATTCCTCTGGGCTGCTACATGGCAACCCTATCACTTTAGAACTTGTTATAGCAGACCAAACTCTCAACTCTTCAGTAGAAAAAATATGATTATTGAAGCTGAAACAATAAGCGATAGAAAATGTGTATATGACATCAACTTTTTTTTTTTTTGTAATAATTTCATTATGTTGTTTTTTTTTCTTAACCACTTACCCTTCGATAGCCATTACAAAATCGCATAAATTTTTATACCTGTTTTGTGTGGGTCAGGCGCATATGTTTGTCACCCAATGGACGTAATTGGACCGACCTTATCTCTGTCACATTCTTGACAATTCAAACACTGCCCACCATCAGGCGCAATATTTTAAAAAATCAACTTAAAAAAGAAAAAAAAACAGAATTATTTTGTTTCTTCATAAAGAAAACCACAAATAAGTAATCATGTTAATAAAATAAATAAATATTCGCAAAATAAATAAATATTCGCGTTTAAATGGACAGTGGGACCAATTGTGTTAGAAATGCTAATAAATCATGACAATCTCTTGAATAAAATCTGTTGTAATGGACAATCTAATCCGAATATTTCAAATAAAATGGAACTTTATCAACGATCACCTGGATCACTATGAATCAATTCAGTGTCATGTTTTGAACAGTAAGACTTTCATTTAAAGTGCATCCTCTTACAGATTTTAATGTAGATTTTTAGAAGCAACTTTTCTCCAGCCAACAAGCATAGATTGTCGTATATTAGGCTCTAAGAATTCAGAAATGATTGTGAAAAAGCCACCAGATAAAGGAAAACGCGACTATTTTGAGCGCATTATGGTCTGGACGTGTTACTGGGTCGTATTTTTCTGATACTGACCATGGCAGTAACATTGCGGATCATTAAGGCCACATGATAATCAAATTTTTTTGTCTGCCATTGTGGATTATGAAGTGGACGGTAAGCGGGTTTAACATTCAGGTGCCAAACACCACTTATGTTGTGTGTGTTAATTTTATCCATTTGTGGCAGGAACTACAGTTAAAAGTCTACTCAGAACGACAGATTTTTGAGAGACTTTTCATAGCAATTTTTATTCTCAGCATGCTGAGTCAAAAATCTGTTGAGAGGAAGTCGCCGTAGAAATATTTTTCATATTTTCGTTTTGATGTCTGATCTGGGATTTGAAACGAGGCTTACGTCTAATAAGCCAACATGCTACCTACTAGACTACGGCGACTTCGCGACAAGACCGATTATGACCTTTTTTGCATGTATAGCTCCCAAAACATTTAATTTTACGTTTTATTGATATTAATTGGTCACCAAGAATATGGAATTCGACGTCGTTAGACTTTCTTGATGGACTACATCAAAGAATGCTCTTACGTTGGCTCTTTTGAAACATGAACATTTGTCAAGTTATTGCTGAGATAGGTACCTAGCGAAACGTGCGAATAAATATTCGATAACAAACTCAAAAGGACAAGGTTGTCATACCTCAAGTAGGGACAAGGTCCCAGCAGTTCAAAGACAGTTTATGGCCTGTTAATTATTTGCCTTGCAAGCCCACTGTGCTGTAGTCAATGTTTTGCAAAATTGAATTTGAAATGAAAATTTTAATTTTATTTTGACACCGCCGTTTTTTTTTTTTTTTTTTTTTTAATCCAACTTCACATTCAAAAACTAATAAATTTTATCACACTTTTAAACAAACAAAATAAAAAATATAAAAAAAAATTAAATAAGAAATCTGTGTTGAGGTGGACAATTTGCATTTGAAACCACAACACGGTACGTATCAAACAAAAAAATTCGCTTCAATACCTAACTGAAATCGTGAAACAAAAAATACGACGAAAAAATTCATTAAAAACCAAGCAGCCCTTGTGAATGATGCCATTAACGCCTGCATAAATAAAAAAGCGAACACACACAACCGTACAACACATGTACACGATTTTCATACACAAATAACAACAACAAATAACATTAACAATCACAAAGAGAGCGAGAACAGCGAATTAAAACATCATCAACGAAAATAAATCGAAAAAAGAAAGAAATTCAAAAAAACAATAAAAAAAAGTAGGAGGCGCCTACAGTCTCATAAGATGAGATAAAACAACAACAATAACAACCACGACTACACCGCCAACAATGAAAAAGACAACAACAAACAAACAAAACCATGAACACAAAAACCAAAAAAAAATATTTTCAACAACAAAAAACACTGCGATCTCATTGGCATATGGCTGGAGTGCAATTAGAAGCGAAAAAACGAAAAAAAAAATAATCAACGAAACCCACGCAGAAATGAACCAAAATCATACACACACACTCACCTACACAATACAAACACTTCAAACTACGGTAGTGTAGTTGTAGTACCATTTATTCATTCATATTGTTATTGTTGCTGTTTTTAATATAATTTTGTGCTCCCCATTTGCTTATTTTTTTTTGTCTTGTGTTGTTGGTATCGTAGACAACGAATAAGCAAAAAAGCAAAAAAAAAAGAGCAGAGTAAAGATAAAAAGAGATAAATATTGTTGGTGTGTTGTTATTGTTGTTGTCATAAAACTATGAGCCTGACAAACTGGTCGGTCATAAAATAACAAAATGAAATACGACGTACGACATACAACGAGTCTCGAGCCTCTTCTATGCATGTACATATGTATGTAAACAACTTTAGCAGAGGCAAATCTAACAGCGCAACAACCGAAATGAAAACAAGAAAGCATACGACGTACACACAGAAGGCAAAAACAAAAACAATTTGTATGAAAATTATTATTATTGTGCACGTGGTTTCATTCAACCATGAAATGAATGGAGTTGTTGTTTTTGTGTTTTTGTTTCTTTCATTCTATTTGTTTTTGTTGCTGTTTTATCCGTTAAAATATCTTGAAATTTGTAAAAATGAAAGAGTAAAACATAGTGTAAGAGAGGCACGACAATTTAGACAATTTTTAAGAGAATTTTTCATTGTTTTGATGTGCATTAGAGTTGGTATTTGTATTGTGCTTGGAAAGAACAAAGTTTTAAGGGATCTTATGGTACTAAAGGAGTAGTGTTTGGATAAGTCCAAGTTATTTTAGGTTTTTTTTTTTTAATATTTTATTTTATTTACTAATTACAATATAATATAAATTATATTTAAATATATACGACCTTGATGTAGCGGAAAATCGATAATAAAAATAATTTCGATAATAATAGTTAAGCATACTACCCACTAGACTACCAAGGCAACCTGTTTTCATTAAAAACCTTTGCAAAAGGCTTAAAAATTATTTTAAGCAAAGATGCAGTTGCTGAGCTAACCAATTTCTTCGACTAGTTTGAGGGAATTTGGTAGAACAAGAATTGCGCTTACCTGTGGCGTTACATCTGGCAACTATGTGCGCTCAAGAGAGCTTTATTAATCAGAGCTATCAGTTCGATCTACGACTTCAATTTATTTTCAAAACTTTCATGAGAACACGATTCGATTCAAGTGTTGAAGTAAACGTGATTCTATTTTTTGTTAACGGCTGCAAAAAATTTGCGGCTATTTACTGACTTTACCTCCGACCAGTGGTGTTGTGCTATTTTTTTTACCGGAACGCGTATATATAATTATATAGACAGGGCCGGTTCGTTCCAGTTCGGGTTCGGTTCAAACGCTTGTTTATAAAAATACATACAAAAATTCGTACAAAATTAGAAAAAAAAATCAGCAATTCTTTTTAATTTTTTTTCAGAATGTCAGCCAATTGTCGTTATCATCATCATCATAATCATCTTTAGTTCCGGAACGCGTTCCTGTCCAGAAAGGAAGTACCGGAACGACATTCCGGAGCGTTCCGGCTCGACAACACCACTGCCTCCGACTATGTAGTTGCCATAGTCTAGTAGGTAGAGCGTTGGCTTATTAGACGAGAGTCGTGTGTTTCGAACAAAACGAAATTTGAAACAAATATTTCTTCGGTGACTTACCCTCAGCCGAATTGTTGCAAAAACTCTGGGAAGTAAATAAAAAATTGCCATGTACAGTATCTCCAAAAAATATGACATTCGAAGTCGACTTTAAACTATTGGTCCCTCCACTTATGAAAATAATTAACAACACACAACGATGACGCTAAGTCGTAATGCTGACTTACAATTGAGAAAGTAAAGTAAGTAATTTGTAAAGTAGTTTCAACTTCTATAGAATAGTTGCGGATATGTTATTTAGTTTTACTGTGTTTTTACCACACCAGTGTGTAACTCGAATCTGTTTCGTCAGATCGAACCATTAAAAATAGTTCTTTGGACCAATCCCCGATACCAGGGAGATATCGTTTAAGACCAATATCCCAAGTTCCATTCCCAAGCTCAAAAGTCTCTACACTTCTTCCTTATCTTAATAGCTTCGTCAATGGACAAGCGCAGCCACTAGCCTGTATACAACTTCCACTGTTACTTGTGGGCAAATTATATTAGAATATAAGACTGTATGATTTCCTTAAATTTGGTGAAACGTGTCTTAACAACTTTTGATGTATTTTTGATTTATACGCTATTGGCATAGTGACGAATGAGTCACTAATGGAACTGGCCGGTTTCTTCGACAGCTAGGGATGTTTCAAGCCCACCACTAACGAATCATAACAAGGAGGCTTACCTCACACTGGGTAACATAATCAGCCATATGGCTATCGAGTAAAGTTGCCTGTGAATGGCAAGCTACTCGCTAACCTAACCTTATCTAATAAAATATCATGAAAGGTGTTTGATTCGCTTTAATACAAGACCACATTAAGGTTTTAATGGCTATGTATTTAACTATGACTTAAAATTATGGATTTCTTTTGATTACATCTTATATTTAATACATTAAGCAATCAAAATTAAAAAAAATCCTTAAAAAGTACCATTTTACCTAATAACCATACAAGAAAAAGTACTTTTTTAACGTTACCCACTAGAAATGAAGAGCACAACAGCGAATGAAATAAAATTCAAAGAGAAAAACTTGTTTGTTAAAGAGAGTCGTTAATTTTGTGAGCAAAAGAGGTGTTATTGTATAATTCGAGGTTTTGTTGTTGCTTTTGTTTTGTTTTTTTCGTGTTTTCTTGTTGTTTCTTTTACTCGGCCTGTTTAGCGAAGTGTTGGAGTTTCATGAATGCAACGGTATGTGTGTTACGTCGTATAGTGGTGGTGGGCTGCTGCTATACGTGTGTTGTTGTTTCAGTTTGCTTTGAATTCTATTTAGAAAGGTTGCCTCTGTTGATAGCATTTTGTGTGGCTGTTAAAGCAGTATCGGTTCAACGTCAGAACCGTACGCGTCTGTAAATAAAGTAGAGAAGAGAATAATTTTTGTTGTTTTACGGTTGTTCTTCTTCTTTTCGTTTGTGTTTTTTAGAAGAAATATAAAAAAGAATTAAAAATAAAAGAAAGGAAGAAAAAAAAATAGTTTTTAAGAGAAAAATTTGCGAAAAGAAAAGTTATTGAAAAGAGCCGTTTTGTTTTTTTGTTCGTTCAGTGATGAAGTCGTTTAGAACGCTTGTGTTAACGTTAACGCAGACGCAGCATCCTTAGTAACTGCATTTCCTATTTATGCACACACACACATAATCGGCATTGTAGTGTATGGAGACTGTGTTATTGTTTATGTTTTTTTACCTTTCCGATCATCAGATGCTGAGAACTGCAGCAGCGGTCGGTAATATAGTGTGGCTTAGTGTTTAGGAAAATCAATCTTTTTTTGTTGTTAACGTTATTGTTGCTGTTTTTCTTTTTTTTTTGAAAATCATCATCAGTGAGTGAGTGTTTTGTTATTCGTCGCGACGATTTTGTTTTGTTTTTGCCTTCCACCGAAATTGTAAAACAACGCAACACCACACCACACCACAGCACATCATCATCGTCAACGTTGTTACATGCCACACTCTGTAGATACAACAACCAACTCTACTCTACGCTACATACGTACGTACTTCGTACGGCCTTTAGCAAACAAACAAACAAACAAACAGACAGAGAAACAAACGTTTTTAAAAGATTTTTTTTCATTTTCCATAGTGTTGTTGCTCTTGTTGGTGGTTGATATTCTATGTTGTTGTTGTGGTAGTTGTTGTTGTTATTGTGTTGCTGCTGTTTTGTACTACTGTATGAGGAAAAATCACAATTTCAGTGTAAAACGTTATTTGTTGACTGCACGTTGACGGGTAATGTGCGTGCAACGCGTTTCGATTTTTTAGAAATTAAAAGAAGAAAACAAAAAAAAACACAAAAATTACAAAAACAACCAAAACAAAAGAACAACAACAATATATTGTTATAAACAAATTTAAATAAAAAAGAAGGAAAAAAATCTCGTCAATAAATAACAAATTTTGGCTTTGAAAAAAAATTTCTTTTTGGATTCAACGTTTTTTTTTTGTGGAAAATAAAAGAAAATTAAATTTAAAAAAATTGAAAAATTATTGTGGATTTTTAACGAAAAAAAATAATAAAAAGTGTATAAAAAATATTCACAAATCTTGCCAATTTATCAAAAATAAAAGAAAAAATTATTAAAAAATATTAAAATAATAAAAATAGTAATAAAAAAATTCAATTAAATTAAACAATATGTGCCGCAATTGAAAAAGTGTCTTAAAGCCTTAATCATTTTTTAAATAAAAAAAAAAAATAAATAAAAAAATTATGAAAAGTTTATAAAACGAAAATTAACAATTTTTTTAAACTTTTAAACGCTTTATACAAAAAAGAAAAATAAAATAAAACAAATAAAAAATATAAATTAAAATAAAATAAAATTAAAATAATTTTTTTTTTCAATTTTACTTAAAAGCCTCTTATAAAATTTATTAAAAGCTTGCCAATCTTTTTAAAAATTATAAAAAATCAATACGAAGAAGAAAAAATGAAAAATTTAAATACAAATTCAAACAATTAAAACACAGTGTGATATTTTAACAAAAAAAAAAATTAAAATAAAAAGAATAGAAATAAAAAAGAAAAAAAAAAAGAATTAATTGTGAATTAACAAAAACTTATGAGTTTTTTTTTATAAGAAAAATAAGTTTTAAATTAAAAAGAAAGAATTCAAGAAAAAATTCCAGTTCAACAACACCTTTGGATTACCATTTCAAACAGTAACTAGAAGAACCTAGTAAATCATCTTATTTATGAAGAAGGTAGGCCTTTAAAGTACTTGTTAATTTAAAAATTTTTTTCTTAAAAATTCATCTTATATCGGCTTTCAAATTGAAATTTGTGAAATAAGAAAAGATCCAATTTTTAATACAAAAAATATAAAAATTTTCATTTTTTTTTTTGTAAATTTTTTAAAAATGTTGTGACGACAGTATGTAATGGCCAATGAAATTTTTAAAAATTTTCTACATTAGCCAGGAAAGATAAATTTTTGAAGCTTAAAGAATTATATTTTTCGAGTTGCATTATTGCTCAATTAAAGATCAATTCCGCGAGTGTAACTGTAATCACTATGCAGTTGAAAAAAAATGGTTTTCAGACAAAAATTTTTTTAGATTTGTTACAGACGTTCCATCAATTTTGTTAGCCTTGATTCGATTGTTTAGCATGTAAACAATACATACATATGTACATAAGTGGTCATTACAACCCTTCAGTCAGGATTACGGCCTAGTTTCTCAAACCACTTATATTGTGTGCGTTAATTTCTTACATGAATGGCGTGACCTACAGTTTAAAGTCGATTCCGAACGACAAATTTTTGAGAAACTTTTCATGGCAATTTTATTTACAGAGTTTTTGTAAGAAATCTGCTGAGAGGAAGTCGCCGAAGAAATATTTTTTCAAATTTCGTTTTGATGTCTGACCTGTGGTTTGAACCGTGGTCTTACGTATAATAAGCCAACTCACTACCTGCTAGACTACAGCGACTACAATGCATCAGAAATTGTTGACACACATTTGGCCAATTACAGAGAAATCGCAGAATCTGCCGTTCTAATGTTATTTGCCTATCGATAACAAGGGTGGTTGTTTTCAGTCTAGTGGCTGTGCTTACCCATTATTGTAGCTATTAAGATAAGGAAGAAGTATAGAGAGTTGATCACAAATTTTAGAAACTAACATCTCACACGATATCTCCGGGATGTTGTGGACTCAGGCAGAGAACTTTTTTCGATATGACGAGTTTGAGTTACATACATAATTGGTCATTACAAACCTTTAATCAGGATTGCAACCTAGATTCGCACACATCCCATGTTCTGTGTGTATTTATTTTATCCATGAGTGGCAGTCTCCACAGTTTTAATTTCGATTCCGAATGACAGATTATTGAGAAAGTTTTCATGGAAGTTTTATTTTACTTCCAAAATTTTTGCCAGAAGACAAATGAGAAGAATTCGCCATAGTCTAGCAGGTTGTGTGTTGGCTTATTAGACGTAAAGCCGTGGTTCAAATCCCAGTCTAGACGACTCAAACAAAACGAAATATGAACAAAAATATTTCTTCCTCTCAGCAGTCTTTGGCAAAAGTTCGAGAGTAATAGTGGCCATGAAAAAGCTTCTCAAATCTGTCTTTTGGTGTCGTAGTAAAACTATAGGGGTTCGCCACTTATGTATAAAATTAACACACACAACATGGTGTAAGAAACTAAATCGTAATCCCGACTAGAGGGTTATAATGACCAATTAAGTAAGTAAGGATACATTGATGTCACGGCTATTAAAACTTTTTTTCTCTTCAAAAATTCCCAGAAACGGATTCTAAAAGTCATTCATAATTACCACAAGGCTCTTGAAAAGTTTAAAAGCATAAATCACCATTAATTCAATCTATTTTTGTATAAAATGACGTATAAAAATACTAAATCACTAAAAAAAAAAATGAACTAAAAAAAATCATTTTACCGACGCTAAAATTCAATTCAGTTTTAAGCCTGGCTTAAAGCAGAAAAAACATTTGTAAACATTTTTGTACAACTTTTTTTAAGTCTTAAAACATTAAAGAGACGTTTATTGAAACGTTATTTTGGAAAAATATTATTACGTGCGTTCCATGGTGGCACTCATTTAGTCGAGTGTGACAACTCGTCTGTAAGACCTTGTGCTGGCAATAGAAGAAAACAATTTTTTATTCATATTGTACTCTAATCCATAGGAAATATTTGTATTTTAAAAAAAAACCACCATTTTTCTATGATGCCTAGGAGCAACAGGGACCACAATATATTTCTTCCTTCCGGTTTTGATTGAAGCAGTTTGATTGATATTCCTCCAGCCCCGATTTCCTAGTTTATAAACGAGAAATTTTGCCCGTTTTTCCCGTAGATCTTAGTGTGCATCAGTTTTTGCATTGTTTTCAAGTGTCTTCTAAGAGTGTATCCAATGCAGATCCATTTGCAATATTTGCTTTAATGTAGACTTTCTGCTATTTTTTTTGGTACTTTTTTGCTTCTCCCCCTTTTGAACATTTTTTCATTTTATTCATCTCACGAGATGGTTTTGATTGTTGCAAGTAATTTTGGTTAATTTTTTTGAAATTTTTGAATAAGAAAGGTATCAGCAGCTCTCTTTTAATATCATTTTGCATGAAGACATAAGATTTTATAAATTTTGGTACTATTTTTGGTACTACTCTGTTTTGTTTTTCTTTTTCTGTACAGTTGTTCATTTTATTCTTATTAAAAGATGATTTTAATTGTTGCTAGTGACTTTGGTTCACTCTTTTTAATATTTTTGTATAAGAAAAGTGTTGATCGCAGAATTATTTTTATGACCATAGTAGATTTTTTACATTTTGGTACTATTTTAATTTTTAGTATTTTTTTTCTGTATTTGCTATGTATACAACTGCTGATAAGTGTAGACTCATTGTAGTAAAATTTTAATTTATTTTAGGTACTTTTTTCGGTACCTTTTTTGGTACTTTTTATTTGGTATTTAGTACTTTATCTAGAGTGTTATTCTTAGTTTTAAAAATTGATATTAAAATTTTTTAAAGAATAAATTTGCATTTGCAAAAAAAACTTTTTTTTATTAAAAATTTTTAGACAAAATTGGTACTATTTGAACTGTAGTGCTAAATTTGCCATTAGTTTTTAGTATTTTTTTTGTTAAAAAATTTTGTCTCTTGTTTTAATTATCTAAAAAACCTACAAATTTAATTAAATTAACAAAGTCTTGTATTTACAATCATAAAAAAGGTACCAATTTTAAGTACTTTTTTAAAGTACTTGTCTTTTTTAAGGTACTAATGTTACGAATTAACTTATTCGCTGAAAATTAAAATTTCAGAATTTAAACAAGAAAATTCTGTTTCTTTTTTTGTCTTCTTTCCGTTTAATAATTATTTTTATTTAATTTCGGGGAATTATTTTTAAATTTACAACATCTAGGCGTGAAGGCACCTATTTATCGAGTGGCTTACTTTATTAAAACTCTTTGTATGTTTTATAAGAAATAAATTTTTTTCTTATTTGCCGGTTTTTAATAAAATTTTGCTTAATTTGCTTAATTTTCTAGAAGAAATAAAAAATTTGTTTTTTTTCTTGAGCACTGGCATTAAAAGTTAAAATTTTGAATTCCGTTTAGTTTATTGGCGCTACGGTAATTAGAGCTCTTTTTATTTTTTTTTCTTTTGTTGGTTAAGTTTTATTATTTTTTTGTTTTAATTTTTAAACCAAAGAAGTTAAATATTCATTTTGTTTCTTCTCATGAAGTAATTTAAGTAACACTTTGAAAAACATGTGCCCATTAAAGACAATTATTTCGGTTTTCTTGGTTTTTGGTGTCTGGAAAAAACAGTTTAAAGTTTTGAAAAATAAAAACTGAAATTGGAAAAATAAAGACATTAATTATGTAATTGTTATTAATTTAAATGATTTTTTGCGTACATACATGTATAGCGACACTGTAGCGATTTCTTTAAAAAATATTCCATGAAAAAGTCAGAGTGGATTTGTCTTCAAATCTTTAAGAATATTTTTTCAATTCAGTGTTGGTACCTTTTTTGGTTTGTGTTTCAAAGTGGTACGTTTTACAATAAACATTTAATTGACTCAACTTTGCCCTCCGTTTAATAACAAAAAATTAATTTTTTGAATCAAGTTTTTTTTTAAAGGTTTTGGTACTTTTTCTATAGCCTGTTTGGAACTATTTTAAAAGTGCTTCTAATATTATTTAAAACGTATTTTCTTTCTTTATATGCATATTAACACGTTGATTGCCGGCTACGAGATACCTCGTAGATTACGTTCCCTTCTAGGGAGTCAACTACGAGTTATCTCGTACTCACTAAACCTGCCATTTTTGTGTAGCTACGAATAAAATCGTATTATGTCAGTGCTAGTATCGATAAATGGCTTATAGGAAAAGAACAAAAACTCAATGTTGGCTTGCGTAGCTAGTTTTCTAAAAATTGCCGTGGCAGTCAACGTGTTAAAAGGTTCCGTAGTTTGTGATTCCAAAAGCAAAGTTCATTAAAGCTCACATAAAACTACGATTTGGATAAAACTTTTCTGTTTTCAAAGCCTTAAGATTGGTTCGATCCTTTTTCGATTTACGCACATTTTTGGCATTATGTCAGTGATAACTTGAATAATGTTTGTTTACAATTACTTCAACATTTATCCGCGTAGACACGGTCCTTGACGTACTAGTCCTACAAAAAAGTCAGTCAGCATTGAAAATTTGCAGCTTCAGCACACATAGAGTATACAAACAAGAGATGAGCAATGATTCTTTTTTTGCTACTCATAAGCACTCATGAAATTTTGAATATAAGTGAGTCAACAATATTGAAATAATTTAACTCTGTACTCTAATTCATTCGTACTCACTACAACGTTGATTTATAAGTACAGGTTGCAATGAGTATGCAAGCGTACAACGTTGACAGCAAACTCATACCATTCAAAATATGTTTGATTCATAAGTCTACTACTCATTTAGATTCATAACTTTAGAAAAATACTTAGAAATGATTCGAGTGACTTGAATCATTCATCGAAATTTACAGTCTTAGTTGTTGTTGCGTTTACAACAAAAGAAAAAGGACACATAAGCTAAAAAGACCGAACAGCAAGCAGAGCAAACACACAACCTTTTAGTGAGTATTTTAGTGTTCGTACGCGAATCATACTTATTTTGTGCGTCGTGTATATGTTGAGTTATGGAGAGTCGAAATCAACATCATACATGTTGTTAAGTATGATTGTATGATGTGTTCTTTAAACTTTAGATATGAGTAGAGGTTCCATGATATTAAAATAAGTATGATTGTGTATATTGAAGACCCCGTAGTCTTGTGGATAGTGTGTTGGCTTATTAGACGTAAAGCCAGGGTTCAAACCTCAGGCCAGACATCAAAAACAAAATACAAAAAGTATTTCTTCGGCGACTTCTTCTCAGCAGATTTCTGGCAAAACCCCTGAATGCCATGAAAAGTTTCTCAAAAATCTGTAGGTGTCGACACTCTTGTATAAGTGGTGTGAGAAACTAGGTCCATAACCCAGACTGAAGGGTTGTAATGACCAATTATGTATGTATGAATGCGTATAAGTGTCAGAAATTATGAGTATGCTTCGATTCTACTCATCTTTTTGAAGACTCATTGCTGATCTCTGATACATACACGGTGTGAGCAGTCAGTCGACTTTAAGCCGTAAGATATGTTCAATTGCTGAGAATGTCGTGAAATCAACAAATGCGTATTATCTGTCATACCTGTTGTAAAAAACATGATGCATCTGCCTAATCACATCTGTAACGCTTTTAGGTTCTTTAAAATTCTTCATAAACTTTTGCACATTTCTTTGCCCAGTAGATCGATTATGACTGCTATGATCGCCCCGCAATTTTTGAAAAGTGATCACATTTCTATACATTATATTTGCAGTGAGTTTTAACTGATTTTTATGAGTTCTGTAATTGATGTATATTCGTAAACGATCCATATTTCATTAAATAGATGACAAATCAAATGAAACGAACTTAACAGCTGATAGTGTTGCCAGGTCGATGTGATTGAAATCACTAAATGGATAATCTTATATTACATAATGTTGTTTATTATATAAACATCTGTCTTCAAAGAGTTTTAGAAATTTAGATACAGAATTATTTTGGTTTTGGTACCTTTTCGATAATTGGTACATCTTTCTAATTTGTTACTAATTTCGTTTGCAATTTATTTTGTTTTATAGGACTGCGTTTTAAAACTTTGAAGTTAAGAAAAAAAAGAATCTAAGCTAACCCTAAATCTACTTAAAGGGTTGCAATTACCAATAACGTAAGCATGTAATCACAATATCTTTGTTAAATGGAAAATAAACTAATTTGGTACTATTTTTTGTAATAATTTCCTAACATATTTGGCGTTTCTTAAGTGTATTTCATTCAATACAATTTCTAACCTAGTTAAAAAATTAATTATTAAGCAATAGATTTGGTAATCGAAAGAGTTGGTACTAATTTGGTTGGTACTAAAAGTTTTTGAATTTTTTACGTTGGTTTTATTTTTCCTACTTTTTTTTTTAATAAGTTCAAAAACAATTAAATCAATAATAATTTCCGGCAGTATTTTAATTTTAATTTTAAAGGCAAATAAAATTTGTTAATAAAAGTACTATTTTTAGTACTTTTTTTTTTGAAAAAGTTGTCATGAAAAAAATTATTCGTTTTGATGTCTGACCTGGGGTTTGAACCGTGGCCTTACGTCTAATAAGTCAACACACTACCTACTAGACTACGACAGCAAAAGTCATGCTGTTATCTAAATAACATTTTAAAAGTACTTTTTATTTGGTGTTGATTTTGTATTTGTAAAACTATTAAATACTAAAGAACCTTTATTTCTATGTATCTAGGCATTGCCTTAACAATTTATTAATTACTGTGGAACAAATAAAAATTCCAAAATATTTACAAAATTTGGTACTAATTGTGTGCTGGTATATTTTGGTAAATTTTTAATAAAATCTTTGAGGGATTTCTAACATTAAAATTCTACCCCGAATTATTGTTACCAAATGACAAACATTTTGGTACTTTTTTTGCTGCTAAATTTATTGGTACTTTTTAAAGTACGATTTTTGGTACTAATTGTGTACTCTTAAATTAATACATTTTTATAAAGTCTTTGAGGGATTTTTAAGAATAAAATTCTACCCCTAATTATTGCTACCAAATGACAAACATTTTGGTACTTTTGTTTGCTGTTTAAAACTGTTGGTACTTTTTAAAGTACGATTTTTGGTACTAATTGTGTGCTCTAAAATTGATACATTTTTATAAAGTCTTTGAGAGGCTTTTAAGATTAATTATCTCTCCTTGAATTATTGCTAACAAATGACAAACATTTTGGTACTTTTTTGCTGTTTAAAACTGTTGGTACTTTTTAAAGTATCATTTTTGGTACTAATTGTGTGCTCTCAAATTGATACAATTTTTAAAAAGTCTTTGAGGGACTTTTAAGATTAATTTTCTGCCCTTGAATTACTGCTACCAAGTGACAAAAATTTTGGTATTTTTTTTGCTGCTTCAAACTGTTAGGACTTTTTTAGAGTATGATTTTTGGTACTAATTGTGTGCCTTCAAATTGATACATTTTTATAAAGTGTTTAAGGGAATTCTCCCCCGAATGACAAACATTTTAGTACTTTTTTGCTTTTAAAACTATTGGTACTTTTTTAAAGTAAGGTTTTTGGTACCAAAAAAAAATTATTAAAAATTTATCTCTAAATTATTGTTTGCTACTCATAAAACCTAAAGATAACAAAAAATCAAAAAATATTTTTGCCAAAAAACTTCTTTTAAACCATATTTACTTTGTCTCTGTCCACTATTCTTTCATTTCTTTTCAAAATTTCGAAAATTTGAACAAAAAAAAGTATGCGATCAATGATCAAAATTAATTTATTTCAATTTACACTCAATTTAAATATCCCCTAATGAAACTTTTAACAGCAACGCAACAATTAAATGCCGCGATATAAGTGTGTCCACGAAAATCCATATAAAAAATGCTTTCTTCCCTAATGAATACGAAAAAAATATTTTTAAACGACAAAAAAACAGAAAAAAGTACCAATCAAACAAAATGTAGATTCAACAGAAATAAAAAAGAAATAAAAATTAAAGGAAAGAAAAAAGAGTTTAAATAACAACGATACCCTCTTACAATTCATTTGCATACGTTTTGTGTTTGCTTGTCAGTGTGTGGATGAGTTAAAATGTTCACTCCTACAACCTAAAAATTGGCGGCAGCAACAGACACGGCATATGGAACCAGTAGTGGCAGCAACAAATGAATACAGAAGAGACAACAACAACAACAACAATAAAAATAATAAAAAAACTGTATTTGCATTTAAAGGCCTCTTTATCAACAAAAAAATGTTGGGGACATAAAGAGGCATAAAGAGACCTAAGAGGCACAAGCATACCCATACATTATATTGTAGAATAGGATAGGGGCACTTAGACCTTTAAATACGGCAAAAAAGGGTAAAAATAAAACCGAAAATCTTTACTTAATCAATTTGTCAAACATTAAAAAGGAAATTTTTAAAATTTTGGTTTTTAAAAAGAATTAAAAAAAATTGTTTTTAAAGCTGAGTTAGACTAACAGCTAGGGAGCCATACTAGCACTCAGTTTATAGGAGATTGACTCGAAAATAGCTTCAGACTGTCTCGGCAAGAATTAACGCTGTTTGATACAGATCTAGTGAGAATTCACAGTACTGAAGTCGCTGTAATCTAGTAAGTAGTGTCTTGGCTTATGATATATGAGGCCACGGTTCAAACCCCAGCTCAAACAAGTCGAAAGAAAACGTAATATGAAAAGAAATATTTTTTTCAGTCTTCTGACAAAAACTCTGAGAGTAAAATAAAATTGCCGTGAAAAGTTTCCCAAAAAATCTGTCGTTCATAGATGACCCGCTCATGGATAATATTAACACACACAATAGGGGTGGTATGTGAAGCTAGTCAGGTTGTAATCCTGCCTAAATGGTTGCAATCACCAATTAAATAAGTACGAACAGGCATACGAGCTTGCAAGAAGGCTTCTGTAGGGTCAGAACTTTTCTGTGGAATGGCAAGAAAAGTTCGGAAAGGCATAATCCATGAAAGGCAAGATGGAGATAGGCTTGAGCCAATTTACACCTTTGTTGGGTGGTTGTATTGAGAAGAGCTCTGAGTTATGCTTCAGTTTGTAAAGCAGTAGTCTGGGATTAGTAACCTCGGACATTGTAGGTTTAAAGAACGATATGATCGGGGTCGTTTTAACATTAACATGT
Source organism: Sarcophaga subvicina (assembly GCA_936449025.2). NCBI lineage: Eukaryota > Metazoa > Arthropoda > Insecta > Diptera > Sarcophagidae > Sarcophaga > Sarcophaga subvicina. The sequence continues at coordinate 106,189,185 of OW388083.2, read as the reverse complement.
AGATTTCTGATGAGGAGAATGAATCATCCGAGCACTTAACTGGACCCTTTTTTTCTAGCGTTTGAGTGTGTTGTAGAAGCTAACGCCTGGATAGTTATCGGGTACTATAAATGCAATTTTCTGCAAAAAACTCTGAAAGGAAAATAAATTTGTCACTGGAAAGTTGCTCAAAAATCTGCAGCTACTATCTCCCAGCAGTCTTCTGATAAAAATTCCGAGAGTAAATAAAGTTGTCGTGAAAAGTTTCTCAAAAATCTGTCATTCGGAATCGACTTTAAACAACATGAGTGGTGTGAGAAGCTTGGTTGTAGTCTTGACTAAACGGTTGTAATAATCAATTAAGTTAAGTAATCAAGTATGGAATACATTTCCTATCGTAGCGGCCGTGCAATGAGTCTAAAATTTTCAGTTGAGGGCTCGTTATGAACAGCATAAAGTGTTTAACACCCAACCCAACCTTTTGTTTGGTTGGTTGGTTGCTTGCTTGGCTCAATGGTTGGTTTGTTAAACTTTCGATTGTCATTGTGATTGTGAGAGTCCATTTGCGGCGTCTACAATTATTTACAACAACCATTGCCATATAACAATGATCGGTTTTATAATATACATACATATGTACTAGACATACATACAAACATATGTATATAGAGAGCGTATTGATATTTAAATGTTTTCATCATATTATTTATAGAAAAATTTCGCTAAAAAAGTTTTTCAAATTGAGGCGTCGGTGATCGCATTCTTCTTTTTTTTTCCTGCTCCCTCCTTTAGTTTTTTTTTTTTTTGCTGTAGACTTGAGAAAAAAAAACGCTATTTTTTAAGTACTGAACTGATTGTCAAGTTTGACGTCAATCACCGCTATGACACCGACACAATAATAATAACAACCACAACTACAATAAGAGTGTATTTTAATAACAATTTTTTTTTTGATTTTTTTTAATTTTTGAGTACAGCAGCTACAATTTTTTTTGTTTTTTTTTTGTTTCATTCTATAATATTGACGCACAATATTTTTACTGAAGACGACAAGTAAATTAATGGAAGAATGAATGAAAGATGAAAAAAAAAAAATTTTAAAAAAATCATATCAAATCGTTTTGAATTGAGTTGAATTATAAAAGAAATCAAAAAAAAAATTTTTTAATCAATTGAAAATGTAACAAATATGATCAGATTGTTTTTGTTTTTGTTTCACAAGAGGGTGTTGCTTGATCTTTTCAAAAGTATACGCTTACGATTATCTGTATTTAAAAAAAAGAAAATTGCATTAAAAATCCAAAAAAGAAGGGTGATAAAAATCACAAGATATTTCATTTAAAATTGGTACAATTGCTGTTTATATTTAAGGAGTGTGCACAAAAAAATTTTGGCGCGTACTTTTCTTTATAGAAACCAAATATAGTGGTAAAATTATTCAAATATTTACTTAAACTACAAAAAAGTGTTTAAGCTTTACTATATAAAAATTAGGCAGACCGTAAGGGTTCCAAAAAAATTTAAATTTTTTCTTAACTTTACTTTCTTTTGGGGCTTTACGAAACGGAGTTTTATTGGATATTTCAATTACTCTTTTAAAGGAAAAAGAGCTAATTTTTAAATGAGACAAATAATTAATAAAATAACATCACAGTTAAATATATGTAGGCCCAGAAGTATGCCTAATTTTTTCCACAATCATTGCTTCGTAAAAGGGAGGAACATCTAAAAGATTATTTATTTATTAATAACAATACAATTACAAATTATATTCTACTTATATACGAGCGGAGGAAATTGACCATATGCTCGAAGTAGTGTCACAGACCAGAGTCGAACCCACGACCCTTACGCTAATAGTCTAGCTCACTACCCACTAGACCACCAGGACACCCTCTAAAAGTTTAATTTAAGATAATCATATTAAAGGAGTTTAATTTAATAAACTGTATCACAACTTATCAACGATACCTTAACCATCGTATCGTTCTGCCTGAATATGTCATAGCGATTTAGCCTATCGTTTTAGCCCTCTTCTGCAACTCGATTTTCAGTGCAACGAAAGATTTTAAAAAGTCCATGTTTACCTAATTTAAATTTCTGGCTATTTATGATCTGGCTGTTTAGATCATTCGACTCGTCATTGCCGTCCACGCTCTGTGGTGGCTAGGTTATCAAATAACCCACACCCTAAAACGCTCGAAGAAATCCTTACTCGACTCTTATTTTAAATATTATTATATATTTATTTTAAAATAAGATCTTGTGCCGCTGACGCCACTGTTTTTTTGTGTTCTTCAAGTAACATAAAGTTTTCGTTAAGTTTCTTTCACTTCCTTATACTATTTCTTTTCCTTGTTTCAGTTTTATTACTTTAAATACTGTCCGTTCAGTTTAATTATTGTTCGTCTGTAGAACGTGTTATGTTAGCTACCCTATGTCGTAAACCTAGAGACAGCGGCCTTGGTGATTTTGCATTGGGTACAGTGGTGAAAAACTTTTATGGATTGAGTTCTAGTCTTTGTCAAGAGGTTGCGTTGCCCACCCTTCTATGTTCATTGTTGATTTTATTCTCTTTTTGTAGGCACGAATCTGATTGCCTCCTGGTTCAATTATTTGGAGCTAATTGAAGTTTTATACTTACTACATACATACATACATAATTGGTCATTACAACCCTTCAGTCAGGATTACGACCTAGTTTCTCACACCAATTACATATATTGTGTGTGTTAAATTTATACGTGAGTGGCGGGACCTACAGTTTAAAGTCGACTCCGAACGACAGATTTTTGAGAAACTTTTTCATGGCAATTTTATTTTACTCCCAGTGTTTTTGCCAGAAAACTGCTGATTCAAAGTAATATTTCTTTACACATTTGGTTTTCTTCAAGATGTCTTAGCTAGGGTTTTAACCACGGCCTCTTGTCTAATAATCCATCATAGACTACGGCGACTTCAAACCGAAAATCATGCTGAAAGTTTTTCTGCTTTTATAGGAATTTGAAGCTGCATTGCTTAGCTTTGAGTGAAGCACAATACTTGAAGCACTGCACCTCTATATTTCTCGCTCTGCTATTTACTTATTGAAACAGTGTTTTATACCATATTTATTTCCTTAAAATTCTTTTATTAAAACATCAAGAATATGATTAGGATGCACTAGTATTTACTTTAATGAAATTTAGTCGTTATACCAAGACTAAATTTCATTAAAGTTGGTTGACGATGTAAAAACTGTTTTTGAGGGAAAATCCTAACCACCAATTTGTTGCATAGTAAAATTAACATATAAATTATAGCATACATAGATTTTTAACCTAAAAGTATGCATGGAGTTTTGTGTTCTGTAATTTGATTTACATCCCTAAAGTATACTATATAAGTATACTCCTTAAGGTCTCCGTAGAGTATTAGGTAGTGTGTTGGGTTATTAGTCGCGAGGCCTCAGTTCAAACCACAGGTCAGGCATCTTCAACTGAACGAAATATGAAAAAAATATTTCTTCGGCGACTTCCTCTCACCAGATTTCTGGCAAAAACACTGAGATTAAATATAATTACCATGAAAAGTTTCTCAAACATCTGTCGTTTGGTGTCGACTTTAAATTGTATAAAATTAACACATACAACACAAGTGGTGTGAGAAACTAGATCGTAATCCTGACTGAAGGGTTGTAATGACCAATTATGTATGTTATGTAAAGTATACCTAATTTATTGTTTCACACCTAAAGAGAGTTTCTTTGCTTTTCAAATTACTATTTTAATTTTTGTTACATTTTCTTTATAATCTTTTAAAAATCTTTAATTTTTTTACCTTAAAATATGCATTATTTTCTCTACTTGCTACCCCCTTAAATTATACTTTAATTTAATTTAATTCAAATTATTTCTTGTAATTGTATTATGCCATAATTTTGTTGAAGAATTTTTATTGCGACAATACCTACATAAATTGTAAAACAATTTAAATAGAAAAAGAAATTATTTATCAACTCTTTGTTGAGATCATTGGTTGGCTGGTTGTTATTAAAACCTAATTAAACCATTTTTACACAAACAAAATGTAAATTTCCTTACCAGCTTATGGCAGGCCTTTATAGATCTTAACGATCTAATCAATATGATGCAAGCTTCGATGAGTACATATTGCATTGCACTAATGTAACGGCTAACTAGTATCGTTTGCTATTGCTAGCATCATATTAGCATTTGTGGAAATTAATTAAAATTCCATTCGAAAAAAATGTACTTTTTTAGACAGCAAATAACAATTAAATACAAATAAAATACCATTTTCAATACAAATCGTAAACGTACGAGTAGAAATGCTATTTCGCACCATTTGGTCATGCGATTTTCTATGCTTCCCCCTCCTGTATTTCTTTTGCTTGTCATCCTCGTGATGTGTGAGGAGACACCCTTTAATTGCCATTGTATATATGGCTGTATAGACGGAGGCATGAAGAAGGAGAGGAGGTTTTTATGTGGCTAAAAACGGTGCTTAGGCTAGAGAATATGATGAAAAGAATTGAAAATTAAAGAAGAAAGAAATGACCACAAAGAAAAACATTTGATTTGCCAAAGAAGATTGATTAGTTTAGGTGGAGCCATTGGGGGGGGGGGGGTAAGGGGTATGAAAGAAGCTTAAAGAACGTTAGAATTGAATTGAGAGTAAAAGACTTAAACAGGGGATCTTGACAAATTTGTAGAGTCTCTAAACGTAAACATTGTTAAAACTGGTTCGCCCCATAGGACAACATAAAGATGTTCTGGGTTGCTTTAGTTGTTTCAAATGCAGCAGCCAAGCGTCTAAATGACTAATGGACAGACATAGTCTTGCTTTTGTTTTTGATTTTCTGTTCAAGTTTCTTATTGCCATTAAAGTGTGGCTAGTGATATGGATGGATCGTTTGGCTGGATGGCTGGTTGTTTACTTGGATGGATCTGTTGCAATACAATACATAATGCAAGTGTAAAGCAAGTGCAGCCAATTAAATTGTATGTCATTCATTAGTAATTTATAACCATAAGTATAGCATAACTTGCTTGCAACAACATAAACAACAACAACAACAACAACAACATTAAGCATAATATTATATTACTTAGATCATCAAGCTCATGCAACATTTCTTCATAGAAATGCTTGTTTACTAGCTGTCTAGCTGGCTGGCTGGCTGGCTGGCTGTCCACCACAAAAACTCCCTCCGTCTATGGACAATTTCTATCCAATAATTGTTTATTTTCTGTTAATGTTTGTTGTTGTTGTTGATCTATGTAATTAAATAGAAGTGTGCTGAATTTGATTTATCATCATTTGTCATAAATTGTTATAAGAAATATTAATTTTTTCTTTTTTTTTGTGTTTCTGCTGTTGGTTTTCACAAAATTTATTTCATTTTTACCTTTTAAACGGTGTTAAATACGATGCAGTCTCAAACTTTGAAAGAGAATTTTTGTTTTTTTTTTTTTGATTTTTCGCCTATAAAATCAACTCATAAATCTTTATTTATTTACTAAAAGCTGTCGTTAAAAATTTTCGATTTTATTTAGAATTTTTTTTTCAGAAAAAAATTTAAAAAAATTAAATATTAAGATTGATTTTTAAGATAAAATTTGAAAATTATTTCGTTTTATTTTTTTTTTAATTTTTTTTAAATTTTTTTAAAATTTTTTTTTTGCAAAACTTAAAAAAATCGCCTTAAAAGGTATGAAAAACTATTGGTTTAATGCCTTTATAAAGCTTTAAAAACAAATAGAAAAACAAAAACACTAAGCTGCCGTTGGCTGCTGACTAAGTGCCTGAACGTCAGCCTTATAACCAGCAAGTAGCAGTTGGTTTCTAGTAGGCCTAGAGAAATAAACGAAATATGTCAGTCAATACTCCGTCTATATATACACCACGTCTATATGTCCACCCCAATGCCAGTGTAATTGAATATAAAAATACGGCAGTAGCAGCAGCAGCAAAAAAAAAAATTGCAATAAAATTGAAATAAATTTTATAAATCAACATCACAGAAATTTATGTGTTTTGGCGCTTTTGGGATTGTCATTTTATAAGGCCAAAAACTATCAAAACTATAAGAAAAAATTAATAAAAAAACTGAAAAAATGTCATTCTACACGTGTATATAGCTTAAGAAGTTCTTAAAGAAATCAAGAAAAATTAGTTTTGTAACCTACAAAAGCTATTCAGCTATGAAATATTCAATTCAGCTGAACTTATAAACATTAAATCAACAATAACAATACAATAAACGATTTAGTTAACTAATTTCTACAATTCTATCCTCTAAAATATCTAAATTTAAGCTATTCAGCTAAAAAAATTATATTAAAACCTTTAGAAATCCCTATTCAGCTAGGAAAATATTGAAATCTTTATATAAGTTAGCTAAAGAATTCATTTGAAACCTTTGGAAATATCTATTCAGCTAGAAAACTATCGAAATATTTTAAAACTATGCTTATAAAACCCATACAAGCACAAAGTATGCGATTCAGCTAAAGTTTAAGCCAAAAAATTTGAAATACACCGTATTCAGCTAAGTAAAAATAAACATTCTTAACACTTAAAACCATATAAAATCTAAAAAACTACGTATTTGTTATATTCAGCTACAAAATATCTAATTCAGCTAAAGTTATTCTAATAAAATAAGAAATAAATCCTATTCAGCAAAATAATATTTCGAAGTACCTAATTCAGCTGGATAAATATTGCAATATTTATATGAATAGGCAAGCAAACATTCTATTAAGTTATAAAATCTTAAATTCAGCTAAAGAATAAGTTAAAAAATATACAATAGACAGTATTCAGCTAAACAAAAATAAAGTTTCTTACTTATAAATTGTAAAAAACCATGTATTTGTACTATTCAGCTACAAAATATCTAATTCAGCTAACGTTATTCTAATAAAATATGAAATAAATCCCATTCAGCAAAATAATATTTCGAAGTACCGAATTCAGCTGGAGAAATATGGCAATATTTATATGAATATACATAACAAACCCTTTATTAAGTTATTAAATATTAAATTCAGCTACAGATTTTTCTTAAAAAACGTATTCAGCTAAACAAAAACATTAAGTTTGAAACAATAATTGTGTTAAAAGGTAACAAATTTTACATATTCAGCGGTAAAATAATTAATTCAGCTCTCAGATTTGATAAAAAAAAATTCGTTTTTAAAATATATTCAGCAAACATTTGAATTCTATATTCCTTCGATTCGATTATTTTTATAGAAAAATAAGGTGTCACAAGGCGTTTCCTCCATTATTATTGCTTGGGTTTGTTTACTTTAATCAACATATGCCAGTTTAGCAGAGTATTAATCTTATGTGGCCTGTTCTAGAAAGTCAGGGTTGCCATATAAGGTCATTTAGAAATGTACGTACATAAATATGTAATTGCCATTGGACTTCAGCGCTTACTCAAGAGGTAGTATTCGTTGTTAATGTTATCCTTCTTGGTGTGAAAGAGGTTGTTCTTAATGGATCGTTTCAAGAGCATTAAAGCCCTTCTCCGGGTTTGGAAACTGGATTGCTTACTAAAGATTTTAGATTTATGAAATATTTTGCTTACTTAAGGTTTTTGTAAGCATTTTTTCAGCATTTTTGTTTAATAAATGATGGCTACCGTTTGCAAACGATTTTTGTCCTTTTACCAGAGATTCGATATAAGATGTTTACCTTATTCGTACCCTAGGGTTTTCTAGAGCCTTTCTAGTTGAAGCTTTCACTTTTATTTGTCCGACACGTCTTAACCATCTCGTGAGCTATACTTTGTATCGGATTTATATCTCGGTACAGCATACAACAGCTCGTAATTCAATTACCATCTTAATTTTCGCTCACACAGAGCCCAAAGTAGCAGCTATTTGAAGTCACTTGACATCTCTCTGTGCTGAGATCGTTTCTTGTGGCTTAGGGCTATTATAAGATTCAATTTAATCACTTCAATTGCTGTCTTTAAAATTACTAAATTATGAGTATGAGTGTGACTTTATAAATTCAGCTGGTTGAATTAAATAATTCTGTTATAATATAGGCTTTAATGTATGAATTATCTTTTATTCAGCTAGCTGACATTATGGGTCTTAAGATATGAAAAAAATATTTTGTTCCTAATTCAGCTAGCTGAATTGAATAATTCCATGAAAATATAGATTTTAAAGTATGAGTATAATAATTTTTGTCTTATTCAGCTAGCTGAATTGAATAATTTTTATAAAATAGGTTTTAAGATATAACAAAATTATATATTTTCTTATTCAGCTAGCTGAATTGAGTAATTCTATGGAAATAAAAACTTGAATGTATGATTAGACTAATTTTTTTCTTATTCAGCTGCCTGAATTAAATAATTATGTTTTAGTGTGGGTTTTAATGTTTGATTAAAGAAATTTTCTCTTATTCAGATAGCTGAATTGAATAGTTTTAATAATATTGTATTTAGGATATGACAAAAGTATATCTTATATATATATAGATATATATATATAGACTTTAACGTATGATTATAATAATTTTTTTCTTATTCAGCAAGCTGAATTGAATAATTCTATGAAAATATAGACTTTGATGTCTGATTATAATAATTTTTGTCTTATTAAGCCAGCTGAATTAAATAATTCCTTTAAAGTATGAATATAATAATTTTTGTCTTATTCAACTATCTGAATTGAATAATTCTAGGAAAATATAGACTTTAACGTATGATTATAATAATTTTCGTCTTATTCAGCTAGCTGAATTAAATAATTTCCATCGTTTTCATTATTATATAAACCTGAAGTAATAATTCAAATAATTTTATTGCTATTCAGCTTGCTGAATTGAAAACAGGCGACATTTTTTCATGTTTATTTTAAATACATTTTTTTACGGTGTAAAAATTTTAGCACCTTTTGATAAAAAGACAAAAAACGCTTCAGAGAAAAAAAGCACAAGTCATTTACAACGCACATGTCTTAGCTTATGCATGTTACTGTATTTATATGTCGAATGCGTGAGTCTGTCTGTGCCACAGATATTGTATGTACAACACAGGCTGCTTTTCATTTTCAATTTGGCTCGAAATAAATTCAAGAAAAACCAACAAAATACTTAAGATTTGAGTACAAACTCTGTAATGTTTTAATTCTTTTTTTTTATTTGTATTTATTTTTTTTGATTTTTGTTTCAATGATTTTTGGTCATCCATAATTTTTTTTATTTCATTTTTTATTTGTTGCTGCAAAATGCTTGTTCAACGCAATACATACATACGTACAGATGTAGACCAAGTGACGAACGTGCGTTAAACATTTAGCGCATGTTTCTTCATGAGCTGTACAATATAATGCATCAAGAACTTTTGAGAAAAACTCGTGATCCCACCATTACAATAAAAAAAAAAATACGAGAACAAAAAAAAAAAGAATCGAATTGAAATTGAAACAAAAAAAAAACCGAAGATCTTGAACGAGATCTGATTGTAAAAAAGTATGGATAACGATGATGATGATGATGATGGTGGTAGTGATGCTTGCTAGCTGTTGTCTGTAGTCGAGTTGGAGTTGGAGTTGCTGTTGATGATGTCTGGTGTTGGTGGTTATGGTGAGATGTCAAAGTCTTGTGCTCTTGTGTGTGACTGTGTTTTGTGACTGCAAGTGCTGTAGTTGTTTGCTTTAGAAGACATTTAACATAATGTTGTTGGTGTTGTCATCACCTTACCTAACATCAACATCAACATTCAACATCGACATCAACATCTGCAACACCAACAAGCTGTTCAACAACCACAAAAACATTATTTAACTCGTACTTGATATTGTCATTGGAGTTTGCATTGTTGTTCGTTGTTTGTTGTTGTTTATTTGTAAACCTGCCTAAGTTAAAAACCTGGCTATAACAAGTGTAAATTCTTAACTCTTTGTTTCCAAAAGATTTTTATGACATTTCGGTTCACAACTACAATAAAAAAAAAAACATTTGAATTCAAATTAAAAATCAAAAAATAAACAAAAATGGAGGGTAGGAGTGTTGTTTTGAAGCAACAAATTAATTTTGAATCGCCTGTTGTTGTTTTTTTTGTTTAAATTTCTTTTAATATAACCCGCCTTACAATTTAAAACAACAACTCTGAACCATTATTTATCACGTTTTATTACGTTCGTCTATTGTTTGCTTTTGTGTTTTTTTTATTTAAAAGCCATAAAAGATTTTTAATATGGATCACATTGTTTTCGATCTCTTGCTCTCCTCTAAATACTGTTAATTAAAGGGGAGTGATCAAATACAAAACAAAAGAAGATGAAAAAAACCCTCCAAAACGAATTTTGTTACGATTTTTTTTTGGTAGGTACATAGCTTACCAAAAACAATTAACACTTGTAATGATCATAATCATTATCAAACTGTCATTTAATTATCGTTATTCGGAAATCATGATTGTCTATAAATTTTGATTTTAGTTTCATTACTTTTTGAAATTGATTTAATTCAATTAAGCCATGCTGCGGTGTTGCTGTATTTCATTTCATTTGATTTCATTTTTATGGTAAAACGAGATTAAAATGTGACTTGAAAAAAAATTTTGGAAAAAATTCGAAAAAAAATTCACAAAAATCAAGCAGCTGTAGAAAATCAAGAAAAATATATCAATTTGTAGACACTGTATAATTAAAAGCTGTATGTTAAAATTTAACATTAAGATGTTAAATAAATATCAACATTTTGATCAAACACTCTTAACTGGCTGTAACTGAAACTACAAAAAAAAAAATTATGAATTATTTCTTATTTTTTTTAATTTTATTTTTAAATAAAACAAAACAGTTACGTTTTTTATTTTATCATTATTATCTATTAACTATGAACAACACAGCAATTTTCCAAATTTATAATTGAGTCATCAATTGATAATCTAAACATAAAAAGCAAAAAATTTGAATGTGCGTTCTACAATACAAAAGGAGTGCACGCGACAAAATTTAGTCATACACAATCTTTTCAATCTTTATGTAAATTAAAGAAAATAATGTTTAAGTTCTAGTGTATACATATGAAATTATTGTATCTTTACTGGGTTTTTGTGGTTTTGTTTTTTCAAATTATTTTCATTAAGATCTGAGCTGTTTAGTTCTTCAGTTGTATATTTATTATTGCACAAACCTCTCAATAGAGCGCTATTCTAAACAATATGCCCTAAGTGTATGCTTCGCATGGTACCACTCACTGGTAATTAGCAAGATCTGGCCAATATTTTTGTAGACACTCCTTAACATGAACACTAGAGGCAATAGTAATGAAACAGAGGCTGTTTTTATATCACATATGCACTCAATAAAAAAAAGGTGTAAAAAGGCGAATAATAATTACTCCAGTCATGGAACGGTACGCATAATGCATACATACATACACATACATACAGGGCCATTACAACCCTCCAGTCAGGATTATAACCTACTTTCTCACACCACTTATGATGTGTATGTTAATTTTATACATGTTTGGCGGGACCTACAGTTTAACGTCGACTCCGAACGACAGATTTTTGAGAAACTTTTTCTTGGCAATTTTATTTCACTCTCAGAGTTTTTGCCAGAAATCTGCTGAGAGGAGAAGTCGCCGAAAAATTTTTTTTTGTATTTGGTTTGATGTCTGGCCTGGTGTTTGAACCCTGGCTTTACGTGTAATAAGCCAACATACTACCTACTAGACTACGGCGTCTTCATACTACATATGCTTGCCATACATTTTTGTAGAACATTATGAGTTTTTTTTAACTCGGAATTTTATCACAACATTTCCTCTGGAATTACTGCTGAATCGCCCCTCATACATCATACATTTCAAAAACTGATATCGACCGAAGCTTCATAAATTGTTGCTAACGATGGCCAAAATAAAGTTAAAATCCAAAGAGATTTTGCTGTATGCTTAGATCAGCTCACTCTGCATACACCCACACATACATTATTGCCCATTATAACTATTTAATCAGGAATACGGCCTATCTTCTCACATCACCAATGTCATGTTAGCTAATTTTCATCATACCAAGTGATTACTGAAAGAACTTTTGCCTGGAAATTGTGTAGTGTTGCTGGAAGATGACAACCCTATTATCCCAGAAACTGGAAATTGTGTTGTGTTGCTTCTTGTTAATGGGATATGGCAACCCTATCATCCTAGAAACAGGAAATTGTGTAGTGTTGCTTCTGTTAATGGGAGATGGCAACCTTATTATCCTAGAAACTGCTACAGTTGAGAAATCTTGATTAATTAAATTGAAATAAAGTCCGGAAATAGTAATAAGATGGGGGCGGAACAGATAGCAAAATAGAACAGATAGAAAATAAAAAAAGACTGTTTATGTGCTGTGGCATAGTCGATCTGAGTCCTTTACTATCCTGTAAAGTTCTGCGTTTTAACTAGCACTGTGGGAAGTCACATACCAAAGCCTATTTATAACGTGTATTATGGGGGCGTGGGTCAATAACATCTGAAGGTTCGATGCCTAATAACTCTCCGAATTAGGTCAGGCCTTCCCTTTAGGTAAGACTACAATCTAAGTTTTCACACGACATATTGTGTTTAACAACGACTCCGAACGAAAGATTTGAAAAACTTTTCATGGAAATTTTATTTACTCTAAAGGCCATTATTACAACTTACCTTTAAAGTTGGGTTTAGTTAAAGGTAACTTTAGTTAAAGTGAACTTTAAAGTCAACTTTAACTTCTTTTCGTTATTACAACCTACAGATAGAATGAAATTAACTTTTTCAAAAATATGCCAATGCCGGAGCAATGTCGATAACACTGCTCAATTAAATGATGTCTGGAGACGACTGACAGATAGCTTTTGACAGAACCTATATTAACTTTACATTTAGTGACCGATAATTCAAAATATTACTGATTTGTTAACCTCTTGTCGTACTTAAGTGATGTAGAGAAGTGCGAACTTATTTCTCATCTCAACAGGAATTTTTTTGTCATAAAACTTTTTAGTCTTGAGGGACTACATAGTCAGCTTGGCATAGAAGTACTAAATGGTTTTTTTTTACTTAACAGCCTACTAATAAACTTTTCTACTAACGAATTACTTTTATGGATTGAGATCTTTACAACAGAAATATTTATTGAAATATCTTCCTAACCTCATAACATTTATGGTCTGGTTTATTGAATGCAATTTTCTACAGCATATTTCAATATTTTTAATGCATATTTTTATAGCATATTAATAATACACATATAAATTCTTGTGAATATTCTTATTGTTTTTTGTTAAAATAAAACATTTTAAAAATATTTTCCCAAAATAAAAAAATTCATATTTATTGAGTTGTTAAGAAAAAATTTTTAAAAATTTAACGCTTCTTTAATTTTATTGGTTTCACATGATTTTCAAAATATTAAAAAAAAAGAATTCATATTAAAAAAGTAAAGAATCATAAATATTTATTATTTATTTTACAATATTTTTTTTGCATATATGTATGTACGTACGGCTGGCACTTAATAATTTATATATGTATGCACGCAGTATTAGAAAAAAATATGGAAATTGTTTGTTATTATGGCGAGACAAGTATTATGCGTTCATAAAGCATTTGCAAATACAAAAAAATGATTGAATGATTGCATGAGTATGAATGAGCATATGAATGAGCATTGTGGATATATAAGGTTGGTTTCCCAGCTAGAAGCTGCATTAACACGAAACCTCAAAAGATTAGAAATCAATGCGTTGTGTTTATTAGATTTCGATCCCCTACACCAGAGATCAGCAATGAGTATTCAAAAAGATGCGAGGACTCGAATCATACTCATAATTTCTGATACTTATACGCAATCATACTTATTTTAATATCATGGAACCTCTACTCATATTCAAAGTACTCATCATACTCATACTTAACAACACGTATAATGTTGTTGATTTATACACGAAGCACAAAATAAACATGATAAGCATACACACATAACATAATTGGTTATTACAACCCCTCAGTCAGGATTACGACCTAGTTTCTCACACCACTTATGTTGTGTGTGTTAATTTTCGACATGAGTGGCGGGACCTACAGTTTAAAGTCGATTCCGAACGATAGATTTTTGAGAAACTTTTCATGACAATTTTTATTTACTCTCAGAGTTTTTGCCAGAAATTTGCTGAGAGGCTGGCTTTACGTCTAATAAGCCAACACACTACCTACTAAACTACGGCGACTTCCCATCTATCTACCCTACACCAGAGAGTATTCAAAAAGATGAGTAGAATCGAATCATACTCATAAATTTTGATACTTATACGCATTCGTACTTATTTTTATATCATGGAACCTCTACTCATATTCAAAGTTTGAAGTCCTTACTCATCATGCTCATACTTAATAACACGTATGATGTTGTTGATTTATACACGAAGCACAAAATAAGTATGATTACCATACGAACAATAAAATACTTGCTAGAAGGTTGTATGTTTGCTCTGCTTGCTGCTCTGTGTTTTTTGCTTATGTGTCTTTTTTATTTTGTTGTAAATGCAACAACAACTGCATACATACGTAATTGGTCATTACAACCCTGCAGTCAGGATTACGACCTAGTTTCTCACACCATGTGTGTTGTGTGTGTTAGTTTTATACATGAGCGCGTGGGACCCACAGTTTAAAGTCGACTCCGAATGACATATTTTTGAGAAACTTTTCATGGCAATTTTATTTACTCTCAGAGTTTTGGTCAGAAATCTGCTGAGAGAAAGTCGCCGAAGAAATACTTTTTGTATTTTGTTTTGATGTCTTGCCTTTACCTGTTCTTATAAATCAACGTTGAAGTGAGTATGAATTAATCAGAGTACATAGTTAAATTTCAATATTGTTGAGTCACTTATATTCGAAATTTAATGATGATGAGTAGGCTTATGAATCAAACATATTTCGAATGGTATGAGTTTGATGTCAAGGTTGTACTCATTGTACTCATTGCAACCTGTACTTATAAATCAGCGTTGTAGTAAGTATGAATGATTTAGACTACATAGTTTAATTTCAATATTGTTGACTCACTTATATGCAAAATTTAATGAGTGCTTATGAGTAGCGAAAAAATGATTCATTGCTGATCTCTGCCCTAAACCAGCGGTCCAAACACAATACATGATACCACTGCCTATGTATTGTAGCCTCTTAAACAGCCGTTTACTGTCTGCCCAGAAAAAATATCATTTCATTTCATGTGTTGTTGTTTGTCTATGTTGTGATTAACATGTGAATTTGGCCAAAACAGTTTGTTTAAGCCACTAAACTGTAAAGTGTTTAATGTTTGATTACTATTTTGAAAAATATTTTGAAATTTGTTTTGTTTTTTATGTTTTTCTTTTGCAAAAATTTAAACACAAATTGTTGTAGTTGTAGTTGATTTTGTCCAGTTACGGTTTTAAAAAATCGATATTTAAGCTGGTGTATCTCTGTTGTATTTTTATTTAAATTTTTTGTTGTTGTTGTTGTCCGAGCAATAATTATGAAAATTGCCTATAAAAACGATTAGAATTTTAGTTTTATTTGTTTTAAAATATTTTGTTAAAATTATAATGAATTCGTTTTTTTAAAACAAACATAATAATTATGATTAATGATGCGATACCAAAAAAAAAAAACTAGTGATTTCGAGATTTATTGGTTTTACAACATATGTTAACCCTTAATTTGTTACCCTAGGCTAAATAGGCACAGGCATCATCAGTAATAATATTACTGTTATTGGCTATCAATTGTATTAAATGTGGTATGCCTTAATGGCTTAAATAATTTTGTTTATTTAGAAAGTGAAGTCTTATGGTAAGAGACTAAATTTTGAGCTCGAAGACACTTTTAAATGTTTCCGGCTGTCAATCTTTGTTTAATTATTTGATTCAGGTGTCTGCACTCACTAAAGCTAGCACAGATATTATTTATTTCCTTACTTATTTACAACATTTTAGTTAGGATTTCTCACATCATTAGTCGGCTGACAAGAAAAAGAAATAAAACTGTCACTCAAAGCTACTCAAATCAGTCAGTCGTAGTTGATGTTAAAATGGGACCTAACTAGGCAGATACACGAGCCTTTTAGCATTTTGTATTTGTATGGTATTCATAATGAAGATGTTGTAGTCTTGTAGGTAGTGTCAGACGTCTCCATCCAAACGAAAATATGAAAAAAGTATTTCTTCGGCAACTTCCTCTCAGCAGATTTCTGGCAAAAACTCTGAGAGTAAATAAAAAATTGCCAAATAAAGTTTCTCCAAAAATCTGTCGTTCGGAATCGACAGTCCCGTCACTCATGAAAAAATTAGCTGCCTTCCAAAATGTATCACTACAAAGTCTGTATGCAGTTCTACTATTGCATATAAAATATGTAGATATGCAAAGTAACCAAACAATGCATCAACTATAAATCCGAAGCCTGATTGCTTTTTGACTGCGTTAAAAGTAGACATTGATGACGTTTTGAAATAGAATACATTGTATATATTTTGTACAGCGGCATTATGAAACACGATACTTTGTTCAAACACAAAGTAACAAACATTTTGCAAGGCAGCCATTATCACCTACAACATGGATGGTAGGATAGGCTAGGTTGTAATCCTGACTAAAGTATTGTAATCGCCTATTTAATTAAGTAGGTAAGTAAATACTTCCAATCTACATTGATTTTGTCTTTTGAATATTAATTCTAAGACCCTTGCTTTAAAAGCTTTCAAACAGTCCTCTGCAGTTTCGTATATATTTCACTATATTCTGCTTGGGGTACATTATGTTTGTTTTGAGCTTCGCTGCACCTTAGAAGTAGGAACAGAAAAGTGGAGAGTGTACAGTTTTGCTTTACCCCAAAGATAGTCGTAAAAGTTAGCCAGCAAACATTAATTAAACATAACTCGCCTGAGCATTTCTGCATAGTTGACGAATAAGGAGTATAATACTATGTTTAGATATGCACTTTTATTGAGTCAATATTCAATTTATTGAGTACAATATTTTAAGTGTTCAGACATGATAATATACACAGTTGAGCTGCTTATTCAATATTCATTTGACAGCTGGTAAACAAAACATTTATTTATTTTGTTTTTGTTTTTTTGTTTGTCGTTGTTGACATTTGAGTTGTCAAATATCAACAGAAAGTGTTCGTATAATTGTAATATGCGCACTGATCATTACTTATGCATTTTAAGTTTTACTCAATATTATAACAATTTGCATATTTATTACGCAATAATTAATTGAAACTTTATATGAAATATTGGGCTCAATAATGGCATTTATTGCGATTTACGCAATAAAGATGGATATATGAACACCGTATAATGCCATCAGTTTGCTATTGATTGCTACTTAATAATGCGTAGAACATTTTTATACAGTGAGAGTCAAAAGAAACTGTACACTAAGGATAAAATTCTTACAATCAACAAACTCAACTTTTACCACTTAAGGAGAGTGCCGGAAAAAATTTGAAAATATTTCGAAATTTTTTAAAATTTTTTTTGATTTCAATTTTAAAATAACGGTAATTTATTAATGTATATTTAATTTTTAATGTACAGTTTCTTTTGATGCTCACTGTATGTGATTAACGCATGAAAACCGAGAGCGGAAACTGGCTTATTCGTGGCGAAAGATAAAATTCAGCGCTGATCATAGAGTAGCCATCAACTCGGCTATGGAATTTAAAATATCTTCATAGCAATTGTAAGGCAACTACCGCTTTACAAATATTAGGCATCCATGCATCGTCAACCACACTTTTCGCACAACAAGAATAGGCGTGTGGGCTAGTAAAATCGATAAAATTGCAAAACAGAATTTTTAAAACAGAAATTAAAAACATACAATTTTAAAAACATTTTAATTTAAAAACTAATACGTAATCTATGTCATTAATTTGTTTAGTAACCACATAAGAACATATGTTTTATGTTTTTTTTTTTTTTTTTTTTTATTTTCATTTAACTTGAAATATTCCCACAAATGGCAATAATGTGTCCCCCCCACTACAACTTATCTTTATTGAAAGTAAAAATACGACAAGTAATGCAACCAACCACTAGAATTTAGTGATAATAAAACCATAAAAAAAATTAGGTTCTGACCACAAATTTTCTAGTGCAAGTAAATTTTGTATTTGTTTTTATTTTATTATCATTATGCTCTAAATATTTAGTAATACTAGTGTAAAATAAAATAATTTAATTTTTTTAAAAATTTAATCTGTATTGTAAATAAACGCTAAGAGGGTGTAAAATGAATTTAATCGTGAAATGAATTTTTTTTTTATTCGAATTTTCGCAATGAATGAATGAATGAAACAATACGCTGATAACAGATTTCTTTTGAATCAAAGTGATTAGGAAATATTATTTATTATGAGGTATTATACTAAGAAAAAAAATTAAAATTTAGAAATATATGTGATGAGGAGTGAGCACAAAAAAATTTTGGTCATGTAGTTCTCCTGAGAAAAACTCATTACGTCCTTAAACGAACAGATGCAAGAAAAAAATAGGTCTTCGTCTTTGCTTAGGTTTAAAGAAGACGTCCCACCTAGGCCAGCATTTACGCTCATTGTGATACACAGTGATTCCTCCTTAGTATTTAAGCAAAATTTTTTAAATAATTAGAAAGTCTATACTTTTAAAGTTAATAACATTTCTATTGTACATTACTCCCTTATCTATTTCGAATTTTAAAAGAATTGTGTCTTAAAACAAAATACATTTACAAAAATATATAAAGAGGGGTGAGCACAAAAAAATTTTGGTCATATATTTTTTTTAGAAAAAGTGTTTCGATCTTTAATGGTGACTACGAACGACAGACTTGAGAAACTTTTCAATGCAATTTTGTTTTACTCTTAGAATTTTTACCAGAAGACTGATGCGAGTAAGTCGCATCTTTTCATATTTCGTTCTGTTCGAGGTGTAATAAGCCAATACACTATCTACTAGACTATATTGGAAGGACAATACTTAACTCAACAATGAATCGTTTTTTCGCTACTCATAAGCACTCATGAAATTTTGAATATAAATGAGTTAACAATAATGAAATTTAACTATGAACTCCGATTCATTCGTACTTACTTCAACGTTGATTTATAAGTACAGGTTGCAATGAGTATGCGCCCAACGTTGACATCAAACTCATACCATTCGAAATATGTTTGATTCTTAAGTACATAGTAATTTAGATTCATAACTTCAGAAAAATACTCTTATAATACTTACAAATTATTCAAGTCAGTCTTAGTTGTTGTTGCATTTCCAACAAAAGAAAAAGAAACACATAAGAAAAAAAGACCGAACAGCAAGCAGAGCAAATACACAACCTTCTAGTGAGTATTTTGGGTGTTCGTACGCTATTCATACTTATTTTGTGCTGCGTGTATATGTTGAGTAATGGAGACTCGAAATCAACAGCAACATCATACGTGTGGTTAAGTATGAGTATGATGGAGAACTTCAAACTTTGAATATGAGAGGTTCCATGATATTAAAATAAGTATGAATGCGTATAAGTATCAGTAATTATGACTATGATTAGATTCTACTCATATTTTTGAATACTCATTGCTGATCTCTGACTAGGAAATCTACACTTTTAAGGTTAATAATTTTTCTATTAAAAAAGCACAAGAGTCGTAATTCCCTTATCTATTTTGAAATTAAAAAAAAAATTGTTTTAAAATAAAAACAATTTAATTGTGTTCTATAATGACTCTACTGTTTTGCTTTAAATAGCCAAAACAATTACCCGTTAACGTCATATCTTGCTGACGTTATTAACTTTATCAAGTGGGGCCCTGTAACACACATAAATCTAAGGTACTTTAGAATTGCTTTTTGAAAGAAAAAAAAACACCAGCAAGCGATAAATAATTTTGTTTTTGTTCATCGAAATAAAAATTTATAATCGTAATAATGATTATTAAGTTCATTTAAATAAAATAAAAAACAAAAACAAGAAACGTTTCTTGTGCATTTAAATGACCACCCACTGCAAACTGATTAGATTACAAGACACAATTTGATTAAAACAAAAGGCCCCCTTAGTATTAAAAAATACTCGTATAGAGACGTGCGGTATTTGATTATTTTGTTATTGTTTCTGGTCACTCTTATCAGTAAATGATTTTCATTTTTTTGTTTGTTTTTATACATACACATACGTATTTACGTCACTTTATTAAAGCAATTAAGAGACTAATAATTAATGAATAACAACAACAACAGGAATTATATCTTATAAACAAAAAAAAAAAAATCAATAATTTTTGAACGAAAATAATATGAAACAAAATGATGGCTTTTTTTCTGTCAAAACTTAAACCCCGTTTATGATACTCTCTCTCTCTCTCCTCTACCTTATCAAAATTCCCGATAGAATGCACTTGTTTTTTTTCAATTTATTTTTATTTTCTTTTTTAAGATATAAAACGCTTAGTAGGGGGTGTATGTTCGAATGTTATTGGACTCTTTATCAATTAAAATTTTAAAAATATTTATCGGCCATAAAAATAGTTTTTTTTATGATTTATGGAGCTCGAAATTATTGTGTTTTAATAGGTTTTCCCCATAATTTGATGTTGAAATTTTAATCAGTTTCATGTGCTTCTACGTCCATTGAAAAAGTAATCATTCAAGCAAATAATTTTGAAAAATAGTCAGGTAGATTCAAATCGGTTACAACTTCCTACCAACTAGTAAACATCCTTACCAGAGATCAGCAATAAATCGTACTTTCGCTACTCATAAGCACTCATAAAATTTTGGATATAAATAAGTCAACAATATTGAAATTTATTGAAACTACTTTGATTCATTCGTACTCTCTACAACTTTGATTTATAAATACAGGTTGCAATGAGTATGCGTTCAACGTTGACGTCAAACTCATACCACTCGAAATATGTTTGATTCATAAGCCTACTCATTGAGATTCATACATACATACATAATTAGTCATTACAATCCTTCAGTCAGGATTACGACCTAGTTTCTCACACCACTTATGTTATGTGTGTTAATTTTATACATGAGTGGCGGCACCTACAGTTTAAAGTCGCCTCCGAACGACAGATTTTTGAGAAACTTTTCACGGCAATATCTTATTTACTCTCAGAGTGTTTGTCAGAAATCTGCTGAGAGGAGAAGTCGCCGAAGAAATACTTTTTGTATTTTGTTTCGATGTCTGCCCGGGGGTCGAACCCTGGCTTTACACACTACCTACTAGACTACGGCGACTTCCGTAAGATTCATAACTTTAGAAAAATACTGTTACGCAAATGGAAACGACCTAATATTATTTAACATTACTAATAAACAAAAGCTACACACACAAATATAACGAACTTGGGTGCATATACCAACTACAACATGAAAGGAAAGGAGAACGACAAGTATGAAAGCAAGCAACAACAAACAACGTAAGCAAAATACAAAAACAACAATGTGGTTGCGATGTAACACTCAAGAGAGCAAGGACAGGAACACTCTACTTCCAACACCTTCATTAAACTGAATACGCGCGCATATAAAAGCATAAGACGGGGCGAACAACCAGTCGGTAAGAGTTCGGTCAGCCTTGTGTGAAGTTGCGTGTGAACAAAACAAGTTGTGGTTTGAAGATTGCCATTGTAAAGATCTAGCGAATAGTTGTGTTATAAGAATGACGAATTAACAGATTATTGTTGTAGTTATTGTTATGTACGTGGTACAAGTTCGAACAGTGGTACATAAGATAGTGCGGACAATAAAGAGTTTAACTGAAATTAAACACGTATTTGTTTTACTTTGTTTGCAATTAACGAACTCATATTTAAACGTTTTTAAAAAGGTAAGAACGTAAAAATACTTATAAATGATTCGACTAGAGCAGCAAGCAAAGCAAACACTCAACCTTCTAGTGAGGATTACAGTGTTCGTACGCGATTCATAATTATGTTGTGCTTCGTGTATATATTGAGTTATGTAGAGTCGAAATCAATAACATCATACGTGTTGTTAAGTATGAATACGATGAATACTTCAAACTTTGAATATAAGTAGAGATTCCATGATATTAAAACAAGTATGAATGAAGTCGCCGCAGTCTAGTAGGTAGTGTGTTGGGTTATTAGACCTAAAGTCAGGGTTCGAGCCCCAGGCTAGACATCAAAACAAAATACAAAAATTATTTCTACGGCAACTTCATCTCAGCAGATTTTTGGCAAAAACTCTGAGAGTAAATAAAATCGCCATGAAAAGTTTTCTCAAAAATCTGTCGTTCAAAATCAACTTTAAACAGTAGGTCCCACCACACATGTACAAAATTAACACACACAACATAAGTGGTGTAAGAAACTAGGTCGTAATACTGGCTGAAGGGTTGTAGTGACCAATTATGTATGTATGTTTTATTTATGTATGTAAAAATAAGTAAAATCGTAAAAAGTTGTATAGTTTTGTATGTGACCCGATTATTTCATGCACCACTGTTTGTATAAAAAAGTGTTTCTTTTTTAACAGTGGCTTTGAAAGATTTCCGAATTTTCTGCATTCCTGTATTAATTTTTATTGGAATTGCCGTTTACCGTTTTGCAACTGTTTTACGTTACATACATGCCTTTAAGAACATTTTCTTTCATATTTTTTTTGGCTTTCACAAAATAACAGAGAAGAAAGGAACTTAAAATGAAATGAATCATAAAAGCGCTTAAATATTTAAAATATTTTAAATTGTAGAGAAAAATCATGACGAATTATTTATTCAACGGTTCCTTTACTAAATACTTGACTAATAAGTTTTTAGCCATTAAAATGGGCTTTGTTTTCTTTTATTGTTTTTGTTTCTACTTCAACTTCAAAAACAAAAAAAACCGATGCACTTGTCTCAGTTTTAATGGATTTTCATTTAAAGTTATCGTTATTAATGTTGTTGTAGTTGTTGTTGTAACAGCTTTAAAATATCTTTCAACTTAAAATTTAACACCCATCAACAACTGCAACAAAAAAAAAATCGAAAGAAATGCATCTTCAAAGTCCAAAAAGCATTCGTTCGCTTGAGTTTAAATATCTATGATGGCCCACAATGGCCACAATGGCCATAATGATGATGACGATAATGATTGTCTGTAATTTTCATGTCGTTTTATTTATTTTCAATATTTAAATATTGATTTTGACTTTGCTCCGCAAACAAATTCAGTTCTTTTTTCCTCTTCCATTTTCAATTTTTCTTTTCGGTTTTTAAACAGAAAGGCAAAGAAACATATTTTTTTTTGCTTAATAAATAAGAAGAAGAAAAAGGTTAATATGCTTGTCAACATATTTCAAAAAAAAACAAAACAGAAAATAGAGATGATGAAGATTTTTGTTTTTTAACCTGTATTTGTATTTACTAGTTTACATAAATATACACTCAGAGAAAAATTATGGTAAAAAAGTGGTTGGCAATATCAAGCAGCTGGAAAAATTTTAATGATGCCAGACGTGAAAGTAAAAACATTTTGAACATAGTGTTGTTGTGTTGCATAGTCGTTATAGTCTAGTAATGAAAAACGAGTTCCCTTGTTCTCCCGTTGTCCACTAGTGGATACAGCAATTTTGAAATTCGCCAATCAGGTATGTCGAGCCCTTCGTTAATTTACACAATAATTGTGAGACTATTCAAATGGAAAAAAGATAGGAATTAATGGTTAGCAAGGTTGCAAACCACTACACCAAATACTCTAAGGGCCATTATTACAACTTGCCGTTAAACTTGGGTTTAGTTAAAGGTAACTTTAGCTAAAGTGAACTTTAACGTTACCTTTAACTTGTTTTCGTTATTATAACCTACAGATAAAATAAAGTCAACTTCTTCAAAAATATGGCAGTGCTGGAGCAATATCGATAAAACTGCTTAATTAAACAAGTTTTTTTTAAACGCAGTGGCAACGAAGGGCCTCTTTTTTGTTGTATATGCTCATTTTGTTTATATTTGAAGTTGCCATATTTAAAAAAATATATATAGTAAACAAACATAAACTTAACTTTAAAAGTTTAAGGTAGGATGATCCTCCCTTTAGCTTAACGATCACTTCTATCTTATTTGGTGCTCATAATAATGAAAAACAATTTATCTGCCCGTTAAAATTCTGCCTTTATTTAACGGCAAGTTTTAATAACGGCACTAAGGGCATTGTTTCTAGGCAACAATAGATGTTGGTCCCATTATCCTAGGACCTGCTACATCAGACCAATTATCTGCTTAACTGGAATAACAAAAGATTAATGAAACGAAAACAAGACAGAAAATGCTTTGTGGAAGCCATGTCCTTTCGAGAGGAGAGCAATGGGAAAAAAATATAGGCTGAAATAGCATTCAGTGTTAATCCAGTATCAGAGTATATTGATGGATAGAAATTTACTGATTTTTATTGAAAGTTAAGTGGCCATAAGATCCTTAAAGAGTGTGCATAGTGCGCCTAAGATTATTCAAATAATGGCGATTTTCTCTGAGGAATATATCGACACCTTCAACAGCCCGATTTTTGTGGTTTGGTTACTTGATAACATAGCAGCGACACTTGCTAAGATTGGTGCAGCAATTATTTCGAAGAAATTCCTCTATACGTTAACAAACAAATGCTCCCACACAGATCTTGCTCTTTTGCCCGGATAAAACGGAAAAATTAACCCACTTGTGTAGACACCAGGCAAATCTGGATCGGCATGGATATACGCGGATGAAGATTTACAGTTAAAAATTATATAAAGAATCGAAAAAAATTTCAAAACTAAAGTAAAAGGATGTATTTTTCAGGCTAAGTAAGGCTAACAGTTGGAACGTGTTAGTAAGACGTTAGTTTACATGAAATTGACTCGACAATAACATGGGACTTCCTGGGCAAGATTAACTAAAACTATTAGATTCAGATCTAGTGAGAGTTCACCGCAGTATAGTTGGTATAGTCTAGTAGCTAATATAGATGGCATATAGTAGACATATTAGACGTGGGGCAGCTGTTCAAACCCCATATCAGATACCTTCAAATAAACAAAATATAAAAAAGATTGCTTAGGCGACTTCTTCTCAGCAGATTTCGGGTAACAAGCTTCTCAAGAATCTGAGTCGACTTTAAACTGTAGGTCTAGGCACTTATGAATGAAATTAGCACACATAACATAAATGGTGTGCGAAACATAACATAATTCTGACTGAAGAGTTGTAATGCAATGTAACTCATGGCTGCGAATTAAATTTTTTTAAAGTAGATGGTGTAGGTATTCCAAATGTCCCTCGTGTGCTTGAAAACTATTTTTTTTGAAAACCAAACTTAGCTTTTTCTTCTGATTTGTTGTTTTGGACGATTAAACCCCTTGTGACACATATAGTTTTATAGAACGATTTTCTTTCTACGCTTTCAAGTGTTTAAAAACAAAAAAAAATTCTTTTGATTTTTATTATAATTTAAAGCTGCTTTTAAAAATCGAAAAATATTATTTAAAGTTCTTTTTCTTTTTTCTTCTCTATTTTTTATAAGTAGCAAATAAATTAAAAATCCTTTTGTATAAAATGTCACGAGAGAAAGACAAAAAAAAAACCGAAATTTAAGTCTGATCAGTGTTTTTGTTTTGTTGTTACAATATCGGTTTCATTGTTTATATGTTTTTGATGTTTTATTTGATATTTTAATTCCCATTTATCAGGGGTATTATTATTGCCAGCTATGTATACATGAATGGCTATGAATGAATATGTTTTTCTGAAATCTATTGTTTATGCTGCTGGGCTGCTCTACCAACCAATCGTGTTAACTTTACTACTCAACACTTTTGTAAGATGAAAAATATTCAGAAAAAAAAACTGAATACTTTTTTTTAACAAATTTACAGGCATTGTTCAAAATTTATGAGCTCAATTGTTTAATATTTGTAAAGATTTAAACAAAAAACCAGCACTTTTCGTTAACCTATCAAACGGTATTTCTTATGTTAATTTCAAATCATTTTTTTCTTCTTCCATTTTTTTCGTTTTGTTTTCTTCTAATTTTTTCAAATTGTAATGAAAACTTCAAAAAAAAAAAGAATCGAATTTAAGCTTTAAAAAATCGCTTTTTTTACTCTACAGTTTTACCTGGAACTTTTGACAAAAAAAACTTAATTTTTTTTTAAACAAAATCTTTTTAAAATAAATGTTAACACCTGTTATTAAGCTACGTTACATATTTATTAAAAATCTTGCATATTTATCTTGATTTTAAAATATTTCAGAAATTTCAAAAAAAAATTGTTGAATTTTTTTTCAATTTTTTCTGTTAGAAAATCTCTTTAAAACACCGTCTTAAATATCAAAATATTTTGCTGTTAATAAATTAAGTCCATAAAGATTAATATCGTTCGTATAAGAAATAGAAAATAAAATCTCCAATACAAATTGGTTAATAATGCCAGTTTAATAACATTATTTTGAAATTGATGTTTAAACAATTAACTGTTTCGTTAGAATTTCAAAAACGAAAAATAAATCATTAAATATGTACTCAAGTTTCAAAAAAGAAAAGAGAAACCTAACATTAAAAATTAAAGTGATCGTAAATAATTAATTATAATGCCATTTAAATAAAATAAAAAAAATTGTGTTGAAAAGTAGAAAACAAAAGGAAATAAAATTCTAATCAAATATACACCAGAAATCAGCAATTAATCGTTTTTTCGCTACTCATAACCACTCATGAAATTTTGAATATAAGTGACTCCACAATATTGAAATTTAGCTATGTACTCTGTTTCATTCGTACTCACCACACAACGTTGATTTATAAAGATGCAGGTTGCAATGAGTATGCGTACAACATTGACATCGAACTCATACCATTCGAAATATGTTTGATTCATATGCCTACTCTTTCAGATTCATAACTTTAGAAAAATACTTATAATACTTAGAAAGATTCGACTGACTCGAACCATTCATCAAAATTTACATTCTTTGTTGTTGTTGCATTAAATAATAATACAGAGCAGCAAGCAGAGCAAACACACAACCTTCCAGTAAGTATTTTAGTGTTCGTACGCGAATCATATTTATTTTATCATTCTTGTAAATGTTGCGTTATGGAGAGTCTAAATCAACAACAGCATCATACGTGTTGTTAAGTATGAATATGATGAGTACTTCAAACTTTGAATATGAGTAGAGGTTCCATGATATTAAAATAAGTATGAATGTGTATAAGTATCAGAAATTATGAGAATTATGAAATACTAATATCAGAACCCTTATTAAATATACCACGTCCAAATTCTTTTAGCCATCGGTATAAACTTTCGGATCTTCAGATCAGAAGCACCATCTAATCAAATCTTCTATTCAGAAAATTGTAATGAATAATATAATCCACGTCTTCCTAGAATAGTAGCATGTTCATAGTACAATTTAGATTAGGTATTCACAGAATAGTGCCACCTTCTCAACCCTCTGCTTCATTAGAAGTTTAGATGGTAGCCAATTGTGTATAGCAAATAATGCGATAGTCGGAGAGGTACATTTCAAGTAGTGGGCGGTGGCACTGCTAGTGGTGTTTGCATACCGTCTTACAAATTTGTACCCTATAAGCCAAGATTAGTTCGACGGCCCTATACATTTGGCCTAAACTAAAGACCTTTTAAAATCTATTTAGAAAATATTGTTTCAGAAGTTTTATCTCTTCCTCCTAGTTTCGATCAATACTCAATGGTGTCACTAGAATATCTTTCACTTCAAATCATTGAATCCAATATTATTTTTAAATTTCTTTCCCTTTTTGCTCTTCAAGTGCTGTAAGAAGGAAAGTCTAACGTTTTCAGTGTAGTTCGGTTCTGACAAATACAATATTTAAGCACTTTTGCCATGAGATAATCTAGAATTTTTAATTAAATTGCATACAAGGCAGACAATAAAACATTAAATATTTTAAAGGACGACTTCTTGACTTTCTCAGAATTGTGGCTCATATGGTGGATAATAAAATCTAATTTTCATTTGATTGCCTTGGTCCGTTTCTTAAATGTCTAGAATACAGAATACATGTCTTCAAATTATTTAATTTAATGAATTTAATGAAAACATTTAAATTAATTTTTTTATGATTTTATTTTTTTTTATTATTTTCATTTCTATTTTCCCAAAACAATCAAAACTCGTAAAATACTGAACTTCATTGTGATTTAAAAAAAAAAATACACAAAAAATCCTACAAATGAAGTTAAGCCTTCGAAGTCGAAGTCGTAGTGGCAGTCAACCTGTTGAATGTTGATTCTGTGTTTTTTTTCGTATGCCATGTTGACAGTTTTATAAGTCTTTATGTGTTTAAATGGAATGGAAATAAAGGCCCCATATTTAACGACAATCATCATCCTTTTTTCGTTCTGCTGCTTGCTGTCTTTTTTTGCTTTTTTTGTACTCAGTTTCAGTTTCATTTTCATTTTCGATTTTATTTGTCTTTGCCTTGTACCCCCGGTTGTCATTGCATTTAAGCTGCTGATTGCCACTGCGGCATATTTCTAAAGGATTTTTTTGTATGTTTGTTTATTTGTTGTTGTTGTTGTTGTTCTCCCTTTTATTATTATCATTCTTGTGTTGGAAAAGAAAAAAATCCATTCAGGGAATTTTTAAGATCAATTTTTTGCTGTAAAACTAAACGCCTTCGCCTAAAAGCCATGATGTCTCTTAAGGCTGAAGGAGAAGTTAAAAGACCGAGCAAATAAAATTCATTTTGAAAGAAATATTTTAATCGCTGTTCTCTGTTCAAGTATTTATTAAGAAGGATTATAAGCTTGAATAGCAAAATTCTCACAATAATTTAAAATATTTTTCTTGCAGAATCATTAAAATTGGGGATTAAAAAAAAGGAAGAAAAAAATTATTCAAACTAAAGTAGAGAGGATATATGTATGCATGCATATATGATTCAACACTGTAGACTTTAATCAGTCTAACTGGCTTCTCAATATTGTATAAGGAATAGTAAAAAGTGGTCACCGTAGTATAGTGTAATGGCTTAGTAGATGAGAAGTGTAAGTTTAAGGGCCTGTTTCTGTAAGACGTATAGCTTCAGACGAACATCTGCTATTACAGCAATCTTTATGGGAGAAATTTCTGTAAACGACGCCAGAAAAGAAGTCAACAACCTCTATCTGTTCTTGTTACAATCTGGGTATAGAAAAACTCTCAATTTTATTTGTGTTTTCCATACAAATAGACATTCGTCTCAAACCATTCGTCTACAGGAACCGGGACCCAAATCTCCGCTCTGACATCTTGAAGAAAACTTATATGAAAAAGAGTTTTTACGATCCCCTCTTAACAGTCTTCTGGCAAAAGTTCTGAGAGGAATTAGTTAACTACTGAGAGCACCTCAAATCTTTTATTCGCTGCCAGATCTAACCTGTATGTCCTTCAAATCATGAGTACAATTAATCATGCCAATTTCTTCTTGTTTTCGTAGCAACAATTTCGAAATTAAGCGTGACTTAATTACTGCTTCGATTATCAGGAAGCTGAACGTTGCACAGAAAGCCATGTGATACCTCCTTGATAACGTTTGGAAGCAAAGAAATTTCAATACATGGCCCTCATGACACTTTACGCAAACGCCTCATACGTTGTATATCCATCGGCAAATCGTTTATGAATCTAAACAAAACCCACCCATTTCTGAAGCAGATGGACAATAACATGCATACATACATAATTGGCCATTACAAACCTTCAGTCAGGTTTGCGGCCTAGCTTCTCACACCACTCATGTTGTTTGTGTTAATTTTATACATGAGCTCGTGGGACCTACAGTTTAAAGTCGACTACGAACGACAAATTTTTTAAACACTGTTCATGACAATTTCTTATTTACTCCTAGACATTTCGCCAGAAATCTGCTGAGAGGTAGCCGCCGTAGAAATATTTTCATATTTTCGTTTTGATATCTGACCTGGGGTTTGAACCGTGGCCTTGCGTCTAATAAGCCAACACACTACCTACAAGACTACGGCGACTCCCTCACAATACTTTATGCAAACGCCTAATAGAATGTGTATCCATCGGCAAATGGTTTATGAATCTGAACAAAACCGATCCATTTATGAAGCAGACGGACAATGGCAACTACTCTTACTACAACAACATCTAATATAACAGTTGCATTTGAGACATATGGTGGCCAATCAGAATCAATGAGCTGAACAATTTTGGTTGTGGCTTAGGGTGATGGATAGGTCTTCATTTACATCGTCATCATTACTTCAACAAGGAAGCAGTTTTGTTAACTGCCTGGGTATATATTCTTTTAAACGAGAACTAGCCGAACTTATGCTCGTGCAGAC
This sequence comes from Sarcophaga subvicina, assembly GCA_936449025.2. NCBI lineage: Eukaryota > Metazoa > Arthropoda > Insecta > Diptera > Sarcophagidae > Sarcophaga > Sarcophaga subvicina. The sequence goes on along the minus strand of OW388083.2, from coordinate 106,158,826 downwards.
CTGAAAACTTCTTTACATACTCAACAGGTCATTACAACTCTTTAGCCAGGACTAGAACCTAGCTTCTCACCACGTTAATTTTATACACGAGCAGCTGGACTTACAGTTTATAGTCGACACCGAACGATATATTTTTGAGAAACTTTTTTGTGGGAATGTTATTTTACTTTTAGAGTTTTTGACAGAATACTGCTGAGGGAAATTCGCCTAAGGGCTAGGCAAGCTAGAGCTTAAACCATGTATTCTCGTCTAATAAGTCAACACACCACCTACAAGACTTGGCGACTCAGAAGCTCGATAAGGAGGCGAGACAGAAGTTGCATCACGGACTCTCGACCAATAAGCCAACACACTACTGCCTACTATACTACTCCGACTTCAGTAGACCTCAAAAGCTCGATATAAATCGAAAGAAGTGATAGGAGATATGAAAAATAATAACTTTCGGCAGAAGCTTGTCTCACATGAGCAAAAGCAATAGGGACTTTGAAAGGCAGAACGTTTATCTCACAATATCGTTGAATGAATTGATTCCGTTGATTGGAAAGTAGAGCCAACCGATCACCAAAAGAGCTATCATTGTCTAACAAACACACTCTAAATTTTGTGAAAATTAAATAAAATTTTTTTTCTAAAAAATTAAAAAATATTCAAAATTTTTTTTCAAAAAAATTCTAAAAAAATTATAAATATTTTATTAATTCGATTTTAAATATTTTCCAATACAGAAAACTTCTGCTCCCTCTCTTCCTCTAAATTTTTGGAATTTTTTTAGAAAATTTTTTTTTTTCGTTCATACAAAAAACCTGAAAACACCTGTCAAACTGGACAAAAATCCCCTAAAAACAGTTTTTTTTTTCTTAAAGTAAAACAATAATAACAACAAAAACAATAATAAAAGAAATAAAAATAACAAAAACAACAGCAGCTCCATAAATATCATCATGATCATCATCATCATTTAAGTCTCAACATCAAACGCATATAAAAACGCCATAAAAAAGAACATTTCAAAACAGATCTCGATGAAAGGCATATACATACATACATGCATACATATGGGCTTAGAGACAGACCGATTGACCGACAGACGTTTGGACTACACAATCAAAAATTGTAGAAATGCTCGTACATGCAATGCGGCAGCATCTTTTCAAAATATACCGCCGACGCCGCCAACATAAGCTGTAACTCTCGGTATACGGTGGATTTGTTAAAATACTCGTGTACGTCAAAGGTAATACCTTAAAACAAAAAAAAAAATGATTCATTTTGCTTTTGTTGTTATTGTTGTTGCATGCAACAGGGTTTAAAACGAGTTACTTTGTAGAGATGACCACTTAAACGTCACCGAGTGAATGACATAAAGTACAATCGAAAAGCGATAACAAAACCATAATAAAAACAATAACAACAACAACAACAACAATAATAACAAACCTGGCCGAAACACCAACAAACACATTCCCACCAAACAAAAACCGAAAAAACACAGAAAAAAATGTCAGTCATGTTGAAGTCAGAGAAAGAAAACAACAACAAAGATTCAGTTTTAAGAACAACAAAATCAACAAAGAAAAGTTAGAAGTCAGCTGAAAAAAAAATGAAAACGACCCTCGCATGCAAGTGATATAAAATTTGTTTTCCAGAAAAAAAAAAAATAAAAAAAAAATATCAATTGCATGTCATGGTAATGATTAAAACCAAAGGAAAATAACCGTAATTGCCGTTAATAAACGGTATTAATTTGTTAATAAAATACGGTTGTTATCACTCTCCTCACTATGCATGTGTGATTGTTTAACAATTTCACGCTGCCAAACAGGAAATTAAGAGATAATTTCGGCATTTTATTTGAAATTTTTTTCTTTTTTTGGAGAAACGGATATGATTTTGCTGTTTTCATATGAAATTCTTAAGGCAGAACACAATTCAGCTCAGCTGAATTGGTACCAGAAGGGATTCAGCCAAGTAAATATGAATTTTTACTGAAGTAAGTCAAGTTTAGGCATTGAAACTAATAATTCAGCTGAGGAGAATAAAGTTTTTTGTAGATTTTAAAGTCAAACTATTTTGCTTTTATTATTGGAAGGTGGGGTCGAAGCATTACATGAAATATTTCGGTACTATAGCGCAGTTTAGGACCGCTTGGAGTATATCGCATGTTCGTCTCTTGCTGCATAAAACTGTTTATAGAGACTGGAGACTGTTAACGGTCGTGCAGTCCACGCACAGTTCGCACACCACAAGGCATCAAATCAATGTTAAATCAAGAATTCAACTCCGTGAAGATTTTGTGGACAAATGTCTCATTAAACTCCAACGACTTCAGACTTGAGGCTTTCAAACACCATAATGGACATATCGTTAGTGTAGGATACGTTATCTATCCTTTCTTGTTAAGCAAACTTCGCAAAATCTGTTGCATTGCCAAAGCATAAGCTCGGGTATCCCTCCGAAAACACACATACATATATACATACATAATTGGTTATTACAACCCTTCAGTCAGGATTATGGACCTAGTTTTTCACACCATTCATGCTGAGTGTGTTAATTTTATACATGAGTGGCGGTACCTACAGATTTTTGAGAAACTTTTCATGGAAATTTTATTTGCTCTTAGAGTTTTTGCCCGAAATCTGCTGAGAGGGGTTTGAACCGTGCCCTTACGTATAATAAGCCAGTACACTACTTACTAAACTACGGCGACTTCCGAAAGCACACGTAATAGCATATATTTCCAGATTCATTTCTTTTGAAGTCCAGCTATTTATAAACCGCTACTAAAGCATAATTACTTTTCTGTAGAGCCATTCTTGGTGTGAGAGTCCATTTAACACCCATGGCACTCCTGCATATGGACCAACATCTGTGGATGCAATTTCTATCCAGGGCAGCAACCATTCCATTTGATTACCTACTTAGTTAATCGGTCATTACAATCCTTTAGTCAGGACTACAACCTAGCTTTTTACATCAATCAATTGGAGTGTGGTAATTTTATCTATGAGTGGTTGAACCTATTATTTAAAGACGGCCCCGGAAATAGATATATTGAGAAACTTTTCATGGCAATTTTATTTACTCTCAGAAATCTGTTGACAGGAAGTCGACGAAAAAATACTTTCTCATATATCGTTATATTCGAGACATCAGATCAGGAGTTTGAACCATGGGAGGGTCTAAAATGCCATCGCATTACCAGCTAGACTATGGCTATTTTTATATCTGTATCTGTATTTCAGCCTAGCTGAGTTGCTAAATTTGCATTTGTTTTTAGCTTTTAATTAAAAAAAATATGATAACTTTATTGTCCTTAGGGATTCGAAGCAATTCAGCTAAGAATTTTTTTATATGCTTTGGTTAAATAAGTTGTGCAGAACATAACATCTTTGGGAAACGGCTAACTAATTCTTAATTGCTTTTTTATAAAAAAAAGTCCGCAAAGAATTGCAAAATGGAATAAAGAGGACATTATAAGCCATTCAGCAAAGCTGAATTGTTCTTAAATTTTTAAAATAAGCATATCTTAGTTATTGAGCACCTATTTGTTATTAAATTAAGTAATTTAGTGCAGCTGAATTTCAAAATTTAGTTATTTTTAATTATTAGAAATATTGTGTAAACCAATTCAGCTAAGCTGAATTGTTGTAATTCTAATTATTTTTTATTAAAATTTTTAAAAATATTGAAATTTATGTTTTAATTATTGATTTAAATCAATTCAGCTTAGCTGAATTGCTGAATTAATACTGATGTTTGAGTGCAATTATTAGAAAAATTTTAATTTTTGTTTTAGTTATTGGTTCAAACCCATTCAGCTAAGCTGAAATGTTAAATTTCTAATTACCTTTTATTATAATTGTTAAAAATATTGTATTTTATGTTTTAATTACTGGTTTCAACCAATTCAGCTTAGCTGAATTGCTTAATTAAATTTATATATTGTAGTATTTGCTTTACTTATTGGTTTCAACCAATTCAGCTAAGCTGAATTGCTAAATTAATACTCATTTTTAATTGTATTTAGTAGAAATATTGTAATTCTTGCATTACCTATTAGTTTTAAGCAATTCAGCTGAGCTGAATTGCAAATGCTACATTTATTTTTAATAATAATAATTAGAAATAATATAATGTATTGAATATTTTTACTAGATATGTAAATGAACTTTGTTTTCATAGTTTATTCATACAATAATCTTTAAATTTAATGAATTATTTTTATTAGAAAATTATTAAGTTATTAAGAACAAACGTATGTACATATGTACATGTATACATAAATCATAAAGAAAATTAAATGTACAAAAAATATTAAATCTTTAAATTGTTTTATAATTCCTCTGTTTTTGGTTTGCTTTGGTTTTTTTTTTTGTTAAATTTTTCTAAAATTATCGAAGTAATTAAAACCAATTTTAATTTTAGTAGGTCTCCACATTTAAACACGCAGATTTAAAAACACGTCAAGGTTTTTATTCTCTTACCAGCCATAGCCTAACGAAACCCATTTTATATTTTTCTTTTTGTATTTGTTTGTTACTGTTTCTGGTTTTGTTGTTGTTGTTTTGTTATAATTAAATACGATTATTAATAATTTATTGCAGTTTGTAATGCAAATATAATTTAACATTTGATTTCTGTTTTCTTTTCTTTTTTTTCTCAAATTTGATTAAATTTTTGTTTTTTTGTTTCTCATTTTCAGGTAAGATTTCCTTTCCTAATTTGCTGGTTCTTGGCAAAATGCGGGTGAGTTTCATTCATATCATTCCCATCATCATCGCAGTGTTTAACTTTTTTCTTTTTCCTCCAACTTGTTTACCACACCATCATCCTGTTATTAACTTTGCTTGGCATACAGTTGAGGCATTTATGTACCTCGTATGCAATATACACAGGAAAACCACAAATGTCTTATAGAGTTTCCTTTTAACAAAACTTTTTTTGTTATTATAATTCTGTTGTTGTTGTTGTTGTTGTTTTTGTTGCAAAGAAAGACGAGGCACATGTTAAACGTCATTTAAATAGAAAATAATTTTTGCAATGCGAAACTTTGCGGAATAAACCGTATAAAAATCTAAGTTTTTCTATTTAGCAAAAACAGAAAAGAAACAACAACAACACCAACAACAGCAACAACATCAATAAAGACGAAGAAAAACTTTTTTTTATTTAATTTAAGCAACGTGCCAACTTAACAGGCAATTCAGTAAAATGTCAGAGCATTAAAGTAATGAAATCTTCAAAATAATTTGACAAAAAAAATTTTATATCTGGTTTGATTCACCGTCTGCTGCTTCATGTACATACCCGACTAAAACTATAGTTCGTCAGAAGGTGCTTTTGCTGAGTTCCCGTCGCAATGAAGTTAGCCTGGTGGTATCTAGTAAGGGTTTCTTACGTAAACTCTGACCATTTTTGTTTTTTCCAAGTCATCTTACACCTTCTGTGTAATATTTTCAGATCAAAGGGTCTAAATGTGAACCTGGAAGGAACCGTATAAAATTAACACACGCACAACATAAGTGGTATGACAACTAGGTCGTGATCCTGACTGAAGGGTTTTAATGACCAATTATGTATGTATGTATGTATGTATTTATGTATGTATGTATTTATGTATGTATGTATGTATGTATGTATGTATGTATGTATGTATGATGTATGTATGTATGTATGTATGTATGTATGTATGTATGTATGTATGTATGTATGTATGTATGTATGTATGTTTTTTTGTCTTAAGTTGGAGGTGGGAATCTTCGAAAGACACTTTTGTTCCAACAAAAGAGTGCACGATTCACCATCACTGGTGCCTACGTACTAAATCCACCCCCTACACACTTCAACCAGTCTCCCTCCGCGGGACTGCCGTAAGGTATTACTACGCGGAGGGCTGGTTAGCTTTAAAGCTTGGTCACTCTAAGTTAAGTTTCGCCTCCGTTCCTCCAGCCTTCGGAATTCTATCATAACTTCAGCCATTATCTGACTGTATTGGCTCCATAGAATCCCAGGATTTAACACCTCCCCCATAAGGCAAGTTGGTCCGAAACTCGTTTCCCCAAGCCATCTAAATCTGGGGCAGCATGTTAGAATATGCTCCGCATCTTCCTTCTCATCTACACAGTTTGGGCATATAGGGGAAGTGTCATGAAGCACCCATGACCAGTTAGGAACTGAGTCACGTAGTAGTTCAGCTCGCAATGTTTGTTCTCCATCCAAAGGGTTACATCAGGGATAAGGCGAAATGTCCATCTTCCCTTTAAACTGCTTTCCCATCGTGACTGCCATTTGTGCATGGAAGTCCTTCGTTCCTCCGCTTTTATAGCTGCTATTCGTCCCGGGTACTCAAGACGGCGAAGGTATATCCTTCTCATCTCATCCGCCAGTATATCTATTGGTATTGTCTTTGCCAATACCAAAACTGCTTCATCAGACACTGTCCTGAAGCCACTTACCCGTCTAATCGCGCTTAGACGATACACCGAGGACAGTATCCTCCTCGTCGTCCCCACTGAGAGTGCCTCCGACCATATTGGGCAAGCATACAGCATTATCGACGTTACTACCGCCGAAATTATTCTCCTTTTAAATGGACCTGGTCCTCCAATATTTGGCATCATCCTCGCCAGTGCTCCCTGTGTTACAGATGCTTTTTCACCGATGTATTTCACGTGCTCCTTGAAGTTCAACCTGTCGTCGATAATCACTCCCAGGTATTTCATCGCCCTCTTCGATTCGATCCTTGTGCCTCCAACGGTCAATTCCATCTTCTCCACTATCTTCCGGCCGCTTATCAAGACGGCCTCCGTTTTATGCGCAGCAAGTTTCAAACCTGCTTCATCCAGCCATGCTCCAACCTTTCGAATCGCTGTGTTCGTTTTCTCCTCTATTTCCCTTACCGTCTTAGCTACCGAGACTATGGCTATGTCATCTGCAAAGCCCACAATTGTAGTCCCGCTTGGCAATTGCAGTCGAAGTACTCCATCGTACATAATGTTCCATAGTAGTGGCCCAAGTACAGTATGTATGTATGCATGAATGTATGCACGCATGTATGTATGTATATATGTATGTATGTATGTATATATGTACGTATGCATGTATGTGTGTTACTTCGCCTGAAAGTGTTTTCTGAGGGATACCTGAGTTTATGCAGATTTGCAGTGCAACAGAGTTTGCGAAGTTTACTTAACAACGAAGGATAGGAAACGTAATCTCCACTAACGATGTGTATGTGGGTTATCAATACGTCTCTCTGTAAACCTAAAAACTTTCTCTCCTATGAAAAGTTTCTGAAGAAAACACTATGTTAAGGCTCTGCCATCTTCTTGGTTAAACTTAAAAGCCAACCTGTATTCATGGTGCAACAAAAAAAAAAAAACAAACTGCAATGCGTGTCAGACCTCTTAACAAGTGTAAGGTATGAATGTACGAAGACGAAGAAAAACTTTATTTTTGTGGCAACAACAACAGGAACAACAACAGCACACATACAGAAAATGTTGCAAGTACATACAAACAAGCAAACAACGAAAGCAATTGTATGTAGTTTTCATGCCATTAAACACGATTTAAATATAAATGTTTAGGCTCAACAACACACACGCATACACACAAACACACAACATACAAACGTTTTAACATGCCACAGCAACACCGACATCGACATCGGCATCGACACTAACACCCTGGTCTTTAGTTATAATATTATACCTTAAGTTGTTGTTGTTGCTTTTTTTGTTTGTTACAATCAGCAGAAGAAAAAAACGAAAAAATTTTTAAACCAATATTGGCATTAAGCAAGAGAGTGGGTGCGTGTCTTTGCTTATGCTGTTTACAATTGTTGTTATAGTTTGTGATTTATAACAACTTGGTTGTGGTTGTTGTTGTTGTTAATGTTTTTGTAACAACTTTTTCTTATTTCTTAACCCTGTCACATCAGAAAGTTTTGCAGGGTAACAGAGCGGCTGAGACCAAGAGAGAGAGAGAGAAAGTTTTGTTCTTTTAAAAACGCTTATTATACGACTCATTGGCGGTTTAAGACTGACAAACAAACAAAAAAAATCTGTTGAAAAGAGAGAGGGAGAGAGAGAGAGTTATTCCATAGTAATGTTGCCTTAAAAAGACAGAAAAAAAAGTGTGGCAGGAAGTGCGGTAACACAATATGCAAATTTTTTTCTCTCTCTTTTTTTGATTATTTGCAACTGCATTGTGAGGGTGCTGTTCCGGCTCATTTTTGTTTGTTTTGTTTGTTGTTGTTTTATGGAGGCTTGTTTAAAGAGGGTCATTTCTGTAATGACTTTAAAGGATGTGGTTATTATTATTGTTGTCGTAGTGTTTTCTTTCTTGCATTTGTTGGTATGTTAGCTGTGCGTGTTTTAAAAGGTTTTTTTTTCGTTATTTTTTATTGTTTTTGTTGTTTTCATTTTAAGGTTATTAGCTTAAAATGTTCTAACATGGCATTATATTTTATAACTTTATTGTGACACATTTTATAAACAGAGGAAACATACATATGTACGTATAAAAAAACCCAGTAAAAGTTTTAAAGTCTTCACTAGAAAGCAAGTTATAAGCTAAAGGAAGTATTTAAAGCAAACTTAATTATTAAGACTGAAAAGTCTTACAAAGACTTTCTATTTATCGTATGCTTTTTATTAAATGATTTATGAAATTTATTAATTTTGATTGTTTTGTAAGGAAGGTTTTTAAAAAATTAAAAAAATGTGATGTGAACATTCGAGATTTGAATAGAAGCAATATTGGATTGAAGCCGATTGGATATTGAAAGTGTGAGAGATTGCGGATGGCGTAGGTAGTTCATATGACTCAGTTGTTTCAGTTTTGAATTATCGCCTGTACTCTCCGGAAGATGAGCTACACATTTGCTTTCAATCGACAATAAAAGAAATCGCTAGAAAATTTTGCCGATTTGTTCAACAGCTATGTTGACAAGACTTTGAGACATTTTTTCATAACCGTAGACGAAATCGAAATCTACAGTGAGTGCCAAAAGTGAGTAAACACCACTGAAATAATTCATTTTATTAGGATAGCGAGAAATGTAAATGAGAATAGTCGAATAAATTTCCAAAAATAAAAACGTTTATTTATTACTTATAAAATTTTAAAACAAAAACAATAATTCATGATAAAGGACCTTTTCTATACTTAAGAACAAAACTGTTTTATACTTAAGAACAAAAGTGTTGACACACTTATGGCGTTCAGTGTATAATAGGCATTTGGTATAACCTAACTATCTTCAAAAGGATAAGCCCATGAATGGCTAACACTATGGCAACTTGTTCAATTTGATGAATATTTGACCACATGGAGTCAAAAAAAAATTCTTTTACTCACACGTACAGTTTCCATTTCAAAAAGCGATGAATAAGATTTGAAAGTGTTCCATTACGTAGTCTGAGCGCTAACAGAGCACTTGTTTCAACTCCGTCTTAAACATGTCGAATAAAACGAAATATGAAATCTTAAGAGCCGCATAGTAGTTATAGGTGACCGCTTTCAGAGGAATAACTCACAATGACTTCTGCATAAGCTAAAATAACGAAGAAGTAGAGCGGGAGACCACAGACCACCGTCTCTGTCATTCTCGGATACTTGGAAACCTATGACAAAGAATTCTTGAGCACCCGGAATTTATTCGCAGAACGTGTCGATCTCATGGCTAGGTAATTCACCCTGGAATAAATCGACAATTTTAGTGGCAGATGGAAGTATTCTGCTGAAGTATTCTAGTGCGGCTCGTAATAATTTTATTCCAGAAAGAGCAAAAAGAACAATTATAAAGTTTCAAGTCACAGTAGTCCACAGGTAGTATGTTGATTTATTAGACGAGAGCCCGTTGTGCAAACCATATTTCAGATCTTCTCGAACAAAAAAAAAAAATTACCGAAAAAATATTTTTTTCCATGACTTCCATGACGATCAGTAGTCCTTTGACCAAAAATGTGGGAGTAAATAAAATTGCCATGAAAAGTCTCAAAAATCTGTCATTCGGAGTCGATATTAAACTGTAACTCCGACCGCTCATGAATAAAATGACCCAGAGCCTAAATAACAGAATAGAAATTGAAATTTTATTACAACTATCGTGACGGCTGTAAGATGCCAAAAAGGAGTTATAATTTTGTAAGAAAACCTTAATGCCTTTTAAGGCGGTTGCCAATTTAACCTAAGTATCTCGAAACCGCCAAAGTTTAGAAGATAGTGTGTTGATTTATTAGACGCGAGTCTAATAAGCTATTGGTTCAAACCCGAACAAAACGAAAATGAAAATTTATTTCTTTCGGCGATTTCCTCCCATGAATCTTCTGGCAAAAACTATGGCAGTAAATAAAAATTGCCATGAAAAGTTTCTCAAAAATCTGTCATCCGCAGTCGACGTTAAACTGTAGGTCCCGCCAATCACGTTTAAAAGTAACGCACACAACATGAGTGGTGTGGGAAGCTAGGCCGTAATACTGACTGAAGGGTTGTAAATTATTATACGTATGTATGTAGAGGGTCCGCCAAATAACTTTTTTTTGAAAATGCTTTAAAAAAAACTACTGAATAGTTTCTCAAATTTCTTTTCTTATTTGAAAGTACAATCCTTCTGGTTAATAATGGAAAATAATTTCATGCAAATGGCTGCCTCGGCTGGCCATGCAGTAGCCTACACGATCGGTCCAATTTTTAAGCACATTATCGATTGTGTGCAGCTGTACTTCACCAATGCCTTCACGAATATTGCCCTTTAAAGTGTCAATTGTCTCTGGATTGTCGGCGTAACACTCATCTTTGACGGCACTCCACAAATAATAGTCCAACGGTGTCAAATCGCAGCTCCGAAGTGGCCAAACGACATCAGCTCTGCGGCTGATAATGCGATCTTCAAAAACAGGGCGCAAAACATCGGGCGTAGCTTCGGCTGTGTGGCACGTAGCGTCATCCTGTTGAAATCAAATGTTGCCAATATCGTCCTCTTCAATTTTTGTGAACAAAAATTCGTTCAACGTGGCCCGATAACGACCGCCATTGACTGTAACGGCCACTCCTTGCTCATTTTCGAAGAAAAATGGTCCAATTATGCCTCTGGACCAAAATCCGCACCAAACAGTGACTCGTTTTGGGTGCGTCGGCTTTTGAATGTATGCGTGCGGGTTTTCTGTACCCCAAATGCGACAATTTTGCTTGTTTACATACCCGCCAAGATCAAAATGAGCTTCATCTGAAAAGATGGCTTTCTTCATTCTTTCATTCTGCAACATTACCATGATTTTCAAAGTAATGTCGCAATATTTCCCAGCGTTGTTCAAGCGTATACACAACCATATTCGTTCAGCGGAAGGATAAAACTAATTATCTGTCAAATCAGACATGACCTAAGTGTTACCATTCACGAAATAAGCACTATTTAAAAAAAAAAAACGTTATAAGTATTTTTCTAAAGTTATGAATCTACATGAGTAGGTGCTTATGAATCAAACATATTTCGAATCGTATGAGTTTAAGGTCAACGTTGTACGCATACTCATTGCAACCTGTACTTATAAATCAACATCGTAATGAGTACGAATGAATCAGAGTACATAGTTAAATTTCAATATTGCTGACTCACTTATATTCAAAATTTCATGAGTGCTTATGAGTAGCGAAAAAACGATTCATTGCTGACCTCTGATATGTAACTATCCTTTTGCCATTTTGTAAATTAAAACAATATCATTATGATACTCTATTCTCTTATATTATAAGGAGCTTTGAATTGCAACTAGACTAAGTCCCTTTTAAAAACAAGGAAAATTGTTTTGAAAATTTTTAGAAAACTTGTAAATAAAATACTAAAAAGAAAATTTCCAGTACTTACATGAGTTTCATGATAGAATTGCATTAAAAATTTCATATTTTTTTCGAATTTATTTTTTTATGTTCCTTCATTGCAAAGTCCTTTCCCAATGAATTTTTATGCTTTACACGTTTTATTTAAAATAAGCATTTTAGCTTAATGGCTGACTATTTATGCATTTTTAATTGAAAATTAATTGTTTTCTTTTCTTTAATGGCAACTTTGTATGGCATTCTTAATTAATTACACGTATTTTTTCTCTTTTCTTTTCGTTTTTATTTTTTGTTTTGCAATTATACTCTCAAATTAACACCTAATTTCCCAAGTGTGTTTAAAATATAAAAGAAAAGTAAGTGTAAGTGTTTGGTTAAAGCAAAAAGGAGAAGTCAACTCCTTTAAAGAGCAACAAATAAAACAAGAAAATATTTAATAACGATAAGAATCTATTAAAAATTCATCATCATCATCATGATCATATAAAGAAAACTGTTGCTGCTGCCACTGCCACAAACAAACAAACAAAGACATGGTAAATGAACAACAAGTTAAACAGGGTTTTTGTCTAGGAAAGAAAGAAAAAAAGAGTTTGGTTTTTATTGAAAAAGTGTACACAAGAAGTTTGATGGCCAGTCGTTATTATCACAATGATAATCTCTGCTACAAAAAAGAAAAGAAAACAAAAAAACAAAAAACATACACAAGCTATGTTAGGCATTAAAAGTCATCATCATCAGCAGCATGAGCCGCAGCTCAACATATGGTAAATATGGTTACAAGGCGTTACTTAGAAAACCACCCACTAATGGCCGCATAAAATGACCAGGCATTTATTTGCTGGCAACAGAAAACCGAGGAGAAAAAAACGCCAAATTAGCTTCAGCATGAATTGCATTAACAAAGACGACGTAGCTGTCAAGAAACTCAGCATCTTTATGAAGCATCAATTTGAGTCATCATCATAGAAAAGCTAACTAATCACATACATACATACATACATACATACATACGTATGTACATATGTATATGTATGTATAGATATTTATAATAATGTTAACTTACAGTAGCCTTTTAATGTGTTTTTTTTTCTCTGTTTTTTGTTGATGTTCGCATAGCTGCAATATTATTACCAACACCTTCTTCCGTTGGCTGCTGTTTATAATGATTTTTTTTTGTACTCTTTGTTGTTGTTGTTGTTGTTGTTGTTGTTTGTGTTGTTTTACTGCATAAATAATTATTATTAATTTACGCTGTGGCATTAAAAACTTTAGAATGAACATCTTAAAAGTGGTTTGTAGTATGCAGGTGCAAAGTATTATAAAGACAGGCCAGCCAGCTAGCCATAGCTTGCCACCACAGCAATCAAATAATTTCTTTATGCACCACTCAGGTATTTATCAGCCTCTAGTTTGAGTATCTTCACTCAACAATTCAAAACAGACTGAGAGAGAGAGCGCAAGATGTTGTAAATTTTACGATAAATTTTTATTCTTCTGTAACTAAGTTATCAAAAGAATTCCATATGGTTTCCTAAAGTCCACAGTCAATATACATACCATGCCATACCATACCATACATACAATCTTTAATATTGTTATTGCATTAGTAGGACTAAAAAAGTGTTATTTTAACTTCGCTGTTGTCTTTCACATGCAAGCAAACGAAAGACTTAAGCAACAAACTTGTTTTTAGGTTTCGCTCATAACTAGACTGACTCTGACTCTGTTGTCTGTTGTATGTTGCAATAGAAATTATTTTTAAGGCCTTTAAACAAAAGCTTAACAAAAGGATTTTTATATTCCATTCCATTCCATTCTATTCTCTCTTTTAATGCTTTTTTGTGTTGTCTTTCTATTTTGAATAATGTTTGTTTTTATTTTTGTATGCTAATCTCAGGGTTTTTTGCTTTTTATAGTGAAATATAAACAAATATTTTATTATTCCTTGCTTCCGTTGTTAAATTATTAGAATCATTATTTCTGTTTAATACTTAGAAGCCAAGTGAACGTTTGTTTTATGGCCATCAAAATCATCTTGACGTGTTAATAACATACATATGTAGTATACAACAAATAGACTTTTCTAATCTCAATAATCTAAGGAGAGTGAAATACATTTCTTCATTTATAATTTAAGTTTCTTTGCAAAAAGAAAAAACAGAAAAAATCTTTGGAAAGGAAACAAAAACAATTAAATTTAGAATAAATTTTTACTCGCAGAATTTTTAATTGCTTATTTAAAAATAAATCAACATATTTATACTGAAGTTAAAGACTTGCACTTTTTGAGGGTAACATTTTTTAGAAAAGAACACAAAACCCTTTGTCATTACGACACTGGCACAAAACTACTTCAAAGGCATTCAAACATGTTTGCTCGTACTGAGGGTAACATTTTTTTAGAAAGGAACACAAAACCCTTTGTCGTTACGACACTGGCACAAAACTATTTCAAACATTTTTGCACTTACTGAGGGTAACATTTTTTAGAAAAGAACACAAAACCTTTTGGCACAAAACTACTTTAAAGGCACCCAAACATTTTTGCACTTTTTGAGAGTAACATTTTTTAGAAAGGAACATAAAACATTTTGGCTTTACAACACTGACACAAAACTACTTTAAAGGCATTCAAACATTTTTGCACTTATTGAGGGTAACATTTTTTTAGAAAAGAACACAAAACCCTTTATCATTACGACACTGACACAAAACTACTTTAAAGGCATTCAAACATTTTTGCACTTTTTGAGGGTAACATTTTTTTAGAAAAGAACAAAAAACCCTTTGGCTTTACAGCACTGGCACAAAACTTTTTCAAAGGCTTTAAAACATTTTTGCAATCACTTAAGGTAACATTTTTTAGAAAAGAACACATAACCTTTTAGCTTTATAACACTGACACAAAACTATTTCAAAGGCATTCAAACATTTTTGTACTTATTGAGGGTAACATTTTTTAGAAAAGAACACAAGACTTTTTGTCACAAAACTACTTCAAAGGCATTCAAACATTTTTGTATGAACTGAGGGTAACATTTTTTAGAAAAGAACACAAAACCCTATGTCTTTACGATACTGACACAAAACTTCTTTAAAGGCATTCAAACATTTTTGCACTTATTGAGGGTAACATTTTTTAGAAAAGAACACAAAACTTTTTCTCCTTATATCACTGGCACAAAAATAACTTCAGTTTTTGTGCCAAAAGAAAACATCATTATCGAGATTTTTATTTACCTTTGAGGCTAAATACAGCTCTATTTGATAAATTTTGCTCTCAAGGCTTCAGTTTAATCAATCCATCAATTTAATTCACTCTATTCGTTGCTAGTTTTCTTATTCCGTTCCATGTGTATCCTTTCTCTGAGTGTCTAGCTTCTATCCAACATTATCGGTATTACCGATATCTTTCCACAAGATTTCAATTTAAAAACAAGGTAAAAAAACATCCATTTGAGATGTAAGATTTTCTCGAAATAGAAATATTATCTTTCGCAGGCACCTGTTTGTGAAAGCTTATAACGTTTGTATCCTTAGTTTTGCTATGTTTCGGGTACAGAATAATTGGCTTGGTTCTTGCATTTAAAGAAGTCGCCTTAGTGTAGTAGGTAGTATGTTGGCTTATTAGACGTAAAGTCAGGGTTCGAGCCCCAGGCCAGACATCAAACAAAATACAAAAAGTATTTCTTTGGCGACTTCCTCTCAGCAGATTTGTGGCAAAAACTCTGAGAGTAAATAATAATTGCCATGAGACAGTTTTATTTTTTTGCGAAACTTTTCTTTGGCATATTTTTATTTACTCTCCCACTTTTTGCCAGAAATCTACTGAGAGTAAGTTGCCGAAGACGTATTTTTTCACATTTCATTTTATTCGACAATTACGACATCCCGTATAATAGGCCAACATATTGCTCACTACACTATGGCGAGTTGAAGCAAAAAACTTTGTCTTTCCATAAATGGTTGCAAAAACATAAAAATTCTTGAAAAATACTGGGATTTTATTTTATATTTCGATTCAAAAAGTAAATTTGGAAAGTAATTGCTCTCTGTTAATTCAAAACACTGAATAAATGAACAAAAGTCTGATATTTTTGTTAAGCTACAGATAGCTAGCGATTGCAAGGTAATTATCGGTCTATGGCCTGTGGCCTATGGCCTGTTACAATGATAAGATATTCTCAGCTGCATTTCAAGTTATATAAACAGAGAATTTTATTGAAAGCACGCCAGTACTAAAAAAATTTCGTAATGAAGACTTTTAAATTAAATTGGCAAATCTTAATAATTTGTTGTGCTTTGATTGCCTCTGGAGTCTCTACTGCACTAAAGCACATTGGATCGGATGGTCGGGAATATATTATCGAACGCGATTATAAGGTAAAGTGAATTTTTTTTTAAGAATTTTTACTGAAAATTAAATTCCTTTTTAGTACTATTGGTTGCAGGCTTGGCATGAATGTGCTCGTCGTAATAGACAGCTTTTAACAATAGATTCTCCTGAAAAACAGGATGTCATTAATGAACTATTGGAAGACTTAGATTTTGGAACTAAATTATGGCTAGGCGGTAATGATGAGTTTAACAACGGTGGTAATGTTGATCGACCCTTTTTTTGGTCGGCAACTGGAAATCAATTTACATACGCTAATTGGCGGGATAACAATCCTCGGAAAATTGATCAGCATTGCGTTCTGATTGAGTCTGGTAATAATAAATGGTTAAATTGGGGTTGTTATGCCTCAATTGGTTTCATATGTGAAGAAAAACAATTAATGGAATTGGACTCAAAATTCCTAGGCTTACTAAAGGACAATATGGCCCAACTGAACGGGAGACTAGAAAACATTGAACAAGTGGGCAACGATACAAAATATAAAGTCGATCAATTGACAAATATTACCCAAACTGGTGTTGAGAATATTCTAAATAAACAGGAAATCTGTACAAAGGAATTGAATGATGAAATTACTAAACAGGCAAATGATTTAAACGAGCAACTGAAACGAACTGCCGATGAGCTGAATGCAAAATTTAGTGAAAAACAAAATGTAATTCAAAATGAATGAACATTTAAAGTGTTATTTTGAATTTTATTGAATTTTCTTTTCTGGTTTTTTTTCTTCTAGTTTACCTGTCATGCTAAAAATATTGTGCTCATTCAATAGATTGGCTGATAATACGGCAACACCATTCAAATTTATTCAAATTGTGTAAAAAAAAAATGTGAATAAAACAAAAAAAGAAAATGTCGTGTATAAATAAACGAAAAAATGATTTAAAAAAAAGAAAAAGAAACTTCCAAATCCGTAAGTGATTTTATGACTCGAAAATCTCGGCAGGACACCATTATGGCGACAAAAAAATTTTTGGAACCCCTAACAAAGTTAATGAAACGCTTACTAAGGCTTAAACATTTATACTTTGACAACTAATGATGGACATAATTATGATAATATTGTCACAGTATAGGACCAAGCTAATGGCGTGTAATGTAAGTAAAAAAAAAAATTATTTAAGTGCTGCTGGAGCTTG
Source organism: Sarcophaga subvicina (assembly GCA_936449025.2). NCBI lineage: Eukaryota > Metazoa > Arthropoda > Insecta > Diptera > Sarcophagidae > Sarcophaga > Sarcophaga subvicina. The sequence goes on along the minus strand of OW388083.2, from coordinate 106,141,435 downwards.
ACTGCTGAATCATGTGCCAAACGATGAAACTCTCTAACATTACACATAATTGGTCATTACAATCCTTTAGTCAGGATTACAACCTAGCTTCTCACACTACCTCCATGATGGGTGTGTGTAAATTTTATTTATGAGTGATGGGACTTACAGTTTCAATGGCAATTTTATTGCCAGATATCTACTGAGAGGCAGTTGCCAAAGAAATATTTTTTTATACTTCGCTTTTCTTCGATCTGCGTTTGTGCCATGACCTCACGTCGAATAAGCTAACATAAAGGGTCCGCCAATTATTTTTTTTTTTGGAAAATGCTTTAAAAAAAAACTACTGAATATTTTCTCAAATTTTTTTTTTTTTGAAAGTACAATACTTCCGGTTAATAATGGAAAATAATTTCATTCAAATGGCTGCCTCGGCTGGCCATTTAGTAGCCTACACGATCGGTCCAATTTTTAGGCACATTATCGATTGTGTGCAGCTGTATTTCACCAATGGCTTCACGAATATTGTCCTTTAAAGCGTCAATTGTCTCTGGCTTGTCGTCGTAACACTTATCTTTGAGGCGCACCCCACAAATAATAGTCCAACGGTGTCAAATCGCAGCTCCGAGGTGGCCGAACGACATCAGCCCTGCGGCTGATAATGCGATCTTCAAAAACAGGGCGCAAAACATCGAGTGTAGCGCCGTCTTGTTGAAACCAAATGTTGCCAATATCCTCCTCTTAAATTTTTGTTAACAAAAATTCTTTCTACATGGCCCGATAACGATCGCCATTGACTGTAACGGCCACTCCTTGCTCATTTTCGAAGAAAAATGGCCCAATTATGCCTCTGGACCAAAATCCGCACTAAACAGTGACTCGTTTTGTGTGCGTTGGCTTTTCAATGTATGCGTGCGGGTTTTCTGTGCCCCAAATGCGACAATTTTGCTTGTTTACATACCCGCCAAGATCGAAATGAGCTTTATCTGAAAAGATGTTTTTTTTTTGCCAAAATCAGCATCTTCTGGTGTAGTCTACTGCCTTTAGTACCTATTAGACTACAGCCTTTTTAAAAATGAATGGAGTTATTTTTTAATTCTTTTGTAAAGAATACACTTTTTTATGAATTCGAGTCATGGATACATTCATTTAAGCACCGTTGTCTGTGGCATATTCTGATTTATACATACGTACATACATAAATATATACATACATGATATAATTGGTCATTACAACCCTTCCAGTCTGAATTACGGCCTAGCTTCTCATATCGCTTATGTTGTATGTGTGTTTTAATTTTACGCACAGTTTAAAGTCGCCTCCGAATGACAGATTTTTGTTTTTTTTATAGAAAATTTTATTTGCCGCATTTTTATTTACTCTCGGAGTAAAAATACTGACAGTAAGTTGCCGAAGAAGTATTTCTACTTCCTACTAGATTATGGCGAGTTCAATCAAAAAGCTTTGCGTTTCCCAAAATGGTTGCAAGAACATATAAAATCTTGAAAAATACTGGGATTTTATTTTATATTTCGATTCAAAAAGTAAATGTAGAGAGTGGTTGCTCTCTGTCAATTCAAAACACTGAATAAATGAACAAAAATCTGATATTTTTGTTAAGCTACAGTAGCTAGCGATTGCAAGGTTATTATCGGTCTGTGACCTGTGATGAGTGGCCTGTTACAATGATAAGATATTCTCAGCTTATAAAAAAAATTGTATTTCCTTAAAGCTGGTGTTAAAAGGATGAGGTTTTATTTTTTGAAATAAAAAAATTCGCTGCATTTTTAGGTATATAAACAGAGAACTTTATTGAAAGCATGCCAGTACTAAAAATATTTCGCAATGAAGACATTTAAATTAAATCCACAAATCTTAATAATTTTTTGTGCTTTGATTGCCTCTGGAGTTTCTGCTCTGGAAAAACGCATCGGATCGGATGGTCGGGAATATCTTATCGAATTTGATTATAAGGTAAAAGGAAATTTTTTTAAGAAATTTTACTGAAAATTAAATGCCTTTTTAGTATAATTGGTTTCAGGCTATGCATGAATGTGCTCGTCGTAATAGACAGCTTTTAACAATAGATTCTGCCGAAAAACAGGATGTCATTAATAAACTGCTTACAGAAGAACCAATTGTCCACTTATGGCTGGGTGCTAATGATGAATTTAAATCCACTGGTAATGTTGATCGACCCTTCTATTGGTCGGCAACTGGAAAACAATTTACATACTTTAATTGGCATAACCACCATCCCCTTAAGGGTGATGCTAATCAGCATTGCGTTCTGGTTTGGACTCCTAATAAGGAATGGTTAAATTATGAGTGTGATGACAAAAGTGGTTTCGTATGTGAAGAGAAATATCATAATGCATCTGAGATTGTGCAACAGTTGACTAAAGATTTTGACTTAAAATTCCTGAGGTTACTAGAAAATAAATTGACAAATATTACCCAAGCTGCTGTTCAGAAAGTTCTGAATAAACAGGAACGCTCTACAAAGGAATTGAATCGTGAAATTACTAAACAGTAATTGAAATGTAGATGTAGATGAGCTCAATGGAAAATTAAGTGGAAAACAAAATGTAATACAAAATGAATGAACATTTAAAGTGTGATTTTGAATTTCATTGTAATTTCTCTTTTCTGGGTTTTTTTCTAGTTTACCTATCATACTAAAAATATTGTGCTCATTCAATAAACTGGGTGATAATACGGCAACACCAGCCAGATATTTATTCATATTCTGTCAAAAAAAAAAAATGTCGTGAAATAAAATGTCGTGAATAAATAAAAAAAAAAATGATTTAAACATTGATTTTAATTTGACTTTGTTTTATAATCATAAAAAGAAACTTCCAAATCCGTAAGTGATTTTATGACTTGAAAATCTAAGCAGCATAACATTATGGCAGACAAAAATTTTTAGGAACCCCTAACAAACTTGATAAAACGCTTACTAAGGCTTAAACATTTATACTTTGACCTCTACTAATGGACATAATTAGGATAATATTGTCACAGTATAAGACCGAGCCAATACCATGAAAAGTTTTGCAGTCGACTTTATACTCTAGGGCCTGATACTCATGTATAAAAATTAACGCTTACAATATAAGTGGCGTGAGAACCTAGGTTGCAATTCTAACTGCAGGGTTTGTATTGACCAATGAAGTATGGATGGTGTGAGAAAGTACATTGTAATTCTGACTGACTAAATGGAATACGCAAGCAATCGTGTTGCCATGTATTTCCAACAACAGGAGATACATTCTATGAGAGAATGAAGAGACTTTTTCGATGAAGTTGTCATCCAATTAATTGACCAATACCATGTGAATTAAACTCATTGGATTGAAATTAAACAATTGAAGAGTTATTGGCGATTGGATTTGCACTTCCATACAATTAAACACGGCTGACTGTGGACATTGCCGTAGATATGGTCATTGGGTAAAAATTTGAATTTTTGAAAAATTTTTTTTTTTTGGAATGAAGTTTATTTCCCGCAAAGGGCAGAAATAATTGTGGAAAATCCCATTGCATTGGAACACAGTAACTGTTTGGCCAGTGTTTGCTCACCGGCCCAGGGTTTTTTCTAGATGATCCGAGTATTAAAATGACCATTCAATACAGAGCCTTATGGTTATATGATAACCAAGCTTATACTATGTTCAGATATGCTCTGTTATTGAGTCAATATGCGGTTTATTGAGTACAATATTTTAAGTGTTCATACATAATAATATACATAGTTCAGCTGCTTATTCAATATTCATTTGATAGCTTGTAAACAAAACAGCCGGTTGTTTCAAAAAATTTGTTTTTATTTTGTTTTGTTTGTCGTTGTGGACATTTGAGTTGTCAAATATCAACAGAAAGTGTTCGGATTATTGTAATATTTATGCGCAATGACTGACCATTACTTATGACAGTGCTGCATTTTATGTTTTATTCAATAACAATTTGCGTACAGTAAGACCCCGCTTAATGCTGTTTCAGTATTACGCGGTAGTACTGGGATTCCCCTAAATCGCACACTGTATTGATACTTGTTGTATATGTTTGCAAATGAAACGGCTATGCACCAAAAAAAAAAAAAAAAAAGCTGGTGTACTATATAGCGGCAGTGTATACTATGTATCTCTTTTTTAAAGTCCTTTTGTTAGTCTGTCCAGAATAAAGATTCCAACTGTATTTTCAAAAGTCGCAATCGCAGTACGAACACATCTTTCCTGCGTCACAATTGATTTATTATTTGCCTCATTTAACGCTGTTTCGCTGCAACTTATTGGAACGAATCCCCCGCGTTAAGCGGGGTCTTACTGTATTTATTGCTCAATAATTAGTTGAAACTTTATATGAAATATTGAGCTCAATAATGGCGTTTATTGTGTCTTTACACAATAATGGTGGATATATGAACACCGTATTACTTTGGCTTACAATTGAAGAATATGAACTGAAAGGATGAGTCTCATAATATGACAGTTTTTTAATTTCATGAGTAGTTTCCAGACGTACATATGTACATACATACATAACTGGGATCTAACTTCTGTTAAGTCATATGAAATGCAGAGTAAGGGTAGAGTATCCACATTTAAACTGTTTTGTGAATACAAATATTTTATTTTTCTGTTTGAAATTAATGTTTTTGTAATTTAACATGAATTAAGAATTATTTTTGTTTTTTTGCTTGAACAATGCATTAAAAAAAATGAATTGAGAAAAAAATCTTTTGTAATTTATTTGTAATAAAAAAAAAACTTTTTGAAAGTTGTTATTTAATATTTCCACCAAGTGGCCAAACAATTCAGTTTCAATTCAGTTTTTTTTTCTTTCGCTTAACTCGTTAAAATATTTGTTCGTTAATTTTAAAATTCAAATTCCATTCACAACCGCAGAGTAGAAAAAAAAGACACAACAACGCACCATTAGATAAATGTGTGGTCTACACAGAAAAATAAAAAAAAAAATAAAAAAAAAATAGCAGAAATGAAATGAAATAAAAAATATATAAAAACCAGTAAAAATATTTATTTATTTATTTTTTTTTTTTGCTTGCTGACTCTGTTCTGTTCTAAACCGCAATTTAACAAACTTTAATTATCCAACAAATTTGTTTGTTTGTCAATAAAAAAAATTATATTTTCTGTGTTGTTTTTGCAAAAACAGTTGGGCAATTCACCTAAGCCCTTGTATTGTTGTATTCATTATATTGTTGGACAGTGTATGCTTGTTGTTCATAATTTTCATACAAAATATTCGATACATTTATACAAATTTTTTTTCATTGGTCAAGCCGTTGTATCGTTGTATTCATTGTATTGTTGGACGTCTATACAACAGTGTATGCTTGCTGTTGATAATTTACAATAATATAATAATCCGATACACTTATACATATTTTTTCATATGTTTTTAAAAGTTGTATTGGTTTCGTGCTATCAAATTGTGTGAATGAAGCAATGTGTTTATGTTTCCATATGTTTTTAATAAGAGTTGTGTTGGTTTCATTCTATAAAATTGTTTGAACGCCAAAAATTATGAAAATTATATTGAGCGTTCAAAAACAACCGAGTGTATTCAATACAACATACACGATACAAAGTCGTGTGAATTGGCCTCATATGTTTTTGGAAGTTGTATTGGTTTCGTGCTATCGGTTTATGTAAATGCCAGTAATCAAGAAGAAGAATAAAAATACAAAATAATTTTTATGTAACTTGAGTTAGCAATTAACATTTCAGAATGATAATTCTTCGCACAGGTAATTAATTAATTCACTTTTTTCCGTAATATTTTTCATTTTGTTGCTTGAAAATCAAATTATGAATACTGAGGGCTAATTCTGGCAGTCGTATACGAACGAATTTTTACTCGAACGTGCGAGTTTTTTAGTTTTGGTATTCTCTTCTTCGTTATCGAGTAAAGTGTATCGAAATTTCTAATGTTTTTACTCGTAAGCACTACAGCTTTCGAATTAACGTTTTTCTGCTGTAAAGAACAATATAAAAAAATTTAAGTAACAAAATTAGAATAATTTATGCATTAAAAAAAAATTAATTGCAGTCTTTGTAGGTCAAAACTTTTAAAAATCAATTACAACCAGAAAGAAATTCATGGAAATTTCATGGTTAAGCATTCAGAATTGGCAAAGAGTGTTATACCAAATACTTCTCAGGGAAAGGCAAGAGCTAATCAGATGTGGGAACAGCTCACAACTAAGCTCAATGCTTCCGGCCCACCAATCAAAGATGCAAAAATGTGGAGCAAGGTAGTTTAACAAACTCTTGTTTAGTTTAAAATTCTGTTGAGTGTCTCAAAAAATGTCCAAACTTTTGGGTCTTCAAAAATATCAGAAGGCAGCCCAAAAGAGAATTGCGACAACGAAAATGTTACCCCAGCAACTTCACCAAAAAATAGTATATATTCCTGACGTATCTCCCTGCTGTTTATCGGATTATGAAGAAGACAAAATGAAACCTACCATGTCTTCCTTTAAAGAATTTGAAGATGATACTGCAGAAGAAACTTCAGACCCAGCTAATAATAAAGTAAAACCAAAATATAGGGTTATCCATTTCGTGGTTTCAAAAGTAAACGTAAATAAAACACATATAAAATATTTTCTTCATGATATTTCTCTTTTGTTTTGTAAAGTTTGAACGTTGACATTATGTGTGAAACACCACATCATTTAAATGACCTCCACGCAAAGTGTTGCAGGCATTGATTATTTGAGGTAATTTTCGACCACTTTTTGACACATATTGGGCGGCATCTCAGCCATAACTTGACGAATGTTGGTTTTTAAATGCTCAAAATTTGAAGGTTTATCTGCATAAACACGTCTAATGGTATCAAATCGCATAATCTTGGTGGCCAGTTGATATCGCCACGACGAGAAATTACGCGGCCATGAAATGTCTCTTGCAATAAAGCCATATTCGCTCGAGTTGTGTTGCATGTGGCACCGTCTTGTTGAAACCACATATTCTCCAAGTTGTATTCTTCAATAGCAGGCAAAAAAAAAAGTCGGTTATCATATGATCATAACGCTCCGAATTGACGGTGACAGTCGTTCCATCATCGTTTGCGAAGAAGTAAGGTCCAATCACACCTTCGGACCAAAGAGCGCACCAAACATTGACTTTTTCTGGATGTAATGGCCTCTCTTCAATTACTTGAGGATTCTCAGAACCCCAAATACGACAATTTTGTTCATTAACATACCCATGGAGTGTGAAATGTGCTTCATCGCTGAAGAAAATTTTGTTCGATACGTGGCTGTGGCAGAATCATCATTTTTGTAGTAGATTTTGATAATTTTTATGCGTTGTGTGATAGTTAAGCAATCCATTTTCGTCAATGTCAGACTTTGAACTGAAAAGAAAAAAATTGGTTTCACACCTTAGTTCGACAGATGTCGAATTCCAGTCCCATACTTTTGAAACCACGAAATGGATAACCCTTTATATTATTAATACGATATAATACAATTTTAATAAAACTTTTCTTCCTTGGATTAATTAAATTTCTTTTATTTTTTGTAAGAAAACATATGTTTTTTATTTACAATTTATGCATTTTAGTCAGTGCTGTAAAACGAAATAATTAATTCGTTAAACAACACCTAAGCAAAAAATCGATTCGTTTCGTATCGAGTAACATCATCAGAAAATTTCTATTCGAACACAATTTCGATCACGACTGCGAGAATTAGACCCCTGGTCTTATTCTTATCGTTTTTTGACATCTGGAATACGAAATACACAATACAGCATAGCATAGAGCGTTCACAAACAAAATCGGTATTCAATACAACATACACGATACAAAGTCGAGTGAATTGGCCAACTGTGTTGCATGGTGTGTAGAAAAATTTGTCATATTACTGTTATAATTATAAATTATTAAAGAAAAATAAAACAAAACAAAATAATATTCCTTTATAAATATTTATAATTTATTTTCTTTTGTTTTAAATAGCAACAAAAAACATTGTTTTAAATTATTTATTGATCTGTCATATGTCACATTTTATATGACTTTTATGCTTATTATTTATTATTTAAAAATTTTAAATTGTATGGTTTTTTTCTATACAATTTTTATACGTCTCTATGTATACTTAGTAAGCGTTGACAATTGTCATTATAAATTTACATTAAATTAATATTAATCTTTGCAAAAGATTTATTTAAAATAATTGTTAAGAGAGGCTAACTAACCTCTGGCGAACAATACCAAAAATAGTAGCAGCCAACAAACAGCACGATGTGTCAATTTAAGGCAATTGTTTTTATATTTTTTTTTAATATTAAAACCTTTTGCAAAACGTTTTTAAAACACCTTGTTAACCATTTAGAAAATAATTAATAGACACCGGAGGATTTAACAAATGATTTGTAGCAGCAGCAGCAGCAAAAAAACAAAAAAAAAATAATTTTTCTCATTTCATTTTTTCTAAAATAAATTACAATTGAAAACATACTTACGTTATTAATTAAAAAGTATAAATTATTTAACAACATGCATACAACGTGGCATAACATTCCTAAGCATTAATAATATTTGTTTTGCTCTGCACAATATGCTTCCAACACAGTACCCCACTGACCCTGGCTATAAAAGTCGACGACAGCGCAATAAAAATTATTCTTTCACTGGAATTTGTTGAAAACATAAAAAAGTGCTAACCATACATAACCTAACTATTGAAAGAATCTGCATAGCGCATAATGAATACTTCTGTTAAAGGGGTGCATAACTTTATGTTGGCAACTCGGATTTAACAGCTGATAATTGCATTTTGTTTAGTTTCATTATGGATAGGCTTATAAAGGGTGTTTTTTACAGAGGTATAGAACTTTAAGTTGCAATAAAACAACGATGGATTATTCGATTGACATGAATTTTATTTATCCGAAAGATAATCTTGTGGCATTACATTTTAAATATGATTTCTGGAATATGACCGCCACGGCTGGCGCGGATGTAGTCCAATCTGGACGTCCAATTTTCGATGACTTTTTCCAACATTTGTGGCCGTATATCGGCAATAATACGGCGAATGTTGTCTTCCAAATGGTCAAGCGTTTGTGGCTTTACCGCATAGACCAATGACTTTACATAGCCCCACAGAAAGTAGTCTAGCGGTGTTAAATCACAAGATCTTGGAGGCCAATTCACAGGTCCAAAACGTGAAATTAGGCGGTCACCAAATGTGTAAATAAATCTATTGTGGCACGAGCTGTGTGACATGTTGCGCCGCCTTGTTGAAACCACATCTCCTGGACATCATGGTTATTCAATTCAGGAATGAAAAAGTTAGTAATCATGGCTCTATACCGATCACCATTGACTGTAAGGTTCTGGCCACCATCGTTTTTGAAAAAGTACGGAACAATGATTCAACCATCCCATAAAGCGCACCAAACAGACAGTTTTTCTGGATGTAACGGTGTTTCCACATACACTTGAGGATTACCTTCACTCCAAATGCGGCAGTTTTGCTTGTTGACGTAGCCATTCAACCAGAAGTGCGCTTCATCGCTAAACAAAATTCGCTTATGAAAATCGGGAACAACGGTAATCTCGTTTTGGGACCATTCGACGAATCTACGCCTTACTTGATGATCGTTTGGCTTCAAATCTTGTACGAGTTGGATTTTGTAAGCACGCAAACCAAGATCCTTCCGCAAAATCTTCCATAAAGTGGATGGACACAGATCCAATTCCTGTGCTCGATGGCGGATGGACTCATTCGGGTCTTCCTCAATGCTACGCTCTACAGCAGCAATAGCTTCTTCTGTACGCACCGTACAGCGTCTCTGGGGATGCGAGTTATCAATAAGAGTAAACGTGGTGCGAAAACGTTCCATGGTTAATCGAATTAACTGATCTGATGGACGATTTTGTCGACGATAAAATGGACGTAGTGCGCGATACGTTTTCCTCACAGAACCATTATTTTCGAAATAAAATTGCACTATTTGCAAGCGTTGTTCAGGCGTGAGTCTATTCATGATGAATTGCCAAACCAAACTGAGAATAAATCACTTGACAGCTGTTAAATCGGTCGCCATCTTGAAAAGTAATGCCAACTTAAAGTTCTATACCTCTATAAAAAACACCCTTTACTATGTTCAGACATGTACTTTTATTGAATTAATATTCGGTTTATTGATAACAATATTTTTAGTGTTCAGGCACAAAATTTATTTGACAGCTGGTAAACAAAACAGGTGATTGCTTCAACAACATTGCTTTTAATTTAATCGCGAAAATTAGTGACAAAAAAAATTTGAGAAAAAATGGAAAAGAATTTAACATTGGAAAAGGCCTTACTAATGATTAACCGAAACGCCGAGCTGTTGCGGTTAGTAGGGAATATTTCTGACTCCAATGTGGCTTCTCTCAGAAGGATGAGAAAGAAAAATTTTATAATACTGCATAGCTTGCAGAAAAGAAAGCTTTTGCTTATGGTACTGTTAGAGGAAAATGAAACTCAAAGGCCTTTATTTGTTAACAGCTGAATACGACGCGTCGCGACGTATTTTCAAAACATACCCGTCAGTTAACATATTCTACATAAACCCGAGGATGCAATTGCGAGAACTGTTATAGATTATCAATCAAGACCTAGACGATCAGCCATACTTGGAGAAGACAGGCACGTTGTCTTCGTGGCACGTTGTATAAGATTTGGGGTCATGTTTTAGGAAATACATGTCAGTAGAAAAACTTATTCTATTGGTCATTATAACCCTTCAGTTAGGATTGCGACCTACTTTCTGCTACCATCCGCATTGTCTGTGTTAATTTTCTTTATGAGTGACAGGACCTACAGTTTAAAGTTGTCTCCGAACGACAGATGTTCTTGGCAATTTCATTTACTCTCAACGTTTTTGCCAGCAAACTGCTGAGAGCAAGTCGCTGACGAAATATTTTTTTCGTATTTTCGTTTTGTTGGTTTGAATCGAGGCTTTATGGATAATAAGCCAAGACACTACCAGAGATCAGCAATGAATCGTTTTTTCGCTACTCATAAGCTCTCATGAAATTATGAATATAAGTGACTCCACAATATTGAAATTTGATTATGTACTCTGATTCATTCATACTCACTACAATGTTGATTTATATGGACAGGTTGCAATGAGTATGCGTACAACATTGACATCAAACTCATACCATTCGAAATATGTTTGATTCATAAACCTACTCATTTAGATTCATAACTTTAGAAAAATACTCTTATAATACTTATAAATGATTCGAGTGACTCGATTAACAGTCTTAGTTGTTGTTGCATTTAGAAAAAAAAAAAAACAAAAAAGACTCATAAACAAAAAAAAAAAAAACAGAGCAGCATGCAGAGCAAACTCACAACCTTCTAGTGAGTATTTTAGTGTTCGTACGCTATTCATACTTATTTTGTGTTTCGTGTACATGTTGAGTCATGAAGAGTCGAAATCAACAACATTATCATACGTGTTGTTAGGTATGAATATAATGAGTACTTCAAACTTTGAATATGAGTAGAGGTTCTATGATATTGTTACGTTTTTACCTTTTTAAAAACGTTTAAATATGAGTTCGTTAATTGCAAACCAAGTAAAAACAAATATGTGTTTAGTTTTTCTTAAACTCTCTTTATTATTCACACTACGTTTGTGCCACCGTATACAACTTAACGACACAACAACAATTTGCTTGTACACTATTCTATTGCACACTTCTGTCCGCGTTAACAATAACAACTGTTCGTTAGATCTTCTCTGCTTACAACCTTTTTGCAAGCAATGCCGCTTGTACGTTCCAACCTCAACGCGTCTTCACACAAGACTGACTGAATTATCACTGACTCGCTGCTGGCCCTGCTGTCCTTTTATATATGCACGCAATCAGTATGATGAACGTTCTAGATGTGGAAGGTTCTTGCTCTCGCCTTCTCGAGAATTCTATTGCTAGCTAGTACATTATTGTTTGTGTACCTTGCTTACGTTGTCCATACCTTTTTGCCACATACCTGTTGTTGTTGGTACCAGGCGCAACCAGGTTCGTTGTACATATGTGTGTGTGTGCTGCTTTAGATAATCAACACGTTCATTGTATTCTTAGTGTTAGTATGTATTTGTATCGTGTGGCATTTGTTTATCGTTTTTGTTGTTAAACGATATTAAGTCGTTTCGATTTGCGTAACAATATTAAAAAAGGATGAATGCGTATAAGTATCAGAAATTATGAGTATGTTTCGATTCTACTCATCTTTTTGAATACTCATTGCTGATCCCTGCACACTACATACTAGACTACGGCGACTTCACTGAATATAGCTTCCACAGAGAATAATTTCGTGTTTTGGCGCTGGGAAAATGGCCTGGAAGATCACGAGATTTGGCGACATTAGAGTTTTTTGTGTAGTTACGCAGATAATGCACTAACATTAGTGCATTTGGAGTTGTAATTTTCGTCATGTTATCGCGGAGATACCACACGCAATGTGTGAAAGAGTTGTTGATCATTAAGATCGATTGCTGCAATAAAACCAAAGGCAATTATTTAAAATTTAATTAAAATTATTTCTTTGCATATATAAGATTAAGGTCTAAGCATTATAATGAATGGAAAATCATAGCTTCATTAGTGTGCTTTATATGATAAAAAATTTTTCAATTTTAATTTAATTTAAAATGTTTAAAGAAAAACCCATATAAACAGCTATGGAAAGCCAAGAATTTTTTCTTTTATAATTGGAACATATTCTATGATGTGTCTCTTGTGTTAAAGAAAATTCTTCTTCTATCTGTGCCTTTAATCTTGGCGCCTTTTGGCTAAGAATATGAGTTTCTTTGTTTTCTTTAAGATTCCTTAGGTAATTTTTTTATTTTTTTTCTGTTCTACTGATAACCCCCCACCTGTAGTGTCATTTAAAATTTTAGTTATTTATTCTTATACGTTGTTGTTGTTGTTGTTGTTTGTTGTAATCTTTTTTACAACACCTTCATAATATGCAGAGATTTGTTATGCCGATATTCATGGACATTTTTTCCATTTGACCAAACATGTCTTCCATATGACCATCCATGGCTGTTTATTGATTTTTTTGTTTAGTTACGTAAAGGTCTTCACAGTTTTTGGCCTTTACAGAAGAGCTTGCTAGCTGGCATACCTTTTAAGAAAAAAAGAGAAACATTTGGAGCAGTTTTCCTATGTTTTTTTTGTGTGTTTTTTTGTGTTGATTTGAAAAAAAAAACTTCTTTTGTTTCTGTAGCCATCTGAAGCTGTTTTATGGTGTCATGCTTTACAAAATCAATTTGTTCTGTAATTTAATTGAAAAAAACATTTTTGTGCAGAACATTTTATTGTTTAGTTTAGTTTTTGGTTTTGCAGGTAAAAAAAAACAGAGAAAAAAAAATGCCAAACTTAAGTAGCTTGGCTAAGGGGATTGTGCATTGAATGTGTTTGGCAAAAGTCGTTGGTGGCTTGAAGAAGTTTTTGTGGGGTTTTTATGGCATTTTGGGGTAGAATGTATTGCAATTTGTGCTGTTGCAAATCATTTACAATTTTGTTATGGTCTTTGGCCATTATGTGCTCATGTTAAAGAACTTTAATATAAAGAAACTTAAACTATTAAAACTAAAGATATTACAGATCAAGCATGAAGAAGGAAAACTTTTTTTAAAGGTTTTCTGTTTTTTATTTTTTTGTGACTGGCCTGCCTCTGCATAGGTATTTAAAAATAAATTATTTAATATTATTAACATTTTGTTGTTATTGTTTTTTTGGATTTTTTCGTTTTTTTTTTTTTTTGAAAAAGGCCCTCAAACCTTAAACCAAAACTCATTAATCATTTGAACTATGGCCTTAATTTTTACATACGACCTTTCAGTTTTTAATATTATTTTTTTAAAACAATTTTTTCTTCATCTTTTTCTTCTACTCGTAGATAATTAAAGGTTAAGCATAAATTTAGAGAAGAAATATTTGTTCATAAAAAAATCCAAAAAAAAAAAATAATTTCAAAAAATCTAAGCCGCCTTTTTCTCTATTTTCATAAAAACAAAATGAAAAAATAAATTTTATTTTTTTTGTTTAACGCCCTCTAAATACTTAAACAAAAAACTCATAATTAAAGAAAAAAAAATATTATTTTTAAGGGGTGTTACTTAAAAAATTAAAAAAATAATACCTTTACGTATCAATATTATGCTCCTTCGTTTGTTCATAAAAATTTGTTCAAGCAAGTGGCCAAAAGTAGTTTGTTTTATTCATGTTAAACAGATTATTTATTATTTTTGTATGTATGTATGTATGTATATATATATTATAATAATTTTCATATTAATGGTAACACTTAATCAATCAATGTCTTGGAATTTATTTCTATTTTTTTAAATTTTTTTCTAATATTTTTAAAATTAATGTCTTGCGGGAGTTTTATTTTATCGTTGAAATATTTTCAAGTTTTAAGCCGGTTTTTCTAATTTTTTTTTTATAAATTTTTAATTTTGTTTTTATAGCCAGTAAGTCTAGTAATAATATTATGAACATGGAAAGTTTTATTTTGTTTTGTTTTCTTATGGTTTGAATCACCAAGTTTTTGTCATTCATTTGAATACATTAAAGATTTATTGGATCATCGGTTAAAGCTAAACATGGCAGTTATGCACTCAAGAAAGTGTTCAGTTAAGAAAACATTTCATTAAGGTCCAATGACAGGTACCATAAACACAACTAATTAGAGAAAATTTTAGGGACGCTTACTCTATAAAGTACATAACATGCATAATCGGTCATTACAACCCTTCAGTCAGAATTACAACCTAGGTTCTCATACCACTTATATTGAGTGCGTGTTAATTGTATATGGGAGTAGCGGGACCTACAGTTTAAAGTCGACTCAGTACGACAGATTTTCTGAGAAACTTTTCATGGCATTTTACTTTACTCTCAGAGTTTTTACCAGAAATTTGCTGAGAGGAAGTCGCCAAAGAAATATTTTTTCGTATTTCAAGATGTCTGATCTGGGAATCGTGACCTCATGTCTAATAAGCCAACACACTATCGACTAGACCACGACGTCAACTTAATCTACAAAGTTTCAACTTCAAATTCGCATTTAATTCAATTAATTTATACAATACTTTCCCATCGTTTATACACACAGCATATAATGCCTCTATATTGGTCCAACGAATTTACTTCACTACCAACTTTTTCTGTTGTTGCTTACTTGGAATTCAATATGTCATCTACATGGGTAAGCAGAACGGTTCCCTTACGGATTCCAATCTATGGTAATATTGTCCCTCTATAGGTATGAACAATAGATCATAATTCATTATGTTTGATAGGTGATGTTCGTTTTCGCCAGAGATCCACGATATAGTCCACGATATTTTCAACTTAACCTCTTTCAATCTATAATCCTCGGTTTGAACATTCGAAGAATTTTGCAAGGAAAATGATTGACGAATATTTGCATTTTTCCCACGTGGCTTACAGCAGAGTTCTAGGTTTCACATTCTCACAAAAGAGTGGGCATTTCATTTGCATTAAAAAGTGTGAGTTATGTACTCCAAAATAAGAAGAATGGGGTATACAAATGGATTGAAGATGACCAAACGTCTAGTGGGCTCTCTGTAGTCGATCGTCCACATCCCCAGCCAATACTTCGTTTGTGAATATGATGCTTCTAACATAACAAAGTTAGCCGACATCCTTTACTTTACTTGTGCCATTTGCAAATCGGTTCTGGGACGTTATCTTAATACAAGAAGGTTTTATGTTTGCTACCTTATCCGTTAGATTATGTGCTTCCAGCCAGCTCTGTACTGTGTACATTCGATGCATGATCTTGGTAGCTGTAAGGTCAAAGACAACAATCGTTTAAGTAGTCAATGATTGATTTTTTTGAAAGGATTTCATCAGGATCTTGTTCACAACTACATTAAATAGTAGTGGCAAGAGCATTCATTTTCAACTGCAAGTGCTTTATTCAATATTTTGATTTGCGTAACTTTGCAGGATGCGACATGGATGCATCATGGTTTGAACATCATTTCTCTGTTTTTCAATTACTTTCTAGAAGCTGAGAAACGTAAATGTAGTGAAGAAAACAATTTCACGATGACACTAAAGCAGTTTATATGGTCAAATATGGTTTTGTGGGCTCCAAATCTAATTTATTTGTTCATTATCTCCCTTGGTTGCTATCTCTAGCTAAAACTTTGGCTCTCTAAATGATTTGGAAATTTCTTTCGTAATAGATAGGGGCCTCTTTACTCTCCGAGTTACACTCAAGAGCTGCGTGTGTGTTTTCACTTTCCTCTTTTGTTAGCGTACGAGTATGTCCTATTAAAGGTCGGTCTAGTCTAGTAGGTGGTGTGTTGTTTTATTAAACCCCAGGTCAGACATCTCGAACATTACGAAATGTGAAAAAAGATTTCTTCGGTGACTTCCTGTCAGCAGATTTCTGGCAAAAATTCTGAGAGTAAAATAAAATTGCCATTAAAAAGTTGCTCAAAAAGTCTGTCGTTCGGATTCCGATAATGTCGTCTTTAATTCTAAAAGTTAATACTGGAGGTCGTCATTTCCATTTTTTGTTTTACTGCCGTGTGCAATCTTTATTGCTTCTCTTTCTAGGAGTGAGATTTCTAAGTTCATTTCCTGCTATTTGAAGAGTAAAGGTGATATACGCTATGAGCCTCAAATCTAAGTAAATTCCTATATTGACCTGTACGTAGTAGTCCGCAAAATAAGGCCCAGAATGTAATAAAAATGTGAGGACAGAAAGCAATCTTGTTTTCCAATACTAAGCCAACATTGCCCAGGTCAAACATCTCCAATAAAAAAGAAGTATGAAGAAATATTTCTTCGGCAACTTGATCTCAGCAGATTTCTAGCAAAAATTCTAAGAGTAAAATAAAATCGCCATGAAAGAGTTTCTCCAAAAAATCTGTCGTTCAGAGCGACTTTAAATTATGGGTCCCGCCACTCAAGTACAAAAATTAACACACACAACGTAAGTAGTGTGAGAAGCTAGTTCGTAATCCTGACGGAAGGGTTGCAATGACCAATTATGTTATGTATGCATGTAAGCCAACACAGCCAACGTTGTTCTGTGTTACGAAAATCTTTCCATAAAAGATTGAAAATAAAAAACCTGAACTAATTCCGCTGCAGTAAGGCTTTTGGAATTGTAACGCTGCTATAACCTCACTTAATATCCTTAAATTTGAAAATTCATATTCTGCCTTCCACTGTATTATTATTCCTTCAAATAATTGATATTTTTCTGTATTTTACCATTGAAATCTTAAACATTTCACTGCTTGTATGTACATATGTACACATGTATATATGGATCGAGGGTGGACATTTAAAATTATTCGTTTCATATGCTTCTCAGCTGTGTGTTTAAGAGTGGAGTGGAGCATTTAGACCAGTTTTTACTTGTTCTGCTATGGGTTTTTCCCCCCTCTTTTATATAATTCATTGTTGTTGTTATTGTTGCTGTGTTCTTTATTTTTTTTTGCAATCCAAACAACAATTGTTGTTAAAAGGAAATTGTTAAGCTTAACATTTATTAGAGTTAAGTTTTCATTTTTTTTAAATGCTTTGGGTTTCTATTTCTTTATTTTTTTTTTGTTTTGTTTTCTATTCGTTATTGCTGCTTAGTTAGTTTGCTTTTGTTTTTGTTTTTTTTACAAAATATAATCTTCATATATACATACATAGTCATTTATATGATAAATGAGGTTGTGCTTGCTTATTTGCTTCTCTCGTTATAATTCACATTAAAATGAGGAATTTTTTTTTTCTCTGCCATTTTTTGTTTTTAATGCCACAAACCCACTACCACCAACGCTATTATGTGGTGCAGCAGTACAACACTTCAGATAAAATATCAGCACAACTATAACATGAAATTGTTGCACACAATTAAACACTGTTTCCCCTGAAAAAAATTTTCATTTTTAGGAAGATCCGTTATTGATGTTAGCAACTCTAGTATTCTCTTGTAAGTAGCAAGGCCCTAGCTCAGACATCAAGAAAACGAAATTAAAGAAAATATCGGCGTCTTTCTCTCAGCAGTCATATGGCAAAAACTGCCATGAAAAGTTTCTTAATAAGTTATCGTTCGGAGTCGAATTTAAACTGTAGATACCTCCCGCTCGTGGATAAAATTAACACACGCAACATGAGTGATGTGAGAAGCTAGGTTGTAATCCTGACTAAAAGAAATAATTCTCAGAATCCTAGTACTGGAAAGTGTCTTGCTTGTGCTCCCACTCGAGATTTTTATAGAAATCGTTTAAGAGGCAATAACCCCTCGAGCAAGTTTTCCTAATGGACTGTATATCGTAAGACTAAGTACTGAATGTTCAGGGGATAGAGAAAAATAAGCTGTTTAGTCTCTCTTAAATTAAGATTCGGCCAGCTTAACGTTATCGTCGAACAGATGCTGTTTTTTGCTTACAGTTATTAGCTGTGATGGTGGATTTTATTTCTAATTTTCAGTCTTATAGAGAGCAAGGGTTCTCCTGACATTGCATTAATCTTGCTTCCGGGTATGTCTACGCATACATACATAATTGATCATTACAACCCTTTAGTCAGGATTACGACCTACTTTCTTACACGAACTATACAGGCATGGCGGAACTTATAGTTTAAAGTCGACTCCGAACGACAGATTTTTGTGAAACTTTTCATTGCAATTTTTTTATCTACCCTCAGAGTTTTTGCCAGAAATATGGTAGCATTCTAATTTTCATTTTGGAAACGGCTGACCTGGGGTTTTGAAACGTGGCCTCACATCTAATGAGCCAGGACAATACCTACGGCGATTTCTATCGGTACATAGTTTTGAGAAATCCATGTACTTTTCAAGTTGAAGAGAATCGTTTCAGAATTCCCTTCAGGTTTTTTATAGGGGTCTGTATAAACAGTTTGAATGAGAATGGGCTGCTATAGCTGTTCCTCCGAGATCTTTACATGTATGAATTTTTTTTCTCCGCTTTTGTTTTAGCTCGTAGAGAAATCATTCCTTTGAAATCCCTTGCATTTAATTATTCAGACTGAAGACGTGGCTTGCTTATGCTGATAATGTGACCATTATGGCAACTGTATGCTTCTCTTCACTTACAGACATACATACATAATTGGTCATTACAACCCTACAGTCAGGATTACGACCTAGTTTCTTACACCAATTATGTTGTGTGCGTTAATTTTATACAAGAGCGCATGGGACCTACAATTTAAAGTCGACTCCGAACGAGAAATTTTTTTTTTGGAAAACTTTTCCGTGGCATTTTTATTTGTTCTCAGAGTTTTTGCAAGAAATCTGCTGAGAGGAAGTCGCCTAAGAAATACTTTTTGTATTTTTGTTGTGATGTCTGGCCTGGGGTTTGAATCCTGGCTTTACTTCTAATAAGTCAACACACTACCTACTAGACCATGGCGACTTTTCCTCTTCACTTCACTTCTCTCCGCATTAATATTGAAGTCAATGATGAGGCTAATAATTACGGGAATAAGACCTGTAGTGGATATAAAGTTGACTGAGTGAGTGATATTAGCCCCGTATTGCTTTATTTTAAACTGTGATTAGCATAAAGTGACGTTTTATTTCTGTTACCAGACTGATAATCTTCTGCAGGAATATCGAGTGGTAGAATAATCTGAAGAACTAGGACAATCGATTATAGGTATACTTTGAGATTTCATAAGAATTTATACGAGTCAATATTTTTTTAAAAAATTTAATTTTTTTTAATGGAAATGGTGTTTTTAGGTGTATTTATGACGTTGATGATTTAGTTGCTTTATTGGTCGGTCGGTTGATTTTTCTTATTAAAGATTTTCCTTCTTTTGTTTTTTTGTTATTGTTCTTGTTTAAATTTTTTTTCCATGGTTGTTGTTGTTGTTGTTGTTGTTTTTTCTTTTGTGTTCATAATAGATGGATGGATAGATGCCATGGTTTAAATGGTGTTTTGTAAACAAGAATTAGCAGCGCGTGCTAAATAAAATTGTAGAAAAAAAAAGAATTTTTTTTTAGACGAAAAAGCATAGAAAAAACGCTGACTGAAATAAAATACATTTTTTGGTGTATGAGTGAATTTATTGTTTCATTCCTTGCTGAATAAGCATAAAGGGGGGGGAGATCTTCTTTATGTTTCTAAGCAGTTGGATTGCATTTTTTGTTGTCGCAATGGCAGCTAGCAGCAGCAGTCTAACGAAGAAGACAACATAATAATGGCATGTGCGCAAGCGTGCTTAAGTTTTTCATTTCATTTTTCTTCATTTTTTTTCTGTATTTTTTTCTTCTTAATTTAATTTTTCCTTTTTCTCATATGAAAAGCATGCCATTTCTTTTACACTTTGTATAACAAAGTTGGTGATGAAACAAAAAGAAAAAAATATACGACGCAAAACACACTTGGAAGACGTCTTTGTTTTTAATTTTTAAGCCATAAATCTAATGCTTATTTGCCAACGAAAATTGCATTAAAATGGTAACAGCACTGGGGTTACAATGTAAAGCTAGCAGCAGCAGCAGTAAGCTGGGAGAAGAAATGAAAAGAAAAAAACGAAAAAATTCAATGTTACATTAAAGCCAAGTTAACTTAAACTACACAGCTACGGTACATGTAATTACAATCATTATATGGTCTGTCGCGTTTTTTTTCCATTTTTTTTCTGTGTGCTGTTGTGCTGTTACACCACCACCAGCGGCTGTAAGACAGCCACAGTGGCCACATTAAGATTTTGCTGTAATGGAGGCAAAACGGCAACAGCCAGCAACACAGTAACCGTAACAGTAATAGTAACAACCAAACAACCTTAGCAATCAGTAGCAACAACCAAAGTGCACTTTAGAGGCTTAACTTTTTAATATGGACGTGCAATAACAATTCTTGTTGTTGCTGCTTGAAAATCAAGGAAAATACAAAACAGAGAGCAAAAAATGAAAACGAATTCATACTTTCAACACTTTTTGTTTTCAATTTAATTTTGAGTATGAAAATTGAAAAGAAAAAAATTCTTAGACTGCGTACTCAAGCATTAGCGACCCCATAACAATGTTGTTTTTTTGCAAGAAGTCTATGAAATTTAATTCAATTAATTTCATATATGTATTGTTCTCTTTTGTTTTATTATTTATACGAATTATTATTAACTTGATTAAATTGTTTTTATTAATATTAACACATACAATGTTGCATTTGGTAAATGGCGGATAAATGCAGACCACAAGTACCTTAACTACATCATTATGATTTACATGTTTGGCTGTAAAGCCTATTTACCTAGTTAAAGTGGAGTAAAACATTAAATGAATATGACTTAATGAGCCATGAAATATTTCTGTACTCATTCTATACAGTTAACTTTAAGTGTCAGTTCCTGGAGAATTATTTTGACCTTTCGAACCAAATAAAGGGTCCGCCAAATAACTTTCTTTTTTTTGAAAATGCTTTAAAAAAACTTACTGAATATTTTCTCAAATTTCTTTTTTTATTTGAAAGTACAATCCTTCCGGTTAATAATGGAAAATAATTTCATTCAAATGGCTGCCTCGGCTGGCCATGCAGTAGCCTACACGATCGGTCCAATTTTTAGGCACATTATCGATTGTGTGCAGCTGTATTTCACCAATGACTTCACGAATATTGTCCTTTAAGGCGTCAATTGTTTCTGGCTTGTCGGCGTAACACTTATCTTTGACGGCACCCCACAAATAATAGTCCAACGGTGTCAAATCGCAGCTCCGAGGTGGCCAAACGACATCAGCTCTGCGGCTGATAATGCGATCTTCAAAAACAGGGCGCAAAACATCGAGTGTAGCTGCGGCTGTGTGTCACGTAGCGCCGTCCTGTTGAAACCAAATGTTGCCAATATCCTCCTCTTCAATTTTTGTGAACAAAAATTCGTTCAACATGGCCCGATAATGATCGCCATTGACTGTAATGGCCGCTGCTTGCTCATTTTCGAAGAAAAATGGCCCAATTATGCCTCTGGACTAAAATCCACACCAAACAGTGACTCGTTATGGGTGCGTCGGCTTTTCAATGTATGCGTGCGGGTTTTCTGTGCCCCAAATTCGACAATTTTGCTTGTTTACATACCCGCCAAGAACAAAATGTGCTTCATCTGAAAAGATAATTTTTTTTTTGCCAAAAATCGGCATCTTCTGTAAGTCGATCGCAGGCCCACTTAGCGAAGCGAAAACGCATTGGATGGTCAATTGGCTTCAACTCCTGAACCAAGTGGACATTGTATGGCGTCATACCAAGGTCTTTCTGCAAAATTCGTCTCAATGATGTCTCCGAAATGTTCAATTATTGAGAACGACGGTGAATTGATGTTGATGGCGCTTCTCGTACACTTTCTGCCACAGCAGCAATATTCTCGGGTGTACGCACTGTTTTTGGCTTTTCACGCTTTGGTTTATCGATGAGGATGCCAGTTTCTTTCACTTTTTTCATAAGATAACGAACATACGGAGCTGACGGTGCTTCTCTTCTTCCAAAATCCGTATGCAATTTTCGCACACATTCTGCAACATTATCATGATTTTCATAGTAATGTCGCAATATTTCCCAGCGTTGTTCAAGTGTATATACAACCATATTCGTTCAGCGGAAGGATAAAACTAATTATCTGTCAAATCAGACATGAGCTTAGTGTTACCATTCACGAAATAAGCACTAGTTGAAAAAAAAAACGTTAGATGGCGGACTCGATAAGTCATACCAACCGAATAAAAAAAAAAAAAATTGAATTTTTAGTCGGTCGGTAAAATAACTTCTCTGAAATACTAAACAAATTCCAGCAGACGCTTTATATTCTACTGTGTACTATTTTGTGTACTCAGTACTACTCAATGACAGCGGTGAGAGGATATATTTTGTGAACAGTAATGCACTTGTAAACAATTCTCACTTAGTCATATAGTTGGCTCAGATTGCTTTGTAGGCAATATATAGGCGTTATTCATCTGGAAATTGGTCCCCCACGATACTTCTGCACAAGTACAGTATAAGACTGTACTAGATTACAGGCTCTATGGCATTAAGAGAAATGAGAACGTAGTTTAACGCGCGTATAAAGGCGGATGGCCGTGTAATCTCACCTATGGCATATGGGGTGATTGGCCAAAGGGTCAAAATTGGGTAGGATTGCAGTATAGGGCTGTGCTGGATTCCCATCAATAAGGGCTAAGCAAAAATGAGAACGCAGATAAATCGGCGAACGAAGGCGGATAGGTGTATAATACCTCCTATAGGGTATGGACTGATCAAGCAGGGTATCAAAACTGTATAGGGCTTTAGAGCCTTAAGGAAGGAGGAACATTATGATCTGTGGGCGAAGACTATTTTGTGGGATATTGTTTTCACCCCTTTTTTGTAGATTATATGGAGTGCCTTAAAAGTCGGCAGTTGCTGCCATAATATTCAGAAATTCGGTCTCAAGATACTATGAAAACATTCCTTTAGTGGAACATTAGCGTCTATGAAAATTTCCGAACTGAATAGATTCTTCTCAAATCTAGGTGGGCTGGGTGAGATGACTTACCTTCATTAAGTGCTTCATATAATTAAATTTAAATAAAATAAAATGTGTATGAGATAACACCGAAAACTTTTACTCGTTTGAAAGACTTATTGCCGCCATTATGTGTGGTATATAACATCGTTCAAATGTCCAGCATGGCGTCACTGGGTGGAGCACATCCGAAATGCTTAATTTCCAATGAATCTGGCACATAAATTTTGTTGCATTTAACCGATGGCATGAGTTACGTTGGCTTAAGGTGTAGCTGTAGTTTGTGACTTATTCGCAGACACTTACGGCCCAAGAAAAAGTTTAAATTGCACGATTTCTTTGGCTAGCTTATATTGCCTCCACATGTAATGCACATACCTTTAAATGGCTCGTGCAGAATATCAAATGTACGATGAGCTGTGTGGCAGATCATTCAATTCAAGCGAGAAGAAATTGGCAATAACCATAATAGATTGGCTAACATCGTAGTCAAAGAAATATCGATCGCTGACGTCGCCAGCTTGAAATCCACGCCAAATACTGATTTTTTCGCAATGCATTGCACACTTTTGAAACTCATATGGATTGGAATCGTTCCAAATTTAAGAATTTAGTTCGTTCACGAACCCATTTATCCAGAAATAGGCCTCAATGCTGAAGATTATTTTTCGATTTTCACGTTAACCGAGCAGAAATCCAGTTTGATTAAACAATTGGGTTATTTGCACTTGTTGTTGAATCCTGTGTCCCGTCCAAGTTGATTTGGCATAACAGGATGAGTAAATGTTATCAAGTTTGACAGATGTAGCTTCAACAAGATGGCTGCCATGAACCAGCGTATTCTATTCTTCTCGTCCATCAAAGTAATCTTTCTGCAAAGCATGACACAGTTTTTGGGACAGATAGCCCACCAATTTTAAAAAAGTTTTCAAATTTTTATTTCTGTCTACGAATATCAAATATTGTGTATTAATTAATGCCACAAGTTAAGAAACGAGGCAAAAAAAAAACAAACAGAACGAATTCAGAATAAAAACCTGATAAATTAACCTTCAGAGGTCGTTCAATATTTGCTTGTATGAGAGAACATATCTTTATTTTTATTTATTTATGCCATAACAAATAGCGGGTGTTTAGTTTGATTTCATTTTTTTTGCCGTCCGTTGGTTTAAAATACTTGTTTTCTTGTTTGATTTGGTTTCTGTTATAAACTAACAGGCCTAAAACTGAAAACAATTGTTGTTGGGTTTGTGCCGTTTCTATTTCATTCGTTTTTTTTCTTCTAATAAATTCAAAACAACATGACAATCCCTGGACCAGACCGGCCAAGCGGCTGCAATAACTGCTGCAGTGGTAATGGAGACAGACACTCGGTGTTTGGTTGATAAACAGAAACTAAACGACCTTTAGAAAAATGTGCACACATGTGTCCATTTGGAACCACTAGAGAACCACAATTGAGGTTCTTTTTTTTTTTTTTTTTTTTTTTGAATGGCTTAGCATGGCTTACAGAAACAAACGTTCGGTCAAATGAAATATGCACAGAACAACCTAAAAAAGACCTTTTGAAATAAAGTTTTTTGATTTTTCTTCTCCCTCCCTCTCTCTCTCTCTCTGTTGTATTTCTTTCTAGATCGTAAATAAAAATAATTTTTCGTTTAATTTTTTTTTATTTTTTTTATTTCAAATAAATAAAGAAACCAGTGTGGCTTGGTTGGACCACACTCTGGTGGCAAAGGAAAAACTTACTTTTAATTTATTAAAAACTATATTTTTTAATAGAATTCTTATTATTATTTCTGATTTTTTACTTTTTTTATCAAAGGGTTCAATAGTCAATTGATTTGAGAAATAATAGCCATTGTGTATGTGCAAAATAAGTTATTTTAGAGACAGGGGGGTATGTTAATTATTATTATTATTTGGTAAAACAGATGGTGGTTATAATTTTAAGAAGGTGGTTTAAAAAATTTATTTAAACATTTATTTTCCGGGTTTATATTATATTATAATATTATTATATTTTATTGGATCGTTGCGAAAGTAGAAAAAAGTTTATAAGCCTAAAACTTTTCTTTAATCCTAAAATTTTTAAGCATTCATAAGTAAATAAAATGTTAAACTACTTAATAGGCTTGAGATTTACTACTAAGTTGGTCATAGCAACTCTTTATTTCAGATTGCAACCTAGCTTCTCACGGTACTTATGTTGTGTGTGTTAATTTTATAAATGAGTGGCGGGACCTGCAGTTTAAAGTCGACTCCGAATGAAAGATTTTTCAAGAAACTTATCATGGTAATTTCATTGACTCTCCGAATTTTTGCCGAAAATCTGCTGAGAGGAAGTCGCCGAAGAAATACTTTTTTTTTGCATTGTGTTTGATGTCTGGCCTGGGGTTTGAACTCTGGCTTTACATCTAATAAGCCAACACGCTACCTACTAGACTACGGCGACTTCAGTTGGTCGTTACAACACTTCATTCGGGATTACAACTTAGTTTCTCACACCACTTATCTACGCCTCCACTCTATAACGTTCTAAGTGTACTCAGAACGTTTTTAATGTGCTTGCATTTTTAAATTCTACGTTCTCTAACTTAAATACTGTCAAAATTTGGTTAAGATGCGCCGATCCGTTCCGAAGTTATAGGGAAAAATCTACTTAAAATACACATGTGTTCCAATGTCGCGTGAAAACTTTGAGAGCTCATAACTCAAGATACACTTTTTCGACTTAGAATGTTATAGAACGGAGGCGTCGTCGACTCCAAGCGACAGATTTTTGAGAAACTTTTCATGGTAATTTTATTTTTGTCAAAAGACTACTGAGAGAAAGGCGCTGAAATTTTTTTTTTTTTAATTTTCCTTTTTTTGTTCGAGATCTCAGAACCCCGAGGTATAAGCCACGGGCTGTCGACTAAAAATCCAATAAACTCCCTACTAGACTATGGCAATTGCTGCTTGAGACAAATGAATCGAATAGAGTTCTAACGTGCACAATTATGGGGCACTGTTGCCCTCATAAACTTCAGAATGCTCCTTGGTGTCAACAACGGTAATTTCCTGTCCAGCACCTGATATATACTCTGTTTTCTTTTGAGATGCATTAATACTACGCAGGTTTCAAGAATATGTTCTGATGATTTATTCTCATCGTTACAGAATCTTTATGTTGCATTCGAGTTGATCACCATTGTAAGTAAGTGTACTTTGAGTTTACAGTGCTTTGTCAAAATATGGGTTACTAACCGGTTACTCCATTCGCCTTTTATTTCGTAATTTCGCAACGAAAGTTGGATTGCCTCAAACCCATTTGATTTGTAAAGAATGTTTGCCTTTTTTTATCTTGCTTTCCTTTGGGAAATTTCATTCGCAACATCTGTCGCCATATCAGGAAAAGGTTTCGACACTGCCTGTCGCTTAGAATCTCCATTCTCTAAAAATGCATCTGCCTGTTCATTGTAGCAAATCCCTACATGACCTGGGAATCAGCAAAGGGAAACCATGTTCTTCTTACCCAACTTATTCTGCTTCCTCGAACAAATCCATACTTTCTTCGATTTAAACTCATTAGGGCCGAGTGCTTTAGTACTGACTGTCAGATAGTTTACTATGACCTGTCATTTGTATCTTCCATCCTAGTTGAACTAAACACAGCTTTCGATGCCATGTACTTACGCTTGGAACATACCTGTGAGTCTTCTTATTGGCTCGGAATATTTCATTTTGGAACAAAAACTTCCGCTCCAGTATCAAGATTTGTTCTTGACCCATCTGTATACCACAAAATTTATGAATCACCCATGTGGCTATCGTAGTAGTAGCCAAGATGAATAAGAAGGGAAATGGGTGCAACAATTAGTATGTGACTGCCTTGCTCTACGAGAGCTTGGAATGATTTTGATTGCCTCGGGAATATTTCACGAACAAACCTGATTAATTTGATGAGTACTACGTGGATTGTACTTTGGTTATTGGATGTCAGTGTATGTACTGACCATGTAAATTCTCTTATCAGGATGACCTACGCGATTGATTGTTATTAATGGGGTTTTGATGGTATTAGAACCTAAATGTTTGTAAAGCTTTGTAGTGAACGTATGTTATTTTTTAAAAGACTCCAGATTTCACAACCTTATAACAGAAATATCATACCGAACGTATTGTACACTTGGTTTTTAATGAAATTTTAATAAATCAGTGGACGTCTATAGCTTCATCACAATGTACTTTGAAAATTTATGCAAAATTTGTTTTCCTTTCTTTTTTTGTGTATATTTTTCTTTTGCAAAATATACGTAGCTAAACTCGTATAATTTTATTTTTTTTTAATAAAATTTTTAATAGTTTTACCATAACATCTCGTTTGAAAGTGTTGATAAACTCTTAACCCCTCTTGTTTACGTCAGTCAAGCACCCACTATTTCATTTCACACACAGAGAGAGCATTTGAAATACGAAATAAATTATGAAATCAATGAAAACAAATCTTATCAGTGGTTGTAAAAATACAACAACAACAACAACAACAACAAAACATTGAAATAACGCATGTTTTATTTATAAATAAACCGTTTAAAAATCGATCCATAATCTCAAGTCAGATGTTTTAAATATTTTCTTGTGGTTTTTTTTCTATTTTTCTAGTTTCAATGATCTGATTTCATTATGTTGTTATTGTTGTTGTTGCTGTTTTTCAGTTGTTTTTGTTTTTCTTATTTAAACTCGAAGCTCGTTAAGAAATTAATTTAATATGAACGCCACGATTTCTGGTACGTTTCGTTAAATGTTTATCAGTTTTTATTATGGTTTCATGGTGTAGTAGTTGATGTTGTTGTTGTTATTGTTGTTATTGTTGTTTACAATAATTTAAGTATTTTGATTGTGGTTTTTTCTCTTTCAAATAAACTGCAGTTTCAATATAATTATCACAATCGTTGTGGTATTTCAACGCCCACACACTCAGTTCCTCGGTTGTTTTTTCTTTCTTTCTTTCAATAAAGTGTTGTAAAATATGTTGTTATTGTTGTTGCTACAAAAAATACAAAAAAAGTATTGAAGTTTATTAAATGACCATTTGTTATACGAAACACTGCAGCGAAATAAAAATTAAAATGTAATCTGTATGGACAGTTATAAATGAAATACGAATACAATAACGAACACAATAACGAAAGAAAGAAAAAAAATTAAAAATTTAAATTTTTCTCTGATACGAAAAACAAGATATTTTTCATTTTGTAACAATATTGTTACAATTTTATGGTATTTTTACTATTAATTAACTGCCATTTGAAAGCCTAAACGTTAGGTATTAATATTGAAGTCATAATCGCAGTTTGAGATTTCAACCGATTTATTAGAATCAAGGAATTGTTGCTTAAAACCCTAACAATATGCATATCAAACTCTTTGTTATAAAGAGATCTAACAGATGAAAGTATAAACTTTAAGAAATATAAACAAATCTAAAGGAACTTTGTAACATCAAGCAATAAATTTTTGTTTTTTTGTTTAATTGTAATGAAATTTTTTAATAAACATTAAGTTTTAAATGCAAATTTTATTTAAAAACGATTTATTACGACTTAGTTACCACAGCTTTGCATAAAATTATTGTTATTATAAGCATTATTCCAGGCTGGATAGGCAGCTCTTATTAAATTCCTGAGAAGCAGACTCAACCCTGTTGTCCAATACACCAACAGACTACCTGTTAGACTACCTGCTTTACAGACTTGAGGACCTACCTCAATTTCAAATGGGAGAATTCGTACAGACACAGCACGACGCAGAACACCGGATAGATAGCGCACGATAAGTCTGCTTAAACTCTAATAAATGTTGTCAGGGTCTTTACGAGTACAGTAATTCACCGATCTACGTCCCCTCGATTAACGTTGTTTCGATTTACGTCGTCAAATTTTTAGTTTGCTCTAACTTCAATTTGCGTCGTCATTCGATTTACGTCGCCTCTTTTTGGACCCAACTGCGCCGTAAATCGAGGGATTACTGTAATTGCATTATGGGCAAGCATGCGAGTTGCATTAGTCTTGGACATCTCGCAATGGTTTCTGTGGAAGCTGTAGAGATGAGGAGCAGATTAGACCGCTTTTCACCTACAGTGTACATATCCGACACTTTGTCGGAGCAGAAAGAGGCACCTGGGTGCCGATTATATAGAGGATCTGGATGCATTCATATTGGCAGTCTAAGTCGCTTTATCGGAATCTCCGAGTGGTTCCTGGACTAGGGGAAAACTGGGAAACTGTGCTATCACAATGAGTCCTGTGTGTGCCCTAACTGTGTACGCTCATACTCCTCCTACCTAAACATTATTCCAAGCAAACAGACTTTTCAAAACAATTAAAATTGTCTACCAATACAAAAAAAACCTTGTTACCCCGATTAACGCCAAGATACAGTGTGCTGTTAGTAAGGATAACAATTCGCTTTCAATTTTTTCCTCTTGAAATGCCTTAACATCGTATAATTACTAAGTATATGTTCTGATGATTCAATCTCCTCATCGCAGATTCAAGTTTAAAATGTCGTTCCACTCTTATTCCTTAGCAAAACATTAGAACGTCTAAACCCTGCAGAGATTTTAAACTCCTCTTCCCGTATCTCAATAAAATCTCTGGACATATCAGCGTTTTGTAAGACCTCCTCCAAGTGAGCTGGTCTATTTTCTCATTGCCTTGAATTCTTTAATGATGTAGGACCACAAATTTTGACCTTATTCCCCTACTTAATTGATTCAGTTCCACAATTAATATCGAATTGAGTTCTTAAAGGTTAATGATCGTATAACAGCCTAACTATAGGAGAGTATTGATATGACCAGCTTTTTGCGATGCCATATTCTCCCAATTGGCAGATATGTTGCACCATTGGAAGGAAATATTTCACTCCTGTGCCATTCCTCGATCTGTCAGTATACCAGCTAAGTGTTAGGATAGCATCCTGACTGTCGGATAGCATTGGTCTGATCCAACCTTTGTACCTTATTTTATTGTCATATATTTCCAAAATATCCATGAGCATGGCCATGGATGTGTAGTATTTTATTTTAAGCCCACCACTACCAGTCTTTGTACCTTCCGTATACCAGAAAATCTACGTTTTCGGTAGAGAGTGTGTTTGTAACTTCCAGATTACCACTTTCAATCAGCCTCATTACAAAACTTTTCTCAAAATCTAGAGTGTACCGATTCTTTCGACAGGATTACGAGGGAGATGTGGTAACCAACATTTTTATCAGATCCTTATATTTCCCAATGAATCTCGTGTTTAATTTGAGTTCCATTATCCTCACCATAGTTTACATGGCTGCTATCTTTACTACGGACTTAAATCTAACTGCGTCTCTAACGTCACCGTAGGCATATACTTATTACCACGGTTTTGCCGAAGTATATCACTCTCTAGACTTGATCCAACTCCATCTGAGTTATTTTTCAACTTTGTCTCGTCTGCCCATAAAAAAGCCCTCAAAATCACTATAGGCCTGCACATCATGACATAAATTTTTCATATTATTTTTTGCAAGCATGGTTCGCCTTGATTTTCATTTTGTTGGACCCCTCCAATATAAGAGTCAAATTGTATTCCCACGTACTTGTCTCTATTTTCCAGAAGATCGTTTCACGTTGGAGTGAAATATTCTTCCTGTCGCAGAATTTCCTTCTCCTCATTAGTGGTAATATTGGGTGTCTTTCTCGGGTTAATTCTCAACTCCCCGCTAACATTCACCATCGACATAGAATTTTGAGGTTTTTCTGTTGCTTTTAACAGGGTGTCATCCCCATTCCATAGTCAATGTCTGTCACAGTTTTTTTCTTTAAGAGTTCATTCACAATCAGGGCACGCATTTACCAAACGCATGAATTCATGTGTAATCTGTATCACTGTTGCAAAATTTAAATTTTGAAATGGTACTGAACTATAACTAAAAGAGTACTTTTTTGCATCAAATGGTACTTTTGTAAAAAACGTATTTGTTTATATGTAATAAACGTACGCAACGGAACAGAAAACTAACGACTTATGCATGCTTTTCACATGCAAAAAAAAGAAAGAAAACAGCTGATTTGAAACGAACAGAACATAAAAGACTCGGCTCATTGCTTTTCATATTTTTAAAACCGAACGTACGTTCAGTGTACGTTTGTCTAATCGGGGCTAAAGACTAATTCTACCTTAGCATTACATTCAACGTGTTGCTGACGTATTAATAGTTGAAAAGCGCAAACATAAAACATGCAATAATAAAAAGTACTGAATGTATCGCCGGGGAATTGTATTAAATGGAAAAAGTATTGAAATAGTACTAAAGTACTGAATTTTTCAACACTGATCTGTATTGTCTACGTGTTTTCTCCGTTTCTTCCCATTTACTGCTCTCAGATAAGGAATCTCTGGTAGGGTATCTTCAGTGAAATATTTACGTCTCATGCAGCCAAAGGCTATGCAATGACATAGAAAGTGTTCTACGTTTCGACGTCCGCTCGATATACCCTGTATACGCTAATAATTGTCGCACCCTAGAGGTTCAAATTCATGTGTAAGGATATCTAACACCCAGCTCAGATCACCCTTAAGAGGCTCAATGTCTTCCCAATATCTGTGTTAGAGCGACTCGACGTTTTTATCCACTACGCCTGGGAGCATTGAATTTTAAATACGAGTACATTATAGGCTTGAAACAATACAGGGATGTAAATCTGTTTTAACTGAACATAAGTGAAGGTTTTTTATTTCATCATAAACCTGTTACTTTTACTTCGTAAATTTTTGAAATGTTGGTTTGAATGTCTCCTTCTCACGCTCTCTCTCTCTCACTCTTCGTTGGTTTCAATTTTCTTTAGCAAAATTTCCTTAATGAGGGTGTTTATTTGTAGTTTTTAAGAGTTGTTTCATACACTTGTTGTTGTTGTAGTTGTTGTTGGTATTGCGGTTTTATTAAAATTTCCTGTTTTTATGGTTGACTAACTATTTAGTGGACGGCTGGCTGGGTTGACTGTTGATGATGACGATGATCGGTCCCATCTCTGGCGTACTTTCAACATGCAAAAACCGTGGGAGCGTAATCAATATCAAACAACGAACCTAAAGAATGTATTTCTGTTTTTGCTGTGGCCGTTTGCGTTTTTTTTTTTTGATTCACTGGTTTTTCTGGTTCCTTTCGTGGTTATTTTTCTCTTTTTTTTTGTTTTTTTTTTGAAAGCCATGCCGTTGAAAAATATAAGACTCAAAACTAAAGGTGACACTTGTTGTTTTATGCTTTTTAAAAAGGTTCTGACATATTTTAGCATATTTTTTTTGCTTGTTTTTTTTTCTTTTTTCTTTACTCTCAACGCCCGCATATTAAAGATTTGTGACTGTGGCCCAGTGGTCTTATGGAGAAGAAACAAATAAAGAGTGGGGGGGGGGGGGTGTTGAGGGGAAAAGAAGAAGGAAAATCACCTGTGGCCTATAAATTTCTTTCTCGCCAAAAAGGCCTCTTTTTTTTTGGTATAAAAATATGCAAAAATTGTTTTTGTTTTTTTGTGTTGTTTTGTCTTCTTCTGCTTATTTAACACACATTGGGAGATTGTCCGTTTTCTGCTTTTTTGGACCAATGATGGATCACCGTAGATAAGCAGATTCGTCTTCTTTTGTAGGCTTTTTCTTCTTATTCTGCTTATTCTTCTTCTTCTTTATTATGTTATGGCATACATATATGCAATATAGAATATATAGGCGTATGGCTTTAACATACCACAAGTCGAGTTGACTTGTCTTTGCTGGGGATGTGCGTGCATATAATCGCATCAAGTCAAATGTTTTGTTGTTGTTTGTTGTGGGCCTTTTTTATAATGTTTGTTGTAACATTTTTTGGTTGTGGCAACTTAAGTATGACACTATGCAACATGGATGGTTTTTTTCTCTCTCTCATCCGTTGGTTTCTTTCTGTTTGTGGGTTATATATGAATGCAACTGTCATGGCATCAAAAGGCTTAAAGCGCATGTCATCAGGCATAAAAGAGAATAACAACAACAACAAAAAAATATCAAATATATCCACCAACAAACTAAAACCAACACATTATTCTGTAGTATGCCAGTATGGTGATGACCACAACAGTCCATGCAACTAGTTGCTGCTAATACGGCAAGAAGCAATACGAAACAGCTAAAAAGCTTCTAAGGCGCATATGATATGTAGAATTTATTGAAACACAGTGTCGTAAAGGTATTGAAACTTTTTTCAATAAGGATTTAAAATTTCAGAAACAATTTGCTTGGAATGCATAACGTATTTAAAGGCATTGAAAGTGCTTTTTAAAAATGAATGAAAATGGCTGTAAACTGAAGAGCATATGACCTTTTTTCAGCTGTAATGAGGCACAAAATAAATGTTTTATTTTATACACTTTTAAGGTTTCTCTGAAGCGAAAAAAAATTTCTTGGAGTTTGGCTTCTAGGCATCTGATAAAACTGTTCCAGCAAGGAGCCACCAATGTGAAATTCACTTCAATTTTAAGACTTCACTTTTAAGAGCCTTAGGGCAATTACTTACATAATCGGTCAATGCAACCCTTATCTCCTGGCTGCTGACATCAACCATGTTGTGTGTGTGGAAATTTTTGTCTATGAGTGCCGGGAACTAACATTTCATGTTTTCTCTGAACTGCAGATAGTGAGAAATTTTTCATGACAATTCCGTTTACTTTCAGAGTTTTTGCTAGAAAGAGGAAGTCGCCGACGACATATTTTCTCATCTTAGCTGGGATTTAAACCTCGGGTTTGTGTCTAATAAGCCAACACATAACATAACAAAATTGGTCATTACAACCCTTCAGTCAGGATTACGACCTAGCTCACCTCACACTACTTATGTTGCGTGTGTTAATTTTATACATGAAGGGCAGGACTTGTAGTTTAACGTCGACTCCGAACGATAGACTTTGAGTAACTTTTCCTGAGAATTTTATTTACTAACAGAGCTTTTGCCAAAAGATTGTTGAGCTAAAGTCGCCGAAGAAATATTTTTCATTTCAGTTGGGATTTCAAACTCGAGTTTGCTCATTACAACCCTTTAGTCAGGATTACGCCCTAGCTTCTCACACCAGTTCTAATGTGTGTGTTAATTTTATACATGAGCGCATGACGCCTACAACCTAAAATCGACTCTGAACCACAGATTTTTGAGAAACTTTTCATGGCCATTTTTATTTTGCTCTCCGAGTTTTTGCCAAAAATCCGCTGAGAGTAAGATGCCGAAGAAATATGTAAGTTCATTTCTTAGTCATCCCATATGTTTTATGAAAGTGTGAATCAATTTCGATTAGGTACGTGCTGTCAATAAGTTCGGGGTTCTCAAGAAGTCTTCATTTTACTTTCCCATGTGCATAAAGGAAAATGACAGAGAAGATGTTCTGCGACCTTCTCCTAAACTTCGTCTTTTTTCTAGCTTGTACGGAAGTCATAGTAAATTATTCCTAGTCTCTGAGCGTAAGATCAGTGGAATCTGAAGATTAGTGTCCTGTTAGAACTGCTAAGCGATTCCTAAGATTAAATCTGGCCAGGTTTAAGAAACAAGACAATGCCAGACAAGAAGTTTTTTGGTCTTTTCCTCCTTTCTGGCTTCTGCAGAAGTTGTGGTAATTTATTCCTGGCTTCTGGGTATGTGCATCTATATATCAGTTTCCTGTTAGATCTGCTATGCAACTCCTAAGCATGAATTTGGTCAGGCTTAGGTAACAGGACAATGACAGGGAAGATGTTCTGCGACCTTCTCCTTAATTTCGTCTTTTTTTGCTAGCTTGTGCGGAAGTCATGGTAATTTATTCCTGCTGTCAAGGCGTGGGCATCTGGAGCCCAGTGTCGTGTTAGAACTGCCACGCAACTTCTAAGGTTAAAACTGGTCTAGCTTAGCATAATGTATCTTCTGCACACATCTAAATTGGGTCATCTCTGTCTGGTGTCTCTGCAAGTGGATTCTTTATCACATCGTATGAAGTTTTTTGCTCCTCTGTAGAGGAATGCTGGTCTCATGTATGTATTCAATTGAGTTTTCTATTGGAAAAGCCTTTGAAAGAGCGACGACTATATTATCTCAATGTTTTCACCTCCAGTGTGTTGGTTTGTTAGACGTAAGGCCACGTATCAAACCCCAGGTCAGACAACAAAACTAAAATATGAAAGAATATTTCTGCGGCGACTACCTATCAACACTCTTTTGGCAAAGCACGCTGAGAGTAAATAAAATTGCCATGAAAAAGTTTTTCAAAAATCTGTCGTTCGGAGTCGACTTTAAACTGTAGGTCCCGCCACTCATGTATAAAATTAAAACACACAACATAAGTGGTGTGAGAAACTAATACTATGTTCAGATATAAAGTTTTATTGAGTCAATATTCGGTTTATTGAGTAAAATATTTTAAGTGTTCAGACATAATAATATACACAGTTCAGCTGCTTATTCAATATTCATTTGACAGTTGGTAAACAAAACAGCTGGGTGCTTCAACAACATTGTTTTTATTTTGTTCTTTTTGCTTTATTTTTGTTTGTTTGTCGTGTTCGGATAATTGTAATATGCTCACTGAACATACTTATGACAGTGCTGCATTTTAAGTTTTACTCAATATTATAACAATTTGCATATTTATTGCACAATAATTAAATGAAACTTTATATGAAATATTGAGCTCAATAATGGCGTTTATTGCGATTTACACAATAAAGTTACATATCTGAACACCATATAAGTCCGTATTCCTGACTGAAGGGTTGTAATGACCAATTATTTATGTATGTATGAGTCATTAGTGTGATATGAGAAAATGTAGCTTCCTGGTTCTATTAGGTAATGTGTCTGTCGTTCGGAGCCGATTTTAGACTGCAGATCTCGCTACTCATGAGTAAAAATAACATGGGTGCTAAGAGAAAGTAGGTTGTATTCCTGACTGAAGGGTTATTTGTTATGTGTCGTTGACAGTAAACCATTTGAGAGTAACTGTCGAGAGTACCTCGCTAATTTAACATGCTTACGGGAATACTATTTAACAGATGTAATGCTACAGCGGAAATGAAACTACTGAAGGAATAAATTGGTGTTCGGAGCAGTAGATTACAATTATCTTGAGCCTTATTACGGCTCTGAAGGAGGAGTAGTAAAGCAATGTACATTGCATCCTTGTGAACTACACTAGCGGATTTGATAGCAGTTTGGGAGTCAATTGCAAACTGAGACTTCAATTCATACTTTTAAGTTATGAATTCGTTTTTTTAGAACATTTGTAAATTGGGTGTTTGCTGTGGCAGAGTGTTTATCTCTTATATTTTTTTAAATTTATTTTTATTACTAACCTATGGAGACAATAAAAAAGAAGCATTTTGTTGACTCTACATGACGTATGTCATTTTTATACACATGCAAACTGTACATTAAAGGTGTTGGGCATTAAATGATTTTCTATTTCGTGTTTTTTGTATTCTTTGTAGGAAAATTCTTTGTAGGTTTTTTTTAACATTCTTTATTATTATTAGTATTAAATTTAAATTTATTAAAATATTTCATTTGTATTCATTTGTTTCTAAATTTTATTTCGTTGCAGTTGCTATAATAAAACAACAAGAACAACAACAACAATAGGAATGTATTGTTTATGAAACAAAAAGAGAGAAAGACAGGATTAAGAAAGGTAAGTTGAATATTGAAGAAATCAGCTTTTACGGTGCCATTATAATTTAATTTTTTGTCATAAAGAAAAAAACATTCGTTTCATGTAGAAATCATACACGTTAATTGAAACAAAATAATTAAAGACAATATGTTTTGCATTGAAAAAAAAGACAGAAAAATCATAAAAAAATTTTAGAAAATTATGAAATAAAATATGACGGTTTTGAACAAATTTGTTTTTGAAACATTAAAAGCCATGTAAAATAAATAAAAATTTTAGAAAATAATTGACAAAAAAAACTTTGTTTTACAAGTTAGCTTGAAATTAATTGTTTTAATAGCCATATTAACCATGAATAAATTTTTATTCGTTTTTATATTTTCGGTCACAGTTGTAATGTTTTTATGTGTAGAATTCAGGAAGTAAAGAGACATACTTTTTTAAGAGTGTTAATATTCATGACAACACTAGTTAAACTCAATTTGTGTTAAAGGCCCTTAAATGATATTTATTTTAACCGTTAATGATTTCATATAGGAAGCATCAAAAGAAATTGCACATTAAAAAATTATACATACATATATTAATAAATTACCGTTATTTTTATTTTAAAATTGTTTTATTGGCTGTTTTTAAAATTGAAAGAAAAAAAAAATTTTTTAAAAATTTAAAAATATTAACAAATTTTTTCGGGCATTCTCCTTAAGTGCTAAAAGTTAAGTTTGGTGATTGTTAGAATTTTATTTATTTTGACGGTCATTGTATGTACGTATGCTGCATCTTAAGAGTCTTAATAATGGGTGATTTTTTAAAGAGCTATAGGAAAATTTTTCAAAAAAAAAAACACATAAAATTCAGAAAAATTCATGAAATCTTTATTTGAATCGATAGTACGGTCCATATAATTTAATGTTTGAAGATTATTTCATGCAAATGTTGACTGCAACTGGGCCTCAAATAGTCCATCCGCTTAGTCCAATTTTGGCATACTCTTTCCAACATTTCGGCCGGCATCTCACGAATAAATGCTTCACTGTTGTCTTCCAATGCGTCAATTGAAGCGGGCTTGTCTGTATAGAAAGGCGTTAAATCACACGATCTAGGCGGCCAATTGAAATAAAATGTTCAGCGAACTCGCCTCTCAATAAGTCCATTGTTACGCGTGCTGTGTGGAATGTGGCACCGTCTTGTTGAAACCACATGTCATGCAAGTCAAGCTCTTGCATTTTGGGCAAAAAAATTTAGATATCATCTCACGGTAGCGCTTACCATTCACAGTTACGTTACGATTCGCAGCATCTTTGAAGAAGTACGGTCCAAGGATGCCACCAGCCCATAAACCGCACCAAACTGTGACTTTTTCTGGATGCATTGGTAGATTTTGCAATGCTTCTGGCTGATCTTCACTCCAAAATCGACAATTCTGCTTATTTACGTATCCATTGAGCCAAAAATGAGCTTCGTTGCTGAACACAATTTTTCGATAGAGAAGTGGATCTTCGGCCAACTTTCCAAGAGGCCATCCACCAAAAATTCTGCGTTGCGGTAGGTCGTTCGGCTTCAATTCTTGCGCCAGCTTTATTTTGAAAGGCTTCACACCTAAATCCTTCCGCAAAATTTTCCACGTTGTTGAATAACAGAGGCCCAATTGCTGCGAACGGCGACGAATCGATAATTGATGGTCATCATTAACACTGACACCGATACAGCTGCGATATTTTCTTCAGTTCGCACTCTATGTAAGTGTGTTGGTGGTTTAATGTCCAACAATGTAAATTTGGTGCGAAATTTAGTCACAATAGCCCGAATAGCCGCTTCAGTGGGTCAGATTAAACTGAGCATAAAATGGAAGAAGCGCGCGATGAACTTTCTTAACAGAGCACGCATTTTGATAATAAAATTCAATAATTTGCAAGCTTTGTTCGTTTGTAAGACGATTCATGGTTAAATTACAGACCAAACTGAAGATGTTTGACAGTGAAACAAAACACGAAACGTGCGTGAGCTGTTTAAACCAGTGTTGCAAAAAAAATAATTGCAAAAAAATCACCCGTTAGTTGTGTCTTCACCACAGCTTTTCTACAACTTTCCTAAGCACACAAAATATCAGAAGAAAATTA
Source organism: Sarcophaga subvicina (assembly GCA_936449025.2). Classification (NCBI taxonomy): domain Eukaryota; kingdom Metazoa; phylum Arthropoda; class Insecta; order Diptera; family Sarcophagidae; genus Sarcophaga; species Sarcophaga subvicina. Next base: position 106,102,085 of record OW388083.2, on the reverse strand, counting down.
TGTGTGTATATGTGCTGTAAGCCTAAAGAATTTCTTTAATTTTTGCCCAAAAATCAAACGATTTTCCAATCATTAATTTTTTCCTGTCTTATACGATTAAAATCAAATCCTATTTTCATGTGTGTGTTTTTTTTTTTTGTCTTGACTTCATGGTCAAAAATTCTTAAATCAGATTCTATATTAAATTCTTCAATTTCAATTCAGCACAATTTAAAATCAAACAAAAATTTTCTGTTTATGACAAAAGTGGCAATCTGTCTAAAATGTTTAAAATTTTTCAATGGCATTCACCAAAAAAACCCCAACAAAAAATCGATTTAAAAAAAATTATTCGTTTAAAATTCACCTGCAAACAAAAAAGCTCAATGTCTACTTGCCACAATATGACAAATACTCGATTTATGCAACATACATACACACTTACACTTACACTTAAATACTACGCTTATGTTTAACTCACTTCACAAAAACCAAAAAAAAAAAAAAACGAAAAAAAAATTGAATTTGAAATGAAATTTCAAACAATTCCTAAGTGGCCTAAAATAGAAGGTCGTTGCTGTTGACCATTTTTAGTTAATAACGTTAAATGCACTTGGCAAACGACAGAGAACAAAAAAAAAATTCAATTTAAAACTCCTGCGCCTCCCATGCAATTCTATATTCGTTTCGTTGCTTATTTTCACTATGATTTCTCGTCTCGTCTACTCCATGTTCAGCAATACAAAACAAAAGATTTAAGCAACAAACTTTAGATGATCAAATTGTGAACATGAACGCAAAAAAAACAACAACAAAAAAAAACGAAATTTATGCACACACATATGTACGCATTTAAAAAAAATTCTACGCACTTTTGTGTTTCTTTAGTGGAAAAGCTAAGGAATATTTTTTACGATATAAAGTGATTCGAAAGTACCCTGCATTTGCTCACGTGAATGAACGACAGAGGAACAGTTTCTCATATTTTAGTATGAAAAAGTTAAAAAATTTTTGATGTTTTTTATTTACAATCAGTTTTTTATATCATAAGTCTCCCTTTTTTATATCATAAGTGGCATTCAACGCGCTTATGCTAAGAGCAGATCAGTTGAGGCCATGTTGTACACTCCAGTGGCAAGCATAGAAGAAAATCTACTTTGACAATCGGGGCACGTAAATTAATGTATGTGAGATCAGAGATCAGCAATGAATCGTTTTTTCGCGACTCATAAGCACCCATGAAATTTTGAATATAAGTGAGTCAACAATATTGAAATTTAACTACGTACTCGTGATTAATTCGTACTCACTCACTACAACGTTGATTTATAAGTGCAGGTTGCAATGAGTATGTGTATAACGTTGGCATCAAACTCATACCATTCGAAATATGTTTGATTCATAAGTACATACTCATTTAGATTCATAACTTTAGAAAAATACTCTTATAATACTTAGAAATGATTCGAATCTTAGTTGTTGTTGCATTTACACCAAATGAAAAAGACACCTAAGCAAAAAACACAGAGCAGCAAGCGGACCAAACACATAACCTTTTAGTGGGTATTTTAGTGTTCGTATGCGAATCATTCTTATTTTGTGATTCGTTCGTTCGTATATATTGAGTTATGGAGAGTCGAAATCATTCGAACATCATACGTGTTGTTAAGTATGAATATGATGGAGGACTTCAAACTTTGAATATGAGTAGAGGTTCCATGATATTAAAATAAGTATGAATGCGTGTAAGTATCAGAAATTATGAGTATGATTCGATTATACTTATCTTTTTTAATTACTCATTGCTGATCTGTGGTATGTGTGTAATCGCCGCAGTCTAATAGGTAGTGTGTTGGCTTATTAGACGTGAGGCCGCGGCCACGAAGTATGAAAAATATTTCTTTTGTCGGCTATTCTCAGGAGTCTTCTGGCAGTAATCCGTACGTTAAATAAAATTGTTATGAAAATCCTCCCAAAATTTGTCGCTTGGAGTCGCCATTCATTATTAAAATTAACAAACACTACCTGGTTGGTGTGATAAGCTAGGTTGTACTCCTAACTAAAGGGTTGTAATGAACAATTAAGTAAACTAAGTAAATCGTAGTCTAATAGGTAGTGCACTGGCATATTAGACGTGATGCGTCAGTTCAAACTCCTGGTCAGACATCTCCAACTAAGTGAAATATAAAAAAAATATTTCTTCGACGACTTCCTCTCATCCGATTCTGGCAAGAAACTCTGGGAGTAAATAAAATTGTCATGAAAAAGTTTTTTAAAAATCTGCCGTTCGAAGTCAACTTTTAGCTGTAGGTCCCGCCATTCATGTATAAAATTAACACACACAACATAAGTGGTGTGAGAAGCTAGATTGTAATCCTGACTGAAGGGTTGTAATAACAAATTATGTATATATGTAGTTAAAGCCCAATTTCACATATTTTTAGAGCAAAAATTAAAAAAATTTTTGATATTACACGGTCGTCCAAATACTTTTATGTAAAGAGCCGATCACTTAAGATTATGTGCACGCTTTAGAGTGGTACCTCTAACAATTATGTTTGTAGTCGCCGCAGTCTAGTAGGCAATAAGATGGCTTATTAGATGTGAGTGGTTCAAGCTCAGACTTGGAGATGTCAAAGAAACCGAACGAAAGATGAAAAATATTTCATCGGCGACTTCCCCTTAGCAGTCTTCTGGCAAGAAGCTCTGGGAGTAAATAAAATTGTCATTAAAAGTCTTTAAAAATCTATCGTTCGGAAACGTCATTCATTGATAAAAAATAACACTTACCGCTTAGGTGATGTATGAAAAGCTAGGTTTTAATCCTTACTAAAGTGTTGTAATGATCAACTTAGTAAAGTAAGAAAGTTTACATTACTTTATGAAGACATTGTATAACCCTTGGATTACCGAGTAAACCAAGAAGTTAAGAACTTCGTAGTAGAAACTCATGATCCTTTACTTGAAGGAGTACTTTTCCTATGGTATCTCCCTGTAAATAATCTGTTAATGAAAAGGGGCTCTACTACTATTGTAGTTGTAGTTTTCCTATAGGGTAGGTTAGGTTAGAGGACGTGTACTTTTCAATTAACCCAAGTACAGCACGCGAAGGTCGAATTGACCCATTGTACAACGTCTTAGATTCTCACACCACTTATGTTGTGTGTGTTAATTTTTATACATGAGCGGTGGGACCTACAGTTTAAAGTCGACTCCGAACGATAGATTTTTGATAAACTTTAAATGTAGTTTTCTTATAAGTTGAGTTATTTTTGTCTGTTTTTGGATTCAATAGCTTTCAGTGCTGTCTAGGCTTACAAAGGAGAGGTTAACAGAACTAGAGGACACAGTAATCGACAATCGGATCTGCGCTCCGGAAAGACTCGATCCATCATCGGCAAAGGATTTCAGCGAAAGCTGCATCAACCGGAAGTTGTTTTCCCAAGAGACATACTTCCGGAGACAACAGCTGAACTGTTACAACAACAACACCAATATATGTCCATTAAGGGTTTTATAACGGCTTGACTTTACATTCGTATTGAAACTGATGGACATAACCAGAGGACTTAGCCGTATATGTGTACGTTCATTGGGATTGTTATAATGCTACGGCTGTACATACATATGTACGTATAGAAATTTGGACTGGGATAGTGATAGGAATCACGGCTTTATTATTCTTCGAGCTAAACTTTGCTACGATTGTATTGTTACAGGAAGTTTTTTGTAGTATTGTAGGGTGTTTCAGATTTATTTCGTCTGTTATTTCAAATTCAAACATATTTATAGGCAAGATGCATTGAGTTGACTTGGTAAGACAAGCATATATGATCGATCTTGACGTTTGTTTTTGTTGTATTTTTTTATTGTTTTCCTTTTTTTGCGTTCGCAGTATTGTTTTGCTTATAAACTTGGCTTAAATCAAATGATCAGATGAACGCTTACAGAAAGAGACAGAGGGAGAGAGACAAACGCAACGCCATACTGGCAGTCTATATCGGTTATAGAACGACTGAAAGCTGTAAATGCTTGAGCATCATTTGAACGTTTTTTTTGTTTTTTCTTTGGATTTTTTTTCAATTTTTTTTCTCTTACAATTTTGGCCATGTGCATAGACATTATGTGCGTATAGCCAAGCATATGAATTGAAAAATTTTTTAAAATGCGTTCTGCGTTCTGCGTTTCTAAAATGATTTTTTTTAAAGGTGAAGGTGTAAGTAAATATTTGTAAGCGTTTATGGTAAAAGAACATAAAAACGTATTAGAAAAAAAAACTGTGTATGTATGTGATTATAATTTGTAAAATTTTTATTAAATTTTAATGTTGTTGCCATATTTTAATAAAAAAAGGCTGGTGTATGACAAACTGACAGACATTGCGGGGCTGGTGTAATAACGTTTTTGCCTTTTAATTACAGCGGGCAAAAAGAGAAAAATTTTACACGAAAAAGATAAAAATCTTGGCTTTTTTTCTCTGTCTCTTAACAATTCCAGAGACTTACAATAAAAATATTTTCATATTTGGTTGTATGAAACAATTTCTTAAACAACAACAACAAATTAATAGTGTTAGTGTTGTTGTTGTTGTTGTAAAAATCATGACACTCTTTTTTAAGAAATGAAAGAAAAACAAAAAAAATCAAAGTAAAGTAAAGCAAACTACAGAGGCTGTAATATAGGCCGGCCGTTGGCAAGTAGAGGCCCGGTTCGTTTATAACCATTTTGGGGTGCATATTTGTGTACACATATACATATGTACGTGAGTTTGTAATGATTGTTTGCAATGACAATTCATGATTTATGAAGCATTTATTGGGTCTCTATATATGGTGAGACAAAGTGATTTCTGTTTGCCCATACAGCCAGCCAGTCAGCAGTAGCAACCGGAGTAGTAGCGTTAGTAAGTAAACGGTATACCTATTAAGGGGGGCCGATAAGCGCGTTATAACTGAAAATTGTTAAATAACCTGACAATAAGAGAGATGAGTTGTTTCTGCTGTTGTGTTTTGATGGAAGATCGCTGGCAAAAGAAATTCTTGAAATTGTTGAAAATTAAAATTCATGTAAAAGTCTTAAGTATGGCTTGAATGCTTAAAATAAATTCTTATTAACATTTATTTAATTTTGTGGGCCATCTTTTGAACATTAATTGTATCGGCAAGAACACAGGAAAAAGTTCTTCATGTTTAAAGAATTTTTTTTTTACAAATGACAGGCCCGATTAACTAAAACGTTAGTGATTGATTAGTGCTGCCAACAATACTTAATTTAATTTAGCGTATAAATATTTACACGTTGTTTTTAGCACTGTCTTTTTTATTATGTTTTTGGGGATTTTATGGAACAACTTAAGGACATTTAGCAATTGGTTCCACTATACTGTTAATGTACCAACTAAAAAGTTCTACCAAAACTAGTTAAAGAAAATTAGTTTTCCATGGTTTTAAAGCTTTTAACACTTAAGAATCAATCTGGCAATCCTATAGGAATAGAAGAAGACATAAATTAAAGAAGCCGTTTAACTTAAAGCTGATTTTAAAATATAACAACAACAACAAAAAAAAAGCAATTTTTTATACTTTTCTGGTAGTATTTTTCTGTTTATTTGCTTACAAAATAATGTCTTTTTAATATTCTTTGATGTCCGTTTTCTTAACTTCTGTTAAAAAAAAAGCATTTTCTTACGTTTTCTTGCCTTTGTAGAACAATTAGAAAAAATCATTTCCATTTCCATTTTCATTTCCAAATGCTGCTGCTTTTGACATAAACAATGGCCAAAAAACGTATAAAACTCGTTCGATTTACAGTCAGTGTAAACCATTAAGATTGAATAGTTTTTCGACCGTAATCGTAACGTTTTAAGTGCCCCTACGACAAGACCATTTGAATGTTGGTAAACATTTTCATTGCTTCTGTTCAAACAAAAACAAAATGAGCAAATGATCGAGCAAATGCATTGAAATGTTTGCTTGGCTAATAAAACCTTAAGCATCTCGTCCATAAAAGTGTTAAGGAAACGATATTAGAAACTGTTTAAATACGCAAAATGCTCAGATACTAAACTGCCACAATGATAGTAAAAAGAATCATTAGAGGTCTTAAATATACGGCAGTTAGTAAACATTATGCTACCACAATCCGTATAACAATTAAACACCAACTTCTTATGATGTACTCAACTAGGCACAATAATTTTATTACTTTTCTACGTTTTTGTAGACAAATTTAAACGTTAGTTTTAATCAACTGTCGTTCAAAGTTCGTCTCCAGTTTCTTGTAAACATAGTTCATCAAATATTTCTATCAGATTTGTGCCCATTATTACAACATGCCGTTAAAGTTGGCTTTAGTTAAAGTTAACTTTAGCTAAAGTGAACTTTAAAGTCAACGAAAATATGAAAAAAAACATTTCTTCGGCGACTTCCACTCAGCTGATTTCTGGCAAAATCTCTGTGAATAAATAAAATTGCTATGAAAAGTTTGTTAGAAATCTGTTCTTTGGAGTCAACTTTAAACTATAGGTGTCACTACTCAGATATAAAAATTTACTCACACAACATTAGTGCAGTAAAGAAGGTAGGTCGTAACCATAGATCAGCAATGAATCGTTTTTTCGCTACTCATAAGCACTCATGAAATTTTGAATATAAGTGAGTCAACAATATTGAAATTTAACTATGTACTCTGATTCATTCTGATACTCACTACAACGTTGATTTATAAGTGCAGGTTGCAATGAGTATGCATACAACGTTGACAGCAAACTCATACCATTCGAAATATGTTTGATTCATAAGCCACACTCATTTAGATTCATAATTTTAGAAAAATACTCTTATAATACTTATAAATGATTCGAGTCAGTCTTAGTTGTTGTTGTATTTACAAAAAAGAAAAAAGACAGAGCAGCAAGCAGATTAAAGACACAACCTTTTAGTGAGTATTTAAGTGTTCGTACGCGATTCATACTTATTTTGTGATTCGTGTATATGTTGAGTCATGGAGAGTCGAAATAATTCGAACATCATACGTGTGTTATTAAGTTTGAATATGATGAGGACTTCAAACTTTGAATATGAGTAGAGGTTCCATGATATTAAAATAAGTATGAAGGCGTATAGGTAGGTAGGTAGTAGGGATGCCAAACGGGATTGATTTTTTAAAATCCCGGGATTCGGGATTTCGTAATCCCGATCCCGAAATCCCGGGATTTTTCGGGGCAATTCGGGATCGAAAAATCCCGAAATATCCCGGGATTTCCCGAAATATCCCGGGATTTCGGAATTTTCTCTTAATAAAAAAATCTAAAAAAAAGTTGGAAGTTGGGTTCTTATTCAGTTCCATGTCCAGTGATATAGAATGTTGCGTGATACACTTGAAAAACTACATGAGTGTTATTTAATGTTATATTAAATAAAAAATAATGCCGTAGACTCAATTTTTTTCTTACTTTATAAGATGTATATGTATGAATTTACAATCCCGAAAATTCCCGGGACAAGTTTTAAAAAATCCCGGGATTCGGGATTTGGGAATCCCGAAAATCCCGGGATTTTCTGTTTCGGGATTTCCCGATTGGCATCCCTAGTAGGTAGGTAGGTAGAAGTGGCTGTCCCCTCGATGGAGTTATGAGCGGACACACCATTGTGATACCACAGTTTCACATTCTCCCCTATTCCAGGAACCACTCGGAGCTTTCGATGAAGCGACTCATACATTACATACATAATTGGTCATTACAACCCTTCAGTCAGGATTACGACCTAGTTTCTCACACCACTTATGTTGTGTGTTTTAATTTTATGCATGAGTGTTTTATTTAAAGTTGCCGCCGCGCGATAGATTTCTAAGAAACTTTTTATGGCAATTTTTATTTACTCTCAGAGTTTTTGCCAGAAATCTGCTGAGAGGCAGACGCCGTTGAAATACTTTTTGTATTTTATTATGATGTCTGGCCTGGGGCTTGAACCCTGGCTTTTCGTCTAATAAGCCAACACACTACCTACTAGACCACGGCGGCTGAAGCGACTCAGACTGCCAATACCCATGCATGACAGTTCATCTAGGTCCTCCATGTAGTAGGCACCCAGGTGTCTCTTTCTCTTCCGACCAAGGACCGGGCATGTGCTCACCTACTGTGTACATGAATAGTTTCATCCTCTTCCTCATCTCCACAGCTTCTGCAGAAATCATTCGGGAGGTTTCCAAGACCAATACGCCTCGCATGTGTTCCAATAATACAATGCCCCGTAATAACCCCGATAACAGCGCTGAGCCTGCTTCTTTGGAGTTTAAGCAGAGTCACCGTGCGCCTCCTATCCAGCCTTGGCTAGATTTTTTGCGCCGTTCTGCTTGTATCTGAAGCTGATGAATGCGTATAAGTATCAGAAATTATGACAATGATTTGATTCTACTCTTGTTTTTGAATACGGATTGCTGATCTCTGGTTGTAACCTAGACTGAAGGGTTGTAATGATCAATTATATAAAGAGTCCGCCAAATAACTTTTTTCTTTGAGAATGCTTTAAAAAAATACTCCTGAATGTTTTCTCAAATTTCTTTTTTTATTTGAAAGTACAATCGTTCCGGTTAATAATGGAAAATAATTTCATTCAAATGGCTGCCTCGGCTGGCCATGCGGTAGCCTACACGATCGGTCCAATTTTTAAGCACATTATCGATTGTGTGCAGCTGTATTTCATAAATGGCTTCACGAATATTGTCCTTTAAAGTGTCAATTGTCTCTGGCTTGTCGGCGTTACACTTATCTTTGACGGCGCGCCCCACAAATAATAGTCCAACGGTGTCAAATCGCAGCTCCGACGTAGCCAAACGACATCAGCTTTGCGGCTGATAATGCGATCTTCAAAAATAGGGCGGAAAACATCGAGTGTAGCTTCGGCTGTGTGGCACGTAGCGCCGTCCTGTTCAAACCAAATGTTGCCAATATCCTCCTCTTCAATTTTTATGAACAAAAATTGGTTCAACATGGCCCGATAACGATCGCCAGTGACTGTAACGGCCCCTCCTTGCTCATTTTCGAAGAAAATTGGCCCAATTATGCCTCTGGACCAAAATGCGCATCAAACAGTGACTCGTTTTGGGTGCGTTTGCTTTTCAATGTATGCGTGCGGGTTTTCTGTGCCCCAAATGGGACAATTTTGCTTGTTTACATACCCGCCAAAATCAAAATGAGCTTCCTCTGAAAAGATGTTTTTTTTTTGCACAAAATCGGCATCTTCTGGTTTAGGCTACTGCATGGCCAGCCGAGGCGGCCATTTGAATGAAATTATTTTCCATTATTAAACGGAAGGATTGTACTTTCAAATAAAAAAAAAGAAATTTGAGAAAATATTCAGGAGTATTTTTTTTTAAAGCATTTTCAACAAAAAAAGCTATTTAGCGGACCCTTTATGTATGTATGTATGTGGATGTAATATATAAATACTAAGCTTTGTAAAAGCCCGTAAACAAATTTTTAATCGACTATTCTTGCTATTTTATAAAATATTTTTTTAACATAATCCCTGTACAATATGTATACAAGAAGTACAAGTTTTAGTTTTTCGATCTGATTACGAATATTTTTTTTTATTACTTTCCAGTCTTGATGCTATTTGGTGAAATTGTATATGAAGGCTTATAGGGCTTAAAATAAAAAATAAAAAATAATTTATTTTGTTTTTTTGATATGAAAAAATTATTAATTTTTTGTTGAAGAAAGCAGGTGAAAATTTTTTATTTTAGCTTGTCTTAATAAAATATTAAATGCAACTTGTTGCAACAACAATATATGGTAAGAGAATAAGCATTTTTTTCTTGATTGCATAAAAGTGCAGCCCTTTTTTTTGCTCTCTGTAAGTATTATTGTTGGCGGCCGTGTTAATATGTTTGTTTGTGTGTGTGTAAATATAAAATGCAATTTAGATTAAATGATTCTGATAAATTTTGGCAGTTTTTTTTAGTTGAGGCCCAACGCTGAAAAAAAAATACAGAAATTTTTTAAAGATTCTTTCATTAGCGATAAGAAATTATATTTTTTTCTGAAAAAAAAGCTGAAAGGAATTTAAATAAACTTGTTTGAAATTTTAAAATCGAAAACAAAAATTAAAAAAAAATTATTTTTTTTTTTTTTTTTGAAAGTCGGTGGCGGCGTTGGCGGCCACTGACGTTGAATATGTATGTTGTGGACGATGTAAAATGATTGTTATCTTGATATAAATGTTATTTTCGTCTGTGAAATGAAATCAGGCCAATTTAAAATGATGATGATTTTCTTTTCGAATAACATGTTGTAGGTGCATTAAATTCTTATAGAAAAACATGCCAACAATTTTTTTTCTGAAAGAGAAAATTTATTTTAATTTTAAAAATTATTTTTGGTTTTTATTTATAATGATGGTTATCTTTGTTGTTATTAAAAATACAAATAAAAAAAAAAACATTTTTTTTCCTATAACTTTTATGCAAGATTTGTAATTTATTTTTTTACTGATTGCAGACAGCTGTTTCTAATGCTGCTGTTGCCAGAGAGTTTTATTGTGGTTTTTCTTAAACGTAAAAATGCTCATAAAAATTTTTAGCATTTATTTATGCCAGTATTTTTCGCTTTAATAAAATCAAATGAAATTATTCTGGTGTCTCTTTCGTATTGCTTTAGTTTGGTTTGGTTTCATGCGATTTTTTTTGTCATTTTTTTTTGAAGACAAATAGTGTCAATGTTGCAACAATTATTCTGTGGTTTTTTAAAACTATGTAAAGGTGTGTAAGTATGTGTTTAACAAAAATTTTCCCACAAACATATTTTTGTACATAAAATTTGGAATTTGTTTTTTTGGTACTAAAAGGGTCTGGAAAGGATGTGGTTGCCTAACCACAAATGTTTATTCAAATGAAAAAAGAAAAAACGAAACAAAAAGAAATTCTTCAAAAAACCTGGCATCTCTGTTGTAAAGCTTTTTTTGTTTCCCTCTTAACCTTTGTCCATCTTTTAAAAAAATATTTACTTAACACACCCGCATCGTTTATTTTGGTGTTCTGTCTGCTTATGATTTAAGAACGTGATTATAAACGTAATTTTCACAAGTTCTTGTAAATTTATAAAACAAACTTTTTACTGGCTTTCTGAGTCCAAAAATAGCCTCACCAAGTAATAAGTTTTTTAAGCAGAGCTCAACTAAATGAAGCTGCTAAAACTATATTGAAGTCTGTTTTCTTTCTTTCTTTCTTTCTTTCCCTCAACGTATTTATTTAAACAATTTTGAGCAGGTAGCACATGCCTAATCTTTAGACATTTTTAGCACCTTTTTCTTGCTTTATTTTCTGGGCGTTGTTGTTGTTGTAAATTTATGTTAAACTTGTAAGATAAATTTATTCCAGCTTAACGTTAAACCAATTTGCCAAATTAGTCATTGAAATTCTTATTTTTTTATTTTGAAATTCTATGCTCAACATTGTCTAGCTAAACGATGTTATCTTTTCTTATCTCACCTTTGTTTTTTTTTGTATTTTTTTCTGTAAAATTTAACACCAATAACTAACTACTACTACGGCTGCTGCTGTTTAGCTGTTGGCATTTTTAATCAGTTTAAAAATATCTCCTCTCTTATTTACGTATTTATTTATAATCGCTTTGAAACTTTAAAAACAGAACCAACAACAAAAAAAAAATACGTAAATAATTATTTAATTTAATTAATTTATTTATAATTTGTTTATTTTAAAAGTGTTGTCACTATGCAAATAAATAAACAAATAAATTAAACGCTTGTATAACGATTTTCAAATACGGCCAGAGGCCATAGTTGTGTTTTAAATGGTGGCCATTGTCTCAATCGAAAATCTGTAATCATAACATTGTGTAAGTGTGGGATATACTACGTCACAGAAATCTGTTTGAAATATTACAGCATTTAGCAGCTAAGTAGACAGAAAGGCAAGGCAACTTGTAAACCTGCGTTAGTTGGGTTTAAGGCGAAACAAATCTGTTCCTATCGCAAATTTACTGGATATCATTACGGCTGCCTTCCAAAATGTTAGTTGTTTTGTGTTTGAACAAAGTATCGTGTTTCATAATGCCGCTGTACAAAATATATACAATGTATTCTATTTCAAAACGTCGTCAATGTGTATTTTTAACGCAGTCAAAAAGCAATCAGGCATTGGATTTATAGTTGATACATTGTTTGGTTACTTTGCATATCTACATAGTTTATATACAGTAGTAGAACTGTATACAAACTTTGTATTGATACATTTTGTAAGGCAGCCTAGCAGAGCAGAGAAGTTTGTATTTAAAAATGGCGTTCGGCCTGTCTTTTGCTGTCGGCAGAATAGCCTATTTATGTGAAATAATGCTGGAGAATGATTGTGGCTATCATTTGCTGTAGGGAATGAAGATATAATTATGCAGGAGTAAGATACAAATTTTTTTATGCCGTTCATGGCAATTGGTATTTAGTATCAGACTTTTTGCCAGAAATCTGCTGAGCATCTGCCCTCCATAGCAATTTTATTTTCTCTCAGAGTTTCTGGCCAGTAATCTGCTGAAAGGAACTCGCTGAAGAAATATTTTTTAAAATTTTATTCGTGATGTCTGGGACCTCACACTACTTACTAGGCTACTGTAACTTCTAGAATTCACTTGTATGACACACCCTCTCACTGTGAGGACTGTGTTCGACGAAATTTATTTATAAATATTTATCAGGCTACCAATTTATCTCTATAATATGATATTTCCATACATTATTTAAGGGAGTGCAGAACCAAGTACCATATTTTGATTCCAGACTGAATGAGACTCTTATAAAGAAGGTGGGAGTAGGTGTAGCAAAACAATTTGTGTGAGACTCTATCAAGTGGTAGCCAGTTATCAAGATGTATATGAAATTAGTCGCCTCAGTCTAGTAGGTAGTGTGTTGGCTTATTAGATGTGAGACCACGGTTCAAACCCCATGTCAGGCATCTCCGACTAAACAAAATATGAAAAAATATTTCTTTGGCGACTTTCTCTCAGCAGACTTTTGACAAAAACTCTGAGAGTGAAATAAAATTGCCATGAAAAGTTTCTCAAAAAATCTGTCGTTCAAAATCGACTTTAAACTGTAGGTCCCGCCACTCATGTATAGAAATTAACGCACACAACATAAGTCGTGTGAGAAACTAGGTTGTAATCCTGACTAAAGGGTGTAATGACCAATTATGTAACCACAGATTTTCCAACAGGGAGTTTCGAATTTTGTCAACGTCCACGAAACAACTAAATGCCTAGTAGGTAGTGTGTTGGCTTACTAGATGTGAGGCCACAGCTTAAACCCCAAGTCAGATATCAGAACGACATATGAAAAAATATTCCTTCGACGACATACTCTCCCAGCAGATTACTGGCAAAATGCCTGAAAGTAAGTGAAATTGCCATGAAAAGTTTCTCAAAAATCTGTCATTCAGAGTTGACGTTAAGCTGTGGGTCTCGCAACCCATGTATGAAAATAATACATGCAATATAAGTGGTATGAGAAGCTAGGTTGTAATCCTGACTAAGGAGTTGTAATGACCAATTATGTATGTATACAAACTACTGCCGCAGTAGGCTACCTCATATGCTATTTTTATATGTTCTTTATAGGCGTGCGGACCCAGATACCTCTTTCTGATTTTAAAAGTAAGAAAAGAGCTGGAAATATCTCACCGCAACCTTTTGAAGAAGCTGTAATGATGAGGAAGTAGAGGAGAAGACTACATCTTTTCTGATCTTGGAAACCAAAGAAGAATGCTTGAACACCCAGTATTTATTGACAGAACGTGTCTAGCCAAAGCTGATTTGAATAAACTTCATATCTTCATAAAGCTGTCGGGAGGGCTGAGAGATAATAACCAGGAGTTTTAATTGAAACCTTTTAGGACCCAAGTAAGCCATGCAAAATAACACGACTGCAAAGTAAGCCTACCTTTATCTAAGTTTGTCATCGCTGTAGTCTAGTAGTATCATAATGAAATATGAAAAAATATTTCTTCGGCGACTTCCTTCCTCTCAGCAGATTTTTAGCAAAAATTCTGTGAGAATTCTGAGATGAAAAGTTTCTCAAAAAATAATCTGTCGTTCGGAGTCGACTTTAAACTGTAGATCCTGGCACCCATGTATAAAATTAACGCACACATGGCTAGGCTTTAAGGCTATAAGCCTTTTAAGCTATGAAAGGCTTTAAGGTTTTATGCAACTTTACGCCTTGCAAGTTACTTGTAAAGCTTTAAAGCTTTCTTTTTTTGGTTGGAAAATATATTTCAACAACTGTTTACTAAAGCTTCAAGCTGTTATAATTGTTTTTAGCCTTAATCATACAGACTACACTTGTTGCCGCCAATATTTTTGTTGTTATTGTTGTTGTTGTAAGTGGTATGGCTATAATCATGTAACACATTTATACATATATATGTATGTATACATATAGGATATGTTGTTGTTGTTGTTGTTGTTATTGTTATTATTGTACCTGCTGTCTTCCTACAATTTGTGGCCATAATCATTTCTTTAGTCAAATGCAATTATTTTTTCAATTGTACACCTTTTGGACACTGAATGCAATAAGTATACATACACAAGCAATTTGATTATACATATATACATACATACATACATACATACATACATACATATGTATGTATGTATGCATGTAAATGGTATATTGGTCAGGTTGTGGCATACCAGTGAATACAACATGAATGAATGAATTGTTTGGTTGGTGGCAGAGGTGGTAACGATCGGTTTTTTTTTCTTTTGATTCCTGTTTCTATAGTAAGGCTGTGTACGTACATATGTACGTATATAATATAAGCTTACAAAACTTCCGTCCGTTTGCAAATAATTTTCTTGGGAAAAATGAAACAAAAAAAATGTTTTTTTTTCGTTTTTTTTTTTTAAATTAAAGCGGCAACAGGCAATTGCAACCAAATGCCAGACTAAATGCAAGGCAAGAACAACTGCATTTTCTGGTGTTACGTGTGTATGTATGCATTTTTTTTATAATACAGTAGCAATTGTTGGCCAAGCATCGCGTGATCACCAGCAATTTAGTTGTGGGGATAAATTTTTTCTTTTTTCAGTTGTTCTGTGTTGCAACATAATGCTGTATGCACACACACAATAAACAAACTATAGCAACTTTTTAAAGAAAATGATCCTGTCGTCATCTGCTGTGGCTGTGTTATAATTTTAATAATATTGTGTCCCGGTAAACAGGAGCGCAGGCGGGGGGAGCAATCTCACACAGCCATAGGCTTGAGACATTTATAGCATCCGTTAATATTGGCTGTCATTTTTTGTGTTTGTTTGGTTTTCGCTTTATTTTCAGTAGGATATTTACCTTTTAAAACCATAATTATTAACAATACTACACAGTATTTTAAATTAAAAACAAAACGGAGTAGAAAAACAACAACTGGAACTAGACCTATAGGTTTACGATCACCATCTAGCACTAGCACCAGGCGTATGATGGTGATGTTATAGCAAAGAACTATAAAAAGATTACCATGCCTTTGTGAACAGACAGACCAGCAGCAGCAGTAGTAGCAGCAGCAGTGGCAGGCTAAATAAGGTTTCAAAGAAAAATTGAAAATTAAATAAAACTACTAAACAGGATCTAGAATTTTATGAAATAAAAACCGAACAACAACAACAACAAAAACCTTCTTTTTATTTTCATTTAACACAAGCGCAGGCGCTTAGAACCGTACTAAACCAGACCCAGTACTCCACTCTGTCTTAAAGGCAGCATTGTTTAACACCATCTCTCTCTCTTACTCTCTCTCTCTCTCTCTAGGCTCTTAGTGTTGTGCAAGCATTTTGCTTACATTTCATTGTTGTTGTTGTTACCATAAGAGCTTTTACAGCTCTTGATTAGCTTTAAGATATTGTTATTACTTAAAGTTGGTTTAACTTTAAGTTGCTCTTGTTGTTGTTGTTGTATTGTTGCATACAGGCTTAGTATGCAAAAGAATTTTTTGTTTTTTTTGCCAAATGTTGCCAACAAATTTTATATTTTTATGACTGGCCAAGCTAGGTATTAAGAACCCTTTTTTTCTTCATTTTCATTTTCATTTTGGTTGTTTTTATAGCAACGTAAGCATTCTTAAATTAAAGGTATCAAGTAGAGATAATGACTATAAAGTTAATAAGTTTTCTTATTCGCCAATTTGAAAAAAACAGGTGCTTTTTGGCGTTTTTATTTCCAAAGAAAATTGAAAAATATTTTCATAATTTTAGTAAGAAAATATACATAGAAAACATAGATAAAAATAGAAAAATTTTAATTATAACAACTAGAAGAATAAGAAAAAAAAATATAGAAAGTTTGATTGAAAGCCAGCTGAACTATTATTCCATGCTAGATAAAGAAGTTCAGCAAAGTGTGAAACGCTTTAAAAGCCAAAAAACAGCTGAAAGTAAACGGAGTAGGTACCAGAGACAGCAATGAGTATTCAAAAAGATGAGTAGAAACAACTCATGTTGTGTGTGTTAATTTTATACATGAGTGTCGAGACCTACTGTTTAAAGTCGACTCCGAACGACAGATTATTGAGAAACTTTTCATGGCAATTTTATTTATTCTCAGAGTTTTTGCCAGAAATCTGCTCAGAGAAAGTCGCCGAAGAAATATTTTTTCAAATTTCAGTTTGATGGCTGACCTGGGGTTTGAAACGCGGCCTTACTTCTAAGAAGCCAACACAGTACCACTAGACTACGGCGACTTTGCATACGCATATATACGCATTCATACTTATTTTAATATCATAGAACCTCTACTCATATTCAAAGTTTGAAGTCCTCCATCATACTCATACTTAAAAACACGTATGGTGTTGTTGATTTCGACTCTTCATAACCCAACGTATATACGAAGCATGATAGTATGATTCGCGTACGAACACTAATTTACATACTAAATGGTTGTGTGTTTGATCCTGTGTCCTTTTTACTTATGTGTCCTTTTTCTTTTTTTGCAAATGCAACAACAACAACTAAGACTGTAAATTTTGATGAATGATTCGAGTCACTCGAATTATTTATAAGTATTATAAGAGTATTTTTCTAAAGTTTTGAATCTAAATGAGTAGGCTTATGAATCAAACATTTTTCGAATGGTATGACTTTGATGTCAACGTTATACACATACTCATTGCAACCTGTACTTATAAATCAACGTAGTAGTGAGTAGGAATGAATCAGAGTACATAGTTAAATTTCAATATTGTTGACTCACTTATATTCAAAATTTCATAAGTGCTTATGAGTAGCGAATAAATAATTCATTGCTTGATCTCTGGTAGGGACATGTACGGTGCTGTTAAGACACTTACATGGACTTCTACAAACGGAGAAGATCTTAAAGAGTAACAGATACTGTTTTTGACCGAATTCGACAGCAATATGCTCCCTGAACTTTTGATTTAATTTTTAAATTTTCAAAATTGCTGATGATGTTCAATGTATAAGTCGCCTTAATCTAGTAGGTTGTGTGTTGGCTTATTAGTCGTAGGCCCATGGTGCAAACCCCAGGGTCATGCAGCAAAACGAAATATGAAAAAAGATATTTCTTCGGCGGCCTCCTCTCAGCAGATTTTTGGCAAAAGTTCTCAGAGTAAATAAAATTGCTTTGAAAAGTTTCTCAAAAATCTTTCGTTCAGAATCGAGTTTAGACTGTAGGTCCCATCACTCATGTATAAAATTAACACACATAAAATAATTAATGTAAAAAGCTAGGCCGTCATCCTGACTGAAGGGTTGTAATGGCCAATTATGTATGTATGTGATGTTCAATACTAATGATGCCTTGGGATTTGATAATATTCCCTCCCATATACTGCTGATCGATCCAATAAATTACTCGCAATGAATGCATTCCCTTGTTGATATATTTTGGTTACTTTACCGTTGGCCTATTTAGCATAAAAATGGTGTTTGTCAAGGCTTGTAGGAGGCACTGTTGGAATATCCCATATAGATTGTGGACAATTACAATTGATCGTAGGGTAGCAGTATTGTGGCACCTTTTTACGACAATAATAATATTTATGGCAAGCTAGCTACGGAAGTTACTTTAATTGCAGGAGTAAAAATTAACATCGCAAAGTGTTTCTACAACAAATAACACGCCTTTCATTCCTTTCTCTTCATGACATGTCAAATGAAGAGGTAAAATCACTCTGACATCTCGGCATTATTGTTCATAAACGAGGTGGCTCTAGTGACGGCATAAGAAATCGCGTAAAAACAGCCGGGTGAGGGTTGGAAATTTAAAAACTGTCGCAGGCTTAAATAGTTTGACTGTGAATGGATTGGCCTGCAACTTGGAATCTTTATGGACATGCAATTTAAAGTGCTGCTGATTTCGAAATACATACATACATACATACATACATACATACATACATACATACATAATTGGTCATTACAACACTTTAGTCAGGACCACAACCTAGTTTTTCACACCACGTTGTGCGTTATTTTTTTATACTTTTCTGTACTTGTAAATCAATGTTGTGGTGATTATGAATGAATCAGAGTAGTTAAATTTCAATACTGTTGACTCACTCATACTCAAACTTTCATGAGTACTTATGAGTAGTGAAAAACGATTCATTGCTGATCTCTGGTCAGGATTACAATTTAGTTCCTCACACCACTCTTGCTGTGTGTTTGTTAATTTTATATATGAGTGGCGGGACCAACAGTTTAAAGTCGACTCCGAACGATAGAATTTTGAGAAAGTTTCATTGCAATTTTATTTATTCTCAGAGTTTTTGCTAGAAATCTGTTGTGAGGCGGACGCCGAAGAAATATTTTTTCATATTTTCGTTTTGATGACGTTTTGATGTTTGATGTCTCCTCAAAGATTGCAAGAAACACTCTAGCTCAACAAAATATCAAATAAGCGACTTTAGGAATTAACTAAGAGATGTTCTGCTCATTGAAAAATATGGGAATGAATTGTATTGGCCATACGCTCTGTAAGAATGTAGACAACGATGTCTCCCAGCTCACACGTGGAAACAGCAGGCCCAAAAAACTGCATGAAACTTAGAAAAATAGTACTCGACAGATTTAAATGGAATGATGGATAATCAAACCTTAACTAAATATGGTAGCTTGTTGGTATTCTAAAAGGACCAAATGATTGTTGAAAAAACTAGTTTTGCTGCTTTAATTAAAGAGCGGGAAACTAAACAATTCGTGGGACTAGTTGCTTCATTTTCGTATTGTATGTTTGTCTACCAAAACTCTTATTTAGAATTGAATATTCTAAAATATTTTTAAGCCTTAATTAGGAGCTTGACATAACAATCTACAGAATATATTGATTAAAAACTGATCATCATCTGTATCGAGAGTTAGTGTATAAACTAAACGTCCTTCAAATTGTCTTGCTTGGCAGCCACTAACTTTTAAGTTAAGAAATGCCCTTCTCGATGTACCTTGAAAAAGTTAATTGTAACACAATATTATTTGTGAAATCGTAAATTTGAAGCCGTAAAAAATGACGACATGTCGAAAATGGTGATAATAAATGACAGATTCTTGAGTGGAATGTTACAAGCGATATATTAATATTTTTTTTTTAATATTTTTTAATTATTAGTTTTACTAAGAATCTAATTGCTTAAGCCGCAAAAAAAAAATAAAATAAAACAAATATAACCTGTACACACCTTTAACTTTAGGTCTCACAAAATCATTAAAAAACATCTTAATTTTATAGCTTAAAGCGAACAGAGCACATAATGAATTTTTACTCAAAAAAAAAACTGGCAAAAAAAATCTTAAAAATTAAAATTTTTAACCTTTCGAAGGCAATACACATCATTAAGAATTTTATTTTCATTTTTTCTGTTCTAAAAAAATTAAGGGTTTTTAATTAATAGAGTAGAAAAGTATGGCATTTAAGCATAAATAAATACAAAAAAAAATAAATAATTTGAATTCGAATATTAGCCATTGAACTTAGCCTTTTGGCCATACAAATGTATACAAAAATAATTTTTTTTCTTCTTAAGATTACAAGAAACCAGCTTTACATTCATATACCATAGTTGTTGCAAGTAATTGCATTTGGTGTTGGTGTTGTTGTTGTTGTTGTGTTTGTTGCCATATAATTTAAATATTGTATACAATTTACAATTTGCCACAACAAGGCGACAAAGTCTTAATTATAAATCTTGTAGATACACTAGTTATATACAGCAATAACAATAATAACAACAATAAAAAATCTTTGGAAAAAATTTATAAAAAAAAAAATATTATTAGGTGTAGTAAAAAGAAAACTAAAGTTTAGTTAAGATATGCTCATTTAACTAAGGCCTTTTCTCTGGCTCATAAATGCCGGCCAGAAACAAAAACAGACGCAGCTTGATGTCCAGTATAGTCGCCGTAGTCTAGTAGGTCGTAAGTTATCTTACATCTAGGCCAGGAATCGAAACTCAGGTCAAACATCTCCAACAAAAAAAAAATATGAAAATTCTTCATTCTTCAACGGCATCTGCCTCTCAGCAGGTTAATTGCAAAAACTCTGAAAGTAAATAAAATTGCGTTGAAAAAGTTTCTCCAAAAATCTGTCGTTCGGAATCGACTTCAAACTGTAGGTCCCGCCACTTATGTATAAAAATTAACGCACACAACATAAGTGGTGTGAGAGGATAGGTTATAATCCTGACTGAAGAATTGTAATGGTCAATTATGTATGTAGACGTATAAAAACCTTCCGCAGTATTAAACGATAACTGACATGGGTAGCTCAACAATCCCCACGTAGCTGATGCGGCTTACCCAGATAGTCTCGTGTTATCGACTCATAAGAGCTGAGTGCGTGGATGGCAGCCTGACTGTCGTATAGGATTGCTATGTGTAGCCCATTGTACCTTCTTTCCAAGCTGAATGATGGCTGAGACTTTCACTTGCAATATACGCGTATGTAGTCGCCGTAGTCTAGTGGGTAGTGTGTCGGCTTAGTAGACGTAAGGCCATGGTTCAAACTTCAGGTCTCAAAAATCTGTCGTTCGGAATCGACTTCAAACTGTAGGTCCCACCGCTCATGTATAAAATCAACAAACACACAACAAGAGTGGTGTGAGGAACCTAATTGTAATCCTGACCAGAGATCAACACTGAATCGTTTTTTCGCTACTCATAAGCACTCATGAAATTTTGAATATTAGTGAGTCAACAATTTGGAAATTTTACTGTGTACTCTGATTCATTCATACTCACTACAACATTGATTTATAAGTACAGGTTGCAATGAGTATGAGTACAACGTTGACATCAAACTCATACCATTTGAAATATGTTTGATTCATTAGCCTCCACTCATTTAGACTCATAATTTAAGAAAAATACTTATAATACTCATAAATGATTCGAGGGATTCGAATCATTCATCAAAATTTACAGTCTTAGTTGTTGTTGCATTTACAAAAAAAGAAGAAAGAAAAGACATAGACAGCAAGCAAGCAAACACACAACCTTCTAGTGAGTGTTGTAGTGTTCATACGCGAATCATACTTATTTTGTGATTCTTGTAAATGTTGAGTCATGGAAAGTCGAAATCGTCGACATCATACATGTTGTTAAGTATGAATATGATGAAAGACTTCAAACTTTGAATATGAGTAGCGGTTCCATGATATTAAAATAAGTATCAATGCATATAAGTATCAGAAATTATGAATATGATTCGAATCTACTCATCTTTTTGAATACTCATTGCTGATCTCCGATCCTGACTAAACGGTTGTAATGGCCAATTATGTTTGTATACATATATAAACCTCCCGCAGTATAAAAAAACTATGTTTGACATTGTAATGATGGCATACAATTCATGTCATATTGACTCAATCTTCCTCTATCAAAACAGTTCAGTTGTCCCTAGCATAGTTTCGAAGTGAGAGTGAGGTTGTAGTGAATAAGTTCTTTTGTATTTTGTCTTTGATGTCTGGCCCTGGCTTTGCGTCTAATAAGCCAACACACTACCTACTAGACTACGGTGACTTCAAAAAAATTCTGAACAACATGATGCATAATTCACTCCTGCCTTTCATGTAAATGCTCAACATAAGTTTTGATCACTTCGAACTCATTTGATTTGAACTCAAAAGGTGTGGAGGCATACTGTTTTAGTTGAGTATACTCCATTAGCGACGCAAAAGCTGGCGTCCTCTTGTAAAATTCATTTTTCTGCAAAATGCCGAGAATATCCACATGTCATGCTTCTCAGCTGAGGGTGGTTCTATATTCCTTCCTTAGCTCATTCTCTTTCCAAAGATATTCCCATACTATTTTTGTTTTAACTTCACAAGAGCCGTGTATTCGAATGTCGGTCTGACTGCCAGACAGTTAGTTGTTATGTTCCGTCTTTTGTACCTTCTTTACAAGTTGAATTGAGCACTTCTGTCAGTGGTATAGACTTTCAGTTGGAATATACCAGCATGGATTCCCCTTGGGCTCGTAATATTTCATTCTGGAAACAAATTGTTTCAAAACTAATGGAACCTTTAGTGGCTAAATACTGGTTTTCTTTTCACTCCACCTCCCATAAATTATGACAACGTCTATAATTAAACAAAAATATAAAACAAATACCGTAGATATGCACAAGTCATAATAAAAATTAACAACAACAACGACAACAACAATAATAATAATAATAAATTTATAACATGCACCATCAAAACGACAGCAAACAACACAATTTAAAATAAAATTTACGAAAAAAAAATTTCAAATAACCAGTCATCTAAAGTAGCCAGCCAAACATAACCTGACCAACCAATCCAACCAATTTGAATACGGCTTAAATTTTGTATTTTATTTCGATTTTCCCCTTCGTTTTCCCCTACGTTTTCAAACGATTTACCAGCTCAACAATCACAATGTTTGTCGTTTTAAAATTGAATGGAATGAGGGTCACATAGGTTACATCTTAATTAAAGGTAATTTTCGCAAAATACAGAACAACAAATACAACAAAAATAATTCTAAAAAATTTCAATTAAAATTAGCCACAGGCTAATAAAACAAAAACAAAAAAAAAAGAAAAAATAATTTCAAAAAAATAAAATTTTCGTAGACGGTTAAGGAATTACATGAGAAATGTTACAAATGCGAGGTAAATAATAGGCGCCACCGTGTAAATTATTGTGTAAATAATAAAAAAAGTGAAAATGAAAAGAAATAATAAATAAATATGATACGTTGCAATAACAATAAAAATAATAAAAAAAAAAGTTATTGCTTATGATACTTATTGTATAGATTACAACACAATGTATTGTGTTTGTTTATGATGGAAATGAAAAGCTTTCAGCAAAGCTTTATTTGTGAGGGAGGAGTATAAAAATACGTTTTTTTCTTCTATTCGTTATTAATTCAGTCTTTATATTTATCACTTAACACTAATAAAACCATGATACATGCAAGAGATCAGCAATGAATCGTTTTTGCGGTACTCATAAGTACTCATGAAATTTTGAGTATAAGTGAGTCAACAATATTTATATTTAACTAGGTACTCTGATTCATTCTTACTCACTACAATGTTGATTTATAACTACAGGTTGCAACAAGTATGAGTATTTTAGTGCTTGCATGCGAATCATACTTATTTTGTGATTCGTGTAAATGTTGAGTTATGGAGAGTCATAATCAACAACATCATACGTCTGTTGTTAAGTATGAATGTATGATGTAGGACTTCAAACTTTGAATATGAGTACAGGTTCCATGATATTAAAATAAGTATGAAATCGTATAAGTATCAGAAATTATGAGTATGATTTGATTCTACTCATCTTTTTGAATACTCATTGCTGATCTCGGTTTGAAGGACTAAATAGGACTCGGTTACTATCTCCAAACACTGCTGAAGATGCTAATTTATTTCTAACTTCGTATTACAGCTCTTAACATAGTTTTGAAACGATAAACTTGTTCTGTTTCCATATAAACCAATAGGCTAGATTTTTACCTCCCCTAATTATCTCAAAATACAGACTGTTTCGCCACATGTAGATTTATATACCATATACAGTGATCGTCAAAAGAAATAGTACATTTAAAAAAATATATATACATTAATAAATTACCGTTAGTTTTATTTTAAAATTGTTTTCATTAAAAAAAAATTTCGAAATATTGTCATATTTTTTCGGGCACCTTCCTTAAGTGCTAAAAGTTTAGTTTGGGGATTGTTAGTATTTTATCCGTAGTGAACAGTTTCTTTTAACGCTCAGTGTATATGGTTGCGAAATCGGAAGCCTTTAAGGAAATGGCACACGTAGTATTAGAAATTATGAGTATGATTCGATTCTACTCATCTTTTTGAGTACTCATTGCTGATCTCTGATACATACTGAAATATTTAACACAGCATTGTTACTTGAAAGGAAAGAAATCAAATACGTAGTTAATTAAGGAGAGGGAGGGATTTTTTTAAGTCCCCATAGTCTAGTAGGTAGTGTGTTGGCTTATTAGACTTGAGCCGACGTTTCAAACCCCAGGTCAGACATCTCCATCAAAACGAAATATGACTTCCTCTCAGCAAATTTCTGGCAAAAACTCTGCCAGTAAAATAAAACTGACATGAAAAAGTTTCTCAAAAATCTGTGGTTCGTAGTCGACAGATCAGACTGTAGGCTCCGCCGCTCACGTATAAAATTATCACACACAACATAAGTGGTGCGAAGCTAGGTCGTAATGACCAAATTCGATTGATTCGATTGACTCGAATCATTTCTAAGTATTATAAGTATTTTACTAGAGTTAAGAATCTAAATGAGTAGGCTTATGAATCGAACATATTTCGAATGGTATGAGTTTGATGTCAACGTTGTACTCATACTCATTGCAACCTGTACTTATAAAACCATGTTGTAGTGAGTATGAATGCATCAGAGTACAGAGTTAAATTTCAATATTGTTGACTCACTTATATTCAAAATTTCATGAGTGCTTATGAGTAGTGAATATACGATTCATTGCTGATCTCTAATACGTATGCAAGCAAGTGTCTCCAGAAAATAGATCGTGAAAGTGGGCCTAGGTTGAAAGCATTCTAGCTAGATCAGAGAAAGTTTTTCCAAAACCACCCAGTAAATACGTCTGCGAGGATCGAAGGAGATATATTCTGAGAGTGTTTGAACCCAGGAAATTATTGCTATTGCATTGTTTCAATAGAATGTATACATCTAAGTGAGTATTATATTCATTACGTTCATTCACAATCCTCCCTGGTTTCTTTAGTGTTAACTGCTCTTTAAAGCTATTGTTTGCTTTTTAACTCTTTTGTTATTGTTGAATAAATGTTACAACAACAACAACAATAACAACAATAATAAACTAAAAACTAAACGTTGATTGGTTGTTAATTTTTTCCCCCCCTTGGTTTCTGTTTTTCCGTACTTTTCTTTCATAATGATGTCTGTGAAGTACTAAAGCAATTTACAACACTCTCTCAAATCGTATGGTGTGGGAGGGATTGTTTTTTTTACACTTTTTACTGGCGCTTTTTATTTCGAAAGCAAAATTACAACAATAAATGTTTTATTAGCCATATTTTTATGGCTCTTGAAAAGTACGTACGTACGTTGTACGTTGTACAAGTAGACAGACGCAGCTATTGTCATAAGTAACACTTGAGCGATTTTATGTCATGCTTAACAAAAGTAAAACAACAACAACAACAACAACAACAACATAACAAAATTATCATCGCCACCATCAAGGTATTAAAACCATTTAACAATACATGGGCTGGCTGCCTTGTTCAGAGAGCAGCAAAAAAAAGTTGAAAAAAAAGTAAAAAAGGAGCGAATAAAATAATAAAAAAAAGAAAAATAATTTTTTTCTGTTTAACTTGTGGTTTATTACATTCTATAATTAAAGATAAAAACTAAATGATAACAAATTGGTTAACAACCATAAAATTATGGCACAAAGTCATATAAAAATTTTATTTAAAAAAATATAAAATGAGAGACGTTAATGAAAAATTAGGGTCAAATGTTTTCGTTTTTTTGTTTTTTTTTGTCATAAACGAGACAACAACAAACATTTTAATTGTTATAGTATTTAAAAAAAAGTTGCACTTTAGACAGCCTTAAGGTGATTTGAAATTGGTTTGCAAGTTTACCTTTTTAACACCAACCCGAAGCGTTAATTGAATTTGTCATTACGCTGGTCTGCACTTCTCTTTATCAGAATGAAATATTTTTAGTACAAAAACTTGCTTCAAAGAAATCTTTATTAGCATCGTTTTAAATATTTGTTGACATTTTTCTTTGACACGCACGATTTCTCGCCCACACGCTTGTTTAGTTATTTTGCATTCAGGTTCCAATTCCAAAGTACTTCTTGTCTTCTTTTAAATACGGTACACTGCTGTTACAGTCACTTATTATGATAATTTAATATTTATGTGGTTGATTAGCAAATAGTAACCATAAATAACCATTTGAGGAGGCTTTATTTAGCTTGTATTAAACATGGTAGAGAGAAAACTCTAATGACATGAAACTATGCTACTATATGTGATTTAAATTTGAGTTATAGTTTAATTAAGTTTCTTTTCGTATAAAAAAGTACTATTTCACAAAAAGTACCAAAAAATGGTACCTTTATGAAATAATACCAGTAAAATGTTATTATTAGAATTTAGTTAATATTTTTTAGAATAAAAAAAATTTTTTCAAAAAAAAGTACCAAAAAAAAGTACATACATAACGTAATTGGTCATTACAATCCGTCAGTCAGGATTACGAACTTAGTTTCTCACACCACTCATGTTGGGTGTGTTAATTTTATACATGAGTGACGGGACCTGCAGTTTAAAGTCGTCTCCGAACGACAGATTTTTGAGAAACTTTTCATGGCAATTTTATTTACTCTTAGAGATTGTGCCAAAAATCTGCTGAGAGGAAGTCGCCGATGAAATATTTTTTATTTTGTTTTGATGTCTGGCCTGGGGTTTGAACCCTGGCTTCACGTCTAATAAGCCAACACACTACCCACGGCAAATTATTAGAATTATTATAACGCGTTTAAATTTGGTATACAATTTAGTTAAATTTTTTCTAAAATGAAAATAATTTTTTCTAAAAGAGTACCTAGAAAAAAGGTAAATAAAGGGTCCGCCAAATAACTTTTTTTTTTGAAAATGCTTTAAAAAAACTATTGAATATTTTCTCAAATTTCTTTTTTTATTTGAAAGTACAATCCTTCAAATGGCTGCCTCGGCTGGCCATGCAGTAGCCTACATGATCGGTCCAATTTTTAAGCACATTATCGATTGTGTGCAGCTGTATTTCACCAATGGCTTCACGAATATTGTACTTTAAAGCGTCAATTGTCTCTGGCTTGTCGGCGTAACACTTATCTTTGACGGCATCCCACAAATAATAGTCCAACGGTATCAAATCGCAGCTCCGAGGTGGCCAAACGACATCAGCTCTGCGGCTGATAATGCGATCTTTAAAAACAAAACATCGAGTGTGGGGTACATAGCGCCGTCCTGTTGAAACGAAATGTTGCCAATATCCTCCTCTTAAATTTTTATGAACAAAAATTCGTTCAACATGGCGCGATAACGATCGCCATTGACTGTAACGGCCCCTCCTTGCTCATTTTCGAAGAAAATTGGCCCAATTATGCCTCTGGACCAAAATGCGCACCAAACAGTAACTCGTTTTGGGTGCGTTTGCTTTTCAATGTATGCGTGCGGGTTTTCTGTGCCCCAAATGCGAAAATTTTGCTTGTTTACATACCCGCCAAGATCAAAATGAGCCTCATCTGAAAAGATGATTTTTTTTGCCAAAATCGGCATCTTCTGGTGTAGGTTATTATATTACCAGTAAAATGAAAATGAAGGGTAGAATTTTTATATCTTATTTAAATTCGAGTTAAATTTTAGGTTACTTTTTTTCGAATAAAAAGTACTTTTTCAGAAAAAGTATCAATAAATAAAAGTATCTTTATGAAATTAGTACCAGTAAGGGAGAATTTTTATATCTCATTTAAGTTTGTGTAAAATTTTAATTAAAAATCATTCCGAATAAAAAAGTACTTTAAAAAAGTACCAAGAAAAGAGTACCAGTAATATGAAAGGGAAAGGGAGAATTTTTATATCTCATTTATATTTGAGTTAAATATTAGTTAAATTTTTTTCTAACAAAAAAGTCCTTTTTCAAAAAGGACCAACCAAGAAATGTTTTAAAAAAATTTACATTGCAAAGGAGAAACCAAAAAATTTTTTACAAAAAATGGTGCTTTTGCAAAAAGATCAAAAAAAATTATAAAAGCTCTTAAAACTTATTAAAACTGCTTTTGTACATAGAAGAGTACTTTGAAAATATATAAATTGCTTTTATTGATAGAGTACTTTATTATAAAAAGTCTTAAAACTTATAAGAAGTGTTTTTTTGTACGTAGAAAAGTACGTAGAAAATATAAAACAATTTTTTATTGATAAAGAAACTTTGAGCCGGAAAAAATAATTAAAAAACTGTATCTAAATGGAAGAGCACAAGTAACCAGAAGTAATTGTCTGAAGTTACCGTAGTCTAGTAGGTAGTGTAT
Source organism: Sarcophaga subvicina (assembly GCA_936449025.2). NCBI lineage: Eukaryota > Metazoa > Arthropoda > Insecta > Diptera > Sarcophagidae > Sarcophaga > Sarcophaga subvicina. The sequence continues at coordinate 106,073,476 of OW388083.2, read as the reverse complement.
TAAATTATTAATAGAGAGCCCCTTGTTCAGACTCTAGGTCTCGAATAAAAACAAAATACGAAAGAAAAACATTTCTTTCGGCGATTTCCTCTCAGTAGTCTGCTGAGAGTAAATAAAATTGCCATGAAATGTTTCTCAAGAACCTATCTGTCATCCGAAGTTGGCTGTTAATCGTAGGTAACAAGTGGCGGACACTTGTGGTTAAAATTAACACACATAGCATGAATGGTATGAGAAGCTACGCTGTCATCCTGACTAAATGGTTGTAATAACCAATTATGTAAGTTTTGAAGTACTTTAATGGAAGAAAAAAGTACCGAAAATAAGATAAGTCTAAGGCTGTCCTTCCAAATTCTATGGGTGATGAGCTTCCACTTTACCATAAGTCTTTTGTAAAAGGTACTTAAAGATATTCAGAAAAAGATTTTCATTTTTCAAAAAAGTACTTTTTCAAACATTCCTAAAAAGTAAACGGCGAATTTATTGCTTAAACAAATTTTAAGCATAAGTTCTGGTAAAAGACCCTTTTGTGCTTTCACAGAAACATATTTTACAATTTATTGTTACGTTTCAAGTCATAAATTATATTCCCAAATTAAAATTAAACTCTTAAGGTACTTATATGAAGTACTAATACGAATATGAAAGTAAAAAATATTTCATAAAATTTTATGGCAATTTTTCTGCAAAAAAAAACATGTGAAATTTTGCCACAAATAAACTCCATTGCATTGCATAGAGTAGCAGAAAAATATTTATTTTGTGTTTTGAATTTGAAGGGAAATTTTATTATGATGTTAAAAATTAAGCGCTTAAGTACCAGAAATAGAACATCTTTGAAGGGTATTTAAACAACAATAAACATTAAAAAAGCGCATTAAAAAATGTTTTATTTCTGTGGAAAGTACTTAATTTATGTAAAGTACTTAATGCAACAATTGTAGTTTGGGGTGTAAACTTGGAGATTAATTTTTATTGACTTTAATAAACTTAAACGGATATTATTTTTTCAGCTTAAGGAAAATACAGGACTTTATTGGTAGTGTTATTAATAAAGTACCTAAATACTTATATTAATAAATATATGTTTGTTTCTTGATAAGATTTTATTTTTATATTGAAAATAAATTTTAAATTAATGATTAGAATTAAAAGAACGGCTGTGGGAAATTTAAAAATTATTTACGATTGGAAAAAACCTAATTTTTCACAATTTTAAATTTACCAAAAAAGTACTAAATTTTAGTACTTTTTTTTGATGTTTTGCTGGTATTTAAGTTTTATCGTGAGTACATATTTTCCAGACAGAAGTCCAGGTTATTTAAAGATGTTCTCAATTCAAATTGGGTAGAAGGTATGTATAAAGGATTGGAAATACTGTTCTTATGATAGCAGTTTGATTTCATGGGAATTTTTGGGGAAGCTAAATCAATTGGGTAGGGAAAGTATAATTAAACTCTGTTAGATGCCAGATTACGTGGAAATTCACGGCTATATAAAGGCAGCTAGGCTTGCGAGGAGGACAGCTTCCACGCTGCTGATGCACCCAGAACTTGAGTGTGGTGTGGGAATACCACAGATATTAGGAAAGGTGTACGATATAGAAGTCGCCATAGCCTAGTCTTATTAGACGAGAAACCATGGTTTAATCCCTAGATCAGATATCTCGAACATATTGAATTATGAGAAAAATTTTTATTTCTACAAGAATGTAGTGATGTTTGTCGTCCACTTTTGAACATTATTTTAATAAGATTTCTTCAGAATTAAAAATATATAGGAATAGGTCCCCGTAGTCTAGTAGGTAGTGTGTTGGCTTATTAAACGTGAGGCCACGATTCAAACCTCAGATCTCGAACTAAAGAAAATATGAAAAAAAAAACATTTCTTCAGCAACTTCCTCTCAGCAGATTTCTGGCAAAAACTCTGAGAGTAAATAAAATTGCCATGAAATGTTTCTCAAAAATCTGTCGTTCGGAGTCGACTTTAAACTGTAGGTCAGGCCGCCCATGTATACAATTAACAGACACAACATAAGTGGCATGAGAAGCTAGGTCGTTGTCCTGACTAAAGGGTTGTTATGACCGAATTATGTATGTACGTGGGAATTTCTGGGGAAGCTGAATCAATTGGGTAGGAAAATATAATTACACTCTGCTGGGTCCCAGATCAAGTGGGAATTCACGGCTATATAGAGATATCGAGGCTTGTTAGGAGGACAGCTTACACCCAGAACTTTTCTGTAAAGTGGGAAGTGTGTACGAACTAGAAGTCGCCGTAGTCTAGTAGTATTTTTAGAAGAGCCCATGGTTTATGTCTTGGCTTAGATATCTCGATCATAACGAAATATGAGAAGAATCTTTCTATTTGCGACTTTCGTTCAGCAGTCTTCTGGCAAAAAAATTAAATAAAATTGTTATGAAGTTTCTCAAAAAATCTGTCGTTAGGAGTCGGCTTTAAACTGTAGGGCCCACAGCTCATGGATGGCATTAACACACACAATATGGATGGTTTGAAAGCTAGGTTGCAAGCCCAGCTAAAGGGTTGCATTGATCAATTAAGTAAGTACGAAATAGAAGATAGAGAGACAGAGGCAGCAGAGTCTTCTCAAATTAAATGTATTTGAGAGTCAGGGACCGAACTCTCTATCAAGAACTTGAGGTTTAGGTTTAGGTTAGAGGGAGTGTACTTGCCATTGAGGCAACTACAGTACTCGGAGATCAAGTTGCCCCCATGTACTATGTCCTAAAGGGGAGGGTGTAATAGAGAAGATAGGGAAAAGAGGATAAAGTAGGAAATGGAGAATAAAGAAAGCGAAGGATACCACGCAGACAACAAACACCATTGTTGTCTCAACAAGCTCAAACTAATAATGAATCTGTGGAGAGCCTTGAGATTGTTAGCTGGCCTTTTCGGTAAGCACTGTAGTTTCAAAGTACACTTGTGCAGTACGACGATTGTCTCGAGCCTTAAATGTAGACTTTTTCATGGTGAGAATAAAATCTGTGTGAGGCATTATTAGATACTGGTGAGGAAGTTTAGTCTTTATAATCCTAGAGCGTTATGCTAAAGTTTGGAGGAGTCATTATTGGTTTTCCCTATATGGATTGGAAGTCGCTGTAGTCTAGTAGGTAGTGTGTTGGCTAATTAGACGTAAAAGCCAGGGTTCGAGCCCCAGGCCAGACATCAAAAGAAAATACAAAAAGTATTTCTTCGGCGACTTTCTCTCATCAGATTTCTGGCAAAAACTCTGAGAGTAAATAAAAATTGCCAGGAAAAATCTGTCGTTCGGCGTAGACTTTAAACTGTAGGTCTCGCCACTCATAAAATTAGCACACACAACATAAGTGGTGTGAGAAACTAGGCCGTAATCCTGACTGGAGGGTTGTAATGAGGAGGGTTGTGTGTGTGTGTATATATATAGATTGGAGGCAGAATAATAGATGCTATGATCATAGTTAGGTTAGGTTAGGTTAAGTTAGCGTGGTTGCTTTAATTTACCAAAAAGCTAACTTGAGCACGCATAGCGGCCCGTTGTGATGCCACAGGTGAACGCAGCCTCTGCACTGACCAAGTTCCTCCGACCCAAGGAGGGGGAAGTTGGAACATAGTACTATGACATCTCTTTATGAATGCAATGAATATATGTAGGTGGTGTTGGAAGCTTGGCTGTCATTCTAGCTAAAGGGTTATAGTGACCAATAAAATGGTACTAAATTTTGGTACCAAATGTTTTTTTAAAAAGTGTTTTTTCGTAGCATATTTATTTCGTTTAGCACTGTTATTTATGAGTGTTGTTTTTATTTTTTAAATCAATATTTACTTTCAATATAAGATAAATTCTTTAACTTTTTTTTTTGTTGGTACTTTTTTCTTACAATATGTACCTTTCTCGTTATTTATTTAACACTTATTCTTAAAGACATATAAATATCTGTATCCCTTATTTGTTATAAATTTTTATTGATTAAATCATACAAACCTTAAATTATCAAAAAAATTTAAGTGCCAACAAATAATGACTGAGGCCAACATATCACATTCGGTGTCTGGGCAATGTTGTCATATTTAAATAAAGTACTTTATGACACATTAAATATTATCCACTTAACGGGCCACAAAAAAAAATAAAAATTTGTAGCTGGAAGGAAGGTTGTTGTCTGATATTCCTCAAGGAAACACCCCAGCATAATGGCTTCCAAAAAAAAAACTCACAAACTTAATCGCATAGAAAACATAATTATGACGTTCAGAAAGTACGAAAAAAAGAAGAAAAAGATTCTCATGAAAATTATGGCAATTTTTTCTTTGTGGCAGCAAAAAAAAATCACGCGATTCTACTCGTTTTTTTTTTTTGGTATCCTTGTAAACTCTGTATATTTTCTACTTATCCTTTTAGTCACTCTGATTGTAATTCTTTTCATTTTTTTGTTTGTTGGTACAGTTTTTTTTTCTGGCTTATAAACTGTTAACATAATTATGAAAAATTAACACGCTTTGCATTGTACTTTCCTTGTACACATTGAGAAAAAAAGACCAAAAAAGGGCCAAAAAAAAGCAATCTTTTCCCCGTCAGACAAAAAAAAAATCTAGGAAAATATATAAAAAGAGAGAGTACGAAAAAAAGAATGGCAAATGAAATAAATTTCAACACCAACCATAACATAATTATCGTAATTTTTCATAAAATGTAGACGAAATCCCAAAAAAAAATTATTTTTTTCCCTCTTTCAGTACTTTTTTTGGCCTGTTTTTTTTATTTAAATATGAAAAGTATTTAAAACAATAATGAAAAGCAGCAAAATTTATGGCTTTATGAAGAAAAAAAAAAAAAAGAAATTAGGCATAAATATTATCAAATAATTATTGTAATTACAATATTTGCTACAAAGAAAAAAAGCGAATAAAAAGTACTTTTTTTTGAAGGGAAAAAGAAAGGTTTTATAATTTTCCAAATAAAAAAACTAAACTAAAATAAATTGAAAGTTTAGATAAATTTATTATCTAGAATGCAGCCTTTAAATCACAGTTGAAGTTATAAAGGTACTCAGTAATAAAAGTACTTCAATAAGTCCTTTTGCGTACTGTTATAAGACTGATTTTTTTTATATGTATTTTTGTTCTTTTTTAAAGGGTCCCGACAAAGTCTTTAAATCGCAGTCTATCATGAGCATATAACTTTAGCTTTCACCGCAAGACTATTAAGCGTGTTTGAAAGAAAAATATTTACGTTTTCGTACCATTTTTAGTACCACAACTCTATATTTTTGTTTAAAGAGGTCACAACATGGTACTTCCATCGTAATATGTTATGAACACATAATACAGCTTTTACCGGAAGACTGTTGAGCATTTTTTATGCAAAAATTATTTCCAATTTTTTTCCAACATGTCCTGAGCTAAGTTTCGAATTCGGAAATGTTATCCAATAAGCTTCCTAGAAATAGTTTTTTTTCCGTTGTCAATGTCCTTCTGAAAATTAAAAAAAAAATTGTTTGAATTTTTTCCCGTTGAAAGGTACCAAATTGGTACCAATATTACTTGAAAATTTAAAAATCCATTTTCAAAGAAAATCTATATTAATTGCTTTTAAGAAAGTACTTATTTGGTACTTTTGAAAAAGTACTTTCCAACAAAATTGTGCACAATTTTTTATGAGTTTGATAAAATAATTTTTAATACATCATTTTAAAATTTACATTTACATAAGTACTTATTTGGTACTCTTGAAAAAGTACTTTTCATTAGAATTTGATGAAATTTTTACTAATTTTTATAATATACATTTTTAAAGCAAGTTTTTATTTATTTAAAGAAGCATTTATTTTGTACTAAAGTACCTATGTATGTGATACTTTTGAAAAAGTACTTTCCATTGGAATTTGGTGCAATTTTTACTAAGTTTTACAGAATAATTTTTAAAATAAGTTTTTAGCATTTCGGAAAGTACTTATTTGGTACTAAAGTACCTATTTGGTACTTTCGGAAAAGTGCTTCCCACTAAAATTGGGTAAAATTTCTCGGATTACTATAAAATAATTTTTAAAACAATTTTTTATCATTTAAAGAAGTATTTATTTGGTACTAAAGTACCTACCTATTTGGTGCTTTTGGAAAAGTTCTTTCCATCAAAATTGGGTAAATCTTTCTAATTTTTATAAAACATATTTTTAAAGGTACTAACGAACCTATTTAGTACTTTAGAAAAAGCTCTTTCCACTAAAATTTAATTTAATTTGTTTTAATTTTTATAAAATAATTTTTAAAGCAATTTTTAAGCATTTAAAGAAGTACTTATTCGGCGCTATTTTGATACTACGTATTTGGTACTTTTATAAAACAATTTTTTGAAGAAAATTTTTAGCAATTAAAGAAGTACTTATTTGGTAGAAAAGGTAGTTTTTAACAAAAATTTAAGGTACTTTGGTACTTTTGGTACTTTTGAAAAAGTACTTTCCATCAAAATTATGTAAAATTGAGTTTTAAAGTAAGTTTTTAGCATTTGAAGAAGTATTTATTTGGTACTATTTTTAGAAAAGTTACTTTTTGGCAAAAACTGCATCTTCTCCTGCTATTTCGGTACTTTTAGTTTAACATCCTAATGAAGTAATTGTAAAGAAATGTTAAAAGATTATTTTGTAAGCCATAATTTAAAAAATCATTACATATGTATGTATGTATATGCATACGAATTGCCATGTACTCGTACAAAATAAAGCTTAAATTCAAGTTGTTTTTGCTTGCTTGCTTGCTGTTAGAGAACACAGTTATTATCCTTTCAATAATGTAATGAAGAGCTTCAACTAATGCTTGTTTAAGCAAATCTGCAGACACTTTAAGGTTAAAAGTAGTCATTTAAGCAAATATCAACACCTTGAATATTGGCAAATAACGCTAGTCAGTGAGTGAAACACATACATACATATGTATACATACGAGTGTATGGGAAAAAGGACTTGTCTTTAAAAGCAGCAGCAGCAGACGAAGTAGAAGTAGTTGTTGCGAGTAGTAGTAGTAGTAGTAGTAGTAGTAGTTGTGTAGTAACTTATCCTTTAGGCCACTTAATGTTGACTCTGCCTTATAAAATATTTTCTGTTTATATTTGCTTAACTAGCGTGCCATGGCTAAGACTGTTAATGTCGTTGTTGTTGTTGTTGTTGTTTTTATGGCCATAAGGAGCTGAATGTTCAGTGATGTGGAAAATAATATAAAAGCTTAAAAGGGGGGGAATATTGCTTGTAGCTGTTCTAGTTGTTGTTTTGGCTGCTTAAAAGGATAATCAGAAAGGAAACAATTCTCATATATCAAATAAGGATAAGCGCAATGCAGTAAAAACAACAAACCTCCTACTAAAAATGAACGTATACGAGTATACATGTCTAGGAACAAAAAAAATTCTTTTTAAGAGAAACAATAAAAAGAACACGAGGCTAATTTAAAAAGAAAATAAAATTTTTTTAACGAGAGAGAAAATAGAATAAAAAGGTAAAAAAGCAACAAATATAAGGAAATTAAAGGTGTTTAAAGGCGTTTGAGGTTTAAATAATAAAAAAATAAAGGAAAAGCAGTTTAGCAGAGTTTAATTAAACGTTGTTATCCTTTCTGTTTTTTTTTTTTTGAAATTCTCGAAAAAAGTTAGAAAAACTTGCCATAAACTTTGAGCCTCATAAAATTTTAGAGAAATTTGTTAGCATGTCATTTCGTTTGTTTGTTTTTTTTTTTGGTTATAAAACACAATCCTTTTGTATTCTAACGAAAGAGAATAAGCAGGATGAGGTGGCAGAGGGCAGAGGGCATTGAAGTTGTAAATAAAATCCTATCAAGAGAATCAGAATCAACGCAGCGTAAACAAGAGCCATGCTGGTTAAAAAAAAAGAAGAAGCCAGCAGTTGTTCTTATTGCGACACTAAAACCATGCAGCCAGCCATTGTGTCAAGAGGGTCACTACAAAACTGATTTCGTTTCTATTATTTAAGGCCATTGAGGAGGATGCCAAAAATGGAATTTTTTTTTGAGAATTTTTTTTTGAGAAATTTTTTATTTTTAAAATAAAACGGAAGCAAAATGTCTTTCATGGTATGTGTGATAAAGTTTATGATGGTTATACAGTCACCAATAACTATAAATCGTTGACATAAAGGAAATGCTTGAATGATTTGTTTTAGAACGAGAAATATTTTACCCAAGAATTTCTATTTTTTTTTTATAAATTTTTTTTTGGCATGGAATACCTCCTATCATTTCTATTTAATTTTAAAAAATTTAAAAAAATTTTTTTCTTAAAAATCTTTTTTTCTTTCGTTTTAGATAAACCAACTCATCTAACACGTGGTGTTTAATTAAAGTGTGTTTAACAAACGTTTACAACAAATTTAATTGCAAAAAAAACTGTGACCTAATGACTATGGCCGAAGGTACTGACCCTATGGGGCATCATGCATCAGCTCATCATCATCATCAGCAGCAGCAGCAGCATCATCAACATCATCAGCAGCATCATCATCACCAATATCAGCAGCAGCAGCAGCAAGAACTACAGCAGCAGCAACAACTACATTATCAACAGCATTTAGCTCATCATCAGCAGCAGCAACAGCAAGCAGTAGCAGCAGCAGCAGCACATCATTATCCATCCTATACACACCTGCCTTATGGTTTGCCCCACAATCTGGCCTTGACCTTGCAACAACAAGCGGCTGCAGCAGCCGCTGTGGCAGCAGCACAAGCTAGTGACCACAGCAACAGCAATGCCAGTAATTTAACTGCTTTACAGGAAAGGGAAAACAGTAGCAGTAACAACAACAACAACAACAACAATAACAACAGCAGTAGTAATACCTCCAACATGCCTTGGAAGCAAAGGAAACGTAAACGTTTATCGGCTGTTTTAGATAAACTGCACAACAACAATTCCTCTATCAGTCACACTATGGAAGTGGATAATGAGGACTTGGATACCGAATCCAAATCCAGTCTTAATAAAGAGGCTAACAACAACAACAACAACAAGAATAATAATAACAATAATAACAACAGCTCTAGTATTAATGATAGCAAATCCACCACAAAACGTTCTAGTTTTAGTGGCGAGGATGAGGAAGAGGAGGTGGGGGATGGTGATTCAGCCGAGGAAATGTCTTTAGGCGATAATGATGATGGTAGTCCTAGAATTAGTATGAGTCCGGTTAACAATAATAATAACAACAACAACAACAATAACAACAACAACAACAATATTAGTGATTCTTCTTCTTTACCTGCCTCCAAATTCATTAAAACAGAAGAACCTCAAAACCCCTTAACCGTGGACATCAAAACTGAACCACATATGACCAGCCCTTATGATCGTTATTTTCCTATACCATCACCCCTGTTTGGTTATTATTTGCATACCAAATATTTAAATGAAGTATTTCGACGGCGACAGGATTTGTATAATACCAGCACGCCCATGCAACATACACCCTCCTCAATAGCCTCGTCACAAATGGATGACATATCGCCGACGGCGAAGGAAATGAAAGAATTGAAAATGGAAAGATCTCAACAACAGGCGGAGTATACGCCCAGTGCGAGTAGTATGTCGCCATCGCATAGTGTAGCCATGGCATTGCCCTCACCGCCACGCAGTGAAACTTCAATAAGTGAGACCACCTCGGCTAATACCTCGGATCCGGCAATAATGCCGCCGCCTCAGGACAGACCCTTGGATTTGTCTGTACGCAGTGGTGGTAATACGCCTACTGGTGAATTGTTAGCACAAAGTAATAAAAAGTACAAATCGCCTTCACCCTTGCCGGCCACCACTATGATGCTGCCGCCCAGCCAACAACCGATCTCAGCTTCTATGTCGCCTAGCGCCAGTGCCGGTAGTAGCAGTAATAATAATAATAACGGTTCTTTAACAAATAGTACAGCTTCGATAAACATATCATCTGCGCCGGTATCGCCCTATAGCACGGCTTCTATGTCACATGCTGCTGCTGCAGCCCATTGTCATGCCGCTGCGGCTGCAGCTGCGGCAGCAGCCATGATTAAAATGGAAATGCCAATGCATCCTTTACATCCCCATGCTCCCACAACGACTGTGGGTGTGCCTGTGATTAAAGGTGATGTTGCCTCGCCTACAACTAAAGAATCGGTAGCCTGGCGTTACAATTTAGATGTGTCGCCGGTGGTTGAAGAAATGCCGCCGGGTTCAGATGTTGCCTATGTGTGTCCGGTATGTGGGCAAATGTTCTCCTTACATGATCGTCTGGCCAAACATATGGCTTCGCGGCATAAGTCACGCAACCCGTCCAACGATATAGCCAAAGCCTATTCGTGTGAGGTGTGTAATCGATCATTTGCCCGTTCCGATATGCTAACACGTCACATGCGTTTGCATACGGGCGTTAAACCGTACACCTGCAAGGTGTGTGGCCAGGTATTTTCACGTTCCGATCATTTGTCGACACATCAACGCACCCATACCGGTGAGAAACCCTACAAATGTCCCCAATGTCCGTATGCTGCTTGCCGGCGTGATATGATTACACGTCATATGCGTACGCATACACGCTATGAATCCCAGCAGCAGAGACAAGCTGTCCAAGGCCAGCCCGGGGAAAATAAACCCACTTTACCATTGTTGGCCGATATGAAAATGAACATACCCATGCTACTGAAAACAGAGGAGTATTCGAGGAATTCTGCTTTGAATAACACAATTGGTGCTTCAATGCCGATCGTAGTGAAAACTGAGAGCGCCTAGTTAAGCGCTCATGGCCTATGGTATGTTAACTCACATAGCTTTCCGTTTAAAGAAAGCTTTTACTCTTTGAAATGATATTAAAACCAAGCAACAAAACAAAACGAAAATGAGATTAAAAACACATTTAAAATACCATTTTCTCCTACACTTAGAAAAATAAATTGAAGTAAAAATAAAAAGCAGCCTAAAACTTGCCAATTTAGTTAAATTTGAAATGAAAAACAAAAAAAATTCATTTTAAGACACACACACTTAAAAAAAAAAACGCAAAAAGACATTAAAAATTTAATTTAATTTAAAAAAAAATCAGCATAGAAGAGTAGCTTTTAATTTTTTAATTATTTAATTTTAATAATTTAGTTTATAATTTTAAAAATAATAATAATTTATAAGATTTAACAAACAAAAAGAAGCACAAATAAGTTTTTTAAAAAAGACAAATTAATTGATAATCTCTCTGCCAAGACTGAGTCTAAGTTTAAAAATTACTAACAAAACAAACTCAAATTAGAATTATAACCTACACCAACGGAACGATACAAAAATAAGACAAAAAAAAGCTTAAAACAGAAAGCTTTTTGCCTACCAACAGCAAAAGCTAAAGTTTTGCCTTAACTTAGGCTTAAAGAAGACTTTTAAGTTTAAAAGAAAAAATGTTTTCTTGTGAAAAATTTCAAAACAAAAGGATTCCGGAGCTTATTAAGGCTTTAAGCTTAAAATCTAACAGACAGCTTTTTGCCTACCAACAGCAAAAGCTAAAGTTTTGCCTTAACTTAGGCTTAAAGAAGACTTTTAAGTTTAAAAGAAAAAATGTTTTCTTGTGAAAAATTTCAAAACAAAAGGATTCTGGAGCTTATTAAGGCTTTCAGCTTAAAATCTAACAGAAAGCTTTTTCCTTCCAACAGCAAAAGCAAAAGTTTTGCCTTAAGTAGGGCTTGAAGAAAGCTTTTAGGTTTAAAAGAAAAAATGTTTTCTTGTGAAGTTTATCAAGACAAAAGGCTTCTGAAGCTTGTTGAAGCTTTAAGCTTAAAGTTTAACAGAAAGCTTTGTTTTACCAACAGCAAAGCAAATATTTTGCCTTCCAAAATGGCTTAAAGAAAGCTTTTAAGCTTTAAAGAAAATATATTTTCTTGCAAACAAACCAGGACCCCTGGATTCTGAAGCTTGTTAAAGCTTTAAAGAATATTCTTTGTAAGAAAAACCACGAACAATGCATTCTAAAGCTTGTTGGAGCTTTAAGCTTAAAATTTAAAGTATTTTTTTATATTTGTAATAATTTGCACAAACTTTTGCTAAGGCTAAATAAAATGAAAAAAGCTTAAAAGAGAAAGATTTTTTTGCCTTCCAACAGCAAAACTAAAAGTTTTGCCTTAACTAAGGCTTAAAGACAACTTTTAAGCTTAGAAAAAATATGTTTTCTTGTAAAAAATTTCAAGACAAAAGGATTCTAATGCTTGTTAAATCTTTAAGCTTAAAATCTAAGATATTTTCTTGTAAAAATTTGGGCAAAGCTTTTGCTAAAGCCAAATGAATGAAAAAAACATAATACAGAAAGCTTTGTTTTTCCAAAAGCAAAACATTAGTTTTCCTTTAACAATGGCTTAAAGAAAGCTTTAAAACATAAAAGAAAAAATGTTTTTGTGTGAAAAATTTCATGACAAAAGATTCTAAAGCTTTAAGGAATATTCCTTGAGAAGAAAAACCAAGAAGTATGGATTCTGAAGCTTGTTAAAGCTTTATGGAATATTCCTTGCGTAGAAAAATCAGGAAAAACGGATTCTGAAGCTTGTTAAAGCTTTAAGCAAACTTCCTTGTGAAGAAAAACCAGAAAAAATGACTACTGAAGCTTGTCAAAACTTTAAGCTTAAAATCTTAACCATTTTTTTGTAATAATTTAGGCAAAGCTTTTGCTTAAGCTAGGTAAAGTAAAAAAGCTTTTTGTTTTCTGTTACATTTGTATACAAGTTTTTTTGAATAGTATTAATTAAAGCAACAAAAAGAAAAAAAAATAATTTTTTTTACAACAAAACTACTAAAAAGCATTTGTTAGTTTATAATTTTTTTTAAGTTAAACATTAATTTTTAATTTTAATTAAATTAATAAACACAAAAATTGTTAATTTTATTACAAATTTTCTTTTTAATTTTTTAATTTAAACCAAGCAAAACAAACAAACCAAGCAACCAATTATTAATTTTATTAAATTCTAATTAATTCATAATTATTATTAATAATTTATTTATTTTTGTTTTTTTTAATTTTAAATTAAATTAATCATTAAACAGAATTCTCCCTAGGGCTCAAAATTTGTTACAAAAAAAAAATATTTTCCCAAAAAAAATTTAAGAATTCCTTTTAAAAAATTTGTAAAATTTTGTTTTTTTTTTGTTTTTAGTTTTTATTTAAAATTTCTGAATTGTTTTTTTCTTTACTTGTTTTTAGTTAAATTTTCTTTATTTTTAATTTCATTAAATGAATTAAATTTTTGTTTTTTTTTATTTAATTTTGTTTAAAAATTTCTAAAATTTTTTGAAAATTTCCAAAAATTTTTTAAAAAAATTTAAAATTTTTTATTTCCTTTTACTTAAAACCCATTCCATTTAAATAAAAAAATTTTTAATTGTTATAACTTTTTCTTTAAATTATTTTTTCATTTTTTTTTTAAACTTTATGTAGTCTTTAAACGAAAACCAGTTGTTTTGTTACTCATGTATGTAATTGATCCTGTTATTCCTAAAATTAATTATTTTTAGCATATCTTTATACTTGTTTTCTTTTTTTATTTAATTTTTATTTTTAATTATTTAAGCTGTTATTTATTAAAAAAAAAAGAAATTAAACAAAAATTGATACATTGTTCTGTTTTTTCTCTCCTCACTCTCACTTTAAGTTTAAAGTCCTGGATTATATTTTTTTTTATTATAAATTGTCTTATTATTTAATTTAATTTTAAATTATTTATATTAATTGGTTATGATTAGTTTGTAAAATCTTCTTTTTTATTATAATTTTTTTGTGAAAAGACAAAATGAAAAATAAAACATGAATTTGAAAAACAAAAAAAAAAAAAACAAAAAATTTAATTTAATTTTGTTTTGAAAAGAAAAAAGAATATGAATTTTCTTTACTTTATTATGTAAAAAATATTTTAAAATGAATGCCAGTTTTAACTCATTAAAACGTATTTAAAGTTAAAGAAATTTTCTTCATAAATAGAACGATATAAAGCTCTTCTATCCTAAACGAAATCTAAAAAGTCTAGTACAGGGATTACTTTCTCAATTTGCCAACAATCTTTCAAATTTTAGTATGATCTTTAAGCCGATTGGAACATTGGTTTCATGTTTATTTCTGTCTTTCATTTTTCCAATAGTATGTATAGACTTCTGGGGGACTAATGGGAAAGTAAAGCGTTCACACAGGCAATTCTTTCCAAAAGTCAACCTCACCCACTATCCTTCAAGGGCTTGGTGTCCCCTGTCACGCTGACAAGGGTCTGACAACCGACCATGGGCGGTATAACCTTAATGCTTGCCCGGATAAATCCAGGCACTTTGCAAGCCTGATGGCGATGTTGGCAGCCCTGCACCAGGATCGGAGGCTATTGCCTAATAAGCTGTATGTCTTAAATAACTCTTACTACTGATGCGGCCTTATGCGCCCTAGAGAAGTAAAAGGAACACAAATATATACATATATATGTGAAGACATCTTTACTTCTAATAAGCCAACACACTACCTACAAGACTACGGCAACTTCGACTCCCCAGGCCAGACATCAAAACAAAATATGAAAAAAGTATTTCTTCGGCGACTTCCTCTCAGCAGATTTCTGGCAGAAACTCTGAGACTAAAATAAAATTGCCATGAAAAGTTTCTCAAAAATCTGTCGTTCGGAGTAGACACTAAACTGTAGGTCCCGCCACTCATGTATAAAAATTAACACACACAACATGAGTGGTGTGACAAGCTAGGCCGTAATCCTGTATGTATGTGAAGACATCTGCAATGTATGGTCAATCCGTTGCCATTTTCACACATTTTTACTTTAAATTTCTTCTTCGAAATGTTTCTCTCGGCCTACCACGACTTTCCTTAAATGTGGATTTCAGTTGATGCCATTTTTGCAATAATTCGTGTAGACTTCCGTAAAGGCAATCAATCCAGTATTGAATGCGTTATGTTTGGAGAGTGTTTTCTGTCTGTCAAATCAAAACTGATATTTTTGTTAAGCAACAGTAGCTAGCGATAGCAATGTAATTATCAGTCTGTGATCTGTGGCCTATTACAATGATGAGATATTCTAAACTTATGTTATTAAAAAATTCTATTTTATTAAAGCTGGTGTTAAAAGGCTGATAAGTTTTATTTGGAATTAAAATTTCGTTAAGTTTACCACAAAATTCTCTGTATTTTTAATTATTATTATTAAAAGCATGCCAGTACTAAACAAATTTCGTAATGAAGACTTTTAAATTAAAGACGCACGTCTTAATAATTTTTTGGACTTTAATTGCCTCTGGAGCTTCTTTTCAAGAAACGTACATCGGTTTGGATGGTCGGGAATATCTTATCGAATACGATAAAAAAGTAAAATTAAATTTCGTACGAATTCTTATTGAAAATTAAATGCCTTTTTAGTACAATTGGTTTCAGGCTATGCATGAATGTGCTCGTCATAATACACAGCTTTTAACAATAGATCTGAGAGGCCAAAACTCTGAGAGCAAAATAAAATTGCAAAGAAAATCTGACGTTCGGGGATAACTTTAAATTGTAGGTCCTGGCATTCATAAATAAAATTAACACAGGCAATGTGGATGGCTTATTAGACGTATGGCCACGGTTAATACCCCAGGCCAGACATTAAAACGAAATATGAAAAAGATATTTCTTTGGCAACTGTCTCTCAGCAGATTTCTGGCAAAGCACGCTGACAGTAAATTTGATTGGCAACTTTATACTGCAGGTCCTGATACTCATATATAAAAATTAACGATCACAACATAAGTGGTGTAAGAACCTAGGTCGCAATTCTAACTGAAGGGTTTGTAATGACCAATTAAGTATGGACGGTGTGAAGAAGTACGTTGTAATACTGACTGACTGAATGAATAGAATACGTAAATAATACTGTTGCCATGTATTTCCAACACATGGAGACACATTTTATACAGCGTGCTACAAGTATTTTACCTAAAGAGACTTTTGATGAACATTACATACATACATAATTGGCCATTACAACCCTTCAGTTAGGATTACGACCAAGCTTTTCACATCACTCATGTGTTGTGTGTGTTAATTTTATACGAGAGTGAAGGGATCTACAGTTTAAAGTCGACTCCGAACGACAGATTGTTTTTGGGAAACCTTTACATGGCAATTTTATTTATTCGCAGAGTTTGTGCCAGAAATCTGCTGAGAAAAAGTTGACGAAGAAATATTTTTTGATATTTTCGTTTTGATGTCTGACTTGGTGTTTGAATGTTTTAATTCGGCACACGCTGTACTGTCCCTGGTATATTTTGCAAATTGCCTCATAATTTATGTTATTAAGTAAATTAAATACGGATTATGGCCCTACCTATATCTTGAGGACAATAACAACTTTAATTAAGACATTAACATTTATTTGATCAAAATTTATTTCACATTAAATTCATCATCATCATCATATTTGTCAAAAATTTTTTTTCTATTGTTTGTCTAAACAATACCACAGTAAAAGAGTGTGTGTTTGATTTATTTTTTTTGTTTTGAAATTATTTTAAACGAATTTATATTAACGTGTAGCCAGCCCCCACCACCGTTTTAATTTGCAGTTATTTATACGTTGTATTATTTGTGAATTGCGTTTTGAATTTCAATGCTTTATATGGGTTCAGCGAAAATTTTTTATTTTTTTTAATATTTAAAGTGTGTATCACTACGTCACTTATATACATATTTACAGAGTTGAGAGTATAATAATGAAATTGGAAGATTTGTTCGCGTTTACATACAGTGAGCTTCAAAAGAAACTGTTTACTAAAGGATAAAATTCCAATAAACACCAAACTCAATTTTTAACATTTAAGGAGAGTGCCCGAAAAAATTTGTCAATATTTCAAAATTTTTTTATTTTGTTTTTTGTTTCAATTTTTAAAATTGTTTCATTAACAGACATTGTTTCAATAAAAACAACGGTAATTTATTAATGTATATATATATTCTTTTTAATGTACACTTTCTTTTGATGCTCACTGTATATGTATTCCATGCATTAATGGAATGTTTAAATATTATTTATAATTCTGATATAAAATCGCTTTAATTTCTATCAAATTTATTATGGCACATAAAACCGCAGCTTCATACTTAATCTTGATTAGCAGATTAACTAAAAACGAAAAACAAATTATAAATTCAAGTGTAAATCGTCCATTATAATCTAAAAAAAATATTTATAGTAGGCGCTTGTGAATTTTTAATTGGCTTCAGTTGTCAAGTGGTCAGTGTAACACTGTGTTGAAATTCCCACAAAACTAAAGCATATGAGCCGAGGCATTTTACATAATTAAGTTGTAATACCGCAGCAATTATTCAAAATTTAACTGTTTATAGTACTATTTTAAACAAGTTTGCTTAACGTGAAATATAAAACTAATTTCGTTGAAATTCGTAATTCAATATAAGGAGACCAGGATCATAATACCTATCTTCCAGCACTGAACTGCTATTCTTTACGTCTTTTTCTTTTTACCATCGCAGTCTCCCTTGAACCATTGATGGCATCATAATTATTCCTCAAGTCTTTCGTTTTTCAGCTTTTATTTTGAAATCAAATACGGTCCTAATTCTTATATTATCACATCTACTCTGCATTATCTTATGGATTTCATTCAAGTCTAGTGGTAGGGTGTTGGCTTATTAGGCAGATTTCTGACAAAAACTCTGAGAGTAAAATAAAATTGCCGTGGAAAGTTTCTCAAAAAAAAATCTGTTGTTCGGAGTCGACTATAAACCGTAGGTCCCGCCACTCATGCATAAAATTAACGCACACAACATAAGTGGTGGCTTCTTCTCACCAGCTCTTTTTTGTCCTTTAACCTGTTTAATCGCGCTGATCAGTGTGTTAGTCTTCTGAGCACCCAAGCTTCGTAATCACATATCAAAGTGCGGTTTATAACAGTGCGTTTATATTAGAGGTTTCAAATTCCTGGAAAGACTAGACTTAAAGAGATCTGCGTTCTAATGTACTGGTATTATTTACACTGAGCAATAAATGTGTGGATTTGAGCATGTGTTGGTACAGGAGATTCTGTCCTACAGCGACACTAGAAGATGCTGTTGGATTTAAGTCCATTGCACACGATAGTGAAGACCAAAGGTTTGGAGACTATGATTAGTTTGCTAAGAGAAAAGTTTTCGGGTCCTAAGTAATCGATTAGTTGCCAGTTGCCTCTTTAACTATCCCCTGGACAGAACTAGTAAACTCCAAGAGTTTGATAAGTGCATCGCAACGAATGTAACAAAAATGACTGGAGTAATCTGAAAGACTCATACTCTTTGCATATAAAGGATGAATAACAAATCGTGGCACAGCAGGAACAATTTTTGGTATCTGAATGAAATATTTCGAGCCGATAATCTCCAAAGTGGAAGTATACACCATTCAAATATGTTTTCATTTCAATTAGGATACATACATATTTGGTCATTACAATCACCACTTATGCTGTGTATATCAATTTCATGCATGAGTGGCGGAACCTACAGTTTCAAGCCGACTCCGAGCGACACATTTTTGAGAAACTTTTCATAGAAATTTATTTACTCTCAGAGTTTTTGCCAGAAATCTGAAGAGAGGTAATCACCGAGAAAGTATTTGTTTGTATTTCATTCTGTTTTGAGATGTCTGACCTGAGGTTTGATTTGTGGCCACACGTCTAATAAGCCAGCATACTATCTACTAGACTACAGCGACTTCTATTCAATTGGGATAAGAGTTACAAAAAACAGGACATAGCAACCCTATTGGACAGTTAGCCTGCCATCCAAACACATTAATTTTATCGGGTTAAATCAAATGTAGTATGGAATTGTCTGAAGGAGGTGAATCAGCTATGTAGGCAAAAAAAAATTTACCTTATGTAGGATTCCAGGTCGTGCGGGAAATCTCGGTAATAAGCAAGCAAATTAGATTGTAGAAAGGGCGGCTTTCATGCCTTTGATAGCCAGAGCACTTTTGTAAAGAGGAATGGATGCTTAAAACAGTATGCCCAACGAAAGGAAAGACAAGGAGAGGCGGAGGCTATGCTCAAACCAAGAGGGTTTTAGGCAATTAGAACTTTTGTTAAGAAATTACAACAAGAAAAGATCTGAGTCCTGCGTCAGACTACCCAGGCGTAATCTGATGAAGATGTGTTGGTTTTTTAATAGGGTACTGTAGAGTTATTACCAGTCATTTTTTTCAGAACGGTGGTTGTTTCGAGTCCAACAAGTAGATTCTGTGACGATGAGAATGAATAATCTGAACACATTTTTGGAACATGTGGGGTATTGATGCTTTCCAGAAGGAAACACGTGTGACTGAATATGAGATGCTAGGCAAGGAATTGTCATTCTTGACACCGACGTGCATCCTTAAGACTGTCAGGGGAAAAGGCTCGAAGGAGACAAGAAAATTGATGCGAGTTCAACAAGTCGTATGCTCGCAATACTGAGGTATCTCTTTACGACTGTAATAATAAGCGGACATGGTTTTGCTGTGATCGAAGTTTATTGCTATACTAAGTAGCTCGAAGTGCGAAAGGCGATTTTGGAACTCAGGTCATCTTCCTTGCATTATATTACAGTGCACACACGTAACCTCTCCATTTCATATAGTCTTCATAGTGACTAAAAATTTATGCCTATCGTGTGAAAGAATCTCTTACAATCCGATGGAAATTGAAGATAATTTACTCTGTATTTCGTTTAGGCCATCATGTAGAATTTGAAGAGAATAATGATTTGATTTTAAGTCGCCGAAGCCTAGTGTAGCGCAGAGTGTTGTCTTATAGACGTAAAAACGTTTCTCAAAAATCTGTTGTTCGGAGTTGTCTTTAAACCGACACTCATGCATACAATTAACGCACACAACATAAGTAGGGTGAGAAGCTAGGTTGTAATCCTGACTGAAGGGTTGCAAAGATCAATTATGTATGTATGTATGTATGTAATGATTTGCATTTGGGTTTTCTGCACCTGTAACCTTTTCACACTTTACTTCTGACAATTTTCAATGTTAATCCCGGATATGATTTCTTCCTTCCCCTGGTCATATTTGAATTCAATTTTAAAATTTTATTACCAAGACCAGACGATTGTATTAAAACCTGATTCCATATGAGCAACTTAAAATCCTACAAAAAAAGTTTTTTTTTGTTTCACATAACATTTGCAGTTGTTTGTATCCTACAATTTTCCATAATTAAATTAAATTAAATTTGCCATAAACTTTAGCCATTACACACACGTACATACATATGTACATATACATTCGAAATAAGCTGCTAAAATTAAATCGAAGCATTTAAATATGCATAAAAATTTTACCATAAAATAATATATGTATGCTGCGCCAATGCTGCTACTAAATAAGCTGCAGGCAGATTTGCTAAGCGACAGGCAGTAGTCACCGTCACAGTCACAGTCACATTACCAGTCACAGAAACCTTGAAAAATAAAATTTTTCTCAAAAAAAAAAAAAACGAAGAAAAAATCACATCGTCATGTTGTAAAACAATTTAAAGGACATTTTTATTGAATTAATGATGTGATTGCCATAATTCGTATATAATTTTTATTTTTATTCTTGTTTTTAGTCTTTTAGTTTTTGTTATTGTTGTTGGCATTGTTCATGCCTTATGTATGCAAGAAAATTATATTCAACATGCACTGCTTACAACAGCACCGTATAATACCGAGCAGAACAATTATTTTTTTACAGGCGGTTTTATTAAAAATAATATTTTATGGCCTACACCGCTACATGCTGTAGTGTTAGTATGTTTGGTTTGTCTGGAGGCTTGTAACGCTATTAAAATGAGATATTGGGGGCACCTTTATAACTGAATTTATTTACTGCCTGTTGGTCCATACCCAATACAGAACCTTGTGTGCACAATGAACTGATTTTGAAATTCTCGTAAAACTTACGTACAAGAATGTTCAAAGTCTACTTCCGAAAGAAAACTAGTTAACACCACCTAAGAGTCCTACCTTCGAAATTTCGAGACTGAAAGCTGTAAACTACAGCAAAGTACCCCTGGTATTAAAACGTGTATATGAACAGAAATTTGAGGACATTCAAAGACATTTGAAAGCCTTTATAGACTTGACAGACTCCATAGTGATAACATGACTTCACAATGAAAAGTTCTCATTAGAAACTTCCGGGTAATTATCAATAACCATAGAGAACCTTTTTTGTTAACCTCGACCTGGGCTCTTTGTTATGGTATACCAACAGCTAGAAGTTGAAAAATGAAAAAAAAAATGGGCCCAGATTTAAAAAAAATTGATTTTCATCAAAATTTTTCAACAAAAATTCATGAATGTGGCACATGTACGCGGAAATATATCTTGGAGGGAATGAGAGGTTCCCGCCTCTACCTTAAATAGTTTCGTAGAGTTTTGAGAAGAAGTCGGCGTAATTTACTAGGTACTGTGTTGGCTTTTTAGAAGTGAAGCTGTGATTCAAACCTCAGCTCAAACTTATCATACAAAACGAATATGAAAAATATTTCATCGGCGACTTCCTCTCAGCAAATTTCTGGCAAAAACTCTGAGAGTAAATAAAAATTGTCATGAAAAGTTTCTCAAAAATCTGTCGTTCGGGGTCGACTTTAAACTGTAGGTCCCACCACTCATGTATAAAAATTAACTCACACAGCATAAGTGGTGTGAGAAGCTATTTCGTAATCCCGACTGAAGGGTTTTCATGATCAATTATGTAAGTATGTACGTCTTAACGATCAAATAGCTCTCAAGGCTTAACAGAGGAATTTCGAATAAGCCACATTCATTAAGCAGATTTATAAAGTCAACGTAGCATGAGATATCTCTTCAATTCTCTCTGAGACCGTCGTCCATTAATTTTTTGCATGTGATACTGTGAGCTGAAAACACATTTATCCTGCACTCGGCACTAGAGACTTTACCATCTCCGTTACATAGTTGTGTATTCACTTAATTTGTGGACCCCCTAAATACCGAATTGTTTCTAAATTCCCTAAAGATTGAGGTTAATTTTTTTTGGTTGATCTGAGACCACAGACAACGGCTTCCTCTCAGCAGATTTCTGGCAAAAACTCTGAGAGTAAATAAAAATTGCCATGAAAAGTTTCTTAAAAATCAGTCGTTCGGAGTCGTCTTTAAACTGCAAGTCCCTTCGCTCATGTATAAAAATTAACGCAACAACATAAGTGGTGTGAGAAATTAGGTCGTAGTCCTGACTAAAGGGTTGTAATGACCAATTTAAAGAGAAAGTATGATGACAATGAGATGTCAGACTATCACATATTTCGGCCTACTACTACTACCGCTTACTGGCGCAATTTTTGCGTTGGCTAAGTCTACTGATTCCCATACGATGACACAGAAATTTCACGCTGAATTCAATAAATATAGCAGAATAAAATCAATATCAATAGAACAATATTGGTGTCCCTGATACCAATCTTAGTTGATTTTATGCTGAGAGCTCAGAACATATTGTTACGTTTTTGCATTTTTAAAAACGTTTAAAATATGAGCAGGTAGATTGCAAATAAAATAAAAATAAATTTGTGTTTAGTTTGAATTAAAATTCTTTATTATTCGCACAATTCTATGTGCCACTGTTCACAACTTGATGTAAACAACAACAATTGCTTTGTTTGTTATTCCTCTGTTTACACCCTTTGCATAAACAATAACAATTACTAGACAATTATTCGACAGATCTTTATAACGGAGATGATCAAAGCACGATTATTCTCTTCTATCACACAGCGTCACAAGACTGACTTGACTCCGTTGCCTGCTTGCCTTGCCTTTTATATGGCAACGTAAACAATCTGATGACTGTTTTTGAGGACGAATGTTCTCGGCTTCGCCTTCTCAAGATCTCTATAAATGTAAGCATCATTGTTTCATTATTGTTGTTTGTGTATTTTTGCTTACATTTATTCTTTTAGTGTTTGTTGTTGCATTTTTGTTTACTTGTTTGTCCTTTTGTATACTCGTGTTTGTTGGTATATTTTTGTTTACTTGTTTATCATGTAAACAAGTTCATTGTTTTTGTTTTTGTAGCTTTTGGTTATAATTTTAGTTTTAAACGATGTAAAACAAAACACCATTTCCATTTTCGTAACAATATTTTTTGTGATAGGGGCTTTACAACCTTGGTGACGTATTCGTGCCTTCACAGAGGTTATGGAATCCCAAACTGCAAATAGTTCTTTAGTTCTTTAAAAGCATTAAAGAGGAAGGTTAATGTAATAGGATTTACAGCCGTTTAATAGTGAAATATCTGAGGCTGCCGATCATTGTTTCAGAAATTCTTATAAATTTTTCTAGCAAGTTAACTAAGAATACGAAATTGAATTGTCTTCTGCAAAGTAGTCTTTCAGTTGTAAACATGTTCTCCCTGATGTGTCAACCTGGCTTAATGCAAGAAAGCTTCACTTCACTATAAGTTTAAGTTGAATGCCGTCAAGGTCTGACACCACAATACTGCCTCAATGTCATTAATTCCTTACAGAGGTTTGCAATCCATTTTCATATTGAATCTATGTATTCTGCTGTAGTGTAACATAAAGTCTCATATGACTGAGGGCACAATTTTGATTTTATTTTTCTGAAATAATTTTTTATTCGAAACTATTTTGTAACGTGAAAACAAAATTCCCACGCTTTTGAATATCAAAAAACTATAAGGAAAGGGGGGTAATAATAAAATTAAAACAACAGAAAACATTGGCTTTTTTTTGGTGCAGGGGGGTGTTTTCAATTTAACCCAGAGTCTACTGTTTGCATTACTTTTAGTGGGGCCTTAACATGAACGAAAATTTCTGAAAATTCAGAAAAAAAGAAGAAAAAAATTGAAGAGAAATTAAAAAGTAAAATAATTGAGGGTGTGATATGTCGCATGGTGCAATGCAGCAAATTGTTGGTTGTTTTTTTTTAATTTCTTAGCTCAACTTTCTGCGGTTTGTTTGCCGGTTTTTGTTGTTGTTGTTGTTGTTTTACAAAAAGAAGAAATAATTTTTAATGTTTGACCCTGTTTTTATAGTTATTGCTGGCTGCAGTTTTCTTAGTTTTGTCCTCCTCCTCCTCCTCCTCCTGTTTCTCACATGGTGTGCTTAACTTAACTTAATTAATGCAATTGCCTTTTGTTGTCGTTGTTCTAAGTTTTTTTTTATTGTTGTTGTTGGTAGTATTTTTTACATGGTCGACTGAAATGTGAAATGGAAATTAAAAACGAAGCAGCAGAAGCAGAAGAAGAAAAAGAAAATCCTACAAATTTATGTCTGCAGTTAACAAATGCTGCATTTAAAACCCTACACACCTGCTCCCCCTTAAAACCCCCCTTTTTCAAACTTCATTGTTGTTGTGTGTTAAAGCTTGCAGTATTGATATGGACATACTACCACTGACATCCAAATGGTGGAAAGCACAAATTAACTTAGACCACGACCGCAAAGTAGAGAGGAGGAACAACAACAAACAAACTCACATTGTTGCAGACGTTTATGAAAGTCTTTCATTTTGTAGTTGACAGAAGGAATTGTTTTCAACACGCAAATGATTTTGTAAAGCGACTGAAACAATAGTGGATACGTGGGTTTCTTTCGAAAAGGGATTGAGCGTAGTAGGCTAAGGATGAAATAATAAAAGAAAAATAGACAAACAGGACTTTAGGATTTAAATAACAAAATATGCTCATCATGATTTTGATGTTTTAAAAAATTATCAGGTTTTCATTTGCTTCTAGCTCCACGACCCTTGACCTACAGAGAAAATAATATCAACACTGAAAAAGGTCTGGGATAGGGTCGGGTTTATTTCAACAGTCGGGTTTATTTCAACAGCGAAACGGTTGTAAAAGTGTAAAAACTGTGTGTTATTGGCTTTGTATGGTGAAACTTCTAAAACTTCTCCTATTAACTCTAACCATTGTTTGAAACAAGGAAATCTGATGTGTGACCTCTCATTGAAGACTGTAGACATTGTCAGGATCAGAAACGCTTATGCAGGAAAAATGTAAGATTACATGCACACATTGGCCATTACAACCCTTCAGTCAGGATTACAATTTACACACAGTTACTAAAGTATACATACGGTTAACAAATTTCAGACATTTTTTAACCAATCCGTTTTCGTTGAAAACCTTTATAGTTTCGTCGATTTTAAGACGGTCTTTTGCATTGGTTAAAAAATTTCTGAAATTGAACTGAATTGTGGCCCTGCACAGGCCCACAAAAGTATACATCCGATTAACAAATTTCACAAATTTCTGAACCAATGCAAAAGACCATCTTAAAATCGAAGAAAGATGTCAAAAAGATGGGCCTATGCAGGCCCACAAAAGTTAACAAATTTCAGAAATTTTTTAACCAAGACCGTCTTAAAATCGATGATAGTTGTCAGACAATTATAAAGATTTTCAAGGAAAACATATTGGTTAAAATTTTTTTTGATATTTGTTAACCGTATGTATACTTTTGTGGCTGAGTGTAGCTTCTCATGTCACTTATGTTGTGTGTGATATTTTTAGGCATGAGTGGCGGGATGAAAATTCCGTCAGTCGATTCCGAATGACAGATTTTTGAAAAACTCTTTCATGGAAATTTTATTTACTCTCAGAGTTTATGCCAGAAAACAACTGAGAGGAAGTCGCCGATGAAATATTATTTCATATTTTATTTTGTTGGAGAAAACTAACCTGGGGTTTGAACCGAGGCCTCACGCTTAATATGCCAACACTTTAACTTCTAGACTACAACCACTATATGGTCTTAAATAACAGCCAATACATACCCGTGAAGTACACAGGAAAAAAAAAACCATTTAACCGAGTAGTGTACTGTCGAAATACTCAAGAATGTTTTATGCAAAGTAAGGGTTAGGTTAGAGGACGTGTGCTTGTCAATTAAGACAAGTACAGTACCCGGATGTCGAATTGACCCATTGTACAAAGTAAGGGTTTCTCTAAAGCAATTCCTGCCAATAACATCATATAACACGACATAATAAAAGCCGTTTTCATGCAGAAGTGAAGATCAGTGAGATTACATTACACATCAATAGCCGCCATCACAATCACACCATTGTGAGGTAAAGCCTGCTGACGTATGTACATAGAGGCAAGATATTGCAAAAAACCAAAAAGTTTCTTTCCAGATGATAATCCCATTCTCTTCCACATTATTGAAGCTTCACGAAAAGTTCTCTTAAAGAAGTTTTGATCTCCATGAATGGACACCTAAAAGGCTGTAACTAATGAACACTCTAACCATGTGAGATTACATAACATACATACATAATTGGCCCTTCAGTCAGGATTACAACCTAGCTTTTCACACCACTCATGTTGTGTGTGTTAAATTTTATACGTGAGTGGCGGGACCTAGTAAAACTCAGTATTACTAGGGTCAACTGGGTTTTACCAGAGGACATTACACAACTAATGGATCAATTTGCATCAATGCGGTCATAAAACTGTCACAAG
This sequence comes from Sarcophaga subvicina, assembly GCA_936449025.2. NCBI lineage: Eukaryota > Metazoa > Arthropoda > Insecta > Diptera > Sarcophagidae > Sarcophaga > Sarcophaga subvicina. The sequence continues at coordinate 106,046,977 of OW388083.2, read as the reverse complement.
CACTGCACTTTTATTGATAGGAAGTGATTCTAAAAGCAATTGTTCCAAGAACAACATTTATTCACACATAAACAAAGCTTTCTAAAAATGAATAGGCCCCTATTCGTAAAAAAAGGACTTAATTTTTTATTGCATTAAATGCTGCTATGAATTTAAAACTCCAATCTCCAAATGTAAAGCGATAAAATAAAAAATAAAAACAAACAGAAACGAAAGGTTTAAGAAATTAATTCAATTTGATACCCTAACTAACAGGCCATTAAGTGAAGTGAGCCTATGTTGTATATTTGAAAAACAATCACCCATAAAATCATGGTTTTTTTTGGAGGGCATTTAATTACTGCAAAATAAAACAAGACAACGCATACGTGCAACATAAAAATAATGTTTGGCGAATTAATCATTTTCCAAATTATTACCTGCAACATCAACATGAAAATCAGCAGCAAAATGGCAAGCAATGGCAACAATAAAAACAAAAAACTAAATAGTGTCATCAACATTAAGAGACTCTCTAAATGTGTAAAAAAAAAACAACAGAAAGCACATAAATAAACAACAACAACAACCAGCCGACATGCATTCAATTTATAGTGTGACTTTCAACACAAGCCATCGTTTATCACTTATCCAATGACAACAACAACAACATCATTGTTGATGATGAGGATGTATAAAAAGCTTCATTTATCACTTGCCATATAACAACATGCAACATAAGCGCAGCATGGAAAAAAACGATTACAAACTAAAACAACAATAACCATAAAGGCCATATCAAACTAAAGTATGCCAATAAACTAACATTTGCTGCACAGACTCGTACATACGAACACACACATGCAACCGTTTTGTGTTGTGATTTCGTGCATTTTTCCTCTCGCGATTTTATTGTATGTCGGGTTGCGTTTATTTTAAACCGCGAAATTAGTCAATTTCATAGGGCACCACCACCACCACCAAATGTACCCACAAAAATGACAGCTACAACACAATAACAACAACAAAAACACCAGCAATAGTGGCAACTATAGATAGCCCTAAAATTTTGAAATGATAGCAGCCGTACTGCATACATTGTTTGGCTGCAGCAAATGCCATCAACAACATTCTTAATAATCATACGACAACATCAAACTCATCACTGTAAAGAAAAAGCGAGTGTGAGAGAGTGTGTGTCTGTTGGGCAAGTGTCACCCTGTGTGTGTGTTAAACAATAAAAATATCCCTTTTCGCATGTTGTTGTTGTTGCTGCTGTATTTATGGGATTTTAGTTGCTGCCAGCTTTGTTGCTGTATTTGGTTTTTTTTCGTTTTCGGCAACTGCATTTTGGAAAGTGCAGTTAAGTTTTCGTAATCCAGGCAGTATCTATGTAAACAAACCCTTTAAAGTGTTTGAAATATAATTGGGGCGGCACAAAAGTCTTTTCTTGGTAATGCATATCCGAAACGTTCTATTTTTAATTTTTCTTCGTCATAAATCGACAGGATTTTAACCGATGGCGTAGGTTATGTTGGCTTTGGACACTGCTTTGATTTGTTTCCTATTCGTATATACCAGTATAGTCGCCGTAGTCTAGTAGGCAATAGTTGGCTTGTTAGAAGTGAACCCAAGGTTCAAACCATAAGACAGACATCTCTAATATTAAATATGAACAAATATTTTTTCGGCAACTTCCTCTCAGCAGATTTCTGGCAAAAACTTCGAGATTAAATAAAAATTTTCATGAAAAGTTTCTCAAAAATCTGTCGTACGGAGTCGACTTTAAGCTGTAGGTCCTGCCACTTATGAATAACGTAAGTGGTGAGAGAACCTAAGTGATGAGAGAACCTAGGTTGTAAATCTGACTAAAGTATTGTAATACCAAATTATGTAGGGGACTTAAGAAAACCCCACTAGAAAATGTCTATCGAGGTCAAGTCACACAATTTCTGTGGCAAGTTTCTAATACCTACACATGAGATGGCCATGCTCGGGCAGAATATAGACAATGGCATGAACTACATGCCGTAGATGTAGTACATGGTATATAGCGCCTTCCTGTTGAAACCACATACCATCCGGATCCAGATAATCAAATTTGGGACAAAAAAAAATTGGTAAGCAACGACCTATGACCTATAGTGCTTGTTGTTGACAATGGTGGCCTGGCGAGGCTGTTCTCAAAGAAATATAGACCGAAGACGACAAAATCCCCATCAAATAATGCATTTTTCAGGAAATATTAAACACCCTTGAATCTCACGACTTCGCCGTAGTCTACTAGGTAGTGTGTTGGCTTTTTATACGTGAACCCACGGTTCAAACCCCAGGTCAGAAATATGAACAAATAAGACTCCGGCGACTTCTTCTCTGCAGATTTCTGTTAAGAGCTCTGAGAGTAAATAAAAATTACCATGAAGTTTCTCAAAAATCTGTCGTTCGGAGTCGACTTTAAACTGTAGATCCCGCCACTTAAGAATAACATAAGTGGTGAGAGAACCTAGGTTGTAATTCTGACTAAAGGATTGTAATGCCCAATTATGTATGTATGCATATACTAGGGACTTAAGAAACCCCCCTCAAAAATGTCTAACAAGGTCAAGTCAAATGATTTCAGGGTTCAGCTTCTAATACCTTAACATGAGAAGACCATGCCCTCAAATCGCTCGGACAAAATATCTACAATGTCATGAACTGCATGGCACGTAATGCCTTCCCGATGAAACCACACACAATTAGTATCCAGATTATCAAATTCAAGCCAAAAAATGTTAGTAACCAACGACCTATATAGTGCTCGTCTCAGACAGTGACCGCTTGTCTATGGCCGTTTTCAAAGAAATATGGAATGAAGGCGCCCCCTTGCCAAAATCCACATCAATTGATAAATCTTTCGGAATGCATTGGACGCTTTTAAATCTCATGTTAGTTGATATCATCCCGTATCATCCCACTTTGATAAACACATACATACATACATAATTGGTCATTACAACACTTCATCAAGGATTACGACCTAGCTTCTCACCACACCTATGTTGTGTGTGTTATTTTTAGGCATGAGTGGCGGGACCTACAGTTTAAAGTCGACGCCGAACGACAGATTTTTGAGAAACTTTTCATCGCAAGTTTATTTGTTCTCAGAGTTTTGCCAGAAATTTGCTGAGAGACAGAGGCCGAAGAAATATTTTTTCATATTTTCGTTTTGATGTCGGACCTAGGGCTTAAAACGAGGGTTTCTATAAGCTATACCCGTTCATGGTTGTTTGGCAAAGCGGACTGAACAAATCACAACTAATTTGACAGATGCAGCTTCAACGAGATGGCCGTTATCAACTAACAAAGTTCGGAAGTCCCTGTTGAAATACACGATATATATATTCAAACATACATATATTCAAAGGAATTTGTCACTTTATTATGGAGTACGGAAACTATTTTATCCCCCACCCAATATTGTAACATATTTGATATACTTTGTCGTGTTTATATAACAAATTTATATGTATTCGTAGTTGCCTGTGTTTAGCAATTGTATGATGGTGCATCATGCATCATTATGTGTGTTTGTTGCATAAATGCAATAATTTTTCGCACTCAAAAAAAATCATTTTTTTTCATTGTTTTTGTTATTGTTTTCTGGCCTCTGTTTTAGTGTACGAGCCTAAAAACATAAATCTCTAAATATTTTTGGGCAACTTTCATACCCACACAAACACACACATATACACTCATAACATAACAGCACAAGACGACTAAGTGGCATAGAATTTTGTATGCCAGTAATTTAGGGCCTTATTCGAGTGCGATGCGTAGTTTTTTCATTCATTTAAAATTTTATTGTTGTTGTTGTTTCAACGTTGTTCAAATTTATTGTTGTAATTTGTAATTGTTTGCTGGCGATCCGGACAAAAAGTTTTAGTTTGTCTGTGTGTGAATAAAATATTGCCGAAATAGATGAACACCACACAAACGAAATGAAATCGAAAAAAGAAAGGGGATCTGAATAGAACGAACGGAACAAGAGAGATGATAAAATTGTCACCGGGGTATTGTTTATTGTTTTCAATTTGGTGTACAAAAAAAAAACAAAAAAAACAACAAAAGTGAGGCTAAAGGGTTTTAGGAAAGTCAAAAAAGTATGGAGAATAAATTAAAACAAGTTTTTAGATGAGCTTTTACACACAGAGTTTGGACATAAAGAGTGCGTGTATGGGAAATATATTTTATTGTGTACACAATAAAAGTTTTAAATTTGCAATAATTTTTGAAATAAAATATTTAATTTCAAATTTAGAAACAAAATTATTTCCATTGTTAAGTTAAATAGAAGAAAAAGTTTTAATTACTTCGTCTAAGCAAACTTCTGGCAAAAATTCTGAGAGCAAAATAAAATTGCCGTGAAATGTTTCTCGTAAAGGTGTCATTCGGAGTCAACTTTAAACTGTAGGTCCCACCGTTCATATATAAAAGTAACACACACAACATATGTGGTGTGAGAAGCTACGTCGTAATCTTGACGAAGAGTTGTAATAACGAATTATGTATGTATGTATGATTATGGAAACGTTACCATTTCCATTTCATTTTTAATGGTTCTCTTAGGAATGAACCTCTCCGAACCTTTTGGTACCGTGCGCGGTTTCAGACAAGGCGACCCCTTATCATGCGACTTCTTCAACTTCGTCATGGAGGGTGTTCTGCGAAAAGTGGAAGTGCATCGCAACGGCAGTATTTTTCAAAAAAGTGTCCAGTTGCTTGTGTACGGTGACGACATTGACATCATAGGGCGTACTAAGCGAGATGTTACTGCTGCCTTTAGTGCTATTGGACGGGAGTCTACTAAGATGGGTCTGGTAGTAAATGAGGGCAAAACAAAGTATATGTTATCGACAAGTAGAGACGTGCGGCGTATTGATTCTCAGATTACGGTCGATAACTACACTTTTGAAACAGTCAAGGAATTCCTCCTCCGTTACCACCAAAAATTATATCAGTCTGGAGATCAAGCGCAGGTTGATGGATTATTGGGGGACTTAGCTACCAGCCAATATTCATCACTGACATAGGATTTTAAAGTTTCCACTGTTAGAGCTTATTCCTTTACATCTATGTACGAGTATGTGTCAAGAGCTGTCGAAGATCTACAACACACTTTCCAATCCGTTCTGCGCTTATAGCCTGTATTCTTTTTTAAGGATGTTTCTAAGTCAGTTACAGATTTCATACCGTGTCGTAGTCCTGTACCCCAAACAAACATTAGAAACACTTTTCCATGTTTCTTTTTCCAGTTATTTCTTGCTTCTCACAAAAAAAGTATTTCCAAAAAAATCGTTAAAATTCCTTCTTTTATTTGGCAATTTTCCTTTTTAATAAAATCTTACCATCTTAGATAAGAATTGAAACTGACAAGCTCTCAACCTCCTTTAAAAAAAGGAACACTTTTTGTTATTCCAATTCCGTTCTTTTATTTCATTTTTTCCTTTCCTTTCCTTAAACTTATCCTGGATGCCATGATGATAAGCATCGAAATGTCGCAACATATCCGGTTTTATTTTATTATCCCGTAAACTTGATTGTATGAGTTTCATTTAATTTTACATTCTCTCTCTCTCATTCTTTCGCTCTCTGTCCATGACTACGACTACTTCCACAGCCACTTGTTGTATGTGCCTTTAGTACTTAGAATTTTATGTTCTTCACTTCAACTGTGTTTGGTGAATTAAAAGTCCAACCCAGCAAGTATTTCAAAGCTTAAGTTTCCTAACTTTCTTATTGTTTTTTTTGTATGATATGGTTTACTGGGTTTCTTTAGTTTTTTTTTATTCGATTTTTTATTCCCCAAAAAATTTATGTCCTTGTTCATGTTTAGTGCTGCACAAAAAAACAGGACTAAAAGTTCAAATCAACAAAATTCTTGTTTTTTAACATACATTTGTACGTTTCCGAAATGAAACAATAACTTCAAAGAAAACAATTCCCAGGTACAAATTGTACATTCCATTGACCAGTTTCTTTTAGGTGAAAGAAATAAAGATTACGTGGTAAATACTACGTTAGCGTTGGTTTACTTACAGTTTCGAAAGTGTATTTAATAAATCAAGTTGAAGTCGCCGTAGTCAAGTTGGTATTGTGTTGGTTTATTAAACGCATGCCTGTGGTTCAAACGAGGGATCGTTTTACTACAACGTTGATTTATATGTACAGGTGGCCGTAGTCTAGTAGGTAGTGTGTTGGCTTATTAGGCGTAAAGCCAGGGTTAGAGCCCAGGCAACAACTCTGAGAGTAAAATAAATTGCCATGAAAAGTTTCTCAAAAATCTGTCGTTCGGAGTCGACTTTAAACTGTAGGTCCCACCACTCATGTATAAAATTAACACGCACAACATAAGTGGCGTGAGAACTAGGTCGTAATCCTGACTGAAGGATTTATCAAAAAAGATAAAACAGCAAGCAAAGCAAACACAAACCTTCTAGTGAAGATTTTAGTGTTCGTACCTGTATCATACTTATTTTGTGCTTCGTGTATTTGTTGAGTCAACATACGTGCTGTTAAGTACGAGTACCATAATTATTTTCAACCTTTGAGTATGAGTAGTATGACTATGACGTTAAAATAAGTATGAATGCGAATAAGTATCAGAAATTATGAGTATGATTCGATTCTACTCATCTTTTTGTATACTCATTGCTAATCTCTGGTTAAAACATCTCAAATATAAACAAATATTTATTTCGGCGTCTGTCACAAAACTCTGATAATAAAAAAAATTGCCATGAAATGTTTCTCAAAAACAATTCTGTCTGTCGAAGTCAACTCCAAACTGTTGAACAACATTGCTGGTGTGAGAAACTAGGTTGTATACCTGACTAAAGGTTAGCTAATGATGTATGTATGTATTCATTAGTGTTTTCTATCTATCTTAGAACTAACACATTGATAGATTTCAAGCCAAGTATTATTAAAGCCGAGGTAGACTCTTTAGGGTGAAGGGACTGTTGGTTTATCACGAACATTTTCTTCTTTTTAAGACAAACATTTCGGGTATGGCCCTTACCCTTGCAATGCATATTGCTGGAATTAGGAAAATAATTTGTGGCCATTAGATGTGAATTTATTTATAGGACGGAAGTTCCAAATACGGAAAGTCCGGCTAAAGAACGAATTCTGTTTGTATTGCAGCATGTCATCTCCTGGCCAATCGACTATAAATGGATGGCTCTGCGAGAAAGAGGGATGTTACGTAAGAATACAGTGGTGGCCTTATAATTAGAAACGACTTAGCAACATGTATGTTTGTTAAATTGTTTTACAGTTTTCACTGTGTACCTCGGATGAAAGGCTTTGTTTGGAGGACGTCTTACATACGTTTTTCCATCAGATTGGGACAAATTAAACTTATATTCGTCACTCCAGAGAACTCTGTTCCAGAAACATCGTTTCTAATTATAAGGCCACCACAGCATATGATTTTCGATTACAAGTTCCTTTTTCTCGCTAGAGCGGAACCCGTTGTAGTAGGTATGGAACAGTGAAATCCAAATCACATCGCAACTATGCTTCAATTAATGAGCTCTTTCACACTCTATTATACGCGGTTAAAAAGGCTTAAAACGGATTTTGAGGCAAATGCTCTTACACACACACATACATACATAATTAGTCATTACAACACCTAAGTGGGGATTACAACCTAGTTCCTCACATCACTTATGTTGTGTGTATTAATTTTTATACATGAGTGGCGGGATCTACTGTTTAAAGTCGACTCCGAACGACAGATTTTTGAGAAACTTCATGGCAATTTTATTATCTTTCAGAGTTTTTGTCAGAAATCTGCTGAGAGGAATTCGCGTAAGAAATATTTTTTCATATTTTCGGTTTGATGTCTGACAAGGGGTTTGAAAAGTGACCTTACTTATAATAAGCCAACACACTACATACTAGACTACGGCAACTATATGGCCATGCATGAGAGTAATATTTCATTCTCTGAGAGTAAATAAAATTTCCATTAAAATTTTCTCAAAAATCTGCAATCCAGAGTCGACTTTAAGCTGTAGGTCCTGCCACTCATGTATTGAATTAACAAACACAGCATGGGTGGTGGAAGAAAAGCTGGGTTGTTGTCCTGACTAGATCGTTGTAAACGCCAATTCAGTAAGTAAAAGTAGATTATGTTGACATAACACTGAACATAATTTTGTTGTAAATTTGTTGTGTGTTGCTTATTAGCTTGTTAAATTCTTAGATCACTTACGCAATAAAGTGTTAATAGCACTACACTAGCACTTAAAAGTACTATAACCATTAGAGCAAGCTCTTGCCAATTCTTTAAACTTTACTTGATCAACGCCTTATTTAAAGGCTACAGCAAAACTTTATTACTTTTTCCTATTAGAGACAATTATTTCATAATTAAAGTAATTAAATTAAAAGCATTAATTACTCTGTTTTTTTATTTATTTATTTATTTTTTTATTACTTTTTATGTATAAAGCTACTCTTCAATTATATGATAAGAAACGTTTAAGCAATATTTATGTATTGTTTAATTAAAAAACAATTTTAATTATCTAGAAAATAATTTAAAAAAATCTGAAATTTCCGTCACACGGAAGTGCCTTATTAAAAATTTATCTGATAATGAGAATACTTTATTAATTAATTAATAATACAACGAATTATTATTAAAAAAAAACAAATAAACAAATAAAAATATGAAAATAAGCAATTAATTACAAATTTATTAAAATTTTATCATTAAAAATAAAACAAAGGAAACAAAAAATTACAACGAATTAAACATTAACAAATATACCATAAATGAGGTCAATTTATAAAATAATTAATAAGAATTCAAGTGAATTCTTTAACCATAAAATACACGAGATTATTTTACAAGAATATATATTTTTTTAAATTAATTTTTAAATTTAATTTTTATAGTTTTATTATTTTTATTTTTTAAATTAATTTCCATACTGAAAATGTTTTAATTTTTATATATTGTTACGTTTTTACCTTTTAAAAACGTTTAAAATAAATGCTCGTAGATTGCAAATAAAATAAAAATAAATTGGTATTTAGTTTTAATTAAAATTCCTTTATTATTCGCGTAATTCTGTGTCCCACTGTTTACAACTTGATGTAAACAACAACAATTGCTCTTAATTGTTATTCCTTTGTTTATACCCTTTGAATAAACAATAACAATCACTAAGCAATTGTTCGACAGATCTTTGTAACGGAGATCTTCAAAACACGATTACTCTCTTCAAACATACAGCGCTTTACACAAGACTGACTGAACTTCACTAACTCACTCGTCTGTTTTGCATTTCCTTTTATGAGTAAACAGCCTGATGAACGTTCTTGAAGGAGAACGTTCATGAATCCGCCTTCTCAAAATCTCTATAAATGTAAACAAATTTGTTTACGTTTATTATTGTGTTGTTGGTATATTTTTGTTTACTTGTTTACCATTTTCTTTATGATGGTGTTTGTTGTTATATTGTTATATGTCTGAATGGACAACGTAAGTCTAGCATATCACTCGGTTGTCGCCACTGAAGGGACATGATAGTTTGTTAGCGATTATGGACAATGAAATTATTCCACCGCAATTTTTTAAGAAACATGTGTTCTCCTGTAGTTTTCTGTTAAAATGGCAGAAAAATTTATCGAAATGTGGCAGAATTAACAAGATGCATGATAAATAAATCGTCCGCTCTACGCGTCGAAAGGGAACATGCGAAATGCGTTCACGACGACTGTACACTTCTCTGATCCGTTGAGCAAATTGTAGACATAGTGAATGAGGCGTCCAAAGCTACAAGGGTGTGGCTCAATGAAGTGGGAAACTTGATACGATAATAACGAAATCCGATAACCGAGAGAAGAAATATACAAGATCTCAATTTGTACTGAAGCGTCGAATAGAAAAAATGTTTAATATTTTTTTGTAAATATGTGTTCTTCAATGTCCACAAATTCATATAAAACAAATTTCATTACAATTCCTTACTTGGTTCTAAAATTATACTGAATAATATCACGTTTCCAGGACGAACGTTTTCTTTAAAAAGTGACGTTGAGTTGCTGATAGGTAATGTCCGAAACGGTGCCGAGTGCAAAGGGTTAAGCAGTACGATAATTTGTAAACAAGTTTGTTTACTGCATTGTTTTGTTTTTGTAGCTTTTGTTTATAACTATAATGTTAAACGGTGTAATAGCAAAACACCAGTATCTAGATTTTTCATTTTTTTATTTTCAATTTTTTTTATTTTTATTTATTTATATCATTTTAAATATTATTCGTATACTAAAATTTATGTTTATATAAAAATTTTTATATAAAACTTTGTACATACACTGTTTAGAAATATTTTCTATTAATAATTTATTCCTAGAACTTAAAAAATAAGGATAAATATCCTGAAAAAAATCAAAAATGCTTCCATGCTTAATTAAAACAAAAAATAGAAAAAAAATTAAAGAAAATCCATAAATTTAAAATAAAATATTTTTCCTCTTATAAATTTTGTAATTAATAAATAATTAATGATAATTAAAGAAATACAATCAAATGCTTCCTAAACTTAAAATATTTTTATAAAGCTTTTTCAAAAAAAAAAAAAAAACGAATTAAATGCATACACTGAGAGAAAAAAGAAATATATACATGCAAAAAATAAATTTTTTAAATAAATAAAATAAATTGCGTGCCTGTATTTTCTCTCTCTCACTTAAATCTTTATAAAATAAATACCAAATTTTTTTAATCATAATTATACTTATAAAAATAACAACAAATTTTGCCTTTAAATATAAAAAAACTTATTAAATATTAAATATTAAAAATACAACGACTAAGTAAATAATCATTAAATGATTTACAATAAATGCCTTTTAAATATTAACAAAATATTACAAAAAAAAAATTATTAAAAAAATAAAAAAAAAATTCATGAAATATATTGTAAAATCATAAATAAATAAAAAATAAGGCCATAATTTTAAAAATAAATGCAAACACCATGAAAAATTAAATTTAAGAAATAAAACATTGTGATATTCAACAAGAAAAACTAAATTAAGCTTTTTAGACCACAATTTGTTTCATCTGTTTAGTAAATATTTTAGCCAAATAATTCTAGAATTGTGTTCATATCATTTAGAAGAATTTTTTTTAAATAATTTTTAATTAAATTTATTTATTGTTTTTCATTTATTAAAGAATTCAATTTTTTAAACGTATGATAAACGCCAGTTAAGAGAGACACGCATCCGCTATTGACCTAATTGCACAGTGTTTATGTATATGCCGGTTAAAATAACAATTAATTGGTAATAAAGTTATGTTTTTTTAATATTTTCAGGTTAAAGGTTTTCTATATTAAGAAAAACTATAATTTTTTAAAAACAATTTCTTGGAAATACAGTATAATTACATATTAATTGTTATAATAATATAAATTATATTAAAAATATTTCAACAGGTTAATACATCCATTAAGATATGGAGTGTTATAGTCCAAACTATTAGTTAAGAATAGAACTATTTCACACCGGCTGACTGCTCTTAAGTGTCATTTCTAGGTTGAACATAGCGCAAGGTAGGTACCTAAAAAGTAAAGATATTTTTTCTCCTCTTCCTCATCTCTGCAGCTCCTGCAGAAGTCTTTTTCCACGTTTTCAAGACCAATTGGTTGCCTAGTTGGCAGTGTTCTAAGCTTCTTGTGTGCTTTAATGCCGAGGCCGGTGATTCGATTCCACCAGAGACGCGAGTTGTTTGTGATTGTATGATTGCTTGTTTGATATAATATGTGATTACTCACAATAGAAAAAAGAAAGTGAGAATTAGTACTAGAAACCAATTCTTGAAAAAATGTCGAAGGTCTATACGCTGGTCATTAAAAAAATTGTCGCACACTACCTCCTCTATAAACTAAAGGGGTAATCCCCTGGGTGCTAGTCTAAAAAATCTTTGCATGACTGCCCGTAGTGCCATGAAGACTTTTATGCATCTTTTTTTCAATTTTGGCCAGTTTGAACGATGCCCATTGGGCGTTAACGAAGTTCATAACTGCATTGTCAAATTTAAAATTGGAGGCCTTTAAAGTAATTCTCAAACTATCGAATTAATCGATGGTCATCTCATACCTGACCATTTTATACATTTTACATTTAAAGCAACATTTCTTTGGTCCGATATCCATATTATATGAACAATATACCGTTACGTTTTCTTGTTGGGGTATTTGCGGTAGCTATGTATACACTATCTTGGAATTTCTTACATTGGTGTTCAATATTTTGACAGCCTCCTTGTTCACAACAAGTTTGGTAATATCCCTTTCGGAGACATTTCTGTCCTGCAATTCTCGCTCAAACCTGTATTGCTGATGCTGGAAGACCTGGAAGAGGCTGCATTGATTCGGTGGGCTTATCAATTGAGATATGCCCAATGGTTCTGGAAAAAACTTGAAAGGAAACTTTGGACAATTTCTGTATAACGGATTTTTGGCTTTTATTGATATGCTATCTGTTTTGTGTTCGATATGAGTAGTAAAGAGATTTCTTACCCTCTTACGTGTACATAATTGTCACATTAATATTATTTAATTTCCGGTTCTTAAACTAGTTAGACTTTGGCCTGTCTTGGCCATACAGGCATAGGCGCTCTTCTTATTATATCCACAGTTCATGGGTTCATGCATTTCTTAAATGAAATCTCTACACATTAATGTGCCAATTAAATTAGCAGGTACGTTAACATTTCCATTTCTTGTTGCGGATAAATGAGCCGTTTATTTTGAAAGTGGCAAAGTCAATTTTTTTTATGAAAAGATGCTGTTCAATTTTATTTAGTGTTGCCATTAACTCGATTTTTTTGAAAAAGTGACTTATGCTACTTTCTAAATAAACGGCTCAAATCGGTCCCGCATAGCATAGCGATTTATTATAATAAAATATTGAATAAGTCATCCTTAAACACTTTGCAATTACTTTCCGTTGTAGTTAATTTTTTTCTTAACCAACTAAAAAAAATTATTGAATTTAAATTTAATTTTTAATATTTAGACGTTAAATGTATTAAAAATGACAATCCTTAGCAAACAAGTTTATGTTAATGAAATTTATTTAATTTCAAATGCAACTTCAACTAAAAAAAATAAAAGAAAAAAAAACAAACATTTTGTAAAAATTTTAGAAAAACAAACAATTTTTGCATGCCTACTATACAAAAACAAAAAAAAAAGATTTCTTTGATTCTTACTTAACAAAAAAAAAAAAAAATAAAATAAAAAATTAATTAATTACCAAAAAAAAAAATAAAACAAGAAAAACTTTATCATAAAATGTTCAATCTACTTCATAAATTAAATAAAAAAACAAAAAACAAAAAAACATCCAGCAACTAAATTAATTCTTAAATTAATCTTATGAAACTTTCCCAAAAAAAAAATTATTACGATTAAAAACAATAACTAATAAATAAAGAAAACACAAACAAAAACAAAATATACGATATAAAATAAAAATAAATTCAAAAAATCACACATAAAAAATGAGTTTTAATTTTCGTTCAAAAAAAAAAAAAAAGAAAAAATAACGAACACACCTACAATTGATTAAAAAATATCGATGGTTAGCTCAACCAAAAAAAAAGCAGCAAAAAAAACCAAGAGAAAAAGGACCGACAAAGTGCACAAATATTAAGTAAGTACGGCTTGTGATTTTGAATTTTGCTTAACAGTTGCAGGCATTACTCGTAGCTGCCACTGCTTTACGATGTTCGTTTTCTTATGTTGTTTTTTTTCTTCCTCTCTAAAGTTGCTTCGAAAAGGAAGTTTTTAACTACCGGTAATTACACTTAAAATCGCCAGCAGTCAGTGTATATAAATTGATATGGCAAGTGCTGCCAATTGGAGAGTCAAGTCAGTAATAACAACAACAACAACATCTTCTCTCTTTAAAAAAAATGCCACAAAGGCCACAAAAGAAAAAAAATGAAACAAATTTCAACCAAAATGCTCATCATTAGCTCGTAACAAAATGAGTTGAAGGGGGGGTGTATGTAATAATGATTGTATGTATGTATGCATCTACGCAACCATTCGTAATACCACTACAAATAGGCACGTTCTTATAAGTGTAGCAAATGAATTCAAAATAATCTCGTGGTGTTTTCACAAGAATCTGGTCATAAAACAAAAAAAAAAAATTATTCGTATTACCGGTAGCTTAGTCAGTATCCATCTGTTAAAAAGAAAATCGTCTGTAACAACTACTGGAGATTATGTTTGAATTGTTATTTGCGTTTATTTAACTTTTTTTTTCTTGTTTGATTTTTATTGTAATAACAAGAACATGCAGTAACATCATCACTCCTAAGGTCGTTTGTCTTCAAGTGAAACTGACTGGAGTAGAGGGAAATACGTAAGTAAGTCTCTGTTTATAAAGGTTAATAACGAATTAATGTCGCCCTATAAATAAGTACACCATCTTGTTAAGTTAAATACTGAAATATCCTGTATGCTATACCAGCATCGATAGTTAGTACGCGTCATCGCATATAGAAACTAAGGCAAGAGTAATCATGGTATTTCACAAGATATGTTCTGGTACCTTGAGGAACTGACTGAAGCGAGCGATGATGTATATACGGCTTGCAATTAAAACTACGCCGCCTTTCGTATCAGAGATCAGCAATGAATTGTTTTTTTCGCACTTATAAGCACTCATGAAATTTTGAATATAAGTGAGTCAACAATATTGAAATTTAACTTTGTACTCTGATTCATTCGTACTCATTACAACGTTAATTTATAACGTTAATTTATAAGTATGCGTACAACGTTGACAGCAAACTCATACCATTCGAAATATGTTTGATTCATAAGCCTCTACTCATGTAGATTCATAACTTTAAAGAAATACTCTTATAATACTTATAAATGAATCGAGTGACTCGAAAGATTCATCAAAATTTACAGTCTTAGTTCTTGTTGCATTTACAAAAAAATTAAAAATACACATAAGCAAAAAGACAGAGCAGCAAGCATAGCAAATACACAACCTTCTAGTAAGTATTTTAGTGTTCTTACGCGAATCATACTTATTTTGTGCTTCGTGTATATGTTGACTTATGGATAGTCGCAATCAATAACATCATACGTGTTGTTAGGTATGAATATGATGAGTACTTCACAGTTTGAATATGAGTAGTATGAGTATAATATTAAAATAAGTATGAATGCCTATAAGTATCAGAAATTATGAGTATGATTCGATTCTACTCATCTCATTTCTGATCTTTGTTCCGTATATGCAATGAATTCATAAAGCAAACAAATCTATTTTTCTGTACAGCAAAGACGATTAGATCAACGCAGTCTAGTAGGAAGTTTGTTTGCTTATTAGACCAGAGCCCGAAACATAAAAAATTTTTCATCGGCGACTTCCTCTCAATAGTCCTGTGGCTAAAAACTCGAAATTTGCCATGAAAAGTTTTTAAAAATCTCCCGCCACTCTTGGATAAAATTAGTAAACAACATTGGTGGTTTAAGAAGATAGGTTGTAGTCGT
Source organism: Sarcophaga subvicina (assembly GCA_936449025.2). Taxonomy (NCBI): domain Eukaryota; kingdom Metazoa; phylum Arthropoda; class Insecta; order Diptera; family Sarcophagidae; genus Sarcophaga; species Sarcophaga subvicina. Next base: position 106,031,402 of record OW388083.2, on the reverse strand, counting down.
GACTAAAGGCTTGTAAGTAAGTCTGATTATACTTGTTTAAGTATGATTAAGTCGTAATTCAGCTGAATACTTAGGTTCTAATACAAATACAACTAATGGAACAACCTTTTCCCAAATAAACTTCATCCAAAGAATGCATGCCACATCATATGAAATACCAATCGATCAAAAGACGAACATGGTAATGGATAAGTCATCCTCTCAGTGAAGACGTACGTAAAGTCTATTGGACAGCTTTCTGGCCTAATGTCCAATTATTCAAAAACCGAAAATTTGCTGAAGTAAACCAGATGAATAAATCCTGTAATGAACTGAAGAACTAACCAAGTTAAAAACCAAAAACCGTTCTTTCAATATGGCCTTACTCCTTACCAAGATTTAAGGGAAAAATTGAGAACAATTTTGTAAGAGGGTTTCCGTTCTTCATAGTACTGATGTATTAGATTAACCCATAGCAAGAGTTCGACAAGAAAACAGTTCGGATTCCAACGGGATTTCTAACGGGATAAGGTGCTATTGGCAGTTTAGCTGACAAGCTCGGTCTGTCTCATCAGAATTACTGCTGAAGGTGCTATGGTGTGGAGTAAACACTGAGTACACAATGGGCTATATGGCCACCGAGTGAACTAGCCTGTGAACGGCAAGATACCCGCTTACCTAACCTAACCCAACTCACAGAAAAGTGGCTTAAGTTCTTAAAACTTTCACAATAAAGCCCATCGTCATTAGGCTCATTTTAAAAATTAATCCACTGCTCATCTTATCTTTTGTAATCAAAGAAAAGGTATGTATTAGAATTTCAAGGATCTGAAAAAGGCCACACAAATATGCGAAATGAAGGCTGCAATGCTATCGACCTCTAGGAACAAATGAAAGCCCAGGAATTTCATTCGGTGGAAAGCCTAAAAACCGTAAAAAACGTGCTGTCTTGTAAACTTCTTTTTTCTCTTCAATTTAATAATTTACTGCGGGGAAATACATCGCAATGGTTCAGCTGAACAATCACTACGGGGTCAATGATTGCTGTGCGGAATCTCATGTCCACTTTCTATACTTGGATTCACACAAACAAAACTGCATACTTCTTGATAATATATCAGTCTGTGGTAGCCTTAACGACACTAAATTACTTATCGAAAGCCGTTCTCAATTTAAAGATTCATTCCATATTAACCCTTTAAGTTAGTGCTTTGCAAAAGGCCGAGTTATACTTGAAACTAGTTCACAACGCTATAATAAGAGTTGTGAGAGCTACAGTAGCTTTAAAAATTAATCGGTTGTGGGCAATTCAGGTGTAGTGTCCCGTGTATAGTTTAGATCATTACATGGCGAAGTTATATAGTGAGAGGGTAGGTTTATATGGTTTATATGGTAGGTTTATAGTAGAACCCGGCTTAATGTTTTTGTTTCTGTTAGTCGTTGGACTCTGTAAAGATTACTAAAGTATTAAAAATATCTTTGAGGAAGGTTAGCTTTCTTCTACAGTCAAGGGTTCTATCAGTTTGATAGAAGTTATAGTGCGAACAGAATGAAAGGCACATAATTGTATCAGAAAGCTTAGCATCAATAATGAAAACGCTATGAAATATCTCTCATGGTTGATTCTAATCTAAGATCAGAGACAATTTCAACATTTACTTACTGAAAGCTGGTTCGAAATAATGTCGCAAAGAGCCAAACTCTAGTAAAAATTGACTTTGAATTAAGTGCCTTTACAAACCCTACCATGAACTGATATTACTCACCTTCAGATAATTATTTTTCAATTCTTAAGCAAAGAGGGTGTAGAAGAAACGCAGCTCAAACAGCCTTCAATAAATTCTTTTTATTTTTTATTTTTATTTTAATTCAGCTGATTTGTGTTTTTCCCCCACAACTGCATGCCTGCATGCAAGAAATCACGGGTAAGTATGAAAAGATTGGAGAAAATAACAGGAGTAATTGTTGCATGCAATAAAAAGGTAGTAGAAGTGGCAACGAAAAGTAACAACGGACAACAAACAATATCCTCTACTGGACTATTTCTTGATCTTCTTGGTTTTAGTTCATCAAACTAAAACGCGGGTGATTTTTTAAAAAATTTTTTTTTTCATTTTTAGTTCGAGTTCGAGTTCTTTTCTATAAAGACAAATGCCTTTAAATTATACAAAGGCTATCATAAGATAACATTGAACTTATAGTATATGCCCAGCCATTATATAGGCGAGAGCCAATGCCAGAGCCAATGCCAGTGCCAGTGTTATGGTTAAATGGCAGGAAGAGTATCGAGTTATAAATGTGGAAGTGGTAGCAAAATAAACTGCCAGATTTGACTGACTGCAAAATGAATGTGCAGAAGAATGACTGACTGAATGACTGGACTGTGACGAGGCAATGGAATTGGATTTGTTTGGTTGGTTGTTGAACTGGCTGTCTGGAATGGCTGGTTGCAATTTGACTGAGTGACTGAATGGCAAACAACTGACTGTGTTGCACATTCAAAGTCATTTGCTGTACGTTAATGATGATTGCAGCTAAATTATGAGGCAGCATAAAATGCTACCAGTAATAGTAGTATAGACAGGCAGGCTAATGGACAGACACCACTGTACTGTATACGCAGATTTAAATAAATATAACTATAGGGACTGCATAAATGAAATGAAAAAAATACCAACTAAGAAACGGGAAGGATTGCCTAAAATGAAGGCATTAAGTGTTGCATTAGAATGAAGTGAAGGATATTTTATGCGCTAAGTTTACTGTGTGATTGGATTTAAATTTTAAAACACAAAAACTAATACAAGTTGTGCTGTGTAATCATTGTTATCAGTTATGGAAATCGATTATTAGAAAATTTGAAATTTATCTTAAAAAAATGTCACTAAACATCGATCAATCTAATTTGAAGTAATGATTGATATTATGCTTGAAGGTACGTGATTGATATGCAGTTTAAGTTACATATATGGACACATAATTAAATGAAATTGTAAACCAAACACAATTTTCTTCATTTTATGAATGCTATAAAGTAAAGTAGACAGAGTATACGGCAAAGTAAATGAGTATACGGATAAGTACAGAAAGTATATGCATGAAGGCCAACATCTGTATTCGAATCTAGACTGATAATCCATATTCATGGAGTAAAACCATTTCAATATGCCGCATGGCAAGTTTATTTTAATTTAAAAAAAAATTCTAAGTGTTACAAGCTCTGTCATAAATCTTGATGACAAGATTATCATAAAAAAATTTCACTAAAATTCATATCAATCTCATTTGAGGTAATGATTGATATAATGCTTGAAGTTATCTGATTGCTATGCAGCATAAGTTACATGTATGGACACATAATTAAATGAAATTGTAAACCAAACACAATTTTCTTCATCTTATGAATGCTATAAAGTAAAGTAGACAGAGTATACGGCAAAGTAAATGAGTATACGGAGAAGTACAGAAAGTATATGCGTGAAGGCCAACATCAGTATTCGAATTTAGGCTACTAATCCATATTCATGGAGTAAAACCATTTCAAAATGGCTCATAGTAAGTTTGATTAATTTTTTAAAAATTCTAAGTGCTACCAGCTCTGTCATAAATCTTGATGACGGGTTTTCAACCGCAACAGACAAATTTCTATAAAAAATTTCTTAGTAACATTCTAAGGGCATGTTTCAACCACCTGAATCTTTCTGAAGAGTTCTGAACTGGTGTATACGTACTTAATTAACTACAACAACCTTTTAGTCAGGATTACAACATAGCTACTCACACCACTCATTGTTGTGTGTTTTAATTTTATCCATGAGTGGCCGGACCTAAAGTTTAAAGGCGACTTTGAACGACAGATTTTTGAGAAACTTTTTCATGGCAATTTTATTAGCGCTCAGAGCTTTTGCTAGAAATCTCCGAAAAAAATATTTGTTCATATGATGGGGTTTGAACCACGGGCCTTCGTTTCATAAACCTACACACTACTACGGCTTTGATCTTCCTTCATCAGTTTATAAATTCAGAGATTGAATGAATTGTCATGTGACTGCATCCTTTAGATTATTGCTCAAGAAAATGTATTGATTAAAACAAGATCAAGTGGAATAAAGGGTTTTAACAGTCATCTGTATCTGCGGTATTCGACATTTAAATTCCAAAAACTGAAATACCTTGGAAAGCATTATCATCTGAAGGAAGTCAACATACATACATACATACATACATAATTGGTCATTAGAACCCTTTAGTCACGATTACGATACATGAGTGGCGGGATCTACAGTTTAAAGTTTACTCCGAACCACAGAGAAGCTTTTAATGGCAATTTTATTATACTTTCAGAGTTTTTGCTAGAAGTCTGCTGAGTGGAAGATGTCGAAAAAAATTGTTTCTACAAGATCAAGTTGAAAAACGGTTTTAACAAGCCTCTGTATTTAATGAAATTTTTCCTGAAAATTTTTTTCTGTTTTGTGTGACCTGACGTCTAATCTCAAAAGCTGGCCGCTGGTGTTGTCGACGAATGTTATGCCAACTCATGTGGCTTCCAAAGAACTTTCCAGGCAACAATTTATCATGTGATTAATCAAAGTAGTGCACATACGAGGGTCGGTATTACAGATTTTATATTTCGTATTACAACCTGTATTTGACCTTAAAATTCCACAAGAAAAACAAAAACCTTGGAAAGCATTATCATCTGAAGGAAATCAATTCTCCTGAAAATTTAAAAAAATGCTCTTCTTATTATCAAGACACTAAAAATTAATCAGCCTCTCCTTAAAGGTGCTAAATCATCTTTAAAATCAGTCTTTACATTCGGTTTTTTAAAATCCCAAACCTCATATTTCGGAGCATGTTTCTTAAGCAACTTCCCTTTCCTTTATAAAAATAAAAAACCAAAAAAACGTAGAGAAAGTGTAGCCATCACTGGCAAATTTTATAACAACAAACATTAAACATATCGTCCAACAAAAAAGGGTTATTTTGTATGGCAACTTTTGCAACAAAACTGTTTCGAAAAACTAAGACAAAAAAGAAGAAGAACAACAACAACCAGAGCGATTTTAAATAATTACCCCAGCCACAGATGCTACTACTTGTACGCCTGCACACACTTGCCAAACGTTTCAAAAAAGAAAAATCCTCAGATGTTACAGGAATTCTCAGGCAGTAATTTCATATTGCAGTACCAAGAGCCAAGATGGAACGAGCACTACATTTAAATAATCTCGGCTGCAATTCACAAACAAAAAAACAAAAAAAGGAATTGGAATCGCAAATCAGAAAAAAAGCCAAACAAAGTTGGCCTGAAGCTATAAAAACCTTAACAGCACAGTGATAGAGACGAGAGGGAGAGACAGAGAGTGAGAGAGAGAGAGGGAGGGATGCAGAACAGCTATGTATAGCAGCTGTTATTATTACTGATGTCGTCCAAGATGAACATCTCATCACATCAACATCACACGATGATAGAAAATGACTGGCTGGCTACTTAGCTGGCTGGCTGGTTGGTTGGCTGGTAGCTTATAATGCTTCAAGTTAAAATTGAAGCAAAAACAAAAACAACAAAAAAAAAACATGCAATCTTAGTGAGGCCACAAATACCGAATATAATAATACATGCGAGTACATTCAGCAGACCATTACCACCACCGCCTTGTTTGCAATTCGTTGTTCCAATGATGCCTGATGAACCAACAACCACTCATTCACTGTGTGGCTGTCATTAAAGATTTTACTCCAGCTTCTTGGTTGCCCTCGTATGTATGTTTACCTGACTCCTGTTCGCATAATGATTACACATGTGCTTGAGATAGCTGCGCATCGCTGCTATTCGGTGCTGCTGTGTACTGCTTTAATACTGCAATTTTGATTTGAATGTACTCGTGATAATTTTTATGAATGAATATAAAAATTGCAGTCAATTGAAGTTGATTGTCTGTTTAGTTTCCATATGTATTCCGTATGCACCTTCAAAACGAAATTAAAAATTATAACCCAGTGAACATTTAAAGCTCAAAATGACTTTCTATACAAGTATCGTATTGATTGTTTAAATGTTAACTGGGTTATATGTATGCTGTTGTATTTACAAAAAAAATGGCTTAAGGATATAATTATGAATGTTTTAAATCAAAGGTTTTTTATATTTCCTTAGGATTCTGTTCTGAAATAAAAATACAAAATCATTTTCATCTGGCTATGGAGTGTTTAAGAATTTTTCTTTCCTTAGATTTAATTTAACCTGACGATACATAATTTAGTGCCGTAAATTTTACACTTTATGAATAAAAATTTTTGTCTAGTAAAACGCAAAAAAATATTCAAAATCTTCTGTTTCTTAAGGCTGAAATCATTTAAGGCAGAGCATTTAAAATATCCTGTAGTATACTGCATAGACTGGATTTAATTGATGTTAATCCTTAGCATCCAATTCTCATTGACACAAGCCAATGAAATAAAAAGAATTCTGGCAAAACCTGTCAGAGTGAATAAAATTGCCATGAAAAATTTATCAAAAAATCTATCGTCCGGGAACGGCTTTAAACTGTAAGTCTCGCCACTCATGTATAAAATTAGTGGTGCAACAAGCTAGGTTTTAGTCCTGACTAAAGGGTTATAACGACATGTACGTATGAAACAAAAAGGCTGCATACGACAAAATCTTTCCAAAAAAAATTTCGTATTTAAATTTCACTTCCAACCATGGCTTGAGTTTAAGCACTGTTGAGTTATTTCCTACAGGAAACACTGAGAGCTGTAAGTCACATTATCCTGCGTTGAAACAAATTCATTAATTCAATGTATAGTCAAAGCCTTAAAAAGTTTAAGTCGGATAAGGTAATTAACTTGCGGCGAAGTCCCCTAGGAAGTAGTAGTGTTTGCCGTGGTTGAAATCCCAACTCAATATTTCAATCTAGCTCATCACACCACCCAAGTTGTCTGTATTAATTTTATCCATGAGTAACGGGAATTAGTAACGGGAATGAAGTCGACGTAGTCTAGTAGGTAATGTGTTGGCTTATTAGACGTAAAGCCAGGGTTCGAGCCCCAGGCCAGACATTAACACAAAATACAAAAAGTACTTCTATGGCGACTTCCTCTCAGTAGATTTCTGGCAAAAACTCTGAAAGTAAAAAGAAATTGCCATGAAAAAGTTTCTCAAAAATCTGTCCTTCGGAGTCGACTTTAAATTGTAGGTCCCACCACTCATGTATAAAAATTAACACACACTACATAAGTCGTGTGAGAAGCTAGGTTCTTACCATGACTAAAAGATTGTAATGACCAATTATGTATGTAATATTGTCCATTGTAGAAGCACTGCTTTAATTAAAAAGATGATAAAATATTCCACAAAAAGCCGTTTGGAAGTCACATTTGTTCACACAACAATCGGCCAATTTAGAGGCCAGCTTTCCCAAACAGAAGAAACAAAGTATTCCATCAAGACAATACCAGACCACACAAAACGGAAGGACTTACACTCGCAACATCTGACTGTGAGAAGATGTTTTCCATTCTTTTGTCTTGATCTTCTTTTACGCAATACATTTGCTTGAGCAATTATTTAAAGAATGCTTGGACTCTTATTTAATTGACAATTCATTCATACTCTGAATTTATAAACTGATGACATCAGTCAGGATATATGGATGTGTGAAGAAGTAGGTATTGTGTTAGTTTGGCTGCCTTCCAAAATGTTAGTTGTTTTGTGTTTGAACAAAGTATCGTGTTTCATAATGCCGCTGTACAAAATATATACAATGTATTCCATTTCAAAACGTCGTCAATGTGTATTTTTAACGCAGTCAAAAAGCAATCAGGCATCGGATTTATTGTTGTTGCATTGTTTGGTTACTTTGCATACCTACATAGTTTATATACAGTAGTAGAACTGCATACAAACTTTGTATTGATACATTTTGGAAGGCAGCCTTTATTAGACGTGAGGCCTGTGATTCAAACACCAACTCAGATATCGTGTAGAAAACGAAATAAAGTAAAATTTTCTTCTGGCAAAAACTCAGGGAGTAAATAAAAATGCCGTGAAAATTTTATCAAAATTCTGTCTGTCATCTAACCTGGCCGCGCGTTGCGCAACCAACGAGATCTCTAACGAATTATCGACACTGGAAATCCCATGAGGGACCTGTAGGCTTTATAATTGACAATGCAGTCATCGATCCCGGTAGTCGGGTGTTGGCTTATTAGACGTAAAGCCAGGGTTCAAGCCCCAGGTCAGACATCAAAACGAAATACGAACAAATATTTCTTCGGCGACTTCCTCTCAACATATTTCTCGCAAAAACTCTGAGAGGAAATAAATATTGCCATGAAAAGTTTCTCAAAAATATGTCGTTCGGAGTCGACTTTAAACTGTAGGTCCTATCACTCACGTATAGAAATTAACACACACAACATAAGTGGTGTGAGAAACTAGGTCGTAATCCTGACTGAAGGGTTGTAATGACCAATTATGTATGTAACGTGAATTACTGTTTAACCTCGACTTCAAAAGACACAAACGACATACATATTTGTTTCCGAAGAAATATTTTTTTTCATATTTCGTTTGAACCGCAATACCTACTTCGACTACGACGATTTCAAGCAATGGCTATTCATGTATATTTGGTTTGAACGATTTGAGGGCATGGTCATCTAACATGCAGGTGATGTAAACTGACCACCAAACCACAGATCTGCTCACAGTCCAGATTCCATTAATCTGAAAAGCTATGTCCGTGTCACACACAAATGCATGAAGAACAACTGGTCTGAAACTGAGAAAGGAAGGGTGCATGACGGAAGGTTAAGATGCTTCTATCGTAGTCTACAAACGCTTATTGGTAAGTGTGTATATTAGTTACAGCCTTTTAAGTGGCCATTCATGGAGATTAAAATTTTTTTATGAGAACTATCAAGGGAAGAAAATGGGATTATCATCTGTACTATCACTAAATGGAAAACAACGTTCTTGATTTATTGCAGTATCTCGCCTGTATGTACGTTAGCAAGCTTTATCTCACAATGGTGTGATTGTAATGGAGGCTATTGATACGCACTGGTGGTATAAAATCTGGTCCCTCTCTGCATGAAAATAGTCTTTATTAGATCGTGCTATGATGTGATGTTGTGGGCAGAAACTGCTTCATCGAAACCCTTACTTTGCATAAAGCATTCTTGAGTACTCGGTTAAATGGCTTGATTTTCTATGTATTACAGGCGTATGGATAGGCTTTTATTTAAATAAATGTAGTGGGCGTGGTCTAGTAGCTAGGGTCAGCCACGGTTCAAACCCCTGACCAGACATTTCCAACAAAACGAAATACGAGAAAATATTTCTTCAGCGACTGCTTCTCAGCAGATTTCTGGCAAAAACTCTGTGAGTAAATAAAAATTTGGTATGAAGAAATTTTGAAAAAGGGAGACCCCACGATATGCGCCAACTACAGGGGTATAAGTCTTCTCCCTATCGCATATAAGGTTCTTACAGGCGGATTGTGTGAACGACTGAAGCTACTCGTCAAAACACTGATTGGACCTTATCAGTGCGGCTTCAGACCTGGCAAGTCCACCATCGACCAGATCTTAACACTACGCCAACAAATACTGGAAAAGACCCACGAGAAACAAGTCGACACACACCATCTTTTTGTCGACTATAAGGCAGACTTCAATAGTCCCATAAGGGATCGTGTTTTTGCCGTAGTGTTTGAGCTCGGTATACCTCCGAAGCTGATAAGGCTATGCAGAATGACGTTGAGCAATTCCTGCAGCTCCGTCAAGGTAGGAAAGGACCTCTCCGAACCTTTTGCTACCGTGCGAGGTTTCAGACAAGGCGACCCCTTATCATGCGACCTCTTCAACTATTAAGTACAGATGCAGCGGCCTTGAGAGTGTTCGAGAGAAAAGTACTACGGAAGATCTTCGGTCCAGTGGGAAGGACCGTTGGAAGGACCAAATCGAGGAAGCCCTGTCATCGATTGGTGTGACCAACTGGCGTAGGCGCGCACGAAGCAGAGGCGCCTGGAAGGATGTTTTGCGGCAGGCCGCAATCCGTTAAACGGGTTTTTAATGGCCAATTAAGTAAGTAAGTAAGTATGAAAAGCTTCTTCAAAGTCTGTCGTTCGAAATCGACTTTAAACTTTATCACTCATGTGAGAAGCTAGGTTGTCATCCTAGCTGAAGGGTTGTAATTGCCAATTATGTATGTATGTGTGTAGTGTCTATGCTAACCCCTACCAAGCCTACACTGCTTGCTATTATGCAACAATATTGTAGGTGTACTCCAGGTTTTCAAATTAACAGACTGAAATCATTATAAACTTCATGTGCTTATTGTAGAAATCCATTGGTTCGCCACAAATTATCACACTGCACTTATGCCAATAAGGTCACAGCCTTAATGGATTTTCAATTGTTTCCATATACGACAACAATTCAATTAAAGCTTGTCATCAAATTATCAAATGATTCTACAAACAAGTGACAATTTTTAACTTTTCTAAGAAACAAAAAAAACGAAACTCACAGTTGGCTTAAATGGACGGACATATAGAGAGACAAACAGACAGACAGACATCGTAACCTTAATATGCAATAATCAATTTTGTTAAGAATGAAAAAAATTTGAGGAAAAAAACTTCAGTTGGTTGATTGGTTGCCTTTGGTGCTGCTGCCATTCCAAGCAGCCTTTATACAAAAATCCACTTGTTGATTTAAGAGAAGCTTTTTTCTTGTTGGTGTTTTTTTGGCATAAAAAACTATTGAAGTTTAAAAAAGAAAAATCCAAAGAAACATTTTCATTCATTTTCATTTTCATTTATTTATTGTTTTCAATTCTTTACTGACGACTGACTGCATAGTCAGTTATTGTCAGTTATCGAGTGCTAAAGAGTTAGAACAGCGAAAGCAAGGGAACCAGCAAAGTACTCTGAAGAAGAAGAAGCAGAAAATAACAAACAAACTGAAATCGTGATAAAGATTTGGCACTTATTAGCAGCCTTCAACAAAGCAGTTGCAAAGTTGGAATTCTTTTCGAGGTTTTTTTTCATTTTTTTCTTTTCAATACCCTACGTACAGATCGTTGAGTGAGAGTGGCTTTATTTTGATTTTTCGAGAAGATAGCTGCGGGGGTATTTTTGATTAATCAATTGGCATATTGGCGCAACTAAGTAAGAAGTTAATCAAGGCAGTTAAGGACAGAGGATGTCGTAATAAAATAATATGACAACAGTTTTTGCTATATATAGTAGGTAGTAATCGCCGGATGTGCCATAAAGTTAAGGCACCTAGTTTTCAAACTTCCATAGCTTTAGTTAAGTAACTATCGTAGCTCAAGCAGTTCCTTTTTGCCACTTCCCGCAAATACGCCTGTATACATAGATACATAGTTGGTCATTACAACACTTCAGTCAGGATTACGACCTAGTTTCTCACACCTCTTATGCTGTGTGCATTAATTTTACACATGAGTCGCGGAAGCTGCAGTTTAAAGTCGACTGCGAGCGACAGATTTTTGAGAAATTTTTCATGACAATTTCTTATTTAGTATCAGGTATCAGGTAGTATTTAAGGAATCTACTGAGAGAAAGCCACCGAAGAAATATTCTTTCATATTTCGTTGTGTTGGAAATGTCTGACACGGAGTTTGAACCGTGGGCTTCACGTCTAATAAGCCAACACACTGCCTACTAAAGTACGGCGGCTTCAATGGCGCCTGCATATATTCGGTTGTCTTAGGTTAGTTAGCTAGCTAACGATAATCAGATTAACTGTTAGAAGAGATGCACCCTAAGCAGCGGTAATAGACTTCATTTGGCACCAGAGTACTGTTTTGAAACCAATGCTTACTGCCTTAAGCCATTATGGCATTAATTGTCTGAAAACTAGTTTTGGAAATTTGTAGAGAAAATAAATGATTGTCTGCTTTGCGCAAATGTCCTGCAGCTTCTGTTATGTAAGATAAAAGGTCCAAATATATGCCGGGATTCCATGATCCGTATATACCTCCATGAAGTTGACAATCTTTAAGAATTTAAATGTTCTACCTTTATGCTACAGAAACTTGAAACCTTTAAACTCCCATTAACCCATTAATGCTCGAATTACTTTTTTTTTCTAACGGTTACCGTTTTGTTTTTACACTCAATTTCCTCTCGGAGCATAAAAACTAAGGCAACCTCTACTAGCAACTTAAGTTGGCACTGGACACTAATGGTCATTACAAACCTCTAGTCAGGACAACAACCCACCTATCCCTGGGTGGCGGAACTTACAATTTAAAGTCTATGCTGTATGATAGATTTTTGAGAAGCTGTGCATGGCTATTTTATTTAGTCCCGGAGTTTTTGCTAGAAGAGTGTTGAGAGGCATTCGCCGAAGAAATATTTTCATTTTGTTCGATATGCCAATGCTAGGAATTAAACCACGGGCTCGCATGTAAGAAGCTACCTACCAAACTACGGCGACTTTAAGGAGAAGGACTCTTGAAACATTATAAGAAAATATAATACTCGACTATGGTCTCCCATATGGCAGTCATAGGATAGAAAATCTTAGATTAGCAGGTTCAAGAACCCTCATTAACTTTCTTTTTTCTAATGATGTTCCTGTGTCCCTAAGGTCAGATTGCGGAACAGGATATTACTGAACAGTTTTATATTCTTCCTGCATTGGACGACTACGGTCGATTTACCACTAAGCAGCAGCGGAAAAACGAAAGCAGCTTGACTATCAACGAAAAAGTCGAATATTGGAAGTAGATATCACTGAAGAGCTTTATATTCTTCTTGCATTGGTGAACTACGGCCAATTTACCACTTAACAGCTGCAGGAACCCGAAAGCAGCTTGACTATAAAAGAAAAAGTCGAATCTTTCTAGCAGAACTTTGAACATTTGAAAAGTCTTTCGCTTGAAAAATACTGCAGGTTTCCTGAGATCAGATTATGAAAGTAAATACCACTTAAGAGCTTTATATTCTTCTTGTATTGGAGTACTACAAACGATTTACCACTAGACAATAGCAGGGCCTTGACAGCGAAAAGGCTTTCAAAGAAACAGTCTGATCTTAAAAGCAGAACTCTGAATATTTGAAAAGCCTTTGGCCTGAAAAATGCTGTAGGTTTCAGTAAATCTAAGGTTTAGGTTTAGGTCGGAGTGATAGCTCTGATATCACAAAGCTCACTTGAGCACGCATAGCGGCCCGTTGTGATGCCACTGGTGAACGCAGTCCCTGTACTGACCAAGTTCTACCAAATTCAGGGAAGAGGAAGAAGTTGGTCAGCGCAAGGGCTGCACATCAAAAGCACGACCACGACTACACTGGAAAACCAGCCAGAAAGTTTGATGAACGAAGCTATATCCTTGATATCAATAGATGATAGCTCCGTCAAGCTGACAAGAAATGGGGAGCCAAATAACCAAGAAACGGGCATTGACAAATAAAGTGGATAACAGTCTCCTCTTCCTCAGCGGATCTGCATCCACGGCAGAAGTCGTTGAAAGGGAGCCTCATTCTTTCCGTGTGTCTACCCATAACGCAATGACCTGTAAGCATGGCCACTGTGGTTGAGATGACGTCACGACCAAGACCAAGTAATTGCTTGGTACGCCTTCTATCCATCAAGAGCCAGGTGAGTCTAGCCGTGGAGCAGGACTCCTCATTGACCCAGGATAGATTGGCGTCCCGAAAGAACCTCCTCGCAATTGTCAACTTGACCGAGGCAAGTGGCATACCCAATTGAAGAGGATTCCGGAAGGAGCACACCAGCTCTGGCGAGTTCGTCGGCCCTACAGTTTCCCGGAATCAATCTAAAGGATGCTAAAAAACGATTCGCAGATTAGTTGAAAATCGCCGCCGGTGAGTATCATGGTGAGATTTGAAGATTTTTGTTATTATGCTGAGTGTGTTGAAACATATTCTTTCGTCACATTCAAGTTTTTTGTCTTTTAAACTCCTTCGTCATTTTTATTTTCGCATGCGATAATTGTAGGGCTAAGCTTTGATTACCTATGGTCGGTCTATCAATTTTCATTTACAATTTTCCTTCATTTCCATGTTTTTTTTTTATTGCCGAATCAATCGACAGGGCAAACCACATGAACGAAAAAATAGAAAAAAATGCCGCGCATCAGTCAACCTATTGTTTCTATTGTTTTTACAACAAAATCCACCGACAACTTTACGCTCAACTACCGACGCTACAAAATGTCAAAGTGAAGTGAAGCCAACCAAGAGTCGTGATACTGGTGGTATAGATTTCTATGGCACGATTCAACCATACCGAGAGAGAGTGGTACTGAGTAACGTTTGCCATTAATGCTATTTGCTGATGATGCTTGCTATTGCATGAGTGTGTGTGTGTCGTGTGTGTATGTGTGTCTGTGTGTATGCGGTGGCTACAATTTGCGGCTGATGGTGTTTTAGAGATTCGCTTAAATACAACAAATCGTTGCCATTAAAACTTCATTTGATTTTTTCGACAATTTTTGTTCGCCTGTTTTTTTTTTGCTCCCAGTTGCTGCTGCTGCTGCTGTTGTTATTGGTTTTGTTCCTATTGAACCTTAAGGATACAATAACAATATTTTATAATTCTATTCCCCAAAATGTTAAGCAAATAAAAAAATAGAAAAATAGAAAAAGAATAGAACGAGAAATAAAGAATTCATTGGATTCTTGAAAAACTATTCCACATTCTTTCCATTTGATGTCGTGTAGCTGCTGTTCTTTGTTTTCCTTCTTTTGTTTTTATTTTTCTTTCAAATGTTCTGGTATTTGACTTCACTAGCTTTGTTTGGCTAGCTTTTCTTTTTCTAGCCTCCTTCCAGTAGTTGTTTGTTTATTTGTTTAAACTTTGTTTCGTTAGTAAGGCTACCGTTTTGGTTTCACTTCTTGGCTTTTTCTCTCGTTTTTTGTTGTTGTTGTTGCTGGCATTTCACTTCATTTTCGAACCGCCAACACTTGAGGCAGTTTGTATCGTTTTTTTTTTATCCCGTATGTCTAGATTTGTTGTGATCATCTCTATCTCTTTATCCCCACAATGAAGATGGTAGCTGGGTATGCTACTATTTGTATCGTCGTCTTGTTGTTGAATTTTTTTACATTTGTAGACTATTGTTGCCGTTGTTGTTGTTTTTTATACGCTCAGTTCAATAAATGAAAATATCACGCGAATTCTACCCAAAAGCATTTATGTATCATTAGCCACTTGTTTGTTGTTATTTTTTTCCTTCCACTTGTTTTCCTTTTATTGGCATTAAGCAAGGCCAAGAAAACCAGGGCTACTCAGACTCTAATAGAAGTACACTGAACGGAAAAATTCTGCTATTGGAGTGCTTAAACAATTTTATTTTTATTATGACTATGCCCCCTAGCTCATAATACAGTTACAGAATACTGTCATCTATCGGGTGGGCCATCTATCGGTTTAAATTTGAACCATCGATTATTTCGAATCTGGCAGTACTTCTGTCATTCTATTCTGTTACAAAATTCAGTATATTGTCCCCACTGAAGATCTATTGTGCCTTTCTGGTCTATAGTTTGTTTAGCAGATTCTACTACTTTCACAATAAACGGCTGGCAACTCTCTAGTGGTGGAAATATGAAGAATTCTACATCCCCATCTGTACCTATCAAAACTCCACATTTGAATAGTATGTGTCCCGTAGTTTCTGATGCATGCAGGCATAATCCTGTAATTGCTATTCATTGCAAATGCGATCTCAAATCGACATCAAACTGTTGTGTTAAAACATCTTAAATTGAGGCGAACCTTATGAGAACTGTTAGCAGCTACAATAAATACTAATTTGTTCATAAAGAAGGTAGGCAGATAGGTTGAAGTGCTAGTTTTGATACCCCTATTGACGCCACAATTAAGCGCAGTCCTTCATACAGCAGACAAGAGGTTTTAATCCTGTATGAATGGAGAGATACTTGCATACGCAGTTTCCTAAGGAGAATAAATACCTTAATCGGTAAGAAAATATTCTATATTAGCCATGAAATTAAGCCTTAAGACGGTGTACGGGACATAAAGGGATTTCGTAACCGTTCTCAGTACTATCTTGGTGAAGAGGTATCGTAATACTGTGACCATACGATTTATTCTACTCATCACAAATTTTATAGGGTGTCTCCATAATGTATTGTACATTCCTATTGCCTTCATAAACCTGAAGATGCTCTTTGGTATCAACAATAGCAATTCTTTGCCCAGCATTTCGTTTCTTTCCGGGATGCATTAATGCCTCACAGATTCCATGAATGTATTCCGTTGAGTCATTCTCATTGTCACAAAATCTAAATGTTGTGCTCAACATAACAACCATTCTGCATAAGTGCCCTGTGAAAGAATCGGTTGTCTATCTCAGATTATTTATTGATTTTCTGATCAATGACTCAGGTCTCCTTGTTTTGTAATTTCACAACAAAAGTTTTATTTGTTTTTGTCTCTTCTTTGAGAAGAGATTTTGACTCTCTTCATCTCGTCTTTCGATGAGCATGCTTTTCCAAACATCAGTCTCCGTTCCAGAGAAGGGTTCTCGAATTCATTTGGTTCGATATCAAAATCACAGATGTAGAAGCTCTTGGAACGGATCACGAACTCATTTGGTTTATTAGCTCCATTACTAACGTAGAAACTCCACTTCTCGCAAGCTTATCTGCTTCTTATTTGCCAAAAATTCCCGCATGACCTGTAACACAGACAATACTTTGCCTTCCCCTTCGTTAAGCATGCCTTTCCCAACATCTGTCTACACACAAGATTTTCCGAACTTATTTGGTTTGATAGTCCCATTACGTATGTGGAAACTACACACCTCGAACTCCTCCTTGTTGACTTCTTCTTTACCAAGAATTCCCACATAACGTGCCGCTGGGTCCCATGGAGCTGATTCCGTTTTCCCACACAGTCCTATACTATCTTCGATTTAATCTTATTAGAGCAGAGTGCTCTAGTACTAACTCTCAGTTAGTATTGTTAAGACCTGTCTTTTGTACCTCTTATCCGTGTTAAATCGAACACATCTATCGATGGAATAAACTTCTGTTTCGAATATACCCTCGAGTTTAGCCATGGGTTCGGAATATATATATCATTATGGGACCAAAATCTACCGCTTCTTTCCCTAGATCCGTTTTTAACCTATCTGTTTACAACAAAGTAGACCCTCTTTCAAGAGAGCATGCAATTTCCAGATTACTCCATTCATTTTTGTTACTAAGTATTGTTGCGAAACACTTTCTTAAATCACGGAATCGACTGGTTTTTTCTAGGGACAGTAAAGGAGGGAACTGCCAGCAGCTCCAACACAATATTTGCTAATGAATATCATACTAAACTAGTCCCTCATCAACCTAACCGTAGTCGATAAAGTCTTCACTGTCATATGCAACAGACTTAAATAAAACAAAGCTTTCACTGCCGCTGTAGGACAGGTTCTCATTGCTCCTGTTATACCAACACATGCTAATCCCTGTATCGAAGTTCAGCAATGAATCTTTTTTTCGCTACTCATAAGCACTCATGAAATTTTGAATATAAGTGAGGCAACAATATTGAAATTTAACCACAACTCTGATTCATTCGTACTCACTACAACGAGATCGCTAGATCTCTACAACCACGACTTGTTTTGTTCACACGCAACTTCTCACAAGGCTGACTGAATTCATAGTGACCGCTGCCTGCTTTGTCCAGCCCTTTTATAGTCCGACACAACCAGTCTAACGAACATTCTTGAAGTAGAAGGTTCGTGACCTCGCCTTCTCGAGAGCTCTATTGCTAATACATTGTTGTTTGTGTACCTTGCTTACGTTGTCTATCCCTTTTTGTCACATGCATGTTGTTGTTGGTACCAGGCGCAACCAAGTTCGTTGTACATATGTGTGTGTGCAGCTTTAGATAACCAACACGTTCATTGTATTCTTGATGTTAGTGTGTATTTGTATCTTGTGGCTTTTGTTTGTGGTTTTTGTTGTTAAACGATATTAGGTCGTTTTGATTTGCGTAACAATATGTTGAGTATGGAGAGTCGAAATCAACAACATCATACGTGTTGTAAAGTATGAGTACGATGAGTACTTCAAACTTTGAATATGAGTAGAGGTTCCATGATATTAAAATAAGTATGAATGTGTATAAGTATCAGAAATTATGAGTATGAATCGATTCTACTCATCTTATTGAATACTCAATGCTGATCTCTGCTCTGTATATTGTCCAACTTTAATTGAATTGTTTTCAGATTCCGTGTCACTGCTCAGACAATTGCCCCACAGCTTTGATAACCTTCATGTTCTACATCCAGTGCAAACTTTCCGGGTTACAACCTCCAATATTTTTGGATTTTGAAAAACATTTTGATATGTCTGGCCTTTCCCGATTGCAGAATTGATTTTAAGAAAATGTTTCAAGTCTACAATTATTTCTTCCGGTGTATTATCATAATATTCATTATAAATTTACAACTACTGATATTACGATGGATGGTTTAGGTACTCCTCTATCTACCCCTCGTTTCTTTTCATTCTCTTTGGCTAAACAAAGGCAATAATGGAAACACCAGCAGCAGCAGCAGCCACAGCAACAGTTACAACAGCAAAACGTCAGTTAAATAAACGTGCGCTTAACTCTTACAAACAAAGAAAAATTCACCTGCAAACTAAACGATCGAATTGAAACGCGCAAAAGCAGCAAAACTAAAAACTCAATACAATTGAAGTGAAGTGGAATAAGAAGAAAAAAAAAACGAAAACAGAAACTGTGCAAGGGGTGAACCTCTAAAAATGAAAATTCAACGAAACGGCAGAACTTGCATAAGAGCAATCCATACTCGTAGCCGTAGTACAATCTAAAAAGTTTAAGTTAAGGCCAGACACGTGTTAAGCATGCGCACTATGCGCACACAGTGCAATACACGGTGCAATAATACAGTGTAGATCAGCTCAGTGTTTATGTAGCTTAACACACACACAAGGCTGGTTAACTGAAACCAGGAGGGGAGAAAAGAAAAAAAAAACAAGGCTGGGTATACCAAGTGCACTTTTTGTTTTTTCTCCTCTTTTGAGTTTGAGGTTCTATTAACGCTTTGCTCTGGCAAAACGGCAATAAGATTTGCCAATGCAATGGCAATGGCAAGTGTTGTTGCTGGTGCCAGTGCTAGTGCTAGTGCTGTTACTGTTGCTGTGTTGCTTGTTGGCTGTAATTGTTTGTAATAATGATTCGGTAAATTTTTATATGTTGAGGACACAAGTGTTGTTGCTGTTGTTGCCGTTGTTGTTTTACCTTATCTGTGACAATGTCATAAAGTACTCCCCCGTTGCTTGATGTATGACCATTTAGATTTGTAGGCGTTATCTCACGTTTAAGGTGTTTTATTTTCAAACAGTTTTTCCTTTGCAAACTTTTTCGTTCGAGCACATTATCATTTCATAATCATCTTTTAGGGGATACACAATTGCCATGTTTGTAAGCCCGGCTAATAAATTGTTCGTAAGTGAAGTGTAAAGAAAAAAAAAACTCCACATAAAAACAATAACAAAACATGTGTAAAACTCATTGCACATTTGCCGTGGCATTCCTTTTTAAAAAAATTCAATTCAATTCCATGCGCTTGTGATATTGGTTTCCCACAGTTACGTCTCATTAAATTCGAGTTGTAATAATTTATGAAAAATGTCAATAGAAATTGCATTTATTTAAGCCAGTAATTGCTGTAGCAACAGAAAAACTGCAGCAACTGCAGCAGAGGAAGCGGTAGAGAGAGAGAGAGAGAGAGAGAGAGAGATAGCTAGTAAGCCTGTTAAGTTCTGTGCTCAAGCATATTCCTTGATTATGAACAGCATATAGGTATGGGGCTCTGGTGGTATAACCATCAATCATTATCATTTTCATTATATTGTTGCCGTGTGTGACAAAAAGAAATAGTGGAGATAGTTTTGCAACATAATTTATTAGAAAGGTTAGTTACTGCCTCTTCCAATTCTGGCAGTCAGTGTGATTAGTATTCACAGAAGCAGTCAGTTTCTTTTCTGGTTCCATAAAAGCTTGTAATCAAAAGAGGGTGTACTCGTATGTTTGCTAAGATTTTGTATTTTATTTGGAACATTTTGTATCAGAAGTTATGAATTGTACTCGTATTTGTTTCGATTATTAATAAATTCCGTGACATGTGATACCATAGAACCTACTATAGGCCCCTTAAACGGTCTAAGGGGGTGCTTCGATACTATAACCACAAGCAGAGGCTGCAAATTCTCTGGAAATATACATCGATGGCTTCTAATTAGATGGGAAAATGGGTTTCGGAGTCCGAATATAGCTTAGGCTTGAATATCGGATACGCTTATAGACTCCTAGACTCCTGGAACTGCAGTATCGAAAGGCTGGTAACATCCATGGTCATCCTTATAGAGATCAGTTGGCTGCCCAGTAGCAGAGTATTCCTTGTAAATAAACAGTAACTTATAGCCAAGTTGCCATATAAGCATACCTGGACATAGGAATATACCCGCACTCACTTACCAAACTAGACAGCTGCCTATGTGATCCATCCATTTTTCTTTCTTTACGCCGAGGAGGGGTAAATATACCTAACTGCACCATAGAGGAAGTCGTCACATCCTCCGTGTGTGAGGCCCTCACCAACTAAATCCCCCTCGTCTCCTGTAAATTTGTTTGTGCCCACTCCGGAACTACGGTGGTATTACTTCAAGGTGGAGTCCTTTTGCCTCTTTGGCCTTTCCATGTCTATATCTGCGTTCTGATTGCGTATCGAAAGTTGAGGAAACATCTAAGCGTCTGCACTATTCCTTTCGTCTAAATCAGCATTTCGGTTTCGCTTGGCATGTGTGACAGTATCACGCCAACATGCTTACTTCTTCGGCAGTCTCAAGATCTCACTTTTTCCGTCACAGAATGCGCTCGACGTAATTCAACACCGAGGTTCAATTTCCACTACTCGCAATCGTGACCCCAACAATGTTAGCGGCTGTGATCGTTCCAACTATTGACGTCAGTACAGAGTGATAGCTCTGCCAGCGTGCACACTCGAAAACAGCATGCTCTGCGTCATCATTTACCTCCCCTTCCTGGTAAAAACAGTAAGTGGAGGCGGTCTTGCCCATTCTATGCAGATATTTTCTAAAATATCCGTGACCCGATAGCATCTGTGTTACGTAGTAATTTACCTCTCCAAATTTCCGACCAATCTATGGCCTTTTGTCCGGAATAAGTCTCGTCGTCCATCTTCCTTGTTCCATCGTAGTTTCCATTTTGAAATGGTGTTTTCCCTAAGTAACCGGTTATGTGATTTCCAGCCGATTTCGCCTTATAAATCTCCATCTGCTCCGCTACCTGCAGATCCACTGTGATTATACCTCCTATCACCAGTACGGCTGGAGCGGACACTGTACGATATGCCGACGCGATATGTGATCCATCCATAGGGGTCCTATAAGCCTTATTGGGTTTGGAAATTCGGACCCCAGGCCAGACATCAAAACAAAATACAAAAAGTATTTCTTCCCCGACTTCCTCTCAGCAGATTTCTGGCAAAAACTCTGAGATTAAATAAAATTGCCATGAAAAGTTTTTCAAAAATCTGTCGTTCGGAGTCGATTTTAAAGAGTAGATCCCGCTACTCATGTATGAAATTAAAGCACACAACAGAAGGGTTGTAATGACGAATTATGTATGTATGTATGTATCTACCTTTTAGAATTCCTGGCATTGGGAAATACCCAGAAAATGCATAGCGGACGAATGAAATAAAACAGAATAACTTGACATCTTACTATGTGTACCTACCGTAGGGGTCCTCTAAACCGCAATGAGTCTGAAAATTAGGATTGAATTCCTCTGAACTTAAAATATTCCCCGATTAGAAGAGTGAATCTGCTTGAATGCTACATTGATCAGGACGCATACAAATCTAAAGAGGAAAGAGTTATCGTTTTTCACTCTCGCCGTGATATTCACTACCCGGTTTCTATACTCGCATGGCATTGGCTATTAGGGAAGCTAGAGGGTACGTTATACGAGGTAAAGATGCTTCTGGTATTAAGTGAGCTCGAGCCAATCAAATCTTGGGATACTACATTAAGAGGAGTTCTAAGTTATGCATCCGATTATCAAGAAATAATCTGAGGTTGGTAACCTGCAGTTTGACAGAGCACTTTAGCCTCAGGGTGCACTTAAGCAGAATGGAGGTTGTCTTGAACTCAACGTGTAGATTCTGAATGAATCGTTGGAACACATTCTTCGAACATCTGTTGCATTAAGGCATCCTGGATGCATATTGAGTGCTAAGCAGGGAATTGTCATTGGGGACTATAATAGATCGAATGGTAGTGGCTTACGTTAATAATATCTCATACGACTTCTACGGGAGTTGCGAGTCGGAGAATGAGTAAAGCTTTCACTTAATAAACGAGTTAATGTACTACTGACGCTAAATCATTTGAGAATACTGGGAAACCAATTCTTTACTTTTCTGGTGGATATTTAATAAAACATAATGATGTCAAAATGGTGCGTTTGGCGACCTTTCCGAATGGCATGCATCATCATGTGGCATGCCATTCAAAGTGAACTGAACTGGCCTATGTTGGAACATGATGTGAAAACTTGTAGTTAAATTAAGCAATGCCGCGCCTTTAAAAATGATGTTAAGCGCGCTGCTACCTTGGAAATATAATGTTAATCTGTCAATTCGTGAGGAATGGATGAATTGCACTCAGAAGAGAAAATACTTTTTTAAAGGCTGTTAATGAAGTGGTGTTACATGAACTGGAAATGTGCTATAAGATGCGAGGCCATTTTAAAAAAAACGAAATAGTATCCTTGTCTGTTTAAATAATCCCGCAATGTTCCAGAGAGTGGCTCCTCGACTGTAAGAAAAATTCGGAAATTTCATCGAACGGAAACTGAAATACTTTAGAGTAAGATTTTCAAGATTACAAAAGGAGATTCAAGATCTTATCTTGGCGCACACTCGTGTGCTGGAGCTCCGAATATATATACTTCGGGAAGGAGAAAGCCGTAGTCTAGTAGGTCGTGTGTTGGCTTATTAGACGCAAGGCCACGGTGCAAACCCCAGGTAAGACATCAAAACGAAAATAAGAAAAAAATATTTCTGCGGCGACTTCCTCTCAGCAGATTTCTGGCAAAAACTCTGAGAGTACAATAAAACTGCCATGTAACCACAACATAAGTGGTGTGAAAAGCTAGGTCCTAATTCTGACTGAAAAGTTGTAATGAATTTTGTGTAATGAAATTATGTGTATATCAGAGACCAAAAATGAATCGTTTTTTCGCTACTCATAAGCACTCATGAAATTTTGAATATAAGTGAGTCAACAATATTGAAATTTAACTACGTACTCTGATTTATTCATACTCACTTGTTGATTTATAAGTACAGGTTGCAATGAGTATGCGTACAACGTTGACATCAAACTCATACCATTCGAAATATGTTTGATTCATAAGCGTACACTCATTTAGATTCATAACTTTAGAAATATACTTATAAATGATTCCACCGACTCGAATCATTCATCAAAATTTACAGGCTTATATCAAGCTGAGCAAACACACAGCCATTTAGTGAGTATTTTAGTGTCCGTACGCGATTCATACTTATTTTGTGAAGTGTGTAAATGTTCAGTCATGGAGAATCGTAATCAACAACCTCATACGTGTTGTTAAGTATGAATATGATGGAGGACTTCAAACTTTGAATATGAGCAGAGGTTCCATGATATTAAAATAAGTATGAATGCATATCATAAATTGTGAGTATGATTCGATTCTACTCACCTTTTTGAATACTCATTACTGATCTCTGGTGTGCATGCTGTAAGAAAGTAGGAGGAGGGATTTCTATTTTTAAAAAATGGCACAATAAAGCTCATAGTCTTCAAGTAACAATCGTAACACCTGGTAAACATTATTATATTGAAAGATTTTTTTTATTTTCAAAACTTAATTGAACTGCATTAACTGGACTAGTGATAGCCTTTAAGGTGGTGGGGTATTCATGTGAATTTCTATCCTGAGTTCGTCCTTCTATTCATAAATTAATTAAAGCATATTTATTTTTAATTATAATTTATATATGTTTTATTGTACTCAAATATTTACATCAGGTTCATTATGTTCAATTTTTTTTTTTGGTTTTTTTTTTTTGTTTAATTTTCGTTTACTACACTGAGAATAATAAGAAGGTAACAATAACGATAAGACTTAAAAACTAAATAAAAAAAGAAACGAAATAATAATGATGATTCAACTAATTAACGGACTCATGTTTGGAATGGTTACAGAAGAATGATGATGTATGAACCATATGTGTGATGATGGAACATGAGAGTTCGTTCGTTTAATAAATTATATGAGAATAATTTTGCTTAAAATTTCTTTTTTTCTAAGTGTAATGCAATGCAATGCAATGATTGATCGATTGATTGATTGATAATTTGCGGGAATGAAATCGTTTAGTAATGTTTTTCGGTAATTTTCACCTTTCCAAATTTGCCATGCAAATGATGTTTAGCAATGGCCAAGATATCAGAATGCGAGTGATGATGTGCGGGATACACCTTGTGGACAATGGCGGCATTGTGATGATGGTGATGGACAGCGGGAACGGCATGATGTACAACAGCAGCATGATGATGGACATCATCATGATGGACATCAGAATGATGGTGAACCAAACTAGCACCGTGATGAGCAAAACCGCTATGATGATGGATATCACCGTGATGAACCAAACCAGCATGATGATGAAGATCACCATGGTGAACAATACCGGCAGCATGATGATGAAGATCAACACCATTGTGGTGCAAGTCAGCGTGCAAATCGCCATGATGATGGATATCACCGTGATGCAATTCAGAGTGATGCAAATCGGCAGCATGGTGATGTTCATCAATGTGATGGTTTTGATGGACGACATGGTGATCTACAACGGGATTGGTGTAATGCAAGAAATGATGAGGTTCATGATGTACAACTTTGGTGACATGATGCACGGGTTCAACTTGATGGATGGGTTCGTGATGGACAACTTGGGCAGCTTGGGCAGCATGATGTACATGATGATCATCATGATGGACTTCAACGGCAGCATGGTGATCGGCATGATGATAGACGGGATGATGTTCAACGGCGGCATGATGATCACCACCATCGATAACAATTTGAGCCGAATGACCGAAATGAATGCCGCTGTCGTGATGAATATCAGCATGATGGTGAGCATCATCATGATGGAAGCCATGATCAATATGGTGAGGTGCTACTACCACTTCATTGGCATGATGAGACAAAAGACCAGCTTGGGCAGAAGCCAAGGCGAGAGCCAAAATGCAAACGAAGACCTGTGTTTATGATGAATAAGAAGAAGAAAAATGTTAATGATTACAAATTTACGGAATGCCTAAAAGTATGTTTTATTTTTTAATAAAAATATTTATTGGGAAGTATGCTAAGCTTTCTATAACATGTGAAGGCTTTTGCTAAGAAGTGATATGAAATTTTGCAATTGTATATAAATGTGTTTCCTGCAAAGTACTTTCTTGTCAACATTGTTGCTAGACATGTTGCTTAATATTTGTACAATGATTTTTAACAACATTGTTGCCAAACATGTTGCTAGACATGTTGCTTAATATTTGTAAAATGGTTTTTGTCAACATTGTTGCTAGACATGTTGCTTAATATTTGCTAAATTATTTTTGTCAACATTGTTGCTAAGCATGTTGCTTAAGATTTTGCAAAATGAATTTTTAATATTTTTAAGTGGACAAAACAAAATTCTATTTTTGGTTTTCTTGAAATATGTTTACAAATGCCCTTAGTATTGTTTATATACATGTTACTATACTTTTAATATTAACAGTTATGTTTTAAAATGCTTTTGTTAGCAAAATTTTGTAGAATTTTACACTTTTTAACTCAAATTATTTTAGTTTTAGAAAATTTAATGCAATTTTTATAATTTCATGTTGCAGCAACAATGTATTTCAACATATTGCTAGACAAGCTTTATAAGATTTAGTTGTTAAAATCCAAGATATGAAATCTAGGGTTATTGCATAACACTTGAATCAATAATATTATTTTTGCAACATTGCTTAGCAACATGTTGATGTTGCAAACATTTGTATCCCAACATGTTGCTGCAGTAGCTTTATAAAATTTAGTTTCTAAAATCCTAGATATGAAATCTAGGGTTATTGCATAACACTTGAAGCAATAATATTATTTTTGCAACATTGTTTAGCAATATGTTGATGTTGCAAACATTGTTTATATACAATATTTGTAAATTTTGCACTTGATTTATTATTTTTCATTAAGATTTCGTTTGTTTTCTTTATAAATCACTTGTTGTTAAAGGACTTGATTATTTTCTTTTATTTTCTTTCAATATCGTACCTTCATTATTACGATTTCACACTTAAATTGATAATCCCAATTAATAAAAGTTAAAAATAAACTTTGAACGAACTCTTTGTTATTTGACGCTGAGTACTGAACTGATAACTAACCAGAAGTATCACAGGTAATTTATACCCACAAAAATTTCATTTCAATTTTGGCTTCCACCAAAACGTTAACTGTCTTAACAGCTGATTTGTTTAAACCAATTCGAACAACAACACTAAAATTTAATAATAAAACTGAATGTAACAAAAAATTGAAATTGAAATCGAAATTATAATGAAAGTGATATAAACTACGTACGTTTCATACAATATGCGTGCAGCATAATTAATTAGAAATGAAGACAAAAAAATTGTTTAAAAAAAAACGTGCAAAATATAAACAAACAATCGAAAAACCGAAAATTTACAAGAAATTGTCAACGTGATGATTTTATGGATGGCATTTTTGTATTCGTATTTTTATTTGTTTCTTTCCGATTATTTGGCAGTAATAATTACGTGCGTACATAACGTCACCAAAGAAAGCCAATATTTGGAATTGTCGTACAAGTCAATAAACTTGGCTGTACGTATGTCTGTATATGCCTCCTAATATATTAACGATTATCTAAGAAATTATTTCATAATTACCCTCGTCCCCCCCTCCACACCATTATAACACTTTAATTGCTTATTACGTAGCCAATATAAGAATATTTTAAGGTCAACTGGAGTTGTTCCAGTGTACAGTGTCTACATACAAGGAATTTCCTTTGACCATTTGTGGCTTAACAAATCGTTTTGTATACAAGAAAAATTTCATAATTTTGCAATTATTTTGTTTGCTTTTCTACTTGGCCATCAATGGTTAAAAATACTACGACATTAAAATGTAATTGACACACTTTCAATTCAAATTTGTAATTAATTTGTAAGCATTTTGTGTTTGTTACCAATAAACTATTTACCCCAAATCACCCACAACATAACGTGGCTTATGTTTTATGATTTCTTTGAAAGCAAAAAAATATTCATAGATATTCATATCGTATCATAACATATCATAACATATCACATATCACATATCACATATGCTAGTTTATATTCATAACATTCAGTCGTAATACTATGGATATCATGAATATCGCAAAAACTATTTGCATGTGAATATTAAAATGGCAAAAAGAAAAAACAAAATTTTAAATAGAAATGTATTGGAAAAAGGTTTTATAAGGCCGTCCCAAAATGTGAAGCGTTAGCAGTTGCAAAAGTGAAGCGTAAACGAAAATATTTGTAAGCTTTACTTCAAGTCCTAACCCAAAACGACCTTGGCAAGCAATGAAACTTTTTAAATTTATGGATCTACTTTAGGTTTAGGTTAGAGGACATGTACTTGAAAACAAGTACAGTACCCGGAAGTCCTTAAGATGAGAGGATAATAGAGGGGATAGGAAAAGGGAAAGGAAGTAGTAAAGGCAGAATAAGGAAGCGAAGGAATTATACTGACAAATAAACACACAAGAGAGAGCGCAACTACACTAATGAACCAGCTCAAGCTAATAATGAATCTATGGAGAGCCTTAATGTCGTCTCTCGACACAGAATTCAAACCCTCAAAGAAGCAGTTGCCAAGGGTTTTTAACCTCAACCTACTAAGGGCTGGACAGTTACAGAGGATGTGTTCGATAGTGTCCAACTCTTTTCCATCACAACAAACCCTACAATAGTCCAGATCTTTATCAGCGACCTAATCCGGCAGTGCCCGGTAAAAAACCCAATAACTAACCTTAAACTATGTTTATCCAAGCCCAGCAGCCAAGCTGTTCATACACTGTCTATACCAGGCAAAAGCCACCTAGAAACATAACAACCCGATCCATTCCCCCAACGCCTCTGCACTTCCCCCCTGGCCCATCCATTAATGAGGCCGTAGAGGCGGCAGATTGGGGGATCAGGACCAACTATCACATCACCCTCAGAAAGTAAACCTCATCTAGTGAGAGCATCCGCCGCACTATGTGGCATTTACCCTGAAAAGCTGGCCAAAAAGGCTAAAATGAATTTAAAGAAATTTAAGAAACTGAGTATGCAGTACGATAGACAACATTCTGCATTATATAGTGAATTTCCACGGCTTTAAGTTGAGAGTTGTAGATTTGAGACGATGTCAAAATCATTAAAGTGAAGAAAATTAAATGCGTTTTTGGTGTATTTTTGATATTTTAATAGGATTATATGATATTTTTTTGTGGCTAAACGAATAGAGATTTTATATTGATTTTTTTTATTTGAAAGGTATGAACAACAGCTACTTTCAGTTTTTTTATATATATATATATCTCAGATATTAATGTTAAAATTATTCGTTCAAAATTTAAAAATAATAAAAATTTCACAAGGTAAGGATTTTAAAGGTGAAAGTAGTTTTTAGTAGTTTAATGTCACATAACATAAGAAAATATGAACTCTCTACATTCAGGAACAAAAAAAAAAGTTTGCGCAAATTTGCGCAATTATTTTTGGTGATTTTTTGAAAAATTTACTTTTTTTGAAAAATTAAAAAAATTATACGCAGTGTAATAAAGCCATAGGCAATGAAGCCATTTGGCGTACGAATTATGCGTGGAAATTCAGTAGAAGCGATACCAATCGAGATGTCCTGAATAGGTTACTTTTAAGCAGTGACCCTTTTATAAGTTGCAGTACACAAAAATCGCGAAGGAATATAATAGAATAAAGCATTTTCATCAGATACTATTAAATAACTCCTTCCTTCCTTGATGAACTTTTTAAGTTAAGTATTAAATAATGTAAAATAAATATTATGAATAAATATTAATTATCATAGAACTTTAAAAACTGAATTACATAGGTATGTATATCGTCTATTATAACAATATGAGATGTTGGTTTGATTTTCTTAATGGACCGCATGTGGCACCTAGGGGCACTTATGATCCGATCATAATAAAATCAGGTAAAATGATTCACATTCATATTAAGCATGTTAATGTCGAATTTCATCGAGGTAATAAAATTTTTAAGCCAATTATAATTGCTAAAAATATTTTCTTAAGAGGCCCTATTTTGGACCAAGGGGCAATTAATGACCGACAATAAAAAAATTTGGTAATATGATTTAGATTTACAAAATATACGTTCATACCGAATTTCATCACGATACCGATGTTTTTAAGCCATTTATAAGCGCAAACGTGAAATTCTAAAGGGGACTTTATATGGGAACCAGGGTCAAATGTGATCCGATTTCCACCAAACTTTACACCATGATTTCTTAGTACACATTTATCATGATTGTTGCATAATTACCATAATTATGTATAAATAAATGCAATTTCGAGGGGAATTTGTATGGGGGCTTTGAACCAAAATCAGTTGGGTTCATCCTTGGGCCTAATTATCACTAACACTATCAAAAAATTCCAGCCATTAACTCATAAAACACTTCTATTAATTTTGGCCAGGTTTTCAGGGTAAATGCCACATAGTGCGTCGTCTCATTACCGAGTATTCCGCTATGACCCGGAACCCAGCATAGACGGATTCGATCCAAGAAGTGATTTATTAAACACATTTTTTTAAGGGATTTTCTAATATTTCCAAACGTTTTCCTTACATCTCCATATACAGTGGTGGCCTTATAATTAGAAACGACTTAGCAACATGTATGTTTGCCTGGGATCAAAGGCTTTGTTTGCAGGACGTCTTACATACGTTTTTCCATTAGATTGGGACAAATTAAACTTAGATTCGTCACTCTAGAGAACTCTGTTTCAGAAACATCGTTTCTAAGACCACCACTGTATTTAGAGAGAGGATTTTAAATTACTTGATTTTTTAAAAACAAAATCCATCCTTAACCCCGAATGTAGAGTGTATCTCTATAACGTCCCTTTCAAGTCTATTGCCTGGACAAATTTCAGAATGTTGCATGGTGTCAAGAATGCAAAGACAATTCCGTGTCTAAAACCTGATATGCGCTCAGTTGCTTTCTTTTGTGATTTATTAATGCCTCACAGGTTCCAAGTATGTATATCTTCTGATGTTTCATTGCTCTCATTACAGAATATACAGTGAGCATCAAAAGAAATTGTACAGTAAGGATAAAATTCTAATAACGACCAAACTCAACTTTTAACAATCAAGGAGAGTGTCCTGAAAAAATTTGCCAATATTTCGAAATATTTTGTAACTTTTTTTTGTTTCGATTTTAAAAACTGGCAATGAAACGATTTTAAACGGAAATCATTTAACAAAATTCGCAAAATCCTTAAGTTACGAAAATTACTTTTTAAAAAGCTTCCGTTACGTTTATAGATTTAATCGCGGGAACAAATGCAGGAACATCTGTTTAAAGTATCCACTTGCTACCACAATGTGGCATAGTTTTTGCATTTTTTCCTCACAGGTACTCGTATTAAGGTGGAGTTGCAGTAGGAAAATGTTTATAATTCACTAGGATTTCTGATTAACTTGATGATGAACTTTAAATAAAATTTTGATTTAGGTTTTTATGAATGCAATAAAAATTTTTTACAGGGATGGCCAATAATAAGAGCAGGGGATAGAAGATATCTTTTATTCTATTGGAGGGTGGTTGTTTTCAAATGGAATTCAAATAAAATTTAGTAAAATAATCCAGAATTATAGTCATCTTCCCGTTAAGGTTTGCAGAGAACCAAAATTTTCAGGTCTTCAAGTATGCGTTTGCCCTGTTGCTTACAATTCAGATCAATACAGTGGAGTTCAAATTTACCGTAAAAGTAAGCTTTCTCTCCCCGTTCTGTTAGGAAATCTGGTAAGGGCACTTACCAGCTAATACTTCGATACGTTAAGTATGTTTAAGTCTACCTTACGAAGTAAGGATGCCCACACGAGACACCATCGAGTTTGCCACATACTGGTCAACGACAAACAACATACAGAGCTTCGCTAAAACTATCGGAATTCAATTCCTATACTATCTGTAGTAGTCTGAGATCGTCTGCAACAAGATTGTCATGGCAGTTCTTACTTTAGGTACTCAATCAAGAAAACATTTTACGCTGAACGATATTCACTCAGATATCCACTAAAGAAAACATTTCACGCTGGGCGATTACATAGTCCCCATTACGACGTTTGGGTATTGAACTTAGTCTGCAAAGTTCGTGAAATAGAAATACGAATATACGGCTTCATAATCATGTATTTTGAGTGTATAATGGGATAGATTATTAACATAAGATTATTTTTAGATTGTTTGATGCATAACTCAATTCTTTAACTTTATTTCTGTTCACTTTTCTTTTCGTTGAGTGGAGCATTCCATTATTGTTGCGAATTCCCACATAACCTGGGAATAGTAGGAGTTTCCCAACTTAACTGATTCAGTTTCTCCAGACATTCTCCTACCATCTTACCAGCATAGACTTCCATACATACTCGTACATAATTGGTCATTACATAACTTTAGTCGGAATTACTATATAGCTTCTCACACCACTCATGTTGTGTGTGTTAAATACCAAGTTTAAGTAGGGCAATCGGAACACAAATTCTGGTGATGAACTCTTGTACAATGTACTCTCCAATTTGTCTAAATGAGGTAGCAGAACGGTATGTTGGCCACGTCATATGGATACCAGGACACAATGTTATCTTAGATAATTAAAGAGCGGATAAACTGGCCACGCATTATATAACCCAAGAGCTCTCCAACGAATGCTCGACTTTGGGAATCCCACTGAGGACCTGTAGGCTTATAATTGACAATGTAGATATCGATTCAGTCAACCGCAAATGCACGTCTTCGGAAAGGAGCAGAACAGCGTACTGGATGTAGGATGCAGGGCGCACGATAAGGTATGGCTGTCATTATAACTTTTCAGTCAGGATTACGACCTATTACTCACACCGCTCATATTGTGTGTGTTAATTTTATACACGAGTGGAGGAACCTACAGTTTAAAGTCGACTCCGTACGACAGATTTTTTGAGAAACTTTACAGAGCAATTTTATTTTATTCACAGAGTTTTTGCCAGAGATCTGCTGAGAGGAAGTCGTCGAAGAAATATTTTTTTCTTATTTTCGTTTTGATGTCTGACCTGGGGTTTGAACCCGGGCCTTACGTCTAGAAAGTCTAAACACAATATTACTAGACTACGACGGCTTCAACAATATAGCTTTATGGTTTAAGTGAGGTAATTTTCATTTTGATTGTGGTAAACTTACCCCAATCTATGGCATACGACAGTTGATACCGGATGTTTCATTTGGATCTCTCGACACTCAATACATTTGTATGGTGAAGATACGATGTCCTTGAAATAATTTGTAGTAAAGGAGGTCCGTAGGGAATCAACAAACAAGTTACTCGTGTTGGCATAATTTCTCTTTACTTTTTTTTTCTTGAATTCTTTCATTAGAACTCTTCAGTCAGGACGACCTAATTCCTTACACCATCTATGCTGTGTGTGTTGATTTTATTCTAAAGAGGCGATAGTTTTAAGTTTCAAACGACAGATTTTTGAGAAACTTTTGATGGCAATTTTATTTTACAGTTTTTCCAGAAGACTGACGAGAGAAAGTTGGCTAAGAAATGTGTAATGAGACAACACACTACACAATGTCGATTTCGTCTACACGCCCATCTATTGTCAGAAAGCACCGAAGTTAGCTGCAGATATTGTGCGATTGATGGGGTTTTTTAAGAAGATCTTAACAGATCTTACTATAGACAGTGTATCGGAGCTAAATAGCGTTAGGAAATGTGTGCTGAACTTAACGAAAGTTGGGTTGAGGAATGAAAAAAATTCAAAGAAATTTACAACAATTCGAGATCAATTAAGTTTTGTAATAAAGAATCCAAGTGTGTATATAAATTGAATCTTAATTTTCCCTTTAAAAAACCTCTCGCATAAATTTAATATCTGCCGCCTTGTGTGGCAATTTTAAAATATTTTCTAGAATTTTAGAAATTGATTTTTAGCCCAAGAAACTGTCAACTGCAGTTTGCATACTTCATACCACAATTTGGCACTTTTTTATTTTCTGCCTTCAATTTGTGTTACCACTTTATCAAGTCTGTAGAATTTTTTCTTTTTAAAAATCATTTGACAAGTCTTTTGAAGGACACTTGTTAGACTTTTAACGCCTACGGACGAAAGCAATATCTCGTTATCATTTTAATGGCGTGAAAAAAATTAAATATTAAACAGAAATGAAATTAATTCGCATAAAAAAGTTGTATAAAAACTTAATGCAAATAATTTGTAATATCAACCCAATGACCCACACACAGAGAGATACCGTCATTCAATTTGAAAAAATATAATTGAAATGTTGTAAAACGTATATCAAACGATTTATAATTTAAATTACAATTCCATGAAATACGACTGAGTTACGAGTGGAGAGAAAAAAATGAAAAATAAAATAAAATGTAGATTTTTCTCATACACAACACCATTTGAAATAGAATACCTTTGAAGTTGAAATTGAAATTATTTTATACATGGTATGTGGGGTGTTTTATAGAATGAATTAAATCTTTATTTAATTAAATATTTCTATAAAGATCACATAATTGGTCATTGCAACCCTTCAGTCAGGATTACGACCTAGTTTCTCACACCACTTATGTTGTGTGTGTTAATTTTATACATGAGTGGTGGGACCTACAGTTTAAAGTTGACTCACAACGACAGATTTTTGAGAAACTTTTTCATTGCAATTTTATTTACTCTCAGCGTGCTTTGCCAGAAATCTGTTGAGAGGAAGTCACCGAAGAAATATTTTTTGTATTTTATATTGATGTCTGGCCTGGGGCTCAAATCCCTGGCTTTACGTCTAATAAGCCAACACACTACCTACTAGACTACGGCGACTTCTATAAAGATCACGTGAGAATCAACGGTTTTATGTTAAGGCTTGTGATGCAGACTCTTAAGAAGGACGAGAACCGCGGCCCATCACTGTATAGAGCAACGTACAGACTCCAATGGAGGGATCAGTAAGAATAAAAACGACTAAGAATGGAGTCATTTGCAGGATTTGAAGACCCTTAGGAGTAGAACTGATGTACGGAAGCTCTGTGAGAGAATTAGTGTGTAACAACAGGACTTTGTATGTAATAAGACCTTCGTTCACATGAATAAGGCCGCTATTCAATCCGGGCTACGCTGCGTAGAATATTTTTGAAGAATTCTTCAGACATACATAATTAGCCATTACAACCCTTCAGTAAGGTTTACGACCTAGCTTCTCACAGCGCTTATGTTGTGTGTGTTAATTTTATACATGAGAGTTGGGATCTACTGTTTAAAGTCGACTCCGAACGAGAGATTTTTGAGAAACTTTCAGAATTTTTGCCAGCAATCTGCTGAGAGGAAGTAGCCGAAATTATATTTTTTGTATTTCGTTTTGTTGGAGACGTTTAACATGGGGCTTGAACCGAAGAATCACGTCTGATAAGTCAATGCACTGCCTACCAGTCTACGGGGACTTCAGGACAAGTTCTCACTGCTATTTAGACAGTCTTGTGAGCGTGTGAAGAAGTCAAAGCTTTGGGAGGCTTAAAAATAATCAGAGTGTCCTATACGACAGAGGTTTTTAAGGCAAGTAAGGTGGAAAAGTATTATTTGATCATGCCTATGATGTATTGGTGGAAATATAGACAGCAGAGCAACTACCGAGTCAATGGAATATCAGCACAATATGTCTTTAAAATAGGCGATACTTGGGAATGTAAAAATTCTAGAGGGAACAGCTTCCTTATCACCTCCTATAAAATATAATACGTCGTATTGTGTGAGCTACTTAAACCCAAAAATCATAGTGTCCTACCAGCGTTATCACAGATTGATCACATCACATGCGGCTTCCGCTCCGCAGTCTTCTGGCAAAATCTCTGAGAGTAAATAAAATTACTAGGAAAAGTTTCTTAAAATCTGTTCTTTGAAGTCGACTTGAAACTGTTTGTCCCGCGACTCATGTATAAAATTAACACAGACACTATGATTGTGATTCTCCCCTGATTTGGAGAACTTGGTCAGTACAGAGGCTGCGTTCACCTGTGGCGTCACAACGGGCCGCAACTCGTGCTCAAGTGAGCTTTTGACATCGAGGCTACCACTCTAACCTAACCTAACCCAACATAAACCTGAGTGGTATGAAAAGCTGGGTTGTAATCCTGGCTAAAGCGTAGAAGCAATTAATAAAGTAAGTAACCTTGACAGCTCAAGAAGGGACATGTCTCTCAGGGTTAAGCGCGAATTTTATTTTGCTATCAGAACTAAAATTGATATTTGAATGGAGCGTCATGTAAATTGTTTACCACATATGTGTGGAAATTATGAAATACAAGACCAATACTTTAGATGGATATCTACAAAGTTGTCACAATTCCAATGGTAAACAGAAGACATTGATGTTTCACTATAGATTTAGCAATAATGCGAACTGCTGTTGAGGCTTAACAGGGTCATCTTTGATGTCAATCAGAGATCAACAATGAGTATTCAAAGATATGTGTAGAATCGAATCATACTCACATTTTTTGATACTTATACGCATTCATACTTATTTTAATATCACGGAACCTCTACTCATATTCAAAGTTTGAAGTGCTCATCATATTCATACTTAACAACACGTATGATGTTGTTGTTGATTTCGATTCTCCATAACTCAACATATACACGCAGCACAAAATAAGTATGATTCGCATACGAACACTAAAATACCTACTAGAAGGTTGTGTGTTTGATCTGCTCATTTTTTGTAAATGCAAAAACAACTAAGGAATTCGTCGTAGTCTAGTAGGTAGTGTGTTGGCTTATTAGACGTAAAGCCAGGCTTCGAGCCCAAGGCCAGACATCAAGACAAAATACAAAAAATATTTCTGCGGCGACTTCCCCTCAGCACTGTTTTGGCAAAGCACGCTGAAAGTAAATAAAATTGCCATGAAAACTTTCTTAAAAATCTGTCGTTCGGAGTTGACTTTAAACTGTAGGTCCCACCACTCATGTATAAAATTAACACACACAACATAAGCGGTGTGAGAAACTAGGACGTTGTACAATGGGTCAATTCGACCTCCGGGTACTGTACTTGTCTTAATTGACAAATAGACGTCCTCTAACCTAACCTAACCTATACCCTGTTTCTGTAAGACGAATGGTTTCTGACAAACGTCCGTTTTTAAGGAAAACACAAGAAAATTGAATGTATTTTCATACAGAATCAGGTCCTTAGAGTTTATATTGATATGCAAATAGACCAAGAACAATATCTCAACTCTTAACCAAAATACAGCGAACTAAGACTGTAAATTTTGATGAGTAATTCCGAGTCTCTCGAATCATTTATGAGTATTTTTCTATAGTTATGCATCTGAATGAGTACGTACTTATAAATCGAACATATTTCGAATGGTATGAGTTTGATGTCAACGTTGTAAGCATACTCATTGCAACCTGTACTTATAAATCAACAAGTGAGTAGTGAGTACGAATAAATCAGAGTACATAGTTAAATTTCAATATTGTCGACTCACTTATATTCAAAATTTCATGAGTGCTTATGAGTAGCGAAAAAAAGATATATTGCTGATCTCTAGTGTCAATATTATTAACAAGTTGAAGTTGTCAAAGAAAATGGAAATACTTAGGATTGAACGGTACTTCTTACAATTATTTGATAGAAACTTCGTCAACAAACAAGAAATCTTTGACGTCCAATGTCCATAAATATGTTTAAAAATGGCGAAACTTATTTCATAGAAGAAAAAGAAAAAATTAAAAACTCATAAATGTGGTCAAGGTTATTATAACTGACCTATTTAATAAGGTCAAAAAAGCACATAAAAACAAAACAAAAAAGTGTATATGTTTTGCCAATAAGCCCTTTAAGCACGTATTTCATGTGCAATCCATATGAAACTCTCCACAATAGTACGGGCTATTGCTACTGCTAAGGTAAATTAAAAAAAAAAAAAATTATTAAATGTACTGTGCCACACAACCAACACATTGCAGTCTACTACCACAATGTACGCATGTAACGTACGTACATATTTTGGGTAATAAAACTCTAACAAGTGTCGCTGTAATGGCACAAACAAACACTCTGTTACGCGGCGAACGAGTGAGCCCCATAGATTTTAATTTATGTTCGATGCGAATATAAATTCGTATTCAAATTTAAAGTTACAATTTCGATTACAATATGATTTACAAATTACCTTGAGAAACCAACAACAATTTCTACCAAAAAACATAATCGTATGCGTATAAATGATAGACGAGGCTGAAATGCAGTCACATTACCATGGCAGAGTATGGTGTTAAACACACGATGCATTTAATTTACTGACTGACTGACTAGATTTGGACTGGACTGGGGCATGCGACATGTAGCAGTAATAACAACGACAACAAAAAACAAAATTGCAAATATTGTGTGACGACTTACTAATTACATAATAATTTGGTCAATTAAATTTATGTGCTAATGAGCCAGTGATTACGTATCGAGACTTCGCTTAGCTGTTGGTCAGTTCCTCTATATGTTGGTTGGTTGGTATAAGGCATACGCTGCTGCTGTTATTAAAATTGAAATTTAATGTGAATTTTTTTTTGTTTGTTTTTCGTTTGGTTGGCGCTCAATTCATTCATTCCGTCAAACAGTGTTGATCACTTAGTGTTGCCTAGGCTACACCTCTGCCATTAGGCGTGCATAGAATCTCAAATCAATTGCTTTTGAAAAAGTACTGAAGCTCTTAAACAAATTGAAATATTTGATTGAAATTCAATTTTAATTTTTTCTGCCACAATTATTTCTTTGGTTTTCTTTTTTCTTTTTAAATATTTTTCTTACAAAAATTGTCATTAGAATGCCAATGGTGTTGTGGCCAGTTTATGGATTTGAAATGCTGGCATAGAGTGGCATTTTTTTTTCTTTTCTAGCCCACGCATATTACTTTTGTTTAAGCCATAGACAGACAGACATTTAAACAAACTGGACTCTGTTTAAAATATTTGTAAATTACTTGTACAGTACATTTCAGTTGTTGTTTATTGTCGTGACAAATAACTTTTTTTTTGCTGTACATATTTCTGTTTGTTTGTTTTGCAAAATTAATTAAAATAACAGCAAATGCAGCAATAAATACATACGTACATATGTACATAAATATGTACATTAACTAACTGAAGAAAAAAAACCTTTTTTATTGATTTCGTTTTTGTTTTTGTAAATTATGTCAACGGATTTTTAAAACAATTTTTTTTTAAATTTTTTTTTATAAAAATATGTGCGTGTGTTACGTTTTTGTGTGATTTGAAATGCCAAATTTATGATTATTGACCATATTTGGCATGGGGCTATACAGAAATTTTGAAAATTAGAAAAACCAAACAAATTAAGATGTTCGATTTATAGCGAAACTATTGTAATTGTCGTATGGTATACTGGGCAATGAAAGTTATGATACAAAAGTTTGTTTTTTAACAACTGCATGTCAATATCAATCAATAGCCAGCCATGATTTTTATATGGAGTGATGAGAAAAATAATGGATTATACATACATAACATACATACATACATAATTGTTCATTACAACCCTTCAGTCAGGATTACAACCGAGTTTCTCACACCACTTATGTTGTGTGTGTTAATTTTATCCGTGAGTGGCGGGACCTACAGTTTAAAGTCGACTGCGAACGTTAGATTTTATGAGAAACTCTTCATGACCATTTTATTTCATTTACTCTCAGAGTTTTTGCCAGAAATCTACTAAGGGGAAGTCGCCGAAGAAATACTTTTTG
Organism: Sarcophaga subvicina; assembly: GCA_936449025.2. Classification (NCBI taxonomy): domain Eukaryota; kingdom Metazoa; phylum Arthropoda; class Insecta; order Diptera; family Sarcophagidae; genus Sarcophaga; species Sarcophaga subvicina. The sequence goes on along the minus strand of OW388083.2, from coordinate 105,992,131 downwards.
TATTTTGTCTTGATGTCTGGCCTGGGGCTCGAACCCTGGCTTTACGTCTACTTCAAGTTCATAGAAACTGTTTAGAAGTCGCTATTCGATGGGATTCGATGGGATGGCTGCTCGAAGAAAGCTTCCAAGAAGCAGACTAAAGAGGTCATATTGTACGAGTTTGATGTTTAGTTTATATCACCCCCGCCAAACCGCTCACACCGAATATCCAAAGTGGCATCATCTGTATGACACGTAGCGCCATCCTGTTGAAAACACATGTCACTGCTGTCCAAAAAGAAGTGGTTAAACAAGTGGTGGCCAAAAGAAGTGGTTAATCACGGACCCAAAGTGCCTTTGGTTGACAGTGTTGGCCTTGAAAATATCGTTCTCAAAGAAATATGGACCGATAAAGCCGCCAATCAAAAATCAACAACGAACGATGATTTTTTCGAGATGCAATGGATTCTTTTGGATCTCATGTGGATTGGAATCGTTTTATATTCGACAATTTTGTTTATACACGTATCCATTCATACAGAAAGTGGCTTCATCGCTGAAAATTATTTTTCGATGAAAATTAGGTTCAGTTGCCAACTGCCCCAGAGCTCATTCAGCGAAAACACGTCGCCACTACTTGTGGCTTAACTATTCATAAATATTTGTAGAGGTTTGTTAAGGATTTGTTTATTTTATGGGGTTACCGAAACAGTTTCTTTTTTCATCGAAAGCTGCTGTGTTTCTTCCACTAGGGACTCCCAAACTTTGACAGCTGATAAGGGCTATCTTGTTAAAGCTACGACTGTGAAGTGAGTTGTCATTGATGCAGTCTGTTTTACCAAATTACTATAAACGATTCATAAAGGCCTATGCTATCTTAATAGTCTCTGTAGAGTTGGCAACTACCTCTAGTCGTCATCGAAAAATCATCTTCAGTGAAGAGGAAAATTTCAGGATGAATGGATACTTGAATGAATATGGTCCAGAGCACTATGGGCTGGCACTAGAGGTCAATGTTTACCAACTTCACAAGCAAGAAAAGTCGCCGTAGTCTAGTAGGTAGTGTGTTGACCAGAAATCATCAATGAATTGTTTTTTCGCTACTCATAAGTACTCATGAAATTTTGAATATAAGTGGGTCAACAATATTGAAATTAAACTATGTACTCTGATTCATTCATACTCACTACAACATTGATTTATAAGTACAGGTTGCAATGAGTATGAGTCCAACGTTGACATCAAACTCATACCATTCGAAATATGTTTGATTTATATGTGCATACTCATTTGGATTCATAACCTTAGAAAAATTAAAACTTATAATACTTAGAAATGAATCGAGTGATTCGTCGAATCATTCATACAAAAAAACAAAAAGGAGACATAAGCAAAAAGACAGAGCAAATACACAAGCATTTAGTGAGTATTTTAGTGTTCGTATGCGAATCATACTTATTTTATGCTTCATGTATATGTTGACTCATGCAAAGTCGAAATCAACAACATCATACGTGTGTTGTTAAGTATGAGTATGATGAGTACTTCAAACTTTGAATATGAGTAGAGGTTCCATGATACTAAAATAAGTATGAATGCGTTTAAGTATAAGAAATTGTGAGTGTGATTCGATTCTACTCATCTTTTTGAATACTCATTGCTGATCTCTTGTGTTGACTTATTTGTCCTAAGACCGCGGTTCAAATCCCCAGATCGGCGACTTCCTCTCAGCAGATTTTTGAAATAAACTCTGAGAGTAAATGAAATAAAATTGCAATGAACAGTTTCTTAAAAATCTGTCGTTCGGAATCGACTTTAAACTGTAGGTCCCGCCACTCATGTATAAAATTAACACACACAACACAAGTGGTGTGAGAAACAAGGTTGTAATCCTGACTGCAGGCTTGTAATGACCGATTATGTATGTATGTATGAATCGTGTTGAAGCTACATCTGTCAAATGTGTTGTCATCTATTCAGTATGTTTTGCCGAATCACTGTGTACAACTAAATACAACAACGTGTGTTAGTTGAATGATCTCTGCAGCAGTTGTCAACTGAGCCTAATTTTCATCGAAAAATCATTTTCAGCGATGAAGCTACTTTCTATATGAATTGGTGCGTGTATAAACAAAATTGTCGATTATAAGACGATACCAAGCCACATAAGACCCAAAAGTCTCCAATGCATCTCGAAAAAATCATCGTTTGTAGTTGATTTTTGGTTGGCGGCTTTATTGGTCCATATTTCTTTGAGAACGATGTTTTCAAGGCCATCACTGTCAACCACTTCTTTTGACCACCACTTGTTTAACCACTTCTTTTTGGACAGCAGTGACATGTGTTTTCAATATAATGGCGCTACGTGTCATACAGATGATGTCACTTTGGATATTCGGTGTGAGCGGTTTGACGTGGGTGATATAAACTAGACATTAAACTCGTACAATATGACCTCTTTAGTCTGCTTCTTGGGGCTTTCTTCGAGCTGCCATCCCATCGAATCCCATCGAATCCCATCGAACAGCGACTTCCAAACAGTTCCTAAGTAAAATTTTTGTAAGACTTTCTTCATTCAAAATCGAGTCATGAAACTGAGACACGCATTTGTTCGTTTAAAACACGTTGTGAGCTTGTGAAGCCTTTCACTCAGAGTATAACTTAAGGTATTCGATATGTACAGAAAATCAGTCATAGTTAGTTAGGTAGACTGAAGAGGTAGGTTTGATACCAGAAGCTTACTTGAGCACACATAGTGGCCCGTTGTGATCGTTCAGTCATACGCAATGAACAAATTTTCATCCTGGTTTTTAAATTTACAAAATTAAGGGACTTGTATCCTTCTCCAAATTGTCCATACAAAATCGTTTTGATCCCTGACGCCCACAGAGAATATCATCAAATACCAACACCATATAAAGGTCAGGCCGTGAGAAATCTCTTGAGAAACCTTCTCATACATCATCATTTATCCTGAGGCACTAACAAATAACGAAGTTTCAAAGAGGGCCTTGCATCTAGATGACAATAAATAAATACCCTGCCATCGGAGGACATGCTAGAGTAGACTAATCAACTGCTTAACTGAAAAAAAAAACTCAACTAATGACGTTTCGTTTTCATTACTCAAGTTTTTTCAAAAGGAATAGAAAAAAAGCGACGTATTACTCTTGTTCTCTTTGTGGCATTACGAGTATGGTTAATGATTCCAATTTAATTAATTCCAATTAATTAATACTAATTAAATTACACCACACACCTGGTACCCATTTTTTTCATTTAAAACACAATTATTTTTGGTAAGAAAAACTTATCTTGGAAATCAATCTTAATTTCAATTTGATGACTACAAACAACGTGGCAACATTAATCATCAGTTCCAGTCGATGTTCAGATGAGAAAAACAAAACTGAAATCATTTAACAAAATTCGCAAATCTTTAAGGTACGAAAATTACGTTTTAAAAAGCTTCCGTTACGTTTACAGATTTAATCGCGGGAACAAATGCAGGAACATCTGTTTAAACTTTAAAGCATCCACTTGCTACCATAATGTGGCATAGTTTTTGTATTTTTTCCTCACAGGTACTTGTATTAAGGTGGATTTGCAGTAGGAAAATGTTTATAATTCACTAGGATTTCTGATTAACTTGATGATGAACTTTAAATAAAATTTTGATTTAGTTTTTTATGAAATTCTTTTGCAATAAAAAGAATTTTACAGGGATGGCCAGTAATAAGAGCAGGGGGATAGAAGATGTCTTTTATTCCATTGGAGGGGCAATTTTATAGGGATGGGCAATAATAAGAGCAGGGGAATAGGAGTTGTCTTTTATTCTATTGGAGGGATGCTTCTTTTTAAATGAAATTCAAATAAAATTTTGGTAAACAATGCAGAATTTTAGCCATCTTCTCCTAAAACCAAAATTTTTAGGTTTTCAAGTACGTTACTACCCTGATACTTACATTTCAGATCAATCCATAAATACAGTAATCCTTCGATTTACGTCGCCTCGATTAACGTTGTTTCGATTTCCAACTTCAATTTGCGCCGTCATTCGATTTACGTCACCTTTTTGAAACCAACTGCAACGTAAATCGAGGGATTACTGTACATAAATAATTGATCATTACAACCTATGGTTGGATACGTATGGATTCGGAACTTATTCTCTGTATCCATACAAGAAAAACTTTAAATCTTCACCTCTGAATCGATATCGAATTGCAACAAAATCTGTACAATTTTAAAACAAACAGTGGCACTTACAATAGCATCAAGCGAAGAACATTTTGATGAAATAGCACTTCACATATAACATAGTCAAGGTTACAACCTAGCTTCTCAGAGCACATATGTTACGTGTGTTAATTTCATACATGAGTGGCGGGACCTACAGTTTAGTGTAGTAGTAGTAGTAGTATAACTACAGATTTTTTGCGAAACATTTTCATGGCAATTTTATTTGGCTCTCAGAATTTTTACCAGAAATCTGCTGAGGGGAAGTCGCCGAAGAAATACTTCTTCGTATTTCGTTATGATATCTGACCTGGGGTTTGAACCGTGGCCTTATGTCTAATAAGCCAACACACTACTTACAAGACTGCGGCGACTTCAATGCTTTATTACTGGGTTGAATTTCATTTTTAGTTCAAGTATACTCTTGTAATTTCCTTAGACCAACAGCACACCATAACACAGACTTTCTGAGTAATCGCTGTTATTCTAAGATTACCACGCTTTAGATGGACAGATTTGACGACGACTTCATATCAATACAGGGGAGTTCAAATTTACCGGATAAGTGAGCTTTCTTTCCCTGTCCTGTTAAGTTACATGGTAAGGGCACTTACGTATCGATACGTTAAGTCTGCCTTACGACGTACGGAAGCGGACACAAGACGCCACCGAACTTACCACATACTGGTCAACGACAGACAGTTGTCAGAGCTTCGCTAAAGCTAACGAAATCCAATTTCTGTATTATCTGTAGTAGCCTGAGATCATCTGCAGCAGGATTATCATGCCGTTTCTTACCTCAGATATTCACTCAAGAAAAGATTTAACTCTGGGCGAATACATAAATAGCCCCCATTGCGTCCATTGTGTATTGAACTCGTCATAGTTTGTTTAATTCAAGTCGCCATAGTCTAGTAGGTAGTGTGTTGGCTTACTAGACGTGAGGCCTCGGCTCAAACCCCAGATCAGACATCAAAACGATTTTCTCTCAGCAGATTTCTGGCAAAAACTCTGACAGTTGTTCGGAATCGACCGTAATATTCCGCCGCTCATGTATAAAATTACCATACACAATATCAGTGGTGAGATGTATGTATTTATGGATAGGTTAGGTCCGAGTGGTAGCTCTGATTTCACAAAGCTCACTTGAGCACGCATAGCGGCCCGTTGTGATGCCGCGGGTGAACGCAGTCCCTGTATTCACCAAATTCCACCAAAATCAGGGAAGAGGAAGGAGTTGGTCAGCGCAAGGGCTGCACATGTATTTATGGATAGTTTGTTTAATAATAATATAAGGCTCCACAGCAATTAGCCTAAACATGTCTGTAAACTCCACCCTGTGCTCTTCGGGGATGCTTTTCCTAATCATCTCGCTTTAGTCTAGGAAGCTGTGGGTTGACCTACAAGGCGTAAGGACCAAGTTCATGCCTTAACTGTGACATATTAAGATTAGAAATCTCAGCTTATTATAAATGAAGGCGGCTGACATTAACTGCAAATCATAGCTTTCTAGTTTACAGCTGTGGTGGCACCACCTCATAATGTTTGCCCATTACAGTCAATAATCCAGCATTGCTCATCATATTGCCCGCCGTTCCATTATAATTTCCTTCCACATAATAAAGTCGATAATAACGATTGTTGGTCATGCATTTTACAATATAATCATCGATGTTTGCGATGTATGCGATGTATGAATGGATGTATGAATGGAATGAAGTGAAAAAAAAGAGAGTGAAACAAAGAAACTAAAAACAGATTACAAGAAAAAAAAAGTGCAAAAATATTATGTTTTTACACATACGGAGGTATTCATAGATAAAAGTGTGAAGGTGATCATGGCATAAATTGAAGTTCGATTCGAAAAGTAAAAAAAATGAAAGAAAACTGTTGGGGAGAAAAACACAAAAATCTCATAAAGTGGTGGCAATATTACGAGTGGCTTATGCATAGGGTGCAAAGAAAGATGATGTATCAGGAATTTAACAGGAACAATGGATCGGACATTGGTCTCTTATTTTACGCTTGAACTGCATTTGAAAAATTATGCTTAAAGAAGACTTAAGTAGTTCTTGCTGTTTTATATTCCGGAGCAAGGGGCATAATCTTCTTTTGTTGGTTGCCTTCGAAAAGCCTAACGTGTTGCAGGGTTTATATATTCAAAACGAGGTCATATTAGTTGTTAAATAAATTGAGGCTAAATCAAGACAAAATCCAATAAATCAAAAAGTTTTGGGCGTTAAGGTGCCTAATAAAGCCTTATTTGGCTCCCGAGATTAATTTTCCATTTCCAAACTTGAAAACATCACTCATTGGCAAATGTTCGATAACATTATTGACTTGATATTAGGTGTCGTTTATTGCTACTGGACTTATCTGTAACCACTATTGGGCTGTGATAGGTCGACGTAGTCTAGTACGTAGTGTGTTGGCTTATTAGACCTGGGGCCATGATTCAAACCCCAGATCAGCCACCTCCAACAAAGCGAAATATGAAAAAACATTTTCTGGCGACTTCCTCTCAGCAGATTTGTGACAAAAACTCTGAGAGTAAATAAAATTGCCATGAAAAAGTATCTCAAAAAATCTGTCGCTCCCCGCCACTCATGTATAAAATTAACGCACACAACATAAGTGGTGTGAGAAACTAGGTCGTAATCCTGACTAAAGGGTTGTAATAACGAATTACGTAGGTGCTATTGGGCTGTGCACCCAAGAATGTCGGATGCACACACAGGGCCCATTGTGAAACCACAGTTTTTCTATTATCCTCTAGTCCTGGAAGCACTAAAGAAGCCTGTCAGGCTGCCAATGTTAATGCTTGACTGTTCCTCTAGATCATCCATGTATTATGCACCGAGATGCCTTTTTCTACTTTAACATAGTGACGGGCCTATCCCCATTAGGTAAATAACGTCTCTGCAGTTTCTACAGACATCGTGGCCGAGATCAATGCGCCTTGCATGTGTGTCCATAAAGCTATGTCTGTTCAGGACTCCGACGGTTATACTGAGCATGCTTCGGTGGTATAGTAGATAGTGTGTTGGCTTTTTAGACGTGAGGTCACGATTCAATCCCCAGGTCTGACATCTCCACCAACACGAAATATGAAAATTTTCTCAAAAAATCTCCCATTCGGATTAGACTTTAAACTGTAGGTCCCGCCACTCATGTATAAAATTAAGACACACAGCATAAGTGGTGTGAGTAATAGGCCGTAATCCTGACTGAAGGATTGTAATGACAGCCAGTACGCTGTTCTGCTCCAGTACGCTGTTCTGCTCCTTTCCAAAGTCGTGCATTTGCGGTTGACTGAATCGATATCTGCATTGTCAATTATAAATCTACAGGTCCCCAGTGGTATTCGCAAAGTCGAGCATTCGTTGGAGAACTCTTGGGTTATGTAATGCGTTGCCAGTTTATCGGCTCTTTAGTTATCTAGGATTGTGTCCATATTACTCCATATTACTTGTACAAATCCGATAGTACATTGTACAAGAGTTCATCACCAGAATTTGTGTTCCGATTGCCCTACTTAAACTTGGTATTTTCTTTTCATTTTACTGGAAGACACAACTATGTTAGGGGCATGACTAACCACAGGACCTTCTCTCCTTAAATCACGTGGTAGACTTGATATTACATCAAATGACTTCTGAAGGAGATGTGCTTCCAATTAGTAGGAAGAGAAAATCTTTCACTTTATTTGACCGTACCCAGTTACCGGTCATGAAGAGATTGGTCATTACAAGTCTTTACTCGGGACTACGACCTAGTTTCCCACGCCACTCATCTTGTATGTGTTAATTTTATACATGAATGGCAGGACCCTCAGTTTAAATCGATTTCGAACGATTTTTGAGAAACTTTTCATGACAATTCTATTTACTCCCAGAATTTTTGCCAGAAATCTGCTGAGAGGAAGTCGCCGAAAAAATATTTCTGTCGTATATCGTTTAGTTGGAGATATCTGACCTGGTGTTAGAACCGAAGCTTCATGTCTAATAAGCCAACACACTACCTACTAGACTACAGCGACTACCGGGATCGATGACGGCATTTTCAACTATAAGCCTACAGGTCTCCAGAGGGATTCCCTAAGTCAAGAATTCGTTCGAGAGCTTATTGGTTATGCCACGTGTGGCTAGTTTATCGGCTCTGTAGTTACCTAGAATATCATTGTATCCCGGTACAACTCCAGCAGTTGTACATCGTGCTAAAGTTCATCACTTTGGAAGTCAGTGCCCTGATAGTCGTCTGACTATTGGGAATTATGACAATATACCGTTTGGGGATATCTGCGTCTCTACCAGATTTCAGCTTGTATTGTCATCTTAATATGGAATAGGAATTGGTGCAAAAGCATTGAGACTATAGGGAGTTTCAGGGTATTGTATTGCAGATCGTATTATACTCTGAAATCCATATCCTTTATTATAAAAAGTTTTATTTGTCTTGTGCAGGATACCACCTCTCCTATATAATCTCAAATCAAATCCATTTTAACACCTTCTTTGGAAATACTCTGCATAATAATGAATGACTTCGTTCAAAGTAACACTGAAATGATGGACTGACTAGAAGGTTTTTTTCATTTTAATTTTGTTTTTGTTTTTGTTTTCATTACAGACCAAATGCGAGGTGCAATATGCGGAAGCTGGAAAAATGGCTTTTTTCTTCAAAATGATGCATTTCGGTTTAGTTTTCTTATAGTTTTGTGCCACTGCATCAGTTGTAGAGGTAGTGTAGGCCAACAGGGAGGCCGTCAGCAAAAGTGCAAAAGTTACTGATGAGATTTTTCTTTTCCTTTTTCTTTTCCTTTTTCACGTTTTTTTTTCGTTGTGATTTTGTTACAGGTAATGCACCGAATTTCAGATGACCGGACCATATACATAAGAGAAGCTTATCAAGCATATCAAGCAAGCCAAGGCAGGCAGATATGAGTTAATGCTGGCAGGCAACTTAGGAAAAATAAAACACCAACAACAACAATAACAATAATGGAACAAAGTAAAATTATTATAAAGTTGCGTTCGTAGAGCAAAAGCAAGCAGCAATCGGCGGCAATGTAATGCGTGCGACGTTATTGCGGGCAAGTGCTCTAGGATTATACAGAAGCTGTAAAAAAATGTTCACATTTCACAACTATTTACAGCCCAACTGGCCAGAGAAATAAGCAAAAAAGAAAGAAAGAAGGAAAAAACGCAATCTCAACTCGGGTGATATGATGAACCTCACACTTCTTAGCCAGCTAATGGAGTAACACCTGCGCGCCGCTACGAACTATTTGTGGGGAGCGCATACATAAGAGCGTATGTATTACGCACCATTAATGCGTAATATATGCACTGCAAGGCAATCATCATGCATATGTGCGCATAGCTAGCACCTACCCAACAATATTGGCACAATAAATAAAAATTCATTCGTCTTAATCGTGACTTATGAATTCTGGATTTGTACAATGGAGGGAGGGGGGACTATCACCGCTCTTTTTTCTGTTTCTTTTGTTCTTCACATCGCCTGGCTATTGTAAACTTACAGCAGCTGGGTGTTTATTATTGTTGTTGTAATAATAAATAAAGTGCTATAAAATCAATAATTACGCCGAGTTCGTTGTTAGGGAGCGGGAGCAAAGCAGAGATAATAGCGAGAGATTATGTGTGGCAATATTATTGTAGGAAAAATTATTGCTGCCGCAAAATGTTGGCCCGGCGACTACCGAATAATGATGATGTTAATGATGATGAAGTTTTGTTTTCGCTTTAATCATGAGATGAGCTGCTGTTAAATTAGTCTGTTGTTTATAAATAAAGAAAGAAAAAATTGTAAATTATTTTGCGCCAAAACCCAGTGATGATATACAAGGTGAGCTAAAAACATGAATGCTTTTTATGATGTCATAAGGGTAAAACTAAAAAAAAGAAACATAGGGCAGGTATTTATTAGGGTGGTACACATAACTGAGAGTCATGCTTATGAAAGCTAAAGTTTCGATTATTGGAGCCACAGGCTCATTAAATTGTTTGCTGTGGTAAAATCCTATTGATTTGTATTATGATTGTGTATTGTTCAACACGTGGTGGAGCCATACGTGCGGGATCGCCCACACCAACATCGCGTGCTACATGTCTGCCAGATTCTAAAATTAATGCATCTTTGAAAATTTCCTCGGCTTTGTGATTTGATATCATTACAGACAAATTAGCAATATGTTGGCTCTTCTCGGGTACATCTTCACGTAGATGAATAGGTACATAAAGTTCCTCCAAAGCACCCAATACCGTACACAATTCAGCATTAGCGAATTTTTTACATTCGGGTACAAAAAGTGGAGGAGCCTTGAAACCAGCCTTCATAGCTCTTTGCAAAGATTTGGCGGCAGCCTGTTGATAACATCTAACATCGTGATAATCACTTAATTCGGGCACCGATGAATAAACAACTGGCAGATTCAATTTTTGCGATTTAAAGCATGAGATTGAACGGAATTCATTGAATTGTTCAATCAATTCGCTGGGTATTTGACAATCAATAACACAAAGAACATCACAGCCAGACTTTTGTATCATTTTTGCCAGTTGGACTGTACATGGTACTAATTTATCAAGTCCCATGTTTGTGGCTTTCGTGGAGATGACAATAGATGTAGAATTTTTAACTCAACAAACAGCTGATGAGATAATTAAGACGGCGACTTAACCTAATACCAATCGCTTTGGAGTCTTGATGAAAATCACTGATCAGCAATGAGTATTTAAAAAGATGAGTAGAATCGAATTTTACTCATAATTTCTGATACTTATACGCATTCATACTTACTTTAATATCACGGAACATCTACTCATATTCAAAGTTCGAAGTACTCATCATTCATACTTAACAACACGTATGATGTTGGTATGATTTCGACACATAACCCAACATATACACGAAGCACAAAATAAGTATGATTCGAATGCGAACACTAAAATTCTCACTAAAAGGTTGAGTGCTTGCTCTGCTTGCTGCTCTGCTTTTTTGGCTTATGTGTCTTTTTTCTTTATTTGCAAATACAACAACAACTAAGACTATAAATTTTGAGTCCCTCGAATCATTTATAATTATTTTTCTAAAGTTATGAATCTGAATGAGTGTGGCTTATGAATCAAACATATTTCGAATGGTATGCGTTTGATGCCAACGTTGTACTCATACTCATTACAACCTGTACGGATAAATCAATGCTTTAGTGAGTACGAATGAGAGTTCATAGTTAAATTTCAATATTGTTGACTCATTTATGTTCAAAATTTCATGAGGGCTTATGAGTAGCGAAAAAACGATTCATTGCTGATCTCTGATTCACATTTAATGGCAACCGTTTTACGTAAGAAAATTAATTATAAACTGAATTCTTATTCACTTTACATAAACTGGCGTCTATGTTTCTAGGGAATATTTTAAAATTAGCTTTAAAGCTACTGTTTTGAAAAATTTAAGAAAAAAACTTAACCTGATACCATTAATACATCGAAGATTTTAATCCAGACTGTAAGTTTTATTTCCTGTACGATATTTATGGATTTAATGGAATGGGAATGTAATCTAATCACCCATTTGAGAAAGTCCATGTACATATATCTACAAAGCACCACTAAGGCTTAAGGAAAGTGCAGATTTCTAAAGCCATTTGTATCGTACTGTATGAGTTACTCACCACCTATGTACCACCTTAATGCTTTTACAATTTCCCATTAAAAATTAATATTTCATCAAAAATACAATACATCTTTACACTTGTCCATGAATACCAGATGGACACAATTTGTTCTACTAGAGTGTATTCAGGCAGCCTTATAAGATTGTTAATAAAAAAATTAAACAAAAGAAAAAAATTTTTTTTAATGATCCGCGGTACATAGGGAATTATCAGTTGAGATTGATTATTTCATTATTAAATAAAGTGCAGCTGCGCTTTGAAGTTTAAAACAGCAAATGGGCCCAAATGAACACAATGATTTTCACACATTTTTCCATCGACTTGTAACAACTTTATCATTTGTTTGGTTGTAAGTATCGTAAACCAATCAAAAGGAATTTTTTTTTATATTTTTTAATTTTATAAATTGAATTTCGCAGTAAATTTAGCGAAATTGTTAAACGAAATTCCGAAGATAATTTCAGAGAATTTACAAAATTCTTTTATACAAGAAAAAGAAACAAAAGGGTGCGCTTTTGGTTAGAATCAGGCCAATATTTTATTTACATCCGGTATGAATGCTACACATGGAAAATTGTTTCTAATGTATTTGCGTCTTTACATGCGTATTTCTTCCAGAAACTTTCGACAACCTGGTACAGATATTTTTATTCTAACATTTTCGACAAGGCAGTCTCTTATGCAAACTTCCAAGAAACACGTTGCCGCTACTCTATAATCGCTTTTCTTTCTTATGCTTGATGTAGCTCTTAAGACAACACACTTACAAGTCATAGATATCGGATTGATAAGATCAGTATGCTTGCGATGGGCGCATCAGCGTGCATATCTTACTATACACTTAAATGGTTTTCAAATTCTAATGCTATGCATATGTACATATCTGGATACTTTTCTTGAGTGTACATAAGCCAATATCGTGTATCCTTCAATCCATAATACTTTTACTCAGACTGAAATCTGTACTACCACAGGATAGAAAAACTACATTATGTTGTTTTTTTCTTTCATTTAAAACCAGAGGACTGCATCTACACCATCTTACAACATTTTCACTCGGTATTAGCTTAACCTTTTCCGCGCTAATCAGGTGAGTGATCTGTTGTAGCAGGTACTAGGATGATAAAGTTGCCACTCGCCGTTGACTAGAAAAATTTTAAGTGTTTTTATTTGGTGTAGTTAAGAGGACCTTCCAGAAACGGTCGGTAGCCAAGCGCATCTTGGTTAGAGGTTATACGACTCTTTTGTAAATATTTTCACTTGTTTCAGTTTTTGTGATATTGCTTGCTTGGGCTATTTGATACTGTATTAGCAGAAAATAATCGTGTAATTAAACGAAGACATCAGTTTATTAAACTCTTCTATTCTCGTTAATTTTTTCTATCACGAGCCGTATTTTGCAGACATAAAGGTGTTTTTTATAGAGGTATAGAACTTTAAGTTGCAATAAAACAACGATGGATTATTCGATTGACATGAATTTTATTTATCCGAAAGATAATCTTGTGGCATTACATTTTAAATATGATTTCTGGCATATGACCGCCACGGCTGGCGCGGATGTAGTCCAATCTGGACGTCCAATTTTCGATGACTTTTTCCAACATTTGTGGCCGTATATCGGCAATAATACGGCGAATGTTGTCTTCCAAATGGTCAAGCGTTTGTGGCTTTACCGCATAGACCAATGACTTTACATGGCCCCACAGAAAGTAGTCTAGCGGTGTTAAATCACAAGATCTTGGAGGCCAATTCACAGGTCCAAAACGTGAAATTAGGCGGTCACCAAACGTGTCTTTCAATAAATCTATTGTGGCACGAGCTGTGTGACATGTTGCGCCGTCTTGTTGAAACCACATCTCCTGGACATCATGGTTATTCAATTCAGGAATGAAAAAGTTAGTAATCATGGCTCTATACCGATCACCATAGACTGTAACGTTCTGGCCACCATCGTTTTTGAAAAAGTACGGACCAATGATTCCACCAGCCCATAAAGCACACCAAACAGTCAGTTTTTCTGGATGTAACGATGTTTCCACATACACTTGAGGATTACCTTCACTCCAAATGCGGCAGTTTTGTTTGTTGACGTAGCCATTCAAGCAGAAGTACGCTTCATCGCTAAACAAAATTCATTTATGAAAATCGGGAACAACGGTAATCTCGTTTTGGGCCCATTCGACGAATCTACGCCTTACTTGATGATCGTTTGGCTTCAAATCTTGCACGAGTTGGATTTTGTAAGCACGCAAACCAAGATCCTTCCGCAAAATCTTCCATAAAGTGGATGGACACAGATCCAATTCCTGTGCTCGATGGCGGATGGACTCATTCGGGTCTTCCTCAATGCTACGCTCTACAGCAGCAATAGCTTCTTCTGTACGCACCGTACAGCGTCTCTGGGGATGCGAGTTATCAATAAGAGTAAACGTGGTGCGAAAACGTTCCATGGTTAATCGAATTAGCTGCTCTGATGGACGATATTGTCGACGATAAAATGGACGTAGTGCGCGATACGTTTTCCGCACAGAACCATTATTTTCGAAATAAAATTGCACTATTTGCAAGCGTTGTTCAGGCGTGAGTCTATTCATGATGAATTGCCAAACCAAACTGAGAATAAATCACTTGACATCTGTTAAATCGGTCGCCATCTTGAAAAGTAATGCCAACTTAAAGTTCTATACCTCTGTAAAAAACACCCTTTATAACACTGACGGCAAACAAACTGTCGCAGATGAGGATATAAGTGTCTTAATTTTTAAAATATGGAAAACTATACCTACGTCAAGTTTTGAACGAGGGTTGCTTGGGTTTAATTTCACTACAGTAGCACAATCCATATAGTGATCAAAACCAAAGTCGGAACATACTCTATTAGAGAACTGTCGTAATGGTTCAGCATATAGGAATACGTCCTGCTTTCTGGTTATAAAATGGTCGATGGTGAAGAGATGTCTGTCTCTGGCTCAACGCATATTCACCTCATTTTCGCAATAGTTTAATGGAACTATTTTACTATTTACATAAAATCAATTACTAAATTTATTAATTTAAGGAAACCGTGCTTTATGACT
This sequence comes from Sarcophaga subvicina, assembly GCA_936449025.2. Taxonomy (NCBI): domain Eukaryota; kingdom Metazoa; phylum Arthropoda; class Insecta; order Diptera; family Sarcophagidae; genus Sarcophaga; species Sarcophaga subvicina. Next base: position 105,977,131 of record OW388083.2, on the reverse strand, counting down.
GCCTAGTTGACTGGCTGTGAGGCATCATCTAGGAACAGTGAATTCCGATTTCCAGAAAGCAAGCTTTCCTTCCTGTACTTTACAGAGATCTCTGCGAAATAATGAAAAACAAGAAACTTAACAACCATGAATACTCATCCGAAGGAATGAGTCTAACTACAGTTAGGCATTTTTTTTAATTATTTGTAAGTGACTTATATCGACAGCTAATTTCTCCAAAAATTTTGTCGAGAATAGAAAATTCTTTACGATCCATTTTGATATCAAAAATTTTCAATTTCTATAGGATATAACCGTTTATTTTAAAACTCTATTGCATGCCAGCGAGCAGATATAAGCAATGAAATGTTTTTTCGCTACTCATAAGTACTCATGAAATTTTGAATATAAGTGAGTCAACAATATTGAAATTTAACTATGTACTCTGATTCATGCATACTCACTACAACGTTGATTTATGAGTACAGGTTGCAATGAGTATGCGTACAACGTTGACATCAAACTCATACCATTTGAAATATGCTTGATTCATAAGCCTACACTCATTCAGATTCATAACTTTAGGAAAATACTTAAATACTTAGAAATGAATCGAGTGACAAATATTGACGACTAAGAATCCTAAGGCCCATGGTGCGATTCGAGAAATCATAACGAGAATTTTGGCTACTAGTTGACCTCTCTAGATGGCTATCAACGTCATCAGACTACAGCTATATCGTGGCATTACATAATTTACCAAATATTTTAAAAGAATATGCCTTCAAAACAGAGATCAGCAATGAATAGTTTTATTGCTACTCATAAGCACACATGAAATTTTGAATATAAGTAAGTCAACAATATTGAAATTTAACTATGTACTCTAATTCATTCATACTCACTACAACGTTGATTTATAAGTACAGGTTGCAATGAGTATGCGTACAACGTTGACCTTAAACTCATACGATTCGAAATGTGTTTGATTCATAAGTCTACTCATTCAGATTCATAACTTTAGCAAAATACTTATAATAGTTATAAATGAGTAACTCGAGTGACTCGAATTATTCATCAAAATTCACAGTCTTAGTTGTTGTTGCCATTACAAAAAAAGAAAGAGGACACATAAGCTAAAAAGACAGATGAGCGAGCAAAGTAACACACAACCTTTTAGTGAGCATTTTAGCGTTCGTACGTGAATCATACTTATTTTGTGTATTTCGTGTATATGTTGAGTTATGGAGAGTCGAAATCGATAACAACTACATACGTGTTATTAAGTGTGAATATGATGGAAGACTTCAAGCTTTGAATATGAGTAGAGGTTCCATGATATGTATCAGAAATTATGAGTATGATTCGATTCTACTCATCTTTTTGAATACTCATTGCTGTTCTCTGCCAGCTAGTAACTATAAAAGTCTTGCCCAACAATAAGATGCAATTGTTTTAATTTTAAAACGAATAAACATATATATTTTTAAAGCTGTTGCAATCATTTTCAAATAAACTGCTCTTGCCTTTATCTCTTTTTAAATAATGAATTGAAATTATTGGCTGACTTCTAACTTCTGGAGCTGGTAAATAGGCGAACACTGAAAAATAATTTTTTTTCAACTTCAATTTACTCGTAAGGTTAATTTTGTTACACACTATATAACTCCCCCCTATTTACTGTTTTAATTAGTACAATTAATAAAATAAAAAATGAAAAAATGAAACAATTGCTGTAATTTTCATTACAATTTACTGTCCAGAACAATTAATTTTTTTTCTTCCCGTCAATAATTACGAATTATTGTGGAACAAGTTCTGCTACAATTCGCATTAAAAAATAGGTTTCAATAAATAAATCGAACAACAACAACAATAAAGTTTACATTGAAATCAAAAGGAAAATATATTCTGTAAGCATTGAAGAGAGAGGGAGAGATGTAATATGGAGGTATAATGGAAATAATTGCTAAGCATTCATACTTTGTATGTCTCGTTTACTTATAAAAGCAATTTTAAGCGTATTTTTTTTTATTGACAATTTAATGACTTTTTCCGCAGAGTTTTCTTTTTCATTGAGCTCATGCTGTAGCAAGCAGCTAGGCAGCTAGGCAGGTAGCCAGCGGTAAAAGTCTAGTTAATTTAACAATCGCTCATTGGGATAATTTGACAAATTTCCCGTGTGCTCATTTAACTTTACTTACGACGTTACAATCATTCAATTGGCTATTACGCGCAGAAACAGCAACAGCAACAGCAACAAAAGAAAACGCATTTTATGTGGTGGCATGCCACAAAATGGTCAGCCATGAATGAAAGCATTTTTTAATGTGCGCGCCTGCTTTTTTGTTTTTTGTGTTGCACTAAAGTGGACCGACTATTAACTGGTTGTGCTACCAATTAATTTGGCATTCACTCACTCCATTCATAATACCCGACTGCTCGTAAAAGCACACGCAGCAGTCAACTATGCAGATGCTTTTCTTTTCTTTCAAACAATGAATGACCGACCGAACCGCTTAAGAATGGCCATTTGCCGTTTAAGCCATTCACTCTTCTATTCACTGGTCAATTGTATTGAAATCTGTAATCTGTTTGCCACGCATTGCCCAGCTACCGTTGCAATGCACTTGTTATTGTTTTGCAACTCTCCCTAACACAATGCTTAGATGCGCCCGCTGCTATTGCCATGGCGGTTGATGGTTTGAGGATCACATTTAATGCCCACTTTTAACAGTAGCAAGCGTTCCTTTCAACTTCGTCTTCTTTTACAAATTTGTGAAATGATGGCGATTGCGATGGTGATGGCAATGGTGATGACGGTGATGATTGCTCCTTTGCGACATTGATGCTTATGTTGCGTGTCTTAAAGGTATGCGAATAACGTCGTCGGCGCTTTAGAGTGAAATGCTTTAAAGGCATGCCTAAGATATTCAATAGACGCAAGACACAATCAAATCGATCACTTTTTAACTATTCATACACCACTCATCATCAGCAGCTCAGCTCTTTTCTTATTTGTAATCGTTATGCTTCACTGTCAGTGATGAGCTCTTTTTGGTTTATTTGGCTGGGTGGTCCAACATTTTTTAGGAAGGTGGGCCTTAAGATTGAATTGTGGCAATTCGAAGAATAGAAGAAACGGCAGTGCCATATATAATAATAATAATGACATGGCTTTTGACAGGATACTTTAGATTCAAATAACACATTTTCTGAATGGCGGGCATCTCGAACATCCAAGAACTTATTGTTACGTTTTTTAACTTTTAAAAACATTTAAAATATGAGCTCGTAGATTGCAAGTAAAAAGAAAATAAATTCGTGTTTAATTTTAATTAAAAATTCTTTATTATTTGCACAATTCTGTATGCCACTGTTTACAACTTGATGTAAACAACAACAATTGGTTTTCTTTGTTATTCCTCTGTTTATACCCTTTGCATAAACAATAAACAATAACAATAACTAAGCAATTATATGACAGATCTTTGTAACCGAGATCCTCAAACCACGATTACTCTCTTCAAACGCACGGCGTCTTCACACAAGCCTTACTGAATGGGTGATCATCTCGAACCCCCACATACAGATTCTGTGTGTTAATGAAAATTGATCAGAAGAACATATTCTTGGAACCTGAAAGGTATTAATGCATTCCAGAATGAAACATTTGGAACCATATCAGGTGCTGGATATTTTCCTTGCATAATCCTGAAGTCTACCACGGCAATTGAGAATGCATTAGAAGGATACCCTATTTAGATCGACTGTAGTGCTAAGGCCCCACTTCACTACAATAATAAGAATAAATAAGGAGGAGCTGAACATTATTTTTACGGTAGAAGGTAAATACTCATCAGCATTGTGAGAAACTTGTAAATATTGTCTCCAGAAGGAACTTTACATTCTATTTTGGAAATTCACCAGACAACCGAAGAACAGGTTTTTCATCTTGCATGCGGAGATAATAGAAGTATATCTGATAGAAATAATGTTTTTCACTAGGAGTCGTAAGTACCGTAGTCCAGTAGGTAGCAGTCGCAGTAGTCCAGTATGCATTGTGTTGGCTTATTAGACGTAAAGCTACGATTCAAACCCCAGGTAAGACATAAAAACGAAACTATAAAAAAATATTCATTCGGCGACTTTCTCTCAGCAAATTTTTGGCAAAAACTCCGAGAGTAAATAAAATTTCCAGGAAAAGTTTCTCAAAAATCGGTCGGTCCTGGCACTCACGTATACAAATTAACGTACACAACATAAGTGGTGTAAGAAACTAGGTGGTAATCCTGACTAAACGGTTGAATGGCTTATTATGTATGTACGTATCTATGTTGTAAGTACCTACCTTTAATAAGCCGAATGCCAATGGCGTTTGAACCTTTTCATCCACAGTGTAAAGGATTTAATGGTTATTCTGGCCCTTAAATTTACTTGGAGAGAGAAATAGTGTGTAGAGTAAGGATAGCGAACATAACTCCTGGAGCGCTGTGAGCATGGGTGCTAAAATTGCTATCCATATTGGTTATGCCAAGGGAGATTTCGTACTACTCTATGAATCTTCCAAAATATGGGTTCCCGAACATAGGTTATCGTCAATAATTGTGTTGCTGAGAAACTGACCAGTCCTAGTGCAGATAGTGCGATTTCTGAACTATTTAGACATTGAAGTTCAAATTGTCTCTCTTTAATTGGGTATTTTTCTCTTAGTACACTGACCGGTTGAGTAGCAGAGACGTCTCTCGTATGACAAAACCAATAATCTGCAAATCGTTCATTCTCCCCTTTGCTTCTACATGGCGCAGAAGCATGGTTGCTATTAAGCACCGATGTAGCAACCTTAAGAGTATTTGAAAGAAAAATTCTATGTAAGGTCTTCTGTCTAGTGCGACTTGGCAATGATTTCCTCATACGATCCAACATGTAGCTGTATGATGAATGTTGCGCTGTGCATTAACATCCAGTGGCTGTACTGTATCGGTCAATTCATTCGTATAGGAGAGGATGCTCTGGCGAAAAGGGAATTTGAAGCTGGAAATATGGGAATCCTCCGTAGTCTAGTAGGCTTATTAGACATAAGGTCACGGTTCAAACCCAAGATCAAATATCTTCAACAAAATGAAATCTGAAAAAATATTTCTTTCGGCAGCTTCCTCTCAGCATTCTTCTGACAAAGTACGCTGAGAGTAAATAAAATTTCCATGAGAAAGTTTCTCAAAAACCTGTCGTTCGGAGTCGACTTTAAACTATAGATTCCACCACTCGTGTATAAAATTAACACATTCAACTTAAGTGGTTTGAGAGGCTAGGTCGTAATCCTGTATTGACCTGTAATGACCAATTATGTATGTAAGTATTAACATACAGAAGCTGCGCGGCTCAGCCATGTCATTCATGTGAAAGACGATGCTCCGGCGAGAGAAGTATTTGAAGCGGAATATTAGCGGAATTCGACATAGAGGATGACATTTTTTGCGTTGGAAGTACCAAATCGAAGAAGATCTGTCTTCAATTTGTGTGTTCGAGTAAGAAGCAGAGGCGAGCAGAGGCGAGCAGAGGGAGAATTTACTACTTCCGCCAGAAAGCCATTAATCGGGTTGTTAATGGCCAATGAAGTCGTCGTAGTCTATTAGGTAGTGTGTTGGCTTGTAAGGGCGTAAGGGTTCAAACGTAACGTGACGTAAGGGTTCAAACCCCAGATCAGACATCAAATCGAAAATATGAAAAAATATTTCTTCGGCGACTTCCTCTCAGCAGATTTCTGGCAAAAACTCTGAGAGCAAATAAAATTGCCATGAAGAGTTTCAAAAAAAATTTTTCTTTCGGAGTCGACTTTAAACTGTAGATGCCGCCACTCATGTATAAAATTAACTCACACAACATAAGTGGTGTGAGAAACTAGGTCGTAATCATGATTAAAGGTTTGTAATGACCAATGTATGTTTTAACATCCATAAGTTGCTTGGGCTCGGCCATGTCGTTCGGCTAGGAGACGATGCTCCGGCGAGAGAAGTATTTGAAGCGAAGATTAGCGGAAGTCGACATAGAGGATGACATTGTTTGCATTGGAAGTAACAAATCGAGGAAGATCTGCCTTCAGAGCAAGAAGGTGTGAGCAAGAAGCACAGGCGTCTCTCAATTTTCGCCCAATCTCTGCTTTATCAGAAGACCCTGGATATTTAACTGCTTTAAATCCCGGACATTATCTGTGAGGTGCTCCGATCATAGCTTTCCATGAACAAGACCATCAAAAACATGTCTCTTATTAATAAATGGGAAAAGTTGAAGGTGTTACACCATCAATTCTCTTTCAGGTGGGTTCGAAAGCCATTAATCGGATTGTTAATGGCCAATGAAGTCAGTAAGCAAGTGCCAAGAGTCTCAATGTTATTGATAGCATGAGGAAAGTTGAAGTAGGGGCTAAGCTCTAGTGAAACCAGCTGTATAAGGAAGAAGACTCATTGAAACATGTAACCTTTTATTCCACAGGACATTGCTCCATTCTAAGGCATAATGCCAGAGATGAAGGTTGCACTCCCAGTCCTTATAATACCATCACCTTTAAATTTAACTCTTTTAGAAAATTTTGCTACTGAATGAATGTTTCTGAACATGAGCTCATGCTTATGATCATTTCTAAGCGAGAAATTTACAATGAAAAGCCTGTAAATGATAAAAACAACAACTGAAACACACATACAGAGAGATCAAAAACAGTCATCTCTTTAGGCGGCTTTCTTTCATCTACAATTTGTTACAATGATGCCAATAACAATAATACTTCATACTTATGCTCCTTCCTAATCATTACATACAAATAAAAAGAAAAAAAGAAGGAAGAGTGAGATGGAGAGGGAGAGAAAAGAAATTGTAATAAAAATTCAGAAGAAGAATAAAAATGAAGTGTTGATGATAATGATGAGTATGATGACGATGGTGATGGTGATGGTGATGGCTGAAATGAAAATAAAAAAAATAATCTAAGAAGGGCTGGTAGTATACAATAATGGCAGTGGAATGTCTTGGGAGGAATTTTTGCTACCAGTTTGGCTGAACGGTTGACATCAAAAGCTCTACACTCTCTGCGGTTGAATGCTGAAATCAAGTCAACTCAAGTCAACATGAATTCTTGCAATTCAGCCTATGAGACCTGACTTAATGTGGAGTTTTTTTTAAGTATAAAATTAACACTTGCAGAGATCAAATTCTTATATTTTTTTTTTATTATTTTGTTATGCTTTCTTCATTCAGGTAATAATTGCAATTTAATGGCCACTACTATTTTTGTTATTGTTGTTGATTGTTGTAAAGAGCCTTAGCATACAGATAATAAAGTCATATCTTTTGATAGAAGAGTTCTTTGAACAAAAAACTCCTTCAATTGGCCACAAAAGGTTTTTGCTGAAAAAATTATATCGTATATGAAATTTGTCCAAGATAACTTGGGTTTCATTGTTAAGGAATGTTTTCCATTTGATTTGTTTTCTAGGTTTTCTGTTTTTCATTTTCTTTGCTTCATACAGTCATTAAAAATCTTTTGAAATTGGTTTATAAACGTGAACTTTTCAATAATCTTTCCAACACAATCAATTTATATTATTTCTCTTTAGTATATAACATACAATATGTTATATATACGAGGGTGGAAGCAAATTTCTCTGAGCCACAATCTTGAGATAAATCGAATTAAAATCTTTACATGTGTAATTTCTATTACCACCCTCGTATATTTATATCCTCTTAATATACCGCCATTCTATATTGTAGTTTGTCTGCCAACAAATTGTTCTTTGATACAGTTTTTGGGATAAGAACAGCAACAATATAGTCAGGCGTAGTAATTTTCTGTGCACAAAATTCTATTCCCCATTGGAGCAGCTGGTTACTGCAATACGACGTTATAGTGGTTTGGAGTTGTGCTGGTGGCACATTAACACGATCATCAATTTTGTGGAATGTTGCAGGTTCATTTATTAAAACAATGTACGATTAATCGAGCCATAAACTCATACAAGCAGGCTGCACAAGACAAACGATATTGATAATGAATTTGTTAACCAAGTAACCCAATAGGCAGTTAGGTTTAGTATTGTTACGGAAATAGAAATGCTGTTTTGCTTACACATCGTCTAAATTGTAAACAAAAGCTACAAAAACAAAAACAATGAACTTGTTTACATGTTAAACATGTAAACAAAAATATACCAACAAAACACCAGCATAAAAAATGGTAAACAAGTAAACAAAAATGCAACAACAACACTTCAAGAACAAATGTAAACAAAATAATGTAAACAACATGTTTACATTTATAGAGATTTCTAGAAGGCGAAGTCATTCGCCTTCAAGAGCATTCATTGGACTGTTTACCCTGGCATATATCGAGTCCGCCATTTAACGTTTTTTTGTTTCAACTAGTGCTTCTTTCGTGAATGGTAACACTTAGCTCATGTCTGATTTGACAGATAATTAGTTTTATCCTTCCGCTGAACGAATATGGTTGCGTATACGCTTGAACACCGCTGGGAAATATTGGGACATTACTTTGAAAATCATGGTAATGTTGCAGAATGTGTGCGAAAATTGCGTACGGATTTTGGAAGAAGAGAAGCACCGTTAGCTCCGTATGTTCGTTATCTTGTGAAAAAAGTGAAAGAAACTGGCATCCTCATCGATAAACCAAAGCGTGAAAAGCCAATAACAGTGCGTACACCCGAGAATATTGCTCTTGTGGAGAAAGTGTGCGTGAAGCGCCATCAACATCAATTCAACGTCGTTCTCAACAATTGAACATTTCGGAGACATCAATCTATAAAGACCTTGGTATGACGCCATACAAATTCCAATTGGTTCAGGAGTTGAAGCCAATTGACCATCCAATGCGTTTTCGCTTCGCTAAGTGGGCCTGCGATCGACTTACAGAAGATGCCGATTTTGGCAAAAAAAAAATCATCTTTTCAGATGAAGCTCATTTTGATCTTGGCGGATATGTAAACAAGCAAAATTGTCGCATTTTTGGCACAGAAAACCAGCACGCATACATTGAAAAGCCGACGCACCCAAAACGAGTCACTGTTTGTGGCGGATTTTGGTCCAGAGGCATAATTGGGCCATTTTTCTTCGAAAATGAGCAAGGAGTGGCCGTTACAGTCAATGGCGATCGTTATCGGGCCATGTTGAACGAATTTTTGTTAACAAAAATTGAAGAGGAGGATATTGGAAACATTTGGTTTCAACAGGACGGCGCCCTGTTCGATGTTTTGCGCCCTGTTTTTGAAGATCGCATTATCAGCCGCAGAGCTGATGTTGTTTGGCCACCTCGGAGCTGCGATTTGACACCGTTGGACTATTATTTGTGGGGTGCCGTCAAAGATAAGTGTTACGCCGACAAGTCAGAGACAATTGACGCTTTAAAGGACAATATTCGTGAAGCCATTGGTGAAATACAGCTGCACACAATCGATAATGTGCTTAAAAATTGGACCGATTGTGGAGCCTACTGCATGGCCAGCCGAGGCAGCCATTTGAATGAAATTATTTTCCATTATTAACCGGAAGGATTGTAGTTACAAATAAAAAAGAAGTTTGAGAAAATATTCAGTAGTTTTTTTTATTAAAGCATTTTCAAAAAAAAAAAGTTATTTGGCGGACCCTTTAAGAAGAACGGCAAGCAGGCAATTGAGTCAGTAAAAATTCAGTCAGTCTTATGTGAAAACTCGGTGTGTTTGAAGAGAATAATCGTGGTTTGATCTCCGTTATAAAGATCTGTCGAACAATTGTTATTGTTTACGCAAAAGAGTGTAAAAAAGAATAACACACAAAGCAATTGTTGTTGTTTACATCAAGTTGTGAACAGTGGCAACAGAATTGTTCGAATAATAAAGAATTTTAATTAAAATTAAACACAAATTTATTTGTTTTATTTTTTTTGCAATCTACGAACTCATATTTTAAACGTTTTTAAAACGTAAAAACGTAACAGTATTTCAAAAAAATGAAAGTTGCTTGCCAAAGTTTTAAAAATCTTACTTTCAGGTCTATTGGGTTTTTGACATTTTGCAACATTATCTGGGTCTACATACATAAATATGTACATACGTACGATATTTTATTATTTTGTTTACTTTAATCTTTAAGAAATAATCGTACGTTTAATAATCATATTAATGTTGGCTTAAACGTTTTTAAAATTTAAATTACATCGTCTATTATAGTCAATAATTTTTTATTTTTATTTTTTTTTATTTATTTTCTAGCCGTAGACATTTCAAACAATGTTTTACAAAAAATATGGGTCAAGTGAGTGGCCTTCTGTACATATGAGATATTTTTTTGAATTATTTCGTTTTTTGCACTGCAATTATAAAAAACAATATGTTTTCATTTATAATCGAAAAAAGGTATTAAATTGCTTGATTTCTAGATTTTGTTAAGCCAGTATTTTTTTTTATTACAAAAGTAGTTACAATTTTTATTACATATTAATTAAATAGAAATTCTACTATAAAACTGTTAAAAAAAGATGGTAAATAGGGCACGACAGCTGTTCAAACTAAGTTGCTAAGAAAACATGGACAAGTGTTGAGCATGGAATCGCAAGGATTTTGAAATTTCGATTCAATTCACCAAGTGAGACCTCGCGATGTAAATTCATATTAAATTGAGGCCTATAAATATTGACAGATATGTACGATGCAAATAACCGAAAAGACAAATCGAGACTTTGCGCCTATAAATGTTAACAGATATGTACGATTCAAACAACCTAAAAAACTGATCGCACATGTTCAATATTTCGAATACCTATGCTGAAGAACTCCGCCATGTTTATGTCTGAAGTGTATAAAGTAGTAAACCAAGGCCGTAGTTGCCTTGGTCTAGTAGGCTTATTAGACGTGAGGCCAAGATTCAAATCGCAAGTTAGAAATCTCCAACAGAACGAAATATGAAACAATATACTTTCGGCGGCATCCTCTCTGCAAAACTCTGAGAGTAAAATAAAATTGCCATAAAAATTTTATAAAAAATCTGCCGGTCGGAGTCGAAATTAATAGGTAGGTCCATGGATAAAGTTAGCACACACAACATGGATGGTGTGAGACGATTGGTTGTTATCCTGACTAAAGGCTTGTAACGACCAATTAAGTAAGTATGGAAGTCGCCGTAGTCTAGTGAGTAGTCGCCGTGGTCTAGTAGGTAGTGTGTTGGTTAGCTTATTAGACGAAAAGCCAGGGTTCGAGCTCCAGGCCAGACATCAAAATAAAACACAAAAGTATTTCTTCGGCGACTTCCTCTCAGCAGATTTCTGACAAAAACTCTGAGAGTAAGCAAAAAATTGCCATGAAAATTTTCTCAAAAAATCTATTGTTCGGAGTCGACTTTAAACTGTATGTCACACCACTCATGTATACAAATTAACACACACAACATAAGTGGTGTGAGAAACTAGGTCGTAGTCCTGACTGAAGGGTTGTAATGACCAATTATGTATGTATGTATATAGTCTAGTGAGTAGTGTGTTGGGTTATTAGACGTGAGGGGGGTTCAAACCTCAAGTCAGACATCGCCCACAAAACGAAACCTAAAAAAAAATTAAATTCAGCAGATTTCTGTTAAAAACTCTGAGAGTAAATGAAATGGCCATGAAAAAGTTTCTCAAAAATCTGTCTTTCGAGTGCCGGCATGTATAAAATTAACACACGCAACATAAGTGGTGTTATAAGCTAGGTTGGAATCGTGACTGAAGGGTTGTAATGAACAATTATGTATGTTATGTATGTATTATGGTAGTCGCCGCAGTCTAGTAGGTACTGTGATGGCTTATTAGACGTGAAGCAAATGTTCAAACCCCAGATTAGACATTTCCACTAAACATGAAATCTGACAAAATATTTCTTCTGCGATTTCCTCTCAGCAGACTTCTAACAAAAGACGCTGACAGTAAATGAAAATGTGCCATGAAAAAGTATCTCAAAAATCGATCGTTCGGAGTCGGTCTTGTCCCGCCTACATAATTATGTATAAAAAATTAACACATACAACCTAGGTTCCTATGTGAGGTTAATCTAGGTTTGAGGACAATACCAAAATGGCAAAGTAATCCATTGTAAATTCGTCCTAGGGGAGAGAGAGAGCGCGAGATGATAGTGAAGAAGATAGGGAAATTGGAAAAGGAGAAGACACACAATATAAGTGGTGGGAGAGGCTAGGTCGTAATCCTGACTGAAGAGTTGTAATGACCAATTATGTATGTATGTATTAAACTGGTTGATGCCCAAAAGCTAGGCAATGATAAAGTAAATCTAAGATTGGTTCCTTATTTACGTCGTGAGAGCTACCCTGACTGTTTACTAGAGTACGAGTACTTCAGCTGAAGCTCAACAGTTTTTAAAGTCGGAAGCCGTATACAAACATAGAGATGCTTGGCTATATACTCCTTACATTAGCTAAAGAAATAATAAAAATATAGGGAATGTACCACAGATATTTTATATATTGACTCCATGCATTTACACACCCTCATAAATAGTAAAATCTTAAAACTCAAACACCAACTTTTCTTCTCAAAACGCAACCCTTTTCCCGTGAAGGGTTATTGACATCCAGCCCAAGGAATTTCTTTCTCAAGGAATTTACATTTCTCGAGAGGAATATTCTTCCAATTCCAAGGCAAAAGTAAGGAATTTCATGGGAAATTTTTGTTCATAATAGGAGGCATATAAAAGGGTTACAAACTCTCATGGAATTGTTATTTGTGTTTGGGCTGATTCATTCTTGCAAACACCAGAATTTTCCGTGTTTCATAACACTTAACTGAAAACCCTGTTGTAAACCTATAGCTGAGCCACCAGAATACTTACTTAATTGGACGTTACAATCCTTTAGTCAGGATTATAACCAATCTTCTGACACCATCCACCATCTTCCACTACCGACCCCGAGTGGCAGATTTTTGAGATTTTATTTATTCTCAGAGTTTTTGCCAGAAATCTGCTGAGATAAAGTCGCCGAAGAAATATTTTTCGTTTATTTTATTTTGTTGGAGATGTCCGACCTTGGCTTTGAACCGTGGCCTCAGGTATAATAAGCCTACTAGACTACGGGGACTTCCCATATTCCCCGCATCAAATACTATTCTCGCCAGAGCACCCTCTTCTATCCGAACGAATTGACAGAAACAGTGCAGCTGCTGGATTTTAATGCGCTGCACAACATTCATCATACAGCTAAATGTTGGATCATATGAGGAAATCATTGCCAACTCGCACTAGATAGAAGACCTTACATGGAACTTTTCTTTCGAATACTCTCAAGGCTGCTACAACGGTGCCTAATAGTGTACATGCTTCTGCGCCATGTAGAAGCAAAGGGGAGAATGAGCGTTTTGCAGAGTATTGGTTTTGTCGTACGAGAGACGTCTCTGCTACTCAGCCAGTCAGTGTACTAAGAGAAAAATACCCAATTAAAGAGAGACAATTTGAACTACAATGTCTTAACGGTTCAGAAATCACACTATCTGCATAGGCCTGGACAGCAGTTTATCAGCAGCACAATTACTGACGATATCCTATGTTCAGGAACCCATATTGGAAAATTCATAGAGTATTACGAAATCTTTCTTGGCATACCCAATATGGATAGTAATTTTAGCCCCCATGCTTACAGCGCTCCAAGAGTTATGTTCGCTATCCTTTTGCTACACAGTATTTCTCTCTCCAGGAGAGTTTATGATCCAGAGTAACCATTAAATTCTTTGCATTGTGGATGAAAAGATTCAAACGCCGTTGGCATTAAGCTTATTAAAGGTCGGTACTTACGGTGAGGGCAAAACAACGTATGTGTTATCGACAAGTAGAGATGTCCGCCGTATTGATTCACAGATTACGGCCGATAACTATACTTTATTTTATTATTTATCTTGACTCCGCCATTACCACCAAAAATTATGTCAGTCTAGAGATCAAGCGGAGGTTCACTTTTGCCAACAGGTGCTACTATGGTCCCAATAGGCAATTAACTATCAGAGACCTCTCTCGTGCGACAAAACTAACACTCTGCAAGACACTCATCCTACCCATGCTTCTTTTATGGCGCAGACGCATGAACCCTATTAAGCACTGATGCAGCGACCTTGAGAGTGTTCGAGCGAAAAGTTCTACGTAAAATCTTCGGTCCTGTGCGGGTTGGTGATGATTTCCGCATCCGATACAACAGCGAGCTCTATGAGCTCCTCAACGGCATAGACGTTGTACAGCATATTAACATCCAGCGGCTGCACTGGCTCGGCCATGTCGTTCGAAGGGAGGAGGATACTTCCGATGCAGTAGGCCGAAATCCGTTAAACGGGTTGTTATGGCCAATTAAGTAAGTACTGAGGACTCCTAGTGAAAAACATTATTTCTCTCAGATATACTTCACAATATGGCATAAAAAGGAATTGTAGTGTATAGTGCCCCCTGACTGATGTTTAGCCCTTCATTATAAATCCTCTGCTTTTGAAAAGCGTTCCAGAATAAAAACGTATTTCTATTCACTTTCGCGGAATATCGATAAATCATCACTTTTTTTTATTTTTTTATGGAAAAATGTCATGTCAATGTGTTTATTTCTCTACGGCACTACTCATAAACTTCATAATTAAGACACTGTGGTGAAGCATAGTGTAGTTGAGTGTACTGTGTGTTGTAAATCAACGTATTTGAGAGAATTTATGTTCGAATCATTTTAATTAAATTTATGAACACATTCGTAATTAATTGTGAAGGTGTGCAGCAGCAATTCAAAATAATTTTAAATGCCATGCCACGAAAAAAACTCATGCGACAATTTTGTTCAATTTTGTGTGGCAGCAAAATAGAAATCAAAAAGACAAGACAACTGGCTTTGGCTGGCTGGCTGACTAGCTGGCTGACGAGCTGGCTGTCTCATTGCTGTTTAGTTGGCTAAAAATGTTGTTTCGTTCTAGACAGTTTTGTTTTTTTTCAGTTTTTTGCTCAAAATAATTTAATTTTTCTGTTGGTGGTGCTGGTGGTAAATAAATTCAAAAATTTTTTTTGTAGCTGTTGTTTGCATTTGACAAAGTCTGAGAATGTTTGTTTTTCTCTTGATTTTGTTGCACGAAATAATTTTTCATCATCTTTTTTTTTTTTGCATTTTCGCATTACATTTACAGCCATTCATTACATGTTGTGACGACAAGCTCGACATCATTTAACCAATTAACAAAGTGTGGCAAATGCAAATGTGCAACGGTAATTAGACAAAACATTACTCATGTTTAATATGCAAATTGTTCACATTGACTCGGTTAACTGTCTGTCCGCCTGTCTGTCTCTGTCTCTCTTCTGTGAAATAAAAGGTATCTGCGGTTAGGGGGGTAATTAAAAAACAAACAGTTTAGTCGGTTTATGTTGATGTTTGCCTCGATGTAAATATTCACTCACTTATGATATACAGCAACAGCAACAGCAATAGAATTAAAAACAAACGAGAAAAACATAAATCCACCAACACCACCAACGTCAACAGCAACTGCAACAAGTTTCTGAAAAGCTTAGGCGACTGTGTGGTACTCTACTAATCACCAATGTAACCAATTGTTACGTTTTTAGCTTTTAAAAACGTTTAAAATATGACACTCGTAGATTGCAAATAAAATAAAAATAAATTGGTATTTAGTTTTAATTGAAATTCCTTTATTATTCGCACAATTCTGTGTGCCACTATTTACAACTTAATGTAAACAACAACAATTGCTCTTAATTGTTATTCCTCTATTTATACCCTTTACATAAACAATAACAATCACTAAGCAATTATACGACAGATCTTTGTAACGGAGATCTTCAAACCACGATTACTCTCTTCAAACACACCACGTCTTCACACAAAACTCACTGAAATATTGTATTAAACAGTATGTACGAGTAGTTTGTACTGGTAGAAGTATATTTGGTGTAAAAGTTATCAATATAATCTGAATTTGAATTCGTCGTAGTCTAGTAGGCAGTGTGTTGGCTTATTAGACGTGAAGCCTCGGTTCAAACCCCATGTTAGACATCAAAACGAAAATATGAATATGACATCAAAGCAGATTTCTGGAAAAACTCAGACAGTAAATATAAAACTGACATGAAAAAGTTTCTCAAAAATCTGTCGTCCGGAGTCGACTTTAATACTGTAGGTCCCGCCACTCATGTATAAATTTAACACACACAACATAAGTGGTGTGAGATACTAGGTCGTAATCCTGACTGAAGCGTTGTAATGATCATCATCTATGTATGTAATCTGAATTTCATTCAATGATAAGAATATCGTATATTGGTTTCTCGAGTCCTATAAGCCTCTACTATTATTTGCACATTCCTCTTCCGTTTTTTTAAGGCAGATAGGGCTGCCAAAAGGCACATCTTTCCCGCTCTTGCTTTTACTTTTTATGTCAGATTTCTTTCAGTTTCATTCATGAAGCTTTTAGGGATAATCAGATGATTTCTGTAGTGCAGACAATCTGTAGATATTATCGTCTCTCGTTGCATAGAAACAACGTTCTCTGTGCATATGTACCAGGTATAATGAAGAGAAACCTTGGCAATTGAGTCCTAGTTTTTCTGAAAAGGTAGCCCTATTCAATCTAACTACGGAGTTTGATGTCAATGTCTCAGATTAAGGGGCACTGATCGGAACAGCCCAGTGTATAAAGCTGCCAAATTACTGTTGCGTCTTTCAGGCGGAGATGTCGGTAATACAGGCTGCGGAGACAATTATTGGCGAGACAAACATCCCCAAACGAGACATTATCATACTTTACGATAGTAAGGCGGTTAATAAACAACTGAATTCCAACGTAATGGACTCCAAGACGATGTACAGTTGTCGTAAATATCACAAAGAGGCAGCAGAACTATGTGATGTCCATACCCATATAGGTACCAGGCCACTGTAGAGAAGATGAACTAGCCAGGCGAACTCTCTGATGAATTCTCGATTTTGGGAAGCCCTCTGGAAACCTGCAAGCTTATAATTGACAATAATTTTGTCGATTCCGTCAACAACGGTTGAGAGACTTCGGTCACGTGTAGAACAGCGCGGAAAATTTGGCCGAGAATGGATGAAGGGCTTACGACAAGTTTGTTTAAACTTTAAAGAAACGCGGACAATATGGTTGCCGGTTAGTATTGGACGTCTAGTAAACGACTACAATATTCTCCCTGCAGCTGTAAGGATGAGGAGTAGTCGCCGTAGTGTAGTAGGTAGTGTGTTGGCTTATTAGACGTTAGGCCACGGTTCAAAAATATGAAAAATCTCTTCGCCAGTATCATCTCCGCAGATTTCTGGCAAAAACTCTGATAGTAAATAAAATTTCTCAAAAATTTGTTGTTTGGATTCGACTTAAAACTGTAGGTCCCGCCACTCATGTACAAAACATACTTAAGTGGTGTGAGAAGTTAGGTCGTAATCCTGACTTTAGGGTTGTAATGACCAATTATGTATGTAATGCATGTATGCCGAGGATGAGGTTGAAGAGGAGACGGTTGTTTACATATTGGTTACATGCCCGGCACTATGAAGGTGAAGGTATTTTGGTGCCTACTGTATAGATGGTCTGAAGGATTTAGACTTATGGTCATTTAAATTGGTCTCATAGGGTAGTGAACATATTATGCCAACAAATTGTGTAGCTGGCAGTACGACAGCGTTAGAAATATGAGCGTTTTAAAATTTATAGAAATTTAAAAAAAACGAAAAATAAAACAAAAAAAATTAAAAATGTTTTGTATACTTGAGGTCTTGTGTTGAATACATAAACAGTGGAACAAAGTTTAGTTGCTGCAAAAAGGAATTTGTTTTTAATTGTAAAGTAATTGGTAAATACAACCCTTTAGTCAGGTTTACAATCTAGCTTCTAACACCATTTATGTAGTGTGAGTTGATTTCAAACATGAGTGGTGGAACTTAAAGTTTGAAGTCGACTACGAACAACAGATTTTTGAGAAACTTTTCATAGCAATTTTAGTTGACTCTCAGAACTTTTACCAGAAGACCGCTAAGAAGAAGTGCTCGAAGTCGCAGGTTAAAATACAATCGTAATCTTTAGATTTATTGCTCTTGGTTGTTAAGTCATCACCTGACAAGGATCAGGGAACAGATCCCAGCCGAACGATTGCAGGATATGTTGTGATGAGAAGGAGTTGGAGACTATCGAACATCTACTGTGTAACCGTCCAGCTTTTAGTAGGTTAAGGTTGAAGAACCTTGGTAGGGACTTCTTTGAGGGTTTGAATTCTGTATTGAGAGCCGACATAAAGGCTCTTCATAGATTCATTACGAGTACGAGCTGGTTGAGAAGTTCTATGTTCAATACTGTAGTCACAATCTCTTGTGTGTTTTGTTAGTTGGTGTAATTTCTCTGCTTCCTTATTCTCCCTTTCTTCTGCTCTTTCCCTATCTCCCCTATTATCCTCTCCCATTTAGGACGTTTGCACAATCGGTCAACTGGTTGTCCGGGTCCTGTGCTTGTCTCAGTAGACAAGTACACGTCCTCTAACCGAAACCTAAGTCATCACAGCTGTGTGTATAACTTTTGTAGCATTTATCGTCTGTCACCCTGTACTCAAATGTAATCTTAATATGATGCCAATGAACATTTGTTATTTGCCACTTGATGAACCGCAACACATACATTCTTACCTACGATTTGCTTGCATATCGTTCGGTGTGGACTGCATATCTAAGCGAGAGGCACTACTGTGAAGACGTCTGACTAAGAGTGACGTTTCTATCGGCAACTCTCTCGTTTTTGGTTTTTTTTTCTTTGCAGCTTCACATTGTAATATTTTTGCTGTGGTACGCTGTTAATTTGAAAGCGTTAAATGCAATGTAACGCCAACATGTTGTACAACAAGTACAACGAAGTCGTTCCTACTACAACAAACGCTTGTCAATAAAACGAAATAAAATATTAACTTTGAAAATTATTTTCAAAAACGCAAAAAAAAAAAGAAAAAAATTTTTTTTGCAAATAAACTACAAAATAATCGTGTTAAATACTTGACATTTTCATTATACAATAAATATTTTCCAGCACATAAAAACTTTATAAAAAACAAGTCATTTACCATTAAAATAAGATAAAACAACAACAAAGTATTCAATAATTTATTTAGAAAATACTTTGGAAGATAAGTACACACTATTTGTGTGCAAATATTGTGATTTGAGCGAACTACGGATGGGAAATTTTGAAAATTTCAATTAAGCACGACGTATGTGCAACATGGAGATTGAAGAGTAGCTAGGGCCGAAAAATTTTCAAGTTGGAAAAATGTTTTGAAGGCATATCCCTTTGAAAATTAAGTAAAAGATGCAATAGCACCACATAGCTGAGGTCAGGTGACCAACTAGCTAGGTTAACTTGACGATATACTAGCTCGCTTTGTACCTTAGGGCCTTGGTTCCTTAGCTGTGAACATTTGTCACTCGTTACGTTATTCTAGCGAAGGTATTCGTACATACATAACATACATAATTCGTCATTACAAACCTTTAGTCAGGATTACAACCTAGATTCTCACATCACTTATGTTGTGTGTGCTCAACCTGCAGTTTAAAGGCGACTCCGATTGACAGATTTTTTGATAAATTTTTCATGGAAATTTTATTTTATTCACAGAGTTTTTGCCAGAAATCTGCTGAGAGGAAGTCGCCGAAGAAATATTTTTCATACTTCGTTTTATTGGAGATGTCTGACCTGGGGCTTGAACAGAAGCCGTACGTCTAGCTAACACACACTACTAGACTACGGCGACTACAGAAAAGTACACAGGGCATGTCAATTTAAAAATTGGAAAAATGTTTTGAAGTCACATTCCCTTGAAAATTAGGTAAATGAGGTTGATAGCCAACTAGATAGGTCAACTAATACGCCTCGTTATGAGAACTCGCATCACACCATGGACCTTAGGTTTCTTATTCGTCAATGTTCGTCAGGCGTTTTTTAACGAAGATGTTAACATTGCCCATATCACTTGTATTTAAACGGGTGCTGATGATTATTTATTGCCCAAGAATTTGGCGTCTCATGTTATTAAATCCTAGGACAGGCAGTGAAGATATTCAGTGTTTCGTTTCTTATTTTGTCGTTACATCTTCATTGCAATGCAAGGAAATATTTGTGCAGTCCTTGCGCTGAGCAACTTCTTCCTCTTCCCTGAATTTGGTGGAACTTGGTCAGTACAGGGACTGCGTTCACCTGTGGCATCACAACGGGCCGCCATGCGTGCTCAAGTGAGCTTTGTGAAATCAGAGCTACCACTCAGACCTAACCTAACCTAAGGAAATATTTCTGTAGGAGGTTGAAAGGGACTCATATTTATACATTTACGGATAGTCAATTAGCTCTTAAAGTAGTATGTGATTGCCTGGACCTTCTTCGTACAGTAGGCACTGCTATGTTGGGCTACGTTTTTGGACATAAGCACTGTGGAAGTACTGAAGTGACGGAATATGTGGGGAAACGATTAATACACTTGCTTCTAAAAGCTACAGGATTGAAATGTAGTCACCGTAGTCATAGTAGATAATGTGTTGGCTTATTAGACGTTAGGTCACGCTTCAAACCCTAGGTCAGACATCTCCAACTGAATGAAATATTAAAAATATTTCTTTGGTGTCTTCCTCTCAGCAACAGATTTCTTGCATAAACTCTGACAGTAAAATACATTTTTTCTCAAAAATCTGTCGTTTGGAATCCGGCTACCGCCACTCATGTATAAAACATGGAAACATTAACGGATGCTATACTGTCCGCCTATATTTGGTGATCGACATGTATGCGGACAGTGTAGCATGTAATTCCCAAACACAATGGAGTTCCTATCTGTTATCGAGCGATTTCAGAGAGTTAGTAGTGTTAAGTTCATTTTCTGTTCCTGCATTCCTTTTTAGGACACCACTAAAGTTGAAGACTGTCTAGTCTAATAAGACAGATGCCGCCTACTAATCTTCTTTGGCAAGCATTCTGATCGTGTAAATCCTGCTGAAGTTTAGAGTCGCAAGACTGAAGTACCTGATGCCCCAAGGCTTAGCTTTAATTCCGCAGAGTTATATGAGAAGAGCATAAAGATGTGACCAAAGTCTAGTAGGTAGTGTGTTGGCTGGTTAGACGTGAAGCACCGGTTCAAGCCACAGGTCAAACATGTCGCACGAAACGAAATATGAACAAATATTTCTTCGGCGACTTCATCTTGCCATGTGCAATTTTATTTACTCTCAGAATATTTGATAGATATCTGGTGAGAGGTAGACGCCGAAGGAAATATTTTTTCATATTTTGTTTTTGATATCTGAACTGGGGTTTAAAATGTGGCTTTACGTCTAATAAGCCAACACACTGTCTACTAGAATACGGCGACTTCTCATATTTCTCGTATTTTTGAGATAACTTCTGCAAAATGTAGGGCGGGAATCGAACCCAAGACCCTCACGCCAGTAACTTAGCACACTTTTCACTAGACAACCAAATCTAAATAATTAAACAACCAAGAGAGCTTATATCGTTAATAAAAATTGTTTCCAAATATTTGAATTTCACAAAATCGACGGTTCTGACAAATCGTAAAGAAATATGTTACGTTTTTACCTTTTAAAAACGTTTAAAATATGAGCTCTTAGATTGCAAATAAAATGAAAATAAATTTGCGTTTAGTTTTAATTGAAATTCTTTATTATTTGCACCATTCTGTGTGCCACTGTTCACAACTTGATGTAAACAACAACAATTGCTTTTCTTTGTCATGCCTCCGTTTACGTCCTTTGCATAAACAATAACAATTACTTCGCATTTATACGACAGATCTTTGTAACGGAGATCTTCAACCAACGATTACTCTCTTCAAACGCACGGCGTCTTCACACAAGACTGACTGAACTTCACTAACTGCAGTCGTCTGCTTTGCTTTGCCTTTTATATGGCATGGTAAGTGTTCTTATCTGATGAATGTTCTTGAAGGCGAATTTGCATGACTTCACCTTCTCGAAATCTCTATAAATGTATACATCGTTGTTTACATTTATTATTGTAGTGTAGTCGCCTTAGTCTAGTAGGTAGTGTGTTGGCTTATTAGACGTAAAGCCATGGTTAGAGCCCCAGGCCAGACATCAAAACAAAATACAAAAAATATTTCTTCGGCGACTTCCTGTCAACAGATTTCTGGCAAAAATTCTGAAAGTAAATAAAAATTGCCATGAAAAGTTTCTCAAAAATCTGTCGTTGGGAGTCGACTTTAAACTGTTGGACCCTCCACTCATGTATACAGTTAACACACACAACATAAGTGGTGTGAGAAACTAGGTCGTAATCCAGACTGAATTAATGACCAATTATGTATGTATGTATGTATTGTAGTGTATGTATGTATTTTTTCTTATATTTCAAACTTATATTAAGCAGTACGATAGTTTGTAAACAGGCTTGTTTATTGCATTGTTTTGTTTTTGTTGCTTTTGTTTATACTTTTAATGTTAAGCGATGTAAAAGCAAAACCCCAATATCTAGACTTTTCATTTTCGTAACGATACGACCAAAAATTTTCGTAGACTTTGAATATTCTCACTAGAGCTACCATGAGCAGTATTAATTTGTCTCGATTTCTGAAACAAGTTTAGGCCAACACTAGTCTGTTGCAAAAATGAATTGCAAAAAATAAAAACAAACAATTTATTTTGTCTTAATCATCATCCAAACCATTTAAGAGATCCCCTTCGAAATTGTATTTAAAAAGGCTGCCATAAAATCAGAAATTAATTTCGTAATTCTTCATGACCTACCTCCCTCCGTCCCACATCTGTCAATTACATGATTTCCGTATTTCGTAACATCTTCGTAACATAAAATTTATTGCCTTTCCTAATGCGAAACTAAACTAAACTGAAATCTTTTATTGTCATCGCAATCACGTCCATAATGCTGATGATTTTATTTTATTGCTTTGGTAACTTCAAAATTCATTTCACTTTCAAATATGCCGTCATCACAAAAGTAAGTATTCGAGTAGTCTTTGGCTGATTGCAATACTTTTTCTATACTTTTTTTCATGCATTTAATGTCACATAAAATATATTTTTTTCTTTGCTTCCATTCACCAACAGGTAATGAATGGTTGTGTTTCGTTTTTTCTTCTTCTCGGCTACCTGTAGTACTCTTGACTTCTTAAATGCAAACGTTTAACATAAAAGAGGCCACAAATCAAAGTTTGGTGGAAGAAAAAAGTGATTTAAAATTTTTTCATGGATTTTTTTAACCCAAACATTAAACAGTTTTTAGTGTCTTTCTCTTGGGGTGAACATATAAAATAAATTTGATTAAGATAACCAAGGTTTTTCTGATAAAAACGAATAAAATCTTGAGCTACAGTTTAATGGGAAAAGAATTGTAGAAATAAAAAAGTATTACAACGAAGTCTTTCAACAAAATCAAACAGAACTATCCAGACTTATCTTAATTGATCTTCCTTTAGTGTGGAATGAGAATTTGAAGCCAATTTTCTAAACAAACAAAATATGTTTTCACGCTAAAAAACCATTGTGGGTTCCGTTGAGACGTGTTCCTAATTGGTCATTAAACCCTTCAGTCAGGATTACAACCTAGTATAACCTATTACCTAGTAAGGTACATATCGAACGTGTTGGACTCTAAGAGAACATGCACGGCTTCTTCACAATAGATTGTTTACAGCCAATCGAATAAGGCTGAATACTAAAGAATGTTTGTGTATGGTCTCGATCAGAGATCAACAATGAGTATTCAAAAAGATGAGTAGAATCAAATCATACTCATAATATCTAATACTTATACGCATTCATACTTCTTTCAATATCATGGAACCTCTACTCATATTCAAAGTTTGAAGTACTCCATTATATTCATACTTACAGCACGTATGATGTTCGTATGAACTCAGCATATACACGAATCACGATTGGTATGAGTTTGATGTGAACGTTGTATGCATACTCATTGCAACCGGTAGTAATAAATCAACGTTGTAGTGAGTATGAATGAATCAGGGTACATAGTTAAATTTCTATATTGTTGACTCACTTATATTCAAAATTTCATGAGTACTTAGGCGTAGCAAAAAAACGATTCATTGCTGATCTCTGGTCTCGGCACAAGTAAACTTACCGGCTTCCCTGCTTGCTTAATTGGTCATTATAACCCTTCAGTCAGGATTAAAATCTAGATTCTCAAACCACTTATATTGTGTGTGTTAATTTTATCCATGAGTAGCGGGACCTATAGTTTAGAATCGATTCCGAACAACAGATTTTTTAGAAGCTTTTCATGGCAATTTAATTCATTTTCAGAGTTTTTTGCTGAGAAAAAGCTGCCGAAAAAAGATCTTAATATTTGGGTTTGTTCGAGACATCTAAGCTGGAATTTAAAACTCGTCTGCATGTATGTATATAAGACAACACACTACCTACTAGACTATGGCGACTACAGTTCAGTGCCCTTTAGAACTTCTCTAAAAATTAATGCCAAAAACTATGAAATTAAATTCTCCTTGCTCTCATCTGACATCCATGTAATCTTAGAAAGGCGTAGTGTGGAAGACTTTGAATCATAATGTCGCTCATTCGGGCTGGGAATTGTATTTTCATAAGGCTGAGGTAAACAAATAGTTGTATTCTATGTTGCTTGACAAACTATCGATTGCGAAGTGCAGCTGTAAAAATGCTTTAAAAGACTCTTTCTTTTAAGTCTCCTAAGCAAAACTCTGTCGTTTGGGCTACAAACGGCGCTGAAAAAGCTAACATGATTGCTGACCATATGAGTACTATTTTCAACAAATTCGATTTACTATCTGTTGTTGTTGTGTCTCAACAATCCATCATTTTGGGATACAAGGGAAATTTTCGGATTGAACTTTAAACTCTTAGTGTATAATTGCTCTCCAAAACTGTGTAACTTCTTCAGTTATTTGGTAATACTAAGCAGGCGAAGTCATGAACGTTCGCCTTCAAGAACATTCATCAGACTGTTTACTCTGCCATATAAAAGGCAAGGCAAAACAGGAGAGTCACTTATATGAAGACGCGATGCGTTTGAAGAGAGTAATCGTGGTTTGAAGATCTCCGTTACAAAGATCTGTCGAATTGTCCAGTGATTGTTATTGTTTATGCAAAGGGTGTAAACAGAGGAATAACAAAGAAGAGCACTTGTTGTTGTCTACATCAAGCTGTGAACAGTGGCACACAGAATTGTGCGAATAATAAAGAATTTTAATTAAAACTAAACACAAATTTTTATTTTTATTGTATTTTCAATCTAAGAGCTGATATTTTAAACGTTTTCAAAAGGTAAAAACGTAACAATTGGTACTAAGAGTACTTAGCAGAAATATATTTCATTTTCAAGAGCAAAAGCCTTTAATTCACATGAGCACAATATGTTATAACAGCTAAAGAAACGTGCAATATAAGCCGCAATGTTCCAATAAATCAATTGGATACATGACCATCATCTACAGCACCTTCCCGCTATCCCCAATGCAGGCGAAAGTTAAAGGCAACGACATATTGAAAAAAATTTGGTGTGAACGGTCTAAAGCAACCAAAGCACTTGAATGTTTCTTTACACATTTGAAAAATATGCTGGTTCCAGTGAACATCACATTCAACTTCAATGCTCAGAACCCCAAGAACTTTTGGCTCCTGAAGATTACCACGACTCTCGCTTGCGAATCGATTGTCGAAGTCACCGTGGTCTAGTAGGTAGTGTGGTGGCTTATTATATGTGAGGCCTCGGTTCAAATCCCAGGACAGACATCAAAATGAATATATACGATTACTCACTTCATACGCATCGGGCCTTCACATACATACATAATTGGTCATTACAAACCTTCAGTCAGGATTACGACCTAGCATCTCGCACCACTTATGATGTGTGTGTTAATTTTATACGTGAGTGGCGGGACCTACAGTTTAAAGTCAACTCCGAACGTCAGATTTTTGAAAAACTTTTCATGGTAATTTTCTTTTACTCTCAGAGTTTTTGCCAGAAATCTGCTGAGAGGAGTTGCCGAAAAAATATTTTTTCATATCTTCATTTTGATGTCTGACCTGGGATTTGAACCGAGGCCTCACGTCTAATAAGCCAACACAATACCTACTAGACTACGCCGACTTCGAGATGCTTGCAATATTTAAATTCTTGTGTTCAGCTAACGATAACTATCGATAACTTTCTTTTAAAAGCACGGAACAAGTATTGAAAATAATCCCAATAAAACCAGCCATTATTTTAACATTTCCCAGCTGAAATATATCAGTGTCCCATATATGTATATAAACAAATAAAATTTATTTATTTTATTTTTTTTTTTTTTTGATAAAAATCAAATAAAAAATCAAAAAATCGAAAGAGTATCCAATTTATCTGAAAAATCATTAAATAACTGTAAATTATTGTTTATAACCATGAAAACTATTCGTCTTATTGTTTTTTAATTACGAACAACTTTTATTTCACACTGTTTATGATTACCAACGTATACCAAACAATACCACCCAAATTATTTGTTTTTTCCTGAAAGAAAAAAGAAAATGAAATAAAAAATAAAATCCAATTCCATAACAAAAGCGTTAAAACATTCGTTTTTTTTAAATTTTTATTTTTTGGTTTTTTTTTGTTCGTTCATAATCTCTCATAAAATACCGATCAAAGGCACGTATAGTTCCATATTTTTTGTGTATAATCTCCTCCAGAGTATGATTATATTTTTTTTTATATTTAATGTGGCTGATGACGATAATAACGATGAGGATGAGTTGATGTTGATGGCAACTGGCGATTATTAAAGTCACCGTGTGAGGTATAATTTTATTATGAATGTGGTCACATACACAAATGACTGTCATAAAATCTTTTTAAAACAAAACAAAACAAAACGTTTTAATATTGGAGCTGGAGATGGTTTTTTATTTTTTTTTAGTTTTTTGCTTCATATTCTTTGAATTGTTAGTTTTAATATCAGAGAACCGAAAGTAAACGTTAATAAATTTGACATTTTAACTTGAAAATTTGAATGTAGTACAGTAAAGTAACGAGTAAAAACAAAAGACTTAAGACACGAAAAAAAAGAGAACAAAATATTGTGACACAAAATTGTGTAGTAAACTACACAAGAGCGAACAGAAATTTTTGGATTTCTTTAAAAGAGAAAGCCTGTTAGTCTAATTACACATATACATACATAATTGGTTATTACAATCCATTAGTCAGGGTTACGACCTAGCTTCCCACACCACCTCCAGGTTGTGTGTGTTAATTTTATACATGAGTGGCGGTAGCTACAGTTTAAAGTCGATTCCGAACGACAGATGTTTGAGAAACTTTTCATGGCAATTTTTTATTTACACTCAGAGTTTTTGCCAGAAATCTGCTGAGAGGAAGTCGCTGAAGAAATATTTTTCATTCTTCGATTTATTGGATATGTCTGACCTGAGATTTGCACTGAGGCCCCTAATAGGCCAACACACTATTTACTAGATCACCGTGACTTCTAAGTAATAAGCAGTTAGTTTTATCGGTGTACCAAATTAAATAAAAACTTTTGTTGGTACCAGTCGTTCAATAGGGAATTTCCAACACTGATCATGGCCATCTTGTTGAAGCGTCTTTGAACAAATTAGTTGTCATTTATTCTGCCAATTTTCCAAATCTTGTGTAAATCGGCGTGTGTTCACTTTATGGGTTCTGGAACAGTTGGCAATTGACCCCAATTTTGATCCTCGTCAGTGATGAGTATCATTTCTACATGATTGGCAAATAAAACAGAAGATTTTGTTACGATATCAATCCACATGGGATCCAAGACTGGCTAATACGTCGTGATTTAGTGTGAAAATCATAGTTTAGTGTGATTTTGGACTGGCGGTGTCATCAAACTATATTTCTTTAAGAACGACGTTTGTTTGGGCATTACAGTCTACGGTGAGAACTCTCGGCTGACTTCCTTTGGCCTGAATGTAAAGATCTGGATCCCAACGAGGTGTAGTTTTACCAAGACTGGAATGATGGTCTCTCTTGTAATTGTGATGTGAAGTGGCCATCAAGATCGTGTGAATTGATCACATTTGGCTTTTACTTGTAGGATTTTTTTAAATTGCTGGTTTATACGAATAAGCCACAAATGACAGTGGTTCTCAAAGCCAACATAACCCATTTCATTGATCAAATTCAGCCTGATTTATGTGCCTGAGCCACATAAGGTTAGACATTTAACATGCGCTCCACCCGGAGAAGCAGTGGCGAACATTTAAGTGATATTGTATTAGCAAGTAGAATTCTCCGCTGTCTAGTAGGTAGCGTGTTGGAAAATTAGACTTGAGGCCACGGTTCAAAACCTAGGTCAGTTATCAAAACGAAATATGACAAGAAATATCTACTCGGAGAGTAGAAAAAGTTTCTTAAAAATTCTGTCGTTCAGAGTTGAATTTAAACTGTAGATATACAGGGTATTTCAAGTGTAGTGTAAGTTGTAATCCTGACAGAAGGATTGTAATGACCAATTGTGTGTGTTTGTGTGTATTCGCAAGTACAATCGATTTTGATGCGCGAAAGACTTAACGTTGTTTATTGATTCGTATGTGAACGTTGTCTTAATATTCAAGAGCCAAAAGATCTTGAGGTTCTGAGCAACGACATTAAATGTGAAGTTTACTTGAACCAGCACATTTTTCAAATATGGAAAGAAATATTCAGGTGCCTTTGGTTTCTTTTAAATATTTCGTTGCCTTTAATTTTCGGCTACATTGGGGATAGCGGGGAGGTGCTGTATATGACGGTCATGTAATTAATTGATTGATTGGAACCATGCGGTTTCTATTTCAATGATCTTTAGCTGTTATAGCGAATTGTGCTCAAGTGAGTGAAAGGCCCTTGCTGCCTAAAGTTCCTATATTTTTACTAAGTTCTCTTAGTACCAATTGTAACGTTTTTACCTTTTAAAAACGTTTAAAATATGAGCACGTATATTGAAAATAAAATAAAAATAAATTTGTGCTTAGTTTGAATTAAAACTAAACTAAAAACTGTTCACAACTTGATGTAAACAACAACAATTGCTCTTAATTGTTATTTCTCTGTTTATACCCTTTGCATAAACAATAACAATCACTAAGCAATTATACGACAGATCTTTAAAACAGAGATCTTCAAACACACCGCGTCTTCACACAAGACTGATTGAACTTCACTAACATTTGTATTTGATTTGCTTTGCTTTAAATGAAAATTCATTCGTCAGCTGGACTACACGGTCTTTAATACAGTAAATTGTCCTGTCACTTACAGCATAAACATATTCAAATCGAATGGCCATAAGCATTAATCCCGCATTTCTTTCTCTCACAACTTATTTATATAATTCGACTGTAATGTACTGTATGAGGTCATTCTCTAAATATTGGCAAATAGGATGCAATGGCCAATAATGTTCCATATTCAATCGAATCATTATAATGAACATGAACAACTAATTTATGGTTCCAGTTTTTAGTGCATTTTTAACGGTTTTATACGAATCTCGATTGTCATGGAGTCCATTGCTTAGCATTACCCAATTTCTAGCTGTTACCAGTCAAAACAAAAAGTAGAAGATAATTCTGTTTATAAAAATTTATTGGAAAATACTGTTGAACTTGAAATACCCTGTATATCTGATTTCATTCACTTTATTATTGTGGTTAGAGTATGAATAAATTTCTGTTTTATGTTAAGGGAGAAATCGTTGTTTTTTTATTAGTTTGTGGCTTAAAGGCTTAAAATGAAATGAAAATAATGCTTCAAAGAAAAGCAAAAACAACAAAAAAAAAAAAACAAAGAAACAAAACTTCATTTTACACGTTTTTCTTTTTCATTCATGTTTTTAGGTATTGTTTTGCTTGTTTTTTTTCCATTTGTTTTCATTTAAAGTTTATAATTTGTCAACATTTATTAAAACTCATAAAAAAATGTGAACACATTGTTCTTCTCTGTATTTAATCTCAACACATAAAATTTTTTATGTTTCTACTTATTTTTCCATAAACATACTTGTACATATGTATGTAAGTACATATGTACATATGTACATATGTAGGTATGTACATATGAAAACTTCTTTTTTTAATCATACCTCTCTCGTAACACAACATTTCATTGTGTTTGTTAAGATTTTGTATTTTGAAGTACATTTAGGCCCATAGTGTTTGAGTGTGTAAATATTTTAGTGTTTTGTCGGAATTAATGCCCCTGTCATTAATACTTTCATTCTTTCTTTCTTGCTTTCTTTATATCGTAATAACAGTAAAGGGTCCGCCAAATAACTTTTTTTTTTAAAATGCTTAAAAAAACTACTGAATATTTTCTCAAATTTCTTTTTTTATTTGACAGTACAATCCTTCCGGTTAATAATGGAAAATAATTTCATTCAAATGGCTGCCTCGGCTGGGCAGGCAGTAGCCTACACCAGAAGATGCCGTTTTTGGCAAAAAAAAATCATCTTTTCTGATGAAGCTCATTTTGATCCTTGCGGCTATGTAAACAAGCAAAATTGTCGCATTTGGGGCACAGAAAACCGAGTCACCATTTGGTGCGGATTTTGGTCCAGAGGCATTATTGGGCCATTTTTCTTCGAAAATGAGCAAGGAGTGGCCGTTACAGTCAATGGCGATCGTTGAACGAATTTTTGTTCACAAAAATTGAAGAGGAGGATATTGGCAACATTTGGTTTCAACAGGACGGCGCTACGTGCCACACAGCCGAAGCTACACTCGATGTTTTGCGCCCTGTTTTTGAAGATCGCATTATCAGCCGCAGAGCTGATGTCGTTTGGCCACCTCGGAGCTGCGATTGGACTATTATTTGTGGGGTGCTGTCAAAGCCAGAGACAATTGACGCTTTAAAGGACAATATTCGTGAAGCCATTGGTGAAAAACAGCTACACACACTCGATAATGTGCTTAAAAATTGGACCGATCGTGTAGGCTACTGCATGGCTTGCCGAGGCAGCCACTTGAATGAAATTATTTTCCATTATTAACCGGAAGTATTATACTTTCAAATAAAAAAATAAATTTGAGAAAATAATATGTCGTTTTTTTTTTAAAGCATTTTTAAAAAAAAAAGTTATTTGGCGGACCATTTATAAAATTTAAAACGGAATTCTTTTTTTTTGTAACTAAATTTTCATAGTTTTTTTTCGGGAAATTCTACACGTAGGACTTGAAAATTTTTATTTACAATGTAAGAAAAAGATTATAAAAACATTGATTTTATTCACATAACTCGATAACTCGGTGTTATAGATATTAACTAGGTAAGTATCAATATAAAATAATCCTCTGGCAAAAGTCTTGCATGTAATTAATTGCTCCAAATCTCTCTTTCCCAATTGACATTAAACAGCAGATACCTGATCGTTAAGGTTAATAAACACAAGCCGGTGTTGTGAGAAGCTAGATTGTAATGTCCGATGATGTTAAATTTTGCTCACTTATCAGTCGATTCCAGAGATCAGCAATGAGTATTCAAAAAGGTGAGTAGAATCGAATCATACTCATAATTTCTGATACTTATAAGCATTCGTACTTATTGTAATATCATGGAACCTCTCTACTCATATTCAAAGTTTGAAGTACTCATCATACATTCATACTTAACAACACGTATGATGTTATTGTTGATTTCGACTCTCCATTACTCAACATTTACAAGAATAACAAAATAAATATGATTCGAGTACGAACATTAAAATACTCACTAAATGGTTGTGTGTTTGCTGTGCTTGCTGCTTTGTCTTTTTTGCTTATGTGTCGTTTATCTTTTGTTGTAAATGCAACGACAGGATTACAACCTATTGTAATCTAGTACCTAGTAAGGTACATGTCGAACGTGTTGGACTCTTAGAGAACATGCACTGCTCCTTCACAATTGATTGTTTAGAGCCAAACGAATAAGGCTGAATACTAAAGAATGTTTGTGTATGGTCTTGACCAGAGAGTATTCAAAAAGATGTGTAGAATCGAAACATACTCATAATTATATTATATACTCTACTCATGTTCAAAGTTTGAGTACTCATCATACTCATACTTAACAACACGTATGATATTGTTGTTGATTTCGACTCTCCATAACTCAACATATACACGAAGCACAAAATAAGTATGAATCGCAAACGAACACTAAAATGCTGTCTAGAAGGTTGTGTGTTTGCTCTCCTTGATGCTATGTCTGCCTTTTTTGCTTGTGTGTCTTTTTTCTTTTTCTGTAAATGCAACAACAACTCAGACTATAAGTTTTGATGAATGATTCGAGTCATTCGAATCATTTATAAGTTTTGAAATTATTTTTCTAAAGTTATGAGTCTAAATGTGTAGGCTTATGAGTCAAACATATTTCGAATGGTATGAGTTTGATGTCAACGGTGTACTTATACACATTGCAACCTGTACGCATAAATCAACATTGTAATGAGTACGAAGGAATCAGAGTACATAGTTAAATTTCAATATTGTTGGCTCACTTGTCTTCAAACTTTCATGTGTGCTTATGAGTAGCGAAAAACGATTCATTGCTGATCTCTGATGGACATCATACACCACAATCCTTGTATCTAAAAAATTAATATATTGCTTGAAATTCGTTGCATTAATAAACAAGACAAGATCCATTTCTGAATGTGTATTCAGTAATAATTATTAAGCTACTCGTGCCTTACAGACCCTATGAATACAAAACAAAAACAAGTACATTTTTGTTTACAAACTATACTTAGAATCGATTTTAAGCACTCGATCTATAGCATGCTATACAGTATTGTAAACACAAAACAAAGAGCAAAGTCTAGCTCATTAAAACTTATTTTTTTACGGGCCTTTTTCCTTTTTTTTTGTTTTTGTTTACTTTCACAGAATGCGACAGCGTGACCTGTTGCATACGTCTTGACCATAAATATTCCATAGCAGTGATGCGGTTTTAAATCACATTAACAGTGGGTGTTACCGCAACGTATGTATGCATATACACTTGTAACAGCGATAACCCAGACAGACACTGCTTGCTGTCAGACGACAAGCTACCATATTCATTACGGACCTTTTAAAAACCCATCTATAAAAATCTCCATACATTTTTCGAGAATGGCTGAGAAATACAAAAACAAATAAACAAACAAATAAAAACGTATTTAATAAATTGGAAAAATACAACAACAATAAAAACATTAATGATAATTTACAACAAAATGCAATTAAAGCCATATAATGAAATTAATACAGCTAATATATGTAAGTATGTTTGATTGTTGGTTGTTGTTATACCATATCATACAGCCGACAGTGGGCGTTATTGGGGAAAAAATGAAAAAAAAAACGAATTTTTTTTTGTCAGTTAACAAGGCTTAAATGGTGCATTTTAACGTAAAAAAAAAACAAAAACAAATGAAATCTTTAATGTACGACTGCTGGCTGGCAGTCTGGCTAGCTGGCTGCTTGGCTGCTTGGCTGCCTGGCTGCCTGGTTGGTTGCATGCTTGATTGTCTGGTTGAGTGATGGGATGCTGAGACAGACAGCCAGCCAGCCCAAAAAGTAAACAAGTGTCACACACGTCTATAAATGGATTTTTAAATATGGTCAACAGACACTCGCACACACACACACACACTCTCTTCAGTCTCATAAGAAGAGAGAAAATAAATAAAAATTTACATGAATTATACGATACGATATTTGTTTTTCTGTTTAAAATGTGATAACATTTCATTTTATTACCACATTTCATAACGCATGATAGCCAATTTACAATGCGAGCCAGGCTTTTTAAATGCTGCCGCCGCCGCCGCCTGCCTGCCTTTCTTAATTCTTTCTACGCTTGTTGTCTGTCTGTCATCAAAACTGTAGCTGTCGTCGACATCGATTAAATTAAAAACTTTTCTTCTTTTTATTCATGTTCATTGGAATATTTTCCTTTGAAGAAGAAAAATTATTTTTAAATACTTACCACCGATATTATAACGCTTAAGCGTTAGTCTTGTTCACACGATAATGTCAATGCGGCCAAATGAAAGTGTCGTAACTGTCTCATAACTTTTACTTACAAAATTTTGTTTGTGTAGTATTCCAATGAAATGTGAACTTGTGCCCCGAACTGTCACAAATGAGTAACACATAGTATAACAGACAAAAACAAAACAAAAGAAAAGTCAAAAACATTCAGCTCATTAACCTTTTAAACTTATTTATAAAAAAAAAAATTGGGAACACCTTGTATAAGCTTGTAACAGTTTCTCTTAGAGGCCTTTTAAGAGGTGGCCTCAAAATAATTGAAAAAATTTTGATTTACTTACATACATATATAATTGATCATTACAGCTCTTCAGTCAGGATTACGACCTAGCTTCTCACACCACTTATGTTGTGTGCGTTAATTTTATCCATGAGTGTCGCAACCTACAGAAAATGCTTTAAAAAAAAAACTACGGAATATTTTCTAAAATTTCTTTTTTTTTTATTTGAAACTACAATCCTTCCGGTTAATAATCGAAAATAATTTCATTCAAATGGCTGCCTCGGCTGGCCATGCAGTAGCCTACACGATCGGTCCAATTTTTAAGCACATTATCGATTGTTTGCAGCTGTATTTCACCAATGGCTTCACGAATATTTTCCTTTAAAGCGTCAATTGTCTCTGGCTTGTCGGCGTAACACTTATCTTTGACGGCATCCCACAAATAATAGTCCAACGGTGTCAAATCGCAGCTCCGAGGTGGCCAAACGACATCAGCTCTGCGGCTGATTATGCGATCTTCAAAAACAGGGCGCAAAACATCGAGTGTAGCTTCGGCTGGGTGGCACTTAGCGCCGTCCTGTTGAAACCAAATGTTGCCAATATCCTCCTCTTCAATTTTTGTGAACAAAAATTCGTTCAACATGGCGCGATAACGATCGCCATTGACTGTAACGGCCGCTCCTTGCTCATTTTCGAAGAAAAATGGTCCAATAATGCCTCTGGACCAAAATCCTCACCAAACAGTGGCTCGTTTTGGGTGCGTCGGCTTTTCAATGTATGCGTGCGGGTTTTTTGTGCCCCAAATGCGACAATTTTGCTTGTTTACATACCCGCCAAGATCAAACTGAGCTTCATCTGAAAAGATTTTTTTTTGCCAAAATCGGCATCTTCTGTAAGTCGATCGCAGGCCCACTTAGCGAAGCGAAAACTCATTGGATGGTCAATTGGCTTCAACTACTGAACCAATTGGACTTTGTATGGCGTCATACCAAGGTCTTTATGCAAAATTCGTCTCAATGATGTCTCCGAAATGTTCAATTGTTGAGAACGACAGTTGATGGCGCTTCAAGCACACTTTCTGCCACAGCAGCAATATTCTCGGGTGTACGCACTGTTTTTGGCTTTTCACGCTTTGTTTTATCGATGAGGATGCCAGTTTCTTTCACTTTTTTCACAAGATAACGAACATATGGAGCCGATGGGGCTTCTCTTCTTCCAAAATCCGTACGCAATTTTCGCACACATTCTGCAACATTACCATGATTTTCAGAGAAATGTCGCAAATTTCCCCAGCGTTGTTCAAGCATACGTTCGTTCAGCGGATAAAACTAATTATCTGTCAAATCAGATATGAGCTAAGTGTTACCATTCACGAAATAAGCATTAGTTGAAAAAAAAACGTTATATGGCGGACCCATTATAAGGCTGCCAAATCACTATAACATCTGTCAGGCGGAATTATCGGCAATACTAGCTGCGGCGAAAATTATCAAGGTTGCAAATATCCCCCGTCGAGTATTACCCTATTTTCATTAGCCAGGCGGCTATCAAAGCTCTAAATTCCAAAGTAATGAATTTCAAGATGCTATATACAGGCAGAATTCATAATGAGGTTGGGGAATAGTATGATGGACGTCATACACATGGTTATCAGCGAACAGAGACATTCTATTAAGTTTAGGGTGGGCGAACATAGACTCTCCGATGAATTCTCCACTTTGGGTATCCCTTTACTTGATTGATAATTACAACCCTTTAGTCAGGACTGCAACCTAGCTTCTCCCAACCACCAATGCTATGTGTGTTAACTTTATGCATGAGTAGCTTGTACAGTTTAATGATGACTTTGAACGACAGATTTTTGAGAAACATTTCATGGCAATTTTGTTTTACTCACAGAGTTCTTGGCAGAAGATTGTTGAGAGAAATTTCGTTTTGTTGGTGATGTCTGACCTGGGGTTTGAAACTAGGCCTCATGTCTAATAAACCGCTAGACTACCTACTAGAATACAGCGACTAAATGTCAGTTTTATTTTAGGTTAGGTTATGTTAGAGGACCCATTGTACAACGTCCTAGGTTCTCACACCACTTCTGTTGTGTGTGTTAATTTTATATATGATTGGTGAGACCTACAGTTTAAATTCGACTCCGAACGACAGATTTATGAGAAACTTTTTATGGCAATTTTATTTACTTTCAGAGTTTTTGCCAGAAATCTGCTGAGAGGAAGTCGCCGAAGAAATCCTTTTTGTATTTAGTCTTGATGTCTGGCCTAGGGCTCGAACCCTGACTTTACGTCTAATAAGCCAACACACTACCTACTAGACTACGGCGGTATGCAAATGCCTGTAAAAATTCCATGAGTTTTAATTAAAAAATTTTTTTTTCTTTTTTTCCAAAAAAATATCTTGAAGGACTCTGCTCCCACCAACCAGTTACTTAGTTAAGTATGAATGCTGTGTGATGGTTATTAAAACATCAAAACCAATCAAACCAAATTAAATTCAATTTACCGTCAACTACAATCAATTGATGATATTCACACTCAACTCATACTGCAACATACAACATATCAGAGGAAATATTTCCAATTAAAAACGCGATACGACAATACGTAGTGAAATGACAAGAGAAAAAACAGTCCAAATGAAATCAAATAAAATGTGAACGAAATCCCACAATGAACCTCAACTTGTGTCAGTCAGTTTTAAACCATCAAACCATCACTTGGGGGACATGCATGTGTCCCGTTTGTAATTCTCTGTTCAACTGTATGTCTGTGTGTCTGTCTGTCTATATGTATCACTGACGATCTAACAAAATTCAACTTAAAAATCTCTCAAGTTAGGCTGGCTGGCTGGCAGACAATTCTAAATGCTTGTACTCTTCTATTCGTATTTGTAGTTGTAGTCGTGGTCGTGGTCGTATTCGTATTCTCATTCGTTTAGTTAATAATTGTCAATTTGGTGAGCGCCAACAACAATTGATTGGCGGTAAAAATAATATTTTTGTGCGCCATATAAAGCGACTTAAATTACCCAACATTACAGCGCAATTTGAGAGTGTATCGTACGTGTGTGTGTATGTGTGTGTGTGTTGACTGAGTGACTATTTTTTAAGATGAATGGCAGAGATAGACAGGAGTCAATAATATCAACATTAGCAACAACAACAACAGCAGCAGCAGAAGCAGAAGCAACAAACAATAATCGTAATAATGATGATGAGGATGATAAAGAATATTGCCGCCAACGAAAATAGTCGCAACTTTTAAGATGTGTTTGCAACAATAGCTTGCAACCTTTAAGCGTTTGATCGTCTTTTAACATTTGAAAAGTTGTGAACGCTTGTTAAGCAATTATATCGCTCCTGTGTCATCTTTAACACAACAACATTGTTGATCTGCTGATGTATGTATGTACGATGCTCGTGAATGTTGCCAATGCAGCCGTTTTCTTTGGATATCGATAATCTAACGTCATTACGTGATTGGGTATTTATTCGTCTCCGCTTAAATATGAAACACTTTTATGAGTTTTATGACATCTGAACGAATTTCACTCTACTGAAGCTGGTGCAACATTTCGTTTTAATGTGATGAATAATTTCGTTCTACTTTTAATAGGCAGACTAGCTGAAGATAGTAACGGCATATATTGGTCGATAATAACATAGGCTTTGGTGTTATATTCAGTGACCTTCGGATCCCTAAGTTCATTGTTTTGAAACTCATTGGATCGGTGATCAGCTGCTTTAAAGTGCGTAGTAATAGTTGACTAGGACTGATTGCAGGATGTATGGTATATGTAGGAAACGAAAGATTTTTTCAGGCGAAAGTATCTGCTGTTGAGCTGCCTTTACTCCCTTTAGTCAAGAGTACAACATAGCTTCTCACACCCATGTTGTGTGTGTGGATAAAGAGTGGCGGAACTTGTAGTTTTAATGTCGGTTTAAAGCGGTGGATTTCTTTGTAAAATAATACACATGAAAATGGCAATGAAGGCTCCTGAATAATGTCTACATAAATGGGCGATCCATACTGAATTTTAGAAACTTCCTGGTGTTTCTAGTCCGGGAAAAATTGCGGACAAATGGTCAAATGTTTTTCAAATCGAGATTCAGGCCACTTCAGTTTGCTCTGTAATATATGTATCTACAAAGGGATTTCTAATCATCAAGAGAATGAAAATGCCTACTCAGGCAGTGATTCAGCACTTAAATACAGAAAGCAATGCGGGTTTTGTCACGACGGCATGCCCAGCGGTTCTCAAAGCACGGATGGAAACAATGCATCTATTAACGCCCACACGCCCACTGATATGCTTATGCATATCATGTGGTTGCATCAACATACGTGAGAACCGATTCGAAGCCGAACCATAGATTTGGACAAGACTTCCTCTTGGTTAGGGGTCGGAGTCTATCTAAACTCCTTTGTGAAAGCGGTTAAGAGCGTAACACCCCACTGAGGTTGCGCTCTTTTCCGCGATTTGGTTGGAAACCATAACCATCACGTTACTCCCAAAAAGGCGTCTCAGCATTGTAGGGCAGAGACAAATCTCTGAAGCACGCGACGTAGTGACAAGAAACAGTCCACAGCCCAGAACCCTGTTGTGGGATTAACTGACTGGAAGTTAGGAAACATATTCGAACAATTAGTAGGGCGTATCCCCTTTGAAGGTAAGGTTGTATAAGTTACAGATGGTGAGCAATGGTAAGATAAAAGGGCTGAGATAGTCGGCAGTATCATGGCAGTAGATTAGGTCTCTTCGATACAACGGAATGTAGACTCTGTCTGTCAGAGAAATAAGGTACAGACCACACCTATTGTTCAATTGTATTGCGTTGACTAGGACTGCATTGCACCTTTTCAGTGGTGTCAGTGGGACTCGGGCGTAATCCGATAATTTATGGAACTTTATTCGGAGAGCGTTTAAGTAGCTGTTTGAACAAGGTTTTCGAATTGGCCACTTTTGTTTTGAAAGTAATTGGATTGGTTATCATCAGCTGTAGGGACGGACTGATAATGGACTCAGCCAGTTCGTGGGTTAAATAATTCGTGGCATACGTAGAAGACAAAAGAATTTTTAGATCAAAGTATCTGCTGTTGAGCCACCTTACTTCCTTACTTAGCTTTAGTCAAGAGCGCAACACTGCTTCTCACGCCCGCTATGATATGTGGCACAGTTTTTGTCACAAGACTTCCGTCTTCGTCGCCGAGAGAAATTTTTTTCACTTTCGTTTTGTTCAAGATGTCTGAGCTGGAGTTTGAACCAAGGGTTCCCATCTAATTAGTCAACACAGTACTTACTAGACTAGGACGACTTCAAGTTAAATTTGGGAAGATGTCTAGAAAATAATTGTTATTATGAAGATGTCCAGAAGATTATAATACCAGTCAATAATGCTTTGCCAAGTGCAGAATTAATCCTTAAGGTCTCAAGCGTAATGCAGATCAACAAAATCTAACCAAATGTGACTCAGAGCAGATTTGTCTCCTTTTGCATGCCTTTAAATGCCTAGAAGGGTATTTTAGAATTCTGTATCAACTCGTTTCTGATGATATCATTTAATTATGATTTTTGAGATTTATTTTCAAGCATACAACTGTAACAACAACAGCAACGAGAACAGTAACAACTGTAACAACAAGTCCTATTAATGTCTCACAACAAATGATAGATTGTGTGAACCGAAAGGAAAATTGTTCGTTTTTTCATTTTCTTTCCTTCCCATCCATTTCTATTACTTATTAACTTCGACGTTTGGTTGTTCCGATTGATAATACACATACGAACATGTGTTTACAGTTGCAGACAGACACATAAGCCCCCGCTCTAGCAAACCATGCAATACAACATGCAACAACTAGCCAACAAATACAATTAAAATCATAAAGGAATTGAGAATAATAACAAGTGTAAGTCGTCGTCGTCGTCATCGTCATCATCCAACACAGCAAATACAATTATAAGCCGGCATATAATAGACATCGAACATTGGCTAACAGACAGACATACATACGAGTACATGCGAGCATACTATACGAATGAGTCAGGTATTGTACAATTATATTTCTAGTTATTGTAGTTGTTGTAATTGTTCCTGCTTTCATTATTATTTTTTTTTTCTTTTTTTTTGGTTTCTTTGGCTTTGGCTTTTGTAATGTGTTCCTAAACATCCGTTCCGACATGTGTCCAACATACAATAGAAGATCAATGGAAGGAATTGGAACCATATTTTTCATTCTGTGTATTATTTTGATGTCTGCTGTTGTTGTTGTTGTTCTTGTTGTTATTATTATTGTTATTATTGTATTGTGTTACATGTTCAGATAATATTTAACCGAATTGTAGTAATTGTTGCCGTTGTTGTAATGAATCCTGTGTTTGTTGTTTATTATTGTTTGTTTTTGTTTGTTTGTGTTACAAAAGTACAATACAAGTTAATGCCACTAAGGAAGCTGATCATTTATAACAGATATTTAAAGAGATTGCTGCCACAATAACACAAAAAGAAAAAAAACTCTCGATCTCTGTGCCACAACAAATGTAAACACATGTGAAGTATGGTGCCTACAGTGGAGGATAAATTAACAGGTATAGATAGGGACTAATAAGAGAATAAGGTTTCTATTATTCGAAAAAAGATTAACTATGTAAAATAATGTAAATTGAAGGGTAAATATCTTGGAAACACCAAAAAATTTATTCGGCAACTTTCTCTCTGGTCTGAGAGTAAAATGAAATTACTATAAAAATTATTCAAAAATCTGTTGTTCAGAATCGGAATTAAACTGTAGGTCTCGCCACTCACGCATAAAATTAACACAACAACATAAGTAGTTTGAGAAGCTAAGTTGTAATCCTAACTGAAGGAATGTAAGTTATGTATACAATATGGAGAAGGTATTCAATAATGGAAAATCCATGGTGCTTTTATGGCCTTTTCTTGAGGATATATATCGTAGATAGACTTTTGAAGTATACAACGTTATTAAAATTTACCACAGCCTAGAACGAAGCTGATAGTAGAAACACGCACGTGGTTAAATGTATCGAAATATGTATCTTCAGGAAGCACGTTTATATCTCTACACAGATGTATGAGAAATCTACAGAAATCGCTGCAGTAATAGGTCCTATGACGTTATGCTTGGCATCAGTTATTGCCTACAAACAACGTCCCCTGTTGATAAGTACCGCCTGTAGCACTTAGGAACATTGCTTCCACAACTAAATGCGCTATCTGATCATCCTATGATGTTCGTTGTAGCTTCCTGGGTGAATTATTTTAAGAGGCTTAACACTCAATTTGTTCATCTTTTTCCACTTTTGAACTTTGATTTCTCGGGTTTGTAGTTTAAAATCTTTGACATAGTCCTTCAGTCAGGATTACAACCTGGCTTCTGACACCACTTATGTTGTGTGTGGTCATTTTATACATGAGTGGCGGGACCAGAGTTTAAAGTCGACTCCAAACGACAGATTTTTGAGAAACATTTCATGGCAAATTTATTTACTCTCAGAGTTTTTTCCAGAAATCTGATGAGAGGAAATCGCAGAAAAAGTATTTCTTTATATTTCGTTTTGTTGGAGACTTCTGAGCTAGGGTTTGAACCAAGGCGTCACGTCTAAGAAGCTAACACACTGCTTGCTGTACTACTGATGGATCCATTAAAGATATTTAAAGATGAATAAAATTTTTACATTCGAAGCGTTACTAAAAACGACTTCCCTAGGCAGTCGAACAATTGGATGAGAAGGTCCATTTTACGGGTATCTTTACAATTTACGAACTAATAGTACATGTGTCTCTCCGTCACTACCAGCCTTCAGTCAGAATTACGTCCTAGTTTCTCCTAGCACTTATGTTGTGTCCGTTAATTTTATACGTGAGTGCAGGGACCTACAGTTTAAAGTCGACTCCGAACGACAGATTTTTGAGATACTTTTCATGGTAAATTTGTTTACTTTCAGAGTTTTTGCCAAAAATCTGCTGAGAGGAAGTCGACGAAGATATATTTTTTGGTATTTCGTTTTGGTGGAAACGTCTGGCCTGGGGTTTGAACCGCAGTCATGCGGTCTAATAAGCCAACACATTACCTACTAGACTACGGTGTTTTCTATGGTTTCTTATACAAAACTGCGATCGGAGGGATTTAAATTGAATTTAAAAACGAATATGAATACATAAAAATTACTTTCCCCCACTATTTCTTAGGATTAATTAATTCAAATGCTATTTCCATAACCTCCACTGTTGCTTAAATTGTAGTTCCAAATGTTATTTTATATACGTGAGTATCCTCGTCTTTGCTATGACCATTGTGGTGTGATTGTGTAATTGATCTCTGATCGCTATTAACTGATAAATGAATACCAGTAAGTGGTAGCAGTACGATACTATTTCTCTAGATTTGACCATAATTTCAGATTTAAGTCATTCGTATTGTATGCATGTATGTGTGTATGTACGTACAAGTGATGTGAAAATTGTTTCAGTTTTTTTTTTGTTCATATTTCTTGCGCCAAATGAAAAGAAAAGCAAAAGCAAACAGAATTCACATAAAAGTCTTTATGATTTGATTTGATTGTTGTTGTTATGAAATGAACAAAAATACATACATATCACTGGTTAGACTTTTGCCTAGACATGGCCAAAGATTTTTGCCATATCATGCATGTTGGTCACTGATAATCCTTTTTTTTATTATGGCCACCATTTGCCTTTATGACTGGCCGAGTATTCTCTGTGGCGACATTAGTTATGGACACATGGGAACAGTTGCCAGGCAGGCAGTTGAAACTGAAAGAAGAGACTCTCTTTTCTTCTCTTTTCATATGGCATTTTGCAATTCGTTTCAATAGGGCTTTAGCCTTAGATAGCCGCTTTATGTCATTCAAAAGATAAAGTGATTTTAATTCATGTTTATTAATACGCGGATATTTTCTTTAATTTGATTTATTTTCTTTCTTTTCATCTATGAATTCAATTCAATTTCAATTCAATTTGCGGTTTTGGCAATTGATTAATACCAGTGTTTAGTGTAGTTGTAATAGCAAGTTATGCCAATACAAGCCGCCAGCCTTTGTTTCTCTGTGATTGGAGGGCAACTAACTGATCGTTTATCATTTTTAAATGCGACAAAAGATTGATTTTAATTGTTGTGCAGCATATTTGCAAAGCGTACACTTTGTAAGTTTAATTATCTAGCTGAGGAGTTTGCTTTTTAGAAAAACTAGAAGCCAAAGCAAATTAAGGCACTTGGCATTTAAGCTGGGATTAGGGAAAGAGAAAATATTTGAATAAATATGTTCGTATAGGCCGTAGTAGGGAGTACGTTGGCTTCTTAGACGTGAGGCCGCGGGTCAAACTCCAGGTCAGACATCAAAACGAAAATATGAAAATATCTCTTCGTCGACTTCCTCTGAGCAGATTTCTTGCAAAAACTCGGAGAGTAAATAAAATTGCCATGCAAAGTTTCTTAAAAATCTGTCATTCGGAATCGACTTTAAACTGTAGGCCCCGCCACTCATGTATAAAAGTAACACACATAACATGGTGGTTGTGATCCTGACTAAAGTGTTGTAATGACCAATTATGTGTGTATGTAAACCATGTAGAATGTTTTGTAAGCCTTGGAATCCATAATAAAAGCTTTTAAGAGTGAAAATATTTCCTCCGTTTTCTGTAATAATGGAAATATATGTGTGGCATCGAGAACTATGGAAAATTACGGAACTATCGCAATTGGTCTTTCCGATCATCGAGTTAACCCTCGTCATATAGGCTAACATATTTTAAACTAAAGGGTCCGCCAAATAACTCTTTTTTTTGAAAATGCTTTAAAAAAAACTACTGAATATTTTCTCAAATTTCTTTTTTTTTATTTGAAAGTACAATCCTTCTGGTTAATAATGGAAAATAATTTCATTCAAATGGCTGCCTCGGCTGGCCATGCAGTAGCCTACACCAGAAGATGCCGATTTTGGCAAAAAAAAAAAAATCATCTTTTCAGATGAAGCTCATTTTGATCTTGGCGGGTATGTAAACAAGCAAAATTGTCGCATTCGGGGCACAGAAAACCCGCACGTATACATTGAAAAGCCGACGCACCCAAAACGAGTCACTGTTTGGTGCGGATTTTGGTCCAGAGGCATAATTGGGCCATTTTGCTTCGAAAATGAGCAAGGTGTGGCCGTTACAGTCAATGGCGATCGTTATCGGGCCATGTTGAACGAATTTTTGTTCACAAAAATTGAAGAGGAGGATATTGGCAACATTTGGTTTCAACAGGACGGCGCTACGTGCCACACAGCCGAAGTTACACTCGATGTTTTGCTCCCTGTTTTTGAAGATCGCGTTATTAGCCGCAGAGCTGATGTCGTTTGGATACCTCGGAGCTGCGATTTGACACCGTTGGACAATTGTTAGTGGGGCGCCGTCAAAGATAAGTGTTACGCCGACAAGCCAGACACAATTTACGCTTTCAAGGACAATATTCGTGAAGCCATTGGT
Organism: Sarcophaga subvicina; assembly: GCA_936449025.2. Lineage (NCBI taxonomy): Eukaryota > Metazoa > Arthropoda > Insecta > Diptera > Sarcophagidae > Sarcophaga > Sarcophaga subvicina. The sequence goes on along the minus strand of OW388083.2, from coordinate 105,932,288 downwards.
AAAATACAGCTGCACAAAATCGATAATGTGCTTACAAATTGGACCGATCGTGTAGGCTACTGCATGGCCAGCCGAGGCAGCCATTTGAATGAAATTATTTTCCATTTTAACCGGAAGGATTGTACTTTCAAATAAAAAAAGAAATTTGAGAAAATATTCAGTAGTTTTTTTTAAGCATTTTCAAAAAAAAAGTTATTTGGGGTTAATTTAATTTATCAGAGGGAATCCGACTGCCTTGCAGATCATATGTGGTAGTGTGTTGTATATCCGCTAACTAACCGCTGCTTTAGTTTAACGATTGGCTTCGGGGATTCTGAAACGAGATGAAAAAACTATTATAGAAGAGACTCATAAATTATTAAGTTCGGAGATTGACATAAGATATCAGCAAAGGATCTTCTCATCCGATAGCATTCTAATAGAAGATTTTTCTGTCGTTTCACAGCATAATGAAATCCTTTTTAATGGAGCCTTTAATGTAAAAACTTTGCTTAGCTTTACTAGTCTTTAATGGATCCATCAGTAGTCCAGTTTAATCCCAGGCCAGACGTCTCCAGCAAAACGAAATATAAAAATGTTTCTTCGGTGGCTTCCTCAGCAGATTTCTGGTAAAAACACAAGTTTTACCATGAAAGGTTCCTCAAAATTCTGTCGTTCAGAGTCGACTTTAAACTTTAGCTAAGTGGTGTTAGAAGCTAGGTTGTAGTCCTGACTAAAGGATTATAATGACCAATTAAGAGTATGTACATACATATGTATGTAAATACGATGACTTTAAATAAAAATTAAATCTAGATTCGAGCTGATTGGGATAAGATAACACTGAACTAAAATCGGAAACAGATCCTAATTTGTCGTTTAAAACAATCACTGGGGTTCGAGAGTGAGTCTAAGTCAGAGATCAGCAATGAAACGTTTTTTCGCTACTCATAAACACTCATGAAATTTTGAATATAAGTGAGTCAACAATATTGAAATTTTACTATGTACTCTGATTCATTCGTACTCACTACAACGTTGATTTATAAGTACTGGTTGCAATGAGTATGCGTACAACATTGATATCAAACTCATACCATTCGAAATATGTTTGATTCATAAGCCTGCCCACTCATTTAGATTCATAACTTTAGAAAAATACTCTTCTAATACTTATTAATGATTCGAGTGACTCGAATTATTCACCAAAATTTACAATCTTAGTTGTTGTCCCATTTACAAAAAAAAAGAATTGATTGAAGACTTCACAAGCCTATGGCAAAAACTAACTGTGATGTGGGGCCTATTTAGCCGGCTGATAATACCTGGACTATATCGAATGAAGGCACTCATCTGGGATTTAAACCATGGCCTCACGTCTAATAAGTACATTTTCTATTAGACTACATCGCCAACAATGTCCAGGTTGGTAGGACTCTTTCTAGCACAATGCTAGTGAACCTGTTACCAGTCCATTGCTGACCACTTAATCAAGAGAATAATTACTTCCACTATTGGTGAGACTGATATGACAGGGGAAGTAAGCAAATGCAGACAGCAAAGTGATGTCTTCTCACCCTTGCTGTTAAATATCGTTGTAGAGGGTTTGTTGGAAGAACTGCAGTGGTATGGTTTGATGATCTGGTCGTTATGGTAGCATGTTTTTATCCGCATACAACTGAATGGTGCTGATTGTGTAGTTAAAGTGGCAACGCTTGCAACACGAACTAATTCCTCTCATCACTTATATTGTGTATGTTAATTTTAGCCATGAGCGGCGGAATCGAATCATTCATCAAAATTTACAGTCTTAGTTGTTGTTGTATTTACAAAAAAGGAAAAGACACATAAGCAAAAAAGACAGAGCAGAGCAGGCAGAGTTAACAGAGCAAACGCACAACCTTCTAGTGAGTATTTTAGTGTTCGTATGCGAATCATATTTATTTTGTGCTTCGTGTATATGTTGAGTTATGGAGAGTCGAAATCAACAGCAACATCATACGTGTTGTTAAGTATGAACATGATGGAGGACTTCAAACTTTGAATATGAGTAGAGCTTCCATGATAATAAAATAAGAATGAATGCGTTTAAGTATTAGAAATTATGAGTACGATTCGATTATACTCATCTTTTTGAATACTCATTGCTGATCTCTGGTCTAAGTTGTTTAAGTTATTAAATATGGTACATTTCTCGATTAAATTAATGAACTTTAAGTCTTGGCTTTGGCGACTGTTAAATTATTTCCTTATTTTTTTGCTTATAATACGCGAATATGTTTCTGCCTTTAACAGCCGTTAATATTGTGATCACCAACCACGAAAAAACAGAAAACCTTCTAAAACTGTTCATTAGTTTCACTTCACGAATCCAATAGAAATCAATTAATCTGACACTGTAATTGACCACATTCTAGCAAATGTCCACCAACATATCACCCATACTGGATTGGGTGACATCGTCTGCCTACCATCATTGACATCTTAAAACATTTGTTAGGTTTTTCCTTCTGTTTTTTTTTCATTTTGTATTAGAATGTCGAATAAAGATTCATTTTTTATTTTTTATTTTTGATCAATTGATTTGAAGAACATGTGTATGTAAGTTTTAGTAAACATTTGAAAAGTTTAGAGTTCATTAAAAATGATGCCTGAGCAACATAATTGACACACGGTGCCACTTTTTGTCTATGCAGTCCATGTTAAAGCGATTTCAGTCAACTTAATGATGCCTAATGGTTCCAAATGACAATATGATTGTCGTCTTTTTTGTGTGTTTAAAGTAATGCCGCGGCACAAGTTCAATTTAGAATTTTTTTTGTTTGTTCTTTAGGCATCTTCATATTGACAGCAGGTTGTGGCATGTTGCAAGGAAATGTAGAAGGAGAAATTTGGTAGAAAAAAAAAATGAATGAAATAAAATGATGATGACATAATCTTTTTGGTTTTAAGAAAAAGGGATTTATAAAATATACTCTTCAATAAAAAATTTTTAGATTTTTATTTAATGTGGCATGAGTTGTTGATAAATAATTATGTTTTAAATTATGTCGTGTGCTTACTTTATTACACTTTTTCAATAGAAAGTACCTGTATTTCTAATTTGGCAGATATACGAGAATGTTGCCTTGTAGAAGAGGTAATAGCTGGTGGAGTTAAGTAAACTACTGACTACCAGAGATCAGTAATGAGTATTCAAAAAGATGAGTATAATCGAATTATACTCATAATTGCTGATACTTATACGCATTCATATTTATTTTAATATCATGGAACCTCTACTCATATTCAGAGTTTAAAGTCCTCCATCATACTCATACTTAACAACACGTATGATGTTCGTATGATTTCGACGCTCCATGACTCAACAACATACAAGAATCACAAAATAAGTATGAATCGCGTACGAACACTAAAATACTTAATAAAAGGTTGTGAGTTTGCTCTGTCGTTTTTGCTTATGTGACTTTTTTCTTTTGTTGTAAATGCAACAACAACTAAGACTGTAAATTTTGATGAATGATTCGAATCACTCTCTAAAGTTATTAATCTGAATGAATCAAACATATTTCGAATGGTATGAGTTTGATGTCAACGTTGTACGCATACCCATTGCAACCTATAGTTATAAATCAACGTTGTAGTGAGTCCGAATGAATCACGAGTACACAGTTAAATTTTTAATATTGTTGACTCACTTACATTCAAAATTTCATGAGTGCTTATGAGTATTGAAAAAAAAAAACGATTCATTGCTGAGCTCTGATTTACTACACTTAATACAGGTGAAATGAAGTCGCCGTGGTCTAGTAAGTAGTGTGTTGGCTTATTAGATGAAAAGCCAGGGTTCGAGCCCCAGGCCAGACATCAAGACAAAAAACAAAAAGTGTTTCTTCGGCAACTTCCTGTCAGCAGATTTCTGGCAAAAACTCTGAGGAGTAAATAAAATTGCCATGAAAAGTTTCTCAAAAATCTGTCATTCGGAGTCGACTTTAAACTGTAGGTCCCGCCACTCATGTATAAAATTAACACACACAACATAAGTGGTGTGAGATACTAGTTACGTAGTCCTGAATGAAGGGTTGTAATGACCAATTATGTATGTATGTATCAATACAGGTGAAATTGTTTAAGTTCAGTTGAAACAGTATGAAGAGATGGTAAAAGATCTGTATAGGCTTTTTAGCAATAATTAGCAAGAAAAATTGCTTATAAGCAGTTCTTGTGGAATACAAAAAAGCGTTGGCGTCAATAAATTTTAAGCTCTTAGGGCATCCTAGAAGCCTGTCAGATAGTTTTCTATAGAAAATTTTCGATTTCCTTTTCTATTTAAAGCAATTTCATCAGTTTCTTTACGAGTTTAGTGGCAAGGAAACAAATTATTGCCATGCAATTGAAATTATTTTTAAACTCGTACTATCTTAACCAATTACAAATCTGTTTACGACAACAACAATTGACTTCCTCAAACTATTAAAAAAAACAAAACTATCAACTTTAAATAAAACATAAAAGTCAAGCCTGTTAAATGGCATTTATTTGCTGAAATTTCATTCAAATTGTATGGAAAAAACAACGGAATGACTTACAAAAGAAAAGAAAAGAAAAAAATATTCCCACACTCTTATGAGGGCATTTTGAAACACTTGTAAATTAAAACTGAAATGAAAAAACAAAAAAAACCAAACCGAACTCAGACAGTTTTTCATTTCATTTTTATTCGTTGTCGTAGTAGTCGCTAGTGCTGTGGTTGTTATTGTATTTTGGTTTTTACTGTTGTAAAGTGACATTTGAGGGCGAATTGTTTTAAAAAGTTACAAAAAAAAAAACATCGACAACAACAACTACACTTAATACGATATGTATGTATGTATGTATACAAAAGTACTTAAAACACCACTACACAGGTAAATAATGAATTAAAACCGTACTACTGGCCATTTTAATAAACAAATTCTACAAAAGTCAGTAAGACAGACAGGCAGATAGACAGACAGCCATATGAAATAGGCATCGTATACCCAACGTAAGCTGAATACTTTTAAGTGGGGCTGTGATATGATAGACCACCTCACAAATAACAACAAATACTACTGCACACATACATACATATGTATGTATGTATATTAATACAACATTAAAAAAACCTAAAAAACAAAATAGGCCTCTTACGTACACATGCTTGTAATTTAAACAAAAAAAAAAGTGAATAAAAAAACTTAAAAATGATCATCAAAAATAATTCATATGTGACATGAAGTGGTTAAACGACTCCATAAAAAACAAATTTTTTTTGAATTTTTAGGAAATACTTGTACACACACACTCACCGATCATATGCTTTGAAATCATAGTTAATAGCCAAACTGAGGTATACCCTACTTTACGTAAATTATATATTATATTGGAAAAATTTGATGTAAACCAGAGATTAGCAATGAATCGTTTTTCGCTACTCATAAGCACCCAAGAAATTTTGAATATAAGTGAGTCAACAATATTAAAATTTAACTATGTACTCTGATTCATTCGTACTCACTTCAACGTTGATTTATAAGTACAGATTGCAATGAGTATGCCTACAACGTTGACATCAAACTCATACCATTCGAAATATGTTTGATTCATAAGCCTGCCTACTCATTTAGTTCCTAACTTTAAAAAATACTTACATATGATTCGAGTGACTCGAAGTGGTCATAAATGGTCATTACAACCCTTCCATCAGGATTACGCCCTAGTTTCTCACAATACTTATGTTGTGTGTCTTAATTGTATACATGAGTGGTGGGACCTACAGTTTGAATTCGACTCCGAATGACAGATTTTTGAGAAACTTTTCATGGAAATTTTTATTTACTCTCAGAGTTTTTGCCAGAAATCTGCAGAGAGGAAGACACCGAAGAAATACTTTTTGTATTTTATTTTGATGTCTGGCCTGGGGCTCGAACCCTTGCTTTACGTCTAATAAGCCAACACACTACCTACTAGACTACGGCAACTTCGTGGAGCAAACACAGAACCTTTTAGCGGATATTTTAGTGTTCGTAAGCGAATCATACTTATTTTGTGATTCTTGTATGTTGTGGAGTCATGGAAAGTCGAAATCAACAACATCATACGTGTTGTGAAGTATGAGTATGATGGAGGACTTCAAACTTTGAATATGAGTAAATGATCTGAATGAGTAGGCGCTTATGAATCAAACATATTTCGAATAGTATGAGTTTGATGTCAACGTTGTAGGCATACTCATTGCAACCTGTACTTATAAATCAACGTTGTAGCGAGTATGAATGAATCAGAGTACATACATATATATAGTTTACGTAGACGAGGGTATAACTCAGTGTTGTCTTTTACCTATGATTTCAAGTGAGTGTGTGTGTACAAGTATTTCAGCATCATACGTGTTGTAAAGTATGAATATAATGCAGGACTTCAAACTTTCAATATGAGTAGAGGTTCCATGATATTAAAATAAGTATGAATGCGTAAAACTATCAGAAATTATGAGTATGATTCGATTCTACTCATCTTTTTGAATACTCGTTGCTGATCTCTGATGTAAGCATTAGTATTGCTGCAGAACCTAGTATAGCTCACAGCAAAGGAACACAAATCTTTATGAAATCGTTTGAACTAGCATTAGAATTTCAAGATCACATATAGTGTTACAGTACCTGTCCCATTTTGAATCAAAAGTAACAATAATTTCACCTTAATTTAGTTCTGTACCGTTATACCTTACTATCCATGCACATAATAGAGTTCATCAAGTAGTGAACAATTTAAGATTTAGTGATCGGTCATGTTGAGGAACCAAATGTCTGCTTATCCTGTAATAAGACTACACAGATGGATCAAGAAAGGAGGGAGTTTCTAGACCCAAAAATAAATATTCTGAACAAATGGGATTGAATTCCAGTTTCCTAAATGGGAAGTCGCCGCAGTCTAATAGGTAAAGTGTTGCCTCATTAGACGTAAGGCCACGTATCAGACCCCAGGTCAGATATCTCGAACAAATATTTCTTAAGCGCCTTCCTCTCAGAAAATTCAGGCAAAAACTCTGAGAGTAAATCAAATTGCCATGAAAATATTATCAAAAATATTTGTCGTTCGGAGTCGATTTTAAACTGTAGATCCCGTCACTCATGTATAAAATTGACACACACAGCATAAATTGTGTAAGAAGCTAGATTGTAATCTTAACTGAAGAGTTGTAATGATGAGTTACGTTACGTATGTAGAGTGCCATCGGAAGACTCGGCTCTTATGAGTTCTTATCGAAAATATTAAGAGACTATCTGTGCAAGCTGACTCAGCTGTGCTGAAAAAATTAGATTATCTTACGCTGTGTCCCACGGCATGTGGAAAATCGTGGTTACGTGGAGGCAGATGAGCTCGCGAGGAGAGAAGCTTCCAGACCGTTGATGAGGCCAGAACCCTTCTGTGTAGTGAGGATAAATATTTGGAAAGGTATGCTCAACGAATGGGAAGCTAAGGAGAGTCAAACACTCTTCTAAAACCAAGTGGATTTAAGGCAATCAAAACTTTTGTTGTTAAATTAGAATAACAAGAGATCTGAGCCATGTGTCAAACTGTCCAGAAATAATTTGAGATTGGTAAGCAGTCTTTTAGCAGGGCAAGATTGACTTAGAGTACAATTCTTCAAAATAAGGATTGTCCAGAGTCAAACATGAAAATTCTGTGATGATAAGAATGAATCATCGCAACACAATCTTGGATTCTTGTGGAGCATTAACACATCCCAGAAAAAACCATCTGAGTGCATTTTAGGTGCTGGGTAGGGAGTTGTCATTGTTGACACCGAGTAGCATCCTAAAGTTTGTCTGGGTAATAGGCTCAGTAGAAACAATTTAGACACCTATGAAGTAGGAGGGGATTTTAAATATATGGTCAGACATCAAAACGAAAATAGAAAAAATAATTCTTCGGCAATTTCTGGCAGAAACTCTGAGATTAAAATAAAATCGCTATGAAAAGTTTCTCAAAGATCTGTGTTTAAACTGTAGATCCCGTCAATCATATAAAAAATTATCACAAACAGCTTAAGTGGTCTGTGAAGCTAGGTCGTTATACCGACAGAAGCGTTGTAATGACAAATTATGTATGTATGTATGTGCTAAGGCAGCTCTTTACCACAATAGTAATAATAAGCGCCACGAGAGTATGGAACTGAAGAAGCTATAGAATATATAGAATATCCTCCCAACAAAACGATACCTGAACCTGCTCTTGATCTTGATTTTACGGCAACAATACTGGACAGATCCCAATATGAAAAAGGTTTTCGTGATTTGGAATAAAATACTCCACTTCATGATCACTATTGTTAAGGAATGCCACCCACCCATTTGTAGACATTTGGCAAAATAGTAAAGTCGTTACTTATAGGACCTCAGTGAGCGATTCTTTTCAGGGTGACTTCCAATTTAACCTAACAAGTCAAGCTCTTTCGTGATTGAGACGAAAGTGCTTCACTCACATCTGATTTAGAGGAGATCTCTTAATGTCTGTTCATTGATTTCTAAGCGGGGCAATAATAATATGTAAACTATTGCTGTGGATACGTACATAATTGGTCATTACAACCAGCACTACGACCTAGTTTAGCACACCACTTATGTCGTGTGTGTTAATTTTATACATGAGTGGCGGCGACAGGCGACAGCTTAAAGTCGATTCCGAACGACAGATTTTTTCGAGAGACTTTTCATAGTAATTTTTTATTTACCCTCAGAGTTTTTGCCAGAAATCTGATGAGAGGAAGTCGCCGAAGAATTATTTTTTCAAATTTCGTTTAGTTGGAGATGTCTGATATGGGCTTTGAACCGAGTCCTCACGTCTAATAAGTCAACACACTACCTACTTGACTACGGCGACTTCTGTGGATATTGCTTACAGTTATGATCAAAAGTTCTTAATGTCCTCATTGGGGAAATTCAATGCAAAGTACGCTCAAAACTCTAGATTATCCATGAGCCTATGTTGCTTAAGATAGTGCAAGAAATTCTTCACCTTGTATGATGATTTTTGGATTTACTTCATGTATATGGGACTCAATCAGGCTTTCGAAATTTGATATTGGGTTTCTCTACTACTAATTAAATTAGACTACTAATTAGCAACTCTGTTCTGTACTTAAATATCTCTTAATGCAGATTCCTATACCAGAAGTAGGGGTAACCAATAAACTAACACGCTAACCGTACTAAAGAAATGGAAAAATGACCTGAAAGTCATCATTTGTATGAAATGCAAGTGTTTAGTTTTGTTTTTCGAAATGTTTACGAACTTCATAATGAAATTCTTAATAAAAATCCTAACGATGATGATCATGATAATGATGATGATGTGGGTTTAAAGGTAAAAGTGTCCAGTACAAGTACTTTTCAGAATACAAGTGGTCAAGTACAGAATATATCAGCCACAGACAAAACAAAAAAAGTGAATAGCTCTGGACGAGCATAAATGTGTCTATGTTTGTCTCTTTCGATCAGTACGATCAGTTTGCTGTCCGTTTATTTGGGAACTGAAAACAGGAGATATTTCTGGTCATTCATAAATGCGTTGGAGCTGTGGCAGGCATGAGCATTTCAAATCTTATGTGTGTTGATGACTATAATGATGACGACGTCGGTGGCGGTGGCGGTGGTTGGGCTGATGGTGATGACATTGATCATAATGACGTTGATTATGATAATGCTGTTGATGATACCTACCGCGTGTTTATTTCATGAAGCCACACTTCTACGAAATCACATCACAAACATAATTTGTTTTCGTTTTTATTTCTCTTTTTTTTGGGTATAAAAAAAGTACGTAATTTTGTACGTTTGTCTCTTCATTTGATTCTCTAACTTTTTCTCCACCTCAAACGTCTCTGACTGCGTTGATTTATCTTTTTCTGCGAAAATTACTAAATAAAACCCCTCCAACAACAACAACAAAAAGAGAGAAGAGTAGTTTGTAGTTGATATAAAAAATAAAAAATCAACAACAACAAGAAAAATTTAAAATAAAATTTGTGTTCCCATAACGTTTGTTTTGATGTTAAAGTTCTACGAAAGGTTACGAAAGTACACAATCATACTCATACTTAAACTCACATGAAGCAAATGTTGCTTAAGTTCGGTCGGCTGGCTAGTGATCGCACTCCAACACTTTAAATTTATAACACGAATAAACAATGAACATTTATTGTATTTGTTGTTGTTGTTTGTTGAATACGTTGTATTCATACAGTGTTCGTAAGTGTAATTTGAGCTGAGCTGTGCTGTGGGTGAAATCATTAAAAAAAATTTCAATTGATTCCTGGAACTTAAAATTTCAGTTTGTTTGATTGGAGAAATTTTTAGGATTTTAAAATGCATTTCATGTGTAATTGACCTTTTAACGTAGAGATACAGACGTCCTCGTTGAAATAGAAAGAGAAACTTTCATTCAAATTTATTAAAAAGTCGGCATGATTAGTGGTGAATGGTATTTAAAGTATGGCATTTGCTTTTGTGTAAACATGAGGTAAACATTTGTCACCTTTTTTAAATCATTTCAATACATTTGTACTGAATTAATTGCATTATGCTTAGAGTTCACAGTGATCTTCCTGCATTGGTATACATTAACTAGAGAAAGAATCCAAATCAAGCCAGAATTTCTCATGATGTTCTGTGTGTTAATTTTATACATGAGCGGTGGGACTTACAATTTAAAGTCGGCTCTGGACGACAGATTTTTTGAGAAACTTTTCATGACAAATTTATTTTACTATCAAAGATTTTGTCAGAAATCTGCTGAGGTTAAGTCGCTGAAGAAATATTTATTCAAGATATCTGACTTGGGTTCTGAACCGTGGCTTTACGTCTAATGAGGCAACACACTACCTATTACACTACGGCGACTTTCCATTTAGGAAGCGGGAAATCATTTCCGCATTAGTTCGGAATATTTATTGCTGGGTCTAGAAACTCCCTCCTTTCTCGATTCATATGCGTACAACGTTGACATCAAACTCATACAATTCGAAATATGTTTGATTCACAAGCCTATTCTTTTAGATTGGTAATTTTAGAAAAATACTTATAAAGGGTCCGCCAAATCACTTTTTTTTTGAAAATGCTTCAAAAAAAAAAACCACTGAATATTTTCTTAAATTTCTTTTTTAATTGAAAGTACAATCCTTCCGTTTAATAATGGAAATAATTTCATTCAAATGGCTGCCTCGGCTGGTCATGCAGTAGCCTACGCCAGGAGATGCCGATTTTTGGCAAAAAAAAATCATCTTTTCAGATGAAGCTCATTTTGATCTTGGCGGGTATGTAAACAAGCAAAATTGTCGCATTTGGGGCACAGAAAACCCGCACGCATACATTGAAAAGCCGACGCACCCAAAATGAGTCACTGTTTAGTAAGGATTTTGGTCCAGAGGCATAATTGGGCCATTTTCTTCGAAAATGAGCAAGGAGTGGCCGTTACAGTCAATGGTGATCGTTATCGGGCCATGTTGAAAGAATTTTTTTCACAAAAATTGAAGAGGAGGATATTGACAACATTTGGTTTCAACAGGACGGCGCTACGCGCCACACAGCCGAAGCTACACTCGATATTTTGCGCCATGTTTTTGAAGATCGCATTATTAGCCGCAGAGCTGATGTCATTTGGACGCCTCGTAGCTGTGATTTGAGGCCGTTGCACTATTATTTGTGGGGAGCCGTCAAAGATAAGTGTTACGCCGACAAGCCAGAGACAATTGACGCTTTAAAGGACAATATTCGTGAAGCCATTTGTGAAATACAGCTGCACACAGTCGATAATGTGCTTAAAAATTGGACAGATCGTGTAGGCTACTGCATGGCCAGCCGAGGCCGCCATGTGAATGAAATTATTTTCCATTATTAACCGGAAGGATTGTACTTTCAAATAAAAAAAGAAATTTGAGAAAATATTCAGTAGTTTTTTAAAGCATTTTCAAAAAAAAAAAGTTATTTGGCGGACCCTTTATAAGTATTTTTCTAAAGTTACCAATCTGAATGAATAGGCTTATGAATCAAACATATTTCGAATGGTATGAGTTTGATGTCAACGTTATATACATAGTCATTGCAACCTGTACTTATAAATCAACGTTGTAGTGAGTACGAATGAATCAGAGTACATAGTTAAATTTCAATATTGTTAACGCACTTATTTCATTAGTGCTTATGAGTAGCGAAAAAACGATTCATTGCTGATCTCTGGTTCTAATGATCATTTTTATTAGAGGACGCATAGTAATCTCTGTCAACCTCTAATGCATTCAAAAGCAAAATGTTTATAAAATAACTTAAGAATTGTTAGTTCAAGTCTTCTTTCTTAGTTTTTAAGAACGCTCTGTAAGCGCTGGATCGGTTCTGCTATAAATAAGGGAAGACTGTCGTTGTTTTAATGGATTTCACAATGTTCTATTATTGAACAGGAGAATAAGAGATACGCGTCTTTCTCTTCCTTTAGATAGCCAAACGGTTCTTAAAACCTTTCAATCGCCCACAATTACTTCGAAAATTATGTGTGAAAACTCAGACTTCATCGACACGTTAGGAAACTTTAATACCGCTTCATTGGGCTGGATTCCTGTACATGATGTATGTATATGACAGTTACAATTATGACAGGGTTACAATTGCTCCTTATTGGCCCTGAGGCATGTTTTAGACTTGCAACAATCTAGAAAAATGAAATACTTTGGAAAGAGGGAAGAGGGAATTCTCTGTTTATTGTCACAATTTAGTCGTTCTTAATTCGTATTTTTTTGGAATTATGAGCCAAGCTGCTAAAGTCGGTGAATCCTAGTAGTAGTATGTTGGCTTATTAGATACGAGCCCGTGGTTCAAACCCTAGGTCAGACATCAAAATTAAAATATGAAAAAATATTTCTTCGGCGTCTTCCTCTTAGCAGATTTCTGGCAAAAACTCTGACAGTAAATAAAAAATTGCCATGAAGAGTTTCTCAAAAATCTGTCGTTCGGATTCGACTTTAAACTGTAGGTCCTGTCACTCATGTATAAAATTAAAGCACACAACATAAGTGGTGTGAGAAGCTAGGTCGTAATACTGACTGAAGGGTTGTAATGACCAATTAAGTTATGTATGTTGGTCAGCAATGAGTATTCAAAACGATGAATAGGTTCGAATCATACTTATAATTTCTGATACTTGTACGCATTCATACTTATTTTAATGTCATACTCATACTACTCATATTCAAAGTTTGAAATGCTCATGGCACTTATACTTAACAATACTCAAGATGATGATGATTGATGTCGACTCTCCATGACTCATCGTATACACGAAATAAGTATGATTCGCGTACGAACACTAAAATACTCACAAGAAGGTTATATGTTTGCTCTGCGTGCTGTCTTTTTCTTTTTTGTTTCCTTCGAATGAATCACGAGTAGTTGGATTTCAATACTGTTGACTCACTCTTACTCAAAATTTCATGAGTACCTATGAGTAGCGAAAAAGCGAATCATTACTGATCTCTGGCATGTATGTTTATGAGTAGCGAAAAAACGATTCATTGCTGAGCTCTGTTTGTGACATCATAATTACTGAGCTGAAGACATTGGGTTAATTAGACTTAGAATTAGACCATATGCTCTAACGCCATCTAGTTGTATTTAAACAAAGCTTTGTAACACAAACTGCATTTAATTAAAATCAAATATTTCCCTAAACTGCACCCTAATTTTCTTTCTTTAGCTTTGCAGTTACCGTTTTATTTTCTTTGACTTGTGAAGACAATTTAGGATTCCAATAATTATCATGTTTTTCTTTTGTGTCCGGGTTTTTAAGCTCGTAAATATTAAAAATGCATTCATCGTTGTGGCTGCAATAATGTTGGTTTTTCCATTACAATGAAAAAATGTAGAACACCACCACCAGCTGGGAATTGTATGGAACGCTACAATAGGAGTCTTAATTAGTTTACAACAAATACTACGCCCAGTTGCCAGGCAGGCATTCAATAATTATCACTGATTTGTGACATTTCACTTGGAACCATAAAAATTTGGTATTCTAAGGCACTACTACCTACTACTACTGATACACTTGTAAGTCGGTATGGTGCTATTGCAACAAAAACCAAAACAAAAACAATAGGGAATGAAATGGTATCGAAAAAAAAAAATAGAAAAGAAAGAGAAGAAAACGGGTTAGCCTGTGTAGTGTTTGTTTTGGTTTTTTTTTTGTTTTTGGGAGCCTCAACATAAAATTAAATTTAATATGGAGTTTGGAAAATAATTTTATTTCCCAAGCCATCTTTTTTTGTTTTTGTTTTGTTTTTGTTTTTGTTGTATTGTCTGGCATCATCAGCATCATCAATGTAATCTGAACGAAACATTTGTAATGATTTTCAAATGAATGGCACCTGCTCTCTTTCCTTATGTCTTTTCTTTGTTTTTTTTTGTAGTTTTATTACTGTGTTGTATTCTTAGTTTATGTTGTTGTTGTTGTTGTTGTTTGTATTTTTTTATTATTAATAATAAACTTAATTTTATTTTAATAAAAGAAAACGGGAGGTTTTTTTTTGATTTGTCTAATTAACAAATTTATTCAATTTGAAATTCATCAAAACGATCAAAACAAACAAATCAAAACAAAAAAAAAATTATCGAACTCTTCTATCAAATCAAAACGATTACCATCGCCAGTGCTAGTGCTAGTGCTATTGCCATCGCCATCATCATCATCATTATTATGATCATTGTAGTGGTCGTCAGTGGTGATCAAATCATGTTAAACATCGCTCAACGTCATTTATGAAATAAATTTTAAAAACGTATATAAAAAAATAAAATATAATGAATGATAAAGAAAGACAGAAAGAATATAACACAACATAACATAACATTAGAAATCTATTTTTTATGATAGGATTTCTTAATTTCGTTTGATTTAGTTTTGGTTTGTGTTTTGTTCTCCCAAAGAAATCGGAAAAAAAGTCATAAAATTTATAAAAAATGAAGCCATAAACTCTGCAAGTGGTATACAGTGAGTAACAAAAGAAACTACATACATAACATACATACATAACTGGTCATTACAACCCTCGCATCACTCATGTTGTGTTAGTTTTAAAAAGGGTGTTTTTTATAGAGGTATAGAACTTTAAGTTGGCATTACTTTTCAAGATGGCGACTGATTTAACAGCTGTCAAGTGATTTATTCTCAGTTTGGTTTGGCAATTCATCATGAATAGACTCACGCCTGAACAACGTTTGCAAATAGTGCAATTTTATTTCGAAACGAATGGTTCTGTGAGGAAAACGTATCGCGCACTACGTCCATTTTATCGTCGACAAAATCGTCCATCAGAGCAGTTAATTCGATTAACCATGGAACGTTTTCGCACCACGTTTACTCTTATTGATAACTCGCATCCCCAGAGACGCTGTACGGTGTGTACAGAGGAAGCTATTGCTGCTGTAGAGCGTAGCATTGATGAAGACCCGAATGAGTCCATCCGCCATCGAGCACAGGAATTGGATCTGTGTCCATCCACTTAATGGAAGATTACATGAGTGGCGGGAATCAGAACGACAATTTTTTTGAGAAACTTTCCACGGCAATTTTTTTATTCACTCTCAGAGTTTTTGCCAGTAATCTACGAGAAGATACAAAATTCCGACCTTCTTCCTATCTAGCATATGCGGGACCGGAATAACGTTGAGTCTCGAGGTTAATCTGGGTCTGATCCTTGACCCCAAGTTCAATTGGTGGGCAAATCTGGCTGCTAGAGCACGTAAGGCGGCGTTTGCTGCTTACTGCTGTAGTAGAGTGGTCGGATCCAGATGGGGTCTTCGCCCAAGGATCATGCGTTGGATATATTCTACGGTCATCGAACCCAACCTCTTATAGCGTGTTGCTTTCTGGTGGAGTGCTCTGGACAGACAACACAATGTCAGACTTCTTTACAAGGTCAGAAGGCCTGCGGCCGTTTATATAACTGGCGCTCTGCGCACCACCCCCACGAAAGACTTATTCGCAATGCTCAACTGGGTTCCTACTGTGCTTCTCGCTAAGCAGGTGGCTCAGTTTGCTGCGACTAGGCTTAATGCCCTGTCTCGTTGGCACATTGTAGCTTCAGGTCACTCCACTATTCTGGAGGTTGATCCAGTGGCCCCCGTGAACATCGACTATCTCGATGCTGAATATTGTCTCTACAGAGACATAATTCCGAGTAGTGACGACTGGAATCCTAACGCGGTTGTCCCCCCGGAAGTCCTGGATATATATACCGACGGCTCTAAACTTGATAATGGGGTTGGAAGCGGTGTCTACTCTGGGAAACTGGACCTAAACATTTCTCTCCGTCTGCCAGGCTACTGCAGCGTGTGTTTCAGGCGAAAGTGACGGCAATTTACCAGGCTGCTCAATGGATCCTCGTCAACGGTGCTCCTTTTACTCGGGTCTCGGTTTTTTCTAATAGTCAAGCTGCGATAAGATCTCTATCGGGTTTCCTGAATAACTCTACGGTCGTTAGGGAATGTTGCCGCTGTCTCGACCTTCTCTCGGGGCGCTTCACCAGTGTCTCATAGGTGTGGGTCCCCGGGCACAGTAACATTCCGGGAAACTGTAGAGCCGACGAGCTCGCCAGAGCTGGTGCGCTCCTTCCGGAATCCGCTTCAATTGAATTCGGTATTCCATTTGCCTCGGTCAAGTTGGACATTGCGCGGAAATTCTCTCGGAACGCCAACCTATCCTGGGTCAATGAGGAGTCCTGCTCCACCGCTAGACTCACCTGGCCCTTGATGGATAGAAGGTGCACCAACCAGGTGGTCGTAACGTCATCTCAACCACCGTGGCCGTGCTTACAGGTCATTGCGTTATGGGTAGACACGCGGAAAGAATGAGGCTCCTATTTAACGACTTCTGCCGTAGATGCAGATCCGCTGAGGAAGAGGAGACTGTTATCCACTTCTTCTGTCAGTGCCCGTCTCTTGCTAGTTGTAGATATAGGCTATTTGGCTCTCCATTACTTGTCAGCTTGACGGAGCTATCATCTATTGATATCAAGGATATAGCTTCGTTCATCAAACTTTTTGGCTGGTTTTCCAGTGTAGAGTAGTCGTGCTTTTGATGTGCAGCCCTTGCGCTGACCAACTTCTTCCTTTTCGCTGATTTTGGTGGAATTTTGTCAGTACAGGGACTGACTGCGTTCACCCGTGGCATCACAAGTGAGCTTTGTGATATCAGAGCTACCACTCCGACCTAAACCTAAACCTAGAGTTTTTGCCAGTAATCTACTGAGAGGAAGTCACCGTAGAAATATTTTTTTATATTTCTCTTTTTTGGAAGATTTCTGATTTGGGTTTTGAACCATGGCCTCACATCTAATAAGCCAACACAGTACACAGTAGACTACGGCGACTTCAAAAAATGAGTTTATTATAGCATGGAAACAGTACACTATGGATAAAATTCTAACGATCACCAAACTGAACTTTTACAATTTAAGGAGAGTGCACGAAAAAATTTCGAAATTTTTCGAATTTTTTTTTATTTCAATTTTAAAAACTGTTAATGAAACAAATTTAAAATATAAAATATCGGTACTTTATTAATGTATATTTTTTTCTTAATGTTTAGTTTCTTTTGTTGCTCACTGTACTTACATATTTGTATTGTTGTATTGCGGTCAATTAATTTCTTAATTTCTATAGCACAACACAACCAACTCCGTGCCATAGCTTTATGGAAAGAAAAGTCCATAAAATCGATAGAATATATAGATACCGTTACATTATGTTTAGCTGAGGTCACAAACACTCTAGGCAATGGCCCATAATATCTCAGGCACTCTGCTGCTGCTGTATCCGTATTTGATCGAAATGGTAATTTAAATATTAATTGTCACATCATTAAGTTCAAGTTTAAACTAAAAAAGAATTGGTGGACAATCTATTGCTAGATTTAATGTTTATCTTCTATTCTCATGCTCCCTATCACTCTCTCTCTCTGTCTCTCCCTCTCGCCTTGTAATTTGTATTGTACAGAGCTGCTCATTTTTAAATACAAGAATAGAAGTAAAATGACATTCCAAATAATTTTTTATTGCCTTCCATTCTAACTACCAAGTTATTGTTATTAAAATGGGGACAAGCTTTAGCATAACTAAGCCGCTCATGTATCGTGCAATTGAACGAATTCAGTGTTCATTTGCTTTCAGAAACAAAGAAATTCCATAGAATTCTTAACATTCTTGGCTATAAGTTTTATTACTTTGCAGTGCAGATTGATTAGCAAAAGGCTTAATGTCAGCTTAGTTAACTGTTGACCTTGTTTTTCTGGCTACTCTTCTAAAAGGTTTGAGCCTTTACTGACACTTTTTAAAAATTGAAGAATAAACCTGAATATCCAAAAAATATTTCCTGTCTCTAGGTTTCTTTCTAGATCTGGTAGGTATCGCTAAACCAGTTTCAATATTATGTGGCATTAGAGGCATTATAGTTGTAATACCCATGAAGAGTTTCTCAAAAAATCTGTCGTTCGAAGTCGACTTTAACTTGAAGGTCTTGCCACTCATGTATAAAATTAACATACACAACATAAGTGCTGCGAGAACCTAGGTTGTAAACCCGGCTAAAGGGTTGTTTATGAGTTATTATATATGTATGCGTAATACATACACCGTAGTGTATGTAGTGTGTTGGCTTATTAGACGTCAAGCCAGGGTTCAAACCCCAGGCCAGACATCAAACAAAATACAAAAAATATTTCTTCGGCGACTTCCTCTCAGCAGATTTCTGGCAAAAGCTCTGAGAGTAAAATAAAATTGCCATGAAATGTTTCTCAAAAAAATCTGTAGTTCGGAATCGACTTTCAACTGTAGGTCCGGCCACTCATGTATAAAATTAACATACACAACATAAGTGTTGCGAGAACCTCGGTTGTAATCCTGACTAATGGGTTTAATCACCAATTATGTACATATGTAGGTATGTCTATGTATGCTTGTGGACAACATTCTACGGACTTTGGGTCATGACATTACTTGTCCATGGAAGGTCATCAAAATAGAGATTGCTCTACACAAGGATGTATTGTAATATGACAGCTATCCTAGCAGGAAGATATCGGTAAATAGGTTAGGTTAGGTTAGATTAGAGGACGTGTACTTGTCATTAAAGACATGTACAGTACCCTGAGGTCGAATTGACACATTGTACAACGTCCTTACAGAGGGAAGGATAATAGAGGGATGAAAAGGAGAGGATGTAGGAAAGGGGAGAATGGGAGGTGGAGGAATTACACACATAAGCCACAATAAAAAGGGGAGGGCGCGACTACACTGATGCAAACCTAGCGCCTCTCAACCAGCCTAAGCCACTAATGCATCTATGGTGAGCCTTGATGTCGGCTCTCGACTCAGAATTCAAACTCTCAAAGAAGGCCCTGCCAAGGGTTCTCAACCTCAATCTACCAAGGGCCGGGCAGTTACAGAGGAGGTTTTCGATAGTCTCCAACTCCTCCTCATCGCAACATGCCCTGCTCCAGATCCCCGTCAGCGACCTAATCTCGCAGTACCCCGTGATAAAACTGACAACCAACCTTCAGCTGGCCTTATCCAAGCCCAGCAGCCAACCTGTTCTCCTATAGTCCACAGCAGGCCATAGACATCTAGAGACAAAACAACCCGATCCGTTCCCCCAACGCCTCTGCTCTTCCTCCTTGACCCATCCATCGATGAGGCCGTAGAGGTGACAGACCGGGGGTTCAGGACCAACTCTCAAATCGCCCCCAGAAAGCGAACCTTACCTAAAAATCGGTAAATAAAGGTGTTAGAAAAAGCTATGACATATTTTCCCTGCATTTAGAAATCTTTGTAGGCTCGGATGAAATTAATTATGGTATCACAATGGGCGTAAATGGGATCCTACTCTTGCCTAACCTAACCTAGAAATCATGAAACTACCATTGAAAATAAGAAGAGAAATAATGCCATCTCAGTTGTCTTAACAATATATTGAGATCAACGAAATCATTTTCCTAGTGGGAAACAATAAAATTTTAAATTCGAATATTAAGTCAATAGACTATGGGTGGATATCTATGGAATCGGAACGTATTCTCTGTATTCATGCAGGAAAAACTTTAAATCTTCATCACTGAATCGATGCATTTTTAAATTAAGTAGTGACACTTACAACAGCATCAAGCGAAGATCATTTCGATCAAATGGCAGTTCATACATAACATAATTGGCTGTTACAACCCTTCAGTTTGTATTACGACATAGCCGCCTACAACACTTATGTTGTGTGTGTTAATTTCATACATGTGTGGCGGCATTTACAGTTTAAAGTCGAGCGACGGAGTTTTTGAGAAAGTTTTCATGGCAATTTTATTTTACACTCAGTGTTTTCGCCAGATATCTGCTGAGAGCAAATGGCCGCTGCAATATTTATTCATATTTTCGTTTTATTGGAGATTTCTGACCTGAAGTTTGAACCGTTTGAACACGTCTAATAATCCAACACACTGCCAACTAGACTACGGTAACTTCATACACGCACTTTGTTTATTTAAATACAAAGATATTCATTATCGCAAGTGATCCTTGACTGGAGAGCGCGTGAGACTTATAGCCATGATCCGCTGACTGTAACAGGATAAAGAGTCTCTTAAGACACGACAAAGTCTGTTCATGTAAACTAAACTGAAGGCATGTGAAGAGACTGGCTAAAGATCGCTGAACATTTCAAAAAGCAATTAATAATACTGCAGCACATTATTCTAATCGATCAGTCCGCCTCTTCATTATGCCAAAAGCTGTCAATATAATCCGATGAGTGATGAGACTTTTCATCAAACCAGCTCCACAGCATCGACTGATGCTTCCTGATTCGATTTGTGAGAGCTCAGCCCCACAACTTTTGTGTCACACGATACGCAAATTAAAGGCGAAAAATTTCCCTCGAATATTAGTTGAGGTCGCCGTAGTCTAGTGGGTTCGCGCCACAGGCCAGACATCAAGACAACGTAAAAAAAGTATTTCTTCGGCGACTTCATCTCAGAAGATTTGTGGCGAAAACACTGAGAGTAAATAAAATTGCCATGAAAAGTTTCTCAAAAATCTGTCGTTCGGAATCGACTTTAAAACCGTAGGTCCCACCACTCATGTATACAATTAAAGCACACAACATAAGTGGTGTGAGAAACTAGGTTGTAATCCTGACTAAAGGGTTGTAATGACCAATAATGTATGTATGTATGTAAGCCAAAAAAAAGCCTGTGATTTGTCAATATTGAGTTAAAATTTTACAAAAATCTGCTATGTATGTGGAGAAGCCACCTTTTCTAATGGCGTTTAATGTTTATTGCATTCTCTAATTGGCATAAATCCTAAGCGTGTCATTAGCAACACCAAAAATAATTATTTTTCTTTTAAAGGGGGATAGATGGATACACTGCATTAGAAAAACACACACTCAGACACTTTGAAATACCAGATCAATTGAGAGAATAACACTTTTCCTATGGCCATCACATCGTGGCCATCTGTTTCTGTTCAATAAGTTCTGTTTCAATTGAAGAAAAATCAAAAAAACTACAATTTTTTCCTTCGTCCATCTGTCTGTCTGTCTGTCTGTCTGTCTTAAGTTTTTTCTTTTTTATTTTGAACAATTTTGTCAAACGTTAAAAGTCCATTTAAATAAATCTTGAAAATCAAAGCAAACAGCCAAATGATTTTAACAAACAACACAAAAGGCGGGACGGACAGTGGAGGCAAACAAACAAACAGAGATGCACACACACCATTTCCATTTGCATTTCCATTTCGAAAAGTGCCAACGAACATGTTGTTGTTGAATTGAATACAACGTTCAACGTATGTTTGTGAGTGTAAAAAAAAGAAGAAAAAAAATTGCAAAAACAAGACCTGATTTTCATTATTGTTGTATAGAATGTTGCATGCATGCAATGTGTTGCAAGTTGTTTTCAATGTCGGCATTTGAAGAGGAATCATAAATAAAAATAAAGAAAACGGCAAAAACTGTTTAAATGGCAATTAAATGTTAAAAATAAAGACAAAATGCTAAATTAAGCCAACACTGTTTCACTTTTTTTCTCTTCTTCTTCTTTTCTTTTTCTTCTTCTTTTAGAGTTTTACACACACTTGCACACAATAATATTAACAACGGCAACAAAGTGTTGCAAGTTATTATGGTATGGTCAACCCAACGGCTTTTTGTAACGGTAAGATGTATAAGGGAGTGCTTATATATTCTCTATGTAACCGATATCGATAACATTAGCTGTGTTCTAATCAGAGATCAGGGGAATCGAATCATACTCATAATTTCTGATACTTATAAGCATTCATGAAGTCGCCGTGGTCTAGTAGATAGTGTGTCGGCTTATTAGACGAAAAGCCATGGTTCGAGCCTCAGGCCAGGCATCAAAATAAAATACAAAAAGTTTTTTTTCGGCGACTTCCTCTCAGCAGATTTCTGGCAAAAACTCTGAGAGTAAAATAAAATTACTATGAAAAGTTTCTCAAAAAAGAATTTATCGGTCGGAGTCGACTTTCAACTGTAGGTCCCACCACTCATGTATAAAATTAACACATACAACATAAGTCGTGTGAGAAACTAGGTTGTAATCCTGACTGAAAGGTTGCAATGACCAATTATGTATGTATAAGCATTCATACTTATTTTAATCATGGAAGCTCTACACATATTCAAAGTTTGAAGTCCTCCATCATATTCATACTTAACAACATGTATGATGTTGTTGTTGATTTCGACCCTCCATAACTCAACATATACACAAAACACAAAATAAGTATGATTCGCGTACGAACACTAAAATACTCACTAGAAGGTTGTGTGTTTGCTCTGCTTGCTGCTCTGTCTGTTATGTTTATGTGTCTTTTTTCTTTTTTTTGTAAATGCAACAACAACTAAGACTGTCTCGATTCATTTCTAAGTATTATAAGTATTTTTCTAAAGTTATGAATATAAATGGCTAGGCTTATGAAGCAAACATGTTTTAAATGGTATGAGTTTGATTTCAACGTTGTACTCATACGCAACCTGTACGTATAGATCAACGTTGTAGTGAGTATGAATGAATCAGAGTACGTAGTTAAATTTCAATATTGTTGACTCACTTATATTCAAAATTTCATGAGTACCTATGAGTAGCAATAAAAAAAACGATTCATTGCTGATCTCTGGTTCTAATGATCATTTTTATTAGAGGACGAGTAGTAATCTCTGTTAACCTCTAACGCAATCAAAAGCAAAATGTTTAATACATAACTTAAGAATTAGTAGTTCAAAGCCTTCTTTCTTTGTCCTTAATAATGTTCTGTAAGCCCTGGATCCGTTCTGCTATAAATAAGGGAAGACTGTCGTTGTTTTAATGGATTTCAAATTGCTTTATTATTGAACAGGAGAATAAGAGATACGCGCCTCTCTCTTCCTTTAGATAGCCAAAAGAGTTACCCGCCAATCTCTTTCTGTAGATAGCCTAAGGTTTCTTAAAACCTTTCAATCGTCCACACTTATTTCGAAAATGATGCGTGAGTGCTCAGACTTCATCGACACGTTAAAGAACTTCAACAACACTACATTGTACATGATATATGTTTATGACAGCGAACTATCTCGTAAGAAAAAGGGTTACAATTGCTCCTTATTGGCCCTAAGGCATGTTTTAGACTTACAACAATCTAGAAAAAGGAAATACTTTGGAAGGAGGGAAGAAGGAATTTCCTTGTTTACTGCTATAATTTATTCGTTCCTAATTCTTGTTTGGGAATTATGAGCCAAGCTGCTAAAGTTGCCGAATCCTAGTAGTAGTATGTTGTTTTATTAGATACGAGCCCGTGGTTCAAATTCTAGCTCAAACATTTCGAACAATAAAAATATGAAAAAATATTTCTTCGCCGACTTCCTCTCAGCAGATTTCTGGCGAAAACTTTGTGAGTAAATAAATTTGCCATGAAAAAGTTTCTCAAAAATCTGTCGTTTGTAGTCGACTTTAAATTGTAGGTCCCGCCATGCATGAATAAAATTAACACACACAACATGGGTGGCGAGAGAAGCTCTGTTGTAATCCTGGCTAAAAGGTTGTGTTGACGAAATTAAGTAAGTAAGCTAAGCTACTATACGTTTGGCCGAAGTCTATCGAATTTTGTAAATGTTTTGCTGATAATTCGGATTGTTCTGCAAACGACAAATAGAGGCTTGGCCAGAGTCAACGTTTCCGTGACTCAGATGCGATGGGCATTGCACAATGCCGCAGTGCTTTCTGGCCTTGAAATCCGAGGAATAGTCATCGTCGCTTCTATGCAAAGCAAAAGAAAAAAGGGAAACTAATGTTGGGGAGACGATACATCAGAAATGCCTTAAGGACTAGTGCGTATAAAAGCAAGACCTTTTTTATATCAGATTAAGAAGCATATGATGTGATGAGTCGTGAGTTGCAATTTGCCCAAGCACAAGGGAAATCTTTATAAAACATTACATATTATGTAGCAGAAAAGGAACTTTGGGATGACACATACCGGTTGAATGGAACACTATAAATTTGCCATTTATTTTTGTCACAGAACGTATTCAACTCCTTACTGGATCTCCGTTTTTATTCTCTGTTTGGTTTCATAGTTTTTATAAAGTTCGGCGAGTGACAGATCTATTGTATCAGGTCGTTGTATAGAAACAAAGCCACGTGTGAAGTACATTTTGATCTTGCCGAATTGAATCATACTTTTCTCCAAGAGGTAGCACAGTCCGATCTTGCTATGATTGTTCTTGATTCTAACCCTACCTGTAGGCAGTTTTCTTTCGGATCGATTATTTGGAAGGACAATAATGCTTAAAATCTGTTGCATTTTGAAAGGAAATTGTGGGATTTTCAGGCTAATCGAATACGAAAATAGTTGGCGATTTTCAAGATCAAATGCCCTTATTTCACAAGGGCATAATTCCATTCTAGTGGCAGTTCGATGCTCATTCGGAGCTATTGACAGTTCGAAGAGAGGCAATATAAAGGGTCCGCCAAATAACTCTTTTTTTTGAAAATGCTTAAAAAAAACTACTGAGTATTTTCTCAAATTTCTTTTTTTATTTGAAAGTACAATCCTTCCGATTAATAATGGAAAATAATTTCATTCAAATGGCTGCCTCGGCTGGCCATGCAGTAGCCTACACGATCGGTCCAATTTTTAAGCACATTATCGATTGTGTGCAGCTGTATTTCACCAATGGCTTCACGAATATTGTCCTTTAAAGCGTCAATTGTCTCTGGCTTGTCGGTGTAACACTTATCTTTGACGGCACCCCACAAATAATAGTCCAACGGTGTCAAATCGCAGCTCCGAGGTGGCCAAACGACATCAGCTCTACGGCTGATAATGCGATTTTCAAAAACAGGGCGCAAAACATGTGGCACGTAGCGTCGTCCTGTTGAAACCAAATCTTGCCAAATATCCTCCTCTTCAATTTTTGTGAACAAAACTTCGTTCAACATGGCCCGATAACGATCGTCATTGACTGTAACGGCCACTCCTTGCTCATTTTCCAAGAAAAATGGTCCAATTATGCCTCTGGACCAAAATTCGCACCAAACAGTGACTCGTTTTGGGTGCGTCGGCTTTTCAATGTATGCGTGCGGGTTTTCTGTGCCCCAAATGCGACAATTTTGCTTGTTTAGATACCCGCCAAAATCAAAATGAGCTTCATCTGAAAAGATGATTTTTTTTTCTGCCTAAATGGGCATCTTCTGTAAATCGATCGCAGGCCCACTTAGCGAAGCGAAAACGCATTGGATGGTCCATATTCGTTCAGCGGAAGGATAAAACTAATTATCTGTCAAATCAGAAATGAGCTAAGTGTTACCATTCACGAAATAAGCACTTGTTTAAAAAAAAACGTTAGATGGCGGACCCGACAGTAGAGGTTTTATCAGATATTTGTGTATGCTTTGTTGGTTTCGAAATTTTGAAAAGAAATTTGGAAAAGAATTACAATTTTTGATGTGCAATGAGACATTAAATAGAAATTGGCTTAGAGTGCGAAAGGACTCATACTTTGATATGAAGAATTTTAAGGAAATTTTCGTCGTGCAACTCCAGGTTAACTTTGAGTCACATCAGACTTGAGGAATTAGTGTTTTTACAATAATTAGTTGAATTTATAAAAATCTTCGCTAGGTACACCTCATGAAGCTCAAATGGCTTTACTAACTTAAGCTTAACTTTTAACAACAGACACATACAGACATAGTTGGCCATTGCAATCCTTTAGTCAGGATTACAACCACTTATGTTGTGTGTGTTAATTTTATATTTACATGAGTGGCGAGGCCTACAGTTTAAAGTTGTCTCCGAACCACAGATTTTTTTTTTTCATGGCAATTTTATTTACACTCTCAGAGTATTTGCAAGAAATCTGCTAAGAGGCAGTTGATGAAGAAACTATTTTTGCATATTTTGTTTCGTTGGAGATGTCTGACCTGGGGGGTTTGAACCGTAGCCTCAACAGTACGTACTAGACTACGGCGACTATCAAACATCAGTAGACTATGAATAAGTAAAGTTCCGAATTTCTTTAAAAGCCTCGTGTATTGAGATTTCAGGCCAAAATCGTATTTTCTTTTCGAAACTTTTGCTGGGTTCTCTTCTCTTCTATCAACACTCACTCTCCATGTAATAAAAATAAATATTTAAATATTGTTGGCAACAACAATAACAACAACAACAACATAAATGTACAAGAGTATTAAATGATCACAATTATTTTCTACTCTTGTTTTTTTTTTCTTTCCTTTAATTCATACGCAAAACCTAACACAAAAAAACAAAAAGAAAACAAGGAAAATAACAAAATTGGGGAGGATTAAAGCGCAACAAAAAAAATGTGAAAAAGAAAGACAAGAAACAGGTCGTTGCATTCAAACAAGCAACGCCAACAATCAAAGTGACCAACAACAACAACAGCATCTGAAACAAATAAACGCAACAACATCATCATGCTTAAGCATTAATGCTGGCAATGCGAATATCAAACGAAACAAAAAAAAAACAAACCCGAACCCCAAAGGATGTCTTTCGTTTTTTTTAAAGTAACAAAAAGCAAAATGGGATTATGGTAGAATAATATGGTAATTGTTGTTGTTGTTGCTTGAATTTGCTATTATCGCTTGATGATAATGTTGTTATTGTAGTTGCCTTAAAGCCAATTGATGTTGTTGTCGTTGCATTTTAAAGCATTGCGTGTCAATTGCAAATAATTTTTGTGTTTTTCTCTTCAAATTCTTTTTTTTTTTTCTTTGTTTTTGTCAGTTCAAGAATATTTCTCTTGTTGTTGTTATTGTGGTTGGTGTTGGTGGTGGTTGTTGCATATTATTACATGTACAACGCATATGCTGCTGGGGCTGCATTCAATATATTTTGAAAATGATGACCATGTCGACGATAGTGATGATGATGACGACTTTTTTTTGTTTTTTGTTTTTTGTTGCAATTCTTGTCTTTTGATGCCACTCCAGCACTTTTTTTGTAATCTGATGATCCAGTTTTGAAATGCGAAATCTTGTAAAAACTGTATTTAATATAAACGCACTTCCGGTTGAATGCATGTTTTCTGATTTTTTCCTTTAAAGTGTTACTCTGTGAGCGAGTGTGTATGTGTGTGTGTGTGTGTGAATGGCCAAAGTACTGTTGGAATATGTATTTGAAACACTCGTTGATATTTGAATAAGATTTTCAGCACGGTTTAGGGACAGTATTAATGAACATGACAGTTTCCAACACTCTTGTGAAAATTTCCTATGTTAAGTTCACGTATTTCAGGCCAATATTTCCTTTGAGGACCTTACGAGTCTAATGTATGTGGACTTAGACGCCCAAAAAACAATTCTCAACGAAAAAATCAGGCGATCTTATCGGCCCACTGGGAATCATCAAAAAGAGAAATTTTGTGACGCGAAAATGTAATTCTCGGGATAAGGGCTGTAGATTGTGCCGCATTCAACGTTGAGGCATTATTCTGCCAAGTATTAATTCATGCAGTTGAGGCAGTAGAAATTCGCTGAGCATAGTTCTGTAGTGCTCGACGTTCACAGTATTCGTTTGGAATAAAAAGACGACCTGATACACCATCCAGTATATGGTATATGGGGTATAATGGTACTTTCTGTCCTAGATGCCATTATTTTTCAGCTACAGAGGTAAAATAGGCCTCGTCGCTAACGATGGTTGTCGATGAAAAGCTTTCTTCCCTACTTACTTAGTTAATTGGCCATTAACAAACCGATTTATCGGATTTCGGCCTGCCTTAACACATCCTTCCAGAAGCCTCTACTTCTTACGCGCCTACGCCAGTTGGTCACACCAATCGATGGCAATGCATTCTCGATTTGGTCCTTCCAACACACTTACTTACTTACTTAATTGGTCATAACAACGGATTTTGGGCCTGTCGCAACCAATCACACCAATCGATGACAGGGCACCCTCGATTTGGCCCTTCCAACGCAAACAAAGTCATCCTCTTCGCAGACTTCCGCAGATCTCCACATCAAATACCCGTCTCGCAGGAGCATCCTGCTGCATTCGAACGAAATGGCCGAGCCAGAGCAGCCGCTAGATAATAATACGCTGCACAACGTCTATGTCGTTAAGGAGCTCATACATCTCACCGTTGGATCGAATGCGGAAATTATAGCCGACTCACACTGGATCGAAGATCTTAGGTAGGACTTTTCTCTCGAATACTATCTGCATCAGTACTTAATAGTGTCCATGCCTTTGCGCCGTAACGAAGCACGGGTAGGATAAGAGTCTTGTAGAGTATTAGTTTTGTCGTACGAGGCAGGTCTCTGCTATTCAATTGCCTATTGAGACCATAGTAGCACCTGTTGGCAAGAGTGATTCTGCGCTTGATCTTCAGGCTAACATAGCTTTCTTCCACGTGATCGATCGATATCGATTCAAGATAACAGGGCACGCTTGATGAACAATGGCTAGCAGCTGTTGCATTCTCTTACACTTTGTAGGACCATATTTTCAAGCTTCATACAGGATTACTCTGTAGAGAAAGCCAACTGGTGTCCAATTGCTTGACCCATTAACTAGGCAGGGCCCTCTACAATATTTTCAATGACAATCGCGATAATCTCACCAAAGCGGTTGCTCATGGAAGGCCTAAATCAGACAGCATTTCGTGTTTTTCAATACTCTTCTCGGCGAGTAGCTTAACTCTGAAGTGTTTGCCCTCTTGGTGGCAGATGTCCAAGAAATCAAAGACGAGAATTATTGCGCAAAAAAATCGTAACAATTTTTACCATTAAAAACTGCAAAATTTCTTATATGCATTTTATCGATAACTTGCACAGTGTAATTGCAGACTTTTCAATGTTAGTGTGTCTGTTGTTTTAATGGACTTTAACAATCAGGGGTTGTATGTATCGACAGCCAACAATAATAATGATAATTGAAATGTTGTTTCTCAAAAAAAAAAAAAAAAAACAACTACAACAGCAACATATCAAAACTAACAACAACACATAATGGTGTTACACTATACAACCTGAACAACAACATGCAACATATTTTAAGAAAACAAGAAAAAAAAAACAAGAAAAAACTCTTCTATTGAATGTTTGTAACGTTCATACAATATGCGTTCCATCATTTTTCTTTGTTTTTAACGACTTCTGGCTCGATCGAACAGAACAACAAACTAACGAAACGTTTGCCCCCAGACTCTAGAAAGTGTTTTTTCAAACGAAAGGTGTAGGTGTCCTGGATGATGGTGCCATACGAACATGGATAATGAAACACAATTTTTTTTTTTGATTTTGTGCAAATCATTTTAAAGTGTTTATATAGAGAGCAACAGTAACATGGTAAACCCACGCATGTTTGTAGTTGTAAAGTGTTGAGAAGACAGAAAAAAGAACAAAGAAAGAAAGAAAGGAGAACATTTATAAGAACAATTTAAAGTGGAACATTATCGATTATGTTTTTATTAAAAAATTTTTAAATAAATTTCCATACAGACGGACAGACAGACACACAGACAGACCATACTCAAAGAAGTACATGTTCATGCATGTGCTTGAAGTCCCCTTAGATTGTATGTTACCTGTTGTTGTTGTTGTTGATAAAATATTGCAATTGTTTTCCCATCTGATTTTATTGTCGTATTTTTGTGACAAATGCTGGGGATCGGTTTTCAATTTCATATTTATTTCAGTAACTCGCAATATTTAGAACTGGCCACGTAAAATGTTGTGTAGAGAATGTAATGAATTTACATGAGGATTAGAAACTTTGTAACCTTTTTATGCCTCCACATATAGAAAACGGTGTGATGCAAAAAGAAATTTTCTATTCAATGTCTTGGGCGAACCACCATCAACTGTTGTGTTCTGCATAGAAGGTCAGCATCAGAGATCAGCAATGA
The DNA here is from genome assembly GCA_936449025.2 of Sarcophaga subvicina. Classification (NCBI taxonomy): domain Eukaryota; kingdom Metazoa; phylum Arthropoda; class Insecta; order Diptera; family Sarcophagidae; genus Sarcophaga; species Sarcophaga subvicina. The sequence continues at coordinate 105,901,815 of OW388083.2, read as the reverse complement.
GCATTCAAAAAGATGAGTAGAATCGAATCATACTCATAATTTCTGTTACTTATAAGCATTCATTCATAATATCATGGAACCTCTACTCATATTCAAAGTTTGAAGTACTTACTCATCATACTCATACTTAACAACACGTATGATGTTGTTGTTGATTACGAGTCTCCATTACTCAACAACATACACGAATCACAAAATAAGTATGAATAGCGTACGAACACTAATTTAGTCACTAGAAGGTTGTGTGTTTGCTCTGCTTGCTGCTCTGTCTTTTTTGCTTATGTGTCTGTTTTCGTTTTTTGTAAATGCAACAACAACAACTAAGACTGTAAATTTTGATGAATGATTCGGGTCACTCGAATCATTTATGAGTATTATAAGTAGTTTTCTAACGTTATGAATCTAAAGGAGTGTAGGGTAATGAATCAAATATATTTCAAATGGTATGAGTTTGATGTCAACGTTGTACGCCTACTCATTGCAACCTGTACTTATAACTAAATGTTGTAGTGAGTACGAATGAATCACGAGTTAAATTTCAATGTTGTTGACTCACTTATATTCCAAATTTCGTAAGTGCTTATGAGTAACGAAAAAACGATTCAATGCTGATCTCTGGTCAGCATTACTTACAACAATAGTCATTTGAGGGCATCAATTTATTTTGTTCTAGTTTCGGCAAAACTGTAAAATATAAGCCACACAAGCTACATACTTTTTGTTTTCTACTGTATAAGATTGCTAGTCGTGAAAAGAAACTTTGAGGCACACTTAATCCACACAAATGTATTGTAAATACTTTAAGGTCTAGCTAACCAAATTAACACGAATCTGAATATGTCATGTATGACACCTTGCTTTCCTACATACATACATACATAATTGGTCATTACAACCCTTCAGTAAGGAGTTTGACAACCTAGCTTCTCACACGGAATGACAGATTTTTTTGAGAAACTTTTTGCTGCAATTTTATTTAGTCTCCGAGTTTTTGCCACAAATCTGCTGAGAGCGAATTTTGTTTTGTTGCAGATGTCAGACCTGGGCTTCGAACCGTGGCCTCACGTCTAATAATCGAACACATTACATATCAGACTGCGGCGACTTCTGTGGCCCTAGCTGACCCTAATTTTCATTCATCTTCATTGCTTCTGGATAAATGACATGTTAAGTGAACAAACAAAATTGTTTGGAGTTTGGAACGATATCAGTACACATTAGGTCCAACAGCATTCAATGAATTCCTAAAATTTTAAGAATTTTGCATAGTACCTGTAACCTTCCTGAATTAAAATGGTCCAGGGACTAAAAATAAACAACCAAAGAGAACGATGTTTGTTCCCTGAATGAGCTTTGGCAACAGTTGGTAACAGACCTTAATTTTCATTGAAAATCATCTTTAGCCATGTGACCCCTTTCCTGGATAAATGGTACGATACGAAACCACATATGATCCAAGTACATCTAATGCATTCCAGAAAAAGTCACTGTTTGATAGGGATGGATATTGGACTTGAAGTAAATATTTCGTAGAGAACGATATTGGCTAGGATATCACTCTAAACGGCCAGCACTATAGTTTGATGAATTCTTTTGGCTTGAGTTGATGTTTAAAACGATGGTATTAGGTGTCACACAGCTTATGCCACATTGGATACCTGAGGGTGTGCTCATCAAAGTGGATGCGATGTCAATTGGACAGCGATATCGTGGGATTTACCCTATTAGAATTTTTTTGTGGTGTTTTCTTAAGACAGCGATGTATGTGAATAAGCTTTACTTAAAGTCACCTTAACCCTTGCCATGCGACGAATTTAATCTGATATGTATATGCGCCAGAGTCATGGAAAATTGAACAATTCGCATAAAAGTCGAAACGATGTATTATTCCACACATAATGGCACACACTGTTATTTTCTGTGTGCTACTGTTCACAACTTGATGTAAACAACAACAATTGCTTTGTTTGTTATTCCTCTGTTTACACACAATAACAATTACTAGAAAATTATTCGACAGATTTTTGTAACGGAGATTTTCAAACCAAACACACCACGTGTTTACACAAACTGACTGAACTTCACTAACTCACTCGCCTGCTTTACCTTTCATTTTATATGGCAGGGTAAACAGTCTGACGAATGTTCTTGAAGGCGAACGTTCATTACTTCACCTTCTCGAAATCTCTATAAATGTAAACATCCTTGTTTGCATTTACTCTTGTGGCGTTTGTTGTTGTATTTTTGTTTACAATTTTAATGTTAAGCGATGTAAAATCAAAACACCAGTATCTAGATTTTCTCGTTTTCGTAAAAATATTTTATGCTCACCTGGTTTATGGCTTGCTTTGCAAGTCTACCACTTTCTTAATGCAAGCTTGGAAAGTATGATTACCTAGCAATGAGGACTGAAAATATTTTCTTCTACCTCCCTCACTAACAGAACTGCTGCAGAAGTCGTTAGGCGGTATTTTTAAACTTTGTTTCAGTATACCCAGAGACCGCTATGATGGCTATCAGGTCCTTCTGCGTAGTTTTAGCGTAGACATTATTCTGTAGTAGTTATGTATCAGAGATTAGCAATGAATCGGTTTTTCGCTACTCATAAGCACTCATGAAATTTTGAATATAAATGAGTCAACAATATTGAAATTTAACTATGTACTCTTATCCATTCGTACTCACTACAACGTTGATTTATAAGTACAGGTTGCAATGAGTATGCGTACAACGTTGACATCAAACTCATACCATTCGAAATATGTTTGATTCATAAGTACATACTCATTTACATTCATAACTTTAGAAAAATACTCTTATAATACTTATAAATGATTCGAGTGACTCGTCGAATCATTCATCAAAATTTACAGTCTTAATTATTGTTGTTGTATGTACAAAAAAAGAAAACAGACACATATGCAAAAAAGACAGAGCAGCAAGCAGAGGAAACACACCACATTCTAGTGAGTATTTTAGTGTTCGCCTGCGAATCATACTTAATTTGTGATTCGTGTATATGCTGGCGTATGGAGAGTCGAAATCATTCGAACATTATACGTGTTGTTAAGTATGAATATGATGGAGGACTTCAAACTTTGAATATGAGTAGAGGTTCCATGATATAAAAATAAGTAAGTATCAGAAATTATGAGTATGATTCGATTCTATTCGTCGTTTTGAATACCCATTGCTGATCTCTGATTCATAGCCGTAGTAGTTACGTAGTCGCTGTGGTTTAGTGGTTGGTGTTTGGGCTTATTATACGAAAGTCTGTGGTCCAACCCTTGGCTCAGACATTTCGAACAAAACGAAGTATGAAGTAAAAAATGGTTCTTCAGCTACTTTCGGGTACCATCCCTGAGAGTAAATAAAATTGCAATGAAAACTTTCACAACAATTTGTCGTGGATGATAAGCTGTAGATAAAATTAACATACACAACATGGCCTGGTTCATTGTGTGTGTTTTTTTCATAAGAATACTGATTTGATAATAATGGCATTATGGTATTATGAACTTTCTTTCTTTCTTTGTTTTACAATCATGACATACATGACAGTTATAACTTTATTTGGAAATCAAAAATGTTTTATTTTTAATGAAATTCAAATTGAAGATCCAAAAAACCTTATCGTTTAAGGTGTGTCAGTTAAACATGTAATTGGTTATTGGCGTTAGAAAATCAAATTTATTTATTAAAATCATAATTAGCGCCACATTTGTAAATAAATTTTGTTGACTTTATTTCTCAAATATAATATAACGTAACACCCTTTGGCCAGTGGTCAGTAAAATGTTTACCAAGCCATGCTGCTCTATACGGAAGGCCATATTAAAACACTTTCCCATCACGCGGTTTTCGAAGAGAGAAAAAAGGGTGTGTTATTTGGAGATTTTTTTTGGTTGGTTTTTTTTTGGTGTCAAGCAGTCTACCATTCAAAATGTGGACTGTTTCACAACGTAATCCTACAGATATATACATACATACATATGTACATACATACAGGCATTAAATATGAATAAATTTATACAAATAAATTCATATTTTTTTAAAATAAATTTTATGTTTATTTAAATTGTCATTAGTGGTCATAAAAACATGGCCACCTCTTGCCTCTGCCTTTGTCTCTGCCTCCATCCCCATCCCTTTGCAGTGGTGGTTAACGAGAAGAGTTGTGTTAACTATTTGGAAGAAAACATGTTGTAATCAATACATATAGACAACGCGTATTGGTTTTTATGCAAATTAATCATAAAGTCAACAGGCGAAACAAATTAGTTTCAATCTGAATTGTTCGATCCGAACCGACACGGGCATGTCATTCAATCCAATATTTAACACTGTTCATCAAGTCTTTCTCTCTCCTCATACAATTGGGGTTATTGTGTTAAAAACTGTTAAAGCTTACGCTGTGTATGCCCATCATAAAAAAGTATTTAAAATTTCCATTCCCTATACAACAAAACAAAACATAATGTAAACAAATGGAAACAGAAATTACTAGGAGTGGCTTGTATTATTATTATCATCATCATCCTCATTATCATCTCTATTATTGGCATCATTAACATGGCTTTTAATATGTTGGGACGTTTTCTTTTCATTTCATTGACCGACCACATGATTAGTATATTTTATTTTATTTCATTTCATTTTGTTTATTTTATTTTTTATTTATTGGCCAAAACCTCAAACTAACAAACGATGTTTAACCTTTTTATTATTGCCAATGCTTGTTAATAAAAAATACTTCACCCGTTAAACTTTTAAAAATTCATTTCGATTTTTTGAGTGAAAACTAACAAAATTTATATGTTTTTTGTGTTAATAAATATAAAACATATGTATTTAAATATTTAATATTTTATTTTATTTTAATTTTAATTTCTATCTTAAGCCCCATAAAAAATAAAACATAATTTCGGCATCATGGCAAATGTCCACTTTAATACCTTAATTATGCTTAAAATTTATACATTTTTGAAATTTAATACTTTTTTAAGTTATTAAAATTGAATTTTAAAATTTAAAATGATTTCTTGCTTGATTTCTTATTTTCTAGAAAATTTTCCGTAATCTCCACTGAGATCACCATGCGTGCATATGTATATTCAATCTGGCATAAGCTGTGTGACACCTAACCGAAACTAACGGGTTGAAATACCATCCTATATAGTACTCGCCATTTGCAATATTGGCCTAGGCAATGTCAATCTCAAGGAAATATTTACCGCAAAACCAATATCCCTACCAAACAGTGAATGCATTTTCGGAATGCATTACATGCTCTTGGATTTTATGCGGTCGGGTATCATACCATTTATCCACGAATGAACCTCGTCGCTAAAGATGCTGTCAACTGTTCCGCAGCCCATTCAGCGAGCAATGTCATAGTCTATGGTTGTTTACGTTCAGTCTCTGGATCTGGATTTGAATTCAAGGCGGCTGCAGGCCCAAGTTACAATGCAAAATTCTTAAAATTTTGGAATGCATTGTATATCGTTAGATCTAATGTGTGTTTGTATCGTTTCAAACTCCAACAATTTTTGTTTGTTCACTTAAGATTCCATTTATCCAGAAGCATTGAAGATGAAATATTGATTTTTCAATGAAATTTAAGGTCAATTGCCAACTGCCACCGAGATCTTTAAACGAACATAACGTTGTCTATGGCCGCTGTTGACTATGGTCGTCGTTGTCTGTGGTCGTCTTTGTCTATGGGTGTCATTGTCTGTGGTCGTCGTTGTCTATGATTATCGTTATCTACATATGGTTGTCGTTGTCTATCGTCGTCGCTTTCTATGGCCTTCGTAGTCTATGGTCGTCGTTGTCTATGGCCGTCGTAGTCTACGGCCGTTGTTGTCTATGGACGTCGTTGTCAATGGTCGTTGTTGTCTATGGCGGTCATAGTCTATGGTCGTCGTTATCTATGGCGGTCGTAATCTATGGTCATTTTTGTCTATTATCGTCGTAGTCTATTATCGTCGTAGTCTATGGCCGTCGTTGTCCATGATAGTCGTAGTCTATGTTCGTCGTTGTCTATGGACGTCCCAGTCTATTATTATCGTAGTTTATAGTCGTCGTTGCCTATGGCCGTCGTATTCTATGGTCATCATTGTCTATGGTCGTCGTTATCTATGACGGTCGTAGTCTATGGTCGTCGTAGTCTGTGGCCGTCGTAGTCTATGGTCATCGTTGTGTATGATCGTCGTAGTCTATGGTCATCGTTGTCTATGGTCGCCGTTGTTTATGGACGTCGTAGTCTATGATCGTCGTTGTCTATGGCCGTTGTTGTCTACGGTCGTATATCTTCAGTCCATGGCAATTTAACAAAATTGACGGAATAAATGACAACTAATTTGACTGACATCTGCAACAAATGAAATATTAAAGAATATTTCATCGACGACTTCCTCTCACAGCAGTCTTCTGGCAAAAACCCTGTAAATAAAATGAAATTGCTATGAAAAGTTTCTCGAAAATCTGGCGTATGGAGTCGACTTTAAATCGTAGGTACCGTCACTCATGTATAAAATTAACACACACAACATGTCAGTGGTGTGAGAGGCTGGTTGCAATCCCGACTGAAGAGTTGTTATGAACAATTATGTATGTATGTATGTATAGGGCCACAGATCCCATTCAATGAACATGTCGTTGTCTATTGTCGTCGTTAACTATGGGCGGCATTGCCTTTGGTCGTTTATGTAATTGTTTATGACTGAATAAATGACAACTAATTTGACAAATGTAGCTTCAGCATAATGGCAGTTATCTACTGTCAAATTTCGTAAGTCCCTGTTGGAAGTTATATTTCGATTTAACACTCTTTAGAAGGCATCCACAAATATTATTTTGAGCTAATTCAACGAAGAAGTCATTGTTTACGGTAGTTTAACTTCAGCAATTTAATACATAAAGCTTCAAAAAGATGGCCGCTAACAACTGCTATTCGAAAGGCTGTGTTAAAAGACCTGATATTTAACGTTAGAATACTGGATAGCTTGCCGTTCACAGGCAAGTTCCATCGGTATATGGTCCATTGTATTACTTAGGTTTAGATTTAATTTTATAAAGGAGTGTAGTACTGTACTTAAGAAACTAAATTTAAAATCTGAATTTAATTGTTCTTTATTTCCATTGGAATTTCATAAAGTAACTCCACATAATTTAAAATGTGCGACAGAAACTACTTGTAATTGTTTTTATTAATAATAAATTATTATTTCTCATAAAAATTTAAAAAATATTGACCATTTAATAGTTGTATTCAATTGGCTAATAAATCTTATTCAAGAACAATTTTAAACAGAAACGCTTGTTAAAAGTGATTTAAATTAATGTTAACAACGCGTTAATTAATAAAAAAACTATAATTTGTTAACACAATATTTTCGTGGGAGAATTTAATTTTTTTTGTAAATAAATTAACACCAAATGACACAAACAGCAAAGACAACATTTTCAATTTTTTAAAAAAAATTTTTTTTTTAATTTTCAATGTGTTAAGCTATGCTTGGAAGAAATAACGTGGGCGACCAAATAAGTGTGACCAACGTAGTCAACACCTTTTTCATCAAATTTAAGAAATAATTGATGCTTGTTTTATACGCTACTTAAGCAATTTAATTAACGCAGCACTGTTTAACAGATATGATAACGAAATTGAAGGCATTTTTTTCTTAATTAAGAAATTATAAGAAATTTTTGTTCAATTTTTTCTTCTTTTTATTATTATTATTTTTTTGTAGATGAGGCATTTATTAACCTTGAATTAATATTAGAATTTATTCTTATTGAAACAGGTTGTTCTCTATTCTTTATGTACAAACACCCTCAATTGATTTGAATTTTAAATTGCTCATCTTCTTCTTTTCGTTTTTTTTTTCCTTCAAATTATCACAAGCATTAGCAATACAGCCGTAAAGCATATGTCAAGAAAAAATAAATAAAAAATAAAAATTATTAACAAAACTTAAACTAATCTAAATAAAATAAAAATCATTTATTTTTTCCATCTTTTCTTCGTTTTTTTGTTCATCTTCTTTGTTAAAGATATCAACGCCAAGATAACAGGCGTCTTTCGGTCTCGTGCTAAAATTGCGACCTGATTTGAAAACAACAACAACAACTATAGCAACATAACGAAACAATAAATAAACAAGAAATGAAATAATATATCGTCGTACATTATATTTACTATGTATGTATATATACGTACCGTTCGTATGTGTATACAAATCAAACAAAAGACTTAAGCAGCAAACTTGTTTTTATTTTAACAGCCTGCCTGGTTTTTATAACGTCTTAGAGGATTTGTATGAAAAAAAAACAAAAACAAACAAAAAATTAACAGAAGAAGAAGAAGATAAAACATTAATAAATAAAAACGATATGACTATTTTAAAAAGAAATCATTCTGTTTATTAAAATCATATGAAAAACAATTAATTGCCATATGAGAACTTGTTGAAACAGAACAGTGATACTCAAAGTGCTTTAAAAATTGAAGAATCTAGATACTGCTATTTTGCTTTTACTTCGCTTAACATTAAAATTATAAACAACAACAAAATACAACAACAAACACCAGCATAAAAAATGGTAAACAAGTAAACAAAAATATATCAACAACACAACAATAATAAACGTAAAGAACGATGTTTACATTTATGGAGATTTCGAGAGGGCGAAGTTTTGAACATTCACCTTCAAGAACATTCATCAGACTGTTTACCGTGGCATATGAAAAGCAAGGCAAAGCAGGCGAGTCAGTTAGTGAAGTTCAGTCAGTCTTGTGTAAACACGTGGTGTGTTTTAAGAGAGTAATCGTGGTTTGAAGATCTCCGTCACAAAGATCTGTCGAATGTTTGGCTACTAAATGTTATTGTTCATTCAAAGGGTGTTAACAGAGGAATAACAAGAAAAGCAATTGTTGTAGATGGGTCCGCCATCTAACGGTTTTTTTTGTCATCTAGTGCTTATTTCGTGAATGGTAACACTTAGCTCATGTCTTATTTTGGAGATAATTAGTTTTATCCTTCCGCTGAACGAATATGGTTGTGTATACGCTTGAACAACGCTGGGAAATATTGCGACATTACTTTGAAAATCATGGCAATGTTGCAGAATGTGTGCGAAAATTGCGTACGGATTTTAGAAGAAGAGAAGCACCGTCACCACCATCAGTATGTTCGTTATCTTGTGAAAAAAGTGAAAGAAACTGGCATCCTCATCGATTAACCAAAGAGTGAAAAGCCAAAAATAGTGCGTACACCCGAGAATATTGCTGCTGTGGCAGAAAGTGTGCGTGAAGCGCCATCAACATCAATTCACCGTCGTTCTCAACAATTGAGCATTTCGGAGCCATCATTGAGACGAATTTTGCATAAAGACCTTGGTATGACGCCATACAAAGTCCAATTGGTTCAGGAGTTGAAGCCAATTGCCCATCCAATGCATTTTCGCTTCGCTAAGTGGGCCTGCGATCGACTTACAGAAGATGCCGATCATCTTTTCAGATGAAGCCCATTTTGATCTTGGCGGGTATGTAAACAAGCAAAATTGTCGCATTTGGGGCACAGAAAACCCGCACGCATACATTGAAAAGCCGACGCACCCAAAACGAGTCACTGTTTGGTGCGAATTTTGGTCCAGAGGCATAATTGGGCCACATTTCTTCGAAAATGAGCAAGGAGTGGCCGTTACAGTCAATGGCGATCGTTATCGGGCCATGTTGAACGAATTTTTGTTCACAAAAATTGAAGAGGAGAATATTGGCAACATTTGGTTTCAACAGGACGGCGCTACGTGCCACACAGCCGAAGCTACACTCGATGTTTTGCGCCCTGTTTTTGAAGATCGCATTATCAGCCGCAGAGCTGATGTCGTTTGGCCACCTCGGAGCTGCGATTTGCCACCGTTGGACTATTAGTTGTGGGGTGCCGTCAAAGATAAGTGTTACGCCGACAAGCCAGAGACAATTGACGCTTTAAAGGACAATATTCGTGAAGCCATTGGTGAAATACAGCTGCACAGAAACGATAATGTGCTTAAAAATTGGACCGATGGTGTAGGCTAGTGCACGGCCAGCCGAGGCAGCCATTTGAATGAAATTATTTTCCATTATTAACCGGAAGGATTGTACTTTCAAATAAAAAAAAGAAATTTGAGAAAATATTCAGTAGTTTTTTTTTAAAGCATTTTCAAAAAAAATGGTGGACCCTTTAGTTGCGAACAGTGGCACACAAAATTAAAACTAAACACAAATTTATTTTTATTTTATTTGCAATCTGCGAGTGTCATATTTTAAACGTTTTAAAAAAAGTCGTCGTAGTCTAGTAGGTAGTGTGTAGGCTTATTAGACGTAATACCAGGGTTCGAGCCCCCCAGGCCAGACATCAAAACAAAATACAAAAAGTATTCCTCTCAGCAGATTTCTGGCAAAAACTCTGCGGAGTAAATAAAATTGCCAGGAAAAAGTTTCTCAAAAATCTGTCGTTCGAAGTCGACTTTAAACTGTAGTTCCCGTCACTCATGTATAAAAGATCAGTGGTGTTAGAAATTAGGTCATAATCCAGACTGAAGGTTTGTAATGACCAATTATGTATGTATGTATATAAAAGCTAAAAACGTAACAATATTATGCAGCAATAATCAAAAGAAGTCGCCGTAGTCTAGTTGGTAGTGTGTTATCTTATTAGACGTAAGACCGCTGTTCAAACCCCAGACAAAACGAAAATCTGAAAAAAATATTTCTTCGGCGACTGCCCCTCAGCAGATTTCTGGCAAAAAATCTGGGAGTAAATAGAATTGCCATGAAAAGCATTTTATTACACGAAGTTTGAGAACCTCCTGTTTACTGTGAATTTATTGTGTACATTTATAATCTTTTCATCTGATTACAGGGTATTGTGTGTGATGCGTTATTGTATTGAATTGTGAGATTTTCAAGACAAAACAGGAAACTATTATGCCACAACAAAATCTTAACGATTAAATTATTATCGAAGAAGAGAAAATAATACAACAACAACAATAACAAATTTGCATAATTTATTGGAGAAGAAGTAATAAAACAACAACAAGAAATATAAAATTAAATAAATTTGACGATATTTTTTGTACCAAAATGATTACAAAAGTAATTAAGAACACATTAATGGCAGGTGTAATGGCTACAAGAAGTGGAAGGAGAAGAAGAATAAAAATAAGAAGAAGAGAAGTAATAAGAAGAAAAATACAATTTAGAATTTGAGACAATTTAATTAAGTATCAAAATCATTATGGCATATAAGTAGGGATACAGTACAGTTGATAATCGAGATGTAATTGAATGGCTTGCTAAGTATAGTTAGAACGATCTCATTCACCTTATAAATGCTTTATTTTGTTCAATAATTTTTTAACTTACATACATACATCCATAATTTGTTATTACAACCCTTCAGTAAGGATTACAACCTAGCTTCTCACAGCACCCCCATGTTGAGTGTCTTACTTTTGTAATAAGCTTTGTTATTGTGTGTGTAACTTATTACACTTTTATAACGGGTAATTTTTTAGCAATTATCTTTTTGGCAACACTGGTTCAAACAGCTCACGCACGTTTCGTTTTTTATTTCACTGTCAAACATCTTCAGTTTGGTCTACGAATTTAACCATGAATCGTCTTACAAACGAACAACGCTTGCAAATCATTGAATTTTATTATCAAAATGGGTGCTCTGTTAAGAAAGTTCATCGCGCACTTCTTCCATTTTATGGTCAGTTTAATCGATCCACTGAAGCGGCTATTCGGGCTATTGTGACTAAATTTCGCACCAAATTTACATTGTTGGACATTAAACCACCAACACGCTTACGTAGAGTGCGAACTGAAGAAAATATCGCGGCTGTATCGGTGTCAGTGTTAATGATGACCATCAATTATCGATTCGTCACCGTTCGCAGCTATTGGGCCTCTGTTACTCAACAACGTGGAAAATTTTGCGGAAGGATTTAGGTGTGAGTGAAGCCTTTCAAAATACAGCTGGTGCAAGAATTGAAGCCGAAGGACCTACTGCAATGCAGAATTATTGGTGAATGGGCTCTTGGAATGTTGGCCGAAGATCCACTTCTTTATCGAAAAATTGTGTTCAGCCACGATGTTCATTTTTGGCTCAATGGATACGTAAATAAGCAGAATTGTCGATTTTGGAGTGAAGATCAGTAAGAAGAATTGCAAAAGCTACCAATGCATCCAGAAAAAGTCACAGTTTGGTGGGGTTTATGGGCTGGTTTCATCATTGGACCGTACTTCTTCAAAGATGCTGCGAATCGTAACGTAACTGTGAATGGTGAGCGCTACCGTGAGATGATATCCAACTTTTTGCCAAAAATGCAAGAGATTGACTTGCATGACATGTGGTTTCAACAAGACGGTGCCACATGCCACACAGCACGCGTAACAATGGACTTATTGAGAGGCGAGTTCGGTGAACATTTTATTTCACTTTCGGGACCGGTCAATTGGCCGCCTAGATCGTGTGATTTAACGCCTTTAGACTATTTTTTGTGGGGCTATGTTAAAGCTCATGTCTATACAGACAAGCCCGCTTCAATTGATGCATTGGAAGACAACATTGAAGCATTTATTCGTGAGATACCGGCCGAAATGTTGGAAAGAATATGCCAAAATTTGACTAAGCGGATGGACCATTTGAGGCGCAGTCGCGGTCAACATTTGCATGAAATAATCTTCAACCATTAAATTATATGGACCGTACTATCGATTCAAATAAAGATTTCACGCATTTTTCTGAATTCTATGTGTTTTTTTTTTTTGAACAATTTCCTATAGCTCTTAAAAAATCACCCATTATATGAGTGGCGGAACCTACAGTTTAAAATCGATTCGGAACGAGAGATTTTCAGTTTTTGAGAAACTTTTTATGGCAATTTTATTTTCTCTCAGAGTTTATTCCAGAAATCTGTCACTGTAGAAATTTTTTTCTATTTTCGTTCGAGATGTCTGACCTGGGGTTTGAACTGTGACTTCACGTCTAACAAGCCAACCCACTTCCTACTAGACTATGGTGACTTCATCATACGCTTCTCTTATATCTCTGCGAAATTAGAGCTACGACTCTAGGAGTCAGGTCCTTTGGTTCTGCGACTCTAAACCTCAACTGGACTTGAACGATTATAATGCTTAACAAAAAACATTAGTAGACGGCATCGATCCTATGCGACTAGACAGTCTTGAACTTAAGTGATGACCCAAAAAGAAAAGCAGGAACAGCAAATGAACTTAACCTTACTAGCTCTCTGAAATTGCTCGATAACTGAATTATTTTCCTGAGCATTGTTAGCGACGTGGCAGTTTTTGGAAATTATATGCTTTACTGTCAGCAGATGTTCATGACCAAATATATGCGCACAGTGTAGCTTCGATTAATGTTTCCAAATCCAACTTAGTAAGATTGAAGTGTCTTCTCAACTGTCAAGTGAATTGTTATTGGATCATAAACGAAAGAAGAACTTGTTTTGAAACTCTGAATTTCTTCTAAATTTGAATATAAAACAAAATATTCCAAGATTATGAATATTTATGTTGAAATAATCTAGGCAAAGCGTTAAAGCCTAAATATTTTAAAAAGTGTTTAACATGAAGATAAGAACCAATATTTGCTTTCTCACTCCATCTTTCTCTATCTAGCTTCTATAAGAAGAAACAGTTGTAACTCTATTGAAATAATTTTAAAAAAATTTTAATTTTTTATTCATATTGTTCGTCTGTATCAAGCATCCATAGAGGGAGGCAGTAAAGCGTAACAGTCATCTCCAAAAATAGATATCCATCTGTCTGTCTGCGTATAAAATAAATTATTAAATGAATACTTTATTGATGCCATTAATAAACTATTGTCTCTATTAAAGTATCAAATTTCAAATCAAATCAAATCAAATCTTTCCTTAGATAAGCATCTTGTTAATCTACCTTCAAACAATGCTTTTTCGTGTGTGTTTTATTTTTTATTTGAAACTGTAAGATACACACATACATACATACCATATGATAAGTTATCGTATATACAGTTAGTGAAAGGTGTTGATAATAAACTATGATTTTTTATAAAAACAAAAACAACAACAAATCAAAAATTAAATCAAATTAAAAATTTAATAAAAAAAATTGTTTCCCGAATTTAGAAACAATACTCATAAATTTTCATTAAGAAAAATTTGTTGTAGACTTTCCCTAAATGGAAATCGATTGAGTGCTGCTTATGGCTGTTTTATAACAATTTTTCATAACCTTGATCCAAAAATATCTGAAATTTTTCAATGTCAATGAAATCTTTTCAGAACAACTAAACACTACTACACGGCTATTGTACAAAGCCATACATTAATACATAAAATACATAATTAGTAATTACAACCCTGCAGTTAGGACTATAACCCAGATTCTTGCAGCACCCCCATGATGAGTGTCTTACTTTTATAAATGAGTGACAGGGACCTTCAGTTTAAAGTCGACTCCGTACGACAGATTTGTGAGAAACTTTTCATGGCAATTTTATTTTACTCTCCGAGTTTTTGCCAGAATTCTGCTGAAAGGAAGTCACCGTAGAAATATGTTTTTATATTTTCGTTCCTGTTCGAGATGTCTGACCTGGGGTTTCAACCGTAGCCTCACGTCTAATCAGCCTACACACTACCTACTAGACTACGGCGACTTCTTTGGATTATTGCTGTATAATATGAATATGTCTCAAGCTTTTCTCTTTAATTCTCTTTAAGAAGAATCTTTGCTTGTCTTCATCCTTAATTTCTTTGACTATATCGTTCCATATATTCTGTTCTATTGCGCATATTCCAACTGCCGTGGGGAAGCCGTCTGCTTAGAAGCTCATCTATCCGTTCATTGCCGAAAATGTCCATATGACCTACGACTCCTTATTCCCAACCAATCTAATACTATCTTCTCCAGACAGCCTCATATTGTCTAAAGTTTAATCTTATAAAGTCAGTCTGGAGATCAAGCGTAGGATCACTCTTGCCAAAAGGTGCTACTATGGTCTCAATAGGCAATTGAGTAGCAGAGACCTCTCTCGTGCGACACAACTAACACTTTACAAGACACTCATCCTACCCGTGCTTCTTTATGGCGCAGAGGCATGGACCCTATTAAGTACAGATGCAGCGGCCTTGAGAGTGTTCGAGAGAAAAGTACTACGCAAGATCTTCGGTCCAGTGTAAGTTGGCGATGATTTCCGTGTGCGATCCAACAGTGAGCTGTATGAGCTCCTCAACGACATGGACGTTGTACAGCGTTTTAATATCCAGCGGCTGCGCTGGCTCTGCCATGTCGTTCGAATGGAGGAGAATGCTCCGGCGAGACGGGTATTTGATGCGGGAATCTGCGGAAGTCGGCGAAGAGGACGACCTTGCATCCGTTGGAAGGACCAAATCGAGGAAGCCCTGTCATCGATTGGTGTGACCAACTGGCGTAGGCGCGAACGTAGCAGAGGCGCCTGGAAGGATGTGTTGCGGAAGGCCGAAATCCGTTAAACGGGTTGTTATGGCCAATTAAATAAAGTAAGTTAATCGTATAAAATCCGAGTACTCGTTTATCCATCTAACTGTGAGATAGAAATGCTATGGCCCGTCTTTTATAATTTCTGTGCAAGTTCAATTTACTACATATTCTAACAGCGTAGACTTCCTCTTGGAAGTTATCCGCGAGTTTCTCAATGACGCGGAATATTTCATTCTAGGAACAAAAATTCCTTGGATTTGTGCCAAAATCCATTACAGACCATTTGTATACTGCTAGACTACGGCGACCTTAGGCTGAAATGCTGGGTATTAAAATTGCCGTCATGTGAATTCGGTAGCAGAATATATCGTATGATGATATACGCATATCGACAATAAAGCGGCAATTAGGTCCTTAGAGAATGTGTATACCACATTTAAGATTATCTTAGAATGTTGGGCATCTCTGAAGGAGATAGCGAGACATTCGGCGATTATGCTTAACAGGGTCTTTCACACATCTTTCATCGAATGTAACAACAAGATCGACGCACTTACTGAAGTTGGCATCGCTGAAAATTCAAATAAATTACAACATAAGATAGGCGAGTCGTCTACAGAGAGCCAGACAAAAACATACATACATACATCATTACAACCCTACAGTCAGGCTTACGACCAAGTTCCTCACACCACCTCATATTGTGTGTGTAATTTTGTGCATGAGAGGCGAGACACGCAGTTTAAAGTCGACCGCGAACGACTGATTTATGAGAAAATTTTCAGGGCAGACTTTTTGCCAGAAATCTGCTGAGAGGTCGGAGTCGGAGAAGAAATATTTTTTAATATTTCGTTTTGCTGGAGAAGTCTGACATGGGGTTTCTCAGGTCTAATAACCCAACACACTACCTGCTAGACTACGGCGACTTCAGGCTGAAATACTGGCTATTAAAATGGCCGCAATGCAAATTCCTTAGCAGAGTATATCGTATGGCCATATTCGCATATTTATCGGCATACGGGGACATTTGACATCGGCGCACTTAATGGAAAATTCAAATAAATTCCTACATGATGTAGGCAACTTCTTCACAGAGAGGCAGACAAATACATACGTACATAAAAGGTTATTACAACCCTTCAGTCAGGATGACGACTTAGCTTCGAATATCACCACCATATTGTGTGTGTTAATTGTATACATGCGAGACGGGATCTACAGTTTAAAGTCGTTTCCGAACGACGAAATTTTTTGAAAAACTTTTCATGGCAATTTTATTTAATCTCCTGGTATTTGCCAGAAATCTGCTGAGGGGAAACCGACAAAGAAATATATTTTTTTTATTTCGTTTTGTTGATGTCTGCCAACACACTACCTACGAGACTACGGCAATTAGGTTACCTCGAAGCAGACAAATAGTCTCATAAAAGGACTAATCATTTGCAATACTAAGATGGGGTAATATACCCGTTTGTAGAGACATCAGACAGTTTGGGCCGGATACGCATATACGTCGAACAGAATTTGCATTTGAACACACTTGTAGTGCCAACAGACAGATCTGGCCCGGCATGAATATATGCAGAATAGAATTTGCATTGAATCTAACAAGATTTCATCTCAGAAACCTCATAGCAGTATTAGGAAGACAATGACTTGTAGATGTTTGCACTAGGAGACTGGGAATAACTCATATTGACTTCTGCAACGACAAGGAAGAAGATGAGACCCTAGAACATTTTCTCTGTCATTCTCCGGCATTTGGAAACATGAGAAGTAGAATTCTTGGACACTCACTCAGACTTCATTGAGAAAACGTGTGCAGCGAAAATGTCACAATTTCATAAAACCCTCGAAATAGTTGAGAGGTTCCCACAATTCGAGGAAAATGCACAAAACTTCATAAAACTCTCGTGATGGTTGAGAAATTCTTACCAGTTGCTATAATTATATGGCGGAGAAGGTAACATCGGTGTTACAAAGGGACCTTGCAGCATCTAAGCAACCTGTGACCGGCGACTGCCTATGCCTGCAACGGTTCTAACGCAACACTCCAACAGCAATCTATTCAAAGGCTTCAATTTAGGTTCTCCTAAATAAAAAAATAACAAAAAACTTCCAACAAAACATCCATTCATGAAGTTCTCAAAATAGACAAAACAAGATGCGTGCACACTCTATCAAACACCTTACGAAGGTGTACGAGGATGGCAACTAAACAGATGAACAGATGAATCAAATGAATCAAATGACATGCAAAATAGTAATGCAAAGTGTTCTCCAACAAAACATACAAGCGTACATAAGTACAAACGACAACAACATAAATGCCAGTCAGTCAACCAATAAAGTTTTTACAACTTTGTTGCCGGGGAAGCAAAAAGAAAAAAATATTCGAGACACATTTGCGTGGCGTTCCAGAATGAATGCGCCGTCTTTTATTTTCTTGATTGTCAACGTTTTCCTCCTTTTTTTTTTGGTTTGAAATTTTTGTAAATCAAATCTACAGATGCGAAGAAATTTCAGTGGATAGACGATGAATTAGGGATACCGTACAGTTGATTTTTTTTGCCAGAAAGAAATTACCGAAGAAATGTGTTTTCATAATGAATTTCGTTCAAGATGTCTGACCTGGAGTTTGAACCATGGTCTAACGTCTCATAAGACAACACACTACCTACTAGACTACGGCGACTTCAAAAAATGATCACAGTATAGCAAGGATTAATGTTTCCAACCTCACTTTAGTACATTGATTGAAGTGTCTTCTCAACACCATTAGCTCACAGTTGCAACTTGTTTTACAACATGTCGCAATGAAATGTTTTTTAAGCCATTCGAGCATGCAACAGAATCATAAAGCTGATGAGTACGCTGTACAATGACCATCCCTTGGTGAGCCTCTTGCTCAGTGGACTCTTTAGTTGCACTAGCCGAATTTGATGATGGAACAACGTTCAGAACATACAGAACTTCCAGGAATTTTCTGCAAAAGAAAGGAACAAAAACTCACTTAACAATTCTAAGAAAATCGATTATTTTTATAACGAGCTCAGAACGGTGGAACGTGTGCCAGAACGTAAAGGATGAGAGGAAGAATCGTCTTTGTCCTAACTTATGGTGGATTAGTTTTTTAGGATCTTGGTTTTGGTCTCTTCTATGATCTTAATTTACCTTAATCAGGGACATGTTGCTTACAAATTTAGTCAATTGGTTGAATGTCGTTCGTGAGGACTCTGTGGTTTTCTTCTTTTTAAATATTTTTTAATATTTGCAGTGCGTTATGCAGTATTATGAGGTCAAATATCTCAAACAGATATCGAAAACATTAAAAAATATTTTTTCTTCGACTTCATCTCAGCAGATTTCACGCAAACCTTTTGAGAGTAAATAAAATTGCCATGGAAAGTTTCTCAAAAATTCTGTCGTTCGAAAACGACTTTAAACGGTAGGTCCCGCCATTCATGTATGAAATTAACACAGACAACATAAGTGGTGTGAGAAACTACGTCATAAAGGGTTGTAATATTATGTATCAGAGATCATCAATGAATTGTTTTTTTGCTACTCGTAAGCACTCATGAAATTTTTGAATATAAGTGAGTCCACAATATTGAAATTTAACTATGTACTGTGATTCATTCGTACTCATTACAACGTTGATTTATAAGTACTGGTTGTAATGAGTAAAAAGTATTGTTGTCGCCATAGTCTAGTAGGTAGTGTGTTGGCTTATTAGACATAAAGCTAGGGTTCGAGCCCCAGGCCAGACATCAAAACAAAATGCAAAAAGTATTTTTGCGGCGACTTCCTCTCAGCTGATTTCTGGCAAATACTCCGAGAGTAAATAAATTGCCATCAAAAGTTTCTCAAAAATCTGTCATTCGGAGTCGAGTCTGTAGTTCCCGCTCTCATGTGTAAAAATTAACACACACAACATAAGTGGTGTGAGAAACTAGGTCGCAATCCTGACTGAAGGGTTGTAATGACCATTTATGTATGTATGTTATGTATGGTTGTAATGAGTATGCGTACAACGTTGACATCAAACTCATACTATTCGAAATATGTTTGATTCATAAGCGTGCTACTTATTTAGATTCATAACTTTAGAAAAATACTTGTAATACTTAATAAAAGATTCGAGTGTCTTGAATCATTCATCAACAATTACAGTCTTAGTTGTTGTTGTTCAGCAAGCAGAACAAAGACAAACCTTTTAGTGAGTATTTTAGTGTTCGTACGCAATTCATACGCATTTTGTGTATATGTTGAGTTATGGAGAGTCGAAATCAACAACAACATCATACATGTTGTTAAGTATGAATATGAAGGAGGACTTCATACTTTGAATATGAGTAGAGGTGCCATGATATTAAAATAAGTATGAATGCGTTTAAGTATCAGAAATTATGAGTATGATTCGATTCTACTCATCTTTTTAAATACTAATTGCTGATCTCTCACCATAATAATGGCTAAAGGGTTGTATTATTATGTACGTATGCATGCAGTATTATAGGGTGCCTTGGAAAATACAAATACAAAGTAGACAGAATAAAAAAATAAAAGCAAAGAATGGATAATCAAATGACGATGATGATGATGACGATGTTCAATATTTAAAATACTCGTACATACAACACAGCAATAGGAAACAGCAAAAATTAAAGGAAAATCACGCCTTTTATGGTTGCATCAGTGATTGGATAACGCATCTAAACATAATACAAACGAAACGACACACAGGGATTTCTTTCTTTCCTTTCCTTTCATTCTTTCTTTCCTTTCTATCTGTAAATGTTTAATTGTCTATGTATGTATGTATGTGGGTATGTATGTATGTAGAGGTGGAAGAGAAAGATCACAATCGTAACTTGAGTAGGCATATTATAGTTAATTAAAAACCAAATGCTGCCTATCTGGCACACACTTTTTGCCAGCCATTGAGGCAGCCTAGTGTCTACCTTCTGCCTGCCTGCCTGTTGCCTGCTGCCTGAGTGGTTGGCTAGCTGATTGCGGTTTTAAGGCAGGAGGCAGCAAAAAGACAAGACAAAAAATTGTCTTTAAAAGAGTTGTCCATTGATATCGATAGCAATCGGTAAATCGCTTACAAAAACAGAAACAAATAAAACCAAAATGTAAATGCATTTTGCCAACGACAACATCAAACCTAAAAATAAAGGAAAACAAAAACAAAAATGAAAACAGAATACAAACTTCGCCTGAAACAAATTTAGGGAGTCAAAGGCATTGATTAAATACTCGTACACTGCCCGCATGGTAAACTTTTTCTTGCGTTTTCCATTCGTACATTTGTTTGCCATCCGTGGAGTATATTTAGTTGAAGTTCTTTTTCTCTTGTGTTGTCATTTGTTTATTGCTGTTGTTGTTGTTGTTGTTGAGATGTAAAAACGAAGATTTTTTTGTGTTCGCGTTTTATCCGTTTGATAATGATACTTAATGCGACAACAATTGCCAATATTAGGCTGGCTGATGGCTTGATTGTTTTTGTATGTCTTTACGCTATGAATTCCGCCACATTTCAAATGGTTTTTCGGTTTTGTTTTTAGAAACAGAAGTTGTATGTGTGGTGTGTTGATTTATTTTAAAAAATCTTCTTCACTCACATGTTGTCTGTCTGTCGGTGCATGCATTTCGGTTGTGTTGTACGGCAAATATGTTGTATGTAAGAAGAAGAATAAGACGAAGTGTTATAAAGCATTTGTTGCGTGTGACAAGTTTCATGTCATTTAATGTGACAATTGACTGATGCATCGTATTTTGATTTCATTATAAAGATTTTCAGTTTTAATTGAATTTTTTTTTTGTTACTTCTCCTTTCATTGTTCCAAAATAAGATCGGAATAAAACACATTGTATTGGACATTTTTCAAAAGGAATTTCTAACGAAAAGGGATCAGTACAGTTAGATGATCTTCATCTCAGATGTTTTAATACAATTCTGGTGAAGACTTCTTTGGTATTTATTGGATTTATCGGAGCTGTAGTCAAATTTATGAAGTCTAGTGTGGCTGGGTGTTGGCTTATTATAAGTAAAGCCACGATTCAAACCTTTAGCAAGGATTACAACCTAGCTTCTCACATAGCCCGTGTTGTGTGTATTAATTTCTTCCATAAATGGAAGGACCTAGAGTTTAATGTCGACTCTGAACTACAGATTTTTGAGAAATTTTTTGAATTTTTGGCAGAATGCTTTTAAAATTTCATTTAGTTCATCTGAGCTGGGTTTCTGAATAACGAGTTCTTGTCTAATAAGCCAACAAATATCCTACTGGACCACGGCGACTTCAGTCAATGTTATTAAGATAATTATTGAAATATTCAAAACGAAAACAACAATATCTCCAAATGACGAACTGTTGAGGAACTTTTCATGGCATTTTTTATTTGTTCTCAGAGTTGTTGAGAGAAAACTGCTGAAAGGAAATAGCCGAAGCAAATATTTTTTTCATATTTCGTCTTGCTTGAGATGCTTGAACTGGGGTTTGAGGTTCGTTTCTCGATGAGTGGTTTCGTGAACAATCAAAATTATCGAATTCGGGAAGACATCACTGCATATAATATCAAAGTGCGCCTAATGCTTCCCTAAAAAGTCAGTGCTAGATGTGGCTGGTGGCGTCATCGGTCTATATTTCTTAGAGAACGGCGTTGTCCAACCCATTTCTGTCAATTAAGAGATCTATACGTTTAGAGTTACCAATATCTTTTAGCCTGAATTGGATAATGAAGTTTCTACAGAACGACGATAAATACCCCACAACCATTGGATATTCAATACGACCAAATTGAAGGCATGATCCTGTGATGTCATGTTCAGTTAGAGCGAAGAACGTGAGATCGTGCGACCCCCTTTTGTTTTTAGGTGTGGGTATTTTTCAAGTCATAGCTATGTGCCAAGTCGCCGTAGTCTAGTAGGTAGCGTGTTGGTTTATTAGACGTGAGGCCATGGTTAAAATCTGAAATCAGAAATCACAACAGCAAAAACTCTGAGAGTAAATAAAAATTGCCAACAAATTTTTTTAAAAATCTGTCTTTTGGCGTCGACTTTAAACTGTAGGCCCCTCACTCATGTAAGGGTGTTTTATATAGAGGTATAGAACTTTAAGTTGCAATAAAACCACGAAGGATTATTCGATTGACATGAATTTTATTTATCCGAAAGATAATCTTGTGGCATTACATTTTAAATATGATTTCTGGCATATGACCGCCACGGCTGGCGCGGATGTAGTCCAATCTGGACGTCCAATTTTCGATGACTTTTTCCAACATTTGTGGCCGTATATCGGCAATAATACGGCGAATGTTGTCTTCCAAATGGTCAAACGTTTGTGGCTTTACCGCATAGACCAATGACTTTACATAGCCCCACAGAAAGTAGTCTAGCGGTGTTAAATCACAAGATCTTGGAGGCCAATTCACTGGTCCAAAATGTGAAATTAGGCGGTCACCAAACGTGTCTTTCAATAAATCTATTGTGGCACGAGCAGTGTGACATGTTGCGCCGTCTTGTTAAAACCACATCTCCTGGACATCATGGTTATTCAATTCAGGAATGAAAAAGTTAGTAATCATGGCTCTATACCGATCACCATTGACTGTAACGTTCTGGCCACCATCGTTTTTGAAAAAGTACGGACCAATGATTCCACCAGCCCATAAAGTGCACCAAACAGTCAGTTTTTCTGGATGTAACGGTGTTTCCACATACACTTGAGGATTACCTTCACTCCAAATTTAAGTGCACCGTTCTATAAACAAATTTAACTTTGATTTTCGTAATTTTTTTTTAATCTCTATAAATTAGTTTCTTTGGTGACATGGATTGAATATGTGCAGTATAAGTGAACTGCATGACTGTGTTCTGAAGCTGAGTGTGACATTGAGGTATTGCAATGGTACTGTCCATCGTTAATGGAATTCTTTTTCGATAAGCTGTTTCTCTAACCCATTAGTATATCAATCTTCCCTTAAGGCTTCAATAACATGTAAAAATCAAGGCATTGCATGTTTTAAAATTGAAGTGTTTTAGCACTTAAACGTTCTTTCCTTGAATTTCACAGGTAATTGTTTAATAAACAGTTTTAAATAATTATTAAATAAAAAACAATTCATTAAAATATTTTTAAACTTTGTTGGCCATTTTTTCTATGTGGGGCTCACAATAAAAATTCTTCCGCATTCCCGCATTGGAGAACTCACTTTAAATAATTTCCAAATCAAAATAATTTTTTTTTTTCATTTCACATTAGAAAATTACAATTATTTTTGCATTAGACTTTCCATTTTTTATTTCATTTTTTTGTTCCTCTTTTTATAAAAGAAATTTACCATTAAAATAGTTTCGTTTTATTTATTTCGCAGATCGAAATGAAATTCGGATTTTTTTTCCTGCCTACAAATACGATACACCACACGATTTGGCTGAATTATAATCTCATCAAAGTAAGAACAAAAAAAAAAAAGGAGAAAAAAACTTTGCAAAATGCGTAGCCACAAATAGCAAGAACAACATCAACAACAACATTGCATACAACACCAATAACAGATTAAGGAATTTTATGTTGTAAAACTCCCCAACAACTCCCGCACATATGCAGCCCAAAAAAAATGTTGCGAATTGTGCGTTAAGAATCGACAGTAGAAGACCAATGCTGAGATTTCCTATACGTAAGGCAATGTTGTGATGATTACGTTGTCAAGTGTGTGTGTGTGTTGGTTGGCGCGAAAAAATCACAACAACCGAAACACACTAAACACAACCACAATCCACCACAAACAGCAACAACAACAAATAATTCGCACTTGAAAAGTGCAATGAATTTTAAACATGACGCAAAATAGTTTTCAGTTCAGCGTCTCTCTCTCATCCTCCCATTTTATTCAATGCATACGACAACGACGAGAATTTTATTTTGTTTGGTGCGACACTAAAAATGGAAAAAAAACAACTAAAATCCGACAAGTTCAATCCACCCATTGAAAGGAATAAATACGTTTCACTTCGTCTTCTTATGTTTTTTTCGTTTTATTTCCTTTCTTTCTTAAGAAAGATATAAAAGTGTACAACAACACAACACAACACAACAGCACAACAACAATGTGATAAATCTCTTTATACCACAGAAGATGTCTGTTAGAAATTGCACTTTAAGCAATGCAATGTAATGCTATGTACATACATACGTGCATATATACTCCCATACATGCTTTAATGTTACAGAGACTGACTGCAACATCAATATGTTGTGATCACTAAAAACTGGGGGTGCACACTAACAAACCAGGCAAGTCAGCCAGCCAGCAAGCAAGTTGCATGAGGACAACTGCTAAAACCATCATTGTCATCATTATTACGGGGAAAATAGTTTTTTTTTTTTTGTGAACAGACTCCAACGCAACAGACGTTTTGTCACTTTATGAAGAATTATACGATTTTTTCTTGTGGTTGTTTTTCCTTTTGCAATATCTTCTACAAGTTATTGCAGCAGACACACATTTGCATTAAGAATTTGCGCCAGATTTTCTTGTGTTTTTTCTTCTTATTTTCCAGTCTGTGTAAAGCTGTTGTATTTTACTTACAATTTCATGTTGAGCACATGTTCGATGAGGAACAAAATAACAAAAAAAAAAGAAAAAATTGAATAAAAATATGTAAGTCTGGGAAATTTTTCAAGAAAATCATGTTGAAAAATAAAAAAAAAAAATAAAAAAAAAAAAAATAAAAAAATAAAAAAAATTCAATAAAAAA
Organism: Sarcophaga subvicina; assembly: GCA_936449025.2. Classification (NCBI taxonomy): domain Eukaryota; kingdom Metazoa; phylum Arthropoda; class Insecta; order Diptera; family Sarcophagidae; genus Sarcophaga; species Sarcophaga subvicina. Next base: position 105,876,511 of record OW388083.2, on the reverse strand, counting down.
ATTATGCATAATCGATAATGAATTCAATGAATTGGTAATAATTGGCAAAGAATTTCATCAACATGTCTCTCTAAGGGGCTGAATAATTTTTAAGAGGGTATCGTGTTCTGGAAAATAAATCTGTGTGTTCATATAACGGGTGATTTTTTAGCTATTATCTTTTCGGCAACACTGGTTTAAAAAGCTCACGAACGTTTCATGTTTTGTTTCACTGTCAAGCATCATCAGTTTGGTCTATAATTTAACCATAAATCGTCTTACAAACGAACAACGCTTCCAAATCATTGAATTTTATTATCAAAATGCGTGCTCTGTTAAGAAAGTTCACCGCGCGCTTCTTCCATTTTATGGTCAGTTTAATCGACCCACTGAAGCGGCTATCCGGGCTATTGTGACAAAATTTCGCACCAAATTTACATTGTTTGACATTAAACCACCAACACGCTTACGTAGAGTGCAAACTGAAGAAAATATCGCAGCTGTATCGGTGTCAGTGTTAATGATGACCATCAATTATCGATTCGTCGCCGTTCGTAATAATTGGGCCTCTGTTACTCAACAACGTGGAAAATATTGCAGAAGGATTTAGGTGTGAAGCCTTTCAAAATACAGCTGGTGCAAGAATTGAAGACGAACGACCTACCGCAACGCAGAATTTTTGGTGAATGGGCTCTTGGAAAGTTGGCCGAAGATCCACTACTTTATCGAAAAATTGTGTTCAGCGACGAAGCTAATTTTTGGCTCAATGGATACGTAAATAAGCAGAATTGTCGATTTTGGAGTGAAGTTCAGCCAGAAGCATTGCAAAAGCTACCAATGCATCCAGAAAAAGTCACCGTTTCGATGGGGTTTATGGGCTGGTGGCATCATTGGACCGTACTTCTTCAAAGATGCTGCGAATTGTAACGTAACTGTGAATGGTGAGCGCTACTGTGAGATGATATACAACTTTTTTTTTGCCCCAAATACAAGAGCTTGACTTGCATGACATGTGGTTTCAATAAGACGGTGCCACATGCCACACAGGACGCGCAACAATGGACTTATTGAGAGGCGAGTTCGGTGAACATTTTATTTCACGTTCGGGACGGGTCAATTGGCCGCCTAGATCGTGCGATTTAACGCCTTTAGACTATTTTTTGTGTTGCTATGTTAAAGCTCATGTCTATACAGACAAGCCCGCTTCAATTGACGCATTGTAAGACAACATTGGAGCATTTATTCGTGAGATACCGGTCGAAATGTTGGAAAGAGTATGCCAAAATTGAACTAAGCGGATGGACCATTTGAGGCGCAGTCATTTTATGTGTTTTAGTTTTTTTTGAACAATTTTCCTATACCTCTTAAAAAATCACCCATTATTTGATTATTTTGATGACTGGAGGCCTATTTATCGCATCAAACAATTTTTGCGTTTTTTGGTTTGCAAATGTGATTGTAATTATGGATATGTTATCAATGCTTCATATCATTTAATTGTTTAAATCCTTTGTTGGCCTCCACATGCAAGCACGCTGTATCAAAAGCACAATGTGTCTCGAGGTTTAATCATTTCAAATGCTGTCTGGGACAGTCAAAAAAGTTTGATGATCAGTCACTTCAAAGCGTCCAAATGCAGCAGAATTTTTTCAAAAGCAAAGAAATTTTGTGCCACATGAGTAGAAGCCGAGAAAAGTTTAATAACCAATCCTGTTTGGCCGCTTAAAAATGTCATTTTAGCATCGAATTATAAGTGGCGACGAAAACTGTGAGTGGCAGAAGCTACAGTTTAAAGTTGACTCCAAACGACATATTTTTGCAAAACTTTTTCTTATGATAGGAAATCGCTGAAGAAATATTTTTTTCGTAAATTCGTTTTGTTGAAGATGTCTGAACCGGCGTTTGAACCGTGGCCTCATGTTTAATAAGCCAACACACTACTTACAAGCAAAACTTCCATTGTGCTGAGGTAATGTTCTGTATTTGATGGGACCAAAAGGATGTGAGTTGCTAGAACTTGGTCCGATTATCATGAGGAATTTGTACCAAGGCACAGAAGACAGAAACAATTGAGCTTGGACGAAGATTTTTCGATTTTTAGCGATTTTTGATACGCTAAGGTATTTGCTGTTCGAGGTCTCGAAAGCAGGAGCCTTACCCCCGAGGAACTTCTTTCAGAATTCAGCCGATTTGCTTGTTTCGCCCACAACAAAGTTAACAGCAACTTTTCCCTGATCACCTGGGCAGCAACCAATGCCATTTAGGCATATAAATAGTTCCTGCCACCATTGTTGATTTTGCCGAATTTTGCTTTTGTTTCAAGCGAGCATTGCACAAAAGATGCTCTGAATATACTGCCAGCAAAGAAGCCGTAGTTTTCTGTCATGGCAACGCCTGATTTGGACATTTCCCGACTGCATTCAAAATCTATTTGGAATACGGTATATGACGGTACTTTAACTAACCTGCCATATATCCTATGGACTTTGCCCCTTCAGACTACCATCTGTTTTGATCGATGCAAAATGCTCTCACAGGCATACAAGGCGAGCGTTTTTAGAGGCTTTTAACATTTGCAAAATAATCCATTTCAGAAGCTCGCTAAGTCTTGCTTCCTCCTTAACAGTATACATCGTAGGAAAGATATGCAGCGTCACCTCAAAGAGTTTGTTGTTTCGAGGTAACGACAGATTGACGTTTTAATATTGTTACGTTTTTACCTTTTTAAAAACGTTTAAATATGAGTTCGTTAATTGCAACAAAGTAAAAACAAATATGTCTTTAGTTTTTCTTAAACTCTCTTTATTCTTTACACTACTTTTGCGTGCCACCGTATACAACTTAACGATACAATAATAATCTGTTTACTAGTTCACACAAGTATTCACTGGATCTTTACAACCACGACTTATTTTGTTCACACACAACTTCACACAAGGCTGACTGAATTAACTCTGACTGCTGCCTGCTTAGTCCAGCCCTTTTATAGTCCGCACGCACGTATGCTCAGTATGATGAACGTTCTCGATGTGGAAGGTTCTTGCTCTCGCCTTCTCGAGAGCTCTATTGCTAATACATTGTTGTTTGTGTACTTTGCTTATGTTGTCTATCCCTTGTATGTGACGTACATGTTGTTGTTGGTACCAGGCGCAACCAGGTTCGTCATACATATGTGTGTGTGCAGCTTTAGATAATCAACACGTTCATTGTATTCCTTGTGTTAGTGTGTATTTGTATCGTGTGGCTTTTGTTTATCGTTTGTGTTGTTAAACGATATTAGGTCGTTTCGATTTGCGTAACAATATCATAGGACCTGCTGCAGTAGCTTAATTATTTGCCTAGCTGAAAAAGCCTGAATTAATTAAACTAAAACAATAAACTGCAGAATACTAGTTTCCTCTTATCTTTATTATATTTTTATTCCGCATTCAGCCTATTATGAAACAACGCTGCAGTATTTAAAGCCGCTTCCATTTCTGTACAAGAAATTGATTTAAAAAAAACTACAAATTTCACACGCCTTTGTCTGGCCTTGCTGCTGCTGTTGAATTGAAATTTTAATTAAAAATCATTAAAATTTAAAGCCTCCAACCTAATTAGAAAATGAATCAGCCTGATGTGGATGTTGATGTGGATGTTGCCGCTGTCCGTCTAGTGGCAATTGTAATTACAAATGTTTTACATGAATTGAGTTAAATTAACCACGGCTTTATATTCGTTTTTTTTTTTGTTTAATTCACCCTTTTTTACGGTACTCAAACGCAAACAAAAACCGAAAAAAAAACAAAAAAAAATAGGAGAACACCCACTGCCCCATGGAAATAATAACAATCAATAACACACAGCCATGCAATAGAAAACGACAACCACAAACGAAAAATAAAATTCCAACAACGGACTTCCTCGTCAGCATGAAAATACTCGTTACCGAGCAACAGGTTTCTTAAGCCACCAAAAAAAACAAAAAAACACTTTCAAACTCAAACATTTGTTCGACAGTTAAGAAACAAATTAAGGCTTGCGGGACATCATTATCATCATCATCGTCGTCATCGTCATCATCAGCATCTTGAATGTCTTTGTCTTGGTCTTTGTCTTGGTCTTCTTGTTTGCTGGTGTTTTATTCAACAACATTTTTATTCGTTTTATTTCGTTTCGTTTTTTGAAAATTTTTGTTAATGTTGCAAACAACATGACGTCTTTTCCACCTTCAACACAGGCAATTTAAACGCTGACATTAGTACAATTAAACCATAGTCTCTTACAAGCCTTACCACAATCATAAAGAGGTTTTTATCTCCATTGTATAAGACGTTTGTAAGCAAGACAATCATTATTATGGACTCCGTTTGTTTTTTTTTAGATTTGTTTGGAAGTAATTTTTCATAATTTTAAATGATACCATGAAGGTGGTATAACATCATATTATTTCTAACACTTTTTCGCTTAACGCTCTCACTCACTCACTCGTTCACTTAACGATATCGGGTTATTTTGATTGCACTTTTAATTGATAACCCAGCAAACAATACTCAAGAAATGATTTCAAGTACTTTTGAAATATTGAGCGTATGATAATCTTTAAATTTTAGAAGAGCAGAGGGTACGCCCATTTAAAACGAAGTTAAATTAAAATTACGGTATTGTGATAGGGGTTCGGTGATTAGTGACTATTTAAAAGTAGGCTTCTCAACTAGCTTAGTTGCTTTGAATATCTTGACACTTATAACATTTAGGCATCTCTAGGAGAATTTTGAGTCATTTTTGGAAATCTCTCCATGTATTCGAGTAACCCTATAAGAGACCTTCCAGCTTAAGTAAGGTTCAAATCTTCTATAAATGATCTTCAGTCTTAATAGGGTGTTTCATATTCAAGAAGTCTATTTTCTGAACTTTATTTATAGAAAATTTTACTTATAAACGTCCGACTAATTTTCTTCCGGATCCATTCGAATAAATCTGCAGACATCGAAAGTTTAATGTCTTCACCGACATTATCGGGGTCTACATTCTAGTTTCTTTTCCGACTTTATGCTTGGCATACACCCAGTTGGATAAGATAATTCATCGTCCATTAATTTCACATTAAAATCACAGCCGTTCATTGGGCAACTGAGTAGTGCTACAATGGTCACTTAGCATTATTATTGTTATTGCCGTGAAGACCTGACATGGTACTACAACCATAAGAACTATTGTACTGCCTTCAAATTTTATATGGCGTCCTTATAATATCTGCTACAAGTCTATTGCCCTTACAGACTTCAGGGTTCTGCTTGGTGTCAATTTGCACGATTCCCCGCAAAGAATCTGATATATTTCCAAGTGTTTCTTTCACGGGTTTCAACAATTTGTTTTGTTTAATTTATCATCATCACAGGTTCTGCGTGTTTGGTTCATTTACTACTTACTTACTACTTACTTACTACTTACTTACTATTTACTTACTACTTACTTACTACTTACTTACTACTTACTTACTACTTACTTACTACTTACTTACTATTTACTTACTACTTACTTACTACTTACTTACTACTTACTTACTACTTACTTACTACTTACTTACTACTTACTTACTACTTACTTACTACTTACTTACTACTTACTTACTACTTACTTACTACTTACTTACTACTTACTTACTACTTACTTACTACTTACTTAATACTTACTTAATACTTACTTACTACTTACTTACTACTTACTTACTACTTACTTACTACTTACTTACTACTTACTTACTACTTATTTACTACTTACTTACTACTTACTTACTACTTACTTACTATTTACTTACTACTTACTTACTACTTACTTACTACTTACTTACTACTTACTTACTACTTACTTACTATTTACTTACTACTTACTTACTACTTACTTACTACTTACTTACTACTTACTTACTACTTACTTACTACTTACTTACTACTTACTTACTACTTACTTACTACTTACTTACTACTTACTTACTACTTACTTACTACTTACTTACTACTTACTTACTACTTACTTAATACTTACTTAATACTTACTTACTACTTACTTACTACTTACTTACTACTTACTTACTACTTACTTACTACTTACTTACTACTTATTTACTACTTACTTACTACTTACTTACTACTTACTTACTACTTACTTACTACTTACTTACTACTTACTTACTACTTACTTACTACTTACTTACTACTTACTTACTACTTACTTACTACTTACTTACTACTTACTTACTACTTACTTACTACATACTTACTACTTACTTACTACTTACTTACTACTTACTTACTACTTACTTACTACTTACTTACTACTTACTTACTACTTACTTACTACTTACTTACTACGTACTTTCTACTTACTTACTACTTACTTACTACTTACTTACTACTTACTTACTACTTACTTACTACTTACTTACTACTTACTTACTACTTACTTACTACTTACTTACTACTTACTTACTACTTACTTACTACTTACTTACTACTTACTTACTACTTACTTACTACTTACTTACTACTTACTTACTACTTACTTACTACTTACTTACTACTTACTTACTACTTACTTACTACTTACTTACTACTTACTTACTACTTACTTACTACTTACTTACTACTTACTTACTACTTACTTACTACTTACTTACTACTTACTTACTACTTACTTACTACTTACTTACTACTTACTTACTACTTACTTACTACTTACTTACTACTTACTTACTACTTACTTACTACTTACTTACTACTTACTTACTACTTACTTACTACTTACTTACTACTTACTTACTACTTACTTATTCACTTAACTGGTCATTACAAACATTTAGTCAGGATTACAACCTAGCTTCTCATACCATTTATGTTTTGCGTATTAATTTTATCCATGAGTGGTGGGACCTGCAGATTAAAGTCGACTACGAACGACAGATTTTAGAAAAACTTTTCATGGTAAATTTGATTTACACTCCGAGTTTTGCCAGAAATCTGCTGAGAGGAAGTCGCCGACAAAATATTTTTTCGTCTTTCGTTTTGATGTCTGACCTGGGGTTTGAACCCATGCCTTACATCTAATAAGCCAACACACTACCTACTAGACGACTGCCCAATATACAACTTTGCGTAATTATGCCAAAAATGCACTTCGTGTACTCTCTAACAAATTGAGTAAAATATCCATTGACTCATTATCCAGTCTATGATAAATAAGTTACAGATTTGTTTCGCATCCGAAGCTGCAAATTAGCGGAACCTTTCTCATTGACAAGTCTAATTTTGTAGGTACTTAAAGATACTCCGAATGTAAAAAACTAAATCAGATCGTACAATGACGCAAATATTGTGAATATTTTACTGCTCAAATATATCTTTCAGCGAACTGCAGAAGTCTAAAATCGTCCTCCATACCTCCATGTTAGAACCCAAAGGCTTAACTTAACCCAAAGGCTGTCTATCCGAAAATAACCGTTTCTGAAGATGATGCATTTTCCAATAATCATTACAAGTTCTAATAGGGTCACTGAAAGATATTGCGATGGTCGAGTGTATAGTGCAGATGCCATAAATCAGCGAACATGCGAATTATTTTGATCTCCCCTCAAATTTTATGGGGTATCCCTATAATGTTCCCTCTAAGGCTATTGCCATAGCTATTCTATTGCGGTACCAACAAGGATTGTTCCTTTCCCTGGTTCCTAGAATTTATTCTAATGATTCATCCTCCTTATCACAGGCTTTACATTGTTAGGTTCGAAATGATCTCCATTCTGCACAAGTGTACTTTGAGTCTACAGTGGCATGTTAAAAGCCGTTTATTACTTACTTACTCACTTAATTGGTAATCCTTCGATTTACGTCGCCACGATTAACGTTGTTTCGATTTACGTCGTCAATTTGCGTCGTCATTCGATTTATGTCGCCTTTTTTTGGAACCAACTGCGACGTAAATCGAGGGATTACTGTAACTTTTTCATGTTCTTTGTTAAAAACATACCACTTTGTAAAGGGTCCGCCAAATAACTTTTTTTTTTGAAAATGCTTTAAAAACCAATGAATATTTTCTCAAATTTCTTTTTTTATTTGAAAGTACAATCCTTCCGGTTAATAATGGAAAATAATTTCATTCAAATGGCTGCCTCTGTGGCCATGCAGTAGCCTACACGATCGGTCCAATTTTTAAGCACATTATCGATTGTGTGCAGCTGTATTTCACCAATGGCTTACGAATATTGTCCTTTAAAGCGGCAATTGTCTCTGGCTTGTCGGCGTAACACTTATCTTTGACGGCACCCCACAAATAATAGTCCAACGGTGTCAAATCGCAGCTCCGAGGTGGCCAACGACATCAGCTCTGCGGCTGATAATGCGATCTTCAAAAACAGGACGCAAAACATCGAGTGTAGCTTCGGCTGTGTGGCACGTAGCGCCGTCCTTTTGAAACCAAATGTTGCCAATATCCTCCTCTTCAAATTTTGTAAACAAAAATTCGTTCAACATGGCCCGATAACGATCGCCATTGACTGTAACCGCCACTCCTTGCTCATTTTCGAAGAAAAATGGCCCAATTATGCCTCTGGACCAAAATCCGCACCAAACAGTGACTCGTTTTGGGTGCGCCGGCTTTTCAATGCATGCGTACGGGTTTTCTGTGCCCCAAATGCGACAATTTTGCTTGTTTACACACCCGCCAAGATCAAAATGAGCTTCATCTGAAAAGATGATTTTTTTTTGTCAAAATCGGCATCTTCTGATGTAGGCTGCTACTGCATGGCCAGCCGAGGCAGCCATTTGAATGAAACTTTTTTCCATTATTAACCGGAAGGATTGTACTTTCACATAAAAAAAGAAATTTTAGAAAATATTCCGTAGTTTTTTTTTAAGCATTTAAAAAAAAAAGTTATTTGGCGGACCCTTTAGTATGATCAATATGAAGTTCGGCTTACGTCGTTTCGATTTACGTCGCAATTGATTCCAAAAAAGGGGATTACTGTACAACCCTTTAGTCAGGATTACAACCTAGTTTCCCACACTACTTATGCATGTTGTGTGCGTTAATTTTTATACTCTGAGAGGAATAAAATTTCCATGAAAAGTTTCTCATTCGAGCATACAATAGAATCATAAAGCTGATGAGTACGCTGTACAATGACTATCTCTTGGTGAGCCTCTTGTCCAGTGAGCGTATAAGGTTTTCTAATTAACTCCCTCACAAATGCTGGTATGCTGGGTTATACTAAATACCGTGGTGTACATACCTATAATAATAACGTATAATAATACTCGTACATAACATAACAGAGTGTACATATAAGTGATTATTTATTAGTTTGTATGTGTGGTGGTAGTCTATCATTTTGTTGATTGTTTGTAAATTTTGTTATTTTATTCGTAATCCCAGATTGTTTAGTTGTCTATCGATATCTCAACGTCTGTGTTTTCTTGTCTGTTTATCGATGTCTAATGTTGTTGCTGTTTTTTTATTCAATCATTAGCTTCTATCTTAAAGAGTTGTAAGTATGGTTTTCATTAGATTTTATGATGACGACTGACTATTTGATTATTTTTTTCTTTATCAGCATTAAACAGTATTTTTTTTTGTTTTTGTTCCTTATATTATACGATTTATTTCTTACTGCCTGGTTTTTTTCTTAGTTTTTTCTGTTTTTTTTTGGATTATGAAAGATTAATTGTTTCAGTAGGAGACCTGCTGAGCTATACAGTATTGAGTGGTTTTTTTTCTTCATTCTTTTCTTTCTGATTGAAATTAACGGAAACTTTTATTAGTCATTATTTAAAATCATGTGGTCATTATAACACACACACACACACGCAAGCAATGAAACCAAATAGATAAATAGAGAGAGAGAGAGAGAGGGAAGAAATCAAACACATTGCAACAAAATCAATACGTTGTTGTTACATGATAATAAAAAATTACCCAACGATTGTTAAACAATTTTTATTATGCGCACATACATACACATTTTTCTATTTTTTGTGTGCGTTGTTATTACTGTTATGGCCATACAATGCGACCATTGCCACCACTTGATAATGCTTAAAGAGAAATGTCATAAATAACAGCATAATTGTTTAGTTTTATTCACCATTATTTACTCATTAATTCACTCTTGTAATTGTATTTGTTAATCGCTATGAACATCAAGTTTTTTTTTTAAATTAATTTCTTTAAAAACTCATAGATTTGTCAATTAAAAATAAATTCACATCAGAGATCAGCAATGAGTATTCAAAAACATAAATAGAATCGAATCATACGCATTCATACTTATTTTAATACCATGGAATCTCTACTCATATTCAAAGTTTGAAGTCCTCCATCATATTCATACTTAACAATATGCATGATGTTCGTATGATTTCGACTCTCCATAACTCACATATAAATACAAGAAAATAAGTATGATTCGCACACGAACACTAAAATACTCACTAGAATGTGGTGTGTTTCCTCTGCTTGCTGCTCCGTCTTCTTTGCTTATGTGTCTTTTTTCTTTTTTTGTAAATGCAACAACAACTAAGACTGTAAATTTTGCTGAATGATTCGAGTCACTTGAATCATTTATAAGTATTTTTCCAAAGTTATGAATCTGAATGAGTAGGCTTATGAATCAAACATATTTCGAATGGTACGCATACTCATTGCAACCTGAACTTATAAGTCAACGTTGTAGTGAATATGAATGAATCAGAATTCATGGTCAAATTTCAATATTGTTGACTCACTTATATTCAAAATTCCATGAGTGCTTCTGAGTATCGGAAAAACGATTCATTGCTGACCTCTGGTAGCTACTAGGGTCCTACAGGAATCACCTCTTCTTCGGTTGTCTTGTAGATTACAGCGAAGTATAATTCATGTCTGGCATAATTACATTGAAGCCAGTTCTACTTGTGTCTTAATGCAACAACAACACTAAGACTGTAAATTTCGATGAATTATTCGAGTCATTCGAATCATTTCTAAGTATTATAAGTATTTTTCTTAAGTTGTGAATCTAATTGAGTTGACTTATGAATCAAACATATTTCGAACGGTATGAGTTTGATGTCAATGTTGTACTTGCAACCCGGACTTATAAATCAACGTTGTAATGAGTATGAATGAATCAGAGTACATAGTAAAATTTCAATATTGTTGACTCACTAATATTCAAAATTTCATGAGTGCTTATGAGTAGCAAAAAAAAAAAACGATTCATTGCTGATCTCTGATTTACATTTAATGGAAAATGTTTTACGTAAGGAAATTAATTATCAACTGAATTCTTATTCACTTTAGATAAACTGGCATCTATATTTCTAGGGAATATTTTAACATCAGCTTTAAAGATGCTGTTTTGAAAAAATTTAAGAGAAAAACTTAATCTGATACCATCAATACATTAAAACTTTTAATCCAGACTGTAAGTTCCATTTCCTGTACGACATTTATGGATTTATTTCGTACACGGAGTGGCTCTTTGAGCTATTAGAGTAACTTTACGTTGCTTCGTGTTTATGTAGCTCGTAAAAGCAAGTGTTGCTAGCAATTTTGGCCTCTTAAGGCACATTACATGCATACAAAATTGCTTATTACAACCCTTCAATCAGGATTATAACATAATTCTCACTCATCACCCATGTTGTGTGGATAATTTCATCCATGAGTGGCGGGACCTACAGTTTAAAGTCGATTCTGGACGACAGATTTTTCAGAAACTTTTTATGGCAATTTTATTTTCTCTCAGAGTTTTTTCCAGAAGTCTGCTGAGAGGAAGTCGCCTAAGAAAATGCATATTTCGTTTTGTTGGAGATGTCTGGCCTGGTGTTTGAACTGTGGCCTCATAATAAGCCATCACAATATGCACTAGACTGCAGCGACTTCAAGGCACATTATGGAACTTAATTTTGCAGGTTCTTCATTAGATTCCGAATGTAGAAAATGCTCCCAATTCACACCAATGTAGAGTCTGTTCATTTATTTTGCAATTTTCCAAACTACCGCAGTTACCCGGCATCAATAATACAATAGCATATCCCCTCATAAACATAATGTATGTACGTAAAAGCAGATGATGTGAATATTGTACTGCTCAGTTATGTCCTTGGGAGTCCTACGGAAGTCAAAAATCATGCTTGTGTGAACCAAGAGGCTTTACATCTGCCTCTTAAGGCTAATTTACACGATAAGAGTTTAACCCACATAAAGTAAAAATCATACGACAGACTTTTTACCTTCACACCTTTAGTAAAAACACCAAAACAAAACAAAATGAACAGAGATATTCCTCAGTATATGGATTCGTTTGTGTAAAATTATATCCCCGTTCTTATAAATTCGTTCAAAGTTTATCCCAATGCCATATGCATTAACTTCCTTATCGATCGAGATAGAGATTTGCAAATATTGTTGAATCGGCCATACAATCGGAAGACGTCACCCGAATTGCCATAAAAAAACAGAAGAAGGTAGAAGAGGAAGTCAACAGCAGTAGGAGAAATGCAAAGTTATTGTCACAGTATAGAGGAATGTACAGGATATTTATTGAAGTCCTACGCTACTTAAAGAAACCTCAGGAACTTTTATAGAGCAGCCTTGGACAACTTTATATTTTTATCCTCATTATGAAAAAAACTAGCGTCCCAAGCATTTTTGTGGTTGCAATATTGTAAAGACGCCACCTACATTGAGATTAAAATAGCCGCCAATACATTCATATACTATATGTATGTATGTCCTGAAAAAATTTTCCCCGAAACATTGAAAAGTCGCCATAGTCTAGCAGGTAGCATGCTGGCTTATTAGGCGTGAGGCCACAGTTCAAAACCCAGGTTAGACATCTCCAATAAAACGAAATATGAAAAAAAATATTTCTTCGGTGAATTGCTCTCAGGAGATTTCTGACAAGAACTGTGAGAATAAATAAAACTGTTATAAAAAGTTTCTCAAACATATATCGTTCGAAAACGATTTTCAAAACGAGAAGATAGGTCGTAATCCTGACTAAAGGGTTGTAATGTATGTAACTCAGGAGAATGGAGAAACTGATTGCACGGACTGTTCACCAGAGCTGACACTAGCTTCAACCTGACAAATGCTCAATCAGTGTCTTTACATAGATACTTAACTTCGCAGATCTCATTGCAGTCCAGTAAACTATGTTCACCACATCATTGCTCCGTATTCGAGTGTAACACCTAAGGCAGCTTGTTGCATCCTCAAGTCACATATTTAGGGGCTACAATCGACTCTAAATTCTAATGGAGATAAAATATCGTTAAAAGACCTTTTACAGCTTAAGCGTCCATTTTTCCATGTACAAGTGCCTTAATCCACGTCGAATAGGCCATCTTTCTTACTAGCATTCTGTGGGCAACAGTTACCAAGACGCCTGGCTGAACAATTATGTATGTATGTATGTAGAAAAATTGAGCAACAAAAAAGATGAAGAAGGAAATTAGAGACAAATCAGAGAGAAAGTAAAATTAAACGAAAGATTAGCTGCCCTTGGGGCTAAGTGTACATTGCACAGCTATAAAAACCTCTGGAGAACTTAATTAAAAGAAAACCACGTATGAATCTACATTAAGGGAATGAGGCCAGTTAAAATAGCCTTCCGTAAAATAAAGATCCCCACCTAAAACATGATGTAGTTACACAGCTAATGTCTAATGAAACTATAGCCTAAAGTGTTCACTAGAGGTATCACTATTAGTGGTTCCATCATGCTTTAGTCATTCATTTCAATGGGCATACCAAACCGAATGTCGCAAGACACGTTATTCTCAAACCGACAAAAACTACACCCCATGCTATGTAGATAGTGGTTTATTTTTAGAGTACAAGTCAAGCAAAGTTAGCCTTCTGTGCAATAAAGATCTCCACCTAAAACACGATCTAGATCTCATTTAATGTGTAATGAAGCAAGAGATTAAAATCCTAATGTAAGGCCCCAGAACTAGTGAAGTCTAATCTTGTTATATGTAACCCGATACAATGTTGTTAGTCGTATGTTCCTAAAGTTCATGTCAGCCGAGAGTTAGGAAGATCATTGCGTTGATTACCACTCCTAAGAACAACTACTCCTAATAAAATTGCCATGATAAAGTTTCTCAAAAAACAGTCGTTCGAAAACGTCTTTAAACTGTAGGTACCGCCACTCATGTATAAAATTAACACACACAACACATGAGTGGTGTGAGAAGCTAGGTTGTAAGCCTGACTAGAGGATCGTAATGACCAATTATGTAGGTATGTATCGTACTCATGGGTAACACGGAAGAAGGTTTTCAAAATAGGGCGTTGTTCCGCATTCCTGAATCAATTAAGAAATTCTAACATCATATAAAAGTTTAAATTAAAAAGTCTTTGAGTTGACTCAAAACTCAGCCTTTTATTGAACAGGCATTTATGGTTCCCCTTAAAATGATTGGCAGTTTTAACTTGTTTCGTTATGTTACGCTTTTTAATTTTTCTGCCATTATTTTGTAACAGAAAAAAACAATAAAAAAAATATTAAGAAAATGATATGTAACATGAACAATATTTGTGTTGAATAATACTTTGTTTTTGTTATTGTTTTTGTTATTGTTTTGCGTCTAAGACGTCATCTAACATTAATTAGATGTGATACGAGAGATCTCATGTTTTGTGTTGGCATAAATGTCATGTTTTTAGTGTGGCAACGACAAAAAAAAAACGTTTAAGTAAGGCAAACGAATATTATTGTCCTGCTGAAAATAAATTTCATACTTGCTTGACTCCTGCAACTAACATAAGACTTACAACAGAAAAACAACAGAAACAACAATAAAAAAAGTACCCGCACTTTAAATCATTTGATCATTTGAAATGTTAATGTTTCACAAGACAACAAACATTGAACAACAACAACAGCAGTAACAATAACATGCAACATGTGTATGCATCAGGTTGGATTTTTTTTTCTGTGACTCCATTTGAAACTGTTGTTGGTGGTGAGTAGTACAACAAGCATAACAAAAAAAAAACCCAAAGAGGCCTACAAAGGCACTTCAGAGCAACAAAAGAAATATCATCAGTTACAAAGGCAACAACAACAACAACACCAACAATAGGAATTAAAGAAGAAAAAAACAACAGAGTGACTGTAAAATTAAATGAACATTTTACAAACGCCAAAACAACAATCGAACATCAATCAAACAGCAGCCCATAACAATCACAACCATTAACAACAACTATAGCAACAAAAACTACAACAACAACTACAGAAATAATAGTTTAAAACATTTACTATCATGTATCATGTGTTATTGTATGTTGCTGACATCGTTTGTTATCCCTTGTGCCCTACTGAAGGTAGTAGCAATCAGAGATTAGCAATGAATCGTTTTTTTCGCTGCTCATAAGCACGCATGAAATTTTGAATATAAGTAAGGCAACGATATTGAAATTTAACTATGTACTCATGATTCATTTATACTCACTACAACGTTGATTGATATAAGTACAGGTTGCAATGAGTATGCGTACAACGTTGACATCAAACTCATACCATTCGAGATATGTTTGATTCATAAGCCTATTCATTTAGATTCATAAATTTAGGAAAAATGAGTCGAGTCACTCGACTCATTAAAATTTACAGTGCTAGTTATTGTTGCATTTACAACAAAAGAAAAACGGCACATAAGCAAAAAAAACTGAGCAATAAGCAGAGCAAACACATAACCTTCTAGTGAGTATTTTAGTGTACGAACGCGATTCATACCGATTTTGTGGATCTTGTAAATTTTGAGTCATGGAGAACATCATACGCGTTGTTAAGTATGAGTATGATGACTATTTCAAACTTTGAATATGAGTAGAGGTTCCATGACATTAAAATAAGTATGAATACGTATAAGTATCAGAAATTATGAGTATGATTCAAATCTATTCATCTTTTTGAAGACTCATTAATGATCTCTGGTAGCAACCGTAAAAATTTGAATTTTTTGATTCATTTTGGTGTGTGTTTGTGCAATAGAGTTGGTACTCAAACATTGCAATACCTTGCCAGTACTTGTCCAGGAGCTGATTGCAAGGACTATCTACCAGAGCTGACATTAGCCTCAACCTGACATAATGCTCAATCAGTGCCGCCTATAATGTGGATAGCCTCACATAGATTCTTATCTTCAAATAGCGCATTGCCGTCTAGTAAACTATGTACACCACGTCATTGCTCCGTATTCGAGTATAACACCAAAGGCAGCTTGTCGCATCTGCAAGTTACATATTTGGGGCCTACAATCGACTTCAAACTCTAATGAGGGCGGAATATCGTTAAAAAACCTCTTATAGCTTATGTATCCGTTTTTACTTGTACCTTACATACATACAGAATTGGTCATTACAATCCTTCAGTCAGGATTACGACCTAGTTTCTCACACCACTTATGTTGTGTGTATTAATTTTGTACATGAGTGGGTGGGACCTACAGTTTAAAGTTGATCCCGAACGAAAGATTTTTTGAGAAACTTTTCATGGCAATTTTTATTTACTTCCCAGAGTTTTTGCCAAATATCTGCTGAGAGAAAGTCGCCGAAGAAATATGTTTTCATATTTTGTTGTCTGGCCTAGGGTTTGAACCATTACTTTACGTCTAATAAACCAAAACACACTACCTATTAGACTACGGCGACTAGTGCCATCAGCCATCTTCTTTACTAGTATGCTGTAGACAACAATCACTAAAACACCGTAGGCTGAGTTAAAATGGATTCCTGCTGGGCTTTTTTTGAGCAACAGCCCCTAAAGCGATCTGGCTAAACTTGGCCAACTGCTGGCCCAAATACCAGGAGGCTTTTTAAGGGTGTAAGTACTTACACCTCAGTGCCGATGAATTAAATACATTTCCCCTTAGGGCTACCTAAACAGTTGCTTATACTCGTTGCTTACACATGTTGCTTGTACATGCTACTTATACATGTTGCTCATACTTATACATGTTAGTAGCCGCATGTATTTAAGGATTTTCTCCCAACTTGTTTGAAAAAATTTAATGACAAAATGGGTTGCGTTGCGCATATCCAGGACTTGAACATCAAAACACTCGCAGCGGTTTCCGGATGAATTCTGTCGTGTTCGAAGTCTCCTATCCTAACTCTGGTTTCTTTTTCTTATTTGATAAGCGAAATGTGCTAATATTCGGCTTGACAGTCAAGCTTGTGCTGAGTCGAGAAGTATTTGGCCTTGTGACGGTGCTTCTTAGCATGATTACCCGATCACAAGTACCAAATCAAATAGCGGTTGCAACTGATATGTTGGCCTTCCATGCTAAGAAAATTTAAGCCTGAAGCATTTTTATATCGAATGGCGGTTACAACTGATATGTTGGCTTCCAACCCAAGGAAATTGAGTCCTTTAGCTTTTTTAATACAACAGTTCGGCCCATTTAGCAAACTTTACAGTCGTCGTTATTGTCGTTTAACAACATTTTAGTAGTCGGCGGTGGTATATCAGTAACACTCTTAAAACACTCATATCATATCAGAGACACCACCTTCTTCTTTGTCTGCTTCTGCTTTATACATGCTTGTGTTGCACATGTCCAACATACAACATATGCATCACACAACATATGCTTCGTCAGTCAGGTTCGGTATCAGTTATAGTGGCTGTCGGTGGCATTGAGTAGCTTTTTATGTGTCGTCTTTTGTGGTTGTTGCAGTTTCGGCTGCTCTATGTGTGTTTCCGTTTTTTACTTTGCTGTTGTTATTGTTGTTGTTTTTCGTTTTACATGCAACAACAAATGAAAACGACAAACATTTATTTTAATTCCTTTAAAGTTTCGATTCTTTTTTTTCGTCATTCATTCAGTCTTTTGTTAATTTTTTTGTTTTTGTTTTCGTAGGTTCATATTGGTTTTTAGTGTTGTGAGAATCTTTAGCCCGGCTGGAGAGTTTTATAGCATATCGACAGAGACAGAGTCACAAAAAAATTTAAAAAAAAATAACAACCATCTCTGGATCATCATGTATCATTGGCGTCTGCGTATTGTTTTCAAACTGTCATGATTGTGGCATTTAAACATTTTTCAAAACTGTTTCGTTTCATTTTTTTTCTTCTTTTTCTTCTTCTTCTTGGTCCACTATACTTAATGCTCTGCTATTGTCTTGTTTTGTTTTGAATAAACAGAAGGTTTTTTTTACATTTTCATAAAGATTTTGTTTGGCTTTCAAAGGAATTGGAAAGGAAAGTTAAGAAAGTTGTCAGAGTTTCCACATTGAAAATTGAAAATTTAATAACAAAATACACGTCAATACTCATGGAAGTTAGAAGAGAGTAACAAATGCAGGGATTGATGAAGTAGAGGAGTGAATAAATTTTATATAAACTTTCTTCAATGGCAAATATGTATGTACCGTGATAGAAGTGGAATTCAAATGGTGAAGAAATTCAGGACTGAGCTATATTTGTAACTGGAGCTCACTCCATTGTAGTATCAATGAGTCTATTTAGCCAATAGAATAAAATCTTGTTCCTATTCATTACATGGTCACCAAAGAATTAATCACTCAGCTCGTGAAAAATGATGCTACTGGTAGAATACACACATACATACATAATTGGTCTTGCAATCCTTCAGTGAGGATTACGCCCAAGCTTCTCACACCACTTATGTTGTGCGTGTTAATATTGTTACGCAAATCGAAACGACCTAATATCGTTTAACAACTAAAACGATAAACAAAAGCCATACGATACAAATACACACTAACACTAAGAATACAATGAACGTGTTAATTATCTAAAGCTGCACACACACATATGTACAACGAACCTGGTTGCGCCTGGTACCAACAACAGCATGTGTGTGACAAAAAGGCATGGACAACATAAGCAACGTACACAAACAACAATGTATTAGCAATAGAGCTCTCAAGAAGGCGAGATCACGAACCTTCCACTTCAAGAATATTCGTTAGACTGGGTGTGTCGGACTATAAAAGGGCTGGACAAAGCAGGCAGCAGTCAGTTATACTTCAGTCAGCCTTGTATGAAGACGCGTTGCGGTGTGAACGTACAAGTGGTATTGCTTGCAAAAAGGTTGTAAGCAGAGAAGATCTAACGAACAGTTGTTAGTGTTAACGCGGACAGAAATGTGAAATAGAATAGTGCACAAGCAAATTATTATTGTATCGTTAAGTTGTATACGGTGGCACACGAAAGTAGTGCAAAGGACAAAGAGAGTTTAAGAGAAAATAAACACATATTTGTTTTTACTTGGTTTGCAATTAACGAACTCATATTTAAACGTTTTTAAAAAGGTAAAAACGTAACAATATTATACATGAGTGGCGTGACCCAGAGTTTAAAGTCGACTCCGAACGATAGATTTTTGAGAAACTTTTCATGGAAATTTTATTTTACTCTCAGAGTTTTTGCCAGAAATCTGCTGAGAGGAAGTTGCCAAGGAAATATTTTTTATATTTCGTTTTGTTGGAGATGTCTGACCTGGAGTAGTAGTAGGATATGCTAACAATCCCGTTGTATCTGACTCTTGCAGTGTCCGCGGGTTAACACTACATTCAGAATTCTCTAAATGTGCAGTAAAGAAAACGGTTTGGTCGTAAACTCTCCCAGGCGGAGGGTAATTCAACTTATTGTCCCTTCAACGATTAAATATCTGAGGGCTATAACCGATTCTAAACGAAGCTCTGACATATTATGTGTAAGTTTATATCTGGGAAAAATTGGAACCAAAATCCACGTCCAATCAACAGTCTTCTTTACAAGTATCGTCTGGAGGACAACTATTGAAACCCTGAATTAAAATGGATTTCTACTGTGCTTTTTCTTGATCAGCTGTCCTAATAGCGATTTTACGAAACTCTGCCAACTGCTAGCCTCAAGACCTCGATGTTTTCCAAGGCTGTAGACCCCTAATCCTCAGTGCTGCCGATGCATTTCATGTCCCCTTAGGAGTACCTAAATAGTTCTATGCAAATGCTACTGAAATGCAATAAAGGATTTTTATCCAAATTGCTTGAAAACATTGAATGGCACAATTGGGAATATCGTGGGCATATCCAGGGCCTGGGTATCATGGAAATTTTATTTTTCTGTCAGAGTCGAAAGAATGTTTTTTCTGATTTCGTTTTGTTCGAGATATCTGACATACGGTTCGAACCGAGGCCTCATGTCTAATAAGCCGACACAGTACCTACTAGACTACGGCGACTACTTTCTTTGGAACTTTAAAATTACGTCTGGGTTGGAGATTATCAGATTAGATCATCCATGCTGACGACATTGCACTGCACACTGTATATTGCTACAGATTGAAAAACTTTTATTGTTTGAATGAATCATTCATTCCAACAATGTTGTGGTTTCCACTGTTAGAAATACCCGGGATACATACACGTGCTACTATGGTCTCAATAGGCAATTGAGTAGCAGAGACCCCTATCGTACGACAAAACTAACACTCTAGAAGACGATCATCCTTCACGTGCTTCTTTACGGTGCAGAGGCATTGGACCCTATTAAGGACTGATGACCCCATGATATAAGCCAGCATGTAGAGTGTAATTTAATTTTCTATGTGACTATGATTGGGAAAATGAAAACATCTCCGATGTGTGTATGTGTTGAAATGATTCAGACATTTCAAAACAAAGAAAATTTCAGGTACAATGGGTCAATTCGACCTTCGGGTATTGTACTTGTCTTAATTGAGAAGTACACGTTCTCAGCAGCCTTGAGAGTATTCGAGAGAAAAGTCCTACGTAAGATCTTCGGTCAATTGCGGGTTGGCGATGATTACCGCATTCCATCCAACAGTAAGCTGTATAAGCTCCTCAACAACATTGACGATGTGCAGCGTCTTAACATCAAGCGGCTGCGCTAGATCTACCATGTCGTTCGAATGTAGGAGGATGCTCCGGCAAGACGGGTATTTGATGTGGGGATCTGCGGACGTCGGCGAAGAGGACGAGCTTGCTTGCATTGGAAGACCCAAATCGAGGAAGCCCTGTCATCGATTGGTGTGACCAACTTGCGTAGGCGTGCAAGAAGCAGAGGTGCCTGGAAGGATGTGTTACGGCAGGCCGAAATCCAAAATCGGGTTCTTTTTCGCCAATTAAGTAAGTAAGTACATACACATTAAATATTTAACAGAATTGATCTATTAAGCCCCGGAATTCATTGCATTTAAAATAACTTAAAATGAGCAATGCAACCCGAAATAAAACTCATTTTCATTTCTTCTCATTAAACTCTGCACACTATTTCCCTTCAAAATAAGTAAGAAAATGGTGTACCAATCCTCTCAATTACGCCCAAAAAAATTGACGCCTGCTTTAGAGTCTTTAGAATAGACTTTTTGAAGTCGTCGTGGTCTAGTAGGTATTGTGTTGGCTTATTAGACGAGCCCCAGGCCAGAGATCAAAATAAAATACAAAAAGTATTTCTTCGGCGACTTCCTCTCAGGAGATTTCTGGCAAAAACTCTGAAAGTAAATAAAATTGCCATGAAATAGTTTCTCAAAAATCTGTCGTTCGGAGTCGACTTTAAACTGTAGGTCCCACCACTCATGTATGTATGTATGTCAATTCAACCTCCGGGTACTGTACTTATCTTAATTGACAAGTACACGTCCTCTAACCTATCCTAACCTAACCTAGAGTCTTTAAATGATTGACGATACAGATATACTGTGAACGTCAAAAGCAAATGTACATTAATAAATTACCGTTATTTTGTATTTTCAAATTGTTTAATTGTCAGTTTTTAAAAATTGAAACAAAAAAATTACAAAAAATTTCAAAAAATATTATTGTTTAGTTTCTTTTGACGCTCACTGTAGATATACATATATGCCGATATAATATTTTAAAATCTCTAAATTCTATCCAAAAAACATTCACCAAATTTTTCCCATTCATTAGTTTCCTTTTTTTCTTCCTCTTTTTTTTTCAAATGCAAAAAGAAAGTGTCTTCAAAAGTTTCCAACCAAAAATTTATTGAAGTTCTGATAAGCTGCGATAGCCATTAAATTCCGCATCTTTTTCACTCTTATCAGATTTCACGAGAGAGACAGATAAAGAGGAAACCTTACCGTACAGATTCCTGGTGCTGGTTAATTTTAATATGTTCGCAATTATTTACAGAAAAAAAAATAAGAAGAAGAAAGAGACTTTTTTCCTGTTGTTCTTGTATTTATTTTTTTGTTTTTCCTTTCAGAAAGTTTACATTGATAAATTTTTAAACAATCTCTAATGATAATTAGTTGCATGTAATTGCTGCAAATTGCCACTACACTTATGATCACAAATGATCTCAAGTGATCATTAACCCATGAATGGGTGGATGGGTTAGTTGTGTGTTCGATTTTGACAAAGAATTTTTGTTAGGAAGTTCAGCAAAGGTTATTGCATTATAAGAAGCTATAGACTGGTTAAGGTCGACCCTCTGTATACGAGTTTTTAATGTTTTATCCCACATTTACCTGTAAATATGGCTTCAATGTGTCTTCCACAGAAATAAGTTGCCATAGTGCAAAATTTTTTTATTTCAAAGACCAAATTTGCTTTTAGAATTTTGCATTAAATAAGGGTCCGCCAAATAACTTTTTTTTTGAAAATGCTTTAAAAAAAAAATACTGAATATTTTCTCAAATTTCTTTTTTTATTTGAAAGTACAATCCTTCCGATTAATAATGGAAAATAATTTCATTGAAATGGCTGCCTCGGCTGGCCATGCAGTAGCAGAACACCAGAAGATGCCGATTTTGGCAAAAACAATCATCTTTTCATATGAAGCTCATTTTGATCTTGGCGGGTATGTAAACAAGCAAAATTGTCGCATTTGAGGCACAGAAAACCCGCATGCATACATTGAAAAGCCGACGCACCCAAAACGAGTCACTGTTTGGTGCGGCTTTTGGTCCAGAGGTATAATTGGGCCATTTTTCTTCGAAAATGAGCAAGGAGTGGCCGTTACAGTCAATGGCGATCGTTATCGGGACATGTTGAACGAATTTTTGTTCACAAAAATTGAAGAGGAGGATATTAACACTATTTGGTTTCAACAGGACGGCGCTACGTGCCACACAGCCGAAGCTAAACTCGATGTTTTGCGCCCTGTTTTTGAAGATCGCATTATCAGCCGCAGAGCTGATGTCGTTTGGCCACCTCCAAGCTGCGAGGAGGAGTACGTTGTACTATTATTTGTGGGGTGTCGTCAAAGATAATTGTTACGCCGACAAGCCAGAGACAATTGACGCTTTAAAGGACAATATCCTTGAAGCCATTGGTGAAATACAGCTGCACACAATCGATAATGTGCTTAAAAATTGGACCAATCGTGTAGGCTACTGCATGGCCAGTCGAGGCAGCCATTTGAATGAAATTATTTTCCATTATTAACCGGAAGGATTGTACTTTCAAATAAAAAAGGAAATTTGAGAAAATATGCTGTAGTTTTTTTAAGCATTTTCAAATATTTTACTTAACTTAACTGGTGATTAAATCCCTCTAGTCAGTATTATGTCGTAGGTTCTAACACCACCCGTTCGTTGTATTCATGAGTGGCGGGAATTGAAGCTTAAAATCGACTTCGAAACACAGAATTTTGAGAAAATGTTCATGGTTTTTGCCAGAAAACTGCTGAGAAGAAGTTGCTGAAGAAATATTTTTTTAGATTTCGTTTGTTCGAGATATCTGAGCTGGGATTTTTACCACTACTTCACGTCTAGTAAGCCAATCAGAGATCAGCAATGAATTGTTTTTTCGCTACTCATACGTACTCATGAAATTTTGAATATAAGTGAGTCAACAATATTGAAATTTAACTGTGTACTCTGATTCATTCTTACTCACTACAACATTGATTTATAAGTACAGGTTGCAATGAGTATGAGTACAACGTTGACATCAAACTCATGCCATTCGAAATATGTTTGATTCATAAGCCTCTACTCATTTACATACATAACTTTAGAAAAATACATATAAATGATTCGACTTGAATTATTCATCAACATTTTCAGTCTTAGAAAAAAGACTCATAAGCGATAAAGGCCGAGCAGCAAGCAGAGCAAACACACAACCTTTTAGTGAGTATTTTAGTGTTTGTACGTGAATCATACGTATTTTGTGCTTCGTGTATATGTTGAGTTATGGAGAATCGAAATCAACAAGATCATACGTGTGTTGTTAAGTATGAGTATGATGGAGGACTTAAAACTTTAAATATGAGTAGAGGTTCCATGATATTAAAATAAGTATGAATGCGTACAAGCATCAGAAATTATGACAATGATTCGATTCTACTTATTTTTTTGAATACTCATTGCTGACCTCTGAAGCTAACATACTACCTGCTAGACTGCGGCTACTTTAAGCATACTTAGCCCGCCTCACCACAACGAACCACCTGCGCATATTCACTACAATTTATAAAAGAAATCTCCAAAGATAGAATGAAGAGTGATTCTTAGCTCACAATAACATTCTGGCATCCTTTAAGGGTTAAGCTTTAAACTTTTCCTTGATCGCCTACTCTATGGAATTGCAAAACCAAAAACGGTATTCGAATGTACATTTCTTCGTTTTTAACTTCTTTTTATTTTTTGTATCGTCGTCCAGTTTCTTTTCCTTCACCTTAAAACAGAGAGAAAAAAAACGGAGCCCATTAAATATGAAATTGTATACTGATGCAGAAGCCCACAATGTGGTCGTAATGGCCATTCGTGTAGAGTATATGGGCATCTGGAAAAGGTATTCAAAAAACAAAAAAACCTGTGTGTGAGAGACAGAGTGGAGAATGCATTTTTAATTACCCACAGGATGCGTAGCAGCGTCTGCAGCAGATAAACACACGAATATATGATGGGGGACAGGCAAAACAAATTGCCATCATTTTCAACATGACGACAAAACAACAGCAACAGCAACAGCAACAACAGCGTTAGCAGACACCAACTGGAAGAGTTGTAAGTGAAAATACAGCAGAAAAAATACTACGTACCACATAACAGCATCAGCAGCAGTAGGCAAAAATTAAAAAAAAAGAAGAAAAACAGAAAACGATCTGAAGAAAAGCATTAACAACCATGAGATTTAAAGCCGTAAATGTTATTAACGTTAACGGTTGGCGGACTGCAACTGCAAAAGTGGAAGCCATGAAATTGCCACAAACACTTGCAACTAAAAACACCCGCTATACTACGTACATACATACATACGTACATAAATACGAGTTCAAATGGAAAATTGCATGCATTTGTTCGATTTTTCTTTTTGTTTTCTATTGTTGTTGTTGTTTTCTTTTATTTTTTCTTTTTTTTATAAGAAAACCTAGACGCTATTACTGTGTGATGTTGTTAATCTAACGGAAATCATTTTTCCTCATGTGAATGTTACGATTTTCCACTGTTTTACTACGTTTTTTTTCCTGTTTTTCTGTTTTCTTACACACTCATTTGAAAATTGTATTTTCCGAAGTTGTTGTTGTTGTTGTTGTTGTGTCAACGAAATGTAAGCTCGAGGAAAAATGTTAGAAAGCGAAAGGAAATCTAATGGAAGGGAACTTAAACCATAGGTGCACGCAGTAGCTTATGAAACAGAATTAAATACGGTGTTGGTAGGTTGGAGTGGTAGCTTTAATACCAAAAGCTCACTTGAACAGGCATTGAAGTTGGTCAGCGCAAGGGCTGCGCATTAAAAGCACGACTACCATACATACTTAATTGCAACCCTTCAGTCAGGATTACGACCAAGTTTTTTACATCACTTATGTTGAGTGTGTTAATTTTATACATGAATGGTGGGACCTACAGTTTAAAGTCGACTCCGTACGACAAATTTTTGGGAAACTTTTCATGGCAATTTTTTTTTCCTTCTCAGAGTTTTTGCCAGAAAGTCGCCGAAGAAATAATTTTTGTATTTTGTTTTGATGTCTGGCCTGGGGCTCGAACCCTGGGTTTACGTCTAATGAGCCAACACACTACCTACTAGACTACGGCGACTTCAAGCACGACTACCCCAAGGTGGAAAACCAGCCCGAAAGTCTGATAAACGAAGCGATATGCTTGACATCAATGGATGATAGCTCCGTCAAGTTGACAAGGATTGGAGAGCCAAATAACCAAATATCTGCACCTTGCAAGAGATGAGCATTGACAAAGAAAGTGGATAACAGTCACCTCTTCCTCAGCGGAACTGCACCCACGGCTGAAGTCGTTAAATGGCAGCTGAATTCTTTCTGCGTGTCTTTCCATAACACAATGACCTGTCAGCATGGCCACTATGATCGAGATGACGGTGCAATCAAGTCCGACCAAACAGTTGGTTGGTGCGCCTTCTATCCATCGAGTTAGTAAATCTAGCAGTGGGACAAGACTGTGCACCAGCTCTGGCGAGCTCGTCGGCTTTGCAGTTTCCTGGAATATAACTGTGCCCAGGGACCCTGGCAAGTGAGACACTGAAGCTCTTAAAAAGAAGGTCGAGGCAGCGGCAACACTACCTGACGATCTTGGAGTTATTCATAACGCTCAACACAGACCTTATAGCAGCCTGACTATCAAAGATGATTTAAACATGATGTGATTTCTTTCCGTTTTTGCATTGAGTCAGTACGAAATCAAGAAATGTACAACGATGCCCTGTTAAATTATAAGTTCATAACGCTATGCCTGGCTTAACGGTTCACATTTTTATGTACGAGTACAGAGCTGTTTAAGCTGATTTGTGATAGCAAGCTCTACAGTTTTTTTGTAATCATCAGGATTACGACCTATCTTCTCACATGACTTATGCTGTGTGTGTTTTTTTTAATGTTATACATGAGTGGCATGACCTACAATTAAAAGTCTACCCCAAACGACAGATTTGTGAGAAGCTTTTTATGGCAATGTTTTTGCCAGCAATCTGCTGAGAGGAAGTCGCCGAAGTAATATTTTTTTGGTATTTCGTTTTGTTGGTGATGCCTCAACTGGGGTTTGAACCGTGGCCTCATGTGCAATAAGCCAGCACACTATCTACTGGATAACGGCGACTTCTTTTTTATTAATCGTCTCCCTTTAATATGTATACACAATACCTTAGCAGGGAAGTCGGCAGAAGACACATCCAAATTTATAAATCATCGCTTAGACTACAGTAAAGCGAACACTCCTTAGACGCTTATAGTTTTCAAAACTTTCAAGGATGGCAGTATTCTGCTCATACGAAAATTCATTGGCCACCAAAAACTTTTTTTCAGGCATAAACTTGCCGATATTTCAACGATTAGATTTTCCTGATGATTTATTAGGGCGAGCTCTCCTTTCAGGAATATTGGGATTTTTCACGATTCAGGTTTTAAAACAAGCAATGAAAATAAAGGGGTTCTTGTTGATACTACGGTATCAAGATCTGATGTTTTCAGTTTAGAAGAAAGCTTCCTTGTATGCCGATATTATAAATTTCTGTTGATGTATTTAAAACAAGTTATTCACTAAGCCTTGGTGCCCATTGTCATGATTGGCGAGGTTAAAATGTTGTGGTTCCAATGCTACTATAACTAGGTCCATATGGATCTGCATTTCAATACTAAAATTTTGCTGAATACCGGTAAGAAGGAAAACACCGGTAAACAGAGCTCAAGAAGGTTGGTGTAACAAATTGACATCAAACCTTGTCGAGCTCTAAAGCTTACCTTTCTCTATTCAGATTCCGAGCGCCTAGGATTTAGTCTCAATTGGAATCGCTCAAAATGTGTTTGGAAACATACTTACTTAATTGGTGATTGCAATCCTTTAGTCAGGATCACAATCTAGTTTCTCACACCACTTATGTTGTGTGTGTTAATTTTATCCATGAATGTTGGTACTAACAGTTTAAAGTCGACTTCGAACAACAGAGTTTTAAGCATCTTTTTTCATGGCCACTAGTTGCTTAACTTAATTGGTCCTTACAAACCTTTAGTCAGGATCACAACCTATCTTCTGTGTACCGCCTATGTTGCGTGTGTTAATATTTTCTATGAGTGTTGGGACCAACAGTTTCAAGTCGACTTCGAACTTCGACTTCGAATTTTGAGAAACATTTCATGTGAATTTTACTTTCACAGTTTTTGCCAGAAAACTGCTGAGAACAAATTCGGATTTCTAAGCTAAATTTTGAACCAGAGATCAGCAATGAATCGTTTTTTCGCTACTCATAAGCACTCATGAAATTTTGAATACAAGTGAGACAACAATATTGAAATTTAACTATGTACTCTGATTCGTTCATACTCACTACAACGTTGATTTATAACTACAGGTTGCAATGAGTATGCGTGCAACGTTGACATCAAACTCATACCATTCGAAATATGTTTGTATAGTCTTAGTTGTTGTTGTTGCAATTACAAAAACAGAAATCAGTCACATAAGCAAACAAGACAGAGCAGCAAGCAGAGCAAACGCACAACGTTCTAGTGAGTATTTTCGTGTTCATACGCGAATCATACTTATTTTGTCCCTCGTGTATATGTTGAGTCATGGAGAGTCGAGTCAACAAGCAACATCATACGTGTTGTTAAGTATGAATATAATGGAGGACTTCAAACTTTGAATATGAGTAGAGGTTCCATGATATTAAAATAAGTATGAATGCGTTTAAGTATCAGAAATTGTGAGTATGATTCGATTCTACTCATCTTTTGGATACTCATTGCTGATCTCTGATTTAAAACCTGCACTCTTGTCTAATAAGGCAACACACTTTCTACTAGGACATTGCCACTTTATGGCAAGTCCTACACTTTGTTTAATAGTCCTCTACTATAAAAATGTTTCCTATTTATTAATAATTTTCCTTGAGTGTAATATAATGTTGCACTACTTTTTGTATTGTTGTTGTTGTTGTTGTTGTTCAATCTGTTTTTCTTTTTAACACACACAATTTTTTTTCGCTTCTTACAATTGTGTTTCAGATTTTTTTCTGTGTGTTGTTTTTTTTTTACAGTCAATGTGCTGTGCTGTGCTGTAATAATTTCCCCTGTGAGCAGCAGGTTGCTGTTCATAGTAGCGGATGCGGTTTTTGTGGTCGGTCGGTCAGTCTGTTTTGAACTTTTTTTTCCTGCAATTTTACTTTTTTCCTACTTTTTTTGTTGCTTTTGATTCACTTTGTGTAAATGACGACGCTGTTGTGTAGTGTAGTGTTGTAGTGTGTATGGGAGAGTGTCTGTTGGCCTGATTTTGAAAAAGAAGCCGGAGAGTCATGCAGCAATCGATTGTCCGTTTAACCAAAGTCAAGTGCAGTGATGCAAAGTAATTAACTTTGACTAAAAGGTAACCAAGCATCCAACCAATGCTTGCAAAACCACCATCATCATCACCAGCATCATAGGCAACGGGCATTAATGCGAGGGAAGCCGGGCAAAGGGGTTAGGCAGCAGCAGCGAATTGTGGCCAACTCATTTGAGGCAGACGAAAGTAATCAAGATTTAATGCGACAAGTTGTGGGATTAAATAAAACTCTTGCTTATATCCGGGAAATTTTCATCTCTTGATGATGCTGTATGGTTTTCTTGCATTTTGTTTTTATTTTTAACTGCAAATCACTATTAAATCGTTAAAGAAAGGCAGCAGCAAAAACAGAATATTGCAGTTTACACTTTAACTACGTAAAGGAAATGCAAGAAGTTTAACAAAAAAAAGAAGAAAAACGAATGAAAAAATATTATCGCCGATGAAATGTTCAAATAGTTCTCCCATAACATTAAGAAACTAAAACGAAAAACAAAAAACAGAAAAAGAAGCGTAATAAAGTTAAAACGAAATAAATTTTAAAATATGACCCATAATAATAGAGCTTATGACACCTGTTCCAGATAAACCCATTTCGCCTGAAGGCGAAATATTTCAAAAACAAAAACCTTATAAAAGTTGTTGTAGAATAATTTCATTTTGAAAATAAAAAATACTTATGCATGTCAACCGAATTTAAACGTAAAAATTAAATTCATAAAGGACGTTTGTAGTCAGGCAAATGCGACTTTTAGGTACCCCTACCCCCGTATCAAATGTAGGTTGACATTCAACAGGCGTAGGATAAATAACAAGCACAAGATATGCGGGTCTATTCGAGTATCAATCGATTACATAAATGCAAGAAACTGATGCCCATACGAAGCTTGATAGTCAAACCCTCTTATATAAACAAAATTCCTTGAAATAGCCGTAGCTTAGAACGCAGGCACGTTGCAGTGGTAGTTTTGATACCAAAAGCTCACTTGAGGATGCTTAGTGGCCCGTTGTGACGCCGCAGGTGAGCGCAGTACCTGTACTGGCCAAGTTCCATCAAACCAGGACTGCACATTATTATTATTACTATGCTGGAAAACCAGCCCGAAAGTTTGATAAATGAAGCTGTGTGCTCGACATCAATGGATGATAGCTTCATCGAGCAGACAAGGATTGTAGAGAAAAATAACCAAGAGATGGGCATTGACAAAGAAAGTCTCCTCTTCCTCAACAGGTCTAAACCCACACAGAAGTTGTTAGATGGGAGCTGCATTCTTTCCGCATGTTTTCCCATAACACAATCACCTGTAAGCATGGCAACTGTGATCGAGAAGACGATGCGATCAAGTCCAAGTGACTGGTTGGTTCGCCTTCTATCCATCGAGGGCCATGTAAGTCTAGCAGTGCTCATTGACCCAGGCTAGGTTGGCGCCCGGAAAGAAGAAATAAATGGCACGCCCAAGTCGTTTGAAGAGGATTCCGTAAAGAGTGGGACCCTCAGTGTGGAGTTGCATTCTCAACCGGGTGCCGTGACCCAAAGATCGAAAGGAGTTTTAAATAGGCTCCGCTCCTAACCAAGGGCGAAGTCATGTCCAAATACATGGCTTCGAATTGGTACTCCGCTGTAGCAATCTGTTACATCTGGAGTCGTTGGTAGATGCATTGTATTTCACCCTGTGCGAAGAGCACCATGAGATTAGGTCCACGCGGACAGGTACCCATGTAAAACACATCGTCGTTGTGCCCAGGGACCTAGACAAGTGAGATACTGAAGCGCCCAGAAAGAATTGACATTCCCTAACGATACTGGAATAATTCGTAATGCTCGACAG
The DNA here is from genome assembly GCA_936449025.2 of Sarcophaga subvicina. NCBI lineage: Eukaryota > Metazoa > Arthropoda > Insecta > Diptera > Sarcophagidae > Sarcophaga > Sarcophaga subvicina. The sequence goes on along the minus strand of OW388083.2, from coordinate 105,845,436 downwards.
AGATCTTATCGCAGTCTGACTAGCTTAGTAGTTACTAGGTTGGTTTATTATATGAGAGCCTATGGTTCAAACCCTGCCTTATACATACATACATAATTAGTCATTACAACCCATCAGTCAGAATTACGGCCTAGCTTCTCGCATCACTTATTTTCAAAGCCGATTCCGAACGACAGAGTTTTTGAGAAATTTTACATTGCAATTTTATTTACTCTCGGAATTTTTGCTGGAAATCTGCTGAGAAGCAGTCGCCGAAGAAATATTTTTTCACGTCTAATAAGCCACACTACCTACTAGACTACGGCGACTAAACCCTGCCTCAGATATCTCGAATATAACGGAATACAAAAACAAATATTTCTTTCGGTGACATCTCCTCAGCAGGCTTCTGGCAAAAACTCTGAGAGAAAATAACAAAAAAAACCCATGAAAAGTTTCCCAAAAAGCTGTCTCTCCACATTACTCATGTATAAAACACAACATGAGTGATGTGAGAAATTGGGTTGTGATCCTGACTACAGGGTTGTAATGACCCATTAAGTAAGTAAGCAAGTAAATTCTTTAGGGTCATAAATAATGTACACATGTATGGATTTGTTATTAAATTCTGAACCCAGAATGTATTCATATATTTTGAAGCGTTACAAATCTTAACATGAACCCAATATTCCTTCAGTGGTTAACGATGATGTGAGGTTATAATCGAATGACCAAAATTGTAAGTGCAAGAGCAATATGCTGCTGCATGTGTATTACAAGTGAAATAAATAAGTTAACCTTGCAACATGCAACTTAAAAATGTATTATTTTGTGTTTTTTTCTTCTTCAGTGTGCATAACATGTGGTTGCAATACCAATTATAGGTGTCTGCATTTAAAACAAATTTTTTAACGGTGACGTAAACGTTTCTTGCAAAACAAAATTTTACACACAAAAATTAAAGGAATTTTAATCAGACGACATGTGAAGTTGGCATGAAGGTGAAATATTAATTCCTGTAAATGAAATTAAAACGCTTTAAAGTAAGAATACAAACACAACTTGGCCCAAATGAGTTTGTGATAAGCTAGGCAAAGTATTCCTAATTTTCAGCGTCATTTATATGGAGCGGGTGGATTTTGGAGTAGAAGTGAGTTGGAGCCAAAACCCTCGACAGAGAAATAAGTACCTGAAGTTTAATGAAAAAAAGCTGTTTCTTAAACTTACTCAAATATTTCAGGCTAATTAGGTAGGAATCACAGATCAGCAAAGAATCGTTTTTTCGCTACTCAAAAGCACTCATAAAATTTTTAATGTGAGTCAACAATATTGAAATTTAACTATGTACTCTGATTCATTCGTACTCACTACAACGTTGTTTTAAAAGTACAGGTTGCAACGAGTATGCGTACAACCTTAACATCAAACTCATACCATTGGAAATATGTTTGATTCATACACCTACTCATTTAGCTTCATAACTTTAGAAAAATACTTATAATTCTTATGTATAAATGATTCGAGTGACTCATCACACAATCATTTAGTGAGTATTTTAGTGTTCGTACTCGAATCATACTTATTTTGTGATTCGTTGATGTGATATGTTGAGTCGCCGTGGGGTTAGTAGGTAGTGTGTTGACTTATTAGACGAAAAGCCAGGGCTCGAGCCCCAGGCCAGACATCAAAATAAAATAAGAAAAGTATTTCTTCGGCGACTTCCTTTCAGCAGATTTCTGGCGAAGTACGCTGAGAGTAAAATAAAATTCCCATGAAAAGTTTCTCAAAAATCTGTCATTCGTAGTCGACTTTAAACTGTAGGTCCCTCCACTTATGGATAAAATTAACACACACAACGTAAGTAGTGTGAGAAGCTGGGTCGTAATCATGACTGAAGGGTTGTAATGACCAATTATGTATGTATGATATGTTGAGTTATGGAGAGTCGAAATCAAACTTTGAATATGAGTAGGGGTTCCATGATATTAAAATAAGTATGAATGCGTATAAGCATCAAAAATTATGAGTATGATTCGATTATACTCATTTTTTTGAATACTCATTGCTGATCTCTGATCTAAACATAACACTGAACTTTTAATTGGGATGAGAACTAAACGTTATTCCAGATAGAACGAACAAAAAAATGGGGACCGAACGCAATTCCAACAATCAGTTTTCTTGATAAGAACATCAGAATACCTAACCAAGTAAAATAATACCTAACCAAGTGGAATACGACATCCTCCACTTCCTTATTCTTCCTTTCCTACTTTCTCTCCTTTTTTCCTCTCCCCTGTAGGACGTTTGTACAATGGGTCAACTGAACGTCCGGGTACTGTACTTGTGTTTAATTGACAAGTACACGTCCTCTAACCTAAACCTAAACTGCTACGATAACAATTTCCAGATGGAAATACTACGAAAATACATATGAAAACCCATGAAAACTAGTAGTCTGCTATCCAATGGCTAAATGACTCATCGTTTTCAATTATCGGCAGAAGACAACTGAATGCAACGAAGGCTACAAACGTAGTTTCAACATCGTCCATGAATGCCGAGGATTTCTGAGATAAATTTCGAATCATTCAAAAGTAACTCTTATACGGATTTCGGGATATAGAAATATCGTTAGAAAATACATTGCTGATGAGCTGACTAGGGCGGGAACAGAGCTCGCAAACGAATTCCCGGAACCTAAGAATATCGTTAGAAAATGCATTGCTGATGAGCTAACTAGGTGTCACTACAGAACCCGTAATCTCCTATATGCTACAGGGCAAAGGTATTCCGATTGCCTCAGTTAGTTTGAAAATTATCTACTCGTATGAGGCTCAACTTCGTTTGCACCAATACGGAAAATGCATATTGCTAGACTCGGCTGGACACGTATGGATTAGAAGAGGACCGCCTCACTTCTATACTTAAATCGCATGCCCATTCGTCGCACAATAGCGCTTCTGATGGGCCACTGTCATTTTGGTAGGCACAGAAAAATATTCGGCATCTGGTCAAATGACTTCTGCAATATCTGTGGTTCTGAGGAGTAAGAAGAGACTGCTTTTCATCTCATATATCAGTGACCTACTCTTGGCCACAAAGAGACAGAGGTTTTTGACTTTTCACTCTCTGACACTTTAAACCGAGCTCCCTAATATAAGGATTGCTGCAATACAAAGAGTTGGGTTGGTTCCCTAGAGTGTTTGATCCACGGGTAGGATTAACTGTGGTATCACAATGGGCCTAAGTGCTGGCCTAGGTAATACATATTCCCTTGAGAATAGTCCGCCGAACATAATTTAAGGATTACAATTTCCGAAATTCTCCAATTTATTTTGTTTCACTTGTTTTTAACACGTATTTTACCTTCCAATACATTTAAACATTAATTTTCAATATAAAAGAACAACAAAAAACAAAAAAAAAACAACGATTCAAGCAATAAAAATGTTTTCAATATTGACTTGGCCTGTCTGAGAGTGTCGGTCTGTCGTTTATATCCCCACACAATTGGCATTAAACAAGTGCAATGGAAAACAAGACCAATGTCCCGAGATTACACTTATTTAAGGCGGTTTATCCTTTTTATCCATAATTTCAATACGTTTGTCGCTTTTCTTGTTGTTGTTTTTCAGTTTTTTTTTCCTTTGATTTCGCATAACCGTGTGCAGTGTTAGTCTTTTTTTCTTCTTCTTCCAACATGATCAATTGAATGGTCGTCTAGTATGTCCGCCAACCAAAAGGAAAAATATTCAGCCCACAAGACTACAGACAGACACAACAACACCCGAACGACACAATGTCATACAGGGTAAAGAGAACAACAGGCAGTGAGTGGTAAAAGAGAGGCAGAAGAAAAAAAACACAAAAAAACTGATACAAAAACTGTCGTCTTATATTGCTTAACGCTTCAACAGGAAAAACAAAACGAAGAAGAAGAAAAAAAAAACCGAATAAAAAAACAGAGAATCGCTCAAAAAAAAAGGAACAAGGTTTGATGCAACAATATCAGCACTTGGCTATAATTTACACACTCTCTGACGTACACTCACACACTGATATTAAAAACCTACATGAGGCGAAGTTAGTATTTGTTGCCTGGCTTGGATATCGTCGTCAACACTTTTACACGCACATTCTCTCTGTGGCACATTGTGGCGTTCATTGATTCATTCGTCGTCCCTCATCCGCTCAGTCGTTCATTTCATTTCATTTGAATTCATTTATTGAGTTGCCTGGCCCGGCATGGGATGAAGTTTTGCTGTTTAGGTTTTCAATTCAGTTTCAGTTTTTTGAATCGGTTTTGATTTGATTTATTGAATGAATAGATTAAGTTAGCATATCTGTTGGTTTCCTTTAATTAATTTGTTTCTTTCACCGAAACGAATGAAACGATTCCAACGATTCGTTTAAAACATTTTTTCTTTTTTCCCATTTTTTTTTGTATTTTTTCGATACCCTACTGCGTGAAGGGTGGCATCGTCCACTGACATCGAAGTAAAGAGAGCATGGGTACCTATAACTCATAAATTTATTTATGTTGTTCCAATATAAAGCAGTGGGACTTATTAGGATCCTACAGGGGTCCTATTCTCTTCTATTTGTTGTAACATTATATTGAAGCCAGTTCTACTTGCGTCTTAAGCTTGCAATTGTCCTGGCACTGTCCCTAGTTCTCAGATGGATATTGTCGCAGGCCAAAATAACAGCAAAATTCTTCTTGAGTACCTATTAGGACACCTCCAGCAAAGTTATAAGCAAACTACCTCTACGCCTGTTTGGTTTGATATCAGGACCAGAGATCAGCAATGAGTATTAAAAAAAGATTAGATCGGCCACCATTTACTTGTTTTCTCTGAATCTCTTGCCAATTAGCAGTTTAGCGCTATGTTCAGATCATTTCCATTCCTACCAGAGATCAGCAATGAGTATTCAAAAAGATGAGTAGAAACGAATCATACTCATAATTTCTGATACTTATACACATTCATACTTATTTTAATATAATGGAACCCCTACTCATATTCAAAGTATGAAGTCCTGCATCATATTCATACTTAACACTTTTGATGTTGTTGTTGATTTCGACTCTCCATGGCTCAACATATACACGAAGCGCAAAATAAGTATGATTCGCGTACGAACACTAATTTACTTACTAGAAGGTTGTGTGTTTGCTCTGCTTGCTGCTCTGTCTTTTTTATTTTGCTTATGCGCCTTTTTTCTTTTTTTGTAAATGCAACAACAACAACTAAGACTGTAAATCGAGTCACTCGAATTATTTAGAAGTATATTTCTAAAGTTATGAATCTGAATGAGTAGGCTTATGAATCAAACATATTTCGACTGGTATGAGTTTGATGTCAACGTTATACGCATACTCATTGCAACCTGTACTTATAAATCAACGTTGTAGTGAATACGAATGAATCGGATTACGTAGTTAAATTTCAATATTGTTGACTCACTTATATTCAAAATTTCATGAGTGCTTATGGGTACTAGGGTCCTACAGGAGTCCTCTCTTCTTCGGCTTTCTTGTAGATTACAGTTCTTGGCTTGTATAATTACATTGAAGCCAGTTTTACTTGGGTCTTAAGCTAGCAATTGTCCTGTTACTGTCCCTAGTTCTCAAAAGGGGATTGTCGCAGGCCAAAACAACTACAAAATTCTTCTTGGTAACCTATTAGGACATCTGCAGCAAACTCGTAACCAAACTACCCCTATGCCTGTTTGATTTGATGTCAGCACCAGGGTCAAAATTGTCTCATGTTGTATTTTCTTGACCGCAAAAAAAAATTCAATTCTCTAACAGGCGATCGTTGATACCAAATGCTCAGTAATAGCTATGGATAGCAGATATTTTAAACCTTATTCAAGAAACATACCATATTCCATGCCACAAACCATCTTCTTTTTTATTTCTTTCTTGGCATGTTTGCGTTTCATTAATCAATTTTTCCAGCTAAGCGGGGATTGGTGCAGCAAATCCTATGAAAGTTTCACATTTTCTCTTGCCTAGAAGCAATGCATACATTCATAACACATACATAATTGGCCTTTATAATCCTTTAGCCAGGATCACAACCTAGCTTATCATGCCACTTATGTTGTGTGTGTTCATTTTATCCATGCGAGGTGGGACCTATAGTTTAAAGTCGACTCCGAACGACAGATTCTTTGAAAAACTTTTCATGCCAATTTTATTTTATTCACAGAGTTTTTGTCAGAAATCTGCTGAGAGAAAGTCGCCGAAGAAATATGTTTTCATATTTCGATTTGTTGGAGATGTCTGATCTGGTGTTTGAACCCTAGCCTCACGTCTAATAAGCCATTAATTGCTTAATACGCCTGCGAACGCCAAAAACCAAAAGATGCGTACAGGCTTTTCTAAGCGAACAATGGCATCCATTTTTCCTTTCAAGCGTAAAATTTAAAATAAATTAAAAAATAATAAAAAAAGCAAATGCAACTTCACTGAGTTTTATATGCGTTTTGTTAACGTATTTTTGGTTTGAGGAAAAAACTCAACTTCATCAAGAGAGAGAGATAGAGAGACGAATAAAAATTGTTCATACTTGTAGTCACAGTCTGCAGTCAGTGTTGGTATCCTTTTTTTTCGTTGTGCGCTTTTGCTCGTTTTTTTTCATTTTTTTTTCTTTTTGAAACAAGTGACCATAAATTTTCAATTGAACATTGTGTCGTTGTGTCCATATTGTCTGTTCAACTGTCAATTGTAGGTACAATTCGGTTTTCATTTCTTATTTAAACCGAATCAAACGCAACCAAACCAAACCAAACCAAACGATGTGTCATACGATACGCTCATGAACACACACTTGCATGAGGTTCATGAGGACGAAACCTAAAATGTCAAATTGTGTTTGGCCTCTACGCTTTGCAACATTTGCAAAGGAATCATAGTGTGTATGTCTATGCGAATGGCTGTGTGTGTATGTGTGACATTTGTGGTTAATTTTAAACCAGTAACCCAATAAAAATAAAATCGAGAAGAAGATTGCTTGTGTTCACCGTTGATGATGGTGTGTGACAGTCTTATCGTAGATGGCCTTTAAGCATCAATTTTAGTTCTTTTTCTTCTTCTATATTTCTTTCTTTCTTTTTAGTTTTATTTAACAATGTTTCGCAATCTTTTGTAAATATAATCGAGGATTAGATTTTTATCGCCACATAGAAGAGATCAATAATGATTTGTTGCTGATACAAGAAAGGCAAGCTTTGATCTTTGAAATGATTGTAATGCAAAACCATCTGAAAGATGGCAAGTAGAAGTGTTAAACATTTTAGAGTTTTTATTTGTAAGATGAGGAATGTATGTAAGGCTATAAGCTAACCTCGACTTTAAAGTTTAAAATTCGCCGTAGTCTAGTAGGTAGTGGGTTGCATTATTGGACGACAGACCGTATTTCAACCCGTGGGCCGGACTTTTCGAGCAAAACAAAGTATGAAAAAAAACATATCTTCTCTGAATTTCCTTTACATAATTTAAGAAATTTTTTGACAGAGGACCTCTAAGACGACACCTCATGTAGGGATGACTTAGTATCGCTGCCTTAGTACTGCTGGCTTTATATTGCCTTTACAAATATAGTATGTTGCTCAGTGTCGCCAATTCCCTGCCTTGCATGTGGTATGTTTCCAGGTGATTCCTATTGGAATGCATTAATACCTCACACAGGCACACAGAATGTGTATTAATTTTTATCTTCACAAAATCCATATGTTAGGCTCGAAACAACCCCCAATGCTGAGTGTACTCCAGGTCTATAGTATTCTGTTAAAAGACCGTTTGCCAATCAAAGGTTATAATCTGATGCATTACTCAGATCTCCTCTCATTGTAGGTTAGGTTAGGTTAGAGGACGTGTACTTGTCAATAAAGACAAGTACAGCACCCGGAGGTCGAATTGACTCATTGTACAACGTCCTAGTTTTTCATACCACTTATGTTGTGTGTGTTAATTTTATACATGAGCGGTGAGACCTACAGTTTAAAGTCGACTCTGAACGACAGATTTTTGAGAAACTTTTTTCATGGCAATTTTATTTACTCTCAGAGTTTTTGCCAGAAATCTGTTAAGAGGAAGTCGCCGAAGAAATACTTTTTGTATTTAGTTTTGATGTCTGGCCTGGGGTTTGAACCCTGGCTTTACGTCTCATAAGCCAACACACTACCTACTAAACTACGGCGACTTCTCGTCTTATTGTAAATTCCTACCAAAAGTTTTAAATGCCTCAAAACCACTTGGTTTGAGAAGAGTATTTGCCTCTCCGTATCTTCAATTTCACTCAGCATGCTTTTCCAAATATCCGCCCCCACTCCACGGAACGATGCTGGAATCATCAACGGCGTGCAAGGACCGCTGCTCACAAGCTCATATGCTGGATTATTCTCACATGACTTGGGGCCTAGCAGACAGTAACCTTATTTTCTCTGACAAGCTAATTCAGCTTTTCCAGACAGTCTCATATTATGCTCGATTTACCCTCATAAGAGGTAAGTGATTGAATGGCGGCCTGACTGTTAAATAGTAATGCTATCTCCTATCTTTTGTGTCTCCTACCCTGAGAGGAAGTGACCGAAAGAAATATTTTTTTAGATTTCTTTTCTACGAGATGTAAGAGCAGAGGTTTGGTACCACGAGCTCTTCCCTAGTAAACCTACTACCTACTAAACTATGGCGACTTTAAGTGCGAACTGAGTTGATTACGTATGATAATAATCTGTGGAAAAAGTAATGGCCGAAGCTAGGTGAAGCTTCGCAGATGGTGACAATTGAAAATGTTCATTACAAACTGATTAAACGATTGCTTCTGATCGCTAATGGCAACAATTAATGACACTGAGGTAAGCAATTTAATTAAAACGGTCAGAATTAGTCAACTGAAAAGGTGTTCCACCAGGGCAACGTTTTTGTATATGGTACAACCGAAAGGGAGTCAAAGAAGCATTAAATAAGTCGAAGTGTTCGGATTTTACCAATTTACAGGACAAATTCTTTTTCCTGGATCGTTCTATTTGACATCAAATCAAACGGACGTTCTGATTCCTTTCAGTAGAAATCGTTGACGTTTCTCTCTCTTAAGATTATTTACTTGACTCGTTATTCTAAACCTTTAGCTAGTGTTACGACCTCGCTTCTCACAGCACTCATGTTCTGCATGTTGATTTTTTTCATGAGTGGCGGGACCTACAGTTTAAAGTCGACTCCGAACGACAAATTTTAGAAATACTTTTTACGGCAGTTTTATTTACTCTTCCGAGTTTAGCCAGATGGTTGGACTGGGTTTGAACCGTGGCCTCACGTCTTGTAAGCCAACATACAACCTACTAGACCTCTGGTTGCAAACAATTATGGCCAGCAAGGCAAAGCAGGTGACGCAGTTAGTAAAAGTTTAGTCTTATGTGAAGACATGTTTGATGTGTTTGAAGAGAGTAATCATGGTTTGAAGATCTCCGTTACAAAGATCAGTCGAACAATTGTCCAGTAATTGTTATTGCTTATCCACATAGGTACCTAGTTTCTCACACCACTTATGATCTGTGTGTTAATTTTTTATACATGAGTGGCGGGACTTACAGTTTAAAGTCAACTCCGAACGACAGATTTTTGAGAAACTTTTCATGGCAATTTTATTTTACTGTCAGAGTTTTTGCCAGAAATCTGCCGAGAGTAAGAAGAAAAAGAAATATTTTATCATATTTCGTTTAGTTGTAGATGCCTGACTTGGGGTTTGAACCGAGGCCTCACGTCTAATAAGCCAACACACTATCTACTAGACTACAGCGACTGCAAAGAGTATAAACAGAGGAATAACAAAGAAGAGCAATTGTTGTTGTTTACATCAAGTTGTGAACAGTGGCGGCACACAGAATTAAGCGAATAATAAAGAGGTTTAATTAAAACTAAACACAAATTTATTTTTATTTTATTTGCCGTCTACGAGTTCATATTTTAAACGTTTTTAAATCTAAAAACGTAACAATATACTATAATAATGCGACTCAAATATATCCTTCAAAACTAGCAAAAAAAAAGTAATCATGATACACAAATTTTGTATGGCCCCACCAGAAACTGAGAAAACTTGGCTGTGAATTTTTGCATCTTCCATATAAATTCTACAACTGCCGCCTGTAGATTATTATTTGTTTCGATCTATACAGACTTGCCTTAATGCTACAAGTTTAAATTTCAATGCTAATAGAAACCAACATACATAACATAATCGGTCATTACAGTCTTTCTGTCAGGATTACGACCTAGTTTCTGACACCACTTATGTTGCAAGTGTTAATTTTATACATGAGTGCGGGACCTACAGTTTAAAGTCGACTCCGTACGACAGATTTTTTTGAGAAACTTTTCATGGCAATTTTATTTTACGCTCAGAGTTTTTGCCAGAAATCTGCTGAGAAGAATTCGCAGAAGAAATTCTTTTTTGTATTTCGTTTTGAAATCTGACCTGGGGCTTGAACCCCTTATAATAAGCCAGCACACTACCTACTAGACTACGGCGACTTCCAGCGAAACCAACACTGACGGAATTATTCCAAATGCCTTAATTTTATCGATCAAAATGACATGCATTTGATATAAAAAATCTCGTTTCAATTGTAAGATCAAAGACGTTAATTTTTTTTGGCTGAAATTTTTAATCGAATTTCCCCAAACTCCCGTATTGTTTGACCTGCTTAAACTAATGTAAGTAATCCACTAACTTTAAACCAAAAATCAAATCATAAATCTTACGCTTATCTTTGGCTATTTAGCTGTCTTCAGAAGCCCATTTAATATGGATACTAAACCAACTGCAGCCAACTTAAAAAGCAAACAATTTAAAACAAAAAACAAATTAAAACTCTAAATACACGAACTTATAGGCATGATGGCAATGAATGAATGAAAAATGATCAGTTAAATACGGATTTTAACATCATCACACAACAGTTTTCCACATTGGCCACGTCAACAGGAGCTGGCTGGCTGCAATGGCCATATTGCAGCCACAATTTTTAATACACTTCTAGGCTAATAGAGAACATAATGTATGAGAGTATGTATGAGAGTATGTACGAGAAAATCAAAATAATTTTTAATATGAAACACATTAAACTTGAACTAACTAACGCAAGCAATCGTTGTACGTACGGCATACATCCGCATGAAAGCGTTCCTATGCCGCCACATATGCGAGCATACCGTACGTATGGATGTACGTTTACAATAATGATGACTATAATCCTTTATGAATAATGCCGCCACCGCTTTGTAAAGACATGAGAGCAGAAAATTACAACGAACCCAACCGTAAACTGAACGCAACCATTTGTTTGAGTAGAATACAATTCAATGGCCATGGAATATCATCATTTCATGCTACTACTGCCTACAACTAACAGTTTGCCTAGCTGACTGCCTGCCTACATGTGCCTGTAGCAGGGGCAATTGGTTAGTAGTAGTAGTAGAGTGTCATGTGTGGATTATGGCATGTATGAGAGTATGTGAGTGCTTAATAATAACATGGTATGCGACATAACTGAGTTTATGGCATTTTAATGGTCACTTAATTTTGTTTATGCCCAGGCACTTTATAGTTTAAATCTCTCTCTCTCTTGTGCACACATGAGTGTACATATGCATGTGTGTATACAATATTAATAAGCAATATCCACCTCTGCTATATTCCCAGCCCAATAGATCCATTCATCTACACAATGATGGCCTTTTTTTCTTTATTTCACCTCTCGTCTCGTCGTTTTGAATTTCTTTACGTACCATTTACAATAAATGTTTTATTTCAATGCAGTTTAGTGCAGTGCAGTGCAGTTGCGGCTGTTGCAGTTGCAGTTGCTTATAATACATGAGTGTAGCAACCCCATTCATCGATTATTGGTCAATAATGATTATTACCGTGATTATTCTTATTAAGTGTGTATATGTGTGTGTGTGTAGAGCAAGTGCGCTAAGATTTTTGCTAATAATACATGATAGAAAACAAAAAATTGAAAAAACTAACAACAACAAACAAAAACAACAAACGAGGCAAAAAAATAGAGTGGAATACATGATGTTACTACCAGTGTTTAATAGAAACACAACCATACACGTTGCTCTCTAATACGGCTGTGTACGACAGCCTTTCTAATTGAAAGGCACCAACTATTCGTAATGGGGTATGAGAGTAATCGGTTACTTATACATTTACAATGGAAACTGCAATCGTGTTGAACACATGTAGAAGTTTATTTTCCAAATCCACACAAATCAAGTATACCGGTATGAAATGAGCGATAATAAAACACAAATTTTGAATAAGAAAGTAAAACACATTTTTTCAAAGTATTGTCCTTTGCAGGCAACACATTTTTTTCGGTCTTTCAGGTAATTTAAAACTTTGTCGTCTTTGAAAGCAAACCAATTAGGCACCCAATCTTCGACTCCCTAGAAGAGATCGAAATGCAACACAGCCAATACGTGTCCCATCGATGAAAACGGTAGTACTAGCAAGGAGTCAAGTCTGGTAAATAAGGTAGGTGGGGTAACAGCTCCTAGCTTAAAGCATTGATTGTATCCTAAATCGGTTTTGCTGTGTGTTTCGGTGCATGTCATGCATTGTCATGTTTCAAAATTAATTTGCTGTGTCTTGTATGGAGGTTTTTCGATCAATATATTGTTACGCAAATGGAAACGACCTAATATCATTTCACATGAAAATATCGTTTAACATTAACGATAAACAAAAGCTACACATACACATATGTACAACGAACTTGGTTGCATATACCAACAACAACATGAAATGAAAGGAGACCGACAAGTATGAAAGAAAACCAACAACAACAAGCATGAGAGAAAAAGGGATGGGCAAGAGTGCAAAATTCACAAACAACAATTTGGTCGAGAAGGCGAGAACACGAACCTTCTATTTCAAGAAGTTCGTTAGACTGTTGTGTTGGACTATAAAAGGGCACGATGAAGCTGACAACTGTCAGTTATAATTCAGTCAGTCTTGTGTGAAGACGCGTTGCGGTTTGAACGTGCAAGTGGTATTGTTTGCAAAAAGGTTGTAAGCAGAGAAGATCTAATGAACAGTTGTTAGTGTTTGCGCGGACAGAAGTATTAAATAGAATAGTGAACAAGCGGATTGTTGGTTTATCGTTAAGTTGTATACCGTGGCACACAAAAGTAGTGTAAACAATAAAGAGTTTAACTGAAACAAAACACATATTTGTTTTTAGTTTGTTTGCAATCAACGAACTCATATTCTAAACGTTTTTAAAAAGGTAAAAACGTAACAATATGCTTCAAATTGATCACTTGTTGTTGGTAGTGATCTGTATTAACGGTTTCACCAGGTTTTAGAACCTCGTGGTACACAACATCAATTTGGTCTCACTAGACATACAGCATTGTCTTCATATGGAATCGATCTAGTTTTCCAGCCGAAGTTGGATTCTGCAAAATAAATCCATTTTTCAGTTCAATAACTATATACGATAGGACATTGAATTTCTATCGTGGTTTACCGATTTGCCTGTTTGTTTGTCTGTTTGTCATTCAATTCATATGGCATCAATTTCCCGGACTTATGGTTCTTTCCCATAGCATTTAAACGATCAGAAATTGTTTGGTGTGCAACATTTAACATTTCTACCATTTTTTTCCGACTCAAACTGCCAATATTGTTCGCAATTCGGCATTTTCAAACTTTTTAGTGGTCTTCCACGTTCTTCATTTCTCACATCAAAATCTTTTATTTCTGAACCGGCGGAAGCATAAACCATAACCCATTTGAGAGTGCATTTTACTGCATACATCTCAAGAGACCACCATGACTTTATTGGCTGACAACCTCAATTCTTAGGCTACAATTCGACTCGAGAAGTAATTGTTTTGACTGATTTTTGATCGCTGGTGTGTTCTGTAGCACACATTTACGAAATAGCGCTGAAAATAATCGATACTGGGGTATAAAAAAGCTAAAACCTATTGCGATAATTTTTACAAGACTGAGAGCATTATGAAGGAGCCATCCTACAGAAATCTCTGTCAAACCGAAATGACAAAAAATTGAAACCACTGAGCCATGAGAGATCCACAATGTCTTGTATTTTTATTTTTCGTTCAGTTAACGCCACATACTAAATTATTTTAGTTGTTTGTATACATAATCGGTCATTACTACCCGTCAGTTAGGATTACGACTGGCGCGATCTACAGTTTAAAGTCTACTCAGAACACCAGATTTTTTTGAGAAACTTTTCATGTCAATTTTATTTTACTGTCAGAGTTTTTGTCAGAAATCTGCTGAGAGGTTGTCGCCGAAGAAATATTTTTTTCTTGTTTCGTTTTAATCAAGATGTGAGGCCTATGGTTTGAACCACGGTCTCACGTCAAATAAGCCAACACACTACCTATTAGCTACCTACGGCTACTTCTTTGACTTTGACTCACAAAATATTTGTATTAATATTTTACTAGCGTGGGGGTGGTTAATGTACAGGGTGGCTGATATGTATTGCAACCAACTTCAGGTTGCTATCATTTGTAAACGGCTCGTCTGACAGCTGACAGATTTGTTCCAGTGACAGTTCATTTTATTAGTTACAAGCTTACAAAAGCATTTTGATCTTTTGCATTCAGAAAAAAAGTTATTCGTGATGGAATTCAGGCGTGATAGTGTGATTGCTTTATATTTGGCTGGAAAACCACAGGTGGCTATCGTTAGAGCCCTCCAGCATTTGAATGTGAATAAATCTTTTGTTTCTCGTACCATTGCTCATTACCGTGATACTGGCAGTGTTGCATCGCGTCCAAAAAGTGGACGAAAAAAAACGGTAACAACACCAGAAATTATCCGAAAAGTGGAGGCCAGATTTGATCGAAATCCACGCCGCAGTGGTAGAAAAATTGCTCGTGAGCTGAACATATCGCGAGAACGGATGCAACACATATTGAAAAATGAGCTTGGACTAAAGCCATTGAAGTCCCAAAAAGTGCAAGAGGTCACCGATGGACAAAAAAATTAGTTTGGAAAAGCCAAGGAGTTACTTCGCTTTCACGAAAGTGGCCAGTTACCGAATTTGGTTTTTTTCGATGAGAAGCCATTCCAAATTGAGCAGTTTGTGAACAAACAAAATGCCAAAGAGGTCAGCTGAAAATTCACACCTGCGATTGGCTACCAGAACTCAAGCGCCGCCGATGGTAATGGTGTGGGCAGCCGTAACGGCCGATGGTCGCTCCCCGCTCGTATTCATCGACGGTGGGGTCAAAATAAATGCCGAATATTATCGGGAAAATGTCTTAAAGACAGTATTGAAGCCCTGGGCAGACAAACATTTCGACCGCAGACCATGGACATTCCAACAGGACCCAGCACCACCGCATTCAGCACGCGTCAACCAAGAATGGCTTAAAAAGGAGGTTCCTCGCTTCATTTCTACCGCACAATGGCCACCAAAATCTCCGGATCTCAATCCGTTGGACTTTTGCGCCTGGGGCGTTTTGGAGAGTAAGGTTATCACTAAAAAATACCAAAGTGTCGATCATCTCAAGACGGCGCTTCGCCGGAAATGGGCCTAAATACCGCAGAGCCACTTTCGTGCAGCCTGTGATGGCTTTGTCGGCCGTTTGAAGGCCATAATTAGTACCAAAGGTGGCCAGTTCGAACAAATCTAAACTGATTCTAAAATTTCATGTTATTTCCAACATTTTTTGCTTTTGAACAATAAAATTTAAAAAAATTTTAAAAAATATAGCGCTTCACTTTGTTGCATTATATATTAGCCACCCTGTAGATTATACCGCATAGATTTCACGAGGCTGGCATGACTTTATTGGTCAATAAACCCACTTCGGCTTACTATGGCTGTTTGGTCTTTGGTTTGATGAGATATCTGCACACAACTGCATTTATAGTTGAATGTGAGCAAACGTAGCAACCATCTTGTGGAAAGCTCTTTCATTCTGAAGTAGCCATTCAAACTTCGACCTCACATAGTGTTTCTTTAATTGTTTCGATTGTAGAGGTCTAAACTGAACCACCAAATCGTTCATTTCAAGTCTTTTTACTATTCTTGCAAAATTATTGAAAGCATTGTTGATCCGCCATCATCGATCAGCTACCAGAAACCGATTACTTTTTAAAAATCGAATCGTTTAACTTTAAACTCTGTTAACTATTATTGTTTTTTTCGCCATGTAATTCTCTAAACAGAATGGATGCGATAGTTTATTTAATGCCTGTAATACACAAATTGTTCGGCGACAAAAGAGTTTCGCATTTCGTTTAAATTGGTCTTGTTTTGGGATTTTCATTAAACGCCGGCAATTGTTAAATTAAATTGTTTGTAATTTTTCAATATTATTTTTTTATTATGAACAGAAAAAACAGAAAAAAAACGGCCAAAACGGCTCAATAGTTGAGTAATACAATGAAGTAAAATTGGTATTAAAATTCTTTACAAAAAAAAGGAGAAGAAACACACAAAAATAGTATCAAATAAGAAACGTTTAAAAAAAAAAGATTTAAATTGCTTATAAAACATTAATTTAATCGAAGTTATTTGAGGAAGTAAATAATTTTGCATTGCATTATTATCATATAACAAGAGGCGAGATTGCTTTATAAATACGATACTGAAAGGCAGGGAAAAGCAGGGGGGAAAAATAGTGAAAAAAGATGATAAAATAAGAAACAATTTTAAAATGAAATTTGCCTCAAAAAATTAATTTAGTTTCTAAGGAACTAGACTGGAATAATGACTGAAACATTTTAATAAGCAATAACGCATGCACAGTGAGCGTCAAAAGAAAATGTACATTAAAAAAATATATATACATTAATATCTTACAGTTGTTTTTATTTGAAAATTGTTTCATTGGCAGTTTTTGAAAATTGAAACAAAAAAAATTACAAAAAATTACAAAAAATTCCAAACTATTGTTACGTTTTTACCTCTTAAAAACGTTTAAAATATGAGCTCGTAGATTACAAATAAAATAAAAATAAATTTGTGTTTAATTTTAATTAAAATTCTTTATTATTCGCACAATTCTGTGTGCCACTGTTCACAACTTTATGTATCGGGTCCGTCATATAACGTTTTTTTATTCAACTAATGCTTATTTCGAATATTGTGGTGTATATGCTTGAACAACGCTGGGAAATATTGCGACACTACTTTGAAAATCATGGTAATGTTGCAGAATGTGTGCGAAAATTGCGTACGGATTTTGGAAGAAGAGAAGCACCGTCAGCTCCGTATGTTCGTTATCTTGTGAATCCTCATCGATAAACCAAAGCGTGAAAAGCCAAAAACAGTGCGTACACCCGAGAATAATGCGTGAAGCGCCATCAACATCAATTCACCGTCGCCTCTCAACAATTAAACATTCAGGAGACATCGTTGAGACGAATTTTGCATAAAGACCTTGCTATGACGCCATACAAAGTCCAATTGGTTCAGGAGTTGAAGCCAATTGACCATCCAATGCGTTTTCGCTTCGCTAATTGGGCCTGCGATCGACTTACAAAAGATGCCGATTTTGGCAAAAAAAATCATCTTTTCAGATGATGGTCATTTTGATCTTGGCGGATATGTAAACAAGCAAAATTGTCGCATTTGGGGCACAGAAAACCCGCACGCATACATTGAAAAGCCGACGCACCCAAAACGAGTCACTGGTTGGTGCGGATTTTGGTCCAGAGGCATAATTGGGCAATTTTTCTTCGAAAATGTGCAAGGAGTGGCCGTTACAGTCAATGGCGATCGTTATCGGGCCATGTTGAAGGAATATTTGTTCATAAAAATTTAAGAGGAGGATATTGGCAACATTTGGTTTCAACTGGACGGCGCTACGTGCCACACAGCCGAAGCTACACTCGATGTTTTGCGCCCTGTTTTTGAAGATCGCATTATCAGCCGCAGAGCTGATGTCGTTTGGCCACCTCGAAGCTGCGATTTGACACCGTTGGACTATTATTTGTGGGGTGCCGTCAAAGATAAGTGTTACGCCGACAAGCCAGAGACAATTGACGCAATATTCGTGAAGCCATTGGTGAAATACAGCTGCACACAATCGATAATATGCTTAAAAATTGGACCGATCGTGTATACTACTGCATGGCCAGCCGAGGCAGCCATTTGAATGAAATTATTTTCCATTATTAACCGGTAGGATTGTACTTTCAAATAAAAAAGAAATTTGATAAAATATTCAGTAGTTTTTTCTTTAAAGCATTTTTCAAAAAAAAAGTTTTTTGGCATACTCTGTATAAGACAACAATTGCTTTGTTTGTTATACCCCACTGTTTACACCCTTTGCATAAACAATAACAATTACTAGGCAATTGTTCGTCAGATCTTTGTAACGTTGATCTTCAAAACACGATTACTCTTTTCAAACACATCGCTTCTTCACACAAAACTGACTGAACTTCACTAACTCCGACGCCTGCTTTGCCTTGTTTTTATATGGCAGAGTAAACAGTCTGATGAAGTCGCCGTAGCCTAGTAGGTAGTGTGTTGGCTTATTAGACGTAAGGCCACGGTTTAAACCCCAGGTCAAACATCAAAACGAAATATGGAAGAATATTTCTTCGGCAACTTCTTCTAAGCAGATTTCTGTCAAAAAATCTGAGAGTAAATAAAATTGCTATGAAAAGTTTCTCGGAGTCGACTTTAAACTGTAAGTCCCGCCACTCATGTGTAAAATTAACACACACAACATGAGTGGTGTGAGAAGCTAGGCCGTAATCCTGACCAATTATGTATTATGTAAACAGTCTGATAAATGTTCTTGAAGGCGAACGGTCATGAGTTCGCCTTCTCGAAATCTCTATAAATGTTAACATCGCTGTTTACATTTATTATTGTAGTGTTATTGGTGTAGTTTTGTTGACTTGTTTATTGTTATATTAAGCAGTACAATAATTTGTAAACAGGTTTGTTTATTGCATTGTTTTGTTTTTGTAGTTATTGTTTATAATTTTAATGTTAAGCGATGTAAGAGTAAAGTACGAGTATCTAGATTTTTAATTTTCGTAAAAATGTTTTAAAATTTTTTGCGGGCACTCTCCTTAAGTGGTAAAAGTTCAGTTTGGTGTTGTTTAGAATGTTATCCTTTAGTAGACAGTTTCTTTTGATGCCTACTGTATGTATACTGTGATCACAATTATATTCCTGAGACAGTAAAAGTTATGGGGATTCAGAGATACGTGCAAAAACAAAAACGTGCTTTGACCTAAGAATTTTGCATTCCATTCAATGCATACGCATTTTGCAATTTGCCACAAATACGCCAACGCCACTCCCTTTGTTTGGCATGTGAGAAAAAGACATTAAAACCCAGTCCAGCTATGCTATCAACAGGTGTAAAATGCCGTCAATTTAGATGCCCAAAATTGAATTGAATTGTGCTACAGAATAACAAACAAGAAAACAAATTTACTTTTAATGTGAACAAATTTACAACTTCTATCTGTCACATGTGACGTGTGTATGCAGTACATAACAGACAGACTGTGGTGACCATAAGGACTTGCATATTAAAAAAAATAGTTTTGTTGCATGCAAAAAACAATAAAAGGCAGGTGCATACATCATGTAAAATATGAATTTTATTTTTTTATTTTTTACGAAGAAACAAATTCAGACACTTACTGCCAATGACAACTGCTGGAGTCTAAGAAAACATTTCATTAAAAAAGACCACCACCATCCATGAGTTTGAAATTCATTTCAACCTCATTTACCCCACTTGTTGATTTCAATTTCAGACTTTCAGAGTTTTTCTCTAACAGACATTGTTTTTTATTGTTGTTATTGCATCTAATGCGCAGGCGTAAGTGCAAATATTACGAACATGCAGCCCAAGAGAGAAAAAAACTCATTTATTACTCAATAATTTGCTTGGCTCTATACAAACTGACTGAAGCCTGGGTTTGAATATGTAGAGTATCTGTATGTAATCTGTATGTAAGAAAAATAAATAAATTATCCATTGTGGTATGGTAAAGACAACATAAAATTTTACTTATAAGTACACGTAGCTTTTTATGAAAATTTGTTTAAACAAAATTACAGAAAAAAAATTGCAAACGAAATAAATAAATGAGACAACAGTAGACATGTCTGGTAGTAGAAAACAAAATTTTAATATGAACATGTAAAACCAGACAGAACTTTAAAAGAATTAAATGTTCCACGTGTCATACAATGCTTTTAGAAAAAGAAAACTTTCCATTTGGAAGAATATTCTACTCCTGAGTGATCTAATATTACGGAAAATGGAGGAAAAAAAAGGGAATAACATACATACATACATAATTGGTCATAAAAACCCTTTAGTCAGGATTACGACCTAGTTTCTCACACCATTTATGTTGTGTGTATTAATTTTATACATGAGTGGTGGGACCTACAGTTTACAGTCGACTCCGAACGACAGATTTTTCAGAAACTTTTCATTGCAATTTTTATTTACTCTGAGAGTTTTTGCCAGAAATCTGCTGAGAGGAAAGTCGCCGAAGAAATACTTTTTGTATTTTGTTTTGATGCCTGGTCTGGGGCTCGAACCCTGGCTTTACGTCTAATAAGCCAACACGCTACCTACTAGACTACGGCGGAATAAAACTGAATAGTAAATTGAATGAAGGGCTCAGCAAGAGCACCTAAGGAAAGGCCAGTTATTCCATAATGATGTGCAGGAGGCTTGCATGAAATTCATGGCGATGTAATACAGGAATTATGGACTGGAGGTATGCCATGATGGTAAGACCAACAGTGACTTGTTGAGCCAATATCTGGTCAGAAAGACCGAATCTGAAAACAGCCCATATAAAATTAAACAAGAATAGTTAATGTTGGTAATAACAGGGGCAATAAAAATCTGTTCTATAGCGGCGCTGGAAGCTCTGTAGGATATAAATCTGCTACACATGCCAGTAGAAACCAGAACTTTGAAGGCCATGGTTAGAATAATGGAAGACAAGTCTAACATAAAATTCTTTAGGACACTTCGTGACCATTAGACCGTGAATCGATTGGTTCACGTTATTAGCTGTCCTCTGAACTAAATCAACGAATTGCATGATTTCGTTAAATTCTTCGTAACCAGACTTGGTAACCGAATTGAATGGAGTAATCTGGAAACTATACAATCTTTTAATAAACGGATTTAGTGGCGAACAGAGCGGGTGTTAAGACAGAAGCGGAACTTTATAGCATCTGAATGAAATATTCCGAAACCATGGGGAAACATTTGCCGTAGTCTAGTAGGTAGTGTGTTGGCTTATTAGACGTAAAGCCAGGGTTCGAGCCCCAAGCCAGACATCAAGACAAAATACAAAAAGTATTTCTTCGGCGACTACCTCTCATCAGTTTTCGGGCAAAAGCTCTGAGAGTAAATAAAATTGCCAAGAAAGGTTTCTAAAAAAATCTGTCGTTCGGAATCGACTTTCACGGTCACGGAACTCAACATAAGTGGTGTGGGAGCCTAGGTCCTAATCCTGACTGAAGGATAGTAATGTCCAATTCTATACGATTATGTATGTTTGTAAAGAAGTCTTCTTCTGACTGGTCTTGGACAGCGGCTACTGGCGCTATGATTTTGGTAAATGATTAGTAATGTGACTCAGTTTTTTGAGATTTTGGCCCCAGATTAAAACTTATTTACTGTGGAAACTCTCTGCCATTAAGGCAGCCATCCGAGAGCTCAGCTCCTATGAAGTTAAATCGAACATAGTATTGAACTGTCTAGGGAAGCTGAATCATTTAAGTACGACTGCGTTCTACTAAGTTCAAGGTTATGTAAGAATACATGGCAATGAGCAGGTATATGAGCTTGAGAGCAGGGTAGCTGCCATGTTACTGATGCCATCAGACCTTTTTTGTGGAGTAAAGACAGATATATGGGAAAGTGTACTCAACGAAAGGGACGATTAAGAGAAGCAATCCAAACTTATGTTGGGAAACAAGATTAAGATTCGAATCAAGCAGCAGATTATTCGAGAATAACATAAGGCTGGCAACCGAAAGCACACCTGTTAGTATGGGAATCATCACGACTTATTATTCTGCGAACACACGAGGTTTTAATGCATACCAGAAGGCAACAGGTGAGGGACAGGGGCTGTCACTCCCGATTACGAGCAATATCCTGAAGTTTGTGAGGGTAATGAGCATTGTAGTCGCCGAAGTCTAGTAGGTAGTGTGTTGGCTCATTAAACGTGAGGCTGCGGTTCAAACCCCAGGTCAGGCATCTCCTGGCAAAAGCTCTGAGAGTGAAATAAAACTGCCATGAAAAGTTTTTCACACAAATCTGTGATCCGGAGTCGACTTTAAACTGGTAGATCCCACCACTCATGTATAAAATTAACACACACAGCATAAGTGGTGTGAGGAACTAGGTCGTAATCCTGACTGAAGTTTTGTAATGACCAATTGTGTATATATGTAATGGGCATGGAGAGGAAAATATCGGACAGCACTATAAAATTTAAAGGCAGTATAATCGATCGTATGGCTTATAGCACTTATTTAAGACCACAATAATAATAGTAAGGGCTTGGATAGAGTCTACAAAACAACCACCTTTATAAGGATCATCACAAGAGTTTTTGGGCACGTAGGAAAAGAAGATAATCTGATAACTACAGGGCTAGTAAGCTTAGATGCCAGATCGTCGGTTATGAATATCTATCTCTACAGATTTGGCCTGTTGTGATCCTAAGCAAACGCATGCTGTGAACAGCATAAACTCAACTTTTTTTACGCGTATTGCCAATTACTTGCCGTAAGTCTAGTAGGTAGTGTGTTGGCTTATTAGACGTAAGGCCACGGTTCAAAACCCAGGTCAGACATCTTTTTTCGGTGACTGCCTCTCTGGCAGATTTCTGACAAAAACTCTGAGTATAAATAAAATTGTCATGAAGGGTTTCTCAAAAATCTGTATCGCCGTTCATGGATAAAATTAACATATACAACATGGGCGGTATGAGAAGCTAGGTTGTAATCCTCATTGAAGGGTTTTAATGGCCAATTATGTATGTGAATTACTTGCTATTTTTTGTAGAATACAAAGACGAACATGATCTTTCGCTTAATGAAGTGGTTCTGGCAGAGCCAAAGAAAAAATCGCGTGGTTAAACTGTCTTGGCAATTTAATGTTTATTTGTGTGAAAAAGTACTCCGTATACCTTTAAGCTGCTGCAATGCAAACTTTTCCAATTTTTTTTTGTTTTTTTTTTGCTGCAGCATATGTTATATGTTTAGGCGAGTTAGATGACATGATCGTAATAAATCATTTTGCCTGGCCGGAAAAAAAATCCAAAAAAACCAAAATAAATAAATAAGAAAAACTAATAATGTTTAACAAATACTACAACAAATTCAGCTTGTAATTACCAAAAACAGAGGAAAAAAAATTCGAAATAAAATTTTTAAATTCAAGTGTAAACTAATTTTCATGTCAATTTATTATTTAAAAAAAACAAACTAAAGTTTACTCCAATTTTTTTTTAAATTTTTTTAATAGAAAATTAAATAAAAACTGTAAGCATATGGAGTTTATGCAAGAAAACCACCTTATGGTCCAGTAAAGTCGTTTGTTTTTTATTTTGTATTTGCCGGAGAGGCCTGTCAGGCAGTCAATAATGGCGCCACTTTATGTTGATTATTTATCGAAATAATTGAACTGAAAAATGGTTGTTAATAAATTAAATTCATGACAAAATGAAATAAAAACAAATAAAAAAAATTTTAAACTAGTGACTCAATTTAAATTAAGCATATGGCAGCAGGCAAATGAATATCGTATCAAAAAAAAATTTTTTTTTAATTGGGAAAAAATTTGCCCAAAACACCCACCCACAGAAATGATAAGAAATTGGTCCAGAAAAGAAAAAAAAATCGTAATTACTTTTCACAATCTTTACAAAGTCCATTTCGTATATATTCTCAACTCAATTTTTGTTTATCTTATGGCGTATGGTGTATGGTGTCTGTCATTTAAATCCAACATTAAACCTCGTTTACAATTTCAATAAACCCGCCCTAAGCAATATTCATTATTTCCCTATTCATGCCAATTTTATTAAAAAAAAAAACACTCGTACATATTTACAGAAGAAGAATTTTATGAATTAAACGTTAAAACTGTCCCCTAAAACCATAATTTAAGAGACTTGAGACTCACGCACTTCCCCAATTGATTTCTGACTCCCACGTTATTATCCACAATTTCACCGTCAAACCAATCCATGAAATCCATGATATTCTACGTTTACGTGAGCGTTGTTTTCTGTTTGTTTTTGTTATTGTTTAAGTTTATAATTCATGCCACTAAATGTAGCAAGTGATAGTTTATTTGTTATGTTGTTTGTCTACAATCATATTGTGTATGTTGCCAATTGATTTTGCTCCATATGCATAAATACTGGAATGCGCTACACATTCAGAGTGGTATCATACGTTTGCAAGGGGGTTTGTTAACCAATCTACCACTTAACTCAGCTGCCACTTTAATACATACTTTTCTTGATAGTCAAGCAACTGAGTAGCTAGAGTAGTGTTAATCTGTCACAGCGCTTCTTTCCATCAATATTGTCGCCTAGAGGTACTAAAGACCTGCAGCCATACGACCTATTGCAACTTCATCGACCTATATTGTGTAACTCTTGAACATCTACCCGTCCTGTTGCTCTAACGAACACCTCATTATGTTCTTTGGTGTCAATAAGCATAACTACGCCTCAAATCGATTCAAATAAGATATTACAATAGCGCCCAGGTTTCAAGAATGGGTTCTGCAACAGAACAGAAGCCACATAACAGATGCCACATAACAGAACCCACATGACAGAACCCATATAACAGAAGCGACGTATTTGGTTTGAAGCCATTCCTAATCCGTACAAATGTTTTTTTTTTTAATCTAAAGCCGAGTTACTCTACAAGTTTCCTTACTTAGTTAGCTAGGTAGGTTGGAGTGGTAGCTTTGATACCAATTGCTCACTTGAGCACGCATAGCAGCCCTTTGTGACGCCACAGGTGAATGCAGTCTCTGTACTGACCATGTTCCTTCAAACCTGGGAAGAAGAAAAAGAACTGCACACTTAAAGCACGACTAAGCCACGTTTGAAAACCCACCCGAAAGTTTGATAAACGAAGCAACATGCTTGACATCAATGGATGATAGCTCCCTACAGCTGACAAGGTTTGGAGAGCCAAATAACCAAATATCTGCACCTCGCAAGAGATGGGCATTAACAAAGAAAGTGGATAACAGTCCCCTCTTCCCCAGCGGATCTGCATACACGGCAGAAGTCATTAGATGGAAGCTAAATCCTTTCCGTGTTCCTTCCTATAACGCAATGATCTGTAAGCATGGCCACTGTGATCGAGATTACGCAACGAGCAAGTCCAAGTAACTGTTTGGTGCGCCTTCTATCCATCGAGGGTCTAGAGATGGAGCAGGACTCCTTATTGCCCCAGTATTGCTTAGCATCTCGAAAGAATTTCCGCGCAATGGCCTGACCCAGGTAAGTGACATCCCCAAGTCGATTGAAGAGCCGGAAGTAGTGCGCCAGCCCTGGCTAACTCGTCGGCTCTGCAGTTAAGTTTCCTTACTAACTTACCTAATTGCTTATTACAACGCTTTAGTCAGGACTACAACCTATATTCTCATACCATCCATGCTGTGTGGCAAAAGCTAAGTGCTAAGTTTTTCATGGCAATTGTTTGCTCTTAAAGCTTACGCCAGAAGACTCTGATTACAGAGCTGTTGTCTGAATTCTCTAGCTCTCGTTTAGAAATTCAAACGCACTATCTACTAGACTACAGCGCCTACCTGCTATTTCTGGATAACCTGATTTCGATGTTATCTAGTAGGTACCGTATTGGCTTATTATACGAGGAGCCTCAGTTCAAACCCCCTGGTCAGACATCAAAACGAAAATATGAAAAAATATTTCTTCAGCGACTTCCTCTCAGCAGATTTCTGGCAAAAAATTCTGAGAGTAAATAAAAATTGCCATGAAAAGTTTCTCAAAAAATTTGTTGTTCGGAATAGACTTTAAACTGCAGCTTCTGGCACACATTGTGAAATCAACTCATACAGCATAAGTGGTGTGGGAAGCTAGGTCGTAATGCTGACTGAAGTGTGGTAATGACCAATTATGTATATAGCAGAGATCAGCAATGAATCGCTTCTTCGTTACTCATAAGCATCCTTGAAAATTTGAATATAAATGAGTCAACAATATTGAAATTTAACTATGTACTCCGATTCATTCATACTCACTACAACGTTGATTTATAAGTACGGGTTGCAATGAGTATACGTACAACATTGACATCAAACTCATACCAGTCAAAATATGTTTGATTCATAAGCCTACTCATTCAGATTCATAACTTTAGGAAAAATACTTATAAATGATTCTAGTGACTCGACTGAGGCTACAGTCTTAGTTATTGTTGCATTTACCAAAAAAGAAAAAAAGAGCAGCAAGCAGAGCAAACACAGAACTTTTTAGTGAGTATTCTAGTGCTCGTACGCGAATCATACTTATTTGTGCTTTGTGTCTATGTTGAGCTATGGAGAGTCAAAATCAATAACAACATCATACGTGCTGTTAAGTATGAGTATGATGAGTATTTCAAACTTTGAATATGAGTAGAGAGGTTCCATGATATTAAAATAAGTATCAATGCGTATGATTCGATTCTACTCATCTTTTTGAATACTCATTGCTGATATCTGGTAGGTACATATCTATGTAAACTTTTGCTTGGTAAATATCAACGAGTTTTTTCCATTACTTACTTAACTTACTTTATTGGTCTTTACTACAGTTTAGTCAGGATTACAACCTAGCTTCTTATACCACTTATGTTGTGTGCGTTAATTTTAATCATGAGTGAGTTACTGTTTAAGTTCGCCTCAAGGTTCGAAAAACTTTTATTCATGCCCACAGTTTTTTTTCACAAGACTGTTAAGCGGAAGTCGTCGTAACTTTTTATATTTCGTTTTGTGCAATATGCCTGAGCTAGGGTTTGAACCACGGACTTCATAACCCAATTGCTTCAAACCAAACTTACAGTTTCCACCATAACCGTTTATAGGTCACTACTGTTAAATGATTTCATCTCGTTTTGTTCATTCAATTCCTCTGTGTGTCGCATGATGTTGCCAACATATTTTTGTTTTTGGCATTTAAATCGGTCATAAATATGTTGAGTTCTCTGTACCTGCTGTGCCCATAAGAGACCGTATGTGTGTGTATACTTTGTGCAACATTGCAACAACAGCAATAACAACATGTACGTACATGTAGCAATAAAAATATGAGCTGACAATATGTTTATGAGTTGTTTAAACAAAAAAACAAAACAAAAACGAAAATATCGTCAATTGAATAAAGAAGTCAAGTCAAAATGGAACAAACAAAATGGCAACCAAGTGGTGGTAATGGTACACTGATGAGCTTCAGCTAAAGGAATGATACTG
Organism: Sarcophaga subvicina; assembly: GCA_936449025.2. Classification (NCBI taxonomy): domain Eukaryota; kingdom Metazoa; phylum Arthropoda; class Insecta; order Diptera; family Sarcophagidae; genus Sarcophaga; species Sarcophaga subvicina. The sequence goes on along the minus strand of OW388083.2, from coordinate 105,817,916 downwards.
GCAAGTCTTTTAGATTTTATTTCCTGTTGTTTACCTTACCATATGTAGAGTACCTTAGACATGTAGTAGTTCCCAGTTAAACTCTAAGTTGGTGGTCGTCTCTTTAAAGAAAAAATAATGATTTTAAAACCAGACTTTATTATGAGTTTTTTTTTGGTTTTTTTTCTGATTTTGTTTTTGTCAATGGAAATGCCTGGCTATTCCCAATTTTTGTTTGTTTCTCCAAATATTGGTTTTCACTTAAAAATGTATTTCCACCATCAAATGGGTTGTTTTGGTTGTAATTTGTGTTGGCCTTTGGCTTTAAAAACACAACCACAAAGTAAATAAATGAATAGTTTTACCTCAAATAGATACAAACGTTTTTGCCGTTTCCAAAAACTTTAGTAAGAGGCCACCAAAATTGTTTTTTTTTTGTTGTTTAAATCTCTATCTCAACAATATCTCAGCTTAGATTTGAGGAAAGAACACGTCCGTCTTTATGGCGTTGCAATAGTTTGCTTTGTTACACGTTATAACGACTCTGCAAATGCTATTATTTTCTGGTATGTGGTGAGTGAACCCCATAAGATGAGAGTGAATGGTGATGGTTTTTATTTGTTAAACAGCACTTGCTCTTGATACCAAGCATTTGTATGTAGGCTGAGATGAAATGTACAATGTTCAGTTTAATGTTAAACAATTTATTTTCATTCAATTTAAAGTCACAGTAAAGGGTGTGTAAATATTGTTACGAAAATGAAGAATCTAGATATTGCTGCTTTGCTTTTACATCGCTTAACATTAAAATTATAAACTAAATAAATACAACGACAAACACCAGCATAAAAAATGGTAAACGAGTAAACAAAAATACAACAACAAACACCAGCATAAAAAATGGTAAACAAGTAAACAAAAATACAACAACAAACACCAGCATAAAAAATTGGTAACAAAAAAGTAAACAAATATAAAGGGTTATCCATTTCGTGGTTACAAAAGTATGGGACTGGAATTCGACACCAATGTGAAACCAATTTTTTTTCTTTTCAGTTGAAAGTCTGACATTGACGAAAATGGATCGCTTAACTATCACACAACGCATAAAAATTATCAAAACCTACTCGTACTACAAAAATGGTGATTCTGCCACAGCCACGTACCGAACAAAATTTTCTTCAGCTATGAAGCACATTTCACACACGGTGGGTATGTTAATAAACAAAATTGTCGTATCGTCGCAAGAGACATTTCATGGCCGCGTAATTTCTGGTCGTGTCGATATCAACTGCCCACCAACATCATGCGATTTGACACCATTAAACTTTTTATTGTGGGGCTACGCAAAAGACCGTGTTTATGCAGATAAACCTTCAACGCTTGAGCACTTAAAAACCAACATTCGTCAAGTTATGGCTGAGATACCGCCCAATATGTGTGAAAAAGTGGTCGAAAATTACCTCAAAAGAATCAATGCTTGCAACACTTCGCGTGGAGGTCATTTAAATGATGTGGTGTTTCACACATAATGTCAACGTTCAAACTTTACAATAAAAAAAGAAATATCATGAATAGAAATATTTTATATGTGTTTTATTTACGTTTACTTTTGAAACCACGAAATGGATAACCCTATACAAGAAACACTACAAGAATAAATGTCCATAAAATACACAAACAACAATAATAAAACAACGATGTTTATATTTATGGAGATTTCGAGAAGGCGAAGTCACGTACATTCGCCTTCAAGAACATTCATCAGACTGTTTACCCAGACATATAAAAGGCAAGACAAAGCAGGCGAGTGAATCAGTGAAGTTCAGTCAGATTTGTGTGAAGACGCGGTTTATCTGAAGAGAGTAATCGTGGTTTGAAGATCTCCATTACAAAGATCTGTCGAACAATTGTCTAGTAATTGTTATTGTTTATGCAAATGGTGTAAACAGAGGAATAACAAACAAAGCAATTGTTGTTGTCTACATAAATTTATGAACAGGCTGCAGTATGTCATGAAGTCGCCATATTATAGACAGACATCTTCAACAAAAGGAAATAACGTGTTATCCATTTCGTGGTTTTAAAAGTAAATGTAAATAAAACACATATAAAATATTTTTATTCATAATATTTCTTTTTTATTGTAAAGTTTGAACGTTGGCATTATGTGTGAAACACCACATCATTTAAATGTCCTCCACGAGAAGTGTTGCAAGCATTGATTCCTTTTGAGGTAATTTTCGACCACTTTTTAACACATATTGGACAGTATCTCAGCCATAACTTAACGAATGTTGGTATTTAAGTGCTCAAGAGTTGAAGGTTTATCTGCATAAACACGGTCTTTCGCATAGCCCCACAAAAAAGGTGTAATGGTGTCAAATCGCATGATCTTGGTGGCCAGTTGATATCGCCACGACGAGAAATTACGCGGCCAGGAAATGTCTCTTGCAATAAAGCTATATTCGCTCGAGTTGTGTGGCATGTGGCACCGTCTTGTTGAGAGCACATATTCTCCAAGTCATGTTCTTCAATAGCAGGCAAAAAAAAGTCGCTTATCATATGACCATAACGCTCCGAATTGACGGTGACAGTCGTTCCATCGTCGTTTTCGAAGAAGTAAAGTCCAATCACACCTTCGGACCAAAGAGCGCACCAAACAGGGACTTTTTCTGGATGTAATGGCCTCTCTTCAATTACTTGAGCATTCTCAGAACCCCAAATACGACAATTTTGTTTATTAACATACCCACCGAGTGTGAAATGTGCTTCATAGCTGAAGAAAATTTTTTTCGGTACGTGGCTGTGGCAGAATCACCATTTTTGTAGTAGGTTTTGATAATTTTTATGCGTTGTTTGATAGTTAAGCGATCCATTTTTGTCAATGTCAGACTTTCAACTGAAAAGAAAAAAATTGGTTTCACAACTTAGCTTGTTGACAGATGTCGAATTCCAGTCCCATACTATTGAAACCACAAAATGGATAGTCATTTACAAAAAAATATTTCTTAGGCAACTTCCTCGCAGCACTTCACTTCACTCAACTGGAGGGCGAATCTGGCTGCTAAGGCAAGTACGGCGGCCTGTGCTGCTTATTGCTGCAATAGAGCGGTTGGAACCAGATGGGGCTTCGCACAAAAATCATGCTCTGGATCTATTCTACAGTCATCGAACCCAACCTCCTATATGGTGTTGCTTTCTGGTGGACTGCTCTGAACAAACTACACAACGTTAGACTTCTTGACAAGGTCAGAAGGTCAGCGGCCATTTATATAACCAGTGCTCTGCGTACCACCCCCCCACAAAGGCCTTGTTCACAATGCTTAACTGGCTTTCTACTATGCTTCTCGCTAAGCAGGGCCACTATGCGTGATCAAGTGTGCTTTTTGCTATCACAGCTACCACTCTGACCTAACGTAACCTATCCTCTCAGCAGATTTCTGGCAAAAACTTTGAAATTTACCATGAAAAGTTTCTCAAAAATCTCTCGTTAAGAAGCGACTTTAAACTGTAGGTTCCGTCCTTCATGGGTGAAATTAGGATACACAACATGGGGGTGGGGCTAGGTCGTAATCCTGATTGAAGGGTTGTAATGAACTTTGTCTCTTTATTTTGGGCCGAATCAAAATAACTCCACATATTGCCACATGCTGTAGGGACAAGTTCAATATTTATTTGTTTATTAATGTCCATTTGTTTGTGTTCATAGATATTTATGTGTGGAGTATATTAAATATGAATATTATTTATACTTAAACATACACATACATACACATATATACAATATACTCGTATAGATAATACAACATTTATGTCGAGAGACACACAGACAGACAGAGAGACAGACAGACATTTAATTGTAATTATATTCCATTACATGATACTTTACGCCTTGAGGTCATGTCATATTTAACAGTATCGGCAGCAGCCAAATTTGAAAATTCATAATGGAAACAAAGAACAGCAACAACAACAACAATAATAACAACAACAGCAAAAGTATTGCATTGAATTGAATTGTGTTTGGTTGGTTGGTTGGTTGGTTGGTGTAGCAATAATGACGACGTTGACTATGATGATGATGATGAGGATGATGATGACTTTGGCGATGGTGTGGCATGATTGTTGGTTTGCTGTTGTGGTTTGCCGTATGATTTAATAGCGATAGTAACAACAACAACAACAACAACAATAAGCCACATATCGTTATATTGCTAGCGTTACAAACATTAATATTTGCTGTGTGCATTATATATAGTGTTGATGCAACAAAACGCGTGCCACATGCATCGATATGTTGACTGGCAATTTGAAAGCAATTTGTTTGTAGATTTTATTACAATCTGCTTTTGGCATAATGGTGGCAGTTTATGAGCTTTTTTCTCTCTGTTTTTTTTTGTGTTTTCGTTAGTAAAAGTGCTGGTTGTTGCAATCACCAGCACAATCATCATTGTATTCTTTTTTTCTTTTAACTACTTATGACATTTAATAGCATTATTATGGGTTATGAAAAGTTAGATATTCCAATCAAATATTATGAACAGAATTAAATTGAGATTATGATTTATTAAAATACGCTAAAGACATACATACATATGTAGCAGAGATCAGCAATGTGTATTCAATAAGATGAGTAGAATCGAATCATACGCATTCATACTTATTTTAATATCATGGAACGAACCTCTACTCATGTTCAAAGTTTGAAGTCCTCCATCATACTCATACTTAACTTACTTACATCATACGTGTTGATGTTCTTGTTGATTTCGACTCTGCATAACTCAACATATACACGAAGCACAAAATAAGTATGAGTCGCTTACGAACACTAAAATACTCACTAAAGGGTTGTGTGTTTGCTCTGCTGATCTGTCTTTTTTGCTTAAGTGTCTGTTTTTTTTCCTGTAAATGCAACAAGAACTAAAACTGTAAATTTTGATGAATAATTCGAGTCACTCGAATAGTTTATAAGTATTATAAGAGTATTTTTCTAAAGTTATGAATCTAAATGAGTAGTAGGCTTATGAATCAAACATATTTCGAATGGTATGAGTTTGATGTCAACGTTGTACTCATACTCATTGCAACCTGTACTTGTAAATCAACATTATAGTGAGAATGAATGAATCAGAGTACTTAGTTAAATTTCAATATTGTTGACTCACTTATATTAAAAATTTCATGAGTGCTTATGAGTAGCGAAAAAACGATTCGTTGCTGATTTCTGGTATGTACACAATACATTGAAGTCGCCGTAGTCTAGTAGGTAGTGTGTTGGCTTATTAGACGCAAAAGCCTGTGTTCGAGCCCCAGGCCAGGCATCAAAGACAAAATACAAAAAGTATTTTTTCGGCGACTTCCTCTCAGTAGATTTCTGGCAAAAACTCTGAGGGTAAATGAAATAAAATGGTCATGAAGGATTTCTCATAAAATCTAACGTTCGGAGTCGACTTTAAACTGTAGGTCCCACCACTCATGTATAAAAATAAACACACAACATAAGTGGTGTGGGAAACTAGGACGTTGTACAATGTGTCAATTCGACCTCCGGGTACTGTACTTGTCTTAATTGACAAGTACACGTTCTCTAACCTAATCTAACACAATACATTTGTCTATTTACTGTCTTTGACTAAATCTTAATCAATAATTATTTGCATTAGTATGAATAGAAACTAGACAATACGATGGTCAACAGAGTCATCATTGAATTACAAATGTCTGTCACATTCAAAATAAATTTCGAATAAAAAAAATTAATTTTCCAGTAATTCGCGCAAATAGTACAGTCTCGATCAAAGCTAATTGAACATAATCGTTTGGGTACAGTACAGTCCATTGCATAATAATAAGCTCTGTTGCTTTGAACAAATTTTTACAACCTTTGAGCTGTAGTTTGGGTCGATATCATTTCCAGGAGAATAAAATTTCATCTATTGCCTGTGATAACACACATATGACATAACACTTTACAAGATATTATTGTCCATAATGACATTGTTGTTGTATATAAGGATCCTAGAGCAAAGATGTAAAAATGCCCCACAGCCCAAAGGTACTAATCGACGTACCCCAATCACTCTATCAGAACTTATTAAATTAAGCATTGACTTATCGGTCTCTATTTCCCATCTCTAGGTCAAGCAAATTTTAAAGAGAGTTCCTTTTTAAGCACTTCTTTATCTTTAAGTTTGAATAAACCAAAGTGTGTGTGTCTAGTAGGTTGTGTGCTTGTTTATTAGACATGAGGCCACGGTTCAAACCCCAGGTCTATATGTCTTTGACGACTTCCGTTCAGTAGATTTCTGACAAAAACACTGAAAATAAGTAAATAAAATTGCCATGAAAAGTTTCTCAAAAATTTGTCGTTCGGAGTCCACTTTAACTGTAGGTCCCACGCGCTTATGTATAAAATTAATACACACAACATAAGTGGTGTGAGAAACTATGTTGTAATCCTGACTGAAGGGTTGTAATGACCAATTATGTGTTTATGTATGTGGCTTGTGGTCCATCCCATGGTATTCTCCGGTATTCTAGTGCCACTATATTCTATTGAATAGCGCGACAATGGGCGAGAGTGTGGGAGGAGCAGGTTTCGATTCCCATCATCGACTCAGTTTGTTGTACACTTCATTAACTCCCATAACTTAAATTTCCGGCTGTCATGCGTTGCATGAGCAGATCGGCCTTAAAAAAAATTCAATCAGTTCCTTTATCGCAGAGTTATCGTAATGCAAACGAATGACTAGAATGCAATACAAGCCGGGAAATTAAGAATAAACTATATAGGTTTGATGGACTCTTAACTGATAGTGCAGCGGGGAATACATTTGTACATGTGAACAGATATCTTCAAAAAAATGAAATATCTGAGAGATTTGTTAGATGGACATCGTTCGAGAATCACATAACGAATTAGCGGAACTGTCTTCCAATATATCAGCAGGGCAGTTGCAGAAGAGATTGACCAGCACCTACTTGGAGAAGATAAATCGAGAGTTAAATTAAGAAACTGCAAACAACCTGGTTTGAAATTAAAAAAACTATCACGGTTTTAGACCATGTTGGGCCCCTGTGCTTCTTATAGAAACTATGGGAATACAGTGAGCGTCAAAAGAAACTGTACATTAAAAATATATATCCATTAATAAGTTACCGTTAATTTGTATTTTAAAATTGTTTTATTAACAGTTTTTAAAATTGAAAAAAAAAAATACAAAAAAAAATTTCAAAATATTGACAAATTTTTTCGGGCACTCTCCTTAAGTGGTAAAACTTCAATTTGGGATTGTTAGAATTTTATCCTTAAAGTACAGTTTCTTTTGACGCTCTTTGTATATGTATTCACTTCATGAGAAATCGCAGAGCTGCAGTGTTTCAGTGCTACAGTTTGTTGAAAAATATACCCTCAAGCGTATTATTTGTCCACGAAAATTGTGGTTAAATTTTTATTTCTTTCAAAAACTTCAACGTACACTTCTTATTGGACAGCCTAACTTTAATTATAATCCCAGTAATTTTGACTCATGCCTCATCAAATATAAAATAATTGTAAACCTTCTCTCGAGCATAGAATAATTGAATTGTCATAAAACATCATCATTTAAACGTATGTCGCAGAAAATATTCATTTTAAATGGGGCGTTAAAATCAATGTCATTAAACACTTCATAGGCTGGCTGGCTCACCAACTCAAAAACTCAAACAAAAAATAAAAAAAATACGTGGCTTTTAAACACATTTCGAGGTGTTTGACAATTAAATTGCAATTTACTACGCCCAACACCAACTCTTATTAGCGTATGAGGAATAATTTTTTTTCACATTTTTTCTGATTTTTTTTTTTTGCCAAGTGAGCAACTAAGTGAGTGAGTGTGACAGTTTTATTGGTTATCAAAATGTTTTATGAGCTTAAAGCACGTGACAAGATACGTGTACGTTCGCAAAGGCAAAGAAGAAATCTTACGAAAGGCTGTGAGTGTGTGTGTGTGTGATACCATTTTGGCATGACAACAAGTCAACAATGTTGGTTGAAATTTTTTGATAAGAAAAGGAAACAGCGTGTAGATTATAATGTGATGATACTGTCGTCTGTTAAAGGGCTTATTTGCATGCAACAATATTGTAGACAAAGACGTCGACGTCGTCGTCGTCGTCGTCTACAAAGCAAAGTCATCCAACTACGAAGAAGATGCCAATCTTAATGTCCTCCCACACATGTAAACAATGCAATTGCAATCGAAAGGAAGGAAGAACATCATCTACACAATAAAAGGAAGGCAAAGATAAAAAATAAAAAGGAAAAGTTTTTTATTATTAAGTTGTTGTTGGAAAGGCAGTGTTGGTTGGGTGTAAAAGGTATTTCTTATTGAAGTGAGGTGTTAGGGGAGTACAAACTAATGCGGCTTAAATGAATACACTGCAGAAATACACTTCTGAAGTAATAGTTGCCGTAGTCTAGTAGGTAGTGTGTTGGCTTATTAGACGCGAGTCCGTGGTTCAACACCGGAGACAAAAAACTCGAACAAAAACGAAATATGAAAAAATATTTCGTCTACGACTTCCACTCACCAGATTTCTGGTAAGAACTCTGCGAGTAAAATAAAGTTGCCATGAAAAGTTTCTCAAAAAATCTGTCGTTCGGAGTCGACTTAAAACTGTAGCTACCGCCGCTCATATATAAAATTAACACACATGACATAAGTGGTGTGAGTAACTAGATTGTAATCTCGACTGAAGGGTTGGCTCAGACATGTCGAACAATACGAAATGGAAAAAAATATTTCTTTCAGCGACTTCCTATCACCGGTCTGCTGGCAAAAACTCTCAGACTAAAATAAAATTGAAACGAAAATTTCCCAAAAATCTGTCGTCTGTAATCATCGTTAAACTGTAGATTCCTCTAACCGTTGCACAAAATTAACACTCACAACATATGTGGTGGGAGAAGCTAGGTTGTAATCCTGACTACAGGGTTGTAATGACCAATTAAGTAAGCAAGTAAGATTTGAATTCCTTGTTAAAAAATAATATTATGCCTGCGAAGAAAAGTACGTTTAAATTCTCGATAACTTCTGGGCTTAAAACTTAAAAAGAAGGGTGAAGTAACGAACTTTCTCTTGCGATAATATTTTCGAAGAATACTGTGGGACAGGACTCTTTATTAAATGCGGAAATAAGGGTACAAAGGATACTGACTAATTGAGGACAGGATCCTGACTAGTAGATAGTGTTGTCTAGTAGATAGTGTGTTGGCTTATTAGATGTGATTCCACGGTTCAAACTCTAGAGCAGACATCACCAACAAAACGAAATAAGAAAAAATATTTCCTCAGTGACTTCCTCTTCGCAGATTTCTGGCAAAAACTCTGAGAGTGAATAAAATTGTGATGAAAATTTCCCAAAAATCTGTCATCCGGAATCAACGTTAAACTGTAGAATCCTCTAACCGTTGCATAAAATTAACACTCACAATAAAAGCCGTGTGAGAAGCCTGGTTGTAATCCTGACTACAGGGTTGTAATGACCACATGAATGACTGAGTAAGTTTGAATTCCTTGCTGAATAATAGTATCAGCCTTGCTAAGCTACGCTTAAATTCTCGATTTTTTCTGGGATCAAAACACATCTGTTACGAAATTAACATCAGTAATATGGATCGATGACCACAAACCATGGACCATAATACTTTATAACGATTTCAGCACGAAATGATATTTTCTACCAACGAATGTCTAACTCTTCGAAGTGTATTATGAAAGTCTGGTTTGAAAAAAAACAATTCAAAATCCCTTGAATTATTTTTGTTTTTAATTTAAATCTCATTTCGAAACTGAAATATGATTTCGAAAACTGTAAACGATGCCCTGCAGAATTATTCGGCTTACAATTGTATTTTTTGCGGACGGGGATTCATTTCGATGTTACTGCTGATGGTGATGATGATGATGTTGATGATGCTGATGCTGATGGTAAATATTTGTTTAAGACTGTATTTATTGTTAATAATGTTGTTGGTGTTGCATGTTGCACGACATTTAACGCCAATGATATGTTTTTGTCACCTGGCTGTTTGTATGCTTCTTTGTAAGATTTTTTGTTTTTCCATCTTCCCGGGTAGTGTGTATGCCAACGAACCATTAAGACAACAATCTGTCTCTATTGAATTAAAGTTAATACACAGTATTTAGATGGACGGACGTAGAGGTACTTAACAGTGGTATTAGAAATGAAACCAAATTTCAATTGATTGTTCCTAAGCCAAGGTAAAGTTTTTCAAAACAAATATGAAATCCAACGTATTCGTTCATTCCACTGTGCCACTGAAGTTGCCTATCGATAGCGGTGTTTATATACAGTAAGCGTCAAAAGAAACAAAACACTAAGGAGTTCTAACAATCCCCAAACTCAACTTTTACCAAAAATAATATTAGGCCAGCGAAGAAAAGTACGTTCAAATTCTTGATGTCTTCTGGGCTCAAAACTTCAAAAGAAGGGTGAAGTAACGAACTTACTTTTTCGATAGTAAAGTGTGTTTTTTATAGAGATATACAACTTTAAGTTGCAATAAAACAACGATGGATTATTCGATTGACATGAATTTTATTTATTGGAAAGATAATCTTGTGGCATTACATTTTAAATATGATTTCTGGCATATGACCGCCACGGCTGGCGCGGATGTAGTCCAATCTGGACGTCCAATTTTCGATGACTTTTTCCAACATTTGTGGCCGTATATCGGCAATAATACGGCGAATGTTGTCTTCCAAATGGTCAAGCGTTTGTGGCTTTACCGCATAGACCAATGACTTTACATAGCCCCACAGAAAGTAGTCTAGCGGTGTTAAATCACAAGATCTTGGAGGCCAATTCACAGGTCCAAAATGTGAAATTAGGCGGTCACCAAACGTGTCTTTCAATAAATCTATTGCGGCACGAGCTGTGTGACATGTTGCGCCGTCTTGTTAAAACCACATCTCCTGGACATCATGGTTATTCAATTCAGGAATGAAAAAGTTTGTAATCATGGCTCTATACAGATCACCATTGACTGTAAAGTTCTGGCCACCATCGTTTTTGAAAAAGTACGGACTAATGATTCCACCAGCCAATAAAGCGCACCAAACAGTCAGTTTTTCTGGATGTAACGGTGTTTCCACATACACTTGAGGATTACCTTCACTCCAAATGCGGCAGTTTTGTTTGTTGACGTAGCCATTCAACCAGAAGTGCGCTTCATCGCTAAACAAAATTCGCTTATGAAAATCGGGAACAACGGTAATCTCGTTTTGGGCCCATTCGACGAATTTACGCCTTACTTGATGATCGTTTGGCTCCTGCACGAGTTGGATTTTGTAAGTACGCAAACCAAGATTCTTCCGCAAAATCTTCCACAAAGTGGATGGACACAGATCCAATTCCTGTGCTCGATGGCGGATGGACTCATTCGGGTCTTCCTCAATGCTACGCTCTACAGCAGCAATAGCTTCTTCTGTACGCACCGTACAGCGTCTCTGGGGATGCGAGTTATCAATAAGAGTAAACGTGGTGCGAAAACGTTTCATGGTTAATCGAATTAACTGCTCTGATGGACGATTTTGTCGACGATAAAATGGACGTAGTGCACGATACGTTTTCCGCACAGGACCATTATTTTCGAAATAAAATTGCACTATTTGCAAGCGTTGTTCAGGCGTGAGTCTATTCATTCATGATGAATTGCCAAACCAAACTGATCACTTCACAGCTGTTAAATCGGTCGCCATCTTGAAACGTAATGCCAACTTAAAGTTCTATACCTCTATAAAGAATACCCTTTACTTTCGAAAAATACTGTGGAACAGGACTCTTTATTAAATACGAAAATAAGATAGGATACTGACTAATTGAGTCAGTTGTCTAGTAGGTAGTGCGTTGTCTTATTAGACGTAAGGCCAAGGTTAAAACTGCAAGTAAGACATCTCGAACATAAGGACAAAACAAAAAAATTTTTCTTTGACGTCTTCCTCTCAGCAGATTGCGGGCAAAAACTTCTGAGAGTGAAATAAAATTGCCATGAAAAGTTTCTCAAAAAAATCTGTTGTTTGGAGGCGACTGTAGATCCCGCCACTTATGGATAAAATTAAAACACGCAACATTAGTGGTTTTAGAAGCTAGGTCGGTATCCTGACTGAAGGGTTGTAATGAGCAAATAAATAGCAGACAAATAAGGAGAGTGCCCGAAAAAATTTGTTTTTATTTCAAATTTTTTTTTTCAATTTTAAAAACTGGCAGTAAAACAAATCTTATATATAAAAATGAATGTTTATTTGTTTGTGGGTTTGTTTGAAGTATTTTAACAGTACCTTCCTGTATGTCTGGAAGGAACTATAGGCTGCTTTTTATTTTAAAATTTCAAGTAGGCGAGCTGCCACGCCCACATACCCAATAAGTCTTTAATGTCGCATATCTCATAAACTGCAACAGCTAGAGTCCTCAAATTTTGTACGGACGACTTTGACGTATATATGAATAAAATGGGCGGATTGGCTACAGTGGGCGTGTCACCTCCCATAGTCTACATATATAAAAATGAATGTTTGCTTGTATGTAACTTATAGAATCGTAAACTCTTCATTAAATCATGTTCTGATCTTTAGCAAAGTTGTTGCGCATACGGCGACGAAGGTTTCTAAGTTACTATGACCAATTTCCGACAGGTGGCGCCACTGAAAATGACTCAAAATGATTTAAATCGTAAACTGTGTGTTTGATCATGTTATGATCTTTAGCAAAGTTGTTGCGCATGAGCCGGGGAAGGTTTCTAATTTGGTATGAGTAATTTCTGACAGGTGGCGCCACTGAAAATTACTCAAAATTAATTAAAACGTAAACTGTGCATTCTTTAACAAAGTCGTTGCGCATGAGTCGACGGAATTTGGTGCGATTAATTTCCGATGGATGGCGTCACTGAAAATTATTCAAAATGAATGACAAGCAACGGAAGAGAAGAGCATTACGAGCCTCAGAATCAGATGAGCATTGAGACTGGAAAATCCTAGAGTATATGCCGCTGAGACCCGTTGGCTTGAACCACTTGAACAACGAGAAGTGAGATTAGAAACTGATTGAATGCGTACTACTCAGGCCCGTTCATCTGAAGCATCAGGACAACGGGAAACAAAATCAATAAAATTATTCAAAATTAATTGGACATTTGTGGAATGTCTCTCCTTCGAATTTATTTTGGTTGGAGGCGCAGCAACACGCGCAGGATGCAGCTAATTTAACAAATAAAAATAACGGTAATTATTATTAAAAAGAATTTTTTAATGATCAGGTTTTTTTGACGCTCACTGTATATATTGTGTGTATGTGTGTTTGTATCATATTTATTTTATTTATTGCCACGAGTTACAAAAAAATGTCAGAATTTAAGCAGATCTCTTGACAATTTTATTTAAATGGTTTAATTTATGGCCACAAGATTATTAACAAAAAACTTCATAGGCAAGCCAGCCAGCCATACGACGAAACCAGCCTTAATACATAAAGAGGCGTATTAATGATTTTTCTTTCTTACATAAAAACAACGTCTAAAAACAAAACAAAAATAAATAAAATCCTAAAACAATTTTCAAATTGAGATATGTATTCTACAGGCTCTTTTTAAGTGGTGCTCATTTTAAACATCATGCCACTGCATAACGTGTCCATTTAAATTTTATTAGACTTGTTTTATGTGATACGTATGTATGTACTTCGTTGAAATCTATTTCATGTTATATTCCGCTGTTGCTGTTCTAATTGTTGTTGTTGTTTTAAGTTTTTTTTCCAAACCCAAAACTAATAATTAGTTTTGCCTTCTCCTTGGAGTAATCACCATTTGTAGTAAAAACCCATTAACAAGTTTAAAAACAAATCCAATCCAATCCAATGCAATGCAATGGACAATGGTGGCGTAGAGTACATCTCGTTGTTTTACAAATTAATGACCACCACACCTGTAAATACAATTGTTTTTCTAATGCCGAAATAAAATAGTCATCAAAGGTAAACCGAAGAAAAATAAAATTTTATTTGAATTAGAAAATCATTTTCTCAGTTCTATACGGTTTCGGTCTCTAATGGTTAGTGCAGCACAGTTGTAGTGCAAAATGGATTATGCATTGCAAGTGAAGTTTTATATGGGAAAAGTTTTTAATAGAGTGTGAACAAATGAACATTTTTTTTTTTGGTTGTTGGAAAAATATTAAAATATTTCGGCAATATTTCCCAAGAGCAACATGAAATTATTTAATGGAAATTTTTATGATTTTTTAACATTTGGTTCCGAATGCTTTAAGCTTCATTGCCAAATTAACTGTAAAGTTTTTAAATGATTGCCAAACACAAGTGAAATTCCTGGGCACCGTTGGATTTCCTTTTTAGAAATATATTTGGTCATCAAACTTCTGCTGAACATATTAAATTAAAAATGATTTTTTAAGTGGTGCTGCCTTATTTGTTTTATTTTGTTCTAAGGCCCATCAAAGTTTCGCGTTCTACAAAGAGTTCCATCAGTACTTACTTAATTGATCATTAATCGGTATTACTTTACTTTAATCAATATTACAACCAAGCTTCTCACATCACTTATGTGTGTGTGTTAATTTTTATACATGAGTGGCGGGACGTACAGTTTACAGTCGACTCCGAATGACAAATTTTTGAGAAACTTTTCATGGCAATTTTATTATACTCTGTGCTGAGAGGAAGTCGCCGAAGAAATACTTTTGTATTTTGTTTGATGTCTGGCCTGGGGTTTGCACCCTGGCTTTTGCGTCTAATAAGCCGACACACTACCTATTACTGCGCTCACGCAAATTAACGCGCTAATCACTGTATATAGAATATATGGGCACTAGAATAGGAGCAATGGAATCTAGGGGCATTAGAGTACAGAGCACTACAACTCAGACTCTCGATATTTAACGCGCTATTCAATGGATATAATGGGTGATTTTATAAGAGCTATAGGAAAATATTTCAAAAAAAAAAAAACATAAAATTCATAAAAATGCATGAAATCTTTATATGAATCGATAGTACGGTCCATACAATTTAATGATTGAAGATTATTTCATGCAAATGTTGACCGCGACTGCGCCTCAAATGGTCCATCCGCTTAGTCCAATTTTGGCATACTCTTTCCAACATTTCAGCCGGTATCTCACGAATGAATGCTTCAATGTTGTCTTCTAATGCGTCAATTGAAGCGGGCTTGTCTGCATGGACATGAGCTTTAACAGAGCCCCCAAAAAATAGTCTAAAGGCGTTAAATCGCACGATCTAGGCGGCCAATTGACCGGTCCCGAACGTGAAATAAAATGTACACCAAACTCACCTCTCAATAAGTCCATTGTTAGGCGTGCTGTGTGGCATGTGGCACCGTCTTGTTGAAACCACATGTCATGCAAGCTCTTGCATTTTGGGCAAAGAAAAGTTGGATATCATCTCACGGTAGCGCTCACCATTCACAGTTGCGTTACGATTCGCAGCATTTTTGAATCCAATGATGCCACCAGTCCATTAACCGCACCAAACTGTGACTTTTTCTGGATGCATTGGTAGCTTTTGCAATGCTTCTGGCTGATCTTCACTCCGAAATTGACAATTCTGCTTATTTACGTATCCATTGAGCCAAAAATGAGCTTCGTTGCTGAACACAATTTTTCGATAAAGAAGTGGATCTTCGGCCATCTTTCCAAGAGCCCATTCACCAAAAATTCTGCGTTGCGGTAGGTCGTTCGGCTTCAATTATTGCACCAGCTGTATTTTGGAAAGCTTCACACCTAAATACTTCTGCAAAATTTTCCACGTTGTTGAGTAACAGAGGCCCAATTGCTGCGAAC
The DNA here is from genome assembly GCA_936449025.2 of Sarcophaga subvicina. Lineage (NCBI taxonomy): Eukaryota > Metazoa > Arthropoda > Insecta > Diptera > Sarcophagidae > Sarcophaga > Sarcophaga subvicina. The sequence goes on along the minus strand of OW388083.2, from coordinate 105,802,053 downwards.
GGCGACGAATCGATAATTGATGGTCATCATTAACACTGACACCGATACAGCTGCAATATTTTCTTCAGTTCGCAGTGCACGTAAGCGTGTTGGTGGTTTAATGTCCAACAATGTAAATTTGATGCGAAATTTATTCACAATAGCCCGAATAGCCGCTTCAGTGGGTCGATTAAACTGACCATAAAATGGAAGAAGCGCGCGATGAACACTTTCTTAACAGAGCACGCATTTTAATAATAAAATTCAATGATTTGCAAGCGTTGTTCGTTTGTAAGACGATTCATGGTTAAATTACAGACCAAACTGAAGATGTTTGACAGTGAAACAAAACACGAAACGTGCGTGAACTGTTTAAACCAGTGTTGCCAAACAGATAATAGTTAAAAAATCACCCGTTAGAATAGAGGGCCACTCGAATCTAGGGGCACTAGAATAGCGGAGAATACCCTGTGAGGAGGCTGCAACTTAATGGTCGTATGAGACTATCGGTAGTAGAGGAAAGTATGAGTTGCTGTTATCAGTAACACCAAGCTGAACAGGATAAGGACTTGTTTGTTATATCTCCAGAAGAGTTCTCTCCAAAATTACTACCTCCTTTAGTTCCGTAGGTAACGAAAAGTGCTATTCTCCTTAATTAATGGTTGAAGGAGTTCAACGCTCTTTCTTAAGTAGCGCCACAGATATGATGTTCATTCCCAAGGTTTTGTTGCTGTTTGATGCTAATGGCACGGCCATCTGAAGCAAGGCTTGATGAGGGCTTATTTTTGCGTGTCACTATGTCATGTTATAAGTTTATCTCAAGTTGAGTAATACATAATTAGCTTTAAGCTGGTGGCTAATCTACCTGATTCCAAGCTTGTTGTGCTTTAAACGCAAAGGTCTAACTCTGGTTAATAACGATTTGTGAGTTAGTTCTGGGTTTTCGCTTAATGTTACATCACATTGGACGACAATGTGTGTTCAAGTGAACTTTGATTCGATGATGACTAGCCTAGTAGGTAGTGCGCGAGAGTAAGTGGTTCAACTCTTGGCTTGGACAGGGTCAACAAAACGAAAAATAAAAAATATTTCCTCTCAGAAGTCTCAAAAACTCTGAAAGTAAATACAACTGACACGTAAAGTTTCTCAAAAATATGTGGTTCAGAGTCGACTTGAAACTGTAGTTCTAGCCACTCATGTGTAAAGACTAACACACACAACATGAGTGCTGTGAAAAGCTAGGTTGTAATCCTGACTAAAGGGTTGTATTGACCAATTAAGTAAGTATGTAAGATACTCTCTCCTATTCTAAGTGGCATACTAAATAATTCAATATACATACATATGTATACATGACTCTATATACAAATATTTATTATGTTTCAAATTTAAATATGCTTTATTAGTGCCGCTAAAAACAAACAAACTTTCCTAAATTAAAGCAATTCCCATTAAACATTCGTTGAAAATTTTGCAAAAAAAAACAAAAAAAACAGACAGTTTCCCTTCATTAAGCAAAACAATTTCAATTTCAAAGCCATGAATTCCTTTTTGTTTCATTATTAATGCATCTTTTACTTGCTCTTTTCTTCTTCTTCATTACCTTTATTGCATATTAAGAGTATGTACATATGTATTGCAGTGTGTGGTGCAGGTTATTAAATTATGAGAAAATATTTCGTTTGGGAAAAATTAGCATTTTTCCTTAAACTGCCATCATTAAAATCGAATGCAATGTTTTGGTAAATGCATCTTGAAAGTTAAGCGCACACAAAAAAAAAAAACAAATCAAATCTGCAAAAAAAAACAACAAAAAAAATGAAATACAAAATACTTTGCCTGGACAAAGTGATCATATGATCGTTTTATATTGAAGATGCCATTCAACTTTTATGCTCAGAAAGAAGAAAATGAAGATGAACGCAAAATAAGATGATCAAACACAACAAAAATCATCATCAGTGGCAGCACTGTATCGGCATCACCATCTTTAGCACAAACTCTCTCACACACTTACACACACACACATGCATGCAGCCATTAAAAGTTGGAATACATACATCCATGCCAGGGAATAAATAAGCGGCCGACTGAATTACCGATGCATTCAGCGGCGACCACATGCAATATTCGTGTTTCATACTCCCACAGATATAAGGACAGGACAGGACAGGTGTGCATACCACAAAACTCAACACCACATTGGGAACTACCATCATACATACAACAAAAAGAACAAGAACAACAGCAATAGCAGTCAAGTCAATGGCAAGAAAATGGAAATTGAAGATGAAGATCAAGTTTTTTGTTGGTTTTTTTGCTTTCGTTTGGTTTGATTTCGAACTCATACTCGCACGTAAGTGCTCTAATATGTATGTACATACATACGTTTATACATAACGTAACGTAACGTAATGTCATTTAAATTACATTAAATTATTTGAAGATAAACAACATGAGAACAAAAAACAGAATAAAAAAGAAAACATTTCAGACCAAATAAAATTTTAGTATCATACTCAACGAATCAGAGAGGCATGCTGCATTATGTTTGGCATCATCTAATATAAAATCAAGTCTACTGGAACATTTCTTACTTCTTAAAAGGCAGAGAAATATTTCTCGTTCTCTTCCTAAGAACAGTGAAGTTCTACTCCAAATCGAGTAATAGAGACGAGAAGCCTTTTCCCTGTGTTATTTGCCGTCAAACGCTGTATGAGTTCGAACATATACAATGTCTGCTCGCAGATAAAGTGGAGGCACTTCCGAAATAATTAATCATGCCCTCAATGCCCAATCCTTTTCATTCCTTCCTCTTTTTTATTAGAAGCCCCTACCTATGGCGTCAAAACGCGCCGTTATGCGTTCTCAAGTGAGCTTTTCGACACTACAATCGGATCTACGCTCCGGATCGACCCGAATACTCATCGGCTAAGGATTATCAACCCAGCGAAAGCTGTTTCAACCGGAAGTTATTCCCAAGAGAGACATTTCCGGAGAAAATTTTTTTCGTATTTTGTTTTGTTGGAAATGTCTGACCTGGGGTTTGAACCGTTGCCTCACGATTACTAAGACAACACACAACCTACTAGACTACGGTGAAGTCTGTCCAGACTTCTACTAAGCAAATGTGTTTCGAAACAACACTCAGTCTGAGTAATTGTACTTTAAATATACAATGCCCTGTCAAAAGATTGTTTGCCAGCTTCGGGTTATTCTCGAAAATTGTAATTTCTCAATAAAAGTTTTGATTGCCTCAACCACACTTCTTTTGCGAAGAGACTTTGCCTCACTTTGTGTTCATTTTTGTTGAACATACCTTTCTCTACATCCGCCCTCATTCTTTAGAAGGACTATGTTTCCATCAACGGCGTTAAAGCTCCCCGTTCTCGCAATGTCGTCTACTTGCTCATTGCCGAAAATTCTTATGAAGTCGCTGTAGTCTATTAGGTAGTGTGTTGGCCTAGTGGACGTGAGGCCACGATTCATCTTAAATAAAACGAAAATATGAAAAAACATTTCTTCGGCGAATTCCTCTCAGCAGATTTCTGGCACACACTCTGCGAGTAAATAAAATGGCCATGAAAAGTTTCTCAAAAATCTGTCGTTCGGAGTCGACTTTAAACCGTAGGTCCCGCCACTCATTTTTAAAATTAACACACACAACCTAAGTGTCGTAAGAAACCAGGTTGTAACCCCGGCTAAAGGGTTGTAAAGATCAATTAAGTGTATATAAGAGCAGAGAGTAACCTTATTTTGCCCACCTAAGTAATTCAGCTTCCCCAGACAATCCCATACTATCTTCGCTTTAAACTCATAACAACCGAGTGCGTGAATGGCGGTCTGGCTGTCAGATAGTACTGCAATGTCCTGTCATTTGTACCTCCTATCCAAATTCAATTGAGCACATCTTTCGATGTCATGCATTCGAGTCCCTCGAATCATTTATGAGTACATATTATAAGTATTTTTGAAAATTTATGATTCTAAATGAGTAGAGGCTTATGAATCAAACATATTTCGAATGGTATGAGTTTGATGTCAACGTTGTACTCATACTCATTGCAACCTGTTGTTATAAATCAACGTTGTAGTGAGTATGAATGAATCAGAGTACATAGTTAAATTTCAATATTGTTGACTCACTTATATTCAAAATTTCATGAGTACTTATGAGTAACGAAAAAACGATTTATTGCTAATCTCTGATAGATACCCATGAGTTTCTCCATTGGCTAAAAATATTACATTCTAGCACCCAAAAACTCCTTCAACTGCTCCAAGATTGCTTTCTGCGTAAACAGGTATGAACATCTTTCACCAATCCATGCATCAAACAAAACATATTCTCTTTTTGTAGTTCTTACGGCAATCAGAATGAAAACATACTCGAATGAAGACAAGAAATAAATTCGTAACAACCAAAACACAGACGACATAGGGATATTAAAATGGGGAAGAAAACAAAAACAAAACAAAAAACGAACCGAACCGATCCACCACAACAAAAATATTCAGCCATAAAAAGCAACGGCACAATAAAAATGAACGCATCGATCAAATCGAGAGAGAAGAGAAGCAACAAAAACAAAAAAGAGGAGAAAAAAGTCGTTGTTGTGTGATGTTAATGGTGATGATGTTTTCAAGTCTCCTGCTCCTTGGCTGGCAGTTTGCGCTGTCGTTAACGGCAACGTTGAAGAGACACATCGACAACAACAACGCGCGTCTTTGTCATCTGCATTGAATTTTTGTCAACGGAATGGACATTTTGCTTAAGCGGATGGATGGATGGATGGATGGATGGATGGCTGTATGGCTGGATGATGTTTAGCAGAGCAGTTTAGAATTGGAGCATTTGCTAAAGATATGAACAGAAGAAGAAGAAGAAGAAGTAAATGAAGAAATATTTATATTCTGATTCGGATTCGAATTCAGATTCTCTGTTTATTTTATTTCGTTTTATTTTTTGTGTTTAAAGCAGCCACAGAAAGAGAGAGAGAGAGAGAGTGTGTGTGTTTTTTTTTGCCATGATGACATTTAACAATTGACCAAATGATAGTTAAACATGTTTATGCCAAATTATGCAGCACTTGCTTTCGTGCAGGTTTAAATTTTCTTTTTTTTCTTGTCTTTTTTTCTGCCTTTGTCGCAAAAGCAATTTGATTGCGTTTTACGGCTTTAGACAGTGGGACAACAGTGAAACAAAATATAGAAGAAATTTGTTCCTCTGGCCCTAGCTTCGTGTTGCGGCTATTACTCTTCCAATCCCCGACAAATATATTTTAAGTACATACTAGTTTTGACGCAAACCACAAAAGTGTACATTCTCATCACGTTACTTTGTAAATTATTCAGTGTTTGTATATGGCCGACTACAGACAAGTTGAATCCTATAAAGGCTACCGTTGTGGTCAACCATTTCACTTCAGACAACCTAGCCAACGATTAGATTACTTACATGTGATTACAACCTAGCCTCTCACACCACGCATATTGTATGTGTGAAGTTTATTCTCGATCGAGGGAAAATGCAGTTTAAAATCAACTCCGAATGACAGATTTTTTCAGAAACTTTTCATAGCAATTTTATTTACTCTCAGATTTTTTGCCAGAGGACTGATGAAATATTTTTTCATATTTCGTTGTGTTCAAGATATCAAGGCTGAGAATTCGAACCACTGCCTCACGTATAAGCCAACACAGTACTTACTAGACATCAACGACTTTAACCATATCTTGGGAGCATATGACTTCCTTAAACCATCTCCATCTTACAGGGTTACATACATAAGCGGTCATTACATCCCCTTTGGTCAGGATTACAAACTACTCTCGCACCACTTATGTTGTGTGCGTTAATTTTTATACATGAGTGGGGGGACCTACAATTTAAAGTTGACTCCGAACGACAGATTTTTGAGAAACTTTTTCATGGCAATTTAATATTTACTCTCAGAGTTTTTGCAAGGAAGTTGCCAAGTTGCTCATATTTCGTTTTGTTGGAGATGTCTGACCTCGGGATTTGAACCGAAATCTGCTGAGAGGAAGTAACCAAAGAAAAATTATTTCATATTTCGCTACATTGGAGATGTCTGACCTGGGGTTTGAACCGAGGTCTCACGCCTAGTAAGCCAACACACTACCTACTAGACTACGACGACCATTTTACATAGTTTGTTGCTCTTATTCTCGCATTTTTCCCGTGTAAGATTACACTGCTCTAGTCGTTGAAGTATAGTACATCTGCAGTTGTTGTTTTTTAGTCTAGTGCTATCTCAATCGGGATCCTTTCATGTATGGCCGATCCACCTTCAGTTTCTTCATTTTATTTGTAGGTTCTACGTTGGTGAAGCTCCAGAGGTCCATGTCACTGATATTATTCGGCCCGAGTTTTTTTTTACACAATTCTGAGGCTGCTGTTAATGAACATCTGCAGTTTGTGTGACGGTATTCGAATGTAGCCAAGTTTCACTGTCGTACAACAGAGTTTGACAGAAGCATTGAATATTCTAAGTTTGAACATTTGAAGCTTTTCATAGCCTCATAGCCCTCTGAATGCCGCATTAATAAGCATGTTATTTATGTATGTCTCTACGCCAGCATTCCTTACTGTACTGCCTACATAGCAGATCCTGTCTATGTATTCGAGTGTTTGATCTTGTAGCATGACGTTATCGGTACTTACATTACTTTGGATTTCTTGATAAGAGTAGATAAATATCATCCGCATAAATCAAATCCTCGAGTTGACGTGAGAGACTACATGAAATTCCTCTTTTCTCTGAGCAGACTTCGCCACTGATATTATCCAACACGATGGTAAATAGTTGAGGTTCTAGAGGTCATAATTGTTTTACTCCAACATTTGTATGAAATTGTTGACTAATATTGTCGCTTTAAAGAACTGAGAGTAGTTTATCCTTATATATCTACAGATCTGTTAATTTGAATTATATCCTGGGTTACTACTTCTCTCCCAAATGCTTCCCATGTAGCAGTTCATCTAGAAATATCAAAAGTTTTCTTGGAAGCTGTGAACACAAATTGGAAGAGCGTACGCCATAATAGAGATTCTTCTACTATAGTGCATAGAGAGCTGGCTCGGTTTACTCAGCTCCCGTTCGAACAGAAATCTGCCCGTTCATCGCATAGATTTCCCTCAAACATGACTTCTTATATCTGCTATATGATGTTACGCAGTATAACCTTTCTCTAATTGTTGCAATCTTTAAAATCGGCTCCACTGCTCCTTTTCAAATTATAAGCAGTCTTTCTTCTTGCCAGATTGATGTAATTTCGGATCGTAGAAGTTCAGCAATGGTTTCCACTTCCAGTAGAACTTTTGATAGCATTCCATCTTCCTCTTCTGCCTTATACATAACTACCTGATTGCTTCTACTATCTCATGGAAGGGGTGGCATGATATTTGTAAGATATTTTCCGTAGGGCTGTTGTTTTCGTAGAAATTATAGCCACTACCGATGAGTATATAATCCCGTCTAGTTATTTTCCAGAACCAGTTTTGTTGTCATTAGAACTGGGTACAAAATTTTTTAGGTTCTTTTGTAGAACAAATACTGCAAGTCCGAAAAATTTACAGTTCAAAAAAGGCCTGAGTCCTGGAAGTTAGAATTTGTTATCCTCTTTAGCAATAGTAGACGGACTCAACTGTTCTCGATTTATTGTAATTTTAAAATTGCTGGCCTTCACGAGCCAGAGATCAGCAATGAATCGTTTTTTCGTTACTCATAAGCACTCATGAAATTTTGAATATACATAAGTGAGTCAACAATATTGAAATTTAACTATGTACTCGTGATTAATTCATACTCACTACAACGTTGATTTATTAGTACAAGTTGCAATGAGTATACGTACAACGTTCACATCAAACTCATACCATTCGAAATTTGTTTGATTCATATGCCAGCCTACTCATTTACATTCATAAATTTAGAAAAATACTCTTATAATACTTATAAATGATTCGAGTGAAAATCATTCATCAAAATTTACAGTCTTAGTTGTTGTTGTTGCATTTCCAACGGAAGAAAAAAAGGCTCGTAAGCAAAGAACACATAGCAGCAAACAGAGCAAACACAGAACCTTCTAGTGAGTATTTTAATGTTCGTACGCTAATCATACTTATTTTGTGATTCGTGTATATGTTGAGTTATGGAGAGCCGAAATCAACAACAACATCATACGTGTTGTTAAGTATGAATATGATGGAGGACTTCAAACTTTGAATATGAGCAGAGGTTCCATGATATTAAAATAAGTATGAATGCGTATAAGTAACAGAAATTATGAGTATGATTCGATTCTACTTATCTTTTTGAATACTCATTGCTGATCTCTGCTTCAGACACAATTTAAATTGTATATTCTTCTACAAAACAACTGTACTCCCGTTTAGACTACTGTTAACCCGGTTATTTAACAATTTCAGAATGAATGTTCATTCATGAAAAATTCCTTCGAAAAAAAAAGATAATAAAAACAGGAGGGGAAAAAAATTGTCTAAAAGCCATAATGTGACCATGTCGAGATGAACAGACAAAACAACAAACGCACAACAACTTGCAACATTAATTTTGTTTTTTTTTTTTCTTGTTCATGTTGTTGTTTGTTGTTGTTGTTGTTGTTTGCTGTTTGCTGTTATTCATGTTGTCTATTTGGTATCATAAAAAAAAAGACTGTTTCGAACGATTGATCGCCAACAAATTTTCATGAATGAAACGACAAGGAACAGTAACAACAGCAACAACAACAACAACAACAACAGTAACAGTAACATACAGTTGTTGATAATACAGTTCATGGTAAGACAAGACACAATAAGACTCAGAAAAAAAAAAATAAAAAAGTTGGCAACACAATAGAATTTGCAAAAATAATACAGGAAGTTTAATGGAGGTGGATTGATTTGCTTTTTTTTATGCTGTTCTTGTCGTTAGTGGTTCCTTTGTGGTTGTTGTTGCTGCCTGCAAAATGCTGTTATTGTTGATACCATTTCATTAAATTTATAACACAACAACAACAATGATAAAAACAACATAAAAAAAGACCAGAAGAGAAGACAATGGATTGCATACCAATCAAGCAATACGTTGGTTATTGCCAATAAAAGCAGAAAAACAATTCGCAGTTAAATGTATACAATTGCTGTTGCTGCTGTTGTTGTTGTTGTTATTGCTTAAGTATATGAACAATTTCCTTTCCTTTTGCATGAATTTAATGTTGCTGCTGCTGTTGTTGTTGTTGTAACCACATTTGAAATGTTCATATTTCTTGTTTGTTGTTTTTGTTTTTCTGTTATCTTCCCCCAAAAAATTACACACTCTTCATGCATTATTTATAGGCGTGTGTGGATTGTACAAGTGTCCAGGCAGGCACACAACCAGGCCAATACATGTTTAATACAAAGACAAATGGCCAACAGACAAACAAACAGTCAGTTAAACAGGCCAACAGGCAACAACAACAGACAACAACAACAACAGGATTACAATCATTGTGTTTATATTCCAAAAAAATTCATTCATTCATTTGAGTCATTGAGTCATTGAGTCATGCATTCATTCATTCATTCACTCACTCACTCACATTGACTGTTTTTCAATTTGTTCATGTGCTCCAGTATTTCAGACGTTAAGAAATCATTTTCTTCTTTATTGAAGTTTGTCTGCCAGATTGGCTATCAAAAAATAGTCAATGCGGTCAATAGATAGAGAGAAAAAGGTTTTTATAAGTATGGGCCAGTAATATGGGACCCTACAAGTAGGGTGTTATTGTTTTTGAGCGAGCTAGCTCTAGAACATCCACATAATACTGTGACCGTACGATCTATTGTGGTCTCCTCAAAGTTTAAATAGTGTCCTTACAGTAGGTCCTTTAATCCTAATGCTCAGACGAACTTCAGGATGCTGACCGGTATCACCTGGGGCACTACCCTGATACGCCCTCAAGTCTTTTCTTCTGGAATGTATCATTTCCTCACAGGCCTCAAATATATTTTTAAACGAGACTTTCTCATCACTTCTGAATCTATATATTGGACTCGAACAAGTATACCTTGAGTCCACATTGTCCTGTCAAAAGACCGGCTACTATCCTCAGACTTGTTCCAGACTGATGCATGAGTCAACATACTCTTGTAATTTCCTAACAAAAGTTTTGACTGCCACAAACCCATTTGATTAAACAAGAGCCCGAGCCTTTCAATATCTTGCCTGTCGTTGATTAGATTTTTTCAAACAATTGTCTTTACTTCACACAAAGATTCTGGCTCCATCAGCAACGTGGATTGTGATTCCCCCTTAATACATATTCCCCCTCATGCATACTGCCACGAACGTGGGTACCAACAGAGGGTAATACTATATTCAGATATGCACTATTATTGAGTCAATATTCGGTTTATTGAGTAAAATATTTTAAGTGTTCAGACATAATAATATACACAGTTCAGCTGATTATTCAATATGCATTTGACAGCTGGTAAACAAACAAAACAGCTGGTTGTTTCTATAACTGTTTTTTTTTGTTTGTCGTTGTTGACATTTGAACATCCTTATGACAGTGCTGCATTTTAAGTTTTACTTAATATTATAACAATTTGCCTATTTATTGCGCAATAATTAAATGGAACCTTATATGAACTATTAAGCTGAATAATGGCGTTTATTGCGATTTACGCAATAAAGGTGCATATCTGAACACCATATAACAGCATTTTCTCTGTGTAGCTACTTTACCTTCCCCAGATGGTCCCAGCTTACCTACAACTACTACAACCGCTAATATTGCTATGTACGGCCCTTCGTAACTTTAATTCCAAGTTGAAGCTCACCTTTTGATGGCATAGAGTTCCGTTTGAGATTTACCCGTGAGTTCCCTATGGTCTTGGAAGATATCCTTCTTAGATCCAAAACTCCCGCTCCTGTCCCATGGTTTGCTCTTGGACTCTCTTTCAAAAGAGCATGCAGCTTCTAGACTGCTTCATTCACTTTTGTTTTTAATGTTCAAATCATAGAGTTCACTGGTTCTGTCCAGGGGACAGTTAAAGAGGGAGCTGCTACCCCTCGATTTATAACCTAATGGTAATCGCTTATTAAATTATATGTTAGGCCGAGGAGTTAAGTTAAAGAGGTGAAGAGCTGCTTCAGAAGAATTATTATTTCATTATCCCTGTTATACCAAGACACACTAGTCTCTGTATCTTGTCCCACTCTTTTTGAGCTTGTTTCAGATTTTTTTCTGTCTACCCAGACAATGATTTGATAATTGCTGTGTTATGTTAGGTTAGGCTAGCGGGTAGCTTGCCGTCCACAGGTATGTTCACTCGGTGGCCCATATTGCGCGATCTCGGTAGCACTTTCACCATCATAGCCAGATCATTAAAATTTCTGTCACCCAAAAACCTATAACGTCTGTTGTGAAGTGCAGGACATTCCAATAAAAGGTGTTATACCGATTTCGTTTTTTATTCCAATGTGACACCCTTGAATTTTCCAGCAAGTCTTCTGAATGTCATTATGGTATGTCTGGCCTTTTCTGAAATGCCCTCTGCATGGGCTTTCCATATTAATCTACTATCTAAGATGCTTCTGTGAGATTTTTTCATCTAGGAGTCGAATATTCTTTCATTTAGGAAGTTTTTTTCTTCTTTTGAATCGTATTATTGTGGTATTGCCCAGGTTTATCCTCACGGCCACTGACAAGCACAATCGATTTACAACCCATTAATAATGTCACAAAGAGCCTCTTCAAATGTTGAGCCATCAAGACTTTGTCATGAAAAGTTTCTCAAAAAAATCTGTCGTTCGAAATCGACTTTAAACTGTACGTTCCGCCACTCATGTATAAAATTAACGCACACACAACAGAAGTGGTGTGACAAGCTAGGTTGTAATCCTGATTGAAAGATTGTAATCACCAATTGTGTATGTATATATGCATCAAGCCTTTCTCATATACATGCTCTCGACAGATAGTTTTGCTAGAAGTTCATCCACATTCCAGCTCCACATTAGTGGTGAAAGGACCTCCTCCCCTCACGGGTTATGTAAACCCCTCAATGCGTTTGAGACCTCATATCGCATCTGTAGGACCTCTGCCATCCATGTGGATATCGTCAACTCCATCCTTATATACATTCGAGAGATGGCTGATATCCGTACATACATACGAGGGATGGCTTGCTTTCATTTGATAACTTCTCAAGCATTTTAAAATATTGTTACAAAAATGAAAAATCTAGATACGGGTGTTTTGCTTTTACATCGCTTTACATTAAAATTATAAACAAAAGCTGCAAAAACAAAACAATGCAGTAAACAAAACTGTTTACAAATTATCGTACTGCTTAATATAATAACAAACATCGGCATAAAAAAATGGTAAACAATTCAACAAAAATACACAAAAAACACTACAATAATAAATACGAACAATGATGTTTACGATTATAGAGATTTCGAGAAGGCGAAGACATTAACATTCGCCTTCAAGAACATTTATCAGACTGTTTACTCTGTCATATAAAAGGCAAGGCAAAGCAGGCGACGGAGGCAGTGAAGTTCAGTCAGTCTTGTGTGAAGATGCGGTGTGTTTGAAAAGAGTAATTGTGGTTTGAAGTTCCTGTTACAAAGATCTGTCGAATAATTGTCTAGTAATTGTCTGTTATGTAAACAGAAGAATAACAAACAAAGCAATTGTTGTTGTTTACATAAAGTTGTGGAACACAGAATTGTGCGAATAATAAAGAATTTCAATTCAAATTAAACACAAATTTATTTCCATTTTATTTGCAATCTACGAGCTCATATTTTAAACGTTTTTAAAAGGTAAAAATTTAAAAATATTGTGTCGTTTAATGCTGATCATAATTCGCAAATATTTGGTAATAAAATTAACGATTTAAACTAAAAAAAGACAATCTTTTTCGTTAAATAAACATGTTTAAATATTTAAATACAAATTAATGTGGCAAATAATCTTTAGAAATTCGCTTAAGTTCACCTCAAAATCTTAAACAAACCTTAAACGATACTTCAGAACAAAGTAAACATCACAAGATTTATGACACGGGCATACTTATGAAACGAAAATCAAAAATACTTTCTTTGTAAATCATCACAATGAAAGCTGCCAAAACATACAAGCACACACACACACACCCTCATATGCATATTGGTATTTGATGCCACTTCTTAATATTTGTAAATGATTTCAAAGCAAACACACTTTGAACACACAACAACGAAATATTTCGAACGTGCAACATACCAGCCAGCATTCACCCACATATTCTTATGAAAACAAGGAAATTTTTTTTTGTTTGTTTTTGTTTGCCAACAGAAAGTGGCATTTAAGCCTCTCAATATAATGCCAAAGAAAATAAAACCAACTTCTTAAGGCAATAAGAAAGTGGCAAGAGAAACACATTCATTCTCCTGTACTACAACCAATTCATTCAAGGCATTCATAAGCGCTGGCAAAAAAACAGACGAAAAAAACATCGACAACAACCCACAATATCTTCATGACAGCCATGACTGGTTGCAATATGAATATTTTATTTATTGTATGTATGTATATGCAACAACAACAACAGCAACAACAACAACATCTCATATTTTAAAATGATTTTCAACAACAGACGACAAATTCATTCATTTCTTTTGCCCTGCACTGCCTTGCTTTGCTCTGCACTGCGCTGCTTTGCTCTGTTCTGCTCTAAGGTTCTGCTGTGCTTTTCCCGTTGAATTGTTGATTTTCGCCTTAAATAATGGGGCACTTAAGAAAGTTAATTTGAGAATAAAACGATTTGTTAAGAACTCTTAAATACTTGTGTTCTTTAAGTGTTTTCTTCAGTTTCTGTAAGATGCTGTTGTTGTTTTTGGCAAAAGATGTTCACTTCAAACACGCGACAATATTGTCATGCAACATAACATGCTGGTGTATAATAAAGAGGAGAGTTTAGTGGCGTATGGCAGAGATTTGGAAATAGAAATGCAGAACAAAAAGCGAAGGTGGTGGCTAGAAATGAGATGACGGATTAAAAAATTTGCAGGGCAAAAAAAAAACTAGTAAAGTTAATAGACAAAGTTTGTCTAGAAGCTTGTGATGTTAATCCTTGAAGGGGCGAATAGAAACATATTTAAACAAGTGATTGACAAACGTATCTCTGAGACAGGCTGCCTTACAGTCGACAAAAAGATGGTGTATGTCGACCTGTTTTTCGTGGGGTGAAGATCTGGTCGATGGTGGACTTGCCAGGTCTGAAGCCGCACTGATAAGGTCCAATCAGTGTTTTGACGAGTGGCTTCAGTCGTTCATACAATACGCCTGTAAGAACCTTATATGCGATAGGGAGAAGGCTTATACCCCTGTAGTTGGCGCATATCGTTGGGTCACCATTTTTCAGGACAGGGCAGAGGACACTGAAGTTCTAATTGTTGGGCATACTTTCCTCTAGCCATATATTATACATGCATGCACCCTCACAACTCATTACATCCGGTCTTAAACACTTCAGCGGCGACTCCAACAGGGCCTGCAGCCTTACTGTTTCTAAGACGCATAATCGCGACTTTGGCCTCTTCATGGCTAGGCGGCGAAATCGCCATGCCGTCATCGTCGATCGGGTCCCGAACATCATCTCTAAAGGCGGTATTGTTGTCGTCATCGCTTTGTATCAGAGTAGAGAAGTGTTTCCTCCACAACCTCAGCCCCTCACCTGCGAATCCGCTACCAGGTTTCCATTCTCATCTTTGTAGGAAGATGCTCCGGGCTTAAAAATTTCGGTTAGACGCTTAACTTTTTGATAGAATTTTCGAGCATCATTCCTACATCTAAACATGTCGACTTTCTCGCTCTCACACAATTGGAACTTGGCTGCACTCACTCACACTTTATTTTACTTAAATTTAAAAATAACACCCGCTTAATGAGAGACCCGGTATATTGTATAAACAACTATAAACAACCATTCGACTGCGTTGCTTTTACCACAAGCTAAGTGTTGGACTAGATGATGTGCTAAAATAATTAAATAGTTCGGCCACAAACCCCGTTGAAGGAAAATAAAGTTTTCATCTTAGTGTCCTTATTTCCTTATTAAGAGGCTTCATACATACTCCTTTAGTCAGGATTACAACATAGCTTCTCATACCACCTTTGTTGAGTGCATTAATTTCATACATGAGTGGCGGGACTTACATTTTAAAGTCGACTGCGAACGGTAGATTTTTGAGAAACTTTTCATGGCAATTTCCTATTTACTGTCAGAGTTTTGGCATAAATCTGCTGAGAGGAAGTAGCCGAAAAAATATATTTTTTTCATATTTTTGTTTTGATGCCTGACCTAGGGTTTGAACCGTGGTCTTAACTCTAATAAGCCAATGCACTACATTTTATTTTATTTAAATTTTAAAAGATTACCCGCTTAATGAAGGACCCTGTATATTGCATTAACAACTATACTAGATTGCTAAGTAATAAATGCACAATAAACCGGAAGCTTATTGTTGAGCTAGATGGTGTAGTAAAATACTATAATAGTCAAGCCACAAACCCCTGGTGAAGGAGAACAAAGTTTTCATCTCAGTTTATTTCAGTTCCCGTCAGACTATCCAGCAAACCCCTGTATCCCTGTCAGAAAGGACAGAGGCAACAACAAACATCATAGAATACATGAAACTGACACCTTCGACCACCTCAGTAATCAGAGATGGCAACTCTAGAATTCTAGAACTTGCTGCGTTAGATCATTGACATGTTTAGTCAGGAAAGAATGTTTAAGCAGACTTAAGCAAAGCAAAGAAGAAGTAAGAGATGAGGGTGGTACATTATGGTAACTGAGTTAAGAATGCTCGAGTATTAGAACCTTGTAAGCTTTGCCCGGTGCATTATAACAGGCTCCACAATATCTATTATAATTATGCTGGTGTAAGTCATTACCCCATTCTATTTAGGATACGTTCAAAAGTTATGTGCGACTTAAGAATGTAAAAACAATGTATGAACATTATATTCCTGCAAAGAACGACAAACTTCGTATCATGACTCGGACGGATTTCGGTTTGAGTTGCACTAACCGCAATGCCTCGTTTTATGATTCTTCAAAGTTATAACATTCGTCATGCTTTGTTACAAGAAAGTCGCCGTAGTCTAGTATGTAGTGTGTTAGCTTATTAGACGTAAGGCGACGGTTCAAACCCATCAGACATCAGACATCTCGAACAAAACGAAATACGAACAAATATTTCTTCGGCAACAAACTTCTTCTGACA
Source organism: Sarcophaga subvicina (assembly GCA_936449025.2). Classification (NCBI taxonomy): domain Eukaryota; kingdom Metazoa; phylum Arthropoda; class Insecta; order Diptera; family Sarcophagidae; genus Sarcophaga; species Sarcophaga subvicina. The sequence continues at coordinate 105,785,773 of OW388083.2, read as the reverse complement.
AAAACTCTGAGAACAAAATAAAATTAGCATGAAAAATTTCTAAAATCTATTATGCGGAGTCATCATGGAAATGTTGGTCCCGTCGTTTATGAATAAAATTAAAACACACAACAAGGTTGATGTCAGAAACTAGGTTGTGTAAGAAACTAGGCTGTAGTCCCGACTGAAAGGAAATTGCCATGAAAAGTTTCTCAAAGATCTGTAGTCATTAAGCTGTATGTCATACCACTCATGTATAAAATTGACACACACAACATAAGTGGTGTGAGCAGTTGGGTTGTAGTAATGGCTAAAGGATTGTAGTGACTAATTATGTATGTACGTATGTTTTTGTTAAAAAAGCTGCATGCGAGCTGTGACAACAAATGCTCTCCACAGCTTTTTGAGAGAAAGTATTCATTAAGCGACTATTTATTTCAGGCCCTACTCCACTTATATCATACTCTTATGATATACCAATAAATAGTGTAGGCTTTACATCAACTTTTGGTGTATGAAATGGCCTTTTTATTGGATTCAGTTACGGGTCTTTTCCTCATACTAATAGAGACCAAAGATCAGCAATGAATCGTTTTTTCGCTACTCATAAGCACTAATGAAATTTTGAATATAAATGAGTCAACAATATTGAAATTTAACTATGTACTCTGATTCATTCGTACTCACTACAACGTTGATTTAAAAGTACAGGTTGCAATGAGTATGCGTACAACGTTGACATCAAACTCATACCATTCGAAAAATGTTTGATTCATAAGTACAAACTCATTCAGATTCATAACTTTAGAAAAAATACTCTTATAATACATAGAAATGCTTCGAGTAACTCAAATCATTCATGAAAATTTACAGTCTTAGTTTTGTTGCATTGGGAAAAAATAGGAAAAACGACTCATAAGCAAAAAAGACGGAGCAAACATATAACCTTCTAGTAAGTATTTTAGTGTTCGCACGCGAATCATACTTATTTTGTGTTTCGTGTATATGTTGAGTTATGGAGAGTCGAAACCAAACGAACATCATACGTGTTGTTAAGCATGAATATGATGGAGTACTTCAAACTTTAAATATGAGTAGAGCTTCCATGATATTAAAATAAGTATGAATGCATATAAGTATCAGAAATTATGAGTATGATTCGAGTCTACGCATCTTTTTTAATACTCATTGCTGATCTCTGATAGAGACCCTTGAAGGATTATGAACAACTTTCGGTTGTTCAGAAACCCGTGTACAATTAACTTCTTGCCTTCATGATAACAATTTTACTCGCATCAACAGGTTTTTCTATAGTAGTTGTGCTGCATTCTCGCCTCTCAATGGATTAAAAATCAACAAATCTAAGCCTTATAAACACAATATTTGTTTGCTTGGGTTATTCACTTAGAGTGTTGGTGTTAGGATGATTGGTATGACTTTGACTTTGGCACAAATTATGCAAATTTAACATGTCACAATATCACACAAAGCAACAACAACAGACAAAACATTGAGACAGACGATTGCTCTACTCTCTGGGCCATTTCAGATGCAGCAACAGAAGAAACAACAGAGACAACAACTTCGGTTGCAACTCAACAGACGTTGTGACTATTATTTGCCTTTTGTGTGTAATACTTGTACACGAGAGGAGATTTGTTGCAGCCAGCAACAAACGACAACAAAAGATGAAGAAAACAAAAAAAAAAAACTGAAATTGTGGGTGTTTATGGAGAACGTTTTGTATGACAATGAGTGTGATGACTATGACTGCAGTCGATGGGGCACAACACAACACAACACATTGCAGTGCTATAAACAATTGTGGATCCGTCTCATAAAATAGAGTCATCGTCTATTTATGCAGCACACATCAACACCACCAGCCAGCAAGCTCTTGTGACAAACTAAGTGACTGAGTGACTGACTGTTTGTGTCAGTGACTGACTGTCGTCTGTTTGGCTGTGGGTCTAAGTGACAAGCTTTTCATTTGAATATTTTCAAAAGAAAAAAAGCAACGTGTGTCTGAGGCAATGTGCAGCATGGATTTTCATACGCAAAAGCTGCTTAAACGTACGTGTATCTTTTAAGCATTCATACATACGTATGTATGTATATACAATGGAGGGGGTTAAAAAGGTATTTATCTATGAAATTAAGTTAAATGTGCAATTTGTCAACGCTTTCAAAAAAACGTATATAAAAAAAGTATAAAAAAACGAGACGAAACCAAGCAGCAGTAAGTTTACGTTAATTCGTTGCGTTGCAATTTTCATTTACAGTTTTTTTTTCTTGTTGTTTTTATTGTTCTTCTCCCGTAGTGCTGTTTATTAAAAGATTTATGCTGATGCTGGTACTATTAAACTGACGTTTATGTGGCACGTTTTGTCACATACAAAATATCTACCACCACCTCCACCAAGCACACCTTCTTTTACCATTTAGTAGGTGTTGTTTCTGGCTTATTTACAACGTCTGTTTGTGTTTTCTTTTGCCAACCAAACCAACCAAAAAAAAACTTTAATACTTTGCAGCATAAATAATTTGTAAATGAGTGTTTAAATTCTCATTTTAAGTGAAGACAAGAAAAGAAAAAACAAAAAAAAAACGGAAAAATAAAACAGCAACCAAGTCATTTGAAAAAAATTTGTTTTTTTTTCTTTTTTTTGGTTTTTCATGTTCAAGTTTCTTGGCCTTCGCCGCCAGCATGAAATTAAGAAAATTTGTTCACGCTTAAGGTATGTCTATGAGTGTCTGTATGCAATTTCTGTCGAATTTTATTCGATTACATTTGAGTATCTGAGTATTTACACGCCACAAAACTATTTGACACGCGCTAGATTTATTGCCGCAATAAAAGATTTCAATACAAAACAATTCAATTTAATAGATTTGTACGTTTTTCAATTTTATTTCTTGTTAAAATAGTTTCAATCTAATACAGGATGTGGTCAATTGAATTGATTTGTAATCGATTTTAAACGATTTTTATTGCAACAAAAAAAATATCAAAAGAATTCAGATTACAATTAGCAATGAATGAACAAAAATTAAACAATTTTTAAAAAATTTATAAAATATGGCACATTTTACATACATACACTCAGCCACAAAAGTATACATACGGTTAAAAAATTTCAGAAATTTTTAACCAATCCGTTTTCGTTGAAAATATTTATAATTGTCTGACATCTTTCTTCGATTTTAAGACGGTCTTTTGCATTGGTTCAGAAATTTGTGAAATTTGTTCATCGAATGTATACTTTTGTAGGCCTGTGCAGGGCCACAATTCAGTTCAATTTCAAACATTTTTTAACCAATGCAAAAGACAGTGTTAACATCAAGGAAACTTTAAAGATTTTCAACAAAAACGGATTGGTTAAAAAATTTCTGAAATTTGTTAACCCTATGTATACTTTAGTAACTGTGTGTACATACATGCATACATACAGCTATGGACATTAAATTGGCACAAAATCTTGTCATGAAAACAATCATATTTTTATAGTATTTTAAGTCTATTTACAAAAAAAATTTAAACATAAAACATAAAATGAATATTCTTCTGTAATAAAAAAACAAAAAATTTTAAGAAATTGCCAATCGTCTGCTCATTAAGACCTGCAACATATCAAATGCTAGATTTTAGTTGGACAGTAAAATAGCACAAATTAAATTTTCTGGAATAAAAATAATATATTCTAATAAATTGTAAAAATACTATTTTTTCGTTTACTTGATCAATATTTGGTAGAGTAGCCTTTATTTTCAAACACCGCGTGGCATGTTCGGGACATGCTTTTAATCAAATTCTGGCAACGTTCTTTGGGAATCGAGTACCAAGCGTTCCGTATTCCAAACCACAAACCGTCTAAGTTTTTGTACTTCTGTTGAGCAATTACACATTTCACATCGTTCCAGAGGTTTTCAATCGGGTTTAAGTCAGGACTTTGCGCCGGCCAGTCTAAAACGCGAATCTACTCTTTATAAAACCAATCCTTTACCAGCTTAGCCGTGTGTTTGGGGTCATTATCTTGCATAAATATAAAAGAAACTGGCATATTCTCAAAACCATATGGTTCCATTTGGTTCTTCATAATGTCCAAATACTGATAACGGTCCATTTTTCCATTAATTTTGACAATTGGACCCACACCGTCCCATGAACATTTTCATGATGCTTCCTCCACCATACTTTATGGTCTTTTGAGTGTAACGTGGATTAAATGCCTGACATTTTGGCCGATGAACAAAGACTCTACCATCCGGTCCCAAACGATTTATCTTTGTTTCATCACTCCAAAGTATGTTTTTCCAAAATGGGAGGTCTTCATCCTTGTAGGTGCAAGCAAAAGCTAAACGCTAGACTATATTTTTTTTTGATAGAAGTGGCTTCTTTCGGCTAGAGCGTCCAAACAGCTTTGCGTCATTAAGACGTCTGTGGGTGAGCCTGCACGATAAATTTAACCCAAATTGGGAGTTAATTTCGTTTGGAATATCGCGTGACGACATGAAAGGATCTTTCTTTGACTTTCTGACAATAGCACGGTCCACGACTTCGGTTGTTTTCTTGACACGTGGCTTCTGTTTTTTGTTGTCTGCGATATTATTTTTATTTGTCTTGAAGTAAATGATTACGTTGTAAATCATTTTCCGCGAGCGATTCAAAATTTGGGCAATTTCAGCCATCTTTTTTCCATCCTTCCACAACTTTACGATAATGCGCTTCTCCTCTTGTGAGCAATCTTTTACACGTCCCATTTTTCACAAAAATTAATTTAAATGCCACAAAATTAAAAGGATTTACCGTAAGAAAAAAAATGTGGAACAAAACTTTTACCTAAAACACTTTTGCTTGTACCTAAAACACTTTGTGGTAATTTAATGTCCAGCTCGAATTTCGCGACTGATACAAAATCAGCAATTAAAACAAAAAATGTGAATGATAACGTTAAAATTTTTTGTTAAACAACAGCTAGACGTCTTGCAATAGTGCAGACCAAAAGAATTGATATAATTAGGATAAAAATATGAAAAAAAAACATAATCAAACTGTAAATGGATTTTGTGCTAATTTAATGTCCATAGCTGTATATACATACATACACTTAATTGCTCATTACAACACTACAGTTAGGATTACGATCTAGCTTGTCATGCCACTTAGTCGCCATAGTCTAGTAGCTACATGAGGCCTCAGTTCGAACCCCAGGTCAGATCTCTCCAACAAAACAAAATATTGTTAGGTTTATCACTTTTAAAAACGTGCAAAATATGAGCTCATAGATTGCAAATAAAATGAAAATAAAGTTGTATTTAATTTTAATTAAAACTCTTTATTATTCGCACAATTCTGTGTGCCACTGTTCACAACTTGATGTAAACAACAACAATTACTCTTCTTTGTTATTCACCTGTTTACACCCTTTCCGTAAACAATAACAATTACTAGGCAATTATTCGACAGATCTTTTGTAACGGAGATCTTCAAACCACGATTGCTCTCTTCACACGCAACGCCTCTTCACACAACACTGGCTGAACTTTTACTCTCCCGTTGCCTGCTTTGCCTTGCCTTTTATAGGCCAACGTAAACAGTCTGATGAATGTTCTTGGAGCCGAATGTTCGTGGCTTCGCCTTCTAGAGATGTCCATAAATGTAAACATCGTTGTTTACATTGCTTGTTGTTGCATTTTTGTTTATCTGTTTATCTTGTTTATCCCCTTTTTCTTATATTGGTGTTGTTGGTATATATTTTTTTACTTGTTTATCATGTAAACAAGTTCAAAAACTCTGAGAATAAAATAAAATTGCCACGAGTCTCGGAGTCGACTTTAAACTGTAGATCCCGCCACTCATGTATAAAATTAATGCATACAGCATAAGTGGTTTGAGAAAGTAGGTCTCAATCCAGACTAAAAGATTCGTAATGACCAATTATGTATGTATGTTGTCACGCCGCTTATTTTGTGTGTGTTAATTTTGTGTGAGGAACCTACAGTGTAAACTTGACTCCAAACGATAGATTTTTTTTGAGAAACATTTCATGAAAATTTTTATTTTACGCTCAGAGATTTTGCCGGATGGCTACTGAGAAAAGTTGGCGAAATAATTTTTTTTTCATATTTCGTTCATTTGTTCAAGATGTTTGCTCTGGGGCTTGAATCACGACCTCATGCGTAATAAATCAACACACTACCCACCAGACTACGATGGCTTCAGAGAAGAAAAGTATCATCGCACATATATTGTATGAACAGCTATAGTCCACTAAAAACTAAAACAAGCCACAATGAGCCCTACGACTTAGTTCCTTAAACCTGATGGCTAAGTGTTAGGCGAGATGGCATGGTGGTTAGGTTAGGTTAGCGTGGTAGCTTTAATTTACCATAAAGCTCACTTGAGCACGCATAGCGGCCCGTTGTGATGCCACAGGTGAACGCATGGATGGCATGGTGAAGTGGTTAATGTTTCCGACAACAAACCTCGGAGAAGGGGAATAAAATGTTCACTTTTTCTACTTTAAAATTGAAAGCCTTTCCTCCTCCTCCAAATATCTAGCACGCGTCTAAAACCCCTAAGACATCAGCAACAAACATCTTTGGAAGACCAGAGAGGTTGTAGAACAGCTCCTAGCTATTAAACAACGGAAAAATTAAATATGATTTCACATGGCTATGACAGGTGGCAACTCTACCATTCTAGAACTTCCTATTGCATGCTTATTTGGTAAAATGTGATCAAAAAAATGTAATCACATAATAAAGAATAAAATTAGACAGTAGAAGAAGAGCATGTTGATTATCAGAACCTCATACGCCTTGCCATACACATATAAACAAACGACTTATCATCATATAACTCAGTACTCTGTTGTGTTTAAGTACCTTTAAGCATAAATAGCGAATGATTTAAGTCATACAGAAGAAATGTAAGAAACAAAATATGAATGTGGACTTGGACTTGATAAATCCAAGAAGGATTAAATTTTAACGTAACTTCCAAAGCTATAAAGCTATAAGCCGAGCTTGAAAGCTCCATAGCATCCGTAATTAGCTAACTCGATGATCCTACAAAGTACATATTGTTACGTTTTTATCTTTTTAAAAACGTTTAAATATGAGTTCGTTAATTGCAAACAAAGTAAAAACAAATGTGTTTAATTTAATTTCAGTTATACTCTTTATTCTTTACACTACTTTTGTGTGCCACCGTATACAACTTAACAATACAACAATAATAATCTGTTTATTCACTTTACTAGTTCACACAAGTATTCACTGAATCTTTACAACCACAACTTATTTTATTCACACGCAACTTCACACAAGGCTGACTGAATTCTTACTGACTGCTGCCTGCTTTGTCCAGCCCTTTTATAGTCCGACACAACCAGTCTAACGAACATTCTTGAAGTGGAAGGTTCGTGAAATCGCTTTCTCGAGAGCTCTATTGCTAATACATTGTTGCTTGTGTACTTCGCTTATGTTGTCTATCCCTTGTATGTGACATACATGTTGTTGTTGGTACCAGGCGCAACCAGGTTCGTTGTACATATGTGTGTGTGCAGCTTTAGATAATCAACACGTTCATTGTATTCTTAGTGTTAGTGTGTATTTGTATCGTGTGTCTTTTGTTGGTAAACGATATTAGGTCGTTTTGATTTGCGTAACAATATGTTTCACTTAGAATCATGACGTTAATTCCGATTTGAGTTATAATTATCCACGTTTTAATAATAACGAGGAATCATCGTGTTAACTCTTCAATTTATTGATCTAGAGAATTTCGTGAGCTTGGAAATAAAGCTTCCATTATTATTTGGAACTTAAGCGCCATACTAAGCGTCTTCGGGTGCCAATGGGAATAACTTCCAATAACAAAATAGTCCCTCAAAAGAAAATTTAATTTTTCAATTTTGACCTTACGGACAAAAATTGCACTGTACTAATGGCTATTCTTATCCGTTCATCTATGTGGATAAAAGGTTTTGAGATCAACCATTGGCAATATTCCGCAGACAGAAACATCGTGAAATTTATAGCCACTTATGCGTTCAAGCTGAATCAGGATAAAGCACGGTCTGTGCTTTCTACAGACGGAGATCATTTTTGATTGCATTTGCAGCTAGTAGACCATAACGATTTATTCACTTTCTTCGTATTTCTAAGAGCTACTGAACTGGTAAGGCATGCAGAAGGAGGTTCGTTACTAATATGTTCTCATCTAGGTTGATAGAACTTGCATCACAGTTTATTCCGTTACTAAACGTACCCCATAAACTGGCCACCACCTTTAGAAACAAATTACATACAAACTGAGTACCAATTTCAATAAAACCTATAAATTAAGTTACACCGGAAGAAATTTAAACAAAAAATTATTAATTAAATACTGTGTTCTCTTATAATTTTTTATAAGAAATAGAGTAGACTTCTTTGAAATATTGCAAATTCCATTGAAATTGAAATACGCCTTTTTAATAAATTCTTTTTCTCAGTGTAATACGCTTCAAGATAATAAAATAAAGTTTTTCAATACCAAAAAAATAATTTCTATTATTTTTATAAGGTTTTGCACTTGTACTTCGACTTTATTTAACAATGATGAGGCATTTTTCAGTTGAAAAAAACTAAAAGGATTTGATTTAATAGGAATTTATTTGTGTCTCTTTTCTTTCTTCATCAAGTTATTGTTTATTTTCAATGCCGCCAAACAATAGGAATGAGAAACAAACAATGTTTGCTAATGGATTCTTAATTTAGAAGAAATCTTCTTTTTTTTAAATATATGCCCTGCTCACATCGAATGGGTGTTCTTTTGACGGAGAAGGATAGAAAGAAAATGAATTATAAGAGTTAGAGTGGAACAAGTCCAATTCTATGATAATCTGTAATACTGTATTACATTTCTCTAGATGTAAAGGGTCCGCCAAATAACTTTTTCTTATTGAAAATGCTTTAAAAAAACTACTGAATATTTTCTAAAATTTATTTTTTTATTTCAAAGTACAATCCTTCCGGTTAATAATGGAAAATAATTTCATTCAAATGGCTGCCTCGGCTGGCCATGCAGTATCCTACACCAGAAGATGCCGATTTTTGGCAAAAAAAAAGCATCTTTTCAGATGAAGCTCATATTGATCTTGGTATGTAAACAAGCAAAATTGTCGCATTTGGGGCGCAGAAAACCCGCACGCATACATTGAAAAGCCGACGCACCCAAAACGAGTCACTGTTTGGTGCGGATTTTGGTCCAGAGGCATAATTGGGCCATTTTTCTTCGAAAATGAGCAAGGAGTGGCCGTTACAGTCAATGGCGATCGTTATCGTCCCATGTTGAACGCATTTTTGTTCACAAAAATTTAAGAGGAGGATATTGGCAACATTTGGTTTCAACAGGACGGCGCTGCGTGCCACACAGCCGAAGCTACACTCGATGTTTTGCGCCCTGTTTTTGAAGATCGCATTATCAGCCGCAGAGTTGATGTCGTTTGCCCACCTCGGAGCTGCGATTTGACACCGTTGGACTCTTATTTGTGGGGTGCCCTCAAAGATAAGTGTTACGCCGACAAGCCAGAGACAATTGACGCTTTAAAGGACAATATTCGTGAAGCCATTGGTGAAATACAGCTGCACACAATCGATAATGTGCTTAAAAATTGGACCGATCGTGTAGGCTACTGTATGGCCAGCCGAGGCAGCCATTTGAATGAAATTATTTTCCATTATTAACCGGAAGGATTGTACTTTCAAATAAAAACAGAAATTTGAGAAAATATTCAGTCGTTTTATTTAAAGCATTTTCAAAAAAACAAAGTTATTTGGCGGACCCTTTATATAAAATATGTTATTCTGAAATCTACGAAATGCGCTGCAGTAATCCAGTGCGATGGCTTTATGAAACAATAAAAACATTTTTTTAAGCTCCTCAAAAGATTACAAACAGCGTTTATAACTTCAAGGGCATTGGAAACAATACTCTTTATTCAAGCGATTTAGATGTAGGTCTCCAGGCTATAGGAAAATGAATCAATCGAAATATAATATAATTGGTATACTGGACAAATACTCGCTTTACGCCATAGGATGCATACCGCATCATTGCCCTTGTTGGTCAAACGGATCCATTTCGCAAGTGCTCGTAGGAACTTGTTGCTATACGGATGGCTTTAAACATGGACATAGAATGGAAGTGAGCTGCTATATAGGAGAACTAGTTACCAAAATATATCTCCGGCTATCGCATCATAATAAAGTCTTTCATGTGGGCTTACGTACGATTCGGAAATGTATGATCTGGGTCCGTGACTATTTGGTAAACTTATCGTGTAGAGATTTGAAGATCTTTATTGGTACTCAGATGGCAATCAGGGATATTAAAATCCGGATATAAGATATCAAGGACTGTTCTGGAATGTTTAAAAAAACGATTTACAATAACTCCAGATATGGAACGACACGCATAGTAGCTATTAAAGTGTAATCGGAAATGAGGAAAAACTATTCAAATATTGTTTAAGCATGGCAATGATGGAAAGCTTACAGAGAAACTCAGGCTCGATCACAATGTCAGCGAAACCATAAGTATTTTAAGGCTAATAAAGGGCAACTAGAAAACACAAATGGACATATTTACGACCCAATCTTCCTTATATTAACACCTGCACAATACTGGCGTTGTGGAAAATGATCAATGCAGGGTACTATTGCGTTACTGCCTATCTTGCGTAAGCTCAAGATTCCAATCACACATAAATTGCCTCAGAGGAGTGAATTTGAAGAAGAAGCTTGTATAAGCTACAGATTTCCTATAGAAACCTTACTTGATAACTTCGATATACACACAGTTACTAAATTATACGTACGGTTAAAAAATTGCCGAAATTTTTTAACTAATCCGTTTTCGTTGAAAATTTTTATAGTTTCCTTGATGTTAAGACGGTCTTTTGAAATTGAACTGAATTGTGGCCCTGCACATCCCCACAAAGGTATGCATCCGATTTACAAATTTCACAAATTTCTGAACCAAAGCAAAAGACCGTCTTAAAATCGAAGAAAGATGTCAGACAATTATAAATATTTTCAAAAAAAAACGGATTAGTTAAAAAAATTTTTATCCGTATGTATACTTTTGTGGCTATGTGTACGCCGACAGCTATATGGCCTTGAACTCAATGGTTGGTCTCCAGCCCTTCGTACCTACCAGAGATCAGCAATGAATCGTTTTTTCACTACTCATAAGTACTCATGAAATTTTGAATATAAGTGAGTCAACAATATAGAAATTTAACTATGTATTCTGATTCATTCGTACTCACTACAACGTTGATTTATATGTACAGGTTGCAATGAGTATGCGTACAACGTTGACATCAAACTCATACCATTCGAAATGGGTTTGATTCATAAGTCTACTCAGTCAGATTCATAACTTTAGAAAAATACTTCAAATACTTATAAAAAATTTACAGTCTTAGATGTTGTTCGGCATTTCCAACAAAAGAAATAAGACACATAAGCAAACAAGACAGAGCAGCAAGCAGAGCAACACGCAACCTTTCAGTGAGTATTCTAGTGTTCGTACGCGATTCATAGGTATTATGTGCTTCGTGTCTACATATGATGAGTTATGTAGAGTCGAAATCAACAACTGCATCATATGTGTTGTTAAGTATGAGTATGATGAGTATTTCAAACTTTAAATATGAGTAGAGGTTCCATGAGGTTAGGTTAGGTTAGAGGACGTGTACTTGTCAATTAAGATAAGTACAGCACCCAATGTACAGCATCCTTAAAGAGGGAAGGATAATAGAGGGAATAGGATATAAAGGGGAGAGCGCGACTACATTGACGAAGCCCTAGCACCTCTCAACCAGCCTATGCCACTGGAGAGCTTTGATGTCGGCTCTCGACACAGAATTCAAGCTCTCAAAGAAGCCCCTGAAAAGGGTGCTCAGCCTCAACCTACACAGAGCTGGGCAGTTACAGAGCAGGTGTTCGATAGTCTCTAACTCCTCCTCATCGCAACATGCCCTGAATGCGTATAAGTATCAGAAATTATGAGTATGATTCGATTCTACTCACCTTTTGAATACTCATTGCTGATCTCTGGTGTGGAGTTAAGTTAAAAGGGGACCTGAAAATACTTATTTTAAGACGTGATAGTAATCATATCAAAACTCGGTACACTAGTCGATTAGACAAATCAATTCAAACATGTTACAACTGCTTGAAGAAGAATTTAATTGCTGTCATAAGTTCAAACATACGTGGTGCAATTAAGTTTTATTGTGTTAAATGATCAGGAGTAGCTGAGTTGAATATTGTATTTTTATGTTCTTTTAATTGTTGCAAAATCAATATGCCCCTGGACTAAATTTAATAGCAGTTATAATAACAGTTATTATTGATTATTACTTCAATAATAATTTGTTCCTTTATTGAATGGCTTTCTGAATATACAATACGAAAACCTATTAAAATAATCCATTAATTTCAGATGACCACACGTACTCTTAAAAGCACAAATCAAACAAAATTTATGCCACAAGACATCTTAATCAAAAAGCAAAAATGGTTGAGAAATTACAGCCCAAATGCGAGAGGAAAAAATGAATGAAAGAAAGAAAGAACAACTTAATAAAGACCAGAAGCTTTTTTTTATGGATTCTATTATTTTATTTCGAATTATTTGTTCCGGGGACCATTAGAAACAGCTTAAGAAGAAGAAGAAAATCAATTAATCTCTAATATTCGTTGCTTAATGCCACCTCATTCATATTGTTGCATGTTGTGTTGCACAAAAGAGAAAAAAAATTATTCTTCTTATAAATGCTTTAAAGGCCGGCATATAAAATTATGACTCCAAGCTCTTTTTATACACAGAGCGTTCTACACTTTCTGAAATAATCAAAGAAATACACAGGAAAAGTAAGAAAAAAACGAAGAGATTTTCTTTGTTAGTTTAGCCGTTTAATACGTTGCTAAAGTAATAGAAAATTTCCAACCATTTGCTTGCATTTATGCAGCGCAAAAACAAAAAAAAAACTCCTGAAATGAATGGCAATTTTTAAAGTCACACATACACACCCAAGCATACACATGGCAAAATTGCTAATGCCACCACACACACACATATACACACATACTAACTCATTTAGTGGCTCCTTTTTGTGACCGCAGATTTTTTTTAAACACTTAAACAAAATGCCTCATCGTTCACGAAACGTTTTAAGAAAAAGACCCACCGCCGCCCTCAAGCATAATTTTCGTACAAAAAAAAACGAAGAAGAAGATAAAGAAAAATTTTAAAAGTCATTTTCGTAAATGGCTAAAAAATTATTGTGTTATTAAATCACACTCTGAGGCAATTGAATACGATAGGTAGGTAGGTTGGAGTGATAGCTTTTGGTATCAAATGCTCACTTAAGCAAGGATAGCGGCCCCTTATGATGCCACAGGTAAACGCAGTCCCTGTACTAATTGAGTTCCCCGAAACTAGGGAAGAAGTTGGTCAGCGCAAAGGCCTTACATTTAAAGCACCACTACCCCACCCTGGAAAAACAAAACTATATGCTTGACATCAATGAATGATAGCTCCGCCAAGCTGACGAGGATTGGAGAGCCAAATAACCAAGTATCTGCACCTCGCAAGAGATGGGCATTAACAAAGAAAGTGGATAACAGTCTCCTCTCTTCGTCAGCGAATCTGCACCCACGCCAGAAGTCGTTAGATGGGTGCTGCATTCTTTACGCGTGTCCTTCCATTAAACAATGACCTGTAAGCATGGCCACTGTGATCGAGATGACGTTATGACCAAGTCCAAGTAACTGGTTGGTGCGCCTTCTATCCGTCGAAGGCCAAGTGAGGAGTCCTGCTCCTCATTGAAACAGGATAGGTTGGCGTTTCGAATGAAATTCCGCGCGATGGCCAGTTTGACCGAGGTAATTGGCATCCCCAAGTCGATTGAAGAGGATTTCGGAAGTAGTGCACCAGCCCTGGCGACCTCGGTGGCTCTGCAGTTTCTCGTCATATTACTGTGTCCGGGGACCCAAATAAGTGTGACACTGAAGCGCCCAGAAAAAAGGTAGAGACAGCGGCGACATTCCTTGACGATTCTTGCGGTATTCACAACGTTCAACAGAGATTTTATGGCAGCCTAACTATCAGAAAAGATCGAGGTGCGGCTAAAAGGAACATTGAGCAGCGCGGTAGATGGCCATTACCTCTGCCTGAAACAGGCTACAATAAGCCGACAGTCGGGAGGAAATGTTCAGTGGAGTAAAATACACATTGAATACGGTCTTGAGCTGCAAATAATTTTAGGAATTAATTTTTGTGACCAAAGAAAAGTTTTTAAATTCCTACACTCTGAAAAAGAAAAATATCTTTACAGTTATTTTTCTAAGTGTAGAAGAAATATACAGTGAACGTCAAAAGAAACTATACATAGTGTATTTACATTCACCAACTTTTAACGAAATTTTAATTGTACGTCTCCTGTCTTCGTTCTAATCAAGTCCTCCAGCCAAATACAGTGAGCGCCAAAGGAAATTATACGCTATGAATGAAGTTCTAACAATCACCACACTCAACTTTTAGCACTTAAGGAGAGTGCCTGAAAAAATTTGACAATATTTTTAATTTTTTTTTTAATTTTAAAAACTGACAATGAAATAATTTTATAATAAAAATAACGGTAATTAATTAATGTATATTTTTAATGTACAGTTTCTTTTTAAGCTCACTGTAAAAATCAATATTTAGGCCACTCGTTACCATAAGACTTTGATTGTATATCGTAGTAATTGTTTCTCGTGGAGAAAAAATACACGTACTGCCTCAATGAGCACACATCCGTAGCTCCATTTGCTCAACCATGTTTTTACATGTGTTCCGCATACCTTATTTTAGGCCATTACAATCCACAGTTGTAGCTCTACAAATCTCTAATACAACTTATTCGACAGAAACATTTAATTCGTAGCCTTCAAATTTCTCCATTTAAGGAGGATGATAGAAGCAGGTAAGGAAGTGTCAACTCCTCGATGTGTCATGTCACAACGCGCTCTGAAGAGTATCTTGTCCGCCCTGTCGTCCATTATTCTAGCTAAAGTGTCTATGGATTTTATCTGCTTCTTTTACTTAATTGGTCATTACAACCCTTTAGGCAGGATTACAACCTAACTCTCACACCACTCATGCAGTGTGTGTTAATTTCATCCATGAGCGGCAGGACCTACAGTTTAACACCGACTCTGAACGACTGATTTGAGAGACTTTTCATGGCAGTTTTTACTTTCAGAGTTTTTTCCAGAAGACTGCCGAGAGGAAGTTGCAGAAACAAATATTTTTTTTATATTTCATAGCAGGGTGTTGGACCACGGTCTCTTGTCTAATACGCCAAGACACTACCTACTAGACTACGGCTATTTACAATTTAGTGTTCACTACCATACTTAGGGGATTTAAATCTAAAAGAGGCTCATCGCCTTACTCCAACGCACGGCACCCCTCTGTATAAAGCCCGTAAGTCTTTTGCATTTAAAGCTCTTTAATTGTCGCATCCATTGAAGTCTGCGTTCGGACTTAAAAAGGCAGGTGGATGGATTATTGCTCAATGGACTCTTATCAACAGAGACCATTGCATCCCCAAATATGACACAATTGGCTGGATTCTTGCTGATCTGAATTATTATATAAAAAGTCTTACGGACTTCTAGTGTGCCCGTTGATGTTAAGCGCACGATACTAAAATTCCAATCCATTCACGTGTATGCTGGATAGGTATGTTCGACGAACGGGACGATAACGAGAGGCAAGTATTCTTTTCAAACCAAGTGGGTTTGAGGCAATCAAAACTATTGCTGGAAAATTACAATAAGAGGATTTCTGAATCATGCCTTAAACTTTACAGGAACAATTTGAAATCTTTTAACAGGACACTATATACTCGGAGTGCACTGATACAGAATGAGGATGGTTTCGAGCCCAACAGATAAAGGGTCCGCCAAATAACTTTTTTTTTTTTAAAATACTTTAAAAAAAAACTACTGAATATTTTCTCAAATTTCTTTTTTTATTTGAAAGTACAATCCTTCCGGTTAATAATGGAAAATAATTTCATTCAAATGGCTGCCTCGGCTGGCCATGCAGTAGCCTCCACAATCGGTCCAATTTTTAAGCACATTATCGATTGTGTGCAGCTATATTTCAGCAATGGCTTCACGAATATTGTCCTTTAAAGCGTCAATTGTCTCCGGCTTGTCGGCGTAGCACTTATCTTTGACGGCACCCCACAAATAATAGTCCAACGGTGTCATTGCAGCTCCGAGGTGACCAAACGACATCAGCTCTGCGGCTGATAATGCGATCTTCAATAACAGGGCGAAAAACATCGAGTGCAGCTTCGGCTGTGTGGCACGTAGCGCCGTCCTTTTGAAACCAAATGTTGCCAATATCCTCCTCTTAAATTTTTGTTAACAAAAATTCGTTCAACGATCGCCATTGACTGTAACGGCCACTCCTTGCTCATTTTCGAAGAAAAATGCCCCAATTATGCCTCTAGACCAAAATCCTTACCAAACAGTGACTCGTTTTGGGTGCGTCGGCTTTTCAATTTATGCGTGCGGGTTCTCTGTGCCCCAAATGCGACAATTTTGCTTGTTTACATACCCGCCAAGATCAAAATGAGCTTCATCTGGAAAGATGATTTTTTTTGCCAAAATCGGCATCTTCTGGTGTCGGCTACCGCATGGCCAGCCGAGGCGGCCATTTGAATGAAATTATTTTCCATTATTAACCGGAAGGATTGTACTTTCAAATAAAAAAAGAAATTTGAGAAAATATTCAGTAGTTTTTTTTTAAAGCATTTGCAAAAAAAAAGTTATTTGGCGGACCCTTTAGCTTCAACGACGATGAGAATGAATCATCATAATATATTTTTTAATGCATCCCTGAAGGAGACACCTGGATGCATATCAGGTGCTAGAGAGGGAATTGTTATTGCTGACACCGAGAAGCATTTGTTATGGCAAAAGTTTTGGAAAAGCCATAGACATACCCTATAAATTTGAAGGGAAATACAATAGCTCGTATGGTCGCAGTACTAAAGCCCTGGTTAGCTAAACGTTCACGGAATGTAACGGAAAAGCAATGAAACCAATTACTGAAACGTAATGTAATTTTTGTAAGTATTTACATGAAGTCGCCGTATTCCAGTAGGTAGTGTGTTGGCTTATTGGACGAAAGGCCAAAGTTCAAACCCCAGGTCAGACATCAAAACGAAATATGAAAAAAAAATATTTCTTCGGCGACTTCCCCTCAGCAGCTTTCTGGCAAAGCACGCTGAGAGTGCAAAATAAAAAGTTTCCCAAAAATCTGTCATTCGGAATCGACTTCAAATTGAAGGTCCCGCCATTCATGTATAAAAATTAACACACACAACAAATGAGTGGTGTGAGAAGCTAGGCCGTAATCCTGACTGAGGGGTTGTAATGGCTAATTATGTATGTATTTACATTGAAAACGAATGTACGTTCGCGGACGTTTGGCTAATCAGGGCTTTAGGCATTTCTTCAGGGCAATTAGAATAACAATGTGAACTTAACGCTGGCTATGGTTAGATTGTCTAAGCCATATGCAGTGCAGGCTTAAGGCAGAAATTGAGAACTTCTTGAAAAACTATTGTCACGGTAGTAGTTCATTATAGCTACTTATACTGAGGTATTGTTGTTGAAAGCCGTTTTTAAACTTCATGATACTTTACTCTAAAAACCCAGAGTGTATCTCTTCAATGTTTTTTTGTGTGGCTTTATGAATAAAGTACTTTGTGTAAAATTGTTCATTACACAAAATGTATTATATTGTCATCTCCTCTGCCTACCCGCTGCATAAAGTAACAAAAAAGAAGAAGAAAAATTCTGTTATTTTATTACCTTTATCTCCGTGTCATTTATGAGGCCTTTTTTTGTAGCCATCATTGCCAATCACACGCAGTAGACTTAACTCAAGTCTTGAGTCATTGTTTGCGCCGTTGTAGATGTTGATGTCCAGCTCTGCATTGGTATGATGGCCATTTAAAGGTTCAAAATGAGTATAGTATCGGTGTGTGTGCCTTCATCACTCGTCTTCAAAAGTACAAATTGGTATTACACTAATTAAAATGCAATAAAAATGCATTCTTCTTCTCTAGCAAATTGTATTTTGTATGTTTCATGATCATCCTCTTCTTCTTCTCCACTTCTCTTGCAATCCAGCAAATTCCCAAGTGTATTGAAATCGAGTGGTGATCGTAAAGCCAAATATGATTGCCATGAGGTAAAGTGTTGGCAAATAGAATTCAATTCTAAATAAATACAACAACACAAGAAAGGAATTTGAATTAAATTGTTTGGTTTAATTAACTACTAGAGATTATATTTATACATACATACATACATACATACATACATATATATATGTACGTAGAGATATTTAAAGAAAAAAAATATTGTTAATAAATTGCATGGAAAAAAACCAGGCTGTAGTTTCGTGCATCGCGAGTAGATTGAAGCCTGAGAGGTGCACGTTAGAATTGAGATCAATATAATCCACAATTACAATCCACATTCGCTTTAACGCTAAGGCAACATTATATCTCTGCATATCATAAGCGAGAGTTAGGAAACGGTCTTACATCATCTGCATCGGGAAGTGGATCAGTGGATTCTACACGCGCAGCCACACACGTACATAATTAATCATTACAACTCTTCAGTCAGGATTGCGACCTAGTTTCTCCCACCACTCATGTGTTGTGTGTGTTAATTTTATACATGCGAGGCAGAGCCTACACTTTAAAGTCGACTCCGAATGACAAATTTTTTCCTGGCAATTTTCTTTATTCCCAGAATTTTTGCCAGAAATCTGCTGACAGGAAGTCGCCGAAGAAATGTTTTTCAACATGTTTTGTTATGTTCTAAATGCCTGATCTGGGGTTTGAACCCTGGCCTTGCGCCTAATAAGCCTACACACTACCTATTAGACTACGGCGACTTAAAACGCAGCCGCTGGATAGTAATGCGCTGCACAACGTCCATGTCGTTGAGTGTAGCTCATACAACTGATTGTTGGATCGAACGCTGAAATCATTCCCAACTCGCACTGGATCGAATATCTTACGTATGACTTTTCTCTCGAATACCCACAAGGCTGCTACACCAGTACTTAATAGCGTCAGTGCTTCTGCGCCATAAAGCATCACGGTCAAGATGAGCGACTTGTGGAGTATAAGTATCGTCGTATAAGAGAGGTCTCTGCCATTTAATTGCCTATGGAGACCATAAAAACATTTGTTCGTAAGAGTGATGCTACGCTTGATTTCCGGCTTAATCTCCATTTTTGCTGGTACCAACGGAGCCAAGATAAACAAATTCGTTGACAAAATCGAAAGTATAAATAACGACCGATATCTAGGATCCAATACGCCGCATGGTCCTACTAGTCGATTTAACTCTCATTTACTGTCAGACCCTTGTCAAACTCCCGTTCAATAGTGCTCAAAGCAGCAGTAATATCTCCCAATGATGTCAATGTCGTCAGCGTCAGTTGTCCTATGTTCTTTTGCCCTCTTTTATTGCCAGACCTCTCTTGTTATGATTGACATCCGTTCAGTAGCACTAAAAGCAGTAGTTACATGCCTCTTGGTACGCCTTATGGTGTCAATGTCGTCAGAGTACTTTGTGGAAAATACTACCATTTTGTGGAAAATGCTACCATGGCGATGCCTACCCACCTTTCGCAGAACTCATTTCCATGACAAAGTAGCAGATGTCGCATGATAAGGGATCGCCTTGTCTGTAACTTTGCGTAGTATGAATAGTTTCAGAGAGGTCCATCCTTACCTTTACAGATCAACAGGAGTTGCTCAACGTCATTCTGCACAGCCTTATCAGCTACTTAGGGATACTGAGTTCAGAGATTGCGGAAAACACATGATTTCTTATAGGGATACCGAAGGCTGTCTTACATGCATAAATATTTGGTCATAATACAGTGAGCGTCAAAAGAAACTGTACACTATGGATTTTTTTTCACGCCGAGGAGGGGTAAATGTACCTAACCGCACCATAGAGGAAGTCGTCACATCCTCCGTGTGTGGGGCTCTCACCCACTAAATTCCCCCTCGTCTTCTGTGGAATTGTTCGTGCCCACTCCGGAACTACGGTGGTATTACCTCGCAGTGGAGTACTTTTGGCCCTTTGGCCTCTTCATGTTTATATTCGCGTACAGATTGCATAATTTCTTTCGTCTAAATCATCATTTCGGTTTCGCTTGGCACGTGCGACAGTATCACCTATGCCGACATGCTTACTCGTTCTGCTGCCTCAAGATCTCTCTTTTTCCGCCTTAGAATGCGCTCTACGTAATTCACCACCGAGGTCCAATATGCACTACTCGCAATCATGACCCCGACAATGTTAGCGGCTGTGATCGTTCCAACTATTGACGTCAGTACAGAGCGATAGCTCTGCCAGCGTGCACAATCGAAAACAGTATGCTCTGTGTCATCGATTACCTCCCCTTCCTGGTAAAGACAATAAGGGGAGGCAGTCTTGGCTATTCTGTGCAGATATTTTATAAAATATCCGTGACCCTCTCCAAATTTCCGACCTCTCCTCTCCAAATTTCCGACCAATCCATGGCCTTATGTCCGGGATAAGTCTCGCCGTCCATCTTCCTCTATCTTCCTCGCTCCATCGTTTGTACACTATGGATAAAATGCTAACAATCACCAAACTTAACTTTTAACACTTAAGGAGAGTGCCCGAAAAAATTTGTCAAATATTTCAAAATTTTTTTATAATTTTTTTTGTTTTTGTTTCAATTTTAAAAACTTGCAATGAAACAATTTTAAAATACAAAATAACGGTAATTTCTTAATGACATTTTTTTTAATGTACATTTTCTTTTGACGCTCACTGTATACGTGATAAAATGCCTAGGATCGGACTTTGTTTGATAAATATCCCAAGAAACCAAACAAAATTACATCGACCAAGGATTTAATTTTCAGCCCTTTTAATTTGAAACTTGGCAACTCTATCCTTAACAGAAAAAATAACAAAAACTGTCTGTAACTACTCATTTTATAGCATTTGTTATGAAAGCTTTTTCGGTTTTTTCTGTTTTTTTTTTCTGTGCTTCTCATGCTCATCATGCATTATTTATGCGAAGGTCTTACCACGCATGTGTACAATCTGACAATGCTTCGGACAATATTAACAAATCCTCCTATGCCGATGCTGATGCCGACTTTTTTTTCGAGTATTAATGCAGCAGGCATTAATGCATTTTTAGGTAATTTGCCATTGAATATCATAAAATTACATTCTTAACGTTTTTTCTTTTTGTTGTTGTTTTTTTTGCTTCGATATCCATTGAAGTCTATGCGAGTCATTCAAAGGCTGAATAAGGTTCGCTTGAGACATGTTAGAAAAATTTGTTTGTTTTTCTTTTTCCTGTGAACATTTCCTTAATGTTATAAGATTTTATTTTCACGCTAATCACTCTCTCTAATCACACACACATATACACACTCATATCCACACACGCACAAGCAGAGTGTAAAATTTCAAAATGTTACCTCAAAAGGAGAAGAGTCTTTACGTAGATGTTGTTAACAGATTCACGGGGCTTTGTGTGTAGGCCGCTTGAATGCATGGCCTGTTGTTGTTGATAACACGGGAGAGAACAAGTGCAAGAATTGTCATGAAATAAGACTCTTCAGTGCAAATATTTTATTTTGCAGCTCAAGATCACATTTAATTGATAAAAACAAAAACAAAAAAAAAACAAAATTTTCTAAAAGGCTACAAACAGCAAATGAAACGAAAAACAACAACAAAACACATTCTAAAAGGCTACGAACAGCAGATAATTGCGTCATTTGTGTTGCTATTTTGTTTGAAAGGACGTTTTGTTTTCTGTTAAAATTGTTGCAACAAACATGTTGCATTTGGTGGAGAACATGTGTCCATTAAAAGTGAACAAAGTTTGTTAAGATTTGTTATGAATTGGTTTTGTAATGCGTAGGCATGTTATTGTGAACAAAAGTGATAAGATTTCTTTGGCAAATTTTTGCCAAAAACAAACAAACTCTGTAAACATCACTTGAAAGGAAGGCTCATACAGAAAGCATTTCAAGAAAGAAGTCTTGTAAGGAAATATTAGAGGTGCATTGCAGACTTAGGCATTGGATGTATACCACCATAGTGGTCAGGCCAATCATATGCTATGGAGGCATTGCTTAGGTACATACATACATACATACATAATTGGCCATTATAACCATTCAGTCAGGATTACGACCTAGCTTCTTACACCACTCATGTGTTGTGTGTGTTAATTTTATACGTGTGTGAAGGGACCTACAGTTTAAAGTCGACTCTGAACGACAGATTTTTGAGAAACTTTTTCATGACAATTTTATTTTATTCTCAGCGTGCTTCGCCAGAAGAGTGCTGAGAGGCAGACGCCGAAGAAATATTTTTTAGTATTTCGTTTAGATGTTTGACCTAAGGTTTAAACCGTAGCCTTACGTCTAATAAACCAACGCACTACCTACTACACTACGGTGACTTCAGGCATTGCTTAGGCAGACAGAACAAGTCCAAAAAGAGCTCAGGGAAGTTGGGCAAGGTGCAGTGACTAGGAACTTGTCCTATAGTGTTGTTCGATACTCTTTTAAATATAAGTCCGTTGCAAATTATAGTAAAGACAAGAGCATTCGAGACTATGGTTATGATAATGGGAGACAATCAGAGATTCATCATCAGTTAAAAAAGTGGCTGGTTGCTCCCTTTGTAAGATCTTCGGGTCTGTACGAGTTGTCGACGATTTCCGCATCCTAACAGTGAGCTGTATGAGCCCATCAACGACACGGACGTTGTGCAGCGTATTAACATCCAGCAGCTATGCTGGCTGGGAGATGTCGTTCGAATGGGGGAGACCCACCGGCGAGACGTTTGTTTGTTGCGAGGATCTTTTGCGGAAGTCGGTGAAGAGAATGACCTTGTTTGCATTGGAAGGACCAAATCGAGGAAGCCCTGTCATCGATTGGTGTGACCAACTGGCGTAGGCGCTTAAGAAACAGAGGCGCCTGGAAAAATGTGTTAAGGCAGTCCGAAATCCGTTAATCGGATTGTTAATGGCCATTTAAGTAAGTAAGTAGGATAGCTTCCTTTGGATCGAACTAGTAGACACCATGATTTTGGGAAATGCTTCACAACGAGACTTAACCATTTCGCGACGGCAAACCTAACCATACTTTGCAACTTTTCACGACGAAGCGACTGATGCTATATCATCGTTATCGTTGGCGGAAACGCAAGTGAACAAATAAATGACTGCCGTGTATATGTAACATCAGCCTCTGGGGACCACTAAGTAACTGCCGTATTTACACGACTTCAGCCGTTAGAATGCAGCTAGTGCCTGCTGTATATACACAGTATCAGCCTCTGTGAACCGTTAAGTAACTGAAATATTTACACGACTTCAGCCGCTGTAATGTACCTAGTGACTGCTATGTTTACATGGCACCCATCGTGAAAGTGTTAATAGCAAGAGTGATTGCTACAACCTGAAGGTTCTCTTCTTAAGAGAAGGACTCCTATGTGGTATATGAATGATTCAAATAAGTAGCTAAGCTTAGGAGGAAGGAAGCTTTCATTCCGCTTATAGGGTCAGAACATATATAAGGACTGGGAAGGGTTTACTCATCAATACGGAAAATAGAAAGAACCGGAAGAACTGTGAAGGGAGATTTGAGTCATGCATCAGGCTATTCAGAAACAACCTGAGAATAGTAAATGACCTGTTGGCCGAACACAATAGACTCAAACAGCAATTGATCAGATTGGGAATCACCTCGAGCCTACTATCTAAATGATGAATGAATCACCCCAACACATATTTGAAGAAGGAAATATTTGGATGCACATGTATCAGATATTGGACAGGAAATTGTTTTGTTTGTCAACGAGAAGCATTCGAAAGTTTATCAAGGCAACATACATAGTTTGAGGGCAGTACAATATGGCCGCACTATTATGGAATATACCTTATCATACCAACCTAGCTTCCCACACCACTTACTTTGTGTGTGTTAATTTTATACATGAGCGGCGGGACCTACAGTTTAAAGCCGAATCTGAACAACAAAATTTTGAGAAATTTTTCATATTTCGTTTTGTTCAAGGTCAGATTTGAATCTAGGTCTCATGTCTAGTAAGCCAATACACTACCTATTAGACTACGAGCCACTATACAACAATAATAATAAGAATCCAAGCTTCGATCAAATTAAGTGAGATTTTGATGGTAACTTACTTAACTTAATTGGTCACTACAACCCTTTAGTGAGGCTTACAACCTAGCTTCTCACACAAATTATGTTGTGTTGTATGTTTTATCCATGAATGGCGTGACTTACAGTTTGAATTGAATTTACTCACAGAGTTTTCGCCAAAAGACTACTGAGAGGAAGTCGCCTAAGGTAAATATTCTTTCATATTTCGATTTGTTGGAGATGTCCAGGTCAGGGGTTGAACCTCGTTTAATAAGCCTAGACACCAACCTTTAGACGACGGCGATAACATTAGTTTAAACAATAAAACGTAAACGTTATGTCGTTATGCTAACAAACGTACTGAGGCCAAATATGTTCACATATGTACGTTTGTCTTCTCATATTTTAGGTGCAGATTGTGATATGAAGACGCTGTAGTCTTGTAGGTAGTGTGTTGGTTTATTAGACATAAGGCCACGGTTAAAATCCCAGGTCAGACATCAAAACGAAAATATGAGTAAATATTTCTCCGGCGACTATCTCTCAGCAGATTTCTGGTAAAAACTCTGAGGTGTAAATAAAATTCCCATGAAAAAGTTTCTCAAAAAATCTGGCGTTCGGAGTCGACTTTAAACTGTTGGTCCCACCACTCATGTATAAAATTAACAGACACTACATAAGTGGTGTGAGAAACTAGGTCGTAATCCTGACTGAAGGGTTGCAATGGCCAATTAAAAAGATCGCGACGTTCCTTACCTCACTTATTTACTTTTTGTTCTTAAAATAAAAAAAATATTCACTTCTGGAACAGTTTCGGAATGACTTAATAAGAACAGTTTCTTACTCCCCTAAAGTATTATTTCCTACAATGACTTGTTAATTGTACAATTGTACGATTGTTAGCAAACAATAGAAACAATTTATAAATGAATTGCTTTTGTCCAACATACATACATACATACATACATACGAGCATAACTTATAATTTAAATCATTGAATCACAATATAATTTCTGAACCCTTTCATGTCATGTGGAGTTATTCTTTTAAAAGAAATCTTTGGAACACAAAAATTTTTATTGACAGAAACGAAATCCGGGTCATTTACCCATAATATAACACTTCAATATGCGGGATCAATTAATGCAGCTTAAACAGAGGGTGCTGCAACCACGCAACAAATAAACAATTTAACACTTTTATGATGAATTTTATATGAAAAAAAAAAAACAAAAACAAATGCAAGAGTTGAAAACAATTATAATTGATGACAACTACAAATGACAACAATAGACCCAGAACGGATAACGGTTGTAACTAACTACCGCCGATGGACAGACATAATGTCTACGATATTTTGTGTTTGTGAAATACAACAGAATCCAACAAATTGAGACAATAATTAATGAAAATAAATCTGAAATCATGGCAACAATATCTGTGTGTGTGTGTGTGATAAAAAAAAATACTGAAACGAATCCAATTGTGCTGAGAATGCAGTCGAATAGAAATTGATGATGATTTGAGTATTTAAGTGCTGCAATAAGAGGGTGTTTGCTTTGGAAAATGTGTTGTGCATGGCTGTTAATGATAATGCAATGCCATGTAATGTGATTTCATTACATTTAATTGTTATTAATTATTGTGTGTGATTTTTTCTTTAATATTGTTATGAAAATGAAAAATCAAGATACTGGTGTTTTGCTTTTACATCGCTTAATATTAAAATTATAAAAAAACTACGAAAACAAAACAATGCAGTAAACGAAACCCGTTTAAAAATTATCGTACTGCTAAATATAACAACAAACACTAGCAGTAAAAAAATGGTAAACAAGTAAACAAAAATATACTAACAACACTACAATAATAAATGTAAACAAAATACACAAACAACACGACAATAATGAATGTAAGCAACTACGATTACATTTATAGATATTTGGAGAAGGCGAAGTCACGAACATTTTCTTTCAAGAATATTCATCAGACTGTTTACCCTGCCATATAAAAGGCAAGGCAAAGTAGGCGACTGAGTTCACTGAGTCTTGTGTGAAGATGCGTTGCATTTGAAGAAAGTAATCGTGGTTTGAAAATCTCCTTTACAAAGATCTGTCAAATAATTGTCTAGTAAGTGTTACTCTTTACACAAAGGGTGTAAACAGAGGAATAACAAAAGAAAGCAATTGTTGTTGTTTACATCAAGTTGTGAACAGTGGCGGCACACAGAATTGTGCGAATAATAAAGGAATTTTAATTAAAATTAAACACAAATTTATTTTTATTTTATTTGCAATATACGAGGTCATATTTTAAACGTTTTTAAAAGGTAAAAACGTAAAAATATTTTAAGTTTATACGCCTCAAATACATCTTTGGATGCAATATGACTGGACGAAGAAAAATGTAACTCCAGCTGTGGAAATATGAATTTTGTTTTTATGAATTTGGAAAATTTTAATTTCTTGACGTGATAGAAAAATAGGAGAAAGAAGGAAAAATGTGTTAATGTGTGTTTGGCATAACAGTGTCTAAGCCTCTGTTGAGAATATACAGCCATGCATGGATCTGCTACCTCAATGGCAGCTAGTCGTCCTACGGACTTTGCAGTAAAACTATAAATTTACAATAACAACAGAAAAGTGGTAGTAGTCGCCATAGTCTAGTAGGAAGTGTGTTTTGGCAAACCCTATCTCAGACAAAACATAATGAAAAAAGAGAAGAATATTTTTACGGCAACTTCCTCTCTGCAGTCTTCTAGCAAAAACTGTGAAAGTCAATGAATTTGACATGAAAAGTTTTCATTCATGGATTAAAATTAACACACACAACATTGGTAGTGTGAGAAGCTTGTTCGCAGTCCTAACTAAAGGGTTGTAATGATCAATGAAGTACGTAAGTGATAAGTAGCAACAAAACTTTAACGAACATATCGTTTTGTGCTTAGCACCCTAGACGTAATACTTAACCGGTAGTTTTGGAAGGATTACACCGTAGGACATCGGTATAATTTAAATGGGTGGAAGTGCTACACTAATTGATGATTCGTTAAAAAAAAGAGCATTTTTTCAGACAGCAACAAGGAATCATATTTCCCTATGGAGATCTAAAGTGTTATCATACCCAAGATTTAGGCCAGCAAATTGCCGAGTTCAAACGAATTACAGCAACAGTTGATTCTTACTCCAGATAGCTCGTCTCAGGATATCTATACGTAGATGCATTATTTCATATATAAATACATAGATAACATAACATCATAATCATAACCTAACATCATTACAAACCTTCAATCAGAATGACAACCTATCTTCTCACACCACCTATGTTGTGTGTGTTAATATTATCTATGAGTGGCGGGACCAACTGTTGAATGTCGACTCCGAGCTACAGATTTTTAAGAAGGTTTCCAGACAACTTTAATTACTCTCAGAGTTTATGCCAGAAATCTGCTGAGAGGAAATCGCCAAAGAATTTTTTTTTCATATTTCGATTTGATGGAAATATCTGAGCCGGGGTTTGAATCGTGGCCTCACGTCTGATAAGCCATCACACTACCTACTACACTACGGCAACTTCAATATTTATTTATTTCACATACGCTTGCTACTAAACGGTGATTCAACAATTAATTTTTAAAGCATGTTTATGACATTTGTTTGAGGTTCTTTCTGTCAATGATCAGTTAACCAGTAGGAGACAATTTTGCTTTTTTATAAGAGTTTGGAATTGAAGATACCTTTCAGATAACTGACCATAGAAGAAAAGTTGAATTAAATACCTTCCTAATCTGTGAGGATTGATTCCGTGTATCTTATATTTCTTTGTGAACAGCAAGAATTATATCTTCTACTGTATTTTTCCACACTTCTTCGCTACACTTAGAGAAGATTCTAAAAGAGGTGTTTAACTGCGCTGAGACCTAAAAAATGCGGATTTCCTGCCACATTATTTCTAAATATTTAAAACAAACGGCACTAATTTGAAAATCATGCTGAAATTTTTATTAGAATTTATGGAACAGATTTTAAAGCCCCGTATGGAATTTCTACAATTTATAACAGCTTCTAACTGATGACATTAAGATTCCAAATATCGATTTTTATCCTAAGTTTTCACGTTTGATGCGGTAACTTATTTTGTAATGCTTATTAGAAAATAATTTTATTTAAACCATATAAAGCATACTCATTGTATTCTCTCATTAGATTTTCAATTGCTTTTTAATTGCAACACACACACACAGAACCAATTGTGGCCCTTTAACTACTACTATAAGCGGGTGTATAAATTTATTATACTGTCATCAGATATGTATGTATGACAGTGCAATAGAAAATAATTAAAATCACCCAATACATGGAGAGAAAACAGAAAAAATTCATTGGAATTTCAAACTCGATTTTTATTTTCTTTAACTTCACATACGTACGAACATATAAGGGTTTATTGCTGCTGTTGCTGCTACTTTTTCTTCTCTTCTTCTTTTTGCTCAAAGCAATGTAGTAGTATTTATACGAGTAGAACTTGGGTCACTAATGCTGTAACGACAGCGACAATGGCAGCGACAGCGACAAAATCAAAAACTAATTCTCAAGCTTAACAGAAGGAGAAAGAAACCAAAGATTTTTATTTCTCATGAATTCCATTTACATTTATAATTACACAACAACGACAACAACAATAAACATACAATGTACCACTATTTGTAACAAACAAACAAAAGAAAAGAGTAAAAGAAACTGCTGCTGCTGCTGCTGCTGTTTGTTATTATTATTGTTCCTTGCAATACACACATCGTCCGCCATATCTATGAGCGAGAGCATAAGAAATGCAATTAAAAGTCATTTGTCGTCATTTGAGGTTGTGACTCAAAATTCACAAAAACTGCTGAATAAAAATGCCTTAAGGCGGTGGTGTTGGTGTTGGTGTTGATGTTGATGTTTGGCGACATAAACGAAGACACATGCAACACCATTACAACAAAAACACAAACAGAAATTATATATTTATACAAAAAAAAAACAAAAACAAAACTAATATACGATATGAACAGGATGTTGCAGCAAAAACAATGGCGAAAATAACTGGAGTAAATATTTATGGAGAGGTGACTGGATATCAGGGACGTTCTTTAAAAGGGGAATGCAAAATGGTAGGAATGGAAAAAGTCTTTAGACTTTCTTTCTACTGCTCTGAAGTAATCCGTTACTCCTCTAATAATAATAACTTTTTGCAAAATCGGTGACTGTTTCTCAACGATGACTCGTTGTATTTTGGATACGAGATGAAAAATTGTTCTTCGTTTATTTTGCACGTCAATATAGGTAGGTAGAAAGGTAGAGGTGGCTGCCCATCCAAGAAAAATTCTGGTATGGACTCACTTAGTCCGCATTGGGCCCATTGTGCTACCACAGTTATCCGCTATCCCCTAGTCTCGAAACCACTCGGAGCTCCTGATGAAGCGATTTAGACTGCCAATGTTAATCCTTGACAATTTCTCCAGATCATCCATGTAGTAAGTACCCAAGTACTTCCTTCTTCTTTGGCAAAGAGCCGCGCATGTACCCAGCAGGTGAGGTACAGTCTCCTCTTCTTCCTCATCTTTGTAGCTTCTGCAGACTTCGTTAGCAAGGTGTCCAAGACCAATACGCCTCGCATGCGCACCCATAATGCAATGCCCCGTAATGACACCGACAACTACACTGAGCGCGCCTCTTTGGAGTTTAAGTATACTCATTGTGGGCCCCTCTTCCAGCCTTGGCCAGATTTTACGAGCCGTTCTACCCGTGTCCGAGGCCGCCCACCTGTCGTTGATGGAATCTACGGTCGCATTATCAATTATGAGCTTGCAGGTTCTCATAGGGATGCCCAGATTCGAGAATTCATCGGAGAGTTCGATGGTCGTACCCCACCTGGCAAGTTCATCAGCTCTGCAGTTACCCGGAATACAACTGTGCCCCGGTACCCATACGATGTGAATATCATATCGTTCCGCTACCTCGTCGAGATATCTGCGACATCCGTACACCGTCTTGGAGTTCATCACGTTAGAACTTAGAGCCTTGATAGCTGCCTGGCTATCAATAAATAAGGTGATGTTCCGCTTGGAGACTCTTCCGTCCACAATTATTCTCGCCGCAGCCTGTATTGCCACCACCTCCGCCTGAAAGACACTGCAGTGGTCTGGCAGTCTTATAGACTGAGCTATTCCAACCGATTCGGAAAAAATTCCACTGCCAACAGCTTCGTTCAGCTTCGAACCGTCGGTGTAGATTTGTACGGAGTCCCTTACCCCCTTGTCTGGAACCGATGTCTGCACGTCAATATAAAATCCAAAGAAAGTGTGAAGTAACTTCACGGTGCTGTTAATAATATTTTCATGTGATTCTCATTAACTGTAATATTGACTTTACTCTTGAAAACTATGGAATAAATTTAACACTTCTTATGGATACATTTGTTTCCCATGAAACACATACTTACGTATTTTTTTATCCAATTTAAAGGATTTCGGCCAACGGAACACATTATTCCAAATGCTTCTGCCTTTGCATGTCTTCGCCATTTGGCCACCCTAATAGATGCCACGGCTTTCTCGGTTTGGTTCTACCAACGTAGACAAGGTCGTCCTCTACGTTGACTTCCGCTACTCATCGCATCAGATACCCGTCTCGACTGAACATTCTCTATCTTCCAAACAACATGGCCAAGCCAGCATAGCCGTTATATGTTACTATGATGCACAACGTACATGTCATTAAAGATATCATACATCCCGTTGTTGTATCTGACCTTCAACGGAAATTATCGCCATCTTGCACTGAATCGAAGATAATCGACCTAGTTTCTCACACCACTTATGTTGTGTGTGTTAATTTTATACATGAGTGGTGGGACCTAAAGTTTAAAGCCGACTCCGAACGACAGATTTTTGAGAAACTTTTCATGGCAATTTAATATTTACTCTCAGAGTTTTTGTCAGACATCTGCTGAGATGAAGGCGCCGAAGAAATACTTTTTTTTTGGCCTGGGGCTCGAACCCTGGCTTTACGTCTAATAAGCCAACACTCTACCTATTAGACTACGGCGACATATGGAACATATGGAAGCCAAAAATTCTCAAACTTTTCTTATGCATTATAAGTTTTTATTAGTAAAGACGACTGCAATCTTTTTATAAATCTCCGCAGTTGTAGAAATACACGTAATTCCTGTAGAAGCATTAGTCCACGATGACTGATAAAGAGCATTACCGTAGTAATAAAAACACTTCTAGGAGAGTTTTACTTAATGAGAAGGGAAATAGAACATAATAACCGTAACAAAAACCATCCATTTTAAAAATAGTTTCTCAAACTAAGATATCTCTTTCATCTGGGAAATTGAGGTTAGGTTTAGATATATTAGACATGTACCCACCATTCGAAACTTTGCTGGCATAGTTTTATGTGTATAGTATTTAAATTTGTATGTCGTGTACGAACTTACTCGCTTAATTGGTCTTTATAATCCTTTAGTCAGTATTACGACCTAGCTTTTCACACCATCCATGTTGTGTGTGTTAATTTTTTCCATGAGTGGCGAGACCTACAGTTTAAAGCCGACTCCGAACGACAGATTTTTGAGAAACTTTTCATGGCAATTTTATTTACTCTCAGAGCTTTCATCAGAAATCTGATGAGAAGAAGTCGTCGAAGAAATGTTTTTCTCGTATTTCGTTTTATTGGAGATGTCTCACCTGGGGTTTGAACCGTGCCCTCACGTATAATAAGCCTACGCACTGCCTACTAGACTACTGCGACTTCTCTGTTGTATACTCTACTTATGTAGTGTGCTGTGGATTGTGTAAGCTGACGACATTGACATCATTAAGCGTGCAAAGCGAGATGTTACTGCTGTCTTTAGCGTTATTGAATGGGAGTCTATCAATATGGGTCATCCAGTAGCTAGTATCTCCATCCGGCGTATTGGATCTCAAATATCGGCCATTAGCTATACTTTCGATATTGTCACTGATTTTGTTTGCTGTTTTTGGACCCACTGTTACCAGCAAAAATTATGTCAGTCTGGAGATCAAGCGTAGGATTACTCCTGCCAGCAGTTTCTATTATCGTCTCAATGGACAATTATGCAGCAAAGCCCTATCCCGTACGACTCTACAAGGCACTCTTCCTCTCAGTGCTTGTTCATGGAGCAGAAGCGAAGACGCTATCAAGTACTGATGTATTACTACCTGCTATGCTACCGCGATTTCAATACTAACCGGGTACTACACCACGTACATCTTTACCCCGAATCCCCTTTCGTAAGTCTTCTCACTACCACGTCTGTGGTAATTTTATTAAATTTTTATTAAGCTCAGCTCTGTAATACTATTTACGGGATACAAAAACTCCTTCATATGATTTCCGCTTTAGAAATTCTTCAATTTTTTTTCTACTTCTTTTCATAAACTTCTATTCGTTCTTTCTTTTTTCGCCTTTCATTCGAAAACCTAAGCGACAAATGTGTTTTATTATATGAACTTCAGAAGGTTTTTATAGCAACTGAAGTTCTTTTTTTGTGGATGCAACAAAACTTAATTTTTTTATTCCTGGACCATGTTTCCCCACCAATTAATAAACCTGATCATGATTTCGTTTTTATTTGTTTCCCTTTCTTTTGTTTTCTTGTTAAGCTGCCTTCTTGATGGTGTAAAATCAGGCTGCAACATTTTATTACATGTTGCTGATGATGATGATTGTGATGCTATTGATGATGTGAAAAGTCAAGTGATAAGACGTGAAGATGTGTCTGCTGTTGCTAGGTTTTATTCAGTTGATTTGTTATCGTGGGTTACTTATAAACTATTTTTCTTCCTGTTGTTTTACTGGAAGTCATAATTTCTTTTGCTCATACACATTTTATTACTGTTGTTGTGATTTTTGCTTTTATAATTTAATTGTAATTAAACTTTGAATTTTTATTTAAAAACAACTACCACTGCCACTACTACTACTACCACTACTACTGCTACTATTATTACTACTATTACTACTACTACTACTACAAATACTACTACTACTACTACTACTACTTCTACTACTACTGCTGCTACTATTACTACTGCTAATACTACTACCACTACTATTCCCTACTACTACTAATACTACTACTACTACCACTACTACCACTAATATTCCCTACTACTACTACTGCTGCTACTACTACTACTTCTAATACTACTAAAACTACTATTCCCTACTACTACTACTGCTACTACTACTACTACTAATACTACTAAAACTACTATTCCCTACTACTACTACTACTACTTCTACTACTATTGCTACTGCTACTACTAATTCTAATACTTCTAATACTACTAGTACTACTACTACTACTACTACTACTACTAATACTAATACCACTACTACTACTACTACTACAAGTACTAATAGTACTACTACTACTTCTACTACTACTGCTACTACTACTACTACTTGTTATTTTTGCTTTTATAATTTAATTGTAATTAAAATTTTAATTTTTATTTCAAAACTACTACCACTGTCACTACTACTACTACCACTACTACTACTAATATTATTACTACTATTACTACTACTACTACTACAAATACTACTACTACTACTACTTCTACTACTACTGCTGCTACTACTACTACTACTACTAATACTACTACTACTACCACTACTATTTCCTACTAATACTACTGCTGCTACTACTACTACTACTATTAATACTACTAAAACTACTATTCCCTACTACTACTACTACTTCTACTACTACTGCTACTACTACTACTAATACTAATACTACTAATAATACTACTACTAATACTAATACTACTACTACTACTTCTACTACTACTGCTGCTACTACTAATACTACTACCACTACTATTCCCTATTACTACTACTCCTGCTACTACTAATACTACTAAAACTACTATTCCCTACTACTACTACTACTACTTCTACTACTATTGCTACTGCTACTACTAATTCTAATACTTCTAATACTACTAGTACTACTACTACTACTACTACTACTACTAATACTAATACCACTACTACTACTACTACTACAAGTACTAATAGTACTACTACTACTTATACTACTACTGCTACTACTACTACTACTACTAATACTAATACTACTAATACTACTACTACTACGAATACCACTACGAATACCACTACTACTACTGTTATTGCTCCTGCTGCTGCTGTTGGCTATTCATTCGTTCTTCTAATATAATTTAGAGTGCCTTTCTTAAGCAGTTTTTAATTTCTTTTGAGATTCTCTTCAAAAGATTTCCTTCCTCCTTAACGCGAAAGCTTTTAATCTTTTCGGATTTGCGTTGCAGTGAGTGAAGTTGAGTGAAATCACTTGGCAAATCAACATAAAATTCTTCTTTTTTTTTTTTGTTTGTTGCTGCCATAAAATATTTTCATTTCTGTGGTGTTTCGTTGTTGCCTTAACTTACCAATGTTGCGATAACTGCTGCCTTAACATTTCAAATAAACTACCGAAGAAGTTTATCCCAGTTGCACTTTTAATAGAGGGATAAACAACAAAAACAAAAAAACGTGGCAGTTGTAGAGAACATAGTCAAAATAAAAACCAAAAAAAATGTTAGGAGGTTAGGAGGAGGGCTGGGGAGAGATGAATTGAAAGGAAATAAATGATGGTGTTAAATTACAACGCTGAAGAACAGCAACAAGTGTCTCTTTTTTTCTTCTCGTTTGAAAAAGAGGAATAAAAGATAGTTTTATTAAGCAGACACGCTACAGTAGGTATACTAGAATGATCAGAAAGGAGAAACACAAATTTTGTAAACAGGCATTCGTATATCTGGCCATAGAAGAACTTTCAAGCAAGCGTAACACATTTTACACCGCCTAGAAGTGGTCTATCGAGTAAAGTTCTCTGCCTATTTACTAACGGTAAAGCAACCATTGAATCTCTGAATCAACACCGTATCTAAGAGAGAGGGGATGACGAGATATTCAACGGTTACTCTCATATGCATTCCGGGGAGATGACAACAAAATTGCCGCACTTGCAAATACTGAGACAACAGAAACTGAATTCATACGTGATATTAGCATTAACATGCAGAGAAACATACTAATGGTGTCACATAATCTATACTCCTTAGAAAAAAGATGCATTAATGCACCCACATGTATATGGAACCGACAAATCTGGCCAGTCAAACATAACACACAATTTGGGTTTGACCAAATCAAAGTCAATTTCAGAAAACTTATAACACTAGCTCTTGGCAGCACAGGCCTGATCGCCGTAAACAACTCCCTACGACTATAGCAGATATTGTAATGAGGAGGAAGAAGGAAGGACCATAGAACGTCTTTACTATCATTATCTGGCACTTGAGTATCTGGGGCAAACGATTCTTGTGCACGAGAAATTTATTGATAGAACTTGTCAAGCAAATCAAGATCTGGTCTGGATAAAACGTCCACCTTCATATAATTATCAGGATGATGACAAATGACAACCAGAAGTTATGGATAAATGAGGGACATAGAACTATCAGTATTACAATGGGATGTTATAGGGACCAAGTAAGCGATGCTTTTGAAAGCGATATAAACATATCCTACGTTTACCGGTGAAGTCGCCGCAGTCTAGTAGGTAGTGTGTTAGCTTAGACGCGAGCCAGTGGTTCAGAACCCCACTGGAAATATTTCGAGCAAACCGAAGTATAAAAAAATATTGCCTCTTAGCAGGCTTCTTGAAAAAACTCTGAGAGTAAATAAAATTGCCACGAAAAGTCTCTCAAAAAATTCTGTTTTCGGAGATGACTTTAAACTGTAGGTTCCGCCACTCATGCATAAAATTATCATACACAACATGGGTGCTGTGAGAAGTTAAGTCGTAATCATCACTAAAGGGTTGTAATGACAAATTAAATAAGTACTCTACTGATAATAAGAGAAATTATGGAGTTTAAGTTCCAATATGGTTTTCGTATTTCAAAGGCTGTGCTTTCATTGATGGATCAAAAATTAGTTCAGAATACAAAGTGAACGTTTCGTACACTCCATATTTGAAACTTGAAGAGTTGGTCTTCGCGCAGGAAAATATGACCCAGAAAACTATGATTTTACTAAACCTTCTTGGCACATAATGATATTTTAAAATTTCAAGTAGGCGAGGTGCCACGCCCACATAGCCAATAAGTATTTAACGTAGCATATCTCATAAACTGCAACAGCTAGAGTCCTCAAATTTTGTATGGACGACTTTGACGTATATATGAACAAAATGGGCGGATTGGCTATAGTAGGCGTGTCACCCCCCCCATAGTCTACATATATAAAAATGAATGTTTGTTTGTATGTACCTTATAGAATATGCATTTGATCATGTTATGATCTTTAGCAAAGTTGTTGCGCATGAGCTGGGGGAGTTTTCTAAGTTAATATGACTAAGTTCCGACAGGTGGTGAAACTAAAAATTACTTAAAATGAATTAAATCGTAAACTGTGTATTCTTCAACAAAGTTGTTGCACATGGGTCGACAGAGGTTGGTGCGATTAATTTACGATGGATGGCGTCACTGAAAATTATTCAAAATGAATCACAAGCAATTGGTCGACTTAGACCTCAAGCACGGAAAAAAAAGCATTATGAGCCTCAGAATTAGATGGAGACAGAAAAATCTTCGAGTATATGCCGCTGAGACCCGTTCGCTTGAACCACTTGAACAACGAGAAGTAAGATTAGAAACTGATCGAATGCCTACTACTCAGGCCCGTTCATCTGAGTCATCAGGACAACGAGAAACAAAATCAATAAAATGATTCAAAATTAATTGGACATTTGTGGAATGTCTTTCCTTCAAATTTATTTTAGTTGGAGGCGCAGCAACACGCGCAGTGTACAGCTAGTATAAGTATAAAATCATATAAGTATGAATAAATATCCTTTCATGCCATTTGTACCACCATAATGCTCTTAAGCACTCATCGTAGTATGTGAATGATGCCTCAACCGCTTTATTCACTGCATTTAACCTTCACGAATATGCCATATTTCTACAACTAAGAAGAGCTTTAACGAGATGACGTAAATGCTACCTACTAGACTATGGCGACTTCTATCTCCTCCTATCAGGTTTTCTGTGGAACTGAAAAATGTTCGGTATTCTGTATGAGTTTGAAATAAAAAATATTACGGCTTAATATTCCGCAGAAACCTTGCTGCGGCTTAAGTTTTCATTCAAAACTTCTTCCGAAAAATCTAACCTAACCTAGCCTGAGATCACATTTAACTTTCCGCATACAAAACAGTGTGCAAACATTTCATTCGCTGTAACGACCACTGCTGGCTGTAGTTTCTCATCGTCCAAATATCAGCAACTTAACAGCGAATCTTAATCAGTTTAATTTTATTTCATTTCATTTCGTTGTACTTAAATTTATTAGAGATTTACCCAGAGGCTGTAACACGGCTACTTTCAACGGTCAGTTTCGTATTTTTTTGCCACCTTTTTTGCTGCTTTATCTGACCATTTTATAGCTGACCGATTCAGCTGCTGTTTCTGTTTACTGCCTTCTTTCTTTCTTTTCTTTTTTATTTTTAGTAGATTGACCCACACAGTTTGATTTGAAAATGTTGTAGCAGACATGGTCGTACAATATATTGGAGATGTTCTAGTACAAGTGTAGTCGTATTACAACCAGTGATATGGTGATTTGATGTTAGAAACCAACTAAGTTCGCCTGGTACATCTAATACCCAGTCTGTCTGTCTGTCGTTATGGTTTGATGTGTTGTGCTCTGCCTTTCTATGAGTCTGCACGGTCAGATGATGTTCTATCTGAATGGCAAATCTAACGAGCATATGAAATTACTCAACAAGCTTAAGTAGTCTTTAGTCTTTCCTTCGGTTTGGCTTTTTCAACACTTAAGGAAGAGGGAAAAAAAGAAACAAAACTTTTATGTTTGCAAAGTTAATTTTTAACAATTTTTTTTTAAGAGAATCACAGAAATCAAGATTAGTTTTTTGGCTGTTGATGATGAAGTTCATTGTCGTTGTTGTTGTGTTTTTTTGTTGAATTTTTTTATTACGAATTCGTTACACCTGTAAAAATGTTTGGTTCTCTGTGGCTCCGCTGTGTAGTGCTGTGTTGGTGATGCATTAGACGCTTTAGATGAAATCTAAATATGAAATCTGAGATGCTAGTGTTGTTGAGCCAAGAAGCATAAATAATATCTAAAAATTATTAAGGTTGCCTAGACATAACGAAGGGTTCTTCTTCTTCTTCTTGTTAAATAAATTATGCTCCCAAGTGTTTCTCTAACACTTAAATTGGTAGAGTATTTAACAAGAATATTATGAGTCAGTTATTAATTAGTTTATGATGCCACAAAAAAAAACAATACTCTTCAAGAACTGATTGATGCTTAACATCTGCAACAAACGTGTATTAGAGATAGACTAGGCTTTATTGTTAAAACATAATTTAATCTGCTTAACGACATATTGGATTTGGGATTGACTTTATCGAATTCAGGCCAGAGATCAGCAATGAGTATTTAAAAAGATGAGTAGAATCGAATCATACTCATAATTTCTGATAATATCATGGAACCTCTACTCATATTCAAAGTTTGAAGTACTCATCATATTCATACTTAACAATACATTGATTTTGACTCTCCATGGCGCAACATATACACGAAGCACAAAATAAGTATGATTCGCTTACGAAGACTAAAAGATTGTGCATTTGCTCTGCTTGCTGCTCTGTTCTTTTTTGTAAATGCAACAACAACTAAGACTGTAAATTTTGATGAATGATTCGAGTCACTCGAAGTTAAATGAAATGAATCTAAATGAGTAGAGGCTTATGAATCAAACATATTTCGAATGGTATGAGTTTGATGTCAACGTTGTACGCATACTCATTGTAACCTATACTTATAAATCAACGTTGTAGTGAGTACGAATGAATCAGAGTACGTAGTTAAAAATCAATATTGTTGCCTCACTTATATGCAAAATTTTATGAGTGCTTATGAGTAGCGAAAAAACGATTCACTGCTGTTTTCTGATTCAAGCATCCACTAATTAGTTGGTACTCTGACTATTTTTAATAAATAAAGACGCCGTGGTCAAGTATGTCAAGTATGTTGGCTTATTAGACGTGCGGCCTCGGTTTAAACTCCAAACGAAACATGAAAAATATTTCATCAGCGAGTTCCTCTCAGCAGATGTCAGGCAAAATCTCTGAGAGTAAATAAAATTGCCATGAAAAGTTTCTGTAGGTCCCACCACTCATGTATAAAATTAACATACACACATAAGTGGTGAGAGAAGCTAGGCCGTATTCCCGGCTGAAAGGTTGTAATGTCCAATTATGCATGTATACATGTATGTATGCATGTAAAGTCTACATAAGTAGCAAAAAAAGTTGCCTATGACTGGAAACCTAATAAAATCTCTACCTATTCTTGCATGGAAACCAGAGTTCTGTTGTAATAGCCGATCACATAGCAGCACATTGGAAGTTCTGTTGGATTTAAGTCCGCTATATATAGTAGTCAAGGCTATGGAGACTATGGTTAGGTTTGATGACAGACAAGTTGATTGGCTTACAAACTCCATCAATAGCTATCACTTGGATAGTACCAGTAAACTTAATGATTTTTGAAAATGCTTCACAATAACGCTTACTAACGAAAATGTATGTATGTAGTCTGTAACCTGCATATTCTTTTAAAGGAGGGACTACTTCTTCTTGTAGACAGAGCGGTAAAGAACGTATCTTGCAATATGAGCAGGAGTTTATGGTCTCAGAAAATACTATTCCTGGACCATGGAGAATCTTGCAAGTATCATCCAAAGCGGAAGTTTATGCCATCGTTGTTTACAAATCAACTTGGATAGGACATACTAAAGACAGGACATAGCCATACTATCTGACAGTCAGGCCGACATTCGAGCATTTGGTTCTTATTAGATTAAATCTATGATAGCATGAAACTTTCTGGGGAAGTCGAATCAGTTAAGTGGGCATAATAAGGTTACCCTTTGCTAGGCTTCAGGTCATATGTGAATTCCCGACGATGAACAAGTAGGCGAGCTTGCGAAGAAGAGGAAGTCTCCGTTAATGATACCAGAATCCTTCTGTGTAGTAGAGGCGGATGTTTAGAAAGATATGCTCAACGAAAGGAAAACAAAAGTAAGGCAAAGATTCTTCTTAAACCAAGTGGATTTAGGTTGATTGCCCTACTTTTGTTCAACGTTTGTTGAAAAATTATAATAAGAGGTCATGCAGCAGGCTATCCAGAAATAACCAGAGATTGACAAACTGTCTTTTGATAAGACGCTGTAGGCTCAGTGTAAGCTTGTGGTTATAGTTTCGATCCCAACACGTGACGATTAGAATGAATCACACATCGGAACACGTTCTTGTAACCTGTGTAGGACATTAATGCATCCCAAGGGGACAACCTGAGTGCATATAATATCGCTAGGCTGGGAATTGTCATTGTGGGGTCATTATAATTTTTGTCAGGGCAATAGACTTGCAGGAGACATTATAAAGATACGCCATAAATTTAGAGGAGAATTCAATAGATCGTATGGTCGCAGTACTGAGACACTTTTACTTGGCTATAATAATAATGAACCATGAAATTAGGGCCTCCAATGATATTGTGTTTAGGGCTTTCCAAAAGTACGTACTTACATACATACATAATTGGTCACTACAACCCTTCAGTCAGGATTATGACCGAGTTTCTCACACCACTTATGTGGAATGTGTTAATTCTATACATGAGCGGCGGAACTTTCAGTTTAAAGTCCATTCCGAACGACAGATTTTTTTGAGAAACTTTTCAAGGCAATTTTATTTCTTCTCATCTGCTGAGAGGAAGTAGCCGAAGAAATATTTTTTTTAATAATTTCGTTTTGATGTCTGACCTGAGGTTTGAACCAGAGATCAGTAATGAGTATTCAAAAAGATGAGTAGAATCGAATCATACTTATAATTTCTGATACTTTTACGCTTTCATACTTATTTTAATATCATGGAACCTCTTATCATATTCAAAGTTTGAAGTCCTCCATCATATTCATGCTTAACAACACGTATGATGTTGTTATTGATTTCGATTCTCCATTACTCAACATTTACACGAAGCACAAAATACGTATGGATCGCCTTTGAACACTAAAATATTCACTAAAAGGTTGCTTATGGGTCTGTTTTCTTTTTTTGCAAATGCAACAACAGCAACCAAGACTGTAAATTTTGGGTGAACGATTTGAGGCACTCTAATCACTCACAAGTATTCTAAGTATTTTTCCTAAAGTTATGAATCTGAATGAGTAGAGGCTTATGAATCAAACATATTTCGAATGGTATGAGTTTGATGTCAACGTTGTACGCATACTTATTGCAACCTGTACTTATAAATCAACGTTGTAGTGAGTATGAATGAATCAGAGTACAGAGTTTAATTTCAATATTGTTGACTCACTTATATTCACAATTTCATGAGTGCTTTTGAGTAGTGAAAAAACGATTCATTCCTGAGCTCTGGTTTGAACCGAGGCCTTACGCCTAATAAGCCAAAACACTACCTACTAGACTACGGCGACTACCATGTACTGCAGTTCGTAAATAAAAATCTAAGGTCTACTCTCTAGATTGCAGTAACATAATCGAATAATTGTCCACTGTATCCCCTACTACAAGTGTCATATAGTTCAATAGAATTTTAACTTCCTTTCTTGTTACACTATGTATACAGTATTCTCACCCCACTATTAAATGTATTGCAGCGGCACATTAACCAGGTTCAAAGGAAAACAATTCACTTGTACACGGGTATTGCGTTTAAAAAACATTCACCAATTGATTGTTTGTCAATTATTTGACTCCTCCGCTATTAAACGACAGACACACATTCAAAGGAATGGCATGGAATGAAAGCGAAAGAAGCGATAAATGAATGGCATCCTTGAACACACCACAATCAATGCATGAGTACGAGTACGAGTAGTGTTTGCCAATTGCTTAAATACGAGTACGAGTACGGGTATAAGAGTATGTAGAGAAGGCGGCTAAATCAACTTGCAACACACATATAGAAGCGTAACTACAATTGAAATTCCTTGAAAAGAAAGGAAAATAAAGGAGGGAGAACGCAAAAGAGTACAGAGATTTTAAAGCAATAACAATTTGTGGCAAATTCTGCAACACATTGCAACTTACATACGTACAAAGAGAAGAAAAGGAGTTAAAATTTAAAAAGCCAGGCATTTGGCCAGATATTATTTGGCAAAAATATTAAAAAACAACCAAAGAAAAAAACTGTTAAAAATCGGGAGCACACAACAACTGACACTGCCGACATACAGAAGTTGGAAGCCGCAACAATGCAGCTTCAAAGGCAAACAAAAAAAAAAACAAAGAAAAGCTGGCAGGCGGTGTAGGAATGTTTTCTTAGGTCTTTTTCACTTTTTTCTTATAAGAAGCCTGCTGAGGCTTATTTGCAACGAATATTACTGACTCCAAAATGTGATTTCGCTTGAAATGATGATGATGATGATGATGCTGCAGTTTGCCGACATTGGCCGGCCACCACCACACACATATGTACATATGTTTGGCCAATTATGTACGTCAAGAGATTGAGAGCTTGTTAAGACTGTGAACAATCGCACAACGATAATCGTTTTTTCGCGGCGCACACAATAACACTTACAACTTGCAACTCAAACACTAACAGCAACAACAGCAACAACAATGGCAATAACAACAATCCAACTAAAGTGTAAAATTATTTAATTTTTGCTTATCAAGACATGTACTCGCATCATCGAAATTCTCTCTCTCTCTTCTATTGCTTTCTTCGCTTGATACCCTACTACACCCCCAGCACTTTGGAGCCACAACATACATACACACATACCTCGTTGCTTGTACACTTAATCGGTATTTTTTTCTTTATTCTCCGTCATGCATGCAGTAGTAGAGTGGCATGTGTTTAACAGCTACGATGTTTTTTTCGGGGCTCAAATGTTTAGTTCGCTAAACTGCACGGTTTGATATCGAATCGAAAACTTTTTCAGCGGCATGTTAGTGAAATAACAACAACAACAACAACAACAATTGATGATATTGCAATGATACCGCAATTGCTTAACATGTTGTT
The DNA here is from genome assembly GCA_936449025.2 of Sarcophaga subvicina. Taxonomy (NCBI): domain Eukaryota; kingdom Metazoa; phylum Arthropoda; class Insecta; order Diptera; family Sarcophagidae; genus Sarcophaga; species Sarcophaga subvicina. The sequence continues at coordinate 105,742,245 of OW388083.2, read as the reverse complement.
GATGCTGCCGTTGTGTGTACATACAGTTGGCTGGCCTGCATTTATTCTGGACTTGTAGGAGTTGTTTCAATTTAATGCGTTGGAAATTGCCAATTGCTATTGGATTTCTTTGCTGCCTGGTGCAGCATTCCACATATGGGGAAAATTCAATTTGAGTGCTGATCTCAAAAAAAAAAAAACAAAAACAGGCAGTAAAAGCAGATGAAACAAATTCAGTGTTTTCAAGAGTGTTAAAAGTAATTTTGTTAAACGCTGCTATCTTTGCATCACTATCGAAGCTATTAATCGCTGAATTCTTCTTTTTTTCTTTCTTGACTTTTTTCTTTCTTTTGTAAGACCAACACCTCACTCTGTGAGATTGGTGGGTAATAAATGTGCCTGTTCCTGAAATAACTGTTTTCGTTAACTTACTTTGAAAATAATGGCAACATATCTTAGCATGTCAATAAGTTGGGGTTATAATCGTACATTCTGTTCAGCAATACAGCAGTGAAACTAGACTTTCTAACAAAGGAATGCAAAACTGATTTTATGAAAACGAAAAAGTTTTATTGTTCAACTTATTTTGGCAATCAACTGTCATATGATTTCTTGACAGTGACATATCACAATAACATTCTTCAATTGATAACATGAAATAGAAGATGATCTAAAGGTTCATAGCAACCCTTTAGGCAGAATTACAATTTAGCTTCTAACACCAAACAAATACCCCCAACACGAACATCATGTCCGAGCCAACACAGCCGTTGAATGCTGTAAATGTGCTGCACAACAGCCATGTTGTTGAGGAGCTCATACAACGCATTATTTTGGATTGGATGCAGAAATCATTGCCAACTCCCTCTTGACCAGAGGCCAGCAATGAATTGTTTTTTCGCTACTCATAAGCACTCATGAAATTTTGAATACAAGTGAGTCAACAATATTGAAATTAAACTACATACTCTGATTCATTCGTATTCACTACAACGTTGATTTATAAGTACAGGTTGCAATGAGTATGCGTACAATGTTGACATCAAACTCATACCATTCAAAATATGTTTGATTCATAAGCCTACTACTCATTTAGATTCATAACTTTAGGAAAATACTTATTATACGAGTGACTCGAATCATTCATCAAAATTTACAGTCTTAGTTGTTGTTGTTGCATTTACAAAAAAAAAAGAAAAAGACACATAAGCAAAAAGACAGAGCAGCAAGCAGAGCAAACACACAACCTTTTAGTAAGTATTTTAGTGTTCGTACGCGATACATACGTATTTTGTGCTTCCTGTAAATGTTGACTTATGAAGAGTCGAAATCATACGAACATCATACGTGTTGTTGAGTATGAGTATGATGAGTACTTCAAACTTTCAATATGAGCAGAGGTTCGATGATATTAAAATAAGTATGAATGCGTATAAGTATCAGAAATTATGAGTATGATTCGATTCTATTCATCTTTTTGAATACTCATTCCTGATCTCTGCAACACAGCCGCTGAATGCTGTTAATGGGCTGCACAACGTCTATGTTGATGAGGAGCTCATACAACTCATTATTGAATAGAAAGCAGAAATCTTTGCCAACTCGCTATCGACCGAAAATCTTACGTAAGACTTTTCTCTTGAATACTTTTGAGGCTGCTGCATCGGCGCCTAATAACAACGCCTAATAAATCTTTAGTATAAAGAAGCACAGGGAGAATGAGCGACTGTTCGAGTATCAGTTTCCTCGTAGGAGAGAGGTCTCTGCTACTCAATTGCCCATTGAGACCATAACAACATCTGTTGGTAAGAGTGATGCTACGCTTGATGTCCAGAATGACATCATTTTTGCTGGTAAATCATAGCTTCACTACTATGATAAACAAATTCGTTGGCAACATCGAAAGTATAGTTATCGGCCGTGGAGTCTGGAATTCAATACACCGCATATCGCTACTACACTGCATGTCCTTACTTGTCGACAACATATACTTCACTTTGCTCTCATTTAGTGCCAAATCCGTCTTACTTCATTGACTTCCATCCAATAGTACTAGAGACAGCAGTAATATCTCATTTATTACATCCTATGATGTAAATGTCATCAACGTGTGCAAGCAACACCTTTGTGGAAAATAGTGACACTCTCGCCTTTCGCAGAATACTCTCCATGACGAAGTAGTAAAAGGACGCATGATAAGGGCTTCCCGTGTCTGAAATTTCGTACGGAAGCAAAAGATTCTGGGAGATTCATTCCTAGCTTCACTGAGCTGCAGGAGTTGATCAACATAATTCTGCATTGCCTTATCAGCTTCGCAGAAAAAAAAGAGCTCAGGCATTGCCGCAAAAGTACGCCGAAAGAAATATTTTTTTCGTATTTTCTCAGCTAGTATTTGAACCACGACCTCCTGTATAATAAGCCAAGCACTAGAGCTACTAGTAACGCAGAAGCGACAGTGGGTAGTGTGTTGACTTATTAGACGTGAGGCCGCGGTTCCAACCCCAGGTCAGACATCTCCAACGAAACGAAATTTTAATATTTCTTCGGCGACTTTCTCTCAGTAGTTTTCTGGCAAAAACCCTGAGAGTAAATAAATTTGATATGAAAAGTTTTTCATAGAAACTCTCTGTCATTCTGAGTCGACTTTAAACTGTAGGTCCTACTACTTATGGATAAAATTAACGCACACAACACAAGTGGCGTGAGAAGCTAGGTTGTAATCCTAACTAAAGGGTTGTAATGACCAATTATGTATGCATGTATTTATGTACTAGAGCTACTAGACTATGGTAGCAGTATTGGTACATCACACTTTTTATTACAAATAACTAACAAGGTTAACTTTTGATTTATTTATACTCCTTATGTTTTCGGTCTGGCAACTTCTAGAACTGTAATGTTGATTTGTTATTGTTTGTATGCAATTTCTTGTCTTCTGTAATCTTGCTTTATTGCAAATTGATATGTTATTTCCATAATTTTTTAATTGTTTTCCTGTTGTTTTTGTTTGTTGAATTATTTTTCTAGATTAAATAAAGGGTCCGCCAAATAACTTTTCTTTTTGAAAATGCTTTAAAAAAAACTACTGAATATTTTTTCAAATTTCTTTTTTATATTTGAAAGTACAATCCTTCCGGTTAATAATGGAAAATAATTTCATTCAAATGGCTGCCTCGGCTGGCCATGCTGTAACCTAAACCAGAAGATGCCGATTTTGGCAAATAAAAAATCATTTTTTCAGATGAAGCTCATTTTGTTCTTGGCGGGTATGTAAAAATTGTCGCATTTGGGGCACAGAAAGCCAACGCACCCAAAACGAGTCACTGTTTGGTGAGGATTTTTTGTCCAGAGGCATAATTGGGCCATTTTTCTTCGAAAATGAACAAGAAGTGGCCGTTACAGTCAATGGCGAACGTTATCGGGCCATGTTGAACGAATTTTTGTTCACCAAAATTGAAGAGGAGGATATTGGCAACATTTGGTTTCAACAGGGCGGCGCTACGTGCCACACAGCCAAAGCTACACTCGATGTTTTGCGCCCTGTTTTTGATGATCGCATTATCAGCCGCAGAGCTGATGTGGTTTGCCACCTCAGAGCTGTGATTTAACACCGTTGGACTACTATTGGTGGAGTTCCGCCAAAGATAAGTGTTACGCCGACAAGCCAGACACAATTGACGCTTTAAAGGACAATATTCGTGAAGCCATTGGTGAAATTCAGCTGCACACAATCGATAATGTGCTTAAAAATTGGATCGATCGTTTAGGCTACTGCATGGCCAGCCGAGGCAGCCATTTGAATGAAATTATTTTCCATTATTAACCGGGAGGATTGTACTTTCAAATAAAAAGAAATTTGAGAAAATATTCGGTAGTTTTTTTTTAAAGCATTTTCAATAAAAAAAGTTATTTGGCGGACCCCTTATTTGGAGAAGCAATTCTGAACATTTAAGCATTATAAACGCAGGGTATCTAGCTATTTTCTAACTTGTATGATTTCTTAATCTATACGTATATATATTTTAGTTTTTATAACGTAACATACACGCATTTGTGTAAATCAAATTTAATTGCACCGACGCCACAATGGGAGCCGACAAATAATGGAACGACAAAAAAACGCCATAAACAATGGCCAACCAACCAACTTAAAGGAATTATGCTGGTATTAAAAGCTAGACAACGTAAATTATTTTCAAAGTATACAAAAGGAATAAAAAACAAAAAATTAAGTCAACTAAAAACCACAATAAATTATTTTCAATTAAAATATAAAATAAGGACTTTGAAAAAATAAAAAATATTCGGCTACCTTAGTAGAAATAAAAGTTGTCAGCACCTGTCGTCTGTTAAAAATATTTACTCATGATACATCCATCATCCATCCGTGTTTGGTTTTGGAAGCACAATTAATCAAAAAAATTTTTCAAAATTTAAAAAACATTTTCAATACAAACAAAAACAAGTCAATTCTTTGGCACACTTCATCAACCCACACTGAAAGGCATCAATAAACGTAAATTTATTGACATGAATTTTTGTGTTGCACGAATATAATTCGCAATAAATTCTTCATAAAGCTGTCAATGACTGCAACATTGTACAGGGGAACGTGCCGTCTTAAATCTGTTTTAGAAATTAGAAGAAAAAAAACGAATTTTTTGTTCCAATTTTTCCTTTATAAACAGCAAGTGCAGCTCCCATTATTTCTACATGATCGTGATCATGAGCAGCTATTGAAGCCAGAAAGAAAAAAAAATAAAAGAAATCGAAAATTTCGATTTCAAAGTGAATAAAAAGAATTGACCGCTGTTACCTTAAATATGCGCAAATAGTATTAAGACAAAAAAAAACAACAACCACAACAATCCATAGTTATGAAAATCTGTGAAGAATATTTTCACGTTTAAAGCAGCCTTTTCCTTCCACAGTTGCAAAGAAAATGCAACATTGCTTAAAAGAGATACAATTTTAACACAAAAGCTGCCGCCATAGCCACCTTCAATTTTTATTTTATAGCACTTCTCTACATTCTTTGACTTCTTTTGTTTTCATACAGTTTCTCTTAAAAAGTTTTTTTTTTTGTTTTTGCCTGTAAAGAAATCGATTTGAAAAAAGCGGCATTTGAGACTTGTTGCATGAAATGTAACAGCATTGATATGAACAGTACTTTAATTCAGCAATAAGTATTCAAAAAGATGAGTAGAATCCAATCATACTCATAATTTCTAATACTTATAAGCAATCATACTTATTTTAATATTGTTACGAAAAGGGAAACGGTGTACCATCGTTTAACATTAAAATGCTAACAAACACACAAACAATAACAACTACAACGAACATGATGATTAACAATGGCTACACTAACAAACACAACGAACAAGTTGTAAGTAAAGCATCAATATCGGTATGAAACAAAAGGCGATAGACAAATAAGCAAGAACGCAACAACAAGTAATGTGAACCAAATACACAAACAACAATGCAGTCGCTATAGAAATCTCGAGAAGGCGAGAACAAGAACCTTCCACATCGAAAACGTTCATCATACTAATTACGTGCGTAGATAAAAGGCCAGCCACCAGTCAGTTATAATTCAGGCAGTCTTGTGTGAAGACACGTTGCGTTCGAAGTAATCAGTTGTGGCTTGAAGATCGCTATTGTGAAGATATCGAAGGGTTGTTAGTGTTTACGCGGAGAATAACGAACAAGCCGTAACGAAGTCGCCGTGGTGCAGTAGGTAGTGTGTTGGTTTACTATTCGTAAAGCCCGGGTTCGTATCCCAGGTCAGATATCAAAAATGAAATATGAAAAAAAAAAAAAAAAAAAAAATATTTCTTCGGCGACTTCCTCTCAGCAGATTTCTGGCAAAAACTCTGAGAGTAAAATAAACTGCCATGAAAAAGTTTCTCAAAATTCTGTCGTTCGGAGTCGACGTTAAACTGTAGGTCCCGCCACTCACGTATAAAATTAACGCACACAACATGAGTGGTGTGAGAAGCTAGGCCGTAATCCTGACTGAAGGGTTGTAATGGCCAATTATGTATGTATGTATAACGAACAAGCAATTATTGTTCAATCCATTAAGTTGTATACGGTGGCACACAAAAGTAGTGTGGACAATAAAGAGCTTAACTGATATTAAACACATATCTTTTTTTACTTTGTTTGCAATTAACGAACTCATATTCTAAACGTTTTAAAAAAGGCAAAAACATAACAATATCATACTCATACTACTCATATTCAAAGTTTGAAGTACTCATCGTACTCATACTTAGCACCACGTATGATGTTTTTATTTCGACTCTCCATAACTCCACATATATACGAAGCACAAAATAAGTACGATTCGCATACGAACACTACAATACTCAGTAGAAGGTTGCTGTCTTTGTCTTTCTTCTTTTTTCCTAAATGCAACAACGACAACTAAGACTGTAAATTTTGATGAATGATTCGAGTCAATCGAACCATTTATAAGTATTTTTCCTAAAGTTAGGAATCTAAATGAGTAGAGGCTTATCAATCAAACATGTTTCGAATGGTATGAGTTTGATGTCAACGTTGTACGCATACTCATTGCAACCTGTACTTATAAATCAACGTTGTAGTGAGTATGAATGAATCAGAGTACATAGTTAAATTTCAATATTGTTCACTCACTTATATTCAAAATTTCATGAGTACTTATGAGTAGCGAAAAAACGATTCATTATTGATCCCATTGTTCAACTACTTGATGCGGTTTCGAAGGCAATTCCATTACATATTGTTATGTTTTAAAGTTTTTAAAATATGAGCACACTGATTATGGCGATTTAAAAAAACAAATTATTTATTTTATATTTCTTTCTTAGTCTAAGTACACTCAGCCACAAAAGTATACATACGGATAAAAAATTTCAGAAATTTTTTAACTAATCCGTTTTCGTTGAAAATCTTTATAATTGTTTGACAACTTTCGTCGATTTTAAGACCGTCTTTTGCATTGGTTCAGAAATTTGTGAAATTTGTTAACCGGATGTATACTTTTGTGGGCCTGTGCAGGGCCACAATTCAGTTCAATTTCAGAAATTTTTTAACCAATGCAAAAGACCGTCTTAAAATCGAGGAAACTATAAAAATTTTCAACGATTTTTAACCGTATGTATACTTTAGTAACAGTGTGTACATTAAGTTTGGAGAGTGTTTTCTGTCAAATCAAAACTTTGCATAAATTAACAGAAGTCGGGTATTTTTGTTAAGCAACAACATGTAGCTAGCGATAGCAGAGTAATTATCAATCTGTGGTCTGTGGTCTGTGGTCAGTGTTCTGTTATTATGATAAAATATTCTCAACTTATATTATAAAAAAAATTCCATTTCATTAAAGCTTGTGTTAAAAGGCTGATAAGTTTTATTTTGAATTAAAAATACGATAAGTTTACCAAAAAATTCGTTGCATTTAAGGGTATATAAAGAGAGAATTTTATTAAATGCATGCCAGTACTAAAATAATACGTAATGAAGAATTTTAAATTAAATACGCAAATGTTAATAATTTTTTGGGCTTTAATTGCCTTCGGAGCTTCTACTCCACGAAATGACATCGGATCGGATGGTCGGGAATATCTTATGGAAATCGCTCAGACGGTAAAGAGAAATTTTTTTAAGAATTTTTTATTAAAAATTAAATTCCTTTTTAGTATAATTGGTTTCAGGCTTCTCATGCATGTGCTCGTTGGAATCGACAGCTTTTAACAATAGATTCTGCCGAAAAACAGGATGTCGTTAATGATCTGTTTAAAGGAGAAACACGTAACAACTTCTTCTGGCTGGGCGCTAATGATGAATTTAATACCAGTGGTAATGCCGATCGGCCCTTCTTTTGGTCGGCAACTGGAAAACAATTTACATACGCTAATTGGTTTCAAAAACATTCTGATGATAATATGCATTGCGTTCTGCTTTATCTTGGTTTTATGCAATGGACAGATTCTAAGTGTGATAGAACATACGGTTTCATATGTGAAGAAAAACAATTACTGGAATCGTCCAATAAAAATCCAAATAATGCATCTGATGTTGTGCAAAAGTTCTCTAATGACTTTGACTCGAAATTCCTAAGCTTACTAAAGGACAATATGGCCGAACTGAATGGGAGATTAGAAAACATTAAACAAGTGGCCAAAGAGACAAACTATGAAGTGGAAAAATTGACAAATGTTACTCAAACTGCTGTTAAAAAACTTCTGGATAAACAGGAAATCTCTACAAAGGAATTGAATCATGAGATTACTAAACAGGGAACTGATTTAAGCCATCAATTGAAACGAACTGCCGATGAGCTCAATGCAAAATTCAATGAAAAACAAAATGTAATACAAAGTGTAACATTTAAAGTGTTATTTTGAATTTCATTGACTCTTCTTTTATTATCTTTTTCTTCTAGTTTACCTATCCTCCTAAAAATATTGTGCTCATTAATCAGACTGGCTAATACTATGTCAACACCAGCCCAGATGTTCATTAAAATATTGTCAAAAAAAGAGAAAAATATTACTACGTTTTTGACCTATAAAAAGTGTTTAAAATATGACACTCGTAGATTGCAAATAAAATAAAAATGAATTTGTGTTTAATTTTAATTAAAATTAGTTATTATTCGCTTAATTCCGTGTGCCACTGTTCACAACTTGATGTAAACAACAACAATTGCTTTGTTTTTATTCCTGTGTTTACATAACTGAGAATTATTAGACAATTATTCGACAGATCTTTGTAACGGAAATCTTCAAACCACCATTACTCTCTTTAAACATATCGTTTCTTCACACAAGACTGTATGAACTTTACTAACTCAGTCGTCTGCTTTGCCTTGCTTTACATACGGCATAGTAAACATTCTGATGAATAGGGATTTCCACACTTTAGCAGTTAATAACGACCATCGAGGTAAAGCTACATACTTCTGTTAAATTTGTTGTCATTTATTCAGACTCTTTTGCCCCCTCGCCATGGACAATCATAAACAACAACGTGTATTCGCAAAATGGGTCCTAAAGCAGTTGGCAATTGACAATGATTTTTCTTAACCCTTTCATGCCCGATGTTGCCTATAGGCAACATTGTACATTTTTGTTCATAAATTCCGTAATTTTTAATTTTTTTAAAAGATTTTTTTTTTTGCATACAAGCTTGGTTAAAAATGTGTGAAACCAGAATACGTACGACTCTGAATTTAATATCACTTCATATTTAGGTCAATGACTAACAAACACATGTCCTTAAAAAAATTTTAGCTCTGGTTCAAAAAATTCGGGCATGAAAGGGTTAAAAAATCGTCTTCAGTGATGAGGCTCATTTCTGGGTGAATAAGAACTTAGGGCAAGTGACGTCATCATTCAATTTTTATTTAAAAACGATTTTTTCCTCTCCACCACTGCAACGGCATGTATTATAAGCCGAATTAAATGATTTGATAACAAACTACATGAGGCTTCAACTGGACAGTGCCACATGCCACTTATCTCACATATTTAGTGACTTCATCGTTTAATTTTTATTTAAAAACGACATTGGCCAGTTCACCCCTGCAACGGCAAGCATTATAGCCCCGAATTGAATTTGATAACAAATGAAATGAGGCTTCAACTGGACAATGCTACGTGCCACTCATCTTACATATTTAGTGACGTCATGGAAAAATTCTTTTTTAAGAACAACGTTGGCCAGTTCAACACTGTCAATGCAGAGCTTTATATGCCTGAATCGGATGATCTGGACAACAACGAAATGAGGCTTCAAGAGGACAATGCACTCCACATATTAATATTGATCACGAGCGATTTGAGGGTGTGGTCATCTCTTGTCAAGGGTGATTTGACCCTGTTAGTTTTACTGTCAAGAGTTCTTAAGTCGCAGCTGTAGGCACAAACTATAGTGGTATTTAAATCAAATTCAGTCCGATTTATACGCCATAGTCATAGAATATTGCCCACGTCGGATTAATTCCACCCATAGAACCCGTGGCAGACATTCAAACGATGGTGTATTCCACACATTTTGCTATTAACAAGTCTCTTAAACGAATAAAAGCTGACGATGATTTCTCATAGCCGCCGCAGTCTCGTATGTAACGCGTTGGTTTATTAGACGAGAGCCCATGGTTCTACCCTTGGCTTAGACGAACAAAGAAACAATTAAAGAAAAATAAATTCTGTCGATGACTTCCGCTTAATAGTCTTCTGGCAAAAACTCTAAAAAGCTTCTTAAGTCTGTCGTTCCAAGTCGACATTAAACTGTAGATCTCACCACATACATACATAATTGGTCATTACAACCCTTCAGTCAGGATTACGACCTAGTTTCTCACACCACTGATGTTGTGTGTGTGTTAACTTTTATAAATGAGTGGCGGGACCTACAGTTTAAAGTCGACTCCGAACGACAGATTTTTGAGAAACTTTTCATGGCAATTTTATTTTCCTCTCAGGGTTTTTGCCAGAAATCTGCTGTGAGGAAGTCGCCGAAGAAATACTTTTTGTATTTTATTTTGATGTCTGTCCTGACTTTTTCTGGATGTAATGGCGTCTCTTCAATTACTTGAGGATTCTCAGAACACCAAATACGACAATTTTGTTGATTAACATACCCACCGAGTGTGAAATGTGCTTTATCGCTGAAGAAAATTTTGTTCGAAAAATTGCCGTCCACCGTCTGTTGTTCAAGCACCCATTCCACGTATCTACGACGTTGCGAATGATCAGCTGGCTTCTGTTGGTGCGTGAGCTGGACTTTATATGGATGTAGGTGTGGATCTAAATGGAAAATACGCCATAATGTGCCGTAATACAGTCCTAATTCCTGAGAACGACGAGGAATCGACACAGTCGGGTGTTCGGCAACACTTTCACTTACAAAAGCGATATTTTCAGCAACCACGCCAGTCTCTTCAAATTTCTTCACAATTTTGCCAATTGCTTGCGTAGTTGGACGATTATGTAAACCATAATCTCCTCTTAAAGCACGATACGTGGCTGTGGCAGAATCACCATTTTTGTAGTACGAGTAGGTTTTGATAATTTTTATGCGTTGTGTGATAGTTGAGCGATCCATTTTCGTCAATGTCCGATTTTCAACTGATTAGAAAAAAATTGATTTCACAACTTAGTTTGACAGATGTCGAATTCCAGTCCCATACTTTTGATACCACGAAATGGATAACCTCTATATATATCAGAGATCAGCAAAGAATCGTTTTTTCGCTACTCATAAGCGCTCATAAAATTTTTAATATAAGTGAGTCAACAATATTGAAATTTAACTACATACTCTGATTCATTCGTACTAGCTACAACGTTGATTTATAAGTACAGGTTGCAATCAGTATGCGTACAATGTTGACATCAAACTCATACCATTCGAAATATATTTGATTCATAAGCCTCTACTCATTTAGATTCATAACTTTAGAAAAATACTTACAATATGTACTTATAAATGATTCGAATGACTCGAATAATTCATAAAAATTTATTGTCTTAGTTGTTGTTATTGCATTTACAAAGAAAGAAAACGCACACATAAGCAAAAAAGACAGAGCAGCAAACAGAGCAAACACACAACCTTCTAGTGAGTATTTTAGTGTTTGTACGCGATTCATACTTATTTTGTGATTCGTGTATATGTTGAGTTATGGCGAGTCGAAATCAATAACAACATCATACATGTTGTTAAGTATGAATAACTTCAAACTTTGAATATGAGTAGAAGTTCCATGATATTAAAATAAGTATGAATGCGTATAAGTATCAGAAATTATGAGTATGATTCGATTCAACTCACATACATACATAATTGGTAATTACAACCCTTCAGTCAGAATTACGACTTAGCTTCTCACACCATTTATGTTGTGTGTGTTAATTTTATATATGAGTGGCGGGACCTACAGTTTAAAGTCGTCTCCGAACGACAGATTTTTTTAGGAAACTTTCCATGGCAATTTGATTTACTCTCAGAGTTTTTGCCAGAAATCTGCTGAGAGGAAATCGCCGAAGAAATATTTTTTTCATATTTCGTTTTGATGCCTGACCTGGGTTAGGAACCAGAGCTTTACGTCTAATAAGCCAACACACTACCTACTAGACTACGGCGACTTTAATTCTATTATAAAAAAATACTTAATAATACTTATAAATGATTCGAGTGACGCGATTCATACTTATTTTGTGCTTCGTGTATGGAAAGTCGAAATCAACAACAACATCATACGTGTTGTTAAGTATGAATATGATGGAGGACTCCAAACTTTGAATATGAGTAGAGGTTCCATGATATTAAAATAAGTATGAATGCATATAAGTATCAGAAATTATGAGTATGAGTATAATTCGATTCTACTCATCTTTTTGAATACTCATTGCTGATCTCTGGTATGTATGTAGGTGCCTCAGAATTCGCCATAAGCCGTAACAATAAACACAAAAAAAATTTTTTCTTTTTAAGATCAAAAAAATATTCCGTCGCTGGTACCATATTCAGTGTTTCTTCGTATTTTTTTTCATTCCAAAAGTCTTCCATTCAATTCAATTCAATTTCTGTTTTGTTTTCTTAAGTTTTTCTTCTTTTTTTTATATTTTTATTGAATACAAATCGAATATATTTTTTGCTGCTTTAAAGATGCCTTTATTGTTTTATGTGCTCGGTTTGCTGTGCTCCAGTAACTTTAAATGTCTTCCAAAGAAGTCATCGTAGTCTCAACGACCGACCGATAATGTATTTCACATTTGATGGACACGCAGGCGTAACTGCAGAAAAATTTTACCATGATTTTTGTGGTCGTATGGTTTTGGCATAGAATTTGATTGTTGTTGTTGTTGTTGTTGTTGTTGTTGTTGTTGTTGTTGTTGCTGCCACAAATAATATAATAGAAGCTGCATTATAAATTATTTTTAGTTTTTCTTTGCTCTCTTCTTAGTCAAAGATGCCAAACAATAGGGCGTTTCTTTGCTTAAGACTCACGAGAGTAGAGGTTACAACAACATTGTAAGAAAATTTTCTATGCAGCTACATGGCTTGAAAGCTTCTTAAGACAGACAGACAGACGAGGTTGCCTGCCTGCTTAAAAAAAAAAGTTTTGCTTTATGATGATGCCAAGTGTTGTGTTTTTTTTCTTCAACAACTTGTGGGTGTTGCAATCATCTCTTGGCTTGATTATAGTCTTCTGACCAGTGTAGTAGTGCTCGTGTTGTGCAGTGCAGTGGCAGTGGTGTTACCAGGTTGTTATTTGGAAACCCATTATGTTGCAAAATGCTTTTAGCCTGTTGAACTTATTGAACTTTTGCAATTGCAGTAAAGAGATGTTCAAAGATCAAGTGGGGAAAAATATTCTTGGTTTTTTTTTTGGGTTGCAACGATAGGTGGCAATTAATAATTTGAAGGTTAGGAAGAATGAAAAACAATAAGAGTTTGCTGTGAAGCATAAATATTTTGGATTTCGTATGTTGTTTGATTTAGTAGCTATCGAGTTAAAATAATATTTTTAACGTATGGGTTATATGAAGTCACCGTCGAGGGTTTGAGTTTCAAGCCTCAGCTCAAATATCTCAAATGAAACGAAATATGAAAAATATTTCTTCGGTGACTTCTTCTCAACAATTTTATGTCACAAAAAAAAAACTCTGAGAGTAAATCAAATTGCCATGAAAAGTTTCTCAAAAATCTGTCGTCGCCGGGGTTCAAAGCCCAGCTCAAATATCTCAAATGAAACAAAATTTGAAAAATATTTCTTCGGCGATCACCTCTCAACAGTTTTACGGCAAAAAAATTCTGAGAGTAAATCAAATTCCTATGAAAAGTTTCTCAAAAATTGCTGCCGTTGGGGGACCAGGGTTCAAATCCTAGCTTAACTATCTCAAACAAAACGAATTTTGAAAAATATTTCTTTGGCTACTTCCTCTCAATAGTTTTATGGCACAATAAAAACTCTGAGAGTAAATCAAATTGCCATGAAAAGTTTCTTAAAAATCTGTCGCCGTCGGGGGACCGGGGTTCAAATCCCAGCCCAAATAACTAGAACAAAATGATATATGAAAAATATTTCTTCGGCGACATCAACAGTTTTATGGCAAAAAAAAACTCTGAAGAGTAAATCAAATTGCCATGAAAAGTTTCTTAAAAATCTGTTCTTTGAAGACGACTTTAAACTGCAAGTCGCGCCATTCATGTATAAAAATTAACACACACAGCATGGGTGATGTAGGAAACTAAGTTGTAATCCTGGCTGAAGGATTACTTACTTACTCACTTACTTAATTCGCCATTAACAACCCGATTAACACATTTCGGCCTGCCGCAACACATCCTTCCAGCATACAATGTCGTCTTCTTCGAGGAGTTCCGCAGATCCCCGCATCAAATACTCGTCTCGCCGGACCATCCTCCTCCATTCGAACAACATGGCCGAGCCAGCGCAGCCGCTGGATATTGATACGCTATGTCGTTGAGAAGCTCAACCAGCTCACTGTTGGATCGAATGCAGAAATCATAGCTAAATCGCAGTGGACCGACGATCTTACGTAGCGGTTTTCACTTGAATACTCTCAAGGCTGCTGCATCAGTGCTTAACAGGGACTGAAGGATTGTAATCAAATTAAGTAGGTAAGTGGCTTGTGATTGAAAGAAGTTGAGGCATTTCAAAAAACTTATTACAAGTAATTTGAGGAGTGGATGTATTCATCAACAGGTTTCGCAAATAATTCTGTCAATAGGAGGTAGGTAGGTAGGTTGAAGTGGTAGCCTTGACACCAAAAGCTGACTTGACCACGCACAGTGGCCCATTGTGACGCCAAGGGTAAACACAGTCCCTGTACTGACCGACTTGCACTAAGCTGGGGTAGAAGTTGTTTAACGCTAAGACTGCATGACTACCCTACGCTTGAAAAGCAGCCCGAAGGTTTGATAAACGAAGCCACATGCTTGACATCAATGGATGATATTGTTACGTTTTTATCTTTTTAAAAACTTTGTAAAAACAAATAAATGTTTATTTTCTCTTAAACTCTCTTTATTCTTTACACTACTTTTGTGTGCCACCGTATACAACTTAACGATACAACAATAATTTGCTTGTACACTATTCTATTTCACACTTCTGTCCGCGTTAACACTAACAACTGTTCGTTAGATCTTCTCTGCTCTGAAAAAGGTTGTAAACCTTTTTGCAAGCAATGCCGCTTGTACGTTCCAAACGCAATGCGTCTTCACACAAAACTGACTGAATTAACACTGACTGCTGCCTGCTTTGTCCAGCCCTTTTATAGTCCGACACAACCAGTCTAACAAACATTATAGAAGTGGCAGGTTCGTGATCTCGCCTTCTCGAGAGCTCTATTGCTAATACATTGTTGTTTGTGTACTTTGCTTATGTTGTATATCCCTTGTATGTGACATACATGTTGTTGTTGGTACCAGGCGCAACCATGTTCGTTGTACATATGCGTGTGTGCAGCTTTAGATAATCAACATGTTCATTGTATTCTTAGTGTTAGTGTGTATTTGTATCGTGTGGCTTTTGTTTATCATTTTTGTTGTTAAACGATGTTAGGTCGTCACGATTTGCGTAAGCCGATAAAGATTGGAGAGCCAAATAATCAAATATTTGCAACTCGCAAGAGATGGGCATTGACAAAGAAAGTCTCCTCTTGTTCAGCAGATTCACATGCACGACAGAATTTGTTAAATGGTGGCTGCATTCTTTGCTCGTGTCTTTCCATAACACAGTGACCTGTAAGCATGGCCACTGTGAACGAGATGACACTGCAATCAAGTCTTTCGATTGAAGACTTTGTGTTGCACGTACATATTTCATGATATTTTCATCAAAACATAAATCAAAATGCTTATCGTTTAACATAACGTTACACAATTTTTTAAAAAAAAAATTTTCAATTTTTTTTACGAAATTAAAAAAAAACTTGAAATCATATTAAAAACCATTTTTCTAGCCATTTTCCGAGAGATGTAAACACGAATGTATCACACAAATTAATTTGTCCAATTACTGTGACAAAATTTCAAAAATTCTCTTCTGTATGTTGCAATACGTACCAGCAGTGTGAGTGCAAATATGCAAACGGATCTATGGCAAGTTGCATCGTGCATGTAACGCTTCTAGTTTAGTGCTGTTGTTGTTGTTGTTCACATACATATATAGTTTTCATATTTAGAATGACTCCACGCAATACTCTGTCACTATAATGAGCGTCTTGACAAAGTGCCACATCGTAGAACGTACTACAATACAGAACAAAACAAATGTACGCTGGCGGTAAATAATGATGATGATAATGATGACGATAATGGTGGTGGCGCTGGTGTTTTTCAACAGCACCAACTAACTCACAAGCGAACGAACCTACAAACGAACGATTTCTCTAAATAAGCATGTCTGGTCTGGTCCATCTTTTGGGGCAGAGGTATCATACAGAATGCCAGACTCTTAAAAAAAATTAAAAAAAAAACAAAAACAACAACATTAAACGTATAACAGCATATACGCGTACAAGTACTAATTAGTGAACAGACTGACTACACAAAAGCAAAAGAAGAAGAAGAAAACAACATAATGCTGCTGCAATAAACCTGAAAATGTTGCAACAACCAGGAATGATAAAAACAAATAAATGATATTTGTAGCACGTTGTTCCAAATTTTTTTAGTAAGATTTTCTTTCTTTCCTTTTTTTCATTTTTTTTTTTTGAAAGCGTTTTTAAAAAAAAATCTGATTTTTTTTTGTCTTTGACTGGCTGTTATTACGTTTAACACAGAGGCGACATAACACGGCATGTAAAGTGTTGCATACAAATGTGGCAAATGTGGCATATGTGAATGTGAAAAGAAAGAAAATAATACGTAGTGAATAGAATATTTAGTTGGGTTTGTTGTTACGTTATTTTCATTGTTTTCCGTGCGTGGCTTGTCCCTACGCCTAGCAATTGAAATGAGAGGCAATGTTAGTTTACCCGGCATCATGTTGCAAATTACTGGATGTTATAATAGTCCTTCAACGCCTTGCCTAACAAACTCATCTTAAACTTACTTGTAGCTGATGCAGCTCAAGAAACTCTCTGTTCTGAATGCTGCCTAATTTTTCAAGTTACTGATCGATTTACCTTACACCCACAGTTGCTAGACGTTTCCCAAACTAGTCTATATTGCGTTTGAAATACTTCAAGCACTCTTGTAAAAGACTACTTCTTCATCACAAGGTATCACATAAGCTATGTTAGATGCTTACAGCTGCAACAATCTGTTGTTAAGCGACCAACAAAATAACGAGAATTTTTCAATTAAGTCGCCATAGTCTAGTAGGTAGCAGAAGTCAGCAATGAGTATTCAAAAAGATGAGTAGAATCGAATCATACTCATAATTTCTGATACTTATGTATAGGCATTCATACTTATTTTAATAGCATGGAATCTCTACTTATATTCTAAGTTTGAACTCCTCCATCATACTCATACTTGACAACACGTATGATGTTGTTGTTGATTTCGACTCTCCATGACCCAACATTTACACGAAGCACAAAATAAGTATGAATTGCATACCAACACTAAAGTACTCACTAGAAGGTTGTGTGTTTGCTCTGCCTGCTGCTCTGTCGTTTTTGCTTATGTGTCTTTTTCTTTTTTTTTTTTTGTAAATGCAACAACAACTAAGATTGTAAATTGTGATGAATGATTTGAGTCACTCGAATCATTTCTAAGTATTAGGAGTACTTTTCTAAAGTTATAAATCTAAAGGAATAGGCTTATGAATCAAACATATTTCAAATGGTATGAGTTTGATGTCAATGTTGTACTCATACTCATTGCAACCTGTACTTATTAATCAATGTTGAGTGAGTGAGTATGAATGAATTAGAGTACATAGTTAAATTTCAATATTGTTGACTCACTTATATTAAAAATTTCATGCGTGCTTATGAGTAGAGAAAAAACGATTCATTGCTGATCTCTGGTAGGTGGTGGGTTGACTTGTGAGATATGCGGTCACGGTTAAAACCCTAGTTCAAGCATCAAAACGAAATATGAAAAAATATTTCTTCGGGGACTTCCTCTCAGCAGATTTCTGGTAAAAGCGCTGAGAATAAATAAAATTGCCATGAAAAAATTTCTCAAAAATCTGTCGTTCGGAGTCGACTTTAAACTGTAGGTCCCGACACTCATGTATACAATTAATGCAAGCAACATAAGTGATATGAGAAGCTAGTTTGTAATTATGACTGAAGGGTTGTAATGACCAATTATGTATGTATGTATGTATCCAGGAACAACCTGAGGTTAGTAAAAGTATTTTGACAGGCCACTGTAGACTTGCAGTATATCTGTTCAGAATGGGGATAGTCTGGAACTCAATAAGTAGATTCTGTGATGATGTGAATGAATCATCAGAACATATACTTGGCAACTTTAACGCACTAACGCCAGAGGAAAAGTGTGTGGTATAAAATACTTGGGTATTTAGCATGTGCTGGGCAGGGAATGACATCAACTGGGTACACAGAGTGTTTAGGCACAATGAAATTCTGTAAAGTACTGTTGTCGTTATAGTTTAGTAAGTAAAAATGTTGACCGAATTCAAGCTTCATTTGCGACATCTTGATAAAAAAAATTAAAAAAATATTTCTTTCGACCATCTTCTTGCAGCAATCTTATGACAAAAGCTGTGTAATTAATAACGTGAAAAAGTTTCTTTAAATTTGCTGTTCGAAGCAGGGTTTCGAAAAATTATCGTGCACAACATTAATGACATGAACACCTAGATATGGCCAAGAATGTAAATACATACATATGTGCTCTTTTGCTATTGAAACTGATAGTGCAGCCTAAAGCTAGAATTAGCTGAACGTTCACGGAACGTAACTCGGCATATTTTCGGCAAAAAGTCTGAGGAGTAAATAAAATTGCCATTCTCAAAAATCTGTGGTGCGAAATCGGCTTTAATCTGTAGGCGCCGCCGCTCATGCATAAAATTAACAAACACAGCATAAGTGGTGTAAGAAACTAGGTCATAATCCTAACTGAAGTGTTGTAATGACCAATTATGTATGTGCGTCAAGGAACGTAATATGAATATATAAAGGGTCCGCCAAATAACTCTCTTTTTTTAAAAATGCTTTAAAAAAAAAACTGAAACTGCTGGCTGCCTCGGCTGGCCATGCAGTAGCCTCCACAATCGGTCCAATTTTTAAGCACATTATCGATTGGGTGCAGCTGTATTTCACCAATGACTTCACGAATATTGTCCTTTAAAGCGTCAATTGTCTCTGGCTTGTCGGCGTAACACTTATCTTTGACGGCACCCCACAAATAATAGTCAAACGGTGTCAAATCGCAGCTCCGAGGTGGCCAAACGACTTCAGCTCTGCGGCTGATAATGCGATCTTCAAAAACAGGGCGCAAAACATCGAGTGTAGCTTCGGCTGTGTGACACGTAGCGCCGTCCTATTGAAATCAAATGTTGCCAATTTCCTCCTCTTCAATTTTTGTGAACAAAAATTCGTTCAACATGGCCCAATAACGATCGTAACGGCCACTCCTTGCTCATTTTCGATGAAAAATGGCCCAATTATGCCTCTGGACCAAAATCCGCACCAAACAGTGACTCGTTTTGGGTGCGTCGGCTTTTCAATGCATGCGTGCGGGTTTTCTGTGCCCCAAATGCGACAATTTTGCTTGTTTACATACCTGCCAGGAACAAAATGTGCTTCATCTGAAAAGATGATTTTTTTTGCCAAAATCGGCATCTTCTGGTGTAGAAAAGGTATTTGGCGGACCCTTTAAATACATACATACATAATTGGCCATTACAACCCTTCAGTTAGGATTACGGCCTAGCTTCTCACATGATAATATGAATATGAAAAGCATAAATATGACAGCGATTTTCGACGCATTTGCATTGCGTTCCATAAAACGAACGTATGTTTCATAGCGTTTCGCGAACGTTTGGCTAATTCTGCCTTAAGTCTTGTATTGACTGAATGCTTCCACATTCTTCTCAAATCTCGGGATAGTCGGCAATAAGGCATCCAATAAGCTGTTTAAGGCATCTACAGTGGCAAATCTTATACAAAATTTGACAGATTTCTGTTGGCAGAAGTTGTTATTGTTGCAATTTAAGCTAAGACTTTGGAAAGTTCACAAGGTCATGGATTTATTGACTCGCCCTTGTAATAATCAATATTTTACAACCAGAGAGTTATATGGATTTCAAATAATCCGTTATTCAGGTGTCAATGCTTCAAATTTAACTTTCTTTTCATGTTAATGCCCTGATGGGTACCTAAGTAGCTTAGTGGGTAGCGTGCTAGGCTATTAGCGTGAGGGATGTGGGTTCGATTAATACCAGAGACACTTGATCTGTTGCACAACACCGAGCAGAAGGTCGAAGTCACTTAGCTTATGCCACCATCTCTAACGATATGTCGTTAACGTAATGATGATCTATCCTGATTGTGCAGGGCATTACAAAACCTATGTATGGCTGCTGTTTTGCAAATATTTCGCATTATTTTTCACTTTTTTTATTTTTTGTTTTGGGTAGTTTTATTTAATCTTTTTTTTGTAAATGAAACACAGAATTTTGTTAGTTTGGATGACACGTTACTCAAATGTTTTATTAAAAACAATTTTTATTATTGCCCATGTATTTTAAAAACGTGTCTTATTGTACGTTTATTTTGTCTTCTCTTTTTCATTTGTTTAGAATTTTTCTGTTTTCATAAAGAGACACCAAAAAACAAAAAAAAAACAAAAACGAATTGCAATCGCCAAAGAAAAATACAAAAAAAAAAACACGGGAATGTTTTAAAAGAGTTTGTAACAGCTGCACTTCAAATGTTGCTTTTTATTGTTTTAAGTTGCAGAATAAAAACAGCAAGGCTGTCATCTTTCTTTTTTTTCTTCTTCTAATTTTTAATTTTTAAAGTAATTGTTGAACAATTTTTAAGGTTTTTTTCTATTTTTTGGTGCCTGTATAAAATTAGGACCAATAACACAAAAGAACAAAAACAAACAATTCCTTGTTAGAAAGAACACCGACAGTAAATAGTTTTAATTAAAATGGCAAAACAAATGTTTGTAGCAAAAACAAAAAAAAAAAGAAAGACAAACGAAAATTACAGGGGCCTTTTGAAATTAAAGGTCTGGCGACATCCATTTCGGCGAGCATGATTTACTGTGTCTGTATAATCTGTAAAATTGCCAGGAAGTCACCGTAGTCTAGTGGGTAGTGTGTTGGCTTATTAGACGTGAGGCCGCGGCACAAACACCAGCCCAGGAACCACGATCAAAACGAAGTATGAAAACACATCTCTTCAACGACTTTCTTCCAGTCTTCTGGCAAAAGAAAATCTCTGTAGTATATACATACATACATACATAATTGGTCATTACAACCCTTCAGTCAGGATTACAACCTAGTCTCTCACACCACTTATGTTGTGTGTGTTAATTTTATAAAGGGTCCGCCAAATAACTTTTTTTTTGAAAATGCTTTAAAAAAAAACTACTGAATATTTTCTCAATTTTCTTTTTTTATTTGAAAGTACAATCCTTCCGGTTAATAATGGAAAATAATTTCATTTAAATGGCTGCCTCGGCTGGCCGTGCAGTAGCCTACACCAGAAGATACCGATTTTGGCAAAAAAAAAATCATCTTTTCAGATGAAGCTCATTTTGATCTTGGCGGGTATGTAAACAAGCAAAATTGTCGCCTTTGGGGCACAGAAAGCCAACGCACCCAAACGAGTCACTGTTTGGTGCGGACTTTGGTCCAGAGGCATAATTGGGTCATTTTTCTTCGAAAATGAGCAAGGAGTGGCCATTACAGTCAATGGCGATTGTTATCGGGCCATGTTGAACGAATTTTTATTCACGAAAATTGAAGAGGAGCATATTGGCAACATTTGGTTTCAACAGGACGGCGCCCTCTTTTTGAAGATCGCATTATCAGCCTCAGAGCTGATGTCGTTTGGCCACCTCGGAGTTGCGATTTGACACCGTTGGACTATTATTTGTGGAGTGCCGTCAAAGATAAGTGTTACGCCGACAAGCCAGAGACAATTGACGTTTTAAAGGACAATACTCGTGAAGCCATTGGTGAAATATAGCTGCACACAATCGATAATGTGCTTAAAAATTGGACCGATTGTGGAGGCTACTGCATGGCCAGCCGAGGCAGCCATTTGAATGAAATTATTTTCCATTATTAACCGGAAGGATTGTACTTTCAAATAAAGAAAGAAATTTTAGAAAATATTCAGTAGTTTTTTTTAAGCATTTTCAAAAAAAAAAAAAAGTTATTTGGCGGACCCTTTACATGAGTGGCGGGACCTATAGTATAAAGTCTATTCCGAACGATAGATTTTTAAGAAACTGTGCATGGCAAATTTTTATTTGCTCCCAAAGTTTTTACCAGAAATCGTCTGAGAGGAAGTCACCGAAGAAATATTCTTTTCATATTTTCGTTATGATGTCTGACCTGGGTGTTTGAACCATGGCCTTACGTCTAATAAGCCAATACACTACCTACTAGACTACAGCGACTCCAAGAGAGTTAATATGTTTCTCAAAACTAAGACACACATAACATGGTTGGTGAGAGTAGCTAGGCCGTAATCCTGGGTAAAGGGTTGTAATAACCAATTAAGTAAGTAAGTCAGTAATATGACTAGGATAGTGGGAAAGTATTGGATTACGATTAAGCTTCTCCATGTTGGGTGCATCAATTCATCCATGAGTGATGGGTTCCATGCACAGTTAAACGTCGACTTTAAACGAGAGATTTGAGAAACTTTTTCATGGGAATTAGGGAATCTCAGATCGTTTTCCAGAAGACATTTAAGAGAGAGTGGTTCAGTTAGAATACTGGGAAGGCCTTAATCATGACTAGTTTGACATCCAAACTTAAAAATTCTGTTTCACTTGAAGAATATTAAAAAAAAAAACAAAAAAATTAAAGGAATGAAAAACAATGTGAAAAATTAATCATGATTAAAATTGTATGTACATGATTACAAACATCAAATCTCTTCAGAGCATACCCGACATTATTATCAACATATTCTAGTAAGAGCTTGTTACGAAACCTGATGCATTATTATTTGATATTGTAAATCGAGTCGTAGGCGATTAAACGCTGTATGTCTGTAATCTGTCAGTTCAATAATATGATACATAATCTTGTCTTTCAAATTCTATTGTCCTTCCGCTTGCAATTCCATGCCTAATACCTCCTGTTCCCATCTAGGATGCACACAGGTTGCAGGAATGTGTTGTGATGACTCATTCTCATCATCACAGGAATCTACGTGTTGAGTTCAATAATATTGCCATTCTCCACAATTTACCACTGCCCTGTCAAAAGATGGTTTAACACAATGAGGTAATTACTGAATAGCCTGATGCATAACTCAAATCTCCTCCTAATATAGTTGATCAATAAAAGCTTAGGTTTGAGATCAAGTCTGTTGGTGAAACCAGAGCTCAGTAATGAGTATTCAAAAAGATGAGTAGAATCGAATCATGCTCATAATTTCTGATACTTATACGCATTCATACTTATTTTAATATCATGGAATCTCTACTCATATTCAAAATTTGAAGTACTCAACATATTCATACTTAACAACACGTATGATGTTGTTGTTGATTTCGACTCTCCATAACACAACATATACACGAAACACAAAATAAGTATGATTCGGGTACGATCACTAAAATACTCACTAAAAGGTTGTGTTTGCTCTGTTCGCTGCTCTGTATTGTTTGCTTATGTGTCTGTTTTTTTTTTGTAAATGCAACAACAACTAAGACTATAAATTTTGATGCATGATTCGAGTCAATCGAATCATTTATATAATGTATGATTTTTTAAGAGCTATAAGAAAATTTTTCAAAAAAAACACATAAAATTCAGAAAAATGCATGAAATCTTTATTTGAATCGATAGTACGGTCCATATAATTTAATGTTTGAAGATTATTTCATGCAAATGTTGACCGCGACTGCACCTCAAATGGTCCATTCGCTTAGTTCAATTTTGGCACACTCTTTCCAACATTTTGGCCGGTATCTCACGAATAAATGCTTCAATGTTGTCTTCCAATGCGTCAATTGAAGCGGGCTTCTCTGTATAGACATGAGCTTTAACATAGCCCCACAAAAAATAGTCTAAAGGCGTTAAATTGCACGATCTAGGCGACCAACTGATCGGTCCCGGACGTGAAATAAAATGTTCACCGAACTTGCCTCTCAATAAGTCCATTGCTACGCGTGCTGTGTGGCATGTGGCACCGTCTTGTTGAAACCACATGTCATGCAAGTCAAGTTCTTGCATTTTGGCAAAAAAAAGTTGGATATCATCTCACAGTAGCGCTCACCATTCACAGTTACGTTACGATTCGTAGCATCTTTGAAGAAGTACGGTCCAATGATGCCACCAGCCCATAAACCGCACCAAACTGTGACTTTTTCTGGATGCATTGGTAGCTTTTGCAATGCTTCTGGCTGATCTTCAATCAAAAATCGACAATTCTGCTTATTTACGTATCCATTGAGCCAAAAATGAGCTTCGTCGCTGAACACAATTTTTCGATAAAGAAGTGGATCTTCGTCCAACTTTCCAAGAGCCCATTCACCAAAAATTCTGCTTTGCGGTAGGTCGTTCGGCTTCAATTCTTGCACCAGCTGTATTTTGAAAGGCTTCACACCTAAATTCTTCCGCAAAATTTTCCACGTTGTTGAGTAACAGAGGCCCAATTGCTGCGAACGGCTACGAATCGATAATTGATGGTCATCATTAACACTGGCCGATACAGCTGCGATATTTTCTTCAGTTCGCACTCCACGTAAGCGTGTTGGTGGTTTAATGTCCAACAATGTAAATTTGGTGCGCAATTTAGTCACAATAGCCCGAATAGCCGCTTCAGTGGGTCGATTAAACTGACCATAAAATGGAAGAAGTGCCCGATGAACTTTCTTAACAGAGCACGCATTTTGATAATAAAATTCAATAATTTGCAAGCGTTGTTCGTTTGTAAGACGATTCATGGTTAAATTATAGACCAAACTGAAGATGTTTGACAGTGAAACAAAACACGAAACGTGCGTGAGCGTTTAAACCAGTGTTGCCAAAAATATAATAGCTAAAAAATCACCCGTTATAAGTATTTTTCTAAAGTTATGAATCTAAATTAGTAGGCTTATGAATCAAACATATTTCGAATGGTATGAGTTTGATGTCAATGTTGTACGCAACTCATTGCAACCTGTATTTATAAATCAACGTTGTAGTGAGTATGAATGAATCAGAGTACATAGTTAAATTTCAATATTGTTGACTCACTTATATTCAAAATTTTATGAGTGCTTATGAGTAGCGAAAAAACGATTCATTGCTGAGCTCTAGTGCGAACCAATATGATAAATGTTCGGAGTGTATTATCCTTATGTCAGTACAACATCCTTTATACGGTTGAGAATTGTACTAGCAACTGCTGCAATATTCCAAACAGTCTTTCTTGAAAAGGCTACCATTTCAATAACAAACAATATTTGAAGAGGATATTCAAAAGTGGCAATTGCTTTTAACAACATTTAGATTTCTTGTATGCCAATCTTACTGCATTCTGTTCTGTTGAAGGTTTTTAACTGTCATATGACTACCAAGAAATTGTCTTAAAACTCTTCCTTAATAGCTACCAACACATTAATTATAAGAAGTTCCGTTTGTAATTAGATTCTACTGTATAAACTTATTAAGCTGACTTATGTCTACATACATACATACATACTTTATATCTACAACAGGCCACAGTTATTTACTGTTTTTATCTTTATTTTCCTGTAAACACAACAACAAGAGATATTTTGTGGTGGTTGGGAAAACATTCAAGAAGTTTTCTTATTAATTAACATGTCCCACGCTCTTGTAATTTTCTTTATTAATATTGAATGAAGTTCACTTGAATGTACGCAGAATTGAAGAAGAATACGTTACTAAAAGAAACCGGACGCCAAGAACAAGTAGTGGAAGGAATAGTAGTTACAGGCAATATAACCAGCAATCAGTCAAATAAACATCATCAACTGCAAAAACCTATGTGGACACACATTCATTGCATGAAAGCAACTCAACCACTCCAGCCACGTAGTTAAAGCCAACCAGGCAAGTCAAGTCAAGTTGAGTAGAATCAGCCTACAACCACTGGCAAATAAAACATTATAAAACGATGCGCAGGTGGTAGGCAACATGGCAATAAATTGTTGTATTGGAGTTTAAATTATATGGCAGAAGGAATGAAAAAAGCAAAGTACACGAAGAAATATGTGCAACAAGTAGTTGTAGTAGTTGCAACAGCATAAGCAGCAGCAGGAGCAATACTACGTATTGAAATAGTTTCAATAAATAGACTTGAACTACAATTAAGCCGGAGGAAAGAAAAAAAAACGTTAAGGATTTTAGCATATAGAGAGACATTAAATGTAACTATTTGTCTATATGTCTCTCTAACTGGTTACAATGATGCATTAACTATATACATACGTAGGTGGAGTGTTTGTTAAGTACACAATACAGAGAGGACTTTACTTTGGGTTTGTTTACAGTAAGTGAACCTATGAACAGCACAATGCTTTGCCATGAGCGACTGCTTAAGTTTTTAAAAAGATTCGCCTCAGGACCATTGCTTTGGAACCAGAGATCAGCAATGAATCGTTTTTTCGCTACTCATAAGCACTTATGAAATTTTTAATATAAGTGAATCAACAATATTGAAATTTAACTATGTACTCTGATTCATTCATACTCACTAAAACATTGATTTATCCGTACAGGTTGCAATGAGTATGCGTACAACCTTGACATCAAACTCATACCATTCGAAATATGTTTGATTCATAAGTCTACTCATTTAAATTCATAACTTTAGAAAAATACTCTTATAATACTTATAAAAGATACTCAAATTTACAGTCTTAGTTGTTGTTGCATTTACAAAGAAAGAAAACAGACACATAAGCAAAAAATACAGAACAAGCAGAGCAAACACACAACCTTCTAGTAAGTATTTTAGTGTTTGAATGCGATTCGGACTTATTTTGTAATTCTTGTAAATGTTGAGTCATGGAGAGTCGAAATCAGCAACAACATCATACGTGTTGTTAAGTATGAATATGATGGAGGACTTCAAACTTTGAATATGAGTAGAGGTTCCATGACATTAAAATAAGTATGAATGCGTATAAGTATTAGAAATTATGAGTATGATTCGATTCTACTCATCTTCTTGAATATTCATTACTGATCCCTGTTTGGAACTAATGAATACCAATGATGGCCTGGATTTAATGAAAAGGATTCTCATTCCAAACTTATGGAAGAAGGTAGGTTAGCTATCATAGCTCCTGTTTGGTATCTCTCAATCATCCCGAAAGACTTATGGAAGTTGAATTTCGCCTTTGGCTAGAAATGTTTTTTTTGAATGTGTTTTTCTTCCTCGTCGTTGCAGCTTCTGCAGAAGTTATTATGAGGTATGCCCAGTCTCCTGGCGTGAATACCCAGAAACAAGTTTCCCTCTATCTCTGCTATGAGGTTCCTTAGATGGAATCTTGCTAGCTACAATGCAAATTCAGTTCCGCATCTATCCATAGACAGCCAGGTCTGTCTGGTGTCTCTACAAGTGGGTTCATTTTCCTCTTTAACTTTGCCAATAAATGGCGATCAGTCTGGTGTCTCTACAAGTGGTGGTACCTACCTACCCTACCTGTCTCTGCAAGTGGGCTCATTATCCCCTCTTAACTTTGCCAACAAATGGCGATCTGTCTGGTGTATCTACAAGTGGTTTTACCTACCTATCCAACCTACTTCTACAAGTGGGTTCATTATCCCATCTGTCTGGTGTCTCTACAAGTAGGTTCATTATTCATTCCATTTTGTGAAACCATTTGTTTGGCGCTCTACAGAGGAGCGCCTATCTCATTCAATCAGTCATTTAAATTTTTTGTGGCTCCAACTTTAGTAAGTGCATCGGCGTTGCTGTTACCCGGGATGTCCCTGTTTCCAGGAACCCAAATGAATGTCTTGATATCTCCTCGAGAGGCAACCGGCATTCTTGGACAATCTTAGATGTGGTGTATACACTCTCTATGGATTTAATAGCCACTTTACTGTCGGTAAATATTAGTATATCACCATACGATATATTCTGATAATGAATTTGCATGGCGGCATTCTTAATAGCCATGGGGAAAGGTTTGGACTCCTACAGCTAATATCTCCTGTTCTAATCCTAGATCTTATAAGAGAAATGACCATCAAAAGTAAAGATTAATGAAGTCACCCTAGTCTAGTAGGTAATGTGTTGGTTAATTAGACGCGAACCCGTGGTTCTAACCCCAACTAAGATATTTCGAATGACACTAGATATGCAAAAATATTTCATCGTTGAGTTCCTCTCACTAGTCTTCGTGTAAAAAATTCTGAGAGCGAATAAAAATTGCCATGAAAAGTGTCTCAAGTATCTGTCGCTTGGAGTCGACTTAAAACTGAAGGTACCGCCAATCTTGAATAAAATTAACACACCTAACATGGGTGGTGTGAGATGCTAGATCATAATCCTGATTAAAGGTTTGTAACGTCCAGTTCAGTAAGCTAAGTAAGTAAAGATTTTTATCACCCTTCGTTTACAGTGTTGGTCAGTGCATGGCAATGGATCTTTTTTCGCTACTCATAAGTACTCATAAAATTTTGAATATAAGTGAGTCAACAATATTGAAATTCAGCTACATATTCTGATTCATTAGTACTCACTACAACGTTGATTTATAACTACAGGTTGCAATGAGTATGCGTACAACGTTGGCATCAAACTCATACCATTCGAAATATGTTTGATTCATAAGTCTCTACTCATTTAGATTCATACGTTTAGAAAAATATTTAGAAATGATTCGAGTGACTCAAATCATTCATCAAAATTTACAGTCTTAGTTGTTGTTGTATTTACAAAAAAAGAAAAAAGACTCATAAGCAAAAAGACAGATCAGCAAGCAGAGCAAACACAGAACCTTTTAAGGAGTATTTTAGTGTTCGTACGCGATTCATACGTATTATGTGCTTCGTGCATATGTTGAGTTATGGAGAGTGGAAATGAACAACAACATCGTACGTGTTGTTAAGTACGAGTACGATGAGTGCTTCAAACTTTGAATATGAGTAGTATGAGTATGATATTAAAATAAGTATGTATGCACATAAGTATCAGAAATTATGAGCATGATTCGATTCTACTCATATTTTTGAATACTTATTGCCGATCTCTGATGGCTATATTGTTTGATTAATAGATCGGTTAAACTGTTGTTTCAAGTGATTATCCTTAAGGGAACCTCCGTTAGGGGTCCTCCTTTAGTGACATTTTCTGTAAACCAATAATAAAAAATCAAAATTTTTGTCAATTTTCCTTCAATGTATTCAAAAGTTTTGGCCATATTCTGTGCTCAGCAACTAAGTCATCCATGATAATTAAATCAATAGCTACCAGAAGAATTGCCTGGCAGCATACATATAATTTTTGTGCATACACTTATCAATTAGGCCACTTTGAAATAAATAATAATATTGTATGTATGATATGATATGATTCAAGCATAGCTATTATTACTTAGTGAATGAACCATAGCCTACAGTTATGCTCTCAAATGCTTGCTGCTATGCCAACACACATTACTGCATTTGACTTGTAAAAAGACGCTTAAGAACATGATAATGAAGATGATGCGGCTGCTGCTAGTGTTGGTGGTTCGGTGGTTAGTTGGGTTAAAAATGCGCGCGGAACACTGTTATTTAATAATAATGATGGCAGGCCAGGCCAGGCAGCAGAAGAAGCGAAAAAATTGAAAAACATTTTTCAATATAAAGTAGCATTAACTGCATTTTTATAGCCTTAAGTATTACGCGCATGCGTAACCAGTTCAATTGCTAATACGAGGACAAAACGTAACAGTTTACCAACAACCAGCAATGCAATGCAATGCAATGCAATGTAATTTTCTTGCCTTACGCTTTTCCTCTTGCATGGCCGGATAGTTGGATGGCTGGTGACTGCAGCCAGCTACCAGCAGCACTTGTTAAACATAATGCGTACAGAGCGTACAATATTTTTGAGGCCATGTTTTTGTAGTTGCAAACAAGTTACTGCCATCCTAACTTAACGTACAACAATGGCTTTTACACGACGCCCCGCATTGATAGACACCAGTCATCTTATAGTTTTATCCCCGGCTGTAGAAGAAGGTGGTGATGATGATCATGGTGGTGGTGGTGATGCAGTAAGCCAAGCCAGTACCCAGACAGACATTACTTATGCAGACTGAATGAACGTTTAGCAGTTTTTTTTTAACGATCTTTTTGGATTTCTTGTCATTTCAGTTTGCAGTTACTTTTGAAAAACTGCAAAGAAAGAAAAAGAAAAAAAAAACAGCGTCTCATAGACTCACAGACGTTCGAACATATTTCATGTTCATCACCGCCGCATGACAAATTAGTTTTTTTCGTTGATTATTTTTGCGTTTTTTTGCAAGAAAAACTATAAATTAATACCCCTACACAGGAGATCAGAAAACTAAAAGACAAAAAAATCTCGAAAATGAAAAAGAAAAACAAAAAGAGTATAAAAATGTTTAAGGCCTACGAGTTAACAGATCCCATGTCTGACAGAGTTCATAACGTAAAGAAAAAACGTTAATTTGCATGAAAATAATTTAAAGAAAAAAAATTATGACTTTTTAAAACGTGGTGCACACAGATCGGATGCATAAATGAATTCCAAATAAAGAATTTCAATAAGAAACCAATTGCTGGCTCCCTCATAGTGGCGGTTCGTCTAGACTAAATGGGGTTATAAAAGATAATGAATTGATTTATTTTTATGGTCTTTACATCTTATCTTTAAGGAAATGATAAGAAAATAATTTAATTAATAAAATTGAAACACAGTAACCAACTAGAGTTGGCATCATTGGACGTTTGAATAACATTGCACCACAATCTGAATTGAGTACTCCTTTATGGGCCAAGAAATAAAAGGAGAAACGGTCTAAATAATGAATATATTTCCTGCCCTGATAAACTTCACGATAAATTCTCCTGCTCAACACATAATATATACTCCCGAGTCTTATTCTGCATACTTTTCCTCTAGGGTTAGGGCCTTATAAGTGCCAATCATCACATAATCTACTTATTGAGTTCGCAACGATCCCCATTCTGAACAGATATACTGCGAGTCTATAGTAGTAGCCTGTTAAAATACCTTTACTAACCCCAGGTTGTTCCTGGATACATACATACATACATACACAATTGGTCATCACAATCCTTTAGTCAGAATTGCGGCCTTGCTTCTCACATCACTTATGTTGTGTGTGTTAATTTTATAAAGGGTCCGCCAAATAACTTTTTTTTTTTTTTGAAAATGCTTTAAAACAAAACCTACTGAATATTTTCTCAAATTTCTTTTTTTATTTGAAAGTACAATCCTTTCGGTTAATAATGGAAAATAATTTCATTCAAATGGTTGCCTCGGCTGGCCATGCAGTAGCTTACACCAGAAGATGCCGATTTTGGCAAAAAAAAAAATCATCTTTTCAGATGAAGCTCATTTTTCGGGTATGTAACCAAGCAAAATTGTCACATTTGGGGCACAGAAAACCCGCACGCACCCAAAACAAGTCACTGTTTGGTAAGGATTTTGGTCCAGAGGCATAATTGGGCCATTTTTCTTCGAAAATGAGCAAGGAGTGGCCGTTACAGTCAATGGCGATCGTTATCGGGCCATGTTGAACGAATTTTTGTTCACAAAAATTGAAGAGGAGGATATTGGCAATATTGGGTTTCAACAGGACGGAGCTACGTGCCACACAGCCGAAGCTACACTCGATGTTTTGCGCCCTGTTTTTGAAGATCGCATTATCAGCCGCATAGCTGATGTCGTTTGGCCACCTCGAAGTTGCGATTTGACACCGTTGGGCTATTATTTGTGGGGTGCCGTCAAAGATAAGTATTACGCCGACAAGCCAGAAACAATTGACGCTTTAAAGGACAATATTCGTGAAGCCATTGGTGAAATACAGCTGCACACAATCGATAACGTGCTTAAAAATTTGATCGATCGTGTAGGCTACTGCATGGCCTGCCGAGGCAGCCATTTGAATGAAATTATTTTCCATTATTAACCGGGAGGATTGTACTTTCAAATAAAAAAAGAAATTTGAGAAAATATTCAGTAGTTTTTCTTTAAAGCATTTTCAAAAAAAAAGTTATTTGGCGGACCCTTTATTTGGTTATTACAATCCTGCAATCAGGATTACGATCTAGTTTCTCATACCACTAGCTTTGTGTGCGTTAACTTTATACATGAGTGGCGGAACCTACAGTTTAAAGTCGACTGCGAACATCAAGATTTTTGAGAAACTTCTTCATGACAACATTTATTTTATGTTCAAAGTTTTTGCCAGAAATCTACTGAGAGGAAGCCGCCGTAGAAATATTTTTTCATATTTCGTTCTGTTGGAAATGTCTGACCTGGAGTTTCAACCTTGGCCTCACGTCTTATAAGCCAATACACTATCTACTAGACTATGGCGACTCATAATGTGCTCAAACGTGCTTCAAAGATTGTCTAAGATAGGTTTGTCAATCAGGAAATTTGCTGTATATTGGGGGGGAAGAGAGTATGAAGTCATCTACAGTCAGTTGCTTTCAGTAGGTAAAACTCTAAAACCGTCTGCTTAGATGCGAATCGTTTCAGCAATAGGAATAGGAATTCAGTTACTGTTACACAACGCCTGGCTTAAACATTAATACTGAAGCTTGTTAGGGAGATTCTTATGGTACTTACCTATTGACTTGTGACGTGGACTTGATCGTAACGTTATCTTGATCACAGTGGCCATACTTACAGGTCAATGTGTTATGGGAAGACACGCGCAAAGAATGCAGCTCCCATCTAACGATTTCTGCCGTGAATGTAGATCTACTGAGGAAGAGGAGACTTTCAATGAGCATCTCTTGCGATGTGCAGATGTTTAGTTATTTGGCTCTCCAATCCTTGTCAGCTTGACAGAGTTATCATCCATTGATGTCAAGGATATAGCTTCAGTTATTAAACTTTCGGGCTGGTTTTCCAGCGTAGGGGTAGTCGTGCTTTTAATGCGCAGCCCTTGCTTTGACCATCTTCTACCCTTCTTTGATGGAACTCGGTCAGTACAGAGACTGCGTTTACTTGTGACATCCCAACGGGCCGCTATGCGTGCTCAAGTGAGATTTTGATATCAAAGGTATCACTCCAACCTAGCAAGTGCGTTACAGCTGCCAAGTATGTGTTCTGATGATTCATTCACATCAGCACAGAATGGAAACTTTGAATTCGTCTCGAGACGATTCCCATTCTGAACAGATATACCGCGAGTCTGCGGTGGCCTGTGAAAATACCTTTACTATCCTCAGGTTGTTCCTGGATACATACATACATACATATTTGGTTATTAAAATCCTACAATCAGGATTACGACCTAGCTTCTCACATCACTTATGTTGTGTGCGTTAATTTTATACATGAGTGGCGTGACCCACAGTTGAAAGTCGACACCGAACGACAAATTTTTGAGTAGCTTTTCATGGCAATTTCAGTCTGCTGCGAGGAAGTGGCCGAAGAAATATTTTTTCACATTTCCGTTTTGGTGTGTGGCCTGAGGTTTGCACCGTGGCCTTACGTCTAATAAGCCCACACACTACCTACTAGAGTACGGCGATTTTAAGATTGTTCCTGAATGCATGACTTAAATCTCCTCTTATTGCAGTTTATCAACCAAAGTTTAGATGTCTACAAACCTCTATGGCTTGAGCAGAGAATTTGTCTTTCTTTATTTTCCCTTTCGATCAATATACATTATACATTTGCAAAGGACTTAACCCCTCTCAAATAATTAATTCTTTAATGCTCACCGACAACTACTACTCTACTCCTCCCAGAGAGAGGATAACATCTTGTGCAATATAAGAAGGTCAATGAGTAGAGCTCCACACCACTAGAACTCCACAGTAGAACAAGAAGAGCATTTGTTGTTGCACAAATAGTGTTCTTCCAGGGAAACGATAGCTGCCAACTTTACCATTTAAGGACCCTTTCAGCATCAAAATGTTCAAATAATAAGAAGATCAGGGAGGAGGTGTTTAGTGACCCGATTAAAAATTGCGCTCAATATTGTGAAGAAAAATTTAATGGTTTTCTTACCAGGATCGAAAAACAAGGGTACATTCAAAAGTATGTTAAC
Source organism: Sarcophaga subvicina (assembly GCA_936449025.2). NCBI lineage: Eukaryota > Metazoa > Arthropoda > Insecta > Diptera > Sarcophagidae > Sarcophaga > Sarcophaga subvicina. The sequence continues at coordinate 105,707,871 of OW388083.2, read as the reverse complement.
ATGTTTACTTGGCTTCCAGTCAGGATTACGGCCTAGCTTTTCACACTACCCATGTTGTGCGAGTTAATTTTATACACGAGTGGCAGGACCTACATATTAAATTCGTCTCCTGTGTTGAATTATTGGACGTGTGACAGCTCTGAGAATAAATGAAATTGCCATGAAAAGTTTCTCAATAATCTGTCGTTCGGAGTTGACTTTAAACTGTAGGTCGTGCCACTCACACATACGTACGTACGTACTTACGTCATTGGTAATTTTAACCCTTTCGACAGGATTACGACCTAGCAAACAATCCAATATATTTTCAAACTACATATATATCAACCCTACAATCCTTGGTATCAGAATCCTGTAATCAAGATAACAACCTAGCTTTTCACAACAGCCATGCTATGTGTGTTATTTCATACATGAGTCAGAGATCAGCAATGAGTATTCAAAAAAATGAATAGAATCGAATCATATTCATAATTTCCAATACTTATATGCATTTATACTTATTTTAATATCATACTCGTACTACTCATATTCAAAGTTTGAAGTACTCCATCATATTCATACTTAACAGCACGTATGATGTTGTTGTTGATTTCAACTCTCCACGACTCAACATTTACACGAATCACAAAATAAGTATGATTCCCAGACGAACACTAAAATATTCACTACAAGGTTGTGTGTTTGCTCTGCTTGCTGCTCTGTCTTTTTTGCTTGTGTGTCTGTTTTCTTTTTTTGTAAATGCAACAGCAACTAAGAGTTACTCGATTCATTTATAAGTACATATAAGTATTTTTCTAAAGTATGAATCAAACATTTTTCGAATGGTATGAGTTTGATGTCAATTTTGTACGCATACTCATTGCAACATGTACTTATAAATCAACGTTGTAGTGAGTATGAATAAATCAGAGTATGTAGTTAAATTTCGGAGTATGTAGTTAATTTAGAAGTCGCCGTAGTCTAGTAGGTAGAGTGTTGGCTTATTAGACGTAAAGCCAGGGTTCGAGCCCCAGGCCAGATATCAAAAAAAAAATACAAAAAGTATTTCCTCGGCGACTTCCTCTTAGCAGATTTCTGGGAAAACTCCGAGAGTAAATAAAAAATTGCCATGAAAAGTTTATCAAAAATCTGTCGTTCGGAGTCGACTTGAAACTGTAGCTCCCACCACTCATGTATAAAATTAACGCACACACCATAAGTGATGTGAGAAACTAGTTCGTAATGCCGACTGAAAGGTTGTTATGACCAATTATGTATGTATGTATGTATGTAGGAAATTAAATTTCAATATTGTTGACTCAATTAAACTCAATTAGACTCAATTATTCAAAATTTTATGAGTGCTTATGAGTAGCGAAAAAACGATTCACTGCCGATCTCTGAAATGAGTGGTCTCAGAGGCTTTTTTTCGAAATAAACCTTCGAACTGTTTTAAAACTATTAAAATACCCCTGTCTACTGCAAATTCGATAAAATTTGTCTGCAATTAAGATTCATTAACCTGAGACCATAATGAAGAATAACAGTTTACTGTGGTGCTCTTTAACTTAAACTCTGACTTTGAAAATTTTCCCCTTTTTTGTAATTTGCATTGTGTGGCCATTTCATATTACATGCGTATGCCAATATTTCTGTAAAAATTCGATTTTTTTTGGTTAAAGAAATTTGTCTTTTGCATTCTTTTCTTTATTGTTTTTTCTTTCTCTAATAGTCTGCAAAAATTATTTTTTTTTTGGGCTCCTCCTGCTGATAGCTTAAGCACAAGACCTTTGGTGACTTTTTAAAATTCATTACAAAAACAATTTCCAATTCCATGAATAGCAGGACTATAACCTCATCACTATACCTCAACCGGGGAAATAATAATATTCACTTATTTGCTCAGGTTTTGTTCTGTTTTTTTTTTATTTTTTTTAATTTTTTTAGTGCCACCATACACCTTGCAATGCAACGCAATGTTTGTTTTCGGGAAACAAGTTTGTCAAGCATTTTTATGAATTACGGCATTGTCTATAGAAATCCAACAGACAGACAAACGCAAGGACTGACTAACTAACGGACGCGCACGCAGTAAAATATAAAATTTCTGGCGTGGCCTGTTCAGGAACGCAAGTAAGCGCGCGCAAGCGTTTTTTTTACGTTCATTGTCAAATGACAGGTGCTCCATATTTTTTTTCTCTCTGTTTTTTGTTGTTGTTTTTTGTCTGCTTTTCTGACGGCTCCAGTGTTTTTTAAGAAGATGCCACATATAACCGCAATAATAAAAATACAGGCCATAAAAAAAATTTTGAAATGATAAACATTTGTTCAAACACTTTGGTTAAGGCAGCAGCAACAACTGCAACAACAACAACAACAACAACTACAACAACTACATTAAAAACATATAGAAAATCATCATAATAAAATGAAAAAAACAACAACAACAAATGTAAGCTTGAACAAAACGCATAAAATACGTGTGCACAACTTGACAAGAACGCTTAAACGTCTGTCCGTTCTCTGTTTTTTCTTGAAAATATTAACGCAAGTTTTCTTCTCCGTTTGTTGTTGTTGTTGTTTTTGTTTTATGTTTTTTTTTCAATGAATTTTTCTACCTTTAAACAACATTTTTATGCTGGAATGTTGTGAACCGAACTAGATTCTCTAGCGCGTCTGTCTGCGAAGCATTGGTGGTGGTGGTGGTGGTAGCGGCGGCGTCCGTTGCATACGTAGGTGACATTACGATTACAGTTGCACGTATGTACATATCTCTGAAACTGGAGCCTATTGAATTCCTTTGTTTTGTTTTCATTGCAATTGCAACAGCAAATGCTGTTGTTTTTTCACAACTCAAATTGTATAATCGATTTGCAATTTTCTTCTCGTCCATACAGCCGACCATGCACTTGCACAATGCCAAGCCACAACACAGACACACATAGCAATACGCATGAATTGTCATGAATTGCTATGAATTGGCAGCATAAATAAATGACAATATTTTGTAAGCATTTACCAGGCAGCCGTGATTGTTACAATTCTTTTTTTTCTTCTTCTTTCTAATGCCTCTCACCATTCACTGCCTTGCAATACTTTGTATCAGTCCAGTCAGCCAGCCATTCAGTCCATGAATTCATTCATACTCTAGAGCACTAGCAGTTATAAAACATGTACAAAAAACAACAACAATAACAGCAACAATTTTTGAACAATTCAATGCCAATTGAATTTAATCTCTAATAAATTCTAAAAAATTAATAAATATACGAGGGGCAGGAGAAAAAAGGTTGAAAGCAAGCAGGATAAGTTCTAGACGACCAATAAATGCCTTTAGGAATTGACCAACAAGTGTTTTATTTGGCATAAGGAGTCATTAGATATCCAGTCAGATCAATAATTCGGATCTTGAGCATAAGAATCTCATGGGATTTCAGTGATAACTCGTTTCCCAGAGGCCCTCCTATTAACAAAAAACCTGAGGCAATAAATTCCCAAAAGTCAATAGGCAGGCAGTTAAATTGGAGTCATATGGTCGTTCACAGCAAGGAGCAGTAAGAGGAGAAGCTTCAACGATAATGATGGGGTCGGAATTCTGCTATGGAGTGAAAAGAGACCCTTGGAACGGTACAAAGTAAAGCAAAGGCTCTGCTCAAGCCACAGAGGTTGGGAGAAATCTAAACTTTTGTTGATAAACTGCAATAAGAAGAGATTTAAGTCATGCATCAGGCTTTCCAGGAACAACCTGAGGTTAGTAAAGATATTTTGACAGGTCACTATGGACTCGAAGTATATCTGTTCAGAATGGAGATCGTCTCCAACTCAATATTTTGTGATGATGAGAATGAGTCATTAGAATATATACTTGGCACCTGTAACGCACTAGCTAGGTTGAAGTGATAGCTTTGATATCAAAATCTCACTTGTGCATGCATAGCGGCCCCCGTTGTGTCGCCACAGGTAAACGCAAACAAGGCTGCACATTAAAAATACGATTACCCCTGGACTACGCGACCATGCTAGAAAACCAGTCCGAAAGTTTGATAAACAAAGCTATATGCTTGACATCAATGGATTGTAGCTCCGTCAAGCTGGCAGGGATTGGAGAGCCAAATAACCAAATATCTGCAACTCGCAGGACATGGGCATTGACAAAGAAAGTCTCCTCTTCCTCAACAGATCTGCAACCACGGCAGAAGTCGTTAAATGGGAGCTGCATTATTTGCGCGTGTCTTCCCATAACAAAAAGAGCTGTAAGTATGGCCACTGTGATCAAGATAACGTTACGATCAAGTCCGCTTCACGAGTCAATAGGTAAGTACCATATGAATCTCCCGAACAAGCTTCAGTATTAATGTTTAAGCCAGTCGTTGTGCAACAGTAACTGAATTCCTATTCCTATTGGTGAAACGATTCACATCTAAGCAGACGGTTTTAGAGTTTTACCAGACTGAAGGCAACTCACTGTAGATGATTTCATACTTTTTTCCCCCCAAAATACAGCAAATTTCCTGATTGACAATCCTATCTTAGGCAATCTTTGAAGCACGTTGAGAGTTTGAGCACATTACGAGTCACCATAGTCTAGTAGATAGGGTATTGGCTTATAAGACGTGAGGCCGCGGTTCAAACCCCAGGTTCCAACAGAACGAAATATGAAAAAATATTTCTACGGCGGCTTCCTCCCAGCACATTTCTGGCAAAAACTCTGAAAGCAAATAAAAATTGTCATGAAAAGTTTAAAAAAAAATCTGTCGTTCGGAGTCGACTTTAATGAATGCAGCTCCCATCTAACGACTTTTGCCATGGGTGCAGATCTGCTGAAGAAGAGGAGGCTTTCTTTGACAGTGCCCATCTCTTGCAGGGTGCAGATATTTGGTTATTTGGCTCTCCAATCCTTGTCAGCTTGAGGGAGCTATAACCCATTGATACATACATAATTGGTCATTATAACCCTTTTGCCAGGATTACGACCTAGTTTCTCACACCACTTATGTTGTGTGTATTATCAATTTTATACATGAGTGGCGGAACCCAAAGTTTAAAGTCGATTTTAAACGACAGATTTTTTTTGAGAAACTTTTCATGGCAATTTTTTTATTTTGAACCGTGGAACTAGACTACGGCGACTACAACCTTAGTGTTACAAAAACCTTCAGTCTGGCACGGCTGTTAACTGTTAAATATATTCCGACTCAAGCGTTCAGAATCGTCTGACTGTACAGATAATTGGTAAGACTTGAATAGACTTGCACCAGATGCGGTCAGTTCTGTGCATCATATATCGTTTTGTATTCTCAGCCTCATTAAGACATATCGGCTGACCATTTACAATATCATAGATCAGATGCTGATCGGACACTAAAGTGACAGGCTTTCAGCGCTGATCTGTTGAACAAAATTTTCTTCAGCAATGAACTCATTTCCAACGTCTACAAGCAAAATTAATGCACTTGTTGCTTAGAGAAGCCAGGGCTATATTTTCTCATCTCATGATTCTTTAGGAGCTATCTCGGATAATTCAAAGAGCTGTGGTCGTATGATATCAGAATTTTGTGATCTTTAATTGAAGATTACGAAGTGGATGGTATGTACCAGGACGGAACTACGCACCTCCCAGCACTAACGATTTTGTCTTTTTTGCATAGGAAGTTTCCCGAAAGAGTAATTTCATTGCGTTAAGTCCATTACGTTACGTTACGGTATGTAGAATCAAGAAGACATTGCCACCTGCTACACAGCACTAACGATTTTGTCTCTATTGCATAAGAAGTTTCCAGAAAGAGTCATTTCATTACGTTAAAGTCTGTTACGTTACGTTATGTTGATATTCTCCTTACTTTGGAAAACCAATAGCCGTCAAGTTATTGCCGAGTTACATTCCTAAAGTACGAAACAGTTTTTGGCTCCAGTTTGTTCATTCAGCTTAATCTGTATACGAGTTTATTGGCAGAGTATAGCGTAACCAAAGCTATTGTGCTATGCTTTCATTGAATATCTTCTATGAAACATGTTTTATAGGGGCAGTTAAAATCAAAAAAATTCTGTTGAAACATTCGCCAACAATGCTTGAACAACACTGCCATAGAAACTCAATAAAAATCCGTGTGCTTTAAATGCCATAAAATTCTATTCTCTGCGCACCGAATGCCACAAGTAACCGATTATCCACGAGCAGCTATTAAATTGCCATTTACGAATACAAATCTTATCGAATATTTTAACAAAATGTTAGTTGTGTGTGTGTGTGTGTGATTAAATTCTAAGTCAACTGTTTTAAACTGTTTTATAGCTGCAGTTCACATAAAAACTAAATAAATTCATTGATTTTCTTATGAACATAATCATAATCGAAGATAGATACGTTGAGATCGAGAGATGAAGATACGATACGTTATACGTATGTATACGAGGGTATTTATTAAATTTCGTGTTCATGTATTTGACTGTCTATCAGTTTTACTGACAAACCTGATCAATGATTCTGTTTTCATTTATTTTATGTTGTTGTTGTTGTTATTGCTGTTGTTGTATGATAATTTATAATGTTTGACAGGAGAATGGTTTTTATGACAATTTTTTAAGTTAAAAAAAAACGTTCGGTTTTCTTAGTTAATATTGTCGCAGCATAAATTCATAAAATCCGTATTTATCTCTAAAGTACTGAAGGCTAGTAAGAGGGTGGAGGTAAATTATATTTTTATCATAATGCACACCCATTTTGGTAATATTGGGAGTAATACTACGCTAATATATACATGATTTCTTTCATTGATCGTTTGATTACAAACGATCCTAAAATCGGACTGGATATGCTGTTTGGAACTTTCAAACACATTAACCAGCAAGCAAAATGGCAGAATTTGAAACGATACCAATCCACATGAGATTCAAAAGCACTGTAAACAATCGCTTTTTACTGGGAATTAAAGACTGGCAACATCATCGTTCCATATTAGAGATCAGCAATGAATCTTTTTTCACTACTCATAAGCATTCATGAAACTTTTAATATAAGTGAGTCAACAATATTGAAATTTTACTAATGTATTCTGATTCATTCGAACTCACTACACATACATACATAATTGGTCATTACAACCCTTCAGTCAGGATTACGACCTAGTTTCTCACACCACTTATGTTGTGTGTGTTAATTTTATACATGAGTGGCTGGACCCACAGTTTAAAGTCGGCTCCGAACGACAAATTTTTGAGAAATTTTTCATGGCAATTTTATTTACTTTCAGAGTTTTTGCCAGAAATCTGCTGAGAGGAAGTCGCCGCAGAAATACTTTTTGTATTTTATTTTGATGTCTGGCCTGGGGATCGAACCCTGGCTTTTCGTCTAATAAGCCAACATACTACCTACTAGACCACGGCGACTTCTATTCACTACAACGTTGATTTATAAGTACAGGTTGCAATGAGTATGCGTACAACGTTGACATCAAACTCATACCATTCGAAACATGTTTGATTCATAAGCCTACTACTCACTGAGATTCATAACTTTAGAAAAATACTTACAAATGATTGGAGTGACTCGAATCATTCATCAAAATTTACAATGTTAGTTGTTGTTGCATTTACAAACGAAGAAAACAGACACATAAGCAAAAAAGTCAAAGACAGCAAGCAGAGCAAACACACAACCTTCTAGTAAGTATTTTAGTGCTCGTATGCGAATCATACTTATTTTGTGCTTTCGTGGAGAGTCGAAATCAACAACAACATCATACATGTTGTTAAGTATGAATATGATGCGTACTTCAAACTTTGAATATGAGTAGAGGTTCCATGGTATTAAAATAAGTATGAATGCGTATAAGTATCAGAAATTATGAGTATGATTCAATTCTACTCATCTTTTTGGAATACTCATTGCTGATCTCTGGTGTACAACTTCAGACAATGTTCATAAAAGCATCACAACAGTACTACCCCATGCGCTTATGCAGTTGATAGATAGCCTATGTGCGTTAATAACTGCAAACACCAGAGTCATATCAAAATGTTTATTTCGTACTCGATTACGGATTTCAAAATCCTGGAGCTCGTAATCGCTATAACTGAAGTCGTTGTAGTCTAGTAAATATTCAGTAGTTTTTTTAAAGCATTTTCAAAAAAAAAAGTTATTTGGCGGACCCTTTAGCTAGTGTGTTGGCTTGTTAGACGAAGGCCTGTGGTTCCCCTCAGACATCTCGAACACAAAGGAATAAATATTTCTTTCGACGACTTCCACTCAGCAATTTACTGAGAAAGCCTCTGAGAGTAAAATCAAAATTGTTATGAAAATTTTCTCAAAAACGTGTCCGTCGTAGTTGATGAAGGATTAAAATAACACACACAACAACGTAATGTGGCAAGTTTTTAGCCCCAAAGTAAAATATTCGAATTTCAACCGGAAATCTATGGCATCGAGATATATACAAGGGATGAGTCATAGCAAGCAGTTAGGATGACATCCGTGCCCACGGTTCTTAACTCAAAAATAGTATTGGACTGTCTGAAAGAGCTGAATCCGCAAAGTAGGAAAAATATGTTTATCTTCCGTACATACATACACATAATTGGTCACTACCACCCTTCAGTCAGTATCACGACCTAGCTTCTCATACCACTTACGTTGTGTGTGTTAATTTTATCCATGAGAGGCGGGACCTACAGTTTAAAATCGTCTCCGAACAGCGGAATTTAAGAAACTTTTTCGTATGTAGTTCGTTTTGTTGAAGATGTCTGACCTGGGTTTTAAACCGAGGTCTCATGTCTAATAAGCCAATACATCACCTTCTAAATTACGGCCACCGTTTACTGGGTTCCAGGTCGTATAAAACTATGCTGTAATGAGCTGGCAGATGAACTTGTGAGATAGAGCCTTAAGGGATCAGAATCTTTCTGGGGTTGGAAAAAATGTTTGAAAGAATATACTCAGCAAAAGGAAAACAAGAGACTGGCAGAGACTCTATGCAAAAAAAAAATGGATTTAAGAAATCTAATCTTTTGTTGTCTAATTACAACAGAAGGAGGTTTAAGTCACGCATCAGACTAAAATTTTGACAGGATACTGCAGGCTAAAAGAACACTTATTCAGAATGGAGATCGTCTGCCATCCAATATCTGGATTCCATGATGATGAGAGCGAATCATGACAATGCAAACTTGGAACTTATGCGGCATTAATGCAACTGGGGAGGAGACGCCGGGTTGTATATAAGGTGATGAGCAAGGAATTTCACTTATTGACGCCGTGTAACATCCTGACATTTGTTGGAGAAATAGGTTAAGAGAAAAATTGAGGGAATATCCTATTAAGATTGGGGGTAATATAATAGATCGTATGGTTGCAGTGCTATGGCGTCTTTACTCGACGAAAATAATAATAAAACGGGATTTTTATTTTCAACACAACATGGGTGGAACATGGAAGCTAGGTCGTAAACCTGACTGAAGGGTGGCAATGATCAATTAAGTATGAATGTACTCTAAATCGTACTTAGTAGTTTGTAAATAAAAGTTTGAAAAATTTTCAAAAATTCAGGCATATTTGAGCCACATTTTTTACAGGGTTTCCTCTCGAAGTTACAAACGTATTCCAGCCACACAAAAGGCTCAATAGTTATCTGCTGCAATCTCAATAGCTATCTGCTGCAATCACGTGCAGTTTGTTTGTTATGGGCAATTAAAAGCTAGTGAAACAATTTGATTTATTCCGTGGATAAACTTTAAATTATAATTAATTTTTAAATTAAATTTAATTTCTTATTAAAATATAAAAATTTTTACAATTAAACAAGAATGCTTTGAAGTATTTCTGTTGTAGTTTGCTGCATAAAACAGAAATTGCCACAACTAGACAGAATGTTTATTTACAAACATTAGAATAATTTGAACAAGTCTGCCTAAATAGCTGCCTCATTTATAATATTTCCATTAAAAAAAGAGAAAAAAAAGAAACTCATATTTGTGTCTATAAAAAGTAATTCCTTCATAAAAATACCACATGTGCTGAACTCCCCACGCACTTCCTTTTGCTAGCGAATGAATAGAAGCAATTATTATTGAATATTTAAAATATCCAATAATTGCACTTGTTGCTCCCCAAAGTAGCAATGCAACGCAACGCAACACAACAACTTAAGAAAAATAGCTATAACGGAGGCATTTACAACTACAGCTACAGCAACATCTTGAGCATGGTCCAGTATTCCCATGCAATAGCACAGAAACCAGACTTAAACATTAAAAAAAAATTCTTTTGTGAGAATCTTATGAATATTGAAAAATATCTCTACGCATTGGCACGCAACCAACAGGCGAAATAAAATAACAACCACAATGAGAACGAGAACGACAACGACAACCGCCTTAACTGGCTAGTAAAACGAGCAGACTGTTGTTACCCACACTTACCCTTTTTCAGTTGTACAGGTGCTTTGCCACCAGCTAGCCAGCCAGCCTGCCCGGCAATGCTATTCACCACCATTGCTTCAAACGTAAAAACAAACAAACCACATGGATGGTTGCATTGAAATAACTTGCTTATGGGTGATAAATTATGTCGCTAATGCAAAATGCTCTGCTTTATATATCAGCGGACAACAGGCATTTCGTTGCAAAAAAACAAAAAAAAAACACAAGCAAAACAAACGGAAAAATAATGTCTTGTTGTCCAGCCTAAGAAACAAAATATTTCCAACAACAATGATGACGACGTGTTTTCCTGTCTGTCTGTCTGTCTTGCTTGCCTGCCTGCCTGCTGGTTTCTGTTTCAATTTCTTTTTTAGTTTTCGTTTGTAAATTTTCTCTCCATTCGATTTGTGTTCGGCATTTGGCGATTTAAGCCTCTGTTAGTCGCATCATTAGCCTGAGAGTAGGCGTGCATGTTAGCGGTACAAGTTGCCTGCCAATATGTTGCGTTCGAGCAACACACAAACACTTTGTCACCAAAAGCCACAACGTTATTTAGGCATCCATACACACATACATACATATATGGTGCTTGTATATGATGTACAGTGACATTAACGCATATTCTACTTATAATATTAGGTAAGGTAAAAAGTAATTTCGTAAAAAATCCCATAAATAGTCAGTTTAAGTCACAGCGTATACGAAATATTTCTAGTGGCAGAAAATAAAATTTATTCTCTTGTCTGTAGTGTACTCTTTGGTACATACTTACATACACACAGTTACTAAAGTATACATACGGTTAACAAATTTCAGAAAGATTTTAACCAATCCGTTTTCGTTGAAAATCTTTATAGTTTCCTTGATTTCAAGACGGTCTTTTGCATTGGTTAAAAAATCTCTGAAATTGAACTGAATTGTGGCCCTGCACAGGCCCACAAAAGTATACATCCGGTTAACAAATTTCACAAATTTCTGAACCAATGCAAAAGACCGTCTTAAAATCGAAGAAAGATGTCAGACAATTATAAAGATTTTTAACGAAAACGGATTGGTTAAAAAATTTACGAAATTTGTTAACCGTATGTATACTTTTGTGGCAGAGTGTACATAACATACATAATTGGTCTTTATAACCCTTTTGTCAGGTTGACGACCAGGGATCAGCAATGGGTATTCTAAAATATGAGTAGAATCGAATCATACTCATAATTTCTAATACTTATACGCATTCATACTTATTTTAATATCATGGAACCTCTACTCGTATTTAAAGTTTGAAGTCCTCCATCATACTCCTACTTAACAACACGTATGATGTTGTTGTTGATTTCGACTCTCCATGACCCAACATTTACACGAAGCACAAAACAAGTATGATTATCGTACGAACACTAAAATACTTACTAAAAGGTTGTGTGGTTGCTCTGCTTACTGCTTTGTCTTTTTTGCTTATGTGTCAGTTTTCTTTTGTTGCAAATGCAAAAACAACAACTAAGACTGTAAATTTTGATAAATAATTCGACGAGTCACTCGAATCATTTATAAGTATTATAAGAGTATTTTTCTAAAGCTATGAATCTAAATAAGTAGTAGGTTCTTATGAATCAAACATATTTCGAATGGTATGAGTTTGATGTCAAAGTTGTACGCATACTCATTGCAACCTGTACTTATAAATCAACGCTGTAGTGAGTACGAATGAATCAGAGTACATAGTTAAATTTCAATATTGCTGACTTACTTATATTCAAAATTTCATGAGTGCTTATGAGTAGGGAAAAAGCGATTCATTGTTGATCTATGATTACGACCTAGCTTCTCACACCACTTATGTGGTGTGTGTTAAATTTATACATGAGTGGCGGGACCTACAGTTTAAAGTCGACTCAGAACGACAGATTTTTTGGAGAAACTTTTCGTGGCTATTTTATTTACTACTCAGACAAAATCTGCTGAGCGGAAGTTGCCGAAGAAATATTTTTTCATAGCAGAGACCTCAATCATGATACAGAACTAAAGATTTACAAGTCGCTTATCCTCTTCATCCCGGTCTTCTCTACAGCCCACACGCATAGACACTGTTACGCACTGATGAAGCGAACTTAACAGTATTGAACAAAAATTCCGCGTGCGACTTTCGTTTTAGTCTGATCTGAGGTTTGAACCCAGGTCTCATGCCTAATAAGCCAACACACTGCCTACTAGACTACGGCAACTACTCTTTTGTAGACTCTACTTATGTAGAGCGTAGTTGCTTATGTACGCTGTCAACATTGACATCATTGGGCGTACAAAGCAAGATATTACTGCTGTCTTTAGTGTTATAGAACGTTATAGAGATGTCTGACCTGAGGTCTCAAGTCTATCAAGATGGGTCAGCCAGTAGTAGCAACATCCGGCGTATTGGATCTCAGATATCAGCCATTAACTATACTTTCGATATTGTCACGGTTTTTGTTTCTGTTTTTTGGCCCCATTGCTACCAGCAAAAATTATGTTAGTCTGGATATCAAGCATATCATCACTCCTGCCAGCAATTTCTATTATCGTCCCAATGGGCAATTAGGCAGCACAGACCTCTCCCGTACGACTCTACAAGTCACTCATCCTCCCCGTGCTTGTTTATAGAGCAGAATTGTAGACGCTGTTAAGGAATCTGATGTAGCAGCCTTGAGAATATTCGAGAGAAAAGTCTTACGTTAACCGCATCCGATCTAACAATGAATTTTAGGAGCTCCTTAGCGACATGGAAATTGTGCTACGCATTAATAATATCCAATGGTTGCACTGGATCGGCCATGTCGTTCAGATGATAGAGGATATTCCGGCGAGACAGTATTCGACGCGGGGATTAGCGGAAAACCTGATGTGCGTCGAAACAACAACTACGTGGACGTTGTGATGCGCATTATTAATATCCAGCGGCTGCACTGCAGGGATTGCCTGCTCCGGAAGGACCAAATTGAAGAAGTTCTGTCTTCGATTGCTGCGACCAACTGGTGAAGGCCCGTAAGATGTAGAGGCATAGGGAAGAATGTGCTGAATTAGGCCCAAATCCGTTAAATGGGTGGCCAATTGACGAAGGACAGAAAACATGAAGTATTCAATTAATGATGAAAATCGTCTTGCTTCACAGGGTGGGTAGTCTAGAATCGATTTTTGATTTGATTATTTTTCAAAATGCTTTCTTAAGACATTCAACATCTTTATTGAATTCCTTATCAAAAACAATTGCACGAATATGCTCTTGCACCCACCCAATCCCCAATCGACATCCTGCATATGAGTGTGTACCTGATACATCTGGTTGGTTGGTAACCTTGTTGACGCTGATAGTTTGTGGTTATGGGTTCTCTTTCTCTTATCGTTTTTACGACTATTTTATTCATTTCGTACTCTTTTCCTTTAAATATTATGGCTGACCATTTACAAAAACCAAAAATAAAAATTAAAAATAAATAAAAAAAAACTCTTCGTCTTCTTCTTCTATATGTTCGTCAGTGATTTGATAAAGCGGCATCGTTATGTTGACTGTGACTTGTTACTAATTACTTGACTCGTTTAGAAAAGCATCCTCCTCGTATCATTACTCTGCCTATTCCTATTCCTCCATAATATGACTGCAAAAGTAGAAGAAGAAGGAGAGAAAAAGGAATCAAAAAAAGAAAAAAGAAATACGATTCTTAATATAGAATTTCAGAGAGTTACAGTCCAACTGCGTTAGAGACCATTTGTTTAATGTATTTCATCTTTCTCTGGCTGTTTTAACTGATACTGCCAATATGTATACCCTTGCTAATGTTATTCTCGTTGCTGTTGCTGTTGCTTTAACTAGTCCATACGTATTAACCAGTATTTGTTTTGGGTTGTCATCATTAGGCAACTTCCTTTTTACATGAACACACTTAAAATCGTGGGAATAAATTTAAGCAATTCGGCCAGAGAATTCAAGGATCGCAAACAATGTTTTCTGTCTCCTGACTGAAGACAGACAAACCTTTGCGATGAAGTGAATTATTTCAAGAATTTTATGTCTGAAAGTGTTTTCTGCAAAAGGCCAGCGTTTTTTTCTTTTTTTTTGTTTCTTCCAAACAGAATTTTTGAGCATAAAATATGTACGTGTGTATGTTTACCAAGTTGGGAATGATTCAACTCCCATCTGACATTAAAAAGAATTTGATAGTTGATAAGTAAGATCATAGTTTAGAAGGCAATGTGAACCTAAATCATATAAAACTTAAACTAGGAAGATTCATAATATTTATGACAATCGTAATCGTACCAGACCATTAGTGTTTAAAAAAACGAGTTTTAGTCAGAATTTTCAGAGTTTAAAAACTGTTTACAACATTAAAATGAATTTTTTTAAATTGTAAAGGAACACTAAACACAGGTAATCCGGCGTTGGTGCACTGGTAAGAATCGATGGGAAAATGAATGCGGAAATGTATTAAAACACCCTACAGAACAATTTGACTAAAGATTATGAGGACGAATTACCACTAGCGTGGATATTTCAGCATGATAACGACCCGAAGCATACATCTCGGGTAGTTAAAGCTTAAAAAGCACTTTGGCAGCTTATCCAGGCAGAATGGAATAACATTTGTCCTGAGCAGTGTCGCAATTTAATCAACTCAATGCCGCACAGATGTACTGAAATAATACGCCAAAAAGGGTACCCCACACAATATTAAAGGTTCAAAATAGTTTGGGTGAAAAATAAAGCAATTAAATTAAATTTTCAATATTTTCTTTTTCAGATAATTTAATTATGTGTCCACTTAAATTTTAAGTCTGATATCAACTCCGTACCAAAACATTGTTTATAATGAATAACTATTTAAGTTTTTGTTGTTAATTAATTATTAAGCATATGAAATTAATAAATATTAGTCGTTTTTGTTTCCATTTTTCTTAAATCTTTTTAATTTTTACAAAAATTAAAAATGTTGCAAAGTGACTTAATTGCGTGTCCACGAGTGTATATGCATACGTTTAAAGCATACGAATATAATGCAAATGCTTACCGAAATTCCAGTACGGTTGTGGGTAACCGTTGTTATGCCATTCACATGCTAGCAACGAACGTACATTCCCTTACGTTCCGTGAACGTTCGGCTAATTCTACCCTTATAAAATGCAACGTTCGATAGAAAGCATGGGCATTTTAGCGCCACTGGAACAAAAAGTTTACTTTCTAGCAATTGACGCTTCAACTTCATGTTAAATACAGTACGAGGTCAAATCTTAAGCTTTCATATTTTATTGCATTTGTATGCATAAATATCTTTTTTGTGAAGATAACAACTGCCGTATCCCATTCTAGGTAGTAAAACATGCTGTGTACAGTCTTTATGGTAAAAGCATGCAGTGCCTGATTGCTACCAAATTATATAGTGATCGACCTCCATTGTCCAGTCAGCCAACCTGACGAACTTTGACAACTAAAAATCACACAAGACCACAAAGGCAACTAAGTTCTCCTACTTTCTATACCCTTCTATATTATTCCAACAATCACCCTTAAAATTTATTAAAATTTTATAACCATTTAAAGATTGTTGAGTGGTCAAAGAGCTTGTATACAAACACAAGCATTCCAAGTACGATTTTAGCAGAAGACAAATAATTTCCCACTACGGTTTGTTATCGTTTTAAAATATTAAGGAGTTTTAATTCTATTTACAAATAATATATGCAGAAGATCCCTGATATACCAGAAAATAATGTAAACAACGTGTATAAAATCAAGATCAGGCAACGCAACCTTCTGGGCTCAATGAGCAAGATTTCTTATACAAATCAACTTAATATATGGCGTGGCATGCTAGAATCCTTGGGTGTGACTAGCTTAGCTGGAAAAATTTTATAAAACTGAAGCAAAACTACAATACAAGCCAACCTAGAACTTTAGTAAAACAATAAGCTGATTACAAGAATATCTTGATTAAAAAGAAAACGGAAAGCCTGTTCCTTAAAGGGATACAGGAATAATAATGAAAACAATTTAAAAAGAATTGTTGTTTAGGTCTCTCAAAATAATGTCGTGCCTAAATTGCCTGTGTCCGAGTCAACCAGATCTTCTTAGTTGCAGTATCCGTCAACATAAAAATAGAAACCTTAAAATCGAACATTTCCATTTCTTTTTACTCTATTCAGAATCATAAATTGGATCTTCATACAGCCTTCACAATTGCCTTGAAGTGCATACACTCCCATTTACTTACTTAATTCATTGGTCATATCCACCTTTTAGCTAACATTAAAACCTAGCTTCTGACATCACCCATGTTGTCTGTGTTAAATTTATCCATGAGTAGTAGCATCTATGGTTGAAAGTCGACTTCGAACAGGAGACTTGTTAAGACAACTTTATTTTACTCTCAGGGTTTTTGCCGAAGACTGAGAAATATTCGTAATTCTTTGGTTCAAGATGTCTCAGCTAGGTTATGAACCACAGGCTCTCGTCTTATAAGTCAACACACTATCTACTAAACTATGGATAAAGATACCCTTTATATTACGTGCTATTGTTATGTTTTTACCTTTTAAAAACGTTTAAAATATGAGCTCGTAAATTACAAATAATTTAAAAATAAACTTGTGTTTAGTTTTAATTAAAATTAATTATTATTTGAACAATTCTTTGTGCCACTGTTCACAACTTGATGTAAACAACAACAATTGCCTTTTTTATTGTTATTCCTCTGTTTATACCCTTTATATAAACAATAACAATTACTAGAGAATTATTCGACAAATCTTTGTAACGGAGATCTTCAAACCACGATTATTCTCTTCAAGTACACCGCTTCTTCACACAAGACTGACTGAACTTCACTAACAGGCGATTTAAACTTCGAAAGACTTTTCAATGTGTTGACTTTAATCTTGTTATTCATAACTCCTTCAAATTTATTAAATTTGAATATCATTTAAGGCATCATTTCTTAACAAATAATTTTTATTCAAAGAAAATTTTTTTTAAATTTCTTTTAGATTCCCATCAAACCTTCTAAATATGTGTGCATGTGTTGAATTGAAAACCATTTTTATTTTCATTAAAAAATCTTTAAAAAATTCAACGAAAAACGAAAAAAAAGAAAAAACTGCAACATAAAAAACTGAAACCAAAATATGTTGGCAGACATAATAAAAATGTCAAGTTAAAGAAACCGAAATACATTACAATGATGAAGGAGTATGTCCAGACACTCGCAACATACGCATGCTGGTTATGCAGCAAAGTTACACAGACTTGTCCCACAGACTAGCCAACAGACAGCCTACGCAAAGACGTTTTTTTTTTTGTTTTTTTTTTTTAAATTTTGACCATCAAGTGAAACAATAAATTATTAAAAAACAAACAAAAAAAATGAAATACAAGTTAACAAAAGTAGTAAAGAACGAATTGAGAATGAGCTACGCATGGGAGGTTGAAAATAAAGGGAAATTAAAGGCAGAAATTCATGAATTTACAATACGCCATAGCCCAGTCCAGAAGTCACCCTAGTCTAGTAGGAGTGTGTTGGTCTATTAGACATGAGTTAAACCCCAGCTCAGACATCTCCAACAAAACGAAAACGAAAAAATATTCCTTAGACGCCTGCCTGCCTCTCAGCAGTCTCCTGTCATCATCTCCTGAGAATAAATGAAATTTACCAAGAAAAGTTTCTGAAATCTGTAGTTCGGAGTCGACATTAAACAGTAGGTCCCTTCGCACATGAATAAAATTAACACACACAATATGAGTGGCGTGAGAAGCTAGGTTGTAATACTGACTAAAGGGGCTGTAATGACCAAATTAAGTATGTAAGTTGATGTATGTTATGTTCATGTAGATCTCTGTTTCGGTTACGAAACCGTGCACAATCTCGCCCATGGTGAGGCTGAACAGCTCCAAACATGGAAGTCTCTCTTACATCAAAGCGATCATTCAAAATTGTAGCCACTATACCATGTAGAAGGAATATGATTTCCAAAGGAATCATCTTTGGGAATCCCTCTCAAAGCCTGCATGCTCAATATTACCAATACTGTCGTCGATTTCGTTAATAAAAAATGGGCGCTTTCGGCATGAACAGAACGGCGCAGAAAATTTAACCAAAAAAAGATGGAAGGCATACGGTAATAAACTCCAAAGCAGAAGAAGGTACATACATACATACATGAAGTCGCCGTAGTCTAGTAGGTAGGTTGTTGGCTTATTAGACGCAAAAGCCTGGGTTCGAGCCTCAGGGCAGGCATCAAAGACAAAATACAAAAAGTATTTTTTCGGCGACTTCTTCTCAGTAGATTTCTGGCGAAAAACTCTGAGAATAAATAAAATTGTCATGAAATGTTTCTCAAAAATCTGTCGTTCGGAGTCGACTTTAAACTGTAGGTCCCGCCACCCATGTATAAAATCAACACACACAACATAAGTGGTGTGAGAAACTAGGACGTTGTACAATGGGTCAATTCGACCTCCGGATACTGTACTTGTCTTAATTGACAAGTACACGTCCTCTAACCCAACCTAACCTAAGAAGGTACATATCTTGATGCCTGATATGTAAACAATTTTGAGGAATTGATATTAACTGACATTGGCAGTCTGAGACGCGACATGAGAAGCACCAAATGGTTCCGGTAGTAGGGAAAACTTTGGTATCACAATGGGCCTTAAGTGTGTCCATCCAATCGCTTTTGATGGACAGCCACCTCTACCAAGCTACCTACCAGCAATAAGTATACAAAAATCGAATGATGCTCATAATTTCTGATACTTATAGGCATACATACTTATTTTAATATCATGGAACCTCTACTCATATTCAAAGTTTCAAATACTCATCATATTCATACTTAACAACACGTATGATGTTGTTGGTTTCGACTCTACATGACTCAACATTTACAAGAATTACAAAGTAAGTATGATTCGCGTACGAACACTACAATACTCACTAAAAGGTTGTGTGCTTGCTCTGCTTGCTATTCTGTCTTTTTCTTTTGATGTAAATGCCAAACAACAACTAAGACTGTAAATTTTGATGTATGATTCCAGTCAATCGAATTATTTCTAAGTATTTTTCTAAAGTTATGAATCTGAATGAGTAGGCTTATGAATCAAACATATTTCAAATGGTATGAGTTTGATGTCAGCGTTGTACACATACTCATTGCAACCTGTACTTATAAATCAACGTTGTAGTGAGTACGAATGAATCACGAGTACAGAGTTAAATTTCAATATTGTTGACTCACTTATATTCAAAATTTTATGAATGCTTATGAGTAGCGAAAAAAACGATTCATTGCCGAGCTCTGCTACCTACCAAATTACAAGGGCCAATGCTATAACACAAATATTTTCAATTGTTGCGAGTGCAAGTAACTCAATGGACGTGTAAAACTTCCCAAAAGGTCTTTGTAGTATTTATCAATCGCAACCTAAGTTTAAATGATTCATTATTTCCCGTTTTCTCCTCAAACTACTTGGTCAAACATAAACATAAATGACAGATATTGTTGAAATTTTGACAGAAGTAAGCTGACAGATGCTTGTTGACAGGAGCATTTTCTCTGTTTTAATTAAGTGGCACTAAAAACTGATTGGGCCTGACAATTCCACCACTAGATCGACTAGATCTTCCCACTACGCAAAATCCTGGAAAAGACTTACGAAAAACACGACTATAAGGCAGTCTTATATAGCCCCATAAGGGATCGTATTTTTGCCGCAATGACTGAGCTCGGTATACCTGCGAAGCTGGTAAGACTATGCAGAATAACGTTGAGCAATTCCTGCAGCTGCGTCAAAGTAGGAATGGACCTCTCCGAACCCTTTAATAAGGTGCGAGGTTTCAGACAAGGCGATCCCTTATCATGCGACCTCTTCAACTTCGTCATGAAGAGTGTTCTGCGGCTGGCGGGAGTGCATGGCAACGGCACTATTTTTAAAAAATGCGTGCAGTTGCTTGCTTACGCTGACGACATTGACATCATAGGGCTTAGCTAGCGAGATGTTACGGTGTGCCTTTGGTGCTATTGAACGGGAGTATACTAAGATGGGTCTGGCAGTAAATGAGGGCAAAACAAAGTATACGTTATCGATAAGTAGGGACTTGCATTTGAGATAACGGCCGACAAGTATACTTTTAATATATCCAAGGAATTTATTTATCTTGGCTCCACCGTTACCGCCAAAAATGTTGTCAGTCTGGAGATCAAGAAAAGGATCACTCTTGCCAACAGGTGCTACTATGGTCTCAATAGCCAATTGAGTTGCAGACACCTCTTTCATACGACAAAACTACTACTCTACAAGACGCTCATCCTACCCGTGCTTCTTTATGGTGCAGAGGCATGGACCCTTTTAAGCACTGATGCAGCAGCCTTGATAATGTTCGAGAGAAAAGTCCTACGTAAGATCTTCGATCCAGTGCGAGTTAGCGATGATTTCCGCATCCGATCCAACAGTGAGCTGTATGAGCTCCTCAACGACATAGACGTTGTGCAGCGTACTAATATCCAGCGACTGCGCTGACGAGGCCATGTCGTTCGAATGGAGGAGGATGCTCCGACGAGACAGGTATTTGACGCGTGGAACTGCGGAAGTCGGCGAAGAGAACTACCTTGTATGTGTTGGAAGGACCAAATCGAGGCAACCCTGTCATCGATTGGTGTGACCAACTGAAGTAGGCACGGAAGAAGCAGAGGTGCCTGGAAGGGTGTTATAAGGCAGGCCGAAATCCGTTAATCGGATTGTTAATGGCCAATAAGTAAAATTGGATGCATTCCACAGACCTATCTTCGAATTTTCAGATGCTTAAAATTCATGTAGCTTTCCAACGGTTCGAGCGTTTTTAGGAGAACGTATGTATCGATATCTGTGTCGTCAAATTGTTGTTTATTGTTTTCAATCTCTAACATTGAATATCGATTAATTAATATCCAGAAACCATCAAACCAAAAATTTTTCTGACATTCAGTGGGAAACCATCAAACTCCATGCAATTCAGATCAAACAACAACGCTGGGCAGAAGTTGGCAATACATTTCATTCTGCATTTTGCCCTCCGCCATATTCATTCACTTCGATTTGCTTATAATTCTTGCCATTCATAAACAAAGTCGTTGTATTTTTTGTTTTTTTTTTTTTTTGTTGGCTTAACATGTTTTAAGAATACAAGAAAAACAAACACTAGAGATGAAAATAAAAGCATAGAAAACATAATGAAATGAATTTACATTATCGTTTACGCCATCATCATCATCATCGACATTATGGTCGTTTTGTAATGCGGATGTGTGTTCAAAAAAGAAGAAGAGTATAAGCCTGGCTAAGATATGATAAAAATAAAGGAACACTAAACGCTCCATTGAAATTTAGCTATGCACTTGAACTTGATGCATTTATTTTAGAGGCTGTTCCGCACTTATGGTAAACAAACCCAATGGAAAATGAAGAGGCTAATGAATGATAAAACAAAACTTGAATCGAATACAAAATGATTTTTGGGAAAGCTGATGTAGTCCTCTTTTCCCTTTCCTAAATTTTTATAATCTTTGGCTTCCATATTGACCTTCAACTAAAAGTTTCCATTTCTATGGGGAGGGGGGGGGTCTCATTAAAGTTGGCATAAAAATTTCAACACAATTTTTTTTTTCTTATACGTTCATTTGCGAGAAGCCGGAGCAGAAGCATCAATATTAACATTTCATTTTCATATTGCCGCCGCCTTTCCAAAGTTATAAAACAAATACGAATACAAATACAAACACTCTGACGCTTTACATTAAAATTTATATGTGTTGCCTAGAAATTTTATTGGTATTGGCTGGCTATTTGCCTTAATTTTGTTTTAGTCTGGTTTAAAGCAATCGTTTTTTTTTGTTTTTTGCTGCCACAAAATGTTGCAGCTTAATACGCTGTTGTAGTTCATAATCTTTGTTGCCAGTTCTACTCTTCTTGTGTTTATTTTTGTTGATTTTTCCTTCCAAATGTTTATTTTACCATTACATTATGGGCGTTTATATTCACAGTGCTACACACTGTTTTCTTTCTTGTTTCTTTTACTGCCTTTTAGTTCGTACTACTACTACTACGGCTGATGATGGTTGGTCTCATCACAGGCTACACAATAAAAATATTATCTCGGCCTTTGTATTTGTTGTTGTTATTGTTGATAATGCTTCTGTTGATGTCGTTGATGTTGCATAAAGTATTTTAATGTTATTGTTGTTGTCGTTTTTTATAGACATCCTCATTATAATAATTTTTTTTGCTCTCTCTCTCTCTCGTTTTTTTTCGTTTTCTTTCGCTATAAAATATTTTAAGTCCATTCATATCTTTGCTGTTGTATTGCATCCCAAAGAGTTACTATATTATTACAACTACAACTACTACTACTAGTGCTGGTGCTGGTGCTGCTGTTGTTGCTTTTGCTGTTGAAATTGTATTGTCAACTATTAATTCATGCCGCGCAATTTATCACTTTTGGTTGTTTAACACATTAACAATGTTTATATAACTTGTAACGACAACATGATTGTACGTTTGTATTTATCCTCCTCCTGCCATATTTATGTATATTCATGCATGTCTAGTGATGACAATATATTCTCTGTGCCAATAGTTGTATTCGCTTAAAAGTATAACAAATATTAAGTAAATATGACGCGAAATGAAAATCATTTGAAGACTTTTACAAGGGGCTCATAACAAATTTGGAAAGTTTCTTAAATTTATCGTTATTATATTATTGGTGTACAATACTAGGTTGGAATCCTGACTAAAGGGTTGTGAACTTTCATTAATCGGTATTCCTGATATTATTCATCGTTGGCTAGACTCCTACCTCTCCCTTAGGACTGAGAGGGTATTGTTTAGTAATGTATTATCTAAGACTGTATATGTTACTTCTGGCGTTCCACAGGGTAGCCATTTGGGTCCTTTACTGTTTTTATTGTTTCTTAATGATCTTCCTTGTGCTATTTCTGATTGTAATATTCTGATGTATGCTGACGACGTTAAATTATTTTATACTTTTGATGATGATCGTGGTCAGGCTGTTCTTCAGCGAAATATTGATTTGTTTGTAACTTGGTGCAGAATTAATTTAATGGATCTTAACTTGAGAAAATGTAAATGCATGGTTTTCTTTCGCGGGGGCGTAATTTCATCCACTTATGTGATTAATTCTTGCCCTTTGGAAACTGTGACTACATTTCTTGATTTGGGAGTATTATTGGATATGAAATTGTCTTTTATTGATCATATTAGTATAATGATTGGCAACACTCGGGCTGTTCTTGGTTTTGTGAAAAGATGGCCTAGGGAATTCATTGATCCTTATATAACAAGACTGCTATACATTTCACTTGTTAGACCTATTTTGGAGTATGCATCTATTATTTGGAATCCATACTATAGTTGTCATAGTGATTCAATAGAGTCTGTGCAGAAGCAGTTTTTATTATTCTGTTTACGTGGCTTAGGATGGGATTGTGCAAATGGGTTTCCGTCATATGAGGCTAGATTAGGTTTGATAAAACTTCCTTCCTTAGGAACGTAGAAGGACTGTTTTAGGGGTTTGTTTTGTTTTTAATCTAATTAAAGGTGATATCGATTCTGAGTTTTTGCTTTGTAACCTGAATTTCAGTATTCCTGCAAGATTTTCACGGCACTATCGTCCTCTTTCTTTAGATTTTCATTGAACGAACTATGGATGTATTTTTCCTTTTCGTAGATTATGTAATGATTTTAACTTATATTATGATTTTATTGCTTTTAATTGTAGTGTTTGTAATATAAAACGTAGCTTATATGCTGGCATTAATTTGTAAATTATTATATAAAAATGTATTTTCGTTCTTGTCATAGGTAGTTCCTGTTTATTGTAACTTTATTTATTCAGCTTGTGATTAAGTTCTGTAGCTGATTTATGTTCTCGTTGCCATTACTTTTCCCTTACCGGCTACAGTCCGGACTGTAGTGTGTACGTATCCCTGCGTAATGGGGACGATCCCTCCGCGGTCGGGTGAGGGTGGGTTAGTGTGAGGCCGGGGACGTTCGAAAAATAATATACGCACGTAATTGAAGGGACATACCAATGCCATCTGACAGCCTGGCCACTATCTGTACATACTTCTCTTATGAGTTTAACTCATAGGAAATAGGATTACCATCTGGTGGGTAACACGACACATGGGGATTCACGGCAAGCAGCAATAAGAAGAGAAACTTCCACGCTAATAATAGGGTCAGAATTCTACTACGGAGCGGAACGAGATATTTGCAACGGTATAATAAAACGATAGGCAATAAGCGATAGACATCTAAACTTTGGTTGATAAACTAAAATAAGAGAGGATTTAAGTCATGCATCCATTAACAAACATGGAAGTCGCCGTAGTCTAGTTGGAAGTGTGTTAGCTTATTAGACGTAAGGCCACGATTCAAACATCAGGTCAAACATCAAAACGAAAATATGAAAATATTTCTCTCGATGACTTTCTCTCAGCAGATTTCTGGCAAAATCTCTGAGAGTAAATAAAGTTGCCGTGAAAAGTTTCTCAAACATCTGAGAAGAGAGAAGCTAGGTTGTAATCCTGACTAAAGGGTTGTAAGGACCAATTATGTATGTAGGTATGTATGTAGTGATAATAAATTTTTAAAGGTTAAATTGCGAATCTGAAAAGAACCAATATTTTTCCTCTTGGATATGATAGAATAAAACCGGATATTGCTTTGCCTTTAAAACGCTAAGAATTGTAACGCTATTATTCTGTTTTACTTAATGATCGACTCGTAGCATGAGATGCTCTTACTCAAATGGTCATTACAATCCTTTAAGTCAGGATAACGACTTAACTTCTGTGTGCTAATTTTATCCATGACTTGACGTGACCTTGAGTATAACAACGACTAGGAATAACAGTTTTTTGAGAACTTTTTTAGTCAGGTTTGCGAATTAGCTTCTGTGTGTTAATTTTTGCCATGGTTGGTGAGTTTAAAGTCGACTTCGAATGACAAATTTTTGAGAAACTTTTCGAGGCAATTTTATTTCACTCTCAGGGTTTTTGCCAGAAGACTGCTGATAGGAAATCGCTGAGAGAAATATTTTTTTTTTTATAATTCGTTACGTTACGTACGGCTCTCCTATATTAAGCCAACACATTACCGTTTAGACTACGGCGACTTCAAAGTAGCATCAGGTCTCGTATATAATAGAGTTCCGTATGCTCGCTACCAAAAAAAAAAGATATCATGGTTGAGAGATCCCAACCATCGCTATTTACATAGCGGAAGAGGTAATTTTGGTGTTACAACGGACACCAAGTAGGCTGTTTCCTGTGAGGACACTACCAGTGTATCCTAACTTAACTTTATTCATATGCTGTAGGCAGAATAGCGTAAAAAGCGAAAGTATAGAACTCTATACAGAGTATTTCTAAATGTTGTTTAATTACCGAGATCGTAAATCGAAAAGGGATGTTTACATTTATAGAGATTTCGAAAAGGCGAAGTCAAGAACATTCATCAGACTGTTTACCTTGCCATATAAAAGGCAAGGCGAAACAGGCGATGAACTGAACTTCTTTCGAAGTTTAAATCACCAGTTAGTGAAGTTCAGTCAGTCTTGTATGAAGACGCGGTGTGTTTGAAAGGAATAATCGGGCTTTGAAGATCTCCATTACAAAGATCCGTTGAATAATTGTCTAGTAATTGTTATTGTTTATGCAAAGGGTGTAAACAAAGGAATAACAAAAGAAAGCAATTGTTGTTGTTTACATAAAGTTGTGAGCAGTGGCACACAGAATTGTGCGAATAATAAAGAATTTTTATTAAAACTAAACACAAATTAATTTTAATTTTATTTGCAATCTACGAGCTCATATTTTAAACGTTTTTTAAATGGTAAAAACGTAGCAATATAATGGGTGTGTAAGTGAAAGACGAAGGAATCTGTTAATATAAATCGAAATTCTGCTACATTTACTACTAATCATAAAGGGTGTTTTTTATAGAGGTATAGAACTTTAAGTTGCAATAAAACAACGATGGATTATTCGATTGACATGAATTTTATTTATCCGAAAGATAATCTTGTGACATTACATTTTAAATATGATTTCTGGCATATGACCGCTACGGCTGGCGCAGATGTAGTCCAATCTGAACGTGCAATTTTCGATGACTTTTTCCAACATTTGTGGCCGTATATCGGCAATAATAGGGCGAATGTTGTCTTCCAAATGATCAAGCGTTTGTGGCTTTACCGCATAGAACAATGACTTTACATAGCCCCACAGAAAGTAGTCTAGCGGTGTTAAATCACAAGAACTTGGAGGCCAATTCACAGGTCCAAAACGTGAAATTAGGCGGTCACCAAACGTGTCTTTCAATAAATCTATTGTGGCACGAGCTGTGTGACATGTTGCGCCGTCTTGTTGAAACCACATCTCCTGGACATCATGGTTATTCAATTCAGGAATGAAAAAGTTTGTAATCATGGTTCTACACCGATCACCATTGACTGTAACGTTCTGGCCACCATCGTTTTTGAAAAAGTACGGACCAATGATTCCACCAGCCCATAAAGCGCACCAAACAGTCAGTTTTTCTGGATGTAACGGTGTTTCCACATACATTTGAGGATTACCTTCACTCCAAATGCGGCAGTTTTGTTTGTTGACGTAGCCATTCAACCAGAAGTGCGCTTCATCGCTGAACACGATTTTGTCGACGATAAAATGGACGTAGTGCGCGATACGTTTTCCGCACAGAAGCATTATTTTCGAAATAAAATTGCACTATTTGCAAGCGTTGTTCAGGCGTGAGTCTATTCATGATGAATTGCCAAGCCAAACTGAGAATAAATCACTTGACAGCTGTTAAATCGGTCGCCATCTTGAAAAGTAATGCCAACTTAAAGTTCTATACCTCCATAAAAAAAACGCCCTTTATATGATAGATCCATTTGTCGGGCATAACAACTGTTATAAACTATTTTAGCAGCAAATAAAACGTATTTTTAACCATTTGACTCCTAAAAAGTAACCGGTTACCAAACAAAATAATGATAAAGTAATCGTTTTTCTTCTTCTTGAATTGAAAAGGTCGTCATAAATGTTATTTTATTTGTACGAATAAGTTAAATGTAAAAATGTTCATCAAATAGTTTGCCTTGTTGCCCTGCTTATTTCCGAAATGATTGCGGCCTTAATGCCTGGCGGTTACTTTAACTCTGTCAACTATTCTTTACATCTTTACAACGCATTTATCATGTCATGCTGTACCCTGTGAGGAGACATTTTTATAATGTTTTGCAATACTTTTCTTAATTATTTATTCCGTGTATTTTGTTTTTTATTTTTGAAATAAAAACTGCATTAGAAATTATCGTTTTGACAAAGTAAATACTGTATCCCGAACAGTCATTAATAAAATTATTTGGGAATTTATCCAAATTTTAATACGCAAGATTTCTTTGCCCGTGTAAATATAAATAAAAATTATGATTTACTTTCCTTAGGTCGCAATTCAGAGAGAGTAGAGGGGGAAAAATAATAATTACTACGTTACTGAAGTTATAATTATGATGTAAGAAACTCAGATTTATTGTTGGCAACAAGCATAGAATGCCGTTAAGTAAGTCACCAAGGCACCATTAAAATGCTACACTCTGTTGCATAAGAGATATGATAGTACTGTGATGCCTTCGTGAGGTAAAACTGACGAGTAAGGAATGGAACTGAGTCAGCCTTTAACCATTTTGTGAATATCATTCCACAATCTGATGCCAATAGGGGTTTATAAAGCTTACTTACTGTGGTTCGTTCTTATAGCATATGAGAACGTAAGCAACTATTCTTCTTAAGCATATACATACTTATCGAGCTCACTGTGTACGTACGTATGTACGTAATTGGTCATTACAACCCTTCAGTTAGTATTACAACCTAGCTTCTCACACCACTTATGTTGTGTGTGTTAATTTTATACATGAGTGGCGCCACCTACAGTTTAAAGTCGGCTCCGAACGACAGATTTTTGAGAAACTCCTCATGGCAATTTTATTTACTCTCAGAGTTCTTGCCAGAAATCTGCTGAAAGGAGGCCGTAAAAAAGTACAAGCTTTGAAGACGCCTAAATTTTCTCGTGCGCACTCCTTAGAAATGTCAAAGTTTATAGAAGTCATAATATTTCTATGATCTGTTAATGCTCAAAAGTTTGTATTTTTAAAGTTTATGTATGTATACCCGTGGCCTTACGTCTAATAAGTCGAAACACTGCCTACTACATTAAGGCGACTTGATACCGCTGGAAATCGACGTTACGATATGCGACGCGGAAAGTAGTTAACTATCTTGGTATTCGACTGGACCCTAAACTGACGTTCTGGGCTCAGATACAACACGCTGCAACCAAAGCCGCTAAGTTTACCTCCTTACTTAGCAGGCTTCTGCCTAATACTGGTGGTCCTGTACAGAGCAGACGCAGATTGATGATGGCAATAACGGACTCTATTCTGCCATACAGCAATGAGATCTGGGCAGACGCATTGAAGTTCGACTGTAGGATGAAAATTTTATCATCGGTACAACGAACCGCTGCACTTAGAGTGGCATCGGCGTATAGAACTGTATCCAAGTCAGCAATACTGGTAATCAGTGGTGTGATACCTATAGGTCTACAAGCAAGCAACCGGAAGAAAGTGTGGGAGACTAAAAACGTGCACGGAGAGTCAATAAATGTTGACGACGCCAGGAAGCGAACCATACAACACTGGCAAGAGAAAAGGAACACTGAGACGAGTGGTAGATGGACGGCAAAACTTCTCCCAGATATTACCCGCTGGATAGAGACAAAATTTGGTGAGTTTAACTACTATTTAACACAACTGTTATCCGGACACGGTTAGTTTTGTAAGTAACTGTTTAAATTGGGGAAGATGACACCACCAGATTACATATATGATGATGCGGAACACACTTTCTTTCATTGTGAGAGATGGAGATTGGAAAGAACGAATCTTGAGGCCAAAGTCGGCATCTGTACTGTTGAGAACTTCTGCGATGTAATTCTAAACAGCGAGGAGAATTGGAACAGCATAGCCAGCTACACTGAGGCCTTACTGAAATCAAAGAAGATTGACTTGGGGCCAAATGGCCAGACGGTCTCCACTTCGAAGTAATACCACAGTAGTTCCGGAGTGGGCACAAAGAGTCCAAAAGAGGAGGGGGAGATTTAGTGGGTGAGGGCCCCACACACGGGGGATAGTGACGACTTGCCCTTTGGTGCGGTTAGGTACATTTACTCCTCCTCAGCGTAAAAAAAATAAATCATTTATAAGTATTATAAGAATATTTTTCTAAAATTATGAATCTTAATGAGTAGGCTTATGAATCAAACATATTTCGAATGGTATGAGTTTGATGTCAACGTTGTACACATACTCATTACAACCCGGACTTCTAAATCAACGTTGTAGTGAGTACGAATTAATCACGAGTAGTTAAATTTCAATATTTTTGACTCACTTATATTCAAAATTTCATGAGTACTTATGAGTAGCGAAAAAACGATTCATTGCTGATCTCTGGTTATGGCCCCAAAACGCTTATGAATTCAAAAATTTTGAATTAAAATTTTTTTTAAATTTAACTATCCTTTCCAGCTCATTTCCAATTAATTTCAAATTAATGACGACGATTTCTTTCATTCCAGAAGCTTTCAATCTGTCCCACGTAAAATAATAAATAAAAAAAATTAAACAGAAATTTAATTCTCTTTTAATTTTTAATATTCGTCGTGCAGATTTATTTCACAATTTAAGTATCACGCATAAAGACATGGGGCATAGGAAGCCAACCAAGTTAATTATTGGAACATTAAAACGGGTCGTATATCAAAAACTAATTAACTATTGAGAGCTGAAATGAGAGTTCCAACCATAAATTACAAAGTTTATGATCTCCCACATACAACATACAAACGATATTTATTAAGCAGTCATCGAAATGCACGCACACACACTTACATACACAGCAGCAGCAGAGGTGGTGAATGTTTATGGCCAGCAGATAGAGAGAGAGAGAGATAGCGAGAGAGGGGAGTATAAATCCTTTTTCATGCTTTATTTTATGTTTCATTAAATGGAAAAATCTGATAAGAAACCGAAACAGAACTGAACCAGAACTGAACTGAACTGCACGGAAGATGGTCATCATAATACACACACACCACAATGGCATACAAACACAAACACAAGCATTAAAAGAGTATAATGTTGATGACGGCGGTGATGGTGATGGTAGCGTTATTGATGCTGCTGCTGATAAAACGTATGAGATTTGTAAAGATGCCACATATTATTTATAATTTCAGTTTTAATAGCCACTTGTTTAGGCAAGCAATTATGTTCAGTATTCTGTTTATTCTGTTTAGGCATTCAAGAGATTGTAAAATAAAATATACAGGAGCTAAGTAACACTTTTCTAAATATTGTTACGAAACTGGCCTTTTGCTATTACATCGCTTAACATTAAAATTATAAAGCTACAAAAACAAAACAATTCAGTAAACAAAACCTGTTTACAAATTATCCTGCTACTTAATATAACAAACATCAGCATAAAAAATGGTACACAAATAAAAAAAAATATACAAACAACATTACAATATCATCGCTGTTTACATTAATAGACATTTCGAGAGGGCGAGGTAATGAACATTCGCCTTCAAGAACATTCATCAGACTGTTTACTCTGCCATATAAAAGGCAAGGCAAAGCAGGCGACTGAGTTAGTGAAGCTCAGTAGGTCTTGTGTGAAGACGCGGTGTGTTTGAAGTGAGTAATCGTGATTTGAAAATCTCCGTTACAAAGATATGTCGAACAATCGTCTAGTAATTGCAAAGGGTATAAACAGAGGAATAACCAACAAAGCAATTGTTGTTGTTTACATTAAGTTGTGAACAGCGGCACACAGAATTGTGCGAATAATAAACGATTTTAATTAAAATTAAACACAAATTTATTTTTATTTTATTTTATTACTTATTTATTACGGCCAATAACGATACTCTCGATGTTGTCAATGAATTGCTGCGTCGCAGTCGAGCAAAGCAAAACTGATGTCAATGTGGGAGCATCAAGCGATATGTTACTACTGCCTTTAGCGCTATTGAACGAGAATGAATCGAGATTCGTCTGGCAATAAATGAGGACAAAACGAAGTATATGTTGTCGACAAGTAGGAACATATGGCGTATTAAATCCACAATTACGGCCGATAACTATGATTTCGATTTTGGCCGTGAATTTCTTTATCTTGGCTCCGCCGTTACCAGCAAGAAAGATGTCAGTCTTGAGATCAAGCATAGTATTACTGTTGCCAACAAGTGCTATTATGGTCCCAATACTAAATCGAGTAGCAGAGGCTCGTACAACTAAACTTATACTCTGAAAGTTACTCAACCTCCCCGTGTTTCTTTATGGCGCAGAAGTATGGACACTTTTAAGCACCGATGTAGCAGCCTTAAGAGCAAACGACAGAAAAGTTATACGTAAGATATTAGGTTCTTTGGGAATTGGCCATGATTTCCGTAGTTGATCGAATAATGAGATGTATAAGCTCTTCAACGGCATGGACGTAGTCATACAGCAGCCTTGACAGTATTCGGGAAAAAAGTCCTTCGTTAGATAATCACTTCAATAAGAGTTGGTGATGATTTCCGCATCCTATCCAACAATGAGTTGTATGAACTCCTCAACGATATGGAAGTTGTTATACACCAATACAGCAGCGTTGACAGTGTTCGGAAAAAAAGCTTTTGATCAAACAATGAGCTGTGTGAACTCCTCAAAAACATGGACATTGTGCAGTGCATTAACATTCAGCCTCTGCGCTGGATCGTTCATGTGGTCCGCATGGTAGAGAATGTTCCGCCGAGACGAATATTTGATACAATGATTAGCGGCATTCAACGAAGAAGACGACCTTGTCTGCATTAGAAGGTCCAAATTTAGAAGAACATAGACATGGACGTTGTGCAGCGTTATCATATCGTATTAAACATCTCGTCTATATTCTTCTGAGTATTTGATGCGGGGACTTGCTAGAGTCGGCATAGGGGACGACTTTGTCTGCAGCGGAAGGACCAAATTATGGAAACCCTGGCATCAATTGGTCCGACCAACTTGCAAAGGAGCGCAAGAAGCAGAGCCGAACATTTTTTATTTGCTTAGAATATTTGCTACACTCTCTTTCTGCTACTATTTTATACTTTCGCACTTCCATTTATGATCTACAATTTCTTCTGTAATTACATCAAGCTTATGTCACTGTATCGGATCATATTTTCATCTGCAACATTAAACACTCAATACACTGACAATTAATGCTGGCGTTGACTTTAAAAGAGCTGCAAACATCAGTGAACGACATTTCCCATAACATATCCCTGGCATTGCAATGCTCTGTTCTAAGAGCGCTCAAGGAGTTGTGAGTCGAAAGGCGCTGGCTCAGTCACGTTGTTCGGATTGAAGAGAATGATGGAAAGAATTGTTAAGCCAGGTCAATAGGAGGTTTTTAATGCCATTTAATTCTGACTTTATTTAAATCTGGCATCTCTCTTACGCCTTTAAATTAAATGAGAGAAAATAATGACAGCGTATGTAAACTACAAAACAGAGAGACAACAGTGGAGAACAGACAAATATGATGATCATCAACATAATTTCGTAAAGCGATAAATGAGTCAAGATATTGAGTTGACAATACACAATGTTTGCAGAAAAAACAAAAAAAGGGGCTCTACTGCAAAAGAAAAAATCTGTTACAATAACAGCAACAATAATAATAACAATAACAACATGAACAATATACATAATTAAATGTCGACAATTAATCAAAATGTTGGGGACACAACACAACACAACACCACACCACAACA
Organism: Sarcophaga subvicina; assembly: GCA_936449025.2. Lineage (NCBI taxonomy): Eukaryota > Metazoa > Arthropoda > Insecta > Diptera > Sarcophagidae > Sarcophaga > Sarcophaga subvicina. The sequence goes on along the minus strand of OW388083.2, from coordinate 105,674,522 downwards.
CAACACAACACCACACCACAACACTACAACCAGCACAAAACAACAGCATAAGAGCTGGTGAAATTAATACGCTTTAAAATGTAATGGTCAAACACAGTGCAACAAGATGTATCAGGCCAGATAGAAAGAGGGAGAGAGAGAGAGACAATGACAACAATTGTACTCATTAAAATATCTGTTGGTCACAGCAGCAATAACAGCCAGAACATACAACATAACTGCTGGAAACATTTTCTCAGTGGTAATAAACTTGTGTTTCTTTTTTGTTTGTTCGTTTTTTTTTTTTGTTGTATTAAATCCCTGCAACATTATACTTTTTCAGTGCAACACAACATATTGAGAAAGCAAAGTCGTGGGAGCAATTAAAATTATTTTTTTCTTTGGTTCGTTTCCTACAGATTCCTACAGTATGATACAATATTAATACTGTAGACAAACATGCCATAAGATACAGTGTTACAACATCACCAACAATATGTATAATTTACACTCACATTCATTTAGCTTTCGACGAAATACATGTAAAACAACAAAGAAGAAGAAATATAAGGATTTACTTCGTATATTCCATCCATCCATCCATCCTCCGTTTGCTGCTTCCAGTTCCACTTGATATAAGTATTTAAAGAATTGTTTGTTTGTTGCCCTTTTAATTTAAGTGTGTGTAAATGAGCAGTTTATCATTCGAAATAAAAGAAAAACATACAACTGTGAACGAACAACTGTGATTTTTATCTGTTTCTTCTGCAGCAATATCCAATCCAATCCAATCCAAGCCAACCCAACGTTGTCCTATAATAACAATAATTCAAGTGCGGGGAGAAGTTGCGTTTGGACCCACAACTCCTTGCGAGCTCTTACAACAGAGCATCACAATGCCAGGGATTTGTTATTGAAAATGTCGTTCACTGATGATTGCAGCTCTTTTAAAGTCAACGCCAGCATTAATTGTCAGTGTCATGAGTGTTTAATGTTGCAGATGAAAATATGATCCGGTACAGTGACATGGGTTTGATGTAATTTTGGAAGAAATTGTAGATAATAAATCTAAAAGGACCTGCTTTAGCACATCCTTCCAAGTGCATCTGATTCTTGCTTGCCTTCGACAGTTGGTCACACCAATCGATGACAGAGTTTCCTCTATTTGATCCTTTCACCACACACAAAGACGTCCCCTACGCCGACTCCAGCAAATTCTCTCATCAAATACCCATCTCGCCGGACCATCCACTTCCATCAGAAGGACATTGGCGAGCGAAAGCAGCCTCTGGATGTTAATATGCTGCACAACGTCCATGACATTGAGGAGATCATTCATAGTATAACATAATTGGTAATTACAACCCTTCAGTCAGGATTACGGCCTAGCTTCTCACACCACTTATGTTGTGTGAGTTAATTTTTACATTAGTGGCGGCACCTACAGTTTAAAGTCGACTTCGAACGACAGATTCTTGAGAAACATTTCATGGAAATTTTATTTGCTCTGAGAGTTTTTGCCAGAAATCTGCTGAGAGGAAGTTGCCGAAGAAATATTTCTTTTCTTTATATATTTTTTGATGTCTGACCTGAGGTTTGAACCGTGGCTTTGCGTTTAATAAGCCAACACACTACCTACTAGACTATGGTTTTCGCTAATCATCGCAACAGATGCCCATCTCTTCATGATCGAGCCAAAGCAGCCGTTGGATGTTAATGCACTACACAACGTACATGTTGTTCCGGAGTTCATACAACTCATTGTTGGATCAAACGCTTTTTTCCCGAATACTGTCAATGCTGCTGTATTGCTGTATGACAACTTCCATATCGTTGAGGCGTTCATACAACTCATTGTTGGATAGGATGCGGAAATCATCGCTAACTCTTATTGAACCAAAGATCTAACGAAGGACTTTTTTTCCAGAATACTAACAAGGCTGCTCTGTAAGGGCACGATAGTGTCCTTGTTTCTGTGCCATAAAGAAGCATGCTGAGGCTGAGGAACTGTCAGAGTATAAGTTTAGTTATACGAGAGAGGAGATTGTATTGGTGTATGACAACTACCATGTTGTTGAGGAGCTTATATAGCTCATTATTCGATCAACTGCGGAAATCGTGGCCAATTCCCAAAGGACTTAAAATCTTACGGGGCTTTTCCAAGCCCCACAAAGAACATTTTTGTCTGCGGACCATTAAACGCTGTGAAGCACTCTAAGTTTTTCAAGAAATCTGAACTGAACTGATCTCCCTAACAATAGTGGTTGCATCATTCTTGGAATGTTTGTCTACGGCATGTATTGGCACTAGAAAATTAGATTCTGGAAAGAGGAAAAGAGGGAGAAGTATTGACAATTAAATGAATGTCTGAGTACATTTTTAAAAGCCACGCAAAGCTGTAACATGTATCACATGACAGGTACCATAAAGTCACCTTAGAGTCTAGTAGGTAGTGAATTAGCTTATTTTATAAGGACACGGTTCAAGCTCCAAGACAATGGCTGCATTGCGTATCACGTCGGCATATCATACAGTGTCCGCTTCAGCCGTACTGGTGATTGCAGGTATAATCCCTGTGGATCTGTTGGCAGCGGAGCGGATTGGAGATTTATAAGGCGAAATCGGCTGGAAATCACATTACCGGTTACTTCAGGGAAAACATCATTTCAAAATGGCAACAACGATGGAACGAGGAAGATGGACAGCGAAACTTATTTCGGACATAAAGGCATGGATTGGTCGGAAATTTGGAGAGGTAAATTACTACGTTACACAGATGTTATCAAGTCACGGATATTTTAGAAAATATCTGCACAGAACGGGCAAGACCGCCTCCCCTTACTGTCTTTACCAGGAAGGGGAGGTAATTGATGACGCAGAGCACACTGTTTTCGAGTGTACACTCTGGCAGAGCTATCACTCTGTACTGACGTCAATAGTTGGAACGATCACAGCCGCTAACATTGTCGGGGTTATGATTGCGAGTAGTGAAAATTGGACCTCGGTGGTGAATTACGTAGAGCACATTGTGAGACGGAAAAAGAGAGATCTTGAGGCTGCAGAACAAGTAAGCATGTCGGCAAAGGTGATACTGTCACATGTGCCAAGCGTAACCGAAACGATGAGTTAGACGAAAGGAATAGTGGAGACGCTTAGATGTCTCCTCAACTTTCGATATGCAATCCGGATGCGGATATGAACACGGAGAGGCCAAAGAGCCAAAAGGACTCCACTCCGAAGTAATAACACCGTAGTACCGGAGTGGGCACAAACAAGTCCACAAGATACGAAGGGGGGATTTAGTGGGATTTTAGACGAAAGGAATAGTGGAGACGCTTAGATGTCTCCTCAACTTTCGATACGCAATCCGGATGTGGATATGAACGTGGAGAGACGAAAGAGCCAAAAGGACTCCACTCCGAAGTAATACCACCGTAGATTCGGAGTGGGCACGAACAAGTCCACAAGAGAAGAGGAGGGATTTAGTGGTTGACGGTCCTACACACGGGGGATATGACGACTTCCTCTTCCCTCGGGGGAAAAAAGAGTCACAGGTCCGACATCAAAGCGAAAATATGAAAAAGTATTTCGGCGGCGCCTTCCTCTCAGCATATTTCTAGCAAAAACTCTGGGAATAAAATAAAAATTGTCATGAAAAGTTTTTCAAAAAATAAAAAATAAAAATTCCATGCAAACCACTGTGCATTTAAGTCCACATACGCATATAATTTTTATAGTTTTCATTTCTCTCTCTCTGTGTGTGCATTTGTGTATATATGTGTGTGTTTTCTTATTTATTTAATGAAATTTTTGAAGTAATTTTTTGCCAAACGAAAAAAGGCGCCAGCGCCACTCTTTTTATACACAAATCGTTGGAGTATCATCTTGATGTCTTGTACATGCATTTGAAGGAATTTTTTTGTCATTTCTTTTCCTTTGTGTTTGATTTTTATTTAAATTGGCACACACACAGACACAGACAATATGTTTTTATGATTTTATATGAAATTTTTCTTATTTCATTTAAAAAAAGATTGAAGGTGGCTTGATACCGTAAGCAAATGCCTGGTGCTTGGTGCTCTAACAGTTGTCGTTTTACGAGGCAGACTCAAATGGGGACCCCCTGTCGAAGTGGCAATGGGCTGTTAATGATATTTTAATATTAAAAAAAAGAAGACGAAAGGAGAAAAAGCGAAACAAATAACATGAAAGAGTTTAACTTAAATGAACTGGGAATGCTGAAATGCTGAAACAATAAATTTCAAAATAAATCCTTTATTTATGGTGGGGAGACATTCTTTTTACTTATTTTTGAATATTTTTTCTTCGTTTCTTGTTTTAAAAAACATTGTGGGAAGCTTAAAACAACGAAAACAAATGCCTATCATAGCATATTCTTTTAATTGAAATGATTTTGCATGTTCATGCAGTTTTGTCGTACCGTTTGGCAAAAGACTTATCAATTTGCGTTTAAAATTTTTATTTTCTTTGATGACCAGCGACTTTATAATATCTTTTCATTTTTCATCTCTTTTTTGTGTAGCAGCAGCAGCATCAGCATTATTTTTCCCGATTTTTCTTTGAAGTCTTTCCACTCATCATCGTCTACAATTTAAATTATTTTGCGGCATCAATCTTCAATTACAGACTTTCGATCGTGAATGACCATCATTTAAGCGTTAATCGTTTATGGTGTAAAACTCTAATTGTATTGTAATTAAATGATACTCTCTCTCTATCCCTCTCTCTCTCTCTTTTGCATTTCAATTATGGAAAACAGAAAAAAAACCATGCGATGGATAGGCAAGTGAATGTGATTGACTGTCAGTCTTTATCTGCTGTATGATTGGTTTTTAATTTTAAAAGACAAAAAACTAATACAAGTTGTGGTGTGTAATTATTGTTATCAGTTATGGAAATTCTTTATAAGAATAATTTAAATTTATCACAAAGAAATTCCGCTAAAATGCTTGTTTGTGGCATTGATTGATATAATGATTGAAGGTATCTGATTGATAGGCAGTTTAAGTTACATGTAGGGAGACATAATTAAATAAAATTGTGAAGCAACATAATTTCTTCATCTTATAAATTCTATAAAGTAAAGAAGAGAGTAAATGGCTCGATATAGGCCAGAAAGCCAACACCAGTATTCGAAACTAGGCTGCTAAATCATATTCCAGAAGTCAAACCATTTCAAAATGCCACGAATCTAGGGTACTAAATTGTATTCAAAAAGTAAAATCATTTCTAAATGCCACATGGTATGTTTATTTTAATTTAAAAAATTCAGAGCTCTGTCATAAACCGTGGTCACAGGTTTTTCTTCGCAACAGCCTAATTTCTATAAGAAAACTTATTGGCAACATTCTGCGGAGTACTGAACTGGCACAAACTTACTTAATTAACTATTACAACTCTTCAGCCAGGTTTACAACCTAGCTTCTCACACCACACTAATGTTGTGCGGGTTAATTTTATATTCATGAATAAGCAGGACGTACAGTTTCCTGAGAAACTTTTCATAGCAATTTTATTTTACTCTCATAGTTTTTGCCGGAAGACTGCTTGATGAGAGGCAGTCGCTGTTAAATTCAAGATGTCTCAGCCAGAGGTGAAACAGTAGGCTCTCGTCTAATAAGTCAACACTAAACTAAACTACAGAGAACTGGAACATAATAATATCATAACCATAGGCAGTCGTACCAAAGCTAGATTACCTACAAACCAAGATCGAAAGCAGCATGTGGAGTTTAATTACATCTAAGTACTGTATTGCAATTGCATTCTATATACAATACTTAGAGGGTATATTCTGGTCTAACCCATTTGTCTGTCATTTTTCTCTCAAGTATCCCAGCGTTCATAATGGTCTTACTGGATAGCCAAATGTTAGCTCCTTACGTCGTTATCGTACTAGTTGTACAACTGGTAGCTTTGTGCGTCTTAACCTTTGCATGTCGCAAATCGTATACCAAGGCTGCAATTCCTTATTGGTGCATAGTGGTCTGGCAACCTCCCCTACTGATAATTCCAATGATTATTATATCCAAGAGGAAACTAATCTTTTCTGAATAACCTATATACAGCGAACAGCCTCTAAAAGACTGAATCCAATCTTTTTTGGGTGACTAACATTCATCGGACGATACTATAATGGGAAAGAAATCCGTAATCATTACAAGATTCATCTCACCGATGTTACTTAACACAACACTGTGAACAAAACCGTGGTTCAACATCTAGCTAAGACATCTTGAGCATAACGAAATAGCAGTCTTCTGGCAAAAACTCTGAGAGCAAAAATAATAACCATGAAAAGCTTTACAAAAATCTGTCATTCGAAGTCGACTTTAAACTGTAGGTGCCGCCACTCATGGATAAAACAAACACACACACACAACATAAGTGGTGTGAGAAGCTAGGTTGTAATCCTGGCTGAAAGGTTGTAATGACGAAATTAAGTATGTTGTACTACGGCATGAGCACTCTGATCCGCTGACATAAAAGTTCTTTGAGTGGAGTTATGGGCAACAGAATTGCAACAACGATATCCAACGATATTGGACGTAAATGGGATTACAATCTGGAGGGTCTATCAATCCACCTCGTCAGTTTAATTTTTTTCACTTTGGCCAGAGGAATGACGGTTAGGTGCCATGGATGTGAATACAGTACAGAAGATCCATCAATCGACCTCGTCAATTGACTTTTTTCATTTTGCCTAAACGCATTCGGGCTTGTAATTTGAAATTTCATTCGAAAATAGTTCACTTACATGTTATAAATCGTAGACTTGAAAGCAACATATTGTTACGAAAGTGGAAAAATCTAGATACTGGTGTTTTGCTTTTACATCGTTTAACATTAAAATTATAAACAAAAGCTACAAAAAAAAAAAAAACATTGAACTTGTTTACAAATTATTGCACTGCGTAATACAGCAACAAACATCAGCATAAAAAAGTGATAAACAAGTAAACAAAAATACGACAAACACTACAAGAATAAATGTAAACAAAAAACACAAACAACAATAATGAAACAACGATGTTTACATTTAAAGAGAACTCGAAAAGGCGACGCCACAAACATTCGCCTTCAAGAACATTCATTAGATTTTGCTTCGTCGAAAATATGTCATCCGAAGTTGGTTTTGTCCTACAAAGACTTATTATTTCCCATGTTAATAACTTTAAAGCCCAGCTTAAAGCCTTGAATTTTATTGTAATGTTTTCCTTTTATTGCTTAAAATCTCAACATGAAGAAAATGCACACACAATAAAACAAAATAAGTAAAGGGTATGACCCCTAGAATAACAACAATTCTGCACACGATTCATATAAATTCATATCATTTATGTAAACCAGTTACAATGGATGTATCCTCGCATAAGTATGTGTTTTTCCAACACAAAAAAGGGAAAGAAAAATTATTTTTGGCAACTATTTGCCTCCAAAAAAAAAAGAAAAAAAAATTAAAAACAATTTGTAGGTGCCCGTTGCCGGTTAATTCTATACACACGCTCTGCTACAAAAAATGTTTCATAATAGACGACGGCTAAGGTTATAATTTCTTACTGAGTCTGTGTCTGTATCTGTGTTGTAGTATTTGAATTCGCCTAGAATTTCCGGTTAATAAAACATATTCTCTTTGCTTCTTTTTTTTCCTTGTCTTGTCATTCCTTTAGTGTGGCAGCAAAGAAATATGTTGCAATGGCAGTAAGGATAACAAAACCTTTGCCAAACAAAGAGAAAAGCGAGAGAGAGAGAGAGAGTTGGAATCGTTGGAATCGTTGCAATAAAACACGTAGTAAAACATAACGATGATGAAAATCTAAAGTAATAATGGGGAAAATACCACAACAGCCAGTGTAAGAAGATGAAGAAGAAAAAGGAATAAAAATTCCTGCTGCATGTATGCCATGATGCCACCGCAAAGTCATGCGACACAACACATATGCGGATGCCACATATTCAGCTCAAAGCCAGTATTTATGTGTGTAAGGAACGGTTTTAAGCCTTTCCACAGTAAGGCAAAAAACAAAATCCAAAGGATAATTGAAGAAATTGTACACGAAAAAGAATTTATACGAGAACGTGTTCCCATTACTACATGCATTACTCATCCACATTTGGCCGTAGTTTTGCCAACCAAAAAAAAAAAGAAAAAACAAATAAAAGTAATGCCTAGTAATAGATTTAAATAATTTGATTATAACCAAAATCTTAATAGTTTCCTCTAGGCTGTATGTGATGTATAAAAATTAATTTAAATTGTCTGACAAACTGCAAATAGAGCACTGGTCCAAAGCATACTTAAAAGTTATAAATCATCTCCAACGTGGTCTACGGTAGTAGGTAGTGTGTTAGCTAATTAGACGTGAATCCTTGGTTCAAACCTCAGCTGAGACACCTCCAACAAAACGAAGAATGAAAAATATTTCTTTGGCTACTTAATCTCAGCAGATTTCTGGCAAAAACTCTGAAAGTAAATAATAAAATTGCCATGAAAAATTTCTCAAAAATCGGTCGTCTTTAAACTGTAGATCCCCGCTACTCATTCATAAAATTATCAGAGCATCATACTCACACACCATGTCACATATCATACTCATACACCATATCATACATTATACTCATATATTACAGTCAAACTCATACATAATCATCAGACTCATACACCATGTCGTCCATCATACTCATACATTATCGTCACACTCATACATTATCATCATACTCATAACTTACTTCCTTAACAATTTATTTATTTTGTTTCTGCCATTAAGACCAATAATAATGTCAATCTGGATGTTAAGCATAGGCCTTCTCCTACCAGCAGATGTTATCATAGTCTCTATGGGCAAATGAGTAGCAGAGTCCTTTGTGATATGAAGAATGTGCTGTACTACAAATTGTATTTCCTCTCTACCGGTGTAGCTGCCTTTACGGTATTCTACTTTAGTCAGGATGGCGACCTAGATTCTCGCACAACTTATGTTGCGTGTGTTAATTTTTATGCGTCGACTTTTGTCGACTTTAAACTGTAGCCCCCACTACTCATTTATAAAATTAACACACACACAACATAAGTGGTGTGAGTAGCTAGGTCGTAATCCTGACTGAAGGGCTGTAATGACCAATTATATGTGGATGTATGTATGTATTCATTAACCAATCGCTACGACTTGCTCCAGACTTTTTGCAGATTTTGCTATAAAAACGCTGGTATTGTAGTTGAGCTTTCCAGTCTTTCTAATTTACCAATTCCAGACGGAAGGTCTAGTCCCTAACTATTTTCTTTAAATTTTATCGTTTTTTTATGTTTCTTTAAGGAAATTAGGTAAGGTTAGGGGTAGCTTGTAGGTCACTAGCAAGTTCAGTCAGTGGCCCGTATGGCCCATTGTATTATCCAATGTGGAGTAAGCCCCCTCGTCATGATCCGTTTGTGGTGGGTTTGTACCACCCCGAGCTCCAGGTGAAACGACTAGTTGCCTTATAGCCACGTTCACCACAATGCCCAAATGTTCTTCAAACATTCTGTCACTCATGAACGGATGACGTCTATTCCGAAGTTCAGGGCAATCGCATAAAAAGTGTTGCATATTCGGGCAGCTTTCGCAATAATCCTGGTGGATCAGACCGAGCTTGCCAGCGAAACTACCAATAGCGCAGTACATACATACATAATTGGTCATTACAACCCTTCAGCCAGGATTACGACCTAGTTTCTCACACCACTTATGTTCTGTGTGTTAATTTTATACATGAGTGGTGGGACCTACAGTTTAAAGTCGACTCCGAACGACAGATTTTTGAGAAACTTTTCATGGCAATTTTTTATTTACTCTCAGAGTTTTTGCCAGAAATTTTATGAAGAAGAAATACTTTTTGTATTTTATTTTGATGTCTGGCCTGGGACTCGAACCCTGGCTTTACGTCTAATAAGCCAACACACTACCTACTAGACTACGGCGACTTCAACAGCGCAGTATCCCGTTAAAAAAAAGACATGTTAGAATGTGAACCGTTCTCTTATCGAACTCAAGTAATTCCCTGATTCTCCCGCTGTCCACTGTTGCACATAGCAGTTTAGAAATTCTGCAAACAGGCATGTTGTCCGACTCATGATTTGTTGAATTCCATGCTGTTTGAAGGAACTTAGAAGTGTAAAAAAGCATTCCTTCTTCTGTTCTTCTTACGTTGCGATTTACTGCAGTTTTTCCGACAAAGTTTTTTCAGCTAAACAGGAAGCTAAGCTCGCTGCGTTAGGTCTTTTACTGGTAGATTTATCATCCATCAGTTTTTGCTTAGAAACAACATCCTCTGTATACATGTCAGAGATCAGCAATGAATCGCTTTTTCGCTACTCATAAGTACTCATGAAATTTTGATTCATTCTGATTCATTCGTACTCAGTACAACATTGATTTATAAGTACAAGTTGCAATGAGTATGAGTACAACGTTGGCATCAAACTTATAACATTCGAAATATGTTTGATTCATAAGCAGCCTACTCATTTAGATTCATAACTTTAGAAAAATACTCTTATAAATGATTGGAGTGACTCGAATCATTCGTCAAAATTTGCAGTCTTAGTTGTTGTTGCATTTACAAAGAAAGAAGAAAGACACATAATCAAAAAGACAGAGACAGCAAGCAGAGCAAACACACAACCTTCTTAAGAGTATTGTAGTGTTCGTACGCCAATCATACTTATTTTGTGATTCGTGTATACGATGAGTCATGGAGAGTCGAAACCAACAACATCATGCGTATTGTTAAGTATGAGTACCATGAGTATTTCAAACTTTGAACATGAGTAGTATGAGTATGACATTAAAATAAGTATGAATGCATATAAGTGTCAGAAATTATAAGTATGATTCGTATCTACTCATCGTTTTGAATACTCATTGCTGACCTCTGATACATGTATTGAGTGTTTTGAAGTGGAAGTTTGTTGGTCGAGTGCTACTCATGTTCGATGTTCAAAGAATGATCACGAATGCAAATTTTAGTGAAATTTAATTGATTTAAGTGTTCCTTGAATATACGATTGCATATTAAAATATGCAGGAGCAGTAAAGAAGGAAGTCTTGCAAGTGATTATTTGCATGTGAATAGCAAATATAAACTCCAAAGTAACACTTTAACTTCCATATTCCTTGTAAATCTTTTTTAAAAATCCAAAAGAAAGTCATCTTATCTGTTTAGTTTTAATATAATTCTCTCAAGTGTTTAAGCAGCTTCAATAAATTCATCTCTGCAACGTGAAAAATCTATAAAACTGCATCCAACATTGTGTTACGTGCCATGCCACAAATGCCTCCACTATTACCCAAGGCAGCCCTCACAATTTCGAAACAGAAAAAAAAGAAAATAAATTCCCAACAGAATGTTTCTTAGCACAGACAGTGCTGTTGTTGTTGTGCTGTTTTGAGGGCGAATTATCCTTTCAATTTAACTTGGCATATGTGCTGCATAAATACATCTTTTATAAGGACGAGAGTAAATATTCCATTTGGAATTGGAATTGGTTTCAACTGGCATAGCCAGCCAGCCACTACAAGCGGCAGAACCAGTAGCAGCAGCCGTTCTTTTTCTTTTATTATAAGAAAATACTTTAACTGAATATAAATGTAAATGTTATATTATGGTAGAAGGACATTTCTACTGCCAAAGGACGACACACACAGAAAAATATACCAAAAAAAAAAACCCGGCTAAGAAAGAAAAAGAAACACTAAAATTGTTACAAAACATTCTTGACGTTTACTTAAGATTTTATCGGTTTTTTTTGCTATTTTCCAAAAGGGTGGTAAAATATGGAATTCTTTTTTAGCATGCCAATGTTCCTTATACTCTTTGCACACATGTCAGCAGGCATTTTTCCATGGCATTTGCAAATGCACCAAAAATGTAGTACGTTTTGTTGCTTGTAAATCGTTTTCTTTTTTCTTTTTAGAACTGAGAAGACTGAGAAATTGATTCATATTGAAAATGTTAAGACAAGAAAATAAGCCTTTTGAGATGAGACATTCAACTTAAGGAAGATCTTTTTTATTTTCTTTAAGAATATAATTCAGTTTCTTTTAATACTTTTAAAGACTTAAAGATCTTTTTGGACTTTAAATGTCTTCAGCACAAGTTGTTCTTAATTTCATTCATTTCTTCCCATAGTTGACAGATTGTTCTGTTAAAATCCTTATGATTATACTGCAATTTGTTTTATTCATGTCTCCTTTCAATACTCAAAAGCTTACTTACTTATTTACTTAATCGATCAATACAACCCTTTAGTCAGGATTACAACCTAGCGTCTGACAAAGTCGTTCGGAGTCGACTTTAAACTGTAGGTCCCACCACTCGTGTATAAAAATTAACGCACACAACATAAGTGGTATGAGAAACCAGGACGTTGTACAATGGGTCAATTCGACCTCCGGGTACTGTATTTGTCTTAATTGACAAGTACACGTCCTCTAACCTAACCTAACCTAACCTAACCTTCTGACACCAGCCATGTTGGGTGTGTTAATTTCAGCCATGAGTGACTGTACCTACAGAGTCAACCTTAGACTCCGAACGACAGATTTTTTTTAGAAACTTTTCATGGCAATTTTATTTATTCTCCGAGTTTTTGTCAGAAGACTTCTGAAAGGATTAAAAATCACTCAGGATTATGGAAAAGCTTCTCACACTGCAACATAACCATACTTAACACTGACTGGTATTTGGTCTGCCAACTACTTGCTTCGGATTTTAATTAAATTCTCTAGGCGCTGTCTGGATATTTTCTACTTCTACTGCCCTGGGTGATTCGTTCACATCTACGCTGGCTATTTAAACATTTCGTCGTCTTAAAATGTGGCCGATTGAGCTCATTATTCTTTTGTTTATTATAACTCACGCTCGCTCCCACAAGTCTTTGTTTCCTTAAATGGTTATTGCAACCCTTTTGTCAGAACTACAACCCAGTTTCATATGCCACACATGTTGCATCCATTCACATACATACATAATTTATCATTACAACACTTCAGTCGGAATTGCGACTTCTTACTCCACTTATATTGTGTGTGTGTTAATTTTATTCATTAGTGGCTGAACTTATAAAGGGTTATCCATTTCGTGGTTTCAGAAGTATGGGACTGGAATTCGACATCTGTCAAACAAAGTTGTGAAACCAATTTTTTTCTTTTCAGTTGAAAGTCTGACATTGACGAAAATGGATCGCTTAACTATCACACAACGCATAAAAATTCTCAAAACCTACTACAAAAATGGTGATTCTGTCACAGCCACGTATCGAACAAAATTTTCTTCAGCAATGAAGCACATTTCACACTCGGTGGGTATGTTAGTAAACAAAATTGTCGTATTTGGTGTTCTGAGAATGCTCAAGTAATTGAAGAGAGGCCATTACATCCAGAAAAAGTCACTGTTTGGTGGGCTCTTTGGTCCGAAGGTGTGATTGGACCTTACTTCTTCGAAAACGACGATGGAACGACTGTCACCGTCAATTCGCAGCGTTACGGTCGTATGATAATCGACTTTTTTTTGCCTGCTATTGAAGAATACGACTTGGAGAATATGTGGTTTCAACAAGACGGTGCCACATGCCACACAACTCGAGCGAATATGGCTTTATTGCAAGAGACATTTCCTAGCCGCGTAATTTCTAGTCGTGGCGATATCAACTGGCCACCAAGATCATGCGATTTGACACCATTAGACTTTTTTTTTTGTGGGGCTACGCGAAAGACCGTGTTTATGCAGATAAACCTTCAACTCTTGAGCACTTAAAAACCAACATTCGTCAAGTTATGGCTGAGATACCGCCCAATATGTGTCAAAAAGTGGTGGAAAATTACCTCATAAGAATCAATGCTACACTTCGCGTGGAGGTCATTTAAATGATGTAGTGTTTCACACATATGGTCAATTCACACAAGCCGTTGTATCGTTGTATTCATTGTATTGTTGGAAGAACATACAATAGTGTATGATAGTTGTTGATATTTTTCATATAAAAATCCGATACACTTATACACATTTTTTCCATATGTTTTTAAAAGTTGTATTGATTTTGTGCTATCAAATTGTGTGAATGAAAAAAGTGTGTATATGTTTTCATATGTTTTTAAAAAGTTGTGTTGGTTTCGGCCTATCAAATTGTTTGAATGCCACGAGATACACAATACAGCATAGCACTGAGCATTCACAAACAAACAAATGTATTTAATACAACATACACGATACAAAGTCGTGTGAATTGCCCAATAATGTCAAAGTTCAAGCTTTACAATAAAAAAGAAATATCATGAATAAAAATATTTTATATGTGTTTTATATACGTTTACTTTTGAAAGCACGAAATGGATAACCATATAGTTTAAAGCCGACTCCAAACGACAAGTTTTTTGAGAAACTTTTCAAGGAAATTTTATTATTTTCTCTCAAAGTTTTTGCCAGAAGACTAATGACAAGAAGTCGGCGAAAGAAATACTTTTTTGCAGATTTCGTTATGTTTGAGATGTCTTAGCCAGGTGTTGAACCACGAGTTCTTATCTAAAAAGCCCACGCATTACCTAATACGGCGGCTTTAAAAGTTCTTTACATTTTTTATAACTAGTGAAACAGGGTAATGCTAGGTTGTGTTTATTTGTGCACGCAGCAGATTTATATTGAATGTTCCAATTCTTCATTTACATGATTCTTTTAATTGAATCTCGATTTTCGAAAAATCTAATTTTGTAATCAAATTAATCAATTTTTTTGTGGGCAGTCCTTATAGTTATGAATCAAATTTATATCTTAAGGTCTCCAACAGGGACTACCGAACAGTTGATAACGGCCACCTTGCTGAAGCTACATCTGTCAAATTGATTATCAAACATTCAGTATGTTTTGCGAAATCACAATCGACTGATAAACATGGACACTAAGCAACGACGTGTATTCACTGAATGGCATCTGACCTTTATTCTCATCAAAAAATCATTTTTAGCGATTACACTCATATCTAGAGGATTGTGGAACGATATCAATTCACATAAGATATAAGAGGATAAAATGCATGTTGAAAAATTCATTGTTTGCTGTGGTTTTTTGGCTGGCATCGTCATCGCTCCATATTCCTTTAAGAACGATGATGGCCAGGGCACCATCGGCGAGCCTATAGAGTGATGATTTTCAACTTCTTTCAGCCTAAATTGGAGGAAATCTGTACACCAATGACATGTGGCTTTAGCATAATGGTGCTATGTTCCACATGCTCTTCTTTAAATGAATCACAAATTTATGTAACAGACTAGAGCCTCTTAGATGTGTGTATGGCAACTCTATGACCCTAGAACTTGGCACAGCAGTTTAATCAGCTGCTGCAAACACGTAGTTAATGAAGTACAGAAAAATAATAAGCTGATGAGAGAAAGAGACAAATAAATACTTAGGTGTTGCATTAAATTGTAAATTAGAAGATTTTACCACAGACTAGAGTCCCTTGTGGTGGATAACAGGGACACCCTGAAAGGAAAGATAATACTACACTTGTGGTCATGATTTTTAAAGACGCATGAACGCAATCGTTACAATTGCTCGCTCTTGCTTCGATCTGCTATACCACATTGGATATTCTGTACGAGCGATTTGAAGACATGGTCATTTTACGTAGAGGCTATGTAAACCGGCCAACGATATTGTGCGATATGAACGCGTAAGACTTTTTCTTGTTGGATTCCCTTAAGATGCAGGCGTCTGCGAATTAGCCATAAACCACAGCGGTTCTCAAAAACAAAATAACCTATGCCATCGGCCAAATTCAACCTGATTTATGTGCCCGAGTCATGTAAAATGTCAAAATTTTCACAAAATTTTACTCATAACACGAGGAGATTGTACTATAAAAATTTTACACGTATTTTCGGGCAACTATCTACAGTCGTTCAATTGCGAAAGATTTATAGAAAAATTTAAATTATTTTTCTTAAATCAACTTAATTTGCCTCACTTTCAAGAATAAAGCAGTCCAACAAAAAACAAAGATGCCCCGTCTAAACAAAAGTACAGAAGCAATAAGTGAGTTTCCAAAAAACATTGCAAATAAAATCCAATAATTTGACTGGCATGTTCAACATTTTTTTATTTTCCATCGTTTGTTTTTACTTCCTTGATTAAAAAAAAAAAAATATACGAAAATGAAAAAATTTCATTCATGCACAGGACATATGTACGTACGTACGTACATATACATATATAAACAGGGATATGCAAAGGAAAGGCATGTAACAAGAAGTGTCAGTATTTAAGAACTGCCAACGAGGTCGTCACTTGTCACACAAAAGTCGCGTAATATCCATGAATATTTTATAAGATGTTGCCACAAGAGCCTCTATGTCAACATACAACAAAACAACAGCAACAACAATTTACATAGAAACACACATACACACTCTAAAGACTACAGTGGTAGTAGTTTAAGAACTAAACTACTTGTGGTCGTTACAATTTATTTATTGTGTTGTTTGTTTTTTTCTTTCCTCTTCTTCTACTTCTTCGACATCTACTTGTCGTTGTAACAGTTAACATTACAAAGAGTATAAAAAAAGAGAAAGAAAATGTTTTTTTTTCTTCCATCCAATATTGTTAAAGTCAACCGCAATATGCCATTTGGGAGGCCATCATCTCCTTACGTATGCTGTTAGTCAACACATAACGGTCTTCAGTTATTTTTTCAAAATATTTTTATTCTCCTTTTTCGTAATCCTTTTGTAGTAATTTTGTTCAATTCCTCTTTTAAGTTTTATTCTTACAGGAATTTTGTGCAGTTTTTTCGTACTTTTTTTTGACCGTTTGTGGCCTTATAATGGAGCGCCAGTGTATTAACCGAAAAGAATGACTTCTTAGTCCTTTACCAGAACTCCATTCGACTCAATTGTGGTGGAATAAAAAAGAGAGAAAAGAGAAAAGAAAGGCTGGTAAGGTATCAACTAAATTGGTACTGTATTCTTATAGAGAGAGATGACACAAAAAAGTTTTTTTGTTAGGGAACTCCAGCAATTGAATCTACCTTTACAAGAAGGAAGGAAATTCTATTTAAACAGAAGACAAACATTTTACCAGGCATAGACGACTTTGAAAGCGTAAGTAACGTTTCGTTATGATTTATAAAAATGTAAAGAATCGTAAATTGGATTGGCTTTAAACCAATGACAAAAAATGTCCTCTGATATCAATTCAATCATACATTAAAAGCATGGCTTACAAGCCTGTCTTCACTGAGGAGTTTGAGTTTGACGAAAAACCCAATCATATCAGATACAACATTGGGAAAGAAAAACTTAGAGACTTTTAATACTTACTTACATACATATACATATTTATAGTATGTTTGTGGCAAAAAAAATTTGCTAATTCAAAAGCCTGCATGTTATAATATATTTAAAGTAGGACGAGTATACTCGTCTTTGACAGGGTATCCCGCACTGCCAAGGCGAGTATACTCGTCCTACTTTAAATATATTATAACGTGCAGGCTTTTGAATTAGCAAATTTTTGTTTGCCACAAACATACTAGGTATCCCGCACTGCCAAGACGAGTATACTCGTCCTACTTTAAATATATTATAACATGCAGGCTTTGACAGGGTATCCCGCACTTCCAAGACGAGTATACTCGTCCTACTTTAAATATATTATAACGTGCAGGCTTTTGAATTAGCAAATTTTTGTTTGCCACAAACATACTAGGTATCCGGACTGCCAAGACGAGTATACTCGTCCTACTTTAAATATATTATAACATGCAGGCTTTGACAGGGTATCCCGCACTTCCAAGACGAGTATACTCGTCCTACTTTAAATATATTATAACGTGCAGGCTTTTGAATTAGCAAATTTTTGTTTGCCACAAACATACTAGGTATCCGGACTGCCAAGACGAGTATACTCGTCCTACTTTAAATATATTATAACATGCAGGCTTTGACAGGGTATCCCGCACTTCCAAGACGAGTATACTCGTCCTTAGCAGCGAATGGGTTAATTGGTCAGTTGGTCACACCAATCGATGACAGGGCTTCCTAGATTTGGCCCTTCCAACGCAAACAAGGTCGTCCTCTTCGCCGACTTTCGCGGATCCCCGCATCAAATAGCCGTCTTGCCGGAGCGTCCTCTTACATTCGAATGACATGGGCGAGACAGCGCAACCGCTGGATGTTAATACGCTGCAGAACGTAGATGTCATTGAGGAACTCATACAGCTGTAGGATCGAATGCATAAATCATCACCAACTCTCATTGGACCGAAGATCTTACTCAGGACTTTTCTCTCAAGAAAAAAATACTCTCAAGGTTGCTGCATCAGTGCTTAATAGGGTCCATGCTTCTGCACCGTAAAAAACACAGGGAGCGTCTTGTAGAGTATTAGTTTTGTCGTACGAGAGAGGTCTCTGCAACTCAACTGCCTACTAAGACCATAGTAGCACCTGTTTGCAAGATTAATCCTGCGCTTGACCTACAGACCGACATCCTTTTTGGAGGTAACGACGGATAAATAAATTCTTTGAATATATCGAAAGTTTAGAGGCTTTCAATACCCCTCTAAATATCCCATTCAGAAAACCAACTGCCCTTATCTAATCACAGAGTGAGGCACCTTTTGAGAAGGATAAAGACTCATAAAAATCCCGAGTTAGGATTGAAAGTTGATCTCCTTACACTACATACATAATTGCTCTTTACAACCCTTCATTCAGGATTACGACCAAGCTTCTCTCTCTGCTTAAACTATCCCACATCAATTTCATAGGCGTCTCTTTTTCTAAATAACTGTGTATGGCAACTCTATGACCCTAGAACTTGCCACAGCTGTATAATAGGCTGCTTAGCTGCAAAAACTTTGTTAATGAAACTGAAACAAAACAGAAAAAGAAAGAAAGCTGATGAGTGAGGTGTCTTATATTCCTTTATAAGTAAAAGAAATACTTTGGGGCACTGTCTTATAATTCAGAAAATTTTAGCAAAGTATGGTATAACAGAGTAGAGTCTATTGTGGAAATCAAGGCCACAGCCTCCACACACGCAGATTAGCATACTACTTACTGGACTACAGAGGCACCCTGATAGGAATAATAGTATTACACTTGTACTCATGATTTTTCCAATTCACGAAGTCTTTACGCTCATACGCAATCAGTACATTTGCTCTCCCTTTCATAGATTTGAATATTTGAATTGGAATGGGAAAAAAGAACGCGGAAGAACAAATTAAGCGAATATGATGGCTCGTAATGTGTTGTCTTGTTAGATAAGACCCCGTGGTTCAACCCCTGTCTCAGACATCTCGAACAAAACGAAAGATGAACAACTATTCATTGGGCAACTTGCTCTCATCAGCCTTCAGGCAGAAACTCTGAGAGTTAATAGAAGGGCTTCCCAAAATTTTTGTCGTTCGTTTGTTAAGTGCCGCCTCTCAGGCATAAAATTAACGCATACAACATAAGTTGTGTGAGAAACTGAATTGTAATCCTGACTGAAGGGTTGTAATGGCCAACTATGTTTGTATGTATGGAGGTTACTAGCCTTCAGTTACTAGTTCGATGATAATATGATTATCTAAGCATCCCAACGTGCTATAAAGTGCACTAAACGAACCAAAGTTTTAATTGCTAGTAAATTGCTAGGTGGTCCATGACCCTCAAAAAGCATCCGATGTCTTGCAACGTCGTTTTATTTTAATTAAATAAGAGGTGGTTGCCTTTTTGATTTCTTCCCGAATAGTGGGAATGTTGAAATCGCAATCGATGTTGTTATTTCTATTGTACCATGGAGCACACATAATCATTCTTAAAAGTCTTCTCTGCAATTTTTCTACATTCGATGATGAGGCCAAAACTGGATGCCATATGCCCATATGGGCTTTATAACTGCCTTGTACAAAAGCGCTTTAAGATTCAAATCCATAGTTGACCGTGGTCCAATAAGTTAGTGCAGTTGGGCGGATTTTAGTTTTATCTGAGTCCATGTAAGACGACGATCAAGGTGCATTCCGAGGTAGTTGATGTGGTTTTGTTCCGATTTTCTACATACCAATTGAGACTTGATTTTTAGAAACCAAACTTCTCTGCTTGAAAGTGTTGCAAATGTTGCATACTTTCCTTCGCATTCCAAATGACCTACAAAACTTAGAAGAGGTGTATGTATGTGATATAAATATCCAAAACCAAATCACCACACATAATTCAAGTGAATATTTGAATTGTTGACTGTGTGTGGTGGTTACAAAAAACCAAAACGACCAAACAGTTAAACAGCCAGCCAGCCAGCCAACAAGGACTCTGTGTTGAGCATAAGCAAGTTATAGTTTCAAAAAATTGTCTTTCATACTCTACTTTTTCTTTATTAAGGCCTCTCACCGTTTCTTTTTAGGGTTTATGCCTCCTGAGCAATGTTATGAACTCGAGTGCCAAGCACACAAGCAATGTGACAGCCTAAGTTTTGGTGGCGGCGATGGTGGACCATGTCTAATATACTGCTACTGTTACTAGTGCTGCTGCTAATGCAGTTGAACTGGAGGGATACAACGAATTGTTTTTATTTTTCGTTTTTTGCCACAAAGCGGCAGTACAAAAGAGGATTTAGAAACAGAACAGAAGAGAACAGAAGTGAAAAAATATGTGAGAAATTTTCACACAACAAAAGCAACAAAAAAAACTTGCAAAAGAAACAAGAAATAAACGAACACAATACAACGTTGAGAAAATATGCTGCACTGCAGCACGTCACTACGTGGTTAGCAAATTTATTATGGTAAACGGAAGTTCTCGTACCCGAGGAAGAACAAAACTATGAGAAGAAACAAAAAAAACAACAAACTTCGAAGAAGAACAAGACTTATAGACTTTGTTATGAAAGTATGTGTGTGTACACATAAACTACAAATACTATGAATATTTACTTCTTGGCGTTGGATAACAATTTTTGTACACACACACACAGATAGTCAGCAGTCTCCTGCACTGTTGTTGTGTGTATACAGTGTAGAGAGAGCAACAGAGACTCATTTTATGGCTGCCAAGTAACAACAGTTCAA
Source organism: Sarcophaga subvicina (assembly GCA_936449025.2). Taxonomy (NCBI): domain Eukaryota; kingdom Metazoa; phylum Arthropoda; class Insecta; order Diptera; family Sarcophagidae; genus Sarcophaga; species Sarcophaga subvicina. Next base: position 105,653,443 of record OW388083.2, on the reverse strand, counting down.
GCAATAATAACACCAACAAAATGGATTTTTTTAAAAGACAAAATAACAACAGCAACAACAACAAGAAAAAAAATCCTAAACAATTTGTTTCTTTAACTGTACCAATATATCTTTCAACAAGAACAAGAACAGCGACAATAACACCTAAACAAACAGCATTAGGGATAAGAGAAGAATGCCCAATGGATGAAATTTTTAATGCAATTCAGAAGGAATTTCTTTTAAACAATTGTAAGAACCGAAAACTAAAAGAGTTACCTTTTGAATTTAAGATCTATTAGACCTGAAGACGAAAATTATGCACCAGAATAAGGAGTCGAATGGCCGTTGTTAGTCAACCATTTATATGTAATTTAGTCCCCTGACATTAATTTAATAAAATATCAATGAAAGTATTTTTTTTTTTAATAGGTCTGGACCTAAAGCCTATATATTTACATAACCTAACATAATTGATCATTACAAGCCTTCAGTTAGGATTACGATCTAGGTCCTCATACCATTTACATATGTTGTGTGTGTTAATTTTATACATGAGTGGTGGGACCTACAGCTTCAAGCCGACCTCGAACAACAGATTTTTGAGAACGTTTTCATATCAATTTTATTCACTCTCAGAAATTTTGCCAGAAGAAATATTTTTTAATATTTTCGTTTTATTCGAGATGTCTGACTTGGTACGCCCTGTAATTATCCAGTGAAAGGAACAAGTGCTTCTTGGTAAAATTCAGCCGAAATTTTGTCCTTCTGTTTGCAGAAATGCAAGTCAATGGCCACCAAATCTCAAGTCTTGTTTCAGAATTCGACTCATGAACATTTTCGGCACGTTTATCTCCTGGGATTAAATTTTTGTTTATGGATTTCCTGATCCTGAACGTTGATATATTGGCTGCAGTCGCCGTAGCCTTGTAGGTAGCGTGTTGGCCTATTAGACGTAAGGCCACGGTTCAAACCCCAGATCAGACATTAAAACGAAATAAGAAAAAATATTTCTTTGGCGACTTCCTCTCAGCAGATTTCTGGCAAAAACTCTGAGAGTAAATAAAATTTCCATGCAAAATTTCTGAAAAATCTGTCGTTCAGAGTCGACTTTAAACTGTAGGACCCGCCAGTCATGTATAAAAATTAACGCACACAACATGAGTGATGAGAGAAACTAGGCCGTAATCGTGACTGCAGGGTTGTAATGGCCAATTATGTTATGTATAATTCGGGTGACTCGAATCATTCACTAAAATTTACAGTCTTAGTTTTTGTTGCATTTACAAAAACAGAAAACATATACATAAGCAAAAAAGACAGAGCAGCAAGCATAGCAAACACACAACCTTCTAGTGAGTATTTTAGTCTTCGTATGCGACTCATACGTATTTTGTGCTTCGTGTATATGTTAAGTTATAAAGTTAAAATCAACAACAACAACATCATACTTGTTGTTAAGTATGAATATGATGAGTACTTCAAACTTTGAATATGAGTAGAGGTCCTATGATATTAAAATAAGTATGAATGCGTATAAGTACAAGACATTATGAGTATGATTCGATTCTACTCATCTTTTTGAATACTCATTGCTGATCTTTGGTATGGAGCAATACCTGCAACCGTAAGGTGGTATTTTTCTACTTCTAGTTATATACATTACATTACATATAAATAATTGATCATTGCAAAAATTTTGTCAGAATTACGCCCTAGTTTCTCACACTACTTACATATGTTGGGTGTGATGACCTACAGTTTAAAGTCGGCTCCGAGCGACCGATTTTTTGAGAAATTTTTCATGGCAGTTTTATTTCTCTCTCGTAGTTTTTGCCAGAAATCTACTAAGAGGAAATAGCCAATGAAATATTTTTTCATTTTGTTGGAGATGTCTGACCGTGGCCTGAAGTCTAATATGCCAACACACTACGTATTAGACTACCGCGATTACTTACAGTTACAGCAAACAAGCAAGGGGATGTATGGCTTTATTTACAGTTGGTAGTCTTAGGAGCTAAGTTTTAATTGAATTAATTAGAATTCCATATTTCTCTTACAAGTACTTGAGTTGCAAATTGCAAGCAAGCAAGTTTCGAATGGCATCAGCATAATGACGCATCATCATATAAGCAAAGCCTACATAGTTAGATGTGGAAATCTGACAGAATGTGCGAATATTGAGACTTCTTATGAATTTCAACAGGTTTCAAGACCTTAATAGCCTGTTTGTAATCACCTAAGAGAGCGTGAACACGCAATAAGCTGACCAACGCGAAGTAGCCCAACATTTTGACGAAGAACAATTTCTCCGGCTACAGCTTTAAGCGTCTTTAAACTTAAATACTTGTGTTTTATTTATTTACCAATATTACCTTTACATTTATTTTTATTTTTATTTATTTATTTGATTTATAATGATCTCCATAGCACAACAAGATACTAAATCTTATAAGTGACAGTGCTATGTTTACAATCAATAAGGTATAAAAAATTAACATTAATTAAATATAAAAAATTAGAGAAAGTTAATTTATGTATATAAATGTTAAATTAAATTAATAAGGTAAAGTATAAAAATAATAATAATAATAATAATAATTATAATAATAATAATAACAATAATAATGATGACCTAAAAAATAAAATCACAAAATTTACAAATATGAGATTAAAATTTTAATTATGAAAATAATTTAAATAAGTCCTTTTTGAACGCGTTTGCATTGCCCAGATTTTGGATGTTATTTGGTAAGGAATTCCAAAGACTAATGGTGTGTATAAAGAACTGTCGCTGAGACAGAAGAGTCCTGAATCGTTGCTGTATAATCCCCACACCCCGGTGGGATCTGGCAAACTTAATTTTACAATATAAATACTTCGGCTGTTTCGTGTAAATTATTTTATGAAGTAGAAGGAGGCATCTAATTTTCAGGAGATTATCAAATTTTATACCAAGAATCAGGTAAGCTAAATGAGAAATGTGATCCCGACGCCCCTTAAGGAAAACATACCTGGCTATGTTATTGCACGCCAGGTTAAGTTTCTGGTTGTCATCATAACTGCAATTTGCGTATATCTCACATCCATATAAAAGTACCGGAATCAAGTACGTTTTAGCAAGTTGCATGCGAATGACAAAAGGAGTTGAATCTATGACAGCCCACAAATTTCGAAGCATGCCATAAATTCTGCCAACAATGACACTTATATTGGTAGACCACGATAATTTGTCATTAAAGACAATACCCAGATTAGTAGCCGACCTGACAAATTCAATTTTATTTTCCCTGATACTCAATTCAGGTATGAAAAATGATCCGTTTGTTCTCGAAAGTGTAATACATTTAGACTTAGAAGGATTGATACATAGTCCATTGGCCGAGGCCCATCCGTAAATCCTTGCTAAGTCACGATTAATGTAGTCCAAACAAGAATAAATATTCTTCCTTGGAGTATATGGGTAAAGCTGCACATCGTCAGCATACATGTGAACATTACAGTTAACCAAGACATCAGGTAGATCATTTATATACATGCAAAACAGCAAAGGTCCAAGTATAGACCCCTGGGGAACACCTCTACTAATAGTAAATGGATCCGAAACTTTGCCATTGAAATGAACCTTCTGAAATCTGTTTGTCAAATAAGAATAAATTAGATTACAGGCAGTTTCGGAGAAATAAAACAGTTTTCGGAGCTTTTTCAATAGAACCGCATGATCGACTGTATCAAAAGCCTTAGAGTAATCAAGCAGAACCAAGAACGCCACACTATTCCCATCAAGTTCCGACCTAAGTTCCTCAACTACATTTACCAGAGCGGTAGTACAACTCCTACCTTTCATGAAGCCCGACTGATTAACCGTTAAGAAATTGTGGCTCCTCAGATATTCATCGATTTGTCTGGCCATGATGTTCTCCAATACCTTGGATAAAAAAGGAAGGATTGCAATTGGCCTGAACTCACAATTAGTTTTGGGAATGGGAAGGATTTTAGCCATTTTCCAACTTTCAGGAAAAGAAGACTGAGTCAGAACTGTATTGAACAAGTAAGTATAGTAAGGCAAAAGTTTAGGAGTCAGAGCCTTCAAGAATAGAGGATGCAAATCATCAGAACCAACTGCATTCGATTTTACCGCTGAAATGCATTCCAAAACCTCAAACTGATTTACGCAACGAAAGCTAAAGGAATACTGTGGTGGAACAAAACAGAGGTCATCATACAAGTCACCGTTAGACCATGGGACCCTAGAATTTACGAACTGGTCATTAAGCTTGTCCACATCCACATCAATATCGGCCTTTGGACATTTTCGGCCTATTCCTATTTCACGAATTACATTCCATTTAGACTTGTTGTCCATAGCATTGGAAAACTTTCCGCCATAATACAATCTTTTTGCAGTTCTTATGCTCCTGGTGACTTCCATCCGTGTGAATCTATGTAAAGCTTTGAAATCATCCGTCCTAAACCTCTTCCATCTCCTGTAAGCTCTATCCCTCCTCTCAATGAGTGCTTTTATTTCCGCATTAAACCAGGGCTGTTGTTTAGGTTTGGTGTGCTTGGTTTTGACAGGAACGCACCTGTCATAGAGCAAACGCACTCTGTCCTGAATAAACGATAATTGGTCATTCGCATTACCCAGTGTGTATACCTGGTCCCAAGATACGCTATCCAGTTCAATATTCAGAGTTGCATAATCAATGTTTCCAAAATCACGATACGTAATATATTTGTCCACGGGACGAATTACGGACAAATTATAATTAAGGAAGAGAAGGTCATGGTTGGAGAAGCAGGAAGCAGAAATTTGGTCATATAACAATACCCTGTCAATGTGATTCACAAATATAAGGTCTATCAAGCTACTGGATGTTGAATGGAAATGTGTAGGTGTTGACACATTTACAGGACTGAGGTGAAGTGAGAGCATTGGTCCAATAAGGGGATTATCAAGTAGAAGGTTATTGTTAAAGTCACCTACAATAACTATGTCGTCATATCGAATGGTAATATCCTCAAGAGTTGAAATAAAAGGATCAAAATTTAAACTAGAATTCGGTCTATATACACAACCAAGAAGAAGTTTCGGACCATCGCCTGTTGATATTTCTAGAAACAAATATTCAATCTCGCTCCCAATGTGATTTAATAATTTTTCCTTACAAAGTATACCATTACGAACATAAATCGCAACTCCACCACCCCTGGCCCTGGTCGCATTACCATTAACCAAGATTCTCCTATCTGATCGGAAAAGTTTAAAGCCCTGTAAATTAAAAACTGTATCCTGAACATCCAAGGGTAACCAAGTCTCAGAGACGCAAATAACGTCAATACCTGCTGCCACAAATAAGTACCTAAATTCATCAATCTTATTATTTAAGCTCTGAGCGTTTATGTGGACAATGTTGAGACCTGCCCTTTGTTTCGCAAGGACTCTAATCATGTTATACACACAGTCTCTGGAATTAGAACCGTTAGAATTCATGAAATGGTACGAAATTTTTGGCAATGTATTCAATAATTAGATCTAAGGCAGAAATCGTAATATTTAAGCGTTCAAATATAGTGGAGTTATACATACATGACACAAAGTTGTAGAAGAAGAATGTATTAATTAAATTGATATTGAGGATAATTAGGTCGATAAAAATCAAGTGAAGTTTTGGGAGTTCAAACAGCATGGCCGGGAAATAACTTATTAAGGCTGTCTACATCGTCTATTAGTATGAGGTCATCATTCATATTCTTTTTGACGTAAACACAACCCCGCATAGAGAACGCAGAAGATAAAATTTTTTCTTTTTGAGGCGAATTGCTGCGCTCAATGTTTTAAAATTAGTCTGTGTTAAGTTCTCGTTAACATAGAACTTTTCTTCTGATGTCAGGCCAATATTTCTAAGGCGGAAGACAAAACCACTGTGTAGTTTCTGAAGTTCGCCATGGATTTCAAAAAGAAATTCCTATCGTACGCAGACCATAGTTTTACAATAATTGCGGCATCTTTGGAGTTCTCCCTATGCTTGTTATTGAGATTCCTTAGACGATAGATTGATTGAATGTTCGGCACAGGTGTGTTTATGGTGTTACAAATTTCACAAAATATTTCCTGTAGGTTCTCGTACTGGGTGTACGGGATTTCATTGATCCTAAGCTCCGACGAAACCGGGTGATTCTCTTGATTCTCTCTCTCTTTACCTTGGGAAATGGCTTCCAATTGTTTCTTGATATTAGAAATGTCGACCAAAGAGTGAAGCACATTAAATATACATACATAGAATGCTCCAAACATTGCTGTGGTTAATACACAATTGATGAATTTGATCTTGGATTTTGTCAGTAAAAGTGCCGTTTTAAAACTTATATTCTGGAACTTTCTCAAAGTATAGCAAAGCCTCAAGTCTAAGTTGCAGATAATTTTCTATCCTACAAAATGGTAAAGATAGTTCGTAAAACTTAAGTTTCAGGGAAATCACATTTCAGTTAAATTTTGTTTAAAATAGTTTTCTTATCTTAATTTTTTAACTTAAAATTTAAAAATTCAAAACCTTTGCCAAAAGCTTGTTTCAAATATTTCTCATGTGATTATTTACTCAATGCATTTAAAGAAGCCAATTTTTCCTTCTTTTGCTTTCATTGGTTTTTTTTCTTTTGTGTTGCAGCCAGTGTCATCATTTTTGTATGAAATCAAGACAAGACTTGGAAACAAAAACAATTTCAATGTCTTTGCAACAATTTAACAAAAATTTTTGCTTGATGTTGTTGCAACATTGAGTTTCAGTTGTTATTGTTGTTGACGGTAGTAGTTTGCATATTAAAATCGAATAACGAAGACAAAATAAAAAAAAAATTTTTTTCTAAAAATTGTCGGACTTCCGCCGCCAATATCCTGTACTGTCATGTACAAAATCATTTTTGTTGGAAGAAAAAAAAAACAAAAAAAAAGGAATGAAAAAAACTGGTAAAGGATACATATGTACATACATAAAAAAGAGAGCATTTTTATTAGTTAAGTGGGCCGGTCTTAACATGCAACATTTTATATCGCTTCTGTTCTGCTTGAAGATTCGTTTTTTGTTTGGTTTTGTGTGATCAACTTTGGCAATGAAATTTTTCTTTTTATTTCTTTTCCATTGAATTCATAACAATTGTAGCGTAAATATTGAAATTAAAAAAAAATTATTTTTTTATTGAAATTTTATGGAAATTGTTATGTTGTTTTAGGAGATTTTTATGATAATTGCAGTTTTATTTGTATTTAAATTGAGAGGGAAAAAACTGAAACAGTTATTGAAAGTTGAAAAAAAATTGAAAAAAATTAAATATGAAACGTCAAAGACTGTCAAACCATCAAAGGGAATCGTAATCAGCTTAATCTCCTAAGCTTCATATACAAACAGTTTTGTATCAAACGAGCAGAATTTGATGGTTGCTTTACTGCCGAATAGGCAATCTTCTGACCAACAGAACAAATTTGAGGAAACTATTTGAATATTTTGCGCGATCAAGAGCAAGCAATTGCTTAACCCATTCGCTGCCAGGCCTAAATTATAAGAAGTCATTCCCATTGCCATTTATATTTTGAGTGTTATTGTTTACCCTGTTATTTCTTGGTAAGAGCACATATATTATCATACATAATCATTTACAAACAGAAAACCAGACGAGTTCCTATAAAATTTTGTTATAAATACACGATGAAGTTGATTTTTGCGTGAAAGATCATTCTCTATAAGAAATAAATTTACATATTCATAGTATGTTTGTGGCAAAAAAAATTCAAAAGCCTACATGTTATAATATATTTAAAGTAGGACGAGTATACTCGTCCTTGGCAGCCAATGGGTTAAAAAATTTAAAGTCACTTTTTTGAGTTGGAAACAAAATAAGCAATGAACCGATAAATATACATTCAATAAATTTCCCGAGCCTTAATATGTATTTGTATTGCTCACTATTTAGAAAACTAAAGGATAGCTGCTTAAAATAAGAACAGTGTGTTTATGCAATTGGTTCCACAGTGAAATGTTCTTGGAACTCAGAATTCAAATGCCACAGTCACCGTACCCTAGACCTGAAGTCACGATTCAAACCCCAGGTCAGACATCAAAACGAAAATATGAATTGCCATGAAAAGTTTCTCATAAATCTCTCATCGGAGTCTTTAAACTGTAGGTCCCTTCACACACGTATAAAATTAACATACACAACACATGAGTGATGTGAGAAGTTAGGTCGTAATACTGACTGAAGGGTTGTAATGGCCAATTATGTATGTATGTATGACATTTCCTGAGACAATGAAAAAGATATTCGAATATTAGCCGGTAATAAAATTTATATCTCACTATGGTTAAGGAGTCATAGTTCTCTTGCATGAGAAATTACTTGCGGAAGAACTCAATAGAGACATAGGTTCCAGAAGAACTTCCTCAATGTACGGTATGCTCTCCCATGCTCGTTCCATTTGAGAAGGAGTCAGGCAGATGATATGCTAAACCTAGCTAAGACTACTTAGCTTACATACTTAATTTGGCATTGCAATCTAGTTTCTCACATCAGCCATTAATTTCAACCATGTTTGGCGGAAGCTACGGTTTAAAGTCGACTCAGAACGATACATTTGAGATAATTCTCATTGGAAGTTTATTTTAGTTTCAAAGTTTTTGCCAAAAGACTATTAAGAAGAAGTAGCCGTAGGAAATATTTTTTCTTAGCAGAGACTTGAACCACAAGCATGCATTACACTGACAATACACTGTCTAATAGACATACAACGAGTTGGCATAGTAATGAGATATCTTTAGTGAAACTTACTTGCTGACTTTACGGAAACTTTATTTGTTATCTTTCACTCCGTCTTAATATGATTGCCTCTTACATATGTAAGTTCGAAACTCCAATATTTTAGATATGGCATCATACCAGACACAGCTCGTGTCAGAGGTATGGGCTGGAAAAAGTAAATGAAGTTACATACATAATTGGTCATTACAACCCTTCAGTCAGGATTACGGCCTAGTTCCTCACACCACTTATGTTGTGTGTGTTAATTTTATACATGAGTGGCGGGACCTACAGTTTAAAGTCGACTCCGAACGACAGATTTTTGAAAAACTTTTCATGGCAACTTTTATTTACTCTCAGAGTTTTTGCCAGAAATCTGCTGAGAGGAAGTCGCCTAAGAAATACTTTTTTTGTATTTTACTTTGATGTCTGGCCTGGGGCTCGAACCCTGGCTTTTCGTCTAATAAGCCAGCACACTACCTACTAGACCACGGTGACTTCTAACTGAAGTTCGCAGAAGATAAAAAGCTTTATATGAAAAGTATGGTTGAAATCTGTAAATGATTAGCGCACAGCAAGGCTACTTTACGGTTTAGGGGTATGAGACTTTGAACTCCGTAGTTGGTCTCCTTATAACAGCTTGACTATCGATTTCCGTATTCATGCATACATACATAATTGGTCATTACAAGCCTCCAGTCAGGATTATGGACCAAGTTTCTCAAAGCACTTATACTGTGCGCGTTAACCGCGCGGGACCTACAGTTTAAATGCGACTCCGAACGACTGATTTTTGAGAAACTTTTCATGGCAATTTATTTACTCTCAGAGTTTCTGTCAGAAATCTGCTGAGAGGAAATCGCCGTAGAAATATTTTTTTTCATATTTTTGTTTTGATGTCTGACCTGGGGTTTGAACCTCCGTGGTCTTACGTCTAATAAGCCAGCACAGTACCTACAAGACTACGGCAACTTCTGTATTCGTTTTTTATAAAAACGGCCACAGTACCTTTTAAGAATCCAAATGCATTCTAAACTCCCTTTTAACTTGACTGAACTCTTCAACAACTCTAGAGTAGTAAGGTTGTAGATATGGACTCACAATTTCCATATTTTCCAAAATTAGACATGAATTTATGTTTTATATCGACTGAAGTATACTTTGTTTTGCAATAATAGCATACAATAATATCATGACGTACATACTCGTATTTAACAAAAATTTAAAGGAACTTTAATTTGATTGAATAACAAACATTTGCGCGCAACTTAAGTCTTTATGCCCTTCCATATAAACCTTTCAAATCTCTTAATTTATCGTGTGTCTAATATTACTTCTTTAACTTTCTGCTCTTAGGAAAAGTAAAAGAAGAGGAAGGAAAAAAAATATATTTTTTTTTTCGTTAATTAAGGAAAATTGTTTATTAAATGTGTACAAAACATCAAATGACATGCGAACAGATTTGTTATAATTAACACCGCCAGAGAGTGTCATCAACTAGAAATTATTAAATATTCCCCCCCTTCGAACATCAGCCAGTCGAATCGTTGACTTGGTGGTGGACACCAGCTATGGTAACAACAATATTTTGTACATTGTGTGTGTACATTGTCTGTCTGTCTATCTATTTAATGATTATGTTCAAAATCATTACAATAATTAATATTAAGCATGTGAACCTAATGGTTATGAAGGTAATTTTCAATGACTAAAACATTGAAGAAAATTTTTAGAATACGAGGGTCCTTATAATAAAATTGCTAAGTTTTTAGCTTTTAAAAACGTTTAAAATATGCGCTCGTACATTGCAAATAAAATAAAATTAAATTTGTGTTTAGTTTTAATTAAAACTCTTTATTATTCGCACAATTCTGTGTGCCGCCACTGTTTACAACTTGATGTAAACAACAACAATTGCTTTCTTTTGTTATTCCTTTGTTTACACCCTTTGCATAAACAATAACAATTACTAGACAATTGTTCGACAGATCTTTGTAACGGAGATCTTCAAACCACATTACTCTCTTCAAACGCAACGCGTCTTCACACAAAACTGACTGAACATCACTAACTTCGGTTGCCTGCTTTGCCTTGCTTTTTATATGGCAGAGTCGACAATCTGATGAATGTATTTATGGCGAACATACATGACATCGCCCTCTCGAAATCTTTAGTAATGTAAACATCGTTGTTTACATTTATTCTTTTAGTGTTGTTTGCGTATTTTTGTTTACATTTATTATTGTAGTATTGTTGCTGTAAAGGGTTATCCATTTCGTGGTTTCAAAAGTATGAGACTGGAATTCGACATCTGTCAAACTAAGTTGTGAAACCAATTTTTTTCTTTTCAGTTGAAAATCTGACATTGACGAAAATGAATCGCTTAACTATCACACAACGCATAAAAATGAACAAAACCTACTACAAGAATGGTGATTCTGCCACAGCCACAGCCACGTATCGGACAAAATTTTCTTCAGCAATGAAGCACATTTCACACTCGGTGGGTATGTTAATAAACAAAATTGTCGTATTTGGTGTTCTGAGAATCCTCAAGTAATTGAAGAGAGGCCATTACATCCAGAAAAAGTCACTGTTTGGTGCGCTCTTTGGTCCGAAGGTGTGATTGGACCTTACTGCTTCGAAAACGACGATGGAACGACTGTCACCCTTAATTCGGACCGTTATGGTTATATGATAACCGACTTTTTTTGCCTGCTATTAAAGAATACGACTTGAAGAATATTTGGTTTCAACAAGACGGTGCCACATGACACAAAACTCGAGCGAATATGGCTTTATTGCAAGAGACACTTCCTAGCCGCGTAATTTCTCGTCGTGGCGATATCAACTGGTCACCAAAATCATGCGATTTGACACCATTAGACGTGTTTATGTAGATAAACTTTCAACTCTTGAGCTCTTAAAAACCAACATTCGTCAAGTTATGGCTGAGATACCACCCAATATGTGTCAAAAAGTGGTCGAAAATTACCTCAAAAGAATCAATGCTTGCAACACTTCGCGTGGCGAGTCATTTAAATGATGTAGTGTTTCACACATAATGTCAACATTCAAACTTTACAATAAAAATGAAATATCATAAATAAAAATATTTTATATGTGTTTTATTTATGTTTACTTTTGAAATCACGAAATGCATAACCCGGTATTAAAAATTACTAGACAAGTATTCGACAGACCTTATAACGCAAATCTTCAAACACACCTCGTCTTCATACACGACTGACTGAACTTAACTAACTGCAGTCGCCTGCTTTGCATGCCTTTTATATGGCAAGGTAAACAGTCTGATGAATGTTCTTAAAGGCGAATGTTCATGACTTCGCCTTCTCGAAATGTTTAGTAATGTAAACATCGTTGTATACATTTGTTCTTGTAGTGTTATTTGTGTATTTTTGTTTACTTGTTTTGCATTTTTTTGTTGGCGTTTGTTGTTATATTAAGTAGCAGGATAATTTGTAAACAAGTTTGTTTACTTGCATTGTTTTGTTTTTGTAGGTTTTGTTTATAATTTTAATGTTAAGCGATATCAGCATCTAGATTTTTCATTTTCGTAGGTTAGATTAGAGGACGTGTACTTGTCAATTAATTGTCGAATTGACCCATTGTACAACGTCCTAGTTTCTCTCACCACTTATGTTGTGTGTGTTAATTTTATACATGAGTGGTGGGACCTACAGTTTAAAGTCGACTCCGAACGACAGATTTTTGAGAAACTTTTTCATGGCAATTTTATTTACACTCAGAGTTTTTTTGCCAGAAATCTGCTGAGAGGAAGTCGCCGAAGAAATACTTTTTGTATTTTGTTTTGATGTCTGGCCTGGGGCTCGAACCCTAATAAGCCAACATACTACCTACTAGACTACGGCGACTTTAAAATTTCATTTTCATTACAATATTTAAATATTTAATGCTTCAACCCTCGCATATAAGTAGTTTTATAATGTACAAAGTAATCTTTTTTTTCTGTATTTTTAAATATTTCGACGTGCAAAAATTCGTAGCCACTCATACACCAACCATTGGATGACGATGCTGCAGCAGCAGCCGTACAGCAACATGAGCGTCATAATTATTATTATCAACCACCTAACGAGTTTGTGGCAGCAATATTTTGATGTTGTTGTCACGTCGTCATACACAGACTGCAATTCAGCAGCATTATAAATGATAAACAAAAAAAAAAAAAACAAAAAACAAAACCTTTATAAAATAAATATTGCTGACTCTTTAAATCAACAACAGGAGCAAAAAACCATACACGTGAGGTCCTCCCCAACCATACCATACCATACCATACCGTACCGTACAACGGCAAATGTATAGTGTTTGTTGCAATTATAAAAAACTTATTATGATGCCATGTAATTCGTTTGGTGGTAAGTGCATCATTGCTTCAGTTGTGTATGCCGGGCCTTCTTCGTCCCTCCCGTCTAATTGGCAATTGGCGTTGCTGAAGCTTCTTTTTTGCTGTCTTCGTGAGTACTTTTCTTAAGCAGAGAAATATATGTATTTATGATGCCATATTATTCCACATTGAAATTAATTTAATTGCTTAACATGTCATAATAATACAGTTCCCCAGTCATACTTGCCATGCATACGGAGAGGGAAACCCAATTAGCCATGGCTGTGTTGAAGGCGGCCAAACATTTGCTTAGATTTTATTAATGTTTTGTTGTTGTTGCTGTTGTTGTCGTTGTTTCTGTTCAAATCTATAAAAATTATTATTGAATAGAGAGGAGCATGAGTCATTCTCATTTCCCCATCATAACTTTAATAGTGATTGTTGCATGTACATACATGTGCATGTTTTTCTTCGATTTTTTTTCTTTAATTTTTGTCTAGATTGAGTTTCATGCACCTACAAAAATTAGTCTAAACCTGGGGTGGCCAATAATCTTTCAAAGGAAATGTTCTAAAACATTTTTAGATTGAAATGTAATTATTTTAGCCACGGGCAGTGTCCGCAGACGTAAATAAATGATAGCAGCCGAGATTGTTAGGCGCCGTAGTCTTGTAAGTAGTATGTTCGGTTATTAAACGACAACAAAACGAAATCTGAAAAAAATATTTCTTATGCGACTGCCTCTCAGCAGATTTCGGGCAAAAACTCTGAAGAGTACATAAAATTGCCAGGAAAAGTTTCTCAAAAATTTGTCGTTCTGAGTCGACTTTATACTGTAGCTTCCGCCACTCATATATGAAATTAACGCATATAACATAAATGGTGTGAGAAGCTAGGTCGTACTCCTGACTGAAGGCTTGTAACGACCAATTATGTATGAATGTATGAGTATTTTAAAACATTTTTCGATTGAAAATTAATTGTTTAAGCCACACATTGTCCGCAGACGTAAATAAATGATATCAGCAGAGTAGGCGCCGTAGTATGTAATATGTTCGGTTATTAGACGTGAGGCCATGGTTCAAGTCTCGGCTCAGATATCTCGACTATGATATCTCGAGCAAAACGAAATAAGGAAACAAATATTTCTTTCGGCGAATCCCACTCAGCGATCTTCTGGCAACAACTCGGAGAGTGAAATAAAATTGCCATGAAAAGTTCCTCAACTCTATTATTCGAAGCCACCATGAAAGTGTTGGGCCCTCCATTTATGAATAGTATTAGCACACAGTAGTCGCCGTACACTAGTAGATAGTGTGTTGGCTTATTAGACATGAGGCCATGGCTCAAACTCCAGGCTGGACATCTTCAAAAAACAAAAACAAAACGAAGTACGAAAAAATATTTCTTCGGCAACTGCCTCTCATCATATTTCCAGCAAAAATTCTGAGGAGTAAATAAAAGTACCATGAAAAAGCTTCTCAAAAATCTATTATTTGGAGTCGACTATAAACTGTAGGTCGTACCAATCATGTATAATACTAACACACAGATCCGTAAGTGCTAGGAGAAAGTAGGTCGTAATCCGTACTAAAGGGTTGTAATGATCAATTAGGTAAGTAAATAAGTTTCTTGTTTATTAAGTTCTAATCAGCCTATATCACTAAATTCGAATGATTAAACTAAACTGCGAACTGATTTGCAATTGTGATCGTAATTCTCATCCATACAACAAATATATTTACACTTAAACAATAATATTGTAAGGCTTTCGACCTTTTTCTCATTCAACACTCAGTCTTGTGCCTTTTCAGCAAGTTGGATTACTCCATTATTTCTGAACATCTTTGAGTTTCATTCCTTAGAAAAGATCTCAAAAACAACCAGAACAACAAAATTTGGAAAACATTAAGCCAACTATAAAAGTAATCAACGATAAGTTTGTTCACCACCACTATACCAACGATAGACGGCAACCCTTTTATTCTAGGAGCTGCTACAGCTGATCAATAACATACTTACCTGGATCAACAAAATATTAACGAAACGGAAACAAGGCAAAAAGTCTCTGAATTTTGGAAAGAAAAATGTGGGCAGAATAAATATCCCCCAGGCGAAGGTAATAACAATAAACGCCATTCTGAAAAAAGGCTTTGTGTCAAAAACTAGGTTCTGTAAGAAGATAAATTGTGTGAAAAGCTAGGTTGTAGTCCTAACTGAAAAGGATTTGCCATGAAAAGCACCTCAAAGATCTGTAGTCATTAAGCTGTATGTCACGCCACTAATGAATAAAATTAACACATATAACACGAGGGGTGTGAGAAGATGGTAATAAAATCAACTTCAGATGGGAAAACAGATCAAAATTTTATACGCATAATGGACTCAGAAATTTTGTTCTTCGAAAAACTTGAACAAACAATCTGTTTTTTACCTCACAAAGGCAAAACTTTCTACGGCAAAGTATATAAAGGGTCCGCCAAATAACTTTTTTGTTTTGAAAATGTTTTAAAAAAAACTACTGAATATTTTCTCAAATTTCTTTTTTTTATTTGAAAGTACAATCCTTCCGGTTAATAATGGAAAATAATTTCATTCAAATGGCTGCCTCGGCTGGCAATGCAGTAGCCTCCACAATCGGTCCAATTGTTAAGCACATTATCGATTGTGTGCAGATGTATTTTACGAATGGCTTCACGAATATTGTCCTTTAAAGCGTCAATTGTCTCTGGCTTGTAGGCGTAACACTTATCTTTGACGGCACCCCACAACTAATAGTCCAACGGCGTCAAATCGCAGCTCCGAGGTGGCCAAACAACATCAGCTCTGCGGCTGATAATACGATCTTCAAAAACAGGGCGCAAAACATCGCCTGTAGCTTCGGCAGTATGGCACGTAGCGCCGTCCTGTTGAAACCAAATGTTGGCAATATCCTCCTCTTAAATTTTTGTGAACAAAAATTTGTTCAACATGGCTCGATAACGATCGCCATTGACTGTAACGCCCACTCCTTGCTCATTTTCGAAGAAAAATTACCCAATTATGCCTCTGGACCAAAATCCGCACCAAACAGTGACTCGTTTTGGGTGCGTCGGCTTTTCAATGTATGCATGCGGGTTTTCTGTGCCCCAAATGTGACAATTTTGCTTGTTGACATAGACGCCAAGATCAAAATGAGCTTCATCTGAAAAGATGATTTTTTTTTTGCCAAAATCGGCATCTTCTGTAAGTCGATCGCAGGCCCACTTAGCGAAGCGAAAACGCATTGGATGGTCAATTGGCTTCAACTCTTGAACCAATTGGACTTTGTATGCCGTCATATCAAGGCCTTTATGCAAAATTCGTCTCAATGATGTCTCCGAAATGTTCAATTGTTGAGAACGACGGTGAATTGATGTTGATGGCGCTTCTCGCACAGTTTCTGCCACAGCAGCAATATTCTCGGGTGTACGCACTGTTTTTGGCTTTTCACGCTTTGGTTTACCGATGAGGATGCCAGTTTCTTTCACTCTTTTAACAAGACGGTGCTTCTCTTCTTCCAAAATCCGTACGCAATTTTCGTACACATTCTGCAACATTACCATGATTTTCAAAGTAATGTCGCAATATTACCCAGCGGTGTTCAAGCGTATACACAACCATATTCGTTCAGCGGAAGGATAAAATTAATTATCTGTCAAATCAGACATGAGCTAAGTGTCACCATTCACGAAATAAGCACTAGTTGAAACAAAAAAACGTTAGATGGCGGAACCGATAGTTTTGCAAAAATTTACTAAGGCGAGTGATTGAATCATACGTAAAGAAAAACGTTGATAGTTAGACCATAGTATTCTAAAAAACATCATTTAAATAAAAAATTGCAATCATTTGTTGCATTAAGTTTAGTTTTTATAAAGAAATGTGTATGACCAAATTTTTTTCCTGCTCACTCCTTACAAATATGTAAACAAAATCAAATACTTTTAAGAGACTGCAATTCCAATCATGATGCTTATGTGAAGAGATTTAGTCAATCTAGAATATAAAACCTAATATCGTATTAATGTTAGGCACCCCATGCCATACGACATTGGACTGACCTGTACGATCATAATATTAAACAATCATAATTATTTTGTTGTTGAATTGCAAGTGAATGAAATTTATTACAAATTAGTTTTGGCAATCGATTGTGACATTGATTAAGTATTTTATGGCATTCGCATAATTATCGTGTCATTATTTTCAGAATAGATTTCGTCTGTCTTTGGCAATGTTCACGTATTGAAAGTGTTAATTATGCGGCGACAACAGCAAAAAATCTATAATTTTCGATACTTTAGCCATCGTATTCAATTAAATATTTAATATGGGGGATGGATACATTATCATTAAAATTACGAATGAATCATTATAACAACAACAAAATAATTTTGTAATAATTTTAGAAAATTGTATAAGAAATTAAATAAAATTGGCGTAAAAAATTTCACAAATTTGATGTTCGAAGTAAACATTAAACTGTAGATCACGCCCCACATGGCTGAAATTAACACACACACAACATTGGGGTGGTGTGAGAAGTTAAGTTGTAATCCTGGCTGAAAGTTTATGTACTTACTCGGTTAATTCGCCCATTAACAAGCCGATAAACGGATTTCGGCCTGCCTTAACACAACCTTCCAAGCGCCTTTGTTTTTTAAGCGCCTTCCTCAAACAGAGATTTATCGATTTGGTTCTTCCGACGCACACAAGATCATCCTCTGCGCCAACTTCCGTTAATCACCGCATTAAATATCAGTCTCTCTGGAGTATCCTCTTTCATCCGAACAATACGGGCGAATCAGCGCAGAATCTGGATGTTAATGCTGTGCACAACGTCCATGCTATTGAGAATCTTATACAGCTCATTGTAGGATAGGACCTAACTGGACCAAAGACCTTACGTAAAATTTTTTCCTCGAATGCTTTCAAAGCTGCTACATCGGTGCTTAATAGCGTCTATGCTTCTGTGCTTCTGTGCTATAAAGAACGTCTGTGTCGTTGAGGAGCTCATTACTGAATCAGACGCGGAAATCATTGCCAATTCCCAATGGACCTAAGATCTTACGTAGAATTTTTCTCTCGAGTATACTCAAAGCTGCTACATACATACATACATAATTGGTCATTACAATCCTTCAGTCAGGATTATGGACCTAGTTTCTCACACCGCTTATGTTGTGTGTTTTAATTTTATTATTTTTTATAGACCAGCTGTACCCTGAGCGTGTTGCTGCGCCACCAACTAAAATAAATTTGAGGGAAAGACATTACACAAATATCAAATTAATTTTGAATCATTTCATTAATTTTGTTTCCCGCTGTCCTGATGATTCAGATGAACGGGCCTGAGTAGTACGAATTCGATCAGTTTCTAATCTTCCTTCTCGTTGTTCAAGTGGTTCAAGCGAACGGGCCTCAGCGGCATATTCTCGAAGATTTTCCAGTCTCAATACTCGTCTGATTCTGAGGCTCGTAATGCTCTTTTCTTTCGTGCTAGAGGTGTAGGTCGACCAATTGCTTGTCATTCATTTTGAATAATTTTCAATGACGCCATCCATCGGAAATTAATCGCACCAACCTTCGATGACTCATGCGCAACAACTTTGTTAAAGAATGCACAGTTTACGATTTAATTCATTTTGAGTAACTTTCAGTGGCGCCACCTGTCGGAAATTGGTCATACTAACTTAGAAACCTTCGTCGGCTCATGCGCAACAACTTTTCTAAAGATCATAACATTATCAAATGCATATTCTATAAGGTACATACAAACAAACATTCATTTTTATATATGTAGACTATGGGAGGTGACACGCCCACTATAGCCAATCCGCCCATTTTGTTCATATATACATCAAAGTCGTCCATACTAAATTTAACGACTGTAGCTGTTGCAGTTTATGAGATATGCGGCATTAAATACTTGTTGGGTATATGGACGTGGCACCTCGCCTACTTGAAATTTTAAAATCAAAAGTAGCCTACAGTTCCTTCCAGACATACAGGAAGATACTGTTAAAATTTCAAGAAAATCGGTCCAGTCATCTATAGACTTCAAACAAACAAACAAACCCACAAACAAATAAACACACATTCATTTTTATATATAAGATTGGCGGGACCTACAGTTTAAAGTCGTCTACGAACGACAGATTTTTTGAAAAACTTTCCGTGGCAATTTTATTTAGAATTCGCCGAAGAAATATTTTTCCATAGTTTCGTTTTGATGTCGGAGCTGGGGTTTGAACTGAGGCCTCACGTCTAATAAGCCAACACACTACCTACTAAGCCACGGCACTTTTCATTCATCATGCTTAATAGCGTCTATGCTTCTGCACTGTAAAGGACCACATGGTGAGACGTCTTTGCTACTCAATTGCTTATTGTGACCATAATAGCACCTGTTGGCAAGAGTGTTTCTACCCTTGATCTTCCGGCTGACATCATGTTTGCTGGTAAAGGCAGAGTAATTGGCCGTAATCTGTTATTCAAATAAGCCACATGTCTCTACTTGTTAACAACATATTTTTATGAAAATGGAAAAATCTACACTCTGGTATTTTGCTTTTACATCGCTTAACATTAAAATTATAAACAAAGGCTACAAAAACAAAACAATGCAGTAAACAAACCTGTTTACAAATTATCGTACTGCTTAACATAACGATAAACGTCAGCATAAAAAATGATAAACAAGTAAACAAAAATACACAAACAACACTACAGGAATAAATGAAAGCAGCGATGTTTACATTACTAAAAATTTAGAGAAGGCAAAGTCATGAACATTTGCTTTCAGGACCATTTATCAGACTGTTTACGTTTATAAAAGGCACGGCAAGGCAGGCAACCGGAGTTAGTGATGTTCAGTCAGTCTTGAGTGAAGACGCGTTGCATTTGAAGAGAGTAATCGTGGTTTGAAGATCTCTGTTACAAAGGTCTGTCGAACAATTGTCTAGTAATTGTTATTGTTTATGCAAAGGGAGTAAACAAAGGAATAACAAAAGAAAGCAATTGTTGTTGTTTACATCAAGTTGTAAACAGTGGCGGCACAGAGAATTGTGCGAATAATAAAGAATTTTAATTAAAATTAAACACAAATTTATTTTTATTTTATTTGCCGTCTAAGAGCTCATATTTTAAACGTTTTTAAAAGGTAAAAACGTAACAATATGCATCGTTTTGTTCGCATTCACTGGCAGGCCCATTTTAATGGACTCCCGCACAATAGCGCTAAAGGCAGCAGTAACATCTCACTTGGCATGCCCTATGAATGTCAATGTGCTCAATGTAGGCCTGCAACTGGACATTTCATAAACTCTGAAGCTATGTATTCCCTGAAGCCAATTGTTTCTTATGATCCTCAAGAATTTCTTTTACTTTTCAAATTTACAAACAACTTTAATTACGAAAACAAAATCTCTGTATTTAATTGTCTCGTATGATATTCGAATTAATCAACATTTTTTTTTTGTTTTTTTTCTTTTGTTCACTGCATTTATTGTAATTAGGTTTGTATCATTTTAATTTTATTCTCGTTCCAAAGCTAAAGCCCCTGAATGACCAGCAAACAGAGAAAACGACAATGAATTGAAATTTTTTTCAAACTCATTTAAATTCATGAAGTTAGTGGCAGTTGTGGCAAATAAAAAAATTTGGAAAAAAAATGTTTCGAAATGCAAGAAATTAAATAAAACAACTGAAACTAAATAAAACACTAAATACAATTGCAACAACAACAACAACAACAGAAAATATTTTATTTTTTTGGCAACATTAACAACATTTGAAAATAAACGGCTGGAAGGAGGAGGAAATGACAAGAAAAAAAAACAGAAACCCAACAATGGAAAGGAATCATGAAGTGATGCAAATAAAATGAAAAAAAAAATACTAAAGCGGACCTGACGACTTACTGTTGAAGGAATTCAAAAAAAAACTAAAGGCCAGCAAGTACATTAAAAGCATAAAATAGGCTGTAGTCGATTGGTAATTTGCCTGTTTAGAAGTGCTTTCTTAGTCAGTAAACGATATTGTAAGAATATAATTTAATTTCATGATTATTTAAAGAGAGGGCCTATTCAGTGAATTGTAGATGTAAAGATTTTTTAATTTTTGTTTGCATTTTACAATAACAAATTTAATTATTTAAATGTCTCCTGTAGGGTACATTTTAAAATAGTGGAAAAAAACTCTTCGACCACATAGACTAGTAGACATTATTTTCGCTTTTTTTTAGTCCAACGAATTTAAATTTGTTTGCTCATTTACTCTGTTTAACTTTCACAGAACGACCACTGCAGCGTATAGTTTTTTTCTTTTTTTTTTGTATTCACTTATATACCCTACACCCCTACACGTCAAGATTGTTGATGATTCGCTTATCAACTTATCAGATTACAAATATTATTTACACATGATCTGGTATCCAGCAGATGTGTAACATTATTTTCTCATACTATCCTCGAGCCTCATAACGGCTGAATGCTTAAATGACGGCCTGACTACCACATAGTATTGCTTTTTCCTGTCCTTTTTACTTCCTATCCAAGTTGAATTGAGCACATCTTTCGATGGCATAGACATACATACATCCATAATTGGTAATTACAACCCCACAATCAGGAATACGACCTACTTTCTCATACCCCTTATGTTGTGTGAATTAATTGTATACATTAGTCGCGGAGCCTCCAGTTTAAAGTCGACTCCGAACGACAGATTTTTGAGAAACTTTTCATGGCATTTTTATTTACTCTGAGAGTTCTTGCCAGAAATCTGCTGAGAGGAAGTCGCCGAAGAAATATTTTTCATAAATGCTCTTTAATGTCTGTCCTGGGGTTTGAACCGTGGCCTTTCATCTAATAAGCCTACTAGACTACGACGACTTCATGGCATAGACTTCCGCTAAAAAGAAACCCCTTGAGTTTCTCCCATGTGTTCAGAATATTTTATTCTGAAATCAACAACTCCTGCTTCTCTGCCAAAATCTTCCCCTTTATATAGCTTCCAGCTTACTCCATTCATTTCTGTTACTTACAGTCGTTGGCAAGCATTTTTAAAATCTGGTTCTCTCCCGAAAACAGTTTAGGCAGCTGCCACCCACTCGATTCAATTAGTCACGAATTCTCTTAATGAATTTCATTTTACACTTGTCTACCATCAATCTACCATGATATGGAGGAAATGGAAACGTTGCACCGATCTTTTACACGAGGGCCCTGCACTTCAGAATAAACGGCATCGGTTTTGGATGGCAGAACGTCTGAAGATCTAAGCATGGTGGCCAACGTACCACTAAGGGAACTGGCTGGTTTCATATGGAGGTCGGGTTCAAATCCACTACTAACGGATTATAATACTGGGTAACATAATGGATTATATGGCCGCCGAGTGAACTTGCCTTTGAATGGCAAGCTACACGCAAACCTAACCTAACCATCAATCTAAACATAGACGCAAAAATTTTGGTCCTCATTGCCGTGTACATCGGTATTAACTCCAGCAGAGCCTCCAGCGCTGCTTTAGGACAGGTTCTCATAATCCTGCTTTGGCAACATTCCCTTGTCTCTGTATCTAGTTCATTTGAGATCATTTCAGATGTGTTCCATCTGCCCAGAAAATGGACGCTTAATTCACTATCTGGTGTAAACATCATGGTATATTTACTTACTTACTTAATTGGTCATTACAACTCTTCAGTCAGAACTGACTAAGGTTTAGCGACTCACATCACCCATATTGTGTGTGGTAATTTTATCCATGAGTCTTGGGAACTATAGCTTAAGATCGACTCCTAACGACCGATTTTTTATGAAGTTTTTCATGGCAATTTTATTTTCCTCTCGAGAGTTTTTGCCAGCAGACTGCCGAGAGAAAGTTGTGGAAAGAAATATTTTTTGTTTCATCTTCGTTATGTACGAAGTGTCTGAAGCGAAATGACTGGCTTCCATCTAATACGCCAACACATTACCTATTATACTAAGATGAGTTCATGGTATACATCCACTGCATAAACCCAGAGTTGTATTCCCAGACATTTCCTGCAAACATTCTGTATACCGTTATGGATGGACTGGTCTTTTCTACGGTGCTCTCACGACAATTTACTATCCAGTGATATTTCAAGATATTTGATCTCTAGGTCCGGTGATATTTCATCCAAGAGTCGAATATTCTTTCACTTAAGAATATTTATTCTTCTTGAAAATGGTATTATTGTGGTCTTGCCAGTCTTATTCTTTGTTAAGCTTCAACGAATTCTAGAATCTCAAGAGTTCATTGAATGAGGTCATAAGGCCTCTAACCATCATATCCTTCGCGGCCAATGCCTGCCGTATATAGTTAATCCGCAAACCTTTCAGTTCATGCACAAACCATGTTCCACCTTAGTCGTGAAGGAACACATCACTTAGTTGTAGTGTTCCATTTCCGGCTTATGTTCCTGTAGATCGAATGTATAGGACATTACCATAGTATCTCCTTCAATAGGTCGACTACCAGCCTATCTGTAGGACGCTACGTTAATAGTACTTAAGTAACAGGTCGCTCAAAGTCTCTTCAAGTATGCTTCGAGCCATCAAGACTATATCATTTGCTTATCCTTGGCTGTCAATGCCTGAATTAGATAGTTTATCTACAAACCAAGCTTATTCTAAAAAGAACATCAGCCTGTGAGCGTTACTTAGTTATAGTGTTCCATTTCCGGCTTATATTTCCATAGATGGAATGTATAGGCCATGACCATAGTATCTCCTGCAATAGATCAACTACCAGCCTATCTGTAGAAAGCTATGTTAATAGTACTTAAACAACAGAAACGAAATAACAAAGACAGGTAGAAGACGGCCTTAAAAGGCACTAAAATCCGAACGATAATAAAAGCAAGAAAATCCATAAGAATGTAGAGTGTCATGCTGTCTGCCTTTACCCACAATTCCGCAATTGTTTCTTTTTTCAATTCGGTTAAGGACAGTGATTTTTTTCTTTCATTTTTTTTTTTTTTGTAAATTTAGTGGGCACTTAAAAAAATCTGCGAAAGAACAAAAAAAACCGAATTGGACCTATGGCGCCTGGTAAGAAAATTTATGAAGGGTGAAAATAATTGCTGGGAGTTTCTCTATTTTAAAAATGAAAGATTTAATGTCACTTGTTAGGAGATTTAAGAGAATTATTCCTTTCTGTTTTTTTTTTAACAATAAAAGGAAGAGTATCATTAAACAAATTGCACTTTAAAGTGTGATGAAATTTTTATTTTAAATTTCTTGAAAACAGCCAACGCAAATACGTATGTGTATTACAACAGCAAAATCTTATTATTGCAACACAATACCATGTTGCCACATTCTTTTTTTTAACAATTTTACTTTTTAAGGGAAACATGCAATCAAGTAGAGCGAGAGGCCGTCACAAAAGGTGTTATTTAACCCTTGATGCGCTTAATTTTGTTTCAAAAAACTTTTTCGTTCTGCTTGATTATTTTTCAGCGATGACGAGTATACTCGTTAGAAACATACTGTTGATATTGCCACTCCTCTACTGCCCTATTGATTGAAATTGATTATCATATGTTACTTTAAGCTGGCAGCCGCCACACTAGGCACAACTTACTTGACTTCTGTAAGATTCCATTGTAACATGTACCGCCATGTAATTATAGATCCTGGTTGGTATCTCTCAACCATTTCGAAAGTCTTATGAAGATGTGAAATTTTCTCAAATCGCCTTTGGCTGGACTTGTTTTCCCAGTAAATTCTGAGCATCCCAGAATTCTACAACTCAGCTATTTTTTTATTTTCTGTAGAGGAGTGCCTGTCTATCTCATGTAGCAATTCATTTGAATTTTCCGTGGTGGAAGCTTTAGCAAGTGTTTCTTGTTACCTGTACCTTGTACTCATGCTCAGGAACCCAAATAAGGGTAAGTGTCGAATGTCCCACTATCTCCTCAAGAAACCCCTAGCTTTCTTGAACAATCTTAGAAGTGGTGTACGTTCTTTCTAGGAATCTACGCACATACATAATTGGTCATTACAAATCTTCAGTCAGGATTACGACCTAGTTTCCCACCCACTTATATTGTGTGTGTTAATTTTATACATGAGTGGCGGGACCTACAGTTTTAAGTCGACTCCGAACGACAGATTTTTGAGAAACTTTTCATGGCAATTTGTATTTACTCCGCAGAGTTTTTGCCAGAAATCTGGTGAGAGGAAGTCGCCGAAGAAATATTTTTTGTATTTTGTTTTGATGTCTGTCCTGGGGCTCAAACCCTGGCTTTACGTCTAATAAGCCAATACACTACCTACTAGACTACGGCGACTTCTAGGGATCCAATGTTTGTTTTACTGTCGGTAAATATGCGTACATCACCATAGGATATACTCTGATACCGCACTCGCATGGCGGCAATCTGAATAGCCAGTTCTTCAGTCTAAAAAGCACTGCAATAATCTGTTAGTGCAAAGGACGATCTACTGTTCGGGTTTTCTGAAAGATTCCAAATCTGATTTTGTTGTCTGATATTGATATGTCAGCGAAAACCCTTATCATAACAGGATCTATCCGATGTCTGCGTCACAAAATCTGAATCGAAAGCAGATTCAGGTATCGGGTAGTTGATAGGTATACACATTCATACATAATTTTGGTCATTACAAGCCTTCAGTTAGTATTACGTCCTAGTTTCTCACGCCACTTTTGTTGTGTGCATTAATTTTATACATGAGTGTCAGAAGCTGCAATTTAAAGTCGATTCCGAACGACAGATTTTTGTGAAACTTTTCATTTCACATTTTTATTTACTCTCAGAGTTTTTGCCATAAATCTGCTGTGAGGAAGTCGCCTAAGAAATACTTTTTCATATTTCGTTTTGTCCTCACGTCTAGAAGCTAATACACTACCTACTAGAATACGGCGTCCTCGATAAGTATACTGAGATCAATGATACCAAAAATTTTGGCATGACCTTAGCTTCTATGCTTGCATGCTCTTATGGTGCTCATTTTCATTGTTGCATTCGCAGCCACTTCTTGGGCCTACATATCTGGTAGTAGCCAGTTAAGGCTAGTAAACAATGCCTTGGATGATGTAGTCCTAAGGGCACCTGTTATCATGATCGCCACCATTCTTATAATCCACTCAAACAGGGTTTGAAGATTGCTTCACTCTAAAGCCATCCACCACACTGAGACCTCATCAAATATATTTGGTTTGATTATAAAGTTGTCTAGCCGTATACCTTTTTAGGGTTAATACCCCAGTTCAGGCTTGTCGCTCTCTTGGAATAATAAAGATGAGTAACCGCCTTAGTGATTCTGGATTACGTATTCAAGTTGCAGTTAAGTTTGCTATCCAATATGATCCCCAGGATATTTGTGCACTACGGGATAGTTTAAGAGCACCTCCGTTGAAAATTTAAGAACTTTGTATCTCCTTGTGGATAAAGGTGGTAAATTGAAGTAGAAACTATACATACATAAACACATATGTACATACATACATGCATACATACAAACATACATACATACATACATATATACATACATACATACATACAAACATGACACAAGGAGGGGAACAGATCTTTCGAACCCTGTACAATTAGTTGATGATACTATGGATAGATGGCAGCAAGATTGGTCCAATTCCACCAAGGGAAGATGAACCTACAGACTCATACCGAGTATAGGCGAATGGACCAAAAGGCAACACGGCCAGGTGAAATTCCACCTGACACAGTTGCTAACCGGCTATGGATGTTATGGAGCATATCTCTATAAGTATAGTCACGACATGCATAGATGAAGCATGCCCTGAATGCCGGAATGAAAAGGGAAACGGCGGAGCAAGTTTTCTTTTCTTTTCCGCGATACGATGATCAACAAAATTGCCTGGAGAGGACAATAGGATACCAGGTAATGCCCGATAATGTAGTTAACCTGAAGTTAACCGCATATGACAATTGCAACTCAATATTTGTATTGTATTGATGCAGCAAAGATTGGCTGAGAGAGCAAGGTCAGCAGAATTGGAAGGCAGCACTCACTGAATCTCCATCCCCCCGAACTATTACTTGATTCTGGTCCCGGGGGAGCGACTAGTTGGAATTGTGAAGAACGAAGTTTTTTTTACGCCGAGGAGGGGTAAATCTACCTAACCGCGCCATAGAGGAAGTCGTCCCTCACCCACTAAATCCCCCTCTCGTCTCGTGGACTTATTGTGCCCACTCCGGAACTACGGTGGTATTACTTCGAAGTGGAGTCCCTTTGACCCTTTGGCCCTTTGGCTCCTGCGTGTTCAAATCCGCATCCGGATTGCGTGTCGAATGTTGAAGAGACATCTAAGTGCCTCCAATATTCCTTTCGTCCAGGTCCCTGATTCGAATTTCGCTTAACACGTGTGCCAGTTTCATCTATGCCGACATGCTTACTTGTTCTGCAGCCTCAAGATTTCCCTTTTTCCGCCTTAGAATGCGCTCTACGTAATTCACCACCGAGGTCCAATTTCCAATACTCGCAATCATGACCCCAACAATGTTAGCGGCTGTGATCGGTCCAACTATTGACATTCGAAAACAGTGTGCTCTGCGTCATCAATTACTCCCCTGCCTCGTAGACAGTAAGGGTCTTGCCCATTCTGTGCAGATATTTTCTAAAATATCCGTGACCCGATAGCATCTGTGTGAGGTAGCAATTTACCTCTCCAAATTTCCGACAAATCGATAGCCTTATGTCCGGAATAAGTCTCGCCGTCCATCTTCCTCTATCTTCATCGTCGTTGCCACTCTGAAATGGTGTTTTCCCTGAAGTGACCGGTTATGTGATTCCCAGCCGATTTCGCCCTATTAATCTCCATCCGTTCTGCCGCCAGCAGATCCACATGGATTATACCTGCTATCACAATTACGGCTGGGGCGGACACTGTACGATATGCCGACGTAATACACAATACAGCCATTCCCTGTACCGATACGAGTTCGCCCGCTTTTTAACATGTAGCGTTGCAGCCCAAATTTCGCTTCCATAGAGCATAATGCTGTTTCCAACCTCCATAAGGAGTCTCCGTACAGAAACTATGCTGCGGCCATAAAATCGAATGAAAATCACAATTTGTAACTCCCTTTACATTCAGCTGAATACATATGAAATTCTGAATTACAAAAACTACAATGTAAAAAAGGTATTAAATGAACAGCCAACAAGTCAATATGAAAGAAAATGAAATGAAACGAAATGAAATGAGAGGAGAGAAGAGAAGAGGAAGCAAAAAAAACGTAAAATTATAGACATAAGATTGGCTTCATTTGATAAGGTGTCATTAAAAACGATCGATTTTGTATTTTTCCGCAATGCGTGGATCTTTACATTCGACATATTTATGGGTTTTCTTGTATTCTGAGATGTAAACTTTACTGTTGTTGTTGTATAGTGCGTACAACAACCAATATTAGTATGCTTCGAACACAAACAAGTAAAAAAAATGGGTATACATTGATGATACCACGCACCATATGTGTGGAGGTTGTACAATGTAAATGGCATCCAGCATATGCATATTCATGTTGCAACTATTTTAGCTGCTGTTGGCGATGGCTACAATAATAATAATGTTGGTGTTGTTGTTGTTGCTGCTGTTGTTGTTGATGATGATGACGATGACGATGCTGCATTAAATATGCATAAATACACGCACAAGTTTACAATCTTTCTTTACCAGGCAACTCTTCTTCTTTCAATATGCACACGCATCATATAATACAACATAACATGCAACACCGAACAAGAAGAATCAGAAGAAGAAGAAGTATTATACTATACAGACAGATACGTATATTAAATCGTATAACTTTTTTATACTCTCTCGTCGTCGTTGGGTTTTTAGCAGAAGCTGTGTTTATTTTTTTCTGCTTTACTGCAGCAGGTGGGTGATTAAATGAAATTAAGAGAACAAAAAAAAAATAAGAAAAAAACAGCAATTTTATAAAAATTGTGCTGCCTATTTTCTTCTTCTTTCTTCAAGCCTCATGCCATCTTGCCAAGCATCATCACACCGGTAATACCAATAGCAGCACATCAACAACTGAGGCATACCAACCTACAACTTTGTGGGAAGGAGAGGGGAGAGAAACAGTATAAAGTATTGCTATTCGATAAATTTACAGAGACGTACTCAGTTTAATATCTTCATTCATTTATTTTAAACCGCATTAATAAGGTTTTGTCACCCCCAAAACTGTCACCCCTCCTAGTGGGACTTACCATAGGCTTTACATTAAATAGGCCACCAGATTTCATATGGCTGCTTATGCCATGGAAATTAAATCTTTGTCTACACGCCGTTCAGATATCTCATAGAGACCTTCGTTCCTTTTGGCCAAACTCTGGAATTATTGATTACGATAAGCCTCTATACTGGCCTCGGTTCGCCATAGACAGGAACAGTTGGAACTCCTTAAATGCCAGGCTTGAACTGTGCGAGCAGAATGCATAATAATTTCCTAACCATACTTCCGAAGCTTCAGCATACTCAATATCCAAGTGCTTGACCTGACGTTATCTTATAATAAAGATGACCTTGTGTCAGTTGTATATATTGTTCACAGCAGATGTCTAAGCCAGATTTCAGCAATGAGTATTCAAATACTTCTGATACTTATACGCATTCATACTTATTTTAATATCATGGAACCTCTACTCATATTCAAAGTTTGAAGCACTCGTCATACTCATACTTAACAACACGTATGATGTTATTGTTGATTTCGACTCTCCATAACTTAACATATACACGAAGCACAAAATAAGTACGAAGCTCATAGGAACACTAAAATAGTCCCTAGAAGGCTGTGTGTTTGCTCTGCTAACTGCTATGCTTTTTTGCTTATGTGTCTTTTTTCTTTTGTTGCAAATGCAACAACAACTAAAACTGTAAATTTTGTTGAATGATGCGAGTCATTCGAATCATTTATAAGAATTATAACTATTTTTCCTAAAGATACGAACCTAAATGAGTAGGCTTATGAATCAAACATATTTCGAATGGTATGAGTTTGATGTCAACGTTGCACTCATAATCATTGCAACTTATAAATCAACATTGTAGTGAGTATGTATGAATCAGAGTACATAGTTAAATTTTAATATTGTTGACTCATTTATATTTAAAATTTCATGAGTGCTTATGAGTACCGAAAAAACGATTAATTGTTGAACTCTGGTCTAAGCTAAGAGTACAGTAGCTGCTTACAGTACATAATTTATCATTCAATCTCATTACTCAGGATTGCAGCCTGCATCCATGTTATGTGTGTTAATTTTATGCATGAGTGAGGGGACCTACAACAGCTTTGAGAAGCTTTTTCATGGCAACTATTTACTCTCAAAGATTTTGCCAGAAGACTTCTACGAGAAGACTTTTTTCCAAGATGTCAGATGCTGAGGTATGAGCCCAGGAGTTCTCATCTAGTAAGCTGCTTACTACTACCTACTAGACTTTAACGACTCCGTATAGTACATTAACAGCTTAGAGTTGATAATACCCTTCCAATTCTACCATAGAAAGCAATTTTGGCCGGTACTGCTTCCGCTTAAAGAACTTAATTTTCCTTGCTAGCCACTATCCTTAACACATAAAAGTTATGCCCATTCAGATCACGCGTTTACTTTTGTCGCCGTACTCTAGTAGATAATGTATTGGCTTATTCGATTTGCGACCACGGTTTAAACCACAGATCGGCGACTACCTCTCAACAGAAGTCGAGCAAAAACTAAAGTAGAAAGTAAAATAAAATTATCATGAAAAGTTTGTCAAGAAAATCTGTCGTTCGGAGTCGACGTTAAACTGCAGGGCCCTTCACTTATGGATAAAACTAACACACGCAACATAAATGGTGTGAGCAGCTAAAGGGTCCGCCAAATAACTTTTTTTTTTAAATGCTTCAAAAAAAAACGACTGAATATTTTCTAAAATTTCTTTTTTTATTTGAAAGTACAATCCTTCCGGTTAATAATGGAAAATAATTTCATTCAAATGGCTGCCTCGGCTGGCCATGCAGTAGCCTACACCAGAAGATACCGATTTTGGCAAAAAAAAAATCATCTTTTCAGATGAAGCTCATTTTGATCTTGGCGGGTATGTAAACAAGCAAAATTATCGCATTTGGGGCACAGAAAACCCGCACGCATACATTGAAAAGCCGACCCACCCTAAACGAGTCACTGTTTGGTGCGGATTTTGGTTCAGAGGCATAATTGGGCCATTTTTCTTCGAAAATGAGCAAGGAGTGGCCGTTACAGTCAATGGCGATCGTTATCGGGCCATGTTGAACGAATTTGAAGTTGAACAATTTAACCTGTTAATGAAACTTATCTAGTTTTCCTAACTGCTTTTGGCCTCCGTTGTAAGTTGTACTATAGTTTGTGGGATAAGGACCTTTGAATGTCTTGGATGAAATAGAACGATTTCTTGATGAGCAAGACTTCAGTTGCGCCAATTCTATCTTGAAAACAACACAAAAGTTGGATTGGAAACTCAAATAATATTTTCATACACACTGCTGGTCACTGTTTTCTTATTGTAAAATATGTATGACGCATGTTCTCTTTACTGTGGTGTTCTGAAAGCTCTAACAATCAGAAAAGTATTGCAGAAAGATTCTTAAACTGATGAGAAAAACAAATTGTCAGGCTATCCACTGAAATGCATCTGCGGAGGTTGTCGAATCACAATGCCTACAAAGAAATTGAATTACAGCTTCTACTCTTTTGCATCGGAATAGATTTCGCATGTATAAAACCTCTAATAGGAGCATAATGAATAAACAACAAAAAACGAATTTTTTAACAAAATGATCATCACGTTCGAAATAAAACTCACGCTCATGTTAATCAAGGTCATTTTCAAATTAGATTAAGCCCGTTTTTATCACCCCTGTAATTACGTTTCCTGGTACATCCGAATGGTGCAGTTTTTATTCTTTCATCTCCCCTGTTAAAATGTTGCAACTTTTTAAAGTGCCGTTCCCTTTTCTTCTTGCGCTTTATAGCTAAATAAACGCCTTGACTCCAGTTTAAAGGTCACATAATAAACTAATTTGGCTGTAATCGTTTCAAACCGAAAAAAAACAATTTTTTGTGCAAATAACTCTGTTCCGTTCCTGCATAGATTTTGCAGGGTTTGTAGCCCACACTTTTCAATGTGGTCGTGCTGCTGTTATTCTTTTTGCAATTGTAAAAGGTATTTCTTTCAAGTATTGTTGGTGTTTTTGTTGTTGTTGCCAACCATTGCCAAACATTTCCAAAACCAATATCAGATCAGATATTAAATCACAAACACACACACACATACGTACATGAATGTATGAGCAACCAACCAAACGAAACGGTAGACATTGAACAACGAACAGGGAATATGAGCCCTGACTTAAAATCTGACTCGATATGCAAATAACATCGTTGTCACTTGACTACAAGTGACAAGTTGTGGTGTGGTGGTTTGGAACATGTTGTGGGCTTTTTTAAAAAAGTTTTTTTTTTTGTTTTTCTTTTTTTGTTTTCATTGAAATTCTTTATCCTGTGCTGTGGTACAAAAGAGGAGGTTGTTTTACACTCATATAGTGGGCGGTTATTGTACACGCGATTACTAAGCAAGAGTATTAAAAAATCCACTCGGCTATCGTAATGTGTATGGTTGTAACGAAAGAGCAACGAACAGAACGAACAGGCTTAATACCTGCTGTGTTTACCATGTAACAACATACTCATCCGTTTGTAACACTCGTACTCGTTCGTATAAACTAAAGATGATGAAGATGACGATGAAGATGACGATGACGATGAC
Source organism: Sarcophaga subvicina (assembly GCA_936449025.2). Taxonomy (NCBI): domain Eukaryota; kingdom Metazoa; phylum Arthropoda; class Insecta; order Diptera; family Sarcophagidae; genus Sarcophaga; species Sarcophaga subvicina. Next base: position 105,620,436 of record OW388083.2, on the reverse strand, counting down.
GATGACAATAACAGCAACTACAATAACGACTAATACGCGTTGATGCTTTAATAGCAAGTGATAGGAGTAGCAAAAGGGATTAATGTTACACGTTGCATGTTGCCCAGTTTCACAAACAAACACACGTACCAACAATTGTTTATCGGTTAACCACAAGACGTACGTACGTATATCTTGTGTACAAATATTATTTGTTTTGTGTTACAACCTGAGCGTAGAGCAAAGTGCGAGGAGAACCACTCGTTGTCGGTTATTGGAGTATTAAAGTGAAAACATGTACCGGTCAAATGAGATGAAAATGGAAGTTTGTGTATGAGGTATTTAATTTCAAGGTTATGTTCGATTCTGTTCTGTTGTGTTGTGTTGTATTGTTGCATTGTGAGAGCGTAAGTGTTCTTTACTTTGCTGCTTCAACCTGTGTTGTATTGTAATTAAACATGATTCCTAGTGTTTAAAATACAAAAAACAATGATGATGATGAGGATGCCAAATTTGCTCTGATAAATAAATTTTTAAAATTCTGAATGGAATTTAAATAGCAAATCTATCGAGGTTAAATTGGAATACAGGGGGGGTAAGGTCTTAATTGCAAAGAATCTACAAGAGAATCCTAAGAAGTAAACGAACAATGGTGACATAAAAGAAGCCCAAAGAGCGAGCAAAGGACCACATTGGCAGTCATTCGTATGAACGAAAGAACTGAAGCACTTATTAGATTAGGTTTTCACTTGATTGGTAATATGATTGATGTTCCTTCATCAACAATCTGCTATCCCTATGGACTTACCTGAAAGTGAGTACGAAAAATTGTACCAGATTCGCTGCGAGTATAGCTCAGTGTGCAGAGTAGTCAATTTCTTCACTTACCACTGCCAGACATCTTGAACAAAAACGAAATTGTAAAAAAAATATTTTTTGGCGTCTTCCTCCCATCAGATTTCTGTCAAAAATCACTAACAGTAAAGTAAAATCATGGGGATGATGTGAGAAGCTTGATTGTAATCCTGACTGAAGAATTGTAATGCCCAATGTTTTGTCAAATCACCTTGGGAATGACATCATAGACAACGACGTGTGTATGCTGAATGGAATCTGGAGCTGTTGGCTGTACTTAATTTTTATTTAAAATTTTCCAGATGAATAGGTACGTAAACAAACAAAATTGTGGAATTTGAGACGTTACCAATTCATATTAGAACCAAAAGCACCCTAAAAAATCGCTTTTTGCTGGGGATTAAAGACTGACAACATCATCGTTCCATATCAGAGATCAGCAATGAATCGTTGTTTCGCTACTCATAAACACTCATGAAATTTTGAATATAAATGAGTCAACAATATTGAAATTTAACTAAACATTATAATTCATTAGTACTTCCTACAATGTTGATTTATAAGTACAGGTCGCAATGAGTAAGCGTACAACGTTGACATCAAACTCATATCATTCGAAATATGTTTGATTCATAAGCCTACTCGAGTGACACGAATCATTCATCAAAATTAGTTGTTGTTGCATTTACAAAAAAAGAAAACAGACACATAAGCAAAAAAGCGAGAGCAGCAAGCAGATCAAACACACAACCTTTTACTGAGTATTTTAGTGTTCGTACGCGATTCCTACTTATTTTGTGCTTCGTGTATACATAAGTTGAGTTATGGAGATTCGAAATCAACAACAACATCATACGTGTTGTTAAGCATGAATATGATGGAGGACTTCAAACATTGCATATGAGTGCAGGTTCCATGGTATTAAAATAAGTATGAATCCGTATTAGTATCAGAAATTATGAGTATGATTTGATTCTACTCATCTTTTTGAATACTTATTGCAGTTTTCTGTTCCATATTCCATATGAGAACAACGTTGACCAGGCCCACCACTGTCAACGGCGAGCACTATTGGTCGTTGATTATCCACTGCTTTTGTCCTGAATTGGATGATCTGGACACCAATGACATGTGGTTTCAACAAATCAGCACTACGTGCCACTATCATATGCTTTGGATAAGCGATTTGAGGGCCTGGTCATTGGACTTGGAGGTGATATGTACAGTCCAATTGTAGTGGAACCCAAATAACCATTTAGACTCAATAACACGTCTTAGAATAGTTCTTGCAATGCTTTCCGATTAACGAGCTTAGAAGTGTTTTAAAATTTTTTTAACAATTCTGATATGAATTGCATTTTAAAATGCAATTTTAAAAACGTCTACAGACAGTCTTCGAATTTTAAGCCAAAAGAAGAGAAAGGGCAGTTATTGTTACCATTCGAAGCAAAGAAAAAAAACAAAAAATCAAACGAAAATTGAAATGCAGTTGAATATAAAGTGTGTGTGTGTTGTGTGTTTTGCATAAAATATAAACATTTATCATAATACACCATGACCATGGACAACTATTTTCGGTGAATTGTGGAGACACATTTGTTTTATTGCAGCACTTGCAGCACCACTTGCAGCCGCACCACCATTCAATAGGCGTTCGTAATACAATTCATAAAAATTGTCCTGAAGTGCATGTCGGTACATTTCGAATGGATTTTTCGTTACGAGGTTTTCTTTTTTTATTTCTTTGCGTTCCTTGCAATAGAGAGCAGCAAGCAGCAACACACAGTTTGTGTCATTTTGTGTGTCACTTGCAACAGCAATGGGGCAACAGATTTGTTCGATATTTTTCAGCTGCCACATTAGCAGCAACAGTATGCAGTAAAGGTGTATGCATGCAAAGGAAAAGGAACCAAAGGCAAAGGGTGTTTAGAAGAAGAAGAAGAAGAAAAAAAATTTGGAAACGTTTTTTATGCTAATTTTATCACTTTTGTGTGTCTGTCGTTGTGTCACTATCAAGACAGCACATAAATACTCATAATTTATTAATTTTTTCTCAATGAAGCCGGGGCAACAAAAGCTAATATAAGAGGCCACAAATGCAACAAAAACAACAGCAACAACAACGCATGAATAAACCATAAAATCGAAAACGAAAACAAAAACGAAAAAAAACGTAACAAACATCATCGATATACGGAAACTAAACTGATGAAGATGAAGTGGACCAAACGTAAAGCGAGCTGTAAAAAGGTGAATGTTATAACGCCAACTAAACGAACGAATAAACGTACAAAAAAAAAAGCAAAAAAAAATGTAAAGAAAAACCAAATCAAGTTTAAAAAGCAACAGCACTAGCAACAGCAACAGCAACAGCTCAAACAATGAATGGTGGAGGCATGAACTGAAAGGGTTTTGTATGGATTGTGTGGTAAATACATGCCATTCGTGGCTGTTCATAGTGGTGCAATGCAACAAGTGTCGGTAAATCATAAAAAGGTACGAATGCAACCTCAAAAAAAAATACGAAAAACACAAAAAGAGAATCGTACGTATTGTACCTGTTATACTATATGAAATGAAACTTACACAACGCTGTTGCAGACGTTTAAAAGTATTATTTCATCCTCTCTCTTACTCGGCATCAGAGATCAGCAATGAGTACGTAAGTAGTAACGATTTTTTGTTTTTTTTTTTCTTTGCTTCGAATGGTAACAATAACTGCCATTTCTCTTCTTTTGAGTTCCAATTCGAAGACTGTTTGTAGACGTTCTTAAAATTGCATTTTAAACTACAATTCATATCAGAATTGTTTCTAATTTCTAAGCTCGTAAATCGCAAAGCATTGCAAGAAGTATTCTAAGACGTTTTATTGAGTCTAAACGGTTATTTAGATTCCACTACAATTGGACTGTACATATCACCTCCAACTGCAATGACCATGCCCCAAATTGCTTATGCAAAGCATGAGCTAGGGGCACATAGTAGTGATCTGTTGAAACCACATGCCATTGGTGTCCAGATCATCCAATTCAGGGCTAAAGCAGTGGATAATCTACGGCCAATAGTGCTCGCCGTTGATAGTGGTGGGCCTGGTCAACGTTGTTCTCATATGGAATATGGAACAGAAAACAGCAATGAGTATTCAAAAAGATGAGTACAGTCGAATCATACTCGCAATTTCTGATACTTAAAAGCATTCATACTTATTTTAATATCATGGAACCTGTACTCATATGCAAAGTTTGAAGTCTGCTATCATATTCATACTTAACAACACGTATGACTCTCCATAACTCAACATTTATACGAAGCACAAAATAAATATGATTCACGTACGAACACTAGTGGTCTAATAGGTAGTGTGTTGGCTTATTAGACGCAAAATCAGGGTTCGAGCCCCAGGCCAGACATCAAAAACGAAAATACAAAAAATATTTCTTCGGCGACTTCCTCTCATCAGATTTCTGGCAAAAACTCTGAGAGTAAATAAAATTGCCATGAAAAGTTTCTCAAAAATCTGTCGTTCGGAGTCGACTTTAAACTGTAGGTCCCACCACTCATGTATAAAATTAACACACACAACATAAGTGATGTGAGAAACTAGGTCGTAATCCTGACTGAAGGGTTGTAATGTATGTATGTGAGTAGAAGTATGTATGTGAGTAGAATCGAATCATACTCATAATTTCTGATACTTAGACGCATTCATACTTCTTTTAATATCATGGAACCTGTACTCATATTCAAAGCTTAAAGTCCTCCATTATATTCATACTTAACAACACGTATTGTGTTGTTGTTGATTTCAACTCTCCATAACTCAACATATGCACGAAGCACAAAATAAGTATGAATCGCGTACGAACAATAAAGGTTGTGTGTTTGCTTTGCTTGCTGCTCTGCCTTTTTTGCTTTTGTGTCTTTTCCGTTTTTTTTTGTAAATGCAACAACAACTAAGACTGTAAATTTTGATGAATAATTCGAGTCACTCGAATCATTTGTAAGTATTTTTCTAAAGTTATGAATCTAAATGAGTAGGCGGCTTATGAATCAAACATATTTCGAATGGTATGAGTTTGATGTCACCCTTGTACTCATACTCATTGCAACCTGTACTTATAAATCATCGTTGCAGTGAGTACGAATGAATCACGAGTACGTAGTTAAATTTCAATATTGTTAACTCACTTATATTCAAAATTTCATGAGTGCTTATGAGTAGCGAAAAAAACGTTTCATTGCTAATCTCTGTTTTGCATGTAAGTTTCCAGACGGTGTTTAGTTTGCTGTCCGGAATTTGTGGCCTTCTCACACAGTCGTAAATCTTCAAAGCAATTTATTGGCTATTTTGGCTACCAGAAGCAAATAGAGCTACCAAGGGAGAACAAAAAGTCAAAAGACCGATTACGATCACAGTAGAACACAGGAATTAGATAAAGGGGGCTTGCATGATGAAATAAAATGAAATAAAAGTGATGTGAATTGGCTTTGGAGCATACAGAGTTCCTTTTGGTATAGGCAGGAAGGTAGGTAGAGGTGGCTGCCCATCCAAGAAAAATTCTTGGATGGACACACTTAGGCCGCATTGGGCCCATTGTGCTACCACAGTTAATGAAAAAATTTAGGCTGCCAATGTCAATCCTTGACAGTTCCTCCAGATCATCCATGTAGTAAGTGCCCAAGTACTTCCTTCTCCTTTGGCAAAGAGCCGGGCATGTACCCAGCAGGTGAGGGACAGTCTCCTCTTCCTCATCATCTCTGCAGCTTCTGTAGAAGTCGTTAGCAAGGTGTCCAAAACCATCCTTTTGGTGTAAATATCAATTACGATCAATAAGGGATGCACAAGGATTAGAAACAGATGCAATTGGCCATTGCCACTTGTAGGACTTTAAAGTCTTTAAAATCTGTTTAGGATCATAAGTAAACATTGAAGCTGTAAAGATTTTAATTGACTTTAGTTAATAAAGATCCCAGTTCATAAGACATACATACATACATCACAATTGGTTGTTACAACCCTATAGTCAAACCTGTTTACAAATTATCGTACTGCTTAATATAACAACAAACACTATCATAAAAAATGGTAAACAACTAAACAAAAATACAACAACACTACAATAATAAATGAAAACAATGATGTTTACATTTATATTCGCCTTCAAGAACATTCATCAGACTCTTTACTGTGCCATATAAAAGGCAAGGCAAGGCAGAACCGTGAGTTAATAAAAGTTCTGTCAGTCTTGTGTGAAGACGGCGTGTGTTCGAAGAGAGTAATCGTGGTTTGAAGATCTCCCTTACAAAGATCTGTCGAATAATTGTCTAGTAATTGTTATTGTTTATGCAAAGGGTATAAACAGAGAAATAACAAAGAAGAGCAATTGTTGTTGTTTACATCAAGTTGTGAACAGTGGCGGCACACAGAATTAAGCGAATAATAAAGAATTTTAATTCAAACTAAACACACATTTATTTTAATTTTATATGCCATATACGAGCTCATATTTTAAATGTTTTTAAAATGTAAAAACCATCGATTACGGCTTGTTTTTGATGAAGAGCATGCCTTTAAATTTCTGTAATTTTGGCATACCAATGATGTCAGTTCATAATGTTGCACACACTTCTTTCTCTCTTTACGATAAGTGCCAGACTTCAGCGCCTTTTTCGCATGTACAAACGTATGTAATGTACTCCTTTCATCCGAGCGTGTGCGTGTATGTCTGAAACTAAGAAGCATTCTGAAAATGAAATAAAAATGAGGCGTTTGTTATACAGTTTGTACATCCAACCCTGTATTGGCTACTGGTTGGTGTTGCTTTTATGTTCTAAAGCTGCTCCTGCTCCTGCTCCTATTGCTGCTGCTGACACTGCAAATCATATTTTTCTTTCGTTTGTACTGCTGCGTAGCTGTTTTGCTAACAACAGGTAAAAATATCTTCTTCTGGTGCGTTTTTCTTTTCGATTTTTTTTTCTTGCATAACTGGAGCACAGGGTACATAAATAATAATTTCATCATTTTGTGTGCGGCGGTGATTTATTTGGTTGGCGTTTATAACGTCAGAAACAGAAACAGAAACGAACGATATTGAACAGCAATAATATGGTGCTTTAGCAAACGCACTTTACAGTCCATAAATGGACTTGAATTGGAATTTTTTGTTTTTCATTATTTCTTCTGTTTTATCTGCTTTTTTCTTTGAAAAAAATGTCTTTTTGGCTTTCTTTAGATCGTCGGCTGCTGTTGCTGTTGCTGCCGTACGCTCTGATTCTTCTTCCCGATCATGTCATAATTGTGTGAACGATTTATTGTCATCTTTGGTGATTTATTTAATTATTCTTTGCAAATAATATTCTCTTGTCGATTATATTTTCTTTTTTCTTGTCTTGTGTTTGTTTTTCGGAGTTTTTTTTTTATGTTGCAAAAATGTATGCGACAAAAAACGAGAGAAATTATTTTAACATGTCACTTAACTTTTACGAAACAATTGAGTGGACAATTTCACTTCCGCAAATGTATGACCAAGACGATGGGTGGAAAACAGTGGTTTCCAGGTTTCAAAATTGTTTTTGATTCGTTAAACGTAATATTTTATAAACGAAGAGATAATCTGAATGAACGTTTGCATGTAAAACCTGAATAAAATAAGAAATTTACATACGACATGTATTCCACTGAAGGACATTTTCATCATTGATTCGCTGTTGAATCACAACACATTCAGAACGTCGTGATGGAACGAATGATGGCAAAACCAAAATTTTAATTCGAAGAGATAGAATAGATTTCATCAGATTGGCAAAGAATTAGTCCAATTGTTACGTTGTTATCTTTTAGAAACCTTAAAAATATGAGCTCGTAGTTAGGTAGGTAGGTAGAGGTGACTGCCCATCCAAGAAAAATTTTTGGATGGACTCACTTAGGCCGTATTGGGCCCATTGTGCTACCACAGTCATCCCTTATCCCCTAGTCTCGAAACCACTCGGAGCTCCTGATGAAGCGATTCAGGCTGCCAAACTGCTTGACAGTTCTTCCTCCAGATCATCCATGTAGTAAGTACCTAAGTACTTCATTCTCCTTTGGCAAAAGACGGGCATGTACCCAGCAGATGAGGGACAGTCTCCTCTTCCTCCTCATCTCTGCAGCTTCTGCAGAAGTCGTTAGCAAGGTGTCCAAGACCAATGCGCCTCGCACGTGTACCCATAATGCAATGCCCCGTAATGACACCGACAACTACACTGAGCGCGCCTCTTTAGAGTTTAAGTAGACTCATTGTGCGCCCCTCATTCAGCCTTGGCCAGATTTTATGAGCCGTTCTACCCGTGTCCGAGGCCGCCCACCTGTCGTTGAAGGAATCGACGATCGCATTATCAATTATGACCTTGCAGGTCCTCATAGGTATGCCTAGATTCGAGAACTCATCGGAGAGTTCGATGGTCGTGCCCCGCCTGGCAAGTTCATCAGCTCTGCAGTTACCCGGAATACCACTGTGCCCCGGTACCCATACGATATGGATATCATAACGTTCCGCTATCTCGTCGAGATATCTGCGACAGCCGTGCACCGTCTTGGAGTTCATCACATTAGAACTCAGAGCCTTGATAGCCGCCTGACTATCAGAAAGTATGGTGACGTTCGGCTTAGAGACCCTTCCGTCCCCAACAATACTCGCCGCAGCCTGTATGGACACCACCTACGCCTGAAAGACACTGCAGTGGTCTGGCAGTCTTATAGACCGAGCTATTCCAACCGATTCCACTGCCAACAACTCCGTTCAGCTTAGAACCGTCGGTGTAGATTTGTACAGAGTATCTTAATAGGTGGGTCACACCACCCCTCCAGACCCCGTTGTCCAGAACCGATGTCCTGAATCTCCTCGTGAAGTCGTACCACGGTGTCATGTAGTCACTGCTCCCGACAGCTCCAACTTCCCTCAGGATCCTTGCGTGGCCGATATCCGAGTCATGCCACTGTCCAGTCGCCCAGAGACGTTTGCTTATTTTAGCAGCCACTCCCCTACAGAAAAGGTCAAGCGGAAAGAGGCCCAAAATTATCCCCAGTGCCGACGTGGGTGTAGTGCGCAAGGCACCACTGATGATAATACAGGCAGATATCTGCAGTCGCTGTATTAGTTTCGAATTAGTCTTCTTTTGAGCTCGTAGTTTACAAATAAAATAAAAATAAGTCTGTGTTAGTTTTAATTAAAACTCTTTATTCTTCGCACAATTCTGTATCCACTGTTCACAACTTGATGTAAACAACAACAATTGCTTTGTTTGTTATTCCTCTGTTTATACCCTTTGCATATACACTAGACAACTTTTCAAACACACCGCGTCTTCACACAAGACTGACTGAACTTTTACTAACGCACTCGTCTGCTTTGCCTTGCCTTTTATATGGCAACGTAAACAGTCTGATGAATGTTCTTGAAGGCGAACGTTCATGACTTCGCCTTCTCGAAATCTCTATAATCGTTGTTTACAATTATTGTTTTGTGTTGTTGGAATATTTTTGTTTACTTGTTTACCATTCTTTTATGCTGCTGTTTGTTGTTATATTACGCAGTCCGATAATTTGTAAACAAGTTCAATGTTAAACCATGTAAAAGCAAAACACTAGTATCTGTTGTAATTCAAAATTCCATGCTCAAATTGCCAAACGACGGCGCAAATGATGGCAAAACAAAATATTTAGTAGGAGAGATTTTGAAGTATACTTCGTCACATTAGCAAAAAAAATTATTTACTCGCTAGGGGACTCAATTTTCAACTCACAACTGTGCAGTTAACAATTTTACCATCTAAAGAAACTATACGCAAGCAAATCAGTCAGCTTCAATTCAATAGGAGATGCAATTTTCTTAAACTAGTCTGAAGACAAGTCGCATACATTAGCTATCAGTTGCCTAAAGCTTTAGCATGGCATCTTACACATGTCTTGAAGTCGCCGCAGTCTAGTAGATTATGTATGTCTTAGGAAATGAAATCTTTATTAACTAAAGTCGATTAAAATCTTACAAAATCCTTACTAGGTTTTAAAAACTTTAAAATCCCGCAGGTGGCAATGACCAACTGCATCTGTTTCCATTCCTTGTGAATATACTTACTGATCGTAATCGATATTTACACCAAAAGGAACTCCATCTACTGTGATCGTAAACGATCTTTTGTTAGGCCAAAATAACGATTATCTTGCATGTAACATGTAGAATCTGTGATAACGAATAATCAGAACACATTCTATTAATCTGTGAGGCATTAATGCTTCCTAAAAGAAAAATGTGGATGCATATCTAATGCTAGGCAGGGTAATGTTATGTCAATGACACCAAGCAGTGTTCCAAAGTTTGTCAGGTCAATGGGCTTATAGGGGTTATTATGGGGATAGCCCCTCTTCATGTCAATAATAAATCTGCTGCGATCTAAGAATACTGTTGTATATAAACTTTCCAAAGCCTTAATAGCTGCGTCCACAGTTCGTATTTAAAAAATCCAATGCTTTCTAAGAGAGCATACCAACACCCGTTTCTATACCCATATTTGCGGCCTACGTAAAAGACTGCCGGCATTATTCCTGAAGGCAGAAACGTAATATGTTATGCCTGAGCATATCAGACATTGCCATAATCAGTTCTAAGTTCAGTCTAAGTAAACAGCAGTTTAGCAGCTTCTTAGGCGACAACGAGTCTAGTAGGTAGTCTGTTGGCTGATTAGATGTGTGGCCGCGGTTCAAATAGCAGACCGAACACTTCGAACAAAACGAAATATGAAAAAATATTTCTTTGTGGACCTACTCTCAGCAGTCTTCTGGCAAAAATTCTGAAAGTAAAATAAAATTGTCATGAAAAGTTTCTCATAAAACTGTCATTAGGAATGGATTTTAAAATATAGGTTCCGCCACTGATGGATAAAATTAACACACACAACCTGGTTGGGTTGTAATCCTGACTAAGTGGTCGTCATGACGAACTAAGTAAGTTAAGTAAGTACCAGCTTCTAAGGGTCTCAATTCAATTTCTCATAAGCCCAGCTGCCATAGAGTCAGAGGTCAGCTATGAGTATTTAAAAAGATGAGTAGAATCGAATCATACTTATAATTTTTGATAATTATACGCATTCATACTTATTTTAATATCATGGAACCTCTACTCATATTTAAAGTTTGAAGTACTCATCATATTCATACTTAACAACACGTATGATGTTGTTGTTGATTTCCACTCTCCATAACTCAACATATGCACGAAGCACAAAATAAGTATAAGTAAATAGTATAGTATAAGTAAATAAGGTTGTATGTTTGCTCCGCTTGTTGCTCTGTCTTTTCTGCTTATGTGTCTGTTTTCTTTAGTTGTAAATGCAACAACAACAAAGACTGTAAATTTTGATGAATGATTCGAGTGACTCGAATCATTTTTCCTAAAGTTATAAATCTACATGAGTAGGCGTATGAATCAAACATATTTCGAATGGTATGAGTTTGATGTCAACGTTGCACGCATACTCATTGCAACCTGTACTTATAAATAAACGTTGTAGTGAGTATGAATGAATCAGAGTACATAGTAAAATTTCAATATTGTTGACTCACTTATATTCAAAACTTCATGAGTGCTTATGAGTAGCGGAAAAAACGATTCATTGCTGATCTCTGCATAGGGTATTCAATAAATAATTCTAGAGCCTTAACCACTGTCCAGAACTTTGTTCCAATTCATTGACTACGATATATTAAATCATTTGAAAAAGAAAAAACGACTAAAAACTTTTAAAATTCACACGCTTTAAAGCTTTCGATGATTTATTAGCTGAACGTCTTAAAGACAGCACAAAAAGGCAAAAAGTGAATTAAAAATCGAATAAAAAAAAGCAAAGAAATGAAATGGAATGGAAAGAATACTAAGGGAATAATGCCATGCAACTGTAAAACCAACACAACAGAATAATCCGACATTTTATGTACAATTTAAACAATTTCATAGAGATGGGTATCATTGCAACAATAACAACTTATTTTAAGAATAAAAATCCAACAACAACAACATTAGTAATGAAATAAAAGAAGAATACGCATACAATTACACTTTATATGTACATACATACGTACGTAGGTATTTATAACTGAACAACTGAATGGCATTACAAAAGGAGTCAGTGTTTGGATTTCTTTTTTTCCGGTCTCTTTGGTTGCTTTCCAAGAAAATATAACAGCAACAACAACAACAACATTGAAACGAAGAGGAAGAAGAAAACAGTCGAAAATCTCAAATCATCGTTTTACTAAATGCTCGATTTTTAATGCAACTACTTAATGTGGCGCTTGTCCTTGCAAAGCACAAAACAAAACCTCGTACTTTGGCTGGATACTCTCACTCACTCACTCACTCACTACTTGCTTGTGTCTTTTGTTTTATGCCCCACAAACAATATACGATTCTCTTCCATTTTCTTTATTTCTTCTTATTTTTCTTGCCTCCACCTTTTTTTCTTGAAATTGAAATGAAATAAAAACCGTACGAGAAAGATTTGTCTGGTGGTGGTGGTAGCACTTTAATGGTTGAACATGACTTTTGGCGTCGCGACACGTTGGTTTTTTGGCTACATTCGTCTCTAATGCCAACATTATTTTGTAAAGCAACAGCAACAAAAACGTATAGCAAATCATTTCAAGAAATAAAACAATTGAAAAACGATTTCTAATCGGTAAAAACGATGCTAGAAATACTCTAAACGGTATACTAGAAACGATTAATTTCCATGCAGCTCAGACACGAACCCTACCATATATCCCTACAACAAGCTTCCATTGAATGGCGCTATGGACTTTAATCGTGTTTAAGAAGACGTGTAGCACATAAGATAACATGGCAATCTAGAACGCGCTTTACGATACTAGAAATACTCTAAAGGGTATACAGGAAACGATTAATTCCCATGCAGCTAGGACACGAACCCTACCATACATATATCCCTAGAAATAGCTTCCATTGAATGGCACTCTCGACTTTGAGAAGATGTGTAGCACATAAGATAACACGACAATCTAGAACGCGCTTTGCTGAACGGAAATACCAGAGAATCTCATAATAAAATAGGTCCAAACAACCCATTATCGTCCCCTTCTATACAACGTAGTTGTGTGCAATATTATGACGAAAGTCTGCTCAAAACCTTGGCTTATTATCCGGTAGTTAAGCATTTGCCTGGAAGAGTTAAGATTCACAGACGATATCTGCCTGCTTTCTTATAAGTTTAACGGCAACAACATCGAAGCCATAGCAGGTATGTATTTCACTAAAAACATCTCGAAAACCAAAACTATGAGGTTCAACCGAGCAAGTATGCATACTTTGACGTTCGCACGAGATGTTCAATATTGTTACGTTTTTACCTTTTTAGAAACGTTTAAAATATAAGCTCGTAGATTGCAAATAAAATAAAAATAAATTTGTGTTTAGTTTTAATTAAAATTCTTTATTATTCGCACAATTCTGTGTGCCGCCATTATTCACAACTTTATGTAAACAACAACAATTGCTTTGTTTGTTTTTCCTCTGCTTACATACATAATTGGCCATTACAACCCTTGAGTCAGGAATACGGCCTAGCTTCTCAACACCACTCATGTTGAGTGTGTTAATTTTTAAACATGAGTGGCGGGATCTACAGTTTAAGGTCGAACGACAGATTTTTGAGAAACTTTTCATGGCAATTTTATTTGCTCTCAGAATTTATGACAGAAATTCGCTGAGAGGAAGTTTCCCAAGAAATATTTTCATATTTTCGTTTTGATGCCTGACCGGGGATTTGAACTGTGGCTTCGCGTCCAATAAGCCAACACACTACCTACTAGACTACGGCGACTGCATTCCTTTGCTTACACTCTTTGCATAAACAATAACAGTTACTACACAATTGTTCGACAGATATTTGTAACGGATATCTTCAAACCATGATTACTCTCTTCAAACATGCCGAGTCTTCACACAAGACTGATTGAACTTCACTAACACAGTCGCCTGCTTTGCCTTGCCTTCTATATGGGAGGGTAAAAAGTCACCGTAGTCTAGTAGGTAGTGTGTTGGCTTATTAGACGTAAAGCCAGGCTTCAAACCCCAGGCCAGACATCAAAACAAAATACAAAAAGTATTTCTTAGGCGACTTACTCTCAGCAAATTTCTGACAAAAACTCTGAGTGTTAAATAAAATTGCCATGAAAAGTTTCTCAAAAATCTGTCGTTCAGAGTAGACTTTAAACTGTAGGTCAGGCCACTAATGTATAAAATTAACACACACAACATAAGTGGTGTGCGAAGCTAGGTCGTAATCATGACTGCAGGGTTGTAAGTAAGATGTCTGATGAATATTCTTGAAGGCGAATGTTCATGACTTCGCCCTCTCGAAATCGAAGCGTTAATGTGCTTGACATGCCATGATTACATAACATAATTTCTGAACCTGAATAAATTTTACGACTCACTTTCTTTTCAGTTGACAACGTAAATAAAATCATGCCAAACAAATCCCCAACATGACCATGTGTAGGGTGTATTACAAAGTAAAGAAAATTGCGTTTGTTGTTCTTAATGTAATTTCTTCTCTTTCTTGGTGAATGAGCGAAAAATGCAATACGAATTGTTTCATCTTATTTTAGCCATCTTGAGCTACTGTTTCCTTTAAAGGATTCTTCTTTGTTTTTGTAAAAAAAAAATATTGTTGTTGTTGTTGGTGTATGAATTAGTTTTTATGGCCAATGGATTTTATTTTATTTTTTGTTTCCTTTGAATTGCATTCATAAGTTGGTAAAAAGGCAAAAATGTATTCCGTATTTCATTTTAACTCCGCCGCCAACATTTGCCCGAAGCAAATGAATTATGAATTACCGTTTTATATAGCATAGTGTAGCCATGGCATATAACGGTAAGGGAGGAGGAGGTGTACCAGTGCCAGTGTGCCAGTGTATGGCATTGAATGCCATCTTATTTGTTCATCCTTATTTTTTTTTGTTTTTGCTTTACTTCGGGGTTTCTATTTCTTATTTAAGTTGGTGTGAAATTTCTTTCTCTTACAATTTTGCAATCTTTTCAAGCAGAAGTGTTAAGCAGTTTTACGCTTTTTTGCCTTCTTCTTATTTTCTTTTGCTTTTAATCTCTTTTCTTTACATTTAGCTTTTCTTTTATTATGTATGTACGTATGTATGTATGTTTGTATGCATTGTTGGCATTTTTATTTATAGAAAATTATATTTTAATTGAATTGACTTTTTACTTGCTCCACATTCCATAGTTTTTCTCATGTTCTCAATATTGTGATACAAATTTTGCAATTTTCTGGAGAGTTTTTCTAAGGATGCTACCATAATGGCTTCATTATTTAAAATCCACTTAAAGTGGCATTTATTTCAAGGAAATATTTGAACAAAAACAAAAAAATTTATTTGAATTTTAAATTTTAATGTAATTTGTGGACATTTAAAGATGTATTCTCTTCTTTAGCGCTACATTGTTGTCTAATAAAGGGTGTTTTTTATAGAGGTATAGAACTTTAAGTTGGCATTACTTTTCAAGATGGCGACCGATTTAACAGCTGTCAAGTGATTTATTCTCAGTTTGGTTTGGCAATTCATCATGAATAGACTTACGCCTGAACAACGCTTGCAAATAGTGCAATTTTATTTCGAAAATAATGGTCTGTGCGGGAAACGTATCGCGCACTACGTCCATTTTATCGTCGACAAAATCGTCCATCACAGCAGTTAATTCTATTAACCATGGAACGTTTTCGCACCACGTTTACTCTTCTTTATAACTCGCATCCCCAGAGACGCTGTACGGTGCGTACAGAAGAAGCTATTGCTGCTGTAGAGCGTAGCATTGAGGAAGACCCGAATGAGTCCATCCGCCATCGAGCACAGGAATTGGATCTGTGTCCATCCACTTTATGGAAGATTTTGCGGAAGGATCTTGGTTTGCGTGCTTACAAAATCCAACTCGTGCAAGATTTGAAGCCAAACGATCATCAAGTAAGGCGTAGATTCGTCGAATGGGCCCAAAACGAGATTGCCATTGTTCCCGATTTTCATAAGCGAAAACTGCCGCGTTTGGAGTGAAGGTAATCCTCAATTGTATGTGGAAACACCGTTACATCTAGAAAAACTGGCTGTTTGGTGCGCTTTATGGGCTGGTGGAATCATTGGTCCGTACTTTTTCAAAAACGATGGTGGCCAGAACGTTACAGTCAATGGTGATCGGTATAGAGCCATGATTACTAACTTTTTCATTCCTGAATTGAATAACCATGATGTCCAGGAGATGTGGTTTCAACAAGACGGCGCAACATGTCACACAGCTCGTGCCACAATAGATTTATTGAAAGACACGTTTGGTGACCGCCTAATTTCACGTTTTGGACCTGTGAATTGGCCTCCAAGATGTTGTGCTTTAACACCGCTAGACTACTTTCTGTGGGGCTATGTAAAGTCATTGGTCTATGCGGTAAAGCCACAAACGCTTGACCATTTGGAAGACAACATTCGCCGTATTATTGCCGATATACGGCCACAAATGTTGGAAAAAGTCATCGAAAATTGGACGTCCAGATTGGACAACATCCGCGCCAGCCGTGGCGGTCATATGCCAGAAATCATATTTAAAATGTAATGCCACAAGATTATCTTTCGGATAAATAAAATCCATGTCAATCGAATAATCCATCGTTTATTTGCAAAAATTGAAATCCAAACAATCTGAATAGAGTTTTTGGTCACTGGCAGACGATGCTTTGAGTGTTACATTCATAAATTTTCTATAGAAAATATAAGTTATCGACAAATTTTCTATAGAAAATGCAAGTTATCGACCAATTTTCTAGAGAAAATGCAAGTTATCGAAGATGAATTGCAAACTAAAGCAAATGAATGTTTGTGTCTCCTCAAGTCTACCAGCATCTACTGCTAGAACTTAGAAGCCATCTATAGTTTCAAGCCACATAATCGAAAGATACATTTATTCTCATCAAATTCACCTTCACAAAAAAGTAAGGCACAATCAATCCGCCTAATCAAAATATGTACATTGTGTTTGTATTTTGTTGTATTCTTCTGGATTGTTTCAGAGTTATTTCTAAGCCTTCCAGATGAAAATGCGTTTTATCGAAAGAAATGACTTTTTCCATTACCCATTGAACGAATTACCGGCTAGTCTTAAGGTTTAAGCCCCTAAGTAAGCTACGAATATAAGTGGATGTATTTTGTCAAAAATTAACCACGTAGAGCTTCGCCAACCTGTATAGACGATATACTACCCATAACTGATCCAGTTGTTTTTACGTTTTGTAACCACTTTTCAAATAGTTGACAAAATAAATACATATTCTCATTTGGAAATTCTTCGAAGTTTGCAAGCGGTCTCAGCCTAATTTTTTCTATAGAAAATTGATCGATATTTCGAAAATAAATTTTTCGATTACTTGCATTTTCTAAAATAGAAAAAAATTTATCGATAACTTTAATTTTCTATACCACATTTGTCGATGACTTGCATTTTCTAAAATAGAAAAAAAATTATCGATAACTTTAATTTTCTATACCACATTTGTCGATGACTTGCATTTTCGAAAGGAAATTTATCGATGACTTGCATATTCTATAAAAAAATTTGTCGACGACTTGCATTTTCTATAGAAAATTTTTCGATGACTTGCACTTTCTGTAAAAGCTTTGTCGATAACTTGCATTTTCTATGGTAAATTTATCGACAACCTGCATTTTCTATAATAAATTTGTCGATAAGTTGCATTTAAAATGAATTACTCTATCATAAAGCGTTCCAATGATTAATAACGGCAATCAACATAAGCGATAACTACTAAATTGCAAAGTTGCCAAACTTAACAAATGTACTCTTATTAAGGCTTTACAATATATTTATCGGCAAGGCATAAGGGTTCACAACTTTTCCGTATTTGCAGGAGTATACGCAACACCTCGGTTGAGAACTTCCGAGAGGTATTCTCCATGGGTTTAAGATCAGTTGATTGCAGCTGATGATCAAGACTTTTCTAGCGATATGCTTAAAGTAAAAACCATGTTCGAAAAGAATATACGCTGCCTATAATCCGTATTTTTCTTCAGTGGCAGGTAAGTATTTAATGCTTAAATGTTGACATAGCATACATATTGGGCAGACATCGTACTTGATACGTACTTTGTAGACTATCCCAACCCTTTAAGCATTGATGTAACTCCATACCATCATGCATCCACTGACAGGGTTTATAGTTGATCTGACATATTTTGCCTGTAGAATTTTTGCCTTTGGACTTCGCACAAGAATACATTTTATGGACGGCAGACGGCGGATGACTGAGAGAAGTTTATTTAATCGGGTGAAACCAAAATAAAATGTCTAAAGACGGATGGCAAGGAGTGGTGACTGGCAACAGCCAGCAGATACTTAAGTTAAGAGTTCATTAGAAGTGCTAATTCACTTGATAACTTTTTTTTGTGATGCTATTAAAGACAACAACCCTGCTTGGTATGTTCGTAATTCTTAACCCTTTGACGGACACCAACATTTTAGGCGGCCTTCCCGTGGGACACTTGCTGTATCTCCGTTATTTGGCAAGATACGAAAATTCAACAATTTATGACGAGTATTAACGTCATGTCCCCCCAGGAACCCTTGTTATGACGTCAGTGTCTGTCAAAGGTTAAATAAGATGGAAGCAGTCCCCTTAGAGCCCCACAATTGCTTAGAAGCTACTCGCTTCGGAATAAAATACGAATATCAGTTCTTTGCGATCTGTCTTAGGATAACAGTGAACTTTCAATATGACTTCCTGTAAGCAAATACATACGTAAACTTACAAAATAAAATATTCACACACCAACACCAAGAACAACACCATCCATCCATGATGATACTTGAAATTTATCTAATAAACGTACGCATTGCATTTTACAACTCATTTGCATTCAAAGATTCCCAATTGTCTTGCATCATCACAATGCAGCATTGTGACCAAAATCAGAAAATTTAAAAAAAAACAACAACAAAAAACAGCAACAATACCGGGAATCAAAAAAAAAAACTAAACTTACGCACGCACTCATGCACTTGTAAGTCAGCATGGCTTGAAGGTGAACGAGCAAGCGTTGTGGTGTTAGAGAAGCCGACAATTGGGGCGCGATGTATACAGAAGCAGCAGTCATAGTCAAATGCATATCGTTTTGTAAAAATCTTTTCACTGTACACGGATGGTGTAAAATTCACCGCATGAGTTGATTACCAAAAATGGAAGCATTTAACGCTTTTAATTCGATTTTTCTGGCCTTTTCGGCTACAAGCTCAAGCTCAAGCTGATGCTGCCGATGCTGATTTTTTTAATTCTTTTTTTCATTTTTTTGTTGTTCTTCTGTTGTGAATTGGAATGATTACCCTGGTTATAGAGAGAGCAGTTCTTTTAGCGGATTGGTGTTTTAAACTTGAGTTGAGTATTGGTTTCTCGTGTTCGGTTTAGTTGTGCAAGTCAGTGTTGCAAAACTGAAATTTTGAAATGGTACTGAACTATAACTGAAAAAGTACTTTTTTGCATCAAATGGTACCTTTGTAAAAAAAAATACATACATATTGGTCATTATAACCCTTAAATCTGGATTATGATCTAACTTCTCACACCCCTTGGTGTGTGTTAATTTTATAATGAGTGGCGGAAACCTACTACTTAAAGTCGACTCCGAAAGACAAATTTTTGAGCAACTTTTCAATGCAACTTTATTTACTCTTCAGAGTTTTTGCCACAAGGAAGTTGCCGAAGAAATATTTTTTTCATATTTCATTTTGATGGAGATGTCTGACATGGGATTTGAACCGTCGGCTCAGGTCTAGTAAGCCTGCACACTACCTACTACAGGGTCCGCCAAATAACTTGTTTTTTTTTGAAAATGCTTTAAAAAAAATAACTACTGAATATTTTATCAAATTTCTTTTTTTTATTTGAAAGTACAATCCTTCCGGTTACTAATGGAAAATAATTTCATTAAAATGGCTGCCTCGGCTGGCCATGCAGTAGCCTACACGATAGGTCCAATTTTTAAACATATTATCGATTGTGTGCAGCTGTATTTCACCAATGGCTTCACGAATATTGTCCTTTAAAGCGTCAATTGTCTCTGGCTTGTCGGCGTAACACTTATCTTTGACGGCACCCCACAAATAATAGTCCAACGGTGCCAAATCGCAGCTCCGAGGTGGCCAAACGACATCAGCTCTGCGGCTGATAATGCGATCTTCAAAAACAGGGCGCAAAACATTGAGTGTAATTGCGGCTATGTGGCACGTAGCGCCGTCCTGTTGAAACCAAATGTTGCCAATATCCTCCTCTTCAATTTTTGTAAACAAAAATTCGTTCAACATGGCCCAATAACGATCTCCATTGACTGTAACGGCCACTCCTTGCTCATTTTCGAAGAAAAATGGCCCAATTATGCCTCTGGACCAAAATCCGCAACAAACAGTGAATCATTTTGGGTGCGTCGGCTTTTCAATATATGCGTGCGGGTTTTCTGTGCCCCAAATGCGACAATTTTGCTTGTTTACATACCCGCTAAGATCAAAATGAGCTTCATCTGAAAAGATGATTTTTTTTGCCAAAATCGGCATCTTCTGGTGTAGGCTACTGCATGGCCAGCCAGGGCAGCCATTTGAATGAAATTATTTTCCATTATTAACCGGAAGGATTGTACTTTCAAAAAAAAAAAATTGAGATAATATTCAGAAGTTTTTTTTAAGCATTTTCAAAAAAAAAAGTTCTTTGGCGGACCCTTTAGATTATTTATTTCTTTATATTATACACATACGGAAATGAACAGAAAAACTAACTATTTCTTCGTGTATCTCACATACAAGACAAAAGCTGACCACAGCTGATTCGGAACGTAAAAAAGCTCCGTTTAGTCAAACGTTGATGGAAGGTAATGTAACATACGTTCGTTTTTAGCATATGAAAAGCAATGCAAATGCTTACCGATATTATATTACGATTCGGCAAGCGTTTTCATTGCTTTTCTACGTTCTAAAAACGAATGTACGTTCCGTGAACGTTTGGCTAATCGGGGCTAAATCCATGTTACTAATGCATTAATAGTTGCAAAAGCGCAAGACATAGAATATGTAATAATAAAATAAGTGCTAAAAGCTTCGCGGGGCTACTGTAGAATTTTTGAAATGAAAATTCCAACCACCACTCAAAAGGCGTTCGTAATACAATTCATAACAATTGTTCTGAAGTGCATGTCTGTACGTTTCGAATACGGTTCGGCAAGCATTTTTATTGCTTTTCTACGTTCTAAAAACGAATGTACGTTCCGTGGACGTTTGGCTAATCGGGGCTAAGGCCTAATTCTACTTTTAGCATTACGTGGAACGTGTTGCTAATGTATTAATAGTTGCAAAAGCGCAGGATATAAAATATGTAATAATAAAAAAGTGCTAAAAGCTTCGCGGGGGTACTGCAGAATTTTTAAAATGAAAAAGTACTGCAAAAAGTACAAAAGAACTGAATTTTTCAACTCTAACCACCATTCAAAAGGCGGTTCGGCAAGGGTTTTCATTGCTTTTCTTGACCTAAAAATTAATGTACGTTCCATGGACGTTCGGCTAATCAGGGCTAAGGTCTAATTCTACTTTTAGCATTACATGGAACATGTTGCTAATGCATTAATAATTGCAAAAGCGCAAGACATAAATTATTTAATAATAAAAAAGTACTGAAGGCGTTGCGGGGGTACTGCGGTTTGTTTGAAATAAAAAAGTACAAAAGTACTGAAATTTTCAACTCTAACCACCATTCAAAAGGCGTTCGTAATACAATTCATAACAATTGTTCTGAAGTGCATGTCTGTGTGTTGCGAATACGGTTCGGCAAGCGTTTTCATTGATTTTCTACGTTCTAAAAACGAATGTGCGTTCCGTGGACGTTTGGCTAATCGGGACTAAAGCCTAATTCTACCTTTAGCATTACGTGAAACGTATTGCTAATGCATTAATGGTTGCAAAAGCGTAGGATATAAAATATATAACAGTAAAAAAGTGCTAAAAGCTTCGCGAGGGTACTGCAGAATTTTTTAAATGAAAAATTACTGAAAAAAGTACAAAAGTATTGAATTTTTCAACTCTAACCATTATTCAAAAGGCGTTCGTAATACAATTCATAACAATAGTTCTGAAGTGCATGTCTGTACGGTTCGGCAAGGGTTTTCATTGCTTTTCTTGATCTAAAAATTAATGTACGTTCTATGGACGTTTGGCTAATCAGAGCTAAGGCCTAGCATTACATGGAACATGTTGCTAATGCAATAATAGTTGCAAAAGCGCAAGACATAAATTGTTTAATAATAAAAAAAGTACTGAAAGCGTTGCGGGGATACTGCGGTTTGTTTGAAATGAAAAAGTACTGAAAAAAGTACAAAATTATTGCATTTTTCAACTCTAAGCACTATTCAAAAGGCGTTCGTAATACAATTCATAACATTAGTTCTGAAGTACATGTCTGTACGGTTCGGCAAGGATTTTCATTGCTTTTCGTGATCTACAAATTAATGTACGTTCCATGGACATTTGGCTAATCAGAGCTAAGGCCTAGCATTACATGGAACATGTTGCTAATGCAATAATAGTTGCAAAAGCCTAAGTCATAAATTATTTAATAATAAAAAAAAATACTGAAAGCGTTGCGAAGTACTTAAAAAAGTACAAAAGTACTGAATTTTTCAACACTGGTACAAGTACTTGGATGAGAGATTTTTTTTTTTTTTTGTTTTGACCACTCTCGTGGATATAAAATTTTGTGGAAGCGCGCGTTAAATGTTATTTTGTTTTGAGATTTAATTAAGTATTTAACATGCGTATCTTTTGTTTGTAGTTGCCTCTCGATAATGCCGATTTAACGCTGCCGTTCACTACAACAGCAACAACAACAACAACGACAATTCCAATAATATGCGAGTAAATTTTGTATTTTTTTCTGTTTTTTTTTGCTTTCAAAGCTTAATTTGCAGCCAAATCTAACCATCTAAACAACTGCCGAAACATCAATGATGAAATATTTAATGTGCGTAAAATTTCAGAGTATGTATGTATGTACATATGTATGTCTGTCCGTCCATCCGTCCAACTGTACGTTTTATTCGTTTATTATTGTACAATTTAAAAATTGTATGTTTAAATAGATTTATTTTTTATTTTTTTTTTCTTCAATTTTTGGGTGTTTAACAATTTCATGGGAATAATTTTGTTGATTTGTCTATGAGAGAGAAAAAAAAAAATAAATTTTTTTGTTTTGTTTCTCGTTACTCCTATTGACTGTTTCCCACTGCTGCTAATTTAAGCACCAACTGTGTGCCAGCTTTCACCTCATAATGAGGCCTGATTATAGTTTGTGAAGTTGCTAAGCACCACACATCAAGGATAAATTTAATCATTTGATTTTGACCATTAAATATAATAAAAGATTTTTGAGAAATTCTTGTCAAATTGATAAGATGTTAAGATGTGATTCGTTGTAGCCAATGACTTTAGTCCAAGATCATTTTTCAATATGTGTTGCATCCGTTCTCGCGATATGTTCAGCTCATGAGTAATTTTTCTGGTGTTGTTACCGTTTTTTTTTTTTTCGTCCACTTTTTGTACGCGATGCAACACTGCCAGTATCACGGTAACGAGCAATGGTACGAGAAACAAAAGATTTATTCACATTTAAATGCTGGAGGGCTCTAATGATATCCACCTGTGGTTTTCCAGCCAAATATAAAGCAATCACACTATCACGCCTGCTATCCATCACGAATAACTTATTTTCTGAATGCTTGTAAATAATAAAATGAACTGTCACTGGAATAAATCTGTCAGCTGTCAGACGAGCGGTTTACAAATGATAACAACCTGAAGTTGGTTGCAATACATATCAGCCACAATGTACGTGTTGTTAATTATGAATATGATGGAGGACTTCGAACTTTGAATATGGGCAGAGATTCGTTCCATGATATTAAAATAAGTATGAATGCATATAAGTATTAGACATTATGAGTATGATTTGATTCTACTCATCCTTTTGAATACTTATTGCTAATCTCTGGTACATACAGCGTCTTCTCTAGAGTGATAGTAGAAAAATCAGTTTTTATTCTCACTTTACCACTCCATTCACAGAGCACAAATTGGTTACCCGCGACTGTAATTTTTTGTTTTTTTTTTTTTTATTTTTATATTCTTTAATTGAAGTAAATAATCGGCGATTATTACACATATGCGATGTCGCGCCGCTATCAATACACCAATGATGTTTACTTATTGATTTGTCGTTGTTATTATTATTATTAGATGGCAACGCATACGTAAAATAAGAATTTTCTAGAGATTTAAATTGTTGCTGACAAGAATTTTCATAGTGTCCCCGCTTACAGCAAATGAAAGATTTACCATTTCGTTTACCTTTCGTATTATTCGCTTTCACATAATTTTTTATTGTTCTTAACAACATTTGTATACTTGCGATCACATGCATCTTGATTTGACTTTTGCCTTTCAAATTCCTCTAAGTGTTTAACCTTTAAAATATCAATTTTTGGCAGCTCATCCAACCCCCCTTGTCACCATCGGAATTACAAAATGTTCAAATTGCTTAGGAAGGCTAGATAGTAAGATTATAACTAGAAGTTCACTAGTCAATGTAATGCAGGCTTCTACTAACTTTTCTACGAGATTTTCAAACCATCTTCCAACATACGTAGGTTTAGTAGAGCTTTATACAAAGTTATCTTTCGTGCAGGTCCCTTTGGTTTATGAATTGTTTCTAGCTTCTTCCAGGCTTCACTGGAAGTCTTACAATTTTTAATATTATTGAGTTACATCGACTTTACTAGGAAAGAGCATCAAATTAAAAACCGGAGTCCGTCAAGGTTGTGTGTTGTCACCACTCCTCTTTAACTGCGTCCTCGATGTAGTGATGCAAAAGTCGACAAATCATAGGAGAGGGATTACATGGGGTCTACAAGACAGATTAGAAGACCTGGACTATGCGGATGACATATGTTTATTAAGCCATTCTTTCTCCGACATTCAGTCGAAACTGGATCTAGTTAGCGAAACCGCAAAGTTAGCTGGATTAAAGATGAGTATCCACAAAACTAAATCACTCAGAATGAATGCTAATGCAACGGGGAAATTCCTAATATACGGCAAGGAAATTGATGAAGTGGAGTCCTTCTGCTATCTAGACAGTATAATCGATAAATCCGGCGGTTCAACAGCAGATATTGCCAGCCGCATTAATAAGGCACGCAAAGCTTTTGCCCAACTTAACCCCGTTTGGAAATCATCTAATATATCGAGACGCACCAAAATTAAAATTTTCAACTCCAGCGTCAAATCCACATTACTCTACGGTTGCGAAACGTGGAATATGGCACCCCGAGATTCCCAGTCTATTCAAGTATATGTGAACAAATGCCTGCGTAGAATCCTGCGTGTTTACTGGCCCTCCATAATATCCAACGCCCAACTCTGGTCAGATACAAACCAACAACCAATAGAGATGGAAATAAGAAGACGCAAGTGGGGCTGGCTTGGGCACACTCTTCGCAAGCCATTACATGACAACACAAGGAAAGCCATTGATTGGAACCCCCAGGGAAGCAGGCGCATCGGACGACCATCACAACCCTGGAAACGCCAAATCACAATCGAATTATCCAAACTACATCTACAGTGGAACGAAGTGAAACACCGCGCTGACGATCGGACTTATTGGAACCAACTTGTTATACATCGACTTTACACATAAACACCATCGTTGTTAATGCTTTTTCATCATTTTTTCTTTATTCCTCTGCGTTTGAATTCGGCTTTGGTGTTTGTCCCGAAGTGACATTTCATAAGTCCGAATGGATTAATATACTACGCATCTGGACAGACCGCAAATCGTAGTTAATCTCGTCTAGTTTGTCTATCGCATAAAGACTAGCCATGCGAGTAACTAAGCCCATAACTAATGCTAGGAATTCATCCCAGTGGAAGAAAAACGACACACGTTCTTTTTTTAGTTAATAAAATCTTTATTCAAAGGCAAAAAATTAATAAGCAACTTCATTGCTTGACATTTTTAAAATGAATAATTTAAAAAAAAGAATATAAAGTTATTGTTAATATTCGAATTGTTTCAAAATTATAAATTCATGTTTTAACACTTTTATTATATTTATTCACGATATTTTTTCTTTTATTTTATCTTTTTTTCTGACACAATTTGAATGAATATCTTCTGGGCTAGAGTTGACATAGTATCAGTCAGTCTATTTAATGAGCAATATGTTGTAAGGAGGATAGATAAACTAGAAAACAAAGAAAAGAAAAGAAAAGAAAAGAAAAGCCAATGAAATTCAAAATAACACTTTAAATATTGCACTTTGTATTACATTTTGTTTTTCACTAAATTTTAAATTGCGCTCATCTACAGATCGTTTCAATTGATCGCTTAAATCAGTTCCCTGTTTAGTAATTTCATGATTCAATTCCTTTGTAGATACTTCCTGTTTATTCAGAATTTTCTGAACAGCAGTTTGGGTAATATTTGTCAATTTTTCCACTTCATAGTTTGTCTCTTTGGCCACTTGTTCAATCATTTCTAATTGCCCATTCAGTTGGGCCATATTGTCCTTTAGTATGCTTTGGAATTTTAATTCAAAGTCATTAGTGAACTTTTGCACAACATCAGATGGATTATTTGGATTTTTATTGGACGATTCCAATAATTGTTTTTCTTCACATATGAAACCGTTTTTGTCATCACAACTCCAATTACTCCATTTCTTATTAACAAGACAAACGCAATGTTGATTACTATCAATGTTTTTAGGAATGTCTTCCTCCCAATTAGCATATGTAAATTGTTTTCCAGTTGCCGACCAAAAGAAGGGCCGATCAGTATTAACACTGGAATGAAATTCATCATTAGCACCCAGCCAAAGGAAGATATCAATTAATTTTCCTTTAAACAGATCATTAATGACATCCTGTTTTTCGGCAGAATCTATTGTTAAAAGCTGTCGATTCCAACGAGCACATTCATGCATAGCCTGAAACCAATTATACTAAAAAGGCATTAAATTTTTAATAAAAATTGTTAAAAAAATTTCATTTTACCTTCTGATCGTATTCGATTAGATATTGCCGATCATCCGATCCGATGTGTGTTTTCGGAACAGAAACTGCTGAGACAATTAAAGCACAAAAAATTATTAAAATTTGCGTTTTGAATTTAAAAGTCTTCATTACGAATTATTTTATTACTGGCATGCTTTTAATAAAATTCTCTCTTTATATACCCTTAAATGCAATGAATTTTGTGGTAAACTTATCGTAATTTTAATTCAAAATAAAACTTATCAGCCTTTTAACACAAGCTTTAATGAAATAGAATTTTTTTTATAATATAAGTTCAGAATATTTTATCATACTAACACACGACTGACCACTGACCACAGACCACAGACTGATAATTACTCTGCTATCGCCAGCTACTGTTGCTTAACAAAAATACCAGACTTCCGTTAGTTTATTCAGTATTTTGATTTGACAGAAAACACTCTCCAAACATAATGTATGAGACTTAGAAAGAAACATAAAACAAAGAATTTTTAGATTTCTGCCGAAAACTTTGAAAATAAATAAAAATGTGTCATGAAAAGTTTCTCAAAAACAAAAAAATTAAAATA
Source organism: Sarcophaga subvicina (assembly GCA_936449025.2). Taxonomy (NCBI): domain Eukaryota; kingdom Metazoa; phylum Arthropoda; class Insecta; order Diptera; family Sarcophagidae; genus Sarcophaga; species Sarcophaga subvicina. Next base: position 105,592,823 of record OW388083.2, on the reverse strand, counting down.
AAAATCTGTCGTTCGAAGTGGACTTTAAACTGTCCGCCCCGCCACTCGTGTATACAAATTAACGCAAACAACATAAGTGCTGTGAGAAACTAGTTGGTTATCTTGACTAAATGGTTGTAATGATCAATTAGGTAAGTAAATAAGTTTCTTGTTTATTAAGTTCTAGTCAGCTTATATCACTAAATTCGAATGATTAAACTCAACTGCGAACTAATTTGCAATTGTGATCGTAATCCTCATCCATACGACGTACATATATGTTCACACTTTCAAGCGTTAAACGATAATATTGTAAGTCTCTCGACCAGCGTTGCCAGTAATTTTTTTTAAAAACTTTTTATTATCAAAAAAAAAGACTTGTTTTCTACAAGAGTACCAAAATGTTTAAAGGAAACACCGGAACCCGATGCCCTCTGTTGATGTTTCATTGCTACTTTTGCCCGGCACTAATAAAATTCACAATATTTTATTTAAAAACGTAAATATTTTGTGTTATTAACGTTAAATTTATTGGAAAAAATTTTAAATTAAATTTTGTCAATAAAACTTGTTTTCGTTAGAAAACAAACTTAATGGAAACTTTTTCTCATCTCAAAAAAAAACTTGGAAAAAAAGGAAAAACTTGGCAAATGGCAACGCTGCTGCCCGACCTTTTTCTCATTCAAAACTCTGTTTTGTGGCTTTCTGCAAGTTGAATTACTCCATTATTTCTGAACTCCTTTGGGTTTGATTCCTTATAAAAGAGCTCAAAAACAACCAGAACAACAAAATTGGGAGAACATTAAGCCAACTATAATAGCAATCAGTGATTAGGAAGGTTCACCGCCATAGCTGCCAGATTTGACGAGTTTGTACTCCAAAAATGTCATATTGACGATTTAACGATTTATGTCCTTATTTTGACGATTTTTAGAAATTAAAAATTTGCAAACACCTGTGATGATACTACATAAAATGCTAAATAACCTAAGTAAATAAAAGCGTCAATTATTAAAGGAAATTTAAAAATAAATGATCAGATATTTAAAGAAAAATGGTACTTTTTCTGCAAATATCTACAAATACCCTAACATTACCCAACAAATAATATCAATACCAAGGATTTTGAGGATAATTTACCATTCGCCATTGCAGACGATTTTTAAACATTCGAATATAATTTAATATTACCCCAGGAGGTCCAATGGCAAGTGCCATTATTTTTTTTTTCGCACGACAAACACTCAGGGGATGACCCCTACTTATACGGTACATTGTATTGGAACTAGAAAAATATGTTATGGGAAGGAGGCAAGAGGGAGTAGCGTTTGTGGACAGTAGATTTGAAACCTTCTATACCATAATGGCAGGAGTCAACTCTGCAGGAAGGGAGTTCCACATACAAATTGTACGACCAAAAAACAAATTTTGTCTGTAATGCAGTGTGCGATCTACTGGGCAATCGACCACAGACATAGGTGCTAGCCGAGAAAGACGAGTGTTACATGATTCTCGGGATTAAGTCCCCTTATTTCAGCCGATAGAAATCCGTTGTAGTAGCGATAGAACAGTGAATCACAAGTCACATTGCATCGATGATCTAATGAATCAATGGAGTTGAATACCCTACCGTCATTAACGAGAACCTTCACCCTCTCCCGTACCCGGTCAAGAAGTCTCAAAATAGACGTTGAAGCACCAGCCCATACATGAGAGTTGTATTCCATTCTCGGTCGAATGTAAGTGGTGTAGATAGGAAGAAGCTCAGATGAAGTGAAATATTTCTTGCACCGTCTTAAGAAGCCAAGGCACTAAAAAATGTCTCAGTTTTAGCGAACATCACACTGAATTTTCATGCCCATACCGATCAAGATCTTCTGACGCCCTAATACCACCCATAGAAATAGATAATGCAATATTATTGCCGCGCTTATGTGTCAATAAACAACACTGGGATAGATTGTTTAAAACTTAAACAATTTCTCCCTAAACTATTATTTAAAAAATATCAAAAATGAAAATAAAAGATGGTAGCTTTTAATTTCCAGCCTTGACTAAGTTTGGCAAGAAATATTAGTGTTATCACATACATATGTACTTCAGCTAATGTAAAGGTTTTTTTCTAATATTTGACGATTTGATGCTTTATTTATCTGGCAGCTATGTTCATCACATATATACCAATGATAGATGGCAGTCCTATTATTCTAGGAGCTGCTAAAACAGACCAATAACCTACTTAGCTGGAACAACAAAATATATTAATGAAACGGAAACAAGGCAAAACAGGCTTTGTGGAAGCCATATGCTGCCAAGACAGGTAATGGAAATGGGCAGAATAAATATCCCCAAGGCGAAGGTAGTAAAAATAAACGTCTTTATGGATTCAGATAAACCTAGTGCTCTAGTCGAAGCCAACAAGCATTGAGTATTAAGTTTCCTTTTAACATGTTTAATTAACGTGTCCAATCTTTAATGATGCATTCTCATTGCCACTGCGTCTACGAGACTTCTTAACCAGCTCAAACTAATAATGAATCTACGGAGAGACTTTATATCGGATCTCGACACAGAATTCAAGCCCAAGAATGCCAAGGGTCTTCAACCTCAATCTACTGAGGGCTGTACAGTTACAGAGGAAGTGTTCGATAGTCTCCAAATCCTCCTTATCGCAACATACCCTGCAATAGCCTGGCTGGGATCTGCTCCAGATCCTTGTCAACGTCCTAATCTCGCAGTGCCCCGTAATAACTCCAATAACTAATCTTAAAATGGTCTTATCCAAACCCCGCAGCCAACCTGTTCTTACACTGTCTATAGCAGGCCATAGACGCCTAGAAACGTAACTATCCGATCCCTTCCCACCCCACCGCTTCTGCACTTCTATACTGAACCATCCATTGATGAGACCGTAGAGGTGGCAGATTGGGGGATCAGGACCAACTATCACATTGCCCTTGGAAAGTGAACCTAAACTAGCGAGAGCATCTGCCGCCTCATTACCGATATGACCCGAAACCCAGCACAGACGGATTCGGTCTGGTCCAAAAGACCGTAATGATTCCTTGCACCCGCGTACGAGCTGTGATTTCCACCAAACCGCAGCAATGGCCCTTAGGACAGCCTAATTGTCAACGAAGATCATATAAGATTCCGTAATCCCTTACTATCTTCGATTTAATCTCATTAGAGCATAGCAAAAGAGATTTTCATTTCCACTGTTATCTTAACAACATCTAGTCTCTGTATCTTATTCAACTCCATTTGAATTGTTTTCAGATTTGTTCTGTTTTGCTTAGACATTGGTCCCATAGGCCTAGATCCAACTTCATTTTCTGTGGTATTGTCTCATCGAGAAGTTGAATATTCTATCATTTAGAAAGTTGTCATCTTATTGTAAATGGTACTGTTATAATTTTTAACGGGTTTATCCTCGAACCCAAAACGATTTTCTTTTTTAAAACCCCATCCTGTGGCGGCAGTGGGCCTTACTTTGTTGAAAATAAGCTGGCGTTACGGTGTATGGCAGACAATATCGTGCCATTATTGTTTAAAATTAAACAATAAATGACGGCCTCCGGAACTAGACAACTTCGGTATTCCAATGATGAGGATTACAATACAAGATCCTATATTCGATAACACACTGCTGTAACCAACAATGTAAGTTAAACATTTCAGTAATCGTTTTGTATTCGGAATATTTCAATCGAGCATCGGAGAATGGTGGTGTTTGACAGAGATCAGCAATGAGTATTCAAAAATATGAGTAGAATCGAATCATACTCATAATTTCTAATACTTATACGCATTCATACTTATTTTAATAGCATGGAATCTCTTATATTCAAAGTTTGAAGTCCTCCATTATATTCATACTTAACAACACGTATGATGTTCTTGTTGATTTCGACTCTCCATAACTCAACATATACACGAAGCACATAACACGTATGAATCGCGTGCGAACCCTAAAATACTCACTTGAAGGTTGTGTGTGTGCTCTGCCTGCTGTTCTGTCTTTTTTGCTTATGTGTCTTTTGTTTCATTTTTTTTTCTTTTTTTGTAAATGCAACAACAACTAAGAGTGTAAATTTTGATGAATGATTCGAGTCACTCCAATCATTTGTAAGTATTTTTCTAAAGTTATGAATCTCAATGAGTAGTAGCCTTATGAATCAAACATATTTCGAATTGCATGAGTTTGATGTCAATGTTGTACACATACTCATTGCAACCTGTACTTATAAATTAACGTTGTAGTGAGTACGAATGAATCAGAATACATAGTTAAATTTCAACATTGTTGACTCACTTATATTCAAAATTTCATGAATGCTTATGAGAAGCGAAAAAACGATTCATTGCTGATCACTCGCTGGTGCTTGATGCGTTTCTGTACGTGTACGATGTGCACGTACTATGTAGTTCTTAGTTTTCTTTCTTGTTCTTCTTATTCTCTCACTCTCCCTCTCTCTCTATTTTTATTATGTGCGAATACATGCGGATTTTTATAGTTATCTTCAATAAAAAAATCTAAATTTCATTCTAATGCGTTTCTATCTGAGATGTTTGAAATGTTCAAAGAGACGTCCAACATTTTCTGTTTTATTTCCTTCGTTGGCCAATTCCCATTCCCAAGTATTTTTGTTAAGAATTTTTAGGATGATGCCTGAAGAGATGGTGTTGCAATTTGTGTTGCGCCGTATGTATGTTGTATGTTTAACTATTGCATGTTGTATGCTTGGCTATGAGCTCTTCAGCATCATTATCATCAACGTCATCATTTGCTGCATCGACAGGCATACAGCATAGCTTCTGCTGCATGTTAGCACTTTTTTTTTGGTGGTGGTGAATGAACGTTGTGTGCATATAAATTAATGAAGTGCCGAAATGTTCAATATCCAACTGTGAGATTAACTAGTGGTAGATTTGCTTTCGCCAACTATTTACAGCTCCTACCAGCCATCAAAAAACTATCGACTACCAGCCAGCCAGAGCATGTTTGCTGCCGCTTTTAACGCCTTTTCGTAACAGCCTTCTTTTCTTTTGTTAGTTGCTTGGTTTCGCTATGTTGTTGGGTTTTATTTCTTTTTCTCCCTATCGCCATTGAAAATCTATGATCTAAATTGTTTATCTTTGTAAATCAATATTTGATTTGATTGCATTGACTTGCCCGAATGCCAGCCTCATTGAATAAAACCGAATGAATGGCATGAGGTGAAGTAATAAAAACCCATGGTAAGCCAAACTGATGTGGATGTGTTAAGGTCAATGGAAGGCCGAATGGAAAGAATTGAACGAATAAGATTTCTAAGTAAAGAAGATCACAAGAGAAAGTAGTGGAAATAACTTGACAAAAGTTTTAAATCGGTGTTCCGGTTGAAACAGCTTTCGCTGGGTTGACAATCCTTGGCCGATGAGTAATCGGGTCGTTCCGGAGCATAGATCCGATTGTCGTGGGATCGTTAATGTGTAGCCAATGGCGTTTAAAAGTACGAAGCTTTACGCTTAAATTCTTAAAAAGTTTCAAGCATATTCCATGTGCATAGGGGCTTCACAATCTTTCAGTGCTTTTGATCAAGAGGCGTTAAGCACTCAATTTGACTCCGATGCCCTCCTATAGAAAAAAAAATGCTATTTTCAATTTTTATGCAAATTTTGTGGCCAATTACAGATGGCCACAGAACAGGATTTCAAAAATGTAAACTAATGGCCGAAAACATTGGAATCAAAACCTCAATACTAATCTCAAACGTAAATTAATGGACCACAAGTCCAATGCCTTTATTTGCTGGTAAATCTTTGATTTCTTCAGCAGTGCCTCACCCCCGGGTAAATGGAAAAAAGATAGCATCGTAGGTAGGTCAGGCAGTGCTGCCACTTATTAAGAAAAAAGGTAGAATCAACGATCAGCAATGTTCCCCACTTGCTTACTTTACTTAATTGGCCATTAAGAAACCGATTAACCGATTTCGGTCTGCCTTAACACATCCTTCCAAACGCCTTTGCTTCTTCCGCGCCTACGCCGGTTGGTCACACTAATCGATGACAGGGCTTCCTCGATTTGATCCTTCCAACGCAAACAAGGTCGTCTCCTTCACCGACTTCCGCAGATTCCCGCATCAAATACCCGTCTCGCCCGAGCATCCTCTCATTTCGAAGACATGGCCGAGCCAGCACAGCCGCTGGATATTAATACGCTTCACAACGTCTATGTCGTTGAGGAGCTCATACAGCTCTCTGTCGGATCGAATACGGTAATCATCGCCAATTTGCACTGGACCGAAGATAAAGAATAAAGAAACGCGGAGAGGATGAGCGTCCTGTAGAGTATTAGTTTTGTTGTACGAGAGAGGTCTCTGCAACTCAATTGCCCACTGAGACCATTAGTAGCATCTGTTGGCAAAAGTGATCCTGCGCTTGATCTCCAGACTGACATCAGCTTTGGTGGTAACGCCGAAGCTAAGATAAATAAATTCCTTGACTATATCGAAAGAATAGTTATCGGCCGTTATCTGAGATCCAATACGCCGCAAGTCTCTACATGTCGATAACATATACTTTGTTTTTCCCACCACGACAGCCAATCACCTGCTTACCAGGAATAACAAAAAAATTATGGAAACCCGAACAAGACAGAAATGCTTTGTGGAGGCCATATACTCCCAAGGGATGTAATTTAAAATTTAAACGGGTGGTACGGGGTAGGCGTTTAAATATGATTTTGGCCCTGTCGCCTCCGCGGTAGGCGTGTACAAGATGTAATCTCGAGACGCATTTTTAAAAACTTTTCGCAGCATACAAATATCGGCCGCGAATAACTTTACAAATGTTGATTGCTTCGCTGATTTATCGACGTAGTCAAGAGACTTTACATAACCTCAACAAAATAATCCAATAAAATTAAATCCCACGATCTTTGTGAACAATTTAATTGGACCATTACATGGCTGCAACTAATTGAGGTACGAAAACATTTCTAATCATGCCACAACACTATTCACTGTTTCGTTTTTGAGGACAATATGTAGCAATGACTTTGTACGCCAGTAAAGTGCGTCAAAGGTGTTTGGACACAAGCTTCTCCGTTATCCTCACTTCCAATGTGACAATAATTAACCTCATTAACATCATTGCATAACGAAATTTTTAATGGAAATTAAATTTTAATTTGTGCTTCAACCCATTTGTCGAAATGACTACACAAACGATGATCGGTCGACTTTAACGCCAGCACCAGTTTAGTCTTGCAAACTTTTAAGTTGAAGAACATAACCTCAATCGCCGGGAACGATGGCAAAGCAATTGATTTGGATCTTCTCCAACACTCACTGTATAAAGGCTATAGCTTGTTCAATGGGCCGTTAACTCTTATTATACTGAAGAACAGGTATGTACAACATAAAATGGACAAAAAGCGAGATAAGTTTGACGAATAGAACTAGTGTTCTGATATGAAAAATTTGCAAACATTGCTTTTGTATTAGACTGTCCGTAATCAAATGCCAAACCAACCTAAACAATTAGTCCATTATCGGCTGTTAAATCGTTTGAAAACAAAGCAACAGAAAGTTATGAAACTCTATAAAAAAAAACAACGATTATGATGCTCCACATTCGAACAGAGTTGAACCAAGCTGTTTGAGACAATTTGAAATAAAAACAAATCGATAATCTACCTCCTTGGTACAGAAAATATCTCCATTTAGTTTATTTTATTTCAAAATGATAAGTTTAACTTAACGTTATACGTTTTACCGCTTTTCCTAGAACCATTACACTAATTTTTATATTTCCTAGAGACAGTTTTTATATTTATTACGGGAAAGAATACTTTTCATGTTGGCAATGCTTCATGTACTTATGAAACACAGTTTTCTCTTATGACGACCAGCAGCACTCTCTAACGGCCTGCAAACGTACTACAATTGACAGTACGCAGTCAAACAGAAGCAATTGATAAAGATAAAGAAGACGAGCAGAAGAAAAAAGAAAGAAGTGAAGTGAAAAAGTGCAAATTTTTTCACTTTTTCACAAGAATTTCATTGAGATTTTCGTGCTGCCGGTAGAGCAGTTAAAGTAAAAAAAAGAAAAACGTTTTAATTTTACAACAAATTTTCAACTGCGCTAAGTGAATAATTTATTGTAAACAAGTGTTTAAAAGATAACACGGCAACGTAAGGAAACTAATAAAACGTCAACAACGTGGTTAAAGAATAAAACTTATGCAAAAAGTGTTTTTTTTTCGTGTTGATACATAAGTGTGACAACGGGATTCTAAAGCCAACAACAAAAGCAAACAATTTTCCCAAATTAACAAAGAAAATTTAAAAAATAAAAATTAGAAAATAAAAAATTACTCAAATTAATACAGAATACAAGAAAGAAAAAAAAAACAAAGAAAAGAAAAAACGACGTATAACCAGCCAACGCAAAGAGAAAAAATAAAAACCCATTTAATAATGAAGACAGCTGTTCGGTAGAAAACTCCAAAAGAAAACAAAAGTAAAAAAGAAAATTCTCAATTTTGTTTCTCCTTGTTGTTTGTAACGTTTTTCCATCATTTTGTTTCCAAGCATATTTGACAAATTTTAACTTTAAGGGCAGAAAGGCTTAAATTCGCACACAAACATATGTATATGCACACACCTATCTACCTAACTTCCTACCAATCTACAGACAGACAGCATAGCGTTGCAGAAGCAGCATATTTTTGAGTATAAAGAATAAAAATAAATAAAACGTAAAAGTTAAATAAACTAATACGAACAACAACCACAACAATTTAAACAAAAAAGCAAACTCAGACAAAAACCTCGAGCAAAGCAAAAACAATAACGAAATTAAAAAGAGCGAATGCAGATAATAATCACGAAATAAACAACAAAACAAAAATATAGAAGCAGCAACAATTACATCAACTGACCCATAATAATAATAAAAAACAAACAACAACAACGAGAGCTTAATCAGCCGATTAGCCAGCAGTCAGCCAGCTATAAAAAGAACACAACAAAAAAAAAAAACAACTACAAAAACAAAATGCTTATTTTGCAAAGTTAATTTTATTCTTCCCCCCTTTTCTTAACCGTCATCCTATAATATTTTAAATTGTTTTTTTTTTTTTGTTTCATATTGTTTACCATTTTCTTCTTATTTTTTAATATCGTTTAATTTTTCTCTCCATGTCCCACCCCCCACTTCGCCGCAAACAAACATTTTAATAAATTCAATCAAATTTTGCACACTTTTATCTTTTCCTTCTCTTCTACATTTATTTACTTTTCCAATGCAAATCTAAAAAAGAAAACCATAACAACAACAAATAATCAACAAACAATTAAAGCAGCAAATTCAACAACCTTTTTACATACGCACTCTATCTCTCTCTTTCTTTTTCTGTGTTCTTAAGCTCTTGAGAGTGTTTTTTTCACTTGTGAATTGTTTTTGTTTTCATTATAACTCTGTTCTCTTTCTGGTGTATGTTTGCCGTGTGATTTGCAAACATATGTTTGAGCGTATGTGTGTCATTTATAAAGATCAGTTTTATTAGTTGGTTTCTGTTTTTAACATTCTTTTCTTTTTTTTAAATTTATTTTGTATCCTTTTATTATAATTTTTGTTTTTATTATTATTATTTAAAGTAGAAAAAATAAAACAAAAATTAAAGAATAATAAAATCCTATAAACAATATTAACTGCTACTACAACAACAATACAACAACAACAAGAGCAGCAAGTAGTAAATAAAGTAACCAGCTAAGCTAAAGAAAACATCTCACCCGCCGTATTATAGTCCTCCTTTAAGAAAACAAGAAAAAGAAGAAAACCAACAGCCTCCCAATATTTTTAGCTTAAAAAAATAAAACAACAACAAATTTATTAAGCAGCAGCAACAGTATAATCACACACAATAACTAGCAAGCAAGCAACAACTATACTTAATTAACAATCTTAACGATTTAAAACAAAACAAATATTACAGCAGCAGTAGCAGCAGCAACCAACAGAGCAGTCAGTAAAACATTAATTTGCTACCAAAAGAACAAAAACAAAAGAAGGAAATTCACAGCTGGATTAAAAAATTAATTTTTTTTAAATCCTCTATTACAACTTTACAAACGCCTTTATATATATTTTTTTAAACAAACAAACAAACAAGGTAATTGAATATTTGCGTATGTACTGTAAATTAATTTTTATAACAATTTTTTTTTATTATTTGTAAGGTTAAGGACAAAACTGTTTTGAATTCCTTAAGCTGCATGGCCACACATCAAATTACCTGATGAAATGCATCTTTTTGCAATTGTGTTGGCAAAAAGTACTCACACGTAAGGCTCGAAATGAGTTCAAAGAATATTGAAAATCCTTTTGATTTTCACTACCTGTTCTGCAGAAATCATAGGCTTGCGTTCTTCTACTTCTTCTCCTTCACAATGATTGTAAAATGAAGTTTGATGGTCTCATTCAACTTTTTCACGCAGACCGCGTGCCAAATATTCAAAACAATTGATAGCTGATGACATAGTCTGCAGGGAATTTTGCATTTAAAATTTTGGTATCAATTTTCCTCTTCGAGATGGATTTTCATTAAGAAAAGAATTTCTCAGAAAATTGCTTTGCGTACTTACATACATAGTATAGCTGCTTCTTTGTTTTTTGAAAGAAATTTAAAACCCACGATTGAAAGCAAAATTGTTTATCGATTTCGTTTTAATATTTGAATTTGTTAGTGTGTTTGCATACATACATACATCATTGGTCATTACAACCCTTCAGTTAGGATTACGAAGTAGCTTCGCACGTTACTTATGTTGTGTGCATTAATTTTATACTTTATACATGAGTGGCAGGACTTACAGTTTGAAGTAGACTCCGAACGACAGATTTTTTAGGAAACTTTTCAAAGCAATTTTTATTTACTCCTCAGAGTTTTTGCCAGAAATGTGCTGAGAGGAAGTCACCGAAGAAATATTTTTTCCATATTTTTGGGGTTAGCACCGTGGCATTTACGTCTAATAAGACAACACACCTACTAGACATCAGCTCTGCGGCTGATAATGCGATGTTCAAAAACAGGGCGCAAAACATCGAGTGTAGCTTCGGCTGTGTGGCACATAGCGCCGTCCTGTTGAAACCATATGTTGCAAATATCCTCCTCTTCAATTTTTGCGAACAAAAATTCGTTCAACATGGCCCGATAACGATCGCCATTGACTGTAACGGCCAGTCCTTGCTCATTTTGGAAGAAAAATGCCCCAATTATGCCTTTGGACCAAAATCCGCACCAAACAGTGACTCGTTTTGGGTGCGTCGGCTTTCCAATGTATGCGTGCGGGTTTTCTGTGCCCCAAATGCGACAATTTTGCTTGTTTACATACCCGCCAAGATCAAAATGAGCTTCATCTGAAAAGATGATTTTTTTTTGCCAAAATCGGCATCTTCTGGTGTAGACTACTGCATGGCCAGCCGAGGCAGCCATTTAAATGAAATTATTTTCCATTATTAACCGGAAGGATTGTACTTTAAAATAAAAAAAGAAATTTGAGAAAATATTCAGTAGTTATTTTTTTTAAAGCATTTTCAAAAAAAAAAGTTATTTGGCGGACCCTTTAATAGAGTTGGACACTGTAATGATTGTCGCAGACGCCTATAAAGTAACCAATGCCACTCTCTTCTTTAAAATAGACTTGGATCTACGGCCTATAGGTTAGAGTGATGTTTGATAAGTTGGAAAAGTCTACGAAAAAATTTCAAAAAATATTTCCGATGCCTTTAAGATTATATTCAACTTCTCTGGTTTAATTAGTTTAATTTACGCTTAAATTCTTAGTCAGTTTCAAGAATATTCTTTGTGCAAACCATATGCTCCCAAGAGTATGGTAATGTAGAATTTAAATAGGTGGTATGGGGTAGGCGTTTAAGTATGATTTCGGCCATGTGGCCTCCGCGGCAGGCGTGTACAATATGCAATCTCGAGACGCATTTTTATAAACTTTTCGCAGCATATGTACATATGTATATCGGCCGCCAATAACTTTTCAAATATTGATTCCTTGTTGTTCAGTTTTATCGCTGATTTATCGACGTAGTAGAGACTTTACATAATCCCAACCAAATAATCCAATAAAATTAAATTCCACGATCTTGGTAAACAATTTAATTGGACCGTTGGACGTGCATACAACTAATTTCTAATTATGCCGCAACACCATTCACTGTTTCGTTTTTGAAGAGCAATATGAATCAATCACTTTGTCCTTGCGTAATGTGCGTCAAAGAGTAATTTTCTGTGGATATAAGAGGGTTTGGACAAAAGCTTCTCCGTTATACTCACTTCAAATGTGACAACCAATAATGATCTTCATCGAATAACCAGATTTTGAATTAAATCTTAATTTATACTTCAAGCCATTTGTCGATTTGACTTCACAAATGATGATCGGTTGGCTTTAGCTCCAGCTTCAGTTGAGTCTTGAAAACTTAAGTACCAGAACATAACCTCAAATTTTCTTCAATATACCATTTTTTCCCTGTACAAAGGCTATAGCTTTTTCAGTGGAACGTTGACTCTTATTGATAGTCAACGTGTTTCGAAAAATAATACATAGTTATACGAATTCTTTGCTCTGAGGGGTAGTTATGTATAAAGTTCATGGCGCTAATATTTATAAGAATTCTTTGAAGGTGCTCTTTATACAGTTTAGTTAATTAATTTTTGTAATTAATTAAACATTTAAATTTTCCTTTCTGTTTTCTTTTCTGTTTTTTACTGTGTTATTAATATAATAGAAACAAAAAGTCAACAAACGCCGATAATAATTAATAACATAAGAAACTGAATTGTGTTTGCCTTGTTATTAAAAGTTACGCATGACTGCCAACAAAGATAAGAAATAAATAAATTGTTAAATGTCTTCTTTAAAATTAATTAAATAAAATCGCAAAAACGAAAAGCACAAAAACAATTTCGTTTGATTGAAATTTTAAGCTAAATTGAAAGGCAAAACATTAAGCATGTTAATAATACAAATAAATAAATAAACATTTTATTGTGTTATCAAAATATAAAAATAAATAACATTTTGATTTTCAATCATATTTGCATTGATAATAAATTCGAACACTCACAAAAAAAAAAAAAAAAAGTCATCAAAACTTTCGCAGCCAGATTTGATAACATTCGATTATTTTTTTTTTGTGCATGATTATGTCAAATTTTATATGATTTTTCCAAACACGTTATAAGAAAAGGTTAAATTCCATTTCAAAGCCTAATTTTTTTTTTTGGTTTTTTATTCTGGTTGGCTACATTTGATTTTTTCTGTTTTTATATTTTCTCCATACTTCTGATCAAATTAAAACAAATTTGAAATATTAATCGTGTAGACAGTAGAGAAATTTTAATGATTATAATAAAAATAATGCTCACGTGATAAAGGCAAAAATAAACAAAAAAAAAATAATAATTTTGTGTAAACGAAACGTATAATAATTAAAAAATTAAATTTATAATCTTCGGTACCCTATACAGAGTACATATCGTTTGTCTCATGTAGAAAGGCCTTAACTCACACTTTTTTCGAAATTGTTTTTTTTTGTGATTCCAATGTGTATTTCTGTTAAATGCAAAATCAATTTCGAAAAAAGTGTGAGTTAGGGGCCTTTCTACATAAGACCAACCATATGAAACGAAGATAAATTCGAATTTAAAAACCAATGTCGCAAACCCATACTTTTAGCAGCGCCACTTGTTGCCGCTAACAGGGTAAACTTTGCTATTAACTGTTTAATAAAGGGTCCGCCAAATAACTTTTTGTGTTTTGAAAATGCTTTAAAAAAAACTACTGAATATTTTCTCAAATTCCTTTTTTTATTTGAAAGTACAATCCTTTCGGTTAATAATGGAAAATAATTTTATTCAAATGACTGCCTCGGCTGGCCATGTAGTAGTCTACACCAGAAGATGCCGATTTTGGCAAAAAAAAATCATCTTTTCAGATGAAGCTCATTTTGATCTTAGCGGGTATGTAAACAAGCAAAATTGTCCCAGAAAACCCGACGCACCCACAACGAGTTACTGTTTGGAGCGGATTTTGGTCCAGAGGCATAATTGGGCCATTTTTCTTCGAAAATGAGCAAGGAGTGGCCGTTACAGTCAATGGCGATCGTTATCGGGCCATGTTGAACGAGGAAGAGAAGGATATTGGAAACATTTGGTTTCAACAGGACGGCGCTATGTGCCACACAGCCGAAGCTACACTCGATGTTTTCGCCCTGTTTTTGAAGATCGCATTATCAGCCGCAGAGCTGATGTCGTTTGGCCATCTCGGAGCTGCGATTTGACAACGTTGAACTATTATTTGTGGGGTGCGGTCAAAGATAAGTGTTACGCCGATAAGCCAGATACAATTGACGCTTTAAAGGACAATATTCGTGAAGCCATTGGTGAAATACAGCTGCACACAATCGATAATGTGCTTAAAAATTGGAGCGATCGTGTAGGCTACGGTGCGAAAGAAGACCCTCTGGACTACCATTTGCATATAGTCTGTATGCCATACTATTTTTTATACGTTCCAAAAGGGACACTGATCTTCTAGAGAATTTTCAAGCAAAAAATTGATATTTTCAAAACCAATTTTCTGAATACTATATCACTTTATATGTGACTATGTTGTTATATTAAGAAGCCTTGAAAACTTCCTTTGCATTTGGTATGATACTCATAGACCTAGAGTATTTCCCAAAATTAGCTACTCAACAAGTGGGCTTGTTCAGATGGACACTGTTAAACAGCTAACAGTGCTCTGTTAAGAGGAAATTTTGCTCTGTTAACGCCAAATGTGGCGCTGCTAAAATTTATCGATTGCGTCTCGGATTTTGAAATTCAAATTTACCTTCACACACATTATGAAACGTAATATTTTTTTTTTCAAATTATTACAAGAGCACTTAAGGTTTCTTATTGCAATTCAGTGCCTTTCTACTTCTGTCTTATTTCTTTTCAACTTTAATACACAATTTTCAAATATTTAAAAGCTGTAATAAAACTCATTGTTTTCCTTGAAAGGAAATTGAAAATTGACATATTTTTATAGGTTTACAACTGATTAATGCTTATGAAACTTATCAATTCGTTTGGTGAACTTAACTTAAATATTTTCGCATAATTGTGGCTACATTTCATTCCGTGTGTTGGCTTTTATTCAAATTAAATTCTTAAAAATTTTTGTTTACTTGTTTACCATTTTTTATGCTGGTGTTTGTTGTTGTATTTTTGTTTACTTGTTTACCATTTTAATGTTAATTGATGTAAAAGCAAAACACCAGTATCTAGGTTCCTCATTGTCGTAACAATATATCCATTCCATGAGGTTGTCCTTTAGTGTAATTAATATGTTATTGTTGTTTAATAGCTTTGCTGCTATCGATGGTATGTTACTCGAGGATCATTCACAGTGGTTTTAATACTTTATATCGATCTAATAGTCGACTCAAACTTTCGAAAAAACTCCCCAGTATTACAATCAAAATATCGACACATAGACGCTTTTGAAAATTAAAAAAGCACAGAAAATTTATAAAAAGTGAAGGAAATATAATTTCTAAAGATTATTTCATGCAAATGTTGACCGCATTAAAGCCGTAGTTGATACACACAGTTACTAAAGTATACATACGATTAAAAAATTTCCGAAATTTTTTAACTAATCCGTTTTCGTTGAAAATCTTTATAGTTTCCTCGATTTTAAGACGGTCTTTTGCTTTGATTAAAAAATTTCTGAAATTGAACTGAATTGTGGCCCTGCACAGGCCCACAAAGGTAACATTCGATTTACAAATTTCACAAATTTCTGAACCAATGCAAAAGACACCGTCTTAAAATCAAAGAAAGATGTCAGGCAATTATAAATATTTTCAACGAAAACGGATTAGTTAAAAAAATTTCTGAAATTTGTTATCCGTATGTTTAGTTTTGTGGCTAAGTGTATATCATTGCGTATCTCATCAACAGTAGCTATTAATGTTGTCTGCGAGGTGCTGAATATGTGACTGGAAATGTGACCAAAATGGTCAAAACAACTGATCCAATATGTGACATCAGTTGTTCAACAAACTCACGTGTGACATTTAGTATCGTCTTAGTGAAACCACACGTTATTCTTCCATTCATTAATCATCGTTTGGTTCCATTGGCTATGATATTACAATTTTCTTTAATTTTTCATGAGAAACTAAGGCCCACAAACAGACCCACAATCAAAGCGTAAATCTTCCAGTTTGGAAATTCTATTTGTTGACGTAATCATTAAGCCAAAAATTAAATTTTTCGTTGAAAATAATTTATTATAAACGTTTTTCCACTCAACACGAATTTTTCTAAGCTTTGAAAGAGACATATAGGATCTGTCACACATTGTACGTTGACATTTTCAACTGACATCATAGTAACAAAGTAAGAGATTGTCACAGTCAGTACTTTGACGTGTATTGAATTTACTTGCAAAGAAAAAAACAACGCAGCTGATAACTGTTAAAGTACTGAACGCAACTCAAATGTTAAAAGTCTACGTTACGTTAACGCAGACGTATCGATTGGAGCAAAGCACGTAAGCATACGTAAAAAAATCATTATTTAACGTATAACGGATGCTGTATGTGACACGGTCTTTAGTCTATTTGTAGTAAAATGGCATTGCCACGTGACACAAATTTGGAAAAAGTCCATTATCCGTTACTATGCTGTCAAAATACATAAAATACTGTTGAAGACGACCCCGTTGTATAGCTAAGTAAGGCTATTTTCATAAGGAATAAAGTAAATATTGTGGCAAATATAGATTATTCGGATAAAGTAAATAATTTCAAGGTGCCTAGCTTGTGGACTGTAGTGTGCTAGTTTAGGATACTTTAAATAAAACTACAATATTTACTATTTGCAAACAAAAGTCAACGTCATCTGACCTTTTCAAATATTATCAGTTTACACGAGTGAAAAATTCGGTGATAATATTGGAAAAACAAATTCTAAATATTCATATGTTGCTTACATACCATGATAATTAATTAAAAAATTATTTCATAAGAAAAGAAACATTTTGCATCACTAGCTAGTGCTGTAATTTAGGTGATTGATGACGCCTTTATGTTAGTTTTACTTTTGTCTGATAAGATTTATTTATATATGTATGTATGTACATATCAAGAGATCTAAATTTAATTTTTTTTTTTAACCATGAACACACAAAAATTCTGATGAATTTATGAGGTACTTAGCTTGTATTTTAAATATGACCAGATTAAATATTAAATTTATTTAAGAAATTTAAATTCCATTTAATTTATACTTCTTTCTATGCTTACTTTTTCAATTAGTTATGATAGAATTTATTTTTTTATTTTATAAATTTCGAAATTTTTATTTAATTTTTGAAACAGTGATCAGCAATGAATCGTTTTGTCGCTACTCATAAGCACTCATAAAATTTAGAATATAAGTGTGCCAACAATATTGAAATTTAACTCCGTACTCGTGATTCATTCGTACTCACTACAACGTTGATTTATAAGTACAGGTTGCCATGAGTATGAGTACAACATTGACATCAAACTCATAACATTTGAAATATGTTTGATTCATAAGCCTCTACTCATTCAGATTCATAACTTTAGGAAAAATACTTATAATACTTATAAATGAATCGAGTTACTCAAAATTTACAGTCTTAGACAAAGACAGCAAGCAGAGCAAACAGACAACCTTCTAGTAACTATTTTAGTGTTCGTATGCGATTCATACTTATTTTGTGATTCGAGTGTATGTTGAGTCATGGAGAGTCGAAATCAATAGCATCATACGTATTGTTAAGTATAAGTACGATGAGTAATTTGAATATGACTAGTATGAGTATAATATTAAAATAATTATGAATGCGTATAAGTATCAAAAATTATGAGTATGATTCGATTCTACTCATCTTTTTGAATACTCATGGCTGATCTCTGTTATGTAGAGTCGAAATCAACAATATCATACGTGTTGTAAAGTATGAATATGATGAGTACTTCAAACTATGAATATGAGTAGAGATTCCATGATATTCAAATAAGTATGAATGCGTATAAGTATCAGAAATTATGAGTATGATTCGATTCTACTCATATGTAGAGTCGAAATCAAGAACATCATACGTGTTGTTAAGTATGAATATGATGGAGGACTTCAAACTTTGAATATAAGTAGAGATTCCATGCTATTAAATTAAGTATGAATGCGTATAAGTATCAAAAATTATGAGTATGATTCGATTCTACTCATCTTTTTGAATACTCATGGCTGATCTCTGTTATGTGGAGTCGAAATCAACAATATCATACGTGTTGTAAAGTATGACTACGATGAGTACTTCAAACTTTGAATATAAGTAGAGCATCCATGATATTAAAATAAGTATGAATGCGTATAAGTATCAAAAATTATGAGTATGATTCGATTCTATACTAACTTCTGAATACTCATTGCTTATCTCTGCTTTAAAATTCAATTTTAAGCCTTTGTTTGCATTTAACTATCAAACTAAAGTAGAATTTAAATAAATTTATTTTTTATGTTACAAACGTATTTTTATATTGATTATGTTCTCTTTTTTTTTGCAGATGGTTAAGGAAAAGCCCAATTCAACACGTATTTACGATAAGGATGGCTTTCGTAGACGTGCCGCTTGCATTTGTGTACGTTCGGATGCTGAAACTGAGGTAATTTCAATTTTATTTTATACGGCAAATCAATTAATATTCATAATATTGTCTTGTAGGTATTATTAGTTACCTCCTCCAGACGTCCAGAGCTGTGGATAGTGCCTGGCGGTGGTGTAGAACCGGAAGAAGAGCCTTCGGTAACTGCTGTACGAGAAGTTCTAGAGGAAGCCGGTGTTATGGGTAAATTGGGTAGATGCTTAGGTGTTTTTGAGGTAAAAAAAAAATTATTTTTGTTATTGTAATAAATAATAAAAAAAATTTGTGCAATTTTTTTTTTAAATCAACAACAAGAATCGTGATCATATGCATCGTACTGAAGTTTTTGTTATGACTGTTACCAAAGAGCTGGAGGAATGGGAAGATTCTCGGAGTATTGGACGTAAACGTCAATGGTTTTCAATTGATGATGCCTTGACACAGCTGGCTTTACACAAACCAACACAACGACATTATCTAATGCAGTTGCGACATTCAAAAAATAATTCAAATGTTAATTCAGCAACAAATTCACCAACTGCAGCTTCACCTACCACCGCATAAAATTAAATGTTTTTATCCTATCCCCCCCTCCCCCTCCCTACCTACTTTTTACTTACAATTTATTTAGTTTTGCAACGATTTTCGATTTGTTTTTTTTTTGTGGTTACTTTGTGCTAACAAGTAAAAGAGGAGGAAGAAATTTGAAAACACTTCTTCAGAGAGCTCATATTATTTAGTCGTTTTCGTTTACGTTTTCATTTTAATTTTTTTTCTTCTTCTTTTTTCAAAAGTAGTTTTTAAGTTTATCATTATTAATATTATCATTATTTAAGAAGAATTCAATACATACTTACACTTTACGAAACACTTTATATATTTATAAATAGACTCAATTTAAATGGAACAATTTACTTATTTTTTATTATTTGTATGTGTATATACATACATATACTATATATGTATATAGATATATATATATATATATGTATGTAGATATATGTATAATATATTTTGTTTTCGATTTTGATATTGAGTTGATAAAGTACAGCTTATACTTATTATATACTTTAATATCGTATTATTAACAATAATGCTGAACGATGATAATAATTGAAACGCATAATAATGCTAAAACGTTAATGATGGTTAAAAAGAAATTCAAAAAAAGAAAAACAAAGAAATATTTATAATTTATTTACACAATACATATGGTAATTTTAATATATTTTTCCTTCACTTTAATATTGTGTTAATGTCTTAAAAATGCTACAAGATACGGTTGAAGAATAAGGGATTGTATTTAACTTTCGGTTGGCTTTAAAATAACTTACTAAGCAAGTGTTGAAAATATGATAGAGTTGAATTTAAATTATTCAACTGTTTTACAATCAATAAGAAACAAATTTTTGATCTTAAATGAAAGAATTTCTAAAGAAAATATATGTCTGCAAAATGTCTCCCCTTAATTTTTAATCCAACGGCGAAGAAATGTCACTTTCATTTCATTTTCATTTGTCAAGCATTGTTAAACAGTTTCAGAGAAATTTTGTCAACACTCTCCAACTAATTTGTAATAAAATTAAAATAAAATAAAAAGAAAATTTAAAAAAAATTCTTGTATTTCGAATTTTATTGCCAAGCAAAATTTTCATTAACAATACCAAGATGTTTACATAATTTGTCTGTCTTCTCTGTTATATTATGCTATCCTAGGGCCTTGTTTAAAATTTAAAATATTTTAAAATTTTTTTTTGTAAATTTTTTTTTATTTTTAAATTAAAATTTTTTTTTTTAACAAATTAAGAATTAAAAAAAAAATAAACGAACATAAATTAACAAAACAAAAAACAACATAAAAACGATTTAAAATCAACTTTTTGCACTTCTTTTTCTACTGCTATATAAAAAAACAAACAAACAACAACAAAAATTTTTTTTATATAAATATTATACATAATTAATGAAGAAAAAAACAAAAATCGAAAATTCGAAAATCTCTTAATAAAACAAATTTAAAATTAAATTTTTTTTAAGTTTTCTTTAAAGAAAAAAAAAATGAATATTTTTTAATAAAACAAAATCAATTTGATTTAATGCTGCTCTGCTTTTTATGTGTGTGTATATTGTATAATGAAACGATTTCTTATTGTTACATTTCTAATTTACACAAAAAAAACAACAACAATAAAATTAATACTTTAATAGTTAAAAAACAAAAAAAAAAACAATATTTTAATGAAAAACGAAACAAAAAAAAACAAAAACAAAAACTTTTGTAAGAAATCTAAAATGATTATTATTTAAGAAAAATATTAAATAAATCACATGTTAATGTTTTAAATTTAAAAAAAAACATTCAGAAATTATTCTCAGCATAAAATTGTTATCAAAAAATTCGAATTCGAAAAATGCAAATCTTTGAAATCTTTAGATTTACACAAAGCCAGCCTTATGCAAGATTATTCAATTAAGTTTTTGAGTTCTATAATCGAATCGATGTTAGAATTTTCGATATTGAATAATACACCAGCAAATAGTTGAGTTTAAAATAATATGTTACGATATGATGGGAAGTCGCCGTAGTCTAGTAGGTAGTGTGTTGGCTTATTAGACGCAAAAGCCTGGGTTCGAGCCCCAGGCCAGGCATCAAAGACAAAATACAAAAAGTATTTTTTCGGCGACTTCCTCTCAGTAGATTTCTGGCAAAAACTCTGAGAGTAAATAAGAATTGCCATGAAAAGTTTCTCAATAAATAAAAATCTGTCGTTCGGAGTCGACTTTAAACTGTAGGTCCCACCGCTCATGTATAAAATTAACACACACAACATAAGTGGTGTGAGAAACTAGGACGTTGTACAATGGGTCAATTCGACCTCCGGGTACTGTACTTGTCTTAATTGACAAGTACACGTCCTCTAACCTAACCTACGATATGATGAAATAAGACCACATTTCTGTAAACAATTTTGCGGATTTTTTAAACCCCAAAAACATATAAAACTTGTCAAATATATCTTCGTATTAAGATATTACCTAAGCCACCCCGTGTCGAATTGACTTCTTGAAGTGTAGAACGTTTCAATCCAGACGCTCACACCATCTTGCAAAATTCTGTACTTATGGTATATTGCCTACACCAGTTTGGGCGTGTCTTTTGGGGCCACCACTTTTAGTGAATATGCTGCCGTTATATTAGAAATCCTCTACGGGAGTTTGGCATAGAAATAGTAACTTCTCTGAGAAGCACCTTCTTGCCTAGCTTCTAACATGCACTGAGGCATTACCTTCAGTGATGTAATAATGCCTGACAGATTCCAAGAATATGTTGCAATGATTCATTCTTCTTGTCACAGAATCTACATATTAAGCTCTAGACAACTTTCATTCGGAATAAGTGTACTCTGAGACTACAGTGACTGGTGAAAAGATCGGTTACCAACTTTTGGTTATTCTTGGAGAGTTAAACTCATGACTCAGTTCACTTATTGTAATTTACTAACGAAAACTTTTGATTGTCTCAAACTCAGTTGATTTGAGAGGAGTATCTGCTTCTCTTTGTCTTCGCACAGAAGGGTTCTGATCCAATTACCAGAGCCTTGCAAGCTCATCTGTTTGATCATTATCGAAAATTCCCACATAACTTGGGACCCAAAGGAAAGTAACCTTAGTTTCCATACCTTAAAACGGCATATACGAATAACATGTCAGTTGTTATAGAATGCCTGTTATTTGCTGCTAAAGTCATCTCCCCGGCTGAGGTTAAAAAAAACTTTATACGCTGCACTTATGTGGATTAGCGCAATTACCCGCTCACTCTCGGCTAAAATTAATATTAAGGATCAGTGATCAATTCAGTACTTTAGTACTTTTTTCAGTACTTTTTCATTTCAAAAATACCGCAGTACCCCCGCGACGCTTTCAGTACTTTTTTATTATGAATTATTTTATGTCTTGCGCTTTTGCAACTATTAATGCATTATCAACAGGTTCAACGTAATGCTAAATAAAGGTAGAATTAGGCTTTAGTTTCGGTTAGCCAAGCCTATCGGAACGTACGTTCGTTTTTAGAATACGTTCCATCGACGTTTGACTAAACATGGCTTTTACGTTGTTACGTTCCTAATCAGTTGTTTTTGTCTTGTATGTGAGGAACATGAAAAAGTCATCAGTTTTCCTGTTCTGTGGCGTATGTGTACTAAAGAAAAAAATAAATAAATAATAAAATATAGTGTGCTGGTTTACTAAATGTGAGTTGGCGGTTCAAACCCCATGTCAGACGTCTCCATCAAAACGGGATATGAAAAAATGTTTCTCCGGCGACTTCCTTCTGGCAAAAAGTCTGGGAATAAAGAAAATTGCCATGAAAAGTTTATAAAAAAAAATCTGTTCAAATAGTAGGTCCCGCCACTCATGTATAAGATTAACACACACTACATAAGGGGTGTGAGAAGTTTGGTCTAATCCTGATTACAGGGTTATAATGGCCAATTATGTATGTCTGCATGTATTTTTTACAAAAGTACCATTTGATGCAAAAAAGTACTCTTTCCGTTATAGTTCAGTACCACTTTGAAATTTCAGTTTTGCAACACTGTTAGGGGTATTAATCTTCTCTTATTTCTTTTGCGATTATTTTGCCTCCAGAGCAGAAAGTTGGAAGAATATCGCGATAATTGTTTAATGATTGGAAAACTCGAAAATATTCTGTAAAATATTAAGAATTTAGTGGGCTTTGAAACAAATTTTCAAATGAAATTTTTGATTGATCAATAAAGGCAAACGATGAAGTTTCGATGGCAGGTTGACTTCTTCATGTAGAAAACACAGGACAAGTTTGTTTTTAGAGATTATTATGGGCCTGTTTCTGTAAGACAAATGATTACAGATGAACGTCTGTTTGTATGGAAAAATCGACAAACAAAATTGAGTGTTTTTTCATACAAAATATTTTCGAAATTTTCGAAAATACAGACAATACAAGATTTATACCCTGTTTTTGGAAGACAAATGATTACAGATGAAGGTCTGTTTGTATAGCAAAATCGACAAACAAAATTGAGTGCTTTTTCAAACAAAATATTTTCGAAATTTTCGAAAATACATACAATACAAGATTTATACCCTGTTTCTGTAAGACAAATGATTACAGATGAAGGTCTGTTTGTATAGCAAAATCGACAAACAAAATTGAGTGCTTTTTCAAACAAAATTTTTCGAAATTTTCGATTTATAACCCGTTTCTGTAAGACAAACGATAGATGAACGTCTGTTTATGTGGAAAATATCCACAAACAAAATTGAGTGTTTTTTCATACAAATAGACATTCGTCTGAAACCATTCGTCTTATAGAAACAGTGTATAAATCTTGTATTGTTTGTATTTTCGAAAATGTCGAATAAATTTCAATTTATTTCATTTGATTTAATTTTTTCGTATATAAAACTTAACTAATTGATATTTTTCTTACAATAAAAATATGTGAAAAACATTTATTTATTAAGGAATCAACAAAAATTATATACAAAAAATAATAAATAAATAAAAAATACGAAAATAAATGAAGAAAATTAATAAATAAAATTGAAAATAAATATCATGGTTGCCTAAAAATTAAAACAAAATAAAACAAAACATAATAACAAATATAAAAAAAATAATTGTAATTATTTTTTATTAAAATTTTCAAATTAATTTTTGTTTAAAACATTTTTAGGTTTTAAAACAAACAAGCCTTTGCAAAAAATATTTTTTTTTTTGAAAATGAATTTAAATTCTTTTTCTCAATTTCTATTAAAGGCTTGATTGTAATGTAATTCACATGGATTTCTAAGATTCATTATAATTAATTAAAACATTTGAAATGAAAAAGGAAGAAATAAATATTAAAAAATAGAAGATATAATATAAAACTATATATACATACAATACATATAAATATACAAACAAACAAAAAAAAAGAGGAATATAAATGGAAATAAAAATAATATTGTTGCAATTATATCATAATAATAATATTACCGAAAAAAACAACAACAGAGGATTCAAAAACAACCTCATACTAAAAATAAAAAAACGAAGAAGAAAAAAAACTAAAAAAAACATATCTTATCCTAGATTTCTTTATATGGACCATCATTACTTGGGTAATGATATCTAATTCTGCTCTTACTTACTTGCTTAATTGGTCATTACAAGCCTGACTAGGTTTACAACCTAGCTTCTAACCACCACCCATGTTGTATGTGTTAAATTACAGGCGGAACCTATAGTTTAATGTTAACAGCGAACGACAGATTTGAGAATCTTTTTCATGGCAGTTATTTTCTCTCAAAACTTTGACCA
Organism: Sarcophaga subvicina; assembly: GCA_936449025.2. NCBI lineage: Eukaryota > Metazoa > Arthropoda > Insecta > Diptera > Sarcophagidae > Sarcophaga > Sarcophaga subvicina. The sequence continues at coordinate 105,567,754 of OW388083.2, read as the reverse complement.
GAAGACTGCTGAGAAGAGGATCGCAAGAATAAAATATTTTTTTTTCAATTTTACGTTCTTGAAGATGTTCGAACCAGAGATTAGCAATGAGTAATCAAAAAGATGAGTAGAATCGAATCATACTCATAATTTCTGATACTTATAAGCATTCATACTTATTTTAATATCATACTCATACTACTCATATTCAAAGTTTGAAGTACTCCATCATATTCATACTTAACAACACGTATGATGTTGTTGTTGATTTCGACTCTCCATAACTCAACATATACACGAAGCACAAAATACGTATGAATCGCGTACGAACACTAAAATACTCACTAAAAGGTTGTGTGTTTGCTCTGCTTGCTGCTCTGTCTTTTTTTCTTCTTATAAATGCAACAACAACTAAGATTGTAAAGACTCGAATCATTTATAAGTATTATGAGTATTTTTCTAAAGTTATGAATCTAAAGTCGCCGTAGTCTAGTAGGTAGTGTGTTGGCTTATTAGACGTAAAGCCAGGGTTCGAGTCCCAGGCCAGACATTAAAATAAAATACAAAAAGTATTTCTTCGGCGACTTCCTCTCAGCAGATTTCTGGCAAAAACTCTGAGAGCAAATATTAAATTGCCATGAAAAATTTCTCAAAAATCTGGCGTTCGGAGTCGACTTTAAACTGTAGGTCCCACCACTCATGTATGAAATTAACACACACAACATAAGTGGTGTGAGAAACTAGGTTGTATTCCTGACTGAAGAGTTGTAATGACCAATTATGTATGTATCTATGAATCTAAATGAGTAGTAGGCTTATGAATCATATTTCGCGATGGTATGAGTTTGATGTCAACGTTGTACGCATACTCATTGCAACATGTACTTATAAATCAAATTTGTAGTGAGTATGAATGAATCAGGGTACATAGTTAAATTCATATATATTCAAAGTTTCATGAGTGCTTATGAGTAAAGAAAAAAAAACGATTCATTGTTGATCTCTGGTTTGTAAGCACTGGCTCTCGTCTAGGTAGCCAATACACGATCTCTAAGCATACGGCGTTCATAACATGGCATTAATAACACGTTATCAGCATTATTATTATTATGGTGGCGATGAAAAGCCTTAGTACTGCGACCATACGATCTATTGTACAGCCCTTATACTTTATATGGTATCCCTGTAATGACTTCTTCTCGGCTATTGCCCTGTCGAACTTCAATATGCTGCTTGGTGTCAACAATACCAGTTTCATGCTCAGCAACTTGTATGCATTAATGCTTCGCATACTCTAAAAACGTGTTCCAAATTATTGCTTCTCTTAGTCACAGAATCTACATGTTGGGCTCGAAACAATATGTGTTCTGAATATGTGTTCTTTGTCATAAGATCGGCTAGCAACCTCAGGTTATTTCTGGATAGTCTTATGCACTTATGTTGTGTGTGTTAATGCCATACATGAGTGGCGGCACCTACAGTATAAAGTCGACTTTGAACGACAGATTTTTTTGTTGAGAAACTTTTCATGACACATTTTTATTTACTTTCAGAGTTTTCGGCAGAAGACTGCAGAGAGGTTGTCGCCGAAGAAATATTTTTTTCAGCTTTCATTTCATTCGAGAATCACGTCATCCTGTATAGAATGCCCGCACTTTCTCTGCACTGGAGAGTGTTTTCTGTCAACGAAAGTTTGGTATTTTCGTTAAGCAACAGTAGTTAGCGATAGCAAAGTAATTATCGGTCTGTGGTGTGGGGTCAGTGGTCTGTGGTCAGTGGTCAGTGGTCTGTTATTATGGTAAAAAAATTCATTAAAGCTTGTGTTAAAAGGCTGATAAGTTTTATTTTGCATTAAAATTACATTAAGTTTATCATAAAATTCGTTGTATTGAAGAGTATATAAACAGAGGATTTTATGGAAAGTTGCCAGTACTAAAATAATTCGTAATGAAGACTTTTAAATTAAATACGCAAATCTTAATAATTTGTTGTGCTTTAATTGCCTCCGGAGCTTCTACTCTACTAAAGGACATTGGAGTAGATGGTCGGGAATATCTTATGGAAATCGATAATGAGGTAAAATAAAATTTTGTAAGAATTTTTCTTAAAAATTAAATTCTTTTTTTAGTATAATTGGTTTCAAGCTTGGCATGAATGTGCTCGTCGGAATAAACAGCTTTTAACAATAGATTCTGCCGAAAAACAGGCTGTCATTAATGCACTGTTTATAGAAACAACAATTGGCCACTTCTGGCTGGGTGCTAATGATGAATTTAATACCAGTGGTAATGCTGATCGGCCCTTCTTTTGGTCGGCAACTGGAAAACAATTTACATACGCTTATTGGAAGGTAAACTATCCCCAAAAGACTGATGGTAATCGGCATTGCGTTCTGATTTGGCTTGGTGATAGCAAATGGATAAATTACAAGTGTGATGACACAAATGGTTTCATATGTGAAGAAAAAAAACAATTACTGGAATCGTCCAATAAAAATCCAAATAATCCATCTGATGTTGTGCAAAAGTTCACTAACGACTTTGACTTAAAATTCCTAAGCATACTAAAGGACAATATGGCTGAACTGAATGGGAAATTAGAAAACATTAAACAAGCGGGCAAAGAGACAAACTATGAAGTGGAAAAACTGACAAATATTACCCAAATTGCTGTTCAAAAAATTCTGGATAAACAGGAAATCTCTACAAAGGAATTGAATCATGAAATTAATAAACAGGGAAATGATTTAAGCGATCAACTAAAACGATCTGTAGATGAGCTCAATGCAAAATTCAATGAAAAACAAAATGTAATACAAAGTGTAACATTTAAAGTGTTATTTTGAATTTCATTAACTTTTCTGTTCTTTTCTTTTTCTTGTAGTTTACCGATATACGTAAAAATATTGTGCTCATTAATCATACTGGCTGATACTATGTCAACACCAGCCCAGATATTCATTCAAATTGTGCCAAAAAAAAAACATAAAAATTTTGTGAAATTATAAAAGAAAAGAAATGATTTAAAAAATAAATTTTAATTCTACTTTGCTTTATAATAATAAAAAGAATAATTCAAATCCAAAAATGATTTTATTTAAAATACAATTCATCGAAAATCTAGACAAGACACCATTTTGACGACAAAAATTGTTTGGAACCTTTAACAAAGTTGATAAAACGCTTACTAAGGCTTAAACATTTAAACTTTGATCGATTCAGATTCGCAATCTTACATGATCTTCGTTGACAGTTAGGCTGTCATAAGGGCTATTGCGTCGGTTTGGTGGAAATCACACATCGTACGCGAGTGCAAGGAGTCGTTGCGGACTTTTGGTCCATCTAATGATGGACATAATGAGGGTAATACTGCCACAGTATAAAACCAAGCTAATGGTCTGTAATGGAAGTAAATAAAATTAATCTAAAAAAAAATTAAAGTGCTGATTGAGCAAGATAGATGCCGTTTCTTTGGTATCTGTTAAACCAGTGAGATTTCTACCTATTCTCTCACACCACCCATGTTGTATGTGTTAATTTTATCCACCAGTGGCGGAACTAATAGAAACTTTTCCCATAATATAACATAAGTGGCCATTATAACTCTTCAGTCAGGATTACGACCTAGTTTCTCTTAGCACTTGTGGTTGTGTACGTTAATTTTTATACATGAGTGGCGGAACATACAGTTTTAATTCGACTTTGAACGACAGTTTTTTGTTTTTGATAAACTTTTCATGACACATTTCTATTTATTTTCATAGTTTTTGGCAGAAGACTGCAGAGAGGATGTTGCTAAAGAAATATTTGTTTCAGATTTCATTTCGTTCGAGAATCATGACATCACGTACAAAAAACTTGCACTCTGCCTACAAGACCATGCAAACTTTAAACAACAAACTTAGCCTTTCGCTCAATGATTGCAAATATGAATTCTTTATTTTATATTTCGATTCAAAAAGTAAAGCATTTCAGTTTATAGCTCTTATACAGTGTTTTCTATCAATGGAAGTCTGCGGTCAGTGGTCTGTTATTGTGATAAAATATTCTGAAGTTATTTTATATAAAATTTCCATTTCATTAAAGCTTGTGTTAAAAGGCTGATAAGTTTTTTCTTTTTTTTTTTGTATTAAAATTTCGTCAAGTTTACCACAAAGTTTGCTGCATTTCAAGGTATATAAAGAGAGAATTTTATTACAAGCATGCCAGTACTAAAATAATTCGTAATGAAGACTTTTAAACTGAATACGCAAATATTAATAATTTGTTGTGCTTTGATGTTCTCAGAAACTTCTGCTCTACTAAAGGACATTGGAGTAGATGGTCGGGAATATCTTATGGAAATCGCTAAAGAGGTAAAATGAAATTTTATAAGAATTTTTCTTAAAAATTAAATTCTTTTTTAGTACAATTGGTTTCAAGCTTGGCATGAATGTGCTCGTCGGAATAGACAGCTTTTAACAATAGATTCTCCCGAAAAACAGGCTGTCATTAATGCTCTGTTTATAGAAACAACAATTGGCCACTTCTGGCTGGGTGCTCATGATGGATTTAAGTACAGTGGTAATGCTGATCGTCCCTTCTTTTGGTCGGCAACTGGAAAACAATTTACATACGCTAATTGGGATGAAGACCATCCCACTAAGACTGATGATAATCAGCATTGCGTTCTGATTTGGTTTTTTAATAAGGAATGGATAAATTATAAGTGTAATGACACAAATGGTTTCATATGTGAAGAAAAACAATTACCGGAATCGTCCAATAAAAATCCAAATAATGCATCGGATAGTTTGCAAAAGTTTATCAACGACTTTCAATTAAAATTCCTCAACTTACTAAAGGACAATATGGCCGAGTTGAATGGGAAATTAGAAAACATTGAACAAGTGACAAATATTACCCAAACTGCTGCTCAGAAAATTCTAAATAAACAGGAAATCTCTACAAAGGAATTGAATCATGAAATTACTAAACAGGGAAATGATTTAAGCGATCAACTGAAACGATCTGTAGTGGAGCTCAATGCAAAATTTAGTGAAAAACAAAATGTAATACAAAATGAAATATTTAAAGTGTTATTTTAAATTTCATTGACTTTTCTGTTCTTCTCTTTTTCTTATAGTTTACCGATACACGTAAAAATATTGTGCTCATTAATCATACTGGCTGATACTATGTCAACACCAGCCCAGATATTCATTCAAATTGTGCCAAAAAAAAAAAAACAAAAATTTTGTGAATAAATAAGAGAAAAAATTGATTTAAAATATGAATTTTAATTCTACTTTGCTTTATAATAAAAAAAAGATAATACAAATCCAAAAATGATTTTATTTAAAATACAATCAATCGAAAATCTAGGCAAAACACCATTTTGTTGACAACAATTGTCTGAAACCCCTAACAAAGTTGATAAAATGCTTACTAAGGCTTAAGCATTTAAGCTTTGACATCTAATGATGGGCATAAGGAGGGTAATATTGGCACAGTATAAAACTAAGCTTAATGGTCTGTAATGTAAGTAAATAAAATTAAACTCAAAACAAATTAAAGTGCTGATTGAGCAAGATAGATGCAGTTTCTGTTCTAGCATAACTGCCATGTATTTCTGCATCTGCTTAAGTGTGTTTTGCCTGCGGTATTATCTTCAAACCCTGACGATTAAAATCTTTTGTTTGTAAACATTTTCAACCGTGAGTTTATATATTTTTTTATTTGATTATAAATTAAACCTTTTTTGTTTATTTAAATTTATTTAATGATGTTTGTATATGAATATATTCAAAGGTATTTAATGCGTAACGTATGTAGAATAAACAGTCTTCAGAATCACTAAACAACATTGAATTAAAAAGAAATTTACTGCTGGTCCAGAACATCACTGCGCTAAATTCATCTGAATTTCTTCTCACCTAAATATTCACTGAGCTTTCGAAACAAATATTTTTGGAAGCTAAAATTCATAGCAAAGGGACCAAGGAAGATACCCTAAACTTTGCAGAGACCTAAACGCTAGGTTCAGTTATTATTTATTGTGATAAGTACTGTTGTCTGAACACAGTAAAAATTCACTTTTTCTAGAATCTCGCTTAAGAATTGAACAACTTTTTCCAATTTTTTGTTTGGTATGATCAATTATGGACTGGTATTTTCCGAAGGCGATATGACACCGTTCTCAATTGGAGTTGATAGTCTTCAGTGAATATCAGTTCTGTTCTTATCGCATATTATTGAACTTTATTCCAAGAGCACAGCTTTCCGCTTGTATTTTCTATTGAGTAAATATTTCGGCGATGTGGTATCGGAAGACGATTATAGTGTAGGGTTGCTAATGTGGTTGTTTATGAGAGGAAGACATAAAATAACTTCTAGATCCAAGATCCTAATACAAAATTTGTCATTACAAACTCTTAGTCAGGAATATAAATTTGCTTCCTATACCACTAAATATGTTGCGAATGTTAATTTTAGCTGGAGGGAGCAGTTGAGTGTGGAATTTATTCGGAATCAATCGGAATATCTCGGTCTATAGGGCTACCGAATCACGGCAGCGTCTTTCAAGTGAAAGTGTCGGCAATTCAGACTGCGGTGAAAATTATTGTGGGCAAAAATGTTCACAGGCGGAAAATCACCATACTTCCCGATAGCCAAGCGGCTATCAGGGCATTGGACTCTAATGTAATGAATGGACGGTATACGACGGTCGCAGATGTCTTAAAAAGGCGGCGAATCGTTATGATGTTTGTATCACATGGGTAGCGGGACATAGGGACATTCCCGGTAACTGCAGAGCGGGTGAACTGGCCAGAAGGGGCACGACCATCGAACTCTCTGATGAATTCTCTACATTAGAGATCCCTTTGGGTACCTGCAAGCTTATAATTGACACTGTAATCGTGGATCTTGCCAACAGTAAATGGGCGGCTTCGGACACGGCCAATTCTGGATAAAAGGCACGCTGTGGCTCTGCTTAAACTCAGCACTGTTATGGGGGTTATTACATTATAGGAACGCATGCGAGGCGTATAGCTCTTGGACACCTTGCAAATGATTTCTGCAGAAGCTATGGAGATGAGGAGGAGAATGTGTTTGTTCTGCACCGACTGTGGCTATACTCGGCACTTGGTCAGAAGAGAAAGAAGCACGTGAGTGCCTACTACAGGGAAGATCTGGATGAACTGTCATGCATAGATATTGGCAGTCTGAGTCCCTTCATCGAAAGCTCCGAGTGGTTCCTGGACTAAGGGAGAATGTGAAACTGTGGTATCACAATGGGCTCTGTGTGCGGCCTAAGTGTGTCCTCTCATAACTCCATCGAGGGGACAGCCACTTTTACCTACCTTCCTACCTAATTTTGTCCATGTGTGGCAGGACATACAGTCGATTTTGAACGACAGGTTTTTGAAATGCCTTTCATGACAATTTTATTTACTTTCAAGAGTAAAGAAGACTGCTGAGATGAAGACGCCGTAGAAATATTTTCCTTAATTTTCTTTCGTTTTTGTTCGAAATGCTTGAGCCAGGGTTGAATCACGAGCTCTCTAATAATAAGCCAACATAATAGAAGACACACTCAAGATAATAAAATCGAACCAAAGGTTGACTAAGTTTGGATTTTGCAATCAGGAAGTCTTTTACTAATTTAAGTCCGGCCTTTATTAACAGCAACTGGAGCGTTTAAAGGAAACAATTGTTTGCAAATGACCTGCTTTGGTTTACAGGAAGGGAATTGTTAAGCAGTTCACATCAATAGTGGCTCGCTTGAAGCTTTAAGAGTTTGGTTTTAAGTTTCTTATAAGAGCATCCGTTGAACCTATATCTCACACTAAGTGAAGCCCATCTATTCCTGTCCAAGGCGAATGGTTTTTTTTTAGTGAAAAATTTGACTGAAAAATTTAACTTGGAAATTGTAGGAAAAGAGATGAGCGTTAGGCAAACAGACCTCCAGAGTGTTCTTCTATGATACGTAAAATAAAATGATTTGTTCCTACAACTATGTACGCTTAAAAAAAATACGTTTATTTTACATGAATTTTAGTAAAATTACAAAAACAGATTATCACATCAGAAAGTTTACTGTCTTCCTTTAAGGGCTTTCCAGGAAATGCTTAACAAATTTCATTAATTTCTGCTTCTTGATCTTTTAATTTCTCCCCAAATGATGAGCTCATATGTTCAGTGGACTCTTTAATTTGTTCATTGGAATCTTGTAGCTGCTTGAGTAGATTCTCACTCAAATACTTCAACTTCTTCTCATGATTTTCCATAATCTGTTGTATTGCAATCTGTGTGGCATTCTGTAGTTTTTCGATTTCAATTTTCCAATCTTCATTCATTTTTGTTACTTTTTGCGTTATGCTATCCAATTCCAATGATTGTTTACCATGCAATTGATTGAATTCTGTTGAAATTTTTGAATTTGTTATCTTAATTGCTTCACACTTTTGCTTGAGTGCATTATTATATGTTTCCCGGAAATGATTGGGTTCGCATATGAAACCCATTTTAACATTGCAATCAATATCGTTCCATTGATACAAGGGCTTTGTATCCCATATGTGTACACAATGTTCTTGATTCTTATAGTTATCGGGATTGTTTTCCGACCAGTAGCTAAAGGAGAAGGGTTTTCCAGTGGGTGACCAGAAGAAGGGTCTGCCATAGTCGCGACTTGAACTATACTCATCATTGCCGCCCAACCATAAATTGTGAGATTTTCCCACGACCCGTTTCACCAGATCGATGATGGCATTGTTCTTATCAGCACTTTCGATTGTCACAAGTTGTTGGTCATGGCGGGCACATTCATGCCAGGCTTGATGCCAATTGTACTGCAATTGAAAAATAATTTCATGAGTTTTTTCGCTTTTTTTTTATAAAAATTGCTTCATCATAAACTTACCTTAAGTTCTGTTTCAATAAGATATTCTCTGCCATCGGAAGCCTTTTGTAATTGGGGCACTGCTGCTGCAGTCGCAAAAATTACCACAAATGTAAGGAAGACTTTCACGTTTAACTTTAATGTCGTCTTCATTGTTGAACTTACCGGAGATGACTACCTACTAAACAGTCTTAAGAGCAATGCCGTCTTATATAGACGTTGAGATACTTAAGCAATGTTTGTTTAAAAAAAATCAAAATTCTTTGAATCTATAAGAGAGAAATTTATATGATAAGCATATAAACCTATACAAACACATTGTATATGTATGTATACTCTGTGTGTGTGTGTAAATGATGATACCGGTTTTGAAATTTTACAATCAATACGTCACTAGTTTCACTAAGATTGCCATTATCATTCTCTTTCTCTTTTTTTTATAAAAAAAAACATTTTTTTTGTAAGAAGTAAATAAAAAACAATCTCAGGGTATTCCCATGGCTTTTAAAGAATCATTTAAAAATAAACGAATCACTACAGCTACGAAGAACTTATTTATAGATCAAGATTCTTTATCACGTCTATTGTCACTTAAATTATTTATTTAAAGAGCTCAGTGTATTAATTTTTTCATGCATAAAGAGCCTGCTTACTACTCATAGTTAATCGATTTTCGTCTACTATTGGTAGAGTAGATTGAAGTCATCGTAGTTTAGTAGGTAGTGTGTTGGCTTATTATACGTGAGGCCATGGTTCAAACCTCAGGTCAGACATCTTCCTTCCTCTTAGCAGATTTCTGACAAAAACTCTGAGTGTAAAAATAAAATTGCCATAAAAAAGTCTCTCAAAAACCTGTCGTTCGGAGTCGACATTAAACTGCAGGTCCCACCACTCATTTATAAAATTATCAGGGAATCATACTCATACACCATGTCACACATCATACTCATACAATATATCATATATTATACTCATATATTACCGTCAAACTCATACATAATTATCAGACTCATACATCATGTCGTCCATCATACTCATACATTATCGTCACACACACTTTATACTCATATATTACCGTCAAACTCATACACAATCATCAGACTCATACATCATGTCGTCCATCATACTCATACATTATCGTCACATCGTCACACATACATTATACTCATATATTACCATCAAACTCATACACAATCATCGGACTCATACATCATGTCGTCCATCATACTCATACATTATCGTCACACTCATACATTATCATTATACTCATAACTTGCTTTCTCAACAATTTATTTATTTTGTTTCTGCCATAATGGAATACGAAAAAGTATTTCTTTGGGCGGCTTACCCTCAGCAGGGGAAGGGATTTGATCAATCAAACATCATCAATCACAATAACAGTATATTCATTTTTCTATGCATAAAGTTTGCTGACATGTCAACGCCACAAACCGTGGAATGGTCATACATATGGTAGCCTGCTTACTACTCATAGTTAATCGATTTTCGTCTACTATTCGTAGAGTAGATTGAAGTCATCGTAGTTTAGTAGGTAGTGTGTTGGCTTATTATACGTGAGGCCATGGTTCAAAGCTCAGGTCAGACATTTTTCTTACTCTCAGCAGATTTCTGGCAAAAACTCGGAGTCGAGTTTAAACTGTTGGTACCGCCACTCATTCATAAAATTATCAGGGCATCATACTCATACAATGTATCATATCGGGTCCGCCATCTAACGTTTTTTTTTTCAACTAGTGCTTATTTCGTGAATGGCAACACTTAGCTCATGTCTGATTTGACAGATAATTAGTTTTATCCTTCCGCTGAACGAATATGGTTGTGTATATTGACCATCCAATGCGTTTTCGCTTCGCTAAGTGGGCCTGCGATCGACTTACAGAAGATGCCGATTTTGGCAAAAAAAATCATCTTTTCAGATGAAGCTCATTTTGATTTTGGCGGGTATGTATGTAAACAAGCAAAATTGTCGCATTTGGGGCACAGAAAACCCGCACGCATACATTGAAAAGCCGAAGCACCCAAAACGAGTCACTGTTTGGTGCGGATTTTAGTCCAGAGGCATAATTGGGGCATTTTTCTTCGAAAATGAGCAAGGAGTGGCCGTTAAAGTCAATGGCGATCGTTGTCGGGCCATGTTGAGCGAATTTTTGTTCACAAAAATTAAAGAGGAGGATGTTGGTAGCATTTGGTTTCAACAGGACGGCGCTACGTGCCACACAGCCGAAGCTACACTCGATGTTTTGCGCCCTGTTTTTGAAGATCGCATTATCAGCCGTAGAGCTGATGTCGTTTGGCCACCTCGGAGCTGCGATTTGACACCGTTAGACTATTATTTTTGGGGTGCCGTCAAAGATAAGTGTTACGCCGGCAAGCCAGGGACAATTGACGCTTTAAAGGACAATATTCGTGAAGCCATTGGTGAAATACAGCTGCACACAATCGATAATGTGCTTAAAAATTGGACCGATCGTGTAGGCTACTGCATGGCCAGCCGATGCAGCCATTTGAATGAAATTATTTTCCATTATTAACCGGAAGGATTGTACTTTCAAATAAAAAAGAAATTTGAGAAAATGTTCAGTAGTTTTTTGTTAAAGCAATTTAAAAAAAAAGTTATTTGGCGGACCCTTTACATTATACTCATAGTATATTACCGTCAAACTCATACACAATCATCGGACTCATACATCATGTCGTCCATCATACTCATACATTATCTTCACACTCATACATTATCTTTATACTCATAACTTGCTTTCTCAACAATTTATTTATTTTGTTTCTGCCATAATGAAATACGAAAAAAATATTTCTTTGCGTGACTTCCCCTTAGCAGGGGAAGGGGTTTGATCAATCAAACATCATCAATCACAATAACAGTGTTTGCAAATGATGGGCAATGAGTAGCAGAGTCCTCTGTCGTACGAGGAAAGTGATGTACTACAAGTTGTACTTTCTCTCCACCGGTGCCTCTAGATCATCCATATGGTAAGCACGAAAATGCGTTGTTCTTCTTTGACATAGAGCCGGGCATGTATCCAGTACGTGAAGGACAGTCCTCTTTTCTTCCTCATCCCTGCAACTTCTACAAAAGACATTCGCGAGGTGTCAAATTATAATATGCCTTGCATGCATATCCATAATGCAATGCCTCGTAAATGAGTCCGACAACCATACTGAGCGTGCCTCTCTGAAGTTTAAGCAGATTTGTCGATCAATCTTCATCCATCCATTCTAACCGTGTCCGTAGCCTCCCATTTATCGTTGACGAAATCGACGAATGTATTGTTAATTGCAAACTTGCAGGTTATCAGAGGGATTATTAAATTCGAGATTGAATAACGCTACAATGGTCCGGCAGCCTTATAGACTGAGCTATTACGATCGCTTATAGAAAAATTCTAATTTCAGTTCCGTTCAAGTTGGTGTAAGCGATTTTTAAGCCACCACAATTGCCCACATGACATCAAATTTTGCATTGACCTACATTTACGATTATTTTAAGACCGTGGTGGATGTCTTTTCTGAAACTTTTCAATAGACGACACAGTTCACTAATAGGATAGTTACTGGAGCTGGCGCAATTTGTTTTCAGTTGCTATATCTGTGGTAATAATTCCTGTTACTATACTAACTGCTTACAAAGATATGGTGTACTATCCGCCATATTTCTTTGAGGACTTCTTTCTGCTAACAGCTATCATATCCCTGTAGTATATATATTGCAGGGTACCCTCTCTCATAGGTCTCCCTAGGACTGTAATAACGCATTGTTCATCATTTGTAAATAATGTTATTGTGATTGATGATGTTTGATTGATCATTCGACTCCGAATGACCGATTTTTTGAGAAACTTTTTATGGCAATTTTTACAGAAGACTGCTGAGGGGAAGTCGCCTAAAGGAATATTGTTTTCATATTTAATTTTGTTTGAGATGTGTGTGGCTGGGTTTTAAACCTTGGCCGCACGTCTAATAAGCCAATATACTACCTACTAGACTGCAGAGACTTCTTATCTTAATACGCGTATGGTTTCAACTAAACTGGGGATCAGTGTAGACATCTTATCTTAACTTTTTGAATGTGATTTTGGCAGTTTTTTTAAACTTAAGCGGGGACCAGGTTATACTTTTCTCAGATTTTCTCGAAAAAATTATTACGATTTATTAATTCATAAATTTCTTAGAATTCTATCAGATAATGAAGATAATTTTACTATTCTTCAAGCACCAGAGAGGGCGTGGCTCATAAGGTAAAACGCTTCATCAATCCTATGTTATGATCACAATATTTTTAAAGTGTAAAGCGGAAGAAGCCTAGGGAAAATTAAATAAAATCTCAATGAATATTTAAAATTAAAAATTTTGCACAAATTAATTTCGTTTTACATTTAGTTTGTCAAACAAATTGCAAGTTAACGTGCCTCTTGAGCCATTAATTCTTTCTTCTCTTGTACACGTTGCACAGTTATCGATAATTTCTTGTACACCACTTTGGGTAAGCTGTTGTAATTTCTGTATTTCCGATTTTGATTCTAGGCCAACTTCTGCAATACTGTGTAATTTGTCATTCAAATCGGCTACGGTGTCATTGTGTAAGCGTTCCAAGTTTGAGAGAATCTCCGCTTGAAGGTTTTCCTTTGTGTAACATTCATTTTCAAGCATTTCCTTGTAACGCTGTAGATAATGATTTTCCTCACATATAAAGCCCATTTCAATATTGCAAGCGGCATCATTCCATTGGTACCGTGGACTATAATCCCAAATATGAACGCAATGCTCTTGATTGTTATAATTATCGGGATTATTATCAGACCAAAATGTAAACGTAAATCTTCTGCCGGTTGACGACCAAATAAAGCGACGTTCTTGATTAAGCCTGGTGTTTAACTCATCATTGCCGCCCAACCATAAATTATGAGATTTTCCCACATTGAGTTGCACCAGTTCGATAATGACGTCATTTTCCTCTACGCTATCTATTGCCACCAGTTCGGCGTTGCGGCGAGCACATTCATGCCAGGATTGAAGCCAATTATACTGCAAATGAATGTCAATTTGAATTAATTTTTATACAAATTTATGCCGCCCCACCTCCAGTAGTGTTACCTTAAGTTCTGGTTCAATAATATATACTCTGCCATCTGAACCTGTATATTCCAGAGGGATAGCTGTTACTGTGCACAGTATTATCACAAGTGGGAAAAACATTTCCGCGTTTAATATTAGTGCCTTCTGCATCGTTGTTGACGGTCTAGTGTATATTTTGAAGTTTAAAACCAGACTTATATAGCAGACAGCGGAAAATCTTATTCAGATAACTTTTTATCACGTCTGCACGAAAGCTATTAGCAAAACATCAGAGCTGAATTGTAATTAAAAAGATAATAAAAACGAAGTTCTTTTGGGGTCACGAAAATTTTACTGAAGTAATTTGATGGGATTGTGTAACGTTTCAAACTTTTATATTCGAGTTTTGCTGCAGTATATACGAAGTTTATTGAAACGTGAAAAAAAACTTGACTTCAATTATTTTCGTATAATGTAAGGTGTAGTAAATAGAAATCTATGATTTCTTCAATAGGCAGTTTTAGGTATACAAACAAGACTTTACATTAAAGAAATTTCTTTAAGTGTGTTGTAAATACCTGATCCAGCATGGTTTACGTGTCAAGAATGTCCACCTTCATAGGCAACTGAAAAGTGGAAGAACGGTAATGGTCTTTACACTCGAAACCAATCACGCGATATTTTAGGTTCATCGACTTCGAACCAGTAATTTTGACTTCCTCTCGACAGATTTCTGCCAAAAGCTCTGAGAGCAAATAAAATAGCCATGGAAAGTTTTTCAAACATCTATCGTTCGGAGTCAACTTTAAACTGAAGGTCCCGCCACTCATGTATAAAATTAACACACACAACATAAGTGTGTGTGTGATACACTGCGCGCTTTGAAAGCTAGTTTGTTGCAAATGCTGCTATGTAGACAGAAAATAGTCGAGTCAATTATCATTTAACCCTGATTTGATAAGAATATTTTTAAGGTCGGATACAAAAAAGCTTAATATTGGCGATCTAAGTCCAAATATTCGTAAAGGCTGCCTTACCAGGGCCGTGTATTCCAGGCAGAGCATATGGCCATATTGATATCCGGACAAAATGAAAATTTTCTGATTAACACGGACAGCCAGACTGCAATCAAGTGCCATAATGGTGAATCGCACAAGGGTCCCAGGACAAAGGAAACTCTAGCACAGATGGACTGGTTAGGCTACAGAGTACATAATTTTCCACTTGTTACAAAACGTAGATGTTTTGATTGCTTCAGTTAAACTGACAGGTTTTACTGTACTAAGCTCGATAAGACGAGGACTATTTGTGTTCTTTGCTTGAATGGCCATCCATTACTCAGTTGCGGTTTTCACATGCCAGTGCAGAAAAGTTTATCTTTTTTTTCACCTCATATGTCAGTGAATAGCTTTTTGGCATGGCCTCTCATGCTCCGTCATCTTTGCCTGAAGTATAATAGAAAATAATAAATGAAGTTGCCGTTGTCTAGTAGGTAGTGTGTTGGCTTATTACATGAGAGTTCGTAGCTCTAAGGAAAGGAAATATGAAAAAAACCCTCAAGAGTAAATAAAAGTTGCCATGAAAAGTCTCTCAAAAATCTGTCGTTCGGAGTCGACTTTAAACAACCCTTCAGTCAGGATTACAACCTAGCGTCTCACACCTCTTATGCTGTGTATGTTAATTTTATACATTAGTGGCGGGGCCTACGGTTTAAGGTCAACTGCTAACGACAAATTTTTTTTTTGAAATACTTTTAATGCCAACTTTATTTTATACTGTCAGAGTTTTTGCCAGAAATCTCAGAAGTCTTCAGAGCTGAAAACTAGAAAACCTACTAGACTACGGCGAAATCTCACTCATTGGACACAATATTTGTAAAATAAAGAAAATCACTTTTAAAAAAATACCGAGGTTCCCAACCACACACCTTAATTATTGAGTTTAGATAGACGAATGCCAGATGGTCAATCAGTTCTTATACCAGCCTTAGTTGAATGGTTTGATTTGTAAAAATAATTCACAGTGTGTTGGCTTATTAGACGAAAAGCCAGGGTTCGAGCCCCAGGCCAGACATCAAAACAAAATACAAAAAGTATTTCTTCGGCGACTTCCTCTCAGCAGATTTCTGGCAAAAACTCTAAAAGTAAATAAAATTGCCATGAAAAGTTTCTCAAAAATCTGTCGTTCGGAGTCGACTTTAAACTGTAGGTTCCGCCACTTCTGTATAAAATTAACACACACAACACAAGTGGTGTGAGAAACTAGGTCGTAATCCTGACTGAAGGGTTGTAATGACCAATTATGTATGTATGTATGACTAGATGTTGTTAAGATAACCTCTTTTGCTCAGCTCTAATGAGATTAAATCGAAGATAGTAAGAGATTACGGAATCTTAGACTGCCCTAAGGGCCATTGTGTCGGTCTGGTGCAAATCACGGCACGTACGCGAGTAGAAGAAGTCGTTAAGGACTTTTGGACAAGACTATGCTGGGTTTCGGGTCATATCGGTAATGAGGCTGCAGATGCTCTCGCTAGTTTAGGTTCACTTTCCGAGGGCAATGTGATAGTTGGTCCTGACCCCCCAATCTGCCACCTCTACGGTCTCATCAATGGATGGTTCAGTATAGAAGTGCAGAAGCGGTGGGGTGGGAAGGGATCGAGTAGTTATGTTTCTAAGTGTCTACGGCCTGCTATAGACAGCTTAAGAACAAGTTGGTTGCGGGGCTTAGATAAGTCCATTTTAAGATTAGTTATTGAGTTTACTGCGGGGCACTGCGAGACTAGGTCGTTGATAAGGATCTGCAACAGATCCCAGCGGGACAATTTCAGGGTATGTTGGGTAAGGATGAGTTGGAGACTATCGAACACCCACTCTGTAACTGTCACAGCCCTTAGTGGTTTAAAGTTAAAGACCCTAGGCAGGGGCTTCTGTATCGATAGCCGACTTAAACGCTCTCCATAGATTCATTATTAGTTTGAGCGGTTTGAGAAGTGCTATGGCTTCAATAGTATAGTCGCGCTTTCTGTGTAATTCCTCTTCTTCCTTATACTCCCTTTCATACTTCCTCTCCTTTTTTCCTATCTCCCCTATTATCCTCTCCCTTTAAGGATGTTGTACAATATGTCAACTGGACCTCCGGGTCCATTAGTAGCGAGACATACAATTTTTTTTTTTTGGATAAACTTTTCATGACACATTTTTATTTATTTTCAATGTTTTCGGCAGAAATCTACTGACGTAAGTTGATAAAGAAATAATGTTTTTAGATTTCATTTCGTTCGGAAATCACGTCACTAGACTAGGGCAAATTCAAGCAAAAAAAAAAAAAACTTTGCATTCCGCTAAGTGGTTGGAAATAAAAATTCTTTATTTTATATTTCGATTCTTACATTATGTTTGGAGAGTGTTCTCTGTCAACGGAAATCTGTGGTCAGTGGTCTGTTATTATGTTAAAATTCTGAACTTATATTATAAAAAAAATTCTATTTCATAAAAGCTTGTGTTAAAAGGCTGATAAGTTTTATTTCGAATTAAAATTACGATAAGTTTACCACAAAATTCGTTGTACTTTAGGGTATAAAAAGAGAGAATTTTATTAAAAGCATGCCAGTAATAAAATAATTCGTAATGAAGACTTTTAAATTGAATACGCAAATCTTAATAATTTGTTGTGCTTTAATTGCCTCAGCAGTTTCTGTTCCGAAAACACACATCGGATCGGATGGTCGGGAATATCTTCTGGAAATCGATCAGAAGGTAAAGAGAAATTTTTTTTTAAGAATTTTTATTAAAAATTGAATGCCTTTTTAGTATAATTGGTTTCAGGCTATGCATGAATGTGCTCGTTGGAATCGACAGCTTTTAACAATAGATTCTGCCGAGAAACAGGATGTCATTAATGATCTGTTTAAAGGAAAATTAATTGATAATTTCCTTTGGCTGGGTGCTAATGATGAATTTCATTCCAGTGTTAATACTGATCGGCCCTTCTTTTGGTCGGCAACTGGAAAACAATTTACATACGCTAATTGGGAGGAAGACAATCCTAAAAACATTGATGGTAATCAACATTGCGTTTATCTTGCTAATAAGAAATGGAGTGATTGGAGCTGTCGTGACGAATTCGGTTTCATATGTGAAGAAAATCAATTACCGGAATCGTCCAATAAAAATCCAAATAATCCATCTGATGTTGTGCAAAAGTTCACTAATGACTTTGAATTAAAATTCCAAAGCATACTAAATGACAATATGGCCCAACTGAACGGGCAATTAGATAGCATTGAACAAGTGGCCAAAGAGACAAACTATGAAGTGGAAAAATTGACAAATATTACCCAAACTGCTGTTCAGGAAATTCTGGATAAACAGGAAGTCGCTACAAAGGAATTGAATCATGAAATTAATAAACAAGGAAATGATTTAAGCGATCAACTGAAACGATCTGTAGATGAGCTCAATGCAAAATTCAATGAAAAACAAAATGTAATTCAAAGTGCAACATTTAAAGTGTTATTTTGAATTTCATTGACTTTTATTTTCTTTTCTTATTTTTCTAGTTTACCTATTCTCCTAAAAATATTGTGCTCATCAAAAATACTGGCTGATAATATGTCAACTCCAGCCCAGATATTCGTTCAAATTGTGCAAAAAAAAAAACATAAAAATTTTGTGAATAAATAAAAGAAAAAATGATTTAAAATATGATTTAAAAAATTAATTTTAATTCTACTTTGCTTTATAATAATAAAAAGAGTAATACAAAAGTGATTTTATTTGAAATACAATCAATCGAAAATCTAGGCAAGACACCATTTTGAAGACAAAAATTGTTTGGAACCTTTAACAAAGTTGATAAAAGGCTTACTAAGGCTTAAACATTTAAACTTTGACCGATTCAGATTCGCAATCTTACATGATCTTCGTTGACAGTTAGGCTGTCATAAGGGCCATTGCGTCGGTTTGGTGGAAATCACACCTCGTACGCGAGTGCAAGGAGTCGTTGCGGACTTTTGGTCCATCTAATGATGGACATAATGAGGGTAATACTGGCACAGTATAAAACCAAGCTAATGGTCTGTAATGGAAGTAAATAAAATTAATCTAAAAAAAAATTAAAGTGCTGATTGAGCAAGATAGATGCCGTTTCTTTGGTATCTGTTAAACCAGTGAGATTTCTACCTATTCTCTCACACCACCCATGTTGTGTGTGTTAATTTTATCCACGAGTGGCGAATAGTAGTCATAGTCTAGTAGGTAGTGTGTTGACTTATTAGACGTGAAGCCTTGTTTCAAAACCAAGATCAGGCATCTCCAACTAAACCGAAATATGAACAAATATTTCTTTGCCGACTTCCTCTCGTCCGAAGTCGACTTTAAACTGTGGATCCTTTCCCACATGTATAAAATTAATACACACAACATGAGCGGTGTGAGAAGCTAGGCCATAATCCCGACTGAATGGTTGTAATGGCCAATTATGTATGCATGTTATGTATGCGGCGGAACTAATAGAAACTTTTCCCATAATATAATATAATAGATCATTACAACCCTTTAGACAGGATTACGAGCTAGTTTCTCATAGCAGTTATGGTTGTTTGCGTTAATTTTTATACATGAGTGGTGGTACGTACAGTTTAAAGTCGACTGTGAATGATAAATTTTTGAGCAACTTTTCATGGCAGTTTTTTATTTTCCTTTTAAACTATTTGCCAGAAAACTGCTGAGAGTAATACGCCAAAGAGATATGTTTTTCAGAACTTTAACATGGGCATGCTTCTAATAATCCAACACACTTTCTACAAGGCTACGGTGAATTCTGACTCATGAGACAAAATATTTATAAAATTGAGAAATTCACTTTTAAAACCACGGAAGTTAGCAAACACACTTTAATTACTGAGTTTACTTAGACAAACGCCAGATGGTCTTGCAATCGCCTTATTTATGACTTTACCTCAAGAGTCGTTTCAAAGATCATGCTTAAGATTCGGGCTGAATTTAGAAACTTTTTCGGTTTGAAATAGGTGATTTTTTAAGAGCTATAGAAACATTTTTCACAAAAAAAACACTTAAAATTCAGAAAAATGAATAAAATCTTTATTTGATGAATCGATAGTACGGTCCATATAATTTATTGTTTTTTTAGCCCCACAAAAAATAGTCTAAAGGCGTTAAATCGCACGATCTAGGCGGACAATTGACCGGTCCCGAACGTGAAATAAAATGTTCACCGAACTCGCCTCTCAATAAGTCCATTGTTACGCGTGCTGTGTGGCATGTGGCACCGTCTTGCTGGATATCATCTCACGGTAGCGCTCACCATTCACAGTTACCTTACGATTCACAGCATCTTTGAAGAAGTACAGTCCATACCAGCCCATAACCGCACCAAACTGTGACTTTTTCTGGATGCATTGGTAGCTTTTGCAATGCTTCTGGCTGATCTTCACTCCAAAATCGACAATTCTGCTTATTTACGTATCCATTGAGCCAAAAATGAGCTTCGTCGCTGAACACAATTTTTCGATAAAGAAGTGGATCTTCGGCCAACTTTCCAAGAGCCCATTCACCAAAAAATCTGCATTTCGGTAGGTCATTCGGCTTTAATTCTTGCACCAGCTGTATTTTGAAGGCTTCACACCTAAAACCTTCTGCAGAATTTTCCCCGTTGTTGAGTAACAGAGGCCCAATTGCTGCGAACGGCGACGAATCGATAATTGATGGTCACCATTAACACTGGCCGATACAGCACCACGTAAGCCTGTTGGTGGTTTAATGTCCAACAATGTAAATTTGGTGCGCAATTTAGTCACACTAGCCCGAATAGCCGCGTCAGTGGGTCGATTAAACTGACCGTAAAATGGAAGGAGCGCCCGATGAACTTTCTTAACAGAGAACGCATTTTGATAATAAAATTCAATGATTTGCAAGCGTTGTTCGTTTGTAAGACGATTCATGGTTGAATTATAGACCAAACTGAAGATGTTTGACAGTGAAACAAAACACGAAACGTGCGTGAACTGTTTAAACCAGTGTTGCCAAAAAGATAATAGCTAAAAAATCACCCGTTATTTAATTTCAATTCGTTTTTTTTTGACAAATATTTTCTAAAGACTTTAAAATTATTTCCATTTAACCGCGTGATTTATTTGGAATTGAGGCTTCTTGTTCTTAGCGGCAGAAGCAGCAGCAGCTTTAGCTTTTTGATTCCTTTTCTTTTTAGCAGCTGCTGGGGTCAGCGGATTGCTCATGAAGTTCTTCATTGGAAGCTGTTTGCAATGAATTGCTAGCAGAATTTGCAGCATCGGTTTGAGCACAAATAAAGCCCAGTACACCGATTAATAGTAGCCACCAAGAGAATTTCATTTTGATGCGTTAACTTCAATCAAATTGAAATGAATTTTGAGCAGTTGAAGCATAATGCTGGAGGTTTTAATTTAAAAAAAGTTCTTATACCAGCCTTAATTGAATGGTTTGATGTAAAAATAGATCACAGTTTGATATCTAAACTTATTTTCGACAATCTTTTAAAAACATTCAAACACTTTTGCCCGCCAGTGTAGTTTTTTTTTAATTTCATTTTACTAGTTTTGATTTTATATTTTCGTTCTTATTTTTTATTTCTTTTTTTATTTAAATTTATTTAAAATTAAAATTAAATTTAAAAAATTATTTGCAATTATTTGTTAAGACTTATAGTTCTACTAGATATTCACGCCTTAAAATAAGGAGGGCTCTCACATTGACTATTTAAATAAAGTACATCTGATTAAAGTAGTAGACTCGGCTGAAAGAAAGGACTTTAAGTCCTTGCCTTCAAAGGAATTTACATTATTGCTGTGTATTGTATTGTTCTGATACGTTACTTTGTTTGTTTGTTTGTTAGTTTTTGAGCATTTCACTTTGCTTCGAAGCACGACTATCATCACTCGAGTGAGTGAGCGAGTGAGTGAGTCTATTCGCCATTCTTAATGGCCGTAGTTTTGTGCAAACGTTTCATTTCATTGTATAGCCTTAAAGCCAATTCGGTATTGGGTGCATACTGCCTACCGCTAACATGATTATTGGCTTGTTTTGAAGGGTCTATACAGGTTTTTAATAATTTCATAAGGTTTTTAGGTGTCTTGGCTGAGGCCAATAGGCCTGGAAATAGGCCACCGCCTTTAAGTATTTGATCACAGAATATTTGTAAATTATTATTCTGCTGGATGCCAAAGCAGATCAATTTATCCGGATCACATTTACCCATGCAATAAAGATAATTACAATCGGCATCTTCTTCACAGGGTGAACCATTCGACAGGCGCTTATCCAATTGCGTTTCCACAAAAACATGTTCAGCATTTTCATATTTTATGCTGAAATAAATTAAAAAAAAAAGATTGTAAATTTTCTTTCGTAAAATCAGTTTCAATCACACTTAGGGCCATTAGTACAATTTGTCGTTAAAGTTGGGTTTAGTTAAATGTAACTTTAGCTAAAGTGAACTTTAAAGTCACCTTTAAAGTTACCTTTAAAGGTAACTTTAGCTAAAGTGAACTTTAAAGTTACCTTTAAAGGTAACTTTAACTAAAGTGAACTTTAAAGTCACCTTTAACTTATTTTCGTTATTACAACCTACAAATAAAATAAAGTTTACTTTTTCAAAAATATGGCAAAGCCAGAGCAATGTTGATAACAGTGCCCAATTTTTAAAGCAGTGGCAACGACGGGCTTCTTTTTTGTTGTTGTTGTAATAATGGCCCTTAATCTGCCCCCTTACCGCTTGTCCCCGGTAACACCAAAATTATTGATTTTCATTTTGCACATCCTTAATGGTTCCGGTTTCATTTCATCCATTTTAAATACAAATTCCATGAGACTTAAAGCAAATTTTAAACGTTTCTGCCAATCGAAGGATCTACAGGCAGAGTATTAAACCTAACTTATACATACATATGTACATGCACTTATACAAACTTACATGTATTGCAGTAGAGTCTGTTCGGTTTTCAAAATGTTCAAATTCTCGGTGGCATAATATGGTCCACATGAACCCAATACAGTGGGAAATAGATTCTCTTCATCGTACAGTTTACTCATCATATAGTTGTTGTCCTTGAACAGACGCCAAAAGTTTAACATTTGCTGGGGATTATTTTTATCGATTTCCTGATTAACCAAAGCGCGTATCTGAAATACAAAAATAATGGGGAAAAACCTGTTAGAGACCAGAGGTTATCAGCATCAAATTTTATAAAAAAAAATTTCAAATTTTCCTCTTGTTCTGAATCTCACAACTCAAAAGGAATATCACAGTCCATCCTCGCCCATGAACGGTGGGAATTTTCCCTGAGAATACATATATACATAGTTGGTCACTACAACCCTTTAGTCAGGACTTCAACCTAGTTTCTCACACTAGTTATGGTTGTGTGCGTTAATTTTGTACATGAGTGGCGGGACCTACAGTTTAAAGTCGACTCCGAACGACAGATTTTTGAGAAACTCTCAGAGTTTTTGCCAGAAATCTGCTGAGAGGAAGTTACCGGAGAAATATTTTTCATATTTCGGTTTAGTTAGAGATGTCTGACCTGGGGTTTGAACCGAGGCCTCGCGTCTTATAGGCCAACACACTACCTACTGGACCACGACGACCACAGAGAATTTCTTTAATTTATTCAGTCAGCCAAACTACTGTCAAATCCCTTACAAATGCCACCACCACGTCCATTCTTGTTCACGAATGCTGGGGATTGTCGGATCATACACAGATAACTCTTATATGGCCGCACGGCCATTATTTACAATATGTTACTGGATAAAATTGCTCCGATTGCCTCAGTAAAAATAAAAACCCTTCGGTACGGAAGGCCCTACTTCGTGGGCAGCGTAAGATCACGTGCAGTATTGCTAAACTCTGCTGAAATAATCTGAAGAACAAGGAAGACAAAGACTTTGCTCGAATAGTCTGGCCTTTCATTGTCCTATGGCGGTTCCCTCAGGTCAGTCCTCTATTGTAAGACCTTTCGATATACTCGAAATTTCTTATCGCGATTAAGACAGAAGCTGTAAATCTAAGAAGAAGGAGCTCATCTTTCACCTCTTGTCCCTGTGTAATATTGTGATTCATGGAAGAAAAAAATCGGTGAAACGTAGATTATAGTTCACCTCCAGGGGCATGCTCTATACCAACGGCTTTTGAAATATTGGACGCAGGCTAGACGTTCAAAGACTTTTGTGTAGTCTGGCCTTTGTTTCAACAGAATGTGTGATAGATTGGAAATAAAGGAGGACATACTCAAGGCTACAACAACATGGTTGTATTAAAAGGGAATCGTGGTTGTGTAAAACATAGCCAATAGCATACAATATACGCAGGCAATATGTCTTAGTCTCACGTTGTATACAGCATGCATGCAATCATTGTAAATATGAACTCCCATCTCTGTACTTACCATATTATCATCTAATGTTACATTGTAGGTGAGCGTTATATGCATTTTAACAATATGATGGAAATTTTCTATTTTTGGATAAACCTGTTCACCGTGGCTATTCACCCAACTTAAATCATCCCTTATATGGCGGGCCAGCTAAAAATATAAGAAAAACGATTTTTTTTTTGGTTTCAATCCAAATCAACGGGAGTAAGTTTGTATTCTTACCTTAATGGCATAGACATCACCATTCTTTTCGGCTGTAAACATAATCGTACTCATGTCATTTTGGGGACATTTAAAGGATTTAAAGGATTGTTCATTGGCACACAGCTCCTCGCACAATGAGCCGCTATACTCATAGTTTTTGTATTTTTTGCACTGTTTTTTGAACAGTTTTCAAGCATTTTTAATTAAATTTTTTTAAATAAAAAAATACTTATGTTCCGCTACTTACCATATATGTTAGGCTATTCTGTGACATGATTTTATAGCAAAATTCCAAATTCATATAGGAAATGACCAGCATAAATATGCCAGCCAATATCGCCAGCAGTATTAAACGCTGCAGCAATGTGCGAAATCTTCTTTTAAATGCATTTAACATGTTTAAATTGAATTTTAATTTTAATTGTAATTTTGTTTGTTTGTTTTTGTTTTTTATTTTGATTTTCAAATAATTTTTTAAAAAATATTTTTTTTTGGTTTTCAGACTTTTTCCATTGAGCTTCACATTTTTCTCTACATAAGCACTTTCTGCCTAATAAGCAGATTTTATTCCTATTTTTTCTTGTGCGGGGAGGATATTTTTTTTCTGGTTTTATGTTGTGATTTTTAGATTCTCCTCGTGTTGTCCTTATAGTTTGAACGTATTGTTGTTATTATTTTTACGTTTTGTTTTTCTTGCATTTCCCTGAATACGATATTATGTTTACATTTTTTCAACATACAGTACAGTCTCGATTATGCCATGTTTCATAGTTCTAGAAAACTAAAGTTTCCATATGAAATTGATTTTCTAAAGCACGAAAGCATTGAAAGTAAATTTATTTTAATTTTTTAATACGGAAGGGATTAATACTAAACATATTTTTGTTATCCTTTGCTGTCGTAAACCTGGGATTGCAGTTTTATTAAAAGACATAAAAAAACTTGACAGGATTTTGCGCAGTAACAAACAGTGTTGAAGTTATTTAAAAGGCCACTTAATAAATTCGATAGTTTTTTTTTAAATTGAAAACAAAATAAGTTCTTTCGTCAATCAATTCTTAGTAGTAGTCATCGAAAAATTCTGAGAGTAATTAAGTGCTAGGAAAAACATGCTCAAAAATCTGCATCGGCATTAAACTGTAGATCTTGTAGGAAATATTCTTCTTTAGACGACCAAATTTCAGCATTCATCATGGGAAAGTTCTGAGAGTAATTAACTGCCATGAAAAAAGATGCTTAAAACTCTGTTGTTCGAAGTCGACTTTAAACTGTTGGTCCCAACCAGAGATCAGCAATGAGTCGCTTTTTCGCTACTCATAAGTACTCATGAAATTTTGAATATAAGTGAGTCAACAATATTGAAATTTAACTACGTACTCGTGATTCATTCGTACTCACTACAACGTTGGTTTATAAGTACAGGTTGAAATGAGTATGAGTACAACGTTGACATCAAACTCATACCATTCGAAATGTGTTTGATTCATATGCCTACTCAGATTTAGATTCATAAATTTAGAAAAATACTTATAAAACTTATAAACGATTCGAGTGACTCGAATCATTCATTAAAATTTACAGGCTTAGTTGTTGTTGCTGCATTTACAACAAAAGAAAAAAGGCACATAAGCAAAAAAGACAGAGCAGCAAACAGAGCAAACACACAACCTTCTTGTGAGTATTTTAGTGTATACGATGAGTCATGGAGAGTCGAAATCAATAACATCATGCGTATTGTTAAGTATGAGTACCATTAGTATTTCAAACTTTGAATACGAGTAGTAGTATGAGTATGACATTAAAATAAGTATGAATGCGTATAAGTATCAGTAATTATAAGTATGATTCGAATCTACTCATCGTTTTGAATACTCATTGCCAACCTCTGGTCCCAACACTCATAGATAAAATTAACACACGCAACATAGACGGTACACAGAAGCTAGGTTGTGATCCTGACTAAAGGTTTGTAATGACCAATTAAGTTAAGCAACTTAACAGCATCAATATCGGAAGATGATGCCGATTTTTATGAAAAAAAAACTTCTTACGCTCTTCTTACTCGATGCCTATTTACGAAAAAAAAAAAAATAATTTCACAATCATTCTTACATGGATTTACTAAGACAGATTATTAACCAAAACAAAATAACGCTACTTATTATATATACCAGCATAAATCATAGCATAGAATTCGCTGTGTGTAGTAGTAGTGTGTTGGCTTATTAGAGGAAAAGCCAGGGTTCGAGCCCCAGGCAAGAAATCAAAACAAACAAAAAAATTGCCATGAAAAGTTTTTCAAAAATCTGTCGTTCGGAGTCGACTTTAAACTGTAGGTCCCGCCACTCATGTATAAAATTAACAAACACAACATAAGTGGCGTGAGAAGCTAGCTAGAAGCTAGAAATCCTGACTAAAAGGTTGTAATGACCAATTATGTATGTATGTAAATCATAGCATAACTTCTCTGTCATTGTCCTGGACTTGGGAACCTGTCTAGCCAATGACGATTTAAAAAATATTCGCACCTTCATAAGACTCTGGGGATGATTAAGAGAGGCCAACCAGGAGCAGCAATTATATAACGGAAGAGGTAATACAGTAATCCCTCGATTTACGTCGCAGTTAGTTCCAAAAAGGCGACGTAAATCGAATGACGACGCAAATTGAAGTTAGAGGGAACAAAAAATTTGACGACGCAAATCGAAACAACGTTAATCGAGGCGCCGTAAATCGAAGGATTACTGTATAGGACCTAAGTAGGCAATGCCCAATGAGGCGGCTACCAATTAAACCTAACCAGTAGTCTAAAAGTAAAACCAGATATTTCGTGCGCAGACCTTACAACACAAAAAATTTGTGTGTGAAACTCTTCACATCCAGAGGGCTAGGCGGCATATTTCCAAAGTTATTACAACTTTTGATTGTAAACTGCGTTAGTACTTACATATATATCTTGAAACCGGGATATATGTATAGAGGTGTAAAGCTGCAACATATTAATGATGATATTGCAAGTTAAAGATCACACTTTCGTCACTGTTACAGGAATAGCTCATCTAGGGATAATTGAAAAAGCAATCTCTTATGGAATATTTTCTAGATGTTCGATATTTTATTATCAGAATATATTATAGTGTAGGCGCTGGATATTACCAGATTACATCATGACAGGGGCTAATTGAACATTAAAAAGTACTTTCCTCACGCCAATGACATTTACATGGTTTGGACACTTGACATGACTTGAAAACATATGGCAATGCAAACATTTTAGTTACGGTACGGGTTCGGTACATAAACCTATTGTCAATTCTGTCGTTTTGGAAAATATATTTGACAGATTCAATGACAATATTGGTTTTGTTTTAAGGAGAACTTCATTCAGGTACATATATACTGGCGAATCCAAATTATAAGACAAGGCGGAATCCGAAATTCGAATTTTGAAAATTGTAGCAGGAAGAAATCATTACCTTGAGATTTTGAATAGGGCTATAAAGATACTTACTGATGGAAGGCCTCTATATCCTCTGAGAGAATATTGGGTCTATTGTGATCACTTCAGCACTGATTTCAGCGGCCAAATACATGTGTGACATTTTTAAATGTTGGTTGCCAGTTGCCTTCTGTAAAATTATTTTTGGCAACTTTCTATGTCACTGGGGTTCAGTTGCTGTCCATAATCGAGCCAATTAGGTTGGTAAATAGGCTGCTTATCAACTCAAAGAAGTTGAGAGGGACACTTAGACCTTATAAGGGCCATTGCGATTCCACTAGTATCGAAATCATTCGGAGTTTTTGATGAAGCTACTTAGACTCGATAATTTCATTACTGATAGATCGTTTAAATCGCGTATATAGTAGATACCAAGGTGCCGCCAATTCTACTCTGATATACCACTGAGCATGCACCAAATAGAAGAGGAACAGTTGCCTCCTGCAGAAATCATTTGCAGTGTTTCCAAGACCAATGCGTCTCACACGAAGATCAAGTATGCAGATGAATTCAAAAACTGTTCAAGAAGTGTTTTAAGATTTGTGAATAGACTGGCAATGCTCTGAAGTAACAATGATACAAATTTAACTGTTTAATCGCTAAAAAAAAAGCTGAGAGACAAAACTGACCCAAATACAGGCAACAAGGTTTTTGCTAAAACTGGCCATAATCGAGAATCTAGCAGCCATAGCGGAATACTGCTGCCTAGCTGCAAATGTACAAATACAACAACATCTGCTGCTGAAGTTTCAATGATAAAGTAAAGAGAAAAATACATGAAATCTACGCTGATATTAGACGGCATTTGGGAACCTGAGGCGAAGAATCCTTGCTTAATCATCAGCCATTAAGAAGCCTATCTACCCACAATTTTTTTGGGTAAGATGCACACTTTTCTTAATTACTTAATTGTAATTTTTAGCTACTCACACCACCATCCATGTTGTGTGTGTTAATTCTGTCTATGAGTGGCGAAACCTACAGTTTAATGTCAAATCTAAATGACAGATTTTTGAGAAACTTTAAATGGCAAATTTATTGGCTCTCAGAGTTTTTGTCAGAAATCGGATGAGAGGAATTTGCCGAAGAAATAATTTCGTTTTGTTGATGTCTGAGCTGAGCCAACACACAATCCACTAGACAATAGCGACTTCATCCACATTTTTATTATTCATAAGGCATCCGTATGTAGTCTGGACCGGAGATCTGCAATGAATTGTTTTTTTCCTACTCATAAGCACTCACGAAATTTTGAATATAAGTGAGTCAACAATATTGAAATTTAACTACATACTTTGATTCATTCGTACTCACTACAACGTTTATTTATAACTACAGGTTGCAATGAGTATGCGTACAATGTTGACATCAAACTCATACCATTCGAAATGTGTTTGATTCATAAGCCTCTACTCATTTAGGCTTGTTCGAATGACTCGACTCATTCTACAAAATTTACAGTCTTTTTTGTTGTTGCATTTACAAAAAAAAAGAAAAAAAAAGACACATAAACACAAAAGACAGAGCAGCAAG
This sequence comes from Sarcophaga subvicina, assembly GCA_936449025.2. Taxonomy (NCBI): domain Eukaryota; kingdom Metazoa; phylum Arthropoda; class Insecta; order Diptera; family Sarcophagidae; genus Sarcophaga; species Sarcophaga subvicina. Next base: position 105,538,133 of record OW388083.2, on the reverse strand, counting down.
CTTAGCAAACACACAACCTTTTAGTGAGCATTTTCCTGTTCGTACGGAATTCATACGTATTTTGTGCTTCGTGTATATGTTGAGTTATGGAAAGTCGAAATCAATAACATCATACGTGTTGTTAAGTATGAGTATGATGAGTACTTCAAACTTTGAATATGAGTAGAGGTTCCATGATATTAAAATAATGAATGCGTATGAATGCGTATAAGTATCAGAAATTGTGAGTATGAATCGATTCTACTCATGAGTAGAGGTTCCATGATATTAAAATAATGAATGCGTATGAATGCGTATAAGTATCAGAAATTGTGAGTATGAATCGATTCTACTCATGAGTAGAGGTTCCATGATATTAAAATAATGAATGCGTATGAATGCGTATAAGTATCAGAAATTGTGAGTATGAATCGATTCTACTCATATTTTTTAATACTCATTGCTGATCTCTGGTCTGGGGTGTTGATTTCGATTTATAAGTATTTTTCCTAAAGTTATGAATCTAAATGAGTAGAGGCTTATGAATCAAACATATTTCGAATGTTTTGAGTTTAATGTCAACGTTGTACTCATACGCATTGCAACCTGTGCTTATAAATCAACGTTGTAGCGAGTACGAATGAATCAGAGGACATAGTTAAATTTCAATATTGTTGACTCACTTACATATTTTCAAAATTTCATGAGTGCTTATGGGTAGCAAAAAACAATTCATTGCTGATCTCTGCCCTGAACCCTGGTGTTTATGCTGTAGGCAGATGCCTGTTGATGAAATAAAACTTCAATGACTTTTTAATGTTTTTTTTATTTTTTTTTTATTAATTTTTCTTTTTTATTTTTATTTTTGTAATCTTAACGTTCATTTTTTTTATTTGTTTTGTTTTTTGTTTTTTTTTTCTTTCGTTATTTCTTGTTGTTGTTGTTGATTTATTCAGTTTTTTTTTTCTTCACATATTTTTCATTTATATTGTATTTGTTTATAATTGCTATTATTTTTTAATGTTTTTAAGTTTTTATAATTAGTTTTTGTTTTTGTTTTTATTTGAGCAAATTTATTTGTTTCATTTTGTTTTTTTATTTTTCTTCATACATTTCTTTGGGTTTTCTTTTGCAACATTACATATGTTTTAAATGTTCCTTTTGCTGTTGTTGTTTAATTTGCTTAATTTTTCTTTTAAATTTTAAATTGTTTAATTCAATATTTTTTCATTTATTTAAACGTTTTTATTTTTTATACTTTTTTTAATTTTTTTATTCTTTCTGTTCGTGTAACTAAAAAAATTTTTAATAATTTTTCTTTCTTTTTTTACTTAAATTTTAATGAATTTTTCATTTGTTTAATTAAATATATGTTTGTATATATATATATGTTGTTGTTGTTATTGTATTACAATTTAAATTTTCTTATCAATTTCATGTTATTTGCTTGCGTTTGTGTTTTAAATTTTAATTTTTTTTCTTTTCGTTTATAATGATGTGAGCGAAAGATAGATTGAAAATGAATTTCGTTTAAAGTTTTTTAATTGAAAAAAATATATATTTTTATTGGCATTTGGAACAACGTATTAAAATATTTGGTTCTACTTATTGCAAGATTTTTTGAAGAGTTTTTCTTATAACAGAGAAAAACGTTTTGAAATGTAATTGATTTGAGGCATTCTCATCAGTTCGAAATGCTTTAAAACACTGAAATTTTTTAAACAATTTCAAAGCCAACAGAAACTTGAGAATTATGAGAGCAAATCGTAGAATTTATTTGAAGTGATAAAGATCACTAGATGCAGATCAAATTTGCATGAGAGTTCTGAGAAGAATGAATGTATATTTATTGAATATCTAAAAACTCACCACAAGCTCTAATGCTGTAAGACGATGAATAAAACATACATACATAATTGGTCATTACAACTCTACAGGCAGGATTAAAACCTAGCTTCTCACACCACTTATGTTGTGTGTGTTAATTTTATACATGAGTGGCGGGACCTACAGTTTAAAGTCGACTCCGAACGACAGATTTTTGACAAACTTTTCATGGCAATTTTATTTGCTGTCAGAGTTTTTGCCAGAAATCAGCTGAGAGGAAGTCGCCTAATTTGTATAACGGGTGATTTTTTAGCTATTATCTTTTTGGCAACACTGGTTTAAACAGCTCACGAACGTTTCGTGTTTTGTTTCACTGTCAAACATCTTCAGTTTGGTCTATAATTTAACCATGAATCGTCTTACAAACGAACAACGCTTGCAAATCATTGAATTTTATTATCAAATTGCGTGCTCTGTTAAGAAAGTTCATCGGGCGCTTCTTCCATTTTATGGTCAGTTTAATCGACCCAGTGAAGCGGCTATTCGGGGCATTGTGACTAAAATTTCGCACCAAATTTACATTGTTGGACATTAAACCACCAACACGCTTACGTAGAGTGCGAACTAAAGAAAGTATCGCAGCTGTATCGGCCAGTGTTAATGATGACCATCAATTATCGATTCGTCGCCGTTCGCAGCAATTGGGCCTCTGTTACTCAACAACGTGGAAAATTTTGCGGAAGGATTTATGTTTGAAGCCTTTCAAAATACAGCTGGTGCAAGAATTGAAGACGAACGATCTATTGCAACGCAGAATTTTTGGTGAATGGGCTCCTGGAAAGTTGGCCGAAGATCCACTTCTTTATCGAAAAATTGTGTTGAGCGGCGAAGCTCATTTTTGGCTCAATGGATACGTAAATAAGCAGACTTGTCGATTTTGGAGTGAAGTTCAGCCAGAAGCATTGCAAAAGCTACCAATGCATCCAGAAAAAGTCACAGTTTGGTGCGGTTTATGGGCTGGTGGCATCATTGGACCGTACTTCTTCAAAGGTGCTGCGAATCGTAACGTAACTATGAAAGGTGAGCGCTACTGTGAGATGATATCCAACTTTTTTTTGCCCAAAATGCAAGAGCTTGACTTGCATGACATTTGGTTTCAACAAGACGGTGCCACATGCCACACAGCGCCCGTAACAATGGACTTATTGAGAGCCGAGTTCGGTGAACATTTTATTTCACGTTCGGGACCGGTAAATTGGCCGCCTAGATCGTGCAATTTAACGCCTTTAGACTATTTTTTGTGGGGCTATGTTAAAGCTCATGTCTATACGGATAAGCCCGCTTCAATTGACGCATTGGAAGACAACATTGAAGCATTTATTCATGAGATACCGGCCGAAATGTTGGAAAGAGTGTGCCAAAATTGGGCTAAGCGAATGGACCATTTGAGGCGCAGTCGCGGTCAACATTTGCATGAAATAATCTTCAAACATTAAATTATATGGACCGTACTATCGATTCAAATAAATATTTCATGCATTTTTCTGTTTTTTACGTTTTTTTTTTTTGGTTTTATGTTGTGATTTTTAGATTCTCCTCGTGTTGTCCTTATAGTTTGAACGTATTGTTGTTATTATTTTTACGTTTTGTTTTTCTTGCATTTCCCTGAATACGATATTATGTTTACATTTTTTCAACATACAGTACAGTCTCGATTATGCCATGTTTCATAGTTCTAGAAAACTAAAGTTTCCATATGAAATTGATTTTCTAAAGCACGAAAGCATTGAAAGTAAATTTATTTTAATTTTTTAATACGGAAGGGATTAATACTAAACATATTTTTGTTATCCTTTGCTGTCGTAAACCTGGGATTGCAGTTTTATTAAAAGACATAAAAAAACTTGACAGGATTTTGCGCAGTAACAAACAGTGTTGAAGTTATTTAAAAGGCCACTTAATAAATTCGATAGTTTTTTTTTAAATTGAAAACAAAATAAGTTCTTTCGTCAATCAATTCTTAGTAGTAGTCATCGAAAAATTCTGAGAGTAATTAAGTGCTAGGAAAAACATGCTCAAAAATCTGCATCGGCATTAAACTGTAGATCTTGTAGGAAATATTCTTCTTTAGACGACCAAATTTCAGCATTCATCATGGGAAAGTTCTGAGAGTAATTAACTGCCATGAAAAAAGATGCTTAAAACTCTGTTGTTCGAAGTCGACTTTAAACTGTTGGTCCCAACCAGAGATCAGCAATGAGTCGCTTTTTCGCTACTCATAAGTACTCATGAAATTTTGAATATAAGTGAGTCAACAATATTGAAATTTAACTACGTACTCGTGATTCATTCGTACTCACTACAACGTTGGTTTATAAGTACAGGTTGAAATGAGTATGAGTACAACGTTGACATCAAACTCATACCATTCGAAATGTGTTTGATTCATATGCCTACTCAGATTTAGATTCATAAATTTAGAAAAATACTTATAAAACTTATAAACGATTCGAGTGACTCGAATCATTCATTAAAATTTACAGGCTTAGTTGTTGTTGCTGCATTTACAACAAAAGAAAAAAGGCACATAAGCAAAAAAGACAGAGCAGCAAACAGAGCAAACACACAACCTTCTTGTGAGTATTTTAGTGTATACGATGAGTCATGGAGAGTCGAAATCAATAACATCATGCGTATTGTTAAGTATGAGTACCATTAGTATTTCAAACTTTGAATACGAGTAGTAGTATGAGTATGACATTAAAATAAGTATGAATGCGTATAAGTATCAGTAATTATAAGTATGATTCGAATCTACTCATCGTTTTGAATACTCATTGCCAACCTCTGGTCCCAACACTCATAGATAAAATTAACACACGCAACATAGACGGTACACAGAAGCTAGGTTGTGATCCTGACTAAAGGTTTGTAATGACCAATTAAGTTAAGCAACTTAACAGCATCAATATCGGAAGATGATGCCGATTTTTATGAAAAAAAAACTTCTTACGCTCTTCTTACTCGATGCCTATTTACGAAAAAAAAAAAATAATTTCACAATCATTCTTACATGGATTTACTAAGACAGATTATTAACCAAAACAAAATAACGCTACTTATTATATATACCAGCATAAATCATAGCATAGAATTCGCTGTGTGTAGTAGTAGTGTGTTGGCTTATTAGAGGAAAAGCCAGGGTTCGAGCCCCAGGCAAGAAATCAAAACAAACAAAAAAATTGCCATGAAAAGTTTTTCAAAAATCTGTCGTTCGGAGTCGACTTTAAACTGTAGGTCCCGCCACTCATGTATAAAATTAACAAACACAACATAAGTGGCGTGAGAAGCTAGCTAGAAGCTAGAAATCCTGACTAAAAGGTTGTAATGACCAATTATGTATGTATGTAAATCATAGCATAACTTCTCTGTCATTGTCCTGGACTTGGGAACCTGTCTAGCCAATGACGATTTAAAAAATATTCGCACCTTCATAAGACTCTGGGGATGATTAAGAGAGGCCAACCAGGAGCAGCAATTATATAACGGAAGAGGTAATACAGTAATCCCTCGATTTACGTCGCAGTTAGTTCCAAAAAGGCGACGTAAATCGAATGACGACGCAAATTGAAGTTAGAGGGAACAAAAAATTTGACGACGCAAATCGAAACAACGTTAATCGAGGCGCCGTAAATCGAAGGATTACTGTATAGGACCTAAGTAGGCAATGCCCAATGAGGCGGCTACCAATTAAACCTAACCAGTAGTCTAAAAGTAAAACCAGATATTTCGTGCGCAGACCTTACAACACAAAAAATTTGTGTGTGAAACTCTTCACATCCAGAGGGCTAGGCGGCATATTTCCAAAGTTATTACAACTTTTGATTGTAAACTGCGTTAGTACTTACATATATATCTTGAAACCGGGATATATGTATAGAGGTGTAAAGCTGCAACATATTAATGATGATATTGCAAGTTAAAGATCACACTTTCGTCACTGTTACAGGAATAGCTCATCTAGGGATAATTGAAAAAGCAATCTCTTATGGAATATTTTCTAGATGTTCGATATTTTATTATCAGAATATATTATAGTGTAGGCGCTGGATATTACCAGATTACATCATGACAGGGGCTAATTGAACATTAAAAAGTACTTTCCTCACGCCAATGACATTTACATGGTTTGGACACTTGACATGACTTGAAAACATATGGCAATGCAAACATTTTAGTTACGGTACGGGTTCGGTACATAAACCTATTGTCAATTCTGTCGTTTTGGAAAATATATTTGACAGATTCAATGACAATATTGGTTTTGTTTTAAGGAGAACTTCATTCAGGTACATATATACTGGCGAATCCAAATTATAAGACAAGGCGGAATCCGAAATTCGAATTTTGAAAATTGTAGCAGGAAGAAATCATTACCTTGAGATTTTGAATAGGGCTATAAAGATACTTACTGATGGAAGGCCTCTATATCCTCTGAGAGAATATTGGGTCTATTGTGATCACTTCAGCACTGATTTCAGCGGCCAAATACATGTGTGACATTTTTAAATGTTGGTTGCCAGTTGCCTTCTGTAAAATTATTTTTGGCAACTTTCTATGTCACTGGGGTTCAGTTGCTGTCCATAATCGAGCCAATTAGGTTGGTAAATAGGCTGCTTATCAACTCAAAGAAGTTGAGAGGGACACTTAGACCTTATAAGGGCCATTGCGATTCCACTAGTATCGAAATCATTCGGAGTTTTTGATGAAGCTACTTAGACTCGATAATTTCATTACTGATAGATCGTTTAAATCGCGTATATAGTAGATACCAAGGTGCCGCCAATTCTACTCTGATATACCACTGAGCATGCACCAAATAGAAGAGGAACAGTTGCCTCCTGCAGAAATCATTTGCAGTGTTTCCAAGACCAATGCGTCTCACACGAAGATCAAGTATGCAGATGAATTCAAAAACTGTTCAAGAAGTGTTTTAAGATTTGTGAATAGACTGGCAATGCTCTGAAGTAACAATGATACAAATTTAACTGTTTAATCGCTAAAAAAAAAGCTGAGAGACAAAACTGACCCAAATACAGGCAACAAGGTTTTTGCTAAAACTGGCCATAATCGAGAATCTAGCAGCCATAGCGGAATACTGCTGCCTAGCTGCAAATGTACAAATACAACAACATCTGCTGCTGAAGTTTCAATGATAAAGTAAAGAGAAAAATACATGAAATCTACGCTGATATTAGACGGCATTTGGGAACCTGAGGCGAAGAATCCTTGCTTAATCATCAGCCATTAAGAAGCCTATCTACCCACAATTTTTTTGGGTAAGATGCACACTTTTCTTAATTACTTAATTGTAATTTTTAGCTACTCACACCACCATCCATGTTGTGTGTGTTAATTCTGTCTATGAGTGGCGAAACCTACAGTTTAATGTCAAATCTAAATGACAGATTTTTGAGAAACTTTAAATGGCAAATTTATTGGCTCTCAGAGTTTTTGTCAGAAATCGGATGAGAGGAATTTGCCGAAGAAATAATTTCGTTTTGTTGATGTCTGAGCTGAGCCAACACACAATCCACTAGACAATAGCGACTTCATCCACATTTTTATTATTCATAAGGCATCCGTATGTAGTCTGGACCGGAGATCTGCAATGAATTGTTTTTTTCCTACTCATAAGCACTCACGAAATTTTGAATATAAGTGAGTCAACAATATTGAAATTTAACTACATACTTTGATTCATTCGTACTCACTACAACGTTTATTTATAACTACAGGTTGCAATGAGTATGCGTACAATGTTGACATCAAACTCATACCATTCGAAATGTGTTTGATTCATAAGCCTCTACTCATTTAGGCTTGTTCGAATGACTCGACTCATTCTACAAAATTTACAGTCTTTTTTGTTGTTGCATTTACAAAAAAAAAGAAAAAAAAAGACACATAAACACAAAAGACAGAGCAGCAAGCTTAGCAAACACACAACCTTTTAGTGAGCATTTTCCTGTTCGTACGGAATTCATACGTATTTTGTGCTTCGTGTATATGTTGAGTTATGGAAAGTCGAAATCAATAACATCATACGTGTTGTTAAGTATGAGTATGATGAGTACTTCAAACTTTGAATATGAGTAGAGGTTCCATGATATTAAAATAATGAATGCGTATGAATGCGTATAAGTATCAGAAATTGTGAGTATGAATCGATTCTACTCATGAGTAGAGGTTCCATGATATTAAAATAATGAATGCGTATGAATGCGTATAAGTATCAGAAATTGTGAGTATGAATCGATTCTACTCATGAGTAGAGGTTCCATGATATTAAAATAATGAATGCGTATGAATGCGTATAAGTATCAGAAATTGTGAGTATGAATCGATTCTACTCATATTTTTTAATACTCATTGCTGATCTCTGGTCTGGGGTGTTGATTTCGATTTATAAGTATTTTTCCTAAAGTTATGAATCTAAATGAGTAGAGGCTTATGAATCAAACATATTTCGAATGTTTTGAGTTTAATGTCAACGTTGTACTCATACGCATTGCAACCTGTGCTTATAAATCAACGTTGTAGCGAGTACGAATGAATCAGAGGACATAGTTAAATTTCAATATTGTTGACTCACTTACATATTTTCAAAATTTCATGAGTGCTTATGGGTAGCAAAAAACAATTCATTGCTGATCTCTGCCCTGAACCCTGGTGTTTATGCTGTAGGCAGATGCCTGTTGATGAAATAAAACTTCAATGACTTTTTAATGTTTTTTTTATTTTTTTTTTATTAATTTTTCTTTTTTATTTTTATTTTTGTAATCTTAACGTTCATTTTTTTTATTTGTTTTGTTTTTTGTTTTTTTTTTCTTTCGTTATTTCTTGTTGTTGTTGTTGATTTATTCAGTTTTTTTTTTCTTCACATATTTTTCATTTATATTGTATTTGTTTATAATTGCTATTATTTTTTAATGTTTTTAAGTTTTTATAATTAGTTTTTGTTTTTGTTTTTATTTGAGCAAATTTATTTGTTTCATTTTGTTTTTTTATTTTTCTTCATACATTTCTTTGGGTTTTCTTTTGCAACATTACATATGTTTTAAATGTTCCTTTTGCTGTTGTTGTTTAATTTGCTTAATTTTTCTTTTAAATTTTAAATTGTTTAATTCAATATTTTTTCATTTATTTAAACGTTTTTATTTTTTATACTTTTTTTTAATTTTTTTATTCTTTCTGTTCGTGTAACTAAAAAAATTTTTAATAATTTTTCTTTCTTTTTTTACTTAAATTTTAATGAATTTTTCATTTGTTTAATTAAATATATGTTTGTATATATATATATGTTGTTGTTGTTATTGTATTACAATTTAAATTTTCTTATCAATTTCATGTTATTTGCTTGCGTTTGTGTTTTAAATTTTAATTTTTTTTCTTTTCGTTTATAATGATGTGAGCGAAAGATAGATTGAAAATGAATTTCGTTTAAAGTTTTTTAATTGAAAAAAATATATATTTTTATTGGCATTTGGAACAACGTATTAAAATATTTGGTTCTACTTATTGCAAGATTTTTTGAAGAGTTTTTCTTATAACAGAGAAAAACGTTTTGAAATGTAATTGATTTGAGGCATTCTCATCAGTTCGAAATGCTTTAAAACACTGAAATTTTTTAAACAATTTCAAAGCCAACAGAAACTTGAGAATTATGAGAGCAAATCGTAGAATTTATTTGAAGTGATAAAGATCACTAGATGCAGATCAAATTTGCATGAGAGTTCTGAGAAGAATGAATGTATATTTATTGAATATCTAAAAACTCACCACAAGCTCTAATGCTGTAAGACGATGAATAAAACATACATACATAATTGGTCATTACAACTCTACAGGCAGGATTAAAACCTAGCTTCTCACACCACTTATGTTGTGTGTGTTAATTTTATACATGAGTGGCGGGACCTACAGTTTAAAGTCGACTCCGAACGACAGATTTTTGACAAACTTTTCATGGCAATTTTATTTGCTGTCAGAGTTTTTGCCAGAAATCAGCTGAGAGGAAGTCGCCTAATTTGTATAACGGGTGATTTTTTAGCTATTATCTTTTTGGCAACACTGGTTTAAACAGCTCACGAACGTTTCGTGTTTTGTTTCACTGTCAAACATCTTCAGTTTGGTCTATAATTTAACCATGAATCGTCTTACAAACGAACAACGCTTGCAAATCATTGAATTTTATTATCAAATTGCGTGCTCTGTTAAGAAAGTTCATCGGGCGCTTCTTCCATTTTATGGTCAGTTTAATCGACCCAGTGAAGCGGCTATTCGGGGCATTGTGACTAAAATTTCGCACCAAATTTACATTGTTGGACATTAAACCACCAACACGCTTACGTAGAGTGCGAACTAAAGAAAGTATCGCAGCTGTATCGGCCAGTGTTAATGATGACCATCAATTATCGATTCGTCGCCGTTCGCAGCAATTGGGCCTCTGTTACTCAACAACGTGGAAAATTTTGCGGAAGGATTTATGTTTGAAGCCTTTCAAAATACAGCTGGTGCAAGAATTGAAGACGAACGATCTATTGCAACGCAGAATTTTTGGTGAATGGGCTCCTGGAAAGTTGGCCGAAGATCCACTTCTTTATCGAAAAATTGTGTTGAGCGGCGAAGCTCATTTTTGGCTCAATGGATACGTAAATAAGCAGACTTGTCGATTTTGGAGTGAAGTTCAGCCAGAAGCATTGCAAAAGCTACCAATGCATCCAGAAAAAGTCACAGTTTGGTGCGGTTTATGGGCTGGTGGCATCATTGGACCGTACTTCTTCAAAGGTGCTGCGAATCGTAACGTAACTATGAAAGGTGAGCGCTACTGTGAGATGATATCCAACTTTTTTTTGCCCAAAATGCAAGAGCTTGACTTGCATGACATTTGGTTTCAACAAGACGGTGCCACATGCCACACAGCGCCCGTAACAATGGACTTATTGAGAGCCGAGTTCGGTGAACATTTTATTTCACGTTCGGGACCGGTAAATTGGCCGCCTAGATCGTGCAATTTAACGCCTTTAGACTATTTTTTGTGGGGCTATGTTAAAGCTCATGTCTATACGGATAAGCCCGCTTCAATTGACGCATTGGAAGACAACATTGAAGCATTTATTCATGAGATACCGGCCGAAATGTTGGAAAGAGTGTGCCAAAATTGGGCTAAGCGAATGGACCATTTGAGGCGCAGTCGCGGTCAACATTTGCATGAAATAATCTTCAAACATTAAATTATATGGACCGTACTATCGATTCAAATAAATATTTCATGCATTTTTCTGTTTTTTACGTTTTTTTTGAAACATTTTCCTATAGCTCTTAAAAAATCACCCATTATATGTATACTGTACTTATATTGGTACTGACATTTACAGCAACTAGGATTTTGAGCCTTGGAAAAAAACTAATATGATTAGAGAACCGGACTCTAGTTTATTTGTTTGAAACAGACGATTAAAGGATTTTAAATACTTTAAAAATGATTTAAAATTTAAAATTTTTTTTTTAATTTTTACTCAAACATTCAAAGAGAATGATAGAAAACCTTAACCAAATATTTTAAAACTTTTCCTTTTCAAAATTTTTGCTTGAACTGGAATGGTAAGATTCTGGATATTTTTCTTCAAATTTTAATTTAAATATAATACGTATTGTAATGTAATACTATATTCAGACATGCACTTGTAAATCGCGATAAATGGCATTATTGATCTCAATATTTCATATAAAATGTCGATTAATAATTGCTCAATAAATTCATAAATTGTTATAATATTGATTAAAACTTGAAATGTTCATTGAACATATTACAATTTTCCGAACACTTTCTATTGATATTTGACTTGTCAAATACACCCAAACCTGCTTTTACACGGTTTTTTTACGCGAATTTGAAATAACACGTTTTTTTTAACAAATTTACCATTTTTTTTTGGTCGCTCCTTTTTATACGGGTAAAATCGTTTAATAAAATAAAAACTCTGTGTATACTATTGAACTAAATCTGTGCATTTTTATAAAGTTATTCAATTTTATAGGCATATGTAGGCTGCTGCATCAATCCTATGTATATCTCTCCAGTTTGTTTATACACTTACATACATACATAATATTTGTCTTTTTTTACGCGTTATTTTTTTTACACGGTATCCACTGGAACGTATCTACCGTGTAAAAAAAGGTATGGATGTATCAACAAAGACAAACAAAAAAACAATGTTGTTGAAACAATCAGCTGTTTTGTTTACCAGCTGTCAAATGAATATTGAATAAGCAGCTGAACTGCGTACATTATTATGTCTAAACACTTAAAATATTGTAATCAATAAAGCGAATATTGACTCAATAAAAGTAAATGTCTGAACATAGTATAAAGATTGTTCATTCAATATTTAAACAAATAATTTTTTAAAATGGATAATTATGAAATTTTCTAATGAATTTTCAAATTTAAAAACTATTTACAGGAAAAATATGAAATAAACACAAGAAAATATACAACTAAATATACAAAAAAATAATTCTTACATTAGAATTGTGCTAATATCGCTGTTTTTCTCTCTTAATTTAATAACTATTTTTGTAATTTAATGTTTATTTAATTTTTTTTTATAATTATTGATTTAATTATTTTTTTTTATATTGTATTTAATTTTAATTTAGAAATCAGTTGTAATTTTATTTATTTTTTGTTTATATTTTATTTATTTTATTGTTAATTTTTAATTTAATTATTTTATTTATTTATTTATATTCTAACATTATAACTATTTTAGAATTCTGTTTTCAACTTACATCACTAGGTTTATTTGCTTAATTTATTTTAATTTTATTTATTTTTTATATTTTATTTAATTTCAATTTTTATTTATTTAATTATAACTAATTTTATTATAAATTAATTTTAATTTTCAGTTTTTTGTTAAAATTGTTTTGTATGTCTTTAATTTGCATATGAGTATTTGTTTTCCTAATTTATTGTTTAATTACTTTATTTATATGATTATTTTATTTTATTTTTATTTTTATTTATTTTATATACAAATCAAAATAATAATTTTAAAAATTCTGATTTAAAAGAGGAGACTTTTTAAATTTTATACGATATGAAGTTTCTAAAAAAATTGAAAAAACGTTCGATGAATCAGAAAAACAAAAATATTGAAAATATTTGAAAATCTTATTTTAGTACCTTTTTAAAGTGATTTTTTTTTTTTTTTTTTTAAAAGAACACCTTTTTAACGAAAAAGTTTTTTAAATAAACATTTTCATTGGTACCAAAAAGAGTACATTATTGGAAAAACATAAAAAGTTGGTACCAAAAAAAGAGAACAATTCATACATGAAATACAATATTTGGGTACTTTTTTAAAAAGTACTAATTTACATACATATACATACATAATTGGTCATTACAACCCTTCAGTCAGGATTACGACCTAGTTTATCACACCACTTATGTCGTGTGTGTTAATTTTATACATGAGTGGCGGGACCTACAGTTTAAAGTTGACTCCGAACGACAGATTTTTAAGAAACTTTTCATTGCAATTTTTATTTACTCTCAGAGTTTTTGCCAGAAATCTGCTGCTGAGAGGAAGTCGCCGAAGAAATACTTTTTGTATTTTGTTTTGATGTCTGGCCCGGGGTTCGAACCCTGGCTTTACTTCTAATAAGCCAACACACTACCTACTAGACCACGGCGACTTCAAAAATGAGTACATTATTCGAAAAACATAAAAGGTTGGTACCCAAAAAGAGAACAATTCATACATGGAATACAATATTTGGGTACTTTTTTTAAAAAGTACTTAATTATCATGGCTAAACTATAAAATTATTTTCTTTGTAAAAACTTACAGAAAATCTATTTAAATGAACAATGAATTTGTGGTATCTAGAAAAAAGTACCAAGTATCGAGATTGATATCTCAAATTATTAAAATTTATTGAGAAGAGTTTTTGTTGTATGTTCCCATAATTCCTATTTGAAACATAAGTAGACATTTCGGCTTATGAATGTGTGTAGAATACATCAGAGGTTTTAATGGAAAAATAGATAGGAAAGTTTTCTCTTTCCTGACAGAGTGAGTAAATATAACGAAGAAATAAAAAAATTAGTTACGCGAAGTTATCCCACAATAAACCTCGAAAAAACTTGAATATCATCGGCACACTACAGAGCATAGAATAATTAAAAGAACCTGTTTCAGAAATTTGAACCTTTCTCCAGCAAAAGTCAGACAATTAGAAAGCAAATGCTCTATCGTCCTTATAAGTCCGTCTTACATCTCCGGCAGTGCCCTTACTCTACAAAAGAATATACGGATAGAAAATATATTTTTGTTCACAAATACTTGAATGTTTTATTTATTACAAACAGTATTCCAAGCCACATCCCTATAACTAGGGGCGTAGAGTTTACGGTTTAAATTTTTACAAAACACAGAGGGTGATACGACGATTTTCTGATGGTTTTTAAAACGGTAGATGACATAGTTTTTCTCTTGTTTAGACAACAATTAATGGACATACGATCTGTCATTATTTCCCTAATTTAAGGTTTTTGCACATTATGTCATGATCTGTAGTTCTTTATCTGAATGACTTACAAAACCTATTGCCTGGATATTGATATCAATACTATATCCTCAGGACTTATAGTTTTATGCCATCTTGGAATACTTGGACTTCCACAGCCTTTTCGAAGGACCATAAAAGAAAACGATGGTAGCAAATATTGTCAGCTAACCACGAAGCTTTTACGGTACATAGCAGTACAACTCATAAGTGGTATATGCGTCAGAAGGAAATAGAAATATTTGTATAATGTCGAGTATACTCGTCATGAATGAAAGTATGATTCAAAGTACATTCCTATTTAAGGTTAATAGTTCAACTGGCGATTATACTCATCATGAACATATGAAACTATATTAGTATCATTACTCAATAAATCAACCGTAAGATATACATAATCTAGTAATTTCATTTATTTTTAATATTTTCACGAAAATGAAAAAATCTAAATACTGGTGTTTTGCTTTTACATCGCTTAACATTATAAAATTATAAACAAAAGCTACAAAAACAAACAATGCAGTAAACAAAACTGTTTACAAATTATCGTACTGCTTAATATAACAACAAACACCAGCATAAACAAAAAATGGTAAACAAGTAAACAAAAATGCACCGACAACACTACAATAATAAATATAAACAACGATGTTTACATTAATAGAGATTTCGAAAGGCGAAGTTTTGAACATTCGAACATTCATCAGACTGTTTACTTTGCCATATAAAAGGCAAGGCAAAGCAGGCGACTGAGTTAGTAAAGTTCAGTCAGTCTTGTGTGAAGACGTGGTGTGTTTGAAGAGAGTAATTATTGATTGACGATCTCCCTTACAAAGATATGTCGAATAATTCTCTAGTAATTGTTATTGAAGAAGAATATCAAACAGAAGAATTTCCTGCAGAGATGAGGAAGAAGAGAAGACTGTCCCTCATCTGCTGGGTACATGCCCGGCTCTTTGCCAAATGAGAAGAATGTACTTGGGTACTTACTACAGGAATGATCTGGATGAACTGTCAAGGATTGACATTGCCAGACTGAATCGCTTCATCAGGAGCTCCGAGTAGTTTCGAGACTAGGGGATAACTGATGACTGTGGTAGTACAATGGGCCCAATGCGGCCTAAGTGTATCCATCCAAAAGTTTTTCTTGGATGGGCAGCCACTTTTACCTACCTACGTCACTATATTTAATATGACTGGTTATTGAGTAATTATTAGGCACGCGAAAAGAATTTGCTTAACTGCTTAGATTTTAAACCGGTTGTGGTGTAGAAGAGTATCTGCCGCTTTATGTGAAAATAGTTAAAGGTTTGAAAAAGAAAATGGCTGCTTGCCATTTTGTGTTTAATTTATTATTGTTTTAAAATATAATTTTTATTTTTTTGTGAATGTAATTAAATTCATATTTTTTCCTATTTTTAATAACCATTTTTTAAATTTTAATTTTTTTTTATTTAATTATAAAAACAAAACAAAAAATTTAATTAAAACAAATGTCGTTTAACTTAATACTCATTTTAACTAATTAAGACAATAAGTTATTATTATAATTAATTTTTTATTTTAATAATTAATAATATGTTTTGGTATTTAAATTATTTTTTAAAATTTTATTATTGTTGTTGTTGTTTTTTTTGTTTTATTAATTTTGCTATTTATTTATTTGCTCTTTTCCTTATAAT
The DNA here is from genome assembly GCA_936449025.2 of Sarcophaga subvicina. Lineage (NCBI taxonomy): Eukaryota > Metazoa > Arthropoda > Insecta > Diptera > Sarcophagidae > Sarcophaga > Sarcophaga subvicina. The sequence goes on along the minus strand of OW388083.2, from coordinate 105,522,000 downwards.
TTATTGTATATACAAAAAAATGTTTTTTAATTTTAATTTTATTCTTTTCTTTTATTGTTTATTTAAGTGTACGAGTGATTTTTATTTTATTTTATAATTTTTGTTTTTTTTTTTGATTTGACTAATTTTTTTAAATTTATTTCTTATTAATGTTGTTGTTTTTACATAATTCTTATTTTGTTTTTGTTATTTGTTGTTGTCAAAAACTAAAAAATAAACCATTTTGGCAGTGCATTGAATTTTTTTTTTGTTTTATTTTTTTTAATTTTATTTTTATATTATTTTTTATCTCTTTTTTAACTAGATTATGGTTTTATTAATTAATTAAATTTCTTTTCAAATTAACTATTTTCCATTAATTAACTTATAATTAATTTAATTTAAAAAAAATAATTTTTCTTTTAAATTATTTTCTTTTTGTAATAAAAAAAATAAAATTTTTTTATAAAAAAAAACTTATTTTGAAATTCAAAATCAAACAAAATTATATGTTTTTACACTTTCTTTTTAAATGGAAGACAACAGTTTTTTTTTATTTTTTAATAAATAATTTTAAAAAACAAAAAAATTAAACGAATTTAAATAAAATTTTGTATTTCGTACGTAAAAAATTTATTAGGAACCTTATGTATGTTGATTTCTTTCGTAAATAATTACAACAAATTTAAAAATTAAAAACAAAAACTTTTAAAAAGATTAATTTGATGAAAAATTAATTAAAACATATTCACAGTTCATAAAAATTAAATCTGAATCTCATGAAAATAGCACAGTTTATCTCCATTGTATATTGTAATGAACCCATAGACAAATAAGGCAGAACTTTTCTAAATAAGGAGTATGCACGAAAAAATTTGGATAAACTTTTAATTTACATCGTTTACTATGACCGAAGGAATAATTGCTGTTACATTGGATTTCATGCAGCCTATGAGCTGACCAACTTCTTCAATGAGTTTGGTGCAGTTCGGTTAGTACAGGGACTGCTTTTACCTGTGGCATCACAACGGGCCGTTATACATGTTCAAGTGAGCTTTGGTATCGAAGCTACCACTCCAACCTTCCTACATTGCTTCTCTAACCGATCTATCTAAAGTTTCGAACGAAAGTTGCATGAGTTATCTTTAATTTTAGACACCAACACTTAGGCAGGGCATGGTGTTAGAATACTAGAAAGTTAACGAGGGGTAAGTGTAATGTAGAAACATTTGAAATTTTTGAGAATTACTTGAAATAATTCTCATTATCTTTTTTTATTGTGTTCAATCATATATAAAGTCATGCAAGTAATCGGACAATCACAAACACCCAGAGTCAGGTTAGGTTAGGTTAGAGGACGTGTACTTGTCAATTAAGACAAGTACAGTACATGGAGGTCGAATTAACCCATTGAACAACGTCCTAGTTTCTCACACCACTTATGTTGTGTGTGTTAATTTTATACATGAGTGGTGGGACCTACAGTTTAAAGTCAACTCCGAATGACAGATTTTTGAGAAACTTTTTTCATGGCAATTTTATTTACTCTCAGAGTTTTTGCCAGAAATCTGCTGAGAGGAAATCGCCGAAAAACTACTTTTTGTATTTTGTCTTGATGTCTGGCACGGGGCTCGAACCCTGGCTTTTACGTCTAATAAGCCAACAAACTACGTACTAGATTACGGCGACTTCAAAAACACCAGAGTCTCTCGGGTGGGAATCGAACCAACGATCTCGGCACTTGAAGTTTAGCACACTACCAACTAGAGCATCGGGGAGGAATTCAGTGCAGTGGTTGTAGTTGAAAGTCGGCTCTAAGTGCCTGCCACTTGATTTTGTTAATGGCGATTTGGTAAAGCCGATAAAATATATTTTAAATGTCTAAGAAGCATCTTCGTCTTCTGATAACTGTTAGCTATGTTTTAAACGCCTTATGGACAATTCCAGTATGATACGAATAAGGTCAAACACGCATTTGTTATTGACCTCTATAAACTTCAAATCAGAATCAAGACTTAGCTTGTAATCTCAAACACACTCATACATATGTACATACATACATACTTGGTCATTACAACTGTTCAGTCAGGATTATGGACCTAGTTTCACACACCATTTATACTGTGTGTGTTAATTTTTTACATGAGTGGTGGGGCTTACACTATAACCGAACGCCGGATTTTTTGAGAAATTTTTCATGGTAGAGTTTTTGCCAGAAATCTGTTGAGAGAAAGTCACCGAAGATATATTTTTTTTTATATTTTCGCTTTGATGTCTGACCTGGGGTTTGAACCGTGGGCTTACGTCTAATAAACCAATACACTACCTACTAGATTACGGCGACTTCATTTGATGTTTGTGTTAATTTTATGGGTATTAAGATTTGAGAAACTTTTTCATGTCATGTCACGGCTACTCTCAGTGACGTATTGCCAGAAAACTGTGGTCCGGGGAATAGAAGTTTTTCGTTTTTACATAAAAGATGGATTAGAATATATGAGCTTCAAAAGCAAGTAAGTGAGTCCTTAAAAAAGGTGAAAAAAATTTGAATTGAACAGAAACCTAAATTTAAACTGAACTTATCCTATGAGATCCATCAATAGTAATTTCTTTTGTGTTTATTTCTTAGTTCAGTTGCGCTTTCTAATTTCTAGACACTGGATAACATAAATGCCACATCGATTACAAATCGGCTGAAACCATCTGAAACCACACTGTCTTTCACCTCATGTGTCAATGTCCTGGTCTTGTCGTAAGAGGACGCAAGTTTCTGTCTTTTAATTTTCTGACATCGTTGACTGAGCTCTCTAATATTAATATTGCTGCAATAGCACGATATATTTTGGACTCGGAATGGTTTTCTCAAGGGAATTGTTGGCCGCTAGGTCCTCTTTCTTTGAGTGGGTCTGCCGCCTAACCTAACTATCTGGAGTCATTTACAATGTTCATACCTAATGGCGTCAATTAGGACTACTCGAAAAAATCGATTATTTTCGATGTTGTGATGAAGCAAAGTGTCAGATATAACTTGAAATTAACCCTTTGCGACCGTATCAATGCTATGTCATGCTGGTCGGAACTAATTGGTAATAAAGCTTTGGTGGCTGAGAGCAGACATACGACTGGAATGGTAAAAAAGCTTTGGTGGCTGAGAGCAGACATACGACTGGAATGGTAAAAAAGCTTTGGTGGCTGGGACCAGACACATGGTCGCAAAGGGTTAAAAAAGTATAGTATTAGAGCATTACCGTGTGGTCTGCACTTTTAGCCTCTTAAACTGCATGTCCACACATCTAATTAACGGATCAAACTCAGGTTTTTGTGAGTGAGGAATCCAAAATACTTTTGATTATTGCCACCAACACTGCAGAAATCATATGTTTCCAGCTTCTTTACAACAACTATAAAATGAAGTTACAATTTATAATGTTGAGGTGTTGTCGGGCTAAGCAACACATACGTATCAGTGATCCGCAATGAGTATTCAAAAAGATGAGTAGAATCGAATCATACTCATAATTTCTGATGCTTATACGCATTCATACTTATTTTAATATCATGGAACCTCTACTCATATTCAAAGTTTGAAGTCCTTCATCATGTTCATGCTTAACAACACGTATGATGTTGTTGCTGATTTCGACTCTCCATAACTCAACATATATACGAAGCACAAAATAAGTTTAAATCGCATGCGAACACTAAAATACTCACTAAATGGATTGCTCAACAACTAAGACTGAGAATTTTGATGAATGATTCGAGTCACTCGAATTATAAGTATTTTTCTAAAGTTATGAATCTGAATGAGTAGGCTTATGAATCAAACATATTTCGAATGGTATGAGTTTGATGTGAACATTGTACGCATACTCATTGCAACCTGTACTTATAAATCAACGTTGTAGTGAGTACGAATGAATCAGAGTACATAGTTAAATTTCAATATTGTTGACACACTTATATTCAAAACTTCATGAGTGCTTATGAGCAGCGAAAAAACGATTCATTGCTGATCTCTGATACGTACATACAATATTAGCTCGGTTAACTTTAATATGCCGCCATGCTGCTTTAATTATAAAAAGAGATTCATTAAAAAATTAGGGTGACCTTGTGTTAGAATTTGATGAATTTTTGAAAGTGTGATGTTTTTTTTTGTTTTTGGCAGTAATTGTTGTGTTTGATAAGTTTTAATTTGTTTTTAGATAAAAATAAAAATTACGGTTACAAAAAAAAAAAATAAATAAAAATAAAAATAAAAACAAGGAATTTTTTTGTGATTTTTTTTTTCGTTCATTGTTATCAAATTTTTTAATAATTTTTAATTATAATTATCAATTATTAAATTACATTATAATTACATACAATATTACTATAAGTCTTCACTACGTTTTTAAATTTAAATGTTTATTTTAATTATTATTTTTTATTTATTTTACAAATTTTTTTGTTTTGTTTTTATAACAATATATTTTGTTTTAATGTTAATAATGTTATTTGCTTATAAATTTAATTTATTTTATTTAATTTTTTTTATTTTTTAACTTAAAAATAATAAAAATAAATTGTTTGTTTTTTAAAGGGTTTTAGGGGAGAAAAAAATTTTTTTTAGGTTCAAATATGGTGTACATTAGGGTTTAATTTTATTACGTGTAATTTTTTTAAATTGTTTTTTGTTTTTCACGTACAACGTAAAATTTAGGGCAAGTATTACTCGTTAATTATTTTTCTTGTTTTTTTTTATATGATTTTGAAGTGCATTTATTTTGTTTGGTTTGTAGGGGGATTATTTGCTAGTTTCTGTTTATTTTTTATTTTTAATTTTTATTCGTATTCATATATATATATATAAACAATTAACTATTTTTTGTATTTGTATTTAGCTAAGTTTTCTTAATTATTTCTTATTAAAAAGTGTATTTTGTATTGTTTTGTTGTTGTTGTTGTTTAAGCTAATTTACTACTTGTGTTTTTCCATTTCTTTTTATTGTATTGTTTAAGGGGGCGGGGGAGGTGTGGCTGTTAGTTATTTTTGTCATTCATTTAATTTGTTTTTGTTTTTAATTGTAATAAATTTTTATTTGTTTTGTTTTTTTATTCATTTATATGATGTCGTTGTTTTACTTAACTTTTGCTTGTTTTTTAATGTTTAATTAATATTTTTTAATATTTGCCTAGCTTAGCATCAAATGTATTTTACACAGCATTTTACAAGCCATCTGGCCACCTTAATAGCATTGCCATTTGGTCTCATAACCATTCTTTCTCTTCATGTTTTGTTTTTGTTTTTTTTTTTGTTTTGGCAGTGTCTCTTGTATTATTTTTATTTTTTTTTAAATGTCTCTTCTTAATTATAATTTTTTTCTAGTTTTATTGCTTAATTTTTTTTCTATAATTTAGTTTTATATTCGTTAATTATTTTTAATTTATTTTCTTATTTATTTCATTATTGTATAATAAATAATAAAAAAAACCAAAAAAACAAAAAAAAAAAACCCAATTAATTATCTAAAGTGCTGCTGATTCATTTACCGTTAAACGGCCATAACCTTAAAATAAAGCATAGCATACATTACTCAATAAAGCGAGAGTTAATGCTTTCCGTTGTCTATGGTTTATATCTATCCAGACTTTGGGCTTTTCTACTGACATGTATAACCACATATTTTGAGCCGAAATATGGTGAAAATCTGGGAGAATCTACGCAAAAATAAAAAAAAATAATTTTCTTTTAAAACAGGCAGCCATTTTAAAATTTCCTCTCTACTTCTTCTTCTCATATTTTTTTCGTAACTTAATTTAACAAAAAAAAAAAAAAAATGGAATTATTTTTTGCGTAAAAAATCGGTGTATTTGCGTGCTCTTTTGCGTACTTTCTTAAAAGCATTTGTCAGTTTGAAACTTTCTCTCAAATTATGAGTATGATGATGATGGTGATGATGATGATGAGTGCTCTGACTTTGACTCGCATGATAATGAGCTTGATGGGCCCTTTGCAGACCTAGCGGATAGTCATAGTTGGGATAGATGGTCGATGCTGGATTTATGGAAACCGAATAGTTGGATGAATTGGCCGGTGAGGCTGGCGACAAGGGAGAACGTGGCGTAGGTGTGGCCGTATACTGGCCGTGTGAGGCCAGCAGATTGTGACCCGAAGAGGCATCGAATGATTCAAATGATATGCCCTGTGCATGTCGTTCGCTTGGTTCTGGTGATTGCAGCGAAGAGGAATGCTGGCTGGATGATGTAGTTGTAGTCGTCATTATATCCTCACCCCTTTGCATCACCTCCTGAGGTATTTCGTCAATGCCCAAGGGTTTATTGAATTGGGAATTAGCTGCCATATTCGTATAATCATAAGAGGGATAAGTATAGGGCAAGTAGCCAGCATGATGGGCTTCTGTTGACACCACTGAGGCCGAGTTCGGTTGACGCGATGTGGTATTTATAAATTTCACCTCATTGGCATTACGTTCGAGACAAGAACTGAACACAATATTAATGTTATTAGTGCTGGACGATAAATTAATGTTGGCCGGCGATAATGGTGTGGAACTGCACGAGGACATGGCACACGCCCCCCCTGCACATGGTTCAGTTGTATTAGGATTTTGATTTAAATTGGTCTCTTTGCTGGAGTTGCGTCTATAACGACTGTCATAGCTGCGCATACTTTCAGTTCCCTCCACCGAGGACAATGTATTAGTGGCAGTGTTGTTATTGGCAAAATTATTTTTATATTGGAACTCCAAGGCATTGCTCGGTTGGAAGGGATAGGTTTTGGTGTTGTTCAAAACATTGCCAGTATCCTGTTGGCCCTTTGACAGATATTGATGTATGTCTTCGCTGGTGATTTGCAAGTCCTGATCCAAGTAGGTGTTGCATTGTATGTAATTACTGCAACAGTTGTTAAAGGCTTCAGCATCCTGATGGAATTGTACCATCGTGGACTCTTCATATTTGCAGGGACTTTCACAGCATTTACGCGATGTAGAAGGCCGATCGTCGGAGGAGGATCGGTTTGTTTTCCAATATTGACGGCTTTGCGATCTATGCTTTTTTAAAGTCGACTTATCTGGCTGTTGTTCACGTCCGCGTTCACGTTCTCGGTCTCGCTCTCTTTCCCGTTCTCGTTCTCGTTCTCGTTTATGTTGCCTCGTTTCAGGCCTTTGATATGGCCTTTCATCTTTAGTTTTAATACCGTTCGTTGCCTGCTGCTGCTGTTGTTGTTGTTGTTGTTGCTGTTGTTGTTGCTGTTGCTGATGTTGAGGCCTTAGCTCATCGTTGCTATTATTCGTGCTATTTGTCTTGCCGTCAGCCAGAAAACTCCATCTTATCGGAGAGGGGGAACAAGCATATTCGGGAAGATCATTACTTAAAGCATCTTTGGATGTGTGTCTTTCAATAGTTACCTTGGAAGGAGAATCGTGGATCTTACCGCTGTCTGTAATGCCACCACCACCAACGCCAGTGCCACTACTACCGCCATTGGCCGCATATTGTTTGGCTCGATCGAATACAGATGTCAGCGAACCCATTTGACTACTAGGCCGTGAGGCATTTAAGGCTCTTAACGAAATGGAACTATAACTGGGCTGCCGTTGTTGCAGTTTTTTCTTGCGCATTGTCACAGAGGCCGATTTAACGGAATTATTGCGACTCAAAGAGGAACGCGAACCGTACAGACTAGTCGAGTCAGTTTGATAACAATAATCGGAAGATGTACAGCATGAAGAGGGTCTTCTTGACGTTGAGCCATAAAGATCTTCGGCAAAATATTGAGCCAATTCTGTGCGCGAATTAGAACAGCAGGCTGCAGATTTTTGCACAAAAATCTCTTGAATTTCTCTTTCCGTACATAAAAGATCGTTACAGGTATTGAGAGAGGTTTGCGAGACATCGGTAACGGAACGATGACGGCGTGTACAACCGTGACTCTGATGCAAGTCCACACCCTGATGGTGGCTAGCTGAATGACTATTGTCGCTACGTTTGCGTCGACGGTGATGGTGAGAATGAGCATGATGAGCGTGAATGTGCGAAGAAGTACTGCGTATTGAGGCTCTTGGTGCACTATTGCGTATAAAAGGTTCAACACTTTCCGTGCTATTTTTGTGTTGTTCGTGCACATGATGATGTGACTGGTGTGGTGAGGTGTGCGAATGACCATGATTGTGGCTATGACCGTGACCATGGGGTGAAGTGTGGCGACTATGAGGAGAAGTGTGACGGCTGTGTGGTGATGTATGACGACTATGTGGTGAGGTATGGCGACTGTGCGGGGATGTATGACGACTGTGTGGAGAAGTGTGTCGGCTATGAGGTGATGTATGACGACTGTGTGGTGAGGTATGACGACTGGGATGTGGACTATGACTGTGACTATGTTTACGCGGCATATGACTATGAGCTCGATGTTGTTGTGTTGTTTGTTGCTGAAGATGCTCTTGATGATCTTGCTGATTGAACGGCAGTGAATATTCAGCGGTGCAAGTGGTAGCTGCGGTGTTTGTTTGCCAGTGCTCGTTGCTGTGTTTTTGCTGTGTTAAATGTTGATGCTGATGTTGCTGTTGCTGTTGGTGCTGGTGCATTTGATTATCATCACATACAATATCTTTTTCATAGCTACACTGTACGTGATGATAATGTTGCTGTTGTTGCTGCTGTTGTTTTTGTTGTTCTTCATGTGAATGTTGTTTTTGTAGTTTTGGTGTATGTGGCTGTTGTTGTTGATGCTGTTGCTGCTGCTGTTGCTGTTGTAATGACTGTTCAGCGTTCGTTGAATGTACACTGGCAGTTTCAGGAAGTGAGTCGTTCCTCAGTCAAGGCCCGCTGTTCTGGTAGGCATGTGCTTGCTGACGAAGGTGATGGGGCACAGAGGCAGCGTTCCGGCCCTGGTGTGTATTTCGGCCGTCTCCTAAACAACGCTCGGATGCAGCTATTTTTACAATAAAATTTATGAAGAAAAATTTTACAAAATTAATACGTATTGTTTAACAGTTTTGTTGAGAAGTTTTTTGCTTTTTTTTTTTTTTTTAGAAAATACATTCAACTTTACAAAAGCGTGCTTTCTATTAAAGAAGGGCAAGGGCAAGGGCGAGGGCGGGGAAGAAGTAGAAGAATAAATATATGTAATATTGTTAATATTGATGCTATCATGCTATCACAAGACATGCTTAAGCTTCAAATGAATTAAAAAAAACTTGTTCCTTAAATTAATAAAGCTTTCTTCAATTGGCATTTTTTTTATTGTAGTTGTTGTTATACATTAGCGGTGTTTTTTGTGATTTCGTGATAGTGAGTGAGTGATATTAAGTGTGTGATTATTTCATTGGATTTTTCTTTCTTTTTTGTTTTGTCCAATATTTTGCTGTTGGTGCTGTTTGTGTGTTTTCTTTTTTAATTTTTGCGATTTTTATTTGGCGTTTATTGTCAGTAGTTTTTTTTTTATACATGTTGCAGAACAAATAAGGAATGAAGCCTAACCTAGACTGAACCTAATCAAGACTAGAAACGTCGACATGAAGAGAAATCAAAGAAGGGTTTTGAATCATTGACGATGTTGGTCTAATAATCCTTATTTCTTCTGTCTATGGAGATGCAGAAAATTCGCAAAAGAACCGAGAATTGTATTGAGAGTTACACTCAACCACAAAAGTATACAGTAAAGTATAAAGTATAACAAATTTCAGAAATTTTTTAACCAATCCGTTTTCGTTGAAAATCTTTATAATTGTCTGACATCTTTCTTCGATTTTAAGACGGTCCTTTGCATTTGTTCAGAAATTTGTAAATCGGATGCATACCTGTGGGCCTGTGCAGGGCCACAATTCACTTCAATTTCAGAAATTTTTTAACCAATGCAAAAGATTGTCAATGCATACATGAGTGGCAGAAACTGCAGTTTAAAATCGACTCCGAACGACAAGATTTTTGAAAGACTTTGCATTACAATTTTTATTTACTCTCGGAGGTTTTGCCAGAGGACTGCTTACAGGAAGTCGTCGAAGTCACCCATATTTTGTATACATATTCCGTTTTTTATGACTTTTGAGGCATGGCCTTGCTTTTAACATGCCGAAACACTATCTACTAGACTACAGCGACTTTAATAAGTTGCGCTTGATAAGCGAATAGGCTCTGAGATAAATGGAGCACAGGTGGACGAACATCACTACTTGTAGGACATCCAGAATTGATTGATTTTTTCTGTTAATAGAACGTACCAAAGCTAGTTTCACGTTTTGGATAGTGTTGATGAGATTTTGAACAATTACTGAAGACTCTGGGAAGGTATATGTTTTATTATTGCTATTGTACAAGTTGTTAAGATGAGAATCAGAAGGCACCCTGATGCATATCTCCTCCATGACCTGAAAGGTCTCAGATATATGCCACTGAAAAATTTGAATAACTATGCCGGAGCTATTGTACAGTACGTACGTAAGTGATTTGATGTCGCTTCTTGCTTGGTGACCAGGATGCACTTGTTTATACTGGCAAGTGAAGAACCGGGAGTTCTCTTAGCTTTGACAGGAAATCAATCAGACTCCTTATGGGTGTTATTACTGGATAATCAGACTGCCAATGTCAATGCCTAATAGTTTCTCTAGATCATCTCTTTCTCCATATGTTTTGATGTCTGGCCTGGGGCTCGAAACCTGGCTTTACGTCTAATAAGTCAACACACTACCTACTAGACTACGGCGACTCGGTACATTACTTTCTGTGTTAATATTTGACTCTAGGGACAACTAAAGGCCTGGTTAGCCAAACGTCCATGTTACGTAACGAAAGGAACGTTAATTTTTAGCACATGAAATGCAATATAAATGCTTACCGAAATTACATCACGGTTCGATAATAGTTAGCTTTCAAAAACAGTAGAATCTAAAAGCATTTGTTAGGATTACTGGTTGGTTCTAAAGAGGGCCCCATGGTACTTTTGCAGTCAAACTTTAATTCTCACGGAAATTATTGAGATCAGTGCTGGATGTGTTTTCAATGCTGTAGCAAAAAACTTCCGATGACTAGATTTTCTAAGGGAGGAAAATGGTTGCGTATTATGCCATTACGGTAAATTTGATAGCATTGAAGCACAAGATGGTGGTAAGGAGTCTAAAACTTTAAGAAAAAATGGTTATTTGGCCCTTATCACATTCACGCCAGCGCTTTAATTAATGCTTGTCTCCTATGCTTGGCGCCGGTGGTACACGCCACCCGATGAGGCAGTCTAGTGCGGGCCACCGGTGGTACGCGCCGGCGTGAACGTGTTAAACTTACTCTCTGTGTTAGGCAAGCTTACAACAGAGCAGCAATGGAATTTCGTGAACAATTGTATTGAATGGATTTATTTTTTTATTTGGGGGATCACTTTACCTATAGTTTTTTAAAAGAAAAGTTTTCTCTTTTTTTGAAGATGGAAATATGAAAGCGTTTCGTTTCATATCAAAACGAATAGTTTTAATGGTTTTAACTGGATTAGCAAATAAGTTTGCGTTGTGAGAAATGCGTGCTTAAGCGATTAATATTAAGCGAGTGAATGAAGAAAGGAGTTCATAAGTTCAAACGGAATGCTAAAGATCGAAACGGTTTAGCTTGACTTAAGAAAATACGAACAAAAAAAAACAGAACAAATATGTATATGGTGCTGGTATAAAAATTACAAAATAATCAAAAAAAATACAAATTTTTTACAAGGTGATCGAACTGTTTAATAATAAATTACAACAATTGAGGTTTTTGTTTTTATTGTTTTCATTTAAATTGATTTTTTTCTTCTTCTTTCGACACTATTTTTTTAATTTTTTTTTATTGTTTTTGCATCTTCTTTAACTCCATTAACTGTACAATGATTTAAAGAAAAATGAAATTTTTTTTATGAAAAATTTAATACAAATTCAGTGTGTGTGTGTGTTGCTTTTTTGGTTTGGTTCCACTTAAAATGTTCTTTTTCTTCTTCTTGATTGATTTGCTTTTAATAAATTGAAAAATAATTTGATTTTGATTTTTGATTAAATATGTTAAGTATTGTTGGTGTTTGATTTTTTTTTGATTTTTTTAAGACAAAGTGGTGGTGAACACAATTAATAAACAGCACGTTTAAGGTCTACCTGATGACATACACATTCTTCCATGAGCCGAATGGCGGCGAAAATTATCACGATCGTATTGATAATCGTAGTAACATTTCCGTATTGGATTCGGTGTACTGTACGCATTCGTACCATAATTGGTGTAACAAGCCGAGCTGCCAGCCAGACTTGTCGTTGGACCCAATAGATTTGTGCTATCGCTTAACGGATATGGACCCATGCCTTCAACCGTTAATGAAAATGAAGTTGTACCAAATACTTTAGTTGTTTTTGTTTTTGTTTTTTTCATTCACAAAAGGAAATAATAATTCAAAGGAATTTTTTTGTTCGTGTTTTGATTTGATTTTTGTTTTTTTTATAGTTGAGGCCAATTCGTAATGGAGTTGTTGTTGTTGTTGGTTTCAGTGTAACGTTGACAAATGTTGGTTATGTTTCGTTTTATGGTTGATTCAATATCCAATTGATACGATGTTTTATTTTTTTTTATATTCAGTTTTCAGTTTTTTTAAAGTTTAATTGAAAAGAGTATTTACCGCAAATTAAAATGCCAAAGAAATATTTTTTTTTTAAATATTTTTTGATTTTTTTTTAAATTGAAAATTAATTTCAAAGAAATATGAAAAGAAAATTTTTTAATTAATTAAAGAAATTCAAAATTAAACTCATAAATCTTTTTAAAATTCAAAGTTTCGTAGGTTATTTCCTTATTAAATTCATTTCTTTCATAAATTCATTATTGCCTACAGGGTAATTTCAATAAATTCTATAAAAACAAAAGCCAAGTGTGTGACCCTGTAACAGATCATATAAAAAGCTAGTTTGTCGCCTGGTCCGAGATCATGGTCGTTTCTAGCACAAGATCTTTAATAACTTTAATAAGAAAAAATATTAAATTCTTGGTTGCATAGCTTAAAAACCGGTAATTTTTATTAGAAATAAATGCTTTGTTAAAATCGGAGATCAGCATCAAGCACCAGAGATCAGCAATGAATTGTTTTTTCGCTACTCATAAGCACTCCAGAAATTTTAAATATAAGTGAGTCCAAAACATTGAAATTTAACTACATACTCTGATTCATTTGTACTCACTACAACGTTGATATATAAGTACAGGTTGCAATGAGTATGCGTACAACGTTGACATCAAACTCATACCATTTGAAATATGTTTAATTCATATTCCCACTCATTTAGATTCTTAACTTTAGAAAAATACTCTTACTCGAGTGACTCATCAAAGTTTACAGTCTTAGTTGTTGTTGCATTTACAAAAAAAACAGACACACAAACAAAAAAGACAGATCAGCAAGCAATGCAAACACACAACCTTCTAGTGAGTATTTCAGTGTTCGCACGCGACTCATACGTATTTTGTGTTTCGTGTATATGTTGAGTTGTGGAGAGTCGAAATCATACGAACATCATACGTGTTGTTAAGTATGAATATGATGGAGGACTTCAAAATTTGATTATAAGTAGAGGTTCCAAGATATTAAAATAAGTATGAATGCGTATAAGTATTCGAAATTATGAGTATGATTCGATTCTACTCATCTTTTTGAATACTCATTGCTGATCTCTGGTCTCTAATAGCAATAAGAAAAGATATTCCATTATTGGTATCATAGCTTAAAAACTGGTAATTTTTATTGCAAATAAATGCTTTTTTGTAAGTTTTTTGTCATTCAAAAAAATGTCGATCGATAGCTGCGAATTTTTTCCGTTTTTTCGGCAATTTTAAAAAGTTCGTCCTAAGAATACCGCGCGTCTTTTGAAGCCAAAAATGATTCGAGTAAATTTTTTGTGCGCTGCTTTGAACAGAAATGTATTCCAGTGAGAACATTCTATCAAAACAAATTATATTCAGAATTGAACATGTCTGGAGAATTTGATGAGAGAGATCAAACTTCTTATTCATTATTTTCTAAACAGTTTCTGACCGGCACCAAAATATGTAGCCGAGCGTTGCCATAATGGAAAATAACGATGGCTAATTCAATGCGGTGGCTTATGAAGTCGCCGTAGTCTAGTAGGTATGGTGAAATATGAAAAAATATTTCTTCAGCGAATTCCTCTCAGCAGATTTCTGGCAAAAACTCTGAGAGTAAAATAAAATTGTCAAGAAAGAGTTCTCGAAAATCTGTCTTTCGGAGTCGACTTTAAACTGTAGGTACCGCCACTCACAACATATATGGTATAAGAAGCTAGGTTGTAGTCCTGACTGAAGGGTTGTAATGCCCAATTATGTATGTACATATGTATTCAAGGGGTTTTTCAGTATCATTAATTGTTCTTGCGTGACAGTCGTGCTCTGTTTTAGCAGCTTATAGATGATCACACATTTCTGATCCCTCCATATACAGAGCATTATCTTGTCACAATGGATATTAGGCTTGGCCTTAAATTTTATTTGTTGAACGCGCTTCTCATATAATGTTCTTGCGTTTGAGCTTGTTCGTTCCAAAAGTGACTTCATTTCAAAGCGTTCAAATAGTATTTTAAACCTTCAAACTCGTCTTTTAACATCTTTCGGCTTTAGTTCATGTGTCATGCATACGTACATACATAATTCGTCATTACAACCCTAGGATTACGACCTAGCTTCTCACACCACTTATGTTGTGTGCGTTAATTTTATATATGAGAGGCGAGATCCACAGATTAAAGTCGACTCCGAACGATAGATTTTTGTGAAACTTTACATGGCAATTTTTATTTACTGCCAGAGTTTTTGCCAGAAATCTGCTGAACAGATATCGTTTTGATAACTGAACCGTGGCCTCACATCTAATAAGCCAACACACTACCTACTAGACTACGGCGACTACATGTGTCATAATTTTTTTTTAAACTTTGAAATGGCCGCTTGAGTCAAGCTTAATGATTGTGCAAGCTCTTCTTGCGTACGACATGAATCTTGTTCGAATAATGTTTCCTGTTTATGGGTTTCAAACTTTTTTTTGGCTATCCCGGACGCTGTATGTTTTTGATATTAAAATCATTATTTTGGAAAAGCACAAACCAGTTGAAACACTAAGAGTTTGAAAGAGCTTGCTCAGCGTGTTATTCCAAAAGCAAGTGTAGTTTTCTTCGCTGTTGTTTTATTTTAAAGTTTGAAAGATTTTCGATGGTTAAGCAAAATAATGATGTACATAACCAAGTCAAAGAGCTGAAGGAGTGCTCTTTCCAACGACGTATACATTACTGATATAAAACAACTTTTACACAAGTGTTACCAAGTGGTACGTGAATGACCAGTTTTTAAGTTACTCTACCAATTTAATGTCAAAGAAGAGGTCATACATAGGTCATATAAGTGTAAGAAGTCATTCAGTCATCAGAGCAATCAAGTCATTTCTATTGAAGGACTAAGAACTTTATCTGTCATAATGTCAACGAAGAAATTAAAACATGTTCATTTCTATCCCGAACTCTATCATAATAATAAGGAAAGGTATTCTAAATTGCTTTAGTTTTAAACAATCTAACGAAACTTTAAACTTTAAATTGATTTTCAGTTTTAAAAATAATTTAAATTTTTTCTAATTTCACAACTAATAACATATACGAGTACATGTACACAAGCACAAACAAATTTCTAATTTAATAATACAATATACTTTAAGAATTTATTAATTAAGTTATTAATTAAATATAATATTAAGCAAACTAAATTGGAAAAAACAAAAAATATTTAAAGGCAAGTAGAGCAAAAGGTTTAACGCTTTAAGATTCTTATCGAGCATGAGTCCTAAAAACAGGATTCAGCTTCCCTATCACGACTCCTAAAATTTTGATTCCATTATACTTATAGAAGTACTCAACAGTTGTATGTATACGTGTAAATAAATACAATTTTACGGCATTATTTTATTCGAGTTTCACAGAGGCACAAAATACAGAATGTGGGGTATACTTTCGTCGGCTGTCTGCCCATTACAGAGTGTTTCTGCCCAAACAGATGGAATTTTTGCTGACAATTTTCTTATATGAGAGAGAGCCATTACAATGACATTTACTTTCGTTCTTAAAAGCCGGGGTATTCTACAATCGGTGCTCAACTTCGTTGGAAGCTTGATTCCATGCGCAGAATTGCTAGAACTGAAATGAGTAAAAAGGTGGGTGATTGTCTTTTTTCCTTCAATCGTGTGGGCATCTATTGCACTATGGCAGTGGACAGCTGGGTTGCAATTAAACCTTTCTACGAACTCCACAGCGATATGCGTCCTCCTGCATAAATGGTCAAAGTATTCTACAATCGGTGTATAAGGAGACTCAACTTCGTTGGCAGCATGATGTCACTTGCAGTATAACTAAGACTGAACTGCGTGAGGAATAGGGCTGACTGTCTATTTTCCTTCAATTGTTTGGCCATCGATTGCACTGTTGCAGTGGTCAAACGGGTTGTAATCAAACCCACATACCAACATAGCTGCGAATTTCCTCCTCGTGCTTGAATGCTCAAAGTATTCCCCAATCGGTGTATAAGGAGGCTCAGCTTCGTTGGCAGCATGATGTCACTTGCAGTATGACTAAGACTGAACTGCGTAAAAAGTAGGGGCGCCAGTCGTTTTTCCCTTAATCGTATGGTCACCTATTGCACTATTACAGTGGACAGTCGGCATGTAATCAAACACCCTATGAACATCACAGCGATGTTCTTCTTTGTTCTTAAATTTTCAAAGTATTTTCTAATCAGTGTATAAGGAGGCTCAACTTCGTTGGCAACATAATGCCACGTGCAGTATGGCTAACACTAAACTGCGAGACCGACCGAGGACCGACTGTCTTCTTTCCTTCAATCGCATGGCCATCCATTGCACTATTGCAGTGGACAGCCAGGCTGCAATCAATTATATCTACGAACATTACAGCAATGTTCGTCGTCGTACATGAATGCCAAAGTATTATCCCATCGGAGGCTCAAATTTCTTGACAGCATGATGGTACGTGCAGTATAGCTAGGTCTGAACTGCGTGAGAATTAAGACCGACTGCCTTTTTTCTTTTAATCGCATGGCCATCCATTGCACTATTGCAGCGATGTCCCTCCTCCTGCATGAAGTCTAGGCTATTATCCAATCGATGTGTAAAGACGTTCAACTTCATTGACAGCATAATGGCACGTGCAGTATAGCTAGGATTAAACTGCGAGAGAAGTCTTTTTCCTTCAATCGTATAGCCATCTAATGCACTACTGCAGCAATGTTCATCCTCGTGCATGAATGCCAGGGTATTATTCAATCTATATGTAAGGAGTTTTGATCGAACTTGATGCCTCGCGACAGTAATGCTAGGACTGTACGTTTCTTGTATCGCATGAACATTCTTTGCATTCTTCTTCGCTGTTGTGGCAGGTCAGTGCCTATAGACACACTGCAATTGACTAGGAATTCTTTCCGCTTGAGCGGTGAATACGAGGCTTAACTCTTGCCTTGAAGGTGTGACACTTAATCTCACATTTTCTATCTTTTTTGACTGAATTCTACAAAACAAAGATTAACGCAATAGCTTGACTTATTTTGTAGAGCGGATGACTTCCTAAAGGAAGGTATAACCAGACCTTAAACTTCAGAAAAGCGAGACTTATTTTGTAGAGGCTATGGCCTCCTAAAGTAACCGTGTTCGATATTTGTACCACAATGGATCTATCTTTTGCCATAGTGGGACCTTACATAGGTTTAATATAATTGATACTGATGGTATGGATGTACTATAGAACTCTGGTAAATCTGTTTGAATTTCGAATTTGATCAAGTCTAACTTGTTTGTTTTAGAAACGACATAGGAGCTTGAAGTTATTATGAGCTTTTAAACAAGATCGCCTCAATAAAAGGCCTTCAATTAAGGCAATTCTAATCAAAAATTTGTTAAAAGAAAGTATTGTAAGCCAGGACAGTCGCACAAGTTATGAATGCGGATAATAGCGGAACTTTATCATTTATTTTCTATTTTATTTTGAATCTGATTTTGAAGAGGATAAGTTTCTTTCAAGCGTTAAGACCTTTCACTGCTGTTGTATGCAAAAAAATAAAACGGAAAAGACGAAAATTAATAAATAATTAATAATAATTTCTGTAATAAATTAATCAAGTAATCTAATTAACAAAATGCTAAATAATCTTAAAATTAAAACATGAACAGAATGATTGATGGAATGATTGAACGAATATATGATTGAACGAATGCATGATGACATTGACATGTTGACAGTGTTATTGTGTGGAGGTTTTTTTTCTGACATTTAATCGATAATTTAGTTTGTAATTGATTGATTAATTGTTGTTAATTAAATAATTAAATAATAATAATAATAAGAAATTCATATTAAAACCATAATGGAATTGAAAAATAAGTTCCAAAAAGTGTACTTAAAGACAAATAACAACGTTTTTGTTTTGTTTTAATTTTTTTTCTTTTCAAAATACGAAATAAAAGAATGTTAAATAATTTATTAATTAAAGAAAAAAATCAAGAAAATTCTTTAAATAAATTCAATTCATTTCAATTCAAATGGACATAAAAAATTAGTTTTTTTTTTCTTATATTTTTAAAAAGGACTACACAAAAACAAAATTATTAGACATTTTCACTTTTTAATTAAAATTTTTGTTTTTTTTGTTTTTTCTTTTTTAATGATTATGAATAGAAAATAATTTCTTACGTGAATCATGTTGGGTCTTCTCCTCAGATACCATAAGGGCGGCATGTTCGATGCCCGAATTCATACTTTGCGGCTCCAAACTATTTGTGCAGTTTAGCATACTCCTGAAATTCGCACACTCTACGATTATGTTTTAAATTGTATGGGTATTTTTGATTTGTTTTTTTTTTTTTTTTTTTAAATTAATTTTTATTTAATGATGATTTTAATTTATAAAAAAAAAATAATTTATTTAAAAAAAAATTTGGCTTTTATTTTGTACAAAACATTTGGAACTTTATCAAAAATTCTTTGAAAGCTACGAATATAAACAGACTGCACAGCTCTACAGCCTTACTCCACGACATTAATGGCTTATAAACAGACTGAAGTATAATGCCAGTGTTAAACATAGATCTACGGCCTCACTCCACGACATTAGTGGCCTACGTAGCGGCTGAATTGCAATAAGCACACCGAACAGCAGTAAACTCAGCTCTACGGCCTGACTCAACGGCACTAGTAGCTTACATAGTGTTAAGAATAGAAAAAATTGTATAACGCGTCTCGCTAAGTCTGGATAGTAAATTGGATTCAGTTTTAGGGTTTATAGGTTAGGTTAGGTTTGAGGACGTGTACTTGTCAATTAAGACAAGTACAGTACGCGGAGGTCGAATACAACGTCCTAGTTTCTCACACCACTTATGTTGTGTGTGTTAATTTTATACATGAGTGGTGCGACGGACCTACAGTTTAAAGTCGACTCCGAACGACAGATTTTTGAGAAACTTTTTCATGGCAATTAAATTTACTCTCAGAGTTTTTGCCAGAAATCTGGTGAGAGGAAGTCGCCGAAGAAATACTTTTTGTATTTAGTCTTGATGTCTGGCCTGGGGTTCGAACCCTGGCTTTACGTCTAATAAGCCATCACAATAACTACTAGACTACGGCGACTTCAGGGTTTATAAGAATCCCCAATTTTTTCTTTTTTGCATTCCTTTTCGTATCTCCGAGTAACATTATCTTTGTCACAAAGTTTATTCATCCAGTGTCTTATTTCTTAGCTTTGTTTCAATTTCATTATAAAAGTTTTTACAGCTAAGCCGGTGATTGACCTTCTTCAACAGACAGGTCATGGCAAGATAGTTGAAAAACTTTTGACTTCAACTCTTTTTGGGGCATGGTACTGTCTGTCCTTTAAAGCTTCTTAATATTTAAAATTCTTTGACAGACAGAAACTCCAAGAGGGTGTACGACTGTCGCAGATATCTCGACGAGATAGCGGAACGTTATGATATCCATATCGTATGGGTACCGGGGCACAGTGGTATTCCGGGTAACTGCAGAGCTGATGAACTTGCCAGGCGGGGCACGACCATCGAACTCTCCGATGAGTTCTCCAAACTAGGCATACCTATGAGGACCTGCAAGCTCATAATTGATAATGCGATCGTAGATTCCGTCAACTACAGGAGGGCGGCCTCGGACACGGGTAGAACGGCTCGTAAAATCTGGCCAAGGCTGGATGAGGGGCGCACAATGAGTCTACTTAAACTCCAAAGAGGCGCGCTCAGGGTAGTTGTCGGTGTCATTACGGTTCATTGCATTATGGGTACGCATGCGAGGCGCATTGGTCTTGGACACCTTGCTAACGACTTCTGCAGAAGCTGCAGAGATGAGGAAGAAGAGGAGACTGTCCCTCAATTGCTGGGTACATGCCCGGCTCTTTGCCAAAGGAGAGGAAAGTACTTGGGTACTTAATACATGGATGATCTGGAGGAACTGTCAAGGATTGACATTGGCAGCCTGAATCGCTTCATCAGGAGCTCCGAGTGGTTTCGAGACTAGGGGATAACGGATGACTGTGGTACCACAACGGGCCCAATGCGGCCTAAGTGAGTCCATCCAAAAATTTGTTTGGATGGGCAGCCACCTACCGTGACAGAAATTGTGGCATTTTCGGCATGGTTTTGTAGTGAAGCACTTTAAGTACTATGCCACGCCCTAATTCTACAGATCGTTGTCAGTTTTTTGTGCAACAAATACTTCAATGAGATATCAGAGAATAAAGGAATTCATTAGGCTTTGTAGACACCATTTTGATCGATAACTTGTATTCATTTTGATGGACATTCGCTGTACTTCTCACATAGAAACTCTCTGCCAATTGTAAAGGTAACTGACGTTATCAAAGTGGAATAGTTTCATGGTTTCAGTTTCAAATTATAAAGTGAAGGCATATCGAATATGCCAGTCAATCTCCCAGAGCTCCATGCACGTTCCTTTTGATATATGAGCGTGACTGACAGTGCCTTGATGGAACAAAAACTGTCTTTTTTTTGGCCAAAGTTGGTTAAATGGAATGCACAATTTTCGCATAAAAATGACAAACAATGGGGTATTTTTTTCTGTGCTAGTATGCCCACTTTTGATGCGCTCACTGAGGCAAGCAATCACAGGACCTTAAAACTAATTTTTTAAGTTTTGATCCATCTTGACTTCATTCTAATTAGAACCAATCTTTTCCTTCCTTTGTAGCCTTTTGTTTTTAATATTATTAAGACCAACACTTAGGGGATGGCTCCTACTTATGCAGTGCATTGTGTTAGACCGTTTTACGACTATTTTTTCCTTCTTTTCTAGCCTTTTTAAATAAATATTAAGACCAACACTTAGGGGATGGCTCCTACTCATGCAATGTATTGTGTTGGAATTAGGAAAATAAGTTATGAGAAGGAGGAAAGGGCGATTAGCGTTTGTTGGACATTAAATCACAAAATTGTTATGTTATAAGTCAGAGGAAAGACCCCTGAAGGTAGAGAATTTCACATACGGCTAAAGAACGACGGGCCAATCGACCACAACCGCATGTGCCGTGAGAGAAAGACGAGTATTACTTGTGAATATACGACTTTCAGGAACAGAGCCTTTATGTCGCTAGAGAAAAACCCGTTAGAGTAGCAATAGAACAATGGAAGAAATGCCACATTGTGACGATGCTACAATGAGGCTGCCTACCAAAATGTATCAATACAAAGTTTGTATGCAGTTCTACTACAGTATATAAACTAAAGGGTCCGTCAAATAACTTTTTTTGAAAATGCTTTAAAAAAAACTACTGAATATTTTTTCAAATTTCTTTTTTTATTTGAAAGTACAATCCTTCCGGTTAATAATGGAAAATAATTTCATTCAAATGTCTGCCTCGGCTGGCCATGCAGTAGCCTACACGATAGGTGCAATTATTAAGCACATTATCGATTGTGTGCAGCTGTATTTCACCAATGGCTTCACGAATATTGTCCTTTAAAGCGTCAATTGTCTCTGGCTTGTCGGCGTAAAACTTATCTCTGCGAGCACCCCACAAATAATAGTCCAACAGTGTCAAATCGCAGCTCCGAGGTGGCCAAACGACATCAGCTCTGCGGCTGATAATGCGATCTTCAAAAACATCGAGTGTAGCTTCGGCTGTGTGGCACGTAGTGCCGTCCTGTTGAAACCACATGTTGCCAATATCTTCCTCTTCAATTTTTGTGAACAAAAATTCGTTCAACATGGCCCGATAACGATCGACATTGACTGTAACGGTCACTCCTTGCTCATTTTCGAAGAAAAATGGCCCAATTATGCCTCTGGACCAAAATCCGCACCAAACAGTGACTCGTTTTGGGTGCGTCGGCTTTTCAATGTATGCGTGCGGGTTTTCTGTGCCCCAAATGCGACAATTTTGCTTGTTTACATACCCGCTAAGGTCAAAATGAGCTTCATCTGAAGAGATGATTTCTTTTTTGCCAAAATCGGCATCTTCTGGTGTAGGCCAGCCGAGGCAGCCATTTGAATGAAATTATTTTCCATTATTAACCGGAAGGATTGATTGCTTTTTGACTGCGTTAAAAGTACACAGTGACGAGGTTTTGAAATAGAATACATTGTATATATTTTGTACAGCGGCATTATGAAACACGATAACAAAGCAACTAATATTTTGAAAGGTAGCCTGAATCATTAGAGTTGGATACGATACCGTCATTAATGGACACTTTTCCCTCTCCTGTACGCGATCGAGAAGTTTAAAAATAGACCGGTATGGGCCCATACATGAGAGTTGCATTCCATTCTCGATAGAATACAAGAAGAATTCAAAAGGGATGTTCTAATTTCTTTACGATCTGAAGTTTGTAGGTTTCGAACGTAGAAACCACAAGTGTGAAGACCAATAAAACTGATAATAATTAAAATTGAAGTAAAAACCGGATCGTTCTTAAAACAACAGGACATTCTCTCTTTTGATCGATATTTCGTTATCGAAATTTCTATTAAAAAAATTAAAAATTTCAAACATTTTACATCGAGTTTCCTAGTGCCTCGCATTCACTTGTTTTGATAAATTTCAAATATTTTGTAGATTCTAAAAAATTATTTTAAGATTTTCAATTTAATTTAATTTTTAGCATTTTAATTTTACTTACTTTTAATAATAAATGTTTTATAAATACGAAATGAAAAGAATTTTAAATAAAAAAAAATTAAAAATTAAATTTTTAAACCTTGGAAGTTTTCTTTTTTAAGAGTTGAAAATTTTATTTATTTTTTTTTGTTTTTGTTTGTTTTTTTTTAACAATAAATTCGGAAACAGATTACAAACTTATATTCAAAATACATGATGGAAATTATAACAAAATTTACAGAATATAATTAAACTTAAAATTAAATTATAAAAGATTATCAAATCAAACAAAAAATTACAAAAAAAGTAAATTTAATTGTGTTTCCTATTTTAAGTAATGTATGCGCGCTTTCTGTTCTTCAGTTATGGAGTTACGTGGTGTAATTTCAATATCTTCTGTCGATGCGGTTTTATTTGAGGTGTTGCTAACAGTACTGGGGCTAAATTAAAATTTATAAATAAATAAAAAATAAAAAAAAAAAAATTAAAAAAAATAAATAAAAAATAAAATGTATTGGTTTAACACAAACACTTAAATTGTAATTTTTAACGTTTTAAGCAGCCATTACAAGACTAAGTGCTAAAAACTTAAATCATTCATTGATAACTATAAAATTTAAAATGGATTCCACTGTTTCATAATAATAATGTGTGAAGATATTTTGGTATTTGGAATTGATAACGTATTACATTAAATATATATGCACACAAATACATATATACGCCGTAGTCTAGTTGGTAGTGTGTTGGCTTATTAGGTCACGGTTCAAATTCAGGCCGAGACATCTTGAACAAAACGAAATAAAGAAAAATATTTCTTCGACAACTTTCTCTCAACAGATTTCTGGCAAAAACTCTGAGAGTAAATAAAAATTACTATGAAAACTTTAAGCTATAGGTCCCACCACTCAGAACATAAGTGGTGTGAGAATATTCAAAATTACGTAAGTTATTGCTAGCTGAAGTCGCCGTAGTCTAGTAGGTAGTGTGTTGGCTTGTTAGCTATGAGGCCTTGGATCAATTCCTGGATCAGATATTTTGAACGAAACGAAATTTGAAAACATATTTCTTTCGGCGACTTCCTCTCAGCACACTTTTGTTAAAAACTCTGAGAGTAAATAAAAATTGTCATGAAAAGTTTCCCAGAAATCTGTGTTTCGGAGTTGACTTTAAACTGTTGGTCCCGCCACCCATGTATGAACTTAACATACGATATAAGTAGTGTGTGAAACTAGGTTGTAAACCTGGGTTTTAATGACCAATTACTAATGTATGTAAGTAATAAACTGCTATCCATTTCGTGGTTTCAAAAGTATTGAACTGGAATTCGACATCTGTCAAACTAAGTTGCGAAACCAATTTTTTTCTTTTCAGTTGAAAGTCTGACATTCGTCACTGTCTGGATCGCTTAACTATCACACAACGCATAAAAATTATCAAAACCTACTACAAAAATGGACGTCAATTTTTCGAAAAAAATTTTCTTCAGCGATGAAGCACATTTCACACTCAGTGGGTATGTTAATAAACAAAATTGTCGTATTTGGTGTTCTGAGAATCCTGAATTAATTGAAGAGAGGCCAGTACATCCAGAAAAAGTCATTGTTTGGTGCGCTCTTTGGTCCGAAGGTGTGATTGGACCTTACTTCTTCGAAAACGACGATGGAACGACTGTCACCGTCAATTCGGAGCGTTATGGTCATATGATAAGCGAGTTTTTTTTGCCTGCTATTGAAGAATACGACTTGAAGAATATGTGGTTTCAACAAGACGATGCCACATGCCACACAACTCGAGCGAATATGGCTTTATTGCAAGAGACATTTCCTGGCCGCGTATTTTCTCATCGTGGCAATATCAACTGGCCACTAAGATCAGGCGATTTGACACCATTAGACTTTTTTGTGGAGCTACGAGAAAGACCGTATTTATGCAGATAAACTTTCAACTCTTGAGCAATTAAAAATCAACATTCGTCATGTTATGGCTGAGATACCGCCCAATATGTGTCAAAAAGTGGTCGAAAATTAACTCAAAAAAATCAAAATATGTTGCCGTAGTCTATAGTAGGTAGTGTGTTGGCTTAATAGATGAGAATTGCTGACTTCAAGCACTAGCTATGATAACTGGAAACAATAAATAAAAATATAATTGACTTCTTCTCGGCAGATTTCTAACAAAAAACTGTGAGAGTAAATAAAAATTGCCTTGAAAACTTCTAACATCACCTATTTTTACACAGAATACAGTTTAAAGTAGACTCCGAACGACAGATTTTTGAGAAACTTGTTGCCGAAAATCTGCTGAAAGAGGGATTCGCCGAAGAAATATTAAAATTTTGTTTTCTTGGAAATGTTGGAGCTGGGGTTTGAATCGTTGCCTCATGTCCAATAAGCCAGCACTACCTACTAGGCTACGGCGACTTCAATGGATAAAATTAACGCACACAACATTGCATTGTAATCTTCGCGAATGGCCAAAGTCTTGTATTATTTTGTAGTAAATTATTAAAGAGAAAACGGACGAAATGAACTGTTCGATTTTATTCGCAATAAGGAGGTATACTAGCTTCATTATACTTAAATCAGAAGTTTAGAGGCAGCTCGACAGCATGAGTCAATAAGCGATTTGAGAGTAAAAATGAAGAATAACGTTAGATTAAGCCATTTATTGTTTGTGTTAAAGAAATTATTAAAAATTAATTAATTAAACGATAATGATAACAAAATTAAAAAAAAAATATTTAATTTCTTTTTTGTAATTTTTATTCTAGTTGTTGTTGTTGTTGTTATTGTTTTAAAAAGTATTTTTTAATGACAATGATGACATTTTGGAGCGAAGGATGATGATAAAGAGATAGAGCTATAAAATGGTTAAGGCATGATAAACAAACGCTTGAGATATGAAAAAATATGATAAAATTTTTTATCTTTTTTTTTTTGTTGTAAATTTTTAATAAATTTTTTTACATTTTTTAAAGGGTTTGGAATTACGTTTTTCATATAAAACTGAATTGAATATCAATAATTTGAATGATTATAATTGTTGAATAATTTAATTTTTAAATGTTTTAGATGAGCATTCAAAGCATTCAGAACAAAGAACTATTGATTATTAATTTAATTTAATTTAATTTAATTTATTTATTTATTATTTATTGAATAATATTTAACAAACATTTGTAATAAAATTATAGCAATTAATTTCAACATTTTTTTATATAATTTTTTTTTCTTAAAAACATTTAGAAAAAGTGTTTAAAAAAATATTCATAAAAAATATTGAACATTTAACAAAATTTCTGCTTTTTTTCTTTATTTTTTTTCTTTAAAAAAACCACTACTTTGTAAAGGAACGAGTATTTTACTAAAAAAAAATTTTGTTGTTGTTGTACAATGTTGTGTTACAGGAAAAAAATTCAACTTTAAAAATTCTTTTTGCATTAAAAATATTTATATTGGTGGTAGAGGGAGGTTGGGGAGAGAAGGTTAGGTTATATATAAACTTAATTGCAGTTTGTTTTTTTTTAATTTTTCTTTTTTTTTCTAAATTTCAATTCTTTTCAATATTTTTCTTTAAAATTTATTTTTTTGTTTTTGTTCATCATGCAACTTACCCGTACAGTCTACTATCTCGGAATGTCCTTCTTGTGTTTTTATTTTTTTTTATGATTTAAAAAAAAAATTGGTTTGTTGGGTAATGTTTTCAAAATATTTTTTTCAAATTTTTTGTTTTACACATTCACAAACCAAAAACAATGTTTGTTGCATAAAAAATATAAATTATTTAATTAAATAGTAAAATAATAAACGTTTATTAGTAGAGTTTGAAAATTTAAAATTGAATTTTAATTTTTAATTTTTCTTTTGTTTGTCTTTGAAAAATGTTTGAAATTTCAATTTGTATGTCTACTAATGTGGCAAAAGTTAAATGAAAATTTATTCTTCAAAAAAAAAAAACTTAAAATTTTGCAATAAAAAAAGAATTTTAAAAAACGAACTCAAAGTAAATTGGGAAATGGGTATTGTATTAATTTTATAACAACAATTTGAAATTAGGCTTGGAATTATTTTTAATTAGGATTTCTCCTTAAAAATAGCAAAATTGGTGTGTTATAGTCGCGCCAAACTTGACTTTCGTATTTATTCTGATATGAATTTACATTTGGCGTGTAAATTACACAAATTTCCTGACTATTAGATGTCTGCAGTATTTATTAGCTTTAAAGCATATCTAATATCTCGACATCAGAAATTTGCCACAAGAATGGCAAATGATTGCCATTCTAAAGGCTCTTGGTTAGGAATGAGTTTGTCAAAATAAAAATTTTCGAAAGAGTGCTTATTGAGTACCACTCTTTCTCAGTATGAGAAAAAACGTAAAAATTTTTAAAAGTATTTGCCATCACCTTTCCAAAAGCAATTTTTACTGCCCCTACTCGTGCACTGCATTATTCTTGCACAAGAAAAATAAGTTCTAGAATGGAGGAAACAGTAAAGGAGATTCGAATCCGTTTACTACGACCTAGTCTCTTACACTTTTCATGTTGTGTGCGTTAATTTTATACATGATTGGCGGGACCTACAGTTTAAAGTCGACCCTGAAGGACAGATTTTTTAGAAACTTTTTTATGGCAGATGTATTTACTCTCAGAGTTTTCGTCAGAAATCTGCTGAGAGTAAGTTGCCGCAGAAATATTTTTTCATATTTCGTTTAGTTAGAGATGTGTGACCTGGTGTTTGAACCGTTTGTCTAATAAGCCAATACACTACATACTAGACCACGGCGACTACTTTCATTTATATTGTGGCATAATAAACTTCTGCACTTCTTTCACATATGCGTAGTGCGGTTAAAGACAAATCCTCCTTGTAATGCATTGTGCGATCGAACAGCCGATTGTCCATGAAATAATGTGTTGCATATGGCAGACTGCAACTACGTGATAATATGCGATTTTCGAAAACAAGCCCTGTAGATTTCAACAGATAGGAGATCAGAGTGCTGGCCAAAAACTGTGTGGCTTATGTTATAAACTCTTTTATAAAAAACCTAAAACACGTGAAAATCGGACCCTGGGACCCTGACCTTGTGATATTTATTCAATTGATGCAGATGTTGATGGTGGAATCTTTGAAATAGCTTTAAGGACATGTATCCGTGAAGTAAGTTTTCAAACTGCCTTATTTCGGTGATGATTTTTATTATTTCCGAACGCCTATTATTGTGGACATACATACATAATTGGTCATAACAACCCTTCACTCATATTTCGTTTAGTTGGAGATGTCTGACCTGTGGTTTGAACCGTGCTTTCATGTCTAATAAGCCAACACACTATCTAATTGACTACGCCTACTTATGGACATACTATAGATAAATTGCAGTATAATTTTCAAAACAAACTTTAATTATTCAGACAATAATGCTTCTGGAACCTTTTCTGGCATTTATCTAGTTCTAAAGAGAAACAGAGTAATGGCCAACTACCCGCATCTCGATCTTTTCGGATAGCCAGGCTGCCATAAAGTCTCTGTCGAACATTGCGAATAATTCCAGGATCGTCAGGGAATGTCGCCGTTGCCTCAACCTTCTTTCTGGGCGCTTCAGTGTCACACTTGTCTGGGTCTCTGGACACTGTGACATTCCGGGAAACTGCAGAGCCGACGAGCTAGCCAGAGCTGGCGCACTACTCTCGGAATCCTGTTCAATCGACTTAGGAATGCCAGTTGCCTCGATCAAACTGGCTATCGCGCGGAAATTTTTCCGAGACACCAACCTATCCTGGATCAACGAGGAGTCCTGCTCTACCGCTAGACTCATCTGGCCCCGGATGGATAGAAGGCGTACCAACTAGTTACTTGGACTTGGTCGCGGCATCATCTCAATCACAGTGGCCATGCTTACAGGTCACTGTGTTATGGGTAAATACGCAGAGAGAATGCGGCTCCATTCAATAACTTGTGAGGTGCAGATATAGGTTATTTGGCTCTCCGACCATTGTCAGCTTAACGGAGCTATTGTCCATTGATGTCAAGGATATAGCCTCGTTTATCAAATTTTCTGGCTGGTTTTCCAGCGCGGGGTAGTTATGCTTTGGATATGCAGATCTTGCGCTGACCGACCTCCCCCTCCTGGGTTCGGGGGAACTTGGTCACTACATGAACTGCGTTCACCTGTGGCATCACAACGGGCCGCTATGCGCGCTCAAGTGAGCTTTAGGTATGAAGCTACCACACTAACCTAACCTAACCTAAAGAGAAACAGAGGTTTGCCTGGTTTAGAATGATAAAGACAGCAAATCTGAAGTGTATCTTTGGCCAATTCACTTTGTCCAAAGATAGAGTATAAATATATATATATATATATATAAATCTGTAATCTCTGTCTCTCTCTTTTCGTTTGAATGTATGGATAATTAGATTTTAGTTTGCTTATTCAGGTATGTACTTAAAAAATCTAATAATTTACCAGAATTGAGAGCCATATACAGAAAAATACATGAAAATATGTTTTGCAAAATAACTTATGAAATCTAAGATAGATGTTACACTGTTTGATTAAGTCTTAACAATTATTCACAATGTCCTGAGTATTTTCTTTTTTTTTGAAATTCTGAAAACGCATTTCAATATTTTGTCCAATGCAATCTTAATACAACACCGTTTCCAAAAAAAAAAAAAATTTATGGTGAAATAATGCTTTTTAAAACCACTCTATGAAATCTAAACTTCCAAGTTTTATCGCTTCCTAATTGAACAAAAAACAAATTAAAATCAAACTTAACTTCAAACCAAAACTTTTTCAATAATCAATAGAATAAAAATAAAATTCAGATGAATACATACATAGATTTGAATGAAATGTTTGATGAAATCATTGAAAAAAACAAGAAGACAAGAATAAATTTGTATTAAAAAACAAAAAGAATATACCTTCCATTGCCATGACGGAATAGGGCCAATATTTCTTCGAATGTTTTATTTTTGGTCTCAGGAACCTTCTTGTAGGTGAATATCCAAAATATGGCTAACATAACGCTAAATGGTAAGAATGTATAATTTTCCAAGGCAGTCTGAAAGAAAGAAAAAAAAAGAAAACAAAATGAAAAAAATTATAAAATTAAGATTCAAATGTAATTGTAAAGAGATTTACCTTCATACTGGGGAAACCAATACCAACAACAAAATTGGCCATCCAATTCACCAATACGGCTATGGCCATAGCACTGGGTCTTGGACCTTGTGAGAATAGTTCCGCCGTTATCATCCATGGTATAGAGCCGGGGCCAACGGCAAAGAATACAACAAAGCCCAGTGTTGATACCACCGACAAATAGGACATCCAATCGATCATTTCCTGTACATAACCAAAAAACTCCTATACAAAACGTGAAGTTAACAAATTCTCGATGTTTTTGTAGGCTTTTTTCTTTTGAACGCGATTTTGATTTTTTTTTCTGAATTGGATTTTTTTCTTTTTCTTTTTTACATTTGAAATTAATCGATAACCGTTATCGATAAATTTTAAAAAAAAAAATTAAAAATTTTAAATAAAAAAATTTTAAATTCTTTGGTTTTTTTTTAGAAATTTAAAATAAAATTCAAATAAAAAATTGGTTTATTTTTTTTATTATATAAGTCGACTAAATTGATATTTATTTAATATTTTAAAATATTTGATGGATTTTAATTTTGTCAACCATAACTAATCGATTTTAGAGAAGGTATTTTAACGATAAAATTAAGTATAATCGATGACAGTGGAAAAGCAATACTCTGATTTTGCTGGAATGTAGTCGTAGGTATAGATGATGTACAGAGGATTTGGAGAAATCAATTTCATAAGTTGCCTTTGAAAGAAGACGCTACGGATGGTGGCGGCCCCATTGTTAAGAACGATAAGCGCTAAAACAAAATGAGGTGAACTAGAGCGCATTGAAAGTTTACTAATAAAGACGTTTTTGGCGATTGTGTACACGAAAGAACTCTTCAAATTTGGTAGCTTTTAGGCACCTTGGAGCATAGGAAATCTTTCTGCTTTATTATGAGAAGAGTGATTCCAATCTCTGCTACTATCGTAGAATCAGTGTTCTGCGCTACGCTTATAAAATTTATTGCAACTAAAACCTATCATCCGTAAGCTAATCGGCAACTATCAGTGAGTATTTCAGCCAGTAAAATCCTAGGAAATATTCCAAGAGAAACAGATCACTTCATACCTTCTATTGTCGATTTTAAAATTGCCTTTGACAGCCCAATATGAAGCAAATTCTTTCAGTTCAGAACATCTGCTTAACGACTGCGTAAAATGACGTTTAGAGATAGGTAGTTAGGTAAAGGTGTCTATCCACCGAAGGAAGTCGGATGGAGATACGCAGGTGATGGATTGACCCACGTAGAGCCCATTGTTAGGCCAAAATTTTTCTATTATCTCGTACATCTGGAACTATTCGCAGCGTCTCATTGAACAACTTAACTCAATGCATAGCAGTTCCTCTAAATCATCCATGTATTAGACATCTAGATGTCTTTTTCTTCTCTGGTATGTTCTCACTACGTGAAGAACACTGTCAGCCTCTTCCTCATCTCTGCAGCTTCTGTCGAAATCATTTCAAAGATGCCCTATGCTAATGCCCTTGTATGCCCATAACGCTTTGAGATACAATGTCGTCATTGAAAACAATTAGAGATCTCTCAGAACTGTCTGAAATCAAGAGAGAACTCGAACATTTATTGTGCTATTGGATAAAAGTAGACTTATGGTCCTTATATTTGGCTTATTAGACGAAAGCACATGGTTTAAAACCCAGCTAGGACATCTTGAACAAAACGAAGTATAAAAAAGTATTGCTTTCGGTGGCTTCCTCTCAGCAGCCTTCTGGGGAAAACTCTGAAAGTCGTGAAATGTTTTTCAAATCCATCGTTCGTGGTCAATGTTCTGCCACTCATGGATAAAATTAACACACACCGTATGGGTGTTGTGAAAAGCTAGGTTCTAATCTTGACTAAAGGTTTATACGGTACGTAAGATGAAAAAATGTAAGTGGCGCTGCGATAAATACAAGTAGTTTTGTTTACAACAAAACTTACATACAAATTGTATTCAGTATTTTGCAGGTTTTAAAAAAAGTCAACTAAAACGAATGTGGGAGTACGAGGGAACTGCTTGAGTTCGACAAGAAAACGGTCCGCATTCTAATAAGAACGATACACTGTGCTATTGACAGTTTCGCTAACATGCTCGGTGTGCCCCAGCAGGATTACTGCAAAAGCTGCCATGATGTGGAGGAAACGTGCAACACCCTTTATGCGGGTGCCCTGCACTTCAGGAAAGAAATATCATTGATTTTTGGTGATACAACGTTTGAAGAAACAACGTTTGGGAAACATGCCACTAACAGAACTGGCAGGTTTCATTCGGAGATTGGGGTGGTTAAAACTCATCACTGACGAGTCCTGACAAGGCACCTGACCTCACATTGGTTAACGCAATGGGCCTGAGTGAACTTGCACGCTAACCTAACCTAACCTAACCTAAATCGTGGGTAGCGGTGATTGGGTTTTCATGTACGAACAGGTCAATGGGCCTTCAATGCTTGCAAATAGCTTTAACTTTCAAGTTATGGAATGCTTTGTTTATCTTGATTCCATTATAAGCAAAAATAATGAATGTCAGCATAGACATAAAAAGGGGAATACCGCTCTACAGTAGATATTAATTTGGGCTTTGTAAGCCTTTTTAAAATGGGGCATTGAATAGAAGTACAAAACTCCACAGATACAAGACATGGAATCGTGAATCATAGCACAAACAAGTGAAGAAGTCCTGAGAGTTTACGGAAGAAAAATTCTTTGTGATGTATAATATATGGACCAGAGACCAGCAGTGAGTATCCAAAAAGATGAATAGAATTGAATCATACTCATAATTTCTGATACTTATACTCATTCATACTTATTTTAATATCATGGAACGAACCTCTACTTATGTTGAAAGTTTGCAGTCCTCCATCATATTCATACCAGAGATCAGCAATGAGTATTCAAAATGATGAGTAGATTCGAATCATACGTATAATTTCTGACAATGCATTCATACTTATTTTAATGTCATACTCATACTACTCATATTCAAAGTTTGAAATACTCATGGTATTCATACTTAACAATACGCATGATGTTATTGATTTCGACTCTCTATGACTCATCGTATACACGAATCACAAAATAAGTATGATTCGGGGACGAACACTGAAATACTCACTAGGAGGTTGTGTGTTTGCTCTGTTTGCTTATGTGTCTTTGCTTACGTATATTTTTTTTTTTTTTTTTTTTTTTTTTTGTAAATGCAACAACAACTGAGACTGTAAATTTTGATGAATGATTCGACGAGTCACTTGAATCAAAATGAGTAGGCATATGAATCAAACATATTTCGAATGGTATGCGTTCGATATCAACGTTGTATGCATACCCATTGCAACCTCTGCCTATAAATCAACGTTGTAGTGAGTGCGAATGAATCACGAGTACATAGTAAAATTTCAATTTTGATGACTCACTTATATTCAAAATTTCATGAGTGCTTATGAGTAGCGAAACAACAATTCATTGCTGATCTCTGATATGGACCTGATCTTTAATATCAGTATCAAAACCATATGTATGTATTCTAAGGGTGCCTGTTCTGACATTGATGTCAATATTTTAACAGGAATACATTGCGCGCTTTTATAAAAGTTCCCCCAAAAATTTCATGAGTGCTTATGAGTAGCGAAAAACGATTCATTGCTGATTTCTGATATGGACCTGACCTTTAATATCAGTATCAAAATCATATATATTCTAAGGCTGTATGTTCTGACATTGACGTCAATATTTTGAATACATTGCGCGCCTTTATAAAAGTTGCTCCTCTGGTATTAGATCCAATCAAATACATCATTATCACTTTGTTCTTCTATATTTTATCATTATCATACCTTCTCTATATGTTTTTGTTTTCTAGATAATACTCCTCTTATTTATTGTTGAGAAATTGATTGCATTTCGTAACTAAAATTTTTAATTTTATTTTCTAATTTTTATGCATGAGTTGTAAATTTTATATAAAATTGAGAGAAAATAAAAATTTTTATGAACTGACTGTTCCATAAGCAGTTTTTATTTTTATTATCAAATATGATTACCAGGTCCATTGTTGTTTGTAATACAAAGTTGCATAAGACTGTTTTACAAGTTTTTGGTAATGGTATGGAACTGGACTAATAAAATATGGAAATTTTACAAAGGTATTGTATTTGTTTTTTTTTTAATTATTCTTATTATTTTTGTTTTTATGGAATAAAATTTAAACTTTTAAAAGAATAATTATTTATTTTTGTTTTTTTTTTTGTGAAATCAAAAGTAAGTTTTTAGTAAAAAAAAGGCGTGGCTTTAGTGAAATTTATTTTTGAATTTTTTTTTTTGTTTTTTTGATTTTTTTTTCAGTGTAGAAATGAGGTGTATTATTTTTTTTACACATAAATATATTGTTTTTTAACATGATTTTAATATCATTTTGCAATATTTTTGGTGAAATTAGGTGTTGAAATTTATGTATAATTTTTTTTAATATTTTTTTGGTTGTTACATTGATTTTTTTTAGAATTTTTAATAATTTTTTTTTGGTGACATTTTTTCTTGGTTTTATACGGTGAGTTTATTGGTGCACATATATTTTCTTCCTGTGTTGACTTTGATAATGTTTAAATTGAAGTCTAATTAAAGCCTGTTGTTGTTGTTTATATTTTTTTAAAAAATAAATTAAAAACAAATTTAAATATTTTACAAAATAAATTTAAAATTAAATAAAAAACTTCTTAACTTTTTCGTTTACATGTTCTTTTTTTTGTTTTTAAATTTTTCTATTTACGATTTTGGGTTAAAAGCCTGCCAAGTCGAGAATTTTTTTCGTTTAGGGTTTGGGGGACAATTAAATAAATGAGTTTCTTAAGGGGCATCATTAATGATTTAATTTTAGGAGACTTTATGGTATGAAAATGTGAAATCTTTAAGAAATTGTAGAAAATACATTAAATGTTACACAAAGTCACGGTTAACCTAGTCACGGGTCACCTAGCAAGACCTTCCATACCTCAAAATCCTATATTTCATGTGAATTTTAATGAAGTCGCCGTAGTGTAGTAGATAGTGTGTTGGCTTACTAGACGTAAGGCCACGGTTCAATAAAAAAAATATTTTTCGGTGACTTCCTCTCAGCATATTTCTGGCAAATGCTTTGAGAGTAAATAAAATTGCCATGAAAAATTTCTCAAAAAATTTGTCGTTCGGAGTAGACTTTAAACTGTAGGTCCCGCCACTCACGTACACAACATAAGTGGTGTGAGAAACTAGGTCCATAAGCCTGACTGAAGCGTTGTAATAACCAATTATGTTATGTATGTATACCTAGAAGGTGAATACGTCCCAATTCGAGAGCGTTTGGTCAAAATGAGGTTTAATGTGTACAGTATTGTGTTATACTCGTGCTATACTTTACTAAAAAAAACTGATCAAGTTCTGGAACAGTATGTACAAGCAATATATAGGGTCTTCTTCAAGCGCTTCCTTTATTTGAATTTAAAGAAAAGAAAGTGTGTGTGTAAGATATCATGGAAATTTTCTACTGGTGAAGTCATTATCTGTGATATACTATATAACGTTGCTTACATGTCTGTCACGGCTTTTCTGGGTGGAGAACATTCGGAATTTCCGATTATCCATGACTCTGACGCAAAAATCGTGATGAATTTGAATGAGATGGCATGGATTATGTTGGCTTTGAGGACTGTTGTGGATTGTGGCTTAATTGTATGCAATTAATTCGTATAATTGTATACGACTTAAGAATATCTTACAAATAAAAGTCAAACGGGGTAAAATCGTCCCCCTTTTCGATATGCGCTTTAAATCACGTCCATATGCCTTCAAATTACTCGCACAGAATATCTAATGTGGCATGACTTGAGTGACACTGTGTTTTGTGGCTTATTTGGACACACCCAAAAGATAAAATCTAACGGGTTCATATCACATGATCTCGGTGGCCAGTAGACATCATCTCCAACTGAGATGACTAAGCCTTCAAATCACTGGATTTGAATATCCATTGCGGCGTGAGGTGTGTGTTAGATAGCGCAGTCTTGTTGAAACCACATGTCATTGGTGTCCAGATCATCCAATTCAGGCCAAACGCAGTTGATTATCAACGACTTTTAGTGCTCACGGTTGACAGTGATGGGCGTTTTAAAAAACAGATGAACTTTTGACTCCGTATGTAAAAATCCATACTAAGCAGTGACTTTTTAGGTAGACGCTAGACACTTTTGAATCCAATGTGGATTAGTAGCGCCTCTAAATAAATCAGCAATGGAAAGAAATGAGCCTGATGGGTTAAAACGAGTTTTCGATGAAAGTTAGGGTCAGTTTCCAAGTCTTTCGGAAGCCATATAGCGAACACATGCCGTTGTCTGCGCTTAGCCATGGTGATTTGGTAAGACAGACTGAATAAATAAACAAATAATTTGACAGATGTCACTTCAACAAGATGGCCGTTATTAACTGTCAAAGTCTTTGTAGGGAGACTCTATATAATCGAGATACAAATATTAATCGTTTAGCCACTAAATCGGAGACAGATATTGTATTTATGGTTTGTATTACGGCTTCTCTTTCAAATATTTGATGTTTGGTATTAAATTATGGATATTCTTAGAAGCCTAAAAGGTTATGAACCACCAAAATAAACTGATTAACCATTCAGAGAGTAGAAATATAGAGTCATATCGAGAAATAATACTACCAGTGGTACGCGAGACTAATGAAGGCACGATAAGGGAGACTAAATGGTAAGGTAAGACGGTAAGCTAGACTTAGCTTTGAAGTTCTAGTTCTTCCTAGCAATTACAAATTTTTACGGTGCTGTAGGTTAATTTAAGTCCTTTTATTGTTACAGAAACAATTCATTACTACCTTTTATAGAATTAGATATTGCTTTCAATACCATAAAGTCGTTTTTTTTCCTTCAGAAATTTTCATTTTTCAATTTCTTCCAATACATTCCGCCTTTTTGGAAAACTCATTTATTTAATAAAACTTAACCTAAATTAACTGAAAAAAATTTTTTAAATAAATATTTACAAATAATTAAACACAACTACACAAAAAAATCTCATTCAAAAAACAAAAATTGCAAAATTTTAATTCCGAAACTGAAATGTAAAACTAAATTTGAAATTCACACACTAAAAACAGGCAATTTTGGAAATTAGAAAATATATTTTGAAAATAAAACGAAATCAGTTTTCTTTACAATATTATATATGTATGTATATATTTAATTTAATTTTAAAAACTAAAAAAATGAAAATCAAACAAAAATGTTTTCATGTAATTGGCGTGCAAAAAGCATGCTTGGAAGGAAATAAAATTAAAAAAAATTCACTTGAAATAAAAGCGGAGAGATGGTGTACAAAAAAGTATAATTATTTGAATTATTTGTGGATTCTTATATTATTAAAATAGTTTCAAACATATCCGATGATGTATACTTCCCTTTCTCCTCTATCATTTGAAGAGCTTTGTGTTTGCACTGATGTTGAATGAAAATTATTAAGGGATCCGGATCCGACATGAATATAGAATATCACATTAAAAATATCTGTCACCAGATATTGGCAGAAGTCTTATTGAAAATTGAACAAGAGTCACTTATAAGATCTTTTACCGCAGCGAAACAGATTTCGATATAGTGGGCTGTTCTACATAATTAGAAGATGCATTTGTTGTTGAACAGTACAGTAAACATACTGTTACGAAAATTAAAAATCCAGATACTGGTGTCTTGTTTTTACATCGCTTAACATTAAAAAAAATAAACAAAAGCTACGAAAACAAAACAGCGCAGTAAACGAACCTGCTTACAAATTATCGTACTGCTTAATATAACAACAAACACCAGCATAAAAAATGGTAAACAAGTACACAAAAATACAACAACAATACTACAATAATAAATGTAAACAACGATGTTTACATTTATAGAGATTTCGAGAAGGCGAAGTCACGAATATTCGCCTTCAAGAATAATCATCAGACTGTTTACCTTGCCATATATAAAAGGCAAGGCAAAGCAGGCAAGTAAGTTAGTGAAGTTCAGTCAGTCTTGTGTGAAGATGCGCTGAGTTTGAAGAACATGTTTTGAACATCTCCGTTACAAAGATCTGTTAATAATTGTCTAGTAATTGTTATTTGGTCAATTCACACGACTTTGTATCATGTATGTTGTATTGAATACACTTTTTGTTTGTGAGCGCTCAAAGCTATGCTGTATTGTATATTTCGTATTCCAAACGTCAAAAAACGGTAAGAAGAAGAAGACCAGTATTCATAATTTGATTTTCAAACAACAAAATGAAAAACTTACAGAAAAAAAGTAATTTAATTAATTATCTGTGCGAATAATTATAATTTTGAAATGTTAATTGTTGACTCAATTATGTTTTGTATTTTTTATTCTTCTTCTTGATTACTGGCATTTACATAAACTGATAGCATGAAACCAATACAACTTTTAAAAACATATGAAAAAAATGTGTAGAAGTATATGCCCATTGTTTATTCAATGGGTATAAACAGAGGAATAGCAAAGAAAAGCATTTGTTGCTGTTTACATCAAGTTGTGAACAGTGGCACACATAAATGTGCGAGCAAGACCAAAGCGCTTGCCATATGGCTGTCAAATGTTACAACATTTTTAGAACCTTGTCAAACATTTTAAGCCCTACTTTTAATGTCAAAAATGTTAAAATTATTCACACGGCCATTATATTGTTGTGTCGTCTCCTAGTCATTGTGTCATACATACATATGTTTTTAAGAAATAATAATATGAAGCGTCCAAGATTTTGAAAAAAAATATTGGATATCATTTGATTGTATGAAAAACTAGTAGTCTGGCAACTATTAATGAACAGAAATCTGACAATTCTTTTAATTGAGAATTCATTTTCTGTAGACTTGCCAGATAAACTGATGTTAAACAACGTCTGTGAACTGACAATTTTTCATTATCAGTTGATGATCAGTATACCACCACACCTAACAATATTTGAAGATTTCATAGTGCTTTGCAAAGAGTTTAAAATGGATTTTGTTCACTATGGTACGACATTGATATAATGCTGCTTGTTTAACTCACAAAAAAAAATTAAGTAAACCTCACTAATTGTACTCGTTTAATTTTGAGAAAAGCAGAATTAGATACTCTTGCGAGTTCGAGTTCTATTTACAGCGCTGAAACAAAATTCTCCATGTTAGCCGCAGTTAATCTCTCCAGTTAACCAGCCTTCCAAAATGTTAGTTGCTTTGTGTTTGAACAAGTTATTGTGTTTCATAATGCCGCTGTACAAAATATGTACAACGTTTTCTATTTCAAAACGTCGACAATGTTTATTTTTAACGCAGTCAAAAAGCAATCAGGCATCGGATTTATAGTTGATGCATTGTTTGGTTACTTTGCATATCTACATAGTTTATATACACTAGTAGAACTGCATACAAACTTTGTATTGATACATTTTGGAAGGCAGCCTGGATGAGCACATTTTTCTTTCAAATAAATTTTCAAATTTTGCCTTTCATTGTACACTCTCTCTCTCTCCTTTTATTAAAATATGATTTCACAAACAATTGTTTTTTTTGTATTCATAGAGTTGAACATAAAAATTTGATATTTTTAAAAATAGAATTTTACAGTCTAATAAAAATTATAGGTACACTATTTACATAGAGTAGATATTTTCTTTTTTTTAAACAAAAACTTGGATTTCTTTTAACGATTTTTTTTGTTTTTTTTTTTTAAACAACATCATGCATAAAATATTATTATTTTTTATTTATAAAATTATTTATAAATCTTTAAGGGATACGTACGTATGTATATATTAAATTGATATTTTTTTTGTTTGTAAACAAAATCAAAACAAATCAAATTCAAATCAAAAATACTTTACAAACCACAAAAACCATTTAGAATGAAACAAAATTTATTTTGTTTTCAAATCATACTTAACCTTCGGTGGAGATTTTTAAAATGTGAAACACTTTTTAAAAATCTAAATGGAATACTTGCCTTGATTAAAAATGAAATCGTTATAAAAATGGAGAAGATGAACATGCCGCCTAAGCCATACAAATGCAATGTACGGCGACCTGTACGATCCATTAGGGGTATAGAAACTAATGTCATAACAACCTAAACGACAAGGTTAAAAGGAAATGTTAAGGCTCTCTTTATGAAGATTCTTTGTTTACCATTATAGCACCAATGCCTATTGTGGCAAATTTAGCACTTTCTTCGGATAGACCGGAACTAACGAACAGCGATGTCGAGTAATAGAAGACAGCATTAATGCCACTGAACTGTTGTGACAGTTGCATTACAATGCCAATAATTAGGGGGGCTCTTAATGTTGGTGAACATATCAGTTCCATGGTGGATATATGACTTTCCGATTGTTGAGCTCTTTCTTCGGCACGCATTTCTTCGATATCTTCATCTACCGAACTGGAGGCACGTAAACGTCGAAGAGCTATGTTATGTAACAAAAAAATATTCAAAACATTTTCTTTTCTTCAAAAATCCGGTAAGCACCACGTACGTACCTTTTCTAGCTTCCTCTTCCCATTGTTTAGTTATTAATAGATATCTAGGAGATTCGGGACATACCGGCAGTAAAAGTAATTGTAAAACCGCTGGACATACGGCCAGACCCAATAATATGGGCCAGCCATCATTAGTACCTAAAATTTGTTCAATACCCAATACTTGGGATAATAGTAAACCTACTGTCACAGCCAATTGATTGACGGTACCTAAGCCGCCTCTTAAATTTAATGGCGCTATTTCAGAAATGTACATTGGCACTAATGATGTATTAAGACCTGCAAATCATATTTCATAACTCTCAACAATTCAAAAATCTATGTTTTTATTAGTGTGATGATACTCACCGCAATTAACACCAATTATAAAACGGCCAAGGAATAACATTTCATAGGAATGACTAACTTTAGTAAAACCCATTAAACAGCCACCAGTTATACCCAAAACATTATTTAATAATAAGCCACCCTTTCTGTAAAATAAAAAAATTTAATAGGACAACACAAGTTTAGAACATAATTGTTTAAATTGCTTGAAATTAATAGAATTTGGACTGCCTTCCCTTTAGCTCTAGCATCTCCCAGACAGACTTAACACTTCCTATCTTTACATTTAAATAAAATAAAGTGTAGGTGAGATAAGGCCATAGTCTAGTACC
This sequence comes from Sarcophaga subvicina, assembly GCA_936449025.2. Taxonomy (NCBI): domain Eukaryota; kingdom Metazoa; phylum Arthropoda; class Insecta; order Diptera; family Sarcophagidae; genus Sarcophaga; species Sarcophaga subvicina. The sequence goes on along the minus strand of OW388083.2, from coordinate 105,480,467 downwards.
TACAGTAAGCGTCAAAAGAAACTGTACGCCAAATCATGGAATAGACCCACGAACAACAAGTCGACACACACCATCTTTTTGTCGACTATAAGGCGGCCTTCGATAGCCCCATAAGGGATCGTGTTTTTGCCGCAATGTCTGAGCTCGGTATACCTGCGAAGCTGATAAGGCTATGCAGAATTACGTTGAGCAATTCCTGCAGCTCCCTAAAAATAGGAATGGACCTCTCCGAACCTCTTGATGCCATGCGAGGTTTCAGACAAGGCGATCCCTTATCATGCGATCTCTGCAACTTTGTCATGGAGAATGTTCTGCGAAAGGCGAGAGTGCATCGCAGTGGCACTGTTTTTCAAAAAAGCGTTCAGTTGCTTGCGTACGCTGACGACATTGACATCATAGGTCGTACCAAGCGAGATGTTACAGCTGCCTTTAGTGCTATTGAACGGGAGTCTACTAAGATGGGTATGGCATTAATGAGAACGAAACGAGGTATATGTTAACGACAAGTAGAGACGTGCGGCGTATTGATTCTCAGATTACGGCCGATAACTATACTCTTGAAACGGTCAAGGAATTTATTTATCTTGGCTCCGCCGTTACCACCAAAAATGATGTCAGTCTAGAGATCAAGGGCAGGATTACTCTTGCCAACAGGTGCTACTATGGTCTCAATAGGCAATTGAGTAGCAGAGACCTCTCTCGTACGATAAAACTAATATTCTAAAGGGTGTTTTTTTATAGAGGTATAGAACTTTAAGTTGGCATTACTTTTCAAGATGGCGACCGATTTAACAGCTGTCAAGTGATTTATTCTCAGTTTGGTTTGGCAATTCATCATGAATAGACTCACGCCTGAACAACGCTTGCAAATAGTGCAATTTTATTTCGAAAATAATGGTTTTGTGCGGAAAACGTATCGCGCACTACATCTATTTTATCGTCGACAAAATCGTCCATCAGAGCAGTTAATTCGATTAACCATGGGACGTTTTCGCACCACGTTTACTCTTATTGATAACTCGCATCCCCAGAGACGCTGTACGGTGCGTACAGAAGAAGCTATTGCTGCTGTAGAGCGTAGCATTGAGGAAGACCCGAATGAGTCCATCCGCCATCGAGCACAGGAATTGGATCTGTGTCCATCCACTTTATGGAAGATTTTGCGGAAGGATCTTGGATTGCGTGCTTACAAAATCCAACTCGTGCAAGATTTGAAGCTAAACGATCATCAATTAAGGCGTAGATTCGTCGAATGGGCCCAAAACGAGATTGCCATTGTTCCCGATTTTCATAAGCGAATTTTGTTTAGCGATGAAGCGCACTTCCGGTTGAATGGCTACGTCAACAAACAAAACTGCCGCATTTGGAGTGAAGGTAATCCTCAAGTATATGTGGAAACACCGTTACATCCAGAAAAACTAACTGATTGGTGCGCTTTATGGGCTGGTGGAATCATTGGTCCGTACTTTTTCGGAAACGATGGTGGCCAGAACGTTACAGTCAATGGTGATCGGTATAGGGCCATGATTACAAAGTTTTTCATTCCTGAATTGAATAACCATGATGTCCAGGAGATGTGGTTTTAACAAGACGGCGCAACATGTCACACAGCTCGTGCCGCAATAGATTTATTGAAAGACACGTTTGGTGACCGCCTAATTTCACGTTTTGGACCTGTGAATTGGCCTCCAAGATCTTGTGATTTAACACCGCTAGACTACTTTCTGTGGGGCTATGTATAGTCATTGGTCTATGCGGTAAAGCCACAAACGCTATTATTGCCGATATACGGCCACAAATGTTGGAAAAAGTCATCGAAAATTGGACGTCCAGATTGGACTACATCCGCGCCAGCCGTGGCGGTCATATGTCAGAAATCATATTTAAAATGTAATGCCACAAGATTGACTTTCGGATAAATAAAATTCATGTCAATCGAATAATCCATCGTTATTTTATTGCAACTTAAAGTTCTATACCTCTATAAAAAACGCCCTTTACAAGACGCTCATCCTACCCGTGCTTCTTTATGGTGCAAAGGCATGGACCCTATTAAGAACTGATGCAGCGGCCTTGAGAGTGTTCGAGAGAAAAGTCCTACGTAAGATCCTTGGTCCAGTGCGAGTTGGCGATGATTTCCGTATCCGATCCAACAGTGAGCTGTATGACCTCCTCAACGACATTGACGTTGTGCAGCGTATTAATATCCAGCGGCTGCGCTGGCTCGGCCATGTCGTTCGAATGGAGGAGGATGCTCCGGCGAGACGGGTATTTGATGCGGGAATCTGCGGGAGCTACAAGGCACATAGCGCCACCTTATTGAAATCGCATGTCATTGGTATCCAGATCATCCAAAAAAATTGCTATTCGTCGACCTATATTGCTGGCCGTTAACGGTGATGGCCCTGCTAATGCTAGTTCTCGAAGACATACGGACCGATACCGCCGTCAGCACAAAACCCACATCAAATCGTGACTTTTTCAGAATGCATTGAACGCTCTATGTTCTAATGTGGATTGGTATCGTTCCAAATTCGTCAATTTTGTTTGTTAATGTGCCCATTCATCCAGAAATCAGCCTGATCGCTGAAGAAGATTTGTCAATGATTACATTGCTCAAGCAGAGCACCCATTTTGTAAAACGATTTTCTTAATTGAAAGTCTTGTTGAAGATTGCATCGGTGATTTAGCAAATCAGAACTGAATAAATGACAACTAATTTGACAGATGTAGCTTCAACAAAATGGCCGTTATTAACTGACAAAGTTTCGCAGTTATTGTTGGATGACCTGATATAAGTTATTACAAAGGCCAGCTCATTACAAGCCTCTTACGCTAGTCGTGTAGGCATGTGTGTTTGCGTTGCAGACAGACGGCCCTGATAAATAAGTGCAAGAGTGATTTGCATGTTATATGTCTTTCGTCTAGCATTCCTGGAAATTGTAATATCTATAGGAAAGAAGATGGAGATATTCCTCAAGAGCAGCCTAGACTTCGAAAGACTTCGTATGATTTGTCTGGCCGATGTATAAGTTTGATAGAAAGGCCTGATCAGCAGAACGTAATTTCAGTAACAGTGTATGCTTTACAGGAATTTGGTATAAAGTTTTCCCATTTTTAAGTTGCTTACCAAGCTTCACTTCACGCTCTGCTTATGGACTTAGAGCAGCTGGTAAGGCTTATTTGTACCTCACGAACTACTAAACTTACCTGCCAAAACGATTGGCCATCCAGCCCCCACTGAAACCGCCCAACATGCCACCGATGGCAAATATTGAAACCGCCACCGAATACAGTTGCTGTATAAACTCTTCGCTAATATCTTCACCATAGCGATCCTTATAGACGTCCTTCATAAAGTTTTCAATATTTTTTTCGGGAGCATTTATTACGCCGGTATTATAGCCGAACTGTAGCATGCCCAGTACGGCGGAAAATATTGAGTAGGTGAGAAAGAAGGTGAGACCCTGTAAAAAGAAAAACGGAAAATATTTCTATTAACAAAACAAATAATTGTAGTCCACTGATTAGAATTAAAAAAAAAAGAAAAAAATTTTGAAAAATAAAAGAAAACGTTTTGAATTTGAATTTTGTTTGTCTAAACGATTGGTTTAACAATTGATCAAGTTGGGGGAAGGGGAGGGGGTACTTTAAACCAAAAACAATTAAAAACGTTTCCAAGGGGGGGGGATCTGTTGAACTAAAAACAAATTTTGATTATGATTAAAGGGCGTTTTTTCTTTTTTTTTCCGGGGTGGGTAAAGTATCGATTAATTGAATGCCAAGTGTCTCAAAAATAATGCCGATCATGTAAGAAAACAGGGGGACAAAAACAAAATGAAATAATAAAAGAGAAAAACGGGTAAAAATTAAAAGAAAAACAAAACAAAACATCAATAAATGAATGAAATTAAGAGAAAAAACAACTGAAATTATAGTGAAAATATTAAACAGAAAAACATAAAGAACTTCAAAGATCAAAATTATGTCGTAGACTCTACGCATGGGTTCATAGAGAGTATGTAGAGGGTTTGGAGATAAAGACGTGATTCATAGGTAATCATTTGTTTACGGGGCCTGATTATTAAACTTTAATTCTATTAGAAATAAAATGCTAAAACTTGACAAGAAGGACAATCAAGAAAGTAAAGTACAGATGTTCTGCGAATAGCTCAATGCCACGAAGAACAAATTTACCGAATCTCTTCAAAGTTATTGACTCAACTAACCCTAAGGTTTTATAGAAAAAATAATCACAACTTAGATTAAGGAAATTTCAAATATTTGTTGTATCCAGACAGCACTATCCAACGATAGACGCTTCACTTGACGCACATTTTTTCTAAATTTGAAGATAATAAAATTGTGCGGCCAGAATTGATCAAAATACCCCATATACAGCATCCGAAAGATGTTTGTCAATGTTTCCCTGTAATAAAGCCAATTAGTTGCCCACTTTCCTTAAAGGAACACAAAGGAATAGCAGAGCGTTTTAACAGAATTGCACCCAAAACAGTAAACAGTTTCATTGCAGGCAAAGCCATGGTGAGAGAGGCAAAATATCTATTTCTTATGCGTGGTGTGAGAAACTAGCTTGCTGTCTATATAGTTGATGTGGCCGATTAAGTAAGTGCACGAGATATTGTAGACGTTTTCTTCTTCATTTGAAAGACTTATTGAACCATTGTAGTCGCCGTAGTCTAGTAGGTAGTGTGTTGGCTTATTAGACGTAAAGCCCGAATTCGTATCCCAGGTCAGACATCAAAACGAAATATAAAAAAAAAATTTCTTCGGCGACTTCCTCTCAGCAGATTTCTGGCAAAAACTCTGAGAGTAAATAAACCTGCCATGAATAAGTTTCTCAAAAATCTGTCGTTCGGAGTCGACGTTAAACTGGAGGTCCCACCTCTCACGTATACAATTAACGCACACAACATGAATGGTGTGAGAAGCTAGGCCGTAATCCTGACTGAAGAGTTGTAATGGCCAATTATGGATGTATGTATTGAAGCCATTAGATGTGGAGTATAGCAGTTTTCAAATGTCGGCTTTTCTGGGTGAAACGCATCAGAAATGTTCAATTTTCCACGAAATGCATTGAAAACACCGAATGGTTTTAAATCACCTTCAGCTGAGATGAGTATGCCTTCAAATCGCTGGAGCAAAATATATCCAATGTGCCATATCCGTCCTGTTGAAATCATATGTACTTGATTTTAGCAAAATTTCAGTAAAAGAATTTCACATTTGTTTCAATACTACCAACAGTTTAACGGTTCTCGTCTTGACTATTTTAATGACAACAATTTTTCTCCCATTAAAATCGGCAGATTTTTTATTCCTTTTCATTTCTTTACAGAATATATGTCAGTCATTACCAAGCGCCCCTATATTTTTATTATTTTTTTTTCTTTCTCTCAGTTTCATGTTTGGCGGTTAAGATTGGTTTATTGTGGCATGTTCTAGAATGAAAGGGTTGCAATTTATTGATGTCTACAATTAAAGCTTTCTAGTTTAGGTTGTTGTATTCGATGTAGTAATGAGAAACTTTGCTCAAGTAGCAGTGCTGCTAGGTCTTCTTACTTTAAGGAATTAGGGGGCCAGTTGTTTTATGATAGAACCGATCTTGTTTATTAAGTTTCTCAACATAAACCAAGAAAAATTAAGGCAATGATCGCAAATTGTCATAGTAAATTTGATCAAAAATTGTCATATATTCGAGTAGATGAAAAGCTGGGCCTAATCCAGACTTAAAGGTTATAATTGCCAATAATCTATATATAAAAGGAAATTTTGCTACATATCATGTATCTTCTAAGATAAAATAAATTTCTATGAAAAAAAAATCATTGAACTTAAAAGACTTTAAAGCCTTGCCATGTTACATTCAGCTTGACTCTAGGCCTAAGGATTAAATACAATTTTTACACATACAATTTTCGATTTAGGGCCATTATTACAACTTGTCGTTAAAACTAAAGGGAGGATTTTAACGGGCAGATAAATTGTTTTTCTCTATTATGAGTACCCAATAAGATAGAAGTGATCTTTGACCTAAAGGGAGGATCATCCTACCTTTAACATTTAAAGATCACTTTATGTTTGAACTTGCCATATTAGATATTATTTTCATTATGGCAACTTCAACAAAAAAAAACAAAAAACAAAGCCCGCGGTTGCCACTGCGTTAAAAAAAAATTGTATAATTGAGCAGATTTGCTCATTGCTCCGGCACTGCCATATTTTTGAAAAATTGTCTCTGTCAGTTGTAATAACGAAAATAAGTTAAAGGTGACTTTAAAGTTCACTTTAGCTAAAGGTACCTTTAACTAAACCCAAATTTAACGGCAAGTTGTAATAATGGCCCTTAAGGTTTTATTTTAATGGTGATAAGCCAATAAATTGATTGGTTGACTAAATTCTTTCTAAAAGCCTTGCTACACGTATAAGATGATTATTTCCATTTTGATTTATAAATTATAAAAATATTACAAATTAATAATTATTAAAATTTTATTTTAAATTATAAACTTAAAAATCAAATCAATCAATAATAATAAACGCATAATTTGTCACTTAAAATAAATAAATTAAAATAAACAAATTCCGAACATACTGTTAAAATAAAACAAAAATAATTCTTTAAAATAAAAAATATATTCAAATTATTTATTTCATAATTTTTTAATTACAAATTAAAATTAAAAATAAATGAATTAAAAACAAATTATAAATAATTCAATTATTATGAATGAAATGTATATAATATGTATGTAAAATTGTTATTTTTAATTTTTAATGAAATTATGCCAGAATAAGAGCTGATCTTCGACAGTTTGTAGAGATTCAAAATAAATTCAGTATCAGTGCACTTAAAGGGAGATGTGTAAGTACTTGCTGTTACGGGAGTATTTTTTGAGAGAAAAAGGGGTGTAAAAACATTCCATAATTCCGACCTCGTGTAAATTATGAAATGAAATTTTGAAAGACTGAAATATGTTAACCACTAGATTCAGTTTTTATATAGAAAACTATATGTGGCCAAATTTTTTGTGCGCACTCCTTATTATGTTCGCATATTCACGCTATGCACAACATAAGCAGTAGACCGACAGTATATAATTTTTAATCTTAACTCTAGATTATTCTGTGGGCCTTTGAAATGACTGAAAAAAACTATAAGCTACAGGAACCTGAAGAATTCTGAACCTGAGATATTTTGTCTTCTTGATCTTGATTACAATTAAAACAACTCCTATGAAGACTCTTATTGTGATTTTAAGTAAGACACGAAATAAATGATATTATTTATAAAAAATCCAAAGACCATTTGTTTTAAGATGATTCCGTGTCGAATAGTATCAACTCCTTGTCTTATTTCAATGATCTGTGTACACATAAGGCGTAGTTTAAAGGAAATCCTTATTAAAAAAAATATCGCATCGAATTTTCTTCATATAAATTAATAACCATGTACAGAAAGAGATAAAAAGGGCTTGGTACCAGACTAGAGCTGAAGCGTGGATGAGTTTTTCAGTGGATAAGTTAAACTTAACCGCTATAGACGCGACATTTTTGCGTTTGATGCTGCCGTAAACGAACAACTTTTAATGTAAAATTACACAGCCCTGCATGGGTTTTGTAAATAAGATGGCTCCAGGTGTTTCCGAAGGCATGTTGGTCAAGTAACTCTGATTAAATTTTATAAACCTCGACCGCCATATTGAATCCGCCATTTTGAATTTTTTAAATCTGAATGAAGATCTGTAATCAGCGACCCCAAAAACCCCTGAGTAACAATTTGAAAGTAAATCTGATTAATTTTTAAGGACCTCCGTAATGTGCTTCTTTTTCTCTTGCAGCCCTTGGAATAAACCCCACCCCCAACTTTAAGGGTGCATGCAAACAATTTGGCTTTGGGCTCATTTTAAACAGCAAAGATCAATTGGCAATTTCTGACAATAGCGATGGTTCTAGCACGTCAGTGTTTAGCTTTACAATGTTTCAAAAATCGCCAAAAACGCTATTTTTAGGGGTTTCAACCCCCCTTTTTCTCGAAAACCTGATTCGTGTTCAGCGCGCAAACTGCCTTCGGAGCCATCTTATCTGCACAAAAAAAGTCCAAATTTGCAGGGCTGTGTTATCATTCATTTTGACGCTTAAATGCCAACTGATTAAAACATGTTGAAGTTGTAAGTCAGATGGTGTTGAAGATATTGTAGAAAGAAGACGACAGTATAAAAACTTCCTTGGTACTGCCCTACTTTACTTGGGACTGGATTGCCTAAAGGTTATGTCACTGACAAATCTGGTGAGGACAATTAATGAATTTCTCGATTTCTAAGTTGATTGCTACTTCCGATTGAAGGTTTTCTTTCATGTAGAACAGAAGAAATGGAGTCTGATATCGTCACTAGCAGTATAATTATGATAATTTTCCTAATCTGGCAAGGCAAGTTCACTTAAGGCTGTACTGGTGTTTGACTTCCACATTTGAACTTTATTTTCATATATACACACAGTTACTAAAGTATACATACGGTTAACAAATTTCAGAAATTTTTTAACCAATCCGCTTTCGTTGAAAATCTTTATAGTTTCCTAGATTTTAAGACGGTCTTTTGCATTGGTTAAAAAATTTCTGAAATTGAACTGAATTGTGGCCCTGCACAGGCCCACGAAAGTATACGTCCGGTTAACAAATTTCATAAATTTCTGAACCAATTCAAAATATCGAAGAAAGAAAGAAAGACAATTATAAAAATTTTCAACGAAAACGAACTGGTTAAAAAATTTCTCAAAATTTGTTAACCGTATGTATACTTTTGTGGCTGAGTGTATCAGAGTATCAAATATATTATAGGAATGGAAACCTTAGCATGCTTAATATAAGATTTTTTAATTCCTATAAAAAAAAATAATTTCACCAGGATACATGCTTCAAGACAAGCTTAACTTTTTCATAATAGGTGGCAACATTATGGGGTGGCATAATTTCATTAAAATTTTCAAAATTTTTTAAATTATTTTAAAGTGTTCGTATTGCTATAATTAAGATAATGTATGACGTTATTAGAATGGTTTATTAGCCAGACAAAGGGGGGGGGGCGTATGGTTAAGGGGGTTCAAGAGTTATTCATTGGAAAGTTTGCTAAGGGGGGGAATGTTTTGCAATAAAGTTGGTTGTTTTATTTAATATTATTGCCAGGGTATAGAAGGGGGTTAGATTAGGACTGTAGTGAGAGTAGTGTTCTGTATACTTATTTGGAAAAATTGGAATTCGTTTTCTGTTTTCTATTTTTTTTTTAGATGAAGAAAAAAAAAGATATTTTTTAAATGAAATTTGAAGTCGTTTGTTTTTTTGTTAATATTTTAATTACACAACATGGCAAATAATTTAAGCTACAAACTTGTTCTAAAAGTCTTAGCTTCCTTCTGTGCGTGTGTTCTTCTAATCTATCGACATATTCGCGTAACTCTTCAATTTCCTCTTTAACTTGTTGCACTGTATCTAATTCGTGTTTTATGGCAACCATATCACGTTTAACCTGTAAAAGAGAGAGAGAGAGAGAGAGAGAAAAGATTTTTTGTTTCGATTATTTAAAGAGCATTTAAGGGCTCAATACTACTTACTTCTGATACCTCACTTTGACAACTTTCTACTGACTTGGTGAGTTCCTGCAGTTGTGTACGTATTTCGCACAAGGCCACTGTAGTCTCCATGTGTCTGTCGCCTCTTTGAAGCTCATCCAATTTAGCTGATAAATTCATACTCATCACGCTGACTTGCTTTTGCAAACTAAGCATGATTTTATTCCAATATTTTTTTATGTTTGTTTTTAAAGAAAATTTTTTAATAAAAATTTTATATCGTTAAAATATATGGTTTTTAAATAGAAACGAAATAATTTTCTAAATTATTTTAAATATTTTTATATGATATATACGTATACTTTTTTTGTTTTGTTTAATAATTAATAAATTAATAAATTTTATTTTATAAAAGAGGAAAAAAACACAAACAACATTTAAGTGAAGTGAATGAAGTAGAAAAAGTAAAAAAAACATGACATTCATGACAAAAAATGCTTACAAAACATTTAAATATGTAGAGATAGAGAGAGAAGGAAAATTTAATTTTTTTATTAACGAAAATATTTTGTTTATGAAAAACGTACGTTTGCTGGTTATATGTAACGAATTATGTAAGTTTGTATATGAATTGTTAAGAATTTTGAAAAAAATCTTCTGTCATGGAATAATTTTGTGCGTGTTTAATATGCTTTTTATTTGTAGTTTGTTTTTTATTAATTTTTTGTTAATAAAAGAAAATAAAAATAAGTGCCACGCCCTGTTGGCATTGAAATGTCACACCCGTTACAGTTCCTTTACATAAAATCGTATCAAAGTTTATGGCATTCAATTAATTTTTGTTAACAGACTTTTAACACTTTAAAATGTATACATAATATTATGGCATAAAATTACAATCAAAACTATATTTCTTTATCACTTATATGACTTTAGCACTATGAAGCAACACTGTGTTGTAACACAAAATTTTATGCTAAAAAATTTGGCAGAATCTTCATTCAATCAATATTCAGTATCGCTTAAGGGGTTAGTACCAGTGATCAACAATGTATCGTTTTTTCACTACTCATAAGCACTCATGAAATTTTGAATATAAGTGAGCCAACAATACTGAAGCTTAACTACATACTCTGATTCATTCGTACTCACTACAACGTTGATTTATAAGTACAGGTTGCAATGACTATGCGTACAACGTTAACATCAAACTCATACCATTCGAAATAGGTTTGATTCATAAGCCTACTCATTTAGGTTCACAACTTAAGAAAAATACTTGATTCGATTGACGCGAATTATTTAACAAAATTTACAGTCCTAGTTGTTGTTCTATTTACAAAAAAAAAGAAAAAAACACAGAAGCAAAAAAGACAGAGCAGCAAGCAGAACAAACACACAACCATTTAGTGGATATTTTCGAGTTCGTACGCGAATCATACTTATTTTGTGCTTCCGTGTAAATGTTGAGTTATGGAGAGTCGAAATCAAACACAACATCAACACGTATGACGTTAAGTATGAATATGATGGAGGACTTCAAACTTTGAATATGAGTAGAGGTTCCATGATATTAAAAAAAGTATGAATGCGTATAAGTATCAGAAATTAAGAGCATGAGTCGATTCTACTCATTTATTTGAATACTCATTGCAGATATCTGGTTAGTATATTACAAAGGGCCGAAATGCTGACCTAAGTGGGACCTCTTCCTTCCAAGCTGTCCATCACCTAACCCAACCTAAGGGTTTGGCTACTTTCGGGCCAAAGAATTAAGATGGAAATCTTATTTTCCCTCAAACGATATGAAAAGAAGCAGAAAAATGCAACAAAACGTGCATATAATCAAATCGTTGTATTAAAATGGGTATTATATTTGGGCAACATGGTCATCGAAGTTGCCGTAGTCTAGTAGATAGTGTGTTGGCTTATTAGACGTGAGGTGACGCTTCTAGCCCCAGGCTAGACATCTCAGCAAAACGAAATATGAAAAACTGTTTCATCCGCGACTGCCTCTCAGAAGATTTCTAGCAAAAACTCTGAGAGAAAAAAAAAATGCCATGAAATGTTTCTCAAAAATCTGTCGTTCAGAGTCTACTTTAAACTGTAAGTTCCGCCGTTCATGTATACAAATTACACATAGAGCATGAGTATTGAAAGAAGATAGGTTGTAATCCTAACTCAAATCAGTGAACAGACAACATCACAATTTTTCATCATATTAAAGACGGCTAATTGAGTAACAGAAAATGATGATGTGCGGAAAGCATTATTTTCAGAAAGCATTTGTTTCCATTTGAAGAAAAGTGCTAAAGGGTCGTATCGAATACTTGTCGAGGCATATGATGATCATGATCTATCAGAAGCAACATACAGAAAACGGTTTCGATGGTTTCGGCGTAAGGATTTTGATGTAAGAAAAGAAGATCATGGAGAACTATAAAAAAAAGGGTGAAAACGTTGAACAATATTGTATGAAAAGCGACACTTTGAGTCGTAAACAAATGACAGAAATGTTAAATATGGCATAACAAACAATTTCTGATCGTTTAAAAGCCATGGAAAATAAACAAAAATCTGGAACATGGGTGCCACATAAGCTTAATGGTAGACAGTTGGAGAACAGACAAACCATTTAAGAAATTTTTCATCAAAGACACGCTAGAGAATCACTGTTACTGTTACATTGTTACTGGCGATGAAAAGTGGATTTATTTATTTATTAATTACAATACAATTGCAAATTATATTCTAATTACATATGAGCGGAGTAACTTGACCATATGCTCGTTGTAGTGGCACAGAACAGAGACTCTGGTGGAATCGAACCCACGATCCTCACGCTAATAGTGTAGCACACTAACCACTACCACACTACCAGGGCGCTCAACAAAATAAAAATTGGATTTGTTTTGCAGAATCTTAAAAGCTAAAAGTCCGGGGTTATTCCGAGGCAACCACCAAATACGGTTGCAAAACCCGATGGAATCGGCAGGAAGAAAATGCCGTGTATCTGGTGGTACCAAAGTACACAAAACCTGTTGAAACCGTTAATGCAGATCGTTCTAACAACAAGTGATTAATTTGAACCATGTATTGATCGAAAAAGGATAAGAATGTGCCGCAAAACACGTCGAGGGAATTTGTCAACAAGCACCTCCACGCAAAGCAACTAAAGTAAAGGGTCCGCCAAATAACTTTTTTTTTTGAAAATGCTTTAAAAAAAAACTACTGAATATTTTCTCAAATTTCTTTTTTATTTGATAGTACAATCCCTCCGGGTAATAATCGAAAATAATTTCAATCAAATGAATGCCTCGGCTGGCCTACACCAGAAGATGCCGATTTTGGCAAAAAAAAAACATCTTTTTAGATGAAGCTCATTTTGATCTTGGCGGGTATGTAAACAAGCAAAATTGACGCATTTGGGGCACAGAAAACCTGCACGCATACATTGAAAAGCCGACGCACACAAAACGAGTCACTGTTTGGTGCGGATTTTAGTCCAGAGGCATAATTGGGCCATTTTTCTTCGAAAATGAGCAAGGAGCGGCCGTTACAGTCAATGGCGATCGTTATCGGGAAATGTTGAACGAATTGTTGTTCACAAAAATTGAAGAGGAGGATATTGGCAATATTTGGTTTCAACAGGACGGCGCTACGTGCCACACAGCCGAAGCTACACTCGATGTTTTGCGCCCTGTTTTTGAAGATCGCATTATCAGCCGCAGAGCTGATGTCGTTTGGCCACCTCGGAGCTGCGATTTGACACCGTTGGACTATTATTTGTGGGGTGCCGTCAAAGATAAGTGTTACGCCGACAAGCCAGAGACAATTGACGCTTTAAAAGGACAATAATCGTGAAGCCATTGGTGAAATACAGCTGCACACAATCGATAATGTGCTTAAAAATTGGAACGATGTATGCTACTGCATGGCCAGCCGAGGCAGCCATTTGAATGAAATTATTTTTCATTATTGACCGGAAGGATTGCACTTTCAAATAAAAAAAGAAATTTGAGAAAATATTCAGTAGTTTTTTTTAAAGCATTTTCAAAAAAAATTTAATTTTCGGACCCTTTATTAGGCTGGGAGGTGTTACCCCACCCAGACTTGGCTCCTTTTAACTACTATTGGTTTTCATCGCTGGGACACGGATTACCTACGACGCAGCCTTTCAATTTCAAGGAAGAAGTCATAAATTGGTCGACTAATTGATTTGCTTCAAAAGACGAATTGTTTTAGTGGCATGGAATCTACAAACTGCTTGATAGATAAAAAAATTTTGCTGGCCAATACTACAGTTATGGAACCAGCCGGGGCTTCTGATAAAACTATCTAGACTTCAAATGTTCATTATCGACAGCTAAATCATAGCATTTGCATAGTGGACATGCAGGTGCTACTCCTTACTCCTGCTCGTCTCTGCAGCTTCTGTAGGAACATAGAGTTTTTACAGCCACTGGGTATACTTTTTACCTGGACCCAGACAAATTGAAATTCTTCGACTTTTTCAAAGATTTCTTGAAAAATAACTGAATGTAGTTTTTTATTTTATTATTTAAAATTAAATTCTAATTTTTTTTTCAAATATAAATACTACAATGAAAGAGTTTTTCTTTTTCAACTCAAATACAACAAATTAAAGAAGACAATAAAAACAAACGTAACAAACGTAAGCATTTCTGTTTGCCACATTTTTATTGGATTAGAATTCAGGTTTTTTGTAATATACTCTACACACACTCTCCTTTTATTGTGAAAATTTTAATCCGGTTGTAATCCCAATTTAAAGCTGCTGTCTTTTAGGTGCACACATACACATACACTAGTAAATGCTGATGTACGTACACTTACATACAAAGTATGGCAACAATATCCTTTTCATTTATAATTAAACACAATGGTTTTCAATGTAATATTAATCTCTCTCTGATTATCAAAACCTTTACCAAAAATGCAATTTTATTTATACACACACCCACACTCCCATATACACCTAAATACACACATATGAACACACACTCTTTTTCAAATTATTTCTACACCTACACTACGCTGAGAGGTAAAAATCGACTTTAGTAAGCGAAAACAATAGAAAGGAAATGATGCAATTATCGTTTCATAGTGTGAGAGAAAGAGAGACAGAGAGAGTGAGACGGAGAGAGAAAGTGTGAGAATTCTGTAATATTTTTTCAATTCAATTTTTTTCTTTATTCTTTACTTTCAGTTTCATTTCATTCATTTATTTTGAAACACATCTGGTGAAATTCAAACACAAGATAATGGCATTATAATGTTCTATACATACGCACACTTATATAAATATAAACACCTTCACATATACTATAGCAATGTGTTAACCCAATAAACATTTTCTGTGAAAATTTTCCCTTTAGCTTTACTTCTATTGCCAGGTATTTCTTTTAGCAGAAGTCAAATGAGGAGTGGGAAATTTGTTAAAGCAGGAACAATCGGAGTCAGACGAAATGTCATGTAAAATGTCCCCAAAAGTATCCTAATAAGTAAGCAAGTATTCCTATTTCTGTGTCTTATGGACATAAAATATTGTTACGAAAATGAAAAATTTAGAACCTGGAGTTTTGCTTTAACATCGTTTGACATTAAAATTATAAACAAAAGCTACAAAAGCAAAACAATGCAGTAAACAAACCTGTTTACAAATTATCGTACTGCTTAATATAACAACAAACACCAGCATAAAGAAAATGGTAAACAAGTAAACAAAAATACACCAACAAAACTACAAGAAAAAAGTAAACAACAATGTTCACATTAACAGAGATTTCGAGAAGCGAAGTCAGTAGTCGCCGTAGTCTAGTAGGTACTGTGTTGGCTTATTAGACATGGGTTCGAGCCCCAGGCCAGACATAAAAAATACAAAAAGTATTTCTTCGGCGACTTCCTCTCAGCAGATTTCTGGCAAAAACTCTGAGAGTAGAAATTGCCATGAAAAGTTTCTCAAAAATCTGTCGTTCGGAGTCGACTTTAAACTGTGGGTCCCACCACTCATGTATAAAATTAACACACACAACATAAGTGATGTGAGAAACTAGGTCGTAATCCTGAGTGAAGGCTTTTAATGACCAATTATGTATGAAGTCATCAGCATTCGGTTTCAAGAACATTAATCAGACCGTTTAGTTATTCAATAAAAGAAGTCGCCGTAGTCTAGTAGGTAGTGTGTTGGCTTATTAGACGCAAAAGCCTACCTGGCATAAGTGGTGTGAGAAACTAGGACGTTGTACAATGGGTCAATTCGACCTCCAGGTACTGTACTTGTCTGAATTGACAAGTACACGTCCTCTAACCTAACCTATTCCATAAAAGGCAAAGCAAAGTAGGCGCCTGAGTTAGTGAAGTTCAGTCAGTCTTGTGCGCGGTTCGTTTGAAAAGACTAATTGTGGTTTGAAGACCTCCGTTACAAAGATCTGTCGAACAATTGCCTAGTAATTGTTATTGTTTATGCAAAGGGTGTAAACAGAGGAATAACAAACGAAGCAATTGTTGTTGTTTACATTAAGTTGTGAACAGTGGCGGCACACAGAATTGTGCGAATAATAAAGAATTTTAATTAAAACTAAACACAGACTTATTTTTATTTTATTTGGAAACTACGAGCTCATATTTTAAACGTTTTTAAAAGGTAAAATCGTAACTGCATTAATGCAGTGACAGTAACTGTAAGCAAATGTTTGCTGGGTATGCCTGCATTCACATTAAATGTTGGTATTTTATTTCATACTCATGTATTGTATATATTTCCACTTACATATACACAAGCATATATACATGAACTATATAGTACGTACAGGACTTGGTAATGTGTAACAACAATAACAATAATGAAAACAACAATAATAATAATAATGACGTCAGTAAGTGTGTAAATGAGAGAGAGAGAGAGATTAAAAAGGAAGTTCATTATGGATATTAATAAAGTCAAGTGTAGTTGAGTGTAAATAAATGTTTTATAGGTCATTGCATTTCATTTAACCCATTAACAGCTGTAATTAACACTTTTATTAATATTTGGGAAAACATCGAGTGCTCTTTACATGGAAAATAAGAAATGTCAGCTGTTAGCGAACCGAAATTTAATGGAGATGCTCTAGAATTTTCGAAGACTACCTGGTACTGAGTTATCATTCTGAATTCGTAGCTTACATGGAAAAGTGGTAAGTTTTTTACCATGACTTTTTGAATTTTTTTTCCTTATAACGTACGTGGCAATGCTCTTCTTTAAAACAAACATCTTTCAGTTGATTCCTGTTAAGATAAGAACCAACTGCGTCATTTAGCAGACCACCATTGATAGCAGAATACCATATGATTTGAAGAGAAAGTGGAAAAATTTTAAAAAAATCTGAATCCATAGAATATACGTCGGTTGTCCTAAAGTCGAAAAGTCTCGTACATGAGTCAGCTCGTAAAGAACTTTTAGTTAAAAAGGCAATTTTTTTTCAAACATTTCGTTAAACAAAAATCTATTTACGTACTGGGGCATTAATTTGATGGAGGACAATGAATACCAAGTCCTATAGTCCTAGTATAGTCCTTTGTGTTTGAACAAAGTATTGTGTTTCATAATGCCGCTGTACAAAATATATACAACGTATTCTATTTCAAAACGTCGTCAATGTGTATTTTTAACGTAGTCAAAAAGCAATCAGGTATCGGATTTATAGTTGATGCATTGTTTCGTTACTTTGCATATCTACATAGTTTATATACAGTAGTAGAATTGCATACAAACTTTGTATTGATACATTTTGGAAGGCTGCCAAACATTGAGTACTACTGTACCGGCTAGCCTAGACACATAAATTCGAGAGACATAAACGGCCACAGGTTTATTTCAGCAGTCTCAACAAATCTATACTAAATGAAGGATCAATCTAGAATGGTGACCATATTGGAATACTCACAGATTATACTTAATGAAATGATGATTTCAGACTCTGTTACTTACTTACTTAATTGAGCATTACATCCCTTTAGTTTGGACTACAACCCAGAGTCTCACTCTCTCTCTCGCTAATGCGCTAATGTATGTGTTAAATGTATGCAATTTTTCATGACAATTTTATTTTACTTTCAGAGTCTTTACATACATAATTGGACATTATAAGCCTTCAGTCAGTATTGTGGACCTAGTTTCTCACACTACTTATGTTGTGTATGTTAATTTTATATATGAGTGGCACGACAGATTTTTGAGAAACTTTTCATGGCAATTTTTGTTTTTTCTCAGAGTTTTTGCCAGAAATCTGCTGAGAGGTAGTCGCCGAAGAATATATATTTTTTTATATTTTCGTTTTGACGTCTGACCTGGGGTTTGAACCGTGGCCTCCAGTCTAATAAGGCAACACTCTACCTACTACAATGCGGCGACTTCAACCTTTGCCAGAAGACTCTTGAGAAAAAATAGCCGAAGGAATATATTTTCTTCTTATTTCTTTCTGATCGAGTTGTCTGAACCAAAGGTGGAACCAAGGACTACTAGACTACGTCTTTTATGTTTCCTGAAAGTATAACAATTTCTACGTCATATAGTTTAGCAAACTATTAATCAGGCATTGCAAGGGAAAATCTACCCTAACCCTTTTCGTAATTAAATTGGTAGACTTAAACTGGGCCCAGGCCGAGTCACTAAGATTCTAAAGTTTAAGAAATGATCTTCTCTCCTTCAAGCCAACCTAACTTAACATAATCTAACCCCTAATGTTGACACAGGGACCTGGACGAAAGGAATAGTGGAGACACTTAGATGTCTCCTCAACTTTCGACGCACAATCCGGATGCGGATATGAACACGCAAGGGCCAAAAAGCCAAAAGGACTCCACTCCGAAGTAATACCACCATAGTTCCGGAGTGGGCACAACAAGTCCACGAGACGAGGGGGGGATTTAGTGGGTGAAGGCCTCACAAACGGAGGATGTGACGACTTACTCTATGGTGCATTTAGTTACATTTACCCATCCTCGGCGAAAAAAATACCCGCAATGTCCACATGCGATTCAATATTAGTACATTAGAATTAATATTTTCTATATGCTTGCGACTGAAGTTTAGATAAGCGGCTGATAAGCGACTGACGTAACCTAACCCAACCTAACGTAACCCAACCTAACCTATTCCAACCTAACCTAACCTAACCTAACCCAACCTAACCTAACCTAACCCAACCTAACCTAATATGGTGTTCAGATATGCACCTTTATTGCATAAATCTCAATAAATGCCATTATTGAGCTCAATATTTCTTATAAACTTTCAATTAATTATTGCGGAATAAATATGCAAATTGCTATAATATTGAGTAAAACTTAAAATGCAACACTGTCATATTACAATTATTCGAACAATTTCTGTTGATATTTGACAACTCAAATGTCAACAACGACAACAAAAAAAAAAAAAAAACAAAATAAATAAATGTTTTGTTTACCAGCTGTCAAATGAATATTGAATAAGCAACTGAACTGCGTATATTATTATGTCTGAACACTTAAAATATTGTACTCAATAATTCGAATATTGACTCTATAAAAGTGCATATCTAAACATAGTATAACCTAACCTAACCTAACTTAATCTAATCTAATGTAACCTAACCTAATCTAGCCTATAATATAAAAGGCATACATAATGATTAACAAGGACTTTCCCTACGTTTTATTGCTTTGCTTACCAGCCTTATTAAATGATCAAGTTTTCTTAGAAATGATTTCCTTAATATTTAGGAATTACTTGTCTCTATCAAGAGGTTAATTTTATTGCAAATCTTTAATATACTACCCCCTCCCCCCATATGCATTTACGCAATATGAAAGACATAAAATCTCTACGTAATGCCAGAGTGTTAGAGCGTATGTCTGTCTGTATGGAGATATCTATACATTAAAAACGTATGTACAGTGAGCATCAAAAAATCTGTACACTAGGGATAAAATTCTGACAATCACTAAACTCAACTTTTACCACTTAAGGAGAGTGCCCGAAAAAATTTGTTAATATTTTAAAAATTATTTGTAATTTTTTGTTTGTTTTTGTTTTAATTTTAAAATACAAAATAACGGTAATTTATTAATGTATATTTTTTAATGTATATGTTCTTTTGACGCTTACTGTATGTGATATGTATGCATATCCATTGCGTTATATTTGCACTTGTTTACATAGGGATTTCGATAGAAAAAAAAATTCTTTTGTTAGAGAGAAAATATGTTCAAAAGTTTTTACCAGAATAATATTTGAAATATTGTTGCAATTTGTTGTTATTGTTGTTATTAAACAAACAAAATCATCATCATCATCTCTTGATGATATTTTTACATAAATTTGTTTGTTTTTTGTTATGATGATCCACAAGATAAAATAATGAAAATTTTACATTTCGAAAAAAGAGATAACAAAACAACATATTTTAACAAGCCCTTGCCTTGACAACGTTATAGAAGGCTAGGCAAGGCAAGATAAAACTCTTTAGAGATTGAAATTATTTCACATTATGGCCACAGTACCATGCATATGGTACACCATATCATTGCATGCAGCAGCAGCAGTATCCAATCAACTTGCAACTGAAAGGAATTCTCAAAGAAATTAAAAGAAAAACAGAGAAAAAAAAAGAATGGAATTGAATTTTACCTTTTGATAGTTTTATCCCAGATGAGCAGAATTGTGATTGTGATTTTGAATTTGTTTTCGATTAAATATTGATTTTCTAAGCATTTGAAGTTCCTAAGCATTTTTCAATATCATTAAATTGCATGCAGATTCTGCTTTTTTTTATTTATTTATGAAATCACTGACATTCACTTCGATTACAGTTTTGTAATACTGACTGATATGGATACTGATGCACTGATACTACGGTTTCCTTAAGCAAATAAACTTGAATATAAAATGGAATGTTATTTCAAATTGAAATTTATTTTCTATTTTCTGTTTACATATCTTATTGAAGAGAATTTTTCTATTCAATTCAATTCTTTTGTGGCATAAATTATAAATTTTTATTTTGAAAATCAGAAATTTTCAATTTATTTCCACAATTGATAATGAGAACAACAAGAAATATTAGGATATCCATTGGATATCAACTTTGTTATGAAAATAAAAAGTTATTTAATTTATATCCTTGTTTTTAAGCAAATTCGCTTTTAAGTGGTTTCATATCGGATATAACTGAAGGAATATTTTTAGGAAGGAATATCTCGTTCAAGATTGAACTTTCAAACAAAGTGATTAATTATGAGGAGAGCTTTTCCTCAGAGTAAATTAAAAACAATCGAAGTATAACTGAATGGGAAAGCGTAATGCCACAATCTTACTTTAGTGGTCAAGGTCCATTAAGATATCAAGAAGAACTCCTCCTACAGACAACCAATCTCTTTAACATAGGGTAGTAATAGAAACTTTCCATGACGGTTTATACAATAAAACGAACAACTATGGTTCTGGGAACGTTCAGATTCCTCACATTTCCTCACCAAAACAAATTTATGGGGAAAATAATCGAGTATTTTCCAATAGCGACTGAAGTTCTGAATTTAATGGCACACTTATAAGAAAATATTATGTGTTCTGAACCCTTTTGGAATTTAGAATTTGAGAAAAGAATTTTGAATGCCAAAGTGCTCTTAGTTTTGTAATTTCAATGCAAATATTCGATTGACAGTGTAATTTCTGTCACGTCTTTAACTATATAGGAGACCATACAAACTGTTGCTGCCGTAATGTTGTTGAAACATCCGTAGGACGAGTTCGTTTACAAGCGCCAAAAACTGGCAGAGAGTTTAAATAATGCCGCGCAAGTTGCCAAGACAAAAAACGTAGTGGTTGCTCAATGAGGTATCCACACCATGGTTAAGAAAATCTACAAATTGGTGTCCAGTGATTGGCAAAAAAAACTCTGAGTGTTAAAAATAAAAACATTACCATGAGAAGTTTCCAAAAAAATTTTGTCGTTAGAAGTTGACATTAAACCGTAGGTACCGCTACTCATGTATAATATCAATACACACAATATAAGTGGTGCAAGAAGCTAGGACATAATACTGAACAAGTGGCTGTTGAAGGTAACGTCATACTAGCTCAAGTACTTGTTAAAGCTGGTTGAATAAATAATGCCAACGAACTCTTGCCTTAGATTTCTCATTTGTGGGAGAGACAAATGATACCAAAAAATGTTTACTCATTCGGAAAGCAAGAACGAGAAAATGGACTCATACGTAGCGATTAGTTAAGTTTTCTCAGTTATGGACATACACTGAGCGTCAAAAGAAACTATACACTATGCCCAAACCCAACTTTTACCACTTGAAGAGAGTGCCCGAAAAATTTGACAATATTTCGAAATTTTTTGTAATTTTTTTTTGTTGTTTCAATTCTAAAAACTGGCAATGAAACAATTTTAAAACAAAAATAACGGTTCAAAAATAACTGTATAATTTAGGTACCAAATTTGCTTATGGTATTACAAAAACAGCATCTTGAAGATGTTTCAGTAGAATGCTCGTTCATATGCACCCCTCCCTCTACTACAAAATTATACTTCGGTCGTTCTAGAGTGAAACTGCTTCAGTGGTACTCCTCATAACGAGCTATTGCCCAAGAAGCTATTAAATGTCATGACACAGTTTACGAACTTGAAATTGCCATAGTCTAGTAGTTACTAAGTTGACATATTAGACGTGAGGCCAAGGTTTAAACTCCAGTTCAGACGTCTCTAACAAAACGAAATATAAAAAAATATTTCTGCGGCGTCTTCCTCTCAGCAGATTTCTGGCAAAAACTCTGAGAGTAAATAAAATTGCCATGAAAAGTTTCTCAAAAAGCTGTCGTTCGAAGTCGACTTCAAATTGTAGGTCCCTCCACTCATGTATAAAATTGAAACCCAGAACATAAGTGGTGTGGGAAATTAGGTCGTAATTCTGACTGAAAGATTGTAATGACCAAATATGTATATTGGATTGGGGTATACATGTATTTACTTCTAGTTGAATGAACATTAGATCCCGAGAAAGTGTGGGCAGTGCCAAAGTTGCAGTGCCAAAAATGCTGGGAGTGTCTGGAACAGATAATGACACATTCGTCAAACGCTGCATATGTGTTCATTAACAAGAGGCTATTGAAGGTAATGACATATGTATGAAGCTCAAGTCCTTGTTACAGTTAATGCAATAGATAATGCGGACGAATTCATGCGTTAGTTTCCTGTTAAGGTGCAGATAAATGACCCCAAACAAGGTTAACTCATTCGTAAAGCAAAAAAAGGGGCGAAAATCAATCCATGTTGAGATGAATTAAGTTTGCTTCCTTATGGATATACAGTGGGCGTTAAAATAAACTATAAATTAAAAAAAAAAACATATGCATTAATAAATTACCATTATTTTTATTCTAAAATTGTTTCATTGCCAGTTTTTAAAATTGAAACAAAAAAATTCCAAAAAAATTTCAAAATATCGTCAAAATTTTTCGGGCACTCTCCTTAAGTGGTAAAATTTGAGTTATATTATTGTTAGAATTTTAGCCTTAGTGTACTGTTTCTTTTGACGCTCACTGTACTCACAACTTAACGATTTGCATTGAATTTTCCAGTATGCATTCGAAGAAGTCATAAAGGGTCTCTTGTCTACGGGTATAAAGATTATAAAGATGAAAAATACTTCACAACAAGTTGGAACGGCAAAAAAAAAAACGTGAACACCTTTTCTATTAATATGAGTCATTGAGAAACCTTAGACACAAGTACCGAGTGCCCGAATTTAGCTATAGGTGGCTTGAATAAAACCCCTACCTTTGTAAAACTATAGCTAATGTTGAGAGATGCTAGTCAAGAACTCAAGAGATATGGTGACAGGATCTTAAAGGACTCACGTCAATTATGTTTTACGGCTGCCAAATTAATTAAGCCGATCTTATACAATGTAATTAATTATTTGCGAAAAATACGAAACGAAATGAAAATTATTTTTATTTAGATCTTCAACAGTTATTGACCAGTTACGTGAAAATATTCAATGTTTTCTTTCACTTACTAAAATTGTGGATCTTGGACATGCCAAATTCAAACATTTTCATTATATTCCGAGCATTATAAGAGTTCTGGAGATTAACAAAAAATACTTATTGGAAGAAAATAATTATTTTACATTTAGTTTGTATGTATATATTCTCATTTGTACTAAAATAAATTGTATTTGTAAAAAAATATTCCATTTTATAAAACATTTTTTTATCTTTTAAAACTTTTTTAATTTTTTTTTTTTTATTATTTTTTTTGTAAATATTTCAACAAGTAACCGACCAATTGGCATTTAAAGGACATTCACCAAATTTTAGCAATTTTTTTTTTATTTTATTTTATTTTAATTTTAATTTTTTCTTTTCGTTGGCTTACACAATTGAGTTTCGTCAAATAGTTTTAAAATAAAATGAAATAAGAGAAAAAATAACGAAATTAAATTTAAAAAAAAATAAACGGAAATTACGTTTGTTAAAGTTGTTTGTTCGTAATAAATATTTGATTTTAGTTTTACATGAAAATTATTACAAAAAAAAAATGTATTTTTTTGTTTTTATTTTTATTATTATTTTTTTATTCTATTAACTATTAATGCGTTTCAATCGTTTAAGTTAAAAAAATAATTTTAAACGAATATTGTATGGAACAAAAATAAAAATTTAAATAAAATTGATTGGTTGTTTGGGACTGGATTTTGTATTTGATTATAAAAGAATA
Source organism: Sarcophaga subvicina (assembly GCA_936449025.2). NCBI lineage: Eukaryota > Metazoa > Arthropoda > Insecta > Diptera > Sarcophagidae > Sarcophaga > Sarcophaga subvicina. The sequence goes on along the minus strand of OW388083.2, from coordinate 105,456,099 downwards.
TGATTAAAAATGAAAAGTAATTCATACGATTCGATTTGATTTATTTTGTTTTGATTTGATTTGATTTGATTCATGGCAAATGGAATATTATTTATTAAATACAACAAATGTTAAAATGTATGAATAAAAAACAATAAAAAAACAATCAAAGAAAAAAGTTTACTGTAGGTTTTCTTTTGGAATTAAATGCATGGATATGATTTGTTTTTATTTTTTTATTCTTTATTATAATTTTGTTTTTATTTTACATATTTTTTTTTTGTGGTGAAAGACCTTTAATACCAATTAGTTTTGTTACAAATTTATTGTCTTTATTTTTTAAAATTTTTTTCAATAAATTTTGACAATTCTTTTTTTTAAAATACTTAAAAATTCTTAAAATGCTTAGTGGATGTCAATGTGTGAGGTTACTTGTAATAAATAGAATAGAATTGAGTAAAATGGCATAGAATTGAGAATTGAGCAGAATATGTACAATTTACAATGTAGTATTGTGATAAGACGAAATGTTTATGTTATCAATGATATTATTTTGATAATGGATTGTTGTTGTTGTTGTTATAAAAAATTTTGACTTTAATCTATAAAGCCATTACATTATTAAGTTGATTTTCTGTGTGCATTATGATATGAAGTGACAACGAAAGAATCGTTATCCTATATAACTGTGTGATTCTTGGACAGCAATTAAAAAATATGTACAGAAGGATTTGTGGTTGAAACAGGACATATTTTTTTTTTGACACCAGCACACAGTAGTTGGCCCCAATGCAATGCCTTGTGTTGGAATAGAGGGAAGATAGTTTATAGATGAAGAAAAGAAAAAGGGCGCAGGGTGCATCTTTTTTTTAATGTCCAGTAGATACCTTACCCACTTTTTTCGAGAATTGCTTTTAAGCAATAATTCTCACTTTCTTTTTTCTATTGTGAATAATCACATATATTGTCAGGCAAACAATCAGACAACCACAAACAAGTGGGAATCGAACCAAGAAAAAGAAAACACGAATCACCTTGCAAAGTTTTCAGACAATAGACACTATTTAGTTATCGGTTACACACGCGTATTCGCAAAACCAAGAAATATAGATCAGGAAAGAATTCACATTGAAATTGTCCAAGAGCTTTTGTTTAAGAAAGTATGAGGGCAGCAAATTCAGAAATATGTTCAACTGAAGAAGTCATAATTGGAATTGTTGTTCAATAAAAATGTTTTTTTTCGCTGTAGTCTAGTAGGTCGTGTGTTGGCTTATTAGACGTGAGACCTCTGGCCAGAGGTCTTCAATAAAATGAAATATGAAAAAGACATTTCTTCGGTGACTCTCTCTCAGCAGACTTCTCGCAAAAATACTATGAGTAAATAAAATAGCCAAGAAAAAGTCTCTCAAGAATATGCCGTTAGGAATCGACTTTAAAATGCAGGTTTTGTCATTCATGTATAAAATTAACACACACAACGTAAGTGGTGCGAGAACCTAGGTTGTAGTGACCAATTATATATGTATGTAAAACTGTTTATTAATCCAATATATTGAAATTTCATAATTTCTTTAACCCAAGGCATGTAATTTAAATTTTATATCATAGAGCGGGCATGCTTGTTTGCATTTAAATCCTCTTTAAACAACTGTTCAAATAAATACTACTTCTAGTAAATTATTAAGAGCTCATAGTGTCTAAATTTCTTAAATAATAAGGAGTGTGTACGAAAAAAATTGGTCATACTTTTACTTCATTGTACAAATGTCCAATTAATTTTGAATCATTTTATTGATTTTGTTTCCCGTTGTCCTGATGATTCAGATGAACGGGCCTGAGTAGTACGCATTCGATGAGTTCCTAATCTCACTTCTCGTTGTACTCGTTGTATACCCGAAGATTTTCCAGTCTCAATGCTCGTCTGATTCTGAGGCTCGTAATGCTCTTTTCTGTCCTGCTTGAAGTGTAGGTCGACCAATTGCTTGTCATTAATTTTGAATAATTTTCAGTGACGTCATCCATCGGAAATTAATCGCAACAACCACCGTCGACTCATGCGCAACAACTTTGTTAAAGAATGCACAGTTTACGATTTAATTCATTTTAAGTAATTTGCAGTGGCGCCACCTGTCGGAAATTTGTAATACTAACTTAGAAACCTTCGTCGGCTCATGCGCAACAACTTTGCTAAAGGTCATAACATGATCAAATGCACAGTTTACGATTTAATTCATTTTGAGTAATTTTCCGTGGCGCCACCTGTCGGAAATTCGTCATACTAACTTAGAAACCTTCGTCGGCTCATGCGCAACAACTTTGCTACACATCATAACATGATCAAATGCACAGTTTATGATTCTATAAGGTACATACAAACAAACATTCATTTTTATATATATAGACTATGGGAGGTGACACGCCTAGTCCGCCCATTTTGTTCATATATACGTCAAAGTCGTTCATACAAAATTTGAGGACTCTTCGACATTAAATACGTATTGGGTATGTAGGCGTGGCACCTCGCCTACTTGAAATTTTAAAACAAAAAGTAGCAGGAAGATTGTGTGAAAATTTCAAGAAAATCGGTCTAGCCGTTTAGCCGTCTATATACTTCAAACAAACAAACAAACCCACAAATAAATAAACACACATTCATTTTTATATGTAAGATAAAAAGTATACAGCCTTTGAGTATTGAAAGGAAACGTGCAAGTAGAACAAGGAAACGGGTTTCAGATCAGTTGAAAAGTTTTGTGGACGATTTTAAAGTTCAAAAGTGGCAAAAAAAATTAAAAAATTTCTTAAAAACTATGAGTTCTGATCAAGAATTCTATGTTGCAAATTCGATAGAAAATCTTTCGAACAAATATCGAGTAGAAAAATTCCCTCAAATGTTTTTAGCATAATAAGCAATTGCAGAAGGTGTAAATGAAGAAATTCAAGCTTCACTGAGGGGTCAATTAAAGTCGATATTTGTAGGAATGAGTGTTTGCAAAATGACCAATAATTTCTAAATAGCCCACGCTTGCTCCCTATTGAGAACCATTTGTCATTAGCAGTAAACTTTTGAAGGACACAAGAAAAAAGTTATTAAAAATTTAAAAAAAAAATTATAGGAAGTGGGTAATACAATAAAACATTTAGAACCAGTAAAGCTACAATAATTTCTTGGAACCTAAAGAATATTTTCTTCAATTGAAATAAATATTGAAATAGTTTTTCTATTACGTTTAGCTTTTTATAAAAATAAAAAATTATGACCAAATTTATTCATGCGCTCTCCTTATAACTTAGGATTAACTTGTGATTTATTGGCAAAAGGTGAGGCAAATAGATTTGTTTTTTTTGTTGTTCTTAAAAATGTAACATGAAATCACATTAAAAACACATACATTTACACACGATTACAACAGAAATTTACACAATAAACAAATACATACAGATTTATGTATAAATAAATGTATAGTAACATATGAGTATAAATGTGTGTTTAAAATATGAAGTAAAAAAAAAACTGTACATTAATTGTATGTAAATATATAGAAATGTATACAATGTAAAAATTAAATATTTTTTCGTTTTTCAAAATGTCAACAATAAACATGTCAATGTATACACCACAGTGTATGGGGAGTAAAGGTAGACGTAAATTATATGTAAAATATGTATGTATACATAAATACTATATGATGTAATGGATGATATAGATATGTAGCTATGTAGCGTTGAGAATATAAATAAATAAATTGATATGTAGGCAAGTAAGTGCATAAGTACATGTAAATATGAATATGTATGTATGTATACAAATGGAAAGCAATGTAAATTTGTATGTAAATAATTAAAAAAAAATATTTTTTAAATGTTCCTCCTATAAATTTGTATTTTTTAAATGCCTATGATTTTATTGCAAGTCTATGCGTGAGTGTGGTGGCAGGGGCAGCACGTTTAACTTTATTTTCATAAAATTTTTTATTTTTTTTTTGTGGAAATTTTATTATAAAATAAAAAACAACTTTACAAGGTGCTTTAGTTTTTTTTGTTTTTGGTTTTTTTGTTTTTTGCTTTGCCTGTAATTAATTACACATAAACTTTTAAATGTAAAAGCTATTGGAAGCAAGAAAAAAAATTAAAAATAAATTAAAAATAATTGTAATAATAAAACCTATAACAAGATTAACAAACATTTCATTTGCTAGGCTGGAATGTTTAATTACATGGTTTGTATGTGTGTTCCTACTTTGTTTTTTTGTTGTTTGTGTACTTTACTGCCTGGCATTGCTATTTTATTTTCATTTGAAAGCGTTTTTTAATTTACCTCCCCTTATACAAAGCCAAATTGAAGTTGTTCATGGGAAATGGCATAAATTTAAAAAAAAAAAAATTAAATTTAAAATTTTTTTTTTTAATTTAAATTTAAAAATTATTTTTTGTTTTTCTAAATTAATTAACGTGCTGTTTAAAGTGCTTTCAATTGTAAAATTGAATGTCTAATAGCCAAGTGCATAAGTGATGTATGATATGATAATGGTAATGATATTTAATAATTTACTAAGTCTGTATATATTTTCTAGATTTAATTGTAAAAAGAATTTTTTAATTCCTAAGTATAATATTTGGAATATTTTAATTAAATTTTTTCATTGACAAAGGAATTTATTTGATATTGCCAAGTAGAACAAAAATGAATTAAAATTTTTAACACATTAAGGACCATTACTACAACTTAACCTTAAAGTTGGGTTTAGTTAAAGTTAACTTTAGCTAAAGTGAACTTTAAAGTCACCTTTAACTTTAGCTAAAGTGAACTTTAAAGTCACCTTTAACTTCATTTCGTTATTACAACCTACAGATAATATAAAGTGAACTTTTTCAAAAATATGGCAGTGCCGGAGTAATGTCACGATAACACTGCTCAATTAAACAAGTTTTTTTTAACTCAGTGGCAACAACTGGCTTGTTTTTTGTTGTATTTGCTTATTTTGTTTATATTTGAAGTTGCCACAATGAAAAAAAATATAATATGTTGTGAGTTCAAGCATAAACTTAACTTTAAAAGTTCGAGGTAGGCTGATCCTCCCTTTAGCTTAACGCCCACTTCTACCTTATTGTCCACTTATAATTATGAAAAACAATTTATTTGCCCTTTAAAATCCTCCTTTTAGTTAACGGCAAGTTGTAATAATGGCCCGAAATATGTGGAATAAATTATCCTGGTTGTAGGTAGGATTCTATATTCTTCCCTTTTTTTCTTAATGTTTTTATACTTAATTTCTATACTCCCTTCTATATATCTGATCTACAGTGAGCGTCAAAAGAAACTGTACATTAAAAAAATATACATTTTGGAATTAGCGTTATTTTTATTTTAAAATTGTTTCAATGCCAGTTCTTAAAATTAAAAAATAATTACAAAAAATTTCCAAATATTGAAAAATTTTTTCGGGCACTCTCCTTAAGTGGTAAAATTGAAGTTTAGTGATCGTTAGAATTTTATTCTTAGTGTACAGTTTCTTTTCACGCTCACTATATATAAACTATGAAATGATTTCCGACACTTTGAATAAGCAAGCAATTTGGAACGTTTTCCTTTCGAAGAGAATATGCACCAAATAGATGATATTTATTCCAGGTCTATGCATTATTGAAGCGGTTCATTCTATTCCCCTCATATTTTACCCATCATTGTTACGTTCTTAATGTTAAGACTAAATAATGCTTCTCCAACAAACAATTTGATATATGGCAGTCGAAGTAGAAGTCGCCGTAGTCTAGTAAGTAGTGTGTTGGCTTATTAGACGCAAAGCCAGGGTTCGAGCCCCAGGCCAGACATCAAAGACAAAATACAAAAAGTATTTTTCGGCGACTTCCTCTCAGCAGATTTCTGGTAAAAACTCGGAGAGTAAATAAAATTGCCATGAAAAAGATTCTCAATCTGTCGTTCGGAGTCGACTTTAAACTGTAGGTCCCACCACTCATGTATAAAATTAACACACACAACATAAGTGGTGTGAGGAACTAGGACGATGTACAATGGGTCAATTCGACCTCCGGGTACTGCACTTGTTTTAATTGACAAGTACACGTCCTCTAACCTAACCTAACCTATGGCAGTCGACGTAGTCTTATAGGTAGAATGTTGACTTATTAGACGAGAGCTCGTGGTTCAAACACCAGCTCAGAGATGTCGTTCAAACTCGATATTTTACTGGAGGTGCCACCACTCACTGATGGAATTAACACTCACAATATGAGCAGAATAAGAAATTAGGATGTAATCCTGACTAAAGTTTTATAATAACCAATTAAGTAAATGATATGGCTCTGAGGACATAATCACCGCCTTATAATTGAATCGAGTGACTCGAATCATCATCAAAATTTACAGTTTTAGTTGTTGTTGCATTTACAAAAAAAAGAAAACAGACACTTAAACAAAAAAGACAGGGCAGCATGGAAAGCAAACACACAACCTTCTAGTGAGTATTTTAGTGTTCATACTCGAATCATACGTATTTTGTGCTTCGTGTATATGTTGAGTTATGGAGAGTCGAAATCAATAACAATTTCAAAATCAATGTTGTTAAATATGAATATGAGTAGAGGTTCCATGATATTAAAATAAGTATGAATGCGTATAAGTATCAGAAATTATGAGTATGATTCGATTCTACTCATATTTTTGAATACTCATTGCTGATATCTGGTGAGCACCACTATTTGGAGTTTTACTAGTACGCTATCTACATAACAGCAGGGATACTTAGTTTTTACTTTTATTTTGCTTGCATTTACTCACACACGAAGAGATCATCAATTTTTGTGGAGATCAGATCATATACTTGCTGTAACATGTCAAGGACAGGGCCTTGTGTAAGACATTACACATGCTTAAAATAGACTACGGTCGATCTCAAAAGCCCTTGCTAAACGACTAGCACGATTGACACGATGACATCACTATACTGCATAGAAGAAGCCTGAAGAATCTTAATAACACAAGAGAAAGTCGAAAACAGACACTAATAAGGCAGATGTAGGTTGGAGGGGTAGCTTTGATACCAAAAGCTCAACTGAGAACGCTAGCGACCCATTGTGACGCCACAAGTGAGAACAGTCCCTGTACTGACCAAGTTCCACCAAATCAGGGAACACAGAGAAGTTGGTCAGCGCAAGGGCTGCACAATAAAAGCACGACTTCCACCCTACGGTGGAAAACCTGCCCGAAAGTTTGATAAACGAGGCTATATCCTTGACATCAATGGAGATGAATAAAGAATAAAGACTAATTGATGAAGCAAAGGCTCATCTCGTTCTCTATACGCTATAAGATAATGGTGATGAACTTCTAGTTCAGATAATATTCCAATTGATTTTCAACTAAAATTTTATGTTACATATGTTATCTAACCCTGTTAACAGAGGCTGTTTAACATTTTAATTGACATTTCAAGTGGGCGTGGCATTATTTATTTTGAAATTTGTTAGTGTGTGCGTGAGTAAGTGTTGTTTGAAAAAAATTAAGAAAATATTTTTTAAAACACCATAATACTGTTATATTCGTTATATAAATAGAAATGTTTTACAGGCAGTAGTTGCGAAATAAAAAGTTATGAAGAATTTTCTTTATCAAGTGCAAAAATGTTTTTTTTTTTAAACAAACAATTTTATTTTTTTATTTATATTCAGTGTATGTATATATATTTGTGTACACAATAAATTATTTAAATATTATAAAAAAAACAGAAAAGAAATGTGTAATAAAAAAAATAGTTGAAGAAAAAAGAAATTTAAAGAAAAACGTACTTATTTAGTGGCGATAAGACCATTCCACTTTATGAACGTAATGGTGGTGTTGTATCATAATATCGTTATGATAAGTTTTTTGTTTTTGTTTTTTTTTTTTTTGCATAATAGTGATGGTGATGATGATGATAATGATGATTGAATTTGATTATGAATGTACAATGAATTGAAATTTACAGAAGAAAAACGTGTTGATTAAAAAACATTGTTTGTTAGTGATGATGATGATATTAATGATGATGATAATTTAATAATAAAGATGATAAATAACAATGATGATAGTGATGATATGGTGGTGATGGGGTGTTCGTGATGTTTACAATTAAAGGTGACAAATTACAGACACAGACACACACACAGAGAGAGAGGAACACAAAGAAGAAAATAGAAGAAAATCGTGTGATGTTTTGTTTGTTTGTTCATGTTTTTTTATTTTACAACGTCGAAGAAAAGAAAAAAAAAAAGGAAAATGAAATATAAAATAAAATTGTAAAGGAAATGTTATTAATTTGAAATGCATGTGTGATAGAAGTTAATAAAAATAGACGTATAAAGGAAATAAAATAATATATACGATCGTTGCGAAACGATCTACAGGTATTCCAAACCAAATTTGAATTTATCACTTAACTTTTTACCTTTTAAAAACGTTTAAAATATGAGCTCGTAGATTACAAATAAAATAAATCTAAATTTGTGTTTAGTTTTAATTAAAATTCCTTATTATTCGCACAATTCTGTGTACCATTGTTCACAACTTGATGTAAACAACAACAATTGCTTTTTTTTGTTAATCCTCTGCATGAACAAAAACAACTACTAGACAATTATTCAACAGATCTTTGCAACGGAGATCTTCAAGTCACAATTACTCTCTTCAAAAGCACCACATCTTCACACAAGACTGACTGAACTCCACTAGAAAAAAAAAACCGTTAAAGGCTTAAGCAGTCTGAGATAATTTCTAAAGCAAGACACCAAAATGTAGAATGTCTTGCCATGGTTTTTTATAATTTTTTCCTGTCTTTGTAACGGAACAGAATACGACTGCGCTGCAGTTGGCTTGACCATTGAAATAAAATCTTTCTCACGATTGCTTTATAAGACTTTGATAAAATTCATAGGAAACCATAAAAAGAAGTGAATAAAAATAATTTGGTTTGGAATACTAAACAGTATGCACGTAGTTTTTTTTTTGTTTTATCAAATAATAACTTTATTTACACAAATTATGTTCGTTTTGCGTTTTGTATGATATTTACAATGAAGCAACATAAAATCGTTGTGGTAATCACAGTTTCTTGTTTTCAATAAAAATTAAAAAAGAAAAAATGGTTGAATATTATTGCATTCTAGTTGTAGAATCATTTGTTAGCGTCCTATCCGCATAGCGCTAGTATTTATGCGACTAAAACTACTAAAACTAATTTGAGCTTAGCAGCCTCTATTCACTTCAGGCCAGAAAGCAGATTGAATAACTGAGGACTGACCCTACTAGTGCAGTACCTTGTATTAAAACTAGGAACTTAGATTATAAAACAGTGTAAAGAGAAAGTGAGAGAGAGAGTTTATGAGTACTAAATTTGAATTTGTTTACAATGTAAGCAAGAGGAAATATTTTGTGTTGGAGGAATGCATTTTGAAATCTAATTCTCCAAATTTACATGGCAATAGATTCATCTGTTCCTTGACATGGTGACAATGAAGCTAATAACAAAGCCGATGTATTTGCTCAGGCTGATGCAATGGAAAAATCCAATTAAATTCATACGTTAGATTGCTTAGATTACTTCTTTACACATTCGTAGAGACAGCAGGCAGATTTCGCCAGAAATCGAGAAAATCGGCACCATTTTACGAACCTCATTGCAGTTATAAAGGAACAATGGACTGTCTGTGCCACACCCGGAGGTTGGGAATACTTCAAAACTTCTTTTGCAGAAACTTTAATGACAAGGGAGAAGAGAATACCACAAAACTCTTCTCTAACTTGTGCACGCAAAATCTGATCAAAGGCGATCTGAATAGAATCCACAGCAGGACTTATGCTTTTGTAACGCAATAGGTAATATACAGTGAGCATCAAAAGAAAGTGTATATTAAAAAAAATATACGTTTATTTTTTAAAATTTTTCATTGCCGGTTTATAAAATTGAAATAAAAAAATTACTAAAAATTTCGAAATTTTTTCGGGCACTCTCCTTAAGTGGTAAAAGTTAAGTTTGGTGATTGTTAGAATGTTATCCATATTCTTTTGACGCTCACTGTAGGTGTTAAGTCAGCAATGCCCATTGAATCGGCTGGCAATTCAACCTAGCCTAGATCAATTAGAATTCCTAATGGCGGGATACATATACTATACATACTCGTATACTAATCCGGGTTAAATCCCTTGGAGATTGTTATCGACTTTATGGTTATCGACTTTATAAAATTAAAACAAAAAACCATTGAAGGATTGAAGGCGTTGTATTCTACTAGGTAGTGTGTTAGTCTGTTAGATGTGAGGCCGTGGTTCAAAAACCAGGTCAGTTATCTCTCGATTTTAGACTGCATGTCATGAATAAAATTAACTCGCACAATTTGGGTGGTGTTAGAAGCTACGTTGTAGCCTTAACTAAATAGTTGAAATTACCAATTAAGTTAGTTAGAAAACTGGCTACAAATATCTTTAATTTTTTTTGCTGCATACACCAAGAGACTTTTTTCTCGGATAAAACAATTTTCTCTGGGAAAATAACAGAATTTATGAACTAAAAATTTTTGATGTGGGCACTAGCTAAACTTAAATAAAAATTAGTAGTTGCCAGATTGTTTTCATTGTTTTGAAAATACAATAAATAAACGTAACAAATTATGCAACAAGAAATTGTGATTGCCAAGGCACTTAATTTTTTTAATGCTTTTGATGATAATTTTTCAGTGTTTTTTTTTCTAGTTTTAACACTTTAATTAAATTGAAAAAAGAAAATTAAAATCAAAAAATAAGAAATACATTTTAATTAAACGATTTTAAGTTGAATTATAAAATGTGAGAATAATTTTTTTTTATTGATTGATTGAGATTGACTGATTGATTGATTTGATTTGATTGAAAAGAATAGTTGAAAAGAATATTAAATTGAGAAACTTATTTTATTTTATTATACCTGGGAGGCATTGTTTCCATCATCATGATGTTGAATTTTTATTACTTATTTTATTTGTTTATTAATTAATTATATGTTATAATGATTGATTTTAATTGTTTATAATATTTGCTGAGAGTTAGATGTCCTTTTTACGATGCTTATGAATTGCAGTTTATAATTAATGGAAATATTAGTGAGTTATGTATATATACACATACATATACGTATAAAAAAATGTGATGATGTTTTATTTATTTAATTATTTTTATTATTATAAGTTTATTTTTATTTATATTTTTATTTTATTTTTTTTTTGCAGTTGCTTTGGTGAATGTCGTTTAAAATGCCCTTTTCTTTCTTTCTTTCTGTCATTCATAGAATTTCTTTATTTTTTTTCTACCGGTAATACGCGTTTTTAGTTGATGAAACTTTTTCTTTTCGTTACGTTACGTTTTCTTTTTATTTTTATTTTTTTTTTTTAATAAAATTTTCTATTTTGTTTTCTTTTATATAAAAAAAAAAACTTTTTTCTTTTTCGTTTTATTATTATTTTTTATCCTCTTAATAGTTAGTGTATGTATTTATTTATAATTGACTGTAAAGTTTTATGCATTCAGAGTCTGTCTTTTGCTCTGTTTTTCTTACGCAAATATTTTTTAAAGTTGCTTTAAATTAACATAATCTGCGTATATATTATTAGGATATATATACATACATATATGCATGTATTTTTTATAGTTTTTTATTATTATTTTTCAATACAAAAATATATCAGTTGAGGTGATTGTGTAGGTTTATTTTTTTTTTTTTTGGGAGAAAGTGAAGACAACATCCAGAAATTTATTACAAAAAAGTGGGAAAAACAAACAAAAATTATTGAAAATTTTTTCCAGAACATGTTGAAATATTTTGTTTTTTATTGGTTTTAAATTAAAAATATTATCCACACATAAATAAAAAAAAATTAAAAAATATTGACTACAAACAATAAAATGGTATTGCTTTCATAAATAAATTTTTGGTTTAATTAAATAAAATTTGTGTTTATTTATTTAGAATTCATGTTTTTTGTTTTTCTTTTTGGTCTGTTCAAAATCCAATATAATCCTCATTATTAAATACCAATTATGCTTGTCAGTGTTTAATGGTGCAGTGTTTATTATAAAATATTTATTTATTACAAGAGTAAGTAATACGATATTTGTAAAAATATTGTTACCAAAAAATATAATTCAAATAAGCAGATTTCAACAGTTGCAAATCTACCTACTTATGAGCAGTTGGTTCTGTTCGTCTTTAACCTAGCTAGAGATATTAACCTATCATGGTCTGAAATTAATTTCTTTAGTTTATTTACTGATAGTAAAGCTACTCTCATGTCATTAAGTTCAGATCAAACAATTACAACTCGGAAGCAGCAGAAATAATTTCCACTTCCTTCATCCATCTAAGCGTGTTAAATTTAATATTTTGCATACCAACATAAAATCTAAGCTAATGTAGGGCTCTCAAATAATGAGCATCAAAAGAAACTATATACTTTGGATAAAATTCTAACAATCACCAAACTCAACTACTGCCGCTTAAATTTTTTGTAATTTTTAAATTCAATTTTAAAAACTGGCAGTGAAACAATTTTAAATTACAAAATAGCGAAAATTTATTAATGTATATTTTTTTAATGTACGGTTTCTTTTGATGCTTACTGTACCTAAAATTTAAATCCTTCCAAGAATTTTGCTTATTTTCCGTTCAAATATCATCTCAAATAGCAGATTATGGTAACACAGCACTCAAATACCCATGGAGAGGAAATAAAATGTCGAAAATGAACACCATAGGGAGGCTGTAAAAGAGAATGGCTAGCTAATACATGGTGAAAATTGATTCATTCTGAAACAAGAGAAGCTGGAACGAATATTTTCACTTAATATATTGAGACCATGTTTAAAGGCTAAGGCAACTTTGCAGAACTTATTCGCCAAGTGACAGAGTTCCTTTCGCTCAATTCAGTAATAAATCCAGTAACAATGAGTATTCTTATTTAGAGTTTTGGCAGAATTTTCATGTTTAATCATTATTATTATGCACAATGGATGAAAATATAGGACTTTTACAGCCACCTATTTTATTGAAAGTATTCTGATAACTTTTCCAAATATATGGTTCTTTGCAATAACAACAACAGCAACTCATATGGAGTCTGGGGAACGCTACACTGGTCAGATAGGCCTACCAAGTGAGTGCTATACGAGTGGCCTTCCATACGATTCAGTATCGAACCAGTTTGGTCATGTGGGCCTATCATCTAGTTGCAGTACGAGTGGGCTTCTATAAGATTCGATTTGTAACCATTCTTTAAAATAAGTTTAGAACGGCTGACAAGATGAATTTTACCGTTCGTTTGCATTAACTTCAAAACCACAAACAAAAAAATACTTATGTTTGCGTATAATTCCATGCAGCAAAAATAATTCTTTAGGTTACGATGTCTGTCATTGGACAAATTTATCATTTCATTCTTTACATCTTTTAAATTTATTTGTACAATTTTTACAATTACAACAAAGTCTTGAATCTGTTGAAATCTGGGCTAAAAAAAAAAAAAAAAAAAAACTTTAAAAATTTAAAACTTAAAAAGTAGAGTAAAAAATCGAAAACAAATATTTGAAGACTTTAGAATATCGATTAGAAGACTACTTTAGAAGATCTTCTTTAACTAAGCAAATAGGTTAAGGAACTTTATGTAATTATTATTTGCTTTTGATTTTAACTTTAGCAAGATTTACTAGATGGGCAGGTGATAGTAGTTGAATATCTCGATTTCAATTGAGCTTTCTCTGTCGTCCCACTATACAGGTTAAGGCAAGAAGATTGTGTTCTTTTCCTAATGATCTACTCTCTCTTTAACTACTCATTTGCGGATAACAGTAACGCTATAAACACAACGCTGCAATCTCTCAAAAATAGAATACGTGGGTGTATATACATACATAATTGGCTATTACAACTCTTCAGTCAGAATTACGGCCTAGCTTCTCACACCACTCATGTTGTGTGTGTTAATTTTATACATGGGTGGCGGGGCCTACAGGTTAAAGTCAGATATTTTGCCAGAAATCGCCGTGGTGTAGTAGGTAGTGTGTTGGCTTACTATTCGTAAAGCCCGGGTTCGTATCCCAGGTCAGACATCAAAAATGAAATATGAAAAATAAAAATATTTCTTCGGCGACTTCCTCTCAGCAGATTTCTGGCAAAAACTCTGAGAGTAAAAATAAACTGCCATTAAAAAGTTTCTCAAAATTCTGTCGTTCGGAGTCGACGTTAAACTGTAGGTCCCGCCACTCACGTATAAAATTAACGCACACAACATGAGTGGTGTGAGAAGCTAGGCCGTAATCCTGACTGAAGGGTTGTAATGGCCAATTATGTTATGTATATTTTGCCAGAAATCTGCTGAGAGGAAGTCGCCGAAGAAATATTTTTCATATTTCGTCTTGATATCTGACTGCGTATTTTAACCGTGGCCTCATGTCTAATAAGCCAACACACTACCTACTAGAATACGGCGGCTACGGCATGGGTGTATATGGAAATGGTTATTTGAAAGACAAGGTGACAGGCAAATAGATGTTGCAAAATTGCTGTGTTTGCTGCGTTGGGTTTATTGTGTGTATAGCATATTATTTATGATTTAAGAAAAGGCTTAAAATGTATAAACCTGTAACTGCTTTCCGAATGGCGGCGTGCGAATTGAATTGGATTGCGAAATTAATAATATGTCGCCTATAACTATAGTGGTATTATGGTCATGAAATCAAAATATTTCCAGAATCGAAAGAAGCAAGTGTCTCAGCTTTTCGAGATGTTACAAGACATATTTCATATGATCTGACCTCCTTAAAATGTACTCCATCTTCGTCTCTTTCAAAATGGTATACAACCCTCACGTATGGGCCAGTGATACGAACATACAACGTATACAACACTTCTTTCACTTTCCTCTTTTTCATAATCGATATTCTCGATTTTAATACAGTGCACTGCATAAATATGAGCCATGTCTTGAGGGTTGATAGTATTTAAAGTAGGTTGCGGTGTTTTGTTTGTCTTTTTAGTGGGATTTGTTTTGCAATATTTTTTTCTTCTTTATTAAGCCGAACTTTACAACATTATCTGCCGTTCATTGTTTCAATTTCTTTTTATCCTGTATCGTTATTGTTAAAAGAAATTTTTTTATTATTGAAAATATTTCATTTTGATTTCTATTCATGTAAAGCTTTGAAAGCACGGTACAGCAATTTCTTAGGCTATTTCTGACTCTATGTTCACCGATATATATTTACTCAAACATGTCATTAATATGAAAGAATCACGGGAATTTACAGTGAGCGTCAAAAGAAACTGTACATTAAAACGAATATAGAATAATAAATTACCGTTATTTTTATTTTAAATTTGTTTCATTGCCAGGTTTTTAGGTTAGGTTAGTGTACACAATAAACAGCGTTTTAAAGATGTTTTAAAAAGTGTTTGGCGATGTTTCCTTAAAAAGGTTCGATTCGTTACGATAGGTTCACAATTTCGCTCACCGTAGAGGTGAATACAGTTTCATTTGTAGGCAAAGTCAAGCAGTGTTGCAAAAATTTCATTGATTATCCTTAAAATGGACAAAGAATCAATCGTAAGTGCGATGCTTAATTTTGACAGAATTTGAGTGCTGATATATATAGGAAAAGACGACCACACTTGGCGTAAAATAAAGTGTAGTTTCGATAAGATCACCACTTCAACGGTTCAAACCTTTTTTAAATTCCTACTCGTTGCTTTACCGAATATATGACTGTTGTAGAGCATTACCAATCACTCCTAAATGTTTATTATTTCTGCGGTTCTTTCAATATCACTTTTTTTCAGTTAAGAAAGTGATTGATCCAATGTGACAGATTCTAGAAAGATAGAGTTGCCATTAGTCTTTGCCTAGAGATGATGACTTCTAGTTTGGATTATTATATTCGGCATAGTGGTGGGAAACTTTGATCAAGAAATGGTGCTTATTGGGCTTCTCATGATATTCTTTGTTAACGATATGCTCTCTGGGAGGTTAGGTTAGGTTAGAGGACGTATACTTGTCAATTAAGACAATTGACCCATTGTACAACGTCCTAGTTTCTCACACCACTTATGTTGTGTGTGTTAATTTTATACATGAGTGGTGGGACCTACTGTTTAAAGTCGTTTCCGAACGACAGATTCTTGAGAAACTTTTTTATGGCAATTTTATTTCACGCTCAGAGTTTTTGCCAGAAATCTGCTGAACGGAAGTCGCCGAAGAAATACTTTTTGTATTTTGTTTTGATGTCTGGTCTGGGGCTCGAACCCTGGCTTTACGTCTAATAAGCCAACACTCTATCTACTAGACTACGGCGACATGCCAGGTTTTTAAAATTGAAACAAAAAAAAATTACAAAAAAATTTCGAAATATTATCAAATTTTTTTGGGCACTCTCTTTAAGTTGTAAAAGTTGAGTTTGGTGATTGTTAGAATTTAATCCAGAGTGTACAGTTTCTTTTGACGCTCACTGTATACGCTATCTGTTGTAAGTAATGGACTTTATAGACCTCTACTATTAATAACGCTTCTTAGAATTGAAAGGTTCAAAAGGAAAATTTTTCCAAATATGAAAATTTTGTTAAAGGATTTAAAGAATTTCAATTAATTAATCGATTAATTATCGATATTCTAAAGTATTTAAAAAAACTTAAAGAAAAGTAATTCAATTAACATGACAACTACATTTATTTCATAATTATATAGTATGTCTATACGATTTCTTTGGTATGGTATTAGTATGTTATATTATGTATGTATGCATGTATGTGTAAATTAATTAGTATTTTATAACTGTATATGATTAAGTAGTAGTATTAATGGACATTCAGTTTACAGTTTCAATGCTATTTTTTAAAACGGAAACGGAAATTAAATAAAAAAACAAAAAAAAAATTTTTTTTTCGAAATAAAAGAATACGTCTCTTTAAAGAATAAAAAACAAAAAATATTTTTTATTATTGTTGTTGTTTGTACATACTCAAGTAACAATTGCCGCAGTGTTGCTTCATCTTCGCCATGACATCTTAAACGTGACTCATAATTAGCGTTGCGTTCGCGTTCGTTTTGTGTGTGACGAGAACGTTTCGGTACGTAACTAAAGGAATGACGATAAAAACGACCACCACCAGTAGAGCCGTTATTTGTATTTGTATTTGAACCAAAACCACCACTACTAATATTACGTGTATTATTATAAGCGTCTGTTGTGTGCGTATACATATAGTAGTAGTTAACGTATGAGTTGTTTTTTATTTATTTTAATGTAATGAGAGAGAGAGACACAAAAAGAGAGGAAAATAGGAAAGAGTGTTAGTAAAAAGATTACAAATACATTTATATACGAATTGATTGATATTTATAATCTTTGTTAAACAGCATAACATAATAATTTATTTATGTTTAAAAAAGAAAAAAAAAACAATTGATTGTTGATGGATAATTATTTTTGATAACATCTTTGGGTAAATAACTTAAAAATACAAGATTTTTGGTATCAAACAATTACTTTCAATCGCTACATTTTTTTCTACATTTTTCCGTTAAAAGACTTGCAATTTTGTTTTTTTTCGTTTAGAGACGAACTGATTTTTTAATGAATCAAGCCAATTAAAGATATATTGCTCTGAAATGGACTGTATTTCGATAAAAGCATAATCTTCACCTGACAGGACATGTGAGAGAACATGAATTTCATTATTTCTTTCCAAACTTCAGCTGCATCTAAAACGATTCTTTTACGTTGTTAGATCAGTACAATGGGAAGTCCTATACTGCCACTTCACGGTAATTTATAGCATTTTGTTGATGTGTTATAGATAATATCCTCTCTTCTTTTAAGGTCGTAGTAATCGGATTTGATATTACGTATGACTGTTAAGTCGCTGAGGCAAAATTTTCCAATTTCTTAGCTTTATTGTCGATATTACCAATAGAATCAATAAAGTTCTAACAGAATTCCATTATTTGCACAGAATATGAAGATCGAACAATATAAACATCACCACTAAACACTAAAGTCTTTAACTGCAGTGTCAAATCAGTATTTTTGAAAGGTCGAGACTCTTCGTTGGTTAAAGGTTTTAATACAATCTAAACTTCTCTTAGATAATTACAGCGGAAAGACATTTGAGTCATTGATTATTCAGGATCTGTGCTTAGTACCCGATCATCTGACCAATATTTCTGAACTCAAAAAAAAAATTGTTCAGATTAAGACCCATTTCGCCGTAGTCTAGTAGGTAGTGTGTTGTCTTATTAGACGTGCAGCCAGGGTTCAAACCCCAGGCCAGACATTAAACAAAATACAAAAAGTATTTCGTCGGCGACTTCCTCTCAACAGAATTCTACCAAAAATTTGGAGAGTAAATAAAATTGCCATGAAAAGTTTCTCAAAAATCTGTCGTTCGGAGTCGACTTTAAACTGTAGGCCCCGCCACTCATGTATAAAATTAGCACACACAACATAAGTGGTGTGAGAAACTAGGTTGTAATCCTGACTGAAGGGTTGTAATGACCAATTATGTATGTATGTATGTTCAGACCAAATACGTAGATTCCAGAAAACATTTTCTTTGCCATTGTTCGCTACTTAGGAAATAAAGGTAAAGAAATAAAATGTATAAGCAGCCGTTGTCTAGCAGCTGGTGTATTGGCTTATTGAAAGCAGAGTCGTGGTTCGCACCTTAGCTTAGACATGAACACAACGATTTCCTACCAGCAGACTGCTGGCAAAAATACTGAGAGTTAATAAAATTGCCATGAAAAGTTTCTTAGAAATATGTCCTTTGGAGTTGACTTTAAACTGTATGTCCAGCGACTCATGTATAAAATTAACACACACAACACGGGTGGTGAGAGAAACTAGGTCGTAATACTGACTAAAGAGTTGTAAGGACTAATTAAGTGTGACCGTTTTCATTGATTCCTTTAATGATTGTAAGAAAACAAATAACATATGTTTACCTTGCAAAATGCTGTATATAAAGTATTAAAGACACAAACCTTGTTTTGTGAGGCATGCATTTTTAAGTTATAAACCCAATAGAAATTAGTTTTATTTTTTGTTTATTGGTTTTAAAAAATAATTGAATTTAAAAATTGAAAAAATAGATGAAAATTACCTTCAGGTCTCAGTCGTACAGGAGGCGAGGTCAACTTAAGTGCTGTTGTAGAAGGCGGAGTTTTGCGTCGACCACCAAACACATAGTCATATGAATCTTCACTCAAATTGGACACTAAATTAATAAATTTTTAACACACTTTATTTTGTAAATAAATTTTATTTCTTGAATTTCTTTTTAATTAAATTTTCTAAGCAAAACTAAACTAAAAACAAACAGAAAATGAAAGAAAAGGAAAACAACACAAATTTTCAAAAGCTTAAAATAAACTTAAAAAAGAAAAGAAAAAAAATATTTTTGAAAATTAAATTCCTTTTCAGTTGTTATACTCACTCTACAACGAAAATTTAATATTTTTTGTTTTTGTTTTTATTTTTATTTTTAATTTTTTTTATTTTTTTTTTTTAATTATTTAAAGTTTTTGTAAAGCCATTTTATTTTGTTGTTTTAAAAAGAAAAGAAAATAATTTTTTTTAAAATTTTTTTATTTGAGGTTTTGTTTTATTTTTAAGGGTTTTTTTGTTTTTGTTTTCATTGGAAATAAAAGAAAATAGAAAGAGGTAAAGAAACAAACATGGTTGTATTTAATAAAATACCGTTAGAATTTTTTTATATTTTTATTTTTGTAACAATTTGTAGGGTGATTTGAGGCGCTTACTATATAAAAGAGAATTACACACGCACACACATAAACACATTTTATTAAAAAAGAACCAGAGAGAGAGCGAGAGTTAAAGAGAGCATTTAAACAGATGAACAAACATGGTTGGAGTGAAAAACAATAAAAAATTAGTGGCAATAAAACAACAACAATATATTAAGGGGGGATGGGGGGTTGTAATGACTTTCAAACAGTGTTGCATTTTTTTTTGTCGTTTAACAACACTGTTCAGCCATACAAAATTTACTTTTTACATGAGGGGAGGCAGACTAGAAATTTAATTGAAATTTAAATTAAAAATGTTAATTAAAAACAAAAAAAAAATGGTTGACGAATTTTTTTTTTGAAGGGTTTATGGTTAAACAACTACACTCAATAAAAAAAAACAAAATGGCTGATTGATTGCATGATTGCATTGCATTGCTGTGATTGAAGAGCAGCCAATAAATTTGCCAAAATTAATATGAAAAATATGTCATGCTTTAGAAAAAGTTTAAATAAAGTTTTCTTTATGATTCAAAATTTAATTTTTTTGATTTTTTCCCTGGAAATGTGTTGTATTGTATGGTGTGGCGTAGGTGTAGGCGTAGGTATTATTTTGCTAGAGATTTGTAAATGCATTTAATCTTATGTGACTGACTGTGTGTGTGTTTTCTTATGTCGAGTTGAGGTTAAGTGAAGAAAATGTTTCGTGTGGAGTGAACTAAACAAAAATCTTGAATTTTTCTTCCTTTGAAGAATTTTATTAAAATTTAAAAAAAGAATAACATGGGTAACATCTTTGAAAATAAAATCATAATAAAAGCACATATGAAGATCGTATAATATTTTCAAACTCAAAGCATACGATTTCGAAATGAAAATAAAAATTAGAAAAACAACAAATACTACAACATCTAGAAGAAAATCAGTAAAACAAACTAGTATTCTGAAAAAGTTTATACAGTGAAACACAAAAGAAACTGTACGTTAATAAATTCCATCAGCAGTTGAATTGAAACAAAAAAAAATTAAAAAATATTTCG
Organism: Sarcophaga subvicina; assembly: GCA_936449025.2. Classification (NCBI taxonomy): domain Eukaryota; kingdom Metazoa; phylum Arthropoda; class Insecta; order Diptera; family Sarcophagidae; genus Sarcophaga; species Sarcophaga subvicina. The sequence goes on along the minus strand of OW388083.2, from coordinate 105,435,262 downwards.
AAATACTTGACAAAATTTTTCAGGCACTCTCCTTAAGTAATAAAAGTTGAGTTTAAAGATTGTTAGAATTTTATTTAATGTACAGTTTTCTTTTGTCACTGTCTGTATGTATTGTTAAACATTTTCAGAATACTGAATAGGTTCAATAAAACATGGTGTTTAAAACAAAATCACACCAAAAGTTTTTTTATTTTTCATTTGCTATTCAAAAAACGAAAAAAAGAAGAAAGAATCCAAACAACAAACATGCAATAAAACTTCTTGTTAAACAAAATCACAAAATGAAATGAATGATTTTTGTGGTATTCTTCTTTAAAAGAAAAAAAGAAAAACGAAGCCCACCTGGAAATCCCGTTAATGGTTTTAGGACTTGTGTTGAACGCAGTGGCGGTAATAGCGGTGGCAATTGTCCAAATGGATCTTGGTCGGTCGATATGGAAGACGATGTTGGTGGTGAGATCATCGATATATCAACGCTATGCGCCATTTCATTATTGCGGCCAGCTAAAATACATTGATTTGTTTTTTTCATATACGAAAATAAAATTAAAAAATAATTTAAAAAATCGAATGAAAAAAGAGTAGAAGAAAAAACAAACATTATGAAAATATAGAAGAAATATGGATTTAAAAAGACATTATTTTTTGTAAAGTGTAATAAAGAAATTGAGTATTGTTTTATGAAGTTCAACTACTAAAGCCATTTATAGGCACCCAAATACATATTGTTACGTTTTTACCCTTTAAAAACGTTTCAATAAAATAAAATTAAATTTGTGTTTAGTTTTGGTTAAAATTCTATATTATTCGCACAATTCTGTGTGCCACTGTTCACAACTTGATGTAAACAACTACAATTGCCTTGCTTGTTATGCCTCTGTTTACACCCTTTGCATAAACAATAACAATTACTAGAGAATTATTCGACAGATCTTTGTAACGGAGATTTTAAAACCACGATTTTATTCTCTTCAAACGCACCGCGTCTTCACAAAAGACTGACTTGTCTTTTATATGGCAAAGTAAACAGTCTAATGAATGTTCTTGAAGTCGAACGTTCATGACTTCGCCTTCTCGAAAGATCTTTCTCTGGATGAAAACTTTTTAAAATATAAATAAAAACAAATGAAGTAATTTCAAGTGACTGATTGCTAATCGTAGTTATTGACCATCCTTATAACTCATTGACACGTTCATGTTGTCTCAGAGAAAAAAAAATTCCATCACAAGTATATAAAAATCACTTTTTTTCTCAAAGCAAAACTGCAAAAACCCCCAAAAAAACATCAAACAAAGTGAAGGCACTGCAAAAGCAAAAGTAAGAATCTCTTGATAAAAAAAAAATTAAAATTTATTTCCAAATGCGGGCACTTATTTCGCTAAAAAAAATGTATTTCTTAAGCGTTTCAGTTATCACTCTATCATGCACACACACTTCTACTATTTCACTACGTTGTTCCATACAAACAAAAAAAAACTTCATTTGTGGCATTTACCACACCATCACAGTAGTGTGGCTGTAAATACAGTGAAGCTGATGTCGTTTTTTCTGCTTTCATTGTGCTCATTCAACATTTCATCACAATTTGACTTTCAGTTGAAAAGGCCATTAGCGGCAGTGTTTTATAAAACAACAACAAAAACAAAAAAAGCGAAATTGGGAGAAATTCATCATGTTTTCTGGCACTGTTTTAGACATTTACTCCAGATATTGTATGCGAAGAGTGAGTATGTGTCTGTGGGTGTAAGTTGTCTTGTAGCAGCAATCGGCAATAAGCACGTGCAGCGAAAGCAGTAAAATGTGTCAATAAAATTTCAAAAAAAACCACCATCATTTTGATGCAGTACATCTGCTTGCAACACGTTTTTGTTCGCCATGGTTTTACCCTCATTTTCATTGTTTTTATCGTCCATTTTATAGTGGCGTTCTTTCTAGTTTTCGTTTTTTTTTTGCTTTGTGTTTAATTTGATTTCCATTTTCGAAAGATTTATTTCCACAGTCAGTTTCAAAGATTTTGACAAGATAGATTGCAATCGAGTAGCCATGCGACTTATCAACTGCCAATGGAATCAGTGGCTCAGTGGCAAGATGAAAAATTTCGCGTCATATTTCGAGGCATATTTATGAGAGAATAAAAAAACCTTGAGTGGATGTAATACTCGAAGTTACATGGTTATGCATTAAATTATGAGTAAAAATAACTAGGTTTTCTTTAACATTGAATGTTCTGTTAACAGAGACTGTTAAGCTAACATAATTGCTAGATTCGAAAGAGAAATAAAAATAATAATTAATAAATTATTTATTTTTTTTTTTTTGTATCATTGATTTCAAACTAAAAATTTTGTTTTTTTCTCCTACACAAGGTGGTGGCGAGTAATTTTTTTAGTAACGTCTTCTTCGTGTACAACTTGAATTATGTTCCTATAGCAACCACTGCGTATACTTAATATTTTAAAATGCGCTAGAGGTTCAATGTTACTCATACGTTGTATGCAATTTGGCATATGTTTGGTGAAAACCGCGTACAATTAAAATTAAAATTCAACTTCATGATACCATAGCCAACAATTAAATGTACGTACTGTTTTTGATTCCATGTTTTAAAATGTGCACATGTAGTCGCCGTAGTCTAGTAGGCAGCGTGTTGGTTCAAACCCCGACAATCAGACATCTCCAGCTAAACGAAATATGAAAAAATCGGCGATTTCCTCTCAGAAGATTTCGGGCAAGAACTCTGAGAGTGAAATAAAATTGTCATGAAAAGTTTCTCAAAAAATATGTCGTTCCGAGTCGACTTTAAACTGGAAGTCCCTCCACATATGTTTAAAATTAACACACACAACATAAGTGGTGTAAGAAAACTGGTCGTAATCCTGACTAAAGCATTGTAATGACTAATTATGTATGTATGTATGCACAGTTATGAATTCAATAGCCTTTGTAAACAGAATAGTAAGTTCGAATTCAAACCAAGACATATACTCATTGCGTTACGCAGTGTTTTACAGCACAGCAGTTGCAACCAATACTTAGATTAGGTTAGGTTAGGTTAGGTTAGCGTGGTAGCTTTAATTACCAAAAAGCTCACTTGAACACGCATTGCGGCCCGTTGTGATGCCACAGGTGATCCAAGGAGGGGGAAGTTGGTCAGCGCAAGGGCTGCACATGTTCAAAAAAATTATTAAATAAAATTAGCTTACTTAATTGGTTATTATAACCCTTCAGTCATGATTACAAACTAGCTTCTTCTCACAGCACCCCTGTTGTGTGTGATGATTTTATGATGGGCGGCTTAAAGCCGACTTCGAACGACAGATTTTTGAGGAAATTTTTTTGGCAATTCTATAATACTCTCAGAGTTTGCGACTGAGTGCACTTTTTCATGGCAATTTTATTATATCCTCCGAGATTTTGTCAAAAAAGATTGCTGAGAGGAAAAGGAAAGCAATATTTTACCTGAAATCATGGATGTTTTGGAATCCTGGATACAAGCTCACTAGCTACATTTCCCCCTACAAATCCAATTTTTTTAATCCAATTTAGCCCCCATTTATACAGACCACTTTTTGTTGCTCATGTGAAGAAAACAATTCGCCTCATTGCGTATATCGCCGGTCCCAAGTGACGAACGACTGTAACGCAAACTGTTTTGGAATTCTTGATACCAAGGCTATCCAGCACACTAGCACGCATTTTCCCCACAAGCCCATTTTTTATTCGATTTAGCTTCCATTTATACGGAACACTTTTCTTTTTTAGTCATGTGAAGAAAACAATTAGCTTCGGCTCATATATTTCGGGTCCTTAGTAACGCCCGATCGTAAGGCCATCGTGATTATATGGACTCATATAGTATCGAGCATTCTTCCCAGACATTGTTAATGCGAATGAATGTGTTTTTGTCTACATTTTTCAATTTTCGAAATCATGTGCGTACTACCAGAAAAGCTGTTCCATTGAGGACGGTGTGGGGTATAATCCTTAAGGAATGAAATTGATATTCCCTTCCCCGATATCTTATATTTCGTTAATTTCTTGCATGAACATTTTTTGTATCTCCTGTTAAACAGTTAACATTGCTCTGTTGACTTTAGCATTGGCTCTTCTATAAATATGTATATTTTGGTTTGTGTCTTTGCTAGTTAAATTCGAATTTATCTTTAAACACATTTTGAGCCAAGGGTTAAAAACACGAGCTCTCGTCTAAGGGCTCAATTCACTACCTACTAGATTGTGTGAAAAGATCATAAATACGGTTTTTGTCAAATAAAACAAATTTGGAGGATTCAAGAAATATTTACAAAAAACTACAACAAAACTACTACTACTCAACAAAACTCACATCTTACACAATGTCATTAGCTGGGTGTATTTTGACTGTCGCGCATCGTGTAATACAACAGCGATTAGAAATAGTTCCGGCATGAATATATGTATGTACAGTGAAAGTCAAAAGAAACTGTACATAAAAAGAAAAATATATACATTAATAAATTACCGTTATTTTTTATTTTAAAATTGTTTCTGTTTAAAAATTTTTAAAATTGAAACAAACAAAAAAAAAATTAAAAAAAATACAAAAAAATTTTGAAATATTAACAAATTTTTTTTCGGGCACTCTCATTAAGTTGTAAAAGTTGAGTTTGGTGAATTTGATTAGTTAAAATTTTATCTTTTGTGTACAGTTTCTTTCGACTCTCACTGTATAAAAATGTTCTACGCATTATTAAGTAGCAATCAATAGCAAACTGATGCCATTATACTACTTATTCGTCAACTATGCAGAAATGCTCAGTCGAGTTATGTTTAATGAAACGAACTGCCTAACTTTCACGACTATCTTTGAAAGTTGAGTTTACAGTTTCCTTTGAAGCTCACTGTATGCCAGTTGCAAAGAAAATGTTATTCACTCATAAGAGATCCATTAATGTCGACCTAAGCAGTTGTTTGTGGTTTTTTTCCGGTTGCAATTCATTATTTGTATTTTGTTCTTGTAAATCTAAGCAAAAAACTGAAAGTAGACAAAAATGGTAAAAACAAACAAATAAAGCATCACACGGTCTTTAACCTCTGTGTCAATGCAAAATCCAATGCTACTCTCACACACAGGCACTTACAATGCAACACTTTGCTACTCTTTTAGATTTCTATTGACATCACATACATATGTATGTACATACATGTGTGATGTAAGCATATGTGTATGTGTGCATTAACAAATCTATGTATAGATTTCAAGTGCTCCACTCTCTGTCTCTACCTTACACTCTCATTCTCATTGGCTGTTACGCTATCTCTGATTATTTAAGTGTATTTCTATAGCTTAAGTGTATAAGTAAGTATGCATCACCAGAAGTCTATAAACATATGCTTGACTGTGGCTGTGACTGTATGTGTGTGTTTGCTTGTTTGTTTGCATGTGTATGTGTGTTTATGTAATATAAAAGTAAATATTAGCTTTTTTCATATCCTGTGCCTCTCTTAACTTTTATGCTGTTATTCAGCAGCTTGATTTTGGTTGCACGTCTGTCTGCCTGGTTCAATGTTTGTGTGCATAAATGAATGTTTAACGTTTTTTTTTTTTTTTTTTGGTGGCTTGACGATGTTGTTGGCACATTGGCCTGATTGTCATTGCAGTTGGGTTTCAGATTTTTTTTTCGTTGGTTTTCCTTTACTTTTTCCCTTTAAAATGTGTGAGTAAAAGAGTTTCATAAAGACAAAAACAAAGCTTATTGAGTGTGCAGAAGTGGATATATAGAGTGTGTGTGTGTGCTTTTAAATATCTTATAAACTTATCTTCCGCATTGCTATTAGACAGTGGGACAAAAAAAAATTTTTTTTTCGTTTATTTAATATGGCCCTAAACATATGAATTTTGTTGAGGCAAAGAGGAACTCGTTTTCTGATTTAAATAGAAAATATCTGTTTAAGTGATAGTTTTATTAGCACTACAGTCAACCCTCCTATAACGCGGTTTCCATATAACGCGATAGACGGTTTCTATACAACGCGCTACGAATTAGCATGGTTTGTACGATTAAATCCGAGATTCTTATAGCGCGGTTTCCATACAATGCGGTACGCACTCTCCGCGTTATAGGAGGATTGACTGTATGTCGAAAATAATGTGATGCATACCAGGGATCAGCAATGAATAGTCTCTTCGCTACTCATAAGCACTCAGGATATTTTGAATAAAAATGAGTCAACAATATTGAAATACTGCAGCCTAAAAAGTATTACGATAATCTGGTAGTCCAAGGGACAATGTAATGTTCAGTTGTTCGGAAAATATTTCACAAACAATTTGATTGAGCAATCTGGATTCAATGTTGAAAATCTGAATTACATCTCCTGGTGGGTGTAAATCGTTATGGTTAAAGGATATGTCCGTTGACTGCATTGCAAAATCAGCATCGAAAGTAGGTTCAAGTTTCGTGCAGTCGATAGATATATTCAGGCCAAACATACCCATGATTTTGGCATAAGCAAAGCTTCTGTACTTCCATGCTCCAATGGCGCTCAGTCTCATTGCTGTGTTTGCAGCCACTTGTCTCGCTAACGTGTCTAGTGGTAGCCAATTGAGTAAGGTAAACAATGCCCTGGGTGATGTTCCATGATCGCCACTATTTTATAAGCCACATGATTATGAGATTCGCTTAAATCGCGTTAGGTGATTACTTTTCTTTAAAGCCAATCATGTAACGGCGGTTCCGATGAATAGAATTATTTGGATTATAACTTCGCACGGCCAGTATACATTTTTAGGGTTAATAAAGCAGTTCAGGCCTATTGCTCTCTAGCAACAGTAAAGAGCCATAGCTGCCTTAGTGGTTCTGGATTGTGTATACAAGTTCCAGTTAAGTCCAATATCTACAATATGGTACAACAATTGTTGTCTCTATTGAATGGATTGAAAGACTATCCAGTGATACTATAGGTAGCTGAGCCCTACTATTGTACATACTTTTACCGAAGACCCACTGTAAATAAAATTTAGACAATGTTTGGATTTGATTTTTTGAATTTGCAAAACATATTTGGCGAAAGCGATTTAAACTTTAGTCAAGTGCAATATATGATCGCTAATTGGATGGTACAGACCAGAGATCAGCAATGAATCGTTTTTTCGCTACTCATAAGCACTCATGAAATTTTTAATATAAGTGAGTCAACAATATTGAAATTTAACTATGTATTCTGATTCATTCGTACTCACTACAACATTGATTCGAGTGACTGGAATCATTCATCAAAATTTACAGTCTTAGTTGTTGTTGCATTTACAAAAAAAAAAAAGACACATAAGCCAACAAGACAAAGCAGAAAGCAGAGCAAACACATATTTTAGTGTTCGTACACGATTCATACTTATTTTGTGCTTCGTGTAAATGTTGAGTTGTGGAGAGTCGAAATCAGCAACAACATCATACGTGTTGTTAAGTATGAATATGATGAGTACTTTAAACTTTAAATATGAGTACAGGTTCCATTATATTAAAATAAGTATGAATGCATATAAGTATCAGAAATTATGAGTATGATTCAATTCTACTCATCTTTTTGAATACTTGTTGCTGACCTCTGATCCACACTGCACTTCTAAGTGACACTGAGTTCTGTCAAGATTACTTATCTATATTATCCTCTAACAAACATAAACTCCATACATAATTGGTCATTACAATCCTTCAGTCAGGATTACGACCTAGTTACTCACACCACTTATGTGTGAGTGTAGGCGGGGCCTACAGTTTAAAGTCGACTCCGAATGGCAGATTTTTGAGAAACTTTTTCATTACAATTTTATATACTCTCAGAGTTTTTGCTGTCTGGTGAGAGGAAGTCACCGAAGAAATATTTTTTGTATTTTGTTTTGATGTCTGGCCTGGGGCTCGAACCCTGGCTTTACGTCTAATAAACCAACACACTACCTACTAGACTAGACGGCGACATAAACTCCATAATTTATTTTAACCAGAATGGTGTGCTGCTAAATGTGCTTTAGGAATGCTTTATAGAACCTCTTATAAATTTTGGTTAACTTTTTTATCTTTAGCAGGATATTTTCAGTAATTTGAGCAAATATTCAAACCATAATATTGGGCACATACGTTCAGAACCCATACTAGGCCCACTGTAATGCAATATTTTCAAATCTCTAGACTCGTTACATTTACAAAAATTGTTTCAACAACAAAAAATAACAAAAAAAATTCTCTCTCTCTTGATTATTTTTAAATGAAGATAATAGTGATGACTTCGTTCAGCCTCTACCATATCACAGAGTGCATGTAAGTACGTACGTATATATGAGGATAATGCTTAACGTTAACTAAAATAAATATTTATTTAATTTTTATTTTTGTTTCTTGTTTCTCTTTTTATATATATTTTGAGGTTATGTCCTTTTTTAAAGGCAACACTTGACTTTACAGAATAGCAGACAACAACCCCAACAACACTGGTAAAGTTCAGCATTTTCCTGTAAATCACGAGAAAAACGAGAAAAAAAACGAGAAAACATAAGAGAATGTTTTAAATTCAAAGGGCAAAAAATTATTCATTCATTCATTCATTTATTCATTCATTAAATTTACATTCATAAACATTTTGTGAAAGTCCAAAAGGAGAGTGACACATATTTAGGCTGATGATGTGAAATTTTGGAAAAAAAAAGATCATTCGTTTTAAAATCATTCCTCTAAAGACAGGAAAAAATAATGAATGGGGGGGGGACAGGCCTTACTGGTGCAATGGTTAGTGAGTGGGTTAATTTATTTTCCATTTTTTTGAGATATTTTAAGCATTATTTTGAGGAAACGGAACAGTTGCATTTCAAAGCAATAATAAGGCTTTGTGGATGGACTTTTTGTTTTTGGAAAGAAATCTTCATTCAAAATCCTTAGCGTTAAATTTAGGGTCATTTACAATTATTCCCCAAAGCCGAGAATCATAAACAGAGATTGTGAAATCATCCTGTAATGAATATTACAGGGTAAGAAATAAAAATAAATTGCTGCCACTAAATGGCGGTGTAAGGACAAGGCCTTAACAATCAAACCTTGAGAACTTATTTAATTATAGAAAACTGCATTAAAGTCTGTACCAGAGATAAACAATGAGTATTCAAAAAGATGAGTAGAATCGAATCATACTCATAATATCTGATACTTATAGGCATTCATACTTATTTTAATATCATGGAACCTGTACTCATAATCAAAGTTTAAAGTACTCATCATATTTATACTTAACAACACGTGTGATGTTGTTGTTGAATTCGAATCTCCATAACTCAATATATATACGAAGCATAAAATAAGTATGAATCGCTTACGATCACTAAAATATTCATTAGCAGATCGTGTGTTTGCTCTGCTTGCTGAGCTGTCTTCTTTGCTTATGAGTCTTTCTTCTTTTGTTGTAAATGCAACAACAACTATGACTGTAAATTTTGATTAATGATTCGAGTCATTCGAATCATTTATAAATACATATTATAAGTATTTTTCTAAAGTTATGAATCTAAATGATTAGGCTTATGAATCAAACATATTTCGAATGGTATGAGTTTGATGTCAACGTTGTACGCATACTCAATGCAACCTGTATTTATAAATCAACGTTGTAGTGAGTATGCATGAATCAGAATACATAGTTAAATTTCAATATTGTTGACTCACTTATATTAAAAATTTCATGAGTGCCTTTGAGTAGCGAAAAAACGATTCATTGCTGATCTCTGGTCTGTACCATCCAATTAGCGATCATATATTGCACTTGACTAAAGTTTAAATCGCTTTCGCCAAATATGTTTTGCAAATTCAAAAAATCAAATCCAAACATTGTCTATATTTTATTTACAGTGGGTTCGCGGTAAAAGAATGTACAATAGCAGGGCTCAACTACCCCTAGTATCAGTGGGTAGGCTCTCACTCCATCCAATAGAGATAAATATCTTGCGATCATGTTTGACAGCAAAGTTAACTGGAACTTGTATACACCATCTAGAACCACTAAGAGTATTACTGCTCTTTACTGTTGTTAGAGAGCAATAGGCATGAACTAATTTATTAACCCTAATAATATATACTGGCCGTACAATATTATAATCAAAATAATTTTATCCTTTGAAGCCGCTGATACGTGGTTGGCTTTAGAGAATAGGAATAATAAAAAGCCGTCTGAGAGGATCTCATAATCATGTGGCTCATAAAATGATGGCGGTCATGGAACTACATCATCCAGGGCATTGTTTACCAACCTTAATTGGCTACCACAAGACATGTTGGCGAGACAAGCAGCTGCAAACACAGCAATGAGACTGAGCGCCATAGAAGCATGGAAGTACAGAAGCTGTGCTCATTCCAAAATCATGGGTATGGTTGGCCTGAATGTATCTATTGACTAGACTTTCAAACCGGGATTTGCGGTGCAGATACCGGATAGATCCTTTAATTGTAATGGTTTATCCGCCCCAGAAAACGAAATTCAATTTTACTCTGATGGATCCTGATCGCGCAACCAAATTGGATGTGAAATCTTTTCAGAACAATTGAAAATTAGATCATACCTTACACTACCAGATTATTGTAGTACTTTTCAGGCAGAAGTAATGGCTGTTAAAATAGCTGTCTTGCGAATTTGGCATCAGAGTATGTATGTATGGTGATATGCGCATACTTGTCGAGAACATGAGATCCCTAGAGAATGTTTACACCGCAGTTAAGATTGTCCAAGTATGCCGGTTGTCTCAGGCGGAGATAGCGAGGCATTCGACGCTTACTCTCTTTAGGTTACTTGAACATGTGGACATCGAAAGACTTGTTAAAGCTGACACCACGGCAAATTCAAATGCATTCCTGCAAGAGGTATGTACTCCTCTGCAGAGAGGCATACAAATAATCTCGCAAAAATCCATTCATTGGCAAAGATAAGATGGCAGAATGAACACACTTGTAGAGACATCAGGCAGATCTGGCCCGACATAAATATATGCAGAACAAAATTTGCAAAACAGACTTTGTATCAAGACTACTGTAGCATGATTTTACAGTTGTCAATACTGGCACAACATTTCATATGCATAAACAAAAGAATATCCAATTGCATATGAGCAGCGACCACTTGACTTAATGTTATTGACCGTCGCGCACATGCAACGATCATTTGACACTTTGTTGTCAGGCCGCTGACTGCATTGGTTTGCATATAATATGTAGTATGTGTGTTGTTGTTGTATGGCATTGCTGGTGATCGTGTGTAGCTCTCTTTACACTTTACCGTGGGAATTATTGTGGATAATAGGCGCGTGTCATAACATCCACTTGTCCCATAATTATTACACACACAAACCAATATAATATAGTTAAACATATAATGTACACACAAACATATGTTATAGTATTAAGTCAATACAAAATTGTATTAGAATTAAGGGTTTGATTTGGAATTGTCAAATCAGCCAAAATTTAGTATAAAAGAAGGGACATTTTCCCTCAAGAATACAATCAATAAAATTTAACCAAATAGTGCGGTTCAGCTGCACTTAGTTAAAACTATTGATCTTTTTATTTGATAGTGCTCCTTGAGTGCACAAAATAAAATTAAATAAATAAATACGTTACACTACATCTAGGAAAGCTCATAGCAGTGATAACGGGACACTGTCCTGTGGGTGCTTACGCCAAGAGATTGTACAACTTCTGCAGAAGCTGCAACGACCACAGAACAGCTTCTCTGTCATTGTCCGACGCTTGGGAACCTAACTGCCAAAGGCGATTTGAGGAAAATTCTACAAGGATCCGTAATTGTATGACAGAATAGGTGTTGCAACAGGACCGTAAAAGAATCAAGTAAGATGTGCCCGGCGGCGTGATTAACCCAACCTAACCTCAGCTCAGTTACAGACTTCATTTAACGCATGTATTCGGATATTTGCAGCATCAAGTTTCATACAAATTTCAGTCTTTTGTATATAAAGTACCAAAGTCTGAAGTCGCCGTGGTCTTGTAGGTAGTGTGTTGGCTTATTAGATGCAAAAGCCAGGGTTCGAACCCCAGGCCAGACATCAAAACAAAATAGAAAAAAAGTATTTTTTCAGCGACTTCGTCTCAGTAGATTTCTGGCAAAAACTCTGAGAGTAAATAAAAATTGCCATGAAAAGTTTCTCAATAAATAAAAATCTGTCGTTCGGAGTCGACTTTAAACTGTAGGTCCCACCACTCATGTATAAAATTAACACACACAACATAAGTGGTGTGAGAAACTGGGACGTTGTACAATGAGTCAATTCGACCTCCGGGTACTGTACTTGTCTTAATTGACAAAGTACACGTCCTCTAACCTAACCTAACCTAAGTACCAAAAGTCTTCAGCCGATTCATAAGAACTCCTGGCAAAACTACAGGAACTCCTTCGACTTCCTCATCATTTGAAGGTTTTTAATTTTTTTCAATCCTCCTACTCTAATGGGGAGAGGGGGAGGTAACATTTAAAATATAATCAAACAAGTGAAATAAATGACAAGAAATAGAGAAGAAAGAGAAGAAGAGAAAGAAGAAAGGAACCCTTGGACAAAAACCTTGATGCAAAGCATTTAGTTTTTCTAATCCTTTTGCTTACACAACACACAACACAACTGCCTGACAGCAATTGAAATTGACTTTAAATTGTGTATGGGAATGTGCGTGTATGGTTAACATTCTATGTGTGTGTATATGGGTATGTGTGTCTAGGGGGTAAATGCATACACTCACGCATTTATTTTTTTTGTTTTTGTTTTTGTAAGAAATGTAAAGGAAAACGATCTATTCATTCCACAATTTTAATTCATAAAGACTCTTGTATTTTATACTCGTATGCCTTTTTGCTTGATTTTATTTTATTTCGTTTTTATATTATTTCTATGTATGCGTACGTATAGGTATGTATATATATGTGTGGGAGTGAAACATTTATGCCACATTATGTGGCATATGTTATGTGAGTTTTATTTTTAGTTTAGCTTTTAGTTTTTATTTCATTTCATTTCTTTTCTCATTCAAGCCCATTTATTTCTACATTCACAAATCATTTATTCAGTCATTCATTCATTCATTCATTCATTCATTCATTCATTCATACATTTTATTTCATGCATTCATTCACTTATTCATTCATTAGAAGCCTTTTGTTCGTATGTATTTGTTTATTTATCATGGTTTGTTTACTTGTTTATTTGTTTGTTGGGTTTTCTGCACCCTCCTGCTCATCTTTTCTTTTTTTGGATTTAATTGTTTGCATTTAAGATTGATTATTTCTTGTTGTTGTTGTTGTTTTTGTTGTTTTTCTCCGCCTTAAGGCAACAATATCATCATCACTCATACGAATATAAGAGAATGGGTACTCATATTGCAAATGCATTGGTTTTTGTTTTTGTTTCTATCTTTTGTAATTAATTTTTTGCTGATTTATCGGTTAATTGTTCCACTAGTTGGAAGGACCAAATCGAGGGTGCCCTGTCATCGATTGGTGTGACCACGGCGCGGCGCCCAAGAAGCAGAGGCGCTTGGAAGAATGTGTTGCGGCAGGCCGGAATGCGTTAATCATGTTGTCAATGGCAAATTAAAAATAAGTAAGTTGTTCCACTGGTTATCGATTATATTTGGGGGTAACAGAATACAAGGTTGTAAAATATTCAATCAAGAATCAGAATTAATGGATCACTAATCTTCAGCTTCTTTGGTTACGATTCCATGGGCTCCAATCATTTATTTTGATTGTTTCTTTGGTTTAATTATGAAGTGGTAGGAACATCCCCCATCCAGAGATCAGCAATGAGTATTCAAAAAGATGAATAGAATCGAATCATACTCATATTTATACGTACTTCTCATATTTGTACGCATTCATACTTATTTTAATATCATGGTACCTCAACTCATATTCAAAGTTTGAAGTACTCATCATATTCATAATAAACAACAAGTATGATGTTGTTGTTGATTTGGAATCTCCATAACTCAACAATCTCCACCACAACACATAATAAGTATGATCAGCATACGAACACTGAAATACTCACTAGAAGGTTGTGAGTTTGCTCTGCTTGCGGGTTTGTTTTTTACTTATGAGTCTTTTTCCTTTTGTTGTAAATACAACAACAACAACTAAGACTGTACATTTTGTTGAATAATTCGAGTCAATCGAATCATTTATAAGTATTTTTCTTAAGTTATGAATCTAGCTGAGTAGGCTTATGAATCGAACATATTTCGAATGGTATGAGTTTGATGTCAACGTTGTACTCATAATCATTGCAACCCCTGTACTTATAAATCAACGTTGTAGTGAGTACGAATGAATCAGAATACATAGTTAAATTTCCATTTTGTTGACTCACTTATATTCAAAATTTCATGAGTGCTTATGAGTAGCGAAAAAACGATTCATTGTAGATCTCTGGTCCAAACCGTTATTTTGATTGTTCCTTTGGTTTAGTTATGTAGTGGGGGTCACATACCTCGCCCAGGGTTTTGTTTGTTTGGTTTTGTTCTATTTAGACCTCAGACATCTCAAACGAAATATGAAAAAATATTTCTTTGACGGTGACGACGTGGTGATTAGTCTACTGTAGCACGTATTAAGATAATGGGGCTGCTAACTACTGTTGCCTAGGAACAATAACCTCCGGGTATGTGGTGCAGTGTACCTTGCTAATCTCTGATTCCTACATTTTTCCTTGTAGGTGGTGGCACTACTTGACCTTCCAGTGATGTTATCCTTTTTTCATTTCCAAGGGTTGAAGAGGTTTACTAGAAGGATTGTATTTAATCTATCTATCGTTGCCTAGGCACAACATCCTCCGAATATGTGCTGTAGTGGTGGGGAACCTAGCTAATCCTAGATTTCTACCTTCCATTAAGTAGCGGCACCCCCTAACCTTCCTGTGAGTTTATCCTTTTTTCATATCAATGTCATCTATCACTGCCTAGAACAACGTCATCCGAGAATGTGCTGTAGTGGTGGAGAACCAAGCTACTTGTTGATTGCTACCTTTTTGCTTTTAGGTAGCTGCTCTAACTGACCTTCCTGTGATGTTATGCTTTTTCGATTTTCAGAGGGTGAGTAGCTCTTTTATGGATTGTATTTGATCCATTTATCGTTGCCTGGGAACAACATCCTCCGAATATATTCTATAATGGTGGAGAATCTGGCTTATCGTTGATTCCTAACATTTTTCCCTTTAGACAGGGGCACTACCTGACCTTCCTGTGGTGTTCTTCTCTATCCATTTCCAAGGAGTGAGGAAGTTTCTTTGATGACTTGTATTTGATCAATTTATTTTATACCGCGAATGTGTTGCAGTGATGGGGAACCTTGCTAATCGTTGATTCTTACCTTTTTTCCTTCTAGGTAGCTGCACTATCTGACCATCCTGTGATGTATCCGTTTTTCAGGGAGTCAGGAGGCTTATTAGATGGATTGTATTAATGGCGGGTGAAGCCATGATGAACGATTTTTTTCCGTTCAGTGGGATTCGACCCTGCGCTATTTTTTCGGCTTGTAGACAAGCTCTTTGACCACTAAACCATGCCGCTACGATCTGTTTTACAGCAGTGAAAAAGGATACAGACTTTTGCAGACAAAAAGCCTGTATTTAGGATTCGTTGGACAGAGACGTTTTAAACGACGTTATGGAATAACATATCATAGACAAAATTTTCCCAAATTAATCGAATTATTTATGGCTCAAAAATACAATAAATTGGTTAGAGCCTTGACTCTTACAACATATATTTCATAAGGTTGCTACCTTCACCAAAATAACCTTTTTTTTTTAAACACTTCCGCCAGTTCGGCTAATTTTAAGACCGCACTTTTATTCCTTTTTCTTTTTTATAATTTGTAGCACTTGTGAATTAAAAACAAAATTTGTGACAACTTTATTCTGTTTTATTGACATTAAACCAGGAATAGGTTTAGTTTACCCCACTCTAAACATTAAATAATCTTCGCAAATTACCTTCATTTGCTCACACTTTAAAAATTTCTTATTAAATTTCTATTTTTAAAAACATTTGAATGAATTATTGCTACTTACCTTAATACAGCAACAATCAGCCATGTTTTAACAAAAATAATAAATTTTATAAAAAATCCTCCTCCTCGTCAGCTTCAGTTTGTTATGGCGTCTGTATAATGGTTTCCTTGTTTATATGACAAGTTTATTACAAAAAAAATTAAAGGAAAAACCTGAAAATGGAGAAAATAAAAATAAATTTTTTAATAAAAAAACGAAAAAATATAAAAGACAAAAGCAAAGTAATGAAATCTTAATTTTTATTGGTCCAATGGATTAATAAAGACTACCGGTTAGTTAAAAATATTTCAAAGAGTTTCAATTTCTTTCGTGGCAATTCTGCTTGTAAGACAAATTTTTTCGGGCAATCTCCTTACGAGATAAAAGCTGTGTTTGGTGATTGTTAGAATTTTATTCACTATAGTTGTGTTGAATGAATGTGAGGTTAGGTTAAGTTAGAGGACGTGTACTTGTCAATTAAGCCAAGTACAGTACGCGGAGGTCGAATTGACCCATTGTACAACGTCCTAGTTTCTCACACCACTTATGTTGTGTGTGTTAATTTTATACATGAGTGGTGGGACCTACATTTTAAAGTCGACTCCGAACGTCAGATTTTTATTTATTGAGAAACTTTTCATGACAATTTTATTTACTCTCAGAGTTCTTACCAGAAATCTGCTAAGAGGAAATCGCCGAAGAAATACTTTTTGTATTTTGTCCTGACTCGAACTCTGGCTTTTACGTCTAATAAGCCAACACACTACCTACTAGACTACGGCGACTTCATATAGTTTCTTAGGTTTAAATTCTCAAAATGACACCTCTCACTCACTCTAAACCCCTCGGGATCGCCCGAGACAGAATATGTTCAAAATTCCTCCTATTTTGTCACTGCTCCGATGAAATATTTCGGCCCACTTCTACAGCCTTGTGTTCAATGCACTTAGCAATAGATTATCTAAATTTATTATATGGATGACATACATAATTGTTCTTTACGACCCTTTAGCCAAGAATGCGACCTAGTTTCTTACACCACTTATGTTGTGTGTGTTAATTTTATAAGTGAATGGCGGGACCAACAGTTTAAAGTCGTTTCAAAAAGGCAGATTTCTGAGAAACTATTCGTGGTAATTTAATTTCCTCTCAAAGTTTTTGCCAGAAACCTGTTAAGAGACAGCCGCCGAAGAAATTTCTTCTCATATATCTTATATTTTGTTTTGTTGAAGATGTCTGGCATTATTTACACTGTAGGTCTCGGCACTCATGTATAAAAATTATCACACACATATGTATGAGCGATCAGCAATGAGTATTCAAAAAGAAGAGTTGAATCGAATCATAATCATAATTTGTGATATTTATTTTAATATCATGGATCCTCTACTCATATTTAAAGTTTGAAGTCCACCATCATATTCATACTTAACAACACGTATGATGTTGTTGATTTCGACTCGCCACACCTCAACTTATACACGAAGCACAAAATAAGTTTGATTCGCGTACGAACACTAAAATACTCTCTAGAAGGTTGCGTGTTTGCTCTGCTTGCTGCTCTGTCTTTTACGCTTATGTGTCTGTTTTCTTTTTTTGTAAATGCAACAACAACAACTAAGACTATAAATTTTGATGAATGATTCGAGTCACTCTGAATCTGAATGAATCAAACATATTTCGAATGGTATGAGTTTGATGTCAATGTTGTACGCATACTCATTGCCATCTGTACTTATAAATCAATTATAGTGAGTATGACTGAATACGAGTACATAGTTAAATTTCAATATTGTTGACTCATTTATATTCAAAATTTCATGAGTGCTTATGAGTAGCGAAAATACGATTCATTGCTGATCTCTTGTATGTATGTTATGTAAGTTTCGAAAAAGAGTCCTAAATATAAGTGGTCTTTCAAGATGCCTAATTCTACCCAATAAAAAATAATTTGTTCTCACAGTGGCTGTCTTTGAGGCCCAACTGCTAAACTAATGAGCAATTTGCAGACTTAAGGAGTAAAGCAACTGAACAAGTTTTTAAACGTTTGATTGAAATTGATTGAAATAAACTACTCTTCCACGCACTCTATGTTCTCAAGCTAAAGGGTCCGCCAAATAACTTTTTTTTTGTAAATGCTTTAAAAAAAAACTACTGAATATTTTCTCAAATTTCTTTTTTTATTTGAAAGTACAATCCTTCCGGTTAATAATGGAAAATAATTTCATTCAAATGGCTGCCTCGGCTGGCCATGCAGTAGCTACACCAGAAGATGCTGATGTTGGCAAAATAATTTCATTCAAATGTCTGCCTCGGCTGGCCATGCAGTAGCCTACACCAGAAGATGCCGATTTTGGCAAAAAAAAGTCATCTCTTCAGATGAAGCTCATTTTGATCTTGGCGGGTATGTAAACAAGCAAAATTATCGCATTTAGGGCACAGAAAACCCGCACGCATACATTGAAAAGCCTACGCACCCAAAACGAGTCACTGTTTGGGCGGATTTTGGTCCAGAGGCATAATTGGGCCATTTTTCTTCGAAAATGAGCAAGTAGTGGCCGTTACAGTCAATGGCGATCGTTATCGGACCATGTAGAACGAATTTTTATTCACAAAAATTTAAGAGGAGGATATTGGCAACATTTGGTTTCAACAGGACGGCGCTACGTGCCACCCAGCCGAAGCTACACTCGATGTTTTGCGCCCTGTTTTTGAAGATCGCATTATCAGCCGCAGAGCTGATGTCGTTTGGCCACCTCGGAGCTGTGACTTGACACCGTTGGACTATTATTTGTGGGGTGCCGTCAAAGATAAGTGTTACGCCGACAAGCCAGAGGGCGTAATATTCGTGAAGCCATTGGTGAAATACAGCTGCATTCAATCCATAATGTGCTGGAAAATTGGACCGATCGTGTAGGCCACTGCATGGCCAGCCGAGGCAGCCATTTGAATGAAATTATTTTCCATTATTAACCGGAAGTATTGTACTTTCAAATAAAAAAAAAAAGAAATTTGAGAAAATATTCAGTAGTTTTTTTTTTAAAGCGTTTAAAAAAAAAGTTATTTGGCGGACCCTTTATCTGTCCTTTTAAGCATAATTATTGTTATCCTTGTCATTGGCTTAATACTTACCACCACTTTAGATTGTTGATAATCGTCTGTTGCGTGTGTGTTGTGTCCTTCTTGTTATTGCCAAAGAGAAATCTCTCTCGCTCTCTCTAACTGTCTGTCTGACTGACAGCGTATCCTTTTCGTTTTTTCTTATTTGTTTGATGATTCAAGTACAGACAGAAAAACTGAACAAAAAAATCAAAAAATAAAAAAAGGAAAAAAATTGTGTTTCTTTTTAAGAAAACAAATTGGGCAGTTGTGTTGAGTTTCTTTTTCTACAATGTCTGGTTTTCTTCTTCTTATTTTTTGTTTTCTCTTCCTTTAAGTGTTGCGTTTCTAAAACGTAAATTTTCTCAAGGAATTCTTTCGTCTTTTTTTTGTGTGGAAAATCTTCGGCGTTTAACACCACAATAAAGAAAAGAAAGCAGTTTTAAAGGATGTCTGTGCTAGAAAACATGCATTTTGCTTAAATCGAAATCGTTGTTGGGAAAAGCTTGAAGTAGAAGAAGAAGAAGGAAAGTTTTCTTTTTTCCTTTATCGGGTTCACAATGCAAACAGCTTACGAAACGGTCTGCTGATCTGTAATGATAAGAAGCAAAAAAAAGCAAAAAAATTATTAATGAAGCTAATAAAGGGAAAGAAAGGGGTGTGGAGGAGGGGGAGGAGTAGATAAGCGTAATAAATTTATTTATTTATTGTTAATTAAACAAAAACGGATTGTCTTCTTATAAAAACACTCCCCTACTCTCTGTTGAATCACATTAAATGCGTTTTTAAAGGCGCAACACAGAGAAGTTCTTTCAATAATTAAAGAAAAAACGAAAGAAAGGAGTACACAGAACATCATTTTCCTACTCTTCTACGAATTGACCTCGTTAAACAACGTGTATGAATGAGTATTTGCAATGAATTTTATATGAAAAGAAAAAAAAAGAAAGCAAAAATGAGCTTAACTGCCTGCCTGCCTGACTGTCTATATGTATGTCTGTCTGTCTGCTTGTCTGTCTGTCTTATGGTCTTAAAACAAGTGGGTCAATTGTTTTATTACCACGTAAATTCTCAAAAACATGACATACCAAACCAAATGCCATGCCATACCATACCATGCCACGCCATACCTTACCATACCATGCCATGCCAAGCGTTTTCTTCTTTTCGAGCGCTAAAAAGAGTCGTAGAGTATTTCAAGACTCAAGTTAATAGGCCAGTCAGCCTAAGGGACGTTGCCAAGCAAGACAGAGGGGGTTAAAAAAGAGGGTGTTGGTTGAAAGGAAACTTCATGCAAAACATTATAAAGTTCTTGCTGACGTTTTCATTGCTTTAAGCATTAAATTGCTTTAATTATGCAATATGCATGCATACAAAGGTATGCACATGTGATTGTTCTACAGTAATGGTGAAAATAATAGTGTTGTGAAACTGAAATTTTTAGATTTCATTACCTTATCGTACGTTATTTACATGCATACATGCATAATTAATCATTACAACCCTTTAGTCAGAATTACAATCTAGTTTCTCACACCACTTATGTTATGTGCGTTAATTTTGATACATGAGTGGCGGGACCTATAGTTTAAAGTCAACTCCGAACGACAGATTACTCTCAGACTTTTTGTCAGAAATCTGCTGAGAGGAAGTCGCCGAAGAAATTCGTACTTCGTTTTGTTGGAGATGCCTGAGCTGAGATTTGAACCGGGGCCTCACTTCTAATAAGCCAACACAATACCTACTAGATCACGGCGACTTCGTACTTTGTTTACTAAAAACTATTCCTTCATTAGGCAGTTTGAGGTCTTAGAAGCGAATTTAAGTTTGAACAACATTGATAAACAGTTTATTCAATGAAATCGTGGGGATCTTCCTGCAGAAGATACGTACTTTTGGAGGTAATTCCTGTATATATACAATCGGAAGTGTTGTTAAACAATATCCGATAAGACAAATATTCCACTTGGAGAGATCCATGAAGAGTTCTTCAAAATAAAGAACGAATCCGTTCATAACGGATCCATAAAATGGAACAACCTTATCTATAAACTTACCAGCTTCAACATGGTCTCATCTGGCCTTACTGTTGATTTCTGGACTTCACACTTAATACCCTACGGAGTAAGTAAGGAAAAGCGATATAAAACTGTACTCAGAAATTGAAGGACATAACTCTGCTACCAAATGCTTGTTTACATCATTTACATTCACAGTTAATCACACTTTAGTCTGGATTACGACCTAGCTTGTCATACCACTTATGTTGTGTGCGTTAATTTTTATACATGAATTGCGGGACCTACAGTTTAAAGTCGACTCCAAACGACAGATTTTTTAGGAACTTTTCATGGCAATTTTATTTACTCCGCCGGAGAAATATCTTCTCATATTTCGATTCGTTCAAGACCAGGGTTTCGAGCGGTGGGACATTCATTGTGGCTTCATGTCTAGTAAGCTAACACACTACCTACTAGACAATGGAACATCACTTCATTTATTTTCCATTATACAGCTCAAGTTTACTGGAACTTCACTAAACGTGCTTGAACTGATATTTGACCTCTACATGAACACTTATTGATCAGGGAGCTGAACTCGCAATGTCAATTTTAAGTTCTTACTCCTCGTCGTTTTAAAATAATTTGCATTACCCTCCTTCTCTGCTTGACCTTAAGTAACAGATTACAAGTCCACTTGGTGTTCCCCCATGTCCCTTGGATGGTGTTTCTCCGGGTTACTTGTGAGCTTAATTTCGTGGTTGTTATCTCGCCTTTCTCAGTGAATTTTTACAATTTTTTTTCGCTAATTTATCGCAACCACTAGGAGAGTATTTTTCCTCGCCCCTCCCCCCCTCCCATTAAATCTCCCCCTCGTCTTTTGGACTCCTTACGCCCACTCCGGAACTACTGTGGTATTACTTCGAAGTGGAGTCCATCTGGCCATTTGGCCCCTTCATATTAACATCCGCGTCCGGATTGTGTTACGAATTCCGAGAAGGTGTACAAACGTCCATTCTACTTCTCTCATCCAAGTCAATTTTCTTAGATTTCAGTAAGTCTTCAGCGTATCTGGCTATTCTATTCCAATTCTCCTCACTGTTCAGAATTACATCGCAGAAGTTCTCGACAGTACAGACGCCGACTTTGGCCTCAAGATTCCTTCTTTGCAGTCTCCATCTCTCACAATGAAAGAAAGTGTGTTCCGCATCATCAATCGACGCATCATCATAGATGCAATTTGGTCGTGTCATCTTCTCCATTTTAAATAGGTACTTACAAAAGTAACCGTGTCCAGATAACAGTTGTGTCAGATAGTAGTTAACCTCACCAAATTTCCTCTGCATCCAGCGGGTAATATCTCGGAGAAGTTTAGCCGTCCATCTACCACTCGTCTCAGTGTTCCATTCCTCTTGCCATTGTTGTATGGTTCGCTATCTGGCATCGTCGATATTTACTGTCTCTCCGTGCACGTTTTTAGCCTCCCACACTATCTTCCGCTCACTTGCCTGTAAGCCTATAGGTATTACACCACTGATTACCTGTATTTCTGACTTAGATATAGTCCTATACGCCGATGCCACACTAAGTGCAGCGGTTCGTTGTGATTTTTCTTCTACAGTCGACCTTCAATGCCTCCGCCCAGATCTCACTCCCGTAAAGCGTTATTGCCATCATTAATCTGAGTCTGCTCTGTATAGGACCACCAATATTGGCCATAAGCCCGCTAAGTAAGGGGGTAACCCTAGCTGTCTTGGTTGCAGCATGTTGTATCTGAGCCCAGAACGTCAGTCTAGGGTCTAGTCGAATGCCAAGGTAGTTGACCACCTTCCGCGTCGTCAGAGTGGTGTCGCATGGCGTGATGTCGATTTCCAGCGGTATACACCTCTTCGTAAGAAGAGTTTTCTCCGTTGCGAGTTTGAGTCCTACTGTGGCCTATTAGGTACTATAGTTTACTAGGTAGTGCAGTTTACTATGTGGTGTAGTCTACTAGGTAGTGTAGTCCACTACATAGTGTAGTCTACTAGGCATTCATGGCTAAAGTTAACATATACAACATGGGTGGTGTAAGAAAATAGGTTATAATGATCAATTAAGTAAAGTAACTAATACGTGCACTGTATTTAGCAGGGGTTTCTAGGTATGGTTAGGTCATTCTCAGCGAGAAACAACACTACGTTATTTCCATTTTCTTCTGAAATAACGGCATATTCTGCTATAAACAGTTATGGAGTAAAAAAATAAATGTGTTTAACAACATTTTGATTGAAGTCAACTGACAAATGTCAGTTGAGAGTAAAGGGATAAGTCTATCATTGAATTCTAATTCTGTGCTATATATATGTTGACAACTGTTTCATTACAGCCATAAGTGTATAAATATTTAACGATATTAACGAATAAAATCAATCGTAATTGAAAACGCTTCAGAGAAAATCTCTCATACTCTCATTGGCATGAAATCAAATACATACACACATAGAGAGAGAGAGAGAATATAATCGGGTTAAATTAAAATTAATCAGAGATGGCATACATACATAAAAAGCAATACTTAAAGGGAAGTGAAAAAGAAATTGTAAAGAAAAATGAAAAATTTAATTTAAATAACAAACAATCACACACATATATGACAAAAAAAATCAAACAAGACTTAAAGGCAGACATTCAGATATCAAATCATTGGCTATGTTTCATAAGAAAGAAAATGCAAGTAAGAGTGCCAAAAAAAGACTGGTAAGTAGACTCGATTTTATAAACTTACCTTACAATAGTAGGTAGAGTTTAATTTAATATTTAGAAACTAAATGAAAGAAATCTTTTTAAAAATAAAACTAAATTCCAATCAAATCAAGTTGCCGCATTTAATTGCTTTCTTTTGTTTTGAAAAGTTT
This sequence comes from Sarcophaga subvicina, assembly GCA_936449025.2. Taxonomy (NCBI): domain Eukaryota; kingdom Metazoa; phylum Arthropoda; class Insecta; order Diptera; family Sarcophagidae; genus Sarcophaga; species Sarcophaga subvicina. The sequence continues at coordinate 105,411,199 of OW388083.2, read as the reverse complement.
TTCGATTACCCACCCAAAAATTTAAAACGAAGAAAACTTTCTTCTTTATTTTACAAGAGTTTTTCGATTAAAAATTTTCAATAGATTTTCCTACATTTTCGCTTTGCTGTAACAACAACTCATTTAAAAATTTGATTTCTTCTTAAAAAAAGGCAAGTAATTGAAACTGTTGTTGATATTAGAAAATGGAATTTAATTAAAAGATTACGACAGTCAATCATTAGAAAGGTATGGTAAGGAAAATAGAATTCTACACTAAATAGCTGACTGATTACAGGCCATTAAAGGCTAGGAATAAGGCTCTTGATAAGGGAAATTTATAAACGTTTCGAATTTTTAAGAATTTTTGAAATTACGCTGTTCGCACAAGTATTTTATTTATTTATTTTTTTATTTTATTTTTACCAAAATGTGTTATTAGTCGTCGTAGATTAGATGTGAAGCTGTGGTTCAAACCCTAGCTTAGACAAAAACCTCGCTTAGATGCGAACAAAATGAAATCTGAAAAAATATTTCTTTTGGCGATTTCTTCTCAGCAGTCTTCTCACAAAAACTCTGAGAGTAAAATAAAATTGTGCTGGATATCGGCCTGTCTTAACACATCCTTCCAGGCGCCTCTGCTTCTTGCGCGCCAACGCCAGTTGGTCACACCAATCGATAACAATGCTTTCTCGATTTGGTCCTTCCAACGGACACAAGGTTGTCCTCTTCGCCGACTTCCGCATATCCCCGCATCAAATACCCGTCGCGCCGGAGCAATCTCCTCCTTTCGAACGACATGGCCGAGCCAGCGCAACCGCTGGATATTAATACGCTGTACAACGTCAATGTCGTTGAGGAGCTCATACAGCTCACTGTTGGATCGGATGCGGAAATCATGGCCAACTCGCACTGGATCGAAGATCTTACGTAGGACTTTTCTCTCGAATACCCTCAAGGCTGCTGCATCAGTGCTTAATAGGGTACATGCCTCTGCACCATAAAGAAGCACGGGTAGGATGAGCGTCTTATAGAGTATTAGTTTTGTCGTACGAGAGAGGTCTCTGCTACTCAATTGCCTATTGAGACCATAGTAACACCTGTTGGCAAGAGTGATCATGTGCTTGATCTCCAGTCGACATCGTATTTGGTGGTAACGGCGGAGCCAAGATCAATAAATTCCTTGACTATACCGAACGTATAGTTATCGGTCGTTAACTGAGATCAAATGCATGGCACGTCTCTACTTGTCATTAACATATACTTCGTTTTGCTTTCATTTGAAGTCGCCGTAGTCTAGTAGGTAGTGTGTTGGCTTATTAGACGTAAAGCCAGGGTTCGAGCCCAAGGCCAGACATCAAAACAAAATACAAAAAGTATTTCTTCGGTGACTTCCTCTCAGCAGATTTTTGGCAAAAACTCTGAGAGTAAATAAAAATTGCCACGAAAAGTTTCTCAAAAATCTGTCTTTCGGAATTGACTTTAAACTGTAGGTCCCGCCACTCATGTATAAAATTAACACACGCAACATAAGTGGTGTGAGAAACTAGGTCGTAATCCTGACTGAATGGTTGTAATGACCAATTATGTATGTATGTATGTATGTTTGCTCCCATTTACTGCCAGACCCATTTTAGCAGATACCCGTTCAATATCACAAAAGGCAGCACAAATATCTCGCTTGGTAAGCCCTATGATGTCAATGTCGTCAGCGTACGCAAGTAACTGGACAATAGTGCCATTACGTTGCACTCTCGCCTTTCGCAGAACACTCTCCATGACGAAGTTGAAGAGGTCGCATGATAAAGGATCGCCTTGTCTGAAACCTCGCATAGTATCAAAAGGTTCGGAGAGGTCAATTCCTACCTTGACGAAGCTGCAGGAATTGCTCAATGTCATCCTACATAGCCTTATCAGCTTCGCAGGTATACCAAGCTCAGACATTGCAGCAAAAACACGATCCCTTATGGGGCCATCGAAGGCTGCCTTATAGTCGACAAAAAGATGGATGGGTGGATGAGTGTCGACTTGTTTTTCGTGGGTCTTTTCCAGGATTTAGCGTAATGTGAAGATCTGGTCGATGGTGGACTTGCCAGGCCTAAAGCCGCACTGATAAGATCCAATCAGTATTTTGACGAGTGGCTTCAGCCGTTTACACAGTACGCCCGTAAGAACTTATATACGATAGGGTGAAGGCTTATGCCCCTCCAATTTCTGTTTTATTTTGCTACACAAACTCTACTCGATTTGATAGAGCCAAACAAAGTTCATAATACTTTTCCATAAATGATCACTTCTCATCCCAATGGATTTAAAACAATTTTTTTAAATTTTAATAACAAAACATTGCCGTAAATGCTCCAGTTAAACTAATGCCAAAAAAAACAAACAAAAAAAACTTTAAAAAAACCTGAAAAAATATTTGAAATAAAAATTTATTGTCAAATGCTGGGCATTAGTATGTGATTTTTCGTGTTGCCCATGGTTATGGAAATTGTGTATCTGCATCTGCATGAACTGGCACACAGTAGCCACAAAACCACTGTAGCAGTGGTGGACCGGCTTATGCCACATACAAAAGCCAAAGATGCTGCATTTGACTGTGTATCCAGCTTAATGTGAAGAATTTACCCAAAATGTCACACATACATACATACATGCATACTTTGTATTATATTGTATACCGTATGCATACAAACAAAATAATTTCATGGTATTATCCTTATGAATTGTTTCACGTCGAAATGTTTGTCATGCAGTCATTTAGTCATCTAGCCAGTGGATAACCATTTATGGTAACCAAACGGGAATAATGATATGAGCAAAGACCGTAAATGGATTTTTTTTATTTCTTTTTAAAAACCTTGCATTGAGGCTTCCAGTAGCATTCCATCTGGCAATTGTTTACTGGACAGTATTGAGTCCTATTGGTTAAGATCAAGTCCCTGATTTTGTAAGCTTGGCTGTGGAATTGTTTGTAGAGTGCAAGGGTAGGAGCAATGGGGAAGAAAATTATTAAAAAAGGAAATTGTTTTAACATCATAAACTAAAATTTGATTTTGAGTTTACTTAACATTTGATTGCTTTACCATGCAGAAGGATTCACGCCAAAGTTGTATTAAAGAAAAAACAGAAAATAAGGAATTTAAATCGAAAATCATTTCCTATCAATATAGTAGTATTAGCCACTTGAGATGATATTGATAAGGAGGATGATAATAAGATTACCAAAGTTAAGACTAAAATTTACCTATCAAAAGCAATAATATTGAAAATGGAGTCAGACGCACGACAGCTTTTGCATCGTGGCCACTGCTCATGCCTTTGTATGTTCCTCTGTCAATTATAGGCTTACTTCCGTCACGGTAGCTGTTAATATAAGAGTTCAGTATAAGAGTCTGCTACTCAATATAAGAGTCTGCTACTCAATATAAGAGTCTGCTACTCAATATAAGAGTCTGCTACCTAATATAAGAGTCTGCTACTCAATATAAGAGTCTGCTATTCAGTATAAAAGTCTGGTCTCCAGTATAAGAGTCTGTTTGTCCTGTTGAGCGTATGTGCTTACACCTCTTATCCCCTAGTAGTACACAGTTCGTGATGAGGTATTCGATCAATATCCTCACAGCAGAGCCTGAGAAATAAACCCCCACCCTGTACAGACCCTTCTTGCAAGAAAAACTTTATAACATAATCTGCTCAATCAGTTTTGAAACTGTTTGCCACAGATATTTACCGTTTCCCAACGTTCTCGGCAGTGTAGTCTACTAGGTAGTGTAGTCTACTAGGTAATGTAGTCTACTAGGTAGTATAGTCTACCACGTAGTGTAGTCTAGCACGTAGTGTAGAATACCACGTAGTGTAGTCTACCACGTAGTGTAGTCTACAAGAACTAGGTAGTGTATTCTAGTAGGCAGTCTAGGCTCGTAGGCAGTATCGTTGACTAGGTAGTCTAGTTTACTAGGTAGTCTAGTCTACTAGGTAATCTAATCTAAGTAGTGCAGTCTACTAGGTAATGTAGGCTACTAAGCATTGTAGTTTATGAGGTAGTGTAGTCAACTAGGTGGTGTAGTGCAGTGGTCTAGTGATCTACTAAGTAGTGTGGTCTACTAGCTAGTGTAGTCTACTTGGTATTGTAGTCTACCAGGTAGTGTAGTCTACTAGGTTGTGTAGTATATTAGATTATGTAGTCTACTAGGTAGTGTAGTCTACTAAGTAGTGTAGTCTACTAGGTTGTGTAGTCTACTAGGTAGTGTAGTCTACAAGGTTGTGTACTTTACTAGGTAGTGTAGTCTACTAGGTTGTGTAGTCTACTAAGTTATGTAGTCTACTAAGTAGTGTAGTCTACTAGGTAGTGTAGTGTACTAAGTAGTGTAGGCTAGTAAGCAGTTTGTTGGCTTATTAGGCGTGGTCCCTAGCCCAGACAGTCTCGTTAGTCTTCAGGCAAAAACTCTGAGAGTAGATAAAGATGCCATGAAAAGTTTCTCAAACAAATTTGTAGTTCAGAATTGAATTTTAACTGTAGGTCCCACTACTTATGTATAAAATCAATATACACAAAAGGGGTGGTGTTGGAAAATAGTTCATAGTCCCGACTAATCTGCTACGGTAGACCAACTCCTGGTTGCTTCAAAGAACTCCTTTAATAAAATTAAAACATAATTGGGAATTTTATAAGGAAATATAAGGATATGTAGAAGGCCAATATGTTGATGAATTTTGATTTTTTTGGCACTTTTCCTCTTTTCTATTTTTGTCTTATAAGGTAAAACTTTTGACTTTTGACCTGCCAAATTTGAGTTCATTAACCCCTAGTCATCTCATATATCTTCATACATACAAATTTCGGAAATCTAACTTCCCTATTAAATAAGTATACTCTGTGAAGGAGTATGTAAAGACTAAACTCTTTATTTCCCATTTTTGCAACTGTTTTCAATGTTAACGAATAACTTTTCAATCTCCGTACAATATTTTCATTTAGATTTTAAGGCAAAAGAAACTTTTTTTTAGCGTATCTTGATTTTCATTATGATAATACAAGTGCAGGCAGGCAGGCAGTTAAGCAACTGTGAATAGCCCTCATATTTATAAGCACAAAAGAAAATCACATTTTTTAAGTGTAACTTCAACATTTTGCTCAAAAAAAAGGAAAAAAAAGAGAATAAAATTCTATTCATTCATTCATTCACAACAATTTTGCTCATTTACAAAAATTTTATGCAAAAAAAAGAAAAGAAAGGAAAAGTTTTGCACGTTTTTTTTTTCTCTTTTTTTTTTAAATAAATTTATCAGTTACACACAGTTTATCCTTTACACAGCCTCTCTTTGCTCATGTTACTGTATCATAAGATTTTTCATTTTTTTTTTCTTTCTGTTTGTCAGTATCCCCCCAGTATCATCTGTTGTTTTTCACAATTTTAGTGGAAATTGTACTTCTCATTGTATCACTCTTGTATTTTGTGTTTTTCTTTTCTGCTACGATTCTGACTGAGTTGAGCTGTTTTGAAGCTGTTCAGTTTGTCAGAAAGACTTTTCCTCTGCTACAATGATTTTCGTTCAACTTTTTTCTTTTTTTTTTCGGGGAAAAAAGTTTTTATTTTAAAAAAATGTTCTCTTCTTCTCTCCTTTCGTTCGTTCGTTCTTTCCATTATGTTATTGCATTTCATTTCGCCTGTGAAAATATGAACGTGAAAACATTCATATTTTTTTTTCTGCTTTTTTTATATTTTCCTGATGTCGCTGTTCTACTGCTGTGGTTGGGATTTGATTTTTATTTGCAACTAAAATATCTGCCTGAGTTGTTTAATGCAACCCGTAAAACTCGAAGAAAAAAATACAAACAAAAAATGTACAACAAAATCGGAATCAGAAAAACTATCTGCAGAATGTAATCAGAAAAATAAAGTTGCAGCAAAAGTTAGAGAGAAGAGAGATAAAAATAAAAACACACAGCATTTCTGACTGCTTTTTTGCTTGTGTTAAAACTGATGGGTAAAGCAAAAACAGATTTTCATAAATTTTTAAAATGTTTTTGAAAAGTGTTTTCGGCAAGCCAAGAGAAGTAAAATAAAAATAAAAAATCAACAAAATTAAATAGAGTGTAAATGAATGACGTCAATCAAGGCTTTTTAAAGGTTGTGTATTAAGAAAGCAGCCAAAAAGTGTGCTTCACTTCTTATTACGCCCTAAAAGTATGCAATGCTACAGGACAACAACAAAAAATCCTAAGATAATATAAACCTGATTATAAATCTTAAAAATATTTGCATATTTAAGAAACTTCATCAAGATTGCAAAGATAAATTAACTTTGCATTTAAAGCCACATTGTTCTGAAATTTAAAATAATGAAAAATATAATTAATTCGCCTAAAATTATGCTACAATTGCAAAACTCTTTAAGAAAATTAAATATTTGCTGGAAAAATATGAGAAATATTTACAAAAAAATAGTTCTTTCATGTGCCACAGATATTGATACAAATTTATGTAAAGAATAAGTCGATAATTTGATAACAATAAGCAACGGAGCTAATTGTTTGCTTCAAGAAGAAAAAAAGTCTTCTGTATAAATGTAGTCCCATTCGAATAAAAAGTGGACTTGTGGGGGAAATAAACCTACAGGGCTGCATAGCCATGGTATCAAGGATTCCAAAACAGTTTTCGTTACGGTCAGGCGTTACTTGGGACCGGAGATATAGGCGGCAAAACTAATACAGGCGACGAAGCACAAATTATTCTCATCGATAAAAAACAAAAAAATTTAAGTCATCGACATAAAAGTCATCGTGCAAAAAATGCAAGTCAGCAATCAAAAAAATGGAAGTGATCAACATAAAAATGCAAGTAATCATACAAAAACTGCAACATATCGATTAAAAAATGCAACTCATCATCAAAAAAAAATGCAAATCGATGTCCAAGAATGGAAGCCATCGTCCAGAAAAATCCATGTTATCGAAAAAAACTGTGAGTCATCGCCCAAAAAATGCAAGTTATCGACCAAATAATGCAAGTCATCAATCAAAAAATGCAAGTCGTCTAAGAAAAACTACGAGCTATCGTCCAGAAAAGTGCAATAATAAATGCAAACCATCGTCCAAAAAAGTGAAAGTCATCGACCAAAAAATGCAACTTATCATCAAAAAAAAAAAAAAAATGCAAATCGGCATCCAAAAAATGGAAGCCATCGTCCAGAAAAATCCAAATTATCGAAAAAAACTGTAAGTCATCGCCCAAAAAAATGCAAGTCGATGACCAAAAAATGCGTCAAAAAATGGAAGCCATCGTCCAGAAAAATCCAAGTTATCGAAAAAAACTGTAAGTCATCGCCCAAAAAAATACAAGTTATCGACCAAATAATGCAAGTCATGAACCAAAAAAAATTCAAGTCATCGTTTAAAAATTGCAAGTCATAAATCACAAAATGCAAGTCGTCTAACAAAAACTACGAGCTATCGTCCAGAAAAGTGCAAGTCATTACTCAAATAAATGCAAACCATCGTCAAAAAAAGTGCAAGTCATCGATACAAACAATGGAAACCATCCACAAAAATCAAAGCAAGCCATCATCAAAAAGACTACAATGTGACAATTTTGCCCGATTTTTATAGAAAACTTTTTGTTGCTCATTTAAAGAAAACAATTAGCTTCGTTGCTTATATCTCTGATTGCAAGTAACGTCCGACCGTAAGGAAACCTGTTTGCGACCTTGTAACTCCTTTGTAGCTATTCTTTAAAGGGCCTGCCCAGTTAATCTAAGCCAAACTAGTTTAATATTTAATTGAAAATGAAGTAAATTCTTTAACGTGGCCCTAATCACAACAAAATGGAGATAAATTTATAAAATGTTTAAAATATTTTCGTTACTCTTTTTGAAAATGCTTTGTATGTTAAAATTAAATTCCAAACTGCTTTAAAATTTTATCACACAATTAAAAATTAAATTTCAAATTACAATATCAAGGTAAAATACTGCAGACAGTATATACACACACAACCATTGCTCTCTTTCCCACTCTCTCTTGATGGGTGTATGAGAATAGAAAACTAAACAATTCCTTGCATACTTTGCAGGGCTCAATAGAAGTCTGCATCTGTTGGATTGGCCCTTATTAAACATTAAAGCAGTTTGTATGTGTTGGTAGTTGTTTGTTTTTTTTTTTTTGAGTCGAAACACTGCAGTAATGTGTGGCTGACTGGCTGTGGGTGTAGGTGGTAGAGAGTTGAGTTGAGCTTTCAAGTAATAGTGTTTGTGGTTGTAGTGGCGGTGGTGGTGGTGGAGATGGTGATGGTGGCAGTGGTAACAGGGGGTGGTGACATGGTTGGTGTTGATAATGGTAAATGCAAAATGAGCAAGAAATTGGAAACTAAAAAAACAACAAAAAAAACAATGAAAAGAACGTAACAAGAGAAAATTGAGAGGAGCCAAGTGTTTTACAATTAATATTTAAGTGTTGGAACTTTTCCACTTTAATGCTTGTGCGTATAGCGGGTGTGTGTGTGCTTGCATGCCAGTGCCTAGTGTGAGAACTACAGTGGGTGCACACACATGTGTGTACAAGCTTATGCACTTTTCATTTCATTATTTTATTATTATTTAAAAACAAAATGAAGAAAAAAAACCGAACAAAAAACTTAATTTATAAACAGAAAAGGCCTTAACGTTCAGGTTTATTGCATACGTTGTGAACAAATAACGCTTGTGGGCTTAAAAAAATATGTTCATATTTGACCTTAAAACAATATGAGATGATCTGAACATTGTTGTTGTTGTGGGGGGGAGGAGGCACTGTATGGGAACAAAGTTATTTGTTTCACTTTTTTTATATGAATATTAAAATTTCATTTTGTTGTTGTTGTTGCACTGTTTTTTTTTTTTTAATTAAAACTACAAAAAAATTTACTTTTTTCTTGTTGTTGTAAAACAACTTTTACAAAAAGTTTTTTTTCTTTCTTTTTTATTATAAAGGGTATAAGAGAGGATACCCGTATACATATTCATGGGTGTAAGGGGGGGATATTTTAAATGGTTTTTATTGCAAATTTAATACGTTATACACACACACACTAAGTAATGTGGGGAAAAATGCAATACACGGGCAGTTTTAATGTTTAATAAATACATTTTGTATTGGCTTTGGCATTTTAAGGTCGTTTAGATTTCATTTGAAGTTAAAAATTAAATTTTTTTTTAATAAATTCAACTCAGTGGAGAATATTTTATACTCGTGCATATAATTTGTTTTGTTCATGGGAGAACTCTCATCAGTTCTATCTGTTAGACAGTGGAAAAGTCCATACACATCTACTTTTATTACATACATACGTAATTGGCCATTACAACCCTTCAGTCAGGATTACGACCTAGTTTCTCACACCACTTATGTTGTGTGTGTTCATTTTATACATGAGTGCTTAGGCGTACATTTTAAAGTCGACTCCGAACAAAAGATTTTTGAGAAACTTTTCGTGGCAAATTTTATTTACTCTCAGAGTTTTTGCCAGAAATCTGCTGAGAGGAAGTAGCCGAAGTAATATTTGTTCGATTTCTTGGAGATATCAGCCGTGGGGTTTGAGCCTCTGCTAATAAGCCAAGGCACTATCATTATTGGACTACGGCGACTTTATCAGCAACTAAGTGTGGCGTAAATTTTTGGGAGAAGACTCTTTTTAAAAAATACTTGATTTTGCATTTGAAAATCGAAGAAAACTTAGAATTTTATAGACTCTATGTGAACAAAACGAATAAATTTCAAATGAGACATCAATAGTTTCTTTCAACGTAAGTATGTATATATTTGCGTGTTTATATGTGCAATTCATAGCAAAGAATTTTAAATAAATTTTGAAATTAAATTGAAAATAAATTGTTTTCAAATGCTTGTTTAAAAATTAATGGATTTTTTTTTATTAAATTGTTTTAATCATGCCGGTAGAAATGAAAATAATTACGAAAACCTCATCTATATGTACGGGTATTATGAGAAAAATAAACCGAAACTGGCTAATCACTGTCCATAACGTATACAAATAATACGAGTAATTGCATGGATGCATCATATTAAATTCCCCAAACAAGACAATTAAATAATTATCACGTTTCCAATTATTGGCTTTAAGTATGCAATTGCATTGGAAATTTTTTATTTCCTCAACGTCATAAAAATATACCCTACATGCAGGCAATTATACAAAGAGCTGTATTGGTGAATAATTGAATGCCGGGCCGACAAACTCACGGATTCATTACAATACATCTCGAAGTGCTAAGGATTAGAACAATGACATACATACATACATAATTGGTGATTACAACCCTTCAGTCAGGATTACGACCTAGTTTCTCACCACTTATGTTGTGTGTGTTAATTTTATACATGAGTGGTGGGACCTACAGTTTAAAGTCGACTCCGAACGACAGATTTTTGAGAAACTTTTCATGGCAATTTTTATTTACTGTCAGAGTTTTTGCCAGAAATCTGCTGAGAGGAAGTCGCCGAAGAAATACTTTTTGTATTTTTATTTTGATGTCTGGCCTCGGACTCGAATCCTGGCTTTTCGACTAATAAGCCAACACACTACCTACTAGACCACTACCGACTAGAACAATGAATGGAATAGTTTTCTGGCGTACAGATCTGGGAAAGAGGTACTTTTTGAAATTTTCAATTAAATGCAGATCATTACATGGCTCCATTACTTTGGCATTGTTTAGCCTAAATTGCCTAACTTCATGTATGATTTCTTGCGCTTCAGATTGGCATTCTCTGCTGCCAATAAAATGCCTATTAGTGACTTGGTTTAACTGTTAAAGCGCTTGACCACGAATCCGAACCAGAGATCAGCAATGAGTATTCAAAAAGATGAGTAGAATCGAATCATACTCATAATTTTTAATATCATGGAACCTCTACTTATATTCAAAGTTTGAAGTACTTATCATATTCATACTTAACAACACGTATGATGTTCGTATGATTTCGACTCTCCATAACGCAACATATACACGAAGCACAAAATAAGTATGATTGCGTACGCACACTATAGTACTTGCTAGAAGGTTGTGTGTTTGCTCTGCTTGCTTCCCTGTCTTTTTTGCTTGTGTGTCTTTTTCTTTTTTTGTAAATGCAACAACAACTAAGACTGTAAATTTTGTTGTCGAGTCACTCGAATCATTTATAAATATTTTTCCAAAGTTATGACTCTGAAGGAGTAGGCTTATGAATCTAACATATTTCGAATGGTATGAGTTTGATGTCAACGTTGTACGCATACTCATTGCAACCTGTACTTATAAATTAACGTTGTAGTGAGTATGAATGAATCAGAGTACATAGTTAAATTTCAATATTGTTGACTCACTTATATTCAAAATTTCCTAAGTACTTATGAGTAGTGAAAAAACGACTCATTGCTGATCTCTGATCCGAACTGAAGACAGTCTGTTTGTATTGAAAATAAGTATTTATTCCGCCCCTATAGGCCAACAGAAATAATAACATCGTCTAGAAATCATGCAGGGAACTCTCTTGATAAAAGAGTATTCAATTTCACAGAAGGCGTTTTTTCTTAACAAGTACAGATGGCAACCCTATCAATCTAGCACCTACAACAGTACAGCATTTACATGGTTAACCGGAAAAAACTTGATTAATAAAAAATTTAAAGCGAATAAAAATATGCAATTCACATAGATTTTCCATGGTTCGAGGTGGCCTGGTAAATATTTTTTTTCACATTACTTGAAGATAAAGGTAATTGCGATCTGACACATAAAATAACGAACTAACAAGTAGTTTAGTGGGTAATGTACTAGTCTACGAAATTTTAAGCCTTTCATATAGATTTCAAGCTCTAATTATAAGCATCGTAAAATCATAATAATACTTCAGGGTTAATAATTAAACCTTTACTATCCATGGGGCTGTAGAGTACCATATGCAAAAATAATTGTGTTTTAAGAAACGAATCTTATTTCATGAACTTATTGTAAAGTAAGTATGATCATGATGGAGAGGGATCATGGGGGGAGGGGATGTGGCAAAAGATAGTGTGACTTTGACATTTACTACAGTAATATAACGGCGTAATAATTTTACTTAAATAACTGTAAAACTAACTGCATTATTCAGTCAACAGCTATTATTATTTCATGGTCCATTAAGCATTTTTTTCTTTCTTTGAAAATGAAATAAAAGAAGGAAGGTATTGAATAAACGATTGAAATAATTTTAAACTTCTAATAACTCATTTAACTTGTCTTAAGAAAAATATTTTTATTTCTTTATTTTTTCTACATGTCCATTGGTTTTATTATTTTTTCTTTTTTTATTATGATAACTTAATAATGACACGATAAAAATTCATAAACGTTAAGCTGTTTATGCGATTTGCAACTATTTAGCGTGACTGTAAAATTCTTTCTTCAAATCCAATTGAATTTAATTGTTAAAGACAGTTGAAAGCTTGTTACAGAGATAATTGATATTAGAAGGCTATGAAATACCTTTACTTTTGTAAATTAAAATAATTTTTTATAATAATTTTTACAATTCAATTAAAAAATTTTTAATTGCGAACCTTATCTACGCACAACTTATCGTCCCGAAATGAGCAATTGTAGACATTACTTAGTGATGTGTTGTATTAAACTCAAGAAGAACTTGAAAATTTATTGGCAGCTAGTCAAGCAGCAATTTTAAAATATTTACAAGCAGCAAGCCATACCTTGACCGTCACTCAAGAAGCAGTTAAGCTATTTTTATTTCTTTAAGGGAATTATTGCTAACAGAAAGCATCACACAGAAGTCGCCGTAGTCTAGTAGGTAGTGTGTAGGCTTATTAGACGTAAAGCCAGGGTTCGAGCCCCAGGCCAGACATCAAACCAAAATACAAAAAGTATTTCTTCGGCGACGTCCTCTCAGCAGATTTCAGGCAAAAACTCTGAGAGTAGATAAAATTGCAATTAAAAGTTTCTAAAAAATCTGTCGTTTGGAGTCGACTTTAAACTGTAGGTCCCGCCCCTCATGTATAAAATTAACACACACAACATGAGTGGTATGAGAAGCTAGGCCGTAATCCTGACTGTAGGGTTGTAGTGGCCAATTATATATGTATGTATGGTTGTGTTATGGTCCTTCAGTTCACTGTTGCCATGTAATACTTGTATGACTGTCTTATCATATCCATCTTTCACGTAGTGTACATCCATTGACAATATATTTTGCACGTTTATTAAGTCGTACCATTCGTACCTTGAATATTGCTTCTCACATTGCATTGAGTATGGGTCATTCTCCATATATATTGGCCACATATAGTACAAATATATAGAACATGCCCTTGGATTTTCCCTACAGATGCTCCTGGGCAAGTTAACTTTTGTGCAAGTGTTGACTGGAATTTAGTGCAAGCAAATGTTTTTCAATTGTTCAGTTTGAGTGTCCAAATCGTCATTTCAAGCTCATCTGCGATAATTGGGAAGTGCAAATATAAGTTTAAAATGCCTAGTTCAGAGGCGAAATTATTTAGGTTGGAATAGCTTAGATACATGGTCACATTGACCAAATATTTACCTAAAAAACTTGGACCCTAGAAAAAAATTGTTGGTTTAAAGAACAGCAAAAAGTTTACTTTTTGCTTCATTCTTGTATATTCAAACTAATGTTTGCTCACATTTATATAATCGTGATGATTACGAATAGTTTGTTAAATATTTGCTTAATGTTAGCTTGTCTTTTGAACTGTTACAAATATTTCCTCATAAAATTTTTGTGAAAACCTATAGTAATGGGGAAAAAAGTGCACTTCCACTATTCCTAATATAACAAGGGGAATATCACAGTGAATTGTAGATGGAATTGTGGGATTTAATGCCATTGCCTTTGAAAAATTGTTCAAACAGCAATAATGAAACAGCGACATTTATAGAAATCTCGAGAAGGCAAAGCCACGAACATTTGCTTTCAAGAACATTCATCAGACTGTTTACTTTGCCATATAAAAGGCAAGGCAAAGCAGGCAACAGGATTAGTAAAAGTTCAGTCAGTCTTGTGCGAAGAGGCGGTGCGTTTGAATAGAATAATCGTGGTATGAAAAGGGTGGAAACAGTGGAATAACAAACACAGCAACTGTTGTTGTTTACATCAAGTTGTGAACAGTGGCACACAGAATTGTGCAAATAATAAAGAATTTTAATTAAAATTAAACACAAATTTATTTTTATTTTATTTGCAATCTACGAGCTTTAAACGTTTTTAAAAGGTAAAAACGTCACAATATTATTATTTCAGATGACTTTCTTAATTAATTATTGATAAACATATCAAGGAATATGTATTTTCTTTCATTTTATTGCATCTTAGAATTTTAATTGCAGACATAAACCATTTTACCAAGCACGCACACTTCATATTCATTGTCATGATTTGGCATATATTACTCAGGCGAATGCCTTATCATCATATAAAATAGTTTCATTTTTTTTTGTACTATTTTAAGAAAATTTATGACCTTGAAAATATTGAAGCAAAAATTTAGGTTCTGAATGATATTTTATGGTCGCTGCGATAAGGTTAAACGTGTGTGACGTGACGCCTAACGCAAGATAATGATTTTAATAAAAAAAAATTTGATCAAACGCGAGTTAAAATGAACGAAAATATAAATACTCTTGGAATTGGCCAACTTATGCAATTTAAATAAATTCGAGAGGTTATAATGCCAAGACTTATCTCAACATTTCCTTGTTTTTAAAGTAAGACAAGAAATAGAGTAGTAAACGCAGTTGTGAACAAGAAAATAGCATAGCAAATAAATTTTGAAATATTTTATTATTTTTCTTAATCGTTTTATAATGAAAATGTTTTCAAAATTATGGGAAGACGCTGGATATGACGAAAAAGATGCCTGATATTGCAATTTGAATTTCAATTCATGGGTTTTAGCCCACACAATACTGAATGTGTGAATTGAATAATTTTCTTGATAAAACAAATCTTTCTGTTTCGAAAAATGTTGCCTCTTATCTTAGTGATAAGATTTGCTCACGTAAGCTCAGCTATAAATAAGCAGAGCACGCGCCAGGTTGATTATCTTCATCTATCGAGTCTATCAGTAAGCGTTCTCTATCTTTAAACTTACTGCTGCCTTTAGCGGTATTGAACGGGAGTCTATGGATGAATAAAGACTTCGGCCGATAACTATACTTGCGATATAGTCAGGGAATTTGTTTATCTTTGCTCCACAGTTACCAGAAAAAAAGATGCCGGTCTAGAGATCAAGCGTAGAAGAATGGACGTTATTAAGCACCGGTGTGACAGTCTTGTGTCTTGAGCGTATTCAAGAGAAAGATTCAGCGTAAGATCTTCCATCCGGTGCGAGTTGGCGATGATTTCCACAACCAATCCAATAATGCATACATACATACATAATTGGTCATTACAACCCTTCAGTCAGAATTACGACCTAGTTTCTCACACCACTTATGTTGTGTGTGTTAATTTTATACATGAGTGGCGGGACCTTCAGTTTAAAGTCGACTCCGAACGATAGATTATTTGAGACACTTTTCATGGCAATTTTATTTACTCTGCTGAGAGGAAGTCGCCGAAGAAATATTTTTTGTATTTTGTTATGATGCCTTGCCTGGGGCTCGAACCCTGGCCTTACGTCTAATAAGCCAACACACTACCTACTAGACTACGGCGACTTCAATAATGAGCTGTATGAATTGCTCAATGACATGAACATTTTGCAGAGCATTAACATCCAGCGGCTAAGCTGTCTCAGCCATGTTATTCTGATGGAAGAGAATGCTATGGCGATGCGGCTATGTGATGCCGGGCTTAGTGGATGTTAGCATAGAGGACGACCTTGCCTGCGTTGTAAGGACCCAATCGAGGAATTCCTGTCATCGACTAGCGTAACTAACTGCCGAAGTCGCCCAAAAGACAGAGACGCCTAAAAGGATGTATTAATTCAAGCCAAAAATCGATAAACAGTTCGTTAATGCTCAATTATGGACCACTTATGTTATGTGTGTTAATAATGATACAATTTAGATCAAAAGATATGCCTATAGTGCTTGCCGCTGACAGTGAAGAGCTGGGAAACGTTCTGCTCAAAGTAATATGCAGCGATGATTCCATCAGCCCAAAATTCACACCAGAGTGACTTTTTCGGGATGCAATGAATGCTTTAGAGTGTCATGTGGAATGGTATCGACAATTTAGTTTGTTTACGAACTCTTTCACCCAGAAATGGACCTAATCGTTGAAAATGTTTTTTCGCGGTAGGTTTCCCGAACAGGACATACATCTTGTTAAAAAAAATTTATTATTTTCACGTGCTGTTGAATGGTACCTCCGTCCAAGGTGGTTTGGCATAACAGACTGAGAGCAAAATTGACTGAATAAATGCGCTATCACACACGAGACTATTTTTTAAGCCAAACAATTTTTGTTCTTTCAGTTACAAACGAGACTATTTCATCTGGCATAAAATTGTATACATGTACTCTGCTTTGTGTGTAATAGTTTAATTTTTCTGAACCTGCTGTTTTATAAATGTATGTGTATTGGTTTTGTGTTGCTTATGTATTTTTTTGTGCGGGATAGAAGCTGGTTGAAAATTTATGCCAGTAAAAAACCACTCTCCTCACCTCTCTTGCCTACAAGCTGCCATTTTGTGCCAGCATAATTGTTCTCGTGTGTGATTGCCCAATAGAATTTTTCATTACTAAGAGAACAATTCAATGAGAATTTAAGTAAAGCCGCGTAAATCTATTTTGAAACTAACAACGTCGACACCACTGTAACACGATGTTAGTAACAACGAAGAAAATAAGCCGGTTTATTAAATACAGAGTTTCAGTCTAAGCCATAACATTCCATTGCAATAAATAATTAAAGACGGTGTATGTGCAATAGAAATTAATCTAGAAAAATACAATGCGAGAGAATCTTTACAATCTCAAAAGATTTGTAAGAGGGAAAGAGAAAGAAAGAAAGAAACCTGTAATGCACAGTGGTTTGAAACGTAAAATAAATGGTAATTAAATATGTTAGAGAGTAATTGTTACCTTAGTTTTATTAAACCCCATGATAATTGGGAAATTCCAAACAAATTCTGTTTAAAATTATTTTTTTTTGAAAGTAGAAAGGAAACAAAACCTGCCAAACCAACTGAAACAATAACACAAATTATCAAACACTGGTTTTTGTTTTTTTTTATTTATTTTTTAATAAAATTTTTTTATTTTATACACACATACGCGCACTTTCACAGTAATTTTTTAAATTTTTTTCAAGCAAAAACACATTTATTTTATGGTTTTTTTTTATTTGCAACCGAAATGTTATAAAAATTTTAATCAATTTTTATTTTAAATAAGACTTTCAATTTAATTTATTTTTATTTTTAATTCACGTTTTTATTTATTTTTATTTTCGTATGTAAAACAAAGAGCAACAAAATTATCTCCCCACCCGTTTGTAGGAACCGTCCGTATTAAACTGAATTCATATTTTGTTGTATACGATTGTATTTTGCTTGTTTTGTTTTGTTTTGTTATTATATGACTGCGTCTTCGTTTTTGTTTTTATTTCATTATTTTGGTCTCACTTTTCTCACATAAAAAGCAAAAAAAAAATACCGACTTCATGCATGGCATGACAAACAGAAACCTGTTCGTAGAATAAATAAATAATATAAACAAACAACAACAACAATAACAGCAACGGCAACTAAATAATAACAACCCGTTGTTGCTGTTAAAAAAAACAAAAACAACAAAACAAATTGAATCTGAGAAAACAATTGTTTACGCCGCTCTATGGCTGTCTTAAAGACTAAACACTCGCTCTCTGTCTATGATTGATATTGCCAGGTATTTAGTTTTAAACAATTCCTAAATACATACGAGTAAATCAATAAAAAAAATATTTTTCATTTCGAAATACTCTTACACTAGTAAGTACTTTTATGTAAGGTTAACAAAAGGATTAGTGTGCTTTATTATAGGAGGGACGTTGGAAAAGGCGGGTTATTTATTAAATAATACGTACGTAAATAATAAATGTATGTATGCAAGCTACTGACCATAAAAATAGATACACATCTACTGTAAGAAAGCAATTATCATTCCATATTTACAATTGGCCAATTCACACGACTTTGTATCGTGTATGTTGTATTGAATACACTTGGTTGTTTGCGAACGCTCAATGTTATGCTGTATTCTGTATGTCGTATTCTTCTTCATAGTTTTTGGCATTCAAACAATTTAATAGCACGAACCCAATACAACTGTTAAAAACATATGAAAAAAAATGAAAAAAATTGGGCAATTCATTCGACTTTGTAAGTGTATGTTGTATTGAATACATTTGTTTGTTTGTGAACGCTCAATGCTATGTGTATCTCATGGCATTCAAACAATTTGATAGCCCGAAACCAACACAGCTTTTTAAAAACGTATGAAAACATATACACATTTTTTTCATTCCCACAATTTGATAGCACGGAACCAATACAACTTTTAAAAACATACGAAAAAAATGTGTATAAGTGTATCGGATTATTACACGAAAATTATCAACAACAAACATACACTGTCGTATAGTAGTCCAACAATACAATGAATACAACAATACAACGGCTTGTGTGAATTGACCAAACGATGGGATTTTTCCTAAAAATCTCTTAATTTACTTGGACTGTCAGGCAAGTCGTCGTAGTCTAGTAGGTAGTGTGTTGGCTTATTAGACGTAAAGCCAGGGTTCTAGCCACAGGCCAGACATCAAAACAAAATACAAAATTGTTTTTTCGGCGACTTCCTCTCAGCAGACTTCTGGCAAAAATTCTGCGAGTAAATAAAATTGCCATGAAAAGGTTTCTCAGAAATCTGTCGTTCGGAATCGACTTTAGACTGCAGGTCCCACCATTCATGTATAAAATTTACACATACAACATAAGTGATCTGAAAAGCTAGGTCATAATCCTGACTGAAGGGTTGTAATGACCAATTTTGTGTGTAAGTATCAGAGATAAACAATGAGTATTCAAAGAGGTGAGTAGAATCGAACCATACTCATAATTTCTGATATCTATACGCATTCATAGTTATTTTAATATCATGGAACCTCTACTCATATTCAAGGTTTGAAGTACTCATCATACTCATACTTAACACATATGATGTTGTTGATTTCGACCTTCCATACACGAAGCACAAAATAAGTATGAATCGCGTCACTCGAATAATTTATAAGTATTTTTTTAATAATAGAATCAAAGTCGCGGTAGTCTAATAGCTAGTGTGTTGGCTTATTAGACGTAAAGCTCGGGTTCCTAACCCAGGTCAGGCATCAAAACGAAATATGAAAAAATATTTCTTCGGCGATTTCCTGGAGTAAATAAACCTGCCATGAAAAAGTTTCTTAAAAATCTGTCGTTCGGACTCGTCGTTAAACTGTAGGTCCCGCCACTCACGTATAAAATTAACGCACACAACATGAGTGGTGTGAGAAGCTGGGCCGTAATCCTGACTGAAGAGTTGTAAAGGCCAATTATGTATGTATGTATGTATTTTTCTAAAGTTATGAATCTAAATGATTAGGCTTATGAATCAAACATATTTCGAATGGTATGAGTTTGATGTCAACGTTGCAACCTGTCCTTATAAATGAACGTTGTAGTGAGTATGAATGAATCACGAGTACATAGTTAAATTTCAATATTGTTGACTCATTTATATTCAAAATTTCATGAGTGCTTATGAGTAACGAAAAAACGATTCATTGCTGATCACGAAAGTATTGAGTGTAAGTACTTTAGTGTAATTTTGGACCCCAAGCCTGCTAGATCAGGGAAATTGTAAATAAATCAACCTAACGTTTTATACTTTCAAAAAAGTCCGTATGTAAGATTTTGGAGCTTATACCTGCCTTCATATACTAGCCTTTTCAACCTTACTTTACGATGCTCACGTTTCCACACTGAAAAGACAGGGTGTGTAAATAGTCAGCTGAATACCAGTACTATCTGTTCTATTCCAAATAAGACAATGTTCGCTATACATAATTGGCTCACATCGTACGCCTTCTATTATAGCAGTGAGCTGAACTGGTTGCATAGGGACTCATGCAGTTCATTTCCCGCTTAATCTAAACTACGAAATGCTGCTGAAGTCGCTGTAGTCCAGTAGGTAGTGTGTTGGTTTATTAGACGTAAGGTCACGGTTCAAACCCCAGGTCAGACATCTTCAACAAAAATATGAAAAAAATATTTCTTCGTCGACTTTCTCTCAGCAGATTTCTGCCAAAAACTCTACGATTAAATAAAATTGCCATGAAAAGTTTTTCAAAAATCTGTCGTTCGGAGTTGACTTTAAACAGTAGGTCCCTGCACTCATGTATAAAATTAACCCACACAACATGAGTGGTGTGAGAAGCTAGGTCGTAATATTGACTGGAGGTTGGTAATGACCAATTATGTATGTACGAAAATGCTGCAGTACTGCGAAGCCAGAGATGTATACGGGTTGACTCCAATCTCGATAGGAGATTTGATGTTAGAATTCCAACTAAGAACGATCTGTAGTAATCGGCTTGAGCTCTTAAGGTATACAATCAATTGCTTCAAAATGTTTGACAACGGCTTAAGGGTTCAGATATTAGATTTATTAGATACAGCAGTGCTTTCCAGGCGAAAGTCAAATTATATTAAAAGCCGCGCAATGCTTGTTGGATGATAGGTTTTTGCCGGAAAATCTCTGAATTTACTTGGACAGCTAGGCTGCGATCAAGTCTCTGCGATCATTTCGTTTTGTTCAAAGATATCACTCATATGGATATGGTTGGATACTGTATCACTGATGGTAGTCGAGGCTGATGCTTACTTACGTACGTAATTGGTCATTACAAGCCTTAAGTCAAAGTTTCGACTTAACTTCTAATATTTTATTTGCATACCTCTTCCGAACAATAAGTTTTCTAGAATGTCTTTAAAATAGATTTGTTTGTTAGAGCTGGGACATTCATTACGATTTGGTAACAGGAAATAGTCGCTTAAGACTGAAACTGGAACATTGAGCGCGGGGGTAATAATTGGAAACCAAATTTTATGAGTTTCTGAATTACAATTTGGTTTCATTCTTTGTTTTCTTTCTTTCTAAAAGTCTGGTACCACCTGCCTTCACAATTCGTTGATAAATTTACATTTTCTAACACTCTCATCAGCGTAAGCGACAAAAATTCAATGTTGAGGTGACAGCCTTGCTTTCAAACCTTCACAATTGCATTTTAATGTTTCTGAGTGTAAGCGTGCATGATATTGTGTGTGTGTGTGCGTGTGTGTGTGTGAGCGATCTCACGTCTCTCTTTGCTTATCAGTCACTGAGATAAGATTAAAATCTGTGAACGAACGTTTTAATTGAAATTTTAAATTCTGTTGTTTTTCTAAATGTTATTGACATTTAGAAATACAGTGTGGTCTTGTGGTATTGGAAAGTTGGAAAAATTGTTTTTAAATCAAGAAATATCTCTAAAAAAATGTACATTAAAGTCTGCATTCATTCCCATTATTCTGTACTGAAACTGACATTTAAATTCAAATTTGATTTAAATTTTGTAATTGCTTGGGATTAAGCATTTCGCAATTCAAACCACGTAGTAAGCCTAACTGTGTTTATTTGCATTTTTAATCGTTACTCACTTGGTTTCAGAAATATGTTGCTTTTGTTGCAGTTAAACGGCGAGGTTCAGATACTAAATCAATTTTTTTAACTCAAACATTTTCTCTGACTTTTGGCTACGTCAGGATTACGACCCTTCAGTCAGGATTACGACCTAGCTTCTCCCTAATGGCTAATCAAAAAAAAAGAACTGTAAAATATGACATATTTTCCATATACTTGTGTCCATTTCCGATGGGGTACAAGCAAAACTCAGACAAAGAATCATAAAACCTTCAATAATTTTATTCTAATACTTTGTGATTGTCAGAAAGAAAGAAATCTTAAATGAAAAATGCGTATTATCTCTAGAGCAACTAGGGAGAAATGAAATAACCCTGTTTTACCGTCTTTAAATTATATTTTGGATTGAATTCTTACATCTTACCATGTAAGAAGAGCTATCCATCAAGAATTAAATCCGAAATATAATTTAAAGACTGTAAAACAGGGTGGTGGTAGCATTATGGTATGGGTGTCATTCTCCTATTATGGTATGGGTCCTCTATGAAATCGGCTGATTACACCGAAATTTTTAAAAATACAATGCTGCCGTATACCTAAGAAAATATGCCACTCAAATGGGTCTTCCAGCAGGATAATAACCCAAAGCATACGGCAAAGTACACAAAGAAGTGGTTCCAGGACAAAAAAATTAATGTTTTAGAATGGCCAGCACACTCCCCTGGTTTGAACCCAATAGAAAATTTGTGGAACGAACTTAAAAGGGCAATTAGGCGAAAGTATCAAACAAATTGCGATGAGCTTTGGAATGTTATACAGGATGCGTGGAACGCATTACCCCTACATGTTTGTCAAAATTTGGTCGACTCAATGCCTAGAAGATGTGCTGGTTGTATGGATAACAAAGGATCCGCAACAAAATAATAATGTGGCTCAAAAACCACAAAAAAATCAAAACATATTATAGGAATAGAAAAAGTTTTGTTTTTAATATTTTTTCTACCATTTAAGAGAAAATAAGTCGTTTAAACAAGAAAGAATTTTCGAGTATTTATTCGGTTTTAAATATAATGTAAGTTTGGGTGGGCACTGTCCTTATTATTTTTCATATCACTGTAAGTGGTGTGTGAAACTAGGTCCATAATCCTGAGTGAAGGGTTGTAATGACCAATTATGTAGGTTATGTATGTCTATTCTATATTTCTGTAAAATGCTTGGATAATTTTTAAGAGCCAAGAACAGCCAGGAGATGCCCTTCACTACTACGGTTAGTATATGGAACCTTCTAACTGATATGGATATGGAATCTTCTAACTAAAGTAACGACGAATCATTAAAAAATTTTTTTTTTTTATTGACTCAATCCTCCCTTATTCGCGAGAGAATGGTTTGAAAACTAACCTATTCGTTGACATGTCCATTAATGGATATGCCGCGGACACTGTTTACTTTTAAATTTAAATGGGGCACGTATTATTAACCTCATACCAGTCATAATGCGTTAACTTTGACATCCAAAACTTTAATCAGAAATGTTCGTAATGTTAAACGAAAGATTTTTATGGCAACCAGAATTTATCGACAAAACAGAGCAAGAGATGAACCAAAATAAAATTTAAATGGCCTGCCAGGTATGTACATTACAATTGTACTTTAAGTATGACCTAAGCATACTTTGCTAACCTAAAACATGAAAATATTGGCGTATTCTTTATGCAAACAAACGATTTTCCAGAGAAAAGTTGTGATCACTCTCCTGAACTTACTTGAAGTACCCATTGAAGTCATGAAGAGTTCCATTTACAATAGGTAGGTAGGTAGAAGTGGCTGTCCCCTCGATGGAGTCATGAGCGGACACACTTAGGCCGCACACAGGGCTCATTGTGATACCACAGTTACACATTCTCCCCTATTCCAGGAACCACTCGTAGCTTCCGATGAAGTGACTCAGACTGCCAATATCCATGCATGACAGTTCATCTAGGTCCTCCATGTAGTAGGCACTCTTTCTCTTCTGACCAAGTGCCGGGCATGTGCACAGTAGGTGAAGAATAGTTTCATCCTCTTCCTCATCTCCACACCTTCTGCAGAAATCATTCGCGAGGTGTCCAAGGCCAATACGCCTCGCATGCGTTTCTATAATACAATGCTCCGTAATAACCCCGATAACAGCGCTGAGCCTGCTTCTTTGGAGTTTAAGCAGAGTCGCCGTGCGCTAACTATCCAGCCTTGGCCTTATCCGAAGCAGCCCGCCTACTGCTGACAAGGTCCACGATTGCATTGTCAATTATAAGCCTGCAGGAATCCAAAGGGATCCCCGATGTGGAGAATTCATCAGAGAGTTCGATGGTCGTGCCCCTTCTGGCCAAATCATTTGCTGTGCAGTTGGCGGGAATATCTCTATGTACCGGTACTCCATTTACAATTCAGAGTTAACATTTTTATAGAGTTTAAGGCGTTCAAAGCAGTTAGAGTATCTCAAGTTAGAAAACTTTGCATTCAGACAGGCATTCAATAACTACAACTTGATGCGAGTAAGACGAGGCTAAAATTTTTCAGTAATTTTTGACATCAGACTTCTTATATGGTCACCTATTATTGTATTTATATAAGAATATGTATGTAAGTACATATGTATTTTAATTTTTGTTTTTGTAATCACTTTTCTAAGTTGTTTCATTTGTTTTTTTTTTTTTCAAGAAATTTTTTTCTCTTTTTTTCATTCTCATTTTTGTGATTTTTATTATTGCTCTTGCTGTAGTTGTTGTTTTTCTTCAATGTCGTTTTTCATCATTATCATCATAAAGTACTTCATTATTTAAATATCCCATAGGCCTTTAAGCATTTCCTTACAATCGACTGACAGTGTTGGTCATGGACAGGCAGTGTTGCTGTGTTTAAAATTTCCTTCAGTTCACTTCTGTTGGCTTCATTGTTATCGTGTGATTGTTTCATTCACTCTCTTCTTTTTTTCCTTTCTTGTTATTGTATTGTAAAGTAAACTAAAAGGTTTTATAATTTTAACGCACACACACTCTCTTTCTCTCGTTTTATGGTACTCGCCTGAAAACCAATTACTACCACCCGCTCACTTTTCATCTTCTTCTCTTTGTTTTGTTTTGCTAAGAGGACATGTTAATATTTACCATACACATCATTGATTCTGAACGCGTATGTGTGTGTGTGTAAAGTATAAAACAAAATGCGGACATATTTCTCCTTACAGTGTGTATGTGGTTGTATACACACATACATCTATACGCATACAAAAATGTTATGTTTTAAGTGTACATTGCTTGACTTGTAATCTGTTTTTGTTGTTCTGCCTTTTTTTCTGTGATTATTGTTTCTCCTTCGATTTTTTATGTGTTTTTTCGGAAAGAATTATTTCTCTCACACACACACACACATAAACACACAGGGAAAGCCAACAACAACACAAGTAATAAGTTTTTTCACTTGTTTTTTCTTTTTTGCAACAACCATCTTTTCAATTTAAGAGCAATTCAATGAGTTTATGTGAACGTAGAATAAAGTTTTGTTTTCTTTTAACTTATAAGTGCCTGTGTGTTTGTATTAAAGGGAAACGGAACATAAATATTATGCAAGTCGTCCATCTTGTATTCGTTGAAGTAACATTAACTCATCTGTACTTGCGTTTCAAAAAATTACTATTTTTTCTCTTTTTCTTCGAACACAGTTTTAATGCTTTTGGAAGACCTTTTGGATAAGATTATTATCCGATTTTGTAGTTGTGAATATTATCGTGCACTTAGTCAGTTTTATGGTTAAAAAGTCCATGCTTGGAAGGCTATTTGTCATAACCCGATTAGGTGACCATAAGATAGAATTCCATGCACATCAGC
The DNA here is from genome assembly GCA_936449025.2 of Sarcophaga subvicina. Lineage (NCBI taxonomy): Eukaryota > Metazoa > Arthropoda > Insecta > Diptera > Sarcophagidae > Sarcophaga > Sarcophaga subvicina. The sequence goes on along the minus strand of OW388083.2, from coordinate 105,385,652 downwards.
CTCTACAGTCTCTCATAAACAATCGACACTCTTCAATTGGTTTGCGCTTTGACAACAGAAGTTTTTTCCCACTTTTAGATTCATACTCTAACAAGTTGAGGTTATACGGCACACAATTAAGGGATGTGAAGACCAACCTTTTCATTGATCATAGACGTTTGGATCAATTGGTTTAGATTTAACATACATACATACATACATACATACATACATACATACATATGTATATATACATACCTACTTGACACGATGGGAAAATACTGGAGAGGATAATATACAATCGCCTACTAACGTGTGCCGAGGCAGGAGGAGCTCTCTCGGACCTGAAATACGGATTTAGGAAAGGACGGTCCACTGTTGACGCTATAAGGAGGGTGGTCGCCATTGCAAGAGATGCAATAGAGAACGAAAGATGGAGATTTGGCACCAAGGAGTACTGCGCGGTTGTCACACTTGACGTTAGAAACGCGTTCAACTCAGCGAATTGGGGGCGGATTATGAGAGCCCTCTTTAACATGGCTACGCCGCCATACTTAATGGAGATACTGAACAATTACTTTCAGGAGAGGAAGGTAATATATCTAACGGATGAAGGAGAGCAGGAATACGTAGTGAAGGCGAGAGTCCCGCAGGGCTCTGTACTTGGGCCACTACTATGGAACATTATGTACGATGGAGTACTTCGACTGCGATTGCCAAGCGGGACTACAATTGTGGGCTTTGCAGATGACATTGCCATAGTCTCGGTAGCTAAAACGGTAGGAGAAATAGAGGAGAAAACGAACACAGCGATTCGAAATGTTGGAGCATGGCTGGATGAGGCAGGTTTGACACTTGCTGCACATAAAACGGAGGCCGTCTTAATAAGCGGCCGGAAGATAGTGGAGAAGATGGAAGTGACCGTTGGAGGCATAAGGATCGAATCGAAGAGGGCGATAAAATACCTGGGAGTGATTATCGACGACAGGTTGAACTTCAAAGAGCACGTGAAATACATCGGTGAAAAAGCATCTGTAACATAGGGAGCACTGGCGAGGATGATGCCAAATATTGGAGTACCAAATCCATTTATGAGGAGAATAATATCGAGGGTTGTGATGTCGATAAAGTTATATGCTTGCCCAATATGGTCGGAGGCACTCTCCGTAGGGACGGCAAGGAGGAAACTGTCCTCAGTGTATCGTCTAAGAGCGATTAGACAGATAAGCGGCTTCAGGACAGTATCTGATGAAGCGGTACTGGTATTGGCAAAGACAATACCGATAGACATATTGGCGGATGAGATGAGACGGATATACTTTCGCCGTCTCGAGTATCCAGGCTATAAAACCGGAGGAACGAAGGACTTCCATGCACGATGGGAGAACGGTTTAAAGGGAAGATGGACATTTCACCTTGTCCCTGATGTAACCCCTTGGAAGGAGAACGAACATTGCGAGCTGAACTACTACGTGACCCAGTTCATAACTGGTGATGGGTGCTTCAGGAAGTACCTGCACAGATTTGGACATGATAGTTCCCCTTTATGCCCAATCTGTGTAGATGAGGAGGAACATGCGGAGCATATTCTAACATGCTGCCCCATATTTAGATGGCCCGGGGAAACGAGTTTCGGACCAACTCGACTTATGGAAGAGGTGTTGAATTCTAGGATTCTATGGAGCCAAAACAAGCAGAGAATGGGTGAAGTTATGATAGAACTCCGAAGACTGGAGGAACGGAGGCGAAATTTAATTTAGTGTGACCAAGCTTTAAAGCTAACCAGCCATCCGTGAAGTAATACCTTACGGCAGTCCCGCGGAGGGAGAGTGGTTGAAATGTGTAGGGGGTGGGTTTAGTACGTAGGCACCAGTGATGGTGAATTGTGCACTCTTTTGTTGGAACAAAAGTGTCTTTCGAAGATTCCCATCTCCGACCTAAGACAAAAAAAAAACATACATACATACATAATTGGTCATTACAATCCTTTAGATAGGATTACAACCTAGCTTCGCACAGCACTTATGTTGTGTGCGTTAATTTTATACATGGGTGGCAAGACCTACAATTTAAAGTCGACTCCGGACGTCGACTCCGAACGCCAGGTTTTTTTTGAGAAACTTTTTATTGCATTTTTATTTACTCTCTGAAAGCGCTGAAGGAATATTTTTTCATATTTTCGTTTTGATGTCTCACCTGGGGTTTGAACCGTGGCCTTACGTCTACTAAGGCAACACACTACCTATTAGACTACGGCGACTTCATTTATTTAACGGCAAAGATTAAAACATAACAAAAAATAAAAAGGTCTGCCAACTTTTGCAGTTGATAACGAACAGAGAACCTAAGTCATAATCCTGACTGACGTGTAATGACCAATTACGTATGTATGTATGCGTGTAAGTATGTATCCATTGCATTCTGAAAAGTTAGTGTTTGGTGGGGGTTTTGAACTGACGGCTTTATCGGTCCGTATGTCTGTGGCGAGCACTATAGGCCGGTGATTATCAATTTCTTTTGGCTTGAATTAGATGATCTGGACTCCAACGATATGTGGCTTCAATAGAACGTCGCTACATACATACAGTTCATGCCACATTTAATATTCTGCACAAGCAGTTTGAGTGCATGACCATCTCACTTGAAGGTAATATGAACTGGCCACCGAAATCGTACGAATTCAACCCATTCGACTTTTTTCCTGGTGTTTTCTTTAGTTGTAGGTGTATGTGAATAAACCATAAACCACAGGGGTCCTCAAATGCAACATAACCTATGCCTTTCAGTCAAATTTGGCCTAACTTTCACGCCAGAGTCTTGGGAAATTGAAAATTTCGAATGTATTTCAAAACATGCCATGACAAACATTATATGCCACACATAATATGCCGTAAGATAAAAAATTGCGATGATATCTCACATTGCTTCATTCCAATTTAAAGACAGCAAGCCCTAAATGAAAGACCCTCTATAAATACTACTGAATATCAAATACTTCTTGTGTGTTGTGCTTGAATAAGATGCTACAGAAACGTTATTTATGCGGTTGTAAATATTTAAAATTTAATTAAAAACTTCTTTATTTCCATACAATATATGAGAATTGAATGTGTTTCTCTTTTTCATTATTTTACATGCAAACGAGACACGTATAAAATCCATTAATTTGTAAGCTTTATGGTCCAGTTTTAAGGGTGAAAGAGGTTTATCAGCTTGAGTTTAAAAAGCAAAAAACTAAACATTTTTTAAGAATAATTTGAAGAGAAAGATTTTATATATTTATTTTATTTATTTTTATTTTTATTATTTTTATTTTATTTTTTATTTATTTTATTTTTATTATTTATTTATTTTATATTTATATATATTACATAGTATGCGAAAGAAGTAGAATTTTTTTCAAGATTTTTTAAGCACTTTACAATAATTTAAAGGCCTATTTAGAGATAGAGAGGATGTCTGATGTACTATGATAATCGCCCAATACCTAGGCTATCAACATTCGCCAAGTCATCGTTGATATAACATGTAAATGTACGCAAAAGTTTTTGAAATATGCCTCAAAGACTACTGTACTTAATGACATTATACATACCAGAGATCAGCAATGAATCGTTCTTTCGCTACCCGTATGCACTCATAAAATTTTGAATATAAGTGAGTCAACAATAATGAAATTTAACTATGTACTCTGATTCATTCATACTCACTCACTCAACGTTGAGTTATAAGTACAGGTTGCAATGAGTATGCGTGCAACGTTGACATCAAATTCAAACCATTCGAAATATGTTTGAGTCATAAGTCAGCCTGCACATTTAGGTTCATAACTTTGGAAAAATACTTATAAAGGATTCGAGTGAGTCGAATAATTCAACAAAATTTACAGTCTTAGTGGTTGTTGCATTTACAAAAAAAGAAAAAGACACATAAGCCAAAAAAAGACAGAGCAGCAAGCAGACCAAACACACAACCTTCTGGTGAGTATTTTAGTGTTCATACGCGATTCATACGTAGCTTGTGCTTCGTGTATGTTGCTGAATTATGGAGAGTCGAAATCAACAACAACATCATACATGTTGTTAAGTATGAGTATGATGAGTACTTCAAACTTTGAATAGGTAGAGGTGCCACGATATTAAAATAAGTATGATTGAGTATAAGTATCAGAAATTTTGAGTATGAGTCGATTCTACTCATCTTTTTGAAAAATCATTGCTGATCTCTGATCCATACTCCATAACGAAATAAAAGTTTCATTGAAGTCATAGCTTTATGTGTGTGTGTTTTATTTCATTTTAATTATTTTCCGTCATGTATTGTACGTTACTGTATTGTATTGTTTATCGAAAGCAAAAAACAAAACAGAAATAAATTCATGTTTTGCGATTTATTTGTTATCGTTTGTAATTTTATCGGATTGTAGTACTGCAAGCCACATGTAGAAACAACTAAACAGTGTGTCGTCTGTCGCCTGTATTTACACATGTTTTGGCACTCTGTTACAGTGAATAACATACACAACTTCAGTTTTAGCAACAACACGCAGCCACATAAACTCCCACAATAATATTATTGGCTAAACCGTTACATTTGCTATGTGTCCCTTTTGTTAGTGTGCATATGGTGAAATTGAAAGAGACAGAGAGAGAGAGAGAGTGCGCAAGAGAGATAAAAAGTTTGTGTTTGTTGTTAGCTTGTTAGTTATTGTGTTAGTTGTTGTGTTTATTGTGTTATTTTCGTGTTCCTTATCTTTATCTTTACTCGGTATTGTTCGTTAGTTTGTAGTGGTGGGTTATTGTTGCTGAAGTTTTTATGCCACCAGTTCTTTGATTTTGGTTGCCTTTAAATAACTGTTTACATGTCATGTGCTATTGTTGTTCTTATGTCCATTTGCAAACACTCATTATCGCTTGAAAGAGATTGTATTTGTAATTGTATGTGTTTACTTCTGGTTTGTGATGTCTCAGCAAAAGTATTTATATTTGCAGTAATTATTATCGCTGATGGAAAAAACTATGTGGCTTTAAAAAACGTTTAAAATATGAGCTCGTAGATTGCAAATAAAATAAAAATAAAGTTATGTTTAGTTTTAAATGAAATTCTTTATTATTCGTACAATTCTGTGTGCCATTGATAACAGCTTCGAATCGTAATAATCCCAGTAAAACCATGTAGTTAAGAATATTTCATATTTTCAAATTTCATTTCATCCAAGCCCCTTAACACTGTGATGCAGCTTCTGAAAGCTTTAAGGCTGTCATACTTTTGATAAAAAAAAAACTGAACATTTTTGCGAAGGATAATCAAAAGTTTGTTAGAATTTGTTAAAAAATGGATTCGGACTTCCGCAATATTTATTGGAAAATATTTCGAACATGAAGTATTTTTACCATAAAAGTTTAGTTTCAATAAAAGCAAACTGTAACCAAATTTTATTCGTGCGCACTTCTTATTTTAGTGCAGGTCATAAGAATTTTATTCGTTTCGTTTCATTTCTTTATGGTGGTGATGGCCTACTTAAATACTTAAAAAAACTTAAGTTTCTCTTCCTCTTTCTTGTGCATGTTCATTTTCTTTATTTCTTTATTATTATTTGCATTATTTTTGTTGTTGTTGTTGTCGTGCAAGTAGAAAATGTTATAAATTTTATACCAAAAAAAATTTGTCTATTGCATGTGTGGATGTGTGAGTGTGTGTGTGTGGAAAGCAAGAGGAAAACGGAAATGTATTTTGCTTTTAAGCATCTGATCATCACAAGAATAATAAAATGCAACACGAAAGATAAACATTTCCGTTCTTTTTTTCTTGTTCTTCCTCTCTACTGCCATTTCTTGTACAATTTTTTTTGTTTGTTTTGTTTTGTTTGTTTGTTTTTCTATTCGTTTATGCAGTTAAAATTTCTTGTGCCACTTTGCGAGCGTGTATGTGTATGTCTCTGTGTGTGTATTATGTGTTTATTGTTTCTCTTTTTTTGTACAAGCGCTAATATAACGGTAACTACTTAACAATGGCTTTTAAACCTTTTCTTCTAACTCTCTCTCTATCTCTCTCTGTCTCTCTCTTTGTCTCTCTATGTGTGTGTGTGTATGTGTTTTATAATAAAATCTTTTCTTTTTTTTTATCATGTTGTTGAATGGGGCCTATTGTGTTATACTTATTGTCACTTATTATCGCTATTGTTGTTGTTTCTGTTGTTATTGTTGTATTGTAGTGTATATGAACGTTAAACTTAAGACACCATCAGTTTTAGAAGAAAAACAAGAAGAAAAAAAACTTTTAAAATAAATAAAATTGGTGATAAAAGCAAGAGGCATTAAACAATTCGTATTGAGAGAGAGATAAGCATAGAGAGAGATAAGTGTAGTGTTATAAAAATAAGCAGAGAATATTTCCAAAGGAATTAAAAACGTTGACGTTAAATTTTGGAAATAAAAATTTTGTTTGGTGGAGGAAAAATACAAAATAAAAAAATAATAAAGGAATGATAAATCTCCCAAGACAACAACGATATAAAAAATGAATAAAAAACACAAAAATGTTCAACAAAAAAACGGGTATTAACTCCTTAGTTAGGTATACAGGTAGAGGTAGCTGTCCATTCAAGTAAGTTGGATGGATACACTCAGACCACATAGGGTCCATTGGTATACCACCGTTTTAATCTACTCCCGGAACAACTCGGAGCTTTTTATGAAGCGATTTAGGCTGCCAATGTCAACACGTGACAGTTCATCCAGTTCGTCGATAAAGTAGGCACCAAATCGTTTTTCTTCCACAGTGAGCATCAAAAGAAACTGTACACTATGTATAAAATTCTAGCAATCACCAAACTCAACTTTTACCACTTAAGCTCTCCGAAAAAATTCGACAATATTCCGAAATTTTTGGTAATTTTTTGTAATTTTTTTTCTTTCAATTTTAAAAACTGACAATGAAACAATTTTAAAATAAAAATAACGGTAATTTATTAATGTATATTTTTTTTAATGTACAGCTTCTTTTGACGCTCACTGTAGTGCCGTGAATATAACATTCTTCCTCACCTCTGCAGCTTCTGAAGAAATCATTAGCAAGATGTCCAAGACCAATACTCCTCGCTTGCAGACCCATAATACAATGCCCCGTCATGATGCCGACAACCATAGTAAGCGTGTCTCTCTGATGTTTAATCATACATATTTATATTGCGCCCCTTATCTGGACTTGATCAGATTTTCCGTGCCATTCTATCCGTGTCTGATAGACGGAAAATCTTTCGTTGACGGAATGAACAACTTATCGTCAATTATAAGTTGGCATGTTTTCAAATGCACTTCCGGGGAGTTCGTGAGGTTAAAATTCAGCTCGAATAAAATGAAATAAGAAAAGAAATTATTATTTCGCCACCAGTCTTATGCTAGTTATGCCCTAGAGTGTAACCGTCCACGGCAGGGTTTTAAAGTTGCTTTCACTTTCTTTATTAATTTTGGTTTCTTCGATTTCCTTCCTAATAGCCGCTGAAAAACTTAATGTGGAATATGTCATGTAAACACTGGCTGAACTATTCAGAGGCTTTACCTTGCACTAAAGGCATTGGGGATTACATGAAAAAAGGGAGAAACAAAAAGTAAATCTCATATACTAGATTCTCACCAGACTTTTATTTCAGAAACGGATGCTAAACAATGATGAAAAGTGGTTCACTTTGCGCAAAATTAAATAAAAATTGTTGTAAGCCGGCTTTAACTTTAGTTTACGAGAATATTGAAGACGTAAAGGACAAACTCTATAAACGGATTTATACGTGAACAATTTTAAAGAAAGGAAAGCTAACGAATAACTTATAAAATAAAAAATATTTTGTATTCGCCAAAACTACAAACATCTTCACTTATTTGTCCAAAGCTTGTGGACTTTGGAAGAAAATTCTTCTGTTTCATGGCAAATAATTTTGATGATGAAAAATTTATTAAAAAAAACGTGAAAGTTGATTAACAATATTTTTGTTCTTGGATATAGCCAGGCAAGTCTGTTTCTGACAAGTTATTTTCATTGGCTTTCATTTGAGAGGTCTAAGCCCGACCTAAACCAACCAAAAACCAAACTAGATGTCACTTTTAAGTGTGTGTTTTGTAGCGTTTACGAACATTGGGTTTCAGAGCCAAGATGAAAACCAAACAAAATATACAGAAATAAAGAAAATTAGCTAAATTCAAGTACTTATGTGCCCACCCTCGTACTACACACATGTGAAAATATTTATTTAAATAAAATTTCCAACTAAAATATTCCCATAAAATTATATGGACTCTGAAAAACAGTCAAAAAAATAAGGTTTTCCTGTTGGCTTCTGGTGTTTTTTCTTTTCTTTTTTACAATCGAACACCTTTGAAGCAGAAACCAATTTTTTAATAAAAATTTATACACTTTTGGATGTGTTTTGTATTTTTTTTCTTGTATTTTTTTATTGTGAGTGACGACTGTTGTCGAAACAACTTTTTAGCTTGCAATACAGTCCCCTGCCACGTATGTATGTATTTCATACACACAGAATGTTAGTGTTTTATGAGGTTATAAAATTTAATGATACGCTGACAACACAACACCAATAAAAAGAAATATTTAGACGGTAGTTTCTTAATTTACGACATCGTTTGGATAGATATGTGGGCATTCTTTAATTATGCAGTTTGGGGATTTTTAAATATGTTTTAGGATTTGAAGGAAATAAATAAAGGGGCACAGTTTTTCGGTTGGTTTGTCAAGTCCAATAGCGTAGTTAAGTAGCGTTTGTTCTTATAAGTTGAAATCCGGCATACTTTGTTTCCTCGTGGCAAATTAAAATTTAAGAAAATTCTGCAATTTCAATGTGTCCCTATTATTTCTCTCACCACTGTATATGATCGAAAGTATAGCCAAGATAGCTCCTCTCTATGTTTCTTTACATCTACTGATAAGCGTAATTTAAAACTTGACAACTTTACTAAGTTATTTTCTCGCTTTCTCTCTCTTTTCCTCTTTCCCACTAACACACCCTTTCCAAGGAATTACTAGTTGTTTACGTTCATATCATCGTTTTGTTTTTGATTGTTATTATAGTTTCCGTTATTTATTGTTATTTATTTTTGTTTTGTTACTTTATTTTGTTGTTCTTGTTGTTGTTGTTGTTGTCGTCTTTCATAGTTTTTATGCCACTTGTTTTAATGTCCAACATGTATTGACAGCCGTTAGTTTTGGTTATTGTTTCTCTAGTTTTTTTCTTCTTGCAATTGTTGTTGTTATAGTTGTTGTTGAAAACTTGTTCTGTATTTATTTCCTTGACTAAGGACAATAATATTAAAGGAGGAAAACATGGATATTTTCGTAGCGTATAACAGCAACAACAATAATTTGTTGATATTTTTTTACACTCACGCTTGCACACGTACTGAGAACTTTTTCTGTAGAACAGCAATACTAAAACCACTAACGATGATAACCAAGCAAACATTTGTTTTGAAAAGAAGTCTTTACATCACGTTAGAAGGCATTTAGTCCGCCGTAAATGCTTAAAAACAAAGGGAAAATATGACTTACTTTGCGGTTTTTCTTCATTGAGCAAGAAAACCAGAGATCAGCAATGAATCGGTTTTTCGCACTCATGAAATTTTGGATATACATAAGTGAGTCAACAATATTGAAATTTAACTACTCATGATTCATTAGTACTCACTTACAACGTTGATTTATAAGTACAGATTGCAATGAGTATGAGTACAACGTTGACATCGAACTCATAACATTCAAACTATGTTTGGTTCATACGCCTACTCATTCAGATTCATACATTTAGAAAAATACTTATAATACTCATAAATAATTCGAGTGATTCGAATCATTCAACAAAATTTACAGGCTTAGTTATTGTTGGATTTACAAAAAAAGAAGAAAGAAAAAGACAACGACAGCAAGGAGAGCAAACACACAACTTTCATGTGAGTATTGTAGTGTTCATACGCGAATCATACTTATTTTGTGATGCGTTTATACGATGAGTCGTGGAGAGTCGAAATCAATAACATCATGCGTATTGTTAAGTATGATTACCATGAGTATTTCAAACTTTGAATATGAGTAGTATGAGTATGACATTAAAATAAGTATGAATACATATAAGCATCAGAAATTATAAGTATGATGCAAATCTACTCATCGTTTTGAATACTCATTGCTGACCTCTGAAGAAAACACAATTTAAAGTGTGAACGGTGAGCGCGGTTTTCTTACTAGAGTTTTTGCCAGCAAAATATTTCATTTCGTACCAAATGTCTGGGCTTGGGCTTCAAACATGGCGTCACATCTAATATGCCAACACACTGCCTATGTCACAACTTGTGAACATGAAATTTTGAATATAAGTGAGTTAAAAATATTGAAATTTAACCACGCTGTTACATTCATACTCACTACAACGTTGATTTATAAGTATAGGTTGCAATGAGTATGCGTACAATGTTGACATCAAACTCATACCATTCGAAATATGTTTGATTCATATGTCTACTCATTTAGAGTCATATAATACTTAATAATACTTTTAAATGATTCGAGTGACTCGAATATGAGTAGAGGTTCCATGATATTAAAATAAGTATGAATGCGTATAAGTATCAGAAATTATGAGTATGATTCGATTCTACTCGTCTTTTTGAATACTCATTGCTGACCTCTGGACACAAGTACTGTATCATTATCTCTGAGTGTTCTTGCCATAAAATTTTTTGTTGGAAAGCTTATGCCTTATGCCTATTTAAATTAGCGTTTTTATGAGGCTCAATTGCACTCGAAACCGCAGTGATAATGTTGTATGCCCATTCACTTTCACAAGATTGTTCTCATACAGGAGCATTGACTATTAACGATTAGTAACGTTTAACTGGGGATGATATAAATTGAAAATAGCTTGAAAGACCCTTTGTATCAGCAAGAGAAACATGGTGAGTGTTCTATAATGATTTGAATGTGTTGCTTCGAATTAGATGTTGATCCATTAGTTTTGGAAGAGGGTATTAGGAAGAAAGAATATCTGAAACCTCTAAATAATTTACTAAAGTTCTATAGTTTGTTGCATTCAAAACTCTTATCAAGGACAAATCGCAATAGAAAATTTTATTATCGATTAAGGTTAGGTTAGGTTAGGTTAGAGGACGTGCACTTGTCAATTAAGACAAGTACGGTACCCGGAGGTCGAATTGGCCCATTGTACAACGTCCTAGTTTCTCACACCACTTATGTTGTGTGTGTTAATAAGTGGTGGAACCTACAGTTTAAAATCGACTCCGAGCGACAGATTTTTGAGAAACTTTTTCATGGCAATTTTTATTTACCCTCAGAGTTTTTGCCAGAAATCTGCTGAGAGGTAGTCGCGACAGAAATACTTTTTGTATTTTGTCCTGATGTCTGGCCTGGGGCTCGAATCCTGGCTTTACGTCTAATAAGCCAACACACTACCTACTAGACTACGGCGATTACCTTATTATCGATTAAAGAAAGAACAAAATTTGGTTTTGCGCTTAACGCATAGCTGACCTACCGGGGACCTACCTCCTTCGAACTTGTTCATATGTATGTATGGACAGCCAAGCAGCAATCAAATCGTTGGGATTCTACATCGTCAAATGAAAGGGCTTCCAGAGTTGCATGGACTCTCTATACCGTATAAGTCGACACAACACCCGTCTCTACTGGATATCGGGCTATTATGGCACAGAAGGAAAGGAAAAGGTGGACGAACTGGCGCGGAAGAGATCGGATATATCTGAGGACGAAAAAATATATCCGCCTCTACAGGAAAACTTTTCCAAATTGGAATATGCAGCATGGAATTCAGCAAACTGTGAGTGGTCCGACATACCTGATTGCGAAATTTCAAAACTGCTGTATCCAGCAGTGGCCAGCGGGAGAATGAGGGAACTACTTGAGTTCGACAAGAAAGCGGTTCGCATTCCAATAGGAATTCTAACAGGGCACTGCACTATTGGCAGTTTCGCTGACAAGCTCGGTCTGTCCCACTAGCGTTACTGCAAAAACTTCCATGATGTGGAGAACGGAACAGAACCGGTGCAACAACTCTTATGTAAGTGCCCTGCACAACTTGGGAATGCCACTTACCTCGTTCAAACTGGCCATTGCGCGGAAATTCACCCGGGATGCCAGCCGGTCCTGGATCAATGAAGAGTCCTGCTCCATCGCTAGGCTCACTTGGCCCACAATGGATAGAAGGCGTACCAACCAGCTACTTGGACCTGGCCGTAATATCATCTCGATCACAGTGGCCATGCTTACAGGCCACTGTGTTACGGGTAGACACGCTTAATGAATGCGACTCCCATTTAACGACTTCTGCCGTGGATGCAGATCTACCGAGGAGGAGGAGACTGTAATCCACTTCCTCTGTCAATGCCCATCCCTTGCGGGGTGCAGATATAGGTTATTTGGCTCTCCAACCCTTGTCAGCTTGACGGAGCTATCGTCCATTGATATCTCGTTTATCAAACTTTCTGGCTGGTTTTCCTGCGTGGGGTTGTCGTGCTTTTTGAAAATGTGCAGCCCTTACGCTGACCAACTTCCCCCTCCTTGGATCGGAGGAACTTGGTCAGTACAGAGGCTGCGTTCACTTGTGGCATCACAACGGGCCGCTATGCGTGCTCAAGTGAGCTTTTTTGGTAAATTAAAGCTACCACGATAACCTAACCTAACCAAACCTGCACTCTAAGACAGACGTTATTGGGTTTAGGGTGACAAAACGTTTGAAGATCTGTCCATGATGACGAACGTATCACTAAAGGGACTGGCGGGTTTCATTCGCAGCTCGGGATGGTTTAATCACATCACTAACAGATTTCGATAAGTCACTTAATCCATGCTATTTACTGTATTCCATTAATCCTTTCCATTATAAATTTTCTTAAAACAAAATTTGTAACATCATGGTCTTAACTTTTGCCATAAGAGACAGAATTCAAATGCAAATGTTTGTTGGGTTAACAATATTGCTGTCGTTTTAGCTATGAGGTCTTACCTATGTTAGTAAATGAATAACAGTGCATGTGTATGTGCAAGTATATAAAACGATTACTACTACTACAAATACGTTTAAATGTTTCCGTTTCCGTTTAACAAAAACAACAATAACAACAACAAAACAGAAGAAAAACAAAGAAAATTAATGAAAAATTCGTTTTGTAAACATTAAACGTTACATACAGAAAAACATTTTTGGTAACGACAAATAAGTCATTAAATAAATGAGACATTTTTCGTTTTATTTTTAAAAGAATTATTCTTTAATAATTCTGCTTCTTTTTTTGTGTGACAAAATATAACATTAAGATGGTGCAACTTACCATTTAGTACGTGTGGTAAAGAGTTTAACGTCGATAGTCTGCAAAAGAAATAAAGAAAGAAAATGAAAAGAAAATTTCATGGAATTAGTTGTTGGCATTTGAAGAAATGAAAAATGAACGTAGCAAATGAAATAAAAAACACTTTAAATTAATTCAAATTCATATTCATATTTTTTATTTCTTTTGAAAATTTATTTACTTCAGCTTTTGTACTGAATTCCAGGGCTTTAATTCCAGTGCCTTGAAGAGTGTTTATACCAGTTCGAGTACTCTTGCCACAAACAATACTTCTGTTTATTTATGGTTTTCTTTCTGTTTTTGTATGAAATATTTACTTTAAACATGTAAATGTCAGTTGAAATGTCAGACATTTTAGTATTTCGTGTGCAAATTAATTGCAATAAATAATGAAAAATTCTTACGACTACAAAGTGGATTCAGTTTTCCCCTTCAATTGTTTTGGTTTTGAAAGGGAGGTAATGCAATCATATTTTTTTTTTAAATAAGGACTTAAAGGTGAAAAGAAAATTTGTGTTAAATTTGTTCAGATTCCATTTTACGAACCCCAAAGCAGTTATAACGTAACACTGGCGTTCTAGATGCATACGCACGGAGAGTAACGATTTCTGCAGAAGCTGTAACAGAGAAGAGACTGTTCTCTGTCCTTCTCCGATGCTTGGGCAACAGAGATCAGCAATGAATTGTTTTTTTGCTACTCACTTGCTACTACTTGCTAAGCACTCATGAAATTTTGAATATAAGTGAGTCAACAATATTGAAATTTAACTATATACTCTGATTTATTTGTACTCACTACAACATTGATCTATAAGAACAGGTGAAGTGGCCGTAATCTAATAGGTAGTGTGTTGGCTTATTAGACGTAAAAGCCAGGGTTCGAGCCCCAGGCCAGACATCAGGACAAAATACAAAAAGTATTTCTTCGCCGACTTTCTCTCAGCAGATTTCTAGCAAAAACTCTGAGAGTAAAATAAAAATTGCCATGAAAAAGTTTCTCAAAAATCTGTCGTTCGGAGTCGACTTTAAACTGTAGGTCCCACCACTCATATATAAAATTAACACACACAACATAAGTGGTGTGAGAAACTACGACGTTGTACAATGGGTTAATTCGATCTCCGGGTACTGTACTTGTCTTAATTGTCAAGTACACGTCCTCTAACCTAACCTAACCTACAAGTACAGGTTGCAATGAGTATGGGTACAACGTTCACATCAAACTCATATCATTGGAAATATGTTTGATTCATAAGCCTATGCATTCAGATTCATAACTTTAGAAAATTACTTATAATATGTACTTATAAATGATTCGATTGACTGGAATCATTCATCAAAATTTACAGTCTTAGTTGTTGTAGTATTTACAAAAAAGGAAAAAACACAGAGCAGCAAACAGAGCAAACACACAACCATTTCCTGAGTATTTTAGTGTTCGTATGCGATTCATACTTATTTTGTGCTTCCGTGCATATGTTGAGTTATGGAGAGTTGAAATCAAGAACAACGTCATACGTGTTGTTAAGTATGAGTATGATGAGCACTTCAAACTTTGAATATGAGTAAAGATTCAATGATATTAAAATAAGTATGAATGCATATAAGTATCAGAAATTATGAGTATGATTCGATTATACTCATTGTTTTGATCTCTGTTGGGCAGCCAGAATTCATTGACAGAACGTGTGTAGCTAAAAGCGATTTGAATTAAATTCACATCACTAGCGAGAGACGAAGGCAGCTTCAGTATTATATCAAAAATAGCTTAGTTTGGGTGCCATTTGAGATATGAAGAGTAGTTTGATTTGCTATATATATCCATACATACAGTGAGGGGCAAAAGAAACTGTGCCTTAAAAAAATATATATAAAGGGTCCGCCAAATAACTTTTTTGTTTTAAAAATGCATAAAAAAAACTACAGAATATTTTCTCAAATTTCTTTTTTTATTTGAAAGTACAATCCTTCCGGTTAATAATGGAAAATAATTTCATTCAAATGGCTGTCTCGGCTGGCCATGCAGTAGCCTACACCAGAAGATGCCGATTTTGGCAAAAAAAATTATCTTTTCAGATGAAGCTCATTTTGATCTTGGCGTGTATGTAAACAAGCAAACTTGTTGCATTTGAAAAGCCGACGCACCCAGAACGCGTCACTGTTTGGTGCGGATTTTGGTCCAGAGGCATAATTGGGCCATTTTTCTTCGAAAATGATCAGGGAGTGGCCGTTACAGTCAATGGCGATCGTTATCGGGCAATGTTGAACGAATTTTTATTCACAGAAATTGAAGAGGAGGATATTGGCAAAATTTTGTTTCAACAGGACGGCGCTACGTGCCACACAGCCAAAGCTACACTCGATGTTTTGCGCCCTGTTCTTGAAGATCGCATTATCAGCCGCAGAGCTGATGTCGTTTGGCCACCTCGGAGCTGCGATTTGACACCGTTAGACTATTATTTGTGGGGTGCCGTCAAAGATAAGTGTTACGCCGACAAGCCAGAGACAATAGACGCTTTAAAGGACAATATTCGTGAAGCCATTGATGAAATACAGCTGCACACAATCGATAATGTGCTTAAAAATTGGACCGATCGTGTAGGCTACTGCATGGCCAGCCTAGGCAGCCATTTGAATGAAATTATTTTCCATTATTAACCGGAAGGATTGTACTTTCAAATAAAAAATGAAATTTGAGAAAATATTCAGTAATTAAAGCATTTTCAAAAAAAAGTTATTTGGCGGACCCTTTAGATTAATAAATTGCTGTTATTTTTATTATAAAACTGTTTCATTGCCAGTTTTTAAAATTGAAACAAAAAAATTACAAAAAAATTTCGAAATATTGTCAAATTTTTTCGGGCACCCTCCTTAAGTGGTAAAAGTTGTGTTTGGTGATTATTAGAATTTTAACCATTGTGTACAGTTCCTTTAGACGCTCAATGTACATAATTTGCCCACTACAACCCTTCAGTCTGGATTATGTCCTAGCTTCTCATGACACGTATGTTGAGTGTGTAAATTTTATCTATGAGTGGCGGGACCC
This sequence comes from Sarcophaga subvicina, assembly GCA_936449025.2. Taxonomy (NCBI): domain Eukaryota; kingdom Metazoa; phylum Arthropoda; class Insecta; order Diptera; family Sarcophagidae; genus Sarcophaga; species Sarcophaga subvicina. Next base: position 105,369,242 of record OW388083.2, on the reverse strand, counting down.
ACAGTTTAAAGTCGACTGTGAGCAACAGATTTTTAAGAAACTTTTCATGGCAATTTTATTTACTCACAGAGTTTTTTCCAGAATTCTACTGAGAGGTAGATGCCGAAAGATATATATTTCGTTATGCTGGTGATGACTAACCTGGGATTTTAACCGTGGACTCACGTCTAATTAGCCAACTCACGAATTACTAAGCTATGGCGACTTTGGCCTGTGGTGGAATAGGCCATAAGGTTTCAAAATACTTATTTTAACTTTTATTCCATTTGGATGCATATGAATGCATGTGACTTATTGGCCCTAAAACTTTAGTTCAATAAAAACTATGCCACCGAATATCAGACTTTTTAATAATTTTGTTTGTCTTCCTTGCAGTCAATAGAATAAGGAAAAACTATAAAAAAAAAGAAACTTTATTGCCGGATAAAGTTTTACATTTTATTCACGAGGAAGGCAGAAGAAACCAAGAGAATTTAAATATTTTAAGCATGAAATCATAAAGAATACTTTGTTGTTGATATTGTTGGTAGTTTCTTAAGCTTTTTCTGACACTGGAAAATGCAAGAGTTTCTCGAAAATAAACTTCTTTAATAAATGCACTACGAGACTATGAACGATGATAATGAAGTGTTGCAACTACTGCAACTGCTGCAATATTTTATTTTATTTTACGTTATTTGATGCCATGTCTCAGGCACTAAGTATACGAGAACATTTAAGGCGTTGCAGTATTCCTTTCAGAAGGATAATAAACGTTTTAATGAGCCTAATAAATAATCACATGGCATTTTGGGTGCTTGTTTCTTTATTTCAGAAGGTTTTTTTCAAAACGAACAAAAGAAAAAACAAAACTAAATACCATGCAGGACAACACTAACAATCAAAAGTATTCAAATGCATTAAATTAAGTTTGTATTCTTATGCCAGTTCTTAATAAAAAATCAATTCAACAAGTAGGTCTGCTTAAATTCCATAGTGGCACGCTCAGTATGGTTGTCGATGTCATTACGGGGCATTGTTTTATGGGTACGCAACAGAGATCAGCAATGAGTATTCAAAAAGATGAGTAAATTCGAATTATACTCATAATTTCTGATACTATACGCATTCATACTTATTTTAATATCATACTCATACTACTCATATTCAAAGTTAGAAGTACTCATCGTACGCATAATTTTGTTGATTTCGACTCTGTTTTACTCGACATTTACAACGATGGCAAAATAAGTATGATTCGCGTACGAACACTACAATATTCACGGTTGGGCGTTTGCTTTGCTTGCTGACTAAGACTGTAAATATTAATGCATGATTCGAATCACTCGAATCATTTATGAGTATTATAAGTATTTTTCCGAATTTATGAATCTGAATGAGTAGCCGTATGAATCAAACATATTTCGAATGGTATGAGTTTGATGTCAACGTTGTACGCATACACATTGCAACCTGTACTTATAAACCAACGTTGTAGTGAGTACGAATGAATCAGAGTACATAGTTACATTTCAATATTGTTGACTCACTTATATTAAAAATTTCATGAGTACTTATGAGCAGCGAAAAAACGATTAATTGCTGATCTCTGGTATGCATGCGAGGCGCATTGGTCTTGGACACCTTGCTAATGATCTCTGCAAAAGCTGCAGGGATGAGGAAGGAAATGAAACTGTCCTTCACCTGCTGGGTACACTCCTGACACTTTATCAAAGGAGAAAAAAGTACTTAGGTGCTTACTGTATGGATGATCTGGAGGAACTGTCAGGGACTGACATTGACAGTTTAAGTCGCTTCATAAGGAGCCTCGAGGGGTTCCGAAACTAGGGAATAACAGAAAACTGCTGTTAAACAAGGGGCCCTATGTGTCCTAATTATGACCATCTGATTCTCTTCTGAATTCTGGATCTCTTAGTGACAACAAAGAGCACGTACAAATAATTAAAACTCAGAACGGAAGTGACGATTCACGTGTGGAACATTTTTAAGCTGTACAAGGTCCTCATAATTGACCTACAGTTGCAGGAATTATGTTCAGGAATATAAAGAAAACTTTAAGAAAGTAATATAATGAAGTCGCCGTAGTCTAGTAGGTAGTGTGTTGGCTTATTAGACGTAAAGTCAGGGTTCGTGCCCCAGGCCAGACATCAAAACAAAATACAAAAAGTATTTCTTCGGCGACTTCCTCCCAGCAGATTTGTGGTGAAAACTCTGAGAGTAAATAAAATTGCCATGAAAAGTTTCTCAAAAATCTGTCGTTTGGAGTCGACTTTAAACTGTACGTCCCACCAGTCATGTACAAAATTAACACACACAACATAAATGGTGTGAGAAACTAGGTTGTAATCTTGACTGAAGGGTTGCAATGACCAATTATGTATGTATGTAATAGCTTTATAGATATGTGCACAAACCCAAATACAGTGAGCGTCAAAAAAATGTACACTAAGGATGAAATTCTAACAATCACCAAACTTAACTTTTACCACTTAAGGAGAGTGCCCAAAAAAATTTTACAATATTTCGAAATGTTTTTTTGCAATTTTTTTTTCATTTGGTTTCAATTTTCAAAACTGGCAATGAAACAATTTTAAAGTAAAAATAACAGTAAATTATTGACGTATATATTTTTTAATGTACAGTTTCTTTTGACGCTCACTGTATATGCACTGGCAAGAGTATCGCTACTGTTGGAGGCTACACTGTCTCCAAATAGTTTAAATTTGTCAATTACTTAAGGTCCTCTAAAATTGGAACTATTTTACAGCTTATTATTGAAGTATTTAGCGACTCCATTTTCTACTCTCTGTGTTATAGTGTGACCATACGACAGAACTTTAAATAAAAAACCACGAATTTTCTTTTTTTTGGTTTTTTTATTCGCTTCACATTTTCTAAAAACCAAAAACACTGCAACTATAATTTTGTGCTTTAAATATTTTATACTACCACAACAACAAATACACACATACTCAAATACGAGTACTTTTTAAAATGTTAACTGTTTTCTCCTGCTAAATACACGCACATACATAAACTAAATGCCATTTTTGTTTTAAAATCACTTGTTATTGTTGTACTCTGTGGTCGGTTGATCATTTCTACTTTATTGAGTATGTTTTTTTTATATTCTTGTTGTTGTTGTTGTTTTATCTGCACCCATTACCGTACACACATACACGTACACGCATATCATCATTTATAATGTTTTTGTTTTGCGTGTGTGTGTGTGTGTGCTTTTATGTATAAGAAGAGTTGAGTAACGATTTAATTTTAGTTGGTTTATGTTGTTTTTCTTTTTTTGTTTTGTTTTATGGTTTAAGAGATGCATTATATTTGTTTGAGTATGTGTGACAGTATGTGTATGTATAGTGTGTGTGTGTGTGTGTCAATGACCATTTTATTTATTTATTTATTTAGTTTGAGCTTTAGATAAACGTTGTATCTTCTCTCACTTATTCTTTCTTTCTCTTTCTTTCTTTCTTTATCTGTTCCTTATTATTTTTGTAGTCCAGCAGTGACGTCATTGCTTTATGCTCTTCTTTTTTGCAGTACATGTTACAGTGGTGTTAATAAATATAGAATGAAAAATGTTGTCCTTGATTAAATAAGAAAATCAAAGTTTTTGAAGAAGTTTGGGCACTCAGGTTGGGATGGATGGAACACGATGCAGATCTGCAAAATACTACAATAGATTGTATGGTCACAGTACTTTATTATTTCTATCGGATCCGCCATCTAACGTTTTTTGTTTTCAACTAGTGCTTATTTCTTGAATGGCAACACTTAGCTCATGTCTGATTTGACAGATAAATAGTTTTATCCTTCCGCTGAACGAAAATGGTTGTACATACGCTTGAACAACGCTGGGAAATATTGCGACATTACTTTGAAAATCATGGTAATGTTGCAGAATGTGTGCGAAAATTGTGTACGGGTTTTGGAAGAAGAGAAGCAGCTCCGTATGTTCGTTATCTTGTGAGAAAAGTTAAAGAAACTGGCATCCTCAGCGATAAACCAAAGCGTGAAAAGCCAAAAACAGTGCGTACACCCGAGAATATTGCTGCTGTGGCAGAAAGTGTGCGTGAAGCGCCATCAACTTCAATTCACCGTCGTTCTCAACAATTTGAACATTTCGGAGACATCATTGAGACGAATTTTGCATAAAGACCTTGGTATGATGCCATACAAAGTCCAATTGGTTCAGGAGTTGTAGCCAATTGACCATCCAATACGTTTCGCTTCGCTAATTGGGCCTGCGATCGACTTACAGAAGATGCCGATTTTGGCAAAAAAAAAATCATCTTTTCAGATGAAGCTCATTTTGATCTTGGCGGGTATGCGGTAAAGAAGCAAAATTGTCGCATTTGGGGCACAGAAAACCCGCACGCATACATTGAAAAGCCGACGCACCCAAAACGAGTCACTGTTTGGTGCGGATTTTGGCCCAGAGGCATAATTGGACCATTTTTATTCGAAAATGAGCAAGGAGTGGCCGTTACAGTCAATGGCGATCGAAATTATGCCATGTTGAACAAATTTTTGTTCACAAAAACTGAAGAGGAGGATATTGGCAACATTAAGTTTCAACAGGACGGTGCTACGTGCCACACAGCCGCAGCTACACTCGATGTTTTGCGCCCTGTTTTTGAAAATCGCATTATCAGCCGCAGAACTGATGTCGTTTGGCCAACTCGGACACCGTTGGACTATTATTTGTGGGGTGCCGTCCAAGATAAGTGTTACGCCGACAAGCCAGAGACAATTGACGCTTTAAAGGACAATCTTCGTGAAGCCATTGGTGAAATACAGCTGCACACAATCGATAATGTGCTTAAAAATTGGAACGATCGTGTAGGCTACTGCATTGCCAGCCTAGGCAGCCATTTGAATGAAATTATTTTCCATTATTAATCGGAAGGATTGTACTTTCAAATAAAAAAAAGAAATTTGAGAAAATATTCAGTAGTTTTCTTTTTTAAAGCATTTTCAAAAAAAAAAAGTTATTTGGCGGACTCTTTACAAGCAATAGAAACACTAACCGTCCAGTATTTATTATATTTCCTTATTTGTTTATGTGTGTTCATATGGAGCTATCGATACACCAATTGACATGAAAGGCTTTGAATATGTTGCTATTATTTATAGCAACACATTTTATTTGCTCAGGTACATATATACGCACACATACATATAAATGTGCTCATCCGTTATTCTCTTTTCTATACTTTTGCATTAGTATATGGATTAATAGTGTTTCGCCGTAGTTTGTTTTATGTGTGTATGAGTGTATACACTCTTGTTTATGGAACGATGCTCAATCTTATCAACACCTTGTTATTGTATTAGACAAGAGGGCATTAGACTTTATAGAAAAGAGCAAAATGGAGAGCAAGTAACAACGTAGTGGTGTGGCATTAAATGAAACACTGTGGCGTGGTTAATTTTATATTAAAGCCACCTTTTTTATTGCGGCTGACCAAATGATTTGAAGGAAATTATATGAAATCAATTATGATTTGTACTTCTTAACATATGTGAAGTCAAATTGGAAACCGCGTTTAAGCTTATTTTAGTAGCAATCATAGCAATTTTACCATGTATTGTATACAATTTTTGGTTGGTATTTCTCTAACATTCTGATTGAAGACTTTATCTAAATGCCTTCTAGTTAGACAAATTATGTTCAAAAATTTTTGATTCCGAAAAGTCTATCATTATTAAAATCATTAAAAGTATCCACAACATTAAAATTATTCCAGAAGCATTATAATGCTATACTAGTGAGATAACATCCGCTCTAACATTTTCAAATACGCTGATCGGGTGGCAGTAAGGCTCAATGCAGTGAAATATTGGGCCAACCTGAACTATGGATATGCTACAGTTCTAAGAAAACGCAGACACCTCCCGAGCGGCTATACCTGTTTAATTAATGAATTGCTCATTACAACCCTTAGTCAGGATTACAACCTCAGCTTCTCACACCGCCCATGATGTGTATGTATGTTAATTTTATCTGTGAGTGGCGGTACCTACAGTTTAGAGTCGACACCGCACGACAAATTTTTGAAAAACTTTTCCTGGCAATTTCATTCACTTTCAGCGTTTTTACCAGCAGACTGCTGAGAGGAAATCGACAAAAAAAATTATTTATAAAATGTTGTCATTTTTCGTTTTGTACGAGACCTTATAGAAAGAATATGTATTCATATTTCGTTTTATTTGATATGTTTGTACTGGAGTTTGGACCACAGCCTCACACCTAAAAAGCCAGCACTCTACCTACTAGACTACGACGACTTTCCTTATTAATAAACGAAGAAGAAAAAGTTGAAATATTCTGTCATCTCCCATCTACGACTAATCGAACTGATTCATGCAACTTAATCTTTGGGTTACCATAAGCAGTTTCGAAGTCGCCGTTGTCTAGTAGGTAATGTGCAGACGTAAAGCCAAGGTTCGAGCCCCAGGCCAGACATCAAAAACAAGAATACAAAAAGTATTTCTTCGGCCACTTACTCTCAGCAGATTTCTGGCAAAAACTCTGGGAATAAATAAAATTGCCATGAAAAAGTTTCTCAGAAATCTATCGTTCGGAGTCGACTTTAAACTGTAGGTCCCACCACTCATGTATAAAATTAACACACACAACAAAGGCGGTGTGAGAAACTAGGACGTTATACAATGGGTCAATTCGATCTCCGGGTACTGTACTTGTCTTTATTGACAAGTACACGTCCTCTAACCTAAGCTAACCCACCATATGCAGTTGGAGTTACATTCTGAAGAATTGGAAGCACGGTTCTTGAATTTCAAATATAAGAGTCCATAATCCCTGTCCCTGATACTAAACATAGTGGTATAAAAAAACATAATACACATGGCAACCCTGGCATCCTAGAACCTGCTACAGAACAACAAATACTTTCCCTGATTTGTTTATGTTAAAGAAATTGAAATGAAAAATGCATGGCTATTCTAAAAATGATACGAAAGATATTCCTTTAACGAACATCAAGGCATAGATTGAATTAAGGAAAAATGTATTGATTATCGTTCTAACAATGCCTTGCAATTCATTGCATATGTCTTTATCGATTTATTATCTTTAATTTTCTACGCCCTCTCTTAAATTAAAAACTTTTAATTACTGCTGATGGCATTTAAAATTAGAAACTGGATACGATTGCATCGATCCACCTACTTTCGTTATGGCCGAGTTAAAATCAAAATGGAATGAAACAAAAAAGCAAAAACAAAACACCAACGATAATAATAACGATAACAACGATAACAATAACAAATAAAATCGTTTTATTACTGTTATTTAGTGACCTGCTTTATTTTTTTTTAAACGGATGACAGCAACAATAACAACAACAATATCGATAAAGAAAAAAGGGAGAGCCATGAAAACTTTAAGACCAACAAATCAAATGGAAATTTTAGTTTTTTACATCACATTCCAGAGATGAGACGTAGGAAATATGTTACAATAAAAGAGGAAAATAAGAAAAAAACAAAAAATTAGAGAAAAAACTAGCAGCAACAAGAGCAGCAGGAAAATTAATGATGCTCCCATAATACTGAGGGTTAAAAGCAAAATCGTTGTGGAAGTGTGGTGCAAACTAAAGAATTTTAGTTTTTAAAAACAAATTAATTTTAAAACAAATTCAAGTTCATTTAAGTCAGAACATTTTAAATCTATGCTGAACTTATCATTCAAATGGTTCAACGAATGTGAGCAATCGAAATAGATTGCGCATCTTCACAAGGAGATACAAAATTCCCTAATTCGCTCCTTCAATAAATGAAGGAGCGCTTAACTTAATCCAATAATAAAAAATAAATTAACATGGATTTGAATTTTGAACAATGAATTCAATTTGAATATTTATACACAATTGGGCAATTCACACAAGCCGTTGTATCGTTGTATTCATTGTATTGCTGGATGACTATACGACAGTGTATGCTTGTTGTTGAGAATTTTCATGTAATAATCCGATACACTTATACACATTTTTTTCATATGTTTTTAAATGTTGTATTTGGTTCGTGCTATCAAATTGTTTGAATGCCAAAAATTATGAAGAAGAATAAGACATACACAATACAGCTGTGTATTCAATACAACATACACGATACAAACTCGTGTGAATTGACCAAATGTAGAGCCATTTAGGGTGCTACTGCTCCTTATTACTGTGAAAAAAATAGTGGATTTGAATTGTGCAAAAAAAATTTTCCCTGGCTGTACCAATTTGTTATTGAACCAACTATATACTACGGAGAATACGGAGCAGTATTTTGATGGTTGGTTGAGCAGAAAAGAAATCAAATCAAACACGGTTTTAGAATATCACAAATAGGATAGTGATTATGATAATACGTGCTCTTAGAATTATCCCATCTGAGGCACTGTTAACTAGCTACCACCAGAAATGTTGCGTATACAGCAATGAGACACACAACCGTTAGAGCATAGAAGCTATGGTCATGCAAAAATCTCCATATTGCTCACATAAAATTTGAATTTCCTTTTGATGCTGGTTTTATGACAAAGGTTAGGTTAGGTTAGAGGACGTGTACTTGTCAATTAAGACAAGTACAGTATCCGGAACTCGAATTGACTTATTGTACAACATCCTAGTTTCTCACACCACTTATGTTGTGTGTGTTAATTTTATACATGAGTGGTGGGATCTACAGTTTAAAGTCGAGTCCGAACGACAGATTATTTTGAGAAACTTTTCATGGCAATTTTATTTACTCTTAGGGTTTTTGCCAGAAATCTGCTGAGAGGAAGTCGCCGAAGAAATACTTTTTTATTTTGTCTTGATGTCTGGCCTGGGGCTCGAACCCTGGCTTTTACGTCTAATAAGCCAACACACTACCTACTACACTACGGCCACTTCTATTATGACAAAAGATTTCAAACTGAAAAATACTACAATAAACTAATGGTCTACACAGTAGTCTGTTGGCTTATTAGACAAGAACTCATGAGTTTTAACCCCAGACCAGTCATCTCGAACAAAACGAAATATGAAACGAAATATTTCTTGCGACGATTTCTTCTCAGCAGTCTACTGGCAAAAACTCTGTGAGTTAAATAAAATTGCCATGAAAAGCTACTCAAAAATCTGTTGTTCGGAGTCGACTTTAAACGACTTTATGTCCCGCCGCTCATAGAGCTAAGGTGTGAGGAGCTAAGGTCGTAATCCTGACTAAGTTTTGTAATTAGCAATTCATTAAGTAATCAAGTATAGTCACTCCGGTGGTATCTGCTTTTAAACAAAACTGTAGCATATCAATAGTTTAGATTGGCGCTGCATTTAACTGTATTGAGCCTTACTGCCACCAGTTCAACGTATTTAAAAATGTAAAAGAGGTTGTGAGGTTATCTCACACTCAAGAAAATCGAGGATAGCATTACAATCCATCTGGAATAATTTTCTATATGTCGGGGATATTTTTAATGATTTTAATTAAATTTGTTTTTTTTGTTCGATTTGAAGGTGAGGTGTGTGTGCTACCAGAGATCAGTAATGAGTATTTAAAAAAATGAGTAGAATCGAATGATACTCATAATTTGTGATACTTATACGCATTCATGCTTATTTTAATATCATGGAACCTCTACTCATATTCAAAGTTTGAAGTCCTCCATCATATTCATACTTAACAACATGTGTGATGTTCGTATGATTTCGACTCTTCATAACTCAACATATACACGAATTACAAAATAAGTATGATGCGCATACGAACACTAAAATACTTACTAGAAGGTTGTGTGTTTGCTCTGCTTATTGCTCTGTCTTTTTTGCTTATGTGTCTTTTTTCTTTTGTTGTGAATGCAATGATTCGAGTCACTCGAATGATTTATAAAAGTAAATTTCTAAAGTTATGAATCTGAATGATTAGGCTTATGAATCAAACATATTTCGAATGGTATGAGTTTGATGTCAACGTTGCACTCATACTCAATGCAACCTGTACTTATAAATCAACGTTGAAGTGAGCACGAATGAATCACAGTACATAGTTAAATTTCAATATTGCTGACTCACTTATATTCAAAATTTCATGAGTGTTTATGAGTAGCGAAAACCCAATTCATTGCTGATCTCTGCTAACAACTCCTTTGTGTTCTGTACTAATACATGCAAAACCTGCAGGTCTTGCCAATAAAAAGTAGTGAGTTTGCTGGCGATTTCATATCTTTATTAAAATTCCTTCTTTCACAAATTAAAGCCAATTGCAACATTCCTGTTTCTTATAAGTCAATAAAGTGTCTTCTTTTTTGTTGAAAAACAATCGTAAATTACATCCAAAAAAAAAACTTTTTTTTAACATTTTGCTGACGATGATGACGCTGATGCTTTTGTTTTTCCAATAAAACTTTCTTATCCTTGACTTGAAAAGTAAAAGAGGAAAATGAAAATGAAACTTATAAAGATGGACACCAAAAGAAAACAAAACAAAAATAAAAAGAAAAAAAAACAGAAAGAATTTAAATAAAACGATGAGAAAAAAACGAAATGAAATGAAATGAAATGAAAGAAACCATTTTACTCTCTCTAGTAATACTGAGGGGAGTTGAAGGCAGGCTGTGTTATTTGTAAATGCATTTTGCGGAAATGTACACATGCTGACGTAAATATATACACATACTCACGCACATACACACACAGACATTGAAAACAATACAACAACATTTAATTAAATTGTTCGCTATTTCTTTTAAACCACCACATTTAACCAAAAAAAAAATAAAAAAATTAAAAAATGTTCCACAAGTAGAAAGAATGCAATACACACGGTATACTACTCGTATTGTACGGAGAGTAACCAGTAACCACTATAACCACTACCACTACCACTACCACCACCACCACCACCACCACTGCTACTACAACATCAACTACGATTTGTTACGCCTGCTGTTGTTGCATTGCACTCAGTTAAAATACAATCACTAGGGTGTACATAGTTATATTAGGGTGGTACAGAAGACTTAAAGAGGAATATTGGGAGCAGACTTGTCTTGAAGGCTGTGGATCGGAATACTGTGGAACGGAATACTAAATACAGTTCAGGTCGTTTCACGACCATGTTTTCGGAAAAGTTGTCAGCTGATGAATATTTTTTATATGAGGTGTTACGAAGTCGTTGTAGTCTAGTAGGCAAAATCTTGGCTTATTAGACGGTGGTCCGTGGTTCAAACCTCAGCTTAAACGCCAACATAATGAAATATAACGAATATTTTGTCGGCGACTTCCTGTCAACAGTCTTCCGGCTAAAGCTCTGAGCGGGAAATAAAATTGCCATGAAAAGTTTTTCAAAATTTTGTTGTTCGGAGTCAGCTTTACACTGTAGGTCCCAGTACTCATGGATAAAATAATTACACACAACATAAATGGTGTGAGAAGCTTGGTTATGGTCCTGACTCAAGATCATATTTATTTTATTTATTGGCCATTAACAACCCGATTAACGGATTTCGGGCTTGCCGTAACATACCCTTCCAGGCCGTGGTCTGGTAGGTAGTGTGTTGGCTTCTTAGACGTAAAGCTTGGGTTCGAGCCCCAGGCCAGGCATCAAAGACAAAATACAAAATGTATTTCTTCGGCGACTTCCTCTCAGCAGATTTCTGGCAAAAACTCTGAGAGTAAATAATATTGCCATGAAAAGTTTCTCAAAAATCTGTCGTTCGGAGTCGACTTTAAACTGCAGGTCCCGCCACTCATGTATAAAATTAACACACACAACATAAGTGGTGTGAGAAACTAGGTCGTAATCCTGACTGAAGGGTTGTAATGACCAATTATGTATGTATCCTTCCAGGCGCCCCTGCTTCTTGCGCGCCTACGCCAGTTAGTCTCATCAATCTATGGCAGGTCTGGTTTGGTTTGGTCCTTCAAATGCAAGGTCTTCCTTCTCGCCGACTTCCGCAGATCCCCGCGTCAAATAGGCGTCTCGCCGGAGCATCCTCCTCCATCCGAACGACATGGCCGAGCCAGCGCAGCCGCTGGATGTTAATACGCTGCACAACGTCCATGTCGTTGAAGAGCTCATACAGCTCACTGTTGGATCGGATTCGGAAATCATCGCCAACTCGCACTGGGCCGAAGATCTTACGTAGGACTTTTCTCTTGAATACTTTCAAGGCTGCTGCATCAGTGCTTCATAGGGTCCATGCCTCTGCGCCATAAAGAAGCACGGAGAGAATGAGTGTCTTGTAGAGAAGGTCATAGTCCTGACCAATTAAATAACTACGTGTCATTTAAACCAGCAATGAATTACAATAAAAAATCAACAATAATTTCTGGAAGTTGCCAACCCAAATTTTTTTCGTGTACACTCTTTATTTTGTAATTCCCTAGTGAACAGGAGGAATATTTAACAACTCATAATAGCGTATTTAAGTTATGAAAATTTGCCTTCTATTAATGGCTAACAAAATATTCTCTTCCATAACAGCTAACAACACCAAGGGCCACCCTAAATTTTAATTTAAAATTTCATTTTGCATTCAACGAAAGTGAGAGAGCGGGAAAGAGAGAGAGAGAGAGAGAGTGGCAATGGCAATGAGTGCCCCACATAGTTGGATAAAATAAATTGAAACGTTTCGTTTTGGAGTGGGTGGCGGGGCAACGGAATGTGTGTGTGTGGTAAAGAATTATGCCAGTATTCCCATATTTGCAGTGAGCCATTTGACTACAATATTAATTGTTTCTTCATGTTCTTCGGTTTGTTTCTATTGCAGTTCCTGTTGCTGTTGCTGTTGCTGTTGCTGTTGCTTTTGCTGTTGCTTTTGCTGTTGCAGTTCTAGGCCGCTACTTTATGTTGCTGTTGTTATGTTCTGTCTTGTTCTGTCAGAATATCACCGAGAATAAAACAAGATATTGCGGTTATGGTTTGTTAAATGCGTATGCACACGTACGTTTAAATGCGTGGCTTAATTGAAAATGATGTGCAATTATTTTCAATAGAATGCTTGGAAATTTAGGCACACATAAATATCGTTGCAGTGTCATAATTTCGTTTAATGACAAGCAAAGTGCCTCGGCCTTTCGGAAGTTAAGAATTAAATGTTGCATTTGCTCCCAATCGATAGGTTTATCTTTACCACAACGGTTTATATCACGATTATAGAATCGAATCTGTTCGAGAATCTTCACTTGGCGGACACTAAGATTCATACGAATAAATACTACATGAATTGAAGTGTTAGGTCTGGCGATTTGTGTTGTGGCGAGTAATTCGAAGTACGACTACAGAGTTGCATCCAGCTCTAGCATCTTTAAGGCGAAGATCTATACAATTATTAAGGCATGTTCAATACTATCTTCTTACATCGCTCGTGAACGCATCTGTGTGAGCTGGTAGGCAGCCCTACCTACTTTCCCTTAGAACAGCTGGAACAAAATGTTATGTTTTATGTCCCTTAAAGAGGACAACTCTTGTTTGCATGCCTAGGCAGCGCAGTTGGCTCGAACATTTGCCTCAAGTGTGTTTCAACGAACCTAAGGGGCGTGGTTATTAGTAAATATTGAAAAGAACAAACTCGGGTTCAATTTCCGAAATGAAAATTAGAATGGAAAGCTTTTCACGTAGGACTTTACGTACTAAGTCTCTCATAAGCCACAGTAGAAGGTACATATTAGTGGCTGTTTTGACTGGATGATGGCATATTGCACGGGGAAAGGCAGACACTTATTTCTAGTTTTTCCCGCAATCTTTAGCCGCTTGGCTATAGTACCTTCAAAGGCTAGTTTATGCAGCGCATTGCAGAAATATTCGACTTCGATACGGATGATTTGCTTACATGTCACAACCTAACGAACTGTATGTAAAGCACGTGCAATGGCACGAGGTTTAACTGGTAAGGTATTTATCAAAACAGTTGACCACTTGACGTTCATCGGTCGTGAACCAGCTAGTTACAGTCAATGCTAGTTGCATTCAAAGTGTACAAAATCATTTCAACTAGTGGAACAAGACCAAAGCGCAAGCTGGCAGGAAAAATGGATAACACGTAAAAGTTTGTTTGTTATTTAAAAGCAGAAAAGCGGAGCGCAGAAGCTCGATGTATTTCTGCCACATGGTAATCATGCTAAACACTGTGACTCAATACAAAAGAGTTCACGGTCTGAAATGATATCTAAGTTTTTCATATATTGGCCAACAAAAAAGATGTAGTAGAGTATCTTGACATGAAGTCGTAGTCTAGTAGGTAGTGTATTGGCTTATTAGACTTAAAACCTCGATTCAAACACCAGGTTAGACATCAAAACAGAACGAAATATGAAAAATAATTCTTCGGCAGCTTCCTCTCAGCAGATTTCTGTCAAAAACTCTTTGAGTAAATAAAATTGCCATGAAAAGTTCCTTTAAAATGTGTTGTTCGGAGTCGCCTTTAAACTGTTGGTACCACCATTCACGTATAAAATTAACACACACAACATAAGTGGTGTGCGAAGGTTTGTAATAACCAATTATGTATGAATGTATCATGCCGTGCAGGCCACGGTATTCATTAATTTATTTACAGTAGCCGATGTTACGTTACGTCTTATTGACGTTACGCCTTATTGGCGTTACGTCCTATTTATGTTAGGTTCTATTGACGTTACGTCCTATTTATGTTAGGTCCTATTGACGTTACGTCCTATTGACGTTACGTCTTATTGACGTTACGTCCTATTGACTTTACGTGTTATTGACGTTACGTCTTATTGACGTTACGTCCTATTGACGTTACGTCTTATTGACGTTACGTCTTATTGACGTTACGTCTTATTGTCATTACGTCTTATTGGCGTTACGTTTTATTGACGTTACGTCGTATTGACGTTACGTCCTATTGATGTTACGTCATATTGACTTTACGTCCTATTGACGTTACGTCTTATTCAGGTTTTAATTTTTCTTCGGTTTCTACCCCTTTAAACGGAATATTGTTAAAAATTCTATACCGGCTACCTGTAGATCAAAATAAAATTTCTGCATTCTACAGCAGTGGCTGTTCCATAACGTATCTGAAGGTCAGTCAATTTGCCAAATGCCAAAACTTTATAATTCTTGATCGTTATTATTTAATAAAATTCCATGCCTGTGTATAAATCCTGCCCTTAGTATGTGTATGTGTTTGAGTGTATATCCACTTTATTTAGAGAAAGATTAATATCGCTTATACTCTTTAATTGTTACCTTTCTCTAATGCCTTTAAGCCTTGCTAAGCACATTACTTTAGTAAGCCTATTTTTCTTCATATTCTCACACACATCAGCATATAAGAGCTGAAATAAAGTTCTCTCATTATAACTGTATCTCTTTTGCATGGTTCTCAGTTATTTAAATTACTACATATCCTCCTGCTCTCTCTTCTCTCTCACACATAAGCTCATCATCATTCACACGAATACCAAAAACTTGTGGTCGTATTTGGATAAATTACACTCTGTTTTGCAAATAATTCTGTTGTGGTTTAGTTTTAATATCTCTTTTCTTTCTTCTTCCTCTTCATTCCCTTTTTAATTTTAGTTTGTTAGTAATGTTAGTAATGTTTTGTTATTTGTGTTGTTATTATTGTTGTTGTTGTTATTGCAATTACTGTTTTAAGTTACTTTCTTGTTATTGTCATTAAAATTTTTTTGTTGTGGCTTGCTGCTACAGCGAGCCTAATTTAAATAAATGACCATGAAAATGTATGAAAATTTTGTTCTCTTCAACATGACTTTGCAAGTCTATGATGGTGTGTGTAGGTGTGTGTGAACTTAAACGGATGTTATTCTTTATATGGAAGAAGAGCGAACACAGTTGATTGGTATGTGTAAATGTGTGTGTGCAAATGTTCTCTCATTAATTTGTGGTCGAATTTTTTGGTGGTAAATTTAACGATGTTAGTGTGGGTCAATAAGTAAGGAATTCTTGGAACATTTAGAATATTAATCGAGGAGTGGTTTTTATTAATAAATTTAAAAGAAAACAATTTTTATATTCAAACAAATAACCAGAATATATCAAGTTTTTAAGTTAAGTAACCGATTTACAGATACGTAATCTGTTATTATAACCCTTTAGTCTGGATTACGACCACCACTTATGTTATGTGTGCTAATTTTATACGTGAGTGGCGGGACCTATAGTTTAAAGTCGACTCTAAACGACAAATTATTGAGAAACATTTCATGGCAATTCCATTTACTCTCAGAGTATTTGCCAGAAATCTGCTGAGAGGAAGTCGCCGAGAGAAATATTTTTTCATATTTCGTTTTGTTGGGTATGTCTGACCTGGGGTTAGAACCGAGGCCTCACGTCTAATAAGCCAACACACTATCTATTAGACTACGGCGACTACAAGTAACCAACTTAGTTCCAGAAATCGTTTGGAGGAACCTAACACATTTGGTCAAATAACACAACCCGTTGTATCGTTGTATTCATTGTATTGTTGGACGACTATACAACAGTGTATGCTTGTTGTTGATAACTTTCATATAATAATCCGATACACATTTTTTTCATATGTTTTTAATAAGTTGTATTGTTTTCGTGCTATCAAATTGTTTGAGTGCCAAATATTATGAAGAAGAATACGACGTACACAATACAGCATAACATTGAGCGTTCACAAACAACCAAGTGTATTCAATACAACATACACGATACAAAGTCGTGTGAATTGACCAATTGAGTCCTACTCCTCCCCAAGAGTTAGTGTTGCTTGATATACTGGTGATGTTCATATCTCTGGTTGAAGGTTTCTGGATGGATTATTTGGAGGAAAGAAAGCAGCGATGAACGTTGTTTGCCTGTTGAGGTATATAAACATGTCATAATACTAAGCCTCAATATCATCAGTCTGGCATTCATTTAGTAAAAGACTTACGAATATGAAGCGTAACCAATGAAAGATTTAAAATAATTAAAAATTACAACAAAAGCGGAAATTTAAACGTCGACACTTTTCAAGCCTTATGGAGTGATTATGATTGAAAGTTCTTGTAGTCTAGTTGGCTTACTAGATATGAGGACGCGAGTTCAAACCCTACTGCAGACGTCTCGAGCAAAAGGAAGTATGAAAAACTTACTTCTTTTGGAGACTTCTCTTCTCTCAACAGACTTCTTATAAAAACTATGAAAGAAAATAAAATTGAAAGAAGAGTTTCGCAATAAATCTGTCGTTCAAAGCTGTCCTTTAAACTGTAGGTTAACATACAACATCGTTAGTGACAGAAGCTTGGTTGTAATCCTGACTAAAGCGTTATAAGGGCCTGTAAAACAAATAGTTAATCAACCTATCGAGCAAGTAATTGGTGAATCTGTAAAGAAATTTGAAGTCGCCATAGTCTATTAGGCAGTGTGTTGGCTTATTAGACGCGAGTCCGTGGTTCAAACCTCTCGAACAAGATCGAAATATAAAAAATATATCTTCGGCGACTTACTATCAGCAAAATTCCGACAAAAAACTCTCCGAGTAAATAAAAAATTGCAATGAAAAGCTTTTCAAAATAAATCTGTCGTTCGAAGTCGACTTTAAACCGAAGGTCTCGTCACTTATGTATACAATTAACGCAAACGACATGGATTGTTCAAGAAACTAGATCGTACTACTGACTAAAGCGTTGTAATGGCCTGTTAATTAAGTAGTTAATCAATCTGCTATGCAAGCAATTGGCAAGACTTCAGATGTGGTAAGTTCTGCACATCATCGCATTGTCTGGAATGCCGAAAATATTGATTCTGTTCTGTCCTTACCAAATGGGCCTATGTTAGGGCTCCTTATGGTAAAATTTACAAACAAATTTCCTTCTTCATCCATATAAAGTCCAACTTAAGCAACAATTATAGCCGACTGGCAATGCAAAACACAGTGGATATGCTGTTTCTCGAAAAAAGAAATTCTTCTTCTTCCATTTTTTACTCAGTAGTTACTAGAGTTGTTGCGTATGGAGCTTTTAGAACTCAGAAATGATTATGTAAAGATGCTTGCATCATAAAAACGTAACTCTTTGGCGTGCATAATGGTCTGTAGGTATAATTGTGACGCATTCTTTTTCCATGATGACCCCAAAAGAATCAATTTCTGTCTTAATTTCTATTTTTTTACGCGTAAATATTTCATATAACCGTACCTGGCATCACAACGAAACTTTTCATGAATTCATTATCACGGAGCTTATAATCGTTTAACCACTCACCCACACTAAGATATTTATAATGTTATGTCCTCATGTCCCCAAAAAGGTCAAACTCACTAGAGAGAAAGTGAGTACGTACTCTGTATTAAGGTAAACCACTATGCAACGCCATTGTTCTGGTATGCTAATGAAAGTCTGTGCGTGCGTTACTGAGAGTGATGCAACGAAAAATATGATGGAATACATGGGAGTAATATTGTGTGTGTACTTCTCCCACTTAATATGTTTGTTGTCCTTTTTTTTTGTTGTCAAATTGCTTTTATTGCTGTTGCCTTTGCATTCTTCTTTGATGGCGCAATTTTATAGTCACTTTATAATTGCGTTTGAAATACTGTATTACAACGAATGGTTGAGGTTGTCAGAAGCGCAATAAACCGGACCAAAATGTGTGATAGCAGGAAAGTGATTTAGTAGAAGAGAGAAAGAGACATAAATGAAATCATTAAATCATTATATTCATTACCATCAGAAAAGCATAGCATTTTGCGCCCATGAATATAGAGGGTGTCTATGGTTAGTATGCCCTTGTAGGATGGTTGTAGCATAATGTCTGGTAATGGAGAAAACCATGGGCCTTTGTTACCATAATGGCAATAAATAAAATTTAATTTTAATGTCTTTGAAAAACGAATTATCAGTCATGAAATATAAATGAAAATGAAATTAAAAATTGAAGATTATATTACGAAAATTATTTCGCCATTATTTCTTGCGATTTAAAAAAAATTATATTTTTTTTTTGTAGGCAGCTTTACATGGCCCATAAAAGCAACCGCAAATGCAGCTTCACTGTAAGCTATTGCAAAAAAAAAAATACTTTCAATTTAATTTCATTTAAAAAACCGATACAGTTTTATTATTCGATAGCCTGAAAAAAAATTTTTCCATTTTTTCATTTTTTTTAATAAAACTCTCGCTATATTTCTCACTCTATCCACGTAGATTACAAAACATATAGCATGCATGTGTGTATGTAAACATAATTATAAAAGTAAGTGCTTTGCTGCTCTCAAACACAACCACATTAAGGAATTGTCTTTAAAAGAGTGACATTAAGTGGCCACTATTGCCGCCACCATATTAAATACACTTGCTGGCACACACACAAGTATACTCTCCACACACAATTTTTGTTTTACAAACACACACACCTACTCACCCGCACTACTCATCCACATATACGCATCCACTATGGGGATATAAATTACAGTTGCTTACCAATACCAAAGCCACCACAATGCCGTGTATTGTATTAAAAAAAAAATAAGAGAAAAAATGGATCACTTTGTGTAACTGTTTCAGTGTATTTGTACGAGTCTTATCGATATACGCTGATGTTCTCAGTGCATGGCAGTGTGTGTTTGGGTGAGTGGGTATTGCTCTCCTTTTATGTTTTCTCTCTTTTTAGAGTTTAACCAGGCAATTTATTTTTTTGCTGTTGTTGCTTTTTTAATGGCTTCACCTGTATGTGGCTGATTTTGGCCGAATTTTTTTTTGAAATAAAAAAATTTAAAAATGAAAACAAATTTGGGTTTTTGATAAATTCTTAATAACGCGTGTGACGTAAAGCAATTTATTGGGTTGAGAGGAAGTAATTTTCGTAAGATTTTTTTTGGGAAATTTGTTTAAAATATCGTTGGAAATTGTATTGTGGAGAAACTGGTTAGAGATGGTATGGAGCATAATCTGTATGGTAGCTCATAAGGATTCTGGATGGATTATTTGAACAAAAGAAAGCAATGCTGAACGTAGATGGACTGCTGATGTAAAGGGTCCGCCAAATAACTATTTTTTTTGAAAATGCTTTAAAAACAAAACTACTGAATATTTTCTCAAATTTCTTTTTTTATTTGAAAGTACAATCCTTCCGGTTAATAATGGAAAATAATTTCATTCAAATGGCTGCCTCGGCTGGCCATGCAGTAGCCTACACGATCGGTCCAATTTTTATGCACATTATCGATTGTGTGCAGCCGTATTTCACCAATGGCTTCACGAATATTGTCCTTTAAAGCGTCAATTGTCTCTGGCTTGTTGGCGTAACATTTATCTTTGACGGCACCCCACAAATAATAGTCCAACGGTGTCAAATCGCAGCTCCGAGGTGGCCAAACTACATCAGCTCTACGGCTGATAATGCGATCTTCAAAAACAGGGCTCAAAACATCGAGTGTAGCTTCGGCTGTGTGGCACGTAGCCCGTCCTGTTGAAACCAAATGTTGCCGATATCCTCCTCTTCAATTTTTGTGAACAAATATTCGTTCAACATGGCCCGATAACGATCGCAATTGACTGTAACGGCTACTCCTTGCTCATTTTCGAAGAAAAATGGCCCAATTATGCCTCTGGACCAACATCCGCACCAGACAGTGACTTGTTCTGGGTGCGTCGGCTTTTCAATGTATGCGTGCGGGTTTTCTGTGCCCCAAATGCGACAATTTTGCTTGTTTACATACCCGCCAAGATCAAAATGAACTTCATCTGAAAATATGATTTTTTTTTTTGCCAAAATCGGCATCTTCTCGTGTAGGCTACTGCATGGCCAGCCGAGGCAGCCATTTGAATGAAATTATTTACCATTATTAACCGGAAGGATTGTACTTTCAAATAAAAAAAGAAATTTGAGAATTCAGTAGTTTTTTAAAGCATTTTCAAAAAAAAGAAGTTATTTGGCGGACGCTTTATGTATTGTATTTGCCTGAGTTGACTAGGTATTCTCCGGAGGCACAACTTCTTTTACACCAGAAAGAAACCTGCAATATTGCCAGATGTTGCTGAACTTGTATGAATAAAAAGAGGACTGAGGTTGTCATCTGGCTTTAAATCGCATGCAATTCTCACGAACCACTGCCTATAGACTAGACATTCCGTGCGAGTCTAGGGAGGCTGGTAGTGTGTTAGCTTATTAGACGTCAGACATCTCCAACAAAACGAAACATGAATAAATATTTCTTCAGTCGTCTGGCAAAAACTTTGACAGTAAAATAAAATTGCCATGCAAAAGGTTCTCAAAAATGTGTTGTTCGTAGTCGTCTCTAAACTGTAGTTCCCGCCACTCATGTATAAATTTAACACACACAACACAAGTGGTATGAGAAGCTGGGTTGTAATATTGACTGAAGGGTTGTAATGACCAATTATTTTGTATGAAGGGAGGAGGAAGAGACGACCTTTCACTTCAAATGTCAGTAATCTTGTCTAACCATGGATAAGTTCTTAACTCCTTAATTTCTCTCAACCTTGTCTGAACTGATCTTGGAGGACTAATGGGAAAGTGAAGCGTTCAAGAGACACGCACTTTTTCACACAGCCAAACCTTTCCAAAAGTCAATCTCACCCACTGTCCTTCAAGGGCTTGGTGTCTCCTGTAACGCTGACGAGGCTGTGACGACCGAACATGGGCGGTATAACCTTAGTACTTGCACGGCTAAATCCCGGCACTTTGCATGCCTGGTGGCGATGATGGCAGCCCCAACACCAGGATCAGACGCTATAGCCTAATAAGCTGTACGTCTTAAATAACTTTTACTACCGAAACCAAGCGGCTCTATGCTCCCTAGAGCAGCAAAAGGAACCTATATTTGGCTGAACTCTCCAGCACAATGATTGCTACGATAACAAACATTATTCGGTAGTCGGGTTGATCTCCAAGTCTGATATTCCTGGTAAAAATCACATTGGGTCTCCGCTCTGGTCATTATGGTAAAATTTATGTAATGTGATGTAATCGTTGGAACAAGTTTCTTGTGAACAGATGCAATTTTCAAGACAATATGTTGTTAAGAACACTTCATCGATTGTAAATTTGTGTGTAGAGCCCCGATTAGCCAAACGTCCACTGAACATATGTACGTTCCTTTTTAGCATATGAAGACCAATGTAAATACCTGCTGATATTACATTACGGTTCGGTAATCGCTACCATTGCTTTTTGTATTCTACAACGAATGTACTTTCCACTACATTCCGCGAACGTTTGGCTAAGCAGGTCTTAAAGCAGAGACTGATGATTTCCGAAAACAATAAGTATCGATTGGACCCGATTTTTTAGACATGCAGAGCCAATTGTGATATCTCATGAGCTTATCATTCTTCCTTGTCTTGCAGTATGTACTGTGAATGCAAATTCCACTTATTTTAGTCGACTAATGCAGGTCATACGAGAGCATTGCAAATACTGACATCTGTGGTAGTCGAGGGCGGGCGTTAAATTACATTCACCACTTAATAGTGAACACTAAAGGTGATGATGTTCATTTAATATTGTTTATGCAGTTATTGTTGTTGTTGTTGTTGTTTTTAATATTGTTCTTCATTTTCTAATCCATTTCAACAAACAATGCATTGCCATCAATCACTTGTTTTCGTCTTCATATCGCCACTTACTACACACTCACTTACACACACACACTCACTCACTGATGCACTCAAACACTCACAGTTAATGTTGTCAAAGTGATACTCGTGAGAATTTTCTCGTTTCTCGTTTTTATTGTTGTTTCCGTGTATTATTGTGTTAGAGAGCCACACTTACTTAGTGAAACATTCAGCGAACTTACACAGAGAGAAAGGGCAGAAAGGTATTACACACATACACACAGAGAGAGAAAGGTTAATAGATGTTGTTGCACGTTGTTCTTGTTGCTGCTGCTGTTGTTTACAAGTTTTTTGTTTCGTTTTTTTTTATTTTTCATCATCATTTGAAATTGGTGTCATGTTGACTTGTACTTTTTCATCTTCTTCTTCTTCTTTTTCTATTATTGCAGTTGCCATTGTTGTTGACGATTTTTTTTCGAGCACAGCACAGCTGCGTACATAAGGGTTGTTTTGCTTTAAAGCATGCAAAGAAATTTAAAACGAATTTGGGGAAATCGTCTTAAAACCCATATCAGCAGCAGGGATCTGCAATGAGTATTCAAAAAGATGACTACAATCGAATCATACTCATGATTTCTGATACTTATATGCATTCACCAGATTCATAATAAACAACACGTATGATGTTTTTGTTGACTTCGACTCTCCATAACTCAACATTTACAAGAATCATAAAATAAGTATGATTCGCTTACGAATACTAAAAGACTCACTGAAAGGTTGTGTTTGCTTGCTTCTCTGGGTATGCTTATGAATCAAACATATTTCGAGTGGTATGAGTTGTACTCAAACTCATTGCAACCTGTTCTTATAGATCAACGTTGTAATAAGTATGAATGAATCAGAAGAGTTAAATTTCAATATTGTTGACTCACTTATATTCAAAATTTCATGAGTGCTTATGAATAGCGAAAAAGCAATTCATTGTTGATCTATGATCAGCAGATCTTCTGAAATTTTTTATCATATCCTCATAACAGAATGTTTAATTAATTTCGCGGTTTAGTGAGACACACTTCTTGAGCCTTAAGCCACGTTGAAGTCAAACATTTTAAGGATATAAGACCTTATGAAGCATAACTGAAGAAATCGCATGAGAATTTCCTTCGATATCTTCGTTGAAGGCATATTGGTGCTCGTAGTGGATAATATCTCTGGCAGTTTTAATCAGACATCGGTTTGGATGAGTTTGAGTACATATTTCTCAAACTTATGTTTGCATTGCTTTCTCAAACTGTTGTATGAAATAAAGTGGACCAATATTTACTTTGAGATGTCAAAATGTTATCACAGTCAAGCTACTGACCATGGAACCAATGGTTAGCTCTTTAGAAACAAATATTTCAGAAACTCACAATATTCGGATGACCCCTTCACAATTTGATACGAACTTTAACAACCCAATAGCAAATTTGATTTCCTAGAGTAGAAAAGAAGTGATTGATGAGATTCTAAGAGAAAGACAAACTTTCCCCGAGAAGTGTGACCTTATAGCCTAAGTAATAAGTAAACTATGTGGTAGCCTGATGTACATTTAAAGGCTTCTTTAGCTCCAATAACAAACAATGTAGAAAGTTTTCTGTTTCCTGTAATTCCAACGTGAGGAGAGGTAGGTGAGATAGTTGTAGCTCTTGAGAAAGAGTAGAAAGAAGTTCCTCACTACGATATCTACTCACCAATACATATTCGCAAAGGATATTGTTCCCAAGCAACTACAAATGGCAACTATCATCGTAGAACTTGCTTGCTTAAGTGGTTACTACAACCTTTTAGTCAGGATTACAACCTATCTTATCACACCACTTATGTTGTGTGTTTTAATTTTATCTATGACTAGCAGAAACTACAGCTTAAAGTCGATTTCAAACGACAGATTTTTGAGAAACTTCTCATTAAAATTTTGCCAGAGTTTTAGCCAAAATACTGCTGAGAGTAAATTGCCGAGAGAAATCTTTTTGTACATCGTTGGGTTCGAGATGTTTGAGCCAGGAGTTGAACCACGGTCTTACGTCTAATAAGCCAACATACTACATACCAGACTACGGTGACTATACCCAATGCATATTTGCAAAGGACATTAGTTCTAGATAACCATAGGTTGGCATGCTATCATCCTAGGACTTATTGCGGTGGTCTAACCCCATGCCTGGTTGGAAAGCTTTTGTTAATAAAACTGAAAAGAAATGACCAGAAAATGGGGCATGTGCTTTGTGACAATCCTTTATTCCTTAAATGAACGAAAATGGACAAAACTCGTATACAATCAGTGCTAGACTTTAGATCGCTCATAAACAAACTGTCATCATGGCGCTAATAATGCTGTTTTGCTGTTAAATTTAAATGTTAACCATGTTCTTCATTCATTTGAGAATGTGTTTGTATCAGAGATCAACAATGAGTATTCAAAAAGATGAGTAGAATCTAAAGTTATGAGTCTGAATGAGTAGGCTTATGAATCAAACATATTTCGAATGGTATGAGTTTGATGTCAACGTTGCAACCCCTGAACTTATAAATCAACGTTGCAGTGAGTACGAATGAATCACGAGTAGTTAAATTTCAATATTGTTGACTAACTTATATCCAAAATTTCATGAGTGCTTATGAATAGCGAAAAAACGATTCATTGCTGATCTCTGGTACTGATACAAGCACCTTCACGAAGAGGCAAAAACTAGTAGTCAGAGTCGTTATTTTCTGAAATTTTTTTTTTACGATCCTTTTAAATTCCTGATCAAATCGCTTTTAAGACACCCTTAGAAGGAAAGAATCACTTTTGAATTCTAATAGAAGCTGTGCTTTGACAAATCCGTGTCTAACTTATTGTGAATATGAAACGACCCATCAGTTCAATTTCACTTGGGGCTTCTTGTTGTGTTGTTCTCATTTCATCCAACACCTGCCTCGCCCCATGTACCTTCACACCTTCTTGCAATAAATTGAGTTCATTTCTGCGCTTCAATTTTATTCGTTATTTTTTATTCGTTTATTTTTTTAGATTTTTTTTGCTGTTGTTCTAAAGCGTATAACAGTTGTTTTGTATACAATTTATAACACGTTTGAAATGCTCTCGAGTATTATAAATTTCATACACAATTTTTTTTTTATTTTTTTTTTTTGTTATCACCATCGGTTTATCTTGTTTTTTTCACGTGTTTTTATTGTAACTTTATAAACTGATTGGTAACGAATGGGTTTTCCCAAAAGGTAAATACCTACAGTCAGTAGGTAAAAACGAGTAACAACAGCTGCAGCAACAACAGCAACAACAACAACAACAGCAACAGTAAATATATTTATAAACAACATATTGCAATTGATAAAATTATTGATATTTTGTTGAAATTGTTATTTATCGCCATTTTGTTTTTTCCATTTTGTTTTTTTCATTTTTTTTATTTGTGTTTTCTTACTTGATTTAAAGCATGGAAAAAGGTGGTGTAACATAAAAACAAATCTGAACGCTGTCAAATGTATGCATGTATACCATACCACCCATATGGTGCTTTCCACTCAGCAAAAAAAATTTGAAAAAAAGAACAAAAACAAATAAAAATAAATGTATTGCAATCAATACAAAAGGAACGTGCAACAAACACGATTGTATCATCAATAGTTTATGGGATTTCTCTGTAACACATTTTATTTGTTTAAAACTGGATTTATTTGAGCATTTCCTAATGAATAGAGTTTAAAAGTAAAATTACAACCGTCTTGTCATTAATTTGTTTTTTTTTTTATTGAATAATAAAAAGTATTCGTAAATACGAGGGCCGTAATAACACTGGAGGTAAACTGGCCACCTTATACCACATGCAGTAACTAACACAGGGCAAAATAAAAGTTAAACAAAGGGTACAATTAGTCAGTAATTTGGTTGCTGATGAAAATTTTTGATTTGCTGTTGTAATGTCCAATTATTATGTATTTAAAAAAATGAGTAGAATCGAATCATACTTATAATTTCTGATACTTATACGCATACATACTTATTTTAATATCATGGCACCTCAACTCATATTTGAGATCGACTGTAGTCCATTTGAAGCATTGCGCTTTAGTAATTTTTTTCACATGGCCCTCTCCTTTACATGTTACAGGAAGTATATTATCTGATCTCCACAAAAATTGATAATCTCGTCATGTGTGAGTAAATGCAAGCAAAATAAAATTAAAAAATAAGTATTCCTGCTGCTATATTGATAGCGTACCAGTAAAACTCCAAATATTAGAGCGCACAAGAGATCAGCAATAAGTATTCAAAAAATGAGTAGAATCGAATCATACTCACAACTTTTGCTAATTATACGCATTCATACTTATGTTAATACCATGGAACCTGTACTCATATTCAATGTTTGAAGTACTCATCATATTCATACTTAACGATACGTATGATGTTGTTGTTGATTTCGACTCTCCATAACTCAACATATATACGAAGCACAAAATAAGTATAATTCGCGTACGAACACTAAAATACTTGCTAGAAGGTTGTGTGTTTGCTCTGCTTTCTGCTCTGTCTTTTTTGCTTATGTGTCTGTTTTCTTTTATTGTAAATGCAACAACAACAAACGCTGTAAATTTATTGAATTATGGGTATTGTTATAAAGGCATGAATCTAAATGAGTAGGAATAACGAATCAAACATATTTCGAATGGTATGAGTTTGATGTCAACGTTGTACGCATACTCATTGCAACCCCTGTACTTATAAATCAACCTTGTAGTGAGTACGAATGAATCAGAATATGTAGTTAAATTTCAATATTCTTGACTCATTTATATTCAAAATTTCATGAGTACCTATGAGTAGCGAAAAAACGATTAATTGCTGATCTCTGGTATGTATATATGTATGTATTGATGTGGAGATTGGGACAGCACTACTGTGCTCTTCCAAAGATAGTTCTGCTTTATAACTATGTAAGCATAGAATGGAAAAATTGTAATCAAGTGAGTTATGCATCGCAAGTATCTCTTTCGCGGCATGTTAGTTTTCTCATCAATATTAAAGCACCTACTTAAGACACGACACGTTAGGTTTGGTTAAACTGGCAGAAGGTGAGTGAGGTTACCGGGCACAACTTACTTGGATCCTATAACGTTCCATTTGTAACATCGATATTGTCTGTTCTGTCAAAATTATCGCTTCTGGTATGTGAAGGAGTATATTCTGCTTAAATAACCTTTGACTAGGCACATTTTGTCATTAGCTTCTGAGTGTCCAAGAATTCTTCGTCTTAGGTTCCCAAGTACCGGACAATAACAAAGAAGAGGGTTTGTGACAGCCTCCAGTCATGACCACCCAAAGGCCAGTGTCCTGTCGTCACTGATATGAGGTTCCTTAGAAAGGATAACCCCTTGCTTTTTACAGGATAAACTCTCAAATGGTACCTTGGGCATTAACTTAATGTCACACGGGTACCTAGTATTCGTACTTCTCAACACGGAGTCTACATTGTAGGTTTCTAATTTAAAACAAGTGTACTTAAGTCGCCATAGTCTAGATAGTAGTGCGTTGGCTTATTAGACGCGAGGCCATTGTTCAAACCCCAGGTCAGACGTCAAAACGAAAACATATTTCTTCGGCAACTTCCACTCCGCTGATTTCTGGCAAAAATTCTGAGAGCAAATAAAATTGCCATGAAAAAGTTTTTCAAAAATCCGTCGTTCGGGGTCGACTTTAAACTTAGGTCCCGCCACTCATGTAGAAATTTAACACACACAACATGAGTGGTATCAGAAGCTAAGTTGTAATCCTTACTAAAGGGTTGTAATGACCAATTATGTATGTACATATGTATGTAGGTATGTATTGCTACGTTTTTATCTTTTAAATACGTTTAAAATATGCGCTAATAGATTACAAATAAAATAAAAATAAGTCTGTGTTTAGTTTTAATTAAAATTCTTTATTGTTCGAACACAACTATTTGTGTCACTGTTCACAACTTGATGTAAACAACAACAATTGCTTTGTTTGTTATTCCTCTGTTTACACTCCTTTGCATAACCAATAACAATTACAAGACAATTGTTCGACAGATCTTTGTAACGGAAATCTTCAAACCATGACTACTCTCTTCAAACACACCGCGTCTACACACATGACTGACTGCACGTTAAATAACTAACTCGCCTGCTTTGTCTTGCCTTTTATATGGCAGGATAAACAGTCTGATGAATGTTCCTGAAGGCGAATGTTCGTGGCCTTCTCGAGATCTCTATAAATATAAACGTCGTTTTTTCATTATTGTTGTTTGTGTATTTTTTTTTACATTTATTCTTGTAGTGTTTGTTGTTGTATTTATGTTTACTTGTTTACCACTTCTTTTTATGCTAGTGTTTCCTATTCTAAAACAAGTGTACTTAAAGTCTATAATACCCGGTTAGATAGCCAGTTACTGGACTCTTACTAACTTCTTTCGCCTTCGAAGCCCTTCTTCTTACTCCACATTAAGATTCTGGTATAAGCAGCGACATGAAAACTACTCACCTCGCAAGCTGATCTGCGTTTTCATTATCGCAAATACCCACATGAGCCAGTACCAGTGATTAATAAAATTTATTTTCATTTTCTATACACTTTCAAAATGTTTATTTAAATTATTATTTAAATTTAAAATCATACAAAATGATTTCGAAATCCACAGAAATCTTATCGAAATTGAAAAAGAGCTCTTCTTGCATTATTTTTAATTCAGCATCCATCTGCTCTCTAACCCTGCCATTAGTTTTCTATTCTCGAAACACTTTGTCTCAATGAGGCAAAAAAGCAATATGTACTCTTTCTTGATAACTAAACACTTGAATTTAAAAGCTTTTAATTTAATGAAAGTCAAAAAAAAGAAACGTAATGAAAACAAACCAAAATTCCAGTAAATGTGATTCAATTGCTGATGAAAATGTCAAATAAAAGGGGAGAAAAGAAAATCAAAATCGAAAAAAAGAGAGAAATTGAAATTTTTGTAATTGAAAGTCATTTTCCGAAAGCAGTAACGCAGAGTCAGTGGAGAGCATTTCTAAATAATTTGCTGGAAAACGATATGCATACGTACATACCGATAAGAAAATATGATTTTTTGGTATTTAATACGAGAGCAGATATGACTAGAAATGACAAAAAAAAATAAAATTTTCGAGTTATAACTCGTACTTGATTAAACCTAATCAGTGTCTGATATTATTTTACTGAGTATTTATAAATGGTTACACAGTGAGCGTCTAAAGGAACTGTAAGCTAAGGATAACATTCTAACAATTACCAAACTCATCTTTACCACTTAAGGAGATTGCCCGAAAAAATTTGTTAATATTTTGAAATTTTTTGTAATTTTTTTTCTTTGTTTCAATTTTAAAAGCTGCTAGTGGAACAATTTTAAAATACAAAGTAACGGTAATTTATTAATATATATATTTTTCTTTTTATGTACAGTTTCTTTTGACGCTCACTGTATGTGGGGTTACTCTCAATGTATCCATAGTTCCTGCCTATATGTCAGACACCTTAAATAAAATTATAACAAATGTGATGCAGCACTGCAGATAATTTGTTTGTTATCAATTAACCTTTGCATCTCATGATTAGGTACATAGTTCAATCCAAGTTACTTTTTTTTTTTGCCTCCGAAACTATTGAGAGCCAGAGTGTATATTTGTATGACATTTCCAGACTGTCACAAAACATCGCTTTCATTCACTTATTATTCCTTACTTACTTAATTGGTCATTTCTACCCTCCAGGTAGGATTCCTACGTTTTGTGTGTTAAATTTGGCCAAAGGATAGATTTTTCGGAACTTTCGATGGGAATTTTATTTTACTCTCAGAGTTTTTGTCTGAAGTCTGATGAGAGGAAGTCGCCGAAGAAATATTATTTTCATATTTCGTTTTATACAAGATGTTTAGTCTGAATCACGGCCTCACTTACTAGACTACAGCGACTTCATTGCTTTATTTTAATTTTATTAATCAATTTTTTGTTGTTACTGTTATTGCTGAGGCTTCCTTCTGTCATTATCTAAAAGCGACGTTGTCGTTGAATGAGAGTAATGTAAAAAAAATTTTTCGATTGAGTCGTACCCCTTCTCGAGCTGAACTGCTATCTGATACCCTACAAAGACTTTTTTGCTTTTGCTTATCCTTTCTCAGGGCATGCTTAGGAGGTTTTGTGAAGTGAACAGCAGCTTTTTCATTTTTAAATTTGGAAACCATGGTGAAAATTTGTTAAATGGACGAAACTTAAATGTGGAGAATTCCAGACCAACTCTCCTGTTCGATAAAGAAGTTGAGTATTTCATATAAGACGGCTCAGACATGTAGCTCCACTTAAGAGATAAAAACATAATGGAGAATAGAAATTGTGTATATGGCCTGATTAATTCTATGGCATGGATTTCCTTCCAACTCTCATGCGGAACGAAGATACGAATATTCAATGTACTGCTATATGTACAGTGGACAGCAAAAGTCTTAGTACGGCAATATATTTTTTTTTGGCAATTTCATGAATTTTAGGAAAACTTTTGTATAAAAATTTATAGTTTTGTAGATGAAGATATACTTACGATGATGAAGCAAATAGCTCAAATTAAACAAATATAGTTAATTCTTAAATTAACTTAAAACTATTTATTTAATGAAAAAAGATTGAATATCAAAAAAGACTTAAGCGTCTGTACGATCAAAAAAGAAGAATGTTCTAGAAGAATTTTAACAATCATTAGCGTTGCCAAAGTGTACAAAAATAATGTTGTTGTCAGATCGTATGTGGGGGAACGTACGCCACATTACTCCCCCTTCCGGTTGAGGCAAAATCGTACCTTACGACCATAACGCGAAGTGATGGTCCTTGGCTCGCCGTTAGGATCGAGGAGAATGTTAGCAGGTTCCCTTAGAGGTAGCTCGTTGGCTGTTGATTCTTTGGACGTTGGTTCGTTGACTGATGGTTCGATGACCGATGGTTCGTTGACTGTTGATTCATTAGTTGGTGGTTCGATGTATGTCGGTTGTCTATTACAATTGTGATTATCATTTGTAGAGTTTCCTGGATTTAAAATAAATGCTGCCTTCAAACGGTCCAAACTAATGTTCATTTTCTTTCCTTTAACATTTACAGTAAAATATTTCGAATGACGTTTTAAAACGGGAAATGGTCCCTCATACGGAGTTTGCAGTGGTTTGCAGACCATTGAATTACGTATAAATACTTGTGGAGATGTATGTAAATCTTTTTCAATAAATGGTTTATCCTTAGCGTGGAAAGAAGTTTTGGTGGGTCGAAGATCGTTCATAAAGTTTCTGAGTTTGTTGACGAATTCATTTTGAGAGGTTTCGTTTTTATCACCTTCTGTTAAAAACTCACCTGGGAGACGTAAACTAGATCCATAGACTAGTTGAGATGGCGTTGCATCGATGTCCTCCTTATACGTAACTCGAAATCCCAAAAGAATTAATGGTAAAATTTCTACCCAATTTTCTGATTCATAACATTTAATAGCAGCTTTCAATGGGCGGTGGAATCTTTCGATGATACCGTTCGCCGCTGGATGATAAGCTGTCGTTCTCAGATGTTGTATGCCAAGGATTCTAGTCAATTCTTTAAAAAAATTGCACTCAAATTGACGTCCTTGATCCGTAGTAACCCGTAATGGTATGCCGAACCTCGATATCCATGTTGAATAAAAAGCGAAAGCGACATTTTCGGCTGTAATGTCCTCTAACGGGCATACCTCCGTCCAGCGGGAGAAACGATCGATCATTGTTAAGCAGTATCGGAATCCTTTAGATGGTGGTAATGGCCCAACAATGTCGATGTTGACGTGGTCAAAACGATCGGAAGTAGTAAAATATTCACAAAGTGGTGCTTTGTTGTGGCGATGAATTTTTCCTTTTTGGCAGGCGATACAAGACCTTGCCCAAAGGTGGCAATCCCTTTTTACACTTGGCCAGACGAATTTTTCAGTAACCAACTTTGTGGTTTTTCTTGCATTAGAGTGGCATAGATTATGGATTGAATCAAATGCCGTTTTACGAAATTCCTTAGTTAGGAATGGTCGCACCACTCCGGTTGAAATATCACAATATATAGAAAAGTTTGTGTTAGGCAATACGAACGATTTAAGTTGCAAGTTTGAATTAGAGTTGAGAAATGATTTGATTTCCTCATCGTCGTTCTGATGACATGACAATTTTGCAAAATCGATCGTGTTGTTTACATGAATTGCTTCAAGGCGTGACAGAGTGTCCGCAACTACGTTTTCTTTGCCAGGTATGTGCCTTATGTCCGTAGTAAATTGGCTCAAAAAATCTAGGTGACGAATTTGCCTAGGGCTTGCTTTGTCGAGTTTCTGTTTAAACGCGAATTGAAGCGGTTTGTGATCCGTATATATACAAAATTCACGACCTTCCAGCATGTGCTGAAAATGTCTGACTGCTTTGTATGCACTCAATAGCTCCCTATCGTAGGTGCTGTATTTTCGTTGAGCTTCGGTTAGTCTCTCTGAATAAAAACCAAGTGGCTGAAAGTTGTCGTTCACCACTTGCTGTAAAACGGCACCTATGGCAATGTCTGAGGCGTCTACCATCAGAGCAAGTTGAGTGTTGTGTTTAGGAAAAGCAAGGCATGTTGCGTCACGGAGCTGTGCCTTGCATTGCTCAAAAGCAAGTTTTCCCTCTTCGGTCCACTTTATAACTGATTTGTCGTTTTTTTTATTACCACGTATAAATTCAAATAAAGTTGCCTGCTGGGTAGCGGCTTTTGGCAAAAATCTTCTAAAGAAGTTAAGCATACCCATAAAACGTTTAAGGTCACAAACTCGTTCCGGTAATTTGTACTGAGTTATAACATCTACTCTTTCCGTTGGAGGACGGATGCCATTTACGTTAACTGTAAAGCCAAGAAATTTTACTTCGGACTTACCAAAATTACATTTAGATGGATTTATAACGATGCCAAAATTTTGTAGTTTTTCAAAGACCAACTTTACGTGTTGTTGATGTTGCTCTAAGTCTTTTGAGGCGATCAAAATGTCGTCCAAATAAGCATAGGCGAAATCCAAATCACGAAGGATGTGGTCCATTAGGCGCTGGAAAGTTTGTCCCGCATTTCTCAATCCGAATGTCATATGAGTAAACTCATACATGCCGAATGGCGTTGTTATGGCTGTCTTTGGCACGTCGGATGGCGCCACAGGGATTTGGTGGTATGCTCTTCGCAAATCAATTGTTGAAAAAATTTTACTATCCTCTAACCAATGAGTAAAATCGTGTATGTGTGGGATCGGGTATCGATCCGGTTCGGTAATGGCGTTCAGTTTTCTGTAGTCCCCGCAAGGCCTCCACTCACCGTTTTTCTTCTTTACCATGTGAAGTGGGCTTGCCCAAGGACTAGATGAAGGTCGGCAGATACCAGCGTCGAGTAACGATTGCATTTCAGCTTTAGCGGCTTTAAGCATATTAGGTGCTAGGCGACGGGGTTTGGCGAAAACAGGTTGTCCACTTGTGATTATATGATGTGTAACATCGTGGGTGGTGTTGTTGATTGAATGCTGTGATTGTGTAATTCCAGGGAATTGTTTGAGAAGTACCTGAAACGTGTCGTTGATGTCGATGGTAGATAAACCAAGAATCGGTGATTCGATGGTCGCAATACTGCAATTGCTAGCCATATTAGTGTTACCATCAAACAGTTTACGCTGCCGCATACTTATTATCAAATTATGATGACCCAAGAAGTCTGCGCCTAGAATAGGTTGAGAAACTTCAGCAATTACGAAATTCCATGCAAAAGGTCGACGTAAGCCTAAATTAAGTGTTAAGCTTTTTTCACCATATGTCTTAATCGGCGATTTGTTCGCAGCAAATAAAAAAATGTTGTTGTCCGGAGACTTTAGTTGATGTCGGTTAGGAGGGATAACGCTGACTTCCGCTCCGGTATCCACGAGAAATTTTAAATTTGAATTTTTATCAAAAATTATAAGACGGCGGTGTAGAACTTTCTGTCTGTCATTTACCGTCGATAGTGACAGACTGCTTAGTTTAAATTTTCGCTGCATGGCTCTTTGCATTTTTTAGCCTTAGAGCCGAATTTTCTGTGGTACCAACATTTTCCATTGGATTGAGCTTCTTCACGAGTATTACTACGATTACGATTGCCGGAATTGGACCTGTTACGACTACGCGAGCGTTGAAATTGTGTCTTCAAACTAGCGACTTCTCTTGTTAATTGCTGTAGTTGTTGTTGTAAAGTTGTGTTGTTTGTTGTTGGGGCTTTTGCCAGTGAAAGTTCTTGAATTGATGAATTGTCGTTGACTTCTGATATTTTATCGGCCATTACAGCGATATTGTCAAGAGTCTCACGACTTATCGAAATTATGGTACGCATGTGGTTTGGTAAACGCGTCATCCACATAGATTTCAAAAAAGCGTCATCGACCTGGTTACCGGCCAAATTTTTCATTTCCCGAAGAAGTTGCGATGGTCGCATATCCCCAAGTTCTATGTCTTGCAAAAGTTTTTTTAACCGTTTCTGTTCAGAGTCGGCGAATTCTTCCAGCAAGCGTTTTTTAAGGGTTGCATACTGATTTTCCTTTGGCATGTTCAATATGATGTCACTCACCTGGGACAAAATTGTACCATCGATAGCTGCTACCACGGTGTGGTACTTAGTCAGCTCGGCCGTTGTCCCGGCTGTGGCAAATTGCGACTCAATTTGAGCGAACCAAAGTTCTGGGCGAGCATGCCAAAATGGGGGAATCTTCACGGAAATGCGTGCCAATTCTTCGGTGTGTTGACCTGAGGCTGTTGGTAGATTCCGTAATGGTGGTGGTGGTAAATTATGTGAGGCACCAGGAAGAACGTCTGCATTCTTGCCATCGTTGTCCATTGCGCTGTGTTCTTTTTGTCGGGGTCACCAAATGTAGATGAAGATATACTTACGATGATGAAGCAAATAGCTCAAATTAAACAAATATAGTTAATTCTTAAATTAACTTAAAACTATTTATTTAATGAAAAAAGATTGAATATCAAAAAAGACTTAAGCGTCTGTACGATCAAAAAAGAAGAATGTTCTAGAAGAATTTTAACAATCATTAGCGTTGCCAAAGTGTACAAAAATAATGTTGTTGTCAGATCGTATGTGGGGGAACGTACGCCACAGTTTGTATGTTTATTTTATTAATTTATTCTGTTTTATTATAAAACAAAAAATTTTTTTTTGTTTTTCATAAGACAAGAGAAAAATAAGGAAAAGTTTAAGATGACTCCATAGGTACCCCCAAGGATAACCCTGAGTAAATTTAAAATTCCAAAGGCCTTATATATGAAAATGTTATCCCTTGTATTCAGTAGAATATCCTTAAAGTCAAGCACTCCATTTAACCCATTTAGAATTAAATGTACAAGTTTTGTTTAATGTTTTCTGGTGGCACCATGAGTAAGTTTTACGGTTGACTTTTGTTTGAGGTTTAGCGATTATGTAACCGTTCTTTCAAATGATCTCCTAAATACTCTCTTGAAGTCATATCGGGACTTTGTGCAGGAGTATTAAGTCTTAGGGGACTTTTCTTGTGTCAACAAATATTGCCTTACTAAGACTTTTGCTGTCCACTCTACATACTGCTAATGAAATTGAGATTTTTAATGATATTGGTACGCTGTGGCCTTAT
This sequence comes from Sarcophaga subvicina, assembly GCA_936449025.2. Taxonomy (NCBI): domain Eukaryota; kingdom Metazoa; phylum Arthropoda; class Insecta; order Diptera; family Sarcophagidae; genus Sarcophaga; species Sarcophaga subvicina. The sequence continues at coordinate 105,332,975 of OW388083.2, read as the reverse complement.
TTCAACCATTTTTTTCAAAAATACTCGGAATGTTTTTGCATCTGCGTATTACCAACGAGGGTTCTGGATTGCATTGTTTTAAACTGTTTTGAAAGCACACACACTCACAAGTAACTTCAGATAATAAAATCAGAAAAACTGACGAATACACAGCGATAGTAGGCCGCGTTAGAACTTACCAACATTATACGCAACTGACTTGAAATAGGTTCTCTGGGGAAAAAAACTTGTTTACTCTTCCTTTTAGGAATTTATGCATTCGGTATTGTGTTATTAGTTCTTAGAATTCTTCAATTTACCGGTTGCTATTGAAATGATAGAAATCGCTGTAGTCTAGTAGGGAATGTGTTGATAGAAATCTATAAATTAGGCTCGGACCGAGATAACGCAGTGCCGTCGTTGAAGTCGCCGTAGTCTAGTAGGTAGTGTGTTGGCTTATTAGACGTTAAACCACGGTTCAAATCACAGGTCAAAATTTGAAAAATTATTCCTTCAATGACTTCCTCTCAGCAGATTTCATTTAAAAAAATAAAAATAAATAAAATTGCCATGAAAGGTTTCTCAAAAATCTGTCGTTCGGTGTCGACTTTAAACTGTAGGTCTCACCACTTATGTATAAAATTAACATACACAGCATAAGAGGTGTGAGAATCTAGATCGTAATCCTGACTGAAGGGTTGTAATGACCAAGTATGTATGTATTTATGTTCGAGATGTCTGAGCACAGAATAGAACTACGGACTCTTATCTAATAAGTCAATACACTGTTTACTTGAACACAGGATCTTCTAATAAATAAATTACAGTCAGGAAATTGAAGAATTCAAGGAACTGTGAGAAGCTGGGTTGTAATCCTGACTAAAGGGTGAAGTAATTATTTGTCGCTTGACTTCTGTGAAAATTTATTCAAACTTTACGTTACTTAGTTTGCTTTTAATGGTCATTAACTCATTAGTGCCCAGTGGCAACTTAAGTTGCCAGCAGAAGCTGCCTTAGTTTTTATGCTCTGAGAGGAAATTGAGTGTAAAAACAAAACGGTAACCGTTAGAAAAAAAAAGTAATTCGGGCATTAATGGGTTAATGGCCGACTATAATGTGATTTGTAGAGAAAATTGTATAAAAAATTACATAAAAAATGATAAAATTAATAAATTTTTCTAGGAATTGTTGCCTCATAGGCAGTCGGCTTTGTATTTGGATAATGGAGTGTGTGAGGAAGCAATACTAAGCCTAATTCAGTGTTATCAAATGTCGTTATTTACTCAAATACATGCTTTGATGAATGCTTCTAATAGCTTTCAATTTTAGTTCTTAGAACACTGCTTATGGATCATTGTCCTTACTTTAGTTAAGCCTATCAAAATGTTTGTAACTAAACAGTATACAAAGCTGTCTAATATTCCCAAAAAAAAATATTTAAACGGATATCCGGCGAAACCGTCAAACATGTACATAGACACACACATACATACATACAACCTATAGAGATACAAAGTAAATAAACTTAAAACACTCATCCTTTATTTCATACCAGTTTTTGTGTAGTTTTTTATGTTTAATTTGCCTTCGAAAAAATAAAAAGAAAAAAAATTTATAATGAACCGCAACGGATACAAGTATTTACAAGGTGTTTGTCATTCAAAACAATAACAACAACAACAACAGCAGCAATGGACAACACCATATGACTAACGGATAGGATACAACAACAGCGACAACAAAAAAGTTTTCAACGGGAAAAATATATTCCCGACCTGAAAAGAAAAGAAAGAAAAAAACGATTTTAAAACGACAAAATCACATGACGATAATGCCACGATTGTCGTTGATGTTGCTGTCGTTTGTTTTTCGTTTTTGTTGTTGTTGTTGTTGTTGTTGATTTAACTGATGTTGGTTGCAATAATGTAGACAATGGCGTTGATGTTGATGACTTTGGGTCAACAGCAAAAGGAAGTCATTATAAAAATGTAAAACAACATCACCGTGTGCCACACAAAAGCAAATGCCAAAGCCAAAGCGATTGTATTACACATACAAAGAGAAAAAAACATTTTTTTTTATTTTTTTTTTAATAGGAAAACTTGTGTGAAAAACCAAGCCAGCTAATGTGTAAAGAGTTGATATATAAACGTTGCCATCATTATTTTGTTGAAATACCTCCTCTATTTTTTCTCTCTCTTTTTTTGGTGTATTTTTACATTATTACGGGTCCTTTCCTTTTGTATTCAAAATATTGGCCGCCATTTATTTCGCGTGAAAACGAAAACAAAAACAGAATCAAAATCACTTTTTGAAACGGTTGAACAGTTGACTTGTTTTCCGTCGGCCGGCAGTAGTTTATAAGCCTCTAAATAAACAAAATTTTTGCCTGCCTGCCTGTAAACCATATCAAATGGGAAACTCAAGTCCTTTATTATATTGTATTTACATATATGGGGCAATAATAATGTACGTACGTTGATATTAAATATTTATATATGCCAACGACAATATATCAATGTAACTAAGAGGTGTCATTATATTGTGCCGAATACTGTTTAAATATGGCAACAGTTTAAAACTAAATTAAAGGATAATGAAATCCTTCACGTATATTAGTAAGATTAACGCTGTTAAAGGCATTTTATTTATGGCAGCGCACAGAAAAAAGTATACATATGGCGGTGTATGTGGAACTTATTTCTACTGATTTTTTTTTATCAATTTGAACAAAACAAATATGAAAAAAATTTAACATAGAAATTATTGGGGAAAAAATAAAAATTTCCGCAAAAAACGCACCGTTGTACGTACAGGGTGGCTGATATATAATGCAATTTTTTTTTTAATTTTTTCAAGAACAAAAAATGTTGGAAATAACATCAAATTTTAGAATCAGTTTAGATTTGTTCGAATTGGCCACCTTTGGTACGAATTGTGGCCTTCAAACGGCCGACAAAGCCATCACAGGCTGCACGAAAGTGGCTCTGCGGTATTTTGGCCCAATCCCGGCGAAGCGCCATCTTGAGATGATCGACACTTTGGTATTTTTTTAGTGAGAACCTCACTCTCCAAAATGCCCCAAGCGCAAAAGTCCAAAGGAATGAGATCCGGAGATTTTTGGTAGCCATTGTGCGGTAGAAATGAAGCGAGGAACCTACTTTTTAAGCCATTCTTGGTTGACGCGTGCTGAGTGCGGTGGTGCTGAGTCCTGTTGGAATGTCCATGGTCTGCGGCCGAAATGTTTGTCTGCCCAGGGCTTCAATACTGTCTTTAAGACATTTTCCCGATAATATTCGGCATTTATTTTGACCCCACGGTCGTTGAATACGAGCGGGGAACGACCATTGGCCGTTACCATCGGCGGCGCTTGAGTTCTGGTGGCCAATCGCAGGTGTAAATTTTCAGCTGACCTCTTTGGCAAATAAACCCGATCATTTTGTTTGTTCACAAACTGCTCAATTTGGAATGGCTTCTCATCGGAGAAAACCAAATTCGGTAACTGGCCACTTTCGTGCAAGCAAAGTAACTCCTTGGCTCTTTCCAGTCTAACTTTTTTTGTCCATCGGTGAGCTCTTGCACTTTTTGGAACTTCAATGGCTTTAGTCCAAGCTCATTTTTCAATATGTGTTGCGTCCGTTCTCGCGATATGTTCAGCTCAAGAGCAATTTTTCTACCACTACGGCGTGGATTTCGATCAAATCTGGCATTCACTTTTCGGATCATTTCTGGTGTTGTTACCGTTTTTTTTTTTTTCGTCCACTTTTTGGACGCGATGCAACACTGCCAGTATCACGATAACGAGCAATGGTACGAGAAACAAAAGATTTATTCACATTTAAATGCTGGAGGACTCTAACGATAGCCACGTGTGGTTTTCCAGCCAAATATAAAGCAATCACACAATCACGCTTGAATTCCATCACGAATAACTTTTTGTCTGAATGCAATAGATCAAAATGCTTTTGTAAGCTTGTAAATAATAAAATGAACTGTCGCTGGAATAAATCTGTCAGCTGTCAGACTGTCACTGTCACTGGAATAAATCTGTCAGCTGTCAGACGAGCGGTTTACAAATGATAACAACCTGAAGTTGGTTGCAATACATATCAGCCACCCTGTAGACTTTTTTCTTTGACTGTAGGTCACACGGAATTTTATTTTCCTAAAAACTGAAGCCAGTAATCATTTGGTCGGCTTAACGTATAGGGACTTAAATATCTTTACAGATAATCAATTAACATTTAAGGCAATAATATTTAGGAATAAGGGATCAAACACCGTCTAGGGGTGTAAAAAACGATTAATAATTACTCTAGGCATGAAACGGTACGTGTTATATGGATTCCTAGTCGTCATGGAGTGTTTGGAAATGAGAAAGCAAAAGTTTTGGCTAATAGAGCCACAGTGTTACATCCAGGGTTCCAAGAGTGTCTTGGTGTGTAGAAAGACGATTAAAAATTACTCTGGTCATGAAACGGTACGCATTATATGGATTCCTATTCATCATGGAGTGTTTGGAAATGAAAAAGCGAATATTCTCGTTAATATGGCCAGAGCATTACATACCGTAACTTTGGATAACCCAAAGCCTTTCAATGCTTCAAAGACCAAGCTGAGAAAGTGGGCAGAAATGTCACATCTCGACTATTAAGGAATAATGACGGAGTAAGAAGAATTACAAAAATACTTTGGGACTATCCTAATGTGAAGAGAATCCATGGGTATTTTAAAACTAAATAAGGGCGACTTGAGCATGCTAATGAGGGTATTTACGGGGCGCTCCGCCTAACATGTACACCTGAATCGTTTTTCTATAATGGAAAACGATGAATGCAGGCCATAAAGTAAAGAAATCGAAGCGATGGAGCACTTATTGTGTCACAGTCCATCTTTCGTAAGCTAGAGAACCCAATAACTGCAGACATAACTCGTCTCAGAGCAGAGTACTTATAGAAGTTGAGGAACATTGTACAAGATACAGACTTTAGGCATATAGATAGCTGAGTATATACTTTTACGGTTCATTTTTATGCTGTATTGTGGAACTATTATTCGTAAGCTGCTTAGGAATCGCCTGTTTTATAACACAGAGACATTACAGTGAACTATGGGATCTAGAAGCTGAGTGGTGGAGTACTAACGCCATGTTTTCTTTCCAACCATCTCATCTAACCTAACCCAACTACAGTAATTAACCATTTTGTAATCCATTTTTTTTTTTTTTTTTTTGGAGAAGAATGAAAAACAAATTCTTTATGACATGGAAATCCTTTCGAGAAACAGCATGGGCCAAGAGTAATTATTTCATAAAAATTTGCATGACCACCACCACACAATAACAAACAGACATTAAAAGTTCACACAAAAACTTATGCTGACTGACATAAAAGTGACCAAAACAGAAAAAAAAGAAAAAAAATAGGAAAAATGACAAAATAAAAAATGAGTGACTGACTGGCTGACTGACTATTCATATTTAATTGTTTAAAGTTGAAGTTTGTGCATGTTTTTTGCTTTTTCGTTTAATTATTAGAATAAAAATATTTGATATCAAGTAGCCGACATGCTGTGCTTATGCAAAAAGGAAACCACAATGGATGAGCATTTCAACAAGGACATGACAAGAGTGTTCAATCTCTCACCACTGGACTGCATGGCATTATCATCATTAATATGAGTTGGAATTAAAACAAAGCTTCTGCAAAAACTTTGCATATGTCATGAGACAACTAACGAAGAGCAAGTTTGTTACAAAAAAAAAAAATATTTCAGATATGAATAGAAAGAATGAAAAAAAATTAAAAAACTTTTCTTATACTTTTCCTCATCTCCAGTAAAAAGTTGTTTATGATTTGTGTTTGTGTTAGAAGCTAGAAGCATAGAAGAATTATTGAGAATTGAATTAAAAACTAACAGAAGGTACTCTACACAAATTAAAACATATTTCGTCACATCATTACTTACCTAATTTGTCATTACAATCCTTTAGCAAGGATTGCAACCTAGCTTCTCACACAACTCTTGCTCTATGTGTTAGTTTTCATACATGAGTGGCGGAACCTAACAGTTTAAAGTCGACTCCGAACGACAGATTTTTTTAAAAAACTCTTTCGTAGCAATTTTATTTAACTTTTAGAGTTTTTGCCAGACAACTGCTGAGAGGAACTCGCTGAATATTTTTTCATATTTCGTTTTGTTCGAAATGTGTGATCCAAGGATTGATCCACGGTCTCACATCTACCTACTAGACTACGGCGACTTCAACTATACTATCTTCCTAATTTGATTTATAGAACTTTCGCTATTGATGTTTGATGGCAATATTCTCCAAAAGGCAAATATAATTATAAATACAAAGCTCAATAGGGCATGAGTTAACTGGTCTAAAAAAATAAGCAGTTCACTTAACAAGGAATACATACATATATTGCCAAGCAGATGAAAACGGTCGTAATTAATAGAACAGTCATGGAATAGAAATCCTTTCTAGGTAGGTAGGTTGAGGCAGAGGAGACCATCCAAGGTCTTTGCCTATTGGCATGTATATAAGCCATCATGTAGATTTGTTGTATGCTCACCTTACCATCATATTTTCTAGAGGAAATCCGTATCTTGTACAAACTTTCTTAACTTTTTTCAGTTCACTCCTTAGAGACGAGTTATGTCTGGTATAGATAGTATCATCTCCAAAATATTGAGATCTCTAGCTTACGAAAGCCAGACAATGACACACAAACTGCTCAATCGTTTCGATTTCTTCACTGCATGGCCTGCATTCATTATTTTCCACAACGCTGATACGATTCAGGCGGAGTGTCATACGCGTACGCTCATTAGCGTGTTCAGGTCGCCCTTCCTTAGTATTAAAATACTTATGGTATTCTCCTCACTTGGATAGCCCAAAGTATTTTTGTAATTCAGCCTACTTGGGTCATTATTCCTTAATAGTCGATGTTACATTTCCACCCACTTTCACGGCTCTTAACGGTCTTTAAGTATTGAAAGTCGTTCGGTTATTCAAGCTTATGGTGTGAAAGACTGTGGTTCTCACAGCCAGAATATTCACTTCCTCATTTCTAATCACTCCATGATGACTAGGAATCCATATAATTTGGATCGTTCAATGCCTAGAGTAATTGTTAATCACCTTTTTACACCCCTGGACGATGTTTGATCCCTTATTCAAATTTTGCCATAATGCCATTGCCGGCGGAAGTCGCCGTGTTCTAGTAGGTAGTGTGTTGGCTTATTAGACGTAATGCCAGGGTTCGAGTCCCATGCTAGACATCAAAACAAAATACAAAAATTATTTCTTCGGCGACTTCCTCTCAGCAGATTTCTGGCAAAAACTCTGAGAGTAAATAAAATTGCCATGAAAAGTTTCTCAAAAATCTGTCGTTCGGAGTCAACTTTAAACCACCACTCATGTAGAAAATTAACACACACAACATAAGTGGTGTGAGAAACTAGGTCGTAATCCTGACTGAAGGGTTGTAATGACCAATTATTTGTGTCATTGTCGTTAATGTTATTGCCGTGTTTGACAACCCGCACATATATTTAAATCTCTATGCTATCAAATGATTACTGGCCGTAATCATACATTCTCGGATCGAGCATACCTCCTCTCGAAAAACCGTATTGTGGTCCAAGCTTAAGTGAACTGTTAAAAATAAGGATACCTCTCGTCTTGCATTGTACAGACCAGAGATCAGCAATGAATCGTTATTTCGCTACTCATAAGCACTCATGAAATTTTTAATATAAGTGAGTCAACAATATTGAAATATAACTATGTACTCTGATTCATTCATACTCACTACAACGTTGATTTACAAGTACAGGGGTTGCAATGAGTATGCTTACAACGTTGACATCAAACTCATACCATTCGAAATATGTTTGATTCATAAGCCAACTCATTTAGATTCATAATGCTATGTTCAGATATGCACTTTTATTGAGTCAATATTCGGTTTATTGAGTACAATATTTTAAGTGTTCAGACATAATAATATACGCAGTTCAGCTGCTAATTCAATATTCAATTCAGAGCTGGTTTTTTGTTTTGCTTTTTTTGGTTTGCCGTTGTTGACATTTGAGTTCTCGAATATCAACGAAAAGTGTTCGGTTAATTGTAATATGCTCACTAAACACACTTATGACAGTGCTGTAGTTTAAGTTTTACACAATATTATAACAATTTGCGTATTTATTGCGCAATAATTATTTGAAACTTTATATGAAATATTGAGCTCAATAATGGGGTTTATTTGCGTCATTGCAATAAAGGTGCAAACCTGAACAACGTATAACTTTAGAAAAATACTCTTACATATAACACTTATAAATGATTCGAGTGACGAGAGTACGTGTTGTTAAGTATGAATATGATGAGTACTTCAAACTTTGAATATGAGTAGAAGTTCCACGATATTAAAATAAGTATGAATGAGTATAAGTATCAGAAATAATGAGCATGATTCGGTGCTACTCATCTTTTTGAGTAGTCATTGCTGATCTCTGATACAGATACGCATTCAAAATATCTCTGTACAGGAGCATTTACAGAAATCCAATACTGTGCGATGTTTAAATTAATACAACCACATCAACCAGTATAACCTTCACTGTACATTAATTACAGAATAGATTGCAATTTACATACAATATTGGTTTCAAATTAATCGAATTTAAAATAAATTTAAAATAAAAAACGACTTTTTTTTCAAAATTTTTTTTTAGAATTTTTCAGGAAAAATGATTTCAAATGTTGAACGTATGCTTTTTATTGGCTTCTATTAGATTTTGGCTAAAATTTATCTATGTACTCCAGCTGTTACTTTAATTGCTTTTGTACTATTTTTTATTACAACGTTTTTCATTTGAATTTGAATTTGAATTTTTTTTCACATTTTTTTGTTTATTTTTTAAAGAAAAAAAATTATTTTTTCAAATATTTGTCTAATTTAGTTCACTAAATTAACAAAAACTAAAACAACAACAATTTATATAAAATTCTAGTGTCAATTTAACATTTCATTTGTATTACTCAGTCAGTATTTTTGTTGCCAACAGTTGAGTTTTTTTCATTTTTTTTGCTCATATTTTTCTAATGTTTGTAGGGGTTGACAAGGGAGGGCAGCGAGGAGAATATTGCCTTTGACTAAATTTACTTCAGCTTTGTCTGTGTCCATTTTCATTTACACAATTTGAATTTAACTTTTTCATTTAAAAAAAAATTTGTATTCGTATTTATTTTATAAAAATTTAAACACTTGAGTACTCTGTTTGCCTTTTTTTTTGGTCATTTCTGTTTCAAAATTTTTTACGGTATTCTACTGTGCTGTAAATGCAGCACTTGTGCCTTTGATGTTGCAAAACAGAAATTGCTTTGAGCATAGATTCAATTTGATATTAAAATTAACAAAGTTTATCGTTCTTAGATTAGTAGATAGAAATAAGTTTGCGATACCCGCGAATTTAGGCTAAACTTACCAATTAGTTCCTTTCAAAACCCCAGGATATCATAGAGGCCATAACATATTGTTACGTTTTTACCTTTTAAAAACGTTTAAAATTTGTAAGTTTGGGACGAAAGTGAAAAGATTGAATTTTCTTTTCTTGATATGTTCTTGATATTGATTGAAGTAGTCGTAGCCTAGTATGTAGTGTGTTACCTTATTAGACGTCAGACCAAGGTTCAAACCTCAGGTCAGACATTTCCAATTTATAACGAAAAATTGTAACGACCGATTATATATTAATTATAAAGGCTGTTTTTTATAGAGGTATAGAACTTTAAGTTGGCATTATTTTTCAGGATGGCGACCGATTTAACAGCTGTCAAGTGATTTATTCTCAGTTTGGTTTAGCAATTCATCTTGAATAGACTCACGTCTGAACAACGCTTGCAAATGGACCCAAAACGAGATTACCGTTGTTCCCGATTTTCATAAGCGAATTTTGTTTAGCGATGAAGCGCACTTCTGGTTGAATGGCTACGTCAACAAACAAAACTGCCGCATTTGGAGTGAAGGTAATCCTCAAGTGTATGTGGAAACACCGTTACATCCAGAAAAACTGACTGTTTGGTGCGCTTTATGGGCTGGTGGAATCATTGGTCCGTACTTTTTCAAAAACGATGGTGGCCAGAACGTTACAGTCAATGGTGATCGGTATAGAGCCATGATTACTAACTTTTTCATTCCTGAATTGAATAACCATGATGTCCAGGAGATGTGGTTTCAACATTGGCCTCCAAGATCTTGTGATTTAACACCGCTAGACTACTTTCTGTGGGGCTATGTAAAGTCATTGGTCTATGCGGTAAAGCCACAAACGCTTGACCATTTGGAAGACAACATTCGCCGTATTATTGCCGATATACGGCCACAAATGTTGAAAAAAGTCATCTAAAATTGGTCGTCCAGATTGGACTACATCCGGCCAGCCGTGGCGGTCATATGCCAGAATCATATTTAAAATGTAATGCCACAAGATTATCTTTCGGATAAATAAAACTCATGTCAATCGAATAATCCATCGTTGTTTTATTGCAACTTAAAGTTCTATACCTCTATAAAAAACACCCTTTATATATAATATTATGCTGCTGCTAAAGACTTTGAGGAAGAAGAAAATAGAAGCTCGTCTTATGAACTGGAGAAAGTATTGCCAGCAACAAACATGACAACAGGATGTTTATCGCCAAAGATAGTACTACTTGGGACAGAACTAACTGCCTTTAGTAGTTTGGGTTGAAAAAAATCTAGTAGTTTATTACTGCTCTTCTCATATTTATCTCACTTGACAGACAAACATTAGAAGAATGTGTTCTGTCCCATGTTTTATTACAGATATTAATATTTCGGTCAACTACGTACGTATGAGATAACAGAATCATTCGCCTTGATAATGATATATTTACACCTATTACGCCTTTTCGAAAAATGAGCTGAAAGTCTTGCAGCCTTTCATAATAAAAATATTTTTATTCTTAATTTTTGTTAGAAAATTTTAACCATTTTCATAAAACTTTTATCACACAACTTGTAGTTTTATGTAAGGAATAATACTGTATAAATAGTTTGGGATTAGCTATCATACTTTCAGAGCAGCCCATATATCCTTTTTTAAGATTTTAAAAAATTTAATTTTTTGTTCATCTAAAAGGTAAAACAATTAAAGAAAATATATTTAAATAATGATGCTTATGTTTTTATGTTCCTTTTTGGTATATTTTCATCTCAAATTAAAGTTTTTTAGCAACAGAATTCAAAAACTTTTTAGATTTATTGTGGAAAATGAAAATTAACTCCAGCGATTTTAATTGAAATTTGATACTTAATGATGGCATACTTACAGTGATTGTTAGGGAAATTAATTTAAGGATATTTATATAAATCAACATTCATTAAGAAATTTACGGAGTAATGCTTGGTATTGATTTATGTTTTCTTTTCCTTTTGTTTTGTTTTATCATTTGTCGCTGTAGATTAGTAAATAATTGAATTTGATGGTCGTTATAGATTTCGTGGTCCACCGAAGTCGAATTGGCAGTTTTAGATTCAAATACATGCTACATGCGTAGCAACTACTTACAGCAGTATTTGGGGAAACCCGTATCCAAGAAACCAGAGAGGAATCAAAGAGAGAAAATGTTTGTTGACATAATCGATGTTCTATTGCAACAGAAAACTTTTTTACATCCCATGACGTTGACAACAAATATTTCTAACAAATCACTAGAATGGTTTGTACCAGGTTTCAGCCAGCGCTCAACTGAGAGTGTTACTGATGCGAGTGACCATAAGTTGTCATATCTAAGTAATTGGAAACTTATAAATTGCCACAAAGCAGGGTGCTAGACGTCAACTAATTACCATTAAGAAAGAAATAAAAGCAAGCTGACATGAAGTGCTTGATGCCAATGTACATCATGTCAAAAGTTTTGGCGGCAATTTAATAAAAGTGATAATAATAATGTAATAATAGTGAATAAATAGTTTTATTAAAATGAATCAAAATATTAAATTTGTTTAACAAAACCTATCAATAATCGTGACAATTCCATGCACTACAAGTATGTATCAAAAGTGATACATAAGCTAGAATTATGAAGTTTTTTTAAGGCTCGATCTACGGTTAAAATTCTTTATTATTTGCACAATTCTGTGTGTCACTGTTCACAACTTGATGTAAACAGCAACAATTGCTTTCTTTGTTAATACACTGTTTATACCCTTTGCATAAACAATAACAATTACAGGACAATTGTTCGACAGATCTTTGTTACGGAGATCTTCAAACCACGATTACCCTCTTCAAACGCACCGCGTATTCACATAAGAGTGACTGAACTTCACTAAGTCACTCACTTGCTTTGCCTTGCCTTTTATAAGGCAGAGTAAACAGTCTGATGAATATTCTTGAAGGCGTATTTTCATGGCTTTGCCTTCTCGAAATCTCTATAAAGGTAAAAACGTTGTTTACGTTTATTCTTGTTATGTTGTTTGTGTAGTTTTGTTTACTTGTTTACCATTTTTTTATGCTCGTGTTTGTTGTTATAACGGGTGATTTTTTAGCTATTATCTTTTTTGGCAACCATGGTTTAAACAGCTCACGCACGTTTCGTGTTTTGTTTCACTGTCAAACATCTTCAGTTTGGTCTATAATTTAACCATGAATCGTCTTACAAACGAACAACGCTTTGCAAATCATTGAATTTTATTAACAAAATACGGGCTCTGTTAAGAAAGTTCATCGCGCGCTTCTTCCATTTTATGGTCAGTTTAATCGACCCACTGAAGCGGCTATTCGGGCTATTGTGACTAAATTTCGCACCAAATTTACATTGTTGGACATTAAACCACCAACACGCTTACGTAGAGCTGTATCGGCCAGTGTTAATGATGACCATAAATTATCGATTGGTCGCCGTTCGTAGCAATTGGGCCTCTGTTACTCAACAACTTGGAACGTGGAAGGATTTAGATATGAAGCCTTTCAAAATACTTGCTGGTGCAAGAATTGAAGCCGAACGACCTACCGCAACGCAGAATTTTTGGTGAATGGGCTCTTGGAAAGTTGGTCGAAGATCCACTTCGTTATCTAAAAATTGTGCTCATTTTTTCCTCAATGGATACGTAAATAAACAAAATTGTCGATTTTGGAGTGAAGATTAGCCAGACGCATTGCAAAAGCTACCAATGCATCCAGAAAAGGTCACAGTTTGGTGCGATTTATGGGCTGGTGGCATCATTGGGCCGTACTTCTTCAAAGATGCTGTGAATCGTAGCGTAACTGTGAATGGTGAGCGCTACCGTGAGATGATATTCAACTTTTTTTGCCCAAAATGCAAGAGCTTGACTTGCATGACATGTGGTTTCAACAAGACGGTGCCACATGCCACACAGCACGCGGAACAATGGACTTATTTTATTTCACGTTCGGGACCGATCAATTGGCCGCCTAGATCGTGCGATATAACGCCTTTAGACTATTTTTTGTGGGGTTATGTTAAAGCTCATGTCTATACAGACAAGCCCGCTTCAATTGACGCATTGGAAGACAACATTGAAGCATTTATTCGTGAGATATCGGCCGAAATGTTGGAAAGAGTATGCCAAAATTGTACTAAGCGGATGGACCATTTGAGGCGCAGTCGCGGTCAACATTTGCATGAAATAATCTTCCAGCATTAAATTATATGGACCGTACTATCAATTCAAATAAATATTTAATGCATTTCTCTGAATTTTATGTGTTTTTTTTTTTTGAAAAATTTTCGTATAGCTCTTAAAAAATCATCTTTTATTAAGCAGTACGATAATTTGTAAACAGGTTTGTTTACTGCATTGTTTTGTTTTTGTAGCTTTTGTTATAATTTTATACATAATTTTGTTCCATAAAAGCTTTGGATGGACTGTTTACAGACTTATGAGAGTAATGCCTGTCACTAGTACTATAAACTTTAGGGAAACCATACCAGAATCATGCTATTGAGCGGCGGTTTACTTAGTTATTATCTTAACCGTTTTAAGAGATTGTTGTTGTATTACCAACCTTCCAGAAATATGAATGATGTTCGAAAATATGCTCTGTGACAGCCCCACGTGACTTAATCAGTCAATTATTTGATAATCCATGCCCAGTTTAACAATTCAAATGTTTGTGTTGTTGCCATTAGAAAGAAAAAAAATTTTTGTATGTATTTCTGTTGATAATAAAAATCAGATTGAATTTCAAAAAAAAACAGGAAACATTTTACGTGGGGCATTGTTGAAATCATTTCAACTTTCTTTTAATTTTGTTTCTAACGATTGTCACGGAATAGTTTTTTGTTTGAAATTTGTTTTAATTTTTTTTTTGTTTGAAGCATTTAAATAAGTTTGTGTGTTTAAATTTATTTCTTTTGTTTTTAATTTTTTTTTGTTGTATTTTGTCTCAGATTGCAATTCTTTTCCTGGGCACACTTCACATTAAAAATTGTCATTTATTTTCTTCACGTAATCCTGGCAAATTTTTTCCTAAAACTCAATTGCATTTTCATTTTCAGTTTTTGCTTCATTACTCAGATGTGACAGGGGTATATGGGTTTGCAAGCGTTAGACAGAATTAAATTGTGTTTGGCAACTGTGTGGTTGAAGCTTGCAGCTACAGCAGACAAAGACGGAGGTTTTAAGGCAAGGCCTTGGATGTCTAGAAGTTGCCAGAGAGAAAATAAATGAAGTTTTAACGGAGTGTGATAGTTGACTCGTAAACACTTTGTAATAAAATGCTGACCAAACAAAAATATTAGAAATTACAAACGTTACCATAACCTTTGCTTGGACGCACCTTTAGTAGGTTTTATTATAAACTCGTAAGCTATCTTGACAAAAGAAGACTGTTTAAAGAGGCCTCATTAAACTCTTCTTGACACCTTGTTTACTTAGTTGATTAGCTAGAGAGTTCCTTCCTCGCTCTCTCTCTCTCTCTCTTTGTCTCTCTCTCTCTCTGTCTCTCTCATTCCATCTTTTAAATGCAATTGTAAGAAACTCTTGATATGATTGGAAAATGGCTGCGGTATCACTTGCACTGTGAATCTCTCTCTATGACTCTGTCTGCGATTTCTTCCTGCTTATGTTTCTGATTCACACAGCAACAAACTGTTACTGCCACAACAACAACTACTAATAATAGGAAAAAAGAAACAGAAATAAAAATGAAAATGAAAACAAAAAAACCAAAGAAAAGTTTAAATGAATATTTTTCGAAACAAAATTCAAATCATGTTCGTCGACAGTTTTCTTGCCATGCAAGTTTCGTAAATTGTTTTGCTTTACCATGCCGGCTACAGTGGATGTCAATCCGATTTTTTGCAAAAGTTAATCGTTGGCAAATATTTCTTCAGCTTATTGTGTTCATTTTTCTTCGGGAATTTTTAGAAAAGAAACGACCGTAAGTGGCTAAGAGGATATAAACAAGGTAAAGTTTCTGACTGTGGTCAACGTAGCGAACACCAGGGCGATCCCTGTCTTGCTGTATTCAAGTTGACACGCAGCCTCCTCGTGGCCCCTTCTGGATCGCATACTAGCACCCGCTTGATGTTAACTAATGCGTGCAGCGAAGTCCAATCCCCTGGACTTTAAATTTGGGTTGTGCGTAGGGCTTGGAACCCACCACGTAAAAACAATATCCAATGAAAACCAAAACACAGAAAATCATAAAGATCCCGTCAAAAGTTGACGACCACAGCAAACGTTTCAAGGACAACGATTTAAGAATGGGCACATGGAACGTCCGCACCCTCACAGGGTAGGCACTTCGGTCCAGCTGGCAGATGCCCCCATGAAATGTAGGACTGACATCACTGTCATACAGGAAATGCGATGGATAGGACAAGGATGCCAAAGGTTGGCATCTTGCGATGTGTATTACAGCTGCCAGGTTGATAAGCACGAATTCGGATGCGGATTTGTGGTCAATAAGAGACTCCGCCACCTTGTCTCTGGGTTCACGCCTGTGAACGAAAGAATAGCCACAATCCGCATCAGGGCAAAATTCTACAGAATCAGCCTTATTTATGCTCACGCCCCATCGGAAGAAAGGAACGATGTGGTTAAAGATGCCTTCTACGCTAAACTCGAGGACGTATACGATAAGTGGCTGGCCCATGACGACAAAATCGTACTCGGAGATTTTAATGCAAAGGTCGGGCCAGAAGGTATCTTTGGCCCCACTGTCGGAGAGTTCAGCCTCCACGTAAATATGGCGAAATCGATCAGCCTCATAGATCGATTTCGCCGCGACGCGTAATATGGTAGTATGTAGCACCAATTTTCAGCATCTCGACATTCATAAGGCCACTTGGATGTTCCCCGATCGATCAACATCCAACCAGATTGATCACACAGCGATTGACGAAAGGCACTTATATAGTATACTACATGGGCGCTTATTCAGAGGTCCAAACATCGACTCAGACCACTACCTTGTCGCAGCCAAGTTCCGTTTGCGCATTAGCGCCTCGAGGTGCTAGTGCTCTAGTGCATTGCGAAAGCTGGGCGTTAAGAAGCTGCGATCACAAAGGACAGCTGAGGCGTTCTCCGCTCAACTCTCGGATAAGCTCCGTTGTTCCCCATCTAGTCTCAGCGACATTGGTGGACTATGGGCCAACATCCTTCACTTCTTGGGCACTACTACTGCGGAAATAGTAGAGGGAAGTAGGTTTAGATGGCCCACTCCAACGAAATCAATAGTACGATGAGTGAAGCCGCGAGGCACAGTTACAGTCTGCCGCTACGCGAGCCATTGTCGAGAACTATAGAGCGAGGAGATGGGATCAGAGACGTCTTTTCAGACGCCAGAAGAGGGAGCCGGTAAGGCGTGAGCGTGAAAAAATCGAAATGTATAGATGTAGGAATGACACTCGAAAATTCTATTAAAAGGTTAAGCGTCTAACAAAAGGTTTTAATCCTGGAGAGTCTTCATGCAAAGATGAGAGTGGAAACTTGGTAACAGATTCGCGAGGGTGCTGAGGTTATGGAGGAACTCTGATGCAAGGCGATGACGAGAACAATACCGGCTTTAGAGCTGATGTACCAATGTTTTGACCAATTATGTATGTATGTCTGTAGCTGTATGACCAGATTTTAGTTTCATAGGTGGTATTAATTTTTTCTCCTGTAATTACTTTTCTCGCCCACTGTAAGAAAATATTATTATTTTTTCCCTTTTTAATCCTGCTGCTCTTTAAAAAGAACTCAACTTTTGGATGGAAAATTTTGTAATTTGCATGCAAAAATTGGTTGTGCAATGAAACATGAATAAAAAAAGAAAAACGAAAAACTTCTCATATAGTTGGGGGAGCAAATACTCGTAAAAAGACGAAATATCTGTAAAATAATAGGAAGTATTTAATTTAGTTTTGTATACTTTTTTTTCTTATTTTTCTCCTCTTTTCATATTTTTTTATTGTTTTCCTTTCTTTTTTATTCGTAGTTTTGTTTTAGTGTTTGAAAATGTTAAATATTTTATAAGTTTCTTTTAATACGTTCTCCCCTCTCTCTCTCTGTGAGTGTGTGAAAAATCAAGTGGAAAAAAGGGCACACAGGAATAAAAAATGAAAACTGGAAAAAAAAATGTACAAAAAAATATGAAATTTTGCTTAAAAGTTTTTAATGAGTTCTTCTGCATGTTTTTCCAGCTCAAATAGTAACAAAAGCCGAAGCAAAACAAATTATTTTTTTGTTAAGTATTCAGGAATAACTTCAATTTGCTGAAATTTAAAGAGAATGACGCTTAAAACAACACCAAAGGAATTGAAATTGTTTTGTTCTAAAAATTTTGAAAATCTTGTAGAAAAGCCAACTTAAAATTAGCCGTCTGATCTATGTATGTATGGTAACAGCACTTAATAGTTTCATAAATGGCGTTACAAACATTCGATGTCTTTCGACCATTTCTTCGCATATTTTTTAACACATATTATATGCGCCCTAAGACGGCCACGCTGCGCATAACAACTCAACAATTGGAAAAGTTGGTACCAGTACGGATCAGAGATCAGCAATGAATCGTTTTTTTGCTACTCATAAGCACTCATGAAATTTTGAATATAAGTGAGTCAACAATATTGAAATTTAAGTCTGATTCATTCATACTCACTACAACGTTGATTTATAAATACAGGTTGCAATAAGTATGCGTACAATGTTGACATCAAACTCATACCATTCGAAATATGTTTGATTCATAAGCCTACTCATTTAGATTCATAACTTAAGGAAAATACTCTTATAATACTTATAAATGAAGCGAGTGACTAGAACTTTGCAGTCTTAGTTGTTGTTGCATTTACAACAAAAGCAAAAAGATGCATAAGCAAAAAAGACAGAGCAGCAAGCAGAGCTAACATACAACCTTTTAGTGAGTATTTCAGTGTTCGTATACGATTCATACTTATATTGTGCTTCCGTGTAAATGTTGAGTTATGGAGAGTCGAAATCATACGAACATTATACGTGTCGTTAAGTATGAATATGATGAGTATTTCAAACTTTGAATATGAGTAGAGTTTCCATGATATTAAAATAAGTATGAATGCGTATAAGTATCAGAAATTATGAATACTCATTGCTGATCTCTAGTACGAATCAAGCCTATCCTAAGAGAATCAAAGATAGGTGGTATGAAAGGCTAGGTCGTTAATCCTCACTAAAGGATTGTAATAACCAATTTAGTTAAGTGTACATTGCTATGACTCACAGGACATACGCCTTAAAAAGGACAGGCCGCACACAACAAATCGTCAATAGAAAATTTTGACCCCAACACAAATCATGGTTATCCTAAGGCAATCAATGTTAGACTACCTTTTGTGGCAAAGCAAGATCTCTAAAACTAACCACTATTCGTAGTCCTGTGGGTTCATACCAGCAGAGACAGAGAAAGATGAATGCTGGTAAATTGTTTTAGGACCAGATTTTGGGTTGTTTTAGCTTTATGAGTTGTCCCTTTATTTATTTCTGCTGGAAACTATACAATTGATTTTGAAACATACAACGAGGTTTTATAACGAGAGGTTTTATAACACTTTCCAAACGATTTCTTAATAAACTTTGGCCAAAGTTTGTTTGAGCCCTTGCTTGCAGAAATGCAACTCAGTGACTTCATCGTAAGAGATACTCCACTGACTCTTTTCCGTTCGAGGTAGCATTTCAAGTGCATTTTTCTTTTTAAATTTTTATTCAAATCAAAATCAATTAAAATAAAAATAATTTTGATCGATTTTCATCTGTGCTAGTTATCAGGGAGCTTCACTAAAAAACGTTGGCATTTTTCTATCCCATTTTTTTTTTTTACTCATTCATTCATTCATTCTCTCATTTAATAGCCATTCACCCCAGGGCCATATTTTTTGTAAAAATTCAACACAGAAAGCTCATTGTAGGAGACACTTGGTTGACTCTTTTCAATCTAAAAAATGAGTTCAGATGCATTCTGAGTTTAATTTTTATTGCACAATAAAATTCTTTTCATCGATAACAAGCATTTTTCAGTGGAAGTTATCGGTGTGCTTCATTAAAAAATTTTGTAAAATTTTTAATTTTTAATTTTATTTTTAAAATTTCGACTCCTTTGAGAAACATATACCTCTCGGGCCATATTTTTTATTGCTACGAAGTGGATTTCGCTGAATCCTTGATTTTACAGCTTAATGGCTTGCGGTATTCGAACTGCACACGATGTGACCGATCTATGGCTGTGTTTAACGGCCGGCGGACTATTTAGCGATTACATCTAAAACAGTTTGGTGAAGGACCAGACATATTGCAATGACTGTATATAAGTAAATAAGTTCTAGAGCAATAAATTCTATTGCCTTTTAAACGGTCTCCGTTTAATACATTGAAAACAAAAACAAATGCCATATGCCGTAACAAAATTGAAAACTAAAGTCGCCGTAGTGTAGTTGGTAGTGTTTTATTATATTAAATGTCAGGCCGTAGTTCGAACTCCAGGTCAGATATCTCGTACAAAATATGAAATATGAAACAAATATGTCTTTGGCTGACTTCTCTCAAAAACTCTGAGAGTAAATAAAATTGCCACGAAAAGTTTCCCAATTTGTCGTTCAGAATCGAATTTAAATTGTAGGTCTCGCCGCTCATGTATAAAAATTAACGCACACAACATAGTGGTGTGAGAAGCCAGATTGTAATCTGGACTGAAGGGGTGTAAAATCCAATTAAAAAATTGTTGAAGCCGGAAAAGTATCAATTACAGCCTGTCTATGCTACCGCAATGGTAAGGGAGAGAGAGAAAGAGAGAGAGAGAGAGAGAGAAAGGGAAAGAGATAAAAAAGAGTAATATCAAGGAGTATACAGCTGAAAACAAAATATTGTTTACATTTATTCTTGTATCGTAGTGTTGTTTGTGGATTTTTGTTTACTTGTTTACCATTTTTTCTTATGCTGGTGTTTGTTGTTATATTAAGCAGGTTTGTTTACTGCATTGTTTTATTTTTGTAGCTTTTGTTTATAATTTTAATGTTAAGCGATGTAAAAGCAAAACACAAGTATCTAGATTTTTTATTTTCGTAACAATATGAATTCATTGATTAAACCTAATGCTCCTGTAACTATAACCTATAACTCAAAAACAAAAACATTACGTCGTGACCAAGCAAAAAAAAACTTTATCAAGATTCTGTATTCTTCAGAACTCCCTTCCATGTCAAAGCGATATAGTTCTGATAGAAAACAATCTCTTCTGTAGAGGTTTTCCAATAACGTCCACTGGAGATGGAGTACCTGTTTGCATTATATTCGTCATATGATTTTTGCTCGTGTGATATTCTTTAGTTTATGCCTGTACAACAAAGAACTCTCACTGCCTTTTGAAAGTGTTCATCTTTATTAGCCTTTGCTTTGTAGTCCATTGTAGTCCATTATTATAATTACAAAACTGATGTTCCACTTCAAATGCAAATTTGCTTTGCTAATAAGTGGATGCTGCTGTACATCTTTGCTTCTTTTCTTTGTCTTTAAATTTTAATTCCATTACTTTGAACAGGGAAACTAAAAATATTTCGATTCGTTTGTTTTTTTTAATTTTTATTTATTCTTCATTTAGTTTTGTTGTTGTTGTACAAACAACAAATAATAGAATAGAATAGAATTTTATTAATTAAAGCCAGGAAATACGTCTTCTCTACAGCTGCTGGCCTGCATTATTAAAACAGTTTGTAATGAAAACTTCAAAAAAAAAATCGAAAGATTCCTTCCTTGCCTAAGTTATTGAAAGACCTCGTTTGCTTGTGCTGTAGAGGATGACTCGTTTTGCTGCAACTGAAGATATTTACTTGCGTTTCCTTTCCAAGTTTAGTTTTTCAATTCAGTTTTTCAGTTGAGTTTGTCAATATTTTTTATCTGTTCTTTGCTTTGCAAATTTGTTTTGTTTTCATTTTTCCTTCGTTTTTTTTTTTATTACAAAACTTTAATAAACTTTTGTTCTGATTGTTCTTTTAGCCTGTTTTTCGTTTTAGCAGCGTCACAGTATTTGACCATTTGCTGTGATTGTTTTTTTTGCTTGTTTGTTTAGTTTTATTGAATAAAACTTTTCAGAGAGATTTTTCTATTGTTTTGGTATCAAAGCAAGAAAGAAAATAAAAAAAAATTATAAACAATAATAATTTCGAGAAAGTAAGCCTGGTCAGTAGAGTTTACATTGTAGACTTTCGTTTGAATAAAAAATTTTGGATGTTTTTAAATCAAATGTATTAGAATTCCTCCCCAAAATCAATTAACCAGAGCATCTTGTAGAATCCAGATATCGTCCAGTTCATAATTTTCAATTCAGAAAAAAGATCGGTCATCAAATGACAACAACAATCTGAACTGGTGGCAATATTCTTTCGGGGTTATTTTCGATAAAATACGCTGCAACGATACCTTCTTTATTCAATTTATTCCGGTTACAATGGACCTTCCCTAATCATTTTGGTATTCCCCAAACCACCGAGTGCTGTATGAGTTTCATCGCTGAAGTAGAGATTGTTTAAAAAAGCGAATTTGAAAGCCTGTTGCTCTATAACCGAAGTAGCCTCTCTACGGTGTTGTGAAAGGTCAGCCGACTATAATTGCTGCCTGATTTGGATGTAACAATGATCCGTTGGCGAGGCCTAATTGCTACAAGTGTCATGATATCGACAAATTTAAATTAACCGCCACACTTTCATAATACTTAATAAATCATGTTACGATAAATATGTAAATACAATGAAGTCCAACTTTAAGCGTAATCCTGAATCGTTGTTTAAATTTGTTAATTTAAAGAAAAAAGTAACTGGTTTTCCATCTTCCATGAGATTTCAGCAGATTGAATCTAGTGATGACAGCATTATAAGCAATTTATTTGCCAACTTCTTTTCCACAACTTATTCGGATGCAAGATATAATGATTCCATTGATTATCCCATTAAAATAAATACAAATTCCACAGTGTCAATAAATTTAATCAACGTTCCTACTATTTCTATGGAATTGAGAAAACTAACCTATAACTTTGGACCTGATGACATTCCTAGTAGCATCTTAATTAATTGTGCCGACGCTATAGCTGTTCCACTATCATACCTATTTAATAAATCAATTACGTGTGGTTATTTTCCTAATGTTTGGAAGGATTCATTCATTATTCCTTTGTTCAAATCAGGAAATAGATCCGAAGTTATAAATTATCGTGGTATTGCAAAACTGAGCATAATTCCAAAACTGTTTGAAAAAATGGTTACTGACGATTTATGTTATCAAGTTTCTAACTTGATATCTCCTTATCAGCACGGTTTTAGAAAAAAAACAGTTGTTTATCGAGGATTTTTTCATCAGCAACAAACAGACGTTATCTACACGGATTTCAGCGAGGCCTTCGATAAAGTCAATCATGTACTTTTGAGGAAGAAACTTTATTTAATGGGATTTTCTGATATTAGTCTAAAATGGATTTACTCGTATTTAACTAACAGAAAACAAACTGTACTTTTTAAAAACTGCTGCTCCCGAAGTATGTATGCCCTTTCTGGGGTACCTCAGGGTAGCCATCTTGGACCGCTTTTGTTTTCATTGTTTATTAACGACTTACCTGATACGATTCACTATTCCAATATCCTAATGTATGCTGATGACGTAAAAATTTTCTTAAGTTATCGCCAAAGTTCCGATTAGAAACTTCTTCAAAAGGACCTAATTTCGTTTCATTTATGGTGTAATTTAAATCTAATGCAGCTTAATCTTCAAAAAATGTAAATACATGAGATTTGTAAGAAAGAATCCGATTCCTGCAAACTATGCTTTTGATGGATACGAGCTTGAGCTTGTAGATAACTTCCTGGATCTAGGAGTTCTATTTGATCCCAAACTAAATTTTATTCTGCACATAACTATGACAGTAAATAAAGCTAGAAGCGTACTTGGTTTTATAAAACGGTGGGCAAAAGAATCTAACGATCCTTATGTTACTAAATCGCTCTACACATCTCTTGTAAGGCCTATACTCGAGTATGGTTCCATAATATGGGATCCTCTATATAAAAAATATATATAAATAAATAAAAGAACCAATATTTTCAACAGCGCGTACATTACGATGACTCACAGGCCTGACCATACTTGCGCCTTAAGACCGACAGGCCGCCTACAACTCGTAAATTGCTGTCAGCTATCTCCAGCACAAATCAAGGCTATCTTAAGAGAATCAATTTGGGAGTATCTTTAGTGGTAAAACCAAGATCTCTAAAACTGTCCACAATATGTAGTCCATTGGGAGTCAAGACAGTACAGCTAGAGGGAGATGATTTTGGTCGTTTAAGTATTATAAACTGGCGAGAATAACTGGCTAGAAACTGAGCAACTGTTTAAACGATTTCTTGTAAAACTTTGACCAACGTTTTGAGCCCTTTCTTCAACCTTTTTTTCACCAGAAGATGCCGATTTTGGTAAAAAAAATTATCTTTTCAGATGAAGCTCATTTTGATCTTGGCGGGTATGTCAGCAAGCAAATTTATCGCATTTGGAGCACAGAAAACCCGCTCCCATACATTGAAAAGCCGACGCACCCAAAACGAGTCACTGTTTGGTGCGGATTTTGGTCCAGAGGCATAATTGGGCCATTTTTTCTTCGAAAATGAGCAAGGAGTGGCCGTTACAGTCAATGGCGATCGTTATCGGGCCATGTTGAACGAATTTTTGTTCACAAAAATTGAAGAGGCGGATATTGGCAACATTTGGTTTCAACAGGACGGCGCTACGTGCCACACAGCCGAAGCTACACTCGATGTTTTGCGCCCTGTTTTTGAAGATCGCATTATCAGCCGCAGAGCTGAAGTCGTTTGGCCACCACGGAGCTGCGATTTGACACCGTTGGACTATTATTTGTGGGGTGCCGTCAAAGATAAGTATTCCGCCGACATACCAGAGACAATTGACGCTTTAAAGGAAAATATTCGTGAAGCCATTGGTGAATTACTGCTGCACACAATCGATAATGTGCTTAAAAATTGGACCGATCGTGTAGGCTACTGCATGGCCAGCCGAGGCAGCTATTTGAATGAAATTATTTTCCATTATTAACCGGAAGGATTGTACTTTCGAATAAAAAAAGAAATTTGAGAAAATATGCAGCAGGTTTTTTTAAAGCATTTACAAAAAAAAAGTTATTTGACGAACCCTTTATATTTTCGCATTCTTCGGTTGTTAAAAGGCCCATATGAAAGGATGAAAGGCAATTAAGCCTGGAAAAATTTAAATTTTTAAACTTTTCCTGTCTACTTTACAATCGAATTTACGGCCAATTACTGTGAAACTGTTATGCAAGGCAAAGCATTCTGCTGTCTAGGTAATCTTCTTAGAAGAGTTAAAAAGACATTGTCTTCTGTGTGTCTGTGTAGTGTAAAATTGAAAAGTAAAAACAATTTCTGTGAATGCATTTACAATAAAAAGGACAATCATTTCCAGTTTTGTATAGAAAAGTAACAACATCGTTTCGAATAACTTACTACTGACAGTGCTTGCCAGCTTGGACTTAAGCTTTTTACAAAATTAAATAGAAATTCACTTTACATCCAAAGGACGATTAGGCACCATTGAGGACCATGATGTCGTCTTTCTCTCTATGCTTTCTCGTATTTTTGGCAAATTCTCCTGCGTTACTGTGTATATACTTCAAGTAAATTTGGCTAATTTTTTTCGATTTTATTTTCCTTTTTCGTTGTTTCTTTATACATGACATGACATGGCAAATGATACAAAAAAAAACAAAAAACATGGCACTAAACTGCATTGTTTTTTACAATTTCCCCCATTCCTGGACACCTTAGATGGGTGAATAAAATTAACGTGTGTGTTATCGATGGCAAAAGGACAATCAAAATGCTTGCCTTGCATTCGTTCCTCGTCCATTGCAATGAAATGCATTGAAATTGTATTGACACTTGGCAAAAAAAATGCTTTTAAATTACCATTTATTTATTATTATTTCCATTGTTGTTGTTGTTGTTGTAATAAATTTAAAAAAAAATAATCCGATTTTCTTTGTTACAAAATATTTGAACTCACCTTGCAATTGCATTTAATTAATGAAACATTTAATTATTGAGCAGAGTTATCCAGAGTCGAGTGAACTTATTTAATCTGCAATAAATATAAAGAAAAGAAAAACGTTTTTTTTTTAATTACAATTTAATTTTAGGGAAAGACTCTGAGGTAAAATTTAACTACACGTTGTAAACTTAAAATTCTAAATTGTAATGCAATTCACGGCATAAATCTTTAGGCGGATCAATTAGAAATTATCTGCTCTTTTCTTACAACCTGCTCATGTAAGCACTAAGACAGTAATTTTGAGAAACTTTTTGTTTTTAAAGAAATATTTTTGGGATTTCTTATACACTTTCAAAGTTTACTTCGCAAAATCTTTGGAGTTTGTGGAAGAGAAGAGAAAAACGAACGGGTGGGAGTACACACTTTTTAATGTCCTCGCAAAGTTGCTTTATTTAAAATTCTTTATTATTCGCATAAGTCTGTGTGCCACTGTTCACAACTTAATGTAAACAACAACAATTGCTCTTCTTTGTTATGCCTCTATTTATACCATTTGCATAAACACTAACAATTACTAGGCAATTATTCGACAGATATTTGTAACGAAGATCTTCAAACCACGCTTAGTCTCTTCAAACACACCGCGTCTTCACACCGGACTGACTGAGCTTTTACTAACTCAGTCGCCTGCTGTGCCTTGCCTTTTAACGGGTGATTTTTTAGCTATTAACTTTTTGTCAACACTGGTTTAAACAGCTCACGGACGTTTCGTGTTTTGTTTCACTGCCAAACATCTTCAGTTTGGTCTATAATTTAACCATGAATCGTCTTACAAACGAACAACGCTTGCAAATCATTGAATTTTATTAACAAAATACGTGCTCTGTTAAGAAAGTTCATCGCGCGCTTCTTCCATTTTATGGTCAGTTTAATCGACCCACTGAAGCGGCTATTCGGGCTATTGTGACTAAATTTCGCACCAAATTTACATTGTTGGATATTAAACCACGCTATACGCTTACGTAGAGTGCAAACTGAAGAAAATATCGCAGCTGTATCGGCCAGTGTTAATGATGACCATCAATTATCGATTCGTCGCCGTTCGCAGCAATTGGACCTCTGTTACTCAACAACGTGGAAAATTTTGCGGAAGGATTTAGGTGTGAAGCCTTTCAAAATACAGCTGGTGCAAGAATTGAAGCCTAGCGACCTACCGCAACGCAAAATTTTTGGTGAATGGGCTCTTGGAAAGTTGGCCGAAGATCCACTTCTTTATCGAAAAATTGTGTTCAGCGACGAAGCTCATTTTTGGCTCAATGGATACGTAAATAAGCAGAATTGTAGATTTTGGAGTGAAGATCAGCCAGAAACATTGCAAAAGCTACCAATGCATCCAGAAAAAGTCACAGTTTGGCGAGGTTTATGGACTGGTGGCATCATTGGACCGTACTTCTTCAAAGATATTGCGAATCGTAATGTAACTGTGAATAGTGAGCGCTACCGTGAGATGATATCCAACTTTTTTGCCCAAAATGCAAGAGCTTGACTTGCATGACATGTGGTTTCAACAAGATGGTGCCACATGCAAACACAGCACGCGTCCCAATGGACTTATTGAGAGGCGAGTTCGGTGAACATTTTATTTCACGTTCGGGACCGGTCAATTGGCCGCCTAGATCGTGCGCCTTTAGACTATTTTTTGTGAGGCTATGTTAAAGCTCAAGTCTATACAGAAAAGCACGCTTCAATTGACGCATTGGAAGACAACATTGAAGCATTTATTCGTGAGATACCGGTCGAAATGTTGGAAAGAGTATGCCAAAATTGGACTAAGCGGATGGACCATTTGAGGCGCAGTCGCGGTCAACATTTGCATGAAATAATCTTCAAGCATTAAATTATATGGACCGTACTATCGATTCAAATAAAGATTTCATGAATTTTTCTGAATTTTATGTGTTTTTTTTTTAATTTTCCTATAGCTCTTAAGAAATTACCCATTATATGGCAAACGTAAACTGATGAATGTTCTTGAAAGCTAATGTTCGCTGCTTCGCCTTCTCGAGATCTCTGTAAATGTAAACGTAATCGTTGTTTCATTATTGTTATTTGTGTATTTTGTTTACATTTATTCTTGTAGTGTTTGTTGTTGTATTTTTGTTTACTTGTTTACCATTTCTTATGCTGGTGTTGGTGTTGTATTTTTATTTATAATTTTAATGTTAGCCGATATAAAAACTAAACACCAGCATCTAAATTCTTCATTTTCCCAGCAATATCAAGAGTTTGTCAAACTGAAAATTTGTACGTGTAAAAGCAAGACATACTTTAAAAGAAAATTTTGAAAACTTTGTCAAAGAAAACTTTGAAGTTATAAAGAAGGTCTAAGAAAGTAAGTCGAGTGGATTTTTACAGAAATTTTCATATAAAAAGCAGACCTCAAGTAAACGTCTTCACGAGGCAGAATACAGGCTGAATGCAATGTCGAGAGTGGTGCTGTCACTGCTATTCATGATAGTGTATCGAAAATCGTCTCAATTGAAATAAGTTTCACTGAACAAGTTGAGAGGCCGATACAATATCCAAGCATAATAAGGTGTTGCTCCTGTAAGACCATAGCGCCCCAACGAACGCTTTTTAGTCTGCCACGAAAGACTTTAACTCGTTCCACGTTTTATTTTTAATTTTTCCATATCCAACTGCCATCCCCAAGTTTGGCTTAAACAACTTCTTCTCTGGTTGTCGTATAGGATCTCAATTTTCATCTCCGGATTAGCGGTTTCTCTACTTTAAGCTCAGAACTGAATCTGGTTTTGCTTGGTTAGACGGGTTTTATGATTTGACATGATTTAAGACCACACAAGCAGCATTACCTATTTCCCATCCGTATAGAGCAACTGACTGAGTATTTAACTTGGTTTTCCATGAGAGTGTAATGTGACTTTTCCAAACTTCATTCAATTTTTATTGAAACGATTAAAGAAGTTCTGTTTAGAGCCTCTAAATGATGTTATCATGCATCCTAGACAGCAAAACGAGTAGGCATGTTCGATTTCTTGTTGCTGCTTAAGTAAGCATTATAACTCTTTAGTCCGGAGTACGACCCAGCTTCTAACATCACTTTTATTGTTTGTGTTAATTTTTTATACATGAGTATACTCCGAACAATAGATTTTTGAGAAACTTTTCATGGCAATTTTATTTAACTCTCTGAGTTTTTGCCAGAAATCTGCTGAGAGTCAGTTAGCAAGGAACAATTTTTTTGTTTATATTTCGCTTTGCTGGAGACTGACCTCGGGTATGACATACATACATAACTGGTCATTACAACCCTTCAGTCAGGATTACGACCTAGTTTCTCACACCACTTATGTTGTGTGTGTTAATTTTATACATGAGTGGCGGGACCTACAGTTTAAAGTCGACTCCGAACGACAGATTTTTGAGAAACTTTTCATGGCAATTTTATTTAACTCTCTGAGTTTTTGCCAGAAATCTGCTGAGAGGAAGACGCCGAAAAAATACTTTTTGTATTTTATTTTGATGTCTGGCCTGGGGCTCGAACCCTGGCTTTTCATCTAATAAGCCAACACACTATCTACTAGACTACGGCGATTCTCTTGCTTTACAGACTGCTTTCACAAACAAAAGTATCCCTTAAGTATCCCTTAAGTAAGTACAAATTAGTTATGCTTTGTTTCTCTTAACAATTTAGCACTCAAAAAATATCAGACAACTCTCTTAGAATTCTATTGTGCTGTATGAATTCTGCTTTTAAAGTATACTTTTACAACAAGAAAAAATTTTCAATAAAAATTTGCCTAGTTTAAGGCGCTATGAGATCACTGACATTATTTCTATTGATTTAAGCGTACATATTTTGAAAATATTATCATACCATAGAGATCATAATACTAAAGAAGGCTGGTGTAATGCTTAACTGCTTATCTATTGCTTTGAAAGTGCTTAAATTCACTTGAAAATTCATTAGCCTACTTATAGGCACTGTAGCACTATAAATATTCATATTCACATGCACTATTGTGTTGTGTTGGAAAAGTTCTTCTTTAGAAATCTCTGTGAGATAGCGCCTGTAGAATTTATTACTTTTAATGCTTTTGTTTTAAATACCAGCCAGCAGCCCGCATTTTGTAGTTGGCTCCCGTATAATGATAAAGTTACTGCAGCACAAACAGATGAGATGAATATCTTTAAGTGCGACAACAGATAATAAAGAGAGAGTGAAAGATGAAGTTGATGCTGATAATTTTTTTAGTATCCAACGTAAATAATTCAGATACAGGATAATTGTATGAATACATAAATAATTTCATAGTTTTACGACACAATTCGATACGTGTGTATGCATATGTGTGTGTACACACAACTACCATCAAACTTATATTATTTGCATGCATGTAGATTATAATGTGTGTGTGTGTTTATTTAAATTGTTTTATTTAATATTTATCCACACAATAGCAGTACTGGTAGTAGTAGTAGTAGTGGTGGTAGTAGTAGTGGTGGTAGTAGTAGTGGTGGTAGTAGCAGTGTTTGTGCTTAAAGGATTCCTTATTTATTCATACCATAAAACAACAACTCACACACACACACGAGCACAAACACATTCAAATGATTTATTAAAACATTTACTCATACACACAAATATATATATTGGCTTTACAATTTTCATTTCTTTTCTCTTGTATTTCTCTCTCCCTTTCTCGCTTCCTCTTTTTGTTGTTTTTTTTTTTTATTTTTGAAAAATCTCCATAAAACTCACACATGCATGAATGTCTAAGAGGATATTTGTCTATAACTGAGTGCCTGTGTAAAACACACAAGGTGGAGAGCAAGCGTGTAAGAGAGATACAGAGAGAGACACAGAGAGAGGGAGAAAGAGGAAACAAAAGGTTGGAAAAAGAGGCTTAAAGTCTGAATTATTTGTTGATAAATCTTTAGTTAATACACGATTATTTAAAAAAAAACAAATGCGAACACAGCCGTTATGTTAAACTTCCATAAAAGGAAACAAACACAGATGCATTGGTATACAGGGTAATTAAAAAGAATTCAAACAAACGATTTTACAATTGGAAATTATACATAAGAAGGAACGAAATATTAAATAGCTGGTTGTTACGAAAATTAAAACATCGTTTAACATTAACAATAAACAAAAGCTACACACACACAAATACAACGAACTTGTTCCAAGTAAACCAACAGTATCGGTATGAAAGAAAGCAACAACAAACAACTAAGCAAAATACACAAACATCAATGAAGTAGCGATAGAGTTCTCGAGAAGGCGCAGACACAAACATTCTACATCAATAACGTTCATCAGACTGATACGCGTGAATATAAAAAGGCAAAGCAAAGCAGGCAACAATCAGTAAGAATTCAGTCAGTCTGAATTTATTTATTTAATTGAAACAAAACACATATCTGTTTTTACTTTGTTTGCAATCAACGAACTCATATTCTAAACGTTTTTAAAAAGTTAAAAACGTAACAAACAACGGACAAGCACACGTAGCTCCTGCCTGATAGAGTTTACAAGTACGGGAGATATTTGAAGCCAAATATTGACACGTTCTCATGTCAAGTTTCACCCCAAATGAACATATTTAATAAAGTGTAACAAAAGAAGATCGTGTCAAAGACTACATTTTTTTTAACATAATTCAGCGTATCATACGAATATGCTCCCGTATTAACCTTAAGATATGTTAATAAGATATGATAAAATAGTCTCTACATCACAATAATGTGTAGCAAAAGAAGTCACCGTAGTCTGGTAGGTAGTGTGTTGGCTTATTAGACGTAAAGCCAGGGTTCGAGTCCCAGCCCAGACATCAAAACAAAATACAAAAAAATATTTCTTTGGCGACATCCTCTCAGCAGACTTCTGGCAAAAACTCTGAGTAAAATAAAATTGCCATGAAAAAGTTTCTCAAAAATCTGTCGTTCGGAGTCGACTTTAAACTGTTAGGTCCCGCCACTCATGAATAAAATTAACACACTCCTTGCTAAAGGATTGTAATGACAAATTAGGTAAGTAATGATGTGACGAAATGTGTTTTATTTTGTGTATAGTACCTTTTGTTCCGTTTCTTAAAAATCTGTAGTTCCCGCCACTCATGTATAAAAATTAACACACACAACATAAGTGGTGTGAGAAACTAGGTCGTATTCCTGTTGATTTATAAGTACAGGTTGCGAAGGGTGTGAGTATAACGTTGACATCAAACTCATACCATTCGAAATATGTTTGATTCATAAGCCGCCTACTCATTTAGACCCTTAACTTTAGAAAAATACTTACAAATGATTCGAATGACTCGAATCATTCAACAAAATGTATAATCTTGTTTGTTAGACATTTACAAGAAAAGGAAAAAGACACATAAGCAAAAAAGACAGAGCAGCAAACAGATCAAACACACAACCTTCCATTTCGTGCTTCATGTATATGTCAAGTTATGGAGAGTCGAAATCAACAGCAACATCATACGTGTTGTTAAGTATGAATATGATGAGTACTTCAAACTTTGAATATGAGTAGAGGTTGCATGATATTGTTACGAAAATAGCAACGTGTACATCGTTTAATATTAAAATGAGCAAAAGCTACACAAAAAATACAGCGAACTTGTTACAAGTAAACCAACAACTCAGTATGAAAGAAAAGGGGATAGACAAGCAAGCGAGAACGCAACAACAAGCCATGTGAACAAAATACACAAACAACAATGAAATCGCGATAGAGTTCTCGAGAAGGCGAAACTCCGAACGTTCGACTTCAAGAAACTTCATCAGACTACGTGGACATATAAAAAGGCAAGACAAAGCAGGCAACGAGGAGTGAGAATTCAGTCAGTCTTGTGTGAAGACGCGTTGCGTGCGAAGTAAACACTCGTGTTTTGAAGATCGTCGTTGTAAAGATATTCCAAGCACTTATTAGTATGTACGCGAACTGAAGTGTAAAGAAGAATAACGAATAAAGTGGCACACAAAAGTAGTGCGAACAATCAAGAGTTTAATTGAAACTAAACACAAATCTATTTTTATTATGTTTGCAACCAATTAACTCATATTTTAAACATTTTTAAAAAGGTTAAAAACTTAACAATATTAAAATAAGTAGATATGCGTATGAGTATCAGATATTATGAGTATGATTCAATTCTACTTATCTTTTTGAATACTCATTGCTGATCTCTGGTCCCTACTAAGTAAGATGTAAGCTGTTCATCGATAACCACATGGTCCCTTAGAATTTTTCAAAGGCAAATATGACTTCAAAAGCGTTCGTTCATGCTACCTTTAGAAGCACGGTAAACCCTTGAAATGTGTAGAAAATATTTCAACTCATTCTGTGATTCTACTGAGACTAGCGATGCATGTGTAGGTACTCTTGATAGTCTTCTTGTCTGTCTATAAGGGTATGTGTCTTTGGGGCGTAAAATATGTAATAGTGTAAGTATGAGTGTGTGAGTGTAAGTGTGAGTGAGTGTATGTATTATAATGTAAATGAAAATCATCATAATCAGTTAAAAGTGATTTAAGTGCCTCTTATTATTACTGTGTGTTGTTATATTATTTATCTTGATGTTGTTTGTGTTGTTGTTGTTATTATTATTTTAAAATAAAATCCCATGTATTTGTTAAAATACAACATAATGAATGAGTAGTGAGTGTCTGTCTGGCTGGGTATGCAAGGGTTTCACTTTTGTATGCTTGTGTGATGGTAGAATATGCTCTTAAAACTTGCTGACTTTCTATTGAAGCACATACATGCACACACCTATATACATATGTATAGTTTTGTAATAAAATTATTTATATTGTATACATATACATACATACACTCATATGTATGTATGTGTAGTATTAAAATTATTTATAAGTTTATGTATGATGCATAGGTTATGTTTCTATTTTTCATTCTTTTTTTTTATTAGATTTTCCTTTTTATTCCGGCGGTCTTATTTTCTTGTCATCACTTCCAGTTGGCTTTTGATTTTTTCCCTTTCACATTTATTTTGAATGCATTCCAGTAATTTTATTATACAATAATTAAAGAGAAGTATTTCTTTTGTTTTCCTTTTCTTTCTTTCTGTCTCTCTTCGTTTTCCATTCTATTTTTTTTCCTTTTATTTCCCAATTACTGTAAAATACTTTATTATTGTCGTTATAAAAAATATTTTTTTCTTCTCTTTTCAGTTTTTCAATTTTTTATTTTTCTTTTCTGCTCGTAAAAGTTTCCTTTAGTTTCTCCAGGAAGTCAGTCAATGCATGAGTTTTTCCTTTTTTTTCAGAGCGAATATATATTTTTTTATTCAAATATTTATGCACATAAGGTGTGCTCCAGAAAATACAAATAAAATGGAAAAGAAATTCTCGAAAAATATTTGAAATGAATAACTGAAGTGATTGCTTTCAGGGAATAACCTACAGCCTGTGGTCTTTGAAGAAATTCAGAAGAAGATTCTTACTACGCCCGTGACTGATATAATTTCTGATATATTTCTTCCTGAACTAACAACAGCTGATTAAATTTTATATCTCAAGACGTTTTTCTACCCGATCATCATCAGGAATATATTGAGGCAGCAGCGATTGCACCAAGTTTGTCAAGAACATTTGTTCCTTCTTCGAGTTTTGATGTTTCTCCTAGGTGAGGTCATCATACGTAAGGTTTTGTTTCGGCGAGCGAGAAGCTAAAGCACTTAATTACACAGTAAGTAGTTGCCATAGTGTAGTAGGTAGTGTGTTTGCTTATTAGACAATGAAGCCACGGTTGATACCTCAGGTCAGAAATCTCTAACAAAAATGAAAGTAAATAAAATTTCCATGAAAAGTTTCTCAGTAAATCTTTCGTTCGGAGTCGACTTTAAGCTGTAGGTTCGGCCACTTATGTACAAAATTTACAGCCACAACTTGAGTGGTGTTAGAGGCTAGGTAGTAATCCTGACTAAAGGGATGTAATGACCAATTATGTATGTAAGTGAAAGAATTTAGGAAAGCAAAAATATTTGCTGCTACACGAGCTATTAAGCAAACATCTTTTCCATTGCTGTTTTTTAAAGATATTTTTAGTTCTTAGGCATTGCGAATAATTTTGCTTTTTACCAGGACTATGATCCCAATCACATTTCGAGTGTGGAAAAGCTTTGGTTGATTCATAATTGCCTCAAACCTATAGAAACCCCTGCACAGGGCCCAGATCTCAACGTAATTGAACATCTTTGGTAAGAAATAGCTAGAAGAGTATACCAACAACAATTTAAAACTTTGAATCAGCTTAAGGCGGCTTTACTGAAGGCGTGGAACCCGATAGAACCTGAGGTATGCTACAATTTGATAAAAATCAATTCTAAAACGTTTACAGGCCGTTCTTGAGAACAAAGGATATGCCACAAAGTATTAATTGTTCTCTTTCGTCATTTTTAGCAATGGTGCTATTCTTTGTCCGATTATGCGTTGAGCGCAAAAAATTGAGTTAATTTTCTTTTTCTTTATAAAATCACCGTTATCATGAAAAATGTTGTTATTTTTTTATTAATCTGAAAGTCTGTAATGTAGAGTATAAATAAAAGCAAAAAACATATATTCAATATTTTCTTTTTAAGTTTTAATCACATACATATCAGACTAGTGCTTGTCCGATTATGCGATGGAGCCATTGTATATCGAAAATGCTGCTTATCTCTCTCCATATTTAAAAGGGCACCAACCGAAACCTTCTGCGTAGAATTAATTGGAATTTTTCACACACAAGCCTTGCTATATGAGCTCTCAAAGCATATAAACGAAATTACTTTCCGAAAAACCCCATAATTGAACAAAAATTTTCTGTTACCAGAAAGTAACTGCAGTGACATTTAAAACGGACATTTAAAATGGCTCTATTGCCATTTCAGTGATAAGAAATTGAAGTTTAAGTTCCAAACCATACGCCTCGTACTTATTCATTCAATTTTTTTTTTTTTTTGTAATGTGAAAAAAATATTTCTCTTTCAAACCACCATTTCTGGCTGGCAATTGTAAAATTAAATGAAAAATATTAAAACGAAAGAAAAAAAAACAAGAAACAATAAAAAAATAAAAATAAAAAATATTTTGCAAAAATAACTACACCACACAGCAGGAAGCGAGCTAGCAAGCAGGCAATGGTTTGAAAAGAAAATTTTTTATTTTTTTTTTTATTTTATTTAAACAAAAATATTTTCATTTTAATAATAAATACAAAGGCATTGACAGTGGAATTGCAATTTGAATTGCATTTCAATATTTCAATTTTTATTTATTGTGTGTGTGTATGTGTATTTATCATATTGAAAAATGATATTGAAATGCATACTTTAAATGCAAACAACAACAACAACCAACAGAACAATCATAAATGCCTTCAATGGATGACCATAAATCACTAGCAGCAGAGGACAAACATAGAGAAATATTTCCATTCGACGGTAATATGGAGCAACTATCAACGGGAATATTTGGAATATGTGTAGCAAACCGTTAATGGTGTAGCAAATACTAGCCTAACAATATTTGGAGGCATTCTAACGACATTTGAGGAAAATGTTTTGTTAATTTTATTTAAAAATAATGATGACAATTGTAAACCACTTGGGACGAAGAGGGACAGAAGTGAACGATACAAAATACTTCCAAGCCAAACTTTACTCCACCGAAAGATCTGCTAAAATTTAACATGGGCTTGAAATACATAAGAAGGGACATAGTAATAGTATCTGTGAGTAGTGAGTTCTGCCAATCGAGCATGCAGCTAAGCAGACCATGTAATCATGGCCGTATGGAAATTCACATTAATGAGCAGGCAAATCACGAGAAGAGTAGTTCTATGCCGCTGATAAGGCCAGCACCAGAGATCAGCAATGAGTATTCAAAAAGATGAGTAGAATCGAATCATACTCATAATTTCTGTTACTTATATAACAGATTAACTTAACTGTTAACTTATATAACCTCTACTCATATTCAAAGTTTGAAATACTCATCAGATTCGTACTTAACAACACGTATGATGTTCGTATGATTTCGACTCACCATAACTCAACATATACACGAAGCACAAATTAAGTATGAATCGCGTATTAACACTAAAATATTCACTAAACGGTTGTGTGTTTGCTCTGCTTGCTGCTCTGTCTTTTTTGTTGAAGTGTCTTTTTTTCTTGTAAATGCAACAACAACTAGGACTGTAAATTTTAATGAATGATTCGAGTCACTCAAATCATTTATAAGTATTATAATAGTACTTTTCTAAAGTTATGAATTTAAATGAGTAGGCTTATGAATCAAACATATTTCGAATGGTATGAGTTTGATGTCAACGTTGTACGCATACTCGTTGCAACCTGTGCTTATAAATCAACGTTGTAGTGAGTACGAATGAATCAGAGTACATAGTTTAATTTCAATATTGTTGACTCACTTATATTCAAAATTTCATGAGTGCTTATGAGTAGCCTAAAAACCGATTCATTGCTGATCTCTGGTCAGCACTTTTCAACATAGTTTTGGATGGACACCCTCGATGAAAAGAAAGATAAAAAGATGTGGGCATTCTTTACATTTTATTACAAAAAAGAATCCAAACATAGGCAACAATATCTGGGTTCTCAGACCAACCATCACATTCTGTCTCTGCCGAGCCCTGGTGGAACCAACCTAACTCTATGGTGCGCATATCTGGTGGACGATGTGCAAACAGCAATAGCATTGCTGGTTGATATAGTAGGCAGACAGTCAGCTGGTCTTCACAAACCAAGGCATTATTTGCTATTCTCAATTGGCTCCCCACTGACCACCTAATAAGGCAGTGGGCTGAGTTAATGGCAGTAAGACTTAATACAGTCAAATCCTGATTAAATCTCAACATTCGATTTTAGAATTCCAGCAACAGACTTCTATACTGAAGATTCGGAAGGTCCCAATGGAACCCTTGAAGTTTACACGGATGGCTTGAAGATGAGTGTTAGGCTGGGTTGTAGTATATTTATTAAGGGGTCTGATATTAAAACCGTTGCAGTGTTTTCCAAACAGAAATCGGGGTGATTTAGTGGCGGGACTTTCCCTGAAAATCTCTTGATTTACTTTCACAGTCAGGCTGCATTTAAATCCCCAACGAACTTTGTTTCAACGTCCGTGCTTGTACAGAGAAATTCGAAGGTAACTCTTCTACGGGTTCCGCGCCAGAGAAATGTCGTTGGAAATTGCATTTCTGATAAGCTAGGCAAAGCCAACGAAGAGCTCTTAATATCCCACATGTTATAGGGCATAGATATTCCGATTCACTCACTTATTTTGGATATTGTCCACTCGTTTTACGGGGAAGCTTAATTTCTTTGTCATTTGGATACGTGCAATAGACTCTGGCCATTACAACC
Organism: Sarcophaga subvicina; assembly: GCA_936449025.2. Classification (NCBI taxonomy): domain Eukaryota; kingdom Metazoa; phylum Arthropoda; class Insecta; order Diptera; family Sarcophagidae; genus Sarcophaga; species Sarcophaga subvicina. The sequence continues at coordinate 105,294,976 of OW388083.2, read as the reverse complement.
CTTCAGTCGGGATGACGGCCCAGCTTCTCACACCAATTATGTTGTGTGCATTCATTTTATCCATAGTGGCGGAACCTACAGTTTAAAGTCGGACTCTGAACGACAATTTTTGAGAAACTTTTCATGGCAATTTTTATTTTGCTCATAGAGTTTTCGGCAGAAATCTGCTGAGACGAAGTCGCCGAAGAAATATTTTTTCAAATTTCGTTTTGATGTCTGATCTGTGATTTGAACCGAGGCTTTACGTCTAATGGTCATCTATCACACAAATTCAACATTTATGTAGACATGTTGAAGGACTTGGCTTTCCGACAAATGACTTCTGCATTTGATGTGGATCTGAAGAGGAGAAAAGACTGTCTTTCAAAAAGAAATGGAGGTTTCAGGCGTCTCACTTTCTGGCATCTTTGACCGAGAGCTCTCTGATAAAAAGATTGCTACAATAGCATGATTTATTTTAAATTCCGGAAGGTTTCCTCTAGGGAATGTTTAATTCCGGGGTAGAATACAAAGATTGTGGTATTCCTTCACGCATGAATGCTGGCCTAAGTGTGATCTCTTCCTTTAAAAGAAATCCGCCAGCCTACCTAAGCTAACGTATTATCTGTGTTCAAAATTTCTGAAAGTATGCAACATTTTATTTAGGTTAGAGGACGTGTACTTGTCAATTAAGACAAGTACAATACCCGGAGGTCGAATTGACCCATTGTACAACATTTTATTTTGTTAAGCTTATTTCTAACACACACATCAGAGATTAGCAATGAATTGTGTTTTCGCTACTCATAAGCACTCATGAAATTTTGAATACAAGTCAGTCAACAATATTGAAATTTAACTGTGCACTCTGATTCATTCGTACTCACTACAACGTTGATTTATAAGTACAGGTTGCAATGAGTATGCGTACAACGGTGACATCAAACTCATACCATTCGAAATATATTTGATTTATAAGCCTCTACTCATTCTGATTCAGACCTTTAGAAAAATACTCATAATACTTAGAAATGATTCGATTAACTAGAATCATTTAACAAAATTTAGAGTCTTGGTTGTTGTTGCATTTACAAAAAAAAAAGATAAAAGACACATGAGCAAAAAAGACGGAGCAGCAAGCAGAGCAAACACACAACTATTTAGTGAGTATATTAGTGTTCGTGTGCGATTCTTACTTCGTGCTTCCGTGTAAATGTTGAGTTATGGAGAATCGGAATCAACAACAACATCATACGTGTTGTTAAGTATTAATATGATGAGTACTTCAAACTTTGAATATGAGTAGAGGTTCCATGATATTAAAAGAAGTATGAATGCGTTTAAGTATCAGAAATTATGAGTATGATTCGATTCTTCTCATCTTTTTGAATACTCATTAGTGATCTCTGACATACATACAAAACTTCATGTATAGTTTAATTTTTGAATTCTTATAAAAAAAATTTATAAATGTTTACAGTTTCATTTATCCTCTACTACTACTTCGCTCTCTCTCTCTCTCTCTTTACCGAGAATGAGTTGATGAGAGTGTATTTGTTTTGTTATGTTCTTAATGATGATGAATAAAAAAAAAGTTTTTTTTTCTGTACATTTTAAACCAATATCACTGGGTTAGAATTTGTTGTTTTTTTAATGTTGCTGTACACTCAGATACTGTGGCAAGGTTTTCATTTTTATTTGTTTATATTCTTCTCCTGCTTATACTTGTTATTGTTTTTGTTTTTGTTTGTTCATATTTTTTTTATAGAAGGTTAGTTTAGTTGTGTTGTGCTGTTGATTTTTTACTTGTTGTATAATTTTTCTTCTATTCATTTTGCATTTTTTTTCTTGTTCATTTTATTTGTTTGTTTTGTTGTTACTTTTATTTCTTTATTAGTATTGTTGTTATTATTTGTTGTTGTTTGTGCTGCCACAATATATTTTGCAAACCAATTGACGTCATAAAAATTTTAAATCATCTCCAGTTAAGCAACGATAGACACACACAGAGAGAATATGAGAAGAAGAATATGAGTCAAATACTTAGTTGTGTGTGTGTGTTTGTTTGTGTGTAAATAAGCTGAGTATAGTTTATAGTTTTCTTTCATCATTCCATCATCATCATCATCAACATCAAGTGCAACAATGCAAAAATTATCATTAAATTGTTGGTAAACAATACAACACAACTGTGTTGCAGCACATTACAACAGAAGGCCTACAAGGATATTTTCCATTTAAAAACATAATTTTTTGGTATTTGATTACGTTTTTTATTTTATTTAGAATGTTATTAACAGAAAAAAAATAGTTGAGTATCATATGAGAAATTAGTTACAAACGTCATGGAGTTATTCAAGGTTCTCAAGGCTTATTATAGGATTGGAAAGACAGTTGCTTACTTAACTTACTTAATTTGTCAATTACTACTCTTCAGTCAGGATTATGACATAGTTTCTCACACTATCCATGTTATGTGCGTGTTAATTTTCATGCATCAGCGGCAGACCCTACAGGTTAAAGTCGACTTTGAATGACAAAAGTTTTTGATAAACTTCTCATGGCAATTTGATTTTACATTCCGAGTTTTTGTTAGAAACTTCTGCTGAGAGGAAGTCTCACAATAAATAATTTTTCATGTATCGTTTCTTCTAGATGTCTGGGCTGGAATTTGCACAACGGCCTTACGTCTAATAAGCCAACACACTACTTACTACATTACGAAGAAGAAATAGTGAGTCTCAGAGTTTTTTATCAGAAATCTGCTGAGATGAAGTCGCCGAAGAAATATTTTTCCATATATTCGTTTTGATGTCTAACCTGGGGATTGAACCGTGGCCTACTGAGCCAACACACTGCCTACTAGACTACAGCGACTTACTTAATTTGTTATTATATTTCTTTCACTCTTCAATCAGGATTATGACGTAGTTTCTCACACTAGCCATGTTGTGTGTGTGTTAATTTTCATACATGAGCGGCGAAACCTAACAGTTTAAAGGCAACTTTGAATAACAGATTTTTTCAGAAGCTTTTCATGGCAATTTTATTTACTCTCAAAGTTTTTGCCAGAAACCTGCTGAGAGAAAGTCGTGGAAGAAACATTTTTTCATATTTCACTTTGATGTCTGACCTACGGTTTGAACCTGGCCTTACGTCCAATGAGCCAACACACTACTTACTATATTACGGCACAAAAATAGTTAGCCTCAGATTTTTTTTTTATCAGAAATATGCTGAGAGGAAGTCGCCGAAGAAATATTTTTTTTCATATTTTCGTTCTGATGGCTGACATGGGATTTGAACTAAGGCGTTACGTTTACTGAGCCAACACACTACCTACTAGACTACAGCAACTTACTTAAATTGTTGTTATATTTCTTCACTCTTCAATCAGGATTATGACGTAGTTTCTCACACTAGCCATGTTGTGTGTGTGTTAATTTTCATACATGAGGGGCAGAACCCACAAATTAAAGTGGACTCCAAACGACAAATTTTTTTGAGAAACTTTTCGTGGCAATTTTATTTCACGCTCAGCAGTTTTCTAACAAAACTCTGACAGGAAGTCGCGGAAGAAATATTTTTTAAATTTCTACTTCTAATAAGCCAACACGCTACCAACTTAACTACGGCGAAAATATAATTACTCTCAGAGTTTTTGTTAGAAGGCTGCTGAGGGGAAGTCGCAGAAGAAATATTTTTTCATATTTCCATTGTTCGCGATGTCAGGGTTGGGGTTTGCACCACGGCCTTACATCTAATAAACCAACACACTACATGCTAGACTACGACGAGAGCATAGAGTGGAAGACTTGCTTAAATCGAAATTCATTTCCTACCAATCCTAGAAGAACATTGTGATAATAGAGAATGAAGTGTGCTTTTAGTGTTAACTGTCCTGTCCAAGTAAACAAGTCTCTGTAATCAGCTTAGAGGTTTGGCCTTAAAGTGCGATTGAATCTGGATACAGGCCACTGTATAATTAAAAGCTTACCACTCAAGTGAATTCAGCGCTAAGAGAGATACGTACATATTTGTTTATTACAACTCTTCAGTCAAGATTACGAACTAGCTTTTCACACCACTTATATTGTGTGTTTTAATTTTATATATGAGTGGCAAGACCTACAGTTTAAAGTCGACTTCCAGCGACAGATTCTTGAGAAGCTTTTTCATGGTAATTTTTATTTATTTTCAGTGATTTTTGCCAGAAATCTGCTGAGAGGAAGTCGCCGAAGAAATATGTTTTCATATTTCGTAAGAAGTCTCCTCTTCTTCTAAGATGAACAAAACAAAAAAGTATCAAAACAAAATTTTTTTAATATACGTACGTGCATATGTAAAGTAAATTAATGAAAGATGACTTTCGATTCAATCTTTTAATTCCTTCAGTCATATTTGTTTGTCCATTGTTTGTTTTGTTTCATTTTTGCTTTTCATTATCTCAAGTACAACACAGAAATTCATTAAAAATATTGAAAAACTTCCATTCAATGATTGTGCCATAAAAACAAAGATGACCCATTTATGGTGCTTTGTTTTCGGTCAACATCATCGTCAGCATCAGGCCGTAGGCACAAAGTAATTCTTTTCTTCTTCTTCTTCTTCCTCTTTTATTTTACATCTCTTTAGATGGACTCTTTCTCTTTTGCAGTATTTTGCATGTGTGCATGACTTTTATGGCAGCCGACAAAACAATATTAAAGAAACAGCCAGAAAACAACAATAGCAAGCCAAAAGGAAGCATGTACTGCCAGAATATCAATAAAAATTTGAGGTAAGAAATCCTGTACCTTTCATTCAATGTGTGTGTGTATTGTTCTGTCATGCAATACAAAGAGAAAAACACAGAAACCCACAAACACAGCGGCAGAGAAGTATAAGAAATCTAGAGAGTCGAACGAAAAATAGGTCAGGGATGTAAATAAAATTCACAGTTTTCTTTTTCTTTTAAATTTTTTTCATTTTTTGTAAAACAAAAAAAGGGTTTTTAATCCTTTTTGTAGCCTGTTTTTCATTTTTTTCTTCACTCTTTTACTGACAACCCAAGCAAAAAGCCTATACCTATGCCCGTGCACCATTACGTTACGCTTATGCACCTTTTAGTCCTTTCAGTCCTTTCAGTCCATTCAGTTAGTCCTCTTTGTCTTTCATTCCATTTCCTTCTTTTTTTCTTTCTTGTTTGTTTCTTACCTTCTGCACAACTTCTTTGGCTAAGGTTTTACGAAATTCATCTTTCTACAACCCACTCGCCTATGTGTAATTATTCACACGAACATACCTACATGCATACAGAAGAAGAAGAAGAAGGAGAAAATAAAACAACAACAACAACAACAACTGTTTGTTGTTTTATACAATTCAACGCTCAAGCATTTATGAACCTTTGGCAAGAAGAAAAAAAACGTTTTTTTTTCGTGTTAGTTTTTGTTCTTTCTGAAGCCCCAAAAAACACAACCACAGCGTAAGAGAGGTGAGCGACACAGATGAGTGAATTTTCTTTTGCGGTCTGTTTATTAATGCAATCAGAACAACAAGAACAAATAACAACTATAGCACCAAGTTTAATATAGGGTGTTTTTTATAGAGGTATAGAACTTTAAGTTGCAATAAAACAACGATGGATTATTCGCTTGACATGAATTTTATTTATCCGAAAGATAATCTTGTGGCATTATATTTTAAATATGATTTCTGACATATGACCGCCACGGCTGGCGCAGATGTAGTCCAATCTGGACGTCCAATTTTCGATGACTTTTTCCAACATTTGTGGCCGTATATCGACAATAATACGGCGAGTGTTGTGTTCCAAATGGTCAAGCGTTTGTGGCTTTACCGCATAGACCAATGACTTTACATAGCCCCACAGAAAGTAGTCTAGCGGTGTTAAATCACAAGATCTTGGAGGCCAATTCATAGGTCCAAAACGTGAAATTAGGCGGTCACCAAACGTGTCTTTTAATAAATCGATTGTGGCACGAGCTGTGTGACATGTTGCGCCGTCTTGTTGAAATCACATCTCCTGGACATCATGGTTATTCAATTCAGGAATGAAGAAGTTAGTAATCATTGCTCTATACCGATCACCATTGTCTGTAACGTTCTGGCCACCATCGTTTTTGAAAAAGTACGGACCAATGATTCCACCAGCCCATAAAGCGCACCAAACAGTCAGTTTTTCTGGATGTAACGGTGTTTCCACATACACTTGAGGATTACCTTCACTCCAAATGCGGCAGTTTTGCTTGTTGACGTAGCCATTCAACCAGAAGTGCGCTTCATCGCTAAACAAAATTCGCTTATGAAAAGCGCGATACGTTTTCCGCACAGAACCATTATTTTCGAAATAAAATTGCACTATTTGCAAGCGTTGTTCAGGCGTGAGTCTATTCATGATGAATTGCCAAACCAAACTGAGAATAAATCACTTGACAGCTGTTAAATCGGTTGCCATCTTGAAAAGTAATGCCAACTTAAAGTTCTATACCTCTATAAAAAACACCGAATAGAAACAACAAATAAAACGTTTTTACAACAAATCACCAGAGCCATAAACCATAGCCACACGGCATGTTACACCATAAGGATGCTTCACAATACCGGTTCTGGATACAGTTGTAATGACTTTAGAATACCTTACTGCAATAAATTGAAAATGGATTTCATATCCCTCGCCATTGCTTCAGGTTTAGAAACAAAAAATTGTGACTTGGGACCATAGCTGCCATATTTGACGATTTATCGTTATTTTGAGGATTTTGAGCACCAAAAATATCACATTGACGATTTGACGATTTATGCCCTTATTTTGACGATTTTTTAGAAATTAAAAATTTAAGTCATATTCTTTGAATCCTTCTTTGTTCACCCTGTAATATTCCTGGAATCTAGAATATAACCTAGAATTGCATAGAATCGAAAAATCATGTTGCTTAATACCAAATTTATGGAGTATACTTTCTTTTTAATTGTATTTGAAATATATTACTCATACGCGTCATATTACATGTACTGGAATAGTTACCCTGAAAAGTATGCAATAAAAAAATTTCGACTTTTTGTCTTGTTTGAAACTAATGGAATTAAATATAACTCATACATCACATATGTTCTTTGCATTATGAATTTTACATACATATTTAATATGAGCATAATGTGAGTAAATATAATAGGTTGGCGATCTAAAAGTTTAAAATTAAAAATGTAATAAAACAAAAATACTTTGAAATTTGGATAAATTTATTGTTTTGCTGTGTACTACAAATGCTCCGGTTGGAAATGGACGCACAATCATAGCTCCCATATTTATGCGCTTATTTTGGCGATTTTTAAAAATGAAAAAATTACAACATATTCTTTACTTTAGTACATTAAAAGCCACTTTTAAGCAATTGTTACAATTGTTTGCAATTGTTACTATTGTAAATTTATGTTAGTTAGTAAAAACAAGGAGTAAAGTATTGTATGTTTAAGTAACTTTCGAATACCGGTGATGATTTTTCTGTATTTTATTCCTTTTTAACCCCTTAAAAGCTGAAAAACTACAACTCCTAAATAACCTAATAAAATAATAATAAATTATGGACATTAGGCTTGTATATTTACTATACTAAAGGGTGTTTTTATGGAGGTATAGAACTTTAAGTTGGCATTACTTTTCAGACTGGCGACCGATTTAACAGCTGTCAAGTGATTTATTCTCAGTTTTGTTTGGCAATTCATCATGAATAGACTCACGCCTGAACAACGCTTGCAAATAGTGCAATTTAAAAAAAAAACGAGATTACCGTTGTTCCCGATTTTCATAAGCGAATTTTGTTTAGCGATGAAGCGCACTTCTGGTTGAATGGCTACGTCAACAAACAAAACTGCCGCATTTGGAGTGAAGGTAATCCTCAAGTGTATGTGGAAACACCGTTACATCCAGAAAAACTGACTGTTTGGTGCGCTTTACGGGCTGGTGGAATCATTGGTCCGTACTTTTTCAAAAACGATGGTGGCCAGAACGTTACAGTCAATGGTGATCGGTATACAGTCATGATTACTAACTTTTTCATTCCTGAATTGAATAACCATGATGTCCAGGAGATGTGGTTTCAACAAGACGGCGCAACATGTCACACATCTCGTGCCACAATAGATTTATTGAAAGACACGTTTGGTGACCGCCTAATTTCACGTTTTGGACCTGTGAATTGGCCTCCAAGATCTTGTGATTTAACACCCCTAGACTACTTTCTGTGGGGCTATGTAAAGTCATTGGTCTATGCGGTAAAGCCACAAACACTTGACCATTTGGAAGACAACATTCGCCGTATTATTGCCGATATACGGCAACAAATGTTGGAAAAAGTCATCAAAAATTGGACGTCCAGATTGGACTACATTCGCGCCAACCGTGGCGGTCATTTGCCAGAAATCATATTTAAAATGTAATGCCACAAGATTATCTTTCGGATAAATAAAATTCATGTCAATCGAATAATCCATCGTTGTTTTATTGAAACTTAAAGTTCTATACCTCTATAAAAACACCCTTTATAAGTAACAGGATAGACCTCTGCAGGAATTGATTTCCACATACGAATAGTCCGACTAAAAACCATATTTTTACTGTAATGCAGTGTGCGATCCACTGGCCAATCGACCAATGGAATATATGATTGTCGGGAAAAAGTTCCCTTATGCAACGATGCTCTAATGATTCAATGGAGTTGGATACACTACCGTCATTAACGAGATGCTATGGCCTCTCCTGTACACAGTCGAGAAATCGCAAAATAGACGTTGATTCACCAACCCATACATGAGAGTTGTATTCCATACTCTGCCAGTTATAAACGGTGTAAATAGTAAGATCAGATTATAAGAACTTAAAAGGAACTGAATTTTCATGCTCAGAACATCAAAAGCTTCTGACTCCCTAATACCTACATCACCCATAGATATAGATGATGTAATATTATAGATGCGCTTATTTGTCATTAAACAACGCTGAGATAGATTGTTTAAACCTTAAACCATTCTTTCCTGAAAATGATATAAAATTTCTCAAATTTTTTGAAAAAAAAGTATTAAATGAAGATGAGGGACGCTAGCTTTTGATTTCCAATAAATTCTTTGTCAAATGTTTTCTTTTTGAACTACGATATGTAGATACATTGACTTTATATGTTTAACTACAATAGAAATAATTTCGGTTTTTAAATTCTTTTAATTTATTTATTTACTTTTCCTGACAATTTTTTGACGATTTTAATAAACGTCTTTGACGATTTTCACGTTTTTTTCTCAAATATTTGACGATTTGGTGCCTCATTTATCTGGCAGCTATGCTTGGGACTCCGTAAAATATAGGAGTCGGCATAATCATAGGATGCTCCTGTGGGATCATTTCACCACAATAGTGGAGCTTGTTTGCGAATGGACTCTTGACAAAACTATGTGAGATGGGCATGGTCTGCCATTGGTATGCAGGTCTTGAAGTCTTAATTGTTAAAGAAAATTTTAGAGAGACTCTTTGCGACATCATTCAAGAGAGCTTTGAAATTATAAGACTTTGACCCGGGCAAGACCTCAACAGTTGGACTTAAAAGAGGAAGAAACCTTTGTAAATGGAAATGTAATCGACTCTTGTGTGAGAAAATATCGCAGAATATGGAGGTAAAATATTGAGGAATATCAGTGAAGAGCATACAGACATTGAGAGCTCATATAGAAAGCAACACATGCCATAATGATGTACGGAAGGCTTGCAGTGAAATATCGGGGATTTTAACCAGGATTTATGTACCACTGGATGTGTACCAGAGGTCAGCATTGAGTATTCAAAACGATGAGTAGATTCGAATCATACTTATAATTTCTGATACTTAAACGCATTCATACTTATTTTAATGTCATACTCATGCTACTCATATTCAAAGTTTGCAATGCTCATGGTACTCATACTTAACAATACGCATGATGTTATTGATTTTGACTCTCCATGCCTCATCGTATACACGAATTGCAAAAGAAGTATGATTCGTTGACTCATTGGTTGACTCACTCATACTCAAAATTTCATGAGTACTTATGAGTAGCGTAAAAGCGATTCATTTCTGATCTCTGGTATATACGGTGATGGTTAGATTAATAGTAACCTCTGAGGTAATTATCTGGGCAAAGAGAACGAACCTAGAAACAGAGACAAGCGTGTGTTGCTTTAACAGGGGGTCATTATCTGGACAGACAGAAAGAATCTGAAAACAGCTGAACTGCAGTTGGACAAGCTACAGAGATAAGCATGTGTTCGCATAATAGGGACAATAAAATTCTGTCGTACAATGGCGCTATAAGCTCTGCTGTATTTAAGTCCACAGCACATAGTAGTTAAAGACTGAGTTATGATCTGTTGACACCCTATGGAAATGAGAATGAATCATCAGAACAGATTCTTTGAACCTGTAAGGCATGAATGCAAGCCAGAAAGACACACCTGACTATATATCAGGTGCTCGGCAGGGGATTGTTCTTATTGACATAAAAAAACATGCCGAATTTTTTTTGCGAAATATGCAGAAGAAGATGTCATACGAATACATTACAAAGATTAATGACAGTATTGTACGGCATTAATAATAACAAGACATGTATTTGAAACTAAAGTCGCCGTAGCTTGGTGGGCAGTGTGTTGGCTTTTTAGAGGCGAGCCTGGCGCTTAGACTCCAGCTCAAATACCTCAAACTTGAATATGAGAAAATATTTTTTCGGTAAATTGCTATCAGCAGTCTTCTGGCAAGTTGACTAGAATTTGGTAAGCAAGGATTTAGCCAATTGAGTCCTATGCGGGAATCCAATGGTCTCTGTAGATACGACTCCATTGAGTACAAATCCTCCAGCCTTTTTAAGTTGTTACCTAGAAATATTGCACTGGAAGTAAACATGAGGATCAGGCCAATTATGATTCATGGGACCATAGTATAGGCAGGCAGAACGTACTTTAATACACATGCTGGCTTGCATTTGTGTATCGCAATTAGGCTTTGTGCGACTTAAATCCATTAAATATGATTGTAAGGACTAAAGTCTTAGTAGAGAGCGTCAAATACCCTGCTCACACATTTCGAACAAAACAAAATTAAAAAAAAAAATACTTCTTTGAGTAACTTCCGCTCAACATTCTTCTGTCAAAAACTCCGAGAGTAATTAAAATTGCCACGAAAATTATCTCAAATCTGTCGTTCAGCGTCAACTTTACATTGTAGATCCCGCCACTCATGTATAAAAATTAACACACCCAACATTGGTGGTGTGAAAAGCTAGGTTTTAATACTGACTAAAGAGTTGTAATAGCCAACTAAGTAAGTGAAGTAAGTAAGTTACGATCATCTAATACAAGTTTGATTGGATTCTGTGATTATGAGAATGAGTCGTTAGAATACATTCTTGGAGCCTGTAAAATATCAATGCATTCCAAGGCAATAATTGCATGCTGGGCATGGAATTGTCTTTATTAACAGAGATTGTCAACCCAAAGTTTGTGAGGGAAATAGATTTGACATTTTAGGAATATCTTAAATACATTGAGGGGAGTGTAATAGATCGCAAGGTGGCAGTACTATAACATCTATTACAACAGTTATAGTAGTAAGAACAAGTATTTGAAACTGTAGACATTTATTTGGTTGAAGTTTAAAAATCTAATTTTATAAAAAACTAGCTGTACCCTGCGCCACCAACTAAAATAAATTTGAAGGAAAGACAGATGAACGGGCCTGAGTAGTACGCATTCGATCAGTTTCTAATCTCACTTGTCGTTATTCAAAGGGTTCAAGCGAACGGGTCTCAGCGGCATATACTCGAAGATTTTCTAGTCTCTATGCTCGTCTGATTCTGAGCCTCGTAATGCTTTTGTCTTCCGTGCTTGAAGTGTAGGTCGACCAATTGCCTGTCATTCATTTTGAATAATTTTTATTGACGCCATCCATCGGAAATTAATCGCACCAACCTCTGTCGACTCATGCGCAACAACTTTGTTAAAGAATGCACAGTTTACGATTTAATTGATTTTAAGTAATTTTCAGTGGCGCCACCTATCGGATATTGGTCATACCAACTTAGAAACCTCCGTCGGCTCATGCGCAACAATTTTGCTAAAGATCATAACATCATCAAATGCATAGTTTACGATTCTATAAGGTACATACAAACAAACATTCATTTTTATATATGTAGACTATGGGAGGTGACATGCCCTCTATAGCCAATCCGCCCATTTTGTTCATATATACGTCAAAGTCGTCCATACAAAATTTGAGGACTCTAGCTGTTGTGGTTTATGAGATATGCGATATTAAATACTTATTGGGTATGTAGGCGTGGCACCTCGCCTACTTTAAATTTTAAAATAAAAAGTAGCCTATAGTTCCTTCCAGACATACAGGAAGGTACTGTTAAAGTTTCAAAAAAATCGGTCCAGCCGTTTAGCCGTCTATAGACTTCAAACAAGCAAACAAACCCACAAACAAATAAACACACATTCATTTTTATATATAAGAATACATCGAATACTTTAATGTTCTCAGCATATTTTAATGTGTTCTAATATTGCATTATAACAGGCGTTTAATTTTTTATTCCTTTTCTTTACTTTTAATGAGTTTCTAAATTAATTAATTATGTACGTGTGTATTACGTTTTCGCCATTGTTTTTGCATTTAAATTTGCTTTGTAGCTGCTACTGTTAACAAGAGTGCATGTTTACATAGCCCCCCTGTACGTATGAGTATTATTTTGCAAGCATTAAATATTTATCATACGCACCATTGTTCGCTTCGTTCTGTATTGTACGTACGTACGTATCGTATGTATTTCATTTAATGTTTTGTTTTGCGTTGCATTGCAATTTGTTTTTTGTTGTTGTTTTGTAAACATTAATTAAAATTTTATTTGCTTAACAGGCAGCAGTGACAGCAACACTAACAACAACAAAAAAATACAAAAGGTATTTTAAATAAAGTATCGTAAACAAATCAAATTAAATCAAATCAAATGAAATCAATTTTTTTTTGTTTATTTTCTAACGACAACCAGCTGGTTGGCTGGTAATGTCACACGCTGTCACATAAAAGCCAAAAAAATAAAATAAAATCTGTGCAGCCTAGTGATAGAAAAAAAAAACATTTGTGTTAATCAAGGTAAAACATGGTAAAAATGTTGTAAAAACGATTTTATTAGATCAGAATTTAGGAGAATACATATGTACATACATATGTGAAGCTAGAAATGCAATCAATTTGAATATAGAAAAACAATGGGAAAAACCAAATGAATATTTATACACAAATACATACATATGTGTATGTAATTAAGAACACACACACACAATTAAACACAAAATATTATAATCAAGCAATTGGCATTTTAATGACACTTTTTTCTGCTGTTTTGGTTTTATTGTTGCTGTCATCGTAAATACCTTGTCGAACTAAATTTGTTGAAACGATTTTTGTTTTATTAAATGCTGCTGCTGCTATTGCTGTTGATGACCCCCAAAATTAATTTGAAATGCAATTAAACTTGTACAGAAGTGCGAAATAAAAAAAATTAAAATTTACAGGCAAATTAAAACAGTTCATCTTAGCAAATCAAAAAGACAAAACACCCAGAAAAACTAGTATAAAAAACCGTGATTATTTGAAATAAAAGTATTACAGGGATTACCTGTTTGACTGATGTTTTGCTTTTACATCGTTTACCATTAAAATTATAAAAAAAAGCTACAGAAACAAAAACAATGAATTAACCATTGAACAAACAAGTAAACAAAAATATACCAACAAACACTAGCATAAAAAAATGATAAACAAGTAAACAAATATACAACAACAATAACACAACAGAATAAACGTAGGCAAAATACACAAACAACAATAATGAAAGAACAATGTTTACATTTATAGAGATCTCGAGAAGGCGAAGCAGCGAACATTCGCCTTCAAGAACATTCATCAGACTGTTTGCGCCCTATAAAAGGCAAAACAAAGCAGGCTAGTGAGTTAGTGAAGTTCAGTCAGTCTTGTGTGAAGACGCGCTATGTTTGAAGAAAGTAATCGTGATTTGAAGATCTCCGTTACAAAGATTTGTCGTATAATTGCCGAGTATTTGTTATTGTTTATGCGAAAGGAAAAAAAAGAAAGAATTTTAATACAAACTAAACACAGATTTATTTTTATTGTATTTGTAGTCTACAAGCTTATATTTTAAAAGTTTTTATAACAGGTATTATTAACCGAAAGCAAATAAAAATATTTCAAATACGCACGGGCTTGCTTAATTAAAATCTTTTTTAAAAGTCACATAAAAACCCTGATAAATTGAATTGAATTGGAAAAAACAATTTGTTTTATAATTTTATACACATCATTCAAACTCATTATAATCGATCTTCAAATGCCAATTTATAAGAATTTCGTTTAGAAATACAGTGAGCATCAAAAGAAACTGTACATTAAAAAAAGATAAACATTAATAAATAAATTACTGTTATTTTTATTTTGAAATTATTTCATTGCCAGTTTTTAAATTGAAACAAAAAAAAATTTTTTTAAATTTCGAAACATTGTAAAATTTCTTCGTTCACTCGCCTTAAGAGGTAAAAGTTTTGAGTTTGGTGAGTGTTAGAATTTTATCCATAGCGTACGGTTTCTTTTGACGCCCACTCTATAATCCCGTAGTGGTTATACATTTTCTAATGAATCGTTGAACAATTTTTCCAACCCCACATCATTTTTATTCTGTAAACAAAGGAGTCAAACTATTAGGCACTTTACGCCGTGTTGAATTCATTTTCCTATTGGGCTTATCCGAAGGCAACAGAGAGCTTATAGTCTAATCAGTTCATTGGACATACTTAAGCTTAGAATCTTGCTTTTCCCTACTACTAGGGTCACATGGTCTTTTATTATTACTTGAAGAGATGTTTAGCTATCATATGGTCTCCTATAATTACATAAATACGTGCTTCGGTACTATTATCCCAGCCAAACTCCACTCGAAGGAAATACTAGAAGTTGCTCCCATGTCAAATCTTTCTGGTATTATGCACCGTAGTTACATAACTGGATGAAAGAACATGTTAATGGCATTCTTTTTTAAGGACTTGGTATTATTTTTTTCAAACACTCGTGTAAACTCCGCTCTTCATCGTGCCTTTCAGGCAGTGGTTAGAGCAACCAAATGCATACTCAGTGGCATTATAATGCATTTGAATATAAAGATCTCTACGGACAACTAGATTGTCTTCTTAACTTCATATTAATGTTCAAACTTGTCTCTGAATGCAAAGCCTTTATCTAGGAATTGACAACCTTTTCAAAAGTCGCACCCATCACATGGGTCTATAAGCATTTGGAAGTATCAGGAAACTGTATAGCAGACACAAAATAATACGAATAGTTTGTGAACTAAACAACTCCCTATATGGTCGGCCATTTTGCCACAATTAGAACAAAATTTATGAATAAATTCCTCTCTAGAAGGAAGAAGCAACCTTCACGAACGTCGTCTCTATCCTTACGAGACACTGCTAACTAGGGAGGTAAGAACGTAAGCTAGGCGCTCTGTACATGTTCGAAGAATAGATGTTTAAGACTGTCTTTACTTAAAGTTTCCACCAATGTGTCTGAAAGTATTGAGAGTCCCTTAACTCAACTTCTTTAAAGGAAACGTTAGAAATGAATCAGAACAAAATTGTCCAGAGCCTCGAATTAAGTCACTTCCTTAATTGGTTATCACAATCTCTTAGCAAGGATTACAACCTGGCTTCTCACACCACCTCTGATGTGTATGTTAATTTTAGACATGAATGGCGGGACCTACTGTTTAATGTTGTCTTTGAACAACAGTTTTTTGAGAAGATTGTCCCGTCCTTTTTCATTTGCTCTTAAAGTTTTTGCTCTTAAAGTTTTTGCCAGGAATTCGTTGAAAAAAATATTTTCATATGAAATTTCGTCTGGGCTGGGGAGTTGAACAACAGGCTGTCGTGTGATAAGTTAACACATTATTCACTACTTAACGGTGACTTCGAATTCAACGAGTTTTATTAGTTATATGTATCAGTGTTATCCTTAAAAAAAATGTGGTTAGCCAGTGGTAAAATTTAACTACCCTATGAAGGTTAACAATTTTTAATAAAATTGTGTAACATTTGTACTGAGACTATCAGGCTGCATTGAATTTTTTTTCCATTGAATTAAAAAAAAAGAAAAGAAATTATCAGAATGTCATTCACTGGACTTAGATTTTATTTATTGGCAACAAAAAATCTTTATTTCATTTAATTTTTTATTTTAATTTCAATATTTTTTAATACGAAACCCAAAAAAAAAGCATAAGCTTTTTAACTTTCATGTACTGTTTGTTATAAGCTCTGATTAATCTTTCAATATACGATTTTTATTTTTTCCCTGTCATCAAAATTAATCCAATTTTTGTAGGCACCCTTTTGCCATGTACCCACCCACCCCAACTTACACTTTGGCAAACTTAATTATCTATGAGTAGCAGCAAAAAAACACAACAAATATCAAGTGTGAACTAATTTTCTCTATTAAATGAATATTTTTTACACATACACATACACATGCACATGCATACATACATACATATGTCATGGGGCTGAGCTTCAGGCCACCATGGGGGTCAGTAGGTGGCGGATAACTGAACGGCCTACCCTAGGTAGGTTAGCTGCGAATAACCAATAAGCAGTCCCCGACCAAGAGCGGCAGATGATGAGGCGTACTACAAAAGGGTACAAGTGACCGAAGACGTTATCTGCGCCATGGCGAACCGATGCCGCCATTAACTAGGCATCACCCCACAGAGGGTTCCCTCAAGAGATGGGAAAATAGGAGAGTAACGCCTCCGTGGTCCCCTCAGTTTCAACATATCGACGCCCGTGATTCGGGCATTAGAACCGAGCCCGGTAAGGTTCTAATTATGGTATACCGGAAGACGTATGTGAATTGGCGATATTGGCTGACGATGGCAGTATTCCGGCACTTTAGTAGGCGGTGTGAAAGCTGGCCGAAATGGCTGTTGGGCTAATGCTGCCATTGCCTCCGCCCC
Organism: Sarcophaga subvicina; assembly: GCA_936449025.2. Classification (NCBI taxonomy): domain Eukaryota; kingdom Metazoa; phylum Arthropoda; class Insecta; order Diptera; family Sarcophagidae; genus Sarcophaga; species Sarcophaga subvicina. Next base: position 105,277,879 of record OW388083.2, on the reverse strand, counting down.
GTTAAAACTATGGCAAGTCTGTCGGTACGTTCCTGATTTGTCACCGTTAAGTTGGTGTTGTAGGACCAGATGTGAATCCCTGGTTTACGTCGACCTGGCTCTGAACACATATTCCCATGAGGTTATGTGTCAACCCTCGCGTGGCCTCCCTGCTTATGCATAGATAACCACGGGGTCTTTCGTGACGACTACAACGATGGATTAGGATAACGGCCGAGAGTTGGGGCCCAAATTGAAATGATGAGCAAAAATAAAACAACAAATACAACAAATAAACCGACGAATTCATGTGAGATGAATGCTTTGGAGCTAAATGCTTTTGGGCAGAGCTCGAGAATACCGAGGTCTCCGGTGCGAAATCGGGAAATAAACCCGTTTGGACAGAGCACGAGAACTCCGAGATCCCCAGTTAACGGGAAAGATTCGGGATTAGTGGTCCTAGGATCAGAACCGTCACGAGGCGACATGGGGTCAGCGGCCAGCGGTGTTTTTGGTCAACTCGGCGACCAAATCAGAAGTCTGATTGATATGTTGGAGGATGGGAAAAGGAGGTCAATCCATCAGCCGATGAGGGATGCGATTGACTCTATCAAAACCCTATATGACCTGTACGCAAGCGAGCTGCAGGGACAAACTACCAAGGCGACTAACCGCAGCAGTTCTGCTACACAAACATCGCCATTGTTGAGGAACCAGGAGACGAAGAGGAAACATGAGGAGACCTCCGAAATTCCTGCGGCAAAGAGGAGATTTCCGAATCCTGCAGCAAGGGCTCCAGCGAGGGAAACTACAGATGTGACCTTGAGCCGGCAGGAGAATACCAAGGGAGTAAATGAGGAACCAGGGTGGCAGAAAGTCACGAAAAGAAAAAGGAGGAACAAGAAACCACAGGAGAGGAAAACGAAGCCAGATGCGATCGTGATTGCGACGAAGGATAACACGTCGTATGCCGACATTCTGAGGAGAGTCAAAACGGACCCTAAGCTTTGCGAATTAGGAGAAAACGTGACCAAAATTAGGAGAACCGCAAAGGGTGGTCTACTACTCCAACTCCGCAGGAGTGGGGAGCACACGGAGAACTTCAGGGGAGCCATTGGAGAGCTTTTAGGAGAAAACGCGTCCGTCCGCACTCTAAAGGATATGAGGACAATTGAAATCAAGGACATCGACGAGATCACGGAGAAGGAGGATGTATATGAGGCTATACGAAAGATCCCAGGCCTCGAGATTTTCGGTAAGCCCGACATAGTTGCCCTTAGGAGGGCATATGGTGGGACGCAAACTGCCACAGTGAGCCTTGACGCAGACGCTGCAGCTATTCTCCTGAAGGAAAGTAGAATCAGGATCGGCTGGGTCATATGCAGGATTCGCGAGAGAAACATACCGACGAAATGCTTCCGGTGCTTGCAGTTTGGGCACATGGCTCGTCAGTGCAGGAGTAAGGTTGACCGCTCGGGAACTTGCCGTAAGTGCGGACAGGAGGGGCATATTGCCAGAAATTGCGAAAGGGAACCTCTTTGCATGTTCTGTAAAGTGGACGACCCGAAATCCGCCAACCATATCGCGGGGAGCGGAAAGTGTCCGCAATTTCTTAGCGCTCTTAAATCACGTTCTAGGAGATGAAATTGATACAGATTAATCTGAACCATTGCGAAGCAGCCCAGGACCTATTGGTCCAGAGGGTAAAGGAGGAGAATATCGATGTCGCAATCATAAGCGAACCTTATAGGGTACCGAGGAATAGTACTTGGATCACGGACGGATCTAGTACTGCGGCTATATGGATTTGTGGTTCATTACCCTTCCAGCAAACCTATGCGCGGGACATTGGTTTCGTTATGGCCAGGATAAAGGGAGTTTTCGTCTACAGCTGTTACGCTCCCCCGAGGTGGTCAATGGATGACTTCCAACATATGCTGGAGAGGCTGGCGTCACACGTGCGCTTGAACACCCCCGTTATTATAGGAGGAGATTTCAACGCTTGGGCGACCGAATGGGGTAGTAGATATACTAACGCCAGGGGTCGCTGCCTCTTGGAAACGTTCGCTTCCCTTCCTGTGGCGCTGATGAATGACGGAAGAGAAAGCACATTTAGGAGAGCTGGATCGAGCTCAATAATAGATTTGTCGTTTGTGAGCGATGGCCTTGTTTCGCGGACCGCGTGGAGGCTAACTGAGGACTTCACGAATAGTGACCATCAGGCAATCGTGATGACGGTTACTGGGCGCAACACGAGAGGAAACGGATTGCCGAAGTTTACGGGACCGAAATGGAAGGACTCCCGCTTTGACGAGGAGACGTATAGATTGATGTTGTCGTCTTTTCATACGACTGGCAGCACGGTCGAAGAATTAGTGAGCGGCGTATACCAAATGCTCAACACTGCATGTGATGCTGCTATGCCTAGGAGAACTGTGTGTAGGGGACGTTCCCCCTGCTACTGGTGGAATGACGAAATTCGAAGACTGCGGTCGGCATGCTTTGGGGCGAGAAGACGGGCCCAGCGTACGAGAGGAAGACCGACATGGGAAGCCGAACGGGCTTCCTATGAGGATCTAAGGCATCAACTTAGAAGAGCCATTAAAAGGAGCAAGAAACTATCCTTTCAGCGGATATGCCAGGAAGCTGACATTAATCCTTTTGGGACGGCGTACAGAGTCGTCTGCAAGAGAATCGGTGCTCGAGAACAGCCTAAACTAGGTTGTCCAGTTTTGCTACGGGAGATCATTGGTACATTATTCCCACGGGGCCAGCCCTACACTTTTATAAGTAGGGAGCCGGAGGCCATTCAAACCATACCCGAGGTAACAGGAGAGGAGGTACTCGCAGCATGCACTGGAATAGGAGATAGGAAGACACCGGGGCCAGACGGAATCCCAAATAGGGCACTTAAGGTGGCTATCCGGCTCAGACCGGATATGTTCGCCAAGGTGTTCCACAAGTGCTTCGTCGAGGGTGTTTTTCCACGTAGATGGAAGAAGCAGAAATTGGTTCTCATTCCAAAACCTGGCAAACCACCAGGGGAACCATCGTCGTATCGGCCCATCTGTCTACTTGACACGATGGGAAAAATATTGGAGAGGATTATATACAATCGACTACTGACGTGTGCCGAGGCAGGAGGAGCTCTCTCGGACCTGCAATACGGATTTAGGAAAGGACGATCCACTATTGACGCGATAAGAAGAGTGGTCGACATTGCAAGAGATGCAATAGAGGGCGAAAGGTGGAGATTTGGCACCAAGGAATACTGCGCGGTTGTCACACTTGACGTTAGAAACGCGTTCAACTCAGCGAATTGGGGGCGGATTATGAGAGCCCTCTTTAACATGGCTACGCCGTCATACTTAATGGAGATACTGAATAGTTACTTTCAGGACAGGAAGTTAATATACCTAACGGATGAAGGAGAGCAGGAATACGTAGTGACGTCGGGAGTCCCTCAGGGCTCTGTACTTGGGCCACTACTATGGAACATTATGTACGATGGAGTACTTCGATTGCGATTGCCGAACGGGACTACAATTGTGGGCTTTGCAGATGACATAGCCATAGTCTCGGTAGCTAAAACGGTAGGAGAAATAGAGGAGAAAACGAACACAGCGATTCGAAAGGTTGGAGCATGGCTGGATGAAGCAGGTTTGAAACTTGCTGCGCATAAAACAGAGGCCGTCTTGATAAGCGGCCGGAAGATAGTGGAGAAGATGGAAGTGACCGTTGGAGGCACAAGGATCGAATCGAAGAGGGCGATAAAATACCTGGGAGTGATTATCGACGACAGGTTGAACTTCAAGGAGCACGTGAAATACATCGGCGAAAAAGCATCTGTAACACAGGGAGCACTGGCGAGGATGATGCCAAATATTGGAGGACCAGGTCCATTCAAAAGGAGGATAATTTCGGCGGTAATAACGTCGATAATGCTGTATGCTTGCCCAATATGGTCGGAGGCACTCTCCGTGGGGACGACAAGGAGGATACTGTCCTCGGTGTATCGTCTAAGCGCGATTAGACGGATAAGTGGCTTCAGGACAGTGTCTGATGAAGCGGTATTGGTGTTGGCAAAGACAATACCAATAGATATATTGGCGGATGAGATGAGGAGGATATACCTTCGCCGTCTCGAGCACCCGGGACGAATAGCAGCTATAAAAGCGGAGGAACGAAGGACTTCCATGCACAAGTGGCAGTCACGATGGGAAAGCAGTTTAAAGGGAAGATGGACATTTCGCCTTATCCCTGATGTAACCCTTTGGATGAATAACAAACATTGCGAGCTGAACTACTACGTGACTCAGTTCCTAACTGGTCATGGGTGCTTCAGGAAATACCTGCACAGATTTGGTCATGACACTTCCCCTATATGCCCAAACTGTGTAGATGAGGAGGAAGATGCGGAGCATATTCTAATATGCTGTCCCAGATTTAGATGGCCCGGGGAAACGAGTTTAGGACCAAACCGGCTAATGGAAGAGCTGTTGAATCGTAGGATTCTATGGAGTCAATATAGCCAGAGAATGGCTGAAGTTTTGATAGTACTCCGAAGACTGGAGGAACGGAGGCGAAATTTGAACTAACGTGATAAAGCTTTCAAGCTAACCAGCTCTCCGCGAAGTAATACCTTACGGCAGTCCCGCGGAGGGAGAGTGGTTGAAGTGTGTAGGGGGTGGGTTTAGTACGTAGGCACCAGTGATGGTGAATCGTGCACTCTTTTGTTGGAACAAAAGTGTCTTTCGAAGATTCCCACCTCCGGCTCAAGACAAAAAAAAAAAAAAAAAAACATACATACATATGTATGTATTTGTATAATCATTTAATCTGACTTATTGCAAATTGCTCTTGTGACCTTTAGTGTATGTGCATGTGTGTGTTTGTGTGTCTCTGCTATTTAAAAGCTTAAGCATAAAGTTAAACATGCAATATGCTCTTCAGATACGCTCTAAAATGTGCTCATAAAGTCAAAACATTGAATATTTTATTTTATAAATGAAATGTACACGCCAGCACTTACCAACACTAAAACACAAACATATACAAACACATATAGACTAACCTCATATATATGACTTTAACAAGTAGTTGTATAAGTTGACATGACCTATAGCCAAAGAGATTTACACAGATAACTACACATACATATACACACACTTGCCCTAACAGAAAGAGTTGAAATGAAAAAACAGAGAAGTGAAGAGAGAACCCATTGACATATCAGTTTAATAAACATAATGTATGAACGGATTTTTTCTTTTTTTCTTCTCTCTCTCTCTCGCTCCCTGTAATACTCTTGTTCTTGTTCTTTCTTATTCTATTGAATTTAATTCAAATTCTACTTTTGTTTTCTACGTTTTTTTTTTTTACATCCCTCTCTCTCTCATTATGGATTTATTTTATGTTTCTTTTTTTATTTCATTTTCTATTATTATTTCTCATTTCCTTCCCTCTCCTTCTCTCTCTCTCTCTCACTCTCTCGCTTTTATTGTTTATTAATAAAATGCATTGTGTGATATGTATATGAAATGTTTGTAAAATATTTTGTAATTTTTTTCCCATCATCGCCTTTTCGTAAAGCAGCTCTCATCGTCTTATAACATCTTCATCTTCTCCTTAAACTGTATGGTGATGGTAGTATGCTCAGGAAATATTTTTTAATTTTTAATTTTTTTTCATGTCTTTCCACTTTTCTTGTAATGCAACAACAAAGAAAATGCAAACGAAGCTTAAAAAGGAAAAGGAAACATTCAAAGTGTATTATGGTATCATCTTTATTATTAAACACTTCGAAAACCTTATCGGGAAGAGGAGGGGAAAATTTTGATATTTTTACTAGCAATCGGGTTGGGTTAGATTCGGTTGCACTAATTGAATACCTACGAAAGTACGTGTTATGGGTTAGGAAACAGAATGACAGACGTTATTTAAAAGTTTTAATGTGCTGTCTCTGTCATACCGATTCCAAAGTACACCCATTGAAGAACTACAGGAAAAAAAAGAACTCTAACTTACTTATTCCACTAGATAGAGTCATTGGCTCTTCCATTTTCAGTGCTGTATTCCGACATCCAGGTTAAGGCAAAAAATTGATACTTAACTAAGAAACTTTATCTCCTCCTTACATCTTATATCAACTGAAGCCGAGGTGCTACTAGGCGACTGCAAGATTTTGCAAGAAACTTGACTACCAGAAAAAATTTTTATTTTAGCTGCAGAACCTCACACCTTGAAAAACCACAGAAAAGTATTTTTTCAGGGTCATATTTCTGCTTTATGTATCGCCAGTAATCTGAAGGATGCTATAAAGTTGGCAATCCCAGTGGAAACTCCCACCTCCACATCAAATATTGTCTTATTATTTCTATTATTTCTTTAACTTATTCAGCACGATTCAATCTGCGAATGGGAAGATCTGTGGTAAATTCTAGCTCTGATGTGAATTTTTCTATGCAGGAAAACAGTGCACAACAATATTTCGATAAGTCCTACTACCTGCGTTGACACAGCACATTTTTCATACGTCTTACTTACTAGATACGTCTTTTACTAAGAGCCCTCCACCACACCAATCATCAATACGACAGAATTGCCAAAAATGGATCAAAACATGGTGTCTTTTCTGGTACTTCTAGATCACTCGAAAGCTTTCGATACTATTGATCACTATATTCTTTGCCACAAGTTGATAACAGCAACAGCAGTAAAACTATTACGTGTGTACATACCTGTATAAGAGAAGTCAGACAGTACACTATGGTATTGTAAAATCATTTAGCAGCCCGGTACGAGGAAGTGTACCACAGGGTTCAATTCTCGACCCTCTGCTATAGATAATGTACTCAAATGACCTACCTTCTCATATTAATCACTGCGAAATATTCAAATGAAGCTGTTTTAAAACTGACATCGATAATTGTATATTGAAATTGAACCAGGACCTTGACAATATATTTAAATGGGCTACTGCAAATGGTCTTTGCTTAAACGCGCATAACATACATACATACATAATTGGTCATTACAACCCTTCAGTCAGGATTACGACCTAGTTTCTCACACCACTTATGTTGTGTGTGTTAATTTTATACATGAGTGGCGGGACCTACAGTTTAAAGTCGACTCCGAACGACAGATTTTTGAGAAACTTTTCATGGCAATTTTATTTATTCTCAGAGTTTTTGCCAGAAATCTGCTGAGAGGAAGTCGCCGAAGAAATACTTTTTGTATTTTATTTTGATGTCTGGCCTGGGACTCGAACCCTGGCTTTTCGTCTAATAAGCCAACACACTACCTACTAGACCACGGCGACTTCACGCATAAATCTATCATAATTGGAAAAATTGGCCTTCTGTCTATGTCACCATTAGTCGTTTGGGCCTCAGCCATAAAATTAATACAATGTGCCAAGAACTTGGGTATTATTTTAAATAATCAAATTTCCTGAACTAACTATATTAATACGATTTGTGGGAAGACGTATACTATGCTGAGGAATCTCTGTAGGACTCTATCCTTTACGCCTTTTAATATATGTATGCTCTTGGAGAAAACATACCTAATACCTACCCTCTTGTATGGATGTGTGCTCTTTGGGGGTTTGGACTCTGTTAGCAAAAATAAAATAAACGTAACTTATAACAACATAGCAATAGATATAGTAGTATCACACCTACAAGATCTACAATATGTCACTGGAAAACCTTTTGAAATAACGTTTGCTAATTTTCCTACATAAGATTATCTATTTACCAGGCTCCAATTTTTTAGACCTAGCAGAGGCTACAGGATAAACACCATAAGATACCGGATACATTTGTCTGAAAGGTACTTTTTTATTAATGCTATTCGTTCAAGGTCGTATCAAAAGAATTCGGTCCTGACTGAAGGGAGATAATGACCAATTATATGTGTATTCATCTATGGCAAGACACAAAATTCTCTTATTTGGTTCACCCTTTCTTGGTGGGATAAAGCCCGTGAACATGAATAACTCTAGTAACTAAACTCAACATAACACACATTGGCTTGGTTTAGTTTTCTATTCATTTTTTATAGATTTCCTATTGACTTCGATATAAAAATTAAAGACTAAACCCCAGAAAAACAACCCGTAGTACTCAAAGAAATGGAACATGTTTGTGGATATGTTCTGTACACATAATTTAGAATTACAGATGATTATACAAAACATTATATGACCTCAAGCTAGAAAAGAGAGAATATTTAGATAAAGTAGTACAAGACTTTGTATGTACGAAGATATACAGTTAAATCTCATATAGAACATTTCCTTAAAAATGCATTTATGCCAATGATAATAGAGAAGAGAGAGAGAAAGAAAAAGAGATGGAAAGGAGATGGAAGAAAAAAAAGTAAAACGGATAAAAATTTATGCAAAAATAAGTGCAATATTATTATGATTTCTAAATCATAATATTGTAATGTCATATAATGTACAATACATACATACATACATATATACATACATACATATATTCATTCGTATTGATAATAACAATATAAAACAAATATCCTGGCAAAAAAAGAAAAATATGAGAAAAAGAATGAAGAAAGTCAAGTAAAATACCACAGAGTTTGTGATTTTCTATGCATTTTTGCATAAACTCTTATACGATATGTACATATGTATGTATGTATGTAAAGGCATATATGCATGCATATATGTATAGATAGCCTGTTATAGAATGGAAAGATCTTTCTGGTTCTTTTTTCTATGCATTTTAAGAAAAAAAACATGAAATTTTGTATGAAAATTTAAGCACCGAAAGCAGTTTTGTCTTCAGCAGCAGCATTATTTGAATATTTTACCAGAAGTCTTTTATGATTTTTACGATTTCTTTTTTCTCTTGTTTTTTTTTTTTCATTGGTTTTCTAACACAATTTATTGTTAGAAATCATAATGTGAGTATATTACACACACACACACACATTTAGTTTTGGGGTCGGCATAAATTTTGTTGGCAAAAGTCCGTTTATCATTTCCAAAAATGTGATGGGCTTTGCATATTTGCATTACACATCCTGCCAAAACACGAATAATATTTCAAAATATCAAATAATTTCTATGATTATTACTCTTGCAACGAGCACACAAAGAAAAAAAAAGCGAAAAAATTGTGGAAAAAATGTTCAAAAATAAAGTGTCATCTGTGCCAGGCAGCAGATGTGAAATTTATAGGAAATTAAATGAGAGGCGAAAAAAAAAACATTTTTTTTTTTTTGGAAATGTTAAGGCTATGCAATGTTACTTAAGGCATTAATTTTGAATTTAAGAAAAGAAAACACGGTGTCATGCTTTAATTTCGATTAAGAAATGATTTCTATGCGTGTTAGACTAACAAGTAATGCTATCTAGTAAACATCTTACATGTAGTTTAATGGCATATCACTTATATTACCCATTCTCAAGACCTTTAGGTGGATAGGCATTTATGTAGGTTGAAGGAGAAGAGATTAATCAAAGGTTTCATACCTAATCATACCTACACTTAAATCATCATGTAGCTTTACAGAGCACCCCGGATTAGGAATACCACTTTACTTTCTAAAGAAAGTCTGTAAATCGTGCAAACATTTTCAATTTCTTGCAGTCCACTCTTCTGACATTAGTTATGTGTGCTATAAATAGTCTCACCCTCAAAATTTCTAGAGCTTACCAAATCCGGACAATGACACAGAAAGTGCTTCTCCGCTTAAATGTTGTTACCACATGCCCTGCATTCATCATTTTCCACCATGCCAATACGAATCAGGTGTCCTGTATGTACACTCATCAACGTGTTCATGTTGCCTTTACTTAATTTTAAAATACTCGTGGTTCTCTCCACATAGGAATCACCCCAAAGACCACCGAGATTACCGTTAGAATTTTTTTGTGAGGGTTTCTTAAATCGAAGCTGTATGCGAATAAGCGACAAACCACAGAGGGTCCTTAAAGCCAACATAATATAACCCATTAGAAGTCGCCATGGTCTAGTAGGTAGTGTGTTGGCTTATTAGACTAAAAGCCAGGGTTCGAGCCCCAGGCCAGATATCAAAATAAAATACAAAAAGTATTTCTTGAGCAGATTTCTGGCAAAAACTCTGAGAGTAAAATAAAATTGCAATAAAATGTTTCTCAAAAATCTATTGTTCGGAGTCGACTTTAAACTGTATCCTGTAATCCTGACTGAAAAAATTTAACGTTTCGATTGTGCTCTATCCAGAGAAGACATAACATAATGACATCAATAGATCCTTCAAATTAAGAAATACATACAGGCGTACATAATTGGTCAGTACAACCCTTCAGTCAGAATTGCGACGTAGCTTCTCACACCACTTATGTTGTGTGTGTTAATTTTGTACATGAGTGGCGGGACCTACAGTTTTAAGTCGCCTACGAACAACAGATTTTTTGAGAAACTTTTCATGGCAATTTTATTTTACTCTCAGAGTTTTTGCCAGAAATCCGCTGTGAAGAAGTCACCGAAAGAAATATTTTTTTATATTTCGTTTTATTGGAGATGTCTGACCGGGGGTTTATACGGTGGACTCACTTCTAATAAGCATACACACTACCTACCAGATTTTGGCTAAAGAATGGAGTGTAAGGCTTGTTAAAATCGAAATTTATTTGAGCACTTTCAGAAGACCATTGTGATACTAGACCATGAAGTGATGCCTCAGAGTTAGCTGACAAGTACAGGTGGACCAGTCTCTATAATTAGCACGGAGGATATGGATACTCTAGAACACCTCGTACTTCTTACTAGACTACGATGACTTCTAGTATGTATTACTCTGACTCTGTTACCTAAAATCTTAGATTACTCATTTTATGGGTACCGCTCCATATCTGGAGTACAGTTTATACACTCCAGGATTGTTTTTGATTCGGTATACCTAGATTTTATTGCCGTAATTGTCATTTGACTGTCTGTAAAGATATTTAAATCTCTATATGTCAAGCTTATCAAATGAGCACTAGCCATGATCATACAATGAGTATTCAAAAAGATGATACATCATACTCATAATTTCTGATACGTATACTCATTCATACTTATTTTAATAAAATGGAACGAACCTCTACTCATATTCAAAGTTTGAAGTACTCATCATACATTCATACTTAACAACACGTATGATTTTGTTGTTGATTTCGACTCTCCATAACTCAACGTATACACGAAGCACAAAATAAGTATGAGTCGCGTACGAACATTAAAATACTCACTAAAAGGCTGTGTGTTTGCTCTGCTTGTTGCTCTCTCTTATGTGTCTATTTTCTTTTGTTGCAAATGCAACAACAACTAAGACTGTTAATTTTGATGAATGATTCGAGTCACTCGAATCATTTCTAAATATTTTTCTAAACTTATGAATTTAAATGAGCAGGCTGACTTATGAATCAAACATACAGTAATCCTTCGATTTACGTCGCGACTAACTAAAAGGCTATAATGACCAATAATGTATGTATGCTTGACGACTTATACTGCAACTGGCTTGACGCTACTCCTAGTGTTTTGCTTTAAAATTTCCCACGCCTGTATTTAGCACATTTGTCGTCATCATGTTTTTTTATTTCTCGTTTAAATTATAATTTTTCTTTCTGGTTTAAATACAGTAATCCTTCCTCGATTAACGTTGTTTCGATTTACGTCGTCTAATTTTTTGTTCCTTCTAACTTCTATTTGCTTCGTCATTCGATTTACGTCGCTTTTTTTTGGAACCAACTGCGACGTAAAACGAGGGATTACTGTAACTTTTTAAGTTCCTTGTTAAAAACATACTACTTTGTAGTATGAGCAATATGAAATTCGATTTACGTCGTTTCGATTTACGTCGCCATTTTTTGGCACCAACTGCGACGTAAATCGAGGGATTACTGTATTTCGATCGGTATGAGTTTGATGTTAACGTTGTACTTATACTCATTGCAACCCGGACTTCTAAATCAACGTTGTAGTGAGCACGAATGAATCCGAGTACATACACTATCGGACAAAATAAAGTGTAAAAGAGTAAAATCTTCAAAAATGTGTACAAAATTTTCACATATGGCAATATTAATAAAAAGAATCAATGTCCCGTTATAAAGAAACATGTGGTTATTAATCTAGAAGTAAAAATTTCCATATTGTTCACTCTTTTTCTGCTCCAAGCAACATTGAATCTATCTGAACCAAGTTTTCAGTGCGTCAAAATAAAGTGTACTTTTTGTAGTGAGAATTCTAAACAAATTTGCATTCAAATTTTTTACAAAAACTTAACGTAAATTTAATTTCAAATGTATTGAAATTCCAAAAACCATAAAAACAATTGCTTCCTTATCACTTAAACTAAGGAAAGCTAAAATGAAGCCATTGTCAAAAGATGTCAAGGATTTATTGGTGAAAGACCGTGAAAACGGTATGAAATATAAAGATTTGGCGACAAAATATAATATTTCGATAAATGGAGCCAGAAAAATATTTAAAAAAATATAAATAAATAATAAATAATAATAATAAATTAAAATAATTAAAAGTTTTTAAAAAGAGAAATTCAAACGAAAGTCTAAAAAGACTTTGTGGAAGAAAATTTAAGGCTTCAGCAAGAGATGATCATCATATCGCCATTCTAGCCATAAAAGATCAATTTACTTCAGCTAGAACAATAAAAGAAGAACTAAAATTAGACATTTCAACTCGTACTATCCAAAGAAGATTAAATCAAAGTGGCCTAAAAACTCTTTTGCGAAGAAGAAACCCTTGCTTCGTGCAGCAAATATTAAAAAACGACTGGACTTCGCAAAAAAATATGTAAACATGCCAGAAACGTTTTGGAATCGTATTATTTGGTCCGACGAGTCTAAATATGAGTTAAAAAATGCGAAACACCGCAAACGAGTCTGGTGCGAACAATCACAGAGGCTTAAATCTAAGAATGTTATACATACTGTAAAACATGGTGGAGGAAGCCTGATGGTCTGGGGTTGTTTCTCTGCAGCGGGAACGGGCCGTCTGGTTAAAATTGATTCTAAAATGACCGGACACCATTATGTTGACATTTTGCGAGAAAACCTTCATAGCAGTGCAGAGGAAATGGGCTTGCGGGAATTTATCTTTCAACAAGATAATGACCCCAAGCATACGAGCAGAGTGGCAATAAATTTTTTTGAGGAAAATAACATAGAGAAATTAGATTGGCCTCCTCAAAGCCCCGATTTGAATCCAATTGTGCATCTCTGGACTATTTTGGATAAAAAAATTCCAATGGAATCGCGAAAAAACCTTCAGGTATTTTGGGAAAAAATGCAAGTTGAATGGCGAGCGATTTCGCAAAATATTTTTAAAAAATTGGCTCAAAGTATGCCAAAATTTGGTTATTGGTTCTTCGGCTACGTAGAAGAACTCAATACTTTTAAATTGCGTCAAAATGTACGTTTCCAGCCATTAGTCCATAAAGACTTTTGCTCTCCTGCACTAAACATTGGCGGCCACTTGTAAATCACAAAAAAAAAGATTGTCTATAGCTCCCTAACTAACTTATGATTTAAATGCCCTGCTTATGTTGTTATTAAAGAAAAACGAAAAGGAAAAGAAAGAGAAAGAGAAAGAGAAAAAAACAAGAAAACGTTTTCAATTTATCCATTAAACCACTTCACAATTATTCTATTGAGTGAAAATAAGTTTTGCTTTGTTGTAAAAAGGGGAAAATTTTTTTCCATTTTTTCCATTTCCATCATTTATTTTTTAAATGTTGTTGTTGTATGGTAAACGTATCCTACACAATACATATTTGTAAGTATGTCAAGGCTAAAGAAAGAAAAAAACGAAATGAAACAATGTACGTACGTACAACAATATTTTTAAAGTTATTTTCAAAATAATTGTGGCAATTATAAGCAATAAAAACAGAAAAAGAAACAGAAAAAATAGGAAAAAAATGCTACGAAATGATATGGAATGACTGGCTGTTTGTCATATTGAAGAACGTAAACGATTTAAATTCTGACATTTCACACACGCAGCAGGTACAAATGTAGATAAAAACAAAAGCACAAACGGCTTGTAATGGAATGTGAGACATTAATTGAAAAGAAATTTTACAAAAAAAAAAAAAAAAAAAACAAATGAAATTCAATTTAAAATTTAAAAGACTCTGGAAGGTTTTTTTTTGTCAAAACAGACCTCATCATTATATTCTCTTATGTTGCAAAGTATATAACGAGTACATTTAATTTGATGTAAAGGCAAGGGTTGTATAGTCAAACTACTTAGGTTTGAGTCAAGTACAGTACCCGGAGGTTAAGTTGACCCATTCTTCTACGTCCTAAAGGAGAGGGGATAATGCAGAAGATGGAGAAAAAGGAGCAAGTAAGAAAGGGAGAATAAGGAAGCTGAAGAATAACATAATAACACGACTACACTTCTCAACCATACATAACTAATTCGTCATTACAACACTTTAGTCAGGATTACGACCTAGTTTCTCACACCACTTATGTTGTGTGTGTTAATTTTATACATCAGTGGCAGGACCTACTGTTTAACGTCGACTCTGAACGACAGATTTTTGAGAGACTTTTCATGGAAATTTTTATTTACCGAATCGCCGAAGAAATATTTTTTCATATTTCGTTGAGTTGGAGATGCCTGACCTGGGATTAGAAACGAGGCCTCACGGTGACTCCACAACTAGCTCAAACAAATAACGAATCTATGCCTTAATGTCGGCTCTCGACAAAGAATTCAAACCCTCAAAGAAGCCCCTGCCAAGGGTCCCAACCTCAACCTATTAAGGGCTAGACAGAGGTCTCCAACTCCTCCTCATCGCAACATGCCCCGCAATAGTCCGGCTGGAATCTGTTCCAGTTTTTCTGGTCAGCGATCTTATCTCGCAGTACGCCATAATAAATCCAATAACTAACCTTAAACTGGCCTAATTCAAGCCCAGCAGCCAACCTGTTTTTTTTTTTGTTTTTTGGTAAAACCAGCACTCAAGGGATGGCCCCTACTCATGCAGTGCATTGTGCAGGTTTAGGAAAATAGGTTATAAGAAGGTGGAAAGAGGGAGTAGTGTTTGTGGAACCTGTTCTTACACTGTCTATAGCAGAATATACTCGTATACACCCAGAAACATAACATCCCGATACATTCCCCCAACACCTCTGCTCTTCCCCCCTGACCCATCGATGGTTGAGGCCGTAGAGGTGGCAGATTTGTCGAGCTACTTACGTCTTCAAGAATAATTTCGATTTAATCATGGAAACTAGAGAAAAACAAAGAGAAAACAAATACAGGATAGTCAGTCAGGAAGCTTTGTTTCGTTTCGGTTACAGAGTATTGCCTGCTGAGCACATAATTAAACCATTGCAGCCGGTTATACATATGAAGCAACGTCCTTTGCGAATAGATATTGACAGTAGTGTTCCCATTTTTTAAAAGACGCCATTGCCTGAGTTACAATCTTCTCAACTTCTGCGGAATTTGAGCTCATGGGCTTGTAGGTAAATAGTTTAATCACTACACCATCTTCTCTAATCCTATCTTACTTAACCAAATTTTTTGGTTCGAAGCAACCTACTACGCCCCGTTGCTTATAAATTTCAGTTGCAGTATCTTGCATAGTTTAAAGAGCATAACTGTACTACTGCTTCTTCAGTGCAAACATTATAATCAAGTGGTCTTTATTCTGTATAATAATTGAATTACAAAATCTTCAATTACATGAGCTCTTCTTTTAAATAAATATTGTCTGCAACCGAATCTTTCCATTTCTAATCTAAAGAAATAAAATAGAAATAAAAATGTCTGCCTTAAGATGTGCAATAATTTTATTTGCCTTAAAGTATGCAATATTTTTTATTCATTCATTTTTTCGTTAATTAAATAAACTAATATGGAAGAATTCTAGTATTTGTGAGTTAAGTCTTAAACTTCTTTTTATTATATTTTTTTTCCAATAATATCCACATTGATTGGCAATCTTTCTTTGGCGCCTAATAGTATATGTCTTTTTAATTTGCCTAAAAGTATGCCCCACTTTCAAATGATTAAATCTTTAAAAAAAAAAACAACTTATTTTCCAATTCATTCGTCACTAAATTTATTTATTGTTATTTATACGCTTAAAAAGAAATAATCCGTGCTGAAATAAAAAGACCATGAAAATCAAGTGAGACAATGGAAGCGGAGAAAAATACAACCGAAGTGTGGAAACAAAAAAAAACTTTTCCAATAAATTCTCATTGCAGCGCAAATGACAAGTAGTTTATCTTCTCTATTGTTGAAATATGTTCTCTTCTTCTTCTTTTATAGTTTATTTGTTTATTTTTTCTTGTTTTCTTGTTTCTTGTTTGCAGTTTTGAAAAATAAAGTTTAAAGATAAATACGACGAAATGAAGGCATTTCAAAGTCAAAATAAACGAATTAAACGAATAGAAAAATTGTAGAAGGCAGTTATTGCAATGTCCATTGCCACAAAAGGGGAAAGGTTAACTGATATGAATCCAAATGCAGTTGTCCAGGGGAATTGTTTGAATTCCCATTTAATTTAATTCTAGAGATTGAAAGGATGTTTTTAAAAACAGTTGTTCATTTAGGATTGTATTTGATATCAAACATGGGAATTGAAGAACTGTATGGAGTTCAGCTTTCATCGCTCAGAGAACCTTCGCCACGATTGTCTTATAAAGGGTCCGCCAAATAACTTTTTTTTGAAAATGCTTTAAAAAAACTACTGAATATTTTCTGAAATTTCTTTTTTTATTTGAAAGTACAATCCTTCCGGTTAATAATGGAAAATAATTTCATTCAAATGGCTGCCTCGGCTGGCCATGCAGTAGCCTACACCAGAAGATGCCGATTTTGGCAAAAAAAAAAATCATCCTTTCAGATGAAGCTCATTTTGATCTTGGCGGGTATTTAAACAAGCAAAATTCTTGCATTTGGGGCACAGAAAACCCGAACGCATATATTGAAAAGCCGACGCACACAAAACGAGTCACTGTTTGGTGTGGACTTTGGTCCAGAGGCATAATTGGGCCATTTTTCTTCGAAAATGAGCAAGGAATGGCCGTTACAGTCAATGGCGATCGTTATCGGGACATGTTGAACGAATTTTTGTTCATTTATAAACCATTATTGTTCCATTATTAACCGGAAGGATTGTACTTTCAAATAAAAAAAGAAATTTCAGAAAATATTCAGTAGTTTTTTTTAAAGGATTTTCAAAAAAAAAGTTATTTGGCGGACCCTCTATCAACCGTACCTTTATTATTAATACGACGTTTTATACGATGTTTTCTTTATTAGCTTATAGCAATTGATACAAGAGAAAATCATGGTTTTAGATGACACTTTTAAAGTCATGCCGAAAATCAGGGGGATCAAATACCAACGGCTTTATCACAGAACGGAGTGTAGTTGACTTGAGGACTAATGCTGAGTAGACTAAGGCATTGAACACGAATTTGCTCAACCCTTTCGGCAATTTTAAGCTGGTGATGGTAGCTGCAGGCACCGTAATCTAGTAGGTAGTGTGTTGTCTTATTCTTAGCCAGGGTTCAAACCCCAGGTCAGACAACAAAACGAAATATGAAAAAATATTTCTTCGGCGACTTTCTTTCAGCAGTTTTTAGTAGAAACTCTGAGAGTAAATAAAGTTGCCATGAAAAGTTTCTTAAAAATCTGTCTTTCGGAGTCGACTATAAGCCATTCATGCTTAAAATTAACACACACAACATCAGTGGTGTGAGACGCTAGGTCGTAATCCTAACTGAAGGGTTGTAATGACCAATTATGTACGTGTGAATGTGATGGTATAATTAAAAATGTCAACCCTTCCATATCCAATGTAGAATATTTAAAGGCTCAAGGGCTCAAACTGTTCACATCGATTGCCAGAATACATCCACACAATATTGTACTACCGAGGTCATGCATGACTGTTTCATGCAAGTTCTTTGGATTGAGCACCTTATTTTTCTTCCTCCATACTAAAGCATATCTAATGAGACGAGTCGAAATATATCATTTTAATTTGTACGGATGTACTTTAATACGGAGGAAAAAGAAATGAAGTGCTCGATCTCAAGAAACGGCTAAACATGGTGGTGGTACTATAATGTGTATCGTGAACAGGAGGCAATTTGGAATTTATAATCAATTAGGGAGAGTATTTAAACATTCTAAAGAACAAATTCATCAAAAGTGAGAAAGAACTAAGAATTCCTAATGGTCATTACTTCCAACAAATCAATGGACCCAATCATACGACTGCTATGCTAATGTGAACATGTGATATGCCTAGCATAGTCCCCACAGGCTTAATACTCTTGCACAAAGTTCCGATATGACTCCAGGAGACTATTTAGGAGATCATTTGGAAGACGGAAGAGTTACGTAGTTGCTAAACTTCAAACAAAAGTTAACCGAAGTAAAGGGTGTTTTTTACAGAGGTATAGAACTTTAAGTTGCAATAAAACAACGATGGATTATTCGATTGACATGAATTTTATTTATCCGAAAGATAATCTTGTGGCATTACAGCTTAAATATGATTTCTGGCATATGACCGCCACGGCTGGCGCAGATGTAGTCCAATCTGGACGTCCAATTTTCGATGACTTTTTCCAACATTTGTGGCCGTATATCGGCAATAATACGGCGAATGTTGTCTTCCAAATGGAAGAATGACTTTACATAGCCCCACAGAAAGTAGTCTAGCGGTGTTAAATCACAAGATCTTGGAGGCCAATTCACAGGTCCAAAATGTGAAATTAGGCGGTCACCAAACGTGTCTTTCAATAAATCTATTGTGGCACGAGCTGTGTGACATGTTGCGCCGTCTTGTTGAAACCACATCTCCTGGACATCAAGGTTATTCAATTCAGGAATGAAAAAGTTAGTAATCATGGCTCTATACCGATCACCATTGACTGTAACGTTCTGGCCACCATCGTTTTTTTTAAAGTACGGACCAATGATTCCACCAGCCCATAAAACGCACCAAACAGTCAGTTTTTCTGTATGTAACGGTGTTTCCACATACACTTGAGGATTACCTTCACTCCAAATGCGGCAGTTTTGTTTGTTGACGTAGCCATTCAACCAGAAGTGCGCTTCATCGCTAAACAAAATTCGCTTATGAAAATCGGGAACAACGGTAATCTCGTTTTGGGCCCATTCGACGAATCTACGCCTTACTTGATGATCGTTTGGCTTCAAATCTTGCACGAGTTGGATTTTGTAAGCACGCTAACCAAGATCCTTCCGCAAAATCTTCCATAAAGTGGATGGACACAGATCCAATTCCTGTGCTCGATGGCGGATGGACTCATTCGGGTCTTCCTCAATGCTACGCTCTACAGCAGCAATAGCTTCTTCTGTACGCACCGTACAGCGTCTCTGGGGATGCGAGTTATCAATAAGAGTAAACGTGGTGCGAAAACGTTCCATGGTTAATCGAATTAACTGCTCTGATGGACGATTTTGTCGACGTTAAAATGGACGTAGTGCGCGATACGTTTTCCGCACAGAACCATTATTTTCGAAATGAAATTGCACTATTTGCAATTGCAAATATTCATGATGAATTGCCAAACCAAACTGAGAATAAATCACTTGACAGCTGTTAAATCGGTCGCCATCTTGAAAAGTAATGCCAACTTAAAGTTGTATACCTCTATAAAAAACACCCTTTATTTGCTCATGAGTGCATGGCGGCAAATATTACCAGAAAACACTAAACAAAACTGGTACATTGAATGCCAAATAGGTTAAATGGTATGCTTGACCTTTAGGGATATCCTACCTAAATATAAGGAATAACATTTTTATATATTAGTCCTTTGAATATTAAATTTACTCTGAGTTCTTGTTAGGGGTGCTCAAATAAAAAGTCAGCAGAAGCTTTTTTGTTTTGTGAAAAAGAGTAAAAATTTATTTGTTTTGTAATAAAACAGATATAAATTAATATAATAAGTATAAAAACTTTAATTATTTATACGAACTTTTGCTACAAATTCATGAAATTGCTAAAAATGTATTGCCGTACTAAGACTTTTGCTCTCCACTGTATGTAATGTATGTAATATGTAATGTATGTAATTCAATATAAAATGTTTTAAATCTCACTAAACCAAGACTGTTTGGCTGTATACACTCGAACTATTAAGAAATATCACAAAACTTCTTGTGAACTAATGCCACTGTCACAGGCAACCCTTCCTAGCATCTGTTCACTGTGTTCTTGCAAGCATAGGCAATTGTCAGTGAACAAAAATGATTGGAGATTACTGTATAGAGTTCATAGGCATGTAGGCCTACTTATTTACTTTTTTAATTGGTCATTACATATCTTTAGTCAGGACTACAACCTAGCTTCTCACAACACACATGGGCTGCCTTCCAAAATGTTAGTTGCTTTGTGTTTGAACAAAGTATCGTGTTTCATAATGCCGCTGTACAAAATATATACAATGTATACTATTTCAAAACGTCGTCAATGTGTATTTTTAACGCAGTCAAAAAGCAATCAGGCATCGGATTTATAGTTGATGCATAGTTTGGTTACTTTGCACCTCTACATAGTTTATATAGAGTAGTAGAACTGCATACAAACTTTGTATTGATACATTTTGGAAGGCAGCCATGTTGTGTGTGTGTTAATTTTATTTATGAGAGCTGGGTCGTACAGTTTAAAATCGATTGCGAACAACAGAGTTTTGAGAAACTTTTCATTGCAATTTTATTTAATCACAGAAATTTTGTCAGAAATCTGTTGAGAGGAAGTCGCTGAAGAAATATTTGAATTTCGTTTTGTTGAAGATATCTGACCAGAGGTTTGAACCTTGGCCTGACGTCTAATAAGCCAACATACTACCAACTAGACTACGGCGACTCTTAAAACCTACACAGCCACGGCATAAGACGTGCAAATCTATAGGCATGGCTTTCAAAGTTTCAATAATCCATATTTACTATGGTTGACCATGCTGTGGTCCTTTATGAACAGAAATGTATCAGTCTTCAGTTTATTCATACAAGTTTAGCAGGGTCTTGCACTATTGTCGACGACGAAATTGAGAGTCTCACTTTGAAAAGAACGGATAATTTCTACTTCAATTGTCCTAATCGGATTACCTATGCCCTGGCACATGTCGAAGATTGTGAACTTCATACCGACTTCAGGCCAACGATATTCCTATGTTCCGGAACTCATGCTAGACTTACCTTGGAATGATTTGAAATTTTCCTAAGAAATCATTGGCACTTTTTTAAAGAAATTAAATTATAAGGAACCATATAATCGATCTGGATAAGCCTATGTCCTCTCAGATTAGCGGCATATTGTAGTCCAGACTGGACCATGATTTCGTTGTTCTAAGCCTTATTGCCATCACTTAGCCATCACCAGTTTAGTTTAATGTTTTAGAGGAAAGGTCGGATAGTTTAAAATAATGCTTAAGAACAGCCAAACTTCACCTTTTTTCCACAACAGGTGATAGCTGTCAAACACGAACTAAGTCTCACTTTTGTCCCACAACACGCTATCGCCAGCTATCGATAGCTTTCAAACACGATCTAAATGAACGAACAGCTGAAGATTTGACAGATATCACTATATTGTATGATGATTGACCATGGCATGGCCATTTAGGGATACAGAAGTGAATCAGAGACTTCATCTTATTCATACAAGTTTAACAAAGTCTAGCAATATTGTTGACAACGAAATTGAGAGTCTCACTTTGAAGAGAACGGATAATATCTAGTTTAACTGTCCGGTTTACCTCTGTCCTGTAACATATTGAAGATTATGAGCTCCACATCGGCCGAATGACAGATTTCAGAAACTTTTCATGGCAATTTTTTTATTTTTTACATTCAGAGTTTTGGCAAAGGACTGACTACTAAGAGGAAGATGAGTTGGAATTTAATTCTGTCATAAGAATTTTAATGTAAAGTAAATGCAGAAGAGGTCGCCGTAGTCTAGTAGGTAGTGTGTTGGCTTATTATACGTAAAGCCAGAGCCCCAGGCCAGTCATCAAAACAAAAGTACAAAAAATATTTCTTCGGGGACTTCCTCTCATCTGATTTCTGGCAAAAACTCTGAGAGTAAATAAAAATTGCCATGAAAAGTTTCTCCAAAATCTTTCGTTCGGAGTCGACTTTAAACTGTTTTGATATAAATGTTCTAAAAAGTTTGGATATTAGAGAACAAACCATGGTTGCATAATTAATTTGCAATTAAAAGTCTCCAACGCATAACCTACTCCATCGTTTTTTTTAATACCCAACAGGATAATAATAATTACAAACAACAACAACAACAACAACAAAGACAGCAACAGTACTTAATATACCCAACCAGCAACAACCAACAACAGTGGCAATGATAATGCTTCAAATAATTAAAGAAAAAAAAACGTGCCACCACCAACACCTTCTTTCCTTTTTGCATTTCTGGTTGTTCGTTTTTTTGCTCCTTTTGGCAGGATATTGTTCAATTGCATTTTATTGCCATTAGTTTACAAATGGCTTTTAATGGCTTTAACCTTGCCGCACATGTTGTCACTTTTCACAGTTTCTGTTCGTTTCGTTTCTGTTCGTTTAGTTTTTCTTTACCGCCACCTTTAATTTACTTTAACTTCCTTTCGTTAACAGTTATTTTCCTTATTTGCCATTTTTTACGAACATACAAAGACTCACACACACATACACTTACGCTTGCATACTTGCATTTATAAATAATGAGTAATTATTGTCCTTTTTAACAACGTTATCTTACACATACTCGTACATACACAAATACACACAGAAGCTAATATGGTTGCCATAGACTTGCCAGCCAACATGCATATGATAACGTTGTTACTGTATGTATGTATGGCCAGGTAGTTGTATAGTACATGTATTAGTAAGTAATTAAGTGCAAGGGCGCTATACATATATATGTGTTAGGGTATGTTCAGTGTGTTTTTAAGTAAGTAATAAAAGTTATGTAATCCTTTTAATCCTTTCTTTAACCAGGCAAATTTTAATTTCATGCTTCATCTGTTTATTACAGGTGCTGGTTGTTTTTGTGACACAGCCTGTCAGTGAAAAAAAATTCCAAAGAAGTAGGCGAAGAGAAAAAAAAAGCGGAAATTTCATTAAAATATTCCACGATAATTAGAATTTATTCTGCAGAAGATTGATATCGATAGTAGGGATGACGATTGCTTTCAAAAACAAACAAAAAAAATATGTTCTTAGAAAAGTTGTGGTATCACTGGCTGTTAAACAGTGTTCTACACCAGAGATCAGCAATGAGTATTGAAAAAGATGAGTAGAATCAAAACATACTCATAATTTCTGATGCTTATACGCATTCATACTGATTTTAATATCATGGAACCTCAACTCATATTCAAAGTTTGAAGTACTCATCATACTCATACTTAACAACACGTATGATGTTGTTGTTGATTTCGACTCTCCATAACTCAACATATACACGGAAGCACAAAATAAGTATGAATTGCGTACGAACTCTAAAATACTTACGAGAAGGTTATGTGTTTGCTCTGCTTGCTGCTCAGTCTTTTTTGCTTATGAGTCTTTTTTCTTTTTTTGTAAATGCAACAACAGCTAAGACGGTATATTTGTTGTATGATTCGAGTTGTGTGTTTGCTCTGCTTGCTGCTCAGTCTTTTTTGCTTATGAGTCTTTTTTCTTTTTTTGTAAATGCAACAACAGCTAAGACGGTATATTTGTTGTATGATTCGAGTCACTCGAATCATTTATAAGTTTTATGAGTATTGTTCTTAAGTTATGGACCTAAATCGGAGTAGGCTTATGAATCAGACATATTTCGAATGGTATGAGTTTGATGTCAACCTTGTACTCATACTCATTGCAACGTATATTAATAAATCAACGTTGTAGTGAGCACGAATGAATCAGAGTACATAGTTAAATTTTAATATTGTTGACTCACTTATATTTAAAATTTCATGAGTGCTTATGAGCAGCGAAAAAACGATTCATTGCTGATCTCTGTTCTACACTCTTAATGTCAAAAATCTTTAATGATTCTTTCAAATATTTTGAAATAGCACAACGAAAAAACTGTTTTCAAAACTCAATTGATTGATAATTCCTTTAAAATCGCATATATTTTCAGGAATTGTTTTCGATTTCTATGTGATAAAGTTACTCTACGATAGGCTCGTCAAAATACGTCATAGTAAAATAAGCCAATTGCAGTTAATTTACGACTGCAAGTGAATATGTATGAAAATGCTACCAGTTGACGTCTGTCAAATCTTCGTTCGTTCATTTAGATCGTGTTTGACAGCTATCAATAAGTGGTAATAGCGTGTTGTGGGGAAAAAGTGAGACTTAGTTCGTGTTTGAAAGCTATCAATAAGTGGTAATAGCGTGTTGTGGATAAAAAGTGAGACTTAGTTCACGTTTGACAGCTATCGATAGCTGGTAATAGCGTGTTGTGGGTAAAAAGTGAGACTTAATTAGTGTTTGACAGCTATCGCCTGTTTTGGAAAAAAGGAGAAAGTTTGGCTGTACTCAAGCATTATTTTAAACCATCCGACCTTTCTTCTACAACATTAAACTAAATTGGTGATGGCTAAGTGATGGCAATAAGGCTTAGAACAACGAAATCATGGTCCAGTCTGGACTACAATATGCCGCTAATCTGAGAGGACATAGGCTTATCCAGATCGATTATATGGTTCCTTATAATTTAATTCGTTTAAAAAAGTGCCAAGGATTTCTTAGGAAAATTTCAGATCATTCCAAGGTAAGTCTAGCATGATGCAGATCTTACGCTGACCGACCTCCCCCTCCTGGGTTCGGGGGAACTTGGACAGTACACTAACTGCGTTCACCTGTGGCATCACAACGAGCCGTCATGCGTGCTCAAGTGAGCTTTTGGTATGAAGCTACCACATTAACCTAACATAAACTAAGTCTAGCATGAGTTCCGGAACATAGGAATATCGTTGGCCTGAAGCCGGTATGAAGCTCACAATCTTCGACATGTTATCAGGGCATAGGTAATCCGATTGTCACAATTAAACTCCCAATTTCGTTGTCAACAATAGTGCAAGACCCTGCTAAACTTGTATGAATAAACTGAAGACTGATAAAAGACCATAGCATGGTCAACCATAGTACATGGTCAACATAGCGTTTCTAACGGATTACGGAACTTTTGAAAGCCATGCCTATAGATTTGCATGACGTATGCAGGAGCTGTGTAGGTTTTAGGAGTCTGCTTAGTCTACTAAGTAGTGTGTTGACATACTAGACGTTAGGCCACGGTTCAAACACCAGGTCAGACATTTCCGACAAAACGAAATTTGAATATTTCTTCGTCGACATCCCCTCAACTGATTTCTGGAAAAAATTCGGAGCGTGAAATAAAATGTGCCATGAACAGCTTCTCAAAAATCTGTCGATCGGAGTCGACTTTAAACTGTACATCCCCGCCGCTCATGTATAACAATTCTCCTCTTCAGTCAAGTGGGCAAACAAAGCTGCAGTCTAGATGGAAAGTGTTTTTGGCGAAGTACAGAGTTTTTGAGGATGTTTAAGTCTACTTTTTCATTTAAAAGGCTCGCATTTATTTGCCTAGAAAGGCCTTTTGTTTTATGCCACCATGTAATACAAACTCCCTAGAAAACCAATACAAAAGCAATTCATTTTGTGCAACTCCTCCTCCTAGTCTAAAAACATTGTAAAAAAGGCATTATATTGTTGCAGCAATAAGAACAAAAAGGGAAGAGAAAAGAACACAATGAAGAAGGATAAGAAATAAATCGCTGTATCGATTGCCACAAAAAAAAATAAGTTGCAAAACAAATCACAGAGCCAAAAAGCAATGTTGCATACATGCATAGACACACATAAATATTATATGTAGATGTATGTGTGTGTGTGTATGTATAAATGTATTGGTGTAGCATTGTGTGTAGTCAAAATAAAATAGAATTTATTATTGAAATATGGTGTTGAAATAATTCATGTGGAACCAACAAATAAACTTGAATAAATAAGAAAAACAGAACAAGACTCAAGACAATACATACATATACAAACACGCGAACTCACAATCACACTTGTAAACACACTTACATATATGAAATACAATTGAAACAATTTCAATACATTGCCTCTTCGTTGCTTCGTTGTTTGCAACACGAAAAGACGGCCAGAACCATACAAAATCAGCAGCAATAGCAGCAACAACAACAACAACAGCAAAGAACAGATATTAAGAAAATAAATTGAAAAATCAACATTTTTTTCCTTCTTTCATTTTTCCAAAGTAACAACAGCCAACAACGATGGTTGTGTCATGAACGTGAAAAAAAATTTTAAAACTTACAAGCGAAACAAAATAATATTCAAAGTATTCTTATACATGTAAAGTTGAACGAAAAAAAACTTCGAATTCGATTCAATTCTTCAATTTCATTTGAAATATTTTTTATTTTTAAAAAAATAAAACAATCTACATATGGGTCATTCCATTAGCAACCTGAAAACAGAGCGAACGTTTGTCAATTGATCAGAAGGCTTTATAGTTATTTGGAGCTGTTGACTGTATTTTCTGCAGACACTAATAAACAGCAGTATAAACATACGGAGGTAATATACTTATCAAGGGTTTGATATTCTTAGGTTTTTACCTTTTAAAAATGTTTATAATATGAGCTTGTAGATTGCAAATAAATTAAAAAAAGTTTTAATTAAAATTCTTTATTGTTCGCACAATTCTATGTGTCACTGTTCACAACTTGATGTAAACAACAACAATTCCTCTGTTTACACCCTTCGCATAAACAATTACTAGACAATTGTTCTACAGATCTTTGTAACGGATATCTTCAAACAATAATTATTCTCTTCAAACACACCGTGTCTTCACACAAGACTGACTGAATTTTTACTGACTCGTTGCCTGCTTTGCCTTGCCTTTTATATGGCAACGTAAATAGTCTGATGAATGTTCTTGAAGGCGAATGTTTGTGTCTTCGCCTTTTCGAGATCTCTATAAACGTAAACAGGTAAGGTAAATCGTAATTCATGATTCAAAGATTACTTTTATATGAGCTTCTGTATACTGCATATACTGGTGAACTCACTAGTGCCGCCCGTTTGACTTCTACATCGTTTTCCATGCAAAGATCATGGCAATTTTGAAAGCGAAACAATATTTATTATGTGGCGGTATTTATCCACAAAATCATTTGACTGACTCGAACAACCAGACTAATGTTAAATATTTAACGAACGTCTCTTGGACCTCCGTTCTCATCCATGACAGCTGAGGATTTCTCAAGCAAATTTTAAATCAATCAAAGGTAACTCTCTTATGACTTCTAAGACCAAGAGATATCTTTGGAAATTGCATTGCTAATGAACTGGCCAGAGCCATTACTGGGGCTTACAATTCGCCATAAATTACAGGTTATATGTATTCAGTTAGGCCAGGAATTATATACTTGTTGTAAATTTCGTTTGCAGCAGGAAGTTGAGTGTAATATTGCTACACTATGCTGGATTTCCTTGGATAAGAAAAGGCCAGTTCCACTTACGTACTAACTTAAGTGGTCATTACAATCCTTTAGTCAAGATTGCAACCTAGTTCCTCACACCATCCATGTTATGTGTGTTAATTTTTATACATGAGTGGCGGGACTTACAGTTTATAGTCGACTCCGAACAACTGATATTTGGAGACATTTTTAATGGAAATTTTATTTACTCTCAGAGTTTTTGCCAGAAGTCTACTGAGAAAAAGTCACGGAAGAAAAATATTTTATAATTTCATTTTGTTTGAGAAATCTGAGCAAGAGGTTAAACCACGATTTCAGTTCTAATAAGCCCACAGACAACTACTATCAGATTAGGTTAGGTTAGGTTAGAGGACGTGGACTTGTCGATTAAGACAAGTACAGTACCCGTAGGTTGAATTGACCCATTGTACAACGTCCTAGTTTCTCACAACACTTATGTTGTGTGTGTTAATTTTATACATGAGCGGTGGGACCTATAGTTTTAAAGTCGACTTCGAACGACAGATTTTTGAGAAACTTTTTTCCTGTCAATTTCACTCACAAAGTTTTTTCCAGAAATCTGCTGAGAGAAAGTCGCCGAAGAAATACTTTTTGTATTTTGTCTTGATGTCTGGCCTGGGGCTCGAACCCTGGCTTTACGTCTAATAAGCCAACACACTAGACTACGGCGACTTCAACCAGATTAAGGCGCCTACAAATGCAAATTACTTGTACGAAGACTTCTTTACACACAAATTTTTTTCAACCGATGCTTTTGAATGCCCGAAATAGAATTCTTGCCCAGAAAATCCAAAGATGTCCTTAAGAACAACCCTTAAAAACTTTATAAATTTTTCACAAAATTTTGGACGAATTTTAAAATGTCCTACGTTTTCACATGTAATTAAAATTTTTACATCAGGTTACCGAATGTAATTTACTTTTATGGCCCACTTTTAATAATTTAAAACGTAAAAAAATTACATACGTAAACTAACGAAATTAAAAAACTCTCCTCGTAAATATTTTTTTTTAATTTTTTTTTTGCCTTCCTTTTGCGAAATGTTTTATTTTATGCACGAAATGACTCATACATAAATAATATCCACATAAAAATACTACACACACAAACACAAACATTGTTATTTGCTTACAACTGTTTACTTGCGTTGATGTTTACACACACGCACACAAATGCAAATCAAAATTCCACATACGATTCCATAAAAATAAAAATAAAGAAACGTAAGAGTTTCAGCTAAAGGAGTAAAAAAACATAAGAGAGAGAGAGAGAATCAAGTTTATTTCGCCTTTTTTGGTTCGTTTTTTTCGTTCGTTTTTTCTTGTAATATTTGCACGATATGCAAACAATTTATTTGTGTATTGAGGTCGCCAAAAGAATAAACGACATCATCTAAATAACAGCAACAAGAACTACGAAAGCAACAGCAACAACAATAACAGAGGCATCAGACGAAATACAAAAAAAAAAAACAACACAATCAAAGCTAAAATGTAAAAGAACAACGAAAATAACAAAAACAACACACACATCCATAACATACATATTAGGAAGGATAAGAAGAGCAGTCAGCAGTAACTGTTAGTAATGTTTGCTTGCGATTGTTTGTTTGCTGCATGTGTTGGTGTATGGCGTATGAGTATATGAGAGCATATGAGAACATTTACAAGTTTCTGCTGCTCTACTCTCTGCGTTTTTATGGCAAGAACGTGTTTTTGTTACTTTTTTTTTATTTTCCTCTCGCCATTGTTTATATCTGTATGTGTGTGTGTGAGTTTGCCCGTTAGTGGGCATATTTGTTTTTTTTTCGAATATTTGTATGCATGGCGGCATTAAGTACAGGATAAGCATAAGTGAAGTGAAGTTTTTAAAGCGCTTTCAAAAGGCCTTGTTAGGTGAAGAAATGATGTTTTAACAACAAATTTTACGGAATTCACTTTAAATGGGGACGACACTTTAAAAACTCAATGGAAAGGAGCTTAATGAAATCATATGAAAAAATATTTGGAAACAACTGCATCACGTCAAGTGCATTCCGAGAGCAAAAAGGAACCAGGCATTTGGAGCGTAAATCGTGGACTAAATCCCGTATATTCAACGGCATCTCACTCAGCATTTCAGTTAAAACTTAAATACTACGACATAAGTCACCGTAGTCTAATAAGTTTTTAGTGTGTTGCCTTATTAGACATGAGGCCTCGGTTCATATCCCTACTCAAACATTTCCAACAAAGCGAAATATAAAAAAATATTTCTTCAGAGACTTTCTCTCAGCAGATTTCTGGCAAAAAATCTGAGATTAAATATAATTGTCATGAACAATTTCTCAAAAAATCTGTTGTTCGGAGTCGACTATGAACTAGATCCCGCCACTCACGTATAAAAGTAACACACACAGCATAAATGGCGTAAAAAGCTAGGCCGTATGAGGGTATGTACGTATACTTCGACATAACTCGAGAGTTATTAGTGAATGAAATCCGCTGTGCTGGCCAGACCATACTTGAAGAAGGAAAGTGATGAGAGAAATTGCTTCTCCTAAGATAAACTGGGCAGAGATAATTGGACACAATTTTTTATGATCTTTTATGCATTTTACCATTGAGCTTAAAGCACGTTTAGTTTGGCTTTCCACATATGATCGAAGACTTAATCATTATCAAAACGTAATATATTTATGTCCTTATTTTCCCTGGAGAAGTTGAATCGGCTCGGTAGGGAAAATAAGTTACGCTCTGCTACGTCTCCGGGCATGTAGGAATGTTCTGCAATGAGCAAGTAGATGAGCTTGCGAGGAGGAGATCTTCCACCCCCTTCCACCCCATTGATAAATCCCGAATCCTTCTGCATAGTAGGGAGAGTTGGAGAGATATGCTCATCAAAGATAAAGAGCGGCAAAGGCTGTTCTCATACCATGGTAATTGGTTGCAATCCTTTGTTGTTGGGAAAATAAAATAAGAGGAAACAAGATCATGCATTAGACTATCAAGAAATAACCTGAGATTGATGGCCAATTCGTTAGCAGAACACTGTAGACTCAGAGTGCACTTATTCAGAATGGGGGTTATCTCGAGCACAACCTATAGATTATGTGACCATGAGAATGCATCATCAGGATACATTCCTAGAAACTGTGAGGCATTAATACAACCCAACAGGAAAAAGCTGGGTACATACTAGATACCAGCCAGGGAATTGCCATTGTTGACACTGAGCAGCATTCTGCAATGATTAAACAATTTTCTTAAAACAATATTTAGAATGTCAGATCTCTCTACTATTTTCGAACATCAGAAAAGCATTCGGGGAACCATTCACCATAATTATTGACGATAGAAGAGGCTGGCCACACTTATTTTTATGGCTTCCATTTGTTTTGTACGATGTTTTGAAAAGAGCTAAGCATGGAAAGAAGAGAAATATCATGGACGTTACGTAGCCAAAATTATGATTCTGGGGATTATGTTTTCTTTCGCACAGACCTTCAGACGTTCAATAAAATACAAATGTATTGTTGATGCCCTATTTGCCACGTGAATAACTTACTTGTCCATTAACCACCCGATAAACGAATTTCGGCCGGCCTTAACACATCCCTCCAGACGCCTCTGCTTCTTGCGCGTCTACGCCAGTTGGGCTAACCAATCGATGACAGGGCTTTCTCGATTTGGTCCTACCAACGCAAACAATGCCGTCCTCTTTGCCTACTTCCATAGATCCCCGCACTTAATACCCGTCTGGGCGGAGCAACCCCCTTTATTCGAACGACATGGCCGAGCCGGCGCAGCTGCAGGATGTTAATACGCTGCACATCGCTTATGCCGTTGGAAAGCTCATACAGCTCACTGTTGGAATGGATGCGGAAATCATTGCCAACTTGCACAGGACCGAAGATCTTACGTAGGACTTTTCTCTCGTATACTCTCAAGGCTGCTGCAGCAGTGCTTAATAGGGTTCATGCCTCTGCGCCATAAAGATGCACGGGCAGGATGAGCATCTTGTAGACTATTACTTTTGCCGTACGAAAAAGGTCTCTGCTACTCAATTGCCTATTGAGACCATAGTAGCACCTGTTGGCAAGAGCGATCCTGCGCTTGATCTCCAGACTGACATCACGTGAATAAATGATGGCAAATAAAACAACAAACACTGCGCATATGCTTAATCGTTTATAAGGCCCCTTGATTACAAACCTTACCAACATTTTTTCCTGTCTCATGCATGATTGGAAAAGCTAGTATATACATAAGTGTATGTATGTATAAATGTATGTATGTATGTATGTAAGTAAGCCTATAAGAAGGGCAAAGGTTTAGCAACCAAATAATTTAACAAATTTTTATGGTTTTTGATATTAAAAATTCAACAGAGAATAAGAACAAACAAACAAACAAACAGAAAAACTAGGAATGAAAAATCAAACACATATACAAACACCGAAACATTTCAACATTTTGTGTGAATATATTCGGGGGTTTTTCTTCTCTGCTTTCTCTTCTCTGCTCCACATTAAACATTTGCTAAAAACAAACACTGACTGACGGTTAAAGTGTCCATAAAATACGTTGTGTTACATAAACGATGAGAAGAAACGAAACGAAACGAAACGAAAGAAATTATTTTTTCCATGATAATGTTCGATGTTGTTGTTGTTTGTTGTTGTTGTTCCTTTTTTGGTCAATTGTTTAAAGGTGTTTTCCATTCTGAAAACACCCCTTCATACCATCATCATCATTACTTTTGCTCAGTCAACAACGGTTTTCTGTCTTCATTGGAACACCAACAACACCAAACGTTTGTTGTTTTATGACCGTTTTTCTTGGAAGTCTGACAAGAAAAGCAAAATTTACAGGCAAAGATTAATGGGCTCAACAAAGAATTTTAAATACACGGAAAATTTATTACTGCAAACGGATGGGCGCTGGTGTTCTTCATTCAATTCATTGGACCGTATGCAGCAGCAACATTTACTTTTGCAAACACACCACAAATATTTACTGAAATTGAGCCAAGTTTTCTTTTTTTATGTTTTTGTTTTTCTTGTTGTCTTGTTTCTTTCTGTTTTCTTCGATTTAGCTGCTGTTAATGGAGAATTTTCAAAGAAGTTTTTTTCTTACAATTTCTGTAAATTATTTGCTCCATAACAGCCAATGTTTGATGCAAAACATATGCAGAATTACTGTGACCTAGAAGTAATTTAAAAGAAAAAGAATCTCAGCTTTCATTTGATTCAAGAAGTGATTTTCACTCCACAATGATTTAATCTGTAACAGCCACTCTGCTTTTTTCGAAAGGCCTTTTTTCCATTACTCCGGAGCATAAACCAGGCTGAATTTATTCGATGGAATGGGCTATGTTGGCTTTAGGAACCTCTGAGGCTTATGGTTCATTCGCATACACGTGTGACTTAAGAAAATCCTACAAGAAGAAGTTTAATGGGATCAAATCTTATGATCTTGCTGACCAAGGTCACATCATCCCACTCGTGACGTAGCCATACCCTCAAATCGCTCGTGCAGAATATTCAATTTGGCATGAGTTGCGTGGCACATGTTGTTGGTGTTCAGATCATACAATTCAAGCCTGAAGACTTTGGTAATCTTCAGCCTATAGAGCTCACTGTTAACAGTGAGAGCATAATCAAAGAAATATGAACCGATGAAGCCGCCAATGGCCAGACGCTAACCTCACCTTGCTTTTGCATTATCTGATTATCATGATTCATATCTCCTTCCATTGTAAATACCCAACATTTAAATTGAATTCAACTCATTTGAGAAAAGTCTGCTCATCCCTCTATCTTACCATTCGCTAAGTATACCTAAAAATATTTTCCTACTGCTGATCTGGCTATTCGTTATCATGAATGCCACGACTTATCAGAGGACTTCCCCTTTTTCCCTGTCTAGCTGATGCGACTTTTCTGCACAATTCCATACTTTTTTCGAGTTAAGCTCATAAGAGACGACTGCTCGGAGCGACCTAACTTGTCTTCTCTTAACTTACTTACTCAATTGATCATTACATGTCTTTAGCAAGGATTACAACCTAGCTTCTCATACCACCCACGCTGTGTAAGTCAATTTTATCCATTTTAGGCGTGGCATACAAAGTTTTGAGAAACTTTTCATTGGAATTTTATTTTACTCAGAATTCTTACCAGAAGACTGCTGAGAGGAAGTCACCGAAGTAATATTTCTTTTCAAATCTCCTTTTTATTCCAGATCATGATCTAAGCGGGGGTTTAAACCACAGCCTTACGCCTTATAAGCCAATATACCACCTACTAGACAATGGCGAATTTATGCTCTATCTACACATACATAATTGGTCATTAAACCCTTTAGCCAGGATTACAACCTAGCTTCTCACACCACTGATGTTGTGTGTATTAATTTTATACGTGAATGGCGGGACCTATATTTTGAAGTCGACTCCGAACGACAGATTTTTTGAGAAACTTTTCATGGCACATTTTAATTTACTCTTAGAGTTTTTGCCAGAAATCTGCTGAGAGGAAGTCGCCTAAAAAATAATTTTTGTATTTTGTCTTTGATGTCTGGCCTGGGGCTCGAACCCTGACTTTACGTCTAATAATGCAACACAATACCTACTAGAATACGGCGACTGAGAGGAAGTCGCAGAAGAAATATTTCTTTTCAAATTTACTTTTTATTCGAGATGTCTGGGCTAGAGTTTGAACCAGGGCCTCATGCCAAATAAGACAACACATTACCTACTAGACTATGGCGAATTCATGCTCTATCTGCCTAAGGTTAATTGAGCGCAGCCCGCCATAGCTTTGACTTGCACTTGGAAGATACCGGCAAGTTAACTCATGGACTCCCAATGTTTTACACTGGAATCAAACTCTCCTGATCTAGTTCCAATAACTTTCCTTGTAAAACACATTGTGTTTTAAAGTCGTTAAAGAGGATAACCTTGCTTGCGTTGGAAGGATCAAATCGAGGAAGCTTTATCATCGATTGGTGTGACCAACTGAAGTAGGCGCGCAAGAATTAGAGGCGCCTGGAAGCATGAGTTAAGGCAGGCTGAAATTCGTTAATTGGGTTGTTAATGACCAAATAAGTAAGTAAGTAAGAGTGTTTAGAAGAGTATGTAGCCTTCAGATTGCAACATTCACTCCTATCCCTAAGTCTAGTAGCGAAACACATGCCAAAATCGACGAAGGGAGCTTCTTAACTTTGATTTTATATTAAAAACAACAAAAGAACATAGTATTCTTAAAGGAACTATGAAGTAGTCTAGATGATTTTTTGAAATACTTTGTATGCCTTCAGTGGATTTAAAAAACAAATCATTTTTTTCCTCCAACGGATTAAATAACAATTTATTAAAAGACTTTTAAGACTTCATAGAATATCTAAAGTATATTGAAATGATATTTGGAAACAATCTTAAATAAAATTACAAATAAAACTCAATAAACGATTACTTTTATTACCAAAGAATTCAATTTTCAATTTTCTAAATGCAAAAACGTACATATTTACCGGGAATAGAAATTCTAATCATCAAAAGCATTTTGCAATCAACCAGGCAAAAAGAAAAAAGAAAACCCCAAACAAATATACTCCTCTTCAAAACGCCAACGACAAATATTGAAGGTGTAACCGAACGTACATAAACCACTTCAATTGAGAGGAAAAAACGGAAAATTTACCGTGAAACTAACTCTGAAAGGCTTATTGGATGGAGGTGGCAAGACACAATAGACGACAAAGTGATGAAAAGTTGTCTGCAAAAGAGGAAGACAAAAATACATGGCCTCAGATGGATGTTACACAAAGCAGAGACGTCTTCCATAAGGAGAAAAAAAATAAGAGAAAAAATTGTCAACCAAAAACAAAAAAAAAAGATGAACATAGAACGGCAAATTTGAAAAGCAAACAATCAAAGGAATTGCTTACATGTAAACCATGAACCAACAACCATTTATTCAACTTTCTATCCAGCCATCCAACCATCCAGCCAGCCAGCCATTCATTCCTCCTTCTAACCAAACAAATACAAACAAATTGTCGTGTAATGTTGTCAACACTAACGCCGCCGTCGCTAACATTTGGGAATTAAAGAAAATCTTTTGGAAAAATATTCCTTGCCACACCGCAAACAAATACTAACAAAAAAATAACAACAACAACAACAACAACAACAACAACATCTAGTACAGTTACAAGAAATCAACGAAAGAAAAAAATCTTTTCCAAAAACATCAAAAATTCAAAACAATCAAACCAAAGTAAATATCAACCAACACACCAACCCACTAGCTTACTCACTAACACACTCACAGGATATAATTTTTACTCAAAATTTTTATGAGGCCTTTTTCCTGTCTCTTTCTCTTCTTTTTAACACGTGAGTGTAAGTTTATTAATGCTTGAATGCTTGAATGTTCATTTCACTATCAGACATGACTGTTTTAAACGTTAAATCTGTCTCAGGGAACAACATAAAAACAACCCAACAGCCATATACATATACTCCCATATATACATACACTTGCATGTACTCCTTTTAATTCACTGCCTTGTGAGTAGTTGCTTTTAACTGTTAGAAGAGAGAGAGAGAGAGAGAAAGACAGAGGAAAACAGTAAAAACTTCTACTCACTGACTAACAACGTGTTGGTTTTTAATTTCATTTTACATGTACATACGTATACGTGTACCTAAGATATGGTGTTTAATTGATAACTAAAGTAGGACGCCGTTAAAATGTGGACGCTATTTAATATAAAAATAAAATTAAATGCAATTGTAATTAATTAAATAAAAAACTAAGCCCTGTTGCAGTAATACCAATTAACCCATTAGTGCCCAGTGGCAACTTAAGTTGCCAGCAGAGGTTGCCTTAATTTTTAAGCTCTGAGAGGAAATTGAGTGTAAAAAACAAAAGGGTAACTGAAAGAAAAAAAACGTAATTCGGGCATTAGTGGGTTAAATTTGAAAATTTTTGCCAAACTTTCTGGTTTGCAGAACCACAAAAACGGTTTAGACTCTTAGATAGATACTTATTCACGTACGTAATCGGTCATTTTTATCCTACAAGGAGGATTACGATCCAACTTCTTATACGCATTCATACTTATTTTAATATCATGGAACCTCTACTCATATTCGAAGTTTGATTTACTCATCATATTCGTACTTAACAACGCGTATGATGTTCGTATGATTTCGACTATACATAACTTAACATATACACGAAGCACAAAATAAGTATGAATCGCGTACGAACACTAAAATACTTACTAGAAGGCTGTATGCAACAACAACTAAGACTGTTAATTTTGATGAATGATTCGAGTCATTTATAAGTATTGTTACATAAATCGAAACTACCTAATATCGTTTAACAATAAAAACGATAAACAAAAGCTACCAGCTACACACACATATGTACAACGAACCTGGTTGCACCTGCTACCAACAACAACATGTATGTGACAAAAGCGGATAGACAACATAAGCAAAGTACACAAACAACAATGTATTAGCAATAGAGCTCTCGAGACTAGTTGTGTCGGACTATAAAAGGGCTGAACAAAGCAGGCAGCAGTCAGTTATAATTCAGTCAGTCTTGTGTGAAGACGCGTTGCGGTTGGAACGTACTAGCGGCATTGCTAGCAAAAAGGTTGTAAGCAGAGAAGATCTAACGAGCAGTTGTTAGTGTTAACGCAGACAGAAGTATGAAATAGAATAGTGTACAAGCAAATTGTTGTTGTATCGTTAAGTTGTAAACAGTGGCACAAACGTAGTGTGAATAATAAAGAGAGTTTAAGAAAAACTAAACGCGTATTTGTTTTTACTTGGTTTGCAATTAACGAACTCATATTTTAAACGTTTTTAAAAAGGTAAAAACGTAACAGTATTATAAGTATTTTTCTAAAGTTATGAATCTAAATGTGTAGGCTGGCATATCAATCAAACATATTTCGAATAGTATGAGTTTGATGTCAACGTTGTACTCATACTCATTGCAACCTGTACTTGTAAATCAACTTTGTAGTGAGTAGGAATGAATCAGAGTACATTGTACATTGTGCATTGACTCACATATACGCAAAATTTCATGAGTGCTTATGAGAAGCGAAAAAACGATTCATTGCTGGTCTCTGCTACAGTTAAACTCCATTCCGAACGACAGATTTTTGCGAAACTTTTCATTGCAATTTTATTTTACTCTAAGAGAATAAAAGACTTCTGAGGGGATGTCGCCAAAAGACGTATTTTTTGCACATTCCGTATTGTTCGTGATATCTGCTAAGGGCTTTAAACCATGAGCTCTCGCCTAATAAGTCAACACACTACCTAGACTACGACGACTTCTCAGCTTTTCATTCTCTCTGTAAAATTTGATGTTCAAAAGACATTCGCGATACATTATTTGAATATCTCACTGCAGTAGGTTAGGTTAGGTTAGAGGACGTGTACTTGTCAATTAAGACAAGTACAGTACCCGGTGGTCGAATTGACCCATTGTACAACGTCCTAGTTTCTCACACAACTTATGTTGTGTGTGTTAATTTTACACACGAGAGGTGGGACCTACAGTTTAAAGTCGACTCCGAACTAGAAATTTTTGAGAAACATTTCATGGCAATTGTATTTAATCGCAGAGTTTTTGCCAGAAATCTGCTGAGAGGAAGTCGCCGAAGAAATATTTTTTGTATTTTGTCTTTATGTCTGGCCTGGGGCTCGAACCCTGGCTTTTACGTCTTTTAAGCCAACACACTACCTACTAGACTACGGAGATTTCTAAAGACTTCTAAAGACGTCTCACTGCAGTAAAAAGGGCAAAAATTTACCACACTTCACTGGAAAATGTTGATGCACCCACCGTCTAATTATAACGATTTTATGTCTGTAGAACTAGTTTGGTGGTAAAACATTAGTCTATGCTAAGTTTTTAAAAACTACAGAAGATCTAGTACAATGGCATTACGAATTTACTTAAAAACCAGCAACAGATGGTGGGATGTTAGGCTTAAAGAAGATTCCGCTAGATAAGTACGTGGTTAGATTGAGGGAGAGGAGACTACCCAAGAGTTTTATGCCCGTGGACATACGCCTAAGTCATCGGTAATCTTGTGAAGACTGTCGGGAGAAACTTTTTGCCCACATTTCAAAAACTTAAATCTTCACAAGGCTGCTGTGGAGGCTTTTTAAGCGACTAATGCAACAATTAAAACCGAGTGATCATTGCCAACTCCGTAGATATGCCTTAGGCTTTGCATGCTTAAATTTTCTTTTGAGATTGAGCACATACCCTACATAGTGTTTACGTTGACTTTGTAAAATTGTTGCATATTTAGCTCAGTGAACAAAGAAGTGGTTGTGGAATGGTCACTGCTCATTGAAAAAATAACTGTAAAGTGTACATTATGGTTTGAAAGTAAGCTGTCAACGATATAGACGGTGTGCGGCGTATTAACATCCAGCGGCTGCTCTGGCTCGGCCATGTTGTTCGAATGCAGGAGGATGCTCCGGCGAGATGAGTTGTTGATGTGGGGATCTGCGGAAGTAGGCAAAGAATACGACCTTATTTGCGTTGGAAGGACCAAATGGAGAAAGCCCTATCATCGATTGGTGTGACCAACTGGCGTAGACGCACAAGAAGCAGGGGCGCCTGGAAGGATGTGTTAAGGCAGGTCGAAATCCCTTAATCGGGTTGTTAACGGCCATTGTAGTAAGTAGTAAGTTAGTGGTAGGTCCTTCAGTTTAAAGTCGACTCCGAACAACAGAATTTTGAGAAACTTTTCATGGCAATTTGATTTACTTTCAGAGTTTTTGCCAAAAGTCGCCGAAGTAATAATTTTTCATATTGCGTTGAGTTGGAGATGACTGACCTGGAGTTTGACCCGAGGCCTCACGTCTAATAAGCCAACATACTACCTATTAGACCACGACGACTCCAAGGTTTCTTTGCGTCTCATTTTTATTGACCTAGGAAGGAGACACTACCATCAATTTAGAGCACTTTAATACCTACGGTTTATTGCTTCAACAAAACAGGGTCATGACCTTTACCAAACAAAGATCGTGTCTATGCGGATACTCTCCTAATGTTGGAATATTTGCCAGCTAACATTCACCAAATTATCGTCAAGATATCTTCCGAAATGTATATAAAACTTGTTGAAAACTCATCCGGATCAACTGTTGCAATCTAGTGAGAGTCGATCATTTAAATGACGTTCTTCTCGTACAGTGTGTGACAACGTCCAAGCTTTATAAGTCGATAAATATTAGAGCTGAACTGGCTGCTGTTAGTGTAGACATTTTTTTCCAAAAATCGATTTATTTATGTGAGAGAAATCGCCGAATCTATCGGTCCATAATCAATTCATCCGCATTTGCATTTTAGTCAATCAGCTCTTATATCGTATATCATTTCATATGTGATTCACTAATTCGTTAACTGCTCAACTTCATGGCATTTTGCATTCATATTCCTTTGGTATGTATAGGGCGGACAACTATATACGTGGGAAGAAAAAGGGTTTTGACAAGAATGGCTCTAACCATAGTTAATCAGCAAAGTATGACAAACTTATTGTATTTGTGTTTGTAAGCAAACGGGGTAAAGCAAATAAAAACAAAATCTTCAACACACACTTAAATAGGTACTCCTCTCTACATAGTGTGTACATATGTATTCACAGTACAGTGACGGACAAAATTCTTCGGATAAATTAAAAGTTGAATAAGTTTGACAATATGCCGCCTGCTATTCAACAACAGGGTAACTGTGAAGCGCTCGTAGCCAGGGCATATACATATATGCGTACATACAATATCCCAACAGCAATAAAATCGTAAAGAAGTCAAGGATTTATGAAAGAAAAGAGGACTTTTGATTCTGTACTACCAAAACTAACAGAACAGCTGAGCTCAATATCTGTACACAGATAATAGTTCCAGGAATAGAACATTTCTGGGCAATTACGCTTCTAAAGCGCCGTTGCCTAGTGTGTAGTATGCTGGTTTATTAAACGAGAGCCCATGGTACAAACCGTAGCTCATACATCCTGAACAGAATGAAATATGAAAAAATATTCCCGTCAGGGAATTTCTCTCATGGGTCTTCTGATAAAAACTCTTAAAGTAAATAAAATTTGCCATGAAAGTTTTCTCAAAAATCTGTCGTTTGGAGACGACATTAGACAGCAGGTTCCGCTACTCATGGATAAAGTGAACGCACATAACATGAGTGATGGTGGTTGTAAACACCAAGTAAGTAAGTAAGTATTCGAAAATATGCCAGAGAAGTTTAGCAGTAGAAAGCGTTCCAACTTACTTAGAAATTACGGTGCAATGAGTGTAGCCTGAATGAAAGCTTCTGTGGATTGGGAGATCAATGATAAAAAGTGGTTTCACGAAAATGGCGACCATTCTGTATATCCATTTGAGCTGTCTACACCGGAAACAATTGAAAAGTTCACGACATGCTGTTGAACGATCGGAGGCTGAAGGTGTGATAGATTATAGAAGCTAAAGGCATCCGACGTAGCTCTGTAGACTTAATTTTGACTGATCTCTAGGGTATGATGAAGCTTTCCGCAAAATTGCAATCGTGCACAAATATAATCGCGCTGGTACTTTACAACAACATGTGGCCTGGAAAAATTTTCGTCATCGGTCCATATTTCTTTGAAAACATTATTGTTAACTGTCTCTACTGACCACTGTTGGTAAATGATTCTCAACTGCTTTTGAACTGAATTGTAAGATGTGGAAATCAACGACATGTGGTCTCTACAGGACAGCGCTATGTGCCACATTGGATATTGCGCACAAGCGATTGGAGGGCATGGTTATCTCAGGTGGAGGTGAAGTCGCCGTAGTCTAGTAGTTAGTGTGTTGGCTTATTAACCTTAAAGCCAGGGTTCGAGACACAGGCCAGACATCAAAACAAAATACAAAAAGTATTTCTTCGGCGTATTTCTGGCAAAAACTCTGAGAATAAAATAAAATTGCCATGAAAAGTTTCTCAAAAATCTGTCGTTCGGAGTCGACTTTAAACTGTAGGTCCCACCACTCATGTATAAAATTAACACACACAACGTATGTGTGTATGTATGTATGGAGGTGGTGTGAACTGGTCACCGAGATCACCGTAAGAATTTTTTTTAAGCCACAGATGTATGCAAATAAACCACAGCGATCTTCAAAGCCAACATAGTCCAGACCAGCGGTTAAATTCAACTTGATTTAAGCACTAGGGTTGTAAAAAAAAATGTAACATTTGAACTGTGCTTCATTCAGAGAAACCATGGAGGCCATTTAAACGGTATTATATTCCACACATAGTGGCATCACTAGATTTTTCAAATCAAAAGATAGGAAACCCTTAATGGAACACCTGATATGCACCAGAAAGTCTCTGCAGGGAAGCTTAAAGTTGCCACAATCATATCAAATGGTTTAAGATTTTAAATTCTACAGAAAATCATTTCATTTAAAATAAATGTTACGAGTATTTATAGTTTGCTTACCTTCAATTCAGCAGTTCATAATGAAGTTTTCTTGTAAATCTTTACACCAAAAATTTTATTTAATTTCACTGGGGTTTTTATTTTATTTAAAAAAACTTTCTTTTCGATTTCTTTTTTAATTTTTTTTTTTATTGAGTTTTGATTCGTTTTGAGTTTTTAAAAAGTTTTTCCACAAAATTTTTTTTAATATTTTTTTTAATTTTTTAATTTGAATTTTTGTTTAATGATAATGAAAACAAAGGCACACCAGCAAACCAATGCTTATTTTTGATAATTTTTTTTTTCTTTTTAATAAAAAATTTTGTTCATTGTAATGTGTTTTCTTTTCTATTTTGTCGATATTTTTATTTTTTATTTCAATTTTTTCAAATTTTTTTTTTAAACAATTACGTTATTGTTGTAAGCGTCTGCACTGGAATACAGAAAAAAAATTTGGACATGAAACAATGAGAAAAAAATTTACAATTACAAATTGCTTCAGGGAAAAAGAAAACAACTATCAACGGCGGCAACAACTAAAAGCCAAAAAAAGAGAATTTGATTAAGGCTTACACGTAAAAAGAGAACAGAAGTGGATTACAAGGCTTTAGAATACGAAATTTTAGAAAAAAATTTTAACAAAAATCCTTTGATTGTATTTGCGACAAAAAAATGTTTTCGCTTTTATTTTTTTTTTATTTTTTATGGTTGTGTGTGTGCCATTAATTAATTGTAGTCGTGCGTCTGCAATTCTAGTGTCTATACATTCTATTCTATTCCTATACAACAGAGAAACAATACAATATTGTTTTACTTTTCGTTTCTTTTTCTTTTC
Organism: Sarcophaga subvicina; assembly: GCA_936449025.2. Classification (NCBI taxonomy): domain Eukaryota; kingdom Metazoa; phylum Arthropoda; class Insecta; order Diptera; family Sarcophagidae; genus Sarcophaga; species Sarcophaga subvicina. Next base: position 105,234,965 of record OW388083.2, on the reverse strand, counting down.
TTTTTTTTTTTTGATTCATTCATTTTATTATTCTCCTGTTTTTTTTTTTTTGTAGCCTACTATTTAGGGCCAGACAAAAAAGAAATTCTGCTTTTAGGGATTTTAGCAGGCAAACACAAAAAAAAAGAGAAACAGAAATCGAATTAAAAGCATACGAACAAGAGAAATCCTGGAAGGAAAAGTAACTGAAGACGTTATCAAATACGCACACATACACACTTGCACTAACACACTTACACAGAGAAATAATTCAAAAAAAGAAGATAAAAAAGAAAACAAAAACAAAAACAATAAAAAAAACTTAAATTAAAAGATTAAAGAAACAGAAAAGGAATAGAAAGAAATGTAAAGCAAAAATATTTTAAAGTCATACAGACTCACCACACACATACAAACACACTAATACATATACATAGAGGAAGAGAGAGAGAACTGTATGCAAGGTGAAACTTGTATTTGTATTGAAGTATTGCAATGCATAAATGCGAGAGAGAATAAGAAAGTATGTGTGTGAACATACAGATTTGAATGATACAACGATGACCAAACATAATGAGAAAATTAGAAGAAAATTAAAGAAAATCTCTTTAAAAGGTCTGGTGAGTTTCGTGCCAAAAAAAAAACTCGTTTTTTAATTTTTTATTTATTTCAGGATTAAAATAAAAAAGAAATTTTCTTTTTAATTCATAATTTTGATTCATGATTTTGCATGTTCAACAAAGTTTTTGGAAATTTTTTATTTTCTAATTCCAATGCCTTTCCGCTATCTTCGTCTGTAAATCTAATCGTCTTATTTATTTAATTGGCCATTACAAAACGGTAGTCAGGATTACGATTTAGCTTCTCACACCGCTTATGGTGTATATCAGAGATCAGCAATTAATCGTTTTATCGCTACTCATAAGTACTCATTAAATATAAATGAGTCAACAATATTGAAATTTAACTATGTACTCTGATTCATTCATACACACTACAACATTGATTTATAAGTACAGGTTACAATGAGTTTGAGTACAATGTTGACATCAAACTCATACCATTCGAATAAGTTTGATTCATAAGCCTCTACTCATTTAGATTCATAACTTTAGAAAAATACTTACAAATGATTCGAGTGACTCCAACCATTCATCAAAATTTACGGTCTTAGTTGTTGTTGCATTTACAAAATAGGATACATAAGCAAAAAAGGCAGAGCAGGAAGCAGAGCAAACATACAACCTTTCAGTGAGTATTATAATGTTCGTACGCAATTCATACTTATTTTGTGCTTCGTGCATATGTTGAGTTATGTAGAGTCGAAATCATACGAACATCATACATGTCGTTAAGTATGAGTATGATGAGTACTTCAAACTTTGAATATGAGTAGAAGTTCCATGATATTAGAATAAGTATGAATGCGTACAAGTATCACAAATTATGAGTATGATTCGATTGTACTCATCTTTTTGAATACTCATTGCTGACCTCTGGTGTATATATTAATTTTATCCATGAGTGGCGGCACATGCAGTTAAAAGTCGATTTGTCAACAACACAATGTTCTGACGCCTCTAGACGTGTATTAACCGTGACTCTTTTTAGTATGCAATGGAAGATTATAAGCTAGATTGTATATACCGCGACCACTTGGATAATACATACATACATAATTGGGGTTTATAACCATTTAGTCAGGATTACGACCTAGTTTCTCCCACTACTTATGTTGTGTGTGTTAGTTTTATACGTGAGTGGCGCAACCTACAGTTGGCTCCGAACGATAGATTTTTGAGAAACTTTTCATGCCGAAATAAGACTCAAAACTATAGCCCTTTACAAACAACTTAGAGGTGGTCATTCAAATGACATTATATTTCGTTTATCATAATGAAATTAAAGTTTCATCCTTGTCTCAAAATATTATTCGCTGTAATATCAATGATTAATTAAATGAGAAAAAACTAATACGGGTTGTCTGATAGAGACCGATAGACTTTCCCTAATGCTTGATATCACATACGTGGAAAATGTTGTGCTTTTCAACGAAACAAACAGCCCTTCATCCTTAATTACTTAATCGGTCAATACAACCCTTACAGCCAAGACTGCGACGTAGTTTCTGACACCACTTATGTTGTTTGTGTTAATTATATCCATGAGCGACTAGACCTACAGTTTAACGTTAAATCCGAATGACAGATTTTTAAGAAACTTTACATGGCAATTTTATTTTACTCTCAGAGAGTAAAAGAATTCTGAGGGGAAGTCCCCGAAAGACATATTTCTCTGTATTTCGTATCGTTCGTGAAAAAGAGGTTCGTACCACATCCTCTCGTCTAATAAAGCAAAACACTACCTAGACTACGACGACTTATCAGTCTTTCATTCCCTCTATAAAATTTTGTGTTCAAAAGACATTCGCGACGCACTATTTTAGTATTTCAGTTCAGTGAAATGGCAAAAATTTACTACATTTGTCTGGAAAATGCTGATGCACCCACCGTCTAATTATAACGGTTTGGTGTCTGTAAAACTGGTTTGGCGGTGAAACATGAGACAACCGAATGACTATTAAATATCATGTCAGCAAGTTTTTCCAAACTGCAGAAGTTCTAATGCAATTGGATTACGAGTTTACTTAAAAACCAGCATCACATGATGGAATATTTGCCTTAAAAAGGATGACACTAGATAGGCAGGCAGTTAGGTTGAAAGAGGTGCAGCGCTGACCAATTTCTTCCTATTCCCTGATTTTGGTGGAACTTGGTTAGTACAATGACTGCGGTCACCCGTGGCATCACAACGGGCCGCTATGCGTGCTCAAGTGAGCTTTGTGATAACAGAGCTACCACTCCGACCTAACCTAACCTAGGTTGAAGGAGGGGAGACTAACCAAGAATTTTATGCCCGTGGGCATATACCTAAGTCATCAGTAGGCTTACAATAAGTCTCAACAAAATAAACAAAAATTCAACAACAAACACTACAAGAATAAATTTAAACAAAATACACAAACAACAATAATGTAACAATGAATTTCGAGAAGACGAAGCCACGAACATTCGTATTCAAGAATATTTATCAGACTGTTTACCCTGCCATATAAAAGGCAAAGCAAAGCAGGCGACTGAGTTAGTGAAGTTCAGTCAGTCTTGTGTGAAAACGCGGTGTGTTTGAAGCGAGTGAGCGTGGTTTGAAGATCTCCGTTACAAACATCTTTCATATAATTGCTTAGTGATCGTTATTGTTTATGCAAAGGGTGTAAACAGAGGCATAACAAAGAAGAGCAATTGTTGTTGTTTACATAAAGTTGTGAACAGTGGCACACAGAATTGTACGAATAATAAAGAATTCTAATCAAAACTAAACACAAATTTATTTCTATTTTATTTTCAATCTACGAGCTTGTGTTTTAAACGTTTTTAAGAGGTAAAAACGTAACAATATCATATGTAGTTAGCTGCCAAGGAATGTCATGGAAACAATCACAATTTAGCCGCCAAAGATATAATTTTTTGCAAATAACTAGAAACAAATTCTGGAAAGATAACATCAGTAGGTAATATCTGAGAGACAGTCAGATTTATGGTCGAAATTGTGTAAACTTGTGTTTAAATTTCACTGGGATGATAATAATACGTTTAAAACGACATTTACGTCTCCAACAATGTTTAGAGTTTGGAACAGCATATGAAAGCAAAGCAACCCAGCAAGTTTGTGTTTAAATACATTGGAAAAACAAACTTTGAATGGCAGCATATGAAAGATTGCCTGCGTCATTAGAAATATGGTTGCAAGAGTAGGTATGTTAGCAGATATTGGTTTAAAATTGGTTTCATGTGATAATTTCTAAAACATTTTTAAAAACTTTACGTCATTTTCCAAGCTCTTTTTTTCTAGACAGACAGAAAAAAAACGCCAAATTAGCTACACTTTAAGGGACGAATTTACGAATTTCTGTGTTTCACTTTTTTCCCACAACAACAACATCATCATCTGTTAGAGCGTATTTTTCTTTAGGTGCAGTTGGCTATGTGTGTGTGTGTGTGACTTTATGTGGGATATGATGAGTATTAGTGGCGAGTTTTTGTGTTAGTTCTTCATTTTCCATTTTGTTTTTGTTTTTTACTTCTTGTCGTTGTTTTTTTTTCTTTTTTTTGTATATTTAGCACACAGACTGTGTGGCTGTTAAAGTTGGCTGGATTTCTGACATGATTGTGGTTGTAAATTTTTCTTCTTTTTTTCTTTTTTCTATAAGTGCGTGTATGTACGTAAGTGTTGCGTGTAAAATGTAAAAGAGAGCCTGTATATGTATAATTGTAAGCGTATGAGTGTGTGTTTGTGTGTGTGCACTTGAAAAGCAAACACTTTCATAGTAAGGATAATGATGATGAGGATGATGAAGATGATGATAAATAGAAATGAAACACAGAAAACGAGAGAAAAAGTCAAGAAGAACGAAAATTAAGCACAAAATAAACACCAGAAAGATGCTGCTGCTGCTGAACAAACCTATCGAAGTAGAACAAGAGAAAAGTGGAAAGAAGAAAACAGTTTTTTTTTTTTGTGAAAATGAATAATTTTTCATTCTTTTATTACAGATTTTAAGTTCAAAATTACTTTTGTTTTTAGAGAAAACTAGCATGATTTTTATATATCATTACTAAGAGCAGAAACAATAAAAAAAAGAAAGAAAAAAGTAAAGCATACATTCAGGGCTTATTAAAATTTCATAATTCAAAGCATACGTTCAGGGTCTTTCAATAATATATATACATATACATATATATGCATACATATATGTATACGATTACATATATACATACATAGTTTTTACATTTTCTTTAAAATTTTACATTTTCCAAAAAGTTTTCCTAGAAATTATTTTGTTTTATATTTTAATTTTGTTGTTGTTGCTTTATTTAACATTTGATTTGTAATACTTTTTCAAGCACTCATGTAATCACTAACCTTTTAATAAAAGTTTTGTAAATATTTTCATTTAATTTCCCAGAGCTTTTCTTCTTCAACGGGCTGTAGTTTTTCTTTTTTCTTTGGTTTTCTATTTTTTTTCTTTTTTTTTTGCTTTTCACTTGGTTTTTCTATGAATTTTCACTGAAATTTTTATTTCTTCTTTTAAATTTTCCTTTAATTTTCTATAATTTTTGTAGCAATTTACTGTTGTTTTGTTGAATTTTGTTTCATGAAATATTTTTTGCTTCTTTTTTGCAGTTGTTGTTTATTGTTTAATTGTTTAAATGAATTTTTTTGATTTTTATTTTTCATTGTATTTGTATATTATAGATGATGGTAATTTTCTTTATTCATGGCTTTGGATTTTTCTTTACTTTTTTCTTTCATTTTTTTCTCAATGCTTTAGAAATGTAACACATTCTTTAACTACTTTTCAACCTGCTTGCGGAACCGCCCTAAACAGTCGGAATAAAACTGAAAATAAAAATTTGATGAATATTTACCGCACACACTGAAATAACGAAGCTTTTTTGATAAGCACATAATACAACACAAACACTCACACACACGCCTGAAACTGAACTCGCATCCATTTCGCTCTCTTGTCCACACACACAAAAACTTATACACGCACTTCACGAAATTCACCATTGGCACACGAAGTTTACGAAGGATAATAATGGCAATGCAATGCACAGCACACACACACAACACAGCACGAACAACAATAACAAAACGAAACCAACGATGAAAGCAAGAGAGAGAACAAAGCCAGCAACAAAGCAAACATAAGCAAAACAACGTCAAATTAATTGTTGTTGGTTGTACTTTAATGTTTACATGCTGCTGCTTAAAAGCTTACACTCTTCTAGTGGTAGATATATCGAGAGAGAGAGAGCGTGAAAAAACAGTAAAGGTGAGTTTTTAAAGAAAAGTTTTTAAACCAATGATACTCAAATACAATTTAACATACAAATGCACACGTAAACAAACATCTGTACCGTATGAATACATATGTATGTACATATATGCATGTGTATATGTATGTGTGTAAACCTAAGAATGTAAATGTATACTATATTCTTTTAAGACTCCTAAAAGTATGCATATATAATATGGAAAAAATTCTGTTTCGTATCCTTTTTTCTCTTTAATTTTCATACGAAATCTTTTCAGCTTTATTTACCGTTTATTTAAAAACTTGTTTTTTTTATAAAAATCGTTTAAATTATTTTTTTTTATTTTTTTTTCTCACTTTGAAATTATTTCTATATTTTTTGTTGTTTTTATTTTATTACTATTATTAGTAAACGTTATTAATTTAGAATGAAAAAAATGCGTTACCGTTACAACACGTTGTCATGTGTCGTTGTTACTACTGCGAATGTCAATCGTATCGTTTATTTTATTTTATCGTTTCACTATTCCTATGACATTTGCCGTTTGAAGTTGTTGTTGAAGTGTGTTGAATTTGATTTACACAAAAAAACCGTTATTCGTGGTGTTGCCATATTTTCTAAAGAAAGCTTTATAGAGCTGTATTTTACATGGTTATTAAAACAGTTGTAAATACCAGTGAGTATTTTTATAACCCTTTCAGGACAGCTAGAACATACATTTTCAAGGAATTTGAAAACAAAAATGTTGTTTTTATTATTTCTTAGTTTCATTTCAGTATTATTAACACATTGACTGCCGCGGCAATTTTCAGAAAAGTGGCCAAAAATGACAGTTTGATTTTTTCACATTATATTACTAAAAACTCCATTTTTAGGTCATAGGTAACATCAAAGAGCAACAATTATGTTTTTTAATCTGAGAAATTAGTTTAGTGAGTACGAGATAACTCGTAGTTGGCTTCCTAGAAGGGAACGCAGTCTACGAGTTATATCGTAGTCGGCAGTCAACGTGTTAATTATATTTTTCCAACTAACCAAACTTTATGTCATTTGTATTTATCTTAAAACAACAACAACATTGAATACTTTGTTAGGTAAAGTGGTGAGGAACTTTTTCTCATTGAGTTCTATTCTTTCTCAAGTTGTGCGATGCCTGACCTTCTTATGATGGACTTTCTTTAGGTGGATAGATTATAGGAAATCGAAAATTTTTAATTTTTTAAATTACCATTACACAACTCCACCTCATATACCTATTCAGTTATGTATACTCAGTGTTGCATACCATAAAAAAGTTTAAAACAAAACAGCGTTATTATGCGTAAATATGTCTAACAAAAGCATCAGTAATTTGTTTTTATTTTTCTTTAACCCTCTTATTAGCATATGGCACCCACAAAGCATCTCTTACATACACGGCTTGCTACCTTTTTTGCGTCTTCCCATATAAGACAGCACAGTCCTTGTTCTACTATCACGATTCTTTCTGATAGTATGACTGGACCAGCGCCATTTCTTCAGTTTTATTTGTATTTTTATGGGTTCCTCTCTAGTAAAGCTACAGAATTCCATTTTGGGATGTTATTAACCCAGAATATCTTGAAGTCGCCGTGGCCTAGTAGGTAGTGTGTTGCCTTATCAGACGAAAAGCCAGGGTTCGAGCCCCAGGCCAGACATCAAAATAAAATACAAAAAATATTTTTTCGGCGACTTCTTCTCAGCAGATTTTTGGCAAAAACTCTGAGAGTAAATAACATTGCCATGAAAAGTTTCTCAAAAATCTGTCGTTCGGAGTCGACTTTAAACTGTAGGTCCCGCCACTCATGTATAAAATTAACACACACAACATAAGTGGTGTGAGAAACTAGGTCGTAATCCTGACTGAAGGGTTGTAATGACCAATTATGTATGTATGTATGTATCTTGCACAGGATTCTGAGACATTTTTTGATGAATGCTCATAGATTTTGGATGATGGTGTTCGAAACTAATCACGTTTCACTTTCGTCAACAGAGTTGACTGTATATAATCGCTGAATATTCCAAGCTTGATTTGTCTGAATATTTGTGAGTTTGTCCTTACTGACCGAAGTTTTGCTTTATTAAGCATGTTTTACGTCTCCTTTTGTGCCGTCATTCTTGACAAACTCTTAGTTCTCGTGGTTAATTTTTCATGTCTTCTAGTATTGCTTACTTGTCGGAGGTCTTGTGCGATTTTATATGCATAGTCCAAATCCTTGAGATGGTTTGAGGTATTCCATATAATTGCTCTTCTCTTTGGACAAACCTTACTCATAATAACATCCAATAGGATGATAAAAAGCTGAAGAAATAAGAGGCATTTTCGTCTTACTCCAGCATTTCCTTGAAAGATTTGAAGCATTAGGCCGGCATTTAAGCCCATTCCGATACCATAATTAATATCCAAAATAAAAATATTTTTGGAATCTTTATATTCTATCATCAAGGATGATAGAAAATAAAAGTTTAAGAACCACTGCTTATTGATGGCAACAACTGAATACTAATATTTTGAGGTGAAAGATAATTTAATTTGCCTTAGACTCACAATTTTTGAAATTTGATTCAATGAAATGCCAAGTCTATGGGCATGTCTAATAAGACAATGGTCCGTGAGTATTACAATTATATACTGGATACCCATGCGATTTAAGGATACAAGAGTATCAGTCCTCTTCCTGTCAATTATGTCCAGCAGATATTGCTCGTACTTACCACCCGCCTGAGAAGTTGAGGTTTCCTGCAAAACGAACGGAGAATATCCTGGTTATTAAAATAATTGTACCCTGTAAAGTGTTGAAAATTGTGAACTCGTCCGTACGTGCCCTAAACAGTTCATCAGCATTGCAATTTCCAATGATATCCGGGAACTCATATAATAACCTCATATCGACGCCTCCATTCTATAACGTTCTAAGTGTACTTAAAACGTGTTTAATGTTCTTACATTTTTAAATTCTACGTTCTCTAACTTAAATACTGTCAAAATTTGGTTAAGATGCGCCGATCCGTTCCGAAGTTATAGGGAAAAATCTTTTTAGAATACACATATGGTCGTATGTCGCTTGAAAACTTGAGAGCTCATAACTCAAAACACACTTTTTCGACTTAGAGTGTTATAGAACGGAGGCGTCGATATAATAATCCTTTGAATGAGTCATTTTTTAACTGAGAGCTCTTCAATATCCCTGCATTGCGATAGACGTCGAAGGGCGATCTTAAGGCATTTAATCGCAGTCCGGCTTTCCGAGTAAATCAAAAGATTTTCGGGGAAAATCCGTTCAACCAACAAACAGTGTGCCACTATTAATATGGCCATGACTTCTGCCTGAAAAACACTACAGTGATATGACAGTCCATATAAAATTTTAAAATAAGAACCTTTGATAAATATACCGTAGTCGCCGTAGTCTAGTACTGAAGTGGCCGTAGTCTATCTAGTAGAAATATGAAAATAAAATATTTTTTCGGCGATTTCGTCTCAACAGATATCTGGCAAAAACTCTGAGAGTAGAAAAAAAATTGCCATGAAAAGTCAAAATATCTGTTATTCCGAGAAGACTTTAAACTGTAGGTACTGACACTCATGTATAAAATTAACACACACAACATTGCTGGTGTGATAAGCCAGGTCGTAATCCTGACTGAAGGGTTGTAATGACCTATTATGTATGTATGTATGCTCTTCCAGCTCTTGCCGTATAATATTGTTACGAATATGGAAATGGTGTTTTGCTTTTACATCGTTTAACATTAAAATTATAAACAAAAGCTACAAAAACAAAAACAATGAATGTGTTTACATGATAAGCAAGTAGACAAAAATATACCAACAAACCTCAGTACAAAAAAGGGATAAGCAAGTAAAAAAAATCTACAACAATAAACAAATGTAAACAAAATACACAAACAACAACGAAACAACGATGTTTACATTTATAGAGATCTTGAGAAGCCGAAGCCACGAACATTCGAATTCAAGAACATTCATCAGACTGTTTACGTTGCCATATAAAAGGCAAGGCAAAGCAAGCAATGAGTTTGAAAAGAGTAATCGTGGTTTGAAGATCTCCGTTACAAAGATCTGTCGTATAAATACTTAGTAATTGTTATTGTTCATGCAAAGGGTGTAAAGAGAGGAATAACAAAGAAGAGCATTTGTTGTTGTTTACATCAAGTTGTGTACCAAGCGAAATGGACCCACAGACTCATACCGAGCATAGGCGAATGGACCAAAAGGGGACACGGTCAGGTGAACTTCTACCTGACACAGTTACTAACCGGCCATGGATGTTATAGGGCATATCTCTATAAGTATGGTCATGACATAGACGAGGCATGCCCAGAATGCCGCAATGAAAGGGAAACGGCGGAGCATGTTTTCTTTACTTGCCCGCGATATGTTGTTCAACGAAATTGCCTAGAGAGGACAATAGGATTCCAGGTAACGCCCGATAATATACCTTACCTGATGTTAACCTCATGTGACAATTGGAACGCAGTATGTGTTTTCGCAAGGAAGGTATTGACGCAGAAAAGATTGGCTGAGAGAGCAAGGTCAGCAGAATTTGAAGGCAGCACTCGCTGAATCTCCACCCTCCCGAAGTAATACTTGATTGTGGTCCCGGGGGGGCAAATGGTTGAAAGTGTGACCAACTAGGTTGGGTTTAGTACGTATGTGTTTAGCAAGCCGAGAGTAAGTCTTGCGGCGAATCGTGCACATTAGTAGGCCGGGCTACCAATTTCTTTCGAAGATTCCCAACCTTTAGCTCGTAAAGCTATATAAAAAAAAACATCAAGTTGTGAACAGTGGCACATAGAATTGTGCGAACAATAAAGAATTTTAATTAAAACTAAACACAAATTTATTTTTATTTTATTTGCAATCTACGAGCTCATATTTCAAGCGTTTTTAAAAGATAAAAACGTAACAATATTTTAATGCAACAAAAATGACAGTAGACGTTTAAATCCAGAGGTTTCCAATCCTAATGAAAATTTGTTTGCTTTTATCAGTGGCTGAACTTAGATTTCTCAGACTTGTAGTCTGAGTATTGTTACTACAACATTCCGCTGCTTTCATTTTTTATACCTGATGGGTGGATATTATTGAAAATTATTAGTTGTGATCTTTTCCTAATAAAGAAAGTTTTTAGGCCTATGCAATGTAGTGGCACATCATTTAAAATTGTCTAATTAGAGTAGCCATTCTATGCGATATCTTTCTCTAAAATAATAATGAATCTATGATATGTCACTGGCATCCCTTTACGCGAGTACCATGGCTCGTATGTCAATAAACTTTGAAAAAAAAACAACTCATTATAGTTGACATGGTAATGGAATATGTAATAGAAAAAGCCCAGGATGCGAATGCAAACAAACAGAAGTAATGTGACTATATTATGCCCAAATGTCATATTGGATAAGTAAACAAACAAAATAAAAATGCCATTCTGTACGTATGCTCAGCTCATATCGAATAATGTGATAAGGAAAATGAGACAAAAAAAGAAAAGAGTGGTGTAATCATTAGAACCGCTGCTGTTTTTGGTCCACCCTCATCTCATGTTAAGGATGCATTGCAGCGTTTATTTGTTTTAGTTGGAAACATGAATTTCATAAAATTTCATTTCAAGCATACCAGCCGTAAGCAGAATAAAAAATAAAAAAAACTTAACCAAGAAATAGAAAACTAAGCATGAACGAGAAAAACCTCAATCGAATTATACATCTGTTCACTTCCTGTGCGTGTAAATAAATTCGTTTACAATTTAAAACCACCTTTAACAAATACAGGCGCACCCCCCACAACTATCGCTATTGCTTGCACCCCTAGCCAGGCATTAAAAGTTCTTTCTTCCTCCTTTTTTTTTAATTGAATCAACCACATGAGATTATTTACATTTTATTGTGTATGTATCTGTATCGGTGTGTGTGCGTTTGTGTTTATTTTGATCCTTAATATGCAATTCCTTTGCTATCCTTTCTCTTTCTCTTTCTCTATGTATCTGTCCATCTATCTAGGCTTTCAATTAAGATCGATAACCTTTCCAGTTGTATATATTTCAAGGTGTGTGTGTAAATATTTTCTTTTAAAAAAAAATTAAGAAAAACGAGGCATAACGAAAGTGTGAGCCCGTTTTCCCATTTTCTACATACGAATCGATTAAATAGCGATGCTCATGCCTATTAAACGTAATTTAAGACAAATGCGTTGGGTTTTTATGAGCGCATTAGCCATTAAATTTTAACACATTAAACGCACCCTCCCCTACGCTAGTAATTGCCTTTTTTTTTGGAATCCAACAGATGTTGTTTTGCTTTTGGTTCTGCTGATGATCGATTAAATTGTTTTCATAAGACATTTTTCTTTTAAATGCCCCTCGAATTTGGGGGTTCTTAGGATATTATTTATAATCAATTATCATTATTAGAACACACAAACATACACACATAATTAGTTAGTTTGTGTGATTTCATTTAAGAGATTCAATAATCAATTTAAAGACAGACAATCAATTTAGAAGCTGTTATCTCAACCCTATTAGTCCTACTTTTTTTGTTCATAAGATGTTGCAGAAATGGCCACATTGAAGGGAACCTGGAGAGCAAGTCATTCGATTTTATTTCGATCACTGGTCCCGTATTACAACCCTTCAGTCAGGACTACGACCTAGCTTCTCCCACCACCAAAGTTGTGTGTGTTAATTTTATACATGAGTGGCGGGACCTACAGTTTAAAATCCACCCCGAAAGACAGATTTTTTAAAAACTTTTTCATGCCATTTTTATTTATTCTCAGAGTTTTCTGGTGAGAGTCACGCATATTTCGTTTTGTTGGAAATGTCTGGATATCTTGGGTTTGAACCTTAGCCTCACGTCTAATAACTCAACAAACTACCTACTAGACTACGGCGACCACAGAACCATGGAAGCACAGAATGGAAATATTTTAATCAAGTAAGTTACGCGAAGCCAGCATTTGTTTCGCGATATGTTAGTTTTATCATCAATATTACAGCACCTACTTAAGACACGAGTTAAGCTAGGTTAAACTGGCAGCTGGTGAGGTGAGGTCACCGGGATCGTATAATGTTCCATTGTAACACCGATATTATCTGTTCTGTCATAAATATCGCTTCTGGTATGTAAAGGAGTGGATTTTTCTTAAATCACTTAAATCTTAAATGATGTCAGTCTGCAGATCAAATGCAGGATCAGTCTTGCCAACAGGTGCTACTATGGTCTTAACAGGCAATTGAGTAGCAGAGACCTCTCTCGTACGACAAAACTAATACTTTACAAGATGCACATCCTCCCCGTGCTTCTTTATGGCGCTGAGGCATGGACTCCATTAAGCACTGATGCAGCAGCCTTGAGAGTATTCAAGATAAAATTCCTACGTAAGATCTTTGGTCCAGTGGGAGTTGGCGATAATTTCCGCATCTGATCCCACCATGAGTTGTATGAGCTCCTCAACGACATTGACGTTGTGCAGCGTATTAACATCCAGCGGCTGCGCCGCCTCAGCCATTTCGTTGGAATGCAGGAGGATGCTCCGGCGAGACGGGTATTTGATGCGGGGATTTGCGGAAGTAGGCAAAGAAGACGACCTTGTTTGCGTTGGAAAGGCCAAATCGAGGAAGCATTGTCATCGATTGGTGTGACCAACTGGCGTAGACGCGCAAGAAGCATAGGAGCCTGAAAGGATGTGTTAAGGCAGGCCGAAATCCGTTAATCGGGTTGTTATGGGCCATTGTAGTAAGTAAGTAAGTTAATGGTAGGTCCTACAGTTTAAAGTCGATTCCGATCGACAGATTTTTGTGGACCTTTTCATGGAAATATTATTTTACTCTCAGAGTTTTTGCCACAAATCTGCTGAGAGAAAGTCGCCGAAGTAATATTTTTCATATTTCGTTTTCTCGGCCTCAGGTTAAATAAACCAATACACTACCTACTAGACTACGGCGACTTCTGCTGCAAGCACTACTAGAATTGTAAATAAAGAGGCCCCCCGCAAAGTAGTGCTCTGCCACCTTTTCTATGGCTAATCGTCGTGAATTACGGGAATGATGGTGAAGATAGTTACGTATTGTTTCCTCTCAGTAATGTGGCGAAATCGTGGAAGATTTTTAAACAAAGCTTTGTTGTCGAACCAATAGATACGGTCTCAGGGTTGATCGCAATTAAATCGAAGCAAACTCTTCACTGCAAAATACAAACCACATTTACTTGGAATAATCAGAGTAAATAATCGATATCGAAAACTTTCGTTAAATTACTTCATAGAATTGAACTGAATTGGAAACTTTATGCAGAAGGGATTGGAAAACGGGCAGTCTTTGTTCTGCCAAATTTTCTCGGAAGTACAAAATTATAGTTCTGCCAATATTTACCTATGGAGGTCTGATATGGTGGCAGGCTCTTTTTTTAAAGTCTCATCACTACTAAGCTGGAAACAGATCACAGGACTACATGTTTGGGTCTGCCTGGTACCTGCAGGACATGTTCCAATACTGCCCTAAAGGTCGTTCTGCACTTACCATCCATTAATCTCCCTATTTAATCGCTTACGGATCAAAACACAAGCAAACTCAAAGCACTGGACTTCTGGAGACAAAACCTCAATGAGAATTGTTGCAATGTTGGGCATCTTTCTTTGACTCTGACTGGATTTTGTTGAGTAAGTCAGAGCCGTCTTATATCGAAGAAGTAAGCGATGTACGATAAGGTTCTGCTACTGCAGTCTTCATAGACGATATATTGTGTAAAGACTATCTTCCCCGCTTGCGTGCGAACTTTCAGCAACTTTTTGGTTATAAGGATGCCTTTAGCATTGTTCAGACGTAAATATTTTCGTTTTTTCTGGCTTGTAAAATGCTGAAGAATCGTTGTTGTATTGGTATAGAATTGAAATGATATTTGATAGTCAAACTCCTATCAAAACTCGGCTGTCAGCAACATGACCTTAGCTTTCCGATTTAATGAGGAGATGATGGATGTAGAATTTACTTTGAACATCGTTCGAAATAAAAGAGCTGATAAACTTGCTAGGAGGACCAAAATTAATATAGCGTCATTCACCTCCTACTCTGAGCCCTGTGATCCTTTGATTGTGGTGTAGAAGGAAACCCAAGGCATATATATATCGATTTTAGAACCTCGCTCAATGTGGATACCCGTCGTTTTCCACTTAATAACTGCTTTACTTTGACATTCGCCAAATTGGTAAATCTGTAGACGATTATAGAACAGGCCAAGTACCAAAAAAGAATTTTTGTTAAAACGGAATTACAACAACAAAATAAAGGATAAATAACTATAATAGAGACAAAAAAGCTCACATTACAATAACAAAACTACATGAAAAACTGTAAAACAGAAACTTCTAGAAGTTGCCAAAACAAAAATAAATGAACGTTGTCTGTATAAGAGACCGTGAAATAGAAACTTCTAGAAGTTGTCAGAACCATAATAAATGAAGCAAAAATAAAGCGAAAGGTAATGTCGTCATTCTGTAGTTGTACGACCCTTAATTAGAAGTGATTGTGTAATAAGACTGAGAATACGGTAGCCGTGAATAAGAAATTTCTAGAAGTTGTCAGAACAATAATAAATGAAGCAAAAATAAAGCGAAAGGTAATGTCGTCAGTCTGTAGTTGTAAAGAGTCGGCCAAATAACTTTTTTTTTGAAAATGCTTTCAAAAGAAAACTACTGAATATTTTCTCAAATTTCTTTTTTTATTTGAAAGTAAAATCCTTCCGGTTAATAATGGAAAATAATTTCATTCAAATGGCTGGCTCGGCTGGCCATGCAGTAGCATACACGATCGGTCCAATTTTTAAGCACATTATCGATTGTGTGCAGCTGTATTTCACCAATGACTTCACGAATATTGTCCTTTAAAGCGTCAATTGTCTCTGGCTTGTCGGCGTAACACTTATCTTTGAGGGCACCCCACAAATAATAGTCCAACGGTGTCAAATCGCAGCTCCGAGGTGGCCAAACGACATCAGCTCTGTGGCTGATAATGCGATTTTAAAAAACAGGGCGCAAAACATCGAGTGTAGCTTTGGCTGTGTGGCACGTAGCGCCGTCCTGTTGAAACCAAATGTTGCCAATATCCTCCTCTTCAATTTTTGTGAACAAAACTTCGTTCAATATGGCTTGCTCGTTTTGGATGCGGCAACTTTTCAATGTATGCGTGCGGGTTTTTTGTGCCCCAAATGCGACAATTTTGCTTGTTTCCACACCAGCCAAGATCAAAATGAGCTTCATCTGAAAAGATGATTTTTTTTTGCCAAAAATCGGCATCTTCTGTAAGTCGATCGCAGGCCCACCTAGCGAAGCGAAAATGCATTGGATGGTCAATTGGCTTCAACTTCTGAACCAAATGGACTTTGTATGGCGTCATGGCGTATGGTCTTTATGCAAAATTCGTCTCAATGATGTCTTCGAAATGTTCAATTGTTGAGAACGACGGTGAATTGAAGTTGATGCATGAAGCGTGGCACTTTCTGCCACAGCAGCAATATTCTCGATTGTATGCACTGTTTTTTGCTTTTCACGCTTTGGTTTATCGATGAGGATGCCAGTTTCATTCACTTTTTTCACAAGATAACGAACATACGGAGCTGACGGTGCTTCTTTTCTTCCAAAATCCGTACGCAATTTTCGCACACATTCTGCAACATTACCATGATATTTAAAGTAGTGTCGCATTATTTCCCGGCGTTGTTCAAGCGGAATGATAAAACTAATTATCTGTCAAATCAGACATGAGCTAAGTGTTACCGTTCACGAAATAATCACTAGTTGAAAAAAAAAACGTTAAATGGCGGACCCGATAGAACCTTTGTTCAGAAGTAATTGTGTATTAAGATTGAGAACATGGTAACCGTGAAACAGAGACTTCTAGAAGTTGTCAAAACTAAAATAAATGAAGCAAAAATAAGGCGAAAAGTATCGTAGTCATTCTGTAGTTGTATGATCTTTGCTCAGAAGTGCTTGTGTAATAAAATTGAAAACATGGTGTTTGAAATTGAAGTGGAGCAGCCATGAAGCAAATCCTTCTAATGCAGTATAGCCAGTTTAAAGAACCTTTAATACAATATCGTTGGACTGACCATTATGCTTTTATTGAACTGTTTACAGAGTAGGTTAACCAAGCTCGAATTTCTTCGTTCAGTGGTACATTTTTAAGTCTTTTTTAATCAGATGCATACATTAAATTGAAATATTCTCTTTCAACTTTCTCATAATCTTTGTGAGAACATTTGATTAATACAAAACACACCTTTATTCTGAAGGAAAACCTCAATAACTTAGCCTTTCTGTAGCTGAGGTTTAATTTAAATAAAATTTATGATTATTTTTTTTTTTTAATAAAAAATCGTTGCCATAAAATCAAGTCAATTATTTGAAGAGCACCAACAAAAAAAAAATTATCTGCCATCAATGCTGCTGGCTGCACTATTAAATTACCACACGAACATAACCCTAAAGGAACTCAACATCAGACATCAAACTGAAATAAAAACAAAAATAAACTGATCCACGAGTTTTTATGGCACGAGCTACAAAAACACAAGAAAAGAACGAAAGGAACGGAACATATCCACAGGAATGCCTTAAACCAGTATACATTTATGTAAGTAGGATAAGGAAATTTGATATAAAAATTCATCAACAAAAAAACAGTCATGCCAACCTTTATGATTGAACAGAAGAACTGCAGTCGACAAGCCATCACATACATGCACTGGCAAAGGAACATGAAATTTTCAAAAAACAAAAACAAAAGTATGTTTCAGGGGATGAACAAACACACAAGCATACTCCCTCCCATTAACAACAAGTCAAACATTTGGAATTGGAATTGGAATGGTATGATGGAAATGCCAAAAGTCATTTGCAGTCTTTTATTTGGCGGTAATACTGGGTGTACCTCTATGCCGTCATAAAGTTACAGCACAACCAACCAACAACAACTGGCAAATAAAAAAACACACACACACACAACAATTTTTTACACCTTTTTTCCATTTATTTCACCTCATAAACCAAATAAACTGGGGGTAGGGCACATCCCCTAAACGAATCTCATTAAAAATTACCAAAAAAAACGCGTGGAAAAAACTTGAATGAAATTCCATCAGTTGATGTTGTTTAACGCCCGCATTTGATGAAATCATCATGAAATTCAACGGTGGGTTCAACCAGCTGAAAATAAACGCACATTTACCGTTGTTGTTAGTGCAACATGTTGCAAAATAGGTTATATGAACAGGATGAACTGACTAATAAGGATGGATTGTCGTTTAGTTTAGTGAAAAATGCACATTTCACATCGTGCGGGTATCATTTACAAAATCTGTCCGTTGGAAACAGACAGATGTCCTGGCAAATGCAAATCTCATCTGTTACTCTAAGTATTTCGTGGATACAAAGCGATTGAAATCCATTTAAGTATTGCATGACACAAAAATAACGTTAAAAATGATGGTTAATCCATTAGAATTTCTGAGTTTTAAGTTTCATTGAAAACATTACGCGTTTCGTTACGTTCAATTGCAGCCTGAGGGAATCCTTAAGAGTGCTTAATGGTTGTACACGAAAAAAGGTTTACAATTTGGTTTTGATTCAAAAGAATTCGTATAAGGAACTTCATACTATAATTCCAAGTAAGGGTGACTCTTTACCTTTTAAAAACGTTTAAAATATGAGCTCGTTGATTGCAAGTAAAATAAAAATAAATTTGTGTTTAGTTTTAATTAAAATTCTTTATTATTCACACAATTCTGTGTGCCACTGTATACAACTTGATGTAAACTACAACAATTGATTTTCTTTGTTATTCCTCTGTTTATACTTTTTTTTTAATTGGCCATAACAACCCGTTTAACGGATTTCGGCCTGCAGCAACACATCCTTCCCGGCGCCTCTGCTTCTTGAGCGCCTACGCCAGTTGGTTGCACCAATCGATGACAGGGCTTCCTCGATTTGATCCTTCCAACGGATACAAGGTCATCCTCTTCGCCGACTTCCGCAGATTCCCGCATCAAATACCCGTCTCGCCGGAGCATCCTACTCCATTCGAACGACATGGTCGAGCGACATGGTCGAGCCAGCTTCAGTCGTTCACACAATACGCTTGTAAGAACCTTATATGCGATAGGGCGAAGGCTTATACCCCTGTAGTTGGTGCACATCGTAGGGCCTCCCTTTTTCAGGACATGACAGAGGATACTGAGGTTCCAATCGTTGGGCATACTTTCCTCTAGCCATATTTTGTAAATAAGCTGGTGCATGCGCCCTACCAACTCATTACATCCGGCCTTAAACAATTCAGCGGGGAGGCCATCAGGACCCCCCGCTTTATTGATTTTAAGACGCATTATTGCGACTTTGACCTCTTCATGGCTAGGCGGCGGAATCCCACGCCGTCATCATTGATCGGGTTCGGAACATCATCTCTAAAGGCGGAATTGATGTCGTCATCGCCTTGTAGCAAAGTAGAGAAGTGCTTCCTCCATAACCTCAGCAACCCCTGCGGATCTGTTACCAAGTTTCCGTTTATACCCTTTGCATAAACAATAACAATTACTAGACAATTGTTCGACTGATCTTTGTAACGGAGATCTTCAAACCACGATTGGTCTCTTTAAACGCACCGCTTCTTCACACAAGACTGACTAAACTTTTACTAACTCAGTTGCCTGCTTTGCCTTGCCTTTTATATGGCAACGTAAACAGTCTAATGAATGTTCTAGAATGTTCTATTCGTGGCTTCGCCTTCTGAAACTCTCTATAAATGTAAACATCGTTGTTTGATTATTGTTGTTTATGTATTTTGTTTACATTTATTTTTGTAGTGTTTGTTGTTGTATTTTTGTTTACTTGTTTGCCATTTTTTATGCTGGTGTTTATTGTTATATCACGCAGTGCAATAATTTGTAAACAAGTTCATTGTTTTTCATTTTGCAGCTTTTGTATATAATTTTAATGGTAAACGATGTAAAAGCAAAACTCCAATATCTAGATTTTTTCATTTTCGTGTTATAATATTAAAAATTTTCTCCGTGTACATACTTTATATGCCAAAAAGATAAAATCATATACCACCTATGCATTGGCTATCGACATCAAATGCCTTAAGGAACTTTACACGATAGTAATCAGGTACTTAAGGTAACTCATTTCGATCATTCACTTCATTTGGTTTTGCAAACAAAAGCGGGCAAACTACACAACAATATCAAGCAAGCAAATTAACGACGGTACCTGTATATTCACACAAGATCCCCCTCTACGCACAAAAAAAACAAACATATACGCACACTCACCCCTTTATATTATGGTTGTGATGGTGGTGGTGGTGGTGGTGATGTAAATAATTGCATTTGAAATCTTTAAGATCTTTTAACAATTCTTGGTTACTTGCTATTAAACGAGCTAGGCAAACCCACTTTAAACACCTCAAGAGAGCGACCATTTCCCGAAGCCCGAAGCATAAAGATGAAGAAGAGTTTCTATTGTTGCGTAAACATTTTCGGGTTGCAATCTATGCTGGTGGTGCTTAAGTGTTTCTTATTCTTGTTGTAGTCACTCCTTGCTGTTGTTCTTCACTCATAAGGTAATTATGGTTACTGTTTCTGTTTCTGTTTCTTCCCTTTTATTAGGGATTTTAAAAGAAAACAACATGAAAAAAAACAATTCAATTCCTTAAGTTGTTGTTGTTGTTGTTTGGCATTTAAACACAATGTCTTACCGCTTACCTTGCTTGCGTGGCATAAGAATAAAAGGGAGGAGATGGATGGTTGAATGACTGGCGATAAATGGCTGTTTTGTAATCAGGAATATGATGAGTGTTTAAACACCTTTAGGGATTGTATTGCAAACAAGCATTCATTTCAAGTGATTGTTAAGAAATTAGTCTCCTCAATATTATATATATCAGTTGTTGTTGTTGTTGTTTTCGTATGACAAATTGAATTTATTTTTGAAAAATTAAAAAAAAGGAGGAAATAAAAATTATGAGGGTATTTACAAGGTAAAGAATATGGGTTAATTATGGGTTTTAATGGATCTTGTGCTTATGAAGAGAAAACTAGACTACAATAATCCAAACAATTACACGTAATTTATGCGAATTTTTGTTTGTAACCACTTTTTATCATTTTTTATCTACGATCCTACACTTAGGAGAAAGCAAAAATCGCTATTCATGCAAGACATTGTATTAGAATCAGAGATCAGCAATGAATTGGTTTTTTCGCTACTCATAAGCACTCACGAAATTTTGGATATAAGTGAGTCAACAGTATTGAAATTTAGCTACATACTCTGATTCATTCGTACTCACTACAACGTTGATTTATAAGTACAGGTTGCACATCAACATTGATATCAAACTCATACCATTCGGAATAATTTTGATTCATAAGCCTAATCATATTCATAACTATTGAAAAATACTTGTAATGGTTAGGTTAGGTCAGGGGACGTGTACTTGTCAATTAAGTCAAGTACAATACCCGGAGGTCGAATTGACCCAAAGTACAACGTCCTTGTTTCACACACCACTTATGTTGTGTGTGTTAATTTTATACATGAGCGGTGGGACCTATAGTTTTAAAGTCGACACCGAATGGCAGTTTTTTGAGAAACTTTTCATGGAAATTTTTTATTTACTCTCAGAGTTTTTGCCAAAAATCTGCCAAAGAAATACTTTTTGTATTTTGTCTTGATGTCTGGCCTGGCTTTACGTCTAATAATCCAACACACTACCTACTAGACTACGGCGACTTTAAAATACCACATACCACGAACTTTTCTTTTATTAAGGCACTATCTGAGGCTATAAATTTTCAAAAAATTTCCATAAATCCACACTTTTATTATTCATAAGGCACCACTATGTAGTCTGGACCGGAGAGCGGCAATGAGTATTCAAAAAGATAAATAAAATCGAATCATAAACATAATTTCTGATATTTATACGCATTCATACTTATTTTAATATCATGGAACCTCTACTCATATTCATACTTAACAACACGATGATGTTGAAGTCGCCGTAGTCTAGTAGGTAGTGTGTTGGCTTATTAGACGTAAAGCCAGGGTTCGAGCCCCAGGCCAGACATCAAGACAAAATACAAAAAGTATTTCTTCGACGACTTCCTCTCAGCAGATTTCTGGCAAAAACCCTGAGAGTAAATAAAACTGCGATGAAGAGTTTCTCAAAAAAGTCTGTCGTTAGGAGTCGACTTTAAACTGTAGGTCCCACCACTCACGTATAGAATTAACACACCCAACATAAGTGGTGTGAGAAACTAGGTCGTAATCCTGACTGAAGGGTTGTAATGACCACTTATGTATGTACGATGTTGTTGTTGACTTCGACTCTCCATAACTCAACATATACTCGAAGCACAAAATAAGTATGATTCGCATACGAACACTAAAGTACTTACTAGAAGGTTGCGTGTTTGTTATGCTTCCTGCTCTGTCTTTTTTCTTTTGTTGTAAATGCAACAACAACTAAGACTGTAAATTTTGATGAATGATTCGAGTCATTTATAAGTATTATAAGTGTTTTCCTAAAGTTATGAATCTAAATGAGTAGGTTATGAATCAAACATATTTCGCATGGTATGAGTTTGATGTCAACCTTGTACGCATACACATTGCAACCTGTACTTATAAATCAACGTTGTAGTGAGTATGAATGAATCACGAGTACATAGTTAAATTTCAATATTGTTGACTCATTTATATTCAAAATTTCATGAGTGCTTATGAGTAGCGAAAAAACGATTCATTGCTGATCTCTGGTTAGAATTAGAAAAATAGATTTTGGGAGGTAGGTAGTAACAACTAATGTTTATGTTTTTCAGAGCGAAATCAATTTTAATTATAATTTGGTTCCAAATACATATGAGAAACTTAAAGAAATTATTGTCTTTTCAGTGTATTATTTTACCTCTAATGTAGAATTAGCCGAAGGTCCACGTAACGCAATGTAACGTATGTTAGTTCCTATCATAAGAAAAGCAATGAAAACGATTAGACAACCGTAATGTAATTTCGGCAAGCATTTGCATTATTAGTAGTCGCCGTAGTCTAGTAGGTAGTGCGTTGGCTTATTAGACGTAAAGCCCGGGTTCGTATCCCAGGTCGGACATCAAAACGAAATATGAAAAAAAATATTTCTTCGGCGACTTCCTCTCAGCAGATTTTTGGCATAAACTCTGAGAGTAAATAAAGCTGTCATGAAAAAGTTTCTTAGAAATCTGTCGTTCGGAGTCGACGATAAACTGTAGGTCCCACCGCTTATGTATAAAATTAACACACACAACATAAGTGCTGTGCGAAACTAGGTCCATAATCCTGACTGAAGGGTTGTAATGGCCAATTACGTATGTATGTATGTATTGTATTCTAAAAACAAACATACATTTTATTACGTTGCGTGAACGTTTGGCTAATTCTATCATTGGCCAATCAATCACAAACAAAAGTGCCCCATTGAATATCAAAGGCATGTGCAATAATTATTGGGTATCTTTCTTTATAATAATCTTTTTCAAAAGGTACAAAGACTGATAGAGATATCGACACTCAACTGGCGAAGTCAAAAATGGCTCTTACAAACGTACGAAAATATCCACAGAGCCGGCAACAAAATACAAATATTCCATGACGATGTGCAGTCTGCTCGCCTTTACGCAAGCAAAGGAGCGACAAAACAAGAGATGGCAACTCTATCATTACAGTACTTAGTACATCAGACTAATAATATGCTTAGCAAGAAACTGATATTGGTAATCTTGTAATAATATTTTTTACAACAATATTAGTATGATGATTGGCAAGGCTCGGGCTGTTCTTGGTTTTGTGAAAAGATGGGCTAGGGAATTAATTGATCCTTATATAACAAGACTGCTATACATTTACCTTTTTAGACCTATTTTGGAGTATGCGTCTATTATTTGGAATCCATACTATCGTTGTCATAGTGATTCAATAGAGTATGTGCAGAAGCAGTTTTTATTATTCTGTTTACGTGGCTTAGGATGGGATTGTGCCAATGGGTTTCCGTCATATGAGGCTAGATTAGGTTTGACGAAACTTCCAACTTTAGAACGTAGAAGGACTGTTTTAGGGGTTTGTTTTGTTTTTAATCTGGTTAAAGGTGATATCGATTCTGAGTTTTTGCTTTGGAATCTGAATTTCAGTATTCCAGCAAGATTTTCATGGCACTATCGTCCACTTTCTTTAGATTTTTATAGAACGAACTATGGATGTCATTTTCCTTTCCGTAGATTATGTAATGATGTTAACTTATATTATGATTTGATTGATTTTAATTGCAGTGTTTGTAATATAAAACGTAGCTTATATGCTGGCATTAATTTGTAAATTATTATATAAAAAATGTATTTTCGTTCCTGTCATAGGTACATAGTTCCTGTTTATTGTTACTTTATTCAGCTTGTGATTAAGTTCTGTAGCTGATTTATGTTCTCGTTGCCATTACTTTTCCCTTACCCGCTACAGTCCGGACTGTAGTGTGTACGTGTCCCTACGTAATGGGGGCGAGCATTCCGCGGTCGGGTGAGGGTGGGTTAGTGTGAGGCCGGGGACATTCGAATACATCCGGCAAGAATATTTTTTTTTATAATAAATTAAAGACTTTTTTATGATTTTTTCAATTTTTTTTAATTTATTTTTTATTTTAATTTTATTTTTATATTCGTTGGTATAAAAAAATATATTTTATAATTTTGAATTATTATTATTAAAAATATTGTTTTTATTGTTTTTATTTTGTAGCATATAAAAAATAACTTAAACTATGATTTATTTTATTTTATTTGTTTTTTTTTTTTTATTTTAATTTTTATTTTTAATTTTTTATTAAAGACAACAAACAGTCTTATTATTATTATTAAAACTGCAAGATTACATATTTTGCTTTATTTTATTTTATTTATTAATTTTTTATTATAAAAATATTTTAGTTTTGTTGTTGTTTTTGTTTTTTATTATTAAATAATATCACAAGTGTAACTTAAAAATACGAATTTTTTTACTTTATTTTCGTTATACTTAAACATTAAATCTGTTAGACATTATGAAGCCTTAAAACCTTAAATTCTTAATTTTTTATTCTTAATTTATAAACTTAATTTATAAAAATATATATAAAAATTACAAGGATATGATTAAATGTTTAATTAATTAATTAATTAGTTATTGATTGATTATATTAATTAAGATTTCCCTTCTCTGAGCAGTACACTGTGTACAGTGATAATTTGTAGACAAAGTTAGATGGAAATCCTTAGTTATTTTATTGCTTTAAGGAACAATTTATAACGTTGCGATATTTATTTAAAAAAGTACTTTTTCATGTGTAGTAGTAGAAAAAGTACTTTTTTGTTTTCCTTCTTTTAAAAAAAAAATATTTTTCTTTTTAAAATTAAGTACACAACCGTGGTTCAATTTTTTTAATTTTTTTCATGTTATTTAATGATCGTATAAAAAATAAATTATCGTAAGTAAATATTAAAAAATTTTATTTTTTTTTATTATAATTTTTATATAAAAAAATTTTTAGTTTTGTTTTGTTTTTTGTCTCAAATAAAGTTTTTTTTTATTTTTTTTAACAATTTTGTACTGTTTTAAGGTTCAGTTACTTGTTTTTTTTAATTATTACTTGAGTTTCTTTTTCTCACATTTTTTTTATTTGTTTTTGGTCCTTAAAATTATTGGTAGTGTGTTATAAATTAGCTGATTGCCGCTTATTTCCTTATTGTATGATTTTTCGCTTAAAAAACTAAAATTTAAAACCTAAGATTAAAAATTATTTCTTTGTTTTTCATAAGAAATTATTCAAAATTAAAATTATGACTAGAGTTTACACTCGTTTTTATTTTTTTTTATTGAAAAATTGCTTAAAAAATTTTGTTTTAAATCCAAAAAAAAATTTACAACTTAAACTACGAATACTGCACAACACTTGCCTGTATTTGGGAAAAAAATTTACTTTTTTTTGTTTACCAAAAAAATTTCTGAATTTTAAACATTTATTAAATACTATACTGAGATCATAATGATGCTGATTTTCCTCTAAAGAAAATTGGAAATTATTTACAAAATTAAATTAAATACTAAAGTTTTTATTCTTAAATCAACTTGTTCTTGGAATTTTTATTTCTTTTTAATAAAATCGAAATAAAATTTCAAACTTAAAAGATTTTTATAATATTGTTACGAAAATGAAAAATCTAGATACTGATGTTTTGCTTTTACATCGCTTAACATTAAAATTACAAGCAAGTAAACAAAAATACAACAACAAACACCAGCATAAAAAAATGTGTAAACAACTAAACAAAAATCCACAAACAAAACTACAAGACTAAATGTAAACAAAATACAAAAACAACAATAATGAGTGATGTTTACATTTATAGAGATTTCGAGAAGGCGAAGTCATGTATATTTGCCTTCAAGAACATTCATCAGATTGTTTACACTGCCATGTAAAAAGCAAGTCAAAACAGGCAAAGTAGGCGAGTTAGTTAGTGAAGTTCAGTCAGTCTTGTGTGAAGACACGGTGCGTTTGAAGAGAGTAATCGTGGTATGATGATCTCCGTTACAAAGATCTGTCGTATAATTGCTTATTGATTGTTATTGTTTATGCGAAAGGTATAAACAGAGAAAAACAAACAAAGCAATTGTTGTTGTTTACATAAAGTTGTGAATAGTGGCACACAGAATTGTGCGAATAATAAAGAATTTTAATTAAAATTAAACACAAATTTATTTTTATTTTATTCGAAGTCTAAAAAAAGGAAAAAACGTAACAATACTATGCTAATAAAAATACAACGAATTTGGTCTCTTATTGCAATTAATACTGTCCAGTATTTTCTTCAATAATGCAGGTGAAAGAAAAAGAAAGAATTCGAAAACCGAAATATTGCAACTTGTCTTGCATGCCATAAAAAGAAGACTAACCAGACTTATGCAAGAAATGAAAAATGAATCCACATCTACGTACAAACTTAGATGCACATTTTCCCATAAACTATAGTGCCTACTATTACTATACGGCTCTAGCCTTAGGAAACTTCATCCAACATGTTGTAAACGCAACAGATTTCTATTACCGAACTCTACGGTGGATATTAAAAATATGTTGGCCCAACTTCATTGCAAATGCAAAATTAAAGGCAAGAACAAGAAATATTCAATCCTTGTTCAATTAGTAAATCAGGAATGAAGTCCACAAGATTGGTTAATAGCAGGCACTACATGTGGAAAATAGTTGGAAACTAAAGCTGGCTTAATTGAACTGAATTGGTCAGAATTTTGTTGTAGTTGGTGTTGTGTTCAAACTGGAAGAGCCATAATGTGCAATAATTTGAATCTCAACTGGAGATTCGGTTCCAACACAATTGAACACCAACAGCTATTCCACCAGCTACAGCATAAACCCCGAGGACTGTATTTCTAGTCTATCATTCATATTCTGTATTGAGCTGTAAGATCTCCAGATTTCATCGTTATAGACTTCCTCATGGAAACTATCCAAAGTCACAAGTTCATGTCAAAAATCCTCAAACTCTTGAGGTCCTCGAAGAGAATATCCATAAGGAATATGGACACCTATCACTGACTGTTCAGGCATTATTGATAGAAAATTGCAATAAATTGGGTCCTAAATGGTCATCAATTCCGGCAGCAACTATTGGATCCGCCATCTAACGTTTCTTTTTTTCAACTAGTGCTTATTTCGTTAATGGCAACACTTAGCTCATGTCTGATTTGACAGATAATTAGTTTTATCCTTCCGCTGAACGCATATGGTTGTGTATACGCTTGAACAACGCTGGGAAATATTGCGACATTACTTTGAAAATCATGGTAATGTTGTAGAATGAAGATTGCGTACGGATTTTGGAAGAAGAGAATCACCGTCAGCTCCGTATGTTCGTTATCTTGGGAAAAAAGTGAAACAAACTGGCATCCTCATCGATAAACCAAAACGTGAAAAGCGAAAAACAGTGCATACACCCGAGAATATTGCTGCTGTGGCAGAAAGTGCCACGCTTCATGCATCAACATCAATTCACCGTCGTTCTCAACAATTGAACATTTCGGAGACATCATTGAGACGAATTTTGCATAAAGACCTTGGTATGACGCCATACAAAGTCCAATTGGTTCTTTCGCTTCGCTAAGTGGGCCTGCGATCGACTTACAGAAGATGCCGATTTTGGCAAAAAAAAAAATCATCTGTTCAGATGAAGCTCATTTTGATCTTGGCGGGTATGCGGTAAACAAGCAAAATTGTCGCAGTTGGGGCACAGAAAACCCGCACGCATACATTGAAAAGCCGACGCAACCAAAACGAGTCACTGTTTGGTGCGGATTTTGGTCCAGAGGCATAATTGGGCCATTTTTCTTCGGAAATGAGCAAGGAGTGGCCGTTACAGTCAATGACGATCGTTATCGGGCCATGTTGAACGAATTTTTGTTCACAAAAATTGAAGAGGAGGATATTGGCAACATTTGGTTTCAACTGGACGGCGCTACGTGACACACAGCCGAAGCTACACACGATGTTTTGCACCCTGTTTTTGAAGATCGCATTATCAGCCGCAGAGCTGATGTCGTTTGGCCGCCTCATAGCTGCGATTTGATACCGTTGGACTATTATTTGTGGAGTGCCGTCAAAGATAAGTGTTACGCCGACAAGCCGGAGACAATTGACGCTTTAAAGGATAATATTCGTGAAGCCATTGGTGAAATACAGCTGCGCACAATCGATAATGTGCTTAAAAATTGGACCGATCGTGTAGGCTACTGCATGGTCAGCCGAGGCAGCCATTTGAATGAAATTATTTTCCATTATTAACTGGAAGGATTGTACTTTCAAATAAAAAAAAGAAATTTGAGAAAATATTCAGTAGTTTTTTAGTAAAGCATTTTCAAAAAAAGAAAAGTTATTTGGCGGACCCTTTACATACTTAGCCGGCATCACTTTTGCTAGTTACGAATATGGATTGCTAAACAACTGAAGAACGTGGAAAATATTTAAAACTCAACTATAAAAGAAGTATTCTTAATTAGCGGAATTATTAGCAACTGGCTCTTACAACTAATGACTAGAGTTCACACTCGCTTTCATTGAATAAACTTAAAGTACTCGTATATACTTCAAAATCAGATAACTTATAATTAAATTAATATTAAATTAAATTAAAAATAAATTCAATTCAATACTCGCTACATAATTAATTGTTTAGACAACTGACGTTTTTTCTTAGAATAAAATTATAACCTAAAAAATAAAATTAAATGTTCACACTAACACTGGGTTTATTGACTAAATTAACTGACTAGAGTTCATGACTAGAAATTTTCTTTTATTAAACAGGAGATTAAATTAATACCCGTTACTTACTATTAGTGACTAGAGCTTACACTCGTTTTCAGTTACTTACTGTTTAATTTAAACTTAAACCTAAAAAAGCCGAATTTAATTAAAGTTGAGATCAACAAAAAGTTGTAGTGTTTGCAACACTTGCTTTTGAATTTAAATGATTAGAAATATGATTTTAAAACTAAAAATTCTCTAAAAACTTAAAGCCTTTTAACCTATATTTTAAGGACTTAAATCAAAATCTATTGGTATGACCTATTCTGTGATATTTTCATAGAAATTATGGAGATATTGTATACCTTGTGTTTAAAATAAATAATTTATATTAAAATATAAAACAAATTTAAATGAAATAATATAATAATAATTATATACGTAAACATATAATATAAAAAACAAATTAAAAATCAACAAAATTAGAAATAAAAAACGAAACATACGCCAGCATAGAAAATGAAATTGAAAATTTTTAATGAAATTGCACACAATATTTGAAATTTGCATATAAATTAAGGTACCAGTCATATTAAGCAAATATTTGCCGTAAAGAGCACGATCATTAGAATAGTTTGCAGCATCTTTTTTTTAATAATTTTAATGTTGACAATTAAATGTTGTTTTAAGTGTTAGCTTAAAGCCCATATTTGCAAATGAGGGTAAAAGAAAATGACCAAAGACACGCGCCTTCACAAGACATCAATCGTTATATGTTATGTCTCAAGGATAGGAAATAATTGTTTAAATTTTTTGAGAAATAACTGCTTGGTGATGTTTGCACAGCTTAAATTTTTTGATCGTCTTACACCACCTAGCTGGACAAATAGTACAACGTTTAGCTGCTCGCCTAAAATAGCATGAAATAGCACGAGATTCTTTTAGTTCGAAGCTACCGGAACACCCGTTCTGCTGAGAATATCACGACTGTAGCTAAAGCTATACCAAAGAACCCCAGACAAAATGACGTGCCATGCTGTTGGTTGTAAATTGGCGATCTTTACAGACAATGCATCAGCTGCTAACCGTTAACTGGCAATAGTTTGTAACCTGTGCTTAAGCCATGCTGAATCACGGCCACACGGAATATAAAAAATTGTTATGAACGCGCAAAATGCATTTCCATCACTGTTAATAAGTAAATTGGTCACTTCTGGGTCATTGAAAATCTGCGTATAGCGTAGGAGCGCCATTAAACCCGGTAAAGGCTAGTACATGATTCTCAGTAAACAGCGAGCATAACAAAGAAACGCACAAAGATTGTTTTTACCACCTAGTCAAATTGGAATCGGAGAACATATAGCTCAAACAGAATTATAACAACGGCGTATACTACACGTCCGATTGAACTCCTCTAGACTTCTTTTTATACGATTTTTGAAATTTTTAGAAGTGCTAGAAACATTTTTCTGTTACTTTACAGATGAATTTAAAAACTGAATACAAATCAAAAAATTCGGATAATAAAGCCTGTTTGTATATGACTGTAAATCCTTATTATCAACGAAGGCTCTGTCAATATTTTTTAAGTGTATCTGTAGATGGGCTATTTTACTTAACAGACCATTACAATCCTTTAATTCGGGTTACAACATAGACTTTCACAGCGTCCATGTGTTAATTTTGTCCATGAGTGGCGGGACCTAAAGTTTAAAGTCGACTCGGAACAACAATTTATATTTCACGTTTCTTTATGTTCGAGATGCCTGAGCTAGGGTTTGAACTAGAGACAGACCAGATAACGCTAAAAATGCAATTTCGAAAAAAAATTAAAGCTACATGGTATTAATCAACATGACATACAATATATTCCTTTGCTTGATTTGCTTTCGAAAAAGTAGGCTCTACTGGGAATATGTACACTGTACCTTAAGTTATCATTTTATGAGAAGTAAAGCATTTTTTGAATCAACATAACTTCGACTAAAGTTCGATTAATTTTGTGTGTAATAAAGACGTGCGATAGAAGTCGCCGTATTCTAGTAGGTATTGTGTTGGCTTATTAGACGTCAAAATCAGGGTTCGAGCCCCAGGCCAGACATCAAAACAAAATACAAAAAAGTATCTCTGCGGCGACTTCCTCTCAGCAGATT
The DNA here is from genome assembly GCA_936449025.2 of Sarcophaga subvicina. Classification (NCBI taxonomy): domain Eukaryota; kingdom Metazoa; phylum Arthropoda; class Insecta; order Diptera; family Sarcophagidae; genus Sarcophaga; species Sarcophaga subvicina. The sequence goes on along the minus strand of OW388083.2, from coordinate 105,203,531 downwards.
TCTGGCAAAAACTCTGAGAGTAAATGCAAATTGCCATGAAAAAGCTTCTCAAAAATCTGTCATTCGGAATCGACTTTAAACTGTAGGTCCCACCACTCATGTATAAAATAAATGCACACAACATAAGTGGTGTGAGAAACTAGGACATTGTACAATTGGTCAATTCGACCTCCGGGTACTGTACTTGTCTTAATTGATAAGTACACGTCCTCTAACCTAACCTAACCTAACCTATGATTTATTTCGGTTAACCATATTTAATTTCAACAATCAGACAATCCTGCACCAACCCAGGGTTTCTGGTGGGAATCTAATCTACGGCCTTGGCTTTTGTAGTTTAGCACACTACCAACTAGACCATCGGGACACCCAGTATACGTCGTTGTTATAGCTCAGTTTGAGCCATATGTTCCTCGCTCATGAGAGGAAGGAAAAGACTTTGTGCGCCACTGAACACTAAATTGCAAATTTGACCGGGCTCTTCCTGTGTTATACACAGATTTCCGGTGTCCCTGAAAGGATTATACATGTTGCTCAAAATAATTGTTGATGAAAATTTCTGTTCACCGTGGTTATGATTGAAGATGACTTGAGCGTAGGTTGTACACGCAATTTACTGCGTGGCACATATTTTAGTCTGGGATAGGTTTAGGTTAAAGGACGTGTACTTGCCAATTGAGACAAGTACAGTACCCTGAGGTTCAGTTGACTCATTGTATAACATTCTAAAGGGGAGAATATAATAGGGGAGATAGGATAAAAATGTCTGGGTTAGTGATTTCCAAAAAAGCCAAGTTACGTGTGAAACATATTCATTTCAAGTTTGTGTTCGATTAGCTTTTTTTTGGGAATACGTTGTACCTTAACCCTTTGCACGTTTGAGGGGACGTCGTAAGTCTAGCATATCACTCGGTGGTCCCCTCTGAGGGGTCATGATAGTTTGTTAGCGATTACGGACCATGAAATTATTCCACCGCAATTTTTTAAGAAACACGTGTTCTGCTGTAGTTTTCTGTTAAAATGGCACAAAAAATTGATCGAAATGTGATGATAAATAAATCGTTCGTTCTACACGTCGAAAAGGAACGTGCGAAGTGCGTTCACGACGGACTGTACACTTCTCTGATCCGTTGAGCAAATTGTAGATATAGTGGATAAGGCGTAAAAAGCTACAAGGGAAACTTGATACGATAATAAAGAAATCCGATAACCGAGAGAAGAAATATACAAGATCTCAATTCGTACTGAAGCGTCAAATAGAAAAATTTTGGATTTTTTTTGTAAATATCTGTCCTTCAATGTCCACAAATTCATATAAAACAAATTTCATCACAATTCCTTACTTGGTTCTAAAATTATACTGAATAATATCACGTTTCCAGAATGTACGTTTTCGTTTCTGGTAGGTAACGTCCGAAACGGTGCCGAGTTTAAAGGGTTAAATTAACATGTTATGAGGAGTATTGCATCTGGTTGATGTCCTATAGAAATTCGAAAAATTTCGATTAATTTCGTTTGCTTTTGAAAAACAAAAAAAACGAAGCAAAAAAAACAAAAATTCAACCAAAAAAATATTTTCAAAAATTAAAAATTTTCTTAACAAACTAATAAATTAAATATAAAAAAATATATAATAAAATATTTAATATTAAAGTAAAATAATATAAAAAAAAACACTTTTATAAAATCTGCATAAAAATTAAAAAAAAAATATTTCTTAGAGTTTTTGGGTTCGTTGAACAAGCTGATTATGAATAAATCAAGAAATTGTGTGTTATTGACTAAAACTGGCTTAAAATTAAAGAAATCTTAGAAAAATTTCTGCCAATTCTGTAAATATGTTCGATTTTATATATAAAAATGAGGCTCAAATAAAATATTTCACAAAATACAGTGAACGCCAAAAGAAATTGTACATTAGAAAATAAATATAAATTAATAAATTATCGGTATTTTTATTTTAAAATTGTTTCATTAAAAGTTTTTAAAATTTGAACAAAAAAAAAAACTTACAACAAATTTAGAAATATTTGCAAATTTTTTCGGGCACTCTCCTTGTTTTTCTTTTGACACTGTATCTTACGAATTTTTTTTGTTTTTTTTTTTTTTGTTTTTTGATAAGATTTTCCAATTAAAAAAATTTTTAATATTAAAAATGTCTTCTGAATTCCAAATTTAAGTGGTAAAACTTGAGTTTGGCGAGTGTTAGAATTTTATTCTTTAGCAGACAGTTTTTTTTAACGCTCACTGTGTCTTACGAATTTTTTTTAATTTTTTTTTTTTGTAAGATTTTCCAATTAAAAAAAATTTTTTTAATATCAAAAATGTCTTCTGAATTCCAAATTTTACAGAACTAGGCTGATAACTTTAAAATGTTTCATTTAAAGTGATAAATTACGTCATATATAATCTCTAAAATGTCTTTGGTTTTCAAATTTTAGCCGTAGTTTCGATTAACGAATGCAATTCGAATTTCCTTGTGCAAAATGCAACGATAAACTAAGAATACCAATTGGAAAGTATTTCAAAACAACCCTTAGTAGTAAACTAAACTAAACTAAATTTATAAAAATTGATTACATACATACATACATATATACATACATTACAAAATATTTTGTTTAATGATACGTTGTTGTGTTTTTTATATACAAAAAATTAAACTGAAAAAGGGGGTGGTGAAATGCTTAAAATTCACCTGCTATTGCCTAAAACACCCCATAATTGTGAAGGGAATTTCTAGAATATTTACCTCAACAAACCCGAAACACGATTAGTGAGCCAATGTTGTGTGTTGTATGACAGAGGCACAATTCCTTAGATTGGTTAAGGCGGCTGCTGCTATATTCTCCTCCTCGGTTAAGCCAGTTTCAATGATTTGTAAACGTCCATAGCCTTGTGTTGAAGAAGTGGAACTATAGTCTGACATTGTTTCATCCTGATCATCGTTGTAATTGTGCGTTGTTAAGGGGGCCGTTGTATAGGCCACTTCTTGTACTGGTTGTTGTATTATCTCCTTTACTATTTGTTGTTCTGGTGGTTGTTCGGGGTTTGTGGAACTAGTTGGACTCTCCTTTACATTGCTGACTTTTACTGTGTGAGCCAGTTGATGTTTTTTCAAGTAAGCTTGGCGTTTAAACTTCTTACCACATTCCTGGCAACTGAATACCGTCTCATTGTCATCCGTTTTTTTGCCAGGCTTTTGCTCTCGATTTTCTTTTTTAGTTTGTGCGGAACTTGTACTTGAGTTAATGGCTTGTACAGAGCCATCCTTACGTGGCTTATGCCAACGCCTATGGGAAGCCAAATTGGCCGGGCAATTAAATTGTTTGCCACATTCAGGGCAACGATATTCCAGCAACACTATACAGGCACAACGATGTTGAGCCAACCCAAAGGCATCATCGAATTTAATGCGACACAATTTACAAACATAATCGCCAATAACATTTTTAATGGCCGCCAATTCGGCCTTAGTTTCTTCGGTTATCTCCACAATATTGTATTTGGGATCAATATCACCATTGCTGTACTGCATATTGCCATCGGTAATATCCTCCAGGGGCCTTATAATAGTACCCGATACCGGTGAAGAGGTTTCTTCATCAAATTTAAGTTTTCTTGTTGCCTTAGTACTGCGATTTGTTTTCGTTGTTGCAGATGTAGAATTTTTACTGGTCTTGGGTGCCGTATCCAAGGGTTTAATTGGTTTTGAGGGGGTACTTTCCACAATCGATTGCTGTATCTTAGAGTTATCGATTTTAATAATTTTGGCTGCCGTTTGTTCTTGACTATCGTTGTCCGTATTGTCGCATAAAGTTTCCGAAAATTTTCTTTTCTTAGTGGGTGTCAAGGGCGGCGTTATAGGCTTGTGGTGTTCTTGCTTTAATATTGGCTGCTCTTCCTTTGGATTTGTAATCGTATTGGTGGTGGAGGTGGTGGTACCCGTTTGTTTCTCCGTCTCCATACGGCATTGTTGCACCAATTCTTCAATAATTTCCTCACTTGCCTGAGAGGCTGTATCACTGCAAGGCTCGGTATAAACTTCGGTAAAATTAGCCGCCATGGGCACTTCACATTCCAATTGAGGTGACATGGATTTGCGCGATAAATCCAAAGGTATTTCACTTTTCGTTTTAATATTCAAATAACGACTGCGATATTTGGGCGGCAGTGAGGCCACCGTGGTTAGTAAGCCCAAGCCATGCGGCATGCCTGCAATGGAGTGGGCGTATGAGGTATGTGTTATCGTCGTTGCCATTGTGTTTTTCTATGTTTTTCGTTTCTCGAAATATTTGCACTTTTGTTTATACCGGCTTTAAATATTTTTTTCTTTTCGTTTTTTTTTTGAACACAAAATGAAACACAAATAAATCTCAAATGTTGTTATTGTTGTTGTTCTAACACTGTTTTTTTTTGTTTTGTTTATTTCACAAGAAAATCATAAAATGAACAGAGACAGGTAGACTAACAGTGGGAAGGGAAAAGAGTTGGAGGCTGAGGTGGAGATTATAAAGGTAAAAGGAAAACTAAAGTAAAACTTAACAAAAAAATATATTTTTAACAAAACGTTGTGGAAACAAAAAAAATTTGAATGAATTGTTGTAAAGTTATTGTGCTCGTTTCGTTGTGCTCTATGCGACCGTTTTATTAGGAATGACTAGAATTTTATCCTGTCTGGCAATTTATACGCGCAAACGTTTTGTGAACCCTTAGTTAGAAACATAACAAAACAAATAATCCCAAAGCAATAACAACAACAACAACAACAACAGCAACAAGAGTAATAGAAAAGGGAAAAAAGAAATCCCATCCAAAAAACCCACTAAAACAAGCAACAACGACCTTCCAACCAGACAACTAAACTGTATACACAAACACTCATGCAAAACTGAAACTGAAACAACCCCCATTTGAGACGGCGATGTCCTTTTAGCCAGCCAAGCAGCCAGACACAAACGTTTAGTTCAAGTAAAATCCAAGCACAAACACATACACATACACACATAGTATTTAATATTAGTCACCCTTTTTTTTTTTTGAACTCCCTTTAAAATGCTATTTTAACACTCTTACTCACGCATACACTTACACTTATACTTACACTCACGTTATATCTTCATAATTATCATTTATCACTGTAAACATCATTATTAAAATGTTGCATTTACTCGCTTAACGCAACACAACACAGTTAACCAGAACAACAACAATACGAAAAAAGAAACAAAAAAAGCAAAAGCCGGCGTCAGTGAAAGTCCTTTGCACTCTCTCTTGTTCGCTCTTTGTTTTCGGTTGTTTGTCTTGCCATTTATTTACAACAAACAATAGCAAAGCCCTGCAAATGAGAGTGAAAATATAAAAACTGATTAATTTCACTCTCTCTCTCTCTCCCTCTTCCTCTCGCTCGCGCAAACGATTGTCTTTTATTTTTTTGTTTAAAAACATTTTATTTGGTGGGGTAGGCAGACAGGCAGGCAGGCATCCCTAAATGTATGCGAGGATTTTTAATGTTTCAACATTCGCCTTTCACTTCTTGTACTCCTTTTTCCTTTCCGAGGAATTATTTTTACTACTACAGCGAGTACGTAGTAGTAGTAGTAGTAGTACGCGAGTGAATGAGTATTTTCAGTTGTTGTTGTTGTTGTTGTTTTTGGTGGTTGTAATAATTTTATGCAGCACATGCCATGAGTAGCTTTTTAATCATATTTTTTAGCCGGAAATGCTTGTAAGTTTGTATTCGTCATGTTGGTGTCGATGTCATACCCAGTAAACCAAAAACATAGATAAAATTTTATAAACAAAATTCTTTAAATCCATTGGGATAAGAAACAATTTAAAGAAAATATTGTTACGTTTTTACCTTTTAAAAAACGTTTCAAATATGAGTTCGTAGATTTGCAAATAAAATAAAAATTAATTTGTGTTTAGTTTGAAATAAAATTCTTTATTATTCGCACAATTCTGTGTGTCACTGTTCACAACTTGATGTAAACAACAACAATTGCTTTACTTTGTTATTCCTCCGTTTATACCCTTTGCTTAACACGTTCATCGCCATGTCAGTCATATGTGTCTGACGCTAAGAAGTTATACAGAAGCCATGTCAGTGATATGTGTCTGACGCTAAGAAGTTCTACATGAGCCATGTCACACATATATGTCTGATTTGTAGTCCGCACTATTTTGGAATTGTATTTTACAAATTTATTTTTGTAAAATACGCATTTTAAATAAATAAATAAATAAAAAAGTTTCAATATAGGGCTATGTCAGCATATATGTGTGACAAAAAAAATTTTGTTTTTCCGGGAATTTTGGCAAAAAAAAATTTTTCTGTGATACATTAAGTTTCCTTGATAAATTTTTAACTAAATTATACAATAAAGTTACCGTGGCCCATGTGAAAATTTTTCTGATATTATCGTTGCGATGAACGTGTTAAACAAAACAATCACTAAGCAATTGTACGACAGATCTTTGTAACGGAGATCTTCAAACCACCATTACTCGCTTCAAACACACCGCATCTTCACACAAGAGCGACTGAACTTTACAAACTCAGTAGCCTACTTTGCCTTGCCTTTTATATGACAAAGTAAACAATCTGATGAATGTTCTTGAAGACGAACGTTCATAACTTCGCCTTTTCGAAATCTCTATAAATCTAAGCATCGTTGTTTACATTTATCGTATGCTAGTGTTTGTTGTTGTATTTTTATTAACTTGTTTACCATTTTTTATGCTGGTGTTTGTTGTTATAAAGCTCTATCCATTTCGTGGTTTCAAAAGTATGGGACTGGAATTCGACATCTGTCAAACTAAGTTGTGAAACCAATTTTATTCTTTTCAGTTGATAGTCTGACATTGACGAAAATGGATCGCTTAACTATCACTCAACACATAAAAATTATCAAAACCTACTACAAAAATGGTGATTCTGCCACAGCCACGTATCGTGCTTTAAAAGGAGATTATGGTTTACATAATCGTTCAACTACGCAAGCAATTGGCAAAATTGTGAAGAAATTTGAAGAGACTGGAGTGGTTACAAATATCGAAAGGCCTGTGCATCATCGTTTCGCTCGTTCCGCTGAAAATATCGCTATTGTAAGTGAAAGTGTTGCCGAAGACCCGAATGTGTCGATTCCTTGTCGTTCTCAGGAATTAGGACTGTCGTACGGCACATTATGGCGTTTTTTGCATTTAGATCTACACCTACATTCATATAAAGTCCAGCTCACGCAACAACTGAAGCCAGCTGACCATTCACAACGTCGTAGATACGTGGAATGGGTGCTTGAATAACAGGCGGTGGACGGCAATTTTTCGAACAAAATTTACTTCAGCGATGCAGCACATTTCACACTCGGTGGGTGTGTTAATAAACAAAATTGTCGTATTTGGGGTTCTGAGAATCCTCAAGTAACTGAAGAGAGGCCATTACATCCAGAAAAAGTCACTGTTTGGTGCGCTCTTTGGTCCGAAGGTGTGATTGGACCTTACTTCTTCGAAAACGACGATGGAACGGCTGTCACCGTCAATTCGGAGCGTTATGGTCATATGATAAGCGACTTTTTTGCCTGCTATTGAATAATACGACTTGGAGAATATGTGGTTTCAACAAGACGGTGCCACATGCCACACAACTCGAGCGAATATGGCTTTATTTCAAGAGACATTTCCTGGCCGCCTAATTTCTCTTCGTGGCGATATCAACTGGCCACCAAGATCATGCGATTTGACACGATTAGACCTTTTTTTGTGGGGGGTTACATGAAAGACCGTGTTTATGCAGATAAACCTTCAACTCTTGAGCACTTAAAAACCAAGATTAGTTAAGTTATGGCTGAGATACCGCCAAATATGTGTCAAAAAGTGGTCGCAAATTACCTCAAAAGAATCAATGCTTGCAACACTTCGCGTGGAGGTCATTTAAATTATGTAGTGTTTCACACATAATGTCAACGTTGGAACGGTTTTTGAGGTAGTGTGGTGTAGTATTTTAAAGTCCTTAAAACCAGGGTCAAATTCTAAAGAAAAATTTTCATCATGATCATCATCTCAAATCTGTCGTACGGAGTCAACGTGATACTGAAGGTCCCGCCACTAATGGAAAAAATTAACACACACAACATGGGTGGTGTTAGAAGCTAAGGCGTAATTTTGAGTAAAAGTAATTGATCATTACAACCCTTCAGTCAGAATTACGACCTAGTTTCTCACACCACTTATGTTGCGTGTGTTAGTTTTATACATGAGTGGTGGGACCTACAGTTTAAAGTCGCCTCCGAACGACAGATTTTTTGAGAAACTTTTTTCATGGCAATTTTTATTTACTCTCAGAGTTTTTGCCAGAAATCTGCTGAGAGAAAGTCGCCGAAGAAATACTTTTTGTAATTTGGTTTGATGTCTGGCCTGGGGCTCTAGAAAGATCAAGCAGCTGCAGTTCTTGAGATGCAGTACGACTGAAAGAGCAAAATATTTCTAGGACAATCTGCTTCAGTAGAACAATTACATGTTAAACGGGAAATATGTGACTAATGAGACTGAAAACATATAAAAAATTATAAGAAATTGGTGGAAATGTTTCATTAACAGTCTTCCTTCCTTCCTTCCTTCATCAAAGAAAGAAAAACAATTTTGGATCAAATTGGGGAGGCCAGCTACTACTGCATATTTCGTACAACCTAAGGCATGCTTAGGAGCGTGAAGTTACTTAAATGCCAGTTAATGTTTAAGTTCTTCCTAAATTGCCTATTGGGTTACACCAAACACTTAATTGTGTGCCTGTATATGTGTTTTGGTTTTGATATTTCATTTTTGAGGGTTTATTTTTTCGTTTTTTGTTTATCTTTCAACATCCTTTTGCATCCGTAATTTTATTTCAGTTTTTTTTTTTTTGGGTGAAAATGCATTCGTACATGTAGAATATCTTTGCTGGGGCAGTGTTACTTTTCAGGGATTTTAACAGTTCTTGTTTAAGTTTTTTTCTTGCTATCTACATACATACATACATGTATGTAGTGTACAAGGGTTCATTTTCCAACAATTTCTAATTTGTTGTTTGGCCATCTAATGTTTATTTTACATGCCACATTCTCTTAGTGGCACTAAAACGAATGTTATTTTCTTGTTTTTTTTATGTTTATTGGATACAATTTAGTAGATTGGAAGCTTTTCCTCGATATATTTTCATTATCAAAGGTTATTGAACTCTTTAGAACATTTGCTGCTATTGATCAAGGGAAATTGGGAAAATTTATAGAGAAACGTTCGTTATGTGTTATCGTATGTGAAGAGAAAATGAATACAAATTCCGTAATTGGAAAATAAAGGAATTCTTAAGACTTTATAAGATCTCAAAAATTATATTATTGTTCCATAGATTTTGTTATTCTATTGATTCTTGATTGAAGGATTTCGGCCTGTATTAACACATCTTTTCAAAGGCTTTTGCTTCTTACATGCCTTCGCCAGTTAGTCACACCAATCTATGACAGGGCTGCATCAAATTACCTGTCTCGCAGGCACATTCTCTTCCATTAGAACGATATGGTCGAACTAGTGCAACTGCTGGATGTTAATACGCTGCACAACGTCCATGTTGTTGAGGAGCTTATACAGCATGTTGGATCGTGTGCGAAAATCATCGCCAACCCGCACTGCACGGAAGATCTTACGTAGAAATTTTCTCTTGAATTCGCTCAAGGATGCTGTATCAGCGCATAATAGGGTCCATGCCTCTGCGCCATAAAGAAGCACGGAGAGAATGGGCGTCTTTCCATAGATTCTGCTTTCCTAAGGCTTTGTTGTGATTCATCAACATTATGCAACACTAAGTGTCACAATTATACCGCATAAACAAGTTATTTGTCAAGTTCTAGACTGTGTATCAACATTAACAAATATTCATTGGAACAAAACTGTACTTTTTTTGAGTCACAGAAATAACAAAAGCAATCTGAAATGAATTCCAAAAATCTTTTGCAATAAATTTACTTGTTTTTACTTTTATTTCTCCACTCTATTATTGTATTGTGATTCGTGCCTTAAAACAACAAAAAATAAATAAAATAAGAATCAAAACAACAACTAAAGAAAACTACACACACACATATGCATAATCAAAGCAAACAAAATCCTTGTCTTGTGTGTGTGTGTGCAGTCGTGCAAAGTGAATTTTATTTTTCACATGATTTTTTATTCTGTTGTCTGTCATCCGCTGCTATCGAAGCAATAACTTCTAACGGGTTTTTGTGTGTATACCCTACACTATCGTAAGTGGTAACGCAGGATCCCCTTTACATTTGGTTCTTAAAAGGCCCTTATTAATATTTTAATCACGTCCGTTAGATTTAAAAATCAAAAAAATTGTAAACGAATAACCTTCTTATGTTATAAGTATGAGGCTAAGCTTGATTTAATTCAGTGCGAAGAGTATCTTTTGCGAGACACTGTATTGTAACAGAAGATATCAGTTAAAAACATACAAGGGCAGTCTTCAAACTAGCCAAAGTAACAAAGGTAAGATAAAAATTTGGTAAAAATTCTGCTTATTTCTCAACTTAATCTCGGTGCATGGACACTATTAAGCACTGATGCAGCAGCCTTGAGAGTTAGGTTAGGTTAGGTTAGAGGACGTGTACTTGTCAATTAAGACAAGTACAGTACCCGGAGGTCGAATTGACCCATTGTCTAACCACTTATGTTGTGTGTGTTAATTTTATACATGAGTGGTGGGACCTACAGTTTAAAGTCGACTCCGAACGACAGATTTTTAAGAAATTTTTCGCATGTCGTTCGCATGGAGGAGGATGCTCCGGCGAGATTGGTATTTCATGCGGAGATTTGCGGAAGTCGGTGAAGAGGACGACCTTGTTTGCTTTGGAAGAACCAGATCGAGGAAGCCTTGTCGTCGATTGGTATGATCAACTGGCGTAGATGCGTAAGAAGCAGAGGCATCTGGAAGGATGTGTTAAGGCAGGGCGAAATCTGTTAATCGGGTTGTTAATGGCCAGTTAAGTAAGTAAGTAAGTAATCTCGGTGCAGCTTTTCGATTTATATTGGCTATCGTTTGCACCTTGATTTTAAATAGAAAGTAATACGAGAGAAAAATTATAGCGAATATGAAGCAATTCGTTCAATAATTCATTAATTTTGGGCATAAAAAGATCAGATAAGTGAACTGATTCAATGTCTTCTTGAAGCTAAACTTTATTGTTGTTTAAATTTGATTGCTGGAGTACTGGCATAAGTTACCACGTTGGTTCTTTGGACTGACGTCTTGTAATCCACTACTTTAATCGTTCCTACACCACAGCTGTAACATGGTACATGAAGTCTCCTTAGTTTAGTAGATAAGTGTGTTGGCTTATTAGACGTAAGGTCATGGTTCAAACCCCAGGTCAGACATCAAACGAAATTATGAAAAAAATATTTCTTCGGCGACTTACTCTCAGCAGATTTCTGGCGAAGACACTGAAATAAAATTTTCCATGAAAAGTTTCTTTAAACTGTAGATCTCGGCACTCATGTATAAAAATTAACACACACAATATAAATGGCGTGAGAAACTAGATCGTAACCTGACTAAGAGGTTATAATGACCAATTATGTATGTTATGTATGTAACATGGTATGCCTATGTCTTACCCATGGTACCTTATCTCACAATACTTGGGTTTACTATGGTGAAATAGTATCGAAGACTCTATTGACATATAAATCCGCACGACAAATTTTTTTTAATGGTAAACAAAAGCGACTCCGCACTTGGAACACAGGTTTCTTACATCGCTTTTCGATCAATAAGCGATGTACAGAACTCCATGAAATGCTTATCACTTTAGTGGACTCACGCACATTCATTTGACTACCATCCAATACCATATTGAAGATTTTCTTAATCGTTTCTGGTATGGGAAAGTCTTCTGAAGAAAGCATTCGGCCTTTAAAGAAGCGGCTACAATTGATTGTGGTTGATTTTTACATCGAGAGAAACTTAAGAAAATATGCTTCAGGCTGCAATGTGGCTATTTAAATGAGACGCCGAAACTTGTTGGCATTGAAGAAAGATGTCCTCGAAAGCAGGCATCTTATTGAACATTAACCACGTAATCAGTGTCCCTTTATTCTCAATTGGAGTGCGCTTCGAACGACAACTAGATGATCAATTGGTCTTAAGAGCTTGTTAGTGCAACAACGACGAAGTTTTTTGCATCGTTATTGCATAGATTAGTACTTAAAAACACAACCATGCACAAAGACGGGTATGTTAATCACTTCCTCCAACTTTATCATGGTCGGTCCAGATGTGTCAGACTAAAACGATTCTAGAAGGTCTGACAAGGCTGAATTCCAATACATTTTAGACTATGTATTGTATTGTATTCAAAGTCTTGATATTCAAATTTGTTTTAAGTTCTGCTTTATTAACAGCACATATGGTGGTGAAAGTCGCCGAAGTCTAGTAGGTAGTGTGTTGGCTTATTAGACGTAAGGCCACGGTTCCAACCCTAGGTCAGACATCAAACGAAATTATGAACAAAAATATTTCTTCTACGACTTCCTCTCAGTAGATGTCTGGCAAAACCCTGAGCGTAAATAAAATTGCCATGAAAAGTTTCTCAAAAATCTGTTGTTCGGAGTCGACCTTAAGCTGTAGGTCCCGCCATTCATGTATAAAATTAACACACACAACATGAGTGGTGCGAGAAACTAGGTCGTAATCTTGATCTTACATATGAAGCCGTAGTCTCTATCGATTCTAAAATTAGTGATCGATCCGTCAATAAAGCGTTGAGTATTTGATGTAAGCGGTTCCATATTCAATTAAGAAAATTTACTGTGAGGTGTAAAGGTGTAGGGTATCTTATAGGTAAACTATACCGTTTAGAACTTTCTTTTCTGTTTGATTTTATTTTCTTGTCTCTATCCATAGTACAATATGTATTTATTTCTACAGTTTTTTATTTTTTTTTTGTTATTGTTTTCGTTTAATGTTGCACTACGTTGTGGCACGTGCAAAAAGAAACAACAGCAATAGCATGTAGAACAACATTAAGCGGCGGTATGTGTCAACCCCCAATAAAAATCAAAATGAAGAATAATACACGCACACATGCATACAATCACACATGCAGCAAATATTGTATTTGTACAAGTACAAGTACAACTAAAAAATTTACTGTTTATTTTCACGTACTCACACACACACACACTCGTATACACAAAGACGAATTCCCAAATGCAATATTTATGCGAAATAGTAAGTGAAACTGAGTTGCCAGGGGTTTATTACGGATGGTGGATGTTTTGGTCATGAAAATTGTTGTTATTGGAAGTATTGCAATTCATTGGTTTCGCTAACAGTAAAATTGATTTCGAAATAAACTTGTCGTTATGATATACTCTTCTATTGGGACGATGTTTTGTTTTATTTTTTTTAATATTTTCGTAGGAACAAACTATTTCTTGCAAGATTGAAGAGTTGCTGAATTCAAGGCTTGCAAACATGGAACTGTTGCGAAAATGGAAAAATCAATATACTGGTGTTTTGCTTTTACATCGCTTAACATTAAAATTATAAACAAAAGTTACAAAAACAAAACAATGGAAGTAAACAAACCTGTTTACAAATTATAGTACTGCTTAATATAACAACAAACACCAGCATAAAAAATGGTAAACAAGTAAACAAAAATATACCAACAAAACTACAAGAATAAATGTAAACAGCGATATTTACATTTATAGAGATTTCGAGAAGGCAAAGCCATGAACATTCACCTTCAAGTACATTCATCAGACTGTTTACTTTGCCATATAAAAGGCAAGACAAAGCAGACGAGTGAGTTACTAAAGTTACAATCAGTCTTGTGTGCAGATGCGGTGTGTTTGAGAAGAATAATCGTGGTTTGAAGATCTCCGTTACAAAGATCTGTCGAACAATTGTCTAGTAATTGTTATTGTTTATGCAAAGGGTGTAAACAGAGGAATAACAAGGCAATTGGTGTTGTTCACATCAAGTTGTGAACAGTGGCACACAGAATTGTGCGAATAATAAAGAATTTGAATTAAAACTAAACACCAATTAATTTTTATTTTATTTGCAATCTACGAGCTTATATTTTAAACGTTTTTAAATGATAAAAACGTAATAAAACGATTACGACCAATAAGTTCCAGTAAATATATAGAATGACCGTTTTAATCTCTTTCCTTCATACAGGCGGACTTTTTCCAGCACGCTGATGTTAATACTGAGATCTGAAATGTAAGCAGCACCCTGCTATTATCGTTAAATATGAGAGAGAGTTCTGCGATCTGAAATATGAACAGAACCCTACTGTTGGCCTTAATTATGAGAGAGAGTTCTCATTGTACCCACATCTTTGGGTTGAACACTTTCAAATACCTGGACTTGGACTATAAATGAATTTCCTTTGTATTAAAAATGTTCGATAACAGTTTCTTGCTTCTGGTAACTACCATCACATGTAATTATTTGCAAAAACAAACAAACTATTACGAGATGAATTAAAGAAAATGAGAATAAAAATTTATTTACAAGCCAACGAGAGTGCTCTCTCACTTTAACACAACATATGTACATATGTACGCTACATACAAATACAAATTATTCTCGCAAAGCGTAAAGAAAATATCGAATAAACAAGTCTCAACGAATATGAAGGTCTCTGTCAAAGTCTTACAAATATACTCCAGGCAGATTTTATTTGCTCGCAAACAATTAAAATTTATGGGGGGTTGCCAAGGAGTATCAGAAATTTGCCAAACATAAGAGTACATATGTATGTATCTCCCACAAACATATGGACGTTATAGTATGCATACGTTCATATGTATTTTCAACATACCGTGGTAGTAATGAACCACATTGGAAGACCATTATTAAGGATATAAGAAAGCATGAAGAAGGAAAAGAACAACAACAACAACAATGATTATAACAACAGCCTAAGTGTACAAGGCTTCAACTTGTACTTTCAAAACAATTGTATGTTGTACGTGCATATGCACGATTACAACTGTATGTGTATTAATAAACAGTCATTCTTCTCTATTTATTACAACCCAGTAAACATTTTTGTATCAAGTCTTAATAAAATTAATTTTTTGTTAAATGTTGAATTCTTGAAAGTGGTAGTATGTGGAGGTGGCTATGGTCTGGACGGAAAATGTTGATAAAATACTGGCAGTTATGTAAGCTCAATAGAAAAGCTTTATGGACCGAAATACACAGCAATGTCTAGCAAATGCAGACGTTGTCAAATTGCGATAGGCTTACATACCTAATTACTTACTTAATTGACTCTTAGTAACCCGATTGATGGATTTCGGCCTATATTAACACATCCTTCCAGGCGTCTCTAATTCTTGCGCGCCTTCGTCATCTGGTCACAATAATCTATAGCAGGGCCTCCTCGTTTTGGCCCTTCCTAGACAGTGTAGACAGACAATGTAGTCCCCTAATCTCCGCTAGAAGTCGTCGTAGTCTAGTAGGTAGTGTGTTGGCTTATTAGACCCAAAGCCAGGGTTCGAGCCCCAGGTCAGACATC
Organism: Sarcophaga subvicina; assembly: GCA_936449025.2. Lineage (NCBI taxonomy): Eukaryota > Metazoa > Arthropoda > Insecta > Diptera > Sarcophagidae > Sarcophaga > Sarcophaga subvicina. The sequence continues at coordinate 105,187,947 of OW388083.2, read as the reverse complement.
AAAACAAAATTTGAAAAAATATTTCTTCGGCGACTTCCTCTAAGCAGATTTCTGGCAAAATCTCTGAGAGTAAATACAAATTACTATGAAAAGTTTCTCAAAAATCTGTCGTTCGGAGTCGACTTTAAAACTGTAGGTCCCACCACTCACGTATAAAATTAATACACACAGCATAAACGGTGTGAGAAACTAGAACGTCGTACAATGGGTCAATTCGACCTCCGGGCACTGTACTTGTCTTAATTGACAAGTACACGTCCTCTAACCTAACCTAACCTAATCTGCGCTAACCACAGAATCAAATTACTGTCTCGCAGGGACAATCTCTTCCCTTAGAAAGACATGGCCGAGCCAGTGCAGCTGATGAATGTTAATACGCTGCACAACGTCCTTGAGGTCATACAGCTCACTGTTGGTTTGGATATGGAAATCATTTCCAACTCGAAATGCTTATTGATGGATCGTGTGCAGAAAACGTTTCCAACCTGAAATGCACCAAAAGATCTTACTTTGGACTTTTCTCTCCAATACTCGCAAGGCTGCTACATTGGTACTTAAAGAGTCTATGCTTCTATGCCCTAAAGAAGCCCGGAGATTATGAGCGACTTGTAGAATTTTAGTTTTGTCATACGAGTGAGGTCTCTGCTACTCAATTGCCTATTGAGACCATAGTAGCACCTGTTGGCAAGAGTGCTTCTACGCTTTAGCTCCAGCGTGTCATCATTTTTGCTGGTAATGGTGGAGTCAAGATAAATAAATTCCTTGACTACATCGAAAGTATAGTTATGGGCCGTAGACTGAGGTTCAATATGCTGCATGTTCCTACTTTTCGATAACATATACTTCTTTTTGCGCTCATTTACTTCCAGACCCAGAGTTTTGATAAAAAAAAAACCTACATATGTTGATAGCTATGTATGACCTCTTAAGCTCTTATAAAGGGTGTTTTTTACAGAGGTATAGAACTTTAAGTTGGCATTACTTTTCAAGATGGCGACCGATTTAACAGATGTCAAGTGATTTATTCTCAGTTTGGTTTGGCAATTCACAATGAATAGACTCACGCCTGAACAACGCTTGCAAATAGTGCAATTTTATTTCGAAAATAATGGTTCTGTGCGGAAAACGTATCGCGCACTACGCCCATTTTATCGTCGACAAAATCGTCCATCAGAGCAGTTAATTCGATTAACCATGGAACGTTTTCGCACCACGTTTACTCTTATTGATAACTCGCATCCCCAGAGACAGAAGAAGCTATTGCTGCTGTAGACCGTAGCATTTTAGGAAGATCCGAATGAGTCCATCCGCCATCGAACACAGGAATTGGATCTGTGTCCATCCACTTTATGGAAGATTTTGCGGAAGGATCTTGGTTTGCGTGCTTACAAAATCCAACTCGTGCAAGATTTGAAGCCAAACGATCATCAAGTAAGGCGTAGATTCGTCGAATGGGCCCAAAACGAGATTACCGTTGTTCCCGATTTTCATAAGCGAATTTTGTTTAGCGATGAAGCGCACTTCTGGTTGAATGGCTACGTCAACAAACAAAACTGCCGCATTTGGAGTGAAATATCCTCATGTAATCCTCAAGTGTATGTGGAAACACCGTTACATCCAGAAAAACTGACTGTTTGGTGCGCTTTATGGGCTGGTGGAATCATTGGTCCGTACTTTTTCAAAAACAATGGTGGCCAGAACGTTACAGTCAATGGTGATCGGCATAGAGCCATGATTACTAACTTTTTCATTCCTGAATTGAATAACCATGATGTCCAGGAGATGTGGTTTCAACAAGACGGCGCAACATGTCACACAGCTCGTGCCACAATAGATTTATTGAAAGACACGTTTGGTGACCGCTTAATTTCACGTTTTGGACCAGTGAATTGGCCTCCAAGATCTTGTGATTTAACACCGCTAGACCACTTTCTGTGGGGCTATGTACAGTCATTGGTCTATGCGGTAAAGCCACAAAGAAGACAACATTCGCCGTATTATTGCCGATATACCGCCACAAATGTTGGAAAAAGTCATCGAAAATTGGACGTCCAGATTGGACTACATCCGCGCCAGCCGTGGCGGTCATATGCCAGAAATCATATTTAAAATGTAATGCCACAAGATTATCTTTCGGATAAATAAAATTCATGTCAATCGAATAATCCATCGTTGTTTTATTGCAACTTAAAGTTCTATACCTCTATAAAAAACACCCTTTCTGAACTGTTCAGATCGTATAAACTATTCATTATCATTCTACCCCTCTCTCTCTCTCTCTCTCTCTCTCTTCGCAACCAAAATTTGTGTGAAGTCCCTGCACTTTGTTGCAATAATCACACAAATGTTTGCTGGGTAGTATCAAAAATACAATTCGGGGTGTATATGTGTGTGGATTTATTTATAATTCTCTCGCATATATTTTTTTCTTTTTTCACTTTCTCATCGAATCTTCATCGACTTGTTGTTGCTGTTGTTGTTCTGTTCTTTACATTCTATTTATTTGTATTTGTAACACAATTCCTCAGTTTCAACTCTCCATTGTCAGAGTCCATTGCAGTCAGTCAATACCTTCAGTATAGAAATTGAAATGAAATTTTAATTTTTTAGGTTTCCATTGTAGGGTTGGAAGTTTTTTTTTCTTTTTTTTTTTTTTCTTTTGCATGACCAAAGGCTCAGGCCACAATTGTAGTGCCAGCTTTAAGGAGCAGCCTGTTTGCTGTTCAGCGAAGATTTGTATTCTGACAGCCACCCCTTTGTATACTTCATTCTCTTTGTTTTTGTTTTTTTTCTGCTTTTACTGGGTGGGTGATAATAACGTGGAACACTCGTATAAAATGCTTAGTAATACAGTGCATTTATTATAATTGTTCTTGTTGTTTGTGTTTCGTTCGTTTATTTTTTTTGTTTTCTTATTCTTTTTATGCATTTATACTGGCAGGGTTAACCCACCACCGATTTATATTCTTCTTTTTTTGTGAGATTTTTTTTTTTGTTTTTTCCTTCAATGCTTTTATTTTATAAGATTCGCTTTTGTTTGTTAAACACAAAACCAAATAGAATCTGAAAGCTGAAGTAGACAACCTATATAATGGATGTGGAAAGAAATTTAGAAAAGAATTTTAAAATCTGGAAAAGGAAAATTTTTTATGGAATTGGGTTGCCCAGTTAATATTCTGTTTGAAAGATGGATGGGAGAACAAGAAGTTATGAAATTGCTTTTAATTTTCCTCTTCTTAACCAGAAATGCAGCAACCCGAAGAAACCCATTTGGAGATCGTGCAATATGCGCGTTTAGTCCAACCTGTTGAAATCATATGATCTGCAATCCCATTTCGTCCACAGAATATAGGAAAAAAATCCTTGATAATGGCTCTGCACAACCACAGTAGCCGTTAAGTCCACGGTATTTACAGGAAAGTAAGAAGAGATAATAACCACATAGAAGTCGCCGTAGTCTATGTTGGCTTATTAGACGTAAGGCCACGGTTTAAACCCCAGGTCGGACATCAAAACTAAATATGAAACAATATTTATTCGGCGGCTTGCTCTCAGCAGATTTCTGGCAAAAACTCTGTGTGTAAATAAAAAATTGCCATGAAAAGTTTCTGTCATTCGGAATCGACTTTAAACTGTAGGTCCCGCCACTTTAACACACACAACATGAGTGGCGTGAGCAGCCAGGCCGTGTAAAGATCAATTATGTATGTATGTATGTGTTGGTTTATTAGACGTGAGGCCATGGTTCAAACGTCAGGTCAGACATCTAATAAAATAAAATGTGAAAAATATTTGTTTTCCTAACTGAAGGGTTGTAATGACCAATTATGTATGTATGTATGTATGTAAGGCCAGATTAAGCCTCCACGACATACAATAGCTTAGATGGGGTGTAACGGCAATTCGTGTGACGCGGACTTTCGTTACAAAGCGATAATTCTGGTTATTTGCGTATTCCATGTAGTCTGGATTCATGTTCTTGGCAATCAACCGTTGATAGCAGTCTACCTTTTGTAAGGTTTTCTACAAAAATTTTTAAGGCGATACTCGGGAGTCCTCTATGAAATTTCCATCCGCAGCAATGGTATACTCTTTGCAGAACCTACGCTCTGGAGTTGTGCCCAGACCTGGCGGGATCTTGTGTTGTGACATACTCTTCTATGCGCTCAATTAAACACTGTAAAGTATATCTATACAATGCCGAACGAAGTAAAATATACGTTCAAATTCAGGCTTGATAGTGCAGCCAAATTATTACAATTATCTTCTCCCGCCGTCTAATGAACGAACGCAGATGAAAGAGAACGAGTAGATCCTCTTGAGGCATGGTGTCTACCTACAACGATAAGATTACTTCACATAGATGCCACCGATGCAACTAGAATTCAGGCCTTTTTCTCTTGCTATTTGCCTTCGAAAGTATATAAATATCTCCAGTCTTCAAAGAATATAACTTAAGAACTTACTTACTTACTTACTTACTTAACTTAACTTAATCTTAACTTTACCAATGAATGCCATTTTGTGAGACCATTTCTTTGCTTCTCTGCAGAGGAGCGCCAATCTCAAGGAGGACTTTATTTGAATTTTCCGTGGTGTCAGCATTAGCAATTAAGTCGTCTTGGTTGTTACATTTGAAAGTCTCGCTATTTCCTCCAGAAACAATCGGCATTATTGGATAATCTTAGCTGTGGTGTACACATTCTCGAATGATGTAATGGCCTCTTTACTTACTTACTTACTTAATTGACCATTAACAAACCGATTAACGGATATCGGCCTGCCTTAACACATCCTTCCAAGCGCCTCTGCTTTTTGCTCGCCTACGCCAGTTGTTCACACCAATCGATGACAGGGCTTCCTCGCAAACAATGTCATCCTCTTCGCCGACTTCCATAGTTGCCCCCATAAAATACCCGTCTCGCCAGAGCATCCTCCTCCATTCGAAAGCCATGGCCGCTCAGCCGCTGGATGTTAATACGATGCACAACGTCCATGTCGATGAGGAGCTGTTGTATCGGATGCGGAAATAATCGCCAACTCGCGGTGGACCGAAGATCTTATGTAGGATTTTTCTCTCAAATACTTTCGAGGCTTCTGCATCAGCGCTTAATAGAGTATATGCCTCTGCGCCATAAAGAAGCACGGAGAGGATGAGCGTCTTGTAAAGTATTAGTTTTGTCGTACAAGAGAAGTCTCTACTGCTCTGCTACTTTCAAGGCTGCTGCATCAGTGTTTAATAGTGTTCATGCCTCTGCGCCATAAAGAAGAAGAAAAGGGACTTGTAGAATATTACTTTTGTCGTACGAGAGAGGTCTTTGCTACTCAATTACCTATTGAGACCATAATAGCACCTGTTGGCAAGAGTGATCCTGCGCTTGATCTCCAGACTGACATCAATTTTAGTGGTAAAGGTGTTGCCAAAATAAATAAATTTCTTGACTACATCGAAAGTATAGTATCGGTCATAACTTAAGAACTATGAACTGTAATTCACTTGAGTGCTTTGTGCTAAAAACTCTAGCGATTACAAGTATTTTTTGAAGTTTGCCCATCCCTGTAACCTGTAACCCTGTATGTATTTAATTCTTTTTCAATATTCCTTTAACCCCAGCCGTAGTTCTCCTTTGTAGTTGTATTTGTATTTAAGCATGTGTCTATATGTGTGCATGCATACGCACGCATGTACGTGTAAGGCTTTAATGCGTTGTAATTTATTTAAACATCGCCGCTGCAACGTACTGAAATTCGGTTTTACTCCCGTTTTGTATTTAAAATTTTCTAAAATATGTCCTTATTGCTGTTGGTGTTGTTGTTGGTGGTTGTATTTCTTATGAATTTCAAACGGTTTTGAATTTTCTGGCATCATCATCATCATCAACATATATATCGTAAACATCAGCATTAAAGATGCCCTTAAGCCATGATGCAGCAAATTTTGCCACTTTGACAGGCTATAACCCCTGAGAATGCATCAATGCGTCTGTATTTGTAAGTCTAACGGCCCAAAAGCATACTTTATTTCTATTTTTATTACAATTTAAATGTGTGTGCCTGTGTGTGTGGGAGTGTACGAGTTATTTGAATTTCTTGCCACTGAAAATCACACACTTCTAATGCTTCTACACTCACTTCTAATGGCTGCTGCTATCGTTGCCATTGCTGTTGCCATTGCTGTTGCTGTTGCATGTTTGAATGTTCATCATAATTTTTTAGATGCCTGGCGGGTATATTTGATATGACATTGCTTTTGTTGTTTTCTTTCCTTTCGTTTTTTTTTTTATTGTGCGTATAGATTTTATGTTTTCTTATTATTTATTGCACCCTATAGATGACAGTAAAACTTTATGGATATGTTACGCTGCTGAAATACGTTTGAATGGAAAAATATGGCCATCAAATAAGCGATATTTTAGAGAAATTCGAGTTTAATTCGGGATTTGTCTAAATTTCATCAAAGGTCATGTCAAAAAGATCTTACGTGGCAGATTTTCCAAATTTTCTTTGGTATGGGTCTCAGATTACGGCCGATAACTTGACGATATAATCAAAGAATTTATTTATCTTGGCTCCACCGTTACCAGCAAAATGCTGCATATAAAGCGTAGAATCAGTCTTGCCAACAGGTGCTACTATGGTCTCAATAGCCAATTGAGTAGCAGAGACCTCTCTCGTACGACAAAACTAATACTCTACAAGACGCTCATCCTTCCCGTGCCTCTTTATGGCGCAGAGGCATGGACACTATTAAACACTGATGCAGCAGCCTAGGGAGTAGTCGAGAGAAAAGTCCTACGTAAGATCTTCGGTCCAGTCCGAGTACAGTGAGCTGTATGAACTCCTCAACGACATGAATATTTTGCTCTGGCACGGCCTTGTTGTTCAAATGCAGGAGGATATTCCGGCAAGACAAGTCTTTGATGCGGAAGTCGGCGAAGAGGATGACCTTGTTTGCGTTGGAAGGACCAAATCGAGTAAGCCCTGTCATCGATTGGTGTGACCAACTGGCGTAGGCGCGGAAGAAGCAGAGGCGTCTGGAAGGATGTGTTAAGGCAGGCCGAAATCCATGAATCGGGTGGTTAATGGCCAGTTAAGTAAGTAAGTAAGTAAGTTATCTTTAAATTACATAAGAACTACCAACGCTTTTGCAGAAGCATAACTTCTACGAGATAGATGGGAAAATGTGCAACAAAACAAGGCAACATAAATCACATTGCGATATGAAGCAATGGAGTTGCTCGTCCTACCGTCAATAATGAGTAATTTTAATTTTAAACGATGCACTATGTGGCATTTTGCCTGAAAACCTGGCCAAAATTAATAGAAGTGTTTTATGAGTTAATGGCTGGATTTTTTTGATAGTCTTAGTGATAATTAGGCCCAAGGATGAACCCAACTGATTTTGGTTCAAAACGGTCCGTGATTTCGCCTAGCCCCCATACAAGTTCCCCTCGAAATTGCACTTATTTACATATAATTATGGTAATTATGCAACAATCATGATAAAATTTAGCATGGATCAGTTCTGTGTACTAAGAAATCATGGTGTAAAGTTTGGTGAAAATCGGATCACATTTGACCCTGATCCCTATATAAAGTCCCCTTTAGAAATTCACGTTTGCGCTTATAAATGGCTTAAAAACATCGGTATCGTGATGAAATTCGGTATGAACGTGTATTTTGTAAATCTAAATCATATTACCAAATTTTGTTATGATCGGTCCATAATTGCCCCTTGGTCCAAAATAGGGCCCCTTAAGAAAATATGTTTAACAATTATAATTGGCTTAAAAATTTTATTACCTCGATGAAATTCGACATGAACATGTTTAATTTGAATGTGAATCATTTATGATCACATTTTATTATGATCGGATCATAAGTTCCCCTAGGTACCACATACGGTCCATTAAGAAAATCTAACATATGTACATCTCATATTGTTATAATATGTATATAATTCAGTTTTTAAACTTCTATGATAATTAATATTTATTAATAATATTTATTTTACATTATTAATACTTAACTTAAAAATACTTAAAAAGTGAAACCAACTACAATCGTTAAAATCGTTATCATTTTCATCATCAATGTCAGGAAGGAGTAATTTAATAGTATCTGATGAAAATGCTTTTCTATTCCTTCGCGATTTTTGTGTACTGCAGCTTATAAAAGGGTCACTGCTTAAAATACTCGATTGGTATCGCTTCTACTGAATTTCCTAGCATAAATCATACGCCATATGGCTTTATTGCCTATGGCTTTATTACACTACGTCTAATTTTTTTAATTTTTCAAAAAAAGTACAATTTTCACAAAATCGCCAAAAATAATTGCGCAAATTTGCGCAAACTTTTCTTTTTGTTCCTGAACATTAAACTACTAAAAACTACTTTCACCTTTAAAATCCTTATCTTTTTTTTTGGGTAGGGTAAAAAATGTGAAATTTTTATTATTTTTAAATTTTTAACGAATAATTTTACCATTAATATATGAGATATATATATAAAAAAACTAAAAGTAGTTGTTGCTCATACCTTTCAAATAAAAAAAATTCAATATAAAATCTCTATTCGTTTAGCCACAAAAAATATCATATAAACCTATTAAAATTTCAAAAAAACACCAAAAACGCATTTAATTTTCTTCACTTTCCTGACTTTGACATCGTCTCAAATCTACAAATCTCAACTTAAAGTCATGAAAAATCACTATACAGTTGTCTATCGAACTGCATACTCAGTTTCTTAAATTTCTTTAAATTCATTTTTGCCTTTTTGGCCAGCTTTTCAGGGTAAATGCCACATAGTGCGATGTAAAAAGCAAAACACCAGTAGCTTGAATTTTCAATTTCGTAACAATATTATCGTAATGAAGTTCAAAAAAAGTCGCCTATTACCACCTTTAATTGCACTTCAAATGCATTTAACTTTCCATTTCATAAACTCTACTCGAAATAATTCGCAACAGACGGTCTTAACAGCGACAGTAACGGTAACGGTTGCCATTTGTTGCAGAAATCTTTTACAAAAAATTGAAATGTAATTAATGTCTGTCTCTCTCGGTCTATTTGCGAACGCAATTCCTTCTTTGGCCCTGCAACACCGTGTGTGTGTTTCCATTACACTTTTGCCAGTTTATGCAACCCGCAATATATTCCTCATGTACTCCAACTGGCGGCAACAGCCAACAGCCAGTATTAAATGTGAAATGGTGTTGTTTATCTGCCTGAGTATCTGCCTGTCTGTCTGTCTTGTAATCATAATCAAACTCCCTATACACACATAAGAATGCCATCAACGAGCAACGACAATATCATCAGCATTAAATTCGTATTTTTTTTTTCTTCTGATTTTGTTTCCATTCGATTCCGTTTCTGTTGATGACTTTGTTTACGTCTGTTTCTTAAATGATTTTTTTTGTTTTTGTTGTAACTTTTGTTGCACATGGTAACCAATGAAAACAAAATCATCAGATTGTTGCCATCTTATTACGAATAATTTTTGCTTTTGTGTAGCTATTGCTACTGCTATTGCCGCTGCTACTGCTCCTGCTGTTGATTCTATTTCCTTAAGGCCACCATTAGTATGCAATTAAATTGTTTTATTTGCGGTGACAACAATTGTTGTTCTCTTCTTCATAAATAATAAAAGTGAAAGCATTTATTCTCTTTTATTTTATTTTTTTCTAAATTTTTATATTTTTGTCGATTAAAAAAAAATACTTGTTTTTTTACATTCTTTCAAGAGTATTTTGTGTTTTAATTTAAAGTACTTTTCGGTTTTTTCTTTTGGTTTCTACTTAAAAAACAAAATTCAAATACTTGTATGCACTTGTATTTTAAAAACAAGGGTAACATTTTCGAGTATGCATACATATGTACTGTATATTGGCCGTGGGTAAAAGACACACTTTCACCAGCCTGTAAGTATTTCTGAAGCTGGCTAGAATGCAAATCAGAGATCAGCAATGAGTATTCAAAAAGGTGAGTAGAATAGAATCATACTCATAATTTCTGTTACTTGTACGCATTCATACTTATTTTAATGTCATACTCTTACTACTCATATTCAAAGTTTGAAATACAAATGGTATTCATACTTAACAATACGCATGATGTTATTGATTTGGACTCTCCATGACTCATCGTATACACGAAGCACAAAATAAGTATAAATCGCCTACGAACACTTAAATACTCATTAGAAAGTTGTCTGTTTGCTCTGCTTGCGGCTCTGTCTGTTTTGCTTATGTGTCTGTTTTCTTTTTTGTAACTGCAACAACAACTAAGACTTTCCATAACTCAACATATAGACGAATCACAAAATAAGTATGATTCGCTTACGAACACTAGAAGGTTGTGTGTTTGCTCAGCTTGCTGCTCATAAGTATTTTTCAAAAGTTATGAATCTGAATGAGTAGGCTTATGAATCAAACATATTTCGAATGGTATGAGTTTGATGGCAACGTTGTACTCATACTCATTGCAATCTGTACCTATAAATCAACGTTGTAGTGAGTGAGCAGGAATGAATCAGAATATGTAGTTAAATTTCAATATTGTTGACTCACTTATGTTCAAAATTTCATGAGTGCTTATGAGTAGCGAAAAAACGATTCATTGCTGATCTCTAATGCAAATCTAAGGCGTTCCATATTGCTTGATTTCTGCACTCTATGACAAGGTTTGTTTAAATTTTTAAAATAAACATGCCTTCTGGGAAGGTCCGTATATAAATACTAGGACTTGTTACCGACAACCCAACTACTCCTTTAGGCACACACTCCGAACGACAGATTTTTGAGAAACATTTCATATCAATTTTTATTTACTCTCAGAGTTTTTGCCAGAAATCTGCTGAGAGGAAGTCGCCGAAGGAATACTTTTTGTATTTTGTCTTGATGTCTGGCCTGAGGCTCGAACCCTGGCTTTTGCGCCTAATAAGCCAACACACTACCTACTAGACTACGGCGACTTCATTTGCAAATTCAGAGTGTGAAGTCTATAAAAAGACTGTAATTTAAACACGCAGCGATAACATGCTGGGAAAGAGGCTCTCAATATACTGCAAAATCTATTCCCAATCGACTTGTGGTGTATTGCCCTCTGGAGCGTGGAATCCTGTTAAAATTCTAGATAAGCTTCCAGATGATCCACTTTTTATGACCTTAAATGTGATAACAGGTTGGTGTTGAAAATATTTTCTTGTTATAAATGGAATCGGAGCAAATCCATCTATGGTTTCTATATCATAGTCTACTATGGATACAATGTTTTTCAATCAAAGTGAGATATTTCTGCTTTTCGATTGCACATTGCCATCTCTCGGCTTTTATGGAAGACAATGCAGAAATTCATTAAAAACACTTGGCCTCTTTTTTGGTTGACACGTACGTCATTCTCTAAGCAGCGTGGTTCCTATTGTATTAAATGGAGATGGCTATTATGTCATGGTGGGTTCCATACATACGAGTCCATAATTGGTCATTATAACCTTTCAGTCAGGATTACGACCTACTTTCTCACACCGCTAATGCTGTGTATGTTAATTTTAAACATGGGTGGCGGGACCTACAGTTTAAAGTCGACTCCGAACGACGGTTTTTCGTAGCAATTTTATTTTATTCCCAGAGTTTTTGTCAGAAATCTGCTGATAATCATATTTTCGTTTTGATATCTGATCTGGGTTTTCAACTGTGGCCTCACGTCTAATAAGCCAACACACTAACCACTGGACTACGGCGACTATCTTTACCGTAAATTAGAAGATAAAATCTCGATTGTTATGTGTTAGCATGCCCGAATATAGTTTACTTATAGGTCTCACAGAGATCCATGGGGGCTATACTTTATAGGAACAGCCTGATTGAAAATTGGGCCAGACGGACTTGAATAGAATTTAAAGATCACTGGTGGCAGCTGTGTTTTCTACGTTCTACAAGGTGCGTCAAAGAGCTCCTCAGAGCATCTGTTTTTTGACCATTCTTAATTGAACTCGCCGTGGTCTAGTAGGTAGTGTGTTGGCTTATTAGATGAAAAGCCAGGGTTCGAGCCCCAGGCCAGACATCAAAATAAAATACAAAAAATATTTCTTCGTCGACTTCCTCTCAGCAGATTTCTGGTAACACCTCTGAGAGTAAATAAAATTGCCATGAAAAGTTTCTCAAAAATCTGTCGTTCGGAGTCGACTTTAAGCTGTAGGTCCCGCCACTCATGTTTAAATCTAACACACACAACATAAGTGGTGTGAGAAACTAAGTCGTAATTCTGACTGAAGGGTTGTAATGACCAATTACGTAGTTACGGTGGTAGCTGTGATGATATTTAAGAAGGGATGACCGTTAATCAGTTCCTTTGCACTGTCAAACTACAGTCGTAGGATTTTTGATTTTTGATCTTAGGAATATCGTGTATTGATCTCATTACCTTATCCTTAGCACAGTCCTTAGCTCTTCGCTTGATGTAGTAAATAATCGACCCTATTCTATGCACTTTGTAGGTAAAGTTAAAGTTTTTTAATAAGTATAACACCATCTACCATCTCAGTCGCCGCAGTCTAATAGGTAGTGTGAGGGCTTATTAGACGTGAGACCGTGAATCGTTTTTTCGCTACTCATAAGCACTCATGAAATTTTGAATATAAGTAAGTCAACAATATTGAAATTTAACTATGTACTCTGATTCATTCATACTCAGTCACTTCAAGGTTGATTTATAAGTAAAGGTTGCAATGAGTATGCGTACAACGTTCACATCAAACTCATACCCTTCGAAATATGTTTGATTCATAGGCCTACTCACTTAGATTCTTAACTTTAGAAAAATACTTATAATGCTTATGAATGACTCGAATCATTTATCAAAATTTACAATCTTAGTTGTTGCATTTACAACAAAAGAAAAAAGACACATAAGCAAAAAAGACAGAGCAGCAAGCAGAGCAAACACACAACCCTTTAGTGAGTATTTTAGTGTTCGTACGCGAATCATACTTATTTTCTGCTTCGTGTATATGTTGAGGTATGGAAAGTCGAAATCAACAACAACATCATACGTTTTGTTAAGCATGAATATGATGAGTACTTCAAACTTTGAATATGAGTAGGGGTCCATGTTATTAAAATAAGTATGAATGCGTATAATTATCAGAAATTATGAGTATGATTCGATTGTACTCATCTTTTTGAATTTTCATTGCTGATCTCTGTCTAGTAAGCAGTGTGTTGGCTTGTTATAGCTGAAGACGTGGTCCAAACCTCAGCTATGAGGTCTCGTACAAAATGAAAATGAAAAAATGTTGCTTTCGGCGAATTCCTCTCAGCACTCCTTTGGCAAAAAATTGCCATGAACAGTTTCCCAAAAATTTATTGTTCAGAGTCGACTTGAAACCGTTAGTCCCACCACTCACGTATACAGTTAACACACACAAGATCTGGGAAGCGAGGATTGCAATCCTCTGTCGGTAATTTCTATTTGACTTTCATTTAAGAAATACTCCCATAATAACTTGAATATTCTGTTGCTCCTGTCTAATACTTGCCTGCCATTATCATTCTTTTTTTTTTGTTTCCATTTAATATTAATACGACGACAATATGTTTATCGGTAAACATCATATATAGACAGACTAACATACGTCTACTGGTTGATTTGGCTGTATGCCTGTCTATCTGTATATTCTTGTAGACATACATATATCATCATATTCATTTATTTATTTATTTTTCTTTTCTTTTTTTTTTTTGTCTCTTAAAAGTGTTTTGTTGCATATATTTGAAGCATCATAATTTTTGTTGCATATTCAAAATGCTCTTGTACAATACTTCAGGCATGATTGTCTTTTAAACATCAAATATATTTCTTTTTTATTCTTTTATTTTTTTGTTTTTTATTTCATTTCAATTTCCCTTTCATTATAATTACAATGTCTATGAATTCTTTTTTTCATTACAATTATTAAATCGTTATACATATTAAGAATAATTTTTTTCAAATTTTATATGATTTTTCAAGATTAAAAAAATAAAATCCAAATAATAAAGAAAATGAAAAGCTATTTTACAATAAAATTGTACTTCTTTTTTATTTTCTTTCGTTCATAAGTGTAATTCAAATTTATTTTCCATGCCAGCAAGCACTTCAAAAATTTATATACGTAATGAGCATATTTCAAGCATGAATGCTTAATCAAAATTTGTTATTTTTCTCAAATTAAATTTACGTAATGCCTTCCTAATAGGATTTAAGAATAAATTTATAAATATTTTTTTTCGAATTTGTATAAGTCTGGTGGGATGTAGAGAGTTATAGGGCCATTCTCGAGTGGTATATAAAGGGTCCGCCAAATAACTTTTTTGTGAAAATGCTTTAAAAAAAACTACTGAATATTTTCTCAAATTTCTTTGTTTATTTGAAAGTACAATCCAAATGGCTGCCTCGGCTGGCCATGCAGTAGCCTACACCAGAAGATGCCGATTTTGGCAAAAAAAATCATCTTTTCAGAGGAAGCTCATTTTGATCTTGGCGGGTATGTAAACAAGCAAAATTGTCGCATTTGGGGACACAGAAAACCTACACGCGTACATTGAAAAGCCGTCGCACCCAAAATGAGACACTGTTTGGTGCGCATTTTGGTCCAGAGGCATAATTGGGCCATTTTTCTTCGAAAATGAGCAAGGAGTGGCCGTTACAGTCAATGGCGATCGTTATCGGGCCAGGTTGAATGAATTTTTGTTCACAAAAGTTGAAGAGGAGGATATTGGCAACATTTGGTTTCAACAGGACGGCGCTATGTGCCACTCAGCCGAAGCTACACTCGATGTTTTGCGCCTTGTTTTTGAAGATCGCATTATCAGCCGCAGAGCTGATGTCGTTTGGCCACCTCGGAGCTGCGATTTGGCACCGTTGGACTATTATTTGCGGGGTGCCGTCAAAGATAAGTGTTACGCCGACAAGCCAAAGGCAATTGGCGCTTTAAAGGACAATATTCATGAAGCCATTGGTGAAATACAGCTGCACACAATCGATAATGTGGTTAAAAATTGGACCGATCGTGTAGGCTACTGCATGGCCAGCCGAGGCAGCCATTTGAATGAAATTATTTTCCATTATTAACCGCAAGGATTGTACTTTCAAATAAAAAAAGGAATTTGAGAAAATATTCAGTAGTTTTTTATTTAAAGCATTTTCAAAAAAAAAAAGTTATTTGGCGGACCCTTTACAAACCTGATCCCTTCAGATATCATCGAAATTTTATATTTGTTTGAAAGAGCTATTAATGTCAGTAGGTCCGGTATATAATCAGCATTCAACTGTCCGCCACGTCCCCTCTGGATAGAGCACATCCGAAATGTTATATTTCCCGTGACTATGATCAATAAATCATGCTCACTTTAGCCGATGACATAGGAAATGTTGGCTATGAAAACCGCTATGGTTTTTGATTTATTTGCAAGACCTGTGACTTAAAAAAACCGCACAAACAAAAATCTAATGGTGTAAAATCGTACGATCTCGGTGGCTAGTTGAGATCACCTCTTCTTGAGATCCAAAATAGGATGAGCTGTGTGGGGAAAGTAACGTCGACCTAATAAAACCACATGTCGTAGGCGTCCAGGTCATTCAATTCAGGCCGAAAGAAATTGAAAATGATTGATTTAAAGAGCTTACTGTTGCCAGATATACATACAATTAGTCATTACAACCCTTCAGTCAGGATTACGATCTAGTTTTTCACACCACTTATGTTGTGTGTGCTAATTTTATACATGAGTGGCGGGACCTACAGTTTAAAACCGACTCCGAACGGCAGATTTTTGAGAAACTTTTCATGGCAATTTTTGATTTACTCTCAGAGTTTTTGCCAAAAATCTGCTGAGAGGAAGTTGCCGAAGAAATGTTTTTTGTATTTTGTCTTGAAGTCTGGCCTGGGGCTCGAACCCTGGCTTTTACGTCTAATAAGCCAACACACTACCTACTAGACTATGGCGACTTGAATACTCTCAGCAATCTTTTGACGAAATCTCTGTAAGTAAAACAAAAATGCCATGAAAAATTTATCAAAAATCTGTTGTCAGTAGAGAAGTATTTTATGTCCTTTTTTGTTTACTATTTGCCTGGGGTCTCCGAAGTCTAGTGGGTACTGAGACTTTGGTTTAACGCCTGCCACTCTTTTACATACATACATACATAATTGGCCATTACAACCCTTCAGTCAGGATTACGGTCTAGCTTCTCACACCACTCATGTTGTGTGCGTTAATTTTATACGTGAGTGGCGGGACCTACAGTTTAACGTCGACTCCGAACGACAGATTTTTGAGAAACTTTTCATGGCAATTTTATTTACTCTCAGAGTTTTTGCCAGAAATCTGCTGAGAGGAAGTCGCCGAAGAAATATTTTTTTTTCATATTTCATTTTTGATGTCTGACCTGGGATACGAACCCGGGCTTTACGAATAGTAAGCCAACACACTACCTACTACACCACGGCGACTACACTCTTTTGGCAAATGAAATTACAATGAAATGTTTCTCAAAAATCTATCGTTCCGAGTAGACTTTAAACTGTAGGACCTGCTACTCCTGGCTAAAATTAACACACACAGCATGGGTGGTGTGAGAAACTAGATTGTAAACCTGATTGAAGAGTTGTAATGATGCCGCTGTAGAAACAAACCTCTTTGCATGCACGTTACACGATAATGACCTTCATAAGCTAAACGCCAACTGAAATGATGAAAAGTTTATCACAAAATTTATATTTTTGCCCACAACAATCAAATCATCTTTCATTCATATGAGAAAACAATCTTTAGGAGATGAGGCCAACGATAAGTGCCTTGCTGTTGTAGATATGCGGGGTAGCCAGACAATGTTTTCAATATTTCCATACACATGGCGTATAAACCTGGATAAAATAAATGAAAACATATGGGATACTTAACATTCTTCAATTGCTGTTTCAACAGTAAATTATGGCCATCAGCAACGTTTATAAGCTATTAAGGGCCAACTGAATAAACAACCAATGATGAGGAAATAAAAAAAATTAATTTTTAATTACTTTCTCCAGGCGCATATATGAATGTGATACATAAACGAAGAGAAAATAATCTTTAAAGTCATACAAAGAAACTCCGTCTAGAAGACCACAATATCTTAATAACAGACGAACAAATAATTTCATTTTAATTGGCAACATGCCTGAACATGTAACGCAATTAAAAGTTTTTATTTTTTTTCACCCCTTTTTCTATACTTTTCCTACAGTCACTTCACATACACACATAGACTCAGGTGAGTGAGTAATGAAGCTTAAAACCGGAAACACTAAAAATTATGACCATTACCACGATGAATTTTCTAAAAATACAAAAGAAACGGATTTAAACAAAAAGGAAACAGGGAAAGAAAAAATCCCCTTTTTACCGATTAGTCAATGGAAAACTAAAACACACACACACACACACACAAACTCAAATGTAATAAAAAAATTTTAAAACACGCTACGCACATGTACAGAATAAAGGAATAAAAAGTACGAATAACTTTTGAGTCATTCAAAGCGTATGTATAGGTGTCTCTCTAAGTATGGGTTACAACGAAATCGTATTTCTCATATGAAAGTATCCTTAAAGTATTCTTGTTGTTTGGAAAAACAAGCCACCACAAGCATATGCGAAATACCACCACCTAAAATCAGTAGCTAACCAAACACAGCCAAAGTCTTTATATTGGGTGTCGAAGTACTTTCGGCACGCGACCTCTTATTTCCACTTTTCGATTTGATTCCCGTTTCACAATAGAATTTTTATAAAATTTAAAAAAAAAAAATTTTTTAATAAGAGAGTGAAAGTCTTTGCCTGTGTGTGTGTGTGTGAGCATCGGGGTATAGGTTTTTTGCATTCGTTTAATGCAAAATGCAACTCATAAAACCAGAATATGAATCGTTGACTTGGGGTTTGTTTTTTTTATTAAATTTCATATTCATACGCTACTCTACTGCCACAGGGTTAGACAATCTATTGGTTTTGTTTTCATATGGAAACAGAATAGAATAAATGCCAGCTGGCAGGAGAGGATAATGAGCCTTCTCTCTATCGCCTATAAGGTTCTTACGGACGTATTATGTGAACGACTGTAGTCATTCGTCAAAACACTAATTGGACCTTATCAGTGCGGCTTTAGACCTGTTAAGTCCACCATCGACCAGATATTCACAATACGCCAAATCCTGGAAAAGACCCACGAAAAACTAGTCGACACATCATCCATCCATCCATCTTTTTGTCCGCTATAAGGCAGCCTTCGTGTTTTCGCCGCAATGTCTAAGCTCGGCATACCTGCGAAGCTGATAAGGCTATGCAGAATGACGTTGAGCAATTCCAGCAGCTCCGAAGGTAGGAATGGACCTCTCTAATCCTTTTAATACTGTGCGAGGTTTCAAACAAGGCGATACCTTATCATGTGACCTCTTCAACTTCGTCATGGAGAATGTTCTGCGGAAGGCGGGTGTGCATCGCAATTGTACTATTTTTCAAAAAGCGTCCAATTGCTTGCGTACGCTGACAATATTGACATCATTGGGCGTTCCAAGCGAGATGTTACTGCTGCCTTTAGTGCTATTGAACGAGAGTTTACTAAGATGGCAGTCTTAGTATATGTTATCTACAAGTAGAGTCGTGCGGCTTATGGGATCTCAGATTACAGCCGATAACTATAATTTTGAAACAGTCAAGGAATTTATTTATCTTTACTCCGCCGTTACAACCAAAAAGATGTCAGTCTGGAGATCAAGCGCAGGATCACTCTTGCCAATAGGTGCTGCTATAGTCTCAATAGGAAATTGAGTAGAAGAGACCTCTCGCGTACGACAAAACGCATATTCTACAAGACGCTCATCCTCCCCGTGCTTCTTTATGGCGCAGAGGCATGGACCCTGTTAAGCACTGGTGCCTTAAGATGAAGATTTTAAGTTAAGTTTAAAGTTAGCCAGACAGACTTAGTCTTACTATTTATCTTTTCATTGGACTCAGTCGCATCTGTAATCGTGGCTGCAGAAGTTATCCAGTGACTACGGGATCTTGACAATATACAGTGAGCGTCAAAAGAAAATTCTAACAAATCACCAAACTCAACTTTTACCACTTAAGGAGAGTGCCCGAAAAAATTTTAAATTTCGATATTTTTTGAAAAATTTTTTTTGTTTCAATTTTAAAAACTGGCAAGAAAACAATTTTAAAATATAAATAACCGGACTTTAATATTAACATATATTTTTCTTAATGTACAGGTTCTTTTGACGCTCACTGTATGTATTACGCCTCATACGCTACTACAGAAAAAAATTAACTCCAAGGTTTTCCAAGGTAATGCAAATGCATTAAAAATTATTGCCAAAAGGCAATCAGGATATTCGGAATACTTAGCAAGTAATATCACCCTTTCAACAGTGACATGGTAGAAGGCGTATATGAATTTTGTTATCCTAGCATTGTATTGACAGTGTAAATGCTTACGCTTCACTTGGCAGAGTATGATAGTCTTTATTTATCCCATAGTAACAGTAACTCCACATTTTCGATACTAACGTTGCTGTATGTTAGTGAAATATGAAGGTATATATGTGACAGACGATTGAAAATGTTACAAATGTCCGAAAGTAGATGATTAAGACTTTGAGGAAAGACACTATGAAGATTGCTAAAACCATCAACTTTTATCAATGCCTAGTCAGAGTCCCCGCTACTATACTGAAGCTATTTCCGAATGCTCTGAAACGTGACTCAAATATCTTTCCTACCAAAAGTTTACACCAGATGGAGGCAGCCGAACCTTCATCTTCCTTTTCGCCGAGTATACTATTCTCAATTCTATTGCACAGAAAGGTTCTGAATACCACAATTCACAACCTTCTATGCCCTACTCATTGCCGTGAATTCCCACAAGGCCTGGGATCGACCAACAGAAAATTTACGCCTGCTTATATTAAGCAACTGAATGTTTTCTACACTTAATACAAGTCTTCTCGTTATTTAGAAATCCCTGACTGGACTCATTATTATTCTCGACCAGATGTGCAATAGTAATGCGACTTTATGATCTATTTTACTGCCCTCAATCGACATAATATATCATGTAGCACTGACGAACTTCAGAATGTTGTTCTGTATCAGTAAAGATATCTCCCCGAATAGTACTTTATAAGTACCCGGTTACATACATACATAATTGGTTATTACAACCGTTTAGTCTGGATTATGGACCTAGTTTCTCACACCACTGTGTTAATTTTATACATGAGTGGCGAGACCTATAGTTTAAAGTCTCCTCCGAACGACAGGTTTTTGAGAAACTTTTCATGGCAATTTTTTCATATTTCGTTTAGTTGGAGAAGTCCGACCAGGGATTTGAACCGAGGCCTCACATCGAATAAGCCAACACACTACGTACTACACTACGCCGATTACAAGTACCCGGTTATTATCTTCTAAAAAGCATTAACACCTCGTAGATTGCAAATATGTGTTCTAGTGATTCGTTTCCCTTTTTCACAGAACCTATGTATAGAGCTTAAGTGATCACTATTTTGAACAAGTGAGTGGTGGGACTTACATTTTAAAATCGACACCGAACGACATATTTTTGAGAAGCTGTTCATGGCAATTTTATTTTTATATTTTTTCTCTCAGTGTCTGCGCCAGAAGTCTACTGAAAGGAAGTCTTAGGTTAGAGGACATGTACTTGTCAATTAAGACAAGTACAGTACCCGGAGATCGAATTGACCCATTGTACAGGAAGTCTTAGAAAAAATAATTTTTTTTCGTATTTCGTTTTGTTCGAGACGTTTGACAAGCCAACACCCTACCTACTAGACTACAGCCTACTAGTTTTGTTAAAAAACAATATACTCAGTATTACCATTGACATTTGACCTCAAAAATTAAGTGTCTTTCACTAGTTAGCATCCCTTTGTTGCTAGCAGTAGTTTTTGCAACTACATTCGCACAGTAAAACATATAAACGGCTTATTCTCTCAATTATTCTCTCAACAGCTATTTTCAAACAGTAGAAGTATAAAGTCTGTACAAACAAAAGATATGAAATCCGGCTTTAAAAGGCCGTAGGGTGCAAAACTTGTTTGTCCATGGCATTTGGTTTCCTTTACAACGGCAAAGAAAAAGTATGAGGCTGCATAGATTGTGACTGTATGAGTGCATGTGTGAGAGGGTACGTTCAGCATAAAAATAATGCCAGGTGCACTCTATTTTCTACATTACAAACGAAGGGGGATAATTTTTTCAATTTTTTTTTTCGATTTGTTTTCTGATTTTGGTCGCATGGCAAAAATGACAACAACAACAACAATAAAAACCAGAGTAACAACCAAAATATAGTATAACGCGAATGCTTTTTGAAAAGAAAATAGTCAAGCGTAGCAATTTCTTTGTCGTTGTGTCTGTGCATGTTTATTTTTATGATCGAGCGCTGATTCATAATCAGAAACAAACATGCACCAACACTCGCACACAGGCACACAATGCTTAGACTTTAACAATTCTTAACAGAATTCCAGTGTATTTGCTTCGTTAACAACGGAGAAAGAGCGAGAGATTCAGATACCGTTACTATACAAAACACAATACATTTGAACAACCATTAAGGGGGTCTGTGAAACCCTAAACAATACGATTCATTTCGTACTCATTCGTTTTATTTACTCTCTGCTTATGCATGTGTGTGTGTGTATTTCTGTCAGGGTTTTTGTGGATTGATGTTTTGAGTGTATAAGTGCATTAAGAGTTTTTAATCAAAGTGCACACGAGTAACAGTGAAACAACAATTACCGCTTTAGAGTTCGGTTTGAATTTATTTTTTATTTTTAAATGCCAGCAAAAGGAATAGCTGGCTGGCTGGCCACCCCTAATTTATGTTTTGTTTTGTGTGTATGTTGTTAAGGGTTCGTTCGTTCGTTCGTTTCGTTCATTTATTATAGAAAAATTATGTTTTAAACATTATGAAGATTATTATAAAGTATTTGTTGTTGTTGTTATTTATTCGTTGCTATCACTTTTACAGTTAATGGTGGACTTTTTAAAATTCCAATTGGAATTTTGAGAATTATACAAGAGCAGTGCAATGAAAAAAAAACTGAATTCAAAACAAAACATTCTACATTCGACATTATAATGCATGCTGTTTAGTTTCGTAATCTGGGGAAGGGATTTTTATTTTTAATATTTTTCTAATAGCAACGTGGATAATGGCAGTGAAAATGAAAGAGTATTCAAAAAAAAATTAATAGTATTTTCAAGCTGATGACAAAATAATCCAAAAGTTAATAGGTGTGGTGTAGTCCCTGCGCTGACCAACTTTCTTCGATGAGTTCGGTGAAATTCGGCTTCACAATGGGCCGCTGTGAGTGCTCCAGTGAACTTTGATATCAAAGCTACCACTCCAACCTAACCTAACCTAACCTGATGACACGAAATAAAAGAAAGGCAGAAAGGCATTGTTTCCAGAAAAAAATTATTATTAATTTGTAAAGAAAACTTACCCACTCAGTTTACCTATTCCACTTACCTTCAATAACTTGCATAAATTAAAACATGTTTGAAGTTTTCAATTACATTTTTTTTATTTAAATTACGTTTACAATGCGATAAACTCAGATTATACCCCATAGCCTTACTAACAGAAGCGATATTTTCTGCAGTGTGTACATTGCGTTGTTGAACAGTCCTATAATGCTTCAAAACTCTTCAAATTTCTTGCCAATTCCTTAACCAACTGGTCGATTATGACGACCCCAATCGCAACGCTTTGTAAAAACTGCCAAGTTTCAATCACCACTTTTTAAACGATCATAATAACAAACCTTTCACTTACTAAATGACACTTCGCTGTTGACTGTCTTCCCAGACTGTTCCATTACATGCAATTCAAATTAATTCATTCAGTCATTAATTGTACTACACATGTATGAGGCCATACGGTTACACTTCTATAACAATATGTAGACTCCAAATGACTTACCTTTCCATGGTAGGTGGGGTCCCCCCAAAGGAATTCGAATGGACCCACTTAAGCCATATGTGACCCATTTTCAATCCTAACTACCATTACTGAAAACTCCCTTTATGAACATAAAGTGGATGAAAATCCATAAGATTTGGTCAACTTACCGTTCCAAATCCATAGCACCTTGTTTGAGTGCCTTAACCAAAAAAGAGATTAAAAAGCCCCATTAGAATCTCTTGTGCTTAAATTCTTGTAATATAAATCATTGCAACCCTTTTGTCACGGTTATGACCTAGTTTCTCACACCACCCACGATGCGTGTGTGTTAATATAATATATGAGTGGCGGGGCCGACAGTTTAAAGTCATTCCGAACGACAGATTTTTTTGAGAACCTTTTTTCATGTTAATTTTATTTTACTGTCAGTGTCTTCCACAGAAGTTTCCTGAAAGGATGTCGTAGAAGAAAATTTTTTTTAAGATGTCTGGCCCAGGGTTTGAACCCTGGACTCTAGTCTAATAAGGCAACCCTACATTCTAGACTACGGAGACTACAGCTACAGAACCGTGAAGAACAATTCAAATTGCAAAGATGTTCTAATGAATCATTTAATTTAGAAACTCTACCATCGTTAACAAGCACTTGTGCCCTCTCCTGTATGCGTTCGAAAAGCATCAAAGTATACTTCAAAACATCAGCCTTATATAGGAGTTATATTCCAGTTTCGGTCGATATAAGTGGTGTATGTACTGCTTAGAACAAGTCGCCGTAGTCTAGTAGGTAGCGAGGTCTCGATTCAAACCCCAGGTCAAGCATCTCCAACTAAAGGAAATATTAAAGAAATATTTCTTCGGCGACTTCCTCTCAGCAGATTTCTGGCAAACACTCTGAGAGTAAATAAAATTGCCATGAAAAAGTTTCTCAAAAATCTGTCGTTCGGAGTCGACTTTAAACTGTAGGTCCCACCGCTCATGCATAAAATTAACACACACAACATAAGTGGTGTGAGAAACTAGAACGTTATACAATGGGTCAATTCGACCTCCGGGTACTGTACTTGTCTTAATTGATAAGTACACGTCCTCTAACCTAACCTAACCTATGTACATATGTACTGTTCGGGTTTAAGAAACCAAGGTACCGAAAAGCTTTTTTCAACTTCTGAAAAATATACTAATTTCGGTGAACATCGCTTTGAATTATCATGCCGAAGACAGCAAGAGCTTCTGACACCCATTAGAAGACAAGAAAAATGTTGATTTAGTCCTTTAGTGCTGAAAAGTATACAGCGTTAGATCATCTGCTGTAACTAGCATTTCTGTTTTTTGCATTGCTTTTACCACCTCAGTAGTGGAAGTGACAACGAATAATTTTTCGAACTCATGTTTAATGTTCAAAACTACTGTTCTTACTATTGCACCCTGCAATTATGCTTTAAAAGAGGAAGTTCCACTAGTATGCTACCTCTCACAGGCCATTGTTGTGTTATCCTTTCTAGTTGTTGTTGTTGTTGTTGCTGTAGTTCATGTCAGTATTCAAACATGTTTAGTTTACCGTTATGTAAGTGATTTCACTACCAACGCAACGTACATACATGGGACGATAAAGATCCTGTCAAAGATTTTCTTACCCTTGGCATATTATAATACAACAACAAGAAACTGGGCATTATTATGGTTGTCATGTCAATGAACGTCCGATACACTATGAGTTTTAATTTTCGAACATACTGTACTCGCAAGTACATGAATGATACACAATGTAGGAATCAATGCCATTTCAGTCACTGGCCATAGCCAAATACTCATGTACATGCTTTTAAAACTTCTCTCACATATTTTGCTTCTTCTGTTTTAGTATCAGAATTTTTTTTCTTCTGTAATTTAAAAGAGGGTTTACACGCAAGTAAAACCCCTTTTTCTGTCATTCGTTTTATTTTATACTCCCGCACCCCCTGTTGTGTTGAAATTTGTTTCACTTGATTAAATTTTAAAAATGTGCTGAAAATTATTTCCACTCTTCACTCTCTCTCTTTACTCTCTCTCTCTTGCTCTTTCTTGGCATTGGCTTTACAGCTCTTGAATATTTGCCTTGTCTGTGACAGTTTGTGGTCTCATCTGTTCGCATTTGAGCAGAATGATGGAAAAAATTTGCATAAAATCGTAATCGTAAGCCTTTGATTAAAATAATCAATCTCTGACAATCACAATGACATTGTAATCGTTAGAGATGCTTAGAGGAGATATGTTGAACTCTTTTGTTGCTAACGTTTGATGTATTAGCTGTGGAAGGATTAAGGAATTTTCTTCTGCTTTCTTTTGTTACACCCTTTATCTCCGCTATAAATCTGATGTAACTATTTAGTTGAAAAGAAATTCATCATGATTTCAGGAAACTTGAAAAATAAAACAATTTTCATCACCTCAATGAACTGATTAATTAGATATTCCTTGGCTTTTTTGAGTGGAACACATAGTCCATCGATCGATTTCTAATATTTGGTTGATGGAAGGTACCATGATCATGTTTATATTGTGTATTCTGTTAAATATCTAACATTGCTCTGTTAATCTTAACATTGCTCTGTTTTTTAGAACTTTTCTTCACACACATAAGTACATAGAATTCTATGTAAGTGTTGCTATCAACAACAGTATGAGAGGTTTGTCAGCTAAAGGATCCGCCAAAAAACTTTTTTCTTTTGAAAATGCTTTAAAAACGAAAACTACTGAATATCTTCTCAAATTTCTTTTTTATTTGAAAGTACAATCCTTCCGGTTAATAATGGAAAATAATTTCATTCAAATGGCTGCCTCGGCTGGCCATGCAGTAGCCTACACCAGAAGATGCCGATTTTGGCAAAAAAAAAAATCATCTTTTCAGATGAAACTCATTTTGATCTTGGCGGGTATGTCAACAAGTCAAATTGTCGCATTTGGGGCACAGAAAACCCGCACGCATACATTGAAAAGCCGACGCACCCAAAACGAGTCACTGTTTGGTGCGGATTTTGGTCCAGAGGCATAATTGGGCCATTTTTCTTCGAAAATGAGCAAGGATGGCCGTTACAGTCAATGGCGATCGTTATTGGGCCATGTTGAACGAATTTTTGTTCACAAAAATTGAAGAGGAGGATATTGGCAACATTTGGTTTCAACAGGACGGTGCTATGTGCTACACTCGATGTTTTGCGCCCTGTTTTTGAAGATCGCATTATCAGCCGCAGAGCTGATGTCGATTGGCCACCTCGGAGCTGCAATTTCACACCGTTGGACTATTATTTGTGCGATGCCGTTAAAGATAAGTGTTACGCCGACACGCCAGAGACAATTGACGCTTTAAAGGACAATATTCGTGAAGCCATTGGTGAAATACAGCTGCGCACAATCGATAATGTGCTTAAAAATTGGCCGAGGCAGCCATTTGAATGAAATTATTTTCCTCTATTAACCGGAAGGATTGTACTTTCAAATAAAAAAGAAATTTGAAAAAATATTCAGTAGTTTTTATTTAAATCATTTTAAAAAAAATTTATTTGGCGGGGCCTACAGTTTAAAGTCGACTCCGAACGACAGATTTTTGAGAAACTTTTCATGTCAAATTTATTTACTTTCAGAGTTTTTGCCAGAAATCTGCTGAGAGGAAGTCGTCGTAGAAATATTTCTTTAATATTTCGTTTTTCATATTTGTTTGACCTGGGGTTTGAACCGTGGCCCTACGTCTAATAAGCCAACACACTAACTACTATACT
Source organism: Sarcophaga subvicina (assembly GCA_936449025.2). Classification (NCBI taxonomy): domain Eukaryota; kingdom Metazoa; phylum Arthropoda; class Insecta; order Diptera; family Sarcophagidae; genus Sarcophaga; species Sarcophaga subvicina. The sequence goes on along the minus strand of OW388083.2, from coordinate 105,161,170 downwards.
AGTCGGCCCTATTAAGAGCGCAAGAAAGATGGCCTAATCAACAATAATGAATCGGAAAACTTTTACTGCATGTCTGGTGGTCTAGAACTGACCATGGCAATTATTTTGTTGGTTGAAAAATCAGACTTACTAGACTGCAATTGATTTTATTAAATCGCTGCATATTTTACTTTATTATGATCGATCCGACTATGCTAAGATATGTCTTCAATTTTAGGCAGAAAAAAACTAAACATTTATTGCACCTTCTGCATCATATAAATATGATTTTGGTTAATCTTATCAGAGGAGGGCCTACGAAAAAATTATGATGTACACTTTCCTTTTTAAATACATACATAATTGGTCATTACAACCCTTCAGTCAGGACTACGACCTAGTTTCTCACACCACTTTTGTTGTGTGTGTTAATTTTTATACATGAGTGGTGGGACCTACAGTTTAAAGTCGACTCTGAACGACAGATTTTTTGAGAAACTTTTCATGACAATTTTTTATTTACTCTCAGAGTTTTTGCCAAACTGAGAGAAAGTCGCCGAAGAAAAACTTTCTGCATTTTGTTTTGATGTCTGGCCTGGGGCTCGAACCTTGGCTTTTCGTCTAATAAGCCAACACACTACCTCCTAGACCACGGCGATTTCCTCCTTTTTTCCTTTTTAAATACTACACTTAATGGTAAAATTATTTCAATTCATAAGCCTCACTATGTGCCAGCAGTTGTTTAATATCAAGTGATACAGTGAGCGTCAAAAGAAACTGAACATTAAAAACATATATATTTAATATATAATTTACCGTTATTTTTATTTAAAATTATTTCATTGCCAGTTTTTAAAATTGAAAAAAAATTTCGAAATGTTGGCAAATTTTTTCGGCCACTCTCCTTAAGTGATAAAAGTTGAGTTTGGTGATTATTAGAATTATATCCTTAGTGTACTGTTTCTTTTGACGCTCACTGTAAGTCCTCAATTTTATGCAGAAAAAACTAAACATTTGTTGCACTAAAGTTGTACATGACTTTGGTTAAACTTATCAGAGGAGGGCCCACAAAATATGTTGATGTACACTTTCCTTTATAATGGTGAATTTTTTTTTTTCAATTCATAAATTCATAAGCCTACTTATGTGCCAGCAGTTATTTAATATCAAATGAAATATAAAGTGTATCACCCCCAAAAAGGAAAATAGAAAATCGTTTTTCAAGAATAAATTTAATTACGCTCTACAAACAAATGAGAATGTCGTTGACGATGCTGATGCTGATGATATCTGATTGACAATGTCTATAATTGTGAATATTACACCCTAATAAATATGGGCAAATAAATTTAAAACATTTTTAAATAATAACGTGTTGCCACATGCAACACGGAATTACAAATTTACACGATGTTCGATTGTTCGTTATACGACTGTAAAGCGTTTGTTATTGAAATATCAAAAGACTGAAACAATTTGTAACTGAAAATAAATAAATTGTAATATAAAAACTTAAAATGAAATGAATTGAAATATTTAAACAAGAAAAAAATTCTTTTAAGACTAAATATACTCGCACGAATAAAATAAAATGAGGAGTCTATAAAAATTAATGATGAAAAGCTGCAATTTTTCTTTTTATTTCAATTTTTTTATCAATACTCGTATACTAAACAATACCCATGAATATCACATACAAATGATGAAACACTGCATTAGTGTACAGTGGTGAAGAAAAGTTTTTAAACGCTTTTATTGAATTTACAAAATTAAAAAAAAAACAATTTGTTTAAAAACGATATAGTGAACGTGCAATTTCGCACACTAAGGATAAAATTCTAATACTCATCAAACTCAACTTTTATTACTTAAGGATAGTGCCCGAGAAAATTTCACAATATTTCCAATTTTTTTGTGTTTTTTTTTTTTATTTTAATTTGAAAAACTGGCATTGAAACAATTTTAAAATAAAAATAACGGTAATTTACTAATGTATAGTTTTGTTTTAGTGTACAGTTTCTTTTGACACACACTGTATTTATTTATCAAAGTGGTATAGCAATTTTGAGTTGAAAAAAGCATATTCACCACTCTATTTTAGTCGATATGTTAAGTTTAATTGGTTAGGTTAGGTTAGGCTAGAGGACGTGTACTTGTCAATTAAGACAAGTACAGTACCCGGAGGTCGAATTGACCCATTGTACAACGTCCTAGTTTCTCACACCACTTATGTTGTGTGTGTTAATTTTATACATGAGTGGTGGGACCTACAGTTTAAAGTCGACTCCGAACGACAGATTTTTATTTATTGAGAAACTTTTCATGGCAATTTTTATTTCCTCTCAGAGTTTTTGCCAGAAATCTACTGAGAGGAAGTCGCCGAAAAAATACTTTTTGTATTTTGTCTACGATGCCTGGCCTGGGGCTCGAACCCAGACTTTTGCGTCTAATAAGCCAACACACTACCTACTAGACTACGGCGACTTCAAAAACATAACAACCCGATCCATTCTCCCAACGCCTGTGCTCTTGCCCCCCGACCCCATCCATTGATGAGGCCGTAGAGGTGGCAGATTGGGGGATCAGTTAGTCTTGTAGGTTGAATAGACGATTTTAATGAGACGTGATTGTCTAATGGAAATCGAACACATAATTCTTATGCTGATAGCTTAGCATACTATCCATTTAACCACCACAACACCTAAAGTTTTCATTACGTTTGTTGAAAACAAATTCATTATTCTGTGGTGTTTCAGTTTTCTCAATCACTGTACCCCATAGAGTTTATCAAATATTTTCAAAATAAGCGTCTGTGATAACAACAAAAAGAAAATAAAGAAAAAACAAGAAAAAAATTAAAAGGGGGTTGTTGTCCTCCTTATCAGCTTTTACAAATGTTGCTTTAAAAGGTGGTTGTACGCCGCAGCATAACTATGGAAGAAGTATCGCATTATTTAGACACAAAATACACAGGCTGGCGAATACCAATGATCCTTAAAACTGAAAGAAAAAAAATGTTAAAATATAACAAAGCAAACAAAGGACTCAAACAAAAACTCGTAACAACAACAACAACAACACCAAAAAACGATACGAAATAAAAGAGAAGAGAATGAAATCATAAATTACTCATTAGACTCGTACAGCACAGCAGCTGCACCAAAAAAAAAACCAGAAAATCGTAACGAAAAACTTCTATGCTCTGTGGTTGTGTCTGTGCCAGTGCCTGTGTTGCTGTGTATCTGTGTCTGTATCTCTAATTTTGATATACACGTCGCTGGTTATTGACTATATAACGTCGTTGTTGTTGTTGTTGTTGTTGTTTTTGTTTAGTTATTAAGTTATACTGACTCACTGACTGACTGGATTTGTTTGATAGAGCATATGTACGTATGCATATGTGTTGTCTGAATAGAAAGAAAATAAAATCCTTAAACAAACACACACATACTTGCCTACATTTTTTGTAGCACATGCCATAATTTTCAAATCGAATTTTATCGGATTCTATCGTTTTTTTTTTCTTTCATTATTGTTGAGTACAATACATAGACCAGCCAGCAATCGAACATAAAATAACGAACATTTTTAAGGTTCTGCGAAATTTTTCTTTCTCTTCTGAATTGTTTTTTTTTTCAAAATGTTTAATGTATTGGAATTTCAAATTCATTGTGTGATTCAGTTTACAATTAAAAAAGAAGAGAAAACATGCGGGTCCACTTGTAAATGTTGTTTAGAATCATAGGAGCGGGCATCATACAATAGAAGGTAGAAATTCTTGTGAAGTGTTTGGGTTTTAGAATTTTTTTACATAAAATTTTCTACACGAAAATGGTTTAACAGATAATGCTGATTTTATGGCAACTAAAAGCAAATTATTAAAGAAAGTATGGAGGTTAGATTCCTTAAAAAAGATACAGAATCTACTTCTACTCACTAACAAGGCTACAGAGGTTGTCATAAGCGACCCTAGCTGTTGCAATTAGACAGTGAGTCTTTATCATCATGTAAACTATACAACAATGGCCTCTTCAGATGTCAAAATTGCAGAATACAATCATGAACGGGCCTTATGGGCCTTATAAATGGGCTATTCAGGTTTAGCTGACTACCTTTTCCGCCTGCTCTTAACAGTCATACGTTAAGTCTCTACTATGATATTGGGAAATGGCATACAAAACAGAATCAGAGAAATTGGTGGCAGCTTTTTCAACCACGAAACTCAAATCAACATTAATATAGTTTAGTAGGCAGTAGATAGATACAGTAATCCCTCGATTTACGTCGCAGTTGGTGCCAAAAAAAAGGCGACGTAAATCGAAACGACGTAAATCGAATTTTATATTGCTCATAGTAGTATGTTTTTAACAAGGAACATAAAAAGTTACAGTAATCCCTCGATTTACGTCGCAGTTGATTCCAAAAAAGGCGACGTAAATCGAATGACGACGCAAATTGATGTTAGTGGGAACAAAAAATCGAAACAACATTAATCGAGGCGACGTAAATCGAAGGATTACTGTAGGTCATTAGATCTGTGACGTCGTTGCGACATTTGGACAGGACGAAATACAGTGAGCGTCAAAAGAAACTGTACACTATGGATAAAATTCTAGCAATCACCAAACTTATATTTACCAATTGAGGAGAGTGCCCGAAAAAATTTGACAATATTTGGAAATTTTTTGTAATTTCTTTTTTTTTGTTTTAAATTTAAAAACTGGCAATGAAACAATTTAAAAATATTTTAAATAACGGTAATTTATTAATGTATATTTTTTTTATTTTTAATGTACAGTTTCTTATGGCGCTCACTTTATAAAAAATTATTTCTTTCGGCAACTCTGCGGTCTTCTGGCAAAAACTCTGAGAGTAAAATAAAATTGCCATGAAAAGTTTATTAAAAATCTGTCGTTCGTAGTCGACTTTAAACTGTAGGTTTCGTCATTCATGTATAAAAATTAACACACGTAATATGGGTGGCATGAGAAGATACGTCGTAATCATGCCTAAAGGATTATAATAACCAATTAAGTAAGCAATCTCCCTGGGGTCAGAAAATACAAAAACAATACCCATCGTTTTATTTTTAATAACTCAGGAAAAATTCTACTCGTTCCGAAGGCTTTCTGGTATAAAGCTTAGCTCCTAAGTATACGAAGCCAATATTGAGTAGATGTTAAAAACGTAGATTAGGTTAGAGGACGTGTACTTGTCATTTAAGACAAGTACAGTACCCGGAGGTCGAGTTGACCCATTTTACACCACTTATGTTGGTGTGCTAATTTTTTATACATGAGTGGTGGGACCTACAGTTTAAAGTCGACTCCGAACGACAAATTTTTGAGAAACTATTCATGGCAATTTTATTTGCTGTCAGAGTTTTTGCCAGAAATCTGCTGAGAGGAAGTCACCGAAAAAAAATACTTTTTGTATTTTGTCTTGATGTCTGGCCTGGGGCTCGAACCCTGGCTTTACGTCTAATAAGCCACCACACTACCTACTAGACTACGGCGACTTCAAAAACAGGCAAGTATCCTGGATGTTGGAAATCATTATGCAGGTTATTTGGTTAACGTATATACATACATATATATATGTTCCTCTTACTCCTCTGGGGAGCATAGGGCCGCAATTTGGATAACGTGCGAAATTGTAATTTTTAATTTGCAGCCCGTGTTGTAGTCACAGTAGCCTAGTAGTTAATGTTTTGATTTATTACACATGAGGTCATGGTTCAAACCCTAGGTCAGACATCACCAATAAAATGAAATGAAATGAAAAAATATTTCTTCGGCGATTGTCTTTCAGCAGATTTCTGGCAAAAACTCTAAGAATAAAATAAAATTGCCATGAAAAGTTTCTCAAAATCCTGTCGTTCGGTAAACTGTAGGACCCGCCACACATGTATAAAATTAACACACACAACATAAGTGGTGTGAGAAGCTAGGCCGTAATCCTAACTGAAGGGTTGTAATGATAAATTATATATAATTATATATAATATAAATGTTATTGGGTTCGGAATATTAAATTTACAAAACAAAATTTTTATTTTTAAGGCCGGAAACTACAGAAACTGTCTCAGACTGTAGTGCATCCTTGTATTCTTGAGTACAACAAGAGTAAAATCGATGAAACCAATCTTACCACTTTAACTGTCATCATAGTCAAAATAACCCTTGGGTCACCGACATGGTACATATTTCCTTAATCGAATGATAATTTTTTAGTATTGTTGGACAGTGTTATAGTTTTACTCCCAATTTGAACAAAATGAATGAAGAAAATTTTTTTTTTAAATTTTTTATGGATCAAGCACGTTTCCAATCACATATAAGTTTTCATCAGAAATCTGAGCGAATCATTTATTGTTTCAAATATCTTCCAAATTAAACATTTCGAGTCTCTCGTTATTAATTTGTGAAATATTTCAGTCCATTGCCGCACTATTTTCGTTTAATATAATGTCACAGAAAATATGGTTTTAATTGCACTCATAAAATCTACATACAGTGAGTGTCAAAAGAAACTGTACATTAAAAAAAAAACATATACATTAATAATTTATCGTTATTTTTATATTAAAATTGTTTCATTGCCAGTTTTTAAAATTAAAATTAAAAAAAATTTCCAAAAAAAATTTCGAAATATTCACAAATTTTTCCAGGCACTCTCCTTAAGTGGTAACAGTTGAGTTTGATGAGTGTTAGAATTCTATCCTTACAGTACAGTTTCTTTTGTTACTCACAGTACATTTTTCTTTTCCACTTTTGTTTATTTTTATAGTTTTAGTACATCATTAATATGCCTTGAAAAATTCATATTTTTTAATTCTTTTAAAGTATCGTGCAACTGCCATTACAATTTCAATTTAATGCTTCGTTGCGTAAAGTTTTTTTTTTTTGAAACACTGTTCGTCACATTTGTTTTTTTACATAAAAACTAGCATCCTCTCATAACTTTATTAAAAAACAAAATATACCCGTAAACACACTCGTCCAGAAAACAGCATATTTTTGTAAAAATTATTTGAATGTTCACAGATGTGCATGAGCATCGGCTTAATTGCACGCATTAAACGCGCTATGCCTACAAAATATCACGAACTGCTGCTGCCCGTACAGGCATTACGGGCATTACAGAAATGAAATAAAAATTCCCAACAACTGTTCAAGTTTTTTTTTTGAATAAAATTCAGCTTCTTTTTAACACAAATTAAAAAAAAAAACTTAATCCTGTAAATATGTTTTTATTTTTCCTTTAATTAAAATCCTTAAATGTTGTTATCCTCACAAATGTTCTTCAATTACTGATCGTTCTTTAAGCAAATAATGAAACGTGATCTTAACTTATGGCATTTCTTATAGTCATCGTCGATATTTCTTCACATCACTCTCTTTCTGTATAAAAATCTACAGGTAACGCGGTGTGTACTCTTTCTTCTCCTTGTCTTATTTCTCTGCTTCTTTTTGTATCCTTGTTTGTGTGTGTTAAATTCCTTTAAGTTTTCTCTCCAATTATTTGTTGAAAATTTGTTTCCATTGTTTGCGTTTCTTCAACTCAAAACCACCCTTAAGGTTTTGTTTGTGCTTTAAAAGAAAACCTAAAGACGTTAAATGCAACAGTCGTGATGTTGTGTTGTTGTTGTTGTTTTCTTCATATTGGGTAAGAGAAAAAATAATTTCTCAAGCTTAACAATTCGTCCAAATTGCATATTTTTGTTCTTTGTTTTTGTAAATTGTCAAGATTAAGATGGAAAACGACGTAGTCTAGTAGGTAGTGTGTTGGCTTATTAGACGTAAGGCCACGGTTCAAACCGCACGTTAAACATTAAAACGAAAATATGAAAAAAATATTTCTTCGGCGGATTCCTCTCAGTAGCTTTCTGGCAAAAACTCTGAGAGTAAATAAAATTGCCATGAAAAGTTTCTCAAAGCAAAATCTATCGTACCGAGTCGACTTTAAACTGTAGGTCCCGCCACTCATGTATAAAATTATCACACACAACATAAGTGGTGTTAGAAACTAGATCCTTAATAATGACTGAAGGGTTGTAATGGCCAATTATGTATATACACCAGCTAGAAAGTACTTTGATCTCTGTTAACTCCAACGTGCAAAACTTCCATAAGGAACAGATTGGAAAGATTAAGCAGTTCCACCTCTTGAAAAAGAGTAGTTCCTCACTACAAAAGTTCCGTACCACTACGGCCAAAACATGTTCGAAGAGGGCGCTATATCTAGTAAAAGACAGAGGGGCCTGCCATTAGTCAAGGAGCTACTACAGTCAGCCAGTCAACTTACATACTTAAGTAGTCATTATGAAGCTTTAGTCAGGATTACAACCAAGCTGGTTACACCACTTATGATGTGTGTGTTAATTTGATCCATGATCCGCGAGACCTACAGTTTAACGTCGACTCCGCATGACAGGTTTTTGAGAAATTTCACGTGGCACTCCTAGTTTTTGCCAGATATCTGCTGAAACTGGTCAAAAAAAATTTTTTTAATTTTTAAAACGCCCAAACCACGCTGATTTCAATTTTGAGCTTTAAAAACGTTCATTAGAGGAGTGTTAAGTTAATTAGCCCTTCGACCCATTATAGTATCCACAAAGAGAGCGCCAGGTGTTTTAAATTTAGCATACTCCGTAGCCTGTTATCGCTTAAGATGATGATTCCAATCGGATGTGCTACGAAAGACTAGTGAGTAGCATGATAATATGCGATTGTTGATTCCCAATAGAGACTAGGGTTTGCACCACTTTAAAAAAAAATTTGGATTATTTACGAAAGAAACATAATTGCGCACCAATTTATCAGACGCTCTTCTTCTTTCCCTTTTCCTAAAACTCACTTACTGATGGAATAGTTTTTTAAGGGCCATAAACTGTAGAATGCAACTCTTAAACAGCGCTAAAAACATACAACTCAGTGTCACAAATGTGATCCGCAGCAACTTGCTGAAGTCCTAGGGCTCAATATCGATTGAGCGGAATGTAAATGTCAAGAATTTCCAAATTAAACGTTATCTTTAGACTAAGTTCGGTTTTATTTCCGGTTTCCCTCAACTCGTATTCTATCGCTCTTTTGTGGGTATAAAGTCTCTAGTCAATAAGGTTCTGAAACAGAGCTTGAATATGATATTTTAGGGCAATTCAACACCGACAGCATACAAGTTTGTTCTCCGATCTCTTCCTCACACTGTCTACAAAAATTGCTTATTGGCGTCTAAAGTAATGGATTCTAAGGATTCCTATACGACTGTCGCAGATGTCTTAACGGGATAGCGAATCGATATGATGTTTGTACCACATGGGTACCGGCACATAGAGACATTCCCGGTATCTACAAAGCGGACGAACTGATCAGGACGCCATCGTACAATCTAATGAATTCTCAACAAGAGGGATTTCTTTGGGTACTTGCAAGCTTATAATTACCAATGCAATCATGCACCTTGTCAGCAGTAGATGGCAGCTTCGGACACGAACAGAATGCGCAGAAAATCTGACCAAGGCTGGATAAAAAGCGAGTGGCAGCTCTGTGTAAACTCCAAAGAAGTAAACACAGGACTGTTATCGGGGTTATTACGGGGTATTGCATTATAGGAATAGGCGTATTGGTCCTTGGAAATGGTTTCTGCAGAAGCTGTGGAGATGAGGAGGAAAATGAGACTGTTTTTCACCTATTGTGCACATACATGTCCGGCACTTGGTCGGAGGAGAAAGAGGCCTACTAAAGGGTCCGCCAAATAACTTTTTTTTTTAAATGCTTTAAAAAAAACTACTGAATATTTTCTCAAATTTCTTTTTTTTTATTTGAAAGTACAATCCTTCCGGTTAATAATGGAAAATAATTTCAGTCAATTTCATGGCTGCCTCGGCTGGCCATGCAGTAGCCTACACCAGAAGATGCCGATTTTGGCAGATGAAGCTCATTTTGATCTTGGCGGGTATGTAAACAAGCAGAATTGTCGCATTTTGGGCACAGAAAACCCGCACGCATACATTGAAAAGCCGACGCACCCAAAACGAGTCACTGTTTGGTGCGGATTTTGGTCCAGAGGCAAAATTGGGCCATTTTTCTTCGAAAATGAGCAAGGAGTGGCCGTTACAGTCAATGGCGATCGTTATCGGGCGATGTTGAACGAATTTTTGTTCACAATAGGACGGCGCTACGTGCCACACAGCCGAAGCTACACTCGATGTTTTGCGCCCTGTTTTTGAAGATCGCATTATCAGCCGCAGAGCTGATGTCGTTTGGCCACCTCGGAGCTGCGATTTGACACCGTCGGACTATTATTTGTGGGGTGCCGTCAAAAATAGGTGTTACGCCGACAAGCCAGAGACAATTGACGCTTTAAAGGACAATATTCGTGAAGCCATTGGTGAAATACAGCTGCACACAATCGATAATGTGCTTAAAAATTGGACCGATCGTGTAGGCTACTGCATGGTCAGCCGAGGCAGCCATTTGAATGAAATTATTTTCCATTATTAACTGGAAGGATTGTACTTTCAAATAAAAAAAAGAAATTTGAGAAAATATTCAGTAGTTTTTTAGTAAAGCATTTTCAAAAAAAAAAGTTATTTGGCGAACCCTTTATATGAGGGATCTGGATGAACTGTCATGCATTGATATCGGCAGTTTGAGTTGCTTCATCGGAAGCTCCGAGTGGTTGCCGGACCAGGGGAAAATGTGAAACTGTGGTAACATAATGTACGCTGTATGTGGCCTAAGTGTGTCCGCTCATAACTCCAGCAAGGGGACAGTCACTTAATATATTCAGTAAATACTTTTTCCCTTATCTAATATTATTACTATGCCGCGTTAGGTTACGTATAGAATGTAAATATTGAATATAAATGTGTGCTGAATACAAATGTGTGTGTATGTGTGTATGCTATACTATATAATACATACGAGGGGTGGTGGTTGCTGTTTGTATTGCTTTTATTTACTTTCTTATAACCAAAAAGCACTCAAATATTATTTTCTTAATTTGCGTCTTGTCTGAAATACAAAAAAAAAACAGGCAACTCTCCCCTTCAGAATATTCATACAAACAAAGGTACGACGACGAGAATACAATTCTTATAAGAAATTCCTTGAGTTACGTGAAAAACGGAAAAAGGAAGGCAGTGAGGCACAGAGGCAGACAGGCAGAGAGGCAAGAAAGTTAAATAAAAGCAACATGTCGTTTTAAATATTTGCACAGACATTCGTACAATATTTTTTATATGGAAAGCATATTTCGAAAGAACACGAATAACGGTATTGCATGGCAAAAGAATACAAATATGTATTCGGGCGGGCATTTATTTATGGCCACCAAAATTTTGTTGGTAAATCGAATAGAATTTTATGTGAAAATATTTACTTGAACTGTACGGCGGGCGTATGGTAGACAGAAAAAACTTGATTTTTATTTCACTTTTGTTTTGGGGTTTTTGGAATTTCAAGAAGAAGGTGGCTTCAAATGACAACATACTCACTCGTATTATGTACACCACACAACAACCATTGGGAAACAAAAAAAAGAACTGAAGTTTAGATTACAATTTATGTTTGATGAGGGTGTTGGTTGGAGAGTATCACCCAAAATTACTTTACAGGGAGTCCTATTTTATATGTTTACTTTATTTGCAGCCTGACCAGCCGCCACAGGGCAATATTTATGACTTTGCCAAGTCAAAGGGCGTTATGGGGGAGGACAGAGAGAGAGAGTTTATGTTATGGGAAAGCAAAAAGAGTATTAATTAGTAGAGCGATATATTTTTATTTGAAACTTGAAACAGAAGAAATTCAATAAGAATGGCAGAACTATGTACTATGTAAGCATGATGATACAAATTTTTATTTTAAATTTAATTAAAAAAAGAAATTAAAATAAACTTTGATTAATTATTTCTTCTCTGAAAGGGAAGTTAAGGATATGTGACGTACATACATACATACATAATTGGCCATTACAACTCTTCAGTCAAGATTACGACTTAGCTTCTCACACCACTTATGTTGTGTGTGTTAATTTTTATACAAGTGTGGCGGGACCTACAGTTTAAGGTCGACTCCGAACGACAAATTATTTTGAGAAACTTTTCATGGCAATTTTGTTTTGTCTCAGAGTTTTTGTCAGAAATCTGCTGAGTGGAAGTCGCTGGAGAAATATTTTTTCATATTTCGGTTAATTGGAGATAACTGGCCTGCGCTTGAACCGAGGGCTCACGTCTAATAAACCAACACACTACCTACTAGACCACGGCGACTACACAAGCGACTACATAAGTGACGTAACTGCACATAAATCACGCAAGCTTCCCATATAAGCACTTTGTGCAGCCACATTCCATTCAAATAAAACGGCGCTGATGTACACTAGAAATAGTATTCAAGGCCAAGCCGCTCAAACTCTTTTATACACCGAGCAAAGGGTTTTTATTTTAAATTCAGTGCCGTCAGATATGTCAATACCGGTGTTCCTAGTATTTTCGCACGATCATGGGTCTTTTCTTTATCCGCCGAGTTATAACTTCTGTAGAAACCACACGGAATAGCCCATAGCTGACGAGCATCCATCTCTATTAGGCTGTATACCGTGAAAGAGCACATAATAAATCTTAATTCTGTAAAAAAAAGGGTTGGTTAGCTTAACCTAGACGTCAAACAAATGCTCTCTTCTACTCAGGAAATGTCAGTGCGGGGTGGAGGAGTGTTATTTATCCATAATTTCATTTCTAATTAAGGCATAGAGAATGGAGGTTTTCAATCCCGTGCTTGTTCTGGTAATTTCGTCTGCAACACAGTTTTCAGGTACATTTCTGCACCAGAACCAGAATAATGGAGTTCTTCGAATAATACGCCTTGTATAGGCAAAATAGTTGGCATATATAAACAAGCTTAGACAACGAAAGGGACGCTCGAAAGGGGTTTCCGAGTATATCCATATATTTCAAACGAATCTACTACTACTACTACTACTAACCAGTAATTTAATCGTCATGAATATGGCAAGCTTACCGCCTGAAAGATATTGCAATGATGCGGAAATCTAAATGAGTTCTTGATATCCATGTCCATGCTATATCACCATACGTCGATTTCTTATTCGACTACGGATCAGCGATATTTGTTTCCAGATAATTTGAAGGACAATTAGGCTTTACGTTACAATTTGCTTAAGTAAATATTTTCTTATAGCATTCTACACATCACCATCGTGTTAGTTAATCCTTTTATTATATTATATTGCTGCTAACAATGTCCTGTATCACGGCAGCGTTTCGGTTAGCATTTACTTAACTTACGTAATTGATCATTACAACCCTTTAGTCTGGATTACAACCTAGCTTCACACACAATCCTCTGGTGTGTGTGTTAATTTTATACATGAGTGGCTGCACCAACAGTTTAAAGTCTACTCCTAACCGATAGATTTTTGAGAAACTTTTCTGAGGCATTTTTATTTACTCACAGAGTTTTTGCCAGAAAACTGAAGAGAGGAAGTCAGCAAAGAAATATATTTTCCTGTTCAGTTTTGTTCGAGATGTCTGAGCTGTGGTTAGAACCATGGCCTCATGTTCAATAAACCAACACATTACCTTCCAAACTACGAGGACTTCAGCGCTATTATTTTCAAAATCAAAATCATATTTGCTAAGCTAAAAATGTTCCAAAAGAAACATCACCAACCATCCACACAAAGACAAAAAAATATTCAATAGTTCCTGCTTTTTTTTAACAAGACTATGAACAAATTGTTACATGGCCTGCCCTCCAAAAACAAAAACCACCAACACAGTTAAAAATTATCTGCGCATTAAAATGGCATATCCTGAGTAAAAAATCTTTCAGATCATCAGCTAAGATGGTCGAAAGCATAAGAATAATAAAATATTCTGTGGATGAATTTAATAAAGAACGAGAATCTCTTGCCTTTTTTTTCTTTCTTTCAAATTTATTTTCAATTGAAATTTGATAAATTCGTATTCACTAACACGCTTTTACAGCCAACAATAGGACTCTACTGCTCTACTACTGTTAAACTGCTCTGTACACATGCATACATATCTACACTTGCAAGTCATGACACAATTTATCATTTGCTACAGCAACCCTCAGAGGACCTCTTCAAATCAAAGAAAAAAACACAAGAAAGTCAGTCATTCACAATTGCATACATACACACAAATAAGCAAACAAAATCACTCTCTCCCTCTCTCGCTATAGTTTTTTGTTATCTTTTTAACAACAAAAACAAAACAAGATGGAGATTTCAAAACTCTAGTGAATGAATCTTTTATGGAAGGTTTTTACAATTCCAGTGTATTCTTATTGTTTTTTGCAAATGTATGCAAGCATACAAAACTGTGTTTGTGTGTACATATAAGTAAATAAGCGTATGTGTGTGTGTTTGTGTAAATTTGACTAAAATATTTATGATTTACTCTACTGATGGCACGCGTTCAATTTTCTGCACAAAAACACATACAAGCACGCAAGCCAGTTGTCCTTAATACCATCAATTTCTGTTTGATTGTTATGTGTACATGTATATGTGTATGCGTAACAACAATATGTACACAATCAAATAAAGAGAAAACACAATAAAGACAACAAAAAAAAAATAAAAGTAAAGCAACCGAAACGAAATCTCATAAAACGTGTCGTACACGTGAGAAATGCCATGGGGATCAAATGTGTAACGTTTTCTTTGAAATTTTCGAAACAACAAAGATGACGATGATGAATTTTTAGTTTCAAATTTTATTTTCTTTTGTTTATTTGTTTTTTATTTATTTTTTATAAGAAATGAACAGACTGCATGGCAGCTTTGTTATTTATTGTTGGCAAAAAAAAATAGACACGAAAATCTGATCATTACTTTACAATAATCTCAGAAAGCAATATTTCTGAACATATTTAAAAGACTTAAAGTTGATTATTTAGTCCTCTCCTAGAGGAACTTATGAACGTAAAGGGTGATTCTTTAAAAGCTATAGGAAAATTTTTCAAAAAAAAAACACATAAAATTCAAAAAAAATGCATGAAATCTTTATTTGAATCGATAGTACGGTCCATATAATTTAATGTTTGAAGATTATTTCATGGAAATGTTGACCGCGACTGCGCCTCAAATGGTCCATCCGCTTAGTCCAATTTTGGCCGGTATCTCACTAATAAATGCTTCAATTTTGTCTTCATGAGCTTTAACATAGCCCCACAAAAAATAATCTAAAGGCGTTAAATCGCACGATCTAGGCGGCCAAATGACCGATCCCGAACGTGAAATAAAATGTTCACCGAACTCGCCTCTCAATAAGCCCATTGTTACGCGGGCTGTGTGGCATGTGCACCGTCTTGTTGAAACCAAATATCATGCAAGTCAAGCTCTTGCATTTTGGGCAAAAAAAAGTTGGATATCATTTCACGGTAGCGCTCACCATTCACAGTTACGTTACGATTCGCAGCATCTTTGAAGAAGTACGGTCCAATGATGCCACCAGCCCATAAATCGCACCAAACTGTGTCTTTTTCTGGATGCATTGGTAGCTTTTGCAATGCTCCTGGCTGATCTTCACTCCAAAATCGACAATTCTGCTTATTTACGTATTCATTGAGCCAAAAATGAGCTTCGTCGCAGAACACATTACTTTACAATAATCTCAGAAAGCAATATTTCTGAACATATTTAAAAGACTTAAAGTTGATTACTTAGTCCTCTCCTAGAGAAACTTATGAACGTAAAGGGTGATTCTTTAAGAGCTATAGGAAAATTTAAAAAAAAAACACATAAAATTCAGAAAAATTCATGAAATCTTTATTTAAATCGATAGTACGGTCGATATAATTTAATGTTTGAAGATTATTTCATGCAAATGTTGACCGCGACTGCGCCTCAAATGGTCCATCCGCTTAGTCCAATTTTGGCCGGTATCTCACTAATAAATGCTTCAATTTTGTCTTCATGAGCTTTAACATAGCCCCACAAAAAATAATCTAAAGGCGTTAAATCGCACGATCTAGGCGGCCAAATGACCGATCCCGAACGTGAAATAAAATGTTCACCGAACTCGCCTCTCAATAAGCCCATTGTTACGCGGGCTGTGTGGCATGTGCACCGTCTTGTTGAAACCAAATATCATGCAAGTCAAGCTCTTGCATTTTGGGCAAAAAAAAGTTGGATATCATCCCACGGTAGCGCTCACCATTCACAGTTACGTTACGATTCGCAGCATCTTTGAAGAAGTACGGTCCAATGATGCCACCAGCCCATAAATCGCACCAAACTGTGTCTTTTTCTGGATGCATTGGTAGCTTTTGCAATGCTCCTGGCTGATCTTCACTCCAAAATCGACAATTCTGCTTATTTACGTATTCATTGAGCCAAAAATGAGCTTCGTCGCAGAACACAATTTTTCGATAAAGAAGTGGATCTTCGGCCAACTTTTCAAGAGCCCATTCAACAAAAATTCTGGGTTGCGATAGATCGTTCGCCTTCAATTCTTGCACCAGCTGTATTTTGAAAGGCTTCACACCTAAATCCTTCCGCAAAATTTTCCACGTTGTTGAGTAACAGAGGCCCAATTGCTGCAAATGGCGACGAATCGATAATTGATGGTCATCATTAACACTGTCCGATACAGCTGCGATATTTTCTTCAGTTCGCACTCTACGAGTGTTAGTGGTTTAATGTCCAACAATGTAAATTTGGTGCGAAATTTAGTCACAATAGCCCGAATAGCCGCTTCAGTGGGTCGATTAAACTGACCATAAAATGGAAGAAGCGCTCGATGAACTTCCTTAACAGAGCACACATTTTGATAATAAAATTCAACGATTTGCAAGCGTTGTTCGTTTGAAAGACGATTCATGGTTAAATTATAGACCAAACTGAAGATGTTTGACAGTGAAACAAAACACGAAACGTGCGTGAGCTGTTTAAACCAGTGTTGCCAAAAAGATAATAGCTAAAAAAAATCACTCGTTATTTTCATAAGCAACTGCTCTTCTAAGGCTTGCTGTTCACACTAGAGCGCTAGTTAACCAGTGAGTAAGTTATGCCGTATATTTTAGTTTTTCTTAGTATTTGTTTGTTACATACATAAATACATACTTCATTGGTCATTACAACCTTTCAATCAGGATTGCGACCTAGTTTCTCACGCCACTTATGTTGTGTATGTTAATTCTATACATGGCTGCCGAGACCTACATTTTGAAGTCGATTTTTGAGAAACTTTCCGTGGCAATTTGCCCGATATTTGCTTAGAGGAAGTCGCCGAAGAAATACTTTTTGTATTTTGTTTTGATGCCTGGCATGGGGCTCGAACCCTGGCTTTACGTCTATTAAGCCAAAACACTACCTACTAGACTGCGGCGAAATCTTTTTTTTATATTTGAAAATCTACTGCATAGGCCAATTCTTCTTGTATTTTGTCACGAAAATAAAAAATCTACATACTGGTGTTTTGCTTTTACATCGCCTAACATTAAAATTATAATCAAGAGCTACAAGAGCTGTTTACAAATTATCGTACTGCTTAATGTAACAACAAACACCAGCATAAAAAATGGTAAACAAGTACACATAAATATGTATACCAACAACACTACAATAATAAATGTAAACATCGATGTTCACATTTATAGAGATTTCGAGAAGGCCAAGCCATGAACACGTTGGTGCCATTAAGTGAGTACACAATAATCGAAGGCGGCGCAATCTATTTGCTACCCTATTATTCCCTAGGTTTAGACGTTCGATCCCCAGGCCAGACATCAAAACAAAATACAAAAAGTATTTCTTCGGCGACTTCCTCTCAGCAGATTTATGGCAAAAACTCTGAGAGTAAATAAAAATTGCCATGAAAAAAGTTTCTCAAAAAATCTGTCGTTCGGAGACGACTTTAAACTGTAGGTCCCACCACTCATGTATAAAATTAACACACACAACATAAGTGGTGTGAGAAACTAGCTAGGTCGTAATCCTAACTGAAGGGTTGTAATGACCAATTATGTATGTATGTGTGAAGCCATGAACATTCGCCTTCATGAACATTCACCAGACTGTATACCCTGCCATATAAAACGCAAGGCAAAGCAGGCGACTAAGTTACTAAAAGTTCAGTCAGTGTTATGTGAAGACGCGATGCGTTTGAAGAGAGTAATCATGGTTTGAAGATCTCCGTTACAAAGATCTTTCGTATAATTGCTTAGTGATTGTTATTGTTTATGCAAAGGATGTAAACAGAGGAATAACAAAAGAAAGGCAATTGTTGTTGTTTACATCAAGTTGTGAACAGTGGCACACAGTATTGTGCGAATAATAAAGAATTGTAATTAAAACTAAACACCAAATTTATTTTTAATTTATTTGCAATCTACGAGTTCATATTTTAAACGTTTTTAAAACGTAAATACGTAACAACATGTTGGATTCTTATCATTTAACACAATCTCCATTGCCAGTGAAATTGTGATATATTCTATATAGTGGTCTGTCTTCCGACTAATCTTCAATTAGTCGGTTTTACATACATTAACTAAATTACCAGTGCGGATTTCCACTCCTCTTCAGAGTTTGATGTTTCCTTTAATAGACTTTTCCATCCAGAAACATTTCTTTACAGAAAGTAGCATCACCTCCATTACACTGTCTCCTGTCAGAATCAAAATCAACGGCTCCATATCCATTCCAATTATATGTGCCGCAGTTCCTTTTTCTTGAGTCTGCCTTGGTCTTGGGTATGCCTTATTGATTTTAAAAATAATATTACTGAAGTCGTCGTAGTTTAGAAGATAGTGCGTTGGCTTAATACACGTGAGGCCATGGTTCAAAAAATATTTCTTCTTTGACTTCCTCTCAGTCCCCTTCAGTTAAGTTGGCGGGGAAATTCTTTAGGGACACCAATCTATCCTGGGTCAATGTGGAGTCCTGCTCCACCGCTAGACTCACTCGGCCCTTGATAGATAGAAGGATAGAAGGCGCGCCAACCAGTTACTCGGACTTGCTCGTAATGTCATCTCAATCACAGTGGCCATGCTTGCAGGTCATTGTGTTATGGGAAGACACGTGGAAAGAATGCAGCTCCCATTTAACGATTTCTGCCGTAGGGAGGAGGCTGTTATCCATTTTCTTTGTCAATGCCCATCAGCTTGAGGGAGCTATCATCCATTGATGTCAAGAATGTAGCTTCGTTTATCACACTTTCAGGCTGATTTTCCAGAGTAGGCGAGTCGTGCTTTTAATCTGCAGCCCTTGCGCTTCCACTTCTTCCCTGGTTTAGTGGAACTTGGTCAGTACAGGGGTTGCGTTCACCTGTGACATCACAAACGGGCCGCTATGCGTGCTCAAGTGAGCCTTTTGATATCAGAGCTACCACTCCAACCTACCTACCTTCCTTTAAACCGATTTCTGGCAAAAACTCCGAGAGTAAATAAAAATGCCATGAAACGTTTCTCAAAAATGTATGGCACGCCACTACGGGATAAAAGAGAGTTTAACCAATAATATCCTTATATTTTGTATGTATTTTTTTTAATAAAAAAATCCAAAAGTTTTTCTAATTCTTTGAATGTGACAAAAAATATGTCATGCTTGTTACAAAAAAAAGAGAGAAATTATGCCATGAAAAAGGAAAATAATTTACGATCGTTAACGTATTGATAGCGAACCCCAGCTGACATTTATCAAAGTATTGTTTGTTATTTAAACAGGAAAAAGGGGGAGAGATAATCCCCTTATTTACAATGATCATGAAACCTATGTACACGTACTACATATGCTTTGCAAAGCCATAATGTACGTTTGGGAAAAATGGGGAGGTTATGTGTGACACGAGTTAAGGAACGTGTCAAACGAGAATTTCTTTTAATTTTTCTTTTCATACAACGATAGGCATGCGCAACATTTTATCACCACATACTGATACAGACAGGCATACAGGCAACCTACAGACGTGGCATAATAAAACGTTTCACATTAAAATTCAGAATTTCAAAAACTTGTATTAAAGGTTTCCTGTGAGGCTCGCTGTTCTGTTGGTATATGATTTCCAATGTAAAGTCATACAATGAAATTCATTATAAAAGAATTGCTTATGAATTCATATTCGGTATGCGTACATACAAACATACAATAAAGTTTTGAATTGAATAAATATGTACGTATTGAAATTGGTGTCCTTTGAAAGAATTTGTAGTGCTTGAAAAAAAGGGGTGTTGAATAGAAACCAAAAGACATTTTACGCACGTGTGCCTTTCTAGCTTAACAGCTACATATGCATAGTAGGACTTGGCATATAAAGGCATCATACCTGAAAGGTTTTTCACATTAACATGCTGCTGATTAATATTTATTTTGTATTTCATTCCTTATCAGAATGCAAATTAATTTTTTTCACATTCAATTCATATTATTTGTCCCGGCTTGGCATGGCACACGTTAATTAAAATGTGAATTCCTACAGTAAAATTTAAAACCACACTCTTATCGAAGCAATATTTGTTGCCTTAATGCAATGTTATCTTGATTTTGAATATCCGCTTTGATGTTAACCCAAAAAATTAAGCCCAAAAGGAAAACTAATTTTTATTAATTCGCAAATCGTAATGGCATAGGAATTACTTAACACGGTCAATAGGCATAGCAATTACCGCTTCTATGCAGAAGTCTCCGTCGTCTAGTAGGTAGTGTGTTGGCTTATTAGACGTAAAGCCAGGGTTCAAGCCCCAGGCCAGAAATCAAAAAGTATTTCTTCGGCGACTTTCTCTTAGTATATTTCTAGCAAAAACTCTGAGTGTAAATAAAATTGCCATGAAAAAGTTTTTCAAAAATCTGTAGTTCGGAGTCCGACCTTAAACTGTAAGTCCCACGACTTATGTATAAAATTAACACACATAACATAAGTGGTGTGAGAAACTAGGACGTTGAACAATGGGCCAATTCCGCCTCCGGGTACTTTACTTGTCTTCATTGACAAGTACACGTCCTCTAACCTAACCTTACCTACCTTTCACTGGAAAGCATACTATAAGTTAACGCTATAGCTTAGCATGGGACAATCCGCTTGAATTATGATTTCCATCCATCAATCTACATCCATCTACATACTGATAATATAATATTGGGTTGTTCGGAAAGTACTGTTTACTTCGCACGCAACGCGTCTTCACACAAGACTGACTGAATTCTTACTGACTGTTGCCTGCTTTACTTTGCCTTTTTATATGTCAACAAAATCAGTCTGATGAACGTTCTTGAAGCAGAAGTTTCTTGTTTTCGACTTCTCGAGAGTTCTATCGCGACTGCATTGTTGTTTGTGTATTATGTTCACGTTGGTTGCTGTTGCGCTCTTTCTTACTTGTCTGTCTCCTTTTCTTTCATACTGTTGTTGTTAGTATATGCAACCAAGTTCGTTGTATTTGTTAGGGTAGCTTCTGTTTATCGTTAATGTTAAAGGATGTTTTCATTTTCGTAACAATATCAATCAAGTGGTCATAAACTGTTGAATTTGATAAATTTAATCTCAATCCGATCTCCCTTGTTGTTATTCGCCGGTTCGCATTAACTAATACCCCTTTTGCGTCTTTATCAGCTTCAACCGGCCTTCCCGAACGTGGTGCATCTTCGACATCAAAATTGCCGGATCGAAATTTTGCAGTGGCGTCAACATACCTTCTCCATACACATCGGCCAATTTCTTTCTGGCTTGAACCCTTTCTGTAGTAAAACATTAAGATATGTATGTCGAAAATGCTGCTAACTGCTCTCCATATTTAAAAGGGCACCAACCAAAACCTACTGTATAAAATTAATTTCACACACAAGCCTTGCTATATGAGCTCTCAAAGCATATAAAAATTATACGACTTAAGTGTGAAGTTGGTTGCAAAAAAATTAAATTAAATCCTCTATTGGGAAAAAAACGAAATTACTTTTCGAACAACCCAATAAAATCAGACTGCCACATGAGCAAAGTCAGGAATACGACCAAGTTTCTAACACCACCCATGTTGTGTATTAATTTAATACATGAGTGGCCGGACCTACAGTTTAAACAACAGATTTTTGAAAAACTTTTCATGGCA
Organism: Sarcophaga subvicina; assembly: GCA_936449025.2. NCBI lineage: Eukaryota > Metazoa > Arthropoda > Insecta > Diptera > Sarcophagidae > Sarcophaga > Sarcophaga subvicina. The sequence continues at coordinate 105,139,094 of OW388083.2, read as the reverse complement.
ATTTTGATTTTCTCTCAGTATTTTTATCAAGAAGAATGCTGATGGGAAGTTGCCTAAAAAAATTTTTTTTCGTATGTCTTATGTTCGAGATGTCTGAGCGCCATGAGTTATTTTGGCTTACAAGCTTTCATTATGTAGCGCAGGCTCTAAATGTCAACCACAAGGCATTAGAATCGTTTAAAAATGACTGGTTAATCCAAAAAGATCGTTGGCAGCTCTATGCTGTATGTTATGAAAAATTATGTTCCGAATTATTATCACTGAAATCTTACAATTTCGGATCAGATTCAAAGTGGAATATATGAATGAGGACAAGTGGGTTAAATGTGACAGGGTTAAACAAAAAGTTGTAGATGCAAGTCCAATAACCCCTTACAAATGGCTTTATAGCTGAAGTAACTAAATTACGTTGAGTCTTTATAGGGATTGGAAGAGAATTATCAGTTATGAGCAGAGATCAGCAATGAATCGTATTTTCGCTACTCATAAGCACTCATGAAATTTTGAATATAAGTGAGTCAACAATATTGAAATTTAACTAAATACTCTCATTCATTCCTACTCACTACAACGTTGATTTATAAGTACACCTTGCAATTAGTATCAGTACAACGTTCACATCAAACTCATACCATTCGAAATATGTTTGATCCATAAGCCTGCTCATCAGATTCATAGAAAAATACTATTATATTACAGGTGTCCCTCGTATAACGCGGTGGTTACGTTCCAGGAAAATTCCGCGTTATGTAATTCGCGTTATAGAAGACTTAGCTTTCATATAAATTTAAGGGTTATGTCCCAATAAGCTTTTTCCAAAATAAAATATGTACTAAATTAAAGATGTATGTACGTTTACAAAATCAAAATTCATACTTTTTTAAAAAATTAAAGACAATAAAAAAAACAATCCGAAAACATAAATATTATTCATTAACTAATTTAATTTTTGTGCTTTCACTATGAGAGCTTTTGGCGTATAACTTCGTCAGAAGAAATTTCCTCGGCAAAGTTTTCGTCATTTGATAAAAACCATTTTGTTGGACGTTCTTCCAGTGATTGTGCGATTGTGAAATGAGTTATCAGCCTTTGTTTGCTTTTTTTCTAATTGTTTTTCGATTTCGTAATAAGGCACTAGATTATCTTAGATCTCTATTGCCTCTGGAATTTGATTGATCTCTAAATTGACGGATCATTATCTAAAAAAAGGTTTCAATCTCGCAGCTAAATTAATGCCCTCTCGTATGCGCTTTAGGATAACATCTGGAATTGATTCACATATATCTTCCTCAGGATCAATGGCTTCATTTTCATGTGCGATATTTGAAGCAGTTTGAGATCCAGTTGCTAATAGAATCAATTCTTCTTCGTTGAAATCTTCAGCTTCATATATTATTTCATTAAAAACAAAAAGCATTGCCATTTTCAATTTCGCTTTATACAAGTCGAAATTTCGCGTTGTAGTGAAACTGTTGTTTTAAATCGCGTTAGATCGAAAACGCGTTGTAGAAGTACCGCGTTATACGAGGGAGACCTGTACTTATAAATGATTCGAGTCACACGAATCTTAGTCTTAGTTGTTGTTGCATTTACAAAAAAAAATAACAGACACATAAGCAAAAAAGACAGAGCAAACACACAACCTTTTAGTGAGTATGTAGTATTCGTACGTGAATCATACTTATTTTGTGCTTCGTATACGCATACGTGTTGTTAAGCATGAATGTGATGAGTACTTCAAACTTTGAATATGAGTAGAAGTTCCATGATATTAAAATAAGTATGAATGGGTATAAGTATCACAAATTATGAGAATGATTCGATTCTTCTTATCTTTTTGAATACTCATTACTCATCTCTGGTTATGAGCTGCTACAATCTGGCCTATTGCTTACAACCTGGCGGTTAGCGAGAAATATTCAAGGAAAACCAGCCGCGATTACTAAAATAGAGAAGGCATTGTGATCCATTATGACAATGCTAGGCCGCATACCTTTTTTAAAGCAATTGGTTAGGATGTTTTGATACCACCATTGTATGACATGAGCTTCACAGTCTTTTTTTATATACTCGAGTTACAGGAGTTACAATTTACACCTCCCCTTTAATTTCCATTTAAAGACACTTGCATTGATTTATAGTCTCGCTATTCGCACACTGACTAGGAACTTAAGGAATTTGTCTTATAAGAAATGCCAATCTCGTTCGTTCAACCCTCCATCTAAAAATTCTAAGACATTAAAAACAACCCTATTGGCACGGACACTTCTTCACTCGTATACGTCTTTCCTTGTACAGGTAATAAAAAAAGGGTCCTTAAAAGGAAAATATCCTTCAAATATAAATTGTATGTTAATGACTCACTCACTCACTAATAAAAATTTATATCTTAAATGAAAGCGTGTACGTGTGTGTGTGCATGTGCGTATATGTATGAACGAGGGTAATTCTTTAACAGAATAGGGGTGTTTTTCTAAGGCTGAGTCATTTTGAAAAGGCAATACATGACCATGAAGACAACCTGTAGAGTGTCTTATTTTGTTATGAAGACCATAAACCACAACAAAAGCAATAACTTTTATAGGAGCAGAAGGAGGGGGATAAGGTGTAAAGGCAAAAGAAACTGAAACATAATTAAGAAATTATTGTTTATTGTGGTTAAATGCTGTTGTCAAGTGACATTTTCAGACTGTTTTTTCATATTTTTTGTTGGTGTTTCTTAAGAACCCATTACATGGTTGTTAAATAAAGAATTAATGAAGTTAATATAACCGAAGACAATTTAATTGTTGATAGTTATTGTAGTTGTTTTTGTAGCAGGAGTAATAAAATAGAAGTTTTATGCAGAACTTAATTAAGTAAAGTTATCATAGAGCAGATTAGAGTTTCACAAAGAGTTGGGCAGAAACTAAAACTAAATTCAAGATGCGATTCCGTCCACTTTAAAATAAAAAAAGCTGTAGTAAAGGGACAATAACAGAAGAATTTATTTAAATTGATGGATTTTATTCAAATAAGATCGTTCAGATCAGATCAGTGAACCAATTTGATTTGAAAACGTGTTATTATTTCGACAATATTTCCATTATGCTCTAAAGGACAAATCGAATGTATAAACCTTCCGAAAAAGTGCTGATATTAAGACGCTGAAGTCTAGTAGGTAGCACATGCATACATACATAATTGGTCATTACAACCCTTCAGTCAGCATTACGGCCCAGTTTCTCATACCACTCATGTTGTGTGTGTTAATTTTATACATGAGTGGCGAGACATATAGTTTAAGGTCGACTTCGAGAGACAGATTTTTGAGAAACTTTTCATGGCAATTTTATTTTCACACTCAAAGTCTTTCCCAGAAATATGCTGCGAGGAAGTCGCCGAAGAGATACTTTTTGGATTTTGTTCTGATGTCTGGCCTGAGACTCGAACCCTGGCTTTACGTCTAATAAGCCAAAACACTACCTACTAGAGTACCGGGACTAGGTAGTGCGCTGGCTTATTAGACAAAACGAAATATAAAAAACATATTTCTTTCGGTTGTTGTTGTTGTAACAGTTGTGCTGTTGTCTCCGGAAGCTTCTCCCTGTATATAAGATTGTTAGTTTGTGTATATGGTTGCATGCCTTGTGTTATTCGGTGGAGATGGAATGGGTTAGAGATGAAAATTATTTGTTGCTAGTTGTGTACAGGGTGGCTGATATGTATTGCAACCAACTTCAGGTTGTTATCATTTGTAAACCGCTCGTCTGACAGCTGACAGATTTATTCCAGTGACAGTTCATTTTATTATTTACAAGCTTACAAAAGCATTTTGATCTATTGTATTCAGAAAAAAAGTTATTCGTGATGGATAGCAGGCGTGATAGTGTGATTGCTCTATATTTGGCTGGAAAACCACAGGTGGCTATCGTTAGAGCCCTCCAGCATTTAAATGTGAATAAATCTTTTGTTTCTCGTACCATTGCTCGTTACCGTGATACTGGCAGTGTTGCATCGCGTCCAAAAGGTGGACGAAAAAACGGTAACAACACCAGAAATGATCCGAAAAGTGAAGGCCAGATTGGATCGAAATCCACCCCGCAGTGGTAGAAAAATTGCTCGTGAGCCGAACATATCGAGAGAACGGATGCAACACATATTGAAAAATGAGCTTGGACTAAAGCCACTGAAGTTCCAAAAAGTACAAGAGCTCACCGATGGACAAAAAAAGTTAGACTGGAAAGAGCCAAGGAGTTACTTCGCTTGCACGAAAGTGGCCAGTTACCGAATTTGGTTTTCTCCGATGAGAAGCCATTGCAAATTTAGGTGTTTGTGAACAAACAAAATGATCGGGTTTACTTGCCAAAGAGGTCAGCTGAAAATTCACACCTGCGATTGGGCACCAGAACTCAAGCGCCGCCGATGGTAATGGTGTGGGCCGCCGTAACGGCCGTGGGGTCAAAATAAATGCCGAATATTATCGGGAAAATGTCTTAAAGACAGTATTGAAGCCCTGGGCAGACAAACATTTCGGCCGCAGACCATGGACATTCCAACAGGACTCAGCACCACCGCACTCAGCACGCGTCAACCAAGAATGGCTTAAAAAGCTGGTTCCTTGCTTCATTTCTACCGCACAATGGCCACCAAAATCTCCGGATCTCAATCGGTTAGACTTTTGCGCCTGGGGCATTTTGACGAGTAAGGTTCTCACTAAAAAATACCAAATAAAATTAAAAAATAATTAAAAAATATAGCGCTTTACTTTGTTGCATTATATACAGCCACCCTGTATGTATGTTGTCTAACGTTATGTGGTTGGTAGTCCTAGGAAGTTCGCTGTTGTCGTTGGGTTCAGCCACAGGTCTATGGGTCGCAGGGCTGTCGGCTTTGCTGGACAGCTAAAGATGAGCACCGTGTCGTATGGTGCCTGATTGCATGAAGGGCAGCTATCCGAGGTTTCCGGGATTATCCTTGTCCTATAACTATTCAAGATGTTCGACCATGCTGATCTTAGCGGAGCTAGAATGGTTCTGGTAACCCTTGGCAGTTGCCTTTCAGTATCGGATATTGGTGGAGGATGGCGATTTATGAACCTGTTGTGGCTAAGTTCGTCTCTGGTTGTCGTGACTGTCGTCTGATGTATGGAGTTTAGTGCCTCCCTCACAGACCGTAGGTCAACTACGCCGAGGAGGGATAAATGTACCTAAACGCACCATAGAGGAAGTTGTCACATCCTCCGTGTGTGGGGCCCTCACCCACTAAATCCCCCCCCCCTTGCCTCCTGTGGACTTGTTTGTGCCCACTCCGGAACTACGATGGTATTACTTCGGAATGGAGTCCTTTTGGCTCTTTGGCCCTTTCATGTTCATATCCACGTCCGGATTGCGAATCGAAAGTTGAGGAGTCATCTAAGCGTCTCCACTATTCCTTTCGTCTAGATCATCGTCTCGGTTACGCTTGGCACGTGTAACAGTATCACCACATGCCTACTCGTTCTGCGGCTTCAAGATCTCTCTTCTTCCGTCTCAGAATGCGCTCTACGTAATTCACTACTGAGGTCCAACTTTCGCTACCCGCAGTCATAACCCCGACAATATTAGCGGCTGTGATCGTTCCAACTATTGACGTCAGTACAGAGCGATAGCTCTGCCAGCGTGCACACTCGAAAACAGTGTGCTCTGCGTCATCGATTACCTCCCCTTCCTCGTAAAGACAGTAAGGGGAGGCGGCCTTGCCCATTCTGTGCAGATATTTCCTAAAATATCCGTGACCCGATAGCATCTGTGTAACGTAGTAGTTTATCTCTCCAAATTTTCGATCAATCCATGGCCTTATGTCCGGGATAAGTCTCGCGGTCCATCTTCCTCTATCTTCCTCGTTCCATCGTTGTTGCCATTTTGAAATGGTATTTTCTCTAAAGTAACCGGTTATATAATTTCCAGCCGATTTCGCGTTATAAATCTCCATCCACTCTGCCGCCAGCAGATCCACAGGGATTATGCCCGCTATCACCAGTACGGCCGGAGCGGACACTGTACGGTAAATAAATCAAAGTAAAATAAAAATGCCATGAAAAGTTTCTCAAAAATCCTAACATTCCGAGTCGACTTTAAACTGTAGGTTCCTTAACTCATTAATAAAATTAATACAAACAACGTAGGTGGCTTGGGAAGCTTTTTTGTCATCCTGACTGAAGAGTTGCAATAATCAATCAAGTAATTAGGTAATGAATGAACGTCAATGGCCAGACTTAGCTCCTTGGGATTATTTTCCATTATTATTCAAACTTGAAAATATGACTCTCTTGTAAAACATTTGTTAACGAAAAGGAGCTGGGGTTGATGGCCATTTGAGGGTCTCTAAACAGTTCTTATTGTAAAGAAGTTAGACAAACTATTGAATTGTGTTTGGCCATGGACAAGCTATTGAACTTTATCAGAGGAGATCCGGTTGAGCATTAGAAAGCATTTTTGTCACATTCTCAATAAGCTTTCTTTGCTAGTCTATGTCGACTAATTTTAGCAGAATATAACCTGCTATACGGGCAACTAATTTATGATTTAGTTTTACGAAAAATGCAACTTGAAATGTCAACCATCAAACTTGCATTTGTTTTAGACAAACGAATTGGTGATGTTTTAAGAAATAAACGCAAATACTTTTTCATGCTTTTTCATACCGCAAAAACTAATTCAAACTTCTTTAACTGAGAAGGAACCAACATACTAATCCATTAGTTATAGAGTATAATACCTTCTAGACCAGTTTGATGGATTATAGCGTATTATTGCTAATTTATTACACTTCGTTTGTAACATCCGAATAAATTAAACAACATAATTTGATTAAAATCTTAATGTTCATCTTATGTTATGCTTCCGATTTGTGTTAAAAATTCACAATATTTTGTGTTAAAAAAAATTTACCAAAAAAAATTTAAAAAAAATTTACCAAAAAAAATTTAAAAAAAAAATTTTTTTAAATAAAATTAAAAAACAAAAACAAATTCCTATAAAATTATGAATAATATCTGATGACGTAAAATTTGTTGAATTTTAATTAAAAAAATTTTTTGTTTATGTTTTACTCATGTTGATAATGTGTTGTTATTGTTGCTGTCTACACAACAATAAGTTTTAACCAAAAAACCTGTTGATTAAGGTGAAAACAAAAAAATTTAAATTAAAAAAATTATTTTAATTTTTTTTAACTACAATTGAAGATGAAATCTTAACATTTCATTGAGAAATCTGACATTAAAATGTATGTACAAAGAAAACACAACAACAACAACAAAAAAATTATTTAATATTGACTCACATGCAGTAATATTTAGGCATGAAGCAATCAACATTAACATTAACAAGCATACATAATAAAACAAATTGATGACTGAGTGACTGACTGACTGGCCGACTGACACTATTCTTTTCTTGAAATGCAAAATTACAAGGTAATTGCAAAAAAAAACCTTTAAAATGGGTTGGGCCCATCAGGCAACGAGTGTCGTTAAAAACTGTAAAATAGCAACAAATGGCAATAAAGTAAGAAAAATTCGATAAAACTTTAACACCATCATTAATCGCTAAAATAAGCGCATGAGTTCGAAACCAACTGCTGCAACGAAAGAAAATCATAAAAAAATCTTCTTCATCTTCATATAAATATTCATTCAGCAAGTAGTGAAGAAGAGTCATAAAATTAAAAAATAAACACAAAAAAAAGAAAACAAGTGAAAAAATAATATTTAATTCCATAATTTGTACTCGCATTAAACAAAATATGAAATTTATGAACAGAAAATAAACACACAAAAAACTACTTAAAACAGGGTTGCCAATATTTGTTTATTTTTTAATTGAATTCCTACTCCTCTAGGAATTTCTATTCCTCTAGGAATTCCTATTTCTCTTGGAATCGCATTAAAAGCCTCAAAAAGAAGCACTACTGCAAATGGCACCTGAAACTAACAAAGATCATACAAAAGCTGGCCCATAAGTTTGTCACCAACAGTGTACAAACTTTTCAAGGCACTGCTGAAACCAACATACCTTCCCTTTTTTTATAAGCACGGAGTAACTTACTTAATTGGTCATTACAACCCTTTAGTCAAGGGTACAATCTAGCTTCTCACACTACCCATATTATGTTTCCTAATTTTATCCATGATTGGCGTGACCACCAATTTAAAGTCAAGTCCATACGACAGATTTTTGAAAAACTTTTCATAGAAAATTTTATTTATTCCTAGAGTTTTTGCCACAAGACTGCTGAGAGGCTGTCATACATACCTACATAACTGGTTATTAGAACCCTTTAGTCAGGCTTACAACCTAGCTTCTCACACCACCCATGTTGTTTGTTTGAAATTAATCCATGAGTGGCGGAATCTACAGTTTAAAGTCGACTTCGCAAGGCAGATTTTTGAAAGGCTTTTCATGGAAAATTTTATTTCCTCCAAGAGTTTTTGCCAGAATACTGCTGAGAGGCTGTCATACATACATACCTACATAACTGGTCATTACAACCCTTTAATCAGGATTACAACCTAGCTTCTCACATTACCCATATTATGTTTGCTTTTGCCAGAAGGCTTCTGAGAGGATGTGGGTGAAGAAAATATTTTTATTTCATATTTAATTTTTTTTTTTTTGAGATGTCTCTACCAAGTATTGAACCATTGAGAAGTCGCCGTAGTCTTGTAGGTAGTGCGTTGGCTTATTAGACGTAAAAAGTCTGGGTTTGAGCCCCAGGCCAGACATCAAAACAAAAATACAAAAGTATTTCTTCGGCGACATTCTCTCAGCAGATTTCTGGCAAAAACTCTGAGAGTAAATAAAATTGCCATGAAAAAGTTTCTCAAAAAATCTGTCGTTCGGAGTCGACTTTAAACTGTAAAAATTAACACACACAACATAAGTGGTATGAGAAACTAGGACATTGTACAATGGATCAACTGGAGCTCCGGGTACTGTACTTGTCTTAATTCACAAGTACACGTCCTCTAAACTAACCCAACCTATTGAACCATTGGCTTTTGTCTTTTAAGCTAACACACCAACCTACTGGATTAAAGTAATACACAATAATTGGGTGTTAAGAGAAGCTTGGGCGTAATCCTGACTAATAATGATAATGACCAGTTAAATAAGTAATTTTTGATACTCTGTCCTTTTCGTTTGGGGCACGCAACCGCCATATTACACAGATAAGTTGAGAGGTTAGGTTTAATTTTTTTGTTTTTTTTTCTAGGCGGAGGTACGCGCAGCCATAGAATGTGTGAGATAGGCCAAAGCAATGTAGTTCGAAAGGCGACCGTAATGGTATTCGGTCAGCTAAATGTCAATTAGGGCAGTAATGTAAAGTGACACTAAGTCTAGCATTGTTGAAGTGACTGGAATGAACAGGCAATTTATCTACATCACTTCATAGCTTCAAAATTACAGAGAACTTGAAAATTTTAATGCTATGTGAGATGCTGACAACCGAATTACAAGAGCTATAGATAAACATTTCAGTAGGCGAAATCAATAGGACACTCTTGAGCAATACATCTTATGGGGACAGAACTTGTTGACCTTCCGTGTCATTGCCCAGCTCTTGGATGAAAAATATTTCAATAAGTGCAGTAGTTTGAAGAAAATTGAGGAATCACAATCGCGATACAAATTTCTTAATAATACATAATAATAGACCATACCGAAACATTCTTAAGCGGCAGGTATTGAGTCTCTTGAAAGCGTAATAGGTTCTCGAACAGGTGATTGCTCTCTGGAAGTGATCTTAGGCATTTTGCATTTCACTTCAATGAGTCAAGGACTGATCTTATATGATTGTCGTTGACAGTCAGGCTGCCCTAAGGGCCATTGTGTCGGTCTGGTTCAAATAACGGCTCGTACATGAGTGTAAGGAATCGTTAAGGACTTTTGGACCAGACTGAATCCGCCTGTGCTAGGTTCCAGGCCATAGCGGAACACTCGATAATGAGACGGCGGATATTCTCGCTAAATTAGGTTCACCTTTTGAGGGCGATGTGATAAGCGGTCCTGCTCCCCCAATCTTCCACCTCTACGGCCTCATTAATGGATGTGTTAAGGGGGAAGAGCAGAGGCGTAGGGCGAATGGATCGGGTTTTTATGTTTCTAGATGTCTATGGCCTGCTATAGATAGTTGGCTGCTGGGCTTGGATAAGGCCAGTTTAAGTTTAGTTATTGGGTTTATAACGGGGCACTACGAGATTAGATCGCTGACATGTATCTGGAACAGGGTATGTTGCAATGAGGAGGAGTTGTAGGCTATCGAACACCTCCTCTGTAACTGTCCAGCCCTTAGTAGGTTGAGGTTGAAGACCCTTTGCAAGGTCTTCTTTGAGGTTTTGAATTCTGTTTCGAGAGCCGACATAAAGGCTCTCCATAGATTCATTAATAGTTTGATCTGGTTGAGAATTGCTAGGGCTTCAATAGTGTAGTCGCATTCCCTTGTGTGTTGTGTTAGTCTGTGTAATTCCTCTGATTCCTTATACTCCCTTTCCTACTTCCTCTGCTTTTTTTCTATCTCCCCTATTATCCTCTCTCCTTTAGGACTCCTTTAGGAGGTCAACTGGACCTCCGGGTACTGTACTTACCTCAGTTGGTAAATACACGTCCTCTAACCTAAACCTAAGCCTAGGGAGTGATTAATAGTAGCAAGTAGGTTGTGTCTGCCTCGATTATTGTGTACTCACTTAATGGCACCAACGTGATCCTTTTAACCTACCTAGTTATGTATTAAAACTTTGAATTTAGAATATTCGACACAGTTTTCACAGTAAAAGAGAGTCATATTAAAATTTCCCATCATATTCCACAATTTTTGAGATTCCTGGCAACCCTGTTTTAAAAGAAATTCTGCTCAAAAATTTACAAACATCAAGTGTTTATTTCCTTTGCTTCAGACCTTATAGTCAGTCAGATCGAGACATTACAATTGAAAAGAATTCAAATACGAGAATTTTGGTTTTTAACAAAACGAAAATATTAAAAAAAAGAATCTTAAACAAGTTTTAAATTTCTTTAAAATCTGATAATTTATTAACAGATTCAAATTTCTAAAAAAAAAAATTCAGAACGAATTTAAATACAGGAAAAATAACGACAAAATTATTAAAAAAAAAAAATTATTTTTTAAATAAACAATGAAGTGATGGTGGTGGGGTGTATACAAAATTACCGGTAAAAATATGTTAAAATTCAAAACATTTAAACTGAAAAGGCAGCCAACCCACGCAACTACTTGCTGTGCTTTAACATTACCGGAAAGCTCTTTAACAACAACATCAACGCTGTCAACGCGGGTGAAATGTTCTTTGTGTTCATCAGTTTGTAAAAATATTTTTTGTTTAATAATCGGTTTAATTATTGGCATACGTTTCACTGACATTTGGTTTAATTTACAAAATGAAACAACATTAACAACCACAATTATACCATCACCACCACCGCCATCACCATCACCAACAACATCACTGTCATCACTGCCATCATATTTGCCATCATCATCGCCGTTATTAGACAGTGATATCCTGTTTAATACCACACGAGTCCTTTGCTGGGTATTAACAAAACCTTCGAATCATTTAACCAAAGCCATACATATCCGTCATACCTGGGGAAGACGTTGCAATAAATTGCTGTTCATGAGCAGCGAAGAGGACAAACAAGTGCCCACCATTAAATTGAATGTTGAGGAGGGTCGTGATAAATTATGGAATAAAACCCAACAGGCCTTAAAATATATACACGATCATCATATCAATGATGCTGAGTGGTTTCTAAAGGCAGACGATGATACGTAAGTGAAGCCAAAGTAAAGCAATCAAAATCCCCATTCCCCATTCCCCCATTAATTTAATTTTATTTGTTATTAATTTAATACGGTTAAATAAGCAATATTTAAAATTCACATTAAAAACAATACAACAACAACAATAATAATAAGAAAAATAAATTTAATTTAAAAAAAAAATTAAAAAAATTTCAAAACAAGTAAAACAAGACAAGGACAACCAAATTATAATGAAGATGCTAATGGATGGACGACAAATCATTAACTTAATGAGAATTTATTAACAATGTGATGCAGCCAGGTACCGTAACACATGCTTACTATTTATAGGATGTTTTAGGCTAAAGTCATTTAATTATCATTTGTGTAAAGATAAATTTGAATTTAAAAATCCAAGACGCAATCCATAAATTTTAGCAGCGCTACATTTGGCATTAACAGAGCAAAATTTCCTCTTAACAGAACAAAATTTGCCCTTAACATAGCACTGTTAGCTGTTTAACAGTATCCCTCTGAACAAACCTACTTGTTTAGGAGCTAATTTTGGGAAATACTCTAGGTCTATGAGTACCATACTATATGCAAAGGAAGGTTTCAAGGTCTCTTAATATAATCAGCAATATGGTCACATATTGACTCCTCCGTTCTATAACATGCTAAGTCGAAAAAGAGTGTTTTGAGTTATGAGCTCTCAAACTTTTCACGCGACATACGACCATATGTGTATTCTAAGAAGATTTTTCCCTATAACTTCGGAACGGATCGGCGCATCTTAACCAAATTTTGACAGTATTTAAGTTAGAGAATGTAGAATTTAAAAATGCAAGAACATTAAAAGTGTTCTAAGTACACTTAGAACTTTATAGAATGGAGGCGTCAATATAAAGTAATATAGGATGTATTGAGAAAATTTTTTGTTTGAAAAATTCTCTAGAAGATCAGTGGCCATTTTGGAACATATAAGAATTAGTACACCATACAGACTGTATGCAAATGTTAGTCCAGAGGGTCCTCGTTCGAACCATGGTAGTGCGATAGCTGGAATAATTTTGAGAGTTGGAAAAATCAATGTCAACACTTTTGTTCACAAATAATAAAATGATCATAATGAGAATAATATTTTATGTCCATAGTCTGCAATAATTGCAAAAAAAGAAGACTAATCTACTATTGCCACTGCTAAACAGTTAACAGTGATCTGTTAAGTGCAAAGCTTACCCTGTTAAAGGCGTAAAGTGGCGCTGCTAAAAGTGTGGGTTTGCGTCCTTGGTTTTTAAATTCGAATTTATATTCACACATAATAACCGGTTTTTGTTTTTTTTGAAAAACTTAAAGTTATTCCACATTAACTGCCGAAATTCTCCCGTCATTCTCTTTAGCAAATAGAAATCGCCCTAGTCTAGTAGGTAGTATATTGGCTTATTAGACTTGAGGCCTCGGTGCAAGCCCCAGCTCAGACATCTTCAACTAAACGAAAGGCGAAAAAAAATATTTCTTCGGTAACTTGATTTCAACACATTTCTGGCAAACACTTTTAGAGTAAAATAAAATTGACATGAAAAAGTTTCTCAAAAATCACACGCTCGGAGTCAATTTTAAACTGTAGGTCCTTCCATTCATGTATAAAATTCACACACACAGCATAAGGGGTGTCAGAAACTAGGTTGTAATCCTGACTAAAGGGTTGTAATGACCAATTATGTATGTATGTTATGTATGTAACCTGGTAGACTAAAGGGAACCAACCATATTGTGTAGCTCATGGCACGGTCTATTTCATAATCTTCAGTTGCAGACCAAAAAAGTTGTTTATCGTACGATTATATTGCACGAAAAAGCGGGCCAAAAACGACTGTACTACTTTCACACTCACTAAACGGTAATATTTCCGGATGCAATGGTATTGTAATCACAATCACTTCTCCGTATTTGTGTAAAATAGAGACAAGGAATGTTGATGATGAATGAAAGTTATCCTGAAGTATCAATATCCCGACCAGGAGGCCATGCCGTAGTCGCATAGATAATGTGTTGACTTGTTTGACGAAAATTTGTGGTTCAAATCCCAGCGCAGACATCTCTAACAAAACGAAACGTTAAAAAAATATTTTTTTTCGGTGACTTGCTCTCAGCAGTCGTTTGGCAAAAACTCTGAGATAAATAAAATTGCCATGAAAAAGTTTCCAAAAAAAAATCTGTCAGCTTTAAACTGTAGCTCACGCCGTAGGTAACTCTTGATCTTTGGGATATATTAGGGGCACATTTACTGTGCACTGTACGATTGGACAGGTGTTGGAACGTTTGGGATTCATGGATAAGGTTAACACATACAACCGAAGTCGCCGTAGTCTAGTAGGTAGTGTGTTGGCCTATTAGACGTAAGGCCACGGTTCTAATCCCAGGTCAGACATCAAAACGAAATACGAAAAAAAATATTTCTTCGGCGATTTCTGGCAAAAACTCTGAGGGTAAATAAAATTGTCATGAAAAGTTTCTCAAAAATCTATCGTTCGGAGTCGACTTTAAACTGTAGGTCACTCCACTAGTGGATACAATTACCACACATAACATGGGTAGCGTGAGAAGCCAATGGCCAATTACGTAAGCAAGATTTGCAGCCAAGAGCTAAAAGAATTTTGATTGTTTACTTCAGCAGGAAAATCTGCAAGTAGTGACCTCGAATAGTCGATAGTCCTTGAAGAAGAAAATTTACCAAATTTGTCAGTGATATACAAACCTTAAGGCAATCCAGACAATATCTTCTTCCTCATACATACACATACCATGTCATACCATAGGTATGGTTATGTCGGAATTGTCGTAAGTATTTGTAAGGACCATGACGTCGTTTGATGTCACAACTTGCAGATTTTGCTGAAGGCGCTGGCTCACTATGTTAAGGGAAAGTTTCAAAGCTCCCTCGTCATTACAATACTTTAGTCAGGACCATAACCTAGCTTCTCAAGCCACCTATGTTGTGTGTTTATTTTAAACATGAATCATAAGCGTTCCGACATTTGTCCGACAACACAGTGCCTAGTAATTGTGCCCCAAAAATATACCAAGGATCGAAAATTTTGGTTCTACAGTAGGACCTTGATTATCCGTGATGGTCGGGACCGGAAGCATTCCGAATAATCGATTTTCCCGGTTAATTGAGTACCAATTTTGGCTAGTTTTTTAATAGATATTTTTATTAGTTAATAAATCAATATGTACAAATTTATATAAAAACTAAATAATTCAAGGATTTTATATACAAACATGTTTCAAAAATATAAAAAAATAATTTTGTCAGAAAACAGTGAACACTATACTGACTCACCGTAGAGGGAATTCCCCTTTTTCGCTTGTTTGTCCAAAATAATAGAAAATAATTTTTGCTTATAATCACGGATAATAGAGGTAATCACGGTTAAACGACGCAGAAAAATTTAAGTCGATCCAAAATAAAATTAAGTCGATGCAAAAAATTTTCTTTTTCCATCCCGGATAATTGATGTTGCCGGATAATCGAATCACGGATAATCAAGGTCCTACTGTATTTAATGCTAAAAAGGCCAGAGTACATGGGAAAGGGTTATGGTAGTCCCCCCTGAGTTCTATCTTTCCTAACCACTTGTTCTTAAGTGTTTAAACCACAATAAATAGTGGAATGAAACCCAGCTCACTGTGAACGGTGGTGGGCAAAGTTTTTGGTGGAATTAATTCTCCTGACAGTAGAACAGTTGGTTATCCAGATCTAACCATGTATGGGAGATAAACTTGAGAACTACATGATCAAAATCATAACGTTATCGGCATTAAATTATTTTGTATTCCCTAGGCAGACAGACAGTTCTATTCATCCCTCATTCCCTAAAGGTTTATACCCATTTTATAAGGTCTTAAAATAATAATCATTTCAGGTATGTCATCATGGAAAATCTGCGTTACTTCCTTTATCCATATCCTCCAGAAGCTGCCATATATTTTGGCACAAAATTCAAAAGATTTATTAAACAGGTAAGTGCGCTCCAAGCTATATTAAAAAAAATAAAAGTTTAATCTTGTCATTAAAAATTTCCTACAGGGTTACATGTCTGGCGGTGCTGGTTATGTTCTAAGCAAAGAATCTCTGCGTAAATTTGCCAACGAGGCATATGAAAACCCTGATGTATGTGCAGAGACATATCTGGCCGAAGATGTCCAATTGGGCTTGTGTTTACAGAACATAGGCGTCATTGCTGGCGATACACGTGATGAAGAGGGCAATGAACGTTTTCTGCCATTGCCCGTAGAGTATTTAATACCGGAAGATAAGACATGGTGGTATAAAAATTATACTTTTTATGAACAGAAAGAGGTTGGTGAAAACAGATTAAAAGAAAATCTAAAAGAAGTTTTAAAAAGATGTTTTTTTTTGATAAAATATTTCAGAATAACAGCTGCTGTTCGCCTACTGTGATTTCATTCCATTACATAGAACCTAATCAGTTTTATATACTCGACTATTTTTTATATACTTTAACAGCATTTGGTGTGAAGAAGAATATACAATTGAATTTATCTGACAGATTAACTGTCACGGATGTCATGTCTAAGCAATTGCAGAGTACACAACCAATACCAGAGCCGCCTATGTGGAATGAAACTTAACGCAACGCATAATAATTAAATTTAAAAATAATTGTAAATACTTTTCATATTCTATACATATTAATTAAGACTGTTTTAATTATTCAACACAACACTATTTATTATTAAAATCCTTAACCAACCTTTTGCTAGGATCTTAGCAATTCCACTTAAAAATTTTCAGTTGATTCTGTTGTCTGCCAGGAATATTAAACCGTCAAACGATTTACCGGATTCCCTAAAAATATACGGTGATAATACTGTGAACATATGTTCCAGATGAGTGTACCAACCTAAAAAAAATATAAACGATTCAAAGTCGAATGGACATAGCCCATGAAATTTGAAAATTCACCTTATTTTTTTAAGCAGATCTCGTATGATTTTTAAAAATCTCTAACATCTCGTAAGGTTAGGTCGAAGTGGCAGCTCTGATATCAAAGTGCTCACTTGAGTACGCATAGCGACCCGTTATGATGCCACGAGTGAACACAGTCTCTGTACTGACCAAGTTCCACCAAAATCAGGGAAGAGAAGGAAGTTGGTCAGCGCTGGGGTAACATCTGGTAAGGCTGAAACAAAAATCGTTTGAGTATTGTTATGGGCCAGTTAGCCAAACGTAACACAACGTAACGTGACGTACGTTCGTTTTTAGCATATCAACGCCTCCATTCTATAACGTTCTAAGTACACTTTTTTAATGTTCTTGCATTTTTAAATTCTACGTTATCTAATTTAAACACTGTCAAAATTTGGTTAAGATGCACCGATCCGTTCCGAAGTTATAGGGAAAAATCTACTTAGAATACACATATGGTCGTATATCGCGTGAAAACTTTAAGTGCTCATAACTCAAAACACACTTTTTCGACTTAGAATGTTATAGAACGGAGGCGTCGATATGGAGAGCAATGTAAATGCTTACCGAAACGCTCTCTCTCGTTAGCAAAACGAGAACGATCTGTATCAGTGTAGGTAAATTGAAATTTTGAAATGGTACTGAATTATAACAGTAAAAGTACTTTTTTGCATCGAATAGTACTTTTGTAAGAAAATGCATACATACATAATTAGTCATTACAATTACAACTTTTGAAGTCGCCGTAGTCTATTAGGTAGTGTGTTGGCTTATTAGACGTAAAGCCCAGGATCGAATCCCAGGTTAGACATCAAAACGAAAAATGAAAAAAAATTTCGGCGACTTCCGAAACTCTGAAAATAAACCTGCCATGAAAAAGTTTCTCAAAAATATATCGTTCGGAGTTAACTTTAAACTTGAGGTCCCGCCACTCATGTATAAAATTAACGCACACCATATAAGTAGAGTGAGAAGCTAGGCCGTAATCCTGATTGAAGGGTTGTAATGGCCAATTATGTATGTATGTATGTAATCCTTTAGTCAGGATTATGGACCTAGTTTCTCAGACCATTTATGTTGTATGTGTGTGTTAATTTTATACATGAGTGGCGGGACCTATATGTAGTTTAAAATCGACTACAAATTTTTGAGAAGCTTTTTCATGGTAATTTTTTTTAATCCCAGAGTTTTTGCCAGAAAGAGGTCGCCTAAGAAATATTTATTTTTTTGATTTTTTGTTTTATTGGAGATTTCTGAAATGGGGTTTAAACCGTGGGCTCACGTCTAGTAAACCAATTCACTACCTTTTATTATTATATTTATTAGAAGTATTTATAATACTTTTAAAATACAATTCATTTTAATTACATTCATCAATTAGGTAAACCCTGATCAAAATTAACATGTTTTATAAAATTTACTATTCTCTTTCTAAAAATATTCATGTTCGCTTCATTTTTCACATCATGTTGTATAGATTCAATCCTTTACTGCATAAATATCTCTGCATTACATTTGTGTCTGCTCTTGGTGATCTATATCTTATTTGCTCGGTCAGGTACTCTGGTGCACATCCCATTTTCATTTTCTGAATAAAAAGTATTGTATTTAGCTGCAATCTTTGTTTTACATTTAACCATTTCAATGTGCCTAACATATATTTAATCGATGTAAACCGGTTACATTTTAAAATTGAGCGCATAGCCTTATTTAGTAATTTTTGTAGCCTATTTATTTGATGGTCTGAACAGCAGGTGAATAATATTGTTGAACCATATTCAAAGTGTGGTATTATCATTGTGTTGTAAAAGTTAATTGCAGTTAATATTGACACTTTATTTCTTATTCTCTTAAAAAACCCAATTTTTTACCAATTTTTCTACAAATATATTCAATGTGTTCCTTAAAATTTAAACATTTATCTATTAAGAAACCCATATATTTAATTGTATTTACTTTCTCTATAATCACATTATTTATCTTGATTAGTTTGTCAGTATTCATATTAATTTCCATTAATTTTGTCTTGTTTTTATTCAATTTTAATTTGTTAATTTTTAGCCATTTATTTATATTATCGATATCTTTATCTAAGTTTTCATAACATAATTCTTCTGTCGCCGCTTCAGTAAAAATCAAGGTATCATATAGAACAATCTCACAATTCTCCAAGACTCTTTCAATGTCATTAATATATAGATAAAAAGAAGAGCCCCCAATACAGAACCCTGTGGTACTCCGAAATCGTTTTCAATTGGATCAGATATTATATTATTGACATTAGTACATTGTCTGCGATTCATTAAATATAATTTAAACCATTTTAGCTCCGTATCTCGAATTCCATATTTATATAGTTTTTTCAACAATATATCTCTGTCTATAGTTTCAAAAGCTAAATACTTTGTTCTTCTTTTGTCTACTCTTCCATCTATTTACAACATAATTTACAGCAGTTTCGCATGAAAAGCGCTTTCTGAATCCTGATTGATATTTTGACAGGAAGCCATATTGTTCCGTATAATCTTCAAGTTGATTCTTCACTATTATTTCAATGACTTTCTCACACGTTTTCAAAGTATTAATCGGTCGGTACTCGTCACATTTTATCGTATTTTTTACCTTTTCGATTGGGATTATCATCGACTCTTTCCAATTACTTGGAAACACTCCAGTCATTAATGATCTGTTTATATATCTTAATAAAATATTGCATAGTATACTCCAATTGTCAAGAATTATGTTGCTTGATATTTTTGTATAATCTGGTTTCTTCTTAATACTTTTAGAAACAGTTTTCAGATCTTGCACCTACCTACCTACTAAACTATGGCGACTGTATTTACTATACAGGCTGTAATAAAAGTAGCCGAAAAAATAAAAATTATTTTAAAACAACAATTAAAATATCTACGCATTTGCATCGCTTGCTATTGTTTATTTAGTACGCTTCATGCAATTTATAAATAAAATTTTCAAAAGTCTACAGACTATGGCAAGACTGGAACAACAACCACAAGAGAATTATCCATATTTACGCACTGCCATGAATGTGTGCCTTCGGTTTCTCTGCTGAACTCACTGACAAAACGGTCAATCACTTTCAGTCATGCTGCAGCTTTTAAAACGGCAACATTCAATACAATACGGTTTTACAAAATAAATTTCAATAATAAAAAAACAACGACAACAACAACGTATTAACGTAAACAAGTTTTAATTTTAAGACAAAATTTTTTTTTGCAAGTATTTTAACCCGGCTTAAACATTCCTAAGCCAATAATTAATTGAAGAATTTAAATTCAAAAAAAAAAAAGTGGAAATTGTGTTCAAAATTTGAATACAAAAATGGCAAAACACAAGTGTCCTTATGCATTAGGTGGTGTGGTAAGAAGTTTATTATTTTTAACCATGGGCCTATTGATTGGTATGCGCATAACAATATTTTGGTATGATTATGAAATGGAATCGATAACCTATGTTGATGAGAAGGCAATTTTACCTGAATTGTTATACAACAGCACACGTGTCCTATGTTGGGTAATGACCCAGCCTAGCAATCATTTAACCAAAGCGATACACATACGCAAGACCTGGGGTCAACGTTGTCACAAGCTACTCTTTATAAGCACTGAAGCCAATGAAGAATTGCAAACTATCAAATTGGATGTAGAAGAAGGCCGTCACAATCTATGGAATAAAACAAAAGAGGCCTTGAAATATATTTACAAGCAACACTTTAATGAGGCTGAATGGTTTCTAAAGGTAGACGATGATACGTAAGTAAAACGAACAAAGAAACAATAAAAAAAATACTAACTTATGGGAGTGTGATCTGATTAGACGGCTACTCATATCAGTTATATGTATGTCATTAGGCCGTATGAATACATATTAAAAAAGGAAAAAAAAATAAATGATGATTAAATGCATTTTAGTTTTAATAGCTAATAAAACGATTTAATAATCAGGAAACAATTAAACGCAAAATCTATTGTAAGAGTTCAATGAACAAAGCAATCTACATACGGAATAAATTCTTGAATTCACAATGACGAAACACTTCTTATATGAAAGCGTTTGGATTGACACACGAGCAACATTACGGAATAAATTCTATTAACAGCATAGTCATGACGTTTGAACGCATTATTTATCATACGGAAGACCTTACATGACAACATTTATTATATAAATATAGTCGAGATCTTTATTTTTATCTGAAATATATTACTTGAGTACTTTTCTGCTCTGCAAAAGCAATTCTCTTCAGATATGAAACGCCTATGACAACGATTTCTCAACGATCTCTCATGTTGTTTTGCGATAAAAAGAGATCTAGAAATGACGATACCTTAAGAGCAACAACGTGAGAAGCTAACAGATATCGGGGTTATCCATTTAGCGATTACACAACCACCGATCTGGCAAGATTGTCAGCTGAAGTGTCATATGTATGTCAGCGAAAGTTTTGTCATTTATGAATATGGAACGCTTAATAACATACATACATATACACATAATTGGTCATTACAATATTTCGGTCAGGACTACGACCTAGTTTCTCACACCACTTATGTTGTGTGTGTTAATTTTATGCATGAGTGGTGGGACCTACAGTTTTTAAAGTCGACTCCGAACGACAGTTTTTGAGAAACTCTTCATGACAATTTTTATTTACTCTCAGAGTTTTTGCCAGAAATCGGCTGAGAGGAAGTCGACGAAGAAATATTTTTTCATATTTCGTTTTGATGGCTGGCCTGGGCTTCGAACCCTGGCTTTATGTCTAATAACCCAACACGCTATCTAATAGACTACGGCGACTTCAACACTTAAAACACTGTAAAAGTTGTGAAACCAACGCGAACAATTTTTGAACATTACACACTGATTACAGTCAACCCTCCTACAATGCTGTACTATCAGAACGAGGTTTCCATATAATGCAGAGCTGAAATTGCGGCAGCCCTCCTATGACGCCGTACTCTTACAGTGCGGTTTTCGTTCAACAACATACCATAACTTCCCTCCGTTAGATTTATCACTGAAGAAGGTTATTCATCTGATCAGATTTTTAACGCTGATGAGACGGCATTATGTTGGAAAAACAACCTTCTTGGACTATCATTCTGAAAATCAAAGGCATGCTCTGGGATTTAAACTTTCAAAAGAACATATCGCCCTTCATGTGTGCAGCAATCTAAAGGGTCCGCCAAATAACTTTTTTTTAAATGCTTAAAAAAAACCTACTGAATATTTTCTCAAATTCCTTTTTTTATTTGAAAGTACAATCCATCCGGTTAATAATGGAAAATAATTTCATTCAAATGGCTGCCTCGGCTGGCCATGCAGTAGCCTACACCAGAAGATACCGATTTTGAAAAAAGTCATCTTTTCAGATGAAGCTCATTTTGATCTTGGCGGGTATGTAAACAAGCAAAATTGTCGCATTTGGGGGCACAGAAAACCCGCACGCATACATTGAAAAGCCGACGCACCCAAAACGAGTCACTGTTTGTTGCGGATTTTGGTCCAGAGGCATAATTGGGCCATTTTTCTTCGAAAATGAGCAAGGAGTGGCCGTTACAGTCAATGGCGATCTTTATCGGGCCATGTTGAACGAATTTTTGTTCACAAAAATTGAAGAGGAGGATATTGGTAACATTTGGTTTCAACAGGACGGCGCTACGTGCCACACAGCCGAAACTACACTCGATGTTTTGCGCCCTGTTTTTGAAGATCGCATTATCAGCCGCAGAGCTGATGTCGTTTGGCCACCTCGGAGCTACGATTTGACACCGTTGGACTATTATTTGTGGGGTGCCGTCAAAAATAAGTGTTACGCTGACAAGCCAGAAACAATTGACGCTTTAAAGGGCAATATTCGTGAAGCCATTGGTGAAATACAGCTGCACACAATCGATAATGTGCTTAAAAAAAGGCTACTAAAAAAGGCTACTGCATTGCCTGCCGAGGCAGCCATTTGAATGAAATTATTTTCCATTATTAACCGGAAGGATTGTACTTTCAAATAAAAAAAGAAATTTGAGAAAATATTCAGTAGTTTTTTTTAAAGCATTTTCAAAAACAAAAATGTATTGGCGGAGGAGCCTGATGATAAAACCAATGACAATAAATCGCTCTTTAATTCCCCATGTAATGAAAAAACATTAATAACACCCTAATTGCCTGTATTCTGGCGCTCTAATAAGAAAACTTGGATGACTCAAGATTTATTTTTAGGATTGGTTTTATAATTGTTTTATCTCGGCATTGAAAACCCAGACGATGGAAAAAAGTTTGTATTTCAAAGTTTTTTTGGGCAGCGAAAAGTTTAAAAGAGAGCTAATGACTTGCTTAGCTCTCTATGGAGAGGTTTTAGTGGAGTTAGAAAAAAAGCTACAACGGAAAACCAATATGAAGATGAACCAAGTAAGGAAGACATTTTGCCCATTAAAAGAGGAAGAGTTAGGCGACTCATATCTGATAGTGAGGATGAATGTTGAAATTTGTAGATCGTAATAATCGGTTCACTGTGCATAGAATTAGCAAAACTATAAAGAAATTTGAAGAGATTGGAAACGTTAACCATGTAGTCAGATCTGTACCACATTGCAATGTACGCACTGCTGAAAATATCACTTCTGTTAGAGAACATATGACGGATAATCCGAATTTGTCAATTTCACCACGTTCTCAGCAATTACGCCTATCTTACAAATTATTATGCCGCAGTTTACATTTGAGTTTGCACCTTCATCCATATAAAGCTAAACAGTTAAAGCCGACTAACCATTCGCTACCCTAGATTAGGTGCTAAAGTAATAGGGTATGCTGATTTTCCGAATAAAATGTCCTTCAAGGATGAAGTTTATTTCTCAAGAGCAAAATTTTCGCTTACAGGGTTTGAATAACCCTGAAGTGAGTTTGGAAAAGACAATGTATCTGGAAAAATGGTTCGAACCACAGGCCAGACATCAAAACAAAATACAAAAAGTATTTCTTCGGCGACTTCCTCTCAGCAGATTTCTGGCAAAAACTCTAAGAGAAAATAGAATTGACATGAAAAAGTATCTCAGAAATCTGTCGTTCGGAGTCGACTTTAAACTGTAGGTCCCACCACTCGTGTATAAAATTAACACACACAACATAAGTGGTGTGAGAAACTAGGACGTTGTACAATGGGTCAATTCGACCTCCGGATACTGTACTTGTCTTAATTGACAAGTACACGTCCTCTAACCTAACCTAACCTAACCTAACCTACTTAATTGGTCATTACAATCCTTTAGTCAAGACTACAACCTAGCTGTAATATCACACACGTTGTGTGTATTAATTTTATTCACTTATAGCAAGACCCACAGTGTAACATCGGCTCCGAACTACAGATATTCCAGAGAGTTTTTGCTAGAAGATTTCTGATTGAAAATCGCCGAAAGAAATATTTGTTTTACTATTTTGATCATGTCAGATTTGAGCTCATGAGCTCTGGATAACCTACTAGTGTACTACTACGGGGATGTCATTGAACCGCATTTTTTCAAAACTGACCCAGGAAAATTCATTACCGCCAGTACAGAGTACTATAGCCGTGTGATAATCGATTTTTTAAGCTCTTAGCGCGGAATCATAAGATTATGATTAGGTGGCTCTTGGCTCCGTCCAGAGCCCCAAAACATGAAAAAAATTTTCGTTATTGCAAGAGAAGTTTCCAGAAAATGTAGTTTCACGTTAATTTGGCCTCAAAGATATTTTTGTGAAGCTGCTTTTACGCGAATAATCCCATAAACTTGAAGCATTTTTAACGAAATGTGTAAAAGAATGGTCGAAAAATGTTTCAAAAGGATCGAATTTAGAGACGGTCATTTAAATAACATTGTATTTCGCATATAATGACATGGTCCAAGCATCATAACGAAATCATAGCTTTGTGTGTCAGTTTTATTTAATTTAGAATTACCCTTTGGCCTCTATGAACAATTAGTGATTTGTTATTGACCAAAACCCATCACTACACCAGTTTAAATGCGCTTTCTGTTACCTTTTACTGGTCACAAAGAAGCCATTGAGGATATAGCAATCCATGGAAAAGCTTTAGGCTCGCGGATTTACCTGAACCCGTTTAAATTTTTATAATATTGTTACGTTTTTACCTTTTGAAAACGTTTAGAGCAAGAAATCTACGAGTGCAAATAAAATAAAATAAGTTTGTGTTTAGTTTTAATTAAAATTATTTCTTATTCGCCCAAGTATGTGTGCCACTGTTCACAACTTTATGTATACAACAACAATTGCTTTGCTTGTTATTCCTCTGTTTATACCCTTTGCATAGACGATAACAATTACTAGACAATTGTTCGACTGATCTTTGTAACGGAGATCTTCAAACCATGATTACTCTCTTCAAACGCACCGCATCTTCACATAAGACTGACTTAGTCGCCTGCTTTTCCTTGTCTTTTATATGTCAAGGTAAACAGTCTGATGAATGTTCTAGAAGGCAAATGTTCGTGACTTCGCCTTCCCAAAATTTCTATAAATGTAAACATCATTCATTATTGTTGTTTGTGTATTTTGTTTACATTTATTCTTGTAGTGTTGTTGGAATATTATTGTTTACTTGTTTACCATTTTTTATGCAGGTGTTCGTTGTTGTATTTTTGTTTACTTGCTTACCATTTTGTTATGATGGTGTTTGTTGTTGTATTTTTGTTTACTTGTTTACCATTTTGTTATGATGGTGTTCGTTGTTGTATTTTTGTTTACTTGTTTTGCCATTTTTTATGCTGGTGTTTGTTGTTGTATTTTTGTTTACTTGTTTATAATTTTAATATTAAGCGATGTAAAAGCAAAACACCAGTATTTAAATTTTTTCATTTTTGTAACAATATTAGGAAGATTCTGTATATTTTATGAAAACGATTAAACTCCAATTTGTTTCATCCTTCTTCCAGCTACGTTATTATGGAAAACTTACGTTACTTACTCTATCAATATCCACACGAAGTTCCCATATACTTTGGAGCAAAATTTAAACCATTTGTTAAACAGGTAAGCGGAAGGATAACATTTCAATTTTTTACTGCTGTGGTAGATTATGACAGAGATAATCTATTACAAAATATATCGCATTAACATTAACATCTTCTGCATGCAATCGTATTGTATGATTCAAATTCTATTTCCAAATAAGGGTTATATGTCTGGCGGTGCTGGTTATGTTCTTAGCAAAGAAGCCCTCAAGAAATTCGCTGTGGAAGCCTACAATGATACTGAAATATGCCCAACAAGTTTCAAATCCGAAGATATTCAGTTGGGTATGTGTTTGGAGAATGTGGGTGTGATAGCAGGCGATTCACGTGATTGCGAGGGCAAAGAGCGTTTTATACCATTGGCTGTGGAACATGTTATACCCAGTGATACATCGTATTGGTATAAAAATTATACATACTATCCACAAAATAAAGTAAGTTTTAATGGGTTTTTATTAATTCCAACATAAAATTACTTTCGTTTTGAACTTTTTTAATATAATTTAAGAATGAAAGCTGTTGCTCATCAAGTGCCATTTCGTTTCATTACATACAACCTGAACAATTTTACATTTTGGAATATCTGATATACGGTTTAAGACCATTTGGTATTGCTGGCAATATGCAATTGCCTGAAAAATTTAGTATAAACGAGATTAAGGGTTCCTTAGAGAAGTGTTGATTAGTTTTTATAGATTAAAGTTAACACAACAACTGCCAAAATAGTTTACAACCCACTACCTCTTGCGGAAAAGTTAAAAAGCATTGAAAACAATTTCATAAAACTCTTTTGATATTAAAAATAAATAAACTTTAGAACTTCAAAATATAGCAGTATTGGCCAATATGATAAATGTATGCAAAGTATTGGCTATCATTAGCTACAGCCCTTTCTTATTAATCTCGCAACATAGGGATTCTACGTTAAAAGGGCCAAGAATCAATAGAACTCGTATTTCAAGAAATGAGTTCTGCATTGACCGGAAGCAAGATCTGAACAATAAGAACAATGAGGCAAAACGTTTCAAACATTATTTTTCAATTAATAATGTTGATTGGCGTTGCAACATGTGGCTTTCTTACTTACTTAATTGGCCATTAACAACCCGATTAGCGCATTTCAGCCTGCCTTAACACATGCTTCCAGGCGCCTCTAGGTCTTGTGCGCCAATGCCTGTTGGTCACACCAATCGATGACAGGGCTTTCTCGATCTGGTCCTTCTAACGCAAACAACATCGTCCTCTTCGTCGACTTCCACAGATCTTCGCATCAAATACTCCTCTCGCCGGAATATCCACTTGCATTCGATCAACAAGGCCGTGCCAGAGCAGCCGCTGGATGTTAATACGCTGCACAACGTTCATGTCGGTGAGGAGCTCATACAGCTCACTGTTGGATCGGATGAGGATATCATCGCCGACTCGCACTGGACCGAAGATCTTACGTAGTACTTTTCTCTCGAATACTCTCAAGTATTAAGTGAATTAGGTCTGCTCATTACCCATTACATTGCGAAAAAGAGCGTCACTCAAACCAAGGCTAGACTTGGTAATTACTATGCAAAGTTTGCATCCTCCTTTGAAATGTTCGAATTGGGTTTTACTGAAGATGCCAAACATTCTTAACACCCAATTGAGGTCTCTTCACTTGATACAACTAAAAACTTCATGACAAGGTGTTGAGAAAATTTAACCAGAAATGCATTCATGTTAACCATACAATAAAAGGACCACTTTTTGAGCTGTTTCTGAACCCGGGGAAGAAAACACATAGGTCGGCCATAATACACCAGTAGCAATCAAAACGGAGCCCCGCACATAAACTCTAGAAAGGTCTTATTGATCGCTCAAAAAGGTAAAACAATCGTTGGCGTATATTATTGCCTCCTTATTGCCTGGTGAAGCATTGACTTTTATGCATAAGAATAATCATCTCATCATTAATTATACAGCAGATAAAAACATTTGATGCGATTAAGTTTTGTGTGCTAACTGGCAACCCTCCACTTCTAATACTTGGGGCTACCGTAACCAACCAATCTAATCAGACTATTTCAGGAGAAATATTTGAAATACAAATGATTTTTTTGCAGCAAGGACTGAAGGAATAGTGCCACTTAAAAAATTTTCAGAAAAAACGTATGTTGGAAAGTACTACCCCCATACGTTTTATAGTTGAGACCAGAGATCAGCAATGGGTATTCAAAAGGATGAATAAAATTGAATCATACTCATAATTTCTGATACTTATACGCATTCATACTTAGTTTAATATCATGGAACCTCTACTCATATTCAAAGTTTGAAGTCCTCCATCATATTCATACTTAACAACACGTATGATGTTGTTATTTATTTCGACTCTCCATAACTCAACATATACACGAAACACAAAATAAGTATGATTCGAATGCGAACATTAAAGTACTCACGAACGGGTTGTATGTTTGCTCTGCTTGCTGCTCTGTCTTTTTTGCTTACAGCCCCAAATGGTGCCGTATTGGTTTTAAGCAAACTGCAGTCACAAATTCATAAATTTTGGGAATCTTTTTTCTTTATTTAAGTAAATGTGTCGTTACAGACGCTAATGTAAAGAGATTTTAGATTAGAAGTTCATTACTTTAAAAAAAAAATGATTTTTATGAGGGGTACGTATAATTATCTGTGACTGTATGTATGTATCTGTTTTCTTTTTTTTTTTTGTAAGAAAGTCACTCGACTCATTTATAAGCATTATAAGTATTTTTCTAAAGTTATGAATCTGAATGAGTGGAGGCTTATGAATCAAACATATTTCGGATGGTATGAGTTTGATATCAACGTTGTACGCATACTTATTGCAACCTGTGCTTATAAATCAACGTTGTAGGGAGTATGAATGAATCAGAGTATGTAGTTAAATTTCAATCTTATTGACTCACATATTCAAAATTTCATGTGTAGATAAGCGAAAAAACGATTCATTGCTAATCTCTGATACAGACCTGGGCCTGTCTGAGTACCATTTTATTGCTAGACTAGAATAGCTTTCACTTTAGCATAGGATAACCGAAATGGGATTGACTCGTGTATGGCTTTTAGAAAAAAAATGGAGGAGCTCTTATGGCACGAAATCTAATTCTAAAGCTTTGAACTAACGATGGCCAATACTTTGCATAGCGTTTTGTTGAACCAATGCTCCACCATAGAAAGTTTACCTAAAATAAGTTATTTTTAAGTTATGTAGATGAATTGTTTGAAAATAAATAAATTTTATTACAAATTTAATGATCTCCTATGATGAATGTACGTACCTTGGATGCGGGAAAATATATTTAAAATAATAAAATTTTAATAATTTTTTTGTGTATATATTAATTTGTTTATTGATTTCAATTCATTTTTATTTTTATTATTTATAAATTTAACATTTAAATTATTTTTATTTTAAAATTGTTTATTTGTTATAATGTTTTTTTTTTTTAATAGTTATTTAATTTAATGTTTTTGTTTTAATTCTTGTATTAAAGTTTATAAAACTAAATAAATTTTTTTGTAAATTTTTTAAATATTTTTATAATTATGTTTTATTTTTTTTTATTATTATTTTGTATTTCTGCTTAAACAATTGATTTTTATATATTAACTGCTAATTAG
This sequence comes from Sarcophaga subvicina, assembly GCA_936449025.2. Taxonomy (NCBI): domain Eukaryota; kingdom Metazoa; phylum Arthropoda; class Insecta; order Diptera; family Sarcophagidae; genus Sarcophaga; species Sarcophaga subvicina. The sequence continues at coordinate 105,109,640 of OW388083.2, read as the reverse complement.
TTATTGTTTGTTTATATAAGCTTTAGTTTATTTAATTATTTTGTTTTTATTTATTTTTAATTTTTTCTTTCCTTCTAAAACTAATTGTTTAACTATATAAGTTGTTTGTTTTATTAATTTTTTTTTGTAATTATTATTGTTAAATATTTTTTATAGATTTGTTAAATATTTTAAATTTAAATTTTATTATTACATTAAAATATTTTTATTTTCCTTTTTGTCTTTTAAATTTATTTGTAATAAAAATATATGTATATATTTCATGTATGTATATTATTAATAAGTGCACTTGCCAATTGTTGTAATACGTTTATATTTATTTTATTTTTTATTTTTAAATATTTTATATATTGTTATACATTGTTTTTGTTGTTTTCAATTTAAATTTGTATATTTTTTTAATTGCATGGATAGATTTTAATTTGTTTTGTTTAAAATTAAATAAAAAACAAGCAAAAATAAAAATAAACGAAACAAAAACCAACAAATGCAAAAAAAATTTTTATTTAAACAAAATATTTATGTATATATGCTATAATAATATATGTATTGTTATAATAATAAATAAAATTAATATAAAAAATTCTAAAGCACACAGCCTTATAAAATATGTGGTTGGTTTTAAAATAAAATTTAAAACTCGATTAAATAAAAAAAATAAATTTAATCTTGCAAATTAATAGAAAATAATATTTAAAAAAAAATAAAATAAAAAGATTTGTTTTTACACTCCGCCACAAAAGTATACATACGGTTAACAAATTTCTGAAATTTTTCGTTTTCGTTGAAAATCTTTATAATTGTCTGACAACTTTCCTTGATTTTAAGACGGTCTTTTGCATTGTTTCAGAAATTTGTGAAATTTGTTAATCGGATGTATACTTTTGTGGGCCTGTGCAGGGCCACAATTCAGTTCAATTTCAGAAAATTTTTAACCGTCCTAAAATCGACGAAACTATAAAGATTTTCAATGAAAACCGATTGTTTAAAATATTTCTGAAATTTCTTAACCGTATGTATACTTTAGTAACTGTGTGTATATTCTTTTTGAAATAGTTGCAAAATTTTCAAATGAGGTAAGAGAAGCAAAACAAAAATTTCATGGATAAACTGAAATACTTTAATAAGACTTGAAAATTTCTTGATTGATTACAAACAACATGGCCCTTATTGTAAACTATACGACCACCCACCCCCCAAAACATACTTCCTCTAGAGTACTGGTCTGAAATACATTAACACTTTCACCCCGGCGCTTTAATTCATGCTTACCGCCTACAGCTAATAGTTTTCGCTCTATCATGACGCGACTCCCAGGTATTTTTTTTCGGCAGTCTAAGTGTTAAAGATCGAAATATTTGCTGTTACGTATCTTATAATAGCATGATCAATTGCATACCACCGGTGTTACACGCCGTCCGATGAGACAGTCTAGTGCGGGCCACCGGTGATACGCGCCACCCGATAAGGCAGTCTAGTGCGGGCCACCGGTGATACAAGCCTCCCGATAAGGCAATCTAGTGCGGGCCACCGGTAGTACGAGCCGTCGTGAACGTGTTAAAATTATGCCGTACTTGTTACACGGTTTTCACAATTGCTTACTTAGTATAGACACGTTCTGTTTTTTTTTTTAACAAGTTTAGTACAATTCGTTCAAGATGTTTGCAACTCTACTTCTTTCAATTCCTGAATGTTCTACCATTTACAGATAACAGCAACTTTTTTTGAAACATTTAGAGATTCGATAACAGCGAATAGAATACCACATTTGAGGTCTCTTGGAACTATAATAGTTTAACGAGTCTTTGAGGAGAAAGATGAGACTAGGAACATGTCCAGCACTATGTCAAAGGAGAAAGAGACATCTTGATGCCTACTACATCGATGATCTAGGTGATTTGTCTAACATTAACATCGGCGGTTGAGTTGCTTCATTGGAAGCTCTAAGTGGTTCAAGGACTAGAGGATAACTGACATGAATTGTGGTATCACAATGGGCCCCATTCTTTGTGGGGACGGCCACCTATACCTACCAAATTGCAGTTACCCAAAAAAGGTATAAAAAATCTCACTTTAAAACAATATTAACACTTGAAATTATCCCGTTGCCAGTTTTTTCAGTTGGTAATGCAACTGAAGTACATTTACAATCGTTAAGAGAGCCACAAATTTTGAGGATATAAGCTTATGATCCATTCTAGTTCTTTTCTGAAGTTCAACAAGTAATTCTGCGTTTCAATTTTGATTCAAAATACCCTTTTTCCTATCCTAAGGTTAGATGTTAAAAAAGAGAAACGACCTACGTACTAGAGGTATATGACGTTTCTGATTTTTCATAAAGGAATTCAAATTAAATGCGAACAACAAACTCTCAATATTGTCTTGCTCTGATCAAGGCATGTTATAAGGACCAGGGCGAATGGCAAGCCATGTTTTTAAATAGAAAACCTACATACTAGAGGTACGTACGGTGACGTTTCTGATTTTTCATAAAGGAATTCAAATTTAATGCGAATAACAAACAATATTGCCCTGCTCTGATCAAGGCATGTTATAAGAACCAAAGAGAAGCTACTCAAGAATGAATGGCAAGCCATGTTTTTAACTAGAAATTGGGAGCTTTTCTCTGAAGCTGCCATAAGCCACATCATATGTATTTAACAGAAAATTAGTGAAGTATACAGTAATGTTTCCAAAATTATTAAAATATTTGGGTTTTAAGTATAATTTACAATAAATTAAACATTAAAAAAAAACATTTAAAATAAAATGAAATTAATTAATAATTAAAATAAAATTTTAAAAGAATTATTCATTGAGAATAACATACATACACACAGTTACTAAAGTATACATACGGTTAACAAATTTCAGAAATTTATTCACCAATCCGTTTTCGTTGAAAATATAGTTTCCTTGATGTTAAGACGGTCTTTTGCATTGTTTTAAAAAATTTCTGAAATTGAACTGAATTGTGGCCCTGCACAGGCCCACAAAGGTATGCATCCGATTTACAAATTTCAGAAATTTCTGAACCAGTGCAAAAGACCGTCTTAAAATCGAAGAAAGGTGTCAGACAATTATAAATATTTTCAAAAAAAAAAACCGATTGGTTAACAAATTTCAGAAATTTTTTAACCAAGACCGTCTTAAAATCGAGGAAAGTTGTCAGACAATTACAAAGATTTTCAACGAAAACGGATTAGTTAAAAATTTCTGAAATTTGTTATCCGTATGTATACTTTTGTGGCTGAGTGTATTTATATTTTGATTTATTTCAAAGATTTCCTACAAAACCATGTGTTTTTTGTTACATTCTTTTATTGTTTTAATATTTTTTTTATTTTATTTTTACTTAAAGCTTAGGAACGTAATGTTAGCAGTTCAGAATAAAGCAATTGAATAAAAAAATTAATTTGCATTAAAAAATAAATGACAGAGGCCTAGGAAAACAAAGATAAACGAATTGAATTAAAAGTCATAAAAAATAAAACATTTCGCAAATTGTCCCTGATCACATACATTTTAAGACGGTCTTTACAATTTCTTTAACAAGCAATGTAAGTTAGTTTGCAATGGACACTATGGCCCCTAGGTTTTGGTTATCGAAAATACAGTTCAATTAAAAACAATCATTTTGACAATGAGTCATAGTCTAAAGACAGGTTAAGCTTAAAAAGAAAAACATGTTTTTATTTGGTGTAAGGATATGGAGAAACATTTTCCCATTATTGTAGAGGCTGGAGAATTTGCAAATGTTTAGTCAATTTGGTTCTTTGCGTCCACAATCAATTTACAGATGAGTATCACAGAGATAGATCACAATAGTTTAGACCCATCTTAAATACAATTACCCATCAATGCTGTACCAACCAATTTCGCCAATATTCCACTCTTTTATTTTGAATAACAATTGTCGTAATGCAGTCCTTAGCAGACGACAGCTGATGGCAAATGAGTTAAATTTTTGAGAACTTTAAGTAGAGCTCAAGAAAAATATTTTGAACACATTGAGCTGCAATTTTTTTTTATTTTTTTTTTTTTATTTTGAATAATAGGAGATCAGTTAGTAGGTTGAATCAGAGGATTAGAGGGCATCTGAAATAAATTATAAGCCACTGTATACTTTAAACTTTAGTTCTCATGTGGGAAAATTTGGAATGATAATGAAGAGACATTTGCTTGCCTGAGAAAGATGTTTGCATGCCTTGTATAACATACATAATTGGTCATTACAACCCTTCAGCCAGGATTACGACCTAGTTTCTCACACCATTTATGTTGTGTGTGTTAATTTTATACATGAGTGGTGGGACCTACAGTTTAAAGTCGACTCCGAACGACAGATTTTTGAGAAACTTTTCATGGCAATTTTATTTACTCTCAGAGTTTTTGCCAGAAATCTGCTGAGAGGAAGTCGCCGAAGAAATACTTTTTGTATTTTATTTCGATGTCTGGCCTGGGGCTCGAACCCTGGCTTTTCGTCTAATAAGCCAACACACTACCTACTAGACCACGGCGACTACAATGCCTTGTATACAGATTTGTCAAATGGAAAAATTTTACGGTTTAATGGGTTTATGCGATAAATGTTATCGCATCACTTGAACGAGTATTTATCATCGTAAGAATATATATCAGATGTAGTTTCAATGTATGAAGTTCGTCTTTCATCAGGGGAATATAAGCATGTACTAGTCAGTATTGTTTGAGCACATTGAGCAAAAATAGACACCAGCAAAGAGAAAATATATTCTGTCTACAATTGGACTGTCTGAAGGTAGCAATACTGCCCTCAAAATAATACAGAAATGCTTTTTACTACACCTTAACGATTTCTTTGGAATTGAAATACTAAGTAAGCCCACTGATATTATTACAGAACCATTTGTCAATAAATTTCATTTCATATTCATCTTTTTTTTCTTTGGTAAGGGCGGAAATACTTATTAATTTCAAAAGAAAATGTTGCTCTTGTTGCTGTAACAGCTCTGCTGCTGTCTCCTAAAGTGTCTCCCTTGTGAAAAAAACTTTCGGTTGACTATCCTTGGCCGATGAGTAATCGGGTCGTTTCAAAGTGTAGATCTGATTGTCGTGGAAACGGAAAATGTTGTATGGATTCGGTAAATATTTTAAAAGTTTTTAAAAGCGTTATTAAATTCCATTAAAAACAAAATTGCATTATTTTTAAAAAGTTTAAAATAAAATTTCTAGAAAACAAAGTTCTAAATTGGAATTTTTAAAATAAAAAATTGTATGCGTGAGTTTCAGAAATGTTCACAGGGGCTTTTAATTTGAATATTGTGTGTCAATAAATAATTTAAAACGTGAATAAAAAAAAAATTAAAAGAAATTCAAAGAACTGCTGCTTAACTATTCATATTACATATGAAATGTTTTCTACAAAAAATAATAAAAAAAACTATTTTAATTATTAATTCTGTTTACCTATACTTCAACTAGATATAGTATGTATGTATATGTATGTATATATTTTAATTTTATTTTTTTATTTTTGTTTTTATAAGTTTTGTAAAATATTTGCTATATTTAGTGTTTTTATTTTGTATTTGTTTTCTTTTTGTTTTTTTGTAATACAAAAATATAAATTTTTATTTATTTCAGTAAATTTATTTGGGATTTGGAATATTGTTTTATTTTTCTTGTTTTTTTTAATGTTAAATATTGCATTTGTATAGGATTTTGGATCATGTTGTTGTTGTTACTCTTTTACAAAAATATTGGCACAATTTTTAATCTATATTTCGTTTAATCTTTACATATTTGATTTTTTTTTATATTTTTTTTAAAAATGTTACGCTAATATTATTTGTTAATTACTTATGCTATTTACTAAAATATTATAGTTTTTCATATTAATTGTATTATTTTATAATGAATTTATTTATATTTTAATTATTTGAAAAATGGAAAAAAATTTAAGAAAAGAATTTATTTTAATTTTAAAATGTTTTAGCAAAGTTTTTAATATAATATAATTTTTTTTTTGTTAAGTTTAGTTTAGTTTTGCTACAAAAAAATAACATTTTAGAAATATTATTGCGTTTATTCACTTACATATGTATATATAATTATTTAATTTTAACATGTATTATTTATGATACATATTTCTTATCGGATTCTTTATTCTAAATTTAGTTTTTAACGTAATAATTTATAAAGAAAAATTGCTTTAACCTTTTAAGAAATAATTAATTGATTTAAAAATAACTTGTATTTCAATTTTTTATTTAAAATGTTTATATTTAAAGTCATATTAATAAATAAACAAATTTTGATTGATTAAAGGTTTACAAAACATAATTTGTATGAAATTTTGTTTCACAAACCGCCTTCATAAAACGAAAATAATTTTTACGAAAAAAAAAACTATTTCTTGTAAAATCATAGCGAAAGACAATAACGTTTTCTAAGTTGGAACATTAATAAAAAACAAAAACAAAAACAAAAACAAAAAAGAAGTATTTTTTATAATTTTTAAAAAAGAAGTTGCGCTGATGGCCTTAGCAGCTAGTGCTCTTTAACTGAATATAATCCTTGGATTAATCCCTTGGATTTATATGAATAAATAATAATAATAATAAAAAAGAAGTATATTTTATAATTTTTAAATTAAAAAAGAAAAAAAAAACATTTATTTAAAAAATATATAAAAATTTATATAATTATTATATAATTTATAAAAAAAAATAATTTTTAATAAAAAAAAAACTAATTTTTAATAAAAAAAAAAAATAATTTTTAATAAAAAAAAAATAATTTTTAATAAAAAAAAAATAATTTTTAATAAAAAAAAAATAATTTTTAATAAAAAAAAATAATTTTTAAAAAAAAATTAAGTATTAAAAATTAAAAAATATTACATTGCAAAAGAAAATGTTTTATTTTTTTTTTTTTTAAGTTTTAATATTTATTGCAAATGTTCAATTTGCGAGAACTTAATTAGATCTTAAGTTATAAGTTTATTTAAGAAACTTTTGAACTTTTAAACATACAAAAATGAAATTTTTAAGTTTGGTATTCATAGCTAAGCATTTTACAAGAATCATATTACAATTCAATAAAATTATAAAACAAATGGCTCTGAAAGAGGGTTCAAATGATTAGTTAGCAAATATTGAATAAAATTATAAGTGAATTCAAAAGAAATCATTTTTTATTTTCAATTATGTATTGTTATTTATCTTCTTAGTAGAAGTAAAATCATTTTTATTTTTAAATTAACAATCTTTTTTTAAGTCATATTAAATGTTAGCTGAAATTATATTTTTCTTCTTTTCGTTACAAATTGTTAGTTTTAGTTGTTCTTAAAAGGAAGGAAAGTGTTGTAAAAATACTTTAGTCTGTAACGATTAAGAATCTATGCAAATGCATGTTTGACTAGCCATTTAATTGTAAAATTCACGATATTTCTGAACTTATTATACAACTCAATAGATCAAGAAAAATATATGTTTTGACTGCCATAGAAGTGTTATTCGTGTTATCTTCAGTTTTAACCTCTAACATAATTGTGCTTCAGATATTAGAAATATCTGCGCATGATCGTCAATAGAACGTGTAAAGTATTCCGCTATAAAGAAGAAGCCATTACTGAAAAAAAATAAAAAATACTGCATTTATTGCAAAACACTATAATAACAATGGGTGTGGTGTGTTTAGTAATGAAAAAACGTTTTTTTTAGTACTGACTGCCGTAATATTTTTCTATGTTTTAAGAGATCACTTAAAGAAATCTGAGGATTATATAGCGGAAATGTATTGTCATTTTCGCCTTCTAGATTTTCATAACGGAGTAAATGTACAATACGTACACCGTGTGTAAAATTGTACACATAAATAACACGGCCAGCAATTCCAATGTTCACGATTTTTTTGATTTTTTTTTTTTCAGAATTTAAAAACATAATTGGAAGGAAAATAAAAATATTCTTTAAATTAAAAATAAAAATTTATGTAAAAAAAAAAAATTTTAATTAAAGATTTTATATATGATTTGCAGAAAATCTTAATTTGTGTTGAAAATAATTAATTTTTAAACCATAAGTTTAATTCAGAGCTCATACAATTAAACATATATACGTTAAATATTTTTAAATATTCCACAATAGTACTTAAATGTTTGTATAATTTTGATTCATAAGGGCCAAGCGCAAGCAAGGTTTTATAATATGATTTGTTCTTCTTCAATATATTCGTTATTTTAAATAAATTAATTATTTCTTAATCATTTAATTATTAGCATTAAAAAAAGACAGTCAAATTAGATAAATATTAAATAGACTAAACTTCTCTAATATGTTTTCTAATGTACTTGATATTCTTATAAGTACTCAAGGTAAAACGGAAATGTTTTTATAAAATATTTATTTAATCTGACCAATTTTTTTTTTTATAAAACTAAAATCAATTTTTGTTTAATATACACATTTTTGTTTACGTAACAACAATTACATTTAATTTTTAATAGAATAGTTTTTTTTTATTTTTATATTTAACAAAAAACATAAAAATAATGCTTAAGACTATATAATATAATTATAAAAATTAATAAGAATAAAATGCATATTAATAAGCAATCAATAAGAGATACAACCATAATTATTATGAGGTTTTCTTGTTGATGATGACTTCATAAGCTATGATTGAGCAAATTTTGATTAGAACAGCAGCTTACTTTAGAAAATTAAAAAATAAAATAGTTCTTCTGGAGATTTACTATGAAAATAAAAACCTTGAAAAGTCTTCAACAAGTGCGAAAAAATTAATATAATTTGTTTTAGTTAAAGTTTTATAAGTATTGCTTTAAAATGATTTTAAAAATTAATTATGATTGCATCTAAGCTTGAAAATAGAGTTGCTTTAATATTTTGTTAATAAAACAAACGAATTCTTGTAAGAATTTATATATTCTTTCTTCTTTTTTTCTTTTTCTTGTATAATTTACAAACAAATTAATCTTTATAAAACAAAACTTAACACATATTTACATAAAAACATAGCAAATAATCAAACAATTCATACCAACATTCATTTACTATTACAATCATATGCTATTAGTTTCGTTTCATTTTTGTACACTAGAGTTCAATTATCTTTTATTTTATATTTTTGTTTTAAGTTTTGTATTTCTCTATACAACAGATTTCATATATTCAAAACAAAATAAACTTAACATTTTTGTGGGAAAAAGAAATTGAAATTTTTGTTTTTGTTTAAAAAAAAATATTTGTTCGTAAACAAATAGTAAAAAAAAACATCATTTACTTAATATTATAAAACATGTAAAATAATAAAAATAAAATTAAAAAAGAAAAAGAATCATATCTAATTAAACTCACATTAAAAATAATTATAGAAATACGTCTGCCTGTATGCCTTTAAATATGCTATACTAGCAGTGGTATTATGGTTTTCGAATTGTAAACAACGTTTGAAATAATAAAACTGAATATATATGTATGTATGTATTTACCTACATGACTTAAAACTTAAATGAAACTTATTATTATAAAATAATATTAATATTGTATTTATAAAAAACAATAAAAATTAATAAAAAAAAAAACTGAATTTTATAGTCAAAGAAAGCTTTGTTGTCAATTGAATGCGTAAGACATTATAGAGCAATTCCATTTGGTTTTAAAATTTTGAACTGAAATCATTCAGATCTGGCATTAATTTTAAGTTTAAAATTGTAACTAAAAAACTGTATGATTTAAATGTAATACCATCCTAAGAAGAGCCAATGGTTTATTCATTTAAAAGGCAAAGGAAAACTTATTAATTCTTATACGTGTGAGGTCCATTGTAACCGTTTGAGTGCGAATAGCGACGAATAAGTAATGCGCCAAAATCGCGTTTCGTCGATTTAGCGACAATTGCATCAGTCAGAGTTTGGCGTTCAATTAGTGAGGACTGCTGCGACTGTTATGAATAAAAAAATATTTTTTCCCAATATTTTCAATTAATTTACCCCAAACCTTTAGCACTCAAAACGGTTAAACAAAAATTATTTTGTCAGTACAAAGAATAAATCCCTTGTGAGGGGTAACTGTGTCTGGACTTTAAATTCATAGAAGATATTAAAGAAAATATGTTAAGCAAGACCTGTAGCCAATTTTTGAACTTGAATCGTCTAATTTCATAAAATCTCAAGAAATTTTTGTTATATCAAAGATTTTTGTTATGCAAAGATTTTTACGGATTTTAGACGTAAGATATGTATAATAAAAGAGAATCGGGAGGGAAACAGAACAGAACTTATATGTATATTATATGTACGTAAACAATAGGATTTTATGCTTTGATTGCATATTTTGAATTCAACGTTTCTGTGGAATTTTAAACATTTTTAATAATAGGATGCGGAATCCATTATTCAAATAAGCCTTAATTTTTTTACTTCTATTTTCAGGCATAGGATGCACTTGTATCATAAGTATTGAATAGGTAAAAGCAAGTCCAGCTTAATTTCTTACTTCAATTGCAAAGACTTTAATATTCTTGTTCCAAAATTACACAATTTTTAATTTGATTTTAATGCAGAATCAGTATGTAAAATGTAAAAACTTTCATTGAAATTAAATATAAATTTTGATATTATTCCTTAGCATTTTAAACTTATACGATTTTAATTTTACAAAACAAATGGAAATTGTTCACACACTAAAGACATATATTATGAAATTTAAAACATAAATTTTGATTTTTTTAAATTTTTTCTACGCTGCCTGACTATAACATTCAATATTAAATACAATATATCTTTACACAAGGAAATCTATTACAAACTTATATTTTAAATCAAATAAAGAATTAAAATCTATTAATTTATAGAAGAATATTTTGGTATGTTAGGGAGAAATAAAAAAATAAGCACAAGAAAAAAAACAGTTCTTAGGTTTCACTAAGTATTTTTCAATTCGAATGAAAACATTTTCGAAAAACTATTTGAGTAAAAATACAAAGTATGTAGCAGATAGTAAAGCGTGGTTCACAGTTCATTTCATTAATTTACTTGACAGACAACAGATAATATGATCATCATTATCATGCCTCTTTTATGTGACTCTCAGCATACGTTATTATCATGTTTGCAATTCCTAACCCAAGAAAAAAAAACTGAAATAATCTATCGAAGTAATTTAACAGCAAAAAGCATAAATGAACTCTACTTCGTATGATAAATATTATAAAATAATTCCAATGCTATCTACTATAGAACTGGATGCTGTGGTGATGAAAAACAAAAATGCGTATTAGGCGTGTTTAATGGAAATCATTATTTCATGTTTGCTATTGCTGAAGTAGCAAACGAGGCAAGTATTTTACTACTGTTAAAAGCTTATGGGCATTATGTTGTTTTGGGTATTTAATTTAATGCTTAGTAGAAATCCAAATAAAATCTGATTTAAAAACTTAAACTAACAAGATGCAACAGCATCAGGGTTAGAGCCTTTATATCAGCAACTACCTTTTGGTGTTAATTCAGATTACGGGGGAGAGTTGGAACTACGAAAAGAGCAATTTGCAACTGTCTCTGCACTACAGAAATAAATTGAAGCAATCAAGTTAATTTCACATTGAAAATAAAATTTAATATCCACCGTCACAGACTTCAGACAAAGTTTACTTAAAGTAAGTGATTTAAAAGCAGTTTCAAAGTATAAATAGCAAAAAAAAAATAATAACGTCTCAAACCATTTGCTGTTAAATTTGACGAAAATTTGAAATCAAAAAGATGATCACGGACTGGTAGCATAGATTTACATTTTTTCATTCTGACTTCCTAGGACGAACCATGCTTTTTACACAAATTGTAGGAACAGAGGTGAAATATTATCTCAAAAAATCTTGCAAAGTCTGCACAGCTCAGATGGTAGTTTTATTATAATTAAAACAATTGAAGTCCGTACATTAATGTTTATCTAATTCCCATTAAAAATGCCCGGAAACTAGGGACGACACGGCATTTTCGATTCGTCTGTTAAGTGTTTAAATGAGTTGTTTAAAAATTTTAATTAATTTTTAAAAAATTTAAAAAAAAAATAATCATTTGAAATAGTAAAGAAAAAAATTTTTTTTAAAGAAATAAACTGTGAAACCAAAAGCCATAATATTTTTAAAAATGATGATCTTAAATTGCTTTTTTTTCCTTTAAAAAATTTTTAAATATTGTTCTAAAGTAACTTACAATGGTAAAAACGACATGACTTGTAAATTAATTATTTATAAAAATGCAAACGTTCTTAAAGCACAAAAAAAAATTAAAAAAAATTTAAAAAAAAAATAAAAAAAAAAATGAAAAAAAATAAAAAAAAATAAAAAAAAAATTAAAAAAAAATTTAAAAAAAAATTAAAAAAAAAAATAAAATAAAAAATAAAAAAAATATAAAAAAATATAAAAAAAAAAAAACAATTAAAAAAATAATAAAAAAAAATTCTTATTCCAATTAAAAACTTGTAATAATTTCATAGCGTTTTACATTAATGACTTGAAATTTAAAATAATAAAAATATTTTGACAAAAATTAAGAAAGAAAAAAGAAATTAATTCGAAAATTTCTATTGTGACTAAAAATAATTTAATCACACAACCCTTATATAATTTTTTTTCTTTTTTTGTTTTTTTGTATTATAACACTACTTAATACTAAACTAATTAATTTGTTTTGTTTCTTAATGAATTTATCTAAAAAAAAAAATATATAAATATATGTATGTATGTATATATATATATATAAGTATATATAAATATTTACTTTTCTTTTTTTTATTTAATTTAAAGTCTCTTCAACTTGGACTTAAACTAGAATTTTGGTTTTTTTTTTTTTTTAATTTCTTTAAAACATTTCGATTCTGTTGTTAATTTGTATAAAAAAAAGAAATATTCTAGTCGTTGTGTTTAACTTACAGACATTTTTTGATTCTTTAAAATCTTTGAATCACTTTAAAATTTCTTCATATTTTTGTTTCTTTTGTTCTGTAAGTATGTTTTTTTTTTGTTGTTGTCATTTTACTAAATTATGTTTTAGTATTATCTATGTATGTATGTATGTGTGTATGTTTCTAAATAAACCAAACATTTTCAATCATCATAATTACCATTCATCATCGCCGTCATGATGCAAACTTATTTTTGCAAAGACAGATACGATTTTATTCTTATGATTCTAGATTTTATATTTTCTGTATACCTCACTCCGCACTCCTTTTCCTTTCTTTTCTTTGTCTTCTTCTTATCTTGTTTTCCAGTTTCCCTAGGAGGCTATACAATTTTTTGTTAGAGATGTTGTATGTATGTGTGTTTTTACATGTAATTATTGTGTTGTTAAAACCGTTCGTTGTGCTTTCATTTCGTATTCAGTTTTCACATTTTCATTGAGTTCTAACTTTCTCATCATCATCATCATCATCAACTTTATTTTCCCGATGATTGTGTCGCATTACCTGATGAATTGTTGTTGTTGTTGTTATTGCCGCCCGATGAATTTTGATTGTTATTGCTGCTTTGCTGGGGTATGGTATCACAGCGTCTATAGCATAATAAATAAGGTACACGTGGTGCTCGTGGTAATAGTACATGATTTTCACTGACTGGCTTAACCGAACTGTCATCATAACGCAGCCAACTGCCATAGCCGGTATGATAGACATCGGTAATGTAATGGCCTTTAGTGGCCTCCTTGCCATCGTGATAGACAACAGCGAACAGACGATAGGCACGTTGTTTTTGTGAGTACTTTTTGGAAGCTAAGATTTCTATTTAATAAAAATGAAAAATAAAAAGAAATTATTTTTTAAATCTGCACGATATTTATTTATTTAAATCAGTTTCAAGTTGTATTATTATGTATTCTTTTCCTTGCCGGATTTAAATAAATAAAAACATACTACTTACTGGCATCAATTTTAAGTTCTACAGGAAAATCAACTTTCTTAAGGATTTTTGTGCAGCCATCCGAACGATAATCGAACCATTTCAAGTGTAAAATTAAAATAGGCGGCAGTTTTTCCAAATTCATTTGTTGCCAGGCAACAACTTCCTGTTTGCTCTTGCTGCCAGTAACACCCTCCAATTGATCACGGCCCACTAGAATTTCTAAAGCCTCTTTAACGGAAGCCGCTTTCTAAAACAAGAATATGATTTAAATTTTAATATTTTAAATAGAAAAAAAGAAAAACAATAAATTTAATAAATACTTCAATATTCAATTGTAAGGTGAAGAATGGTTGTATAACATCTGTGGAAAGTTCACCCTCGCGCTGCAAACGTGAACGTAATTCACCGCGGAAAATATCACTTAATGGTGTGCAACCAAAATCGGTTTGACGTGTAACACTGCCCTTATTGCGATTATTGCAAATCATCTAGAAGAAGAAAAAAAAAAAAAAAGAAAAATTAATAATTTTAATAAAAATTACAACTTTTTGCGATAATTTTAATTTTTCGTACCTGCCAAGCATCGCCTTCCTCTTCTGGTGGTTCATTTTGACCATTCTGTTTGGGTGTTGGTTTTGAAATTAATTTAATCACCTGCAGTGTAAAAAAAGTAAAGATTTTTTGTATAATGTTATCAAGCTCTACTACCAATCAATCATACCTCTAGCATTTCATCATTCAATTTATTGAGTATGTAACTCAAAAACTCTTCAGCATCTTCTTGACGTCCTTCAACATGTTCTTCGCGACTGTCATTCCATAATTTATAAATCTCTGTGGGTTCAAAGGCCGGATCACATTGCAAATCACTGCCCAAATCATCTTTATTGTTTTTACTGCCTTTGGGATTGCGTAAACGCAAGCCACTGGGTAGATTCGAAAAGTTCGACATGAAAGTAATCCTGGAAAGTAAAAAAGTGAAAGAGTGAAAGTAATTTTTACTAAGAATTTTAAAAAAACTTCAATTATTTTTAAACTTAAATTGTCTGTTCTCATTACGATATCCGACCTCTGCAAATAGTCGGATGCCAATTGTTAGAGAACGTATGGAAAACGTTTCCTTCGAACCATAAAATGCCACCAGAACGGTTTTATTTCAATGATTTGAAGGAAACAAAAAATAGAATTTAATCTGCCACAATTGTAACGCAAAAGGAAAACGTAAAGCATATTCAATTTGCTGACTTAATTGTGGCCAATAAGAATCAACATTACAACCCCTAACCCATTATGTACTTACATGGCATTAACAGTGGGAGTTTTAACTTCACATAGATTGGCTGCCTGTTTGGGTATGGACCTGATCAAATTGTAAAGTGGCGAACAGCCCAAGAGAGCCTGTAATATGGAATTGATGTAACAATAGTTAGAGCGATTGGTAAGACCTCTGGGTCTTAGACTAATGGTGGCCCAATCACTTTTATATTTCGTAAGAAATTCAGCAAATTTTAAAGAGAATTCATCCAGATTAGCCATTGAATTACGTTGGGATAGCATTTGATCGCCGGATGATGCGTTGGATGCTTTCTTGGTTGCAGACGAAGTTGAGGACGAGCTGGCTGACGATGGTGGTGGCAAATTTTGTGCCGAAGCCGCTGAATATGATAAAGCACCAGGAGTCACCAGGGGAGCGGTAGGTGTTACGGGTGCCAGTACTTCATATGGAGCCACTTTAGCTACAGGTTTCTTGGCATACGCTGCCGATGAAGCATTCGATGATAAAATATTTGCAGAAGCATTAGCGGAAGCAGTAGTTGAGTTATTGCTGATCGAGGAGGTACTAGAGAAAAGACTGGCCCATGAGGGTGTAGAGGGTACAGCTGGTGTAGTGGCTGTTACTGGTGGAGCCAAATTAATGGCTGGTGCTGATGTTGCAGTCTCTGTAGTGGTTGCCGTTGACAAGTTAGCAGCATTTGCGGTAGTGTGTCCCTGATTTGATAAACTATGTTTCTTATGAGCAAATCCTGGTGGATATTGCTGTTGCTGTTGCGATTTGGAAATGTTTGTTGTGTTAGCTGGGACTGTGGCAGCCGAATTTGCCACAATGCTTGAGGAGCCCGATATGGACGACTGATTGTGTTGTACAACATCAGCAGTTGAGGTTTGTTGCGATTGCTGCTGTTGAAATTGATGTGGCACCGCTGTTGTTGAAGCAGTCGATGTTGTTTGTTGTTGTTGATGCTGTTGCTGCTGTGGATGGGATTTTCCAGCATCCCGTGTTTGACTGGTTTTACGTTCCATGGGATTTGTTGTTACACTAGCAATGGGTGATGAAGGCATTTTCATAGCGCCATAGTTACGAGTTTGTGGCTGGTGTTGCTGCTGTTGGTAGTGATAATTTTGTTGCTGTTGTTGTTGCTGCTGATTTTGCTGCTGCTGCTGCTGCTGCTGATAGTTATGATGCTGTTGATTAGTATAGGTACGTGTGGTATGCGTATGAGTTGATGCTGAGTTTGTAGCACCTGCAGATGATTTATTATAACTGCCTGCCCCTGTATGACTGGACGTTGGGGTGGCTGTAACCGCCACTGTATTAGTGGATTTCTTGTGCTGCGATGAGTTAGTCCATGACATTGTTTTTGTTGTCTGCTGTTGCTGATGATGTTGTTGGGTGTTCGAGGACTCATTATTGCTACTATTACTGCCCGTGGAACTGTGACCATGATGATAGTCATATTTGCGACGTGACTGATGCTGTTGATTATACATTTGAGACGATTTACGATTTTCATAAGATGTTTGCTGATGGTGTTGTTGCTGCTGTTGTGGTGGTTGCTGCTGCTGCTGCTGGTGTTGTTGGTAATGACCACCCTGCTGTTGTTGATGGGCTTGATGTTGTTGCTGCTGTTGATTTGTTGACTGTTGTTGCTGTGGTGCTACTGTTTGTGTTTGCAATTGTTGATGTTGCTTAGCTCCATATTGTTGTTGCTGATGATGTTGTTGATGCTTCTGTTGCTTTTCGGGTGCTTGTTGTGTATAAACCGTTTGTTGTTGCTGCTGTTGTGGTTTACCAATATTTGTATGGGACGACAATACAGTCTCTATAGCCACATCCGTTTTGGTCAACTGCTTATGTTCTTGTACTACAACTTCCTGAACTTCCGTTATAATTGTCCTATTGTTGTTATAATTATCAGTTTGTACCGCTTCAACTACAACATTTTGTGTTTGTATTTGTATTTGCTGTTGATGTTGATGTTGCTGTTGCTGTTGTTTGTGATAGTCTTGTTGTTCCAAATTTTCGGCTGGCTTTTGTTCGAACTCTTCGTTATTGGAACTGGTAACTGATTCTCTCTGTTGTATGTTTGCAGCAACATTTTCATACGATTGTATATGGCTGCTATTGTCGATAGTATTATCTGCAATGGAAAAAAAGCAAACAAATCAATGACAAATTTTATTTCACAATGAGAAGCAATTTCAAAGCATTATAAAATTTAAAACCAAATCAATTTGATAAGAATTATTCATATAAAGTGTGTTACTTGAAGGCTTTTAATACAAATATGCATGAACGTAAGAACATTAAATTTTACGACCCATATAAATGAGTCCAGTATAGTGCTGAACTCGTATTGTCTTCAACATCTAACATTTGCGCTAGAGAAGCCAAAACTGTTGCAAACAATCAAAAAAAAAAATTAATTTTTCAAAACTAGAGCGGCTTACTGATCATAAGGAAAACTAGAAAAAATGTTCAATAATTCTTTGGCAGTTTTGTAATTGCTCAAGTCACGATAGCTGGAGCACGCGTTTTTTGTTAGTAGCCACCAAAGAGAAAATACGCTACTTTTTCTTTGATAAAAGCAAAAAGACAAATCAGGCGACTGAAGGTGAAAGTAAGTACGGTCCTGACGTCGTTATTTTGAAATTCAAAATGCATTATGGTCTGGAACGTTTATTAGCAAAAGTATTGATAAGTCGCCGTAGTTTAGAACACGTGAGGCCTCGGTTCAAACCCTAAGTCAGACATCAAAACGAAAATATGAAAGAAATATTTCTTCGGCGACTTTCTCTCAGCAGATTTCTCGAAAAAACTCGGAGAATAAAATAAAATTGCCACGAAGTTTCCCAAAAACCTGTCGCTCCGAGTCGACTTGAAACCGTAGGTCCCGCTACTCATGTATAAAAATTAACACACACAAGATCAGTGGCGTGAGAAGCTAGGTTGTAATCCTGACTAAAGCGTTGCAATGACCAATTATGTATGTACAGTCACACAGATGATTATACGTACCCCCCCTAAAAATCATTTTTTTTTAAAGTAATGAACTTCTAATCCAAAATTTCTTTACATTAGCGTCTGTAACGACACATATACTTAAATAAAGAAAAAAGATTCCAAAAATCTATGAATTTGTGACTGCAGTTTGCTTAAAACCAATATGGCACCACAGAAAATTATAAGTACGACGTATATTTCGTAAAAAATTTCTCCAAGGGTAGCCCGGTATATAAAAGGTATTGTGGATAAAAATCCTAGGACTACAGCCGTAGAAATACGAAATACCTCGGAAAGTGATCACAATGTTATTGGGCATTCCGAAACAGTTCGAAGTGTTTTGAGAAAGAACGGTTTTCGCAGCCGAGTGCCGAGAAAAAAGCCACGATTGGAATTTGCCCAATAATATATGGACAAGTCAACTGATTTTTGGGCAAATGTAATATTTAGTGATGAGAACAAATATAATTTGATCGGCTGTGACGGAAAACAAAAAATTTGGCGCAAAAATCAGTTGACTTGTCCATATATTATCATTTGTAAAAAATGATTTTTAGGGGGGATTTGTATAATTATCTGTGTGACTGTATGTATCGATAAGTAATGATTGTAACGATCCAGATGCTAAGAATTCCAAAAAAACAGCTGTAAACTGAGTACAAATAGAAGTTCGAACAGAATTTCTCTCTTTCTCCCTCGTTCGCTGCTGCATAGCAATAAAATCAATTCATTTCTGTATCAGAAAGTAACAGGGGTTGAATGTGAGTTACTTACGATTTGATCAGACAAGACCACACTATAGAATCGAACATTGCAGACAGAGGCCAAGTCAGGAAAATTAGATTTGGTTTGGCAGATAATCATCTGCTACAAGATGTTTTCTAACGGCTAAACTTTTAATTCGGAACAATACTCGTATTAACAACAATAGGCCTGTCCTTAGACTAGTAGGTAGTGTGTTGACTTATTCGGCGACTTCCTCTCAGCAGATTTGTGGAAAAAACTCAGAGAATAAAATAAAATTGCCAAGAAAAGTTTCTCAAAAAAAAATCTGTCGTTCGGAGTCCACTTTAAACTGTAGGTTTCGCTACTCATGTATAAAAGTAAACACACACAACATAAGTGGTGTAGGAAGCTAGGTCGTAATCCTGCCTGAAGGGTTGTTGTAATGGCCAATTATATATGTACGTATGTATAGGACTGTCTGAAGATAACAATCGCACACATTGTATTATCGTTCTCCGCCAAATGCCGCAAATCAAAAGTGACTTCTCTGAACTGGTGTTAAAAGATTCTTATGTATCTGCTTTATAATTTGGACCTGACAATGGACGGGTGTCTAACATATTCACAAGTCTTGCGAAAATCATATTCTTGTAAAAGTCTATTGCCCTAGATTTGTTGCCAAGAGAAATAAAGATTTCTATTAAGATAGATAAACTGAAATTAACTCAAAGGAGGGGCTACAAGCTATCAAAGCATGATTATATGAATCATAAATAACGGTTTTATTTTGCATACAGTCTACTAACAATATGATGACAGGTCGTTTAAAAATTTCCAGAACTCTTATGATTTCAATACGATATAAAGGGTCCTCCAAATAACTTTTTTTTTTTTGAAAATGCTGAATATTTTCTCAAATGTCTCTTTTTATTTGAAAGTACAATCCTTCCGGTTAATAATGGAAAATAATTTCATTCAAATGTCTGCCTCGGCTGGCCATGCAGTAGCCTACACCAGAAGATGCCGATTTTGGAAAAAAAAATCATCTTTTCAGCTGAAGCTCATTTTGATCTCGGCGGGTATGTAAACAAGCAAAATTGTCGTATTTGGGGCACAGAAAACCTGCACGCGTACATTGAAAAGCCGACGCACGCAAAACGAGTCACTGTATGGTGCAGCTTTTGGTCCAGAGGCATAATTGGGTCATTTTTCTACGAAAATGAGCAAGGAGTGGCCGTTACAGTCAATGGCGATCGTTATCAGGCCATGTTGAACGAATTTTTGTTCACAAAAATTGAAGAGGAGGATATTGGCAATATTTGGTTTCAACAGGACGGCGCTACGTGCCACACAGCCGAAGGTACACTTGATGTTTTGCGCCCTGTTTTTGAAGATCTCATTATCAGCCGCAGAGCTGTTGTCGTTTGGCCACCTCGCAGATGCGATTTGACACCGTTGGACTATTATTTGTGGGGTGCCGTCAAAGATAAGTGTTACGCCGACAAGCCAGAGACAATTGACGCTTTAAAGGACAATATTCGTGAACCCATTGGTGAAATACAGCTGCACACAATCGATAATGTGCTTAAAAATCGGACCGATCGTGTAGGCTACTGCTTGGCCAGCCGAGGCAGCCATTTGAATGAAATTATTTTCCATTATTAACCGGAAGGATTGTACTTTCAAATAAAAAAATAAATTTGAGAAAATATTCAGTAGTTTTTTTTAAAGCATTTTCAAAAAAAAGTTATTTGGCGGACCCTTTATAAAATTGATCATTACAACTACCCTTCAGCCAGGATTACGACCTAGTTTCTCACACCATTTATGTTGTGTGTGTTAATTTTATACATGAGTGGTGGGACCTACAGTTTAAAGTCGACTCCGAACGACAGATTTTTGAGAAACTTTTCATGGCAATTGTATTTACTCTTAGAGTTTTTGCCAGAAAACTGCTGAGAGGAAGTTGCCGAAGAAATATTTTTTCAAATTTCGTTTTGATGTCTGGCCTGGGGCTTGAACCCTGGCTTTACGTCTAATAAGCCAACACACTACCTACTAGACTACGGCGACTATTTTGCATACTGTCTACTAACTATATGATGACAGGTCTTTTAAAAAATTCTAGAACTCTTATGATTTCAATACGATATATGTATGTACATACGTACAATTGTACGTATGTGTAGTATGTAAATGAATTTGTTTTTGTAATTCAAATATTTTCAACATACACATTTCAATTTTCTCTTAATTGAACCAATTATCAGTATTGACTTTATCATCTTGAGTAATTCCGATGGCAAACATTTTAATTATTTTATAATACAGAAAGAAAAAGAAAACGAAAACAAAAAAGACAACGACAAAGACAAAAAGGAGGAGAGTAAAAACAAAAACCACATTCTCGTCATATATGCAAATTGAAATTGAAATTGAAATTATTGTTCGTAAAGCCCATTAGAGGAGAGAGCAGCTTTGAAAACCATTCAATGTTCGAACACAAAATAGTTCAATTAAAAGGTCGTTCGCAATAACAATAAACTGTACAACAACAACAACAACAACAACAACAACAACAGCAACAATAATGCCGATAAACTACAACAAGTTCGTATAGAAAACACACAAAAATTGTACAAGAAATTCCACTAATATTGTAATCTTGTGACACACACCAAAAGTCCAGTAGTAGTCATCCCATCATCATCATCATCATCATCATCACCATTTTCACGCCAAAACGCCATATCATTTATTAAAAATTATCATAACCCTTATGGAATGGACTGACATACAGTCTGTGGTGGACAGACAAACATAAAACCAAGCCACTTGATTCTGATGAGGCATGAAGAGAAAAGAAATGAAAAGTAAAGAAAACGTTTAATTGGCGTTAAAAAGAAATATTTGAAACGGAACAGCGGAAGGAAGGGAGTTACGTAAAGAGGGTGGTATCATCAATAAGTCTATTGAAATACTAACAAAAACCATCATCATCATCATCATTATCATCAATGACTATTAGAATAGCGTAGCAATAGCAAGCAATAGCAATAGCAATAGCTGTAGCAGGAGCCTTAAAAATAGCTGCCAGTGTAGTCACTTAGCACATTTTAAATAGTCTTTAAATTTTGCGTCAATTGATCAATTGATTATCATCAATTATGAAGTTATTTGTACGTTATTAAACAGTATTTGAAGTATAAAAAGATGGCATGCATGGATGGATGAATGGCCTGTTTTTTGTTGTTTGAGTGCCAATTTACATGAGGCGAAAGGAAATATTTTAAAATGATCACGAGAGTTTTATTTTTTTGTATGTCATATTAAGAGTTGTGAGTGGTCTCACTATGTTTAATAAGAAACAATTTTTTTTTGTTTTATTAAAATAATTTTATTGCTATTAATACTATGTTCAGACATGTACTTTTATTGAATTAATATTCGGTTTATTGATAACAATATTTTTAGTGTTCAGACACATAATATACACAAAATTTATTTGACAGCTGGTAAACAAAACAACTGATTGCTTCAACAACATTGCTTATAACTTAATCGCGAAAATTAGTGACAAAAAAATTTAAAAAAAAAATGGAATACAATTTAACATTGGAAAAGGTCTTACTAATGATTAACCGAAACGCCGAGCTATTGCGGTTAGTACGGAATATTTCTGACTCCAAAGTGGCTTCTCTCAGAAGGATGAGAAAGAAAAATTTGATAATACTGCATAGCTTGCAGAAAAGAAAGCTTTTGCTGATGGCACTATTAGAGGAAAATGAAACTCAAAGGTCTTTATTTGTTAAATGCTGAATATGTCGTATTTTCAAAATATACCGGTCAGTTAACATATTCTGCATAAACCCGAGGATGAAATTGCAAGAACTGTTATAGATTATCAGTCAAGACCTAGAAGGTCAGCCGTACTTGAAGAAGACAGGTAGAAACAGAAGCTGCTTTCTTCAGAGCAGGAACTGGATTCCCAGTAATATCTCAGTTCAGGGTATTATAAATAACTTTTCGAAATTATCATCAAACAACATTGGGATCGAAAGGGTTAAAAATTAAATACGACATCAAGTCAGTCTGTGATGTTATCAAAATTCTTTTTTATATGACATCAGTTGGAAATATTTTCTTATCCTTTTCTGCTGCCCTTCCATTGTTTGTCGTTGTTTTGTTTTTGTTTGTTGTTGACATTTGAGTTGTCAAATATCAATAGAAAGTGTTCGGAAAATAGTAATATGCTCACTGAACGTACTTATGTACAGTGCTGTATTTGAAGTTTTAATCAATATTATAACAATTTATGAATTTATTGAGCAATAATTAATTGACATTTTATATGAAATATTGATATCAATAATGCCGTTTGTTGCGATTTTCTCAATATAAGTGCATGTCTGAACATAGTATAACAGTCTCTAATTTAAAAAAAAAATCCATTGACATGAGAATATCCAAATTTTCATTCAATACGAAGGCGCCGTAGTCTAGTAGGTAGTGTGTTGGCTTATTACACGTAAGGCCACGGTTTAAACCCCAGGTCAGACATCAAAACGAAATTTGAAAAAATTTTTCTTCGGCAACTTCCTCTCAGCAGTTTTCTGGTAAAAACTCTAAGAGTAAATACAATTGCTATGAAAAGTTTCTCAAAAATTTGTCGTTCGGAGTCGACTTTAAACTGTAGGTGCCGCCACACATGTATATAAATACACAAACCACATAAGTGGTGTGAGAAGCTAGGTGTTACAATCCTGACAGAAGAGTTGTAAAGACCAATTATGAACGTATGTATGCTTTGTCTAGTAGTTTTTCAAGTGCCTATTGTTTTATCTACTCTCGTGGATAAAATGGATGAACCCAACGGCCCACGAGATTGCATACATACAGTGAGTGTCAACCGCAATTGTACAAAAAGGATAAAATTCTAATACATCACCAAACTCAAAACTTTTACCACTTAAGGAGAGTTTCGGAAAAAATTTTCACATTTCGATTTTTTTTTTTTTTTTTAGTTTCAATTAAAAAAAACTGGCAGTGAAACAATTTGAATATAAAAATAAATGTAATTTATTAATGTATATTTTTTAATGTGCA
This sequence comes from Sarcophaga subvicina, assembly GCA_936449025.2. Taxonomy (NCBI): domain Eukaryota; kingdom Metazoa; phylum Arthropoda; class Insecta; order Diptera; family Sarcophagidae; genus Sarcophaga; species Sarcophaga subvicina. The sequence goes on along the minus strand of OW388083.2, from coordinate 105,085,620 downwards.
GTTTCTTTTGACGCTCACTGTACATACGTAATTGGGCATTACAACCGTTCAACCAGGTTTACGACCAAGCTGCTCACACCACTTATGTTCTGTGTATGTTAATTTTATACATAACGAACGACAGATTATACACTCAGCCACAAAAGTATACATACGGTTAACAAATTTCAGAAATTTTTTAACCAATCCGTTTTCGGTGAAAATCTTTATAATTGTCTGACATCTTTCTTCGATTTTAAAACGGTCTTTTCCATTGGTTCAGAAATTTGTGAAATTTGTTAATCAGATCTATACTTTTGTGGGCCTGTGCAGGGCCACAATTCTGTTCAATTTTAGAAATTTTTTAACCAGTGCAAAAGACCGTTTTAAAATCAAGGAAACTATAAAGATTTTCAACGAAAACGGATTGGTTAAAAAATTTTTGAAATTTGTTAACCGTATGTATACTTTAGTAACTGTGTGTATTTAATCAGAGTTTTTGCCAGACTTCTGCTGAAAGAAAGACGCCAAACAAATATTTGTTCATATTTCGTATTTTTGGATGTCTGAGAGGTGGGGTTTGATCCGAAGACCCATATCTAATAAGCCAACGCACTACCTACTATGCTACGGTGACAGATTTACTAATTCACTAAAAAAGAAGAACACACACCACAGCATCTGTGTCACAAGGTTGTTATAATTCATCAAAGAAATTTGTACAAACTAATGCCGCCGTCTATAGATCAGGTTAGCTAGTTCTGACACCGCTTTCATAACTCCCCTAATACTGATCTCGCCATATTCTTGACAGATATAATCTGAATAGTTTTATAGATGACAACTTACAGTTGTTTTTGGTTTTACAAAGACGTTAAAGAGCTTTAAATCTGCCAGAGAGGTCTTGACACCTACAGTTTCCAAAGTTGTATCTACGTTCCGCGATTATGTCTTAATGCCATCGACCTAAATTTCCCGTTTACTCCCATAGTACTCCTTAGCCACCGCCTGGACCTTGCATCTTTAGATTATCGTTTGTTTCATTATCTGCAGAATTCTCTTAATAGAGTAAATTGTATTACTGTAGGTGTCTGCATAAGGTAATTGGATCGGTTTTCTATTTAGAAACCTCAGCATTTTCTCTGGCATATATTTTCGGTGCTCATAATGCCTAATCAACACACAGAATCTTATCTACAGAATCTTACAGAATCTTATCTTTTAATGACCAACTGGCGTAGTTGAATCCTAATTACATAGCGTGAGATACAGATTATTAGAGCCTTTAACAATTGGACTAGAAAGATAAGGTACAGTTCTGAAAGTACATCCAATCTATTATTTCAATTTAAATTTTGAACGACACTTAGATTCCTTACATGCAATTGAATTTTATTTTAAAATAAATTCGATTAGAGTTACGGGGTTTTTGAAATAAAAGATTAAAGTTTTCTGTGGTCGATTGCATTATAATGCTGCTCCAAATTCAATTCTTTTGTTCTTGTCGTTGTCCTAATTACTATGAAAACCAAACAACAACAACTGATAATTAAATAAAAAAATATATATTTAAAATAAGAAGAACAAGAGAAATACAATTCTATTGTTATAATAAATAAATTTATTACAATTTAGTACGACTGCAATAACAATCAAAACAAAAGAAATGCGGCTGCACTTAAAGAAAAAGAAAAAAACACAATACCGACGACCAACAACTGATTATGAGAAACTAAAACTATGAACTGAATTACTTGCTTATAATTATGAATGTGTATGTGTATGTACGCATGTATTTGTATGTGATTGAATTAATATTTATTATTATGATTGGATTTGTTATTTAAATTATTCACAAAATTGTTTGTGATAAAAAAAAAAAACAACACTGTCGCATAAAATAAGAGGGAGCGAGAGAAGTAAATAAAAAGAAACATTAAAAGCAACATTCAAGTTGAAAATGCAGCGTAGTAGTTATCATTGGATTGGAGTTCAGTCATGCATAATTAAAATAAATTCGTTAAAAAAAAAAAACAATTTTAATGAGAGTTTAAGGAATTTCAATTCCAAACACATACATATTTTAAAACCTAATGAGGGATTCACAAATAAAAAATTATTAAGAATGAGATTAATGGGGGGAATGAAACCTATATTATAACCGGCAGTGAACTGAAGTTCAATTCACCGGTGTTGGCATGAAAAATAGGTTTTATTGCACGATCAATAACTTGCTGCCACTTAAAAGGTAAAATTATAGTATGTCCGGTGATTTTTGAGAGAAAAGTCTAGGATTTTAGCAGACAGTTCCAAAAGGGGAGAAATTTTTTAATGGATAATCATACATACATACATAATTCGTCATTACAACCCTTTAGTCAGGGTTATGCACCTAGTTCCTCACACCACTCATGTTGTTTAAAAGTTTAAAGTCGACTCCGAACGACAGATTTTTGAAAAACTTTTCATGGCAATTTCATTTACTCTCAGAGTTAGAAATCTGCTTAGAGGAAGTCGCCGCTGCAATACTTTTTTGTAGTTTGTTTTGACGTCTGATCTAGGACCTACAGTTTAAAGTACATACACAGAAAAACAGATTTTTTTTTTGAAACTTTTCATGTTAATTTTTATTTCACTCTCACAGTTTTTTCCAGAACACTGCTGAGAGACAGTCGACGAAGAAATATTTTTCATATTTCGATTTGTTGGAGATGTCTGACCTGAGGTTTGAACCATGGCCTTACATCTAATATGCCAATACACTATCTTCTAGACTACGACGCTTGGTCACTTGGTGCTATTTCCCCGACAAGGTAACAAAGTTGTACACGAGACCCTATCACTATATGTGAACGAAGAAGTTGGCCGCCTGTGTACAATTGTTTCCTTAGGGATATTCAACTATTACTCGTCATTCAGGAGTCGAATATTCTTCTAGTTTCCAGAAGTTTCTCCTTTGTGTAAACGATGCTATAGTTGAATGACCTGGGTTTATCTTAATGCCCATATCGACTTACAGTTCTTGTTTAGTTCCATAGTATTTCTTAGCCATCGCCGTGGTATATGCAGCCGTTATCTAACGGACTGGATATGAGAGTCACGTACGACACGAGTGATGTGGCATTTATTCAAAGGGCTTATTTCGTCTCTATTGTGGCACTCTTACTGCCTGGAACTTGTCAAAATGCCAGCTAGAGAATTAAACATAGCTAAGCGTTTAGCAAGAGGGTGAATGTAGATACCTCTGTTTGCCATGGTTCCGACTTATCAGTTTTGTTTAATATATACGACTATATTAAAGCTTCTTAAATGTGCTGTATATAACGGAAAGGGAGTTCCGCGGGAAAGGTAAGCATATCTAACCAATCTGTATTACTGAAAGGATCTTAGTTATAGCCGGAATGGTTCCCATAGACCTACAAGCGTATGAGCGCCGGATGATTTTCAACGCCAGGCAAAGTACGACTCAACCACAGAGTATAGGAGCGATAAAACACGAAGTCTTCTTCTTCTTCCGAACACACTTTCTTCAGTTGTTGTCGATAGGCCGAAAGCCGTCAGCGACTCGAAGCTGAAATCGGCGTCATTAGCCCTACAAACGTCGTGCTGACAATGATGAACAGTAAAGAGAGCTGGAACGCAGTAAAACAATTTGTAGAACACGTCCTGCGAAGGAAGAAATATGATCTAGACGCAGCAGATTGAGAATAGAGCGGAGCCTGGACGCAGGCTGATGACGATGGAACTGGAACATATGCCAGAAAAGGGGTCCACCTCGAAGTAATACAACCGTGGTTCCGAGGTGGAATGATTCCCCGGTGAGGAGACAAGGCGGGTTTTTAGTCGGTATACCCAGTGGGAGAGTCCGACATATCATGTCTGGTGACGACCATCATTCCTTCTCCTTCCCGGAAAAAAAAAAACTGAAAGGATATGTGCCCTTTAGCTCCTCAAATCTTGTGTCAAATTTTCAAAACATAAGAGCAATAGATGCTCGATGAACTTAAAATAAACAATACTAAGACCAAATCGTTCCGAATTCCTGTAAAGTACCAGGAATTATTTACAAAGAAAGACAATAGAATGGAAAATATCAGTCAGTTTTATTATCTCGAAAGCATAATTTCTTAGAGAAGTGGATTGAGCAGTAGATATTAACGCCTACAAAAAACGAAACAAACTTTTCGATGTAAGACATTTGAAATTCATTTTTACTTCTTTTAGGGCACAAAGTTAACAAAATTAAAAAAAAAATGTACGAGACATGGAAAGCTGACCCCAGACTCATGCAGAGGACCAGATGTTTGATATATTCTGATCTGGCTTGCTGTATAATACACGATAATATTTGCGACGTCGTTTTTTTTTTAATTCTCTTTTGATGCAACTTCCTAAATCCCTTTGCGTTTATACGATGATCCTTTGTTGCATTATCTTTCTCTACATCGTGTTAATCGGGTGTAAAAACAGGTTTTAAAAACAATTCAATTAACAGTCCATGGACATAGAAATCAAACAATCAAAATAATGGTCGTTTGGTCACACTCAAAAAATGAAACCTTAGTTAACGAAAGATTAAATTTTACTGGAGATTAACTTAAACTTAGAGCGCTCAAAAAATGGCACTTAGAGGCTTTGCTACTTTTTTTAAGATTCCGTAGCTGCGTTCAGTGATCGGAGCTAATGTCTATTATATAAATGCGCTGCACTCCAGAGTACAGCGATTATATATGGGTATAGGGAAGGCATTCTGATGTTTTACTCGTCGGTATGGGTAGAGGCTTAGGCGAATTGTTTGGCCATAAGAAATCATCCACCATATCTTTGTGACTCACAATAACAGGCTTTTTCGCTTGGGTATTATGTTCTTTTAGATATTTGCTTCTATTCGGCAGCGGTTCGCAGTGGATTGCTATGAGGTTTCTTACAAACTCAATGAACTTCATACATACATACATACACATAATTGGTCATTACAAACCTCCAGTCAGGATTACGACCTAGTTTCTCACACCACTTATGTTGTATGTGTTAATTTTATACATGAGTGGTGGAACCTACAGTTTAAAGTCGACTCGGAACGACAGATTTTTGAGAAACTTTTCATGGCAATTTTATTTATTCGCAGAGTTTTTGCCACAAATCTGCTGAGAGGAAGTCGCCGAAGAAATACTTTTGGTATTTTGTCTTGATGTCTGGCCTGGGGCTCGAACCCTGGCTTTTTTACGTCTAATAAGCCAACACACTACCTTACAAACTCAATGAACTTTTTTTTGTATACACAGTCTTATAATTGTCAAAAATGTTCAAAAAATGGTTTTCGAGAAGTGTTGCACACGATTCTACTAATATTACGCGTGATAGCATGTTAAATTGTCACACCAATAAACAATATTCTCATGTGGAACCGTTTAGCATGAGTTTTCGAGTTTATCAAAAAGGAACTTTAAAATATGGCTGGCGAGCGCTCACAAGATCGTCAATCATTATTTTTTTTTATCATGTGATGTTTCTAAGACCAGATGGGGCACGATACAATTGCATTTATACTGTAAAAGGAAAAGAAAATTTATTGAAAAGATAATGGCTTTAATTTCATTACGGCTCATAACTTTATAATCACAAGTACAGTCTTGTTCTATTGACATTAACTTGTTACTATAAAGACGTTATTGCCACCACGTTTTCTAAGAATCTTAATAAAAAAAGTTCTACGAATTTTAAAAACTTTATTTATTGAATTGTAAATTACACAATTACACTATAACAGCGTGAAATGAACCATAAATTATACGACCTAAGCGAAATTGAATTATTCTTAGCCATTATTCGTCACCACTTGGGGGAATTATTAATTGATATTTTTTTTCACTGTTACTCTTGTAGTCGTTGTTGTTCTTTATTATTTGCAACAAAAGTTAATTATTTAACTCTCAAAACACACGACAATCTCGCAATGCAATCTAGTGGTAATAAAATTTTATCGCTGACTGTTGTGTTGATAAATAGAAATGAAGACTGTTGCTAAGAGAGAGAGAGGAGAAATGCAATTAAAATTTCTAAATATACGTGCTTATATGCGCTTCCTTAAGCATATTTACTTGAAAGTAACGTCTAATTCTATTCGCAAATTTAGAAAATTGAAAAGCCTAAAGACTACTAATAAAAATCCTACAGAATACGCATACGGCGTAAGAATTTAAAAGGCCTATTGACATATGCAGGGGTTCGGAATTGAGAGGTGCAACTGATATTAATTTTATGACAGTTCTTGAAAGTCCTATTGAGCACATTAATAAATGACAATAAACTTGTCGAATGTCATTAAAACACCTCTCGAATATGATTAAATTATGGTTTGGAAAGCACGTTAACCATTTTTTGTTATAAAAAACAATCCATTTGCACTGATATTGAAGTGCTCAACAAATAATCACAAGCATTTCGTTGGCATTTTGATGTGAACTGTCATATATACTACGAAAATCTCTTGGTATTGTTTTGAAACTCGATAAGATATTTGTTTGTTAATAGTATTAATTAAACCAGATAATAATAACGATAATACTGATTGGAATTTTGAAACGTTCGGCCGGCCAACAGGTAAATACTTTTTATCGGTTTTGTTTTCAATAAATCGAAATTACGTGTATTAGATGTCAATTATGCTATCAAATGTATTCCGTTTCGAATATTTTATTCAGATTTTCAGTAACTGATCGACCGGAATAAGTCAACCTTTATCAGAGCAATTCTTGCAGAGCATTCGAGTACAGTAATCCTTCGATTTACGTCGCCTGCCTCAAATAACGTTGTTTCGATTTACGTCGTCAAATTTTTTATTCCCTCTAACTTCAATTTGCGTCGTCATTCGATTTACATCGCCTTTTTTTAACCAACTGCGACGTAAATCGAGGGATTACTGTAACTTTTTTAAGTTCCTTTTTAAAAACATACTACTTTGTAGTATGAGCAATATGAAATTCGATTTACGTCGTTTCGATTTACGCCGCCTTTTTTTGGAACCAGCTGCGTATTAAATCGAGGGATTACTGTAAATCACTTCTTTATGAGGAGGAGTTTCCTAGAAGTTTCTCCCCTTGGTGTCTCTTAGAATTCAAAAATGTAAAAATGTATCTCAAGATTCATAACAGGATTTACATGTTTGATTCGAGACGATCTCTATTCTTAACGGGTATTTTGAGCCTACAGTACCCTAAACATTTGCCGTAACCAAGTAAGTAGTGTGTTAGCTGATTAGACGTGAGGTTGTGGTTCAAAACCCAGCTCAGGCATCTCGAACATATAAACAAAAAATATTTCTTAGGCGTCTTTCCCTCGGCAGATTTCTGGCAAAAACTCTGAGAGTAAGAAATAAAATTTCCATGAAGAATTTCTCAAAAATCAGTCGACTTTAAACTTTAGCTCCCGCCGCTCATGGGTAAAAAATTAGCTCTCACAACATTGCTGGTGTGTAAAGCTAGGTTGTAATCCTGACTAAAGGGTTGTAATGATAAATTTTTTGAAGTCACCATAGTCTAGTAGGTAGTGTGTTGGCTTATTAGACGTAAAACGAGGGTTCGAGCCCCAGGCCAGACATCAAAACAAAATACAAAAAGTATTTCTTCGGCGACTTCCTCTCAGCAGGTTTCTGGCAAAAACTCTGAGAGTAAATAAAATTGCCACGAAAAAAAGTTTCTCAAAAATCTGTCGTTCGGAGTCGACTTTAAACTGTAGGTCCCACCAGTCATGTATAAAATTAACACACACAACATAAATGGTGTGAGAAGCTAGGTCACAATCCTGACTGAAGGGTTGTAATTACCAATTATGTATGTAGTCTTCAATAATTGCAAAAAAAGAAGACTAATCTACTTATTGCCGCTGTTAAACAGTTAACAGTGCTCTGTTAATAGCAAATTTTGCCCTGTTAAAGGTGAAAAGTGGCGCTGCTAAATGTATGGGTTTGCGTCTTTGATTTTTAAATTCGAATTTATCTCCAAACGCATCCATCTTTTTACATTTGTTGCCTAGTGGTCTGAATTGTTTTGGAATTCAATATTTTGTACTCTTTATCTCATGACATCAATAATAAACGTAATCTTCTCCAAGTGTTATGGTTTGTTCGAGAACCCATTTGTTGCATACGAAAGCTTTCTGTATCCAAATACAATAATTCTCGTATGTTATTTCAATTATTTTTGGTTCCATATTTGAATTGTTTTTAATTAGATGATGATGATGAATTTGTTGTTGTTGTTGTTGTTCAATACAACAGATTGTGTTTTTTTTTTATAATTTGTTTTGATAAATAACATTCGCTTTCCACTTAAAAAAAAACACTTTCAATATCATTGATGAGCATTTAATTATTTTAAATTCATTTTTTTTTTTTTTTTTTTTTGTGAAAATTCGGTTACCAACTGATTTTCATCCATATGTGGCGCTTTATCGTTTTATTATTCAATTTTGGTGGGACAATTTAAATTGTTTTGAATAGCGCTACCAATTGAAAATTGTCATTGTGACCACCGTATATAGGAAGCGATGAGTATTTAAAGTGAATGCACTATGATCTCTTTGGATATTTTTTCGTGTGTAACACACATCAAGCACTTTAAACATATTGTTCTTCCAGAACTTGTTTACCCATTCTTCCTTTAATTGCCCTCTTCTCTTGCTTTAATTGTTTGAAATCTGTTTGTCGGAATAACGCCTTTCAAATTCGTTTCAAGCTTCATGTTTTTCTTTCTAGAAACTACTCGACATGACGTTCATTTTCATTAAAACCATTTTATAAATTCAGTCACATTTCGTTGTGCATTTTGGAATAAATTTAATTTAAATAAAGTGTTGTGCGACATAAACAAATTCATTAAATGAATGAATGAATCAGCCACTCACTCATCCATCGTTTGTTCACATTTAAGCCAGCCAGTAGCCATTAGCTCAACTATGACTGACAATCAAATCACAAATTAAAAAAAAAACTAACTTTTTAAGCAACTTAGAAAAGAAATTAAATTATGAACGGGACGGTCTTGTAATCAAGCGCAAGATTTATATCACTTAAGTCGATGCAACATACGAGGGTTAATTGAAAATTGCATAAAACTGTTAATGAAGTTTTAACGTAAAATAATAGGTTTTTAATTGGATTCCATTAATCCTTTGGACATACATACATACATAATTGGTCATTACAACTCTTCAGTCAGGATTATGGACCTAGTTTCTCACACCACTTACGTAGTGTGTGTTAATTTTATACATGACTGGTGGGACCTACAGTTTAAAGTCGACTCCGAACGACAGATTTTTGAGAAACTTTTCATGGCAATTTTATTTCTTTTCAGAGTTTTTGCCAGAAATCTGCTGAGAGGAAGTCGCCGAAGAAATACTTTTTGTATTTTGTTTTGATGTCTGGCCTGGTGCTCGAAAATTGGCTTTACGTCTAATAAGCCAACACACTACCTACTAGACTACGGCGACCTAACCTACCTAACCTAACCTTCAGTTTCATTAATCCAGTTTTTACAGCTAAGCAGGTGCGTGGTCTACTATAACAGTCTCTAGGCTGATAGGATTTCTCATTGATGTCGTCTAGTAGGTAGTGCGTTGGCTGGTTGGACAAGAGGCCTCGATTCAAACCCCAACTCAGACATCGCAAACAAAAGGAAAAATGAAAAAAATTTCTTCGACGACTTCCGCTCAGCAGATTACTGATCGACCAGAACAAGTTAATCTTTCTCAGAGGAATTCTTGTAGAGGAATCGAGTAAAGCACTTCTTTATAAGGAGTTTCGTAGAAGTTCCTCTTAGATTTCAAAAATGTATCTCACGATTCATGTTTGATTCGAGACGATCCCTATTTTGAACGGGTATTTGCATCTACAGTGCCCTGTAAATTCACCACAGTCTAGGAAATAGCGTGTTCGCTTATTAGACGTGAGCTTGTGGTTCAAACCTCAAGTTAGACATTTCGAACAAAACGAAAAATTAAAAAATATTTCTTCGACGATATCTGACAAAAACTCTGACAGTAAAATAGAATAGGACATGAAAAGTTCTTCAAAAATCTGTCATTCGGAGTCGACATTAAACAACCGTAGGTCCTGCCACTCAGGGATAAAAAATTAACTCATGTTGTGTGTGGGTAGCCTGAGAAGCTAGGTTGCAATCCTGACTAAAAGGCTGGGGTTTAAACCGTGGCCTTACACCTAATAACCCAACCCACTACTTTTAGACTGACTACGGGATCTAATAACTTGTGTTAAATTGCCTAAATATAGCTGTCCACGCGGTGGTTTGCAAAATTGTGAATGATAGCTATGAAGTCATGAACTGTTTAAAAAAAAAATACGTTGCAATCCATTTCATTTTGTCTGGTGTTTATTTAAAAAATGTTTAACAGAAAAAGGTTAACAACCAATACAAAAATTTTGCTTAAATCGCTTTATTTTTGTCTCTTCTTTTTTAATACAACAAAGAAATTGTAGAAGAATAAAAAAATTGTGGAAAATAACAACAAATTTGAATTTTTCATATGACGTAAAATTTTTTTATTTTTTTTTTTTTGTTATTTTTGTTGATAAAAACAAAAAAGGCAAAAATTATTTTTCAGCAAATAGCAACAACCTTTTCAAAATTTTGAAACGAAATTTACAACTTTTTAGGCAAGCAATGGAACGGGACTGGCGTGTGTATGGTGGCACGCGTTAATAAAAAAAAATAAAAGAAAAAATATTCTGCAGATATGAAGAAAAAAAAATTATTAAAAATAATAGAAACAATGCCAACAACAGGTAGACTGATTATATATTCGTTGTTAATAAGCCAAAAAAAAAAATTTATTGTTTTTAGACAGTGTTGTCGTCATAAAACCCCCGCCGGCAACGAATGTAATCTCATGCTCTTGGTAGGGTGGGTGTTAATTGTATTGACAACATACGATTTTCATGCAATTAACGTGTGTCCGGCCTTCATTATAAACATTTTTTTGTTTCATTTTATTTATACCATAAACAGGCATACAAACAATATTATATTTTTGATTGATTAGCAAAATTATTCAACTTATTTTTGGTATTACAATCGGTTACTGGAGCAATTAGCAGACTTACGATAGCTTAACTAGGGAAACAATCAGGGCAAACAACGGTGTAAATGAAATGACCGATAAATGCCTCAGATATAGTTTGCATAGACGGATTAACAAACCCAGAACTTTTTCAATGGAGTACAGATTTTTCGATTAAAAAAAAAATATTTTTCTCCTCGAAGCAATTTTCTTTTTTGATCTCTGTCCAATCCATTGCACGGGATTATATCGAATAAAGGCATAAAAATGGATTCTTTTTTTTCTTTTTTTTTTCATTTCATTTCATTGTTGGAGAAAAAAATTATCTTCGTCCAGCCACATCTTCAGCTAGGTAGGTAGGTAGAATCTGGTCAGCGTAAGGGCTGTACATTAGAAGCACGACTACACTACGCTGGAAAACCAGCCCGAAAGTTTGACAAACGAATCTACATCCTGAACATTAATGGATGACAGCTCCGTCAAGCTGACAAGGATTGGAGAGCCAAATAACCTACACACAGTTACTACATTGCTGAAATTTTTAACTAACCCGTTTTCGTTGAAAATCTTTATAGTTTCCTGGATTTTAAGACGGTCTTTTGCATTGGTTAAAAAATTTCTGAAATTAAACTGAATTGTGGCCCTGCACAAGCCCACAAAGGTATGCATCCGATTTATAAATTTCTCAATTTTCTGAACCAATGCAAAAGACCGTCTTAAAATCGAAGAAAGTTGTCAGGCAATTACAAATATTTTCAACGAAAACGGATTAGTATATGTATACTTTTGTGGCTGAGTGTATATCTACACATCGCAAGAGATGGGCATTGTCAAAAAAAAAAAGTGGATGAAAGTCTCCTCTTCCTCAGCGGAAGAAGTCGTTAGAGGGGAGCAACATTCATTCCGCGTGTCTTCCCATAACACAATGACCTGTAAGCATGACCACTGTGATCGAGATGACGTTACGATCAAGTCCGAGTAACTGGTGGGTGCGCCTTCTATCCATGGAGGGCCAAGTGAGTCCAACGGTGGAGCAGAACCGAAACAACACATCTTCAAGATTGGATACAATTAATAGTTACTGGGACCTAAATTCGGAGAAAACGCCGGATAAGGAGGCAATTCTGAGCCTGGTTCAAGTTTTTTGTCTAGCCGATCTACGCGAAATGGTAGTGGCTAAAAAGCTCGACTTCGAGTCCGTATAACACATACATACATACATAACTGGTCATTGCAACCCTTCAGTCAGGATTACGACCTAGTTTCTCACACCACTTATGTTGAGTGTGTTAATTTTATACATGAGTGGCGGGATCTACAGTTTAAAGTCGAAATCCAGAATGCCAGAAATCTGCTGAGAGGAAGTCGCCGAAGAAATACTTTTTGTATTTTGGTTTGATGTCTGGCCTGGGGTTCGAACCCTGGGTTTACGTCTAATAAGCCAACACACTACCTACTAGACTACGGCGACTTTTTCGAGTACGTATAAACCTGATTCAATCCGAATTCGAAATTGTATTAGAAATTATACAGCTCTTTACATAAGGAACTTTTCTTCGCTGTATAGCATATTAGCATTGGTTCTGAAGTAGTGCCCATCGACCACTGTTTGGTTAACGTGCCGGCATTTTCCTTTCATGCTGAAAGGTTCATCATATGACACTCTGATTCTTTTGCTCACCACAACTGAAGTAAACTGGTGAAGATCCTGTCTGTGTGATAATTACAAGATAATTACAAGTGATAATTACAAAGAATGCACTCTGAGCTCTCAGAATTTCTAAATTCGGAGAAAAAAAGTATGAGGAAACAATTCCTAATTCAAATATTCTTGTCTTGACGATTTGCGCATAATGGTATTGAATAAAGTAATCGATTACAACCCCGTGTAAATCTGGTTCCAAACCTCAAGGCAGAAAAATTTCATAGTTTTCGAATTTATAAAATTAAGAGTCTGACCTCTTAGTCTGTTGACTAATATGCATGTCTTTTAGTGTAACAATCGTGGACTCATCAACTGACTGTAGCCTCATCTAGAGAGAATAACACCAACAACGTACATCATAAAAAAGTAACGCAGCATCTCCTCTTGAAGAAGAAAATGAGCAAAAAATTTCTTACCGCTAAACACAATACTTGTCTACAGAAAGCGCTGAATATTCGGCGACCTCCTCTCAGCATTCTTCTAACAAACATGTCGCCGGAGTATAGTAGCTAGTGTGTTGGCTTATCAGACGCGGGGTTCAGTGCCCAGGTCAAACATCTCTAACAAAACGAAATCTGAAAAAATATTTCTTCGGTTACTTCCTCTCAGAAGATTTCTGACAAAAACTCTGAGAATAAATAAAATTGCCATGAAAAGTTTCTCAAAAATCTGTCGTTCGGATTCGACATTAAATTGTATGTCCTGCCACTCGTGGATAAAATTATCACACATAACATGTGATGGTGTGAGAAGCTAGGTTGCGATCCTGACTAAAGGTTTGTAATGATCAATTAAGTAAAACAAGAACTCTTTATTGAGGCGTAAGCAGAAACTACACCCTAAATTATCAATTAAATAGAGTTTGGTAAAGAGAATGATTGAGACGCTTTGCTCTATTGAGACTCATAGATAACAAAAGGAGATAAGAACATTGATTGATGAGAAGAATACTATTTCTAAGCTCTAAAGCAATTGGACCATCAAGAATGCAGTTTCTAGAGGCAACGATAACACAGCCCTGCAAATTTGGATATTTTTTTTGTGCAAATAAGATGGCTACAGGTGTTTCCGAAGGCATTTTGCGCGCTAAACAGGAATCTGGGTTCAAATTGTTACTCAGGGGTTTTTGGGATCGCTGATTACAGATCTTCATTCAGATTTAAAAAATTCAAAATGGCGGATCCAATATGGCGGTGGAGTTTTATAAAAATTAATCAGATTTACTTGACTGCCATATTTGATCCGCCATTTTGAATTTTTTAAATCTGAATGATTTTTAGGGGTTTCAACCCCGTTTTTTATCGAAAACCTGACGTGATGAAAAGTTTTTGAACCCAGATTCGTGTTTAGCACGCAAAATGCCTTCAGAAACAACTGGAGCCATTTTATTTGCAAAACCCATGCAGGGCTGTGTAATTAAACCTGCTAACCTAGAGGTTAGGTTACCTAACCTGACCTAGCTAACCTAGAAAAACTTCACTGATGAAGCTGAAGCAATGCAAGGGAAATAAGGTATGTCAGATTACAGGACATCAGACACCTTAGCCATTAAACGATGTTATTCTAATCATTACTCATTGAAATATTTCCTTTGTTTTCAATTGTAAAAAGTCAGTAACGCAGCTGCTAATGGAAAATTTTTTTTTTTTGGGAAACGGAAAGAAACCAAAAAAAGGTTCGAAAAAAAGGAATTTTTAATTATTTTGTTTGCTGTTTGCCGTTTATATTTGTTGTTTACATATTGTATTTCTGGGGTTAATATTTGGGTCGATTTATTTATTTGGTGCGATAAAATGAAATTCCTGAGAAAAACAACAACTAGAAGACCGCCATGAATAGGCATATATTTGTACTGTATTTGACATTATCAGCCAATTGTTGTTGTTCTATGAAAATGAAACAAAAAAAAGAGAAACAAAAAAACCAAATTGATTTCGTGTAATCAAGCAGTCAGTCAGTCAATGGATGGGGTAATTTGGGTACAATGTAGGCAATCTATGGTAAATATAAAGGGTCCGCCAAACAACTTTTTTTTTGAAAATCCTTTAAAAAAAACTACTGAATATTTTCTCAAATTTCATTTTTTATTTGAAAGTACAATCCTTCCGGAAAATAATTTCATTCAAATGGCTGCCTCGGCTGGCCATGCAGTAGCCTACACCAGAAGATGCCGATTTTGGCAAAAAAAAATCATCTTTTCAGGTGAAGCTCATTTTGATCTTGGCGGGTATGTAAACAAGCAAAATTGTCGCATTTGGGGCGCAGAAAATCCGCACGCATACATTGAAAAGCCGACGCGCAAAAAACGAGTCACTGTTTGGTGCGGATTTTGGTCCAGAGGCATAATTGGGCCATTTTTCTTCGCAAATGAGCAAGGAGTGGCCGTTAGAGTCAATGGCGATCGTTATCGGGCCATGTTGAACGAATTTTTGTTCACAAAAATTGAAGAGGAGGATATTGGCAACATTTGGTTTCAATAGGACGGCGCTACGTGCCACACAGCCGAAGCTACACACGATGTTTTGTGCCCTGTTTTTGAAGATCGCATTATCAGCCGCAGAGCTGATGTCGTTTGGCCACCTCGGAGCTGCGATTTGACACCGTTGGACTATTATTTGTGGGGTGCCGTCAAAGATAAGTGTTACGCCGACAAGACAGAGACAATTGACGCTTTAAAGGACAATATTCGTGAAGCCATTGGTGAAATACAGCTGCACACAATCGATGATGTGCTTAAAAATTGGACCGATTGTGTAGGCTACTGCATGGCCAGCCGAGGCAGCCATTTGAATGAAATTATTTCCCATTATTAACCGGAAGGATTGTACTTTCAAATAAAAAAAAAAGAAATCTGAGAAAATATTCAGTAGTTTTTTTTTTAAAGCATTTTCAAAAAAAAAGTTATTTGACGGACCCTTTATGTATGTCCATCCATCTATGAGTTCATTTGATTGGGTGTCAGTAAATATTAAGAATAACAAACAACGAAAACATTTAGAAATTATGACAAACAAACACCCAAATAGTTAAAATATGTTGAAATTGTTTTCGTTTTATTTATAATAATAAATTGATAAAAGCAATAAAATAATAAGGGGGGTAAGGGAAATTATAACCGAAATAAACGAAATTAATTTGTGTGAATACATATTATTATGATTATAATTACAAATGTATACGCATCATACACGATAATTACGACATTCACTCTGTTACTTGGCCATTCTATTATGAGTTTGCCTCTCATATCTAATATTTATTAATTGAAATGAAAAGTACTTTTTTCCCTTAGCAACCATCACATTTTAATGCGGCAATACGGCAATGCGGCAGCCTATAAGCATAGGCATATGCTATATAATTATCGTTTATTCGTTGTAAACGATACATTTTTATTGTACTTTTGCTATGCCTTTAATGAAGCCCTTTAAAAAACAGTCAAAAAGAAATTCCTGTATTGTATTACACAAAAATCGTGTATCCTTTCCTTTATAATGCCTGCCTGCCCACAGTGTGAAAGTAGGCTTGAGAGTGTTTAACGTAAAACATATATTTATTTTAATTAATTAATCATTAATTAATAAAAGAATGAAAGAAACATAAACTTGTTTATTTATTCTCAGCATTCTATACATTTTTCTATACTGGTCTCCCTCGTATAACGCGGTACTTCTACAATGGGTTTTCGATATAACGCGATTAAAAAAAAACAGTTTCATTACAACGCGAAATTTCGACTTGTATAACGTGAAATTGAAAAGCAAACAAAGGCTGATAACTGATTTCACAATCGCACAATCACTGGAAGAACGTCCAACAAAATGTTTTTTTTTTTTTTTTTTTTTTTTATCAAATGACGAAAACTTTGCCGAGGAAATTTCTTCTGATGAAGTTATACGCCCAAAGCGCTCACTATTTCGACGTAATATGATGTTTGAAGTAAGCGACACAGACTAGTGAAAGCAGAAAAATTAAATTAGTTAATGAATAATATTTATGTTTTCCGATTGTTTTTTTTTTATTGTTTTTAATTTTTTAAAAAAATATGAATTTTGATTTTGTAAACGTACATACATCTTTAATTTAGTACCTATTTTATTTTGGAAAAAGCTTATTGGGACATAACCCTCAAATTTATATGAAAGCTAAGTCTTCTATAACGCGAATTACATAACGCGGAATTTTCCTGGAACGTAACCACCGCGTTATACGAGGGACACCTGTGTTGTATTGGTTTCTATTTATGCGTGAAATAACATAAAGAATCAGAGAAAGGAAACGAACAATTTCTTTTGGCTTTAAGTCGAACTTTACCACCCACAAACTTTACTTTACTCGCCATGCCTTGTAATAATTTAATCATCAAGCCTTTGTAGATAAAACACGTACAATAAAACGTAGACTTGAAGTCGCCTTGGGGCCTCGGTCCAAACCCCAGGCCAGACATCTCCAACATAACGAAATATGAAAAATATTTCTCCGGCGATTTCCTCTCAACAGATTTCTGGCAAAAACTCTGAGTGTAAATAAATTTGCCATGACAAGTTTCACTAAAATTTGGTGTTCGGAATCGACTTTAAACTATAGGGCCCGGAACTCATGTATAAAATTAACACACAGCATAAATGGTGAGAAAAGCTAGGTCGTAAATTTGACTGAAGGATTGGAATGACCAATCATAATATAATAAAACTTTGGCAAAGCTACCACGTTCTCTTAAGCATAATATTAGATTTCCCCTATCACTGCTTTTCCCAAGTCTCGAACCACTACTTTTAGAGTGATGCTAACGTTAGAAGTATTTGGGAATCGGAAAGAAACATCACGAGCCATGTCCAAGAAACGTGGTAGCTATGACATAATTGTAGTATTGATTTGGTTCTGTTTAAAGTTCTTCCTATTGAAATTCAATCACAAAAGGTACATCATCGCGTTGCAGATAAATTTCAAGAACTTTTTCAGATTTCAAAGAGTTTTCTGGTTAATACTCTAGTAGGTAGAGTGCTGGTTTTCTAGACGAGAACTCGTAAGTTCCAAGCTCTAACGTTTTGGAAAAATTAATTTGGAAAACAATATTTGTTTCGGCGACTTCCTCTCAGCAGTCTTCTGGCTAAAACTATGGAAAGCTTTTCAAAAATATGTCGTTCGGAGTCCACATGAAACAGTAGGTCTCTCCACTCATGGATAAAATTGACGCACATAACAAGGGTGGTGTGATAAGCTAGGTTATAATGCTGACTAATGGATTATAACGATAATAAAGTAAAAAAAACTCTATATTAAGCTGCCAGCAGCACGCAACGCCAGAAGTGACGTTAGCCAAACATCATCTAAATAGAGTCCGATTAAGAGAACAATTGAGAATCTATTCTCTATTGGGTTTCAACAAAAGCATACAACGAAATTAAATGCTGAGAAGAATAATTTCTCTAAGGTCTAAAGCAATTGAACCATAAAGAACGCCGGGTAAATGTCTATCAATTAACCTCTGCAGGATTAAGATGAAGATTATAGACAATTTCATTTCCACTGACATACATACATATTGCTCTTTACCACTGACTTCGTAATGATTAAAATGTATACCCTGTTTCGAGAGGACGTATGGTTTCAGACGAATGTCTGCTTGTATTGAAAAACACTCAATTTACCCTGTTTCAAAGGGAACGTATGATTTCAGAATAACGTCTGTTTGTATGGAAAAATTGACTGCAACATGTTGCTGATAAAAATAGTGAGAATGTAGAATACAATTAGAAATTAAGGACCCGTTTCTTAATTTCTAATTACGGGTCCTTAATTTCTATTTGTATTGTATATTCTCTTTACTTTTATCAGTAACATGTTACTGCAACATGGTTCTGCAACATGTTGCCGCAACATGGTAGCCAATATGGAAATATTTTATCTCAAAATTCTTGAGACTAACATGGCAAAGTCTTGTCAAACATTAGATAACAAACAATATTGATAACGATAAACACAAAGAATGAAAACCCTTAAACAAGAGCAAATAAATATCATGTAAAATCTATTGAGTTTCTATTCATCCCAAAATGTCTATTGTTTTCTATTCAATAGATTTTCAACAATTTTTCTAATATTTTCTTTTATTATCATTTTATCTTCGTATAGATTTTATAATATTTTTGTTTCATTTTTCTGTATTTCCTTTTGTGGTATTTTCAAAAATAGTTGTCAAGGACACTTAATTGAACCAAGTGAATATAATAAATTAGAATGAATACCGATATCGATAAGACCTTAGAAAATAGTGGTAATAAAACTTTAATACAATATGTTGTTGGTTGTTACTTAAAAAGCTGAAAGGCAAATGAAAAAAAAAAATTAGATAAAGGGAAAAAAGCAAAAGAGAAAGAATAGAAAAGAAAAGTCATTTCAAATGCGATTGTAGTTTTAAGATAATAATTTGAAAACACTTACACTTTCATGCTATTTTGCTTACTGGCATTCACAATTTAATGCAATTCGATCAAATAAATTAATTAAATTAAATAATTTTTTTTTTCTTTACAATCCATCCACTATGTTTAATATTTATAAAAACCATAGGCAATATTTTCCGTCATTAACATCCTTGAGAAACGTTTAAACCCATGCGGAAGACTTGATTTGCGGTCAGGCATTCGTTTTAAAAAAGAATTTTTTTTTTAGGTATGAAACCATGACGCCTGTAGCCTAGTGAGTAGCGCTCTAATCTTCGAGGGCATGAAAAGTGTATGGGTTCCGCACACACTAGATATTTTCTGCACCTCATATTACTGAGCCTTCAGTCAGGATTACAACATATCTTCGCACATCACTTATGTTATGTGCGTTAATTTTATACAAACGGAACCTACAGTTTAAAGTCGACTCTGAGCGACAGATATTTGAGAAACTTTTCATGGCAATTTTATTTACTCTCAGAGTTTTTGCCAGAAATCTGCTGAGAGGAAGTCGCCGTAGAAATATTTTTTCATTTCTCATTTTGTTGGAGTTGTCTGACTTGGAGTTTAAACCGTGTCCTCATGTCTAATAAGCTAACACACTATCTACTAGACGACGGCAACTTTATTTTTAATTACTTTCTCCTATCACCTACTTTCCGGTATTTCATCACAATGCACTGCATGATCAAGGGACATTCCTTGAGTGTTGCTGTGGCTTAAGAGCACGGTATAGTAATTAAAGTACTTGACTACACATCCGAGTCCTACAATATCCTGCCAATAGTACGCAAATAATTTTTCTTGTGTAAAAATAAGTTTACTATTGACCATCATCGGTTCTAAAGCAGCGTTTATAAACTCTTGCTTGGTTGTCGTGCCGGTACTTTCATTTCGTGCTAAAAGATTGTAGATTTTATGCCAATTCCTCACAAGGCTGAGGCTAAGAAGTCTGAAAATTGTTATTATTCCGCTCAACAAACGACATTTACACTATTTTTCTCACCATATCTAACTTCCTGAAGACCCCGCAGGTAGTGTGTTGGTCTAATAGACGTGAGACCTCGGTTCAAACCCCAGGTCAAACGTCTCCAACGAAACTAAATTTGAAATAATATTTCTTCGGCGACCTCCTCGCAGCAGATTTCTAGCAAAAACTCTGTGAGTAAATAAAAATGCCATGAAAAAGTTTCTGAAAAATCTGACGGTGTGAGAAGCTAGGTCGTAATCCTAACTGAAGGGTTGTATTAACCTATTACGTATGTATGCACATGTCGTTCGGAGTTGACTTTAAACTGTATGGCCCGCCACCCATGTATAAAATTCACACACACAACATAAGTGGTGTGAGAAGCTCGGTCGTAAACCTTACTGAAGGGTTGTAATAACCTATTACGTATGTATGCACATAACCTCCTTACTATCTACTTCGCCGCCAACACGGAATACAACTCTTTTTAGAGGCGCAGTGACATGAAGCTACCAGTCCAAGGCCTTTAAAAAATTCAACAACTCTCCGAGAGTTTGTGTTACACAATTTATATGAAGGCACGGCGAAGTGGTGAAGCTTCTGTTTGTCAAATGTTTTAACCCCCATACTATGTACTTCACCTCCAACACGGAATACAACTCTTATCAGCGGCGCTGGGACAAGAAGTGGACTTTAAAACTATTCATGAAGCTAGCAATTCAAAGCCTTTAAGAAACTCAAGAACTCTCCGCGAGTTTGTGCTTCTATGAAAACACGACGAAGTGGTGAAGCTTATGCCTTCCGAGTGAAGGAATATTATATGGAATGTTCAGAATTTCAAAATATCGAAAGGCTTCGGTCTCAGAGAGAGCAATTCTCTAAAGCTGCACTAGCCCGTAAATTACCAGGTTAACAGGCTTATGTCTGCTCTATAAAAGTATTAAGTGTTTGGAAAGCTAGAAAAGATCAAATTACAATGACAATGACAAAACAACATTAAGTTCCAGAAGTTGACAGATAGAAAATAACTGTAGCATATAGTATAGTATAGTAGCATAGAAAATAGCATAACAAGTGGATTTCTCAAGAAGAGAAAAACCTAACAACGTATTTAAAATTTCATAATTGCAAGTATAACTTTTCGAAAATGTAATTTATTTAAAATTTTAACACTTTAGTATTGATTGGCACGATAATTGTTAATAACAATTATATTTTCGTTCCGTGTAATACTTGATTTCCTTGTATAAACGATGACAAATTCTATGTTTTTTTTTCTAGGCGAAATGCATAAAATATTTGCTATTTAATGTTGTTGTTGTTGCTTTATTTTATTTTTTAATTTATATTTTCAAAAAGTAAACAAATTGTATTGAATAAAAAACAATATTTAATAAAATGAATTTTAAATGTGAGTAGTATGATGGGAGGTGGTAGCAGTTAACAACAATGATCGTGTATTCATTGTTTACGATACGATACGCTTGCTTTGTTTAAATTGAACATGAAGTGATCCAGTAACCTTGGGGACATAAATAAATTGTTTTTTTGTTTAATTGTTGTTTTGTGGTGATTTATTTTTGTTGTAATAACAACAAATATAAATAAATATTTATTAATCGTTGATTTAATTTACAATAAATATTTAGAAATAGTTGTGATAATCATTTGTTTAAACAATCACTGCAGTATTGTAATGAGAAACGAATACACATGAATACAGGGACACAAAAAGGGCTGCATATCTTTCGTTCCTATTTAAAAAGTATTCGCTATGTATTTAGGATTTTGATAATGAATTCATCCATTTGTTTGCGAAGAGTAAGATAGTGGTTCTAACAGTTTCCAGGCATATATTCTATCGATATCTAGTGATTTTGGCATCGTTTGTCGATTCTCCCAATTTCCAATAAAAGATTTCTGATTTGATTCATTAATACCGTAATAATGTTTGGTGAAGCAAGTGGTCGCTAGAACACAATTGGACAATTTCCAAAGGCAGACTTCTTTAGCTTTAACTGGATCCATAAGCAACCGTCCAACTCTTGCCATTGAGGCCATAAGCGGACTATCCCCCCCCCCCATATCTTTGTAAAGAAGTTGCTTTGAGAACGCAATTTAAGACATGATTAGAATATACGAACTTTGATAACATGAGTGTTGTAAGAAGCATTCCGGATCGTAAGGTCATGAATTCGATCACAAACCCCATGAAGAGCTTATATTCCCTGATCGCAAAGAATAAATTTCAGAGGAAGTCTTGTGTTGACTGGCATGAAGTGATATACTGACGGATCAAAGACTGATATAGATTTTGGAGTTTTTTTTTGGCCTGATACAAGGATCTCAGGGATTACACCACAAAATAATATCAAACGTGCGCACATAACTACATTTTCAATTTGACAAGACTTCATATTCGCTGGAATTGTGGCTGATCAATGAGTGATTTGATCATCCTCAACATATCGCTGTGTCTAACAAAGTCATGTCCTTCAGGGTCCCTTCGATCACTCCCGAATCACTGGCAAAGAAATTGTCGATAGATTGGCGAGGAATTGATCTGCAGCAGACATTAGATGTTGGGCTAAAGGTTAGTATGAAGGAGATTAGGATATGAAGACTTAATATCAGCTGCACACAGTCTTGAAATGGATGCAGATTTTCAAATGTAGAAAATGAAGTGCCAGCACATACTTTGAAGTTGTGCGGCATTAATAAGTTTCAGAAGGGAACACCAATACTGAATGATATCCTGATGTCAGTCAACGCATAAAAATTATCAAAACCTACTACAAAAATGGTGATTCTGCCACAGCCACGTATCGTGCTTTAAGAGGAGATTATGGTTAACATAATCGTCCAACCACGCAGGCAATTGGCAAAATTGTGAAGAAATTTGAAGAGACTGGAGTGGTTACAAATATTGAAAGGCCTGTGCATCATCGTTTCGCTCGTTCCGCTGAAAATATCGCTATTGTAAGTGAAAGTGTTGCCGAAGACCCGAATGTGTCGACTCCTCGTCGTCCTCAGGAATTAGGACTGTCTTACGGCACATTATGGCGTATTTTGCATTTAGATATACACCTGCATCCATACAAAGTCCAGCTCACGCAACAACTGAAGCCAGCTGACCATTCACAACGTCGTAGATACGTGGAATGGGTGCTTGAACAACAGGCGGTGGACGGCAATTTTTCGAATAAAATTTTCTTCAGCGATGAAGCACATTTCACACTCGGTGGGTATGTTAATAAACAAAATTGTCGTATTTGGGGTTCTGAGAATCGTCAATTATTGAAGAGGGGCCATTACATCCAGAAAAAGTCACTGTTTGGTGAGCTCTTTGGTCCGAAGGTGTGATTGGACCTTACTTCTTCGAAAACGACGATGGAACGACTGTCACCGTCAATTCGGAGCGTTATGATCATATGATAACCGACTTTTTTTTGCCTGCTATTGAAGAATACGACTTGGAGAATATGTGGTTTCAACAGGACGGTGCCACATGCTACACAACTCGAGCGAATATGGCTTTATTGCAAGAGAAATTTCCTGGCCACGTAATTTCTCGTCGTGGCGATATCAACTGGCCACCAAGATCATGCGATTTGACACCATTAAACCTTTTTTTGTGGGGCTACGCGAAAGACCGTGTTTATGCAGATAAACCTTCAACTCTTGAGCACTTAAAAACCAACATTCGTCAGGTTATGTCTGAGATACCGCCCAATAGTGGTCGAAAATTACCTCAAAAGAATCAATGCTTGCAACACTTCGCGTGGAGGTCATTTAAATGATGTAGTGTTTCACACATAATGTCAACGTTCAAACTTTACAATAAAAACGAAATATCATGAATAAAAATATTTTATATTTGTTTTATTTACGTTGACTTTTGAAACCACGAAATGGATAGGTTTTCAAATCGATTGTTTGTTTCAGTATGTTGCTTACTTGCTTAACTTAATTGGTCACACCACTCATGATGTATATAACAATTTTATCTATGAGTGGCGGAGATATGATCTTTACTGAACTGTATTAAAATTATTTTCCAGACTAAATGTTGAGGACTAAAATATTATTTTTGAGGAAATTACTTCTCAAGCCATTGCTTTCTAATAGTTGCAGACGATTTCATTCTTTAAAGTTTTTTTTTTTTTTTTTTTTTGTCAATAAAAAAACAGAATATTTTTGCATTCCAAAGAAAAAATAGTTCAAAATTCCAATATAACATGAGATTAATGTAGCATGTGATAACAAAATTATTTAAACGTTAATTGAATACTAATTTTTCATTTCATTGTTATATTTTTGGAATTAAACAAAACCAAAATAAAAAAAGAGAAAAACAAATTATAATAAAATAAAATTTAAATTTATTCACATGAGCAGAAAAAAAACTAACAAAAGCACGGAGGGAGTGAGTATAAGCCATACTTACTAATAAACGTGTTCCGTTAAATGATTCGGACATTTCAAGAAATCATTGATGTTTGTTTACACTTGTTATGCGAGTATAAACAAAAATTTTGGCAGTAAAAAAGCCCCATGACTTAAAAAAAGCATAAGGCGGAGGTAAGGGACGATTGTAAAATAAAATAAAATGTGAAAAAAAATGTTTAAAATATGCATTAAAAAATGTATTTATCAGTTTAACGCCTTCAAAATAAATTCATAAAAAAAACAATGAATGAAAGAAAATGAAATTTAATGCATATGAGCGAGAGGAAAGCAAAAAAAAAAAGGGATGAATGACTTGATTATAGAATTAGTAA
Source organism: Sarcophaga subvicina (assembly GCA_936449025.2). Classification (NCBI taxonomy): domain Eukaryota; kingdom Metazoa; phylum Arthropoda; class Insecta; order Diptera; family Sarcophagidae; genus Sarcophaga; species Sarcophaga subvicina. The sequence goes on along the minus strand of OW388083.2, from coordinate 105,060,657 downwards.
AGAAAAAAAGATTAAAACAAACAAAATCAAATCAAAGAAGTTAAGCAGAAAAATAATTTACATTTGAGGTCATTTTTATTTTTATCTGAAAATTCTTTTTTTTTTTTATTTTTTTAATAAAGAAATTGTTTAGTTCCTTAGACTCATTACTCATTAAAATTCTTTGATTTCTTTCTGCTTATTTGTCATCAAGCAGACAACCAAAAAGTATTCAATTCTTTCGGAAGCAGTCGATCAATTGGCTTTTAGCCACCTTATAATATTGATTTGTTAATTAGAAAAAGGGGTTCTGCTGCAGCATTATTTAGTCGTTTAAGTGTTTAAAGTATTTAAAACATCTGCTTAACAAGTGTTTGAACATTATTGCCGCCGAATAATGTGATCAATGCCAGCCCTCAAGTGTTAATTTCACATCGCTGTTGTATTAATTCTTTGATTTAGTATTTGTTGCTCTTGTGTGAAAGTCATGTGCTGACGGTTAGTCTAGTTTAAATGCATACATGCCACGATACTACACACCCATCTTTTAAATGGGGGCAAAGCTTTTCATTTGAAGGGATGATCCAATTATCGTAATAAATCAAATTAAAGGTTAACCCTTGGACCGGCGGTTTTGAATATGGAATGATTCCATATTGTGTCATGATTAACAAAAAATTGTGAACAATAATTTTGATTATCAATTAAATTGTTTTTTAAAGAACAAAGTTCTTGTCACTCATTGTTGCCTGCTAACTACGGATTAAGAGCAACCGAAAAAATTTTAATACCTGAAGTCGTTTTAATTGGGCCAACCATACCCACATCTACGACATCGGGCGTAACAGTCTAGACGAGTGCACTGAGCTGAAGCTTCTGCTTTAGGTAGGTAGGTAGGTAGAGGTGGCTGCCCATCCAAGAAAAATTTTTGGATGGACACACTTAAGCCGCATTGGGCCCATTGTGCTTCCACAGTTGTCCGTTATCCCCTAGTCTCGAAACCATTCGAAGCTCCTGATGAAGCGATTTAGGCTGCCAATGTCAATCCCTGACAGTCCCTCCAGATCATCCATGTAGTAAGTACCCAAGTACTTCCTTCTCCTTTGGCATAGAGAGTACCCAGCAGATGAGGGACAGTCTCCTCTTCTTCCTCATCTCTGCAGCTTCTGCAGAAATCGTTAGCAAGGTGTCCAAGACCAATGCACCTCGCATGCTTACCCATAATGCAACGCCCCGTAATGACACCGACAACTACACTGAGCTTGCCTCTTTGGAGTTTAAGTAGACTCATTGTGCGCCCCTCATCCAACCTTGGCCAGATTTTAATAGCCGTTCCACCCGTGTCCGAGGCCGCCCACTTGTCGTTGACGGAATCGACGATCACATTATCAATTATGAGCTTGCAGGTCCTCATAGGTATGCCCAGATTCGAGAACTCAGCGGTGAGTTCGATGGTCGTGCCCCGCCTGGCAAGTTCATCAGCTCTACAGTTACCCGGAATATCACTGTGCCCCGGTACCCATACGATACGGATGTCATATCGTTCCGCTATCTCGTCGAGATATCTGCGACAGCCGTACACCGTCTTGGAGTTCCTCACATTAGAACTCAAGAGCCTTGATAGCCGCCTGGCTATCAGAAAGTATGGTGACGCTCCGCTTGCAGACCCTTCCATCCCCAATAATACTCGCCGCAGCCTGTATGGCCACCACCTCCGCCTGAAAGACACTGCAGTGGTCTGGCAGCTTCTGTTTTACTATCTTAACAAAAGGAATTTTAAAGCTCTCCTCAGAACTGTTCTGACAAAAACACTGACAGTAACTATTTGACACGATAAAAATTGTCAAAATTTATCGTTCACTGAAGGGTTGTAATGACCAATTACGTATGTATGTACATATGTAAGCAAAAAGGGTTTATAAGAGAAGTTGAGCCATAAACGTGACTAAATGGTAGTAATTAGCCGCCATATTCTAGTAGATGTGTTGGCTTACTAGACGAGAACTTGTGAGTTCAAACCTCATCTAAACGAGAGAATATTTCTTTCGAAGACCTTTTCTCGAAAGTTTTCTGGCAAAATTTCTGAGAGTAAATTAAAATTGCCATGAAAATTTTCACAAAATTTTGTCTTTCGGAGTTGACTTTAAACTGTAGGTCCCGCCCCAAATGGTTGAAATTAACACACACACACAACATGACTAATGTAAGAAGCTAGCTCGTAATCGTGACTAAAGCTTTGTGATGGACTGTTAAGTCAATAGATAGAACCCTTTATCTATGGCTAATCAACAAATTCAATTTCTTGAAAAACAATTTCTTGATATTTTTTAGTAAAAAAAAAATATGCCCAGGAGATTATAATCCATTCTAACCTACATATTAACATACATACTAACAATTATTATTCACTTGTAATTTAATAGCACTTAGCACAACGTGTTACACTTTTATTTCAATATCGATCAGATCCAATATCAATAATGAAAAAGTGAGAGAAAAAAATGGTGAAAACGATTTTTTTAATTTTTAAATTAGCATGCATACGATAATTATACAATAAATACATCAATAAAACTAATAACAATAAAAAAAGAAAAGATTTTAAAAATAAAAATCGAAAAAAAATTATAAAAATCCTCCACAAATATAAAATATAATACAACAGTTAGTTATGGAGTGAGTATATAAATTTAACAATATTTATTGTCATATGATAAAAAAAAATTAAAAATAAAAAAAAAAACTTTTAAGTGAAATAAAATGCTGAGGAATATTTACAAGCAAATATAACTGAATTCAACTCAAATGATACGTTGTTGTTAATTAATTTCAATTAGTATTTCAATACTGATCCCAATATACAGACTCTTCTATCTATCGCTATATAATCATCTCATCATGATCATCATCATTATCATTATATACAGAGTAGATCTAAACGACTGAATATCTTTTTCCACTGTTTGCATTTCTTCTTTCTTTTTTTGGATTCTAAATAAATATCAACAATTACACTCTTGGACCACAAATAATACAATATTGTTGTGGTTGTTGTTGTCATTGTCGTTTTCACTACATATTTCAATATATCAATATTTATAATCAATGATACGAATATTACGAACAGGAGATCACATTTAATTGAGGGTTTTACTATACTTTTTGTTTCATTTTTTTATTATTCATACGTATTTACAGTGGTGGCCTTATAATTAGAAACGATGTTTCAGGAACAGAGTTCTCTGGAGTGGCGAATCTAAGTTTACTTTGTCCCAATCTGATGGAAAAACGTATGTAAGACGTCCTCCAAACAAAGCCTTTGATCCCAGGTACACAGTGAAAACTGTAAAACAAATTAACAAACATATGTACATGTTGCTAAGTCGTTTCTAATTATAAGGCCACCACTGTATATTCGTAGTCTATCTCGTATGTTATAATATTCGTTATGATCACATCGATAATGCTGCTGCTGCTGTTGTTGTTGTTGTTATAGTAGACAAATATATTTATTTTTATTAATTATACATCCAAATAACACGAGTTAAAATTATACAATACGATTAAATAGCAGCAAAAAAAAATCTGTTAGAAATCCGCAATATTAACTGGCAACAATCGTATGAAACTGAAACAATGTATAGAAATGATAATACGGGAGGCAGGGAAGATGTTTCGTGGCAGGTTCTATGTTTCCTAAATATACATACATCGTTGGTCATTACAACCCTTCAGTCAGGATTATGAGCAGACGTCGGCACAAAGAGAACATGATAAAAAATGTGAGTGTATTTGTGAGAAGCATGTGTTAACCCAGATGAAGGTAGGTAGGTAGGTAGAGGTGGCTGCCCATCCAAGAAAAATTTTTGCTTGGACTCACTAAGGCCGCATTGGGCCCATTGTGCTACCACAGTCATCCGTTATCCCCTAGTCTCGAAACCACTCGGAGCTCCTGAGGAAGCGATTCAGGCTGCCAATGTCAATCCTTGACAGTTCCTCCAGATCATCCATGTAGTAAGTACTAGGGATGCCAATCGGGAAATCCCGAATCACAAAATCCCGGGATTTTCGGGATTCCTAAATCCCGAATCCCGGGATTTTTTAAAACTTGTCCCGGGAATTTAAGGGATTGTAATTTCATACATAAACACTTTATAAAGTAAGAAAAAAAATTGAGTCTACATTGTTTTTTTTATTTAATATTACATTAAATAACACTCATGGAGTTTTTCAAGTGTATCATGCAACAATTAAGTGAATATTCTATATCACTCGACATCGAACTGAATAAGAACCTAACTTCCATTGTTAAAAAGTTAAACGTTGCCCTCGAAATCCAATAGAATCTGTTAATACAGCTGATGGTTTAGACCAGTGATGCTCAAAATCCAAATTTCCTATCACATGTGATAGGAAAAGAAAATTCTGCTGACGCTGCGTAGATACACGTACACTATAAGCTTACTTGTGTGGTTTCTTATAATGATCGTGTGTTTGTTGTTTTGTTTGTTGTTTTGTGTTGAACTCAGAGAACAAAATCAATTCAGTTGATGTTTAGCACTTGATGAGGCAAGGCCTTGCTACGCAATTTTTTTGAATGATTTTTTGTTTTTTGCAAATACACGCAGCAAAATGTTTGATGCAAATTGGGAATATGATTTCTTTTTATAGAAAATATGGATGGTTTTGTACAATGTATTGTGTGTTATCGCTCTTTATGTCGCAATTTTTTTTTTTTTTTTTTGTAACGAGACATTACGAAGCTAGCCATGGATTTTTCGACAACATTAAAGGGAATGCCAGGACTAAAATTATTCCAATTAAAAGAAGACATTTTTTAAAATTCATGGTTGACGAAACGGAATTACCAAATTACAATAATTTACAATCAATACATACATACATACATACATCAATTTATTCATCAATACATACATACATCAATATATTCATCAGTACATACATACATACATCAATATATTCATCAATACATACATACATACATCAATATATTCACCAATACATACGTACATAAGTTCATTATGTAGTAATATACATGCAACACAATAAACCAATTTTTTTATTTTTTTTATTTTCCCAGTGTACGATTCTCAAAAATTAAGTTGAATTTTGTTCTCCGCTGCTTTACCAACACAACCAAAACTATGATAGTATGTGTTTGAGCACCACTGGTTTAGACAATCAATTTTCTAAAGAAATAGATTTGATTGAATAATGAGGTGTTAGAATAATGAATAGTTACATATATTCTGCATATAGATAGTGTTCTTAAAAGGGTAGGTATTTGTTTCTTCACTAATGTGTTTATACATATATGTACATATGTATGGAGACACAGATGAATTATTTTTATTTGTGTTACTTTTTGTTCTGTTTTTTATTTTATAACATGTATATTGTGATATTGATCAAAAATTAATGAAATTTTTTATAAAACAATTGTTTTGAGCTTTTTTTTATTAAGAGAAAATCCCGAAGTCCCGGGATATTTCGGGAAATCCCTTGATATTTCGGGATTTTTGGATCCCGAATTGTCCCGAAAAATCCCGGGATTTCGGGATCGGGATTTCGAAATCCCGAATCCCGGGATTTTTAAAAATCAATCCCGTTTGGCATCCCTAGTAAGTACCCAAGTACTTCCTTCTCCTTTGGCAAAGAGCCGGGCATGTACCCAGCAGATGAGGGACAGTCTCCTCCTTCCCAGGGGAAAATTGTTAGTAATATTTTCAAGTCTATTTATTGACCCAATAATATGTATATGTGAGCGGAAAATATAGAAAAACTAGTCACCGTATTTAAGTTGGCAAGTATTCTTCCAAAAATCGAAATCATTCCTCATTGATATTAGTGAATACTACTGTAATATTTCTTTGGGTGTATAATTGAAGTCTGAAAAAAAGCGACATGAACCTTCTTCTTTAGAAGCTGATAAGCAACTGAATGCATTTTTACGCACTTTTTAACGAACATTATTGATGTTCGTGTCCTATGGGTGTAAAAAGCCGAAGATGTTCTTCCCCTGAGGGACATTGGTGTTGACGTGTGATTATGAGCCAAGTTTCTCATACCACTTATGTTGTGCGTGTTAATTTTTTATACATGAGTGGTGGGACCTATAGATTAAAGTCGACTCCGAACGACAGATTTTTTGAGAAACTTTTCATGGCAATTTTATTTTCTCTGAGTTTTTTCCAGAAATCAGCTGAGAGGAAGTCGCCTAAGAAATATTTTTTTCATATTTTCGTTTTGATGTTTGGCCTTACGTCTAATAAGCCAACACGCTAACTTACTAGACCGTGGCGACTTCAATATGGTTCATGAACTCAGTAAAAAGGGTAGTGTCATGAATCATTCTATTTAGAAGGCCTTAAGCCCGGTTTAGCCATACTTCCGCAGAATGTGCATACGTTCGTTTTTAGCAATGCTTACGGCTCGATAATCGCTCTTATTACTTTTCGTATTTTAAAAACAAACGTACTTTCCGTTACGTTTTATTAACCGTGTGGCTAATCGGGCCTTTAGTTTGCTCTTGAAGCAATTAAAAGTGCTGTAGATCGCCTTATATTTACTTCTACGAGTCTTATCTAAAATCAGGTAAACAACTCAGAATTATTCCATGTTCAATAGATTTTAGTTTGTTTAAGAATTAATTGATGAGCAGCTCCGAATATGAACCGTTTGGCTAATCGGGCCTTTAGTTTGCTCTTGAAGGAATTAAACTACTGTAGATCCCCTTATACTTCTACGAGTCTTATCTAAAATCAAGTAAACAAATCAGAATTACGCCATGTTCAATAGATTTTAGTTTGTTTAAGGATTAATTGAGAAGCTTTGAATTTTGAAATATCCCTGTTAAATAGGCCTTCAAGCAAAGAACGCCTAATACAGATATTTTTAAAGTTTATTTTAACATTTAAAATTAAAGCTTTTCAATCCAGCATTTAACAAGATTCGGTTTATATACGTCCTTGACTTTGTTCAGCTTTTAGATTCAATGAATATTCTTTCAAAAAAATTTGTTTTCTCTTTTTTTGTTTCTCTCCTATAATTTTCAACCAGACGTTGCATATTTTTCATTTCCTTCCTTCCATCCATCGATGTGAATAGTGTCTGCGCCATTTATGATGTGATGTGAGGAGGATTGTAAATGCTCTCGTTGCTATTTGAATGCTCTCCCCATCACTCTTAAATCAACTCTAAATGTCCTGAACCATTAAACGATAGACATTAAAATGAAATGACAGAACAGGAAAATATTCACATTTAAGTCTACTTCTGTCTCGTACTGTTATAGTTGCTTCGCTTCGTTGTGTCGTTTTCTACTCTACAATTTGATTTGTTTTCTGTAAATGGAGGGTGTTGGTTGGTTGGTTTTTTCGTTTATTTTTTCTGTCGTGTATTAATTTTTCCTTTAATTTTCATTTTCATTCGTATTCTTTACAAGCTACACAAGGATTGCATCGTCATTTTATGCAGATTCAAGGATACAAAGAAAAAAAAGTTTTGTATGTTTGTTTGTTTGCTTTTTTCAGTAAATATTTTATAACCGGACTACATACAAGCTACTACTACGGCTACTATGGCTATTGTCCCTGGGGGGTCAGTCAATATTTGCAGAATATTTATTGTGATAAAAATAACGACGAAAATTTTCTATTAAATGGATTTTTAGTTTTTTTAGTTCTTTTCATTTTCTACTTTTTTTTCTTGAAAGATAAATAAGAAATCTTTTTATAGTTTATTGTCCATAATTTTAAGGAGTGAACAGGAAATTGTCTGACATTTTATGGTTTAAGAAAAATCAAATTTGGAGGAAGTAGTGTAGAGCGGGATAAAATAGAGTAGAGAGCATAATAGGCCGTAGTCTAGTCGGTAGTGTGTCGGCTAATTAGACGTAAGGCCACGGTTCAAACACCAGATCAGACGTCAAAACGAAAATATGAAAAAAAATATTTCTTCTCTGAACGTAAATAAAATTGCCATGAAAAGTTTCTAAAAAAAAAAATCTGTCTTTTGGAGTTGACTTTTGACCTCCACCATGTTTGACTGTATATTTTGGGTTAAATTCTGTATTTACAGGACGACATACGAACGATTTTCCGTCCGAACCAAACAAATTAACCTTTGTTTCGTCTGACCACAGTACATTATTCCAGTTTTATTCCTGTAAATACAGAATTTAACCCAAAATCTACAATCAAACATGGTGGAGGGTCGATAATGCTATGGGGGTGTTTTTCGGCATTTGGCGTTGGCCCTATTGTTTGGATTCAGGAAAAAATGTGTGCAGCTGACTACATAGATATTCTACAGAATAAAATGCTTCCATTTGCCGAGGACAAAATGTCACTTAAATGGGAATTTATGCAAGACAATGATCCGAAGCGTTCCGCTAGAAGCGTCAAATTGTGGTTTCAACAGAATGAGGTGCCTATAATGGAGTGGCCGTCCTAATCACCGGATTTAAACCCCATTGAACACCTCTGGGGAGTCCTAGAAAATAAAATCGGCAACTCTAAATCAAAAAATAAACAGGAATTGTGGGAAAAAATTCAGGGGACATGGTATTCAATTCCGCCTGACGTCTGTGCAAATCTTGTGGGATCTATGAATCGTCGCTGTCAGGATGTAATAAAAATGAAAGGTGCTTCAACCAAATATTGAAATAATATCTGGAAATGATGGTAATGTTTAACAAAATATACATATTTTTAGCATACATAACATAAAGTGTCCCTATTATTTTTTCCAGGCCTTTTTCAAATAAATTATATTTTTTAAGAATTTGGCAGAACTAGTCATTTATTTTTATTTTATTAGTTGAACTATTTCAATACCTTTAATTGAATGTATATACTTTGCAATATTTATGGAAAAGTAAATAAAAAATACGAGAATATACTGAAAATTTTAAGTGTCCCTATTATTTTTTCCAACACTGTAGGTAGATTGCCTTTTCTCAGCACTAGTTTTCCACTTTGTCCTTGGTTCTGTGTTATACCGCACTTTATGCCACCCAAAAGGTATAACCTGCTAGGAACTTGGATTGCGTCGCTTATTTAAAGAAGACAAATAGAAAAAGAGCTAAGCTTTTTAACGCAGAATAAACCGAAGTACTTTAAATATTAAAATTAAATACTGTTACATTATCGTTGGTCTCGCAGAAAGGCCCTAACTCACACTTTTTTCAAAATTGATTTTTTTTTTGTGATTCCAATGTTTATTTGTGTTAAATGCATTGGAATCACAAAAAAATTAATTTCGAAAAAACTGTGAGTTAGGGCCTTTCTATATGAGACCACATTTAACACAAATACATATTGGAATAAAAAAAATCATTTTCGAAAACCAACGAGACCAACGATATGCAGTAATTGAATAAATAAAGAAATCTTAACAACAGTAATAATAAGGACCCAGGGAGTTAGTAACCAATTAATAATTTAATACTTTACTAATGTGAACGCAATTTCAATTTCCTTTTTTTGGAATTCAAGGGTGCCGTATAACCAAATATGATTTAAAACAATTCGCTTGGTTTTCATTCAATATTTTTTTTAATAACCAAACCAAAACACGTCTAAAGAAAACAAAACAAAAACAAAAAACAATTTATTTAATTGGCCATGACAATTAGACCGCAAATTTAAACGCATTTATATAAAGGCAAAACCACAAATTCGGAAATAGACCAACAACAGTCCAATGTAAACAAATGCAAGAAAAGAAATATCAAATATTTTTGCAAGTTAAGGAGTGTGTGCAAAAAAATTTTGGCATATTTCTGGATTAATATTTTTAACGGTAATAGAAAAAAAATACCGTTAATTCACTTTTGTTAATCATATGTCCCAGCAATCGCTTGTAAAGTTTAATTTTGATTACACAAAAAAAAAACTTTTTTTTTTTCGAAAATCGCCTTCGAAGGCGATTTAGCACCGCGTTGTCAAAAATCGACATCTAAACATGCAGACGATTGTTTATAACGAATATAAACAACTTTTGGGTCTTAAAATAAAACATTGAAAGGGAAGAAAGAAGGGATTTACAAGCCCCAGATAACACTATAAAGATTTTTATGGAAGGATTTCCTTCAATTAAAAAAAATTAGAACCTTTTAAAGACAATCTTACATACATAATTGGTCATTACAACCCTTCAGTCAGGATTATTGACCTAATGTCTCACACCACTTGTGTTGTGTGTGTTAATTTTATACATACAGTGAGCGCCATAAGTGAGTCAACACTTTTGTCCTTAAGTATAAAACAGTTTTGTTCTTAAGTATAAAAAAGTTCCTTTATCATGAATTGTTGCTTTTGTTTTAACATTTTATAAGTAATAAATAAACGTTTTTATTTTTGGAAATTTATTCGACTATTCTCGTTTACTTTTCTCGCTATCCTAAGAAAATGAATTATTTCAGTGGTGGTGTTTACTCACTTTTGGCGCTGAGTGTATGTAAGTGGTGGGACCTACAGTTTGAAGTCGACTCCGAACGTCAGATTTTTTGAGAAACTTTTTCATGGCAGGTTTATTTACTCTCAGAATTTTTGCCAGAAATCTGCTGAGAGAAAGTCGCCGAAGAAATACTTTTTGTATTTTGTTTGACTCTACGTCTAATAAGCCAACACACTACCTACTAGACTACGACTAATTCATTATGTTTCCTAAAAGTATGGAGAGTAATATAAAAAAGGGATTGTATGATAATCTACTTAAGCGTTTGCTCTTCATCTAAAACAGCTTAGAATCCGTTTCCATTTTTGGAATTCCACCCAGCTACAGATCCAAACAAGAGTGGAATTAATTGGAATCCTTAGGCAATCGCCAATGAAGACGTGTCAGCTACATTTGGCAGCGACTACAATACAAATAGATGCAGCACAGATACATAAATATATTGTGAAATAGGCTGAATCCCTCCTATGTATGCCATAGGAGCAAGAGGAATTTATACGCGGATCAAATTCAAAATTAATTTATATTTTGACAGAGTCTTACGTTGAGTTGAGGTTAGGTTAGCCAGTAGCTAGCCGTCCACAAACAATTTCACTCGGTGGTCATATGGCTCATTATGATATGGGGTAAGCCCCTTTATCATGATCCGTTAGTGTACGTTGAGTTTACTTTGTGTAAAATCAAATTGTATAATCCTGTACTTTCAGTATACTTTCTTTTTCTTTATTTAAACAATATTCGTTTTTTTTATAAAGCAAAGTGTATATACGAATTTTTTTGTCTACACTCCTTAATTTCCCAAAAGAAATTTATAATAGACTACTACAGCTTGTTGCGTTTTTTGTTTTTTTAAATGTAAGTCCAAATTTTTCTGTGAGCACTCCTTAGTTTTCCCTAAAGAAAAGTAGAATAGACTTCCTCAGCTTATTTCGTTTTTATAAAGAAAAATGTGAGTCCAAATTTTTTCAAGTGCACTCCTTAGTTTTCTTAAAGGAAAAGTAAAGTAGACTTCTGCAGTTTGTTTCGTTTTTATAAAAAATAGTGCGAGTTCGAATATTTTCGTGGGCACTCCTTAGTTTTCCCAGAGGAAGAGTGGAGTAGACTTCCGTATTTTGTTTCGTTCGTCTAAAGAATAGTGTGGGTGCAAACTTTTTCGTCTGCACTCCTTAATTTCCCAAATGGAAAGTAAAGTAGACTTCTGCAGCTTGTTCCATTTTTATAAAAAAATAGTGAGTAAAAATTTTTCGTTCGCACACCTTAGTTTCTCAAAGGACAATTAGAGTATAATTCCGCATTTTGTTTCGTTTTTATAAAGAAAAGTGTATGTACAAATTTTTTCGTCTGCACTCCTGTTTCCCAAAGGAAATTTAGAGTAGACTTCTGCAGCTTGTTTCATTTTTATAAAAAAAAAAAAAATAGTGTGAGTCCAAATTTTTTCATGCGCCGTCCTTAATTTTCTTAAAGAAATATTGGAATAGACTTCTGCAATTTGTTTAATCCTTTTTTCTCTGGTCTTAACCAAACATATTTGGTTGAGAAGAATTAAAATGTTCAATTTTCTGAGAAAAATAATTACGACTGTTAAGCATGTTTAAGTAGTGCGTGTCTTATATAATTTATAATCTCATTATGGAATCTAATATTTTGCAAAGGCAGTAAAAAGTTTTACAACAACTGGCAGACGTATTGTATTTGATAACAAAAGTTTTAAATGTTTTTTTTTGCTATAAACAGATTAAATTGTATAATATTAGAACAGATTCCGTTAAATACACTCACACTAATACACTAAAGACCATTATTTCGATAGAAAAGTTTAGTTTGCATTTGTATTTGTAGGGGAAAAAACAATTCATTCAGTTTCAACCAACGCTGGCATGCGAACGAGTCTAAACGCCTTCAGGCTTAAATAAATATAAAAAACGGTCAGAAACAACAACAAGGATTATAGGACAAAACAATCACACATATATACATACATATATACATACATTTATACATACATATATACATACATTTATACATACATACATGACTACAGATTTGACCCACTGGTATCCAATTTTATTTGAAACCGAATTCTCGAAATTTAAAGGACTGTAAACATGTTCAAAGTCAAGGACCAATTGATAGTACCATTGGCAACACAATACTGACCATTTATTACGCATTTAAATGTCAGTGATTTAGACGCCATGTGAGGTCTTGACATCATATATTTTCCTTACGTAATACGTCAAATGGTAAACCATTACTCATGTTGTGCTCGTTAAGGGAGACTGAATGTCTCATTTTGGTGTTTTTTTATTGTGGCTCACATGGTCAAAAAATTTCTCGTTAAAAGAGAGCCAGCTACACCATTTTCTCGGAATAGAATATGCTGCTCATAATCTCTCATTTTATAATGCTTTGCCTGACCATCCTGACAACTCAAATGGAGTTCGTAAGTCATCCAGAATGGAGCCACAAATTCTATTGAACAAAAAGCGAGCTGATCACACAATTCTATTTTTTATATTCAATAAACTAAAATCTATTGAACCTGGTATAATCCTGATTTCTTTACTTGGTTGTGAATAAGACTCGTTGAAGTACAAGGGATCTACAGACGTTCAATTCCTTCAAGAGCAAACTAAAGGCCCGATTAGCCAAACGGTTCATATTCGGAACTGCTCATCAACTAATTCTTAAACAAACTAAAATCAATTGAACCTGGTATAATCCTGATTTCTTTACTTGGTTGTGGATAAGACTCGCTGAAGTAAAAGAGAATCTACAGCAGTTCAATTCGTTCAAGAGCATACTAAAGGCCCGATTAGCCAAACGGTTCATATTCGGAACTGCTCATCAACTAATTCTTAAACAAACTAAAATCAATTGAACCTGGCATAATTCTGATTTCTTTACTTGGTTGTGGATAAGACTCGCTGAAGTAAAAGAGAATCTACAGCAGTTCAATTCGTTCAAGAGCATACTAAAGGCTCGGGTAGCCAAACGTAACGAAAAGTACGTTCGTTTTTAGAATACGAAAAGTACTGAGAGCGATTATTGAGCCGTAAGCATTTGCATTACTCTTCATATGCTAAAAACTAACTCACATTCTGTGGACATTTGGCTAAACCAGGGCTTAAGACCTTCTAAACAGAATAATTCATGACACTACGCTTTTTACTGAGTTCATCAACCATATCGAAGTCACCGTAGTCTAGTAGCTAATGTGTTGGCTTGTTAGACATAAGGCCTGGGTTCATACCCCAGGTCATGCATCTCCAACAAAACGAAATATGAAAAAATATTTCTACGGCGACTTCCTCTCAGCAGATTTCTTGCAAAAACTCTGAGAGTTAATACAATTGCCATGAAAAGTTGCTCAAAAATCTGAGGTTCGGAAACGACTTTAAACTGTATGTCCCACCATTCATGTAAAAAATTAAAACACACAACATAAGTGGTGTAAGAAGCTAGGTTGTAATCCTGACTGACAGGTTTTAATGACTAATTATGTACGTATGTATGTCTTTACTTGATTGTGTATAAGAGTTGTTGAAGTAAAAGAGGATCTACACTACAGCAGTACAGTTCGTTGAAGAGCAAACTTAAAGCTTGGTTAGCCAAACGTCAATGAAATGTAACGGATATAATGTTCGTTTTTATAATACGAAAAACAATGACAGCGTTTATGCAACCGTTCGGTAAGCATTCGCATTACTCTTCATATGCTGAAAACGAACGTACGTTACGTAGACGTTTGGCTAAACCGGGCTGAAGACCAGAGATCAGCAATGAATCGTTTTTTCGCTATTCATAAGTACTCATGAAATTTTGAGTATTAGTGAATCAACAGTATAGAAATCCAACTACTCTGATTCATTCGTGCTCACTACAACATTGATTTATAAGTACAGGTTGCAATGAGTATGAGTACAACGTTGACATCAAACTCATAACATTCGTGCTATGTTTGATTCATACGCCTACTCATTCAGATTCATAACTTTAGGAAAATACTCTTATAATACTGACGACTCGAGTGATTCGAATCATTCGTCAAAATTTACAGTCTTAGTTGTTGTTGCATTTACAAAGAAAGAAGAAAGACACGTAAACAAAAAAGACAAAGACAGAAAGGAGAGCAAACACTCAACCTTCTTTTGAGTATTTTAGTGTTCGTACGCGAATCATACTTATTTTGTGATTCGTGTACACGATGAGTCATGGAGAGTCGAAATCAATAACATCATGAGTATTGTTAAGTATGAGTACCATGAGTACTTCAAACTTTGAATATGAGTAGTATGAGTATGACATTAAAATAAGTATGAATGCGTATAAGTATCAGAAATTATAAGTATGATTCGAATCTGCTCATCGTTTTGAATACTCATTGCTGACCTCTGCTTAAGATCTTCTAAACAGAATGGTCTATGACGTTAAGCTCTTTACTGAATCGTATCAGGCGTACTTAATAACTCAATGAGCTCATGAACGATGTAAGATCTATTGAACCTAAATTGCAACAACGTCAACCTATGGAATGAGTTCACAAACATACTAAGCCTACTAACAAACTGGATTACCATATAATACCAATAAGCTGCTTACTAAGTTCATGTAACAATAAAAAATATGAGAAGCTAGGTCGTAATACTGACTGAAGGGTTGTAATGACCAATTATTTATGTATGTAACAATGAAAAACTACAGGACTCAAACAGAATACATAACACTGAGTTGCTTATTTAGTTCACGTCTAGTCTCTATCATGTGATACCAATTGTCACCTAAAAAAATAATTTATAGCTAATCTTGTATTTAACTTTGGTCTTCGTAACATTAACTTGTTTACATAAGCATTAAACTCCTTTTAATCTCTGACCTGATGCCTGCTATTATTTTCAAATATTTTTAATAAGTATGGAGGACAGTGTATAGGATGAATACGAACGAAAACATACCGAGTTGTGGGGAGTAGTATTGTCGGCAATATTTATTCACTTATTTGTTGTACAAATATTGATGACATGAATGAATAAACAAGCAACAGCAGCACAGTAAAATCAGTGGCAAGTTCAATGCTGCTATAAAAGGCAATTAAATTTAATGGGATTTCATTTTGGATACGTAACTCTGTGACACACATTTGCTTAGCAATCAACCCACGAATAAAAAAATGAAATGTTGTTGTTTATGAAATTGACACAATTAAAGTTTCAAATTTAAAATATTTGTTACATGATTATTAGGAATTAATGGATTATTTTCGCATTAAATTAAATAAACAGTTAAAGAGAAAATTTTAAAATCGATTATTTGCTTGTGGTTTAAACGGAAAAATTTAAAATAAATGTTTTCGTTGAAGAAATTAAACGAAATTTTTAACAAGGACTGCGTTCTAATACACATACAATGTCCTTTGATATGAAAGTCAATGCCGCCAAAATGGCAATTGTTATGCGAATTGTTAGGCGCCAGCAGTTTGTTTAATGTTGTAATAAAAGAATGGAAAAAAATTAAACGAATTTTACTGCCACACTACGTGTAATTATTTAAAAAATTTCTTTTTATTCTTCTCAAGCATTGAAGAAACTCTATTCAATTGTCTTGTAGAACAGCGAAGAAATTAAGGTCAAAGAGCACCAACTTAATGTTGTAGTATATACGAAGAACAAACTGTACAAACTGTTGTCTAACGAATAACTACACGAACGAGATATTGAGAGATAGAGAGAGAGAAAGAGAGAGAGAAAAAGATAAAGAACACAGAAAAGTTTAGTATAAAACATTGATTTTATATGCATATGTAGTGGTGGTAGTGGTATTGTATTGTATTTACTCGTATATGTATGTAATATTGCAGAAGAGGAAAAAATAGGTCAATTTTGAAATCTTTGCAGTCAAGGAAATGGCACAAAAATGTTGAATAAGTTGATTGGAAAGGATTTGTTTCAAGTTATAAGCAATACAACTCAGTGTTACATTCAATTATAAAATTAAAAAAGAAACAAATAAATTAGATCTGTCTCAGCGCGTCTTATTTTAAACTTTAAATGAAAGAAGAAAAATAATTTTTTAGCTCAGAACTATTTTCTTCTTCGTTAGCTTCTTAAAAGCAATGGAAAACAAATGGTAGGCGATGTTGTAATATAGTATGCTTTAAATTTTAATATAATAAAATGCCTAAAGATATGCTATATATTTTTAATTTTCCCAAATGATTCAAACAACGCGGCATGTAAAACAAGAATGATATTATAATTCTGTAATATTTAATAGCACCGTAGTATATAGTAAATTAGGTTTTTAAGAAATTAAATTCTTTAAAAAGTATCGGAAAATGAGAAAAATTTACCTGTATTATGATAAAAACAAAGTATAGTAAGCATATGGAAATAATTACGGAAAACTCACCTGAAAAGAGATACAAAAAAAGATTTTTTATTAGAAAATATTTAAATTATTATGAATAATTAAAAGGCATAAATGTATGTTATAACCGCCAATCATGCGCAATTTGGTATTAAAAAAATAAAATCTCTTGGATCCAATTTTCATCTAAGAATCACTGTAGAATAGCAGCAATAAAATCGACTAAGCCCTTAAGACGATTGTGACAAGTGGTGAAAAGTAAATCAAATGCGACAACGTCAAGCGAAATCGGTCTTGGGCAAATAGTATTTAAACCAGGATTAATGTTTGTAGGTGTGTGAATCTGCATATGGCCCCAATAAATATTTTATTTCATTATAATGCTTAGATCTTGTCATTGTATATGAAATACATGCATACATAGATGGGCATTACAACCCTTCAATCAGGATTACAATCTAGCTTCGCACACCACCCCATGTTGTGTGTGTTAATTTTATCCATAGTGGGGGGACCTGCGCCTTAAACTCGACTCCGAACGACAGATTTTTGAGAAACTTTTCATGGAAATTTTATTTACTCTCAGAGTTTTTGCCAGAAATCTGCTGAGAAGAAGTCGCCAAACAAATAATTTTTCCTACTTCGTTTTGCTGGAGATCTCTGACGTGTGGCCTCACGCCTAATAAGCCAACCCACTACCTATTAGACTACTGTGACTTCACGAAATTCAACCTCACTTAAAATACCGCCTCTGGATGATTAGAACAATCGATCATTTTGAAAAAGTTATCGATAACTTTTTAGCACGATTCAAGCGAATTCTGGGTGATAACTTGATGAATATTGGTTTTAAAATGCTCTAGTGACACAAAGATTACCCAGGACTGTTTGATATAGACCCACAAAAAATATTCTGACATCAATTCTTATGATTTTGATGACCAATTGATGGTGCCAAAACATGAAATTACTCTTTCTGGAAACGTTTTATGCAATAAAACCGTATTGTCGTATTATGTAGATATGTAGAATCGTATTATTCATGGAACCGACTGGTTGAGACCACCTACCGCCTGGTATATAATCTTCTATTGCAGTCTGAAAAAAGTTCGTTTATTGCAGCGGTCGGCATTGTCCTTAACGATTTTTGTAACGTCGTTTTCGAAAACATAAGGCCGAATAATACCTCGAGACATAACGCACGCCAAACGGTCTTTTTTTAGGGCTTCAATAGCTTTTCCACAATCACTTCTGGATTCTCCAAAACCCCATATGCAACGGTTCTACTTGTTGGCATACTCACCGTATGAAAAATGAGTTTCATTACAGAAGAAATTAGTTTTCAAAAAGTCAGCACTGTAAACCTACTATTCCAGCGCCCCATTAGCATATCTACGACATTGTGAATGATCAGCCGGCTTAAATTCATAAATTTAAATGAAAATTATACTACAATGAATGGTAAGATAGGCCCAATTATTGAGAACGCCGTGGAATAGACAAATGCTGATTATTCACTACATTTTCTCCAACAGAAACGATACTTTCGAGAGTACGTGCACTGGGATAATACACGGACCTGACGACCACATCTGTAAAGCTTTCTAGCTGTTCAAATTTTTCTTATAAATTTCCCAAATCTTTGCCTAGTAGACCGTTTATGACAAAATACAGCCCGTAATGTGCGAAACAATACCACTTTTGAATCTCCACTTTCGTAGTGGGCGGTTTTAACTATTTTTACGTTTCAATTGGTTTTTAAACTATGTATTCGTAACTAAAACAGCATTTACTGAATTAATGACACCGAAGTGGAGCCATATTTAACAGCCGATAACCTAAACATACCGATAATTTTGAAATCATATAATAGATAACTCCTTAGAAGACACTGCCAGCCTACATACATATGTATGTATATGACCTATATATGTTCATATGTATAACAAAGGTACGGACAACTTTACACACATGTAAAGTACTCGAATAACAAATCGACTTCATAATCTACTTAGGTACATGCATACATAAGAAAATATCATGTAAAAAAGAAAATGTAAAGTTAAAATCAAACTCAAATTCAAATTCAATTTCAATTCAACGTAAAATTAATTGGCTGACGACTACAAAGATTTCGCTATGAAAACAATTTGTGGGGGGGGGGTAGTGGTGGTGGTGCTCGTAATAGTTCAAGTGGCAGCAAAACCAACAACAATAAATTAAAAAGTAATAATGAAAATAAATAAAACAAATTAAAATAAAAACAACAACAACAACAACAAATTCTAATTGAATCAATAGCAAAAATATAAAATAGAACAACAACAAATTACAGCAAAAAAATAAAAGGAAGGAAACTCAGCAATAAGATAAAAAAACAACACAAACAAAATAAAGCTTTTTTTGTTTTTGTTGTTGTTTTTTGTTATAAATTTTATATGTAAATAATTCATTAATGACATTGGCCAAGAAAAAAAAACTGCTGTTTACAAAAACAAAACAAAAAAATCTGGTTTGTTTTTATTGTTTAGACCATAGTTTACCATTTCATAGCACAGTTGTGCAAAGAGAACTCACACGCATTCTTGTGTTTTTGATTTAGTTGTCGATCAGACTGCGACAATAACACATGTGCGGCGGATGCTTTACCATTTTATTTCAGAATGACACTCAAAAAATATTTTATGTTAAAAATGTTCTATGTAATTAGCTGGGCGTATTTATTTTTTTTATTTTGTCACAGTATAATTTTTTTAAATGCTTTGGAATGCTCGCTTTATTTTCTTTTAATAAAAAATGGATTTTTTATTCTTTTTATTTTTATTTATCTAAAAAACATGGTCTAATTTTTAAGCCAAAGATGGATAGCTTTATGTTCTTTTGATAAAAAATGGATTTTTCACTTTATTTTTATTTATCTAAAATTATTAAGCCAAAGATAGATAGCTTTACATATGTATGTTGATGAAATGAAAATAAAATTAGCGTATATTACTAACACTTTTCTATGGCTGTAAATAAATAAATTCTCTCAACTTATTTTCTCTCTCTTACTCACTAATACATAACCAAAAATTTTTTGACGAACCCTGGTTTAGACAGACATTTGTTGTTGGTGTTAACAAAAACAATAAACCCAAGCAATGTGTTAGTAAATGTGAGTAAGAGAGAGCGTACATAGTAAATTTGATTTTCATTTACCACTACATGCAAAGAAAGTAAAAAAAAGAAAAATGAAAAATTCATTTCTTGTATAACAGTTTCGATTTGTCAAATTTGAACTTCAACCAGCCATTAAATGTTACATTTGACAATTCCCTGCTATTGTCAGCTGTCATTTGCAAACTGTCATCATTTGTATTGTTTTTCTTTTCATTCTTGTTCTGCGATTTGACACAACACGTTTTTACACAGTATGTGACCATACTGAGAGAAAAACCGTATGACGACGTTCTAACGCCACAAACAACAACACCAACATTTGAATGTAATTGCAACGCATGAGAAGTTTTTCAATGTGTTTCGTATATCTATTCGCATTTGATAGCGCATTGTAAAGCTTAAAAAGCTTTCAATGCGCAAAATCATTAGAACAACAACACCAACAATGGCAACAACAATGAAAAGTAAAATACCAAAAAACGTAAATAAATTAAAATCAAATGAATTGAAACGAAACGAAACAACACTGTACTCAACAAGCAATGATTTTCCTTTTTTTTTTTTGTTTTTGCTTTACAATATTGTTCTCTTACCAACCTACGGAAACTGTTATACTCGTACCCTGCTGCCTGTTCTCTGTTAGGGTTGCAAAGATATTTTAGCGATTGGTTGTCGTGCAGAAGTTTAGTTGTTTGCCATCGTTGAACAGGGTGAAACCAGAATATTTTTTTCTTGCTTCATTTATAGGAAAATTATCGTAAGAAATTACTGGAGTATCGAACGTTTATAGCCGACACCAGTCTCAACAAAAGCGAGCCGGCCCTATAGAATTATCAATTAAGCAAAGCCTATTAATTTTCAATTAAATCAAGTCGAATTTCAAGGACAACTAAATGTTTCCTATACATACATGCATAATTTGTTATTACAACCCTTCAGTCTGGATTACGACCTAATTCCTCAGATGTTTCCTATTGTTCGCCTTCACATATTGTTTAAAAAATGTATCTAAAGGCGTCTAGCTAAAATAGCATCTATTGGTGCCGAAAAACTTTATAAATCATTGAAAAAACAGAACAACTCTGTCCTAGATCTCAGTTGGAAACTTTGTTTCCCCATCCAAAACGTTGAAGTCATGAAAAAATGTTCAAAAGCATGGCTGGTAATGAAAACGTACACCTGTGTGAAGAAAATTTTAATTAAACCAAGAGACATATCATGCAGATTCAAAGAAGAAGGATTTGAGAATCTGCTTTAATTGATTTGCTTCTTAAGCCGTCAATAACTGCGAAAGCTGCAGTATTCGGAGGCAACGAAACTGTACTTGACAGCGTCTTTATGCGAAAGCTATTTCATTTCATAAAAGGGGCTAAGAAGGGGCTTTTCTCACTCCTTAATGGAGTGACAATTCAATTCAGCACGATGTGCAAGAATCATTCTTAGAAATCGACCTTAGCCATTTCCGCCTCCAATTTTTTTTTTTTTTTTTTTTTTTTTTTTTTGTTAATCATCTTTTCGGACTGACTGACATGAGAATTTTCTTTTGATTTTCACTGATTTATTGGACATCCAAGCTGCAAGAAGGGCCCTTATAAACGCACGTTTCGTACATGGATGCCGGCAGTTTGCCATGAAAATTTCGAACATACAGAGAATGTCGGAAATTGCATTCCTGATGAGCTGACAAGGACGGATCGCAATTTCCAAAATGTTACAAGGCATATGTGTTCCGATTAAAAATGTGTATCTTACAGTCGGTATATAAAGAGACCCAGAAGAAAACTATTGTTCCGCCACAGTTAACAGTGTCCAGCAAGATGAGGTGCTTCTTAGGCTGTTACTTTTGACTGTACACTCCTATCCTATAAGAGAAATTTATTTTGGCATTGGAATGGGTTTCCTATAGCGGCTGTTTAATCACTGGGGTTGGATACTGGCTTGTGATTTCACAATCTTTAGCCAATGTGGGGTATTAATCTCCAACGAGTGGCCGCTACCTTAGCTAACCTAGCGTTTCTTCTGGCTTTAATGGCGTGTACTCATATTCGGGTGAAAGCCGGCAGTTCTATCTCATAAGCTTAGAGATAATGGAATAATTAGCTAGGAATTCATTCAACTGAAGTCTCCTTATGGATCTCGTATAGGAGAGTTCAAAAGCGTTCATAAATAAGCACAGATATGCGACGCTTGTGTGTCGCCGAAAATCGTCACTGTACTCATGATGCTTTTATAGCAGAAGTAGCTTGTTTCTAATGTCCTTGAACACTATTATCTCTTTCCCTATTCTCATACCATAAAATCTAATTGTAAACTAATGTTCTGCATGAGTAGTAAGTTTTATCCCCAGCATTAATTTTGCTTAAATAATAGAGGAGCATGTAGAGCTTTGCCCTCAATAGTATG
The DNA here is from genome assembly GCA_936449025.2 of Sarcophaga subvicina. Classification (NCBI taxonomy): domain Eukaryota; kingdom Metazoa; phylum Arthropoda; class Insecta; order Diptera; family Sarcophagidae; genus Sarcophaga; species Sarcophaga subvicina. The sequence goes on along the minus strand of OW388083.2, from coordinate 105,038,265 downwards.
TTGAATAAAAAAGAATTTCTTTAACCAACTTTGTTGAAAATCTCTCCTTATTTGCTTCTATTAAAACAATTCCAAAGGAATCTCATGATGTGTGCCATTGTTAAAATGGAAACTTTTTCTATTTTCCAAAGATTTTTTGTTTTTCTTGCCACTTGAAATATTTTTAATTAAAAAAATCACATCTCAGACTAAAACTGAATGAATTCCTTTCCTTTTGAAGTGTAAAACAAAAAAATCTCAGCAGCAGTAATCCTTTGAAAAGAAGGAAGAAAATCACAAAAAGAAAACAGAACGAAAGAAAAAAACTCTCACTATCAACAGTTACGAAAGCTTAGGTAACACTGTTTATTGTCGATTGTGTGTGTAGCGTATGTGTGTTTATACGATATATTTTCATTGTTATTGTTTATTTATACGGGTATTTTGTTATTTATTCACTCTCACTTACACTTATTCAATTACTTATTACATTCACTTCAATAAATGATGACGTTGCTCATTTCAAATACGTGCACACAATCAGTGTCATGATACTATGTACATACGTATGCATGTGGATGAGTGGTAGTATATTGCAAGCGGTATATATTTAACGCTCTCTGCTTGTATATGAAATTTTTTCTTTTTTTTTTCTTGTAGTTTTCATTTGCAATACAAGACCAAAAGCGTAAAATAATAATAATGAGTAGCAACAACAGCAACAACAATAACGATAATATTTATATACCAGATATAAAAAGAATAAGAACAAGAATTATTATAAAGAAATATTGTTGTTGAGACAATAACATTTGCTTTTGTTGTTGCTGCTGTTGCTGTTGCCGCTACTGCCGCTTTTCTTTCATAAAATTTTATTTTTATTGCTATTGTAAGAGAGACAAGGGGCGCTTGGCAACAAAAAAAAACGATTTTTTCTTTTTCAATATTTTACTCGGCATATTTTCTTTGTATATTTAAGATGAATAAGCAGCAAAAAAAAAACAAAACTTTAAACGTTTTTAAGTACATACAGCTCTCGCTTGTATATATGTACATAGTTACAACAACAATAACTTTTATATATGTACTTAATATTACAAGGAAATCAAGAAAAGAAAAATGCATTGTTGTTGTCTTTATTAGAATAACACAAATTAACAGAGGGAAAATATGACCTTAATTCTCAAATTTTTTATATTGAAATTGTTCTCAAGAAATTTGAGACCACAACCATCATCAGACGCCTAATAAGCAAACAAAATATAAAATTCACTTTGCAACACTGGCTAGCTGGTAAAGCTTCAATTTTTTGCAAACATGCAGTAAAACACGTGTATTTTTCTAAATGCAAATTTCATACTAGAATTTGATGACAAAAGCAAAAACTAAACGGCAATTTGTTATAAGGAAAGTAAACATGAACATGTAGAAAACAAGAATGAAATTAAATAATAGTTTACGAAAAGTTTTTCGGTAAGTTAGACTTTAAAAGATACCCTATTTATATTTCTTGATAACTATTTCATTAGCTGCTTCAAAATCAGCTACAATCTTCCCAAGCCTAAAATTTGAAAATTTGAAGATCTTGCCTATAAGAGGTTGAGAACCTCGAAATTGGATTCCACGGTTCGATTCTCAACAAATTGAGTCTATCTTACGGCTCATTATAGCGTATCCACCTATAGTCCAACACTCTAACCATTCGCAACATCGTATATATGCTGATTATACGTGTTGCTTACGTTAACAAGCAAAATTGTCGCATATGGGGCTCTGAGAACTCTAATGTGATTGCGGAAAAACCATTATAACCGGGAAAAATGACTGCTGGATGGACAAGAGGTATCAGCATATTTCAGCAAGAACTGTTGCCGTTAATAGAGAGCGCCATGGCCATATATTCACCAACTTTTTTTATACCTCCACTTTAAGACTATGAACTGGACGGGTTGTGATTACAACAGGACGGTGTCATAAGCCACACAACATGATTTCATTGCATGAGAAATTCCTACAAAAAGTTATTACAGGTCTTGGCGACGGGATGTGCATGAACCTTGCGATTTGATGTTGTGAGACTTTTTTGTCTATCTGTCGCTGTTCTGTCTGTCACTAGAAATGTGCAAATTAATCGAAAACGCTTTCAAAACGATCGACAGCTGCAACCGATCCAAAGCAAGTTATTTAAACAAGATTTTATGGCACACATAATCTGAAGATGATAAACAGTAGAGAGAGCTGGAACGCAGTAAAACACTTTGTAAAGCACGTCTTGCGAAGGAAGAAATTTAACCTAGACGCAGCAGACTGAGAATAGAGCGGAGCCTGGACGCAGGCTGACGACGATGGAACTGGAACATATGCCAGAACAGGGGTCCACCTCGAAGTAATACAAACGTGGTTCCGAGGTGGAATAATTCCCCGGTGAGGAGACAAGGCGGGTTTTTAGTCGGTATACCCAGTGGGAGAGTCCGACATATCATGTCTGGTGACGACCATCATGAATGCATAAAGCATTTTCCCTCCTCCCGAAAAAAAAAATGCCATACATAATGGACAAAAATATCATCAAAATCATAGCTTTGTATGTATTTTTTAAAGTTATCTAAAAATCAAAAAAATTAATAACGCTTTACGTGTAATTTCTTTACTCAATTCCTTATAAAAACGTTTAATAAAAGTTTAAAAATGAAAAATTCTAAAAAAAATAAAAGAATTCATACATTTAAAGCACTGTTCTACTTATAACAGTGACACAGAAATTTTTGTTACGAATGCTTGTCTAAAAATATTGTTATTGTTTTCAGAGCAAAAAAAGATTTTATATTTCCGGTAAAAAAAAAAACAAACCAAAAACAAACAAAAAAAACAAGTACAGAAACAGACAAAAATTTTGTATCTCTTTTATAAACAACACTGAAACAACAGACAGCGATGTCAGCATTAGGCAGGATAATAAACAAAAACAAATAAGAACGGTATGGTGGATTCCTTGATTTTTAGCCTGTTTTCCTTTAACACGTATACGCCGGGTTGTTAAAAGAAACAAAAATACAAAAACGAATATGAAATAAAAATGGTTTACAATGAAGACAAGAAGCAAATAAAAATCCCACAATATAACTGTGATATTTTAATTTAAATGCGAGAGTGAGAGCCAGGGAAAAGGAGAAAAATTCATACAGTAAAATTATTTCTCTTTTTTATGGTTTTTGTTTTGATTACAAAACGGGGTTGTGAGCAGTAACAAGAAGAGGAATGTTAAATTAAAAAAAAAATAAAAAATACTTATACAAACAGAGAATTTGTTGTATATGAGAAAAGTACACAACATTATATTGTAGAATAATGAAAAGAGTAAGTGAGTGAGTGAGGGAGAGAGAGAAAGAGAGTAAATAATTTAACAACAAAAACAAATTTAAAAACACACAAAGAAATTTATACACGATATATGATGGAAATGCATTTTTTGTTTTGTGTTTTTGTCAAGTACGTCTACTTTATAACAGTTTTATTTGTGTTAGAAGGGTAAGTATACAAAATATAAAAGTGTTATAACAGAACTGTAGACAGGAATTTTTGCTATTGAAAATGTTCAGTTTACAATTTATATTTAAGCAGTCATTTCATGACGGCGCGAGAGAGTACTTAAATAAAAATTTCATTGTATAGAAGAAAGAAAAAATAAAATTATAATACAAAAAAAAAACAGAAAAATAATACATACAGCACAAGGCAACAGCAAAAAAAAAAAGAAAGAAAATTTAAAGAAATTATTTTAACAACTTTTATTTTTTTTTATCATTTTTTTAAATAAATTTATAAACAAAAGAAATTGTAATAAGAAAGTAAAAAAAATTCCTTGAGTTCTAAGAAATAAAAGGTATATAAAATAAATGAAAATTAAATAAACTACCATCCTTTTTCTCTTTATAATATGATATAAATTATAACAATTAAACATGTAACAGAACAGAAAAAAAATGGAAAATAAAAGAAAGAAAGCAATAACAACAACAGCTATACTAAATATGATGATAATAATGAGAGAAAAAAAGAAGAAAAACGGAATTTATCGATTAAAAAGAAAGAAAAAAATGTGTAACAAAAAAAATTATAATAACGATGGATTCAATCTTTAATGATATTGAAATACTATATTACAGAGAGAAAAAGAGAGTTATCTAAATTATCTAACTCCGGTATAATAGGGATATAAAAAATATGACTTCAGCCAGACCCTGAACCAGCATGATTACATGACAATTTTTTTTTCCTTTTTTCTGTATAAAGTTTTAAAGCTTCACCCATAAATAATAAAAAAAAATTATTTAATAAAATACATTTCTTTTCAATTGGATAAATAGTATAGATTTTAACTAAAAAAATATACTAGAATACCCTAAAGCACCACCACTACTGACTGACTGACAGTGGCACTGCAGCAACACTATGTAGTATAATACTTATTATAAATAATTACAAAATAAAAGACAAAATAAAAGACAAACAAATATAAAAAAATAAAACATATGCAAAGTAAAAATAATCAAAGAAAGAAAAAACAACAGCAACAAAACCAAGAATAATAACCAAAAGTATTTACTTCCTCTAGTAAATTAAAATACAATAAAAAATAATTGCAACGCCATTATATATTTATAAAATGAAAACAAAAACAATATTTAAAATTATTTAAAGCAAAAAGCAAAAAAAAACACAAATAATAAAATAAAAATAAACGAAAAATTAAAATAAATATGAAAAGAAAAAAAAATTCTATTTATTTTTATTAACATTTTACACCTTCTCTAGTTGTTGATTTCTTGGAGAAAAACAATTTCACTTCGCCTCTCTTTGCGCCCTCTTTCACTCTCACAAACTATGTATCTCTCATTCATTCATTCATTCTTCCTACGATATATAGAAAAATCACGCTCTTTTAAAACAAACCCTACAAACGCATAACAAGATTTATAACAGATTTTAACACTTCTTTTACTGACAGAATGACAGCAAATGAGAACAGAACAGTATGAGCACAAACAGTATGACAACACAAGGTGTATGCATAGTTTCAATACTGCAAATTTGTAAATAAAAACAAATGCAACATCTACCATCACAAATGAATACAAATGTTGACAGAAATAACACAATAAAAACACAACTGCTAACTTGAAGTCGCCGTTTGTTGTTATTGTTATACGCTATAATGGAAGGCTAGGCTATACTATACTTGTGATAATGTTTGTTACTTACAGCCATAAGACTTAAAACTATAATTTGCTTTAGCTCTGCCCGTCAAAATTCAAAAATTCCGCCAAAACGAAATTCACTATGTGGTATGACGGTAATACAAGGCCAAAACGAAATTCTAATTCTTAGACACTAAGGCTGGCCTTAAGACTTAAAACTATAATTTGCTTTAGCTCTGCCCGTCAAAATTCAAAAATTCCGCCAAAACGAAATTCACTATGTGGTATGACGATAATATAAGTCCAAAACGAAATCGCAATTCTTAGACACTAAGAAGAGTTTTCTAAATTCAATATAAAATGATTATCAATTTTAAAAATGTTAGGCCGTATATCTGCTATTTTCTTCCGTTTGGAAAAGTGAATTAAGTAATCAATGATCATTTTTTATAGAAATTATAAATTAGAGCTTCAATAGAAGAAATAAAAATGAAAAAAGAAAAAAATAAGACTTCAACTTCCAAGAGATATTAAAAAAAAATTTTTAACTCAATAAACAATTTTTAAGCGGCGCCCAAAGATCATCATTAAAACTCCTTGTAAAATTTGTTTAACACAGGGTTGTTAACTCAATAACATATGATTTGTTTTTATCTTTTTTTAGTCTGTTACTGAGATGTTCTCAATTTGTTTACAAAAATTTTTTCCTGTTAGTAATACAAAATTCTTTCTTTTTTTTTCAGAGAAAAAAAACAACAAAAACTAAACAAATAATTTATAATAATAAACAAATTAAAATAATAATAAATTAACATAAAAAACGTTATAAAAAACTTTATAAACAACAAAAACGAGAGAATTTATTATATTCACAAGAAAATACAAATAATGTAAGAAAAAGAGTAAAATGAGAGTTCTTTGAAATTAAAAAAAAGAGTAAAAATAACCACTGTAGAGAGCGGCGGGAGTAAATAGAAAATGTTAAAGATAAACATAAGAAATTAACAAAAACAATAAGAAGCAGCAAAAGAGAAAGAGATATTATTAATACGATTCTATACTGGAGTCGCGACAAAAACACACAAATAAAAACAAAAACACCAAACAATACTTAAACAAATTATCATCAGCAGTTAAGAGTGAGAGTAAGAACAACACGTCTGGTGTAAAAGCAGAGCAGAGCAGAGCAACAGCTGCGTTAATAGTGATTAAAATAAAATAACGAAATAAAGAAGAAGAAAAGCAAAATAATAAGAACGAACGTGAAGAAGTTATAAATGCAAAAACCTATTTTTTTAATCATTTTTAAAAAATATGTCGAGCCATAAACATCGTATGTGTTAAATAATAATAATAAAGACCCAAAACAAAAATAAAAGCAAAAATTATATAAAATTATAAAAAGAATTTATTGAAAAGAAATTTAAGCACAAATATTTATTATTAAAAAAAAAAAATATTATAAAAACAGTGATTTGCCGTAACAAAAACAAATTTAAATTGAATTTATTCTGTGGTTTTTTATAAAAGTTAAAGCAAAAAAAGAAAAAAAGATTTAAAAAAAAGTAATACAAAGAAATATTAAAAGCATTGAAAAGGAAAACAATTGTAAATATAAAAAAAATACCACAAAAAAAAACCAAACAAAAGCAATTGCAGTTCAAAATTTTTTGTTAAAAATTCCACTCACTTTCCCGCGACTCCTTCTCATCAACAACTAGAACATCATCATGACAGCCAAGTGAAAAAAAATATTGGAAAAAAATTCTTCCTTTGATTTCTCCTGAATTTCTTTAAAAAATTATTCAAAAAAAATCCTTTTTTAAATTTGTAAAAAAAAATTTCTAAAATCTTAAAAAAACTGTTGTTAAAATCATGGCCATAACAATGCAACAATCTGGGTCTGAGGCCCGTCTACGGAAATTCGATCGCACCGACAGTGAATTGGCCTGCGAAGAAGCTGCCCGTTTAACTGCCGATATGCAAGAGACTGGAGCTGCTGGCAGCCCCGATGAAGATGAATATAGTGAATATGATGAATTACCACCACCGCCGGACGGTGGCTATGGCTGGGTCATTTGTTTCGCCTCCTTCATGTGCAACATGGTAGTGGACGGTATTGCCTATACGTTTGGTATATTCATGGAAGAGTTTGTGGTGTATTTCGGTGAAGGCAAAGGCAAAGTGGCTTGGGTTGGCAGTTTATTGAGTGGTGTTTACTTGGCGGCTGGTCCCATAGTTTCTGCCCTGGCGAATAAATACGGCTGTCGTACTGTATGTATAGCAGGCAGTGTGGTGGCCTGTATTGCCTTTGCTCTTAGTACTTTAAGTACTTCGGTCAATATGCTGATGTTAACATATGGTGTCATAGGCGGTTTTGGTTTTGGCATGATCTACTTGCCTGCTGTGGTCGCAGTGGGTTATTACTTTGAAACGAAACGATCACTGGCCACTGGCATAGCTGTATGCGGTTCTGGCTTTGGTACTTTTGCCTTTGCACCCTTGGCCACTTATCTTTTGCAGCATTATGGCTGGAAAAATTCCCTGTTGATATTTGCTGGCATGATTTTAAATTGTGCCATATTTGGTGCCATGATGAGACCCCTTAAGTATCCCAAGAAAAAGAAGGTAAAGCCTTTAATGCAACGCATGTATGAGGAGAAACAAATGCAATTGGAACGAGGCTCGTTTGCGGGCTCATTTATGGTACAATTACCCGATGGTTCTATGGAACGTAAAATGAAAATGCCTATCAATGCTGATCCTGGTGTTCATTCATCGCTGAATTTGGAACTTTTGGCTCAACAGGCATCTTCAGGCGGACTCCAGCCAGTCTCTACGCTACCCACTATAACCGAAGCCAAAGTGGTCGATTTGAAAAACAGTCAACAGCAAAGTCCTCCCAATGATAGCAACGGCCATTTGGACATTAAACCCAAGCGACAACATCGCAATTCAGAATCGAGTACTAGCCCTTACAATTCTTCAGATGTCATGACACGCAATGCTTCGCAACCAGCTTTTCTTATGGATCCCCAATATGGTCTTCCGAAAAATGGATCAGTACCCTCTTTCCAAAGATCACGTAAAACTTCGGCTTCGGAAAGATTTCAACCATCTTTGGCTGCTATACGGGCCTCATCACGTGGCGACTTGGATACCAACGGCATGGAAATGGGTATGACAGCATCAAAAATGTCTTTATCGCAACGTCAAGACTCCGGTAAAATGGTTAGACCCATGTCGCGTAAAGATATTTTCTACTCGGGTTCTGTAACCAATCTGCCACAGTTTCAGTCGCAGAAATCATTGGCCAACTATCGCCAGTCGGTTTTGTCGCTTACCAAATACGAGAAAAGCATGCAGAGTGTGCAAAGATTAGATCCCCTATTGGAAGCGGAAAGACAACGTGATCAATATGATTTATGCCCCTGCTTGGGCATACCAGACTCTGTTAAATCCGTTATAAACAATATGTTGGACGTAAGTTTGCTCAAGGATCCCGTATTCATGTTAATCGGCATTTCCAATGTCTTTGGTATGGCCGGCCTCTATGTACCCTTCTTCTATTTGGTGGACGCAGCGAAATTATCCGGTATTGATGCTGACTCGGCATCTTTCCTTATCTCGATTATAGGCATTACCAATACGGTAGGACGTGTCGTTTGTGGTTATGTGGCCGATTTTCCACAAGTCAACTCGCTGTTCCTGAATAATGTTTGTTTGCTGATATGTACCGTTTCGGTTTTCCTTACACCCCTATGTGTGGGTTATGGATCCTATGTTGCCATGGCGATATTCTTTGGCATTGCCATCTCTGGCTATATATCGTTGACGTCAATTATTTTGGTGGATCTTTTGGGTCTAGACAAGCTGACAAACGCATTCGGTTTATTAATACTTTTCAGAGGTTTTGCGGCCATCATTGGTTCACCACTGGCTGGCGCCGTATACGATGCAACCAAAAGTTATGATTTACCCTTCTATATGGCTGGTGCCTTATTTGCCGTCTCAACCGTAACCAGTTTTCTGGCGCCCTGTTTAAAGAAATGTACAACATCCGAGGAGACACCGGTCCATGTAGAAGCCCTAACGCCCATCGATGAGGAACAGGGCGAAGATAACGAAGACGAAGAGGATCAACCTATTACCATAGTACCGAAAATTGTTAAAACTTTACCCAGTCCACAGCAGCAAGACGAACAAAATCCGAAATTTCCAAACAATGCTGAATCAAAATTATAAAATCGTCTTAAAATGCAAACGCAAACGAGATTTGTTAGAAGGTATTTTAAAATGACTAAACACAAAGATTATTAATTAATGAATTAATTAATTAAATAATTAGAATAAAAACAGAATACAAAAAAAAAAACAAATTATATAATTACAAAAAAATGGAAATAAAAAAAGAAAATTACAAAAAAAAAATACGATTAAAAAAGGATTTTAAAAATATGAGAAACAAAATTTTCCAAAGATTAGGAGAAGTAAACTACTGAGAGCTTAAGTGTGTGTTGTTTAGGTGAGAAATAAAAATGTTAATTATACTATAGTATATTATTATTAATTATATTATATGGTACTGTATTGTACTGCATTGTATTGTATTGTATTGTATTGTATATGATTTAAAAATAATAATTTTTTTTTTGTTTTTTTTTTTTGTTTAATTGTATTATTAAAAAAAAATTATTAATTATTATTATTATTATTAATAATATTGAGTTATTATTTAACTATATATTTTTTAAATTTTATATTATTATTATTATTATTATTATTGTTTAGCTAATTTTTAACAAAGCAAAAGAAAAACACAATAAAACATTAAAAAAATGCTTAATTTTTAAGGCAGAACTACTACAAACAGAAAAATAAAAAAAAACTAAATAAAAATACAAAAGAAATAATAAAAATATATTAAAAATAAAAACAGAGAAAAACGAGAAAAATTAAAAGCGATTGTATTTAATTTAAACAAAAAATGTAAACAAAATTTTCACACAACAATATATGCAAAGGAAGGCTATTTCAAAACCGAAGCTCAATAATGAATTCGAATGAAAAATTCCTTTTTTTTTTCTTTAATTTCTAAAACAAAATTTAAAGGATAATGAAATAAATTCCAAATGTTAAGCAAAATCGCAGCTCAACTTAAAAGAAATTACAAATTTTAAAAAAATAAATCGTTTTGAATAAAAAAAATACGAATAATTTATTTGATTTAATGAAAAAGAGAGGAAAACAAAGTTCCATGAAAACATAAGGAGGAATACAAATTATAAACACAGAGCGCACAAAATTAAGACAATTATTCCTCTATAATTTTATGTCTCCTTTGTGGCTAAAATTTTTTAAATCAAAGAAAATGATTAGAAAAAAATTACAATAAAATCAAGCTTCTATCAATATCTTGTATAAATTTCCCATAAAAATAGCACAGTCAGCCGTAAAATAATTTCTTTAAATAATGAATTCTTGCCATCGTAATGGTATATTTTTATGACAAAGGAACATGCTTATCTTTATTGCACTGTAACAGTTCTTTTCATATTAAAAACGGTTATACAATCAGTTGGTTATGTTATAGCAAACTAATGTTATTAGAGTCTCATATTGGCGTTGGTTCCTTAATGTGAATGACTAGAGGCGGTGACAACCGAACATTGTCTCATAGAAAGACATACACGGTGCTTAGGCCCACAGTGCTTGTGACATTACAACTACTGCCGCAGCTATGGAGATGAGAATGAAGAACAGAGTATAGAACAGCTACTATATCATTGTCTAACTTTCACTTTTAGACTCCTAGTGACAACAGAATACACTTATTTTTTATTGTCTGAGATTTAAAACTTGGTCTTTGTAAAGAGCACGATTTGGTGGAGGTAATAGTAGTCTCGTGGTATCACAATGGATCTAGGAATACACGTGTGTAAAACTACAATGGCTGTCATCCTTTTTTCTTACTTAATTGGTCATTACACGACCGTTTAGTCAGGATTACAACCTTGTTTCTTACAACACCCATGTTGTGTGATTTCATGGCAATTTTATCTACTCTCAGAGATTTAGCGATCTACTAAGAGGATGTCGTTCGTTATCTAATCTAATATATGGTTATGGTGCTAAAGTTGAAAATCCAAGATTTAAAAGTGGCAGTAAATCCATCAGATTTTTTAGTTTACCACAAACAGGAAAAAGAAGAAGAGTACAAGGAGCGACTTTGGAAATTTGCAATACCGTCCAACTAAAAAAACTACAAATGAAGCATCATTCCGATTGTCCAGAAGCTAAAGATTGTGCTAAAAACGATTGGAAAGCACTTGAATAAGGTTGGATAAAAAAAAATATCTCTCTATGAGTCCTACTGGAGGCAACACAAATGGACCGAATTTGCTGAATCCTAAGAAAATCGATCAAATTTCTGAATTGGTTGGTAACTGGTGATAAAAAAAATGGGTCACTTCAAACAATATCAAGCGAAAATGGTTGTGGTTAAGTAGAATGGTCAGGGAATTATTTAGTATCAATTGCATTCTCACAAACAGATTCTGAACTCGGACTAAAACTGTCCATTAGAAGTCGACTGTTATCTAGACAAAAACTAAGATCGACTTGAGCAATTCCTAAGTTAAATTTGTCTTCCTTTGTCTATGAATGTGAGTACTGGAATACAACATCACGCATTATTAATGCTATTCACGTATTCATTAGCAGTTGCCTTCGTATGTTATTAAAAATATTTTAGCCGAAAACCATCTCGAATATCAATCTGAGGGAAAGATCAAACGAACACTCAATCCATACGGATATTAATCATCACAAAAAGTGCTGGATTGGTCAGAAGCTTCGAAAAGCAATTAAAGACGTAATAACAACTAATTTAGACTGGAAATAAAAGGGAGAACAGGCAAAGCAGGTTGACCACTGCAGGCAATAAATTCAATTCAATCGGACCCAATGGAAGCTGAAGGAAAATCAAACGAATGGACAAAACAGTCTAGAATGAAAGAAGTTTGTTGCGTTACTGAGAACCATAGAAGATAAAATACTAAAAGCAAATGTCCTCTAATGGGCAGTTGCATGTAACGTCGTATGAGAGAAAAATTATTTTCATCAGGACACCATAAGGCAACATACATAGTTCGTTTGATATTTCGACAGCTTGTATTAGAAGTTCTGAGGTATCCTTATTATGAATCGAATTCGACACCAAATGCTTGTCTTCAGTTATTTTCTCTAGCGAATGATTTTATTGGTAAAATGTGTACGCAATTGGAAAAATAACTTTAAAACCGAGTTTTAAACTGAAAATAAATAAACGAGCCTATCCTAGAATTTTAATTGAAATTGTATAAAAACTTTTAAAAATTTGTAAATCGATTATAAGTTTTTTTTCGTTAAAAAAGATTTTAAAAATTAAAAACTCAAAAACCTACTCTAATAAATGTTATGCGATTGATTGTATGGAAAGTTTAAGTTTTGAGAAAAAAAAATAGAAACCAAATTTTTTAAAATTGAAAATAAACTAAAAACTCAATAATTATAATGAATTTAATCTGTGCCATCCTTATTATGAATCAGATTTGACACCAAATTTGTATCTTCTGTTATTTTCTCTGGCGAATGATTTTATTGGCAAAATGTCTCCCCAATTTGAAAAAATAACTTTTAAACCGAGTTTTAAACTGAAAATAAATAAACGAGCCTATCCTAGAATTTTAATTGAAATTGTATAAAAACTTTTAAAAATTTGTAAATCGATTATAAGTTTTTTTTCGTTAAAAAAGATTTTAAAAATGAAAAACTCAAAAACCTACTCTAATAAATGTTACGTGATTGATTGTATGGAAAGTTTAAGAATATTAAAAAAATAAAATAGAAACCAAATTTTTTTTAAATGAAAATAAACTAAATACTCAATAATTATAAGGAATTTAAGTAAATAGAACAATTAAAAAATTATTAAAAAAAATAGATTCAAAGCCATAGCCTAAAATTGTTAAATATTAAACGCATAATTCAACTCAATAAAAAAGGAAAATAAATTAATTAAAGAAGCTTAACAACTCAAATTATTAAAAATAATGAAAAATAAATTTAAAAAAAAATTTAAAAAAAGATAAAAATATAAAACAATAATATAAAAAGGAAATATACATATACTTTGTTATATAGAATAATTTTAAAATTTAAAAGAAAAAAAAAAAGAAAAACACAAAATGTAACGTTAGAGCCTTAAGAATACAGAGAAAATTGTATTTCTATAAGAGAACTAATTAAAACTAGTTTCTTAGCTATGTAGATTCCAGCTACTCTACTATCCTGGATATGAAACAATGTTTCCTTTACAAAAATTACATTAAGGGCCATTATTACAACTTGTCGTTAAACTTGGGTTTAGTTAAAGGTACCTTTAGCTAAAGGAAACTGTAAAGTTACCTTTAACTTATTTTCGTTATTACAACTTACAGATAACATTTTTCAAAAATATGGCAGTGCCGGTCAATGTTGTTGTATATGCTCATTTTGTTTAAATTTGAAGTTGCCATAATAAAAATAACATATAATATGGCAAGTTCAAACATAAAGTGACCTTTAAATATTAAAGGTAGGATGATCCTCCCCCTTTAGCTTAACGATCACTTCTATCCTATTTGGTACTCATAATAACGAAAAACAATTTATCTGCCCGTTAAAATCCTCCCTTTAGTTAACGGCAAGTTGTAATAATGGCCCTAAAATTCTTGAAATTATACTAAAATCGCTCGAAGACTGTAATTTTGTAATTGAAAAAGGGAAACAGCATTCTTACGTCAATACTTTCAAAAATGTAATAGAATCTGTTGCACTCTAGGATAATTTGAAATATCAATTTGTATAGCATAAAATCAACTGCAGATTCTAACAATTAATTGCACGTAATTGAAAGATGGCACTTTTTGTATTAAATAGAGTTGCGGCGCCTTTTTTTCCTCTGAATACCAAAATTACCAATTCACGATTACAAATTGTCCCTCAGTATGGACATTGTCGTTCCCTTAGTTCCCAATTATTCTTTTTTATTCCAGTAAAAATGCATTATAGTAGCATTACGTCACGTAAATACGTACGCATTTGAAAATTCAGTGACTTTGTCTGTCATTTGAATAGATCGAACAGCAAATTACATTAAGCCGCCGTAGTCCAGTAGGTAGTGTGTTGGCTTATTAGACGTAAAGCCAAGGTTCGAGCCCCAGGCTAGACATCAAAACAAAATACAAAAAGTATTTCTTCGGCGACTTCCTCTCAGCAGATTACGGGCAAAAACTCCGAGATAAATAAAAATTGCCATGAAAAACTTTCTCAAAAATCTGTCGTTCGGAGTCGACTTTAAACTGTAGGTCCCGCCACTCATGTATAAAATTAACACGCACAACATAAGTGGTGTGAGAAACTAGGTCGTAATCCTGACTGAAGGGTTGTAATGACCAATTATGTATGTATGTATGTATAAGAGTTTTATCCTGAGTTTCCATGATTCCATAATTAGAGGGAGGATGCATTGTGGCATCAAAATTTTTAAAGATCGGACAGCAACGCGCAATGTATCCATCGCGCACACATATTTTCAATATAATTTAGTTTCCATCAGCTTTTTACATATTTAGGTTATGAACTAGCTAATTGCAACTTCCTACACTTCTTTTATTATCTGCCACGCCCACTTGATATATTAGAATATTTATAAGCACATTCTTGCTTTCAATTGATTCAGTACTGGTTGGTGGATCATAACTCCAATAATAGGCACGTAATATATATTAATATACGAGGTTTTTTCTTGAATTTTTCCCAAATATTTCCCAAATATTTGCTGTTAGAAAAAAAGGCAATCTTAACAGAATTCTAATCTGTATATACCATGACACATGCTACCACAATTCTTGGCAGCACTTCAAAAAAACGTTTCAGTTGTTATACGATACCAAAACTCAACGTGACACCAATACTGTCAGAGCAAGTCACTGTTTGAAGGAAGAAGATAACAGCCACTGGTAAACAGTGCAAAGAGACTGGTATGATCCAGATGGTAGCCACATTTAAAATTAATTTAATATATATGGATGGCCAATATAACCAAGTGCCATGTGTAAATGTTAAGTGTTTTCAATAAGATCTAACGATACATTTTGTTTTTTCTTAACGTTTATGAACTCCACTTAAGTATATGAACTGAAACATTTTTATAAATTTAAGTAAAAGTCAATTAAACAAACCGAAATGATATAAAATATGGAACGATGTGACTATAATAACAATTATAGGAAACGAAAATTAGTGGCCAAAAAAAAACTACATTGAGAATATCATGGAATTTAAACCGTAAAGCCTACCTTACCATACGTCCGACAGTTTAATAAATTAAGTGGAGAGTTAATAAATTTAAAAAATATATTTTATTGTGAAACCCAAATGTCCATTGTTTATAAGTAAATATTTTAAGAAATTATTTAAAGGAAATTAAATTAATGAAATTGAACATGAGAGTATTAAACCAAATATGAAAACAAACAAAAAAATGTACAAAAATTGATCAAAAATAAAAGTATTCGAACACGTGAGATATTTGTACCTTATTTTAGTTTTAAATTTCAATTCCAAATTGAATATTTAATTATTAAAAACTGTGAACAGCAACATAATATTGTGTTATTAACAAACAATTTATAGGAACAACAAATTTTAATAGAGGACTACCATAACGATACTTTTATTAAATGCTTAGATCGTTTGATTATTTTTTTATTAACAAACTTATTAATTTTAATTTTTTTTTAATATTGTATTGCATTGTATTAAATTTTAAAATAAAATTACGTTTTTTGTAATAAAATTTCTGTTAAAACAATTTTGGTTTATCAAAATAATCTGCTGCAATCTATTGATATTTTTTCTTTTATAATTCTTAGATTCACAACTAAAATAGCCATGTACGTAGTATTATAATGAAATTTTTTTTAATTGTTATTACAAACTCAACAAATGCTCTCCCCTAAGGGCTATTATGAGACATTTTTTTATTGATAAATTACTAACAAAAGAAAATGCAAATTAATTAAAAACAAACTGCAAAAATGTTTTATTTGGGCAATTCACACAAGCCCTCGTATCGTTGTATTCATTGTATTGTTGGACGACTATACGACAGTGTATGCTTGTTGTTGATAATTTTCATATAAAAATCCGATACACTTATACACATTTTTTCATATAAAGGGTGTTTTTTTATAGAGGTATAGAACTTTAAGTTTCAATAAAACAACGATGGATTATTCGATTGACATGAATTTTATTTATCCGAAAGATAATCTTGTGGCATTACATTTTAAATATGATTTCTGGCATATGACCGCCACGGCTGGCGCGGATGTAGTCCAATCTGGACGTCCAATTTTCGATGACTTTTTCCAACATTTGTGGCCGTATATCGGCAATAATACGGCGAATGTTGTCTTCCAAATGGTCAAGCGTTTGTGGCTTTACCGCATAGACCAATAACTTTACATAGCCCCACAGAAAGTAGTCTAGCGGTGTTAAATCACAAGATCTTGGAGGCCAATTCACAGGTCCAAAACGTGAAATTAGGCGGTCACCAAACGTGTCTTTCAATAAATCTATTGTGGCACGAGCTGTGTGACATGTTGCACCGTCTTGTTAAAACCACATCTCCTGGACATCATGGTTATTCAATTCAGGAATGAAAAAGTTAGTAATCATAGCTGTATACCGATCACCATTGACTGTAACGTTCTGGCCACCATCGTTTTTGAAAAAGTACGGACCAATGATTCCACCAGCCCATAAAGCGCACCAAACAGTCCGTTTTTCTGGATGTAACGGTGTTTCCACATACACTTGAGGATTACCTTCACTCCAAATGCGGCAGTTTTGTATGTTGACGTAGCCATTCAACCAGAAGTGCGCTTCATCGCTAAACAAAATTCGCTTATGAAAATCGGGAACAACGGTAATCTCGTTTTGGGCCCATTCGACGAATCTACGCCTTACTTGATGATCGTTTGGCTTCAAATTTTGCACGAGTTGGATTTTGTAAGCACGCAAACCAAGATCCTTCCGCAAAATCTTCCATAAAGTGGATGGACACAGATCCAATTCCTGTGCTCGATGGCGGATGGACTCATTCGGGTCTTCCTCAATGCTACGCTCTACAGCAGCAATAGCTTCTTCTGTACGCACCGTACAGCGTCTCTGGGGATGCGAGTTATCAATAAGAGTAAACGTGGTGCGAAAACGTTCCATGGTTAATCGAATTAACTGCTCTGATGGACGATTTTGTCGACGATAAAATGGACGTAGTGCGCGATACGTTTTCGGCACAGAACCATTATTTTCGAAATAAAATTGCACTATTTGCAAGCGTTGTTCAGGCGTGAGTCTATTCATGATGAATTGCCAAACCAAACTGAGAATAAATCACTTGACAGCTGTTAAATCGATCGCCATCTTGAAAAGTAATGCCAACTTAAAGTTCTATACCTCTATAAAAAACACCCTTTATGTTTGGAAGGTGTATTGGTTTCATGCTATCAGTTTATGTAAATGCCAGTAATCAAGAAGAAGAATAAAAACAGAAAATTTTCTATACAACTTGAGTCAACAATTAACATATCAAAATTACAATTGTTCGCACAGATAATTAATTAATTAACTTTTTTCCATAATATTTTTCATTTTGTTGCTTGAAAATCAAATTATGAATACAGGTATTCTTCTTCTTATCGTTTTTTGACGTTTGGAATACGAAATACATAATACAGCTTAGCATTGAGCGTTTACAAACAAAAAGTGTATTCAATACAACATACACGATAAAAAGTCGTGTGAATTGGCCAATTGAATTTTATTTTGTATGCGAAAAGGATAAATAATCAGGAGAAGGAATTTCCTATTCACAATACCTATAAAACAATAAGTAAGTGTTGGTCTTAATATAAATCCAGTGTACAATATAAGACCTGAGACTACAATTTTTCTCTAAAAGTGTTTAAAAAAAGCACGCTTACACTTCCGTATTAGTTCTGAATCTAGTATCACATCCTTGTAAGGAGTGCACACGATAAAATTTAAACCTACGCTTTTCTTGGTAAAAAGTAAACAAAATTATTTCAAACTTTATTTCAACTGAAGAGAATATTGTCTAAGTTTAGTTCCGTATAGCCGCAACCTAGTGAATCGTATGTTGGTTTATTAGATTATTGGGCAGCAATCTTAAACCCAACCTTTGACGTCTTTACCTTCAACAGTTTTCTGGCTAAAGCTTTGAGAGAACTTAGGTTAGGTTAAAGGACGTGTACTTGTCAATTAAGACAAGTACAGTACCCGGAGGTCGATTTGACCCATTGTACAACGTCCTAGTTTCTCACACCACTTATGTTGTGTGTGTTAATTTTATACATGAGTGGTGGGATCTACAGTTTAAAATCGACTCCGAACGACAGATCTTTGAGAAACTTTTCATGACAATTTTTATTTACTCTCAGAGTTTTTGCCAGAAATCTGCTGAGCGAAAGTCGCCGAAGAAATACTTTTTGTATTTTGTCTTGATGTCTGGCCTGGGGCTCGAACCGTGGCTTTTACGTCTAATAAGACAACACACTACCTATTAGACAACGGCGACTTCAAAAGGAGAACTTAATTTCCATAAAAAACTGTGTGAGTGTGTGGTGAACTTGGAAGTGAGTTCTTCATTCTAAGCCTCTAAAAACTGGTCAAACAATGGACTTTTATCTCTAACATCCCGGACAATACGTAAAAAATATTTCATTAGGAGTCTTCCTCTTAGCAGTCCCTGTATGTGCCACTCTATGCTAAAGATGCCTGTATATCAAGCAGCTCTACATGGATTTTGCATTAAAAATATAGAGGTTCTCTGCCCTAATTATAGGATCACTGCTGTATGATCCATCACCATTTTTATGGTGTATATTTCCGACTGGAAAAATTAAAAAATACTTGGCAACCAGACTTATTCAGAAATCCCAACATTTGTTAGGAAACTGAAACATAACTTTTCCTGAAGGCAAAATCTGCAACTTAGCCACCTTTGAGTAGCAAATACACATCAAAGGACTGATTGATAACGTAATTCTAACCTATCCAAATCCATCAATATGGTGATATGCACGAACCACTTGTTCTGCAGTTCATATGTCTGTCTAGGTTACAATATCGATTTGATGGAGACGTGCATTCAGTGCATGCGATAACATTATTTTATGAAAGCTTTTATCGAAAAATAATTGCAAATAACATTCGGCTGCCTTTCAAAATGTTAGTTGCTATGCGTTTGAACAAAGTATCGTGTTTCATAATGCCGCTGTACTAAATATATACAATGTATTCTATTTCAAAATGTCTTCAATGTGTATTTTTAAAGCAGTCAAAAAGCAATTAGGCATCGGATTTATAGTTGATGCATTGTTTGGTTACTTTGCACATCTACATAGTTTATATACAGTAGTAGAATTGCATACAAACTTTGTATTGATACATTTTGGAAGGCAGCCTTACTCGGATTAAATTGAATTGTGAGAACGTTTAACGTCTACACGATGTGCTTAGAAACCATTTCAATTTGTATTAAGCATCCAGCGGCGCTAATAAAACACGCGTGAGAAGATTACCTTTCATTAATTAATAAATATTTAAAAAATGTTTCATTTGACAATTTTAAATACATTTTCCATGATTGCAACTGACATTTCTAGTCGGAAGTTTATAAATAAACAAACAAATGATTCAGAAATTAAAATTATATTTCATAATTAATTAATTAATAACAATTGACAGTTAATGGCAAAGCGAAACTATTTTATTAAAGCAAATAAATTTTTGTACATACTCGTACATTGACTGAATAGAAATTAAATGATGTTTATTTGCAAGTTCATACAAAAGCAATTGTTTAATGAAAGTAGGGTCTGGTTTCGATAAAATTTATAATAAATTACATTAATTCCAAACAATACAGAGGTTAATACGGTCCAGTAACAATATTTTCCCGGGCCTCAAGGCTGTATTCTACAATAAGGCTTTCACAATGCTCCTGGATATGTGTAGCATGCGCAACAATATGGAGACGACGTTGCATATTAGTGCTTGAATCTGGCGGAGGGATCTGTAGGACCTTACATACAGTGGTGGCCTTATAATTAGAAGTAACATGTATGTTTGTTAATTTGTTTTACAGTTTTCACTGTGTACCTGTGATCAAAGGTTTTGTTTGATGGACATACGTTTTCCCGTCAGATTGGAACAAATTAAACTTAGATTCGTGACTCCAGAGAACTCTGTTCCAGAAACATCGTTTCTAATTATAAGGCCATCACTGTATAACTTCGGACTAACAAGGAATCTGACGGAGAATGAACATATTATGGCAAATTATAGAAAATTATAGAACGAAATGGGTCCTGAACGTGAGCAGATAGTCTCTTAGCACTTTAATATTGTTTCTGACTCTGTATTGAGCTTTGAAGGCGCAGATCACTTTGTAGAATTAAGATCACTCGGTTTTATACACAGTATGCAGCGGTACAGAATAGCCGGAAAGTGTCGAATACAAGATATTCCCCTCTAGCCTGGTTTTTAAAGACTTAGACTGATAACACTAAGCCAGCGTTTTATTTTATAAACTTAGAAGTTTAGTGTATAGCGGAATTTCGAACCGCAGCGATAGGACTCGGATTTGCTAAATTACCTGTTCTTTCCGTCCTCTTTTTGGTTAACCATATGTTAGATTAGGTATGATCAATAGGAGCGCAGTTAAAAGAGATACATTATCCCCACTTGAACCGATACTAAGAATGTGATTGTGTTACCAGCATGATAAGTAATGAAAAAAAAATAGCATCACCGATGTCCAATTCAACTGATACTATCTGAATCACCCCCTACAAGACTCAACATGAGAACGTGGTTCAAAAAATATTTCTTTCGGCAACTTCGGCCTCAGCAGTCTTCTTGGATAAACTCTGAGAGTAAATAAAAATTGCCATGAAAAGTATCTCAAAAAAATCTGTCGTTTGGATTCGACTTTAAATTGTAGGTACTGCCAACCATGTATAAAAGTGTGAGAAACTAAGTCGTAATCCTGACTAAAGGGTTGTAATGACGAATTACGTACATACTATTGGGTGCATAAGAAAGTCAGATGCGCACACTTAGGACACATTGTGAAACCAAAGTTTTTAAATTATCCCTTAGTTCTGGAACCACTCCGAGCTTCTGATGAAGCCAGTCAGGCTGCCAATGTCAATGCTTGACTGTTCCTCTAGATCATCCATGTAGTAGGCACCGAGATGCCTTCTTCTTCTTTGAAGGGCATGCCGGGCATGTTCTTAGTAGGTCAAGAACATTTCTACAGTTTCTACAAACATCATGGTCGAGACCAACGCGCCTTGCATGTGTGCGCATAATGCAATGTCCGGTCATGACCCCGACAATTATACTGAGCATGCTTCTTTGGTCTAGTAGATAGTGTGTTGGCTTATTGGACGTGAGGCCTCGGTTCAAACCCCAGGTCAGGCATTTCCAACAAAATGTGAAATGAAACTCTGAGATTTTAAATTGTGGGTCACGCCACACATGGATAAAACTAACACACAATATAAGTGATGAGGCAATCTAGGTCGTATTGAAGGGTTGTAATGACCAACTAATTACACATGTATGAGGAAGAAAATAACCTTTCCAAGACATATTCATGCTCACACCAGTAAATGCCAAAAGCGGGCAATTCAAATCTGCTGTTTCGGTTTTCTGAGCCATGTTACCTGCGCTCTCGTAATATTTTTACTTGCTTCCAACAAAAGCAAAATTTACTTTTGATCTGTTATTACTGCCAATCAATTAAATTTTTCGTATGTATACATATTATTTAAGTTTATTGATTACGTCGTACATAAGGCGTGTATACGAAAAAAAAAAATTTAAATCGAAAAAAGCAAAAACAATACAATAAAATTGCTTTTCTAAACGTTCAGCTGAATGCAATTGTAATTAAAAATGATGTATTTTGTATATAATATATGAGCCATGCTTGAACTGCTTATTTAAGAATCGGTTGCTAAGGTCAACTTCATGCACAAATACAATCAATTCAACATTCGCATGATGACAACAAACAGCTTCGAAGAAATTAAAAAAAAAAACAAAAAACATGTTTTTTTTGTTTTTTTTTTTGTTTTTTGAAAATCATTACGGAAATTAAAAAAAGTAAAAAAAAGTAAAACAATTACACATCAAAACAATACTTATGTATGTACGAACAAGAGAACACATTTCGAATTATTTTTTTAAAAAACCTTCACCCGTTGAAAAACCCTATTAGAGTAGACAGAGTATATATAATCCTTTACAAATTATTGGAAAACATTGTAAAACTTTTCTTCCACCGCCTATACGACAGGCTAAACAACATCTATTGTTTCTTATCATTTTCCAAACATCCTTTTCCATGAGCTGTGTTGTGCAGTTGTATCCACAGCAGATATAAACAATTATTTTTACAAACAAACAAAATTATTATGCCTGTCATGGCTATACTACATACATACATACATATGTACATAGATAGAGAGGGAGATGATGCTGTTCTTTTTATCAAATCGCAGTCATTGACTTGTTGGTTCGGTTCATATTGGAAAACAACAGCAGCATATGAAATAAAATTCTATTGTGCCGTGGATCTCCGGCAGCGCCACCGCCACCGCCACCCAACAAAGACTTTTGTGCGTTGAAGGAAAAATCATATACAAAAAAGCTGGCGTTCTTTGTTGCATTGAAGCGTTTTAAAATTTTATTTTCTTTTCTAAATATGAATCACTTGTTGTTTTTGGTTTCTTTATATCATTAAACTGCTGCCACACACGCAGATCTTTCTGCACTCTATTGTTCGTTTATAAAATAAAATAAAAAACAAAGATATTCACCGAATCTCATTTCATGTGATGTGGATGATGGGCAAATGCACTTACGTTTTTGATTTATTGAAAAATGCTGTCAAACAAAGTGAATCTATTTTACCAAATAACTTGTATCCTTCAATTAGCTCCAATACTTCTTTCCAATTGCCTTACTACTAAATATGTATGTATGTCTGTTGTAAAATAATACATATGTAGGACAACATGTGTAAAACACATGTAAATTTCAGCCTTGTGCTGAATAATTATTATAACAAGGTTTTTATCGGTAACTGACCGTTTTTATCAAAACATATTGAAAAACAATTATGATGGGACATTAACAAATAGATTTCAATTGTTGTTTACAGTAATAATAAATCGATTTCTAAAGATAATCTATAAACGTCTGAAACCGATGAAGAAATAAAAATTGAACCAATTAACGCACCTGAAGCCAAAGTTTAACCCACTTCTTTGTCCACACAAACATTAAAGTACATGTATACATACACACATGCACAATTACTCATTACAACCCTTCAGCCAGGATTACGACCTAGTTTCTCACACCACTTATACTATGTAAGTTAATTTTATACATGAACTAGCTGTACCCTGCGCGTGTTGCTGCGCCACCAACAAAAATAAATTTGAAGGAAAGACATTAATTACACAAATGTCCAATTAATTTTGAATCATTTTATTGATTTTGTTTCCCGTTGTCCTGATGATTCAGATGAACGGGCCTGAGTAGTACGCATTCGATCAGTTTCTGATCTCACTTCTCGTTGTTCAAGTGGTTCAAGCGAATGGGTCTCAGCGGCATATAGTCGCAGATTGTACAGTTTTAATGCTCGTCTGATTATGAGGCTCGTAATGCTCTTTTCTTCCGTGCTTGAGGTGTATGCCGACCAATTACTTGTCATTCATTTTAAATAATTTTCAGTGACGCCATCCATCGGAAATCAATCGCACCAATCTCCGTCGACTCATGCGCAACAACTTTGTTAAAGAATGCACAGTTTACGATTTAATTCATTTTGAGAAATTTTCAGTGGCGCCACTTGCCGGAAATTAGTCATACCAACTTAGAAACCTTGCCCGGCTCATGCGCAACAACTTTGCTAAAGATCATAACATGATTAAATGCATAGTTTACAATTCTATAAGGTACATACAAACAAACATTCATTTTTATATGGGTATGTGGGCATGGCACCTCGGCTACTTGAAATTTTAAAATAAAAAGTAGCCTATAGTTCCTTCCAGACATACAGGAAGATACTGTGAACATTTCAAGAAAATCGGTCCAGTCGTTTAGACTTCAAACAAACCCACAAACAAATAAACACACATTCATTTTTATATACATATAAGAAGAAGAAGATGAATGGAGGAGCCTACAGTTTAAAGTCGACTCCGAACGACAGATTTTTGAGAAAGTTTTCATGACAATTTTATTTTTACACTCAAAGTCTTTCCCAGAAATCTGCTGAAAGGAAGTCATCGAAGAAATAATTTCTCATATCTCTTTTTGCTGAAGATATTTGAACCGTGGACTCTCATTTAATAAGCAGACACACTACCTACTAAACTACGGCGACTTTAAACATTCATTCAAACATTAAAGTAAACCAAGAAATTCACTCAAAGAAAAGCATGAAATTATTTCAAAACGAAGATGCCTACGTCACCCAGTAGGTCACAAATGTTTGCCTAAACCTTCCGCTTTAGCGCTAACCTTCATGTGAATGGAAGGCAGCAATTTCTAATTACAAAAAAATAGATATTATTAGGCTAACGAACAGGGTACAATTTGTCAGCATAAAGGCTGTGGATTCGATTCTTATCAGAGAGTCTATTGTGTTGCTTTACACCACAAATAATTCGTATATAATTTCTAATTATATTTTTATTAAATAGAAGAAAAAAATGTAAAGGAGCTTACGAATATAAGAGGCGTACTTACAAAAAAGTAAACGTATTTAAATACAATAAAAATGTGATGCACTATCGTAGTAACTTTATTTACTTACGACAAAACTGTAGGAATTCTAAAGCACTCAAAGCACTTTCAGATGCCGCTCCAGAATACGTAACATTTTTATGTTACAATAGCCCCAAACGTAATGATTATAAATTTGGGCAATTCACACGACATTGTATCGTGTATGTTGTATTGAATACATTTCTTTGTTTGTGAACACTCAATGCTATGCTGTATTGTGTATCTCGTGGCATTCAAACAGTCTGATACCGCGAAACCAACACAACTTTTTAAAAACATATGAAAACATATACACATTTTTTTCATTCACACAATTTGATAGCACGAAACCAATACAACTTTTAAAAACATATGGAAAAATGGGTATAAGTGTATTGGATTTTTATATGAAAAATATCAACAACAATCATACACTGTTGTATGTTCTTCCAACAATACACTCAATACAACGATACAACGGCTTGTGTGAATTGACCAAATATGTTATGTTCTTCAAAAATCTCCTAAAGGAGGCCTACAAATACATTGAAGAGATTTAAAATCTAGGGTAGGGAAGGATAGATACATTGACCGCCATAAGTGAATCAACACTTTTCTTCTTAAGTATGAAACAGTTTTGTTCTTAAGTATAAAAAAAGGTCCTTTATCATGAATTGTTGTTTTTGTTTTACCATTTTATAAGTAATAAATAAACGTTTTTATTTTTGGAAATTTATTCGACTATTCTCATTTACTTTTTTCGCTATCCTAAGAAAATTAATTATTTCAGTGGTGTTTACTCACTTTTGGCGCTCAGTGTAGATTAAGTTGGAGTAGGTGTAGGTGTACGATATAATATGTAAACGCAATGGCCTTGCAATTGTCCGAAACACTTTTTTAACTTTAAATGCATACGAGGTGTAATCAAAAAATAACCGTTATTTTCAAATTTCGTGAGTTACGAATGCAATCATAAAACGTCTGTCCCAATAAGGCAAATGTAAGCGCCATAGGTGGAACCATCGCCGCTATAATGCTAGAACGGAAAGGCTGAATTTTGAAAGTCGAAAAATTAAACGGCTTTCGTATACCATCCAGAATTTTTAAAATCATTCTGCTAAAGAAACATAATGATGTCAATGCACAACTCAATTTCCAGTCGAATGGGTTGTATATTGATCATATACATATATAAGGATATAGAAATATCGTTCAGCAAGGAGAAGAGTAGCAAAGTTTAAACTTTACAAAATTACAATGCAGTTGAACTACCTATATGGCATTAAAAGACAAAAATGCAATCAACCGAATGAAAAAATTCGTCAATGAAATAAATCCTATTGAAAACTACAAAAGAATCTGGGTGAGACAAAATCCTTAGCTTTTATGCTGAAAAAAAATTAAGAAAACACCCTACGTTTAATGGGAATATAATCGGAAATGAGTAAGTGGTTCTTATTCTTAATTTTTTTTTTTATTTAAAAAAATGTTTCAATCTTCTAGAATTTGTGTTCAATAACTATAAAGAATTGAAACCAAGACCTCATTTTTAATAAATACTTAAGAAATGGACATTGTCGATACAAGTTGCTTATTAACCGCAATATTAAATATAAAAACAACAACAACAACAAAAGTACAAACGTTATAAATGTAAATAAAAAATTGTAATCTAAATTGCATTAGGCAACTTAAATAAGTTAAGAAATCTTATCTGAAGTGTTATACGATATGCGAAAGTTAAGTGTTTTTGACTCCAGTTACTACGACGAGTGGTTGGTGATAGTAAAAATAATTTTCAATTTTTTTTTTCAATTTTTTTTTTTAAATAGAAATAATAATCTCCCTTAAAATGAATACAATTTATAAACTTATAAGTGTATAAAGCTTATAAACGATACATAGGTATTTTTATAAGTGTATTGTAGATATAATAAATCATTGTATAAATAAATATGTGCATATGTATCAATAGTAAAAAAATACTTTTTAATAAAGCAACACAATGGTGATAAAAATTATTTAATTTTACGAAATATTTTTTCTAAAAAGAATAAAAACAAATCCTCTGATTTAGGATTTTGACAAATTCAGAGAGTCTGTAAAGTGATTTCATAGTTTTTATAACAATAAACATAATGAATTTAAATATTTTACAAATTTAAATTGCTGCTGAGTATCAAAGTTCAAATGAATTTTAAATGCAGCATAATTATGAATGAAAATTTTAAAATACAGTCACCACATTTTATACATTTCTTTGCCTTTGAATTTCAGCTACAAAAAGAAAAGTGAGTAGAATTTGTAAACTAATCTACCGGTAGTTTATTTTAAAACGTTTAACTTTTTACCTGATAAGGAAAATATTATTTTTTTATTACTAGACTGTTTCTATATTTTTAAAATAATTTATGATTTGAGGCACCTTGGGTGTAGGGGCCTAATAATTTAAAACGAATTATATTTTAATATACTACGACATTAATGAAATAAATAATAATCGAATCAAGGAAAATCGACATCTAATCAAGACTAACGATTATAATAAAATGTTAATTGAAGACATAAAAACTTTGCAAGATAAACATCAGAATAATGTTTAAAATTTCTGTGGTTAGGAAAAAAAAAATTTGACAGAAAATAAAAAATATAAAAAACCTAATGGCTAGGCACACTCTAAAATGAAATAAATCGGATTAAGGTCTTAAAGAATTGACGTTAGACAATTGAGTGTTGTTTAAAAGAATATGGACATCAAGATCAATTGACGCTTCAATGCAATTATCTTATTTCCCCAACGTCAAAAATTGGTAATGATGTCTCTATATCTGACTGACCGCTGACTGTAACATTATAACCACAGATGCGATTGGGAACCCAATGCAAATCCGAGTCCATTAATTTTCTTCGTGATTTAGAAAAACCGTCAACGAAATGAATCCAATTGACGCCTATACACATGGGTACAAAATGGAGCTTACATTTGGAGATGGTTTTCACATTATTAATCAATAGGATGGAGGTCGCCGTGGTCTAATAGGTAGTGTGTTGGTTTATTAGACGAAAAGCCAGGGTTCGAGCCACAGGCCAGACATCGAGACAAAATACGAAAAGTATTTTTTCGGCGACTTCCTCTCAGCAGATTTCTGGCAAAAACTCTGAGAGTAAATAAATATTGCCATGAAAAGTTTCTCAAAAATCTGTCGTTCGGAGTCGACTATAAACTGTAGGTCCCGCCACTCATGTATAAAATTAACACACACAACATAAGTGGTGTGAGAAACTAGGTCGTAATCCTGACTGAAACGTTGTAATGACCAATTATGTATGTAGGATGAGATTTTGACTTGGTGGCACATTAAATGTCCTTCAGGGAAAAGTTCACTAAACAGATATTCAAGATAATGTCTATGCAACCTCCATTTCAATCGCATATCTAAAGCAGATGGCGGTTAATTATGGATCACCAGTGCCATGCGCCGCATTGAGGATGGCTGTTAAACTGGCCAGATTTGAACACCAAAGTGTCTACAAAAAATGAACTTTCAGGTGCTACGATATGACAGATCTTGCCCCCAATTGTCTGGATCGATTAGCATTCAGGAAAGGAGGGGAGAAACGCACATTCTCTCCAACATTATTTTCCTTTATCCAGCCTTACTTGATCAATAAGTCGATATAGTATTCATTGATGTCAGATGACTACCCCATGAAAAATACTAAAAGGCTCAATGAGCAAAGTTTTTCACCAGAACGCCTAATACATTTTCACAGAGATCTTCTCTAGCCGACGGCAAATTGATACCGCATATGCCAAGGATCTGCTTAGTTGGGAAAAAACTTTATTCATGAAACTGGATGTTGTGGTAGCGTGTTGGCCTACTAGGCGAGAGCTGTGAGTTCAAACTTTAGCTGTAACATTTCGAAAAACTCTGACGCTGATAATAAAGTTTTAATGATCAATAATATATGCACATACAAAGTAAAGAAGGGAAGGAGACGACAGAGTTCTATGCTCCTTAAAGGAACAGAATGCTATGAAAAAAGAAATAAAACAAAAACAAATAAAATCAAACCGTGAAAGCTATCATTCGCTATGAAATTGCCGAGGTAGAACAACAATTACTTTAAAATGTCTTTCGAGATACATTGTGTGGGTGCCAATAAACATGAAAAATTTCATTTGCATTTAAAGTTAACAATTACGTACGGTAAAGCAACAATTACGTATCGACATAAGTAGTGGGCCTCTCATACCCAGTCTGTGTTCTAATCAAAATGAAAAACTTCATTTAGAACGTGTGTTTAATTTGCATTTAAAAAAAGAACTCAAAATTGACAGAGCCTGTAATGCAACATTAAAATAAGGTTCTTTGCATGTTGTTTTTTATATTTTTTATAATTAATTTTCTATAGTCCAACTCAAACAAAACCAGATAATATCACTAAACTTAATGCCAGTAATTTATCAATAAATAAATAAAATTAATTCCCCATCATCATCATTTTTATTTTGCTATTTTCCTTGCAAACATGAAATTAATGAAAACGATTTTATTTTTTATTTAATAAATCGAGTGAGTGTTTTGCAAAATCTATACATTTAACGCTGCTGGCCTACGCCACACATATCTAAATAAGATTTGGGTTTTTTTTTGTTTGTACAATTATTTTACAAAAATAAATATATTGTACTGCACACACACTTCATTATTATTTCCAATGAACTATATATGTACAGACATATGTACATATGTATATGTATAGACAAAATAATAATAAAAATAAAAAGCTGATAACAATGGTCAAAATAATATACTAGATATTGCAGACGTATTACTACTTGCTTGCTAGCTAGCTTATAGTGTGTATGGATTTTATAAGCATGTGATGGATATTGTTAAGAACTAGGCTACTTACTACTAGCAGCAGCAACAACAACAACAACAACAACAACAATATTCAATATTTTATATAGAGTGTAGTTAGTATACAGTATTGAAGTGTTATTTTAGAAAATATAATCAAATAAACTTTCGAAAACTTAATAAATAAATAGAAAGACAATAACAACGTAACAAACAGAAAACGTCTAACACATGTCTAATAGAACAACTATTACATATTAGAGAGAGAAATGATTGATGTTTTCAAGTTGTATTTTCATATTTGGGCATATATTTTGCAAACAATTCTATAAATGTCTCTACACATAGTATTTATTCAGACAAATTCTATATGCATACATACATACATACATATTGATAAATTTTCTCCACTTAAAGGTTTTAATAATAAAATAAAATAGATTGTAATAGATTAACGTGTGAACGTTGAACTCCAGAAGCTATAAAACAATACGTAATGTAAAATACACATCGACTGGGCGGTAATTCGAAAGCTGTTAATGCATTGCATCATAGTTGGATGTAAGGAAATACATTTAAAGTTTTGAACATACAAACTTTTGTTAATTTTTATTTTTATTTTCAAATTTTTTTTTTATTATTTTTCTAGCAAACCTTTCTACATTAAGGTTTATTGGCTGAAAATCTTGAAATAATTTTTGAAAATTTTAGATCTTTAATCAACTCAAACCCAGTATTACTTACTTATTTACGTAATAGGACATTACAATCCTTCAGTCAGGATTGCGGCCTGTATTCTAACACCACACATTTTACGTGGGTTAATTTTATCCGAGAGTGGCGGAAATTACAGTTTAAAGTCGACTTCGAACGACCGATTGAGCATTACAATCCTTCATTCAGGATTACGGCCTATATTCTTACATCACACATGTTACATGTGTTAATTTTATCCGAGAGTGGCGGAAATTACAGTTTAAAGTCAACTCCGAAAGACCAATTTTTGAGAGATATTTCATTGCAATTTAATTTTTTCTCAGAGTTTTTGTCAGAAGACTACTGAGAGGAAGCCGCCTTAAGAAATATTTTGACCCATGGTCTCACTCACTAATAAGCCAAGACACTACCCTTTAGACTACGGTGACTTTTCTAGCATTAAAAAATAAAAAGTATTCGTAAACTGTTTACATACATGCATACATAATTGGCCATTACAACCCTTCAGTCAGGATTACGACCTAGTTTCTCACATTACTTATGTTGCGTGTGTTAATTTTACACATGAGTGGCGGGA
This sequence comes from Sarcophaga subvicina, assembly GCA_936449025.2. NCBI lineage: Eukaryota > Metazoa > Arthropoda > Insecta > Diptera > Sarcophagidae > Sarcophaga > Sarcophaga subvicina. The sequence continues at coordinate 105,006,961 of OW388083.2, read as the reverse complement.
CCTACAGTTTAAAGTCGACTCCGATCGACAGATTTTTGAGAAACTTTTCATGGCAATTTTTGATTTACTCTCAGAGTTTTTGCCAGAAATCTGCTGAGAGGAAGTCGCTGAAGAAATACTTTTTATATTTTATTTTGATGTCTGGGGCTCGAACCCTGGCTTTTCGTCTAATAAGTCAACACACTACCTACTAGACCACGACGACTGTCGTAAACTGTTTAATGACTACAACTAAAAGAGCAAAGTCTACCTTCCTCATTTTGGTTTGGAAAACATTGCTCTTTTGAGTACCATGAGGGTAGCATGGCTGCTGGCATTTCTCTACTATTCAGATAGTTTTATGAAGATGTTCACCTTTGACAAGACGCGTTTTGTGAATAATTTTTATTGCCCAAAATCCTTCTACTCAGGTTATCAAGTGCAGGAGAATGACAGAAAAAATGTTCTGTGATTTTCTATTCTTTCTCATCATTACAGCTTCTGCAGAAGTCTTTGAGAAGTATTACCAGCATGTGGCCACGTGTACTCAGAGATCGTTGTTTAATTTTGACTGTTAGTTAGTTTCTTAAGATCGATTCTGGTTAGGTTTAATGCAAATCTTATTCTGAATATATCCACAGCGGAAAAGATTTGTTTGGTCACTACACAAGTGGTTTAATTTGACAATATTTTCTTTGCAAATGAATAAAGTTTGTATGATATCATAGGTTGACGCCTCTGCATAGGCATCTCGCATATAAATTTGTTCAAATTATATATTGTAGAGGGTTTTACAGTGTGTTAGATGTATTGTTACCCTAAATGTTCTCAGGCCCTTATTAAGGTAACGATTGAAAGCCGCGCTACCTTCCACATCTTACGTCGTGCGGAATTGGTGCGTGATTGGTTTATAATGAAAGTATTTATGCCCTAAAAAACTAAGTTTTCTAACTTTCATGTTCCATGTAATGTTCTATGTAATGTTTTGCGTAATTTACAATTTACAATGAAATAAAATTTATGAACTTAATAAACACAACGTAAATGTAAATATTGTTCGTAAGCTTAAAGATTTTTATCGCATAAATAATAACTGCCTAAAGAAGAATAGGATCGATAGGTATTTCAAAAGTTATAAGCATTTGGTGTAGAGGGTAAAGCATTGACATGATTTGCTAAATATTTAAAAGGAAAAAAAAGCATAGCAATTGGAAATTCGTTTGTTGGCGTTTGATCAATTCAGTGGGCGTGGCACTACTGGGTGTGAGGAGAAAGTGTAAGTTTAGGTTCTTAGCTTTCGTCGCCTGCTATCAAATTTATGAAAATTGATACTAAATAGGCAAAGTTATGAGTTCACATTTAATTTGCTTAAATATCTTAAAGTGGGCGCGGCAAAAATCAACCAAATTTTTACACAAATCTTAGCATATGAAAAACATAGGATTTGTTTAAATTCTGTTTTTCAAATTGAAATTAAAGGCCAAATATTTTTAATAATATTCAGCCAATAACATTTTAAGATGTATGGCTACTAGGAAAAAGAATATACGCCATATCTAGGGCATAAAAACAGTTTTTCAATTGATCAGAACCGCCTTAGTAAGTCCATATATGTGTATAGCGTAAATTAAAACAAAATGCATAACCACAACAAAATTATTTCACTTGCTGTAGCGAATGGTCGTTGACACCGACTTCAAGTAAAAATGTTTAAGTTAAACAGTTGAGTTGATAAGAGAAGGTTTGCTGGATGTTTTATATGGGTTTGCTCAGAAATAAACGTCTATAAAACGTTTCCCAGTGACTAAACTCTTAATTGGGAAACAATCTCAGACAAAGAATTAAATTTTCCTTTTAGAAGAGGAAATGCATTCCATAAGCAAAATTCTAGAGAACATAGTCCAAAGCTCTGACAGCTGGTATTGGGAGATTTTTATGCTTCAACATTATAATTCCTCAAGTAATTATCTCCTGTTCCTGCCCCTTTCTAGAGCGCATATTTTTGATTATTTTAAAACATATTTGACTTCATGCATTTAAACTAATATTCGCCGTTAACTTATAATAAACTTTGGTCTCACGAGGGAAATAAAAATACCGTACAGTTTAAAAGATAATTCAACAAACTAGAAAGTTCAGTGGAATTAAAAAAAAAGAATTTAAACAATGCTAGCAGATTATAGTCATAAATAAGCGCATGTCTTTGATATCTCATAATATAATCGAAATGGTCTTAAACGATTACAAAATTTAAGAAAACATGATTAAAATTCTGAAATATTTTACAATAATAGTAAAAGAGAATACAAAGCAGTATGGTGCATGCTTTGGAAAGGCTTTGAAAAGAATTTGAAAAGGGGGGAATAATATAAAATCAAAAACTTCAATTGGTATTACTAATTTCAGACTTTAGCAATTTGGATAAAGAAAATAAAATTCTAAGAATTCTATAGAGACACGATTGAAGGCATTGCACAGTATCAGTTATACGTGTGCAATATTTATATTCTTCGAGAAAATTTCTAATTTGTTTCGTACTGATAATAATTGAATTAGAAAAACAATAAACAATAAACTTACCCTCAGTAAGTGATTGTTGTTGTTGAATTTGATGTTGTATAGGTGTTGTATTGCATGCAATATTAGATTCAGTTGTCATTATAGTAGCACCAGTAGCTGGTATCAAATGAGGTGCTTGATGATGCATAATTTGTTCAGTGTTTGCAGTTGTTAACGACATTTGAGTAGCAGATGATGGTAACAATTGCATTGGTGCTACCATTTGTATATGTGCCGAAGGTTGTGAACCACATTCTGATAATTCGTCTTCCATCTAGTATTGAACATAAAAAAAATAATTAAAAACATTGATTAACCACCATATCTTCCTTATGTCGTTAGAATTATGTTGTTTGTTTATAGGTACCTGCGACACACCCGACTGTGGATGAATTACTTGTATTGGACCCATTTGAGGATCATCATAGATTTGCATAACACCCATTTGTTGTGTCATTTGTTCTTGCATTTGTGGATCATAGATGGGTGCATAATTGGGACTTAATAGATTAGGCGTTTCCGCAGCAGATCCCATTGAAGAGGACGCATGATTAATATCATCTGTAGGAATTCCATGCATATCGGCCGTACTCATATTTCCATATTCATCAGTGTAAATTGGTTGTTGATGCCACATCATGGCACCTGTTTCACCAACAGCTTGGCGTTCATCACCGACTGGAACGCCTACCTCTTCACCAGGCACATATTGGTATTCTGCTTGATTTAATACAGGAAAATAACTATAATTGCACATTGGATGACCATTATAGACTGGCATAGTTGGGAAATAAAGTGGTGTTCCGGTAGCCTGTTGGGCTGCAGCACTTTGTCCAGCATGTAGCATATGTTGAGGTGGTGCAAAAAATGCCGGATAGCCGTAAGGATACTGTGCAGCGTATTGATGATGTGGCACATACGACTGTGGTACAGCTGTTAGCATTTGCTGTGTATCTGAAGACTGTTGCTGCTGTTGCAAATCTTGCTGACTATTTTGTCCCGAAGACTGTGGTACGGGACTGCCTTCTGGAGGAGGATGGCGTTGTGCTGCATTATAATCGCTACGTCTTGAACCACTGCTACCGACACGTCCACGACCTCGACGTGAGCCACGACTACCTCCACTTATAGCATTAACATTATGATTCATCAGAGGACCTGTTAAAGCATTTGAATTAGGCAATGTAACGGGCATAGCAGTCATTGGTTGCATAACAGGAGCACCCTTTAATAAAAACGAAAACAAGAAACAGTTAATAAAAGTTGCTGAATTTTATAAATTTCACAAAGTCTAACCTGTTCTGGCGGCAATTCACCGTGGATATAATGTTGAGCACTGCCAGGATGTACCCAAGCGCTATGTGGTACTGTATGAGCCCAGCCATGTAAGTTAACATTCGCCGTAACATTGTTTACATAGACGTTACTTGGTAAAGCTGCGGGAATCATTGTCTGATACATCGCTCCTGCCTGATGATGATGTTGTGGATGATGATGAGCTTGTATATTATGGGCTGGTACAAAAACATTCGCTGGCTGTAATTGTGGGTTGTATACTGGACCGGAAACATTTTGTTGTGTTTGATAATTATTATTATTGTTATTATTTTGATGTTGTTGTTGTTGCTGTTGTTGTACAGCTACAGTTTGTGTTTGATTGTTACTGGTTGAGGGAGCCGTGGTTGTTGTTGATGTTGACGAAACATTGTTATTATTGCTTTGATTATTATTGTTATTAGAATTTGGTGTCGTTGTCGTCTGTTGCTGTTGTTGGTGTTGCGTCGTTAGAGTTTGCTGTTGATGTTGCGCAGCAACAACTGGTTGCGTATGCTGCGTCATAATTCAATATCACAAATGCGCCTTATGTTTGTAGAACTTTTGCTGCTTCTATGCGTCTTTTCACAGTTTAAATAAATCTAAAAAGTAATAAATAAAGAAGAGATTACAAATGAATTGTATGTGCATCTTTTGATGAATAATAAATCAATTCAATTAAAGATTTTATTCCCAAATGTACACAGATAGAGAAGTTGTGGTATCAGGAAGATGTTCCATAAGAATTTAAAAACTCATATGAGTTGCGGCTAGAAATTAGTATTTACTGTTACATAAGAACTATGTATACAAAGAAAAGCTTCTTTCTGTATAACCTACTTATCAGTTTGTTTTGTATTCAAGTTCTTTGTTTAGGGGAATCACGAGAATTGAAAGTTGGCCCGTAGACTTGACAGCATTAATAGATACAATAAGGTCTCGATATTTCGCATGTCTATTTCTAAGAAAAATAGAAGTGATAAGAAAAATTATAACCCGATATATTATTTATTTGATTAGCGTTACTTGATTCCACAATCACTCGGTTGTTGTTTTTATTAATATTATTATTTATTTTAAACATATCATTATGTGCAGATTAAATGGATTTGGATTTAATAGAAATTTTGATGGCTTGACTCATTACTGACAGATTTATACAAATCCTACACAATTTAATACAAAAAATGTCCCATTTTTGGTCCACATTATTAAGTATAACGTGTTTAGGTCACTTTTACCTTCTTACAAGATAGTCTACTGGAACAGAGTTTGGAAAATCAGCCGTAATATAGTTACTGAATGAAAAACAATTTACTGTACTCTATTCAACTTTCTGACAAAACTTTTACCGTGTGAAGCAATATGGTCCTTCAAGATATAGAATGGAAAAATGCCTGCTTCGGTTTTATAATGTTCTTAAGGAACACAGTATTGTTGCAAAGCAACTGCTCAAATCTTAGTAATTTTGCGCTCGATTCTAGCTCCATTAATTGAGTTTTTTCAGCTAAGCAGGTGGGTTGCTCTACCACAACAGTTCCTAGCATGACAAGGTTGCCATTATTGCTGGAATGCCTCACTATTTTCACATAGACTAATATAGATCCGTTAATAGTAGGTGACCTTTTTTATTACCTTTCAATATAGATAAAATTTTACGTTAACCGTCGGCCTTACAAGTCTACAAACAAATATTAAATGTTCACTTCATTTTTTTTTTTTTATTAATAAAATTTTAATTTTTATTTTGTTTATCAATATCGCTGTATAACATCCCTGCTTAAAAAAGTTACTATTTAAAGCAACTGTGTGTATGTGCGTTCAGAAGAAATAAGTAAAAAAAAAAAACAAAACGTTATTTGCCGGTAACCATCAATTCGCCGATAAATTCCAACATTAATTTGCCGTTATTATTAAAGCCTCCCATGCGAGTAAATATAAATACGAAAGTAAATAAAAACACAAATAAACAACGAACGAAACACAAATAATAATAAAAATATTGAATATAATATATTCGAAAAATGATTTAAACAAAGAGCCTACGAAGAACCAATAGAGAAGAGTGGGCGCGATAAAAAGAATTAAATCTTTTACTTTTTAACAAAGAAAATACCAAAATGATGCAAACAACAAACAATGTAAATGAGTTTATTTCGGTGGTGGTGTCAGTTGCATAGAATAAATTTTAATTTCCTATATAAAGACCACATGTGCCCTACGATAAACTCTATTTACATACGAATGCAAATCAATTAAAAAAATAGGAATATTTTAATGAAAGTAAATTGAGTACTTCTTTATTTTTAATTTAGAACCGGCCGGTTCAACATTCATAACCTCATTGTTTATTTTTTTTTTGTAGCTGTTTCTTACAAAATCGGTTTATGCTGTGCAACGTCGACTGCGTAAGAAATATGAGAAGTACAAGCAACAGTGTTGCCGTTGCGTTATTTTCGTTACAATTTGTAGTAACTTGATTCTTGACTGCATTTTTGTGTGCTACGAATATATGCATAAAAATCAACCTAAAATCGTAAATGAATTGTAAAGAGCGAAATTAAATTAATTATTCATGACTATTAGCAGTTACGTTTAGGTCTAAAAATATGACTTGGCCCTAATGAAAGTTTTTCAAACCCAAAAAAATGCCCTACCTGAGATTGATAGTAAACATTTTGAAGAACTCAGATCACAGACTGGACAATTCATCGAGAAAGTCTTTTGCACAGACATATTCAGCTACAGCTTGATCATAACAATTCCATTTACAACGATATAGCAGAACACAATATGAGTGAATGTTCTCTGTGAATATTGAATAACCAAACTCTGATAAATGAGGCAGTACGACCATAAACATGTAAACAGTTAGTCTGGTGTACGTGTCTCTTGTGGCTCCCAGGCATTTCACAACTGGGAAGGTAAATTCACGCTCTTGGAAGGTAAATTAATAAAAATTACAGCATAACAAAATATACCTATAAGCGATTTCTTGTAACAAGGCTGGTTGCAAAAAGAAGTTCGAAATATAGATCCCGCAAGGAAAACTCTCCACAGAATACTTATTTGTAGCGATACTGGTGATGAAAAGTAAAATTGGCTGCAAATCACGTGCTATAAGATGTTTTCATACCTACAAACCCTTAATTGGGAAGCAATCAGTTTTGCTCACCACTTTAATGATACACTAAGAGTTAAAATTATTGTTTTTTTATTGTATTTACTTAACAAAGTCCTTCGTCTTATCAAACATATTTGTGTTCAAATATGACAGTGTGGGATTGGAAGTAAAAATGTGAGATTTACAAAAAAAGGCACGAAATACAACAATAAGAAACAAGTTGTTACATCTGTTTTATGTGATGATGTAAAATTTTGAGCAGGACCTGGTAAAAGTAAATTTTGTTTGGCGTCTTTTATTTTCATATTCGAATTTAATTTCAAAGAATTGTATTTTCCAAGAATGCATATTGTCCTATAGTACTGGGGATGTTTCTAAATAGAAACATACATAATATTGACCAATATACCGTCAATAACGACTAACAAATCTAAGTTTTATAAGGACTATAAAATGTATCGAGCGCAATTAAACTAGTGGCGCCTATAATGGGAAAGATATGTTAGCATGGAATTAACTTTATTTCTGACCTAAAAGATGAAAGTTGGTGGCAACCAAAAATAAACTTCAAAAAGGGGAATGAGTTAAATTTTCTTTTAATTTCTACTTTATTCAAAACGAATGCGAGGGTAAAAGTATCTGCAAACCGCTTACAGTAGCAAAATCTACTTATTTCTGAGGCGAATCATAACTAATGGAGTGGTTAACTTAGAGCATCTTCTGGAGAAAGTGACAATTATTGAATTGCAGTAATTTAATGCATTGATAACAATCACACCGTCTGAGTGATGCAATAAAGTAGAAGTGGCAGGCTATGCAATTACGCCAAGGAGAGAATAAATTAATAGTATTTTTTTTAAGATGGAGTTAATTTTTATAAGTGCATTACATCGTTTGAAAAATTTCTTTTTAGAAGTTTCAATATCTTTTAAATTCATACCAAAACATTTCAGAAGGACGAAAACCGATTATGAAAAATCCTGTATAATCAGCTTTCATTAAAATTTCATCAGAAATATCTGAAAATATTGCAACAATTCCAAAATTTGAACTGAAATATTTAAAATTTTACATTTTGATGAGCTTTCAAAAACGCTACTTATTTTGCTACAAAAGCAAAAAAAACACATTTTACAACAGCCACTTGGCAACACCGTTGAGAGGTCTGACTAAAGCAACTGGTTAAAATGGAATGGGTAATAAATAAAATGGGTAAATTGAACCAAATATCACAGAACGGGGAATAATATATTGTGGTACCGATTTTTCTAGACTTACCTCAGAGTTTAATTAAAAACAGAAACAGATTTTGTTTTTTTAATTCACTCAAATAGGTCTGTTGTCTGCTGATGTTGTTTTTGTCTGAAATGAGTTGGAAACGATGTCATATGTTAAAAAAAAAACACACTACAAAGGTAACGTGGTGAAGCTTTTCATATTTTTGTTAAATTCCTTGGATTAGTGGTTAACACACAACACTACATACGCACATTTAACTTTATTTTTAATGCTTCCGTAAAGGATTCTATATTTTTAGTGCGGATAATAAACTTTATACTGGTCAACTGTCCTGCGAAAGTGTGATATCAGCAAAATTTGCTCATTCTTTTTCAACTTCTTGTTTTACTCCACCACCAAATAGAAAAAATATTTTTAAATGCACACCATACACACACAAACACTTGTACGCACACACCACACAATCCAGTGCACAAACACTTCTAATAGAATTTAAAAGCAATCGCAATCTATTATTAACATCTTTCTTTTGGTTAATAATATTATATAGAAATGCGTTGTGAAATTTACTAAAATTTTTTTCAAATCAAAATAATATTAAGCGTAACAAATTCGTATTTAATTTATATTTCTTTTTCTATCACTTCTATTTAACTTTTTTTCTTTTCTTCTTTTTTTTTGACTACGTTGTTCAACTGTGTTGTGAGAGAGAAAAATTTACCTCAAATTCTTAAGTCTTTTGCTTTCGATTTGAGACACACTCAATATATGTTATTCATATAAATTGATTAAATAAAAACAATAATTTCACGAAATAATTGTTTAATAGTTTTTGTTGAATAAATTTCAACAGTTTTTCACAGTATTTTTAATAATTTTTCTTAAGATTCTGCGGAAGTTTCACGTTGCGACCGACATTTAATTTATAAGTGCGGCGAAATAACTAAAATATGACATATTCTCATTGGGGTTCCATGAGAGAGAAAGAGATAGCTAATGGTATTATGTGTCGGCATGTGATAAGAGTAAATGCAATGACATTAATATAACAATGGTGTTAACACGTATGTTTTCTTTGTATAACAAATGGAGCGGTTTTCTTTAGAAAAACATCTTTTCATCGAAGAAAAATTTTGAAATAAAGATGGCGCTTTTCATGTAATTAGGTTAGCTAACGCAATAACATTTCAATCAATCCTATTTAAGTTTAGAGGAACCGATTTTGGAAATCGCAGGTCGGAAGGGTCCAAAGAAAATGTAGTCCGGTCCTGTAATAACTAAACCGATAGTTAGTCTCCTGACTCCTGTCTCTCCAGGAAGGACAACATCAACATTCGATGGATAGGCGACACCTTTACAGCTCTGCTACCAAATGGCGACTACGGATGATAATCTTTTGGTAGATAAGCATAATTTTCACAGAATCAGTTCTTATATATTGCCACACTCCAACATCATGCTGATACAATTTTGAATTCGAAATTATCATGTAGTGCCATTAAGTAATTAAAATGTTTTATTTTGTTTTTATGAAATTACTATAGGCCCCGTTGTTAATTTATTTTATACTCCTTATTGTATAAATTATGTTGAATTTTTATTATAAATGCTGCAAAATGTTATTTCTGCACATACATTATTATTATTATTATTTAAGAAAAATATAAACTTTGTTCAAAATATAATACAGAGACTATCTATCTTTATGTATAATTGAAATCTATAAATACCTTTGGAAATATGAATAATATTCTTCTTTACTTATTAATTTTCTATATAAAATACTTAAAAATTAAAATTAAAGCAACAAACAATTAATTGAATGAGAGAATGTAGACATTACAAAACAGCCACCAATATAATGATTACGAGTAAAATAATAATTATCACCCAATAGCCTGAAATGGAAGTTCATGACAGAGGATTAGAAAATTATTTTAAAATTAATTATCAAAGATTATAATATTTACCACAAGTACTGTCTCTTCTATTAACTAAACCGATATTTCTAGTCTCGAGTGTAACGCCGGTTTCCACTCTTTCTATTGTATTGGCAAGATTATCCAAAATATCTATGTTGAAAAGATTAGAGAGAAAGTTATTATTTTTTGTAATTTAAAATTAAATAGTTTTACGGGGTTTTATGCGAAAAATAAAAGTAAAGTTTTTCCCAAACATTTTCTATTTTTTAGTGGCAAGGAATTTAACAAAAGTCACTATCTAACTGATGGAAATCGTTAAAAACAACATTGCGCACAATTACGGATTCTTTTGTCACTCAAAATTACTCAATTAAGGCAGGAATATGAAAGTAGATTAAAAAATTTGAATCTCACGGCATAAAACAACAAATATGCTCTCGTTACTTTTGGAAAACACCGAATTCGAGCGCAACCGCCAAGGATGGCCAGTAACCCTGAAAATAAAGCTGATATAATTCCCATATGGATTAAGGTGAATCTAATTTTGCAGATCAAATTTCCATCCGCTTATTGCTGATGAAAATTGCAGCAAAATCGAAAGCGGGTGTAAAGTAGTCTTAGCGAGTCAGTACAAACTGTAGCTAATTAATATAGGATCGACACTTGATAAGATGTTATCATGGACTGCCAATGAGCTATTCTGGTACGGTCAAATTCTTTTGAATTGGATATATGCGTCAACAAGTTGCTATGTCCGCCCGGAGTAAAATTATGAATTATCAGGGCCACCACAAAGAACAAAACGGCTCGTATTTGTTCTGAATGGAATCAATTCATTCATTTAAAAATAATCAAATTTCATTTACCATTTTGATCGTCCACTTCTTGACCCAATTGGCTGGCCAATTGTCTTTGTCTTGAAATTGTTTGCGATAAAGTGTCCAGACCACGATTTTGTTCTTCCAGTATACTTATTTGTTGCTGTTTCAAAGCCTGTACATCATGGGTATCGATAATGGGTGCAGCATCGCTATCCTCTGCGGCTGAAGCAACACCGCCAGCAGAATTTTCGAGCAAAGCAGTTCGATCATTACGCGCAGATTGTGAATATTTCTGTTGCAATTGTTGACGTTGTGCTTGAAGCGATTCCAATTGACGTTGCCTACGTTCCAGTTCGTCTGATGGCCTTGAAAAATATTTTTTTTTTTCATTCATTTCCAACATTTCAAAAAATTTTGTTTGACTTACGCCGCATGCGTTTTGGTTGCTTCACTTAATTTGAACTTCAACTGCTGTAATTCCCGGTCGTACTGTTTAAGACCCACCTGTATAGCTGCAGTGAAACGCTGGTAGTCCGCTGACAAATGCTGTTTAGCCGCCCTCTGTTCCAATTGTTTGTTGAGTGTATTGTTTAGTCGATTGCATGATTCAAATTCCGTTTGCCTATGAAGATTTCACTTTGTTTTAATAATTACAGTGAGATTTGAAAGTATTTTTGCAATTTACCAAGAATCTACATCAACTAAAGCCATATTTGCAAGGATTGTTTATCAATATTTTGTAAAAATTAAAACATAAAAGAAAAACAGAAGTCAGTGGCGATTAAAATTATACAAAAGAAAAGATAACACAAATCAGCTGTCCACAACACAAAAAGAAAACAATGTGAAAGAGATATTGGAGATAATGATGAAGACAGCATAATGCTAAAACAGAGACGTTGTGTAAACTATGAAATAATTTTGAAATAGAGATGGCGCTTTATGAACATTTCAGTTTAACCGTGCTTCGGTCACCCACCCTCATTCTTTTTCCGTGTTTTATTTGTATAAATAAAACCTGCGGGTTGTTTTTTGTAAGAAAAATTTGTGAGCGTGATGTGGGTGTGTTTGTGGGTGTGCGGTTTGTTGAATGATTGCTCAAGCGTTGGCGGGGTGAAGAAGACGCGAGTAGGATAGACGGATGGGGTGGTACGACGACAACGTGGCCTCTAATAAATAACCCCACCAACGCAAAAAAATATTCTTTAGTGGAAATTTTTTGAAAGTGTGGTGAATTTATCAGTTGTGGTGAATTTCAGGGTGTGGTGAGTTTTTGCAAAATGTGAATTTATTAGATGTGGTGAATAAAATCAAAACTCACCAAAGTGCTGTTATTCCAATTAGGTACTGTAGTATCAAAATTCATTTTACCATCAATGGTGAATTAACCGGTGTATGTCTGCAATAAGTATTTTTCCTCTCAGTTAGCGGAGTCATTGTGTTAAGAACCCACACCACACTTCCCACATATAATTTGATGCTGGCAATACCTTTAAGCACCATATGTTTAACAATGCTACCAACCAACCAATCTTTTAACACCAGCACAAAACAAATGTCTATTGGGATTCAGCCATTAAACGGCTGAATTAATGTGAAAAATCTTTATAGAAGTGTTTTTTTTTTGGTTCGTGTTAAAAGGAAAAAATTTTCACTATAAGAATTTTCCCCTTTGCAGAGTGTGCGTTAAAAGCCAGCTTACGCGTGTTACGTCGTTACCACAGTTAAGAAAATAGCAATACATTGTTAATTGTTAAACTAATAAGAAATTGTTCAAATATTATTATTGGAAATACAAAAGCAAAAGAGAAAAAGCGAAAAAATTTTAAAACAAAAAAGCACCAGAGAGCAATAGAAAGAAATAGAATTACGGCGCCAAAAGTAAAAAGAAGCAAAAAACCCTTTGAAACGCGTTAAAAAAGAAAAGTTTAATCAGAATCGCCCTTTTTAATCGAAAAATATTTAAGAAAACACTGGATTTGTTATATTACGGAGAAACACAATAAACGAAAAGGAGCAATTTTCGAAAGTTAAAAGTTTTTTTTATTATTGAAAAAAAAAAGTCTAAACAAAAAACCCAGTAACACACGTTTTTGTGATCGTTCAAAAGTAAAAAATAAAAACGAAAAAATTGTGTATTTTTTGTAAACCAAAGAAAAAATAAAGATCTTTTCTAATTAAAAAAAATTCTTCTAAACCTCGTTAAGAGAAACGGAACAAAAAGGATCCCACTAAAGCAAAAGTTCCAGGCACTATAACAATTGCTTTTTTATTATAAATAATAATTAAAGAATTTTTTTTGTAAAAAAAAAAACGAGAATTTTTGTGAATTATTTTTGAGTGTTATTTTTGTAAAATTCTACAACAACAACAACGACAACAAACAGCATTAAGGAATTGTTAAAAGAACAAAACAAAATCTTATTTTAACATAAAAATAACGGTAAGTTTAGTAAATTCATTAATTTTTATATCTTCTTCCTCTCCATTTTTCGTTGGTAAACTAACAAAATTGATTTTTTTTTAAGAGAAAAAAGTATTAAAATGTGGTAGGTTGTCAATTAAAAAAATATCAAAAGATGTTTAAAGTAGCAGAAGTGTACTGGATAAAAAGCGGATGCTTTGCAGCATCCAGCCCATACATAAACTTCTTGTTTTTTAGCCATCTTCTCTTCCTACAATTTCTGGCCATTCGAAATGAAAAACCAGAAAATCGAATCTTTGAATTGGGTCACTGTGTCACAACAATAGCAGTCATCGTCGCAGAATACCAACTAAGAATATCGTCGTAAAATTATCACACACACACACACACACGCACGCATCCACACTCACGTACTGCGATGCTCGCTCATATGCTCTCTCATTTAAAACAATTGCACATTTTTTTTCGGTGTTGTTTACTTAGCGTTTTACGATGTTAAAATAACGTTGCTGACCAGGATATGGATTTCTTCGATTCGAATGAAATTTTTATGAGTTTTTATATTGCGGAATACGACAAAAAGGGTATTAAATGAAAGGGTTTTCAAAGTATTTTTTAAATAAATTATTAAAATCACAGAAAAGTTTAGGATTGACTGGGTTTAAAATGTGGATTCACGTTATACTGTCTCATGGATTAATTCCGAACACAGCTTGTAGATTTTTTATTGGATTCAAATGTCAAACTTTTACATACAGCTAAATGTTTGTTTTTGCAATGTAATCCAACATAATGTCAAATTTTGTTTGCTTTCAAATTTATCTGATTTGACAGAATGTCAACTTGAAAAAACCAACAAATATGTAATGTAATGCTGCTATTAACTGGTGCAACAACTTTTATTTTATATTTTCAGTAACAGTTGAATGTCATTACGTTTGGCAGAAGGCAGGAATGAAAAAAGCGTCAAATTCACAGTCAGAAAACGACGTAACTCTTGTGTGCTAATAAATGTATATCATTCCCACATATTCAAGCATATAATTCCAAGATATTAAAAATTAAACCACTTTCCTTCGAAATTCTAAGAAATTTTACACCAGAAGAAGAGGACTAAGTTCTTCCATTTCGTGAATTTTAGGATATTTTGCATTGTCTTAATAGTCATATCTTCAATAACAGCAAAAAAAAAAACTTTTAAACTCAAGTTACTTGAACCTAAGCCTCACTTTCAACTATATTTTTAAGAAATAATTTTGCCTTCAGATCAATGTGCGCACCAGATTTGTGGCAACAAAATTTTTTTTCTGAAATCATCCGATTGTAATGATCGTTAAAGCAATCGTTCGTTTGAGTGCAATAGTTCCACCAGCACCAGCTGAATCTTGTAAATTCAAACAGATTATGGTTGCGGTTAGACCCATTTGCTAGGAGATCTTTTAACTCAAATTGATGCGATTAATATTCGTGTGAGTCGCTATTTTTACACGCCTGTCAATTTGTTAGTGTACTTCAATAAATTTTACAATAGAAATTAAATTTACAAGAGAAATTGATTTTTTTTGGACATATTAAAAATTCTTCAAGTTAATGCTCTGTTTGTATCCCTTATTAAACGTTCTTTTGCATCAGTGCTTTTTACTGATTTTAAAATACTTTACAACACTGTTTATTTACAATTCTCCTTTTCTACTACTCAAATTTCTCTCTGACTTTAAAACATGCAAAAAAAAATAAAAATAAAACTGCAAAAACAAAAATCTGTACACATTGCTTATGCCATACAAGCACTTGTTCTTGTTTTTCTTGTCTCTTGTTCTTGGTTTACACTACCAATAATAACAACAGCAAATACATACAAATCTCCCCGTTCTTTTTTTTGTTGGAGTAAGAAGAAAAAAGGAGCACAGCTCAAGCAACACTAACACAACTTTGCATTGTGCTGCTGTGGTGTATATGGGATGTTGCTTAATAGTAATAAAAAACTGGCCGGTAGCAAGTCGTTTAGCCGACTCTCCTATTACTCCAACACCTCCCTTTCGCTGTGTTACTGTTGCTGTTATGCATTTAAGTAGTGTTTAAGTGAGCAAGTGTGTGTGGTTTTTTGTGTGTTTTTTTCCCATTCTAATGGACAATTTTAACACTTGCAGTAGCCAAAAAAAAAAGAAAAAAATGGAAAACGATTATTAGAAAAACTTGTTATTTAAACTTTTAATTTTTGTCGTTTAAAAAAAATTCATTGCAAAAGATTGTTATAAAATTCTTGTTTTTGTTTTTAAATTCAATTAAACTTAGTTTCTCAATTATTTACATAAATTTTCTTTTTTTTTCTTTTGCTTTTTAACAATAATTTAACGCTTTGTTTTTTTTTCTATTTTTAGTTTTCTATTGTTGTTGGTTTTAATTTGTTTGTTTTTACTCCATTTTTCTTTTGTATTATAACTAGTACGTGAGTGTGTTTGGGTGTGTATGCATACGTTTAACATATACTGTATTTACCTTTGCTGGTGGCAACACATGTGACTTTTCTCATGGTCAATTTATTACAATATTATGGTTATTGTTGTTGTTTTTATTAAGAATACATGCATATACATGTATGTGTGTGTGTGTATATGTACATAGTATGTGAACTATTCATAAATTGTGTGTTTTTGTTTAGGAGAGGTCTTACAGTTGTATTTTTATTGTTGTTTTTATAAATTACACTTTAACTCCCTCCTCCACTTACATATGTTTACATGTGCTTTTACTGTTCTTGTTAGTGTATCTTTATGGCGCTCTCTTGTTCCCTCTCTTTGTGTGTTTATAATAAATGTAATAAGATATGCTCTTTTCTTTTATTGTTACAGTTACAAATTTACTTGGGAGTGCAATTTTTTTTTCTATTTCTTTTCAAGTGTTACCATCTCTCGTCTTTTTGTATCGATAATGAAATGTAAACAAACGTTTAAATTTGTTCCAAAAATACAGTTATCCCTTTTTATGTATGCTCTTTCATGTGTATTTACAGTGTTTCACAATGATAATGAATGCTTGATAATTAACTAAAATTGATAATACCAAAGAAAATAAAGTATAAAGAATGTGCATTTTAACATATTTCGGAATATTTTTCAAAAATTATTCATGACGCGGGGGGAAGATAGAAGGGAAGGATACAGAAACCAAGAGCGTAAGAATGCGTTGTTCTCATCGTGCGTTTTTGTTGTTTGACCACTTTTTATTTATTTTTCTGGTGTTAAAAACAGACGTCCGCACCAATGTCCCTCAGGGGAAGAACATCTTCGGCTTTTTACACACATAGGACACGAACATCAAGAATGTTCGTTAAAAAGAGCGTAAAAATCTTGTCAGCTTTTAAAGAAGAAGGTTCATGTCGCTTTTTTCAGACTTCAATTATACACCCAAAGAAATATCACAGTAGTATTCACTAATATCAATGAGGAATGATTTCGATTTTTGGAAGAATACTTGCCAACTTAAATACGGTGTCTTTAGGGAATTAGTGCAGTACAATTTTTCTATATTTTCCGGTCACATATACATATCATTGGGTTAATAAGTAGACTTGAAATTATTACTAACAATTTTCCTCTAGGTTAACACATGCCTTTGGTTATGGATTAGTGAGTAAGAGAGAGAAAATAAGTTGAGAGAATTTATTTATTTACTTTGTTTGTGTTCATTTTCCTTCTGTCTTCCTCCCCCCTCATCCAGAAATGATTTTTAAAAAGATTTTGGTGAGAGCGGGTCGTAATGTTACGACCCGCCATAAGAAATTTTACTTCTACATGATGCGTATTCTTTATATCCATATTCTTTGATAATACTTTAATGGTAATCATATTGTCAACACTAGAGCCAGTTTAGAAGTTGACATTTCAAGCTTCACTTAAAACAATTTATTATCTGCGTTTAAAAATCAATTCAAATTTAGAATATTACCGTCATATTTTGCTTTTTCAGCCTTTTACCCGCGGGAAATTTCAAAATAATTTTTTTCATTGACAATTTTCTCGAATTACAATATTATTGAGGATAATAACAGCTAATAGGATTTCGTAATAGACTCTTTGCACTACCATTTGTATATTGTGGCATATGTGTGTGTTCTACCATATTCTTGAGAAATTCCGTTCAATCCTCCCAAAAAATATTTAAAATCAGTTTTTCGTTTAGAAAACTTAGAAACTCTACGCGAATGGAATAATGAGGGCACAAATTTGATTAAATAAAGCACATTTCAAGTATAAGAAAACATACATAATTTAATATTTAGTTAAATTTGTATAAGAACTTAATATTTAAATCATAGTAATTCCAAATACATATGAACATAACAGACATATACATACAAGTACATTTAATTTCTTATTTAAATTCAACATTTTAAACACAATGTTTTCCAATTAAATATGCTCGTTCATGTCACATGTGTTTGTTACGATTGCAATTAAAACAAACATTTTACGAAACGCAAATAATTTTTATCAATTTTAAAATTAAAAAAAAAAACCAGAAAATGATAAAAGAAAATGGAAATTCATTTTCATTTTCATTAAACTAAAACGATATTTGCATATTAAAACTACAACGTTATTTTAATGGGGAACTTTGCAGTAAGTAAACCGTTTCACTGTAAGTTTTAGCAGCAGTATACAAGGACACTCTTGTTATTATTTTATGTGCATAAATTACCGACCTAAATGGCATTTCGACTTCAGCGAAGACAATCTATATCTGTATTCATCTATAGACTAAATACTTACTAACTTAATTGGTCATTAACGATGCGATTAGCGGATTTCGTCCTGTCTTAACCTTCGCCAGTTGGTCACACCAATCGAAGACAGGGCTTCCTTGATTTATTGACCGGTAGAATACCTGAATAATCAGCAGAGGAAAATTTTTCCCACAATCCCCGTTTTCTGACTAAGAATTTAATGGAGTTTATAGCAGCGATGCAAATTATGAACCTGATGGAAAAAATTCCGATGAAATGAAGAATAAAGAAGAAAAACCTACGTTCCGGGAACCTCTAGTTGCACATGCAATTGTAAATATTATTAGGGAATATTACAGAATCAGAAGAACAGCCGTGACGTAACATGTCAGGGGTTAGTATTCTTCCTAATTTTCAGAACAACCATTTTTTCACGGTTTTTATTACTTTAAAGCCATAGAATGAAGGTAGAAATGTTTTTTTTTTGTAAAAAATAAGGATACACTTTGATTTATCTTTCAGACATCCTTAACTCCTTAAGTCATACAAAAATAATTGGTCATTACAATCCTTTAGTCAGGATCTAGTTTCTCACACCACTTATGTTGTGTGCGTTAATTTTTATACATGAGTAACGGGACCTACAGTTAAAAGTCGACTCCAAACGACATATTTTTGAGAAACTTTTCATGGCAGTTTTATTTACTCTCAGAGTTTTCGCCAGAAATCTGCTGAGAGGAAGTCGTCGAAGAAATATTTTTTTTCATATTTCGTTTAGTTGGAGATGCCTGACCTGGGGTTTGTACAAAGGCCTCACGCCTAATAAACCAGCACACTATCTACTACACCGCGGCGACTTCTACAAAAATAAGGACACACTTCGATTTAGCTTTTTGACACTCCTAACTCCTTAAGTCATGGTCACCAGATTTTACGATGACCGCCTTCAGGCTGTCGTATCACCGCCGGATTTCACCATAATTGGAAAAAAAATTATTTTATAAATAATTAAATGTTCTCTTTAACATATAAAAAGATTTATTTGTTTAAATAAATTTATCTTTGAAAAAAGTCGAAAACAGACCTTTAAGAAGTATACTAACCTCTTAAATGAGGGTTTGTATGTAGGCTAAGAGATTTTTGCATTCATTTTACAATTTTAATGATTTTCTTACAGTTTCGTATTAATTATCTTCTTGAGTTGTTCATGGAAATGGTGTAAATTTTATTTCTGCATATTCATCGATACGATGTTATGGAAACAGTTACAACAAGCATTAATGCAGCGGTTCAATAAAATTTCACAAAAATTTTCATTTTCTTACCAAAAAATTTGTTAAAATTCTCTCTCTTTTCTCTTGGAAACACACACATATACAGCCATACATACACATATTGGAGAAATTCTCTATAATCTAACCACTAACAATTTTAACTGCTACTACTACTCCTACTACTCACAATACTACAACTAATGCCATGCTTGCTATTACCGTAATACTACTACTACTACTACCAGCACTGTATGTGTATTTTAATAATTCTCGCTGCCATACTCTCAAATACCCTCTTCAACCATACTCTCGTATAAATACCGCAATACGATTGTTCCATTGCATGTGTATGTGTGTGTGTGTGTTTCTTATTGCGTTGAAAGTGGCTGAGTGTGGGGTAGTAATGAAAGCAAGGTTTTCTTTTCGGTAGTTTAATGCCGGATGGATTTTTAAAACAAAATTGGAAATACAAGAAGAGGCACACAGTGAAGAGAGAGAGAGAGAGAGAGAGTGAGAGAGAGGGAATGAATTGAAATGGAAAATAAAAACCAACCAACATTCCTCCTTTTGGGTTAAATGTGATTTGCTTAAAACGATATGCAGATCAGATATACGAACAATAAATTATGGTGTATTTTCTCTTGTTCTTCTTTATGTTTTGCGTTGCGTTATTGTTAACGGCACCATGTGTCAGACTTTTTACAGTTAAACCAAAAGGCTTTAAGAAAATTGAAAAGGAAAAGTGGGGGGACAGGCAGCAGGAAAAGATTTCGCTTTTGAAACCAAAATCTTTCAGTGAGTAAAACAAAGTGATTAGGCCTGATGGGAGTAGAGGGGGTGGTACAGTATTAGAGCAGTTAATAGTTTCGAGAAATTTATAACATTGAGATGAAATTATGCTTTGTATACCCTACACCAGTAAGGGTGGAAGTTAAGGTTCTACACATTGCTCGCTAATCATTTTTAGGAATTGAAAGAAGCGATTTTTTGTAGCCTTTTTTGACCTTAAGGCCGCTATAAAACTTCTTGAACACACATCAAGTACATACAGGGTGTATCAAAGAAACAATATTTACTGATTGAGGCGCATATTAAGTGGATTTATTTTGAAGCTGCTCGACTGCAAGCTGGAGACGCTGATAGTGCTTATTCTGAATATTCGGTCATCCAAATGGATTAGACCACCACCGCAATGTCGTTTGTGTTTCGTTTCTTTATCGCTCTTCAACGGAATATGTTCGAAGGAAATAAAAGGATTTGTTCCTAAAAATCGCACATTTTTGCGCAGTTTCAGTATGTCACGCAGAGCACATACATTCGGGAATAATTTTCAAGTTGATCGCACAAATAATTTGATCTTTAGTCGCACTATTCATCGCAAAAGTTTTTTTCTAACACATACAATATAAACAGATTGAAATCTAATGACCATAAACACCACTCCACTCTTTTTCCTCCTTCCCATGTCTTGTTTTCCTAATTCCAACGCAATGCACTGCATGTGTAGAGACCATTATTCGGGTATGGGCCTATTAAAAATATGTTTTTGACTGTTTTTGGTTAATGTTAGGTAAACAGATGCGTGAGTTGTTTTACAACGACTTCAACGATCATCAGATGAAAGATCAGATGAAAGCCATACTTTCCGAAATAGTAAGACTTAATGAGCAAGGTTTTTCACCATTTCGCCCAATACAACTCTATAGTACCACCTGTCACAGAATCAACAAAAGATGGCAACACCACAAAATCCATATCTTGTCTCATTTTACTGCCCCTTGAATTTTTTCGGAAACATTTGTGCTGTTGTTGTTGCCAAATTTTTGTTTGTACTGTGGAAGCAAGCAACTCTAAGCTTAAACCACATTTGAGAACAAACAACAGTTTCTTATGCTGTTTTTGTTATTGTGACCCAACAATAAAGAGCATGTGCAGAAAAAGGAAAACTCACTGGCATTTCAAATGCAATTTTTTTTCTTCCTTTTGCAACAGCTCAACCTTAAGCCAGCCACTACGTACGCAACAGCCATGAGAAAGAACGACAATAATAAGCAAACAGCATGATGTTCAAGTTTTTGCTCTTCTCAAAAGATGTCGTGTTATTTTTTTATGGAACGGCCTGGATCTTTCTCAGGCCTACGTAGTAAGGCCAGATGTAAGTTTTTTACGAAAATTTTTATTAGAAAGTCTGGCTGCTTTTTTATGATTATTTTGCTTTGAAATCTGGATTTAGAAATGTTTGAGAAAGCTTTGCTATACGCCTTGAATGTGGCTTTACAAACGAAATCAAACATTAAAAGCTTCAGTTTTTAAAACAAGGCCTTCCAAAAGGTTATTGTTGTCAACTGCTTTTAACCGCTCTGAATGTAAGCGTTTTGTTCTCTCCATATCGTTTATGTTTGTGCGTATGTTTGCGGTTATGCTTGTTGGCTGGGTATATGAAAATCTTGATAAGGCATTGCCTTAACTGAATATACGAGGAGTACATGCTAAATCTTCTCATCCACAATGTTTTTTTACTCGTTGGCTGGATGGCTGCTATTATTGCTGCTCCGTTATTGTCTTAACTGGGTTGCTGGTTTACTGGTTTAGTACTGTTGCTCTTGTTACGGTGGCATACTTTTTACAGTTCTTTTAAGTTCTGTCATGTACAACCTTTGGCACCACCATGTGACAAGAAATTTTTAATTTATCTTACCTTAAAGAACAGTTAAAGTAGCAGTCGATATAGTATGGTATTTCATACTGGCGATGTTTGTGCAGGAAAATGTTTATATAAGGTGTAGTAAAAAGAAATCCATTTTTCTCCGTATTACTTAATGTGTTCTATATCTAGCGTTGTAAAGGGTGTTTTTTTAAGTTGCAATAAAACAACGATGGATTATTCGATTGACATGAATTTTATTTATCCGAAAGATAATCTTGTGGCATTACATTTTAAATATGATTTCTGGCATATGACCGCCACGGCTGGCGCGGATGTAGTCCAATCTGGACGTCCAATTTTCGATGACTTTTTCCAACATTTGTGGCCGTATATCGGCAATAATACGGCGAATGTTGTCTTCCAAATGGTCAAGCGTTTGTGGCTTTACCGCATAGACCAATGACTTTACATAGCCCCACAGAAAGTAGTCTAGCGGTGTTAAATCACAAGATCTTGGAGGCCAATTCACAGGTCCAAAATGTGAAATTAGGCGGTCACCAAACGTGTCTTTCAATTTATCTATTGTGGCACGAGCTGTGTGACATGTTGCGCCGTCTTGTTGAAACCACATCTCCTGGACATCATGGTTATTCAATTCAGGAATGAAAAAGTTTGTAATCATGGCTCTATACCGATCACCATTGACTGTAACGTTCTGGCCACAATCGTTTTTGAAAAAGTACGGACCAATGATTCCACCAGCACATAAAGCGCACCAAACAGTCAGTCAGTTTTTCTGGATGTAACGGTGTTTCCACATACACTTGAGGATTACCTTCACTCCAAATGCGGCAGTTTTGTTTGTTGACGTAGACATTCAACCAGAAGTGCGCTTCATCGCTAAACAAAATTCGCTTATGAAAATCGGGAACAACGGTAATCTCGTTTTGGGCCCATTGGACGAATCTACGCCTTACTTGATGATCGTTTGGCTTCAAATCTTGCACGAGTTGGATTTTGTAAGCACGCAAACCAAGATCCTTCCGCAAAATCTTCCATAAAGTGGATGGACACAGATCCAATTCCTGTGCTCGATGGCGGATGGACTCATTCGGGTCTTCCTCAATGCTACGCTCTACAGCAGCAATAGCTTCTTCTGTACGCACCGTACAGCGTCTCTGGGGATGCGAGTTATCAATAAGAGTAAACGTGGTGTGAAAACGTTCCATGGTTAATCGAATTAACTGCTCTGATGGACGATTTTGTCGACGATAAAATGGACGTAGTGCGCGATACGTTTTCCGCACAGAACCATTATTTTCGAAATAAAATTGCACTATTTGCAAGCGTTGTTCAGGCGTGAGTCTATTCATGATGAATTGCCAAACCAAACTGAGAATAAATCACTTGACAGCTGTTAAATCGGTCGCCATCTTGAAAAGTAATGCCAACTTAAAGTTCTATACCTCTATAAAAAACACCCTTTATATCTAGCGTGGTATAAGCGAGTTTTTTCAATGACTCAGTGTACCTAGTGACCTGGATAGCCATGGTATCAAGGATTTCAATACAGGTTTCCTTACGATTGGGCGTTACTTGTAACCGAAGCAAATTGTTTTCTTGAAATGAGCAAAAAAAAAAAACTGCTGTATGTCACCTATAAATGTCATCGCTCAAAAGATGCAAGTCATCGACCAAATAATGCAAGTCATCGACCAAATAATGCAAGTCATCGACCAGAAAAAGTGCAAGCCATCGACCATAAAAATGCAAGTTATCGACCAAAAACTCCAAGTCATCGACAAAAAAGTGCAAGTTATCGTCAAAGAACGGCGATCCCCACCATTCCATTTTTATCCCATATTGCCCGATTTATGCAGGATATATTTGGTGAAGAAATTCTAATCCTTCAACTTGATTACCAATGATGAGTTTGTTAATTTCCATGAGTAAATGGACCTACAGTTTAATGTCGATGCCGAAGGACAGATTGTTGAGAAACTTTTTCATGGCAATTTTATTTTACTCTCAGAGATCTGTTTAGAAATCGGGGAAGTCACCGAAGAAATATTTTTCATGTTTCGTTTTGTCTAATAAGCCAGCATACTACCTACTAGGCCACAGCGGCTTCTGTTTTGCAGCCAGCAAATCCATACACTGTCACACTGTTTTTAGTAAAAAAAAAATTTGCGTAATTAAATCTCATTCATGCAGTCCAATGTGCAGATTACCAAAGCGCCATCTATTGGAAAAGCATTGTTATTCTATTTACTACTACACTTGCAAATAATTGTACCTTATAAAATTGCTAACAATTAGAGGCAATAATTTTTTTTAATTTTTATATTCCGTAATTTGTATTTTCATTTTACGTTTCATTAAACATTTATTGTTATTGTTGTTGTAGCAGTTTTTCTCCTACAAATTCTAATTGTTTTGTAATAAAAATCCGCCCTCGGTTTAAATGTTTGTTTCATTTCATTTCAATCCGATATTGCCCGAATGCCATCATACGAAAGGCGAATCAGTAGCAAAAAAAAAAAAGAAAACGTAGCTTCAAAGCTCACGTGCCTGCCTTATAAAAACAAACAAACAAACAATAGAACACAAGAGCAGCAGATATTTTGCTACTGTTATCATCGTCATCGTCATCATTATTAGTGGGATATTGTTTTTGTTTTTGCTCTTTGTTTTTGTTTTGACATTTGCTGCCCGCTACTGACATGATACGATATGGTTACGATGCTTTTTGTTTGTGGGTGGTTTGACTTGTTGTTACACACTCACGTACAACGACTGTAAAATGTATCACGTTTTGTTTTTGTTGTTTTTTTTTTTGTTGGCTTGTATTTATTTCTTTTCGTTTTTCGTTTTGTTCATATACGGCGAGTAATACTCTCTTTGTACTCTGAGAGGAAGTATTTTTGTATAGTTGTTGTTGCCGTTGCTGGTTGCTGGTTGCTGGTTGCTGTTGCTGTTTTTTTCGTATTTATTGCTTTGCCTTTGGCTTAAGTTTGACACTGACAGTGGCAGAGAGTAGAGGAAAAATCTACAACAACCTCCACTTCGATTTCTGATGTAAATACTCGTATTCTACACACAGTAAAATATTCTTTGTATGTAGTTGTGGCATGTCATTCATATTTGAATAGATGGCAGCCTAAGGCTGACTGCTATCTGTCGGGTGTTGATGTTGATGATAATGATGACGTTATCGCTGTTGTGTGAGAACAGCAAAGAAAAACGAAGAAAGCAAAAGCAAATTAACAAAAGAGCAAATCGTCGTATAAATGTTTAATAAACATTGCCCCCCACACACACACGTGAAGAAAGAGCATCGACAACAATGAGTCTCTTTTTGGTTTTTATTGTTGCAGCAGCTGTTTTTTCGATGGGCATTCAAAAGACATTCGCTACGGAAGACAAAAATGCAATGAACGGAAAGGAAAACAAACAAATATTGAAATTGGAATTATTTGATTATGAGATTATTTAACGTCAAACGTTACAGTGTTGGCTGTCAAAAATAAGACAACACGTAGAAATACCAGAGGTTGGCTATCCATACCAGTCGTTCAGCTCAATATATTGCCGCTGTAAGGGAAAGCATTTGGGGGTCGTTTAATAATATTGAAGAACTGTTAGAAATTGTAAAAATTCGCTACAAAAGTGGCGAATTAAATATGACCACCTTTCAAGTATTACGGGGTGGTTAGGGTAGTTGTAATCAAGCTACTGTGCAAGAGATTGACATTACAGATCTGCTTAGGCTTGGGCATTATCGCATTGCCGCTTCTGCTAGAGAAACTGTGCACCTTAATTCATATAAAGTTCAACTCCAGTCGCGTCAAGTGAAACCAACTGGCCATTTACATCGTTGAAGTAGATGTGATGCACATATTTGGTAAAAAAAATTTCTTCAGCAGTGAAGTTGATTTCTATCTCGGTTATTACGCAATATTGTTGCATATCGGGTTCAAAGAACCCAGAAAAGGTTATGAAAAAGTAACTGTTTCGTGCGTATTACGTTTTAAAGGTGCTATTGAACTGCACATTTTGGAAAATTGGACTGGAAGAACCGTTATTGTCAAATAAGAGCACTATGGCCATATGGTGGCCGACTTTTTATGGTCCGCAATTGAAGATTTTATACTGGACACTATGGCGTGCCAATAAGAACCAAACAGCACGACCGATTTGAGCTTATTGTATTAAAATGAGGAGCAATTTCACGCTTAGGCAACTTAAATCTCATGCAATTTGAAGCCGTTAGAAATACATCAAAATCTCCCAACATTGGATAGGATATAGCTCCTGAAATGGCCAAAAACTACTTTATAAAGATCGATTACTGCAACCAATCTAAAGCAATTTAAAATTTCTCGTTTGATATTTGATTTGTCTGTACCCGTAGCAAATATTAGAGAGTCGTTTGGGCAGAAAATTTTGTAACTTTTTCGCAGGATTTAAGGTTGCATGGAGCAGCACTCCTGAGTATCTATAAAGAGCTTTGATAAGGTTAATTAGTCTCTCAGCAAAGTCCTGATTACAATACAAAAATTTTATCGAACGATAGTTCGCGAGATACTGAAGCTACTTGTTGAAATATATTGTAATTTTCCTTTTCCCTGCACTTTATTTTTGAAGTTTTTTTACGTTCAAATACTAAATTAAAAAATGTTCATGTGGAACCAGATTTTAGTATTTTATCGCTTTATTTGCATTGGCAACACTGTACTCAACAATTTATTGAAATTTATGCAAATTTTGTGTAAATCACAGTCAATGCAATAGCAAATTACAACACGTACATATACATTTGTTTCTCGCACACACTCACTCTCTCTCTCTCTCCCTGATAGCACACTTTATTTTTCTCTCTTGTAATTTGCATATTAAAACTAATATAACTGTTATACCGAAGTAGTAGTAATAGTATAACAAAATAAAACATGCGACTAGTGTAAGTGGTTAATCGGTAAATGATGTTTTTGTTGTTGTTGTTGTTAGTGTGTGGGTCACTCAAGAAAAATTTAATTTTTTTTAAGAGAGTAATCACTGCTTACTACTACCACTACCAATACAACTACTACTACACCGACAAAATAACATTTTCTTAATCATTTTATCTATCAATAGAGCCAAGCAGCAGCGTAATTCGACAACAACAAAAAAATACGAACAGAAGCAAACGTAGGCAGCGGCAGCATTAGTAGCAGCGTCTGCACATGCTTTTGTTTTATCGAAATCGTCATCTCATCTCATTTAAATTGCGCAGCATCTCTAGAGAAATATATTTAAAAGACAAAAAACAATAATAACAACAACGATAACGATGATAAGACAGAAGACTCCTACATAAAATTAAACTACAGCTATAAACGAACGGTATCGTACCATACAATGTTGCCAGATGTGGTTGTGGTTGTAAATTTTGTGTATATTATCCGCAGAAATTGGATTTTGCAGAACGATTATGAATCTCTTTTTGAGTTGAAAACCCCGCGTTATCAGTTTTGGCCGGGCCATTGAAAAAGTGTGTGGTCTGGCGTTGTTATGATGGAAAATATAATCTTTTCTGATGATCTGTCGTGGCCTTGTTATTTAAATTGTTTGTTTCAGTCCCTTTAATTGCTGACAGTAGAGATTGAAATCAGTCGTTTAGCTACAAGACATATAGCATTACCTTTCTTGGTGGGCATATTAGTTTGCATATATTGTCTGTGAAGCTTCTTTATGCTTTGCCCAGGATCTTTTTCATACGTTATTGTCTAACGTACTTCACTTTTCATCGACCGTGATCATTTATTTCAGAGATTGTTCGACTTCGTTAAATTTTAGCCGTGAATTCCAAATGCACAGTCAATGCTTTAAATTATAACCGTCTGAGAGGCTTCACCTTGCTTTGTTCATGATCTTTTTCACACATTATTGTCGTAAGAGACGTACTTTTTATCGGTCGTAAACATTTGCTTCAGAGATGGTTCAATTTTGTTTCATTTTAGCAGTGTTATTGCAAATGGAAATTCGGTCCATCGAAATTTTTACTGTGAATTCATAGGGCACTTAAACATCGGGCTTCTTTGTGTATCCAGCTTCCTTCAATTGCTTGCAAAATGTATGATGAGCCGAAATTTTTAATTTTTTTCCATGATTTCTTTGACTTTTAATGATTAGTCGATCAGAATGCAATTTTTCATGTTACAGTTATGCCATGAAAAGTCTCTCAAATACTGTCGATTGGAGTCGACTTCTAACTGTAGGTCCCGCCATTCATGAATAAAATTAAGACGCACAACATGGGAGGTGTGAGAAACTAGATCGTAATCATGTGTGAAAGGTTGTAATGACCGATTAAGTAAGTGCGTAGACTTTTTTGATTATGTTATCTACTCGGCCTTAAAGCGTACATAATAATAAACATATTTGCGTGGAGACTTCTCTCCTTCTTTTCCAAATAATGATTATCTGGCAGCTCTATTTGCGTACAACAAATGCCATTAGTTTTCGGCCTTTTCTTTTGTTTTTAAAAACAATATCCACACACATACAAACAAACAAGAATAATAGCTCTCTCAGTCTCCTATTTACGATAGAAATCTCTTGTTCGTACTTCACATCTCTCCATGCTTGTAAAACCAAAAAATATTATGTTGTTGTTTTGTTTTCTCTTCAACTATTGTTTTTTTTTTATTATTTAAAATTCATAGAAAATCCCAAACTGAACATCTCATTCATTTAACCTAATTTTACTAACCGTTATATTTTGTTCTTCTTTCAATTCCTTTCTTATCCGGTTGTTTTTTTTTTGTTTTTTTTTTGTTTTTTTGTTGTTTTTTTTGTGTGTTTTTGTTTCCTTCCTCCTTATGAGATGATTCTCTTGTTAGTTGATATTAAATAATTTGCTCTCAATGTTTGGTTGTTGTTCTTGATATTTCTCCGTTACAGTTTAATAAGGCAAACATTAAACAGCAACAACAATAAAATAATAGAACACAAAAAATGACTCTCTTAGGAGAACAAAAGCACTCATTTAAGCGCACACACACACATTTAACAAACTACTAAACTTTTGTCCTTCTCCTTCTGCCCATACTCACTCAGCCAGATGAACAGAACAGAACAGAACCCACATAAAATAAATATTCCCGATGGTCTTATCGTTGCTTTTATTGTTGTTGTTTGAACATATACTATGCTTGTATACATATATGTATGTATGCATGTGTGCCATTCGTTTTGGTCGTACTAATTTGAAAACAATCTTATATTTTTATTTTGCTATATGTGTATGTGTGAGTGTGTGTCTATTTGATTTGTTATGGTACTTTTTAACTTTTGCTTTATATGGATGTGGTGGTGTGTTGTTGTTTTTTTTCTAAAGATTTTGTTTTTGTGTGCAGTAATTTGTAAATAATTAATGGTGGGATTTGCTCATGTAACTGTTATTATTCAAATAAAGGAAAGAGTATGAGAGTGAGGTAAATAGATAAAGAGAGAGAGAGAGAGAGAGAGAGGGAAGTGGAGCAGTGGGAGTATTTATTTATTCCTTGTTTTTCTTTTTTGGCAACTGCATTTGAGAGTTGAAAACTGAGCCAAAGTATATCGCATTAGTTTTTATTGATTGTATACAGTTAAGGACAAAAGAATTGGGTCACTGGCCCTGCTATATAATGGAGTTTAACACTAATTAAAGAGTATTTGTTTTTGTTTTATTGAAAAACAACAAAAATTTTATGTTGAAAATATTTTTATTTTATTTTGAAGAGAAAGTTCATTACATTTGATTGGAATATTTGAACTTTTAGTGAATTTTTAATTAATTTTGCCCAAATTTGTTGCGAAAAAAAATGCTTAATAATTCAAAAATGTTCAAAAGCGGCAATCGGAAGCTAATTTCATATATTAAGAATATATCGGGTTATCCATTTTAGTGGTTCGAAATACATCGTTAGGGCAAAACCCTCAACCGTTAAATATCTTTCTTTTCTTTAAATATCTTTCATCTGGAGTGTCATTTATTACGTGATTAGTTTGGCTGCTGTTTACAAATATTGATCGTTTAATAACTGAAGAACCTGATTCATAATTTTTTTATAAAAAAAATGCAAGTTATCGATAAATTTTTTAATAAAAAAATGCAAGTCGTAAACGATGTTTGAAAAACTCTTCGTGACAATTTCATTTTCTTTTTTGCCAGAAATTTGCTGAGAGAAAGTCGCCGAAGGCATATTTTTTCATATTTTCGTTTTAATCTCTGTCCTGGAATACGGCGACCAAATACATTATAAAAATACACACAATTAACGCACGGCCGAAGATATGACTTTTGTAGCGGATACTTCGAGTTTTTTCGATTCAACGTTCTCAGCGTTCTCAGCAATTGTACTACCTTAAGTTTCATGATGTCAACGGGCTCAACCAGCTGCTTAAAATTGGTTGAACAACTTCCAAACACTGTTAAAAAGATTTTATTCCTCTCCATACTCCGTTCGACCAACCTTGACAATAAAATTCGGCCTAAAAATTATTTCTGATTACAAAGTTACTACAGATGTCGATTAAAGCGCTTTAGTTCACCTAACAAACGTTGTTGTATCGTCAATAAATGTACTCGCTTACAGTATTCAATTGATGGAGGGAATATTTCATTATATTTCAGTTAAAAAACAAGAAATTTATTCCACACTGTAAACAACGTGTACACTCCTAAAAAAACACCCGTATACACATACAAATTTCACACAAAAAAGAAAAATATTCACTCTTAACAATGCAATAACAATGATCACAAACATTCATGATGATGATGATGACGATGATGTCGATGAAAAAGATGACGATAATGACAATAACGACGATAATTAAATGGCAGTCAGGAATCACTGATGCGTATACGTAACATTCAATTCATTCAACAACACTACTACACATTACTATCACTATTTGCCACCACAACAACAAAAAAATGCTTTACCAGTTCAGAGCCATAGCCACAACCACAGCAACAGCCAAAGACTATATGTATGGATATTGGAATAAACAGTACAACCACACCAGCACGCAGTACAGAGAGATACAGAGAGAGAGAGAGCAACAGCAGCAAGCAAGCAAACAACAACAGGCAATAATAATAGAAAGAGTTTTAATTTTAACTCTCTGAGTAACACTAAAGTGTATCATTTAAAATTATTGTTGTTGTTGTTATTGTTATTGTTCATGTTTATTTTTGTTATTTATCGCCTGCCAGTTCTAAACTGACGCGATTGTTTCCATAACACAAATGATCACCACATGTTATTAGTCACTTGGCTAGTTACATGGTGTCTACAAAAGACACTTTTTATAGTGGGAACGATAGAATTAGGGAGTAAGTGGCAGAGTAAAGAAGAGAAGTATAGAGAAGAGAAAGTATACAGCAGAGGGAGGATATAATAGAGGAAGGCTAGAGTAGAAGAAGATGTGTGGGTATTTTAACGAACCACAATACCTTTTACAGGAAATAAACGATAGGCTGCTACAGCCTTGTAAAGTGAGTGTGTATGCTAATAAGGATGCAGTCCTACGAAGTTATAAAGCTTTTCGTCTCCCATGGTATCAGTTGCTAATAACAATTTTAATGATGATAATGATGATAAGAGTTAAACCACAAGATTTATGGCAATTATACTCTCTTCTCACATGTGAACACTTACACATACATACGTACAGATACAGGCTAGAGAAGAAGTAATAGAAAATAATTGAAACTGCTTTGTTTTGTTTACATTGCATAGAGAGTCAGTAGGATAGATAGGGAGAGAGAGAGAGAGAGAGAGCAAGGTTGAGAAAGAGGTAAAATTTGAAGTCCTTTGGCAATGGAACAGAATTGCGGCGTGATGACATACACAAATCGTTGTAGAAATGTGATCACAAACAGTTTTTCTTATTCGTTTATAATTTTCGAAATGAATTGCCACCGTACTTTCATGAAATTTGATGCAGTTTGTAAACCAACTGAAATGGTTTTTCATTGTTAGCACGTGACAGCATTGTTGTCACTTAGATTTGCAGTCATATTCTGTTTCTGTTTTATAATTAATTTTTAATACAAACTTAAATTCCTGTTGTAATTTATTAATGAAATGAATTATTTCTTCTTCTTTCTTTTTAGGTGAGTAAATTTGCAAATAACTTTCAATAAACTGCAATGCAAAGTGAGTATTAATTTTAATTGAAAACATTGTTTACTTCTTCGAATGGAAAACATACAGAAGCTATGATTACGATGAAACTTTTAATTCTAATGCGGAAGTTTTTTTCGCATATTACAGGCGGTATTTCACTGATAACTGGATGAATACTAGTCTTCAAATGCTGCAATGTTAGGAAATTAATGGCACGATATCGAACTCATTTTTTTGCTGTTTTGATCGCAATTACTTTTTCTGGACATAATACGTCTTAAAAGTTCTTAGAACCAGAGGTATTCCATAGTCTTACACTATTTCCGATCAGTTCCTGTTACTATACAATGATAATGTATTATGAGATATTTACGGAATTAGAATCTCTTCTAATTATTAACCTTCAAGTTGCCTAAGATGAATACCACCAGCTCTTTCTAATGCTCTTCTAAATTAAGAGCTGGATGTCAGGATTGGCAGAGTAGTGTTTGTGGATGTAGGATTTATAGTACAAGATGCGTTCCATATGCGAGTAGTGCTGCTAAAAAACAAGTTTTCTCTGTAATTCACTGGGCAATCGCTCATGGATAGATCTGCTCTGCGTGTAATATGCAAAAATTTGTGATTTACGAGAATAAGTCTCTTCACTTCGCATAGAAGCCACACTGCGATGGTGTTATAAAGAACCAGTAGATGTGGATACTCTCTTGTTATTTATGAGCACTCTCGTTCTATCCTATATGCGATAGAGAAGCCTCATTTTATTCAGAGGCAGCGGCCTCACTTCAGCCGTTTGCGTAGTAACTGAGCATAGCACAAAAAAAAACATTTGAAGTTTAGATTTATGAGCTCCACACTAATTAATGCAAGAGTCCTCAAGTAGCGATTCTGCAAATTGAAACGCGAAAATACCGTTCCAATAGGGACGAAATAATGTACGAGAGAATCTAAAATGCTAACAATTCATCATTCTAATTAAATTGCAACAATTCTGCCTTATTTGCAGGGTCACACATATCGTGTGTATGTATCCCAGATCAATTTAATTCTGAAGTTTTCAAAAATATTTGTTTTTTGTTTTTATTTTTATTTTTGTAACTCCAATGCCTCTTTGATTTACTATTCAACGCATAATATTGAAAATTGTTTTCAATTCTTTGACAGAACAAAACAAAAATAACAAAAAAAAAAGAATAGTTTTGTCGGTTACACCCTTTAAAAGTTCGTTACGCTTAAATTATTGTTGTCGTGTGTGTGTATGGAGAAAAAAAGAGTTCTGCATGAAATGAAAATAAAAGCAAAAACAAAAACAAATACAACAGAACCAAGAGAAAAACTTCTCTACCAAAAAAAAAAACATCAACACGATAAAGTTTTTATAAAAATTTTATGCTCTCACTCTCTCTCTTTCTCTGTCTGTGTTTGTTGTATTGGTAGTGTTGGTAAGGATAGTAGTTAATCCATGAGCATGAAGTATAACAAAATAGAACGAACTTTATTACTCATACACAGAGTAACAGTAATAATATTCGTACATATTACGGATATCCAAGCAAGAAGGACATATACAACAATACTTATACCATCATCCACCCCCATATATACAATAACAACAACAAATAGTTACAATTCATAATGGAAATCAACTAAATAAAGAGCAAAAGTGAAACAAAGAAGAAAAAAAAACAAAAACAAAACAAGAGTAATAAGCGGATTAATGGGTTGGATGGAGAAACAAGTGGTGAATAGAGGAAGAGTATGAGAGAGAGAGAGTTTGTAATAGATTTTC
Organism: Sarcophaga subvicina; assembly: GCA_936449025.2. NCBI lineage: Eukaryota > Metazoa > Arthropoda > Insecta > Diptera > Sarcophagidae > Sarcophaga > Sarcophaga subvicina. The sequence goes on along the minus strand of OW388083.2, from coordinate 104,972,976 downwards.
TATTAATACTTAAAGAGATGAGTATGAACTATAAAGGCAACAACAATGTTAATGATGTCGATAATGATGTTGATGTTGCTATTGCTGTTGCTGTTGACGATGAATAGTTGAGTGGTTTTGGTTTGGTTTGGTATGCTTTGCTTTGGTTTTACAAAATCTTTCTAAAAGAGCAAGAGTAGCGTATACAAGTGCAGTTGTTTGTTTGTTAAGCTGTGTATGTGTATGTGTATGTGTCATGGTTTTGTTTGCCTGTGCATCTTCTTACCTACATATTTATTATCGTTTAATGATTTTTTTCTACTGTTAATTGGCATATAATCCGCTTATGAGTTTGAACAACAAATTGGGTCATGCACATACTTATCTCTGGGCTAAAAGAGCTCAAATTGCTGCTTATTGCCTGTCCTAGTAGCAGTAGGAGTACATTGTATTTGTAGTTGTTATTATGGTAATGGTGGCTGAGCTTTTAACATCAATCTCTCAATTTATTCTGTTGATTTCGAATGTCTTCTTCTTTATTTTTTAGTTTTTGTTGTTTTTTTTTGTTATATGTTTAAATAAATGTCGTTATGCTTGATAGGCATACTTCAACAATAACAAAAATTGTGAAAATTATACACACACACACACACACACACACACGCGCGTTGAAATTGTTTGTTGTTGTTGTTATTGAAAAAAAGAATGAAATTTACACCCACCAAGACACACACACACACGGAATGCCACACAGATAATGGTATTTTTTTTTAAAAGAGACAGTGTGTGGTCAGTGTAACACACACACACATTTTATTCCCTATGGATTGATAAAAGCAGGCGATCCTTTTGAAATAGTTTTTCTCATATTTTTGGTGAAATCTCAGCAATAACTGGACCAATATTGACAGTTCAATATGGATGGATGAGCAAATGGTTTTTCACGTAATGCTACGAAGAAGGTAGTGACCAATTAAACACACACAAATCGTTAAATTAGTCTGAAAGTTGCTCATGCAATATAACCAAAATCGGTCATGTTGTGTGCCTACTTTTCCTCCAGTTCATAATCTTCCATTGTAGGCAAAAAAAGCGATTATTATACGATCATTGCAATCTGCATTGTAGATAACGCTTCTTTCTGAGTCATTTTCAAAGAACTTTGGATCAATGACGCCTCCAGACCATAATGTTCACTCTACAGTTACCTTTTCCGGATACAATAGCGTTTCCACAATCATTTTCGGGTTTCTCGATTCACTCTTTCATCAATTTTGCTTGTTGTTGAGAAATTAATTTTATTTGCTGAAGTAAACAATTTTTTCGAAAGGTTAACATTGAAAGCATTTTGCTCTAGCATCCAATCAGCATTTCTACAGGGTTGTAATTGAACAAAAAGACTTCAACTGTTGCTTGATTTAGGCTATCTATGGATGGAGATGGAAATTTAAGTGCAAAGCTGCGCACTAACGAGTCGTAATATATCAACAATTGCTGAAAACACTGTGTTATCGACAAATTCGGCTAATTCCTCAAGATTTCTCTAAAAGAAACGATATTTTTGGAATTCCTTGCGTTACAATGATGCAAAAAGTCTGATCAGATCTGTAAGGTCTATTCCTTGCACATTAAAACTACTGCCTTAGCGGAATTATATTCAAGATGACGTTTGATTAGAGATTGTCATACAGGAAAGCACGCAATGCGGTCTCTACTTCTATAGATTGGTAACGACTTGGCTTACTTATGACAGAAGTTCGAAGAGTTTAATCTGATCGATGCAACAGTTATCTGCTGGTTCAGGAGAAGATCAGTAAGCTAATTTAGATTGGCATAGAGTGCCTAGTGCTGACTTACTTGTTTACTTAATTGGCCATTAACAACCCGATTAACGGGTTTCGGCCTTCCAGGCGCCTCTGCTTCTTGCGCGCCTACGCTAGTTGATCACACCAATCGATGACTGGGCTTCCTCGATTTGGTCCTTCCAACGGATACAAGGTCGTTCTCTTCGCCGACTTCCGCAGATCCCCGCATCAAATACCCGTCTCGCCGTGCCTAGTGCTTGGTGTCCGTAGAAAACGAAAAGAGAATGCTTTCTCATGGCATGTAGGATCCACCATTCACAGGGGCATACCCTAAAGAAATACTTACCTGTTAACCTACATCAGAAGATGTCACAATCATCTGGTAAGCTTTTTCTCAATGTCACGTAAATAGTTTTTTTGTTTTCCATTCATTTTTATTTCAATTGTTCATGCAGTCCGTCTGTCCCTTTATTATTATTCACACCCTGTTATTTGTTGTTTTTTTATTCATTATAATTGGAGAGACGCAAGTTATTAAAACAAAAAAATTAGTGAACAATCGTATTAGTATCGAATCCGTAGTATAGAGACTAGGGATCAGCAATGAATCGTTTTTTCGCTACTCATAAGCACAAACTCATGAAATTTTGAATATAAATGAGTCAACAATATTGAAATTTAACTATGTACTCTGATGCATTCATACTCACTACAACGTTGATTTATAAGTACAGGTTGCAATGAGTATGCATACAACGTTGACATCAAACTCATACCATTCGAAATATGTCTGATTCATACGCCTGCTCATTTAGATTCATAACTTTAGAAAAATACTCTTAGAATACTTATACATAATTCGATTGACTACCCAGCCAGCATTTTTTGAAAATTTTAATCAAATTCGAGTCTTTTTTGATTCTTCTGCGCGATTGAAAAGTAAGAATATGCGCTCATTTTCTGATCATAAAAGACTCATTTGTCGGGAGAAAAATGTTACTACGGGCGACTCTTCTCAAAAAATCATTTATGAGTCATTTTCTATATTAATTTCGAGTAATTTTCGATGCGTTATCGAATAGTTTTGTGATCATTTTTGAATCGCTTTCTGATCATTTATTAGTCGTATTTAACTTCGTTTATGCTTCTTTTTCGAGTCGTCTTTCAGTCATTGTTTAATCGCAAGCGAGTCTTTTATGAGTAATTTATCAGTATGTTTAGGAGTGCTTTTATTGTCATTTATCAGTCATGTTTGTATTAATCTGGACTCCTTTTTGCATCAGTTATGATTATAATTTGAGTCATTTATTAGTCGTATTTCAAAATGTGTTTTTAGCCGATCCCAACAACTAATCAAGGTGACAAAAAATTAAAATGCATTGGCCATCTTTAAAGGCATACAACGAAAATATTGTTAAAATCCGACTTTAGCCTAGCCCCCAGACTAATAAGAGCTTGGGACTTCATACATATGGACATACATAATTGGTCATTACAACCCCTCAGTCAGGATTACGACCTAGCTTCTCACACCACTCATGCAGTGTTCGTTAATTTTATACGTGAGAAACTAAACTGAAAGGAAGTTGGCGACTACCAAAGAAAGAATATTATATTTATATTTAAAAACAAATTGTACTTCATTTCATAGCCATCTTTTTACATTAATGAAAATTTATATAGACAGGGTGAAAAAAAGCATTGTTTAATCATCCATCTGTTCAAAATATGATCATGAATTCATACTTATAATCACTTTTCAAACACCTGCATGATATGTTTTTGAGTAATCGGTTTTCAATCTACAGTATAGGTACAATATAATAATAAATAATGTAAATAATAGTCACATTTTAATCGTGTAACTGACTAATAAGTTTTTGATCGCCAAAAGTACTCTAAAAAGGCTCAGCAAGGTGATTTTTCAAAAAACAATCTTCCAAATGCTAGCCTGGGTAGTATCATTCAACAAAATTTACAGTCTTAGTTTGCTGTTGCATTTACAAAAAAAGTAAAAAGACACATAAGCAAAAAAGACAGCAGCAACCACAAACACACAACCTTCTACTGAGTATTTTAGTGTTCGCACGCGATTGATACTTATTTTGTGCTTCGTGTATATGTTGAGTTATGGAGAGAGCAACAACATCATACGTGTTGTTAAGTATGAATATGATGGAGGACTTCAAACTTTGAATATGAGTAGAGGTTCCATGTTAGTAAAATAACTATGAATGCGTATAAGTATCAGAAATTATGAGTATGATTCGATTGTACTCATCTTTTTGAATACTCATTGCTGATCTCTGATGGAGACCCCCGTACTTCTCGTGTTTTTCTGTTTTTTCAGCATGACAAAGTGTATGAAAGCGGCAATGCTTTGTTCAAAAGTGTAAGAAAGGGGGATAATAACTGGAAGGTGAATTCATTTTAATAATGTTTGTGACAAAACAAAAAACACAGGCTGATTAATACAAATTCATCCACTGCTTCTGTAAGACAACCGATTTCATACGAACATCGTGTTTGTATGTGAAAACACATACAAAAACACTAAAATTTCTTTGTTTTCTATACAAATAGATGTTCGTCTGAAATCGTTTGTCTTAAAAAAATTCTATTTTTAAAAATATATTTGCGTGCGTAAGCTTTTGTATGCATGCATGTCAGTGTGTGTGTGTACTTCGTAGAATAGAATGGCGTTTTTCGTTGTTCCACACCAACAAACACGAAAATATAGAAACGACAACAAAAAAAATACTACTTACTACTGTTGTTTTTTCATTATTGTTCTTGTTGTTATTGTTATAGTTGTTTCTATAGTACATACTATATGAAAACAAAACGATAATAAAACAAACATTAAATAAAAAACTTAAAACACATTTGTTGTTATTGTTGTTGCTGTTGTCATTACTTTTTCTACAACTTTGTTTTTGTGGATTTATTTTTTATATTTTTTTTATCGCAATTAATTCCGTTATGGCTCATTGCACAATTTTACCTAAAGGTTGCACACGCATACACATACGAATACTTGGAAATACTAAAACTCTCACACATACATACGCATAGGGTTACTTACTTATACCACAGTTATGGGTTAAAACTGTTGATTATAAGGCTACCACCACCTCTCGTCAAACACACAGTGGTGGGTAATTTTTGATTGTCGTTGGTTTTTTTTTTAATTTGGTATTCCATCGCATACATGTGTTATCTAACAGGAATAATAACGAAGACTTGTTTTGTTTTGCAATACTTTTGAATAGGTTGAGGACATATACTCTTAAATTCTCTAATTTTCTCTGGAAATTTATGATTTTGCTGTCAATTACAATTACCCCTTTTGTCCTCTTACGTTTTTGGAAAATAGCAGGTACAATTCGATTTCACAATTTTGTTTCGAAACAATTTTTCTTATCCAAGAACATAATCCTCCCTTATACAGTAGGAAGATGGCAATCACTTGGTACTTTATTTTGGTGTCTTTCGTTTGCTTTGATGAGCATAAGGCTGTCGTAAAGCGTTTCCTGCATTTCTCCTGTTATTTGTTGTTGACTTCGAATTTGCTATTGCTCGGATTTGTAGACGTTTACGCCATTTAAATCAAGCAACAATTAAAGTCTGCTAACCAATCGTAACGCCGAAGATATGCTGATAGGATGCTAGCGCAGCAGGCCTTTCAATGTTAATTCTTCGAACAAAGTTTACTTCCGTGGTGAAGCTCTGTTCTCACCTCTCGGTGGTTAAGTTAAAACAGCAAAATTGCCGCATATGGTACTTGGAGAACCCAAAAGTGATTGGGAAAAAGCCATTGCAACTAAAAAATGTGACTGTTTGGCGCACATTATGGTCTGGAGATGTTATTGAGCCGTATTTTTTCGATAATTATCCTGGCAGAAGTGTTACCATCAATCCAGAGTGCTATGGCCCTACAATAATCGCTTTTTCTGCCTTCAATTAAAGGTTATGAACTGGAAGAAAAGTGGTTTCAATAAGGCAATGCTACAAGCCACACAACACGGCTGATATTGGCTTTATTGCATGAGCAGTTTTCAGAAAAACTATATTTTGGGTTTGTGTGACTTCTATGGTGCTAGTAGTCTAGTGGGTAGTATTCTAGACTATTAGCGTGAGGGTCGTGGGTTCGTTTTCCACCAGAGACTCTGGTCTGTGACACTACACCGAGCATATGGTCAAGTCACTCCGCTCGTATATAATTAGTATATAATTTGTAATTGTATTTTAATTTATAAATAAATAAATAAATATGAGGCTACAAGTCATTGCCGAATTACCGTCCATACAGATCATCATATGATTGCAGTATCGTTGTGTGCGAAAGCTTATAGCCAACCCGTACTCACATTAAGGTCTAAACATTCCGCTTTGCTTTCTATTTCTATTTGCAAAGGAAATAACACGGCATTATTACAGAAACTTGCCATATAAACAATCTCTTATGATCGTCACTGTACGTGAATTGACTGGCAAAGAGACAACAGAGGAAATAGTGTAACAGCAAGCAGTAGTATTGCCGCCATTGCTTGTCACTCAGTTACTGTGCAAGGTTTACATGGACGTAAGTGTGCGTGTGTGTATTAGTGTTCTCTGATAACTTTATTAAGTTCTTCTTGTTGCTGTTGTTTTTCAGTTTCATTGGATTGTTTATCATTTTCAAATTCTTATAAATTATGTGTGTGTGAGTATGGATGGGTATGTGCTAGGGTGTGTGTGCCTGTGTTTAATTACAATTAAACTGTATAACCAACGATAACATCGTCATCATCATCGTCATTAAGTTATCAGAAGCTTAACAGTAAAAAATTAAAACGAACAACAACAACAAACAATAATTGTATAACATTTATGTGCTTATTTTGACGTTTTTTCCTCCCCAACTATTTATGAAAGATTAGTGGAGTCGTGTGGTGCCTGTATTTACAAGGAATGATGAGAGAAGAGAATTGAAAGTTCTGTCTGTCACCCCCAATAATATTTGAAGTGTATAAGTCAGATAAGTTCGGACTTGAGGGTTAATAAACTCAAGTAATTTGCAATTAAAAGGATAACAAATTCAATAAATTCGAAATGTAACCCAACAAACATTTCAACTCGCAGATGTATCATTATTGCCTCATACGATGGCAGTGTTGTGAACTGAGGAGTAGATAGATAACTCTTCTCTTTCTATTGCACATCAATAACTTTATTAGGATATCTTTGGAAGCTTAAAGCAATGAAATAGGAAGACAATACTTAGCTGACAAAATATGCAACCTTTTTGTTCAATAAAAATTTAAGTTGCCTAAGAATTATTTGTTTGTTTAGAATTTATGAATTTGTGAAGGCAAATTCGAATTTAAAAAGCAAAGACACGAACCCACATATTTCAGCAGCGTCACTTTTGCTGTCAACAGAGCAAAATTTGTCTTTAATAGGGCAATATTTTCTATTAACATACAGTAATCCCTCGATTTACGTCGCAGTTGGTGCCAAAAAAAGGCGATGTAAATCGAAACGACATAAATCGAATTTCATATTGCTCATACTACAAAGTAGTATGTTTTTAACAAGGAACTTAAAAATGTTACAGTAATCCCTCGATTTACGTCCAAGTTGGTTCCAAAAAAAAAAAAGGCGACGTAAATCGAATGACGACGCAAATTGAAGTTAGAAGGAACAAAATCGAAACAACGTTAATCGAGGCGACGTAAATCGAAAGATTACTGTACCACTGTTAACTGTTTAACAGAGGCAGAATGTTGTAAACCTTTTTTATATTTATAGGACATCGGGACCAGAAATATATATTCCAACAGGTCTAAATTGTGCCTAAGAATTCCTTCTATATACTGCTACTAATTGAATATTCCACATAATTTCAGAACTTAAACAAAATCGTTATAAAAAAATTAACTTTTATGTTAAAATATTAGAAGTCTCTAGAAGATTAGTGGAAATTTTGAAAGATTTAGTGTATAGAACACCTATCCGACAAATAATAGTCCAATAGGTCCTCTTTCGAACCGTGGCCCACTACCACGGCTGGAATAATTTTCAATGCCAGCCAAGCATACCAGTTGATTGATGATAGGCATTATCAGTATTACAAAGTCACATAAGGTCACGGGCATAAGTAAGATATGCTTTTGAGTCATAAAGTTTTCAGATTTTGGTTGACCTATTTCAGAATACTTCTTACATATGTACATATCTCGTTACGACGCACCTGTACCATACTGGAATTTTTCATAACGATGTGACTGACCATTCATCGTTTTCATCTGTTTTCATCTATTTATCGTTCTTACCACAGATTTCTTCTTATCCCAAATTAAGTCGAAGATTTAACCGTTTTCCCCAGGACAATATCATATTGCTTTATCCCCTTGAAAGACTTCAGTTACTAAAATCTTATTTCCAGCTGATGGCGTCACCTTTCTTTGATACCATTGACATCACCACTTTGGCGGGGTCGGTTTTGCATTTATCAGGAAGAAGTAATCGTGATACAAAGTTGTTTTTCTATTCGGTTTTATGTCATGTAACTAAACATCTCTGTGGTCTGTCGCGTCGGCACTTCGAATATGTATCCACACTTATTAACGCTTTCGCGACAGGGCAGCTGAACCACGCTATGCAACTTTTCACAATGGCGCCACTTGTCATGCATATATCGTTCGAGAAAACGCAAGTGAACAATAAATGACTGCCGTGTCTACGCGGCATCTGCCTCTCTGAAGCATATTTTTTTTCATGATATTTCTTTTTTATTGTGAAGTTTGAACGTTGACATTATGTGTGAAACACTACATCATTTAAATGACCTCCACGCGAAGTGTTGTAAGCATTGATACTTTTGAGGTAATTTTCGACCACTTTTTGACACATATTGGGCGGTATCTCAGCCACAACTTGACGAATGTTGGTTTTTAAATGCTCAAGAGTTGAAGGTTTATCTGCATAAACACCGTCTTTCGCGTAGCCCCACAAAAATAGTCTAATGGTGTCAAATCGTATGATCTTGGTGGCCAGTTGATATTGCCACGACGAGAAATTACGCGGCCAGGAAATGTCTCTTGCAATAAAGCCATATTCGCTCGAGTTGTGTGGCATGTGGCACCGTCTTATTGAAACCACATATTCTCCAAGTCGTATTCTTCAATAGCAGGCAAAAAAAAAGTCGGTTATCATATGACCATAACGCTCCGAATTGAAGGTGACAGTCGTTCCATCGTCGTTTTCGAAGAAGTAAGGTCCAATCACAGCTTCGGACCAAAGAGCGCACCAAACAGTGACTTTTTCTGGATGTAATGGCCTCTCTTCAATTACTTGAGGATTCTCAGAACCCTAAATACGACAATTTTGTTTATTAACATACCCACCGAGTGTGAAATGTGCTTCATCGCTGAAGAAAATTTTGTTCGAAAAATTGCCGTCCACCGCCTGTTGTTCAAGCACCCATTCCACGTATCTACGACGTTGTGAATGGTCAGCTGGCTTCAGTTGTTGCGTGAGCTGGACTTTATATGGATGTAGGTGTAGATCTAAATGCAAAATACGCCATAATGTGCCGTAAGACAGTGCTTATTCCTGAGAACGACGAGGAATCGACACATTCGGGTCTTCGGCAGCAATTTCACTTACAATAGCGATATTTTCAGCGGAACGAGCGAAACGATGATGCACAGGCCTTTCAATATTTGTAACCACTTCAGACTCTTCAAATTTCTTCACAATTTTGCCAATTGCTTGCGTAGTTGGACGATTATGTAAACCATAATCTCCTCTTGAAGCACGATACGTGGCTGTGGCGGAATCACCATTTTTGTAGTAGGTTTTGATAATTTTGTGTGATAGTTAAGCGATCCATTTTCGTCAGTGTCAGACTTTTAACTGAAAAGAAAAAAATTGGTTTCACAACATAGTTGGACAGATGTCGAATTCCAGTCCCATACTTTTGAAACCACGAAATGGATAGCCCTTTATATTACAACGCTAACATGTTGTATGTTAACTTTTTGTTTTCACTGCTTACTATATTTATCGATAATTATTCTAAGTCTTAATATTAAAATTAAAAAAAAAAATAATAATCCTAAAGTGTATGTAAATTTATTTGCTTAACTGTAACTGTGAAAATTTATTCACAAAATTCTACACTATTTCCTGTTTCCAAAACTCTCAACACACATACGACAACAACTGTGCTAAGCTCTCTTTAATACTACTTTTATACTCTCTTAGTATAAGAGAGTAAGTAGTGTGTGTGTGTATTGGTAATGTATGTTTTTTTTGCGTTTTCCCATTTTCGTTTTTAAATGTCACAAAATGGAACCATGTGTGTGTCTTCTTTTTTTATTTTATTTTTTCTCTACTTGTTTTCTTTTCATGTGGATAGTATGTGTGGAGATGGTCTAGCATGCCTATGATGACAACGTTTTTCCACGTTTTTCCACGTTTTTCTATCCACTCTTATATTCTCTCTCTATTTAGTTACGTTGACAAGAGCACATTATAAAAAAGCTCTCTGGAGAAATGTCATGCCATGTTGTTTTTCTTTGGTTTTTTTAATTGAAAAGCTTATTGAAACTAAACGCCTGTTTCTGTAAGACAAGGCACGTCTGTTTGCGTGGAAAAACATTTAAATTTGCTTGTGTTTCCCATATAAATAGATGTTCGTCTGAAACCATTTGTTTTACAGAAAATGTATACTCTCTCTCTCTCTCTCTCCGTTTGTAAGTGTTTTGAGAGAGCATGATTAAATTTTTTTAGTTTGTTTGACTTCTCTCTGAGTTACTGTTAGTATATGGTGCTCTTTTTTGTTTTGTTGTAATTTTGTCATTGTAGTGTTTTTTCTTTATTTTTTGTTTTGTTTGTAGTTTTTCATGTGGGGGGCCAACTCTAACGACAGCAAGTACTCGTACGTTCGTTCGTTTGTTGCTGCTGCTGTCGTTTCGCTGCTTTGCTACATAGTGGCGTGGTTAAAGACAGCATTTTTGTTTGTCGTTAACAGATAGCAGCAGCAGCAGCAGCAGCAGCACAACCTCGTTGTTGTTGAAAAAATCTGAAATTGAGTCGTTGTTCTACTGTCGTTGAGATTGCAACATACACTTGTCTAGTCTTGTTCGTGCGTAGTCAGTCGTCTTAACGTTTTAAACGAGAATAATTGTTTAAATTTTTTAAACAAAATTTTAACAAAAAAAATAATAAAAAAAAAAGTGAAAAATTAACGGAGAAAAAATATTTTTTTGTGAGACACTTTGGAAGCAAAAGTAATAACAACAACCATTAATAATTGAGAAAAAAAAAAGAAATTAAAAAGAAAAGATTTTAAAATCTGTAATAAGCAAGAAAAAAAAACGTGTTTTTCTCTTCAATTCTTTCTTGTTGGTGGGTGCCTAGAAATCACCAAAAAAAACCTACGATAATAACAACAAACAAGAGAAAAAAATTTAAAAAAAAAAAAACAAAATCGAGAGATTTAAAGAAAATTCTTAAAACAACAACTACAGAAACAATTTTTTTTATTTATTATCATGCATGCTTAAGAAAATCTTTTATAAAAGTTTTAATAAAAAAAAGAGGAAAAAAATAAAATTAAATCACAAGATTTAAAAAAAGAATTTATACAGTGTTGTATATACAATAACAACAAGAACAACAATAAACTTTTAATACTTGTGATACATGATTAATGAGTTTCCCATGTTGTAGATTTCGTAATCATTTCCATACCGAAAAAAAAAAAATTCACATAAAATTGCTTAAAAAAAAAATTGAAATATTTGTGCGAGTGTGACAATAGCTTAACAGTAGCAAAAGTGCCCATAAGAGAGCGGTGAGAGAGGGAGATGACAGTTGGAAGTTTGAAGTATTTCCTCTGCGTATAATGTTGTGGCATTTAATTTTGAAGGATATTCATTCCCTGGGTTTTATCTTCATTGTCATCATTACTTGAAATAAAATTCGTTGTGCGTTGTTGTGCAAAAAAAAAAAATTAATTGATTTTCTCATTGTAATTTTCATTTCAAGCGATTGTATAAGAATTAAGGATTATTTCTCTTTAAATTAGATTTCTGCTGAAGAAAAAAAAAATTTCAAAACAGAACAGAACATAATTCGCTTTCATAAGTTGGTTTGATTGCAGCAATTGATGCTTCTGCATTAGGTTCTGAACACCATTTTCCATACATTTTTGGGCAATAATTTGACGAATAATTATTTTCAAAAGCTTCAAACTTAAGGCCGTATCCGCGTAAACACTATTTTTGACAAAGCTTCACAAAATGTTGATTAATGGCGTACAATTTTCTTGATTCTGGAAACTTTTCATGTACTAAAGCGAAGGGCATTTTATCCTGAAGTCGCCGTAGTCTAGTAGTAGGTAGTGTGTTGGCTTATTAGACGTCAAGCCATGGTTCAAACCCCAAGTCAGACATTTCGAACAAAATGAAAATATGAAAAATATGAAATCTTCGGCGACTTCCTCTCAGCTGATTTCTGGCAAAAACTCTGAGAGTAACAAAACAAAAATTGCCATGAAAAATTTCTCAAAAAAATCTGTCGTTCGGAATCGAATTTAAACTGTAGATCCTACTACTCATGTATAAAATTAACACACACACACGACATAAGTGGTGTGAGAAGCTAGGTCGTAATTCTGCCTTAAAGGGTTGTAATGACCTGTTATGTATGTAACTTGATGAATAACGAGTTTCAAAGCTTCATACACTGCCTTTGACGGAGTCTCACAAAATTGTGTCTTATGGCGTTAAATTTTCTTGATTCTGGTAACTTTTCATGTAACAAAGCCAAGGCTATTTTGGCCTACAGTTAAAAGATTATAAATTTGACAATAGGCATGTGGTTTCAACAAGACAGTGCCCTACATCACAAATCGTTCGTGGCTTTCTTGCATGAGAAGTTTCCGAAAAGGATAAATTCACGTTTTGGGCGACATTAATTGGTCACTAAGATCACGCAATCTGAACCATTCGACTTTTTTGAGTTGTTACGACATTAAAATCCATCTCTACGCGGACAACTCTGTATTAATCTAATCATCACACTATGTGGCATTTTGCCCGAAAACCTGGCCAAAATTAATAGAAGTGTTTTATGAGTTAATGGCTGGAATTTTTTGATAGTGTTAGTGATAATTAGGGCCAAGGATGAACCCAACTGATTTTGGTTCAAATCGGTCAGTGATTTCGCCTAGCCCCCATACAAATTCCCCTCGAAATTGCACTTATTTACACATAATTATGGTAATTATGCACCAATCACGATAAAATTCAGCATGGATCGGTGCTGTATACTAAGAAATCATGGTGTAAAGTTTGGTGAAAATCGGATCACATTTGACCCTGGTCCCCATATAAAGTCCCCTTTAGAAATTCACATTTGCGCTTATAAATGGCTTAAAAACATCGGTATCGTGATGAAATTCGGTATGAACGTGTATTTTGTAAATCTAAATCATATTACAAAATTTTGTTATGGTCGGTCCATAATTACGCCTTGGTCCAAAATAGGGCCCCTTAAGAAAATATGTTTAACAATTATAATTGGCTTAAAAATTTTATTACCTCGATGAAATTCGTCATGAACATGTTTAATATGAATGTGAATCATTTATGATCACATTTTATTATGATCGGATCATAAGTGCCCCTAGGTACCACATACGGTCCATTAAGAAAATCAAACGTACATCTCATATTGTTATAATAGTCGATAGACATACATATGTATTTCAGTTTTTAAACTTCTATGGTAATTAATATTTATTTATAATATTTATTTTACATTATTTAATACTTAACTTAAAAATACTTAAAAAGTGAAACTAACTACAATCGTTAAAATCGTTATCATTTTCATCATCAATATCAGGAAGGAGTAATTTAATAGTACCTGATGAAATGAATGCTTTTCTATTCCTTCGCGATTTTTGTATACTGCAGCTTATAAAAGGGCCACTGTTTAAAAGTAACCTATTCAGGACATCTCGATTGGTATCGCTTCTACTGAATTTCCTCCCATAATTCGTACGCCATATGGCTTTATTACACTGCGAATAAGTTTTTTTCATTTTTCAAAAAAAAAGTAAAATTTTCAAAAAATCGCCAAAAATAATTGCGCAAATTTGCGCAAACTTTTTTTTTTGTTCCTGAATGTAGAGAGTTCATATTTTCTTGTGGTATATAACATTAAACTACTAAAAACTACTTTCACCTTTAAATTCCTTATCCTTTTTTTGGTATGGGTAAAAAAATGTGAAATTTTTATTATTTTTAAATTTAGAACGAATAATTTTAACATTAATATATGAGATATATATATATATATAAAACTGAAAGTAGCAGTTACTCATACCTTTCAAATAAAAAAGAAATCAATATAAAACTGCTATTCGTTTAGTCACAAAAAATATCATATAAACCTATTAAAATTTGAAAAAAACACCAAAAACGCATTTAATTTTCTTCACTTTCCTGACTTTGTCATCGTCTCAAATCTACAAATCTCAACTGAAAGTCGTGAAAATTCACTATATAATGCAGAATTTTGTTGTCTATCGAACTGCATACTCAGTTTCTTAAATTTCTTTAAATTCATTTTTGCCTTTTTGGCCAGCTTTTCAGGGTAAATGCCACGTGGTGCATCAACGAGATACTGACCGAAATGTACGAAAAAGTAATCGAAAACTACCTCAAAACTACTTGTATCGGCTGCTGTCTATCGTATCTAATCTAACGTATGTAATCTTATGACTATTTTATTTAAATTCTCTTTTGAAAACGCAAAATGGTTAACCCTTTACCACACTTTCTTTTTACGCAAACATTTTTGAATTTTATTATTTTATTACGAAGCACAGCGGGTAATAATTAGTTGCCATATACTACATATGCAAACACAAATAGCGCCATTTTAAAAATGTTATGACTTCGTGACTGACTGAAAGCCTCAACAGATTTTCTTGTAACATAGTCAAGAACCCAAAAAAAAATATTCGCTGTCGCAGTATTAAAATCAGTCATAAAATCTGTTTTTTTTTTTTTATTGCCGAGTCAACTAATATTTTGTTAGACACAGGCGTCCGCCCCCTCATTTGTAGAGGGGAGGGGGGGAGGGATGTGATGTTTATTTTGAAAATAAAAAATTATTAAAAAACACGCACATTTTTTCTTGAAACAACAACAAAACAATTTCGTCATTATTATTGTTGTAGAATAACAAAACAACAACACAACAAAAAAAGTTAAATATTTAAGCCAATTTAATCGGGGGGGAGCAATAAAAAATGATTTTATTACCCACCCACCCATACCTATTTACAAAGCTAGTCAGCCAGCTACACATATTGGAAATTTCCCCTACCCCGCCCCACGCATTCTAGTTTTTTAGAAACAAAACTTTCTGCCTTTCTGAAAAAAGGGATAATTTATGCAGAAGGACGACTAAAAGATTTCAAGGAATTTGTAGGAAAAAAAAGGAAAAAAATTAAAATCAAATTTATTTTGAGAAATTAAAAACGAATTACGAATATAAGAGGCTCTTTTAAAAAGAATTAAATTCGATTGAATACTCGGGGAGCAGAGGGAGAGATTGTGTCTACCATTGGTTTTTCTTATAGCTTTACGAGCTAAAGGTTGGGAATCTTCGAAAGACATTGGTAGCCCGGCCTACCAATGTCCACGATTCGCCGCAAGACTTACTCTCGGCTTGCTAAACGCATACGTACTAAACCCAACCTAGTTCGTCACACTTTCAACCGTTTGCCCCTCCTCCCCCCGGGGGTCGAGATTCAGCGAGTGCTGCCTTCAAATTCAGCTGACCTTGCTCTCTCAGCCAATCTTTGCTGCATCAATACCTTACTTGCGAAAACACATACTGCGTTCCAATTGTCACATGAGGTTAACATCAGATTAACTATATTATCGGGCGTTACCTGGAATCCTATTGTCCTCTCCAGGCAATTTCGTTGAACAACATATCGCGGGCAAATAAAGAAAACATGCTCCGCCGTCTCCCTTTCATTGCGGCATTCTGGGCATGCCTCGTCTACGTTATGACCATACTTATAGAGATATGCCCTATAACATCCATGGCCGGGGTTAGTAACTGTGTCAGGTAGAAGTTCACCTGGCCGTGTCCCCTTTTGGTCCATTCGCCTATGCTCGGTATGAGTCTGTGGGTCCATCTTCCCTGTCTACCATTGGTGTACGTACAGCAATGTACGTACGTATGCAATGAAAATTGTTTCGAATTTTATGGAAATGCCCATATTTTGTATTGCGGGTTAGAAAATTTGCATCGCTTACCTTGTTCGCAATGCTTAACTGGCTTTCGACTGTGCTTCTCCATAAGCAAGTGGTTAAGTTCCGTCCTGTCTCGTTGGCCCATCCTCCCTTCTTGTTACTCCTCTATTTTGGTGGTTGATCCTGTGGCCCCACTGAACATCGATTATCCCCCTGTGGAGTATTATTTTGACAGGGGTTTCCAATTTCTGATTCCGAGCAGTAACGACTGGGACCCTGACATGATCATTCCCCCAGAACTCCTGGATATATACACCGATAACGGGGTTGTTGGCGGAGTCTACTCTGGAAAACTGGACCTGAACATTACCCTCCGACTGCCGCAATCAGGCGGAAGTAATGGCCATCTACCTGGCTGCTCAATGGATCCTCATCAACGGCGCTCCTTTCACCCGCCTTTCAATCTTCTTTGATAGTCAGGCTGCCATAAGGTCTCCGTCGAGCGTTTTGAATAATTCCAGGGTCGTTAGGAAATGTGGGCGCTGTCTTGACCTTCTTTTTGGGTGCTTTTTGTATCACAGCTACCACTCCAACCTACCTACCTAACACTATCGCTTGTTTGATGGTGACATTTTAAGCTTTCCGTTGTTAGAAATTGCCGAGAATGTAAAGAAACTTAAAGGGGTTTGAAAACGTTCAAAATATCGTTTTTCTTGGTGAAAGTGTAGCGTTTAATTCAGATTGTCGGCTCAGTATGGCGTATTCTCTTGCATCCATATTAAATCCAACTCAAGTGACAGGTAAAGCCGGCTAACAATTCACAAAACCGTAAATATGTTGGTTCAGTGCTAGAGAAATAGATTTTCATTCCAGGATTTTTTAACCCTTTGACGGACACCAAAAGAAGAAGAAGACCTCCCCGTGGGACACTTGCTGTATCTCCGCTATTTGAAGGAAACAATTTATGACGTGTATACACGTCATGTCCCCCCCCCAGAAACCCTTGTTATGACGCCTATAGACGTCAGTGTCCGTCAAAGTTTCATTTCTAACTTGACAAGCAAAATTATTTCAGGGTAAGAAGCCACTTCCGGACTTAATTGCGCATTACAACCCTTCAGTCAGGATTAAAACCTTAGCTTCTCATACCACCCATGTTGTGTGTGTTAATTTTATTCATTAGTGCCGGAACCTACAATTTAGAGTTGACTCTGAACGGCAGATTTTTAAGAAAAGTCGCTTCCTTACTTCATTGGTCATTACAACCCTTTAGCCAGGACTACAACCTAGCTTTTTACCCTAGCCATATTTTGTATGTTAATTTTATCTATGAGCGGCAGAATCTTCAGTTTAAACTTGAATCCGAACGACAGATTTCTTGAGAAACTTTTTCATGAAAATTTTATTTACTCTCGTGACTGGTGGGACGCACCTGCAGTTTAAAATGGACTCCGAACGCCAAATTTTTGAGAAACCTCATGGCAATTTCATTTTACTCTGAGAGTCTTTGCCAGAAGATTCATTTTTCGTTATCTACAAGATTTCTGAGCCAGGGATTCACTACTAACCACGGCCACTTTGGTTTGCGTCTGGGGTTTTCAAATTCGAATTTATCCTTCAAATACATAGAAAAGTAATGATATTGAGGGAGTGATAATTTCGCAACAGATCTTTGATCCTCGTTTCATTTTGATTTTCTCCATGTTTTTATACTTTATTTTGCTATTTTTTTTCATTCATTCATTGAATATCATCTAAGAGCTTAACAAATTGCCGTCTGACATGGTGATAAAAAAAAGCAAAATTTCTGTTTTTATTTGGGGTGATTGATGGTGGTGGTAAGTGTGTGGGGGGTACGTAAAAATTATTTAATTTTTATTGCCAACATTTTAAATAATTTAACACTCCCTGGTGTCTGAACACAATACAACACCATACAACACACATTAGCTATCTCTGGGTATCTATTTCCCAATGCCACTGCCACTGCCACTGCCGTTTGTTAAAAAGCCATAAACTTGGCCATAATAATAGTGGTTGATATGGTATGGTGATGGTAATGGTGGGGGATATACACACAAGCAAAGCGTAGTAAATAAAAATTCATTGTGAAAATCAAATTATGAAGTGTCAGCCAGCCAGTCAGTAAATAAATTTTGATTTGATTTTCTTCCATTCCATTCCATTTAATTTTTTTGTTTTTTAATACGAATATTATTGTTAATAAATTATTTATTTATTTTGTGGTTTATTATTGTTATTGTTGTTCTTGTAAAGTGCTAAATTTCAATTCGATTTTTTTCTTTATTTTATTGTCTTTTGAAATTGATGGTTATTTAAATAATCAATTTGCTACTGATTTAAACGGATTTGGTTTGGTATTTTAAACGCCCTGCCTTTTAATTATTGTTTAACGAATTATCACTCCCTCTCTCTCTCTCTCTCACTATGTCTGTCTCTTTATTTTTGGAAAGTGTTAAAACCATATTTTGTTTTTTAAAGAGTTTTCTGAATAAAATTTCTAGCATTTGTTGTTTGTTTTGCATTAAAAAAGTTTGGAAAAAAACCAGAATATTCAAGTGCGTTTTTCTTTAATAATTTTTTTTAACGTTTTCTGCTCTGTTCTCCCTTATATTTCCATATATTTGTTTATATAAAAAAAACAACAACAATAATAAAGAAAAATAAAATATTGTAATAAAAAAAAATATTAAAAACAAAACAAAAAAAAACATTAAAACAACTCCAATAAACCAACCACAAGCAGCTGTATTTTATTGACAACAATTTCTCGCGTAAAACGTTACCAAGAATAAAACAAAATTAAATACAAAAACTAAAGAAAAAAAGGTATTTAAACAGTTTTTCTTTTATTTTATTTAATTTGTTATACATTTTTCTTTTCGTAATTTTATTGGAAATTATTTCTTTAAAAACTATTGTTCTTAACTCATATCATTAATGTCATTACAATATCCCCGTACGCCTATTCAATTTATTTAATTTTAACACTTTAACTGCCGCGGCAATTTTCAGAAAACTTACCAAAAAAAGACAATTTGATTTTTTCACATTAGTGAGTACGAGATAACTCGTAGTTTGAAGCCCTAGACGTTAACGCAATCCACGAGTTATCTCGTAGTCGGCAGTCAACGTGTTAATAATACATATTTACTGTCGTAATATTTAGAATTTAATTGTTACAGCATACATATGTACTTACATATATATTGGCCGACTTCTCTTTGTATTGAATAACTTCGTTACCAAAGATCAGCAATGAGTATTCAAAAAGATGAATAGAATCGAATCATACTCATAATTAGTGATACTTACACGCATTCATACTTATTTTAATATCATGGAACCTCTACTCATATTCAAAGTTTGAAGTACTCATACTCAAATTCATACCTAACAACATGTATCCTGTTGTTGATTTCGACTCTCCGTAACTCAACATATACACGAAGTACGAAATAAGTATAATAACATGGAACCCCTCTACTCATATTCAAAGTTTGAAGTACCCATCATATTCAGACTGAACATGTATGGTGTTGTTAACAACATGTATGATGTTAAGTATACCTAACCAAAACTCAATATACAGTCACACAGATAATTATACGTACCCCCTAAAAATCATTTTTTTTAAATGATAATATATGGACAAGTCAACTGATTTTTCGGCCGTCACAACCGTACAAATTATATTTGTTCTCATCACTAAATATTACATTCGCCCAAAAATCAGTTGACTTGTCCATATATTATTGGGCAAATTCCAATCGTCGCTTTTTTCTCGGCACTCGGCTGCGGAAACCGTTCCTTCTCAAAACACTTCGAACTGTTTCGGAATGCACAATAACACTGTGATCACTTTCCGAGGTATTTCGTATTTATACGGCTGTAGTCCTAGGATTTTTATCCACAATACCTTTTATATACCGGGCTGCCCTTGGAGAAATTTTATACGAAATATACGTCGTACGTATAATTTTCTGTGGTGCCATATTGGTTTTAAGCAAACTGCAGTCACAAATTCATAGATTTTGGGAATCTTTTTTCTTTATTTAAGTAAATGTGTTTAAGTAAATGTGTAATGTAAAGAAATTTTAGATTAGAAGTTCATTACTTTTTAAAAAAATGATTTTTAGGGGGGGTACGTATAATTATCTGTGTGACTGTGTATTGGCCAGCTTCTCGCAGCAAATACAAGAATTTTTTGTAACATTTTCTCTTTATTCCTCAATATAATCGCTTTTATATGGAATCACTTCGTTGCCCAGTGTAGGCGCTTAAAATCGCCAACAATCATTGCCTTCACTACTTCATACATACATATATACCAGAGATTAGCAATGAGTATTCAAAAAGATGAATAGAATCGAATCATACTAATAATTTCTGATACTTATACGCATTCATACTTATTTTAAGATCATGGAACCTCTACTCATATTCAAAGTTTGAAGTACTCATCATATTCATACTTAACAACACGTATGATGTTGTTTTTGATTTCAACTCTCCAGAACTCAACATATACACGAAGCACAAAATAAGTATGACTCGCGTACGAGCATTAAAGTACTTACTAGAAGGTTGTGTGTTTGCTCTGCTTGCTGCTCTGTCTTTTTTGCTTATGTGTCTGTTTTCTTTTTCTGTTAAATGCAACAACAACTAAGACTGTAAATTTTGATGAATGATTCGAGTCACTCGAATGTAAATGAGTAGACTTATGAATCAAACATATTTCGAATGGTATGAGTTTGATGTCAAGGCTGTATGCATACTCATTGCACCCCTGTATTTATAAATCAATGTTGTAGTGAGTATGTATGAATCAGAGTACATAGTTAAATTTAAATATTGTTGACTCAGATTCAAAATTTCATGAGGTCTTATGAGTAGCGAAAAAACGATTCATTGCTGATCTCTGATACATACACACAGTTACAAAAGTATACATACGGTTAAAAAATTTCAGAAATTTTTTAACTAATCTGTTTTCGTTGAAAATCTTTATAGTTTCCTTGATGTTAAGACGGTCTTTTGCATTGGTTAACAAATTTCTGAATTTGAACTGAATTGTGGCCCTACACAGGCCCAAAAAGGTATGCATCCGATTTACAAATTTCACAAATTTCTGAACCAATGCAAAAGACCGTCTTAAAATCGAAGAAAGATGTCAGACAATTATAAAGATTTTCAACGAAAACGGATTCGTTTCAAAATTTCTGAAATTTGTTATCCTTATGTATACTTTTGTGGCTGAGTGTATATTAGCCGAGTTCTCGCTGCATATACCACAATTTTGTGTAATATTTTCTCTTTATTTCTCAATAAAATCGCTCTTTACTTTGAATAACTTCGTTACCCTATGTAGTTTCTCTAAATCGCCAATAACCTCTATCTCCAATGCTCTATTGTTGCCAAATCTTTAACCAACGAAGCATTTTAGTCTGGCAAATAGGATGAAGTCGCCGTAGTCTAGTATGTAGTGTGTTGGCTTATTAGACGCGAGGACACGGTTCAAAGCTCAGGTCAGATATCAAAACAAAATACAAAAAAGTATTTCATCGGCGACTTCCTCTCAGCTGATTTCTGGCAAAAACAAAAAACAAAACGATATATGAAAAAATATTTTGACGACTTTCTTCTCAAACAGTTTTTGGCAAAAAAAAAAAAAAAAATTGCAATGAAAAGTTTCTCAAAAATTTGTCGTTCGGAGTCAAATGTAGGTCCCGCCACTCATGAATAAAACTGACACACACAATATGGCTAGTGTGCGAAGCTATGTAGTAAACCTGAATAAAAGGCTAATCACGCAATGTCTAAAGTGCTAATCAGACATTATGTAGCACATACATACTTGCATAATTGCTCATTACAACCCTTTAGTCAGTTTTACGATCTAGTTTCTCACACCACTGATGTTGTGTGTGTTAATTTTATACATGAGTGGCGGTACCTACAGTTTAAAGGTTGTTGTAGGCTGTTTATTTGCTGCCCAGGCCTGAGGCCCTGGTTATTGTCGAATTATCAAAAACAAGAGCTAATGTGGTGGAGTTCTTCCAGAGCTCTACAACAAACTCAAGAAGTCGTGGTTTAAACTCAGGAGAAGATTAAGATTAGAAATTTATATTACGGTTTACGATTTTACAAAATTAAAAATCTTTAATCCCCATAAAAATTTCCTAAAGATTAATTGAGAACCATTTGTGTGTTGCTTAGTAAAGGTTAGCCAAGATGGATTGTCATGAATTCCCAACTAAAATTCTATTATGTTTGTTATCTATTTAGATCCACCTGTGTAGGTCTACATTCCTATTCAAATCGATACTGAACGCCATATTTTTGAGAAACTTTTCATGGCAATTGTATTTACTTTCAGAGATTTTGCCATAAGACTTTTGAAAAGAAATATTTTTTAAATTTCGTTTTGCTGACGACGTCTAAGCCAACAGCTGAACCACAGGATCTCGTATAATAAGCCAACACACTACCTGTTAGACTACGGGGCCTCTCATTCATTTAAACACACCGTTTAGTGTGATATAACATTAAACGATAACCCAGAACTAACTAACAAATCGTTATTAACCAGAGTTAGAGCTTTGCGTTTAAAACATGACTATATTGGAATCAAGTATTTTAGCCCAGGCTAAAGCTAATTTCACATTACTCAACTTGAGACAAACTTATAACATGGCATAGTGACATGCAAAGATAAGCCTTCATCTTGCCGTCCAGCCTTATACTACTTTCAGATATGAACTTTTATTGAGTCAATTTTCGGTTTATTGAGTACAATATTTTAAGTGTTCAAACATATTTAAGTTTCAACAACATTGTTTTTTTTTTGTTTTTTTTTTTGTTTGTCGTTGTTGAGATCTGAATTGTCAAATATCAACGGAAAGTGTTCCGCTAATTGTAATATGCGCACTAAACATACTTATGACAGTGCTGCATTTTAAGTTTCACTCAATATTATAACAATTTGCGTATTTATTGCGCAATAATTAATTGAAACTTTATATGAAATATTGAGCTCAATAATGGCGTTTATTGCGATTTACGCAATAAAGGTACATATCTGAACACCGCATTACCTCAGACAGCGGTTCCATTAGCATCAAACAGCAACAAAACCTTGGGAATGAACATCTTATCTGTGGCGCTACTTAAGAAAGAGCATTGAACTCTTTCAACCAATATTTAAGGACGTTAGGACTTTTAGTTCTCTGAGGAACTAAATGAGATTGTAATTTTGCAGAGAACTCTTCTGGAGAAATAACAAACAAGTCCTTATCCTGTTCAGCTTGGTGTTACTGATAACAACATCTGATACTTTCCTCTGCTACCGATAGTCTCATATAACCATTAAGTTGCAGCCTCCTCAACAGGGTATTCTCCGCTATTCTAGTGCCCCTAGATTCGAGTGGCCCTCTATTCTATATCCATTGAATAGCGCGTTAAATATCGAGGGTCTGAGTTGTAGTGCTCTGTACTCGAATGCCCCTATTCTAGTGCTCCTATATTCTATATACAGTGACTAGCGCGTTAATTTGCGTGAGCGTAGTAATAGGTAGTGTGTCGGCTTATTAGACGTAAAAACCAGGGTGCAAACCCCAGGCCAGACATCAAAATAAAATACAAAAAGTATTTTTTTTTTCGGCGACTTCCTCTCAGCATATTTCTGGCAAAAACTCTGAAAGTAAATAAAATTGCCATGAAAAGTTTCTCAAAAATTTGTCGTTCGGAGTCGACTTTAACTGTAGGTCCCGCCACTCATGTATAAAAATTAACACACACAAGAGAAGCTAGTTTGTAATACTGATTAAGGTAAAGTAATACCGATTAATCATCAGTTAAGGGAACTCTTTGTAGAACACGAAGCTTTGATGTGACTTGCAACAAAATAAAACAAATAAGGCAGCACCACTTAAAAAATCATTTTTAATTTAATATGTTCAGCAGAAGTTTGATTCGAATGGAAAAACTGGAACAACTAAGTTGGTTAACAATAGTCAACAGTCAGGGTTGTAGGCGACTCTCTCTCTGTCCCTCTCTGGATATTTATCCAAAGTATGACGAATATCATACTCATATCATATCGACATATTATACAGGCCACCAGCATCCCTAGATTCGAGGCGCTAGTTTTATCCATCGCTCTGCTGTAGACTGCACTGGAAACTGGGGATACCGTTGCTCATGTGTTTAAGTACAGGAACAGAGTGCTTAAGGTCATATAACCTAAAACTTTAGTTTTAGTCAGGTTCACAACCCTGCCGTGTGTGACTATAAAAGAAAATCGATGATAAGAGTGAAATAAATCACTCCTCTACCCTTTGAACCACGAACTCCTCTGTATTACTCGCTGCTATGGTGGACGAAAACCATAATTAAAGTTTTCTCACAATCTATAGTTTTATCACGTTGAACTTTTTCCCTATAAGATTTGGCAACCGATATTATTTGCATGAATTTTTCTGAATACTTTTGAGTTCTCAATTTGAAATTTCAATTAAAACGTATAACCCCCCCCCCCCCACACACAGCCTTGCATTTGCCCTGACATTTTCTCCTGTTAAACATTATTTGCGTTTTTCTCACTTTTGTGTGTGAGTGTGCATGTGAATGAATTCCTTGAATTTCTTTTCACTGTTCGAGTGTGTCATTCATGCTCGAACGCCAGTTTCTTTTTGTTTCTATTCCTTTACCTCGCAATTGTTTTTCTCTTTTTGTTTCTCTTCTTATTTTTCTGGCACTTTGTTTCTGTTTTTCGTCTGTGCTGCAAAAAATGGTTGCATTTTTCGGTCTCCTGGTTTTTTTTAATTTTTTTTTGTTTTTTGTACTCGTGAACTGAAGAACAATTTTTCACAATTTTTTCTTCCTTTTTTCAGTTTTTTTCATTATTTTTTTTAGTTGAGTTCTCGTTCTTGATATTGCCACCACAAAGAAAGACGAGAAATTTGAAAATGAAGCATAAAAGAAAAATAAAGAAGAAGCATGCAACAAAAATCATGTTCTTTTTCAAATGATGCTCATGGGACTTACAGAGGCAGCGGCACTCTTTTTTTTTATCCGAGGAGTTGAATTCATATGAGCAGAATCTGTTCTGTGTTCTTGGTTTTTTTTTTTTTTTTTGGTGACAAATCATTTGAATGCTCTTTATAATCAAAAACTACAAATAGAATATGAAGGAGAAGGAAAAGAGAAGAGAACAAAAGCAAGAAGAAAAAAAAGTAAAACACATGACAAGAGTTCAAAATGAAAAATTAAAATGTTTTTCTTGGTTTTCGCTTATACGGAGGTTTTCCAACAAAACCATTTTGACTGTCTCTATGTGACATTTATTCAGTCATACTTACACTCTCAACGTGTGGCATACACTTGTGCATGCAGAAATGCAGATGCAGGGAACTGGTTGCCTTTTTATTGGAAAAAATTTCATTTCACTTGCGCCTACAAAAGACCCAGTCTCGATGACTGAGTGCTTTATGTAACCAATTGTTCTTTACTGGTTACATGCACAAAGTAAATGAGATCTTGATCAAAGCGATATCAATTTGGAAATCGATATGTGCATGCAAATTGAGGGATAATAGGTTCTTTTGTCTTGACTCTTAGACCCAATTAAAAGGTTCCTTTAGCCAGTGCACAGTATCAGAAGCTCTTATGATTTTGAATTGGGTTGATTTTCCGTACACCGTGAAACAGTCGTAATTTTTTTTATTCGCTTCTCACATGGGCTGTAGTCACAGTTCAAAGCTCAGGTCAAACGCCTTCAATAAAACAACACATGAAGAAATATTTTTTCGGCGACTTCCTCTCAGCAGATTTCTGGCAAAAACTCTGAAAAGTTTCTCAAACATTTTTCGTTCGGAGTCGACTTTAAACTGTAGGTCCCGCCCTCATGTATTGAATTAACACACAACAACATGGATGGTGTGAGAAGCTAGGTCGTAATACTGGCTGAAGTGTTGTAATGATAAATTATTTATGGGTTGTAGTGTCGTTATAATTATATGGAGTATTTGGCTTCCTGTTTGCAGTGCTGTAACGAACTTGTAGAAGGCCCTTCACTGCTCCATTTCAGCAAAATAAAAATAAACTTAGGTTCGGTTAGTTTAGGTAAGGTGGTGGACCCTCTTTAACACGTTCAAACCGGCGCGTACCACTGGTGGCCCGCCCTAGACTGCCTTATCGAGCGACGCATATCAACGGTGGCCCACAATTTATCATGCTATTAGACGATACATAATACCAAATATTTAGATCTTTAACGCTTCGACTGCCGAAAAAATAACTGACAGTCACGTCACGACAGAACGAAAAGAATTAAACCCCCGGCGTGAAAGTGTTAAGAAAAAAGTCCCTCTTAGGCCAGCATTTATGTGCATTGTGATGTCACAATCACTTCCATTCTGGGGTCAAACATTCCTTAGAGAAAACTATCAAGAATCCAAAATAAATCTTGCTAATCTTATATTAGAAAGTTCGGTCAAAGATGTCAAAAAATGAGAGCTCAGAAACCCTTATCTCTTTATGACAAAAGCGGAGCCTTGAAACATTAGCCTTCGTCTCCTCAGCCCATGCGATTTAAGGACAAAAGTGAGTCGGTCCTACAGTTTACAGTCGACTCTGAACAACAGATTTTTGAGAAACTTTTCATGGCAATTTTATTTACTCTCGACAGTTTTTGCCAGAAGACTGTTGAGAGAAAGTCGCTACAGAAATATTTTTTTTATATTTGCTTCTGTTCGAGATGTGTAAGCTAGCTGGGTTTTGAACCAATACGTCTTATCTAATAAGCCAACACACTACCTAATAGACTACGGCGGCTTAAATATATCAGAATATTTGGAGTTTACATATCGTGAAATCAGATCCTTATAACAAAAGCCAGCCAATCCAGATTACAGTTTTTGCTTTAAATCCAAATGAAACATATGGCAACCCTGCTAATATATGTCATCTGATATCAAAAAAAGGAAAACTTCAGCAAAATAGCTAAAGGAATTTTTCAAATGTTTTTGTGAACCAAAAAAAAAAGTCCCTCACCCTCTTCCTAAAAATAAAAAGGAAATACGAAAATGGTTGAAGCAAAAAATATGTTTTTCTCTCTGTGTAAACTGCCAAAAAAAAAAAAACAACAAAAACATTAAAACTTTGAAACATAAAAATTCTCTCTTTTTATATTTTAGAATTTTCTTGTAACAGTTTTTCTCTCGCACCATTTTATTGTTGTTTTTGTAAATGGTGTTGTTTGCCATCATAGTATCAGTAACAGTATCATACACAACTCACACCGATTGTAAGCGTCAATGTGTTGTACAGCACACTTTGGTTTTCCTTTTTTTTTTACTAAAATTCCTTAAAATAAATGTCTTTTGCTTGTGCGTGTGTGTTAGTGTATTACAGCGCTTCTCTTCTTTACTTACGGTTTTATTGTTTTTGTATGTGTGTTGATGTCAACTCAAAAATCAAATTTACTTGTTCTGCGCTCTTTCAGTATTTCATTGTCTCCAACCACCATTTTTATTCTTATGATTTATCCTTGCAACAGAAAAAAAAAAATACGAGAAAAAAGTTACAACACCAACAACTTGGCCTTTTTAATAGTTTAAATTTTCCAGTATCCCGGTTTTTATTAAATTGTTGGTGTTTCCTTCTGTTTTTTTGCTCTTATTGTAACACACACACATATATATACGTTTAACAATTCGACGCCGTGGTCATGTTGTGTAGAGTGGTATGTAATGAATGGTAAACATTAGGTAGTGTTGGTGGATTCGTGAATAGAGAGGGAGAAAGAGAGAGCGAGTATTAGATAAAACCAAAATTGTATGCTTGTGTGCGTATTTCTTTCGCACATGTTTGTGTTGCAAAAGTTTTGTTTTATGCGTTTTTTTTTCTCTGTGTAACAACAGTGGCAAGGTTTTATACGAATTTTCATTGCTGCTGTTACTTTTGTTGTTGTTCGTATTGGCGTATTGTTGTTGTCGTAGTTGTTGTTGTTGTTTTAACAATAATAAATAACATGAAATATTAAATACAAGTGTGGGAACAATAAACAACAATATTTTATTATTGATAACGAAATGAAACAAAAAAAGAAAAAAAAAAAACGAAAAATAAATACATTGAGAATGAAAGCAACAGAGGTAGAGAGTGAGAGCGAGAGAACGATTGCGAGTGGGAAAAAGTAACATGTCATTGCAAATTTATTACTTTTATGGTCAATTTTCATATAAAAATGAAAATGAAACAAAAACAGTGTAACTGAAATTTAATAAACGTCTGTGTGAATTGTGTTTTTCTTTTTTTGTGAAAATTAATAATAAAAGTAAACGAAAAAGAGAAAAAACAATTTTTTTTAAATGCATTTTTATGGTTCCAAAAGCAATTAAAAAATTTTTGTTTTCATCAAATTTAAGCAGAATTTTGGCAGCTGACACATTAAGTTTTCAAATGAAAGAAGAATTTTTAATACAGCAAACATTTATTTTTGCTATTAGGCTGTCCCATAGCATCTCTCTTAACTGCAATTAATTATTTGTGCTGTTTCTGTTTCAGTAATCAAATTTTTCACCAGCTAAGCACGTCTCTTGTAGTAGGTTCTAGGATGTTAGGGTTGCCAGCTTTCGTTACCTCTTAACAACTTTCTCTGTGATAATATGGAACAATTTTAAAGTGTTTTGAAATAGCTCATAATTAAATATTGAAATTTCTGTTATTGTTATGGTATTATAGGGTTGCTCTGTTAGTGGTTTTAAAACTACCGACCTGAAAATTCGATTGGCCCTAGTTTAGACAGGAAGTCATTTAAAAAAAAGCAAACTTCCCCACTCTCCGAACAAAGTTTAGTAAATTTCTGATAAGATTTGATTTCCCTCGAATCCAATTGATATCGCTTGAAAAGCTGCAATCCCCAGTTATAATCAATGCAAGTAATTGCCCAAAAAATGTGCTATGATCTCATCTCCCTCTAGACAAATCTGCATTACATCTCATCCAGAATGCGTGATTTACTGTAATGATAACTCAGATAGTAGTGTCATGATAACAAAAAAAAAAAAATACTGTCTTGCCAATGTTTGCCTTATTTTCGAAATTTGGATTCGGGTCCCTTAAACTACTACGTTTCACACGTTAATATATTAAATAAAATTCCATGGTCGGAGAAAATACAGTGGTGGCCTTATAATTAGAAACGACTTAGCCACATGTATGTTTGTTAATTTGTTTTACAGTTTTCACTGTGTACCTGGAATCAAAGGCTTTGTGTGGAGGACGTCTTACATACGTTTTTCCATCAGATTGGGACAAATTAAACTTAGATTCGTCACTCCAGAGAACTCTGTTCCAGAAACATCGTTACTAATTATAAGGCCACCACTGTATATTCTCTATGATAGATTGATACCATCAGTGCACTTTAGATTCTGTTTGGCGAATTATCTTATTCCTACAATGCTCGGCTGGTCAACAATTCGCATCCACCTATGTTTTGGGACGGGTGGAGTGCTCTACCATGAGTACATAGAGTTATGCCCTGGGCATTTGCAGAATGTAGCACAAAGCTGATAGGCGGCTTATGGCCTAAAAATTCGTTAAAAATCTTAAACAAAAATAATTTTCCTTCAATACAGGGTATATCTTTTGACCGACCTTCACCAACCAACAATTATGGCTCTGCTTCAGTTTCTCATTCTTGTTCTTCTATCTGCACTTTATCCATTAAATTGTTTGCCAAAGGAATGTTAATAGAAACAAAAGAAGGAGAGCAGATGCAGAGTAAAAAGAGGGAAGAAATTAATGCAAAACGAAAAATAATAGAAAAACAAAAACGAATATTAACAAAGAGAAAGTGAAAAGTTTTTTTATTTCTAAAATACATTTATAGTGTCCTTTTGTTTCTCTCTCTCTCTCTCTCTCTCTCTCTCTCTCTCTCTCTTCTATTTCATTTGCTGCTGCATTAATGCATTTAATGCACTGTGAGGCACAAAGTATGAAAAAAAGAGAATTTTTTCTCAATAAAATCCATTAGAAAATAAGATTCTTGTATGGGATAGAAGTTTTTAAAGTGGGAAGTTTTATGTTTCGAGTAGAGATTTTAATTTGTAATGAATTTAAATGCAAAATATCGACTAGATTACTTATTTAGAACTCTACTTATTGGTGGTCAATGAAAAGTGTTGTTGAATTATGTATGTGAAGTTAAATTCAAATTTGATAATCCAAGGCGCAAACCAACCATTTTAGTACAGTCAATTTTAGCTTTAACAGAACAAATTCTAATGTTAACAGAACAATGTTAATTGTTTAACAACGGCAACAAGTAGATTAGTTTTCTACTTTGGGCTACCATTTACATATAGTCGGGTAGTAGTCTTCCCATGTTTTCCCAAGTGTTCACTGATCTTCTAGAGAATGTTTTAACATAAAATATCGTGTATTTTTTGACGTTTTTGTTTAAGTTCTGAAATTATGTCAGACATTTCATTACTAGCAGTATGTAGGAGGAACTCTTGGGTACAATTTATACTTGTTGGGATATAAAATCCTGGACACGATGTCCCATAAACATGTAAAAAGTTGTAAAGGGTCCGCCAAATAACTTCTTTTTTTTTGAAAATGCTTTAAACAAAAAACTACTGAATATTTTCTCAAATTTCTTTATTATTTGAAAGTACAATCCTTCCGGTTAATAATGGAAAATAATTTCAGATGCCGATTTTAGCAAAAAAAAAATCATCTTTTCAGATGGAAGCTCATTTTGACCTTGGCGGGTATGTAAACAAGCAAAATTGTCGCATTTGGGGCACAGAAAACCCGCACGCATACATTGAAAAACCGAAGCACACAAAACGAGTCACTGTTTGGTGCGGATTTTGGTCCAGAGGCATAATTGGGCCATTTTTCTTCGAAAATGAGCAAGGAATGGCCGTTACAGTCAATGGCGATCGTTATCGGGCCATGTTGAACGAATTTTTGTTCACAAAAATTGAAGAGGATGATATTGGCAACATTTGGTTTCAACAGGACGGCGCTACGTGCCACACAGCCGAAGCTACACTCGATGTTTTGCGCCCTGTTTTGGAAGATCGCATTATCAGCCGCAGAGCTGTTGTCGTTTGGCACCTCGGGGCTGCGATTTGACACCGTTGGGGGGTGCCATCAAAAATAAGTGTTACGCCGACAAGCCAGAGACAATTGACGCTTTAAAGGACAATATTCGTGAAGCCATTGGTGAAATACAGCTGCACACAATCGATAATGTGCTTAAAAATTGGACCGATCGTGTAGGCTACTGCATGGCCAGACGAGGCAGCCATTTGAATGAATTTTTTTTCATTATTAACCGGAAGGATTGTACTTTCAAATAAAAAAGAAATTCGAGAAAATATTCAGTAGTTTTTTTTTTAAAGCATTTTCAAAAAAAAAAGTTATTTGGCGGGACCCTTTACAACAATAAATTGTTGCCTCTGTTAACAGTAGTCTGTTAAGTGCACAATTTTTTCCTGTTAAAGACAAATGTCGCTGTTAAAAATGAGGGTTTGTGTCTTTGATTTTTAAATGGGAATTTATCCTAACACAGATCAAATTCTTTCGGGGTCTAGGGTGTCTAGTAGTCGTTTTGACACTGGCTTAAATTTTGTTGTTTTTCTTTTCACCGTTTACATAACTTATTTTGATTTGAGGTTCCTTTTAGCGGTTTTTGGAGCCTTACAAGGAGCTTAACAAGTTTCTAAATCTGTTGATGCCTGTTTTGCCGGGTTGGTAGGTGGACCCCTTGTGTTTATAAAACTCGCGTTAAATGGATTTTCTATTCTATTCTTTGCTTTTTCCTTTCTTTTGTTAAATTCTTGTTTCTAAACAAATCTTTTTTCTGTTCTAATGCACATACAATGCATATTTAAATATTGCAATAACAATCAAAACTTCCACAATTTTCCACCTTCTCTGTGTTATAAAAACCATTTCCTTTCCTGTCGTTTTGTAACACCAGCGTGTCTGCATTCTGATGACGATGGTGACGATGATGATGATGATGATAAACCCACCTGCTGTTGTCAATCTGCCAACTTAAAAGAGAAGGAAACAAATCTAGAAAATGTTTAAACATTATAAAAACAAAATTATAATAATAACAACAACTACAATAACAATTTATAATGAAAATCTAAATAAATAAATAAAAAAAACAAACAGAAAAATAAATAAAGAATACGCCACGTAGTATACTCGTACATAAGTAATAGTTGTTGCTGTTACGAGTATTGTGGTTTGTTTTTGTTTAAAAACTTTTTTTTTTAATATTTTTTCTATATTTTCTTGTTTCATTTGTTATTGTTGTTGTCTGTTTTATTTTCCATTTAAATACGAAAATGTTTATGACCCCAAAACAAAACAAAAACAAAAAAAGAAAGAAAGAAAGAGTAGAGATTTATTTTAGACCATGACTGACTATTTTGCATTTGGTTTAATGCATGACACTCATATTCTGCTTAATAAATGCAGACAAACAGACAGACAGACAAACTATAGACCATAAATATGTATAAATAAAATGCATACAATTATAATGGTTTTCTCCTTTTTTATTTTTATTTAAAAATTTTATTTTTATTTCGCCATGACATTTTGCCGAGCATGACAACAGAGGAAATTGCGAGGAAACTAAAATCTATTTCCAAATTTAATTTCTCGTGTTTTTTTTTTTTTTTTTTTTTTTTTTTTTTTTTTTTTTTTTTTTTTTTGTTGCAAGAGCGCTCGTCGTTAGTGGCCCTAGCAGAAATTTAAATTTTCCTTTATTTTGGAGATTAAAATCATTCCATCTTGAAGACAATCGGAAGTGTTTTATTGTATAAAAAAGTTGGCACTAAAAGAAGAAGTCGCCGTAGTCTAGTAGGTATTAGACGTAAAGGCAAGGTTCGAGCCCCAATCCAGACATCAAGACAAAATACGAAAAGTATTTCTTCGGCGACTTCCTCTCAGCAGATTTCTGGCAAAAACTCTGAGAGTAAATAAAATTGCCATGAAAAAGTTTCTCAAAAATCTGTCGTTCGGAGTCGACTTTAAACTGTAGGTCCCACCACTCATGTATAAAATTAACACACACAACACAAGTGGTGTGAGAAACTACCCAGCCAGCATTTTTTAAAAATTTTAATCAAATTCGAGTCTTTTTTGACTCTTCTGCACGATTGAAAAGTAAGAATATGCGCTCATTTTCTGATCATAAAAGACTCATTTTGTCGGGAGAAAAGTGTTACTACGGGCGACTCTTCTCAAAAAATCATTTATGAGTTATTTTCTATATTAATTTCGAGTAATTTTCGATGCGTTTTCGAATAGTTTTGTGATCATTTTTGAATCGCTTTCTGGTCATTTATTAGTCGTATTTAACTTCGTTTATGCTTATTTTTCGAGTCGTCTTTCAGTCATTGTTTAATCGCAAGCGAGTCTTTTATGAGTAATTTATCAGTATGTTTAGGAGTCATTTTATTGTCATTTATCAGTCATGTTTGTATTAACCTGGACTCCTTTTTGCGTCATTTCTGATTATAATTTGAGTCATTTATTAGTCGTGTTTCAAAATGTGTTTTAGCCGAGCCCAACGACTAATGAAGGTAGCAAAAAATGAAAATGCATTGGCCATCTTTAAAAGCATACAACGGAAAGATTGTTAAAATCCGACTTTAGCCTAGCCCCCAGGCTAATAAGAGCTTGGGACTTCATACATACGGACATACATAATTGGCCATTACAACCCCTCAGTCAGGATTACGACCTAGCTTCTCACACCACTCATGCAGTGTTCGTTAATTTTATACGTGACTCCGAACGACAGATTTTTGAGAGACTAAACTGAAAGGAAGTTGGCAACTACCAAAGGAAGAATATTATATTTATATTTAAAAACAAATTGTACTTCATTTCATAGCCATCTTTTTAGATTAATGAATATTTATATAGAGAGGGTGAAAAAAAAGCATTGTTTAATCATCCATCTGTTCAAAATATGATCATAAATACATACTTATAATCACTTTTCAAACACCTGCATGATGTGTTTTTGATTAATCGTTTTTCAATCTACAGTATAGGTACAATATAATAATAAATAATGTAAATAATTCTCACGTTTTAAACATCTGGATGATCAATTTTCGATTGCTATACAATTTTTTATTGTATTTTAAATCAAACTTATTTTACTTATTGGCGCGAATCATTTATGAGTCCTTTTTTAATCGTGTAACTGACTAATAAGTTTTTGATCGCCAAAAGTACTCTAAAAAGACTCAGCAAGGTGATTTTTCAAAAAACAATCTTCCAAATGCTAGCTGGGTAGGACTTTGTACAATGGGTCAATTCGACCTCCGGGTACTGTACTTGTCTTAATTGACAAGTACACATCCTCTAACCTAACCTAAAAGATCTTTAGTGTCCTCTATATTTGTTGGTCAGTTGACCATGAAGTCGACGTAGTCTAGTAGGTAATGTGTGGGCTTATTAGACGAGAGCTTGTAGTTCAACCCCTATCTCAGACAGCTCCAACTTAACGAAGTTTAAAAAACATTTCTTCGGCGTCTTCCTCTCAGCAGAGTTTTGACAAAAACTTCAAGAGAAAATGAAAATTTCCATTACAACCTTTCAGACAGGATTACAACCTAGCTTCTCACACCAACAATGTGTTAATTGTGTGTGAATTTTATCCATGAGTAAAGGGATCTACCGTTTAACCCTTTGCGACCGTATTTATTTTATATATGGGTGTCATGCTGGTCGAAATTAATTTTCGTTTCGTTCCACACTACGTCACTATCAGAATCACTACTGGAAATATTTTCAGGACAAATGTTATCACTTTTTTCTATCAAAGTCAGTGTTGAAAGAGTCAAAATAAAATTCGTCATCGCTACTATCAAGTTCAGGGAACACTTCCTCCAGTAAAGCGAAATCGCCAAATCTAAATTAAGCACAACTTATAAAATATCATTCGATTTCAACGCATTTCGAAAACTTATCGATTGAGAGCAGACATACGACTAGATCGGTAATAAAGCTTTGGTGGCTGAGAGCAGACATACGACTGGAATGGTAAAAAAAGCTTTGGTGGCTGAGAGCAGATATACGGTCAGATTTTTATGAAACTTTTTCATGGGATTTTTTTTTTTTTTTGGAGAAATTTTTCATGCCTATTTTATTTACTTTAACAGTTTTTGCCAGAAATCTGCTGAGAGTCAGTTGCCTAAGAAATATTCTTTCAAATTGTTTGTTTTCTTGTTTGTTTGTTAGAGATGTCTGACCTGGAGTTTGAACCGTAGCCTCACGTCTAATAAGCTAACACACTGCCTACTAGACTACAGCAACTTCAAATGAAAATTTCCATTACAACCCTTTAGTCAGAACTTCAACCTAGCTTCTCTCACCACCCATGTTATGTGTGTTAATTTAGTACATTCGTGGCGAAATCTACAGTTTAAAGTCGATTTCGAACAACAGATTTTGGAGAAATTTTTCATGGCAATTTTATTTACTCTCAGAGTTTTTGCCAGAAATCTGGTGAGAGTCAGTTGCCGAAGAAATATTCTTTCATATTCTGGTTTGTGGGAAAAGTCTGGCCGGTTGTTTGAACTGAGTCCTCACATCTAGTAAGCTAACGCGCCACCTAATAGACTACGTCGTCTGCAAGCCATAATACGTTAAATTAGCCCCTAGGTTAAGATGAAGTCAAAAGGATATACAAAAATTTTTTAGGTTAGGTTAGGTTAGAGGACGTGTACTTGTCAATTAAGACAAGTACAGTACCCGGAGGTCGAATTGACCCATTGTACAACGTCCTAGTTTCTCACACTACTTATGTTGTGTGTGTTAATTTTGTACATGAGTGGTGGGACCTACAGCTTAAAGCCGACTCAGAACGACAGATTTTTGAGAAACTTTTTCATGGCAATTTTATTTACTCTCAGAGTTTTTGCCAGAAATCTGCTGAGAGGAAGTCGCCGAAAAAATACTTTTCGTATTTTGTCTTGATGTCTGGCCTGGGGCTCGAACCCTGGCTTTACGTCTAATAAGCCAACACACTACCTACTAGACTGCGGCGACTTCAAAATTTGTTTAAATTTTTTAAATTTAAATTCCTGCCTTGGATTTTAACAACTCTCTTGAAACTCTTATTTCATCGTATGAAATTTTAATGTTATTCCATATTTTTCCCCGAGAGAATTTATTTCTTTGACTTTGGCTTCTACAATCAAGACCATTGCGCAACGACGACTCATATTGCGTTTTGCATGTCGTGTGGCTTATTGGGAATTGGCTTATTGGGAATTGAATTGAAACAACACCACCGAACTGTCAGAATTTAATAAATAATACATCAGTTGTTTGTTTTTGTTTTTGTTTCTGTTTGTTTTTTTTTCTCTTGTATTTCCTTAAAGTCTTATTTAACTTAAATGTCAATCAATTTTAATATCCTCTTCTGTGTGTTTTATGTTTCCTTAATCTACCACTCTCTCTTTCTTGCTCTCACTCTGTCTCTTTCTCTGTCTTACTGTTTGTTTAATTCCCTGTGTGTTGGTGGATATTGCTACAAACAGCGGGAGAGAAAGGAAAAGAGACAGAGAGAGAGAGAGAGTGAGTGTAATCAATTTTTATTTCTTTTTTATTTTCTTTTCTGGTACATAATTTTTCTTTTTTATTTCTCTTCTTTTGCAAACAAAAACATATTTAAGCCTATTTTTTTCTTTTTTTTTGTTTTTGTTTACAAAAGTTTACAACTTCTTTTTTCTTTATTGGCCAAAAACAACACCAAAAACTTATGCTTACCATTTAAATTGATGAAGAGAAATAATAACACACAGTTAAACAACAACAGCAACTATTAAGAATTATTATTTAATAGAAAGGGAAAGAAGGAAAGAGACAGAATGAGTGAGTGAATGAGTGTGTAACACTGTGTTAGTGAGTGAGTGAACTCTGTGTATGAACTTTATTGTAAAACCCTTTTTAATCTCCCCTTTTGATATGGGTCTACGGTTTTTTCTTGTTTTTCTCTCTTGTTTCAAAAAAATATAAAAATTGCTTATCACAGCAATTTTTATGCTGTTATTTTTGATTTCTCATCCTCCTCTCTTCTTGCTCCTCTTTTATGCTGTGTTGTGTTGTGTACATATTAAATGAATATTTATGTATGTATGTTGTTTTACACTCTGTAATGTGCTACAACAATTTCAGGTATTTACGTTAACGGTAAAATAACAGGGTTCATTAGGATTTTAATAATAACGTGGCATTTATAAGAGAAATTTAATGCAAATTGCCCCGTAAGTAAAAAGGATAAAATATTGTTGAAATATGAGTTCATGTTTTCGTTGGAAAATCGATAGAATTTTTAGGTATAAAAAGTTATAAAAAATTGGCAGGTTAGGTATTCATAAATAAGCACAAATATTTGCTTCTTTTTTGTGCATCTTGGAAAATGTTGGTTGCAAACCGTCGGGAGAATCGTTTCAAAATTTTGAAGGTTACAAAGACGTTGCTATAACTAGAAATATAGCGGCGAAATGGTGTTGTCGGTTCTTATCGCTCTTTTGATCGATCAATTACAAAAAAATATCGATTAAGTAATGGAATAAATTGAATAAGGACGTAATACATAGTACATACAGCTGCGTGCAACTAATTAAGGACACGAAGCTTACATGTGAGCTTGAAGCAAAAAATAAAAATGGATGTATGATATTGTCAAAATTTGTCCAAGTTTAGTTAATTAAACTGTTAGTCGTAGAAAATAACTACTTATTGTGTCAAATAAATTATTATTTATAAAGCTGTGAGCCAATTTTTTAAAGAATATTGATTTCAGTCGCGCATATAATTAAGGATACACCGTAAATTTTATGAAAAACATGTATTTATTAGAAAAAAAATCAATATTTTGTTGCAAAACCATTGTTGTCGATAACAGCTTGACATTTCCGAGGCATCGAGGTAACAAGACTTTCATATACACTGGTTGGAATGGCCTCCCAAGCTTTCTTTGTTTCGGCGAAGAGATCATCAAAATTATGAACTTAACAAACCAATTTATCGTTGCATAACTCTTTTTATATGTTTATAGGACCATCGGGTCCAAGAATATATGTACAATCCACAGGGATTGTACCCAAGAGTTCCTTCTATAAACTGCTACTGATGGAATATCCCACATAATTTCAGAACTTAAACAAAATTGTTTTAAAAAAAATTGAATTCATATTAAAAAAAATTAAATTAAATTAGTAGCCATTTAGGAAGATATGGAATATATCGTTGGTCTCATGTAGAAAGGCCCTAACTCACACTTTTTTCGAAATTAATTTTTTTTTGTGATTCCAATGCATTTAACACAAATACACATTGGAATCACAAAAAAAATCAATTTCGAAAAAAGTGTGAGTTAGGGCCTTTCTACATGAGACCAACGATATGTAAATATATAATAGTCCAGAGGGTCGATCTATTTCCGAGTTGTGGTTGTAGGACACCTGGAATAATTTTGAAATTTAAGGAAATCCTTCATTCCCCGCCAAACATTCCATATATTTCAATTTTATTATTCACGACAATTAACAATGTTAATCACAAGAATTAAAGAGTATTTAACATAGTCTTGTCGTTGCTGTTAAAGAGTTAACATTTACTCTGTTAACATCTGAATTTCTTCTGTTAATCGATCAAAATGACTTAAGTTCTGCAAAGGATCCTATAAATATTAAAATACGTTATGTGCACATTATTTATAACTAATGTTCTACTCGTTTTGTTTAGGAGAAAAAGAAAATTACTTTCACATGTTTTCTTTTTATTTTTTTTTTTTCGTTTGTATTTTTTCCCTTTTTCACCCATTAATTTTAAAATTTGACATGTTTTTTTTTATAAGAGCAGATTCCTCTCCCTCTCTTAATATTTTTATACATCACACATATGTGTGTACACAACATATGATTTCATATGTGAAACTTCTCAAATTCTCTTACTTCTACTGCGCTTAAACTGAATGCGAAGTGAAAATATAACACAGCCAAAGTGCTTAGGAAGAGGCATAAAAACAACAACAACATCTACTACAAGCAGTATGAAAAAAACAACAAGTTCTTTATGTGACAAATTCTCTTTCAAACACACAAAACAAAAAAAAAAAAACAGAAAGAAGCAGTCAAAAACAAGAGCAACTACATTTATTTCTTAAATAATTTAAAATGTGACAAAGCCAAGTGTCAGCAAGTCACATATGCTTCTTATACGCCAACATACACACATACATATACATATACACATATACTAAATATATTTATGTTCTCATACTGTTACTTACGCACTTTCACACATATGTTTGTATTACCTTTCATATGTTGTAATAATATTGAGTTATTTCTCTCTACTCTTTTATATGTTTGTAGTTCATGTTGTTGTTGTTCTTCTTTCTTTAAGACCCCCAGTCAAAATAGAAAATGAAATCAAAGTAAAAAGTAAAAAAGAAAAGAAAAGAAAACAACAAAAAATCTTTTAAATTTTATGTGTTTGCCACTTGAGAGCATTGGTTTGTAGTTGTTGTTGTTGTTGTTTTTCTGTACTCTAAAGGTGGTATTTTATTGCTGCTGCTCAATTTCTTATATGGTCTGTGCCATACGTTGACAATATGTAAAGAGAGTGTGAAAAGCGAGTGTGATTGGGGTGAACATACTTATATTTACACTGTAAGAAATGCTTATCAGATTAGAGTTTATTTTCTTTTTTTTTTCCAGTAGAAAAATTGTTGTGTTGGGTGAAATGTATTCAATTTTAGGCAATATCTTCTTCTTTTATTCCTCTTTTTATGTAATTGAAATGTAAACTGTCCAACTATCTTTCTCTCTCTCTAAACTACATGCCACAAAGCCGTGTTCATTGTGGAGGACGTTTTAAGGTCATATTCGTTTCTTTCAATAGTTCGATCTTCAGCTTTCCCCATATAATATTTTTATTGAAAACCTGAAAATTTCTAACTCTTAACGGCTTCAAAACCGCTGGTCTGGCTGTCAGCTGTGAAATATACAGTCACACAGATAATTATACGTACCCCCCCTAAAAATCATTTTTTTTAAAAAGTAATGAACTTCTAATCTAAAATTTCTTTACATTAGCATCTGTAACGACACATTTACTTAAATAAAGAAAAAAGATTCCAAAAATCTATGAATTTGTGACTGCAGTTTGCTTAAAACCAATATGGCACCACAGAAAATTATACGTACGACGTATATTTCGTATAAAATTTCTCCAAGGGCAGCCCGGTATATAAAAGGTATTGTGGATAAAAATCCTAGGACTACAGCCGTATAAATACGAAATACCTCGGAAAGTGATCACAGTGTTATTGTGCATTCTGAAACAGTTCGAAGTGTTTTGAGAAGGAACGGTTTCCGCAGCCGAGTGCCGAGAAAAAAGCCACGATTAGAATTTGCCCAATAATATATGGACAAGTCAACTGATTTTTGGGCGAATGTAATATTTAGTGATGAGAATAAATATAATTTGTTCGGCTGTGACGGAAAACAAAAAATTTGGCGCAAAAATCAGTTGACTTGTCCATATATTATCATTTTAAAAAAATGATTTTTAGGGGGGTACGTATAATTATCTGTGTGACTGTATTTCACCTGTACTTTCATTTATTTAATGAAAGCCTTACACTTTACGTTGCCATAGTCTAGCGTGTTGGCTTATTAGACTTAAGGCCAGACATCAAAACGAAATATGAAAAAAAAAAATATTTCTTCGGCGACTTCCTCTCAGAAGATTTCTGGGAAAAACTCTGAGAGGAAATAAAATTGCCATAAAAAGTTTTTAAAAAAATTTATCGTTCGGAATTGACTTTAAACTGTTGGTCCCGCCACTCATGTATAAAATTAACACACACAACATAAGTGGTGTGAAAAGCTAGGTTGTAATTCTGACTGAAGGGTTTTAATGACCAATTATGTATGTATGTATGTATGTATGTCTTACCGTTTACGAATATGAATTATTTAACAACCGAAGAACGCGTGAAGATAGTTTTAATTCCTATACTCTATCATGTGACCTCTTCAACTTTGTCATAGAGAAGCCATTTTCCACAAAATTGTCCAGTTACTTAGGTACGCTAACGACATTGACATTATAGGGCGTAC
The DNA here is from genome assembly GCA_936449025.2 of Sarcophaga subvicina. Taxonomy (NCBI): domain Eukaryota; kingdom Metazoa; phylum Arthropoda; class Insecta; order Diptera; family Sarcophagidae; genus Sarcophaga; species Sarcophaga subvicina. Next base: position 104,931,693 of record OW388083.2, on the reverse strand, counting down.
CTAGCGAGCCTTTACTGCTGCCTTTAGCGTTATTAAACGGGTGTCTATTAAGATGGGTCTCCAAGTAAATCAGGGCAAAACGAAGTATGTATTGTTTACAATAAGTAGGGATATACGGCATATTGAATCCTAGATTACGGCCAATAACTATATAACTTCGATATGGTCAATGAATTTGCTTATGCTGTCTACGCCGTTACTAGCTAATATGATGTCAGTCTGGAAATTAAGCGTAGGAGCACTAGCAGGTGCTATTGTGGGTCTTAATAGGCAATTGAGTTGCAGAAACCTAAACTTATACTCTATAGTTTGTTCATACTCCCCGGACTTTTTTATTTCAACTGTAGTATCATTTATTTAAGGAATGTATAAAATTAACACACAACATAAGTGGTGTGAGAAACTAGAACGTCATACAATGGGTCCATTCGACCTCCGGGTACTGTACTTGTCCTAATTGACAAGTACGCGTTCTCTAATCTAACCTAACCTAACCTATCATTTATTTAAGGAAAGGCCTACACTTTACGAATATAAATTGTGTTTAGCAAACGAAGAAGGCGTAAAAACAGTTTAAATTCGAGCACTGTGAGGAATTTGATGAGACTGGATGCCTTATAGATATGATATGCATCAATGCAATGTACGCACAACCCGATCTATGGCTTCTGCTAAAGACAGGGTGGTTCTTAGCAATTCATCCTGGCTGCCTACTTATTGAGGCGTTTTTTGCATTTGGATTTTTAATTCCATTCATTTAAAGTGTAACTCGTGCAATAATTGAAACCAGCTGACCATATCAACATCTTAGATATATGGATTGTGTGCTAGAGCAGCAGGTTTGAATTCGTATTTTTTTAATAAAAATCTCTACAACGAGAGTTCGTTACTCATTCGATAGTTACGTCAATAAACAAGTTGTCGCATAAGAGGCACGGGTAGACGGAAGTTATCGTGGAAAACTCATTGCTTCTGACAAGAGTGACTGTTTGGTTGTGCCTTATGATCTAAAAGAGTCATTGGACTATATTTTCTCGAGAATGATTTTAAAAGAATCGTTAGAATTAATTAAGAGCGCTATAACGATAACTTTTACCTGCAATTCAAGACTATGAAGTGGACGACATGTGGTGTTGACAAGACAATGTCACGAATCTACACAACTTTACCGATTTTGCGTTATTGCTTTTCAACTATCCAGGAAGAGTTATTTCGCTATTTGGCGACTGCAAAAGCCTTTTTCGGGGCTACGTTAAGGACCGGATAATCCCTTAACATTAAAGCATTTGAGTCCTTTTGAGAAGTAATTAAAAAAAATTTTTTTTCAGTGTATCCTCCACTCACTTGGATACTATAATCGTCAGAATAATTCTGATTTTCCTAAGAAAAATTATAATGCGACGGGGCATACATGTTAAACTGAAAATAACAACAACTACAACAACAATAATGTTGTACAGATTAACTGTGTAGTATTTTGTTATTTTTGGCCACAAATATTATGGTGAAATAAAATAAATAAATACTACAACAACAACAAATAACAACAACAACAAACAACATGACACTTCTATTATCTGTTTCCCCTTGAGGCATTATACTCTCCCTTCTTTGGCTTTCTATGCCAAAAATATGGTAAGAAGTTGTAGGAAATTTGGAAATTTAAGTGTGAGGAAGAAAGTATACTGCGTAACAACAGTTTACGTATTATTCGTTTATTAAAGAGTTGTTTTCCCTTATTATCTATACATAGTTGAGCATTGTTTCGAATTAGCGGGGCACTGAAATTGGATTTTGGCTACTAAATTAAGTCAGACAATATGGTTTGCGTCAACGACTGACAGTACACGCAGTATTTATAAATTCTTAATTTTTTAAAAGTCAAATTTTAATTCGAATAATTGGATTTCTTTAAATGAGCCGTTCAGTGCACAAAGTGATTAACTCCACTTTTTGAAAATTCTTAAATTTAAGTGTCAAAGCACTTGGGATAGTCATAACTTTTTATATTTATTACAACTTTCCTGAATAGTAAAAATTAACACCATTAAACGACAAAATTTTTTGGGCCATTGAATAATAAGTAATTTATTTCAGAAGACATTTTGATTAACTCTATACTCTTATGTAAATTGTTTCAATAACGTAATTCAAATGCACCACTAGCAAACGCAACGCATTTTAAAATTTACATAGTCAACTTGACCAAAATATTTCTTTAAGAGGCTGAATCAAAGTTAAAGAAGTAAAAAGAAGGCGTCTCACGAATAGAACTAAAGACCAAAGAACACGTTCTTGCACATATTACCTTCGAAAAGACAAAACTAATATTCCCGTTTGTTTTAAAGATCAATTGAGTGACGGGCGGATACACAAGTGTTGTTCTAACCCTATACGCACAATTGTGCGGATGCGTTTAAGTCTCTATAATTTCTTTAATATATGACGACATGACCGACATTTTATGCGACATGACCGGCAAAAAACAATTGTGTATGATCTGTATTTGTTGATCATTGTGAAGACCCGTTATCAGGTTTTGTTTTTTCATACTATTTTGGTAGTTTTAGTTGTGTACTTTCCCCAGTTGTGAAAATGAGGCGAAAGGGTAAGTTTGCATATAAATTAAAATTCTACAAACGGGCTCGCAATCAAATGGCTGCCGATCGAATGGCAGCATTAGAAAAAAATTTCGTAATTTCTTTCGATTTAGAAAAATCTTTAGGCTTTCCTAAACTGACTACATCTGTAGCTTATTTTAAGCGAAATGTATATGTTTATAATTTCGGATGTAATGAATTCAGTAAAAATATAAACCACATGCTTGTTTGGCCAGACACTGAAGGATCTTGTGGGTCTCAAGAAATTTCATCGTGTCCTACAAAGTACATAAAAACTTATAGTAAAAAAAAACTTTGAAAAAATAATAACATATTCTGATTCGTGTACCGGGCAAAATAGAAATATTAAAACTTAAAAAATTTAAATACTTAATTTTACTTTATTATTTTTTCAGTTGCCAAATCGATTAACTCCAGTCACATGAAATTTATAACATTACTGGCATTATTTTTTTTTCGCTATTCTTTCTTATTAATTTTATATACCATTAGATGAGAGCTATATATGTATTTATGTGTTCTACTATATATATTTGAATTTATATTGCAAAGGGAATTTTAAAAAACAATTTACATTATTTCATCGCATTTCTCAACTTTTTGTTTTATGGAGTTAATCGATTTGTGCACTGAGCGGCTCAAATATTTCTTTAGTGACTTCCACTCAGCACTCTTCTGGCAAAAACTCTGAGAGCAAATAAAATTGCCTAAACACCGATAACGGGGTTGGTAGCGGAGTCTACTCTGGGAAACTGGGACCTGAACATTTCCCTCCAACTGCTGGATTATTGTAGCGTGTTTTAGGCGGAAGTAATGGCCATCTACCGAGTTGCTTAATGGATCCTCGTCAACGGTGTTCCTTTCACACACATCTCGATCTTCTCTGATACTCAGGCTGCCATAAGATCATCTCTGGCGAACATTGTGAATTACTTTAGTATCGTCAGGGAATGTCACCGCTGTCTCAACCTTCTTTCTAAGCGCTTCAGTGTCACACTTCTCTGGGTCCCCGGGCACAGTAATATTCCGGGAAAGTGCAGAGACGATGAGCTCGCCAGGACTGGTGCACTACTTGCGGAATCCTCTTCAATCGATGGTCAAGTTGAACATCGCGTGGCAATTCTTTCGAGACGCCAACCTATCCTGGATCACTGAGGAGTCTTGCTCCGCCGCTAGGCTCACTCGGCCCTCGATGGATAGAAGGCGCACCAACCACTTACTTGGACTTGGTCGTAATGTGATCTCGATCACAGTGGCCATGTTTGCAGGCAGTCTCCGTAGTCTAGTAGGTAGTTTGTTGGCTTATTAGACGTAAAGCCAGGGTTCGAGCCCCAGGCCAGACATCAAGACAAAATACAAAACGTATTTCTTCGACGACTTCCTCTCAGCAGATTTTTAGCAAAAACTCTGAGAGTAAATATTGCCATGAAAAAGTTTTTCAAACGGAGTCGACTTTAAACTGTAAGTCCCACCACTCATGTATAAAATTAACACGACAGTGTGAGAAACTAGGACGTTGTACAATGGGTCAATTCGACCTCCGGGTACTGTACTTGTCTTAATTGACAAGTACAAGTCCTCTAACCTAATCTAACCTAACCTACAGGTCATTGTGTTATGGGAAGAGACGCGGAAAGAATTCAGTTGCCATCTAACGACTTCTGCAGGTGGGGAGACTGTTGTCCACTTTCTTTGTCAATGTCCATCTCTTGCGAGGTATATAGGTTATTTGGCTCTTCAGTCCTTGTCAGCTTGACGGAGCTATCATCCATTGATGAGAAGGATATAGTTTCGTTTATCAAACTTTAGAGCTGGTTTTCCAGCGTGAGGTAGTCGTGCTTTAAATATGCAGCTCTTGCGCTGACCAACTTCTTCTTCTTCGCTGGTTTGGAGGAATTTGGTCAGTACAGAGACTGCGTTCACCTGTGGCATTACAACGGGCCGCTATGCATACTCAAGTGAGCTTTTGGTATCAAAGCTACCACTCTAACCTACCTACCTAAATAAGGTTAGGTTAGGTTAGAGGACGTCAATTAAGACAAGTACAGTACCCGGAGGTCGAATTGACCCATTGTACAACGTCCTAGTTTCTCACACCACTTATGTTGTGTGTGTTAGTTTTATACATGAGTGGTGGGACCTACAGTTTAAAGTCGACTGCGAACGACAGATTTTTGAGAAACTTTTCATGGCAATTTTATTTACTCTCAGAGTTTTTGCCAGAAATCTGCTGAGAGGAAGTCGCCGAAAAAAACTTTTTGTATTTTGTCTTTGATGTCTGGCCTGGGGCTCGAACCCAGGCTTTTGCGTCTAATAAGCCAACACACTACCTACTAGACTACGGCGACTTCAACGTAAATAAAATTGCCGTGAACAATTTCTCAAAAAACTGTAGGTTCCGCCTCTCATGGATAAAATTAACACACACAACATGGGTGGTGTGAGATGCTAGATTGGAGTCCTGACTAGATGGTTAAGTTAAATAAGTGTCCGTGAAAGCTGTGTTCCTTCGTTATAATGAAGTAACATTTTTCCCCACACCCAAGCAGGATTTACCAACTGTTCTTCGCTTTAATTTGCCTTTTTCAAGTATGTGCCGTCAGCCGTTCCCTTATACGACTGCCTGCCCTATGAGTTACATTTCTTATGACAGCAAAAATATGACTTGAGATTTTAAAATTTAATAGTAAAACTTTTTAATCAAAAATTTATATTAACAATGTCCTTGGGAGGGAAGCGCAGTACTCAATTAAAAATTATAATTTTTTATGAATATGTTATGATATGATATGATACTTTGCTCTTGTGTGCAGTATTTTGTTGTTGTCTTAATTGAACTTCTCATTCTCTATCTCATTGTACACTTTTTTTTTGATAATTTATGAGAAGTTTACAACTTTCCAAGGATATTTCTTTATCTGTTTTCCTCCTTTTTTTGTTATTATTAATATTATGAATTTATTTTCCTTCTCTCTCTCTTCTCTCTCTCTCGCTTCCTAACCTTGTTATACACTCTTTAAGGCTATTTTAAATTAAATTGTACCCAGGGCTAAAACTGTGTTCATTAATATTATGTTACAATATTACAATATTACAATAATGATATGATAAGAAATATGAAATAATATGTTCTCTTCTCAAGTATATAAATATTCTTTAATTTTTTCTCTCTCTCTTTCTAGATATTTAAACGTTAGGTAAGTTGAATAATGTATGCCCAGTAATATATGTTGTTTTTTTATAATTTTAAGTAATACGGTGTTACACCATTATACGGGATTTTAAAAGTAAATTTTTGCTTAACAGAGTAATGTTAAGTGGTTAAAATATAATAAGAAGAATAGTCAAGGAAGAAATCAATCAAATTATCAGAGAATGGAATACCTAGGTTATGTTAGGTTAGAGGACGTGTACTTGTCAATTAAGACAAGTACAATACCCGGAGGTCGATTTGACCCATTGTACAACGTCCTAGTTTCTCACACCACTTACAGTTGTGTTCATAAAAATAGGAGTGAGCCCATTGAAAAACAAAAGCTTAAATTTTAACAAATAAAAAAACATGGTTTAATTCAATTTTTTGGTGTAATGTAATGTTGATTCAGTACTAAATTATTTAAGTTATTCATTAATTAAATAAAGCTTTCAACAAGTAAGTAACAGGAAGTTTAAAAAAAATATCTTAAAAAGTGCTGTTCAAAATAATAGGAGTATTTCAGTTTTCATAAAAATTTACTATTAAAAAAGTTAAAAATGCTTATGACTATAATCAGAAACTTTAAATACGATTAGTATTTGGTAGAACAGCCTTTACTTTTTATTACAGCAGCACATCTACGAGGCATGGAGTCAACTAAATCCTGACATTGTTTTAGTGGAATTTTATTCCACCCGTCTTGCACTACAGACCACAACTCAGTTGCATTTGACGGTTTTCTCTCTGCAACATACTTTTAACATCTCCCCATAGATGTTCTATGGGATTAAGGTCAGGAGACTGAACTGGCCACGACATAATCTTTGCCACATTAACCCGAAACCACTCATTTGCCAATTTACTGGTGTGTTTCGGGTCATTATCTTGTTGGAATATCCATTTTAGAGGCGTGGAGTATGGTAACATCACTTCTCTCAAAATGCTGACATAAACTTTCCTATCCATTATGTCTCTAATTCGATGTATTGGGCCTAAACCATTATATGAAAAGCTTCCCCATATCATCAGTTTTGCACCACCATGTTTAACTGTCTTTTGTGTATACTGAGCTTTATATTTGGTGTTGGGCGGACGGCTAACATGCTGTCTAGACCCAGAGCCACCAAATGAAACAATTTTGCTTTCGTCGGTCCACAGTAGGTTTCACCATTTTTCTTTCGGATATTTGATATGTTCTTGGGCAAACTTTAAGTTTGCTGCTGCCTGTTTTGTATGTCAACAATGGCACCTTTTGTGAACTTCTTGCGAATAAATTGTTGTCCATCAGACGCCTACGAATAGTAGAGACACTTACGGCAAGATTCAGATCCTTTTGAATTTTATTTGAAGACGCTGAAGGATTTATTTTGCTGTATCGCACAATTCGGCGGTCATAGACAGTAGATGTTTTGGCCTTACGTCCACGCGGTTCGGGCTTTTTTTTATATTTTAATGTATTTGTGATCATTTGATCGCAGTAACTTAAGATTTCCTTAGTTTCTTTGTAAGTTTTGCCTTTATTTCGAAAATTTTTAATTAGTTTTCTCTTTTCTTCAGTACAGTGCTTTTCTCGTCCCACTATTACAAAAATTTATGTGAATCACTGCAGAAAAAGTTTTAACTACATTTTTCCGTACTTATTTTCCACTTTTTTCTTTAAATTTGTGTGCTGTTATATTTTTATTTTTAAAAGAACACTCACACTCCTATTTTTTTGATCAACTGAATTCAGGGGCAAACACAGAAATGAATCAATTTCATCGTAAATATTAAAGTTATTACGAAATTCTTTTTTGTATTTTATTTCTTACATATCGTTGTAACTACCATTAAAATATATCATGTTCTGCAAATTGGTGGAATAAAAAATTTTAACTTTGAAAATATTACATGGTAGCACTCCTATTATTTTGAACACAGCTGTATGTTGTGTGTGTTAATTTTATACACGAGTGGTGTGACCTACAGTTTAAAGTCGACTCCGAACGACAGATTTTTATTTTATTGAGAAACTTTTCATGGAAATTTTTATTTACTCTCAGAGTTTTTGCCAGAAATCTACTGAGAGGAAGTCGCCGAAGAAATACTTTTTGTATTTTGTCTTTGATGCCTGGCCTGGGGCTCGAACCCAGGCTTTTGCGTCTAATAAGCCAACACACTACCTACTAGACCACGGCGACTTCATGGAATACCTATGTATTCCATTCCTTTATAATTGTGCCCCCACAAGTTCCGGAGTGAAGCATTCCTCTAGGAATATGAAAATTCTTTTTTAAATTGCAAAATTTAGACAAAACAATGTATTTGTTTTAAGAATGTTTGGATACTATGATCGATATTATGGAAAAATGGCACTTGCTGCAGATATCCCACTATATACAAATTATAGCCTATGGTGTCCCTAATAACATCGAATAAGTCGTATATCCCAAATAATTTTGGAACTTGAGATATCAGGCTTCAAAAATTCACTATATATTCACATCCTTCGCCTCTGCTTCATGTGCGTCTTCTCTAATTGTTCACATCAGACTAGGCCTTGCCTGCAGATTTTTCGGCAACTTCCACTATCATATTTGAATTCTTGTCGGACAAAGACTTGCTTGCAGATTTGAGTACGGAAACATGTACTCATATGATGAATTCGTCTTCTCCTGAGCTCAAAGTCTCTTGTGGTGTTTATTGCTTACATTCCTTATGCCGCCAAGAAGATTATTGCCTGGTTTTGCTCTCTTCAATGAGCCTTTGTTATTTTTTCCCCACTCTCCTTAAAAAAAAAGCAAATTTTGAGGACTTTTACAACCTTTTCGAGCTAAAAAATGTGTGCTTCATGCGCATCTTTTCTAAGCAGTCACATCAATCGATGACAGGGGAACCTCAATTTAATCCTTTCAACTTAATTGACCATTAAAAACCCGTTTCGGCCTGTTTTAAAACATCTTTCCAGGCCCCATTGCTTCTTTTGAGCTTTCGCCAATTGATTACATCAATCGATGATAGGGCTTTCTCAATTTCAAAGCAGACAAGATCGATGTCGCCATAGTCTACTAGGTAGTGTGTTGGCTTATTAGACGTAAAGCCAGAGTTCGAGTCCCAAGCCAGACATCAAAATAAAATACAAAAAGTATTTCTTAGGCGACTTCCTCTCAGCAGATTTCTGGCAAAAACTCGGAGAGTAAAATAAAATTGCCATGAAAAGTTTCTCAAAAATCTGTCGTTTAAACTGCAGGTCCCGCCACTAATGTATAAAATTAACACACACAACATACGTGGAGTGAGGGTTGTAATGACCAATTATGTATGTATGTATGTATGATCGTCTCCTACAAGATTTTGCTTCCGCTAAACCCTGATTCAAATACCTTTCTCACCGGAACATTCTCTTTCATCTGAACGAAATGACTGAGCCGCTGGATGATAATGTGCTGCTTAATGTCCAATTCGTTGACGAGCGGAAATCGCCGGCAACTGGCACTTGATTTTTCTCACGAATACTCTTAAGGATGCTGCATCAGTGCTTCATAGAGTGCGACTTGTAGAGTATAAGTATTGTCGACCGAGAGAGAGCTGTTTGCCATTTAATTGTCTTTTGAGACCCCTAATAGCATCTGTTGGCAGGAGTGATTCCACGCTTAATCTACACTTTGGCATCATTTCTGCTGGTAACCGTTGAACCAAGATGCATAAAATTCTGAAATCTGGGATGCCATATGTCCCTACTTGGTGCGCACATCTTATACTTCGTTTTGCCTTCATTTACTGGCACACCCATCTTAATAGGCGCCTCTTCAATAGCGTTAAAGACAACAGTAACTTATTGCTTGATATGCCCTATGATGTCTATGTCGTCAGCGTGCGCATGCAATTGGACACTTTCGTGGAAAATGGTGCCATTGCAATGCATTCCTGCCTTTCGTAGAATACTTTCCATGGCGGAGTTGAAGAGGTCAGACGATAGGGAATAGGAATTAAAACTATATTCAGGCGTTCTTCGTTTGTTAAACAATTCAATGCATTCCCTCCTTACATAGGACACTCGCCTTGAAAAGGTTCTATGATAGGGGATTGCTTTGTCTGAAACCACCCCGCAAGGTATCTAAATGTTTCTACCTTGAATAGCTTCGCAGGTATACTGAGGTCAGACATTCCGGCATAAAATGCGTTTCCTTATGGAGCTATCGAAAGTTGCTTTTTAGTCGACAAAAAGATGGTGTGTGTCGACTTGTTTTTCATGGGTCTTCACCAGGATTTGACGTAATGTGAAGATCTGGCCGAGGGTGGACTTGCTAGGTCGGCAGCCACACTTTTGGCGAGTGGCTTCAGTTATTCGCCAAATACATTCGTAAGAACCTTATGGGCGAGAGTAGCTGGTGCATATCGTGGGGTCTCTTTTGTTTTGGGACAGGACAGAGAACAATCAAAAGCACACATTTTATAAATATGCTGGCGCATGCATTGCATCCTACCAGCTCATTAATTCCGGTCTTAAACTATTCAGTTGACAGTTTGTTTAGCTGTTCTACTCTACCAGCAACAAGGTATTGCTCGTACCATATTCACTACTACTATACACCTTCGAAACAATTAATAAATGTTTTTGATAGCGTTACCTTAAGTTTTTCCACAATAACAAGCATCAAGTAACGTATCCTTAAAGATATTTTATTCATATTTGAATCAATTTACCTTTTTAAACAATATCCTTCTCTAAAAACCTAACCTGAAATATGTCACCCCTTAATGCTGCTTGATATATGGGAAAAAACCGCGAATAATATTTCCTTTTAATTTTAAAAGAACGCACTCATTTCTAAAATGTCCCTTTTCCTCTAAATTTAATTATTTTCCTGTTTATGGCTTTTTATTTTTTTAAGATTTTATTATACGCGTTGGAAGACTGATCGTAAAATGATTTTTTCTTTTACTTTTTTATGACCAGGCCATTACATAAAGTCAACAATAATTTATTTCCTTCTATGTATTGTATTTTGTTTTTTTATTTCGTTTTTCTATTTAAATTTACAATCAAACATAAAATTCAAGCAATTAAATTCAATGCTCAGGCACGAGCAAGTCCTTTATTTCAACATTTTCTTTAATTCCGCAATCCATCTGCAGCCACTCTATTCTATAATTCTCCTTTATTAATTTGTTTTTTTTTATCATTACCTGCACACGATTGTATTTGTATTAAAAAACATCTCAATTTTAATATAAGAAATCATATGTGTGTTAGCGCCTAAAATTATGCTTCATTATTTGAAAAATGTATAACTTGTTCTGGTATGCAGTAGTTTTTATCGCAGATTTGTTCTTTTGTTCTCTACTCTCTCATTAGTATTGCTAAGGAAAACAGGTTTTATTTGTTTAGTAGAGTATACGAGAGTGGGGAGCAGAAATGAGTGGCGGGACCTACAGTTTAAAGTTGACTCTGAACAACTGATTTAAAAAATAAATTATGGAAACTTTATTTTACTTTCAGATTTTTTGTCAGAACGCTGTTGAGAAGTCTCAAAAGAAATATTTTTCTCACCAAAAAAATATTTTTGTTTGGGTAGGATTGGTTTCCTTACTCTCGAGTATTGCTTAGGACCAGAGATATAAGCGACGAAGCTCATTGTTTTCTTCAAATGTGTTTTTTATATCTCTACGTGCTAAAGGCTGGCTGTCATTGACATTGCTAGCCCGGCCTACCCAATGTACACAATTCGCCACCAGACTTACTCTAGGCTTGCTGAGCGCCTACGTACTAAACCCAACCTCGTTCGTCTCACTTCCAACCAGTCGCCACCCCCTCCCCCCATCGGGACCAGAATCAAGTATTACTTCGGGGGGTGGGATGTAGGTTCAGCAATTCTGCTGACCTTGTTCTCTCTGTCAATCTTTGCTGCATCAACACCTTCCTTGCGAAGACACATATTGCGTTCCAATTCTCATATTAGGTTAACATCAGGTTAACCACGTTATCGGGCGTTACCTGGTATCCTATTGTCCTCTCCAGGCAATTTCATTGACCATCGTATCGCGGGCAAGTAAGGAAGACATGCTTGGCCGTCTCCCTTTCATTCCGCCATTCAAGGCATGCTTCGTCTATGTCGTGCCCATACTTATAGAGATATGCTCCATAACATCCATGGCCGGATAGCAAATGTGTGAGGTGGAAGTTCACCTGGTCATCTTTCGTTTTGGTCCATTCGCCTATACTCGGTATGAGTCTGTAGGTCCATTTTCCCTTGTTGGAATTGGACCAGTCTTACTGCCATTTATCCATAGCATCATAAACCAATTGGACAGGGCTAGAAAGACCTATTCCCCTCCTTGTACCATGTTTCCTCCTATTTACGTCCACTACCAGCTCCTTCAAATGTGTATATATCCACTTCTGCTCCCCACTGTACATGCATGTACTTGTGTGCTAGATGTTGCTTTAGGCGCCTAAAATTATGCCGATAAGTTTTACGGTTTATAACTATAAACTACAATAAATATTTCATTGCTTTTATTTGAAACAACGTATGTACATATATATATGAGTATGTACGTATGTATGCAAAAAGAGGCTATTCAAATAGTTTTTGGGGTTTTAGTCGATTTCACAGTTTGCCTTTAAGTATACAAAAGAAACCTCTTATTTGGTTTATTGATTTGGTTTCGTTTGGTTTGGTTATTTTGCTCCAAATGAAATCGTTTCCTCCTTCTATTGCTTTCTCTTGGCGGTTCTCTTTCGTTCTTACTCTTGCAATTAATTTTTGCAACATATTTTGTTATTAAATATTAAATTTTATACAACAATATACATACACACACGCATGTGTGTGTTTAAATATCCTTTTCATGTAGGCTATACCCATACATGTGAAAATTCTTCTGCTCTTAATATTATTGATTTCTGTATGTGGCATACTTTTAGGCAATCACTTCAAATTTTATTGTGCTTTTTCAATATATTTCCTTTGGTTTTTTGTTTCATTTATTTACAATTAAATTTTCAGGTTTATTGTTTATCGTAATATTTTGTTTTCACTTTGTAGTGATTTTTAGTACTCATGTTAAATGTTTTTCTTTCCAATATAATCCTTGTTTAGTCCTTCAAAGTTAATGCGTTTGGTGTTAGTTTTGTTTTAAATAATTCTGTTGGTAAGTTTTTAATTATTTTAACAACAAAAACCTCTTTTCTTGTGTGGACCAAAGGGTGTAGAAATAATGTCAATGAATTCTAACTTCATGTTGTTAATCGAGAATGGCAACTCATTGTGGTACCTGAATAACAGAATTGGCAATACCGTTGTCTCCTAAGGCAGGATCTTTTGTCAGGAATAAATAAATCTGTGAGGAGTAAATGTATTTAGTAAGAGTATTAAAAGCACTGTGGCAATATGGCTTTTGTTTTGCATTTTATCGATACTTCAAAGAAAATCGATATCGATACTGGAGGAAAATAAAGAGATTTGTTCACAAAAATCGCATGATTTTGGGCAATACACGTCTGTCATTTAGTGCACACCCGTTTATGGTCGATTGATCAGTGGATAGCGCAATGCATTACAGAGCAAATTTGTTCCTTAACCGCACTATTCTAATGTGAAACTTAATAGCCAAATGCAATATCCATTAACACGGTACCACTATCCAAGGAACAATACTATCCGACTTCTTCCACAAAAAATCTTGACATGTCGTATGAAAATTCTTATCATGCGAACTGACCTTACATAAGAAAAATTAAGTAGCGCAGCTAAAGTGTTTAACCGAACAAGTAACCGAAATTTTCAGCATTCATACAAAATTCAACTGACCCAGGAACTGGCGTTAGAGGACCATAGACCATGAGAGCAGTTGGCAATTGCTGAGGCCTATTTTACCATTAATGGGCTCGTGAACAAACAAAATTGTCGAATTTGTGAAGATATCCAACTATTATATATGAAGAATATAGAAGTCACCGTAGTCTATTAGGTAGTATGTTGGCTTGTTCGACGTAAGGCCGTGGTTCAAACCCCAGTCCAGATATCTTAAATATTACAATCACTTTAAAGGCACCTTTTCGTCAACTACCAGTATCATATTTGAATTCCTATCAGACTAAGCCTTTCCTGAAGATTTTTCGGCAATTTCCACTATCATATTTGAATTCCTGTCGGACAAAGACTTGCATGCAGATTTGAGTACGGAAACAGGTACACAAATCGTCGTAGTCTAGTATGTAGTGTGTTGGCTTATTAGACGAAAAGCCAGGGTTCGAGACCCAGTTCAGACATCAAAACAAAATACAAAAAATATTTCTTCGGCGACTTCCGAATATAAATAAAAATGTAACGTAAAACTTTGTTTTCTTTTTCTAACAAAAGACATGTAAATGCATATGTGGGCTCTATGAGTCAACTAAACTCCTAGAGTCTATAAAAAGGAGTTGAAGAATGGGATACATATGTTCTTCTGAAATATATATCCGCTAATAAAATACGAAGGCTGAGGGCTTTGTTTCAACTTAGCCTTTTTTGCCTTAGTGGAGGTTTCTTAACAACTGATTATAATTATTTTCAACAGGTTTTACGTAAACAATACAAATATTGAATTTACCAATATATAATTCATAAAGTCGCCGTAGGCTAGTAGGTAGTGTGTTGGCTTATCAGACGTAAGGCCACGGTTCAAACCCAAGGTCAGACATCAAAACGAAAATATGAAAAAATATTTCTTCAGCGACTTCTCTCAGCAGATTTCTGGCAAAAAATCTAAGAGTAAATAAAATTGCCATGAAAAGTTTCTCAAAAATCTGTAGTTCGGATTCGACTTTAAACTGTAGGTCCCGCCACTCATGTATAAAATTAACACACACAACAGAAGTGGTGTGAGGAACTAGGTCGTAATCCTGATTGAAGGGTTGTAATGATCAATTATGTATGTAACAGGTACACATATGATGAATTCATCTTCTCCTGAGCTCAAAGTCTCTTGTGGTGTTTATTGTTTACATTTCTTATGCCACCAAGAAGATTATTGCCTGGTTTTGCTCAATCGAAATTTCAATTTCGATAAGCCTTTGTTATTTTTTCCCACTCTCCTTAAAAAAAATCAAATTTTGAGGAATTTTACAACATTTTCGAGCTAAAAAATGTGAAAAATGTTCGTTCAGTAATTTGAATTGTTTCTCAAAAAATTTATCGTTCGGCGACACTGCAGGTCCCCTCATTTATAAAATAAAATTAAAATTAATATACACAACATGGGTGGTGTGAGAAGCTAGGTGGTAATCTTGACTAAATGATTGTAAAGACCAATTAAATAGGTAAGTACGGAAGATCTCTGTTAGGCCTCCGGAGAGAATAACATCAGTAATGGATATCGTAAGAAGATTAGGCAGTTTCATCTCTTAAGAAAGTGTAATATTCAATTAGTCAAGTTTCTTACTGCTACACCCAATACATGCTGACTAACGGCATTGTTCTTAGGCAACATGAGTTAGCAACCCTCTTATTCTAGAACTTGTTACAGTATACCACCAAAGAATATGGATATAAAGAATACGCATCATGTAGAAGTAAAATTTCTTATGACGGGTCGTAACATTACGACCCGCTCTCACCAAAAGGGACATTGGTGCCGACGTCTGTTTTTAACATCAGAAAAATAAATAAAAAAGTGGTCCAACAACAAAAACGCACGATGAGAACAACGCATTGTTACGCTCTTGGTTTCTGTATCCTTCCCTTATATCTTTCCCCCCGCGTCATGAAATATTTTTGAAAAATATTCCAAAATATGTTAAAATGCACATTCTTTATACTTTATTTTCTTTGATACCACTTAGCTTAACTCAAAATACTTGATCAATGAAATTATAATCAATCAAAGAGAGGCTTTGTGAATAATAAAAGCAATAAGAAGAGAAATATTTTCAATAATCCCTAACACAATTACGACCTTTACATTAAAATGCTTACCCTGTAAATCCATTAATTGATAAAAAAAAAACTGTTTTTACAACGCTGGTAAAAGCACCCATTACATGAATTTTTCATAGTTATTGGCATGTAGCATAACGAAAACAATCCTACATACTCCCTCTCTCTCTCTCTCTCTCTCTCTTTCCTTCCCTTTTTAATACATTTTTTTTAAACAATTGCTTTATATAACGGCAAATATGCTGTTGTTTTTTTTTTTGGCTAAAAGCATAAAACAACAACAAAAATATCAAACAAACAGCCTTTTCCAGCCTAAAAAAATGGCTGAAAGTACTGTATTAAAGCAGAAAAAATGAAAGAAAGAAAACAAAAATAATAAATCTTTAGCCACACTTTTACACACACACACATCAATCTCTTTCTCTCACTCTCTCTACGGCTGCCTCCAAAAATCCCTAAACCAAACTGACTTATGTGGGGGGGTTTTTATTCGCACCTTCTTTTCTCTTTGCGTTGTGGGGATGAATGGATGGCTGGCTGGATGCCTTCAATAATATGAGGGCCCTTTTGGCAGCATTTTAATAATATTGTGTAAGTGAGTGTGTGTGTGTGTGAGTGAGTGTTGGTTTATTTTTTATAACACTTTATGGTGATAAGCAAAACAGAGAACGAGATGAGAGGAGTGGGTGGGTAAGTGTTATAAACATAAAACCATAGCCTGTGGTTTTTCTTTTAATATCGCCACACTCCCCTTTTTACAAAAGCAAGGATACAAATGAAGTATTTTCTCCTGTCATTTATGGCGGCGATAAAAATAACACAAAAATATTAATATATTCGGTTATTGTTGCTGTTGTTGTTATTATTTTTAAGGCCTAAAATTTTTTTTTAGGTTTTTTTCTTGCCATTAAATTGGATTATTTTTAATATTTGCCTTGAAACTTTCTTAAACCAACCCTCGTGTAATAGCAAGTAACCGTATACGTATAAGTGTTATTTGCATGCAAAAATGTTTGTCATAAAATACTGTGTTACAGTAAAAATGTTTACTTTCTCTGTGCTCTTTGGTGTTTTATCTCTCCCATCATTTTTCAATCCTTTCTTACTTTGTGTGTCTCTCTCTCTCTCTCTGTCTCTCTGTCTCTGTGAAGTAGCCGTTTGTTTTTGTTTTTTTTGCCAGTAAGTACTTGAATTTTAAAGTGCTTTGCGTATAAGTGAGCGTGAGATTTACTTTTTTTTTTTTTGTTTATCGACATCGTCGAATTGGCTGTTGGTAATAAACACACACTGGATTTTATATGGCACAAGTAAGTACGGGCTTGTGAGTTGAGTGTAACCATAATGACAGCGATACGTTACAATTTAGAAAAGCCATTCGAATTTTACTTTCTTGCCTTTATGAATGAACATCAGGTGTATTATTTAGAAATGCTGAACTTTTTGTAAATT
Source organism: Sarcophaga subvicina (assembly GCA_936449025.2). Lineage (NCBI taxonomy): Eukaryota > Metazoa > Arthropoda > Insecta > Diptera > Sarcophagidae > Sarcophaga > Sarcophaga subvicina. Next base: position 104,914,522 of record OW388083.2, on the reverse strand, counting down.
TTCAGGTTTATTTAAAAACATTGAATAGAAATTTATTGAATCTCTTGGCCATTGTTTGGTTACGACGTTTTATTATCCTCAGTTTTTGTAAAGCCAAGCCATTACAGACCAAACCATTGCTGAAATATTTTTTCTTAAAAATTTTCAGCCGCCCGCAGACATTTCATTTAATATTCTGGCAATATGAGTATTACGTTTTAAAGGATGAGTTCAGTGAGAGCCTTTTGCAACGATTGAAATAGTTGGGTGGGTTAATGTCTGGGCTGTAGAGCAGCGGCAGCTTCTAAATAGTTTTTAACTGTATTGGTGGACGTTGTGTGAAAAAATATTTCTTCGGCGACTTCCTCTCAACAGACTTCTGACAAACACTCTGAGAGTGAAACAAAATTGCCATGAAAAGTTCTTCAAAAATCTTCTGACAAACACTCTGAGAGTGAAATAAAATTGCCATGAAAAGTTCTTCGAAAATCTGTCGTACGGAGTCGACTTTAAACTGTATTATGGAGAAAATTAACACACACAACGTAAGTGGTGTGAAAATGTAGGTTGTTATCTTGACTGAAGGGTTGTAATGTATGTATGTGTGGACTTTCACGATCTCGGTTGTCCCTCGGAACTCTCAGTTGCAATAGAAATCTGTACAAAGCCTATAAACATTATCCGTATTTTTACATTAGCACGCCAAGTATTGCACTGAAGCATCTCTAAGCACTGAGAGCGGTAAACTACACCAATGACCTGTATTTTATATGAGGCCGGACTATTTTTCAATTCACTTGTTTCGTTGGTAGCCTAGTAGGTATTAGACGTAAGGCCGTGGTTCTAACTCCAGCACAGACATCTACAAAACGAAGCATAAAAAATATATTTTTTGCGGGGTCTTCCTTTCAGCAGTCTTCTAGCAAAATGCTATGAGAGTAAAATAAAATTTCCAGGAAACGGTTCCGTAAATATCTGTCGTTTGGAGTCGTCTTTAACTGAAGGTCCTACCACTGATGGATAAAATTAACGCACACAATTTGAGTGGTGTGGGAAGCTAGGTTGTAGTCCTGACTAAAGTGTTGTAATGCGCAATTAGCTAGATAAGTAAGTAGTATGCGCTAACTTGGATACTACGCTCGTATTCCTAATTGCTAGATTTAATTCGATAATCTTCAGTGGGTCAAAATTTGTCATTAAAACGTTGAAAAATATGGCCTGCAAATGCGATCTTAGTTTAGAACATAGTACGCTCCATAGGTCAGCAATGAGTATTCAAAAAGATGAGTAGAATCGAATCATACGAGTACTCATAATTTCTGATACTTATACGCATTCATACTTATTTTAATATCATGGAACCTCTACTCATATTCAAAGTTTGAAGTCCTCCATCATATTCATACTTAACAACACGTATGATGTTGCTGTTGATTTCGACTCTCCATAACTCAACATTTGCAAGAATCACAAGATAAGTATGATTCGAATGCGGACACTAAAATGCTCACTAAAAGGTTGTGTGCTTGCTCTGCTTGCTGCTCTGTCTCTTTCGCTAATGTGTCTTTTTTCTGTTGTTGTAAATGGAACAATCACGAAGACTGTAAATTTTGTTGAATTATTCGTGGCATTCGAATCATTTATAAGTATTATAAGAGTATTTTCCTAAAGTTATGAATCTAAATTAGTAGTAGGCTTATGAATCAAACGTATTTCGAATGGTATGAGTTTGATGTCAACGTTGTACGCATACTCATTGCAACCTGTACTAATAAATCAACGTTGTAGTGAGTATGAATGAATCACGAGTATGTAGTTAAATTTCAATATTGTTGACTCATTTATATTCAAAATTTCATGAGTTCGTATGAGTAGCGAAAAAACGATTTATTGCTTATATCTGATACATACGTATATATATTGGCCAGCTTCTCGCAGCAAATACCAAAATTTTGTGTAATATTTTCTCTTTATTTCTCAATAAAATCGCTAAACACTAAAATGCTCACTAAAAGGTTCGCTCTGCTTGCTGCTCTGCCTTATCTTTTTTTTTTTTTTTGCTGTAAATACAACAATAACTAAGCTTGTAAATTTCGATGAATGATTCAAGTCACTCGAATTACTTTTCTAAAGTTATGAATCTAAATGAGTAGGCTTATGAATCAAACATATTTCGAATAGTATGAGTTTGATGTCAAGGTTGTACGCATACTCGTTGCAACCGGTACTTATAAATCAACATTGTAATGAGTACGAATGAATCAGAGGAGTTAAATTTCAATATTGTTGACTCACTTATATTCAAAATTTCATGAGTGCTTATGAGTAGCAAAAAAACGATTCATTGCTGATCTCTGGTACCTTATCCATGAACTGACAATAATTCAGAACTTTAATTACCCTGTAGTAATTGGTAACATAACCAAGGTTACAATCAATGTTTGCATACTGTATAGTTGCCATTCTAACTGTTCAGTGGTGAATATCTACCGTATTGTTAATATTTGTGTTTACCTGTGACATTTTCAAATTTTATGTGCCAGTAGTAGGCATACATTTTGGGCTATTGTGGTGGCAACACACATGAAATTTCTTTTGGCATACATACCATCATAATCGATATATTTATTTATTTATTAAAAAATTTTGAAGGCCCCAACACTTTAAGGTTATATAGGCCTTTTTACAATTCATTGTTTAATATAATTTAATGCTAATCTTAATCTTTGCTATTAATAAGTAAAATCTAAATTAAATTATACAAATTGATTTCAGTTAAGAATTTTTTAACATTTTCAAATTCATGTTCATTATTAAGTATTTCAATGTTGTTTATATTATATTTAACGCGATTCTCATGGTGTAGTCTGCATTCATTAAATATGTGGAAAACATCTAATGTTTGACCACAATTACAAAGTGGAGGTTGGGTTTTTTCAATAATATGTCTATGGGAAAATAAGCAATGTCCAATTTTTAATCTATTTAGTCTAATAAAATCTTGTTTCGATAAGATGGACGAATTGAACTTGTGTGAAACATTTTTCTGAATTTTGTATAACTTTGCTGTTTGATTATTTTGCCACATATCATTCCAAAGATCAAATATGTATTTCCTAATGATCTGCCGGTAATCTGAATAATTATATTTGTATTCCGTAGAAATATTTTCATTTAAGGAATTCTTAGCAAGAGTGTCTACTGTTTCATTTCCATTTATATTTAGGTGACTAGGTATCCACAGAAAGCATATTTCGTTGTTTGGTAGGTTAGTTATAGTTTCTCTTGTCCGATTTATGATCGTGTTACTACTGAATGGATCTTGTAATCCTTGTAATGCACTTTTACTGTCTGATATAATAAGAGTTCTTTGATCAATATTTTCAAGGTTTTCGATGCAAGTTTTTATAGCTAGTAGTTCACTTGTATATATTGATGAGTAATTATGTATTCTTTTTGATATGACTAAATTCTCCCCAAAAACTGCAAAGCCAGCTTTCTCATTTATGACAGAACCATCGGTAAATAAACAAAGGTGGTTTTTATATATTGTATTTCTTAATTCTAAGTATTTCTGATGTACTTCTATGGGAGTCATATCACGTTTGTTACAGTATGCAAGGGAATAATCTACCTTTAAATCAGACAGGGACCATGGTGGAGTATCAGCTATTATTATATTATCAATGGAATCTGTAGTTAAAAGATATTTTGAAGTTATTTTATCAAATTCTTGGGCAGCTCTCACATAAAAAGGATAATATTTTTCGGATTTTGCTAGAAAGTGATTAATTTTTGTTCTATTAGTAATTTTTTCGTATAAAGGATGGTTTTGTAATGCGAGAATTTTTAATGTGTAATTAAGAAGATACTTTAATCCTCTTAGGTATAGAGGAGGACATGAGGAGATTATTTGCATGCTAATAGCTGGGCTTGTTTTAAAAGCTCCAATAGAAAGTCTTATTCCTGTATTTAGAATAGGTTCCAGAATTTTCAAATTTGTTTTGTTAGCAGATGAATAAATAATTGATGCATAATCTATAGTTGGTAGTACTATTGAACATAAAATTTTAAGAAGGGTTCGCGGGTCAGAACCAAATTGGGAGCATCTTAACATTTTAATTATATTTAGCTTTGAATTGGCTTTGGCCTTTATATTATGTATATGAGCTTTAAAAGTTAATTTTCTGTCAAAGGTGATTCCTAAGAATTTGTATTGTTCTACGAATTTTATATTTTTACCATATAGTTTTATTGTAGGATTGTCTTGAGCTGTTTTTCGTCTAGAAAATTTTATGGCAACTGTTTTCTCATCATGAAATTGAAAACCACTAGTATCATTCCAAGTTTCTAGTTTTTTAATTGTATTTTGGATTTTATTAGCTATAGCCGAAACTTTTTTGCCTGAGCAGTATATAATAAGGTCATCAGCATATAGTAATGCCTTAACATCTTTATGACAATTTTTTAAGATATCATCAATCGCTAGGAGGAAAAGGGTGACACTAAGTACAGATCCCTGAGGGACCCCGTTTTCTAAATCATAGTAATTAGATGTTGTGCCTCCTACCATGCAACAAAACTTTCTCTCTTGCAAAAAATTAGATATAAAGGCAGCCATGTTTCCACGTATTCCAGCCAAATTTAATTTCTTGAATATTAATTTTTTCCATACACAATCGTAAGCTTTCTGTATGTCAAAAAAGACAGCTACTAAATCTTTTCTTGAGGAAAAACTTTCCATTATATCGGAATGTAAAATTGCTAAATTGTCTATTGTTCCTCTATTTTTCCTAAACCCGGATTGGTTGACATTTAATATGTTATTCTTTTCTATATGATAAACTAGTCGTTTATTTATCATTCTTTCCAAAAGTTTACAAGTGCAGTTGGTAAGAGATATTGGTCTGTAATTATTTCTATTCGTTCCATCTTTTCCCGGTTTTAAGACTGGAATGACTATAGCATTCTTCCAATTTTTTGGGAGAACTTGTTTTAACCAGATTGTATTATAAAAGTCTAAAATATATTTTGTGGCATTTGTGTCTAAATTTTTTAACATTTCATATCTTATATTGTCTGGACCCGGTGATGTACCATGACATGACCTAAGCGCAGATTTTAGCTCAGTTAAAGTCAATTTAGTGTTATATGATTCATCATTGTTGGATGAGTCAATAGGAAAATTAGTGGTTATTGCATATGATATAAATTTTGTTGAGTAATTTGAAGAAGACGACTTTTGTGCGAAACTAATTGCTAAAGTATTAACGATATCTTTAATATCTATCAGAAGTGTTTGGTTGTCATCTAATGCTGTGATTTGGTGGAAGTTAGAGTGTCCGTTAAGCGATTTGATTTTTCTATATACCTCCGATGAGGAGGTTTTTAAATTTATAGAGTCACAAAATTCTATCCACGATTTCCTCTTACTTTCTCTGATAGCTTTACGAGTTTCAGATTTAGCTTTTAAAAAATTTTCTAAATTTTCCGAACTCATATTTCTTTTGAATTGCTTTAGGAGTTTTCTTCTTTCCTTAATTAGTAATTTTATATTATTATTCCACCAAGGGACTTCTTTCCTGTTGCATATTGTAGGCTTAAGTGGAATGGCTTCGTGAGCCGAACTTAAGATAGTTTCTGTAACGTAGTTCTCAATTTCATTGATGTCGTAAAAGCTGGTCAAAGGTTTATTAAAATTGCAATTAAATTTTTCCCAGTTTGCCCGTTTTATATTCCAGCAGGGTCTGCGTTCATAGTTTGGTGCGAATCCAGTTATATTAATCATAATTGGATAATGATCACTACTATATAAGTCATCATTAATACTCCATTCAAATAAATGTTGAATGTTGGGAGAAACGAGACTTAAATCTATATTACTAAAAGTTTGGTATGCAAAACTAAAATGAGTGGCACAATTTATATTGTTTAAAATATTAAGATTATTTTCATCTATAAATTCTTCAATAATATTTCCTCTTGAGTCTGTTCTATTGGATCCCCAAATGGTATTATGGGAGTTAAAGTCACCTAAAAGCAAATAAGGAAGGTTGAATTGAGATGTTAAATTAGTTAGATCACTTTTGGAAATGTTTTCTGATCCTGGAAGATAAATGGAGCAAATAATAAATTTTATTGGGAATTTGACTTTTATCGCTACTACTTGATATTGGGAGGAAATTGTTATTTCTTCTCCATCAAATAAGTTATTTAGATAAATACAGACTCCACCATGAGCAATTGAGCCTGAAAAAGAATTTTTAAAGAAACAAGTAAAATTTTTTAGTTTTGTGTGATAATTGCTTTTAAATCTAGATTCTTGTATACAAATGGCTAGGCAGTTAAATTTAGATGTAATAAGTTTAACTTCATCAAAATGATTTGCAAAACCGTTACAGTTCCATTGTATTATTTTATATTGATTACTCATTAAAGGTAAAGTCACTAGAGTCGTCTAAACTATCTTCAATTGTGCTTGCTGGGTTGTCATTTGTTACTGAAGGTATGTTAGTTGGGTTCTCTTTCTTTTTTTTCTCTGCATTTGATAATTCACGCTTCTTTCTCTTTGAGATGTTTTTTGGTAATAATTCAATTTTTGATCCATCTGTTTTTGTTATTTTGCGTACTGGAGAGGTTGTTGTTGTTTTTGGATTTGGATCAGCTGTTGATTTCGTGGTAGGTTTTTTATCTCCACTTTCTTGACATTTGCATTTGCAATTGCAAGGTTTTATTATATTTGCATATGTTGTTGGTAGAGTATGTTGTCTATCATATTCTCTTCGCGCTTCATTCATTGTTTTCTTTTGTGTTACTTTAATTTTTTGAATTTCATATTCTTTCATATAAGAAACACATTGTTTTGAAAAGCTGTTGTGTTGTTGTTTGCAGTTAGCGCATTTTGGTGGTTTATCACATCTTTCACGTTTGCCGGCTTCGTCAACTGATGTATGTTCGACATTACTACAATGTGGGCACATTTTATCTGGTGACGAACATCCCTCTGAAACATGTCCAAATTGGAAGCATTTAAAGCATCGTAGTGGATTAGGAATGTATGGTTTAATCATAGTATACATATAGCCCAATAATATTTTTTCTGGCAAATCACTAACGTTGAACGTTGTTATGTACAAACCAAGGTCATTGGTTGTAAGTGTTTTTGTTTCGGGATCTCTCCTTTTCAATCGTTTAATTTCTATGACACTGGGATTTTGTTCACGAATTTCTCTTAACAGTTCGTCATCAGAAAGGCACCGTAGTTCATTGGAGTAGAATATTCCTTTCGATTTATTTAGTGAGGTGTGCTCTTCAACTTTTACAAAAATGTCTAGGGATAAAGACATCATTTGGATTACTTTGCTTGCTTGTTTCCCATTGAAACATTGTATGAGTAGTTGTCCAGATCTCAGTTTTTTACATGATTTTACTTTTCCTCCGACTGCATCTATGGAACGTTGTATGAGAAATGGTGAAACGTCTGCGAGACCTTTATCTGCGTGGACCCCTGCTCTGCTCATTATAAGAAAAATTGGATGTGTAGAATTCGGATTTTTCACCGTTTTGTCCCTGTCAAAGAGGAGACCCCCCATTGTGGGAACTAAATGAAACCATAAAAGCTGTAAACTGTTTGTGTTTTTTCTTTTGTATTTTTTTTTTGTTTAATATAAGAAAAAAATTATTTTATTTTTTTCACGTGCAAATGGAAATTTATTTATTTTATTTTTATTTTTTTGTTTGATTTGTTTTACTTCACTTCTAGTCAAGACGTTAGTAGAAGTCAGTGTTCACTCACCGAAAGTAAAAACTGAACTGTAATCGATATATAATAACTGTATCTACATGTCCATATGTATGTACATATGTACTCATATTAAATATGGGTTAAACCTGATATATTCAATCATACGTATGTATGTATGTATGTATGTATATATATACACACATTCATTGATTCTGTCTTTTATCACAATATTTAAACAATTTTATGATCTGTTGGTCTATCGTGTGGGACGCCATTTTATGGTCGTCTTTTCATATTTTGTTGTTGTTGTTGTTTTTTACGTTTTCTTTTTTTTGCTCTGTCTGCCATTGTTTTGAGCCACTTGTTCATTTTAAAATCGATATGAGGATGGCATTTTCATCTGCCACACAATACATTGAGGCCTGCTGTTAACGCTGCTATTGCCTTGTTTTATCACCCCCCCCCCCCCCCCCCACTGAAACACTTTTATTCTTTATTGTCATTGTTGCTATTGTTTTTGTTGTTGTTGTTGCATATACTGCTGCTACTGTTGCTGCTGCTTTTCATTGCATGTTGCATCATTTGACGGTTGTACATATGTATGTATGTATGTATGTTGTAGGCTTGTGTCATTATGCCATTATTTGAAGCGTATCCTTTTATTAAATGCTCTTTCATACCGTTTTGTTTTGTTTTTTTCTCCTCTCATTTTCCTTTGCATGCATCTGTATGCATTCATACGTAATACGAACCCTGATGACTACAATAATAATAATAATGATGGCTGATGACAAAAAGCGAACATCAGCAGCAGTGGTGGTGGCGGCCAACACCAAAGACTTACTAACTGTGACTGCCTGTATGAATGTATGAATGAATGAATGAATGAATGAATGCTTGAAGCGTATTGACAATGCATTTCAGTTTAGCTGGCTTTGGCAGTGCCTGTGTTGGCATTTGGTGTCTATTTGTGGGTTTGCTATGCCATATGATGGCCCTGCATTGTTATGAATTCTGTGTGTGAAATAATAAAAAAAAGAAAATTGCACACAGTCATTTAAAGTTTTTGTTTGTTTTTTGTTTTCTGTGTTGCATTCTGTTGTATGTCCTCCCGATTTTATGTTTTTCTTCTTGTTTTTTTTCTCTCTCGTATTCCTCATCTATTGTACTCGATAAACAATAATTTATAACACACATTAGCTATGCGAGGGACGGTGATATTCATTGTTATCTACGACTTTCTAGAAGGCATGCCTTCTTCCATTTGTGTCCATATATGACAGCTGAGTTGGAATAGGAAAATTAAGGCTTGTCGCAGTTACACATTTACAACCAAAATACTACTGGAGTATCAGAACAGGGCCAGTATATTTTGGCAATACTACGCTTGCAACACGACATTTTTTTATATTAAGACCTGCAGAAGTCGCAGAAATCCGCAAGGTAGTGTGTTAGCTTATTAGACGTGAGGCCACGGTTCAAACCCCCCAGGTCAGACATCAAAACGAAATAATGAAAAAAAAAAAATATTTCTTCGCCGACTTTCTCTCAGCAGATTTCTGGCAAAAACTCTGAGAGTAAACAAAATTTGCCATGAAAAGTTTCTCAAAAAAAGCCTGTCGTTTGGAGTCGACTTTAAACTGCAGCGCCCGCCATTTGTATATAAAATTAACATAAGTGGTGTGAGAAGTTAGGTCGTAATTCTCGCTAATGGGTTGTAATGACCAATTATGTACAGTTATTCCTCGATTTACGTCGCAGCTGGTTCCAAAAATAGGCGACGTAAATCGAAATGACGTAAATCGAATTTCATATTGCTCATACTACAAAGTAGTATGTTTTTAACAAGGAACTTAAAAAAGTTACGGTAATCCCTCGATTCACGTCGCAGTTTGTTAAAAAAAAAAAAAAAAAAAAAAAAAAAAAAAAAAAAAAACGGCGTAAATCTAATGACGACGCAAATGGAAGTTAGAGGGAACAAAAAATTTGACGACGTAAATCGAAACAATGTTAATCGAGGAGACTTAAATCGAAGGACTACTGTATGTATGTATGAACCTGCAGATTCGGCTGTTAGGAAGAAGACTAGAGGGGTCACTCGGTCACCAACTTTATAGTAATTGGGACACAGACGATACAGGTTACTAGACACAAATACGCGTTTAAACAGGACTCGCTGATATTCGCTTTTAGAGTACTGGTTCGGTTTCTAACTTCTAAGTGACAAGAAAATGCCCAATATATCCACAATTTAAGTTGCCATAGTCTAGTAAGGAGTGTGTTAGCTTATTAAGCGAGAGGCCATGGTTCAACAAGTGACTCAGCCAACTCAAACAAAACGAAATGTTAAATGTATTTCTTCGGCGGCTTTCTTTCTAAATATCCTGAAAAGTATCTCAATCTTTCGTAGGGAATTGAGTTTAAACTCTTGCCACAACAACATAAGTGGTGTAAGAGGCTGGGTGGTTATCCTGAGTAAAGGTTTGCAATGACCAATTAAGTAAGTAAGGTCACAGTGCAAAATACCATCTGTAGCCTGAAGCCCTTATTCATTGCCTTAAATTACATTACAATGGCTTTGAGGATTTCCTTTGCTGTGTGCAGTGCTTCAACAAAGTCGATAGAGTGAATTAAAAGTTCTTCCCCTCACTAAGTAGCTTCAACTCAACTGTACGTCTTTTCCCCACCTCTATTAGCATTCATAAACAAGCGATATTTTTTTAATTGATACTGTAAACGATACGGCTGTGAAGTATTATTTCTAAGTAATCTTGAGCCTTGTTATTAGTCAAACTTTGTGGTTCCAAATTGATACACCAGTTAAGTATTGGTTGAAATATAGAAAGATAAATAAGATTTCAAGTTCCTTCTTTCAAAATTCTATAATTCTTTACTTTTATTTAAGTTTTAGATACATATGTTCCTTTTTCATAACATTTGAGATAGTTTGTTATCTTTTTTATGGAAATTGTTAAAAGAAAAACTATTTTAAGAAATTCTTCTGAAGAATTTAATGTTTTGTTTCTGCTAATATTTTGAATTTTTCTTTTATAATTTCTATTTAAATTTCACATTCATTTCATATTAAAATTGCATTTTTTTTAATATGCATTTTCATTTTCATTATTGTGCAACGTTTTTCTTTCCTTTTGTTTGTTTAAATTTTCTAACGTACCAAAGAAAAGAAAAAAAAAACTCCTTTGGCTATGCTTTTACTTTATTATCATAGCAGCACACCTAAAGGTATGCTATAATTTTATAATTATATTAAACATTAAAATGAGAAGCAGTACTTGCTTTTGTAAGTTTGTGTAAGAGTATAACTGTAACTGCATACACAATATAATTCAATCAGCCACAAAGTATGCAACAACTTGGAGGAGGTACGTACTCTTTTGTATTCCTTTTCTTCTTTTTTTCCCCCCTTTATTTTTGTTCCCATTCTTTAGAAAAATTATGAAAAAAAAAATAAAAATACGTCACAAGTGAATATTAAATTAAAAGAAGAGGTAAAAAAAATCTCTTCTTTTATTAAAGAATTTGCCTGGTACTGGTTTCTATGAGTAGTTTTTATTGTTGTAAAGTAAAATTTCCCTACTTTCTCCAAGTCCTCTCTCTATTTCTTGTTCTTTCATTTAAGAGAAGTGGTGGTACATACATACATACATACATATGTACATAGTATAGAAGGAAGAAGATGTTTAAGTGTATTCGCAGTATAAGTGTGTTTAATTTTGTGTGCCCCGTTAGGAAAAAATATTTAAAGAGAGAGAGAGGGAGAGAAGGAAGCATATTTTTGTTATTTTCTCATTTCGATGTTTGCTCATTCATCCGTTTTTTAACGTTGCTTCTTCTTGCTGTTAAACACTACACTATACTATGCATGTGTGTTTGTGTACGTACATATATGTAAGTGAATGAGTGTGAATTTTCAAGTGCTTGTGTCATACAAAGAAAAAAAAACAGCTGTGTGTTAGTGCTACTGTTGCCTTGCCTCTGTTGCTCGTTTAGTTTGTTTTTTGCCAGGAAGAGAGAGAGAGAGTGAGAGGCAGGGTGTTAGAGAATAATAGTTTGCTTTTGTTTGTTATTTTTGCTTGCGCTCTAAAAAATTTAGTGTCCTAAGACACAAGAGAATCTTGCTTTTTTTTTAATGGCTTGTGTAGGGAGGGCATGTTATGGGCACATGTACTTACATGTGCTTGTGTGTGTGCAAGTTGCCTTTCTTTGTTTTTCTTCTTCTTGTTCGTTTTCTTTAGTATTTTGAACCACCTCCATTCAGTACTACAACGACAACGACAACGCCAACGCCAACGTTGATGGTGGTTTTTATTAATTTTTTTGTTTTTTCTCTCCTCCTCCTCTCTCTTGTTTCTCCTCCTCTCCCTTCTAGAAGTGTTGTGTTTGTGTTCCAATTTTCATACACTCTTATAAGGGTCCTTTTGTTTTATTTTTTCATTTAATTTCTCGAGTTTTTTTTTTGCTGTTATTCCATATTTTTCATTCATTGTTCTTCTTCTTCTTCTGGGTTTTTGTTGTTGAAGATTTTCCTGTGGAAAACCATTTCATGGCGTAATTTTTTTTTTTTTTGCTTCTTCCTCTTTTGGCACTATTTTTTGTTCTTTTTCCCTTTTGTATTATTCCATGTTCAGAGTAACATTTGACCTTTGACTCCGGTAGTGTTGTATACACAACCCCTTTCAACACCAACACCACAACGAACGACTCTTTCTTTCTCTCTAGTCTCTCACTCTCTCTCTCTCTGTCTAGAAGTGTGTCAGTTGCCGAAAAAAAAAAAGCAAAAATAGAACGAAAAAAAAGAGAAAAACGAGTTGAGACTCAAGGACTTTTCGGGCTAATTGTATTTATGTGACTTGAGTTTATTTTTTTCTCCCTTATTTATCCTTTTTCTCGGTTTTTGTTTTGTTATATATTTTTTCCTCCTTTTATTTTATAGCCATTGTGTCTGTATTTGTTTTGTTTGGCTTTCCTTTTTTTCTTTTCTTCAGCTTCTTTGAAAACGAATATTGTGCTTATTTATTAATCCCCAAAAGTATGCTACATTTTGCGAATGTACAATCTATAATCTTGACTAATTACGTTTGTTGTTGTTCCTGTTGTTTTTACATGTAAAAGTTTTACATTAAAAATAAACTTATTTTCGGTAATTGTAAGCTTTTATTCTTGAGGAGAGTAAATACCATAAATTAATTAAATTTCACTTTGTAATGCTAGGCTCGAGGGTCATTCTTAAAGTTAGTTAATCTGCAGGATGAACATTTCATGATTTTTTGCCTACTTTTAGGCTTAAAAAAATCCGAAGCAGGGCAGATGAACTCTGGTCAATAAATATGGTAACAAAACCAATCATAAATGCAGCTGCTGTCCACTAATGAAAGAAATTAGTAACGTGGCACTACTGCAAACTACTGTAAAACAGAATTCAAAATAATGGTTATGTGGGGCACAGTGTAGCCTCCAATATTATACGTTGCAAAGTGCTCTCGTTTGAAATACATTGATGTTAGAACAAGATCTACTTTGTTTCAGTAGCAAACTAACAGTCCTGGTTTACTGCCCTCTAGTGTTGCAGTTTATACTTGTCAATATAATTGAAGGATTTAATTCAATTCCATACCTATTAGTCGTATTACCTTAAAGGACATCCTGTTGTATTCTAATATAGTCGTTTGCGATATTTTTCCAGTTAAAAAAGATTAAAATTTTCGTCATATTATCAGGAGAATCTTCAACATTTTTTATAGTCTTCAGCTTGAGACTTATTGCTTGAGTTTGTAGCCAAGCACTTAAACAGTCGCTCACTACACCATTCCATCTCTAGGTTTACAGTAGAGAGAGGCCAATTTAAAAACGCTATATATACAGTACAACTAATTACAAATATTACACAACCCTCGTGACTCTCTACGGCAGAATTTTCAATTATAATTTTGCAATTTAAATTATTAATTCCTTTTTGTATTCGCCGTAGGCATAAGTATACCTTTTTTTAATATCATTTCTACCTGTTTCTCTTCGTCCTTTCGCTGTGTCTTTAGTTGCTTTATGAACTTCTTTTTCTTCTCTTTTCGTTTTTTTTATTTTTCATCTTCAATTATAAAATATGTCAGCATAATAATTTACAAATGCGTTGTATGATGTTTCCATGGTGAAGTAGAAGAAAACGAGCAAAATTGAGTTCCTTTTTCTTTTTTTCTTTTCTTTTCTTGGTTTTAATCTTCTCATTTTGTTTAATTAGTCTTTACCGGTTAAAGGCCTAAAAGTATGTTACATTTTCATCATCATTTTAATTGTTTTTATTATTTTTTCTCCTCTTTGCTCGCTCTCTCTCTCTCTCTCTCTCTTACCTGTTTTTCTTACATTTAAAGTTAATTAAATATAAAGCATATTTAAAGGCATTTGCAAGAAACATTGTAATGAAGGTGTTATTGTTTATTATTAAGCCTATAAGTAGGCAGCAATTTGTTTTCTCGTTTACGTATTTTTCTTTGCATCTTTTTAAAAATATGATTGATTGAGGCCTTAAATTCTTAGGTTTTACTTCTTTTCGTAGAAGTGAATTCTTTTTTCATTTTCGATTTATGTCTGCCAAATTTTTAAACAGTCACGTTTTTAATTTAAAAACCAGAAACCGAAAAAAAAATCGTTTTTTTTTTCTTATTTCTTTTAAAGAAAATTGAAAAAGTCCTTAACGAAGGAGGGGGAAATTTTAAGTGAAAAATAGAAGACCAAGAACAAGTTGATATGAATTAATTTCGATTAATTTAACTCATGCATAAATTTAGGGTTCTATTGTAAGAAAACGTAGGAAATTTTTTATGAGCAGGGGCGAGCTTAAAGGTCTCCTTATATTCCTTATTGTTGGGAAAACATGACTAAGGGTTTTAGACAAAGGTCTTTGGGGAAACTTGGGTTTTTAAATATTATTTAAGGATGTTTTAATGTCAAACATAAGGTTTTAAGAAAGAAAAGGTTTTTACTGGAGCAGTATTTGAAAAGAAGTAAAAAAATGTGAAATTTTATTATTTTTACGAAGCGTGGTTTAGGTCATCAATTCTGGCAAGTCTGGCAAGGCTGTCTTTCATCTAAAGTATGAGTTATTCAGTAAACGGTTTTGCCATTTACAAATATGGATCGTATAAAAACCGCAAATCACTTAAAAACATATAAAATTCCCTACAAAAGAGTTGATTTAAAACGCGGCAATTTCTGAGCATTATAGCAAATACGGTCGTTATAATCGCCCTACTGTGCAAGAAATTGGCAATATTTTAAAGAAATTTCAATAGGCTAGAAGCGTTACAGATCTGGTCAGTTTTGTGCATCATCGGATTGTACGTACTGCCGAAAATATCACTTGTCTTATAGACAGTCTGACGGATAATCGAAAATTGTCGGTTCAACATGGTATTTTGTATCTAATTTTGCACCTCCATCCGTATACAACTCACCCACAGTTAAAGCTGTCTGATCACATTGCCGTAGATTGACAATTTCATTATCTATCCTGCTTCAAGTCTAGTGGTTAACGTGTTGGCTAATTAGACGTGAGGCCCTGGTTCAAACCCCACCCCAGACATCTCGAATAAGAACGAAGTATGAAAAATTCTTTCTTCTTCTCAGTAGTTTTCTGACAAAAACATGGAGAATAAATAAAATTCGCCATGAAAAGTTTCTCAAAAAAAAAATTTTGTTCGTAATCGATTTTAAATTGTAAGTCCTGCCACTCGAAAAATGTTTCTAGAAGTAGTAATTTTAAGTTTTAACAACTTCAATTGGCCACTAAGAAAATCTATAAAATGTGGAGTATTTCTCTTTGTTGGTATTCTGTTTTCCTGAATACTTAAACTCTTCTTCCACAAGCCATTACAAAACTGTCAAAGAAAATAATTTCCTTGTATAAATTTTGTTTGTTTTTTATTTTTAATTTAAAAACCGAATGTTTTCTATCACTATTGATACAACCTTAGTGTCAATTTGTGCCATTTATTCTGTCAGTTTATTTCAATAATGGTTTGATGATGGATTTGAATTATTTTGTTTCTCTTACTCTCTCTCATCATATTGCCAACAATTTTCAATTAATTTTTTATTTATTTGTTCATCGATTTTCTATTATTTTTTTTTGCTTTCGGTTTTTTGTTTTAAACCTAAATGTAGGCAAATTATTTGTAGTTTATTATTATTTACATATATAGCCTAAAAGTATACAAATTAGTTGTGTATAATTTTTAATAATTAAAGTAGCGAGCATATTCATGCTTAATTTATTTGCAAAACATTATTATTTCAACATGACATTCAATTTATTTTAGTTTATCTATGGCAAAATAAAAAAAGAAAAAAAACGAACTAAAATCAATACAGAGATAAAATTTGTATGAACCGAGATCTTTGCATATTTTTAGAGGGAATTTTAAAATACATACATACATGTATTTGCGAATAAATATATTTTAAATAAATTTTTAATAGGCTTTTAAAACAATCTCTAAATTTGTATATTAATTTAATAATGCAATGAGATATGGAACATATTTTTATCTTTATAAACAATTTTTGTTTCTTTTTTTTTTTCAATATTCTAATCATACATATTTTGTTTTCGAATATTTGCCATACAAAATTTACATTTTCGCTGGAAGGTAATTTAAAAATGATAATATTTGTGCGTTTTCTCTTCCATTGTAGACAAAATACAAATTTTGTTTTGTTAAGCCCTAAAGTATGCACTGACAGTTTCCAATAAAATATTGTATTACAAAATATTGCATATTTTAAACCTAATAGCCTTGGAATTTAAAATATTTTTGTATTATTAAATGGGGAAAAAATTGTCATTTCATATGCGAAATAGTAAAGCCTTATTAGTTTAAAAACAATCCCTTAAATCATGCTAGGGAAATGCCTGATTTAGTAGGTTTTAAAAAAAGAAGAGTCCCAATTAAAGGAGTGGTAAATAGGAAATTGTTTTCATTTAAATAAATTTTTCAAATTGATCTTCTACGTGAGTTTTGTTTTGTTGGCCATTAAAACAAATAATTTTGAAATCAAAATCAACAAAGTAACATCAATTATTCTTTCAATCACAGCAAAAGATTAACGTCTAGAAGTGCAACCAAATTTTTTCGTGCACACTCCTTTTAGAAAAAGCTAAAAAAAAAACTAATGCGCAGTTGCAATGAAGTTTCTTCGAATGCTTCAGTAATATGGCCACATTTTATTTCAATAATGCCTTACCGTAAAGTCGCCTTAGTCTAGTAGGTAGTCTGTTGGCTTATTAGACGTTAGGCCTTGTTTCAAACACCAGCTTAAACATCTCAAACAAAGCGAAATATAAAGAAATATTTCTTCAGCGTCCAGCAAAACGAAATATGAAGAAATATTTCTTTGGCGATTGCCTCTCAGCACATTTCTGGCAAAAGTTCTGAGTGCAAATAATATTGCCGTGAAGAGTTTCTCAGGGATCTGCTTTTCAAAGTCGACTTTAAACTGTATGTCCCGCTACTCATGGATAAAATCATCACTCAGACAATACGGCTAGACAATACGGGTGGTGTGAGAAACAAAGTCGTAATCCTGTCTGAAGGATTGTATTGACCAATCAAGTAGCCATGTAAGTAAGTGACCCTAATTTCTGGAGTACAGTAACTTACATAAGCCAAATGGATTTGTTGGTGTCCAGGGGCATACGTATCTTTTATGCTAGTATGTTAAAAATATTTTATTTTTTGGAGTTCTCATGATAAAAACATTTCAAATATTAAACAAAAATAATCAAATTAAATAAAACAAATAATGATTTCTCTTTACTCAATTGGGAAATAGTTTTTGCTCTTTTTATCTCTCTCTCTCTCTCTCCCTGGAAATATGCTTCCATATGAATATTGTTTTTAGTAAATTCTTAACATACCTTTAGGCATTTTTAATTTATTTTCTCCTTTTTTATCGTAATCATTTTAAAACCAGGCATTGTTAATAATTTAAAACTATTTTTAAATATTGGGTGATTTTTTAAGAGCTATAGGAAAATTTTTCAAAAAAAAAACATCAAATTCAGAAAAATGCATGAAATCATTATTTGAATCGATAGTACCGGTCCATATAATTTAATGTTTGATGATTATTTCATGCAAATGTTGACCGCGACTGCGCCACAAATGGTCCATCCGCTTAGTCTAATTTTGGCATACTCTTTCCAACATTTCGGCCGGTATCTCACGAATAAATGCTTCAATGTTGTCTTCCAATGCGTCAATTGAAGCGGACTTATCCGTATAGACATGAGCTTTAACATAGCCCCACAAAAAATAGTCTAAAGGCATTAAATCGCACGATCTAGGCGGCCAATTGAACGGTCCCGAAAGTGACCTAACTCGTCTCTCAATAAGTCCATCGTTACTCACGGTAGTGCTCGCCATTCACAGTTACGTTACGATTCGCAGCATCTTTGAAGAAGTACGGTCCAATGATGCCACCAGCCCATAAACCGCACCAAACTGTGACTTTTTCTTGATGAATTGGTAGCTTTTGCAATGCTTCTCGCTGATCTTCACTCCAAAATCGACAATTCTGCTTATTTACGTATCCATTGAGCCAAAAATGAGCTTCGTCGTTGAACACAATTTTTCGATAAAGAAGTGGATCTTCGACCAACTTTCCAAGAGCCCATTCACCAAAAATTCTGCATTGCGGTAGGTCTTTCGGCTTCAATTCTTGCACCAGCTGTATTTTGAAAGGCTTCACACCTAAATCCTTCCGCAAAATTTTCCACGTTGTTGAGTACAGAGGCCCAATTGCTGCGAATGGCGTCGAATCGATAATTGATGGTCATCCTTAACACTGGCCGATACAGCTGCGATATTTTCTTCAGTTCGCACTCTACGTAGGCGTGTTGGTGGTTTAATGTCCAACAATGTAAATTTGGTGCGAAATTTAGTCACAACAGACCGAATAGCCGCTTCAGTGGGTCGATTAAACTGACCATAAAATAGAAGAAGAACGCGCGATGAACTTTCTTAACAGAGCACACATTTTGATAATAAAATTCAATGATTTGCAAGCGTTATTCGTTTGTAAGACGATTCATGGTTAAATTATAGAACAAACTGAAGATGTTTGACAGTGAAACAAAACACGAAACGTACGTGAGCTGTTTAAACCAGTGTTGCCAAAAAGAGAAATTGCTAAAAAAAAAATCACCCGTTAAATAAATGTTTCATTGCTTCAAATATTTTTCCACTTGTATACAGTGCTTAACAAAAATAAGTTTTTAATCAGAAAAAAGGGGTCATCCCCTAAAAGTCGACTTTTTTTACATGAGTTATTATGCAAATCTAATTAAACCTGATTTGTACACCCATAATACATAATTTACAACTATTTTTAAATATAAAACTGTTTCTTTGCTTGAAATATTTTGCCACATGTATACAGTGGTTAACAAAAATATGCGTGTAAAGTTTGTATAAGTTTTTAATCAGAAAAAAGTGTCATCGCCTAAATATTTACTTTTCTTTACATGAATCATTATGCAAATCTAAATAAACCTGTTTTGTACGTCTACTTTTAGTACAGAGTGTATACATTATTTTTATATATTTTTATGATATAAAATCAAAAGTATAATAAAATGTATAATAAAACATCTCTCCTTCATGGCATCTCTCATTTTAATTGAAATAATAGAATAGATTTGTTGTCAATGCTTTGAACCAAAAAAAAAAACTTAAAAAATGAAGAAAAAAAATACAAATAAAAATATATTTTAAATGGGGGTCTCGAAAGTGGTAAAAGGACTGTTGAAAATGTGATTTCTGTTTTTTTTCTATTTTTCTTTCCTTTTCTTTAATGAAAATGTTTCTTTTGTACTCTGCCATGATGATGATGCTGTGTCGTATCGCGTCTTGTGTCTCCCAGTCACAAAATAAATGTCGAAGTAAAAACTTTTTTTTTTTTTAATATTTTTAGATTCTCCTCATTCTATTTTATTTTCTTTTTCTTCTTCACAAATTTTGTTTTTCTCTGTTTTTTTTTGTTGTTGCTGTTGTTGTTGTATTTCATTTCTTTCTTCTTGATTCTTTGTATTCTGAAATGGCGTACATTAAAATTATTTGTTAAAAAAACAGATTTTTTTTTGTTTTTTCTTGACTCTCTCGTATATATTTATAGAATTTGAAAAAAAAAAAAACAGAAAAATACTGAAAAAAATAAAGAAAAACTATTTTACTACAACATGACTACGGCTATGACTATGACTACGTTGAAAGAAGAGAGTGTGCTTTGACAAAAAAAAAAAAAAAATATTAAAAATACTTTTGCTTTTGTTTCAACATGTTTTACTATTTCAGATGGTTCTACACCATGTCCATTTTAAATTACTGAAGGAAAATTTCTTAAAGAAGTATCATGCGTTACTGGTTACTCTTCCTTGAAAAAAATTTAAATTTACTCAAGTATTTTTTGAAAAATCAATGACCAATCAAGCAACCAGGAATCGAAAGCATTTTACGCTACTTTCGCAATTATAACATCAAATCTTACAATTGCTTTTTATAGCGATTGCCACCATTTTTTAATTTATCATTAAAAACGAAAACCTCGTCTTTAATTGAAACGTTTTTTAGCTTTCAAAATCTGCATCTAACGTAGCAACTTGCTTAATTGGTCATTACAACTGTGTAGTAAGGATTACAACCTAGCTCCTCATACCACTCATGTTGTGTGTATTATAAAGATCAGCGATGAGTATTCAAAAAGATGAGATGAGAATCGAATCGTACTCATAATTTCTGATATTTATATGCATTCATACTTATTTTAATATCATGGAACCTCTACTCATATTCAAAGTTTGAAGTACTCATCATATTCATACTTAACAGTATGTATTGTATGTATGATGTTGTTGGTTTCGACTCTCCATAACTCAACATTTACACGAATCACAAAATAAGTATGAATCGCGTACGAACACTAAAATACTTGCTAGAAGGTTATGTGTTTGCTCTGCTTGCTGCTCTGAGTAGTCTTATGAATCAAACCTATTTCGAATTGTATGAGTTTGATGTCAAAGTTGTACGCATACTCATTGCAACGTTGTAGTGAGTATGAATGGATCAGAGTATATTGTTGATTCACTTATATCCAAAATTTCATGAGTGCTTATGAGTAGCGAAAAAACGATTCATTGCTAATCTCTGATTGCAACCTAGCTACTCTTACACTCATGTTGTGTTAATTTTATCCATGAGTGGCGCAATCTACAGGTTAATGTTGACTCCGAACGACAGGTTTTTGAGAAAATTTTCATGGCAATTTTATTTTGCAGATGACTGATGAGCTGGGCTGGGCTTTGAACAACGGCCTCACGTTTAATAAGCCAACACATTACCTACTAGACATACTGCTTAGCTTTAAAAAATGTTCTGTTAAGTACTGTTTTATTAGACAGCTTTGTTACAAATCCTTCGATCCATATCGATATGCACAGACAGGGCAGAAAATTGGTGGGAGGATGATCGCCGGAAGAAATATTTTTTCATATTTCGTTTTGTTCGAGATATCTGAGTCAGGAGTTGAACCACGGGCTCGTGTTTAATAAGCCAACACACTACTACGGCGAAGTTCGATTAAATATCAAGGTTTAGCCGTTCTGAGATCGTACGGTTAATAATGGCTTTTGTTTAAAGCGCCTGTTAACTTATCGTGATTAAGGCTGCCTTCCAAAATGTTAGTTGCTTTGTGTTTGAACAAAGTATCGTGTTTCATAATGCCGCTGTACAAAATACATATATATTCTATTTCAAAACGTCGTCAATGTGTATTTTTATCGCAGTCAAAAAGCAATCAGACATCGGATTTATAGTTGATGCATTGTTTGGTTACTTTGCATATCTACATAGTTTCTATACCGTAGTAGAACTGCATACAAACTTTGTATTGATACATTTTGGAAGGCAGCCTAATTTTATGGTCCATCAGAACTATATTCACCAACTTTCGGTTTATTGCACTCACTTGTTTCGATTCTCTTGTAAAAAATCTTTGATAAGCTACGTTGAATTTCAGCACTCAACAATTAGACTTGCTTTGTATACCAGAAAAAGAAAAAAATAGTCTGATATAGAAATACTGCAGAGTACTATTGTGGTTTTCATTAACAAAAAAGAAAAAAAATAAAAAATATTTTTCTTAATGGCAATGGTGTAAAAAGTAGCAAAAGAAGAAATGGCATAATAATTATAATGATGATAATGATGCTGATGTTGTTGTGATGAGATGCCCTGTATATGTCCTCAAATGTACTCTGGTTGTTTTGTTTGTAGTACAAAAATTCGAATGTGAATTTCGTAAAAATGAAACACAGAAAAACAAAATTTTAAGAAATGAAATGAAAATGAAAAGAAGAAAAATATTTGTTTTCTTTGTCACACACTTATTCTCTGATAAAAAAAAAAGAAGAAATATTTCTTTTCCTTATTTTTCTGTTTTTAATTTCTGAATTTCTGCATTTCGAAATTCTTTTGAGAAAGCCATCCATCCATCCATGGTTTTAGATTTTTTCGTATATTTCTTCATATTTTTCTAAATCAAATTCTTATTATTCTCATTAGATGCATACAACATTACTTTAAAATTGTTTAAATACAAGAGCTTTTCCTTTTCCAATAAATTTAAATTTTTTAATTAAAGTTTTATGAATTTTGGGGGGATTTTCATAGTTTGTTTGGTATTTTTTTTAATAACAAATGCAATTTGTTCACAATAATTTAAAATGTATTCAAGCATCTGAATTGTTTATTGTCCACATCATAAGCATCATCAATAATGTCGATTATTGATACCATTACCATTTATTACTTTATAAATATTTTATGATTTCGTTATTTACTTAACAAATTAATTAAAATGGATAATAACCATCAAATATGCAAACAAATTAAAATTAAATAAAGAATTTGAAGTATGTATAATGCTCATGACTGTTCATCAATGAAAATACAAAAATTTATATAAATACATACGTAGGTGGTTTCAAAATTAGTCGGTGTAGTAATGTACAGATGCTATTACTGTGCTATTAACCCTAAAACTGGATCTAAGATATTGTTATCAAACCAATTCTGCGCTAAGGGGCCGGGTTGTGGAATGCTGTTAAAACAGGATTCATCAAACACATTTTGAGCATATAATGAGGATGTTCCCGATCATGCCAACATGTGCTTTTAGAGCTACATCATCTGAAGCATTGTTTATTATCCTTAACTGGATACCAGAGATTAGCAATGAATCGTTTTTTCGCTACTCATAAGCACTCATGAAATTTTGAATATAAGTGAGTCAACAATATTGAAATTTAAGCAATCGGATTCATTCGTACTCACTACAATGTTGATTTATAAGTACAACGTTGACATCAGACTCATACCATTCGAAATATGTTTGATTCATAAGCCTACTACTCATTTAGATTCATAACTTTAGAAAAATATTCTTGTAATACTTAGGTTAGGTTAGGTTAGAGGACGTGTACTTGTCAATTAAGACAAGCACAAGTACCTGGAGGTCGAATTGACCCATTGTACAACGTCCTAGTTTCTCACACCACTTATGTTGTGTGTGTAAGTTTTTATACATGAGTGGTGGGACCTACAGTTTAAAGTCGACTCCGAACGACAGATTTTTATTTTATTGAGAAACTTTTCATGGCAATTTTTATTTACTCTCAGAGTTTTTGCCAGAAATCTACTGAGAGGAAGTCGCCAAAAAAATACTTTTTGTATTTTGTCTTTGATGCCTGGCCTGGGGCTCGAACCCAGGCTTTTGCGTCTAATATGCCAATACACTACCTACTAGACTATGGCGACTTCTTGTAATACTTATAATACTTATCAAAATTTACAGTCTTAGTTGTTGTTGCAAAAAAGACAGAGCAGCAAGCAGAGCAAACACACAACCTTCTAGTGAGTATTTTAGTGTAGTACGCGATTCATACGTGTGTTGTGATTCGTGTATATGTTGAGTTATGGGGAGTTGAAATCAAAAACAACATTATACGTGTTGTTAAGTATGAATATGATGAGTACTTCCAACTTTGGATATCAGTAGAGGTTCTAGGTTAGTAAAATAAGTATGAATACGTATAAGTATCAGAAATTATGAGTATGATTCGATTCTACTCATCTTTTTGAATACTCATTGCTGATATCTGCATCAAACACAGTTTGAGCATATAATAAGGATGGTGTCGCGCATGAGAACAAGTGTTCTTGGTGCTACATTATCTGAGGCATTGTTTACTATCCTTAGCTGGCTACCAACAGACATGTTAACGAAACAAGTGGCTGCAAATGCCGCAATCAGAATTAGAGGTGCAAGGACATTAAATTAGGGAAGCTATGGTCATATTAAAAAAGGTCTATCTAATGACTGTACGATACCTGCACCCATTGTGGATCGTCTACACCTCTCAGAGAACGTAATACAAATATTCATTGCGATATCCAGGTCATACCACAAAGTCGTATGTAAAATTCCGTCGAAACAATTGAATCGTAGATTGTCCCTTGCGCTACCCGAATAGTGTTGTGCTATTCAGACTGAAATAATGAGTATGAAGAGTGCTGCTGTGCGAATTCAGTATAAGAGCATATCGAGGGAAGATATTTGCAGATTTACTGACAGTAAAGTGACCCCAACTTGAAAGTCGATGTAGTCTAGTGGGCCACGTTTCAAACCCCAGTTCTCAAACATTAAAACGAAAATATGAAAAAAAATATTGCTTCTCTGAGAGTAAAATAAATAATTGCAATGAAAAGTTTTTCAAAAATCTGTAGTTTGGAATCGACTTTAAACTGTAGGTCCCTTTACTCATAAATAAAATTTACACACACAACATAAATGGTGTGAGAGGCTAAGTTGTAATCCTGACTGAAGGGTTGTAATGACCAATTTTGTTATGTAAAGTAACCCTAGACAGAGTACGTTTCTAAAATTGCCCTGTTATCTTTGGAGTAGTTAGAGCCACATTGGTCGATAGCCCTCTCGTAGACTCCTAGACACGGAGTCATTAAAGGTAACAACAAAGCCGATGCGTTTGCAAAGACTGTTCATCAATAGCCAATACGAATGACTTCAAATGCGTTGGGGGCATTCCTCTGCAGAGGGACAGAGAACTGATCTGATAGACACTTTACTTATTTGCAAAGGAAATATATGTAAAGGCCATATAAATCTGGTTCTGACTGAAGAACAAAGTTTTCTATTAAACCTAACCAGATCCCATTTTGTGAACTTCATAGTAGTTATAACAGAACACTGACCCATGACGGCGAAGGGAAAGAGGTCACAGAACATTTTTACTGACATTGTCTGGCACTTGAGACGATGGATTCTTGGATAGCCAGAATGTAATTTTTTCTTTTTTTTAAGAACTAAGGGTTTTTACAAGGCAGCTCCTCATTCATCTTCTGATTACTGATTTCTTTTGTTCCAGTTCCATTATCAAGTTTCAATAGATAGGCAGGTAAGTGATGTACTGTAGAGAATCCCAGGATTATAGGATTTTCGGCGCTTGTTACTTAATAACAACACCCTCTATAGTATTTAATTATAGGGATGAGCAAAATGTAAATGTAAAGGGTGTTTTTATAGAGGTATAGAACTTTAAGTTGGCATTACTTTTTAAGATGGCGACCGATTTAACAGCTGTCAAGTGATTTATTCTCAGTTTGGTTTGGCAATTCATCATGAATAGACTCACGCCTAAACAACGCTTGCAAATAGTGCAATTTTATTTCGAAAATAATGGTTCTGTGCGGAAAACATATCGCGCACTACGTCCATTTTATCGTCGACAAAATCGTCCATCAGAGCAGTTAATTCGATTAACCATCGAGCACAGGAATTGGATCTGTGTCCATCCACTTTATGGAAGATTTTGCGAAAGGATCTTGGTTTGCGTGCTTACAAAATCTAACTCGTGCAAGATTTGAAGTCAAACGATCATCAAGTAAGGCGTAGATTCGTCGAATGGGCCCAAAACGAGAATACCGTTGTTCCCGATTTTCATAAGCGAATTTTGTTTAGCGGTGAAGCGGACTTCTGGTTGAATGGCTACGTCAACAAACAAAACTGCCGCATTTGGAGTGAAGGTAACCCTCAAGTGTATGTGGAAACACCGTTACATCTAGAAAAACTGACTGTTTGGTGCGCTTTATGGGCTGGTGGAATCATTGGTCCGTACTTTTTCAAAAACGATGGTGGCCAGAACGTTACAGTCAATGGTGATCGGTATAGAGCCATGATTACTAACTTTTTCATTCCTGAATTGAATAACCATGATGTCCAGGAGATGTGGTTTCAACAAGACGGCGCAACACACAGCTTGTGCGACAATAGATTTATTGAAAGACACGTTTGGTGACCGCCTAATTTCACGTTTTGGACCTGTGAATTGGCCTCCAAGATCTTGTGATTTAACACCGCTAGACTACTTTCTGTGGGGCTATGTAAAGTCATTGGTCTATGCGGTAAAGCCACAAACGCTTGACCATTTGGAAGACAACATTCGCCGTATTATTGCCGATATACGGCCACAAATGTTGGAAAAAGTCATCGAAAATTGGACGTCCAGATTGGACTACATCCGCGCCAGCCGTGGCGGTCATATGCCAGAAATCATATTTAAAATGTAATGCCACAAGATTATCTTTCGGATAAATAAAATTCATGTCAATCGAATAATCCATCGTTGTTTTATTGCAACTTAAAGTTCTATACCTCTATAAAAAACACCCTATATAAAATAAAATAGCGCCCTAAATTGCTTTTTTCAAATTGCATACTTTGCGGCTTCTGCTTTAAACTAAAAATGTGTTGCCTAATTTTAGTCTGTTTGTGACAGTACTTTAAAGAATTTTTTTTTTGACATTTTTTTTTGTCAGGGTACACCAAAAACAAACATTCTAAATTAAATTAAATTTTATCTATACGTACAGTTTTTCTCTTTCATTGTTACGCTCTAAATGATAATAATACTACTACTGATGATAATGATGATGATGATGATGAAGACAGATTGTTTGTTGATGGTGATGATGAATATGAAACAATTTTTTTTTTTTTTTTTTTGTAAATTTTAATTAAAATTCTCCTACACTTTTGGTTTTCAAAAAAAAAAAAAGAAAAAATTGGTTTTTTAAGAACAAAACAAATACTTTGTACGAAGAAAGATTCACTTAATTTTTGTGTTTTTGTTTTCTTTTCTTTGTCTTACAGCTTAACAAGAAGTCAGTCTAAAGCAGCAATATTAGAGAGCAATAGCAACTAAATTTTTGGAGCAAAAAAGGAAAAAAGAAACTAAAATAACCGAAGACAACGACAACAAATAGTTGTGCACCTCGAGTATTGAAACACTCTTGCCAAAAAAAAAAAAAAGAAAAACAACCATCAGCAGCAATAGAAAGAAACAAATAAATTCAACACGTAAATTAAATGAAAATTTTTATATTTTTAAGCAATTTTTTCTAAAATACTATTTACTACTGCTACAATAACAAACAACAGCAATTGCTTGCCTAACATTTTCAAAACAAATACAACAGCAAAAAGCGAAAACAGAAAAATCGAAAAACGAAAAAGGAAAAACGAATTGAAATTTTTTTTCTTTCGTTAGAATTAAAGCCAAAAAGTTTTGAAAAACTGCAGTCGGCCAGTAGCAGCCAACAAAACAGCCATAGAAAATTCTCAAGAATTTTTCGTATATCTTTAAAGCTATTAAACGACGACACTTAGAAACACCAGACAGTTTTCAACAGACAAATAGGCCGACACTTAATCAGCCAAACAGCCAGTCAGCCAACCAGCCAGTGAAACAGTCATTCTGCAGCTATCTAAGAGAGTATCTTCTTTAGAGAGAGAGGATTTATTGAAATAATATTTACGAGGCAACAGTGTGACAAAAGCGCTTAAGCATTTTCAACACGCGGCAAATATCTCCTCCTCTGCCACATTTAAAATTACAAACGCTTATACAGACAAACTACACGAGATCACATCGTCACAGATACTACTACCTAAACGAAGGCAAAGAAAAAAATTTGTTCTTTTTAAATCCATAGCATAGCACTTCTAACCAAGAGTGTAGTGTACTAGCTAAAGATAGAGAGCAAGAAAGAAAATCAGCGACGTTTTCTAAAAATAAATTCGAAATTTATTGTGTTGAAAATATCACATAAAAAACAGCTGAAACAGAGGGAAAAAAGTCGCCAAGCAACCTATACGTACTTAAAAAATAAATAAAAATTAAAGAGTGATACTTAAAAAATAATTAAAAAAAAAAATCAAATAAAATTAAAAAAAAACGAATCGAAGAAAATTGGTTGTAAAAGAAATTCAAATTTCTTAACGAAATACAAAGAAAATATAAAAAGAAAAATCTATCAAATCATCGTTTTCTATTCAATTTGAATATTTCAATAAGAATTGTAACGATCGCTAACTAAATTGTTAAAAAAAAATAATTCTGATTTATTATACTATCTCTCGAGAGCAAAGTCAAAAGAAGAGTAAAGTAAAGTAAAGTAAACCTTGTCAACGAATTGTTAACAATAATAATATTTATTTAAGCCATATTACCAACGTACGTGTTAACTAGTTTTTAAAGAAAAGCAATCTCTGCTACAACAAGAAAAAAACAAACAAACAAAAACTCTTTACACCACTGTTAAATTAGTTTTACTTTTGAAAAACCACATTAAAGCTCAGCTTCAAACTGCACACCTTACATCACAGCAGCGGCATTATACACGTAAGCATACGCTCTACCCACAGCTACAGCTTTTATAGTTTTTAAGTAAAAGCTCTACAGCCAAACCACCCAATCAACCAATCAACCCCCCCATCAAACTAATCAAACTAAACGCCCTCTTCTTGGAACGGGGCTGCGATTAGTTTGCAATACAAATTTTTCTTTGTTTGCGTGTTTTAAGAAAAATCTTTCAAAATTCTAACCTTAACAAATTTTAAACTTCAACCACAGCCCATGCATAAAATGGCAGCACCCACTGGAGCCGCGCCGCCGTCGGCCATAGAAGGTGCCCTGTCGGCTCCAAAATATGGCACACTGATACCGAATCGCATTTTTGTGGGCGGTATAAGGTAAGTTTCTTTCAAGAATCATTTTATTTCAATTATTTAAGTCTAAAAGTATGCAACTGATTTGTCAAAAAGGTTTCTTATAACAAAACTTAACAGGGAAAATATTTTCAATCTTTTAGTGATTTTGAAAAGAACTCATGTTGTATTGGAAAATGATTTATTTCAAGGTGTAAGTACAAGGAAATTTATTGTAATTATAAAATATGTTCAAGTCTTTAAAGATACCTCTTGAGAAACTCTAAAATATCCTACCAATTCATTTATGTCTTTATAGAAGAAGTATTAGTGTTAGAGGCGTCTACGGCCTATTTTCTTTTCGCAAATCGCCTCTCACATAATTGAAATTTATCTGTTTTTTTCTCTCCAAGATAGGTTTATCTTTTCGAATAATATTGCAAACCAGTTGAAGAATGTATCTTACTTACTCAATTGGCCATTAACAACCCGATTAACGGATTTCCGCCTGCCGTAACACATCTTTCCAGGCGCCTCTGCTTCTTGTGCGCCTACGCCAGTTGGTTTCACCAATCGATGACGGGGCTTCCTCAATTGGGTCTTTCCAACTCAAACAAGGTCGGCCTCTTCGCCGACTTCCACAGATCCCAAAATCAAATGCCTGTCTCGCCGGAGCATTCTCCTCCTTTCAAACGACATGGACGAGTCAGCGCAGCCGCTGGATGTTAATAAGCTGCACAACGTCTATGTCGTTGAGGAGCTCATATAGCTCACTGTTGGATCGGATGCGGAAATCATCGTCAACTCGCTCCGGACCGAAGATCTTACGTAGGACTTTTCTGTCGAATACTCTAAACTGATGCATCAGTGCTTAATAGGGTCCATGCCTCTGCGCCATAAAGAAGCACGGGAAGGATGACCGTCTTGTAGATTATTAGTATTGAAGAATGTATCTAAGAGGACATAATAGGACAGCTAAGACTTCCATAGATTAATATGCGAATAACTCATCTAAAACACGAATATAATCGGTAATGCCTTGGATGATCTCCTTTATAAACGATCAGAAACTGATGTGTGCTCTGTAATAAGAACCGCAACAAATGATGGTCTCATGAATCCATAGTTGAAATCCGCCGGAATTGGAATTGTGTAACATTATATGCCTCTTTTGATAAAAATTCAAGCCCAAAAGTATTTGCCAATAAGGACTAGCTCTTCTACTGTATAGTATTAAGTACCTGAGGTTTTTTTTTCATTTAAACATCAAGCGTCATACAAAATCGGAAACACTAAGGTCCTTATGACAACGTGAGGGAACGTTTGCGAAGTAATGCTGAAAAACTTGAGATTCATCGTGAATAATTTCTGCAAATGCTATATAACTAGTAGAAGATAGAGACTACCTTCCATCTTCTCTTTCGCCTGGCCAACTGACCAACTCTTGCTGGATTTGTGGTGTCGCATTTGGCCTAACTTCTGGTCTAAGTGTTTCTTGAGGCAGAGTCCGTCGCCTAACCTAATTCCTTAGCATGGAATAAACTATGTGTAGAGCTACAGTTTATACCCAGATAAAGACTTATTTTACCCAGTAAAGAATGATCTTTTGATAAAGAAAAACCAACCTGTGGGGTGTGGTGGATAGGTTAGGAAGTGTGGCGCTTTACTGCGTTACCGGTTTTGGGGCTTCACCCAGAGACCTCTTGATTCATTGGGATCCTTCAAGAGTAGAAAGAGGGAAAGAAAAAGAGAAGAGAAAGAAAAGGAAGTGGAGAACAAAATTACATGTTAGGTTAGGTTAGAGGACGTGTACTTGTCAGTTAAGACATCCGGTACAGTACCCGGAGGTCGAATTGACCCATTATACAACGTCCTAGTTTCTCACACCACTTATGTTGTGTGTGTTAATTTTATACATGAGTGGCGGAAGCTACAGTTTAATGTCGATTCCGAACGACAGATTTTTGAGAAACTTTTAATGGCAATTTTATTTACTCAGAGTTTTTGGCAGAAATCTGCTGAGAGGAAGTCGCCGAAGAAATACTTTTTGTATTTTGTCTTGACGTCTGGCCTGGGGCTCGAACCCTGGCTTTACGTCTAATAAGCCAACACACTACCTACTAGACTATCGCGACTTCAAATTACATGCTAAAAAAGAAAGAAAAGGAAGGAAGGCATTCGTAGAAAAAGAGATACCCCCTAGCCAGTTAATTCCGTGTTTGAACCCTATTAGATCCTCAAGTCCATTGTTGTGGGGGAGATTTGATGCTAGATATGAAATAATATGAAATAGAAATACAGCATCCAAACGGTCTGCCTGTTTACGGGTCATTTGGACGAATTAGCAAACAATGGAATGACAATTCTTATTTATAAAAGCTTCAGTGTTGATTTCATAAGATAGCATACGGGTATCGCTGGCCTATCGTTAAATTTTAGATAATCAGTGTTCTATTTCTTTTTTGGCATCAACTTTAAACATTTTTGATTGCATACTTTAAAACCTTTTTAAAAAAATATCAATTCTGAGTGTCATTTCATTAATTTCAAAATTATTTTTTTTTTCCAGTGGCGACACAACAGAATCCGATCTGTGTCGTGTCTTTTCCGCCTACGGCAATGTGAAATCAACAAAAATCATTGTGGATCGTGCTGGCGTTAGTAAAGGCTACGGTTTTGTTACTTTCGAAACGGAACAGGAGGCTCAGCGGCTACAAACCGATGTAAGTATTTGCACTTTCAATTTTAAGCTTTCGTTCAAAATTTAATTTCACATGATGGCTTAATATGCCTCAATATGTTAGAAATTGTAAAAGACACTAGCTTTTGCAGCAGCAGCAATTGTAATTTAGTTAGAAAATTTATTAGAAATCAAAAAAATGAAATTTTAATCAATTGCAATTTCTTTTTTTTATTTTTCTTATTTATTTGTTTTTATTTATTTTTTTATATATACAAAATATACTCTACGAACACACACTATCACCATTATTACTACTACTACTAAAACACTGCCACAGTGTTGTCTCTTTCGTTAACGATTGAAACAAAGAAAATCCAAAAAAAAATTACACGAATCAAGGGATTTGTACTCGTAATGAATGATTCGTAAGAAAGTGTAAAAAAAAATACTAAAAAGTCTAGCAAACAGTTACAGTGTTCTGATTAAGAACTCACCGGGCTCTCTACAATGCAATGAAAAGACATACAAAGAAAAAATCGCTTAAATTCTAAACCGATGCGACGAACAAACAGGGAAGCTCAAAATAATGTTTTATAAACATTTCGTTTTCGTTTCTATTTTTAACTTTTTGAACAAATTTTTTCTAATTTTTTTTTGAAAAAGCGTTCCATATTTTTTATCGTTTCTTAGTTCATTTAATAAATTTTTTTAATTAAAAATTAATTGAAAATTTAATAATCTCGTTGCAAACGTTTGATAAATCGTTACGTTACGTTTCGTTATTACTTACGTTAATACTTACCAAGTTGAGTTCATATTTCTTTTTTTTTTTTTTTTTTTCTTTAGAAAATCGTCAAGATTTTTAGAGCGTTTTTTTTAATTTTTAATTCTTTTTTAAATTGTAATGCCTTCTTCGTTTAAATATGAAAAATAAATGAATTTTTAAAATCCAATTCAATAATTCTTTCAAAATAATTTTTATTTATCGCTCTTTGTTTTCTTTTTTTTTTTTTTTGTTCCTAATTTTGTATAATTTTTTGTAATTTATTTCTCGTTTTTATTGTTAACAGTGTTAATTGGTTTTTTATTATTTAATTAATTATTTTTAATTTCATTAAGTGTGTGTGTGTTGTGTTGTTTTTTTTTTTAATAAAATTGTCGTCATGAAAACCTTTATTTTTAAATGTTTATTCAATAGTTTTTTCGTTCTCGTTTTCGTTTTCGTTTCTTTAGACAAACTAATAATAATGATTTATTTTAAAAGACCAAAAATGCTTTCTTTGCTTTCAAAATGTATATTTTTAGCAGCTGCAAATATCAAATAATTTTTAGTTTTTATTTGTAGCCAAAGAAATAATTCAATAGAATAGAAAATGACTATCAATTGGGGAAATTTTTTAAGTTACCTTGACCTATAACGATATTAGGAATTTAATCGATTTAAAGACATTTTGGGGATTAAATTAATTTTTCTGCTTTTTTAACTAGTTCTTCAGAAGACTTTTGCTCCAAAATTTCTTATTACAACAAAATAAAAAAATATTTTCCAAACTTCTGAAAACATTTCTTCAACAGCTAACGAGTGGTTTGTAAAGTTTAACAAGATGTAACAGAAAAAATGTACTGTTTTGTTCGATAATTTATTGTCATTTGCTAGGCAAAAGGTTAGGTTAGGGCAGGGGGTAGCTTGCCGTTCACAGGCAAGTTTACTCGGTGACCATACGGCCCATTATGTTGGTCAATGTGATGTAAGGCCCCTTGTCATGATTCGTTTGTGGTTGTTTTTAAACCAGAGATCAGCAATGAATCGTTTTTTCGCTACTCATAAGCACTTATGAAATTTTGAATATAAGTGAGTCAACAATATTGAAATTTAACTATGTACTCTGATTCATTCATACTCACTACAACGTTGATTTATAAGTACAGGTTGCAATGAGTATGAGTACAATGTTGACATCAAACTCATACCTTTCGAAATATGTTTGATTCATAAGCCTACTCATTCAGATTCATAACTTCAGAAAAATACTCTTAGAATACTTAGAAATGATTCCAGTGACTCGAATCATTTATCAAAATTTAGTCTTAGTTGTCGTTGCATATACAAAAACAGAAAACAGACACATAAGCAAAAAAGGCAGACCAGCAAGTAGAGCAAACACACGACCATTTAGTAAGTATTTTAGTGTTCGTACGCGAATCGTACTTATTTTGTGATTCTTGTAAATGTTGAGTTATGGAGAGTCGAAATCATCAACAACATCATACGTGTTGTTAAGTATGAATATGATGAGTACTTCAAACTTTGGATAAGAGTAGAGGTTCAATGATATTAAAATCAGTTTGAATGTGTTTAAGTATCACAAATTATGAGTGTGATTCGATTCTACTCATCTTTCTGAATACTCATTGCTGATATCTGTTTTGTAGCATCCCGAGCTTCGGATGAAACCAGCCAGTTCCCTAAGTGGCACGTTCGCCATCATGCAACAAGCAGAGCAAACACACAACATTCTAGTGAGTATTTTAGTGTTCGTACGCGAATCATACTTATTTTGTGCTTCGTGTATATGTTGAGTTATGGAGAGTCGAAATCAACAACAGCATCAGACGTGTTGTTAAGTATGAATATGATGAGTACTTCAAACTTTGAATATGAGTAGAGGTTCCACGATATTAAAATAAGTATGAATGCGTATAAGTATCAGAAATTATGAGTATGATTCGATTCTAGTCATTTTTCTATCCCCGTGCTTTGGATGAAACCGGCCAGCTGGCTTAGTGGCACATTCGCCATCATGTCCAGATCTTCTCTTAGAAAACCTCTTCCTTAACTATAAAAAATTTACATAATTAGGTGCAGAAAGTAATTTTTAATACGTATCATCCACCTCATAAATTGAATTCATAACAATCTCTCAAACAAGTTTCCTTAGATTCAGGCGACTTCACCATCGCTTGTAGACGATTGATACTTTCACACAAACAATTGGGTCGTAGAGCAGCAGCTCATAGTAAATAATTTCCTAGTCACTCACTATGCACTCCAATACGTGATCGACAGGATTAGGCAGTGCTGGTAATTTAAAAGTCGCCGTAGTCTAGTAGGTAGTTTAATCCCTGACTCAGACATCTCGAACAAAACGAAATATGAAATAAAATTTCTTACGGTGCCTTACTCTCAGCAGGCTTCTGACAACCTCAATAGGCTCAATAGGATATTGAAGACTTGACTTATCGTGCTCGTAAGCCTGCCTTGCTCATACAGTGCATTGTGATGAAATACCGGAAAGTAGGTGTTAGGAGAGGAGTAGGTGTAGGTGAATTCGCCGTAGGCTAGTAGGTAGTGTGTTGGCTTATTAGACGTAAAGCCAGGGTTCGAGCCCCAGGCCAGACATCAAAACAAAATACAAAAAGTATTTCTTCGGAGACTTTCTCTCAGCAGATTTCTGGCAAAAACTCTGAGAGTAAATAAAATTGCCATGAAAAGTTTCTCCAAAATCTGTCGTTCAGAGTCGACTTTAAACTGTAGGTTCAGCCGTTCATGGATAGAATTAACACACACAGCATGAAAGGTGTGAGAAGTTAGGTTGTAATCCTGGCTCCAAGCTTGTAATTACCAATACAAATAAAGAATTATGAACTTTAATTTGCTTGTGAACCAACCGTCGAACTTTTATACAATATTTCTCTTCTGTGCATTAGAAGCATTGCTTACATAGCGCTTTGTATTAGGAAATCTAATTATAAAGAATCAACTTTGGTTCTGCGCTATGATTTTACGATTGTAGAGTCCATTTATAATAAATTCTTACAGGCGTAAAACAATATTGTACCTGGTATTTCCATTATTCAGGCAGAGTTATATTTGTTCCCATTATGTGAATACAAATCAAATCCTTTCAATCTCTTTAAAAAAATGTAGTATTTCAATGCTTTTCAAATATTCTATTCATATTTATTTTAGTTTTATTTATTGTTACGATTTTTTTCCCAGAATTAGTACAATGAGTTGAAAACTAAAAATAATTGTTACGAAATGCTCTTTAGTTTCTTGTGTTCTTTTTTTCTTTTTTCTTCTTTTGTTCCTGTGGCATAATAAAAATCGAAACGAAAGCAATAACATCTAAATAATGTTGCCTACTTTTAGTTTACAATTTGCATAACATATTCATTGCCTAGTTTAAGGCTGTTTTCAAACTTTTTTTCTTCTTTTTTTGTTGTTGTTGCTGTTTTTGTTCTATTCTAATACCCCTTTTTATTTTGCCAAAAAAAAACTTGAATAAACATTTGCGTGTATAGAGAGTGAAAGAAAGAGAAAAAATTTTATGAAAAAAAAAAAAGAAAACATTTTTAGTTTGTTTTTAATTTTGTATCTGTATGTGTTATTATTATTATTTTCGTTTCGTTTTTTTAATTTAAGAAGGAAAATTAAAAATATAAACATGTTTTTGTTTTTAGTTTAAAGCACTTGTGTTATTTGTTGTTGCGTTCGATATGAAATAAAAATTTTAAAACAATTTTTTTTTAATTTTCTTGTAAAAGGCTAAAATAAAATCAACGTTTCTTTTGTGTTGTCTTTAAAATGTTGTTATTGTTCTTCAGTTCTTTAATTTGATTTTGAAATTTATCAAAAAAATCGAGTTATTACAGTTGCAGTTACCGTTACAGTTACCGTTTCAGTTAAAATGTTTCTCTGGTTAAGACAAATGGCTACCATATTTAGTGCAAGATTCTTCTTAGAGAAGCTTAAAAGTAATAACAATTTAATTTATTTGTTTATGTACATTATATGTATAAACATTTTAATTCTGTTTTATAATTTGTTTTTTATTTAACATGTACATATGAATTTTACCAAATATTTTATGCCCAAATATTTACAAAGTTTTCTTTTCTCCGGCGTTATAAAATAAACTCATTTAAGATGTAACAGTTTTAAAAAAGTTTTTTGTTTTCTTTAAAAAAAGATGCTAAAAAAAACTTCAAGAAGAAAGTCACGTATTTAAGCATGTCTTTACTCCTTCAAATTGTAAACTTATTTGCCTTAAAGAAAACAATTTTATTTAAAACAATGTAATATACAGCGCCAAATATCTATTGCCGCAAGACGCTTACCATTCAAGCAGTAACTTTTTTAGATTTCGAATCTAATCATTATATTGCTAGTATTTGAAGCAAATGTTAGACTAGACTTAACGTCGATACACTCTAGCGTAGTGTCTTCAATCGGTACAGGGTACTACAACAATACTATTGCCCTAACGTACTTCAGAATGTTGTTCTGTATCAGTATAAGGATCACTCTCTGCATGATACTTGATAATCAGCCATTTTTCCCCCTGAGACGCATTGACATCACACAGTTTTCAAGAATGTGTTCTCTTCACAGAACCTACATACTGAACTTGTGGCAGATTCAATCAACCGCTTAATATCGTGCGTTTACTTCTAGGTAGCCTGATTGTACAACTTAAATCTCCTCTCCTCACAAGCTCAACTAACTGCTCAGTGTCGTGAATTTCTACTTGAGCGCACATCCAGTAGAGAGGGTGACTTTTCTTCCCCCATCTAGTTGAATCAGCTTGTACAGACAGTCCCAGGGAAGTTAATTGCCGAATGTCCCACTGTATGCAGTGGTTGTTGTATTAAAAAGTACATACGTAAGCTCCTAATTTCCTCATTCAATTTTTACTCAATTTTATTGAAGCATTTCGCATAAAAGTTTACTTGTTCTGTACAGGCATAAAAAGGGAGCTAACAGTTACAACCGCCCCATTTACAAGCTCCGGATGTCCCTTTATGTTTAGGTAAGAACATAGCGTTCTTGGGATCTTATAAGGTCCAGCAATTATAACTACTGACTGGTATCCCTCGCCGCAATTTCGATAGTTTTGTGAAGATGCGTGTTTCATTAAAATCACGTTCTATCAAAAAATTCTAGATGCCCAAGAATCTCCCCATAGTTCTGGTTTTATGCAATAGATTTAAATTTAACAAAGCTTTTAGCGCCACCGTAGGACGTAGGACAAGTTGTCATTGTTCCGGCTATACCAACTCATTTGAGTCTTTATGTCCTCTCCAAACCTATCTAAGCTATTTTCAAATTCGTCTAGTCTGTCCAAATTATGGCCTACATTTGCCCTGACCATCATGGTAAAATCACCCAATATACAACCCTTGAGAAGCATCGCCAAAATTTTTCTACAAAATTCTGCATAGCATTAGAAATGGTTGGTTTTCCTTGCAATGTTGTTATTATGAGCCGCTGGTTTTTATTTACAGTTGCCAGTACTGTTTTCCTTAACATCGAATTTAACTGCTTATAGCAGGTTTTTGATTGGATAGATTTACAGTGCTAATACCTCCCTGAATAGTGGCGCTTTTGAACAAAATGGGCCAAACGTTTCTGTGGAAGTTTTTTTATATTCAAAATATTCGAAATCTTGTTTGAAAAGACAAAGGTTCCACTCTTAGAAAACCGCAAATCCAAATTGATTGTCAAACCATGCTCCTTTCACAAAATTTTTTATTTTCCATAACATGTATGTTCTACCTTCCATAAATACATTTTTATTCAGTCACCTTTTAATTACAGCAGCATTCCGTTTAAGAGTACGAGAGTACGTACCAGAGGCCAGCAATGAGCATTCAAAAAGATGAATAGAACCACTCGAGGGATTACTGTACTCATCATATTCATACTTAACAACACGTATGATGTTGTTGTTGATTTCGACTCTCCATAACTCAACATATAAACGAAGCACAAACTAAGTATGAATCGCGTACAAACACTACAATACTCACTAGAAGGTTGTGCGTTTGCTCTGTTTACTGCTCTGCTTTTTTGCTTATGTGTCTTTTTTCTTTTGCCGTAAATGGCTAACAACTAACACTGTCGAGTCACTCGAATCATTTATAAGTATTATAAGAGTATTTTTCTAAAGTTATGAATCTGAATGAGTAGGCTTATGAATCCATTATATTTCGAATGGTATGAGTTTGATGTCAACGTTGTACGCATACTCATTGCACTCCTTTACTTATAAATCAATGTTGTAGTGAGTACGAATGAATCAGAGTATGTAGTTAAATTTCAATATTGTTGACTCACTTATATTCAAAATTTCATGAGTACTTATGAGTAGCGAAAACACGATTCATTGCTGATCTCTGGTACGTACTCTCCTTACCGTACATACGCTAATAATGTGAACCACTTAATTACTCGTTTTCGCAAATGTTTGGGAATTTTTTTAGAAAATAACTTCTACTAATCAAATAATTTTTCTGCTAACAATTGCAATAAATAATGATTCATTGTTATTTAATAGTTATTTAACGTTTAATGTGACAACATTTTGAAATTGTTGTTATAATAATTCCACCAATTATAGCGTTTCACAAATGGATAACAAACAACAATATAGATTTCAAATTCAAAATCGATTTTGCATCCCAAATTTAAATAAAACACCCAAACCGAAACCAAAGCCTTTATGGTGGTTTAACATTTTTTTAGTTTTTTGTTTTTATTTGTTTAATTTCTAAACAATAAAATAATTATAATATGACTTGACTTGAATTGTAATTTTCGAAAAACAGTTGTTAAGTCAACAGAACAATGAATGAATTGTAGAAAATCAGTTTCAATACGCCTACAGCCAATTGTCTCTGTTGTACTCTGTGCTCTAAGGCAAGTGAAATTACGTTTTTGCGAGTTTGATTCGGTAAAAGTTTGTTTGAATTGAGGGAAGTGAGTGCATAAATGGTTATTAAAATGTAGTTTTTTCTCGTGTTTTTTTTTTTCTAACAAAAAGCTTAAACAATTTGATTATAATCGATAGTGACTATTTAAGTGTGTTTTTAAAATGAAATTTATAAATTCGATTGTTTTTTTTTTTGTATTTTTTATTATAATTGATGCTTTTGTTTATAGTATGCATAGTATTGCCTATCACTTCTCTCTCTCTCTCTCTCTCTATGTAATTAATATTCAAATTGTTGCAATATTTTTAATACGATTGTAGGCAGACTTCTTTCTACAAAAAAATTGTTTATTTCTTCATACGATATTTATGTAGGGGGGAAAGGGGCAAATGTGGCACTGGAAATTTATAAAAACTGTCATACAGACGCCATTATTTGCATAACAGTTTTCTTGATTGTTCTGTATGAGGGTTAGAAATTTTATTGATATATTACAGAGATCAGCAATGAGTATTCAAAAAGATAAGTAACAACGAATCATACTCATAATTTCTGATACTTATAAGCATTCATACTGATTTTAATATCATGGAACCCCTCTACTCATATTCAAAGTTCGAAGTTGTAGTCATATTCATAGTAAACAACACGTATGATGTTGTTGATCTCTCCTTAACTCAACAAGAATCACAAAATAATTATGATTCGCTTACCAACATCGAAATACTTACTAGAAGGTTGTGAATTTACTCTGCTTGCTGCTCTGTCTTTTTTGCTTATGTGTCTTTTGTTGTAAATGCAGCATTTATAAGTATTATAATTATTTTTCTAAAGTTATGATGAAGGCTTATGAATCAAACATATTTCGAATGGTATGAGTTTGATGTCAACGTTGTACGCATACTCATTGCAACCTGTACGTTGAAGTGAGTACGAATTAATCAGAGTACATAGTTAAATTTCAATATTGTTGACTCACTTATATTCAAAATTTCATGAGTGCTTATGAGTAGCGAAAAAACGATTTATTGCTGATCTCTGATATGTTACTGATGCAGAAAGATAGATAAGATGATAAGCAAGACCTGGCCAAAACGTATTACAAATTTGTAAAAACAATAGTAAAATTGATGGTAAAATATGTTTTTAATATCGTTATATCGTTATACCATTAAAGCTTTTCCGCTTTTGATATTAGTTGTTTCAAATCCACTGTTTTGACTGCTTTGTTTTGGTCTCTGGTTTGTTCTTCTCTATCTACGTTTTACGCAGTGAAGACTGGTAAGTAGTGAAGACTTACCCGTACTTCCCGTAGTCTAGTAGGTAGTGCGTTGGCTTATTAGATGTAAGAGTGTAATTCAAACCCCAGCATCCAACAGAACGAAGGCGGTGTCTTTCTTTCAGCAATCTTTTGGCAAAAACTCTCGAGAGTAAAATAAAATTGCCATGAAAAGTTTCTCAAAAAAATCTGTCGTTCGAAACCTACATTTAACAATAGATCCCGCCACTCATGTATAAAATTAACACACACTACATAAGTGTTGTGAGAAACTGGGTCCATATTCCTGATTGAAGGGTTGTAATGACCAATTATGTGTGTGTGAAGACTGTTTCGTAGTAAAGTCTGGTCCGTAGTTGTCGTAGTCAAGTAGGTATTGTGTTGGCTTATGATACGTGAAGCTGTAGTTCATCCCGCAGCCCAGACATCTGGAAAAAACGAAATATGGAAAAAAATATTTGTTCGACGATTTCCTCTCAGCGATCTTCTGGCAAAAACTCTCGAGACTAAAATAAACTTGCCATGAAAAGTTTCTCAAAAAATCTGCTGTTCGGAGTCGACATTAAACTGTAGGTCCCGCTACTAATGGATGAAATTAACACACACAACATGAGTGGTATGAGAAGCTAGGTTGTAATCCTAACTAAAGGGTTGTAATCCTCAAGTAAGTCTAGATCACTAACATGGTCTGATTCGTGGTTTAGGTGGAAGTGTAACGAACTATTCTAAACTGGAGCATAATTTATTCTGTAAGTTATACCTTAGGATTCTCCCCGTCTCCGTTACTATTGTAATGTGTTTCCGGCCTTAAATCAAGTAGTGGAACTGATCTTAATTAAGGGTTTTCCATGCATTAGCATTTCGACATCAAATTCCTTTCAAATGCAACCTTCACGTCTAAACTGAGGCAATTTTTTTGTTTGAAAACAACGCAATGCTCGCTTATATTGCATCTGATAAACAAAGTTGTCCTACGATAACATTTGTGGAAGAAAGGCCTGAGGTTTTCTCACGAGAGCGTTTGCTAAAAGAAGGTGGCTTTGTTATACCCAAGTAAAAACGAAAATCTGTCTCTGATCGACTACATATTATGAATATTTTCAATTGTTTCGTGAGTAAGAGACCTCAATTGGGCGTTCAGAACGTTGGTCATCTTTCGTGTTTAAACGCTCACAACGCTCTACAATAAATTGTTTTTTTTTTTTTGCTGATGAAATTGTAGTTCTCAAGCTTAGCTCTGACGTGTTTGATAGTTTTATTAGCAATTTAATATTAACCTTCCATAGCTGCCTTTTCCGTACTGTTCCAATTGTTAATAGTCCAGGATCGAATGACAGGTTTGTTCATAGAACAGCTACCGATGATTCTCTGCCAATCTCTCCGAACAAAACGAGGTTTGAAGTTGTCAACAGTCGCCATTTTAAAAAAAATTATCGATTTTTCTTGCGACACAACAATGATTTACATGTCGAAATTCGACCACAAAGGCCAAAGGCGAAGAGGAAACCTAAGGCATTATTCACCTTCCAAAATCAAAATTATTGGAATAGAAGAAACTACATGATTAGCTGTTACAGTACAAGACCATGAACACCATTAAAATTTCCTATCACTTGGTGCGCAATTTCACGTTTATTAAAGAGAAATTGTAATAATTCAGACCAGAAAAGATAGAACAATAACAAATCAATTGTAAGTTCTGGAAGTTGTCAGACCGAAAATGAATAAATTATCAATTTGGAAATAACCCATTTGCATATATGATGACATTATTTTTAAACAAATTTCAATTTATATAAAATAAATATGCGTTGACGTATATATACGTCAAGTGCTGAAAAATGTATGTTCTCGGTAACATTTGTTCTAACATTTCCAAATTTTCTACTATTTTTTGTACACTGACTGACTCTCCCAAAACAATTTTATTGTAATTAAATGCCACAATAAAATATGAAAAAAATTTATTTAAAAAATTTAAATAAAAATCATAAAAACAAAAGCGAATAAACAACAACATCAAAAGCGTAGAGCTAGCTAGCGATACATTTGTTGCAAGTTGTTGCAAGTATTTAAATAGAAATTTGCTTTTTTCCTTTCATTCTTTTGTTTCAACAAAAATGTAAAATTAATTAGAAAATAGTTGCAAACACTTCCTCAATTCACTACTCATTTCTTTTTTTGTTTTGTTTTTAAACCACTGACCACTTGGTTGGTGGAGACCCACTTTTAAATCCATAACCTTCTCTCTCTTTCTCTCTGTTGTGCCCTGTGTGTTTTTTAAAGTGTTAATTTCAATGAATTTTTGTTTAAATTAAGAAATTCATTTCACCATTCAAAGAGGTGGAGAAGGGGGGAAGTGCTGGGAGAAGTATAATTGTTACTCTCTTCTTTCTAAATTTGACTAATTAACGGCAATTTCTGTTTTTTTTTTGTTTCTTTCTTTCGAAAACTCTCTTCTTGTCGTTATACAACATAGTTTTTCTCTTTTTTTCTCTTTCCTTTTAATTTCTGAATGCAATTCCATTTAATTACTGCACTTTAGATGAGTTAAACTCGGATTTTTCTTTGGGTTTTTTTTGTTCTTCTTCTTCTCCCGCTCTTACATTTTTCCGTTAAGTTCACTACCGTTTTGAGCTGCCAGTTCCGTTTTAAATATTTTTTTGTTTTGGTTGTTGTTTCCACTTAATTTTATGTTGTTGTTGTTGTTGCTTGAATTTTTTAGTTTTTTTTTTTCTGTCACGACACAAAGGCATTTTCTTCTGCCACACTTACCATCTCTACAATGTCCTTTTTGTAGTCGTCCACAGAGCAGTTATACGATTCAGCAGCTGCAGCAGCAGTTGTGTTTCGTAAAAGAAACTTTTTGTTGCCGGAATTTATATGTTTATGGAGAAATAAATTTTTGACAGTTTCTCTGGTACTTTGGTTGTTGCAAGCAAGCAAGCAAGTTATGTAGCAGAGCCGGAAAGCATTACTACAACCAGCGTAAAGCTAGGAAATGTTATGGGGGCGATAAAAAAAAAGAAGGAAAAATTTTTAAAATATTTTCTAAAAAGGAAATGTGGAAGTTAGTAGGGTTTCAGTAGTAAATTCTCTATACAGGATGTAGCAAGACATAATGGAGGTTGTTAGGGCGGCAGGAGAGTAATTGAATTTATAGATTTTTAAAATCCTAAGAAAATTGCATTCATTTGCTAAAGTTGTAAAGTAGCTACTTAGGAATGCTCCTGCTTCTTCTGTTCCAAATTAAAGAGCTTCAGAAAGAACGTTATTGACAATATCTCTATTATATAAATCGGCAATCAATCAATCTATGCAGTTGTTTTCGTCATTCGCTATTTTTTCTATGTCTACGACGTCAAGACCGGTGTTCATCATGAGCATCTACAACCCTTTGGATGAGATTACAGCCTAGTATACAACACCACTTATGTTACGAGTGTTTTTTTTTTTATCCATAAGTGGCGGGCCGATGTCAAATAACATAATCTTGGTGGCTAATTGATGTCTCCAAATTGAGGTTTCTCTTTCTAGAAAATTCTAATGCAATAAATGCAAAATCGGCCGGCTGATAGTGTCTTAATGAAATCACACACACTTCTCCAGGGTTATTTTCAAAAAATAGGGCTCCAACCTATAATGGGCCAATGCACCAACATACATACATAATTGGCCATTACAACCCTTCAGTCAGTATTACGACCTAGCTTCTCACACCACTCATGTCGTGTGTGCGTTAATTTTATACATGAGTGGCGGGGCCTACAGTTTAAAGTCGACTCTGAATGACAGATTTTTGAGAAACTTTTCTAGGCAATTTCATTTGCTGCCAGAGTTTTTGCCAGAAATCTGCACAAAGGAAGTCGCCGAAGAAATATTTTTTTTATATTTCGTTTGGGGTTTGAATAATAAGTCAACACACTACCTACTAGAATACGGCGACTTCTCTCGAAGATTAATTATCGAAAATATACGATTGAAATCCCATGAATT
The DNA here is from genome assembly GCA_936449025.2 of Sarcophaga subvicina. Classification (NCBI taxonomy): domain Eukaryota; kingdom Metazoa; phylum Arthropoda; class Insecta; order Diptera; family Sarcophagidae; genus Sarcophaga; species Sarcophaga subvicina. The sequence continues at coordinate 104,869,990 of OW388083.2, read as the reverse complement.
AAGGTTGTTATCTTACCATATTAGACACGAGCCTCAAACAAATATTTCTTCGAATTTCTTAATTCTGTTCCACACTTACTTAATTGCTCATTACAACCCTTTAGTCAGGATTACAACGTAGCTTCTTACACCACCCATGTTGCGTGTGTTAATTTTATCCATGAGTGGCAGGCCATACAGTTTAAACTCTACTCCGAAGGTTAAATTTTTGAGAAATATTTCATAACAATTTTATTTTACCCGCAGAGTAGCAGGATTTAGCCGATGAAACATTTTTTTTAATATTTCATTTTGTTTGAGATGTCTGACCTGGGGTTTAAACCGTGGCTTCACGTCTAATGAGCCAACACACTACCTACTAGACTACGGCGACCTTACGGTCACAGCTATTTCTTAAACGGGTAGGACATTATTCAAATAATATGTGGCCATACTACTGAAGCATTCGAGGATACTGCGTGGCAACTCCGTATTAGTTTTTTTTAGCTTTTTCTTAAAGGAGTGTGCACGAAAAAATTTGGACGCACATCTAGACGTTAATCTATTGCTGTGATTGAAAGAATAATTGATATTACTTTGTATTTTATTTTGATTTCAAAATTATTTTTTTTAATGGCCAACAAAACAAAACTCACGTAGAGGATCAATTTGAAAAATTTATTTAAAGGAAACAATTTTTTATTCCCCTCTCTTTTAGTTAGTTAGTTATTATGGCGATCCCAATGAGGAGAAATTCATGAGTATTTTAAAACTAAATATTTCCTTACATGTTCACCTGATTCCGCCGTATTGATGTGTGGATAATAATAAATACAGGGCATGTGGTGAAGATGTTCGAAACGATAAAACATTTTTTGTAAACTCGAGATTCGTATTCTAATATTTTGAGGATGCCACTATACCACACCTAACTCGTCTCAGAGTGCACGATTCACCATCACTGGTGCCTACGTACTAAACCCACCCCTTTACATTTCAACCACTCTCCCCCCGCGGGACTGCCATAAGGTATTACTTCGCGGAGGGTTGGTTAGCTTGAAAGCTTTATCACATTAATTTAAATTTCGCCTCCTCCAATCTTCGGAGTACTATCATAACTTCAGCCATTCTCTGACTATATTGACTCCATAGAGTCCTACAGTTCAACAGCTCTTCCATTAGCCGGTTTGGTCCTAAATTAGTTTCTCCCGGCCATCTAAATCTGGGACAGCATGTTAGTATATGCTCCGCATCTTCATCCTCATCTACACAGTTTGGGCATATAGGGGAAGTGTCATGACCAAATCTGTGCAGGTACTTCCTGAAGCACCCATGACCAGTTAGGAACTGCGTCACGTAGTAGTTCAACACGCAATGTCCGTTCTTCATCCAAAGGGTTACAGCAGGGACAAGACGAAATGTCCATCTTCCCTTTAAATTGCTCTCCCATCGTGACTGCCATTTGTGCATGGAAGTCCTTCGTTCCTCCGCTTTTATAGCCGCTATTTGTCCCGGGTACTCGAGACGGCAAAGGTATATCCTTCTCATCTCATCCGCCAATATATCTATTGGTACTGTCTTTGCCAATACCAAAACTGCTTCATCAGACGCTGTCCTGAAGCCACTTATCCGTTTAATCGCGCTTAGACGATACAACGAGGACAGTATCCTTCTCGTCGTCCCCACTGTGAGTGCCTCCGACCATATTGGGCAAGCATACAGCATTATCGACGTTACTACCGCCGAAATTATTCTCCTTTTAAATGGACCTGGTCCTCCAATATTTGGCATCATCCTCGCCAGTGCTCCCTGTGTTGCAGATGCTTTTTCACCGATGTTTTTTACGTGCTCCTTGAAGTTCAACCTGTCGTCGATAATCACTCCCAGGTATTTTATCGCCCTCTTCGATTCGATCCTTGTGCCTCCAACGGTCACTTCCATCTTCTCCACTATCTTCCGGCCGCTTATCAAGACGGCCTCCGTTTTATGTGCAGCAAGTGTCAAATCTGCCTCATCCAGAAATGCTTCAACATTTCGAATCGCTGTGTTCGTTTTCTCCTCTATTTCTCCTACCGTTTTAGCTACCGAGACTATGGCAATGTCATCTCCGAAGCCCACAATTGTAGTCCCGCTTGGCAATCGCAGTCGAAGTACTCCATCGTACATAATGTTCCATAGTAGTGGCCCAAGTACAGAGCCCTGCGGGACTCCCGCCGTCACTACGTATTCCTGCTCTCCTTCATCCGTTAGGTATATTACCTTCCTGTCCTGAAAGTAATTGTTCAGAATCTCCATTAAGTATGGCGGCGTAGCCATATTAAAGAGGGCTCTCATAATCCGCCCCCAATTCGCCGAGTAATATGCATACATATGTACGCGTATGTATGTATATTAATGCGTAAATTATAAATGGAATAAGTTACTTAAATTACACAAATATATATAAAATAAAAATTTTTTTTAGCTTCAGTATGGCTTTTTCGTTTTATTTTTTCTTTAGTTTTTTTTATTGAGCAGCTGATTTAAATTGAAAATCGTTTCGATTGATTTTTGTATACGAAGAAGTTTTGTTTGTTGATGATTATGGTTTTCCTTCACATATTTTTCTTGACACTGTTTTCTTTTGGTTCTTTACTTTCAAAGTTTAATGTTTTTTCCGATTTTTTTCAATTTTTGAATTTTTTATGAATTGATTTTCTTTTTTTAAGCGAAAACGTTTTGTATATGAGAACTTTGCCTTTGAATTGTGTGTGTAAAATAATAATAAAAAAAAAATTTGAAAATTTGATTGAGTTTCGTTCGTTAAAAGTTTTGAAAACCGTTAATTGTTATTGATGATTATGAAACATTTATTTAAAACAACAAATTTGTTAATAATTTATATTATATATATAAACAAGCATAAATACATAACTACATAATACCCTACTATATACTATACTATATACTACTTACTATATATTAAACTTACTATATAAACTTGTTGTATGAGTTTAAATTCTTTCACCACCTTTTTAGATATCGAAAGAAAAGCGTTTAAACGTTTTTTTTTTTAATTATTATCGTTTCTTATTAATTATTATTATTATTATAATTTTTTCTTAATTACAAGTTACCGTTACTACAGTTTCCGTTATATATATTTTTAATATAATTATTATACAGTTTTTCTTTTCTTCTTACATTTCTTAATTTGACTTTGTGTTGCGTTCAATTATATTTTTTTTTGATTTTATTTTTAATTATTTTGTTTTTTTTAAGTTTATTTTTTTTCATTTTTCTTTTAATATGAATAAAACAAAAGTGTTACTCAGTTTCAGTTTCAGTTTTTTCTTCTTACAGTTTATGGTTGATACTTACAAAACAAAAATAAAATCGTTTTTCTTTTACAAAAAACAACAACTTAACTTGTATTGTAGTTGTTGTTTTTGTTATTTTTTTTATATTAAACTCTATGTATACTTAAGAAGTAAAAAAATTTATAATTTTTTTGTTTTGTTTTTCGTACCATTTTTTCTAACCTTAAACAGGCTGAGTGTGTTGTACTGAGGGATCGTAAATTGAATATTGCGCCAGCCATTAAAAAACAGGTTAGTATTTCAATTAAATTTAAAGCATTTTTAAGTTTATTACATTGTTTTAATGAAATTTGTTTTTTTTTTTACCCGTTTTAGTCAATTGTGGCTGCCAATGGTGCTGTCTATTATACAACCACACCTCCAGCTCCCATTAGTAATATGCCGATCGATCAATTTGCCGCCGCTGTATATCCACCAGGTATTAATAATATTAACATTAATTTTAGATCAACTCTGATTAAATTTTTGCTAAACGGTAATGACAGCAGAAACATTTTGATCTACACAAGGTGTACTTTGTTTGTCAGCTTTTTTTTGCTCGTTTCCGTTCTAATAAAATCTCATAAGTTATACGTTGATATTTCAATATTTGGTTCCATTTAAAGTCAGGAAAAAGGTCCACATTCCTCATATGTTAGTCTTTCTTAATTTTTTCTATGATTTCATCGACTTTTTAGGGATCAAAAGACCAGAGCGCATTCAAAACATTAAATTCATCAGTTGCTGTTGCCAGCATCGTCTACTTAAATTTTGTAATATTTTTCAGCAGCCTGTGATACTTTTTTTGTCTTTTTTTATATTCGAAAAGTTCCAATAATGTTCCAAATTTGCACTCAGCAACTGAGAAAATGTCAGCTTAATTTAATAAGTAGAAAAACTCTAAGTAAAGCTAGCTAAGGCCTTAGAATAAACATTACCTTTGTGTTGATTCATGCAAACTTAATGGTAGGTAGGATGGATTCATAAGATCCTTCTTGATAAAACACAATCCATCTCTTATTCCTTCAGATGGTATTATAAGTGAACCAGAGAAAGGCGAGTAACTTTTAGAATTTTCCATCTTGTAACTGAAAGGTCTTGTCAACAGGCTACTGTCAAAATTTGAACTAGTTGCGTCTCTTCCTTCACACGTTCTTATAGCTGAATCAGGGGAGGGTGAATAACAATAACATTTAAAATTGTCCACTTTGTAACTAAAAGTTTAATGCAGGTCCTGTCAACAGTCTTCTGTTAAAATTTGAACAAGCTGCATCTCTTAGTTTGGTTGGATTCATAAGACCCTCCTTGATGAAACACAATTGCTCTGATATTCCTTCACACGCTCTTATGGGTAAACCAGGGGAGGGAGGATGAATAACTCCGCAACTTTTAGAATTTTCCATCTTGTAACTGAAAGGTCCTGTCAACAGGCTACTGTCAAAATTTGAGCAAGTTGCGTCTCTTCCTTCTCACGTTCTTATAGGTGAACCAGGGGAGGATGGATAATTCTGCAAATTTTTAAAATTTTCCACCTTGTAACTGAAAGGTTAATACAGGTCCTGTCAACAAGCTCCTCTTAAAATTTGAACAAGTTGCGTCTCTTAGTCTGGTTGGATTCATAAGACCCTCCTTTATTAAACGCAATTGCTCTGACATTCCTTCACACGCTCTTGTAGGTGAACCAGGGGAGGGATGATGAATAACTCCACAACTTTTAGAATTTTCCACTTTGTAACTGAAAGGTTAATACAGGTCCTGCCAACAGTCTTCTGTTAAAATTTAAAAAGCTGCGTCTCTTAGCTTGTGTTGACTGACATTGATAGAAGATTACCGTGTGATTTGTGAAGAAAATGGAAGCATGATGGTAACATATGGGACTCAGAGAACACAGAAGTAATTCCAAATAATCCATTGCATTTAGAAAAACTGCATATTACGGTCGAAGTCGCCGTAGTCTAGTAGGTAGTGTGTTGGCTTATTAGATGTAAAGCCAGGGTTCGAGCCCCCAGGCCAGACATCAAAACAAAATACAAAAAGTATTTCTTCGGCAACTTTCTCTCAGAAGATTTCTGTGCAAAGACTCTGCGAGTAAATAAAATTGTCATGAAAAGTTTCTCTCAAAGTTTTCAAGCGATGCTGACAGAACACGAAATGCTACCAACTTAATATTGATAAGACAGAACTAAGGAATGTATTCCTAGTTTTAATGTAAGAAAACCATGTGAACCTAGTTCTCATTGTTGAATTGTAACTCTTTTCTAACGGAAATTATGGCTAATGATAAAAAGCGGATGGACTTGTAACCATGAAATGTCGATAAACTGCAGTTAATCCAGAATTGACAGTCGTAAAGGTGTTATTGCACGTTTGTGGTGGTGTTGACAAGAAATAATCTTTTAGAAACATCTTAAACTTTAGCGCTTGACACTTGACCAGATGAAGGTCATCGTTCATAATCTGCCAGCTTTGGCTAAATGCTGTTCCTTGAGAACAAGGAAGGAAGACACATGTACTAAAGCTCCAACAAATTTCTTACGACAGTAAATTTAAAATAAAATTTCCTTTCTTGCCTAACATTTTTGGTGGACATTTGCACCGTCAAATATTTTAATTACGTATTAAATGGGGTCCCTATTAATTTACTTGATAACCTCACTTTAAAGCGTCAATTCCTTTTAATATTTCGGTCAGTTATTGTCATACAAATTTATTAAAGTACGAATTTTGCCAATTATATTCTTTGTGTTTTTCTCTTTACTTTTCTACCATTTTTTCTTTATAATTTAAATTTATTCTGTATTTCGTTTCAACTTTTAGCCGCTGCTGCAGCTGGTGTGCCAACAATTTACCCACCTTCAATGCAATATCAGCCATTCTATCAATACTACAGTGTGCCAATGGTAAGTAAATTTCAAAGAACTAAATTTAATATTTTTTTTTTTTGTTTTTTGGTTTTTATTATTTTAATGTTTTATAATAAAAACAAAAATATATGTATTAAAACACATTTCTTTTCATTTTACAGAATGTACCCACCATTTGGCCCCAAAATTATCAAGGTAATTAAAATTTATTTTTAATCGTTCCTACGTTATACGTTTCATTATGGTTTCAGTTTTTATTTTTTCTTTTTTTTATCGTTTTATCGCTTGTTTTTCTTTCTATAACATTCTACTGCTATTAATACATAAACACATGTACACGTGTACGTACATATGTACATACATGCATACTAACATAAGAATGAAAACCCACGTTCAAGGAATTTTCGTTCGTTCTTTATTTTTCTTTCTTTTTCTCTTTAATTTTGGCTCTTAGAATATGCTTTTTTGTTGTTTACATTTTACTACACTTAACAAAACGTATACATATTATTTGAATGTTGTTGTTATTTAATTCATTATAATTTATTTTTATAAAATATTTGCCAACAAATACTGACCACTTTCTCTACCTCGTCTCATAACGCCACACCATACACCCTCATCATTTTACCCTCTGATTTCTATTATTTTATTGTTATTATATTTGGCTAAGATATGCCACCATTTTTTTGAGCAGACATTTTGTAGACCTAGTTTTTTCTTGGTGTAGGGGGAAACCAGCATATTTTTTTCATGACAAAAAACAAAATAGTTTACTTGTAATTAATCATAATTTCTTGTCATAATTTCTGACAAAGAAAAATGCAATTATTGTTCATTGTATTTATTTTTAGCAACGATAATAATATCGAGTCTGCTCTTGAAGGCCCACCAGTCTGAATGAAAATGATCAGATCATATCATTCAAAACTTATGAGATTTAGATTTGTGTTTTACACTTAAACATACGGAATTTTTCCTCAGTAGTAGCCAGAGATCAGCAATGAATCGTTTTTTTTTCGCTACTCATGAGCACTCATGAAATTTTTAATATAAGTAAGTGCACAATATTGAAATTTAACTCCTCTGATCCATTCATACTCACTACAATGTTGATTTGTAAGTACAGGGGTGCAATGAGTATGCGACAACGTTGACATCAATCCCATACTATTCAAAATATGGCTGCCTTCCAAAATGTCAGTTGCTTTGTGTTTGAACAAAGTATCGTGTTTCATAATGCCGCTGTACAAAAGGTATACAATGTATTCTATTTCAAAACGTCGTCAATGTGTATTTTTAACGCAATCAAAAAGCAATCAGGCATCGGATTTATAGTTGATGCATTGTTTGGTTACTTTGCATATCTACATAGTTTATATACAGTAGTAGAATTGCATACAAACTTTGTATTGATACATTTTGGAAGGCAGTCTATGTTTAATTCATAAGCCTACTCATTTAGATTCATAACTTTAGAAAAATACTCTTATAATACTTATAATACTCATCAAAATTTACAGTCTTAGCAAAAAAGCAGAGCAGCAAACAGAACAAACACACAACCTTCTAGTGAGTATTTTAGTGTTCGCGAATCATACTTATTTTGTGATTCTTGTAAATGTTGAGTTATGGAGAGTGGAAATCAACAACATTAGTGTTGTTAAGTATAAATATGATGAGTATGTACTTCAAACTTTGAATATGAGTACAGGTTCAATGATATTAAAATAAGTATGAATGCGTATAAGTATCAAAAATTATGAGTATGATTCCATTCTACTCATCTTTTGAATACTCATTGCTGATCTCTAGTTGGTAGCCTATTAAGGTTGGGGCTTTAGGTATTAAACGTTAATATTATTCACAATTTTAATTGCAATTTACCTTCTACTTTGCGTATAGTATGATGTATAATGGTTTTTTGGGATACTATTCCGCCACCATTGACAGTTTTGTATTAATATAAACAGTAAATGTTTTGATGCTTGAGAAATCCTTTTCTTCATACATACATATCTTGATTCATTAACAATGGCAATGGTTTTCTGAAAGAGCCAGCCTTAGCTCACATATGTGCATGGTCTGGCATAGTCATGATAAAATGCACGTTTTAGCAGTGAATCGCAAATGAAAATTCGGTCTATTAAATGTTTATTTGTGGGACACCTAAAGGGAATGTATATCTAGGTGGTCCATACGTCTATGGTGAAGAGAAAAGGTTGGTCTTCACATCCCTTAATTGTGTGCCGTAATTTCAACTTGGTGGAGAATAAATCTTCAAGTGGGAAACTTCTAAAAGCAAGAAACTTAGATTATATATAGTTTCTTAGTAATGTCCACATTTCTTGTACCCCAGTCTTTCTTAATTTTTTTCCATCATTTCATCGACTTTTTAGTGACCAGAGCGCATAAAAAACATTAAAATTATCACATGGAAAACAAAAAAAACGTAGAGTTGCTGTTGCCAGCTCGTCTACGTAAATTTTGTATTATTTTTTAGCAGCCTGTTTTACTTTTTTGCTTTTTTTATATTAGAAAAATAAAATATGACAATAACGTACCAAAATTGCAATTTTTTTAAACGTTGATAATTTTTGACAGAATTTTTAAGGAATTTTCATTCCACTAAATTCTTTATTTTGTGGATTGCGGATTAGTTATGAATGCTGACACCACATGTCATTCTATACTCCTTGTTGTAGTTTCTTTTTCTAAGCTTTCCCTTAGCAATGCAATAATAATTAGGATAAAAACATATGTTTTCTGGTTTTGTTTGTCTTATTTTCTAATCCGAAATGTAGTTTAACTAAACGTTAAGACAGTGAATTTGAATTACGATTTTTTTAAGAAATTGAATATTATATGTATTTTCATTTTCATTTAATTGCATTTTATTTGTCGCTAAAAGATGGTTATGATTGTATGTATCTTATTATGCTTTCTAAATTTGTTATAAATTATAAAATATTTTTTATTGTTCATTCATATCATATCTTTCATATTATTATGCATTATTATACAATATTATTTAATATTAACCATATGTGCCCCCCACCCCCAATTCCTTATAATTTAATATCATTTAACATTAACCATATGTGCCCCCCGCCTCTATTCTAAATAATAAATTATATTTTTTTATTTTATATTTAAATAAATTGTGTAATTTTTTTTTTTATTAATTAAAATATTTTTTTTTGTTTTTTTTTTGTAAATATTTTTTTATGTTTTTTTAAACACCATCAGTTGAGTCAACTTTACTGGCTTATGGAGGCACCAATGCAGCGCAACTTTAAAAACTCATCATTTGATCATCATTAATTTTTATTTTTGTTTTTTTTTTTCTATTAGAAAAAATTAGAAAATTATTAAAATTGTTTTTTTTCTCTTAATTTTTAAATTTTTGTATAAGATATTATAATTTTTTTTTTGTGTTTAAACAAAATACAACAACAATAATAACTCTTAAAACAAAAGAACTGCAGCAATTAAATTATATTTAAAAGAAAGTGTTGCTTTTATTGGTTTTTTTTTGCGAAGTTTAAAGAAAAGAAAAAACGCCACTAGTGCAATGCACTTTATTTTTGTAATTTTAAGTTTTTTTTTAGTACTAAAAAAAACAAAGAAATAAATAAACTCTCTCACAAGCTACATACATAAACATACACTGACACTTATAAAATTTTAAATTAATTTAAATCTCCATTTTGGTTTTTTTTTATTAACAAAAGAAAAATTAATGAAATGAAATATAAGTCCATATAAATAATAAATTAATAATGCTTATAATTTATAAATCATTTTAATTGACACTTAACTACAGACACTTTACATACATATATAATTTTTTAAGCCATAATTTATAATTTTCTCTTTATTTTTGTATATTAAGTTAATTAACTTAAGTTTTCTAAAACCTTTAGAAGTAAAGCAAAACCCCTCTATAATAATACTATAACAGCAACAAAAACAGCAACAAAAAGAAAAATAATTTAATTGTTATTATAGGTATTTATCCCTGTTAATTTTGAGGATTTTAAACAAGCCAGCAACAGCAACATAAACAACAACAACAAGAACAACTAAATATTTAACAAAACCACCATCCCATCATATAAAAAAACAAAAAAAAAACAAAATAATTGTAAACAAAACCAACCAACCAACCAACAAAAACCACAGCTATAAATAACAATAATTATAGAGAGAATTGAAAAAAAAAGTAAACTAAAAAGTTATATAAAAAAAACATTTTTAGAGAAATAAATCAAATAATTTGCCATAAAAAAAAACCAATAACAACCATGCTGCACTCTCCTGTAAACATGATAAAATACAAAAGGCCATTAGAAAATCGAAAAAAAGTAAAAAAAGTAAAAAACAACAAACTCAACTAATAAAACAAAAAGAGAACTAAAGATCTTTGCTTTATGGATAATTTGTAAGGGTATTAATAATAGACAGATAGACAGACAACAACAGCAACAACAAAAGTAATAACTGCAACTAAATATAATTTAGCAAAAATATATACAACAACTACAGTAACATTAGCAACAATAATACAAGAGAGAAAAAAACTACCGAATATTTATTATGAACATTTTAATAGAAAAACCTAAACTACTACTACTACTACTACTCCACTTTCTATCTTTCTCTCACATTGTTTCTCTCAGTAAAATATTTTCTGTTTATTTGCTCTTTAGAAAAAAAGTCAACAAATACAACAACGTTTAGATTTATTATTACAACTATGTATTGTTAAAGAGCATGTTTTATTATAATAATCTATTAGTCTTCTTCTTCTTTTTTATTTCTATATTACAACACACACTTGCATACATAAACATGCTTAAGAAAGCAGAGTACTTACTCTCCTGTCTAAGTAATCTTTTATTTTTTTTTTCGTTTTTCTTCTTTTGTATCGTATTAACTGAGAGAGCCATGAGAGTAAGCTTACACAGTAACAATAATAACAAAAACAAACCAACAAAACCAAATAAAAGAATGGACAGCCATTTGTTTTTATTTTTTTTTATTTTATTTGTTTACATTTTACAAAATGTTAAGGACCACAAATACATGCACAAAATAAAATGGAAAATAAAACTACAGAAGTGTATGAAGAAATACTTTCTCTCTGCCACAGACTACATAACAAATGAAGTCCTGTTTTTAGTTTTTGTTTTTTTTTTTCGTGTAACATTACTAAAGAAGTAGGAAACGGAAGCTTACGACATGTTGAAGAAAAGAAAAGAAATATAAAAATGAATTTAAACTAGATATTTAAATTTTAGAAAGTTTCTCTTTTTTACAAATGAATTTAAATGGTTTTTAATAAATTAAGCAGAAAATAAGTAGAAAAAAATTGATAACCTTCATTTCGAAAATAAATCGTATTTTTTTAAGTTTTTCCTTTTTTATTCGTTTTTTATTTTTGTATTAAATTGAGCATGAAATTGAGTAAAGTAATGTTTCTTGGGAAAAAGAAATTTCAAAGAATAACCAGCAAGAAAAAAAATATATTTTATGGCCAGCTGTAAAAATATTGTGAAAATAATATTGGCTTTTGACAAATGACGACATTTGTCGTAAAGGTTTTTAAATTTTTTATAAGCACACAAGCGAATTTAATAACTTTGTGTATATTTCAAATATATTCTATTTTTTTTTTTTTGCTTACAAGCTATTTTAATGGAATTTAAAGACCCTAATTGAGGGGTCATAATGGACCAAAAGGTCTTTGGGTGAATGCGTGTAATTGTTAATACAATGACGCGTTTCTAACCTAACCTAATGGTTAATTCTATTCTACATCCCTTGAGTTTTCAAACTCATAAAATTTTTTTTATAAAAAAGTGAATATTTCTGCAATTAAAATGAATAAAAATTTTAAGTCTTTCTTTACTTTACTAAAGCCCTGTTGTTTAAATCTGTACATCAAATATTCTTGTAAAATGTACTTTTTTTCATTCACAATGTCGTAAGCTTGGATTTTTTTATATTTTGTGATAAATCTATAGAATATTATATGAATACTCTGTCTATTTCTCTCCAAAATCTTACCCCCTTCGCCCCTTTCTCTCTCTCTCTCTCTCTATTGGAAACACTTGAACTAATTAAATAATATGAATTATTATTTCACTGATCAATTATTATTATTAAAAATAAAAATTAAAAAAAATAATACAATTACTAAACTAAATATATATATGATTAAATATATACAACTACCCACAACAACAACAACAAATAAATAAATAAATAAAATAATTAAAACTTAAATAAAATAAATATATACATAAATGAATACTATTATTATATATACAACTTAAAAAAATATTAAAAAAAAACTTAAGAAAAACTTAAGGAAAAAAAACAAAAAAAGATACAAATAAAACTATTTATAAACAAAATATACATACATATATATATATATATATGAAATATATATAAATTATACTATATACTATATTAAATATATAGACAAATAAAATTTAAAAAAAAATCAAGAATAAGAAAAACTTAAGGTGCATCTCAAATAATTTAAACAAAATAAGTAAGAAAAGGCACAAAAAAAAAACTAAAAAAAAAAAATAATTAAAACTAAAGACATAAATAAATATTTATATATATATAAAGAAAGTAAGAAAGAAGAAGAAAAATAGTAAAACAAACTATATACACAAAAGAAAATATATATTAATGAATAGATATTAAAAATAAACAAAAAAACTAATAAAAACAATAATTATTATTAAAAAAAAAAGATACTTACAATTTAGCTAAAACTCACATGAAAAACATATTAAACTAATTATAACAACAAAAACAATAATAAATATATTGAAAAGAAAAAGAAAAAACAATTTTTAAAATAAAATACTACAAAGAAAAACAATTTTTTTTTTAATTTTTAAGACTTAATTTTAAGAAATATTGAAATAATAATTTAAAGTAAAAATATTTATTAAAAAAAAACAAATACAACTACAACTGACAGACAAAAAAATATTTATAAATTATACAATACAACCAACTTATATTAAAAAAAAAAAAACAAAAAAATATTCACTTAAGGAATATTTGAATATGAATAAAACATAAATCTTACAATTTAAACTAAAATATTAAAAAAAAAATAAAAAAATACACAAACAAAAAAATATCTTAACACTACAACAACAACAACCCTTATAAAAAATATTCAAATATTAAATGTAGCTAAAGACACAACAAAAACAACAACCGAAATAACATTTAAAGAAGAATTGACTCAAAATCTTAGAGAAAAAAACACAAATAAATAAATTTTTTTTAAATATATTGTATATGTAAGTCTCCAATAAAAATTAAATAAAACTCAACCCCAGAATACATACAAAAACGAAAAGAAAAACCATTTTTTTTTTGCTAAATAATTGTTGTTTTTTTTATTAATATTTTATTATTAATAAATTATAAAAAAAACAAACACTCATACAAAATATGAAAAATATTAAAATCTTAACTGAAATAAGCAATAAATTATATATACATATTATATATATATAAATATATTTACAAAAAACAATGTGTATTTTGTTAAAACCATATTATTATTATTATTATAAAAATGAAACAACAAAAACAAACATATTTTTTAAAATAAGAAAAAAAAGACTTCTTTGTGAATTGCTACAAAAATTTACTCTTTTTCTCTCTCCCCCCAAAAAGATTTCAAAACAAAACAATTAGGAGGGGAAGAGAAGAGTAATTTTTTATTATAATAAAATATTGAAATTGTTTATGGATCTTAGTATCTTAACGATAATTTTTAGATAAAAAAACAAACTAAATGAAAATGAAAATGTGCATGAGAATTAAACAAAAAAAAAATTAAATAAAAACCGAATAAGCCTTAAAATAGGCTTTAAAAATGAAAATTTTATGAAAATTTCTTTTTTTTTTAAACAATTTAAATAAACAATATTACAGTTAACCCTCCTATAACGTGGTGGGTGCGTACCGCATTCCATGGAAACCGCACTATAAGAAACTCGGATTTAACCGTACAAACAAGGCTAATTTGTAAAGCGTTCTTTGGAAACCGCGCTATAAAGAACTCGGAATTAGAACAAATCACATCATTCATACCGCGTTATATGGAGACCAAGAAATATAAAAGACAAGATAAATTATAAATTATTTTTATTGAACTAAAGAGTTCATATAATGATTGATACAAAAATGAAAGAAAAACTAAACTAAGAGACGGCTTTCAAACAAAAATAAGAAAAGCGTTTGTAAAATTATGTAATTTTTCAACATTCATTCTCACTGTCAGATATGATTCGCCTAACTCGTCTTCTTTTAATAGGCAAAATGTCTTCCCCACTTGGTTCATCTGCACATTGGTTTTCGATTGTAGCTTTACTCTGGGCAAAAAACTTTGAAATATATTTTTCCATCGTATAGGTTTCCACTGCCGGGGTAAATTAATTATAAAACCAATCCTTAAATAAATCTTCAGTCATCCAAGCTTTCTTATTAGATCGCCAGAATACAGGCAGTTGGGTCTTCTTAATGTTTTTCATTACATGGGGAGTTGAAGGACGATTTATTATCATTGGTTTTATCATCTGGCTGCCTGATAGTTTGCTGCACACATGAAGGGTGATACGTTCTTTTGAAAATTTAAACCACTGAGCACGCTTTTATTTTTCAGAATGAAGGTCCTAGATAGTAGTTTTTTTCCAATATAATGGCGTCTCATTAGCGTTAAAAATCTGATCAGGTGAATAACCTCCTTCAGTGATAAATCTAGCGGAAGCAACTTATGGGATGTTGTTGAACGGAAACCGCACGGTAAGAGTACCGCGTTATAGGAGGGTTGACTGTATTGTGAAAAATCTCTGAGATGACCGAAACCGATGTAGTGGACGGCTATGACATAAGCTGACATACGTGCCGAAAATAAAACTGATATTAAACCCTCTTACAATATCTAGAGTCAAAGAACTTATGGGATGTTGTTGAACGGAAACCTCGTTATAGGAGGGCTGTCGCAATATCAGCTCTGCATTATATGGAAACCGCGTTCTGAGAGTAACGCGTTGTAGAAGGGTTGACTGTACTTACTGTTTAATACTATGTTCAGACATGCACTTTTATTGAGTTCAGCTGCTTATTCAATATTCATTTGACAACTGGTAAACAAAACAATTGTTTGTTTCCACAACATTGTTTTTTTTTGTGTTTCTCGTTGTTGATATTTGAGTTGTCAAATATCAATACAAAGTGTCCGGAAAATTGTAATATGCTCACTGAACGTACTTATGACAATGCTGTATTTAAAGTTATAATCAATATTATAACAATTTTATATGAAATATTGAAATCAATAATGCCGTTTATTGCGATTTACTCAATATAAGTGCATGTCTGAACATAGTGCGAGTATAAGGCCCTTACATTCTCTGATATAAGGAAATAAGAACGTTTACAGGTCTTAAGTTCGTTAGAATTTTGGAATCTTTTGACTTTCTTTCTTGGAAACTTAATGCCATTTAAGTTTCAATATGTTTTCCTTGAATTTTTTTAATATTTTCCTTTATTTTCATTGCTTTTCCTTTATAAAGAGAAGAGGTTCTTTCTGAGAAGGCACAGTCTATGGTCGATTTCCTAAACGCATGTTTTAAATACTTTAAAGTAATATGTGTAATAATTTTAACTTCTATAATATTTCTTTCCATATATTATTTAATATATGCTTAATTTATTTTTACTTCTTATTCTTCCTTTTATGGAGGAAAACAAATTGTATTGCATAGTCCTTGGCATGAACAATACAACAACCTTTCGAAATATAAATCTTTATACAAAAGCTTTAGTAAAGTTTTTTTTTTAACAATAAAAAAAGAAAAATATCTTTTCTCTTTAATTCCTCCAGTTAAAAAGGTAAATAAGCAGAAAAAAAAGGAAAAAGTCTTAGCCTACTTTCTCTTAAGCCAACAAACTTTAAATGATACTTTTAAAAAAGTTACCAGTTTTTCTTTTTTCAATTCAAACACGTTTTTCCAAAACCTTTTAATAAAGTTATTTTTGTTATTGAATTTAATTTCATTTCCTGTACACTTTCCTTAAAAGTTTTCAACAAAAAAAGATGGTTTTATGCACCACCTCCCAACACCACTACATACAATTAAACTAATGGTTTATAGTGATGACATGTCTCCCTATAGATTGATTTCCCTTTTAACACGATTTTTATTAATGCTGACATATATGTTGTCACTCTCTCTCTCTCTCTCTTGTTGAGTTTATCAGGATGATTACTGAGAAACTTTGGCTTTTACTCGTACCTTTTTTAATACTTTTTTGTTTTTTCTTTTTTTTGCTTGTTTTTATGGAGGCTTATGGTATGGTGGCAATACATTTTCCAGAAAATGTGACGAATTGTTAGCAGAAAAGTAGAAAAATCAAACTGGCAAATAAATTTTTGTATAGCAGATGAAGGCATATGTATGTTATGTAATCAATCACCATTCGTATATGATATCTATTCCCCATAAGGGATTAAATACTTTTAGGGGGAAAAGGAAAAAAACAAGCGAAAGAAGTTTTCTTTTCATACTTAAAGTTCTATTTAAAACATATTATTGCTGGAATGGTTAATGGCAGCTTAACTGGGAGTATATTTTTTATTAGTTTAAGTTTTAAATTCATATTAAATTAAGGGTTTTAAAAAGTGCTTGAAAAATGATTAAGGATTCATTAGGGGAAAGTGTTTTTTTTTGTTATTTTTTATTGACCTTAATTACGAAAAAAAGAGCGTCGAAGAAGCAGAATATTGTGTCGAGTTATATTTCCCATTCTAGAAGTTGTATTCTGAAACAAGAAAAATAAATAAATTTTATTTAATGTCGGCCACTGATTGTTGTTGTTG
Source organism: Sarcophaga subvicina (assembly GCA_936449025.2). Lineage (NCBI taxonomy): Eukaryota > Metazoa > Arthropoda > Insecta > Diptera > Sarcophagidae > Sarcophaga > Sarcophaga subvicina. The sequence continues at coordinate 104,852,876 of OW388083.2, read as the reverse complement.
CTGTAACAGCTCTGCTGCTGTCTCCGAAAGTGTCTCCTTTGGGAAGAAACTTCCAGTTGCAATAGCTTTCGCTGGGTTGACTATGCTTGGCGGATGAGTAATTGGGTCGTTCCGGAGTGTAGATCCGATTGTCGTGGGAAAGATCACTGCGCAGTATTTTTGAATTCTTTTAGCAATTTTTATTATTCATTACTAGTAAGCTAAAGATAAGATTGAATGATTTGTTCAGCCATTTTAACAGAAATTAAAAAAAAAATTTTTTCTCAATTTTCATGCACATTTTCTTTGACTCCATAAAAACACATTTTTTATGGTAAAGGATTTTGTAAGGATAGAAATGAAAATCATAAATGAATTGTTTTATCAAACAAAATAAAAAAAGACCTTATTTTCATAGAAAAAAAAATAAATAAAAAAATTAAAACAAAATATCAAAAAAAATCTACAAAAAAAACAACAACGATAAAAAAACATTTTTTTTTGTTGAAAATATACAAAATTGTTAAACTCTTGTATACAAAAAACAAACAAAAAATAAAAGAAATATAAATAAATTAATTAATATTGATTATATTTAAATAATAAAAACCATAACTTTGTTATAAAATCTATTTTGTTGGCATTGAAGTGTAAAAAAACAACAATATGAGAACACAAAAAAGAAAGGAAATGAAATCAAACAAAATTGGTGCAATTTTTAGCTGAATTAAATCTTTGCCTTAAACAAAAAAACTCCCAAAAATAAAATAAAATAAAATACCAAAAAAAGTTTTAAAAAAAAATTGAAATTAAATTAGAAACCAAATATGGATTTTATAATTTAAATAAGTTTTTTTGTTGTAGTAAAATACAAGAGGTTTCAAAAATACCTGTGTAATAAGAAAAGAACAAATAAGAATATTAAACACACAGTAATACACTTCAATGTTTTTTAGTTAAACAAATTTTTTTTAAATTAAAATATTTTTTTCTTTTAATTTAATTTCTAATAAAAAATAATAAAACCTTTTTATATATTTAAAGAAATATAAATAAATATGAAAAACTAAACCATAGAAATATAAACTAAATTTTGGAAAACTTTTTTAAAAGAAAAAAATTATTGATTATAAAACTAAATAATAAATTGTTATAAATTATAAAAATAAAAACAAATAAAAAAATAATGATAAAAACTTAAACTCAAAATATTGTTGACTAGTTAAAAGTAAAACTAAATATAAAAAAGAAAAAATATTAAGCAAAAAGTAATTATAAAAAACAAAAAAAACAGCATAAAACCTTAAAAAGAAATTATTAAAAATATATTAAAATTATACAAGTAAACAAAAAAAAACCGCAAATAAATGCAAAACTAAATAAAAGTAATAAATATTTAATTATTAACAAAAAAACAAAAAAACAAAACAATTACTAGACAAGAAATAAGTACAGTAATAATAATTAATCATTATTATAATTATTAATTAAACAAAAAAGTAAAATAAATAAAAATATTAAAATATTTATATTAGACTCTGAATGACTAAAGACAGAAAAACAAAACATAAACATAAGCATATTAAACGAATAAAATGCAAATTGTAAGCAATAAATAAATTAATAACGAAGAAAATAAAATAAAATTTTTATTAAATTCTTATTTTTTTAATTTTTATTATTTTTTTATTTTTAATTTTTTTATTTTTAATTTTTTTAAATTTTTTTTTAATTCTTAATTTTTTTTAATTTTAAATTTTTTAAAAATTTTTAATTTGATAAAAATTGTTATTTTTTTTTTCTTTAATTGGTTTATAAATAAGAAGTTTTCTTTCTCTTAAGTTCGAAAATTATTCTAAAATTTATTTTCTTATGAATGGCTTAATTTTTATCTGTTTTAATTAAACATCTTTAAACAAGTTTAAGGTAGATAGTCTGATTATCAAAATAGGATTACAATTATCAAAGAAATTTCGTTAATTTTTTATTTTAATTTTCACAAATTTAATTTAATTGAAGTCAAATATGTTAAGACATCATCAGTGATAATGTCCAGTAAACAGCTTTACTTCAGGAACATTTTATATAGACTGTGGATATCTTGCTCAAGTTCTTGGTATTATTTGAGTATTTCAGATTCTTACCATCTGAAATAAACGTTATTGCCAGCAATGTCCAGTATGACTATAAAGGTTTAAACAGCCTTTTTCTAGGATAATGTTATACAGACTGCAGAAATCTTGCTCAAGTCCTTGGTATTATTTGAGTACTTCAGATTCTGACCATCTGAAAAAACCGTCGTCCCCAGCGAAGCTTAAAAGCTGTATATTTCTGCTGTTGGTTATAGTTCTTGATTGACCCTCTGAAGGTTAAGACCGCTTTTTTGGTATTTTTTTAAAATTAACAATCCACATGTAAGAGAGTGATTATTTTTTTGAATCCTTACGTTCCACTCTTTTTGGTTTACTATACTCATTTTTGTGACGATTTTTTTATTCGATATCCACCCGGCAGTTAAGTCGCATATTGGAAAATATTATATAAGCATTTTGAGGGTTAATTTCTGTTAGGACTTGTTACTCGAATGCATCAGGGTCCTTCCCATTTTTAATCGTTAAAAATTCGACAATAAGAGATTTTGTTGACTTTCAATATTCTTGCAATCAAGATTGTTTTTATATGTGAGGCGACAGAAGTTATGTATCCATTTACATATACACTGAGCGCCAAATGTGAGTAAATACCACTGAAATAATAAATTTTCTTAGGCTAGCGAAAAAAGTAAATTAGAATAGTCGAATAAATTTTCGAAAATAAAAACGTTTATTACTTATAAAATGTTAAAACAAAAACAACAATTTATAATAAAGGAACTTTTTTGTACTTATGAACAAAACTGTTTTATACTTAAGAACCAAACTGTTGACTCACTTATGGCGCCAACTGTATATGTATGTATGTTTTGGGCTAGTGATATTGCTATCAATCATAAGACGTGTTTTCTTTGCTAATTGGTACCATCTTAAATTGGAAATTTTCTTTTTTTTTTCTTATTATACAAGAGGTTAAAGGTTATTTTGTCAAGAATTTTATAATCATAATTGGTCATTCAAACCAAGTCAGGATTACGACCCAGCTTCTGACACCACTGATGTTATGTGTGTTTTAATTTTATACATGAGTGGCGGGATCTACAGTTTAAAGTCGATTCTGAACGACAAATTTTTGAGAAACTTTTCATGGCAATTTTATGTACTCTCAGAGTTTTAGCAAGAAATCTGCTGAGAGGGAGTCGCCGAAGAAATATGTTATCATATTTTCGTTTTGATGTCTGACCTGGGATTTGAACCGAGGCCTCACGTCAAATAAGCCATTACATTACCTACTAGACCACGGCGACATCTTTTTTTTAAGAATTTGGTATACAATAAATTTAAGACATTGTAATCTAGTGGGTAGTGAGTGGGCTTATTAGATGAGAGCCCTGGTGCGATTCCTGGCACAAACATCTTGAACAAATCGAAATATGAAAAGTTTTTTTTTTTTGGTGTCCTCTTCCCTTCAGTATTCTGGCAAAAAACTAAAAAAAATAAACAAATTGTCATGGAAAGTTTTTCAAATCTGTTGTTCAGAGACGACACTAAACAGTAAGTTCCGCCAGTCATGTGTGGTGTGAGATGCTAGGCTATAGTGAGTAATACAATTAATTCGTCTTTAACTACTGTCAAAAACAACCATCACAAATCTGAAGAAAAATATTGTGTTGTTTGGAAATTCTACTGAAAATTTGTTTTTAAATTTTGAAATAAAAACCAACATTTTGATGATTGTTCTGGAAAATTTTAAATAAATAAATAAATTCTTCTGAAAGTTTATTTTAAAATTTTGAAATAAAAACCAAAATTAGAATGATTATTCTGGAAAATTTAAAATAATTAAGCTTAATTCACTGAAAAAAATTCTTGGCGTGATATATGTATAAGCAAATATTAATTGTTTACACAAAATAAATTCTGCGATATAATTATTTTATTTTTTATTTAAAAACAAAAACAAAAATAATTTTTTTTTTAAATTTATTTTTTGATTTTGTTTAATTCTTATATAAGCAATATTATTATAAAATATTTATAAAATAAGAAAATAATTCAAATGAAATTATTTCAAACGAATACGCATACATACTTGCAAACAAATACAAATACATACGTGCATACATATTTAAAAACAAATAAAAAAATATAAAATTTAAAAAAATTAAATTGTTATACATACTAAACTATACATATAATAAATATAAAAAAAATAATCAATAATTACATACATACATACATACAAAATAAATATATTAAACGAATAACAAATCTCTAGTGATAATGAATAAAAAAAAATAACAAAAATAAAACGAATCTAAACACGAATTTTATTTTAAATTTTCTTCAAACAATTGGTCCATTTTCAATAGGTTTGTTTTGAAACACCAACACAACTTTTTTTTAAATATTATTTTAAGTCTTTATTGATATAAATTAAAATATATTCGTAAAGAAATTGTTACAAAGTGATAACAGGCAGACGGAAGTATAAATGCAACATGTTTTCGAGCCTTTTGATCGTTTAAAAAATTGATTTTCGTTTCGGGGACTGCAGAGACATTTCTCTATACTCTAAACCGATTCTGTTGCTGTAGAGTCCACCTTTTTAAGTTTTAAGTAAGCTGGAATGAACAATATCTCCTACGGTTAGTTTCTGCCGCCTGTTATTGACATTTTGTTGACATAGAATGACTCTTTCAAGTGAGTGGTTTACTTATCTGCAAATATAGGAATTGTGTGCTATATTTCCGTCAGAGACTGTGATCTGTTAAGTTTTAATTTGAGGGTTAAAGAAGATTAAAGAAACATAGAAGATTGCGAGGAAGTTCAGAATTTTTGCGTAATACTGTAACCACTAGGTAAGAACATAAGGAAAATTTTATTCGGAAAATCAGCATTGAAAGGACTGGTGAATTTTCGGTCGACATTATTGCGTGAATTGGGCTTTCTATGGATGGAGATGCTAATTCAGATATAAAATAAGATGCATAAGACGCGCGCAAAATTGAGAGGAAGGATCTGTTGGCTTGTTTTTTTACACTAATGTTGCATAATAAATTGGACATGTGATCATTAATTACACAGAGCTGCATCGGTTTTGCAAATGAGATGGCTCCAGGTGTTTCCGAAGGCATTTTGCGAGCTGAACACGAATCTGGTTTCCATCACGTCAGGTTTTCGAGAAAAAGGGGGTTGAAACCCCTAAATATAGCGTTTTTGACCATTTTTGAAACATTGTAGAGCTAAACACTAACGTGCTAGAACCATCGCTTTGCTCTTTAAAATGAGCCCAAAGCCAAATTGTTTGCATTCACCCTTAAAGTAGGGGGTGGGTTTATGTCAAGGGGTGCAAGAAAAAAAAGAAACACATTACGGAGGTCCTTAAAAATTAATCAGATTTATTTGAAAATTGTTACTCAGGGGTTTTTGGGGTCGCTGATTACAGATCTTCATTCAGATTTAAAAAATGCAAAATGGCGGAAATTTGAATTTTTTATAACGAGTATAGTCGGCATTATAAGCATGTTTCCGTTTTATTATGGCGAGTTTACTTGCTATAGACAGAGGACCAAGATTATACAAATTTATTGGAAGTAATAATAGAATCTTGAAGTCAGCAGTGTGTTTTCTTAGTATAGACGAGTATACTCGGCATTGTTATTATTCTGTCGAGTCTACTAGATATGAACAGAGGATAATAGAATCTTGAAGTCGCCGTAGTCTAATAGGTAGTGTGTTGGCTTATTAGACGTAAAGGCAGGGTTCGAGCCCCAGGCCAGACATCAAAACAAAACACAAAAAGTATTTCTTCGGCGTCTTCCTCTCAGCAGATTTCTGGCAAAAACTCTGAGAGTAAATAAAATTGCCATGAAAAGTTTCTCAAAAATCTGTCGTTCGGAGTCGACTTTAAACTATAGGTCCCGCCACTCATATATAAAATTAACACACACAACATAAGTGGTGTGAGAATCTAGGTCGTAATCCTGACTGAAGGGTTGTAATGACCAATTATGTATGTATTACGTTTACGCAATGAAAATGTTCTGGAGAGGAATCTGAAAGTGCTTTGAGTGCTTTAGAATTCCTACCGTTTTGTCCAGAGTAAATAAAGTTACTACGATAATGCATCACTTTTTCATTGCATTTAAATACATTTACTTTGTTTCCTTACCAGCCCGATTTTTGTACGCCTCTTATAAAAATTGGACCGATTATGTGCGTGTGTGTGTGTGTGTGAAGTCAGCAGTTTGCTTATTTGACGAGTATATTCGGCATTATTATTATTCTGTCGAGTCTACTCGATACGAGTATAAAAATTTATTAGATTAATGGAATCTTGAAGTCGACAGTGTGTTTGATTATTAAACGAGTATACTCGGCATTATTATTATTCTGTCGAGTCTAGTCGATATGAACAGAGAATCAAGGGTATACAAATTTATTAGCAGCATTAATAGAATTTTGAAGTCGAGATGAGCCAAGAGTTCAATTATTATTAGTAAAACTGCTTATTTATGTTTTTGCTTTGCTTTGTTTTTTTTTTCGAATTTTTTTTAATTAAAATTTTATTTCAAGAAAAAAAATGTATTTTTGTTTTTCAATTAATATTTTATTTTTATTTCATTTACAGATATTTAATGATAACTTAAGAATATGAATGAATTAACAATTTAACTGATTCAATTTTATAAAAAAAAAAGGCTCTCAAAACCAAAAAAAAAGAAAAATGTATTTAAAAAAGAAATAACGCGCTCAATCAAATAGCTCATATCAAGAACAAATTTTAAGAAAAAATCCAGCATTAATAAGATTTTCCCCAAAAAATAATTATTTTTTTTTAAATAACTTTTCAATTTTAATTAAATTTTATTACTATTTTAAGTATCTTTAAGACACTATTTTCAAAACACAATTAATTAATTTAAATCATTAAATAGGTTACATTTTAATTCGATTTTTATTTTAACTTAACTTGTCTAGCGTAATATTTTCACTCTTTAATTAATATTAATTGTTAACTGATTTCCAACGTTATTATATTAACTTTTTCTGTTATCTTAGGTTTTCGTAACTGTTTCAGAAACAAACAAAAAAAAAATCATACACAATTTTTTTGTATTTATTGTATAATTTATTTATTTTATAACTGTATATGTATATTGTATATGTACTGCTCGTATTTATAAGTATCCTGTTGTAATTCAATATTTTTCTTCTACCATTTTTTTTTTTGTTTTTTTTTTGAGTACCCTTAACATCTTTCAATATCCATTCAAATTCAATCAATTTAATATTTTTTTTCACTCTCTCCATTGCAACACATACATATATATTTCCGCTACAATTACAACACTTGTATAATTTATAAATACGTTAACGTACACAAGCTACACACACACTTACACAAATACAGTTGTTCTATGGGAATGTGAGGTTACATACGTACATAGATGTTATGAAAGAAAGGATACATTCGCATACCCTAGTGAAACATGACAGCTTGTATACAAATATTTGAGACAAGAACACAAAAGGGGGAGGGGGGGGCAAAGAAGAGAAAGTAAAAATGTTTGAATGTTTGCAGCAAACCATTCATCACTTGGCTGCTGAGTGATGTTTGTTTCTGTGCTTGCAGTCTGATTTAGAGAGTCTCTATCCCTCTTTATCTCTCTCTGTGTGTGTTTCGCCCAATTCATTTTATTGCTACAGGATTAATTTGTTTGTGGTTTCAAATTGTCGTTGTATTTTCTCTTCTTCTATTTTTTGCAAAGCATCTGTGCCATCCTCACATACACACTCCCACATAAATTCATCATTCATCTAGCATGCCATTCATGGCATCTTCTAGCATTTTTTCTTTTTTTTTTTTTTTGCTATCAACACCAGTCATTAGACATTATCATTACCAAGTGCTGATGAAAAAAAAGAAAAAAAATCCGCACAAGAAACAAGAAAAAAATTAAAATGAAAAACCATGAGAAGTAATATTGTATTATTATTATTGTATCATTGATATATTGATTGTATTATTATTATTTTTATTTTATTTTTATTCGAATTCCTCTCTTTCTCTTTTACTATGTATTTTTTCTTTTCCTTAATATAAGTGTTTTTATTTTCCTTCGTTTTCTTTTTTTATTTTATTTCGTGTAAATTTCTCTACAATTTATTTTATTACAAATTTCATGATTCCAATATAATTTGTTTTTTTTACATTTCTTCCTTCAATAATTGTAATGAAATCTATCAAAAGGAAAGCAAAAGAAAAAAACCAAACACAAGAAAATATCATCAACAAAATATCATTATGTATGAAAAATAAATAATAAACAAAAAAAAAAAACAATAAAAAATAAAAATAATCTGATGTTTTTGATGATAATTTAATATGAATATCACTAGCAAGACAAAATGTTGCCAACAGCTGTACAAACTATTAATATGCATTCCTCAAATGGTATTAGGAGTGCCAATTAAATCTTTAGCATTTCTTTCTTGTTGAGAATTTCTTCTTTGTTCTTTTACAATAAATTGTGGGACACATCCAAGTTTTTCTTGGAACGCAGCATAATTTCCTTTGTTTTTCGATCATGAGACATGTAATGAACCTGCTATGCAGTTTTACTTCAAGGCATGATCAGCCTTCTCGCATCAGTTGCGTTATTTTTATTTTGCTGAGGAATTCTTTTGCGGTTGTCAGAGATTTGTAAACTGCTTTAATAAGCTTGTTGAACACATCCAGTTCTTCTTGAGTAGCAGTAAAATTTCCATTGTTTTCTTGACCATTTCATATGTAATGACGCTATTAACCTCGTCCCATACGGATCGGCTATACAGTTTTACTTCAAGGCATAATTAGCCTTCTCACATTGGTTGCATTATTTTTACTTTGTTAAGGAACTCTTCTGCTGTTCACAGTGATCCGTAATCTGCTGTAATAAAATTGCTGCTCTTAAATCGCAGCATCATTTCATTTTGACGTCAACCCAGTTCATATTTTCGATAGTTGGACTTAGTCGATAAAGGATTTCATATTTATTCGTGGCATAAATACATTTTATCCTTAGATACAGCCGAATTAAAAAAAATTACGTACAACGGGTAATTTATTCCTTTCCCCGATAATTTCTATGGATTCATCTTATCCTTAGATACAGTCAAAGAAAAAGATCTACATACATCTGTTAATTTATGCCTTCCCCCAATAATTTCTGATTTTTTTTACACGGTCCTTTCACTTTCAAACATTCTTAATTTTAAATGCTTTAAGCAACTTTATAACATCTTTTTCAATTTCCGCCTCTAATTATCTAAAACTTCTAAATGGTAAGTTGTGTGTAGACTTTTTAACTTGACTGTATGTCATAATTGTGGCATTGAAGGCATGTTTCCATTTCTATAACAATATAGTTAGGTAGATAGATAGGTTGTAGGGAGGAGACAATATTCCAAACGTATTGTCTTATGCTTAACACAGCATACTCCAAAGCCATTGCGCCAGCTTGTTGAGCGCTTGCCAACGATGTACATTGGTGTCTTCTATAACTATCGCGTTCCATCAGAAGTGAAGTTAAGGTGACCTCCACGTGACTACAGTATTTTTGTCTATTTAGATGTCGGTCTATAGACCATTCATATTTTTATATTACAGTCAAGGAAAAAAGTCTACATACATCGCTGTGTATAACCACAATATGTAGATTTGTTCCGGTTAAAAAAGATGTTATAGCGTTTTTAAAGGCATTTACAATTAGGAATATTTGAAGAAAAAACGAATTTAAAAAAAATATATAACGTAGAAATTATTGATAAAAATTATCGGGAATGTACATATATTTCACTGTGACTGTATGTTTGCTATTGTTGCAGACTATTTCCGCCGTGAACATAACCTGTCTAAAAACGAACTTAATTTACCTCCAATACGGTAACACTAAGTTCTTTAGCCATGACAGAAATAACCTTTTACTCTTCTCAGATCAAACTCAAATCTTTTCGAATAAGGCGTTTCATATTTATAAACAACGTTGCAGTTTTTCACACCTAGTCCATGTGACATTTTTCAGATTTGTGATTTATATACCTAAATACTGCAACACTTTTACCTTTTAAAAGCGTTTAAAGTATGAGCTCGTAGATTGCAAATAAAATAAAAATAAATTTTGTGTTTAGTTTTAATTAAAATTCTTTATTATTCGCACAATTCTGTGTGCCATTGTTCACAACTTGATGTAAACAACAACAATAGCTTTGTTTGTTATTTCTCTGTTTACATGCTTTGCATAAATAATAACAATTACTAGTCAATTGTTCGACAGATCTTTGTAATGGATATCTTCAAACCACGATTACTCTCTTCGAACGCAACGCGTCTTCACACAAGACTGACTGAACTTCACTAACTCACTAGCCTGCTTTGCTTTGCTTTTTATGATGAATGTTCTTGAAGGCGAATTTTCGTGGCTTCGGCTTCTCGAAATCTCTGTAAATGTAAACATCGTTGTTTCATTATTGTTGTTTGTGTATTTTGTTTACATTTATTCTTGTAGTGTTTGTTGTATTTTTGTTTACATGTTTACCATATTTTATGTTGGTGTTTATTGTTGTTTATAATTTTAATGTTAAGCGATGTAAAAGCAAAACATCAGTATCTAAATTCATCGTTTTCGTAACAATACAATAGATTAAAAATAATAAAATTGGTGCAGCTATAGACGAAATCTGTTATCAATAAATATTCAGCCCAATCATGATTAACAATTCCGAGGAAGTTGTTTCCTTTTACTTACTGCCCATATTATGAATAAAAATTTTCTCTTTAAATTTGGAACCATTTTTTTCTTGAGAAAAATAAATTCCTTGGGGAAGATTTACCTGCGAAACATTCGTGATTTATTGCCCACTTGATATACTATATATATATGGTATATGTATACCTACATGTACTGAAATGTATATAATTCCCAAGTAAGTCGTTTAATTTTCTAGTCTATCCTTTTTTTTTTTTTTTGTAAATTGGTATGCAGTTTTTTTAACTAATTTATAATGTTTAGTGTTATTTTTCATTTCAATTTAATTTAAAAAATATTAAAAATAATAATAAAATAAATATGCTTAAATATCAATAACAAGCATAAACGGTTGTGTCAAATTAGAACAAAAAAATTTAAAAAAAATAAAAATTATAAAAATTAAGATTTAAAAAGAAAACAATTAAAGATAATAATTAAGAAGTAAGAGAATAAATTAAAAATAAATTAAAAAATAAATAAAATTACATACAAAATATGATGAAAAAATTCAACAGCAAATATTTTAATATAAAATATATTAAAAAACAACTACAATTTACCAATAAAAAAATTAATAAAATAAACAATAAATAAATAAATAAAAATGAAATAAAATTAAATGTGCATTTTTCCCCTACTTTTTATTAAAAAAAAAACATATTAACAATTAACTTAATTGGCATAAGAAAATTTATTAATAAAAATAATAATTTTTTATTAAAACATCTAAATGTGGAAAAAAAATTAAAAAACAAAAATTAAAAAAAAAATACGATTAATATAATTATAAACATATAAGGAAATTATATTTAAATATACAAATACACATACAAAAAATAAAATAAAAAATAAAAACATTAAATAATAAGTAAATTGAAAAAAATAAATAAATACGATAATTGTTATGCATATATATTGTAATTATACTACATATGTATGTAATACATTTTTATAAAACGCATATACATACATAATATAATAACATTTTTGAAAGGCTATTTCACAATTTTAAATAACCTGAGAAAAGCTATTTCCGATAGCCAAGAATTTTTTTTGGAACTTTCCCAACCTTATTAAACAGAAACAGAGAAAACGGCATTCGAAAGAAAACTGATGATTTATTTTTTTTTCGAATATTAATAAGAAATAAAAATAAAAAAATAAGCTATAATTGTGATGAATATTATTATTATTATTTTTTATTAAATATTTTTAATAAAAAATTATAAAAACAAAATGAAAATCTCTAAATGTTGTTTAAACACTCAATAATTCAAAAAAATAAAAAAATAAAAAATTAAAAAATATCAATAAATTGTTAAATTTAAGCGATAAATCTAGTCAAATTTGTAGGCCCATATATACTACCATAAGTAAACTATTGTAAGAGATACTAAAAATATCGAAAAAAAATTAAAAGAAAAATTAAAATTAAAAATATATTAAAAAGTAGTTTAACAAATATATACTACCCTAATAATACAACGAAACTTGAAAAAGTAGCATAACAAAAAGAAGACAAAAATATTATTCAAATAATTTCGAATTTCTCGAATGAAAACTATTTTTTTTGGATCAGACTTTTTTTTGGATACTATTCTCACTAAAAATAAATAAAATCTTTTAAAACTAATTCATCTTAATTATAGAAATTGTATTTAAAAAAAACAGAATTCTAAACTGGAAACAAAATGTGTTTTACGTATAAATGAAGAAAAAAAATTTAAGGCACTTTGTTATCGAATATTTTCCTAAAATGTCAGATTTCCTACAATGTTCCGGTACTCTATTTTCCAAAGCGATAATCTGCGAGTGTTGGACTTGTGGATTTCAATCGACCAGAGACTCTAGATCTATTGCACTTAAGTTTGTACATTATTCTCCCTAAATCTGCAGATGGTGCTTTTATTCCGCTTTATCGTTTTGCGTTTCCTGACTTCAATATGGACTGACTGTTGATTAGTCTCTGAACAAGGCTAAACATTAACTTTCGTCTTTGGCTAAAGTAAATGAACAAAACATCTTCCCAAATCATTTCTTCAAGTAAACTTATGCGGGCTGTGTGTCGTTCAGTGCTACGCTCGTACGATAATGTGGATTGTAATACGCTAACCTTATCAATCACTTGGTCTTGCATAGACTTCAGTCACTAAAAACGGTAATGTGAGTTAATGCAAACTAGATAATGTAGCTGCAGGCGCCTAAAAGGCATGTTATACTCTGGCCATTGTTGTTCTATTATGGATTTCCTCGTCAATTACAGGGGGGGGGGGTTACTCTCTATTGCGATGCGAAAGCAAGTCCAATGCGTAAGTTAAATGCGTTAAGAGTACAATTTGGTACTCTGTATCGCTTACGTAAAGCTTTCGCAAAATTAATTGAAAATGATGCCAGATTTGCGCAAGGGAATGCGTAAGTAAAATACGAAAGCGCAATAAAGAGTACCAACTATTCGATTACGTACCATTTTCTTTTCGCATCGCAATAGAGAGTAACTCCCCAGATTTAAAGTGTTAAGAAACTGAAAAAGCTTTTTCAATGGAAGTGGCAATAAGTCCCCGTGTACCCAGCGGTTATGCGTCTGGTAGTGTATATTTTTGAAGCACACAGTTGGGCATCAAATGCTCCATAGAGCTCTATTATGTCCATACTTAATAGGTGCTTATTGTCCAGGCATGGTCCTCCAGCCTCTTCTGTCTTATTTTAGACCGTCTAAATCGAAGCTGAGAAAACACACCGCGTTTTCATACAAGACTGACTGAATTGTTACGAACTCACTCGCCTGCTCACTTAGTCTGATGAATGTTCTTGAAGCCAAACGTTCGTGGCTTTGCCTTCTCGAGATTTCTATGAATGTAAACATCGTTGTTTCATTATGGTTCTTTGTGTATTTTGTTTACATTTATTCTTTTAGTGTTTGTTGTTGTATTTTTGTTTACTTGTTTATCATTTTCTTTATGCTGGTGTTTATTGTTATATTACGCAGTGCGATAATTTGTAAACAAGTTCATTGCTTTGGTATTGTAGCTATGTACGTTAAACGATGTAAAAGCAAAACACCAGTATCTAGGTTTTTCCAGTTTTCATAACAATATTGTGCTGCATTTTTTTCTTCATTTAAGCAGAAGCATTTACAAAATGTTGCTCACAACTATTGCCCGTGCAATACAAAAGTCTCTACTAAATTTAACTGTAATTATTTATCTTGATTCGTTTTTTTCCTAATTTTGTTAAAAAAAAAAGACAAAAGAAATGCTCTCAAGCATAAAGACAGGAATAAAATTATAATTTAAATATTTAGCCACCGAATTTGTTAGAACTCAATATGAGCTGAAAACACATCCTCTAAATAGACAAGGAAACGTTGTTTCATTTTGAACAATTAAATTAAATTTCCTACAGGATAATGATGAACTTTTCAATTTTTCAAAAAAAAAAAGTTTTGAAAAATAAGATCAAAATAATGCTGAACAATTAAATGTTAAAAAAAGAACGAATAAAAACTAAAAAATTAAAAACATAAAATTGATGAGTTTAATAACAACAAAATAAAATAAAACATTACATATTAAAGGGTTTCAACCAAAATAATTTATTAAAAAAAAGAAAAACAAAATAAAATTGTTGAGTATTTTTAGTAAAAAAAACAAAACGATACATTTAAATTTAAAACAAATGGCAAAGGAATATAAATTTTTGAAATGTATTTTTAATAAAAAAAAAAGTAAAACCAAAATGTCTTGTTTGTTGAATTATTGTATACACTTGAAATAAATAAATACTGAATACTTTTTTATTATTAGATATGGTTTTCTTTTTTTTATAAATTTATTATGAAAAACCAAAACAAAACGGAAAAAATATGAATAATTTCTTAAAAGTATTTTTTAAATAGAACTGTTTTCTGGTTTTTTTTTATTAAAAAATTTTTGAGATATTTTTCGTTAAGTATTTTTACAAATAAAACTTAAGTGTTAGAAAAAAATAATTAACACAGAAGAAGAATTGTATGAATTATTATATACAATATTAAAAGAACACAAGTTAAAAAAATATATTAATAATTAAAAAATAAAACATCAACAACAATTTTTAAAAGAATTGAAAGTACCTTCACAAAAAACTTGTTAAAAAATTGATAATTTTGTTAAAATTATTTATTTTGTTAT
This sequence comes from Sarcophaga subvicina, assembly GCA_936449025.2. NCBI lineage: Eukaryota > Metazoa > Arthropoda > Insecta > Diptera > Sarcophagidae > Sarcophaga > Sarcophaga subvicina. The sequence goes on along the minus strand of OW388083.2, from coordinate 104,837,840 downwards.
ATTAATTGCGAGGCTTTTATTGTACGTTTAAATCCACTTTTAAACTAGAGCTTAAGATAATTTCTCCTTTTTAAAATTTTAAATTAAAAAAAAATTAAATTTTAAATAAAAAAAAAATTAATTTTTAAAGAAAAAAAAATTAATTTTTAAATTAAATTTAATTTTAAAATTTTTTTTTTTTAATTTAAATTTTTAGAACTTGAATTTTGTGACTCTCACCCAGCAAATATTTGCTTTTAGCCCATACCAATATTAAGGTTCCCTAATATAGAGTTACACAATGACATATTTTCCAGGATCTACACTCGGTAACAAATAAAGCATAAAGCTGCCCAGATAACACACAAAATTCCTTTTTCAAATCCAAACGCCATTGATTCCAATGACTTGAAGCTATAATCACGTTTATTTATCAGAGAATAAATAAGAAATCAGAAATAAAATTTCCTGGGTGGCAAATCTTTGAAATTTAATCCTTTAACTCTCTCGATTTGATAAAAAAAAACCTGTCTGCTTCATGATTTTCCAACAAAAACGAGTATACTCCACATAAACCTCGTAAAATATTTATACCGGCAATTATGACTTTGAAGTCGCCGTAGTCTAGTAGGTAGTGTGTTGGCTTATTAGACGCAAAAGCCTGGGTTCGAGGCCAGGCATCAAAGACAAAATACAAAAAGTATTTTTTCGGCGACTTCCTCTCAGTAGATTTCTGGCAAAAACTCTGAGAGTAAATAAAAATTGCCATGAAAAGTTTCCCAATAAATAAAAATCTGTCGTTCGGAGTCGACTTTAAACTGTAGGTCCCACCACTCATGTATAAAATTAACACACACAACATAAGTGGTGTGAGAAACTAGGACGTTGTACAATGGGTCAATTCGACCTGCGGGTACTGTACTTGTCTTAATTGACAAGTACACGTCCTCTAACCTAACCTAACCTAACCTATGACTTAAAAACAAAAGGTGTGTGGAAAGTATATACTTTTATTCGTGGTTAAAAAATAAAATTTATTTCATTAATTCGTTCATTCATTCATAAAAACATGCTACTTATTAGAAATAAATAAGATTGTCAAGCTAACAAATTCTCTAAAACGTATATATTTCTAAAAAAAAAACATTTATTTGACCTTTCTCTAGGAAAAATCCTAGTAGATTCGTTGAAGAATAACACTAATGCGTCTTTTTGTGTTTAAGACGAGTATACTCATTATTATGAAAAAAAAAAAAAATTCGTTTCTCTCTGACGATTATATTCGTCAGTAACGGTTAAAGAGTTAAAGTATAGAGAGATCTGAGTTCCTATTAAATTATTTTATATAAATAAACATTGTTCTCAAACTGTCTTGGCTCTAGTATATTCTAAATTATTAATATAAAATTATTTGCCAGGCTTTTTTATTGCCCAGGAGCTTTAAATTTATACTTAAACTAGATTATGTAAAAATATCTCGGTATTATTTTAAATTGCACTCAGTCGGGGGTATTCGTTTTTCGTAAAATAGCTTTGCAAGTGTAATAGTTTTGAAAATCAGTGCTAATGTACTCGATATTCTTATCCTATACCTTAAGTAATTGTTAATCACCTTTCCACATTCCAGAACGGTCCTTTATCCCCCATTACTGGAGGTTTTTTCTCTAATTATAATTATCACCGGCATATATCTTACATTCCCTGACCACACGTTTCTTCACTTGCCAAAGTTATTGAACTGGTTCAATTCAAGGCGAAATTTACAAAATCAAATTTCTCTCATCTCTTTGAGAATACTTCTAACCTTATACGTTGGAAGTTTCTTAGATCTTTCAGATGTTGCCTTGCCTTCTATGTTGTCGGTATTTTTGTGAGTTATAATTATCAGCTGAACTGTTAAGCCATAATATTGTTACGTTTCTGCCTTTTAAAAACGTTTAAAATATGAGCTCGTAGATTGCAAATTAAAATAAAAATAAATTTGCGTTTAGTTTTAATTAAAATTCTTTATTCGCACAATTCTGTGGGCCACACTGTTCACAACTTTATGTAAACAACAACAATTGCTTTGTTTGTTATTCCTCTGTTTATACTCTTTGCATAAACAATAACAATTACTAGGCAATTATTCGACAGATCTTAGTAACGGAGGTCTTCAAACCACGATTACTCTCTTCAAAACACCTCGTCTTTTTTTTTTTTACAAAACTGACTGAAATTCACTAACTCAGTCGCCTGCTTTGTTTTGCCTTTTATAGGGCAGAGTAAACAGGCTGATGAATTTCCTCGAAGGCGAATGTTCATAATCATAAAGCACTACGCTGGTGTATCTCTGTGGAAAATTATTATTTGTTCAATCTTTCTTCTGAGTACAATTTTTAGAAAGTAGGCGTGGCCGTCAATTCAAAGAAATTCATAAGGAATATTTTCAAATTCCTACCTAGCTAACCATTTCAAATTTTACCGAATATTTTTATATAATTTCATAATATTTTTATGCTAATACCACATTAACATACTGCAATGATCTAAAAAATATATATATCCGGACTTACATTTATACATACATATATTATGATATTAAATCTTAACAAAAAAAATTATAACTCTCCAAATATCCCTCTTTATCTCTCTCTCTTTCCATTTATCATATTAGCTAAAATAAAAGAAAAATACTTATTACTAGACACTTTAAATTGATAGAAATCTTAGCTAAACTCCAAACCAATTTAAATCTCCGTAGCTTCTTAATACCAAGACATGATGATCTATTATATTTACTACTTACTACTCTATACACTAATGATGGCAAAAAATAGCAAAAAAAATATTTTTATTAGTAGAACTTAAAGGTGAAAAAATCTAAATCTTCCAATTTAAAGAAAATAAAATTAAAGCAAAAAGAGAAATACAAGATTTTATTATTTATTTAAAAAATTTATTTAAAACTTAGCCTAGACACTGTTATTGTCATGAAATTTCAAAATCAAAATTTAGTTGTTATTTAAATTGAAACAATTCTTAAGTAAAAAACTAAATGTTTTGTTTTAATTTAGTTTTAATAATAATTTATGAAAATTCAAAGAAAATAAAATAATTAAATAAAATAAATACAAAGTGAAAGCAAGTGATTTTAAATAAATCGTAATATAAAATAAAAAACATGCTGATCTCTACTGTGTTCTAAAACTACGAAATTATTAAAAATAAATTAAAAATAAAATGAAAATTCAAATAAACAAAATAAAATAAAATAAAAATGAATACATTTTGTCATTAAACACATGAAATTTGAAAATAAATAAAAAAATTAAATCAAAAACTCCATCAATTTAATTAAAAAATATTCCAACTAAACTTATACAAAAAGAAATAATAAATAAAAAATAAATTAAAAAACAAAAATAAATAAATGAATAAAATTAATAAATAAAATATATATTTTTTTCTCTTTTGAGATAAACACATGGCATAATAAAAATAATTTAAACCAAAACATTAATTAATAAAACAACCGCATTATGGAATTACCAAAATGAAGCAGAAAAAAATAAATAAAATTTTAAATATTTTTGATGAATTTCAAAGGAATTTATCAAATTGAAATACAGAGAGAATATATAAATCTCTTCACAAATACAATAGATCAGTTTGAAAGACGTGCTTGCGATTGAAACATTTTTAATTAATATTTACGACTCTTAATTTTGTTCATTAAAATCAAGGAAGCGGGGCTTACAAATTGAAATTTTAAATAAGTACTCGTATACCTTTGGAACTTTTTTAAAAAAGTGCTTTTAATTAAATAATCGATACTTTCCACAGAAAGTCCATATTTTATACAAATTCCTTATCTTCTTCCAATTCTCTCCTCTGTAACGAGATATGTTCGATATAGCATCAGATCCAAAATATTGTAATTTCGAGTTTACGACTGCTGGGGAATGGCTTAAAAAGATTTCCATCGTATTGATATCTTTATCACATGCCCTCCATTTATCAAATTCCACCACGCCCAAATGGTTCCGGTGTAAATGTAAGGCCGTATATTCCATGAGTACGCTCTTAGTCACCCTTATTCAGTATACTTATGGTTTTCCCCTTATCGGGATCACCCCCAGACTATCTTTTTAATCCTCCGACCTCCGTCACCCATGCACGATAGTTGATGTGATGTTTCCGCCCTTTTTCTCAGCTTGATTTTCAATGCACTGAAGGGCTTTGGGGTATGCAGGCTTATGGTATATAATACTCTGGTTCTATTTGACAGAACGCTCGCTTCCTTATTTCCGATCACTCTTTGATGACTAGATACTCATATAAAGCGTATCGTGGCCTGGAGTATTTGCTAATCGCCTGTTTACATTCCTTTATCTCGGGATGTACCCGAGTCCGAAATTCAGCCCCTAACTCAGACATCTAGGACAAAATGAAATATGAAAAAATATTTTTTCGGCGAAAAAAAATCCTGAAAGTGTACTGAAAAATCTGTCGTTCAGGATCGACAATTTAAAGTCATAAATTAATAAAATTAACACACATATGTTTGGCGTGAGAAGTTGGTCATAATTTTGACTAAAGGGTTATAATGACCAAATTTCCAAATTATCACACGCTTACTTTCTCAGAAGTCGCCGTAGTCTAATAGGTAGTGTGTTGGCTTATTAGACATAAAAGCCAGGGTTCGAGCCCCAGCCCAAAATACAAAAAGTATTTCTTCCGCGACTTCTTCTCAGCAGATTTCTGCCAAAAACTCTGAAAGTAAATACAAATTGCCATGAAAAGTTTCTCAAAAAATCTGTCGTTCGGAGTCGACTTTAAACTGTAGGTCCCACCACTCATGTATAAAATTAACACACACAACATAAGTGGTGTGAGAAGCTAGGTCGTAATCCTGACTGGAGGGTTGTAATGACCAATTATGTATGTATATATGTATGTTTCTTGTCTTGATTGCACGTACCTTCATAACCATAACTGCATTCTGAAATACTGTCTGAGGGAAACTTCGATTTCTCCTATATAGACTCAGGTCGTTCTATCTCCCTATTGAGAACCAATCATGTAGCAACAAGTTCCCACGTTTCACAAAGAAATTCGATCTGAGGCAATTGGTTGCTCTCCCAGCAGTCTTTTGCCTAAGACTCGAAGAGTTCCCATGAAGAAGCTTCTCGAATTCAACGTTAAAATGTAGGGTTTTCCACTTATGAAAACCTATCTAAAGGGTTTTAATGGCCGTTATTGTAATGTTTTAATGTCAAGTTAATAAATGACGTCTAAAATAAATAACTGATCTATGTATTCTTTATTTAAATTTTTAAAAAAATAACTTGACTTTGAGAACAATAAAAATAAAAACAGAATGAAAAAGAAAAAATAAATACTCAAATATACCATATTGAAGGCATAAGAATTGAATCATTAAATAATAAGAAGCATATAATAAAACCAGTCTGTCGTTAAATACATGAAATAAATATAAAATATTATTTTAAAATAATAATAATAATAACAATATACAATAGATAATAATAATAAAATATTAAAGGTAATAAAACTAATAAAAAAAAATAAAATAAATTTAGAAAAAATTAAAATAAAAAATAAATAATTATACATTTAGAAAGACAAAAAAAAACAATGCATATTTTTAAAATAATATTCAAGAGAAAAAACAGAAAATAATGAAAACTGAAATTTTAAATGTCAAGTCCCCCAAATATTACAATTAAGGGTCAATCTACAATACAGAAAATTAATAAAAAAAAAAACACAAAAATATTAAAAAAGAAAATTTAAGAAAAGAATTTCCTTTCTTTTTGTAAACGAAATGCAAAGATATGTAGTACAATGAATATAAAAAAAATAAAAAAAAAATTATAATAAAATTAATGAAGAAAGAAAGAAGAAAAAATAGTGAAAAAATAATTACACAAAAAAATTTAAAAAAAAAATTAAAAAAAAACAAAAACACAAATAATTATTTTAAATATTAAGTAATTATAAAGGCTGTAATTTTAAGTAAAAATAAATAAATAATAATTATAGAAAAGAAAATATTAAATTTAGACAACAAAATTATTTAGTAAATTACCATCACTATGATGAAATATAAAATTAAACAAAAAAAAAAAAAAATAAAAATAAAATAAAACTTAAAAAAAAGAAAATAATAAATTCACCGATATATTTAAAAATAAATAAATAAATAAAAACTAACAAACAATATAAAAAAAATATTAAGTATATTATATATTAAATATTAAAATCATAATAAAAAGAAGAAAAAAAAAATACAAAAACCAACAACAAGAAAAATAGTATATATACTATATATATACCAAATATATTATATAAACTAAACTCTACTTATATATATATATATAAAAATAAATGTATATGTAATAAATATGAACGTAAAAATATAAAAATAAACTAAAAAAATAACAATAAAAATATAAAAAAATGTTGAGTTTTTATTAAGTTAAAGACAAGGTGAGTATGTTGTAATGGGTGATTTTTTAAGAGCTATGGGAAAATTGTTAAAAAAAAAACACATCAAATTCAGAAAAATGCATGAAATCATTATTTGAATCGATAGTACAGGGCCATATAATTTAATGTTTGAAGATTATTTCATGCAAATGTTGACCGTGACTGCGCCTCAAATGGTCCATCCGCTTAATCGAACATTTCGGCCGGTATCTCACGAATAAATGCTTCAATGTTGTCTTCCAATGCGTCAATTGAAGCGGGCTTGTCTGTATAGCCATGAGCTTCAAACATAGCCCCACAAAAAATAGTCTAAAGCCGTTAAATCGCACGATCTAGGCGGCCAATTGACCGGTCCCGAACGTGAAATAAAATGTTTACCGAAATCGCCTCTCAATAAGTCCATTGTTACGCGTGCTGTGTGGCATGTGGCAGCGTCTTGTTGAAACCACATGTGATGCAAGTCAAGCTCTTGCATTTTGGGCAAAAAAAAGTTGGATATCATCTCACGGTAGCGCTCACCATTCACAGTTACGTTACGATTCGCAGCATCTTTGAAGAAGTACGGTCCAATGATGCCACCAGCCCATAAACCGCACCAAACTGTGACTTTTTCTGAATGCATTGGTAGCTTTTGCAATGCTTCTGGCTGATCTTCACTCCAAAATCGACAATTCTGCTTATTTACGTCTCCATTGAGCCAAAAATGAGCTTCGTCGCTGAACATAATTTTTCGATAAGGAAGTGGTCTTCGGCCAACTTTCCAAGAACCCATTCACCAAAAATTCTGCGTTGCGGTAGGTCGTTCGGCGTCAATTCTTGCACCAGCAAGTATTTTGAAAGTCTTCACACCTAAATCCTTCCGCAAAATTTTCCACGTTGTTGAGTAACAGAGGCCCAATTGCTGCGAACGGTGACGAATCGATAATTGATGGTCATCATTAACACTGGCCGATACAGCTGCGATATTTTCTTCAGTTCGAACTCTACGTAAGCGTGTTGTGGTGGTTTAATGTCCAACAATGTAAATTTGGTGCGAAATTTAGTCACAATAGCCCGAATAGCCGCTTCCATAAAATGGAAGAAGCGCGCGATGAACTTTCTTAACAGAGCACGACGCATTTTGATAATAAAATTCAATGATTTGCAAGCGTTGTTCGTTTGTAAGACGATTCATGGTTAAATTATAGACCAAACTGAAGATGTTTGACAGTTAAACAAAACACGAAACGTGCGTGAGCTATTTAAACCAGTGTTGCCAAAAAGATAAGAGCTAAAAAATCTTATAATATTTATGGACCAAGTAATAACCACAACGGATGCTCAATCAAAGTGTCATCTGTACCAGACACTACACAAATTCCACCTATAATTTGATGTGCCAAATTGTGAATAATAAATGCCTCTTCAGATGAATGAAATACTAAATGGTCGCGAGGTATTTTCTGACAAAAATATCTTTTGCTCTGAAATTTATTCCTGTTATTTTTTAAAATAAATGCAAAAATGTTTCACTTCTTGCCACCAAAAAAATCACAGTCCGAACATTTGGCATTGAAAAACAGCTGTCATTCTTAATTTTCTTTTTTTTACGTTTGAAATTAAATAGAATTATTACAACTTGCCGTTAAACTTGGGTTTAGTTAAAGGTACCTTTAGCTAAAGGGAACTGTAAAGTTACCTTTAACTTATTTTCGTTACTACAACTCACAGATAAAATTTTTCAAAAATATGGCAGTGCCGGAGCAATGTCGATAAAACTGCTCAATTATACAAGTTTTTTTTTTAACACAGTGGCAATCGCGGGCTTCTTTTTTTTGTTGTAAATGCTCATTTTGTTTAAATTTGAATATGGCAAGTTCAAACATAAAGTGACCTTTAAATGTTAAAGGTAGGATGATCCTCAATTTAGCTTAATGATCACTTCTATCATATTGGGTACTCATAATAACGAAAAACAATTTATCTGCCCGTTAAAATCCCTTTAGTTAACGGCAAGTTGTAATAATGGCCCTAAGAGCAACACTATTAACAGCCGATTTAGCTACAATAAGAAGATGGTGGCAATCATGTTAACAAGCAGGAACGTGGTCACAAAAGCATTGAAAAATAGAAGTTGTGTTCATGAAAAAATCTTGGTTATAATTGATCGGAATATATGTACATACCTATCGAGCACACGATACCTGGGAGCTAAATATGGTACACGTAATCGATAAAAATAAATCGATAAATTCATATCTAAATTAATTTCGATTGTAGAAGTTTGGTGATAAAAGGAATCGATATCTTTTTTTTCTCGCCGAGGAGGGGTAAATGTACCTAACCGCAACATAGAGGATGTCGTCACATCCTCCATGTGTAGGTCCTCACCCACTAAATCCCCCCTCGTCTGGTGGACTCGTGCCCACTGCGGAACTACGGTGGTATTATTTCGGAGTGGAGTCCTTTTGGCCCTTTGGCCCCTGCGTGTTCATATCCGCGTCCGGATTGCATGTCGAAAGTTGAGGAGACATTAAGTGTCTCCACTATTCCTTTCGTCCAGGTGCCTGTGTCGGATTTTGTTTGACACGTGTACAAGTATCATCTATGCCGGCGTGCCTACATGTTCCCTAGCCTCGAGATCTCTCTTCTTCAGTCTTAGGATACGGTCCACGTAATTCGCCACTGAAGCCCAATTCTCTCTACTCGCAATCATAACCCCGACAATGTTAGGGGCCGTGATCGTTTTAACTATTAACGTCAGTTCAGAGTGATAGCTCTGCCAGCGTGCACACTCGAAAATAGTGTGCTCTGCAACATCAATTACTTCCTCCTCTTCGTGAAGGCAATAAGGGGAGGCGCTCTTGCCCATTCTATGCAGGTACTTTCTAAAATACCCATGCCCCGATAGCATCTGCGTAGTGTAGTAGTTCACCTCTCCGATTTTCCGTCCAATCATTAGCCCAATATCCGGCATAAGTCTCGCCGTCCACCTTCCCTTCGATGCCTTGCGAAACGGTTTATTAATCAAGTGTTGTAAAAGATGAGAAAAACTTAATCAAAACTACAAGTACTTACTCAATAACGAGTGACAGAATACCAATAAATTTCACTTGAAATCGACTGCGAGCACCCATTTTCGATTCTGCTTCTGCAATAAAGATACCCGATGTATATTTTTGTGATAAAGAACATCACACAAGTATTCACTGTGGGACACAGATAACGCGACAATGTTGGTTGCGGAATCTTTTCAAAACAACTGAATATTAGATTGTTTCTTATACTACCCGATTACTGTAGTACTATTCAGACTGTCGCTGTACAAATCCGTCATCAGAGTATATCGTATGATGATATACGCATTCATTAGTCGTAGTCTAGTTGGTAGTGAGTAGACTTATTAGATGTGAGTTCATGGTTCAAACCTCAGGTTAGAGAGTCTCCAGCAAAACGAAATATGAAGAAATATTTCTTTGGCGACTGCCTGTCAGCAGATTTCTGGCAAAAACTCTTTGAGTAAATAAAATTGTCATGAAAAAAAGTTTCTCGAAAATCTGTCGTTCGGCGTCGACTTTAAACTGTAGGTCCCGCCACTCATGTATAAAATTAACACACGCAACATAAGTGGTGTGTGAAGCTTATCCGTAATCCTGACTGAAGGGTTATAAGAACCAATTATTATGCTATGATGCCTATATTGCGTTGTGAGATGGTATCGAAAATTTTTTCGTAACTTATGAAAGTAAACGTCACATCGTCTATTTCGAAATAATGTAGTAGGTATTACAAAAATACTTTGTGACGATCCCAATGAGGAGAGAATCATGAGTCGTAATCTTGACTGAAGGGTTGTAGTGACCAATTATGCATGTATGCATATACGCATTCATATATGTACGTACATGTACACCCAGCCACAAAAGTATACATACGGATAACAAATTTCAGAAATTTTTTTAACTAATCCGTTTTCGTTGAAAATATTTATAATTGTCTGCCAACTTTATTCGATTTTAAGACGGTCTTTTGTTTTGGTTCAGAAATTTGTGAAATTTGTAAATCGGATGCATACCTTTGTGGGCCTGTGCAGGGCCACAATTCAGTTCAATTTCAGGAATTTTTTAACCAATGCAAAATATCGTCTAAAAATCAAGGAAACTATAAAGATTTTCAACGAAAACGGATTGATTAAAAAATTTCTGAAATTTTTTAACCGTATGTATACTTTAGTAACTGTGTGTACATATACGCAGTCATTCGATATCTAGAGAATGAAAGACTGCCAGACGCCTGTAGAGGAGATAGCGAAACATTCGACTGAATCCCGGTTAACAGGGACATTGAACTTAATAACAAAGTCAACATACATACATACATACATACAGAATTGTTCATTACAACCTTCAGTTAGGATTACGACCTAGCTTCTCACGCCACTTATCTTGTGTGCGTTAATTTTATACAATAGTGGCGGGATCTACACTTTTAAAGTCGACTTCGAACAACAGATTTTTGAGAAACTTTTCATCACAATTTTATTTACGCTCAGAATTTTTGTCCAGACATCTGCTGAGGACAACAAAGTCAACGCTCTTGCAGAAGCTGGTATAAAGCAAAAATTCAATTAAATTCATAAGTGAAGTTTGTAGCTAACTTTGGTCTCATAGAGTCCCGTTGTAATACCTAGTCCTTCATATAATTATAACTCCTGGCTAGCACTTCTCAGCAGTCCAAAAAAAAATTATGACGGTGCGGAATTTATTAAAATTGCCTTTGGCAAGACTGGTGCTGTCAATAAACTCTGTGCGCCAAATAATCATTTGACTTAGAAGTCAGGTCAAAGACAGGTCCTTGATATATGCTTAGAGTGGAAATCAAATGGCAATTTAGGTGCATAAATATTAAAAAATTTTCAATATAAAAGATCGTGGGGTTTTATTTGAAAACCTAATAAAAAAAAGAACAATCGTAAGTTGTTATTGACCCTTCTGACATTACCATGTAATACATTGATATTTAAGTGTAATGTATGTATGCAAGTATGTTCTAGATAATATTATAGTTTTAGATTGAAATAAAATGTTTTCTTTTGAATATTTTTTATATATTTTTTATTATTGTTAAATATAATTGAATACTTTATTATAAATTCAGCTTATCAACTATTTAGCACATTATGTTTTTTTTTGTTTTTGTATAAAATTATTATTAAAAAAAAGTGTTTTGTTCATTAAGAAAAAAATAAAAAAATATATAAAAAAAAGCTGACGTAAAACTCATGTACCACTAACGTGATCCGAATGCTTTCTGCCAATGCAAGTCAAAGTCCAGGCAAAAAGAACTTTCAAAGTGCATTGCAGTTTACACAAAAGGCCCATGAATTTTACTAGACTCTGCTTGTAATAATTTGTAGGAACTTTTTCTTCATTTTTTTTGGTTTTGGTTTTGGAATTTTGTTTTTTAAATTAAAAAAATATGTATTTTTTTTTTGTTAAATAAAATTACTTAAATTACTAAATTGTTCTTAATAAAATAAAATAAAAAATAAAATATTATATCACACATCATTTTGAGTTATTTTTTTTTTGTTTTTTAACTTTTTTTTTTAAATCCTTGGAAGTTTAACAATCATGATGTGTTTGCTTTTGGAAATTTTGATTGTAAAGTTGCTTTTTCAGTTCAGTGGGCATTTGCTGTTTACGATCAAATTCACAGGTTTTATTATATTTCACCATTCGGCCGGTATTACCGGGGGCAGTACGCCAATAGGAGGTCTGCATGGCATGGCGTCCTGCAATGTAGCGCGTGGTGGCACCCACCAAAGAGTTGATATTGCTGACTGGCATCTTGATTTATTTTTATTTTATTTTTTTTAAATTAATTTAAATTTTATTTTTATATTAAAAACACTTTTTTTATTTAAAAGAATCGTTCTAATTCACGTTACAGTTGATTTAATTCTGTTGCCTTTCCGAAAGAAACACTTCAATTTATAAGAATATTATTTTCCAATACTATTCTGTTCTGTGTTGTGTTTTTGTTCAGTTCAGTTCAGTTCGGTTCTGTTCTGTTATTGTTTTATTCTTCAATTTAATCTTTTTCTTTTTCTATTCGTAGTAAATATTTAAAATCTTTTTTTCTTTTCTTTTTCTTTACAAAATTATTATCATTTAAAACGATCGTTTTGTTTGTTTTATAAAATACTCGTACAGTACAATACACCCCTAGTGCCATACCAGTAACACTTTGTTTTTATTGTACTTTGGAAAACTTCGTTGTGAGTCTGTCTCTATAGATTAGTACTCGTATATGAACTACAATACCCTATACACATACATATGTATACATATATGTATGTACAGTTGTGTTCAAAATAATAGGAGCGCCCTTCATTTAAAAGCATTTTTTTTTGACTTAAAATTTATTTCTAATTCATTTTCTAATTTTTTAACACTTAATAATTTAATTAAAACTACGTAAACAAAAAATATTTTATGTAAATAAAGCTTACTGTCAAAATTAATTGTTCAAAATAATAGGAGTGTTATAGCAAACAACCTAATAATTTTTAAACAAAAGGCACAAAAGTTTGATATTATCTTAAAATAGTAAAGTTATTTTAGTATTTGGTTGAATAACCATTGTTCTTGATGAATTCAGCACATCTACGAGGCATTGAGTCAATAAGATCTTGGCATCTCTTTAAAGGAATTTGATGCCACGCAACGCTCACTGTGATCCATAGTTCTTCTGCATTTGAAGGTTTTTTTTTCTCTGCAACATACTTTTAACATCTCCCCATAGATGTTCTATGGGATTAAGGTCAGGAGACTGAACTGGCCACGACATAATCTTTGCCCCATTAACCCGAAACCACTCATTTGCCAATTTACTGGTGTGTTTCGGGTCATTATCTTGTTGGAATATCCATTTTAGAGGCGTGGAGTATGGCAACGTCACTTCTCTCAAAATGCCAACATAGATGTTCCTATCCATTATGTCTCTAATTCGATGTATTGGGCCTAAACCATTATATGAAAAGCTTCCCCACATCATTAGTTTTGCACCACCATGTTTAACTGTCTTTTGTGTATACATACATACATAATTGGCCATTACAACCCTTCAGTCAGGATTCGGGCCTAGCTTCTCACACCACTCATGTTGTGTGCGTTAATTTTATACGTGAGTGGCGGGACCTACAGTTTAACGTCGACTCCGAACGACAGATTTTTGAGAAATTTTTTCATGGCAGTTTATTTTTCTCTCAGAGTTTTTGCCAGAAATCTGCTGAGAGGAAGTCGCCGAAGAAATATTTTTTTTTTCATATTTCATTTTTGATGTCTGACCTGGGATACGAACCCGGGCTTTTACGAATAGTAAGCCAACACACTACCTACTACACCACGGCGACTTCATTTTTTCATCTTTTGTGTATACTGAGCTTTATATTTGGTGTTGTGCGGACATCTAACATACTGTCTAGACTCAGTGCCACCAAATGAAACAATTTTGCCTTCGTCAAGTCCACAGTATGTTTCTCCATTTTTCTTTCGGCCAATTGATATGTTCTTGGGCAAAATTTAAGCGTGCTAATACCTGTTTTTTTTTTTTGTCAGCAATGGCACCTTTCGTGGACTTCTTGCGAATAAATAGTTTTCCATCAGACGCCTACGAATAGTAGCGCCACTTACGGCAACATTCGGTCTTGTCGGAGTCGGTCATCGACAGTTGATGTTTTGCGCTTGCGCCCACGCGTTTCGAGCTTTTTTTATATTTTAATGCATTTGCGATCATTTCATTGGAGCAACTTAATTAAGGTTTCCTCAATTTCTTTAGAAGATTTTTAATTAGTTTTCTCTTTTCTTCAGTACAGTGCTTTTCTCGTCCCACTATTACAAAAATTTATGTGAATCACTGTAGAAAAAGTTTTAACTACATTTTTCCGTACTTATTTTTCACTTTTTTGTTTAAATTATGTGCTGTGTTATATTTTTATTTTTAAAAGAACACTCACACTCCTATTTTTTTGATCAACTGAATTCAGGGGCAAACACAGAAATGAATCAATTTCATCGTAAATATTAAAGTTATTACGAGATTGCTTGTTTGTTTTTTATTTCTTACATATCGTTTTAACTACCATTAAACTATATCATGTTTTGCAAATTGGTAGAATAAAAAATTTTAACTTTGAAAATATTACATAGTAGCACTCCTATTATTTTGAACACAGCTGTATATATGTACCTACTGTATTTTCAATTCTTATCAGATTATTTAATAAATTTTTTTATTTTTGTTTTGGTTTCTGAGTTTTTTTTGGTTCTTACAAGTTCAAACTGATTTTGTGTTTCATTTGTTTATAAATTTTTTTTTAATAATTTTTTTTTTATTTCGTAAAAACCTAATAGATTCTCTTCTGTTCACCTTCAGTCTTATGAGTGAAACCATTTTGTATTACAAGAATTATGCGTAATTAAAATAAATTTCATAACATATGTATCCCCTCCATTAAAATTTCGTTTATAAATTCTACAGTGTATGGCAATAATTTTGAACCTGCCTTAATATAAAATTTATTATTCGGAATAAATTTTAAATTTAAATGCAATATTTTAATATCGTATGATAAAGTTGACTCACTTGTACAGAATCTTTCATGTTTCGAGTTTCTTTTGTTGAAATGAAAATCAAATATACATACATTTGAATGGAAATGTATTGTATACAAGATACTAAGGTTAATCAACTTGAGTTGAGAATATTTCTCTCTCCCTCTCAGTGTTTCCACAAAGTATCTCCATTTAGCATGATTTATTGTTGTTATTACTATTGCTTGCTACTTTACTGTTTGTGTTTCTAGATGTCTATGACCTGCTATAGACAGTGTAAGAACAGGTTGGCTGCTGGACTCGCATAAGGCCAGCTTAAGGTTAGTCAATAGGTTCATTAAGGGGCACTGCGAGATTAGATTGCTGACAAGGCTCTGAAACAGATCCCAGCCGGACTATTGCAGAGTATGTTGCAATGAGAAGGTGTTGGAGACTATCGAACACCTCCTCTGTAACTGTCCAGACCTTAGTAGTTTAAGGTTAAGACCCTTGGCAGGGGCTTCTTTCAATATTTGAATTTTGTGTCGAGAGCCCACATAAAGCCTCTCCATAGATACATTATTAAGCCATTAATGGCTGAATTACTTTTTTTTCTAACGGTTAACGTTTTGTTCTTTACACTCCATTTCCTATCAGAGCATAAAAACTAAAGCAAACTCTGCTGGCAACTTAAGTTGCCACTGGACACTAATGGGTTAATTATGGCTGGTTGAGTAGTGCTAAGTCTTCAATAGTATAGTTCGCTCTCTCTTGTGTGTTTTGTTAATCTGTGTAATTCCTCTGCTTTCTTATTCTCCTTTTCCTACTTTCTCTCCTTTTTCCCTATCTCCCCTATTATCTTCACCCCTTTAGGACGTTGTACAATGAGTCAACTGGACCTCTGGGAACTGTACTTGTCTCTATTGGCAAGTACACGTCCTCTAATTTAAACCTAAACCTACTATTTACGAACTACTACTAAAATAAAACGGCCTTGCTTGAAAAACTTTATTTCATTTCCTCTCTTGCACGTAGTCGAGTAGCTAGCAGAATGGCTTAAGAAACGTGAGGCTAAGGTTCAAACCCCAGGTCAGACATGAAACCGAAATATGAAAAAATATTTCTTTCGGCGAGTTCCTCTCAGCAGTCTTCTGGCACAAACTCTGAGAGTAAATAAAATTACCACGAAAAGTTTCTCAAAAATCTGTCGATCGGAATCGATTTTAAACTGTAGGGCCCGCCACACATGTATAAAATTAACACACGCAACATAAGTGGTGTGAAATGATTAACCGAAAGCTGAAGGCTTGTAATGGCCAATTATGTATGTCTGTATATACGCAGGAGTCCTAAAATAAGTCGGTCTTGCTCTAACAGTGTATGTTTTTCCATTTCCCTCCTTAGATTCCATGGAGTATTTCCATCATACATGCTTTATTATTCACGAATGCTGATGCAGTCTGATTTGCATATACGCCATTTAGAAGCTTATGGCTTCTCCATATGACTACTTTGTCATACAAGATTTGCTACTTGTTTGTCCTTATTCGTAGTATATCGTTCATCTCCAGATATTCTTTTGTTGTCTTTGGCTTCTTCAGTCGTGAAGATTTCACTACTTCGCCAGCCCTAAGGTGCTATAGGAATTTCGCTGTATAGCATCGCCGATTCACTAAAATTTTCTGCGCTTGAGTTCTTTTATTATGGGTTTAGCATTGGTTACGTTCGAGACCTCTGTGTTACTGATGATATCGTGCTACGATATCCTGCATATGCTATCTACGAAACCGATTTGTAAGCTTTGCAGCATGATATCCTATGTGCTAGCGTTGTTTCTTCTCATGGCTTTAGATTTCTTGCTATTTGTTTGAAGTCCCACATTATATCGTAAACTTTCCAGATCTTTTAGTTCCGTTTATATATTGGAAATCTTAAGCGATAGTAAACAAGTATCCTATAAGGAAAACCTTTCTGTTGGCGTAAGAAACTGCAATTTGAGTATGGCGGAGAACTGAAGAACATAACACTGATGGTAAGAGCATGAAGAATCTAATTAAAATTTAGACCTGTATTCTTATTATATTCTTATTATAAAAGCAATACAGTGAATAATTTCAAGCGGCCCTATCGTTTTTATAGAAAGAAGCTGAACAATTTATTAACGTCTGCACAGTCTCCTACCTTTTATTAATTTAATGGGTGATTTTTTAAGAGCTATAGGAAAATTAAAAAAAAAAACACATCAAATTCAGAAAAATGCATGAAATCATTATTTGAATCGATAGTACGGTCCATATAATTTAATGTTTGAAGATTATTTCATGCAAATGTTGACCGCGACTGCGCCACAAATGGTCCATCCGCTTAGTCCAATTTTGGCATACTCTTTCCAACATTTCGGCCGGTATCTCACGAAAAAATGCTTCAATGTTGTCTTCCAATGCGTCAATTGAAGCGGGCTTGCCTGTATAGACAGGAGCTTTAACATAGCCCCACAAAAAATAGTATAAAGGCGTTAAATCGCACGATCTAGGCGGACAATTGACCGGTCCCGAATGTGAAATAAAATGTTTACCGAACTCGCCTCTCAATAAGTCCATTGTTACGCGTGCTGTGTGGCATGTGGCTCCGTCTTGTTGAAACCACATGTCATGCAAGTCAAGCTCTTGCATTTTGGGCAAAAAAAGTTGGATATCATCTCACGGTAGCGCTCACCATTCACAGTTACGTTACGATTCGCAGCATCTTTGAAGAAGTATGGTCCAATGATGCCACCAGCCCATAAACCGCACCAAACTGTGACTTTTTCTGGATGCATTAGTAGCTTTTGCAATGCTTCTGGCTGATCTTCACTCCAAAATCGACAATTCTGCTTATTTACGTATCCATTGAGCCAAAAATGAGCTTCGTCGCTGAACAAATTTTTCGATAAAGAAGTGGATCTTCGGCCAACTTTCCAAGAGCCCATTCACCAAAAATTCTGCGTTGCGGTAGGTTGTTCGGCTTCAATTCTTGCACCAGCAGGTATTTTGAAATGCTTCATACCTAAATCCTTCCGCAAAATTTTCCACGTTGTTGAGTAACAGAGGCCCTACGTAAGCGTGTTGGTGGTTTAATGTCCAACAATGTAAATTTGGTGCGAATAGCCGCTTCAGTGGGTCGATTAAACTGACCATAAAATGGAAGAAGCGCGCGATGAACTTTCTTAACAGTGCACGCAAAATTCAATGATTTGCAAGCGTTGTTCGTTTGTAAGACGATTCATGGTTAAATTATAGACCAAACTGAAGATGTTTGACAGTGAAACAAAACACGAAACGTGCGTGAGCTGTTTAAACCAGTGTTGCCAAAAAAGATAATAGCTAAAAAATCACCCGTTATTAAGACCAGTATCGATTGGCGATTGTCTTTCCCGTAGAAATCTTTGTTTTATACCTCATAATCCCAATGTTTTACAGAGTTCTCTAATATATATTTTTTTAATTGTTTAGATTGCAATAACGCCGAGAGATTTAAAGAAATATTCCCTTGCAACTGAATTATCTTCAAGGAGACATTTGGAAAACATTTACCTGTGAAAATCGTTACTTATTGATTCATCAATGACAGGATTTGAACTCAGACAGCTTAAGTCACATCATCTGCTGTATGCTTTTATGGTAAGTTTTTATATTCTTTCTAACATCCTATCTTCTTTTGGGTGCTTCACTAAAACTAGTGTGGGAGGTTCTAAATATAACTGATAATTCTGTAAGAGATATTTGAACGAAGTAGGCGTTAAGTCTATTTGAAGTCGCCGTAGTCTAGTAGGGAGTGTCTTGGCTTATTAGACGTAAAGCCAGGGTTCGAGCCCCAGGCCAGACATCAAAACAAAATACAAAAAGTATTTCTTCGGCGTCTTTCTTTCAGCAGATTTCTGGCAAAAACTCTGAGAGTAAATAAAATTGCCATGAAAAGTTTCTCAAAAATCTGTCGTTCGTAGTCGACTTTAAACTGTAGGTCCCACCACTCATGTATAAAATTAACACACACAACATAAGTGGTGTGAGAAACTAGGTCGTAATCCTGATTGAAGGGTTGAAATGACGAATTATGTATGTATGTAGGCATTAAGCCAACTATTTTCTTATGGTTTACATAACACCAAAGTATTACTAAGTAGATCTACATTCAAATGAATTCTAAATCCATATTTTTAAAACTATTTTCCTTAGTCCCTTACTACGTGACTATCGTTTTAAATAATTGACGCGTATAGTATGAATTTTTTTTCATTTTTCTAATCTGGTTCACACCAATTTGTACCTCATGTAGCCAGTGCTTATTACAGAATTCTATTGAAAATATTTATTTTTTTGTTTCTCTGCAATTACATCAGTTTATGAAAAAGCAAATTGCAAATAAATTTTGTTATTTGATGCAGTATGACGTGGAAAAATGAAAATTTCAAATATTTTTTTACTGATAATCATTACACTTTTTGTGTCGCAATTATTTTGAAAAATGACTTTTGGTCGTGGCCAAAAAAACTGACGTAAATCACGAGAGCAAAATCCATACACAATGTATTTCATTAATAGGTAAACAAAAGATGACGAAATGAATTGTTTTGTATTTAAATGCGTATATTTGATCACCTTGAAGGCACTGGGTTCGATTTCCACTACACCGAGCATAAGGTCTAAGTCACTTAGCCCGTAATAATTAGAATATAATTTGTAATAATAACTCGCAATGCCTGAGGTATGTCTTACATTCCACTAAGTATACTATACTTTGCTTTTAGGGTGCCTGAGGTATGTCTTACATTCCACTAAGTATACCATACTGTGCTTATAGGGTACTTGCATACATTTGAAGTAAACAAGCTTTGAAAATATCACACAAATAGCAGGTGATTCCAAAATCGCTAGACTACATACTATTTGGGGGCATTAAAAGAAAAACAAAAACAGCCACAAAATGAAAACAATAATAAAAAATTTTGTAAATTATTCTTATCATTTTGTTGTTACTAATTTACAATCTAATAAAAGAGAAACCGTCAGCAGTGTAAATAATACGAATGTATTTAATTTAAAACAAAAAAAAACAAAAAAATATTTACAAGCGCGTTTTTATCGACTGATAAACAAAAAAAATTTTTTGAAAATAAAAACAAACAAATAAACAATGATGATTAAACAAGTTAATAACAATAATAATAATATTTTAAATTTTATGTTTTTATTTATTTAATTATTTGTTTATTTATTAGCTTACAATACAATTATAATTTTTATTCGAATTACTACGAGCCGAGTGACTAAGGCCATATGCTGGTGAAAGTAGTAAACAGAGTCTCTTGTGGGAATGGATAGAACTTTTTTTTCAATCATGACTGCGATAGTTAATAATGCCCTACACTTTCAACTATGAACGTAGACGGTATTATACGTTTGTGCTGTAGTTTGTAGCACAGATCAGCAATGAGTATTCAAAAAGATGAGTAGAATCGTATTATACTCATAATTTCTGATACTTATACGCATTCCTACTTATTTTAATATGATGGAACCTCTACTCATATTCAAAGTTTGAAGTACTCATCATATTCATACTTAACAACACGTATAATGTTGTTGTTGATTTCGACTCTTTATAACTCAACATTATACACGAATCACAAAATGAGTATGATTTGCATATGAACACTAAAATACTCACTAGAAGGTTGTGTTTGATCTGCTTGCTGCTCTGTCTTTTTTTTTTTTTTTTGTAAATCCAACAACAACTAAGACTGTAAATTTTGATGAATGATTCGAGTCACTTCACAGAGGGAAAACTGCCTAATAATATCAAGAAGATTTTCTCTACGAAATGTTTTTGGAATGAGAGGTATTACAGCAGAAAGAAACGAAGATTTTTTCGTAGAGATTTCTTATTATTTTTATGTGATAAATCTTTTTAATTTTTTCAAGACGTAAAACACATACATTTG
This sequence comes from Sarcophaga subvicina, assembly GCA_936449025.2. Classification (NCBI taxonomy): domain Eukaryota; kingdom Metazoa; phylum Arthropoda; class Insecta; order Diptera; family Sarcophagidae; genus Sarcophaga; species Sarcophaga subvicina. The sequence goes on along the minus strand of OW388083.2, from coordinate 104,816,810 downwards.
AGAAGAAAACTTGTTATTTACCATTTTTTACTCAAATTCCGTAATTTTTGCCACAAAAATTACAATCCATAGAGAAAAACTTATTGATTCTATTGTGTTTCCTTCTAAATTGTATAAAACAAGAATTTCTTATTAATTTCATTCGGCTACATAATCAATTTTTTCAAAAAGGTTTTTCTTATAGATTTCATTAGTCTACTTAATAATTTTTTTAAGGAGTATTCCTTATTGATTTCATTTGGTTTCTATTTGATCATGTGTAAATTATCTTATTAATGTTTTAATAAGAATATCTTCTTGATTATATTAGCTGGCTTGTTAAAAAAAGTGGACAAGTGGCAAGTAAAGAAGTGGAAAAAAGTAATAAAAATATTCCTTCTTAAAAAAACAAAGTAAACTTAAATAAAAAAATTGAATTGTTTTAATTTCAAAAAAAGTGTTATAAAAACAAATAAAATTTTGAGTAAGGACCGATTTAACAGAAAATGTAGATATTGTCCCAATTTTTAAATCCTTGGAGCTCCGTGATGAAACGTGCAACATTCTTTTAAGTTTTGGAATTACATCAACAAACATATTAAATCGGAAATCGAAGACGTTGAAAATTTATTCATTAAATTCAAAGCAGGACTAACGGAATGGAGAAGAAATTTTGTTCGTTCAAAATCATTATTAATAGATCAAATATTAAATTAGTTTCTAAGTAAATATATCAATAAAAAATCTATAATAATATCAAGCAAAATCAATAAGTATTATATATAAAAATAAAGGGATAGTCTTATAAAATTAAGAAGAAAATCTTTTTGAAAAAACAAAAAGAAAGCCTAATAAAATGAAGGAGAAAACCTTTTTAAAAAAATCAAGAAGACTATCTAGTAAAATTCCTAAGTTTTCTTCTTGATTTTTTCAAAAAGGTTTTCCTTATAAAAATAATAAGAATCTCTTCTTGAAAAAAAACCATAGAGGAATCTTATAAACTTTGTTCTAATTTACTATGTATTTATTAGGTTCAGTTTTCTCTGTGTTGAGTCACTCGATTCATTTATAAGTATTATAAGAGTACTTATCTAAAGTTATGAATCTAAATGAGTAGTAGGCTTATGAATCAAACATATTTCGAATGGTATGAGTTTGATGTCAACGTTGCATGCATACTCATTGCAACATGTACTTATAAATCAACGTTGTAGTGAGTAGTTAAATTTCAATCTTATTGACTCACTTATACATATTTTGAAAATTTCATAAGTGCTTATGAGTAGCGAAAAAACGATTCATTGCTGATCTCTGGTTTGTAGCCACCACATGGAACAGAGTAATGAAATGAAAAACTTATCAAAGCACTTGAAATGTTCATGAAAGCTAACAGTGAGCAAACACTGAGCATATCAATAAAGTGTCAGTATCGTACAATATTATTAACGTTTCAGTACCTCAACACTTGATTAAAACTATTGGAGTGCATCAAACAGTAAAAGAGAGAAAACTTGCTAAAGATGTTGACCTTTCACTTCAAAACTGAAAAACTGATTTAAGTTCATGAGGCAATTGCTGGTGGTGTAATGTAGCTTTTAATTTGCCCAGCAATCACAAGAGAAGGCGAAAAAATTTGTCATTTTAGTTTAGGTTTTAAAAACCATAATTGAAAACTTTCAATTCCCAACAAAAATCTCATGTACTCAAATCATGATTTTTTAGTCACGTTACTTACATACATAATTGGTCATTACAACCCTTCAGACATGATTACGACCTAGCTTCTCACGCCACTTATGTTGTGTGTGTTAATTTTATACATGAGTGGCGGGGTCTACAGTTTAACGACGATTCCGAACGACCGATTTTTTGAGAAACTTTTCAAGGCAATTTTATTTATTCTCAGAGTTTTTGCCAGAAATCTGCTGAGAGGAAGTCGCCGGAGAAATATTCTTTTCATATTTCGTTTTGTTGAAGCTATCCGACCTGAGGTTTGAACCGTGGCCTCATGTCTAACAAGCCAACACACTACCTAATGGACTACGGTGACTTCTATATTCTTCATATAGTTTGGTATCTTCTCAAAGTCTACAATTTTGTTTGTTCACGTACCTATTCATGCAAAAATAGGCCTCAGCAATTACCAACTGCTCTCGTGGTCTATGGTCCTGTAACTCCAGTTCCTGGGTTAGTTGAATTTTGTACAAATGCAGAAAATTTTGGTTATTTGTTCGGTTAAACACTTTAGCTGCGCTACTTAGTTTTTCTTACGTCAGTTCGCACGATAAGAATTTTCATACGACATGTCAAGATTTTTTGTGAAAGAAGTCGGATAGTATTGTTTCTTGGATAGTAGCATCGTGTTAATGGATATTGCATTTGGATATTAAGTTTCACATTAGGATAGTGCGGCTAAGGTACAAATTTGCTCTGTAATGCATTGTGCTATCCACTGGTCAATCGGCCATAAACGGGTGTGCTTTAAATGACTGACATGTGTTGCCTAAAATGATGAGATTTTTAGGAACAAATTTCTTTATTTTTCCCGAGATTGATATTGAATTTTCTTTGAAGTATCGATAAAATGCAAAACAAAAACCATGTTGCCACAGTGCTCCAATGAAGCAATAGAGTCTAGATAAGCTACTGTCTACTTAATAAGTCCCTTTGCCTTCTTCTCTACATGGTCAAGAAGTCTCGTAATAGACTTCAAAGTATCCCGAACCGTATAAGAGAGTTGTAATCCATTTTCAGATCGATCGAAGTGGCGTGAATAGTAAGAAGATCAGACAGAATGATATATACAGTGGTGGCCATATAATTAGAAACGACTTAGCAACTTAGTATGTTTGTTAATTTGTTTTACAGTTTTCACTGTGTATCTGGGATTAAAGACTTTGTTTGGAGGACGTCTTACATACGTTTTTCCATCAGATGGGGATAAATTAAACTTAGATTCGTCACTCCAGAGAACTCTGTTCCAGAAACATCGTTTCTAATTATAAGGCCACCACTGTATATACATATATCTTAAAAATCCGAGACACTTGAATGCTTCTTGAAAAAGGTGCTGGTTCCATTGAATTTTCATATCCAGAATATTCAGAGCCTTAGCTACAGATGCTGTAACATTGTTATTGTCTTTCGCGAATTTTATTTTCGCGATTTTCATTAAAAAGTTGAGAGCTTTTCTGGCCTTATCATCGTAGAGTCGTGCTTACAACGAGATATTATGCTCGGCACTATCAAATCACTAAGGGGGACTATATGAGCTTTGCTCTGATAACGTGTTTAAAATAATTCGTATCAGCTTTGTAAATCGGAAGTAGAATAACAATTGAAGAGCTTGCCATAAGAGGTTCTGCGGTGCATATCTCCTTTAATCAAATCTTTCAAAATAATTGCGTTTAGAGTGCATCAAATGCCGAAAATGTCTGCCTTATTTTATCACACTTGTTTAGTTCTTTATTATGAAATGTACATGTGAAAACAATGTAAAATAAAAATACTTTGAAAACAAATACAAAGTTTTAAATACTTTGTTGCTAAGTGCCTTATTTTCTATAAAAAGCATACAAAAATATTTTTGTTTTATGCCTGAGTAGCATAACATCTCATCCTAAAATTGTTGGAAATTTTTAAAATTATTTCGAATCCATTCAGATAACGTTGTTTACGGTGTGGTCTATTATTTGTCTACGTTTTTGTTTAAATTTATGATTTGTTTTCATATTAAATAATAATACTTAAAAGGCGAATAACAATTAAAATTATAAATATTTAGCGATAATCTACCAAATAAAACAAAAAAAGAAAAACAAAAAGAATTCAAGTAGGAACTAAATTGTTTACTTAAAAAAAAGACAAGTCATTGATTTGTTTATTTTGACCTCAATGGCATTATCAGCGAGATACTAAGTACAGATTTGTTTATTTGGGGAAGACTCTCACTGTGGTACTTTGTTCTTTATCTTCTAAATTTTTCCAAATCTCCGCTCTTATAAAGCCGGTCATTGTTATCGACAAGAACATTTACGCCACAGCATTCAAAGAAAGTAATCGAAATAGTTTAGCCTTTGAATAAATTTGATCCTCTTTTCTCATTTTGATGTTACAGTATCCCAGGGCATGCTGCACTTGGAGGAGAATGGTATACACATACTCGGGTCTTAATTCTAGATATACAAACTTTGTGATTCTTTAACATGATGGTCATCTATTGAGAGGCCTGTAAAAACTGGAATCTTGTAGAAAGTGCTAAGACCCTTGTTAAGGGTGCACTTATTACAATTCCTACGACAGAGTTTTTAGTAATTTTAGCTAACGACCTGCCTTTGGGTTAAAGAGTCTTGTCAAATGTGTTGTAAAGATATAAACCAACTAGTTCTCCACCACTGTATATAGCCAGCCCGAGGCTCTCTTCACAGAAATGTAAATCACAGACTATTCTTAACCTTTTTACAAATCCTTGATCATTTGGATACACAATACCTCCTAATGAAAGGAATGTAAGATTGGAGTTTTGTGCATCAGTGACTGTGAGTTGGTTAAAATATCCTTCAGACAAAATATCAGCATTTATAAAGTGGTTAACACACCTAAGTAATCCTGGTTCAAATTGAGAGAAGACAAACAAATTTGATCATAAAAAAATCGTATCATAAGCACTTACCAGAGTGCAGCCCTTGCGCTGACCAACTTCTTCTTCCCTAGTTTGGTAGAACTTGATCAGTACAGGGACTGCGTTCACCTGTGGCGTCACAACGGGCCGCTATCCGTGCTGAAGTGAGTCTCTGGTATCACAGCTACTACTCCAACCACTTTTGTTATACAAAGGGCGTTGTCCCCAGGCAATGACAGATGGAGTGTAGATCAATTACCGGCTTAGCTGCATACTTCACTCTACCTGCTCTGCCTACCTTATATACCACATGCATCCATCCGCTATTGGAATACAATTCTCACTTGTGGGTCCATGACTAGAAGTTTATTTTGAGGTTTCTTAAGCTTCTACAGATAGTAGATAGTTTGTTGGCTTATTAGACCTGAGACTTTGGTTCAAAACCCAGTTCAGACATCTCGAACATAAAAGAAAATATTTCTGCCGTGACTTTCTCCCAGCACCCTTCTAACAAAAACTTTGAGATTAAATAAAATTGCCATTGAAAAGTTTCTCAAAAATCTGTCGTTCGATGACGACTTTAAACTGTAGGCCTCGGGTGGTATAGAAAGCTAGATTGTTGTCCTGACTAAAGGGTTGACATGACCATTGAAGTAAGTTAAGTATGTAAGGGTACCCAACTCTTTTGATTCATTGCCACAATATAGACAGTCGCCGTGGTCTAGTAGGTAGTGTGTTGGCTTATTAGCCAGGGTTCGAGCCCTAGGCCAGACATCAAAATAAAATAGAAAAAGTATTTCTACGGCGACTTACTCTCAGCAGATTTCTGGCAAAAACTCTGAGTGTAAATAAAAATTGCCATGAAAAAGTTTCTCAAAAATATGTCGTTCGGAGTCGACTTTAAACTGTAGGTCCCGCCACTCATGTATAAAATTAACACACACAACATATGTGGTGTGAGAAACTAGGTCGTAATCCTGACTGAAGGGTTGTAATGACCAATTATGTATGTGTATGTATGTAAGGGTACCCAATTCTTTTGTTTCATTGCTGCAATGCAGCTTGTATAGAAATAAAGGTCTTCGAAATAAAGGAAAAATTCACGGAAATTATGTAGTAATCGTCTTCTCGTAGAATAAGCTTGCGCGTGGCCAATTGTGCATATATAGCCACACTGTCTTTATGTCGAATGCTCATTCTAATGCTCGCTAAAAACTATTACTCCAAGGTGCCATCTACGATTATAGTAGGTTGACAGCTAACCTAACTAACCTTTGCAAACAAAGATTTGAAAAGATTTGAAAATGTTATTCCATAAACAATAGCTTCATTAACCCTGTGTAAATGAGATTAAGGTCGCTGTAGTCTCGTGGCTAGTGTGTTGGCTTATTAGATGTAAGGCCACGGTTCAATCCCAGGTCAGGCATCAAAACAAAAATATGAAAAAAAATATTTCTTCGTCGACTTCCTTTCAGCAGTTTTCTGGCAAAAACTCTGAGATTAAATAAAATTGCCATGAAAAGTTTCTCAAAAAATCTGTCGTTCGGCGACGACTTTAAACTGTTTCGCCCGCCATTCGTATATAACATTAACGCATACAACATATGTGGTAGGAGAAGTGAGGTCGTAATCCTGACTGAAGGGTTGTAATGACCAATTAAAAAAAAAGTGAGACTAAGGGACATCAAAAGATTTTTTAATTTTCCCCTTTGAACAGAGAAAAATTTAAATTTTCTTTAAAAATCCTTTCAAAAAAAAAACAAAATTCAGAGAACTGACTTGCAAGCAGATTAGAACGTGTTTGTTTTCGTATTCTTTTCTTTAATTAAACGAACTCTTTCTACAACTGCTTCAATGCCAAATTTGAATCAATAACACCCCTCTCTCTCTCCCTCTCTCTAATAGTACTTAACTTTCGACATGAGATTGTAAAAAAAAATATTGCGTTTCTAATTAAAAATTGAAAATTATCAGAGAAACCGAATAAAACGAGTTAAACAATCGGCAGATTACAGAAAAATTTTACAAGAAGTATACATATATTTGTGTGTATATGTGTGTGTGTGTATCAGTTGTTATTGTAATCAGTAAGAAAACTATTTTAATTGGTGACACCTAAAGCCGACTGCTACTGCTTGCTGTCAGATGTTCACAACACGAAACACTCGTACAGGGCATGAACACACAAATACAAATGCAAAACAAAATGAAAAGCAAAAGCAAAGCAAATGAATTAAAATCATTGAATTAAAAATCTTCTAACAAAAAATTTAATTCATTTTATAGTAGAGCATTTAATTAATTTATTGATTTGCTTATTAATTTAAATCCACTTGAATTGTATACAACAAAACGAAACGAAAACAAAAAATTAGAATCAGAATTCAAATTAAAAAAAACAAAAATGAAATGATTGTTCAAATAGAATAGAATACATACATATGTATGTATGTATATGTACGTGTTGTATTGTAATAAAATTTTGAAAAACTTTTTTTTTCGTCTCAAGTTCAAGGGCTTGATTCAGAGGAATGTAATGAGCTAAGCGGTGGGTTTATTGGCTTCTTTATCTTTTTAAAAACACATCATCACTGTTGACATTCAACTACACGTGAATGCAAGTGAACAATTGTAATGAAAATTACAATTTTTTTTTGCACAAAAAAGGGGTGTGCAGGCAATTGATTTTATTTTCAATTTTTTTTTAATAATTTTCAATTTTTATTACGTTTTGCCAGCTTCTTGAGTGCAAAGTATTTTTAAACAAAAACGGAAAAATAAATAATTCGTTTTATATTTTCGTTTAATTATTTAATTAAACAAATATACAGATTTCCTTCCATCTTACGATATTTGTTTAGTAAGAGTTTTAAATTTTTCTTGAAAGAAAAAAATTTTAAATAATAAGTCCCGCAAATTACTGACTTTATGTGGCACTTTTCAGAAGAAAAATATGTTAAAATCCTGTGTATAAGTACACTTGTGGCAATGTTATCTCCAACTGAACTGAACTGAATGAAAATCAGCCTTATTTGAACAGGACATCTGGTCACCGTAGTCGTATTCAACTTTCACTTAAAGGGAGGCTTTGAGAAATTTAAGGGAGGTTTTTAAATTCATAAGACAAAGCATGGGTACCTTAGTTAGTTTATAGCCATATGGAAAGCATATCTTTTGTCCTGGAGCATATTACATTATTGTAGTCCGGCTAACTGCATATTTAACAATTGTTTGATTCAAGTCTAAAACTAGCAAAGTGTTGCCTGCTTTGCTAGTTAGATTATCTGTAATGTTCGCTCAACTATACCCAGACCCGTACCATTACAGAATGTCATAACATAATATAATTGGTCACTATAACCCTTCAGTTAGGATTACGAACTTGTTTCTCACACCATAGTTCCCGCCACTTATTGATAAAATAGTACACACAACATAAGTGGTGCGAGAAGCTAGGTCGTATTCCTGACTGAAGGCTTGTAATGACCAATTAAGTTAAGTATGTTCACACACCAACCATATTAAGTGTGTTGATTTTATACATGAGTAGCGGAACCTACAGCTTAAAGTCGACTCCGAACGACAGATTTTTTTGAGAAACTTGTCATGGCAATTTTTATTTACTCTCAGTGTTTGTGTCAGCAGACTACTAAGAAAAAGTCAACGTAAATAGCTCGCAGAGTTTTTGCCAGAAATCTGTTGAGAGGAAGTCGCCGAAGAAATATTTTCATATTTTCGTTTTGATGTCTGACCTGGGGCCTTGGGTCTAATAAGTCAACACACTATCTACTAGACTACGGCGACTTCTTAGATTACGCATAATTATGTGTGCTAATTTTATCCAAGAATAGCGAAAACTACAGGTTAAAGTCGCCTCTGAACAACAGATTTTTGAGAAACTTTTCATGGATAATATAGTTTTTGCCAGAAATCTGCTGAGAGAAAGTCACCTCAGAAATATTTTTTTCATATTTTGTTTTGTTCTGGGCTGGGTTTTGAACCACGGTCTCATGTCTAATAAGCCAACATACACTGAGCGCCAAAAGTGAGTAAACACCACTGAAATAATACTTTTTCTTAGGATAGCGAGAAAAGTAAAAGAGAATAGTCGAATAAATTTACAAAAATAAAAACGTTTATTTATTACTTATAAAATGTTAAAACAAAAACAACAATTCGTGATAAAGGAACTTTATACAATGATATGATGTCATAATTTTAAACCCAAAATTCATTGCCGGTTACAGAACATTTGTTGCTGTCAAAATTTTAACCAAAAAAAGTCCCGAAAACATGGTACGGGAGTGAATTAATCGAGATTTCCACATCACCCGAAACTTCTTCCTTACACTTGTTTAAGTTTTCTAACGTTTTTATCATCATTTATTGGGAATTCTTGTGGAACACATTTCTTAATTCCAAACAACATTCTACCTTTACTTAATTCTACCAAAAAAACACGTTTTTCATCTTTGAGCATGTCTTGTGGTTCTTCAAAATCATTAATGCAATCCCACAGATTTATAGCTGCTGTTAAAATATTATTGGTATGAAAAATTATCTGTCACTCTGTATAGTTGAATTAGCAAAAGAAAAACAAATTAATTTAATTAAATCATTACATGCCATTATCTCAAGTAGTTATACATATAAATATACAATTAGATGACATTTTTTATTACAGTTAAATACAACTTTAACGAATTGTAACGTGTAGAGCTAATTTTCAAGGCTAATTTCTTTACTATTTGTGTGGTTACTCAGACCGCACTGTTCTAGCATTGTTGAACTGCGTTAAACGAGAACAAATGTGTTGAGTCAATTTATACCCAAAACGTATTCAATTAATTCCGATCTATAGGCACTCGAATGGGCTATTAATTTCATTTGTGAAAATCGTGTCAGTTGACACATTTTTGTTTGCCATTAAGAGTCAAGTAACCGGTTAAAACATTACATATTTGAACGGAATGGCTCGATTGCTTTTCGAACATTACATGGTGGTTATCGCCATCATAATCACTCTGCGGTGTATGGAAATGATAAGATTGTAAAGAAATTTAAAGAATCTGGAATCGTTACAGATGTGCTCAGGACTAAGCGTAAACGCAATATATGAAGGGCCAAAAATATCGCTGCTAAACGTATCGCGGATAATCCAAATTTATTTATTTCGTTTCGTTTTTAGCAATTGGTCTCGTACATGTAAAGTGCATCTTACGCTTTAATTAAACGAGATTGAGCATTTGTAACGCCGTAGATATAATTATGAAGTACTGGAGATATAGGCTGTGCTGATCTCTTTTTCATTTCCTACACAGTGGTTATGTCCACCAAATTTTTGCATATGAGGCGTGAAGAGCTTTATAAGTGATTGTGGAAGAATCATTTAATTCAGAAAAAGTGAAAGCATGGTGCCCATTATCAAGTCGCCATAGTCTAGTAAGTAGTGTATTGGCTTGTAAGACGTGAGGCCTAGGTTCAAACCCCAGGTCAGACATCAAAACAAAATATGAAAATATATTTCTTCGACGTCTACCTCTCAGCGGATTTCTGCCAAAAACTGAGAGCAAATAAAATTGCCATGAAAAGTTTCTCAAAAAATCTAACTTTCGGAGTAGACTTTGAACTGTAGGTCCTGCTACTCGTGTATAAAATTAACGCACACAACATAGGTGGTGTGAGAAACTAGGTCGTGATCCTAACCAATGGAGTATGATATGTTCTCACCAAAAAGTCGTGTCTTTCGTGATTATTTATGCAAATGCAAATGAGGCCTACCATCAGTTAAGTGATTTCATTCACTCATAAATCATTTGGAAGATACTCTCTTGGGAGAATATGAGATCTAGTGCACTCTAGAAAACATATCATGGCAGTGCAAATGCAAAGAAATACTTAAATGCGTAATTTATGGAGTGCGCGATATTTCCTTGCATCCATGTTAACGTGATCACCCAAAACATTTTCACGCTCTCTGCTTTACTAAGAAGACTGATGGTAATTCTATAAATCTAGAAGCTGTAGATGGAAATGAATATAAAAAAACTACGAGTCCAAAAGCAGGTTTACTGTGTCCACGAACGTAACTTCAGCCCATGTAATCACCAATTATGTACAGTGAGCGCCATAAGTGAGTCAACACCCACTATAATTTTAAATTTTCTATTATGTTCTTAAGTATAAAAAAGTTCCTTTATCATGAGTTGTTGTTTTTGTTTTAACATTTTATAAGTAATAGGTAAACGTTTTTATTTTTGCAAATTTATTCGTCCATTCTCATTTACTTTTCTCGCTATCCTAAGAAAATGAATTATTTCAGTGGTGTTTACTCAGTTTTGACGCTCACTGTACGTATGTTGGTGCTTATTATAGGCTGGAGCCGTATTTTTTGAAAATGACTCTGGTGAAATGTGTTTGATTTCAATAAGACACTACCAGCCGGTCGATTTTGCATTTATTGCATTAGAATTTTGTAGAAGGAGAAATTTCTCGTTTTGAAGACCTCAATTAGTTATCAAGATCATGTTATTTGACATCGTTAGACCTTTTCGCCAACATTAAACCGTTTATCATGTATCTGGGAAAGAGGATAGACATCTTGTATTACAACTGAAGTAGTGATTCATTATAATTGTACTCTACTTTACTGTTTTCTCCTGCATAAAAGAGAATATGTTCATATATAATCAATTTGTGACAATAGCTTGAGGATGATGGGGATGATAGCTCTCTATTCAAGATTCTTTTTTACAATTTCATCTCAGCATCTCTAAATAATCGTAAATGGTTGGTTGACATTTTTTTTTTGCTGTTGCTGTTGTTTGTTTGTTTTACTTGTGACATATAATTTAATGTAATTAATTTTACTTGAACAAATTAAATTGTACACATACAAATTAAAGGAGATAAATAATAATACAACAAAAAAAAATAATTGTTTCCAATTAAAAAAAAGAAAAACGCCTCCACTTATTCTGTTCCGAGAGAGAAAATATTATCGCTGTGTCTGTCTTGTTGTTGAATTAATGAACGTTTGAGAAATTTGTCTAATAAAAGTTACCAAATAATTGAATTTAATTTAATTTAAGTGATGACAATAATAGCCACACAGTAAAAAAATATTTTATAATTAAAATAGCAAAACAACAGTTTTATTTTCGAATTAATTTCTTCATTACATTTTTTTTTATTAGAAAAACCAAAGAAAAAAAAGATTTCTTAACGTAACGGATTAAACAATTAAATTTCAATTTCTTTTCAAGGCAGGGAAATGTTAATTTAGTTGTTGTTGTTGTTGTTGTACTTATTGTGTAAAATGTGTGAAATTATAAACAAATTTTAAGCATAATTTACGCCATTTTATTTCTGACTTACATCCGGCGTTTGTTGTTGTTATCATTATTTCATTCACTCATTTAATCATCATTCAATACAACAGTTTTCTTAAAATGCAAATTAAAAGCAACAACATTAAAGCATTGAGTAGAGATGAACACCGCACCGTGGCTGATGATTTCATGCAGACTTGTCGTATAGATTCGGTGTACAGGCCACGTCTCGATAATAAATTTCTTATGCTGCGTATGATCTGTAAAATTTAAATGAAAATAAATTCTTTCAGGAGTTAAGTTATGTTTAAAATAAAAACCAATTTATTGGCACACAAGAAATACAAGTAAAAAAAACTGAAAATAAAGGGTCCGCGAAATAACTTTTTTTTTTGAAAATATCTTTTAAAAAAAAACTTCTGAATATTTTCTCAAATTTCTTTTTTTATTTGAAAGTACAATCCTTCCGGTTAATAATGGAAAATAATTTCATTCAAATGGCTGCCTCGGCTGGCCATGCAGTAGCCTACACCAGAAGATGCCGATTTTGGCAAAAAAAATCGTCTTTTCAGATGAAGCTCATTTTGATCTTGGCGGGTATGTAAACAAGCAAAATTGTCGCATTTGGGGCACAGAAAACCCGCACGCATACCTTGAAAAGCCGACGCACCCAAAACGAGTCACTGTTTGGTGCGGATTTTGGTCCAGAGGCATAATTGGACCATTTTTCTTCGAAAATGACAGAAAATGAAAAGGAGTGACCGTTACAGTCAAAGGCGATCGTTATCGGGCCATGTTGAACGAATTTTTTTGTCACAAAAATTAAAGAGGATGATATTGGCAATATTTGGTTTCAACAGGACCGAACTACGTGCCATACAGCCGAAGCTACACTTGATGTTTTGCGCCCTGTTTTTGAAGATCGCATTATCAGCCACAGAGCTAATGTCGTTTGGCCACCTCGGAGCTGCGATTTGACCCCGTTGGACTATTCTTTGTGGGGTGCCGTCAAAGATAAGTGTTACGCCGACAAGCCAGAGACAATTGACGCTTTAAAGGACAATATTCGTGAAGCCATTGGTGAAATACAGCTGCACACAATCGATAATGTGCTTAAAAATTGGACCGATCGTGTAGGCTACTGCACGGCCAGCCGAGGCAGCCATTTGAATGAAATTATTTTCCATTATTAACCGGAAGGATTGTACTTTCAAATCAAAAAAATGAATTTGAGAAAATATTCAGTAGTTTTTTTTTAAAGCATTTTCAAAAAAAAAAGTTATTTCGCGGACCCTTTAATTTCAATTTACAACGCAACCTGTATTTGCACAAGAAATACAAGGAAAAAAATTGTAAAAAAATTAAATTTACAATACAGCCAATGAACCAACGGAAATATTATTTGCTCTGGTCTTGATCTGGTCATTGTAAAATATTTTCACCAATCATAGCAGCAGAAGCACTTCATAGGCCTTACATACCCATACAGTCATTTGCCATCAATAGACGCCAGTTTTCTCAGTGAATTTAGAATGATTTTACGTAGGAATCAGAGATCAGCATTGAATCGTTTTTTCATGAAATTTTGAATATAAGTGAGTCCACAATATTGAAATATTGATTCATTCGTACTCACTACAACGTTGCTTTATAAGTACAGGTTGCAATGAGAATGCGTACAACGTTGACATCAGACTCATACCATTCGAAATATGTTTGATTCATAAGCCCACTCATTTAGATTTCATAACTTTAGAAAAATAATTCGAGTGATTCGAAACGAACTTCAAACTTTGAAAATGAGTAGAGAGAGGTTCCATGATATTAAAATAAGCAGCAAGCAGAGCAAACACACAACCATTTAGTGAGTAGTTTAGTGTTCGCACGCGAATCATACTTCTATTGGGATTCTTGCAAATGTTAAGTTATGGAGAGTCGAAATCAACAACAACATCATACGTGTTGTTAAGTATGAATATGATGAGTACTTCAAACTTTGAATATGACTAGAGGGGTTCAATGATATTAAAATAAATATGAATGCGTATAAGTATTAGAAATTATGAGTATTATTCGATTCTACTCAGCTTTTTGAATACTAATTGCTAATCTCTGGTAGGAACCTCTTTCTCTCAAGCCTTTTGCGCCAGGGGCCGTGTATACACGACAATCATTTGGTGTATCACTGTGGCTGAAGTCGTGTAAATACGCAGTTACTTATTGGTCTACAGAGGCAAATGCCCCATAGACACGGCATTAGTTCAGGACTTAACATGAGTATCGCCATGATGGCACACCCCACGGTGCTCTAAGCACGGTTGGAAACAATGCATCTACCAACGCTCCCACGCACAATGATGCAACCTCATGGTAAAACTACCACAGACTTCATCATCCTACGTGAGTACCAATTCGAAGCCATGCATTTGGACATGACTTCGCTCTTGGTTAGGGGTCGGAGACAATCTAAGCTCCTTTGTGAAAGTGGTTAAGAGTGTAACGCCACCCCATAGAGACGGCAGTCATTTATTTGTTCAGTTGAGTTTTCGCAAAGGACGGCACCGATATACATACATATGTCGCCTTGAAAAGTTGCAAAGTGTGGCAAAGGTGCGCCGTCACTCAGCGGTTAAAATACATCACATTTGATGGCCTTAGTTACCTGTGTCTCACGGTATATAAATTCGTTTGATGGCATTAGAAAGGTTTGTTGGTTACTTGATCTCAATATTGTTTGTGCAGACTTCTCAGGACTGGAACCAAAGTGCGAATGAACCAGTAAGACAAAACTCCATCTAACTGCTGCCTTCACAACCCAGGCGAGATTATGCAAATTGTACCGCCTTCTTTTTTTAAAGATTTAATATGTACTGAATATTTCCTTTATGGCCTATGTGAAATTACATTCGTTCTTTAGTTTGGCTCTAGCTACCAGAGAAAACTATTTCCTTCTACTCTGCATGCTAAAGGCAAATACATTCTGCATTTGAAATGATCAGAGAAATTCAATTGTCCCGTATTGGCTCTTGACTTGACTTACAGTCAATACTGCAATCAAGAATACATTCAAATAAAAAGAAACTGCCGCCAATTTTATATGACGTGCTTGCTGAATGTGATTTAACTAAATGGGCCAAATACGACATACAAAATCAATTGCAAACATAACAACAATAAATAAAACATTACATTCAATCAATTAATTAATTAATCAATTCAGCAATCAATTAATTGACCCACATTCTATACATACTTTACGTTCGTTGCATCTTACTTACATCTTGACTTAAGCCCTGCGGTTCTCTACTCAATACAACGGTATAGATGCTGTGATGCACATCGCTCGAACAGAATGTCAACACCAAATGATCGCTGACTGCTTTCACCACCTGAACGGTGCCGGTGAATTGACTGTACTTATTAAGGGCCACCATAGAACCACGTTGTTCACCAATATTTGTCCACAGGCCCGGATGATTCATGGTATAATTGAAATTGTATTCAATATTGTCATCTTTTTCACTCCAAATCAAACGTAAATAGCGGGTATTCAAGTGTGAATGTCTGGCGTTTGTGTTTACATCGTATGATGACGATGTCGAAGTTGATGATGCTGCCATACTGTCTACTCTTCTGTAGCCATTCGATGGCTGATAGTATTCACGCATCTGTTTAGAAAAAAATAAAATAAAAAATGAATATTTGCAGTGAAGTGATTTGAAGTGCTTGAAAACAGAGTAGCATTCGTCTAGTTTGATTAGTAGCAGCCGGGAGTAGTTAAATTAATAAAAATTAGTTGTGATTCCATTTAATTTGTTTTACTCACTTGATCTGTGACATCATTTAAATTTATCATGACGCAACTATCGTAACGATAAACGCCGGGTATGTCTTGTGTATGCATTATAATTTCATTACCATACCAGTTACCAGTGATCTGTAAAGAGAATAATTGTAAAGAAAAACAACAAAAACAAGAACAAAAATAAATAAATTTACTGTCATAAATTTTTATCAACATTAATGTGCAGTAGCATGTTAGATACCCTATACACAGAAAGGATTTTAGTTAGTTTAACAAATCGTACGTATAAACTATTCAATCATTCACTGAAGGCAGTCATTTGTTTAGATCATCATAGATCCTAAATAAGCTGAGGTTATCGTCTCTCTACTCTACAGTTCTTTAACTCTACAGTTTCTACAGATGAATAGATTGAAGTTACTTTCGAGGACTCAGTAAACCTGCAATAATCTTTTGGACTCGTAGTTTTTTTTATATTCATTTCCATCTACAGTAGCAACTTCTATACTTACAGGGTTACCACTGTCTTCGTAGTAAAGCAGAGGGCATGAAAATGTTTTGGGTGATCATGTTAACATGGATGCAAGGAAATATCGAGCACTCCATAAATTACGCATGTCAGTATTTCTTTGCATTTGCATTGCCCTGATATGTTTTCTAGAGCGCACTTGATCTCATATTCTCCCAAGAGAGTATCTTCCAAATGATTTACTAGTAAATAAAATCACTCAACTGATGGTAGGCCTCATTTGCATTTGCATAAATCAACGAAATGCTCTCAGCTGTCATAAGGGGGCTAATTTATCACGACAGACATGATTTTTGAGGAGAACATACATAATTGGTCATTACAACCCTTCAGTCAGGATTACGACCTAGTTTCTCACACCACTTATGTTGTGTGTGTTAATTTTATACATGAGTGGCGGGACCTACAGTTTAAAGTCGACTCCGAACGACAGATTTTTGAGAAACTTTTCATGGCAATTTTATTTACTCTCAGAGTTTTTGCCAGAAATCTGCTGAGAGGAAGTCGCCGAAGAAATACTTTTTGTATTTTGTTTTGATGTCTGGCCTGGGGCTCGAACCCTGGCTTTACGTCTAATAAGCCAACACACTACCTACTAGACCACGGCGACTTCAACATGGATGCAACGAAATATCGAGCACTCCATAAATTACGCATTTCAGTATTTCTTTGTATTTGCATTGCCATGATATGTTTTCTAGAGTGCACTAGATCTCATATTCTCCCAGGAGAGTATCTTCCAAATGAGAAACTTTTCATGGTAATTTTATTTACTCTCCGAGTTTTTGCCAGAGAAGTCGCCGAAGAAATACTTTTTGTATTTTGTTTTGATGTCTGGCCTGGGGCTCGAACCCTGGCTTTTCGTCTAATAAGCCAACACACTACCTACTAGACCACGGAGACTTCAGGAAACTGAGGAGAACACTGAATATAAAATGGGCAGAAGGCATAAGTCCATAAATAACCGACATGACAATGTCCCTCTTGGGACCATGTGGGACCACAAAGCATCTGCTTTTTACAATTTGTGCTGCTATTATTTTCTCCTTTCCTTGTATAAGAAAGAGTCCTTATATTTGAGTCGCCGTAGTCTAGTAGGCAGTGCGTTGGCTTATTAGACGTAAAGCCAGGGTTAGAGCCCCAGGCCGCCAGACATACATAATGCATAATTGGTCATTACAACCCTTCGGTCAGGATTACGACCTAGTTTCTCACACCACTTATGTTATGTGTGTTAATTTTTATGCATGAATGGTGGAACCTGCAGTTTAAAGTCGACTCCGAACGAGGCCTGGGGCCTGGGGCCAGACATCAAAGACAAAATACAAAAAGTATTTTTTCGGCGACTTCCTCTCAACAGATTTCTGGCAAAAAATCTCAAGAGTAAATAAAATTGCCATGAAAAGTTTCTCAAAAATCTGTCGTTCGGAATCGACATTAAACTGTAGCTCCCGCCACTCTTGTATAATATTAGCAAATACAACATTGGTGGTATGAGAAGCTAGGCCCTAATCCGATACTATCAAGTATGCAAGTATGCGTAATGCGATACTATCAAGTTTACTTCTAATAATATGGCCGATTCACTTTAATTTTCTACGTTTAATTTATTTCTGTATGGGTTCTGCATTGATTATGTTCCAGCAATACAAGATGTAACTCAGAGTCACTTAAAAATGTATAGTCTTTGTATATACGTATTCAAAATAAATCAGGTTTCACTTTCACACAACAGAGTAAACTTCACAGCTGTTTTGCATATTCTCAGTACGTCTGCCTATTTGCGAGCTCCTTATTGGTTGTACTCGCAATCGATGGCAAACCTTCTTACATCATAGTTTCAAATGCCTATCCTATTATTCTTAAACTTTAATACTCTTATAGACATAAAGTACTGTTATAATCTTGTTGTTAGTGTGGGAAATATCCGCATTCCAATTGAGTGTCTAGTATTGTCCAAAAACTATTTTGCTTCGTCTGAGAACTGTAAAGAAACTCTTTTACCAAAACGTTCATTTGAACTGGAGCAGGGCATTATAAAGTTCAACTCCATCAACCACATCGTAAAACCGATCTTGCTCTTGTTTATCGTCATTTGTTTTTAAAATAAAACACACACACACACTGCTTTTGATGATAATTGTATAATTTAATTAATCAATTTAGATTTTGAGGAAGTATTGTTTTACACAATAACTCTCAACTGACAAAGATCACATTGTAAAACTCAACCAAAAAGTTACATGGATAAGTGAGTGGAGCAAATGAGCGAGTGATGAGTGTTTTTTAAATGCAAAAAAGGTCATTAGAAGTCAATACTTTGAATGGCTACCCCAACTGGCTGACACATTCTTTGTTACACAGTTTATGTGGGTTGAAAACAGAAAAAAAAATCAGACCATTGCAGAAAGCACAGAAGTTGAAAGGCTTTAGAAATTCTGATTATTGAAGGAACATATTTTTTGTCACTTGAAATGATGATAAATAATACATAATCAGCTTATTCGGTTGATCCCTCCTATTGATATAGGCTGAGAAGTCGAAATAAGAGCGAGGCTTAACAGTTTTTTTTTCTTTTCTTTTACTGGCCCACAAATTCCTTTTGGTTACTCCCTATGCCAAGCTACCTACTCTCTAACTTACTCTTAGCCTTTTGCAATCATTTAGCAAAGTTCATCTCATCAGCGTAGGTTCGCAGAAAAGAAACCTAAACTGTTCATATGATATACATACGTACCGTACACAACCATTCGAAAGTCTACCATAACTTAACCGGGCATGTGGTCAACGTAACTGAGTTAACCACACATTCATCTTTCGTTTAAAAGGAGACTTAGAAAAATGTATGGTAGGCTTTAGCATTCTTAAGACATACAATCTTACAGTCATGTGAATGCCAGATAGTATTCAGATACTATTACCCTATTCTAGTCGTGCTAACTTCGCATACAACAAATGTTTGGTTTATGCTGCAACCAGGTAAACTGATACCCATTTTAACTGCCTAACGATTGGCTTACCTTTGGAATTCGCTCAACCCAGTACCCAAACCAGTAACAATCCAGGATGTCTCTATGTCACATTTAGAGATGTTTTGGATCAATAAGAATTTGCATATTAGTGACAATAATTCTTTAGTTGTCCTATGCATAATAGATCACTACCTATCTCTACGGCTCATCCTTTTTATGCCTTTGATATTGATTTACTGTGTTATCAAATGGCCATTGTAAATAGGCAATAATCACTTGGTTCTTGATCGAAATAGGGAAACTGATTACTGCCAACCCTTTAGTTAACACACTGGCTTTCATGTTCGTTCTAGTTAATATTCCATTTAATCGGCTGCCATGGTAATAGACGTTTGTTTAATCAATTAAAATGTGTCGTACTCTCAAGTTAAAGTCCTTAAAGTCGGCAGGCTATCGGTTATAATTTGAATCAAATGTCTGGTGTCCTACATTTTTATCAATGTAAATATGAAATGTGATCTAATAATATATGGGGTCTTGATTCCAATAATCTTATATCTTTCCCTAGTACATTAATTTTTAGTCGATTTGTTGGAAGATTGGGCAAGACAACACATGGTAAATTTGAATTTCAAAAATACCATCTGTATGTGGCACTCTTTCCTTGGCTTCTACTATTACGCGCTCAGAAGTTCTAAATAGGCTTTCGCTCCACCAAAGAAATATGCTGCAAATGTTGACTCTACCATGTTGGCTTGCTATAAAAGAGCTACGAGTTGAAACATCAGCTCTGATATCATGATAATAAAAATTAGGTTAAGTTAGGTTAGGTTAGAGGACGTGTACTTGTCAATTAAGACAAGTACAGTACCCGGAGTCAATTCGACGACCCATTGTACAACGTCCTAGTTTCTCACACCACTTATGTTGTGTGTGTTAATTTTATACATGAGTGGTGGATTCTACAGTTTAAAGTCGACTCCGAAAGACAGATTTTTTTGAGAAACTTTTTCATGGCAATTTTTATTTACTCTGAGAGATTTTGCCAGAAATCTGCTGAGAGGAAGAAATACTTTTTGTATTTTGTCTATTCTTCTCACGCTACCTACTAGACTACGGCGACTTTTTAAAATAAAAATTACAGACATGAAAAATCTTTTCAAATATGTCGTTCTAATTCGATTTTAAATTGTTCATTCCGCCACTTGCAAATAAAATGGTAGGAGAATGTAGGCTGTAATCCTGATTAAAGTACCAAGAGTACCATATATCGTTAGGGAATTATAAGACAGTAGATTCAGGAGGCAAACTAAGGAATTTCCGAAGAGGTTAATAGTATATGATAGGAGCTCCTGAATGAGTTTCCAAAATATCGTTAAAAGGCTTTTAGACAACAAATTCAAACAGGTATATTACTAAAAATAATATTTTAAGGTAGTAAGAAACGTCAGATGATCTGTTGGCAGTGAAGCCGTAGTCTAGTAGATAGTGTGTTGGCTTATTAGACGTGAGGCCACGGTTCAAACCCCAGGTCAGACATCAAAACGAAAAATGATAACATATTTCTGCGGCGACTTCCTCTCAACAGATTACTGGCAAAAACTCTGAGAGTAAATAAAATTGCCATGAAAAGTTTCTCAAAAATCTGTCGTTCGGAGTCGACTTTAAACTGTAGGTCCCGCCACTCATTAACACACACAACATAAGTGATGTGAGAAGCTAGGCTGTAATCGTGACTGAAGGGTTGTAATGGCCAATTATGTATGTATGAATGTATGAAACGTTGGATAATTTGTTGGCAGTGAAGAATTTACAGATGATCTAAAGGAAATGCTTTAATATGATGGGATAGTTTTTAGCGTTTAAATTATTTCACAATATTCCTCAAAGAGGTTGTAGGTATTGTTACATCAACAAAAAGAGCTTCAGAAGAAATTTTCTTTACGTAATGTAATCCCTCTATAAGGAACTTTCTTGTTTTGACCCGTGAGTTGCAAAATAGGCATTCATCAAATAAAAAATGTACTTTTTACAAATTCTTACACAAAAATTATAAACTTTTTGAAGCACAAGATGTTAAAGGAATTTAGAATTTAGTTTAGTTTATAAATTATCAATAAAATCTTTAGTGGATATGTTTAAGGAAATTCACTTTGTAGTGTACATATATTTTTTATCGATAACTGGCATTTTCATGATATAAATTATTCACAAAAGACGTTTTTTTTTCTTCATATGTTAACATAACTTGATGAGTTTTAGCTAAGAATTCTTTCTCCGATATATTAAAGCAAGTATATTCAAAAAATATTAAAAACCTATATTTTAAATGATTCTAAATTATGATTAAGCTTTGCATGTCTCATAATATATTGTAACGTTGGCATAGAATTCATTCTTTACTTAAATTCTTTTAAATATTTACGCACTTGTTTTATATCCACTGAGTGTTGCGGTTTAATATTCAAGCATAACATGGAAGGCGGATGATGTTGCCTATCCGTTGTATCACCTCCGTTGCGGGACGGCACATAAGTTTCGTATATAGAATCTGTCTTAACAAGTTTAGTAATCAAAAGGCAAACGAATACGGCACTAAGTTTGTAAAACATTTTTAAAACGATTTTTCGATTTTCTTCTTCGTATTTTAATTCTAATCAGAGTTTTTCACTTAAAAACTATTTCATTAGAAATTTTGCAAAATGTTACAATTTTGTTTATACGAGTATATGTATATTTTTGTTGTTGTTGTTATTGTTTTTTTTTTCTTGTAAATAATTCGCGTAGATTTATTTTATTAATTTTTTTTAAATGTACAACAGTCTTTAACGATCGTGTGATCGGTTTGAACTACAACGAGATAATAATATGAGTTTTTGAACCCAGTGGAAACGGACAACGTAGCCACTAATTGACTCAGAACTTTTATTTTATTTTTCTTTTTTTTTGTCTTTTTTTAGTAAATCGAGCAGCTTTTTATTCATCTGGAAGATGAATCGTCATACACTTTTTTCTTTTTCCATTTTTCAATTACTAACTGTGTTGTATAGCACAAAGAAAAATGAACAACAACAACAACAACTACAAATGCAGTGTGTGACAATAAGAATAAAAATAATTGAACGATTTTTTTTATTATGTATTATAACCACCATGGCATGGCATTCGTTTACAGTTGTTTATGTAGTTGTTGTTTGTGGTTGTTGTTTAATTCAACTCAAATATTGTGGGGGTTAAATCGTTAAACGATCGTATGTTGTTATTGTTGGGCATTTATGCTCTTAGTTTCGCTTACGCACATTTACCGTTGTGCATACATACACGCGAATGTATGAGTGTAGATTTTTCTAAAATTCTCTTTTACTCTCTCTACAATAAATGAGTGATAATTTATTATCGTATTGCTGTGATATACACCAGGCATGATAACTTAAGCACTTCAATAGGATTTTCAACAAATTGTGTAATGGGTCCGCCAAATAACTTTTTTTTTTTGAAAATGCTTTAAAAAAAAAACTACTGAATATTTTCTCAAATTTCTTTTTTTATTTGAAAGTACAATCCTTCCGGTTAATAAGGGAAAATAATTTCATTCAAATGGCTGCCTCGGCTGGCCATTCAGTAGCCTACACGATCGGTCCAATTTTAAAGCCCATTATCGATTGTGTGCAGCTGTATTTCACCAATGGCTTCACGAATATTGTCCTTTAAAGCGTCAATTGTCTCTGGCTTGTCGGCGTAACACTTATCTTTGACGGCACCCCACAAATAATAGTCCAACGGTGTCAAATCGCAGCCTCGAGGTGGTCAAACGACATCGGCTCTGCGGCTGATAATGCGATCTTCAAAAACAGGGAGCAAAACATCGAGTGTAGCTTCGGCTGTGTGGCACGTAGCGCCGTCCTGTTGAAACCAAATGTTGCCAATATCCTCCTCTTCAATTTTTGTGAACAAAAATTCATTCAACATGGCCCGATAACGATCGCCATTGACTGTAACGGCCATTCCTTGCTCATTTTCGATGAAAAATGACCCAATTATGCCTCTGGACCAAAATCCGCACCAAACAGTGACTCGTTTTGGGTGCGTCGGCTTTTCAATGTATGCGTGCGGGTTTTCTGTGCCCCAAATGCGACAATTTTGCTTGTTTACATACCCGCCAAGATCAAAATGAGCTTCATCTGAAAAGACGATTTTTTTTTTTGCCAAAATCGTCATCTTCTGGTGTAGGCTACTGCATGGCCAGCCGAGGCAGCCATTTGAATGAAATTATTTTCCATTATTAACCGGAAGGATTGTACTTTCAAATAAAAAAAGAAATTTGAGAAAATATTCAGTAGTTTTTTTTACGTATTACTATTATGTACGAATTTTATACATGAGTGGCGGGCCCTGCAGTTCAATGTCAGCTCCAAACGACAGATTTTTTTGAGAAACTTTTCGTGGCGGATTTTGTTTCCCTCTCAGAGTTTTTTGCAGAAATCTGATGAGAGGAGGTCGCCAAAGAAATATTTTTTTCATATTTTGTTTTGTTCGAAATGTCTGAGCCAGGTGTTGAACCATGGGGTTCTTGTCTAATGAGCCAACAAACTACCTAGTAGACTACGGCGACTATAACTATATTTCCGACCTACAAAAATGCTCCAAACAGTGTCGTTCGGAGTTGACTTTAATTTGTAGGTTACGCCACTCAGGATAAAATTAACACACACAGCATGGGTGGTGTGAGAAGCTAGGTTGTAAGCGTGACTAAAGGGTTATAATGACCAACTAAGTAAAGAAGTAAGCTCTACAGGGTTTCAAAATAATAAGCTTTGCAATATACGATATATTATCAACCACTGACTCCAAATTTTTGAAGAATTTTATGTAAATGTAGTGTACCCAAGCAGTTCCACCAGGCAAGATAACATCTTTGTATTTCCATTATATTATGTGTTGTTTTTTGTAGCAATACCACGATCACAAATTAATAATAATTAAATAATAATTAAGAGTATAAAAATATAACTTAAAAGACTTTATACTCCTTCTTATTTTCAATGTACGAGTAAGTGTGTTGTGTCGTGTTGTGTTATATCTTTCAGATAAACGTCTAAATGTATGAGTAAGCTTTCTTAGTTTTTTTTTCTTTTCTTTTTACTGTCTTAAAAATGCTTCACTAACACGAGGTTTTTTTTACTGATTTTTAAACGTTCACTTTATACTGCAGATTAGTTAGACTCACAGTCAACAGTGTGAAGACATTCAGCGTTTAGTCGATTGCAATTCGTATTGTCATAAATTTGGAGAAGAATAATACGCTCGGTAAACGAAGCTTAAATTTCAATGGTCTTAACTAAGAGTACAGAGTTAATTGATGATCTACTTCAGCTTAATTAAATAATTTTAGCCCAAAAGTCTTCAACAATTGCAAAAACCATCGACTTCCATTACATAGTCTATCTTAAGCAGTGTGTTAAATATTTGTTTCAATCACTATTTATTGTGTTCCTTGAATGATGGTGCAATCACTGCATAGGTATACTGCAGCTTAATAACGAGTTTTTTTTTAAATTTTTATGTAACACACTGGCAATAAAACCCTATTGGGTGTGCTCCAGAGATCAGCATTGAGTATTCAAAAAGATGAGTAGAATCGAATCATACTCATAATTTGTGATACTTATACGTATTCATACTTATTTTAATATCATGGAACCTCTCTCTACTCATATTCGAAGTTTGAAGTACTCATCGTACTCATACTTAACAACACGTATGATGTTGTTGTTGATTTCGACTGTCCATAGCTTAACAACGCACATGAATCACAAAATAAGTATGATTCGCGTGCGAACACTAATTGGTTTTGTGTTTGCTCTGCTTGTTGCTCAGTCATGTTTGCTTATGTGTTTTTTTTTTTCTTTTTTTGTAAATGCAACAACAACTAAGACTGTAAATTTTGATGAATGATTCGTGGCACTCAAATCATTTATAAGTATTATAAGAGTATTTTTCTAAAGTTATGAATTTAAATGAGTAGGCTTAGGAATCAAACATATTTCGAATGGTATGAGTTTGATGTCAATGTTGTACGCATACTCATTGCAACCTGTACTTATAAATCAACGTTGTAGTGAGTATTAATGAATCAGAGCACTTAGTTAAAAAAGTTCATGAGTGCTTATGAGTAGCGAATGATTCAGAATCGACTTCAAACAGCAGATCCGGCCACTTACGAATAAAATTATCACATGCAACATGGGTGGTATGAGAAGCTAGGTCGTAGGCCTGAGAAAATAGTTGTAATGTCCAATTAAGACTTTACTTAAGCCTCTGTTTAACAGTAGGCGTATTAACTGGCATTACACTCTACGTACACTGTGTCATAAGCCAGAAAATATGCCAAAAAAAGGTGTCAGAATCATTAAACTCATGATCACGAATGGTTGATAGGCTAATCAGGTTGTTAAGCACTAGAAGTTAAACACATACTGCGTAAACGAGTTGTAAGTTTCGATTTCCTTATAAGTTATTCCATCTGTAATTATACATACCATACATAATTGCTTATTACAACCCTTCAGACAGGATTACGACCTACACTCAGCCACAAAAGTATACATACGGATAACAAATTTCAGAAATTTTTTAACTAATCCGTTTCCGTTGAAAATCTTTGTAATTGTCTGACATCTTTCTTCGATTTTAAGACGGTCTTTTGCATTGGTTCAGAAATTTGTGAAATTTGTAAATCGGATGCATAACTTTGTGGGTCTGTGCAGGGCCACAATTCAGTTCAATTTCAGAAATTTGTTTACCAATGCTAAAGACCGTCTTAACATCAAGTAAACTATAAAGATTTTCGACGAAAACGGATTAGTTAAAAAATTTCGGACATTTTTTAAGCGTACGTATAATTTAGTAACTGTGTGTAGCTTCTCACACCACTTATGCTGTGTGTTGTAATTTTATACATGAGTGGCAAGAGCGACAGATTATTTTTATTTCACTCTCAGAGTTTTTGTCCGAAATCTGCTGAGAGGAAGTCGCCGAAGAAATATTTTTTCATATTATCGTTATGATGTTTGACCTGGGGTTTGAACCGTGGCCTTACGTCTACTAAGTCAACACACTTCCAACGGCGACTTCTGTAATCCATCTGTAATCAACTTCAATTTAATTTCAAAGAAGTCAAAGACATGGATTTAAAAATTAGTTTCTTCGACTTTTTTTTTCAAAATCTTTCATCGATTGTAAGACAATAAAAATATCAAATAGTTTTGACTGAATAATATATTCCAGTAATTTTTATGAAGACAAATTTGTTATTAAATTAATTATTAAATAAAATTGTCGGATTATTAGACGAGCCCCAATCTTCCACAAGTTCTTGTACAAAATAAGACTACAATTGCTATACACATATGGATTCATATAACTTGGTACTCTGACGTAGAGAGCAACCTTATAAAGAGCCCGCCAGTAGCCTACACGATCGGTCCAATTTTTAAGCACATTATCGATTGTGTGCAGCTGTATTTCACCAATGGCTTCACGAATATTGTCCTTTAAAGCGTCAATTGTCTCTGGCTTGTCGGCGTAACACTTATCTTTGACGGCACCCCACAAATAATGGCCCAACGGTGTCAAATCGCAGCTCCGAGGTGGCCAAACGACATCAGCTCTGCGGCTGATAATGCGATCTTCAAAAACAGGGCGCAAAACATCGAGTGTAGCTTGGGCTGTGTGGCACATAGCACCGTCCTGTTGAAACCAAATGTTGCCAATATCCTCCTCTTCAATTTTTTTTAACAAAAATTCGTTCAACATGGCCCGATAACGATCGCCATTGACTGTAACGGCCACTCCTTGCTCACTTTCGAAGAAAAATGGCCCAATTATGTCTCTGGACCAAAATCTGCATCAAACAGTGACCCGTTTTGGGTGCGGCGGCTTTGCAAGGTATGCGTGCGGGTTTTCTGTGCCCCAAATGGGACAATTTTGCTTGTTTACATACCCGCCAAGATCAAAATGATCTTCATCTGAAAAGATGATTTTTTTTTGCCAAAATCGGCATCTTCTGGTGTAGGCTACTGCATGGCCAGCCGAGGTAGCCATTTGAATGAAATTATTTTCCATTGTTAACCGGAAGGATTGTACTTTCAAATAAAAAAAGAAATTTGAGAAAATATTCAGTAGTTTTTTTTTTTAAGCAATTATTAGTTCACAGCAATTATGGCTTCTGATAGAAATTGAACAGCCTTTTCGTTATTATTTATGTCAGATTTTTAAAGAACATCGAGAGGATCAGAAGATCAGATTGTTTTCTTCTACATTCGATTAAGTTTTCTTTATTTTTTATAACAAAATTTTCTACAAAAACTAAAAAACTAATTTAAAATATAAAAACACTCTCGCCTAAGGATACTTTTAAAAAGATTTCATAGTTTTCCCTGTTGTAGCATTAAATTGATTTTTTCATAAATCCAATCGATATATTTCTGAACTCTAACATACACGCCGGGATGATTGGCATAGCCACAGTGTTGACCCCATGAGATAATGCCATATAAAGTTTCACCATCTAAAGAATAAAACAAACGGAAATGTCTATCAAATCTAACTTCAAATTTGCACAAAAACAAACTCTACCTTCATCAGAACAAACTAAAGGACCACCTGAGTCACCATCACATGCATCGGCACTTTCATCGAGGAAGCCGGCACAGAACATGCCTTCAGTCATGGCATTAGCATAGACATTCTTCTGGCTACACACTGCATCGGCTAATATAGGCACTTGAGCGGAACGCAAGATATTTGAGGGAGCTGTTGAAGAAAATATTTTTTTAATAAAATAGTCCACAACAGTTCATTTGAGGACTTACTTGAAGTACCCGATTTAATGGAACCCCAACCAGATATGGTACATATACGATCTGTCTCCAACACGGCATCTTTTTCAGGCAAACAAATGGGTTGTATATAGTCATTGAAACGTATGGGATGTTTGAGAAGTATCAAAGCAATATCATTGTTCATATGTTTTTGATCTCGGAACTTCTCGTGAATGTACCAATTTTCAATATTTACATCAATTTCCGAGGACTCGGCTATATTGGCATAATGATCGCCCATACGTACAAAATATGAACCCTTGGGATAGCCGGCCAAACAATGGGCAGCAGTTAAAATCAATTTCTTCGATATGATGACGGCACCACACCAGTGACTTGAAATGCCGCCACGACCTCTTGTCCGTATGGTAGCCTGCCAAGGATGCCTTCCCCTCTTGGCTATGCTGCCATTTACTACTCTCTCCTCGGGATGATCGTACTCATCGATTAGATTGGTTTTAAAATGGCCACATTTCTTTTGACTATTGATTGCCTTGCTGGAACGTTGCCATAGCCCCTGATATAAACCCAAATCATCCAGTTCGGATTGTTCAAATTCCATAGAAGCGTTAAAGTTGCTATCCTTAGCCGGCATTAAAGATGTTGTTGTACCATTTGGCTTGGTGGGGGGTTTAGGACCCGCTTTACACTTGAGACCTACATCCTCGGTATG
The DNA here is from genome assembly GCA_936449025.2 of Sarcophaga subvicina. Taxonomy (NCBI): domain Eukaryota; kingdom Metazoa; phylum Arthropoda; class Insecta; order Diptera; family Sarcophagidae; genus Sarcophaga; species Sarcophaga subvicina. The sequence goes on along the minus strand of OW388083.2, from coordinate 104,788,018 downwards.
ATTACAATTGTTTTCACCCCAAGTCCAATGGCTGCACTCATCAATTCTAGTTTCATTACCCAAACAAGAAACCTGATCCAACCATATGGGACCACTGCCGGGACCATAAATATTTTTCGCAATCTCCGGTTTACCATAGAAACCAAAAGAGTTGCAAACAACTTGGGCTTCTTTCAAACCGAAATCATCATCACATACGGTGCCCCATTCACCACGATAGAATACCTCTATGCGGCCTTCATTAGAGCTGCGACCTCCTTCCAAACGATATTTAATAGGGGCCTGAATTTAAAAAAAAAATTTTTAACAAAACTTGGAAACTCTTCTATTTTAGTTCGTGTAAAACTTACATTGCAAACTTGCTCACTTTCATCGGAGCCATCCTCACAGTCGGGCGTGATGTCACATAAAAAGGCCGTGGGTATACATTCTTTGGAGGTACTGCAAAGCCAATAATTATCGGGGCATTTAAGTTTGGCTACTTTACAGACCACACCCACTACCTCATCCGGACCACAATTATTAACGCCCCATCCTTTAAAGTCACACTCTTTCAAAGAAGTTTCATTGCCTTTGCATTGCACCTCATCCATGACAAAATGTAAATCAACATCGGTGGGGGGATAATACGAATTGCCTCGAACTTCCATGGCGCCCATTTTAAAGCCTAATTCATGGCATACAACATCGGCATCGCGTAAACCGAATTTGTCATCACAAACATAACCCCATTTACCAAGAACTAGGGGAATTATAAGGCTTTAGAACACGGATGTTTTGAGTTCTACATTTCATACTCACTCTTGACTTCTACCCGGCCCATATTTGAAGTTTCGCCACCGGTTAAACGTATATCATAACCTAAATGATCACATTGTTGTTCATCCTTACGATTACCACAGTTGTTGACGCCATCGCAAACCTGAAAGTTAGGATTCAAAATTGTATAAGAAGCTAGCGTGTTGGAGTCAGAGCCTCAAACTTACTTGATGCTGTTCAATACACTTGCCATTGCCACACGCGAAGGGACATACACCGCCAGCTCTTAAATCAAAATCAAGGTTTTTTGGTGTTGTGGACTCGGCACGTGGATTAATGGGTGTAGGAGGGTTTGTTTTATCAGCAAAAGGATTTGGTATGTTAGGGTGTCTCTCATGGTATTCTCGATTATGTTGCATTGTGGTATGATGACGTGTATGATGATGGTTATGATGGTTTTTATGCCAATTGGGATTGTGGACATGGTTATATTCATGCGGTAATGCACTTGAACGTTCTAAGGGGCTTTGGTATGAACTGTAAGCAGTTGTGGTTTCACGATCACCTGTCTTGGTGGTCGCAACCCCTAGTAGGTTATGTTGTTCACCTGCAAGTATAAGTTCAACATCTGGTTGAGGGGTAGTGGTGGAAGGAGCAACAGTATTCTTATTAGATGGTGGTGTTTTATGAGTGGTGGTCGAGGTAGTGGTTGGAGGTGCAACTAAGCTCATAATATGAGATTGAGCCTTTTCGGCCAGTTCATCATCGTCTACTTTATTGTCTGGGTCAAGATAGGGTTTTAATAAAAGTTTTAAAGCTTCTTTCATTACTTGTTCTTCGTCTTGGTCATGTGCGGCAAGATCGTTCTCCTTCTCATGCTTGATATTAGCCGGGGGAGGAGAATCCAGGCCATAATAATGATTTGGTGTTGGACTGGTTATTTTTACATTCACATTGTCCGCATAGGTTGATTTGATACCTGATTGTTGCGGTACTTTTCTACCAAACCAGGTAGCGTTACGTGAATGGGTTACCTCGGAGTAAGGGGGAGAATAGTGAGGTTGATGGGGAAATGTTCGTATGGTAGCATTTGTTAGTTGTGGATAACCCCGTATATGGGGTGTGGAAATAGTAGTCTTTGCCGGTTCAGGAATTTGTGTAGTCTGTTCGTAAGGAGGCAAATATCTAACAGAGTAAGGAGTGGTACTTGGTGTATTGGATAAGGGAGGTTGTAGGCCACCATATAAATTTGTAGCATCGTTTAAATTATGTCTCGAAGAAGCCGAGGGTAACTGATCTAAATCGTTGAAAACATAAGTTTTCTGACCAGGCGGTTTGAAATCGCTTTCGGCCAAAGGGGCTTGACCTTTGTCCTCGTCAACATAAATTGGTCTATGGTACAAAGGTCTTTCGGGATTTTGCGGTTGAGGAGGCCTACCGGGCGTTATAACAGGCACTAAAACTCCAGTATTGGTGTAAACATGGCCATGAACCGGTGGACTAGGCATCAAATGGTGTCGTGGTATTTCAACGGGTCGTATGGGTGTCCAAGTGTTTATGTGTCGTGTATGATTTTGACGATTAACTGAGGGATAATCAACATTTAAGGTTTTGGGAGGTTCATGGGAAAATATTTCTTTGGAATCTTCTTGTGATCCAACAGGTTGTGCGTAAACAAGATTTGGTGGCGTAGTGCTGGTTGTTGGTGCGAATGGTGCTAATGGTGAATTTAATATTTGGGGATTATAATTACGGTTCGGTTCAAAAGATCCCTCTTCATAGATGACAGTATGCGTTGGATTACGTTGATCCACATGCTCAGCGGTGCCAGACCAAACGGGTGTTACTTCAGGTCTTGCGGGTGGATTCACGCGGTGTGTATGTGATGTATGTTGCCAATTGGTGGGTTGATCATGTGCTGGTGCCGGTGCCGGTGCCGGTGCCTGAGGCCTTGGCACATTCATATTATGCCATCGATTCTCTGTCACTTGGTGGGTATAAGTAGTTGGTGGGTTTTGTGGGCCCGCCGGAGACCATTGTGTAGAGCTAGGACCCCGGTTATTGGTGCCTAAGTAGAAGTATTTGTAAAATTATTAAAAAACAATATTCAAGTTAAGCACTTCCACTTACTTGAACTGTAGGAATAATCATAACTACTGTTGTAGACACCATTATTACAGCGATCATCATTCAAAACATTGGCTTCTAAATCACAAAGTTTACGTGAAACACTAAATACGGTGCCTGGTGCACAATCCATTATGGTGGTTTGGCCATGACTGCAAACCAAGTACTTATGCCAGTCATAAGGATGCTGATACAAGCCTTCTATACCCTCGGGACATGTATAAGGACCTTTAAAAAGTGATTTAAAATAAGAAATTCGAACAAGAAAAATTTCAAGAATCTCAACATACTTTGAGATGCAACAACTGAAGTTGTTGTGCCAGCACTACTGCTTATGCTATTCGTAGAGCACTCCTTAACATTATTTATAAAATCGCACACCTCCATCGCTCTATTCCAGGCTGTACCAGGACCACAATCTTGTATATGGGTTTTACCATTGGTGCACATTAAGAATTTTCTACAATCATAGGGATGGGGATAACGTCCTGTTGCTCCGGCTGGACATGTTGCCTCATCAACTGTTGGTGCCAAGGGTTGAGTTGGCAAAGGTGGTGCAAGTACAACTGGCGGAGGATTTATGACTGGTCTTGGTGGTGGTAGCATAGATGTTGGAGGTACACTAACTGCTGGTTTATAGGATCCAGATAATGCAGGTACATTAACGGGGCTATAGGAACCAGTTTGGTGTACTTAAATTGGGAAAAATGTTTTAATTTTTAATTTATACGTTCAAAAATTATTTTTAAATATAAAATACCCGTATGTGTGGATCCTATTATTGGTCCAGTAAATTGTTTGTGGCCACGATTGTAAGACGAACGATCCCGGAGATCAACTTCGTTTTCATTATGGCAATAACTACGCGATACACTGAAAACTTGCCCAGCAGGACATTCTTCCACCGCCAAACGACCGTTGGCACAGCGCATGTATTTGTGGCAGTCTTGCGGGTGAGGATAAATTCCAAATCTTCCCGGACTACAAGTTACACCAAGGTCTTGATCTGCAAAAATATTAAAAGAAAATTATACTCAAATAAAGCCAGACATCAGTAGCAGACGAGCTAAAATAATTATTTTCGCTATGGACTCCCGGAACTCAGATCTTTTAAAGAGGTTATCCAGCCATCCTAACCAAAATCAATGACCAGGTCCTATGAATTAGAAATTTTCAAACCAAGAAAAGAGGTACAGATTTCGACTCCTTTTAAACACACGATTTATGTATGCCGGGGGTATTAAAGAATATTTGGAACCTAGGCGGCTTGTGTAGTACTCTGTCGACATCATAGGGCGTACTAAACGCGATGTTACTGCTACCTTTAGCGCTATGGAACGGGAGCCTATTAAAATGGGTTCGGCAGTAAATGACAGCAAAAGAGAGATACTCTACAAGTCGCACAACCTTCCCGTGCTCATTTATGGCGCTGGAGTATGAACGCTATGTAGCAGCCTTGAGAATTTTCAAGAGAAAAGTTCTACGTAGGATCTTTGGTACAGTGAGAGTTGGTCACGATTACCGCATCCTATTCAAAAATAACCTGTATGACATCCTCAACGACATAGGCATTGTGCAGTGCGTTAACTTTCAAAGGCTGCGCTGGCTCTGTCATGTCTTTCATTTGGAAGAGGATGCTCCGGAGAGACGGAGATTTGATGCAGGGATTAGCGTAGAGGACGACCTTGTCTGCATTGGAAGGACCAAATCGAGAAACTCCGATAACAGGGAAGAACATGCACACACGTAAAGTAATTAAACAACTCAACTAGGCATCCTCAACGACATAGGCATTGTGCAGCTCGTTAAATTTCAAAGGCTGCGCTGGCTCTCTCATGTCGTTCGGATGCTCCGAAGAGACGGAGATTTGATGCAGGGATTAGCGTAGAATGACCAAATCGAGAAACTCCGATAACAGACAGAAACATGCATACACACGTAAGGCAATTGAACAACTCAACTAGGCATCCTCAACGACACAGGCATTGTGCAGCGCGTTAACTTTCAAAGGCTGCGCTGGCTCTCTCATGTCGTTCGGTTGGAAGAGGATGCTCCGAAGAGACGGAGATTTGATGCAGGGATTAGCGTAGAGGACGACCTTGTCTGCATTAGAAGGATCAAATTGAGAAACTCCGATAACAGAGAGAAACATGCATACACACTTAAGGTAACTGTACAACTCAACTAGGCTACTAAAGCTATTAGCATACCAAGTTTACCGGGCCTTAATAGCAATGATTTAAGTAAAAAAAATATTAAAATTTAATGCCAATACTTACTATATTGATCTCTCGATTCATTGGTAAACTCATTTGTGGTGGTTGTCATGTATTCTACACGATCATAGGCCTCCACTTTATCTCTGGGTATGCATTCCTGACGAGATATGCTAAAGACTGTGCCTTGGGCACATTTATCGACAGCAGTAGCACCACTTTTACACTCGATATACTTGGTACAGTCGAAGGGATGCAAATAATAACCATCCAAACCGGGTGGGCACATAAGATACGTTAAACCATCAACTAAAACAACATCATTTCAAAATAAAATACATTTTTTTCTAATACGTTTGGGATACATACTAGAACCGTGAGTTATTTCCATATCACTGATGTTCCACTCTAATGCCGGTGGTGTTTTAACCAAAGGCACACGATCTGAGACATTAATCTCTTCTTTGAGGCCACAAAGTTTACGTGACAAACTATAAGCCTGGCCAGAAGCACAAGATTCGCTATATAAACGGCCACTTACACATTTCAAATATCTGGTCGAATCAAAGGGATTCGGATAGGTGCCGGTAAGACTGCCTGGACAATAAATCATATTTTGTATGGAATAGTCTTCAACATTACCATTGTAACCGCTGATGGCTTGCAGTTCGTTAAGTAAGCGTACACGGTCATGTTTTAAAACCTGTGCCAGAGGCAAACAATGGCGGCGTGTGATACTAAACACTTGTGACACACTGCACGGTACAACTTCCATTTGGCTTTGCACACATCTCACGAATTTCTCTGCATTAAATGGATACAAATGTAGGCCTTCTGTACCGGGTGGACAAGCAATAAGAGTTTGTGCTAGAATATTTAGATTTCATACGATTACAACAATATATTTGATTCAGAGGCACTTTTACTTACAATACTCATAACTAACTTGTGATACAATATATATCACATGATCGCTGGGTTGTATGTCAGTCAATGGCTCACAATATCCTTTCGATATACTAAACGCTGTATTAGGTACACAATTTTGTATGGCCGTATTGCCATTCTTACAATGTATGAACTTTGTATAGTCGAAGGGATAGGCAAACAGACCTGTGATACCCTTCGGACACAATATATCATTGTTATGTGGCAATTGTTCGTGTTCCTCTTGGGGAGGCGATGATGCTCCGGTATCTAGGATTTTATATAAAAAAATAGATTCGTTCAGATTAATTTGGCTTTAAGCAGCAGTGATGAGAACGATTAAAAGAAATGCGGATAGGCAGTGCTCGTACATTGCATATATAAAAAATTAAAACTAGATTTTTATTTACAAAACTTAGAATGCATGCACGATAGGTGGTTGCTCTAAAGTCTCGTGCCGATTAAACAGAAACATAATACGATAGGATAGCTAATAATCGTATGAATCCATAACCAGTAAGTAAGGTGGACGCATAAGAACGTCCCAGGCAACATATCGGTTTCAAGCGAGTAACTAACAACATGGGCAATTACTTACTTATAAAGGGTGTTTTTTATAGAGGTATAGAACTTTAAGTTGCAATAAAACAACGATGGATTATTCGATTGACATGAGTTTTATTTATCCGAAAGATAATCTTGTGGCATTACATTTTAAATATGATTTCTGGCATATGACCGCCACGGCTGGCGCGGATGTAGTCCAATCTGGACGTCCAATTTTCGATGACTTTTTTCAACATTTGTGGCCGTATATCGGCAATAATACGGCGAATGTTGTCTTCCAAATGGTCAAGCGTTTGTGGCTTTACCGCATAGACCAATGACTTTACATAGCCCCACAAAAAGTATTCTAGCGGTGTTAAATCACAAGGTCTTGGAGGCCAATTCACAGGTCCAAAACGTGAAATTAGGCGGTCACCAAACGTGTCTTTCAATAAATCTATTGTGGCACGAGCTGTGTAACATGTTGCGCCGTCTTGTTGAAACCACATCTCCTGGACATCATGGTTATTCAATTCAGGAATGAAAAAGTTTGTAATCATGGCTCTATACCGATCACCATTGACTGTAACGTTCTGGCCACCATCGTTTTTGAAAAAGTACGGACCAGTGATTCTACCAGCCCATAAAGCGCACCATACAGTCAGTTTTTCTGGATCTAACGGTGTTTCCAAATACACTTGAGGATTACCTTCACTCCAAATGCGGTAGTTTTGTTTGTTGACGTAGCCATTCAACCAGAAGTGCGCTTCATCGCTAAACAAAATTCGCTTATGAAAATCGGGAACAAGGGTAATCTCGTTTTGGGCCCATTCGACGAATCTACGGTTTACTTGATGATCGTTTGGCTTCAATTCTTGATGAATTGCCAAACCAAACTGAGAATAAATCACTTGACAGCTGTTAAATCGGTCGCCATTCTGAAAAGTAATGCCAACTTAAAGTTCTATACCTCTATAAAAAACAACCGTTCAGTCAGGATTGCGACCTAGTTTCCCCCACCACTTATGTTAAGCATTTAACTTGTATCCATGAGTAGTGGGACATACAGTTTAAAGTCGATACCGAACAACAGATTTTAAAAAAAAACTTTTCATGGCAATTTTATTCACTCTCAGACTTTTTGCAAGCAGGCAGAAATATTTTTTTCATATTTAGTCTATGAGCTACGGTTTGATCCGTGGCCTCACATTTAATAAGATAACACACTACCTACTAGACTACTGCGACTTATAGCGGCAACTGTTTGTTTGAAGCAGAGATTAATCATAGGACAGCTATATCCTTGCAAAATCTTCCTAACTATCAGTCCAGGCTATCGCAATTGGTCTAAATGCTGACCTAATAGAGACCTCTTTCTTTAAGGGGAGTCCGCTATATTACCCAACCTAATCAGTTCATATTGAAGCAGGGTTTGCGAAAGAATATCGTAATTAACACATACAATGTCTTGAATTTCTTTTATATTTTTCATCCAGCCTTAGTTAAGTAGCCTTTTAAGCAATGCAATCAAAACAATTAATTACTGAACTCTAAATTTTCTATTAATCGCAGTATGAACCTTTGATTGTGGACCTGTTCTCAATTGAATGTGTTGACTGGTAGAATATCAAGACCATAAAGATATTCAATAGGCTAACCTTTGTTTTCGCTATTTTTGAAGAGAAAGTATTAAATCGAGGATTGAAAGTATTTGTAAAGGGACTTTGAACTTGTGATCTTTGAGCTTAAAGATTTATTCGCTGAAAACCAATCCAAGCTAAAGCTAATAATCTCTGTTGCATATAAGGCTGCATAATACAGTGAATATCTCCAACTAGATGATGAAATTTTAGTTGAGTCCCCTCATTGTTACAGAAATTCATCAATGCATTCGAATTTGTTAATTTTAATCCATGCCCAGAGCTATTATACAGAAGCCACCATACTATCGAGTGCTTCTGTGTCGACTAAGCTCGAATTTCTTTTCCAGACATAACAACATGGTTCAATAGAATCCGCCAAGTCTATGTTTCATATTTTCAGTTCTAATAAGCCAACACACTACCCTACCTGCTAGACCACGGCGACTTCAATTGTATAAATTCTGTCTGTAATAAAAGCTAAAGACAGAAATGTCCGAATAAAATATCAAAATATTGTCATTAGAATTTAACCAGGATCTCAGGACGCTCGATTATCGAGGACAACTTAATCTCAAATGAAGTTAAAAAAACGTAGCATACTGTTAGCGGGTAAGAGGACGATTATGCGACAATTTTTAAGTAAGATGACTTGTAGTAGACAACCCATGGAATAAATATATTTAAAGAACTTTCAGTCGTCTTAGTCTAGTTGGTAGTGTGTCGGCTTATTAGACGTAAGGTCACGGTTCAAATCCCAGGTCAGACATCAAAACGAAAATATGAAAAAAAAATTTTCGGCGACTTCCACTCAGCAATCTTCTAGCAATAACTCTGAAACTGCCATGAAAAGTATCTCAAAAATCTGTTGTTCGGAATCGATTTTAAAGTGGTGTGAGAAGCTAGGTAGTAATCCTGACTGAAGAGTTGTAATGACCAATTGTGTGTGTAAAGGACTTTCAATACATAATTTTGACCAGAGATCGTATAAGTATAAAACGGAGATATAATTTCCGAAAGCATATTAATGTTGACTCTCGATATTGTCGACTTGAAATGTATCCCATAGTGAGTAGAATCCAGGTTTTATTTTGTTCAAGAACTTCAAACGTAATACTAAGGATCCAGGCATTCAGGCGAACCTAACCATCAGTATCAAATTTATTTTAAATACAGTACTATTGCGATTAAAATGACTAAATATTGTAACGGAAATCCTAATTCCTTGACAATTCCATTCGAAGGCAATTGTTTACATGGCTGCATTGTATCGGGTCCGCCATCTAACGTTTTTTTTTTCAACTAGTGCTTATTTCGTGAATAGTAACACTCATGTCTGATTTGGCAGACAATTAGTTTTAGCCTTCCGCTGAACGAATATGGTTGTGTATACGCTTGAACAACGCTGGGAAATATTGCGACATTAGTTTAAAAATCATGGTAATGTTGCAGAATGTGTGCGAAAATTGCGTACGGATTTTGGAAGAAGAGAATCACCATCAGCTCCGTATGTTCGTTATCTTGTGAAAAAAGTGAAAGAAACTGGCATCCTAATCGATAAACCAAAGCGTGAAAAGCCAAAAACAGTGCGTACACCCGAGAATATTGCTGCTGTGGCAGAAAGTGTGCGTGAAGCGCCATCAACATTAATTCACCGTCGTTCTCAACAATTGAACATTTCGGAGACATCATTGAGACGAATTTTGCATAAAGACCTTGATATGACGCCATACAAAGTCCAATTGGTTCAGGAGTTGAAGCCAATTGACCATCCAATGCGTTTTCGCTTCGCTAAGTGGGCCTGCGATCGACTTACAGAAGATGCCGATTTTGGCAAAAAATAATCATAATTTCAGATGAAGCTCCTTTTGATCTTGGCGGATATGTAAACAAGTAAAATTATCGCATTTGGGGCACAGAAAACCCGCACGCGTACATTGAAAAGCCGACGCACCCAAAACGAGTCACTGTTTGGCAGAGGCATAATTGGGCCATTTTTCTTCGAAAATTAGCAAGAAGTGGCCGTTACAGTCAATGGCAATCTTTATCGGGCCATGTTGAACGAATTTTTATTCACAAAAATTGAAGAGGAGGATATTGGCAACATTTGATTTCAACAGGACGGCGCTACGTGCCACACAGCCGAAGCTACACTCGATGTTTTGCGCCCTGTTTTTGAAGAGCAACAGAGCTGATGTCGTTTGGCCACCTCGGAGCTGCGATTTGGACACCCTTGGACTATTATTTGTAACGTGCCGTCAAAGATAAGTGTTACGCCGACAAGCCAGAGACAATTGACGCTTTAAAGGACAATATTCGTGAAGCCATTGGTGAAATACAGCTGCACAGAATCGATAATGTGCTTAAAAATTGGAACGATCGTGTATGCTACTGCATGGCCAGCCGAGGCGGCCTTTTGAATGAAATTATTTTCCATTATTAACCGGATGGATTGTACTTTCAAATAAAAAAACAAATTTGAGAAAATATTCAGTAGTTTTTTCTTTAAAGCATTTTCAAAAAAAAATATTTGGCGGACCCTTTAGTTTAAGTCCAAATAAAGTGAAAAATCTTCTTGAAGTGAAATAATTAATAATGTATTGTAGCAATAAATATTAGTTGCATTGCATTAGGTATGTATATATTCTAGATGGATGCGGTGCTATAGTATGAAAGGATGTGCAATTCTATGATAACAATATAAGCAAATACATATATGATGAATATAAGCAAATATCCTATACAATAAGCATTAAAAAGAGTTAATAAGCATTAAAAGCCTTTATAAGCAATAACATTCCAGCAAAAGCCTTAAACACTAAAAATATAAAATCAAGCCAATTTTCCAAAAAACACTCACGCAATTCAACATTTTTTTCTGTAACAAAATCTGATTCAAGATCTTTTTTTGTAACAACCCTCGTTACTTCATCTTTTTTTGTAACAAAATTCGTTTCAGTTGTGTTGCCCAATTTACAGCCCGAACAGCATTTCACTTTGTGTTTGTAATCACAAAGTGAACGTAAACTATCGAAAGCTGTACCGGGACCACAAGCTTGTATGTATGTGGCACCATTCGAACATTGTAAAAATTTTGTACAATCATCTGGATGGGGATGCAAACCCGAAGCATCCGAGGGGCAGACAACTTCATTTTTAGCTAATTTTCGGGGGGGGGGGGGAAATGAAACGAAATGTTTTTCAATTGAAATTAAAAATATTACCTTGACTTTGGGCCACAAATGGGGTGCCACTTTCCCGGCCAGTACAATCAACTTTATCCTTAAAGTCGCACACTTTCATGGGTATACTATAGGCTGTACCAGGTCCACACTGTTGTATGTGCATATTGCCGTTGGCACAATTTATAAAGCGTGTACAGTCAGAGGGATGGGGCTGTAAGCCTTTGACATCGGGTGAACATAACACTTCTACAGTTTCAGTTGACGCACCAATATAACGTCCGGATTTAATGTTTGTTTGTGTGTTTAAGCTGTTACCATGGCTAGTTGATTGGTGATTAGATTGTCCCAATACCCCTAAAGCCGCTTCACATTTTGCCTTGTCAGGGCGATCACATTCCAAGGTCTCTGGATTGAATACCGTACCTATGGAGCAGGTTTGTATATGACCTCGTCCATGCCAGCAATTCAGGAAACGCCGACAATCATAGGCATAAGGCAGTTGGCCCGTATAGCCGGAAGGACAACCCGTATAAAATTCATTAACAGCATTGGGAGAATTTTGCAAATTTCCTGTTGCTGGCAATGGGGAATTCCCATCTCTGTGCTCATAAATGTGTTGCGGTTGCGGTTGGGGTTGGTATTGTGGTTGCGGCTGCGGCTGCGGCTGTTGTTGTTGATAATGATTCTGGGTTTGATGTTGATAGTGTGTTTGATGTGAGGTTGGCTGATAATGCGGTTGTTGTTGTTGTTGCTGATAGACATTATCATGTTGTTGTTGTGTTATTGAGCTTCGATAATCATTGTCACATTTTCCGCAATTGCTATTTTGCTGTTGATGATGATGATCATTTCCATGTGTTGGCGTGTTGTATTGGTATTGTTGAGGGTGATAAATAACCTGCGTTATTGGTTGTTCCTGTGTATAGAGTCTGGTTTTAATGCCGGTATTGTAAGTCTGAAAATGAAACGATAATAAAGAGTAATTATGACCCAGATTCAAGTAAAATAAAAAACTTTTTAAAATATGTATTCAATTAAAATTGAGTATAAAAGAATACTTGAAACTTTCTCTTTAATTCTGCGTATAAAGGGCAAACTTGAATATTTATACTTCCCCACTTATACTACCTCTCTTCGAAATCCTTCCAAAATTATATTTTACTTGTCAGATGTCTTCGAATTGAAAAGCGGATATCCAGAGGGGTATTTGAAGGTGCTTAGTATTGTTGTATATGATGCCTTTTACAGTGATTTCAGAAAACGAAAAGAGAATTTGTCTTCTAATCGGGCTCTAACAATTTATCCAATTCCAATTCCAGACACATATTAGTATCTCACATTACAAAATAATTGGTCATTACCCTTCAAACCTTCCGACAGGATTACGACCTAGCTTCTCACACCTCTTATGTTGTGTGTGTGTTAATTTTATACATGAGTGGCTGGATCTTTTCAGAAAACTTTTCATGGCAATTTTTATTTACTCTCAGAGTTTTTGCCAGAAATCTGCCAAGAGGAAGTCGTCGAAGATATATTCTTTCATATTTTCGTTTTAATGTCTGATCTGGGGTTTGAACAGAGGCCTTAGGTCTACAAAGCCAACACATCTACCTACTAGACTACGGCGACTTTCACAATTATAGAACTTTAATTTAATTTAAACTAGATCTAGGTGGCGCTTCAAGAACCAGAAAATATGTAAATGTAAACCACACGGCAGAAAATATAAAGAGCGGCTATGGTCAAATCGCAGTAACCAATCTAGTATAGATAGCTAGGAAAGTTTCGCTCTTTGGTTAGGTGAAATTGGACGCTGTCAAATCCTCTACAAAGTTCTAATTCGCCATAGAGTCTATTTACCATATAGTTAGGAGCTGGCCTATGACCTCTTTCTGTCTGGCACTCAACAATAATCTGATATTTGGACAACGGTTTTTCTGATAGAATTAGGAGCTGGAATCTTCCGTTCTAGGCATCAACAGAAAACTGTGAAAACATATCCCTATATGGCCGTCGGTTTCCCTGATATACACTGTATGTATGTAAGGGAAGTAAAATTTACTGGCGTAGCTTACTTGGATTCTATAAGGTCTCGTTGTAATACAAGCATTAAGAGTATCTCGACGACCTATCTGTACCACACTTTGCAACCTATTACAACAGCGCGACTAACCCTACTATGTTATCGTTCGCGAAAAACGTGAATCATACTTCATCAGTCTTTGTAGACCAATAAGTAAATGTCGTATTTAAACGACGTCAGCCGCTGTGATGCATCAATTGACTGCCGTATATACACGGCACCAGTCGCGAAAGAATTAACCCTTCGATTACAAAATTATTACTTCTAGTTGGCATCTCTCATCCATTCCGATAATGTTGTGAAATTGTAATTTCTATTCCAATCACCATTGGCTAGCCACGTTATGCGTGCTCAAGTCTTAAAAAAGCAGGTCACTATTTTCCAGTATATTTTGAACGCGATCATTGTAGCCTTGCTTAATAAACCCTCTAATAACAGCTACAAGCAATGGCTTTAATTTTGCTACACCTTATTTAGTATGATTTTGTCACGCTTTATATTACAACCCTATCAGAGATCAGCAATCAGTACTCAAAAAGATGAGTAGAATCGAATCATACTCATAATATCTGATACATATACGCATTCATACTTATTTTAATATCATGGAACCTACTACTCATCATATTCATACTTAACAACATGTATGATGTTGTTGTTGATTTCGACTCTCCATAACTCAACATTATACACGAAGCACAAAATAAGTATGATTCGCGTACCAACACTAAAATACTCACTAGAAGGTTGTGTGTTTGCTCTCTATGCTGCTCTGTCTTTTTGCTTATGTGTCTTTTCCTCTTGTTTTAAATGCAACAACAACTAAGATTGTAAATTTTGTTGAATGAAACTCGAGTCACTCGAATCATTTGTAAGTATTATAAGAGTCTTTTTCTAAAGTTATGAATCTAAATGAGTAGTAGGCTTATGAATCAAACATATTTCGAATGGTATGAGTTTGATGTCAATGTTGTACGCATACTCATTGCAACCGGTACTTATAAATCAACGTTGTAGTGAGTATGAATGAATCAGAGTACATACTTAAATTTCAATACATATTGTTGACTCACTTATATTCAAAATTTCATGAGTGCTTATGAGTAGCGTAAAAACGATTCATTGCTGTTCTCTGAACCCAATAGTCAGGAACCCTGTTGTGTGAGCAGTTTTATTCACGAGTACTGGGACCTACAATTTAACTTCGAACCAGAACGACAAAGCTTTTTCTTGGCAATTAGTTTTCTTTCAAACCTTTTTGAGTAATTGGCCAAAAGAAGTATTTTTTCCAATTTCCTTTTCTCTAGATGTCCGAACTAAGGTTTGAACTCTCAAATCCTTTATCGCACGTAGAAAATTTTAAATTTATTTTAAACATTTATCTACGCTAACACACTGTACAACGTAAAATTGCGTTAAGTTGTAAGTTATAGCATCATTAGTTGACTTTTTTGTTCTTGTTTCTGTTCTCTTTTTTTCAAATTCAAGGCATCACAATCAATTAAGGTCCACCATCGCATCGCAGCTATCACAACAATTTGTACAACAATTTCTTCCATTAAAAAAATAAGAATTTATTTCACACATTCATTCAGAAAATGCAAAGCAAAGAAGCAATAAACAACAACATAAATGAAGAAATAAAAAACACACTTTCTTTTGTATACGAATTGCAAATTCAATGCAAAATTAAAAAATAAAGAAAAAAATTTAAATAGAAACGCGCAAAAAAATCGGAAATTTATAATTTTTTGTTTTTGTTTTTTTGTTTTGTTTTGTTTTTCTTAAGAAACTGATCTTATTAGAAATAGGCAAATGTTATCAATGACTGAGCTGATCTCTATTATCATTATTATTGAATTCACACACAAAGAACAACAAAAAAAATTTGCAAAAAAAAATTTCTAAAAAAAATATAATTCTCAGGAATTAAAATATTTTTTCAATTTCCTTCTGATCTTCCTTTGATTTTCACTTAAAAACATATATATTTTCGATATGTTTTTTTTACTAACCGCTTGCCCATATTTTATGTAAAAAATACACAAGAATATTGTTGCGAATTTCCGCATTTTATTTCATTTAATTTCCGTTCCGTTCCTTTTTCCCGTTTTTAATTTTAAAAATTTTAATTTCTTAAAATCCTTTTTAACACTTCAAGTTCCGTTATTTTTATTATTTTCACTGTAACTCCCGTTATTTAAATAAAATGATGCGCATTTCTCGAAATGCAAATGAATTTTAAACGGATCTGTAAGTATTTCAATAAAATTAAATGCCTCGTTATGAGTGGATCTGCCTTGGCGGAGAGAATAATTTCGTTTCTCATCTTAAATTACTGAGAAAGATCCCTAGATTATCAGTATACATCTGTGCTTACTTTTTACACCGAGGTCTAGTTTGTCTAGTTTACAATTGAAGACAACTCTTGCTCTCTCTTAGGAACTCTCTTCAGTACAGGCAGAACCTTTGACAACCGATTTACATAAGTAAAGTTCGGACTTGTCGCCGCGGTCTAGTAGGTAATGTGTTGGCCAAGGTTCAAACCCCAGGTCAGACAGATCCAACAAAATGAAATACGAAAAAAATTTTCAGCGGCGACTTCCTCTCAGCAGATTTCTGGCAAAAAGTCCGAGAGTGAAATAAAATTGGCATGAAAAAGTTTCTCAAAGATCTGTCGTTCGGAGTCGACTTCGAGTCCCACCGCTCATGCATAAAATAAACAAGCACAACATAAGTGGTGTGAGAAACTAGGTCGTGATCCTGTCTTAATGGTTCTAAGAACCAATTATGTATGTACGAGTATATATGTAAATTCGGACTGTAGATTCTATCAAGCTGTGTCTGACAGTCAATAAGGGCAAAACGAAGTATATGTCGTAGGCAAGTAGGGGCAAGTAGACGTATCGCATCCCAGAATCTGTGGCAATCGGTTTACATAAACTAGTTACGGGCTGTATAGTTTATCACGATGCGTCTGGCAGTCAATGAGGACAAAACGAAGTATATTTTATGGACAAGCAGGGACATGCGGCATATTGGATTCTAGATTACGGCCTATAACTATGAATTCATATCCGCTGTTACAATCAAAATTTATGTCAGTCTAGAGATTATGCGTCGGATCACCAACAGGTGCTACTATGATCGCAATACGCAATTCAGTAGCAAGGATGTCTCCCGTACGAAGAAACTACAAGTCCCTCATCCTCTCCGTGCTTCTTTATGTGTGCAGGAGCATGAACGCTATTAAGCAACAATATAGAAGCCTTGAGAAAGTTCGAGCGATAAGCTATAGTTTCCGCATCCGATCTAATAATGAGCTGTATGAACTCCTCAACCACGTGGACGTTGCTCGTAAACATCCAGCGCTTGCGCTGACTCGGCCATGTCGTTCGGATGAAGAGGATGTTCTAACGAGACGGGTATTTTATATGGGAATTAGCGGAAGTCGGCGTAGAGGATGATTTTGTCTGTGCAGGCAGAACCAAATCAAGGAAGCCTTGTCACCGATTTGGGTGATCAACTGTCGAGGGCGCAAAAGAAGCAGTGGGGTCTGGACGGATGTATTGAAGCAGGCCGAAGTCCAATAAACGGGTTATTAATGTTCAATTAAGTAAGTAAAGTACCGAATATAAGGTGAATGTATACGAAGCTCTCAACCAAGCTTTCTTCGCTTCAGACGAGTCACTATCTGTATGAACTAATTTTTAATACTCCTTCTATTCCTAAAGCTGTGGGTGAATTCTTCCTATGGACGATCGAATTGTTAACAGATTTGAGAAGCTTTTCCAATGTCTATTAGTTTACATTCAGAGCCTACGCTAGAAGACTGAATGATTTAATATTTTAAGATATTCAACCTGTCGCCGTAGTCTAGTAGGTAGTATGTTGGCTTATTAGACGTAGAGCCAGGGTTCGAGCCCCAGGCCAGACATCAAAACAAAATACAAAAAGTATTTCTTCGGCGACTACCTCTCACCAGATTTCTTTCAAAAACTCAGAGTGTAAATAAAAATTGCCATGAAAAATTTCTCAAAAAATCTGTCGTTCGGAGTCGACTTTAAACTGTAGGTTCCGCCACTCATACATAAAAATTAACACACACAACATAAGTGGTGTGAGAAACTACGTCGTAATCCTGACTGAAGGCTTGTAATGACCAATTATGTACGTAAATATTCAATCTGAGGGTTGTCTAGTAGGCGGTGTTCAATCCGCAACCCAGACATCTGGAACATAACGAAATATGAAAAAATATTTCTTCGACGACTTACTCTCAACAGACTTCTGGCAAAAACTCTGAAAAGTTGGACAAAAATCTGATATTCGGAAAAATCTGTCATGTGAATCAACATACCCAACATACGTATATGGTGTGAGAAGTTAGGTTGTAAGGACTAATTAAGTAAGTATGTCGATGCGCACGAGGTCCCTGGTTGATCTCATGTCCTTGAATCTTTTTGAATTAATGGAAGTAAAAAATTACTTGAGTTTAAATTTGTATTACAAAAATCTCCTGAATGAGAAAGCTTCCATGTCAGTTGCTTGAATGAAGGGGACCACATATTCCATTTTAGTTTATTGGTGGCTTTTAAATGATAGCCTAGATGCTAGTATTTCTTTTTTGGCCGCCCAACCACAGTCGGGTGTGTGGTGTGCGTTTGGTGTGGAGAGAAATAAATGTTCTCGTTCTTATCACTTAATTATTGTGTTGTTTTCATTCTTAGTTTTTCTTATTTATTTCGCCGTACTTATTCGTTTATTTATTTTCGGTGGCGCAAGTAAATACTACAACATAAGCCAACCAGCTAGCCAGCCAGCCCAACAACCAAATCTCACGAAACTAATTATTGATAAGGAAGATGCATTTTAATTATAAATACATTTATGTTTTCCTTTTTTGTTTAATTTTTTATTTATTTATTGTTTTTTTGCTTTTGGGCTTTATTTAATTTGGTTTTTTTTATAAATATTTTGTATGCAAAGATGATGATTTTTGAGTAGAAGATTAAAATTAAAACAGAAATAAATAAAAACAATTATGCTTAAATAAACTAAAGATGTCATATTTAAAATGAAATACGAGTAACAATAAAAATCTTTTTTTAAATACAAGAACAACAACATAAACCATACATCAACAATACTTCTAAGAAGTCTTCAGAACTAGGAATTTTACTAATGATCAATTGATGCGAAAATATATAAAAGTTTTCTAGAAAGATCCCAAGGAACTTATAAAAACAATCGTTTAGTATACATATGTTTTAAATGCATATGTACACGTAAATACAGAAAAATTTTAAAGCACAATAGTGAAGGGTCCGCCAAAGAACTTTTTTTTGAAAATGCTTTAAAAAAAACTACTGAATTAACTACTGGATTAATAATGGAAAATAATTTCATTCAAAAGGCTGCCTCGGCTGGCCATGCAGTAGCATACACGATCGGTCCTATTTTTAAGCACATTATCGATTGTGTGCAGTTGTATTTCACCAATGGCTTCACGAATATTGTCCTTTAAAGCGTCAATTGTCTCTGGCTTGTCGGCGTAACACTTATCTTTGAGGGCACCCCACAAATAATAGTCCAACGGTGTCAAATCGCAGCTCCGAGGTGGCCAAACGACATCAGCTCTGCGGCTGATAATGCGATCTTCAAAAACAGGGCGCAAAACATCGCTTGTAGCTTCGGCAGTGTGGCACGTAGCGCCGTCCTGTTGAAATCAAATGTTGCCAATATCATCCTCTTCAATTTTTGTGAACGAAAATTCGTTCAACATGGCCCGATAACGATCGCCATTGACTGTAACGGCCACTCCTTGATCATTTGCGAAGAAAAATGGCCCAATTATGCCTCTGGACCAAAATCCGCACCAAACAGTGACTCGTTTTGGGTGCATCGGCTTTTCAGTGTATGCGTGCGGGTTTTCTGTGCCCCAAATGCGACAATTTTGCTTGCTTACATACCCGCCAACATCAAAATGAGCCTCATCTGAAAAGATGATTTTTTTTTTGCCAAAATCGACAACTTCTGGTGTAGGCTACTGCATGGCCAGCCGACGCAGCCATTTGAAAGAAATTATTTTCCATTATTAACCGCAAGGATTGTACTTTCAAATAAAAAAAGAAATTTGAGAAAATATTCAGTAGATTTTTTTAAAGCATTTTCAAAAAAAAAAAAAAAATGTTATTTGGCGGACCCTTTATTACTCTTTAAGTCTATACAGCATTATCATTCATTTTAAATTCTTAACAAAATTGAACACTTTGAAAACTTTATTAGATTTTTATAAAGATTTCTGATTATTTAACATAAATCAATTCATTTTCACTTTCTTTAATCGGTTTACGCTTCGGGTTTGTCCGAACATTCACGTGTTTCAACATAGAAAACCTGATTTTGTGGACAATCTTTCACTTTCGGTGAATTATTTTCACAAACAACATATTTCTGCCAGTTACTGGGATGTGGATATGCCTTATATAGACTCAAACCTCTTGAACAGTGTACACCTAGATAATCTTAAAAGAAAAAAAATTAAATTTTTTTAACAATTTTCTTTGAAACAAATTGTTTACACACACCTTCATCACTTTTGTCACTACCAATGCCATAACCAACGCTACCAATAAAGCACTCTACACGATCGGCCGGAAATACATATCGCTCAGTCATACATCGTTTATAATAAATGCTATATCGGCCATAATTGCACGTTTCGACCCTAGTACCATGAGGCGAACATCTTATATATTTCGTACAATCGAAAGGATATAGAAATGTTTCATTCAAACCAGGTGGACATGCAATATACGATTGTGTTTCATCTTGTTTATCCAAAAATAAAAGATCGAAAATAATTATTAAATAGGCAAATAACATGGAAGCTAAGTTTCATAGCCAAACTTACTGAATTTAAATTTAAGCTCTCGTTCACCATCACCTTCACAAAACTTTGTCATAATATTATACACAGCTCCCGGTCTACACTGTTTAATGAGTACATTTCCTTCGACACATTTGAAATACATTCCTTTGCTAAACGGATAAGGAAAAATGCCAAATAAATCTTTTGGACAAACGATTTTCTGATCATATTCCTCAAGTCGATCGCTCTGCGGTACTAATGCCTGTGGCAAGCAACTACGTTCTCGTATGCTGTAAAACTTGTTAGGACCACAATCTTTATCCACAAGATGTCCATTTTCACATGTTCTGTATTTCGTTGGATCATATTGATGCGCATATGTTGATCCGTTTAAATCTAAAAACATTAAAAAGAAAATTATTTTAATTGACAAGCAATTCTTTCACAGGAAGATTATTCCGAATTTTCTTTATTCATGCCTGTATTCTTATAACAAAAGAGTTCATTGCAATGGTCGACAAAGGGTTACTTAAACACTTTCCTGTTAAGTTGCTTAGGATCGAACATTTCTCCACACATTTCTCAACTCCAACTCCGCATTAATTTCTTTAAGTCTAGAAAACCGTTTCCTTTCGGTCAAAGTCCTTATTAGAACAAAGCGTGAGGCCCATAATTAGTCTTATGCAAGCCAGAAAAATCGTAAGTCTTAACTGCAATGTATGACGTTGAAGACCCTTGGCAGAGGCTTCTTTCAGGGTTTGAATTCTGTGTCGAGAGCCGACATCAAGGCTCTCCATAGATCCTTTAGTAGCTTGAGTTGAATGAGAAGTGCAAGGGCCTCATTAGTGTAGTCGCACTCTCTCTTGCGTGTTTGTGTTGGTGTTCGTTAGTGGTGTTGTCTTTAGTGTTGGTGTTTGTGTTTGTTGTGGGTCTGTTTAATTCCTCCGCTTCCTTATTCTCCCCTTTCCTACTTCCTCTCCTTTTTTTTCCCATCCCCTCTATTATCCACTCACTTAAAGGACGTTTTTGTACAATGTGTCAAGCTGACCTGCGGGTACTGTACACGTCCTCTAACCTATCTACCTAACTGCAATATATTTAGCTTGTGTTTCACAATTTTTATCTTTATCGAGGGAAATAAAGGAACTCTTTCACGAAAATTGCATATTTGAACGTCGTAAACGTCTGTCACATAGAGAACATCCGTTCACGGTCGATTGACCAATGGATGGCACAATACATTACAGAGAATTCTTTAGCCGCACCATCAAATCTTATATCCAGAAACATTATACCCTGTTTATTCTCTTTTCTCCATTCCTTTCTCTAGTTTCGACACAATGCACTGCACAAGCAGGCGTCATTCCCTTAACTACCAACAATATAAGAAATCTTAAAGATGTTGCTACAGTTCAAAGGTGGTAAAAACAAATTATAAAACACCGATGCCCGGTATAGGGCCCACTCATAATGCATGAGCAAGTTATAATAAGAAAATCAAAAAAACCGTACGCTTTCGATAAACCGCCGTAGTCTAGTAAAGGGTCCGCCAAATAACTTTTTTTTAATATGCTTTAAAGAAAAAACTACTGAAAAT
Source organism: Sarcophaga subvicina (assembly GCA_936449025.2). Classification (NCBI taxonomy): domain Eukaryota; kingdom Metazoa; phylum Arthropoda; class Insecta; order Diptera; family Sarcophagidae; genus Sarcophaga; species Sarcophaga subvicina. Next base: position 104,766,064 of record OW388083.2, on the reverse strand, counting down.
TTTCTCAAATTTCTTTTTTTATTTGAAAGTACAATCCTTCCGGTTAATAATGGAAAATAATTTCATTCAAATGGCTGCCTCGGCTGGCCATGCAGTAGCCTACACCAGAAGATGCCGATTTTGGCAAAAAAAAATCATCTTTTCAGATGAAGCTCATTTCGATCTTGGCGGGTAAGCAAGCAACATTGTCGCATTTGGGGCACAGAAAACCCGCACGCATACCTTGCAAAGCCGACGCACCCAAAACGAGTCACTGTTTGGTGCAGATTTTGTTCCAGAGGCATAATTGGGGCATTTTTCTTCGAAAATGGAGACCGTTATCGGGCCATGTTGAACGAATTTTTGTTCAAAAAAATTGAAGAGGAGGATATTGGCAACATTTGGTTTCAACAGGACGGCGCTACGTGCCACACAGCCGAAGCTACACTCGATGTTTTGCGCCCTGTTTTTGAAGATCGCATTATCAGCCGCAGAGCTGATGTCGTTTGGCCACCTCGGAGCTGCGATTGACACCGTTGGACTATTATTTGTGGGGTGCCATCAAAGATAAGTGTTACGCCGACAAGCCAGAGATAATTGACGCTTTAAGGGACAATATTCGTGAAGCCATTGGTGAAATACAGCTGCACACAATCGATAATGTGCTTAAGAATTGGACCGATCGTGTAGACTACTGCATGGCCAGCCGAGGCAGCCATTTGAATGAAATTATTTTCCATTATTAACCGGATGGATTGTACTTTCTAATAAAAAAAGAAATTTGAGAAAATATTCAGTAGTTTTTTCTTTAAAGCATTTTCAAAAAAAAAGTTATTTGGCGGACCCTATAGGTAGTATGTTGGCTTATTAAGGCCTCGATTCAAATCCCAGGTCAGACATTAAAACGAAAATATGAAATAATATTTTTTCGGCGACTTCCTCTCAGCAGATTTCTGGTAAAAACTCTGAGTAAATAAAATTTTCATGAAAAGTTTCTCAAAAACCTGTCGCTCGCAGTCGACTTCAAACTGTAGGTACCACCAGTCATGTATAAAATTAGCACACACAATATAAGTGGTATGAGAAACTAGGTCGTAATCCTGACAGAAAGGTTGTAATGATTAATAATGTATGTATGTAAAGCAAAAATGTCAAATAATGTGACGGTTTTAGTGATCATGCTTTCGGATTCACGTATAACTACAGATGACACAACTTTAATGTCAATATTAATTCATTTGCATCATTTGATAGAATATTTCACGAACAAATCCTCTCGCTTATCACCAAAAGTGGCATATTCCGTAAACAAATTCTCTCTCTTATCACTAAGAATGGTGATGCATGTATACCAATGACGACTATACGCTCATGACTCACTTACATGCAGAAGTAATGCAAAAACTAACTAAACCTCTCAATTAAATGGTGTGTTAAAATAAAGCTTACATACAGTGAGCGCCATAAGTGAGTCAACACCCACTATAATTTTAAATTTTCTATTATGTTCTTAAGTATAAAAAAAAGTTACCTTATCATGAATTGTTTTTTGTTTTCACATTTTGAACATTTTTATTTTTGGAAAGTTATTCGACTATTTACTTTTATTTACTATATTTACTTTTCTCGCTATCCTAAGAAAATGAATTATTTCAGTGGTGTTTACTCACTTTTGACGCTCACTGTATGTACTTTAAATAATTATAAGTTACTGATACAAACATTGAAATCAAGTTTCATGATATAACAAAAACAACAATCACACATGTACGCCCCCAAAAGAACTTGTGTCGTCATGTAAATACCTACTTAAATATGCTTTTATGTTCTGTCATTTAATCAATTATGTAACTTATGTTGCAAAATGAAGCCAAGGGATTTTTCTATTATAGAGTAAGACATCAGGAATGGGATTTCAGCATGGAAAAGTGAACTCACATTACTATAAAACACTCATTGACGGATTATTAAAACTTGGAAAGAAAAATCAACGATATTATCCAAACAGTAACAATAGCACGGAAAATAACAACACAAGCATTGTATCATTTGGTAGCCTCCCATAAATGAGGAATAATTTGAGGGATTGCCAGTCATCTCGAAGACTCGTATTATTCGGACGAAAACTGGCCTGGTCTCCTATAATCTCACCGGTATGCAAAAGAATGCAAACCATCTGGTCAATCTGACAAGAAAATCAGGTCTAGAGGTGAATATTAGAAGGAAGGAAGAAACAGGCAATTCGATTGGACCACAAAGGCACAGGTTTCATACAGATCGAAGGCCATATAATAGACTTTGGAAACAGTTTTTGCTATCTCGACAGCATATTTACATCAAGCGATGGATTTGAAAAGGATGTCAACAAAAGACTATGCAGGACTAAATTTATTTTTGGCCTGTTAATCACTGTATGAAGAGCAAATTGAGCCTTGCGAGAAAGACAAAAATTAGAATTTTAATGCGTGAATAAAATCAACTGTCTTATGAGGAAGTAAAACATGGCTAGCATATGCCAACATAACACAGAAATTTCAGGTTTTTATTAATAGTGTCTGCGGGTTATCAGTGGAATATTTTGGCAAGCCATCTTTTGAAACAAAAACCATTGGAGAATATCAAATCAGATACAAATTCTCAGAAGGAAATGGAAATTGATCGGTTACGAACTTTGTAAACAGCACGAAGGTATTTCTAAAGCAGCACAGGACTGGAGGATATCAAATCAGACACAAATTCACAGAAAGAAATCAAAACTAACCGGTTAAACACTTTGCAAACAGCAAACAGGCATTTCTAAAGTAGCACAGGAACGGTATCCCTGGGGCAGTCGTAGTTCAGCCAGACTGGATAGAACCTGGAAGATATATATTCTTAACGAACCGAAACTAACGCACCATACTTGGTTAAAAGTTAAAATGTTTACTCTAAACAGAAAAAAACTTTGCTGAAACCCTATTTTCCCCTAAGGGAATAATAAAATGCTTAAAAAACCAGCACACACTTTAAAATTCATGTGGATTTATGCTTAGAAAATATAATTTACAAACCAAACTACGATAGCTTTTTGAATTGATAATAAAAATCATCTTCATATTCTACTTACTGTAATTGACGTAGTCGCACTGTGCTATTTTGCTATCGTAACAAAATGAACGATTTTTATCAAATGCTGTACATGGAACACATTTCTTTACCGTCTTCGTGCCGTTATTGCACTGAATATATTTATTACAATCACCTGGATAGGGATAGGATGTATAAAATGTTCCCGGTGGGCAAACAAATGTCTTCTCATAATTCTTAGTAATACTACTTGCATGCTGGAAGAAGGAAAAAGAGATTAACATTAACTTTTAAACAAACAAAAAAATACATACCGATTTAGCTATTATTATTGAGAAAATAATTATGCTTGCATAAGGCAATAAAAATTTTTGCATTTTTAAATGTTAAAATAATTTATTTCACTTATAACCGCCAGCTATGTAAACTTTATTCAACGCTGGCTTTATGCAATATGAAATCATTCTTTTGCTACAATTGCAATATACCCACATACATATGTACTCATAAGTACTTCTGTTAATCATTAATCATTATCAGCTCTAGAACTACCTTAAAATACTCTCTCTCTCTGACTCTCGGAGCAAGAATATAAAATATCTCAAAACATATCGAGCACATTTTTGCACGTTTCATTTATTAATTTTAATATTTCTAAAAAGCTTTTAAAATAACACATACAATGTTTAAGCTTAAGTGATAGAATAATTTTTCAATCGAACAAAACCTTTTAACGGATAAGCTACACTCAAATTAATTTGAAATGTTTTAGTTTTAGAAAACTAATCGTTGTAATCGATAATAATATTAAAAAATTATTTCAATAATTATCATAAATTATTATAACTTTCTAGTGGACAAACAGACCAATAGAAAATAATCATTAATTCGAGCACATAACAAACATCAAGACAAACGAAATACACTTGCACTACTTAGTGTAGTGCATCGGTAAATAATTATAAAACTACTTATAAATAATTATAACACAACAACAACTAAAACAAAGAAATCAACAACAAATCTTGAGTTTATTGCACAATGTTGGATGCATTTTTTTATAGAAAGATCTGCTTACAGCAGCTTTAACTCTCTGGCTTCTTAAAATAGCCAATAACCACAGATTCCACATTTTAATTGTTAACAATTCTTATTAAAAATTAATTTTTAGTGATTTTTTAATGTCGGAAAAACCTTTACTTTAAATTAGCATAGTAAACGGCATTGATTACTTTACCTTTTTGATAATAGTCCATAAAAATTGTCCTTTACGGATCCCATCTCCCATCTCCCAAATGAAACTGCGGATACGATCCTTAATGCAGATCAATGCCTTAACTATCCCTTGGTATGCGCTGTGAAATGGTGGGCCCATTCCTCATGCATAGTTATAATTCTAAAAAACTAGCGTTTTTGAGGTAAAACATTGGCAATCATTGTATTAAAACATGTATGTATGTATGTATGCTCGGTTTATTAGCAATCCCGCATAAATATGTTTTCACCATCAACAGTACGTCATTAACATTTTTAAAATGTTAAAAATATTTTGAATTATTTTCCATTGTATCCAATCGCTAACATTGTCACAAACATTGCCTTTGTCATTGCTCCTAGTAGCAGTGGTTATCTGCACATCTGCTCAAACGTTTACAATATTACTGATTCAGGCAAAATACGATCATGTTGATAGAATACTTATTGCTCTTTAACACTCTGTCCCAATGAACATCACTATAAAAGCAATTTTTTCGTTAATTTACAAATCAAAACAAGTAAAACTATAAAATTGTGTTAAAATTGTAAATTTTTCTGGTTTAATGCTTAAAAAAACAATAGTGATCATAACAAACACAAAACGACGTTTAATATCTTATTTATTGTTTGCTTTGAACTTTCTTTGATGATTTCGTTTTATCATCAAATGGTTTTTCAACTATTTTAACATTTTCTATCGCCAATTTGTCTTCCATGCCTACACGTTGTTTCATTTTTGACCACATATGTTCATAGGGATTCTCGAGTTCACTTTGTGTTTTCGGTATGCCAAAAGCTCTCTTAACTTGTGGTGAGGCCAGCAACAGATTTTGCATTAAACCATATGAACTAGAAGCCACCCAATATACTGTTAGGGCAGAGGGCACAGTACATGCTACGGGCACCATGAAAAGACTTAGGCCTCGAAAAACATTTGTCACTATACTTTGAAATCTCGTTGAAGGTCTCGTGCGCAACATGGATTGCATCTAAAAATATAAACGTTATTATTCGGTTATCTGACAAGCTTAAGCAAAAAGAAAAATACCTCTATAATAGCCAAATTGATAACGCCTAAAGTAACTGGTAAGATATAGGAACTATCAACCTGGGTTAAATTGGGAATCCAACCAAAGCCTCCTATGGTCAATTCGGTGGCTACAATTTGTGCCTGTATGGTGGTAGGATCTGGCATCATGGTCACCAAATTACGTAAAGCCATCGATTGAAATATCCATAACGGTATTTGACCCCACAATACAATAAATGTTTTAGCGGGATGGCAATTATCTCTGACAATCAGTTTGGTCCATTGTTTGCGTATCTAAAATATATATTTTTTACTTCAAGTCTTGTTTTATTCGCAATTTTTACTTCTCCTACCGATCTCTGGTATACAATTTTCGTTTGCTGCTCTGTCCATTTAAACTTTCTCATGGCCATGGCTGCCTCCTTTTTCAGCTCCTCTATTATGGCAGGCATTTCCAAAGAGATTTTTTCTATTCTGGCAGTTATTTTATGCTGATATATCGTTAGAGGCAAAGTTACTGTAGTACGAAACAAAAATGTTGTGAAAATAATTGAAGCCCACCATGGCAGTCCAGTAAAATCGTGAATTTCCACCAAACCCTGTTGAACATAAGCCACAGGCGTACTAGTGGACAAAGATTGATAGAAGCTTGCCAAGAAACCCAGATCGCCTGGAACAGCCGTGGCAGTAACTGCTGCTGCTGCTTCTCCCGTAGTTGAATTAAGGCGTCTTGTTTGACTACAACTCAATTCCCTTCTTCCGCTACAGGGCTGTTGTATCAAACATCTAAAATTCCTTCTTAACAACGTCTCTACATGTTTAATTCGCATCATCCGCCTTGCGTTTAAAACACTTGGAACTTTTATAGTGTTTTTTAATAAACAATTCATTTTTGTTATTTTAAATGATTTGATTTCTAACAATTTTAATTCATATTTATTAATAACATTTAATTATTACCTAAACATTCTGATCATTTAAAAATTATAGGTAAAGGAAACCAAAACAAAAACAGCTGATGTAAGGGTAACCAAGTCGTCTCATTTTAAAACTATTTTGCATGTGTTATTATTGCCAGACTCAAAAGAAATAATTGCCAAATGGCAATAGGTACAATGTAAAAGTATAATTTCTATAACATGTTTAAAATTTGGTTGGGAGTTCTCAGTTGTTCCTTTCCTCTTTTCTTTATAACTTTATGCAGTCTGCGATTAGTTGTACAACTTGATTAAGTTATAACATGCATGAGTCGCTTTACACCCTGAAAGCTGAACTATATACATCTAATGCCTCAATGAAAATGTAGCACTTGTCTAAAATAAAACTGTACTGTAAAATTAGTTAATTTCATCTGAGTTTTATATTTATCTTGTTTAATTTTTAAAAATAACGTCGTTATAATCTAATTTGAAAGAAAGCAATATGGCATCTCTATAATGAAATAATTTACCAACCAAACAGAATTATTACTTTTCAAAACACCCTGTTGTCATTCACAGCAACATATGGATAAATTAATCAGTTGTTGTTGGTCACCGAAATAAAACAGAACGAAGAAAACTTTGTGCAGTGTATACAAAAGGAAAAACGATTACTTGAAACAAGACAATTTTTTTTGCTTCTCTTAATTCGGCAATTGTAACAGTAAATAACTGCAATTAATTATATATATTTTACTAGTGATTAACCTATATATGTAGATAATATAAAATTTAGAAATAAGTGCTGAAAACGAAATATTTTGTTAACAAAAATAAAAGAAAAAACGAAATGAAAGGTGAGAATTATTCATTTTTGACAAGAAAGTAAAACGCATAAAGAGAAAAAACATACATATATATTACATTTTCTTGTTTAGCTTTAAGAGTACAAAATTTTTAGTGATATTCTTTTAGATAAAATTAATTGAATTTTAAGAAAAGCAAAAAAAAATAATTTACTTAATAAATTTTATCTGTTTTTTTCTTATTTTGTGAAAAAATTAAACGAATATAAAAAAAAAATTGTGCATCTATTACAAAAAAACAAAAAATACAACGTACGCTGCCTCTATACTAATTGTTGGTGGGGCTGTTGGACATATTTAATTCCGTTGTTGCCGTTTTGCACATAAAATAACAACAACAACATCGTAAAACACGAATAAACAACTTTTAAATATTTGTTGTTGGAAAATTGTCATCTTTGCCTTTGCTGAATGCTGCTGTTGTTGTAACATTAACGCATACAAAATATTTCCATAACTTGACGACGTATTTACAACAACAATTTATTGCGTATTCAATATTTAATGCTGGCTGGGCCATTGACTACCGACTCCACTTTTTCTTACCGTCCAAAGGAGCAACACAACAAAGCAGTCATCTGAAGAGAGATTAAATCTACAAAGAACTAAGTGTAAAATAAAAACAAACAAAACTACTAGAAATAGATTTCACATCGTACAGCTGCTGCTGCTCTAACAATTGATTATTTATTTATATGTGTACACACTATCAATATACAATACATACGTATATACATACATATGTATAAACTACGTCATTTTCTTTCAAAACAAAAGAATTTTTTAAATACACAATAGAAATAATTTAAAGCCGTGGAAAAAAAAGTGTGAAAAGAAAAGAAGTACAGAACTGCAGCCACCAGCATACACAATTGCTGTTGTGAAAGCAACTTGAAACTTGTGTGGTGTCACTATCATTGTACTCCCGTATCATACATATATCGAACAAAAAAAATTTATATATATTTTCCTTTTTGACAATCTCTCCTGTATAACTGTAATCGTTGCTTCCCGTTTGTTTAACAACTATCTACGGCCAGACCAAATCCACTTGTTCAGTGTGTGGATATGAATTGCACATTAAGACAATGGGGAGAGCTGCCATCATTGGTATTGGGTCAGATTTACGAATATTTAGAACCTCATGATCGCCTTAATGCCAGTCAAACATGTAAACATTGGAGAAGTGTTTTATTTCAAAAAAGGTAAGTGAATACCAATTGAAATTTCTAATTTTTATTTATGATTTCTTTGGAACCAAAGCGTTGTTTGTGGACTATTTTTCTTTTTGATATTTAATTAGACCATTTTGAAAATATGTGCAGTGCACTCGCGGTAACGTGAACTAATTAAAGCCAAGGGAGTTCATGTTAGCAAAATTCTTCACGTTAACGGTTGTCGATTTTCATGAAGAAATATGTGTTATACACGCTTAAACGTGAAATTCTTTTATTATTACTTATATTTTATTATTATTTTCATGGATTTCACTTGTATCAAACTCAAGGCAAGGAGAACTCAATCTAAAAAACATACTTTTTAAGAGGATTCCCTAATCTTTCAAATTAGAATTTAATGTATTTTAGTGTTGCCTACAAGCTTAAAAGCATATGCAATAAAAAAAGAATGTTCACGTTATAGAGATCTCTGTGTTTGTTCACGTTACAAAGTAGTCAACATAAACAAAAGCTTGGTCACTTTAGGCAGTGTTCACGTTACCGCGAGAGCACTGTATATACATTGTATTGAAATTAGGAAAATAAGTTGTAGCAGGGAAGAAAGAGAAAATAGTGTTTAGGTATATTAGATTTGAATATTGTAAGTGACAGAAAATACTTCACCCTGAAGGATATTCCATATAAGAAGAGTAACTACTAAAGAACGAAATATCGAATGTTTGTGCTTAAATAAATAAACAGGTGGAAGGACTGCTGTCTCAATTAGCACGAAATTCAAACAATCGATTTTTACAAGTTTCTATTCTTTCAAATAAGTTTCTCTTTGAATAAATAGTTTGGACTTTAGTCTTGGGTTGAATACCCAATGTGCAGGATCATAGCGTTTTAAGTTTCTCACTTTTCTTTATGTGTTTTGCAATTTAACAGTTGTTTGTAGATGGAATTTTGGTCTATTAGGTTTCATTAACTGGAAAAACTCTCGTAAATTAGAACCACTTTGTTTCCGAAGGTTTTTTATTATGATAACAATCATACATACAACGTAAAAGTGCATCTTCGTTTAGAAAATACATGCACAAAACACATTTCTACATAGAATTTTCAATTTTATTTATATAAAGCGAACACAAAGAATTGAAATTCATCACAATTTGTTAAAGAAAAATATTTTAAAAACACATATACATATACTACATGTTATCATTTTAACCACAAATAAGAGTTTTTAGAGTTAAAGAACTAAAACTGATTTTAGAAGATGTGATGAGCATCTAATGTATTTGTATATTAGTTTCTTAATTCAAGTTTTTCAGGAGTATTCGCAAGAGACCTCTAAAGACTGACATTTTCGATGGTTTTCATTTCCGTAAATTATTCTTTCCAAACGTGTATTTGTGATATGAAATTTATTCTGACATGTAAAGTGAACCGTAGCATTTTTCTAATAGAAGTACAATTTATTTATTTATTAACACAAATAATTTTCTTGGAATTTAAAGTTTAAATGTCTATTTATTAATTCGTTTTTATTCAAGCTGTAATTTGCATTTTTTAAAAATTAATACATATAATGATTTAAAGTCGCCGTGGTGTAGTAGGTAGTGTGTTGGCTTACTATTCGTAAAGCCCGGGTTCGTATCCCAGGTCAGACATCAAAAATGAAATATGAAAAAAAAAATATTTCTTCGGCGACTTCCTCTCAGCAGATTTCTGGCAAAAACTCTGAGAGTAAATAAAATTGCCATGAAAAGTTTCTCAAAAATCTGTCGTTCGGAGTCGACGTTAAACTGTAGGTCCCGCCACTCACGTATAAAATTAACGCACACAACATGAGTGGTGTGAGAAGCTAGGCCGTAATCCTGACTGAAGGGTTGTAATGGCCAATTATGTATGTATGTAATGATTTAAAAAGATTTAGGTAGGTAGGTAAAGGTGGCTGGCCATTCAAGAATATTGGATGGACCTACTTAGGCCACATAAGTCCATTGTGATACCATAGTTTATCGCTATCTCTTAGTCTCGGAACCACACGGGGCTTCTGATTGAGCAATTCAGACTCCCAATATCAATATTTTCTCGATTCTTGGCGAAAAACAATTTTAAGCCATTAATCGTTTAATTTTTTTTTTTTTTGGGAATTACTCCTTAAAAAACGTTGTCGTTGCGGTGCCGGAAAGTCTATCTTATTCGGATCGTTTTTTCATATGCCTTTACTTCCTATTGAACACACTTGTTAGTCCTTTTCTGCAGTTATTAAGTTCTGGACATTTTGTATTTCAACATCAGTTGTACCTTGAGAATTATCGCTTTACGAACTGTCACTTTCCAGTAGATTATGTTGAATTTTAGGCTTTAAATTTCGAACCATTTTTTGTAACGTTCAATGGTGTATACCTCCTATTCATAGAATAGAAAAAATAAACAAAAATATTAAAACAAATTAGATAAATAAATAAAAAGAGCATAGAAAATAAATAAAAGCAGCAAAGTTTGTTTGCTGCAGCAGTACTGGTATGCACGATAGGTCAAATACTACACTCCCACTGTAGTAACACCAGCATATAATTCGTACCATATAAGGCTATAAAGCCAATATTTCATTATTGCACCTTTAAAATTTTTCTCCTTATGAAAGAAGGGGGTGTTGCGTGAATAAATCTTTATACATGCCTTCTATATGAATAGTGTCTATTGTTGGTATTTAAGCCATCATTAAACTGTTAATATCTAATTCATTATTTTCGAATATATAGTAAAATTTATTATTTATAATTTAAAATTCATAATAATTTCGAAGATATAATGTAATTATGTTTAATAGAATAGATTCTTTATATTCTTTGCGACGTAAATACTTTATTAAATTTTCAATATATTTTATGCAGTATGAATATACATCATATAAGGTATTATAGGTATGTATATATACATGAATACATATATGTATACTCGTATACTTATTAAAACTGCTGATGAAGATAAATATAAAAAAAATCTCTTACTGATTATTATCGTAATATTGCTATAGATGGGATGTGTATGCTAAATATAATGATGAAAACAATGTAGCCTTTTAAGAGCAAAAGAAAAATAAATAATAATAATTGGATGATGCACAATATACGGTATATGACCATGCAATATCAATCAAGTGAAAGTACTCTACTACATATTATTAATTAAAAATAAGTTTGTCTAATGAAACTATTTACAACAAATTAGTATTTAATAATTAAGTTCAATGTAACTCTTTTAATTTAAAAAAAAATTGTTGAATTTTGGTGGCAATGTTTTCAAAAATTCTTTAAAAATTTAAAACTTGAAAAATGCTTACACCCGACCATCTGTTTGCTAGTAAATTAATGTTTTAGTTAAATAAGTTTGTACTCACACGATTTCTTTGCTCACTGAATGTCTGCCATCTGTTTGTGATTTGTTGTTTATGCCAAACATTTGTGGTGACTGTCTCTAGTATACGTATGTATAGTAATATTGTAAATTTGTTCAAGGCCACTTTTGAACTTGGGAACTAATGTGGCGAGGTAAATTTATTTAAACTGTCGGAATGATGAATTGCATGGCCATAAAAGCGCACAATACCTGACAGGGAAAGGACATCTGGATAGATTCTGAGTATCTCTTCAATGGCTCGGATATTTGCACTGCCGGGTTTTTACTTTAGGGACAAATATTAAGAATTCATGCCGGCTTCCTACGAATTATAGCGATTATCAGACAGAGGATCTGGGTGTCGTTAACGTTCTCAAGGTTAGGTTAGGTTAGAGGACGTGTACTTGTCAATTAAGACAAGTACAGTATCCGGAGGTCGAATTGACCCATTGTACAACGTCCTAGTTTCTCAACCCACTTATGTTGTGTGTGTTAATTTTATACATTGATGGTTTAGTTTAAAGTCGACTCCAAACGACAGATTTTTTGAGAAACTTTTTCATGGCATTTTATTTACTTTTAGAGTTTTTGCCAGAAATCTGCTGAGAGAAAGTCGCCTAAGAAATACTTTTTGTATTTTGTCTTGATGTCTGGCTTGGGGCTCGAACCCTGGCTTTACGTCTAATAAGCCAACACACTACCTACTTATGGTCAGCATAACGTTCTCAAACTAATCAAAAAATATATATCGAAGAGCCCGAGTGTTACCAATTTGTATAGGCAATCAGGCAACACTAATGGCTTTAAGGGAGTGTGTTTCTTTGATGAGCTATCCTTCTCACCTAACCTAACCTTTTAACTGTTGAAGAGTTGCCTTAAGTGCATTATAAAAATGATTTTTTCGAACAAAACGAATCTAATGTTTTTCCCTTGTGTTCTAATGAATATACTGCATTGATTTGTGTTTGTTTTTTTTTTTTATTAGTTTTTTACTTTCTAATAATTTTTCTTTTATCATTCCTTTTCAGATTTTTTATTAATTCCAAATTTAAACTTCATATTGACAACGATCGTCAGTGTAAATTTTTTCGCCATACGCTTTACAATCTGACGAACGAGCTTGTAATCATTTTTGACTTCATCAATGTTTTCCACATAGAAAAAATAAGACGCATCTTATACAAGTGAGTATTGAAATTCGTAATAATACAATGGAAACATATCTAACGATTTATTGTGTATATTATTTAGAGTTGCACGATGTGATAGTTTGCAAGGCATACGTTTTCAAACCAATAATGTTGGTTCAACTCCACCCGGTGATATAAGTGAAGAGAGTCTAGTCGATATTGAACAGTAAGAATTATTGAAATTTGTTGAATTTTTCAAATGATTAATTTTTATACATATTCTTTTAGGCTTTTTGTTGAACCTCTAAAGATTTTCTTAAATCGTAAGAAAACCGCATGTAAGATATTGGATTTAGGTGCAATTGAAGCTTTAACATATTACGGTTTAGACTTTTTAAAGTCTATGTTCCGGCCTCATGAATTAAACGAACTGACGTTGGCCTCAATTAAATATGATCCTAGTCATTATCCCATGTTTGCCATGGAGAATAGCCTACTGCAAAAGTGTTCATCGCTGCAAGTGCTCTCACTCGACTACGATACACTCAATGAAGAACTCTTGCATACGTTAAAAATTTTACCACTTAAGAAATTTTTAATATGTGTTCACGGTTTGGATCGCCATCATCCGGGTATATCTGAACGCGCTTGGTCGGAATTTTCAGCAAATTTTAATAATATTGAATTAATAGTGACGTTAATTTATGCCTTTGAGGCTGTTGAAGTATTGCAAATGCGCATCTTAAGGCAAAGTATGCCCATAACACATTTGCGTGTATTATTCTGTGATTATGTTAGTATTCTCAAATGATTTATTCATTTATAAAGATTGAATGTATGTATAATATTTTAGATGAATGTTGACGCCTTGGAATGGATTTCCTTGAACAACAACAATACTCTAAAAAGTATACAATGGATCGATTCCGTAAGTTTAAAACAAACGTATACATACGCTTTTAATTAGTGTTAAGCTTTTAACTGAGAAAACAACAATATTTTAGGCTTATAAACATTCCGATAAAAATATAATGGACTTATTTTTACGTTCGGGCCAAGATCCGTTTGTAATGATGTCCTGGCGTTGTAAAAATTTGGAAGAAATTGTCATACATGGTTATGTATTGGATCCTCATAATATAGTAGGCATTTCTCGTTTACGTGGCCGTACTTTAAAACGCTTAGAGGTATCAATGATTGATAATGCACCCACAGAAGCCAGCATGGATTCCTTTATTGAAGTAAGTTGCTGTTTTTAATTTATTGAAATATTTCGTGATATTCTTATTGTAAACTCATAGGAAATCAATACACTGTTGGGCCAAAAATGGGAACCCTCTAATCTTAATATTTTACATCCAGCACTTGGCTATATGCCTGTGGCAGATGATGTACGTGATGAATATGTCTTCGATCTCATACGACGTGATATTTCCAACTAAAGCTGGAAACTAAGAATAACTCAAAATCCAAAACAGTTTTTAGACTTGTAAAAAAAACAAAACAAAAATATATTAATCTTTTGATTAAGTATACACAACAAACAAAAAAAAAACGAAAAAGAAAAACTACAGCAACACTACTATCAGTAAAATAATCTGCAATATTTTAATATTAAGTAAAAATCTCATCAAAACATCAATTACATCATAATATAACCGAAGCTGTGCTAAAAAAAAGAAGAAGAACGTGTCATGCCAAGTATACCAATCGCGACATTCAACGATTTTTATCATCGTCGTCGTCCAATCATTAAAACAATTATTATGGATTTTGCTGTAGGCGTGAAAGATATTTTACAATGAAAAATGATGTTGGGTAAATATGTTTGTAATTTTATAAGAAAAATTGCATAATAGTGATATATATTCTATAAATGGAATATTTTGTATAGTTTTATGATTTTATTTTTTTAATAATTTTATATATATGTGTTATATCTATCTAATCTAATCTATATTTCATTAATGTCCTTCATATAACAACTTAAAACCAATATAAGAAATTATAACATAACCTATTATATTTTTTTTGATTCAAATATGTTATGACAATTTTACAATTTTACAGTGAACAAAAGAGTTTTAAAAATAATTTTTTATTTTTTTGGTTTTATTCAAAAAAAAAAAAAAAAATATGCCAAAATTCTTTTTAAATAATTGCCCAATTAACCTTTAAAAAACTATTTTTTTTAATATTATTTTTAAAGTAAAACCAAAAATAGTTCTTATGATGGGGAAAAGTTAAAAAATACTACTACAACTCTGAAAACAATATTCAACATCAAAAAACATTCCACACTTAAATAACAGAAGGAAAAAATATCATTTTTGATAAGTTCCAGGTCTCTGTGTTATAATTTAAATTTGTAGATCTTAAAAACTATATGCCAGCAATATAATTACATATAACTGTTGAACATCATTATTAATTCTTATAAAATAATATAAAAGACCTGGTGTCTCGTATTGTATTTTGCTATTCAATTTTATGTGTGTTTTAGATCTCAACAAAAAACCATTAAGTTTGTTTTGAATTTATTTGTGGCAGTTATACTTAGCATAAGACAATGAGTTTTTTCTTCCTTTAAAAGAGAGAGCCGAACAATTTCTATTTAATTTTTAACTTTTCCATCGTCAAAGAGAAGACTATTCTTATTCTATATCTTGATGATAAATTTTAATTTTGATATTTTATTGTTTTCCTAATTTCATTGTTGTTAAGAAAAAAATCAAACTAGTAGTTATAGAAAAATGATTAATTTTAAATTAAAACAATTTATAGAAAATAACAACAACAAAAATTTAGTAATTAGTAAGTAACATGTTTATTTTAAGAAAGTCATTATTATTGTGTCGAAAACATAAGAAAGAAGAAAAACAAAACGTATTACAAGAAAAATCTAAAAGACTTAAGCACTTCACAAAATTATGGCGTACAACGGCGAAATTGTGAAACCTGCTATAAAAAGAAAAGAAAAGAAAGAAAGAGGGAAACAATACAACTTAACACACAACAAAAATTTGTATTGAAAAGTATGGAAAATTAGACTACTTTACAAAAGAAACAAAAACAAAAACAAAAAAACCTAAAAACACAAAACAAAAACAAAAAAACCAAGAAACAAAAACATCAAACTGTGATTAAGCATGAAAAGCCATCTCAAAAACAATTTTATAAAAAGAGCAACAAGAAATTTTGTTAAAAACAAAGAAAAAAAAATATTGAATGAGTTTAAAATGTAAAACAAGAATACTTTAAAACGATTACATACTACTAATTATCACCTTAAAGAATATTATTTATTTTAAACTATACTTTCAACATAATTTTCAAATCTTATTGTTTATAAAACCATATTTTCTTTTTTTTTAATAATTTCTATAAATCATTAGAAAAGTAATACGGGAATAGAAGTTGAAAGTGTTGACGATTAAAGATTTTAATTTATTAGACGAATACTATGTATATTGTACTCACTATACGTGAATCCCGTAAAAAAAAAACTGTGTACTTACATAAGATTTAAATTAAAAACAAAAATTGTTATTGGTCAAGGTCAATTGGTATTGAAATTCCACCTCAAAGGCAGAATTAGTTTTTACATTCTGTTACGTAGCATGTACAAGTCGTCAGGTTTTCTGTTCTGTTCCGTATGGTTATTAAATCTGCAAAGCAGAAACGGAACGTAACAGAACGTGACGGATAATTCTACTTTAAGAATGCTTCACACGGTGCAGGAATATAGGCTGATGATACATATTTTGATCGCTAAAGCTACTTCTAAGGCGTGTGGAGAATGTGGAGGTTTATGGAAAAAAAAAACAAGGAAACTTGGAAACATCTTGAAAAAACCTTGTTTCAGTGACTTTATTAAATAGTACTAAGGCTCTTAAGGGATATCATTTTTCGTTATTTATAAAAGTGCAATACTACGTCACACAATAACTGCGCAGAAGAAAGTAAGGAATTAAATACATAAATGGACCTTTAAAATCCTTATCGAACTTCAATTCACTTTTGCTCCCTAATATCCTTTTTCCAATAGAAAAAAATTTAGTTTTGTAACGTTATAAATTTCCAAAATTTAGGTACTAAACACCTACATTCTCAATGAATAATATTTGAAAATTATGTTGCAAGGATGATTGTAATTATAAAATTATTTTATTTTAAAAATTTTTATTTGGTATTCCATTTCAAAGCAGAAATATCTGAATTGTTTTATAAATTCCTTGTTTGCTTGCTTTATAATTATATGTTCCATTTATATTTAACCAATCATAATATTATTAATTTTATCATCCTTTTTTGCAATACAAGCTCAACGTTTTGAAACAAATTTAAATATCACAAAAATAAATTAATAATCATTTGGAAAAATAAGCTCAAAAACCTAGAAAAATCCAAAATTATTGTGATTATTTATTGTTTTTTTAAATAGAATGAAATTTTTTTATTTTATCGCGAACAACAACAAGAGAAATATAATTCTAAACGAAATATGAAGTCAGTTTTGTAAATGTAGTTTTTATAAGTCATTTAACGAATCGAATAGAAACAAGACGTCGTGCGTCATGTTAATGTGATATAAAATAAAAGTTAAACAACAACAAAAAAAAGTAACGCAATTATAAGAATCCCCTTTAAACGTAAACGCAAAATGAAAAGCATAAAGGAAACATTGTCTATCAAATAAGTTAACTGTAATAGTAGGGATATCTTAAAAATATGATAAAAGTTTTTTAAAAACATCATTTTCCTCCTTTCAAGTTTAAATCTTAGATTTGTAGCAAGAGTGAACTGTGCTTGATGGCCATCATAACCCATAAATAAAAGTGAAATTATCTTGTGTGGCTGCATATTTCAATACTAATAAGGGCTGCCTTCCAAAATGTATCAATACAAAGTTTGTATGCAGTTCTACAACTGTATATAAACAATGTAGATATGCAAAGTAACCAAACAATGCATCAACTATATATCCGATGCCTGATTGCTTTTTCACTGTGTTAAAAATACACATTGACGATGTTTTGAAATAGAATACATTGTATATATTTTGTACAGCGGCATTATGAAACACGATACTTTGTTCAAACACAAAGCAACTAACATTTTGGAAGGCAGCGATGCACTTAGAAATAATTCCATCAGTAAATCGAAAATTAATTCTGTTTTCTAGTTTTTGAGATATCACTACGCTCCTGTTTGCCGGAAAAACAAACTTTTGCAAATGTATTGACAATGTTTCCTTAACTTTGTTTGTTTTGTAGAACAACTTTTAAAAACGATCTCAAAAGTAAAACGAATACATAAACTTTATATATTAAAAAAAAAAAAAGAAAAACTCAAATATCTTGTATAGATAATCAACGTTATTTGTTGTATGAATTATAGGGAATTTAAAATATATATGTATGTATATGATATGTTGTATATCAAATATATCTAAAGCAACAACAACAACAACAAAAGAATATGTACCTGAACAACTTAAAGTATTTCTTTCTTAACTACAAATTATATTAAAAAAAAACAAACAAACGAATTATTGAGAAAAAAAAGTACAACAACTATTACAAACAACATAAAGAAACAAGAATTTCAAGTTGTACAAAAATCAAATGAAAAGAAAAAAAAAACATTTTTTGAAAACTATTAAGAACTAAGAACAGAACCAAAAAAAATAAAAATAAATATATGAATATGAAAATGTGAATTATTGTATTATGTATGTATGTATGTATGTATATGAAGAAAGCAATTAATTAATTTAATATGCAATAACAAAGACTGAAAAAGCACAACAAACAACTTAAAAAATTAAACAAACAAAGAAACAATTACACAAATAACGTTGTAAGAAACAAACAAGCGTTAACGATCAAACCAAATTGTATGTGTTTGTATGTAATTAAAACAAAATATTTTGAAAGTAATAATGTTTTTGAACACTAGAACGAAGAGAAGAAATATAGGAAACTGGATTTAAAACAATTGCCTTTGGAAGCAGAACAATTCTACTTGATATTATTAATTTTAAAAGTCCTTTATATTTTCGTTATTTTTTTTTATTTTTTATTTTATTTTTTTTTTATTGAATATTTTTTTTTTAAATTGTTTTAAATATTTTTTCAAATTCTCTTCTAACAGTCTAGTAAATTTCCAACAAAAAGCATTATTATATCCTTTTACCAACAATATATTAAAAAAAATAAAATAATATTTTAGTAAGAATTATTAGAAAAAGAAAAACAACAACAACAACAAATTGTAAATGTTATAGGAGCAAATAAAAATTATAAATTATTTAGAAGAAAAATAAAAATGTTAAGAATGTGTGTATAAGAACAAAAAAAACCAAACAAAACATCTGAAATTAAGCATTTTTTGTGATAAATAATAATTGAAAAAAAGTGTTAATTAATGTATATCACCAACAGATTGACACTTATGATTATTTTATTTTTTTTATTATTTCTTTTAATTTTTTTTTTTTCAATTTTTATGTAAGATAAATATTTAGAAACAACAACAACAACAACACAACTAACGATATGTGATTCAACACCATTTATAATTAAAAACAAACAAAGAAATTATTAGCAAAACAACTGAATTTGTATTTAAATAATTTAATTAATTAATAAAATTAAGCGAAGTTTGTGAAACATCAAACAAACAAACAAACATCAAGTGATTAAACAATTATTATTTTTAAAATGTTTTATACTAAATGCCATTTATTTAATTCATTCCAAAAGAACAAAAAGAAACAACAACTTTTACAATAAACCTATATATTATACAATATTTATGTTAAATTTATTTTTAAAATATACTACATTTAGATCGAGAATTAATTAAATTGTTACTAAAATTCTACAAGAGCCCTTACTAAAATTAAATCACAAATTGAAAATATAAAGGAAAGAGAAAATTGAAAGTGTTTAAATGAATGCATTAACACATTTGGTGAATGAAAACCGATTGAACATCTTATGTATTATTTTATATTGAAAATAATTAAAATGTGGTAGTCCTAAATATCCATCGTCTTCTGAATACCCTCGGTGTTAATAATGTTTATCTTTTTAATTTTAATTTAATTTTAACTACAGAATCCACTTGGTTCTGTATCCAAAAAATTTCGTTGGCTTTCGGTTCCAGTTGAAACAGCTTTCGCAGGGTTGACAATTCTTGGCCGATGAGTAATCGGGTCGTTCCGGAGTGTAGATCCGATTGCCGTGGGAACGTTGGATTTCAGTTGTGAATTAAAGAAATTTTTTTCTACACATTAAAGATCCCTAAATCGAGTAAATTTTACTATTTCGCGTTGTTTTACGACTATAATACTCGCAGTAATGTTTTGGCTGCCATTCATTGTCTTTGCCAGTAAAATACAAAAATACACACAAATTTGAAGCCATAGTTATCCTAAAAGTAATTCCTGGGTAGTTTTACATATTTCCTCTCCATCTAATGAGGCTCCACACGTTGCGATTAAGTTCTACAACCAATTGTAACGTCGGAAAGCTGGTTGGTCGTCTTTTGGTTGAAGATCAACAAATTTTGGTTTTCATTTAATCGATGACCGTTGCTACATGAAGCGTAGCGTCTCGTTGTTAAAACAACAATTTACAGGTAGAGTTGATTGTGAAGAAAACGTTCAACTATGCTGTACAACTAATCGCAACGTGTAGGAGCCACAATGATTAAAATTTTAAACTGCAAATTACTGTTTTAACCACTTAACATATTTATATTTCTTCTATATTGCCATCTTATACTTGTTCGTCATTTCATACATCATATTTTATTATTTTTCTTTCGTTTTTTTTTTCTTATATTTTAAACACTTTCAATTCCGATATTCCGATTAATTTAAAACAACAGAGTAATAAAGCTCTAATATCTATACATAGTTTAAATGAAAAAAAGAACAACAACAAAAACTTTTTATGTATTTTCTTTAATTAAAAAACAAACAAAAAAAAAAAACAAAGAACAACAACAAATAATTAAACAAAAAAAAACACCTACAAATACAAATTGGAATTTTCTTGAACAAAATCAAAGAGAATGCCTATACGAAACTGTGATATTAAAACAAACAACAAATAATGAAAGAAACAACAACAACAACAAACAAACAAACAATGTGAACATCAATCACAAACAACAAAAAAAGTTTATGTATTTAGAAGAAAATAAATTTAAAAAAAATTAAATTAAATTAAAAAAACATCGTCTTATAAATTTAAAACAAAATTATTGAGAAACCGAAGAAATTAAACCTTAAAATGAAATCTTAAGGGAAATATTGTTATCAAATCATAGCAGGGAATTATTTAACAAAACAAACAAACAAAAAAAAAGCTAAGTTAGTAATAAAAACAAAAAATAAACAAATTAAAATACAAAAAAATGGCAAATCTGTATGTAATCAATTAACTAACCAATAAACCAGCCAATCAACAATATATTCAATTGTAAATGTATTAAAAAAAAGAAAACTAAAGAAATTAAATGAAAAATATTTAAAGCTGCTTCAAAATCTAAACAGCACACTAACTAAACTGTTCCATAAGAGCTGAACAAAAAACCGTATAAATAAATAAATAAAATGCCTAAAAAACCAATTTTAACTAAAAGAATCAATTTCAATCATCACTATGTATGTATGTATAGATAGACAGACAGACAGAGAGGCTAGAAACATATAAAATATTTGAATAAATATCTTCGTGACATTTCTTATAGAAATTGTGCTTTTTTTGTTTTAGAATAATTTATGTTACGTGTTCAGTAAGAAAACAAATAGAAATAAATATCATATTTTAATAGAAATATTTAAAGGAAATATAATTGCTGCTGGTCCACTAAATTACATCATCAAAACGTCCACGAATGTCCAACTGAATATTTTTTCAAATATTTCATATGTTTTGCCATCCCTGTTCTAACGAGTATGTACATATATACATAAAGAGTTACGTTTAAACTAACTATTGAAGTGTTTAAGAAACATGTTTTAGCCGAAATTATATTGAAAATGTAATGAAAATGCATTAAAACAAACAAACAATATTAGAACATTATTTTGATCAATCAATCAATCATAAATGTTTCTTAACTAATATACATATATTAAATCAATAAATTAAATTTATTATTATAATCTAGACTTATAGTGAAAAATAAATAAATAATTAATATTTTCTTTGTTTTTGCCATATACATTTTAAATTTAAAAAAAAGAAGAAAAAAAAAAAAAGAAATTAAATGAAAACTACTATGAATTTTGAATTTTGTTTGCTTTTGTATCTTAATAAGAATAATAATACATAATAATAATATAGTAACCAAAATTTCTTTAACTTGCTAAGTTTTTTTAATTCAATTTTTTTTTTATTATTATTTTTTATATTAATATTACTAAATGTTACTACAACTATAATTAATATTATAAACAAATGCAATATCATTATTTATTAAACTTAAAATAAAAAAAAATAAAATTAAAAAAAATATATGACAACAACTATAACAAATGTAGTAAAACAAAAAACACATTTTAATAAATATTTGAAAAGCAAAACATGGTTAATTATTTTAAATTTTTTAATTGATTTGTTGTAATAGTTTGGTTATGTAAATCATTATTATGAGACAAAGGGTACGTTCGTAAATGCAGTAGTTGTGCAACATTGCAGCATAATAAAAATCAAATGTTCAAAAATGCAATACTTAGCAGCAGTGACTGGCGTCGAACTTTTTTTTTTTTTTGCAGACAAATGGCAATGCTGTTGCAAATTTTTGCAAATTTAGCAACAGTTTGATTTCAGTTGCAATAGTTCGCGGTAAACGATTTGTTCGACAACATTGAAGTTTCGTGAAATAGAAGTTATTAAACAAAAGAAAATTTTGCTTTATTTGCATTTAACCGATATTGTTATAGAAAATTTTAATTATTTATATTTTTAGTTACGAGGAAGATTTCACATTCAACATACAAAAATTAATAATACGAACCAGACTGGATATGGAGTCGGTCTTCCAAGAAGGGAGAAAGAAGAAGTCAGTATTGTGGGGAAAAATCTTATTAAAAATTAAAGAAATCAAACCGGACTTTGAAATGACAAAGGAACAAATACAAAACAAAATGGCTGTAGAATACATCATCTTGATACCGGTTTATTACTTCAAAGTAATTTTTTATTTTAGGAATATGCCTTTTTAGTTTTAATTGATTTTTAATAGCCAGAAGTCTTTTAATTTTTTTCCTTATTCTTTTTTATTATAATTGAATAGAGAGCTCTCAGGTCCACAGTCTAAATTTTCAATAATATTTGCTATTGTTAATTTTGAGAAATATTTTTTTTAATTTTTGCAGAACGTTCTAAAAAGAAAATCTGTTTAGTTATTGTGCAGTAGCAAGCATCTGCAACAGCTGATCACGCATTAGCAACAAAACTTGGCATTACTGCTGCAGTGGTGCAAAAATTAGCTGAATTTACGAACGCACCCAAAATACTGCACTTTCTGGATTTTGATTTATTTACAATGTTCGAAGCAATAAAAAGGGAACAATTTTATTTCTCAATAACATGTACTGAGCTTTTATGGACGCAATTTACTTGTGAAATTATTTCAAACACAATAAAATTTCAATATCTGTGTCTGTTATTGCGTCGTTTCTTTTAAATGAATATTTAACTACAGAATACTAAGCGCATTAATAAATTCACGTGAAAGATATACATATATAAATGTGAGAGCGAAATACAATTGTTGCTAAAAATATTTAAAAAAAAGTTAAGGATTTTGTTATCATATACCTTAAAATCAAAGGTGTATGAGTCGTCGGGTGGTAGCTCTGACTTCAAAAAGCTCACTTGAGCACGCATAACGGCCCGTTGTGACGCCACAGGTGAAGGCAGTCTTCGCACTGACCAAGTTCTACCAAAACCAGGGAAGAGGAAGAAGTTGGTCAGCGCACAGGCTACACCAAAGGGTGTTTATCTATAAGGAAATGAAATGCTTCCAAAGTACAGTGTTAAATGAGATGCGCTTAATAAAAACTACAGAGTCTAACGGACGAAAGCTAGGAAGGACAAGCTGTCTTGATAAATACAAACAAGCTAGGCTTACGGATAGTTTAGGGCTCTCCAAAAATATTTCATCACAGCAAGCGGAATGAACGAAAAAGATTGACGGTAGTCAAACAACACCTTTGACGTTATAACTGAACTAATGTGTTATGTCCTGACAAAACTAAGATTAATTTACTGTGTTAAAATGGAAAACTGTATCCAGTAATTATATACCGCTGCTGGTTATCTGAATTATACCAAAACAAAATGCATTTACACACAGTTACTAAATTATACGTACGGTTAAAAAATTGCCGAAATTTTTTAACTAATCCGTTTTCGTTGAAAATCTTTATAGTTTCCTTGATGTTAAGACGGTCTTTTGCATTGGTTAAAAAATTTCTGAAATTGAACTGAATTGTAGCCCTGCACAGGCCCACAAAGGTAGGCATCCGATTTACAAATTTCACAAATTTCTGAACCAAAGCAAAAGACCGTCTTAAAATCGAAGAAAGATGTCAGACAATTGTAATGATTTTCAACGAAAACGGATTGGTTAAAATCGAAGAAAGTTGTCAGACAATTACAAAGATTTTCAACGAAAACGGATTAGTTAAAAACTTTTGTGTATATTTTTGTGGCTATGTGTAGTTGGGCATGAAATGCCATTAAAGAGTTACAATAGCTTGTTACAAAATAAACTCGAATAATATTTTTTGAAAAAAAAAAAAAAAACAATCGGGTGCAACATTTTACCAACCAGAATGTAATGGCTATCTTTGTTACTGTCAATACAGCAATGATACTGAAGGGTTTTTAAATTATTTCATATTGCTATTATTTTTGTACAGAGCAGCAGTGGTCGGCACCAATAGCCTCCGGGAGCCGAACATCTACGGTTTTTTACACACATAGGACACGAATATCAACAATGTTGCTTGTCAGCTTTTAAAGGAGAAGATTCGCTTTTGTCGCTTTTTTCAGGTTTCAATTATTCACCCAAAGAAATATTACGGTGGGATTCACTAATATTCAATGATATTCACTAATAACAATGAGAAATGATCTCCATTTTTGAAAAAATATTTGTCAAGTTAAATACGCAGTCTTTAGGGATTTGGCGCTGTACATTTCCACTACATATACATATTATAAGGTTACACTTGATAATATTACTAACAATTTTCCTCTAGGTTCTCACAACTACAGCGCCATTATAAGCATGTTCTCTTTGTGCCGACCTCTGGTTTAGAGGTACTAAAGCACTGCGAACAGACGATCTATTGTACTGCTTACAATCTAAATATACATACATATACAGTCACACAGATAATTATACGATTCCCAAAATCTATGAATTTGAGGCAATCAGGATATCGGCTTGTCTAGTAATTGTTAATTACCCAAGCGTTTCTCCGCACGGGTTCCAAGCATGCGTTTTGGTGTTTCAATTTCCTATTGACAGAATTTACATTGGGCGTGGAATGGTTAATATTCAGAACAAATGTTCTTCTAGACTATTCGGTCATAGGTAGGACAAACACTAATCTCCCAATATAATCGATAATTTGCTGACAAAAAAAAATATGGATTGTATTTTTATAACAATGATCTGGGATATATTCTTAGGATTATTTACGGATTTATTCAAATGTAATGAAATACTAGAAAAAATCATGCTTTATTATGCAATTGTAAGAAACATGGCCATCATCAAAACGATCAAAAACTGATTTCAGGACAATCACGAAAAGTGCGGCTCCTCCACCACACCTTAACCCCAATGCTCCTCTATGGCTGGGAGTACTGGACCAACCTGTGAGAACAATGAAATTAATGATCAGTAGGTAGAATAAAACGCTGGACTGGTAATACGCTTCGGAGGCTACATGTATACAGCAAAGACTGTCATAGATTTGAATTTACAAAGTGGGTCGCACTCTGCATGCTTAGAATAGACAAATCAAATTCTAGAATCAAACAAACCCATCGAATCTGGAGAGAAATCAGAATAAAAAATAGTCTATTATATAGAGAAAGGCCAAAAAAAAAAAACAAAGAAAACAATTGAAAGTGAATACCGACCTAATGCTAGTGTGTATATGCATTTAAATACAGTTCAACTCTTGCACAAATATGGCTCCATTTGACATGCATGCTAAAATGCTTCATTATTTTCAATGTATTGGTGAATGTGTGTATAAACAAAGGATAAAATAACAAGTGTAAGTGCGCTGTTCTCAAAATAAAACCCTTTTGAATGTAAACAGAACAGAAATAAAGGGCGAACGACAGAGAGAGAGAGAGAGAGAGAGAGAGTGAGGGAAGGAAAGCAAGAGCACATTAAGGAAATGTGAATGATTATGAGTTGTTTATTTGTGGCATGTGGTGGTATTCAAGTACTTTCTTAGTGGCATATTTTTCTGTTTTCTTTTTCTTTCATTGTTATTGTTGTAGTTGTTATATTTTTTCAATTACATAACATCTGTGCGGGAAGCTTTCTTCATTCATTTTTTGTTTTCGTTGTTTATTCTGCGTTTTCCTTTTTGAAAAGAAGGTCAAAAGTTCAAGGATTATTGCATACGAAAAAGCTCCTATAAAATAAAAACTTTACGTAATAAGCGTGATATTTGTGCTCTCTTTGATTCTTGAATTCTCTTTATATTGTCGCTTTATGGGGTATCTGTTGTGATGACATAACACTTTGGGATAACATGTGTAGACTTGCGTGAGTCGTAAATATTTTTTTGTTGTATTATTGTATGCATGTATAGGAATTTGCTTAAGTTTCTCTTTAGATTTGTCACAGATTATGTAAGAAGATGATGGAGAGATGGTGTTTTCATTTCGTTTTTCGAAATTTGTTCTAGAAATTCATTGAAGATTATTTAATATGGGTGTGTTTGTGAGAATAAGGTTTTTCTTTATGATGATTTTATATCGTTTTTGTTTTATAAGTCAGCATTTAGACACTGTGTCGTCAATTTTAGCTTTTGTTTGGTAATTTGTTATATGAAAAATGTAGTTTTTTTCGTTTTTGATTATAAGCAAGCTTTAATTGACAGTCTTCTGGTTGAATAAACAATCAATTTGACCTGATATTATGATAAAAACAATTTTTTTATATTTTTTTTCATTAAAACTTTGCAAAATTTAAATATTAAATCAAATTAGTAAAGTTTGGCAGGCTAAAAAGGAAAAAGGCTTTTAAAAAGAAGAACAATTTAAGGCCATATACTTATAAACAATTTGTTTGAATTTTATGTGAAGGGCACTTTTGTTACATCTTACTTTTTAGGTAAGATTTATTTTTCACGCGTAAGCCTGTCTTGGGAATGAAGATCTATGACAACTCTCTCTCTCTATACCGTAATTACGGAGCCTTATTTTTAGGCTACATTTTATTTAATTTTAATTAATTCAAGATAATCGAGCGTTTTAATCATTTACATACATGCATACATGCGTATATAGTTGATCATTACAACCCTTCAGTCAGGATTACGCCCTAGCTTCTCACACCACTCATGTTGTGTGTGTTCATTTTTTACATAAGTGGCGGGATCTACAGTTTAAAGTCATTTGCGAACGACAGATTTTTTTGGAAACTTTTCATGGCAATTTTTTTACTTTAAGAGTTTTTTTCCCAGAAATCTGCTGAGAGGAAGTCGCCAAAGAAATATTCTTTCGTATTTCGTTTTGTTCACAGATGTCTAACCTGGGGTTTGAACCGTGGCCTCACGTCTTATAAGCCAACACACTGCCTACTAGACTACAGCGACTACTACGATTTTAATTTTAAATTTTAATTTTACTCCACATTTAGAATTGCTTCTGATGTTCGAAAATGAAGTAAACAACTATGAATCACAATTGTATGGCACATCTCTACATCTGGGAAGTGAGAGTACATATTAGAAGGTTTAGATTTTTTTATGCCACTTTCTACTGAAGCTTTCCTCTGATCTACGAAGATATGCTGAGCAAATGCGAATAAATTATTTACACGTCATAACAAGTGTTTCGCAGACTTTTGCTTTGTGTAAAATTAAGAAGTTAGTTTTTACAAGAAATTCGGCCTTAGTGTAGTAGGTAGTGTGTTGGCTTATTATACGTGAGACCTCAGTTCAAGCCCCAGGTCAGACATGAAAACGAAAATTAAAAAATATTTCTTCGACGACTTCCTGTCAGCAGATTTATGATAAAAATTCTGAGAGCAAATAAAATTGCCATGAAAAGTTTCTCAAAAATCTCTTGTTTAGAGTCGACTTTAAACTCCTGCCTCTCATGTATAAAATTAACACACACGACCAGCGTTGCCATTTGCCATATTTTTCCTTTTTTCTAAGTTTTCTGAGATGAAATAAAAATTTTAATAAATATTTTAATTAAAATAAATTTTAAATAAAAAATTTTAAATTTAAAATATTTACTCCCGGACAAGTTAGCAAAGCAACATCAATAGGGGATGTAACAGGGACAACGGGCTTCGGTAATTTCTTTTAAAATGTTGTTACTTTCATAGAAAAGAAGTTTTTTGTTAAACACAAGGGTTTTTTCCAGAAAAAAAAATTATAGAAACGCTACACACGACAGACCATGATTTATTTATTTTATTCATACTTTAAATGCTCTGTGTCTGTCATATTGTTATTTATAATTTTCAATTTTCTTTATAATTTTTCTTTCAACGCATACATACATACATATTTATAAATAACTCACGTATGAGTAATATTTTTGAACATTCAAAAGTGCATTTCATATCAATCATACGCATCATCATCTAGTTTAACACAAAAGCAGGCTTATAAACAAAAAAAAACAACAACAACAATGAAGATTAAATTTCTATTATGGAGTAAAGTATTAAGATGTTACACAAACAATTTCATAATACCATTAACCATAAACCGTAATCATTCATTTTACAATAAAGTCGCACAAATTCAAGAGTAAATATAAATACCCATACAAAAAAAGAGAGAGCATTTTATTAATCAAAATCAAAAGATAAAGAGAGCCAGAAAAAAGTGGAAGAGAAGAGTTGAGAGCGACAATACAAATACACCAGAAAGAAAAACAAAATGTGATGAGCAATAACAACAACAACACCAACAGCAGCCATAAATACACACAGTACAAAACTATATTGTATATGGAGGGTAAACGACTACAGGCTGCACACAGTCATCAGTTGTGTAAAGAGAACGAAATTTAGTGGATGACGACAAAAATAAATTTTTTTCGTTAGTTGTGCTTCAAACCTTTAAGTGAGTTAAATCATATAAAAGTTTATCAAAAAAATAAGAAATAAGAAAAGAATTGAAACGAAAAGAAAAAATAATTTTTGGTAATTAAAAACAAATCATTTTAAATCAACTAAAATAAATATAATTAATCGATAACCACCTTTTCAAATAGACTTGCTTTTATTATTATTACGATACAATACAACATTAAATAATTTCTCTAAGAAGAAGCAGAATTAATATTAAATTTTATATTATCGAACAACCGTTTATCTACCTTTAAAAAAACGTTCAAACCAAAAGTGCAATAAACTAAAGTTAACTTTTTTTAAAACATTTTTAAATACAACAAAAAAAAATACGAATAAAACTAAAAGCGAAAACTGAAAAACCCCCTTTAAATAGAAAAAAACGACAGTAAAAAATAAATTATTTTTAAGCCTTCGACGTCTTATATTTGTTACGGTTCTTTTTTTTCTTTCTTTCTTCACTTTTAATACAATATAAAAAACCGACTACAACTACAACTACAAGAACAACTTAAGGTGAGTGAGAGTGCATTCACATGTTGTAATTACAAGAGAAAAAATAAACGACAAAATAACAACAACAACAATTTGCACGAGATTTATAGACTGCACCACACACACACTCGCACACACTTTAACATATTTTCATACAAAAATCCACATGTCATGTATTCGCTGAAAATATTTGCATGAACTTTTACTATGTCGGCTTACAAACACATACAGTGATGGAGAAAATGAAAGAGGAAGTATCCAAATATTCATAACTCATACAGATTTATGCTCGCATTTAAATAATTGAGAAAACATTTGGTTTGATTTTAAAACAAGAAAAAAACTAATAGGAGTTGCATAAATTGATACTGGGTTAATTGGATATTAAATTATAGACGTTTTTACAAACGGTTATCATACAGCCATAGTGTTCTAAATTGATGGTAAAGCGATCCAACGACATCACCACACCATACTGTTCTCCAATTTTTCTGAATGAAATTACTTTTCCACATTCACTTTTGTATTCTTCAAGCCCTATGCGCGACAAATTTCGTTTGTTTACGCAACCAATTAGTATGTTTATGGGGTTATGTATGGTCAGCCGGCTTTAATTATTACTTGAGTTGGACTTTATATGAAGTCGCCGTGGTGTAGTAGGTAGTGTGTTGGCTTACTATTCGTAAAGCCCGGGTTCGTATCCCAGGTCAGACATCAAAAATGAAATATGAAAAAAAAAATATTTCTTCGGCGACTTCCTCTCAGCAGATTCCTGGCAAAAACTCTGAGAGTAAAATAAACTGCCATGAACAAGTTTCTCAAAATTCTGTCGTTCGGAGTCGACGTTAAACTGTAGGTCCCGCCACTCACGTATAAAATTAACGCACACAACATGAGTGGTGTGAGAAGCTAGGCCGTAATCCTGACTGAAGGGTTGTAATGGCCAATTATGTATGTATGTTGGACTTTATATGTATGAAGCTGCAAATTCAAACGCTAAATATGCCATAATAAGTTGTAAGATAGGCCCAACTGACGAAAACGCCGTGATGTAGACACATTTTGATTATTCGCGATTCTTGTACTAACAGGAGTGATATTTTCGAAGTGTTTTAGCTCTTAAAATTTCTTTATAATATAGTCTGGCAGGACGATAAATGCTAATCCTAAATAAAAATTGCATATGAAAGATATTTAACAACAGAAAGCCTTTTCAGCCTGGAAATTTAATATTTGGTTATTCAACCCTTCTGTCAAGATTACGACCTAGCTTCTTACATCACTTGTGTATGCTAATTTTGTTCGGGAGCGGTGGGACATATTTTAAACTCAACTCCTAAGGCAAGACTGTTGAGAAACATTTCATGGCAATTTTATTTACTCTCAGAATTCTATTCTTCCAGAAGTCTACTGAGAGGATGTTGGTTAAGAACTATTTTTTCAAAAATTTGTTTTGTTTGAGATGTCTCAGCTAAGGTTTGAACCACGGCCTCACCTTTACTAAGTCAATACAGTACCTACTAAAGTATGGCGACTTCCTTTTTACTAAAGAATAATTGCAATTGGAAGTTGCCGTGGTCTAGTAGGTAGTGTGTTGGCTCATTAGACGTGAGGCCTCGGTTCAAACCCCAGGTCAGACATCTCCAACTCAACGAAATATGAAAAAATATTTCTTTGGCGATTTTCTCTCAGCAGATTTCTGGCAAAAAATCTCGAGAGTAAATAAAATTGCCATGAAAAGTTTCTCAAAATCGACTTTAGAGTGTAGGTCCCGCCACTCATGTATAAAAATTAACACACACAACATAAGTGGTGTGAGAAACTAGGTCGTTAATCTGACTAAAGGGTTGTAATGACCAATTATGTATGTATGTAATTCCAATTACAAAAAATGGAAAAAGAGTAGAAATTTAATTTTAAAAAATCTTACATTTATGTGCCACCTAGCGTGATATCATAAGTCCTACCCAATGTGATATACATTTTACTTAAAGAATCAGTGGAGAAATTAATGGATTTCCTTTTACTACAACGAACATAGAACATATCATTACTATTTATTTTTCCTTCACTGTACTTTTGATTACAGATCCAATAGGAATTATAATGTCCAGCATGAATAACTCTTATGCTGGTTCTTTTTCTTTCTCAAACTGGTTATGATAAAAGAACTTTCACGTTACTGTTCTAAAGAATAAAAAAACAGGGAACATAGAGAAACAAAACAAAACAAAACAAAATGTAATACTATTATGACGTAACGCTCTCTAACGACATACCAAGTGTTTCTGTTTCTTTTAAGTGTTTTTGTTTTTTTTTCTATTTTTATTATGGGTATTTATTTATTTGTTTTGTTTTTGTTTCTAAAAAAAATCGCTTATTAATGCAAAAATTTTTCTCAATAACGAAATTAATCATCAATTTTAACAAACTTTTGTGTATTTATATGAACGAATATGTATGTATGTATGTGTGTTTGAAAAAGAGTTCTAACAAAAATAAACGTATTTCAGCAACTATACTCTTCCACTGTTCTCTTAGCGTCTATTAATCTTTAAAATATCTTAGTTCTTTTGACATTTTATTTATTTGTTTAGAGAGTACTAAACCAACAGGAAAAATTATTTGTACAGTTTTTTGCACATGTTTCTTAGCTTGACACTCTACACACAGGTGTGTACGTACTCTTAGTGGGTCATACGAATCGTTAGGGAGTAATGGACTTAACATGAAACATTTATTGGAAAAATCAATTCCTCTTGCAAGTTCTCTCAAATGACAAAAAGGGCAACGTAACAATTACTTGACCACAGTGGTAGAAAATAAAGGATTACATTTAGGTCAACTAAAGTACTTGCTAATTAGGTTTGTCAATAATAAAAATAATCAATAAATAATATGATAATAAAACTGTTTTATGTTTAATATGAATACAATGCCTAAAGTTTGTTTTACATCTATATATATAAAAATGAATGTTTGTTTGCATGTAATTAATAGAATCGTAAACTATGAATTTGATCATGCTATAATCTTCAGCAAAGTTGTTGCGCATGACCCGGGGAAGGTTCCTAAGTTGGTATGACCAATTTTAAACAGGTGGCGCCACTGAAAATTGCTAAAAATGAATTAAATCGTAAACTGTGCATTTAATCATGTTATGATCTTTAGCAAAGTTGTTGCGCATGAGCCGGGGAAGGTTTCTAAGTTGGTATGACCAATTTCCGACAGATGGCTCCACTGAAAATTACTAAAAATGATTTAAATCCTAAACTGTGGTTTTGATCATGTTATGATTTTTATCAAAGTTGTTGCGCATGAGCTGACGAAGTTTTATAAGTTGGCATGACCAATTTAGGACAGGTGGCGCCACTGAAAATTACTCAAAATGAATTAAATCGTAATTTGTGCATTTGATCATGATATGAACTTTTGCAAAGTTGTTGCGCATAAGTCGAAGGAGGTTTCTAAGTTAGTGCGATTAATTTCCGATAGATAGCGCCACTGAAAATTATTCAAAATTAGTTGAATCGTAAACAATACAAATATCAGACATTTTAGGATTCATCATTTATGATTTTAATAGAATTTAGTATAACTCATTCCCATAAAATGTCAATCATAAGTTTGCAATATTTTAATTTTGGCAAATTTTTAAAAATGCTGTTGGGTTCAATTGTATTGGGTACATTGTGAGATTCTAATAAATTTAAACGCATTATTCACGACGCACTATGTGGCATTTTGCCTGAAAACCTGGCCAAAATTAATAGAAGTGTTTTATGAGTTAATGGCTGGAATTTTTTGATAGTGTTAGTGATAAGTAGGCCCAAGGATGAACTCAACTGATTTTGGTTCAAATCGGTTCGTGATTTCGCCTAGCCCCCTTACAAATTCCCCTCGAAATTACACTTATTTACACATAATTATGGTAATTATGCAACAATCATGATAAAATTTAGCACGGATCAGTTCTGTGTGCTAAGAAATCATGGAGTAAAGTATGGTGAAAATCGGATCACATTTGACCCTAGTCCCCATATAAAGTGCCCTTTAGAAATTCACGTTTGCGCTTGTAAATGGCTTAAAAATGTCGATATCGTGATGAAATTCGGTATGAACATGTATTTTGTAAATCTAAATCATATTACCAAATTTTGTTATGGTTGGTCCATAATTGAACTATATAATGCAGAATTTTGTTGTCTATCGAACTGCGTGCTCAGTTTCTTAAATTTCTTTAAATTCATTTTTCTTTTTTGGCCAGCTTTTCAGGGTAAATGCCACATAGTGCGACGTTCCCATACAATCATGAATCTAAAGCGACAAGCAATTGGTCGACCTACACCTCAAGAAGCATTGAGACTGGAAAATCTTTGAGTACAAGCCGCTGAGACCCGTTCGCATGAAGCACTTGAACAACGAGAAGTGAGATTAGAAACTGATCGAATGCGTACTACTCAGGCCCGTTCGTCTCAATCATCTGGACACCGGGAAACAAAATCCATAAAATGATTCAAAATTAATTGGACATTTGTGTAATGCACTTCCTCCAAATTTATTTTTGTTGGTGGCGCAGCAACACGCGCATGGTACAGCTAGTTTTTTATAAAAAAGAATGATCGATTTTAATTCCATGCGATTACGATTTTTATATAAAAATTTTAGTAGAGAAATAGCACGTGTTTTCTAATTTAACAACATTTTTTTGAATTTAGCCAGTATTACGTAGAATTCTTATGAATAAACATTGTTTGTTTTTCATATAACCACGGCAAAAATTTTACTTTAAGTAGTATTTTGGTACTTTTTTGAAGGTACTTTTTAAAAAACTGCCTCTATAAACTGCTTCAAATTTTTTAATTTTTTTTCTTCATATCAAATTAAATTTTTTCGTTTACTCTTTGACGATTTAAACATCAAGTTACAATTAACACGCTTTGACAGACTATACCCCTCCTCTCTTATTACTTTACTTGTGACACTAATTACACGTAATATACTTTTGACTTCTCTTACCAAACATGTATTAACACTTCATTATGCGTTAAGACATGATAAATAATTTACTGGTAGTATTTTATTAAATCTCCGACCGACTGTCTTAATACAAATACAAAGTGATAATAGCCAAATAAACAACATTCAGTTGGAAATTTTTTAATTGGTACAGTGGGAAACAAAATAATTAAATCAAGGCAAAAATGAGGCGATTTCATATTTTGCGGGTTTTTTTAAGTTAAGTTAAGGGATAACAATATCTCAACCATTAAATATACGAGCACATAAATTATTTTTTAAAAATTTTGTAATTTCTACATGAGTGAGCATCGAATATATAACCGAGTAAAATACTTGGGCGTCATCCTGAATATTAAACTGTAATGGAGCAAGCATCAGGAAGATAGGACAGCAAAGGCTCACAGATGCTAGTCCATATGTAGGAGCACGATAGGTTCGAAATGGGGCTTCACTCCAAAAATAACACACTAGCTCTACATAAGCATAAGTATAGCTATTCTAACTTATGTGTTGGACATCGACGGATATTAAATGCAACATTAGAATAATTTAAAGTTCACAAATGTGTTGTTTAAGGCTAAGTAATGCGATGCTAACATTAGTCACAAGGACATTGCAAACATTACTCTTCATCCAACCAATAGAGATACGCGTTCGAAATGAGATGGCCCTTACGGCGTAGATAGGTTGGAGTGATAGCTTTGATACCAAAAAAAGCACACTTGAGCAGGCATAGCAACCCGTTGTGACGCCACAAGTAAACGCAGTCCCTGTACTAACCGAGTTCCACCAATTTAGAGAAGAAGTCGGTCAACGCAAGTGCTGCGCATTAAAAGCACGACTATTCTACGCTGGAAAACCAGCCCGAAAGTGTGATACACACATACATAATTGGTCATTACAACCCTTCAGTCAGGATTACGACCTAGTTTCTTACACCACCTATGTTGTGTGTGTTCAATTTTATACATGAGTGGCGGGGCCTACAGTTTAAAGTCGACTCCGAACGACATACTTTTGAGAAACTTTTCATGGCAATATTTACTCTCAGAGTTTTTGCCAGAAATCTGCTGAGAGGAAGTCGCCGAAGAAATACTTTTTGTATTTTGTTGTAGATGTCTGAGCTGGAGCTCGAACCCTGGCTTTACCTTTAATAAGCCAACACACTACATACTAGACTCCGGCGACCGAAAGTTTGTTAAACGAAGCTATATCCTTGACATCAATGGATTATAGCGCTCCGTCAAGCTGACAAGGATTGAAGAGCCAAATAATCTATATCTCTACCTCGCAAGAGATGGACATTGACAAAGAAAGTGAATAACAGTCTCTTCTTCCTCAGCAGATCTACCTTACGGCGTACCAACTTCAGACTTTGGAAGAATGCCACAAATCGTATCACCAGAATATAGTAGGCACACTGGACGGCTTATCACTTGGCGCGGGGTAATCCGACAGAATTCCAAGCATTTCAATAAGAACCAAATGCATCACTCTTATGCCAGATAGGCTTTCTTGGTCAAACGAATCCATGCCACAAATGCCCGTGGAGAGTAGCTGCTACACGGATGGCTCTAAACATGAAGATAGGACGGGACTGGGCCTCTTTATTGACGATCAGAAACCAAACTTTGCTTTCGTTTACCGAACCATAATATGGTTTTTTAAACAGAACGATCAGTATCGGTGGGAATGCCACTTACCTCGTTCAAACTGGCTATTGCGCGGATATTCTCCCGGGATGCCAACCGGTCCTGGGTCAATGAGGTGTCCTGCTCCATCGCTAGGCTCACTTGGCCCACAATGGATAGGAGGCGTACCAACCAGCTACTTGGACTTGGCCGTAATATCATCTCGATCACAGTGGCCATGCTTACAGGCCAAAGAATGCGACTCCCATTTAACGACTTCTGCCGTGGATGCAGATCCGCCGAGGAGGAGGAGACTGTCATCCACTTCCTCTGTCAATGCCCATCCCTTACGGGATGCAGATATAGGTTACTTGGCTCTCCGACCCTTGTCAGCTTGACGGAGCTATCGTCCATTGATATCAAGGACATAGCCTCGTTCATCAAACATTCTGGCTGGTTTTCCAGCATGGGGTAGTCGTGCTGTTTGGAAAATGTGCAGCCCTTGCGCTGACCAACTTCCCCCTCCTTGGATCGGAGGAACTTGGTCAGTGCAGAGGCTGCGTTCACCTGTGGCATCACAACGGGAAGCTATGCGTGCTCAAGTGAGCTTTTTGGTAAATTAAAGCTACCACGCTAACCTAACCTAATCGATCAGATTAGAGAATATATAATCTGGGCTAGTAATTATTTGGTAAGCTTGACTTGTAAGGATTTATATATCTTTACAGACAGTCAAATAGCAATTAGGGCAATAGCATCCAGGATCAAAGACCGTCCTGGAGTGTAAAATGGTAGGTAGGTAGAAGTGGCTGTTCCCTCGATGGAGTCATGAGCGGACACACTTAGGCCGCACACAGGGCCCGTTGTGATACCACAGTTTCTCATTTTCCCTATTCCAGGAAGCATTCGGAGCTTCCGATGAAGCGACTCAGGCTGCCAATATCCATACATGACAGTTCATCCATATCCACCATGTAGTAGGCACCCAGGTACCTCTTTCTCCTCCGACTAAGTCCCGGACATGTGCACAATAGGTGAAGAATAGTCTCATCTTCCTCTTCATCTGCACAGCTTCTGCAGAAATCATTTGCAAGGTGTCTAAGGCCAATACGTCTCGCATGCGCTGCTATAATGCAATGCCCCGTAAAAACCTCAATAATAGTGCTGAGCATACTTCTTTGGAGTTTAAGCAGAGTCGCCGTGCGCCTCCTATCCGCCTCGGCCAGATCTTTTGCGCCGCTCTGCCCTTATTTGAAGTTGCCCGCATTCTGTTGACGAGATCTACAGTTGCATTGTCAATTATAAGTTTGCAGGTCCCCAAAGGGATCCCCAACGTAGAGAATTCTTCAGAGAGTTCAATGGTCGTGCCCCTTCTGGCCAGTTCATCTGCTCTGCAGTTGCCAGGAATATCATTATGTCCCGGTACCCATGTGATACAAACATCATATCGGTTCGCCACCTCATTGAGATATCTGCGACAGTTGTGCACCGTCTTGGAGTTTATTACACTGGAATCCAATGCCTTGATAGCCGCTTGGCTATCGGAAAGTATGATGATTTTACGCCCGTGAACATTTGTGCCCACAATAATTTTCACCGCACCCTGAATTGCTGGCACCTCCACCTGAAAGACGCTGCAATGATCTGGTAGCCTTATAGACTTGGAGTGTAAAGAGGCAATTAACAATTACTCCAGGCATAGAACGGTATGCATTTTATGGGTTTCTAGTCATCATGGAGTGATTAGAAGTGAGGAAGCGAACATTCTGGCTAGTAGAGCCATAGTACTACATAGCATAAGCTTGGATAACCCAACGCCTTTAAATGCATTAAAGACCAAATTGAGAAAATGTAGGCCAATCATATAAATAATAACCAATTTTTTGTTACCCACTGTAAAGTATTACCGGTTAAATTGGTTGACGTTGTCGCAAAGAAGAAAGAGACGCAAGATAAAAATTGTTTATTTTAGTAATTCTAGTTTGCTTTGGTATATTTTGGCAAAAAAAAGTAGCGACAAAATGCTCAAAAAATAAAAACAAATGAGACATACCACCGTACACGACAAAATTGCGTTTCGCAATCTGTTTATTTTTAAACAAACAAGAGAAAAAAGCGAAGGAAAAAAGCGAGAAGCATTACTTGGAAACGATTTAAACGTTAAAACGTTAATGGAGGAACAGCATTGATTGTGATCACAATCATTTGTTTAATTCTTAACACTTGCCAATCTAAATTTTATTAGCAAAATGAAGAAAATGAAAAATGTTTAGACATTAAATTGGCAAGAATAGCGAAAAACAAAAGAATTCTAGTTGAACTTTGCAACAGACGCCAGTCAAAAGAAGAAATTGCAATAACTGTGAATGTGAATGTATGTAAATAAATTTCAATTGAAACAATTTCTAAATTTGGCATTAATTGTGATGACAACAACAGAAACAACAACTACAATGTTAGTTAGTGATTGTCATACTCAGACATTTCAAACAAGGCGCTTAATTTGTGTGTCTATATGACAGAGAGAGAGGGAGACAGAGAGAGAGATCTGTAATGGTGTCTGTCTGTTATTGGTGTTGATCAATTAATTTTTTTTTTATTTTGTATTTCCATTTACACGAATTACATCATTTGTAATGCTGAGAACGAAAATTCTAGTTTTGATTTGGTATAGCGATGTTATGTTTGAGAGAAAATCACAAACAAACAAAAACAAAAAACCGATTTGTTTTGTAACACTGTTGTGTGAATCAAATTATTGTAAAAATAAAACTTGAAAAAAAAAAAGAAAAAACCAAAAAAAAAAAACGAAAAATGCCGGCATAACAGAGGGAAGGTGTGCCAATGGATATAGTTACAGGGGCGTTCATAATTTTATAAAATATATGTATTTGTTAATGCATAATTTTGTAAAGGGTCCGCCAAATAACTTTTTTTTTTGAAAATGCTTTAAAAAAAACTACTGAATATTTCCTCAAATTTCTTTTTTATTTGAAAGTAAAATCCTTCCGATTAATAATGGAAAATAATTTCATTCAAATGACTGCCTCGGTTGGCCATGCAGTAGCCTACACGATCGGTCCAATTTTTAAGCACATTATCGATTGTGTGCAGCTGTATTTCACCAATGGCTTCCTTTAAAGCGTCAATTGTCTCTGGCTTGTCGGCGTAACACTTATCTTTTACGGCAACCCACAAATAATAGTCCAACGGTGTCAAATCGCAGCTCCGAGGTGGGCAAACGACATCAGCTCTGCGGCTGATAATGCGATCTTCAAAAACAGGGCGCTAAACATCGAGTGTAGCTTCGGCTGTGTGGCACGTAGCGCCGTCCTGTTGAAACCAAATGTTGCCAATATCCTCCTCTTCAATTTTTGTGAACAAAAATTCGTTCAACATGGCCCGATAACGATCGCCATTGACTGTAACGGCTACTCCTTGATCATTTGCGAAGAAAAATGGCCCAATTATGCCTCTGGACCAAAATCCGCA
Source organism: Sarcophaga subvicina (assembly GCA_936449025.2). Taxonomy (NCBI): domain Eukaryota; kingdom Metazoa; phylum Arthropoda; class Insecta; order Diptera; family Sarcophagidae; genus Sarcophaga; species Sarcophaga subvicina. Next base: position 104,726,228 of record OW388083.2, on the reverse strand, counting down.
CCGAACAGTGACTCGTTTTGGGTGCGTCGGCTTTTCAATGTATGCGTGCGGGTTTTCTGTGCCCCAAATGCGACAATTTTGTTTGTTTACATACCCGCCAAGATCAAAATGAGCTTCATCTGAAAAGATGATTTTTTTTTTGCCAAAATCGGCATCTTCTGTAAGTCGATCGCAGGCCCACTTAGCGAAGCGAAAACGCATTGGATGGTGAATTGGCTTCAACTCCTGAACCAATTGGACTTTGTATGGCATCATACCAAGGTCTTTGTGCAAAATTCGTCTCAATGATGTCTCCGAAATGTTCAATTGTTGAGAACGACGGTGAATTGATGTTGATGGCGCTTCACGCACACTTTCTGCCACAGCAGCAATATTCTCGGGTGTACGCACTGTTATTGGCTTTTCATGCTTCGGTTTATCGATGAGGATGCCAGTTTCTTTCACTTTTTTCACAAGATAACGAACATACGGAGCTGATGGTGCACACATTCTGCAACATTCCCATGATTTTCAAAGTAATGTCGCAATATTTCCCAGCGTTGTTCAAGCGTATACACAACCATATTCGTTTAGCAGAAGGATAAAACTAATTATCTGTCAAATCAGACATGAGCTAAGTGTTACCATTCACGAAATAAGCACTAGTTGAAAAAAACGTTAGGTGGCAGACCCGATATTCAATTTCTAAACAAAATCAAAGTATTGCACAAGAAGTTGGGGTTAATAAATGTAATAAATATCATACTGTCAGGCTGGATTAATAAATTTGTGACTTTTTAAACCACCTGCCTCTTAATTGAAAGAGCAAAACTGCACCTGCAGACAGATGTCAGCTGTCAGTTGAATCCAGTCAAAATTTAGACAAGCACCAGACTATTTATTCATTCCAAGACAAATCATATTTATTGAAAGTGATAAAAAAAAATTGGTATTATTCTCCTTGAGAAGTCGCCGTGGTCTAGTAGGCAGTGTGTTGGCTTGTTAGACGAAAAGCCAGGGTTCGTATCTCAGGTCAGACATCAAAACGAAATATGAAAAAATATTTCTTCGGTGACTTCCTCTCAGCAGATTTCTGGCAAAAACTCTGAGAGTAAATAAAGCTGCCATGAAAAAGTTTCTCAAAAATCTGTCGTTCGGAGTCGACTTTAAACTGTAGGTCCCGCCACTCATGTATAAAATTAACACGCACAACGTAAGTGGTATGAGAAACTAAGTCGTAATCCTGACTGAAGGGTTGTAATGACCAATTATGTATGTATTATTCTCCTACCCTCGTATACAATCAGTATACAGGAGAATATTGTCGTTGTAGTCAATTTGTGTATGAATGATAATATCTAGACTATGCGAGTAGACTTTGTACGCTTTACGAAGTTGGTTTGAAGGTATTTTGTAACATTCTCAACAAAGTTCAAAGTTTTTAAAGTATTGACCACTCCAAAGTTTTTATCTCATACTTCAAAAAAGTCCAGCGGGTATTCTGGACATTATAGTAAAGAAATAATGCAAACTTTATAACATGGCACTGATGAGCCGTGATTAGAACTGCAATAGTTTATCAAAAACAAGCAGCTGCAAATAAGTAATGATACCATATGCCGAGAAAGCATAAGTCATTTCCAAGTCTAAGATGCTATATAGCTGGACACGCTTTCTAATGAATGGAGCAACACACTTCCTAAGTACTCATACAATTGTGTTTAAAAAATTTTAAACACGCTTTTCATATGGTTTTATAACAAAAATTACCTTTCAGAGAACGTTAACCAAATGGGTTCTGAGAGTTTGAATAATATGAAACGGTCGGAATAGAATTTTTTCAGATCAAATAAATCAGGGATTGCCATTTCAGACACCCGATTATCAAGGTACATATATAGATATTTGCTGATAGCAAAGCGGCATTTAAATCCCTAGGAAGTGTGAACTTAGGAAGTGTACCACGTCAAAGATTGTTCAATACACAATTGTAGCTACACCTTATCTAAATTCCTCAACAGAGCATAGACATAGCAGGTAACAACACTGACAACCGAACTAAAGCCAGTACAACATCTAATTCGAACAAACTCACAAAAAAGATTATTCTACTGTGAGACAAATAATTAATTCCCCACAGACTTCACTCATTCGAAAAAGAAAAAATAAAATTAATCCACTCGTAGATACATAAATAATTGGTCATTACAACCCTTCAGTCAGGATTACAACCTTGCTTCTCACGCCACTTATGTTGTGTGTGTTAATTTTGTAAATGAGCGACGGGACCTATATTTTAAAGTCGTCTACAAAGGACGGATTTTTTTGGGAAATTTTTTATGGCCATTTTTGTTCACTCTCAGAGTTTTTACCAGAAATCTGCTGAGAGGCAGTCGCTGGAGAAATATTTTTTAATATTTCGTTTTGGGGTTTGAACCGCGGCCTTACGTCTAATAAGCCAACACACTATCTACTAGAATACGGCGACTCCGACAGTTACACTCATCTGAATTCCTGAACAGTGAATAGACATAGACCCCCTACTCTGGCTTGATCCAGTACAACTTCTAATTCAGACAAACTCATAAAAATTGATTCCACACAGACTTCACTCATTTGCAAAAGAAAAAAAAGAAAATTGACTCACTTGCAGATAGCCTAGACGAATTTGAGCCTTTAAGAGATATACGAAGAACACTACTACGAGTATCGGTGTCGAATCTGCTTTACATGTACATACGCAAAAAGGAGAAAAATAACGTAAAACGACAAATGAAACACTGCGCCTTAGATAGAACCTATAATGAAGTGGAAGGGGACAGGTGGCACAGAACGCCTTTGATGTCATTGTCGGGCACTTATAAATCTCTGAAAAAAATTGAAATTTTCGTGGCCACCAATGTAGTGTGTTGGCTTATTAGACGTAAAGCCAGGGTTCAAGTCCCACGCCAAACATCAAAACAAAATACAAAAAGAATTTCTTCGGCGACTTCCTCTCAGCAGATTTCTGCCAAAAACTCAGAGAGTAAATAAAATTGCCATGAAGTTTCTCAAAAATCTGTAGTTCGGAGTCGACTTTAAACTGTAGGTTCCACCACTCATGTATGAAAAAAAATTAACACACACAACATAAGTGGTGTGGGAAACTTGGTCGTAAACCTAACTGTAGGGTTGTAATGACCAGTTATGTATGTATGTGTGTCCATGCTATGTTGCCAAAGGATGTCCATCTTTTTTTTCAGTTAATTGGAAGCATTAATTTTGATAATATTTCTGTGGGTCTGTATGGGTATTTCATATTTTCTGTTTTATGTTGATATTGCAATGATATTGTAATAAAATATATTCACAAGAATTGGGTAACCTTCCCCTTGGTAGTACATACCATTCATTTACTATTTTAATATTCAGCGAAAAGGCAAGCAATTTCTACAAAATGTTGTGCAAATATGTATGTATGTATGTACATATGTAAGTCATTCTTTCTGTTATTATACTTTTTAAAATAATATTTTTCGGGAAAATATATTTTATTTCATTTTACATATTTATAAAAACGTATTTACGTAAACCACACAATAAACACAAGAACTTGTACAATTACACTGAAAAAAATCTCTTTATGTATATATACTCGTACATACATACATATAAAACTGTATTAAATTTTTAATAATTTTAAATGTAATGGAAAACATTATGACTGAATTATGACGACAATAACGAGAATGCAAATTTAAAAGGTACTCATTTGTAACTCACCTCTTAGTCACCGTAAAATTAAGGTGGGAAAATAGTATTTAATTAAGTACAGCTATTAAATGCAAAATAAAAATTAAAACAAAAGATAAAACGGGGAAAAAAATATTGTTTTAAATCTGATACACTTCAACTAAAGACAATATAAAGGGTGTTTTTTATAGAGGTATAGAACTTTAAGTTGCAATAAAACAATGATGGATTATTCGATTGACATGAATTTTATTTATCCGAAAGATAATCTTGTGGCTTTACATTTTAATATGATTTCTGGCATATGACCGCCACGGCTGGCGCGGATGTAGTCCAATCTGGACGTCCAATTTTCGATGACTTTTTCCAACATTTGTGGCCGTATATCGGCAATAATACGGCGAATGTTGTCTTCCAAATGGTCAAGCGTTTGTGGCTGTACCGCATAGACCAATGACTTTACATAGCCCCACAGAAAGTAGTCTAGCGGTGTTAAATCACAAGATCTTGGAGGCCAATTCACAGGTCCAAAACGTGAAATTAGGCGGTCACCAAACGTGTCTTTCAATAAATCTATTGTGGCACGAGATGTGTAACATGTTGCGCCGTCTTGTTGAAACCACATCTCCTGCACATCATGGTTATTCAATTCAGGAATGAAAAAGTTAATAATCATGGCTCTATACCGATTACCATTGACTGTAATGTTCTGGCCACCATCGTTTTTGAAAAAGTACGGACCAATGATTCCACCAGCCCATAAAGCGCACCAAACAGTCAGTTTTTCTGGATGTAACGGTGTTTCCACATACACTTGAGGATTACCTTCACTCCAAATGCGGCAGTTTTGTTTGTTGACGTAGCCATTCAACCAGAAGTGCGCTTCATCGCTAAACAAAATTCGCTTATGAAAATCGGGAACAACGGTAATCTCGTTTTGGGCCCATTCGACGAATCTACGCCTTACTTGATGATCGTTTGGCTTCAAATCTTGCACGAGTTGGATTTTGTAAGCACGCAAACCAAGATCCTTCCGCAAAATCTTCCATAAAATGGATGGACACAGATCCAATTCCTGTGCTCGATGGCGGATGGACTCATTCGGGTCTTCCTCAATGCTACGCTCTACAGCAGCAATAGCTTCCTACGCACCGTACAGCGTCTCTGGGGATGCGAGTTATCAATAAGAGTAAACGTGGTGCGAAAACGTTCCATGGTTAATCGAATTAACTGCTCTGATGGACGATTTTGTCGACGATAAAATGGACGTAGTGCGCGATACGTTTTCCGCACAGAACCATTATTTTCGAAATAAAATTGCACTATTTGCAAGCGTTGTTCAGGCGTGAGTCTATTCATGATGAATTGCCAAACCAAACTGAGAATAAATCACTTGACAGCTGTTAAATCGGTCGCCATCTTGAAAAGTAATGCCAACTTAAAGTTATATACCTCTATAAAAAACACCCTTTACATAGATACATACATAGTTAAACATCTAAATAATTTCTTTGATAACAAATACTTGTTTTTTATTTTTATTTTTTTAGCAAAATGTTCGCTTTGTGGTATTTATCTTTAGCCGTCGATGAGTTGCGGTAAGTAAATTAAAACTGATAATAATTATAAAATTAAAAAAAAAAATAAGAAAAATAACACTTTAAATCATCATTCATAAGGACAACAAAAAATATGTGTAAAGTTCCATTAATGCAGAAAAATTTCTAAATGCAAAATATTAGGTGTAGTAAAAAGAAATCCATTTGTTTTCTTACCAACAAAAGGCTTTATTTAGTGTAACTATGCTATCCTATGATAGCATTTAGATCATTTGAAAAAAAATTTTATTCGGCTACTTGTTGTCAATTCAAGGGTATTTCCGGCAGAGCTCTCTCACAGAAATAATTCACAGATAAGTGTGAATACCCCAAGAACAGTTTCAGACCAAAAGCTAAATATACAAAGGCACCACAATCGAATTATGGAGGTTTAAACGAATCACTAACGAAATGTAGGTGAACAGTATGAGAGCACAATTACTTCTTGTTGGCAAAAGCTAGCTACTTGAATGCCTACTAAATTGATCATTAAAGCCCTTCAGTCAGAATTACAACCTAGCTTGTCACACCACTTATGTTGTGTGTGTTAATTTTATCCATGGCTGGTAAGAAACATTTCATGGCAATATTTATTTGCTCTTAGAATTTTTGCCAAAAAAAACTTCTGAGAGGAAGTCACCGAAGAAATATTTAACCCATTCGCTGCCAAGCCTAAATTATATGAAGTCATTCCCATTGCCAGTTATATTTTGAGTGTTATTGTATTACTATTGTAGTATTGGACTTTGTTACAAATTCTATCATGAAGATAAGGTATCATCAAGTGATTTAGCTGCTATAAAACTTTGTTATAAATACACGATGAAAGTTTGCATGAAAGATCATTCTCTATAAGAAATAAAGTATTATTTTTGTAAAAAAATTTATTTGTAGTATTTTTCAAGTTTTTTACATATTTATATTATGTATGTGGCAAAAAAAATTTGCTAATTCAAAAGCCTGCGTGTAATAATATATTTAAAGTAGGACGAATATACTCGTCTTGGCAGTGCGGGATACCCTGTCAAAGGCGAGTATACTCGTCCTTGGCAGCGAATGGGTTAATTTTCATATTTCGTTTTTTTCGAGATGTCTGGGCTAGGGTTTAGACCTCAAGTCTAATAAGCCAACTTAACAATCCATCGCCATGTGCACGCACTTCAAGAAGATGATTACCTACCAACTACTTACTACCAGTTCCCATCTTCAGCCGCCATAATGTCATACATAATGACATACATAATAAGTCATTACAATACATTACTACCTAGCTTCTCACACCATTTATGTTGTGTGCTTTAATTTTATACGGGACATAGTTCTGTCATTCATTTAACACGTTGACTGCCGCGGCAATTTTCAGAAAACTGGCCGAGCAAGCCAACATTGACTTTTTGTTCTTTTCCCAGAAGCCATTTATCGATACTAGCACTGATATAATACGATTTTATTCGTAGCTACACAAAAATGGCAGGTTTAGTGATTACGCTATAACTCGTAGTTGGCACCCTAGAAGGGAACACAATCTAGGAGCTATCTCGTAGTCAGCAGTCAACATGTTAACGAACGAATCGACAAATGCCGCTGCACAACAGTTTCTGCACAATAATAATCCAGTGGGACAGCCAGTCACCACTGGCCATCATTCAAAAATATTCCTTTCTCTATTGCCTTGAATTGATCGATCATTCCCATACCTGATGTATAAAAGAAATTCAATTTATATTCAGGAAATTAGAAAGCTTTCACTCGAAGAAAGCTTTTATTGTTTTAAAAGAAATGCATGCACAAAAGTATTGTCTACCTTTAGGCGTAATATGAATTGGAATTGGATATCGACTGTTAAACTGTTAACACATGGCACATGTTAATCTAGCAATATATACAATAAACACTTCAATGCAATAACACAGATTATAATAAAAAAAATATAAATTGTTTTTTGCTATTTTAATTAATATAAACATAAGGTTTAAATAAACAATTAAAATGTGTATTCTATTCTCAACTATTATTTTATGATTCATTGCTTTGCTCAGTGGGTAAAATTTAATAGAGATACCTAAGCAAAGTTCAAAAAACTCTAGCACTGAATATCATGTAAATTTCAATATTTCAGTGTATTTGGGGACATTTTTGCATCCGAAGCTTTGACATCCTTATGATGGCATGAACATCGAGTATCTGAGTTTAACATGCTTTTCGATTTTTGTATCATTGGCTGCCTTCCAAAATGTTAGTTGCTTTGTGTTTGAACAAAGTATCGTGTTGCATAATGCCGCTGTACAAAATATATACAATGTATTATATTTCAAAACATCGTTAATGTGTATTTTTAACGCAGTCAAAAAGCAATCAGGCATCGGATTTATAGTTGATGCATTGTTTGGTTACTTTGCATATCTACATTGTTTATATACAGTAGTAGAATTGCATACAAACTTTGTATTGATACATTTTGGAAGGCAGCCATTCTTTCACCAAAGATCTACATTCTAATGGCAGCTTTTGTGTTAATAAGGGAATTTTATTTATTGATTGGTCTCTTCTTTGACAATATGATTGCAATTACGGCACTAAATTCTTTCTAAAACTTGATCTCTATTGCATAAGTACACTGGTGGGACTATTCCAGCCTCGAATGGGACTAGTTTGAATATTGGAATAATCTGGTCTAGAATGTAGAATATAGATACCATTATGTAAACATGAACCAGAAGTTTTTATTTCAAAAACCTATGCCCATACCTAATAGATATTTAGGAACGTAGTTATTAAACAGAAATTTGAATTTATGAAATCATTTGTTCATCATTTCGTGTATAAAATATTAAGCAAATGATATCATATTGACATTGATTATATATTTTGTGACTCAGTTTAACTTAAAATGATAAATTTTTAAATTAAACATTATAAACAAATTAAATAAACAAATTTTTATGTGAATTAAAAACATATAAAACTTAATTACAAAATTTATTTGTTTTTTTTTTTTTTAATTAATGACGTATATATACGTGGTATAAAATCTAATCTTTTTGAAAATGATAATTATTTTGAGAAAAACTAATTTCAATTAATTTCAGCAAACATTTTTAGTTTAAATAAATGAAGTGTGAAATTAACACTGCAACTAACAGTAGCTAATGAGTAAAATTTTCAATAACAAAATAAATTTAAACAGTTTTCATTTTAAAGTACTTAAAATTTAAAGCACAAATTAGTTTAAATGAAATGTAATCACTATTTGATAACAGATATTGACTAGAACTTAGTCAGACATAAAGTTAGCAGTTAGTTAAGAACCTCTACGTTTTTGTACAGCCAGACATTTCAGTTCCAAAGTACAATATCTGACAAACTCTCAAATTGAAAGGAATACAGATCACGAAAGAGATATTGCTATTGACTACAGGAAATTTTATTTTATTTCTGGCAAAACATGGGCAGTGTGAGAATCTAGGTCGTAATCGTGACTGAAGGATTATAATGAACTATTCAGTAAACTTTGCGTGTGGAAATCCGAAACGAAATAAAAATAATTAAAATTTCAATAAATTTAAAAGACTGTCAAAATTAACTTTAGAAACTATCGTAAAGATATTGCAAGAGGTATTTTTAAATACCTTTTATTCACACACGAGAGTTCTGTTAGGGGACAATGGTCTTCACTCAATGTTTTTGAAATGCGTAAGTTAGATTCCTGATGCCTTTCCTCATGGCAATCCATCTTTTGATTTTATTACGACTATGCTATAATATCATCTGGAAGAAACGAAACTTTGTGTATTTCTAATATTAAAAATGAGTGTTTAGGTTAGGTTAGCTAAGGTGGCGGACCCCCTCTTATGACAGCATTTAGGCCCATTGTGATACCACAATAAATTTTACCCGGGGGTCAACCAATTCCCTAGAGAATATCATCCCGAGTCCAAAATAAATCTTGCTATTGCATTAATCTTTATATTAGAGAGCTTGGGCACTTAACAAGAGAGCTGCGCTGACACATGAAGTAAAAGAAAGTCTCTTCCTCCTCCTCCTCCTCAGACCCACAGCCCCTGCCGAAGTCAATAGCCGAAATGCCAAGTAAAGGGTGTTTTTTATAGAGGTATAGAACTTGAAGTTGCAATAAAACAACGATGGATTATTCGATTGACATGAATTTTATTTATCCGAAAGATAATCTTGTTGTCTTCCAAATGGTCAAGCGTTTGTGGCTTTACCGCATAGACCAATGACTTTACATAGCCCCACAGAAAGTAGTCTAGGGGTGTTAAATCACAAGATCTTGGAGGCCAATTCACAGGTCCAAAACGTGAAATTAGGCGTTCACCAAACGTGTCTTTCAATAAATCTATTATGGCACGAGCTATGTGACATGTTGCGCCGTCTTTTTGAAACCACATCTCCTGGACATCATGGTTATTCAATTCAGGAATGAAAAAGTTAGTAATCATGGCTCTATACCGATCACCATTGACTGTAACGTTCTGGCCACCATCGTTTTTGAAAAAGTACGGATCAATGATTCCACCAGCACATAAAGCGCACCAAACAGTCAGTTTTTCTGGATGTAACGGTGTTTCCACATACACTTGAGGATTACCTTCACTCCAAATGCGGCAGTTTTGTTTGTTGACGTAGCCATTCAACCAGAAGTGCGCTTCATCGCTAATCGACGAAAAAATGGACGTAGTGCGCGATACGTTTTCCGCACAGAACCATTATTTTCGAAATAAAATTGCACTATTTGCAAGCGTTGTTCAGGCGTGAGTCTATTCATGATGAATTGCCAAACCAAACGGAGAATAAATCACTTGACAGCTGTTAAATCGGTCGCCATCTTGAAAAGTAATGTCAACTTAAAGTTCTATACCCCTATAAAAAACACCCTTTATCTCGGCATATCTACCAAACAAGAGTCTAACAATATTACACGTACAAGGTATGTTTCACTTCTTAAAAAATTACGTCCATCATTTTGACTGATGATGATATAATATATTACACACTATATTCTTTTTTTCTCAGTGTACCTAAAACCGTGACGAAACCATTCCATAGATGATGGTCAAAAATAAAACAACTTCAACAACAGCTTGTATTTATTGTTGTCAATAATTATTGCTTCTCTCATTGTCTACATTATTTTTTGTTCCTAACATAGTAGACTGTTTGAATTTTTCTACCAACAATATGTACGAGTGTTAGTCGTTACGACTAGCTGAGTCATAATTAGAGTCAAAGTTAATATTGTTTCTCACTATCTCTCATTCTCTCACTATATTTGTTTTTCAGTTTTGTTTTGTTTTCTTTTTTTAGCCAAACAATAAGATAGTGATTGCAATTAGCAAATAATAAATAATAAAAAAAAAGCCGGTTAATGTCTATATTCAGTTTTGTGTGCTGAAAATGTGCTGTTGTTGTTGTTGTTGTGGTTTTTATTTTTGTAGCTCTTTAGTTATCTCTAGATTATTATTAATCACATGATATTATTATTATTATTAGCACAGCAATAATTGTGGTAATTGTATGTATACAGAAAAAAAAATAAAAGAAATTTATTTGTTCTATAAATTTTCCCATTAGCTTGTTGCCATATAAAGATACGGCAATAAAACCCATCACTCACTCACTTATTCAATCAATTCACTTACTTGCTCTCGTACTCTCTCGTTCTTTTTTTCCTACTCCGTTGTTATTAGTATTCCATGATGTATGTATGTATGCTTGTATGTTGAACAATCATTTACACTTTCTTTAATATTTTTTTTAATTTCCATTTTTTATGCAATTTCCACAACATAATTAAATTGATATCATTATTATACAATACAGAATATATAATTTAAAAATAAATTATTTTTATTATTTATTTTATTTTTTTGATAACAAAAGGTGTTAAAAAGTAATTTTTAATTTAAGGCACTTGAACACGTTACCACAACTCAACAGGGACTGTCAAAATTTTGTGTAATTTAGGGACATTGAAGAGAAAACAGGGTAACCACGACTGAAAAATGTTTTAAATTGATGGAATCCGACATTTTGAAATCCGAAAATAGTTTTCAAGTGGTTTGTAACTAATTTTGAGTCTTAGAAAAGTATCAATGGATTGATATACAGATTAAGTTTTAAATTTATGAGAAATCAAAAGACCTGATATGAATCGACGTATGTATGAATGTGAATACCATGGTACCGCTGAATAGTTACATTAAGAACATTTAAGTCAAGTCCTTAGTGAGACTTACATATCGACGCCTCCATTCTATAACGTTCTAAGTGTACTAAGTCGTTCTTGCAATTATACGTTCTCTAACTTAAATACTGTCAAAATTTGGTTAAGATGCGCCGATCCGTTCCGAAGTTATAGGGAAAAATCTACTTAGAATACACATATAGTCGTATGTCGTGTGAAAGCTTTGAGAGCTCATAACTCAAAAGACACTGTTTCGAATTAGAATGGAGGCGTCGATGTGCACAATCTAGTCACGGAACCATTTAGAAAAATAGAGTAGGATGAATTTTGAAGTGCCTGCTAAGAATAGATTCCATGCATATCTGGGTTTATAATATAGGAACATAGGAATATAGGCACAATTGTCTTTTCTGAAAGCCCATATATTTTTAAATTTATTTTACTATCTGAGAGTTGTTCTACTTGACAAACACAATAGATATTCACATATTATAATCTCATAACAATTAAGAGATTGGACTTTGCCAAAGAAACAAAGTGGAATAAATTACGGGTTAGGTTAGGTTAGGTTAAAGGACGTGTACTTGTCAATTAAGACAAGTACAGTACCCGGAGGTCGAATTGACCCATTGAATTGACCCGTCCTAGTTTCTCACACCACTTATGTTGTGTGTGTTAATTTTATACATGAGTGGAGGGACCTACAGTTTAAAGTCGACTCCGAACGACAGATTTTTGAGAAACTTTTTCATGGCAATTTTTTTTATTTTTTAGTTTTTGCCAGAAATCTGCTGAGAGGAAGACGCCGAAAAAATACTTTTTGTATTTTATTTTGATGTCTGGCCTGGGGCTCGAACCCTTGCTTTACGCCAACACACTACCTACCAGACTAAGGCGACTTCGCACTTACGGGTTACTTAGCATTTTTACTACTGTTAAGTTAGGCCCTGGTAGTAAAATTTTCTTACCCTTTACAGAGCTATAACAAAAAACAATTTAAACACAAAATTTTTATAAGCACTAGATGGCATTTTTTATCGGAACTACTACCAATCGGTGAATGCATAAAATTATGGCTGAGAGCATTAGAACAACCGGGAATAGGACAAAGCTATCTTCCCATCTTATATAGAAATTGTTCGGACATCCCTTTTTGCAGAGCATTCGGTATATACATATACAATAAGATATCTCTTGAGTACTTGGGGATTGATTTGTCAAGCCTTAATATAATGTACTTAATAGATAGTGGTGCTAGAAATGGGCTATTATAGGCATCGTGTGTAGCTCTGTACCTACTTGTGACATTGTAAAGTCTGGAAAATTGAACAGATTTTTTGTAAGTTCCAAAGAGACATGTACATTTTTTAATTTGTAATTTAAGCATCAAAACGACTTCAATGATTTGTACAGTTTTTTGAAGTAATGGGTAATGACAGAATCAAAGTTGAGTTATAATAGATGCATACAGACAAGTAAAAGATAAAGCCTATTGAACTTCATTGTTCAGAAAATATCAACGTATAGAAACTTGGCAGAACCTTACTATAATATACTGTGCTAGATTTTCTTTCACTACTGCTTGCAGTAAAATATTATGAATTATTGTTCCGTAGGCCATATATTACTTTGTATATGTATGTACGTATGTATGTACATTGATAAACAATTATTGCAAAAAATTTATTATCAGAATGAGAAAGTGTTAATTGAACTTGAACTTTTTTGTTGTTGTTGTAACAATTTTTCTATACCTAGTATAACTATTTGTACAATCAGTCATGTGTATCCGATATTTTGTGAGCAAAGTTAACGCATTCAAATACACTGAAAGAAAAATCATTTAAATTGATTTATTTTAATAAAAATAAGTAAAAATAGTAATAAAAAAAACTTATTTTAGTTCCGATACAAAGGAAATAACAACAAAAAACTTTTGTTTATAACGATAATAAAATTTCGCTAAGTGTTGTCGCTACAATTGCTGATGAAACTTTTTAGTAATAAATAGGAGTAGGAAAAAAAGAGCAAAAGAACATAACAATGTGAGAGTACAATAACAAATTTGCTAAAAGTGTTATAGATCAGGGTAGTAAACGTTTTTCAAGCACTACAAATGATTTGCTCGTGTATAACAGATAAACAATAAAAAAAAACGAAAGAAATTTTCGATTTTGTGGCGTACGTGACACTCACAAAATATTTTTTCTGCTTTGAACGCCTTTCTGAATAAAGTTCTACCAAAAATTTAAATGTTTTTCGTGTTTTTTTCCTTCCTTCTTTCAAACAATTTGTTATTATTTTTTGCCTGTTTTTTTCTAATTTAATTCTCCTCTCTATTGTTTGTTTATATACCTTCTTGTGAGTACTTTTACCTCTTACTGTTTCATATGCTTCTTCCATCCATTAGTCAGTTAGTATGTCTAAATATTTTGTGGCTGAAGAAATTTATCGAAGTCTTTGAATTGTTTTTCTTTAAATGTGTGACGTCATTTTACCTTTTATTTCTTTTTTTTCTTTCCTTTTCTGCCCTTTTCTTTTTCGATTAAGTGAATACTTTTGACACACTGTACATATCTTTGTGATCTTCACGTTCATTTTTTGTTTTTTACTTTACGTAAATCATGACTATGTTTTGGTAACTTTATACTGGGAAAATTTATAAAAAAAACAACAACTTTTTGTAGGTATAATAGTTTAATGGGAAATAAAAGTCACACTCTATTAACTATGTATTAACATTGGTGTTGTAACCAGTTTTAAAAACTTGGTTAAATATTTTTAATATTTTTGTTTTTCGTTTAAAAACGCGTAAAGAGGCGGCTGCCTACTCAAAGAATTTGTATAGACATATGTACTTAGGCCACGTAAGGCAATGCCCAATTGTGATACCGCAGTTTAACATTTCCCCCTAACCTCTGAACCATTCGTAACTTTAGATGAAGCGACTTAGACTACCAATATCTATCATTGATCCATACATACATAATTGGTCATTAGGTTAGGTTAGGTTAGAGGACGTGTACTTGTCAAATAAGACAAGTACAGTACCCGGAGTTCGAATTGACCCACTGTACAACGTCCTTAAAGAAGGAAGGATAATACAGGGACAAAAAGGAGAGGATGTAGGAAAGGGGAGAATGGGAGGTGGAGGAATTACACAGATGAGACACAACAAAAAGGGGGAGAGCGCGACTACACTGATGAAGCCCTAGCGCCTCTCAACCAGCCTAGGCCACTAATGAATCTGTGGAGATCCTTGATGTCGGCTCTCGACACAGAATTCAAACTCTCAAAGAAGGCCCTGCCAAGGGTCCTCAACCTCAACCTACCAAGGGCTGAGCAGTTACAGAGGAGATGTTCGATAGTAGATAGGAGTTGGATCCTCCTCATCGCAACATGCCCTGCAATAGTCCGGCTGGGATCTGTTCCAGATCCCCGTCAGCGACCTAATCTCGCAGTGACCCGTGATAAAACCGACAACCAACCTTAAGCTGTCCTTTTCCAAGCGCAGCAGCCAACCTGTTTTCCTATTGTCCACAGCAGGCCATAGACATCTAGAAACAAATTGGTCATTAAGACCCTTCAGTTAGGATTACCACTTATGTTGTGTGCGTTAATTTTATACATGAGTGGCGGGACTTACAGTTTAAAGTTGACTCCGAACTTCAGATTTTTGTGAAACTTACAATTTTATTTACTCTCGGAGTTTCTGTCAGAAATCCGCTGAGAGGAAGTCGACAAAGAAATATTTTTTCATATTTTTTGATGTCTGACTTAGGGATTGTACCTTGGCCTTACGTCTAATAAGCCAACAGACTACCTACTAGACTACGGCGAGTTATTACTATCATTGACAGTTCGTTTAAATCACCTATGAAGTAGTGCTGGACATTTGCCCAGTAAGCGACGAATAGTTTTCTTATTTCGCTCATCTCCTCAGTTCCTGCAGAAGTCTTTCACTAAGTGTCCAAAACCAATACTCTGTGCATGAGTGTGTAATGGGTTCAACAACCACATTGAGAGATAGTTCGTTTAAATCTTTTATGAAGTAATGGTGGGCATTTTCCCAGTAAGTGACGAGTAGTTTTCTCCTTTTGCTCACCTCCTTAGTTCCTGCAGAAGTCTTTCGCTAAGAGTCCAAAGTCAATACGCTTTGCATGCGTGCGCTTAATGTAATGCCCAGTAATGTGTTCAACAATCAAACTGTGCGTGCTGCTTTGGAATTTAAGTAGGCTTTCCGTTCGTCCTCTATCTTTAGACAGATTTTCTGTGCCGTTCTGCCACTAGCCGATGCCGCCCATCTGCAGTTAACGAAATCAATGACGGCATTATCAATTTCAAACAGTTGAAGTCGCCGTAGTCTACGAGGTAATGTATTGGCATATTAGAAGGGAAGCCACAGCCAGACATCCTCAACGAAACGAAATATGAAAAAATATTTCTTCGGAGACCTTTCGCCAGATTTCTGGCAAAAACTCTGAGGATTAATAAAATTGCAATGAAAAAGTTTCTCAAAAATCGGTCGTTCGTAGTCGAATTTTAACTGTATATGCCAATACTAATGAATAAAATGAACACACACAATATGGGTGGTGTGAAAAGCAAGGTCGCAATCCAGGCTGAAGAGTTGTAATAATGAATGTGTGATCTTTAAATTGGTTCCTAAAGAAGTTCAATGTTTCGACCTGTTGTAATCCAATTCGCTGCTTTGTAATAAAACCTCAATCTCGTTTATAAAATCTAATTTAAAGAAGCAATTCTGTTATCACATCTTTTCTAGTAAGTCTTTGGATTTTTATTACAGCACTACCCCCGTGCAGTAGTTCTTTTTATAACACTTTCTATCTTTCAATTCAAAAACAATTGTTATAGTGAACATAAAATAGGTTTAATTAGGGTTTAATAATTAAATAAAAATTTTTAGAAAACATTTTTATTTTAAAAAACAGAATTCTTCCTGATCGAATAAAAAGTTAAATGATTTCTATTCTATTGTATTGAAAATAAATCAAAAAAAGATATGTATTTAAAATAATTTACACATTAAGTCATTTAAAAAATTAAAATCAAATGTAAGAATATAATAAAAAAAAAAGAATACTAAAAAGAATACACCGAGACATCAATAATTTAGTTTAAAAGTTTAAAGAAATGAGATAGACAATCGACTGCAATTTGGCTGCAATTGCTTGCCAAATGATGAGAAACTGAAAAAAATGTGCATTTGTTCTCGGGCATTAGAATAAAACACAAAAAACCCCAAAAGGAAAGAGGGGAAAATGAAATAAAATTTTGCACATGTCAACCAAACATTTTTGATCATCAAAAAGGCAGGCAGACAGTCGTCTGTCTATACGTATATTCGTCGGTCAATTTATACGGCTTTAATATAATGTATACTGCACCTCATTTCTACTTGCCTTAGCTAGCTATTGGGAGCTCTAGAGCTTTAGAGTTTATGCCTCAGTGATTTTTAATTAAATTAAAATGTTCATTTTAGCCTCACATTGCTAATACAAAATATTTTTGTAAATGAAAGAAAATTGAAATTTTATATTAAACATACAATACATACATATGTACATACATACATACACTAATGTGTGTGTGTATCATTTGGCTGTCTTTCTCCCTCTCTGTCTGTGTCTTATTTATTGTAGGTGCAGTTGAAAAAAGTTTTCATTCTAATTATTACAACGAATTTCCCAGCCATTGCAATTCAAATGCAAATGAAAATGAAATCGTTTTCTTTTTTTTGATTTTCAACTGAAATGACAAAAAAAGAGAAACAAAAACAAACAAAAAAATAAATAAAATCAATCCCATATTTCATACAAAACAGCCTGTAACTGAGGTGAACTAAAAAGTCTAAAATTAAAAGCTTCGGGCAATTTTTTTTACAATTGATAGTCAGAACAAAAGAATTTATTCCTAGCGTTTGGATTTAACAATGTAGTGTGATTGGAAGTGTTTCCAGTGACTACAATAGGTAATTAGGCCGGCAGGTTGAAGGAGAGGAGACCAACCAAGGGTCTCATGCCTAACACACACCTAAGCCATTATGCAGGCTTGTTGTCTGCTCACTATTAGAGGATACCTGCTCTAAATAGGAAGTTTGTAAAGGGTGATTTTTTAGCTATTATCTTTTTGGCAACACTGGTTTAAACAGCTCACGCACGTTTCGTGTTTTGTTTCACTGTCAAATATCTTCAGTTTGGTCCATAATTTAACCATGAATCGTCTTACAAACGAACAACGCTTGCAAATCATTGAATTTTATTATCAAAATGCGTGCTCTGTTAAGAAAGTTCATCGCACGCTTCATCCATTTTATGGTCAGTTTAATCGACCCACTGAAGCGACTATTCGGGCTATTGTGACTAAATTTCGCACCAAATTTACATTGTTGGACATTAAACCACCAACACGCTTACGTAGAGTGCGAACTGAAGAAAATATCGCAGCTGTATCGGCCAGTGTTAATGATGACCATCAATTATCGATTCGTCGCCGTTCGCAGCAATTGGGCCTCTGTTACTCAACAACGTGGAAAATTTTGCGGAAGGATTTAGTTGTGAAGCTTTTCAAAATACTTGCTGGTGCAAGAATTGAAGCCGAACGACCTACCGCAACGCAGAATTTTTGGTGAATGGGCTCTTGGAAAGTTGGTCGAAGATCCACTTACGTGATAAGCAGAATTGTCGACTTTGGAGTGAAGATCAGCCAGAATCATTGCAAAAGCTACCAATGTATCCAGAAAAAGGCACAGTTTGGTGCGGTTTATGGGCTGGTGGCATCATTGGACCGTACTTCTTCAAAGATGCTGCGAATCGTAACGTAACTGTGAATGGTGAGCGCTACCGTGAGATGATATCCAACTTTTTTTTGCCAAAATGCAAGAGCTTGACTTGCATGACATGTGGTTTCAACAAGACGGTGTCACATGCCACACAGCACGCGTAACAATGGACTTATTGAGAGGCGAGTTCGGTGAACATTTTATTTCACGTTCGGGACCGGTCAATTGGCCGCCTAGATCGTGCGATTTAACGGCTTTAGATAAGTTTTTGTGGGGCTATGTTAAAGCTCATGTCTATACAGACAAGCCCGCTTCAATTGACGTATTGGAAGACAACATTGAAGGATTTATTCGTGAGATACTGGCCGAAATGTTGGAAGCAGTATACCAAAATTGGACTAAGCGGATGGACCATTTGAGGCGCAGTCGCGGTCAACATTTGCATGAAATAATCTTCAAACATCAACTTATATGGACCGTACTATCGATTCAAATAAAGATTTCAGGCATTTTTCTGAATTTTATGTGTTTTTTTAAACATTTTCCTATAGCTCTTAAAAAATCGCCCATTACAAGATACAGATTTTTGTACAAGATACAGACTTCCTTAACTTCTTAAAGTCCACTTATCTGAGACGAGCTATGTACATATGTCTCGTATAGTGTCATCCCTAAAATATTGAAATCTCAAGCTTACGATTGATTAGAATAACACAAGAAGTGCTCTATCGTTTCAATGTCTTCACAGAAAGCTCTGCGTTCATCATTTTCTACCACGCCAATACGGTTCAAGTGCACATGTAAGGCAAAGTGCCCTGTATGTACGTTCCTTAGCGCGCTCAGGGCGCTCTAACTTAGTTTAAAAAACTTATTAGAATCGCCCCAAATTAGTTTTGTAATTCTTCCTACTGCGTCTTTATGCCAGTAGTCCATCTGACATTACGATCCACTTTCCTAGCATAGTCTTTAATGCACTGAAAGACATTGTGTTATTCAAGCTCTGGCTCTCTCAGCCAGAATATTCGCTTCCTCATTTCCAATTGCTCCATGATGACTAGAATTCCATATAATGAGTACCGTTCTATGCCTGGAGTAATTGTTAATTGCCTCTTTGGGCTGCCGAACGGTCTTTGATTCTGTATTCCTGGATGCTATTGCCTCATTATTATCATTCATATCCATATGGACTATCCGTAAATATATTTAAATCCCTACACGTCAAGCTTACCAAATGATTACTAGCCTAGATCATACATTCCCTGATCGTACGTACATCCGTTTGAAAAGCCGTATTGTGGGAGGTAGACGGAGACAAAGTTTTGTTTCTGGTTCTTCTATATAGAGCCCCAATCCCGTCCTATCTCCATGTTAAGAGCTATCCACATAGCACGTCCATGTGGACATCTACGGCATGGATCCGCTTGACAAAGAAAGTCGATCTGAAATTATTATTGACAAATTGGGAATCCTGTCGGATAATTGCATGTCAAGTGAGAGATCTTCCAGTGTCCCTACTATATTTTAGTGAAGGTATTTGTGGCACTTGTTGATCCATTTCCCGCAAAGAATAAAGACTATATGCCATTAGGGCCTCCATATCAAACTAGTATCTCTATCGGTTGGATGAAGAAAATTTTTTCTAATGCCCCTTGTGGGTAAATGATGAGAATTACAACTGATTTCCTTTTTAGCAAGTATTTGCTTAATGTGACTGTAACTCAAGTTGGACATCTATGGCATGGATCCGCTTGACAAAGAAAGTCGATCTGAAATTATTATTGACACATTGGGAATCCTGTCGGATAATTGCATGTCAAGCGAGAGATCTTCCAGTGTCCCTACTATATTCTAGTGAAGGGATTTGTGGCTCTTGTTAATCCATTCTCCCAAAGAATGAATACCATGAATGAATGCCATTAGGGCCACCACATATCAAACTAGTATCTCTATCGGTTGGATGAAGAAAATTTTTTCTAATGCCCTTGTGGGTAAATGATGACAATTACAACCGATATCCTTTTTTAGCAAATATTTGCTTAATGTGACCGTAACTTAAGTTTCCTATGATAAATTCTACGTTATCAAAAGCGGTTATCATAGCTAAAAATTTAATGCAACCTCGATTTGCCGTATGCCTTAAAAAAATTTACACAAAAGTACATCCAAAATATTTTAGACAAGTTACAAGACTTATTAGAATTCATGCTCATGCACATGTTTCTACATAATGTTGCTTTCGTTTAATTTTAAAAGACATATGCTGGAATGTGGGTAGGTCTGGAACTTAGTTAATAAAGTAATAAAAAAAATTGATCGGGATTTAAAAATTATTTCCTATTTCAAATTTTATTTTTGGAACTTTATTTTATGATTTATTTATTATTATTTAATTATTTAATTATTTTGTAATAAATTTAATTCAATCGTATTTATTTTATTTTAATTTTTTATTTTTTTCCCCATTTCTTTTTCATTAATTATTATTTTCTGAACGTAGCAAACATTATGGTTGGACATTCTTTGATATTTTCTATAAAAATAACAAGACTGCCACCAATGCCTTAGACAACAAAGCCGCCAATGTTGCTACGCCCAAAGCAGCTGAGCGTCCTCAGCCAAGTGCCTCGAAGCCAGTAACACCGAAAACGACACCTGTACCTGCACCCCCACCTTCACCCGCCCCTGCTCCAGTAGTAAAGCCTGTCACCCCTCCCGCAACTAAACCAGCTCCAGTTGTAGAGCCACCTAAACCAGCTCCAGTTGTAGAGCCACCCAAACCAGCACCAGTTGTAGCACCACCCAAGCCAGCCCCAGTCGTAGAGCCACCCAAGCCAGCCCCAGTTGTAGAGCCACCGAAGCCAGCCCCCGTTGTAGAGCCACCGAAGCCATCTCCCGTTGTAGAACCAGTGAAACTAGCACCATTTGTAGAACCTCCAAAACCAACGCCTGTTGTAGAACCACCCAAGCCAGCACCAGTTGCAGAACCTCCAAAATCATCCCCAGTTGAAGGCCCTGCCAAACTGGCTCCATTTATTGAACCTCCAAAACCTACACCAGCTCCTATACCATCTGCACTTTATCAGTCCATTGCTCAAGCACAAGATCAAAATGGTTCCTTAAATGATGCCACGGACAAAATGTTTATGCAGGCTTCGAAAGCTAAGGAAAACGGTGAGGACACGAAGAATAAATTAAAATATGCTACTTCGGAATTTTTAATGGGTGAAACCATGGGACAAGAACCCAATCAAATGAAGAACTTAAACTCTGCAAGGTAAGGTCCACTACGGTTGATATTTTATTTTATTTTTTTTAATTGTTGAGTTAATTTTTAAATTTTATTTTATAATTTAAAATTTTAAAGGCAAAATTTTTAAAAATTAAAATTTGACATCTGCACTGTTGCAAACCATGGTCTCGAGTATGAATAGAAAGAACACTGACTAATGCTACTAACGCTCAAGCAATGAAGGGATAATATGCTCGTACTAAAATTCTGTTATATTTATATGTATAAAAAATGTTTAAGAAAAAATTGTTTAAAAATTGTTCCTGTAAATTTGTAATTAATTTTGTTAATTGTGAATAAATGAAACCTTAAATATTAAGGAGTCAACTATAGAAGGTTCGAATATTTTTTATAATTTTGAATAAAGCAGGTAGGCTCCCTTATTAAGAACCTATCAATGTAAGATTACGACTATATTTACCGAATTTGGTCAATATTAGACGTTTGGTAAATGAAATTAAGTAAGTAAGACTGTTGAAAAACTGAAAAAAAGATTAAACAGATTTTTATAATCTCGGAATGTATACTTACATACATATATTATACTTATTGAAGTGGCCGTAGTCTAGTAGGCAGTGTGTTGATTTATTAGACGTAAGGCCACGGTTTAAACCCCAGGTCAGACTTCAAAACGAAAATATAAAAAAATATTTCTTCGGCGACTTCATCTCAGCAGATTTCTGGCAGAAACTCTGAGAGCAAAAAAAAATTGCCATGAAAAGATTCTCAAAAATCTGTCGTTCGGAATAGAGTTTAAACTGTGGGTCCCACCACTCATGTATAAAATTAGCACACACAACATAAGTGGTGTGAGAAACTAGGTCCATAACCCTGACTGAAGGGTTGTAAGGGCCAATTATGTATGTATGTGTATACTCGATTCTTTGTCAAACATGCCAAACATATCGTCAATACTGTTTGACCATATGATCTTTTTAACTTGACGTTATTTTGAGATGATTTGATTTTAGGGCATGTATGATGGGATTTAAATATCTCTACGGATATTTAGTCAAATAACAGGAATACGGGATCAAAGACCGTCCTAGAGTGTAAAAAGGCGATTAACAACTACTCCAGAAATGGAACGGTATACGCATTATATGAGTTCCTAGTCATCATAAAGTGATTGAAAATGAGGAAGCGTATATTCCTCCTAATTGAGCCAGAGTAATACATATTATAAGCTTGGATAAATCAATGCCTTTCGGTGCATTAAAGACCAAGCTAAGCAAGTGGCCAGATACGTCACATCGTCTATTGTGGAATAATACCAAAGTAGAAAGAATTACAAAAATACTTTGCGGCGAACCTAATGTGGAGATACACATGGCTTGTATTTTAAAATTGAATAAATGCCGAACACTTCGCCATACATGTATACCTGAGCCGTTTTGGCGTAGTAGAATATGATGAATGCAGGGCATGTGTTGAAAACATCGAAACGATGGAGCAGTTTTTGTGCCACTATCCAGTTTTCATAAGCTCGATTTACTAATATTTCGGGGATGAAACTATACTAGACACAACTCCTCTAAGAGGAATAGACTGAACTTAAGAATTTTATACAATATGCAAACTTGCTATAGAAAGTAAGGTGGCATTCCTAAAGGTGGGCGCACAAGAAGTCTACCTGATAGTTTAGGTGTATGTCAATAGGCATAAGACCCTTGGCCTCTGGACCTCAGTCTCCTCTCCTTCTTTTTATTAAAACATGCTCTTTGTGAATACTTTTTTATTTTTAGAGTTTTTTGAAGAAGCATAGGACAGTCATAAAGCTGCTTCCCCATGCTGTTATTTCTTGGACTTGTTTCAGTTTCAAGTTTTTTCTAGCCAAGCATTTAATCAATCTACTATACTATGATACTAGATACTATGATACTAGAACAACAGGGTTGCCATATTTTGTGTAAGGAACTGTTTTTGCTTGTTGAGGTTATCGTTTTAAGTGTTTCGGCAATTTCTTGGCTTCGAAATTCAGGATAAATTATTTTATTTTTACTGAATTTAAATCTGAACTGCTACTACACCATGCTATTTCCACTGCACCTATTTTATAAATAGCCATGCCGACTTCCATAGAGTATTTTCATTTAATAAGGGGGGGGGTGATGTTATATAAAGTTTTAAAAAAATTTAGAAGTAGAAAAACGAACTTTTTTATGAAATTCTGCCCATCCGAAAAGAACTGCTTTACATTACATTTACAGTATTCCAAGAAATATGTCGAAACAAAATAAAATTTTCAAAATATTTGGATTTAAAAAAATTATTTTTCAAAGATTTTAAAATTTCTTTTTTTTCTTAACTCATACATGTCATTCGGTTGTAATGCATTAAGATGTATTTGAAAGACTATAAATTTTTTTAATTTAGCACAAAATGTGAATAATGAGTCAAGGAATATAAACGTTTGGAGGTATTTACAAAGAGGAAACGTAAAGACGATGTCTTCTTAATATTTGTCTTGGAGCCATGCATGACAGTGCTGCCGTCTCATCCATAAAATAAAAATGAAATGATATATTAAATTTAGAATAAATGCGTTAAGGATTGGAGAAAAGCAAAAAGAACAGAATATTTCCCCCCAAACAGAACGCATTAAATTTAAAAAATTAAATTTAAAAAAAAAGGAACGTTTGCTGTTTTCCGTTGTTGTCGGTGCCTATGCGTGTACGCTTCAGTACCGTTGGGTGTAATATTTGGTGACAACCAAGCCGAACGACTGACTACAGCAGGGGTTAATGCACTCACGAAAATTAAATTTAAAAATAAAAATTCTAAAAAATTTATTCTTATTTAAATTCATTTTGTAATATACAATACCGTTCTACCGCTCTATCGTTCTACCGCTCTACTGCTAAGCAAAAAGTTGAATGCACTTTTAGTGCGGCCACGCATTTTACACACAGTTTAGTGTAGAGGCGTTAAGTTGCTGCTCGCCTCAGACGACACATGTTATTTTTAGTGAATTTTTCCCCCCAAAAAAAAAAATGAAGAAGAAAATTTTAATTTCACTTTCAATTCTTGTAAAATATGTCCACTTACACAGTGGGTTGTGTTATTTTCTGCTGCTTTTCTGTAAAAAGTACAACAAATTTAAAAAAAAAAAAATTTAAAATAAAATTAATTTTGTGGTTAGAAACGTTGCACGTTTTTTCAGATGAATTCTTTGGTTTTAAATCTTTTTTTTTTCTTTTTTTGTATCTGCTATTGCAGTTGCACAAAATGGACTTGGCATGGGATTTGAACTCTTTGAACTTTAAAAAAAAAATCTTTGCAAGCAGATAAATTTTACACCATTTCCATCAAGTTTATTAATCTTTGTAGAAAAAAAAACTAAACAGTCAGAAACAGTTTTAGAAACCAACAGTTTCGACCAGAATTATACAAATAAGAAGCTAAAAAACTAGCAAAACTGGACATTTGTAAACATTTTAAAGACATTTTCTAGCCTACGAGAACAAAATTTAGCAAAACAGTTTTGTTTAACCGATAGGCAATCGGTATACGATCAACAGTTCCTTTGACTTGCCGTATAGCAAAGCTTACGGTTTGAAAACATCCTCCATCTCTCTCTATCTTCCTTTTCAGCAGTTTGCAGGCTCCTCTTCCCACTCTATAAAGCGCTTGTCTCCTGGCAAGCTTATTTGCCGGCTCATTGCTTTCTAAATTTCGACTAGAATCAGGAGACAGTAAAGAGTGACGCACTATTTTCTCCGTTTAGCTCATTTAGCTTGACTAGACAGTCCCATACTAATATCGAGTCAATATCAATGAAGTAAGTGCTCGAATGTCTACCAGATGTTAGAATTGAGTTCACGTTTCGATAGAGAAAATACCCCCTGAAAAATACCCGTGAGTTGCCACATGGATTGCGAATATTTCACCCTGGAACCGAACACAACCGCCATTATCTATCTTTGACTTATCCGTATACTATAGGATTCTGCCTTTCTCAAAAGAGTATGCGCCTTCCATATTACGCCCATTCGTCCATTCACTTTTATGCTTAGTCTCGTTGCCAAGCATTTTTCAAATTTATAGGGTTTTATGATTAAGTCTCAAGTTAGACTTGTCTTCAATCTAGAAAGCTTCCAACATCGAAAGTTGTGTCCAATTCAGCTTAGGCAGAAAAGGCGGAGAACGGCACTTAGGAACATGAGTGTTTTAAAACTAAATAAGGGCGATCTGAGAGCGCTAATGAGCGTATACTCCGTCTTACATGAACGTACATCTGAACCGTATTGGCGTTGTGGAAAATAATAAATGCAGGGCGTGCTGTAAAGATATCGAAACGATGGAGCACTTCTTGTAGGTTATGTTAGGTTAGAGGACGTGTACCTGTCAGTCAAGACAGGTACAGTACCCGGAGGTCAGAATGACCCATTGTACAACGTCCTAAAGGATGGAAGGATAGTATAGGGGGTAGGATGAAAGGAGGGTATGTGGGAAAGGGGGGAGTGGGAAGCGGAGGAATCACACACACCAGACACAACAAAAGGATGGGAGAGCGCGACTACACCGATGAAGTCCTAGCCTCTCAACCAGCCTAAGCCACTAATGAATCTGTGGAGAGCCTTGATGTCGGCTCTCGACACAGAATTCAAACTCTCAAAGAAGGGCCTACCAAGGGTCCTCAACCTCAATCTACCAAGGGCTGGGCAGTTACAGAGGCGGTGTTCGATAGTCTCCAACTCCTCCTCATCACAACACGCAATGCAATAGTCCGGGTGGGATCTGTTCCAGATCCCCGTCAGTGAAAGCACTTCTTGTATCATTGCCCAGTTTTCGTAAGCTCGAGATCCCAAATTATCGGGGATAGCACTATACCAGACATAATACGTCTCAGAGGAAAGGACTGAAAGCAGTTAAGGATGTCTGTACAAAATACAGACTTTCTATTAAAAGTAGGATTACATACATACATACATAATTGGTCATTAACATCTCTTCAGTCAGGATTACGACCTAGCTTCTGACACCACTTATGTTGTGTGCGTTAATTTTATACATGAGTGGCAAGACCAACGGTTTACAGCAGGGTTCGTCAAAAAAATTTTGGTTATGTGTTAGTGAGTAAGAGAGAGAAAATAAGTTGAGAGAATTTATTTATTTACAGCCATAGAAAAGTGTTAGTAATATACGCTATTTTTATTTTCATTCCATCAGCATACATATGTAAAGCTATATAACTTTGGCTTAATAATTTTAGATAAATAAAAATAAAATAACAAATCCATTTTTTATTAAAAGAACATATTTGGCTTAAAAATTAGGCCATGTTTTTTAGATAAATAAAAATAAAATGGATAAAAAAACCCATTTTTTTATTAAAAGAAAAATGCGAGCATTCCAAAGCATTTAAAAAAAATTATACTATGCGACAAAATAAAAAAAATTAAAAACGCCCAGCTAATGCCATAGCCCATTTTTAACATAAAATATTTTTTGAGTGTCATTCTGAAATAAAATGATAAAGCATCCGCCGCACATGTGTTCTTGTCGCAGTCTGATCGACAACTAAATGAAAAAACACAAGAATGCGTGTGAGTTCTCTTTGCACAACTGTGCTATGAAATGGTAAACTATGGTTTACAGTCAACTCCGAACGAGAGATATTGCGAGAAATTTTTCATGGCAAATTTTATTTACTCTCAGAGTTTTTGCCAGCAATCTGCTGAAGAAATATTTTTTCATATTTCGTTTTAATGTTTGACCTGGGGTTTTAACCGTGGCCCCTACACACTGCCTGCTAGATTACTCTCAAAACTTTTGCCAGGAATCTGCTGAGAG
The DNA here is from genome assembly GCA_936449025.2 of Sarcophaga subvicina. Taxonomy (NCBI): domain Eukaryota; kingdom Metazoa; phylum Arthropoda; class Insecta; order Diptera; family Sarcophagidae; genus Sarcophaga; species Sarcophaga subvicina. The sequence continues at coordinate 104,698,827 of OW388083.2, read as the reverse complement.
GAAGTCGCCGAAAAAATATTTTTCATATTTCGTTTTGCTGGAGATTGCCTGGCCTGGGGTTTAGGCCGTGGCTTCACGTCTAATAAGCCAACACACTATCTACTAAAGTATGGCGATAGGGTTGCTATCCTGTAATGGTGAGCAGACAACAAGCCTACATGATGGCTCAGATGTATGTATGTCAATAGGCATGAGACACTTGGTTGGTCTCTTCTCTTTCAACCTAGCTACCTATCTACCTAGCTAAATAAAAGGAATAAAGGAGGTTAAATAAAATTCTTAACAAATATTTTTAAAATTAATATTGTTTTTCAATTTAAAAATGTTTATGTTATGAAACTAGAACTTTAAAAAAATGGTAATAAAATTTACGAAATAGACCTCCAGCCAATGATTTTACTCTGTTATCTAGTTATGGAAAATTTTGTTTCTTAATTTTTTATTTTATTTTGTTGCCCTAAATATGTTGATTGTGTTTTATATATAATTCTTAAAAATTTGAAATAAAATTTTTGTTTTCATTTCTTTTTTTTTTTGTGGGTTAAATTATTGTATAACCTAAAAAAATTAAGCAAAAAAAACCGGTCGCTAATGCATTCACATTAATTTTTTAATAATACGATATAAAAGATTAGAAAAGATATATTTTTACTGTTACTTTCAAAAATTTGATGCCTGGTTGCAGGAGAGAATTAAGAAGAGGAAGAGAAATGTTGACGTGTGGCCAAAAATTTACCACTTGTTTGTGTAGCAAACAATTTCAAATCTTTTTCTGGCAGATTTTCAAAAATTATCAACAGAATCAAGAAAATATATGTATATGCACAATATATACATATACATACATACTTATTGTACAACATATATACAAAATATTTAAATATTTAAAATAAAAAAATATTTTTATTGCACAAAGAAATGGAAACTGAGTCAAATAAAAGGCGACAGCTCTAGCAAACTAAATTAACAGTAAAATTTTCAAAAAAGATAAAAAATACTAAAAAATAATAGAATAATTTTAAAAAAATATTTTGTAGAAATTATTTTTGTTAATGAAACAAAATAAATTTCTATAGCCTTAGGTATATACAGTGAGCTTCAAAAGAAACTGTACTCTAAAGATGAGGAGGGTTGCCCGAAAAATTTGGCAATATTTCACAATTTTTTTTGTTTTAATTTTAAAAATTGTCAATGAAACGATTTTAAAATAATAATAACGGTAATTTATTAATGTAAATTTATTTTTCGTAATCGCCGTAGTCTAGTAGGTAGTGTGTTGGCTTATTAGACGTAAGGTCACGGTTCAAACCCCAGGTCAGACATCTCCAACTGAACGAAATATGAAAAAATATTTCTTCTGCGACTTCCTCTCAACAGATTTCTTGCATATTTAAAAAGAGAAAAAAAAAGAAGACTTACAACAACAACAAAGCATTTTAACGATAGTACCAGATAAATGATTGTATACAGTGGTGGTCAGCTAATTAGCACATCCCATTTGAAATGCACAAAAAAAATTTCGGGCATTAATTAGTCCACCTACTGGTCTACTGAATCTAAATTCAGTCTATTTAACTCTGATTGAGCGAAAACTGTGTGGGGTCCACGCAGGAGAAGTTGTACAATGACAACGAAGTCGCCGTGGTCTAGTAGGTAGTGTGTTGGCTTATTAAACGTAAGGCCACGGTTCAAACCCCAGGTCAGACATCTCCAACTGAACGAAATATGAAAAAATATTTCTTCGGCGGCTTCCTCTAAGCAGATTTCTGGCAAAAACTCTGAGAGTTAATAAAATTGCCATGAAAAGTTTCCCAAAAATCTGTCATCCAGAGTCGACTTTAAATTGTAGGTCCCGCCACTCATGTATAAAATTAACACACACAACATCAGTGGTGTGAGAAACTAGGACGTTGTACAATGGGTCAATTCGACCTCCGGGTACTGTACTTGTCTTAATTGACAAGTACACGTCCTCTAACCTAACCTAACCTAGTTTTGTTTTAGTGTCTGATCTACTGAAGCAGTTTTAAAAATTGTAGGGTTGCCAACTCTCGTTGTGTAATAACATCACTCTTAAAGAATATAAGACTGTCACGAAGCGTCTTTTCTTAATCATTGTTTTTCAAAAATTTGTCATTCGGAGCCAACTTTAAACTGTAAGTCCCGCCACTCATGAATAAAATTAACGCACACAACATGAGTGGTGTGAAAAGCTAAGCCGTAATCTTGATTGAAGGGTTGTAATGGCCAATTATGTATGTAGTGTATGTAAATGTATTTTTAATGTACATTTTCTTTTGACGCTCACTGTATGTATGTATACTAACTAATAATATGCAAATAACAAAAAAATTTCATTTGTAAAGCAGAATTTCTACAAGCATTACATGAGATAAAACTAATTAAAATTGATATTAAATTGAAATGTTTGAAAAACAATTTAAGGGAATTTAAAATGCAAACAAAAACATTATATGGTACACTAAAATTTCAGAAAATAATAATAAATATCAAATAATATTTCTTAAAGAACAAAATTATTTGTAGACTTTATTGTATTCATTTTGGCAAATGTTCAAAAAGAATTTTCATTTCTTTTGGAACAACAATTTTTTTTTATTTTTTTTTTTTCGAAAATTTTATGTAATTTACTTAATAATTTATCATCATTGTTATTATTTAATAGAAAATAAATAAAAAGAAAAAAAAAACTAACGGAAAATTACGTTCATAAATTATTTTTATTAAAAAAAAAGAAAAAAAAAAACATTGTTTTTCTAGGTTTCCCAAGTGAAAGAAAGGCCTTTTGCATGTTATTTGGTTTTTTCTTTTTAATTTTACGCACTGATTTGATTTAATATTAATGGAAAATCAATTTCTATTCTTACATTCTATTGTAACTGTTTTGTTCAAATAGTTTCTCATATATCTCAAGGTTGTTTGCCTACAAATTAATGATTATTTCTGGTAAAGGGTCCGCCAAATAACTTTTTTTTGAAAATGCTTTAAAAAAAACTACTGAATATTTTCTCAAATTTCTTTTTTTATTTAAAAGTAAAATCCTTCCGATTAATAATGGAAAATAATTTCATTCAAATGGCTGCCTCGACTGGCCATGCAGTAGCCTACACGATCGGTCCAATTTTTAAGCACATTATCGATTGTGTGCAGCTGTATTTCACCAATGGCTTCACGAATATTGTCCTTTAAAGCGTCAGTTGTGTCTGGCTTGACGGCGTAACACTTATCTTTGACGGCAAACAATAGTCCAACGGTGTCAAATCGCAGCTCCGAGGTGGCCAAACGACATCAGCTCTGCGGCTGATAATGCGATCTTCAAAAACAGGGCGCAAAACATCGAGTGTAGCTTCGGCTGTGTGGCACGTAGCGCCGTCCTGTTGAAACCAAATGTTGCCAATGTCCTCCTCTTCAATTTTTGTAAACAAAAATTCTTTCAATATGGCCTGATAATAATCTCTATTGACTGTAACGGCCACTCCTTGCTCATTTTCGAAGAAAAATGCCCCAATTATGCGTATGAACCAAAATCCGCACCAAACAGTGATTCGTTTTGGGTGCGTCGGCTTTTCAATGTATGCGTGAGGGATTTCTGCGACAATTTTGCTTGTTTACATACCCGCCAAGATCAAAATGAGCCTCATCTGAAAAGATGATTTTTTTTTGCCAAAATCGGCATCTACTGGTGTAGGCTACTGCATGGCCAGCTGAGGCAGCCATTTGAATGAAATTATTTTCCATTATTAACCGGAAGGATTGTACTTTCAAATAAAAAAAGAAATTTGAGAAAATATTCAGTAGTTTTTTTAAAGCATTTTCAAAAAAAAGTTATTTGGCGGACCCTTTATAAAACAAAAAGCACAGGTGTTTTCTTCTAAGGTTACTCCCTGTAGTCTGGGAGGTTTTCAAAGAGGAATACGCTCAACTTATGTTAGTACGTTAAGTTTAAGTAGAACAAGGCCAATGAAAATATGTTTATTAGAATAATTTTTATTTATTTCTTGTATTCAACAAGCTTGAGGCTTGAATTGAAAACTACAGCGTATCATACATACAATTTCTCAAAAAAAATTTGTCGTTCGGAATAGACCTTAAACTGTAGGTACCGCCCACTCATGGTTAAAAATAAACACACAACATGGATGGTGTGAGTAGCTAGGTCGTAATCCTGGCTAAACGGTTGTAATGACCAATTAAATAAGTTAGTAAGTAAGTTAGCAGTGATAGTGACTGACTAGACGAGAACTTCAAGTTCAAAGCTTGGCTATGAAAAAACGTATTTATGCAGATGACTTCCTTTCAACAGTCATTTGGACAATAGTCTTCGACTGTTTAAAATGGAGGAAAAATTAAAAAAAATACTTTTGGACTAGCAGAGCCAATGTTTTAAAGTTCTCTCCAGTGGGTTTAATGCTGTTAAGCAAGCGGAAGAAGGCGACATCAAGCAACACAAATTTTTTCCTAAATTGTAAAATGCTTGCTTGATATCGATGCCTCCATTCTATAATGTTCTTGCATTAAATTCTACGTTCTCTAACTTAAATACTGTCAAAATTTGGTTAAGATGCTCCGATCCGTTCCGAAGTTATAGGGAAAAATCTTCTTAGAATACACATATAGTCGTATATCGCGTGAAAACTTTGAGAGCTCATAACTAAAAACACACTTTTTCGACTTAGAATGTTATAGAACGGAGGCGTCGATATGATCCATAATTGGTTTGCTTTTTATATTTTTATTGTTTTGTCGTATAGTCACACAATAATTAAAGTTTTATCTTTCTAACACTTTGTAAATATTCGATATTTTTATTTGAAATATCAAAATTATTATTTACAATATAAAAACCAATAATTTTTTTATTTTTATTCAAGTTTCAAAAAGGGTTGGGTCGATGCCATTCGATGCCTTCTAAAAGAACATAAATTTTCCGCTCATAAAACATGCGTTAAAAATTTCACCAAAAATCAAAAAATTAAATAATTAATTTAAAAACTTTTAACATTAATTATTAAGAGTAATTAATCATATACAGTGATTGAATCACACGATGAATTACCTGAATTTTCAGAAGATATCTTATCTTTGCAAAAAAAAAGAAAAAAAATGATCGCTTTAAAGTTTGTTTTACCTTTTGGAAATTGTGTCAACGAAACAAAATCTGATTAAATGCTATCAAATATACATATTGTCTGCGTCATTTTATTGGTTGGGGTTTAAACATTTCTGGATTATTCGATTGCCAGACTGAAGTGTATGTGACGAAATGAACGTACCAGTTATTTTAGTAAATCACCTGAAATTCTGCACAAAGTCTAATCTAATGAATGCTAATTTTATACAAGTATTTAGCAACTATTTGAAAGTATGTATTTATGCATATTATTGTGGACTAAAGAGTCATATTAACACGTCTCTGCTCAAACTGTCGCTGAAGTCGCTGAAGAAATATTTTTCATATTTAGTTTGGTTCCAGATACCTGGGTTTGAACTGTGACCTCAACACACTACCTACTAAACTATGACGATTTCCGTTTTATAATAATGGGACGATAAAATAATTCCTAGTGCCCTCTGCACTTTTGTGAACACTATGGATACTCATGTTCCATTTAATTTTGATAATAATTCTGATTAGATCAAGACAATTAAGAACACACCAAGCTGTTGGGTTGTTCGGAAAGTAATTTCGTTTTTTTTTTTTTGTGGAAATGAAAGACAGTTTTCGTATAATATCAATGAAGTGGTCATAAACTGTTGACTTTGATAAATTTAACCTCAATCCGATCTCACGTGTTGTTATTCGCCGGTTCGCATCAACTAATGCCTTTTTTGCGTCTTTATCAGCTTCAACCGGCCTTCCCGAACATGGTGCATCTTCGACATCAAAATTGTCGGATCGAAATTTAGTGAACCCGTTCTGGCACTGGCGTACTGTCAACACATCTTCTCCATATACATCGGCCAATTTCTTTCTGGCTTGAACAGCATTTTTACACTTTCTGTAGCGAAACAATAAGATGTGACGAAAATGCTGCTTATGGCTCTCCATATATTAAAGGGCACCAACCAAAAACTACTGCGTAGAATTAATTGGAATTTTGCACATGATCTCTTTATTCTCATGAACACTATTATACATACATAATTGCCATTACAACCCTTCAATCAGGATTACGACGAGTATAAGACGAGTATACTCGTCCTTGGCAGCGAATGGGTTAAATATAGTCATTCATTCTTAAATTTCATGAATATCCAAATAAATTAATATTAAAATAGACTCGTAACCATCACTTACCGACAACTGGCAATTTACGTATGAAAAATCTCTACTCTAGTATTATGCTTTACACTAGCATTTTATCTATTCTAATGGCACCTAGAAGACTAGACTACTGGATAGTTTGCTTGTCTATTAGCGTGAAGATCATAGATTCGATTACCACCAGAGACTCTAGTCTGTTGCACTTTTACGAGTATGTGGTCTATGTTCTTCATCTCGTAATAATTATAATATAATTTGTAACTGTATTTCAATTAATAAATAAATAATAGATTCCTTTTCACTACACCTAATATATATACACATATAGGGACAGATATTATATATTTAATATATAATAAAGAAGAAATATAAATGCAGTAGCCTACACCAAAAGATGCCGATTTTGGCAAAAAAAAATATTCTTTTCAGATGAATCTCATTTTGATCTTGGCGGGTATGTAAACAAGCAAAATTGTCGCAGAAATCCCTCACGCATACATTGAAAAGCCGACGCACCCAAAACGAATCACTGTTTGGTGCGGATTTTGGTTCATACGCATAATTGGGGCATTTTTCTTCGAAAATGAACAAGGAGTGGCCGTTGCAATAGCGATTGTTATCGGGCCATATTGAAAGAATTTTTGTTCACAAAAATTGAAGAGGAGGACATTGGCAACATTTGATTTCAACAGAACGGCGCTACGTGCCACACAGCCGAAGCTACACGCGATGTTTTGCGCCCTGTTTTTGAAGATCGCATTATCAGCCGCAGAGCTGATGTCGTTTGGCCACCTCGGAGCTGCGATTTGACACCGTTGGACTATTATTTGTGGGGTGCCGTCAAAGATAAGTGTTACGCCGACAAGCCAGAGACAATTGACGCTTTAAAGCACAATATTCGTGAAGCCATTGCTGAAATACAGCTGCACACAATCGATAATGTGCTTAAAAATTGGACCGATCGTATAGGCTACTGCATGACCAGCCGAGGCAGCCATTTGAATGAATTTTTTTTCCATTATTAACCGGAAGGATTGTACTTTCAAGTAAAAAAAGAAATTTGAAAAAATATTCAGTAGTTTTTTTTTAAAACATTTTCCAAAAAAAAAGTTATTTGGCGGACCCTTTATTTAAAAAAGGACATTAAAAAAATTATTTTACTTCTTTATTTAAAAGAAATATACGATATTCTTAGAAATCAGTGATAATTTCTGTATAAACAAGTGCTATTTAAACCCCATGTATTTTAAAACAAATACTCTTACTTGATTCTATATACATACATACATTATTTTCTTCTTTAAATAAATACAATATTTTATTAAAACCACAAGACTTTACTTAGTATGTTTTAAATAAATAATACAAATGAAGAAAAAATAAAATTAAATTTATTTTTCAAACACTTAATGATATAACACGCCACATCAATTTCATATTCAAACAAATGTTTGTTATCAACACAATGGATAGACAGAAGAACTTCACTAATGGATCTTAGCTATTTTTATCTTTTTTTTTGCGGTATTTTCGCTATTTTTTTGTTGTATTTTCAAGGTTTAACAAATTTTGTTTAAGCATCTCTGTAATAGCTAAGCTGAGTTCACAGCTGTTCTAAATTTAAATTAAAAATTATTTTTTTTATTTTACAACAAATTCATACTTAAATACCCTTATTGACGACACGTGCAAATGGAGGAATAATATTAGAGAAGATAAAAAGATGAGAAAAAAAATGAATGTATCTTAATAAGGAAATATTTTTATAGATCTATTAAAATTCTAATTATAAATTCTACTTGAATTTAGAAGAAAAAAAACTTTTTTAATTCTTGTTCCTAACGGAAGGAATCTAATCAAAATTTTGACATTTTAAAAAATATGGCCACAGTATTATAATCGAAGAAAGAAAGACCTTTTTACTCCGATAAAAAGAACATGTGTTGCAAATAAATTGCATTAAATAGATTAGATTTATACCACAATATTCAATGGGAATTAAGCACATGCTTATATAAACTATAAAGTAAAATTGATTTCAGTGTTTTTTAACCTTGTTTGGTATTTGAAAATAAGGAATATTTTTGGGGAAAGATTATGTAGTAAAAGAAATTTATCATTTTCGCATGTAAATAAAGATTTTATTAAGCATAGTCAGAATAATCCTATTGGAATGACGCTATTCATTACAAGTATTTACTGTTCTGTTCGTTGACCTATGGCTTAATACCTCCAATTCTTATAGTGATTCAAATACTTGACACTAACCCGAACAATTTAGAGTCAAATTTCGTGAAAGACGTACAAAATTTCATCATGGTTTTCGAATTTCCAGAATTAAAAGATTTCAATCTCCCCCAATCATTGAAGTCGCCATAGTCTAGTACGTTATATGTTGTCTAGACGCAAGGCCGTGGTTAAAACCCCAGTTCAGATATCTCGGGAATGAAAGAATATTTGTTCGTTCTCTTCCTCTTAGAGACGCTTTGACTGTTGGTACAACTACTAATGGGTAAAATGAATAAACGCAACATGGGTTGTGTAAAAAGCTAGGTTTCAGTCCTGACTAAAGATGTGTAATGATCAATTAAGTAAATAAAAGTTGTCGCCGTGGTCTAGTAGATAGTGTGTTGGCTTATTAGACGAGAGGCCTCGGTTCAAACCCCAGGTCAGTCATCTCCAACTGAACGAAATATGAAAAAAAATTTTTCGGCGACACTCAACAGATTTTTGGCAAAAACTCTGAGAGTAAATAAAAATTGCCATGAAAAGTTTCTCAAAAATCTGTCTTTCGGAGTCGACTTTAAACTGTAGGTCCCGCCATTAATGTATAAAATTAACACACACAACATAAGCGGTGTGAGAAACTAGGCCGTAATCCTGACTAAAGGGTTGTAATGACCAATTATGTATGTATGTAAGTAATCTCTGAATATGTTAATAAGATCAGACAGAGTCACCTCAATCAGCAAAGCTCCTTACCACTGCTCCTTATACATACATGTTGCAGAGGACATTTGTTCTAGGCAACGACAGATGACAAACATATAAGCAGCATTAAAGAACCTGCTACGTAAGGAAAGGCTTGAAAAACTTGTTTAATTACACTGAAAAGATCCTCATTCTGACAATGTTTAATAATTTGTGGCTGATTGTCAAGAATGGACTTCAAAGGCAAAGTTTCCATTCCCTAAGCCAAATTCTTGAATATCTTTTATTACAAACATACATACTCGTACAAAATTGGTCATTATAACCCTTTAATCAGGATAACACCCTAGCTTCTCACACCACTTATGTTGGGTGTGTTAATTTTATACATGAGCGGTACGTACAGTTTAAAAGTCCACTCCGAACAACAGATTTTTGAGAAACTTTTCATGGCAAATTTATTTAATACATGGAATATTATTTTATGAAGAAATTAAATAACTTCCATACTTGAAACATGATTCTCCTGAAAACAAGCTTAACAATAATCTTATCTTTAACTTAAATATCTTGTTTTATAACCTAATATTTTGAATTATTTAAGAAATGTTTCTAATAGAAAACTGAAAATAATATTCGCCTACAACATATAATATAGTACGTGCTAAAAGTCATCTATTTGTCAAAGAAATTTGCACAAATATAAATTAGCAACTACAGAACAAGTATATGCACTTATGTTTATATACATAATGCGTATATACATACATGTGTACGTACATACGTATGTACAATCAAGTAAAACATATGTTTTGTATTGTTATTGTTTTCGGCTATTTTTGCCACTAACAATAGCCCTGTACCACCCACAATATACATTTTGTTGGCAACAATTCTCACAACAATTTTTTTGTTATTATTGTTTTTGTTGTTATTCTTTTTATCTAAACAAAAAAGAAAAAGAAAAAAATTATCATCTACACCCCCTAAAAACAGCTGATATACTACAAGTAAAATAAAATTTCCTTCCTCTTTCCTTACCCTTACTCTTACTTGAGGAGTACGTATGTGTTTTGATTAAAATGGAAGATAAAAATTTAGATATGCTTACAGTAGATGATCTGTAGGATGAATTTGATAAATATTTCTTATATATACTAATGCTGAAAACTAAAACCGTCGTGAGCACTGAGAAGTTTTCTTCTTTTTAATTTGATTCAATTTAATGGATTTGAATAGTTTAAGAATTAAACTAAAAACCAGGACAATAGACAAATAAAGGACAGTGATTGAATCAATGAAGCTCGTAGATCTTCAGAAGACTTACTCCCTTTTGGTCAAAGCTTGCTACTTGTGGGCGATTGCTCCCTTTATACAACGACAATGGGTTTTACATGGGTACGATTGACATGAATTTTATTTATCCGAAAGATAATCTTGTGGCATTACATTTTAAATATGATTTCTGGCATATGACCGCCACGGCTGGCGCGGATATAGTCCAATCTGGACGTCCAATTTTCGATGACTTTTTCCAACATTTGTGGCCGTATATCGGCAATAATACTGCGAATGTTGCCTTCCAAGTGGTCAAGCGTTTGTGGCTTTACCGCATAGACCAATGACTTTACATAGCCCCACAGAAAGTAGTCTAGCGGTGTTAAATCACAAGATCTTGAAGGCCAGTTCACAGGTCCAAAACGTGAAATTAGGCGGTCACCAAACGTGTCTTTCAATAAATATATTGTGGCACGAGCTGTGTGACATGTTGCGCCGTCTTGTTGAAACCACATCTCTTGGATATCATGGTTATTCAATTCAGGAATGAAAAAGTTAGTAATCATGGCTCTATACCGATCACCATTGACTGTAACGTTCTGGCCACCATCGTTTTTGAAAAAGTACGGACCACCAAACAGTCAGTTTTTCTGGATGTAACGGTGTTTCCACATACACTTGAGGATTACCTTCACTCCAAATGCGGCAGTTTTGTTTGTTGACGTAGCCATTCAACCAGAAGTGCGCTTCATCGCTAAACAAAATTCGCTTATGAAAATCGGGAACAACGGTAATCTCGTTTTGGGCCCATTCGACGAATCTACGCCTTACTTGATGATCGTTTGGCTTTAAATCTTGCACGAGCTGGATTTTGTAAGCACGCAAACCAAGATCCTTCCGCAAAATCTTCCATGTGTGTGTTAATTTTATACATGAGTGGTGGGACCTACAGTTTAATGTCGACTCCGACCGACAGATTTTTATTTATTAAGAAACTTTTCATGGCAATTTTTATTTACTCTCAGAGTTTTTGCCAGAATTCTACTGAGAGGAAGTCGCCGAAAAAATACTTTTTGTATTTTGTCTTTGATGCCTGGCCTGGGGCTCGAACCTAGGCTTTTGCGTCTAATAAGCCAACACACTACCTACTAGACTACGGCGACTTCAATGACCAATTAAGTAAGTAAATTTTTTATCTACACAACGACATACACCCGAACTTACTAGAGTAGACCAATGATCTGAGAAGGACATGCTTAATGAAACTGAAACAGAAGAGAAAAAATCAAATCATCAAATCAGGACAATGGAGGAAATGCTTTAATGCAGCCCTAAGCTGCCTATCACATTGACTACCAAGCGCGTTTACAGTAAAATCTTCTTTAGGCCACGCGTAGAAGTAGTAGTAGTAGTCAAATAAGCGTCAGCCCAATACGGGTGACACGACCAGATCAGATACTTGACTGTCACCAGAAAATGGGTGACGTGGGAATCAACCTGTTAAAGTAGCTAAAGGAATAAGTAAAGTAAGTAAGTAAAGCAATTGCAATTTGATGCTAAATTCTGAAATTTAAATAAGCCATAATGCGATAACAAATCTCATCGTGTTTTATCTAATAAATAAACATTTTCAAACATTAATTAAACGGAAAATAAATTACAATATACGTACGATACCGAAAAAAATATGTTTGAAAATTAATTTAAAATTGAATGAATTTTCCTTCGGTATCGTTTGGCATAATTTAGCTCCTATTTTATGTACATATGTATTTATAAAATAAAATATTAATAATATTAACGTAAAGTGAACAATATAAACAAAAATAAAAGTGAAAAACAACACAAATAATTATATAATCAAATGAATTCTAAATTACTTGTTTTTTATATGTTTTTCTCTTACTGCAGGTTATACATACTATAAGTATAAAAAACAAAATGTATGTACATTGTATATACGCTATACATAGAAAGGATAGATAGTATATATATACTTATAATATATTTAATAAACGATTTTCGTAAACAAAAATTTTCCTTTTTGGCAAAATTTCAATATTTCACTTTTGCTGTTGTTGTTAAGCGTTTAAAATCAACGTACTTTTCTTCTTTCAACAGAAACTGATGCTGTGACAAAAAACAAAAACCCCCAAAAAGAAGGGTACCCAACGTCAAGTTCAAGCTTATTGAGAAATTTTCAACAAAACAGAACGAAACATAACGGTATAGAAAGATGATATATAATACAATGTATACGTATGTCGTAAACATACAAATATATGTACATATGTACGTAAACACAATCCTTCATAGCATTGCCCATTGAATGATATTGTTTACGTTATATTTTTCATAATTTTGTTTGTATTTTAAGTAATTTTTGCAAAACAATTTTTATAAATATTTCTTCTTCTTTTTTTGTATATGTATACTCGTAATAAAAAGAAGAAAAGAAGATTTTGAAAAATTTGATTTCTTTAAATAAACAATTTTAAGGTCTTTCTTTACTAATACTTTTTAATATCATAGATTTGTAGGGATTGAACATAAGCTCAAAGCTAAACAAATAAAAGTGTAAATTTTTCATAACGTCAAATTCACACCAGTTTTCGTATGTCCAGTGAAATATCTCAGGCGCAAAAAAACACTGGAAAATTTTTGATGCATCTTCACTTTCACTTCAGTTAACAGATCAGCTACAATTAGACTTTCACGAATTGGTTTCGGTACAATTTGTTCAGAATATATGAATAGCAGCAACAATATTTCTTTGATTTAAAATCCAAATTCTAAACCACGGTATTTGAAGGCTGTTTTTAATAATAATCGTGATCATTCACTTTATATTCTCCTGATAAATAAGAGAAACGCTGGTAGCATTATCTGCTATGCCCGTTTTGTAAACGTTGTTATTGTTGTTAGCTTATTAGAAGGGAATTAACAAAATCTTTTCATATTCTCCCAGTTTCTAACATGTATTATTTAGGTTTAAAGTCAAGTACTTTAATCACAACGCCAAGCAACCTTTATTTAACCCTTTACGATCGCAACTTAAATATTCTATAGTTTCCTCGGTTTATGTATGCAGAAAGCGTCTGCCCTGTCATTTGCCTGTAATTCCATTTACTCACGAAGTACTAAAGCTTTCGCATCAGCCGCCAATACCTCGGCTGCAGCTCTTAAGAAAATAGAGCGCATTATCTTTGGCATCGTTGACTATCCATATATCGGTCGCAAAACGCAAGTGGACAAATAAATGACTGCGTGTATATGCGGCATTGGTCTACATATCTGTGGACCAATAAGTAACTGCCGTGAGCCGCTGTGATTTACCAAGTGACTGCCGTAAATATAGGGCACCGTCCACGAAAGAGTTAAAATAATGTCTAGACGCCTTAAAGACTTGTCAGATTATGCACGTATCCACACACTAACATGTCGTTTGCTTGACGGATACGTCGAGTCTTTGCCTTGGCTCACATTAATGTGATTTGTCAGAAATTTATTTGTGCTAATCTGGCCCACTGTAATGACCAGGTTTGTACATACATAACATACATAATTGGTCATTACAACCCTTCAGTAAGGATTACGACCTAGTTTTTTACACTACATATGCATATTGTTTGTGTTAATTTCATTCATGAGGGGCGGGACCTACAGTCGACACCAAACGACAGATTTTTGAGGAATTTTTCATGGCAAGTTGCCGCAATATTTTTCATGTTTCGTTTTGTTGGAGATGTTTGACCTGGGTTTTGAACCGAGGTCTCACATCTAATAAGCCGACACACTTCCTACTATACAGGCTTGTTCATACATACTGAACTCAATTAATTTCCAATTTCCAATTTTTTATTTTTTTTTTTTCAAATAATTATTTCAAATAATAACACACAGCACAGCAAACAAGCGAATAATTACTCATAGGAATCCTATAAAATTATATTACTTGACTTTCTGTGACCAATGTCAAGGTAAAAATTTTCGTAAACTCAATTTGCACTCAGTTTTCGATTTTTAAATAAATATTCGTACCTATATTAAAATATTTTGAGTTAAAAATATAAAGAAAAAAATTACAATAATTTTCAAAAGATTTACAGTAATTTCCTTTTTTATATTATCAAAAAATAATATAAAATAATAGAATTCTTAAAGATTTTCTTTATTTTATATTCATTTTTTTTTTAATATTTTGATTTTTAAATTTCGAAGCGTTTTAATAGAAGTACAAAATTAAGCAGATTTTATAATTTCACATTTAAAATGAATTTTAAGTAAAAAAATTATTTTAAAAGATATGCAAAGCGAAAATGCAAAAGATGATTTCGTAATAATAAATTTGGCGGAATATGCCAGAAATATTCAGATATATGCACGACACAACTCGATATACACAAGACAAACAATATTCAAATAAATCTTAATTTAAAATTTAAAAAAAAAAACGACAACAACAACAAATGGTTAAGTTAAATAAAAATCAAGACAGACAAAACAGCGACGACAATAAATGACAAAAACTAAGCAAAAAAACTAGAATTCACACATACGCTGTTAAACACCAACAACAAATACCGCAACAAAACAGCAGCGAAAAAAGAAAAGTACAAATAAAAATTGCCTTTAATGAATTGAAGAAATAATACATACACTACAGACAATGCAACATACATTCAAACACACACACACACACACAGAGCTTAACTAAAACGTCAGTTAACTGCTCCCACATACCCACTTTAATTACAAACGCATACAATCTCACAACAAGAAAAATATGCTATTCAATGCATTTGAAATGAAACTTCCGTTTAATTTCAATTTTGTACGTTTGCATCTGTTGTTATTATTTTTCCAATTGTTATTGTAGTAGTAAAGGGGAGAACAACAACAATTACTTTCCATTTCATAAGAATGTTTATATGCGCCTGTATTGAAATCGGATGGAAGATGACAACAGCAATAAAAGGGTTAGAATAAGAGAGAAATACAGAGCATTTGCCTTCAAGAGAATAAAAGTAAAGTAAAAGCTTTTTTTTAAATCCATTTCGCTAAACTGAGAACAATGAGAATAACAATATTGCCAGATCACTTTATTAAGGGAAAGGAAACTGGCAAATTTTATAACAGTTAACATTAATTTGGAGGACATTTTCATTAAATTGGAATTCGTCACTAAATTAGATTTGAACTTTGACTTTGCAAAATACCTTGACGAACTCTTTACCATTTTCTTTTAAACTTTGTTTTGTTTTTGCACTTTCAAAGTTTACATTGACAACCTTTGGATATTATGTTATCGTGTATACAACCATCTGTAAACGGCGAATGAAGAATAAAGCAACGTTTCGAGTACATCAAAGCATGTACTCACCACCGCTCATTTATTTCTTCTCTCCTAACAAACGCAAGAATTTGCGTAGTACTTTGACAGTACAAAAGGCCGTCAAACATATATTCGTTTATAAATAATTATTTTGCTGGTGTTTATGACTCATTCGTTAACTCACGAATGATTTTTATTTGCTAAAAACAATAACAATACTTTAAAGCTGTTAAAAGTTGTGTGTGAATCAGTGACTGAATGAATGGAAATTTTGGTAAAATTTTAAAAAAGGTTAATGAGAATTGCTTTAATTTTTCATGTATGGCATCATTATGTTTAGCAAGAATAGGGATTTTTATATTGTGGATTATATTCTGCACTCACATACACTAGTTTATATGTTTATAAATAAGCTTAGCAGGAGGCTTGTTTCTATAAAAAAAAATGCTATAATTTATGCTCTTTACACACATTTATAGCAATACAAATATACAAACGCCTACTTTTTTAAATCTGAGAGAATTTGTTTGCTTTTTCTCACAAAGTGGTATTTTTTGTTTGTGTTTTTTTCCTAAAGTTAACTCATACACACGCACATACACACATAGAACTTTTTATGCTCGACAATATAAATTGTTGTTGGTTTTCATTGTATTTCTCAATAGGTTTTGTTTTATTTTTTGGTTTTTTCCCTAACAACTGAAAGTTTTTGTTTTTGCCAATGAGATAGTATAGTAGTATGGGTGAATGAAAAAACTATATAAATATGTATTTGTGTAATTACTTGCCTTTGTGTGTGTAAATTTTGAAAGTGAATTTAAAAAACCGAAGTGTTGCAGTCAAGTCAAGCAAACGTTAAGATCATTGTAACGTTGAACGTTGAATTCTGCGGTTGCAAAAAGTTTTCTAAAGGTGAGCTGAAAATAAAAAGCAAGATATTAATTTTATTTAAGTTTAAGAAAGAAATTATCAGGTGAATAAAAAAAGTTGTGTTAAATGACAGCAAAAAAATCTATTAATTAAACAATTAATTGAAATAAACTGATTTACGTTCAAAATAAACAAAAAAATTCTGTGTGGTCTAATGGTGAGATCAATATTTTTTAACAGTGTTTGCTAAAAACGAACAATTTTGCATTAAAGTACAGTTTTCTTTAATTAAAAATTTTTTTAGAGAAAACCCATACATTGTTTCTTTCTAATTTTTGTCAAAAAAAAAAGCGGTAACCGGCTTGTACAAAAAAAACAACAACTTCAACTCTCTTTTTTTTTTAAGTTAAAAACCCGTTTTTATTTGAGTATAATATTACAAAGCAGCAGTGTTGCTAATATGTGTGGTTGAGTCATAAAAATGCACTTAAAAATCTTTTTTTCATTTTGCTTGTGGTCTGGTCTTCTACAGAAAATAAATCTTTTTTTTTTATTACAACCGGCTGTTCAACCTTGGCAAGTGTCTTTACCATGGATTGTGTTAAATTACTTCAAGTAAAATTAATTGCATTTTAAACAAACAAAAAAGTGTTTTTGGTTTCTTAAATGAAATATTTAGAATTGAAAAATTGTGGTGTTGCATAACATATTTTTTTTTATAAATTTATTCAAACCGAATACAATGGTTGCTGCTTTTATATTGTTTATTTGGTTTGTGAAATGGTATCCCTGCATTAAATCTTGCACTGGGAGAAATTTTTGTTTGAAAAGTTAAATAACAGAACATATTTTTGTAGTGTTGGGAAACTGTTTCAATATATTTGAAATTAAAATGTATCAATTTTGATATTTGATGTTTCATACGCAATTCAGTTGCAATTGATTTTAAAATTGTTAACATTTTTTAAATAATAATTCCACAATAGCTCTGTTTTTTTTTGCTATGAGATTTAACGAAAATTGAAAATATCGATCTATTGTTTGATAACACTGCTCTTTTTGTAAGCTATTTTTCGGAAAGTTCTTAATGAATTAAAATTTACATTGAAATATGTATATAGAAACATGTTCGTAGACTAAATCACTCCAATTTTTTACATTCTAATGTAGACTTGAGAAATCTTTTATAAAACAATTCTTAAAGCTTCAAAGAGACCTTTCTTTTCACATAAAGTACGTCTAAATTTTGGAATTTTCAATTCCATCAAATTTTTATTCATTTAATTATTTAGAAACTATTTTTTAAATAATTTGCTTTTACGATAAAACCACCTTAACCTTCAAACATTTTTAAATAATTTTTAAAAACTTCAAGATCTATTTACTCTTTATTTCAAAGTCAATTTTCTATTAATAATTTTTTTTTAATATTTTAAACAAACAAACCCCCGTTTATATTTGTTTATATTATTAATAAACCAAGGAAAAAAATTATCTAAAAATAAATTTAAGCTGATACAAACACACCACCGGCCGGTAAATAAATTTAACAAAAACAAGCTGTATGGGTTTTACTAAAAATATAATTAAAAAATATGTATGTGGTTTTAATCTAAGTAGCAAATATTAACAATATGAAACAAACACTATTTTCTCACCAAAAGAGATAAAATATAGAATTTGTTTAAAAGAAAAAGAATTTCTTCAAGTGTAATACATTGTATCATTGCCTAGTATTTTTGCTGTTTTTGTTGTTGTTTATTTTGTCTCGGTTAGTGGCGATTATTAAAGTTAATTATTCAATTGCGTTTTATTAAAAAACGTCTCTGTCTTCTTATTTCATAAACAAATGTCTCTGGTTCGTTAGGCATACTCACTCGTAAACAATTTTTATTTGTTTTTTTTTATAGTTTATTTGCTTGAATTGAATGTATGAATGAATTTAGTTTATCTATTTAAATCAAGTGAGTGAAAATGTTGTGCCAAATAAGCAATAGAAAATTCACATTTTAAAATGTTTTTGTATGGTTTTTGTTTAATAGGAGGAGAGCAGTATTAAATTACATGTTGTAACAACAAATTTGCGTTTTGCTAAGTAAAAATGGCAGGTGGTCGGCTATATTGAAATTTTTCTATTCAATAATTCTCTCGAAACATTTTTGTAATAGGCAGAATACTAGTGTTGCTTGTATGTAACTGTCATGTCAAGCAAGTTTCTCGACTTTGCATTGAAAAAGTTTTAATTTTTTTTTAAATAAAATTTTGAAGGGGCCCTCCATTCGAAACCTTTAATGTTGCTAGATCACAATATTCTTATTTCAACTCGATGGTACATACCTTAATTGGTTATAACGGGAGCCATTCCTCTTAACAAAAAGGGCCGGCAATTTCTGCAATGTCTATGTACGTTTTAGTTCATGTCTCTGTAAAACCTAACCTTAAAATTTAGATTCCGGCTAGTTTTGCTTCATTTAGAACTCGTAGAATGCATTCGAAACAAGGGAACTTAAATAGTGCAGCTTTAAGCGATAATTTCCTTAGAGATTCTTCCACACTAAAATCCACCTGTACTATGTACAACACCACACAATATGTTGTCCCGCACGTCCGATTTTTTTTTATCACTTGCTGGTACAATGACTTTTTGTTTTCAATTAAAAGAATGTGCAGAGCTTTGCCATTTTATTGCAACATGACAACAATTTTCTATTCACACAAAAGTTACATTTTTTATTTGTTTTTAAAGAACAATTGTTACGCAATAATTTCACTAATCGTATTACAAAAGAAACACACACGCATACAAAGACGACCGACCATTTAAATTAAATCTCCCAATGTAAAATAAACAAACAAAAATGTATGGTGTGTTGTTGTATTGGGAATAAAAATATGTTGAAAGGGATGAGAATTAAGACATTTGGCGCGCAAATACAAGAACAAAACAAATTTGTGGGGGTATGAATAAAAAAATATTTGTGTGTGCTCTTTAGTTAAATTACTGTGTTACAACGTTGTAAAATTCAGTACTTTTTTATATATATATATATATATTTTTTTTTTTTTTTTTCATTTAAAAAATACTGCAGTACCCCCGCCAAGCTTTCAGCTTTTTTCATCAAATTCTTTTGTGTTCGTTCACAAAATAAATATATGTACGTTTTCGGGTTTATTAACTAAATATTAAGCCCCGTTTGTTTAATGTACTACTGTGTAATCTGTCTGTCTAAAAGGTAGATGCCTAAAGGCCACGGTTCAACATCAGATCAGACAAAACGAAAACAAAAAACATAACGGCGTAATGTTGTAGGTAGAAAAGTAGTAGTTCGCTCGCCCAACAGAGGCCCGGTTCAACAAAACGGTTGTCCCGGTTCGGACAAAACGAAAACATAATGGGAGTATGTTTGTGTGAATGTTGTTGTTGTGTGGATGGATGATGAGGGTTTGCTCGCTGTTGGTTTGGAGAGGAAAAGAAAGAGAAGCAAAGAATAATTTTTTTATTTTTTGAAGTGTGAATTTTGTAGTTGTGGTGAGTTTTTACAAAATTTAAATTTATCCGGTGTGGTTAATTCTTACAAAATGTGAATTTATCCGATGTGGTGACTAAAATCGAAACTCACCAAAGTGTTATTTGAAATGGTACTGTATTATCATAAGTCGATATAATGTACATCGTGATTTTGGACGGTATGTGTCTAGAATAAGTAATTTTCACATCTGTTAGTGGAGGCATTCACCGATATGTCCGGTTACCATTACATACACTACTGCATTAACAATATTGCCATTGTGTCATTCTATTTAAAATTCTAAAAAATTAAAATTAGAAAATTGCGTACAAAAAATAATTCATTTTAAATTATTTTGTAAAAAAAAATATAATTTTCGGTGCTTTGTTCTAAATTTAACATCAGGAAAAATTATTAAAGAATCTATTAATCTGTTTCCTCATTTTCAGAAGTTGGTTTCAGTTTTTAGTTTCTGGCAACATTTCACAATTTTTTTTGTTTTGTATATGAGAAACATTAGTTTTTCTCTTCCATTCCGTACAGTATAAGTATAAATAAATATATTTTTAAAAAAGTACAATTTGATGCAAAAAGGTACTCTATTCAGTTATAGTTCAGTACTATTTCAAAATTTCAATTGTGCAACACCGATGTGTTATAAAGATAGCTAAAGCTGTAATTTAAAGAGAGTGAAAGAGAAAAATGTATACGGAAAGCTAAAACTAGAAAAGCTTTGTTTAAAAATGAAAAACTTGTGTTTTATTTACACATATACACATATTTCTTAGCATATGCTAAGGCTGCTATTTCATGATACAAAAAAAAAACGCCATGCAAAGTTTTATATACGAACTACCTACGGTTAATTTTGAATTATATTTTCAAATAATTTAAAATTTTTCAAATGGATTGAGCATTGAAAGTTTGATGTGAAAATTTAATAAAAATATTGCTAATATATATTACATAGGCCTCCTACATGTTGATTAATTCATGTCAAAGGCATTTCTAAATTTTAGAAGGTAGAACAGAATACATTTCCATTTTATAGAAACCTAAGGCATTAAGGTTAAGGTTAGGAATTAGAATTATAAGACATTAAGCAATACAAATATACTTTCTTTCAAATCTCAACTGTTTTTTTTAATTTCTTTTACCTTCTAAATTTTATAAGGTAGAACAGAATATATTTCCATTTTATAGAAACCTATAAAAAAAAATATATTAAATAATATGAATATAGTATGTAAAGTTCAATTTCTTTTTCGTTTATCGATTAATTTAAATTATTCTATAATTGTGTTTGAGCAGATTAGATTTCCGCTTAATGAACTCTACTTCACTAATTTCTTTTCATTTATAAAAAGATCCCAAACGACAAAATTCACATATTAAATATTTATATGCATATTAAACTTTAAATTGGAGGATAAATAAAAACAAATACGCCAATAACTGATAATAAAATAAAAAAAATACCAGTAACCGACCATAGCAACCAGCAGTTACACAAGCCAATTAATATTTTAAGTGTTTTGCGTTATAAATAAACGCAAGTAAAAGACAAATTTGCAACCAGTAATGTAATGAAAATATGTATATGAATCTAGATATTAAAGAAAATTCATAAGAAGGAAATACCTCTTAACTGTGTCTAAATGTTGGCCATAAACTTAGACAATAAAATAAATTTTATGTATGTATAATTGGGTTTTATAGTATTAAATACAAGCAATTATTGTCTATATTAATCAAATTAAAAACTGGCTTAAGTTTGTTTAGCATTAGGAATAGGAAAAAGTAAAATTATAATTGGTACCCAAACTACTTTTATTGATTGCAATATTTCTTTTTATTTATTTACCAATAGCTTATATACATAAAATATTATAAAAATAATATTCAACTACTTTCAGTTCAGTAATTTCAGTTTCAGTAATTTTCAACTACTTTCAGTTTTATTTAGTCCATGCCATGCCACCTGTTTAAAACGGAGCCAAATAATATTAACAAATTGCAAACAAAACTTCAATTAGTTTTTTTTTTTCCTATCATTTTAACATGGATTTGTGGTGACTTTAAATTCTGTTGTATAATATTGCAAAAAACAAAAAAAACAGCCAAGGCTTTATGCAAAAACAAGTTGCATAAATTGTGGGTCATTGTATTGAAAATGTAACTGGAATTTTTAATTAACAATAACTCTTATAGCAGCGTGGTGGTTTTACAAATTTCAATTATTCAGTATTCAATTGTCAGTAAATCAAGTGACTAAAAAAAAGTCAAAGAACCCAAATTTGTAAACAGGTTGTTACAAAACATATGAAAAAACAAATATTAAAGGCATACAATAATAAAAAAAATTTAACAATTAATTAAAAGCTGTTGAAATGTAGTACATATGTGTACACAGCTCTATAATGTTTTTTTAATAAAATTTTGAGAGATTTTTAAACAATTAATTGTTAAAAATTAAATTTTGTAACATAGTATCAGCAGGACTATAATCTCGATTCATATTTTCTGTCCACTGTTAGGCAATCTTGTTATTCAAAAAAGAAAATCAATTGGAAATATTATGAATTTCACTTTACTATGTATACCCGTTTGCTAAACTCAACTATGTTCTCAGTATGAAACTCTAAAGGGTTCTGTTGCAAAGGAAAGTAAAATATCATCGACATATCGAGCTATGACTTGCATACAGATAATGTCAATCACACTTGATAGTTTCTGTTACTAAATTCAATAAAAATCACGTGAAAATAATCTGAGAAGTGCTTTTCAATCCATTAAACTTTATAATAATTTAAAAAAACAAAGTATGTATGTATGTATGTATGTACATTATATTTTGCAATTTTTATTTTTGTTTTTATATCTTAAATTTCACTTTATTTCACTGAGATAAACATTTTTAAATAATCGGAGAACTTATAATTGTTTATAAAACTTAAAGAAAAAATAATAACAATAACAATAAACATTTGCTCGTTAAAAAAAGGAAGTTTAAAGCAAAAAAATTCTTCTAATCTTTATGTCTGCTGTGTATAATTACGTTAAGATTTCAAATTTCCAAAGAGATTTGCCAACTCCGATAAACAATTGAGTAGGTTTTATTTGTTGTTTTTAGACTATGACAGAAAATAGAGCATTTTGTTATTATTATCATTATTATTTAAAAGCAACAAAAAACCAAAAAAAAAAGAGAAATAATAAGAGTAAGAGAAGAGGAGTGTTTGTTTATGGAGTGTAGTTGTAGCTCTATTGCTTGTCTGACGTTTTGGTTGCCGTTAGCTGGTTGACTGGTGTTTAGGCTACCGTTAACGTATGTTTAATTGTTAATCGAATATCATAAGTTGGCATTAACGGTTCGCGTGTTGCAATTCTGTTTTTATTTTTTCCCAAAAAAAAAAAATAAAATAAACGAAATAAAAATAAAATTTAAAAAAAAGAAATATTCAAAGTTTAAAACGTTTAACACGCAGACAACTTTTGATTTTGAATATTGAAATGTATTATTAAAAAAAAACGGAGAATTTAAAAAGAAATTAAATGCATATGAAAAGTAACAAAAAAAAAAAAAAAGCAATAACAAAAAAGCCAGTAGAGTGGTGATATTTTAAATTTTAAAAAATCAATGAATTGTAAAAAAATAAATACATATTAAAAAATTAAAACAAATTAATATAAAAAAGTGAAAGTTATTGTATTGTTTTAGAGAAAAATGTGTGTTATTTGAAACAAAAGAAGCCCCTTTTAGAAACGTTTTTAGATTTAACAAAAAAAAATTTCTTGAAAAAAAAAAAAGAATTTCAATTGATTTAACAATTTGTGCAACATGCTAATCGTTTAACAAATAATCGTTTTAAAGAAAAGTTTTATAGATTTTTTATTAGTATATACATACTGTTATAAATTCCTTTTTATAGACCCTGTTTTATTGTTAATCAAAAATGAGGTTATAAAAGTTTTTCTACGTTTTTTTTTTTTTTTTTTTTTTTTTTTTTTTTTTTTTTTTAAATAATTTAAAAATCGATTTTATAATTACGTGCAATACAAATTGTTGTAAATAATTAATAGCATGATGACTAAAATTCACGCAATAGTTTGAAAAGGGTTGCCAATACCAAAGTATTTAAAAAGAAAACCTTAATTTGATGTTATTTTCAACAAATTAGCTATTTTCACTATCTTCATTGCTAATTGTAATCATTAAATTAATAAAAATCTAATTGTTTTATACATACATATGTGTACAGACACAAGTACTTTGTTTTTTCATTAATTAAACATGTTTAACTAGTTTATATAATAACGTTGTTTTAAACTAAAACACGGTACTTGAAACTGTTTTAGATTATCTATTAATTGATTAACTAGTTTGCTTGGGAATTTTACTCTCTCTA
Organism: Sarcophaga subvicina; assembly: GCA_936449025.2. Classification (NCBI taxonomy): domain Eukaryota; kingdom Metazoa; phylum Arthropoda; class Insecta; order Diptera; family Sarcophagidae; genus Sarcophaga; species Sarcophaga subvicina. The sequence goes on along the minus strand of OW388083.2, from coordinate 104,674,209 downwards.
TATACATATATGCTAGGTTCTTATCTACATATATCATAAAACTGTTGCCATAATAATGTCTAGCAACTATTTTTTATAAAATGTACTTAAACAGTGTACTTAAATTTAAGTTTCCATTTCCATGTTACCAAGTATAACCTTGTTAAAAAGTTTTTGAATCAGTAAATCAAACTTTATACTTTTTAAACAAATATCATTAGCCAAATAATAACAAATTTGGTAAATTGCATTAAAAAAATGGTTTTGCACACGATATGATATGAAAAGTGTAATAGAATAGCCAAAGTGATTTATAAACAAAATAGATAAGATGTTATTCTAAAATAGTAACAGATAGTATTTTAAATTTAACATAGGAAACGTTAGCAAAGACAAATATACATACATATGTATGTATGTATTATAAATATTTATTAATACAAATAAAAATCCCAGATGTCTTTTATATAGTTTGAATTTCAAACTTTGAAAGATATACTAAAGAAAATTTTAAAAATTTAGAATTTTGCTTCAAAAGTGCTTTATTTTGTTTGCCAAACTACCCTGCCGACCACTTAAGCGATAACTTTTTTCTTTCAAATCTTAACAACTGTTTTATAAAAATGACATTTTTTTATCTCTTTGAGAGTCTTAATTTAATTTATTATTATTTTAAATACAATTAAAAATTAAATTATAAAAGCTTTTTATAAGTGTTTTGAAAACATTTTTTGGTTTTTCATTTAATTTTTTCAACTGTTTCTTTATATTTCATTTTTTTTAAATTTCATTTTTATTTATTTCATTTAACAATATATCGTATACATATGTATAAACATACATACATATATGCGTTTTTGTCTTTAGGTTTTCTTTACGCTCTAGTTTTCAAATAAAAAAAATAAAACTAAAAATTTCCTATGGTTTGTTAGAAAAGAAACAAAAAAACATGCTTTAAATTAATTATCAGTTTTTAAAGTGTTTAATAGAAATTAACAAAAGAAAGTAAAAGATGTTTATTATGGTGCTCTACTGTATACCATAAATATTTAAATTAACTAAACAGATTTTTCGAGTGTATCTTGTATTTTACACCACCCTCTCTAAGGAATAGTGTGACAATTGGAAATTTGTTATTTTAACCCATTAGAAGTCTCCGTACTCAACTGAGTACAGTTGTATTTTTACGTGTATCCAAGCAAATCTAAAGAAAAAACAATCGTTGTACCATTATTTAGTTTCGCAACAACAACATTAATAGCTCCAGAAAAAGAATATGTATGTAGTTTCTGTTGCTTATGCAGAACTATCAGTCTGAATTGTGTCGAGAATAAAGTGTGTGGTTTAGCAAACTATTTTGAAAATATTTGAAACAATACTAAAATTTGTTTAGTAATTTTGCATTATTTTTATAAAAATAATAACAACGAAACATACAGGCTTCAAAAAATACTTAAAAATAAAAAAATAAATAAAATAGAGAGGTATAAAGTTGGCTGTACTCGATTGAGTACAATGACAGCACCCATTAGTAAGAATGTTTAATTTTTTGTTAGATTTAAATATGAGTGGTATACGTTTTAAGGGCCAGCAGAGTTTCAAAAGGCTCCAAGAGGCCACTGATAGCATTTTAGCTGATAGTGAAGATGAAGAAATTGATATCGCAATCATACCACCTATTCCGAGTGAACTAACTGACGAAGAGGAAGGTGTTGATGGTAAGAAGTTTTAGTGGGTATTATTTACATACATGCATGATATGACAATTTCTAACGCTTGGAGGCTACATGTAATGAGCAGTGAGAGTCCCATGGATCAACTTTTGTTTCGCCGAAACATTGCGTGTTATTATTTACGCCAAGGTGGACAAAACAAATCACGGCAATCTGGGTCAATAGTTGAAGGTTTACCTCAAGATAGAGTTGGGCACTATCCCGCAAAAATAGAAAAACAGTTACGGTGCGTAATTTGCCATGCCCGAGTACGTTGGCAATGCAAGAAATGCTATAAAACACTTTTAGTCGAAATGTTTCGAAAAATTGCATACTTAAAAAGTCGGTGTACTCATTTGAGTACACCGCCAAAACTCGTTTCCAAAACAAAAATTTATAATTTTTATTTCATTTTATGTTTTTTTATGCTTGTTTTTATTAATAAATACATCTGAAAACAAAAACTTAAAGCCGGTTTTCATTTGACCTCTAATGGGTTAAAGAAAGATGCTGGTTAATGTTATTTGTTTTCCCATTTCATTTTTCAAATTGTGCCTTTTAGGCCACCATATTTATTCATATGTTGTTTAAAAAAATTTACTTACCCTGTATTAATGGAAGATTTCCTTGCTTTTTGTATTGTTTACCATTTGTGACTCATTTTAATGGAGCTGTAAAGGAATGCATTGATAAAAAATTTAAATTAAATTTGAAACTTTTTATCGAATCATTAAAACTAGAATTTTAATAAATAAATAATAATAAATAAATTTCAATAAAAGAGAAATTGCAACAAAGCACTTCAATACAATTGAAATACTTATGAAACTAAGTTGTAAACTAGGTTCTGTTGGCTAGAGAGCAAAGATTTAAATGCAATCCCATAGCATTTTGCTTAATTTTTGACAGCCACTTGAGTTCTAAACATTTTCAAGTGTTGACAAATATATCTATGTGTTGTTTCTCACACATAATACACTTGACTTTAAACGAAATAATTTTTTCGGAAGCATTTTTATATGTCAGACATTGTATTAATGATTTAAACATGTGGTTTTGCTTTAGCTATACATGTTTACTTACAGCTTGAAAAGAAATTTCTAAAAAAAAACAAAGAAAAGAATACAAATCAAAAACCCCTTTTTTACAAAGGAAACTGTTGAATAAACAGTCATTCATTTCTCATACAAATAGTACGTATGTATGTATGCCAAACACAAATTATGATGTGTTTGTGGGTTTTTCCATTGAGAGAGAAATGTTAAAAATATTGGGAGTTTATATGTATGAAACACACTCACTTGTAAAAGAAAAAGGATCAACAAATTTAACAAAGGGATAAAGAAACAGGCCTTTAGGTGTTAAACAATCTATATCCTGTATGTGGAAAAAAAATCACAGAACAAAATAAAACACTTGACTTACATTATACGTACATATGTACATGCCATAGGACCACTGCTTTTTTTAATATTGTGCCGCCAACAGTCATTCAATAAATTTCTTAAGCACATGTACACATATGTACATACATATTATAAATCTATAAGAATCAGTGAGAGCCATAAGAAGCAATGGAAACAGTTTAAAGTACAAAACAGAGAGAAAGAGAGCGAAGGATTGGATTGTGTGGCTTGCAAAATAAATTGTTTGGTGTCAAGGAGCGTGATTTTTTAGTATCGTTATAACTCAATAATAAATACAGGCACCTGGGCAATGGTTTTTTTCCCTTTTGCTTGTAAGCAATACTACCAGCAAATATTTATACATACATAGGAAAAATATTTACACTCAATCATTTTGTTGTGAGAGAAGTGGGTGGGTGGTAGGCAGAAAATATTGAGCAAGAGAAAACATAAGAAGATTTTAGTTTTACTAACTAACCAGCCATATGCTCACGTGCGTAGAGAGTAAATATTATTATTCTTTACACAAGAGATTCGTTTTTTCACCACACAACAATCTCTTTTTACGAGTAATATTATTAACTTAAGGCATTTTGGTTAACACCAACGCCTTGTTTCATCTTATGAAATTATTGTATATTAGCAGCCTTAAAATAGGCTTTAAAAATAGCTAGGAATTTATGGCAGTAATAAAAATTTCAGCTTATAAGGATTTTGTTCGAAAAAAAGGAGATTCATTAATAGGGATTGTGATTTAATTATAACATCAGGCATAAAGCTATATGAGAACCTACAGCAATCCTTGTTAGTTTATTAAATTTCTTTAGTATTGTTCAAAGAAACGTTGGCAAACTTTAAATGCTTGTAGGGTAGAGGGTCTGTTGACAAAAACGCTTAAAAGATTTAAAAGTTTAATAAATTTGAACCTAAAATAACCCGATATTTTCCAAAAAAAAATTGTTCTTTAGCATTTTCTTTTTCAATTTCACAATAATAAACAACCCCAAAAACATATCCACAATTTGTCGCCCTAAGCTATAGTTTGCGAATTCTGACATTATTTTCCCTTATCCAAGGCTTTAAAATATTACAAGGAATTTTGGGTTAACTGTATTGAGTTCTTGAATGCTTTTTACATGTCACATAAATTTCAAAATTTATTGTGTGAATTGTTAAGCTCATTGGCTTGTTCTTAAAGGCACAATAACATGCATGTATACAACAAATGCGAAACGATAGCCCGTTTAAGTTGACCGCTTTTTCAGTTTTCCCCTTTTTTTTGGTGTTTTTACCATTACAAGTAAGTGTTACAGCATTGATACCATATCCCTCCTTATTGAAAAGATTTTGCACAGCGTATGTGTCTATAAATCAACTTTTAATTGCAGTTTTACTAAATTTGAGCACATGTGGTGAACACAAATATGATGAAATTCAATCAAACAATTAGTTTGGCGATAACAATCAATGCAAAAACGTTTGTGTTAAGACAGCAAAAACTATTAAAAAGAAAGGAAATGTTGATTTTATCGAGGGGTATAATTAAAGATTATAGTTTTCATAAATTGTTCATAAAAATTTAAATCTTTATGACGAATTTTATACTGTTTGTACAAATTCAAAGGCAATAATAGTTTCCAAATAGAAAGAAAAGTCATTAAAACTGGCTTTATATACACTATATGCTGGCATATTATGTTTTCCATAATTTAAATTAAATTAAATTAGAAAAAAAAAGTTGCTTAAATTAGTAACTCTACATTAACAGGGCTGCCATCCATGCACATACTATATGTGAAAGTACAAATAATTTCTAATTGTTACAAATCGCAAGAGTATAAAAATACCATTACCTCTCGGAAAACTTTGTCATCTTTCCGGAGTATTATCAATTAATAAAAACGAAATTTTTTACGGTGGGAAAATTGTAAAAATATGCTGGTAGTTTCCAATTATATTTATAACAATAAGCCAGCAGTTTTAGAAAATAATTTAACAAAAAACGAATTTGTTATTGTGTTGCAATATATTGAAATTGTTAAATAAAATTTACACAAGAAAAACGGAAATTATAAAATTTTAACAACCCTCTCTGCAGTTATAATAGGAAAATATGAGAGAGAAAAATTATTGAGTCTCCTGTTTAAACAACATCCCTGTTTTTAAATTGTTACTCAGCCGCTCTTACTATATTTTTAATAAAATGTTAAAGCTGAGCATTATAATCATACTACATGTCCACTGCAAGAGAAACAGAGAGAGAGAAAGATACACATACACATACAGATGTAAACAAAAATAGACAATCACAAAAATTGAGAAATTTATTTAAAAACAAGACAGACATTTATATTTAAATGGCCTTAACGAAGGCCTCAGTGTATTGCTTAGTTTTAGTACATTGAACCCTTTTCACCCGTCAAATTTTCTAATAAATTTCCTAAAAGAACAAAAATTTTCTACTAGAATTAGAATCCCGCAAAAGGCAAAATAATGTATAAAAATCTTTAGCAAACCAATTACACATACAAAATTAATTTTCATAAAAGGCCTTGTGAATAGAAGGCCTTTTTACTTCCATGCTTGAATTCTATGTACTTCAATGCATACTGATGCGTGTGTATATGTGTACATTGTGGTGTAGCACATCGTGCCTGTGTGTGCGTAGTGTATGAAATTTTGAGCATTAAACAAAATACACTTGCGCTAGAAGCGTGCCGGCTGTTGGCAACATTGTACACACACAATTGCATACACTCTGTGTATGTGTGTATATATATAGTATAAGTAAACATACATTACCACACCACCACCCTATATAAGGTCTGAGCGTAGTTTTATATGTATATAAGTATAAAATTTAATTTCCAACCAGACTTTAACAGCTTAACACTACAATCGACAGGATTTGGACGTTTAGTTCCTTATAAATTTCCGAGTGTGTTCGTTTGTTGTCGGTATAGCGCGCGCTTGCTAAAAAAAAAAGAAAAAAGAAAATTATAAAAGAAGTTCTGTTCTGAAAACTGAAACACAACACAAACCCCAAGAAGGAAAATTATCAGAAAAAAAAGTTTTTTTGCATAGTATATATAGTATACTTTTGGGCGCGGCAAAGCAAGCAAAGGAAAAGTTATTTTGAAATTTTCTAATAAAATTAAATTAAAAAAAAAAGGAAAAATTAAATTACTTTAATTAAAAATAAAAATCATAGAAAATAAAAAAACCCAACGCACAAATTTATTAAACGATAAATGAAAATTTACAATTAAAAATCAAAACAGCAGTTGCACAAATCAAAAATCAAAGAGTAATTAAAGAAAAAATTACTAAAACATTATTAAAGCCGTATTAAGGAGGAAAGTAAAGTGAAAAATAATAAACGAGACAAAAGAACCAGTTGTGAATATTTTTCCATAAAAGAAAAACGAAAAATCTTTAAGAATTATAACGTCCTTATAAAGAAAACCAACGAATCATTACATAGAAACAAGAAAATAAAAATTTAATAAATTTTTACATCAACTTTTTTACATTAAACTTAGAGTAGATAAAGAAGAAAAAAAAACAATTTCATACAACCCACCACTTTTTCAAGAAAAAAAAAACTCCTCTTTCTCTTAATCAAAAGTCAAAATAACGCACATTTTTTCAAGACAGCGCCCTATTAAATATTAAAAAAAAACACATAAAATAATAATAAAGAAAGCATATTCATTTTTAAAATTCAAGCAATCCAGTTGAAAGAAGAAATAAAAATAAAACATTCCGCTAATTATAATAGTACATACCATACATACATACATAATATATATACATATATGTAATATTAATTAAAAGGATCGAAAATCCTTTTTATACATCAAAAGAAAAGTGTGATTTAATTTTTTTACCTGCTAAATAATTTAAGCTTAAAAGTAGAAGACACAAGAAAACCATACAAATAAATACGAATTATAAAGATAAACGGAAACAGAAAGAAAAACTTTTTTTAGGAAAACTATATATTTTTTATTAATAAAATAAAAATCTAAAAATTAAAAAGAAAAAACTGCAACGTTTGTGACCAAAATCGCCAAATTTTTATAAAAACAAAAAATATAAAAATAAAAACGAAACAAAATCATCATATAAATCTAAATCTTTAAACTTTTTACCTCTTATATCTTATAAATCTTACACTAACTCACTCACAAACACACACACACACACACATTAAAAAAAAAACTCATTTAAAATGGGCGGTTGCGCATCCAAGGATAAAAAGGACAAAGTGGTTGATGGTGATGCTAACAACGCTAATGCTACTGAAAACACCGCTGATGGTGACAAAGCATCAGCCGCCACCACTACCGAAGCAAATGGTGATGCTAACACTAATGCAGAAGGGTGTGTATTTTTGTTTGTTTCCTTCTACACTTGGTCTGTTTACAACTCTGATGTATCATTTCACAAATTCTACTTTAAATAGTAAACTTTTTATTTAATTTTCTTTTTTTTTTAATTTTTATGAAATAACAAGTTAGTAGTAGGAGGAATCAAATGAAATAATGTTTTTTGAAACCTGTATTCCAGCAATACCTTTTTATTTGATCGAAAAATGAAAAATTTCTAAAACAAATATAAAAATGATATACCGTACGCAGTTTCACTTCCATTTTGAAATGCTGAATTTTAACTAAAATTGTAGAAATTTAAAATCATTAATACCACGCCTTATATAAAGGTATTTAATAAAAATCAGGACTGTGAGTCAAATATTTTCATGTTTATTATAGTTGTTATAAAAAGGCTGGTTAATGAGTTCATCAAAATTTATTTTTCATTAAAATTACAAAATCTTCCCAAACGTTCTAACTCCATAGGAACAATCGGATTTTATTGTTAAAGAATTTGAGAACTATTATCATATTAAATATTTTTCAATAGATTTTCTCAGTACAATGGGTATAAAGGCTCATAACTTCCTATAAATTCATTAATTCGTTTCAAAAATTTAACTTAAATTGTGAAAGAAATGTTTTAATCTCTTTTACTCTTTTATTAAAATTAGAGTCATAAAATTTTTATGAGAGAATAAATTATTTGGCAAAGAAGCTGTTCAAAAAAAGTTCTATTGAAGGCAAATTTTATTTCGAAGTACTAACTTCCTAATAATGAATTAATTTTTTTTTTATAAATTTTCATATAATTGCAGAAAATGATCACAAAGTCTGAAAAGTATTCAAAACATTTTTAATTTCAAATTTATTATCAATCCAATTATCGTGTTCGAAAGAAGCATCATGAAATATTGCATATTAACATACGTTTAACTACTGCTGTCAAGCCAAATAATATTTATATTCAAATTACCATCTCCTAATAATTCCTTTCAAATTGTTTTAAATTGCAATTTGCAATTTATTGCAATTGAATTTCTCAGTTAATATGTAATAAATTTGTAATTCTTGAATTAGAATAAGTATTTATTTAAACCACTTTCTAATTGAATATGAGTATCCAACATCATAAGCAAGAGTACCGGATATACAAAGATCCATTGAGAAATTTAAATAAAAAATATGCCTGCCATATACAACTTATTATTATTTTTTTCTTCTTTATCTTGAGTGTATATTCTATAAAAATTTATTAAACTTAATGCATATATGCCTGTCTATTTAATGTTATTTTCTTTTTTTATTAAAAGGCCACTTAATTTGTTTAAGTACTGTATGGCGGTTTTATTTCAGCAATACATGCATATATCATATATGTATGTACTCTATTTAATATAATCTTATTTAACTATTGTCAGTCATATAATAATCATCAGCCATCCCATCGTCGTCAGCAATCATAATCAACATTTATGATAATGATGTTGACGTTGACAACGATGATGTTTAACACAAAGAATATTCGTATAACAAGTCTGTCTTTATGGAAATACTTTAGAGGGCCTCATTTTATTATAACTGATAATAGCTTCTCCAATTAAACTTTATTTTATGACTGTTTATTACGCGAAAGCAACTAAAGTAGTATGATAATATAAAATTAGTGACTCAAACTAGGTTTCTTCTCCCTTTCCTTTCCTTTATAAAACATTATATATGTACATACAATACATGTATGAAATATTCATTTTTATTGGTATATATAGTATAGTTACTGCTTGCTACTTATCTTAATTGTTGTCTAGTCTTATCTTATTACCAATAAAAGAATATACACCCTAAATTGATGACAAACTTTCTTAGCCAGCCACCCACCCACTCACCACTCACTGCTATACGACATGGTGAATGATCTATACACCTAGGTCAAGTCACATTTCCGTTCGCAAGGAAACAAGAAATGCAAAAAGCTGACGTCATCATACAGGCAGGCAATTTAGTTACAGTCACGATAAATAGAGGGAGAATATTTCTGGTCAAATATTACAATAAAAGACAAGCGAAAAAAACATGAAGCAAAAAACAAGCTTAAGCATGCATGCATGCATGATTTAGCATATTCATATGCATATACATACATACATATGCTATATACAGATATGATATGTATATAAAACCACTAACATGCAGTGTTCGCATGCTAAAAATGCATAAAAAGTCATACGCCCGCCGTACCCTCTAAACACTATAATCATCGTACGTACATATATAGTGGAAAGCAACAGTCGCGGTTGTTGAGGATAATAAAAAAAACCTCCCTCTGCCACCCCTGACAGAAAAGAATGCCAAGTGTGGACTCAATTGATACCCATGCCGGTATTTTAAATGTTTTATATACACGCCGCTTATATGCATACTATACATGTACATACCACCAATATACGCCTGTATGTACATACATACATACCATATACATAATTTTGTACTATATACTATTTTCGCAGCTATGTATGTATGTATGTATATAATAATGTATGAAAAGCAAACGAAAAAAGAGAACACAACTATGCGGCACTCCTTTAAAGTGCGCATGTCACGTGCGAGGACTCTTCTATTTTTCAGGGGTGTATTTCACTCTCCAAACTCTCCTACCAATGTTTATCCTTGCAAGTAACACCACCGCAGCATATACATTCATTTACTATATGAACGAATTCGGGAAAATATTTTCCTAATGCTAGGCAAAATATGACAAGTTTTTTTGTCTTTTTTGTCAGCGCTGAATTTAAAACAAAAGAGTTTTATTGAGTAAAACAAACAGAATTAGCAAAGATTTTTATCCTCATAAAAGAAAAATGGGAAAACAACCCTGAACTTGTGACAAAAATAATTTAATCGCAAGGATTTTCTAAGAATACGAAACTATTTCAATCAGTCACTCGTCATATGCTTAACAAAAGAAAAAGTTTTTAGCGGGAACATATTTTACATGGACAACGCCTAATCTACAGGGCATTAGTACAAAAACAAAATGTGCTTATACCCTTCCCCCTACACCGCCACTCATTCCCAGACAACCTCAACAACGAATCAGTTATCCATTATTTCTATAATTAAAATATTTTTCTTTTTCGAATTTCGAATATTTTGTATTGTGTTTGAAGAAGGGGTTAATTTTCTTTTTACGTATTATATTTCAAAATTCTCAGTTTATAGAAAATTTTCAAAATGCGTTTATTAATAAGATTTTGTCAATTAACACAACTGTTATCACCATCTTGTGGTATTAGAAAAGAATTTCTGCATTTAAAGAAGTTTTCAATTAAGTCTTGGTGTGAAAAATTTGTGTAAGCCCCCTTATTTATACCATAAACTTTTCCTTTTTGAAATTTTATTTGACAATAAATAAATGAATCTAATTTAATGTTATTTTTCTATTTTTAGTAAACAAGACACCATGGTTGATGCTGCTGTTCTAGCTAAATTGGAAGAAGGTTTTGCCAAATTGGCTGCCTCCGACTCCAAGTCTTTGTTGAAGAAGTACTTGACCAAGGAAGTCTTCGATAATCTAAAGAACAAGAAGACCCCAACCTTCGGCTCCACTTTGTTGGATTGCATCCAATCCGGTTTGGAAAACCACGATTCCGGTGTCGGTATCTATGCTCCCGATGCTGAAGCCTACACAGTATTCTCTGATCTTTTCGATCCCATCATTGAAGATTACCATGGTGGTTTCAAGAAGACCGACAAGCACCCCCAAAGAGATTTCGGTGATGTTTCTGTCTTCGCCAACTTGGACCCCAACAATGAATTCGTTATCTCCACCCGTGTCCGTTGCGGTCGCTCCATGCAAGGTTATCCCTTCAACCCCTGCTTAACCGAAGCCCAATACAAAGAAATGGAACAAAAGGTCTCCACCACCTTGTCCGGTTTGGAAGGTGAATTGAAGGGTAAATTCTACCCCTTGACCGGTATGGAGAAATCCGTTCAACAACAATTGATCGATGATCATTTCTTGTTCAAGGAGGGTGATCGCTTCTTGCAAGCCGCCAACGCCTGCCGCTACTGGCCCTCTGGCCGTGGTATCTACCACAACGACAACAAGACCTTCTTGGTCTGGTGCAATGAAGAAGATCACTTACGTATCATTTCCATGCAAATGGGTGGTGATTTGGGTGAAGTATATCGTCGTTTGGTAACCGCCGTCAATGAAATTGAAAAGCGCATTCCCTTCAGCCACGATGACCGTTTGGGCTTCTTGACCTTCTGCCCCACCAACTTGGGCACCACCATCCGTGCCTCCGTGCACATTAAGGTCCCCAAATTGGCCGCCAACAAGGCTAAATTGGAAGAAGTTGCCGGCAAATACAACTTGCAAGTCCGTGGTACCCGTGGTGAACATACCGAAGCCGAAGGTGGTATCTACGATATCTCCAACAAGCGCCGCATGGGTCTCACCGAATTCCAAGCCGTCAAGGAAATGTACGATGGTATTGCCGAACTCATCAAGATCGAAAAGAGCATGTAAGGTGTTACACCTACAACAGCAACAACCCCCTAATATTAGAGCTTTCGGCTAGGCCATCCATCTCCGTAGCCGCTAGATAACCAACGTTCGGTGGAAATCACAACCAACAATCCCATAGTGTTCTCCATGTATTTTAATTTTTTTTGTATTCTTATCAACTTGTCTAATAGTTAATGAACGAATAAGAAGAAGTGTTGTGCGTTTCTTGGCATTTTTCCTTTTGAATTTCACAAGTTTATCATTTTCGTTTTTTCTTAATTTAAATATTTTGTGTCTCATTTATCATCATCTACTACTACTACATATAAGTATGTAAAGCTCTCACTTTGTGGAGATATTTAGAAGTAAAAAAGGCACATCACGGATTAGGCAATAACAACATCTCTCTAATAAAGAAGCGAATCATGTTCGAGAACATTATGATTTGACCACCAAAAAAAAAAAAGTTACATCAATTTTTATTTTATTATTTATTGAGAACAATATATTAATTAATAAAAATTTAAAACAAAACCAAAAAATATTAAAACTGAGTTATAAACAAAGAATGAGAAAAAGAGATTTGTATTAACAGCAACAAACACATACAACTACAACAACTTTAAGTAAAATCCTAAACATTGATTAAAAAAAAAAACATTAATGAACACAAAATATTTTTAATTTTAAGTCTTAAGTTTATAAAAAGAATTAATTATTAAAAATAATAAAAAAAAACATAAAAAACCACTTGGTTTGTTTATTTTTTAATTCAAACGGAATAGAGGTTAGTTGCTCCAGTAATTTTGTGCTGGCAATGCTCAGAATTAATACAAGTGATGCCACTCAGATTTCTCTATAATATGGCATTCTTTGAAACACATCAGTTTAGTTATCGAAAAATAAACAACAATAATTAAAGAGTTGTTGAGTGGGGTAACCTGGGGGTTATCTATCTATCCCTCATTCAGTTAGTGAACATCCAAACATCAAGAAGTACTGTTTTGATTTGTGTCTTAATTCTGTTTAATAAATTTCCTGTAAGATGGTTAAGGCTTGGCTAATGGACAATGAAACCACCGATCAACGATTGGAACACCATCGTAATCCACCGGTGTATATTAATTTGGAGGAATTGTTCACTAAATCTGGTGTGGAGCATTTTCTGGTAGGTTCCAGTTGAATATTTCAATTGTTATCGTCACTTTACATACATACATATTTAGAGAGAGGATGAGGGGTTTGCGTCTGATCTCTTCTGATGTTATTGTTATTGTATATTGTGACAGATTAGGGTTTGCAGTGTTAGAATATAATACCTCAGAAAATTTTTTGTGGCATTAGAGAGTATAACTAAAGTACGATGGATATTCGTTTCCTTGCCAATAAGGTTTCCGACATATGCGAAAAACCATAGAATAAGTTTTCTTTCAAGTTATAAGTCAACAAGGTAAATCTGGAAGAACTCTAGGCTTAGTATGTAGGAAAGAGAAATCAGCTATTTGGGGCATTACAAAGATATGGAAATCGAAATAAATTACTAAGTTTTGAAGACGTAAGAAACCACATACACCAGGTGGTTCAATGCGAAATTCATGGATTGCAAAACAAGAAAAACTTGGCCTAAAATAATAGACGTAAGAAGTTTATTAAAGTTCTTTCCTCCAATCTAGATTCTTAAGCTAGGCTCTTCAAAGTAAATTAATACACTTATTATTACTTTTTTGTTGTAAATATAATGTTTCTATTCCTTTTTATATTTAGATTAATGCCGATGACTATCAACACGATAACGTCTTGCAAGATTTGCGAAAAAAGCGTAACTATAGCTATGAAGACGAAATAACTTGTTCTGAGAAATGTTTAGTTGATTATGAAAATAAGTTGAAATCATTTTTCACTGAACATTTGCACACAGATGAAGAAATTCGTTTGGTATTGGATGGTTCTGGTTACTTTGATGTTAGAGAGTAAGTAGAACTCACTTAAATATTAATCTAAAACGTTTAAAAATGTTTAAAAAAATCATTAGTAATGAAGAAAACTGGATTCGTATAGCGGTTAGTAAAGGTGATTTAATCATTATACCAGCTGGCATATATCACCGTTTCACTTTAGATACAAACGTACGTATAATTTATAATTGGCAAGAAATTGATTTTAAAAGTGCTATACTGTTTCATTACAGAATTATATTAAAGCCAAACGTTATTTTATTGGTGAGCCAGTTTGGCTGCCTTATAATCGTCCTGCTGATGATATGGACTGTCGCAAGGAATATTTAAAGCATCAGGAAGACGGTTTTAAGCAATTAAATAAAGTTTAAAGATAATTTCAAATGTAAAATTTGAATATTGTTATATTTCTAAAATTGTTATACTATATGAATTAATACTAATAAGAAGAATAAAATATATTGTCATAGAAGACAAGAATTTACTAACCTGGTAATATTTTAAAATATGTTTTTACAATTTTTCTCAATTGCCGTTAAGAAATATCCCGCTTCTTTATAATGGCATTGCTGAACTCAAAGAGAAGGTAAAGCGTTACAACAACCATCCTATAAGTGCTTTTGGTTAAGGCCAATCATCTCTAGCCGTTAGATAACCAACGTTCGGTATAAATCACAACTAACAAAACCATATTATTCTCCATAATTAATAAAAAAAAATTATTAAAACTGTATTTTGTGATTAAAACTGAGTTCTAAACAGAAAAAGAGATCGATTCGTCTTAAGTTGGCAAGTGCTGCCACTCAGTTTTTTAACAATATGGCATTCTTCTAACCACTTGTTTGCCATCCCTGTTTCGCACCCCAGATAAATAACACCCATCACTCTCTATTCCTATTTGTAATAGGGTGGGTTTTAAACACAATGGCTCCGTTAATAGATAGGAAAATTACTTATTCCAGACAGAGACCGGTTAATTCACCATTGATAGCAGTGAATAGTGATAAAACAGTATCTTTTTTGAATAACGGCACTCTGGTGAATTTTAATATTACTCACCCCGCTTCCCAAAATACACCACAATAATAAAGTATGTTTTTGCATGGGATGTTTAATAGACGCCGCGAGTGTGTGGGTAGTGGAGTGCCTGCTTCGCCAGCACCGTCCGTCTTCTTGAACTCCCCCAGCCCATCAATCAAATTACACTAACCAACAAAACAAACACAACACAAGCATGCACGCACGCGCAGACATACCAACCCAAAAATAAACACACCACACCTTAAATCCTTCTTAAAAGGGGAAAAACAAACAAAACTCGGAAATTTATGATATATGAATTATGATATGAACGTGGTGAACGAACAGATGAACTTTTTATCTGTCAACCAACAAATTTTTTCTGCAACGTACCAAAGAATACAACCTTAAAATAATTATACATACTCTGGCAACGCGATAAATTTACAACAGCTGATATAATTTTGTTTACATTTTTACATTCGTTTCGAAATAACAAATAATTGTTGTTGTTTTAAACAAAATAACCGGCCATAAAATTATAAAAATATGTTGATATGCGTAAAAACAATAATCAAAACAAAATACAAAAACTAGAAAAAACAACCGGCATAATTTATCTCCAGCGAAAAGCATCCCAACATAATGGGAATGAATAGTGAAAAATAAACATTAAAGCAAGAACCCATATATCATATATGACCTTTAGGCGACATTGAAGATGATAACGAACAGCTGGGGGACGATGATATGGGGGTAAATGGCAAAAACTTATATTAACAGTAGCAAACTCATCAGCTTAAGAGCGGGTCGAGACAGCACACATCGCGCAAATAGATAGAAAGAAGAAGATTATCAACTAAAAAAATAGGCAAAAAGAATTTTTGAGAACATTTTATATCTATAAGAAGTACATTAATATACAGGTACGTAACAAGTTTTTTAATGGATTTACATGCTCTAAATTTTCTTTTTTCAATGGCTTTTTATAAGGGATTAAATTTCTTATAACTTTACGAAGAATGTCATTAAGCGTGGAAAGTGTAGCTACTACTGTGTACGAGGGTCAAAAACCTGGTACAAGTGGATTACGCAAAAAGGTTTGTAGTATATTTTCTTTCTCTCCTACCTACGAACATTCCCGTGATTTTGTATAAACAAAAATTATCTTTCATGTATTGAAAAAAAAAACAGGTTAAAGTTTTTACTCAACCCAATTATACGGAAAATTTTGTACAATGCATTTTGGATGCCAATGGTGAAGCTCTTAAAGGCTCCACTTTGGTTGTAGGAGGCGATGGTCGTTTCTATTGCAAGGAAGCTGCGGAACTTATTATACGCATGTGTGCTGCCAATGGGGTAATCAGTTTTCTATACATTTAAATTTTAAAAGGTAGTTCAATGACATTTAATTATGATTTAAGGTGTCAAAACTTTTGGTGGGCCAAAATGGCATCCTCTCCACACCAGCCGTTTCCAGTTTGATACGTCATAATAAGGCTTTAGGTAAGTGCTTAAGTACAATCAGTAAAATTCCAAGCAGTACTTTACAACTACAGTAATCTTATCAGTGCAATCGAAAAGTGCGAACAAAAAAAAAACTTGTTTACAATTCTATCAGTTCGCTATAACATGGTATTGCATGCATTCATTTTGTTTTTGTTAACAGTAAATGTACTTATTCCAAAAAAAAAATAACAAATGAAGGTCAATGCCATTAACATTGACCTCAGTTTTGGAAAATGAATCTGACAAATAAGTGTTGAACACGTTTGATAGTGGGAATCAAATTGAAGTTTTGGATCAAGTGCGTTATGTTGAGTTTTTTTAAGCATTTTTATTAAAAAAATTAGACTTACATATGTATGTACTTGCGTGTGTAAATTGTATATCTGTCTTATTACTTTGGATACAATCATTCCCAAAATATAATAAATCATGGGAAAATCAAAGACTGAACTAACTATAGATAGAACTCACGCAACAGTCTTGCTCAATGTTATAGAAGTATGTACGTATGTAAAGCACGCTCTTTTAATGCCGAATAACAATTATTTAACAAGTTTCATTACATTGAGTTCTTTTGAAAGTCAAGTTTCAACAAGATATCGGAATAATGTTAAACAAAAAATCGTTAAAAATGCTTGAAAATTAAAACAAATGCATAAGAACTTGAAATAGTAATAAAAGCTAAAATTATTCAACAAATTTTAAAAAATAGTGGAACAATGTGTGTCTTAAATATGACCAACTAAGTTTCGATTTGTAAGAAAAATTGGATTGGATAGGCAAACAATTAGAAAAAATGTAGGGAAATAGTTGAAAATGTTTTCATAACTGTATTGATAGCAAATTCCAATTTGGAATTTTAAAAGAATTCTTAAATTGAAATAAATTGCACGCGCCTATTAAAATCATATTAAAACTCTATATTTTAAAATAAATTTTTAAGGTGGCATTGTTCTAACTGCTTCTCACAATCCTGGTGGTCCTGAAAACGATTTTGGTATTAAATTCAATTGCGAAAATGGTGGTCCAGCTCCTGATGCCTTTACTAATAAAATCTATGAACTTTCGAATGGCATTAAAGCCTACAAAACCGTTAAAGGACTACAAGTTGACATTAGTAAGGTGGGAATCAATAATTTTACTGTCAACAACCAGCCATTTGTGGTAGAAGTAATTGATTCTGTTGCCAACTATGTTAATCATATGAAAGAAATCTTCGATTTTGCCAAGTTACGTGACTATGTCAGCGGAAAAGCTTCGGGTAAACCATTGAAAATGCGAATTGATTCATTGAATGGTGTCACTGGTTCCTATGTACGTGAAATTTTCCTTAATTGTTTGGGTGCTTCAGAGGATTGTGTTGTGCATACCATACCTTTGCCCGATTTTGGTGGTTTGCATCCTGATCCTAATCTAACTTATGCCAAGGATTTGGTCGATGCTGTAGCCAATGGTGATTATGATATTGGTGCCGCTTTTGATGGTGATGGTGTAAGTTTTGTAATTTGTTTTCTTTTGAACAGTTTTTTAATGATTACCAATTAATTTCTAACTTTTAAGGATCGTAATATGATTATTGGTCACAAAGCATTCTTTGTTACACCCAGTGATTCATTGGCCGTTATTGCCCATTACTTAGAATGTATACCATATTTCCAAAAGAATGGTATACAAGGTTTTGCTAGAAGTATGCCTACTGCTTCGGCTGTAGATTTGGTGGGAAAGAAATTGGGCAAAGAAATATTTGAAGTTCCTACTGGCTGGAAATATTTCGGTAATTTAATGGATGCCGGCCGTTTGTGTCTGTGTGGTGAGGAAAGTTTTGGTACTGGTTCCAATCATATACGCGAAAAGGATGGCATTTGGGCTGTATTAGCCTGGCTGTCAATTATGCAACATACTGGCAAAGGTATTGAAGATATTTTGAAAAATCATTGGGCTATCTATGGCCGTAACTATTTCACACGCTATGACTATGAAGAGTGTGAATTGGAACCCTGTAATCAAATGATGGCCACCATGGAGAAGACTATTACTGATGCTTCGTTTGCTGGTAAAGAATTTTCAAGTGGTGGCAAAACATACAAAGTTAAAGTAGCTGACAACTTTGCCTACACTGATCCTGTTGATAAGTCTGTTGCTACCAAACAAGGTTTGCGTATTGTATTCGAAGATGGCAGCCGTATTGTAATGCGTTTGAGTGGTACTGGTAGTTCTGGTGCCACCGTAAGGTAAATTTTAAATTATTAAATAATTTGTTTCTTTGTTAAAATGATTTGTTTTTTATGTTTATTTATGCAGACTTTATATCGATTCGTACGAAAAGGATAATGTCTTGGGTCAAGCTAGTGTTATGCTGAAACCTTTGATTGATATTGCTTTGGAAATTTCTCAACTGCCCAAGTTCACTGGCCGTAATGCACCCACCGTTATTACATAAATAACTTACACACTTTGCTGGGAACTGAAATAATAACAACAACAAATTCTACCTCATTTAAGTAGGGGTAGTCTTCTCTTCTTTTTAGTGTCTAAAGATCTTAATTTTCTTTTGTTTTTGTTAATGTAGAAATTACCGTATTTCATCATTGTTGTGTAATGCATTTGTTGGTAAAATTATTGAATATATTTAATAAATATATAAACAAAAAATATATCTATGTACATATGTATTAACTCTTTAAACTTAAACCTAAATACTCATACTGATTTAGTATTAAGACGGGCAGACGATCGGTTAATACATTACGTGGTAGTTTTGTTTTACGTATAAAAATTTCCAAAAAATGTATTGTCGTTATAGCTTCCACACATAGCTCATGTTTTGCACTGTAGGCAAATTTAAAAGATTTTTTTACAACATAAATATGAAAAGAACTAACAAAAGAATTACTATGACTTACCTTATATTCGATTCGGCCAATATTTTAACATATTGACAAAGATATGTTATGAACATTAACTTTACATCCTTGTGGTATTGTTGTAAAATGGTGACAAGACCCACGATTAATGGTATGCCATCGATTTTATCTTTGTTTGTTTTTGCGATCAGACTTTGTATTTGTGGGGAAAATTGCAGTTTTATTATATGAGCAATAACAAAAAGGAAAAAGAACAAGGAGACATTGTGAGAATTTTTGCAAAGAACAAATATTTGCTCCAGTGGATCATAGGAACCCGTATACATTAAATAGTCTTTAACATCGACTAAGACTTTATTGTCTTTGAATTTTTCTTGAGTTTCTGGATTCTCTAATTCATTTAGAAGAGATCTGAAAAACGAAAAAACAAAATTTTGAATAAGATTTTATTACAGAGTCCTTCAATCACGAGTTTCTTTTTCAATACAATTTAGTATAATTTACTAAAGCGGGTTCAATTTAACTAGTGAACCTAATAAAGAGTACAATTAGGCACCAAGCACGAGAAACTGTAATAATATAAAGGGTCCGTCAAATAACTTTTTTTTTTGAAAATGCTTAAAAAAAACTACTGAATATTTTCTCAAATTTCTTTTTTTATTTGAAAGTACAATCCTTCCGGTTAATAATGGAAAATAATTTCATTCAATCAATCACGATCGGTCAAAATTTTTAAGCACATTATCGATTGTGTGCAGCTGTATTTCACCAATGGCTTCACGAATATTGTCCTTTAACGCGTCAATTGTCTCTGGCTTGTCGGCGTAACACTTATCTTTGACAGCACCCCACAAATAATAGTTCAACGGTGTCAAATCGCAGCTCCGAGGTGGCCCAACGACATCAGCTCTGCGGCTGATAATGCGATCTTCAAAAACAGGGCGCAAAACATCGAGTGTAACTTCGGCTGCGTGGCACGTAGCGCCGTCCTGTTGAAACCAAATGTTGCCAATATCCTCCTATTCAATTTTTGTGAACAAAAATTTGTTCAACATGGCCCGATAACGATCGCCATTGACTGTAACGGTCACTCCTTGCTCATTTTCGAAAAAAAATGGCCCAATTATGCCTCTGGACCAAAATCCGCACCAAACAGTGACTCGTTTTGGGTGCGTCGGCTTTTCAATGTATGCGTGCGGGTTTTCTGTGCCCCAAATGCGACAATTTTGCTTGTTTACATACACGCCAAGATCAAAATGAGCTTCATCTGAAAAGATGATTTTTTTTTGCCAAAATCGGCATCTTCTGGTGTAGGCTACTGCATGGCCAGCCGAGGCAGCCATTTGAATGAAATTATTTTCCATTATTAACCGGAAGGATTGTACTTTCAAATAAAAAAAGAAATTTGAGAAAATATTCAGTAGTTTTTTTTTAAAGCATTTTCAAAAAAAAAGTTATTTGGCAGACCCTTTATTTAAAAAAATTGTGATTGTATTTCTGCGTTGCTAGTATCGATTTCGATAACGATTTTGCTTTTAAAACTTAAAATTGGTGAAAAACGAAATTAAAAACCACAATAAGCATTTATCTTAGATTTGAAAAAGAAACTCAAACGTAAAAGACCTTATAGAATTTAATATGCATATTAATTTACCTGTTAAACGTTTCTAAGGCGGATTCTAAATTTTTTGCATTCACTTTACTACTGCGATTCAATTCAAAGGCCAAATGCTGTCTTAAAATCTGCTTATGGCCCAACTCTAAAATCCATTCCACCATTGTGGGCCATACCTTTAGCCAGCGTTGATGATAGGTGGCATAGAATTTTAAAGGATTTGCAGCATTTAATATTGTAAATTGTTTCGATTCTAATTCACTTGTAAGATTGGCCAATGCTGTCGACCACATTTGATCGCTATCAATATTTCGTTGTAATTTCTCTACGTATTTTTTTAAATCGGCAGCAAACATATATGTATACAAGCGATCTAAACCAACAAGACCGGCTGGACCTATAGCTTCGCGAACTTTGTAAAAGAAACGTGTGTCCAATATTTCCTTATGGGGTGACTTTTTATCATACCAGGCAGCTTTCAAATCTATGTAGATTGTATACTGAGGATCAGTACATTGTAGTATTTCATAAGCCAAGCGTCCTATGAAATTATTTGAATGCGAACAGTCACCTTGCAAAGGCGAAAATGTTGGTATCGGTATGGTCGAGGACTGATATTGCGATTGCCAGTCTTGAACTTTATTTCGTAGAAACGTATTACATTCCTTCTCTACATTATAGTTAATAACACGAGTCAGTTCTTGTTGCAATATCTTTAGGCCATGGACATTAAGATAATCTTGTATGTATTCAAACGATCTACGATAACCATCCATAGTTTTAGCCAGCTGGGCTAATTTTGTTTCCAGTTCAGAGGTGGCACTTCTCTGCCTATTATTTGGTGTAAAAATCAAGCCAATATTCAGGGCATTAGCCAAATGCTTTACTAGCTCTTTACGTATGCCATCTTCTAGTAGTTGCTTGGGATCCAATTCAATAACGCCCACCAATGTTTTCTCCATCATTAGAATACCTTCGGTAAAAACCGAAATTGAATGTGTAAGTTTCGCTATAGTATAGCGATCTTCGAATTGGGCATACTCTTTGAGTTTATCTTTTTCAAGACGTGTGGGTATTTCTTTTAAAACATCCGTTTGTAACTGAATTATTCTGGCCATAAGATTAAACATGGTCTCCGGTATTATTTGCAATACTTTGCGCATGTAGTTGGCTAATTCTGAACTGTAATAATTGGAAACTGATATAAGATCTTCAGATTTAGCTTGATTTATGCGCATTAAAGGAATTTCCAAAGCACTGGCCAATTTGAGGAATGCAGCCCTTAAACGTATAACCGATTTGGGTTGTTTCTTAATGGATTCTTGCATTATGCTAGTAAAATCTCGATCAATTAAATGCCAAGCATAGCTGAGATCACTAATTAGTTGGATATTTATAAGAATATTTTCTTTAACGTTAATTATTTGGATCATTCTAGTTAAGTATTCTCTGGTCTCCATTAAATACTGTTTCACTTGCATATTGGATTGTAGATTGTGAAATTCCTGCACTTCTTCCAAAGCTTGTATGAGTTGAATTAAAGTACGTCCCGATAAATTAACATTTTCACAGTTAAGTTTGGAGATTTCTTGTGAAATTTCGGCAAACCATAATTTTAATTGAGGATTACTTTCGATTTTCGATAATGGACGTGAACCTGAAAATGCTTCGCTTAACTCATTAACACGATCAAGTGCTTCTTTCTTAAAATCTGACCACCGTTGTGATTTTTCCTGCATAAGAGTGCGTAATATTTCCTTAACGACTAATTCCAATTGTGAACAGTTAAGTAGTAATTCAAATAAATTACTATCTCTGTAGCCTAGCTCTGTGCGTACCAATTTAATAGTTTGTTCAATCTTCTGGGATGCTTGTCCTCTAGAAATCTCATAAATTGTTGGTGAAGCATGTGTAAAATACCAACGTAATGAAACGTTACATTGGCGTATCAAATTAATTATTTTTGTAATATTTTGTAAAACAAAATAGTCTGTTAAAACGCCATCTCTTAAAATTTCTTGGGATTGCTTTAAAATTTTTTCCATTTTTTCTTTGTGCAACAGGCAAAAACCTTTAATGGCATCGGTTTCAACAACGGGTAATAAGGCCGCCTTTGCTGCCTTGAATTGATTCCAGACATCAATTAAATTTACCGTTATGCCCATATATATAGATATAATCCAGTTATCGGAGAAAAACTTATCAACAATTTCTCTCATTTGTGCAATTTGGGTGTGTAGAATTTTCGGTGAAAAATACAAACAAACATATAACATGGCAGCCTGCGTTGACAAGGCCGTAGAACGATGATCGGGATGGGGATAAATACTTAATTGATTGTATATATCATCACATCTTAGACGGCCAATAACCATATCAATAAAATTCTGTTCAAATTTAAAACGGGAAAAATACGTTTCGGGATAATTTGAAATACCATCTTTCGTAGGCTTTGCAGAGCTATTGACGTTCGGTTTGTGAGCTTCATAGCCGGTTGAACGCAGTAGCATACAAACATCATCAATATTGCTATCGCTATGGGATTTAGAGCCGCTGTAACGGTAATAAGACATAAGAAGGCGTTCACGAATGATACCAGGTATATGAAAGTCTACAATGAGCAATATGACTCCAAAAATATATAGAGATTCACACTGAAAAGTAAAATAGAATTTGTTTGAATTGTTTAATTTACAATTAGTGACATGATTAAATTAAGATTAAGGGTGTTCCACATCAATATAAGGTTTGCAATTTTACAGACCTGTTCTATTATCTTTGCTGCCGAAGTGCAACCGCCATTAAATAATATCCACACTCACCATTAATTGTTTTCCTTCCTCGTCTTGTAGTACCGTTTCTAAAGTCTGTTGTATATAATAACCACGATTTAACTCATCTATGAATTGCTGCAAATCGGATGCATACTGATGAGTGCTCTCAAAGGCTAAATAGAAGCGTGTTAATAAATCCAAATAGTTTTCACGTATTTCATCATCCAAATCTTGTAATTCTGGGTTTTGTTCAATTTTCAAGTCTTGAGCTTCAGCAATTTTTAAGTAACTAAAATCCATTATAACTTCGCCATACTTCTGTTGATCACCTTTGGTATCCAAACTATTGAATAGGGGAGATTTGATGAAGTAAAGTTGTAAAAACTTAATAAAAGTTTATAAACCTTACCGAAAAATGTCTGGAATATAATCCTTTAGGCGTAAAATTTCCGCTATAATGGAATTACCCATAGAGACAATACGTAGTAAATTTTGTCCACATGCATTGTTTTCTGCTAAAAATTCTGTCATTTTAGGATCACTTTTTTAACAATATTAGTAATAAATTTACATTGACAACAACAAAACTTAATAAAATCGAAATATAAACAAATTTAAATACAATTAATATTCTACAGGAAACACAATAAGAAATAACAAATCAACTACTGATCAGCTGATTACGGTTTATTGGAAGAGTTGGAATGTAAACAAACACAGAAACAGGGATGTTATTTATCATTAGGGAGGGCATGATAAGGCGGTGGCTATCCGCCTATGGAAGTTGGATAGACATACTGAGGCCTTATAGGGCCTATTGTGGTATAGGAGAACATGTTCTAAATAAAAATAATTTGAAATGGCAACAAATAATCTAAAATAATGTATATATTTGACCTGAATGATCATTTTAACTTACTTACATATTGGTCCTAGGAAATATTGCAAGTTCTCAATACAAAATCAAAAAAGACATAAAACTTCTTTCGGTGTATTGATTAGCAATAAATAAAAACACTCTCAGCTGATATTTTTCCAATTTTCTCATAAAAAAAAAATAATACACTCCTTATCACTCTTGGTGCATTATTAAGATTAATAATCTTGGACTTTGTCGTTAGAACCTATATATACCGTGAACGTATTATTTGACTTGACAATTCGTTTAAAATGTATCAAAATTATAAAGAGCTCGTCGTTGAGAAACAAGACAAAATAGTTTTGATCAAATTTAACAATCCAAAAAAGAAAAATTGCGTTAATCGTACAGCCTATCAGGAAATTGCTCGAGTATTACAAGAAGCTGGTCAAGATGACACAATTACTATTGTGGTCTTTACTGGAGTTGGCGACTTTTATACAGCCGGCAATGATCTTTCACAATCCGGAATAGAAGACTTTGATGTCTATATACGCGAAAGCAATGAAATCTTTAAGAAAATGGTTTGTGCCTTTATAGAATGTCCTAAGATAATAATTTCTTTGGTGAATGGACCCTGTATTGGCATAGGTACAACCTTGGCCGGCATATCAGATTTGATTTGGTGTTCCGAAACCGTAAGTTAAAAACATTACTCTTCTCAATAATAATATAAAACTATGATACTATTTTCCAGGCCTATTTTACCGCACCATTTGTAAAATTGGGTATTGTGCCTGAAGCTGGTTCTTCGTTTTTGTTTCCCTTACTAATGGGCCGCTCAAAGGCAACTGAGATATTGCTATTTGGCGAGAAGCTTAGCGCTGCCGATGCTTATAAATTTAATTTTGCTTCTCGCATTTATAAACATTCCGAATTGCATACAACTGTATGGCCAAAATTGAAAGAATATTCTGAAATGCCGCCACAAGCATTGCAAATCTCCAAAAAACTTATGCGCAGCGAAGAGAAAAAGAGATTACTTCATGCTATTGATATGGAATGTGATGAGTTATATAATCGCTTCCAGAGTGAAGAATTTATGAATGCATTAATACAATTCACAATGAGAAAGTCAAAACTTTAAACACAATTTCAGCAATTAATCGTTAATCAAAGTGCATTTATTTACATGAGATTTTATTATTATTATTATTTATTCATATAAATCCAAGGGATTAAATCCAAGGATTATATTCATTTAAAAAGCACTAGGTGCTAAGGCCATCAGATGAGATTTTAAATTTTGATTAAATTTGTAAAGTAATAAAGTTCTATAAGTAATAATAAAATATTCAAGGAAATAAAATTTCTTCATATGTATACTATTTATGCATTACAATTTGGACTATATTTGCTGTTGAATTTTATATAAAAGCAAAGAGAATTTTTATCTTAAGACAGGAAATATACTTAAACAGACTTTATTGCGAAAAATAACCCTTCAGTCGCAAATATAATTCAGTTTTATTTGCTGATAATAGGGGTTTCTTTTCTAATTCGACTGATGACAAATTTGGGAAATTTGTAGCGGAGATTGATTGTAAGCTTCGATCGAAATATGAAGAGGTAATTGTTAGCATGAATGAATGCCTATTAATATACTGGCCGATCTAAGGTTTATTGACGTCAGGTGGCCCAACCGGTCTAAGAATTACAAAATGGTCTGAACACCGTGGACTTCCTTAGCAGGAACTAAAACATGGAGACAATTTAAAATGCACCCAGCTTTTTCAAAGACCAGATTACCTCAACAAAATTCGATGTCAAATTTATTTATTTAACAGGGAAAACAATGCTGTCACTGTCATTTCTTACTTTTTACTCTAATAAAGCATTTTCAACGAAGCAGGTGATTGGTCTCATGTAGTAGGTTCTAGGATTATAGCACGTCTTCTTTTAACGACGATAATTCAATTGAAATATCGATTTTCTTTTTTGATACCTCTATGTAATGAGCATTTATAAAGATTTGGTGAAGATAAAAAAGTATTTCAATTAGGAAATTCTTTAAAATTTGTTTGTATACAACTCCGCTTTAGAGTTTATTTTATTTAAATTTGTGTTTAAATTTTCGTTTTATTTTCAAATACTTCAACACTACACAGATCGATTTTTTTTTTGACAAAATTTCATTATATTGGGAGATGGGTTAATAATAGCCTTCAATAATCAACATTAGTTTCAACTTTTTTAAAGTTTTTTTTTTTCATCGTATATGTATTTTGTCTATATTACTTAAACCTTCAATTTGGTTTCATTAGCTTTTAATAATAATAATTTTGTAATTAATTTAAATGAAAATGTAAACAGCTTTACATATTAATTTAAGCTAAATCTGAAGCATAGGGAACATGAGACAAATTGCCAACAGCACCTACAGACAGTTGAGAGGAACCGGCCTTCTTGGCAGCTTGTTGTACATCTTGCAGTGAAACGCTATCGATGGCAGATACTAAAGAATCGGCGCTTTGAACTTGTTGGGTGAGCACAGCTTGCAAGCCCATTTCGGAGATAAGGGAACTATCGGTAGCATAAGCCTCCAAAACGGCAGCCTTAAGGAGAGCCTTGCCACGGTTAACGTCGTCGGAGGAAACGGCGCCTGATTTAAGGACACGAGCAACAGCCTCAACGGCCTTGCCGGCATGTTGTGCATCGGTAGAGACAACAAAACCGAAGAGACCGGCATCAGAGTAGGTGGCGTTTAAGCTTGCAAAGGACACATTAGCATCACCAACAGCAGAGCTAAGAGCTTTGCCGAAGGGGCCATTGATGGCACCACGCTTTACAACAGGGCTGGCACCAACGGCATGTTGCAAAACAGCAAAGGCCAAAGCTTCCTTGGTATTACTGAGAGCACCGCCTTGACCGGCGACAGCAACATGAGCCACATTGCCGGGAGTATCTTTGCGGGCATCACCACCGTAATAGCTGGCAGAGTTGCTAGCCGATTTGCCACCGCTGTTCAATTCCAAACTCTGGGCAAAACCAACCAAGGCATTTTGATCAATACCTACACCTACGACAGCGCAACGGGCAGCAGTGCAGTTATTAGCAACATAATGTAACATAGTTTCGCTAGATAATTTGCCGATTTGGAATTTAGGAATGTACACAGAGTTGCCTAAGCCAGTGCGGAAGGCAGCCTTGTGCAACAATTCAACAGCTCTAACCTAAAACAGAAGTTAAAAGCATTTTAGTGTTGTTGGTGCATATTTGTTTATTTCGATGCAGTTTTTACCTGAGGGGGCACGTTTGCAACTTGTGTCTTGATTAGAGGTACACTGTCGTTCAATTCCCAGGGTTTAAAAGCAGGATGAATAACGTCTTGCAAGTAGCGCAAACCAGTTTCCAAATGGTTGGCAGTGGCCTCAACAGTATAGGCGACAACTTCACGATCAGCGGTTACGCTCAAAGCACCACCTTTCTGTTGAATGTTGCGTGTTACAGCAAAACCAGAAGAGTTCTTATTGGTCAAACCAGCAGCAACACGCAAGATGTGTGAAGCGCCTTGGGTATCGTAAGATTCGTTACGGGAACCAGCACTAAAATATGAATTAAAAATCAATTTTAATTTCACATACCAAATGTATTTAATAAATAACCAACCGGAATACTACAGAGACACGAGATACTGGTAATTGGGCTTCAGCCGAAGCAACAACAACTTTGTTGTCAAGTTGTTTGGATTCCACAGTGGCAGCCTGGCCAACTGGTCTGGGACAGGCAGAGGCAGAATAGCCGCGTTTCTGTTTTAACACATATTTAGAATTATTATTTACAAATTAATTCTGTACAAAATCACTGTAAAAAAAATTTTGTGACGATTTGGTTACGTTTCTTAAACATTTACGTAACCAACAAATATGCTTTGCTTGTCTCACTTTTCATATTTTTTTGCATCCAATTGGTTTAGTTTTTTTCAATTTCTTTATACTTACAGCAATAACACGCAACAAGGGAACTTTGCTAGCGTTGCAAGCCATTTTTAATTTAATTTTTTATTATTAATTTATTTGTTAAAGACGGTTTAATCGAAAACTCCCCCTGCGAAGAAAAAATTACAAATTCTTCTCTTTCTCTCGGCTCGTTTCTGGCAAAGTACTGACAACCTGTAAATGATAGCAATCCATACAGTTTGACATAATATGTATTAAGTTAACACAGCCAAATTTTAAGTAAGAGTTGGTAACGCTGCGTGAGAAAATTGATAGAGGAAATTGAAATAGAAATTTTAACTATTACTTGAGGGTTTTACAATGAATTTCCAAAATTTAACACACCCACAAATTCAATTACTGAAACGACATCGATAACCAATTTTGCTTTACATTCTGCTGCTGTAATTTGTTGTTTTCTTGACGAAAACATCTCGTGTATGAAAATTGAATGAAAAATTGTGTGCAGCTATTAATTTCTTACCATTTTGCTACAAATATATGTGATTGAGAGAGGACCAGACAGAATGTAAAAGAATCTGAGATGGTCGAACACCTTCAGTGGATCTTTTTCGCTCGTTTTGTGAATCTTTCTGGAAATAGTACGCATTTAACCGTGCCGGAAATTTTATCCTCTCTCCCATTCTTTCTTTCATAATATTGAATTCATGCCTCGACTTATTGAACCTTGACGTAAACGTCAACACAAGTTCAAAAATTTCTGAATAAAAACAAATAAAGTAGACCTGATACATGTGAACCTGGACCAATTATTATTTTGCGAAGACATGAACCACTTGTTTTTCCTGTTGGCAATATCAAACCATATGGTAACGCTAAATTGTAATTCAGTAAGTGTCAAAATGACAATAGTTATTGTTTTTGTTTTGTGTAGTCATTCTGAAAAAAATATTTCAGTGAAAAAGTGAATACGGAAAATTTATTAGGAAAGTAAAAACATAAAAAGAAAAGTTGAAAATAATTTTAATACATACTTATAAATTATTTGTAATTTAAGAAGAAAAAAGATCCAGTAAAGGTGCAAGAAAAGTGTTAATTGTGCAGTGTGAAAAAGTCATAAACACAATAAAGTCTAACTTATTGTAAACCAACAACAAAAAATGGCTTTATTTTTTAATGTGGGTACCAACCCATTTTCAACGCCTGTTGGTCAAAGGATCGGTAAGTTGATTACATACAAATGTACAATTGAGTATAAAATATGTGTATAAAACTAATTTTATCTTGGAAAAGGACCTTGTAATTTATTTAAGTTTGTCTGTTTTTTTTTCTACATGAGACTATTAGAAAACATTTTAAAAATCCAGCTGTATTGGAAAGAAATTGAATTTTCACCATTTCTTCCACTCTTTCTCCTTTTTGTGTCTCTGCCCTGTGTGTTTTTTTTTCAATTACTCACTCATTTGACGTTCAGGTGCAATAACATTATTTTTTTGTGTTTTTTTTTTTAATGTGGATATGTATATATTTTTGGTTGTTTTGATATTTTCCATTGTTGTTGTCTTTGTTTGTCTTTCATATTTTTTTTGTCTGTTTTTGTATTTATTTTTTTTCAAAGTTCACTTTTTTTAATATCGCTGGCGGTACCATATGTTTAAGGTGGTATCTACGTTCTGTCCTTCGATTTGTAACTTAAACACAAACAGATTTTAAATTGGAATCATTGAGAATTATTATTTGTATTTTGTTTATAATATTTAAGACAGCCGAATAGCCGGCTTTTTTTAATATCTTTGCACCCTACATAGTGCATTATCAAGAAAAAAAAAATACTTTCTAACTAAATTCTCTAACGATTACATTAATTTGTTCTCTTGATTTAAAATAATTAAAAATGTTTTTATTAATACAGAACGGAATTTATTAATGTAGTATGGAAAATATCAATAACTTTTAATACGCTTCATCGAATACTGACAGTTGATGGGAAATGTCATCTACAGATTCACTTTAACATTAGCAGATTATCCATAAGAGCATTTAAAAGATTAACATATTTTTTTACATTCACGACACGACTTCGTGTTTACGACTTCACCGAAACCAGTCTGTGAATTTAAAGTAACTGATAAGACCAGCCAAGGTCGTGTATGTAATACAGTCATTCACCAAGTAGCTATGATGACTTCCTCTCAGAGTCTCTTCTTATGACGCCTATGTTTCCATACCTTTGTGGGCAATAACAGATTTTTTATGATATACGCTTCTCTTTTCCTCATGAGAGAGATTATTCGTGAAGACTGATTCAGCATTATTACTGATGACAGATATCAGAATGCAGTCATCTTTGTAGCGCAGACAATATCGAAGAGTAGTATTCCCTTGGTATGATAAGATCCATCCCACTGATTTTGCTCCATGTGCTGTGGCATTCAGGCCGATAATGCAGCAGGACATTAAAATCTGTTGGTATCATTTGTGTTGTTCGAAAGTAGTACGAAAGGTTGCACTGTCTCCAGAATAGCCTGTGAGGGATATATTGGCGATGCAGTTATGAGAAGCAAGTCTAGTTTTTAACTCTCTTCAAGATGAAGTAATATGACCTAAGAATGGGCTTCATAACTGCAATACATATATAACTAGTGTAAGTGAAAGAAAGTCGCCGTAAGATTGACCACGATTTTTTTTCAATTTGATTTGTACGGAGTCATTCTGACTACACTAAAACAAGCCATAAATTACTCACTTTTTATTATACCTGCTATAATATTAATAGGTTTCTATAATTATGTAAATTTTACCTTCTGTATTATTATTTGTAATTTTATTTGACTGCAAAATATATGTTATTTATCGCACCGTTTCCTTTGATGTTGCATGAAGTGAGGTGGTTAATAGTTTACATTTGCTTGACCACTTTATTTATTTTTGTTGTTTGTTGCATGTCATATTTGTGAAAGTCTCTTTTTTGTTGTTGTTAATGTGTCTCATATTAACCTCAATAGAAATGGAAAAGGTTAAAAGTTCATATTCTTTAAATTGAATTGTATAAAAAGACATTTTTTTTATTGAAAACTAAAAACTGAAATAACATGTACTTGTGTATGCACCTTGAGGCATTTTGTCTTTGTAAGAAAGATTAAGGCCTTTAGATACATAGTTTCTGTTTATAATATTAAACACAAAAGGACCTGTTAAGATATTATCAAAGATTTTGTGAAGGAGAGCGAACGTAAACACTGTTTTCTTTTGGAATTATTTATTGTTTTAAAAAACATTTATTTCTTGTTGATTCATTCTTTATTTATGTTTTTTTTATTCATTTATAAACAATTTGGTTAGAATACGATTTTCCAAATACGAAAAATTATTAAAAAAAAAATTCTTACAAAATTTCATGTGACTTAGTAGTAAAGTGTGGTTTTCAAGCGATCATACATACATACATATCGATGGCTTAATATGAAAAAGGCCTAACTCAATTTTTTTCAAAATAAGGTTTTTTGTTTATTCTGGTAGACAAATGTCAGATGCACAAAAAAATTAAGAATTTTTTAAATGAGAGATTAAATGTGTTGCTGTTTCTTATTAAAAATTGTATTACAATTTTTGTTGTATCTAAAATTTTACGAATTTATTAAGTTTTTTCCTTCTCCTGTAAAGTAACCAAAAATCGAGTTAGGCCTTTTTCATATTAAGCCATCGATATGTACATTTAAATATTTATTTTTTTATTACTTTTATTTATATTTAAATAACCGACAGTCTATATCGAATTGTAATTCATTTGAATAACAGTTTGTATTTTGAATATACGAAAAAAATAGTTTCGGCACAATTCAATAGAAATAATGATGAAACATCTGAAAACAATGCAAATGCGGCTGTATTTTCAATACAAATATATTTTACTCCTGATGATGTACGTGTTCTAGCAAAACTTTAGCAAAATAAAATTGTGTAACCTTGAAGTTACCGTGGTCTAGTAGGTAGTGTGGCTTATTAGACGTAAGGCCTTCAAACCCCAGGTTAGGCATCTCCGACTGAACGAAATATGAAAATATATTTCTTCGGCGACTTCCTCTCAGCTGATTTTTGGCAAAAACCCTGAGAGTAAATAAAATTTCCATGAAAAGTTTCTCAAAAATCAAACATTCGGAGCCAACTTTAAACTGTAGGTCCCGCTACTCATGTATAAAAATTAACGCACACAACATAAGTGGTGTGAGAATCTAGGTCGTAATCCTGACTAAATGGTTGTAATGACCAATTATGTATATGTATGTATGTAACCTCCACACTATTGCTATAGAAGCGAACCTCTGACAATACATTAAATATGTTGTAAAATTTTCTATTCCATTTTAAAGCTTTAAATAATTTAAATAAGTTTTTATTTTACGAGTTTTGTTAAACAAATATGTTTTTTTTATTTATTTTCTCATCAAAAAAATCTTTTCTGTCTGAAGGATCCCATCTTTTAGTTCTCGATGTACTTTAGATAATTGCATACAGTCTTGAGTCTGGTAGAAGTTACAAATGCAAACAGACTTTTTGAGCCACCATCGTTGATGAATGTTTCTTTCATTTGAAATTTTCAAAACATCAAGACTTTCTAACTCTAGAGGATGATACAATTTTTATTATTAGCAAAATCTTCAAAGTGCTTGGTCTATAGTCATTAATATAGTTGGAGTACCTCCACTTGTCCTATGGGATCCATTTGTACCAGTACCTATAGCTCGAGAAAGCTCTATGTTAATAAAAATAAATCAATAAGTATTGATAAAAACGCACCGTATCACTCTTTGTTAAAAGGCCTTGAATATTTTTACAGGATCGGTAAACTAATTCTAACTTTGACAGACTAATGCCTATAGGGGAGCCCTACGCACACTGCCTTTCCTGTAGGTGAGCACTTTATTGGACTCCAGATTCTTTCCATAAGTTTGCAAAGTGCATCATATATTGATATTGGATTATTTGTCTCCTAAATTTTAGGGTTTTTATTAATAGGCTACTTCACCACCAAAAAACTAGAGTAATATAGAAACGGTAGGCGCATTTTATAGCAAAAGTATGGTTTTCATAGCCAGTACTGGTATAGCATTCGTCCCAGTAGAAATAGCACTCGGGTCTGTGGAAATCCCCAAGACTTCAATGGTTTTTTTATACTTAAGGCTTAATAGGGAGTATTTGTTTCATTATTATTTCCGAAATCGCATTTCTTTAAAATGTCTTCACTTTTGTTTCTTCAAACAATTCCTTTATTATCTCAATTAATTTTAAAATTATCTAAATTACGTTGAAGAAATACTAACAATGGATTTCACTTTAATCTAATCACTTTTTAAATGAAAAAAGAAAAGAAAAAAGAATTCAAAATAAAATAAAACACATTGTTTCTTATTTTATTACGTTAACAAAGAATATTTTTTGTTTGTTTTAAAACATGAAACCTTTTCAACTCATTCGTCTTTATCGGCATAGAATCTACATGTTTGGCTTGTGGCAATCCCCATTCTAAATACGTGTACTCGTAAGTCTACAGTGTTGTGTCATAGGACAGGTTACCAACCTTAGGTTATTCCTGGATAGTGTGATGCATGACTTAAATCTTCCCTACAAGAGTTTTGTAATTTCCCTACAAAAGTTTAGATTGTTTTAAAACCACTTTTCTTGAGAACACTTTTTGCCTCTCTTTATTTTCCCATTTCATTGCGCATATATTTCCAAGGCTATGCATAGTCCTTAATTAAAATTTCTACCTGCAAGCGTTGTGGGTTTTGTTTAATTTTATCAATCAGTCAGGCTAAGAGCTCTTTTTTATTTTTACCGACTATCTTTTTGAATTTGTTTGGTTCAGTAACTTCATTTTTTAATTTTTATTTAAAAATGCACTTTAAAGTTCAAATATATGTAAATAATAATTAAAATTTTAAAATAAAATCAGACTGAATGTAAGTCAAGCGCAACACTTGATACCATATACACACGTTTATATACGATGTTAATTTTTTTTCAACTTATAATCGCAGACGATTTGTACATACATAAGTGTTATATACAGAGAGGTAAGATTGTAAATAATTTTACGTAATCATCAACCATTAAACCGCTGAACTACAAAAACTCAACAATAAATTTCAGTTTAGCAGCCAATTCATATTACTTACTACTACTACTCATAGAAACTACTTGTTGGTCGTTGGTCGTGATGACTAATATTGTTTGGAAATTAATTTTATTTTTCAGATAATTTAGTTCAAATGGATAGATATGAATGGAAAGTACGTACGTACATACACCGAAAAAATTATCAAAAGAAAAGATATGAAAGCATACTTACATATTTTATCAAATAATTATCTTTTTCTTTTAATTTAATCATAACAAAAATGTGTTATTTTTATCGTAGTTATTCGAAATTTTAAAAGTTGGAAATATATATTTAAACTTTAAATTAAAACTTACTTTTAACTTTTCTTCAAGTGTCGATACTATTGGTATTGCAAATGTCGTTTAATTTTCATATTTTAAAACCTTATCTACCTACGAATATACAAACATATGTATTGATACACAGACATTTTTAAAAACAAATTAAAGCATTGTTATGCAAACAGATTTCATTTGGAACGAATATAAATGTAAGCTATTTTCAAATGGGTTCTAAGGGTTAATTATTCACTTATTATTCACAGAATATAATGAAGCCTTTGATGGTTAGGTAGGTAATGTGTGGAATTCGAAATTTAACACATTTTACGAAGCTTAGGTCCTTGACTCTTAGAATAGTTTAA
Source organism: Sarcophaga subvicina (assembly GCA_936449025.2). NCBI lineage: Eukaryota > Metazoa > Arthropoda > Insecta > Diptera > Sarcophagidae > Sarcophaga > Sarcophaga subvicina. Next base: position 104,638,868 of record OW388083.2, on the reverse strand, counting down.
TGATGGCCATGTAGTTGTTAGCTGTTTAGACCTTTGCTGATTCATAGCACCAAGTACTACAGTATAAATAGGAACCAAAAACTTTTAAAGGTTTTGATTTGGCATGCTACTGACTCTTCTTAGAATTCCAGATCCCTGCCTTAAAGATATCATTTGATCCTTTGATTTATTAATTCTGCACGTCCTTTGCAGCAGATTTCTGGCAAAAACTCTGAGAGTACATAAAATTGTCATGAAAAGTTTCTCAAAAAAATCTGTCCTTCGGAATCAATTTTAAACTGCAGGTCCCTCCACTCATGTGTAAAATTAACAAGCACAGAAGCTGGGTTGTAATTCTGATGGCAGGGTTGTAATGACCAATTATGTTATGTATGTACGTACTTTACAAGAGATGTTTATATAAAGGTCCTCTCTAGGGGGGCCTACGAATTGCAGGATCTTAAAATATATTCCAAAATAACCTGCAGTACTCGTCAAGGGACTATATCCTACTAGTGCATTTCTGAAGAGTGATATTACATTTGCTACATGCTATAAGTGTTATGATAGCTAAAGGTAGTTCAAATTGTCAGTATGATGTTGAATACTACTATGATGTGAGGTCTGTACTGGATGGGTTATAGGCAAGAAAGTATTATACAGTGCTTCATATCAATATTTACTGCCAGACAAGGGTCTATAAAGTCTTGGGAGCGCATGTATATCAAGTATAATAAAACTAGGATTGCATCGTAGTTTCTGCCATGTGGGTTGTGTTTAAACAAAAAATGTACGGTAAGGCTATTGATCGGGAACAGATCTCAGCCGGACTATGTATGGTATGTTGCGATGAGGAGCAATATCACTCTGCAACTGTCCAGCCCTTAATAGGTTGAGGTTGAGGACCCTGGGCAGTAGCTTCTTTGAAGGTTCGTACGCTTTGTCGAATCTCAATAGATTCATAAATAGCTTGAGCTCGTTGAGAAGTGCTAGGGCATCAAGGTTGTAGTCGCGCTCTCTTGTGTGTCCGTCCATCTTTTTTCCTCCATCTATTATATATTCTCTTTCCCACCTCTTCTCTTTTTCCAATTTCCCTATCTCTTTCACTGTCCTGTCTTTCCTCTAGGACGTATTTACAATGGATCATTTTGACCTCTGGGTATTGTACTTGTCCCAATCACAAGTACACGTCGTCAAACCTAACCTAACCTAAGGCTATTGAATAGAAATACATTGGCTTAACGTTATTTCGAAAAGATGAAAATTAAGTCTATGTGGTGTGTTTTAAATGAATTAAAACTCTATTAAGGAATCTAGTTGCTGGTGAGCTAAAAAAATGGACATAAGTTTTGATGTGCATAGAGCACAGGTTTAGAAAACAGTCGGAAAGGTTGAGAAGATAAAATAGGTGTATAACATCACGGCATATCTTATAAGCAAAAGTATTTTGCATTTACCGGTATTCCCAGAAGCCAAAAATAATTTAAATTACTCCAGTGCATACTACATCTGCTTCGGATATGACCTAAAACTGCAATAAGAATATTGAAATTTTCTTATCTCAACCAAGAAATAAATTAAACGATTTTAAAAGCATTTGTAGCATGAAGCAATTTAAAAACAATGCGGCGCTTGTTTCTTAAGATTTTTTTTGTTTGTTTTTATTTCCAATTTAAATTCTAATCTTTGTGATGTCGTCGTTTGTCATTTTACTGCTGAATAATTTGTTAAGTCTAATTGAAAACATATTTCAAGATTATTGATCCGAACAATTTCATTTGACACTTTTAATTATTTTTCACTTTATATGGCAAAAAAAAAAAAACAAAACATATGAAGGTGAATACCCTTGATACAGGCCATGATATGATATGTTTGGTATGAAATGTTTTCTTTTTTATTTTTGATTTTACTCATTAAATGTGTGTCATCAAAAGTAAAAAAAAAAATGGTAAAATACTGAGGACATTGCATGTTGAATTATATAATTTAACGTGATTGTTAGGGACAACAAACTGTTTATGGTTAACATATCATTCAGATTTGGGAGGAGTTAAGTTAATCCAATACAGGGAATGTATTGGGAAAGTACTCTGGTCCTGCAATAATCTTTCTTCACAGGTTTTGTAGTCAAAGCTAATCTGGATAGACTACTCTTTCGTTTCTTTGCACTTAACGGAAAAAAATATGTTCGAACTGAGTGTATCCAAATAGGAAATACAATGAAAATCGGTATTCCCAACCTACTATGGTAAACCAAGCGACTCGCCAAGCTATATACAGGGCTTTATACATAGTAGTAATATAAATAATTTTTAATAAATTGTGTTGTATTATCGAAAATTATTTTAAAATTTACTTTTAAAGCAATGTAAAATGAAAATAGATAAATACAATATTTTTTTAGTGCTAATTGCTAAATATTCCCTTTAAATAAGTGTTAATTTTAATACATACAAATATAACAAAGATTAAAAAGTTTTTATTTCGTTTTTTCAATTTATTTTGCAATTATCGTACATATAAAAGCTTAACTACATACTTTTCCTTATCGATTTTTGAAATTATAGAACAAGCCACCGATGCATCTTTGGCCTCAGAGAATTGGGCGTTGAATATGGAAATATGCGATATGATAAATGAATCTTCCGATACGGCACGAGATGCTATGAAAGCCATACGTAAACGTTTGCAACAGAATGCTGGCAAAAACAACCAAGTGATAATGTTTACATTGACCGTCTTGGAAACTTGTGTGAAAAATTGTGGCAAAGCATTTCATGTATTAGTGGCACAGAGAGATTTCATACAGGATTTGGTTAAGCTGATTGGTCCCAAAAATGATCCACCCATGGTGGTTCAAGAAAAAGTACTCAGTCTAATACAGACATGGGCGGATGCTTTTAAAAATCAACCCGATCTGAATGGTGTCATACAAATGTACACTGAGCTAAAGAATAAAGGCATCGAATTTCCCCAACCCGATGCCGAGAATATGGCTCCCATATATACACCACAAAGGGTGAAAATATAAACAGTTTTCTCATTTTATATAAACAACTAATATTCATGTTTCCTCATTTTAAATTTTATTGTAGAGTGTTCCAGAACAGCCACCACCTCAAGTTTTAAATCAACCGGCTGCTATATCACCCCAGCATCCCATAATGAATGCCGCTGGAATGCCGGTGGTAATATTTTCTAGCAAAATTCTCTTTTTTTTAAATAAATTTTTAAAAACTTAAATTATTTTTTAACCCCGTTTCAAAGACTGCTGGTCCCACACAAATGTCACCCGAACAAATTGCTAAATTGCATTCTGAATTGGAAATTGTTTCCGTTAATATGTCGATTATGGGTGAAATGTTAACAGAACTCAAACCTGGCCAAGAAAATCCCGATGATTATCAATTACTTACTGATTTAACAGCTACATGCAAGTAAGTTTGTTATTAGAACAGTATCCATTCCATTATTGACATTGTTTTCTTTTTTTATTTTATTAGAGAAATGCAATCACGTATTGTGGATTTAATTGGTCGTGTTACTGATGATGAATTAACCGCTGAACTGTTACGCATCAATGACGAATTGAATAATTTATTTTTGCGCCATCAACGTTATGAAAAGAATCGTGCCAGTCACACTGGTGTTACTTCCCCTTCGGCTGTTTTAGGAGCTGCTATTGGTATACCACCACCCACAAATTCGGCACCTTCAGCTGCTGCTGCTGCCGCCGAATCACCAAAATTATTAGATTTTCCCGATAGTAATAAAGATGATTTATTAAATAGTTTTAGTCGTTTAGGTAATTTTAGAGGAGAATATATTGTTTTGAAAATTGAATTGCTTTTATTAAATGACTTGCTTTTTAGGTGTGAGTAATACAACGAAACCTACAGCCAAGGATGCCGATGAATTTGATATGTTAGCTCAGTCTCGCACCAATGGCACCAAGTAAGTTTTTATCTATTATTAGCTATTTAGCTTTGATAAAAAAAATTATGTTAATATGTAGGTATATACTCCAGTAATTTAATTTAGTTTTTTATTTCAAACATACATGCAGAATAAAAATTTATTCTCAATGATAAATTATATTTAGCTAATGGACTTCGCTAACATACTAGCACTTCTTTTGTTAATATTTTCGTTCTATATCGCCCATTTTATGCAAAATGTCTTTAAAGACATAAAATTTTAAAATATGAAATATTGCTCTCAGGGAAGTAGTTGGTAGGAATTAAATTTGGTGGTATTGGTGGTTAAGTTATACTTTGCAGATTGGCATTTCGGACAGCGTTATTTCTATTATTGGTAATGGGTCAAAGCAAAATCCTCTATCGTAGCCACTAGATTAAAATGTCATCCAGTTAGACTTCGTTGAATTTGCCAGGACCTAAAAAAAGTAATTTGATTTGTTTACATAATCAGATTTCATCTGATTAAATTACTTTTTCGGTAAAATTATCCATGCGGTTAAGTTTGAGAACGTGGACTTGTAATTGGGACAAGTACAATATATCCGGAGGTAAAAATGACACATTGTAGATTCGTCCTAAAAGGGAGAGAGAGAGAGAGAGAGAGGATAGTTAAGGAGATAGAGAAATTGGAAAAGAGAAGAAGTAGGAAAGGGAGGATATAAATGACGGAGGAAAAAACCACTAACACGCAAGATGCCCTTGCACTTCTCAACCAGCTCAACCTGTTTATGAGTCTATGGAGAGCCCTAATGTCGGTTCTCCACAGAAAGTCCAAACCTTCGAAAAACCCCATCCGGTTATTCTTCAATGAAATTATTATTCACTTTAGAACTTAAGAACCAAATTAAAGTAGCCGTGCCAGATTTTAATATTTTTCAAAGCTTTCGTTTTTATTAATACGTTTTTAAAACCCGGAAACGAATATACAACAAATGGGTACCCTGGTAGTCTGGTGTGAGAGTTGTGGGTTTGATACACAGCATGTAATAATTGTAATATAATTTGTAATGATATTCTAAGCAATTAATAAATAAAATTCAACAATTTCTTAATGTCTTGCATTAAGCCACTCCTCAATTAAGCGAAATAAGAAATATACGGTGGACGTAGAACACTTAAAAGGTCACATTATAACCCTTTAGTTAGGATTACCATCTAGCTTCTCACACCAACCATTTTGTGTATGCTAATTTAATCCAAGAATGGTGGGGTCTGAAGTTTAAAATCGACAACGAACGACAGATTTTTGAAAAACTTCGTGGCAATTTTATTTACCCACAGAGTTTTTGGCAGAATACTGATAAAGAAATATTTTTTTCATATTTCGTTATGTTCGAGATGTCTGACCTGGGGCTTGAACAATGGCCTCGTGTCTAATAAGCTAACACGCTGCCTACTAAACTACGGCAACTTCAGAAATAGAATACTAATGAATCAGTATTTTTTACTTTCGTTTACAAATTTCCGGATATTTCGAATAGATTACTTCACCTTTCTAATTTATTTAATTTTTCTTTTTTAGCAAAAGTGATTTATTGAAAGACATTCCAACATTAGATGCTACTGCTGGCAGCTTAGGATCACCTTTTAAACGTCCCGGCACCAATATGCCGGCGGTAAGTAAAGTGAGTATTGTCAGAAATCCTACAAAAAAACTAATATTTCTTTTAATTATTTTTCCTTTATATACCAAATATGATTTTTGTTTTTGTTCTTCTTATAAATTGGCAATTTATTTTACCACAAAAAAAATTAAAATAATATTTATTTTTTATTTATTTATTTATTTTTTTTCCTACTGAATGGCTTTTTAAAAATTATTTTGTTGAAATGAATGAAAAATTTTCTTTCCAATTTGGATTTTATGTTCATTTATTTTAAATTACAAAATTTATTTGGTTAAACCTTAAAAAGCCTGCAAAAGAAAATGAGATCGATGAAATGGAAGAATGGTTAGGCAGCTCTGTAAGTAAAGTTTATTTTTTTCTCCTGTTTTTCGTTTGTTTTAATTTAGTTACTAATTTAGTTACAGTATTTTACATTCATTTTGACACCTACTCATTATATTTCATTTCATTTAGTTCTTAGTTGTTCATAACATTTGTAGAATTATATATTATTTGCTTTTATTGTATATATACATACATATACAATCAATATGGAGTAATTTTTAAAGATATTAGGAATGAAATGGAAATTTGTTGATAATTTTTATTTGTATCTTATTGCAGAAAGAAATTGAAGGTCTAGAGGAAACAGTGACCAGTTCAGAGTTTGATAAGTTTCTTGAGGAAAGAGCAGCAGCAGCTGAAAATCTTCCTACTATACAAGCCACTAACAATTTAGATAATGCCCAGCAGCAGCAGCAAAGTCAACAGCAGGGCGATAAGAATAAATTAAAAAAAACTGAAGAAGATCTTCTATTGCTTTGAGCTTACATTATAATATCATCATTTGTTGTTAAACCTCTACTTTATACTTTCTCTGATAACCTCATCCAAGAAGAAACCACAACAGAACCCAAACACATTATTAACATATTATTAAATTAAAATATTCTATTGGCTTTAATTGTTTATTTCCTAAATGTCTAATTCCATACAAATGGTAGATAAAACGATAACTCGATAACGATAAAAAAAGATTTATATATACATACATATAAATATCAAACGATTATAAAAAAATATAATAAAATTAAAATAAAATAAAACTCTAACATTACTAAGACATAAAATAAAGAAATACTAACTAATAAAATGAAGAAAAGTATTGCTCTTATATACACTAAACTTTAACTTATAAAATAACTTAAAAAAACAATGTATAACATACGTATGTACGTATATACGTAATGTATATGAAACATTTTTATATATTTAAACATATTTTTTTGTTTATATAATTTCTGTATTTGTTTATATTTTTGTTACTTTAATAATGCTTAAAAGTAAAAGAAACAATTTTCCATAATTATTTCCAATATTTTGCTCAATTGATTTTGTAAATCTGCTAAAGAGGTTTTATTTTGCATGTTTTATTTCAAACGTTTAAGTTTTTTTTCTTTTGTAGTCCTTAGTTTGTATTTTTCTTTTTAATTTAAGTTTTGTTGTTATTTGTAATTATTCCAAAAGTATGTATTTAAATTATATATTTTTGTTTAATTGTATATAAAATACTTTTTAAATTAAATTCAGTCTAATTTTAGACTTTCAAATTATTATGCCACATTCATTAAAATTGTTTTATTTATTATGCAACTGATGTAATTTTTTTTTCTATCGTACTATTAATTTTCATTGCTATTTACGAATAATTTATTCGATTATATTTATAATACTTCTCACTTTTCTCTCTCAAAAATTAAGTTAAACTATTTTTTAAAATATATTTATTTTAATTGTTTTTCTTTAACACAAAAGAAAATATTATTAAAAATAAATTTAATAAAGAAAATTAATGTGGGCTTTTTTAAGTGAAAATAAGTTTAAAGTGTAAACCGTCAAGGTTAAATTAAGCGGATTTATAAAATTATCTGGTGGCAATTTGTGACCTCAACTACATATAAAATTAATAAATAAAAATAGAAGAACACAGTACATATGGATCTGAACGAAGTCAATCCAAGTAAATAAGTTTATGAGTGACGAAGTCTTCCCTAAAATTCTTTTGATTTCTTCTGACAGCCAGGCTGAGATTAAATTCGTAATCAAGGTCTCTTCGATGTTTGTCCTCTTCCATGGGAGCCTCATTGGCAGCAAGAAGATACGAGTAATATTGATAGACTTTGCTGGACTCTTATGGAGAGTCAGAGGACTCACTTTCCTTCTTAAATTCTATAAGTATTAATCGCACAATAGAGATTCCAATGGGCCACAGGCCTTCTGGAAGGCATGCTGAAAGACTTGGTATTCAGTCGAATGACTTTTGCAGGAGCTGTGGATTTAAGGAGGAGGAAAAGCCTATGTTTCATGAGTCAGAACCCTCGTCTTGCCATAAAAAGGCCGAGGTGTTTGACCTTTTATTTTCTGACATCGTTTTTCCAATATAAAGATTGCTGCAATAGAAAGATATATTTTGAACTTAGAAAGGTTTTCCTTTAGAGAATATTAGAACCCCGGATTAGATATTAATTAAAATATTACAAAGGACCTAAACACTGGCCTAAATGGCAGCTTATACTTCAAGGACGATTAGTTTGTTTGATTCGTGTTTTTTACAATATAAAATTAAAACCATAGTTATGTGCTGATAATTATAAATTTTATAAATAAATAAATAATAGAATATAAAATTTTTTTATTACTCTTCTCTCTTAAACAAATTCCTATATTTTTGCGTTGCCAACCACATTTTTGTTAATAACATACGTTGACTATTTGCTTACAGTCTTTATAAAGCATAACAGAAACACATGTTTTTGACATTTCTAATAAGTGCGGTAAAATAAAGAAAAAAACGGTAAATTTCAGAAATTTTCATTTTATAATAAAATTAATGTGTCCTTAAAAATGTTAAGTTCGCGTTTATTTCGTTTAGTGCACGATAAAAGTTTAAGTGTTCCCCTAGTAAGATATTTTCATCATGAATTTTCACACCCAGAACCGAAAAGTGAAGCCAAAGAAAATGGAGAAAAAGAAAAGTGTTCCCCAGAGAAAATTACAAATGCGTCGTCAAATAAATACATTTTAACAGGCGCCATGAGCCAAAGGTTCAAAGTGTTTCGCGAAGAGGAATCTCCAGAAATATTGGATATATACGAAGAGAAAGAACGCTATCAAATGCAAGATGAATCGGACGAAATTGTAGATGACACTTGTGTGGGTTTGAATTTGAAAAGTAAGTACATCTTAAATGTTATTGATTGTTCTACCACAACGGCCATTATTATGCTCCATTAACATGTATCATTTATTTATTTATTATCATTTTATCATACAAATTTATACAATTGCACGCATTTTGTTGCCTTCGCTTTTTAAAAATTTATTTATTTTATTTATTTTGTTTGTTATTTACAATGGAAATTTTTTTATTGCCGGTACACAAACTTATCATATCATTTTTATTATTGTTGTACTGTCCTTAACCTATATACAGTTCCCTACAATGTCTCTCCCAAAACTGTTGCCTTGACGAACCACAGCATTCTGCACGTTGTCAAAATACCTCTCCGCCTATTACTTGATAGTTCACCCAGTGTTTCCCTCTGGCATGCATTACGTGTAAAAGTTTACAAAGAGATCTTTTTTTGAGCATGAATGTTCTGCTTAACGTTGTTTGGCCACTACGAGAGCTAAAAATACTACATAAAAAAGGCGATTATTAGATATAAGTGCTCTTATTGCATTAGCCTACATTATGGCTTACTTAATTGGTCATTGTAACCCTTTAGTCAGGATTACATTCTCACATCACTCATAAGTGACAAGACCTACAGCTTAAAATCGACTCTGAACGACACTTTGCATGGCAATTTTATTTACTCCAAGATTTTTTGCCCGAAGACTGCTGAGAAGAAGTCGCCAAAGATATATATTTCCAGACTTCGTTTTGTTTGGGATGTCTAAACTAGGGTTTGAATTATGGGCTAGCCTTTAATAAGGGAACACAATACCTACTAGGCTACGGCGACTTCAGTATGCTGAAGTTTTAAGAATATAATGAAACACACGCCAGTACCCTACTGTCAGAAGCCACAAAAAGTGTTCGTTTTAAAAAACCATGGCAATAAGTGTACTATCTTTATAGAAATGAGATGAATTATTTCATCTAATCGAAGCAAAATCAATCCAATACATAAGCAAAGGTTATGTTAGGTTAGAGGACGTGTACTTGTCAATTAAGACAAGTACAGTACCCGGAGGTCGAATTGACCCATTGTACAACGTCCTAGTTTCTCACACCAATTATGTTGTTCGTGTTAATTTTATACATGAGTGGTGGGACCTACACTTTAAAGCCGACTCCGAACGACAGATTTTTGAGAACCTTTTTCATGGTAATTTTACTCACTCTCAGAGCTCCTGCCAGAAATCTGCTGAGAGGAAGTCGCCGAAGAAATGCTTTTTGTATTTTGAAATAATAAATAAATAAATAAATAAATAAATAATAAATAAATAATAAGCCAACAACTTACCTACTAGACTACGGCGAAGCAGTGTTACATAATAGTTCCGGTCACACGAAAAGAGTCACAATATAAATCCTTTTATAAGTTATTATTGAAAGATTTCGATTTAATGTTCGTGATGTATAGGGTAACACTCGATAAATCCTCTGCCCATTATATTAACATTTTTCGATTTGTTTTAAAACGTGTATTCAAATACTTTAAAATTATGGATTTGATTTTAATTGAAATTTTTAATGTTTTTTTTTATTAATTTTATTTTATTTATCTGGTGCTAAAGCAATCAATGTATTTCCTTTCAACCGCATGCATTAAATTCGCTGTTCCTAATATTTTTAACCCTAACATTCCGCTGTTTTTCTGCAATTGAAATTTATTTTCTGCCTTATTTATAGCTTTCCTTGCTTTATGAAAAATGTTTTGCAATTATTGCATGGTTTAAAGCTTTTAATTTTAAAAATAATATTAAGATATGCCAACTTGCTTCATAATTTTTTCATTTCTAAAACCTAATTACATTAAATTCTCAACTAATTTCATAAGAGCTTATTTCTCACCGATTCCATAAGAAAAGTTATACACCCTCATAACAATTGCTAGTCTTAATTGGCACGACATCCATGATTTAACTATTGGCAAATATCTTTAATTTCTTTTTAAGGAGGCCTTACTGGAGTATTCGATATTGAAGATTTAGTAGACGTCTTACGCCGCGAAAATGCTGAGGATATTTTTGTGTGTTCTGTACCCAAGGAATTGAAATATGTTGACTATCTGGCAGTATGCAGTGGACGCAGTTATCGCCATATGCTGGCCATGGCGGAGTTTGTTAGACGCATGTATAAAATCAAACGGCGAAAAGGAGATATTCTACCCAAAATTGAAGGTGAAAAAAGCCGCGACTGGATGGCCATGGATTTGGGTAACATAGCCCTGCATATATTTTCACCTACCGCTAGAGAATCCTATGACTTGGAATCCCTATGGGCCATAGGTGTGGAATACGATCGTGAATACAATAAACCCCAAGATCCCTTAGTAGAACTTTTCGAAAAACATTCAACACTTTTGGCAGATATTAAACCTCAAAAGTAATTTCGTTATTTAGTTAGTTAAAGAATCGAATCATATTCGTTTTGTTTAAATTAGTTTTTATTTAAAAGTTATTTTAATATAACGTCATAAAAAAAAATACAGTAAACTGAATTTCTATTTGGAACACAAACACACCTACAATAACATTAAGCTTAACTACCAATATATAGAATTATTAGCTAATTTTTTATGAAAATCAAATAGACTGGGATATATAAAATTCCTATCAATTCTATCTTCACCATATTTACGCATTAAATATTGGGCATTTCGCTCGTGCACCAATGCCGCATTCCAGCCTAAGGCCCTTGCTGCCATATAATCTGTAGTGGGTCCATCACCTATATGCAGACATTCCTCCGGTTTGAGATCCTTCATATCGGCTTGCTTAACGGCCATGTCGAAAATTTCCCTGCTGGGTTTCTCCGCTTTACAATCATATGAATTTAATATGAAATCAAAATAATGATCCATTTTTAGATTTTTCAATAGAATCGTTAGACGTGGATCGAAATTTGCAATAACACCCATTGCAAATGGCGGTTGGCGATCCGGTGATTCTTTTTTGCCCAGTTGCTGTTGCATACGCAAGTAGTTAAGCAAATCTATGCTGCCATTACAATGTTCCCACACGGCTGTGGATTTGTAAAGGTCCAGTAGATGATTGCTAAAGTTTTCGATCTTTTCATCGGGTATTTTGGCACCGCATTCATCGAATGTGTCTAAAAGTAGGAAAAATTAATTTTAATATGAGCAATGAAATTCTTAAAAAAATTTTTTTCTTAAAGGAAGAAGGAAACACGTATCAATTATTGATAATATTAAGTGTAGGAAAGATAAGAAGTCGCCGTAGTCTAATAGGTAGTGTGTTGGCTTAATAAACGTAAGGTTCGGTTTAAACCTCAGGTCAGACATCTCCAACAAAATGAAATACGAAAAAATATTTCTTTGGCGATTTCTTCTCATTAGATTAAATTGCCATGAGTTTAGCAAAATCTGTCGTTCGGAGTTGAGAAAGTAGGTCGTAATCCAAGCTGAAGGGTTTTAATGACCAATTATGTATTATGAAGTAAAGATATTTTTCCAAACCCATGGCAGTAGTAATCTTCAATTAGTGTTGCATAAATGTGTTTGGTTTACCCTTTAATATTGTCTAAATAAGATTGTCCCAGTTTTCTTTTTTGGCAATAAAATCTTGGTTTTAAACAAGCAAGCAACAAAATGGTGCAATATTCTATTTAAACGGGTGCTTTTGGAAAATATTACGTATGCATATATAGAATACATACTTAAATTGTATGATAAAATATTATTTTTTCTTATTTTCTTAGTTTTTATATTTCGAATTAAGTTTATCAATATAGTGCTTACGTTAAATTATTATTTATTAAAACAATAATAACTTTAAACAAAAGTAGAAAAATATATTTTTAAAATTAATTTAAAAGAGATTAAAGTCTAGCCAATGAACATGCAAACTACACGTCATAATAAAGTGTATACCGGCACTTTTATTAAACAAGATTTTTTGTACGATCAGATAAAAAATTAAAAAGATTTAATTTGTCGTAACATTTTTATCACTATTTATCTGACATTCTAATATAATTTGCCAAATATATTTGCTGTCTATTATCTTCATTTATTGTTAATTATGTTTTAACAAATTCCTTTTAATCAATCTGTGTCACTTGTATTTGTGATATAAATCAACAAAATTATTCCACACAATATCTGATTACAAATTGTATTGCTTTCGCATGAGATTTCCACAAAAGAAAATAATAGAAAACATGTGTGATAATAATATTGTCGGCCATCCATCTGTAAATAGATATCGCCGATAAGATTTCAAGCTAATAATAGTTCTTAGACATATTAGATTAAATAAAGCTGTTAATCAATGCCAAAACCCGGTGTGCTTCAATATCTCGATTATTGTTTATTTCAAATAAATTAATTTAAAGTTCATAACGTACATTATATGAATAATACTAAATTCATAACATTTACTAGTATTTTTTCAAGATCTGGCTTTAGTAATCGTACGATCACAATATCACACACAATATCTTAGTTGAAGGGAGATTCGATTTTATGTTAAAAAAAGTTTCTTAGAATTTTTTGATCTTTTAAAATAACTTTTCACAGTTTTTCTTCAATAACAGCGAAATTGCCTGGCCAATATCTTGAAATATATTTCTTAACCTGGTATCTAAAGGGCCTATTCTGCTCATATTTATTTGATTTTGTTCCGCAAATGTGTCTAGGTATAAGACAAACTCCTCTCTGACAAATCAATTCTTGAAAATGTTAATCATTTAATGAAAATCATCTCTTTCCTCAGAGGATAAAAGGCATAAGATCGCTTGATGAATAATGAATTTGTGTCCCACCTCCTGAGCTAATGCAAAAAAAAAACAGAAACCTTTGGATTGGGTGTCCATTTGCGAGTCATATCTGAATCACAATAAAATTAGGTTAGGCTAGGTTAGGTTAGAGGACGTGTACTTGTCAATTAAGGCAAGTACAGTACCTGGAGGTCGAATTGACCCATTGTACAACGTCCTAGTTTTTCACACCACTTATGTTTTGTGTGTTAATTTTATACCTACAGTTTAAAGTCGGCTCCGAACGACAGATTTTTTGAGAAACTTTTTCATGGCAATTTTATTTACTCTCAGAGTTTTTGCCAGTAATCTGCTGAGAGGAAGTCGCCGAAGAAATACCTTTTGTATTTTGTCTTGATGTCTGGCCTGTGGCTCGAACCCTGGCTTTATGTCTAATAAGCCAACACACTACCTACTAGCCTACGGTGACTTCACAATAAAATTAACTCACTTGTAAAGCAGATAGGTACTGGTGGTGAAATATCGATTGAGGATAAACAGTTGTGTTTGAAGCTTTGTAAGCAGACATAAAAGGTACCTAAAAGCCTGGGATTGACAGTAAAGCAGGCTTATCTATGTAGTAATGTTAACAGGGAATAATTTTCTTAGAAATGATAATAGACTGGCAGTAACTAGAAGTTCTAAAGAAAGTCAGAGAAAGAATTGTTTCCTCTTAGAAAAACACAAGGTCAGACACGATTATAATAAATCTTTGCGGTATGATTTAGAAATTCTTACGCATTCGAACATGACACCAAGTAATGGTGCTGTTATCTAAAAGGCGTTGGTGAAAAATTCTTTACAATTGCATTTTTTAATTTTATATGAGAAAAGCCATGAAATTATCTTAAAAATGGCAACAAGTTATCGAACAAAACAAAGCAAGACATGGCCTTGCTAATTTGAATATCTTTTCAGAAGAACATTGAACTTGTAGCTGAAATACTTATAATAGGAGAGAGTTCCAAGCAGTAGAATCCCTGTTTAAACTAATTGACTGAAATATTTTCACATTTGAATGCAAGTGAAATCCCATATAAAATATTTTCGGGTTATTATTACTCAGTAATGTGAACTAATGAGAATTCGGTAATCATATCGAATTGATAGGATAAAAAATTGTTTTTTATGTTTAGAACAATTTTATGAAGTTTTATGTTTTAAAGGACGATCGGTTTAATTATTTTTATTCGAAATTTGTTTTTTGAAATAGTAAGGATTCACGTTTTCACGGCCCTATGCTCCTTATAGGAACAACAGGAACTTATATATATATATAAGGATTCACGTTTGAATTCGAATTGTATTCGAATATAATTATTTTATATTTTTCGATAACAAAAAGCAAATCTCTGTTGTTTAAATTTATATTCCAATTTCGTTGAAAATAGTGGATATTTTTAAAATTTCGCTTGCATGCAATGTTTAGCAATTTATTTAATTAAAATAAATTTTTTTCTTCAAATTTTTCTAATGACTTTAAATTGATGCATTATTATACACTTACGTGATATCAATTCACGCCACCATTTTTGCCAATCCATTAGAGCTGAGGTTCTGCCAAAATTTGGATATAAACGATTCATTTTATGCCTGGGATAATAATTTATTTTGTTTGTTTTAAAATATTTACAAAAGTTTAAATTTTGTTTTTTATTTAAAACACTCAAATACACACCAATTCGATTTGAAACTTTTCGCTAAATCATCATTATCACATAAGACACCAAAGAGGGCACCAATTTCTCCATATTGTTTGCCGGGAGTGGTGCGAAACTTCAGCAGGGTATTGGTAACATCAAAGGTTACTAAACGCAAACGGGCTAAACTACTAGACATTATGCTTATACTGGTTTTTTAAATAGTAATAAGAAAATATTTAATTTAATTTAAACAAAATATTTATTTTAATTTTATTCGTATTATAAATATCCGTTTTATAAATTATTTCATTATTATGGACGGTTAAGCGAGTGTTTGATGTTCAAGAGCACCCAATAACTGATTGACTAAATGTCCAATAGAGCAAATTCACTGGGCTACAGATTTTCATTTACTACTTGTTTGGCAGTAGAATCAAAAACACAATTGTAGCAACAAAAAAATAAAAATAAAAACAATCTACTCTTATTTGCTACTTGCTCGTACAACAATCTAAATTATTTTATTTTATTTATTTATAATAAATAAAATTATTAACTCAACTCAAGTGAAACCGAATCTGAAACTGAGAGATAGAAACAGAAACAGAAACAAAAACACAAA
Source organism: Sarcophaga subvicina (assembly GCA_936449025.2). Taxonomy (NCBI): domain Eukaryota; kingdom Metazoa; phylum Arthropoda; class Insecta; order Diptera; family Sarcophagidae; genus Sarcophaga; species Sarcophaga subvicina. Next base: position 104,623,023 of record OW388083.2, on the reverse strand, counting down.
CCAAAAAACACAAACAACAATTTTGTTTTTCTGTGATTAAGATTTGTGGATTCGGACTTTCTTTTCCTCCTTGTCTTTGTCTCTGTTTTGCCTGGGTCTGCTTTATTTTTATTTTATTTCTGTTGTTGTCGTTGTTGTATTTCTTCCTCAATCTTTTTTTGTATATGTTCTATTCGTTCGGTAGTGAATTGTGTTAAATTTTATGGTAATTGTCGTAGTTGCTGTTGTTGTTGTTGTTTTTACTGATAATAAGCCGACTTTTTTGCCCTCTCTCCTTCTCTTATATTATTATTTTGGTTTATTAATGGAACGAACGTCATATACTCCCCAAAATTATGTACACATGCCGTTTATGAATTGCTTGGATGAAGCTTTAATGATTTTTCGTATTCGATCGTCATGTCAAAAACTGCACGTCTTCAGTATTTAATGAGAATAACAATAACAAGAAGTAAATTGTCATAGCATAGTAGAAATAAAACGTAAACAAGCTAAAGAAATGCAACCATAGTCGACTTAGGAGTTCTTTATATTAAGAAATTTTAACTTCTCGATCATTTGAAGGAGTTTATATCGATTATTAAAATGAAGAATTGTATTTTAGTTTGTCCTTCAAAGAATTATATCAGAAATGTCAAATTGTTTTGTATTGTCAGCCGACCTTCATGAAATTTAATACCGCAAGATCGGTTAGGTCTTTAGGAGAAGATGTAACTATTAAAGAAAGCGTTCTTGAACTCAGACATGAGTGGTAGAAGTGAAGTTAAATGGCTTTTGCTGACCAACAGCTACATCGAGTGTCTGTGCTGTAGGTTAGGAGAGTCGTAAGTAGGATCTGACTCCTGAGAAGCTGTTGATATTTACTTTACCATTCTCACAGCGTAGTTGGCAGTCCTAGCTGAGAATCAGTTAAACTCGTAGTCACATTCAAACATAGAATTAAATGATCCAAAATGGTCTTCAAATATAATAATACTTGGGTTAAGGTTAGATACTTAGCTTGATATAAAGGAAGGCTTATCTATCACATGTACCATTAAAACAACATTTCTCGAAAAAAACTGCAAGAAAGGATCTCAATATCCGTATAAGACGAAACTTGCCATGAATAATAATTCGTTGAGCAGTTATTCACATAATAATACCGACTTTTTAAGAACAACTCATTATACTTAGATAGGTTAGCAAGGCGATTAATCAATAAAGAAAGATTGGCAACAATAACACAACTGTAGCAAAAAAATAGTTGTTAGCTTTAGGACATACAAGTCGTGAATCTGTTTCTTCAACAGCTTGAGAATGGTGTTTGGTCTTGGTCTTTGTTGAGTTCGGTATTTGCAATTTGGAAAACGTTGTATCCGGTATATTAAATAATCTCGTTAAAAAACCATACAATGGTGTAGACTACTCCATTCCACTCTGCTCCTTTTTCTTAAGTAAACCCATCATTTCCTATTTTTATTTCTCTACAAAAGTAGATGGAATATGCAAAAAAAATCCTAACGAAAGATTTAAATAGTCGCCTATGCATATCTGAACTTGTGTAGGGTAAAATATTAAATAAAAGAAGATTAAAAATAAAAAATTTAAATATTCCAATTATAAATAAAATGACATTCGCTTATCGCTTAAAGAACTAGAACTTTGATATCAACAACAGCAATAAAAAAAACAAATGATAAAACCACTTTGTTTATATAAAAACTACCCGTGTACTAACCAGATTATCTTTTTAAGCTACTACACTAAATAACAAATCGATAAATTATAAACAAAACCAAAAACAGAATCAAATTTAAATGAATTATCATTTTGACTTATAACGACGTGACAATAATAATTTTAGCGCCACACAAAAAAAAAAAAAAATTAGTTGTAAAAGTTATACATATATTCTGCACAAGTTATCAATAGCTACAAAATTTAAAGTATTAAAAATTAATAAATACAAATAATTGTTATTTTTAAATGGGCAAGAGCTTTCCACAAGATAACAGTTTGTTTATGGTTTTAAAAATTTTTTAAAAAAAATTAATAAAGCAAATGAGTGCTATTTTTTTAAACTCTATATCATCAAAGGTGCTATGGGAGTAGAGTTTGGTTGTGATTATGTTTGTAACACCTTTCACTATTGCATACTTATAATTATTGGCCAAGCGGTTTTCAATGTAAACTTTGATATTCAGCCTCACATCCTAATTTTATGATAAATCCATTTCAATTCATTACATATCGTACTTCATTATGAATCCAGCACTATCATATTGTGTTTATTTATAATCGATCATAGATTTTGGATAACTCTACGGCAAATACTAAATTACACACAAAAAAGAAGCTGTTTAATGAATATTTTCAAAATTTTGTGTCGAAACTCGATTTATTGAATTGATTAGCCAATACTGAACAATTCTCTGAGTCGCGTATACACATACATATCCTTATCAGATATTTTAATGTAGGCTTGGAATAATACAATAGCAGAAGAGTTGAATGATAAGCTCCCCCTCCTTTACATCATACCATGGAAGTTATTATGAGGAAGAGACTTCCTTTTCACATAAGTCGCTATTATAAAGGGATGAGCACTCACCAAAACCACCGCTGACATGAGACCTTTTATTTTAAATGAGGAGTAGATGGTGTTCTCAGTTGCTACCTGACTTTCAATAAGTTTTCGAAGGTGTCGGTCATGTACTTAATAGTACTTGAGCCTATCTGAACGACCCTGCATCCATCCTCCCCTTTTAGAGAATATCCTTATAACTATTTCACAATTTGAAAACCGCCTCAAATGCTAATCTTCAATTTAAGTCTGTCTATATAGTCATACGTACAGTGTATCCTACATAATTGGCCATTACAACCCTTCAGTCAGGATTTCGGCCTAGCTTCTCACAACACTCATGTTGTGTGCTTTAATTTTATACGTGAGTGGCGGGACCTACAGTTTAACGTCGACTCCGAACGACAGATTTTTGAGAAACTTTTTTCATGGCAGGTTTGTTTACTCTCAGAGTTTTAGCCAGAAATCTGTTAAAAGGAAGTCGCCGAAGAAATATTTTTTTTTCATATTTCGTTTTGATGTCTGGCCTGGGATACGAACCCGGGCTTTACGTCTAATAAGCCAACACACTACCTACTAGCCTACGGCTACTTCACAGTGAATCCTACTGACGAAAACTAGAGTATATCAGGAACAGATCTGTGCGATCTACCCATCCGCATCCTAGTAATGCTAAGCTATTTAAACTATCCTCTCAGTATCAAGTCAATTAGCATCCAATCTAGCATCATTGGCTGTGTCAAAACTCTTAGAGAAACCCACTTAAATGAAATTTGTTTTCAATTCAATCTATTTCATTTATAAATTTAATAATCATTGTATTTAAATATTTTTAAAGGCCTTTAAACCCAACGTACATTTGTGTTATACATACATGCTTTCATTATGTTTGTTGGGATATTTTGCATTTCTTTTGTTAAAGCCCTAAGTTATGCTACATTTTTTGTGACAAAAATTTCGTACCAAGTAACAGAGTTGCCAGAAAGGAACAATGTAAAAAAATTATTGTTAAAAAAACTGTTTTGTATAGTCTTCCAATCGTTTTGTTTGGTAGTTTATAAAACATTTTGCGAAAGCGAGCGGATGCCACTTTTAAAGCCTATTCGAAAACTTTACGCCTCGGTAATTGTATAAGGCCAATATTCATAGAAGCCTAAAGACCCTAGTTAGGTTAGGTTAGGTTAGAGGACGTGCACTTGTCAATTAAGACAAGTACAGTACCCGGAGGTCGAATTGACCCATTGTACAACGTCCTAGTTTCTCACACCACTTATGTTGTGTGTGTTAATTTTATACATGAGTGGTGGGACCTACAGTTCAAAGTCGACACCGAACGACAGATTTTTTTGAGAAACTTTTCATGGCAATTTTTATTTACTCTCAGAGTTTTTGCCAGAAATCTGCTGAGAGGAAGTCGCCGAAGAAATACTTTTTGTATTTTGTCTTTGATGCCTGACCAACACACTACCTACTAGACCACGGCGACTTCAAGACCCTAGTTAAGGTTAAATTCTTTTTTTTTTTACGCCGAGGAGGGGCGTACCTAACGGCACCATAGAGGAAGTCGTCACATCCTCCGTGTGTGGGGCCCTCACCCACTAAATCCCCCCTCAATCCCTGTGGACTTGTTTGTGACCACTTCGGAACTACGTTGGTATTACTTCGGAGTGGAGTCCTTTTGGCCTCTCCATGTCTATATCCGCGTCCGGATTGCGTATCGAAAGTTGAGGAGACATCTAAGCGTCTCCACTATTCCTTTCGTCTAAATCATCGTTTCGGTTTCGCTTGGCACGAGTGACAGTACCACGAACAGAAGCTTAAGTTCTAGCCATTAAATATATCGTAGGGATATTTCACCAATCAAAAATAGTTCAGCAACAATAAATATCTCCTTCATATTGTAACATTACCTTCGTTATTTCCATCCTGCACTGTTGCATTATGGCGAAAAAATATTTTCATGAATTGAAAGAAATTTCACAATAATTCCTAATAAAGGTTATGGCTTAGTTTTATGAGCCATATTTCGAAACTTTGTTGGAGTAATTCACGCTCGAATTTATGATCAACGTGTTCTAATTTTACTTTAAATAAGGAATAGGTATACGTAATGACCATTTCTGCGCCACAACTATTACTTAAAAAATGTAGGAATGTGCAAAACATTGTGTCTTTTGTTTCATTGATTATGAAAAAGTATTCGATACAGTACAACTCGAGAGACTTGGTTATTTTCCTATGTCCTTTGGTATAGACAATGGGAAAAATCGGTGAATAAAAGCGAATGCATGAGTTGAGGTCTAAAGTGAATTGAAAGATTGTTGTGAAGTTTACAGATGCGTTAGAACAGAATTTACACTGTCGTCTTTCTTATTTAAGGTCTACTTCGAAAGGCAATCAACGACTTTCGGAAGGGAATATATGTAAAAAAGAATTATTAAGAAATTTAAGAATTCGCTAAAATGTTTCACATTTTTTAATCAAAATATTTTAAGAAATAAGGTGTTTACTCTGTTTAAGATTACAATCATTGTTAAGATTCTTACGTCAAAAAAAAAAATTATTTAATTTTATGTATTCGTTAAACGTTTCTCTGTTTTCTAATTTAAAATGTATAAATACATTAAAATATATTTAAAAGGAACTAAAATATTATTTAAACTGATATACGTACTACATACAGACACAATAAAAAATAATTTGAACAAAAATTTTTGTCTGTCGAACGTTTCTTTTTTTTATTTTTATGTAAAGAATTTGTTTTGTTTTTGTGTCTTATTTGCGAGATCAGAAAAAGATATGAACGAATAACATATTTTGTCTGGACAAAAAAGTCTATTAAAAATCATAAATAAGCATAAATGCTATAATAAAAGTGTGGTGAATTGAAAACGAATTCAATGTCAGCTATTTAATGATAAGATTAGAGGCATACTTTTCTACGTAATTAAAACAGTGAACTAAACTTTTAGGGCTTCTTGTGAGCCGTGGTCTAGAGCCCCAGGCCAGACATCAAAATAAAATACGATAAAGTATTTCGTCGGCGACTTCCTCTCATCAGATTTCTGGCAAAAACTCTGAGGGTAAATGAAAAATTGCCATAAAAAGTGTCTCAAAAATCTGTCGTTCGGAGTCGACTTTAAACTGTAGGTCCCGCCATTCATGTATAAAATTAACACACACAACATAAGTGGTGTGAGAAACTAGGTCGTAATCCTGACTGAAGGGTTGTAATGACCAATTATGTATGTATGTATGTGAAGAAGTTTGCACCACCGTATTTGCATTTCTGTTTTAGCTTTTTGGCGTAGCTTTTCAATGTAAAAGATTCTATGTTGTAGGAGACTCTTACCTGGTAATCTAACATAGTATCCTTATAATGAGAGGCAGGCGTCTATGGCATGTGAGTGGCATTAAACTGTCCTATAGTATCCCTGATGAGTGCAGAATATTCCAGGTTGAAGTGTTTGTAATCATCAAGGCATCAGAGCTAGTTCCGAGAATGGATTGCGCCAGAGGATATGGTGGTTATCTGTGTGTCTTGGTTTCAGTCTGCAGGAAAATCCCTCACTGTGTTTTTGAATAAAAATAGGGCAAGTATTGTCCTGGATTCCTCAACATTGTGATGTATGGGGCTATGTAGCAGCAAATGAATTTCGTATTCAAGTGTTAATTATTACGTCCAAAAAGATATTAAAAAGCAGAGGGAAAACCCTGTCTTACTCGTGCCAGAATGCTAATTTTATCATTCAAACAAGCTTCATGTAATATTCCGTACAAGTCATTGTCATTACAAGGCTTTTACAGATTTAGAGAGCTTTCCTGGTATTTCTTTACAGAATTAAGAGAACCTAAGGAATCTTTTGGTCAAATTTCTGCTGGGACAGTTCTTTACGTTGATAGATCCGGTGATGAAGTGCTTTTCTAAAGTGGAATAAGTTTTGAAACTGGTGAGGTAACCTATTCAGATCTTAGTAGGCTTTTAGACGTGGCATTATCCCAGTATGGGGGAAAGAATACCCCAATCGGATCTTCGCTTCGGAAAAACTCGAATACTATTCGTCCAAAGATTGCCAATCTAGAAGAACCTTTATATTCGCCGAAAATATCGCTAACAATTTATGAAATCATAGAGTGCAGCAATCATATGAACCTGATTCTATTGCACAGGAGCTACTTGAATACTGAGTAGGGTAGGACATGTTTTATATATCTTGAACCCAACTTCTATCTGTGAATTGCTACTAGATCGCTTCGAAACCATTATATTTCTAAAGCATTAGGTGATTCATTATTAAAAAGTAAGATAAATACGACAACGTTCGTACGAGAACCATAATGAGTCAGCGCAAATTGTTTCTAAGCAATAAGAAGTGAATTGTGCTTCAGCAGAATAAAGCCAGGCCTCCAACATCAGTAGCAGTGACATAACGCGAACTTCTAACGGGTGATTTTTTTAGCTATTATCTTTTTGGCAACACTGGTTTAAACAGCTCACGCACATTTCGTGTTTTGTTTCACTGCCAAACATCTTCAGTTTGGTCTATAATTTAACCATGAATCGTTTTACGACCTACCGCAACGCAGAATTTTTGGTGAATGGGCTCTTGGAAATTTGACCGAAGATCCACTTCTTTATCGAAAAATTGTGTTCAGCTACGAAGCTCGTTTTTGGCTCAATGGATACGTAAATAAGCAGAATTGTCGATTTTGGAGTGAAGATCAGCCAGAAGCATTGCAAAAGCTACCAATGCATCCAGACAAAGTCACAGTTTGGTGCGGTTTATGGGCTGGTGGCATCATTGGACCGTACTTCTTCAAAGATGCTGCGAATCGTAACGTAACTGTGAATGGTGAGCGCTACCGTGAGATGATATCCAACTTTTTTTTGCCCAAAATGCAAGAGCTTGACTTGCATGACATGTGGTTTCAACAAGACGGTGCCACATGCCACACAGCACGCGTAACAATGGACTTATTGAGAGGCGAGTTCGGTGAACATTTTATTTCACGTTCGGGACCGGTCAATTGCCCGCCTAGATCGTGCGATTTAGCGCGTTTAAACAAAATATTGTGGGGCTATGTTAAAGCTCATGTCTATACAGACAAGCCCGCTTCAATTGACGTATTGGAAGACAACATTGAAGCATTTATTCGTGAGATACCGGCCGAAATGTTGGAAAGAGTAGGCCATAATTGGACAAAGCGGATGGACCATTTGAGGCGCAGTCGCGGTCAACATTTGCATGAAATAATCTTCAAACATTAAATTATATGGACCGTACTATCGATTCAAATAAAGATTTCATGCATTTTTCTGAATTTTATGTTTGTTTTTTTTTTGGAAAATTTTCCTATAGCTCTTAAAAAATCACCCATTATAACCACACCATTATAACCTAATTATAATTATAATCGTAATCTGATTACAACTCCTTGCTGTCCTTAGAGAATAATTTTGTTCCAGAGTAATAGGTATGAGATTTTCAAAATCTAGTCAATGTCCAGCACTGACAGCTTGAGAAAATATTTGTTTCGGCAATCATCTCTCTTTTGGCAGAAGCTCTTGCAGTAAATTAACCTGAAAAATCTCTTCAAATCTGTCGTTCGGATTTAATGTTAAGCTGTGGGGTGAATATTACAGTTCTAAACTCTCGTAGTCTAAAAAGAAAATCCTTCCATTCAGTTCGTTGTATTGCAAACATATTTACTGTTGTATCATATATGTAGTGCCCCTATCGAAGATGAAGGGTATCTCAAGACAATAATTCTTCTCTACACGTTCTGTATAAAAATATACAAAAACTCAATATATTCTTTAACAAAAAATACAAAAAACCAACAATAAGAACAATAATAAATAACACAGACAAAAATATGAAAAACAGAAACAAAAAAAATAAAACTGTATACAATCGTTTATTGACGTGGATCCATCAAGGTGGCGCTGATATTTCCACGTTTTTCGTTGCCATCGTCTTAGTCGTCGTCGTCGTCGTCGTTGTCTTGGTCGTTAAGGGCGTTTTGAAAAGAGGGATGATGAATAAAAAAAAAAAAACAGAAATTAAAAAATAAATAAATAAATAAGAAATGTGTGGGCATTTGAAAAATTTATCGTTTTAAAAATAGACATCTACGTAATTTATCATCATATAATGCTCTACTCTACTGTATGGTAGTATTAAAGAGATGTTTGTCCAAATGAAAGAAAAGAAAATAAATTTATTAAAAAAAATTTTCTGTTTTTTTTTTGGTCTTTGTGTGTTGGTAACAACAGAAGTGAAACTGAAAAACGATGGCATTTTTTTTTTTGGTATTCTGTTGTCCCCCAAATGAATTTGTTTGATGGGGGAATGAATGACACGGTTCTTTATTTGAAAAACATACGCACATACATCTACCTATATACATATGTACATACGTATGTACTCGTACATATTTTGAAATGACAAACAGAAAAGAAATAGGGGGAGTATAGGTGTTATTTTTGTGCACTTAGGTGATACTGAAAAGCTAATAAATTGAAGGTTTTCATATTGGATTAAGCATTTGATTTCAAAATAAATTTGCTTAAGTTAGTTGTGACATTCGCTGAAGTATTTTTGTACGTACAATACATATGTACATATGTATGTATGTGGCATAAAAAGAAAATAAATTCTATTTTTTATAGCCATAATTTCTGGATATGAAGAAAAGAAAGAAAAAAATAGATTTCTTCGTTTTTGCTTGTGTTCTTATCTTATTAGTCTTTTGGTGTTTGAATAAATTCCATTCAAAATCTTTTTGTCTTCAGCAATAGAGGATCTTAAGAAAATTATTGGCTGCTAAATGACACATATTTTCTTTATACTTCTTTAAATTGAAAACAATCATACTCGCATTCATATTTTGGTAGGAATTTAAAGGGGGATATGAAATAAATGACGGTATATTAAGGATAGCTTTGTATTTTACTTTTAAAACATTTCCCGATTTTTTGGTTACATTGTAACTCCTTTTTAATTACAGAAAATTACAGATTTTCAAACTATTTTAGCTACTGAAGGGACGCAACCATAGCTGCCAGATTTGATGATTTATCGTCATTTTGACGATTTTGAGCTCCAAAAATATCACATTGACGATTTGACGATTTATGTCCTTATTTTGACGATTTTTAGAAATTAAAAATTTACATCATATTCCTCACATTAGTACATTAAAAGCCACTTTAAGCTTTGTATTTACTTTGCAATTGTTACTATTGGATATTTATGTTAGTAAAAACAAGGAGTAAAGTTTTATATTTCTAAGTTACTTTCGAATACCTGCGATGATTTATCTGTATTTTACTCCTTTTTAATCCCTTAAAAGCCAAAAAATTACAACTCCTAAATAATCTCGTAGTTGAGAATAATTTATCACTTGTCGTTGCAGACAATTTTAAAAATTCGAGTTTAGTTTCTAATATTATCAGCGGAAGAACAAAGTCAAGCGCTGTTATTTTTTTTCGTACGACCAACACTCAGGGGAAGGATGGCATTGTGTTCGGAACTTTGAAAATATGTTATGGGAAGAAGGAAAGGGAAATTTAAAAGGCTTGTATATTTTTATACCATAAGTAACAGGAAAGACCTCTGCAGGAATTGAGTTGCACATACGAATAGTCAGCCTAAATAACGTATTATTACTGTAATGCAGTGTGATTTTAATCACTGGCCAATCGACCACATATGTATGTGCTGGGCGAGTAACGAGCGTTATGTAGGAATATATGATTTTCGGGAAAAATTCTCTTATTTCGTTCGAGCAAAATCCTTCTGTAGTAGCTATAGAACAGTGAAACACAAACCACATTGCACTGATGCTCCACTGATTCAATGGAGTGTGTTACACTACCGTCATTAACGAGTTACTACGACTTCTCCTGTATACGGTCGAGAAATCTCAAAATAGACGTTGAGGCACCGACCCATACATGAGAGTTGTATTCCATTCTCGGTCGGTTATAAACGTTGTAAATAGATGATAATATGTTAAGAAGGAACTGAAAAATGTATCGGTTCCAGCCAACATTACACTAAATTTTCATGCTCAGAATGTCAAGAGCTTCTGACTCCTTAATATCATAAGGAGTCATAACATCACCTTAGATTAAGGTGATGCAATATTATTGCTGCGCTTATGTATCAATAAACAACACTGGGATAGAATAAGATTGACACTTAATCATTTTTTTTTTCCTGAAAATGATATAAAATTTCCCCATTTTTGGAAGAAAAATGAATAAATGAAGATAATTTTTAAAAGTTTTGTTATTGAACTCGGATATGTACATATATTGACTTTATATATTTTGCTACAATAGAAATAATTTTGGTTTTTAAAAACTTTTAATTTATTTATTTTATTCTGACGATGTTTTGACGATTTCAATAAACGTCTTTCACGATTTTGACGATTTTTTCTCAAATATTTGACGATTTAGTGCCTCATTTATCTGGCAGCTATGGTCGCAACAGAAGTCTTTTGTTACAGGTGATAACCAGTACTAGTCATGAAGAAATTGTCTTCGATTTCTTAGGATTCCGTTAAAACCACATTGACTTACAGTCTTCCTGATGTCTCTCTTTCCTTACATGTACATGCTTTCGCTCTATTATACATACATACACACATAATTACAGTCAGGATTACGACCTACCTTCCCACAGCCCTTATGTTAATTTTTATACATGAGTGTCGGGACCTACAGTTTAGGGTCGATTCTGAACGACAGATTTTTGAGAAAATTTTTCATGGCAATTTTATTTGTTCTTATGCTATAAACACAATAAACGCCACGCAGCAAACACAGCAATCTCTCAAAAATAGAAAACATGGCTGTATATGGAAAGCAGTGCGTAAATATCGCATATTTTATTACAACGTCCTGACAGTGTTACCTTTCCCTACTGAAGTATTTTGAATGTGTAGAACGTGTTAAGGTGCTTATTCGTGTACTCTATACAGTTTTTGCCAGAAATCTGTCGCAGTCTAGCCGATAGTGTGTTGGCTTATTAGACGTGAGGCCACGATTAAAGCTACAGGTCAGAGATCTTCAATAAAACGAAATATGATCGAAATTTGGCGACTGCCTCTCAGCAGTTTTTGCAGATTTCTGGCCATAGGCCAACGCACTATCTGCTAGACTACGGCGATGCTCTATTAATCAGTACAAAAACATGTTGAGCTCGCTCTCTCATAGTTCGTCTCCTACAAGAACGTCCCTTTCAATTCATTTTACATCTAGTGAGAGGTAGGTACTCTAAAGTGTTCGAGTTCAAATTCCAGAAATCCAGAATCAAACCTCGGAGGAGGCATACTAATTTTAGCCGTGATTTTCGAATTTTGTACAAATTAAGAGGCTTGATTACCCTTTAAATAATTCATCCAGGAAGTCACCTGATCCTTTCTCCTCAGAGAAGCTAAACTTAACAACGAACATTATAGAAAGGTCAGCTTAGCGCGACCTCTTGAGAAAAATTACGACACAATTAGTAAAGTTTTTCACCACTACACCCAATACATGTTCGCTGATGATGACATTTGTAGCCAATGGCAGATGCCAAAGCTATCACCCTAGAACCTGCTAATGCAGATCGAGAATGTGAAACAAAACAAAGAAAATAAGCAATGGATAGATAGATAGAGAAACTAGGACGTTGTACAATGGATCAATTCGACCTCCGGGTACTGTACTTGTCTTAATTGACAAGTACACGTCCTCTAACCTAACCTAACCTATCTTCCAATCGTGCAACAAAAGCAAATTTGAATTCCCTTTAATTTTATTTGTACCATAATTTTTATCATTTGAAAATACGAAAGAAATAATTAACCTGGCCACCTTAATTCATACAAAAAAATATTCATCAATGTGAATATGTGTTGCTGCTGCCGTTTCTGCCACAGTTTGCTGGTTCGTTTAATGATTCTTGGTAAAGGAAAAAGTTTTTTGGGTTTGGTTAGGTTATAGTCGTCGTTTTATTATTGCTATTTGCTGCTGTTGCTTTTAGTGATTTTATTATTATTTTTGTTGTTGTTATCTTTGTTGTTGTTTTTTTATTCGATTCGATTTAAAGTGAAGAAGAAGTAGAAGCAGAAGCAGAAGAAGCAGAAGGAACGTGCTTTGTGCGTGCGTTTAGACGCAAGTCGCATTCCCTTCCCACGATCATTAATAAAACTGACACGTACCTATATGTGGATTGACTTTTAGTAAACGAGTTACCGAAAAATGTATCGTATTATATGAGAGAAAAATATGTCCGAAAACAGTAATACACATACACACACACACACACACATACAGATAATACTAACATACCATTCCAATCAACTATCCAAACGAAAATCGCCGGCCAATTCTCAGCTCCACTATACCAGACATAAACTTTCAACTTTTGTTATCACAACATACATACATACTTCTTTTTCTGTTTTTAAAATCGTTTTCTTTTTGTTTTTTCTTTTTTTTTTTTTTTTGTTAGCCTTCCTTTCATTCCGCTGCCTTTGGTAATATAATATAAGAATGTGACAGAAGTCTAAAAGAATTTAATCGTTTGATATGTTTAAGGAATTTTAAGAATTTTACGTTGATCCAAGAAATTGATGAATTATTGAAAACGCTTTGGACTTTCCATATTAAGCCAGAAAGGAGTTCTTTGAGATCTTGGCTATTATCCGAATCTCAGATGTACATGAACTTTAAAAGAGTAACAAGATATTTATGACAAAAAGATAATTTGAAATCTACTTTAGCTTAAGGAAATCATAAGAAACCTTCTAAGGAATATTGAATTAAAGTTCACAAGTCTTCTATATAGTATGTGTATGTGTGTTAGGGTACCAGGGATGGGTAAATATAATATTTCACTTCAATTCAAATATGTTTCATCGTTATAAGACGGCTTCTATGAGTAATAAAGGGTCCGCCAAATAACTTTTTTTTAAATACTTTAAAAAAACAACTGAATATTTTCTCAAATTTTATTTTTTTATTTGAAAGTACAATCCTTCCGGTTAATAATGGAAAATAATTTCATTCAAATGGCTGCCTCGGCTGGCCATGCAGTAGCCTACACGATCGGTCCAATTTTTTGTGCAGCTGTATTTCACCAATGGCTTCACGAATATTGTCCTTTAAAGCGTCAATTGTCTCTGGCTTGCCGGCGTAACACTTATCTTTGACGGCACCCCACAAATAATATCCCAACGGTGTCAAATCGCAGCTCCGAGGTGGCCAAACGACATCAGCTCTGCGGCTGATAATACATACATACATAATTGGTCATTACAACCCTTCAGTCAGGATTACGACCTAGTTTCTCACACCACTTATGTTGTGTGTGTTAATTTTATACATGAGTGGCGGGACCTACAGTTTAAAGTCGACTCCGAACGACAGATTTTTGAGAAACTTTTCATGGCAATTTTATTTACTCTCAGATTTTTTTTGCCAGAAATCTGCTGAGAGGAAGTCACCGAAGAAATACTTTTTGTATTTTATTTGATGTCTGGCCTGGGGCTCGAACCCTGGCTTTTCGTCTAATAAGCCAACACACTACCTACTAGACCAGCGACGGCTGATAATGCGATCTTCAAAAACATGACGCAAAACATCGAGTGTAGCTTCGGCTGTGTGGCACGTAGCGCCGTCCTGTTGAAACCAAATGTTGCCAATATCCTCCTCTTCAATTTTTGTGAACTAAAATTCGTTCAACATGGCCCGATAACGATCGCCATTGCCTGTAACGGCCACTCCTTGCTCACTTTCAAAGAAAAATGGCTCAATTATGCCTCTGGACCAAAATCCGCACCAAACAGTGACTCGTTTTGGGTGCGTTGGCTTTTCAATGTATGCGTGCGGGTTTTCTGTTCCCCAAATGCGACAATTTTGCTTGTTTACATCCCGCCAAGATCAAAATGAGCTTCATCTGAAAAGATTTTTTTTGTTAAAATCGATATCTTTTGGTGTAGGCTTCAGCATGGCCAGTCGAGGCAGCCATTTGAATGAAATTATTTTCCATTATTAACCGGAAGGATTGTACTTTCAAATAAAAAAAGATATTTGAGAAAATATTCAGTAGTTTTTTTTTTAAAGCATTTTCAAAAAAAAAGTTATTTGGCGGACCCTTTACTTCAACCTTAAGAGAGATAAACAGGGTACTGATCACAGGCAGTCGAAATTCGAAACATTTCTACCTATAACTATTGAGTGTAGGGGGATCATCTTGCTGAAGTTACATTGCCATCTAAAGAGAGCGAATTTATTCCATAGGCTTCCATCTTGTGCACATCTTCTTCCATTTCCTACACCAAGCGTTTGGAAGTTTTCCTCAATCTCGGAGTCGTTGACAACGTCTTCTTTGAATTGTTTTGGGATTATTTTCGGAATTTTTTTTTGCTGGAGCACCTTTGCTCATCCATCGATATATTTTACAGCAGCATTATTATTCATTTATGGCTCATGAGATACAGATTTCTCCGCGGAGGCCATAAATCTTTCGTTTAATCTTTCTCTAAAATAGTTTCATCTGTTTGTGCAAGTAGACAAGTACAGTACCCGGAGGTCGGATTGACCCATTGTACAACGTCCTAAAGGAGGGAAGGATAGTATAGGGGATAGGATGGAAGGAGGGTATATGGGAAAGGGGGAGTGGGAAGCGGAGGAATCACACAGACCAGACACAACAAAAGGGTGGGAGAGCGCGACTACACCGATGAAGTCCTAGCACCTCTCAACCAGCCTAAGCCACTAATGAATCCGTGGAGAGCCTTGAAGTCGGCTCTCGACACTGAATTCAAGTTCCCAAAGAAGGCCCTACCAAGGGTCCTCAATCTCAATCTACCAAGGGCTGGGCAGTTACAGAGGAGGTGTTCGATAGTCTCCAACTCCTCCTCATCGCAACACGCCCTGCAATAGTTCGGTTGGAATCTGTTCCAGATCCCCGTCAGCGAACTAATCTCGCAGTGCCCCGTGATAAAACCGACAAACAACCTTAAGCTGGCCTTATCCAAGCCCAGCAACCAACCTGTTCTCTTACTGTCTACAGCAGGCCGTAGTCACCTAGAAACAAAACAACCCGATCCGTTCCCCCAACGCCTCTGCTCTTTCTCCATGACCCATCCATTGATGAGGCCATAGAGGTGGCAGACTGGGGGGTTAGGACCAACTATCAAATCGCCCCCTGAAAGCGAAAAGTGCAAGTATCCATAGAGTGAATTATTTTTCGTAGAGACAAAATCTTGGCTCTTACTTGTTCGCATAGACCTAAATAGCATCTATTGGTAAGAATAATTCTACGTTTTATCTCAAAACTGATGTTGTTAGCTTTAGTCCGAGTAATCCCTGTCGAAATTCCGGTGAAGGCGAGGAGGATTTCGTCATGGTTTCAGAATTTATAAAATTTAGAGATTTTAATATCCTCCAAACAAAAGATCTTCAAAGCCGCCGTACTCTTGCCGAAGTCATTCTCGAAAAGGCAATAAAGTGTGAGCCTCTTCAGGGCACAACCGCAATTAGGATAATGAATCATGAGATTTTGTATGCTCCACGACGTCCGTAGCGTTCTTTTATTATATTACTTGGCTAATATTGTTCAGTTGACGGAAGTTGGAGAAAAAAAATGTTTATTTATCATCTGAATTGTCACTTTTTTGCCTTCTATGAAGTTGAATCGTTTAAAAAGTTGAAACATCAAATGTAGCCGCTTTTCACGCATTACAGTGTGATTCCGATCGTCAAAATTTTGTAAGGAATTGGCAGGATTATAAGGATATTCGATGGGACTAGATCTGGCTTGAGCATCATGGCAATGTACGCTCTGCTGAAAATATCGTTTCTGCTAGGGAAAGTGTGGCGAATAATCCAAATTTGTGAATTCTATGGCATTCTTAGTGTGTGGGGTTATCTTAAGGCTCATTAAGGAGTATTTTACATTTGGATTTGCGCGTCCATCTCAATTAAAAATTGCTGACCATTCACAATTGGCTGCTAGAGCAACAGACTTTCAAATTAAATTTTTTCAACGTTGAGGCATTGCAAATTATATTATAATTATTTTAGCGAGCTTAGTATCTTCGATCTTATGCTCGCTGTAGTGTAATGGACTAGACTTTTATGAGAATCGAACACACAATCCTTACACTAATAGCACTGCCCGGCATGGGTTTTGCAAATAAGATCACTCCAGGTGTTTCCGAAGGTATTTTGCGCGCTGAATCTGGGTTCAAAAACTTTCCATCATGTCAGGTTTTCGAGAAAAAGGGGGTTGAAACCCCTAAAAATAGCGTAGAGCTAAACACTGACGTGCTAGAACCATCGCTATTATCAGGAATTGACAATTGATCTTTGCTCTTGGGGTCGCTGATTACAGATCTTGATTCAGATTTAAAAAATTCAAAATGGCGGATCCAATATGGCGGTCAAGTAAATCTGATTAATTTTTATAAACCTCGACCGCCATATTGGATCCGCCATTTTGAATTTTTTAAATCTGAATCAAGATCTGTAATCAGCGACCCCAAAAACCCCTGAGTAACAATTTTCAAGTAAATCTGATTAATTTTTAAGGACCTCCGTAATGTATTTCTTTTTCCCTTGCACCTCTTGACATAAACCCACCCCCTACTTTAAGGGTGCATGCTAAAAATTTGGCTTTGGGAACACCTGGAGCAATCTTATTTGCAAAACCCATGCAGGGCTGTGTTACAGATATTCTTCATTCAGATTTAAAAAATTCAAAATGGCGGATCCAATATGGCGGTCAAGTAAAACTGATTAATTTTTATAAACCTTGACCGCCATATTGGATCCTTCCTGGAGCCATCTTATTTGCACAAAAAAAGTCCAAATTTGCAGAGCTGTATAGTCTATACGAAGTCGTCTCAAAAATCTGTCGTTCGAAGTCGACTTAAAACTGTAGGTCCCGCCACTCATGTATAAAATTAACACACACAACATAAGTGGTGTGAGAAACTAGGTCGTAATCCTGACTGAAGGGGTTTACGTACGTACGTGTAGTCTAGCACTCCACCTACTAGACTACCAGGCTACCCTGAAGTCATTCGGTGGTTACGTTAACAAGCAGAATTGATGCAAAACTTTGTCTATTTTGATTTTCCATAGCTCTTAGTAAGTGTGCTAATATGATTGTTTTAATGTCTCTACAGAATAACGGTAATTTTGTTAAGCAAAACAAGTAAAATAAAAAAAAATACAGTGTTGCCAATAGGTTTTTCTCAAATACTTCTCTAGTGTGGTCGATTTTATGAGCAGGATGCTAAAGTATTCTGGGTGTTTTTCTTTCTTCGATTTCTTGGAAAATCTTAAAAAGGTCCGTGAGAAACATTTACAGTTTTAGCATAAAAAAAATTGTTCATTTCAAATATATATTCTGAGGAAAATGTCAAGTTTCCAGGAAAAAAATTTCATACGCTTTTACTTTCCTCAATCCAATTGCTTTAAACGACGTACGGCGGTAGGTTGCACAAAAAGGTGTAGGTTTAGAAAGGATAATGATATTTTCATGGAAATATTGAAAACAGGCTAATAGGCTTAGAAGTTTTCTTGGAAAGGACAACACTTATACAATAATTCTCTCACAAAAAAAAAGGACACATTTTCAATGACAACTTGAATTTCATAATTTTTCAAATACTTTCTTCTTCTTTCTACAGTTTTATTGTCTTTATTTCCGGTGCTTTGATCTTTCGCCAACCGAACAACACCATATCAGACCAAAACAATAAATAACTGGTTGTGTAAATAAAATAAAAATGATTCTCTTTATTAGGAAAGTATCCAGCAATGAAATAAATAAAATAAACACTTAAACACTAAAAAGGACTCATGAACGAACGAACATAATGACGAAGAAGCCGAAAAACCAAAAAGGGAATTTTACTATCTCACCATTGAAATGATATGGCGGCCACAGTCAGAGCTAAGTATTGAAGATATTTTAAAGGCACCCTTAACACTTTTATCGATCGATATGCAATAGTCGGTGCACCACTTAAGCTTTAAAACAAACTGATTTTCTCAATAAATTCTTGTTTTTAGGTTTTCTTTCTTTCTTTTCTCTGTTCCTTTTTGGGAGATTTTCTAGGAAATTTAATTGATGATTTTGCCGACAATTCAATTGCAATGTATGCCTGCATTATGTTTACAATATTCCAGGGAATCCTTAGGATTTATTTAAAACTGTGAGAACTAAACTACCAATACGATTAGGCAAATAATCGTAAAACAATCTTTGAATATAATTGTTTTTGTATGCGTATCTTTTGTGTTCCAACATACTTAAATATTATTTAGTTTCGTATTTAACAGTTAATCAAGGTAAAGAACGGGAAAAAAACTAGAAATTCCCATCATGTGAACAAACAAACGAAGGAACGAACGAACGTACAAATTACATTCATTTTGTTCTTCTATACGTTTCTGTTTACCTACTTTTTAAAGCCTATTGAGGAATTTTGCACTTCCTATAGCGATTATTATTGGTTGCATTCCATTCGATCGATACACACGTAAACTGTTTGTTTGTCCCACTATCTCTCTATCTCTCTGGCTATCTATCAATCGAAGTATCTTTCTCTACCATTGAGTTTCAACATTTCTACGAACGTATGTACACTGTGTGAGTGACGTTCGTTTCTTAACTTCTTATCACATGCTACAATCGTTGTGTGTCATAAAACAACAAAAACAAAGCAGCAAAACACTTGTTATTCAAGTGTTGCATGCTTCGTGAGAGTGTGAGAAATGTGTTCGTATATATGAAATTAGTCGTTAGATATCGGGTGTAAACAGTCATTGGATGCATGATATGGTTGAAATTGAAATGCCATATCATTAAAGGTCAAAATTATTCCCATGGTCATGATAAATATGAACGCATTCTTTTAAGCTGTTAGCGGGTATGCATTAATATCGATGGGAATCTGGATTTGTTGTTCCGAGTATCATAGCCTTTAAGCAGCTTTTTTTCTAGATATACATCATGTCCCTCATTCTACCTTGTCTTCCCATACTGGTGAATCATACAGTAACACTGTATTAATTACACTTGATCGTAGTATTCCTTCTAATGGGTGATTTTTAAGAGCTATAGGAAAATTTTTCAAAAAAAAAACACATAAACTTCAGAAAAATGCATGAAATCTTTATTTGAATCGATAGTACGGTCCATATAATTTAATGTTTGAAGATTATTTCATGCAAATGTTCACCGCGACTGCGCCTCAAATGGTCCATCCGCTTAATCCAATTTTGGCATACTCTTTCCAACATTTCGGCCGGTATCTCACGAATAATTGCTTCAATGTTGTCTTCCAATACGTCAATTGAAGCGGGCTTGCCTGTATAAACATGAGCTTTAACATAGCCCCACAAAAAATAGTCTAAAGGCGTTAAATCGCACGATCAAGGCGGCCAATTTACCGGTCCCGAACGTGAAATAAAATGTTCACCGAACTCGCCTCGCAATAAGTCCATTGTGGCATGTGGCACCGTCTTGTTGAAACCACATGTCATGCAAGTCAAGCTCTTGCATTTTGGACAAAAAAAGTTGGATATCATCTCATGGTAGCGCTCACCATTCACAGTTACGTTACGATTCGCAGCATCTTTAAAGAAGTACGGTCCAATGATGCCACCAGCCCATAAACCGCACCAAACTGTGACTTTTTCTGGATGCATTGGTAGCTTTTGCAATGCTTCTGGCTGATCTTCACTCCAAAATCGACAATACTGCTTATTTACGTATCCATTGAGCCAAAAATGAGCTTCGTCGCTCAGCACAATTTTTTGATAAAAAAGTGGATCTTCGGCAAACTTTCCAAGAGCCCATTCCCCAAAAATTCTGCGTTGCGGTAGGTCGTTCGGCTTCAATTCTTGCACCAGCTGTATTTTGAAAGACTTCACACCTATATCCTTCCGCAAAATTGTCCACGTTGTTGAGTAACAAAGGCCCAATTGCTGCGAACGGTGACGAATCGATAATTGATGGTCATCATTAACGCTGGCCGATACAGCTGCGATATTTTCTTGAGTTCGCACTCTACTAAGCGTGTTGTGGTGGTTTAATGTCCAACAATGTAAATTTGGTGCGAAATTTAGTCACAATAGCCCGAATAGCCGCTTCAGTGGATCGACTAAACTGACCATAAAATGGAAGAAGCGTGCGATGAACTTTCTTAACAGAGCACGACGCATTTTGATAATAAAATTCAATGATTTGCAAGCGTTGTTCGTTTGTAAGACGATTCATGGTTAAATTATAGACCAAACTGAAGATGTTTGGCAGTGAAACAAAACACGAAACGTGCGTGAGCTGTTTAAACCGGTGTTGCCAAAAAGATAATAGCTAAAAAATCACCCGTTATATTTGCTATCATTTTCCGACAAAAATCATTTGCAACTTTCTCTGGGTATAATCAAAGCGATGGAAATGTTTTCATATCTCGATCAAGTCTTTACCAAGAGATAAATAAGCAATGGGAGCTAAACCACGTGCCTGAATTGATCTCCATACTTACATACGTCAATAAATAAATCCATGAAAAGTTTCTCAAAAATCTGTCATTCGGAGTTGACTTTAAATTGTAGGTCCCGCCACTCATGTACAAATATTAACATACACAACATAAGTGGTGTGAGAAGCAGGGTTGTAATCCTTACTAATGACCAATTATGTACAGTAATCCTTCGATTTATGTCGCCTCGATTAACATTGTTTCGATTTTCGTCGTCAAATTTTTTGTTCCCTCTAACTTCAATTTGCGTCGTCATTCGATTTACGTCGTCTTTTTTTTTGGAACAAACTGCGACGTAAATCGAGGGATTACTGTATGTATACTTACCAATTATTTTTATTTTCATTGATTATTATGATCGTGAAGAAGTGCGTTAGTATTGCCTCAATACGAGGTCGCCATAGTCTAACAGATAGTGTGATGGCCTATTAGAAGTGAGACCGTGGTTCAAATCCCAGCCTAACCATCTCGAACGCAGACGAAATATGAACAAAATTTTACGGGGCGGCTTCCTCTCACCAGATTTCTGGCAAAAACTCTGAGAATAAATAAAATTGCCATGAAAAGTTTCTCAAAAATCGACTGTTCGATGCTAAACTGTAGGTTCCGCCACTTCTGGATAAAATTAACGTACAAAACACGGGTGGTTTTAGAAGCTAGGTCGTTATCTTGACTAAAGGGTTGTAATAATCCATTAAGCACGGAAGTAAGTATATAATCGTCTCTAGAGATCTGTCTTAGTACATACTATCAACCTTACAATGGTGCTGGCGATAGCATAGGTACGGATAGGTTTTCACAAGCCGGCAAGGTTGAAAGTGAGCACCAAAGCCAAGAGCAGTCCACAACTACACAGCGTCTGTAATGAGAGTGAGTAACTATAATTGTCGTGTGTTTTCTAGGCTGGAGGCTAAACTGTAGATTCCGCCCCTTCTGGATCAAATTAACGCACACAACATGGGTGGTGTAAGAAGCTAGGTTGTAATCCTGACTAAGGGGTTGTAATAACGAATTAAGTATGTAAATAAGTATTCAAACTGGCAAAGAAGGGCTGACTTCCAAAACGTACTCACACAAAGTTTGTAAATCGTGTATGCGGTGCTTAATGTCAACAATAAAGTGTCAAGTGTCTTAGAAACCGATGCCATGAATACTTTTTTGCGTCGTTTCTGATACGCGCCGACGACGGTTTGGAACGGTGTGCATTATCAATGTTTTGTACTGTGGCGTTATGAAACACTATACCTTGTTCGAACACAAAGCAAGTGACGTTTTGGAAGGCAGCCAAGCTCTATTAAAAAATTTTATACCTCTAACGCCACCTAGCGTTGTTCAATAGCATATACTGGCTATATCAGTTATAAAATCTGTCCACATTAAGTCGGGTAATTTAGTGATAAACGTGTTCCAAGCATGTTTATCCCCCCTCCTCTTAAAAACGATTTTTGTTTAAATAATGTGCTTAAATTAAATAATAGAATAACAAATATGACAGCATCTTATCATATGAAATCTTTATTTAGTGAGATAATCTTATCGCTTCATATTAGCTACGAAAAGGTAAACCAATAGAGTCCTAAATTAAATGCGTTTTTTTTTTCATTCATAATTCCACTTTTATTTATGCATACGATGAATACCTACGAATTCCAATGATTACATGGAAGAAAGAGGAAAGAGAAAAAAAATATTGAAACTTATTGAAACCAAAAACTATTAATTGTCAATGTTCTATAATTAATGGCAACTAGGCCGACAATAGATTAGGCCAATACAATCAACCCAGTCTTTAAACCGAAGAAAAAAAAGAAAAAAATATGTAAAGAAGAAATCTGAAAAACACCGTTCATTTCATTTATGCATTTATTGTGTTAATGACGATGATCATGATCATTATCATAATAATGAGAATGCTGTTGTTGTTTAAGTGGCGTCAGAATTTAACTCTTTAGCATACCGGCAGTTTACCAACCCAACACAACACAACCATCCAACCAGCCATCCATCCCATCGTTCAATTTAACCAGTCGTCGTCTTCGTCGTCGTCCCTTCTCTATCCCCACAACACTGCATAATAATTTCATTCGATTCGTTTCAACTTGACTCAATTCAACTCGTCTCGATTCGACTTGATTCCATTCAATTTTGATTCTTCCATTGAATGAAAGTTAAACTTGAAAGTTATGCACCCAACCACAGACAACAACAAACAACAACACACAACAACAAACATTACAAAAGGGTTTTAGGGCTGAGGTCTTCTCATTAGTAATACTCTTATTTAGTTGGTTGGTTAACTCCATTAGTGGTCGCTCCGTCCGTCCGTCCGTCTGTCTGTCTGTATGCCTCTTTTTCTTTCTGTTGCGCTTTGGCTATGCTTTCAGAAGATGTAAAAAAGAAGTGAAAAAAAACCGAAAAAAAAACTTGTAGTCGACATACTTTATCATTTAACACTTCGGTTTTTTTCTTCTCTCGATTATTTTCGATTTTCTTTTTGAAATTTATTTTAAAGGTCTCAACATATCGTGTTGCATTCTTTCTTTTTTTGTTGGTCGATAATTATTAAAAAGTCTTGTGAAGTTATGCGACAATGATTTCGAACAACTTTTTCGAACATTCCATGCTGATCAACGAACATTTTAGTATTGATTGTAAGCAGATATTCAAAGGTATTGTTTATTTATATCGAATCTAACTTGTCTATTAAGTTAGATTCGATATAAAAAAGATTTTATTTTGCAAGCTAAACTTTAGCAAGAAAAATGGTTTCTTCTGTTACACAGAGACGATATGGATTTTAGGATCATATCCAAAAATTTCTCTAAACGGTTCCTGCCATCTCTTGACTAAAAGACAAAGCTATTTCCGAGATTATCTTTAGTTGAGTCCTATCGAAATTTTAACATTCTGTGTTTGTTTTATTTCATTTTACAGTCTCTCTTGCGTATAAAATGTGTTTAAACATGTCAAATATCCATGAATCGGGATACCATTTACCACCCCTCTTCGAATAGAGCCTATACTTTGTTTCAAAACCTTAAGAAATGGCTCGGCTATTCATTTGATTTCACTCCTCTGCTTTCTTATTCTCCCTTCCTTACTTTATCTCCTTTTCCCTAACTCCTCTATTATATCCTCTCCTTTAGGACGTAGTACAATGGGCCAATTTGACCTCCGAATATTGTACTTGTCAATTAAGGCAAGTACAGTACCAGGAGATCGAATTGACCCATTGTACACCGTCCCAGTTTCTCGCACCTCTTATGTTGTGTGTGATAATTTTATACATGAGTGGTGGGACCTACAGTTTAAAGTCGACTCCGAACGACAGATTTTTGAGAAACTTTTTCAAGGCAATTTTATTTACTCTCAGAGTTTTTCCCATAAATCTGCTGAGAGGAAGTCGCTGAAGAAATACTTTTTGTATTTTGTCTTGATGTCTGGCCTGGGTCTCGAACCCTGGCTTTACGTCTAATAAGCCAACACACTACCTACTAGACTACGGCGACTTCACACATCCTCTAACATACATACATACATAATTGGTCATTACAACCCTTCAGTCAGGATTACGACCTAGTTTCTCACACCACTTATGTTGTGTGTGTTAATTTCATACATGGGTCGAGGGACCTACAGTTTAAAGTCGACTCCGAACGACAGATTTTTGAGAAACTTTTCATGGCAATTTTATTTACTCAGAGTTTTTGCCAGAAATCTGCTGAGAGGAAGTCGCCGAAAAAATACTTTTTGTATTTTATTTTGATGTCTGGCCTGGGGCTCTAACCCTGGCTTTTCGTCTAATAAGCCAACACACTACCTACTAGACCACGGCGACTTACACATCCTCTAACCTAAATCTAAATGGTATAATTGTAGTCTCCTCAAAACTCATTATAATCTCGTTAATAATCACATCAAATCTCGTCAAAAGGTAAAACAAACGTGGATTTTATTCAAAAAGTCACGGACTTATGTAATTGATTTACCCTCTTATAACACTGTACTCGCTTGCTACCATGTCGTATACTCAGAACTATACTAGGTATATGATGCCGCCCTCTACATTGTAATAAAATATTCCGGTTTTAAAAAGCTTTCCATTCTATAACGCATCCTCTATTCTATTGCGGAGCCTCTGGAAACAGGCTACTTTGTCCTAATTCTATAAGCTTGCTGATAATACCGTTATGAAGAGTGCGCTCGAAATAATTTGGACATATATCTAGGCGTGCTTTTGTTGATTAATTGTCTCAGTAAACAGTCCTGGAAGAAAAGTTGCTCAAAAAGTGAAATGATGCGAGTCTTTTGTCAGAAAAGTTCAAAAACAAGCTGGTCTTAAAATATTTATACTGCAGCCTCTGATAGTGCCTGACTGGAGACTAAAAAACTGCGGGAAGTTTACAAAAAGATTGTCTTAATAAAAATGAGTTCTTTATAAATGTTTGTTTCATCTGATTGTACTCAGCTGTCTGGATAGTTTTAGGTTTAGGTCGAAGTGGTAGCTCTGATATCACAAAGCTCACTTGAGCACGCATAGCGGTCCATTGTGATGCCACCAAAATCAGGGAAGAGGAAGAAGTTTTTCAGCGCAAGGGCTGCACATCAAAAGCACGACTACCCTATACTGGAAAACCAGCCAGAAAGTTTGATGACTGAAGCTATATCCTTGATATCAATAGATGATAGCCCCGTCAAGCTGACAAGAAATGGAGAGCCAAATAACCTATGTCTACACCTAGCAAGAGACGGGCACTGACAAAGAAATTGGATAACAGTCTCCTCTGCCTCAGCGAATCTGCATTCACGGCAGAAGTCGCTAAATGGGAGCCTCATTCTCTCCACGTGTCTACCCATAACGCAATGATCTGTAAGCACGGCCACTGTGGCTGAGATGACGTCACGACCAAGACCAAGTAATTGATTGGTATGCCTTCTATCCATTAAGGGCCAGGTGAGTCTAGCGGTGAAGCAGGACTCCGCATTGACCCAGGATAGGTTGGCGTCCCAAAATTGTAATTGAAAATTGTATACAATGTGAAGTATGTTCGTAAAAGAAGCTCTTCTTTCATTGCTAACGGATCTATTAATGTTTGGTGTTCATTTTCCTGTTTAGATCTTGTCACTTGGGACTAAAGCAAAAGTTAATGGACTGGCGCCATTCATGTCAATCCATCGAGCCTAGATCTCCTCTGCCTATTGGAAGGTATTTAAAAGACACGGAAAGGTTACTCAAAAATTAAAATTATAAAGTGGAGAAGTGCTAGTAAACTAACAACAAAAACCCTAATGGAAGAATATCTAGAAAAGAAATTGTTAGAACCTATTAAAGACTGAAGACGTTTTATTGATCAATAAACATGCAATTAATTTTACCATCAGATTCAGTTTTTATAATGAAAACTAAAGGGCCAAATTTATTTGTGGGCACTCCTTACGCTATTTTCTTTAATTTTAATAAATATGTAATTAATTTACCATAAAATTAAGTTTTTATAATGAAAACTAAAGGGCCAAATTTATTTGTGAGCACTCCTTACGTCCATAGCAGACGTCAGCAACTTGCCACATAATCTTAAGACCATTTTCTTTAATTTTAATAAATATGTAATTAATTTTACCATAAGATTCAGTTCTTATAATGAAAACTAAAAGACCAAATTTATTTGTGAGCAGTCCTTACGTCCATAGCAGCCGTCAGCAACTTGCCACATAATCTTAAGACCATTTTCTTTAATTTTAATAAATATGGAATTAATTTTACTTTAATTTTTAGTTTTTATAACGAAAAGTAAAGGATCAAATTTATTTGTGGGCACTCCTTACGTCCATAGCAGCCGTCAGCAACTTGCCACATAATCTTAACATTATTTTCTTTAATTTTAATAAATATGGAATTAATTTTCCTTTAATTTTTAGTTTTTATAACGTAAAGTAAAGGACCAAATTTATTTGAGGGCACTCCTTACGTCCATAGCAGTCGCCAGCAACTTGCCACATAATCTTAACACTATTTTCTTTAATTTTAATAAATGTGGAATTAATTTTACCATAAGTATTAGTTTTTATAACAAAAAGTAAAGGACCAAATTTATTTGTGAGCACTCCTTACGTCCATAGCAGCCGTCAGCAACTTGCCACATAATCTTAACACTATTTTCTTTAATTTTAATAAATGTGGAATTAATTTTACCATAAGATTCAGTTTTTATAATGAAAACTAAAGGGCCAAATTTATTTGTGAGCACTCCTTACGTCCATAACAGTCGTCAGCAACTTGCCACATAATTCTACAAAACTGGCAGTGCCTAAGATATGGTGAAAAAATCGACTCAAATAATTTTTACTCCATAATTTTTCCACTTGGGTTAGTAGTTGCGATCCGGTTGCATGTACTGTAATGCCATCTTTAGCTCCTTTTCTAATCCAGTTTAAATTCTTATACCCGCTATCAAATTAAAATAGATTCCATTCTTTAACGATCATGTTTATGTATATTAGAGATGTTTCTTTTTGTTTTGCTGTTGTTTGTTTAATTTTGTTTATTTGTTTGTTGTTTATTTAAGAGAATGAAAAAACACGAAAAAACAGAATTGAAAACTTTTGAATTGTTTGGTGAAATGGACAGACGGACAGTTGACGTTTCAATGGTTGGCTGGACTGTAAACGACGTGGATGGATGGAATGTTTTTCTTTCTTCAACAATATCTGCGTTTCTGAAAGGTAAATTATTTGGTTTTTTTTGTTTTCCTATACATTGTATGTAATTCTTCTGTTTTTCTTCTGTGAACACTTTTTATTTATGATGGAATCTATTGTTAGTTTCTTCTTTACAACAATTTGTTTGTTTGCATTAAGATGCAAGGAGATGAAGTTGCAACGTCATTATCAATAATATCTTCAACGCCATTGCCAATACGGTATACAGTATCGTTGCCAACTATTAGTATGAGCAGTATGTCGTATACAAGTTTATGGGGATTTAAATAAATATTTCAAGACAGTTTAATAAATAAAAGTTACGATGGTAATCCTTCAAATAATATATCATTTAATGAAGGATTTGAAGTATAAAAACAAATTTAAATACATAACATAATTGGTCATTACAAACCGGTAGTCAGGACTTCGACCTAGCTTCTTACACCACTTACATATGTTGCTTATGTTGTGTGTGTTAATTTTATATACGAGTGGCGGGATCTACAGTTTAAAGTCAATTACGAACGATAAATTTATGAGAAAGTTTTCGTAGCAATTTTATTTACTCACGGTTTTTTCCAGAAGAATGCTGAGAGGAATTCACCCAAGAAATATTGTTTCATATTTCGTTTTGCTCGAGATATCTGAGCTAGGATTTGAAGCACAAGCTCGCGTCTTATAAGCCAACATGCTACAGCGATTTTTCTTCGTTTCCACTATTTACGAATTCAATAATACGTAGGTTCTGTTGTTTCATGATTGTAGTTATAAAGCTCAAAATAGTTTGATCAGGAGTGCTGTTTTTATGTAAAGAATGTAGTGAAAAAGGGCACAATATCATTTCATAAAGTGCCTTTATACATACATACATACATAATTGGTCATTACAACCCTTCAGTCAGGATTACGACCTAGTTTCTCACACCACTTATGTTGTTTTTGTTAATTTTATACATGAGTGGTGGGACCTACAGTTTCAAGTCGACTCCGAATGACAGATTTTTGAGAAACTTTTCATGGCAATTTTACTCACTCTCAGAGCTCCTGCCAGAAATCTGATGAGAGGAAGTCGCCGAAAAAATACTTTTTGTATTTTGTTTTGATGTCTAGCCTGGGGCTCGAACCCTGGGTTTACGCCTAATTAGCCAACACACTTCCTATTAGGCTACGGCGACTTCAAGTCCTTTCATATTACTTCCTATTCCCATTGTTCGGATTTAAAGAGGAGAATTTAAATGTACGTACTTGTTGTTCATTTGGATCTGATTTGCCATGTTCTAGGAATCTGCCTCTTCGAATGTTTTTTAAATATTGCTTACCGCAGGCGAAACCGATTTTTACACCACAGTTCGGATTTTTTTGGGTTAGATTTTTAAGCCTTACTTGCTTGTGTATCGTCTTGGGTCAGTAGTTGTAGCCCCTCTAAATCTACACTGTTCTATTAATTTCTGTAATTGGAGACATAGCCATCACATATAATACTCGTAAGCTTTTATGTCTAACGTGAAATCTTGGAGTTTTCTGTGGCTTGTCTATAATGCCCTTTGCCCTCTACAATTTTACAACAACGTATGATTCAATCCACAGTAGTAGTGTCTACTATTAAAGACACTTGAGTTGTAAATCTGGACCATTTTGTAATGGATTGTTATCCTTTTAGAAAGAAGCCACTGGCAAATCCATAGTGTAAAGGATTATGTGTTTACGGTTGCTTGCTCTACTGACCCTATAGAATTTAGAAGATAACAAAGCCACTGGCATATCCATAGTGTGAAAGATTATGTGTTTTCTCTTGCTTGCTCTACTGACCCTATAATTTTATAACAAGATACGATTCAATGCATAGTGGTGCCTATCATAAAATACACTTGAGTTGTAAATCTGGACCATTTTGTAATGAATTGTTATCCTTTTAGAAGATAACAAAGCCACTGGCAGGTCCATAGTGTAAAGGATTATGTGTTTACGGTTGCTTGCTCTACTGACCATATAATTTTATAACAAGGTTTGATGCAATGCACAGTGGTGTATATCATAAAATACACTTGAGTAGTAAAGCAGAATTATTTCACGTTGATAGATATCCTTTTAGAAGATAACAAAGCCACTGACGAAGCCACTTTGCTTGTTCTACTGTCCCTATAATTTCAGAACAAGGTATGATTTAATGTAATGGGTGATTTTTTAAGAGCTACAGGAAAATTTTTCAAAAAAAAAAAAAAACATAAAATCCAGAAAAATGCATGAAATCTTTATTTGAGTCGATAGTACGGTCCATATAATTTAATGTTTGAAGATTATTTCATGCAAATATTGACCGCGACTGCGCCTCAAATGGTCCATCCGCTTAGTCCAATTTTGGCATACTGTTTCCAACATTTCGGCCGGTATCTCACGAAAAAATGCTTCAATGTTGCCTTCCAATGCGTCAATTGAAGCGGGTTTGTCTGTATAGATATGAGCTTTAACATAGCCCCACAAAAAATAGTCTAAAGGCGTTAAATCACACGATCTAGGCGGCCAATTGACCGGTCCCGAACGTGAAATAAAATGTTCACCGAACTCGCCTCTCAATAAGTCCATTGTTACGCGTGCTGTGTGGGATGTGACACCGTCTTGTTGAAACCACATGTCATGCAAGTCAAGCTCTTGCATTTTGGGCAAAAAAAAGTTGGATATCATATCACGGTAGCGCTCACCATTCACAGTTACGTTACGATTCGCAGCATCTTTGAAGAAGTACGGTCCAATGATGCCACCAGCCCATAAACCGCACCAAACTGTGACATTTTCTGGATGCATTGGTAGCTTTTGTAATGCTTCTGGCTGATCTTCACTACAAAATCGACAATTCTGCTTATTTACGTATCCATTTAGCCAAAAATGAGCTTCGTCGCTGAACACAATATTTCGATAAAGAAGTGGATCTTCGTCCAACTTTCCAAGAGCCCATTCACCAAAAATTCAGCATTGCGGTAGGTCGTTCGGCTTCAATTCTTGCACCAGCAAGTATTTTGAAAGGTTTCACACCTAAATCCTTCCACAAAATTTTCCACGTTGTTGAGTAACAGAGGCCCAACTGCTGCGAACGGCGGCGAATCGATAATTGATGGTCATCATTAACACTGGCCGATACAGCTGCGATATTTTCTTCAGTTCGCACTGTACGTAAACGTGTTGGCGGTTTAATGTCCAACAATGTAAATTTGGTGCGAAATTTAGTCACAATAGCCCGAATAGACGCTTCAGTGGGTCGAGATTAAACTGACCATAAAATGGAAGAAGCACGCGATGACACGCATTTTGATAATAAAATTCAATGATTTGCAAGCGTTGTTCGTTTGTAAGACGATTCATGGTTAAATTATAGACCAAACTGAAGATGTTTGACAGTGGAACAAAACACGAATCGTGCGTGAGCTGTTTAAACCAGTGTTGCCAAAAAGATAATAGCTAAACAAATCACCCGTTATAACCTCTAGGACACATGAGTAGAACTATGTTGTGGAGAATTGTTACCCTATTCGTCCGAATTCGAATTTACAAGCACCTAAACACCTCTTTTGTAAATACAAACAGATTACAACACCACCCATTTCAAACTGAACTTCCACACACTTTTCTTCTACTGTGTCCATTGTACTCAGCACAGTGGTATCGTATTAATCATATCCTTTACGTTTTACGGCCAAATAAAATGATTTTTATAAAGAAGTTTCAATGGAAACTAAACTAAGTAACTAAACATTCCTTAGAAGCCATTATAATCACTTAAATTTGTAGCCAAATTTTAGTTTTAAAACTCGTGCCTATCTATAGTAACTGATGCTCTCTATTGCTGCTATTTGATGCTCCGTTTAAAAGTTGCTGACGTAGTTTTAGTTGTTTTTCTTTTTTCTCTTTCTTTCGTTGTCTATAACATACATATACAGACTCTCTGTTATTTTTTCTGTAAAAAGAAATGCAACAACGACAACAACAATAACAAAAGATTGCGGTTCTATTTTTTTTTCGTGTTGGTTTTTGTTTGTTTTTGTTTTTTGCATTTCTTTTTAAAATTTCCGCATTCTTTAGAAAAGTGACCCCAAAAGGAATTTTATAGTTTTTTTTTTTACGCTGCGTCTGTGGATGTTTTGGATGTAGCCAGCCAGCAACAGCTACTTAAAGTTGCTGTGTCTACTATTTGTGATTTGGTTGCAGCAGTGTATCATTTACATACATACATACATACGTACATATTTACATAAATTGTTGCATGCACAACTACATTCTTTACTGCTTATGCTAATGCTGCAAGCAATAGACTTAGACTGCTGTTGTTTGATTAACAATATTTTAGAATAATACGAGAGAAAAACAAAATTAAGGAATACAATTCCAAATATTTGGAATGAATATAAATGTTTATACACACATACTAACATACTTCGTGTATGTTGTTAAATGCATTTTATTTGAAAACAAAAAAGGGAAAAAGGGAAATAATTGTCAATAATAAAAAAAATATTTGCGAATTATTTTTGCAATGCAACAAAGTTGCTCAGGATTGCAATGTTGCCACAATGTTGTCGAGACTTTTAAATTACTTTTATTATAAATCGACTGACAATACGGATGGTATAGTTAGATTTGTAAAAAATAACAACAAATTTGGAATATAATTTGCATAAGACTAGATATAAGACTAAAATGCATTGCAAGCGAACTAGTCACCGGCAAGTCCATATCACTATTCGAAAGAAATGAATTTCAATAAAACACCCACAAGTGACTGAATGTTAATCTAAGCGAAGAGTGGTGTTAGCGTTAAAGATTTTTGATCCAGAAACCAGACGATACCTTTCTAAAGATTTGATGCGCTGAATCTGAATCAGGCAACATAATTGCTTCATCAGTCTTGGGTTTTTAAAACCCTCAACTGAATCAGACATCATAATTGCTTCATTAGTCTTGCTTTCTTAAATCCCTCAACGGAAAATTGCAAAAACGCGATTGCTATCTAGTTAAAGTACTGATCTAGCCATTCAAAACCTTCTTTGAAGTTATATGATACCTTTTTTTGCCGCATTTTCGTTCAAATCCTATCAGAATAAGGAAAATTACGGTTTGGTTTCTGGTTTATTCATTTTTTTTGTAGGCCTGTGTAATATAATAAAGGGTGTTTTTTATAGAGGTATAGAACTTTAAGTTGGCATTACTTTTCAAGATGGCGACTGATTTAACAGCTGTCAAGTGATTTATTCTCGGTTTGGTTTGGCAATTCATCATGAATAGACTCACGCCTGAACAACGCTTGCAAATAGTGCAATTTTATTTCGAAAATAATGGTTCTGTGCGGAAAACGTATCGCGCACTACGTCCATTTTATCGTCGACAAAATCGTCCATCAGCGCAGTTAATTCGATTAACCATGGAACGTTTTCGCACCACGTTTACTCTTATTGATAACTCGCATCCTCAGAGACGCTGTACGGTGCGTACAGAAAAAGTGATTGCTGCTGTAGAGCGTAGCATTGAGGAAGACCCGAATGAGTCCATCCGCCATGGAGCACAGGAATTGGATCTGTGTCCATCCACTTTATGGAAGATTTTGCTGAACGATCTTGGTTTGCGTGCTTACAAAATCCAACTCGTGCAAGATTTGAAGCCAAACGATCATCAAGTAAGGCGTAGATTCGTCGAATGGGCCCAAAAC
This sequence comes from Sarcophaga subvicina, assembly GCA_936449025.2. Classification (NCBI taxonomy): domain Eukaryota; kingdom Metazoa; phylum Arthropoda; class Insecta; order Diptera; family Sarcophagidae; genus Sarcophaga; species Sarcophaga subvicina. The sequence continues at coordinate 104,589,496 of OW388083.2, read as the reverse complement.
GAGATTACCGTTGTTCCCGATTTTCATAAGCGAATTTTGTTTAGCGATGAAGCGCACTTCTGGTTGAATGGCTACGTCAACAAACAAAACTGCCGCATTTGGAGTGAAGGTAATCCTCAAGTGTATGTGGAAACACCGTTACATCCAGAAAAACTGACTGTTTGGTGCGCTTTATGGGCTGGTGGAATCATTGGTTCGTACTTTTTCAAAAACGATGGTGGCCAGAACGTTACAGTCAATGGTGATCGGTATAGAGCCATGATTACTAACTTTTTCATTCCTGAATTGAATAACCATGATGTCCAGGAGATGTGGTTTCAACAAGACGGCGCAACATGTCACACAGCTCGTGCCACAATAGATTTATTGAAAGACATGTTTGGTGACCGCCTAATTTCACGTTTTGGACCTGTGAATTGGCCTCCAAGATCTTGTGATTTAACACCGCTAGACTACTTTCTGTGGGGCTATGTAAAGTCATTGGTCTATGCGGGGTAAAGCCACAAACGCTTGACCATTTGGAAGACAACATTCGCCGTATTATTGCCGATATACGGCCACAAATGTTGGAAAAAGTCATCGAAAATTGGACGTCCAGAATGGACTACATCCGCGCCAGCCGTGGCGGTCATATGCCAGAAATCATTTTTAAAATGTAATGCCACAAGATTATCTTTCGGATAAATAAAATTCATGTCAATCGAATAATCCATCGTTGTTTTATTGCAACTTAAAGTCCTATACCTCTATAAAAAACACCCTTTATAAGGAGTGAACAAGAAAAAATTTTGTCCTAAAATATTCTTTATAAAAACTAAACTTAATGATCGAATTATTTCAATCTTTAAATAAAAAATATCACTATGGGACTGGGCCGGCTACCGGATCATAAACCCCGGGGTATGTATGGTTTGGGCAAGTATACTCAATTGGTAAGCCTTACGTATAGAGATTAAAACTTTATATATTTTATGGATCTGTAGTCAAATGATCATTAGGGAAATAACGTCCAGGAATACGGAATTAACCCTTTCATGCCCGTATTATTTGGGCCAGAGCTAAAATTTTTTAAGGACATGTGTTTGTTAGTCATGGCCTAAATATAAAGTGGTATTAAATTCAGAGTCCTACTTATTCTGGTTTTACACGTTTTTAACCAAGCTTGTTTGCAAAAAAAAAAATCATTTAAAAAAATTAAAAATTACGGAATTTATGAACAAAAATGTACAATGTTGCCTATAGGCAACATAGGGCATGAAACGGTTTAATAATTACTCCAGGCATGGAACGGCACGCATTATATGGGTTCCTTGTCATAATGGAGTGAGTGAAAATGAAGATGTGACTTAAATAATTCTTCAATCAACCTAAAACTATCTACCTGAATTAAAGATAATATCCTTTAAGTTGTAAGGCATATAAAGGAAACAATTTTTTTTAATTTTTCCCTGGAATACCCTCTATTAGGACTTTTATTGTGTTATCTGTTATATCTGTTGCTGTAGTTTTAGATGGCAAAATACGAATACAAATATAAACAATTAAGCTTTTTTTGATACAAAACTCTTTAAACCTTTCTTTAAACACCCATGGGCATCTCAAATAGTTTTACCAGAAAAGCTTCGATTTTGACGGAGCTATGAAATCTATTCATTTACAATGTCCTAGAATTGTGAGTGGCATTAAATACTTCCACATCTTTTTAGTTAATAAGGCACCGATATACAAATATTTCGTTTCCGGTTTAATACGTAAAGCTTAGTTTTGATTTCGAATTGACTTCATTTGATGAATTTTTTCTTTACGAAACTTCATAACTTTAAACTGATTCGAAGAAGAATTGCGAGAGCTTAGTTTGAGTGTGCTATGGAAAGATTTGCTGCTAATCTGTTGAAGAGAAGTGCTTTAATCCTGCTATAGGAAGAGAGAGAGAAGCCACGTCGTAATACTAAGTTTTAGATCGAAGTGGTAGCTTTGATTAGCGGCCCATTATGGCGCCACAGCTAAGCGCAATCCTAACTAAAGGGTTACAATGGCCAATTCAGTAAAGAAGTATGTAGTTTAGGGGTTATAAGTACGATGCCAATACCCAAAGGCCAGACAAAACTAATTGCTTAATTAAATTTATTTATTTTTTTTTGCGAATTTTAATTAAATTTGCCTCATAAAGATTCTTTAAAAATAAAACAGAAATAAACAAAAAAAAGACGAAATTCTGTTCTATGGGAACTCATTTAAAGACACTTTTGAGACGATTTTCATTTAATTTTTCCCCTGAATAATGAAAAAAAAAATAAATGAAAATAAAACGTTTTAGAATTTTCCTTAATTTTTGTTTGTTTTATTTTTCTACATTTACTTATATTGTTGTATTTGTTTTTGTTGTATTTATTTATACAATATTTTTCTTGTTGTTATTCATTTGTTTTTTTTTGTTTTGTTTCTTAGACGGTGTGCTGTTGTATATTTGTTTGTCATTGCTTTTTAGGCATTTAAACTTAAAATTATTATTATTTTTGTTGTTGTTATCGTCGGTTGTTGTTTTATTTTTATTTTTATTGTTTTCAAAATTTTTTTTCTTTTTTTTTTTTTGTGTGATTTTGATAGACGTCCCGCCGTAGTGCGGTGTGGTCGGCAGTGATTTTTCCGACTGGGCTCCCTGTGGCCAGACGATATTTCATTTGAAATGTTCTATAAAAAGACACACATACACACACACGGTTATGCATAGAAAAATAGACAAACAAAGTTTGTGTATATGCATGTATATATGGGTAAGTGCGTGATTTTGTGTATGTGTGCGTTGTTGCTGTTGTTGTGTTTGACTATATCTAAATCTAATTGTAGATGTAAATATAGTCTATACATGTATGTATGTGTATAAGATTTTTATATAGAATTGTCATATGAGAAATGGCGAAAACGTCAACTGAATTAAAACAACAACAACAACAACAACAGCAACAACAAAATATCATTGCGACATCATCCTAAGAAAAAAGAAAGAAAAACAAAAACAATTAATGAAAGAAGACAATATTTTGTTTTTGTTGTTGTTGTTGCTTTCTAAAAAACACGAGCAATGAACAGCAACAAGAACAACAACAACAACAACAACACAGGCAGCAACATCATCACGGTAATGTCTACAACAGAATCAGAAAGTCGGAATATAAAGAAAGAAAAAGAAATGTTTAGAAAATTACAGACTATTTTTAAATTGTCTCAAATCCAAATCTATTTTTGCCAATTCATTTTAGACTCGCAAGAAGGAAGTGAACAAAATATCTTTTAAAAAAAACATTAACATGAACAACAACAGCAACAGCAACATACCGATTTTTACCGATTTTATCTACAATAGATTTACAAAATGATGTCACATTTTCAGTCAAGAATTTCATTGTCTATCGTTAAACTAAGGCTTTATTTTGATGGCCTCATATAAGTTAGATTTTAGTGGCTAAGTCCTATTAAGGAAGGCAATATACTTGTTGGAAGCTATTAATTTTTATTCCATACTTCTCTTACATTCCTAGAGATTACTCTACAATATAACGAATATTTTATAGTTTTAACCCCTTTTCCCACACAGGAAACCTTTTTGAGCCTACAGTCACACAGATAATTATACGTACCCCCTAAAAATAATTTTTTTTTAAAAGTAATGAACTTCTAATCTAAAATTTCTTTACATTAGCATCTGTAACGACACATTTACTTAAATAAAGAAAAAAGATTCCCAAAATCTATGAATTTGTGCCTACAGTTTGCTTAAAATCAATATGGCACCACAGAAAATTATACGTACGACGTAAATTTCGTATAAAATTTCTCCAAGGGTAGCCCGTTATATAAAAGGTATTGTGAATAAAAATCCTAGGACTACAGCCGTAGAAATACGAAATACCTTGGAAAGTGATCACAGTGTTATTGTGCATTCCGAAACAGTTCGAAGTGTATTGAGAAAGAACGGTTTGCGCAGCCGAGTGTCGAGAAAAAAGCCACAATTGGAATTTGCTCAATAATATATGGACAAGTCAACTGATTTTTGGGCGAATGTAATTTTTAGTGATGAGAACAAATATAATTTGTTCGGCTGTGACGGAAAACAAAAAATTTGGCGCAAAAATAAGTTGAGTTGTCCATATATTATAATTTTTAAAAAAATGTTTTTTAGGGGGGGGGGGGGGATACGTATAATTATCTGTGTGACTGTATGTATTACTTGTCAAGTACTGAAGAGCTATTTCAGTTTATTTGAGGGCCGCCAATGTCTGAACTGAAGAAGAAGATAAATTCGAATTTAAAAAGCAAAGACGAAAAACCCACATTTTTAGCAAAGTCACTTTTGCTGTTAACATATTTGATCATATGTTTATTGTTGGATCTTGAAGAATACTTATCTTATTAAATTCAAAATCACTATCAGGGTGCCCTGGTAGTCTAGTGGGTAGTGTGCTAGACTATTAGCGTGAGGGTCGTGAATTCGATTTCCACCACAGACTCTGGTCTGTGAAACTACACCAAGCATATGGTCAAGTCACTCCGCATACATATGTAATTGGTCATTACAACCCTTTAGTTAGGATTATGGACCTAGTTCCTCACACCACTTATGTTATAAACACAGCTGCATGCCATCAAGATAAGAAAAAAAACTAGACTGTGTGAATATGTATAAAGAAAACATACAACAATGTCAAAACGCGAAAGTATCCGAAAACAAAAAAAAACCCGAGTCAAAACGATTTAACGGTTAGATGTTATCCCGCCTAGGGCATGAGTTCCCTCCCAGTGACAAAGTCACACACCATGACAGACGGACGCCCTAATCAAATACTACATCTGTCCCTAATATAACCACGTGCCCTTTTACCCTACCATGTTCCCAGCCTCCCCTCCCTCCCTCCTAGCTATCCTTGAAACATGTCCTAGCTGAGGTTCGAAGTCACAGAAAAGTAAGTCAACAACTTACCCACTAGAGTACAGCGATAAGCAACTTGATATGCAGGTACATGGAAATTGTTTGAAGCAATAAGATTCGACCAATGCGTACATAAACACTACGACTTTAAAGTTCTATCCTTTATAAAGCAAAATAAATTTTAATTACAACGAATGATATAAGAGCAGAGTATCGTATTGACTAGAAATTCGATTTCGAATTAAAAATTCCATTTCCATACATCCTGTATGAAATTATTTCAAAACGTCTCGACATACATATGTATGTATGTACCTGTAGTTTTCTTTGGAAATCATTTCATAAATCCTAATGATCACATACTCAGGACATTATTATTAAGCGGTGAAGAAAGGAAGGGGGGAGGTGTAAACAAAAAAAAAAAATTGGTATTCTTTTTAATCTTTTCATACTTAAGACATTTTTTTCAAAAAAATGCACATTCACATGGAATAAACATCTCCCACAGAATTAAAAGAAAGAAAAAAAAAGCACAACAACTTTCGTCGTTATATGGGCAAACGAGACGACGACGACTACGACGACGACTTGCAAAACAAAACAACAGTGCTTTTCCAAGAAAAATTCGAAGTCATTGTCTTTTTTGGAATGCCTCTGATTTTTTTGTTGCTGGTTTTTTTCTGTTTTTTTTTTGTTTTTGATTTTTATTTGACAGAGACTGAAGCCGAGGCTATTGCGCTGTTCCGACTCTTGTTAATGGTCTGGTTTTGCTTTTTTTGGTTGATGCTGCTGCTAAAACTCCTTTTCCATTTCGTTGATTTTATTTTTCGGTTTACCATTCTTGTTATTTTTTTTTGCTGTTTTTATTTGAATCTGTTGTTGCTGTTGGTCCTTTCTTTAAGTTCCTTATTATTGTTAGTGTTGTTGTTGTTGTTGTTGTTGTTGGTGGTGGTTCATTTAAAGCCAGAAAATCCATTATGCTACTTTTATAGCTGGCAATATTCTCACTGCTATCGTTGTTGTTGTTGTTGTTCTTACCGCTACTGCTGTAGAGATATTTTTAACCTGTTTTGTTAAGTTGAATACAACACATCGTCCAACTAACCAACCAACGAACCCACGAACCATCCATACCATCCCATCCATCCATCCATCCATTTGTCTGTCCAATTTCTTCGTTCACGTTCGCACATACGTTTCGTCCATCCATCCACCGATTCGGCCTAAACAACAACGTTAATAAATAATTTTTACGAATCCTGAAATGGGAATGGGTTACAAACAAAATTCAATAACAGAAGCTTTATTGGTGAGACCAGACGCCGACAATTTGGACAATGATCATGATCATCATCACCAACATCACATCATTATGCGATCATGATTATCAGAATTGAGAGAGCGTAAACGACAATGATGATGATGATCATGATGTTGTTAATAATAATCATGATGTTGGCGTTGTTCGTGTTTTTTTTTTCAACAAAAAAAAAAGTGCTGAATTCTTAACCTAAAAGTGTAGAAAAACAAAATAATCGGGAAATAACCACCAAAAAAAAACCCAAAAAAAACTCCCTGCATACCATTGCAGTAACGTCTATGTTGCTATGTAGTGTGTTCGTGCAGCAGTTCTAGACAACAGCACAGCACACTTTATTTTGATAAAATTCTTAATACTGTGGGGTTATTGGCATTTAAAATCGAAATTTCCCTTTATTTAACCATCAATCCACTATAAATTCTTAATTAAAACTCAGTTTCAGTTTGGAATTCTATGTTGAGTTTATAAAATTGAGGTTAGATTTTAATTTTTGAGGTTAGATTTTCATTTTTATTTATTTTTTTCATGCAAGTTTTGTATCACACTGTTCATTTGTTATTTCTGAAATCTGTTTTGATTCGGCAAAATTGTTTTTCATTTCGTTTTCTCTTATTGTTGTTGCTGTTGTTGCTTGATGGTTTTTTTTATGATGATGTTGTTATTGTTATTGTCGTCGTTGTATTTGAATTTATTTTTATTAAGAGAATTTCCAGGAATTTCAAAATGTAGAAAGATGATAATGAAAGAAAAAAACAACAACAAAAACAAAACAAAACATAAACAGCAAAGGAAGCTGTGTGTGTGTTGATTACGTCTCGGCAATATGAGTTGATTACGTCGCCTTACGTTAATGTTGTTGGGCCCAATGCAAACGGAATACGCACGTAAAAAATGCATTTACAATGCAGGCGTCAAGCGATTTAAGTTATCCATGTAAACATTCTTTAAGGAGTCCTTTTAATAGATCAGAACAATGTTAATTGTATTGTTTGGCTAGAAAATGGTTTCTGTACACTTTTTATATGAATATGAACCACTTAAGGACTTAAGTAAATTGAAAAATTTGTCTTTTTTTAGTATAGAATAATACCTTGCAACTGAAATGTAATCGCGAAGTTGCCATAGTCTAGTTGGTAGTGTGTTGGCTTATTAGACGTAAGGCCACGGTTCAAACCCCAGGTCGGACATCAAAACGAAATATGAAAAAAATTATTTCTTAGGTGACTTCCTTTCAGCTGCCATGAAACGTTTCTCAAAAATCTGTTGTTCGGAGTCGACTTTAAACTGTAGGTCATAAGTGGTGTGAGAAGCTGAGTTGTAATCCTGACTGAAGGGTTGTAATGACCAATTATGTATGTATGTATCGGGTCCGCCATCTAACGTTTTTCTTCTTCAACTAGTGCTTATTTCTTGAATGGTAACACTTAGCTCATGTCTGATTTGACAGATAATTAGTTTTATCCTTCCGCTGAACGAATATGGACCATCCAATGCATTTTCGCTTCGCTAAGTGGGCCTGTGATCGACTTACAGAAGATGCCGATTTTGGCAAAAAAAATCATCTTTTCAGATGAAGCTTATTTTGATGTTGGCGGGTATGTAAACAAGCAAAATTGTTGCATTTGGGGTACAGAAAACCCGCACGCATACATTGAAAAGCCAACGCACCCAAAACGAGTCAGTGTTTGGTGCGGATTTTGGTCCAGAGGCATAATTGGGCCATTTTTCTTCGAAAATGAGCAAGGAGTGGCCGTTACAGTCGATGGCGATCGTTATCGGGCCATGTTGAACGAATTTTTGTTCACAAAAATTGAAGAGGAGGATATTGGCAACATTTGGTTTCAACAGGACGGCGCTACGTGCCACACAGCCGTAGCTACACTCGATGTTTTGCGCCCTGTTTTTGAAGATCGCATTATCAGCCGCAGAGCTGATGTCGTTTGGCCACCTCGGTGCTGCAATTTGACACTGTTGGACTATTATTTGTGGGGTGTCGTCAAAGATAAGTGTTACGCCGACAAGCCAGAGACAATTGACGCTTTAAAGGACAATATTCGTGAAGCCATTGGTGAAATACAGCTGCACACAATCGATAATGTGCTTAAAAATTGGACCGATCGTATAGGCTACTGCACGGCCAGCCGAGGCAGCCATTTGAATGAAATTATTTTCCATTATTAAGCGGAAGGATTGTACATTCAAATAAAAAAAAGGAATTTGAGAAAATATTCATTTTTTTAAAGCATTTTCAAAAAGAAAAAGTTATTTGGCGGACCCTTTAGTATTGTTGGCTTATTAGACGTGAGGCCACGGTTCAAAACCCAGCCTAAACATCTCGAACAAAACAAAATTGAAAAAATATTTCTTAGGCGACTTCCTCTCAGCAGATTTCAGGCAAAAACTCTGAGAGTCAATAGAACTTTTCAAGAAAAGTTTCTCAAAAATTTGTCGTTCGGAGTCGACTTTGAACTGTAGGTCCCGCCACTCATAGATAAAATCGAAACACAAAACATGGGTGGTGTAAGAAAATAGGTTGTAATCCTAACTAAAGGGTTGTAATGACCAATTAAATAAGCAAGTATATATGTATGCAATCGTCTCTAGAGGCCTGTCGTAGTATATACTAGGAATCTCACAATGGTGCTGGCAATAGTGTGGCTACTGATAGGACTTCACAAGTCAAACATGTTGAAAGTGAGCATCAACGCCAAGAGCAGTCTACAACTGCACAGCGTCTGTACTTAGAGAGAGGGGCTATAATTGTCTTTAGTTTTCCAGGTTACATACATACATACATAATTGATCATTACAACCCTTCAGTCAGGATTACGACCTAGTTTCTCACACCACTTATGCTGTGTGTGTTAATTTTATACATGAGTGGTGGGACCTACAGTTTAAAGTCGACTCCCAACGACAGATTTTTGAGAAACTTTTCATGGCAATTTTATTTACTCTCAGATTTTTTTTGCCAGAAGTCTGCTGAGAAGAAGTGGCCGAAGAAATACATTTTGTATTTTGTTTTGATGTCTGGCCGGGGGTTCGAACCCTGGCTTTACGTCTAATAAGCCAACACACAACCTACTAGACTACGGCGACCTCAAGTTTTCCAGGTTAGAGGTTACTAATGCGCCTTTTCATCTCTTGATAGGAGCTCTAACGAGTAAGCTTTGAACTTTAAGCTAACAACACATTGCTTCAAGTCCAAATTTATTGCTAAAACCCTAGAAATATTACGACAGTATGCGCCACCTAATAAATAGGCCCAGCTTGGCCGTTTATTGCATATTATGCTCTGTGGCAGCAAATACTTAGAAAAACCTAGCTTAGACAGTGTTTGGGCCAAACCGTTCCATCTGGAATAATTATTCACTTGTTCAACGTAATTGATGAAATTTTCGATTTTTCTTTATTTTTTCTTCTTTATCCACCTTGAAGTTTGTCGCTTTCAATGCAATTGTTATTGCTTCTGTGCCTGTTGCCGTTGAATTTTCATTACTTTCATGCATTCATCGCAGTCAGTTGTTAGCCCTGGCCTGTGTATCATTCCATCGTTTGTGTTTTGTTTGGACGACCTTTTGTCGTATCGCTTGAGTCCATTTACTTGTTTCCATTTACTGTGTTTTCAATCTTTTCAATAAATTACGTTACTTTTGTTATTCTGTGTTGTGCTTTCAAGATTAAAAACACAAAAAAAAACAAAAAACGGAGCTTAACCTGGTCAAATGCAGTTCTTTTCACTTTTTCTGATGGTGCTGTGCTGCTGTGCTGTTGTGTTAGTGTGTCCTGATTGGGTATTATTGACCACATGGGTGTGAGCCAAAGTAGTTTTTAATGCGTGTGATTCTCAATTTTTATATGAATTTTCTTGTTCTTTTTTTTTTTTGTTTTCTTTCTTTCTTTTATTAAAGTATTGAACATGTTTGAAATGCCGAAAGGAAATTATAATCAGAGACACAAAATTGGTTCTTTATGTCGGTTAATAACGAGATGCAATAACAACAACAACAACAGAAACAACATTAAGATTTTATAAAAGAGCGTATAAAACTAAACTGCACTGCATTACCATCAATGCTAAAAGGAGATCAAAGGTTTAAAGATTGTAAATGAAGTTCGTTTGGTTGAATTTACATTTTATGAGAAATATGAGATACACTGTCTGGTTAGAAGAAGCTCGAAGTAATATTCTTATAGTAAGCGACCACTCGACTCGTTTGGAATATAAAAAAAGGTTCTTCAATTCAGCTTCTTATGTATTGAAAGCCGATTCAAGGTGTTTCGTTTTTAAAATCAGGTGTACATGCCTTTACAATGATTGTATGCAGTTGTTCAAAACAAGCATATCAAGCTTTGTTGGGTCTAAGGCCCATAGTTCTCTTATAGAGAACGAACTGTCCGGATATCTATTAGTCTGGAAGAGCCAAAAGTTTTCCACGAACTCTTTATTTCTTGTTATTGTGACTGAATTTAAGCGTTTATAAAAGTTCACACAATTGTGAATTAAATCTGTCGACGACTTGTATTCTCTACAGCAATTTTTCTTCTATAGTAAATTTGTCGATTTACAACAGAAATTTGTCGATGACTTGTATTTTCTCATTAAATTTGTTGATGGCTTGCATTTGCTACAGTAAATTTCTCCATGATTTGCACAATCTGCAGTAAATTTGTCAATAACTTGCATTTTCTACAGAAAATTTGTCGATACTTGCATTTTTTTTAAAGTAAATTTATCGATAACTTAAATATTTTACTTGACTTGCATTTTCTATAGAAAATTTGTCGATGACTTGCATTTTTTTAAGTAAATTTATCGATAACTTGAACATTTTACTTGACTTGCATTTTCTACAGGAAATTTGTTGATGAATTGCATTTTTTAAAGTTAATTTATCAATAACTTGAATATTTTGCATTACTTGCATCTTTTATCGTAAATTTGTCACTGATTTGCCTTTTTTATTGTAAATTTATCGATAACTTGAATGTTTTACATGACTTGCATCTTTTATCGTAAATTTGCCACTGATTTGCATTTTTTAGTGTAAATTTATCGATAACTTGATATTATTTACATGACTTGCATTTTCCACGGAAAATTTATCGATGAATTGCTGTGTAAACGTTTATACACATAGAAGACGATATAAATTCATTAATTTTCTTTCGGTTGGGCTGTGGTTTCGATCTCACCGTGCTTTCTTAATGTAAGGCAGTCTAGCCTGTCTATTTAGTTAGCATTCTAGACAACAGATTTCCAAATCCATACCGTCTTTAAAATATTGGATTGACATTAGATGAAAACACTCGGTGATTACGTCAACAAGAAAAATGATCAAATATGGAATTCGGAAAATCTAGAAATGATCGTAGAAAAGCCATCGCATTTGAAAAAAGTGACTGGTGTGCCTTATGGTCTAGAGCTGCCAATGGGTTGTATTTTTTCGCAAAAGACTCTATAAGAAGCATTACCGTCAAGTCCATTTGACCTCCAATTGAAGATTAATAATTAAACCGCATGTGATTTCACCAAGGCAGTATCACGTGCCGTACAATTCGAACGATTTTGACTTGAAAGGTTTCCAAAAAGAGTAATAAGGCATTAAGATTATGCAGCATGATGCTATTAGGCTACGGATAATCTCTTAACGCTGTAGCATTTATAAACCAACATTCGTTCAGTTATAGCCGAGGTAGTTAAAAGCTATCGTCAAGGGATCGACTGCTGCATTTAATCCTAAGGTGGCCATTTAAATGACATTGTATTCCATACATAAGGACAAGCCCCAAGCCTACTTGCCTGCTAACTTAGTTAATTGGTTACTACAACCTTTTAGTCAGGATTACGACCAAGCTTGTCACGTCGCACATGTTGTGTGTGCTAATTTTCTTCATTAGTGGCGGGACCTACAGTTTAAAGTCGACTCCGAGCGACAGATTTTTAAGAAACTTTTCATGGCAATTTTATTTTACTCTTGAGAGTTTTTGCCAGAATGCTGCTAAGAGGAAGTCGCCGAAGAACTATTTTTTCATAATTCTTTTTGTTCGAGATATCTGGACTGGAGTTTGAGCAAAGCTTTGTGGGTGTTAATGTCTCATAAACTTTATCTAGAGAACCATTTATGTCTTTCAGGCATTTCAGCTGCCTTATACACTTTTAACCAAAAACTGTAAATGGTACTAGTAATGTAAAGGGTGTTTTTTATAGAGGTATAGAACTTTAAGCTGCAATAAAACAACGATGGATTATTCGATTGACATGAATTTTATTTATCCGAAAGATAATCTTGTGGCATTACATTTTAAATATGATTTCTGGCATATGACCGCCACGGCTGGCACGGATGTAGTCCAATCTGGACGTCCAATTTTCGATGACTTTTTCCAACATTTGTCGCCGTATAGACAATAATACGGCGAATGTTGTCGTCCAAATGGTCAAGCGTTTGTGGCTTTACCGCATAGACCAATGACTTTACATAACCCCACAGGAAGTAGTCTAGCGGTGTTAAATCACAAGATCTTGGAGGCCAGTTCACAGGTCCAAAACGTAAAATTAGGCGGTCACCAAACGTGTCTTTCAATAAATCTATTGTGGCACGAGCTGTGTGACATGTTGCGCCGTCTTGTTGAAACCACATCTCCTGGACATCATGGTTATTCAATTCAGGCAATGAAAAAGTTAGTAATCTTGGCTCTATACCGATCACCATTGACTGTAACGTTCTGGCATCTAGCGGATGGACTCATTCGGGTCTTCCTCAATGCTACGCTCTACAGCAGCAATAGCTTCTTCTGTACGCACCGTACAGCGTCTCTGGGGATGCGAGTTATCAATAAGAGTAAACGTGGTGCGAAAACGTTCCACATACATACATACATAATTGGTCATTACAACCCTTCAGTCAGGATTACGACCTAGTTTCTCACACCACTTATGTTGTGTGTGTTAATTTTATACATGAGTGGCGGGACCTACAGTTTAAAGTCGACTCCGAACGACAGAGTTTTGAGAAACTTTTCATGGCAATTTTATTTTACTCTTGAGAGTTTTTGCCAGAAACCTGCTGAGAGGAAGTCGCCGAAGAAATACTTTTTGTATTTTAATTTGATGTCTGGCCTGGGGCTCGAACCCTGGCTTTTCGTCTAATAAGCCAACACACTACCTACTAGACCACGGCGACTTCGAAAACGTTCCATGGTTAATCGAATTAACTGCTCTGATGGACGATTTTGTCGACGATAAAATGGACGTAGTGCGCGATACGTTTTCCGCATAGAACCATTATTTTCGAAATAAAATTGCACTATTTGCAAGCGTTGTTCAGGCGTGAGTCTATTCATGATGAATTGCCAAACCAAACTGAGAATAAATCACTTGACAGCTGTTAAATTGGTCGCCATCTTGAAAAGTAATGACAACTTAAAGTTCTATAATTCTATAAAAAACACCCTTTATTTGGGCTTGACCCATAATTCTATGTACCGTACAATGTGTGTATTTTGTTGTTGTCTGTTGTGTATCTTATTGACTATAAGTGTTCAATTTCTGTAATAAGAAGTCGACGAAATAATTAAAAAAAATCACTTACACTTACAATATGATTGATTGCAGAGTTTATAAGATTTATTTACGATTTTTCTTTTACCAAAAGCAAAAAAAAAATTGTTTTGCTTTATTAGACAATAAATTTCAATGAATTCGAACAAATTCCAATACGAGATAAGTTTGTACAATACTATGTACATGTATGTATGTATGTAGATATGTAAGTAAATGTTAAATGTAAAAAATTTTATGTAAAAGACCTTGCATTCCTTTAAGATTACAATCACATCAAAAGAAGAAAAAAACAAAATATTGTTTTTGTGATTAATTTTTTTCTTTTTTTTTCTAAACAATATCGTCGTTGAGAATAACAAACAAGTTTCGTAAATTGTTAAAATATTTTAAAAATTTTGATTTTTATGCTGATAAAAAAAAAGAACTGCTTTCTGGGTGGCAGGCAGTACAAATTTTTATTAAAAAAATTTGAATTCGATTATTAAATTAAGACGAAGAAAAAAATAAAAAATAAAAACATACACAATAAAACTATTTAGTCTGTTAAATAAAGTTGTAATTCAATGTTAAATTATGTCTCTTTTTCTTAAATATAAATTATGATGATTTCAACAACATTTTTTTAATCCAGCACAGGTGTTTTAAGCGACTTTTTTAAATGTTTTTTCCATATTTTTTTTTATGGCATTAAAACTCGCTTTGAACGGCGGCTTGTCTAGTCGCTATGTCTGTTAAATCATAAGATGTAACGAAACTAGTATTTTTAGTCACAAGAGTTTCAATGAATAGAAATTTAAATTTTTTCATATTGGGTTATACAAAATGCAACTGCGGTTTTCTTTTTTCACTGCCTACAGCTCTATTCAATTTTAGATCTGACAACTTTACCATTTTTCTATGGAGTTCTTGTATTTTTTATCTTTTTTTGTTCCGTTCTCGTTTGTATTTTTATTGTAAAATTCTATGTACCGTACAATGTGTGTATTTTGTTGTTGTCTGTTGTGTGTTTTATTTACTGATTTGCCGCATTATAATGCACATGGTTGAATCGGGCAACACTTATTTGAATATTTCAACACTAATTCCAACATGTGTTTAGTGCCCAGTTTGGATTACATTTTCGGCAAAGTCAATTTGATTTATTCGTAAACCTTCTAAAAAATTAGATTGATTTATGAATGAGGGAAATATTTAAAATATACGCTGGATAATGCTATAAAAAAGGGAAATACACTGCAGAATGGGCCGAAATATTTGTAATTCGGAAACTACATTTTTTATCCATTTTTTGGTCCGTTCTCATTTGTATTTTTATTGTAAAATTCTATGTACCGTACAATGTGTATATTTTGTTGTTGTCTGTTGTGTGTCTTATTTACTGATTTGCGGCATTATAATGCAAATGCTTGAATGGTGTTGTTATTTATACATCGGGCAACACTTATTTGAATATTTCAACACTAATTCCAACATGTGTTTAGTGACCAGTTTGGATTACATTTTCGGCGAAGTTAGTTTGATTTATTCGTAACCCTTCCAAAAAATTTGATTGATTTAAAAATGAGGGAAATATTTAAAAAATATACTGCAAAATGGGCCGAAATATTTGTAATTCGGAAACTTCGGTCCTTTTATGTGTGCCCAGAGCTTCACATTTTGTAAGAACTAGATTCCACTAATGATCAATTCCGATGTATCATCATCGGATTTTCCACATGCTCACTTCAGTGAATAAAGTGAAAACATTATAGGTAAACGGCTGACTTAAAAAGGAGGTTTGTTCCAATCGGTTTTGGAAATTAAATGTTGGTCGGCCAGTCAAAACGAATAAAATTTTTAACTGATGGAGCAAGCGATAACGGAACATATTGCATGAAATAAAGGGTCCGCCAAATAATTTTTTTTCTGAAAATGCTTTAAAAAAAAGCTACTGAATATTTTCTCAAATTTCTTTTTTTATTTGAAAGTACAATCCTTCCGCTTAATAATGGAAAATAATTTCATTCAAATGGCTGCCTCGGCTGGCCATGCAGTAGCCTACACGATCGGTCAAATTTTTAAGCACATTATCGATTGTGTGCAGCTGTATTTCGCCAATGGCTTCACGAATATTGTCCTTTAAAGCGTCAATTGTCTCTGGCTTGTCGGCGTAACACTTATTTTTGACGGCACCCCACAAATAATAGTCCAACGGTGTCAAATCGCAGCTCCGAGGTGGCCAAACGACATCAGCTCTGCGGCTGATAATGCGATCTTCAAGAACAGGGCACAAAACATCGAGTGTAGCTGCGGCAGTGTGGCACGTAGCGCCGTCCTCTTGAAACCAAATGTTGCCAATATCCTCCTCTTCAATTTATGTGAACAAAAATTAGTTCAACATGGCCGGATAACGATCGCCATTGACTGTAACGGCCACTCCTTGCTCATTTTCGAAGAAAAATGGCCCAATTATGCCTCTGGACCAAAATCCGCACCAAACAGTGACTCGTTTTGGGTGCGTCGGCTTCTCAATGTATGCGTACGGGTTTTCTGTACCCCAAATGCGACAATTTTGCTTGTTTACATACCCGCCAAGATCAAAATGAGCTTCATCTGAAAAGATGATTTTTTTTTGCCGAAATCGGCATCTACTGGGATAGGCTACTGCATGGCCTGTCGAGTATTGTCTTGTTTTTGTTGGCAGACCCCTTTAACGTTTTTATTTAATTTAATTGATATTTTTCAATACATTTTTTATTCCATTAAGATTTTTAAGTTCCAATTGAATAATAAAATATGAAATATGCTTCTCTGCTTCACTTCTGCTCCATTTACGACGAATATTTCAAATTTTAGCCAGCATTTGATTTATTGCGTTTTGATTATTACGACGTACTGGTGTTTGTTGTTGCATTGTTTTTCATATTTTTGTTGTTTTTGTCATGTAGTTTAATCATGTCCGTCGATCAGATTGTTTTTATTCGATACGAAAAACTCCGAATAGATTTCATTGAGAAAATTTAGAACACATACGAACACATTTCATACAAATGAAAATGAGAACTCTATCAACTCTACCACAACTGACAACTTTAATACAGTTGTGGGAAAATATTTAGTCGAAAAATTTTTAATATTTCAGAAACTCTAGCTTTGTAGGAAAAAATAGCTGCATTGTGGCAGAGAAATTGTGTACAAAGAATTAGCATTGAATGTCTGCTGCTGCATTATTCAATCAGCATATCAGCCGGCTTAAATTGTTGTGTGAGTTGAACTTTATATGAATGGAGGTGCATTTTTACAGCGCTTCCAGCGCTAAGAATTAAAGGCGTAAGCTCGTGACTTCAATAAACCCCACAAAATAAATTGAACGATTACTTTGGACGGTGCATATCACCTAAACGGGATTAGGTGCTCTGTAAATGCAGACCTCAGAATTCTGGTTGTATATTGTGCAGTATGCAGCGTAGTTACTTTCTATTGCAATCCAATACTTTTCAATTACAGTTCGTCCAGTTGATTTACAAAAAAGTCGTAGAACATTTTTGAAAAATAGTCGTTTGGTTCGAGGATTTTTCAAAAAATAAAATTTCGCATAACTCAGTAGACTTTGAGCAGATGTAATGGCTTTCTGCGTATTATATGCGCAGTTTTTGGTTTCCCAGAAGTGACAATTGGGCTTAGTTTGGTCCACCATTAGTTCGGTTACACGGAGTCTTCTTCTGGTCTCATTTTGGTCGATATTCAGCGCGTTTGGCTGCTGATGCTCTGTGCATATTTTGCTAGGGCATGTCCTCAGATGTCGCCCTTATCATGGTATCTGGTAGGTAGTAGATAGTGCGTTGGCTTATTAGAAGTGAGGCCACTGTTCAAAGCCCAGGGCAGACATCTCGAACGAAATGCAATATAAAAAATATTTCTTAGGCGACTTCCTCTCAACAGATTTCTAACAAAAACTCGCAGAGTTTGCAACGAAATGTTTCTGAAAAATCCTTAGGCGTTCGGAGTCGACTTTAAACTGTAGGTCATGTATAACATTAACAAACACACATACATACATAATTGGTCATTTCAACCCTTCAGTCAGGATTAAGATCTAGTTTCTCACACCACTTATGTTACGTGTGTTAATTTCGTCATGAGTGGTGGGACCTACAGTTTAAAGTCGACTCCGAATGACAAATTTTTGAGAAACTTTTCATGGCAATTTTATTTCCTCTCAGAGTTTTTGCCAGAAATCTGCTGAGAGGAAGTCGCCGAAGAATTATTTTTGTATTTTGTTTTGATGTCTGGCCTGGGGCTCGAACCCTGGCTTTACGTCTAATAAGCTAACACACTACCTACTAGACTACGACGACTTCTAAACAAGCACAACATAAGTGATATGAGAAGCTAGGTCGTAATCCTGACTGAAGGGTTATATTCACCAATAATGTGTGTGTGTGATGTCCTCAGATGAGCAACGGGTTAGTCTACTGCTTTCTATTCTGATGATAGAGCTGTCGTCTAAGCTAACGTAGTGTGTGTAATGTCCTCAGATGACTAGATGATAAGAGCACGGCATCCTATTCTGATAAGCAGGGCTGCTGTTCATGCCAACAGAGTCACTATGTGAAGATACCTAGGAAAACAAATCACCTTTCATAGTTCATTGAAGCTTTTTCCCCTTTTTCTTCCTCACTGGAGCTGACAATTACGGCCAAAATTATAGCATCTTTTGATAGCGGAATGGCTTGTGTGCCACGTTGTATATGAATATGGCGCTAGTATATCTTCTCTCCCAGTAGGCTTGGTTTTTATGTTCCATAAGACCACAACTTATGGTGGCGTAGGGCATATAAACCTGTGCATTTGAATATGTACATACGTATCAGAGATCAGCAATGAGTCGTTTTTTCGCTACTCATAAGTACTTATGAAATTTTGAATATAAGTGAGTCAACAATATTGAAATTTAACTACGTACTCACTCGATTCATTCATACTCACTACAACGTTGATTTATAAGTACAGGGGTTGCAATGAGTATTCGTACAACATTGATATCAAACTCATACCATTCGAAATATGTTTGATTCATAAGCCTACTACTCATTTAGAAAAATACGTATAATATCTTCTCTTCTTCTTATATATGAAAATGAATGTGTGTTTATTTGTTTGTGGGTTTGTTTGTTTGTTTGAAGTCTATAGACGGCTAAACGGCTGGATCGATTTTCTTGAAATTTTAACAGTAACTTCCTGTATATCTGGAAGGAGTTATAGGCTACTTTTTAATTTAAAATTTCAAGTAGGCAAGGTGCCACGCCCACATACCCAATAAGTATAATAATGTCGCATATCTCATTAACTGCAACAGTTAGAGTCCTCAAATTTTGTATGGACGACTTTGACGTATATATGAACAAAATGGGCGGATTGGCTATAGTGGGCGTGTCACCTCCCATAGTCTATAATAAAAATGAATGTTTGTTTGTATGTACCTTATGGAATCGTAAACTATGCATTTGATCATGTTATGATCTTTAGAAAAGTTGTTGTTGCGCATGAGCCGGGAAAGGTTTCTAAGTTGGTATGACTAATTTCCGACAGGTGGCGCCACTGAAAATTACAAAAAATGAATTAAATCGTAAACTGTGCATTTGATCATGCTATGATCTTTAGCACAGTTATTGTGCATGAGCCGGGGAAGGTTTCTAAGTTGACATGACTAATTTCCGGCAGGTGGCGCCACTAAAAATTACTTAAAATCAATTAAATCGTAAACTGTGCATTTGATCATGTTAGGATCTTTAGCAGAGTTGTTGTGCATGAGCCGGCGAAGGTTTCTAAGTTGGCATGACTAATTTCCGGCAGGTGGCGCCACTGAAAATTACTTAAAATCAATTAAATCGTAAACTATGCATTTGATCATGTTAGGATCTTTAGAAAAGTTGTTGTGCATGAGCCGGGGAAGCTTTCTAAGTTGGTATGACTAATTTCCGGCAGGTGGCGCCACTAAAAATTACTTAAAATCAATCAAATCGTAAACTGTGCATTTGATCATGTTACGATCTTTAGAAAAGTTGTTGCTCATGAGCCGGCGAAGGTTTCTAAGTTGGCAAGAGTAATTTCCGGCAGGTGGCGCCACTGAAAATTACTTAAAATCAATTAAATCGTAAACTGTGCATTTGATCATGTTAGGATCTTTAGCAGAGTTGTTGTGCATGAGCCGGCGAAGGTTTCTAACTTGGTATGACCAATATCCGATAGGTAGCAAACGCACAACCTTCTAGTGAGCATTTTAGTGTTCGTACACGAATCATACTTATTTTGTGATTCGTGTATATGTTGAGTTATGGATAGTCGTACTCAACAACAACATCATACGCGTTTTTAAGTATGAATATGATGAGTACTTCAAACTTTGAATATGAGTACAGGTTCCATGATATTAAATGAAGTGTGAATGCGTATAAGTATCAGAAATTATGAGTATGATTCGATTCTAACTCATCTTTTTGAATACTCATTGGTGCATACATATGTACAGTTGTGGGCATTTGTAAAGAAGTGTTTACATTGATATGAATTGATATGATAAGTTTCATTATTTGTTTTTATTAAAAAATTTTGTTTTTTATGAATGAGCAAATAAAATACCCGACATTTTGTGGAATATTTGGGCATATTTTTTGTTATTATTTATGCTTTTAATGCATTTTTTGTAAAGTGCTTAAGAATTTTTATTTTTTAATGAAAATACTCAAAGACAGACAGACTGACAGATATGTATGTTGTTATGTAAGTTGGATTAGTTGAGTTGATTGCTTGTTTGCTTGGTTGACTGTCTGGTATTTAGTGGGTTTCATTGGAATGCATGTGCAAGGCTTTTAACTGTACATACAGACGTACAAACAGATGTAAATAAAATTATAAATAATTTAAAGTGTTAATAGTTACAAAAGTATGTAAAATGTAAATATTTGTGAGGTGGCATGAAAGAGATTATATTATTATGATTATTTTATTATAACTTCTTACACAGCAGATACTGCACATACATACATAAATAAAAACATACATAAGTATGTACATGAAAGTATGCATTTAATCTGTCTGTCACTGTCTCTGTCTCTCTCTCTGTAACTGACTGTAGATTATGAATTATGAAAACCGTATACGTGGTATGTACATATATGTACAGAACAAATACCCCCAAAATCATAAACAGATTTTATGACCTGAAATACTATTCATAATAGAATGAATGAATTGTAATGGAATGTGGAATGCAATGCAATGGAATGCAGTGTAATGCCCCGTGTAATGAAATGTAATGAAAATGCTACGTTATTTTTATTTTCATTGACGAAAAAGTGTTGCAATCAAATTCCATTTCTTTCTTTCTTTCTTTCTTTTTTCATTTATTTCTTTAAATACATGGCTTTTGTAATATTGTTTTTTATTTATTTTTGTTTAATTTTATGTTGTTTTGTTTTGTTTTTTGTTTTTTTGTTTTTATTTCGGTATTTATTAGTTTAGTTTATGATAAGAAAAATGATATGAATTGTAATGGTATTTAGTAACCTGAAAACATTTATAAGAAAAACAAAAAAATAATAATAATAATAATCAAGAGATATGGAGTTATTTATTATCGTATCATATCGTATTATATTATTTCAATACAATACGCATATCATTCTTGATAACTTTCATTCATTCATTCATATTAAAATTATTCTCATAAATTGGAAATACATTCAGGATTATTTATTAAAGTGAAGTTCGTATTTTTTTTTAATAAATTGTGCCTCTGCAGCCTCTTCAATCAAACTTAAGTTCCTTAATGTTATTGTCTGGTTCATGCTATCACTCCTTAAGCTATTAAGCTGAAGTCATCGTAGGTGGTGTCTTGGCTTATCATAGTTCAAATCCTAGCTCAGACATCTCCAACAAAACAAAATAAAGGGTGTTTTTTATAGAGGTATTGAACTTTAAGTTGGCATTACTTTTCAAGATGGCGACCGATTTAACAGCTGTCAAGTGATTTATTCTCAGTTTGGTTTGGCAATTCATCATGAATAGACTCACGCCTAAACAACGCTTGCAAATAGTGCAATTTTATTTCGAAAATAATGGTTCTGTGCGGAAAACGTATCGCACTCTACGTCCATTTTATCGTCGACAAAATCGTCCATCAGAGCAGTTAATTCGATTAACCATGGAACGTTTTCGCACCACGTTTACTCTTATTGATAACTCGCATCCCCAGAGACGCTGTACGGTGCGTACAGAAGAAGCTATTGCTGCTGTAGAGCGTAGCATTGAGGAAGACCCGAATGAGTCCATCCGCCATCGAGCACAGGAATTGGATCTGTGTCCATCCACTTTATGGAAGATTTTGTGGTTTGCGTGCTTACAAAATCCAACTCGTGCAAGATTTGAAGCCACACGATCATCAAGTAAGGCGTAGATTTGTCGAATGGGCCCAAAACGAGATTACCGTTGTTCCCGATTTTCATAAGCGAATTTTGTTTAGCGATGAAGCGCACTTCTGGTTGAATGGCTACGTCAACAAACAAAACTGCCGCATTTGGAGTGAAGGTAATCCTCAAGTGTATGTGGAAACACCGTTACATCCAGAAAAACTGACTGTTTGGTGCGCTTTATGGGCTGGTAGAATCATTGGTCCGTACTTTTTCAAAAACGATGGTGGCCAGAACGTTACAGTCAATGGTGATCGGTATAGAGTCATGATTACTAACTTTTTCATTCCTGAATTGAATAACCATGATGCCCAGGAGATGTGGTTTCAACAAGACGGCGCAACATGTCACACAGCTCGTGCCACAATAGATTTATTGAAAGACACGTTTGGTGACCGCCTAATTTCACGTTTTGGACCTGTGAATTGGCCTCCAAGATCTTGTGATTTAACACCACTAGACTACTTTCTGTGGGGCTATGTAAAGTCATTGGTCTATGCGGTAAAGCCACAAATGTTTGGAAAAAGTCATCGAAAATTGGACGTCCAGATTGGACTACATCCGCGTCAGCCGTGGCGGTCATATGCCAGAAATCATATTTAAAATGTAATGCCACAAGATTATCTTTCGGATAAATAAAATTCATGTCAATCGAATAATCTCCATCGTTCTTTTATTCCAACTTAAAGTTCTATACCTCTATAAAAAACACCCTTTATAAAAAAATTTTGTGTTCGATGATTTCCTCTCAGCAGACTTCCGGCAAAAGCTCTGAAAGTAAAATAAAATTGCCATGAAAAGTTTCTCTGAAATCTGTCGTTCGGACATCAAACTGTAGAAACCGCCACTCAGGGATAAAATTAACACACACACTATGGCTGGTGTGATAAACTAGGTTGTAATCCTAACTAAAGGGTTGTAATAAGCAATTAAGCCGGTAAAGTTGGCCCTGAAAGGGGCCAGTAGCCTCTGACTATGAAAAATGTCTTCCAGCTTTAATGAACCGTAAAATGCCACTGGAGGGTAAACAATTGTCCAATCTATGGCCCACAAAAGTCATAATAATGACAAATATTTAATTGATTAAAATAGATTTTCTTTAATAATACTTTTTAAACCTTTTTTTTTCAAATATTAACCGTTTACTGCTCTTAGGCAAATATCCATTACTGTATCCATGTACATATTTGTGTGGTAATATTTTTGTAGCAGCAAACTATAGCTGCAGTAGGCTGTAGTAATAATAGTAGTAGTGGCAGTGGTAGTAATAGTAGTAGTGGTAGTAGTAGTTGTGGTAGTAGTAAATCGGTTAACGATGGCTGGGTATACTATTTATCAATGAACTACTTTTTATGATGGAATTTTATCACGAACAGTAAATAAAAAAAAGAATGCTTTTTCTGCGTTTTCAAATTAATTCATGAATTAACTGTTAAATGAGTAGCTATTGACCAACTTTGACTGACAATCAGACAGACAGACAGATATATAGATAGATAGACAGCCAGAATAGTTGCCAGAATAATTGGCCAATCATTTACAATAATAACCAGAACCAATGGCATCAGTTCAGTATAATTCAGGAAAAAAAAAACAAATTAAATACTAACAAACGTTTCATTTATTCGATTATTTCATGGTAAATGTCACTCATAGTCTTAGTCAATTAGCACCTATTTCATGCAAACTTATTCATTGCGGTATTGACAGTGATTAAAACAAAAAAATACTTCACGTATGTTGTGTGACATTGTTAATTTACTTAATATTGGTTGAATTTTTTAAAATATTTACATCCTACAGCATTTGTTTTAGCAGTAGAAAGATTGTCGAAAACATTTGGAAACTTGCAAGGAGCATTACAACCCTTTAGTCAGGATTACGCGACCTAGTTTTTTATTATTCATAAGTGGCGGGACCTACAGTTTAAAGTCGACTCCGAACGATAGATTTTTAAGAATCTTTTCATGGCAATTTTATTTACTTTCACAGTTTTTGCCATAAGTTTGCTAAGAAGTCGCCGATGAACATATTTTTTTAATTTTTCGTTTCGTTCAAGACGTCTGGGCTGGTGCTAGGACCACGGCCTTACGTCTAATAAACTAAAACACGATCAACTACTTGTTCGTTCGTTCAAAAAGGACACCATCAAGTGGAAAATATCATTTTTATAGTTTTCCTCTGAGGCCATCTTGCTTCTCACACTACCTTTGTTGTGTGTGTTAATTTTATTCATAAGTGGCCGGACCTACAGTTTATAGTCGACTCCGAACGACAGATTTTTGAGAAACTTTTCACGGCAATTTTATTTACTCTCAGAGTTTTTGCCAGAAATCTGCTGAGAGGAAGTCGCCGAAGAAATATTTTTTCATATTTTCGTTTTGATGTCTGACCTAGCGTTTGAACGGTGGCCTCACGTCTAATAAGCCAACACATTACCCACTAGACTACGGCGACTCCCAGTTCCGTTCTATCTCCAGGTTCAAAGCCAACAGAATAGGAACAAGGGCGTCTGTATTATGTACCCGTTTGACCAAAAAATGTTGATCAGGTATCAGAGTGATGTAATTACCCGCGATTGATGTGTTAGGCATCCTTTCACGGCAATTTTATTTTTACTCTTAGAGTTTGTGCCAGAAATCTGCTGAGAGGAAGTCGGTCTGGAGTTTCAATCATGGCCTCACGTCTAATTAGCCATCACACTGTCTATCGAAACTAGAGAATTAAAATTAATTTCTGCTTGGTTCGCATCGATACGTAAGCGTTTTTACGTGTTAGTTTAGAACTGTAACTTTCTTCAAGATGCTGTTCATGAACTTTATTACACCAATTTCTGTGAGTGTAATCGATTATAATCGGTAACCATTCAATTTTCTACACAGGCAATGTTGGATGAAAAGAGAGAGAAACGGTAATAAGATGTGGTATGGTGGTGGAGGTGACCACAGAACATTTTATTACATTTTACCGTTTTACTGTTGTTATTATTGTAGTTGTTATTGGTGGTATTTGTTGTAAAACAAACCAAAAAAAAACAGAAGAAAATAATAAAAAATAAAACACAACAATAAGAAAACAAACACAAAAACTAGAAGACAGAGACACAAAGACAAAAAAAAAAAACAAAACTTGTGAATGAAATGACTTTTAGAGACCCCAATGGAATGTGGTTCTGGTGAGACATACACAGTAACTGGTCACAGACAGAACACATACATACACATAAACAAGTACCCAAAGTCCGTTTAAATTTTGCTCTCAAATATTAGAGAGAAAAACACATGTACATGCACACATAAGCAAGCAAATGCTACGTAGAAATAAATTCTAATACTTGTGTAGTGTATTAACACAAAGAGTACATATTTGTTTTCTATTTTCTATACAATATTTAAGAGAAATTAAATCTCTTTTTTAAATTCAAAACTGTCTGCAAAGAAAAATTATTTTTGTTGGACTCACTGTTATCATGATTACGTTGTGCTTGTGCTTGGGTTGGTGTGTTGTGTTAATTTTTATCTCTTCTTATAAGAATATGTACCCCGTACTCTAACAAATTTTTGTTACTTGCATGTGTGTGTGCGTGTAGAGATAAGAGATAAGTTACAGTCGTGCACTCGTACATATATGGTGATCTCTTTAATAATAATTGTTGTTGCTGTTTAAAAGCTTTTATTTTATTTTTTTTTAATTCTTTTGTTGTTATTGTTTATTAAGAGTAAAGCTTTGTGTGATTACGTTTTTGGTAAGAGATGCTGTTGATTTGTTTTTATTCTTCAATTTTATTTTTGTTTTATTTCGTATGGTGAAAGGGGTTCCTAATGAGGGGCGAGAAAAGTAGACGGAGAGAGAGACAGCTTTAATAAATTAATAATGGCGGCATTGAAATTTAATTTGTTATTTTTCTTCTTGTTGTTGTTGTTCACCATTGTGTTTAACATCCACACTACACTACTTACTCATGAATTTATTTGCAAAAACAATAACAAAAAAAAAAAAACAATAAAACAAAATGAGAAAATAATTTTTTGTGTTTGTTTTTATTATTGTTAAATATTGAAAAGAAAATGGCGTATGCTTATGAACAAAAAAAATGAAATTATTCACAATGGGATCGTTCACTAAAGAATTGCTTAAAATAAGACATTTTGTTTGAATTTGAAATTTTTTAAAATGAAAGCATATCGGGAGATGGGACATCTATAGGGTGGTCCTGTAAATCCATATTTGCAATGGGATGTGAAAACAAAACAATTTTTAATGTCAATTAAGCTGACTTATTTACTACTCTTTAGTTAGGATTTCGACCTTATGTTGTGTGTGTTAATTTTATCCATGAGAGGTGGAATCTACAGTTTAAAGTCAAATCGACACGAAACATTTTTGGGAAACTTTTCATGGCACTTTTTTTTACTCAAGAGTTTTTGTCAGAAGACTGCAGACAGGAAGCCGTGGAAAGAAATATTCTTTTATATTTTGTTTTGGTCAAGATGTCTTTGCTGGGGCTTGAATTACGGCCTCACGTCCAATAAGCCAACACACTACCCACTAGACTACTAGCTTTGTCATTAAATTCTGGGTGTCCAAGAGCTCTTGTTTTCAGGTTTCCAAACGCGTGATAATGGTCTCCTCGTCTTTCCTGTCATTGCAGCTTCTGCACAAGTCATTATGAAGGATTCCCAGCCTCTTAGCATGAGCACCCAGAGGCCGCTGTTTCGTAATCACTGCTATGAGGTTGCCGACAATGACTGAAAAGATGTTCTGTGGTTTCCTCTTCTTTCCCATCGTTGCAGCTTCTGTAGAAGTCATTTTCATTTATACTCAGCCTCCTAGTATGAGCATCTAGCGGCCAGTGCCCTATTATCAATGCTATGAGGTTCCTTAGATGGAATCTTGTTAGGTTCAATGCGGATTTTTGTTCTGCATATCACCATTTCGGGCCAGATCTACCTGGTTGGTGTCTCTACAAATGGGTTCATTAATCTACAAATGAGTTCATTTGTTTGTGTGCCTGTAGAGGAGCGCCTATCCTATGTAGAACTCCAATTTAATTTTCTTTGGTTCCTGCTGTAGCAAGTGCATGGGCCTAGTTGTTACCTTCAATGTCACCATGTTCAGGAACTCAAATGAGTTTAACTGTCGCTTGTTTGGCTATCTCCTATCTCTAGAGATACTCGACATTCTTGGTCAATCTCTAGAGATCCAATTGCTGCTTTACTGTCTGTAAATATGCGAATACCACTACCATACGATAGATTCTGACACCGAATTCGCATGGCGGCATTATTTCAGCCCGTAAAGTACTACAATACGATGTAATGTTCAGTTGTTCTGAAAAGATTCCACATACGAGGTTCAAAAGCTTTGTTTCTTGAGCTTCATATGCACTCGTATTCATTTGCTGCAGAGTGTAGTTGTACAAGGTGGGGGTATGTGGTATGTTCGCTTGCTTGCAAAAGGCTCTTGAAAACTTTTCTCAATCAAATAAAAACCTTTTCCCTTCACAGTAAAGATTCTCGTTATTTTTTTATTTGTATTTTTTTTTGTTTCGAAAAGAATCCAGCTTCACCTAAACAAACTCACTCACACAGAGATCATGTTTAAAAGTTGATGATGATGATGACGAATACGACTACGACTACGATGATGATGAGGATAATGAGCCTGAGAATGATTTCCTTTTTTGTGTAAACTGATAACGAGAGGAGCAGCCGCAGCGTATTTTTAGTTGAATGAATAGAAAATGTTGCATGGCTGTGTTCTGTACATGTGTACCTAGTCAGTCAACGCTTCTGCCACTTTAATTTGTTTCTTAATTTTGTTCAGTTGTTCTCATTGTTAATATTTGTTTTTGTTGTTGTTTTTTTTCTACTTCTTTCTGCATTTGTTTTGTTTGTTCTGGTTTGATGAGATTTCCTAGAAATTTTAATTATTTTTGAATTTTTTTCTTCTGTTTTTTTGTTGTTGTCCATAAAATATCCTGTTTATGAGAGAGTGAGAACAAGTATAAGAAAGGTTTTTTTGATTCCTTTTCAGTTTTATCAGTCTCATGAATATGTTGTTGTTTCGCAGGCTCATAGAATGACTGCCTGTCTAACTGCCTGAAGGAATATTCAATTGTAAGGAATAAATGAATGAATGAATGTATGTATGTATGAATGGATTGTTGTTGTTATTAACATTACACACATAATATTACCCAGATTTTGGGTAGAAAGGCGTAAATATAGTTTTTCTCAAGCATTTCCTATCTTAACGTTGAAAACGTTCTCATGACTCTGTCATCGTATGAGTTTTTATGACTCTTAACTAATGATCACAGGATAATTTTGTATACATATTTAACACTATACACTTGGTTTAGATCTTTCTGCAGCATTTTAAAAATCTCGAGATGAAAATTCTTTCTTTTGAAGCTTATTACGAAGAAATTTTTGTGATATTTTGAATAGCTAGGCCCTAGTAAATGTCCTATTAATTCTACTTTACAAGCCATTCTACTATTGGTTTCCATTTCTTAGGTTATTGCATCATTACCGCCTAATTTTACTTCCTTGGCGATACAATCTTTTACTCAAGATTACTAATTAGCTTCTCACACTACCCATGTTGTAAGTGTGTGTTAATTTTATCCATCAGCGCTGGGACCTACAGCTTAGCGTCAAATCTGAACGATAGTGGCAATTATTTACTGTGAGAACTTGCTTGGTCTCTAAAGAAATTGAATACAGACCTACTCAATCGCACATTAGACTTTGTGGACTACTCCAAACCCTTCCCTTGGAAGGAAATAATGTAAAAGGCGTGGGATTGTGAAGAATGCTCTTGTTTTCGGTTTCGTAGACAAGCAATAAACAGAGAGGATCATGGTTCTCTAAGTGAAATTTAAATTTTTTTTACTTATCAGGTTACTATCAGGGTTCTGCTAGGGTAGGCTAGGAGAAACTCGATCTTAATTTCCTGAATTAAACAGCAGACGATAAAAGAGGGTCAGGATCATTAGACAATCTGTAAGCATGTGGGGAATGTGCGTTCCTCCTCCTCCTACTATTAGGATCCTGATAGGATCGTCTAGGGGAAACGCGACCTTAATTTCCTGAATTAAACAGCAGACGATAAAAGAGGGTCAGGATCATTAGACAATCTGTAAGCATGTGGGGAATGTGCGTTCCTCCTCCTCCTACTATTAGGATCCTGATAGGATCGTCTAGGGGAAACTCGATCTTAATTTTTGGGAATTAAAAAGCAGGTGATAAGGCAGGGGCAGGGTCATTATACAATCGGTACACATGCGGGAAATGTGTGTTCCTCCTCCTGCTACTGTCAGAGTCCTGATAGGGTCGTCTAGGGGAAACTCGATCTTAATTTTGGGAATTAAAAAGCAGGCGATAAAGAAGGGGCAGGATTATTGGACAATCCGTAATCATACGGGGAATGTGTGTTCCTCCTCCTCCTACAATCTAGGTCCTTATATGATAAGCTAGAGAAAACTCGAAGTAATTTTCCGAATTAAAGAGCACGCGATAAGACAGGGGCAGGATCATTCGACAATCTGTAAGCATGCGGGGAATATGCGCTCCTCCTCCTCCTGATAGGGTCGTCTAGGGAAAGCTCAAATTTAATTTCCTGTATTAAAGAGCTCGCGATAAGGCAGGGGTAGGATCATTCGATAATCTGTAAGCATGCGAGGAATGTGTGTTCCTCCTCCTACTACTATCAGGGTCCTGATAGGGTCGTCTAGGCGAAACGATCTTAATTTTGAGAATTAAAGAACAGAAGTCGCCTTAGCCTAGAAAGTAGTGTGTTGTCTTATTAGACGTAAGGCCTCGGTGCAATCCCCAGGTCAGACATCAAAATGAAAATATGAAAAAATATTTTTTCGGCGACTTCCTTTCAGCAGATTTCTGGCAAAAACTCAGAGTAAATAAAATTGCCATGAAAAGTTTCTCAAAAATCTGTCGTTTCGAATCAACTTTAAACTGTAGGTCCCGCCAGTCATGTATAAAATTAACACACACAACATCAGTGGTGTGAGAAGGTACGTCGTAATCCTGACTAAAGGACAGATAATAAGACAGGGGCAGGATCATGTCACAATTGATACGCATGCGGAGGATATTTAACCTCCTTTACGAAAGCTACAGGAAAACATTTCATATTTTCTCTATGAATACCCATTGGTAGTAGTCAAACGATTTCAGTTCACTACTGGCCATGCAGTAGCCTACACCAGAAGATACCGATTTTGGCAAAAAAAATCATCTTTTCAGATGAAGCTCATTTTGATCTTGGCGGGTATGTAAACAAGCAAAATTGTCCCATTTGGGGCACAGAAAACCCGCACGCATACATTGAAAAGCCAACGCACCCAAGACGAGTCACTGTTTGGTGCCGATTTTGGTCCAGAGGCATAATTGGGCCATTTTTCTTCGAAAATGAGCAAGGAGTGGCCGTTACAGTCAATGGCGATCGTTATCGGGCCATGTTGAACGAATTTTTGTGCACAAAAATTGAAGAGGAGGATATTGGCAACATTTGGTTTCAACAGGACGGCGCTGCATGCCACACAGCCGAAGCTACACTCGATGTTTTGCGCTCTGTTTTTGCATGTCGCATTATCAGCCGCAGAGCTGATGTCGTTTGGCCACCTCGGAGCTGTGATTTCACACCGTTGGACTATTATTTGTGGGGTGCCGTCAAAGATAAGTGTTACGCCGACAAGCCAGAGACAATTGACGCTTTAAAGGACAATATTCGTGAAGCCGTTGGTGAAATACAGCTGCACACAATCGATAATGTGTTTAAAAATTGGACCGATCGTATAGGCTACTGCATGGCCAGCCGAGGCAGCCATTTGAATGATATTATTTTCCATTATTAACCGGAAGGATTGTACTTTCAAATAAAAAAAGAAATTTGAGAAAATATTCAGTAGTTTTTTAGTTTTTAAAAGCATTTAAAAAAAAATTATTTGACGGACCCTTTACTATAAGATAGACAAGGTAATTAAGGAACTGTTTTAGTCTTATTCATGTCTGGCGAAGTGTGTTGTACAATTTTTTCCTTCCATTAAAAGCTTGAAAACTTGTCGATGGCAGTGTGTGTTGGTTGGTTGCTTGGTTGGTATGCGCGGACAATGAATTCCAATACACAGATAAGAAGATCCTTTAGCAGTTATTCTCTTCAGGCTTTTCTTTTCTTTTCCTCTTCAAAGTATTTTAAAGCATTCAAAGCTGTTCTACTGGTTTTGTGTGTGTTTTAAACAAATTTTGCATACAGACAGACATACAGACAGACAGACACAATCATTTCATTCTACTTTTCCAGCATTCCACAGCAATTCTACGTTCAACATTCTACTTGTTTTTTTTTTATAAGCGAAATAAACAAAATACAATACAACGAAATACCTTTTTTTCTTTGCCTTTTTTCTTCTTTTAATTTCTTTTCATTCCATTTAATAGTGTGAAGATTTGCGCTGTAAATCCGCATTCCTTGTTTCCGAAGGAGGGTTTTTTTGTTTTTGTTTTTCTAAAGGAAAATTTCATTTGAATTCTGTTTTGTTTCGTTTCACAATGGCTTTTAATACCTAAAATTTGCAGTTACACTTAAAAGCACATGAGGAAAAAACAACACACAAAATATACAGACAGTTATTAGCCAGAGAGCCAGTCAGCCTGCCAGTCAGCTAGTAAGTAAGAACACAGCTTTGGCATGAAGTCCAAATTATCAATTTTGGTAACAAAATTCTCTTCACAACAAGAGTTACGACGAGTTTATGACCACCGAATGCCTGGACGTTTGTTTGTCTCAACTGCTACAGCAGCCTACCAGCACACACGGTAGATTTGTGTAGCTTTAGCCAGCTTATGTGGCTGCCACACTTAAGCTTGCATCTTTTTCTTAAAGAATTTCTATTCATAGACTTGTCGTCTTCTTCTTATTGGATGTCTTTTAACATTCCTTTTTGCTATTTGCATAGACGATTAGACTTCACGGGAATAAAATGAGTAAATTTTTGTGTGCTGATCATAAAAGGAATTCATTTGAGTCCAAAAACAATGGCTTATGCTATGTATAGGTTCTTCTATATTCTTGTGATTAGCTTTTTGGTTCTAACACTGTCGATTGAACAAGTTCTATTACTGGCACGTATTTGTTTGACTGTTCTCAGATATATATGCCGCCCATTTTAAGAGGGCATGGCTAATACTATGTTCTTATATATTTTTGTTATCATCTTTTTTTGGTTCTAACACTGTCGATTGAACAAGTTCTATTACTGACACGTATTGCTAACGGCGCACTATGTGGCATTTTGCCTGAAAACCTGGCCAAAATTAATAGAAGTGTTTTATGAGTTAATGGCTGGAATTTTTTGATAGTGTTACTGATAATTATGCCCAAGGATGAACTCAACTGATTTTGCTTCAAATCGATCCGTGATTTCGCCTAGCCTCCATACAAATTCCCCTCGAAATTGCACTTATTTACACATAATTATAGCAATTATGCAACAATCATGATAAAATTTAGCATTTAGTTTTGTGTACTAAGAAATCATGGTGTAAAGTTTGGTGAAAATCGGATCACATTTGACCCTGGTCCCCATAAAAAGACCCCTTTAAGAAATTCACGTTTGCGCTTATAAATGGCTTCAAAACATCGGTATCGTGATGAAATTTGATATGAACGTGTGTTTTGTAAATCTAAATCATATTACCAAGTTTTGTTATGGTCGGTCCATAATTGTCCCTTGGTCCAAAATAGGGCCCCTTAAGAAAATATGTTTAGCAATTAGAATTGGCTTAAAAATTTTATTACCTCGATGAAATTCGACATGAACATGTTTAATATGAATATGAATCATTTATGATCACATTTTATTATGATAGGATCATAAGTGCCCCTAGGTAACACATACGGTCCATTAAGAAAATCAAACATACATCTCATATTGTTATAATAGTCGATATATGTACATATGTAATTAAGTTTTTGAACTTCTATGATAACTAATATTTATTTTACATTATTTAATACTTAACTTAAAAAATACTTAAAAAGTGAAACTAACTACAATCGTTAAAATCGTTATCATTTTCATCATCAAAGTCAGGAAGGAGTAATTTCTATAGTATCTGATGAAAATGCTTTTCTATTCCTTCGCGATTTTTGTGTACTGCAGCTTATAAAATGGTCACTGCTTAAAAGTAACCTATTCAGGACATCTCGATTGGTATCGCTTCTACTGGATTTCCTCGCATAATTCGTACGCCCTATGGCTTTATTGCCTATGGCTTTATTACACTGCGTCAAATTTTTTTAATTTATCAAAAAAAAAGTAAAATTTTCAAAAAATCGCCAAAAATAATTGCGCAAATTTGCGCAAACTTTTCTTTTTGTTCCTGAATGTAGAGAATTCATATTTTCTTGTGGTATATAACATTAAACTACTAAAAACTACTTTCACCTTTAAAATCCTTATCTTTTTTTTGGGTAGGGTAAAAAAATGTGAAATTTTTATTATTTTTAAATTTTGAACGAATAATTTTAACCTTAATATATGAGATATATATATGAAAAAAATACTGAAAGTAGCAGTTGATCATACCTTTCAAATAAAGAAAAAAATCAACATAAAACCTCTATTCGTTTAGCCACAAAAAATATCATAGAAACCTATTAAAATTTCAAAAGAACACCTAAAACGCATTTAATTTTCATCACTTTTCGGACTTTGACATCGTCCCAAATCTACAAATCTCAACTTAAAGTCGTGAAAATTCACTATATAATGCATAATTTTGTTGTCTATCGAACTGCGTACTTAGTTTCTTAAATTTCTTTAAATTCATTTTTGCCTTTTTGGCCAGCTTTTGCAGGGTAAATGCCACATAGTGCGGCGTACCAATTATTCCACTTATACGGTGGATACATAAAAACTTTCTAGTCAATTGCAGCAGTCAATGATGGAACACAATTTCCGTCGGCCAATTCTGGACGGTTTTCTTGATTATCTCATTTAAATGGTTCAGTTAAGAGCTTTACAGACCTGAAGCAATTGTGATTCATATTGAATATTACCTTCCAATCTTATCAAACACTTAACATAACCTTATTCGATAGCATAGCCTGTAATAATGTGTTCCAAAAATGATTTCGTTTCGTTTAAGCAACATATCACTGATGGTCATTTCTTCAATCATATTTTCTTAAACTTTAAAGTGATTAATGATCTTACGACCAATACACCCCATGTCTCTACTTCGTTTTGCCCTCATTTACTGTCAGACTGCTATCTTGATTGATTGGTACGCCCCCCCTATGATGTCCATGTCGTCAGCGTACGCGGACACTTTTGTGAAAAATACTGCCAATGCGATGCATTCCAGCCTTCTGCAGAACACTTCATAATGAAATTGAACTTACTTACTTAATTGGCCATAACAACCCGTTTATCGGATTTCGGCCTGCCGCAACACATCCTTCCAGGCGCCTCTGCTTCGTGCGCGCCTACGCCAGTTGGTCACACCAATCGATGACAGGGCTTCCTCGATTTGGTCCTTCCAACGGATGCAAGGTCGTCCTCTTCGCCGACTTCCGCAGATTCCCGCATCAAATACCCGTCTCGCCGGAGCGACCTCCTCCATTCGAACGACATGGCCGAGCCATCGCAGCCGCTGGATATTAATACGCTGTACAACGTCTATGTCTTTGAGGAGCTCATACAGCTCACTGTTGTATCGGATACGGTACTGGACCGAAGATCTTGCGCAGTACTTTTCTCTCGAACACTCTCAAGGCCGCTGCATCTGTTCTTAATAGGCTCCATGCCTCTGCGCCATAAAGAAGCACGGGTAGGATGAGTGTCTTGTAGAGCGTTAGTTTTGTCGTACGAGAGAGATCTCTGCTACTCAATTGCCTATTGAGACCATAGTAGCACCTGTTGGCAAGAGTGATCCTGCGCTTGATCTCCAGACTGACATCATTTCTGGTGGTAACGGCGGAGCCAAGATAGATGAATTCCTTGACCGTATCAAAAGTATAGTTATCGGCCGTAATCTGAGATTCAATACGCCGCGCGTCTCGACTCGTCGATAACATATACTTTGTTTTGTTTTTCACATAATAAGAAATCCCATTGTCGCACGGTATCGACACAAGCTGTCCTAATTATAGCCGGAATGGTTCCCATAGACCTACAAGCATAAGAGCGCCGGATGATCTTCAACGCCAGGCAAAGTACGATTCAACCACAGAGCATATAAGCGATAAAGCACGAAATCTTCCTAAAATTGCAATTTCCCTGGGAAAATGGACAGCATGGAAGGTGGACATATAAACTGATTCCCGAGTGTGGAAAAACAGAAAAAACGGCGAAGTAGACTACTACATAACTCAGATGCTGACCGGTCACGGATATTTCAGAGAGTACCTGCAACGCATGGGGAATGCCGCTCGCCATTCTCTATCTAAGAAGAGAAAGAAACGTTAGATGATTCCGAACACACTTTCCTCAGCTGTCGTCGATGGACCGAAAGCCGTCAGCGACTCGAAGCTGAAATCGGCGTCATTAGCCCCGCAAACGTCGAGCTGAAAATGATAAACAGTAGATAGAGAGCTGGAACGCAGTAAAACGTTTTGTAGAGCACGTCCTGCGGAGGAAGAAATTTGACCTAGACGCAGTAGAATGAGAATAGAGCGGAGCCTGGACGCAGGCTGACAATGATGGAACTGGAACATATGCCAGAAAAGGAGTCCACCTCGAAGTAATACAACCGTGGTTCCGAGGTGGAATGATTCCCCGGTGAGGAGACAAATCGGGTTTTTAGTCAGTATACCCAGTGAGAGAGTCCGACATAACATGTCTGATGACGACCATCATGAATGCATAAAGAATTTTCCCTCCTTTCAGCAAAAAAAAAAAAATTGTCTAAACCTCACACGGTATCAAAGGGTTCAGAGAGGTCCATTCATACCTCGACGGAGCTACAGCAGTTGCGTATGAGCAGCGAGCTCAGACATTACGGATTTGACGCAATGTAAAGATCTGGTCGCTGGGGGACTCTCCAGGTCTGAAGCCGTTTTGAAGAGTGGCTTCAGGCGTTTACACAAAACGTTCGAAAAAACCTTTTGTGTGATAGTAGTTGGCGCATATCGTCAGGTCTTCAACACTTCTAAAATGTTTTAATTTAATCCGTTAAGATATTGAAACAAATGATAATGTGAAGTTGCAAGGCCCTGAAGAAAAGTAAAAAAATTTCCGAATTTTGTAATTTTTTTGTAATGACTTCCAAACACCACATATAAAGAAGGATTGAAGAAGAATAAACATGCAACCTATCTGGTACAGAAACGCTTTTACTTTGCAAAAGTGGAAATATTGATTTCTATGATTGCATTCCTTTAAATTTACGTCTTTTTTCGCTTTTTGTCTTTCGCTCAAAATTACCGAAACATTGCAAAAAATGCGAGGAATGTAGGAAAAGACTGAGATTTGACTCCAATGATGGTAGAAACGTATCTCGAAGGAGATGAGTATTAAAAAAATGAAATGATTTTTATTTACTCTCCTAGAGCCACCACCCTCGTATGCTTTTATTTTATTTTTTATTAATCCAATCGATTCTCAACTAAATATTGTGCTGTATGAGCCCAAAAAATAATAGAAATTCCATCTTCGACAAGGTTCTCTTATTAAGGCGTCTGCCGAGTGTTTGTTGTGTGTGCGAATGTGCAAATGCACTGGCGCCCCTAAACTAGTAAATATGGGCAAGTAAATAATTTTTATTATGCCGTTTATTTGATTTTTAAATGAACTAAGAAACACAACATCTGCGTCAATTGTAGTAAAGGGTCCGCCAAATAACTTTTTTTTTTTGAAAATCCTTTAAAAATACCGAATATTTTCGCAAATTTCTTTTTTTTTATTTGAAAGTACAATCCTTTCGGTTAATAATGGAAAATAATTTCATTCAAATGGCTGCCTCGGCTGGCCATGCAGTAGCCTATACGATCGGTCCAAATTTTAAGCACATTATCGATTGTGTGCAGCTGTATTTCACCAATGGCTTCACGAATATTGTCCTTTAAAGCGTCAATTGTCTCTGGCTTGTCGGCGTAACAATTATCTTTGACGGCACCCCACAAATAATAGTCCAACGGTGTCAAATCGCAGCTCCGAGGTGGCCAAACGACATCAGCTCTGCGGCTGATAATGCGATCTTCAAAAACAGGGCGCAAAACATCGAGTGTAGCTTCGGCTGTGTGGCACGTAGCGCCGTCCTGTTGAAACCAAATGTTACCAATATCCTCCTCTTCAATTTTTGTGAACAAAAATTCGTTCAACATGGCCCGATAACGATCGCCATTGACTGTAACGGTCACTCCTCGCTCATTTTCGAAGAAAAATAGCCCAATTATACATCTGGACCGAAATCCGCACCAGACAGTAACTCGTTTTGGGTGCGTCGGCTTTTCAATGTATGCGTGCGGGTTTTCTGTGGCCCAAATGCGACAATTTTGCTTGTTTACATACCCCCCAAGATCAAAATGAGCTTAATCTGAAAAGATGATTTTTTTTGCCAAAATGGCCATTTTCTGTAAGTCGATCGCAGGCCCGCTTAGCGAAGCGAAAACGCATTGGATGGTCAATTGGCTTCAACTCCTGAACCAATTGGACTTTGTATGGCGTCATACCAAGGTCTTTATGCAAAATTACTCTCAATGATGTCTCCGAAATGTTCAATTGTTGAGAATGACGGTGAATTGATGTTGATGGCGCTTCACGCACACTTTCTGCCACAACAGCAATATTCTCGCGTGTACGAACTGTTTTTGGCTTTTCACGCCTTGGTTTATCGATGAGGATGCCAGTTTCTTTTACTTTTTTCACAAGATAACGAACAGACGGAGATGACGGTGCTTCTCTTCTTCCAAAATCCGTACGCAATTTTCGCACACATTCTGCAACATTACCATGATTTTCAAAGTAATGTCGCAATATTTCCCAGCGTTGTTCAAACGTATACACAACCATATTCGTTCAGCGGAAGGATAAAACTAATTATCTGTCAAATCAGACATGAGCTAAGTGTTACCGTTAGATGGCGGACCCATTAGAAACTCTTCAATTCTGGCATCGATATACAGCATCTGAAAAAATGTTCCTACAGATTAAAGATTCCTTCACTCATTGATTAAATTTAAGCACACAAGATGTTTGGTGTGCGAAACTTATTATTATTTTCTTAACTGGTCATTACCACCCTTCAGGTCCGGATTGCAACCTAGCTTCTCGCACCACCCATGTTGTGTTTGTAACTTCATCCATGATGGGCGGGATGTTTGAAAAGTTTTAATGGCAATTTGATTTATTTTCAGAGTTTTATCCAGAAAACTGCTGAGAACAACAATTTGTTTTATATTTCGTTTCGTTCAAAATATCTCGGTTGAGGTTTAAACCACAGCCTCATGTCTAGTAAGCCTATACACTGCCTAGATTATCACTGCTTTAGAGGATTACTATTCCGTTTTTCTTTCTAACGAATACTGTTATCCAAAAGGATAGTGAAAAGAAATCAAATTAACACAGAAACCTTTTCAAACCTATCGAACTAAAACTGCTTTTCAAATCATTTTCTTCCCCCAAAAAAATCTTTCCATTCCATGCAGTGCTATTTAGTTACGTATTTGAGTACATGCTCTCATTCGCTTACTCGTACTTGAATTTCTGGGTAATTTTTGTGTGTGCTTATTTAAGAAAATTCCATTGTACAAGAACAACAACAACAACAATAAAGTAGAAGAAGAAGGTGGAAGAAAAAAAAACTGTTTCATGCAATGGAATTTTAACTTTCTCTTCCCAACAACCAACAACAATATCTCCCTGTGTACAATACTCTCTCAACTCTCTTCTCGAATACAATACAACTGTGCTGCACACAACAACTAAATGAAAAAAAGTACCTGATTGTGTGCTTAAAGTACATATTTACTTGTGTATTGTACCCCACCTCATCCCCTGTACTCCTCCCTTCGATCAGAGCCCATACTAAAACATATTTTCGTACACAACACAATTAATAAGAAAGAAAGCATGAAAGACGAATTCTTTCTTTTTTTTTTGCTTTTTCTTCTGAAATTTCAGTTGCTTTCTTTTGAGTTTTAAGCACTTTCGATAGAGAAAAGTAAAGAAAGAAAAATTGTTTAGTTTTCAGGAGCAAAATAAAGAAATTCAATGTGTTATTTACAAAGGATTTCTAATTAGAACAACTTTTGCGACAAACACTAGGCAAGTTAATCATCGTATAACTTCGTTAGAATTATTTGCTAAGAAAAAGTAACAAAAATAGTATTCCATTTGGCTTAAAACAGAGCTTAAAAAATATTCATTATATAAATGGGGAAATCTTCCTATATTTTGGGTGAACACGAATTCTTTCCTGTTGCCCAAAGAGAGCGACTATCGTTTGGCGGGCAATACATATACAAAAAACCGAATTAAGAAATTTGCCGAATTTATGTCAGCCAAAGTCGAAGTCAACTTGAAATCGACGTAGTCTAGTAGGTAGTGTGTTGACTTATTAGACGTAAGGCCCCGGTTCAAACGAAAATATGAAAAATACTTTTTCGGCGACTTCCTCTCAACATATTTCTGGCAAAAACTCGGAAAGTAAATAAAGTCGGAGTCGACTTTAAACTGTAGGTCGCGCTACTCGCAACATAAGCGGCGTGAGAGGCTTGGTCGAAATCCTGACTGAAGAGTTGTAATAACCAATTATGTATGTATGTATGTGCCAGCCAAAGCATATGATTCCTTGCTAAGACTTCTAAAGTCTTTCCTCTTGAAACCGGTTTTGTATACCATTTGAGCCGTCGTATCGTATTTAGTTTTTGCTTGAGTGCCATTTAAAATCCCCTGATTTTCTTGCGATTAACTAGCAATTCGCATCGAATTTCCTTAGGTTAGGTTAGGTTAGGTTAGAGGACGTGTACTTGTCAATTAAGACAAGTACAGCACCCGGAGGTCGAATTGACCCATTGTACAACGTCCTAGTTTCTCACACCACTTATGTTGTGTGTGTTAATTTTATACATGAGTGGTGGGACCTACTCCGAATGACAGCTTTTTATTTATTGAGAAACTTTTCATGGCAATTTTTATTTACTCTCAGAGTTTTTGCC
This sequence comes from Sarcophaga subvicina, assembly GCA_936449025.2. Classification (NCBI taxonomy): domain Eukaryota; kingdom Metazoa; phylum Arthropoda; class Insecta; order Diptera; family Sarcophagidae; genus Sarcophaga; species Sarcophaga subvicina. The sequence goes on along the minus strand of OW388083.2, from coordinate 104,549,042 downwards.
AGAAATCTGCTGAGAGGAAGTTGCCGAAAAAATACTTTGTTTTTGTATTTTGTCTTTGATGCCTGGCCTGAGGCTCGAACCCAGGCTTTTGCGTCTAATAAGCCAACACACTACCTACTAGACTACGGCGACTTCACAAATCGAATTTCCTTATTCAATCAAGTATTTCCAGCTAAGCGAGTAGTTGGTCCATTGCAGCAGTTTCTAGTGTAGTAGGGTTGCCAACTGTCATTGTCTAACAACAAAGCCGTCTGTGAAAATATACTGGGTTGTTGTGTTGTGTGTAATGGTAAGAAACTTTGAGTATTGGCTGCTAATCCCGCTCAAGATATGCAGCTACCTGATCCTATCTTATAAAGCCAGGCGAGTTACAGGCTTCCTGCACAGATTATTTAAAACGTGACTGAACACCTTCAACTTTTTTAACATTTAAAAACTATGATAAATTTTTACCGTCTTCTCCCGGCATTGTTCTTCGATTTCACCACCCTATCACGTCACTTGTTTGTATCCAACGTATCGATGTACTATGAATTTTGTTAAGACAGTTTTGATTTCACAACTCATAAAGATTAGTACGCGATTGTCAGATCAATTGGAAATTCAGTGCAATGAACAGATTGATGAGCTTTCTAGAACCTTACTTCAACATTGCCGATGGACTCAGAATCTTTCTGTGAAGTGTGAAAAGGACTTTAAAAAACCACACTCTCAGAAGCTTGATGGGCGTGAGACAATCTGGTAACTATTATGCTCGGAATTTAGAATTTTCATTACACTAATCTGGCCTGAGTGCCGGTCTTCTAACCGAGCATTTAATCAGAGTAGGAATCGCTTCAAGCCCAAAATGTAGATTCTTTGATGAGGGGACGGAAACACCAGAAAATGTAATTGGCGTGGCGTTAAGCCATATTAGAAGGGAACTTCTGAGAGCTTATCAAAATACTAGACAGCGATTTGTTCGTAATTCTGAACAGCATCCTGGTATTTTCCACGTTTGCCTACATTATAGCTAAGCACCTGAAGACGTCGAGGGCAGTATAATCCATGCATACAATCCCTTATAGGACGGTTTGGCAGTAACAACTTTTTAAGTAAAAGCTCCTCACCACTACACCCATTACATGTTTATGGGAGGTATTTCCTAGGATACTTAGCTGAAAAATATATCACGAGTTCAATTTCTTCTTCTGAAATTTTATATCATTTTAAAGAATTGATTCTTTTACACTCCGGCACTTCTTCATTCATACTACAAACGAACAACAAATTCCAAAACAACATTCTACGCATACGCACTTACACGTACATTTTGTGGGTGAGCCAGTGTGTGTGCAAGTGAGTGCGAGTGAGTGCATTGTGGCACGATGTGTGTACGTACATACATATAAACTCAGACGCAACGCCAAATTGAAGATGAAATTTTTGACAACAACTACAACTGGAACTACAATGCAATCAAAAAAAAAAAAACAGAAACAGTGTGTGACAGTGTGTGTTAAGGCTAAGACCAGACGTACAAAGCCGAAGAAGTGGTGAAGAAAGCAAGGAAAGAAAAAACAATTTTTTCTAAAACCCGAAATGAAATGAAAATAACAAAAGCAAAGTTTCTCACGTTCCTCTTCCTAAATTCTTGGAATTGCGATACATTAAAAACGATGTCTGTCCATCCCCACCAACCACTGTCCGTACGTCTGTCTGTCTGTCTGTCTGTCTCTCTCTTTTAGGTCTTTAACTTCGTTTCGGCTCGAAATTCAATTCATTCAAACGACCAGACAAGACGTACGTATGTATGTACATTCATACATGCATTCGGACGAACAGAGTGCAATCATCAGTCGTTGTTGGCTTCGTCTCACAAGACTTTGCTCCTTGCCCTTGGTACTCTCTCTTTCACACTCTCTCGCTCATTGTTGTAAGTACGACTTTAGAAAACATAAGAAAAACTATCTTTAGCGTGGTGGTGTTGTTGTTATTATTATTGTTATACACTTATGTTTTATTTATTTTTGTTTTGTTTTATTTATTGTTATTGTTGTTGTTGTTGTTACTTTTAACCAGTCTTAGTTTTATTTTTTTAATTCTTTTTTCTCTTCGTTCTTTTTGTAGCTTCTGAGCATGCCGACTTAACGAGTCAACTGCCACCACCAACACAACAATAACAACAGCAACAACAACAATGCCAACGATAATAATGGAAAAACGAGAAAAAAATATCCGTTCGAGCATTGAAAGGAGCGAATGAACTCAATTCACTGATTTTGTAAGTTTGTCTGCCAAGTTTTTTTTCTCCTTTTTTTTCTTATTTTATTTCGTTTTTTTTTTTTAATGGAAAAATATTTCAAAATTAGAAAGAAAAAACAGTTAAGGAATGCTACTTGGCCAAGTTAAAATACCATGTGGTCCGTCATCCTTGTTATTGCTGGCTTTATAAGTGTAATGTGGGTGGGGTGGTGATCAGTTTGTTGTAACAAAAATTTTTATTTTTTTTCCTTTATTTTGTAACCTTTTAAGAGAGGATTCCTTTCGGGCAAAAAAAAAATATTTTTTCAACGCTTTGCCTAATCCTCAAATATACTTTGTAATAACAATACTTTGTTAAGTCTTAAGCTCCATTAGCTAATCATTATTTCACTTTTGGAATTAAAAAGATGTGACATTTTTTTCAATTATAAAGGATATGAGATTAAAAATGGCTAAAACTAGGCTCTAAAACATTGAGAAGTGCACATGAAGAAGAGAAATTAAGTAAAGAATAGCAGGTACAATAGATAATTAATCAGAAGAGATAAATATTCTGCAAGAATCTCATTAAAACACTTTAGTATGTATTACGATCTAGTTTCTCACACCACCCATGAGTGGCGTTACCTACAGTTTAAAGTCGATTTAGAATAACAGATTTGTTATATAACTTTCGAAGGTAGTCTTTCAGCAGTGTTCGGGCGAAATATTTTGGCTATACTTTCTTAATCTGTCGTTCGCAAACAGCATTCAACAACTTTTTGATAAAATTTACACGCAGACCTGAGTGCGAAAAGTCTCTATATAATGGCTGATTTTTTAAGAGCTATAGGAAAATTTTTCAAAAAAAAAAACACATAAAATTCAGAAAACTGCATGAAATCTTTATTTGAATCGATAGTACGGTCCATATAATTTAATGTTTGAAGATTATTTCATGCAAATGTTGACCGCGACTGCACCTCAAATGGTCCATCCGCTTAGTCCAATTTTGGCACACTCTTTCCAACATTTCGCCCGGTATCTCACGAATAAATGCTTCAATGTTGCCTTCCATGAGCTTTAACATAGCCCCACAAAAAAATAGTCTAAAGGCGTTAAATCGCACGATCTAGGCGGCCAATAGACCGGTCCCGAACGTGAAATAAAATGTTCACCGAACTCGCCTCTCAATAAGTCCATTATTACGCGTGCTGTGTGGCATTTGGCACCGTCTTGTTGAAACCACACGTCATGCAAGTCAAGCTCTTGCATTTTGGGCAAAAAAAAGTTGGATATCATCTCACGGTAGCGCTCACCATTCCCAGTTACGTTACGATTCTCAGCATCTTTGAAGAAGTACGGTCCAATGATGCCACCAGCCCATAAACCGCACCAAACTGTGACTTTTTCTGGATGCATTGGTAGCTTTTGCAATGCTTCTGGCTGATCTTCACTCCAAAATCGACAATTCTGCTTATTTACGAATCCATTGAGCCAAAAATGAGCTTCGTCGCTGAACACAATTTTTCAATAAAGAAGTGGATCTTCGGCCAACTTTCCAAGAGCCCATTCACTAAAAATTCTGCGTTGCGGTAGGTCGTTCGGATTCAATTCTTGCACCAGCAAGTATTTTGAAAGGTTTCACACCTAAATCCTTCCGCAAAATTTTCCACGTTGTTGAGTAACAGAGGCCCAACTGCTGCGAACGGCGACGAATCGATAATTGATGGTCATCATTAACACTGGCCGATACAGCTGCGATATTTTCTTCAGTTCGCACTCTACGTAAGCGTATTGGTGGTTTAATGTCCAACAATGTAAATTTGGTGCGAAATTTAGTCACAATAGCCCGAATAGCCGCTTCAGTGGGTCGATTAAACTGACCATAAAATGGAAGAAGCGAGCGATGAACTTTCTTAACAGAGCACGACGCATTTTGATAATAAAATTCAATGATTTGCAAGCGTTGTTCGTTTGTAAGACGAGTCATGGTTAAATTATAGACCAAACTGAAGATGTTTGACAGTAAAACAAAACACAAAACGTGCGTGAGCTGTTTAAGCCAGTGTTGCCAAAAAGATAATAGCTAAACAAATCACCCTTTACTATACATATATGTATGTATGTTTAGCCATAAGAAATTTTTCCTTTGTTCCAATAACTGTTTCATATTCATGAAAAGCTACTTGTAATTGCCACTGATCCACACAATATTCATTTTCGTGACTACCACCTTCAATTATATTTTTTACATCAGAACCGCTTATGTTTTTTCATGTACAGACGTAACGTAACGTTATGTGCTGGTAGAAGTAAGCTATTTACGTGTTAAAATTTAAAACTAGAACACATGTTTTGCACTTTGGGTTTCTGTATAGAAGTTCAAAACGAATTCTACTAACAGAAAATTGCGTATCCTCAACACACGGGACAACAACATATAGAACAATCAGTGAAAATACTAAAGCATTTGATTCCATTCATAGAGGAAGTATGGGGGCCAAACTAAAGAGTATACCTTACAGGAGATCAACTGAATAATACGCAGCAGCTATAAGAACTTCGCAACGCACTGTATGCATTACTTAATTGACTCAACATCCCTTTAGTCAGGATTACAACCTAGTTTCTCGCCCTTGTTGAGTATATTAAATTAATTTTTGACAAACTTTTCCATGGCAATTTCATTTACTCTGAATTTCTGCCAGAGGGCTGCTGAAAAGAAATCGCCTTATAAATACTTTTTCATATTCGGTTTTTTTAGAGATGTCTGCACTGGGGTTTGAACCACAGCCTCCAGTGTAATAAGCAAACACACTACCTACTAAACTACGGCGACTGGAATAAAGGAAAGATATAATAAGAATATGTAAGAGATTGCTACACAGTCCTAATTTCCTTAAATGAACTAAAAGAACAAATTTGATCAAAAGTGAAGCACTCTTTAGAAGTTTCGTGCTTTCAAGTAAAAAGTTCCTCATCACTACACCCAGTACACATGTTTATAGGGCGTAGTGTTTTTTGGCAATGCCAGATGGTAAAATTATCAGCCTAGGATCTGCTACAGTACATACTCTCACATACTTAGCTCAAAAAATATTACGAATTCAGTTTAGAAAACATTCTAAATATTCTTTTCTCAATTTAGAAGTTTCGTGTTTTCTGAACGAAAACCCAGGCCTCTAAGGCCCTTAGGAGAGTTCTGCAGACATTGCAATGAATGCTAATCGGAAAGTGCAGGATCCATGCTTACATTGTTGATGCATCTAAACTTCCCAACCAACTTCTGATTATCTTAATTGTATTGCTTACTTAAATCTCGTTAATGATTGCCAGTCGCGATTAGAATAGGCAAACGAACAGGTTGCAGAAACTGACAATGAAGAATTGCCTTTAAATTTCATCAGTTACACAAGATTAACTTTTTTGGTGTCAATCCTAAGTCTTTGCCATCAGCTACTTTGCTTCGCCGTTCTTTGATCATGATCTTATCTGGCACATTATTGCCGTACGTGATTTACTTCAGGTCAGACATGTCGAACAAAATGAAATATTAAAAAATATTTCTTTGGCGACTCTCTCTCAGCACATTTCTGGCAAAAACTCTGAGTAAATTAAATTGCCATGAAAGTTTCTTAAAAATTTGTCGCTCGGAGTCGACTTTAAACTGTAGGTCCCGCCGCTCATGTATAAAATTAACACACATAACATGGGCAGTGTGAGAAGCTAGGTCGTAATCCTGACTGAAGGGTTGTAATGACCAATAATGTACGTATGAATTACTTTTCATCGCCCGTAATCATTCGCTTTAGAATTGCTATGATTTGATTGAAATTCCTTGTATTAAACTTTTCATTTGGGCACTTAAATATCGAGTTTGATTTTGTAAATTTGTCCAAATTTCTTCAAATCGTTGATAATCGTTTAATGATGACTGCCTTGTCTCCTAGCAACATCCACTATACTTGTGTGCCGATCTTTCTCAATTCTGTCCATAATTTTATTGACTTATTTTGCGTTAAAAATCGGACGGCGAAAGCCAGGACCATTTTTAACAGCAAAATTATCAAATCGAAAACGAGCATATCATATCTCAGCTGTTTTTCTAGTTACACTCATTGTCTTCGTAAGCTTTATTTAATTTTTCAGTAGCCCTTGAGGCATTTTGTAACTTTTCTGCAATTAAAAAAATTAAAATTTAAGTGGTTTTTAAACGTACTTAGTTGACTTTTCACTGAATAATGTCATTTTGCATGTCGTCACAGTCTAGTAAGTAGTATGTGGGCTTATTAGACGAGAGCCCGTGGTTCAACAACGCTTAGCTCAGACATCTCAATATTTCTTTCGGCGACTTCCTCTCAGCAGATTTCTAGCAAAAACTCGGGAGAGTGAAATAAAATTTGCCATGAAAAATTTCTCGAAACTGTTGTACAGTTCCTGAATAAAATTAAAACACACAATATGGGTGGTGTAGGAAGCTAGGTTGTAATCCTGACTAAAGGGTTGTCATGACCAATTAAGTACATAAAGTTTACAGTTTTCTAACAAAGTTAAACTTTGATTATCGCCAGATGCAATTAAAATTACAATTTGGAGTCCACTCTACCGAATTTTCTCAAATTAATTAAAATATCGGCATATTGTAGAGTGATTGAAAACAATAGCTGACATTATGTAGGAAAAAAATAGTAAATCTGTTCAATTTTGAAGGTTAAGTATAGCAAAACGTGTGAAAGATCTGACTTTGAAATATAAAAACGACGCCATTTGATATTCGCTACACCTTAGAGAGCCAAAATCTTCACCCCCGCCAACAACCCAATCTAAAACAAAATTTATTTACAAATTAAAAATAATAAAAACAAAACAAAATTAAAACAAAATGGCGTTTATTTCTGCCATTTCATGCGTTTTTTGTTGTTGTTGTTTTTTTTTTTAAGCGAAAACAAAACATAAAAATGTTCCAAATTTATTTGCATATGAATGAGCAGCAGAAATCAAACGAAACGAAATGTAATCGTCGCATGTGTGCGAGAGAGATTTCAAATGAATATAAAAACTTTTGCGAGTGGGCTTACTTCCATGTGCGTGTGTGTGTTTGTGCCCGAGAGTAGCGAGAGTCAAATTTAGCCAACAATCGTATTGGTATTTCGGTCGGTTCGATCAAATACACATGCTTGCTTGTATTATATTTTGTTGGTATTTTTTTTATTATTGTTTTTGTTTTTTTTTTTTTTTTCGTCAATAATAATAATCGTGTTACGTATCGTGTCGATCGATCGATTTCTCATCGCTTTTTATTTAATTTAAACACTGGCTGGCTAGCTAGCTGGTTAACTTGACTGACTGTGTGTAGCTTTGTTTTGTTTTTTTTTTAGTATAATCGTGTTACTTTTTCTTTTCATTTTGTTGTTGTTGTTGTTATTGTTTATTTGATATTTTATAAATTCTAGTATATTTTTATTATTTTATTTTTATTGCTCTATGTTTTGTTTTTTTTTCTTGGCTCTGTTCTGTTTTGTTTTTGTTTTGTTTGTGTTTATCAACACTATGGGACGTTGTTGTTATCTATGCTCAGCAGGGAAATTGGTTTAATTTAATTGGTCAAACGATCGTATTTCGTTTAGGCGTCGTGTCCATTGACGACATTTCTTTCATTTTGATTTTGTTCACATGATAGTTGTTGTTTTTTTTTCTGTTGTTAAAAAGAAAATAATATTTAAATTTTTATTGTTATTTTGCGTTGTTTTGTTTGTTTTTTTTTTTGTATTTTTCCCTGTATGATTTTGTCAACAACACTACACTGCGTATACATATGTGTTGTTTTTTTCCCTAAGTTTTAATCTCATAAACAAAAAGAGAAGAGAACGCCAGAGATTCTGGTTTATTTTGCTCTCTTTTTCTTTGGCTAAATTTAATTTGATTCGAAAATAAAGAAAGAAACCAAGTAAACCAAACCAAATAGCAAATGCTGGTGATAATTTAATTAAAAAATTTCTTTTACACTCAAAGAAAATAAAAATTGTTAATAATTTACACATTATTATGGTGTATGTATGTTTGTGAATTACAATATGATATGCGATATACTATTTTCAGAGAGTATACATATATATGGTAGGTAGGCAGATAGATACTTAGGTTGAAGGGTCTGGTGAAGGCGTGTTGTCTGCAGAGATTAGGACTGAATCGTTTTTTCGCTACTCATAAGCACTCATGAAATTTTGGATATAAGTCAGTCAACAATATTAAAATTTATCTACTCGTGATTCATTCATACTCACTACAACGTTAATTTATAAGTACAGGAGTGCAATGAGTACGCGTACAACATTGACATCAAACTCATACCATTCGAAATATGTTTGATTCATAAGCCTAGTACTCATTTGGATTTATAACTTTAGAAGAATACTTATAATACATATAAATGATACGAGTCTTTAAAGTCTTAGTTGTTAAGCATTTCTAACAAAAGAAAACAGACACATAAGCAAAAAACACAGATCAGTAAGCAGATCAAACACGCAACCTTTTAGTGAGTATTTTAGTGTTCGTACGCAAATCATACTTATTTTGTGATTCGTGTATGTGTTGAGTTATGGAGAGTCGAAATCACCAACAACATCAGCACGTATGATGTTAAGTATGAATATGATGAGTACTTCAAACTTTGAATATGAATGAGTACAGGTTCCATGATATTAAAATAAGTATGAATGCTGCGTATAAGTGTCACAAATTATGAGTGTGATTCGATTCTACTCATCCTTTTGAATACTCATTGCTGATCTCTGGTAGGCACATAGGTTGAAGTAGATGAGACCAGCTAAGGGCCTGATGCCTATTGACATACACCCAAGCGTGTTGTCTGTTTACCAGTAGGAATTCCGCCTTACTTTCTATAAGAAGTCTGTGTCTTGTGAAAACTTAATTTTTTTGTTCCAGTCCATTTCCTAGAGATGAGTTATGTCTGTGGTAGAGTGTCATCTCAAACAGTTAGACACAAGAATTGCTCCATCGTTTCGATATTTTCACCACATGCTTTGCATTAGTCATTTTCCACCAGGCCAATACGGTTCAGGAGTACCTGTTAGGCGGAGTGTCCCATGAGTACGCTCATTAACGTGCTCAGGTCACTTTTATTTAGTATTAAAATACTTTCCTGACTTCTTCTTCCTTATTAAGATTGCCTCAAAGTATTTTTATAATACACTATACTGTCGTGATTATTCTACAATAGCGAAAACAATGATTTCGAAATTTTCTCAATCACTACTGCCTACAGTTTGCAGCCCTTGAGCAGGGTGGCCAACTTCTTCCCTAATTTGGTGGAATTCGGTCAGTACAGGGATTACGCTTACCTGTGGCGTCACTACGGGTCGCTATGCGTGCTCAAGTAAGCTTTGGTAATCAAAGCTACCACTTCGACCTAACCTAACTGCCTAAAATACATGTTCCTGAGTTCTTCTGGCTTGCAACGTAGAGGAATGATATGATCTTCGTCAGCTGTAATTTCTGCATTTATGGGATCAGCAGCTTACTTTAGCTGATCTCATCCAGTTTGCAATGTGGACGCGTCAAGAGCAACTATAGTTTTCACATTTTTGCGTCAAAATCACTATGTGTGTGCCATCATTTGGCATTTATTATTCTTCTAGAGCCTTTGAAACGGTGGTCAAGTAGTTTGCTAATATATTACTAATTTCGTTTCTAATTCAGCCTTTTCTAATTCTTTCGGCAAGGATTTCTACCATCTGTGTACGACTCCTTTTCTAAGACTTTTGTGCACATGATTCTATTTAAAGTGTTTGTGGATTCGTTTTCCAGTCTCTGATTACGTAATTGGTCCTTTGCAGTCTTTTTGACAGGACTAAGGCCTAGCTTTTCATACCACCCGTGTTGTGTGTGTTAATTTTATAGACATGAGTGGTGAGGCCTACAGTTGTGAGCCCTGAACGATAGATTTTTAAAAAAGTTTTCATTGCAATTTTATTTTATTCTCAGAATTTTTGCCAGAAGACTGCAGAGAAGAATTTTTTTTCATATTTCGAGATTACTTACTCAATTAGCCATTAACAACCCGATTAACGGATTTCGGCCTGTCGTAACACATTCTTCCAGGCGCCTCTGCTTTTTGCGCGCCAACGCCAGTTGGTCACACCAATCGATGACAGGGCATTTGTTCTTCCAACTCAAACTGTGTCGTCCTCCTCCATTCGATTGACATGGCTGATCCAGCGCAGCCGCTAGATGTTAATACGCTGCACAACTTCCATGTCGTTGAGGAGAGCATACAGCTCACTGTTTGATCGAATGCGGAAATCATCGCCAACTCGCACTGGACCGATGATCTTACGTGGGACTTTTCTCTCGAATACTCTCAAGGCTGCTGCATCAGTGCTTAATAGAGTCCATGACTCTGCGCCATAAAGAAGCACGGGCAGGATGAGCATCTTGCAGAGTATTAGTTTTGTCGTACGAGAGCGATCTCTGCTACTCAATTGCCTATTGGGACCATAGTAGCACCTGCAAGAGTTATCCAGCGGTTGATCTCCAGACTGACATCACATTTTTGTTGGTAACGGCAGAGGCAAGATAAATAAATTTCTTGACCATATCGGCCGTAATCTGAGATCCATTACGCCGCACGTCTTTACTTGTCATTAACATATATATTCGAGATAACTAAGCTATATTTGACAGTACTAGGCATATATGTAGCCATGGCATAGTATTCTCTTTAGTGTTGTAGGGCGCACATAATTCAAATTTTTTTAAACCGCCTTCTTAACGACATTAATTAACTGGCGTCTCATAGACATTCATCAATATGACTCCCCATTTATTTCTGTTATTATCTGTTTATCCCATTTGCCACCTTCTCTACTCCAATTAAAGAAGAAAAAGAAGAAAAACAAAACAACAACAAAAACAAAAACAATGTCAAACTAATAAAGGTTTTAGTAGATTTTTTCCCCCCACAAATAGAAAAACAAAAACAAAAAGTGACCACCGTCGTTACTATCATTCGTTATTTATTCAAACTTCACTCTTTTAATTGCCATTTAATTTATGCAGTCTTCGTTCATTTAACCAAACATATGTACATACATACATACGCACTCTATTCCATAGAATTGTAATAAATTTTCCCCGGGAATGTATTCTGTTTTTCCCTTTTCTTTATTATTTAATCGTTAAACAGAAAAACAGTATAACTAACCATCGAAACGTTAAAATTACTTTATTATACAATATTTAGTAAAGAATTCTTGGAATTCTATTAAAATTTTTCTCTTCTTCTTTTTGGTTTTTTATTGGATTTTGTCATAAAAACAATACCAGACTAAAGAAAAAAAAAACGTAAAAATTTAGTCGGGTTCTTCTTCTTCTTTATTATAAGCTAATCTTTGTGGGCCGCATTTGTCGCTTAAAGTCTTTTAATGGGTTTCTGAACAATTTAAACGCGATACAAATCAGTTCGTTGATCAATTTCTTTTTCGAAATTTTCTCTCTTTTTTTCTTTTATTGTCCTCTTCCGTATTTTCATGTAGATTTTCATTGTATTCATGTAAACATATATCAATTAATGAATGAATGAATTGAAGTATTCATAACAAAAACATTGAAATTGTTGTGGGACTATACATACATACATACATACATACATAACATACATAATTGGTCATTACAACTCTTCAGTCAGGATTACGACCTAGTTTCTCACACCACTTATGTTGGGTGTGTGCTAATTTTATACATGAGTGGCGGGGGACCTACAGTTTAAAGTTGACTCCGAACAACAGATTTTTGAGAAAATTTTCATGGCAATTTTTATTTTGTTCTCAGAGTTTTTTTGCCAGAAATCTGCTGAGAAGTCGCCGAAGAAATATTTTTTGTATTTTATTTTGATGTATGGCCTGGGGCTCGAACCCTGGCTTTACGTCTAATAAGCCAACACACTACCTACTAGACTACGGCTATTTACTACACATGCTCAAAAATTTAAAATACTTCAGCAGGGGAGGGTAAGATTGCCAGGACGTTGTAATAAAAGAAAGAAATTGTAAGAAATTGCTGTGTTCGCTGCGTTGCGTTTATTGTGTTATGTTATAAGTCTGTTGAGTTGCGGGTTTCAATTTCATTGAGAACGAGTGTAACTAAATATTAATCGGCTTGTAAAGGGTGTTTTTTATAGAGGTATATAACTTTAAGTTGGTATTACTTTTCAAGATGGCGACCGATTTAACAGCTGTCAAGTGGTTTATTCTCAGTTTGGTTCGGCAATTCATCATGAATAGACTCACGCCTGAACAACGCTTGCGAATAGTGCAATTTTATTTCGAAAATAATGGTTCTGGGCGGAAAACGTATCGCGCACTACGTCCATTTTATCGTCGACAAAATCGTCCATCAGAGCAGTTAATTCGATTAACCATGGAACGTTTTCGCACCACGTTTACTCATATTGATAACTCGCATTCCCAGAGACGCTGTACGGTGCGTACAGAAGAAGCTATTGCTGCTGTAGAGCGTAGCATTGAGGAAGACCCGAATGAGTCCATTCGCCATCGAGCACAGGAATTGGATCTGTGTCCATCCACTTTATGGAAGATTTTGCGGAAGGATCTTGGTTTGCGTGCTTACAAAATCCAACTCGTGCAAGAATTGAAGCCAAACGATCATCAAGTAAGGCGTAGATTCGTCGAATGGGCCCAAAACGAGATTACCGTTGTTCCCGATTTTCATAAGCGAATTTTGTTTAGCGATGAAGCGCACTTCTGGTTGAATGGCTACGTCAACAAACAAAACTGCCGCGTTTGGAGTGAAGGTAATCCTCAAGTGTATGTGGAAACACCGTTACATCCAGAAAAACTGACTGTTTGGTGCGCTTTATGGGCTGGTGGAATCATTGGTCCGTACTTTTTCAAAAACGATGGTGGCCAGAACGTTGCAGTCAATGGTGATCGTTATACAGCCATGATTACTAACTTTTTCATTCCTTAATTGAATAACCATGATGTCCAGGAGATGTGGTTTCAACAAGACGGCGCAACATGTCACACAGCTCGTGCCACAATAGATTTATTGAAAGACACGTTTGGTGACCGCCTAATTTCACGTTTTGGACCTGTGAATTGGCCTCCAAGATCTTGTGATTTAACACCGCTAGACTACTGTCTGTGGGGCTATGTAAAGTCATTGGTCTATGCGGTAAAGCCACAAACGCTTGACCATTTGGAAGACAACATTCGCCGTATTATTGCCGATATACGGCCACAAATGTTGGAAAAAGTCATCGAAAATTGGACGTCCAGATTGGACTACATCCGCGCCAGCCGTGGCGGTCATATGCCTGAAATCATATTTAAAATGTAATGCCACAAGATTATCTTTCGGATAAATAAAATTCATGTCAATCGAATAATCCATCGTTGTTTTATTGCAACTTAAAGTCCTATACCTTCTTGTCTTATTTAAAAAACAGGTGTTTCTATGTAAAAGTTAACAATGACATCTCCAAAATTTGCCAAATTAATGCCGGAATACCGCAAGGTAGTGTTCTCGGCACAGTGTTGTATACGCTATTTACATATGACATGCCAACACATGATGATATTACTACGGCAACATACGCAGATGACACAGCATTTTTGTCATCAAATTGCCTACCTTCCCAAGCTTCTTCAATTCTACAAGAGCAACTCGATAGTCTTCATCTCTGGCTCACAAAATGGAACATTGTAATTAACACTGAAAAATCAAAACACATTACTTTCGCATTGAGAAGAGAAACCTGCCCACCTGTGTATCTAAACAACAAAGAAATTCCTCGTAGTGAAATTTTTAAATATCTGGGTCTTCACCTGGACCGAAGACTTACATGGAGAGCACATATAACAGCTAAAAGAAAACAACTTGATATGAGATTTAAACAAATGTATTGGCTACTTGGTCGTAAATCCCAACTTTCCTTAAATAATAAAGTATTACTACTGAAAACTATACTTAAACCTATATGGACCTATGGTATATAATTGTGGGGAACTGCCAGCGACTCTAATATAGAAATCCTACAAAGATTTCAATCTAAGGCTTTACGATCAATAACAAACGCTCCTTATTATATAACCAATAAATCCTTACATAATGACCTTAGCATGCCTTTTATAAAATCGGAAATAAAAAGATATAGCTCCAATTATTTAGCTAGGCTTAGTAACCATACAAACGTATTGGCAATTGCATTACTAGATGAGACTGATGAAATCAGAAGACTCAAAAGAAATCACATTTTAGATCTCCCTTTTATTTAATAAGTTTATTATATATATATATAAATTATATAAATAATTAAATTAAATTTAATTAAATTTTGTTATTTTGTTTTGTTAATTTTTATTATAGTATCTTTAAGTTTAACTGTACATATATAATTTATTTTATTGCTTCCAAAGGGTTGCAATAGGACATGTTATTTTTTCAATTTATCACATTTGCTTATTATTGGAAAATAGATTGCAAATAAATAATAATAAAAAAAAAAATAAAAAAAGTCCTATACCTCTATAAAAAACACTCTTTAGTTAAGCGGCAATAATCTTTTCCATAATACGATACCATTACTCATAACTTTTTTCGTTTTTTTTATTCATAATCTGCACGATTATTTGCTTTTAAACTTTCGATAACTCATGCAAGATTCGATTCAATAAGTAATCATTCGCTTCAGAGTCATTACAACCCTTCAGTCTGGATTACAACTTAGCTTTTCACACCACTTATGTTGTGTGTGTTAATTTCATACAGGAGTTGCGGGACCTACAGTTTAAAGTCGACTCCAAATGACAGATTTTTTGAAAAACTTTTCATGGCAACTTTATTTTGTTCTCAGAGTTTTTGCCAGAAATCTGCTGAGAGGATGTCGCCGAAGAAATACTTTTTGTATTTTGTTTTGATGTCTGGCCTGGGGCTCAAATCCTGGCTTTACGTCTAATAAGCCAACACACTACCCTACTAGACTACGGCTGCGACTTATTGTGGGAGTATCCTTTAAAGAAAAATTTTTCCTCGGTTTTCAACGCAGAACTTATAAAGAAAATTTTTTCAAACACTTGATGTTAAGTGAACCTTACAATATTTTCCTTTGGGGGCCTATTGCGATCAGCAATGAATCGTTTTCTCGCTTTCGCACTCATGAAGTTTTAAATATAAGCGAGTCAACAATATTGAAATTTAACTACTCGTCAATTATTCATACACACTGCAACGTTGATTTATAAGTACAGGTTGTACCTCTATAGAGAGGCAAACAAATGGTCACACAAAAACTCCACTTATTGGCAATGGTAAGTTATGATAATGAATCCACTTGTATCGACATCAGACAGATCTGGCCCGACATGGATACATGCAGAAGAGAGTTTGCATTGAACCTAACAAGATAACGGAATGCAGATCTCGGGCTGCTCATGCCAAGAGACAAGGAAGAAGGGGAGAGCCCAGAAAATTTTTTCTATCATTGTCCGAAGCTAGGGGGTCGCAGAAGTATAATTCTTGGACACCCAGAATTTAGTAAAGAGAACATATGTATGTAGCCAAAACCCGATTTAAGAAAAATTCACAAGACTTCATAAGATTCTCGAGGCGGTGGAAGGATACCAACCAGAAGCTATAATCATATGGCGGAATGGATAAGTTCGGTGTTACAACGGGACATTACAGGATCCAGTTCAACCTAACCTAGAACAAAATCTCAACATTATTAAGATCCAATTGCAGTTACACTTTTATAGTTGACATCAGAGATCAGGAATGAATCGCTTTCTCGCTACTCATAAGCACTTATGATATTTTGAATATGATTCTTTCTGGATTCAATCGTACTCACTACAACATTGATTTATAAGTACAGGTTGCAATGAGTATGCGTACAACCTTGACAGCAAACTCATACCATTTGAAATATGTTTGATTCATAAGCCTACTCATTTAGAGTCATAGCTTGAGGAAAATATTCTTATAATACTTATAAAAGATTCGAGTGACTCGAACCATTCGTCGAAATTTATAGTCTTCGTTGTTGTTGCATTTACAAAAAAGAAAAAAGACATAAGCAAATACGACAGAGCAGCAAGCAGAGTAAACACACAACCTTTTAGTGAGTATTTTAGTGTTCGTATGCGATTCATACTTATTTTGTGATTCGTGTATAAGTATGTTGAGTTATGGAGAGTCGAAATCAACAACATCAACACGAATGATGTTAAGCATGAATATGATGAGTACACTTCAGACTTTGAATACAAGTAGAGGTTCGTTCCATGATATTAAAATAAGTATGAATGCGTATAAGTATCAGAAATTATGAGTATGATTTGATTCTACTCATCTTTTTGAATACTCATTGCTGATCTCTGATACTTACTACCATCCTAGATTTACTCTCTTCCTCAGTAAACATCATAGGTAAGGAACTGTGTATAGGTAGCTGACAACCTTACTTAGGCCCCCCACAATTCCCACACATGACCCATTGTGAACCCACAGCCACTCATTACCCCTAGCTCTGGAGCTATTCTAAGCTTTTTATGAAGGCATTTCTACTTCTAATGTCCCTCAACGACAGACCGATTATTAAGATTGTCTGCATACTACACATCAAAGTAGAAAACAATCTTTCCGAACCTTTTGATACCTTGTGAGGTTTAAAACAAGGCGGTCCCTTATCATGCGACCTCTTCAACTATATTTCGTACATAATCGCAGGGTTAAAGCATCATTAAAGCTGATAGGGTTATGCAAAATGAAGTTGAACAACTTATGCAGCCCTGTCATGGTAGAAATGGACCTCTCCAAACCTTTTAATACCGTGTGAGGATTCAGGCAAGGCGAACCTTTACCATGCGTCCTCTTCAACTACGTCATGAGCAGGGTTCTGTGAGAGACGGAAGGGCATTGCAATGGCATTATTTTCCACAAAAGTGTCCCGATGTTTGGCTACACTGATGACATTGACATCATAGGGCGTACCAAGCGACATGTTGCTGCAGCCTTTAGCGCTATTGAACGGGAGTCTAACGAAGCATATGTTGTCGTCAAGTAGCCACATGCGGCGTTTTGGATACCAGAGCGATACAGACAGTTTGTTCATCTTGGATCCATCGTTATCAGCAAAAATAATGTCAGTTTGGTGATTGGGTGGTATAATCCCTTTTGCCAACAGGTGCTACTATGGTCACAATAGGCAGTTGAGTAGCAGAGACATCTCTCTCTCTGTCTCTAAAAAGTGCCTCATCTTCGTCGCTTCTCTATGGCGCTTCTTTATGGCACAATAGCATGGACGCGATTAACCACCGATGTAGAACCTTGAGAGAGCCAATCCAGTGCGATATGACGATAATTTCCGCCTCCGGAAATACTTGCAGCGTGTTAAAATTCTGTTGCTGCGCTGGATCGGCCATATCGTTTGGATGGCAGAGAATGTTCCGACGAAACGGGTATTTGATGCGAGGAGTAGCATAGAGGACGATCACTTTGTCTGCATTGGAAGCACTAAATTGATTAAACCCCGTCATCGATTGGTGAAACCAATTGGCGAAGGCGCGCAAAAAGTAGAAGTGAAGTACCCAGAAGGATGTGTCAAGGCAGACTGAAATTCATTGTTAAATGACCAATTAAGTAAGAAAAAGTAAGAAGCATAGGGCTTAGCATGTAAAGGGTGTTTTTTATAGAGGTATAGAACTTTAAGTTGCAATAAAACAACGATGGAGATTATTCGATTGACATGAATTTTATTTATCCGAAAGATAATCTTGTGGCATTACATTCTAAATATGATTTCTGGCATATGACCGCCACGGCTGGCGCGGATGTAGTCCAATCTGGACGTCCAATTTTCGATGACTTATTCCAACATTTGTGGCCGTATATCGGCAATAATACGGCGAATGTTGTCTTCCAAATGGTCAAGCGTTTGTGGCTTTACCGCATAGACCAATGACTTTACATAGCCCCACAGAAAGTAGTCCAGCGGTGTTAAATCACAAGATCTGGGAGGCCAAACGTGTCTTTCAATAAATCTATTGTGGCACGAGCTGTGTGAAACTACATCTCCTGGGCATCATGGTTATTCAATTCAGGAATGAAAAAGTTAGTAATCATGGCTCTATACCGATCACCATTGACTGTAACGTTCTGGCCACCATCGTATTTGAAAAAGTACGGACCAATGATTCCACCAGCCCATAAAGCGCACCAAACAGTCAGTTGTTCTGGATGTAACGGTGTTTCCACATACACTTGAGGATTACCTTCACTCCAAATGCGGCAGTTTTGTTTGTTGACGTAGCCATTCAACCAGAAGTGCGCTTCATCGCTAAACAAAATTCGCTTATGAAAATCGGGAACAACGGTAATCTCGTTTTGGTCCCATTCGACGAATCTACGCCTTACTTGATGATCGTTTGGCTTCAAATCTTGCACGAGTTGGATTTTGTAAGCACGCAAACCAAGATCCTTCCGCAAAATCTTCCATAAAGTGGATGGACACAGATCCAATTCCTGTGCTCGATGGCGGATGGACTCATTCGGGTCTTCCTCGATGCTACGCTCTACAGCAGCAATAGCTTCTTCTGTACGCACCGTACAGCGTCTCTGGGGATGCGAGTTATCAATAAGAGTAAACGTAGTGCGAAAACGTTTCATGGTTAATCGAATTAACTGCTCTGATGGACGATTTTGTCGACGATAAAATGGACGTAGTGCGCGATGCGTTTTCCGCACAGAACCATTATTTTCGAAATAAAATTGCACTATTTGCAAGCGTTGTTCAGGCGTGAGTCTATTCATGATGGATTGCCAAACCAAACTGAGAATAAATCACTTGACAGCTGTTAAATCGGTCGCCATCTTGAAAAGTAATGCCAACTTAAAGTTCTATACCTCTATAAAAAACACCCTTTACTTAAAAGATGAACAACAATTTTCTCTTCTTCATCGTCAGTACAACTGCTACAGAAGTCGTTTTCAAGACCACCGTGTTTCTCAAGAGCTCACTCACTCAATGTGTGGTAATGACTTCGATCAGCGTGCTAAGCAGATTTTATTTTTTTTATGCACCCTCTAATGAGCTTCAGCCAGATTTGCTAAGTATCTATTCCGCATCCAGGATTGCGATTGCAGTGCCACGTCTGGTTAGTTTAATCGTTCTGCAGTCTGCTGGAATATGTCCCAGTTGCCGTGTGATGGTATAAAGAAGTCTTTAAGTCTTTAAATTGTGTTGATTTTCCAAAGAATCCATGCAGGTTTCTCACATCGAAGACCTCCTCCTTTACAACAACTGACCAATTTCTCATGGAATACCCTACCAACTAAGTGTACGAGTATGGCCATTGTGCCAGCCTGTATGTTGGTAGTAAAAATGTCAATATTGTTGTCATCATTGTCGCGCTGCTGTTATGATTGTGTTTTTATTGTTTTTGTTTACGATATTGTTGTTGTTGTTGTTGTTGTTCGTCTATTGTACGACAATCTTACGGTTTTCCACACAGTCGTGGAAAATAGAAAGAAAAAAATAAACTACTTAAGCGGTAAATTTACATTAAATATGTTTATTTGTCTCACTTTGTCTCTCTCTCTCTCTCTCTCTCTCTCTCTTTGTCTGATCATTTGTCTATCAGTTTATATGATTGTCTGTCTGCTTATATAGCCAATATAGTCAATACAATATATGCTTGGGATAGTAAATATTTATGTCTGGCTGGTGTTTATCAGTGGAATACACTTGAAGAAATAAAAATCTTTGGTTTCTTCTAAAATTTCCGAGACCATAAAATTCGTGAGAGAAAAACGCACTGCCTAGATCTCTTTGATAAGATTCGTTTACACGAAAGTGCTTGTTGAATAGGTATCCTCTCCTGCATTTACCAGGTTGTTAGATTTCTCCCTGATTTCAAGATTCCAAGTGGACTCCCTACAATTGGGCACGCCCAAGGGGTATGAATATGAACAATTACACAGCCCTGCAAATTAGCACTTTTTTGTGCAAATAAGATGGTTCCAGGTGTTTCCGAAGGCATTTTGCGCGCTGAATACGAATCTGGTTTCAAAAACGGTTTCCATCACGTCACGTTTTCGAGAAAAGGGGGGGGGGGGGGGTTGAAACCCCCTAAAAATAGCGTTTTTGGGCATTTTTGAAACATTGTAGAGCTAAACACTGACGTGCTAGAACCATCACCATTGTCAGAAATTGACAATTGATCTTTGCCCTTTAAAATGAGCCCAAAGCCAAATTGTTTGCATGCACCCTTAAAGTAGGGGGTGGGTTTATGTCAAGGGGTGTAAGGGAAAAAGAAACACATTACAGAGGTCCTTAAAAATTAATCAGATTTACTTGAAAATTGTTACTCAGGGGTTTTTGGGGTCGGTCGTTACAGATCTTCATTCAGATTTAAAAAATTCAAAATGGCGGATCCAATATGGCGGTCGAGGTTTATAAAAATTAATCAGATTTACTTGACCGCCATATTTTCTCGAAAACCTGACGTGATGGAAAGTTTTTGAAACCAGATTCGTGTTCAGCGCGCAAAATGCCTTCGGAAACACCTGGAGCCATCTTATTTGCAAAACCCATGCAGGGCTGTGTTATCAGATGATAGTCCTTGCTTTCTTAACCAACAGATTAGGATAACCAACCAGATGAAATACTTGGGTGCTATCCTGGATAGGAAAGTGAAATGGAGACAACACCCGGAAGATATAGCAGCAAAGTCCCACAGGCAACCTAAGCCTTTATTAAGTTTAAAAATAGCCATGGCTCTCTCCTCGGTAGGACCGTTCCAAAGAATTTTCGTAATTCGCCGTACTCTTGGAATTATTCCACAAAAATCGAAGAGAGAGATTCTGCCCACTTTCTCCGCTTGTTGTTTTAATGTTAATGCACTGAAAGACTTTGGGTTATCCAAGCTTATGTGGCTCTATTAGCCAGAATATTCGCCTTCTCATTTCCAATCACCCCATGATGAATATTAGGAACCCATATACATAATGCGTACCTTTTTCTGCCTGGAGTAATTGTTAATCACCTTCTTACACTCCAGAATGGTCTTTGATCCCGTATTCCTAGATGTTATTGCCCGAATTGTCATTTGCCTGAGCGTAATGATATTTATCTCCCTTATAAGACTAAGTGGGAATGACTATGTATGGTGGCGTCTTCCAGGATAGCCTAATTTAAGGTCAACTTGAACAGACTACAAGCAGCAAAGGGAGCAATTCCTGCATAAAGTTTTTTCTTCTTCTTTTGCAGAAACTGTTTGTAATTTTTTTTTAAAGTGTACTTATGTGTTTATTTATTATGTTGTTTATTAGTCTGTTGTTGTTTTCTTTCTCTAGTTTTTCATGTCATTTAAGAAAATATTTTTACTGTTTTCTTTATTACCCATCTATCTAAATAGACATCCAATCTCCATAACTATCCGCCGCTCTATGCAGCTAGACAAGCCAAACCAAACCAAGCCAAGCCAACCAGTCAACCTTTGAAATATTCTTAAACCACCCAGTCATCCATGCATGCGTCTATCCATCTACAGTTGGTGCTTTTTTAATTAGTACACCCATCTATATGACTTTTTCTTCTTTCAGTTACAAACAAGGATGAAATATTTATTTGAAAATTTATTTAAAGGCTGCATCGAGTGAAGGGAACTTCAGTGAAAGAATTTAACAATAAATTATATTTTAAATCCTTGGTCACGTATGTAATTAACACGCTGCTATTAAAAAAGGGCAACAACATTATTTGGGTTTAATTCCTTTCAATATTTTATGAAGGCACTCCTTTTCTTCAATAACCAATTATTATAAACTTCCAGGATGACTTTCAAGAAGTCTCTGACATTATCGTCATCATCATATGCTATTCCATGCCATTCGAACTGCTTTCCACAGATCTTGAATTTTTAGTATTTTTTTTGTTCAACTTGTGCCTCAAGATCGTTCCATGAATTGGATTGAAATCGCAGCTTTATGCTGGTCATTATGTAAAATCAAGTTATTGGTCCTTTAAATACATAATTGGTCATTACAAACCTTCAATCAGGGTTGGTTGCGACATAGCTTCTCACACCACTTATGCTGTGTGTGTTAATTTTATACATGAGTAGCGGGACCTACAGTTTAAAGTCGACTCCGAACGACAGATTTTTGAAAATTTTACATGGCAATTTTTCATTTACTTTCGGAGTTTTTTAATATAAATAATTTGTCCCACTGTGCGGTGTGCGATCATTACCATTATTATCTCCTATAAAAATCCATTTTACATACACATACATAATTGGCCATTACAACCCTTCAGTCAGGATTACGACCTAGTTTCTCACACCACTTATATTGTGTGTGTTAATTTTATACATGAGTGGTGGGACCTACAGTTTAAAGTCGACTCCGAACGACAAATTTTTGAGAAACTTTTCATGGCAATTTTTATTTACACTCAGAGTTTTTGCCAGAAATCTGCTGAAAGGATGTCGCCAAAGAAATATTTTTTTCATATTTTGTTTTGATGTCTGGCCTGGGGCTCGAACCCTGGCTTAACGTCTAATAAGCCAACACACTACCGGCTAGACAACGGCGACTAGCTACATATAAACTTTCATAAATGAGTCTACACACCATGTTTGATTAAATGTTGATCCCTCAAGGAATCATTCTTTACGATCGTACCAGAGATCAGCAATGAATCGTTTTTTCGCTACTCATAAGCACTCATGAAATTTTGAATATGAGTCAACAATATTGAAATTTATTTACTCGTGATTCATTCGTACTCATTACAACGTTAATTTATAAGTACAGGTTGCAATGAGTATGCGTACAACGTCAACATCGAACTCATACCATCCGAAATATGTTTGATGTATAAGCCTACTGCTCAGTTAGATGCGTAACTTTAGAATTCGAGTGACTCGAATCATTCAACAAAATTTACAGCCTTCGTGTTAGGCGCTTACAAAAAAAGAAAAAAAGACAGAGCACCAAGCAGAGCAAACACAACAACTTAGTGAGTATTTTAGTGTTCGTGCGCGATTTATACTTACTTTGTGATTCGTGTATATGTTGAGTTATGGAGAGTCGAAATCAATAACAACATCATACGTGTTGTTAAGTATGAATATGATGAGTACTTCAAACTATGAATATGAGTAGAGAGGTTTCATGATATTTAAAATAAGTATGAATGCGTATAAGTATCAGAAATTATGAGTATGATTCGATACTACTCATCTTTTTGAATACTCATTGCTGATCTCTGATCTTACGCACACTATGCTATATAGTGCACCAATGGTGCTGCCATTGTACAACTTACATAATACATAATAAAGGGTGTTTTTATAGAGGTATAGAACTTTAAGTTGGCATTACTTTTCAAGATGGCGACCGATTTAACAGCTGTCAAGTGATTTATTCTCAGTTTGGTTTGGCAATTCATCATGAATAGACTCACGCCTGAACAACGCTTGCAAATAGTTGCAATTTTATTTCGAAAATAATGGTTCTGTGCGGAAAACGTATCGCGCACTACGTCCATTTTATCGTCGACAAAATCGTCCATCAGAGCAGTTAATTCGATTAACCATGGAACGTTTTCGCACCACGTTTACTCCTATTGATAAGTCGCATCCCCAGAGACGCTGTACGGTGCGTACAGCTGGTGGAATCATTGGTCCGTACTTTTTCAAAAACGATGGTGGGCAGAACGTTACAGTCAATGGTGATCGGTATAGAGCCATGATTACTAACTTTTTCATTCCTGAATTGAATAACCATGATGTCCAGGAGATGTGGTTTCAACAAGACGGCGCAACATGTCACACAGCTCGTGCCACAATAGATTTATTGAAAGACACGTTTGGTGACCGCCTAATTTCACGTTTTGGACCTGTGAATTGGCCTCCAAGATCTTGTGATTTAACACCGCTAGACTACTTTCTGTGGGGCTATGTAAAGTCATTGGTCTATGCGGTAAAGCCACAAACGCTTGACCATTTGGAAGACAACATTCGCCGTATTATTGCCGATATACGGCCACAAATGTTGGAAAAAGTCATCGAAAATTGGACGTCCACATTGGACTACATCCGTGCCAGCCGTGGCGGTCATATGCCAGAAATCATATTTAAAATGTAATGCCACAAGATTATCTTTCGGATAAATAAAATTCATGTCAATCGAATAATCCATCGTTGTTTTATTGCAACTTAAAGTTCTAAACCTCTGTAAAAAACACCCTTTATAATTAGCCATTACAACCCTTCAGTCAGGATTACTGCCTAGCTTCTCACACCACTCATGTTGGGTGTGTGTTAATTTTATACACGAGTGGCGGCACCTACAGTTTAAAGTCGACTCCGAACGAGAAACTTTTCATGGCAATTTTTCATTTAATCTCAGAGTTTTTGCCAGAAATCTGCTGAGAGGAAGTCGTCGAAGAAAAAATTTTTCTTATTTCATTCAGTTGGAGATGCCTGACCTGGGGTTTGAACCAAGGCCTCTCGTCTAATAAGCCAACACACTACCTACTAGACGACGGCGACTTCGTTGTCATTGTACAACTTCTCTTGCGTGGACCACACAGTTTTCGCTCAATCAGAGTTAATTCGACTGAATTTAGACTCAGTAGATCAGTAGGTGGACTAATTAAAGCCCCGAAATTTTTTTTGATCATTTCAAATGGGATGTGCTAATTAGCTGACCACCACTGTATACAATCATTTATCTGGTACTATCGTTAAAATGCTTTGTTGTTGTTGTTGTAATTCTTCTTCTTTTTGTTTTTCTCTCTTTTTAAATATTCAATCGATTTGGCTGGTGGCATTGAAAGGCTCGGTTGGGTTGGTAAGTTAGTTGGTTGATTGGTTGTGTGTTGGCTGTAGTTTTGCTCCCTTTATGAGTTTGTTATTGCTGTTGTTGCTGTTGTTGTTTTTTGTTAATGTTTACTGGTAAACTGATATACAGAGAAGAAAGAAAAAAAAAAAAAAAAGAGCCGTAGTTATTATACGTACGTATACGCAGTAATAGAGAGAGAATTCCAGGAATTAGGAAGCATCAATAGGTCAATAATAGATAATGAATGGCATGCGGCAGAACCTCAAAGGAAACCCTCTTCTTCTTCTTTGCTTTCGTTTATTTTTTTTTTAATCTATGTATTCTTCTATCCAAACTGAAATGGGTTTTTGTTTTTTTCTTTACCATGCACATACATTTACTTGTTGTTGTTGTTGTTTTTGTTGTTGTTTCTTTGTCTGTCTGTCTTTTTAATCATTCCCTGTGTTACTTTTTTTTTTCTCATATTTTTCTTTTTTTTTTTTATTTCTTTCGTTCTAAGCATTTTATTATGGTGGAAAGAGGGAAAATTGTTTTTGGAAAACAAATCGTATTTCTTTTTGTTTTGTTGTTATTGTCGAATAGATAAAGTTAACAAAACTATTTTGACGCCCCTTTGAGGAGTGTGAATGTGTTGATGACGTTACGAATCGATCGTTTTTCCAAGAAACCCATTGACCTTTTTTCTTTCTCTCTGCTTTCTGTTTTCGCTTCTTCTTCTTCGTCTTCTGCTTACTTTCCAAAGCAAAGTGTGTGGGAAAATAAAAAAAAAAATTAAATTTTCTATTTCGACTTTGTTGTCATTGTTGGTTGTGTTGTTGTTGTTGTCGTTGTTGTTGTTGTTGTCGTTGTTTAACTAATCCTTGTGACATTTTTCTATTCCCCCCCATTCTGCATACACTCGAACAACACTGTGTTACCCGCAGTGAAAATTTTCCCGCATACGATTTTTTCCTGGGAAACTGTACAATTTTTTTTTCAAACATTACATACGCTACGGCCCTATGGTCCTATATAGAAACTCAATCGATGCGATAATATTTTTTTTTTTTTTTTTTTTTTAAATCGAATTCTCTTTTTTTCAATATTTTTTGATCGCCTTTTAAAAAAAATGACTTCTCGTTGGTAGACTTCTTACCAAACTACAGTTAAATTTTGAAGGATCTTTTGTGTTTTTGTTTTCAAATGTTCAATTGTGATTGAAATATGTTCGTTTTTTTAGGACCTGCTGAGAGGGTTCAATAACTGTCATCAACCTGTTGTCATGATAAATTTCAATTACTGTCAGAGTTTGACTTTTGGAAATTATTTTAAAAACTACAACAATATCTAAAACAGCGAGCAATTTAATTCCATAATTAAGAATTATGCTACAAACACATTCAATGCGACAAATGCTGCGCAGCAAGCAATCCATCAAAAAGAGAATAATTGCCTGGGCCATATATACTTACTTACTTATTTAATTGGCCATTAACAACCCGATTAACGGATTTCGGTCTGCCTTAACACATCCTTCCAGGCGCCTCTGCTTCTTGCGCGCCAGCATCAGTTGGTCACACCAATCGATGACAGGGCTTCCTCGTTTTGGTCCTTCCAACGCAAACAAGGTCGTCCTCTTCGCCGATTTCCGCAAGTCCCGTCTGGTCGGAGCATCGTCCTCCATTCGAACGACATGGCAGAGCCAGCGCAGCCGCTGGATGTTAACACGCTGCACAACGTCTATGTCGTTGAGGAGCTCAGACAGCTCACTGTTGGATCGGATGCGAAAATCATCGCCAACTCGCACTGGACCGAATATCTTACGTAGTACTTTTCTCTCGAATACTGTCAAGGCTGCTGCATCAGTGCTTAATAGTGTCCATGCCTCCGCGCCATATAATAACACGGGGAGGAAGAGCATCTTGCAGAGTATTAGTTTTGTCGGCCTCTGCTACTCAATTGCCTATGTCGTTTTGCCCTCATTTATTGCCAAACCCATCTTAGTAGACTCCAGTTCAATAGCACTAAACACCAACACTCTTGCTTGGTACGCCCTATGATGTTAATGACGTCGGCATATGCAAGCAACTTAACGCTTTTTTGGAAAATAGTCCCATTGCGATGCGCTTTCGCAGAAAACACTCCATGACGAAATTGAAGAGGTCGCAGGATAAAGGATCGCCTTGTCTGAAACCTCGCACGGTTGTAAAAGGGAGCTGCTGGAATTGCTCAACGTCATTCTGCATAGCCTTATCAGCTTCGCAGGTATACCGAGCTCAAAAACAGCGAGCAATTTAATTCCATAATTAAGACTTATGCTATAAACACATTCAATGCGACAAATGCTGCGCAGCAAGCAACCTATTAAAAACGAATACATGTGTGTGCCAATAGGAAATGATAATAGGCGCGTAAAGAAGCGTCAATGCGGCTGCTGCACACTTGGCTTTTAATGCAATAAGTTGCATGCAGTAGGGTCTTTTAAAATGCATCACACCCAATATAACTTTAAAAAAAATTTTAGTGGCGCCTTTGCGACAAGGAAGTAATTCTATTGTTCACTCAAACAATGCATTTAGTTATAAAGGGTGTTTTTTATAGAGGTATAGAACTTTAAGTTGCAATAAAACAACGATGGAGATTATTCGATTGACATGAATTTTATTTATCCGAAAGATAATCTTGTGGCATTACATTTTAAATATCATTTCTGGCATATGACCGCCACGGCTGGCGCGGATGTTGTCTTCCAAATGGTCAAGCGTTTGTGGCTTTACCGCATAGACCAATGTCTTTACATAGCCCCACAGAAAGTAGTCTAGCGGTGTTAAATCACAAGATCTTGGAGGCCAATTCACAGGTCCTAAACGTGAAATTAGGCGGTCACCAAACGTGTCTTTCAATAAATCTATTGTGGCACGAGCTGTGTGACATGTTGCGCCGTCTTGTTGAAACCACATCTCCTGGACATCATGGTTATTCAATTCAGGAATGAAAAAGTTTGTAATCATGGCTCTATACCGATCACCATTGACTGTAACGTTCTGGCCACCATCGTTTTTGAAAAAGTACGGACCAATGATTCCACCAGCCCATAAAGCGCATCAAACAGTCAGTTTTTCTGGATGTAACGGTGTTTCCACATACACTTGAGGATTACCTTCACTCCAAATGCGGCAGTTTTGTTTGTTGACGTAGCCATTCAACCAGAAGTGCGCTTCATCGCTAAACAAAATTCGCTTATGAAAATCGGGAACAACGGTAATCTCGTTTTGGGCCCATTCGACAAATCTACGCCTTACTTGATGATCGTTTGGCTTCAAATTTTGCACGAGTTGGATTTTGTAAGCACGCAAACCACAAAATCTTCCATAAAGTGGATGGACACAGATCCAATTCCTGTGCTCGATGGCGGATGGACTCATTCGGGTCTCCCTCAATGCTACGCTCTACAGCAGCAATAGCTTCTTCTGTACGCACCGTATAGCGTCTCTGGGGATGCGAGTTATCAATAAGAGTAAACGTAGTGCGAAAACGTTCCATGGTTAATCGAATTAACTGCTCTGATGGACGATTTTGTCGACGATAAAATGGACGTGTGCGCGATACGTTTTCCGCACAGAACCATTATTTTCGAAATAAAATTGCACTCTTTGCAAGCGTTGTTCAGGCGTGAGTCTATTCATGATGAATTGCCAAACCAAACTGAGAATAAATCACTTGACAGCTGTCAAATCGGTCGCCATCTTGAAAAGTAATGCCAACTTAAAGTTCTATACCTCTATAAAAAACACCCTTTACTATTGGGAGCCTTGTGATTGAAAGTGGAATTATATGGGCACCACCTAATCATCACCGCTAGCTACAAGAGCTAATGTATTATGAACTAATCCTTAGTCTTGTAGGTGGTGTGTTGGCTTATTAGACGTGAGTCCTTGGTTTCAAAATATGAAAAAATATTTTCTTCGGCGACTTCCCCTCAACAGATTTTGGGCAAAAACTCTTGAGTGTAAATAAAAATTGCTATGAAAAGTTTCTTAACAATATGTAGTTCGAGGCCAGCCTTAAATTGTAGTTGCCGCCTGAATTCTTTCTAACTTTCACTATGACCCATTTTCCATCTATTTTGGTAAGAATCTGTGTTGCCGTCAAAATAACTTCCACTCTTACTTGTAGCCACGTATACACACCAAACCTTAAACGTAATATACATATACTTGCACAGTATTTGGTGACAGTCACTGTATAATTTGGTTTAATTTGTTATTCAAATATCTTTCCATTATTATTACATTTTTACAAAAAGTGGAATATATTTCCTGAAATCTGTTCAGCTCAGCTCATTCTCACTGCTTTATGACGACCACATTTTTAACAGAATATGGAGATGCAATAGAAGAAGCCTAGAAAAAATTATTGAAAATTTGCATTAAAATTTAAAAGAAAGAAATTTGAATATTTTTGATTTCATTTTACATTGAATTTATCATCAAAATTCGCATTAATTTGGTCCATGGATTGTTTAATTTGTTCATTTAATTCGTTGCCTTGTTTTTGTAATTTTTCCCACCAATTCTTTGCCGTCAACTCCTGTTCAACGAGAAGTTTTTTTACAGAAGAAGATTCGCTAATGCTTTGTAGTTTCTGCGTTTCCAATTGCCCTTCTTTAACCATTTCTTCAAGAGTTTGTAGTCTTGTATTCAAATCGTTCCGATTAGCCTTTTGCAAGCGTTCGAATTTTAAAAACACATCGTCATTAAACGTATTCAAAGCATCACATGCTGGCTTTAATTTCATACCCGTTTCTATATACGGGTTATCTTCACAAATATAACCCATTTTCATATCGCACTCGTTATCATTCCATTGGTATTGGGTTGATTGCCAAATATGAACACAATGCTCTAAAGATTCCCAATTAGTCGGCTCGCCCTTAAACCAATAGGTAAATGTAAAATTTTTTCCGGTTGGCGACCAAAAGAATGGTCTATCCTTGTCAAGGCTATACGCATCATTGCCACCCAACCATAAATTGTGAGATTTACCAACGACTTCTTTTAATAGATCAATAATGGCGGTATTCTTTTCCTCTGAGTCTATAATAACGAGTTGGCCATCTCGTCGTGTATATTCATTTAATGCTTCGAACCAGTTGTACTAGAAGTTGAGTCAAATTATGAATAAAATTTTTAAATTGTTAGGCTCTATACTGTAGATTACCTCGTATTCGATTTCAATAAGATATTCCCGACCATCAGATGCTGTGTGTTTTTGTGGAGTACCCGACACTTCTACAATTCCGATTAAAGCACAACAAATTATTGCAAAAACTTTTGCGACATTTAATTGAAATGCGTTCATTGTGTAATTGTTTAATACTGGCGTAGAAATTTAAGAATTTCTTGTATTTATAGAGGCTTTTTGTTAAGAAATTCTGGTCCTCTTATCGCCTCTAAATGAAATCTTGAAATTATTATTTGACCACAACATGATACATACACGTGAATTTCATATGCAATTTATGTATGAGCATGTCGTTAAGAAATTGTGGTACTCTTATCACCTCTATGACCATATAGCATGATATACATACAGTTACTAAAGTATACATACGCTTAACAAATTTCAGAAATTTTTTAACCAATCCATTTTCGTTGAAAATCGTTATAGTTTCCTCGATTTTAAGACGGTCTTTGGCATTGGTTAAAAAATTTCTGAAATTGAACTGAATTGTGGCCCTGCACATGCCCACAAAAGTATACATCCGAGTAATAAATTTCACAAATTTCCGAACCAATACAAAAGACCGTCTTAAAATCGAAAGAAAGATGTCAGACAATTATAAAGATTTTCAACGAAAACGGATTGGTTAAAAAATTTCTGAAATTTGTTAACCATATGTATACTTTTGTGGCTGAGTGTATGTATGTATGTATACTCCATATAAAACTTATTAAATTATTTGTATACAATTATGCCAGCAATTGTTTTTAATGCCGCAAACAAATTCAAAAATCTTGGTCGCATAAGTCAGTGAGGACTTTGCATAAGCTAAGGGTTTTAATTATAGATTTGCATACATACATACGTACGTACATAATTGGTTATTACAACTCTTTAGTCAGGATTACGACCTAGTTTCTCACACTACCTATATTGTGTGCGTTAATGTTTATACATGGGAGACGGGACCTACAGTTTAAAGTCGACTCCGAACAACAGATTTTGAGAAGCTTTTCATGACAATTTTATTTACTCCCAGAGTTTTTGCCAGAAATCTGCTGAGAGGAAGTAGCCGAAGAAATATTTCTTCATATTTCGTTCAGTTGGAGATGCCTGACCTGGGATTTGAACCGAGGCCTCACGTCTAATAAGCCAACACACTACCTACTAGACCACGGCGACTTCCATTATAGATTTACGAAAATTAAATCAAATTTCTATCACTTGGCACTTGGTCAGTATCAATAATATGTCGGAGTCAAGCTCCAAGGAATCGGGCAGATATCGTTAAAAGAAACTCATCTCAAGATCTGACCCAATTGCGGAAATTTTGAGTAAGACTTCAATAAGATTGGTGAGAGAATGTAGTGGCGATTGGATCACATCGTACACGGGTTATTGGAAGTTTAAAGGCAAATAATAGCGAGGATTGCGCTGTGGACAATGTAAATGCCTAATTGCCAAAAGCGAATTAGGATTGGGATTAAGTAACACTTCTCCCTGTTTAATACTAATTTGGTTGTAAACTACGATAGAAGAGTTCTTAATGAAAATCATTTTAATATGAAGCATAGTCTCAGATGATCTTAATATTTTATGAATACTATGCCGAGGGACATCCTAAAATATGCTGGGTTCGTTGTTTAACTTTATAAAGTCTTGCAAAAAATTACAACAGAATTGCAAGGTTTGATTACAAATTTCATCAAAATTGAAGCATTTTTCATTGTATTTGAATAGAAATTTATTTTTTTATCGTAACAAATGTCAATCTGAAGAAGCATTATGTGGACGATATTGAGGATGCATTAATAAATGGCATTGGCATTCGATCTATACACTACCACCTAACCACTTGGGCCAAGAGTGGTGGTGTATTGTAATATGAGTGGACAAAAATATCATGCTTAGTCGTGGACAATTGTTTGTAGAATAAAGCCAAAGGGAAATAGAAGAGAGAGAGAGAGAGAGAGAGAGTGAAAATGATTCAAAACTGCATTGTTTCCATCTTCTTATTCCAAAATGTATAATAAGAAATATTTTCCTGTTTCTGGCAAAGTATGTTTCACCGAGAAACAGAACCTCACAGAAGCCCCAACGGTACAAAAGTGTCCACAAAAGCTGAAGTTTATAAATGCCGACGATCATTTACTAAAGTAAACTTGTGGTAATGTGGACATTCAATAAAGTAAAGAATCCAGTATAGCGGAACACCTCCATGAACACTCTGAATAGTGAACAATTTAGTCATATTGTTGTTAATTTAATAATTTTGAGAATCGTTCAATCAATTTAAAAAAATTTAAGCAATTTACAGTTGTTTAGTATACCGTCTCATAAAGGACTTCCATTACATTTTCGTACTATGAGTGTGTATCGCAAGAACTGTCCAAGGATAAGAATAATAATCGTAATCGACTATCGCTAATCGAAATGGCTGTTAACTTTTAAAACAGAAACCTTCTGTTGCGCAATCTAATTCGGTTTGTATGCACAAATGTGATGTAAATTTGAAAATTTAAATTTTTTTTGGGAATTTTAGAAATTTCTCGTATATTATTGATACAATAAAGATTTATTGAAAGTATGTATCCATGGATAGCTAACATGCTTGCCCACTATTCTGGGCAAAATTCATATGTGCGCCCCAAGAAGTGGTAATTTTTGGAGTCTTAGTACACAAATCCAGCCATTGACTGTGTTAATTATTAAAATGAATGCTAATACCACATGCAATTATAATTATTCCCTAAACATTTAAGTACATAACCCTGATTTGACTTTCAGTAACTCTGGTATGGTCATTTATCATCATTTATTTTCATTTTGTATTTATTTTGAAGGGTCCGCCAAATAACTTTTTTTTTGAAAATGCTTTAAAAAGAAACTACTGAATATTTTCTCAAATTTTATTTTTTTATTTGAAAGTACAATCCTTCCGGTTAATAATGGAAAATAATTTCATTCAAATGGCTGCCTCGGCTGGCCATGCAGTAGCCTACACCAGAAGATGCCGATTTTGGCAAAAAAAAAAACATCTTCTCAGATGAAGCTCATTTTGATCTTGGCGGGTAGGTAAACAAGCAAAATTGTCGCATTTGGGGCACAGAAAACCCGCAAGCATACATTGAAAAGCCGACGCACCCAAAACGAGTCACTGTTTGGTGCGGATTTTGGTCCAGAGGCATAATTGGGCCATTTTTCTTCGAAAATAAGCTAGGAGTGGCTGTTACAGTCAATGGCGATCGTTGAACGAATTTTTGTTCACAAAAATTGAAGAGGAGGATATTGGCAACATTTGGTTGCAACAGGACAGCGCTATGTGCCACACAGCCGAAGCTACACTCGATGTTTTGCGCCCTGTTTTTGAAGATCGCTTTATCAGCCGCAGAGCTGATGTCGTTTGGCCACCTCGGAGCTGCGATTTGACACCGTTGGACTATTATTTGTGGGGTGCCGTCAAAGATAAGTGTTACGCCGGACAAGCCAGAGACAATTGACGCTTTAAAGCACAATATTCGTGAAGCCATTGGTGAAATACAGCTGCACACAATCGATAATGTGCTTAAAAATTGGACCGACCTAGGCTACTGCATGGCCAGCCGAGGCAGCCATTTGAATGAAATTATTTTCCATTATTAACCGGAAGGATTGTACTTTCAAATAAAAAAGAAATTTGAGAAAATATTCAGAAGCTTTTTTTTAAAGCATTTTCAAAAAAAAAGTTATTTGGCGGACCCTTTACAAATGAAATGTAATATACGCTTGTATGCTATTCATTCACATTCACTGTGTAATGTTTGTCTCTGTTTTTATTAGAAAAATATTAGAATTTCACAGAAAAATAGTAAAAACAAAGTGTTTCCTTAAGACCCCATTCAGCTCAGCTCATCCTCACTGCTTTATAACGACCACATTTCTATATGGATAGGGAGATGATATAGAAGCCTTGAAAAAATTATTGAAAATTTGCATTAAAATTTAAAAGAAAAAAATTTGAATATTTTTAATTTCATTTTACATTGAATTTATCATCAAAATTCGCATTAATTTGTTGCATGGATTGTTTAATTTGTTCATTTAATTCATTGTGTTGTTTTTGTAATTTTTCCCACCAATTCTTTGCCGTCAACTCCTGTTGGTCGACCAGTTTCTTTACAGCAGGGTCAATGATATTTTTTAGTTTTTGCATTTCATCATTACCATCTCTGGCCACTTGTTCAAAGCTTTGAAATCTTGTATTCAGTTGGTCCATATTAGCCTTTTGTAAGTGTTCGAATTTTATGAAAACATCACGGTTAAATTTATTCACAACATCACAGTCGTATGTTAATATTTTATTATAATTCTCACAAATGAAACCCATCTTCTTACTGCACGATTCATCATTCCATTGGTATTGGGAATTCTCTTCCCAAATTTGACCACAATGCTCTTGATTCGGTTTGTTGGGTGCCCAAAAATCGAATGTAAATTTCTTGCCAGTTGTCAACCAAAAGAATGGTCGATTTCTGTCTTCACTAACACTTAATCCGTCATGGCCACCCAACCATAAATTGTGAGATTTTCCAATTACTTGCTGCAACAGATTGATAATGACGTTGTTCTTTTCCTCTGAATCTATAGTGACGAGTTGGCTATCGCGTCGTGCACATTCATGTTGAGCCTCGAACCAGTTATACTAGAAGTTGTTTTAAATTTTTAATAGAAAATTTTTAAATTGTTAGCCTTTATGCTGTAGATTACCTTGTATTCGATTTCAATAAGATATTCCCGACCATCAGATGCTGTGTGTTTTTGTGGAGTACCCGACACTTCTACAATTCCGATTAAAGCACAACAAATTATTGCAAAAACTTTTGCGACGATTAATTGAAATGCGTTCATTGTGTAATTGTTTAATACTGGCGTAGAAATTTAAGAATTTCTTGTATTTATAGAGGCTTTTTGTTAAGAAATTCTGGTCCTCTTATCGCCTCTAAATGAAATCTTGAAATTATTATTTGACCACAACATGATACATACACGTGAATTTCATATCCAATTTATGTATGAGCATATCGTTAAGAAATTGTGGTACTCTTATCACCTCTATGACCATATAACATGATATACATACATCTGTACACTCCATATAAAACTTATTTACTTATTTGTATACAATTACCCCAGCAGTTGTAATGCTGCAAACAAAGTTATTAAATATGTTACACCAGCTAGTGACACTAGCTAGTGACTCATGCTAAATGATAACATGGGTATTAATTATAGATTTACGAAAATTAAATCGAATTTCAAATCAAATCATATCACTTGGCAATAGGTCAGTATCAATAATTTATAGGAAACAAGTCATAACAAAAAATATCTACTCATCCCAGTATCCGAACCAATGGTGTGGAAATAAATGGGCGTTAAGTAAGAGATCGTTTAGATGTACTTTGCTAAAGTAAATCCAAAGTGATATTGAAAGCTTACAGCCATATTACTGATTGGAATATAGATTAAAAAAAAAAAAAGTTGTATATTAACGTATCATATTATGGAGTATTTGAATGTTGATTTGTCAGCCGCCGTATTCTAGTAGGGCCACGGTTCAAATCCCCGGGTCAGACATCAAAACGAAATATGAAAAAATATTTCTTCGACAACTTCCTCTCAGCAGATTTATGGCAAAAACTCTGAGAACAAAATAAAGTTGCCATGAAAAGTTTCTCAAAAATCTGTCTGACGTTAAACTGTAGGTCCCGCCTTTCATGTAAAAAATTAACACACACAACAAGAGTTATGTGAGAAGCTAGGCCGTAATCCCGACTGAAGGGTTGTAATGGCCAATTATATATGGGATGGGAACTATGTTGACCGCTTATTATGGAGAGTGTTCTCGGATAATCTTTAAATTTTATACACTAATGCGGAGGTTATATCCTGATTTTCTTCACTATTAAATAGACTCGACGGTTTTTGCAACAGAATTTGATGACAAATTTCATCTAGAAAACTAAACAAATGATAATCTGAAGGAGACCGACCCGGACTATATGGAGGATGTATTAAAATTCCCTGGTCAAAAATGATGTGACATTGCCGTCCAATCAATAAAAATGTTTCAAGCAATACACAGTTGTTCAGTATTCAGTTGTATCCTGTTACATAAAGGATTTGCATTACATATTCGTACTGCAAGTATATCACAAGTATAGCTGCCAGATTTTTAGAAATTTACAGAATTTTGAAATAAGATTGGCACATTTCTTAGTCGAACATCTTTAAAGACCATTTTTAATTTAATTATTATTAATTATTATTATTAATTATATTATTTAATTATAATTTTTAATTCCAATTTAAATTCTAATATTACCCTAAGAAGACCAAAAGCAATTGCCAATATTTTTTTCTTTCGTACGATCAACACTCAGGGGATGGTTCCTGGAAAGAGTTAGTAGGGTCTGTGGACATTATATTTGAAACCTTATATACCAAAAGTGACAGGAAAGACCTCTGAAGGAAAGGCGTTCCACATACGAATAGTCCGACTAAAGAACGAATTTTGTCTATAATTCAGCGTGCGATCCACTGGCCAATCGAATAAAAATGGAGGTGATTGCAAAAAAAAACAGGTGTTACGTAGGAATACATGATTCTCGCGAACAAGTCCTCTTGTTTCGCTCGAGCAAAATACGCTGTAGTAGCAATGGAACAATGAAACACAACCCGAATTACAACAATTCTCTAATAAATCAATGGAATTGTCATTAACGAGAACCGTCGCCATCTCCAGTACGCGGTCGAGAGATTAAAGGGTCCGCCAAATAACTTTTTTTTTTGAAAATGCTTCAAAAAAAACCTACTGAAATATTTTCTCAAATTTCTTTTTTTATTTGAAAGTACAATCCTTCCGGTTAATAATGGAAAATAATTTCATTCAAATGGCTGCCTCGGCTGGCCATGCAGTAGCCTACACGATCGGTCCAATTTTTAAGCACATTATCGATTGTGTGCAGCTGTATTTCACCAATGGCTTCACGAATATTGTCCTTTAAAGCGTCAATTGTCTCTGGCTTGTCGGCACCCCACAAATAATAGTCCAACAGTGTCAAATCGCAGCTCAGAGGTGGCCATACGACATCAGCTCTGCGGCTGATAATGCGATCTTCAAAAACAGGGCATCGAGTGTAGCTTCGGTTGTGTGGCACATAGCGCTGTCCTGTTGCAACCAAATGTTGCCAATATCCTCCTCTTCAATTTTTGTGAACGAAAATTCGTTCAACATGGCCCGATAACGATCGCCATTGACTGTAACGGCCACTCCTTGTTCATTTTCGAAGAAAAAATGGCCCAATTATGCCTCTGGACCAAAATCCGCACCAAAAAGTGACTGGTTTTGGGTGCGTCGGCTTTTCAATGTATGCGTGCGGGTTTTCTGTGCCCCAAATGCGACAATTATGCTTGTTTACATACCCGCCAAGATCAAAATGAAAAGATGATTTTTTTTTGCCAAAATCGGCATCTTCTGTAAGTCGATCGCAGGCCCACTTAGCGAAGCGAAAACGCATTGGATGGTCAATTGGCTTCAACTCCTGAACCAATTGGACAACCATATTCGTTCAGCGGAAGGATAAAACTAATTATCTGTCAAATCAGACATGAGCTAAGTCTTACCATTCACGAAATAAGCACTAGTTGAGAAAAAAAAAACGTTAGATGGTGGACCCGAGATATTCCATTTTTCATCGGATGGTGTAAATAGGAAGAAGATAAGATGAAGTGAAATATTTCTTGCACCATCTTAAGAAGCCAAGTCCCTATAAAATGTGTCGGTTCTAGCGAATATCACACTGAATTTTCATGCCCAGAACGTGAAAAGCTTCTGAGTTCCTAATATTTACACCAACCAGAGATATAGATGATGCAATATTATTGCTGGGCTTATGTGTCAATAAACAACACTTTCATAGATTGTTTAAACCGTAAACAATTTTTTCCAGAAACAATATAAAACTTCACGATTTTTGATGAAAAAGTATCAGAAATGAGAATAAGAGATGGTAGATGGTATAGTTTCCAGTCTCGACTGAACTTATTAAGAAATATTGGTATTATCACATTCTTCAGCTAATGTAGAGAGAATATTAAGTCAAGTTAATTTAAATTAAATTCCTTAAGACTTAAACTAAATTCTGAAGACTTTTTTTACGATTTCAATGAATGTCTTTGACGATTTTGACGATTTTTTTTCTAATATTTGACGATTTGATGCTTTATTTATCTGGCAGCTATGATCACAAGATAAATCCTTCATTTTGATTACAAAATAAATAAAAAAAATCCCACATTTTGATTACAATTCAATAAGTTTTCAGTACAGATCAGAGATCAGCAATAAAGTATTAAAAAAAAGATGAGTAGAATTGAATCATACTCATAATTTCCGATACTTATACGTTCATTCATACTTATTTTAATATCATGCAACGAACCTCTTACTCATATTCAAAGTTTAATGTATTCATCATATTCATACTTAACATCATACATGTATGATGTTGTTGATTTCGACTCTCCATAACTCAACGTATACACGAAGTACAAAATAAGTATGAATCGCGTTTGAACACCAAAATACTCACTAGGAGGTTGTGTGTTTGGTCTGCCTGTTGCTCTCTTATAAAGACTCGAATGTTTTATAAGTATTACGAGAGTATTTTTCTAATGTTATGAATCTAATTGAGTAGGCTTATGAATCAAACATATTTCTAATGCTATGAGTTTGATGCCAACGTTGTACGCATACTCATTGCAACTTGTACTTATAAATCAACGTTGTAGTGAGTATGAATGAATCACGAATAGTTAAATTTCAATATTGTTGACTCACTTATATTCAAAATTTCTTGAGTGCTTATGAGTAGCGAAAAAACGATTCATTGCTGATCTCTGGTACCAATCACAAGAAGTTTTTATCATGATAAAATGCAAAAACTTCGTAAGGCCTTAAATTGCCAATTGAAGGCCAATAAATATTATTTTAACGTATGTTTTCCACCAAACCAACAAGAGTTTACAGTTGGATTTTATGAATATTTTTATCTTCTCATTCAAGCAATTGCAATTTAGCCTCCACTTTAATGCTTAAAAATGTTAAAAATTTAGCACAAGAATGCTACTTAATAATCATTTAAGAATAGAAAAACAGAAATGCGATTTAAAATTATAATTTATTTTATAATTATAATTATTACTTCAACTATTTATAGCAATCAGATGCAATTAATTGCAAAAAAAAAGAAAAAAAATGATGAAATTTTTTTACAACAAATTGCCACTGATTGACTGACTGGATGGAGTCTGTGTGGCGATGCAAGTGTGAAACTGCATGAAACTGGTTACAAATACTTATTAAAACCTGAGAATATTTTGTAGTTTTTTATTTCTTATTCAATATATTCTAAAATAATTAAATAATTGGAATTTTTTTCTCTTCAATGATGGTGGATTGATGATTCATGCTTGTGTATACATACATTCATACATTTCATTCATTCATTCATACATTCATTCATAACAACTCAATTTGCAATTAAATTCATTCATTAAATTCATTTAATTGTGATCTCTCTCTATCTCTCTCTCTCTCTCTCGCTCTTTATGGAGAACGGAGCAAGTGGGGGCAAGAAATTTGTGACATTCAGAAGCACTTACACGTTACAGCACATTGCAACAATATACTTACCTCCGCCTACCGCCACTCCGCTACAATGTCCATGCCAAACAAACAATTCAAATTCGCTGTTGTCGCGAATTTTTATTTTCCATTCAGAGGTATAGATAGACTGTGGCATGTCATTGTCTTGGAATGCTAATAAATATTGTCTTATAAAGTAAGAAAATTAAAAAAAAAAAAAAAAAAAAAAAAAAAAAAAAAACGATCAATTAAAATTCTTTGGCTTAAACACATTAGGGGAGTTCATAACAAGCAAAAAGAAAAATTCTTTCGGAAAGTTTATTGTACTATTTTGTGGTCAGTCATTGTCTATTAATGTGCAGAATAGCAGTGTCATTGCTCCGTTCTGATTCTACACTCAGTGAAGGTCATCCATATCCATGGCGGACCATTGTAGCGTTTTTTTTGGCGGAAGTGTTTGCAATACAGATTGCGACCAGAATTATTGCAGACAGAAACATCCCAAAGCGGTACTTTACCATACTTTGCAATAGCCAGGCGGCCATCCAGACATTGTCATATTCTGACCTCTATGTCGGACCATTAAAGCGTCTTTTAGGTGGAAGTGTCTGCAAGAATTATTAGGGCCAAGAACATCCCAAAGTGGGACACATTTTCCGATTGTTAGATGGCTATCGAGACACTGAATTTCAACGTGATGAACTCCAGGACGGTGTACAACCTCAATGAGTTAGCAAACCAATATGATGTCCATATCACATGGGTAACGGGGTGTAGGCGTGGCACAATCATCAAACTCTCCGATGAATTATCAATTATCGGAATCCTGAAAACCTGCAAACGTGTAATTGACAATTATTGTAAGCTTATTAGACGAGTCGCCGTGGTGTAGTAGGTAGTGTGTTGGCTTACTATTCGTAAAGCCCGGGTTCGTATCCCAGGTCAGACATCAAAAATTGAATATGAAAAAAAAAATATTTCTTCGGCGACTTCCTCTCAGCAGATTTCTGGCAAAAACTCTCAGAGTAAATAAAATTGCCATGAAAAAGTTTCTCAAAAATCTGTCGTTCGGAGTCGACGTTAAACTGTAGGTCCCGCCACTCACGTATAAAAAATTAACGCACACAACATGAGTGGTGTGAGAAGCTAGGCCGTAATCCTGACTGAAGGGTTGTAATGGCCAATTATGTATGTTATTAGACGAAAAGCCAGGGTTCGAGACCCAGGCCAGACATCAAAACAAAATACAAAAAGTATTTTTTCGGCGACTTCCTCTCAGCAAATTTCTGGCAAAAACTCTGAGATTAAGTTAAAAATTGCCATGAAAAAGTTTCTCAAAAATCTGTTGTTCAGAGTCGACTTTAAACTGTAGGTCCCCGTCACTCATGTCTAAAATTAGCACACACAACATGAGTGGTATGAGAAACTAGGTCGTAATCCTGACTGAAGGGTTGTAATGACCAATTATGTATGTCGGGCCATTAAAGCGTATTTTAGCTGGAAGTGTCTGCAATACAGGTTGCGACCAGAATTATTGGAGACAGAAACATGGCTGTTGACACACTGAATTTCAACGTGATGAACTCCAAGCGGGTGTACAATCTCAATGAGTTAGCAGACCAATATGATGTCCATATCACATGGGCAACGGTATATAGGCGTGGCACAATCATCGAACTCGCCGCTGAATTCGCAATTTTTATATTCCTTCTGAAAACCTGCAAACGTGTAATTGACAATGCGGTCGTCGATTCCGTCAACCGCAAGTAGGCAGCCTCGGGCACGTATGGAACGGCGCGAAAAATTTGGTCAAAACTGGACAAAGGGCGCGTGACAAATGTGATTAAACTGCAGAGAGCCTCGTTCTGTATGGTTGTTGCGGTCATTATGGGTACGCATGCGAGGCACATTGGCCTTGGGCACCTTGCAAAAGATTTCCTGTAGAGCTGCATACATGGGAAAGAAAGGGTGACTATTCGTCACCTAATGCGTACATGCTCGGTACTAAGGCGAAGGAGAAAAGGCACCTTGGTGTAGACTATATAGATGATCTGGAGGAGGGACTATTATGCTTATACGTATAAGCATTGGAAATCTAAGTCGCCTTACCAGAAGTTTCGAGTGATTCCGTGATAACAGGCGATAACAGAAAACTTTCGTAACACAATATGCCCTCATTTGGCCACTTCTACTTACCTCGGCTGCCTTCCAAAATGTTAGTTGCTTTGTGTTTGAACAAAGTATAGTGTTTCATAAAGCCGCTCTACAAAATGTTCACAATGTATACTATTTCAAAACGTCGTCAGTGTGTATTATTAACGCAGTCAAAAAGCAATCAGGCATCGGATTTATAGTTGATGCATTGTTTGGTAACTTTGTATATCTACATAGTTTATATAGAATAGTAGAATTGCATACAAACTTTGTATTGATACATTTTGGAAGGCAGCCCTCCTCTAGACTTATTTATTAATCACATTTGAACTTAGATCAGAGGCATGCATATGCCAAATTGTTTCAGTAAAGCATTTCAAGCGATGTAAACTAGAAACCTTTGTCCATAAACAGTGATCGAATTGAATTGCATATGGGCTTTAGTGTAAAAGTCCAAAACATAAATTCTTGGACAATTGCTCACGTTCTCTAGGGATCTGATAGCCGTTTTACTGTTGGTAAATATGCCACCGATATACTGTGATACCGAATTGGCATGACGGTAATTTTAATCTGCTATTATTTCAGTCTGTAAGGTACTACAATAATCTGGTAGTGCAAGGCATGATCTAATATTCAGTTGTTCTGAAAATATCTCACATCCGACCGTATTGCGAGATCTGCATTAGGCGAGTGATTGAGAGAGGGTGTTTCTGGTGTCTGCGTTGTAAAACCAGCATTGAGAGCAAGTTCAAGTATCGATAGGTAGTCGATAGATATTTCCATACCAAGCTTACCCAAGATTTTCTGTATTTCAATGCTCTTATGCACGCTCAGTCGCATTGCCGTGTTCGCAGCAACTTGTTGGGCCAATAAGTCTATTGGTAACCAGTTAAGGATAGTGAAGAAGGCCTTGAATGATGTAGTATTTGTGATAGATCCTACAGTGAACTCGCGAAAACGTGAACACTCGAAAGTATAAACGTCTCAGAAACTCTACGAAGTTTCAAAAACTTTACTTGTCCAGTGAATTACAAATTCTCCAAGTCATCGTGGATGACATGTAAAATTTTTTATGACTGGTTTCATCAATGTTTTGTTAAAGAGGTAGATTTCGACTGACACATTTAAAACTGAATTTTTGTTACAATTTTTGGCTTTAGGTTACTGAGTTCTTGACTAAAAAGGGGCTACCGGCAAAAGCCCCTTAAAATATAATTTTTCATATTAAATAGGGTCATTTTATTAAATTTGTGTACTCGATAACGTGAACAAATTCGAAAATGTGAACTGCTTTGGTAAAAATTAGTTCACGTTATCGCGAGTTCACTGTATAATAAAATGAGGATTGCCATCCGCGTTTTATTTCCTTTGAATGGGCCTTAAGAACCGTAAGGAAATTAATAAAATTTATAGGAAATAAAACAGTGTCTCCTTATTTTTTTTAATGGGGTATCGTACATGTAATTACTTGCACTACTGTAGTCCGCCATTGAACTTTATTCTCTACACACACCAGATTTTCTACACATAATGAGTGATTTTTTAAGAGCTATAGGAAAATTTTTCAAAAAAAAACACATAAAATTCATGAAATCTTTATTTGAATCGATAGTACGGTCCATATAATTTAATGTTTGAAGATTATTTCATGCAAATGTTGACCGCAACTGCGCCTCAAATGGTCCATCCGCTTAGTCCAATTTTGGCATAATCTTTCCAACATTTCGGCCGGTATCTCACGAATAAATGCTTCAATGTTGTCTTCCAATGCGTCAATTAAACAAGAAATTGTTTAAACGCGCTAAATCGCACGATCTAGGCGGCCAATTGACCGGTCTCGAATGTGAAATAAAATGCTCACCGAACTCGCCTCTCAATAAGTCCATTGTTACGCGTGCTGTATGGCATGTGGCACCGTCTTGTTGAAAACACATGTCATGCAAGT
Organism: Sarcophaga subvicina; assembly: GCA_936449025.2. NCBI lineage: Eukaryota > Metazoa > Arthropoda > Insecta > Diptera > Sarcophagidae > Sarcophaga > Sarcophaga subvicina. The sequence goes on along the minus strand of OW388083.2, from coordinate 104,504,928 downwards.
CAAGCTCTTGCATTTTGGGCAAAAAAAAGTTGAATATCATCTCACGGTAGCGCTTACCATTCACATCATACGTTACGATTCGCAGCATCTTTGAAGAAGTACGGTCCAATGATGCCACCAGCCCATAAACCGCACCAAACTGTGAATTTTTTCTGGATGCATTGATAGCTTTTCCAATGCTTCTGGCTGATCTTCACTTCAAAATCGACAATTCTGCTTAATTACGTATACATTGAGCCAAAAATGAGCTTCGTCGCTGAACACAATTTTTCGATAAAGAAGTGGATCTTCGGCCAACTTTCCAAGAGCCCATTCACCAAAAATCTTGCGTTGCGGCAGGTCGTTCGGCTTCAATTCTTGCACCAGCAAGTATTTTGAAAGGCTTCACACCTAAATCCCTCCGCAAAATTTTCCACGTTGTTGAGTAACACAGGCCCAATTGCTGCGAACGGCGTCGAATCGATAATTGATGGTCATCAGTAACACTGGCCGATACAGTTGCGATATTTTCTTCAGTTCGCACTCTACGTAAGCGTGTTGGTGGTTTAATGTCCAACAATGCAAATTTGGTGCGAAATTTTGTCACAATAGCCCGAATAGCCGCTTCTGTGGGTCGATTAAACTGACCATAAAATGGAAGAAGCGCGCGATGAACTGTCTTAACAGAGCACGACGCATTTTGATAATAAAATTCAATGATTTGCAAGCGTTGTTCGTTTGTAAGACGATTCATGGTTAAATTATAGACCAAACTGAAGATGTTTGACAGTGAAACAAAACACGAAACGTGCGTGAGCTGTTTAAACCAGTGTTGCTAAAAAGATAATTGCTAAAAAAATCACCCTTTACATACATACATACATATAATTGGTCATTACAAGCCTTCAGTCAGGATTACGACCTAGCTTCTCTCACCACTTATGTTGAGTATGTGGTAGTTTTATCCACGAATGGCGGGACCTACAGTTTAAAGTCGACTTCAAACGATAGATTCTTAAAAACTTTCTCATGGCAATTTTATATACCCTCAGAATTTTTGCCAGAAATATGCTGAGAGGAAGTCAACGAAGAAATATTTTTTTATATTTCATTTTGATCATGATGTCTGAGCTGGGGCTTGAACTTACACACACTACCTACTAGACTACAGCGCCTAAATTCTCTATACTAGGCAAACGTTAAAGTCTGTTATTATATCTCAACAGCGAGGTCCTCCTCATTAATATTGCTTTTCGTTTATAATTTTTTTTTATTTTTTTCCATTTTAAATATGATTTGTGTGACTTTAATTGTTTAGTAAATGGCATTTGATTTCAGAATCACATCTTGAGATCGTGATGTAAAAAAAAATTCATTTTTTTAATGAAAATGTGAGAATGTATGAGTTTCTGGCATTTTTCAGTCAGTCTCTCTGGCTCTCATGAAGGTTAAATTTTTGTAAATATTTCTTGGAATGCATTTATAATTGAATGATTAACAATTTCAATTCATTTGTGTTTTAGACGTCTTTCTTCACTCATTCATGCATTCATTTATTTATTCATTCATTCAGTCATTCAGTCATTCATTCATTCATTCATTTATTTACCATGACTTGTTCATCTCTCAACAAATGGAGGAGAATGAATGAAAGAATAAAAAAAAACAATCTCAACTAGAAAATCAGAAACGAAACGAAAAATATTTTCACACTGCTTGCTACCAACGACCAACATTGTTCGAAATTCGAAATAAAAAAAAATTTTTATTACCAACACACTCATGCATACGCCGCACGCACACAGCAAAACTGACATCAATTTTCGAAACGTAAGAATACGTATACGCGTTACGTTGTAATGCCATTCGATTTAAAACGTCACGATTTCTTTGAATAGAATGAAAATAATGGAACAACAACAAACAACAACAACAAACAACAACAACAAAATCACATTTTAAAAGTGTGAATGGAATTTATTTCTTAATGGAGGAGCGGATCGTATAGTTTCATTCATTCATACGTATATTGTCTACGTTGTTTTCGTTGTAATTGTTGTGGGGTGCTCTCTATACACCCAAGTCGAATAGTTGTTGTTGTTGTTGTTGTTTTTATTTTTTTCTAATGCACTGACAACGACATTGATCCATGATTGCTGACGCTATCACGTATTCCCATGTGAAGTTTTGACATTTAAAGCTTCTTTTCTTTTCTGTTTTTTTTTCTTTCTTATTTTCGCCAAAAAATACCTTTAATGGCGCCTTATTGGCCTGAAATAATTCCAAAAAGTAGGTCAAAGAGTATGGGAATATTTCTGTTAAGAAATTTAAAAATCAAAAACATTACATAGCTCATTAATATCTTGCCCTGGCAAGTTTGTTTTGCCAACTAAAATTCGTTCACTTAATTGATTTCTGCCTTGGCTAAGCATATTTTACAGTATGGAGCAGAAGTGAGTACATGTTGTTAATTTGGGCCTGAAGCAACACGCATTCAATTCAACATACCTTTAATTGGCTTTACTTTTGAAGAGATGGTCGACAATCCGGTGAGAGCAAGATTGTGGTTTTGTAAAGGGTGTTTTTTTTATAGAGGTATAGAACTTTAAGTTAGCATTACTTTTCAAGATGGCGACCGATTTAACAGCTGTCAAGTGATATATTCTCAGTTTGGTTTGGCAATTCATCATGAATAGACTCACGCCTGAACAACGCTTGCAAATAGTTGCAATTTTATTTCGAAAATAATGGTTCTGTGCGGAAAACGTATCGCGCACTACGTCCATTTTATCGTCGACAAAATCGTCCATCAGAGCAGTTAATTCGATTAACCATGGAACGTTTTCGCACCACGTTTACTCTTATTGATAACTCGCATCCCCAGAGACGCTGTACGGTGCGTACAGAAGAAGCGATTGCTGCTGTAGAGCCTAGCATTGAGGAAGACCCGAATGAGTCCATCCGCCATCGAGCACAGGAATTGGATCTGTGTCCATCCACTTTATGGAAGATTTTGCGGAAGGATCTTGGTTTGCGTGCTTACAAAATCCAACTCGTGCAAGAATTGAAGCCAAACGATCATCAAGTAAGGCGTAGATTCGTCGAATGGGCCCAAAACGAGATTACCGTTGTTCCCGATTTTCATAAGCGAATTTTGTTTAGCGATGAAGCGCACTTCTGGTTGAATGGCTACGTCAACAAACAAAACGGCCGCATTTGGAGTGAAGGTAATCCTCAAGTGTATGTGGAAACACCGTTACATCCAGAAAAACTGACTGTTTGATGCGCTTTATGGGCTGGTGGAATCATTGGTCCGTACTTTTTCAAAAACGATGGTGGCCAGAACGTTACAGTCAATGGTGATCGGTATAGAGCCATGATTACTAACTTTTTCATTCCTGAATTGAATAACCATGATGTCCAGGAGATGTGGTTTCAACAAGACGGCGCAACATGTCACACAGCTCGTGCCACAATAGATTTATTGAAAGACACGTTTGGTGACCGCCTAATTTCACGTTTTGGACCTGTGAATTGGCCTCCAAGATCTTGTGATTTAACACCGCTAGACTAATTTCTGTGGGGCTATGTAAAGTCATTGGTCTATGCGGTAAAGCCACAAACGCTTGACCATTTGGAAGACAACATTCGCCGTATTATTGCCGATATACGGCCACAAATGTTGGAAAAAGTTATCGAAAATTGGACGTCCAGATTGGACTACATCCGTGCCAGCCGTGGTGGTCATATGCCAGAAATCATATTTAAAATGTAATGCCACAAGATTATCTTTCGGATAAATAAAATTCATGTCAATCGAATAATCCATCGTTGTTTTATTGCAACTTAAAGTTCTATACCTCTATAAAAAATATCCTTTATATGTCATAGTTCCAAGGCACTTGACAGGCTATGGCAGACTACATTTCTATCGTAACTTATTGCTTTGCTTTCGAGCTTTCGCACAATGCAGAGAGAGGGTAACATTTCCAACTCTATTGATTAATTAGAGTACCGCCACATAGTTGCTTCTGTTTCAGTGCGCTATTATGCCTACAACGGATTTTACTTACTTACTCGCTTAATTTACCATTAACAACCCGATTAACGGATTTTGGCCTGCCGCAACACCTCCTTCCGGGCGCTTCTGCTTCTTGCACGCCTACGCCAGTTGGTCACAGCAATCGGTGACAGGGCTTCCTCGATTTGGTTCTTCTTCGCCGATTTCCGGAGCATTCTCCTCCATTCGAACGACATGGCCCTGCAAGCTTAGCCGCTGGATGTTACTACGCTGCACAACGTTCAACGTCGTTGAGAAGCTCGTACAGCTCACTGTTGGTTCGGAGGCGGAAATTATCGTCAACTTCGCCGATTTCCGCAGATCTCCGCATCAAATACCCGTCTCTCCGGAGCATTCTCCTCCATTCGAACGACATGGCCGAGGCAGTGCAGCCGCTGCATGTTACTACGCTGCACAATGTTCATGTCGTTGAGGAGCACATACAGCTCACTGTTGGATCGGATGCGGAAATTATCGTCAACTTGCACTGGGCCGCAGACCTTGCGTACGACTTTTCTCTCGAATATTCTCAAGGCTACTGCATCAGTGCTTAATAGGGTTCATGCCTCTGCGCCATAAAGAAGGACGGTTAGGATGAGCGTCTTGTAGAGTATTACGATTTTGCTTGACCGAAATTAGGAGATTTGTTCACGAGAATCATGTATTTGTACATAACGCTCGCCTTGCTCACAGAGCACATCTCTTCGTATTCTATTGGCCAGTAAGAGAATTCGTTCTTTTAGCCGTACTATCCGTATGTGAAACTCTCTTCCTGCACTACTCCCTCTTTCCTCCTTCCCCATAACATATTTTCCAAGTTTCAATGCTATGCCCTGCATAAGTAGGGGCCATCCCCCCCTGCTCAAAACAAAAGATTTAAAGCTGCGAAGTGCTCTAAGAATGCCAACCAGATGCTGCAATACCTTCAAGTAAAATGAAGAATTGTGGCGGCGAATTATCACAGAAGTTGTCTATCACAGTGATATGGAACGGGATTACTCCATTAAACCCTTGCTTACATACGTAATTGATCATTACAACCTTTCAGTCAGAATTACGATCTTGTTTCTCATACATGAGTGGCGGGACCTACAGTTTAAAGTTGATTCCGAACGACAGATTTTTTGAGAAACTTTTCATGACAATTTTTATTTGCTCTCAGAGTTTTTGCCACAAATCTGCTGAGAGGAAGTCGGTGAAGTAAATTTTTTTTTCATATTTTCGTTTTGATGTCTGACCTGGGGCTTGAACCGTGTGGCCTTACGTCTAATAAGCCAACACACTACCCGTCAGACTACGGCAACTTTGCTTAACTTGATTGAAATTTCTCAAAAATCTGTTGTTCGCAATCGATTTTAAATTGTAGGTCGGTTGCACCGCTCACCTCACACGCAACCTGGGTGATATAGGAAACTAGGTACGTATGTAAGTTATTGTTGTTGTATTGTTAAACTGTAAATGGCTGCCTAAATGATATTCATTTCGATACGTACGTATGAATGTTGTGTGTTGACGAAATCCATTCAAATTCTTTTTTTTTTTTTTTTTTTTGCCAGAAAATTTCCGTTCAAACATGCGGCGTGTTCAGACACAGCATAAGAAAATATTTCTATTTGTGTGTGAGAGTGAGTGAGTGAGGGACAGTACGTTTAATTAAATAGAAAGGAATAAGAAGAAGAAGCAGAAAGAAAAAAAGTTACGCTGGCGACGTGTGGACTCATTAGAAGACGTGTTAAGAACCAACGTTGAAGAACAGAGAAACATTATTTGCTTCAAGTCAAGTCACAAAACAAAAAAAGTCGACCAACGATCGTTAATCATGTTCTATTTTTGTGACACGTGCCGTGACACTGGGTTGTTTTTAAAACAACAACAAAAACAAATACACAAGTATTTAGAACACAAGTATACATTGTGTATGTCAAAGCATTTAGTAATGCCCTACACTAAGGTTTCAAGACAAAATTATTTAAAATAAGCAAATAAGCTGACTGACTGAGTAAGTGAGTGAGTGAGTGAATGATGTCAATCCAAGAGATGAGAAAAAAAAATCAAAATTTCTTTTTTAAATTAAAAAAAAAAAGAAAAAATATTATTGAGAACGTTTTCGTCTTTTTTTCCCCGGCTGTTGTTATGTGATAAGAAATTTAAGAGAATTTTTTTTTTCAAATATTTTATTAAGAGTATCCAAGTGATTGGCTTATAAGAGTAGCTCATTCCAATAACTCTCAACGTAGGTATACAGCATCTAAACGTATTACATTCCATTTGATTTGATTTGATTACGTATATAATTATAAACTATACACGCTCGTTTCTAATCAAATTCTAATAGTTTTTGTAATGGTTTCACATGCCTGAGAGAGGAGCTTCGTTGTTAGACCAATATGGCCCATTTAGTATTACGTGTGGCCTTAATAGTATGCGGATAAAATTACAATTGCCCTCTGGTATTAGTTAATCATATCAATAACTAAGGCCCTCAGTCATTCTGCATTGCCTCTGTCGTTTATTATAAACAGGGGCGTGTTCAAAACAATATTTTTTTTTTTTTTGGTTTTCGATCTTATGGCAAGATACACTCGCCTATGCTGGTGATAAGGAAATTTCCAAATTTTTCTCTTTATTTTTATGCATAAAAAAAGTGCTCTTCTTTTCTCTTTCATTTAAATAATATTATTTTTTTTTAATTCTTCAGAGAATTTATTTAATTTTCAGAGAATTTGTGAGAAATTTTTTATTTGGTTTGTCAAGATATGACTGCCAATGTCGTGTGTATGTATGTAAAAAAAATATTGTCTTTCGAAATAAAATTTCTTGGAAATTTGTTTAATTAATAACAACAATTATTCGTCATTAAAAACAATAACAACAACAATAATAACAACACCATCAAAAATAAAAATTAACGCAACAAATGCCATCAAAAAAAAAAAAATTCGAATTTTTATTCACTTTTAGCCAAGACACTTGGGTGGGTAGGAGTAGTTGCTTTCTCAAGTGTTAATTAGAAAGTTTTGCTATCCATGCTTTAAGCGAGACTTAAGGATCCGCGTATATATTCAAGTTTTCCCATGTATCATTCTTTATCCATCTTCTTCTTTTCTGTGATGGTAATATCACAACCTTATGGTATTTAGCTTGAATAGGAATAGTTTTCCCAGCGTCTTGATCATATGAGGTCTTCCTTCAATTTTTCACACATCAAGTTTTGTAAGATCGTCTTTAATTTGATCTTTCCATCAGTGTCTCGGTCGTCCTCTTTTGCTCTCCGCCTAGGGTACATATTCAGGAGTTCTTTTCACTCATTTGCACGACATGTCCCAGCCAACGTAAACGCTATACTTTAATATGCCTAACGACGACAATGTCCGTATAAAGCTCGTACAGCTTATGATTTATCCGTGGTCCATACTCACCGCTAAAGGAAACGGTATCATTCATTTTCCTCTCACAGACTCTAAAAACAGCCTGCCTGCGCAAATACCTATACCTCTGGGCCATATAACAACACGGATAGTATCAGAGTCTTGAGCAGCATGATTTTGGTCCATCGGAAGAGATCATTGTTCTTAAAGTGCTTGCTAAGACCGCAGTAGTATTATTCTCGGTTTTATCTCTAAACTGATATTGAATCCTTTATCCATATGTAATCTTTCATATGTCATAGGTATTTTACATATCATATGTATTTTACATGTCATATGTATATATTTTACATGTCATATGTGTTTTACATGTCATAAGTTTTTTACATATCATGTCTTTTACATATCACATGAATTTTACATATCATATGTATTTTACATGTCATATGAATTTTACATGTCATAAGTATTTTACAGGTCATATGTATTTTACATGTCATATGTATTTTACATATCATATGTACATATTCTCCATATCATACGTATTTTACATGTCATAAGTGTTATCCATATGTAATCTTCCATATGACATATATATTTTACATGTTATATGTATTTTACATGTCATATGAATTTTACATATCATATGTATTTTACATGTCATATGTATTTTACATGTCATAAGTATTTTACATGTCATATGTATTTTACATATCATAAGTGTTTTACATATCATATGTATTTTACATGTCATACATATTTTACACGTCATGTGTATTTTATCATATATGTATTTTACATGACGTATGTATTTTACATGTCATATGTATTTTACATATCACATGTATTTTACATGTCATATGTATTTTACATATCACATGTATTTTACATGTCATATGTATTTTACATATCACATGTATTTTACATGTCATATGTATTTTACATGTCATAAGTATTTTATCATGTCATATGTATTTTACATATCATAAGTATTTTACAGGTCATATGTATTTTACATGTCATATGTATTTTATGTGAAGTCACCGTAGTCTAGTTGGTAATGCGTTGGCTTATTAGAAGAGAGCCCGTGGGTTACCTCCCTCCCTCAGACATCTCGAACAAAAAAATATTTCTTTCTGCGTAATTTTCATACAAGTGTTCCGGCAAAGACTTGGGGAAGTAAAATAAATTTACAATGAAATGTTTCACAAAGCCCAGTTATTCAAAGTCGAGATTAAACGGTAGGTGCCGCCACTCATGGATACAAATTAACACACGCAACACGAGTGAAGTAAGAAAAGCGGGGCTGTAAACCTGACTAAAGGGTTGTAATGATCAATTATGCATGCTTGATCTCCACACTGTTTCATTTGAGTTATAGAAATTCGATTTAATTTTTTAAATCCATCATTTATATCCATGTTATCGCTTAGCATAAGCCTCTTACTGGTCTCATGGTGGTGTAGCATATTTAATAACAGACTTATGTGAGCGAGATTTCTACAGTTGTTCGCAGCATTCAAAACAATTGCTGGCATAATTGTTTATAAATAAGTTCCAAAAGGAGTGCATATAATTTTGTGGTAAAATTCACCAAAATTCCCATTGAAGCTGATAAGATTACCGCAATTTCTTAACAAAAAGTCTCTATAAATGCAAGAAATTCTTAAATTTACACGTCAGTACCAAAAATTTACGCAATGAAAACATTTCAATTAAACCTCGCAGAAGTTGTCGCTTTAATTTGTTGGGCTTCAATGGGACTTCGAATTGCGTTAGGTATTCCAGAAAAGCATACAGCGTCTGATGGTCGGGAATATCTTATTGAAATCGAATACGAGGTAATCTACAGCGTAGAGGCTAACAATTTAAAATTTTTATTCATAATTTGACTCAACTTCTAGTACAACTGGTTCGAAGCATTAAATGAATGTGCACGACGCGATGGCCAACTCGTTATTATAGACTCAGAGGAAAAGAATACCACCATTATTGATCTATTAGACGAAGTCGTTGATAAATATCGCAACTTATGGTTGGGTGGCAATGATGCGTATAGCCTTAACGAAGATAGACCATTCTTTTGGTCGCCAACCGGAAAAAAATTTACATTTACCAATTGGCTTGAGGGCGAGCCGACTAATTGGCGATCTAAAGAGCATTGCGTTCATATTTGGCAATCAACCCAATACCAATGGAATGATAACCAGTGCGATATGAAAATGGGTTATATTTGTGAAGATAACCCGTATATAGAAACGGGTATAAAATTAAAACCAACATGTGATGCTTTGAATACGTTTAATGACGATGTGTTTTTAAAATTCGAACGCTTGCAAAAGGCTAATCGGAACGATTTGAATACAAGATTAGAAACTTTTGAAGAAATGGTTAAAGAAGGGCAATTGGAAACGCAGAAACTACAAAGCATTAGCGAATCTTCTTCTGTAAAAAAACTTCTCGTTGAACAGGAGTTGGCTGCAAAGAATTGGTGGGAAAAATTACAGAAACAAGGCAACGAATTAAATGAACAAATTAAACAATCCATGGACCAAATTAATGCGAATTTTGATGATAAATTCAATGTAAAATGAAATTAAAAATATTCAAATTTCTTTCTTTTAAATTTTAATGCAAATTTTCATTAAAATTTTTCTAGGCTTCTATATCATCTCCCTATCCATATAGAAATGTGGTGGTCATAAAGCAAGGAGATTGAGCTGTATGGTCTCAAGATAACATGTTATTTTGTTTTGTTTGAAATTCTAATATTTTTCTAATAAAAACAGAGACAAACATTACACAGTGAATTTAATTGAATAGCATACAAGCGTATATTACATTTCATTTGTAAAATAAAAATAAAATGAAAATAAATGATGATAAATGATAACACCAGAGCTACTGAAAGTCAAATCAGGGTTATGTACTTAAATGTTTACGGAATAATTACAATTGCATCTGGTATTAGCATTCATTTTAATAATTAACACAGTCAATGGCTGGATTTGTGTACTAAGACTCCAAAAATTACCACTTCTTGGGGCGCACATATGAATTTTAACCAGAATAATGGGAAAGCATGTTAGCTATCCATGGATACATACTTTCAATAAATCATTATTGTATCAATAATATACAAGAAATTGATAAAATTAACCAAAAAAATTTTAAAATTTTCAGATTTACATCACATTTGTGCATACAAACCGAATTAGATTGCGCAACAGAAGGTTTCTGTTTTAAAAGTTAACAGCCATTTCGATTAGCGATAGTCGATTACGATTATTATTCTTATCCTTGGACAGTTCTTGCGATACACACTCATAGTATGAAAATATAATGGAAGTCCTTTATGAGACGGGATACTAAACAACTGTGTATTGCTTAAATTTTTTTTTAAATTGATTGAACGATTCTCAAAATTATTAAATTAACAACAATATGACTAAATTGTTCACTATTCAGAGTGTTCATGGAGGTGTTCCGCTATACTGGATACTTCACTTTATTGAATGTCCACATTACCACAAGTTTACTTTAGTAAATGATCGTCGGCATTTATAAACTTCAGCTTTTGTGGACACTTTTGTACCGTTGGGGCTTCTGTGAGGTTCTGTTTCTCGGTGAAACATACTCTTTTGTCATTTGCCAGAAACAGGAAAATATTTCTTATTATACATTTTGGAATACGAAGATGGAAACAATAAAGTTTTGAACCATTTTTCTCTCTCTCTCTCTTCTATTTCCCTTTGGCTTTATTCTACAAACAATTGTCCACCACTAAGCATGATATTTTTGTCCACTCATATTACAATACACCACCACTCTTGGCCCAAGTGGTTAGGTGGTAGTGCATAGATCGAATGCCAATGCAATTTATTATTGCATCCTCAATATCGTCCACATAATGCTTCTTCAGATTGACATTTGTTACGATAAAAAAATAAATTTCTATTCAAATACAATGAAAAATGCTTCAATTTTGATGAAATTTGTAATCAAGCCTTGCAATTCTGTTGTAATTTTTTGCAAGACTTTATAAAGTTAAACAACGAACCCAGCATATTTTAGGATGTCCCTCGGCATAGTATTCATAAAATATTAAGATCATCTGAGAATATGCTTCATATTAAAATGATTTTCATTAAGAACTCTTCTATCGTAGTTTACAACCAAATTAGTATTAAACAGGGAGAAGTGTTACTTAATCCCAATCCTAATTCGCTTTGGGCAATCAGGCATTTACATTGTCCACAGCGTAATCCTCGCTATTATTTGCCTTTAATCTTTCAATAACCCACGTACGATGTGATCCAATCGCCACTACATTTCTCTCACCAATCTTATTGAAGTCTTACTCAACATTTCATCATTAAATTTCCGCAATTGGGTCAGATCTTGAGATGAGTTTCTTTTAACGATATCTGCCCGATTCCTTGGAGCTTGACTCCGACATATTATTGATACTGACCAAGTGCCAAGTGATAGAAATTTGATTTAATTTTCGTAAATCTATAATGGAAGTCGCCGTGATCCTAGTAGGTAGTGTGTTGGCTTATTAGACGTGAGGCCTCGGTTCAAACCCCAGGTCAGGCATCTCCAACTGTACGAAATATGAAAAAATATTTCTTCGGCTACTTGCTCTCAGCAGATTTCTGGTAAAAACTCTGAGATTAAATGAAAAATTGCCATGCAAAAGTTTAAGAGAAACTTCCATTAATAATGTTTTAGGAATTGAGATGACACAAATTGTCGCCAAAAGAGAAAGCAGAACAAGTCGATTATTGATTACAGAAATCATGCTCCATTTAAATAGCCCCAGAGTTACTGTAGAACAATCTGTGAAATAGAAATTTCTAGCCTTCAATATTTACTGTGTACTGTTGTTAAGCAAGCATACAGGCACAACTCTCTTGCGAGGAAAACGAACGATTTCATAAGAAACATCACAGCAGTCACATTGAAACAATAAACCTTGCTGCACATGCTCAAAGATTGAAAATACCTTCAGCAGGGAAACAGAAAATTTCCAATCAGTTGTAGTAAAATGCGAGACGATCACATGATATCGATTGTGGCATTGCATACATAAAAGCTGGTCATTTTGCAGGCTTAAAACTACTTTTTAAAACGTACTAAACTATTCCCCAAAGACCGTAACCGATAGATAACCATTTGACCACAGTTTCTATATGTAAAGTGAGTGAAAAAATCCTTAAAAATCAGTCACTTTTGATGAGTGTGTGTGGGACACAGTTTTCCCGTCTGAGAACCAAAGCTAGCTGCCGTTATGGGCAGTAATTTGCAATTACAGCGTAAATCCGAATTCAAAGCTTAACTGTAAAATCTTCCCGATTGTCAAATGACATTTTGTTACTGTTTGTGTCAGTGCCGTACCCTGCATTCCTCGATCTCCACACTGCTTAAGTTAAACTTTTATGGTCTAAGATAGGCGTGTTCAGTAAAACATTTTGTAATATCGACGCCTCCATTCTATAACGTTCTAAGTGTACTTAGAATACACATATGGTCGTATGTCGCGTGAAAACTTTGAGAGCTCATAACTCAAAACACACTTTTTCGACTTAGAATGTTATAGAACGGAGGCGTCGATATGTACTCCTTATTGAGAGAGAATAATAAAAAAGTGTCGACCCTCTGAATCCACTATCCATAGTAAGTAGATGACAAAGTTCTTAATTTCGATAACAATTGTAACACAGTTCAGGATTACTGAGCTAATAAGAATGGCTGACTTTCAAAATGTCTCAATACAAAGTTTGTATGCAGTTCTACTACGGTATATAAATTATTTAGATATGCAAAGTTACCAAACAGTGCATCAACTATAAATCCGATGCCTGATCGCTTTTTGACTGCGTTAAAAATACACACTGACATTGTAAATATTTTGTACAGCGGCTTTATGAAACACTATACTTTGTTCAAACACAAAGCAGCTAACATTTTGGAAGTCAGCCCATCTCTGTTTAGTGCAAGTCGCCGTTGTCTAATAGGCATGAGGGCTCGACTCAAACCCTTACGTCAGACATCTCCAAGAAAACGAAAATATGAAAAAATATTTCTTCAGCGACTTCCTCTCAGCAGTTTTCTGACAAAAACTCTCAGAGTAAATAAAATTGCCATGCAAAAGTCTTTTAAAGAGTCGAGCGTTTGAAGTCGACCTTAAAACTGTAGGTCCCTGCCACTCATGTATAAACTTAACACACAACATAAGTGGTATAGGAAGCTAGTTCGTAATCCTGACTGAAGGGTTGTAATGGCCAATTATGTTATGTGAACAGCAGGTGTGTGTTTATATAGATCGTGCTCAGACCACCTAAAGAGTCTCAGAACAATCTGTGGATTGACGATTCCCATTGTAGTTAGGTTAGGTTAGGTTAGAGGACGTGTACTTGTCAATTAAGACAAGTACAGTATCCGGAGGTCGAATTGACCCATTCTACAACGTCCTAGTTTCTCACACCACTTATGTTCTGTGTGCTAATTTTATACATGAGTGGCGGAACCTACAGTTTAAAGTCGACTCCGAATGACAGATTTTTGAGAAACTTTTCATGACAATTTTTATTTACACTGACAGATTTTTTGCCAGAAATCTGCTGAGAGGAAGTCGCCGCAGAAATACTTTTTGTATTTTGTTTTGATGTCTGGCCTGTGGCTCGAACCCTGGCTTTACGTCTAATAAGCCAACACACAACCTACAAGACTACGGCGACTTCAAATTTCCATTGTAGTTGATATTTAAAGATCTTTAAAAGGCTTCAACAAAGTTATAGGGGCGCTTAAGGCGAAATCAGTTCTCTTTTGAGAGGAAAACAATGATTTCACCGCAAACCGGTGATAATGCAGTGGAACAATGACAGGAAATTTAGCTTTCCGTGGCTCTATAGAGAACACGACTAAGCACCTTACCTTACTACGCATGCTTAAGTTTTTAAAATACTTCAGCAGGGAAAGGTAACACTGCCAGGACGTTGTAATAAAATACGCAACGTTTACGCACTGCTTTCCATATACAGCCATGTTTTCTGTTTTCTAAGAAATTGCTGAGTTTGCTGCGTCGCGTTTATTGTGTTTATAGCACAAGTCTGTTGAGTTGAGGAGAATTCAATTTCATTGAGAACGAGTGGAACTTAATTTTAATTGGCATGTAGCTAAGCGGCAATAATCTTTTCCATAATACGATACCATAACTCATAACTTTTTTCGTTTTTTTTTATTCATAATCAGCACGATTTTTTTGTTTTTAAACTTTCGATAACCCGTGCAAGATTCGATTCAATAAGTAATCATTCGTTTCAGAGTCAGAGGCTTGGTTCCTGGGATAAGATTCTTCAATGATTTCTGCTTTATTTTGATGAAGGCCTAGCGATAGAGATCTAATTCGATTACGTATTGCTATAATGAATTCCCATGTTCTCACATACCATAAATCACTATTTAGTCCCGCAGTCCTCGTGTAGAATATCTTTTGAAACGTTTTGTGCAAACGAAATTTCTTTGCCTGCTTGATGTATTAAAAATAGTTGACGACATACATACATACATAATCGATCATTACAACCCTTCAGTCAGGATTACAACCTAGCTTCTTACACCACTTATGTCGTGTGTGTTAATTTCATACAGGAGTTGCGGGGGACCCACAGTTTAAACTCGACTCCGAATGACAGATTTTTTGAGAAACTTTTCATGGCAATTTTTATTTTGTTCTCAGAGTTTTTACCAGAAATCTGCTGAGAGGAAGTCGCCGAAAAAATATTTTTTTTTTTCATATTTTCGTTTTGATGTCTGACCTGGGGTTTGAACCGTGGCCCTTACCGTCTAATAAGCCAACACAGTACCTATCAGACTACGGCAACCCCATATAAATTAGTTTCATATGGCATGTACAGCTGTGTTCAAAATAATAGGAGTGCTACCATGTAATATTTTCAAAGCAAAAATTTTTTATTCTACCAATTTGCAAAACATGATATATTTTAATGTGGTAGTTACAACGATTTGTAAGAAATAAAATACAAAAAAGCAATCTCGTAATAACTTTAATATTTACGATGAAATTGATTCATTTCTGTGTTTGCCCTTGACTTCAGTTGATCAAAAAAATAGGAGTGCGAGTGTTCCTTTAAAAATAAAAATATTACAGCATATAATTTAAAGAAAAAAGTGAAATATAAGTACGGAAAAATGTTGTTAAAACTTTTTCTCTACAGTGATTCACATAAATTTTTGTAATAGTGGGACGAGAGGAAAGCACTGTACTGCAGAAAAGAGAAAACTAATTAATAATCCTCGAAATAAAGGCAAAACTTACAAAGAAACTAAAGAAATCTTAAGTTACTCCGATCAAATGATCACAAATACATTAAAATAAAAAAAAAGCCCGAACCGCGTGGGCGCAAGGCCAAAACATCTACTGTCGATGACCACCGAATTGTGCGATACAGCAAAATAAATCCTTCGGCGTCTTCAAATAAAATTGAAAAGGATCTGAATCTTGCCGTAAGTGTCCCTACTATTCGTAGGCGTCTGATGAACAACAATTTATTCGCAAGAAGTTCACAAAAGGTGCCATTGTTGACATACAAAACAGGCAGCAGCACGCTTAAAGTTTGCCCATGGACATATCAAATATCCGAAAGAAAAATGGAGAAACATACTGTGGACCGACGAAGGCAAAATTGTTTCATTTGGTGGCACTGGGTCTAGACAATATGTTAGATGTCCGCCCAACACCAAATATAAAGCTCTGTATACACAAAAGACAGTTAAACATGGTGGCGCAAAACTAATGATATGGGGATGCTTTTCATATAATGGTTTAGGCCCAATACATCGAATTTAGAGACATAATGGATAGGAACGTCTATGTCAGCATTTTGAGAGAAGTGATGTTACCAGATTCCACGCCTCTAAAATGGATATTCCAACAAGACAATGACCCGAAACACACCAGTAAATTAGCAAATGAGTGGTTTCGGGTTAATGGGGTAAAGATTATGGCGAGCTATGGCCAGCTCAGTCTCCTGACCTTAATCGCATGGAACATCTATTGGGGGATGTTAAAAAATATGTTGCCGAGCGAAAACCGTCAAATGCAACTGAGTTGTGGTCTGCAGTGCAAGATGGGTGGAATAAAATTCCACTAAAACAATGTCAAGATTTAGTTGACTCCATGGCTCGTAGATGTCCGGCTGTAATAAAATGTAAAGGCTATTCTACTAAATACAAATCGTATTTAAAGTTTCTGATTATAGTCATAAGCATTTTTAACTTTGTTTAATACAAAATTTTTATGAAAACTGAAATACTTCCTATTATTTTGAACGGCGCTTTTTAAGATATTTTTTTTAAACTTCCTGTTACTCGTTGAAAGCTTTATTTAATTAATGAATAACTTAAATAATTTAGTATTGAATCAACATTACATTACACCAAAAAAATTGAATTAAATCATGTTTTTTTTTTTTTTTTGTTAAAATTTTTATTTTTATGAACACAACTGTAAATCATCTTCGAGTACAAGTTGCTACTGTAGGTGTTAAGACCACTAGAATTTATTCAGAAAAACTTTGTTTTGTTTCATAAGAAACTAATGTAAAGTACCGTTAGATTAACGATAAATTATTTATACTAACGTATTTGCCCAGTAATCGAAATTCAAAATAATTTCTTGTGAGGCGCTGTAATTAATACACACTCTTACTTACTGTTTATATTGCTTTTAGCATGAGCCACTGATTTAAGATTTCTATTAAAGTCTGAACTAAAGGGGGGCGGGAGGGTAGAATTTATTATTAAAAAACATTTTTAATTGTTTTTTTATATCAGAAATGACGCTTGAAACTGTATGTATAAATACGATAAATTATTAAAAATAAATGCCAGTATTAAACATTTTTTGCAATGAAAACATTTCAATTATACGTCGCTTGTATTTATTGTGCTTCAATTACAATCGAAGCGGTGTCAGGCACGCCAGAAAAGCACACAGCATCTGATGGTCGAGAATATCTTATTGAAACGGATTTTAAGGTAATTGACAGACAGCATCGCTCCGCTCCACTCCATACATTTCAAAACTTTTATTAAAAATTTACAACAATTTCCTAGTACAACTGGTTCAAAGCCTCTCATGAATGCAAACGACGCCACAGCGAACTTGCCATTATAGACTCAGAGGAGAAGAATAACGCCCTTGTCGATCTATTGTTAAGCACCATGGAAATACATGACATCTTATGGTTGGGCGGCAATGATGAGTTTAATGCAAGTCTTGAGAGAGAGAGACCCTTCTTTTGGTCATCCACAGGAGAACAATTTACATTTACCAATTGGTGGGAGCAAGAGCCAAATAATGGCGGTTCAAATGAGCATTGTGTTCAGATTTATGGCAGTATACGTTTATATCGTTGGAATGATGAACGGTGTGATAAAAAAACTGGGTTATATTTGTGAGCTTAAGCCTGATCGAGAAACGTGCAATAAAACATTAACACCCGAATCTAATGCCGTGGATATGTTTAACGTTAGTGATGCTTTCCTAAACGAATTGAATTCAAGATTACAACCACTTGAAGAAGCGATTAAAGACAGTAAAGAGGAACTGCAAAACCTACAAAATAGCATTGAGTCTGCTACACAAAAACTTATCGATAAACATGACGAGATAGCAGAGAAGTGGTGGGAAAAAATGCAGAAACAATTCAGCGAAGTAAGTGGCCGAATGCAACGATCCTCCCCAATGACTGCTAATTATGCTGAACAACTCAATGTAAAGTGTTAATGGAAAATATTCAAGAATTTTTCTTTTTAAATTTTTTACAAAAATTTTCAATAATTTCCTTAGGGTTCCCCCATTCCGCCTGCTGCATATCCATATAAAAATGTCGTGGTCATAAACCAGGGCGTATGATTTGAAGCTGGTCTTAAGGAAATAATTTTATCTTCTTTTTGTATAAAATTCGACTCATTTTTTAATAAAAAAAAAAGAAAAAAAGACAAAATGAATGTAAATTAATACCCTACAGACACTCATAATGATTTTATGCTACAGAATTCCATCGGAGTTACTAAAAAATCTACGCCACAATTAAATGCTGAAATTACTGTGAAAACCCCGAATTATTATGAAACCTCCTCTGCTATTAGGGATCATTATCTAAAGGGTGTTTTTTTATAGAGGTATAGAACTTTAAGTTGGCATTACTTTTCAAGATGGCGACCGATTTAACAGCTGTCAAGTGATTTATTCTCAGTTTGGTTTGGCAATTCATCATGAATAGACTCACGCCTGAACAACGCTTGCAAATAGTGCAATTTTATTTCGAAAATAATGGTTCTGTGCGGAAAACGTATCGGCGCACTACGTCCATTTTATCGTCGACAAAATCGTCCATCAGAGCAGTTAATTCGATTAACCATGGAACGTTTTCGCACCACGTTTACTCTTATTGATAACTCGCATCCCCAGAGACGCTGTACGGTGCGTACAGAAGAAGCTATTGCTGCTGTAGAGCGTAGCATTGTGGAAGACCCGAATGAGTCCATCCGCTAGATGCCAGAACCTTACAGTCAATGGTGATCGGTATAGAGCCATGATTACTAACTTTTTCATTCCTGAATTGAATAACCATGATGTCCAGGAGATGTGGTTTCAACAAGACGGCGCAACATGTCACACAGCTCGTGCCACAATAGATTTATTGAAAGACACGTGTGGGGACCGCCTAATTTCACGTTTTGGACCTGTGAATTGGCCTCCAAGATCTTGTGATTTAACACCGCTAGACTACTTTCTGTGGGGCTATGTAAAGTCATTGGTCTATGCGGTAAACCCACAAACGCTTGACCATTCGGAAGACAACATTCGCCGTATTATTGCCGATATACGGCCACAAATGTTGGAAAAAGTTATCGAAAATTGGACGTCCAGATTGGACTACATCCGCGCCAGCCGTGGCGGTCATATGCCAGAAATCATATTTAAAATGTAATGCCACAAGATTATCTTTCGGATAAATAAAATTCATGTCAATCGAATAATCCATCGTTGTTTTATTGCAACTTAAAGTCCTATACCTCTATAAAAAACACCCTTTACATTAAAAGCCGACAATGGTTTGATTCCTATAG
Source organism: Sarcophaga subvicina (assembly GCA_936449025.2). Classification (NCBI taxonomy): domain Eukaryota; kingdom Metazoa; phylum Arthropoda; class Insecta; order Diptera; family Sarcophagidae; genus Sarcophaga; species Sarcophaga subvicina. The sequence goes on along the minus strand of OW388083.2, from coordinate 104,485,356 downwards.
TTGTCATTCTCTAAAAAGGAATCAGAGGTGCGAACAGGGAGTATTGTAGAGATTATAACGGGTGATTTTTTAGCTATTATCTTTTTGGCAGCACTGGTTTAAACACCTCACGCACGTTTCGTGTTTTGTTTCACTGTCAAACATCTTCAGTTTGGTCTATAATTTAACCATGAATCGTCTTACAAACGAACAACGCTTGCAAATCATTGAATTTTATTATCAAAATGCGTCGTGCTCTGTTAAGAAAGTTCATCGCGCGCTTCTTCCATTTTATGGTCAGTTTAATCGACCCACTGAAGCGGCTATTCGGGCTATTGTGACTAAATTTCGCACCAAATTTACATTGTTGGACATTAAACCACCACAACACGCTTACGTAGAGTGCGAACTAAAGAAAATATCGCAGCTGTATCGGCCAGTGTTAATGATGACCATCAATTATCGATTCGTCGCCGTTCCCAGCAATTGGGCCTTTGTTATTCAACAACGTGGAAACTTTTTGAGAGGATTTAGGTGTGAAGACTTTCAAAATACAGCTGGATCAAGAATTGAAGCCGAACGACCTACCGCAACGCAGAACTTTTGGTGAATGGGCGCTTGGAAAGTTGGCCGAAGATCCACTTCTTTATCGAAAAATTGTGTTCAGCGACGAAGCTCATTTTTGGCTCAATGGATACGTAAATAAGTAGAATTGTCGATTTTGGAGTGAAGATCAGACAGAAGCATTGCAAAAGCTACCAATGCATCCAGAAAAAGTCACAGTTTGGTGCGGTTTATGAGCTGTTGGCATCATTAGGCCGTACTTCTTGAAAGATGCTGCGAATCGTAACGTAACTGTGAATGGTAAGCGCTAAAGTGAGATGATATCCAACTTTTTTTGGCCCAAAATGCAAGAGCTTGACTTGCATGACATGTGGTTTCAACAAGACGGTGCCACATGCCACACAGCACGCGTAACAATGGACTTATTGAGAGGCGAGTTTGGTGAACATTTTATTTCACGTTCGGGACCGGTCAATTGGCCGCCTAGATCGTGCGATTTAACGCCTTTAGACTATTTTTTGTGGGGCTATGTTAAAGCTCATGTCTATACAGACAAGCCCACTTCAATTGACGCATTGGAAGACAACATTGAAGCATTTATTCGTGAGATACCGGCCGAAATGTTGGAAAGAGTATGCCAAAGTTGGATTAAACGGATGGCGCAGTCGCGGTCAACATTTGTATGAAATAATCATCAAACATTAAATTATATGGACCGTACTATCGATTCAAATAAAGATTTCATGAATTTTTCTGAATTTTATATGTTTTTTTGAAAAATGTTCCTATAGCTCTTAAAAAGTCACCCACTACATCAACAACGAAATTGGCCCTGTAGTCGGGATTACGACCTACTTATCAGAAATCAGCAATGAGTATTCAAAAAGATGAATAGAATCGAATCATACTCATAATTTGTTATACTCATAGGCATTCATACTTATTTTAATATCATGGAACCTCTCTCTACTCATATTCAAAGTTTCAAGTACTCATCATACTCATACTTAACAACAACAAAAGAAACCATTATTTTTATTTTAAAATTATTTCATTGCCAGTTTTCAAAATTGAAAAAAAAAATCCAAATATTATCAAACCTTTTCCGGGCACTCTCTTTTAGTGGTAAAAGTTGTGTTTGGTGATTGTTACAATTTTATCCTTAGTGTACAGTTTCTTTTGACGCTCACTGTATGCTACACAAATCTACTACTAGCGCTTTTAATTACTAGCGCTATACTAGCGCTTTTAAGATTTCGAATTGCATTGAAAACAACAACAATTTATTCCTAATCCGCCTTTGGCAATCAGGCATTAACATTGTCCACAGCGTAATCCTCGCTATTATTTGCCTTTAAACTTCCAATAACCCGTGTACGATGTGATCCAATCACCACTACATTCTCTCACCAATCTTATTGAAGTCTTACTCAACATTTCATCATTAAATTTCCGCAATTGGGTCGGATCTTGAGATGAGTTTCTTTTAACGATATCTGCCCGATTCCTTGGAGCTTGACTCCGACATATTATTGATACTGACCAAGTGCCAAGTGATAGAAATTTGATTTAATTTTCGTAAATCTATAATGGAAGTCGCCGTGGTCTAGTAGGTAGTGTGTTGGCTTATTAGACGTGAGGCCACGGTTCAAACCCCAGGTCAGGCATCTCCAACTAAACGAAATATGAAAAAATATTTCTTCGGCTACTTGCTCTCAGCAGATTTCTGGCAAAAACTCTGAGAGTAAATAAAATTGCCATGCATAAGTCTCTTTAAAAAATCTAGCGTTCGGAGTCGAGTTTAAATCCGTAGGTCCTCGCCACTCATGGATAAAATTAACACACACAACATAAGTAGCGGAGGTCAGCAATGAATCGTTTTTTCGCTACTCATAAGTACTTATGAAATTTTGTATATAAATGAGTCAACAATATTGAAATTTAATTACTCGTGATTCATTCGTACTCACAACAACGTTGATTTATAAGTACAGGAGTGCAATGAGTATGAGTACAACATTGACAGCAAACTCATACCATTCGAAATATGTTTGATTCATAAGCCTCGTACTCATTTAGATTCATAACTTTAGAAAAATACGTATAATATTTTCTCTTCTTCTTCTTATATATAAAAATGAATACGTGTTTATTTGTTTGTGGGTTTGTTTGTTTGTTTGAAGTCTATAGACGGCTAAACGGCTGGACCGATTTTCTTGAAATTTTAACAGTACCTTCCTGTATGTCCGGAGGGAGTTATAGGCTACTTTTTATTTTAAAATTTCAAGTAGGCGAGGTGCCACGCCCACATACCCAATAAGTATTTAATGTCGCATATCTCATTAACTGCAACAGCTAGAGTCCACAAATTTTGTATGGACGACTTTGACGTATATATGAACAAAATGGACGGATTTGCTATAATGGGCGTGTCACCTCCCATAGTCTATATATTTAAAAATGAATGTTTATTTGTATGTACCTTATAGAATCATAAACTATGCATTTTATCATGTTAGGATCTTTAGAAAACTTGTTGCTCATGAGCCGGGGAAGCTTTCTAAGTTGGTATGACTAATTTCCGGCAGGTGGCGCCACTGAAAATTACTTAAAATCAATTAAATCGTAAACGGTGCATTTTATCATGTTAGGATCTTTAGAAAAGTTGCTGTGCATGAGCCGGGGAAGGTTTCTCAGTTGGTATGACTAATTTCCGTCAGGTGGCGCTACTGAAAATTACTTAAAATTAATTAAATCGTAAACTGTGCATTTAATTATGTTGTGATCTTTAGCAAAGTTGTCGCTCATGAGCCGGTGAAGGTTTCTCAGTTGGTATGACTAATTTCCGGCAGGTGGCGCCACTGAAAATTACTTAAAATCAATTAAATCGTAAACTGTGAATTTGATCATGTTAGGATCTTTAGCACAGTTGTTGCGCATGAGCCGGGGAAGCTTTCTAAATTGGTATGACCAATATCCGATAGATAGCAAACACACAACCTTCTAGTGAGTATTTTAGTGTTCGTACGCGATTCATTCTTATTTCGTGCTTCGTGTATATGTTGAGTTATGGAGAGTCGAAATCAACAGCAACATTAACACGTATGTTGTTGAATATGAATATGATGAGTACACTTCAACCTTTGAATATGAGTAGAGGTTCGTTCATGACATTAAAATAAGTATGTATGCGTATAAGTATCAGAAATTATGAGTATGATTCGATTCTACTCATCTTTTTGAATATTCATTGCTGATCTATGGATCATACCATGAGTCACTGAGCAGTCTCATAATCCTCGTATACTACAGCTAACAGAACAACTTATGCAATCGACATTTCTCCACTTGCTTTAACCACTACAAATGCCTGACGATGATATGATGCTCGTATACAAAATAAATTCATATGGGAATACACAATCATCTTGTGATATTGAGGGGGATATACATAAATAAAGGGTGTTTTTTATAGAGGTATAGAACTTTAAGTTGGCATTACTTTTCAAGATGGCGACCGATTTAACAGCTGTCAAGTGATTTATTCTCAGTTTGGTTTGGCAATTCATCATGAATAGACTCACACCTGAACAACGCTTGCAAATAGTGCAATTTTATTTCGAAAATAATGGTTCTGGGCGAAAAACATATCGCGCACTACGTCCATTTTATCGTCGACAAAATCGTCCATCAGAGCAGTTAATTCGATTAACCATGGAACGTTTTCGCACCACGTTTACTCTTATTGATAACTCGCATCCCCAGAGACGCTGTACGGTGCGTACAGAAGAAGCGATTGCTGCTGTAGAGCCTAGCATTGAGGAAGACCCGAATGAGTCCATCCGCCATCGAGCACAGGAATTGGATCTGTGTCCATCCACTTTATGGAAGATTTTGTGGTTTGCGTGCTTACAAAATCCAACTCGTGCAAGATTTGAAGCCAAACGATCATCAAGTGAGGCGTAGATTCGTCGAATGGGCCCAAAACGAGATTACCGTTGTTCCCGATTTTCATAAGCGAATTTTGTTTAGCGATGAAGCGCACTTCTGGTTGAATGGCTACGTCAACAAACAAAACTGCCGCATTTGGAGTGAAGGTAATCCTCAAGTGTATGTGGAAACACCGTTACATCCAGAAAAACTGACTGTTTGGTGCGCTTTATGGGCTGGTGGAATCATTGGTCCGTACTTTTTCAAAAACGATGGTGGCCAGAACGTTACAGTCAATGGTTATCGGTATAGAGCCATGATTACTAACTTTTTCATTCCTGAATTGAATAACCATGATGTCCAGGAGATGTGGTTTCAACAAGACGGCGCAACATGTCACACAGCTCGTGCCACAATAGATTTATTGAAAGACACGTTTGGTGACTGCCTAATTTCACGTTTTGGACCTGTGAATTGGCCTCCAAGATCTTGTGATTTAACACCGCTAGACTACTTTCTGTGGGGCTATGTAAAGTCATTGCTCTATGCGGTAAAGCCACAAACGCTTGACCATTTGGAAGACAACATTCGCCGTATTATTGCCGATATACGGCCACAAATGTTGGAAAAAGTCATCGAAAATTGGACGTCCAGATTGGATTACGTCCGCGCCAGCCGTGGCGGTCATATGCCAGAAATCATATTTAAAATGTAATGCCACAAGATTATCTTTCGGATAAATAAAATTCATGTCAATCGAATAATCCATCGTTGTTTTATTGCAACTTAAAGTTCTATACCTCTATAAAAAAACATTCTTTATGAGCACAAGTTCCTACTGTATGTAGGTGATAAGAGGATCAGAATTTGTTAAGAAAAAAATACTTTAAACACTGTATAAATACGATAAATTCTTAAGCACAAAGGCCAGTCGTAAATATTTTCGCAATGAAAACATTTCGTTTCGCAATAATTTGTTGTGCTTTAATTGGCAGCGGAGTAGTGGTAGGTACTCCACAAAAGCACAAGGCATCTGATGGTCGGGAATATCTTATTGAAACCCAATACAAGGTAATCCACAGCATAGGGTCTCTCAAATGAAAATTTTCTATTAAAAATTTCCAACAACTTCTAGTACAACTGGTTTGAGGCCTTTCATGAGTGTGCACGACGCAATAGCCAACTTGTCATTATAGATTCGGCTCAAAAGAATACCGCCCTTGTCAATCTATTGAAAAAGGTCATTGGACACTCGCACAACTTATGGTTGGGCGGCAATGATGAGTTCAGTTCTAGCCGTGACCATGGTAGACCTTTCTTTTGGTCCACAACTGGAAACAGATTTACGTTTACCTTTTGGTCAAATGATAACCCGGATAATTTTAGAAATCAAGAGCATTGTGTTCATATTTGGGAATCGAAACCCGCATACCAATGGAATGATGTTGGTTGTGGTAATAAAATGGGTTTCATTTGTGAGGATAATTATTATGTGGAAACGTGCACTAGGAAACTAAAAACAGAATGTGATGCTGTCAACAAGTTTAACAACGATGTGTTCTTAAAATTTGAACGTTTACAAAAGGCTAATATGGACCAAATGAATTCGCGTTTACAAACAATTGAACAAGTGGCCAAAGATGGTAAAACGGAAACGCAAAAATTGCAAAATGTCAACCAGTCTGCCGTACAGAAACTGGTCGATAAACAGGAGCTGAATGCGAAAAATTTGTGGGAAAAACTGCAGAAACAAGTAGCAGACTTAAGTGCCCAAATGAAACGTTCCACGGAGCAAATAAATGCAAATTTTGCTGAAAAACTCAATGTAAAGTTAAATGAAATTTTCGAATTGTTTTCTTTCTTTCAAAAAAAAAAAATTTTTTTCTAGGCCTCTTTTCCATCACCATATCCAGTTAAACATGTCGTGGTCATAAAGCAGGGACAATGAGCCGAATGGTCGTCTCAAGGGCAAGCAGTTTAAATTCTTTTTGTTTTTTTTTTAAATTCTTAGAGAGCAACAGAATAAATTAAATTGAAAGAAATTTTTATAAATTCGCGTTTTCATGAAGTTATCAGAAGGGTTGAGAAGACGTTTGGCACTTTGACTCCATCTTACCTAAATTCACAGAATAAGGAATCAGCAGTTAATGAGTTATTCTAGCATTTTGTGGTCATATTTCGTAAAATTCCATTCGAATTTCGTAAAATTATGATTGCCTGGGAAATAAACTGTTGTCTTCCAAATGGTCAAGCGTTTGTGGCTTTATCGCATAGACCAATGACTTTACATAGCCCCACAGAAAGTAGTCTAGCGGTGTTAAATCATAAGATCTTGGAGGCCAATTCACAGGTCCAAAACGTGAAATTAGCCGGTCACCAAACGTGTCTTTCAATAAATCTATTGTGGCACGAGCTGTGTGACATGTTGCGCCATCTTGTTGAAACCACATCTCCTGGACATCATGGTTATTCTATTATATAATTCAGGAATGAAAAAGTTAGTAATCATGGCTCTATACCGATCACAATTGACTGTAACGTTCTGGCCACCATCGTTTTTGAAAAAGTACGGACCAATGATTCCACCAGCCCATAAAGCGCACCAAACAGTCAGTTTTGCTGGATGTAACCGTGTTTCCACAAACACTTGAGGATTACCTTCACTCCAAATGCGGCAGTTTTGTTTGTTGACGTAGCCATTCAACCAGAAGTGCGCTTCATCGCTAATCGACGATAAAATGGACGTAGTGCGCGATACGTTTTCCGCACAGAACCATTATTTTCGAAATAAAATTGCACTAAAATTGCAACCGTTGTTCAAGCGTGAGTCAATTCATGATGAATTGCCAAACCAAACTGAGAATAAATCACTTGACAGCTGTTAAATCGGTCGCCATCTTGAAAAGTAATGCCAACTTAAAGTTCTATACCTCTATAAAAAACACCCTTTATATTCAGTCACTTACTTACTTATTTGACCATTAACAACCCGTTTATTGCATTTCGTATTGCTTTACTACATCCTTCCAAGCGCTTTTGCTTCTTGTGTGCCTTCGCCAATCCATCACACCAATCGTTGAAGAGGTTTCCTCAATTTAGTCCCTCCAACGCAGTCAAGATCGTCCTCTACCTCATCTTGAGCTAATCCCGGCATCAAATACCCGCCTCACGAGAGCATTCTCTTCCAACTGAACGACATGGCCAACCCAGTGCAGCCGCTGGATACTAATGCGCTGCTTGTTATTGGATTGAATGCCGAAATCATCTCCAACTCGCACTGGACCGTAGACCGTACGTATGACTTCTTCTTTGAATACTCTCAAGGTGCTTAATAGCATCCATGTTTCTGCGCGATGATGATGAGCGACTTGTAGAGTATAAAAGTTTCGTCGTTCGAGAGAGGCCTCTGTTATTTAACTGCCCATTGGGACCATAATAGCACCTGTTGCCAAGAGTGATCGTACGCTTGATCTCCAGACTGCCATCATTTTTGCTGGTAACAGCGAAGCCAAGATAAATAAATTCACTGACAACGTCGAAAGTATACTTACATACATACATAATTGGTCATTACAATCCTTCAGTCAGAATTATGGACCTAGTTTCTCATCGAAAGTATAATTATCGACCATAATCTGGGATCCGATATGCTACACGCCTCTCCTTGTTGACAACATAGACTTCGTTTGGCCCTCATGTACTGCTACATCCATTTTATTAGACTCTCGTTCAGTAGCGTTAAAGGCTGCAGTAACTCGTCGTACGCCCTATAATGTCTGGACACTTTCGGTGGAAAGTAGCGCCATTACAATGCATTCGCGGTTTCCGCAGTACCGTCTCCATGGTGGAGTTTAAAAAGTCGCAAGGTAAGGAATTATCTTGCCTGAAACCTCGAACAGTATCAAAAGGTTTGGAGAGGTTCATTCCATCTATCTTGACAGAGCTGCAGGAGCTGCTCAACGTCCTACTGCATGGCCTTATAAGACAGGGATATCTTTCATCTTAGTTTAGTAATCAATTTAAAGTTCAAAGAGCATATTTTTCTGTATCGAATTGAAGGCCTTTGCATTATAAATTAATTCTTTCGCGAGGGGTAGCGCGCATATACGGCTGACGTCGCACTATGTGGCATTTACCCTGAAAAGCTGGCCAAAAAGGCAAAATTGAATTTAAAGAAATTTAAGAAACTGAGTATACAGTTCGATAGACAACAAAATTCTGCATTGTATAGTGAATTTTCACGACTTTAAGTTGAGATTTGTAGATTTGAGACGATGTCAAAGTCAGAAAAGTGAAGAAAATTAAATGCGTTTTTGGTGTTCTTTTGAAATTTTAATAGCTTTCTATGATATTTTTTTGTGGCTAAACGAATAGAGGTTTTATATTGATTTTTTTTCTTTATTTGAAAGGTATGATCAACTACTACTTTCAGTTTTTTTTTCATATATATACAGTGACTTCCACAACTGTTCATAAAAATACAAAATTATTCTTTTTTTTGAATTATAAATATTTGTAGTAACTTAAAAATTTTATTCATTGTGTTTTAAACTTGTTTCATGTTAAATAATAAAATAAATAATAAAAAATTAAACTAAATAACATTTGCTTCAAAATATAGTAAGAAACATATAACATTTTTTATGAACACTTTTGTAACTTAAACATGTATGTACATTTTAAAGTATATTTTAATATTTAATATGGCCACCTTTTGCTTTTATGACAAGCTGCATCCTTTTTGGCATACTATTAATTAAATTTGTTGAATTTTTCTGTTTTGTTCCATTCCTCATTGACCGCCGCCCATAGCTCTTCAAGGTTTTGTGGCACTGGATTTCTCATAATAATTTTTTTTTTCAAAATATTCCATAAATTTTCTATCGGATTTAAATCCGGAGATTGTGGGGGCCAATCTAAGCACCTAATTTTGTGATCCTTTAGCCATTTCATGGTCACCTTGGCCTTGTGTTTTCACAACCAAAAATTTCCAGACTAGGCAGATATGAGTCCCTTAAAATGCCTATATAATGCTCTGCTTTCATGATACCTTTTATTTGCCTAAGTATTCCTAATTTTTCACCCTGAAAACAACCCCATACCATGAGGGATCCTCCTCCATATTTTAATGTGGTTTGTATATTATTTGATGTAATGCCTATTTTTGTGTCATACCAGGACCAAATGCGAACATCGGAACATAATCTATTGATTTTTGTTTCGTCAGACCATGTTACAAGTTTCCACTGCTCAGGAGTCCAATTGACATGATCTTTTGCAAACTTTAAACGATGAGCCCTGTGTTTTGCTGATAAAAGTGGTTTCTTAATTTTGGTTTTAGCCTTCATACCGCACTCCTTGAGGCATCTACGTACAGTTTGATTGGATACATTTATTTGAAGGGACTCCCTAATATTCTTATTGGCCTGTACAGCGTTATCAACAGCTCCTGATAAAACAAGACGTCTCAACAATCTCTTCGTGTGGCAATTTAATTTTTGTTTTCGACCACCATTATTTTTTTTTTGTGAAAACGCCAAGTTTTTTTCGGAGATTGGATACAAATCCAATAGAAATACTATATTTTTCAGTAATTTCGCGTACTGATTTGCCATTTAATATTTCATTTCCAATTATTTTTCTAATTTCTGCAGAAATTATTTTAGGCATAATTTTATCTACAAAAATAGTTTATTAAACACCCATTTACCAAACAGAAATTACTTTTAGTTACCTTTTAATATTTTATTATTATAAATTAAAATAATATATTTTTTTTAAAAATGATATACTGCCGGCAAAAACACGCTAATATTAATAAGTTACAAAAGTGTTCACAAAAACTTAATCAAAAACACATAAATAACGGTACCATATCAGTGTTGTATTTGTCAGAGCTGGTAAATATAATTTATTAGGTCCATAGCTAATACAAAAATATGCAACTCGGAAATTAATCATTCATAAGAAATTTATAATGAACAAAAATTCAAAAAATCAAATTTTTGTGAACAGTTGTGGAAGTCTCGTATATTAAGGTTAAAATTATTCGTTCAAAATTTAAAAATAATAAAAATTTCACATTTTTTTACCCTACCCAAAAAAAAAGATAAGGATTTTAAAGGTGAAAGTAGTTTTTAGTAGTTTAATGTTATATACCACAAGAAAATATGAACTCGCTACATTCAGGAACAAAAAAAAAAGTTTGCGCAAATTTGCGCAATTATTTTTGGCGATTTTTTGAAAATTTCACTTTTTTTTTTGAAAAATTAAAAAAATTTGACGCAGTGTAATAAAGCCGTAGGCAATAAAGCCATAGGGCGTACGAATTATGCGCGGAAATTCAGTAGAAGCGACACCAACCGAGATAAGCTGCAGTACACAAAAATTGCGAAGGAATAGAAAAGCATTTTCATCAGATACTATAGAAGTTACTCCTTCCTGACATTGATAATGAAAATGATAACGATTTTAACGATTGTAGTTAGTTTCACTTTTTAAGTATTTTTTTAAGTTAAGTATTAAATAATGTAAAATAAATATTAATTATTATAGAAGTTTAAAAACTTAATTACATATGTATGTACTCGTATATCGACTATTATAACAATATGAGATGTACGTTTGATTTTCTTAATGGACCGTATGTGTTACCTAGGGGCACTTATGATCCGATCATAATGGAATGTGATCATAAATGATTCACATTCATAATTAAACATGTTCATGTCGAATTTCATCGAGGTAATAAAATGTTTAAGTCAATTACAATTGTTAAACATATTTTCTTAAGGGGCCCTATTTTGGACCAAAGGGCAATTATGGACCGACCATAACATAATTTGGTAATATGATTTAGATTTACAAAATACACTTGCATACCGAATTTCATCACGATACCGATGTTTTTAAGGCATTTATAAGCGTAAATGTGAATTTCTAAAGGGGACTTTATATGGGGTCTAGGGTCAAATGTGATCCGATTTTCACCAAACTTTATACCATGATTTCTTAGTACACAGAACTGATCCATGCAAAATTTTATCATGATTGTTGCATAATCACCATAATTATGTGTAAATAAGTGCAATTTCGAGGTGAATTTGTATGGAGGCTAGGCGAAATCACGCAACGATTTGAACCAAAATCAGTTGGGTTCATCCTTGGGCCTAATTATCACTAACACTATTAAAAAAATTCCAGCCATTAACACATAAAACACTTTTATTAATTTTGGCCAGGTTTTCAGGCAAAAAGGCCACATAGTGCGACGGCGCCGTGAAAAGTTACAAAGTGTGGTGCAGGCACGGCGTAGTAGAAAAGTTAACTTAATAATCATTAACCCTTCGTTCCCATTACAAAAATATAATCGTTTATGGTTATCAATGGTTTAATAACTATGCTGCTGACCTATTTTTCTTTCTTTGTTTCGATTTTATTAAACAAAATGGTTTCGCCAAAAAAAAACAACAGCTCTTATAGACGCTCTAATCTATACGAATACAAAATGGCGTCAAAAATAAATTGAAAACAAAAAAAAAACCCAAAAAATAACAACAAATTCAATTCTTTTTTTATTCTCAATACACGGAGAGATAAACTTGGCATACGCCAGGCAAAGAGAGCACATAATAAAGAGAGAGAGATTACACTCATGCTCACACACACACACACACATGCATACAGTCATTTAAACTCAGCCACAGATCGGTGAGAGCGAAAACGGTGCTCTTAAGCAAATACATGCAAAATAAAAACGTTTAACAAAGAAAGAAAAACAACAACAACAACAAAAGTTTTATATTTTTGCGAGCACAGCACTGCAAAAAAAACGAAATATCAACGTGAAGGTAAAAGTTTCCGTTTTTTTTTTCTTTTCACATCTACTTTCACACTTTAACTGACTGTGTGTTGGTTGCTGTCTTAGGGCAAGGCACAGTTAGAAGACAAACGATTTCATACAAACGTCTGTTTGTGTGAGAACAAAAAATTTTCGAATATTTTTACCCTCGCCAGACTTTAGCTTCTCACTGTAGTTGCAACAAAATCACGTGAAATATTTGTGATGCGTACCTTAAGATTTTTTCCTTCAAAATTACTACATACTTTATTTAAAAAAGCTCCAACTTTAGTGGATTATCACACATAGACATGGTCTTTGATTTGACATTATCTTGGTAGCGAATTGACTTCCCCAAAACGTGAAATTGTGTTTCTCATGCGCTAAACTCAAATTCTATTGTGTTGTATGGCTGTAGTTGCAACAAAATCACGTGAAATATTTGTGATGCGTACCTTGAGATTTTTTCCTTCAAAATTGCTACTTTATTTGAAAATGCTTCAACTTTAGTGGATTATCACACATAGACATGGTCTTTGACGCAATCCAACGGCTTGAAATCGCATTGACTTCCCCAAAACGTGAAATTGTGTTTCTCATGCGCTAAACTCAAATTCTATTGTGTTGTATGGCTCGTGGCTCTAACTTGTTGAAACTGCATATCCCGTCCCGTTCATAATCGTCAATTGCTGATGAAAAAATCAATTATCAGACGATCATAGCGCCTTAAATAAATCATTTTCGATAAAACTACGAGCCACTAACAATCCCAGGCCATAATTCTAATGAAAAAGTCACTTTTTCTCGATGTAAATGGCTTTTAAACAAATATTTCTTTGCCTATCAAGCTCCATATGCGACAATTTTGCTTGCTGACGTAATGTGAACGAGTGAGAAAAGAAATTTTATGTCGAAGAAAATTTTGTTTCAGACGCCAGTGTTGCAAGTCTGCTGCGCTAACATTTAATCACCATATTTAAGGCGTTATGAGTGTCCAAAATGTTTAATTGTTGCATGAGTTGGACTTAACATTAATGGAGACGCAAATAGAAATCCATAATGAGCTATAATGTACCGTATATTGACTCAATTGCTTGGGTTATCCGCCACACTTTCACTAACAGGAAGTGAGTTGAACTGCAGCGCTTACATTGTAATGATGCACAGGCCTGTTCACATCTGAAACGCTTTCCGGTGTCTTCAAAACTCTTTATCTTGTTAACTCCATGTACTGTAAGTCGATATGACAACCAGAACCGGCTTACTGCAGCGAATTTTTAATAGCTTGAGTAAAAGACCTGAGCTTTCTTAATGAATATTGCACACCCTAGACTACATACAGCCATCGTTTCGATACCTAGAAGGAGATGATAAAAGTGCGATTGAATTGTAAATAAAAAGTTCTTATGAAAAGTATTATAACGAACATAGGAGTACCAACGTCCTTGGAATATTCATTCATTCAATATAGTGTCACGTATAACTATTGCAGTCGTATACAGCATAACACCACCAGATAGGAGAGTATGTGGTTAGTTCGTATACAAGTAAGGGGTAGAAAAGGCAAAACTTTTCATAAGTTTTTGTTTCGCCTAAAGCGCCATTAGAGTTTGCCTGTTGCTATTAACCCTGTAGCCGGAATAACTGCATCTCCTTCAACGTTTCTAGGACTACATGGTCGTTCACGAGCATGAGGTAACTTATTGCGAAATATTTTGTCGTTTAACCAGGATTTGAGAATTGAAATGCGAATTTTTAGAAGGAAAAACAAAATAAATCCTAACTCCAGATAACATAGTTTCGCACATGTCATGGTGAGTGGAGAAAAATTCACACCCTGAAAAAATGCATAGAAAGAATTCGCAGAAATAAAAGAGGAATGGGGAAGAGATAATCTGCGTACTTGTAGCCAATAGGCTAAAGGTATGGGGAACGTATGTTCATTTTTAGAATATGAAAAGCAAACAGAGCTATTACCAAACCCTATCGTAATTTCCGTAAGCATTTGCATTGCTTTTCATATGCTAAAAACTATCTCTAGCTTAAAACTCTACTCGCAACAACTGCTTTAAAGTGTTTGAAGTTTGAAGGTGATTTCTTAGCCTCACACTACAGTTGCTGGAGGACAATAGTGTCTTAAAGACTTTTTCCATGAAAGAACAAGGAATCAAACTCTATTACTATTTTCAGACATGTACATATATTGAGTAAATCGCAATAAACGGCATTATTGATCTCAATATTTCATACAAAATGTCAATTAATTATTGCTCAGTGAGCACATTACAATTTTCCGAACACTTGAAACTACCAGCTGTTTTGTTTACCAGCTGTCAATTGAATAAAATTGAATAAGCAGCTGAACTGCGTATATTGTTATGTCTAATACTTAAAATATTGCAATCAATAAACCGAATATTGACTCAATAAAAGTGCATGTCTGAACATAGTATATGGAAAGAAACTCTTTCCTAAGACATGTATGCACGCCTGCATTTTAATACGATTTAGTTGGTTTACACCTCTGGATTGGAACAATGATTATGATTTGTTTTATTGTTGTTTTTAATCATTGTTCCCCTTGCTTCTGATGTTGTTGTTATTGTCAACATCATATTTTTGTAGTGTGGGAAATAATTCTCTTGTAGTTGTTTTGTTTTCTACTCGTTTTTTTTTTTGTTTTCATATGATATCCGTTGTGCCAAAGTCCCACAAAATAATATGAAAGTGTATGGCTGGCTAAGAGAGTATGTGTGCGTATTTGTGCAAAAAATTGTGCATGCATGTTTGCTTGTGTTTGCCTATGAAATAGAAAACGACAACGATGATGATAATGACGATGATAATTACATACGTTACTGATGATGAGACAAACTAGGCTCTTAACCGATACCGATACCGACACCGAAACCAACCGACCGACCTTGCGCGTAACGTTCGTTAAATGGCGAAAACCAAAAACCAAAAACAACACAAAACACACACAATACAACCAGCAATAAAACTTCAAGTCTACTGTGAACTAAAAATGCAGAAAATTTTTTTTTATTTACAATTGAGAGACAGACACAAACGTTACACAGACAGTGTTTGTTCGTTCCGTACGTTTCGTTGCGTTCTATTGCGATTTTCTATTTGTTTTTATTTTTTAATTACTTTAGTTTTGTTATTGTAATTAGAAAAGCGAGTGCAAAATGAAATGAAATGAGATGAATTCAGAAATTAAAACAAGAATAATGAAATAAAATAACGGTAAAATACACAATTTATAAGCAACACAATAAAAATGAAAATACAAAATGAGAAAGAAACAAAAACAAGAACAATGATACTCTCAAATGCAATGTATCGTGTCGTGTCGTGTTGTGTTGTGTCGCCTTTAATGCAAGAGAACAAATTGCACCAGAGTTAAGCAAAATATGAAAGTGCATACGGTGTAAAGGATGTCTTATTTTTCTTGTTACAAAATGTGAGTTCTTAAGACTACATTACCACCATAACAGCTAATTAAAGTGTCGTAAACTGAAAGAATGTCATAAAAGTCAATGTAAAATTATTATATTCGTATAATAAAAACAAAACAGGAATTAAAAAACTATTTGTTTTCTAATAAAAAAAAAAATATAACAGCACAATATAAAATACGTTCTAAAAAAATTAGAAAAAAAAACGAAACAAAACTACGCAGCAGACAGTATTTTTTCAATATCAAAACAATACAGCAGCAGCAGCAGCAGCAAGCGACAAAATAACCAAAGAAATATATTTTTAAAGTATATCTGTGTGTAGGTATAAGTGTACTCAAACAAAACAACACACATACATGAAATTTGTAAACAAAACATTTGTTATGGCGACAAAACGACACTTTAATATTCAAAAATAAAAAACAAAAAAAAAAACAAAAAAAGAGGTTGAATTAAACACTCTTTTACACGAAATTAAAAAAACAACAACGCAATATACTCTGTACACATATAAATATGCATGTATGCATGTACACTGTAATGAAATCACCATAATAAAGAGACAGACAACAACAAACAAACAAACAATAGCAAACAAATTCATTTGCTGCTGATTGAATCCCAACCAACATTTGTGTGTCATTTCATGTTTATATTTTTGTTGTTTTGTTTTACGAGTGCCTCTGTAAGAAACTCAACTCTTTTTACTCTCTTTCCCTTCTGTCTTTCTTCAATAAAACACCCCGTTTCTTGCTTACTCTGTCTGTTTGTTTTTGTTTTTAACATTTCGCCACTTTCTCTCGTGTTTTGTTTTCCCCAACTATACGAACAATGAGAAATAATATGATTGAAAAAAAAGCATGTATACACACACATACATGCATGCATACATACAAACAATAACAAACAAACAAAAATAATGATAAGATTTCTCAAGTGTTTTATTGATTGTTGTCGTCGTCGTCGTCGTTGTTGTTTTAAACGCCATTGCCCGCTTCAGGGACAAATGGCAATGATGGGCAATAAGCGCCATTAGCGCCAAACATATACTTTTTTTTTTCAGTTTTAAAGCATCAGGTCTGGGACACTTCAAAAATCGAAAAACAGCCAAAATAACAACAAAATAAATTAAAAATGTGTGTGTTTGTGTAAAAAGCTCAAACAATCAAGGAAATAAAATTCATGCATACATACATACATACATATGTATACACATTAGCAGCAATTGGGGCTGAGTGATTATAGTCGATTATGGTGTTGCCAGATGTTAAATTTTTAAAGATTCTTAATTTAACATTTACGCCATGTGAAAATGAAAATGAATGAAAAGTTGTAACAAAATGGTGGACTTTCACCCTCATAGTTAAAGGTTAAAATAACATACATACTTATTTACATTCGTACATACATAATTGGTCATTACAATCCTTCAGTCAGGATTGCGACCTAACTTCTAACGCCACTTACGTTATGTGTGTTAATTTTTATATGTGAGTAGCGGGATATACAGTTTGAAGTCGATTCCGATCGTCAGATTTTTTGAGAAACTTTTAATTTTTATTTACTCAGAGTTTTTACCAGAAATATGCTGAGAGGAAGTCGCCGTAGAAATATTTTTTAATATTTCGTTTCATTCGAGATATCTGACCTGGGGTCTGTATCGTGGCCTCACATATGTATATTCAGCCAACACTCTACCCACTAGACTACGGTGACTTCTCTGTAAAACGCTTTCTCTAAAGTAGCGCAACAAATAAGTCCAGCGGCACGAAATCGCGTGATCTTCTTGGCCAATTGACCTTGCCTAAGCATGATATTGGTCTTTCTAGCAACTTTGGAAGTCGCCGTAGTCTAGTAGGTAGTGTGTTGGCTTATTAGACGCAAAAGCCTGGGTTCGAGCCCCAGGCCAGGCATTAAAGACAAAATACAAAAAGTATTTTTTCGGCGACTTCCTCTCAGTAGATTTCTGGCATAAACTCTGAGAGTAAATAAAAATTTGCCATGAAAAGTTTCTCAATAAATAAAAAGCTGTCGTTCGGAGTCGACTTTAAACTGTAGGTCCCGCCACTCATGTATAAAATTAACACACACCCAACATAAGTGGTGTGAGAAACTAGGACGTTGTGCAATGGGTCAATTCGACCTCCGGGTACTGTACTTGTCCTAATTGACAAGTACACGTCCTCTAACCTAACCTAACCTAACCTTCTAGCAACTTCTCATGCTATAAAGCCTCCTCTTCCGAGTTATGTGGCCTTGTTAAAACCACATATCGTCCAGTTCATAATTTTTCATTGCAAGGAGAAGCCGCCTGCTATAATTCGACCATAGCGCTCTGAATTGTCATTAACACAACTTTCAAGATAATTTTCAAAAAAAATATGTCCCACTGGGCATACTTCGGCTATAGGGCTCACCAAATAGTGCTTTCTTTCGTGAGCAATGGCTTTTCCATCAACATTTCTTTAACCTTCGAGCCCCACATGTAAGAAAATTTGGTAATTATACGAACATAGCGCTCTAAATTGACGATAAGGGTTCTAACAAGATTGTTTTCGAAAAATGCGTTCCAATTGATGCTTTCAGACCACAAACAGTCACTTATCTGAGGTGAAGTGGGTTCTCAGCACTTATTTTACTTGTTAACTTAACCACCAGTGTGCAGCATCACTGAAAAAAAATTTATTTGCAAAAATAAGCCTCAAAGGCCATTGTTCTAGCATTCAATTAGCGTTACGACGGTGTTGTGGGTGGTGGTCAAGGGAGTTGTGGGTTAAGGGAGTATTCCCTTAACATTTTTTATTTCAAAAAACAAAATCCGGAATTTAAAACTTTCAACATCGAGCAAGTCGTGGAGCCATTATATTCTTTTTTGCTGTCTTGTTAGTCTGGCATTACTGTACCAATATGAAAAGAACTGTAAAAACAAAAACAAAAAACACCAACTCTTTAGAAAAAAAAACCTTAAAAACATTGAACTAAAGTGGTAGAGAGATGAAAAGAGTGTGAGTGAGTGTTTAAGTTTTAGTTAGACTTTGTACCGCTAATGTTTATTTATTTTTTATTGTTGTTGTTGCTGCTGTTGCTGCCGCGCTGCTATCGTAGTTGTTATTGCTGCGTTTATGTTGATTTGTTAATGAAACGACAGCAACATTATGATCGTAATACACGAGTAAACCAAAATTATTGGCGAAGTTACATACAGAGACAGCATAGTTGATTGTATACGGTGGTGGTGTTGTTGATGTTTTGCAATTTTTATTTTTTTTTTTTTTTTGTTGTTTTTCTGCTGCTACTTTACTATACTTCCTCTAAACTGTGGAATTTGTTGTTGTTTTAGGTTTCTGTTGTCGTTAATTTTAAAGTGGTTCTGGAGTACATTGAACTAAAGAGAGAGAGAGAGAGAGAAAAGAACAGAACAGAAAAATGTGTGTTGAACTGATTTTATATTTCTTGTGTTTATTTTTGTTTGTTTGTTCGGGGGTTTGTTCTCTCCGCTTTACCCCATACTTCTGTTGGCCCTGGCTTATTATTTTACAAGATTTGCTTGTTTGTTTTGGCACTATTTTTTTACTTCTTCTTTTTCTTCTTTTCTGTTTCTCTTTACTGTTCATGGTATTTGTTTTTATTATTTTTGTTTTTATGTTTGTTTTTGCTTTTGATTCTGCTAAAAGTGAAGTGTTTTGTGTTCAGTTCATTAAAAACAAAACACAGCAAAAGTTTTGTTGCTAAAAAAAAAAAATAAAAACAAAGTGAAGTTAACAAATGCCACACTCTTCTGTTTTGCATTCCGATTTTCGATATCTTGAAACGTAAGATTCCATATACGATGTTCTAATTTGATTAGCTAACTGCGTATAGGCATTGAAAGTGCGTGAGTAGTTTTAAGTATTAATTAATAAAAACAAAATTATTTCAATTACTTTTCCCATAGCTAATGAAAGCATAAATGTAGGATTCTATGTAAAAATATATCCCATCTTCGGCTTCAGCTCTTTGTTATCGGTTGCCGTTATTAATGTGATCAACAACAACATTTAAATGACCGCCCCTCTGGATTGTTTGCAGCAGTCAATCCGTTTTGAGATACTTTTCCATCACTTGATCGCATTTGTTTCAGGCGAAATACCAGGATCGTGCCAATTGATATTACTTACTGACTCGCTTAATTAACAACCCGTTTATCGGGTTACCGGCCTGCTTTAATACATTCCTCTAGGCGCATTTGCTTCTTGCTTGCCTTCGCCAGTTGGTCACACTAATCGATGGCAGGTCTTTCTCAATTTATTCCTTCTAACTCAGACAAGGGCATTCTCTACGCCCCCGGGTGCCCCAATGGTCTAGTTGGTAGTGTTCTAAACTTAAAGTGACGAGGTCGTAGGTGCGATTTCCACCCGAGAATCTGGGTGTTTGTAATTGTCTTTACTTTTACTTTAGTACTTTTTACAAAAAGTACTTTTCGTAAATTTTATTACTTTTTAATCAGTAACAGATGGAACAAAAATAATAGAAGAAATTAATTTGAATTTAGAAATTTTGGTACCTTCTAGCGAAATGTACTTTTATGATTTTTTATACTTTCTTTTTAACGAATGGTACTAATTAAAGTTTCTTTTTTCTTTTCTTTTTTGCACAAAAATAAAACAAAAATAATACTTCTATACTTTTTTTACAAAAAGTACTTTTTTACAAAATTTAGAAAAAGTACTTTTTCACAAGAAGTACTATTTGTAAATTTTATTACTTTTGAGTCACTAAGAAATGGGACAAAAATAATAAAAAAAAAATGTATTTCAATTTAGAAATTTTGGTACCTTCTAGCGAAAAGTACTTATATGATTTCTTTATACTTTCTTTTTAACGAATGGTACTTATTAAAGTTTCTTGTTTCTTTTTTTGCAGGTTTCTCTGTGGAGACACAATGTAAGTAAAAAATAAAAACAATTCCTTTACAAACGTATGTAAGTATTTAACTGGGGCGGTACTATCCCCCCAGTTTGGTACAAAAATATTTTTATTCTTATTGTTTAGTACTTTTATCATTTAAAAGTACTTTTTCTTTAATATTTTTGTACATTTAAGTACCCTTTTTCGGATTTTGTTGTTGTTTATTTTGTGTGTTTAATGCCCAATCGAGTACCGTGTTATGTAAGTGTAGAAAGATGCCCCATTTATTTACTGGAAATTGTTTCTGTTTTTATGGGATTTTTTTTTTGTTTCTCTCTTTTGACCCTTTCACAGGCAAATCATTTTTGAAGACATTGACGCGGTAAGCACAGTCAGTCATTAATTTAGTGAAGCAACCTAAAAAATAAAGAAAAAAAAAACGGGGAAAATAAAATTTACATGGAAATAAATTATTTATAAAAAAACAACAACAACAAGAACAAAGAAAGAAAAAAATGAAATTAAAAACAAAAACAAAGTAAATTAATTATAAATAAATAAGAAAAATGAAAATGAAAATAAAAAAAATTAAAAATAAGCCTACAAAACCTATTGAAATTACAATACAAGGTGTAGTAAAAAAGAAATCCATTTGATTTACAATAGGTGACGTGAGTATGTCTATCAGATATCAGCAATGTGTATTCAAAAAGATGAGTAGAAACGAATCATACTCATAATTTGTTATACTCATATGCATTTATACTTATTTTAATATCATGAAACGAACCTCTACTCATATTCAAAGTTTGAAGTGTACTCATCATATTCATGCTTAACATCATACGTGTTGATGTTGTTGACTACGACTCTCCGTAGCTCAACATATACACGAAGCACAAAATAAGTATGAATCGCGCACGAACACTAAAATACTTACCAGAAGGTGGTGTGTTTGCTCTGCTTGCTGCTCTGTCTTGTTTGCTTATGTGTCTTGTTTCTTGCAACAACAACTAAGACGGTAAATTTTGATGAATGATTCGTGGCACCCGAAGTATTTTTCTAAAGTTCTTAATCTAAATGAATAGTAGGCTTATGAATCAAACATATTTCAAATGCCATGAGTTTGATGTCAATGTTGTACTCATACTCATTGCACTCCTGTACTTATAAATCAACGTTGTAGTGAGTACGAATGAATCACGAGTTGACTCACTTATATTCAAAATTTCATGAGTGCTTATGAGTAGCGAAAAACGATTCATTGCTGATCTCTGATGAGTTTGTCTACCATAAAAGTGTAACTGCATTTGGATCTTAATAAAGTTGAGATTTTGTTCTAGGCTAGGTTGAGCTGGGTCCTGTAATGTCCCGTTGTAACACCGAAATTATCCATTCCGCCATATGATTATAGCTTCTGAGAATCTTATGAAGTTATGTGGATTTTTCTTAAATCGCCATTGGCTACATACATATTGTTACGATTTTACCTTTTTAAAAACGTTTAAATATGAGTTCGTTAATTGCAAACAAAGTAAAAACAAATATGTTTAATTTCAGTTAAACTCTCTTTATTCTTTACACTACTTTTGTGTGCCACCGTATACAACTTAACGATACAACAACAATTTGCTTGTGCACTATTCTATTTCACACTTCTGTCCGCGTTAACACTAACAACTGTTCGTTAGATCTTCTCTGCTTACAACCTTTTTGCAAGCAATACCACTTGTACGTTCAAACCGCAACGCGTCTTCACACAAGGCTGACTGAATTATAACTCACTGCTGCCTGCTTTGTCCAGCCCTTTTATAGTCCGACACAACTAGTCTATCGAACATTCTTGAAGTGGAAGGTTCGTGATCTCGCCTTCTCGAGAGCTCTATTGCTAATACATTGTTGTTTGTGTACTTTGCTTATGTTGCCGTTGATACTACGCGCAACCAGGTTCGTCGTACATATGTGTGTGTGTGCAGCTTTAGATAATCAACACGTTCATTAGTGTGTATTTGTGTCGTGTGTATTGTGTTCGTGTAGCTGATGGCTTTTGTTTATCGTTTTTATTGTTAACCGATATTGGGTCGTTTCGATTTATGTAACAATATGTTCTGTTTACTAAATTCTGGGCTTCGGACAATGATAGAATAGATTTTCCGGGGTCTCCTCTTCTTCTTCGTCTCTTGGCATAAGCACCCGCAGATCTGCATTCCGTTATCTTGTTAGGTTCAATGCAAACTCTCTTCTGCATGTATCCATGTCGGGCCACATCTGTCTGATGTCGATACAAATGCGCTCATTACCGCATCTAACCATTGCCAATAAATGGAGTTTTTGTGAGACCATTTGTTTGCCTCTCTACAGAGGAGAGAGCGCCTATCTTAGGTAGAAATTCATTTACATTTTCCGTGGTGCATCGGCCAAATACATAAGAATGTATTTCTTTTTACTACCTCTTATATTCTTCTTCTTCTTTTTCTTTATTCTACGTATGTAGTACGTCTTTAGAAATATGTATGTATGTGCTGTTGCTAAATTCTGGGTGCCCAACAGATTCCCAAGCTTCGAACAATGGTAGAAAAGATGTTCTGGGGTCTCCTGTTGTCCTGGCGTGAGCAGACAGGGGCCAGTGCCGGGTTAACAATACAAATTCTGTTCTGCATGTATCCGCGTCTGGTCAGATCTGTCTGATGTCTTTACAAATGCGCTCATTATCGCATGTTACCATTGTCAATGAAGGGGGTTTTTATGTGACCCCGTATGTTTGCCTCTCTATAGAGGAGCGAGCGCTTATCTCATGTAGAAATTCATTTAAATTTTCCGTGGTGCACCGGCCCAATACATGAGAATTGTATTCCATTCTCGGGCGGATGCAAGCGGTGTAAATAATGAGTTCAGATGGAGTAAAATATTGAATTCTTCTTGCGAAACACGAACATCAATAGCTTCTGCCGCCCTAATCATTAGAATAGAATAATGGATTTCTTTTTACTACCTCTTATATTCTTCTTCTTCCTTCTACATATTGAATGCTTCTTTCGAAACTTGAAATGTGTGCTGAATTATCATGTCACGAACATCAAGAGCTCCGTTCTGACTTTCTAATCATTACAACAAAATAATGGATTTCTTTTTACTACCTCTTATATTCTTCTTCTTCCTTCTACATATTGAATGCTTCTTTCGAAACCTGAAATATTTGCTGAATTATCACGCCAAGAACATCAAGATCTTCTTTCTGACTTCCTTATCATTACAAAAAAATAATGGATTTCTTTTTACTACCTCTTACATTCTTCTTCTTTTTATTTCTTTTACGTATTGAAGTACCTGAATGCTTCTTTCGAAACTTGAAATGTGTGCTGAATTATCATGCCAAGAACATTAAGAGCTTCTTTCTGCCGCTCTAATCATTACAGAAAAATAATGGATTTCTTTTTACTACCTCTTATATTCTTTTATTTCTTCCTTCTACGTATTGAAGTACGTCTTGGGAAATAAAAAAAAAATATGAAAACAAAAACAAAACATTTAAAAATATCTGCCTATTGGTGGTCGTTTGGTTGACTAATGGATTTCATTTTACTACCTCTTATATTCTTCTTCTTCATCTGTTTTTATTCTACGTATGTAGTACGTATTTAGAAATCAAAAAACGATAAAAAACGAATACGAAAACAAAAACAAAACGGTTTTAAAAATATCTGCCTATTGGTGGTCGTTTGGTTGAGTAGCGTTTGATCGTTTTGCCGCCGTCCACCCGTTCGTTTGTCCATCTCCCTTTCGGTAAGTTGCCAGTCATTTCAAATGTTTAGGTGTTTATCTACTTGTCGATACGGTTGCTGTTGTTGTTGTTGCTGTTGCTGTTATTCGTGGACTCTGACGCAAATACAAATAATAACGAACGTTTTGATGTAAATCAAATGATGATTTTTTTATGACGTCGAGAGAAAAACAAAAAATTTGTTGTTTTTTTGTTTTATTAATTTATTAAATGTATAGGCATAGGCCTCTATTACGATTTACCCCCCTCTCTCTCTCTCTCTCCTAACTCACCACCATCGAGTACCGTACGTACATACCTTAAAGCTAATACTCTCGCATACATAACCTTGTAAAGTTTATTTATTTTTTGATTTCATTTTTCGTTTCATTTCGTTTCTATTTTGTTTCGCTGGCGTCATTAAATTCTCTGTTGTTGTTTTTTTCATTGTAATTTTGTTCGTAGTTGATTGTGTTTTTCATTATTTTTTCCCGTATCTCCTCTCCATGCCGATAAAGTTTTCTTATTTGTGTGCGAGTGTGTGCTGCATACACAGTGTGTAAATAGAAGTTTTAAGCGTTTTTTGTTTTTCTTTTTCTCTGTTTATTTTCTGTTTATATATTACAGGTGAATTTTGTAATGGATATTGACGTTAAAGGGGAATTTTTTCCATTTTTTTTGGTTTAAAAAAAGTACTTAAACGGTGTGATAAGAAAACGTTTTTTTCGCTGGTGATAACCACAAGCTTTATAATTAATGGCTGGTATTTCGTGAGTGTTTGTAATGGTGGTTTGTCAATGACTTGTATTAAATACTCGCAGCAAGTGACTTCTATTGTTTCTGGCATTTCACAAAAAAAAAAAAAAAAAAAAAAAAAAAAAAAAAAAATCGGGCATTTTTGTAAGAATTCACTCCTAGTTGATCGTTTAATAAGTCCTCAGTAAATAGCTTCATTTTCTTTATAGTTTAACTTACTAGTCATGCGATTACTACTTACTTAATTACTTCACTGGCCATTAACAACCCGATTAACAGATTTCAGCCTGTCTTAGCACATCCTTCCTCCATCCTATACTAGTTGGTCAGTCAGTGCTTCCTCTTTGCAATTGTAGCAACAGCATATGTATGCTGCTGACTGACGACAAGATGCATAAGCGTATTTAAAATGTACATTGCAAAGAATTTCCAGCAAGCTTCAAGCAAACTACTATCGCAATATGTGTTCTGATGGCTTTGTTCTGATAAAATAGAATTCAGCTCGTAATGATCCAAACTGACTGCTGCTGACTGTCAGTTCAGTTGCCGTAGTCTAGTAGGTAGTGTGTTGGCTTATTAGAGGTGAGGTCGAGGTTCAAACATTAGCCTCAGACATCTTGAACACAACAAAGAGTGACTCTCTCTTTCTTCCTCAGCAAGTCTTACTAACTTACTTACTTAACTGGTATTATCAACCCGATTAACGGATTTCGGCCTGTCTTAACACATCGTTCCAGGTGCCTCTGCTTCTTGCACGCTGAAGCCAGTTGGTCGCACGAATCAATGACAGGGCTTCCTCGATCTGATTTTTCCAATCCTCTTCGACGATTTCAGCAAAACTCCGCATCAAAAACCCGTTTCGCCAGAGCGTCCTCTTTTATACGAACGACATGGCCTAGCCAGCGCATCTGCTGGATGTTAATACGCTGTCCAACGTCCACTGTTGTATCGGATGCGGAAATTA
Organism: Sarcophaga subvicina; assembly: GCA_936449025.2. Taxonomy (NCBI): domain Eukaryota; kingdom Metazoa; phylum Arthropoda; class Insecta; order Diptera; family Sarcophagidae; genus Sarcophaga; species Sarcophaga subvicina. The sequence goes on along the minus strand of OW388083.2, from coordinate 104,459,209 downwards.
TCGCCAACTCGCATTGAATCTGAGATCTTGTGTAGGACTTTTCTCTCGAATACTCTCAAGGCTGCTGCATCAGTGCTTAATAGTGTTCATGCCTCTGCGTGGAATAACTGAATAACTTCAGGATCGTCATGGAATGTCGCCGCTGTCTCGACCTTCTTTCTGAGCGCTTCAATGTCACACTTATCTGGGCCCACGGGCACAGTAAAATTCCGGGAAACTGCAGAGCCGACGAGCTTGCTAGGGCTGGCGCACTACTTCCGGAATCCTCTTCAATCATCGTGGGGATGCCACTTATCTCGGTCAAGTTAGCCACCGCGTGGAAATTTGAGACGCCAACCTATACTGGGTCAATGAGAAGTCCTGCTCCACCGCTAGGCTCACTTGGCCCTCGATGGATAGAAGGCGCACCAACCAGTTATGTACTCGGACTTGATGGTAACGTCATCACGACCACAGTGGCCATGCTTACAGGTCATCGTGTTATGGGAAGACAAGCGTAAAGAACACCCATAACGATTTCTGCCGTGGGTGTAGATCTGCTGAGGAAGAGGAGACTGTTAACCACTTTCTTTGTCAATGACCATCTCTTGCGAGGTGCAGAAATAAACCATTTGGCTGTCCAATCCTTGTCAGCTTGACGGAACGCTATCATCCAAGGATATAGCTTCGGTTATTAAACTTTCAGGCTAGTTTTCCAGCGTGTGGTAGTTGTGCTTTAAATGTACAGTCCTTCTTCTTCTTCCCTGGTTTGGAGGAACTTGGTCAGTACAGAGACTACGTTCACCTAAGGCATCCAATCCAACCTACTTACCTACCGCCATAAAGCAGCATGGGGAGAATGAGCATATTGTAGAGTGTTAGTTTTGTCGTACGAGCAAAGTCTCTGCTGCTCAATTCCCTATTGATACCATAGTAGCACCTGTTGGCAAGAGTGATCCTGCGCTTGATCTGTACACTGACATCATTTTTGGTGGTAACGGCGGAGCCAAGAAAAAGACTTGGAATAACTACTACCACCTAAATCCGATCGAGATTGGAATACAACTCGAAATGTTTTTTAAATTTGAAAAAAAAGAAATGCTGATGGCGGCATGTAAAGGGTCCGCCAAATAACTTTTTTTTTTTGAAAATGCTTTAAAAAAAAGAAAACTACTGAATATTTTCTCAAATTTCTTTTTTTATTTGAAAGTACAATCCTTCCGGCTAATAATGGAAAATAATTTCATTCAAATGGCTGCCTCGGCTGGCCATGTAGTAGCCTACACGATCGGACCAATTTTTAAGCACATTATCGATTGTGTGCAGCTGTATTTCACCAATGGATTCACGAATATTGTCCTTTAAAGCGTCAATTGTCTCTGGCTTGTCGGCATAACACTTATCTTTGATGGCACCCCACAAATAATAGTCCAAAGGTGTCAAATCGCAGCTCAGAGGTGGTCAAACGACATCAGCTCTGCGGCTGATAATGCGATCTTCAAAAACAGGGCGCAAATCATCGAGTGTAACTTCGGCTGTGTGGCACGTAGCGCCGTCCTGTTGCAACCAAATGTTGCCAATATCCTCCTCTTCAATTTTCGAGAACAAAAATTCGTTCAACATGGCTCGATAACGATCGCCATTGACTGTAACGGCCACTCCTTGCTCATTTTCGAAGAAAAATGGCCTAATTATGCCTCTGGGACCAAAATCCGCACCAAACAGTGACTCGTTTTGGGTGCGTCGGCTTTTCAATGTATGCATGCGGGTTTACTGTGCCCCAAATGCGACAATTTTCCTTGTTTACATACCCGCCAAGATCAAAATGAGCTTCATTTGAAAAGATGATTTTTGTTTTTTTTGCCAAAATCGGCATCTTCTGGTGTAGGCTACCGAGCAGCCATTTGAATGAAATTATTTTCCATTATTAACCGGAAGGATTGTTCTTTCAAATAAAAAAAGAAATTTGAGAAAATATTCAGTAGTTTTCTTTTAAAGCATTTTCAAAAAAAAAAAAAAAAATTTATTTGGCGGACCCTTTATTCATCTAAAAATGTTTGTTGGGTTAGCCAGCCAGCCACTGTCAGTGAACTGTTTCTGAAGTTCGAATATGGAATACCAGAATATTTCTTTTTGTTTTGCGTTCTAATTAAATACAAATTCATGGGGTTTTTGAAAGAGCTCCTTCATATTTTCAAATAAAGCGAAGAGAAAACATTTCCCATTTACATTGAAACTCAAGTGCTTGGGTTTGCGTAAAAAAACAAAAACAAAAACCATACAGAAACAGATAAAATAAAATTTTTTTAGGGCAAAGGGGGTAGATACACGTGGCCCATATTCATTTGTTTGTCTTTCCACCAAACAGATGTCACAAAATTTCAATTTCAATTCCATTTCCATTTCAATTCTTAATTTCCACTTACAATTAGTACAAGTACGAGAACTTTTTTTGTTTGTTTTCTTTGTTGTTGTTTTTTTTAATAGTTATTGTTGTTTGTTTTCTTACAAAAAAAAAAAAAAAAAGAAAAACACGAAGTTTTATTGCGCATTTGATTTTATATTCCGATTTCTTGAAAGGCACAGAACAAAAGCAAAAAACTTGTATTCACATTCACAATGTAATACTCTTTGCATTAACACACTTGTGCCTGGATTTGCAGTTAATTGCTGGTGCTTCTTTGTTTTTAGTTATATGAGTTTGTGCTTCACCACAAAGTGATAAAAAAAAAGAAAACGTATTGAATTTTGTGTGAAAGGGAATTCCCCAAAACCATTAACCACCTAACCAACCCGCGACGTAACAGCACAACACTAGGTCGACGACAACTAGTGGCGCCAACTATAAATATTTAAGCCGCAGAAATATGGCAATCGCCACCACCACCACAACAATCACTGGTGACTGGCTAAACAATGACTTGATGGTGGTGGTCGTCTGTAATAAATTCATTTGAATTACAAATTTACATGGAATTTCATTACAATTACAAATTCTCTCTTGCGAAGTGTTAAAAACACAATCAAATTTTTATAAGAATTCAATAAGATTTCGATCTTGAAACCAAGTTGCCTGAATCAGAACAGTGGCCGCAATCCTTTACGTCAATAAGAAGGGAAAGAACTTGCCAATCATCCTCACTTGATGAGGAGCAGAGATCAGCAATGAATCCGTTTTTTCGCTACTCATAAGCACTCATGAAATTTTGTATATAAATGAGTCAACAATATTGCAATTTAACTACTCCTGATTCATTCATACTCACTACAACGTTAATTTATAAGTAAACGTTGCAATGAGTATGCGTACAACGTTGACTTCAAACTCATACCATTCGAAATATGCTTGATTCATAAGCCAGCCTACTCATTTAGATTCATAACTTTAGAAAAATACTCTCATAATACTTATAAATGATTCGAGGAACTCGAAACCTTCTAGTGAGTATTTTAGTGTTCGTACGCGAATCATACTTATTTTGTGCTTCGTGTATGTATATGTGGAGTTATGGAGAGTCGAAATCAACAACATCAACACGCATGATGTTAAGCATGAATATGATGAGTACACTTCAAACCTTGAATATGAGTAGAGGTTCGTTCCATGATATTAAAATAAGTATGAATGCGTATAAGTATCAGAAATTATGAGTATGATTCGATTCTACTCATCTTTTTGAATACTCATTGCTGATCTCTGATGAGGAGTCATCAATCAATTATTGAAGACCAATTCAGCATCTACATCTTGTCCATCAGTCGTGTAAATCGGCGATAGCATCCCGTTTTGCCTATAACACGGTGACCTTGATGCAATTGTAGATTTTCATTTGATGTACAGAGATACAGGGTTTTTATAGGGCGTATAAGCACTATTGTGGTGTTAAATATCTTTATGGATTTAATCAAATGGCAACTGTGGCAATAACATCCAAGAATACCAGGATCAAAAGCCGTCTTGGGGTGTAAAACAGTGACAGTACGCATTATAAGGATTCCTAGTCATCATGGTGTGATTGGAAATGAGGAAACGAATATTCTGGCTAATAGAGTGCGAGTACCACATACCGCAAGCTTGGATAAACCAATGCCTTTCAGTGCATTAAAGATCAAGCTGGGAAAGAAGACGGAAACGTCACATCCGCTATTGTGGAAGATGTATGAAGAATAACAAAAAACTCTTTGGAGCGATCCTAATGAGGAGAGAACCATGAAAATTTGAAAACTAAGGGCGACGCTAATGAGCGTACTCAAGGACAACTCTCCATCTTGCATGCACACCTGAATCGTATTGGCGTGATGGAAAATAGTGAATGCAGGGCATGCGGTAAAGACATCGAAACGATCCAGCACTTCTTATATCATTGTCCAGCTTTCGTAATCGCCACAATCCAATATTTTAGGGATGGCACTATAACACAGGTATAACTCGTCTCAAGAGGGATGAAGTGATAGAAGTTAAGGAAGCTTGCACAAGATATAGACTTCCTATAGAAAGTGAGGTGGTATTCCTAATGGTGATCTTACAAAAAGCCTACATGTATGTCAATAGATACGAGATTCATGGATGGTCTCCTCTCCTTCAGTTTACCTACCTACCAAAGCCTCAAAACTAGGTTTAAATTGTGGATCTCATTTGAACTAATCGGTAATATTTGAAACACTTTACACTGTATTTGTGAGCCAAAGATGTCTTTTAAATGTTGCAAGTTGGGTTGGGTTACCTGATTAGAATGGTTAAGAACCAGGCTAAGTCTGACTCTATGACTAGGTAATAATAACCATAGACTGTGAAGCTCGTGCGGAGATAGACAGAAAACTCTTACATAAAAATCGCTCCCAGCAAGCACAAATAGCCATTACAACCCTTTAGTCAGGATTGCAACCCAGCTTCTCACACCACTTATGCTGTGTGCGTTAATTTTATCCATAAGTGGCGGGATTTACAGTTTAAAGGCGACTCCAAATGACAGATTTTTGAGAAACTCTTCATGGCAAATTTATTTTACTCTCGAGAGTTTTTACGAGAAGACTGCTGAGGGGAAGTCGCCGAAGAAATATTCTTTTATTTTTCGTTTTGGTTGCAGTGTCTGGCCTGAGGTTTGAATCGCGGTCTCAGGTCTAATAAGTCAACGCACTATCTACTACCTGCCAGACAAGACTACAGTGACATCTGAGGACACTTCCTAGCAAAATATGGACAGAGCATCAGCTGCTAGCCGTTGGCAGCCAAGCGTGCTGAATTTCCCGAAACAACTTTCTTTTTTAATTCAGACCAATCCGTGTAACCGAACTAATGGTGCACCAAACTAAGCACAATTATCGCTTCTGGGACACCAAAAGTCCGCATATAATACACAGAAAGCCATTACATCTGCTCAAGATGTACGGGGTTATGCGGAGTCGTATTTATAAAACAAAACCCGCGGGGCCAAACGGCTATCTCGAGAGTTTTTGCCAGAAGACAGTCGGCGAAGAAATCTTCTTTTATTTTTCGTTTTGGTTGCGATGTCTGGCCTCACGTTTAATAAGCCATCACACCACGTACTAGACTGCAGGGACTTCATGTGTCCATGCTGTTCTGTAAACTCGATTTTCGTCGGCCTGATACTGTAGAAGTTGGGAATAGCAAGTGTGACGCCAAAGTCTGGCAATGTGTCTTCTTCTTGTTAGTAAATGCGCAGGGGTTCTTTAATTAGAATGAACAGGAGCGATATATTCCGCTAAAGGGCATTGTACTACATTTGAGACTGCATCAGAAGCACAGTTTGTTTCTCTGCCTAAAGGGAATAAGGTTATAATCTGTTTTTTATAGAGGTATAGAACTTTAAGTTGGCATTACTTTTCAAGATGGCGACCGATTTAACAGCTGTCAAGTGATTTATTCTCAGTTTGGTTTGGCAATTCATCATGAATAGACTCACGCCTGAACAACGCTTCCAAATATTGCAATTTTATTTCGAAAATATTGGTTCTGTGCGGAAAACGTACGTTGTGCGCACTACGGCCATTTTATCGTCGACAAAATCGTCCATCAGAGCAGTTAATTCGATTAACCATGGAACGTTTTCGCACCACGTTTACTCTTATTGATAACTCGCATCCCCAGAGACGCTGTACGGTGCGTGCAGAAGAAGCTATTGCTGCTGTAGAGCGTAGCATTGAGGAAGACCCGAATGAGTCCATCCGCCATCGAGCACAGGAATTGGATCTGTGTCCATCTACTTTATGGAAGATTTTGTGGAAGGATCTTGGTTTGCGTGCTTACAAAATCCAACTCGTGCAAGATTTGAAGCCAAACGATCATCAAGTAAGGCGTAGATTCGTCGAATGGGCCCAAAACGAGATTACCGTTGTTCCCGATTTTCATAAGCGAATTTTGTTTAGCGATGAAGCGCACCTCTGGTTGAATGGCTACGTCAACAAACAAAACTGCCGCATTTGGAGTGAAGGTAATCCTCAAGTGTATGTGGAAACACCGTTACATCCAGAAAAACTGACTGTTTGGTGCTCTTTATGGGCTGGTGGAATCATTGGTCCGTACTTTTTCAAAAACGATGGTGGCCAGAACGTTACAGTCAATGGTGATCGGTATAGAGCCATGATTACAAACTTTTTCATTCCTGAATTGAATAACCATGATGCCCAGGAGATGTGGTTTCAACAAGACGGCGCAACATTTCACACAGCTCGTGCCACAATAGATTTATTGAAAGACACGTTTGGTGACCGCCTAATTTCACGTTTTGGACCTGTGAATTGGCCTCCAAGATCTTGTGATTTAACACCGCTAGACTACTTTCTGTGGGGCTATGTAAAGTCATTGGTCTATGCGGTAAAGCCACAAACGCTTGACCATTCGGAAGACAACATTCGCCGTATTATTGCCGATATACGGCCACAAATGTTGGAAAAAGTCATCGAAAATTGGACGTCCAGATTGGACTACATCCGCGCCAGCCGTGGCGGTCATATGCCAGAAATCATATTTAAAATGTAATGCCACAAGATTATCTTTCGGATAAATAAAATTCATGTCAATCGAATAATCCATCGTTGTTTTATTGCAACTTAAAGTTCTATACCTCTATAAGAAACATCATATACGAACACCCAACGACTTTGCTAAACAATTACTGCCCTAATAATTTCTATAAGTATGGCCTCCACAAACATGTGTCTCAGAGTACTTGTATTTAACTGCGAGTGTGAGTGTATATGTTTCCAGTATCTTTATGTAAATCAAGCGCTTATCAAGAGCATATAGTTCCGCTAGAGGAAGTTATTAAAAACAAATGTGTAGACAATCCACGACCACAAGGGAGCGAGTAAAGTGATAAACAACAGAACAAGCAACGTACACCATAACTGCCCGGCACAGAAAAGGAAGAACAAAAACGGATGAAGTATAAGTAGAGCTAATCAGACGTCTATTGCAATGCAAACATAAGACACATACACAACACCACCCCCCCCTGGCTCTAAGTTGTAAGCATTCACAGCTTACACTCTTTAAAAAAATAACTGTACAGTATACTTACATTACATGGTGTAGGGGCATATGGTTGTCTTACGGATGAATGTCTTGTCTTCCTCTTGACTTTGTTTTCTTATGAGTGTTTCTTGCTTTAATTACAACGGAATTCAATTGTTTGTTGTATTTGTATAAAGGAGGAGATATGGAATGAAATTGAATTGAGATTTACAGATACAGAGAGAGCGAAAGAGAGTGACTAACACATGGCAGTTGTGAATGTTGTGTTGTTGCTGGTGATGATGATGATGATGGTGGTGGTGATGGTGATGAACTATTTCTAAATAAAGATGTCAAATTGTCAATCATCATTATAATGTTCGTTTCATACTGTTATGTTCTGTTCTGTTCGGTTCTGTTCCTCTTGTTCTCTTGTGTGCCATGTACTGCTGCTGCATTATTTTTTTTCGTATGTTCTGTTATTGTTTGACTCACACAAACAAACAAAATGAAAATGAAGTGACTGACATGTGAAGTGAAAATTGAAAACAATAACACAGATTTCCAGCTCTGTTTAATGGCAGTTGCGGCACTGAGTGGCACAATACGGACAATAATAACAATAATAAAGATGTTCTTTGTTGTGTTGTTGTTGTTGTTGTTGTTGTTGTTTATTTGTCACAACGGATGCGGAAAGTGGCATTCAAGGAAATTTCCTATTTTAAACACAACAAACACAACAAAAGTAAATAATTAAACATTACAACTCACAACAACAACATTAGAAGCCCCAAAAGTAATTGATACAACAATTGCGGATACAAATACAAATACAGCTGCTGGGAGATACAGTTTAGAAAATCTAAAAATTATTCATCGTTTTTTTCTTTTTTTTTTTTTTTTTTTCTTCTTTATCTTCCATAACAAAAATAAATTTTTGTTGTTTTCCCATTCATCTCCAAGGGAAAATGGTTAATGTCGAGATACATAGTGCACAAGGGCAAATTGTTCATTCATTCTGTTGTTGTTGTTGTTGTTGTTTGAATGTACATACATATGGCTGCTGTTTGTTGCTGCTTGGCAAAATGATTGGTGATGACGTCAAGTTCCAAATATGAACCATATTTTCTAAATATACTTGGTTTTCTATTGTTGTTGTTGTTATTGTTGTTGTTGCCTTAATTGTCGTAAATGATGACTAAAGCAGTCATCCATCCAATTGTCGTCATTTATCAAAAAATTCTTAAGAAATGTGTAACCGGAAATGTTTTTACAATGAATCTTAAAATTTAAATTCGATACGTAATCGGAAATTGTATCATTATGTGGAAGCTAGTTCCCCATAATATTTTATGATTCATTGGTGTTTGCCTTAGGCAGATAGGCACAGAGGCACGCATTGTCCGTTATCATAACACTTACAGCTTATGAAATAGGCGCTGATTTTTCATTCAATTCAACTGTATTGTGGAAACCTGAGCCTGAACCTGAGCTACTATGGTCTCAATAGGCAATTGAGTAACAGAGACCTCTCTCGTACGACGAAGCTAACACTCTACAAGACACTCATCCTACCCGTGCTTCTTTATGGCGCAGAGGCATGGACCCTATTAAGTACTGATGCAGCAGCCTTGAGAGTGTTCGAGAGAAAAGTACTGCGTAAGATCTTCGGTCCAGTACGAGTTGGCGATGATTTGCGCATCCGATACAATAGTGAGCTGTATGAGCTCCTCAACGACATGGACGTTGTGCAGCGTATTAATATCCAGCGGCTGCGCTGGCACGGCCATGTCGTTCGAATGGAGGAGGATGCTCCGGCGAGACGGGTATTTGATGCGGGTATCTGCGTAAGTCGGCGAAGAGGACGACCTTGTATCCGTTGGAAGGACCAAATCGAGGGAGCCCTGTCATCGATTGGTGTGACCAACTGGCGTAGGCGCGCAAAAAGCAGAGGCGCCTGGAAGGATGTGTTGCGGCAGGCCGAAATCCGTTAATCGGATTGTTATGGCCAATTAAGTAAGTAAGTAAGTGGAAACCTCAGACGCAGTAGCCTAATACGCAGTGTGTTAGCTTATTAGACGTGAGGCCGTGGTTTAAATCCGTACATACATACATAATTTAGTCAGGATTACGACCTAGTTTCTCACACCACTTACGTTGTGTGCGTTAATTTTATACATGAGTGGCGGGACCTACAGTTTAAAGTCGATTTCGAACGACTGATTTTTTGAGAAACTTTTTCATGACAATTTTATTTACTCTCAGAGCTTTTGCCAGAAATCTGCTGAGAGGAAGTCGCCGACGAAATATTTTTTTATACTTCGTTTAGTTGGAGATGCCTGACCTGGGGTTTGAACCGGCTAATAAGCCAACACACTAAGAAAACGACAGCTTCACCCAGCTTAAGATATCTCGTACTAATTTTTCATCGGGGACTTACTCTTAGTAGATACACCGATGGCTCTTAATTCGATAATGAGGTTGGTAGCGTGGTCTACTCTGGAAAACTGGACCTAGACATCACCCTCCGACTGCCGGACTATTGCTGTGTATTTCAAGCGGAAGTAAAGGCCATATACCGGGCTGCCCAATGGATCCTCATTAACGTTGCTCCTTTCACCCGCATCTCAATCTTCTCTGATAGTCAGGCTGCTATAAGATCTCTATCGGGCTTTATGTTTAACTCCAGGATCGTTAGCAAGTGTCGTCGCTGCCTTGACCTTCTTTCTGAGCGCTTCAGTGTCACACTTATCTGGGTCTGCGGTCACAGTCACATTCCAGGAAACTACAGAGCCGACCAGTTCACTAGATCTGGTAAACTCCTTTCGGAATGCTCATCAATCGACTTGGGTATGCCACTTACATACATACATACATATAATTGGTCATTACAACCCTTCAGTCAGGATTACGACCTAGTTTCTCACACCACTTATGTTGTGTGTGTTAATTTTATACATGAGTGGCGGGACCCACAGTATAAAGTCGATTCCGAATGACAGATTTTTGAGAAACTTTTCATGGCAATTGTATTTACACTCAAGAGTTTTTGCCAGAAATCTGCTGAGAAGAAATAGCCGAAGAAATATTTTTTTTCTATATTTTCGTTTTGATGTCTGACCTGGGGCTTGAACCGTGGCCTTACGTCTAATAAGCCAACACACGACCTACTAGACTACGGCGACTGCACTTACCTCGGTTAAATTGGCCATTGTGTGGAAATACTTTCGGTAGGGCAACCTGGGTCATATCCTGGGTCAATGAGTAAGTCCTGCTCCACTGCTAGACTCACTTGGCCGCTCTCGGTGGATCGAAGGCGGACCAATTTAGTTACTCCGGCTTGGTTGTAACATCATGTCCATTACAGTGGCCATGCTTACATGGTCATTGTATTATGGGAAGACACGCGGAAAGAATGCAGCTCCCATCTAACGATTTCTGCCCTAGGTGCAGATCTGCTGAGGAAGAGGAGTCTGTTATCCACTTCCTTTGTCAATTTGCCCATCTCTTGCGAGGTGCAGATATGGATTATCTGAGCTGTCCAATCCTTGCCAGCTTGACGGAGCGCTATCATCCATTGATATCAAGGATATTAGCTGCGTTTATCAAACTTTTGGGTTGTTTTTCCAGCGTAGAGTAGTCGTGCTTTAATGTGCAGCCCTTGCGCTGACCAATTTTTTTTCTGGTTTGGTGGAACGCATGGCCTGCACAATGGGTCGCTAAGCGTCCTCAAATGAGCTTGTAAAGGGTCCGCCAAATAACTTTTTTTTTTGAAAATGCTTTAGAAGCAAAACCACTGAATATTTTCTCAAATTTCTTTTTTTTTATTTGAAAGTACAATCCTTCCGGTTAATAATGGAAAATAATTTCATTCAAATGGCTGCCTTGGCTGGCCATGCAGTAGGCTCCTACACGATCGGTCCAATTTTTAAGCACATTATCGATTGTGTGCAGCTGTATTTCACCAATGGCTTCACGAATATTGTCCTTTAAAGTGTCAATTGCCTCTGGCTTGTCGGCGTAACACTTATCTTTGACGGCATCCCACAAATAATAGTCCAACGGTGTCAAATCGCAGCTCCGAGGTGGCCAAACGACATCAGCTCTGCGGCTGATAAAGCGATCTTCAAAAACAGAGCGCAAAACATTGAGTGCAGCTTCGGCTGTGTGGCACGTAGCGCCGTCCTGTTGAAACCAAATGTTGTCAATATCCTCCTCTTCAATTTGTGTGAACAAAAATTCATTCAACATGGCCCGATAACGATCGCCATTGATTGTAACGGCCATTCCTTGCTCATTTTCGAAGAAAATTGGCCCAATTATGCCTCTGAACCAAAATCCGCACCAAACACTGACTCGTTTTGGGTGCGTTGGCTTTTCAAATAATGCTTGCGGGTTTTCTGTGCCCCAAATGCGACAATTTTGCTTGTTTACATACCCGCCAAGATCAAAACGAGCTTCATCTGAAAAGATGATTTTTTTTTGCCAAAATCGGCATCTTCTTGTGTAGGCTACTGCATGGCCAGTCGAGGCAGCCATTTTAATGCAATTATTTTCCATTATCAACCGGAAGGATTGCACTTTCAAATAAAAAAAAGAAATTTGAGAAAATATTCAGTAGTTTTCTTTTTTTAAAGCATTTAAAAAAAAAATTTTGGCGGACCCTTTAGTATCAAAGCTACCACTCCAACCTACCTGCATACTGTCAGCAGTCTTCTGGCAAAAACTCTGAGAACAAAATAAAATTGCCATGAAAAGTTTCTCAAAAGTCTGTCATTCACAGTCAACTTTAAACTGTAGTTTCTGCTACTCATGAATAAAATTAACACACCCAACATGGATGGGATGTAAGAAACTAGATCCTGATTTACCAAATTCAAAGTCTGCCATAATTTTTTTTTCTTGTAATTCTCCGTTTGTCATAGGAATTGGAACAATCCTAATGCCAGCCTGCCAGCCATATGTTTTACATCCGATATGACGTCGTTTTGCCATTTGTTTTGTAAATAAAGAGAGTGGGAATGCATGTGAAATAGTAAATGACATAGAATTGTGTTCGTTCACACACACATGCACACTTTCAAACTTAAATACTAGATTTGGTTGCATACAGTTCTTCACAATCTAGCTCAAGTATTCAACGTATAAAACGTAGTACATACTCTCATGGTAAATTGTTTTCGTTGCAAGTAACAACAACAACAACAACAACAAACAATTACGGTTTTAATAACAATTCTAGTTGTTGTAAGTGTACAACATACATGTACGCAGCAGACACCACACACACACACACGCATTACGCAACAATTGGAATGTGCATGAATATACACATACATGGCATACTGCAGGCATGCATGCAGGCAAGTAAAATAAATGAATGTGGATTAATGAATGAATGAATGAGTGAGTGTGTGTGGGAATGAATGAATACTTTTGCCAGTTGATTTGTTTGTGTGTGTTGTTTTTAAGTTTTTTTTTTTTTTTTTTTTTTTTTTTTTTTTTTTTCTATCAACACAACACATACAATTTTGTTTTATTTTATGAATGAATGAATGAATGAATGAAGTGAATGAATAGCAACAGCATTAGCAATTTCATCATGAATAAAAAAGCAAAAACAAAAAAAAAACAATAAAATGAGCAGCAAATACGAGCAGCGTGTATAGAAAAGCAGAGCGATACTCAAGTGGCAGAGTTCACTTCCGTTCTGTGCGGATTTATGTATTAAAAGAAACGAAACGAAAAAAAAACAAACAAAATTACACAACAAAACAAAATAAAAATAAAAAAAATACATGTTGTTGGCGTTATTGTCGTTAATAAAAATACATACAACAACAACAACAATACATAAATAAATAAATAAACTCAAGATTTTTATAAAAATCATAATAATGAATGATAATGACGTTGACAACGATGATACCGAACGACACTCACTCAGTACAACAGTAATAATAATAATGATAATGATAATGATGTACGAGTATAATAATAATGATGAATGTATAGTTGCTCTTGTTATCAACACTATATTTTTGTTTTTTTTTTGCTTTCTTTCATTCTGTCTCTGATTTATTTTTTATTGTTGCCATATTTTTCATTCATTCGCTCGCTCATTCATGAATTCAAAATAATTGCGTGCCATCGTACTGCTAAACTGCATTGTACTGTAATGCAAGCCACAAAAACAAAAGCATTGCCAACAAACACGGCATTTGTATATTTTAATGTGCTTTACATCTCTGTTCTCTATTGCTTTACACCATCCCTACCTCTTTCTAGCATGTTTTCGAGCAAAGGTTATGTATGAATTTATGTAAGTGTATGCGTAGGAGTAAATGACACTTTTTGTTTCTGCTGTATGGGTTGGCTGTGTGTTGTGTTTTGTAAACAAACACGAACGAACGAATAAACGCGAGCAAAGATTACATATTCATATGTAAGTATGTAAGTGTATGCGTAGGAGTAAATGACACTTTTTGTTTCTGCTGTATGCGTTGGCTGTGTGTTGTGTTTTGTAAACAAACACGAATGAACGAATGAATGCCTATAATTGATACGATTGACGATAGACAACGATTATATTGTGTCTAAGCATTTGGCTGGCTGTGTTCTATTTTCATCAATTCCCATTCATTCATGAATTTGGTTGGACGTAGGGTGGCCGCCGTTCAGTCATATTGCAATGGTGCAGCTGGTTTGTAATGCAGTCAGAATGTGTTCCTTAAACCAATGAATTTATTTTCTTTTATTTTTAAAACCAATACTCAGGGGATGGCCCCTACTTATGCAGTGCATTGTGTTGGAATAAAGGAAAATTGGTTATGCGAAGGAGGAAGGAGGTAGTAGTAGTGGATTTGAATCTCTTTTTATATTGTGACAGGAAAGAACTCTGCAGGAAGGTATTTCCACATACGTATGGAATTCCGGCTACCTTCAGCAAATTCTGTCTGTAACTCAGAAACACAGGTGTTATACACGAATATATGATTCTCGGGAACAAGTCTCTTGTAAAGGGTGTTTTTTATAGAGTTACAGAACTTTAAGTTGGTATTACTTTTCAAGATGGCGACCGATTTAACAGCTGTCAAGTGATTTATTCTCAGTTTGGTTTGGCAATTCATCATGAATAGACTCACGCCTGAACAACGCTTGCAAATATTGCAATTTTATTTCGAAAATATTGGTTCTGTGCGGAAAACGTATCGCTCACTACGTCCGTTTTATCGTCGACAAAATCGTCCATCAGAGCAGTTAATTCGATTAACCATGGAACGTTTTCGCATCACGTTTACTCTTATCGATAACTCGCATCCCCAGAGACGCTGTACGGTGCGTACAGAAGAAGCTATTGCTGCTGTAGAGCGTAGCATTGAGGAAGACCCGAATGAGTCCATCCGCCATCGAGCACAGGAATTGGATCTGTGTCCATCCACTTTATGGAAGGATCTTGATTTGCGTGCTTACAAAATCCAACTCGTGCAAGATTTGAAGCCAAACGATCATCAAGTAAGGCGTAGATTCGTCGAATGGGCCCAAAACGAGATTACTGTTGTTCCCGATTTTCATAAGCGAATTTTGTTTAGCGATGAAGCGCACTTCTGGTTGAATGGCTACGTCAACAAACAAAACTGCCGCATTTGGAGTGAAGGTAATCCTCAAGTGTATGTGGAAACACCGTTACATCCAGAAAAAATCACTTTGCAGCGCTTTATGGGCGAAAATTGGACGTCCAGATTGGACTACATCCGCGCCAACCGTGACCGCCAATATGCCAGAAATCATATTTAAAATGTAATGCCACAAGAGTATCTTTCGGATAAATAAAATTCATGTCAATCGAATAATCTCCATCGTTGTTTTATTGCAACTTAAAGTTCTATACCTCTATAAAAAAACACCCTTTATCTCGCTATAGCAAAATCCGTTGTAGTAGCTATGGAACAGTGAAACCAAGAATAATGCTGCTCCAATAAATCAATAGAGTTGTATACTCTACCATCATTAATGAGCACTTTCGCCCCCTTTCTGTACACGATTGAATAGCTTTAAAATAGCATTTGAGGCCCCGGGCTATACTTGGCAGTTGTAAGCCATTCTTGATCGGATAAACGGAATTCGACACATTCAAACCGGAAGCTTAACTCAGATTAACTGCAGATTTTTTTTTTGGTCTGAACTGGAATTTGCAGGTTTGCAAAATGCAACAAGTCTAGGGCCTTATACGTTTTAAAACCACACCCTCTTCTCATCATGATCTCTATCCAGGACTACTATTAGCTATTGCTTCGCATAAAGCTGGTTAGTTTTAAAGTTTTTCTACGTCAAATTGTGCCTTTGCCTCCTCAACTTTCAGACTTCTAGCATAACTTCAGCCATATGTTGACTGCACACGTTCTATAGAATTTTAGAATTCAAGATTTCATTGAGAAATCTTCGCCATAATCTGTGTTGTGTAGTGTGTTGGCTCATTAGACGAGAGCCTGCGGTTCAATCCCTGGCTTAGACATCTCAAAAAAAAAAAAATATGAAGTCCTCTCAGCAATTTTCTGGCAAAATACTCTGAAACGTAAAATAAAATTGTCATGAAAAGTTTCTCAGAAATCTGTCTTTCGGAGTCGGCAGTTGGTTCCACTATTCATAGATAAAGAAATACACACACTCAGCATGAGTGGTGTGAGTAATTCTCACTCTCTGGTGGTTGTAATTCTCACTAAGGGGTTATAATAGATTGTGTGGTTTGCTGTGATATCACAATGAATCTTTTTGAATGTCGTAATGTCTGTCTCTCACAAATCAGTAAATTTAAATCCATGGTAGATGGACATAGCTCTGTACTTGTACACAGTAGATGAAGAATTGTTTTCATTACGTTCTCATATCGGCAGTTTCTTCAGAATTCTTTGCTTGGATAACCAAGACCAATGCATGCCATCCGAGAAAGATGCTGAGCGTGTTTCTTCGGAGTTTAAATAACTTTTCAGATAAGTCTGGATAAGGCACCACACCACAACCCTCACGATTTCTCAAATCAACAGGAAATCTTTCTTAAGCAAAACAAGTCTTACTTGTGTCGGATTGCTTAGGTCAATTGGTTCTCAATTAAGCGCATGATCAATGCTAACTTGTTGTAGCGTAGGGGGTAGTGTGTTAGCTTAGCTGACGGAAACTCATCCGAGTCCAAATGTCAGCTCTGACATCTTGTCTCTCGTGCCTCTCAGCAGTGTTGGTGCTGGTGAGTCCAAAAGTCAGCTCTGACATCTCGAAAAGAAGCATGAAAAATTTATTTCCTCCAACAACCACCTCTCAGCAGTGGTGGTGTTGTTGATGTCGTAGTCGCTGCAGTTTTTTTTTTTGTTCCTGTTGTGAGTAACAGATTTTGAATTTATTTTTTGGTTATGTTTTCTTTTCTTTTCTGCGTGTATTTGTTTACTGATAAAAATTCTTTTGTTTTTATTTACTTTCTTTGTTTTGCTAGGGCAAATAGGGGGTTTTTTGTCCTCCCTTTCCCCTTAGCGAGCGCCCTTTTAGCCCTGTTCACACATACTGTCACAATCATAACCGCCACACATAATCATACACTGAAGCAAGAGGTCACTGGGGTTTGGGTTTTTTCTTCTGTTTCTGTTTTTTTGTTGGTTTTTTTTGTTTACATTTGTTTGTTGTTGTTGTTTTTAGTTGCTTTTCAATGCTTTCAGAAAAAATAATAATCTTTTTTCAGAAACGACAGCTCTTTAAAGGAATTAAATCGTTGAAATTTCTAATTTCTATTTGTTAGATAAGATTAGTACAGCACTTGGCAAACTTTCATCATTTCGACGTCATCATTTGCGAAAATTGAAGTGAACAAATAAATGACGGCTGTGCGCATATGCTGCATTAGCCTTTGTGGACCAATAAGTAAATGCGCGTATTTACAACACGGTAGCTGCTGTGATGCAGCAAGTGGGTGCCGAATATACACGGCACTCGTCGCGATAGGTTTAAAATTTCTTTATACATACATAACATACATAATTGGTCATTATAAACCTTCAGTCAGGATTGCGACCTAGCTTCCCATATCATTTATGTTGTGTGTGTTAATTTTATACATGAGTGGCGGGACCTACAGTTTAAAGTCGACTTCAAACGTTAGATTTTTGAAAGACATTTTCATGGCCATTTTATTTGTTCTTATGGCTATAAACACAATAAACGCGACACAGCAAACCCAGCAATCACTGAAAAATAGAAAACATGGCTGTATATGGAAAGTGGTGCGTAAACGTCGCGTATTTTATTACAACGTCCTGGCTTTCCCTGGTCCTGACAGTGTTGCATTTCCCTGCTGAAGTATTTTCAATCTTTGAGCATGTGTAGCAAGGTAAGGTGCTTAGCCGTGTTCTCTATAAAGCCATGGAAAGCTAAATTGCCTGTCGGTTGTTCCACTGCATTATCACCGTTTGTGTGAAATCATTGTTTTCCTCTCAAAAGAGAACTGATTTCCACATACGCGCCCCTATAACTTTGTTGAAGCCTTTTTAAAATCTTTAAATATCAATTACAATGGGAATCGTCAATCCACAGATTGTTCTGAGGATTCTGCGCTTTAGGTGGTCCGAGAACGATCGAAATAAACACACATCTGGTTCACATAACATAATTAGTCATTAAAATCCTTCAGTCAGGATTGCGACCTAGCTTCCCATATCATTTATGTTGTGTGTGTTAATTTTATGCATGAGTGGCGGGACCCGCAGTTTATAGTCCACTCAGAACGCTAGATTATTGAGAGACTTTATCACGGCAATTTTATTTACTCTCAGAATTTTTTCCAGAAATCTGCTGAGAGGATGTCGCCGAAGAAATATTTTTTTTCATATTTTCGTTTTGATGTCTGACTTGGGGTTTGAGCCGTGGCCTTACGTCTCATAAGACAACACACTACCTACTAGACTACGGCAATTTCTTTATAATCTGACCAATTCCTTCCATAGAAGGTCGATTATGACGACCATAGCTATTCCCACCACTTATGTAGTGAGTTTTTTACGCATTATGCTTAGTGAAAGTGAAATAAATTTGTCATATGAAAATTTATTCAAAAATTTGTTGTTCGTTGCCAATATTTATCCGCACATGTATAAAAATTAACATACACAACGGGGATGGTGTGAGAATCTAGGTTGTAATCCTGACTAAAGGAGACCAATTACGTCAGTAAGAATTAAAACGCTAACAAAGAACAGACGATTAGCCTTTGAAAACCTACAAAATGCTTACCAAGATGAGTTCCATGGAAGATTTAAACAATAATAGAGGATCTATGGATTTCACAATTGATAGGTATGTAGGCCTATGCAATTATTGCATTGACTTCATTCGATAATCATTAAAAACTAGAGACAACGAAACCATATGCAGAACCTGGAAGAAGTAGAACATGTTTGGAATATGTTTGCATCACTTAAAGGCCTGATTATCAGTAAAACAGCGAGCAAAAAGTCTCTCTTTTTTTTTGTTTGACAAGAACACATTCCTACATACCGACATACATACATGCATACATACATACATAGTTGTGAGCACCATGATTTTTGTTTTGTTTTTTTTTGGGTTACTGTTTGCAGTTGATTTCAAATGATTTTTTATTATTTTGATTTCGATTTCGTATCGTTGTTGTTGTTGTTCTTGTTTAAGTCCACTGTTTCTCTTGTTGTATTTGATTATGCGCGTATTTGTGGTTTTATTACTTCCGCTGTTGAAAATGAAACAAAAAACAAACAAAAAAACGAATCGTACGTACAGAAAAAGCATACAAAAACAGCAGAACCACGAAGAACGAAAGAACGATTGAATAGACGAGTATTTTTAGCTTTTTAGCCCCACACCAAACAAATTGCAAAAGATTTCGACGAATATTTTTTTCAAACTCCATAAATAGAACAGCATTTACCCACCATCACCACCACCACTACCAGCACCACTGGCAGGCAGTGTTTTAGTATTTCCCATCAATACTACTACACCACCAGAGTACATGGGGCTTGGGTTATGAGAAATTTTTTGATAAGCGTGTTGCCTCATACAACAACAATAACAGCAACAGCAACAGAAAGTCATAAAATTTTATGCTCAACCATCTCGCATACACACACACTGTAAAAACAAATGTAGGGTGAGTGGAAGTGGTTACATACACGTTGTATTTCTGTGTGAATGTGTGTATGTGTGGGTATGACGAAATTTAGGAAGTACTTGGAAGTTCTATTTTAGAAATGAAAAAAAAAATCCCCAATTTTTTTTCTTGATGTAACGGAAGTTGTTGGAATTTTTGTTGACTTAAGGAAATTGTTTTTCACTTTAAAGAGGAGACAGTGAAATAGGGCAGATGTCTAGTAATTTGTTAGAATTCATTCGATGGAGTATCTCTATTGCCTCCACTTTTTGTTCTTCTTCTTCTTCTGAGATGCTTAGACATCTTTTTCTGAAAGAACTCTCAAACGAACTCGCGACACATTTTATTGAAAAAATTAAAAAAATGACAGGCAATGGTTCCATATGTCCTGGGGGTATATAAAATGTGTCTCCGAATGCATACATAATTGGTCATTACAACCCTTCAGGCAGGAGTACAACCTAGTTTCTCACATCACTTTTACAGCATGAGTAGCGGGGGCGGCTACAGTTTAAAGTCGATTACGAACGACAGATTTTTGAGAAAATTTTCTTTATATTCTCAGAGTTTTTACCAGAAATCTGCCGAAGAATATTTTTTCATATTTCGTTTTGATGTCTGACCTGGGGTTTGAACCGCAGCCTTACGTCTAATAAGCCAACACACTAATTACTAGACTACGGCGACTTCACCCCGAATATGTAAGACAATATAATGTAAAGATCTTACAGTACTTCGTCTCAGAATGTGGACTGTAGAGAGAAACCATAAAAATTCTAGACTATCTATGGAGACCTAGTCAGTCATTCACTTACTGAGCTGACTTAATAGGTCATTGGACCCCATCAGTCAGGATTACGACCAAGTTTCTCTTAGTACTCATGTTATGCGTTTTAATTTGATCCATGTATGGTGGAACCTACAGTTTAAAGTCGACTCCGGATGCAAAATTTTTGGGAAAGTTTTCTCTCAGAGCTTTTGCCGGAGTACTACTGAGAGGAAGCTGTCGAAAGAAACTTTTTTTTATAACGGGTGATATTTTAGCTATCTTTTTGGCAACACTGGTTTAAACAGCTCACACACGTTTCGTGTTTTGTTACACTGTCAAACATCTTCAGTTTGGTCTATAATTTAACCATGAATCGTCTTACAAACGAACAACGCTTGCAAATCATTGAATTTTATTATCAAAATGCGTCGTGCTCTGTTAGGAAAGTTCAATCGCGCGCTTCTTCCATTTTATGGTCAGTTTAATCTCGACCCACTGAAGCGGCTATTCGGGCTATTGTGACTAAATTTCGCACCAAATTTACATTGTTGGACATTAAACCACCACCAACACGCTTACGTAGAGTGCGAACTGAATTAAATATCGCAGCTGTATCGGCCAGTGTTACTGATGACAATCAATTATCGATTCGCCACCGTTCGCAGCAATTGGGCCTCTGTTACTCAACAACGTGGAAAATTTGGCGGAAGGATTTAGGTGTGAAGCCTTTCAAAATACTTGCTGGTGCAAGAATTGAAGCCGAACGACCTACCGTAACTCAGAATTTTTGGTGAATGGCCTCTCGGAAAGTTGGCCGAAGATCCATTTCTTTATCGAAAAATTGTGTTCAGCGACGAAGCTCTTTTTGGCTCAATGGATACGTAAATAAGCAGAATTGTCGATTTTGGAGTGAAGATCAGCCAGAAGCATTGCAAAAGCTACCAATGCATCCGGAAAAAGTCACAGTTTGGTGCGGTTTATGGGCTGATGGCATCATTGGACCGTACTTCTTCAAAGATGCTACGAATCGTAACATAACTGTGAATGGTGAGCACTACCGTGAGATGATATCCAACTTTTTTTTGCCCAAAATGCAAGAGCTTGACTTGCATGACATGTGGTTTCAACAAGACGGTGCCACATGTCACACAGCACGCGTAACAATGGACTTATTGAGAGGCGAGTTCGGTGAACATTTTATTTCACGTTCGGGACCGGTCAATTGGCCGCCTAGATCGTGCGATTTAACGCCTTTAGACTATTTTTTTGTGGGGCTATGTTAAAGCTCATGTCTATACAGACAAGCCCGCTTCAATTGACGCATTGGAAGACAATATTGAAGCATTTATTCGTAAGCGGATGGACCATTTGAGGCGCAGTCGCGGTCAACGTTTGCATGAAATAATCTTCAAACATTAAATTATATGGACCGTACTATCGATTCAAATAAAGATTTCATGCATTTTTCTGAATTTTATGTGTTTTTTTTTTGAATTTTTTTCCTATAGCTCTTAAAAAATCACCCATTACTTCGTTTTTGAGCTGTCTTTCGTGCCATGTCTTCATGCCTCACAAGCCAACACAAACCCTACAAGATTACGGTGACTGAACTGTCATAAGCAGCAGTCAGCTTGGATTATTACGAGCTGAATTCTATTTTATCAGAACAAAGCCATAAGAACACATATCGCGATTGTAGTTTGCCTGAACCTTTGCTGGAAATTCTTTACAACGTACATTTTAAATACGTTTATGCATCTTGTCGTCAGTCAGCAGCATACATATGTTTGATGTTGCTACAACTGCAAAGAGGAAGCCCTGGCAACGGTTGGTGTGACCAACTAGCATAGGATGGAGGAAGGATGTGTTAAGGCAGGCCGAAATCCTTTAATCGGGTTGTTGTTAATGGCCAGTTAAGTAAGTAAGTTGGTAAGACTGTTGAGGGAGAAAGAGAGAGTTACAGTTTGTCGTGTTCAAGATGTCTGGGCACAGCCTCACGTCTAATAAGCCAACACACTACCTACTAGATTACGGCAACTGAACTGTCATAAGCAGCCGTCAGTTTGGATCATTAGGAGGTGAATTCTATTTTATCAGAACAAAGCCATCAGGACACATATCGCGATAGCGGCTTGCCTGAAACTGCAAGAACTTAATTGGGGGAATTTTGTGTATGAACTCTATAGTTGGAACCACACATACTCTTACACCACCCAATATTATGCCGATAAGTCACTAACAATAACGCCTTAGGATGCCAATATGACAGAAATTTCGAAAGTTTCGACATTCTGGGTGGATTATTTGCAGAGGATTGAAGCTTCAGTATGTAATAAATTCGAAAAACTTCTTAGGCATTTTTAAACTGAATTTCTTAACTTGTAATCGAACACTTTTAGGTTCCCAAAAGAAGCATATGACTGACCTCAACGAAATCTGTTCACTCAATTCTCGGTGCCAACGTATTTATTTCATTCCGCAATGTCTGAGCCTTAATTATGCGCCTTCGGGTATTTAATCTGTCGTTTCCATGATTGAGTGATCATACTTTTAAGGCGGCAGGGCATGCGTATCCTACTCAAGCAATTTTTAGCAACATTTTCTTTAAGTTCCCTGTTTACAGGTTGACTTTAGGTGACGCCGTCTCACGTGTAGACATTATTTGTTCACTGAATTCCCAATATTCTACTCACGCATCTGTTTTACGAATGCCAAGGTGCTACCATTAAACCTCGCAGATGTTTCGCATGTATAGAGTGTTAAATATGCTTAGCAAGGTATTACAATTGCCCCTGTGATGAAGTGATGAACTTAGTAAGTAAATCTCGGGATCCCTGCGTTCCGAGGACAATAATTGCAACAAAGGAAAGTGATTTCTTGATGACTGTAAGCAAAAAAGCTTATCGCCACACCATACTCTAATAAGAGATCTCATAGAAGAACGGCAAATAGCCCATGTGTATTACGCCTTATGACCCCAATAAGGCAGAAATTTAGGAAGTTTAAACACGCTAATTAATGATTGATTGAGTGATTGATTGACGTATTGGAAGCTATAAGGAGATCAGTAAGTAATATACGAAATAGAACAAAAGATAATAACGGACTCTGATCACTTTATCCTGCCAAAGCCTCTAGTCATAGATGCAGAATCGAATAATGCAGATTCTATGAATTGCTTGAAGAGTTTTCTCTAAGCTTGATCGCTTGCTGGATGAGATTACTGATTTACTGATGACCTATGAAAGGCATTTCAAATTCGTCACATATTTGCCAACAATTGGATAAAAAATCTTTGCAACGTACATTTAAAATACGTTTATGCGTCTTGTCGTCAGTCAGCAACATACATATGTATGTTGTTGCTACAACTACAGTTGCTGCTACTGCTGCATCTGCTGTAGTTCCTCGCAGATGTTGCGCATGTATAGAGTGTTAAATATGCTTAGCAAGGTATTACAATTACCCCTGTGATGAAGTGATGAACTTAGTAAGTAAATCTCGGGGTCCCTGCGTTCCGAGGACGGTAATTGGAACAATGGAAAGTAATTTCTTGATGCCTGAAAAAAAAAAAAAAATCTTTATCGCCACCATAACCTACAAGTGATCACAGAGGCGAACGGCAAATAGCAAAACTATCCTTCCAGGCATAATACAACTGCTTAGCCGGAGAAACTTGATTTATAATACTGAGTCAAAGTAAAGAAATAGAGAGTCGAACGGGGCAACTCCATGTTATTTAATGGAACGATTGGATATGATATGGACACCAACTGACTTCGCATTGGCGGTGGCATATTCAGCTTTCAGTCACCACATGATAGCTGAATATGGGCTTTAAAATATTTCCTTTTAATCGTTCACACATTCCAAAGAAATTTGTCTCCTCCATTCTCCTTTTATCCTCTCTCTTTAACTTCGTAATTCTTTGAAAATTCCAAAAAAAAATTGAATTTTTCAATTCCACACTAATTTTAAGGGAATTTTTGCTGATGAAATCATATTCATAAACAAACAATTATTGTCTCTCCTCATATTGTATTACAAAAAATATTTTCAAATTTTTATTATGGGGGCCCCCCGCATTCTGCACAAGATGTACTACACACATACGTACATATGTATGTATGGTTATGTATGATTATGTGGTATATTTGGGTGGCATAAAGCCAGCCAGACGGCGATGTTGCAGCAGCAGAAATTATGTTGAAGACGATATAAATTGAGAACAACAAGCCAGCAAAGCAAGCAAGTCATAGTACAACAACAAAATTTTTTTGCTTAAATTATTGGCCAGTTGTGTGGGCGTTAAAGTTTATAAAAATCTACGATTATAATGGAATTTATAATTGTTGTTGCTGTTGTCGTCTATTTATCGCATTTAAATCGGTCTGTCTATGCGAATATACTCACAGAAAGCATGAGAAAAACGATACACTTGGTTCCAGGAAGTAAAATCACTAACTTGCACAGAACTACAGCAGAAGCAGCTGCAGCAGCAACTGCAGTTGTAGCAACAGCGTATGTATGTTGCTGACACTGACAAGACGCACAAACGTATTTTAAATGTACGTTGCAAAGAATTTTTCTCCAATTGTAGGCGAATATGTGACGAATTTCGAATGCCTTTCATAGGTCATCAGTAATCTCATCCAGCAAGCGATCAATCTTAGAGAAAACTCTTCAAGCAATTCATAGAATCTGCATTATTCGATCCTGCATCACGTATTTTAAATGTACGTTGCAAAGATTTTTTATCCAATTGTAGAGCGAATATGTGACGAATTTCAAATGCCTTTCATAGGTCATCAGTAATCTCATCCAGCAAGCGATCAATCTTAGAGAAAACTCTTCAAGCAATTCATAGAATCTGCATTATTCGATCCTGCATCACGTATTTTAAATGTACGTTGCAAAGATTTTTTATCCAATTGTAGAGCGAATATGTGACGAATTTCAAATGCCTTTCATAGGTCATCAGTAATCTCATCCAGCAAGCGATCAATCTTAGAGAAAACTCTTCAAGCAATTCATAGAATCTGCATTATTCGATCCTGCATCACGTATTTTAAATGTACGTTGCAAAGATTTTTTATCCAATTGTAGAGCGAATATGTGACGAATTTCGAATGCCTTTCATAGGTCATCAGTAATCTCATCCAGCAAGCGATCAATCTTAGAGAAAACTCTTCAAGCAATTCATAGAATCTGCATTATTCGATCCTGCATCACGTATTTTAAATGTACGTTGCAAAGATTTTTTATCCAATTGTAGAGCGAATATGTGACGAATTTCAAATGCCTTTCATAGGTCATCAGTAATCTCATCCAGCAAGCGATCAATCTTAGAGAAAACTCTTCAAGCAATACATAGAATCTGCATTATTTGATTCTGCATCTATGACTAGAGGCTTTGGCAGGATAAAGTGAATAGAAGCACATCAATAGAGTGCCTTATTATCTTCTGTTCTATTTCGTATATTACTTACTGATCTCCTTATAACTTCCAATACGTCAATCAAGTAATCAATCAATCAATCATTAATTAGCGCTTAAGCTTCCTAAATGACTGCCTTATTGGGATCATAAGGCGTAATACAAATGGGCTATTTGCCGTTCGTCTCTGAGATCTCTTATGAGAGTATGGTGTGGCGATAAGCTTGTTTTTTGCTTACAGTCATCAAGAAATCACTTTCCTTTGTTGCAATCATTATCCTCGGAACGCAGAGGCCATGAGATTTACTTACTTAGTTCATCATCTCATCACAGGGGTAATTGTAATACCTTGCTAAGCATATTTAACACTCTATACTTGGGCAATATCTGCGAGGTTTAATGGTAGCATCCAGGAATTCGTAGAACAGAAGTGTGAGTAGAATATTGGCAATTCAGTGAACAAACAATATCTACACCTGAGACGACGTCACCTTAAGTCAACATATCGCAAGGAAACTTGAAAAATATGTTGCTAAAGAAGCGCTTGAGTGAAATACGAATACCCTGCCGCCTTAAAAGTATGATCACTCAATCATGGAAACGACAGATTCAATACCCGAAGGCGCATAATTAAGGCGTAGACATTGTGGAATGAAATAAATACATTGGCACCGAGAGTGTACCGAGAACTGAGTGAACAGATTTTGTTGAGGTCAGTCATATGCTTCATCTGTGAACCTAAAAGTGCTCGATTACAAGTTAAGGAATTCGGTTTAAAAATCCCAGAGAAGGTTTTCGAATTCATTAAATACTAAGGCTTCAATCCAGAAAGTCGAAGCTTTCGAAATTTCTGCCATATTGGCGTCATAAGGCGTTGTTGTTATTGACTCACGAGCATTATTTTAGGTGGGGCAAGAGTGTGTTTGGTTCCAACTATAGAGTTCATACACAAAAATCCCCCCAATTAAGTTCTTGCAGCTTCAAACAAGCCACTATCGCGATATGTGTTCTGATGGCACTGTTCTAGTAAAATAGAATTCACCTCCTAATGATCCCAACTGACGGCTGCTTATGACAGTTCAGTTGCCGTAATCTAGTAGGTAGTGTGTTGGCTTATTATATGCGAGGCCAAGCCCAGACATTTTGCACACAACGAAGTGTGACTCTATCTTTCTCCCTCAGCAGTCTTACTAACTTATTTGCTTAACTGGCCATTAAAAACCCGATTAATGGATTTCGGCCGCCTGCCTTAACACATCCTTTCAGACGCCTCTGCTTTTTGCGCGACTACGCCAGTTGGTCATACCGATCGATGACAGGGCTGCCTCGTTCTGATTTTTCCAACTCAAAAAAGGTTGTCCTCTTCGCCCACTTCCGCAAATCTCCGAATCTAATACCCGTCTCACTGGAGCATCCTCCTTCATTCGAACGACATGGCCGAGCCAACGCAGCTGCTGAATATTAATACGCTGCACAACGTCCATGTTGTTGAGGTGCTCATACAGCTTACTGTTGGATCGTGTGCGGAAATCATTGCAAACTCGCAATTTACCGCAGATATTGCGTAGGACTTTTCTCTCGAATACTCTCAAGGCTGCTGCATTTGTGCTTAATAGCGCGCCTGCCTCTGCGCCATAAAGCAGCATGGGGAGGACGAGCATCTTGTAGAGTATTAGTTTTGTCGTACGAGAGAGGTCTCTGCTACTCATTTGCCTATTGAAACCATAGTAGCACCTGTTGGCAAGGATAATCTTGCGCTTGATCTCCAGACTGGCATCAATTTTGGCGGTAACGGTAAAGTCAAGCATTCTTCTGGCAAAAAAAACTCTGAGTCAATAAAATTGCCATAAAAAGTGTCTTAAACATCTAACGTTCGGAGTTGAATTTAAACTCCGGGTCCCTTGACTAATCGATCAAAATTAACACTTACAATATGGGTGGTGTGAGAGACTAAATTGCAATCGTGGCTAAACGGTTGGGTTTAATGAGTACTCGGGCAGAACATGTTAAATTTGTAGCCAAATCATGCTTGTTTGTCAGCAGTTGAGAGTAATGGAGAGTTTTGAAATCAAAAACTGTTTCCTATAGGGATACTGTGTTACCGAAAGTTGTGTAAGAAGAGTAGAAAGAAAAACATCAGCTTCTGCTGAGTTGACACATTTTTTACACTACGCAACAACAGTACACAGAGGAACAAACACTTGAATGCAACACATACAGCAAACAAACGTACATATAAACAAACAAACAAACGAACGAACGAACGAAACGAGACAAGACTTTCGTAAATAAAAGTAAAATAAACGAACAAATGAAGGCAGCACGAATCAACAACTAAATAAACGATCAACTAATGTACATACATACATAGTATATCCCCTCCACTCCCTCCCTCATAGTGCTTTACACATTGATTTCATTAAGAATTTTTGTTTCTTTACTTTACTTTTTTTTTGCTTTCTTTTCTTTTGCAGTCATTTTTCCACAAAAAAAACGTTCAATGAACAGCAATAAAGATTATGATGAAGGCTCCTCTGTGTAGTGCTGTTACTGTTTGCTGTTGCTACCGGTGAAGCTGACGACGACGGCAACGTTAACTACAGCGAACAAGCAAAGCCAAGACGATTGTAGACAACGTTGGCAATGATGATGATAATGGAGCTTTACGGTTTCTGTGGAGGTGTTAGCGGTGTAAGCTCAAGCTTGATTGATGCCGACACATAACAGCAATGGCGCCACCACTACCTCTACACAAATAATCATCATCATCATCATTGCTTATATGATATTATATGATTATTGTTGTGGTTGTTGTTTAAAAAAATTTGCTGTCTATTGTACTTGAAGTGGTGAGGTGCAAAGCAAAAGTGAGAGGCACAGCACAGCACAGCACAACACTATGAATTGATGATGGTGAGTACACTAACAAACTGTTTATTATTGTTATTGTATGTATGCATTGAGCATGAATATTTTCTCAACTAAATAGTATGGCTGGCTGTATGTATGTATGCATGCTTCGTGAGCCTGAGATTACCTCGTTCTAAAAAAAATACCAGAAAAAAACTGAACTAAGCAAGCAATCTATTGCTCTTTTAGTCTCTATTGTTATAACGTTTGTTGATCTGTTGCTCTGTTACTCTTCCTGTTTGGTTGTTGTTGTTTGGCTCGTTTCAAAGGCAAACTGCATGAACTGTTGTCAGTTGATGATTTCAAATACACAACAAAGTAGAGTTTAAAGCTCTCTTGCCAAGTGCAACAGTTGCAATAAAAAAAAATTCAACAACAATTTTATGTTGTTGTTGTCGTCTAACGGATGCAGAAAGACGACAAAATTTCGTGAACGATTCGTTAGTATTGCTGCTTTAATAAATGACTGAAAATGTGTAACAAAAAAAAAATTTAAAAAAAATGAAAAAAATACGAACGAAAACGGTCCATCAACAAAACAAATAAAAAAAAACAAATTGAATTAAATTCGAAATAAAAGCAAAATAAAGAATAAGAAGAAAAAAAATAACCTAACAAACTAGAGCAGATCAGACAGCAGCAACAAATAAAAATAAAAGCTTTCGACAAAAACGCCATGTACTGACTGACACAATAGAATGTTCCGTTTTGTTGTCTCTCTTAACCTACCTCCCACCCTCTCCCCTACTCTTAGTATTTTATTGTGTTTTAACTAAATCAACAGCAACAACAACAACAACAATAGTAATTCATAAAAGAGTAACAGAAAGATAGAGTGGCAGAGTAAGAAAGAAAGAAAAAAACAACAAATACTGGTACTGGGTACAAATTGTACGATAAATCGGTACAATAAGTGCACATTGTGTGCCCCCCTATGCAATGAAATGAAATTCCTTTCAGTGTGTGTTGTGGGAAATAAACGATGATTTAAGCATTTTATTGGCAACATGGCAGTTTTTACAAGAGCTTTGTTAATCGAAGGCATACAGGAATTAAATTGTGATTTAAATTTGAATTTTAATGCCATGAATCAGGCAGGATTGTGGTTCAGAATTTGATTATTGCCTTAAAAGAGTCAAGATTACTACCTAGTTTCTCATAACACCCATGCTAGTTGTGTTAATATTATCCGTGTATGGCAGGACGACTCAGAATGATGGATTTTTGAGAAACATTTCAGCAGTTTTCTGGTGAAAGGCTGTCAAAAAAAATTATTTACGTTTCGTTCCGAGATGTCCTAGCTGGGGTTTGAATCACGACCACACATCTAATAGGCAAACACACTACCTACTAGACTGTAGCGACCTCATTGGATTATGCTTGTTTAAATGCAACACACTTCGTTGCAAAGTAAAGAAAGGTCTGTAGTGGTTATATCAAGGGAACTGATTTAATTCCGCTTATTTTACGTGATACCAATGCAAAGTGGTCTGCTTCTTGGTTGGTTTCCGTATCGTTTGCGTTTTCCCTACTTGGAATGTAATGTTCTTATGAGCTTGCCAAACTCTTATGCTGTTTTTCTCAGACGTTGAAGATATCTTGGGGAATTGTTACGTTCAAAAACTCTTCAATAATTATAATGCCGTGTTCACAAATTGGACAAGGTTGTATTCCATTACACTCTGGCTGCCTTCCAAAATGTTAGTTACTTTGTGTTTGAACAAAATATTGTGTTTCATAATGCCGCTGTACAAAATATATACAATGTATACTATTTCGAAACGTCGTCAATGTGTATTTTTAACGCAGTCAAAAAGCGATCAGGCATCGGATTTATAGTTGATGCATTGTTTTGGTTACTTTGCTTATCTACATAGTTTATATAAAGTAGTAGAACTGCATACAAACTTTGTATTGATACATTTTGGAAGGCAGCCTCTGAGTTCCGGTTTCGCCCTCTATTATTTTGAAAAACGCTTGAAACTTAATTGCTCTTTTTGTAGGCAGAAGCAAAATCAGTATCGTTTTTTCTTCTCTCTTTTTGACTAACAAAAACAGATTTCAGGGTTTAGTCAACCTTGTGGACCCGTTCGAATATATTTGGCGTGTATGATTAAGACGATTATTGTTTTTTGTCCGCCAAGTGTTCTTGTTCTAGGTTAGGTTAGGTTAGAGGACGTGTACATGTCAATTAAGACAAGTACAGTACGCGGAGGTCGAATTGACCCATTGTACAACGTCCTAGTTTCTCACACCACTTATGTTGTGTGTGTTAATTTTATAAATGAGTGGCGGGACCTACAGTTTAAAGTCGACTCCGAACGACAGATTTTTGAGAAACTTTTCATGGCAATTTTTAATTTACTCTCAGAGTTTTTGCCAGAAATCTGCTGAGAGGAAGTCGCCGAAGAAATACTTTTTGTATTTTGTCTTGATGTCTGGCTTGGGGCTCGAACCCTGGCTTTACGTCTAATAAGCCCACACACTACCTACTAGACTACGGTTCTAAATATTTTCAATAATTTCTCCACTATGCAAGCATTTTCCATATTTTATTTGGAGTCTGCCCATCGCCATATTTAAGCGGAACTGTCTCTGTGACAGCTAGCCTGTGTATTTCATTTAGGAGCTCCTTTTTTGGCAATATTTTCTTTAGGCTTCGTTAGCACATGACCAATTTATCGCTACTTCTTGCTTTAGGTTTCACAATAGTTTGGTTTCAGGTGGTGGTGATGCACGCATAAATATTGATCTGATATTATGTGAGACCAACGCCTATACTTAATTTTCCGCACACATTCGGCAGTCCGAAATGTGTCTATCCATTCTTTCTATTCCTGATAAAAGACACTCTCTTTCGGGCGGTTTAGGAAATTCTTTACCAATACATATGGTTTTGTAATCAATATGAGGAGTACTATCTAGTCTATCTGCAAATTCGTGAGTTACCTTAACTGGACAGAAAGCTGGATTGATTGAAACATCGGAAGCATTAAGAAGCCAGACATTTTAATTGCTTATGCAGTATAGATCTCTTCCTTTAGTCAGGATTACAACCAGATTTCTCACAGAATCCATGCTAGGTGTGTTAATTCTATACATGAGTGGTGGGATCTACAGTTTCAAGTCGTTTCCGAACGACAAATGTTTGAAAAACTTTTAATGGTAATTTTATTTTGCTTTCAGAGAGAAAGTCTCCCTTTTTTCAAATTTCATTTTGTTTGAGATGTTTGGGCTGGGGTTTGAAACATGATTTCATGTCTAATAAGCCAATACACTACTTACTAGCCTACGGCGACTTTTACTAGTGTCTATCCAATCTAAATCCGTGTAATAACAGAATAGTTAATACATGCTTAACGGCTTACTGACATTATTGCCGCCTTTTAGGCCAATAATATCCAAAAAGCTTAAAACCTGTAGAGTTTGGAATTGATAAAGAGCGACTAATAATCTCTACAAAGCTATTGAGTACCCGGAGAATTATAAAACTGGTTTAAACGTGTTCTGTGTGAAGTCGAGGCACTTTAACTTTCAAACACACTTTATAACGAATTCAGTTAAAGGCAAATAATGATAGTTGGTCGTGTGAGAAGTCCGTGAAAACAATGCAACATTTCTTTAAGTATGATTCCATATTCGCTAGTTTAAGATTCTTAAACTTCAATGAAATCAATCAATCCGATATGGTTGATATTAGTAATACAGAGAAACTAAAGGGTGTTTTTTATAGAGGTATAGAACTTTAAGTTGCAATAAAACAACGATGAAGATTATTCGATTGACATGAATTTTATTTATCCGAAAGATAATCTTGTGGCATTACATTTTAAATATGATTTCTGGCATATGACCGCCACGGCTGGCGCGGATGTAGTCCAATCTGGACGTCCAATTTTCGATGACTTTTTCCAACATTTGTGGCCGTATATCGGCAATAATACGGCGAATGTTGTCTTCCAAATGGTCAAGCGTTTGTGGCTTTACCGCATGGACCAATGACTTTACATAGCCCCACAGAAAGTAGTCTAGCGCTGTTAAATCACAAGATCTTGGAGGCCAATTCACAGGTCCAAAACGTGAAATTACGTGGTCACCAAACGTGTCTTTCAATAAACCTATTGTGGCACGAGCTGTGTGACATGTTGCGCCGTCTTGTTGAAACCACATCTCCTGGACATCATGGTTATTCCATACAGGAATGAAAAAGTTAGTAATCATGGCTCTATACCGATCACCATAGACTGTAACGTTCTGGCCACCATCGTTTTTGAAAAAGTACGGACCAATGATTCCACCAGCCCATAAAGCGCACCAAACAGTCAGTTTTTCTGGATGTAACGGTGTTTCCACATACACTTGAGGATTACCTTCACTCCAAATGCGGCAGTTTTATTTGTTGACGTAGCCATTCAACCAGAAGTGCGCTTCATCGCCAAACAAAATTCGCTTATGAAAATCGGGAACAACGGTAATCTCGTTTTGGGCCCATTCGACGAATCTACGCCTTACTTGATGATCGTTTGGCTTCAATTCTTGCACGAGTTGGATTTTGTAAGCACGCAAACCAAGATCCTTCCGCAAAATCTTCCATAAAGTGGATGGACACAGATCCAATTCCTGTGCTCGATGGCGGATGGACTCATTCGGGTCTTCCTCAATGCTACGCTCTACAGCAGCAATAGCTTCTTCTGTACGCACCGTACAGCGTCTCTGGGGATGCGAGTTATCAATAAGAGTAAACGTGGTGCGAAAACGTTCCATGGTTAATCGAATTAACTGCTCTGAACTGGACGATTTTGTCGACGATAAAATGGACGTAGTGCGCGATACGTTTTCCGCACAGAACCATTATTTTCGAAATAAAATTGCACTATTTGCAAGCGTTGTTCAGGCGTGAGTCTATTCATGATGAATTGCCAAACCAAACTGAGAATAAACACTTGACAGCTGTTAAATCGGTCGCCATCTTGAAAAGTAATGCCAACTTAAAGTTCTATACCTCTATAAAAAACACCCTTTACTTATGTGTTCTTTTTCTTTTGTTGTAAATGCAACAATGATTCGTGGCAATCAAATCATTTATAAGTACATAGTACAAGTATTTTTCCTAAATTTATGAATTTGAATGAGTAGGCTTATGAATCCAACATATTTCGAATGGTATGAGTTTGATGTCAACGTTGTACTCACACTCATTGCACTCCTGTAGTTATAAATTAACGTTGTAGTGAGTATGAGTGAATCTGAGTACGTAGTTAAATTTCAATATTGTTGATTCATTTATATTTAAAATTTCATGTGTGCTTATGAGTAGCGAAAAAAAGATTTATTGCTGATCTCTGGTGCTAAGCAACATAAATGATTGCGATTTTGGAACCAAGTTTAAATGGTTTCCAATATTAAGGTCCAGCAATGAACATATCGTGGACAAACTACTGCCTACTGTTTTCTTTGTAAAAATAGTTCATTAGTAGTTACTTTAAGCTACAACCCTCGTAGTTGTGGTGTGGTGTGGTGTGCCAATACAAAACTTTGTTGTAATCAATGTTTAACAAGATTTTTTTTTGTTTTTTTTTATTTTTTTGTAAATATTTTATCGCAACGTTATAATCACTGATTTCAACAGCGTAAATCGGTTAATTTTTATTTATTCAATCAGATACTCTTGATTGTTTTTGCCTTCCTTTTGCCTCCAACCAACGGTTTTAAAATCCGTAATAATTTTCGTTGTTCTTGTTTTTTCCGTTTTTTTTTTGTTTTTTGGTTTTGTTTTTAATTTCTTTTTTTGCACAAAGAACACAGAACGAGATTGAGAGCAAGAGTATAAGGAAAACATGATTAAATACTTGGCAACATGCAACATTTTTTTGTTGTTTGCTGTTGTTGTTGTTGTTTTGTTTTTAAATTGAGTGCAAAACAACTTAAACTTTTCGTATGCCAATGATAGACGACGCCATCGACCAAAACTATGCAGACAGTCGAAAAGAAAAACAAAAACAAAAAAAAGAAACAATTTTTTTCTCATTCATTTGTTTTTCTTGTTGTTTCTTTCTTATTTAGCCAGTTTTTTTGCTTTGTTTTCAATTTGTTTTTGGTGTTTGGTTGTTGCATTTTAACTAGAATGAAGAAAACAAAAACAAAAAAGATTAGGCCAACAGCTAGTCGGACAAATACCAACAAAAAAACAAACAAAAAAAAATAACAAAAAAAGAGCGGCCGTGCAACATACCCATCTAATGGGCTGGTAGACATAAATTTTACATTTTAAATCCCGGGCCAGCCAGCACTAAACCCAAATATTTATATACAGAGTTCTTATGGTATTAATTCAATCGGTATTGATTTACTATGTACAACAATACACAACAACAAAAACAATGCTTAATCAGTTCTCTCCCAAGACTACTAAAAAACAAAATTTTTCGCTTTAATTTGAGGACAAGAGAAAATGCCTCAAAACAATGCAATTCTTTAAAGGTCTGTTGGTATGGTATTTTTGTTGTTCTTTTTTGTTTTCGTTTTGTATGGCAAGCAAGCAAGCAAATATGCAGCAACAACGGCTAAATAATAACAACAATAAACATGCATTTAACCAAAAACGAACATCATAGAAACGAATGTGCGCACATACCAAATAAACGAAGGAGCAATCGAGTGATTGAACGAACGAATGAACGAACTGCTACGATTAACGAACGAATCCCCCCCAAAATCAACACAATGAAGGAAGGCATGCAGTAACACACACTGAACGTACTTAACTGAAACTGGTGATGTTAAAGTAACGGATTTTAATTGTAATTTAGCGATTAAATTAATACAGGAGAGTATGGTTATTAGGTTAACACATACACACATATACGATAGTCAGTTGGTGCATCACAGCCAGTTACTAGAAAATTGTCTGCTTATACCCACTAATTCTTGCTTTTGTTCCAACATTATCCAATTTGGATGAGCTGATAAGCCACAGGGTACGTTGAGAATTCTATAGGGCTGGTTCTTTAACCATTTCGCGACGGGTTTCGCGTGTATACGGCAATCACTTGGTGTATCATAGCAGCTGACGTAGTGTAAATACGGCATTTACTTACTGATCCACATAAGGCTTATGCCGCATATACATGGCACTCATTTCACTTGCGTTTCCGTGAACCATGACGATTATGTATGGTCAGTCGCGCTGTAGTCAAAACTTGTAAAGTGTAAAATAGGTTCGCCGTCGCGAAAGGGTTAATATGGAATAGCTATGCAATTAAAGCTAAGGAAATGAGTAGGTTTTGTCTGTTTCTCTGTAAAGATAGGAGAATCCTGCATGAATTCACTCGAATTTTATTTTTTGTGTTAGCCATTGTAAGCATGTCGGCTTTGTTGTCTACCGGAGTTTCCAGATGGGACCCTTGCCTACACTAACAGCTTAAAGATGAGTGACTTTCTTATATGCTGCCTGAGCACTGCAGTGTTTTTCAAGCAAAGGTCATATATATATATGTTCCTCTTACTCCTCTAGGGAGCATAGGGCCGCAACAATTTGGTTCCAATAAACCCGATCGTCAGCGCGATGTTTCACTTCGATAATTCGATTGTGATTTGGCGTTTCCAGGTGTGTGATGGTCGTCCGATGCGCCTGCTTCCCTGGGGGTTCCAATCAATGGCTTTCCTTGTGATGTCATGTAATGGCTTGCGAAGAGTGTGCCCAAGCCAGCGCCACTTGCGTCTTCTTATTTCCATCTCTATTGGTTGTTGGTTTGTATCTGACCAGAGTTGGGCGTTGGATATTATGGAGGGCCAGTGAACACGCATGATTCTACGCAGGCATTTGTTCACAAATACTTGAATAGACTGGGAATCTCGGGGTGCCATATTCCACGTTTCGCAACCGTAAAGTAGTGGGGATTTGACGCTGGAGTTGAAAATTTTAATTTTAGTGCGTCTCTGGATATATTAGATTAATTCCAAACGGGGTTAAGTTGGGCAAAAGCTTTGCGTGCCTTATTAATGCGGCTGGCAATATCTGCTGTTGAACCGCCGGATTTATCGATTATACTGCCTAGATAGCAGAAGGACTCCACTTCATCAATTTCCTTGCCGTATATTAGGAGTTTCCCCGTTGCATTAGCATTTATTCTGAGTGATTTAGTTTTGTGGATACTCATCTTTAATCCAGCTAACTTTGCGGTTTCGCAAACTAGATCCAGTTTCGACTGCATGTCGGAGAAAGAATGGCTTAATAAACCTATGTCATCCGCATAGTCCAGGTTTTCTAATCTGTCTTGTAGACCCCATGTAATCCCTCTCCTATGATTTGTCGACTTTTGCATCACTACATCGAGGACACACAACCTTGACGGACTCCGGTTTTTAATTTGATGCTCTTTCCTAGTTGTTTCTCATGTAGTACGCGGCATGTTGCGTTGTTGTACAATGTCTTTATCAAGCAAAGGTCATGCATGAGGCAATTTTGAAAGCGACGCAGTGCTTGTTGAGTGGCAGCAGTTTCCTTGAAAATCTCTTGATTTACTCGGATATTCAGGCTGCAGAATTAAGTTCCTAACGAACGTTGTTTCAACGTCCTTCCTTATCCATGAATGTTGAGGATTTCTCAGAGAAATTTCGGATCATTCAAAGGTAACCATTGTGTGGGTTCCGGAACATAGGGTTATCGTTGGCAATAACATTGCTGATGAGCTGACCACGGCCGGTACGGAGCTAGCAATCACTGGCATGTTACAGGGGGCATATGTATTCCGAATTTCTAAGTTAATTTGGATATTGTCTACTCGTTTTACGAGGAAGCTCAATCTCGTTGGATGCACGAAGGTACAATGTTACTAGACTCCGATGGATACTTATGGGCAGGAAGAGGGCTGACTCAATTCTGTCCTTAAATAGCATGGCCATCCATCAGACAATGGAGATTCTTACGGGCCCGTCCCCTTTTGGAAGGCATGCCAAAAGACACGGCATTCCGTCGAATGACTTCTGCAGGAGCTGTGGATCTGAGGAGCGTGAAGAGACTGTCCTTCCTATAATGGACTATAGTATCTGCATAGATTTAAACACTGGCCTAAAAGCAGCCGTCTAGCCTAGCCAATTCAGCAGAAAAAACTGTGCTTAGATGATGCAGTCCTGAGTACAGCTATGATCGGTACGATCCTTAAAATGTATTTACGTACATACATAATTGGTCATTAAAACCCTTCATTCAGGATTACGACCTAGTTTCTCACACCACTTATGCCGTGTGCGTTAATTTTATACATGAGTGGCGGGACCTACAGTTTAAAGTCGACTCCGAACGACAGATTTTTGAGAAACTTTTCATGGTAATTTTATTTACTCTCAGAGTGTTTGCCAGAAATCTGCTGAGAGGAAGCGCAGGGCTCGAACCCTGGCTTTACGTCTAATAAGCTACTAGACTATGGCGTACTTAAGCCAATTTTGTATTCGAAATTTCGAAAAACTATTGCAAATGCGATTTCATTCGTGTTGTTTGCTGATTAAATTTTCGCAAGTTGACATTACTAACCTACGGTGCACATTCGCACGCTGCCTACCACCAATACAAACATAAAGCAAGGCAAACATTCGAATATAGGAGCCGAATACACTCCATTTTTAAAGTCAGTCAGTCAGCCAGCCATCCAGTCACTCAAACAGCGCTATTCAGAGAATTGACATCAATTCGACCAGACAACGAGATAGTCAAATCCAGCCAGCCAATTAGGCAAACAGTCAGCCAGCCACCCAGCCAGACAGACAGTCAGTCAGTAAAACGTTGGGTAAACATTTTTATGAATGAAATACTCGTTGGGTTCAGTGAACTGTATTCTGTTGTGTATATGTGTGTGTGTTTGTGTTTTGTTTGGTATGTTGTGTTGTTGAATAGACGGTTGGTTTGACAGCGGCCTCTATATGTTTGGCTGACGAGCTGGCTGGCTGGTTTGTTGAGTGTTTGTTTGTGTTTGCTCGTCTGTTTGTTGCCTGGCTGGCTGTGAGTGAGTGGTAGTGCAGTGCCAGTGCCAGTGAAATGCCGTAATAGAGTTCATAATGCACTCACTCACCACCAACATAACTTATACGCTGCTTTCTTTCTGTTCTTGTTATGGGTGTGTCTGTGTGTGTGTTCAACAAAATATTTCTGTTTTCTGTCTTCGTTCTCTTGCGATTCTTATTTGACGATGACGATGATGGTGATGGTGATGATGATGATGAGATACATATGAGACATTAAAACATTTTCTTTCGTATTCTTTTGGTTAGCCGAAGTAGTTTGCTGCTGCTCGCTTGTTCTCCGTAGTGTTAGTAGTTGCAGGCAATAGTAGCCGAAGAAGTCATTGTTGTTTGTTGTTCCCAGTGGTGTGGTGGTGTTGTTTTTATATCAGAATAGAACTCACTCGTCTGCATGTCTGTTTTGGTATGCAGCAAGCAAGCAAGCAGGAATATCGTTGAGTTTTTCTTCTGCTTAGAGAACGTTATCATTCGTGCATGCATTTAATGTTTAATCTCTTCAAACAGACACTACAAGTTACAACACAGAAATCAAATGTAGAAATGAATGTATGCACATACCTACACACATGTTTGCTTGTTTGACTGACTAACTGCTTTAGTCTACAGCAGGAAAATAAACAAACGAAGCAGGGAGGGGAGAGTAATAAAAAAAAATTTTAAATTTTCACTAACCAGGTTGAGGTTGATGGAACAACTGCTGCTGCAAACTTTTATATTTTTTTCTTGAAGTTTTT
Organism: Sarcophaga subvicina; assembly: GCA_936449025.2. Lineage (NCBI taxonomy): Eukaryota > Metazoa > Arthropoda > Insecta > Diptera > Sarcophagidae > Sarcophaga > Sarcophaga subvicina. Next base: position 104,419,724 of record OW388083.2, on the reverse strand, counting down.
AAATAAAATTATTTATTTTTTTTATCAACAAACAAGAAAACAAAAGCAAAACAAAACATTACAGTTTCAAATCTGCATTGAACTTTATTGTAAAGGGTGTTTTTTATAGAGGTATAGAACTTTAAGTTAGCATTACTTTTCAAGATGGCGACCGATTTAACAGCTGTCAAGTGATATATTCTCAGTTTGGTTTGGCAATTCATCATGAATAGACTCACGCCTGAACAACGCTTGCAAATAGTTGCAATTTTATTTCGAAAATAATGGTTCTGTGCGCAAAGCGTATCGCGCACTACGTCCATTTTATCGTCGACAAAATCGTCCATCAGAGCAGTTAATTCGATTAACCATGGAACGTTTTCGCATCACGTTTACTCTTATTGATAACTCGCATCCCCAGAGACGCTGTGCGGTGCTGCTGTAGAGCGTAGCATTGAGGAAGACCCGAATGAGTCCATCCGCCATCGAGCACAGGAATTGGATCTGTGTCCATCCATTTTATGGAAGATTTTGCGAAAGGATCTTGGTTTGCGTGCTTACAAAATCCAACTCGTGCAAGATTTGAAGCCAAACGATCATCAAGTAAGGCGTAGATTCGTCGAATGGGCCCAAAACGAGATTACCGTTGTTCCCGATTTTCATAAGCGAATTTTGTTTAGCGAATGAAGCGCACTTCTGGTTGAATGGCTACGTCAACAAACACAACTGCCGCATTTGGAGTGAAGGTAATCCTCACGTGTATGTGGAAACACCGTTACATCCAGGAAAAACTGTCTGTTTGGTGCGCTTTATGGGCTGGTGGAATCATTGGTCCGTACTTTTTCAAAAACGATGGTGGCCAGAACGTTACAGTCAATGGTGATCGGAATAGAGCCATGATTACTAACTTTTTCATTCCTGAATTGAATAACCATGATGTCCAGGAGATGTGGTTTCAACAAGACGGCGCAACATGTCACACAGCTCGTGCCACAATAGATTTATTGAAAGACACGTTTGGTGACCGCCTAATTTCACGTTTTGGACCTGTGAATTGGCCTCCAAGATCTTGCGATTTAACACCGCTAGACTACTTTCTGTGGGGCTATGTAAAGTCATTGGTCTATGCGGTAAAGCCACAAACGCTTGACCATTTGGAAGACAACATTCGCCGTATTATTGCCGATATACGGCCACAAATGTTGGATAAAGTCATCGAAAATTGGAAGTCCGCGCCAGCCGTGGCGGTCATATGCCAGAAATCATATTTAAAATGTAATGCCACAAGATTATCTTTCGGATAAATAAAATTCATGTCAATCGAATAATCCATCGTTGTTTTATTGCAACTTAAAGTTCTATACCTCTATAAAAAACACCCTTTATAAAACAAAACAAAAAAATTAAAAAAAAACTGGGTTCAAACTGGGCTAATGAAATATCAATTATTTTACATCCACAATAATTACCATTTCCTTTACAACAAACAATTGCCGCATGTACTAAAGAGTTCGTACGTATGTACATTTGTGTTGCCATTACTGACGCCACGTATTAGCTGGCTGCCTGCCGGCAATTGAAACTTTAACCCCAACACTTTGCCACCTTTAACACGTGCAGCACCCCACTTTTGTTTTGTTGTGATTTGAGTTTTTTTTGTTTTGTTGTTTTTTCATATTTAATTATGGGGGTCATAATGTTTACCATACGAGAGCACTCATGATTCAAGCTAATGTGTGAGGCTAAGTGCAAAACAAAACAACTGCCAGGTTAATAAGCAACACAATACTAGAGCAGCCAGCCAGTCATTCATTATTGCTGCTGTGGACTGTTAAAATGAAAGCGGTTTTGTTCGCTTTACAAAGGAAATGTAATCATGTAATCGGTTTTTATATCGAAAATCAAAGTTCAACCTTACAGCTGTAAAGGCGGCTAGGTTTCACAGGTTGGAAAACGTTTCTGCTTTAAGAAGAAGTACAAGAATCGGAAAGGAAGAAAGTATCATAAATATACTAACAAAAGGGCGACCTTAAGCAATGCAACATCACAAACAAACGTCCCCCTGTTGCCTTAAGTCCGGTACTACGCAACGAACAAGCAGAAATTCTACCACTAAGACTATGTACGGATCACAAAAACAGTACCGAATAGTAAAGAGTGTTTTTTATAGAGGTATAGAACTTTAAGTTGGCATTACTTTTCAAGATGGCGACCGATTTAACAGCTGTCAAGTGATTTATTCTCAGTTTGGTTTGGCAATTCATCATGAATAGACTCACGCCTGAACAACGCTTGCAAATAGTGCAATTTTATTTCGAAAATAATGGTTCTGTGCGGAAAACGTATCGCGCACTACGTCCATTTTATCGTCGACAAAATCGTCCATCAGAGCAGTTAATTCGATTAACCATGGAAGTGAAGGTAATCCTCAAGTGTATGTGGAAACACCGTTACATCCAGAAAAACTGACTGTTTGGTGCGCTTTATGGGCTGGTGGAATCATTGGTCCGTACTTTTTCAAAAACGATGGTGGCCAGAACGTTACAGTCAATGGTGATCGGTATAGAGCCATGATTACTAACTTCTTCATTCCTGAATTGAATAACCATGATGTCCAGGAGATGTGGTTTCAACAAGACGGCGCAACATGTCACACAGCTCGTGCCACAATAGATTTATTGAAAGACACGTTTGGTGACCGCCTAATTTCACGTTTTGGACTTGTGAATTGGCCTCCAAGATCTTGTGATTTAACACCGCTAGACTACTTTCTGTGGGGCTATGTAAAGTCATGGGTCTATGCGGTAAAGCCACAAACGCTTGACCATTTGGAAGACAACATTCGCCGTATTATTGCCGATATACGGCCACAAATGTTTGGAAAAAGTCATCGAAAATTGGACGTCCATCCGCGCCAGCCGTGGCGGTAATATGCCAGAAATCATATTTAAAATGTAATGCCACAAGATTATCTTTCGGATGAATAAAATTCATGTCAATCGAATAATCCATCGTTGTTTTATTGCAACTTAAAGTTCTATACCTCTATAAAAAAACACCCTTTACAAGTAATGACGTTAGCCACTATGTCTTGCATTCGTCATTGTCAAAGCTACACGACGGCATTAAAGTCGATCACAATGGCCATGCTTACACGGCATTGTGTTATGGGAAGACAGGCGGATTGAATGCAGCTCCCATATAACGACGTCTGCCGTGGGTGCAGATCCGCTAAGAAAGAGAAGACTAAATAATGGGGTTGTTGGTAGCGGAGTCTACTCTGGGAAACTGGACCTGAACATTTCCCACCAACTGCCGGATTACTGTAGTGTTTAAAGCGGAATTAATGGCCATTTACCGGGATGCTCAATGGATCCTCATTATCCTTTCACCCGTATCTCATTCTTCGCTGATAGTCAGGCTGCTATAAGATCTCTATCGGTCGTTATGATTAACTCCTCAAAAACTGTCTCGACCTTCTTTTTGAGCACTTCAGTGTCTCACTTGTCTGGGTCACAGTCACATTCCGGGAAACTACAGAGCCGACGAGCTCCTCAGAGCTGGTGCACTCCTTCCTAAGTACTCGTCAATCGAATTGGGTATGCCACTTACATCGGTTAAATTGGCCTTCGTGTGCATTTCTTTCGGAATGCCAATCTATTCTGAGTCAATGTGGAGTCCTGCTCCACTGCATGACTTACTTGGCCGCCCTCGATGGATAGAAGGCGTACCAACCAGTTACTCCGACTTGGTTGTAACGTCATGTCCATTACAGTAGCCATGCTTAGAGGTTATTGTGTTATGGGAAGACACGCGGAAAGAATGTAGCTCCCATCTAACGACTTCTACCATGAGTGCAGATCCGCTGAGGAAGAGAAGACTGTTATCCATTTTCTATGTCAATTGCCCATTTCTTACGAGGTGCAGATATAGGTTTGGCTGTCCAAAACTTGTCAGCTTGACGGAGCTATCATCCATTGATGTCGTTTATCAAACTTTCGGGCTGGTTTTCCTGCGTGCAGCCCTTGCGCTAACCAACTTCTTCCCTAGTTTGGTGGAATTCGCTTAGTACAGGGACTGCGTTTACCTGCGGCGTCACAACGGGCCGCTATGCGTGCTTAAGTGAGCTTTTGGGTTTCAGAGCTACCACTTCAACCTAGATTACAACGACGTTGTCTGCCTCTTGTTGCACAGAGCCGCCCCGTAGTCTAGTAGGTAGTGTGATGAAGAGGTCTTGGTTCAAACCCCCGCTTAGACATCTCGAAAAAATATTTCCTCTCAATGGTCATCTGGCAAAACTCTGAGAGTAAATCTGTCTTTCAGCGTCGACATTAAATAGTAGGTCCCGTCATTCATGGATAAAATTAACTCACACAACTTGAGTGGTATGAGAAGCTCGGGTTGCAATCCTATCTGAAAGGTTGTAATGAACAATTAAGCAAAATGAAGCGTTTGTACGCCTGAATCATGTATTATATTGCGATGAAGATCCCCAATGACGGCTTCGTAGTCATTCCAAGATATGAACGGCATACAGAATTTCATTAACTCGTGTTTACATTGCATTCCTAAAACATTCTGGCCACCCGTACTTTAGAAATTAAAACGCAGACCCATTTGTAAAGGAACTAACCTCCTACACTAAGTGGAAGGTAGGACTTCAAGGCTAGTCCACAACCTCACCTTCCCTTAAACCATTCAAAATATAAAATATCCATGCTTGGTTGGAATAAAATATTTTGCTTCTCTTTCAAACCCTTATTCAGTCATTTAAATGGTTTTAGTTTCCTTAAAAATCTGCTTAGAAGTGTTATTCCCATATGGTATTTAAAACATGTTTAAGAAAGAATGAAGAAAAGAATTGCATAACAAGCTAAGAAGCAAAAAAGAAGAACTGCACACATACATTACTTAGCCTAGAACAATGCATGAGGCAAGCTTGCAAGTTAAACGTTCACAAGTTGAGAAAATACCACAACGAAAAGCAATCCATTTTGCTGGAAGCCTTTCTTTTAGAAAAATTCTACACAATAAATGGCAGAAGAAAGTAATCGAATGGAATGCGGTTTTACAGGCAAACTACACTTAAAGAATATGCCACTCACACACTCGCTAGAATACTTAAACGGCGAAAGGAAAACTAGTTTGTTATGATGATGATGATCCGCCGTTTACAAAGGAGAGGAGAGCGACCAGAACAAAGCAAACAAAGTAAACATTTTGATGTTTAAGCAAATCTGTAGCATAGCAATCGGGCCCATTTTGCTAAGCCATCATCAATCGCTAGCATTAGCTGGCCTAGTGCCAGCATTAGGAACACAAGCATCGCTAATTTGATTTCTGAAATGATTGCTAAACGTTGTAACGTGCCACCACCGCCATCATCACCACCGTTGTCAACCATCATATTGGCAATATTGTTTGAGCATTGAATGAAGAAATATTAAGACCGTGGTGTTAAATGCTGCATACATGCCACAAAACAATTGACTTTAGAACGGGATCTCAGTATTAAACAGGATGTCGCATTTAGTGGCTTCCTTTTAAAGATTCTTTTTAAGGATACTCTATAGAATTTCCCAAAGAATTTAGGATACATACATACATAATTGGTCACTACAACTCTTCAGTCAGCATTACGACCTAGCTTCTCACACCACTTATGTTATGTGCGTTAATTTTATACATGAATGGTGGGACCTACATTTCAAAGTGGACTCCGAACAACAGATTTTTGAGAAGACTTAATTCGACGCCTCCGTTCTAAAGGGTGTTTTTTTATAGAGGTATAGAACTTTAAGTTGCAATAAAACAACGATGGAGATTATTCGATTGACATGAATTTTATTTATCCGAAAGATAATCTTGTGGCATTACATTTTAAATATGATTTCTGGCATATGACCGCCACGGCTGGCGCGGATGTAGTCCAATCTGGACGTCCAATTTTCGATGACTTTTTCCAACATTTGTGGCCGTATATCGGCAATAATACGGCGAATGTTGTCTTCCAAATGGTCAAGCGTTTGTGGCTTTACCGCATAGACCAATGACTTTACATAGCCCCACAGAATGTAGTCTAGCGGTGTTAAATCACAAGATCTTGGAGGCCAATTCACAGGTCCAAAACGTTAAATTAGGCGGTCACCAAACGTGTCTTTCAATAAATCTATTGTGGCACGAGCTGTGTGACATAAAGCGCACCAAACAGTCAGTTTTTCTGGATGTAACGGTGTTTCAACATACACTTGAGGATTACCTTCACTCCAAATGCGGCAGTTTTGTTTGTTGACGTAGCCATTCAACCAGAAGTGCGCTGCATCGCTAAACAAAATTCGCTTATGAAAATCGGGAACAACGGTAATCTCGTTTTGGGCCCATTCGACGAATCTACGCCTTACTTGATGATCGTTTGGCCTCAATACTTGCACGAGTTGGATTTTGTAAGCACGCAAGCCAAGATCTTTCCGCAAAATCTTCCATAAAGTGGATGGACACAGATCCAATTCTTGTGCTCGATGGCGGATGGACTCATTCGGGTCTTCCTCAATGCTACGCTCTACAGCAGCAATAGCTTCTTCTGTACGCACCGTACAGCGTCTCTGGGGATGCGAGTTATCAATAAGAGTAAACGTGGTGCGAAAACGTTCCATGGTTAATTGAATTAACTGCTCTGATGGACGATTTTGTCGACGATAAAATGGACGTAGGGCGCGATACGTTTTCCGCACAGAACCATTATTTTCGAAATAAAATTGCACTATTTGCAAGCGTTGTTCAGGCGTGAGTCTATTCATGATGAATTGCCAAACCAAACTGAGTATAAATCACTTGACAGCTGTAAAATCGGTCGCCATCTTGAAAAGTAATGCCAACTTAAAGTTCTATACCTCTATAAAAAACGCCCTTTATAACAATCTAAGTCGAAAAAGTGTGTTTTGAGTTATGAGCTGTCAAAGTTGTCAAGCGACATACGACTATATGTGTGTTCTAAGAAGATTTTTCCCTATAACTTCGGAACGGATCGGCGCATCTTAAGCAAATTTTGACAGTATTTAAGTTAGAGAACGTAGATTTTAAAAATGCAAAAACATTAAAAACGTTCTAAGTGCACTTATATACGTTATAGAATGGAGGTGTCGAATTGGTCTTACAACCCTCTCTAGTAAAGATTGCAACCTAGTTTCTCATACCACCAATATTGTAAGTGTCATCTTATCCGTAAGTGGTGAGCGTAAGAGTTTCAAGTCAACTCTAAACGAAAGATTTTTGAGAAACTTTTCATGGTAATTTTGTTTTACTCTCCGAATTTTTGCTACAAGACTGCTAAGAGGAAGTCGCCGTGTTGTTTGAAATGTCTGGACTGGTGTTTGAACCCCGTGGTATGGTTGCCATTCTGACTAATGGGTTGTAATGACCAGAGATTAGCAATGAATCGTTTTTTTCGCTACTCATAAGCACTCATGAAATTTTGAATATACATAAGTGAGTCAATAATATTGAAATTTAATTACATACGTATGCCCACTCTGGAACTACTAAGGTCTTACCTCGAAGTGGAGTCCGTCTGGCCATTTGGCCCCTTCATATCCATATCCACGTCCGGATTGCGTAACGAATTCCGAGAATGGTGTTTAAACGTCCATTCTACTTCTCTCATTCAAGTCAATTTTCTTAGATTTCAGTAAGTCTTCCGCGTATCTGACTATACTATTCCAATTCTCCTCACTGTTCACTGAATTACATCGCAAAAGTTCTCGACAGTACAGAGGCCGACTTTGGCCTCAAGACTCCTGAAAGAAAGTGTGCTCCGCATCACCAATCGACGCATTATCATAAATGCAAATTTGGTCGTCTCATCTTCCCCATTTTAAATAGGTACTTACAAAAATAACCGTGTCCAGATAACAGTTGTAGCAGATAGTAGTTAACCTCACCAAATTTCCTCTCCATCCAGCGGGTAATATCTTCTGGGAGAAGTTTTGTTGTCCATCTACCACTCGTCTCAGTGTTCCATTCCTCTTGCCGTTAAGTATGAATATGATGAGTACACTGCAAATATTGAATATGAGTAGTATGAGTATGATATTAAAATAAGTATGAATGCGTATAAGTATCAGAAATTATAAGTATGTTTCGATTCTATTCACCTTTTTGAATACTAATTGTTGATCTCTGATCCTGGCGTATTGTTGGAGATGTCTGGGCTGGGGTTTGAACCCAGGTATAAGATTGTAATCCTGACTAATGGGTTGTATTGGCCAATTAAATACGTTAGTAAACCATTAAGGAAATTTGTTCGTTTTCTCCAAGGTTTTAAATCTGAATTGCTGGGGTTTGTAGTTAAAAACTTTAAACTCTACACCACGACAGCTCTTGGGATCTACACACCAAGTCTGCAACATGTAAAATTAGAAAACCTAACAGCTTTAGCCGTGGTCTAGTAGGTAGTTAGCTTATGAGACGAAAAGCCAGGATTCGAGACCCAGGCCAGGCATCAAAGACAAAATACAAAAAGTATTTCTGGCAAAAACTCTCAGAGTAAATAAAAATTGCCATGAAAAGTTTCTCAAAAATCTGTCGTTCGGAGTCGACTTTAAACTGTAGGTCCCGCCACTCATGTATAAAATTGACACACACAACATAAGTGGTGTGAGAAACTAGGTCGTAATCCTGACTGAAGGGTTGTAATGACCAATTATGTATGTAACAGCTTTAGCTCATACTGTTGGACCAAAGCCATGGGTATGAACAATGTTAATACGGAGACTAGGCATGCAACAAAGCCTACCGTTTAAATAGGTGATTAACTTCGGATATCTGTAACGGTACAACGAATAGTAATGCGCATACCAGCAGCTTATGGACAATTTTGAACGTGGGAAAAGCTGAAAAATACCACGACGAACTAAGCTGAGTATATGCAACGCATAACAGAATTCTACTTTATGATGTACGGAAATGAAAGTGCCAGACAAACTCAGAACAATTGTGGAAAATAGAGGTGAATCTAGTATTTTAAAAAGTGGCAGCGTAATGTTATCAAAAGTATGGCGCCAGAGTGGAATATAAGATAGATAAACGAATACCTAGAAACGTAGCGTGAGGTTAGGTTAGGTCAGTGTGTAGTAGCTTCCATACCAAAAGCTCACTTGAGCACGCTTAGCGGCCCGTTGTGACGCCACAGGTGAACGCAGTCTTTGTACTGACCAAGTTCCTCTAAAACAAAAATTGAGATTTTGGTCAGCGCAAGGGCTGCACATTTCAAAGCACGACTACCCCACGCTGGAAAACCAGCCGGAAAGCTTTATAAACGAGGCCATATCCATGACATCAATGGTTGATAACTCCGTTAAGCTGACAAGGATTGGAGAGCCAAATAATCTATATCTGCACCTCGCAAGAGATGGGCAATTGACAAAGAAAATGGATAACAGTCTCCTCTTTCTCAGCGGATCTGCACCCACGGCAGAAGTCGTTAAATGGGAGCCGCATTCTTTCTGCGTGTCTTCCCATAACACAATGACCATGTAAGCATGGCCACTGTAATGGACATGATGTTACAACCAAGCCGGAGTAACTGGTTGGTACGCCTTCTATCCATCGAGGGCGGCCAAGTAAGTCGAGCAGTGGAGCAGGACTCCTCATTGACTCAGGATAGATTGACATTCGGAAAGAAATGCACGCGATGGCCAATTTAACCGATGTAAGTGGCATACCCAATTCGATTGACGAGTATTTCGGAAGGAGTGCACCAGCTGTGAGGAACTCGTCGGCTCTGTAGTTTCCCGGAATGTAACTGTGACCAAAAGTCCAGACAAGTGAGATACTGAAGCGCTCAAAAAGAAGGTCGAGACAGTTTTTGAGGAGTTAATCATAACGCCCGATAGAGATCTTACAGCAGCCTGACTATCAGAGAAGATTGAGATACGGGTGAAAGGATAATGAGGATTCCGCTTTAAACACTCTACAGTAATCCGGCAGTTGGTGGGAAATGTTCAGGTCCAGTTTCCCAGAGTAGACTCCGCTACCAACAACCCCATTATTGAGTCTCCTCTTTCTTAGCGGATCTGCACCCACGGCAGAAGTCGTTAAATGGGAGGCGCATTCTTTCCGCGTGTCTATCCATAACTTCCCATTGATCCAGGATAGGTTGGCGTCTCGGAAGAAATTGCGCGCGATGGCCAGTTTGAACGAGGTAAAAACGTAGTGTATTATGCGAACAACAACCTTGCAAACTTATTAAAAGAAGGCGGTAAAATGTGTCGTTCAGAATTGACATTAAACAGTAGGTCCCCCTCAACTCATTGATCCAATTAACACAAACAACACATGGGTGGCGTGATCCTACGTACTCCTACAGTTTTACTAACCACAACTCTAGACGGCCAAGATAAAATAAAACCACTCTGTGGAGAAGCCATTCCTTCTTACAAAAACAAACGGCCTGAGCCCTCTTACAAATCAACCGCAGCTTGTTAGAACAGACGTTGTATTGATTAAGAAAACGTATTAGAATGCAGCCTGCATTTATTTGGAAATATGCTTGACTTGGTGCTGGTGCTGGTGCTAGGGCTGCATTGCACATGAAGCGTGGTTAAGTGGTTGTTAAATTTTCTTTCTTTTTTCCATTTCGTTACACTGTATGAATGATGATGGTATTGTAACGTGCATCGCCTTCATAAGGAGGACACAGGGGGGGAGATGGTATAAATAAATAGGGGTTGTTTGTAGTAGAACAAACTGAAATTTCCATTAAAATTTTATGATCTTGCAACACCACCGAGTGTATGGCAATAATATTTGTAATGTAATGTGTACATAGTGTAAGTGCATATGAATGTTTGGAATTTTTCTTGTTTAAATTGAAATTAATTACAATTGATTTGTTGATTTTTCCATTTAACATCTTTCTTTCATCTTTCACTTTCTCTTTCTTTCTCTTACACACTGGCTGGCTGGCTGGCTTTCTTTTTATTGTCGATCTTTGTAGATTTCTTTCTGATGCCACTTAATGTGCACAACAACAACACGACAACAAATACGATACGATACGACGCGATATATACTGGGGCAAAACTTAATGAATTTTGACATTCCATAGGGGTTTTTTGAATTGCTAATTTCAATTAAAGACAGAGGAGTGATAGAAAGCAAGCGAAAGAGGGAGAAATTCTTTCCATTCTCATTCATTCATTCATTCATTCATTCATTCATTCTTTCATTCTCGAACACATCAATTTTATTAAAAATCAAGAGCCACACTTTAATATTTCTTTTTTCTAATGGTTGTTGTGGTTATTAATTCTTACGAAATTAGAAGTTTTTTTTTGTTAATTTCCCATTCAATACAACAGAGATCACCCCAGTAATTTCGTTTTTTTTTTCATGAAAATTTTTCAATTTTCAAAATTTTAAATAAGCGGGCTTGCTGCTTAGGAGGGTAACGCCACTGTATTTGAAGTTTAAAATTTATTAAAGTGCCTCTAAATTGTAAATTCCTAAGTAATAGGACCTAATGACTGATATTGTAGTATGGCATACGACAGCTGCATGTATGTGTCTTTTCGTAAAGAAAGTCGATTTTCACCGATCAAAATTGAATTAATTTTCCAGAAGTATATGAACCGTTTATTTTGAAAGTGGTTTAAGTCCATTTTTAAAAAAATAATAATAATCACAATACAATATATACTTTACTTTACAATATATATTTTTTTTGTAAAGGGTGTTTTTTAAGTTGCAATAAAACAACGATGAAGATTATTCGATTGACATGAATTTTATTTATCCGAAAGATAATCTTGTGGCATTACATTTTAAATATGATTTCTGGCATATGACCGCCACGGCTGGCGCGGATGTAGTCCAATCTGGACGTCCAATTTTCGATGACTTTTTCCAAACATTTGTGGCCGTATATCGGCAATAATACGGCGAATGTTGTCTTCCAAATGGTCAAGCGTTTGTGGCTTTACCGCATAGACCAATGACTTTACATAGCCCCACAGAAAGTAGTCTAGCGGTGTTAAATCACAAGATCTTGGAGGCCAATTCACAAATCCAAAACGTGAAATTAGGCGGTCACCAAACGTGTCTTTCAATAAATCTATTGTGGCACGAGCTGTGTGACATGCTGCGCCGTCTTGTTGAAACCACATCTCCTGGACATCATGGTTATTCAATTCAGGAATGAAAAAGTTAGTAATCATGGCTATATACCGATCACCATTGACTGTAACGTTCTGGCCACCATCGTTTTTGAAAAAGTACGGACCAATGATTCCACCAGCCCATAAGGGCACCAAACAGTCAGTTTTTCTGGATGTAACGGTGTTTCCACATACACTTGAGGATTACCTTCACTCCAAATGCGGCAGTTTTGTTTGTTGACGTAGCCATTCAACCAGAGGTGCGCTTCATCGCTAATCGACGATAAAATGGACGTAGTGCGCGATACGTTTTCCGCACAGAACCATTATTTTCGAAATAAAATTGAATTTTTTGCAAGCGTTGTTCAGGCGTGAGTCTATTCATGATGAATTGCCAAACCAAACTGAGAATAAATCACTTGACAGCTGTTAAATCGGTCGCCATCTTGAAAAGTAATGCCAACTTAAAGTTCTATACCTCTATAAAAAACACCCTTTAGTTTCCTCGATTTTAAGACGGTCTTTTGCACTGGTTAAAAAATTTCTGAAATTGAACTGAATTGTGGCCCTGCACAGGCCCACAAAAGTATACATCCGATTAATAAATTTCACAAATTTCTGAACCAATGCAAAAGACCGTCTTAAAATCGAAAGAAAGATGTCAGACAATTATAAAGGTTTTCAACGAAAACGGATTGGTTAAAAAATTTCTGAAATTTGTTATCCGTATGTATACTTTTGTGGCTGAGTGTATGTGTCTGTTCATAAAGAAAGTCGATTTTCACCGATCAAATGCTATTCGAAAATCGAATTAATTTTCCAGGAGTATATGATAACTCCTACCAGAGGTTGACATTGGTCGTGTAGCCCACCAAAAGCATCGTAGCAGAGATTAGCAATGAATCGTTTTTTCGCTACTCATAAGCACTTATGAAATTTTGAATATGAGTCAACAATATTGAAATTTAACTACGTACTCTGATACTCATACTCACTACTGCAACGTTGATTTTTTTTTTGCGTGTGAGGTGGGGTTAAAATGCCTTCGCACTTGCACTGACCGTCGTCAGCTGCGTCGAGTGGGGCTTCCACTAAAACAATCCCTCCTCCTCTTCTAGAGATACTCCCTTCCCGGGACGGCTATCTGCATTACTTCGGGAAGGGTCCAGAACGACGTCCCGTTAAGGACCGTTGTCTACTCTCCCACGTCTGGGTACGCCATATTTGAAGCAAGCCTCATGGTATTGGCTCGTCTTCTCATGTATGATTCTGTCGTACTGTATCAAGGTCGACCTTCTTCCTGCGGAGTACAAATTCCACGTATCTTCTCACAGCGTTGCACTTCGTCTCGCTTTCGAGCATTGCGTCAACAATGTTGTCGGGTGTGAATTCGCCAATCTGTGCCATCAACACATTCTTCTCGTCCTGCCATTTGATGCAATGGAAGAATGTGAGTTCAGCGTCGTCACTCATTGCCTCGCAATAAATTCAGCCGGGATCATTCACTTTGCCTATGCGGTGTAGATATTGTCGGAAATAACCATGACCCGAAAGAAACTGGGTCAGGAAGTAGTTAATTTCCCCAAAATTTCTCTGTGTCCATGCTTCTATTGATGGAATAAGTCTAGCAGTCCATCTTCCACTTGTTTCATCACTCCATGTACTTTGCCATCGCCGTATAGTTTGAGATCTGATATCTGCGGTACTAATGGCGAGGTGCCCTCTTCGCTTTCCATAAACTTCTTCGCTCGAATGCCAGTAAGTCTATAGGTGTCTCACCGGTGAGCACGAGGACTGCGGCGCCCGAGACCGTGCGATAGGCCGAAGCGACCCTTAGTGCCGCTGTTCGTTGCACTGCTGCTACTATTTTCCGCTTGGATTTCAACTCTAACGCATCTCCCCATATCTCGCTGCCATAAAGTAGTATCGAGTTAGTCGTTGCCATAATCAATTTGCGTTTGGACTGCGTTGGTCCGCCGATATTTGCCATCAGTCTGCTCAACATGCGTTGATTTATAAGTATGAGTACAATGAGTATGAGTACAACGTTGACATCAAACTCATACCATTCGAAATATGTTTGATTCATAAGCCTACTCATTCAAATTCATAACTTTAGAAAAATACTCTTATAATACTTATAAAAGATTCGAGTGACTCGAATAATTCGTCAAAGTTTCCAGTCTTATGTGCGTATATCAGAAATTGTGAGTATGATCTCTGATGTATCTTTTCGTAAAGAAAATCGATTTTCATCGATCAAATGCTATTCGAACATCGAATTAAATTTCCCAGAAATGTAGAGTGATTCTTACTATTACTGGTTAACATAGATTCTGTGGTGGACCAAACGCATCGTAGCACGATCTCTAACTCGCATATAATTAACAACTAATTGCATTCTATTGACGTACAGGAACTTTAAGATACGAAAGCTGGTGGTATTTGTTCTGGACCCAAGACTACATATAATAAAAGACATGAGACTTAGCACTGTCTCCGCAAAAACACAACACAATGGCTGTATTGAATGCAGCATGAACTTCTTGGTGGCAAAATACTGCTACAAGCACAACTTAACGTGAGAAAGACGTAAAGCGCCTTGCTCAACGGCTCACAATATCACTAAGACGGGTCTGGCAGTAAATGAGGGCAAAACGAAGTAAATGTTATCGACAAGCAGGGACATGCGGCGTATTGGCTCTGAGATTACACGGCCGATGACTATACTTTCGATGTAGTCAAGGAATTTATTTATCTTGGCTCCGCATTTCCCACCAAAAATTATGTTAGTCTGGAGATCAAGTGCAGGATCACTCTTGCCAATAGGTGCTACTATGGTCTCAATAGGCGATTTAGAAGCAAAGACCTCTCTCCTAGACAAAACTAATACTCACAGAGGCTCAATTTAATTTGAAAGGCTTGATCGTGGAAGAAGATACTCTTTCATCATCGTGATCTTACTCACTTCATTGGTCATTACAACTATTTAGTTAGGAGAACAACCTAGCTTCTCACACCACTCATGTTGTGTGCATTACTTTTTATACATGAGTGGCGGGACCTACGAACGACAGATGTTTAGGGACCATTTCCTGGCAATTTTATTTTACTATCAGAGTATTTTGCCACAAGGGTGATCGGAAGAAGTCACCGAAAGAAATGATTTTTTTTTTTTTTGGCAAATTTCGTTTTGTTTGAGACGTCTAAGCTAGGCTTTGAATCACGCACATGCGTCTATCTACTAGACTACGGCTATTATTCGAAGATTGTCCATCACAATTCCATAAGAAGTCAGCATTTCGATTGATTTGAATTGATTTTTTTGAACTGAAGATATTAGTCAGTGATAGCCATGGGGCTTAGTAGGTTAGGTTAGGTTAGAGGACGTGTACTTGTCAATTAAGACAAGTACAGTACCCGGAGGTCGAATTGACCCATTGTACAACGTCCTGGTTTCTCACACCACTTATGTTGTGTGTGTTAGTTTTATACATGAGTGGTGGGACCTACAGTTTAAAGTCGACTCCGAACGACAGATTTTTGAAAAACTGTTCATGGCAATTTTTATTTACTCTGAGAGTTTTTTTTTTTGCCAGAAATCTGCTGAGAGGAAGTCGCCGAAAAAATACTTTTTGTATTTTGTCTTGATGTCTGGCCTGGGACTCGAACCCTGGCTTTACGTCTAATAAGCCAACACACTACCTACTAGACCACGGCGACAATTATTGGAAGATTGTCCATCACAATTGCATAAGAAGTCAGCATTTCGATTGATTTGAATTGATTTTTTTGAACTGAAGATATTAATCAGCGATAGCCATGGGGCTTAGTAAGTCGGAGGAGAGCTCGAGACTTCGTACCACAGCTCTGGCATCTTAAAAAAAAGGAAAGTCTCGTTCTCAACAGTCTTCTAGCAAAAGCTGTGACAGTGAAACTAATTTAAAAGCTTCTTAATCTGTTATTCGGATTCGATGCTAAACATTTCGCCACAGGTGCCGTTTGTATATACGGCAGAAACTTGGTGCATTCCAACGGCTGAAGTCGTGTAAATACGTGCAGTTTCTTATTGGGCCACAAAGGCTGATGTGCCGCATATACACGTCAGTCATTCACTTGCGTGTTTGCGAACAATGACGATGAGGTATGGTTAGACGCGTCATGGTGAAAATTTGCAAAGTGTGGTACAGAAGCGAGGTCGTAATCCTGACTGAAGGGTTGTAATGTTCAATATTGTATGTTATGTGTGGTACAGGTGTATTGTCGCGAAAGGTTGAGCCGGATTTTATTGCAAATAATCTGAATTGCTTACTGAAGAGTAGACTTTGAAAACAACAGCTTAAAATAAAAGAGATGAGTTGAAACTGTCGATTAGATTATACGACGAGACTTTAAAGCATTTGCTAAGTGTCTGGCCAAGCCATCATCTTTCGTAAGCCTAGGTTATATAATGGGTGATTTTTTAAGAGCTATAGGAAAATTTTTAAAAAAAAAAAACATAAAATTCAGAAAAATGCATGAAACCTGTATTTGAATCGATAGTACGTTCCATATAATTTAATGTTTGAAGATTATTTCATGCAAATGTAGACCGCGACTGCGCCTCAAATGGTCCATCCGCTTAGTCCAATTTTGGCATACTCTTTCCAACATTTCGGCCGGTATCTCACGAATAAATGCTTCAATGTTGTCTTCCAATGCGTCAATTGAAGCGGGCTTGTCTGTATAGACATGAGCTTTAACATAGCCCCACAAAAACAAGAGTCTAAAGGCGTTAAATCGCACGATCTAGGCGGCCAATTGACCGGTCCCGAACGTGAAATAAAATGTTCACCAAACTCGCCTCTCAATAAGTCCATTGTTAAGCGTGTTGTGTGCCATGTGGCACCGTCTTGTTGAAACCACATGTCATGCAAGACAAGCTCTTGCATTTTGGGCAAAAAAAAAGTTGAATATCATCTCACGATAGCGCTCACCATTCACAGTTACATTACGATTCGCAGCATTTTTGAAGAAGTACGGCCTAATGATGCCACCAGCCCATAAACCGCATCAAACTGTGACTTTTTCTGGATGCATTCGTAGCTTTTGCAATGCTTCTGGCTGATCTTCACTCGAAAATCGACAATTCTGCTTATTTACGTATCCATTGAGCCAAAAATGAGCTTCGACGCTGAACACAATTTTTCGATAAAGAAGTGGATCTTCGGCCAACTTTCCAAGAGCCCATTCACTAAAAATTCTGCGTTGCGGTAAGTCGTTCGGCTTCAATTCTTGCACCAGCAAGTATTTTGAAAGTCTTCACACCTAAATCCTTCCGCAAAATGTTCCACGTTGTTGAGTAACCGAGGCCCAATTGCTGCGAACGATGACGAATCGGTAATTGAAGGTCATCAGTAACACTGGCCGATACAGCTGCGATATTTTCTTCAGTTCGCACTCTACGTAAGCGTGTTGTGGTGGTTTAATGTCCAACAATGCAAATTTGGTGCGAAATTTAGTCACAATAGCCCGAATAGCCGCTTCAGTGGGTCGAGCTTAAACTGACCATAAAATGGAAGAAGCGCGCCATTGAACTTTCTTAACAGAGCACGACGCATTTTGATAATGAAATTCAATGATTTGCATGCGTTGTTCGTTTGTAAGACGATTCATGGTTAAATTATAGACCAAACTGAAGATGTTTGACGGTGGAACAGAACACGAAACGTGCGTGAGCTGTTTAAACCAGTGTTGCCAAAAAGCTAATAGCTAAAAAATCACCCTTTAGAAGTGTTAAACTGCAAAAAATCCTTAGAATACATATCAAAGGGGACGAATTTTCTTTCTTCTGTATGTAAATCAAAAGTGATTTCTGTTTCTTTATGGTCATTCTATCGTCATCGATAATCGATAAACTTTCTTCGATAATTTCTAATTTCTAAATTGTGAAATATTTTTCTCTTTCTCTCTTGTGCTCCATGAAGAGGAGGAGGAGAAGAGAGAGACAGAGAGAGAGGCAAGACTATTATATTGTTGTTAAGAGACGCATAAATTTTGTCATCGAAATTATTACAAAACATTTATGGCCGTATTTTAACAGCAATAAAAATTAACGAAATCGTCATAAATTTTAAATTTAAAACGCAAACAAGCAAGTGAGAGCCGCAAACCATTAACGATTCGAAATGCCACAAAAATATTCACCATAAAAATGATCATAAAAATACGGAGTAACGCGCTATAAAAACTAATAAAAAAAAAATAAAAAACTACGAAGTGAAACCTTTGAAATCAAATACAACAACAACAGCAAAACAGCAGTCATAATTGTACTTTAAATGTGACATCTTTTTAATCGATTTTATGGTATTTGGGTCAATAAATTGTGTTTTTCTTTTTCTTTCTTCTTCTTCTTTTGTTTCTGTTTTTTTATTGGAAATTCCTTCTCGATTCTCCAATTCAATCAATGATATTCTGTGTGCTTATTAACTACTAACAACTAAAGGGTGTTTTTTTTATAGAGGTATAGAATTTTAAGTTGCAATAAAACAACGATGGATTGATTATTCGATTGACATGAATTTTATTTATCCGAAAGATAATCTTGTGGCATTACATTTTAAATATGATTTCTGGCATATGACCGCCACGGCTGGCGCAGATATAGTCCAATCTGGACGTCCAATTTTCGATGACTTTTTCCAAACATTTGTGGCCGTATATCGGCAATAATACGGCGAATGTTGTCTTCCAAATGGTCAAGCGTTTGTGGCTTTACCGCATAGACCAATGACTTTACATAGCCCCACAGAAAGTAGTCTAGCGGTGTTAAATCACAAGATCTTGGAGGCCAATTCACAGGTCCAAAACGTGAAATTATGCGGTCACCAAACGTGTCTTTCAATAAATCTATTGTGGCACGAGCTGTGTGACATGTTGCGCCGTCTTGTTGAAGCCACATCTCCTGGACATCATGGTTATTCCATACAGGAATGAAAAAGTTAGTAATCATGGCTCTATACCGATCACCATTGACTGTAACGTTCTGGCCACCATCGCTTTTGGAAAAAGTACGGACCAATGATTCCACCAGCCCATAAAGCGCACCAAACAGTCAGTTTTTCTGGATGTAACGGTGTTTCCACATACACTTGAGGATTACCTTCACTCCAAATGCGGCAGTTTTGTTTGTTGACGTAGCCATTCAACCAGAAGTGCGCTTCATCGCTAAACAAAATTCGCTTACGAAAATCGGGAACAACGGTAATCTCGTGTTGGGCCCATTCGACGAATCTACGCCTTACTTGATGATCGTTTGGCTTCAAATCTTGCACGAGTTGGATTTTGTAAGCACGCAAACCAAGATCCTTTCGCAAAATCTTCCATAAAGTGGATGGACACAGATCCAATTCCTGTGCTCGATGGCGGATGGACTCATTCGGGTCTTCCTCAATGCTACGCTCTACAGCAGCAATAGCTTCTTCTGTACGCACCGTACACGCTGTACGGGGGTGCTCTGGGGATGCGAGTTACCAATAAGAGTAAACGTGATGCGAAAACGTTCCATGGTTAATCGAATTAACTGCTCTGATGGACAATTTTGTCGACGATAAAATGGACGTAGTGCGCACAACGAACGTTTTCCGCCCAGAACCATTATTTTCGGAATAAAGTTGCACTATTTGCAAGCGTTGTTCAGGCGTGAGTCTATTCATGATGAATTGCCAAACCAAACTGAGAATAAATCACTTGACAGCTGTTAAATCGGTCGCCATCTTGAAAAGTAATCCCAACTTAAAGTTCTATACCTCTATAAAAAACACCCTTTGCATATATGTATATACTGCACATACATACATTCGTATATGTATAGTGAATTAGAAATTTCTGGCAACACTAATTAAAATACTGTGTTACCTTATTTTATTATGATGGACAGAGATCAGCAATGCATCAGTTTTTCCCTAATCATAAGCACTCATGAAATATTGTATATAAGTGAGTCAACAATATTGAAATTTAACTACTCATGATTCATTCGTACTCACTACAACGTTGATTTATAAGTACAGGGGTTGCAATGAGTATGCATACAACGTTGACATCAAACTCATACCATTCGAAATATGTTTGATTCATAAGCCTACTTATTTAGATTCATAACTTTAGAAAAATACTCTTATAATTTGTACTTATAAATGAATCAAGTGCCACGAATCACATATAAGCAAAAAAGACAGAGCAGCAAGCAGAGCAAACCCATAACCTTGTAGTGAGTATTTTAGTGTTCGTACACGATTCATACTTATTTTGTGATTCGCGTATATAATGAGTTATGGAGAGTGGAAATCAACAACATCATACACGTATGATGTTAAGTATGAGTATGATGAGTACTTCAAACTTTGAATATGAGTAGAGCTTCGTTCCATGATATTAAAATAAGTATGAATGCTTGTAAGAATATTTTTGTTCTTGGCCGAGGAGGGGTTAATGTACCTAACCGCACCATAGAGGAAGTCGTCACATCCTCCGTGTGTGGGGCCCTCACCCACTAAATCCCCCCTCGTCTCGTGGACTTGTTGTGCCCCCTCCGGAACTACGGTGGTATTACTTTGGAGTGGAGTCCTTTTGGCCCTTTGGCACCTGCGTGTTCATATCCGCGTCCGGATAGCGTGTCGAAAGTTGAGGAGACATCTAAGTGTTTCCACTATTACTTTCATCCAAGTCCCTGTCTCAAATTTTGTTTGACACGTGTGCAAGTATCATCTATGCTGGCGTGCCTACATGTTCCGCAGCCTCGAGTTCTCTATTCTTCAGTCTTAGGATACGCTCCACGTAATTCGCCACTGAAGTCCAATTCTCTCTACTCACAATCATAACCCCGACAATGTTAGCGGCCGTGATCGTTCCAACTATTGACGTCAGTTCAGAGCGATAGCTCTGCCAGCGTGCACATTCGAAAATAGTGTGCTCTGCGTCATCAACTACTTCCTCCTCTTCGTAAAGTCAATAAGGGAAGGCACTCTTGCCCATTCTATGCAGGTACTTTCTAAAATACCCATGCCCCGATAGCATCTGTGTAGTGTAGTAGTTCACCTCTACGATATTCCGTCCAATCCATAGCCCAATATCCGGGATAAGTCTCGCCGTCTCATTGGCGTTTCCAATGAGCGTGAGAGGCTGCTTTGCCTGAAGGTACCACGGCCTGCAGATCCATGGGAATTGTACCTGCAATCACAAGTACGGCTGGCGAAATGATATGCAATGCAGCATGTTTATAAGTATCAGAAATTATGAGTATGATTCGATTCTACTTATCTTTTTGAATACTCATTGCTGATCTCTGCTCGTTATTAACGACTTACGAATGCTCTCTACATACAGTTACAGTTACAAAAGAAGTGAAAAAAAAACGTTATGCCTGTGTAGGAGCCTTCCCGTCCACTGGATGAGAACAACAAGCAGACCCCCGTATGCATTGTAAGTTCACACAGAAAAAAAAGAAAAAGTTTATCTCTAGCACTGCATCAGGCTGGCTGTCATGCATAAAATTGCTTATGGCCATAATTGCCACAATAATTCCTATTTTTTCTTTCTACGCTTCTCCTCTGCTTTTTCCCATTTTTTGTGTTTTTTTTTATTTTGAACCTCCATCATCACTGAAACTGAAAATGGTTTTCAGTGCAAAAAAGCATTGAAATTATGGCAGGGGAATCAATTACAAAATTTCAAACATAATGTTGCACTTTAAGTTTGGTTTACTATTTGCCACCACTTTGCAAAGTTTTAAAAAAACAAGCGAATTCTCGTACATTTCCTTGTGGCAGTCTGCTACAACGTGTAATGTCTGTGTGTTGCTAATGTCTGTGTTACTAATGTTGGCTATAAAGATGACTTTTATAGACCCAATGGCCAAATCACACACACACACACACACACAGTATAACCGCGCTCAGTTCGTCAGTCAGATAGGCAGTCAACCAACTGATTAACCGACCGGTAAATATAACAGCACAAGCATTCGTTGGTTTTTTTAAGCTTATTAGACAATTAGGGTTGCCATAGTACGTAGGAGTTTGGAAACGACACAATTAGGATCGAGAGCTCGGTGAAATACCTGGGAATAAGGCTGGATCCCAGACTGACATTCTCGTATCAGATTCAGTACTCGGCTAACCAGGCCCAGAAGATCGTCGGACAGCTCAGCAGATTAATGGCGAATATTGGAGGACCGCTACCGGCGAGACGGAGACTCCTGATGGATGTTGGAAACAGCATTATGCTTTATGGAAGCGAAATTTGGGCCGAAACACTAGATGTTAAGAAGAGGGCAAACTCACTTGTATCGGTACAGGAGACGGCTGCATTTCGTGTCGCGTCGGCGTACCGTACGGTGTCCGCTCCGGCCGTAATGGTGATAGCGGGTATAATCCCTGTGAATCTGCTGGCGGCAGAGCGGATGGAGATTTATAAGGCGAAATCGGCTGGAAATCATATAACCGGTTACTTCAGGGAAAACACCATTACAAAATGGCAACAACGATGGAACGAGGAAGATAGAGGAAGATGGACCGCGAGACTTATCCCGGACATAAGGCCATGGATCGGTCGGAAATTTGGAGAAATAAACTACTACGTTACACAGATGCTATCGGGTCAAGGATATTTTAGGAAATATCTGCACAGAATGGGCAAGGCCGCCTCCCCTTACTGTCTGTACGGGGAAGGGGAGGTAATTGATGACGCAGAGCACACTGTTTTCGAGTGTGCACGCTGGCAGAGCTATCGCTCTGTACTGAAGTCAATAGTCGGAACGATCACAGCCGCTAATATTGTCGGGGTTATGACTGCGAGTAGTGAAAATTGGACCTCGGTAGTGAATTACGTAGAGCGCATTCTGAGACGGAAGAAGAGAGATCTTGAAGCTGCAGAATGAGTAAGCATGTCGGCATAGGTGATACTGTCACACGTACCGGGCGTAACCGGGACGATTATCTAGACGAAAGGAATAGTGGAGACGCTTAGATGACTCCTCAACTTTCGATTCGCAATCCGGACGCGGATATGAACATGAAGAGTCCAAAAGGACTCCACTCCGAAGTAATACCACCGTAGTTCCGGAGTGGGCACAAACAAGTCCACAAGAGACGTGGCGGGATTTAGTGGGTGAGGGCCCCACACACGGGGGATTTGACGACTTCCTCTATGGTGCGGTTAGGTACATTTACCCACCTCACCCCATTCACCTTTATTTAACCGAAGGAATGAATAGTAGTGATACTGTCTGTCACATTCAACTTCACGTCATCTTGGTATCGTTGATTTCATTTAGTACCACTCCTTGGACACAGCGCCAATTGTATAAAAAATTCTATGGTAGGTAAGGTGGGTAAAAGGCGGCTGCCAACCCAAGAAAATACACACACTTGTAGGACAGGTATGGCCCGTAGTATTACCCTGGAAACCTGTAGGTAGGTTGGGGTGATAGCTTTGATATCAAAAGCTCGCTTCGGCATGCATAACGGCCCGTTGTGAGGCCACAGGTGAAAGCAGTCTTTGTACTGACCAAGTTCCTCCAAACCAGGAAAAAAGAAGTTGGTCAGCACATCAGCTGTACATTTAAAGCACGACTGCCCTACGCTGGAAAAACAGCCCAAAAATTTGATAAACGAAGCCATATCCCTGACATCAATGGATGATAGCGCTCCATCAAGCTGACAAGGATTGGAGAGCAAAATAACTTATATCTGCACCTTGCAAGAGATAGGCATTGACAAAGAAAGTGAATAACAGTGTCCTCTTCCTCAGCGGATGATCTGCAGCCACAGCAGAGGTCGTTAGATGGGAGCAGCATTCTTTGCGCATGTCTTTCCTTAATACAATGACCTAGCAAGGCCATTGTGATCGAGATGACCTTACGACCAAGTCCAAGCAACTGATTGGTGTGTGCCTTCTATCCATCGAATGCTAAGTGAGCCTAGCGGTGGAGCGGGACTCCTCATTGAGCCGGGATAGATTGAAAGAAAGGTGGCGAGAGGCGAATGTTCTTCTGAAGCAATTTATCTTTCAGGCCATTCCCACTTTTCCTGGAGAGATTTTGTGTTTTGCATCAGATTGTAACTGGGCGCAGCTAGAATTCGAAAAATACTTTTTTAGAATAAGGAAATTATATGTGGAAACGTATGTGCCGCTGTAGTTTAGTAGGTGGTAGTGTGTTGGTTTATAAGGTAGGCAGATGGGTAGAGGTGGCTGCCTATCCAAGAGAATCGGATGGACACACTTAGGCCACATAGGGCCCATTGTGTTACCATAGTTTTCCGCTATGCCCTAGTCTCGAAACCGTTCGGAGCTCCTGATAAGGCGAATTAAACTGCCAATACTTGACACTTCCTCTAGACCATCAATATAATAAGCACCTTAGTACTCCTTTCTCCTCTGACAAAAAGCCGGTCATGTACCCAGCAGGTGAAGGACAGTTTCCTCCTCTTCCTCACCTCTGCAGCTTCTGCAGAAATCATTAGCAGGGTGTCCAAGACCAAGACCTCACATGCGCACCCATAATGCAATGCCCCGTAATGACCACGACAACCACACTTCGCGCCTCTTTTGAGTTTAAGCCGACCCATCGTGCGCCCCTCATCCAGTTTTGGCCGGATTTTAAGCGCCGTTCTACCTGTGTCCGAGGCCGCCCATCTGCCGTTGACGGAATCGACGATCGTATTTTCAATTATGAGCCTGCAGTCGAGAATTCATCGGAGAGTTCGATGGCCGCGCACCACCAAACTTCAGCTCAGACATCTCGAACAAAACGAAATATTTTTTCGACGGCTTCATCTCAGCAGCTTTCTGAGTTGTTCTAGCTGACAGCGAACAATATTTGGAAGTTCGTCAGGGCACTAGGATTGTGGGAGACATTGTAGAGGTACAATACATAGCCTTCTATCCATCGAGGGCCAAGTAAGCCCAGCGGTGGAGCAGGACTCCTCATTGACCGAGGGTAGGTTGGCGTCTCGAAAGAACTTCCGCCCGATGGCCAACTTTACCGAGGTAACCTGTAACACTGGAATCATTGTGAGCATTATATGAAGCTATTGAGATTTCCAATGTCCGCCTTCGACCAATTTGGGTAATCTTTACAACCCTTTTTAGCCGGGAGTGTGTAACCTAGCTTCTTACACCACCCACAGTTGTAAGTGTTAATTTTCGCAACTGAAAATTCGATTCACAAGATATTTTGCATTAATTTGCATGAAACTCCAGCATAGAAGTGCAGACCTTGCGCTGACCAACTTTGTCCTCTTCCCTGATTTTGTTGGAACTTGGTCAGTACAGGGACTGCGTTCACCCGTGGCATCACAACGGGACGCTATGCGTGCTCAAGTGAGCTTTGTGATATCAAATCCACCACTCCAACGTAAATCTAAACCCAGCATAGAACTTCTTTTTGTATCACCAGCTTTGCTCAGAGGTATTTCAGGGGAAAAGAAACATTGATAGGATCGAAATTAATGAAGACAAATGAAGTTAATCTTCCAGAATTGTAGACATTTGGCTGTTCTAATGATATTACAATCAAAAATCTAACAATATTGTTTTCTGAGTACAAAAGGAGAGAAAGAAAGAGAGAGAGGGAGAGAGATGTACCACCAGTTGTTCGTTGGGTATTGGAACATGGCTGCTTAGCTACTATCAAGTGTCTGTAAAATAGGAGTACATTGATCAATATGGATGATGTAATGCGAAATCATCATCGTAAGTCTATTTCCGATATTCAATTGCTTTTTCTGTTCACGTTCTTTCATCAAATTTCATAACTTATATCGCGTACGTACGTATGTATATTGTATTGAAAATCCCTTTCGCGTGGGCATCTTATCACGAGACTGTAAGAAAATAAATTTCTAATCAGGTTGTCAACAATTGTTCCCCTAAAAACTATTTACAATCGTCCATTACGATTAAATGCCAGGCATAAATCGATTTACTATATGAGTATGAGTAATAAATTCTTGGGAAAAGAAAATCACAAGAAAAACAAAATCAAACATTTTTTTATTGTTTTAAACACAATCACTAGAAGAGAGAAAGACAACAATAACAACAACTAAACTTTAGCACATGTACACTTAGTCACATGCACAAAAATAGTTAAATAAAGTTCAGTTTAATAGAGAGAGAGAGAGAGAGAGAGAGTGAATGGCATACAATTCGATCAGTAACGGCTGGTTCAACGTGTAACAATAACAACAACAGAAATTACCAAAGAAAAGCAAATGAGCACCACCACACCCCAGCGCCCCCCAGCTAATTTGAGATAAAGAATGAACGTTAAACGCCATACAAACAGCAACAAAAAGTCACATGAGCCGAGGAAAAATAATCGTCATTCAATGACAATAACAATAACGACAACAACAACAACGACGATAAACGTTTTTTTTATTAGAAGATGTTACCAAAAGCAAGAAAGAAACGAATTCATTTTGTTTGTAAAAAAAAAAAACAAAAATTGTTTTTGTTAAGCAGCCAATCAACCAAACCTGGTTACCCATACCAGTACCAGTGCCAGTGCCAGTGTATGAAGAGTTTTTTTTTTAATTAAATTTTGAAAGCAAAGTATACCACACAACGCACTACACTCGACTTCTTCTTCTTCTGTTAAGTTATGTTACCAAACGAACGCACACAAACAGTTAACGCGCACACAGTTATCGAGGAATGTGAAGAGATGATGTGAAATGTTGTTCGGTTTTTTTTTCCTCTTATTTTAACAGCAAATAATCGTTGCCGTAGTCTAGTAGGTAGTAGGGCCACGATTCAAACCCCAGGTCAGACATCGAAACGAAAATATGAAAAAAAAACAATTTTTTCTTCGTCGACTGCCTCTCAGCTGATTTCTGGCAAAAAATCTGAGAGTAAAATGAAAAAATTGCCATGAAAAGTTTCTCAAAAAAAAAAACAATCTGTCGTTCGGAATCAACTTTAAACTGTAGTTCCCGCCACACATGCATAAAAATTAACGCACACAACATAAGTGATGTGAGAAACTAGGTTGTAATCCTGACTGAAGGGTTGTAATGATCAAAAAAGTTATCGAAAGTTATCATTATCGTCTCCTCAATTGATGTCATTCTGTGTTCAACTCAGTACCTAGATTTTCATAATCAATTTAATGCAAGAAGCCGGTCCTGGTTATTTTTGTCACAATGACCCAAAATCTACGTCACAATCTGTGTGTGATGTTATGAATCGTGACATGCTTACTATTACTCTCATTGAGAGGACTCGAATACTGCAACCAAATGCTGTATTGTACTGCCCTTCTATCTATGTATTGTATCTCTGCAATCCTAGTGCCCTGACGACCTTCCAAATATTGTTCGCTGTCAACTAGAACAACTCAGATGAGATGAAGCCGCCGAAGAAATATTTTTTCGTTTTTTTTGGGGATGTCTGAGCTGAAGTTTGAACCAAACCAAAAGGCCATACGGCAGGCGGTGCGCGGCCATCGAACTCTCCGATGAATTCTCAACTGTAGGCTCATAAATGAAAATACGATCGTCGATTCCGTCAACGATAGATGGGCGGCCTCGGACACAGGTAGAACGGCGCTTAAAATCTGGCTAAAGCTGGATGAAGGACATACGATGGGTCGGCTTAAACTCCAAAGAGGCGCGCTAAGTGTGGTTGTCGTGGTCATTAGGGGGCATTGCATTATGGGTGCGCATGTGAGGTCTTGGTCTTGGACACCCTGCTAATGATATCTGCAGAAGCTGCAGAGATGAGGAAGAGAAGAAAACGGTCCTTCACCAGCTGGGTACATGACGGGCTTTTTGTCAGAGAAGAAAGTAGTACTTACGTGCTTACTATATGGATGATCTAGAGGAACTGTCAAGTATTGACATTGGCAGTTTAAATCGCCTCATCAGAAGTCCGAGAGGTTTCGAGACTAGGGCAGAGCGGAAAACTCTGGTAACACAATGGGCCCTATGTGGCCTAAGTGTGTCCATCCGATTCTCTTGGATAGACAGCCACCTCTACCTATCTACCTACCTTATAAACCAACACACTAGCACCTACTAAACTACAGCGGCACATACGTTTCCACACATAATTTCTGTAATTTGCTTACCACAGAATCTACTACATATGTGGGGCTTTAAGTAATCCTTATTCTAAAAAAGTATTCTTCGAATTCTAGGCTGAGGTCAGTTACAATCTGATACAAAACACAAAATCTCTCCAGGAAAAGTTGGAATGGTCTGAAAGATAAATTGCTTCAGAAGAACTTTCGCCTCTCGCCACCTTTCTTTTAAACTATCCAGGCTCAATGAGGAGTCCTGCTCCACCGCTAAACTCACTTGGCCCTCGATGGATAGAAGTTATACTATGTTCAGATATGCATTTTTATTGAGTCAGTATTCGGTTTATTGAGTATAATATTTTAAGTGTTCAGACATAATAATATACGCAGTTCAGCTGCTTATTCAATATTCATTTGACAGCTTGCTTTTTTTTGTTTGTCGTTGTTGACATTTGAGTTGTAAAATATCAACAGAAAGTGTTCGGATAATTGTAATATTCGCACTGAACATACATACATACTTATGACAGTGCTGCATTTTAAGTTTTACTCATTATTATAACAATTTGCGTATTAATTGCGCAATAATTCATTGAAACTTTATATGAAATATTGAGGTCAATAATGGCGTTTATTGCGACTTACGCAATAAAGTTGCATATCTGAACACCGTATTACAGAAAAACTTATCTTTACTCGCACTTTATCGTAACGTCATTTCGATCACAGTGGCCATGCATACATGATCATTGTGTTCTGTGTGATGCACTTTATTTATCAATGCCCATCTCTTGTGAGGTGCAGATATAAGTTATTTGGCTGTCCGATCCTTGTCAGCTTCACGGAGCACTATCATCCTTTGATGTCAAAGATCTAGTTTAGCGTTTATCAAACTTTTGGGCTTGTTTTTTACAGTAAGGTAGTCGGAAATACATATTTTCTTGCATATTTTTTTTTACATTTTTTTACTTGTGATAATTAAACAATTTATCACAAACGTTACATAATTTTATTGGGTTTGTTGATTACAATTAAATCCATGTAAAGCATAAGTTTCTTCATATAGTTGAACTAAATATTGTGGGAAAATCTTTGAATAAAATCTGTGATAATTGCCTAATTATTAATAATCATTAACCAACACTGGCTTTAGATTGTTAGGCGAATAACGGATACAATTGCATGGATTTTATTTACACACAGTCTTTGAAGTGAAACTGATTTTTTTTTGTGATTTTTCAAATACTTTTAATTGTTATTAATTTTTGTTTTTATTTAAACAATTAATTATTTAAACGGCTTATAAGTCATAATTAATTAAAAAACAAAAAAAAATCACAAATAAAAAATAAATTTTTTTTTATAAAAAATAAAAAAAAGAATCGAAATAAAACACATGACGCTGCCATTAATAATTGACAAAAAAAAATTAAATCTTTAAGACATACAGTACGTGGAAAAAATAAGTTGTCAAAGCAAAAATTAAGTTTTTAGATGATCTTACGATCCTTCTCTGTTTTTTTTTGTGTTGTTTTTATATATTTTTGAAGTACCGTTATAAAGAAAAAAGCACGTGCATTTTGGTAAGATTTGCTTCAACAATGTGTATTTGGTGCTGTTTTAAATTGGGGTATAGTTGCTGGTGTGACGTTGCAAAAATAAGTTGTCGTCTGAAGTGTCTATCGGTTTTTATATAAAAAACTAAAAGCAAGTATGCTTTAATTGTAAGTATAATTGGTTAGTTTTATTATAAAAGAAGGAAGGTCTCTTTAAATTTTTTATAAATAATATGCATTTTTTCCTAGGATACCTATAAATAAGTATAAAAATGACAAAATTTAGGCAATTAAAGAATGAAGAGCGATCTGCAACAATCACACAGAGATATATAGCAAACAAATTTAATAAAAGTCAAACGTTAAACTGGAAAGTAATCTCGAAGTGTAGGAAAGAACACCGAGTTTGCAGGAAAATGCGAACGGGCGTCCTAAAATAATCACTGAAAGAATAAGTATGCGAATTTTGGAAATTTCCAATGCTGATCCATTCAAATCTGCACCGAAAATTCGGGCGCAACTATTAAATGAAGGAAAACGGGCACTTCGGTCTATACAATACGTAACCGATTGCATGGAGCATGAAGCATGGCCGAGTTGCTCGTAAAATTCCGTTTATAAGCAGGAAAAACAAACAAAAGATACGACAATTTTATGAGGAACACATATTAAAACCTCCAAATTTTTGGCATACGGTGCTTTGGACAGATGAGTCCATGATTAGACTTAAATATTCGCACGGCATGGTGTATGTATGGCGCAACCCCAAAGAACAACTTACATACAAGTGTACTCTACCCACCTTTAAGTCGTTAGAAAGAGGTTTAATGATTTGAGGATGCTTATCGGCATATGGTACTGGTAGTATAGTTATTCTTGAAGACGGAATGACTGCCGCTATATGACTGAAAATCCTTAAAGATGCTGCAATACCAGAAGGTAGACGCCAGGACAATGCGCCAATCCATAGAGCGAAAATAATAAACGATTATTTTAGAAGGGAATATATAAATGTTCTAAATTGGCCTCCAGTCCAGAGTCCAGATCTGTCTCCAATAGAAAATGCGTGGGCAAGTTTGAAAATGCGCATTTCGGAGGATAAGTGCCAAAAATTAGAAGATTTGAGAGAGTGCATCATTAGACACTGGGCGAATTTTCCTAGCGATCAATGTTTGAAGCTTGTGGACTCGATGACACATAGACTTGGCAAAATGGCCATTCAAAACGTCGGGCATTGCGGATATTAATTTATTGACAACTTACTTTTGCAACATGAATTTCGACTGTATCATTTAGTTTCTTTTTCAAAATTGGTATAAGGTTTGTTTTTGTTTTAAAATATATTTTAATTTCAAACTATGGGATACGTATGTAAACGGCATTCATTGAACAAATTCAAAGAAAAAACACTGAAATAAATTTTACTGCGTACCATTGTTGAGATATTAGTCTTGACAAATTATTTTTTCCACGTACTGTATACACATACACACATACACATGTAGATAGTACATGTGTACTATTTTATGTTGTTGTTGCTGTTTTACAATTTTATAAAAAATATTTCTGTTTTTTTTTCTTCTTCGTTTTCTTGGTTTTAATGCGGTTTGTCTTAAAAAAAATTCAAAAAAAAAAAATTCAAAAAAAAATTTTTTTTAAAATAAAAATAATAAAAATTGTATAAAAATAGTGATAAGATACAACAAAAAAAAATGTTTCTTTTCTTCTTCTCAAAATAATAACAAAAATATTACATTCCAATGGTGTGTGTCTGTGTCTGTCTGTCTGTCTGTGGGTTTATTTTTTTCTTTTTTTTTAATGACAAACGATAAGAATAAAGAAATTTAAATTGAAACAACAAGTGCAACAACAACTTCAATAACTTTATAAAATATTTACAAAAAATTACTTGAATTTTTTTTTAAATTTTTGTTTATTTTTGATTTTTTTTTTTACAATAACTGACAGTAAAGAAATGAAATTCCTAAACAATAATAATAAGAACAACACGATTTATTTTCATTCTTTTTGTTTTTCAAATGAAACTTTTTTTAAAGTTCAATTCCATGTGATTTTTTTTCTTTTTTTTTACTGTGTGTTCAATGACAAAAAAAACATTTTTTTTTATTTTTTCAATGAAATTTTTTTCGGGTGTATATTATTAAATTTCAAAAGAGCCTTTAAGGTATGCAATCATATTTAACAAAATGTTTTTGGAATTTATAAAATAAAATACTTCTGTCACCCCTCAATAGTTCATCTAAACCCTACCCTCGTCGACTCCTTCCCATCTACACAGAGGGGAGCACAAAATGGAAGTTCAATTAGCACCATATTTTAAGAAAACCTAGAACTAAATTAGCAACAGTTTCTCAGCACTACAGTCAGTAAATTTATTTCTCTTGGCTTTACTGTTACCAAGCGTAACGTAAGCATAGGAATACTCTTGCCTGCAGATGTTACTATGGTCTTAACAGGCAAATGAGTAGCAGAGATCTCTCTCGTACATGCTCCTCAACCTCCCGAGCTTTTTTGTGGCACAGAAACAAGGAGGACAATATTAAGAACCAATGCAACAGCCCTGAGAGTATTCAAAAGAGAAGTCTTACGTAAGAGTTTCGGACCAGCAAGAGATGACGATAGAAGTCGCCGTAGTCTAGTAGGTAGTGTGTTGGCTTATTAGACGCAAAAGCCTGGGTTCGAGCCCCAGGCCAGGCATCAAAGACAAAATACAAAAAAGGTATTTCTTCGGCGACTTCCTCTCAACAGATTTCTGGCAAAAACTCGGAGAGTAAATAAAAATTTCCATGAAAAGTTTCTCAATAAATAAAAATCTGTCGTTCGGAGTCGACTTTAAACTGTAGGTGGTCCCACCATTCATGTATAAAATTAACACACACACAACATAAGTGGTGTGAGAAACTCGGACGTTGTACAATGGGTCAATTCGACTTCCGGGTACTGTACTTGTCTTAATTGACAAGTACACGTCCTCTAACCTAACCTAACGAGATAATTTCCGAATCCGATTCACGACGTTGTGCAGCGGATTAACCTCCAGCGGCTGCGTTGCTTCGGTCATGTCGTTCGAATGGAAGAGGCAACGGGTATTTGATTCGGAGATTTGCGGAAGCCGGAGAAGAGAACGACCCTGTTTGCCTTGGAAGGACTAGATTGTGGAAGCCCTGAAATCAATTGGTGTGACCAACTGGCATAGTCGCACAAGAAGCAGGGGCGCCTGGAAAGATGTGTTAAACCAGGTTGTAGTCGCGCCAGAAACAGAGACGCCTGGAAGGATGTGTTAAGGCAGGCCGAAATCGGTTAATCGGATTGCTAATAGTCAGTCAAGTAAGTAAGTTAGTTAGGCCGCTAAGGGAGAGAGTCACACTCTGATATTTGAACCTCGGCCTCATATCTAATAAGCCAACACGCTATCTACTAGATTGCGGCGACTGAACTGACATAAACAGCAGTCAGTTTGAATCATTAGAAGGTGGATTCTATTTTAGCAGCACAGTGCCATCAGAACACATATTGCTATAGTAGTTTGCTTAAAGCTGCAAGAACCCTAATGAACCCTATTGTTCGAACCAATTTGAGGAATTTCTGCCATTGACTACACACATACACACAACCATTACAACCCTTCAGTCAGGATTACGGCCTAGTTTCCCACACCACTCATGTTGTGTGCGTTAATTTTATACGTGAGTGGCGGGACCTACAGTTTAACGTCGACTTCGAACGACGGATTTTTGAGAAACTTTTTCATGGCAATTTTATTTCACTCTCAGATTTTTTGTCAGAAGAAATATTTTTTTTTCATATGTCTGACCTGGGCTACGAACCAAGGCTTTACGTCTAATAAGCTAACACACTACCTACTAGACTACGGCGACTTCAACTGGCACCGACTGGTGAAATCAATTGGCGAAGACACGCAAGAAAGGCCCGTATACTACATACATACGTATGATGGATGAATAGGTGATATATTCTTTCGATGTAAAGGATACTTTCTTTCGAAAGTAAATTTTAAATGACGAATTCATTCATTGAAACTTCTTCCTCAATGATAATGAGCGAAACTTGTAAAGCAAAACAGACAAACGAACATACATAGAAAGAAAAAACGGCTAAAATAACAACAACAATACAGTAACCGACATAAATTTTTTTTTTTTTTGTTATGCGTAAGGAGAGAACGAGAGAGATTACAAAAATTCCAAAACTTACAAAAACAACAAGAACAAAAAATAACTTTTTTTTTTTCTTTCTTTAATAACAACAATAACAATAAAAATATAAAAAAAACACCAAAACAAAATTCCAAAATGATTACGAAAAAATTTCAAATAAAAAAAGCCAACAAACAAACAAAAAAAAAATGAAAAATCTTACAACAAACAAATCCATAAAAACGGCAGCAGCAGCAACAGCAACAACAATAATAAAACAATTTTATGCAAAGGCAATTCATATACTAAGAGAAGAAGAAGAAAAAAAAATTCAAAAACTTACAAACATTAAAAGAAAGAAACAGTAACGAACAACAGACAGTAATAGAAACGCACACACAGAATAAATTGAATTGCTATGCAAATTTCAATGTGTTAGTGAGTAAGTTTTATGTTTATTTTTTGTTGTTGTTATTGTTGTTGTTTTATTACAATACATTTGAACATAAAAAAAAAACAAGAAACAATCAATTTATGAGAGTCACTCACTCAATCAAGAAAAAAACAAAAAAAAATACGAACAAAACTGAACACCATAATGCTCACTTACTCACTTACTACTACAATCACCAATGCGAACAAAAAAAAAAAACAACAACAACTAATAAAACTTCCTTAGGAATGTCGTTTTGTAACTTTTAGAATGAAATTATTATATTTGTTGTTGTTGTTGCTGTCGGTTTTCTTATTATTCCATTATATGTGTGTGTGTGTGTGTGATATTTTTCTGTGTTTCTTTAATTCTGTGTGTCTTAAATACACAAACTCTCTTTCTCTCTCTTTGTATTTCTCAACTCTGCTTCTCATCTGCAACGAAGTTAATAAGTACATCTGTGTGTGTCCGCACACAAAAATGTTTAAATGTGTGTGTGTGTTTTGCTTGCCTACAATCTACAATTACACTGTCGTTGTCGTCGTTGTCGTCGTTGTCGTCGTCGTCATCATTATAGAGTTCGTCATCAGTTAGTTGAGTTATCTCAGACATACAGTGCAAAAGAAAAACAATAACAACAACAACAAACATTCTAAAAAATCATACAATATTACAACAATCGTTTTTTTTTTGTTGTTTGTTGACGTCGTTGTTATTGTACTTTACAACCAGCGCCATCATCATCATCACCATCGTCATATCAAAGAGTAAATATCAATACGAACCACACTCATACACTCTGGCTCTGTATTATTTTTATGAATGCATGTGTGTGTGTGTGTTGGTTGCACAATATCGCAAAGAAACATTTTTACACCCAAAAAAATACGTTGGAATGCATTTTCTTCTGCCTTTTTTTTTTTTTTTTTTTTTTTAATTAAAATATTCCTTAGGCATCATTATGTACACAACTGTAGGAATAAACTAATATCACTGATCCATCTGTAGAGGGTGTAGTAAAATGAAATTTATTATTTTGGCGTTAAAAATTTTTTTTTTTATATTCTGTTGTCACAACGGAATCACGGTGGGCGTTCTCGCAAATGGTTAAAAAGACAGAATTTACTGTCAGGAACAGTGGTATACTGTGTGAAAATATCAGGGATGGTAGTCTTGAACAGTTTCCTACGCTTTTCGGCACATGCCTCATACCTCAGCAGAGAGGTGAAGAGCAGAAAGAAGATTCTCAAGCACTTGCTGGTTCAAAATTTAAGGAAGTCATGGTAACTAGATCCTGCGCTCACCAACACCATATGGAAGATACTCGAAAACGTACAATATATTACTCACAGGTTTGCAATCGACTGTGTCAACCAGCGTAGATCCACATGAGGAAACTAAAATACTTTCAATTAAGCGACTTAACATCCTACTGGCTAAGCAATTCCTAGTGGCATGCAATATACATAATTTACACACACCTAGCCTACAACACACAAATCTGGCAGAAGATCTAGAGATTCGTCAACGATATATGGGAGCTACTATGCCACTAAAAGGGTTCTTGACAACTCTTCACCGTAAATTGCTGACTACTACTACCACTAAGAGAATATAATCCCAGTAACATTGAATCTATGCCGAACGAGATACAGTTGAAGTGCTGAAATTAAACCCTTTGTTTAGCATGTTACATTGAAGTGAGGCATTACTCCAGGGCTTTACGTGAGTATCGCCAGGATGGCACAAAACACTGCGTCTACCAGTGCCCCCACGCAACAGGATGCAACCACATGATATGCATAAGCATATCATCACCATACGTGAGTACCAATTCGAAGCCATGCATTTGGACATGACTTAGGGGTCGTTTACTACACAGCCCTGCATGGGTTTTGCAAATAAGATGGCTCCAGGTGTTTCCGAAGGCATTTTGCGCGCTGAACGCCATTCAAAATGGCGGATCCAATATGGTGGTCAAGTAAATCTGATTAATTTTTATAAACCTCGACCGCCATATTGGATCCGCCATTTTGAATTTTTTTAAATCTGAATGAAGATCTGTAATCAGCGACCCAAAAAACCCCTGAGTAACAATTTTCAAGTAAATCGGATTAATTTATAAGGACCTCAGTAATGTGTTTCTTTTCCTCTTGTTCCCCTTGACACAAACCCACCCCCTACTTTAAGGGTGCATGCAAACAATTTGGCTTTGGACTCATTTTAAAGAGCAAAGATCAATTGCCAATATCTGACAATAGCGATGGTTCTAGCACGTCAGTGTTTAGCTCTACAATGTTTCAAAAATGGCCAAAAACGCTATTTTTAGGGGTTTCAACCCCATTTTTCTCGAAAACCTGACGTGATGAAAGTTTTTGAAACCAGATTCGTGTTCAGCGCACAAAATGCCTAAGGAAACTCCTGGAGCCATCTTATTTGCACAAAAAAAGTCCAAATTTGCAGGGCTGTGCTATCTAAACTCCTTTGTGAAAGTGGTTAAGAATGTAACGCCACACCGAGCTTGCGCTCTGTTCGCGATTTGGGTGTAAACCACAGTCACCACGTTGCTTCCATAAGGGGGTCGTGTTAAGGTGAGGCATTAGGAATTGAAAGCATGAAGTTACCAAATTATTGCAACGTTTCCCAAGTGGAAGACGTCAGCCAATATCACTTATCACTTAGTTGCGGGCAGCCAGACAATTGCCAGAGCATAATATAAGATCCTCCACATACATACATACATAATTGGTCATTACAACCCTTCAGCCAGGATTACGATTTAGTTTCTCACACCACTTATGTTGTGTGTGTTAATTGTATACATGAGTGGCGGGGGACCTACAGTTTAAAGTCGAATCCGAACGACAGATTTTTTTCATTTACTCTCAAGAGTTTTTGCCAGAAATCTGCTGAGAGGAAGGTGCCGAAGAAATAGTTTTTGTATTTTGTTTTGATGTCTGGCCTGGGGCTCGAACCCTGGCTTTACGTCTAATAAGCCAACACACTACCCACTAGACTACTAGACTGTACGACTAAGATCCTCTAAAATGGTTAATAATCAGCTGCAGGTCTCTTTAAGAAAATGACAAAGCGTCATATTATTCACATCACATGGCTACCGGTACCAAATGGTATTGCGAAAAACTGTAGAACGTATGAATTGGCTAGAAATGGCTCAACTTTACATTGCGAAATCCATTAAGAACCTGCTGCAAGCTTAGTATTGTCAATATAGTGAAATGTACAGTCTCAAAGATAAATAATTTATCTTTCATACATGTATTGTAGACCGCACTGTCGAGTCTCGATACGACAAATTTCGATTGGTAGAGCTTTCTTTCATTTGCAGTTAAAAAAGGAAATAAGCACAGTCTATTACAGTTTTTAGATTTGAACTAAATTTTAAGAAATACAAAAATGAATTCACCTGACTGTAATTTTATTTAAAAAATTTGTTTTTTTTTTTTTTAATTTGAAAACGAAACAAAACCACATGAAATTAGCAAAAGTTTTGCATTAATTCCGCTTTATAACAGTATTTTATTCTATAAATACCATTATAAATAGCACAGCAACAAAAAAATAATAAAAATAATAATAAAAAAAAGTACAAAAACAATAACAAATAGTTAAACAAGGCAATGACCTCTTTTTTTCCCAATATACTCTACAATTCCTATTATTTACTACTGCTAACCTATTTTTATGAGTGTAACACACACAGGCTAGGTTGAGTAGTAAAACACAATCTCCATACACTAACGACTTTGGCTCTCTTGTTCTCTTGTGTCTCTACATCTGACTCTTTTTTTTTATACACAAAGGAGAAGAGTACCAAGAGTACTCTTACAAATGAAACCACATTTTAAGAGTTCGAAGCACTCTTATTGCTAAGTGGCTGGCAGTGCTCTTTTTATGGAAGTTTATTAAGAGTAATAAAAATTTGTGTGTGCGTGTGTGTGTGAGTAAGAGATCGAGAAAGAGTGAAAACAAATAATCAAGCAGCATATTTAAGAGTTTTTTGTTGTTGTTGTTTTTGTTTTCATTTATTACACACATACTTAGGGAGGAGATTTTCGTATGGTGATCATTACAATATTCGTTCCATTCGTTACGAGTCGTTTTATTTTTATTGAGAGACAGCCAATCTTGTTCTTAGCTTTGTTGTATTTAAGGTTTAATGTGTGTATGCATGTGTGTATGTGGGTTTGTGTCTTGTTTTACTAGGCCCATTGAGTTGTTTTATTTTGTTTTTGTTTTTTTTTCTGTGTGTTAATATATGTATGGGTGTGCGAGTGTGTGTGTTTTTAGGTCTTGCAAGAAAACATTCTGTTTTTATTTTAATTTAAAAGAGTTTCAGGGTAAATAAGTGTAAAAGTGTGTCTGTCTGTGTAGTTAATACTGGGGCTGAACTGAAGAAAGATCGTACGAAAAGAAAATTACAATTTTCATTCAGTAATTTTCTGTTGTAGCCGACGCATCGTAACGGGCAAATACGCGCGTCTAAGACTGGCATAATTTTTTTTCTTTTCTTTTAATTTCTTAACTGATGAACTGAATTAAAAAAAATTTTTATTTTGTTTTTCAAGATTTACATGAAAACAGAATTAAAAAAATTAAATTAACATTACAACAAATAAGACAAACAAAAGAAATTTAATGGAAAATAAAAAAAAAAATTAAAAAAAAAAAATTAAAAAAAAAAAATTAAATAAATTATTAAACAGCGTGTGAACAAGAGGATATTTTTCAAAAAAAATATTTTTTTTTATTATAAAACAAAAGAAAAAGGATATTTTTAGTGTTAAATAATAAATAAAAAAAATTAAGAAAATAAAAAAGGAAAAAAAACTGTGCTTCGAAAAGGAAAACCACAAAAATAAGAAGAAAAACAACAGGAACTATTACTATATAGGCGTCTGTGGAATGTGGTTCCGTTTATTTTTTATTTCTTATTTTTTTCTTCTTTAATAAACACAACAACAACAACATTAACAAGAGAGCTTTGATTTAACAATACCACACCACACCGCACACCACACACCACTTAAAACATTTCCAAGGAGCTTGAACAACAGCGACTTTAAATCAACACAGCCACGGCACAGCTTAAGCATAGAAAAACAAGACTGGTTTCTACGTATTTTCTAAAACAAATGCCAACAGCAGAAGCAGAAGCAACAGCAGCTGCATTTGAACAGCAACTAACAACACCGCAACGCAGCGTCGCATTAGCAGCAATAATGCATAGAAGAAGAACAAAAATAAAATTATAGAAAAAATAACTGCGTCTTAAGGTCTCAAAAGTTTTTTATTTCAATTTTTTTGTTGTTGTTTTTTTTTTCTTGTTCTACACTTCTAACACTCATCCAATAAACGATGACGATGTCGAGTCAACGAAACCGTTGATGCTAAACGACGTAGACTACAACCTCAATACGAGATGCAACACAACACAACACAACACTGGCCAAAAGAGACCAAACAAAAATGCAACAAGAGAGCTGATGATGATGATGATGCCCTAACTAAACAACCGTACATCCATGCAATGCTGTCATACCTCCATCCTCTTTCTAGTCGCCCCATTAAGTAGCCTGCTGTAAAACAGAAATTAACTTTTCAATAAGAATACGAAAAAAAAGGAAGGAACACACACACACACACTCACGCTCCTCTAAAAGGAAAACATTTTTGGAGAGACAGAGACAAAGACAGAGATTCTCTTCTCATCACATCACCAGTAGTAGTAGCATGCAGTAGAATGCAGAGTAAAAGTAAGTAAACAAAGCAATAGAATTGTAAGAAAAAAAAAAGAAATTTCTTTTTGCCATCCATTTAATGTAATAATAATCACACAAGAAAAGGGAGAGAGAAACAAAAACAAAAAAAAAAGTGGAAAACATAAAAGAACAACCGTTTAATGTTACAATGATGTGTGAGAGTGTAACATTATATGAGGGTTAGTGCTGCTGCTGCTACTTTATAACAATGCAATGCAGGCCTAATAGACAGTGAAATCTTTGAAAATAAAAGGCTTTTCGTTGACTTCTCTATGGGAACATTTAAAATTTCTTTATTATAGCGACGGTAATAAAAATTATTCTCCATTGTTTTAAAGGGATTTTAAGCTTTTATTTTTGATAATAGTTTTTGAAAAAAAAAATTTTATTTATTTCTTGGACTTAAAAAATTAGAAAATTTTCATAAAATTTTTAAACTTTTGCGTTTTCAAATAAGCAAAGATCGAATACCAGTAGAATCAAAAAAAAAAATCGCAACCGAAACACAGATTTGTGAACACCCCGCGCGGATAGGGAAATATTTTTAATTTAGGCCTTCGTCTAGTAAATACTACTCGTTAAATTTACTGAATAGTTGGATGCAATTGATTCTCGGTTTTTATGCTAATTCCGTTCTAAGATTTGTTTCTGGCTTATCTCAATAAACTGTTCCTTTAGGCAAATTGATTTCAGAATTTCATGAACTTTTTTTATTTCACAAAGTGTTTCCAATGCTTAAGTATACAATTTCCAAGCACTGTAGAAACAAAAATCTGGGACAATATAAATTAAAAAGCTTCAATAACCTCCAAATAACTTATACGAAGCAACCTAAAACAAATCCAATCTTCCTTAAAGAAACGAAAAGGAATAAAAAAAATTTATCCAGGTATTTCTTGGGTAATTCGTATTATCAGCAATGAATTCAATTCGTCATAGTCCAATAGGTAGTGTATTGGCTTATTAGATGGGAGAACGTGGTTCAAACACCTGGAACAAAGCTATATAAGGCCCTAACTCACACTTTTTTCCAAATTGATTTTTTTTTTGTGATTCCAATGTGTATTTGTATTAAATGCATTGGAATAAAAAAAAGCAATTTCGAAAAAAGTGCGAGTTAGGGCCTTTCTACATGAGACCAATGATATGAAAAAAATATGTCTTCGACGACACTTTCTTTCAGCAATCTAGTGGTAAAGACTCTAAGAATAAATAGAACTGCCATGAAAAGTTTCTCAAAAAATCTCTCGTCTAGCCACTCATGAGTAAAATTTACACACACCTAACATGGGTGGTGCGAGAAACTAGGTCGTAATCCTGACAGAAGGGCTGTAATGACCAAGTTAATAAGTAATGAATGAATGCAATGTGCCACGTTGTTAAATAACAGATCAAAATTAAGTTTAAATCTAAAGATTTCTATATATATAGTGATGTAGTAATAATTTTGTACGTTTACTTACCCATTTAAATGGAAATTTTACAAACAAATCAGGTTATAGGTTGTTCTGTTAGCTTAAGATGATATGTTTAAATATACGTCCATCTGATGGGAACATTGTCCAAGTTGTAGAAATTTTATTGTTCTTGACTTGCATAATATTCGTTCATGTTTACATATGCAAATATTTAAGTAAACTTTCTTATACCAGCCTTGGTTTTAAAAACATTCGTAATTTTGTAAATTGAACTCGATTGATAGTGATGTGGCAGCATCTGTAAAAAGAAATTAAAAACTATTGTAAGAGAAACTGTTTAAGAAATTCAGTGCGAAAGATATAAACAAGGAAAATTTCAGATTTGAAATTTGAGTGAATTCAAGAATTTTAGAGAATTTCAAATAAAATATCAGGAACAAATTTTTTGTCTTGAAAATTTTAAATAAATTTCAATTTTATTCTTTTTTATCACTGTACAACACTTCTATTTATTTATGTTTCTTAATAAATTTCTCCATTTTATTTAAATAATTTTTTTCTTTTTTTTTTCGTTTTTAAATTCTTAAAAATTAAAAAAAAAAATTTTTTAAATTTTTCGAAAATGGCAAAACGAATTTCTTTTTAAATAATTTTTAATTTTTTTTATATTCCAAAGTAGAATTTTATATTGTGTTTGGATTTCAAAATTCTATTCCAAACAAAATTTCAAATATTTTTTTACAATTTGTTAACATTACATAGGTTATTTTTCATGCAAAATTTATTGTTTTCTTTAAAAAAATTTTTTTTTTAAATATTAAATAAAATTTTTAGTTTTAAGTCCATGCCTAGCCTTATAAAAGAGCTTTGAAATCCATTTAATTTACAATTTTGTGGTCCCTTGTACTCCTTAACAGCTTGAAACCTTTATATTTTTTTATGCATCGCATACAAATAGTATCAATGCCTCAATTGCAGTATTTTCTTATTGATTCACTCGAATTATAACGAGTAATAGAGCAGATTTTGTAATTTTATTCAAAATTACAACTACCACCAAAGACTTTCTCACCCTAATTAACAGGATAAACAGTTATAAACACTCTAGTCTTTAACAGAAACCAATGCTGACGTTTTAATTGTTTCCTATCACAATACATGCATAGCTTCTTCTTTTTTATCAATAAAAATTTTACAGGGGCTTCTTTTTTAACCACTGTGTTGTAGCATAAGTCACCGTCATCTAGTAGGTATTGCGTTGGTGTATTGATACAATAGCCCATGGTTGAAACCCCTGGCTCAGACATCTCGAACAAAACGATTTATTAAATAAAAAAAATTAATTTTGTCGGCGACTTTCGCTCAGCAGTAATCTGGCCAAAAATTCTGAGTAAATAAAACAAAACAGCAGCAACTCATTGTGATACGACATGCAATTAATAGCGATGTCATGTTAACAACCTCACGGACTTCGTATTTAAACCCTAAACCAAGTTCTTAAACAGCTTGAATGATGAATTTATGAATATGAATTTATTAAACGTTCTCTCCACAATGACCCACGAGAGTGGATGCAGTAACAGAGATAAATCTTTGATCAATCTATCTGGCCTATCCAATTTAGGCCAGCTAGGTCTGACAATAAAGCAATGACCATTAATTAGCTGTCTAATGTAGTAAAAGGGAGTATTAAAGCAGGCATATTGGCTTTGCTCTTAGAGCGACATCTATTAATAGCCTAAGTTCTGGTAGTTTTCTTTTAAAAACATTACTTTCTTTCTCAATGACTGTGACCTACTCTTCCTTATTGATTTTATTGCGATTCAGCAGCGGCTTTCCTTTACATTAACAAGCATTAAGCTTAGCCGGTCAGCAAATCCAAACAACGATTACATAGAGAGCAGACTCGATAATTTTTATTATTTTCCTCTGTTAGAGTATAAACTATTTACTTCACGTAAAAAAGCCTTCAAACAAAATAACAGGCAAATTACTGCAGCAATCTGTTTAAAAATTAAAGGAAAATTGAAAAAAAAAAAAAAAAAAAAAAAACTGTTAATGATTGCATATATTTACAGTTCTGTGCTTGGTGGCAACCATAATTGAATGAACATTTCATTCTTTTTTTTTTTTTTTTTTTCTTATTAAGTTATGTTATGTTCTCTGCCTATGATGGTTGTGCTAGCTGCACATGTACACATGTATGTATGTTTGAGTGTGTATATGTATGATGAGGTTTATCTAGGCAATGTTTTATTCAATGAGAGTGCAAAATGTCATGATTATTTATTTATATGTCTGTATGTTTGTGTGTGGTAGTAGTAGTAGTTGTTGTTACGGATGTAAAACGACATTTTTCTACAATGAGTCATAAGCAGACTAGTTAACCAAACAAACAACAAAACAACAACAGACACGATAGCAATCGTTTTTTATGCTTCATTGTACAGTAAATAGTTAATGAACGTCATCATTATGTTGTATGTTGATGATAATAACGATGATGAGAGAGCCATATTGAGGAATTTTGTTTTAAAATACACAGCGATAGAGAGAGAGAGAGGAAGAGCGCAAGAGATACAGTGTAAAGAAGTAAGTACAATAAGTGCAAATAAATGAATGAATAAAAAAAGGAGTTAAAAAAGTTCTTGGGTTTTTAGACATTTAGAAGCAGTGATCGTAGATACTTTAGTACTGTTTTTCAGAAATTTTGTTGGGTTTTTTTTTTGTGAACAGGGTTCCATGGCTAAATTTTCTATTCTATTTAGAATAGTAGCTAAAATAGAAACATGAAAACCAAGAATTTACAAAGGGTGTTTTTTTTTTATAGAGGTATAGAACTTTAAGTTGGCATTACTTTACAAGATGGCGACCGATTTAACAGCTGTCAAGTGATTTATTCTCACCTGAACAACGCTTGCAATTTTATTGCAATTTTATTTCGAAACTAATGGTTCTGTGCGGAAAACGAATCGGCGCACTACGTCCATTTTATTGTCGACAAAATCGTCCATCAGAGCAGTTAATTCGATTAACCATGGAACGTTTTCGCACCACGTTTACTCTTATTGATGATAACTCGCATCC
Organism: Sarcophaga subvicina; assembly: GCA_936449025.2. Classification (NCBI taxonomy): domain Eukaryota; kingdom Metazoa; phylum Arthropoda; class Insecta; order Diptera; family Sarcophagidae; genus Sarcophaga; species Sarcophaga subvicina. The sequence goes on along the minus strand of OW388083.2, from coordinate 104,375,069 downwards.
CCAGAGACGCTGTACGGTGCGTACAGAAGAAGCTATTGCTGCTGTAGAGCGTAGCATTGAGGAAGACCCGAATGAGTCCATCCGCCATCGAGCCACAGGAATTGGATCTGTGTCCATCCACTTTATGGAAGATTTTGCTGAAGGATCTTGGTGTGCGTGCTTACAAAATCCAACTCGTGCAAGATTTGAAGCCAAACGATCATCAAAAGTAAGGCGTAGATTCGTCGAATGGGCCCAAAACGAGATTACCGTTGTTCCCGATTTTCATAAGCGAATTTTGTTTAGCGATGAAGCGCACTTCTGGTTGAATGGCTGCGTCAACAAACAAAACTGCCGCATTTGGAGTGAAGGTAATCCTCAAGTGTAGGTGGAAACACGGTTACATCCAGAAAAACTGACTGTTTGGTGCGCTTTATGGGCTGGTGGAATCATTGGTCCGTACTTTTTCAAAAACGATGGTGGCCAGAACGTTACAGTCAATGGTGATCGCGGTATAGAGCCATGATTACAAACTTTTTCATTCCTGTATGGAATAACCATGATGTCCAGGAGATGTGGTTTCAACAAGACGGCGCAACATGTCACACAGCTCGTGCCACAATAGATTTATTGAAAGACACGTTTGGTGACCGCCTAATTTCACGTTTTGGACCTGTGAATTGGCCTCCAAGATCTTGTGATTTAACACCGCTAGACTACTTTCTGCGGGGCTATGTAAAGTCATTGGTCTATGCGGTAAAGCCACAAACGCTTGACCATTTGGAAGACAACATTCGCCGTATTATTGCCGATATACGGCCACAAATGTTGGAAAAAGTCATCGAAAATTGGACGTCCAGATTGGACTATATTCGCGCCAGCCGTGGCGGTCATATGCCAGAAATCATATTTAAAATCTAATGCCACAAGATTATCTTTCGCATAAATAAAATTCATGTCAATCGAATAATCAATCCATCGTTGTTTTATTGCAACTTAAAGTTCTATACCTCTATAAAATAAACACTCTTTAATTCAATCATTCTTATTAGAACAACTTAAAGTGCTAGAATAGATTTCTGTTTAAGCTAAGTCTACCTATCGGTTCGATAACTATTAACTGACTAACTAGCTACTCTCACAGATCATTGTGTAATGGCTAGATATGCGCGACGAGATCAATTACTAAAATCATTAAATTTCTAGTCTCTTGAGAAATTAATTCATGTTAAAAATACGTAGCCTAGAGGCTATTAACAGGCCTTGGCATTACATCCACAACAAGCCGCTGTCCTGTCTTTTTACTCTCCGTGCTTTTGCCAAATGACTGTTGAGAGGAAGTTCCCGAAAAATATGTCTGAGTTGGAGTTTGAAACACGGGCTATCATATCAATAAACCAACACCGAAACTGCTAGACAAAGGAGATTTATGATACAGGACTGAGACCCTCTTTATTGACAAAAAACGAAACCATGAATCTATGTATTCTGCTTTCATTCCATTAGGAAATAATTAAAGCGTCACGATTGATTTCTGTTTAATGCTTTAGAGTTTAACACGTTGACTGCCGCGGCAATTTTCAGAAAACTTGCCAAAAAAAAAAACGACAATTTGATTTTTTCACATTAGTGAGTACGAGATAACTCGTAGTTTGGCGCCTAGAAAGGAACGCAATCTACGAGTTATCTCGTAGGCGGCAGTCAACGTGTTAAAACTGTTTATTCTGTTCATTAGGGTTAGGGACGGACCTCTGTTCAAAGTTGTTCGTTTCTAATAAGATTACAAAACCTGTTCTATTACCCGTTAAACTGATCTATAATTGCAGTGATTCTCACCAGCCGCGAAGTATAGAAAAATATTTATAAAGCTAAGCGCCTTAAAATATGCTTTTCTGTTAAATTCTCTCTCTTTTTTTTTAATTTAAATTTTTCTATAAAAATGTGTTCTTTTTTCCTTGGTTCTTCAAGTTAAATGACTCGCCAATTAATAAATTCTCAATTAAAATTCCTTAACGTTTTTCTTACATATGCGTATGTATGTGTGAGTGCGAGTGGTATAAAAAATTCTTGCCTGTTTTTTTTTATTGAGAAAAAGAACGAGAATAAAAAACAATTTTTGTGAATTAATGAAATTTAATAACTTTATAACCGTAACACAAGTAGACAGACAGTTAAACTAAGAACAACAAAAAAAAAAACATTAAAAATGAATAATAAAAAAAAACAAGCTTGTTTTCACACACATTCAAACGTACACGAAGAACAATAACATAAAAACTCCGAACACAGCAAAAATATTCGTCGTTTAACAATAAAACTGGAAAGAAAAACAACAAAAAACAAGAAAAAAAAGAAGTCAACCACCACTAAGGAATGCCACCGTCATTGATGATCGTTCGACAATGTTAAATAAAGCAACAAACAAACGAACAACAATGAAGAACAACAATAACAAAAACAAATGAAATAACACACACGACTTGCTACGCAGGCATTAAAATGTGGAAAAAAACTCTGGTTCTCTCATACACACACATAAACAGTTATGCTTAAAGTTTAAAACATATAAAAATGAAGTTAAACAACAATAACAACAATCAACAACCACATTAGAGTGCAAGTTTAGCTTTAACAAGAGAAATCTCTTGAAAAAACTCTTAAAAAGAGAAGAAGAAGAAAAGAACTGAAAAAATGCAGACATTTTTTATGTTTAAGAATGTTGAAGTTGTTGACTTTGTTTGAACACACACACACACACATGCACACACCCTTGTAAGATCCAAGCATATTTATAAGTAAAGTCGGTCGCTTTGTTTTCTTATTGGTATCGTTAAGCCACATATTTGTGTTATGTGCTGTGCGTTTCAATGTGTGTGTGTGTGAGAACCATAAAACGTGTTTGTAATCAAATAACTTCTCTTGTTTCTTCGTGTGTTTTTTTTTTCTTTCTGGTGTGTGTTTTTGATCTTATGCTTACAAGGCGTTTAATACAGTCATCGTAAAAATTATGAGTACATTATTTAAGAAATAATGTGTGTTATTAATGTGAATATAAATAAAAATTTATAAGAAAAGCTTTGAAAAGAAAACCAAATAAAGTGGATTTCATAAAACATGTATGCCCACGTGTTTTAAATGAAAAATATTTTTGAAAAAAGACAAAAAATTATACGTAATATTTTATAAAAAAAAATTTCACATTTTGTTAAAAAAAAATAAATTATGGCTTCTAAGGATAACCAGGAAATTTCTGTAGATAATACAGTTTAGAAAAATTGGTGACATTACAGAACTAACTCATGGTAGATAAAACCCAATTCTTTCTTTACTATGCATGCTGGCTTTTATTTTCAAAATTTTAAAAAAATATTTTAACAACAAAAAAAAAAATTAAAAATTTAACATTTATGATTACAATTTTGTTAAGCTAGACACTCTTTTTTTTTTTTTTTTTTGTTCATAAATTCATTGAAAATTAATGCAAACAGCAAAACATAACACCACCAACTCAACAACAACAACAACAACACAACACGAGTAACGTTAAATAAAACACATGATCGACACTTAATTGACAGCCAGGCCTTAACAAAAATAATGAAAAAACCTAAAAAAAACGGAAAGGAAACCAGAGCACATGAATGAGGCTGGGAGCTCATAAAAACACAAAAACAAAAGCAAACTAACATTGAGGGCAAAAACAAAAAATGTAAATAAAAGTAAATATTTAAAGAAAAATACACGAGCAGTCATCATACAGTCCTCGTTGTTCATATTTAAAACACACGCACTTACTCACACCAACGCTTAACAAATAAAAGTCATTCACTTTGTTTACCAATCCCTCTCTCTCTATCACCGCCATACACCACTTAACATTAATAGCAATATGATAAATGTCATACATATTATAATGGAGAGTAAGCGAGAGAGAGAGAGAACTAAAATAATACGAAATGCTTGTTAATCAAAGTTAAAATGAATTGTGAAAACTTGTGCGTGAAGAAAGAAAGAAATGAATGAATACAACAACAACAACAATAACAATAATAGCAAATATTTTATTTATTTTTTTGTTTTTGTTTTTGTTGATTTTTTTTTTATTATATTGTTTTTTTCTTTTTCTTATTTGACCCAATTTCATCATTAAACATGAATATTTCTGTCTTTCTTTCTTTCTGTTTTCCTTTCTTTTTGTATTTTGTTTATAAGTAAATAATCTATGAAAGTGTATGTATGTATATGTGTATGAGACCAACAATAATAAACGGTAATAATTAACACACACAATATGAGGGAAACAAAAGAAACTGAACAGCAGTACGACTCTGCTACTAACACCACCAACCAAACAACATCGTCATCTCCAACATCAAACAGCAAACAGCAAACGACAACCGACCACCGAAATAATCATGGCATGCTATAGCAAGCAATAGGGATAGAGAGAGAGAGAGAAAGGATATTTGTTCGTAATTGCAGATGAAATGTGTGCGTATATGTGAAAGTAATCGTATTTTTCCAATTTCAAGTAATTTCATGGTGTGGGAAGCACTTTCTTTAAAGGTTTTTGTATTTTTTTGCTTTTTTTTGACACAGCAAGGTAAAGAGAGTGATGTTTTGTTTCTGCCTTGGAAATATTGAAAGAAAGCGAAACATACTTTACGGCGATATTGTATACGAAAGTAATTACAATATTAAACAATTTTTTTTTTACAGATTTTTACTTTGCAATACCGTTGTTTTTCTCTCTCTCTTTTAATTTTAAGCTTAAATAAAGTTTTAAAAATTAAAAACAAAACCACATATTGAAAGCCTTGTTAAATTATTTTGAAATTCCAAGAAAATATATCTTGTAGTCTTGAGTGTATGCATAAGCAAGTGCTTCATTCCTTTCGGGCAACAGCCGCAGCAGCAGCAGCAGTACAAAAGCAGAAAAGAAAATAAAAACAAAAAAATTGTTGCAAGAAACGTGCTGGAATGTGGCAAAGCCAGTTTTCTATTCTATACGGTCTGCACAACGTCTTTTTTGTTTTTTTGTTTTATTTTCTTGAAAGGAAAGTACAACAACAAAAAAGACGAAAAAGAAAGAAAACTGCTTCTCTAAAAGCCACATTCTTTAGCAAAAATCTTTGCCGTTTTAAAAGAAATCCTCGTTTAAAATATCTTAAAGAGAGAAAAAAATAGGAATATTAAGCATAGACAACAACCATTGCAGACTCCATTATAATTATGAGGAATTTATCAAATGAGTATGAATTTAATTGAATTTTTTTTAATGAATTAAAGGCGGTTGTTATAGGAAATGCAGGGAAATATGCTTGTATAGAAATATTGGCCAGGGGGAAAGTATATTTCTTTCGGCGTGTGACTCTCAGCAGCAGTTTTGTTGGCAATCGGCTGGAAATGAAAAAGGTTCTTAAATATTTCAGTACTTCATCGCCTTTGTGTGGTATATACAGTAATCCTTCGATTTACATCACCTCGATTAACGTTGTTTCGATTAACGTCGTCAAATTTTTTGTTCCCTCCAACTTCAATTTGCGTCGTCAGTCGATTTACGTCGCCTTTTTTTGGAACCAACTGCGACGTAAATCGAGGGATTACTGTACTCCACTTTCCTTAAAGAATCTTTTACGCCGGCACAATACTCTGTAATAGAAGTGCGTGCCCTACGGAATTTCTTAAAAAAGAAATTTTGAATTGAAAAGTGAGCATTTGAGGAACTATCGATTCGAATTGATTAATAAATGAAGAGAAGGGAATTATATATGAGTGCCCAGGCCTATTCTCAAGACATTGATGAAAACTTTCACACAAAATCTATCATTCGGAGTCGACTTTAAACTAAAGGGTGTTTTTTTTATAGAGGTATAGAACTTTAAGTTGCAATAAAACAACGATGGATTATTCAATTGACATGAATTTTATTTATCCGAAAGATAATCTTGTGGCATTACATTTTAAATATGATTTCTGGCATATAACCGCGACGGCTGGCGCGGATGTAGTCCAATATGGACGTCCAATTTTTGATGACTTTTTCCAACATTTGTGGCCGTATATCGGCAATAATACGGCGAATGTTGTCTTCCAAATGGTCAAGCGTTTGTGGCTTTACCGCATAGACCAATGACTTTACATAGCCCCACAGAAAGTAGTCTAGCGGTGTTAAATCACAAGATCTTGGAGGCCAATTCACAGGTCCAAAACGTGAAATTAGGCGGTCACCAAACGTGTCTTTCAATAAATCTATTGTGGCACGAGCTGTGTGACATGTTGCGCCGTCTTGTTGAAACCACATCTCCTGGACATCATGGTTATTCAATTCAGGAATGAAAAAGTTAGTAATCATGGCTCTATACCGATCACCATTGACTGTAACGATGGCGGATGGACTCATTCGGGTCTTCCTCAATGCTACGCTCTATAGCCGCTATAGCTTCTTCTGCACGCACCGTACAGCGTCTCTGGGTATGCGAGTTATCAATAAGAGTAAACGTGGTGCGAAAACGTTCCATGGTTAATCGAATCAATTGCTCTGATGGACGATTTTGTCGACGATAAAATGAACGTAGTGCGCGATACGTTTTCCGCACAGAACCATTATTTTCGAAATAAAATTACACTAAAATTGCAAGCGTTGTTCAGGCGTGAGTCTATTCATGATGAATTGCCAAACCAAACTGAGAATAAATCACTTGACAGCTGTTAAATCGGTCGCCATCTTGAAAAGTAATGCCAACTTAAAGTTCTATACCTCTATAAAAAACACCCTTTATAAGTCCTCCCACCACTCTTAAAAAAAATTAACACACATAACATGGGTGGTGTGAGAAGCGAAATTGTAATTCTGATTGAAAGGATAAGTTGGATAAGTTAAGTAGGAACACAATAACAAGTTAGGAACTGCGGAGGGAAAGAATTTTCGTTGGATGTCAAAATGCCAAACGATTGGCAGTGATAACTGGACACTGACCTCTGGGTGCTTACGTGATGAGAGTGGTTTGAATAGCACATATCGAATTCTACAGAAGCTGCCATGACGAAGAAGAAGAGAAGGCCCCAGAACATTATCTTTGAATTTAGTTACAGAACAGAAGTCGCCGTAGTCTAGTCGGTAGTGTGTTGGCTTATTAGCCGCAAAAGCTAGGGTTCGAGCCCCAGGCCAGACATCAAAGACAAAATAAAAAAAATATTTCTTAGGCGACTTCCTCTCAGCAGATTTCTGGCAAAAACTCTTAAGAGAAAATAAAATTGCCATGAAAAGTTTCTCAAAAATCTGTCGTTCGGAGTCGACTTTAAACTGTAGGTCCCACCACTCATGTATAAAATTAACTCACACAACATAAGTGTTGTGAGAAACTAGGACGTTGTACAATGGGTCAATTCGACCTCCGGATACTGTACTTGTCTTAATTGCCAAGTACACGTCCTCTAACCTAACCTAGTTACAGAACATCGTGTCTAGCCAAAGGTTCATAAGACTCTTGGGTCGGTTGGGAGATACTAACCAGCAGCTATAATTATAGGAAGGAACAGGTAATATGGGTGTTACAAAGGGTAAACTGTGCCCGGTAACCGGGCAGAACGATTCCTAATATCTTGACAATGATGTAACGGATAAATTGCTTTCACTAATGACTTGGAATGTCATTTGAAATGTCACTTCTCTTTTGTGAAAGTAATGCTCTGAGAGCTTTTAAAATATACAAACAAGTGGTAATAAAAAATTAGCATAAATATTATTATTAAACTTTTAAAAATAAAACATAGAAAAATAAATTTAAATTTAACAAAAAAAAAAAATTTAATTAACAATTTAAAAAATACTTAAAAATTATTGAAAATTTTTTTCCACAAAACCATTTTGTTAATTATGCAATAAAAAAATCCTCTAATATTTTTCATGATTTTACAATCTACTGACTGGCTAGGTGGCTGGCTGACTGGCTAGGTGGCTGACTGGCTGGCATTTTCTTTTGACAGCCGATAATCATAATACAGCAGAATTATGTTTGACACCAAAACGTCTGGCAAAGTCTAGAAAACTGCCACGCCTTAAGCCAAATCAAAAAAAAAAAAAACAAAATCACCAACATTGCCATGCAGTGACGCAAATTATGACAAGTTTTCGTTTCGTATTTTTTTTATTAAAACTCCGGTTTTTGTTATGTTTTGTTAAGTAAAGAAAGAGAAAAAAATAAAAAATAAAAATATACCTGATACCTGACATGCCAATTAATAAAAAGTGATAAATTTTCTAAAAAAAAAAAAAGAAACAAAAACGAAGAAGAATTTCGAAAAAATATTTTCATTAACAATTTAAATTTAAATTTTTTTTTGTTAAGCCGCGAATTCAAAGAGACTGAATGTCTGTCTCTACACAAAAAAACACATTTTTTAACGGCCTTAGTTCAAAGAAAAAAAAACAATTTTTTTTTAATTTTTAATTTTTAAAAAATTTTAAATTTTTCAAAATTTATGCCAATGGAATGTGTGTGTGGATTTCTTAAAATAAGAAAAAAAAAAAAAAAATTTTTTTTTGGAAGTGAAAAATATGCCATCCGTACTCCGCCGCCGTATGATTTGACTACGAAACCGGTTTTCGATTTGATTTGACTTATTTTAACAAAGTGAGATCATTTTGAAAGCTGATTTTGTCAATGAATAACAACACAGAGACGCAGTAACAAAAAAAAACAACAAAAAAAAACAAAAAATGTACAACCAACCAACGAAATATTTTCCCACTGTCGTAACAAAAACAAAAAAAAACAAAAAAAACAAAATGAAATTCCAACTAACCTCTCATAGATTTGCTGCTGCTGCTGCTTATAACCAAAAGGTAAGTTTCTTATTTCTTTTTTTCTCCCTCCTCCTGCTCCTCTTGTTTCAATTCCCTCTAGGCACTCATCAGAGGCCAGCCAGCCAGCCAAATAACCAACTCTAATGCTAATGCGCATGCGCGCATCGTCGTGATAACTTTGAACTTCAGCCGACAAATACATCTCGTCGTAGTCATCATCGTTGTTGTTGTTATTGTTGTGTAAACCACAACAACAACACCAGCAAAAGTATCACAATGTGCTTGAAAAACTGTTTTTTTTTTTGGTGGAAATATTTTTTTTATGATTTTCTCACCGCGTCTCCAATAGAGTTTTGAAATATTTTTTTAATTTGTCTGTGTCTGTGTGTGTGTGTGCTTGGGAGTCTGTTGCGTTGGGAAGTGGTTTGTACCCCACACCCCACATTTGCCCCCCCAAAAAAAAAAAACGAAAAAAATGTGTGTAGAAATCATTGTAACAGTTTTGTTAATAGACAAACAAAATCTTGATTTAAATTCTGGAATTCACAGTGGGCGTAAAAGATTAAAGTGTACCAAAAAAAAAAAAAAAAAAAAAAAAAAAAAAAAAAAAAAAAATACAGGTCAGTTCCTTTAGTTGTTAACTAAAAATGTGCTTAATTGGCCATTTAAGGACCCAATTAATGGATTTCGCTCCTTAATTGGCCATTTAAGGACCCAATTAACGGATTTCGGTACTTAATTGGCCATTTAAGGACCCAATTAACGGATTTCGGTCTTTAATTGGCCATTTAAGGATCCAATTAATGGATTTCGATCCATAATTGGCCATTTAAGAACCCAATTAACGAATTTCGGTCCTTAATTGGCCGTTTAAGAACCCAATTAACGGATTTCGGTCCTTAATTCGCCATTCAAGGACCCAATTAACGGACTTCGGTTCTTAATTGGCAACTTAAGAACCCAATTAACGAATTTCGGTCCTCAATTAGCCATTTAAGAACCCAATTAATGGACTACGGCCTGCCTTAACACATCATTCCAGGCGGCTTTGCTTCTTGTTCGCCTTCGCCAGTATATAAAGGGTGTTTTTTTTATAGAGATATAGAACTTTAAGTTGCAATAAAACAACGATGGATTATTCGATTGACATGAATTTTATTTATCCGAAAGATAATCTTGTGGCATTACATTTTAAATATGATTTCTGGCATATGACCGCCACGGCAGGCACGGATGTAGTCCAATCTGGACGTCCAATTTTCGATGACTTTTTCCAACATTTGTGGCCGTATATCGGCAATAATACGGCGAATGTTGTCTTCCAAATGGTCAAGCGTTTGTGGCTTTACCGCATAGACCAATGACTTTACATAGCCCCACAGAAAGTAGTCTAGCGGTGTTAAATCACAAGATCTTGGAGGCCAAAACGTGAAATTAGGCGGTCACCAAACGTGTCTTTCAATAAATCTATTGTAGCACGAGCTGTGTGTCATGTTGCGCCGTCTTGTTGAAACCACATCTCCTGGACATCATGGTTATTCCGTACAGGAATGAAAAAGTTAGTAATCATGGCTCTATACCGATCAGGTTTGACTGTAACGTTCTGGCCACCATCGTTTTTGAAAAAGTACGGACCAATGATTCCACCAGCCCATAAAGCGCACCAAACAGTCAGTTTTTCTGGATGTAACGGTGTTTCCACATACACTTGAGGATTACCTTCACTCCAAATGCGGCCGTTTTGTTTGTTGACGTAGCCATTCAACCAGAAGTGCGCTTCATCGCTAAACAAAATTCGCTTATGAAAATCGGGAACAACGGTAATCTGGTTTTGGGCCCATTCGACGAATCTACGCCTTACTTGATGATCGTTTGGCTTCAAATCTTGCACGAGTTGGATTTTGTAAGCACGCAAACCAAGATCCTTCCGCAAAATCTTCCATAAAGTGGATGGACACAGATCCAATTCCGGTGCTCGATGGCGGATGGACTCATTCGGGTCTTCCTCAGTGTTACGCTCTACAGCAGAAATAGCTTCTTCTGTACGCACCGTACAGCGTCTCTGGGGATGCGAGTTATCAATAAGAGTAAACGTGGTGCGAAAACGTTCCATGGTTAATCGAATTAACTGCTCTGATGGACGATTTTGTCGACGATAAAATGGACGTAGTGAGCGATACGTTTTCCGCACAGAACCATTTTTTTCGAAATAAAATTGCACTATTTGCAAGCGTTGTTCAGGCGTGAGTCTATTCATGATGAATTGCCAAACCAAACTGAGAATAAATCACTTGACAGCTGTTAAATCGGTCGCCATCTTGAAAAGTAATGCCAACTTAAAGTTCTATACCTCTATAAAAAAACACCCTTTACATACATAATTGGTCATTACAATCCTTTAGTTGGGATTACGACCTAGCTTCTCACACCACTTATGATGTGTGCGTTAATTTTATACATGAGCGGCGGGCCTACAGTTTAAAGTCGACTCCGAACGACAGGTTTTTATTTATTGAGAAACTTTTCATGGCAATCTTATTTACTCTGAGAGTTTTTGCCAGAAATTTGAAGAGAGGCAGTCGCCGAAGAAATATTTTTTTTTCATATTTTCGGTTTGATGTCTGACCTGTGATTTGAACCGTGGTCTTACGTCTAATAAGCCAACACACTAACTACTAGACTACGGCGACTAATCTTGATACCAACAATTTTATATTTTGCACGTGTGTTGCGGAATGCTTATATCCGTGAGTCCACGGACTGAATAAATGGCAATTAATTTGACCTAAATACTATGTATGTAAAATGGCCGCTATCTCAATTACAATTAAAACTTCCTACCCTGTTTAACGGTATACGAATTATTTGGTGCCCCACTGTTCCTACTTACAAACTCTTGCGTATTTTGTAGGTTTTTTTTTTGTATACAATAATGGAGTCACACATATGATCTTGAGTTTGAAAACAAACAAGCAGACACACACACACACGCAAATGTGTGTGTGTGTGTGTGTGTGTTTATGTCTGATGTAAGGCACGCATTACTTATGCTCGTATTACAAACTTTAAATGGAATTCAGCAGCGAACGTTGTGTTAAACTGAACTCGTTTAATAAAAAAAATGAAATTCAAATTAATATGTGTGTTCGCGTATTGGATCGGTATTTCCATTTCAATGTTTAATAAACACGAGGATCAATTTTCAATTAGAATTAACAGAGAATAATAAACAATACATACAGTGGTGTCCTTATAATTAGAAACGATGTTTCTAGAACAGACATCTCTGGAGTGACGAAACTAAGTTTAATTTGTTCCAATCTGATGGAAAACCGTATGTAAGACGTCCTCCAAACAAAGCCTTTGATTCCAGGTACACAGTGAAAACAAATTAACAAACATAAAGGGTGTTTTTTTTATAGAGGTATAGAACTTTAAGTTGCAATAAAACAACGATGGATTATTCGATTGACATGAATTTTATTTATCCGAAAGATAATCTTGTGGCATTACATTTTAAATATGATTTCTGGCATATGACCGCCACGGCTGGCGTGGACGTCCAATTTTCGATGACTTTTTTCAACATTTGTGGCCGTATATCGGCAATAATACGGCGAATGTTGTCTTCCAAATGGTCAAGCGTTTGTGGCTTTACCGCATAGACCAATGACTTTACATAGCCCCACAGAAATTAGTCTAGCGGTGTTAAATCACAAGATTTTGGAGGCCAATTCACAGGTCCAAAACGTGAAATTAGGCGGTCACCATACGTGTCTTTCAATAAATCTATTGTGGCACGAGCTGTGTGACATGTTGCGCCGTCTTGTTGAAACCACATCTCCTGGACAACATGGTTATTCAATTCAGGAATGAAAAAGTTAGTAATCATGGCTCTATGCCGATCACCATTGACTGTAACGTTCTGGCCACCATCGTTTTTGAAAAAGTACGGACCAATGATTCCACCAGCCCATAAAGTGCACCAAACAGTCAGTTTTTCTGGATGTAACGGTGTTTCCACATACACTTGAGGATTACCTTCACTCCTTCACTTCCATGGTTAATCGAATTAACTGCTCTGATGGACGATTTTGTCGACGATCAAATGGACGTAGTGCGCGATAAGTTTTCCGCACAGAACCATTATTTTCGAAATAAAATTGCACTAAAATTGCAAGCGTTGTTCAGGCGTGAGTCTATTCATGATGAATTGCCAAACGAAACTGAGAATAAATCACTTGACAGCTGTTAAATCGGTCGCCATCTTGAAAAGTAATGCCAACTTAAAGTTCTATACCTCTATAAAAAACACCCTTTACATGTTTTTAAGTCGTTTCTAACTATAAGGCCACCACTGTACATACAATTTTATTGTATGAATCTGACCCGATAATAACTATGCTCGTCTGGCTAACTGTGTTCAGTTCAATTCTAATCCCTTGTTTTTAAAAGACAAACGATTTCAGACGAATTCCTGTTTAAATGGTGAATTCAAACCAAATTGAACACTTAACTTTTACACGAACAGACATTCGTATAAAACCATCCGTCTTACAGAAACAGGGCCCTTAATTTTTTATATTTTTAATACGCATTTGATTGTTGTTTTTCTCTGTTTTCTTATTTAGTTTTTGTTTTCTTCATCATTATCAAGGTAACAAGATTCGTTTCTGTATGTATAAGTGAATATGTATGTGCGCTTGTGCAAGTGCGTATGCGTGTGCGTGTTTTGTAAAACTGCGTGAGTTTTATGATTGTAAATGTTATTGTTGTTGTAGTTGTTTAAATAAACAACATTCCAAACATTCCATTCGATCTCCATCAATAATAAAAATAACAACAGCAACAACAAAAACTAAATCATCATACATAAATAGATGATGTTTTTTTTTTGTTTTGTTTTGTTTTTATTTCTTATTTTGATTTCATTTTGGACCTGTTACATAATTGAAGTTACACAAACAAACAGACCGAACGACCGAAAAAAACGAAAAAAAAACGAAATACAACAAAAGATTTTAGCAGATTCCGAAGGGTAAAGGAAATCAAAGACTCGTCGTCGTCATACAGTATTACAACACACGCACACACACACACATCCACGCATTATTTAGTAGCCGAGCAAAACAAAACAAAAAAATTTTGTTTTTTTTTTCTTTTTTAAAAATGAAACAAATCATGCCACACAAAGCGCCATAAACAAAATAACTCACGCACGCATACACACTTACTTACAAGCAATACTTATAAAGTCTCACAAATATTACACATACACACACACGCACTCGCACTAGTTATTGAAATTTATTGTGTATATTCACAGCACATGAATACGCATTACTTGTGTGTTACAAATATTTCATTATTTATGATCGGAATATTATCGGGTTTTTTCCCTTTTTTTTTTCTCTTTTCTATGAAATTGAATGCAAAACGTTTTAAAAAAAAATCGGCTTGAAATATGAATGCCAGGAATTTTCTAATGAATTAGAAAAGCTTTGGTTTTTTGTTACTCTTGCAAGTGACATCTTTAGTTCGCAGTAAAAATGTTACACGGTGTCACGGTTTTCATTTCAAGTTCTTTTGAAATTCATTTTCATGCCTCTGCGTAAAGTTAGAAAAATTTATCATTGCTACGAATTGCCATAGTCTAGTAGATGATGTGTTGGCTTATTAGACATGAGACCTCGGTTCAAATCCCAGAAATCCCATTCATATCAGAAGATTTCTGGCAAAACTCTGAGAACAAATTAAAATTGCCATGAAAAGTTTCTCAAAAATCTGTCGTTCGGATTCGAATTTAAAACTGTAGGCCCCCGTCACTCATGTATAGAATTTAACACACGCAACATAAGTGGTGTGTGAAACAAAATCGTAACTGACTGACTGAAGGGCTGTAATGACCAATTATGTATGTATGCTACGAATCGAAATGAAGACTGCTGTTCCGAGGAGATATTAGAGAGTCCTTTAGAGTCGGAAATATTATTACGAGCATCAGCTATACCTTGCAGGGTGCTTGATAGCCTTTGGAAACAGATGTTTCAAGTCAGTGTACATTGTTTAACATATTATGAGTGGACGGTGTGGTCTATATGTGAGTGATTTGAACTTTATCCAGCCTGGATTCCTGGATTACAAAGCAATGAAGCTGAGAATCGGGTTTTTCCCCCAATCAAGGCAATGTTCTAAGGGTCCGCCAAATAACTTTTTTTCTTGAAAATGATTTAAAAAAAAAATTGCAGAATATTTTCTCAAATTTCTTTTTTTTTATTTGAAAGTACAATCCTTCCGGTTAATAATGGAAAATAATTTCATTCAAATGGCTGCTTCGGCTGACCATGCAGTAGCCTACACGATCGGTTCAATTTTTAAGCACATTATCGATTGTGTGCAACTGTATTTCACCAATGGCTTCACGAATATTGTCCTTTAAAGCGTCAATTGTCTCTGGCTTGTCGGCGTAACACTTATCTTTGACGGCACCCCACAAATAATAGTCCAACGGTGTCAAATCGTAGCTCCGAGGTGGCCAAACGACATTAGCTCTGTGGCTGATAATGCGATCTTCAAAAACAGGGCGCAAAACATCGAGTGCAGCTTCGGCTGTGTGGCACGTAGCGCCGTCCTGTTGAAACCAAATGTTGCCAATATCCTCCTCTTAAATTTTTGTGAACAAAAATTCGTTCAACATGGCCCGATAACGATCGCCATTGCTGGTAACGGCTACTCCTTGCTCATTTTCGAAGAAAAATGGCCCAATTATGCCTCTGGACCAAAATCCGCACCAAACAGTGAATCGTTTTGGATGCGTCGACTTTTCAATGTATTGTTGCGGGTTTTCTGTGCCCCAAATGCGACAATTTTGCTTGTTTACCTAACCGCCAAGATCAAAATGAGCTTCATCTGAAAAGATGATTTTTTTTTTGCCAAAATCGGCATCTTCTGGTGTAGGCTACTACTGCATGGCCAGCCTAGGCAGCCATTTGAATGACATTATTTTCCATTATTAACCGAAAGGATTGTACTTTCAAATAAAAAAAAGAAATTTGAGAAAATATTCAGCAGTTTTTTTTAAAGCATTTTCAAAAAAAAAAAAAAGTTATTTGGCGGACCCTTTAGTAGAACATTGCCTTGATTAGCGTATAAAACCCGATACTCAGATCGTTAAATAATTGTTTTTAAGCTTTATTGCTTTGTAATCTAGGAAACCAGGCTGGATAAAGTTCAAATCACTTACATATAGACCACACCGTCCACTCATAATATGTTGAACAATGTACACTGACTTGAAACATCAGTTTCCAAAGGCTATCAAGCACCCTGCAAGGGTGGACCCTTTATTACAGTACTTGGCATTATTAACTTGACACTTTAAACGACAAATTATTCAAATCATGCGGCGGCTATGATATCGTTTGCAAGAAGCTAACAATTCTATTACAACAATGGCACTCAGACCACAAAATGGCCATGGTATTCTTTTATAAGAAATTTCACAAATCGCAATAGATTTCCAATCAACATGTCAGTCAACAGGCTTTAAAACATTGTCAAACATTGAAGGGAACGAATTTAGGTGCTGGTTTCTTTCTTTTTGAATAAAGAAATTTTAGATGCTCTCTCAGCTACATTTTCATTACGATTTCACGATTGCATACGTAACAAAATTTTAATATGCTGCTGCTGCTCATTAATTTAGTAGGGCACGTGTGTCTTTCTTTTAATTTTTCTGTTCTTTTTTTGAATTTCTTTTTCTTTTTTTTTTTATTTCTTCTTGTTTTAAAAATAAAGACCCTTTTCATGGCAGCCGCCACAATTTATTACATTAACCCGAAGGTAATTTTGTATGCAACAAACGAATGTTACGTACAAGTATTGTTGCAACACAAAACAAAAGAAAAAAAACTGCCAACGGCTAGCACCTACATGCACTCAGATTCGTAATCGTATTCGTATACTAAGGGAAGGCAGTGTGGTGGTGATTACAGCATTAAGTTTGAAGAAGTAAAAGAAAAGCAAATCCATAACATACCGCCTTACACATTCCATGCATACGATGCTGGGCTCGGGTTTTTTTTTAATCGTTTATGCGCCTGTTTTGTTATAAATCAATCGCCTCTCTTTCTCTGTCTCTCTGTGTGTCTCTCTGTCTCTGATCATTTTTAATTTGTTTGTTGCTTTGAATATGTATACGAACGAAAGCACTTTTTCTTTCTTTATTCCCCTACTACTACTACTACTACTACTTTATAAATTCCTTTCCAGCTTTCCATCTGTACTTCGTTAATTTTGTTTTTTTTTTTGTTGTTTTTATATACCGGAACCAAAATATTGAGGGCAATAAGGGAAAAAACAAACACACAAACAAACAAACACGTAATCATTTGGCAATATTCAGATAAAAAAACAACTCTGCCTACACTCTCTAATGCCCTCGCTTTGTATTATGTGTGGCACTGTAGATCTGATGGAAGTCATTTTAAAAATAGACAATGACGAGTGGAAGAAGGGCAAACGTTCAGCCAGCCAGCCAGCCATCCATCCATCCATCTATCCAGCCAGACACATACATACATTTGCTGGGGGGTCATCATCAGGCCTTTCAAATGTTTATTTATGCCGCAGCACAGTTCACCCACCATAGAGGGGAAGTTGTGTCTTCCAATCATTCGGAAGTTGTGTGTTAAGCATTAAAAGCACCCACATGCAGGCAGGCAGGCAAGCAGAAGACAATATTACAAGATTTCCCATGATTTTTAATATGTTTGTCTCACTATCTCTTAATAGAAGAAGAAGAAGAAGAAGAAGAAGAAATATAAAACGAATGGAAACGAATGAAAACTTTTAAAAGAAACTTTCTTTACAAAATGGATAGGGGCCACTAAGCCCGTACGTACGTACATCCGTTTATCATGATATTTTTAGAATTTTTTCACATTTTTTACGCAGGCAGTCTGCCTGCCTGCCTGCCTGCCTTTAATTAAGACACTTTCGTGGGGTCATTCTCTTGATAGATCGTGAACATTTGAAATGTTTTTTTTTTGCTTTCTTTCTTTTCACTTTTAATCTATGTGTTGTTCGTAATAAAAATTAAAGATAATGCCACCATAAATTTGTTTATTTTTAATCCTGAAACACATTCTGTTTCTGTTTCAGCTCTCGAATTGGGTTACACAGCGCGCGTGTTTAAATTCGTGTTGCATTGTTAAATTGTCGTGTTTTTTTTATTATTGTTGCTGCATAAATTTGTGACATTTTCTAACGTTGTGTCAACGAAATTAATTGAAAATAATAACAACAACAACATTTTTTCTTTGTTTCTAATAAAATTCTTAAGCTTTTATGCTGCTTTCTTTATCTATCGCGGTATTAACAACTCATAGATGAGGTGTCATTCTAATCGAATGAAATTTTGTTGTTTGTCTGCGCAACATCTTCTTCAAATTGTAGCACTGGTGCGCACACCCATCTTGTTTCTGTAAAACTATCATAATCCTTAGGAAGCGAAAAGTTAAGTATACTTCACACTTTTAGCTTTAATCGCAGCAGAGTGATATTCAAAGTGTCAGGATAGATTTTGTTTAAAACCGCATCATTGTTGCAAAGTGTTGGCCCTCCATTATAGCGTAGCTTCTATTACCACTAGGCTTCCTTATACATACATACATACATAATTGATCATTACAACCCTTCAGTCAGGATTACGACCTAGTTTCTCACACCACTTATGTTGTGTGTGTGTTAATTTTATACATGAGTGGTAGGACCTAGAGTTTAAAGTCGGCTCCGAACGACAGATTTTTGAGAAACTTTTCATGACAATTTTTTCATTTACTCTCAGAGTTTTTGCCAGAAATCTGCTGAGAGGAAGTCGCCGAAGAAATACTTTTTGTATTTTGTCTTGATGTCTGGCCTGGGGCTCGAACCCTGGCTTTACGTCTAATAAGCCAAAACACTACCTACTAGACTACGGCGACTTCATACTTCCTTATAATCGACCATAATAGTTGACAGTCTTGCCAGATCGTTCACACAATTTTATCAAATTTTCCTTCGTTTTTTTTATAATATTTTGACGTTTTTGCACGCCAGTGTAAGTTTGAAATTTTGAAATGCAAAAATTTTTTTTTTAGGATTTTAAGAAATTTCAAGAGTACCAGAGTCTTGTGTAATGAAAAGTGGAAAAATACACACGAATTATATTCGTAATAAAATCTGAATGTGATTGCTTACTTACTTAATTGGCCATAACAACCCGATTATGGGATTTCGGTCTGCCGCAACACATCCTTCCAGGCGCCTCTGCTTCGTGCGTGCCTACGCCAGTTGGTCACACCAATCGATGACAGGGCTTCCTCGATCTGGTTTTTCCAACGGTCGTCCTCTTCGCCGACTTCCGCAGATTCCCGCATCAAATACCTGTCTCGCCAGAGCATCCTCCTCCATTCGAACGACATGGCCGAGCCAGCGCAGCCGCTGGATATTGTTAATACGCTGTACAACGTGTATGTCGTTGAGGAGCACTGTTGGATCGGATACGGAAATCATCGCCAACTCGTACTGGACCGAAGATCTTAAGCAGTACTTTTCTCTCGAACACTCTCAAGGCTGCCGCATCAGTACTTAATAGGGTCCATGCCTCTGCGCCATAAAGAAGCACGGGTAGGATGAGTGTGTTGTAGAGTGTTAGTTTTGTCGCGCGAGAGAGGTCTCTGCTACTCAATTGCCAATTGAGACCATAGTAGCACCAGTTGGCAAGAGTGATCCTACGCTTGATCTCCAGACTGACATCATTTCTGGTGGTAACGGCGCAGCCAAGATAGATGAATTCCTTGACCATATCAAAAGCATTTTGCAAGACTTGTAAAAAAAAAAACTTAACCTATCCAACGTTGCGTTTATGCTGCGACAAGGAGGAGTTGGAAACTATCGAACACCTCCGCTGCAACTGTCCAGCCATTCTTAGGTTAAGATTGAGTACTCTGGGCATGAGCTTCTCCGGAAGTTTGGACTCTTTATCGCAAGCCGACATTAAGTCTCTTCATAAATACATAAATAGCTTCAGCTGGTTGAGAAGTGCTAGGGCTTCAAGTTTATAGTTGCACTCTCGTCTGTGTTTGTAGTCCATCTGTTATTCCTCCGCCTCTTTATCCTCCCTTTCCTACCTCTTCTCGTTTTCCAATTTCCTTATATCCTATCCACTATCCTCTCTATCTCTGCTCTAGGACGTATTTACAATGAATCGTTTCGACCTCTGGGTATAGTACTTGTCCCAATGACGAGGGCATGTCCTCAAACCTAACCTAACCAAGCTAGAGTCACATTTATATTTCACGAACAGGCTTCTTACTTCGGTAACCAATGTAATTGTGATCTTTTCAACACTAAAGATGAGAAGAGTTAGACCGTTTGCAGTGATCTTTGTAGGACTTTAAAGAAATATTCTTAAGCAGTCGTGTAATTATATTGACAATACGCCTGCCTATGTATGCAAAAACAAACAAAAATTCTTGTGACGACTTCTGATGTACGATCCAATGATTTATAATAAAGGGTCCGCCAAATAAATTTTTTTTCTTTTTTGAAAATCTTTAAAAAAACTGAATATTTTCTCAAATTTCTTTTTTTATTTGAAAGTACAATCCTTCCGGTTAATAATGGAAAATAATTTCATTCAAATGGCTGCCTCGGCTGGCCATGCAGTAGCCTACACGATCGGTCCAATTTTTAAGCACATTATCGACTGTGTACAGCTGTATTTCATCAATGGCTTCACGAATATTGTGCTTTAAAGCGTCAATTGTCTCTGGCTTGTCGGCGTAACACTTATCTTTGACGGCACTCCACAAATAATAGGCCAACGGTGTCAAATCGCAGCTCCGAGGTGGCCAAACGACATCAGCTCTGCGGCTGATAATGCGATCTTCAAAAACAGGGCGCAAAACATCGAGTGTAGCTTCGGCTGTGTGGCACGTAGCGCCGTCCTGTTGAAACCAAATGTTGCCAATATCCTCCCCTTCAATTTTTGTTAACAAAAATTCGTTCAACATGGCCCGATAACGATCGCCATTGCCTGTAACGACCACTCCTTGCTCATTTTCGAAGAAAAATGGCCCAATTATGCCTCTGGACCAAAATCCGCACCAAATAGTGACTCGTTTTGGGTGCGTCGGCTTTTTTAATGTATGCGTGCGGGTTTTCTGTGCCCCAAATGCGACAATTTTGCTTGTTTACCTAACTGCCAAGATCAAAATGAGCTTCATCTGAAAAGATGATTTTTTTTGCCAAAATCGGCATATTCTCGTGTAGGCTACTGCATGGCCACGAGCCGAGGCGGCCATTTGAATGAAATTATTTTCCATTAATAACCGGAAGGATTGTACTTTCAAATAAAAAAAAAGAAATTTGCGAAAAGATTCAGTCGTTTTTTTTTTTAAGGATTTTCAAAAGAAGTTATTTGGCGGACCCTTTACAAGTTTTATTTGATGATGACATGTGTGTGACTACGATAAACTGCAGTACTTCGACCATACAATCTATTATACGCTTCAAAAACTTTACAGAGTAGCCCCTCCAAAACTCCAGAATGACAACCATAACATTTTTCTGCCTAGCATTTGACATGCATCCCATGTGTTTACTTCTGTGATGTATTAATGCCTCACAGATTCCAAGAATCTGTACCAGATGATACATTCTCATTATCACAGAACCTATGTATATGGGGGCAAACGGTTGCCACTCCATTATAGCGCAGCTTCTACTATGGCCAGGCTGCTTTATAATCAAGCGGCTAACTCCAAACTACCAAATATGTGGATGGCATCACCGTATTTACCCACATGAGAACATGAAGACGATAATTTCTAAATACCGCACCCTAAAACATGTCGAAAACTCAACAATATTCCGATTTTCTGGAAAATATTTTTTATACTTCGCTTCAAAGACTGACCTGAGGTTCGAATCGTGGCCTCACGTCTTATAAGCCAACACACAACTACAACTACTAGACCACGGCGACTTCACATATCATATCAGCATATCTATTGCATTGTGAATGGTCAGTCGTATGTAATTTTTACATGAGTTGCACTTCCAATGGATGGAAGTGTAAATTCAAATGTAAAATAAGTCTTAATCACTTTTCACTTTTTACAGCAGAATCGATGGTTTTGAATGTGTATACATTGCGATAAAATGAAGGCCAGATTAAGTTTGCAGCGATTCTTTGCACAGAAGTCGATATTCACCCCGAAATGCCTGAAAAGTGGCTGTTTGAATCACAACTTCGTAATGGCAAACTTCAATAAGAGATATATAACAGCTGACAGCCTTGCCAGCTCATTCACACAATTTTATCAAATTTTCCTTCGTTTTTTATAATATTTTGACATTTTTGCACGCCAGTGTAAGTAATTTTTTTCAGGAATTTAAGAAATTGAAAGAGTACCAGACTCTTGAGTTATGAAAAGTGGCAAAAACACACGTAAAAATTGGTTTAAAACTCGCTATGTATTGTTAGATAAATTAAATTTTGCCGACGGCTTTACAGTGTAAACACAGTAATTCTTAGAATGGTCTCTCTTACTGTCCCTAATCCCACATCCAACAATTACTGTTTTCTGCAATAAATTTCCAAAAGTTTCCTACAAAGTGTAACGCAATAACGTGTTAAAATTTCTTCTTTTTAAAGTTTATACACACACGCGCGGTGTAAAGTGTGTAAACAATCTTGTATGAATGTGTTGTTGACACGCATACAACATAAATGCATACACATATTACGTGTAAATGGGATGTCAATTGTAAAACGTAACGTAAAATGTAAAACGCATGTATTGACACGTCAAATTAGATTGGAATGTAATAAGTCATGGCACTGTGTTGTTAATTGTTTTGAAATATTTTCGTGTGCTCTTTACCAGTACCAATGTGTAGATAAATGTGAACAAATAAATCAAAAGGACAGACACACAACACACAATACACAAAAACAAACGGAGGATAGATGGACAGACAGACAGACAGACAGAGTGTCATAAAACTCTTTGAAAACTATGACGATCGTAATGCTAATGTAAACCACACCACACTGCATACCGAAACGTATACAAAAATACAATGAATTGAAATAAAGAAAAAACAAAACAAGACAAACAAAAACAACAATAATATTAGAAAAATAAAAACAAACAAACCAACAACAATAACAATAACATTAAATGATTGTAACTGTTAAATAGAAATTAAAGCCAACTCTGATGTTGTGTGTGTGTGTGTTCGTGGTGGTTACACTTTGAAATTGTTTTTTTTTGTGTGCCTAAACGGCATCACCACACACAGTAAAAAAGTATGAAGAAGAAATCGCCAGTAATTTTACCGACGGCCTGACTAGTTTACTTAGGCAGTAAATATCTTCTTAAGAGAAAAGCGAAAAAAATTTAAATTAAAATAATTCTCATTGAGTTTAAAACAATTCTTAACTCGTTTATTGCCTGAATTTGGAATTTTAAGTAAGGAATAGGATAGTACGGGTTATTGATCCTGATCATCACTTGTTATTATTGGTGGAAACGTCACTGTAGCTCATCTTTTGATTAAATCGCCTACTTTATGTTCTATCAGACAGAGAGTTGATAAACTCAATGGGATTACTTCTTAGTAATCTATTACACAGGTCGGAAGTGCCACATTTCTAGGTTATTAAAGGGTTATCCATTTATTGGTTTAAAAACCAGCCTCCTGACAACACTGTCACCCAATTATTCTTCATCAAAAGCGGCATTTTACGAAAATATATCATTTAATAGCCCAAGAACGCGTAAATAATAATTAAAACTGATTAGCGATTCAAACGCGGTTACTTTTCGTGCATTTCCGGATGATTATGGGGCAATAATCGACCTAATGTGCTAGGCACTGACCAGATTACATAGAAATTTGAAGAAACTAGAAGCATTGCGGATATAATCTACGCACTGTCGAATATATTGCTTCTGTGGGAAAAAGTAAGGCCGATAATGCGAGTAATCGGGCCTATCTTACGTCTTAAGCAAGGTGACAGACTCCCTTAAATACTTCCTTTATGGATAACAAAAGGAACGCTGCGCTTTTGCCCTTAAATCACATAGACATCCAACGCATAATGGCGATACGTACGGGCCACTATCCTTTTTGGTAGGCATACCGGAAGACTTGGCATTACGACAAATTTCTTCTGCGGGATCTGTGGGTCTGAGGAGGAGGAGTAAGAGAAAGAAACTGCCTTTCACCTCATGTGTCAGTACCCTACATACATACATACATACATACATAATTGGTCATTACAACCCTTTAGTCAGGATTACAACTCTAGATTCTCACAACACTTGTGTTGTGTGTGTTAATTTTACACATGAGTGGAGTGGAGCGCTACAGTTTAAATCCGACTCCGAACGCTAGATTTTTGAGAAACTTTTCATGGCAATTTTTTCATTTACTCTCAGATTTTTTGCCCCAAAATCTGCTGAGAGGATAGGTTAGGCTAGGTTAGGTTAGCGTGGTAGCTTTAATTTACCAAAAAGCTCACTTGAGCACGCTTAGCAGCCCGTTATGATGCCACAGGTGAACGCAGGCTCTGCACGGACCAAGTTCCTCCGATCCAAGGAGGTATCCTCCTCCTAGGCGGATCTGCATCCACGGCAGAAGTCGTTAAATGGGAGTCGCATTCTTTCCGCCTGTAAGCACGGCCACTGTGATCGAGATGATATTGCGGCCAAGTCCAAGTAGCTGGTTGGTACGCATCCTATCCACTGTGGGCCAAGTGAGCCTAGCGATGGAGCAAGACTCCTCATTGATCCAGGACCGGTTGGCATTTCGGGAGAATTTCCGCGCAATATCTAGTTTGCACGAGGTAAGTGGCATTCCCAATTGGATTGAGGAAGATTCCGGAAGTAGTGCGCCAGCCCTGGCCAGCTCGTCGGCCCTGCAGACAAGTGTGATGCCGAGGCGCTAGGAAAGGAGATTGAGGCAGCGGCGATCCAGCGATCCTGGAATTATCCGCAACGTTCGACAGAGACTTTATCGCAGCCTGGCTATCGGAGTAGATCCAGATAAGAGTGAAAGGGACAGGAACACCATAGGCGAGGATGGCCACTGTGCGCTCCGGCAGATGGCCAATACCTACGCCTGGAACACGCTGCAATAGTCCGGCAGCCGGAGTGAGATGTTCAGGTCCAATTTCCCAGAGTATACTCCACTGCCCACCCCGTTATCGAGTCTGTAGCCGTCGGTGTAAACATCCAGGAGTTCAGGTGGAACAATCGTGTCAGGGGTCCAGTCACTTTTGCTCGGGATCAGGAAGTCGAAACCCCTATCAAAACAGTATTCCACAGGAAGATAATCAATATCAAATGGGGCCACGGCATTGATCCCCAAAACAGAAGACTGATCAGAAGCGATAACATGCCAGCGAGACAGGGCATTGAGTCTTGTCACCGTGAACTTAGCCACCTGCTTAGCGAGGAGCTCAGAAGGGAGCCAGTTGAGCATTGCGAACAAAGCTGAGATGAAGAGGTGGGGTTTGCAACGTGGCACTATCTACTAGACTACGGCGACTTTATTTTTGTCTCCTACATTTTCTGATATCGTTAAGCGAGCTCTCTAATATAAAGATTGCTATGCTTTCTAATAAATTATGGTATTAAAAGGGGCCTAAGTGGGACCTCTTCCTTTAAGGGAAGTGCGCCATCTAACCTAACCATTACGCTTAATTTACACCTAAAAACTGTTTGGGAAAACAGAGTTTCCATAGTTAGAAGTTTCTGTTAATGAAAGCTTGCGCCGTTCAATTTTTTTCTTTCTCTGTAGTAATGTGTGCGTATTTACACGGCCTTACTGTATGCATTTTGCTCTCTTTACCTCATGGCTGTCAGTTAACTGTTGCGGTTGTTGTTGTTTTTGTCGATGATGTTGTTGTCGATTCTGTGTCTTGTAAAATGTTGTTTGTTTTTCATTGGAATTTTTGTGGAAATGCTTGGCATAATGAAACGAGAGAACATTTTTGTTTGGAATTTAATTGAAAAGAATTTCGATTTTTCAATACGAATTTCAATTCAATTGAAAGCAATGCAAGGCAATGATATTGTACAAGACAGAGGGAGAGAAAGAGGAAGAGAGAGAGAGATAGAATTAAGGCCAATAACTTTATGGAAGTAATGTTCAAATGAATGAACCTTAAAATTCTGTTTCACTTTATAAAGAAGAAAAGGGTTAATGGGGTAGAGAAAGAGAGCCAGGCGTTAAATTGTAATGGTTTCTGTTAAAAAATATTTTCATGTTCTGTTGTCGTTGTTGCCGTTGTTGTTGTTATAGTTTAATTACATCATATCATCATAAGTATTTTTTGAATTATTAAATGCTTTTCAAAATATTGAATATTATTCTGTTTCCCCCTTTTTTTTGGTTCAAAACAAACCGCCTCTTATTTGAACAGCGGCCGGCAACAATGGCGAGAAAATATAAAAAGACAAGGGATGACCCTTCTTGTTGAAAATGAAGGAAAAAAATTTAAAAAAAAAAGAATTTAAATTACAAGAAAACTTGATAAGAACAAGACTAAGTATTAAGAATCTTCCAACCACCACAAGTACTAACATCCACAAACAGGCAGGGCGGCGAAAGTCTATAATTTTGGGTTGTCATTTTACAAAATTTATTTGGTGTTTGGGTTTAATTGAAATTGGTTTCTTATTTTAAAAAGTCTATTGGAGGGCAATTTTCAATTCTTTAACTCCCAGCTGATAATAGGATCATATAAATAGCAGGCCAGTAGCCATGGCGCACTATGTGGCATTTACCCTGCAAAAGCTGGTCAAAAAGGCAAAAATGAATTTAAAGGAATTTCAGAAAGTGAGTATGCAGTTCGATAGACAACAAAATTCTGCATTATATAGTGAATTTTCACGACTTTAAGTTGAGCTTTGTAGATTTGAGACGACGTCAAAGTCAGGAAAGTGAATAAAATTAAATGCGTTTTTGGAGTTTTTTTGAAATTTTAATAGGTTTCTATGATATCTTTTTGTGGCTAAACGAATAGAGGTTTTATATTGATTTTTTTTTATTTGAAAGGTATGAGTAACTGGTACTTTCAGTTTTATATATATATATATATATATCTCATATATTAAGGTTAAAATTATTCGTTCAAAATTTAAAAACAATAAAAATTTCACATTTTTTAACCCAACCCAAAAAAAAGATAAGGATTTTAAAGGTGAAAGTAGTTCTTAGTAGTTTAATGTTATATACCACAAGAAAATATGAACTCGCTACATTCAGGAACAAAAAGAATAGTTTGCGCAAATTTGCGCAATTATTTTTGGCGATTTTTTGAAAATTTTACCTTTTTTTTTGAAAAATTAAAAAAATTTGACGCAGTGTAATAAAGCCATAGGCAATAAAGCCATATGGCGTACGAATTATGCGAGGAAATCCAGGAGAAGTGATACCAATAGAGATGTCCTGAATAGGTTACTTTTAAGTAGTGACCCTAATTAATAAGCTGCAGTATACAAAAATCGCAAAGGAATAGAAAAGCATTTTCATCAGATACTATAGAAATTACTCCTTCCTGATATTGATCATGAAAATGATAACGATTTTAACGATTGTAGTTAGTTTCACTTTTTAAGTATTTTTTTAAGTTACGTATTAAATAATGTAAAATAAATATTATGAATAAATATTAATTATCATAGAAGTTTAAAAACTTAATTACATATGTATGTACTCGTATATCGACTATTATAACAATATGAGTTGTATGTTAGATTTTCTTAATGGACCGTATGCGGTACCTAGAGGCACTTATGATCCGATCATAATAAAATGTGATCATAAATGATTCACATTCATATTAAACATGTTCATGTCGAATTTCATCGAGGTAATAAAATGTTTAAGTCAATTACAATTGTTAAACATATTTTCTTAAGGGGCCCTATTTTGGACCAAGAGGCAATTATAGACCGACCATAACAAAGTTTGGCAATATGATTTAGATTTACAAAATCTACGTTCATAACGAATTTCATCCCAATACCGATGTTTTTAAGCCATTTATAAGCGTAAACGTGAATTTCTAAAGGGAACTTTATATGGGGACTAGGGTCAAATGTGATCCGATTTTCACCAAACTTTACACCATGATTTCTTAGTATACAGAACTGATCCATGCAAAATTTTATCATGATTGTTGCATAATTACCATAATTATGTGTAAATAAGTGCAATTTCGAGGGGAATTTGTATGGCGGCTAGGCGAAATCACGGACCGATTTGAAAGAAAATCAGTTGGGTTCATCCCTGGGCCTAATTATTACTAGCACTATCAAAAAATTCCAGCCATTAACTCATAAAACACTTCTATTAATTTTGGCCAGGTTTTCAGGCAAAATGCCACATAGTGTGGCGTGATTAAGTCAAGTAAAGCTATGTTATAAGGCAGTCTAGTAAATTAAAGCAGCTTAATTAGTTGGAAATCAAGTGCGATTATTAATTAAAATGGATAAAGACTGGGTTACCAAACGAGATTAAATGATTTCCTAAATACAAATACAATATTCGACAATTTTTTCCTCATTTTGATGGCATGTCAGTTCGAAACACAGGCATTTGGAAGAACAACAATAAAATGTATGAGCTCCACAACGACATGGACGTTGTGCAGCGTATCCAGCGGCTGCGCTGGCTCGGCCATACCGTTCGAATGGAGGTGAATGCTCCGGCGAAACGGGTATTTGATGCGGAGATTTGCGGAAGTCGGCAAAGAGGACAAACTTGTTTGATTTCATCGATTGATGTGACCAACTGGCATAGGCGTGCAAGCAGCAGAGGCGCCTGGAAGGATGTGTTAAGGCTTGCCGAAATCCGTTGATCGGGTTGTTAATGGCCAGTTAAGTAAGTAAGTCAGTAATCTCGGCGCAGCTCTTCGAATTATATTGACTACCGTTTGATTTGAAATAGAAAGTAATACGAGAGAAAAATAATAGCGAATATGAAGCAATTCGTTTGAAGTCGCCGTGGTCTAATAGGTAGTGTGTTGGCTTATTAGCCGTAAAGCCGTTGATCGGATCAGTTAATAAAGCCAGTTAATTAAGCAAGTAATTCGGTTCTGTCGACGTGCCCAACAGAGGTCAGCAATGAGTATTCAAAACAATGAGTAGATTCGAAACATACTTATAATTTCTGATACTTATACGCATTCATACTTATTTTAATGTCATACTTATACTACGCATATTCAAAGTTTGAAATACTCATGGTACTCATACTTAACTGTACGCATGATGTTATTGATTTCGACTCTCCATAACTCATCGCATACACGAATCACAAAATAAGTATGATTCGCGTACGAACACCACAATACTCGCAAGAAGGTTGTGTGTTTGCGCTGCTTGCTGTCTTTGTCTTTTTTGTTTATGTGGCTTTCTTCTTTCTTTGTAAATGCATTGACGAATGATTCGAATCACTCGCATCATTAATAAGAGTATTTTTCTAAATTTATGAATCTGAATGAGTAGGCGTATGAATCAAACATAGTTCGATTGGTATGAGTTTGATGTCAACGTTGTATGCATACTCATTGCAACTTGTGCTTATAAGTCAATGTAGTACTGAGTACGAATGAATCAGAGTAGTTGGATTTGAATACTGTTGACTCACTCATACTCAAAATTTCATGAGTACTTATGAGTAGCGAAAAAGCGATTCATTGCTGATCTCTGGTGCCTAATCCCTTCTTTGGCCCAACGCCTATGTAACTGAGGAGCTCATACAGCTCATTGTTGTATCAGTTGAGGAAATCATCGCCACTGGATCGAAGATCATACGTAAGACTTTGCTCTCGAATATTCTTAAGACTGCTCTACATCGGTGCTTAATAGCATACACACTTCTATGCCATAAAGAAGCATGGAAAGGATGTGCAACTTATGGGATGTAAGTTTTGTCGTTGGAGAGAAGTCTCTGCTACTGAACTGCCTATGGAGTCCATATAAAGGAAAGGATGACCACCATATGGAATATAAGTTTTGTCGCAGGAGAGAAATCTCTGCTACTCAATTGCCTATGGAGACCCACACTTGGTCTCCAAGCTGGCATAATTTTTGCTGGTAATGCTGGAGCCAAGATAAATAAATTCACTGGCAATATAGTCATCGACCGTGATATGGGATTCAATACGCCGCATTTCCCTACTTTGTCCCAACAATATACACTTTATTTTGCTTTAATTTACTGCCGAGTCTGTCTTAATAACTCCGCTTCAATAGCGCTAAAGGCAGCAGTACCATCTTGCTTGGTACGCCCGCACTTTTTTGTTAATGTCGTCAGCGTATGCAAGCAACAGGACACTTTTGTGCAAAGTAGTGCCATTGGGTTACACTTCCGCCTTCCGCAGAGCACTCTCCATGACGAAGTTGAAGGGAGCGCATGATAAGGAATCGCTTTATCTGAATCCTTGCATTCGAATCAAAAGGTTCGGAGAGGTCCACTGTTCCCTTAGCCTGGAAGATTATTAAGGTGTGGGGTTTTTAAAAGACGTTGCCCGCAGCCATACAACACATTCGATTTTGGTCGTACTGCATGAAAAATTTTCAGAAAGAGCGATATTTCGTTCTACATACATACATACACACACAATTGGTTATTGCAACCCTTCAGTTAGGATTACGACCTAGCTTCTCACACCACTTAGGTTGTGTGTGTTAATTTTATACATGAGTGGCGGGACCTACAGTTTTAAGTCGACTCCGAACGACAGATTTTTGAGAAACTTTTGATGGCAGTTTTATTTTACTCTCAGAGGTTTTGCCAGAAATCTGCCGAGAGGAAGTCGCGAAGAAATATTTTTTCATATTTCGTTTAAATGTCTGACATGTGGTTTGCACTGTGGCCTCACGTCTAATAAGCCAACACACTACCTCCTAGACTACGCCGACTTTCTATTTTATAGGCTAGAGGACATGTACTTGTCAATTACGACAAGTACAGTACCAGGAGGTCCAATTGACCCATTGTACAACGTCCTAGTTTCTCACACCACATGAGTGCTGGGACCTACAGTTTAAAGTCGACTCCGAACGACAGATTTTTGAGAAACCTTTTCATGTCAATTTTTATTTACTCTCAGAATTTTTACCAGAAATCTACTGAGAGGAAGTCGCCGAAAAAATACCTTTTTTGTATTTTGTCTTTGATGCCTGGCCTGGGGCTCGAACCCAGGCTTTTGCGTCTAATAAGCCAATACACTACCTACTAGACTACGGCGACTTCTTCTATTTTATATGCTCAGGTAACATCAATTGGCCGCCGAAAGATCATGTGATTTGATGCGGTTCGACTTGTTTTTTATGGGACTTGCCTATATGAAGCGTGCCCAGCGTTGGACCATTCAAAAACCATCATTCCTGTACTTAACGCCGAAAAGTGCAGAAACGGGCTGGAAAACTAGTACAAAAGTTGAAATGATATGGTATTGTAGTCACCTCAGTCTAGTAGGTAGTGCGTTGGCTTGTTAAACGTGAGGCCATGGTTCAAATCCCAGCTTAAATATCCCGGACAAATCGAAAAATGAAAAAATCTTCGGAGATTTCTGGCAAAAGACTCTGAGAGTAAATAACGGGTGATTTTTGTAGCTATTATCTTTTTGGCAACACTGGTTTAAACACCTCACGCACGTTTCGTGTTTTGTTTCACTGTCAAACATCTCCAGTTTGGTCCATAATTTAACCATGAATCCGTCTTACAAACGAACAACGCTTGCAAATCATTGAATTTTATTATCAAAATGCGTCGTGCTGTGTTAAGAAAGTTCACCGGTTCATGGTTCTTCCATTTTATGGTCAGTTTAATCTCGACCCACTGAAGCGGCTATTCGGGCTATTGTGACTAAATTTCGCACCAAATTTACATTGTTGGACATTAAACCACCACCAATACGCTTACGTAGAGTGCGAACTAAAGAAAATATCGCAGCTGTATCGGCCAGTGTTAATGATGACCATCAATTATCGATTCGTCGCCGTTCGCAGCAATTGGGCCTCTGTTACTCAACAATGTGGAAACTTTTGCGGAAGGATTTAGGTGTAAAGCCTTTCAAAATACAGCTGGTGCAAGAATTGAAGGCGAACGAACGACCTACCGCAACGCAGAATTTTTGGTGAATGGGCTCTTGGATAGTTGGACGAAGATCCACTTCTTTATCGAAAAATTGTGTTCAGCGACGAAGCTCATTTTTGGCTCAATGGATACGTAAATAAGCAGAATTGTCGATTTTGAAGTGAAGATCAGCCAGAAGCATTGCAAAAGCTACCAATGCATCCAGAAAAAGTCACAATTTGGTGCGATTTATGGACTGGTGGCATCATTAGGCCGTACTTCTTCAAAGATGCTGCGAATCGTAACGTAACTATGAATGGTGAGCGCTACCGTGAGATGATATCCAACTTTGTTTTTGCACAAAATGCAAGAGCTTGACTTGCTTGACATGTGGTTTCAACAAAACGGTGCCACATGCCACACAGCACGCGTTACAATGGACTTATTGAGAGGCGAGTTCGGTGAACATTTTATTTCACGTTCGGGACCGGTAAATTGGCCGCCTAGATCGTGCAATTGAAAGCCTTTAGACTATTTATTGTGGGGCTATGTTAAAGCTCATGTCTATACAGACAAGTCCGCTTCAATTGACGCATTGGTAGACAACATTGAAGCATTTATTCGTGAGATATCGGCCGAAATGTTGGAAAGGGTATGCCAAAATTGCACTAAGCAGATGGACCATTTGAGGCGCAGTCGCGGTCAACATTTGCATGAAATAATCTTCAAACATATGAATTATATGGACCGTACTATCGATTCAAATAAAGATTTCATAAATTTTGTTGAATTTTATGTGTTTTTTTTTGAAAAATTTTCCTATAGCTCTTAAAAAAAAATCAGCCATTAAAATTGCCATGGAAAGTTGCTCGAAAATTTTTCGTTCGGTGTCAACTTTAAACTGTAGATCCGGTCCACGCAACTCATGGGAAAAAAATTAACACACACCACATGGATGGTGTACGAAGCTAGGTTGTAAAGGTTTGTATAACCACTAATTAAGTATGTAAGCCTTGTATTTCGTACATAATATTGCAATATGTACGCGTTAAAATAGAAAATGGAATACTGGTAGTCTTCTACGAGTGTGACAAATGGATTTCCCAATTAAAATGCATTCAAGGGTTTCGACTTAGTCTAGAAACATTTCTTTGGAATACAATAATAACAGAGATTAACAGTAGCCGGGTGGCAACATAAATCTTTTTGCAGATTGAAAGGTATTTCCTCTGCGATTTCGAAACAAATAAAATCTTATGCACATGAAGTATGAAATCCGCTAAAGTTCAGTCACCCCTAATGTTTGTGGTTTTTTTTCTTCTTCTTTGAATTCGAATGCTTGAATTAGAAACAAATCTTGGCTTTCAATACAAAGACTCAATGATACGAGAATGGTATTTCAAATTAAAACCTAAAAAATTTAAAAGAAAGCGGGGGAAAAAAGCTTAGAAACAGAAACCAAAAAAAACCTGAACTAATAATTCATAGATAAAGTTGCGGTTTTAGAGAGCCCAGTTCATACGAAAACGAAGGAAATTTGTTTTTTTGTTGAACGATTACTTTCCTTTCCTTGGGTAAGCCCCCCTGTCAGCTTGATTTTTGGTTTCCATAATGTTGTGATGACGACAATAATGTATGCGGTGGTTAAAAACTATTTACAGTGATTAGCAACAGTAGTGAGTACATGTATGTATGTATGTACAGTCAACCCTCAGATAGCGCGGTACACTCACAACGCGGTTTCCATATAACATACGTACATACATACATAATTGGTCATTACAACCCGTTAGTCAGGATTACGACCGAGTTTTTCACACCACTTAAGTTGTGTGTGTTAATTTTTATACATGAGTGACGGGACCTACAGTTTAAAGGGGTACTGAAGAACGATTTACTGTCATTGGTTTTATCATCTGTCTCCGTGATGGATTGCTGCGCACATGAAGGGTGATACGTTCTTTTGAAAGTTTAATCACCCTGAGCACGCTTTTATTTTTCAGAATGAAGGTAGGCTAGATGGTAGATTTTTTCCAATATAATGCCGACTGCTCAAGCGTTAAAAATCTGATCAGGTGAATAACCTCCTCATTAATAATTCCAGCGGAAGAGACTTAAAGGATGTTGTTTAATGGAAACCGTTCTGTAAGAGTACCGCGTTATAGGAGGGCTGTCGCAATTTCAGCTCCCCGTTATATGTTGAAGTAGCCATGGTCTAGTAGGTAGTCTGTTAACTTATTAGACGTGAGGCCTCGGTTCAAACCCCAGGTCAGGCATCTCCAACTGAACGAAATATAAAAAACTATTTCTTCGGCGACTTCCTCGCAGCAGTCTTCTGGCAAAAACTCTAAGAATTGAATAAAATAGCCATGAGGAGGTTTTCAATAATCTGTCGCTTTGAGTCGACTCGTAGCTCCCGCCACTCATGAGCAAAATTAACACACACACAACATGGGTGGTGTGAGAAGTTGGATTGTTATCCAGTCTGAAGGGGTTACAATGACTAGTTAAGGAAGTGGTGATAATACATTGGCGCAAAACTGAGTACATGTGCTTCATTTACAATTTAGTTAAGAAATCAAGATGAGTGCAAGACTGAGTACATGGGCCTTGTTTATAACTTAATTAAGAACTAAAGATGGATGCAAAACTGAATACATGTGCCTTATTTACAAATTAATTAAGAACAAAAGATGGATGCAAAACTGAATACATATGCCTTATTTACAATTTAGTTAAGAACTAAACATGAGTGCAAAACTGAGTACATGTGCTTCATTTACAACTTAGTTATGGATAAACATGGGTAAAAAAAACTGAATACATGTGCTTTATTTATAACTTAGTTAAGGACTAAACAAGGGTGCAAAACTGAGTACATATGCCTTATTTACAACTTAATTAAGAACTAAACATGGGTGCAAAACTGAATACATGTGCCTTATTTACAACTTAATTAAGGACTAAACATGGGTGCAAAACTGAACACATGTGCCTTATTTACAACTTAGTTAAGAATTTTTTAGTTTTTATTAACTGCAAGCAATATGAGACAAATAGTACATTGCTATTTACTCACTTCTGCTCTACAGCGTGGATTTAAAATTTTTTTTTTCTTAATTCGTTTACGATCAACCAAAAGTTGTAATTTTATTTACTTTACATGCATTAATACCAACTAATTTTAGTATTTGAATATAATACATAGAAATTTATGAATACATACATACATACATATATGTATGTATGTATAAATGGATTTGTATGTCTGTTGGTAAAGTTATAGTTTCTGTGCTTATTTGAAGTACTTTTTCACTTAAAATATTTCAGGCATTTGCCCTAAAAAAAGAATACATTTTCAATATTTGAATGAACAAAACATCTCTGCATGCACTTACTTTCATATCGTGGTACTATAACGAGTATTTGCTCATTTTTTTCTGTTTATTTGAAGGCAATACAAATGCAGACACAATACAAGTTGCTGTTCAAACACTAAGTAAAATAAATATAAGCTCACCTGCATTGTTTTGTAGTAGGTAACCCAAAGATGATCTGTTACGTGATCACTGTAACACCGTCACGGCTGAGCTGAGTATGGTTTTCAATAAAATACTGCATATGGCGAACTGATTTACTGCATCTGCACGTTTATGGATCGTGGATCTCTAGCTGTTACGTTGGAAATCAATAACGGAATGCCGAGCTGTAAAGAAAAAAAATTAAGAAAACGATCAATAATAAAGGGTGTTTTTTATAGAGGTATAGAACTTTAAGTTGGCATTACTTTTCAAGATGGCGACCGATTTAACAGCTGTCAAGTGATTTATTCTCAGTTTGGTTTGGCAATTCATCATGAATAGACTCACGCCTGAACAACGCTTGCAATTTTAGTGCAATTTTATTTCGAAAATAATGGTTATGTGCGGAAAACGTATCGCGCACTACGTCCATTTTATCGTGGACAAAATTGTCCATCAGAGCAGTTAATTCGATTAACCATGGAACGTTTTCGCACCACGTTTACTCTTATTGATAACTCGCATCCCCAGAGACGACGCTGTACGGTGCGTACAGAAGAAGCTATTGCTGCTGTAGAGCGTAGCATTGAGGAAGACCCGAATGAGTCCGTCCGCCATCGAGCACAGGAACGTTACAGTCAATGGTGATCGGTATACAGTCATGATTTCTAACTTTTTCATTCCTGTATGGAATAACCATGATGTCCAGGAGATGTGGTTTCAACAAGACGGCGCAACATGTCACACAGCTCGTGCCACAATAGATTTATTGAAAGACACGTTTGGTGACCGGCTAATTTCACGTTTTGGACCTGTGAATTGGCCTCCAAGATCTTATGATTTAACACCGCTAGACTACTTTCTGTGGGGCTATGTAAAGTCATTGGTCTATGCGGTAAAGCCACAAACGCTTGACCATTTGGAAGACAACATTCGCCGCATTATTGCCGATATACGGCCACAAATGTTGGAAAGTCATCGAAAATTTGACATCCAGATTGGACTATATCCGCGCCAGCCGTGGCGGTCATATGCCAGAAATCATATTTAAAATGTAATGTCACAAGATTATCTTTCGGATAAATAAAATTCATGTCAATCGAATAATCCATCGTTGTTTTATTGCAACTTAAAGTTCTATACCTCTATAAAAAAACACCCTTTACAATGCAACGTACATGGTGAAGAAAGTGTTGCAAATTGTTAGGAAGAGCATTCAATAACTTAAACTGGATCACACTCTTTATGGTCTACTAAGGGATAAAGGAGTTTTAGTGTTGGATTATTAGATGAGAGCTCGAGAGTTCAAACTTTAGGTTTAAAATCTAAAAAAAAAAATTATTTCGATCGTCAGCAGTATTCTGACTAAAGCTCTGAGAGTTAATATTTGCCATGAAAAAGCTGCTAAAAACTGTCGTTCGGTTATTACAACCCTTTAAGTCAGGCTTACAACCTAGCTTCTAACACTATCCATACTGTGTGTGTGTTAATTTTATCCATGAGTGGCGAGACCTACAGTTTAAAGTAGACTGCGAACACCAGACTTTCGAGAACCTATTCATGGCCAAAAGACTGCTGAAAGAAAGCCGCGGATCGGAATATTTTTTCGCTTTGTTTGAGATCTCTAAGCCAGAGGTTTGAAACCATGGTCTAACGCCCAATTAGCCAGCATACTAGCCACTAAACTATGGAGAACGACGAACGACGTTTTATTACATAAAACAGAGCTAAGGGGATTGTTTCTTTGCGATTTTCAAGTCCGGGGTTTGAAATCACGGTCTCACGCCCAATATGCCAACATACCAGTTACTAAACTACGGCGAACTACGTTTTATTACATCAAACAGAGCTAGCAGGATCGTTTTCTTACAGATCTGGAAGCCAGGGGTTTGAAACCACGGTCTCACGCCCAATAAGTTAACACACAACCTACTAAGCTACGGCGAACTACGTTTTATTAAAACAAACCGAGCTAACAGGAGGTATTTTGTTGAGTGATCGTTTTGGACAAGTAGGGATTCTGTTCAAATTATACGCTCGGTCCATCACGTTCTGGATAACCAAGAATCCTCAGCAACACTTGACAGAAAAACTCTTCTGTGGCTTCCGCTTTTATCTTGGCATTATAGTTTCTGTACCCTACAAGCATATGAGCGCCGATCTTCAACGCCAGGCAAAGCACGACTCAACCACAGAGCATAGAAACGATAAAGCATGCAGTCGTCCTAAATTGGCAATTTCGCTGGGAAAATGTACAGCATGGAAGGCGGACATATAAACTGATTCCTCCGAGTTGCAAGTGTGGAGAAACAGAAAAAACGGCGAAGTAGATGCTGACCGGTCACGGATATTTCAGAGAGTACCTGCATCGCATGGGGAAATGTCGCTCGCCATTCTGTATCTATGAAGAGAAAGAAACGTTAGACGATTCCGAACACACTTTCTTCAGCTGTCATCGATGGGCCGAAAGCCGTCAGCGACTCGAAGCTAAAATCGGCGTCATTAGCCCTACAAACGTCGTGCTGAAAATGATAAACAGTAGAGAGAGCTGGAACGCAGTAAAACATTTTGTTGAGCACGTCATGTGAAGGAAGAAATTTGACCTAGACGCAGTAGAATGAGAATAGAGCGGATGCAGGCTGACGATGATGGAACTGGAACATATGCCAGAAAAGGGGTCCACACCTCAAAGTAATACAACCATGGTTCCGAAGTGGAACGATTCCCCGGTGAGAAAAAATACGGGTTTTTAGTCGGTATACCCAGTGGGAGAGTCCGACATTTCATGTCTGGTGACGACCATCATGCATGCATAAAGCATTTTCCCTCCTTCCCGCAAAAAAAAAAAAAGTTTCTGCACAAGTTGTTGTCAGGTATTGGCCTCTGTCTGCGAGTGTAAACAGCGTTTATCGTTCCGTTATATAACTTTTGTGAGGTTATGTTTATAACTTTCGTGTTATAATGAAGGCAAGCTCTACTACCCGGCTATATAATTAGCATAACAAGCCTATTCCCTTAAAATTCATGGTATTTTTGAAACTTTTTGAAACTTTCTTACCAAATGGTTGGTTCGTTGACTGTATTTTTGAAAAGAAAACCTATAATGTTCCATTAAGTGTAGAGGTGCGTACGTATATATTTATATTAAATATGTATGAACGTATGTATGTATGTATGTATGTAGTAGGCTTATATGTATGCATTTCAAGTGTTTGCCTTGGTACTTGGTACTTATGCTTATCTCGTACGCATGATAATAAAAACAAAAAAAAAATATAAAAACAAGCACAATAATTACAGTCAATCAACTACGAACGCCATAATACCCTACCTCTAGTAACCCTTTCGTAACGTAAGTGGTGATAATACATGGGTGCAAAACTGAGTACATGTGCTTCATTTACAACTTAGTTAAGAACTAAACA
This sequence comes from Sarcophaga subvicina, assembly GCA_936449025.2. Lineage (NCBI taxonomy): Eukaryota > Metazoa > Arthropoda > Insecta > Diptera > Sarcophagidae > Sarcophaga > Sarcophaga subvicina. Next base: position 104,336,184 of record OW388083.2, on the reverse strand, counting down.
TGGGTGCAAAACTGAGTACATGTGCTTTATTTACAACTTAGTTAAGGACTAAACATGGGTGCAAAACTGAATACATGTGCCTTTTTTACAACTTAGTTAAGGACTAAACATGGTTCAAAACTGAGTACATGTGCCTTATTTACAACTTAATTAAGAACTAAAGATGGATGCAAAATTGAACACATGTGCCTTATTTACAACTTAATTAAGAACTAAAGATGGATGCAAAACTGAGTACAAGTGCCTTATTGACATCTTAGTTAAGAACTAAACATGGGTGCAAAACTGAATACATGTGCTTTATTTACAACTTAATTAAAAACTAAACATGGGTGCAAAACTGAACACGTGTGCCTTATTTACAACTTAGTTAAGAATTTTTTAGTTTTTAATAACTGCAAGCAATATGAGGCAAATAGTACATTGCTATTTACTCACTTTTGCTCCTCGCTGTAAACAGTACACGTAACGGCTGCCGTATATATACTGCAATCACTTGGTGCATTACAGCGGTAATGCTGACATCGTGCAAAGACGGCAGTAAAGTAAATACTGCGGCTGTCGTTAATTTGTTCACTTGCGTGAACGATAACGACAATGTATGGTCCAGAGATCAGCAATGAGTATTCAAAAAGGTGAGTAGAATCGAATCATACTCATAATTTCTGATACTTATACGCATTCATACTTATTTTAATATCATAAACGAACCTCTACTCATATTCAAAGTTTGAAGTGTACTCATCATACTCATACTTAACATCATACGTGTTGATGTTGTTGTTGATTTCGACTCTCCATAACTCAACATATGTATACACGAAGCACAAAATAAGTTTAAATCGCGTACGAACAATATCACGTATGATGTTGTCGATTTCGACTCTCCATAACTCAACATATACACGAGTCACAAAATAGGTATGATTCGCGTACGAACACTAAAATACTCACTAGAAGGCTGTGTGTATTCGAGTTACTCGGATCATTAATAAGAGTAGGAATCTAAATAAGTAGTAGGCTTATGAATCAAACATATTTCGAATGGTATGAGTTTGATGTCAATGTTGTATGCATACTCATTGCAACCCGTCGTTATAAATCAACGTTGTAGTGAGTATGAATGAATCCAGAGTACATAGTTAAACGTCAATATTGTTGACTCACTTATATTCAAAATTTCAGGAGTGCTTATGAGTAGCGAAAAAACAATTCACTGCTGATCTCTGGTATGGTCAATCGCGCTGTCCTGAGAAGTTGCAAAGTGTATTACAGGTGAGCCGCCGCGAATGGGTTAAGGTAACACACAGTTTAACGAAACATCCTTTGATTAAGCCTCTTACTCTCGAAAATATTGTAATTTTGTTGCAATCCTCGCATCCAAAATGTCAATTCAGTTCTGTACTAAACTTTCCTTGACTTTTTGATACAAAAACCTATATTGCCTGACTTGCCATAATAACAAGTTATGATAACCTTGACATAGTTGCTACTAGTATGTTCATAGATTGCAAAAAAATCTTATCTAATCGAAGTTTTAATTTAATGCGTCTTAACTCGGCTACTTGTCATAGAAATAAAGGCGTTCACTTATAAGTTTTTACAAAGTTTTGCGATGGTATCGTAGGGTATACGTATATATAAATAAAATTATAGATAAAATGGCACAGAGTCTTACAAGTTGAAGGTGTTTTTTTAAAATGAAAATTAATCAAATATTCTGAATGAAAATTTAAAAGTCTCTGTAGTTTAGTAGATACTGGTTGGCTTATTAGATGTGAGCTTATGGTTCAAATTCCAGTTCAGATATTTCGAACAGAACGGACTCGCGTCTAATAAGCGAACACACTACTTTCTAGACCACGGCAACTTCAGTTTGTGATTAAATAGGTAGGCAGACAGGTTGGAGTGGTAGCTTTGATAGCAAAAGCTCACGGGAGCACGCATAGCGGCCCGTTGTGAATAAACAGGTGAACGCAGTCCCTTTACTGAAGTTCCACCAGGCTAGGGAAGAAGCTGGTGAGCGCAAGGGCTGCACATTAAAAGCACGACTATCCTACGCTGGAAAAACAACCCGAAATTTTGAGAAACCCAGCCAGATCTTTGACATCAAAGGATGATAGCGCTCTGTCAAGCTCATAAGGATTGTAGAGCCAAATAACTTATATCAGCACCTCGCAAGAGAGGGGCATTGACAAAGAAAGTGGATAACAGTCTCCTCTTCCTCAGCGGATATGCACCCGCTGCAGAAGTCGTTAGATAGGAGCAGCATGAAGTCGCCGTAGTCTAGTAGGTAGTGCGTTGGCTTATTAGACGTAAAGCCAGGGTTCGAGCCCCAGGCCTGACATCAAGACAAAATACAAAAAGTAATTTTTCGGCGACTTCCTTTCAGCAGATTTCTGGCATAAATTCTAAGAGTAAATAAAATTGCCATGAAAAAATTTCTCAAAAATCTGTCGTTCGTAGTCGACTTTAAACTGTAGGTCCCACCACTCATGTATAACATTAACACACACAACATAAGTGGTGTGAGAAACTAGGACGTTGTACAATGGGTCAATGCGACCTCCGGGTACTGTACTTGTCTTAATTGACAAGTACACGTCCTCTAACCTAACCTAACCTAAGAGCAGCATTCTTTCCGCGTGTCTTCCCATAACACAATGACCATGTAAGCATGGCCACTGTGATCGAGTTCGAGTAACCGGTTGGTGCGCTTTCTATCCATCGAGGGCCAAATAAGTCTAGCAGTGGAGAATGACTCCTCATTGACTAAGGATAGGTTGGCAGCCCGAAAGAAATTCCGCGCAATGGCCAACTTGACCGAGGTGAGTAGCATACCCACGTCTATTAAAGAGGAGTTTTGGTTAAGGTATGGAAATAATTAAAGTCGCCGTAGTCCAGTAGGTAGTATGTTGGTTTATTAGACATGAGACACATCGGTTCAAACTCCAAGTCATACTTCTCCAGCGAAAGGAAATATGAAAATACAGTGGTGGCCCTATAATTAGAAACGATGTTTCTGGAACCGAGTTCTCTGGAGTGACGAATCTAAGTTTAATTTGTCCCAATCTGATGGAAAAACGTATGCAAGACGTCCTCCAAACAAAGCCTTTGATTCCAGGTACACAGTGAAAACTGTAAAACAAATTAACAACAAACATACATGTTGCTAAGTCGTTTCTAATTATAAGGCCACCACTGTATATTTCTTAGGTGACTTCCTCTCAGCAAATTTGTGGCAAAAACTCTGAGAGTAAATGAAAAAATTGCCATGAAAAGTTTCTCAAAAATCTGTCGGTCGGAATCAACTATAAACTGTAGGTCTAGCCACTCATGTATGTATAAAATTAACACACACAGCATAAGTAGTGTAAGAAACTAGGGCGTAATCCTGACTAAAGGGATTGTAATGAGCAATTATGTAGGCAGGTATGTATGTATGTAAGTGATATTAATGGTCTTTCAAGCTGAGTCTTTTGCGATTAACATTACGAATTGGAGAACGAAATGCGCTTTGAGGCACTGCCTAGCTATCACGTTAACGCGAGGTTGGCATCGGTCTGCAGGGAAAGGCCTTACAAAGCTTTTGAAAGGGTGTTTATGTGCCTTGTTCGTTTGTTCTTTGGTCTGACAGAATAGCTGATCAGGCTGGAAGTGAAGACTTTTAGGCGGTATTGGAGAAATTGCTGCCCAGGCTTGACTGTTTTCCAATGGAATGCGTATTGAAACTGTGTAAGTAATGTGGTAAGCAGGATTCTAGTTTTGACGCCAAGGGATTCCTAGATACGCAGCTTGGTGACTTGGAAATTATTTCAGCCCTGCCTGACTGTTTTAGATTTGAGTGCGTATAGGATCTGTGTGAAGAATGTGTGTGTGAATGTATTAGGAATCTGATCGGGGCACTCTGCCTTGAGGCCAAGAGATTCCTAAAACTGCAGCTTGGTGAATTTATTTCAACAACAACGAAAAAACCCGGAAAATGAAACTTTTTTTAAAAACCCAAAATCGAACTTGAAAGACCCTATATTAGAAATTTAAATGTTGAAATAAAATTAAAAAACAGATACATATACACCAATACATATGTACATATGTATGTATGTACATACCATACAAACATACATACATAGAAAATAATTAAGTGTAGAAATGGTTTTACGATCAATGCACGCATTCCATCGAGTATTTCTTCGTTGCGTGTACGTACAAGACATTAAAAACGCTGTCTGTCTCCCTCTGTCGTATCAAAACAAATAATGCCAGAGACTCGATAGGTGACGACATCAAAACCATTTCGGTGATTGACTAAATGATTGAAAAAAACCCGACAACGACAACGACGACAACGACAACATTTAGTGTTGCTTACATTGCTCCATTGAATGGCTGGTAATTTAGTTGACTTTTCTTTTCTTGTTTTCCCTCTTCTTCTTGCTGTTGTTGTTTTTTTTTGTTTTTTTTTGGTAATAATTCAGTTCAATTTAATATCGGAATTTTGTTTTTGTTGTTTTTTTTTTTATTTCTCTTTACAAAATTCCAAGAATTCATAATTTTTCTTGAATTTCTTCTTTCACATTTCTTCTAACACAACACAACACAACACACATTTCATTAAAAGACCAGACAGACAAAACAAGACATAAAGAAGTACACAACGAGCATGCATGCATGCAGTCAGTCGTTGTTGTCTGTCATACCTTGAGACAAATGGCTGCATAAACACTCACTCACACACACTCATATTCAGAACAACAGTACATATAAATACGTGCATGCGTACATTCATACATGCGTACGAATATGTTCGTACAAGCAGGCAGGCAAGCATATTTGTAGCAATACACGTACGTGTACATTTTTACGTTTATGTTGTCATATATATTGGCTGGTATTAACACTTCATAATAAAAAAAAAGCAGAGTATTAAACGTTAGATAATGACACCTATTTTTTGTTGTTGCTGTTGTTGTTGTTGGTGCTGGCTGTTGTTATTGTTCAGAACTTTAAATTCCTCAACTTTATTACAATATTTGTGTCAATTCTTGTTCTTGCTGCTTCGTTGGTACTCGTTTAATGCCTGCCTGCAGCACACAAATGGAATCCAGAGAATTTGTTTGCATTTAACAACTGAGGAATGAAGAGTATGGTTGGTGGTGGGTTATGACTGCCAATGTAATTAGTGTTGCCAGAAATACGGTTTTTTTGCGGGATTATTTCACGCATTTTGTTACAGAAACTTACATAATTGGTCTTATACAGCCCTTAAGTAAGGATTACAATCTAACTTCTCGCACTAGTCATGTTGTGTGTACTAATTTATTTATCCGGTCTTCGAAGCCGGGATGAGACGAGTCCAGCGATAAAAACATTCTGGTAAGCACAGTTGACTCAAGCTGCATAATTTAGTTTCGAGTTTGTCTGCCTAATAAATTGGCAGATTCCTGCATGATTTGCGAGGAAAACTGTCCTGTGGTCCGTAATTGTTAATTGAAAATGCTTAGGAAAGGACCTCTCCGAACCTTTTGGTACCGTGCGAGGTTTCAGACAAGGCGACCCATTATCACATCGACGTCTTCAACTTCGTCATGGAGAGTGTTCTGCGAAAGGCGGGAGTGCATCGCAGTGGCACTATTTTTCAAAAAAGTGTCCAGTTGCTTGCGTACGCTGACAACATTGACTTCATAGGGCGTACCAAGCGAGATGCTACTGCTGCCTTTAGTGCTATTGAACGGGAGTCTAGTAAGATGGGTTTGGCAGTAAATGAGGGCAAAACAAAGTATATGTTATCGACGAGTAGAGATGCGCGGCGTATTGATTCTCAGATTACGGCCGATAACTATACTTTTGATACGGTCAAGGAATTCATCTATCTTGGCTCCGCCGTTACCACCAGAAATGATGTCAGTCTGGAGATCAAGCGCATGATCACTCTTGCCAACACGTCCTACTATGGTCTCAATAGGCAATTGAGTAGCAGAGACCTCTCTGGTGCGACAAAACTAACACTCTACAAGACACTCATCTTACCCGTGCTTCTTTATGGCGCAGAGGCATGGACCCTATTAAGTACTGATGCGGCAGCCTTGAGAGTGTTCGAGAGAAAAGTACTGCGTAAGATCTTCGGTCCAGTACGAGTTGGCGATGCGATTTGCGCATCCGATACAATAGTGAGCTGTATGAGCTTCTCAACGACATAGACATTGTACAGCGTATTAATATCCAGAGGCTGCGTTGGCTCGTTCATGTCGTTCGAATGGAGGAAGTTTGGTGTGACCAACTGGCGTAGGCGCGCAGGAAGCAGAGGCGCCTGGAAGGATGTGTTGCGGCATTCCGAAATCCGTTAAACGGGTTGTTATGGCCAATTAAGTAAGTAAGTAAGCAAGTAGGGGAACAATACTAACCATGTAATTGCAAGATTATATCTTTCACTCTTCCGAAATTCCAAACTTTTATTCTCCCTCACAGATGTTATCGGGTCACGGATATTTTAGGAAATATCTGTACAGAATGGGAAAGACCGCCTCACCTTACTGTCTTTACGAGGAAGGGGAGATAATTGATGACGCAGAGCACACCGTTTTCGAGTGTGCACGCTGGCAGAGCTATCGCTCTGCACTGACGTCGATAGTTGGGACGATCACGGCCGGTAGCATTGTCGGGGTTATGACCGCGAGTAGGGAAAATTGGACCTCAGTGGCGAATTACGTGGAGAGGATTCTAAAACTGAAGAAGAGGGACCTTGAGGCTGCAGAACATGTGGGCACGCCGGAATAGATGAAACTGACACTGGTGTCAAGCGAAATTCGAAGCAAGGATCTGGAGGAAAGGAATAGTGGAGACACTTAGATGTCTCTTCAACTTTCAACACGCAATCCGGACGCGGATATGAACATGCAGGGGCCAAAGAGCCAAAGGGACTCCACTTCGAAGTAATACCACCGTAGTTCCGGAGTGGGCACAACAAGTCCATGAGACGAGGGCGGGGATTTAGTGGGTGAGGGCCCCACACACGGAGGATGTGACGACTTCCTCTATGGTGCGGTTAGGTACATTTACCCCTCCTCGGCGTGAAAAAAAATAATAAATAAAACTGGCAACACTATATACAGTATGTGTGCAGTGGAAGTTTCAACATTTTTGTTTTGTATTATTTTGTGTGTTGTGTTCTTAAAATGTCTAACTCGCTTGGAATGCAAATTTCTTAATTCTCTTTAAATTAGGTGAGGGCCCTGTATTGAATGGAGGTCGCTTATACGTGTCGTTATCTCGTTATGTGACCGGTAAGCTCTCACGTTTTTTTTTAAACAACAACAAAAAAATAACAAAAAGTTTGTGTGAAACTATCAACAGCGAAAAGATAAAAGATTAGCAAGAAATTCTTTTGATGTCATATTTTCCATGTCGATCGACATGTCAAGCATACGAACAAATATTTGGCACAAGACGCCTTATAGGAGGAATCCAGATATCAATACAAATATTATTTATTGTATGAAAAGATTTTTATTGAAAAAATAAGGGAGGCCCAATATGTAATAAGCAGATGGTGAAAAAAATGGCTGACAATGCATTAGAACTGAATCACATATCCATCATAGGTGATAATGTTTCACACAAAACTGGAGCGAACGAATCTATTCGTCAACGGTCCGACGATAGCTGCGATAACTATACACATACATCCATACATAATTGGTCATTACAATCCTTCAGCCAGGATTATGACATAGCTTCTCACAACACTTATGTTGTTTGTGTTAATTTTATACATGAGTGGCGAGACCTACAGTTTAAAGTCGACTCCAGACGACAGATTTTTGAGAAACTTTTTCATGGCAATTTTATTTACTCTCAGAATTTTTGCCAGAAATCTGCTGAGAGGCAGTCGCCCAAGAAATATTTTTTAAAGCTTCGTTTTGATATATGACCCGGGGTTTAAACCGCGGCCTCACGTATAATAAGCCAACACGTTACCTACTAGACTACGACGACTTCGTTGCGACAACTGTAGTGTGGTTAAAACCCAGCAGGAGTAGGTAGGTAGGTCGGTGGAAGCGGTTAGCTATCCATGGACGACTTTAAACTGTAGGTCCCGCTCTTCAATGATAAAATTATGGTTTGAGAAGCTAGTTCGTAATCCTGCCTAATGGGTTGCAATGAAGTGAGTAAGTAATCCAGGATATGAAAGCGAGAAATTGGAAGTTTTTGTTAACAATTGGAAAAATAAAGGAAGAGCATATTGGCCAAAGCTTAGTTTTAGATGGAATGCCTTCGAGGACTCAGCCAATATTACGACCTAGTTTCTCACACCACTTATGTTGTGTATATTAATTTTATACATGTGGATCCCGCCTACAGTTTAAAATCGACTCCGAACGACAGATTTTTGAGAAACTTTTTTTATGGCAATTTTATTTACTCTCAGAGTTTTTTGCCAGAAATCTGCTGAGAGGAATTCGCCGAAGAAGACAACAGTCTAACTTGACGTTTGAGCCGTGGCCTCATGTCTAATAAGCCAACACACTACCTACTAGACTACGGCGACTGGGGCAATACTAATGAAAGAAAAATCATGATTTTAGGACTAAGTAAAGGCCACTTAAGCCCACTAATGAGACACTACACCTTTAAATGTACTCTGTGGGGAAATGAAACTTAACAAAGCACAGGGGATCGACGAAAGTTGAAAGTAATACTGAGCTGTTTAGACAAGTTTTTAATGCTTGTATTCCGGAGAGGACGTTCCCTAGGATATGGAAGAGACAGAGACTGGTTCTAATTCCGAAGGCTAACAACGCGCAGGATGCATCGGGCTACCGCCCGCTCTATATGATCGACACAGCTGGAAAACTTTTGGAGAGGATAATTTGTAGGAGACTGGAAGCATTCCTGGGGGCAGAAGGCTTGTCGGATCGCCAATTTGGTTTCCGAAAAGCCCGTTCCACAATAGATGCAATAGAGATGGTTATGACAATAGCAAAGGATGCTATCAGTGGTGAGCGCTGGCTGCAGGGCGATAAGGAGTACTGCGCAATCATCACCCTGGACGTCAAGAACGCATTCAACTCTGCGGATTGGGATGCCACTTTAACAGCCCTAGATGGAAAGGATGTACCAAACTATTTGATGGAACTTATTAAGGACTACTTTAAGGATAGAGTGCTCTTATATGACACAGATGATGGCAGGAAGACATATGCGGTATCGGCGGGGGTCCCGCAAGGTTCCGTGCTGGGCCCAATACTATGGAATGTCATGTATGATGGTGTACTGGGGCTTAGATTCCCTAGAGGTACACAGATCATTGGTTTTGCGGACGATATTGCCCTGGTGATAAGGGGAAAACATTTAGATGAATTAGTGAGAACATGTAACACTGCGGTTGGTATGGTCAGGAACTGGATCACGGGAATAGGTCTCAAACTTGCTGATCACAAGACGGATGTATTACTTGTAAGCAGTGGGAAGAAGATGGAATTTATTACAATAACAGTAGGCGACCAGCGCATAACATCAAAGCAGGCGATTAAATATCTGGGAGTAATGCTTGATAACAGGCTCACGTTTAGGGAACACCTGACGTACGTCGGTGGAAAGTGTGCGGCGACATCATGTGCACTTGCCCGATTAGTGCCTAACCTTGGAGGCCCAAAACAGGAGAGGAGGCGGTTACTGATGAAGGTAGTGACTTCGATCGCTATATGCGGCCCCTATATGGGCCTGGGCCATGGATAAGAGGACCTATAGAGCAGGTATAGAAACGGCCTACAGGAGATCAGCTCTCAGGGTGATTTATGCCTTCCGCACGGTGTCTACTGATGCAGCATTGGTGATTGCGGGGATGTTGCCCCTGAGGCTAGTAGTGGATGTAAAGAGGAGGAAACATGACACAAGGAGGGGAATGGATCTCCCCAGTCCTGTTCAATCAAAATTTTTTGAGAAAAAAAAAACAGTTCCTCGTTTTTTAACACGACCCGCTTTGAACTATAAAAAAAGATGTTTGTTTCCGTTTTAATTGTTGTAAAATGATATGCAGTATTTTGTAATTATAATTAAATGCATTACAGTGGGGATACAATTGTGTTAATTTTCCCACAAAATTGAGTTTCCAGAAAAAACTGTTAAAAACTAGTTTTCTTTTTTTGAAAAACACCGCCTAATTTTAAATATTAGAAATACAATAGAAAATTCTATTAACAGCTAACATTTAACGGTATTTTTATTGTGTTGAAAACAACAGTCTGACCAACTTAAAAAAAAACAACGATGATTTCATTTAAACCCACTTGCTGTAGTAAAAAATATTACTATTCTAGCGTAACCAAAAAATAAATAAAAAAATAATAAAAACGTAACCGAAATTTCAAACATAACATGCATAAATAAATTCTTGTATTTATGCGGGGCTCTTTCTCTTAACTTAACTGCCTTACATGTTTCCTTTTATTAAAGTTTTTTTTTTTTTTAAATTAAAAAACAAAAATTAATAATGAGAAAAGAGACATAAAATGATAACAAGTATTCGGTTTTATGGGAATTTCTTATATTTTTATTACCCAATCGTTGACGGTATCATAATGACCCCGAACCATAACAAAAGGGTTAAAGAGAAAGTGAAAAAAGGCAATAAAACCACCACACTGGTACCACACCACACCACACCACACTGGAATGCACTTTTTCTTCATTTATTTTCAATGTTTTTTTCTTCTTCTTTTTCTTTATGATTCTTTCTCTCTGTGTGTGTGTGTTTTTCATTACAAGTACCTTGTATACCAAGTATGCCACGCCAACATCAATATACACAGCAACAGTAACAGCTTCATGATCGTCAATTGCTTCGTATACTCGTATGTACATACACACATACTGTTCGGGTACAACATAAATGTAGGCTGGGAATGCAATGTTCAGTTAGATTACTTTAAGAAATTGTCAGAGAAGCATAGAAAATATTGCAAAGCATAAGCAAAAAAAAAGCCCAAGAAAATAAAGCAGAAGCCAAAGCTGACGTAGAAGAAGAAGAAAACAGGAATAAAAAAAGCCGGCCTAAAAGACATTGTATATAGTCGGCTGAATGGTAGAATGGGGGGAGGTTGAGGTAGAGAAAAAAAAGAGAGAGAGACAGAGAGAGAGAAAGAGAGATTAAACGCATACCATTGTAGTGCAATCACCTTTTTCCCACTTTATTTCGTTTTTTTCCCATTTTTTTCACTTTACTTTGACGTTGCTTTTCTCAATAGTTAAACTGCATGTGTTAATTATGTTTATTATCATGATGATTATAATAATGATCATAATGAAAATGATCACACATTTTTTTATTACACTCTCCTTCTCCTGTGTTGTACAACAGAATTACCACGACACTCTAGCAAAATCAAACTTCACTACATTCATTCACCATATTTTTTAAGATGCTTTTACAAAGAAAAAAAAATCTGTTAAAAAGATAATCATCATTATCACCATTAACATCATCATGATTATCACCACTAACATTTTAACATTCATTCATTTATTCATTCAAAATGATGGTGTGGTGTGTTCATTCATTCATGCACATTTTTTTTTTTCATTTTCTTCTGTATTGTTTGTAAATGATTTTCATTTGTACCGTAGCAGCAGCAGAGTGGCATTATTTGATAATCCAAGTTTAAGCCAAAGTTTTAACCAGAAAAAATTGGAATGTAAAATCGTATGGAAAGAAATCTTATATTAAATATTCAAAACAATTAGCATGTGGATGCAACATTTAGTTTAATTGATACAAAAAAAAAAAAAAAAAGAAATTCCATCATTTTAATAATTATAACCGAGGTTTGTAAAGGGTGTTTTTTATAGAGGTATAGAACTTTAAGTTGGCATTACTTTTCAAGATGGCGACCGATTTAACAGCTGTCAAGTGATTTATTCTCAGTTTGGTTTGGCAATTCATCGTGAATAGACTCACGCCTGAACAACGCTTGCAATTTTAGTGCAATTTTATTTCGAAAATAATGGTTCTGTGCGGAAAACGTATCGCGCACTACGTCCATTTTATCGTCGACAAAATCGTCCATCAGAGCAGTTAATTCAATGGAACCATGGAACGTTTTCGCACCACGTTTACTCTTATTGATAACTCGTATCCCCAGAGACGCTGTACGGTGCGTACAGAAGAAGCGATTGCTGCTGTAGAGCGTAGCGTTGAGGAAGACCCGAATGAGTCCATCCGCCATCGAGCACAGGAATTGGATCTGTGTCCATACACTTTATGGAAGATTTTGTGGAAGGATCTTGGTTTGCGTGCTTACAAAATCCAACTCGTGCAAGATTTGAAGCCAAATGATCATCAAGTAAGGCGTAGATTCGTCGAATGGGCCCAAAACGAGATTACCGTTGTTCCCGATTTTCATAAGCGAATTTTGTTTAGCGACGAAGCGCACTTCTGGTTGAATGGCTACGTCAACAAACAAAACTGTCGCATTTGGAGTGAAGGAAACACCGTTACATCCAGAAAAACTGACTGTTTGGTGCGCTTTATGGGCTGGTGGAATCATTGGTCCGTACTTTTTCAAAAACGATGGTGGCCAGAACGTTACAGTCAATGGTGATCGGTATAGAGCCCTGATTACTAACTTGTTCATTCCTGCATGGAATAACCATGATGTCCAGGAGATGTGGTTTCAACAAGACGGCGCAACATGACACACAGCTCGTGCCACAATAGATTTATTGAAAGACACGTTTGGTGACCGCCTAATTTCACGTTTTGGCCTCCAATATCTTGTGATTTAACACCGCTAGACTACTTTCTGTGGGGCTATGTAAAGTCATTGGTCTATGCGGTAAAGCCACAAACGCTTGACCATTTGGAAGACAACATTCGCCGTATTATTGCCGATATACGGCCACAAATGTTGGAAAAAGTCATCGAAAAATGGACGTCCAGATTGGACTACATCCGCGCCAGCCGTGGCGGTCATATGCCAGAAATCATATTTAAAATGTAATGCCACAAGATTATCTTTCGGATAAATAAAATTCATGTCAATCGAATCCAATCCATCGTTGTTTTATTACAACTTAAAGTTCTATACCTCTATAAAAAAACACCCTTTATAATCTTCTCCTGTGAGTTTTGCTCTCTCCACACCATAGGCTTTTGGCTGGTTCACGAATTCATTCATTTTTTTGTTTTGTAGAAAAGCGTTAGAAAGAAAGTTAATTTGAAAAAGAAATTATTTTGAAAACCGTTGGATTTATTTCATGATTATTCAATTTGTTTGAAAAATTTACTCTTCTGCAGTTGTTGTTGTTATTGTTTTTGTTATTGTCTACATGATAAAATTTTTTTATTAACATAGCAAGCTTAGCAGAAGAAATTCAAGATGCTATAAACACACATTAGACGCAGCATTTGCAGCGCAGCAGTTTTGTACTTTCCGCCTTAGGCCAGCAGAATGTGCTTTAGGTTAAGTTAGAGGACGTGTACTTGCCAATTGAGACAAGTACAGTACCCGGAGGTCCAGTTGACCCATTGTACAATCTCCTAATGGGGAGAGTATAATAGGGGAGATAGGGAAAAAGGCGAGAGGGTAGGAAAGGGAGAAGAAGGAAGCAGAGGAATTACACAGACTAACAAAACACACAAGAGAGCGCGACTACATTATGGAAGCCGTAGCACTTCTCAACCAGCTCAAACTAATGGAGAGCTCTCGACACAGAATTCAAACACTCAAGGGTCTTAAACCTCAACCTACTAAGGGCTGGACAGTTACAGAGGAAGTGTACGATAGTCTCCAACTCCTCCTCATCGCAACATATCCTGCAATAGTCCGGCTGGGATCTGTTCCAGATCCTTGTCAGCGGCCTAATCTTGCAGAGGCCCGTAAAACGCCCTAGCCTGTGCTTTACTTATTTTAATTTTTATTTTAGCAATGCTAGCGCCACTAAAATATTTTTGCTCATTTTTAATACTTCTATTGTATGTGTCTCGCATTTAAAACGTCTATTTCATGCATGTATAGTATGCCAACACAAATCCGCTCACCGCAAGCATTATTTTTTTCATTGCTGCAAGGAAACAATTTAAATTATCCTAAGGTCGCGGCAGCAGCAAAACGCCGCCACTGATGTATAAAATTAACACACACAACATAAGTGGTGTGAGAAGCTAGGCCGTAATCCTGACTGAAGAGTTGTAATGGCCAATTATGTATGTATGTATGTATGTATATATGTATGTATGATAGAACGGAACTGAGACTTTCTAAAGGGTGTTTTTTTATAGAGGTATAGAACTTTAAGTTGCAATAAAACAACGATGGATGGATTATTCGATTGACATGAATTTTATTTATCCGAAAGATAATCTTGTGGCATTACATTTTAAATATGATTTCTGGCATATGACCGCCACGGCTGGCGCGGATGGACGTCCAATCTGGATGTCCAATTTTCGATGACTTTTTCCAACATTTGTGGCCGTATGTCGGCAATAATACGGCGAATGTTGTCTTCCAAATGGTCAAGCGTTTGTGGCTTTACCGCATAGACCAATGACTTTACATAGCCCCACAGAAAGTAGTCTCGCGGTGTTAAATCACAAGATCTTGGAGGCCAATTCACATGTCCAAAACGTGAAATTATGCGGTCACCAAACGTGTCTTTCAATAAATCTATTGTGGCACGAGCTGTGTGACATGTTGCGCCGTCTTGTTGAAACCACATCTCCTGGACATCATGGTTATTCAATTTAGGAATGAAAAAGTTCGTAATCATGGCTCTATACCGATCACCAGTGACTGTAACGTTCTGGCCACCATCGTTTTTGAAAAAGTACGGACCAATGATTCCACCAGCCCATAAAGCGCACCAAACAGTCAGTTTTTCTGGATGTAACGGTGCTTCCACATACACTTGAGGATTACCTTCACTCCTTCACTTCCATGGTTAATCGAATTAACTGCTCTGATGGACGATTTTGTCGACGATAAAATGGACGTAGTGCGCGATACGTTTTCCGCACAGAACCATTATTTTCGAAATAAAATTGCACAATTTGCAAGCGTTGTTCAGGCGTGAGTCTATTCATGATGAATTGCCAAACCAAACTGAGAATAAATCACTTGACAGCTGTTAAATCGGTCGCCATCTTGAAAAGTAATGCCAACTTAAAGTTCTATACCTCTATAAAAAAACACCCTTTATAAAGAAAAACCTCCATCTACAGGACAATAATATGGAGTTACATGCATGCAGAGAATTGTACACAATCTGGGCCAATGATACTTTGATAAACTTGGCTTATAGCGATCCAGTGATATGAAAGCAACCAAGGGAGTGTAAAAATTATTTCTGATATGGCATGATATTCAGTTACATGGGTACCTAGTCATTTAGTCAAGTTAAAGTCGCTGTCGTCTTCTAGGTATGTGTTAGTTTATTAGACGAGAGCCCCATTATTCAAATCCCAGCTCAGATTTCTCGGACAAACCGAAATCTGAAGAAATATTTCTTTCTAGTTTTGTATATAAAGACTCAGTAAAGGCCACTTAAGCACACTAATAATGAGACACTCCACCTTACGTGTACAAATAAACGGCATAGTTGTGGTGTCTCTACTCTTTTCCGAAGTTACCAAAATAGTTTGCACCCAGGATGTGAATGAAGAGCTCGCCGGAAATAAGACCGAGGACATACTGATGACATTGGCTCACATTCCACTCGAGATAAGTATGCAGATAGGTGACGTATCACTGATCACAAAGAAGGCAGTGAGATACTTGGGTCTCAGACTAGACTGTAACTAACGGGCATGTTGAGCAGATTGATGGCAAATACCGGCGGACCAACACAGTCCAAACGCGAATTGATTATGGTGACGACTAACTCGATACTACTTTATGGCAGCGAGATATGGGGGGATGCGTTGGAGTTTAAATCCAAGCAGAAATTAGTAGCAGCAGTGCAACGAACAGCGGCACTAAGGGTCGCTTCGGCCTATCGCACGGTCTCGGGCGCCGCAGTCCTCGTGATCACCGGTGAGACACCTATCGACTTACTGGCATTCGAGCGAAGAAGTTTATGGAAAGCGAAGAGGGAAAACCTCGCCATTAGTACCGCAGATATCAGATCTTAAACTATACGGCGATGGCAAAGTAGATGGAGTGATTAAACAAGTGGAAGATGGACTGCTAGACTTATTCCATCTATAGAAGCATGGACACAGAGAAATTTTGGGGAAATTAACTACTTCCTGACCCAGTTTCTTTCGGGTCATGGTTATTTCCGACAATATCTACACCGTATGGGCAAGGTGAATGATCCCGGCTGCATTTATTGCGAGGAAATGAGTGACGACGCTGAGCACACATTCTTCCATTGCATTGCAAATGGCAAGACGAGAAGAATGTGTTGATGGAACAGATTGACGAATTCACACCCGACAACATTGTTGACGCAATGCTCGAAAGCGAGACGAACTGGAACGCTGTGAGAAGAATGTGTAGAATGTGTACTCCGCAGGAAGAAGGTCGACCTGGATACAGTACGACAGAATAATACATGAGAAGACGAGCCAATAGCATGAGGCTGGCTTCATATATGGCGTACCCAGACGTGGGAGAGTAGACAACGGTCCTTAACGGGACGTCGTTCTGGACCCTTCCCGAAGTAATGCAGATAGCCGTCCCGGGAAGGGAGTATCTCCAGAAGAGGAGGAGGGATTGTTTTAGTGGAAGCCCCACTCGACGCAGCTGACGACGGTCACTGCAAGATATCACAGCAACATATAATCGAGTCGCAAAAGAAACACTGGTTGTAGAGCCAACCAGAAAGAGAAACCTGGATAACAGATAACACTTGGAATCTAGCTGCTCAATGAAGGGAACTGAAGTTGCAGTTTGAGACAGCAGTACCAACCTATACTACTGTCTAGACATGTAAAGTGCGAAGGCATTTTAAATCCTACCTCACACGCAAAAAAAAAAAAAAGAAACAAAAAGTGTGGGGGAAAGGGAATCGGCGCAACTACTTTTATGCGAATGCCCTGTACTTCAGTCATCGGTTTTTGGGTGGCGGAACATTTGAAGAACTGGAAGTGGTGGCGAAGGTGCCCCTTATGGGACTGGCCGGTTTCATCCAGAGCTCGTGGTGGTTCAAACCCACCACTATCGGATCATGACAAGGGGACTTACCTCATACTGCGTAACACAATGGGTCATATGGCCACCAAGTGATCTTGCCTGTAGACGGCAAGCTAACCGTCAACCTAACCTAACTTAAAATAGTTAGCCTATAGGATATGCGCGTGAACACTCTTTATAAACTTTCGCATATTTTGGCCAGCCACGGTTAGACGGTTAAAGGATATCAACTCAGGCACCAATTCAGAAGTAAATTCACTGCATTGCAGTATTAGTAGAGCAATAGAATTCTCCAACCACAAGTGGCAACAAACTAGAACTTTAAGGTTAAGTAAACTTCGGCAGAGAAGCTTTATTTCTGGAAGGAATAAAAAAAGAAACAAAACAGAGAATATTTGCATTGTAATGCTTAAAAATGACGACGAAGATAATGAACAAAAACAATTTCAAGTAAGATTCGGTTCTTCTTCAAGATTTTCTATGCTTCTAGCAGATGTACAAGCAACAATCGTTTAAAAGCGTCTTCGTTCATTACAATTAACTTCGTTTCCTGACAATCTCCTCTTAGAAAATTAATTATTGAAACTGATTTTGTTTCTCTCTTGCTCTCTCTCGCTCTTTTGTTTATCGAATTACAATAACAACAATCAGTTTCTAGCGACAGCTGAAACACTGACGATGGATTTTCCAAAAATAAATTTCAAATTGAATTTCGTACACGTGCTTCGGTTGTTTTTGGAAAGTGTCTTTACAACAATGAATATGCAAAGGAAAGGCATTCAATAGTTTAGTTGCTATCACACACATTTACTTACGCTTCTTAAACACACACCCTAAAGGTACGAGTATTGAATTCTGTTTTCTGTGTTTTATTAGGTACGAAGACGACTGACTACTACTATTCGTTAACTATTAAGTGTGCGTGTGTGTGTGCATAAGAGCATTTGTTTTGTTGTCTTAAGGGTGTCCTACAAAAGTCCTACAAAAAAAAAAAAAAAGAAATCCAATGTTATTATAATAAGATTTCGTTTCTATGCAAATTTCAGATAAACGAACGAACACACACACTTAAACTAAGGATCGTTTCGTTAATCGTTGTCGAATGAATGACTAAAAGCAGCTGCCTTAAATCCATATTATCACACAGGCATATGTATACACATACTATATACGTAAATACTCATAATGTTTTATAGCGTACAGAAGAAGATGGCTGCAGATGGGTAGTTAAAATGTACGGCTTTTTTTTCGGTAGCTTATGTGGATCAATGCCTTCTTTGTTTGTTTCACACATTATACGTGCTTACATAAGTACATACGTAGATGCTCTGTTTTTGTAAGGCAAACGATTTAAGACGACGACAAGCAAAATTAAGTATTGTTTAGACGTTCGCCTAAAATCGTTTGTCTTACAAAAACAGTTCCTTAGATTTTACCTAAAGAAACTAGAAATTTTAATATTTTTTGTCTGTTGCTAGATGAATGGCTCAGTTGTTGTAGTTTTTTTTTATCGTAACCCTTTTTTAAAATTTTTTTTTGCTGCTTTTTTAATTTAAATTCTATACATTTGATGTGTGTATGTGTGTTTTTTCTTGTATATTTTTTTAATTCAAAATGAGGGTACGAAAAACATATATTAGAAGAAGAAGAATAAGTACCAGTTTGGTGTTTAAGAAAATAGCGTGTTTTCTTCAAAAAAAAAAAAAAAAAAAAAAAAAAAAAAAAAAAAAAAAAAAAAACCTTAAAGGAGGGCATACATTAAACCAACAATAATGTTATGTTGTCTACATAACCACGAGTATATTATTCTGAGGCATGGAGCAAAAAAAAAAAGGAAGTAAGGAAGGAACTTCTTTTAATTTTTTTTTACCCCTTTTTTTGTTGTTGTTATTATTGTTTAATATTCAAACATACATTTTAGAGTTGCACGCAGATGAGAATTTAATTTAAATTAATGTGCACATCATGAAAGCCAGCCAAAAATGTATGACGACTACGCGACTATTCAAAAACCCCCTTTTTTTTTGTAATGCAAACTAAACACTCAGACGGACACACATTATTTGTAAAATAAGTGAGAAAAAAAAACACAATTTCCAGCACATCAGATCTGTTTAGTTCGGTGGTTGGTTATTAATTGCTAGAAAATATAAGTTTTCGTATCTGAAATTTAAAAGAAGAGCTCATATAAAGCGCATCTTGGAAAATGCCAAGGCTTGCACAGAAATCCTGGGGATGCAACCCAGGAATTATGTTCTCCAGATGTTTACCAGGGATCAGCAATGAATCGATTTTCTGCTACTCATACGTACTCATGAAATTTTGAATATAAGTGAGTCAACAATATTGAAATTTAACTATGTACTCTGGATTCATTCATACTCACTACAAAGTTGATTTATAAGTACAGGTTGCAATGAGTATGCATACAACGTTGACATCAAACTCATACCAATCGAAATATGTTTGATTCATAAGCCTACTCATATAGATACATAACTTTAGAAAAATACTCTTATAATACTTATAAATTTACAGTCTTAGTTGTTGTTGTATTTACAGATAAGAAAGAAAAGAGACACATAAGCATAAAAGACAAAGCAGCAAGCAGAGCAAACACACAACCTTCTCGTAAGTATTTTAGTGTTCGTACACGATTCATCCTGTTTTTGTGCTTCGTGTATATGTTGAGTTATGGAGAGTCGAAATCAACAACAACATTAACACGTATGATGTTAAGTATGAATATGATGAGTACACTTCCAACTTTGAATATGAGTAGAGGTTCGGTCCATGATATTAAAATAAGTATGAATGCGTATAAGTAGCAGAAATTATGAGTATTCGATTCTACTCATCTTTTTGAATACACATTGCTGATCTCTGATGTGTGTATATCATGGTGGTCAGACAAATAGTTATCTAAAGAGCCGTTGTCTGGGCACAGAGAACAAATCTGAAAACAGCTGAATTGCAGTTGTTGGACAAGATGCAGAGACTAGAATTTGTTAATATAACAATGGCAAGGACAACCATGTCCTACATCAACGATGAAATCTGTGTGAGATATAAGTCTGCTGCACAAAGCTTTGGAGACCTATACATACATACATACATGCATACATAATTCCCTTCAGTCTAGCCTCTCGCACCACTTATATTGTGTGTGTTAAGTTTATACATGAGTGGCGGGACCTACAGTTTAAAGTCGATTCGGAACGACAGATTTACGAGAAACTTTTTCATGGCAATTTTTATTTATTCTCACAGTTTTTGGTTAGAAATCTGCAGAGAAGTCGCCGATGAAATATTTTTTCATAACTTGTTTTGTTCAAAGTATCTGACCTGGGGTTTGAACCGAGGCCTCACATGTAATATGCCAACACACTGCCTAGTAGACTACCGAGACCTATGCTTAGATTAAAAGGAGAGAAGTCTGGTATGAAACTTATTAACAGAATTTGTGACCTTCCCTAGACAGAACGAGTACTCTTAGATTTCTGGAAGTAAAGGGTCCGCCAAATAATTTTTTTTGAAAATGCTTTAAAAAAAAAACTACTGAATATTTTCTGAAATTTCTTTTTTTTATTTGAAAGTACAATCCCCTTCCGGTTAATAATGGAAAATAATTTCATTCAAATGGCTGCCTCGGCTGGCCATGCAGTAGCCTACACCAGAAGATGCAGATTTTGGCAAAAAAAAACTCATCTTTTCAGATGAAGCTCATTTTGATCTTGGCGGGTATGTAAACAAGCAAAATTGTCGCATTTGGGACACAGAAAACCCGCACGCATACATTGAAAAGCCGACGCACCCAAAACGAGTCACTGTTTGGTGCGGATTTTGGTCCAGAGGCATAATTGGGCCATTTTGCTTCGAAAATGAGCAAGGAGTGGGCGTTACAGTCAATGGCGATCGTTATCGGGCCATGTTGAACGAATTTTTGTTCGCAAAAATTCAAGAGGAGGATATTGGCAACATTTGGTTTCAACAGGACGGCGCTACGTGTCACACAGCCGCAGCCTACACTCGATGTTTTGCGCCCTGTTTTTGAAGATCGCATTATCATCAGCCGCAGAGCTGATGTCGTTTGGCCACCTCGGAGCTGCGATTTGACACCGTTGGGCTATTATTTGTGGGGTGCCGTCAAAGATAAGTGTTACGCCGATAAACCAGAGACAATTGACGCTTTAAAGGACAATATTCGTAAAGCCATTGGTGAAATACAGCTGCACACAATCGATAGTGTGCTTAAAAATTGGACCGATCGTGTAGGCTACTGCATGGCCAGCGGAGGCAGCCATATGAATGAAATTATTTTCCATTATTAACCGGAAGGATTGTACTTTCAAATAATAAAAGAAATTTGAGAAAATATTTTGCAGTTTTTTTTAAAGCATTATCAAAAAAAAAGTTATTTGGCGGACCCTATATTTACAGCTCTATGGTAACAATAAGTAACTGTCGAGTTTACACGGCATCAGCGGCTATGATGCACTAAGTGAGTGACGTTTATATACGTCAGCCTCTGTGTTGCACTAAGTGAGTGACGTATATATACGTCAGCCTCTGTGTTGCACTAAGTGAATGACGTATATATACGTCAGCCTCTGTGTTGCACTGAGTGACGTATATACATATACGTTAGCCTCTGTGTTGCACCAAGTGAATCACGTATATATATGTACGTCAGCCTCTGTTATGCACTAAGTGAGTGACGTATATATACGTCAGCCTCTGTGTTGCACTGAGTGACGTATATACATATACGTTAGCCTCTGTGTTGCACCAAGTGAATCACGTATATATATGTACGTCAGCTTCTGTGTTGTACTAAGTGAGTGACGTATATATACTTCAGCCTCTGTGTTGCACTGAATGAGTGACGTATATATACGTCAACTGCCTAAACTTAACATATGATAGAATCGCTTTTAAGTTGGGTACTCTTCAAATTTAAGTGGCACTAATTATCAATTTAATTTCTTTTTTTTTCATCTTCTTTCACAAAAAATATTGTAGTTTCGCGTATGAGTGTACATTTTACTTTCATTAGTTCCGAGTTTAAATTAAAATTTATGGTTTGTATAACGTGTTGGCTGTCTATAGTCAAAATATTAACCCCTTTTTTTGTTTTTTGAAACAAAAAAAAAAACAAAAAAAAAACTTGAGAAGACTGAATGCTTTGTCGCATACCCCATCTGTCCTTCTCTATAAACGAGTTAGCGAGATGGTGTTTTTGTTGTAATTTATGAGAATACAATTATTTTGTATACATTATTATTATTATTATTATTATTGCTATTGCTGTTGTTGTTGTTGTTGTTGTAATGTTAGCAAACATGATCAAACATGCATGCAGAATAGTGTACGTACACACCACTTTTTCCCCTTTTAATATAGAATATCTGTTAGCATCTGCATACATACATGTATGTTTGAATAGATCTGTGGGGATAATAATTGCCTAATTATGATTGTGTGTTGGAATTATGAATTTTAATTAAGAACAACGAATGAGCAACCGAACGAACAAAAAAACGAACGTACATATGTGTATGTATGTACGAATGAATGAATTTGAAGAAAAGAAATTGCGTGTCTTAAGCATATGATCGCATTATTTGATACAATTTCCATAGAGAGACGATGTCTAGGGTAATACTCTCTAGAGACAGACACACAAACACATACACGCGTACACACACACCCCAGGTCATGTGAAAGTATTTCTCATTGTATTTCGTTAAGTTTTGTTGTTTTGTTGTTGTTGATTGCATTCAATGTGTGTCAATTTCTTCGGCTTCCTCTTCTTTTGCTTCGTCTTTTAAATTCCATTACAACGGATGGACGGTTCCTTATGCTGCAATTACTTTTTACGATTACGTATGTAATGTACGAATAGTTGTCGGCATATTTATGAATATATATGTATGTACGTAGTTGTTGTTGTTGTTGTTTTTTTTTTAATTTATACAATTTAATGGAAATTTATGTTACAAAAAAAGCGAAAAAAACAAACAAAAAAATTGGATTAATAAATGCGGGTCATCATAAACTAGGGAAGGGAGTAAAGTACATACGTATGTATGGATGTATGTATGTATATATGTATATATGTATATATGTCCGTACATATGTTTGTTTTATTATACGACGATTATATTTCGTAGAGAAATTATTTGTAATACGAGTTCAATTATCACCATAATGTGATACGCGTAGTCAGTCTAATGTTTTTCTTCTTCATTTTTTTTTTACAACAAAAATTTATTTATTATGTTATATACTAATACATACATGAATATACATATAATACATATACATACAATATGTGTGTGTGTAACGTAGTGATAACGTACTCATCAACGTACGAATTAAATAGTTGACCTAAATTTCAATATGAAATGAAAAAAAAAATTAAAAAAAAAATAAATTGTTTAACAAATTTCTTTTTTCTATTCTTGTTATTGTTGTTGTTAGTTTCAAAATGTATTTTTAGTTGTCATTTATGATCACTCATCCAAGCATACTACATCTATTAATTCCATTCAATCAAACAAACATTCATTTGTTCATTCATTAATACGAAATTAACAAAAAAATTTGGACTGAAATTTATAACAAAAAAATCCTACACAAACAACAAGTAAATTAAAGATTTGAAATTAATATGTTCTACTGTTTACTCTACTCACTTACTTAACTGATCATTATCAGATCACGTTCGTCATCCTGACGATCTAGTTTCTCCTTTCACCCATGTTGTGTGAGTTCATTCAGTAATTGAAAATGAAATGAATTCCACTTGATAGTTTAGGTAAGGTTGGGAAGCGTAACGCTTCATTGTAATAATCCCACTCCTTCACCCAGAGACCTTTTGGCCCATTGTGGCCCTTCAATTAGAAGAAATGGAAAGATGGCAAAAAAAACGATGCCTCTACCCTGAGATCTGCTGGTCCCTTTAATTAGAAGAAACGCAAAGGGGCAAAAAAAACATAGAAAGGAGAAAAAGGGAGAGGAAAACAATATCATTCTAATTATTCCATGCCAAAGATCTCTTCGCGGATAGTGACGAAAGGTGCAAAAGGAAAAAGAGAACAGAAAGGAGAAGAAGGGGGAGGAAAACGAATGAGAAACAAAGATTGGCAAGAAAGGCACAAAAAAACATTAGCCACTGGGTGTCACACCCATAGAACAACAACTTCAATCCCTAAAGGCATCCCCCTAGCCGGTCAATCCCGTTTATAAACCATATTAGATGCTTAAGTCTGTAGTCTTTAAAACCTATCACTTCATCCACAAATCGATTACCTCGCCATCTCTGCCTACACATTAGGTAGGTAGGTAGAGGTGGCTGCCCATCCAAGAAAATTTTTTGGATGGACTCACATTGCATTGGGCATTGGGCCCATTGTGCCACCACGGTCATCCATTATCCCCTAGTCTCGAAACCATTCGGAGCTCCTG
Organism: Sarcophaga subvicina; assembly: GCA_936449025.2. Classification (NCBI taxonomy): domain Eukaryota; kingdom Metazoa; phylum Arthropoda; class Insecta; order Diptera; family Sarcophagidae; genus Sarcophaga; species Sarcophaga subvicina. Next base: position 104,311,579 of record OW388083.2, on the reverse strand, counting down.
ATGAAGCGATTCAGGCTGCCAATGTCAATCCCTGACAGTTCCTGCAGATCATCCATGTTGTAAGTACCCAAGTACTTCCTTCTCCTTTGGCAAAGAGCCGGGCATGTACCCAGCAGATGAGGGACAGTCTCCTCTTCTTCCTCATCTCTGCAGCTTCTGCAGAAGTCGTTAGCAAGTTGTCCAAGACCAATACGCCTCGCATGCGTATCCATAATGCAATGCCCCGTAATGACACCGACAACTACACTGAGCGAGCGCGCCTCTTTGGAGTTTAAGTAGACTCATTGTGTGCCCCTCATCCAGACTTGGCCAGATTTTATGAGCCGTTCTACCCGTGTCCCAGGCCGCCCACCTATCGTTGACGGAATTGACGATCGCATTATCAATTATGAGCTTGCAGGTCCTCATAGGTATGCCCAGATTCAAGAACTCATCGGAGAGTTCGATGGTCGTGTCCCGCCTGGCAAGTTCATCAGCTCTACAGTTACCCGGAATACCACTGTGCCCCGGTACCCATACGATATGGATATCATATCGTTCCGCTATCTCGTCGAGATATCTGCGACAGCCGTACAACGTCTTGAAGTTCATCACATTAGAACTCAAGGCCTTGATAGCCGCCTGGCTATCAGAAACTATAATGACGTTCCGCTTGGAGACCCTTCCGTCCCCAGCCTGTATGGCCACCATCTCCGCCTGAAAGACACTGCAGTGGTCTGGCAGTCTTATAGACTGAGCTATTCCAACCGATACCGCAAAAATTCCACTACCAACCGCTCCGTTCAGCTTAGAACCATCGGGGTAGATTTGTACGGAGTCTCTTAATAGGTGGGACACACCACCCTTCCACCACCCTGTTGTCCGGAGCCGATGTCCTGAATCTCCTCGTGAAGTTGTACCGCGGTGTCATGCCTACACCTTACAATGGCATAAAAATTGGTCCAGTGTTCTCTCTGCTTTTCCACAAGGTCCGCAAAAGCCTGAGAATTTCCAATTCCATCTATTTGTCTTGCATCTGAAGAGACCATGCCCCGTTTGTACCCCTATAACAACTTTCCAGCATAAATTTCGGTTCTGCTGGTCCCTTGCGGCCGTGTCCCTCTCCATTTTGAACCCATGAGTAAATAAAACCCAGCCCACACTTAATCCGAACCTATCCAGACTGCCGTAGTCTAGTTAGTTAGGTAGTGTTTTGACTTATTAGACGTGAGGCCTTAGTTCAAATCCCAGGTCAGACAACTCCAACAGAAGGAAGATATGAAAAATATTTCACCGGCGACTTCCTTTCAGCAGATTTCTGGCAAAAACTAGGAGAGTAAAATAAAAATTGCCATGCATAAGTTTCTCAAAAATCTGTCCTTCGGAGTCGATTTTAAACTGTAGGTCCCGCCACTCATGTATAAAATTAACACACACAACATAAGTGGTGTGAGAAACTAGGTCGTAAAACTGACTAAAGGGTTGTAATGACCAATTACATATAAAGGGTGTTTTTTATAGAGGTATAGAACTTTAAGTTGGCATTACTTTTCAAGATGGCGACCGATTTAACAGCTGTCAAGTGATTTATTCTCAGTTTGGTTTTGCAATTCATCATGAATAGATTCACGCCTGAACAACGCTTGCAAATAGTGCAACTTTATTCCGAAAATAATGGTTCTGTGTGGAAAACGTATCGCGCACTACGTCCATTTTATCGTCGACGAAATCGTCCATCAGAGCAGTTAATTCGGTTAACCAGGGAACGTTTTCGCACCACGTTTACTCTTATTGATAACTCGCATCCCCAGAGACGCTGTACGGTGCGTACAGAAGAAGCTATTGCTGCTGTAGAGCGTAGCATTGAGGAAGACCCGAATGAGTCCATCTGCCATCGAGCACAGGAATTGGATCTGTGTCCATCCACTTTATGGAAGATTTTGCGGAAAGATCTTGGTTTGCGTGCTTACAAAATCCAACTCGTGCAAGATTTGAAGCCAACCGATCATCAAGGCGTAGATTCGTCGAATGGGCCCAAAACGAGATTACCGTTGTTCCCGATTTTCATAAGCGAATTTTGTTTAGCGATGAAGCGCACTTCTGGTTGAATGGCTACGTCAACAAACAAAACTGCCGCATTTGGAGTGAAGGTAATCCTCAAGTGTATGTGGAAACACGGTTACATCCAGAAAAACTGACTGTTTGGTGCGCTTTATGGGCTGGTGGAATCAATGGTGCGTACTTTTTCAAAAACGATGGTGGCCAGAACGTTACAGTCAATGGTGATCGGTATAGAGCCATGATTACAAACTTTTTCATTCCTGAATTGAATAACCATGATGTCCAGGAGATGTGGTTTCAACAAGACGGCGCAACATGTCACACAGCTCGTGCCACAATAGATTTATTGAAAGACACGTTTGGTGACCGCCTAATTTCACGTTTTGGACCTGTGAATTGGCCTCCAAGATCTTGTGATTTAACACCGCTAGACTACTTTCTGTGCTGGGCTATGTAAAGTCATTGGTCTATGCGGTAAAGCCACAAACGCTTGACCATTTGGAATACAACATTCGCCGTATTATTGCCGATATACGGCCACAAATGTTGGAAAAAGTCATCGAAAATTGGACGTCCAGATTGGACTACATCTGCGCCAGCCGTGGCGGTCATATGCCAGAAATCATATTTAAAATGTAATGCCACAAGATTATCTTTCGGATAAATAAAATTCACGTCAATCGAATAATCCATCGTTGTTTTATTGCAACTTAAAGTTCTATACTTCTATAAAAAAAACACCCTTTATATGTATGTACATATGTATCCAGACTTCCTATCAAGTATAATCACATTCGGCGTATCGCAAAACTGTATTTCCGATATTCGAAATAATCTTACCTCGCCACCTTACGTCCTTCAGCAGTGGCGTGTGATCCACCCTACAACAACTCACTAGAGCTTTCTAATTCAGTCTAAAAAGCGCCTTTCTCCAGCTGCCACCTTTCTCACATACTCCTCAATCTGGAGTAAATGAAGAATAACATCCAGAGCTGCCTGAACAAAGCTTCTACTGGCATTAATGTTGTTTACAGAGGCACTCTTTACGCTTCTGTACCTTAGAATGAATGAAAGAAACTCCACTTGATGTATCATTTGAAAAATATTTCCTTTAAAATATTTTATTTTGCTTATAAATTAATGGATTCAATAGAAATAATTTGTGTTTTTTATTATTGGCTACAAATATTTCTATTCTTTCTTGATTAAAATTGATTTTTTTTTCAAAAAATTATTTCATTTTGAAATAAAACCTAATGACGACAGTTTAAACCGGATTTGGCACACAAACGCTCACAATAAAAAGTCGCACAGTGGTTCCATTTCATGCAAATTTTTTTTTTTTTTTTTTTTTTTTTTTTTTTTTTTTTTTGGAAAATATAGAAGGAGTGCTAGATCATTGGAAATTTGGACTGAGCATTATATTGACTAAATTAAGAAAAAAAAAAAGAAATAGAATTTCATTAAAATTGGTCAGGTCCAGCGTACACCGCCACCCATAAAATCCAATTCGATTTTTTCACATAAAATTGTTCCTATTCAAGCAAAAGAGTCTTCGAATTTGATACATATGCTTTCAAGAAGAAATTAAAAACATATTCGGCCATGCCTATAGCCCCTCTTATCTGAACGTATTTATAATTTACAACAAAAACAAAAATTATATGAATGAAAACTGTTGATCTGAATGTAAGAGAGAGTAAGTACAACGTACTACGATGCACAGTGTGTCCACTTCATACATTTTTTTTTGTTTTGCAAAACCTAAAGGAATTTCTTTAAAATGTGACACGCCTACCGCACATCGCCCATACAATTTAAGTTGATTTTTTCGCATAAAATTTTTCCTATTTAAGCACAAAGACTCTTCAAATTTGATACATATGCTTTCAAAAATATAATTAAAAACGTGCCTATAGCCCATGTCTTATATTTTTTAATACGATTACAGACCCCATTTTAAACGACCACATGTCATACGCATTCCCTTAATTTTATTAGAGCGTGTAATGAAGGAATACCCACTTAACAAGCCTTATTATCAACATTTTTCTTCAAAATTGCGCCCAAAATCGTTCATTTCGCAAGGTTTGACTTTACAAATCTAACATGAGGCTACTGAAGCAATATTCGTGACCTTTTTCAGAAAACAACCTAATTGCCGTCCTGAATGCATTACAAACTCTGAATGTCCCTCGCAACAAACTTGTATTAATCAGAAATGTAAGGATTACTGCTCCGGACTTTGTGGCCAAAGTGCAGTTTGTCGTGTTAATAGCCACACTCCAATGTGTTATTGTGAGTCTGGCTATACTGGTAATCCATTTGAGCTTTGCTCTCCCATACAATAAAATCCACCTGAAGTTGTCGACCCTTGCAATCCATCGCCTTGTGGACCCTATGCTCAATGCCGCCAACGAAATGGCGTTGCATCTCGTCAATGTTTACCTGATTAATTTGGCAATCCTTATGAAGGTTGTCGACCGGAATGTTTGATTCCGACTGCCCGTCGAACAGGGAATGTGTTAATGAGATATGTAAAGACCCATGTCCTGGTACCTGTGGGTAAAATGCCGAATGTTTTGTTAGAAATCATTTGGCGACGTGTAACTGTATTTATGGATATCAAGGCGATCCATATCGCTATTGTGCTAAGGAAGAAAAGCGTAAGACAATAAAAATTCACCACAAGAGTTCATTTTTTAATGATTGTCGTTACCAAAAATGACGACGACAAAATCAGAGTCGACACAACACAATATCCACAATATCCAAATGTGTGTCGACAGTCATCGATAACTGGCAAGTCGACGTCGTGTTGCGTCGACGACGACAACCGGAATAAGGGTGAATATTTAAGAGACTTTAATTGAAGTTTTATTTTATTTTTTGCTAAAAAAAATACCAAGGATTTCAAGGTCTTTTCGTCAAACTCTGCTGTATAGAACACGATCATATTCGATTTTTCAAAATTTATTGTCACAAAAAAAATTTTTCTTTTTGCCACCGAAAAACCACTGTGCTTCGTAGTACGGATAATATCAACTGAAAAGAACAACAACAACAACAACAAAAAACACCGAAATGGCAACAATAAAAGAAGAAAAAAAACAAAAAAAATATTTTTTTTTTTTGAAATTGCGTGTTAATACGGAAATCCCATAAAATAAATTTTTTAATAGCATTTTTTGCCTTTTTTTTCAATAACGTTTAATTAACAAAAAAAAAAAACAAAAAAAAAAGAAACAGAAAAAAACTATTTTTTTTTGTTTTGTTGTAATTTGCAACACTATATTTGAACAAATATTGGGCATTTAAGCCAAATTTGTATTCCATTACTGAGCGATGAATCATTTTGTGCGTTTTTTTTCCTTCATTCTTCATTTTTTTTTTAAGTATGAGAGCGCGTGTGTGTGTATGTGTGCGTTATGTGTCTGCATTGACAAATTTGTATTCATATCGTTACGGCAAATATTAGTTTGTCTATATGGGTCTGCACACACGATTTTTAAACGGTTTGTTCGTCCGTTTTTTTTTTACCCGAGTGTGGTTGGTGTTTGTCTAAATACAGTTGTTGTTCAATTTCTATTTTTTTTTTATTTTAATTTTTATTTAAAAGAAAAAAAAAATAACGAAACAAACAACTTCATTCATAAATTTTTTCGCGATTTCTGTTTTGGGAAGTATAGGAAACATTTGTACGAAAAAAAGAAAAAAAAATGGAAAAAAAATCTCCAACTTAAGACAGCAATACTAATTTGCAACATTGTTTGTTGTTTAGTGTAAACAGCTAATTGCAGTGTTGTTAAGGTATGCATTCATGCAATTGGATTTATTGCAATGAATCTAATCGGAATTGGTGACATGGAATGAAACAAACGAAAAACACATAAAAATCATTGAAACTAAACACAAAAGTCTTGAGCAAGACAGGGCTCTACCAAGGCCAGATAGAGACAAATGCGTGGTAGCAGGTGAAAGCCTCGAATTTTGGCCATAGGATGTCTCAGAGATAGAAAGTCCTACCTTTACCCTTTCCATTACACTCGTCGTCTAGTTTGAGATCACATATGCATATTATCGAGAATGAAAATTGCCCACAGAAAATTAATGTTATGTTCAAATCTATAATAGAAAACCGCTGTTATCGAAAATTATTGTTATCGAAGATTAATGTTATCGAAAATTTTTCATAAGATATTATCAAAAAAAAATCCTATAGAGGTTTATTGTTATCGAAAAAGTTTACTATGGAAACTTATTCTTAACCAAAAATTTTCTACAAACTTACTGTTATCGAAAAAATTTCTTAATGAAAATTGCTTACAGAAAATTGATGTTAAGTTAAAATCAATTATTGAAAAATTCTGTTATTGAAGTTTATTGTTATCGAAATTTTTTCCAAAGATATTGTTATCAAAAATTTTCTATAGAAGCTTATTGTTATCGGAAAATTTTTCTATAGAAACTTATTTTTATCGAAAAATGTTCTATAGAAACTTATTGTTATCGGACAAATTTTCTATAGAAACCTAATATTATAGAAAAAAATGTCTATAGAAACTTGGGTGCCCTGGTAGTCTAGTGGGTAGTGTGTTAGACTATTAGCGTAAGGGTCGGGGGTTCGATTCCCACCAGAGACTCTGGTCTGTTACACTACACCGAGTATATGGTCGAAGTTACTCAGCTCGTATATAATTAAAATATAATTTGTAATTGTACTGTAATTAATAAATAAATAAAATAAAAATAAATTCTATAGAAACTTATTGTTATCGAAAAAATTTCTTATAGAAAATTATTGTTATCGAAAAAGTTTTCTATAGAAACTTATTGTTATCGAAAAATTTTCTATAGAAACTTATTGTTATCGAAAAATTTTATATAGAAATTTATTGTTATCGAAAAATTGTATATAGAAATTTATTGTTATCGAAAATTTTTTTGCAGAGACTTATGGTTACCGAAAATTTTTTAATAGAAACTTATTATTATCGAAAAAATTTTCCATCGATACTTATTGTTATCGAAAAATTTTCTATAAAAATATTGTTATCGAAAAACTTTCTATAAAAACTTATTGTTATCGAAAAGTTTACTATAAAAACTTATTGTTATCGAAAAGTTTTCTATAGAAACTTATTGTTATCGAAAAATTTTCTATAAGAGCTTTTTGTTATTGAATAATTTGCTATAGAAACTTATTGTTATCGAAAAAATTTTCGATAGAAACTTATTGTTATCGAAAATGTTTTCGATAGAAACTTATTTATTATTTTTATAGAAGCTTGTTGTACTTGAAAAACTTTCGATAAAAACTTTTTGTTATCGAAAAACTTTCTATAGAAACTTATTGTTATCGAAAAATTTTCTATAGAAACTTATTGTTATCGAAACACTTTCTATAAAAACTTATTGTTGTCGAAAAACTTTCTATAGAAACTTATTGTTATCGAAAAACTTTCTATAGAAAATTATTGTTATCGAAAAGCTTTCTACAGAAACTAGTTGTAGTCGAAAAACTTTCTAAAACTTTTTGTTATCGAAAAATTTTCTATAAAAACTTATTGCTATCGAAAAATTGTCTGTAGTAACTTATTGTTATCGAAAAAAAATTTTATACAAATTTATTGTTATCGAAAAACTTTCTGTATAAACTTATTGTTATCGAACAATTTTCTGTAGTAACTTATTGTTATCGACAAGCTTTCTACAGAAACTAGCTGTAGTCGAAAAACTTTCTATAGAAACTTTTTGTAATCGAAATATTTTTTATAAAAATTTATTGCTATCGAAAAATTTTCTGTAGTAACTTATTGTTATCGAAAAACTTTCTATAGAAACTTATTGTTATCGAAAAATTTTCTGTAGTAACTTATTGTTATCGATAAATTTCCTATAGAAAAATATTGTTATCGACAATAATTTGGGATATAATTGAAAGAGCTACCTGATCTAGCTACCTCTTAAAAAAGAGAGTTTACTAGGCAATGACAATTGGCACAATATCGCAATAGGACCTGCAGAGAAGACCAATCAGCTGCAGCTTTGATAGAAAAGACTTGGTTAGTAATACTGAAGCAACGAAAAGAAATAATGAGAGTATGGAAGAGAACCTTAAAGAAAAATGGAAATGTAAAGGTGACAAGTAAACCTATCTATGATGATGATGATACAAACAGACACAATTCTGAACTTCACGGTTATAAGACGACATTAATGGAATGCTCTGATTTTGCTTAATACATCCGCATTTTTAATTTGGATTTGCATAAGAAATATCTCTGTGAAGCAATAATCATCAATTGAGTGTGAATTATGAATGGACGGACAAAAAAATGGGAAAAAACAAGCAATTTGTGTTAAAAAAAAGAAAACGAACCAAATCTGGTTATGCTTGTCTCTTGTGGAGTCTAAATATGAACATTTGGACGGTTATAGAGAGGAGACGAAAGCACATACAGGCAACCAGGGGAAGGAAAAAGATACAGCAACAAATTTATCCGTTATTGGGTGGTCATCGCCAATTGGAATTGCAGTTGCCGTTGTTCGAATGTTTAAATCACATGCACATGGCAGGTATGTATGAACACACATCCGACTGCGTACATACGACTATTCGCTGCGTTTAAGGTTTTCGATTTTATTTTAAGTGTGCGCTGGTATCATGTGCATGTATGTGTAGGTAAGTGCAAGAGAGAGCATATACGGTAATTTATAGTTTTTGCGTTTTCTTCTCTAGGTTTCTTAGGGCCTGTTTTTATTAGATAAACGATTTCAGACGAATGTCTGTTTGTGTTTGTGTTTTCTATATGTACAAATACGCGTTCGTCTGAAATCGTTTGTATTACAAAAACAAGGTATTTTAAGTACTCAAGCAAATGGAAATAAATTGCATTCAACAAACATGCATGAATCTTGAATGGCAACAGTTTTCACAAGCAATTTTATGCTTTGCATGCAATGGAACTACAAAACAAATATTAAAGAAGCAAAACAGAATGAATGAATGCCAGAATGAATAAATCAAAGACTGATTGAGTGTCTAAGTGTTTATGTGATTGTGGTGAGTGAGTGTGTGTGTGAGTGAGTGAGTGAAAGACTAAATGTAGAAGTCAAAGTAGAAGTGTATACTATAAGAGGCAGAAAACGGAAGTTCAACTAACTCATTTCCGTTAATGAATTTAAACAAGCTCGCGAAAGTAATAATAACAATATAATACATATAACAACAACAACAACGACAACAACAGCAAGTATGAGTATGTCATTCGCACCATTCATGCTATTCAACAGCAACAACAAAAACATATTGAACATGAAATGTTTTTCATTCAAATTTCTTTTTGTTTTTCGTTGTTTTTCTGTTTTTAATTCGTTTTTGATGTTTTACGAATATTGTGACTATATAAGGGCCATACATGCCCTCACCATACCATAATGTACCGTATGTGGCGCACGCAGTCGATTAAATTTAATTAAGAGTAGCTGGCGGGGGCCATATTATAAGAATTTTCGGTTTTGAACTCCAAAAATGGAGAATAATTTGCAAGAGAAACAGGCAAGTTTCCTGGCTAATAAAGGGTGTTTTTTATGGAGGTATAGAACTTTAAGTTGCAATAAAACAACGATGGAGATTATTCGATTGACATGAATTTTATTTATCCGAAAGATAATCTTGTGGCATTACATTTTAAATATGATTTCTGGCATATGACCGCCACGGCTGGCGCGGATTTAGTCCAATCTGGACGTTCAATTTTCGATGACTTTTTCCAACATTTGTGGCCGTATATCGGTCCAAATGGTCAAGCGTTTGTGGCTTTACCGCATAGACCAATGACTTTACATAGCCCCACAGAAAGTAGTCTAGCGGTGTTAAATCACAAGATCTTGGAGGCCAATTCACAGGTCCAAAACGTGAAATTAGGCGGTCACCAAACGTGTCTTTCAATAAATCTATTGTGGCACGTGCTGTGTGACATGTTGCGCCGTCTTGTTGAAACCACATCTCCTCGACATCATGGTTATTCAATTCAGGAATGAAAAAGTTAGTAATCATGGCTCTATACCGGTCACCATTGACTGTAACGTTCTGGCCACCATCGTTTTTGAAAAAGTACGGACCAATGATTCCACCAGCCCATAAAGCGCACCAAACGGTCAGTTTTTCTGGATGTAACGGTGTTTCCACATACACTTGAGGATTACCTTCACTCCAAATGCGGCAGTTTTGTTTGTTGACGTAGCCATTCAACCAGAAGTGCGCTTCATCGCTAAACAAAATTCGCTTATGAAAAGCGCGATACGGTTTCCGCACAGAACCATTATTTTCGAAATAAAATTACACTAAAATTGCAAGCGTTGTTCAGGCGTGAGTCTATTCATGATGAATTTCCAAACCAAACTGAGAATAAATCACTTGACAGCTGTTAAATCGGTCGCCATCTTGAAAAGTAACGCCAACTTAAAGTTCTATACCTCTATAAAAAACACCCTTTAAAAGTCATTCGGAATACGACTTTAGGCCCGCCCGCCATTATGGATAAAAATTAAGACAAAGAAAAACTGAAAACTAGGTTGGTTGTAATCCTGACTAAAGGGTTGTAATGACCAATTAAGTAATTCCTTTCCATTTTTTTTATTACCTCTTCTCGAAGCATATGGCTTCCACAAAGCATTTCCATCTTATATGGTTGGCTGGTTGGTTGGCCCCCTTGTAATATTGCACTGTCCTAGCCCTTGAAGTATTCGAGTGTTCCTTGGCCGGCCATGGATTCTTGAGCCTGGAGCCTGGACATTCAAGTGTCATTCTTGTTATACTATCAGCATGCTTTCTGGTAGTATGGCCGATCCATCTTCATTTCCTAAGTTTCGTTTGTGTTATTATGTGGATTCTCCTTGTTGGTAAGCTTCCAGAGATCAATGTTGCTGATGTTATTAGGCCAGAATAGCTTGCACATGCTTGTAAGGCTCTTGTTTTGCGTGATGGTGTTCGTTACTAATTAACAGATTTCACTTCAGTGCAACACAGAGTTGATGTGTTGAATATTCTGAGCCATTCTTTCTCCCAAACTGATGTGATATGAGGCCATAGAAGTTAAGTTGTAGTATTCTGTCTTCGTCTGTTGCCGTCTTCGTTTCCTCCCTTAACCTCCCAATGGCCTTTTTTTAACTCACTTTCACTGGAAGGATTGCATTCACATTTTCTGCATGGCTGTTGTTTTCAATTTCATTTCTTTCCCATGTTTGGTTAGTAGCGCTCCATTGCGGTCAGCGACCGCAGCTTGGGTCCTGTTACACTTAAGTTTGAAGAGACATTTTATCCCCTGGTGTAATTATCTCATGTTGTTCTGGCAAATTGCTTCATCTGCGGACAATGCTAGTCTTTCTAGGAATTCGCTTGTGTTTCTTCTTGCAGTTTTCTTTACATGTCTAGACAGTAGCATAGGTTCGTACTGCTGTCTCAAACTGCAACTTCAGTTCCCTTCATTGAGAAGCCAGATTCCAAGTGTAATCTGTTATCCACGTTTCTCTTTCTGGTTGCTCTACAACTAGTGTTTCTTTTGCGACTCGATTATATGTTGCTGTGATATCTTGCAGTGACCGTCGTCAGCTGCTTTGAGTGGGGCTTCCACTGAAACAATCCCTCCTCCTCTTCTGGAGATACTCCCTTCCCGGGACGGCTATTTGCATTACTTCGGGAAGGGTCCAGAACGACGTCCTGTTAAGGACCGTTGTCTACTCTCCCACGTCTGGGTACGCCATATTTGAAGCCAGCCTCATGCTATTGGCTCGTCTTCTCATGTATTATTCTGTCGTACTGTATCAAGGTCGACCTTCTTCCTTCGGAGTACACATTCTACGTATCTTCTCACAGCGTTTCACTGCGTCTCGCTTTCGAGCGTTGCGTCAACAATGTTGTCGGGTGTGAATTCGCCAATCTGTTCCATCAACACATTCCTCTCGTCTTGCCGTACAGTTTGAGATCTGATATCTGCAGTACTAATGGCGAGGTTTTCCCTCTTCGCTTTCCATAATCTTCTTCGCTCGAATGCCAGTAAGTCGATAGGTGTCTCACCGGTGATCACGAAGACTGCGCCGCCCGAGACCGTGTGATAGACCGAAGCGACCCTTAGTGCCGCTGTTCGTTGCACTGCTGCTACTAATTTCCGCTTGGATTTAAACTCCAACGCATCTCCCCATGTGATATCTTCCCATAAGTTATGTTGATTTATTGGCAACTGTTTACCGATTGCCGTTACTAACATGTTCTTTGTTTCTGGAGTATTCTTGAGTTGTTGTAGGTAAAGTCTTTTCCATCTTGTATGCCTAATATGATCTTAATATTGCCTGTGCTGAGCTTATGATCTCACTACCGAAGTCAGCACCTCTTCTGTTGCTGATATCTGTTAAAGAGCTTCTGTACCTTTTGCTCACGCATACAGTGGTGGCCTTATAATTAGAAACGATGTTTCTGGAACAGAGTTCTCTGGAGTGACGAATCTAAGTTTAATTTGTCTCAATCTGATGGAATACATACGTCCTCCAAACAAACCCTTTGATCACAGTGAAAACTGTAAAACAAATTAACAACAAACATACATGTTGCTAAGTCGTTTCTAATTATATGGCCACAACTGTATATGATCTAATTACGTGAGTTGCCGCCAGGTGATGTTCACATATATTTACGTATGCCGTTATGCGGGAAGATAGCATCATCTATGATGAGTTGAAATATGTATGTCGGGCACAGTTCAATTAACCGCTTGGCATTCTTGTTTCTAACTACACAACCGTAAGTTCCATTGGTGCTAATCAGAGATCAGCAATGAGTATTCAAAAAGATGAGTAGAATCGAATCATACTCATAATTTCTGATACTTATACGCATTCATACTTATTTCAATATCATGGAACGAACCTCTTACTCATATTCAAAGTTCGAAGTGTACTCATCATATTCATACTTAACATCATACGTGTTAAAGTTGTTGTTGATTTCGACTCACCATAACTCAACATTGTACACGAATCGCAAAATAAGTATGTATCGCGTATGAACACTAAAATACTTACTAGAAGGTTGTTTGTTTGCTCTCCTTGCTGCTCTGCCTTTTTTGCTTAGGTTAGGTTAGGTTAGAGGACGTGTACTTGTCAATTAAGACAAGTACAGTACCCGGATGTTGAATTGACAATGTCCTAGTTTATCACGCCACTTATGTAGTGTGTGTTAATTTTATACATGAGTGGTGGGACCTACAGTTTAAAGTCGACTCCGAACGACAGATTTTTATTTATTGAGAAACTTTTTCATGGCAATTTTTATTTACTCTCAGAGTTTTTGCCAGAAATCTGTTGAGAGGAAGTCGCCGAAGAAATACTTTTTGTATTTTGTCTTAACGTCTGGCCTGGGGCTCGAACCCTGGCTTTACGTGTAATAAGCCAACACACTACCTACTAGACTACGGCGACTTCGTTGTCATTGTACAACTTCTCTTTTTGCTTATGTGTCTTTTTTTCTTTTTTTTTGTAGCACTAAGACTGTAAATTTTGATGAATGATTCGAGTCTCTCGTATTATAAGAGTATTTTTGTAAAGTTATGAATCTAAATGAGTGTAGGCTTATGAATCAAACATATTTCGAATGGTATGAGTTTGATGTCAACGTTGTACGCATACTCATTGAAACCCCTTCACTTATAAATCAACATTGTAGTGAGTACGAATGAATCACGAGTAGTTTAATTTCAATATTGTTGACTCACTTATATTCAAAATTTCATGGGTGCTTATGAGTAGCGAAAAAACGATTCACTGCTGACCTCTGGTGCGGACAGTGAGCGTCAAAAAAACTGTACACTATGGATTAAATTCTAACAATCAACAAACTAAACTTTTTTTTACCACTTAAGGAGAGTGCCCGAAAAAATTTGACAGTATTTTGAAATTTTTTGCAATTTTTTTTTTTTCAAATTTTAAAAACTGGCAATGTAACGAATTTTAAAATAAAAATAACTATAATTGATTAATGTATATTATTTTTTTTAATGTACAGTTCCTTTTGACGATCACTGTATGCCTGTATGCATGTTTTAATATCACTGTTTATCTCTGAAATATAAAATCATAATTTCAAAATGTATGCATAAATACTTGAAAATACTTTTTATATAATCGTGTACATATGTACATAAAATTATATACATATGCATGTACATAAGTGTGCTTGTGATGCAGTATGTAGCATACGTAGATTGGAAGTTTTTTTTTGTAAGTACTTTAGAAAATAAAAAACAGAATATTTTGTAATTTTCGAAAAACAATTCGTTTGAATTTCATTGAGCACAGATACTTCCACTTTATGTATGTACATACATACATGCATACATTCATACATACACACATACTTAAGTAAAAACTTATCTTAGTATGGCATGTAAATAAAAACACAAAATATTTTATTCATTGTATGTATGTATGTATGTATGTATGTATGTCTGTATGTACATATGTGTGTACATATGTAGGCAAATACAAATAAATACCTTTTGATTAAGGCATACAGTATACATAGTAGTTTAGAGTAGACTGTAGTGTAGAGCTGAGTGTACATTAAGTACTTGCACATGAAATCAAAAAAAAAAAACATACGCTCATATGCTCATACGCTCTTATCTGTTCAAAAAATGTACAACAATTTGTAAGTATGTCCGTCTGTCCGTTCGTTTGTTTGTTTGCCTGTTTTTTTTTTTTTTCGTTTAGAAATGTATCAATGAAAAATCAAGTAATGAATGACTGAAGAAATTAATGAATGAATTTTTTTCTTTTTTCGTACACAACCTGCAAATGAAAACTACAAAAAACTACAAAAAAAATATCAAAAATCTACAGAAAAACAACAACAATCAACAATCAAAATCAAATAAAAAGTGTTCGCACAAGTAGTTGTGGTAGTACCACCACATCAATTGCTATACAGCAGAGGTCAGCAATGAGTATTCAAAACAATGAGTAGACTCGAATCATACTTATAATTTCTGATACTTATACGCATTCACATTTATTTTAATGTCATACTCATACTACTCATACTCAAAGTTTGAAATACTCATGGTACTCGTACTTAACAATACGCACGATGTTATTGATTTGGACTCTCCACGACTCATCCCATACACGAATCACAAAATAAGTATGATTCGCGTACGAACACTACAATACTCACATGAAGATTGTGTGTTTGCTCTCCTTACTGTCTTTGTCTTTTTTGTTTATGTGTCTTTCTTCTCTCTTTGTAAATGCAACAACAACTAAGACTGTAAATTTTGATGAATGATTCGAATCACTCGAATCATTGATAAGTATTATAAGTATTTTTATAAATTTATGAATCTGAATGAGTAGGCGTATGAATCAAACA
The DNA here is from genome assembly GCA_936449025.2 of Sarcophaga subvicina. Classification (NCBI taxonomy): domain Eukaryota; kingdom Metazoa; phylum Arthropoda; class Insecta; order Diptera; family Sarcophagidae; genus Sarcophaga; species Sarcophaga subvicina. The sequence continues at coordinate 104,296,113 of OW388083.2, read as the reverse complement.
TAGTTCGAATGTTATGAGTTTGATGTCAACGTTGTACTCATACTCATTGCAACTTATACTTATAAATCAATGGTGTAGTGAATACGAATGAATCAGAGTAGTTGGATTTCAATACTGTTGACTCACTCATACTCAAAATTGTATGAGTGCTGATGAGTGGCGAAAAAGCGATTCATTGCTGATCTCTGCTATACAGCCAGCCCATCCACATATTCATTCATAATCACTGCCATTACACACACACACACAACAGTAGTTGTAGTTGTATTACTAGCAACAGTAGTAGTAGTAGTAGTCGTAGTAGTAATTGTTATAATTGTGGTATATGGATGGTGTCGTTGTCGCCATCATAGACTTCGTACTTGTCGTCGTTCTCGTTGCCATTGTCGTTGCCGTTGTTGTGCTCTTTGTCTGTGTAAATAAATGAGTGTGACCCAAATATTTAAAATCGTCTTAAAGATAAGCGGAAGCGCAAAACGTATAAACGACTAAAATAAAGCAATAATAATAGCAACAACAACAACAACAACAACAACAACAACAACTATAAAATTACAACTACAAATACAACAGAAATAACAACGCAATTGTGGTCTTCTAAAATTGTTTTTCATTTCAAAGAATTTTTTTATTTTGTTTTGAATCGCATTGAAACGCTTGCAAGGAACGCTTGCAGAATATATTTCTGCATGCAGAACGACATTACATTACATTACACTTGGACTTGCTCTTTTATAGCAAAAAAAAATGTTGTTTTCCACTGTAAAATTTTAAAAATTTTACGAGGTTTCCTCAAAAGGTAGACAGTCAACAAAAGAGTTTAAAATAGACACAATTGGACCATATAAGCCCCTTAAACAGTTATCCATTTTCCCTTGTCCTGTAGCTTCTGTTGGCATATTAGATGTGTGGCCCGGATCAGATAAATCGAACAGAACGAAATTTGAACGAATATTTCTTGCGGCGTCTTCTTCGCTGCAGTCTTCTAGCAAAAAAATTGTCCATGTAAAGCTTCTTAAAAAATCTGTCGTTCGGTGATGACTTTAAACTTCTTAGCAGTCTTCTAACAAAAACCTGGAGACTAAAGGGTGTTTTTTATAGAGGTATAGAACTTTAAGTTGCAATAAAACAACGATGGATTGATTATTCGATTGACATGAAGTTTATTTATCCGAAAGATAATCGTGTGGCATTACATTTTAAATATGATTTCTGGCATATGACCGCCACGGCTGGCGCGGATGTAGTCCAATCTGGACGTCCAATTTTCGATGACTTTTTCCAACATTTGTGGCCGTATATCGGCAATAAAACGGCGAATGTTGCCTTCCAAATGGTCAAGCGTTTGTGGCTTTACCGCATAGACCAATGACTTTACATAGCCCCACAGAAAGTAGTCTAAGCGGTGTTAAATCACAAGATCTTGGAGGCCAATTCACAGGTCCAAAACGTGAAATTAGCCGGTCACCAAACGTGTCTTTCAATAAATCTATTGTGGCACGAGCTGTGTGACATGTTGCGCCGTCTTGTTGAAACCACATCTCCTGGACATCATGGTTATTCCATACAGGAATGAAAAAGTTAGTAATCATGGCTCTATACCGATCACCATTGACTGTAACGTTCTGGCCATCATCGTTTTTGAAAAAGTACGGACTAATGATTCCACCAGCCCATAAAGCGCACCAAACAGTCAGTTTTTCCTGGATGTAACGGTGTTTCCACATACACTTGAGGATTACCTTCACTCCTTCACTTCCATGGTTAATCGAATTAACTGCTCTGATGGACGATTTTGTCGACGATAAAATGGACGTAGTGCGCGATACGTTTTCCGCACAGAACCATTATTTTCGTAATAAAATTGCACTAAAATTGCAAGCGTTGTTCAGGCGTGAGTCTATTCACGATGAATTGCCAAACCAAACTGAGAATAAATCACTTGACAGCTGTTAAATCGATCGCCATCTTGAAAAGTAATGCCAACTTAAAGTTCTATACCTCTATAAAAAACACCCTTTATATGGCGGCGCAGATTAAGCACTGTTGCAGCAGTCTTGAGTGTATTCAAGTGAAAAGATCTGCTCCACGTAAGATCTTCTGTACAGTGCGAGTTGGCGATCCAACAATGAGCTGTAGGAGCTCCTCAACCACATAGACGTTGTGCAGCGTATTAACATCCAGCGGCTACGCTGGTTCGTCTATGTCATTCGAATTGAGGAGGATGCACCGCCGAAAAGGGTATTTAATGCGAAGATCTGCGGAAGTCGGCGAAGAGGACGACCTTGTTTGCGTTGGAAGGACCAAATCGAGGAGGCCCTGTCACCGATTGCTTTGATCAACTGGCAATGGCGCACAGCAAACAGAGGAAGGATGTGTTAAGGCAGGCCGAAATCCGTTAATCGGGTTGTTAATGGCCAATTAAGTAAGTAAGTAATAAAGCTTTTAATTTCATCCAAAAATAATGGATTTAACATTACTACACCTTATATATGAGTAGGCAAATGCACATGACTTACTTACTTACACTGTGCTTATACAGTGTCTTCTGTAATGCAGTTCTATTTTTCTTTATTTTTTGTTTTTTTTTTACAGAATTTCTTTATGAGGAAGTACTTAACAAGTATGGGATGTTAGTCCGTCCTTTCATTTGTGTGTTTGTCTGTCTGAATGTATTTATAATTTACAACAAAAACAAAAATTATATGAATGGAATCTGTTGATCTGAATGTAAGTACAACGTACTATGATGCACAGTGTGTCCACTTCATACATTTTTTTTGTTTTGCAAAACCTAAAGGAATTTCTTTAAAATGTGACACGCCTACCGCACATCGCCCATACAATTTAAGTTGATTTTTTCGCATAAAATTTTTCCTATTCAAGCAAAAAAGAGTCAACAAATTTGATACATATGCTTTCAAAAATATAATTAAAAACGTGCCTATAGCCCACTTTTTAAACGACCACATGAAGTACGCATTCCACTAATTTTATTAGAGCATGTAATGAAGGAATACCCTTTTCACAAGCCTTATTATCAACATTTTTCTTCAAAATTGCGCCCAAAAATCATTCATTTCGCAAGGTTTGCCTTTACAAATCTAACATCAGGCTGCTGAAGCAATATTCGTGAACTTTTTCAGAGAATTTACAAGTTTGCTCCAGCAATGGTGATGGAAAACGGTGGTTATTTTTCGCCTCTATTTAAAGAATAGAAGACTTTCGTGTTTCATTTGATACTAAAAAGGAAGATGGAGGTACACAGAGCTACCATTTTGTTTCATGGAAAACATAGAATTCTTTAAAGACTACTAAACCGGCATTAAAATGTTATCAAGAGAATCTAACTTTCACCTACAAGCTACTGAGTTGCATGAAAAATTGTGATCAGAGTTCGTTTAACAATATTCAGGTTACTTGAATAGATTTTTTTCTAAGACAAAGAATATTAGATTTTGCTAAAAAAAATAACACGGATTTCGATGTCTTTTAGTCAATCTGTGCTCTATAGAACTCGATCATTACGTACATACATATGTACGTAATTGATCATTACAACCTTGCAGTCATGATTACGACCCTAGCTTCTCATATCGCTTTTGTTGTGTGTGTTAATTTTATACAGTGCTGGCCAAATAATTAGAAACGACTTAGCAACATGTATGTTTGTTGTTAATTTGTTTTACAGTTTTCTCTGTGTACCTGGGATCAAAGGCTTTGTTTGGAGGACGTCTTACATACGTTTTTCCATCAGATGGGGACAAATTAAATTAGATTCGTCACTGCAGAGAACTCTGTTCCAAAAACATCGTTTCTAATTATAAGACCACCACTGTACATGAGTGGCGGAACCTACAGTTTGAAGACGACTCCGAACGACAGATTTCTGAGGAACTTTTCATAGCAATTTTATTTAACTCTGAGAGTTTTTTGCTAGAAATCTGCTGAGAGGAAGTCGCCGAAGAAATATTTTTCCATATTTTCGTTTTGATGGCTGGGGTTTGAATCGTGGTCTTACGATCTAATAAGCCAACACACTTACTTACTTATTTAATTGGCCATAACAACCCGATTATCGGATTTCGGTCTGCCGCAACACATCCTTCCAGGCGCCTCTGCTTCTTGCGCGCCCACGTCAGTTGGTCACACCAATCAATGACAGGGCTTCCTCGATTTGGTCCTTCCAACGGATGCAAGGTCGTCCTATCCGCCGACTTCCGCGGATTCCCGCATCAAATACCCGTCTCGCCGGAGCATCCTCCTCCATTCGAATGACGGGGCCGAGCCAGCGCAACCGTTGGATATTAATACGTTGTACAACGTCTATGTCGTTGAGGAGCTCATACAGCTCACTATTGTATCGGATGCGCAAATCATCGCCAACTCGTACTGGACCGAAGATCTTGCGTAGGACTTTTCTCTCGAACACTCTCAAGGCTGCCGCATCAGTACTTAATAGGGTTCAGGCCTCTGCGCCATAAAGAAGCACGGGTAGGATGAGTGTCGTGTAAAGTATTAGTTTTGTCGTACGAGAGAGGTCTCTGCTACGCAATTGCCTATTGAGACCATAGTAGCACCTTTTGGGAAGAGTGATCCTGCGCTTGATCTCCAGACTGACATCATTTCTGGTGGTAACGGCGGAACCAAGATAGATGAATTCCTTGACCGTATCAAAAGTATAGTTATCGGCCGTAATCTGAGAATCAATACGCCGCGCGTCTTTACTCGTCGATAACATATACTTTATTTTGCCCTCATTTACTGCCAAACCCATCTTAGTAGACTCGCGTTCAATAGCACTAAAGGCAGCAGTAACATCTCGCTTCGTACGCCCTATGATGTCAATGTCGTCAGCGTACGCAAGCAACTGGACACTTTTTTGAAAAATAGTGCCACTGCGATGCACTCCTGCCTTTCGCAGAACACTCTCCATGACAAAGTTGAAGAGGTCGCCTTGTCTGAAACCTCGCACGGTATCAAAAGGCTCGGAGAGGTCCATTCCTACCATTGACGGAGCTGCAGGAATTGCTTAACGTCATTCTGCATAGCCTTATCAGCTTCGCAGGTATATCGAGCTCAGACATTGCGGCAAAAACTCAATGCCTTATGGGGCTATCAAAGGCAGCCTTATAGTCGACAAAAAGATGGTGTGTATCGACTTGTTTCTCGTGGGTCTTTTCCAGAATTTGGCGTAGTGTGAAGATCTGGTCGATGGTGGACTTGCCGGGTCTGAAGCCGCACTGATAAGGTCCAATCAGTGTTTTGACGAGTTGCCTCAGTTGTTCACACAATACGCCTGTAAGAACGTTATATGCAATAGGGAGAAGGCTTATACCCCTATAGTTGGCGCATATAGTAGGGTCTCCCTTTTTCAGGACAGGACAGAGGACACTGAGGTTCCAATCGTTGGGCATACTTTCCTCTAGCCATATTTTGTAAATAAGCTGGTGCATGCGAACTAGCAACTCATTACATCCGGTCTTAAACAATTCAGCGGGGAGACCATCAGGACCTGCCGCTTTATTGTTTTTAAGGCGCGTAATCGCGACTTTGACCTCTTCATGGCTAGGCGGCGGAATCTCCACGCCGTCATCATCGATCGGGTTCGGAACATCATCTCTAAAGGCGGTATTGGTGTCGTCATCGCCTTGTAGCAGAGTAGAGAAGTGTTTCCTCCATAACCTCAGTACTCCCTGCGGATCTGTTACTAAGTTTCCATTTTCGTCCTTGCAGGAAGACGCTCCGGGTTTATAACCCTCGGTTAGACGCTTAACCTTTTGATAGAATTTTCGAGCGTTATTCCTACACCTATACATCTCGACTTCCTCACGCTGACGCCTTTCCTGCTCCCTCTTCTTGCGTCTGAAAAGGCGTCTATCATCCCTTCGCTTCTCTCTATAATTCTCGACAATGGCTCGCGTAGCGGCTGACTGCAACGTTTTCTTGTATGCGGCGTTTTTCGCTGCAGTTGCCTCGCGACACTCCTCATCGTACCATTGATTTCGTTGGGGTGGGCGTTCGAAACCAAGGACTGTTTCCGCAGTAGTGCGCAAGGAGTGGGAGATGTTGGCCCACAGTCCGCCAATGTCGTTGAGATTAGATGGGGAACGACGTAGCTTATCCGAGAGGAAGAAATATTTTTCCATATTTTTGCTTTGATGGCTGGGGTTTGAATCGTGACTTTACGATCGAATAAGCCAACACACTACCTACTAGAATACGGTGACTTTGAACTCGATCATTAAAGATTTTTCACAATTTATTGTCACCAAAGAACCACTGTGCGACGTAGTAGAAGACACGGATGGTGTTTTTTTTCCTTTAAAGAATCAAAAGTAAGAATAACCGACATGTTGTTGTACCGCTCTCTGTTTCTCTCTCTCTCTCTCTGGTTCCATGCTATAGAGGTATACATAGATAGATTTCTTTAAAAAAAAGTGTAATTGCTCGGTCACGCTATAAATATATATTTATGTGTCTACTATACATATATACTTACTTACTATAGATACTTGAATAGTGTACATATACAGTTGTGTTCATAAAAATAGGAGTGAGCCCATTGAAAAACAAAAGCTTAAATTTTAGCAAATAAAAAACATGGTTTAATTCAATTTTTTGGTGTAATGTAATGTTGATTCAATACTAAATTATTTAAGTTATTCATTAATTAAATAAAGCTTTCAACAAGTAAGCAAATGGAAGTTTGAAAAAAATATCTTAAAAAAATGCTGTTCAAAATAATAGGAGTATTTCAGTTTTCATAAAGATTTTGTATTAAAAAAGTTAAAAATGCTTATGACTATAATCAGAAACTTTAAATGCGATTAGTATTTGGTAGAATAGCCTTTACTTTTTATTACAGCAGCACATCTACGAGGCATGGAGTCAACTAAAACCTGACATTGTTTTAATGGAATTTTATTCCACCCATCTTGCACTACAGACCACAACTCAGTTGCATTTGACGGTTTTCTCTCGGCAACATATTTTTTTAACATCCCTCATAGATGTTCTATGGGATTAAAGTCAGAAGACTGAGCTGGCCATGCCATAACCTTTACCCCATTAACCCGAAACCACTCATTTGCTAATTTACTGGTGTGTTTCGGGTCATTGTCTTGTTGGAATATCCATTTTAGAGGCGTGGGAATATGGTAACATCACTTCTCTCAAAATGCTGACATAGACGTTCCTATCCATTATGTCTCTAAATTCGATGTATTGGGCCTACACCATTATATGAAAGGCTTCCCCATATCATTAGTTTTGCACCACCATGTTTAACTGTCTTTTGTGTATACTGAGCTTTATATTTGGTTTTGGGCGGACATCTAACATACTGTCTAGACCCAATGCCACCAAATAAAACAATTTTGCCTTCGTCGGTCCACAATAAGTTTCTCCATTTTTCTTTCGGATATTTGATAAGTTTCTTTGGCAAACTTTAAGCGTGCTGCTGCCTGTTTTGTATGTCAACATTGGCACCTTTTGTAAACGTCTTGCGAATAAATTGTTGTCCATCAGACGCCTACGAATAGTAGGGACACTTACGGCAAGATTCAGATCCTTTTGAATTTTATTTGAAGACGCTGAAGGATTTATTTTGCTGTATTGCACAATTCTTGCGGTCATCGACAGTAGATGTTTTGCGCTTGCGCCCACGTGTTTCGAGCTTGTTTTATATTTTAATGCATTTGCGATCATTTGATCGGAGTAACTTAAGATTTCCTTAGTTTCTTTGTAAGTTTTGCCTTTATTTCCAAGATTTTTAATTAGTTTTCTCTTTTCTTCAGTACAGTGCTTTCCTCTCGTCCCACTATTACAAAATTTTATGTGAATCACTGTAGAGAAAAAGTTTTAACTACATTTTTCCGTACTTATTTTTCAATTTTTCCTTTAAATTATATGCTGTGTTATATTTTTATTTTTAAAAGAACACTCACACTCCTATTTTTTTTGATCAACTGAATTCAGGGGCAAAAACACAAAAATGAATCAATTTCATCGTAAATATTAAAGTTTTTTACGAGATTCTTTTTTGTATTTTATTTCTTACATATCGTTGTAACCACCATTAAAATATATCATGTTTGGCAAATTGGTAGAATAAAAAATTTTAACTTTAAAAATATTACATGGTAGCACTCCTATTATTTTGAACACAGCTGCATGTATACATACATATATATTTTGTTCTTGACTAAATAAATACTATGCCAGGCTAATTGAATGAAATTATTTTTCCACTGTTGTTGTTGTATTTTTAATTTCAGCTGTTTTTTTCTTGTTTTTTCTTGTTTTTTTTTGTATTCAATTGTTAATTTATTTGAAAGTTTATCATCATCTGCATTGTATTTAAATAAATAATAAAAAACAAAACAGCAACAACAACAACAACAACCACAACAACTAACTAAAACAACTCTCCTCCAGACGAAACAAAGCCATAAAATTTATTATGTAAAATACTAGTTGTTGTTGTTGTTGTTGTGTGCAATTTTATGCATTAAAACTATTAAATAAAAAAATAATAAAAAAAAGAATAGAATGAAAAAAAAAATTCTAAAAATGGCAGCAAATTCCACAACTATCGAACGCACACACACACATGCACATACAAACGGACAAACAAGACCGACAGACAGACAATATGATTAATTTACAATCAACACCGCGTTTGCTACATTCATTCATAAAAATTTTTTGAAGGCAGTCTTTAAAGGTATCAGTTCGTAAAATCATTAATTTACCCAGGGGTAGGTATGTATCTGAGATTAACAAGGTTGATGTCTATACTACAAGACAAACACAAAATCCAAATTTTGAAATGAAATTTCGAAAATTATTCCAATTGAGATTCATTTTTTTACCAGTTCACTTAAATTTACCCAAGTTTATGTAACGGAGATTTATAAGGTTTGTGTCTGTACTACAAACAAAAAAAATTCAATTTCGAAATAAAATTTTTGGTAAACAAAATGCAAATTATGCCAACCGAGTTTTGTTGGTCACTTTCGAAAAGTTTAATTAAATTTTTCCCCAGGGTATGTATCGGAGGTTAACAAGGTTCATGTATGTACTACAAGCAAAACAAAAATACAAATTTCGAAATGAAATGTTCGTAAACCAGAAATTTATTGCAACTAAGTTTCGTTAAATTCATATTCGAACAGTTTAATTAAATTTCCCACAAGCGGATGTAACCGAGATGATAAGGTTTATGTCTGTACTACAAGAAATAAACATCCAAATTTCGAAATGAAATTTTCGTAATTCAAAAGCAAATTATTACAACAGCTTCGTTAAATTCACTTTCGAACAGTTGAAGTCTTCTCTGTAACAGGGTGCTTCAGATATTTAACTTATATAAATAATAGGAAAGGTTTGCAAATTCAATATTTCTCTGACGGAATTGATTAAAATTGTCAAATTTGATAAAATAAGAAAATATCAAATTTTTATTTGAAATCGAAACCTAGAGGTTTTTAGTGCCTTAGGAATACAACAGAGGGTGGCCTATGTTGTAATATTAAATACGAGCGGCCACATGGCAGCCACACAGTCATAGACATTCGTTTGACCGCAATAGTTGTTCTTTTTTTTCTTAATTTGGAATTGTTGCAACTTATTCAAAATTTTTATTTAAGAATAAAAAATTCAGTGCGGTCAAACGATCTATAACCAGATGTATGACGTATCTTTAATGTCATTAGAATTAAGTAAAAGATTTCAAAAATATTTTAAAACTTAAAGAAGAATCAAAAAGGCAGTATACAGTCATAGACATTCGTTTGACCGCGGTAGTTGTTTTTTTTTCTTAATTTGGAATCGTTGCAACTTATTCAAAATTTTTATTTAAGAATAAAAAATTCAGTGCGGTCAAACGATCTATAACCAGATGTATGACGTATCTTTAACACTAGATTTACCAAGAAATTTTCATACCCATTTATACCAACACCAGTCATTTTGACTGATGTTCAAAAATAACGTTTTGAGTGTGTAAATTTTGTATGTGCTATAATGTTCTATAGAATTAATAAACAGTATTGATAAAATAATAATAAAATGCTTTTGGAAGAGGAGTTGTTGTTGTTGCACAGTCAGCTTCACTTCGTACCTCTTGACCTGATGACTGATGATCAAAAGTGAGTTCTTCAGTCAAACGAAACAAAAAATCCTTTCTTGAAATATTCTTTACAGTTGTGTTTTTTATACAAAATCCAGGAATTTATTCAGACAAAATCTAAAATATTAAGAAATATTTGAAGTAGCCATCTCCTAGATCCTGATTTCACACCATATGTCATTAGCCATATCGTGCCATTTGATCTATGACGTCGACACCAATTTGGTTTTATTATAAAAAGACACAGTTTCAGTTAGTTTCTTGCTGTCGGAATTTAGTCAATTTTGACGCCTTTGTGTATAGCACGCAATAAAACAACTTTTTTGTTGGGCTTACTCTTATAAACTGTAAGTGTACATTCATTTGTTGTAATGTTGAAAAACGAGCCATACTATCCCTCTATTCCTGGCAAATTTTTGGAAGGTTACGTTTGTTCGAGCGTACGGTACCAACCAACGTAGTGTTTTTGCCTAATAATTTAGAAGCTAAAGGAACACTGGTAAAAAGGTAGTCGGTTATTACAGTCCTACCTTTCATGGTATAATAAGTCCAGTAGTAGAGGTGTTGCCAAGTTTCGTGTTTCATCTTTTCCTAGATAAGGAAAGCCTTTTACAACGTACTTCGTTTCAACGTCAGAAGCCAGCCAGAATTTTATTCCAAGCTTGTCTGATTTGTTTGACATATACTGTGTAAACCTACATCTGGCTTTCGTTGGCAACAATTGTTCATCTAATGCAATATTTGCTCCTGGTTTGAAACAGTTTTGGCCGTTGACAATAAATTTGTTCCAAACAGTTCATACTTACACAAATTTATCAGTTTGCAAGCGTTGACTCCTTTCATTTCTTTCATCGAAACGAATGAAACGTAGAATTTCTGTCAAGTCATAGTATACTCATAGTTTTAGAAAAAATTCAGAACCCCATTTTTTGTTCCATGAATACAACAGCTGCAACCCTTTGAATACTGTATGCACCACTGTATGTACCTCGTGCAAACAGTATTCCAATGAAAGCTTTCAATTTATCCTGTAAAAGTGTCCATTTCTTCCCTAAAACTCTAGAGGCTTCTAATTCGATGCAAGTTTTGATATGCTCTAATATATGGTGGTCAATCAATAGTAAAAAGGCACTGCTTGGCTTTTCACCCATAATATTTCTTCTAGCATATGCTGTAGGACTAGATAAATCTTTGAATTTGCAATGAGTTGGTAACCTTCCAGCAACACCTCCTTTTATTTTTTCCACATAGTTCCACTTGCAGAAACCTCAAGTTGTGTATCTTCCCCGTTTTCATTATCCAGATCTCAGAACTAGAAGGAAATCGCATACACATTCGTTTTTGTATATTATGCAAAGGAACACTGTCTTCTGCCATAGAAAAACATACCAGTCAAAATGACTGCTACCGGTATAAGTACCAAAAACAAAAAAAAAATTTATTGTGGACACAAGATCAAAATAAGTTATCAAATTAATTGTATTTAGTTGTCGTTATAAAAGTCATATAATAGTTATAGAAAAAAATATTCATACCAAGTCAATATTTAAGGCTAATAAGGCAAAAACAGTCATTTTGACTGGCGTGGTAAATCTAGTGTAAATGTCATTAGAATTAAGTTAAAGATTCCAAATATTTTAACACTTAAAAAATTAAAAAGGCAGTATACAGTCATAGATATTCGTTTGACCGCAGTAATTGGCTTTTTTAAATTTTGATTTATTACAATTTATTTAAAATTAAATTATATATGTTAAGTGCGGTCAAACGATCTATAACGTGTCTTTAATGCCATTAAAATTAAATTAAAAAAAATTTAAAACTTCAAAAGAAAAAAAAAACAAAATTCACTTACCAACACTAACTGGATTACGCTGGGTACTGTGCAGACGAAAATTAATTTACAATTCCACATCGATCATATTGGTAAGCGAAGAAGTCTGGTACTGTGTGAAAAGGTTGAGTAACTTTTTAGTTATTCAGCTTCATTTATAATTTCTGAAAAAAAAATATAAATTGGGGATCATTTTGAAATAAATTTTATTAAATAATAAACGTTTCACAAATAAAAAAAAAATTATAAATACCAGTAGTGGAGCACAAGTTTATGATTTTGATTTTAAAATTAAAAGAGATTTTCTCCACACAATATTTAAATTGTTTCAGACAGAGAAATTTAAAAAAATAAAAAAATAAAAACGCGCATACAAGCAAATACATACAGTCACACAGATAATTATACGTACCCCCCCCCCCCCTAAAACATTTTTTTTAAATGCTAATATATGGACAAGTCAACTGATTTTTGCGCCAAATTTTTTGTATTCCGTCACAGCCGAACAAATTATATTTGTTATCTCATCACTAAATATTACATTCGCCCAAAAATCAGTTGACCTGTCCATATATTATTGGGCAAATTCCAATCGTTGCTTTTTTCTCGGCACTCGGCTGCGGAAACCGTTCTTTCTCAAAACACTTCGAACTGTTTCGGAATGCACAATAACACTGTGATCACTTTCCGAGGTATTTCGTATTTCTACGGCTGTAGTCCTAGGATTTTTATTCACAATACCTTTTATATAGCGGGCTACCCTTGGAGAAATTTTATACGAAATATACGTCGTACGTATAATTTTCTGTGGTGTCATATTGGTTTTAAGCAAATTGTAATCACAAATTCATAGATGTTGGGAATCTTTTTTCTTTATTTAAGTAAATGTGTCGTTACAGACGCTAATGTAAAGAAATTTTAGATTAGAAGTTCATTACTTTTTAAAAAAATGATTTTTAGGGGGGGGGGGGGGGGGGTACGTATAATTATCTGTGTGACTGTATATCACACCTCAGATTGGTCGCTTTGTATTAATCACTTAACTAGTCCGCCAGCGACTAGGTTAACTTATTGCTCGTGTGATTAGACACGCCGACAAAGGTAACATTAGAATGTTTCATCATCTCCTTAAGAGATTTCCGGCATTCACTCTAAACAGGACCAGCTTGACTACTCGGTAAGACGTTTACACGGTAAATTGCGGAAACTTCGGCCTTAAGTTCTTAATCTTATTGCTGTCGTCATGGTGAAAAATGCTCAGAGAAACGCATCGTTACAGATCTGCACTCAGAGAAATTATTATTGAAAGAGCAGAACGCAACACAGTAGTTTAGATTACTGAGATGTAAACTTGAAGTCGCCGTAGTCTAGTAGGTAGTGTGTTGGCTTATTACACGTAAAGCCAGGGTTCGAGCCCCAGGCCAGACATCTAGACAAAATACAAAAAGTATTTCTTCGGCGACTTCCTCTCAACAGATTTCTAGCAAAAACCCTGAGTAAATAAAATTACCATGAAAAAATTTCTCAAAAATCTGTCGTTCGGAGTCGACTTTAAACTGTAGGTCCCACCACTCATGTATAAAAATTAACACACACAACATAAGTGGTGTGAGAAACTAGGACGTTGCACAATGGGTCAGTTCGACCTCCGGGTACTGTACTTGGCTTAATTGACAAGTACACGTCCTCTAACCTAACCTAACTTAACTGCCAGATCATATCTGCGTTACGTTAAGAGTGAAAGCAAAGATCTTAGTCATCTTTTCGACTAATAGGTTAACAGATAAGATAACTATTACTAGAGCCTTGGCCGATTGGTAGTCCGTACAGTAGATTAACAACCATAAGTATGTCAAAAAACTTAAGAGGAATTTCAAACCTCTTGAAAAATTCTAGAACTCTACTACAGGCACTGAGTGCTTTAAACATCGCTGTCTAAGTGTTCGGTAACCATGGCTCATTGCACTTCATTCCATAGAAACTGGTAAGAGGGATATTCACTGAAACTTCCTTGTGAAAAGTACCAGTTTTGTTTGGACTAGACTGCATAGATAGTCTGCTAAAGGACTCAAGCCCCTTCCTATTATGGTTGCTCAGAAACGGTTCAGTCTCATCAAACCTGTCTGTGGCTGTAGAAGAGTTTGAAGGCCGGTAAGTTCTCCCACTACTGAGGGGTATACATGGCTGTGGGGTTGACAAGCCAAACTTGCTTTTGATTTTGCCTTGACTACCCAATGGATTTCCGTTACCAGGTTTAAATATTGACTGTAACTATGGAACAGAAGGTATGGGAAAATAATAACAACACGACAGTGATTGCTTTTAAAAAATTTCTCTTCGACATTTGCAAAGAGGAAGCGAAGCACAAAATGCCTTTCAATGCGGAAGAATATTTGAAAATAAAATTTGAAAAATTCAATCGAAAGATCAATAAACATGAAATGGAACAGAGTCAGCAGCAACAAATGGAAGAAGATGACTTCGATGAGCTAATGCTGCAGCAAAGGAAGGGTTTAGGTTCCTTAAAGGCCTCCTTGGATGATGTTGAAAATGGTGTAAGTAAAGGAAAATCCTTCAAACCTTAATTCTTCAAGCATAAGAGCAGCATTCTGCTTTAAATTCCAGATCAAACTAAGCAAACTAAAGTTGGATGTCAAGCCGATTGCCAAGTGCCAATTGAGTGCAGCAGATAAACGCAAACCGTTGAGAAGGCCAAATCCGTTTATAAAAATTAAATTGCAAAAGACACCCGACATTGTGCTCTTTGAACAGCGCAGCACTACTGCCTTGAGAGACACCGACGAGGGACGTCTGGTTGAGCAAGACAACGAACGTTATTGGTATTTAACCGAGGGGGAAGGCAGTACCCGAACACGTTTCTCAAGGGAAACGCAAACTCCTTTGCAGCTTACGAAAACTCGTGGCGTAAATACAGACTCAATAGCACGTAGCAATGTGGCCTCGTATGTGTCCAACTTTGAAATGTTCGATACGTACAAAGATCTTGAGAAGACGGTTCAAAGTGTGGATGTCGATGGCACACAAAAGATCCAAGTGATCACCTATAAGGTGGGCGGTATCGATCAGTTTGCGGAGATTAGTAAAATGCCCACGTTTAATTTGGCTTTAATGCTGACATTGCGCATTTTGGCCGGTAATACATTTGAAAATGAGCAGCGAAGATTTCGCAATATGATTAGGCCTGATCCGTTGGCCATGCAGGTACACTACCGTTATAGTGTAAAACCTTTATGGTCGTATAATATAAGCCTAACACCATTGGCCAGCCAGCCTGTGGCCGATATGAGCTGGTGTCCCACAAATGGTGACATTTTGGCAGTTGGCTACGGGTACTTTACTGCCTCGGCAGAAGAGTTACCCAAAACCGGTAGCGTCTTTGTATGGAACATCAAAAACCCGATAAATCCGGAAAAAATGTATACATTTCCCGCACCCGTGGTAACGGTTGAATTTTCTCCCTATACCCCACAACTTTTGGCCATTGGCCTGTATGATGGCGCCATCTATGTCTACGACATAAGTAATGCTGAACATCCGCAAATAAGTGTGTCGGCGCGTACAAATTCCACGGGTTGTGAGCCTATAACCTGTATTAAGTGGATGCCTCACATTAAAAGCGAGACCAGACTTTATGATTTGGAACCATTTTTGGCCTTAACCCGGGATGGCATTGTTACACGCTATACGATCGTAAATAGTCCAACTTTATTAAGTTTCCAACAAATTACACTCGATCGTATTGATGGCATTGTGGAGGGTTTGAGCGTGGACGCGAAACCCTTTCGAATGGAAGCAAATCGTCATCCACAAGGCATTTATATTTGCTTGGATCCGACGCATAAGAATGTTTACTATGTGCTAACGGATGAGGGTTGTTACCACAAATGCTCAACAAATTATCCCAATCAACATTTGGAAGTGTTGCAATTACATGAGGCCGGCGTTAATTATATGGAATTTTCACCCTGGTCACCGAAACTCTATTTAACGTGTGGCAATGATTGGTAGGTTATTAACACTTTCACGACGTCATAGTTTGCGTACACGCAAGTAAACAAAGAAATTACCGCCGTGTATATGAGTTATCAGGCTCTGTGAATCAATAGCAATTGTGGGGCATATGACGTCGTCATATTGATAGAGTCTAGATTAAGAAAACCATGCTCAATTGTTAATCATTTAAGTGAGGGCATATGACGTCATATTTATGGAGACTAAATTAAGAAAAACGGGCTGAATTTTTAATCATTTAAGCGAGGGCATATGACGTCATATTTATGGAGACTAAATTAATAAAACCGGGCTGAATTGTTAACCATTTAAACGAGGGCATATGACGTCATATTGATGGAGAATAAATTAAGAAAACCGGACTAAATTGTTAATCATTTAAGCGAGGGCATATGACGTCATATTTATGGAGACTAAATTAATAAAACCGGGCTGAATTGTTAATCATTTAAACGAGGGCATATGACGTCATATTTATGGAGACTAAATTAAGAAAACCGGGCTGAATTGTTAATCATTTACACGAGAGCATATGACGTCATGTTGATGGAGAATAAATTAAGAAAACCGGGCTGAATTGTTAATCATTTAAGCGAGGGCATATGACGCCATATTTATGGAGACTAAATTAAGAAAATCGGGCTGAATTGTTAATTATTTAAGTGACTTAATTTTGATTTCATTTCAATTTTCCAGGTGTATACGCATTTGGCTGCTTGGCATACAGAAACCGTTGATAACATTGAAATACCATATGGCACCTGTACACACAGCCAGCTGGAGTACCACCCACTCCACTATAATCGTGGCTCTGTATCGTAACTCTCTAGATATATGGGACTTAAAGCGTAGCATTTTAAAGCCGGTATCATCTTTGACAGTGAATCGCGAACCCTTTTATACCACATTTAAGTGAGTGTTTTAAAATTTTCTTTAAAAAACTTCTCTTTTCATTTTGTTTTCTGTGTTTTAGACTCACGCTTTGTGGCCGCAGTGCAGCAGTGGCGAATACTAAGGGCAATGTAGAGATGTTGGCTTTCGAGGATATGCCATTCTCACCACATTTCCAGTATGAACATTTGGAGAAAACACTGTTTAAGTTATTGGCTAATGATCACGACCGGTTAGGGGATGTTAAAAGTGTGGGATATTTTGGTTATTAAACAGCGACAGCATCTGATACGCAGTGTACATATAAAGGCTGTTTTTTATAGAGGTATAGAACTTTAAGTTGGCATTACTTTTTAAGATGGCGACCGATTTAACAGCTGTCAAGTGATTTATTCTCAGTTTGGTTCGGCAATTCATCATGAATAGACTCACGCCTGAACAACGATTGCAAATAGTGTAATTTTATTTCGAAAATAATGGTTCTGTGCGGAAAACGTATCGCGCACTACGTCCATTTTATCGTCGACAAAATCGTCCATCAGAGCAGATAATTCGATTAACCATGGAAGTGAAGGAGTGAAGGTAATCCTCAAGTGTATGTGGAAACACCGTTACATCCAGAAAAAACTGACTGTTTGGTGCGCTTTATGGGCTGGTGGAATCATTGGTCCGTACTTTTTCAAAAACGATGGTGGCCAGAACGTTACAGTCAATGGTGATCGGTATAGAGCCATGATTACTAACGTTTTCATTCCTGTATGGAATAACCATGATGTCCAGGAGATGTGGTTTCAACAAGACGGCGCAACATGTCACACAGCTCGGCCCACAATAGATTTATTGATAGACACGTTTGGTGACCGCCTAATTTCACGTTTTGGACTTGCGAATTGGCCTCCAAGATCTTGTGATTTAACACCGCTAGACTACTTTCTGTGGGGTCTATGCGGTAAAGCAACAAACGCTTGACCATTTGGAAGACAACATTCGCCGTATTATTGCCGATATACGGCCACAAATGTTGGAAAAAGTCATCGAAAATTGGACGTCCAGATTGGACTACATCCGCGCCAGCCGTGGCGGTCATATGCCAGAAATCAAGATTATCTTTCGGATAAATAAAATGCATGTCAATCGAATAATCCATCGTTGTTTTATTGCAACTTAAAGTTCTATACCTCTATAAAAAACACCCTTTATATGAGAGCTTAAAAAAGAATAGCAAAAATAATTATTATTTTATGAATTTGAAAAGATGCGGAAAGATATGCTCGTCTGTCTGACTGACTGTCTATCTAAAGTGGTGAAATCTAGCGTTTTTATTTGCAATAAAAACGTTAACATGTTCCCTGTTTGCATGGGCGCTGTTGATGGTGAAAAATACCTTTAAAATATGACCGAGAAAGGAAAAAAATACAATAAAATTTTGTATAAAACCATTTAGACATCTACCCCCTCCCTCTCCCTTTCCCTGCCTGTTGTCTATTGACCGGCACACTTGCTGACTTTCTTTGCTGTGTGCCAACAAACAAACTCATGCCCAGAGAGACCCCCCCCTCCAAAAAAAATAAAAAAAATGGGAAAAAATTTGAAAAACAAGAATAAGATGAAAAGAAAAAGAAAAAAAAGAACAGAAATAAAATATCAAATTTCACTCACTCAAAATAAAGGCTTTTTTTTCGTTAATCGACGGGAAAAGAAGAAAAAAAAATTCGTTTTTTTTTTTTCGGAGAATTTGTAAAGGAAACATGCGCTTGGTTGTGGCACAGGACACACAACACAGACAAATAAAGAAGAAAGAGGAAGAAAAAACGAAAAAAAACGTATAAAAATAATACTCAATTATATATTTGAAGAGCCAGCCACCATACCGAAAAAAAAAAACCGAAAAAGAAGAAAGAAAGAGGAAGAAAAGTATGGAAAATTATTCCCTGCGTTTATGAAAATACAAGCAAGCAAGAGCCATGAAAAATACATAAAAATTGTTGAAAATAATGAAAAGCGCGTGCCGGTTTCTGTTTTACTTCGATTTTGCGGCAATCAGTTCGATGTTGACGGTATGCACAACCAGTGATGGCAGCGTGAAACACATCAGAGATCAGCAATGAGTATTTAAAAATATGAGTACAATCGAATCATACTCATAATTTCTGATACTTATATGTATTCATACTTATTTTAATATCATGGAACCTCATATTAAAAGTTTGAAGTACTCACTCATCATATTTATACTTAACATCATACGTGTTGATGTTGTTGTTGATTTCGACTCTCCATAACTCCACATATAAAGGGTGTTTTTTATAGAGGTATAGAACTTTAAGTTGGCATTACTTTTCAAGATGGCGACCGATTTAACAGCTGTCAAGTGATTTATTCTCAGTTTGGTTTGGCAATTCATCATGAATAGACTCACGCCTGAACAACGCTTGCAAATAGTGTAATTTTATTTCGAAAATAATACGTCCATTTTATCGTCGACAAAATCGTCCATCAAAGCAGTTAATTCGATTAACCATGGAACGTTTTCGCACCACGTTTACTCTTATTGATAACTCGCATCCCCAGAGACGCTGTACGGTGCGTACAGAAGAAGCTATTGCTGCTGTAGAGCGTAGCATTGAGGAAGACCCGAATGAGTCCATCTGCCATCGAGCACAGGAATTGGATCTGTGTCCATCCACTTTATGGAAGATTTTGCGGAAGGATTTTGGTTTGCGTGCTTACAAAATCCAACTCGTGCAAGATTTGAAGCCAAACGATCATCAAGTAAGACGTAGATTCGTCGAATGGGATTTTGTCGTTTTGAGATTACCGTTGTTCCCGATTTTCATAAGCGAATTTTGTTTAGCGATGAAGCGCACTTCTGGTTGAATGGCTACGTCAACAAACAAAACTGCCGCATTTGGAGTGAAGGTAATCCTCAAGTGTATATGGAAACACCGTTACATCCAGAAAAACTGACTGTTTGGTGCGCTTTATGGGCTGGTGGAATCATTGGTCCGTACTTTTTCAAAAACGATGGTGGCCAGAACGTTACAGTCAATGGTGATCGGTATAGAGCCATGATTGCAAACTTTTTCATTCCTGTATGGAATAACCATGATGTCCAGGAGATGTGGTTTCAACAAGACGACGCAACATGTCACACAGCTCGTGCCACAATAGATTTATTGAAAGACACGTTTGGTGGCCGCCTAATTTCACGTTTTGGACCTGTGAATTGGCCTCCAAGATCTTGTGATTTAACACCGCGCTAGACTACTTTCTGTGGGGCTATGTAAAGTCATTGGTCTATGCGGTAAAGCCACAAACGCTTGACCATTTGGAAGACAACATTCGCCGTTTTATTGCCGATATACGGCCACAAATGTTGGAAAAAGTCATCGAAAATTGGACGTCCAGATTGGACTACATCCGCGCCAGCCGTGGGGGTCATATGCCAGAAATCATTTTTAAAATGTAATGCCACAAGATTATCTTTCGGATAAATAAAATTCATGTCAATCGAATAAAATCCATCGTTGTTTTATTGCAACTTAAAGTTCTATACCTCTATAAAAACACCCTTTATTATAAGAGTATTGTTCTAAAGTTATGAATCTAAAGGAGTAGGCTTATGAATCAAACATATTTCGAATGGTATGAGTTTGATGTCAACGTTGTATGCATACTCATTGCAACCTGTACTTATAAATCAACGTTGTAATAAGTACGAATGAATCAGAGTACATAGTTAAATTTCAATATTGTTGACTCACTTATATACAAAATTTCTTGAATTCTTACGAGTAGCGAAAAAACGATTCATTGCTGATGTCTGATACACATATTATTTGCACATATCGACGCCTCCATTCTATAACGTTCTAAGTGTACTTAGAACGTTTTTAATGTTCTTGCGTTTTTAAATTCTACGTCCTGTAACTTAAATACTGTCAAAATTTGGTTAAGATGCGCCGATCCGTTCCGAAGTTATAGGGAAAAATCTCCATAGAATACACATATGGTCGTATGTCGCGTGAAAACTTTGAGAGCTCATAACTCAAAACACACTTTTTCGACTTAGAATGTTATAGAACGGAGGCGTCGATATTATTCTTACACCACACAAGTCATGTGTGTGTTAATTTTATTCGTTAGTGACGGGTATTACAGTTTAGCATCGACTACGAAGGACAGATTTGTGTGAAACTTTTTCATGGCAATTTTGATTTTATTCTCAGAGTTATTGCCAGAAGACAGTTGTTGTAAGGAAGTCGCCGAAAGCAATATTTTCTTGTTTTAATCGGGATCTCTGAGCCAGGGATTGAACCACGGGTTCTCGTCTAATAAGCCAACCCACTATCTACTAGACTACGGGTAACATCTTATCCACATCTCTTACCAAGTTTTAAGAGATCACTTTAGTCAAGCCTTCTCTGATCGTAACGAACATTATCTCGCTATTAACTGTCACCTAAATCTATCATAGATATTAATGACTTGGTGTGTTTCTTCACTTAGTAATGACACTTAACCAATGTTTTCTCATGGCAGTGAGCGTGCTTAGACGTTAGCAGATTATCACACAGAATTTATTAATAAGATAACTATTTTATCAAAGTTCAGCGATTCTGCAAACAGTTCGTGGCATTGGACATTGGTTTTGATTGTTCGATTTGACACATCCTTCATCTTCAAACTATTTCGGCTGATCGGAATGTTCCAAATCATGGAGATCATGGTGACCATTATTAATACATGAGTTTTGTCCTCTTCTGTATGCGGTTAATAGGTTTGAAAATGGGCATCAGGACACCTACGGAAGGGTGCCGCGTATGCACAGCAAACATTTCTTTCTTAAATTGCTCTTTCACGAAAGATCACTAGGCTGTATAGTCAATGGCCCAGTCGTGAAAAATTGTGGTAGTACAAGTGCAGCGTCACGTAATCCAACACACTGTCTACTAGACTACAACGACTGTCTATTAGATTATGACGATTGTCTACTAGACTACGACGACTGTCTACTACACTACGACGACTGTCTACTAGACTACGAAGACTGTCTACTACACTAGGACGACTGTCTACTACACTACGACGACTGTCTACTAGACTACGAAGACTGTACTAGACTACGACGACGATATACTACACTACAACGACTGTCTACTAGACTACGACGACTGTCTACTACACTAGGACGACTGTCTACTACACTACGACGACTGTCTACTAGACTACGAAGACTGTACTAGACTACGACGACGATATACTACACTACAACGACTGTCTACTAGACTACGACGACTGTCTACTACACTAGGACGACTGTCTACTACACTACGACGACTGTCTACTAGACTACGAAGACTGTACTAGACTACGACGACGATATACTAGACTACAACGACATTCTACTAGACTACGACGACGGTCTACTAGGCTACGAGGACGGTCTGCTAGACTACGACGACTGTCTATTAGACTACGACGACTGTATACTACACTACGACGACTGTCTACTACACTACGACGACTGTCTACTAGACTACGAAGACTGTCTACTACACTAGGACGACTGTCTACTACACTACGACGACTGTCTACTAGACTACGAAGACTGTACTAGACTACGACGACGATATACTACACTACAACGACTGTCTACTAGACTACGACGACTGTCTACTACACTAGGACGACTGTCTACTACACTACGACGACTGTCTACTAGACTACGAAGACTGTACTAGACTACGACGACGATATACTACACTACAACGACTGTCTACTAGACTACGACGACTGTCTACTACACTAGGACGACTGTCTACTACACTACGACGACTGTCTACTAGACTACGAAGACTGTACTAGACTACGACGACGATATACTAGACTACAACGACATTCTACTAGACTACGACGACGGTCTACTAGGCTACGAGGACGGTCTGCTAGACTACGACGACTGTCTATTAGACTACGACGACTGTATACTACACTACGACGACTGTCTACTACACTACGACGACTGTCTACTAGACTACGAAGACTGTACTAGACTACGACGACGATATACTACACTACAACGACTGTCTACTAGACTACGACGACGGTCTACTAGGCTACGAGGACGGTCTGCTAGACTACGACGACTGTCTATTAGACTACGACGACTGTATACTACACTACGACGACTGTCTACTACACTAGGACGACTGTCTACTACACTACGACGACTGTCTACTAGACTACGAAGACTGTACTAGACTACGACGACGATATACTACACTACAACGACTGTCTACTAGACTACGACGACTGTCTACTACACTAGGACGACTGTCTACTACACTACGACGACTGTCTACTAGACTACGAAGACTGTACTAGACTACGACGACGATATACTACACTACAACGATGGTCTACTAGACTACCACGACTGTCTACTACACTAGGACGACTGTCTACTACACTACGACGACTGTCTACTAGACTACAACGACTGTCTACTAGGCTACGACAACGGTCTACTAGACTACGACGACTGTCCATTAGACTACGACGACTGTTTACTACACTAGGACGACTGTCTACTAGACTATGACGACTGTCTAATAGACTACAACGACGGTCTACTAGACCACGACGACAGTCTACTAGACTACAACGACGGTCTACTCGACTACAACGACGGCCGACTAGACTACGACGACGGTCTACTAGACTACGACGACGGTCTACTAGACTACGACTACTACTTCAGTCAAAACGCTTTAATGCATCTTTTTTAAATGGGATTCTCATGCCCAGAATATAAATTAATTTTCCACAAAGGTCTAGTCGACAGTATGTTGGTTTATTAGACGAGTGATGAGGCCGTGGGTTCAAGCCCTGGCTCAGACACTTCTAACAAAACGAACAATTATTACTTCGGCGACTTTCTCTCAGCATTTAGATTTCTTTTACGTTTTCTCTTAACAGTTCGGCGTACATCTTATCACTTCGCATTCAGTCACGTTATCATCACTGACAGAAAGGCCTACTCTTGTGAATAGCACAAGCAGCACACGAGTATAAGAGTGCGTTGGAGGGCTGTGCATGTATGACTGGCTCAGCATATGGCATGTGCATGTGTATGAATTGTGTGTTGTGTGTTGTGTTGTGTTGTGTTGTTATCAGTATGATTGATAAAATTTAACATCATCATTATTAATATTACAACATTCTCACCCAAAGACATACCATACACACACACACACACGCGTGCACTATATGTATGTATATTAATATTCTAATATATTGGTTGGTTGGATTGAGAATAAATGTTTAAAGCATACATGTATGCGAACTAGTGAGGAGCATTTAAGAGAGTGTATAATTGAAATAAAAAAAAAAAATTTTTTTTTTAGAAAATTTTGTTTGTTAAGTAAACTTGACTATACAAATCGGTGATGAAACTTTACATTAACAACGTGAAGTTTTTTTTCGAACAGGGGACTATATGATGCGCCAGTTTGAATTATTGGTTTTGAAGTCGTCGCAGTATAGTAGGGGTAGGTATTAGGGAAGTGAGGCCATGGTTTTTTTTTCTTCTGAAAAAACTCTGAGCAAAAAAAAAATTGGCATGAAAAGTTTCTTAAAAATCGTCAGTAAACTGTAGATTCCTTCACTAATGGATAAAACTAACACACACTACTTGGGTGGTGTGAGAAGCTAAGTTGTAATCCTGACTAAAGACTTGTAATGACCAATTAAATAAATAAAGTAAATACAGTCGAGAGTAACCTTAAAACAATTTAAGTCTTTGTGAACAAATGTTGTGCAGTTTTTGGTCTCAATGGCTTACAAATAATCAACCAACTGTTAAATATGACTCGCATAAATAAATTGGGGATTGAAATTCAATGGAGATAGTGCATCTGATTTGGTTATGTTCCTAGAAAGCCAACAGAAGATTGAGTAGAACCCTTAGGGCTTCAGTGACAACGAAAATTACGGAACACTAGGGTTCATATGATACGTAGTGAATGTACTACCAAAAGAATGTCTTGAAATCAGCTGGAAGAGAATTCATTGACATCCTATGTTCGTTCTACCAAAGAAAATAAAGTATAAAGAATGTGCATTTTAACATATTTTGGAATATTTTTCAAAAATATTTCATGACGCGGGCGGAAAGATAGAAGGGAATGATACAGAAACCAAGAGCGTAACAATGCGTTGTTCTCATCGTGCGTTTTAGTTGTTTGACCGCTTTTTTATTTATTTTTCTAGTGTTAAAAACAGACGTCGGCACCAATGTCCCTCAGGGGAAGAACATCTTCGGCTTTTTACACACATAGGACACGAACATCAAGAATGAAGGTCCATGTCGCTTTTTTCAGACTTCAATTATACACCCAAAGAAATATCACAGTAGTATTCACTAATATCAATGAGAACTGATTTCGATTTTTGGAAGAATACTTGCCAAGTTAAATACCGTGTCTTTAGGGATTTAGTTCAGTACAATTTTTCTATATTTTCCGATCACATATACATATCATTGGGTTAATAAGTAGACTTGAAATTATTACTAACAATTTTCCTCTAGGTTAACACATGCCTTTGGTTATGGATTAGTGAGTAAGAGAGAGAAAATGAGTTGAGAGAATTCATTTATTTACAGCCATATAAAAGTGTTAGTAATATACGCTATTTTTATTTTCATTTCATCAACATACATATGTAAAGCTGTCTATCTTTGGCTTAATAATTTTGGATAAATAAAAATAAAATAAAAAATGGATTTTATTATTAAAAGAACATAAAGCTATCCATCTTTGGCTTAATAATTAGGCCATGTTTTTTAGATAAATAAAAATAAAAAGAATAAAAACCCATTTTTTATTAAAAGAAAAAAAAACGAGCATTTCAAAGCATTTAAATAAAATATACTATGGGACAAAATAAAAAATAAAATACGCCCAGCTAATGACAGAACATTTTTAACACAAAATATTCTTCGAGTGTTATTCTGAAATAAAAGGATAAAGCATCCGCAGCACATGTATTCTTGCCGCACTCTGATCGACAACTAAATCAAAAAACACAAGAATACATACACATGTGCATACGTACGATGAGAGCAACACATTGTTACGCTCTTTGTTTGTGTTCATTTTCCTTCTGTCTTCCTCCCCCCTCATCAGGAAATGATTTTTAAAAAGATTTTGGTGAGAGCGGGTCGTAATGCTACAACCCGCCATAAGAAATTTTACTTCTACATAATGTATATTCTTTGTATCCATATTCTTTGGTTCTACTTAAACTTTTCTATCAATCTCCTGGTATTTTTGTTGTATAAGCCTCTTATGTTTCGTTTTCTTAATGCCCTTCATGCAAAATACAAGTTTGGTATATAAAATACATACCATTATGGTGTTTAACGTAAAAAGGCAATAAAAACTTTATAATTTTTAATAATCAAACCAACAATGCGTCTACAAAAGCAGAAATTCAAAGAAAAAAAAGAAACAAAAACGCATTTAAGGTCACAGGATCAAAAATATTTGAATATTTCATGTTAAAAATAAATTTAAATGCGACGTACATTTTATAATAAAACATGGCGCTATTTCCGTTACAAATACATACTTCTAAAAACACACGTACACATATACATATAAAGGGTGTTTTTTTATAGAGGTATAGAACTTTAAGTTGGCATTACTTTTCAAGATGGCGACCGATTTAACAGCTGTCAAGTGATTTATTCTCAGTTTGGTTTGGCAATTCATCATGAATAGACTCACGCCTGAACAACGCTTGCAATTTTAGTGCAATTTTATTTCGAAAATAATGGTTCTGGGCGGAAAACTTATCGCGCACTACGTCCATTTTATCGTCGACAAAATCGTCGACATCAGAGCAGTTAATTCGATTAACCATGGAACGTTTTCGCACCACGTTTACTCTTATTGATAACTCGCATCCCCAGAGACGCTGTACGGTGCGTACAGAAGAAGCTATTGCTGCTGTAGAGCGTAGCATTGAGGAAGACCCGAATGAGTCCATCTGCCATCGAGCACAGGAATTGGATCTGACTCCATCCACTTTATGGAAGATTTTGCGGAAGGATCTTGGTTAGCGTGCTTACAAAATCCAACTCGTGCAAGATTTGAAGCCAAACGATCATCAAGTAAGGCGTAGATTCGTCGAATGGACCCAAAACGAGATTACCGTTGTTCCCGATTTTCATAAGCGAATTTTGTTTAGCGATGAAGCGCACTTCTGGTTGAATGGCTACGTCAACAAACAAAACTGCCGCATTTTGAGTGAAGGTAATCCTCAAGTGTATGTGGAAACACCGTTACATCCAGGAAAAACTGACTGTTTGGTGCGCTTTATGGGCTGGTGGAATCATTGGTCCGTACTTTTTCAAAAATGATGGTGGCCAGAACGTTACAGTCAATGGTGATCGGTACAGAGCCATGATTACTAACTTTTTCATTCCTGTATGGAATAACCATGATGTCCAGGAGATGTGGTTTCAACAAGACGGTGCAACATGACACACAGCTCGTGCCACAATAGATTTATTGAAAGACACGTTCGGTGGCCGCCTAATTTCACGTTTTGGACCTATGAATTGGCCTCCAAGATCTTGTGATTTAACACCGCTAGACTACTTTCTGTGGGGCTATGTAAAGTCATTGGTCTATGCGGTAAAGCCACAAACGCTTGACCATTTGGAAGACAACATTC
This sequence comes from Sarcophaga subvicina, assembly GCA_936449025.2. Taxonomy (NCBI): domain Eukaryota; kingdom Metazoa; phylum Arthropoda; class Insecta; order Diptera; family Sarcophagidae; genus Sarcophaga; species Sarcophaga subvicina. The sequence continues at coordinate 104,268,475 of OW388083.2, read as the reverse complement.
GCCGTATAATTGCCGATATACGGCCACAAATGTTTGGAAAAAGTCATCGAAAATTGGACGTCCAGATTGGACTACATCCGCGCCAGCCGTGGCGGTCATATGCCAGAAATCATATTTAAAATGTAATGCCACAAGATTATCTTTCGGATAAATAAAACTCATGTCAATCGAATAATCCATCGTTGTTTTATTGCAACTTAAAGTTCTATACCTCTATAAAAAAACACCCTTTACATACGTCCATATATTTATAAAATCCTGACAATTAAAATTATAAACAAAAACAACAACAGAACAGAACAAAATAATAAAAAAAAAATGGAAAAAACTAATAAAAATTAAAATTAAAAAAAGAAGATATTTCGATTATTTTAGTCAAATTAGTTGGTATTTTTCTTCTTCTTAATTGTTTTTATAAATATTTGTTAAACAAAAAACAAAGCAAAACAAAACAAATGTTTTAAAAGCGAAAATTTAGGTCACAATGTTTCTTGGCTAAAACGAAAGGCGGTTTGTGGAAAGCAAATGCCTAAGAAGGGGATTTTAAATCTCCCTCTCAAGTAAATCGTTGGTTGATGTTTTATTGAAATAAAGACACACACACGCTCTTCATCTCGAATATGAATGGAGGACATTAGTATCTTAAAAATGACGATACATTCCCGATAATTATGAACGTAACTTTGTATCACAATTTTTTTTTTTACATACCAGGTGTACATTCAAATGTAGGTCACTCTACTTTGGAGCAAGAACAGGAGACCGCCTTACATAATCCTCTGGACCATCGATCTTAGGTGAAGTTAGGTTAAACTGGCAGCCGTCTTAATGGGCGCAGTTTACTTGTGCACTATAAGGCATCGTTGTAACACTGATATTACATATTTCGCCATATAATTACAGTAATCCCTCGATTTACCTTGCATTTGGTTCCAAAATAAGGCGACGTAAATCGAAACGACGTAAATCGAATTTCATATCGCTCATACTACAAAGTAGTATGTTTTTAACAAGGAACACAAAAAAGTTACAGTAATCCCTCGATTTACGTCGCAGTTGGTTCCAAAAAAAAACGGCGACGTAAATCGAATAACAACGCACATTGAAGTTGGAGGGAACAAAAAAAAATTGACGACGTTAATCGAGGCGACCTAAATCGAGGCGACGTAAATCGAAGGATTACTGTATAGCTGCTGGTTGGTAACTTTCAACCATCCTCAGAGTCTTATGAATAATCCCCTTTAACCAGACAAAATGTTCTGCCACTAAATTCTGGGTGTCCAAAAATTCTACTCCTCAGGTTCCCAGGCGCCGAACAATGACACAAAATACATTTTTAGGGTCGCTTCCTCTTCCACGTCGTTGCAGCTTCTGCAGAAGTCATTATGAGATATTCCCAAACTCCAGACCTGAGCATCCAGAGGCCAAAGTCCTGTTATGACTGCCATGAGGTTCTTTAGTTGGAATCTTGATAGGTTTAATGCAAATTCTGTTCCGCATAAGGCCACAACGGGCGAGATGTCTGGTGTTTCTACAAGTGGCAAGTCATTATCCCATCCTACCTTTGCCAATGAATGCAGTTTTTGTAAAACCATTTGTCCGCCTCTCTACCGATGCGCTCATCTATCCTATCTCACGTAGGAATTAATTTGAATTTTCCATGGTGCATGCTTTAACAAGCGCGTGGGCCTTGTTGTCGCCCTCGATATCCCAAATAACCAGAAACCTAAGTGACAGTAACCTTCGAATGTCTCGCTATCTCCTTCAGAGACACCCGGCCGCTTTACTCGGTCGATAAATATGTGTATATCTCAAGCCGGTGTACTCCGATACCGATTGCGCATGGCAGCAATTTGAATAGTCATTATTCCCGCTTGAAAAGTATTTCAATAATCCGGTAGTGCAAGGAACACATTGCTCACAAAACCAAAAGCGCTTTCGTGTATGCCTCTCTCAACTATTTTTAATCGTTTCAAGCAAAATAACCTCAACTGCATACGTGCCTAGTAGCGCAATTGTTGAAAAACCATGGATTCATCTTTAAAAATGAATTGAAGTTCATGGCAGTACACTAAAGAAGGGGAAATTGGTTCCAACAGCAAGAAAGGTAAGGTGTTTGCCCATAAACTTCAGAAAAGTAAAACAATTACCTCTGAATTCCTGATAAAAGATGTCACATGTACAGAAGAAAACAAAAATTCATCTTTCATCAGAAGAATTCAATTGTTTGCGCAACAGCACTACGGCAAACTGCAAATTAACCGTTTGACTGCTACGCGGCGCAAAAGCGCTGCGTTCATTTGTTACGAAAATCGCATTTGCGCTGCGAATTTCAGTGTAAAAATTTAGTCAAAAAGCAAAAATAAAATTAAAGGAAGAGATATAGGGTGTTCTCTTTATAAATGCTTTAAAAATGCTTTAATGCTTTAAAAAAGAAAACTACTGAATATTTTTTCAAATTTCTTTTTTTATTTGAAAGTACAATCCTTCCGGTTAATAATGGAAAATAATTTCATTCAAATGGCTGCCTCGGCTGGCCATGCAGTAGCCTACAGCCCGTTACAGGCAATGGCGATCGTTATCGGGCCATGTTGAATGAATTTTTGTTCACACAAATTGAAGAGGAGGATATTGGCAACATTTGGTTTCAACAGAACGGCGCTACGTGCGACACAGCCTAAGCTACACTCGATATTTTGCGCCCTGTTTTTGAAGATCACATTATCAGCCGCAGAGCTGATGTCGTTTGGCCATCTCGGAGATGCGATTTGACACCGTTGGACTATTATTTGTGGGGTGCCGTCAAAGATAAGTGTTACGCCGACAAGCCAGAGACAATTGACGCTTTAAAGGACAATATTCGTGAAGCCATTGGTGAAATACAGCTGCACACAATCGATAATGTGCAAAAAAAATTGGACCGATCGTGTAGGCTACTGCATGGCCAGCCGACGTAGTCATTTGAATGAAATTATTTTCCATTATTAACCGGAAGGATTGTACTTTCAAATAAAAAAAGAAATTTCAGAATATATTCAGTAGTTTTTTTTTAAAGCATTTTCAAAAAAAAGTTTTTTGGCGGACCCTTTACATAGGTTATTAGAATTTTGTAGATTTTTTTATTATAATAAATAATTGTAGTTTTCAAACAGTTTTCGAACGTTCTCACCAAAATCGCTTAGCAGTCAAACGGTTAATTACAATTATCCTACTCACCAGATTTGGCTTCTAGCCGTTACTAACTGTTTATGTGCTGGCAAATGTTGCTTAACAAATAAGGAAGTGTTACCAGAAAATTTATTTAAAAATTCTGAAACAAATTTTCTAATATTGAGGAGGATATCTTACAGGATTTAAATCCAGAAGCTCTATAATTATAATGAAGCAACAGTGACTGACTGCACAGTAACACACAATGAATACGTTGTGCTAATTTTGCGCTTTTTTTTCCTGCTTCTTATGAAAATCACTAGTTTCGTAAACTTTTTAGCTTTTGTGGTCCTTTGGACACACCGGCGTACTGATACTAAGCTACATGCATACACATAAACCGTTATACATTCATCATACACACGAAAAGCTGAAGAGAGTAAAATGTAAACAAAATAAAAGTTAATATGAAAACAAAAACAAAAGCAACACGAACAACAACAAAAACCAACACGAAAACAAACAAACACATATATAGAGAAAGAAGGAAAGAAAGTAAGCAAGTAATGTAAGACACACATATACAAACAAACAAACAAAAAAATTTACAATTCATAAATGTGTAGTACAAGAGTAGATCCAGCCGCCAGGGTATTGTGGGTGAGTGTCTTTTAGTCTCACTCTCTCTCTCTCTCTCGCTTACAAATCAAACAAAAAATAATAATAACAAGAAGAAGAAAAAACAAAACCCAGGGTGGTGAAAATATTTATTCGTTACTGTGAGCAGTAGTAGCGGGTAGTAGTATTGGTGTCGTGTTATTATAATAGATACTCAGACGGTAGTAGCAGTATTTACTATGTGTGGGTGTGTAACAAAAGCAACAAAAATAACAACAACATAACGGCAAGTAAATAAAGAGACGACGAGTGTGTGCAGTTGGAAAAATTATTTTTTCTTTTGTGTGCTATGCTCTCGCATCCTTTTATTTTGGATGTTTTACGGCTTAAAAAAGACTCAAGGCGGAAAATTCAAATCAGTCTACAGAAAACGCGTACGTGAATCAGAAGTAGCCGGTCGTGGCTACACTTTCGGCGTGTAAATTTTTTTGTCGGTATGATAAACAAGTGATACACCCTGTAAAAGTTCTGTAAGTTTTAAAACAAGTTAAGAAAGTAAACAAAAAAAAAATGGAAAAGTAAAGTTTTTTTTTTTTTTTTTTAATTAAAAGGGATAAACAAAACACAAACTGCCAAAAAAAAAAAGATAAGAAAAAATGGTTCTAAAAAAATTAAAAAATAATTTTAAAGAAAATTTTTCAAAATAAAACAACAAAAAAAAGAAGAAAGAATTTAACATATGGACCATTTTTAATTTAAGGATAATTAATTAAGTTTCATACACACATACTACAACGTAAGGTGTATGTATATGTGGGTATGTGTGTCTGTTGTGTGTGTATTTGTGTAAGTGTGTACTTGAGTAAGGATGTTTTTTGTTCATAAATAACAAAACAGAGAGAGAGAGAGAGAGAGCGTCAGCAGCAGCATAAAAGAAAGCTAAAGAAAAAAAAAGAGAGAGAGAGAGAGAGCGCAAGCTATTAAAACAAAGTAACAAAGTGTTAGTGAGTGAGCATATAATATAAAAAAGGAAAGAGAGAGAGAGAGAGAGCATTTAAATTACTCACACAGTGTGAATGACACTTTTATAAAAAAGAAAACGGAAAAAAAAATTTTAAAGAAAAGAAATTTAATTAAAAATTAAAAGAAAAACAAAAACAATCCTTCAAAAATGCTTAAAAATTTAACCAAATTAAAAACGCGCAGTAAACGCCATATTAAAACCAGAAAAAAAAGAGAAACTCTTTAAATAAATACATAAAGATAGGAGAGAGAGAGGAGAACTATTAAAGACAACATAACGGTTAATAAAAAAACACAATAACAGCGACAAACCACTCAGTTACTTTTTGTTGAGTGGCATACAGTTTAAAGAAGAAAAAACAAAAAAAAAAACAAATAAAAATCAGAAAAAAACAAAAAAAAAAAAAAGGAAAAACCTTTTGAAATAAATGAAAAAAAATTTAAATCTTTAAGTGTTTTTAAAGTGCAAGAAACAAACAAAAAAAAAAAACAAGTCATGACGACAACGTCATTAATAGTTGTATTGACAATGTTGCCAAGTGGTTTATTACACCAACTACTGTTACAGCAATTAAGAAACTCTTTTGATATACATTTACAGTTAAATTATAAAAGGACTACTAAGCCTAGAGACATTGTGAGTCCCCCCACTGTTTATATTTTTAAAAACAATATAAAACAACAGCATCCATATTTTAAAATATAAATAGAAATATAATTTATAAATAAATTAATCACTAAAGCTCTACTACTACTACTCCTCTATATTATATACATATAAAATATAAATATAAAAAACCCCTCCTCTGTCCTTACAAAAAAAAAAAAATATTTAAAAAATGTATAAAAAATTACAAAAATTGGCTTAAAAATTGCAACAAAAAAATTAAAATCAAAATAAAAATAAACATTATAAAAATTGAAACTACTATTATCCCTTGCTTGCTGTAAATAGTACCTATATATAATACATATATTATTATTATATACGATATATGAATCATATAATATAACCTTATATACAAATTTATTTACTCTATATATGTATAACATATTGTACATAGAATATTTATATACATATACATATTAATACATGCATTTAAACGCCTTAAACCAGGCTGCTTTAATAATTTTTACAAGAAATTTCATAATTTTAAGGACATTTTTCTTACAATTTAAAACGCAGTCCATTTGTGAAAAGAAAACATTGCCTAAATATAGGCGACTTTTATTATTTTATATTAAAATTATTGAAATCAACAATATTTTCTTCCCTAAAGGCCGTTATTACAAGTTGCCGTTGCACTTTTTTTTTTTTTTTTTTGTAAAACCAATACTCAGGAGATGGCCCCTACTCATGCAGTGCATTGTGCAGGTTTAGGAAAATAGTTTATAGGAAGGTGGAAAGAGGGAGTAGTATTTGTGGACATTTGATTTAAACCAAAGAATATGGATATAAAGAATGCGCATCATGTAGAAGTAAAATTTCTTATGGCGGGTTGTAACATTACGACCCGCTCTCACCAAAAATTTTTTAAAAATCATTTCTGGTTGAGGGGAGAGGAAGACAGAAGGAAAATGAACACAAACAAAGAGCGTAACAATGTGTTGCTCTCATCGTACGTATGTACATGTGTATGTATTCTTGTGTTTTTTGATTTAGTTGTCGATCAGACTGCGGCAAGAATACATGCTGCGGATGCTTTATCATTTTATTTCAGAATAACATTCGAAGAATATTTTGTGTTAAAAATGTTCTGTCATTAGCTGGGCGTATTTCATTTTTTTATTTTGTCTCATAGTATAATTTTTTTTAAATGCTTTGGAATGCTCGTTTTTTTTTTCTTTTAATAAAAAATGGTTTTTTTATTTTTATTTATCTAAAAAACATGGCCTAATTTTTAAGCCAAAGATGGATAGCTTTACAGATGTATGTTGATGATATGAAAATAAAAAAAGGAGTATATTGCTAACACTTTTATATGGCTGTAAATAAATAAATTCTCTCAACATATTTTCCCTCTCTCACTCACTAATCCATAACCATAGGCATGTGTTAACCTAGAGGAAAATTGTTAGTAATAATTTCAAGTCTACTTATTAACCCAGTGATATGTATATGTGATCGAAAAATATAGAAAAATTGTACTGCGCTAAGTCCCTAAAGACACCGTATTTAACTTGGCAAGTATTCTTCCAAAAATCGAAATCATTTCTCATTGATATTAGTGAATACTACTGTGACATTCCTTTGGGTGTATCATTGAAGTCTGAAAAATGCGACATAAACCTCCTTCTTTAAAAACTGACAAGATTTTGACGATCTTTTTAACGAACATTCTTGATGTTCGTGTCCTATGTGTGTAAAAAGCCGAAGATGTTCTTCCCCTGAGGGACATTGGTTTTTAACACTAGAAAAATAAATAAAAAGTGGTCAAACAACAAAAACGCACGATGAGAACAACGCATTGTTACGCTCTTAGTTTATGTAACCTTCCCTTCTATCTTTCCCCCCGCGTCATTAAATATTTTTGAAAAATATTCCAAAAAATGTTAAAATGCACATGCTTTATACTTTATTTTCTTTGCTTAAACTTACCAATATCGTAACTGACGGGAAAAACCTCCGCAGGAAGATCATTCCACAAACGAGCCGTGCGGGCAAAAAATGAATTTTCCCTGTAATGCATTGTGCGGTTCACTGGACAATCAATCACAAAAGGATGTGCTCTGCGAGAAGTACGAGTACCACGTAAAAATATGTGATTATCGGAAACCAATCCCCTTATTTCTCGAGAACACCTGCCATTATAATACCGATAGAACAATGAAACACACGCCACATTGCGACGATGCTCCAACGAATCAATAGAGTTGGATACCCTATTAATGTCAATTATAAGCACCTTCGCGGTCGAGAAGCTTCAAAATAGACTTTGAAGCACCGGCCCATACATGAGAGTTGTACTCCATCCGAGGTCGGATAATACGGTGTTCAGATATTCACCTTTATTGCGTAAATCGCAATAAACGCCATTATTGAGCTCAATATTTCATATAAAATTTCAATTAATTATTGCGCAATAAATACGCAAATTGTTATAATATTGAGTAAAACTTAAAATGTGTGCTTAGTGAGCATATTACAATTATCCGAAACAAAACAACAAAAACAAAATAATAACAATGTTGTTGAAACAACCAAGTGTTTTGTTTGCCAGCTGTCAAATGAATATTGAATAAGCAGCTGAACTGTGTATATTATTATGTCTGAATACTTAAAATATTGTAATCAATAAACCGAATATTGACTCAATAAAAGTGCATATCTGAACATAGTATAAAGGTCCTGTAAATAGTAAGAAGGTTGGATGGAGTGAAGTATTTTCTGCACCGTTTTAAAAAACCACGGCACTTGAATGCCCCTCCTTCGACACTCGAAAAATGTGATCGTTCCAACGAGCATCACAATTAATTCTCATGCCCAGAACATCAAGAGCATCCGCCTCCTCAATATTTACATTACCCATAGATACAGATGACAGAACACCAGCACCAACATCACGCCGGTGTGTCAAGAAAACAACATTGGGTCTTGCGCGCATTAAAATCGACCCTGTTCGCGCGGCTCCACTCAGAGATTGTTATCAGGTCACCCGTGAGTGCGTCATTCATGTAAACTTAGCTTTAGTTAAAGGTATCTTTAGATGGCTTGAATCGTATTTGACTGATAGAAAGCAGACAGTATGTGTGAACAATAGCTTATGTAAGCATATTTATGTGCTATCTGGTGTTCCTCAGGGCAACCATCTTGGTCCACTTCTTTTTTCGCTGTTTATAAATGATCTTCCCAACATGATTAATTTTGCCACTATATTGATGTAAGCGAGTACAACATGATGGAGCTGAATATTAAAAAATGTAAATGTATGCGGTCCTCAAGAAATAATTTTATCAAGGTTAATTATTTGCTTGGTGGTCATCAATTGGAGATAGTGGACTCTTTTCTTGATCTGGGGATCCTATTGGACACAAAATTAAACTTTAATGATCATGTCACTTTGACTGTAAATAAGGCAAGAAGCACTCTTGGCTTCATAAAACGTTGGGCAAAGGAATTTACTGATCCATATATTACGAAACAGCTCTATGTATCACTTGTCAGACCAATTTTGGAGTATGGATCCATTGTAAGGGATCCTCACTATAATGTTTACAGCGAACACATCGAATTTATGCAGAAACAATTTTTACTCTTCTGTTTGCGTGGCCTTGGATGGAATTATTTGGATATGCCTTCATAAAGGGTGTTTTTTTATAGAGATATAGAACTTTAAGTTGCAATAAAACAACGATGGATTATTCGATTGACATGAATTTTATTTATCCGAAAGATAATCTTGTGGCATTACATTTTAAATATGATTTCTGGCATATGACCGCCACGGCTGGCGCGAATGTAGTCCAATCTGGACGTCCAATTTTCGATGACTTTTTCCAACATTTGTGGCCGTATATCGGCAATAATACGGCGAATGTTGTCTTCCAAAATGGTCAAGCGTTTGTGGCTTTACCGCATAGCCCCACAGAAAGTAGTCTAGCGGTGTTAAATCACAAGATCTTGGAGGCCAATTCACAGGTCCAAAACGTGAAAGTAGGCGGTTACCAAACGTGTCTTTCAATAAATCTATTGTGGCACGAGCTGTGTGACATGTTGCGCCGTCTTGCTGAAACCACATCTCCTGGACATCATGGTTATTCAATTCAGGAATGAAAAAGTTAGTAATCATGGCTCTATACCGATCACCATTGACTGTAACGTTCTGGTCACCATCGTTTTTGACAAAGTACGGACCAATGATTCCACCAGCCCATAAAGCGCACCAAACAGTCAGTTTTTTCTGGATGTAACGGTGTTTCCACATACACTTGAGGATTACCTTCACTCCAAATGCGGCAGTTTTGTTTGTTGACGTAGCCACTCAACCAGAAGTGCGCTTCATCGCTAAACAAAATTCGCTTATGAAAATCGGGAACAACGGTAACCTTGTTTTGGGCCCATTCGACGAATCTACGCCTTACTTGATGATCGTTTGGCTTCAATTCTTGCCCGAGTTGGATTTTGTAAGCACGCAAACCAAGATCCTTCCGCAAAATCTTCCATAAAGTGGATGGACACAGATCCAATTCCTGTGCTCGATGTCGGATGGACTCATTCGGGTCTTCCTCAATGCTACGCTCTACAGCAGCAATAGCTTCTTCTGTACGCACCGTACAGCGTCTCTGGGGATGCGAGTTATCAATAAGAATAAACGTGGTGCGAAAACGTTCCATGGTTAATCGAATTAACTGCTCTGATGGACGATTTTGTCGACGATAAAATGGACGTAGTGCGCGATACGTTTTCCGCACTGAACCATTATTTTCGAAATAAAATTGCACTCTTTGCAAGCGTTGTTCAGGCGTGAGTCTATTCATGATGAATTGCCAAACAAAACTGAGAATAAATCACTTGACAGCTGTTGAATCGGTCGCCATCTTGAAAAGTAATGCCAACTTAAAGTTCTATACCTCTATAAAAAACACCCTTTATTTGTAATTCTATTTAAATTTATTCGTACCTATTGTTGTTATTAGTCAGTAAGGAATTTGTCCATGGACTTAAATAAATAAAATAAAATAAAAAATTTCATGAGTGCTTATGAGTAGCAGCGAAAAAACGATTCATTGCTGATCTCTGGTAGATAGGTAGGTTGGCAGATTGAAATAGAGGAGATCAACCAAGGACCTCATTTCTATTGACGTCCACCTAAGCCAACATGTATACAAAAAAATTAACTTTTTGTGTTAAGGTATTGCAAAATAGAACCACAGATCAAGGGCACACTTGAGGTGTTATTAAATACATACGTCTCTTTAATAAATTTCCATTTAAATTATTGTCGTTAATCAAAAACCAAAAAAAAAAAGAAAAATTAAATATACGCTTGCCAGTGTATATTTTTTATTATTAATAATAACATCTCCTGATAATGCACACATACACCTACACATACAAAACATACAAACAAGCATCTGTCTGTCTGTCCACAATTTATTAATTTATTTTCGACCTGTTCATTCGATTCATTATCATTATGGGACCACATTTTATGTAATGTTGCCGTTGTAGTTGTTGTTTTTTGTTTTTTTTTTGTTGTTGTTGCCAATTATTAAAACATTATCCAGTATTTTTTTCTCGTTTTTTTCTGTCTTTTTGTTTTATAATCAGTTTTATTATTAATTTTAGTCTGAGTTTGAGTTTCAGTTTTCGTTCATGATTATAATATTTTTTTATTGTTGTTGTTGTTGTTGTTGCCTTCAATTTTATTGATTTATATTTTTATTTGTTTTTGTTTATTATAAATTTATTGAATTGAAAAACTGTACCCCGATGAAAGCGTCATCATCATCATCATATCAAATAATCATGAAAATATTGAAAAAAAAAAAACGAAAAATGAAAATAAAAATAAAAATAAAAATGAAGGATAACAATACACCACTGACTGTGACACACAAGCAGTGTTGCCACTGCCATTTCATTAGAAGAAACAAAGAAAGCGTTTAAACTTCATCACTAAGTAATTAAATGAGAGGAGTTTGCAGTAATAATTTCCTTAAGTTGCAAACAAATATGGCGTTGCGTATGGTAGTTAAAGTGCACTCGTATTTCACATACAAACTTTACAGAGAAGGCGAAAAAATGTCAAGCATTTCAATTAAGCAACCATGAGAAAAAAGAGAAAGCAATTAGGATGCTTACACTTTATATAGATTCAGAATATGTAGTTGTATACAGCGTCGCCCACTATAGGGTAGGGCCATCTATCGGTTTAAATTTAAATCATCGGTTATTTCTAATCTAGCAATACCTATGTCATTCTATTCTGTTAAAAAATTCAGTATATTTTCTCCCCGGAACGTAATGAATCGATTTACGCTTCGCTAGATGGACCAACGGATACTCAATTTCGGTATCCAGGTCTGTAAGGTGAGTTTGTAGGTACGACACACACCACTCTGCATTACTCTACATTAAAAAAAATGATGACTAAGGTATAACATTTGAAGTCGCCTTATTCTAGTAGGTAGTGTGCTGGCTTATTAGACGTAAGGCCACGGTTCAAATCCCAGATCAGACATCAAAACGAAATATGAAAAAATATTTCTTCGGCGACTTCCTCTCAGCAGATTTCTGGCAAAAAACTCTCAGAGTAAATAAAATTGCCATGAAAATGTTTCTCAAAAATCTGTCGTTCGGAGTCGACTTTAAACTGTAGGTCCCGCCACTCATGTATAAAATTAACACACACAACATAAGTGGTGTGAGAAACTAGGTCGTAATCCTGACTGAAGGGTTGTAATGACCAATTATGTATGTATGGGTACGTAAACAAGCAAAAAAATGCCGTATTTGTGGCCCAGAAAACCCATGCGTGGTCTTACAGAAGCCAATGCACCCATTACGTGTGATTATTTGGTGCGGCTTGTGGAGTGGAGGCATCATTGGCTCATATTTCTTTAAAAATGAAGACAACACAACCATTACGGCCAATGGAGACACCTATTGCACCATGGTAACCGATTTTTTTCTACCCTTTGTTCATGGTATTGTTGTGAACGATGTTTAGTTGTTGTACGATGTACTGGATGGTGGAACTTACCATACATCTCCTGGCACAATCGATTTATTGCTTCAAACGTTTGATGGCCGTTTAATTAGCCGAAATGGTGATATCAATTGACCGCCAAGAAGCTGCGATTTGATAGTCTTGGACTATTCTCCGTGGGGCGCCGTTAAAGAAAAGTATTTTGGCAACATAGCAGAGACAATTGAGCATTCGAAGGCCAACATTCGAGATGCCATTGCCGAGATACGACCCTATACACTTGAAAAAGTGCATGAAAATTAGGACAAATCATATGAGGTTCTATGGGGCTTGGCCTGGCAGCCATATTAATGAAATAATATTCCATTCCTAGTAGGTAGTGTGTTAGCTTAGCGTGAGGCCACGATTCAAACCCCAGGTCAGACATCTCCAACTAAATGAAATATGAAAAAATATTTCTTCGGCAACTTCCTCTCAACAGATTTCTGACAAAAACTATGAGAGAAAATAAAAATTGCCATGAAAAGTTTCTCAAAAAACTCTGTCATTCGGAGTCGACTTTAAAATGTATGTCCCGCCCGCCACTCATGTATAAAATTAACACACACAACATAAACACAACACAACATAATGGTGTGAGAAAGCTAGGCTATGATACTGACTGAAGGTTTGTAAGAACCAATTATGTATGTATGTATGTAAGCTTGTCCTCAGTATAGAGAGTCGGATTTGACACTTCGGATGACAATTATGAAAGTTGATTTCAAATATTTTCATACGACCCAAGTGAAATTAAATAATCAGGCACCCTGTTAAATAATACCTGCCTGGATATCGTAATTTTTAAAAACGCCCTGTTAACAACAGTGTCGATTTATGGGCATACATGAGTATAAAAGTAAGCCATTTAATGGGAGTGTGTGTCTGTGTGTGTGTGTGTCTGTTTAAGTTTATAACACTTACTCGCTCTCTACACTGGTGATATTAATCTTTTGCTGTTCAATATTATGATTATATTTGTTGTTGCTGCTCTTGTTGTTGTTGTTGTTATTAATAATAAAAAAACAAAAATTTACAATATTTCATAGAATTTCCAATATAGCTTAAAGCAAAAACAACTCAACTCCAAAGAGCACAAATTTCATGCACTTAAAAACAAACCCATACACACACTTACATTACACTAATCCACCCATGAAATATATGTATATGTACGAATACAAGAGTGATACATTTATGATTATCAAAAAAGAAGACGAAAAAAAATAGAAAAAAGTTCAGGAAAAGCTTGAATGAAAAAAAGTACAATAAAAAAATTTTTTTTTCTGCAATGATGTGGAAAAAGAGAAAAAAAAATTTTTTTTTTTTTCGTTTCTTCGTCATTTATTTTCTTCTGGCCCCGATAATATTTCAAATAATGTGTTGCACACGTTTTCAAAAATAAAAATGAAAAAATGAAAAAAATAACGGGAAAAAATTAAATTTCATTTTCAGTGTAGTGTGGGTGGGTTGGTTGAGTGTAAGGTGGGGGGATGGCTGTAAGCTGTTGGGTTTTAAGGGCATAAATAAGTAAATGTGGAGTAGAGAAGAAGAAGCGGGGATGTGTAACTGGTTGCTTGGTGTATGGTGGGGTTGTTTGGTGAGTTTTACAATGAAAAAAAAAATGAAACAAAATTATGGCATAAATTCTATACACATTAATTGTTATATTGTTACTGTTGTTGGCGTTGTCGTTGTCGTTGTCGTTCTTGCTGTTGCTTTTGTTAACCATTCTTGCAGTTATTCTTGTTGTTGTTGTTGTTGTTATAAGTTATTTGCTAAAGATTAAAACAATTTTTAATAATGTTCTGTAATGAAAATATAAAAATTTTTTTTTGTGCTCCACATCTCTCTCCCTCTTTCTCTCCTTTTGCTTTTGATATGCCATTAACTGTGTTATATTTACTTATAGACAGACGACGTTGCTTGGTTGGTATATGTTAACCAAATACACACATACATACATACATCACATAACGTATGTATGTAGAGTTGTATGTGACTGAGAGTGTAAAAAGGAAATAAAAAAAAAAAAATTTTCGCCTTTTTTTTCGGGGGGACTTAAAATATTTATTTTTATATAAAAATCAATAAATTTTATACGGTTTTGTATTTACTTTATATTTTTATATGTTTTTTTTCGCTCTCTCTCTCTCTCTCTTTATTTTTCCTCTTTATTTTATTTCATAGCTTTACAGTAAATATTGTACTCTGTGTGCCTGTGTGGTTGTTGTTTTTGTTGGTAAATGTAGTTTAAAGCATATATGCTGTTACCATCACAGTATCTGGTACCGTGAAACTGTAATTTGATTAATGTAATCCAAAAATGCTCCAAAATAGTGAATAATGTCAACGTTTTTTTAACTCGCTTTTAATACAGTTTTATTTCTGGTCCACTCTTTATTAAGAACAACACTCAGGGGATGGCTCCTATTCATACAGTGCAATGTGTTGTAATTTAAAAAATAGTTTATAGGGGAGAGGATAGAGGGAGTAGCATTTCTAGACACTAGATTGAATCTCTTTATAACGGGTGATTTTTTAACTATTATCTTTTTGGCAACACTGGTTTAAATAGCTCACGCACGTTTCGTGTTTTGTTTCACTGTCAAACATCTTCAGTTTGGTCTATAATTTAACCATGAATCGTCTTACAAACGAACAACGCTTGCAAATCATTGAATTTTATTATCAAAATGCGTCGTGCTCTGTTAAGAAAGTTCATCGCGCGCTTCTTCCATTTTATGGTCAGTTTAATCGACCCACTGAAGCGGCTATTCGGGCTATTGTGAATAAATTTCGCACCAAAGTTGCATTGTTGGACATTAAACCACCACAACACGCTTACGTATAGTGCGAACTGAAGAAAATATCGCAGCTGTATCGGCCAGTGTTAATGATGACCATCAATTATCGATTCTCTGTTACTCAACAACGTGGAAAATTTTGCGGAAAGATTTAGGTGTGAAGCCTTTCAAAATACTTGTTAGTGCAAGAATTGAAGCCGAACGACCTACCGCAAAGCAGAATTTTTGGTGAATGAGCTCTTGGAAAGTTGGCCGAACATCCACTTCTTTACCGAAAAATTGTGTTCAGCGACGAAGCTCATGTTTGGCTCAATGGATACGTAAATAAGGAGAATTGACGATTTTGAAGTGAAGATCAGCCAGAAGCATTGCAAAAGCTACCAATGCATCCAGGAAAAGTCACAGTTTGATGCGGTTTATGGGCTGGTGGCATCATTGGACCGTGTTTCTTCAAAGATGTTGCGAATCGTAACGTAACTGTGAATGGTGAGCGCTACCGTGAGATGATATCCAACTTTTTGCAAGAGCTTGACTTGCATGACATGTGTTTTCAACAAGACGGTGCCACATGCCATACAGCACGCGTAACAATGGACTTATTGAGAGGCGAATTCAGTGAACATTTTATTTCACGTTCGGTACCGGTCAATTGGCCGCCTAGATTGTGCGATTTAACGCCTTTAGACTCTTGTTTTTGTGGGGCTATGTTAAAGCTCATGTCTATACAGACAAGCCCGCTTCAATTGACGCATTGGAAGACAACATTGAAGCATTTATTCGTGATATACCGGCCGAAATATTGGAAAGAGTATGCCAAAATTGGACTAAGGTGATGGACCATTTGAGGCGCAGTCGCGGTCAACATTTGCATGAAATAATCTTCAAACATTAAATTATATGGACAGTACTATCGATTCAAATAAAGATTTCATGCAGTTTTCTGAATTTTATGTGTTTTTTTTCGAAAAATTTTCCTATAGCTCTTAAAAAATCACCCATTATTATAAGTGGTAGACATCTGTAAGAAAGGACTTCCACATACAGATAGTCCGGCTCAAGAACAAATTCTGACTGTGAATGCAGTGTGCGATCCACTGGCCAACTTAACAACAAAAGGATAAGCTCTATGTGACAGTCTTGTATTATGTAAACCCCAAGAAAAAGCCCCCTTATTTTTCTCGAGCACATTTCGTTAAAGTAGCGATAAAATAGAGAAACACAAAACACTTTGAGACGGTGCTTTAACAGATCAATAGAGTTAGATAACCTACCGTCAATAATGAGCACCTTCGCCCTATCCTGTACACTATCAAGAGTAGTATGAAGTCGCCGCAGTCTAGTAGGTAGTGTGTTGGTTTAATAGACGTAAAGCCAGGGTTCGAGCCCCAGGCCAGACATCAAGATAAAATAAAAAAAAGTATTTCTTCGGCGACTTCCTCTCAGCAGATTTCTGGCAAAAACTCTGAGAGTAAATAAAATTGCCATGGAAAAAGTTTCTCAAAAAAAAATCTGTCGTTCGGAGTCGACTTTAAACACACACAACATAAGTGGTGTGAGAAACTAGGACGTTGTACAATGGGTCAATTCGACCTCCGGGTACTGTACTTGTCTTAATTGACAAGTACACGTCGTCTAACCTAACCTAACCTAACCTATCAAGAGTAGTGTAATGTATGTATTGGGTGATTGGATAAATGTGACCAACACAACAGTAGCAGCGAACTCTGTCGCGAGACGTAAGTAATGCTCTACAAGTCACTCATCCTCCCCATGCATTTTTATGTTATAGAAGCATGGACGCTGATAAGCAACGATGCAACAGCCTTGAGAGTATTCAAGAGAAAAGTCCTAATGTAAGATCTTAGGTCCAGTGGGAGTTTGCGGCACAGCGGTTGCTCTGACATTGCCATGTCATTCGTATTGAGGAGGATATTCCAGCAGGATGGATATTTTGATGCGAGGGTATTAGCGGAATTCGATGGAGAGGACGACCGTGCCTACGTTGGAAGGACCAAAGTGAGGTAGCTCCGTCATCGCTGGACGAGACTAACTTGTGAAGACGGGCAAAAAGCAGAGGCACCTGGAAGAATGTGTTAAAGCAGGCCGAAATCCAGGTTGTTAATGACCAATTAAGTAAGATAACTAAGTAAGCTTCCACAACGTAGTCAAGCGAGGAATTACGATCACTACTGTCAACAACAAGATTTAAGCAAACAATACTGAGCCAAATTAATCAACAGAAAAGAGGCCAGGCTATAAAATTTTCATTTTTAGAAACCATATACCATAACAAGTTTATGATTCGTTAAGAAAGAAACACACGTTTCGTTATCATAGCACCAAAATGTATTTCAAAAATATAAAACGTAAGCAATTACAAAAGAATTAATAGCAGACCACGTAACCTTTTTGTTTTTTTTCTTTTGAATTTTTTCCTTTTTTTAACATTTTTAAAACACCTGCCTACTGTAGACTCGTTAAGCCGGCACTGTATGTATTCCGTTTTTTTTTTAACATAAACATTCACTCTCACACGCGTATGTTGCCATCTAATGGTTCCGCTTTTAATGCATAAATCTGTAAGCGTGTGTGTGTGTGTGTTATTTATTAATTGCACAGCAGCAACATTTTTCAAGAAAACAAAAAAAACAAAATTCCTTGTTTTTTTGTTATTATTATTACATTACAGTTATTTTTTGTTTTTCTGTACTCTCTTTAAAATATTGCACATTTGTATAGGAGAGAGCGTAATGACGACACAAAGAAGGAGAGTGTAGGTAATCTTTCATTTTTTTTGTGTGTAAAATTTTTTCGTTTTTCCATTTGAGTATGTGAGCCACACAGTTTGTATACATATGTGTGCGTTGCCACATCATGTTCGCTCAAAATGTATGAAGATTTTGCGCTTTTTTTTTTTGAAATCCCTCTTTTTTTATTGCTCTCCGCCACACAGGATGCTTCAGTATAATGCAGCAGGTTATGGGAATAATTTATTTGCTGTGCAGTAGAGTAGAGTTGTGGAGGGGGTTTGGGAGTAGAATTGGCTCGCTCACTGTCTGTATATTAAATTTTTGAAGGTGTTCAGTACAAATCGATGAAGAATATGAACATACTCCCGTACATTTACATACGCTTTTTGTTGTATTTTTTCTTTTTTTTTAATAAAAAACATGTTTGAATTATTTTGTAATAATTTAAAGAATAATACACGTTCTTTTATACATCACACGATAAATAACACAGCCCTGCATAGGTTTTGCAAATAAGATGGCTCCTGGTGTTTCCGAAGGCATTTTGCGCGCTGAACACGAATCTGGTTTCAAAAACTTTCCATCACGTCAGGTTTTCGAGACAAAGGGGGTTGAAACCCCTAAAAATAGCGTTTTTGGCCATTTTTGAAACATTATAGAGCTAAACACTGACGTGCTAGAGCCAGAAATTGACAACTGATCTTTGCTCTTTAAAATGAGCCCAAAGCCAAATTATTCAGATTTACTTGAAAATTGTTACTCAGGGGTTTTTGGGGTCGCTGATTACAGATCTTCATTCAGATTTAAAAAATTCAAAATGGCGGATCCAATATGGCGGTCGAGGTTTATAAAAATTAATCAGATTTACTTGACCGCCATATTGGATCCGCCATTTTGAATTTTTTAAATCTGAATGAAGATCTGTAATCATTATAATGCCTAGACCTTGTCATTGGAATGGAAATACAAAGCCATTTAAATTACTGCCCCGGAATAGGTTGAATTCCCTGCAGTCTAGTAGTGATTGAAATCCCTAGCTCATACAAGTCGAATAAAATGAAATATGAAAAAAGAATTTCCTCGATGACTTCCTTTCAGCAGTCTTCTGGCAAAAACTCTCAAAAGTAAAATAAAATCGACTTTAAAAAGTGTAGGTCCCGCCACTCATGGATAGAATTAACACCCATAACATGGGTGGTGTGAAAAGCTAGATTGTAATCCTGACTGAAGGATTGTAAAGATCAATTACGTATGTAAAGCGGCCATGAGATACCTAGAGAGCGTGGGTCTAATATTGTCCAAGAATGCCGGGTGTTGGAGATAGCAAGATATTCAATGGTTTCCCTCATTTGGGCTTCTGGCCACCGAGACATCCTAGGTAATATCAAGGCCGAAGCACGTGCCACGTACCATGTAAAATTCAATTGAACTCTAACATGGGATAAGCGCTCTCCCACAGAGAGGCAAGCAAATAGTCTCACAAAACCCCAATTCATTGACAAAGGTACGGTAGAACAATAAACCCACTTGTAGAAAGACCAAACAGATCTGACCCGATATGGATATAAGCCATGGCTGTGTCTAGCCCAAGACGATTTGAGGAAAACGCTTTAAATTTCTTATTTTCCACAATTTTTTTTGTGTTTTTCCCTTTCACCAAATAAAAGTCATAATTAATGTGAAACAAGCAAAAAAAAAAGAAAAAGAAGAACCTGGACCATACAAATTTATTTATTTTTGAATAACAAACCAACCCTTAAGGAAACACAAGAGAAGTAGAAATTCTTGGCAAAAATTTTCATAAACTGGTACACAAAACAAATTGAGATGAAAAATGGAAAATAAAAACGAAAACAGAAAAAAAGAATGATTTTTTCTAATTAACAATACAAACACACACACACAAGTGCAAATGACTGACTGAGATATGAAAAATGCCCCAAAAGCATTTTAGCAAAAAAAAAATAGAAAAAAAATTAAAAACAACAAATCCTACTGTTGGTTGGTTATAGCATCACTATCTCACATATAAATTATATGGACACACTCACATACAAAATATTCACCTCCCCATCCTTAAGATTTTTTTGTAGTAATTATCAGCACTTTGCAGATTTCGTCTTCTTCTTCTTCTTCTTCTTTTTTTTTTTTATTATCTTTCTACTTGTTTTGCTGGGATTTTTCCAGTTATTTTCGACGTTTTTTTTTTCTTTTTTTGTAATTCAAAACTTTTCTTCCCTTTCCACGCTTTGCTTGACTTTCCTTTCCTTTTATTAGACTACAAAGTTTGCCGATATTAAAAGAAAATCTAAATGAAAATGTTTTTGGAAAGAAAAACTTCTTTTGCCATCCCTTAGAAAAAACGTTGAATTTACTTTTTTTTTTTTCTTTCTACAAATCACCCACACTAGGATTGGAAAACATACAACCGTAGGAAACGTACCCTACACAATTTGAAAAAGGCACACAACAACAACAACAAAAAACTCACCAAAAAAAAACATTCACAAAAACTTTCAAAAAAAATTCTTCAAATATCTTGCCTGTTAGATAAGCAGGCAAGTAAAGAAAAAACAACAACAAAAAAGTTCGAAAAAAAATTGCAAAAGGAAGACGAAAAAAAATTTCATTCAACAGCCAAAAAATCAAAACAGTCTTTACCACCCATTATTTTGTACGCTGTACTCTTTACATCAACTGTATATGGAAGCCAAACAACTCTCTTACCACTCTACATGGCTTGCCCATGCACATACTTACGCACACACATATATAAAGTAAATGGCGACTTATTGTAAACCATCAAATTATTTTCATTATTTTTTCTATTTTTGACACTTTGCAACAACAACAAATAATTGAAATAAAATATGAGTTTGATATGATAGTGTGTATGTGTGAGATAAGGAGAGTGATAGAGAGAGAGAAAACAAAAATAAGAAATTGTCCCAGTGTGTTGTCAATAGTTTTTATATGAAAAAATTATGAATTTCCTTTTTGTAAAGGGTATTTTTTATAGAGGTATAGAACTTTAAGTTGGCATTACTTTTCAAGATGGCGACCGATTTAACAGCTGTCAAGTGATTTATTCTCAGTTTGGTTTGGCACTTCATCATGAAAAGACTCACGCCTGAACAACGCTTGCAAATAGTGCAATTTTATTTCGAAAATAATGGTTCTGTGCGGAAAACGTATCGCACACTACGTCCATTTTATCGTCGACAAAATCGTCCATCAGAGCAGTTAATTCGATTAACCATGGAAGTGAAGGAGTGAAGGTAATCCTCAAGTATATGTAGAAACACCGTTACATCCAGAAAAACTGACTGTTTGGTGCGCTTTATGGGCTGGTGGAATCATTGGTCCGTACTTTTTCAAAAACGATGGTGGCCAGATCGTTACAGTCAATGGTGATCGGTATAGAGCCATGATTACTAACTTTTTCATTCCTGAATTGAATAACCATGATGTCCAGGAGATGTGGTTTCAACAAGACGGCGCAACATGTCACACAGCTCGTGCCACAATAGATTTATTGAAAGACACGTTTGGTGACCGGCTAATTTCACGTTTTGGACCTGTGAATTGGCCTCCAAGATCTTGTGATTTAACACCGCTAGACTACTTTCTGTGGGGTCTATGCGGTAAAGCCACAAACGCTTGACCATTTGGAAGACAACATTCGCCGTATTATTGCCGATATACGGCCACGAATGTTGGAAAAAGTC
Source organism: Sarcophaga subvicina (assembly GCA_936449025.2). NCBI lineage: Eukaryota > Metazoa > Arthropoda > Insecta > Diptera > Sarcophagidae > Sarcophaga > Sarcophaga subvicina. The sequence goes on along the minus strand of OW388083.2, from coordinate 104,246,708 downwards.
ATCGAAAATTGGACGTCCAGATTGGACTACATCCGCGCCAGCCGTGGCGGTCATATGCCAGAAATCATATTTAAAATGTAATGCCACAAGATTATCTTTCGGATAAATAAAATTCATGCCAATCGAATAATCCATCGTTGTTTTATCTGCAACTTAAAGTTCTATACCTCTATAAAAAAACACCCTTTATGTGTGCGTGAGATGTACATAGTTTTGCTTCCATTATGCATTAAAATAAATTTTTTATTGGAAATTTTTCACTGTTGGACGGCAGTATGAAAGGAAATAAAAACGTCATGTAAAGGGTCCGCAAAATAACTTTTTTTTTTGAAAATGCTTTAAAAAAGTAAAATTCTGAATATTTTCTCAAATTTCTTCTTTTTTTTTTTTTGAAAGTACAATCCTTCCGATTAATAATGGAAAATAATTTTATTCAAATGGCTGCCTCGGCTGGCCATGCAGTAGCCTACACGATCGGTCCAATTTTTAAGCACATTATCGATTGTGTGCAGCTGTATTTCACCAATGGCTTCACGAATATTGTCCTCTACAGCGTCAATTGTCTCTGGCTTGTCGGCGTAACACTTATCTTTGACGGCACCTCACAAATAATAGTCCAACGATGTCAAATCGCAGCTCCGAAGTGGCCAAACGACATCAGCTCTGTGGCTGATAATGCGATCTTAAAAAACAGGGCGCAAAACATCGAGTGTAGCTTCGGCTGTGTGGCACGTAGCGCCGTCCTGTTGAAACCAAATGTTGCCAATATCCTCCTCTTCAATTTTTGTGAACAAAAATTCGTTCAACATGGCCCGATAACGATCGCCATTGACTGTAACGGCCACTCCTTGCTCATTTTCGAAGAAAAATGACCCAATTATGCCTATGGACCAAAATCCGCACCAAACAATGACTCGTTTTGGGTGCGTCGGCTTTTCAACGTATGCGTGCGGGTTTTCTGTGCCCCAAATGCGACAATTTTGCTTGTTTCCATACCCGCCAAGATCAAAATGAGCTTCATCCGAAGAGATGATTTTTTTTTTTTGCCAAAATCGGCATCTTCTGGTGTACGCTGCCATTTGAATGAAATTATTTTCCATTATTAACCGGAAGGATTGTACTTTCAAATTAAAAAAAGAAATTTGAGAAAATATTCAGTAGTTTTTCTTTAAAGCATTTTCAAAAAAAAAAGGTATTTGGCGGACCCTTTATAGCATGCCACAGTGGAACTAAATGGAACAAATAACTTATACTTCGATTTTTTTAAAAAAATTTTTCTTAAAAAAAAAAAACGGGTTAATTATTTTGTACTGGTCTAGCAAGGCTTTAGCTGTTAAATATCTTTCATCATTAATTAAGGAAAGGTTTCTGTTTACAGGCTTGGATCGTTTTAAGGCCGAACAGCGTTTAAAAATACTTAAAAATTACTCCCAAGTTACTGCCCTTCAAACATGTCTATTTTTCGACCAATATGATGTGATAACGATCATCATAATTGACCTACTGTGCGGAGCTGAAAAGTTCTCAAAAATCTCTCGTTCAGAATCAACTGTCAGTCTCGCCACTCATGTATAAAATTAACACACACATCATCAGTGGTGTGAGAAACTAGGTCGTAATCCTGACTGAAGGGTTGTAATGACCAATTATGTATGTATGTACGTAGGCTTGCCTTATAGGAATTTAAATATCTTCACTGATAGTCAGTTGAAGTTGCCGTAGTGTAGTAGGTAGTGTGTTCGCATATTAGACGTGAGGCCTCGGTTCAAACCCCAGGTCAGACATCAAAAACGAAAATATTAAAAACAATACTTCTCCAGGGACTTGGTCTCAGCAGATTTCTGGGCAATAAAATTGCCATGAAAAGTTTTTTAAAAATTTGTCGTTCAGAATCGACCTTAAACTGTAAGGTCGGTTATAACTCATGTATAAAATGTGAGAACCTAGTCTTCAAGTGGTGATGGAAAATTAGGAAGCAAATATTTTGACTAATAGAGCCAGAGGACTACATACCTTAAGCTTGGATAACCCAGTGTCTTTCAGTGTTTTAAAGAACAACAAGCTGAAGAAGTTGGCCGAAAGGTCACATCGATTATTGTGGAATAATGACTCAGGATTATAAAATACTATGAAACGATCCTACCGAGGAGAGAAGCATGCTAATTAGCGTACTAACGAGACACTCAGTATCACATGTACACCTGGACCATAATGACGTGGTAGAAACTGATGAATGCAGGCCATGCGGTGAAGACATGGACACAATGGAGCACATTTTTTGTCGTAAGTTCGAGACCTCCAATATTTTTTGGAGGAGAACAGCAATGAGTGTTCAAAAATATGAGTTGAATCGAATCATACTCATAATTTCTGATACTTATACGCATTCACACTTATTTTAATATCATGGAACGAACCTCTACTCATATTCAAAGTTTGAAGTGTACTCATCACACTCATACTTAACATCATACGTGTTGATGTTGTTGATTTCGACTCTCCATAACTCAACATATACACGAAGCACAAAATAAGTATGTATCGCGTATGAACACTAAAATATTCACTAGAAGGTTATGGGTTTGCTCTGCTTGCTGCTTTGTCTTGTATGCTTGAGTGTCTTTTTTATTTTGTTGTAAATGCAACAACAACTAAGACTATAAATTTTATTAAATAATTCGAGTCACTCGTATTATAAGTATTTTTGTAAAGATATGAATCTAAATGAGTAGGCTTATGAATCAAACATATTTCGAATGGTATGAGTTTGATGTCAACGTTGTACGCATACTCACTGCAACCTGTACTTATAAATCAACGTTGTAGTGAGTTTGAAGGAATCAGAGTAATTAAATTTCAATATTGTTGAAAAACGATTCATTGCTGATCTCTGGTACACACTATACCAGACTTAACCCGTCTCAGAGGAGTGGACTGAAAGAAATTAAAAAAATTTGTACAAGAAACAGACTTCTTACAGGAAATAAGGTGGCATTTGTCATGGTGGGGAATACCACAATCCTGCCATTGTCAATACCCTTGGTTGATCTCCTCTCCTTCAACCTACCTACCTAAGTGAAATAATTTTGCAGTTTATCCCAAATCAAGTTGTCAAACATAATCCTTTCTTTTCTACCACTTTTTGATTTATCAAAACCATTCATTATTCTAATAAAACAAAATAAAAACACTCCTCACCTGTTTAGATGAAAGGACAAACCATTAAGTAAACAAACCACATGATAACAGTATGAACACCTTTAATACCCAATTCATATAATTGTAAGCCACAACAACAACAACAACAATAATTAAAAATTTATAATTATAGAGGCCATCAAGCAAGAGAGACCAAAAATCAAACAAACAAATCCATCCCTTTTCTAACGCCACCACACTTACAATTGTCATAATCACCCACACATACACACACGTGTTACTGAATGATTAATAATTACTAAGGAAAAACACCCTCCACTTTCTGTAATGAATTCAAACAAAAGAACAAAAAAAAAGAAAAATTTTAAAATTTTTCATTGAAATTTTTATCCCTTTTTTCCCCTTTTCCAGTTATTTGTTTGTAATTATGAAATTTGAAAAAACGAAATAATAAAGTGCGTATGTATGTGTATGCGTGTATAGGTGGAAATGGGAAAAATTATGATTGATTTCCTTCAAACGAAAAGGGTCTGATTGTTGTGTCCCTTTTGTTTACAATTCTTTTTTGTTGCACGACAAATTTAATTTCAAAAATTTCCCGTTATGAATGTGACACTAGATCAGGCATTTTTCGCTTTTGCTCTCTCACCCATATGCTCACACATGCACAGTTGGGAAATAAACACGAAGGCAGGCAGTCTTGTTTGAATATTTTAAAAAGACGCGTGCTGTCTGCCGCTTTATGCTTTTTGTGCTTTTATTTACAGAGAGAGAGAGAGAGAAGAGAAATATGAAAAACAGATTACTCAGTGTGCGAATGTACTGATCAGTGATCACATAGCATAGCAAGTTACAAATTTCTTGCAGTATTGGAGAGCAAAGTATTCTCTGAAAACATGCATGATGTATCGTATGTCTGTATTTGGCGGGGTCATATATTCTGTTTTAATAGCTGTATTGTACAGATAAATATGCTCTTTATGTTCTAAGTCAACAGAAGTGAATACAAACTAACATTGCCTCACCAATTGAACACCGTTTCTGTTTTGAGTTTTCTTTATTTTTCGTTAACTTTCTCTCTTTTTAATATTAAGAAGCGAAAGCTTAAGTGCATTTGAAGAATCAATTTCTTTACCGTTATAAAGGGTGTTTTTTATAGAGGTATAGAGCTTTAAGTTGGCATTACTTTTCAAGATGGCGACCGATTTAACAGCTGTCAAGTGATTTATTCTCAGTTTGGTTTGGCAATTCATCATGAATAGACTCACGCCTGAACAACGCTTGCAAATAGTGCAATTTTATTTCGAAAATAATGGTTCTGTGCGGAAAACATATCGCGCACTACGTCCATTTTATCGTCGACAAAATCGTCCATCAGAGCAGTTAATTCGATTAACCATGGAACGTTTACTCTTATTGATAACTCGCATCCCCAGAGACGCTGTACGGTGCGTACAGAAGAAGCTATTGCTGCTGTAGAGTGTAGCATTGAGGAAGACCCGAATGAGTCCATCCGCCATCGAGCACAGGAATTGGATCTGTGTCCATCCACTTTATGGAAGATTTTGCGGAAGGATCTTGGTTTGGGCCCAAAACGAGATTAACGTTGTTCCCGATTTTAATAAGCGAATTTTGTCTAGCGATGAAGCGCACTTCTGGTTGAATGGCTACGTCAACAAACAAAACTGCCGCATTTGGAAAGAAGGTAATCCTCAAGTGTATGTGGAAACACCGTTACATCCAGAAAAACTGGTCCGTACTTTTTCAAAAACGATGGTGGCCAGAACGTTACAGTCAATGGTGATCGGTATAGAGCCATGATTACTAACTTTTTCATTCCTGAATTGAATAACCATGATGTCCAGGAGATGTAGTTTCAACAAGACGGCGCAACATGTCACACAGCTCGTGCCACAATAGATTTATTGAAAGACACGTTTGGTGAGCGCCTAATTTCACGTTTTGGACCTGTGAATTGGCCTCCAAGATCTTGTGATTTAACACCGCTAGACTACTTTCTGTGGGGCTATGTAAAGTCATTGGTCTATGCGGTAAAGCCACAAACGCTTGACCATTTGGAAGACAACATTCGCCGTATTATTGCCGATATACGGCCACAAATGTTGGAAAAAGTCATCGAAAATTTGACGTCCAGATTGGACTACATCCGCGCCAGCCGTGGCGGTCATATGCCAGAAATCATATTTAATGTAATGCCACAAGATTATCTTTCGGATAAATAAAATTCATGTCAATCGAATAATCCATCGTTGTTTTATTGCAACTTAAAGTTCTATACCTCTATAAAAAAACACCCTTTATAAGCTACCAGGTAATACATATTAATTTAAATACAGTGTCTTTAAAAATTAAAGGCTTAAGTGAGGATAGAAAATAAACGAATCATTGGGATTGAGTTTAATAGAGAGGTGAAAAATCAAGAGAATTTCATTTTAATAATGGTTTGTGAAGCTTAAATAGCTGCCAACAGCAAAAGGAATAAAGATTTGAATCGATTTGAAAAGCTGAAAATGGGAAATACTTCTTCAAGGATCATATAGATCGACAACTATGGCGGCATATATATGCATATGCAACATAAGATAGTGTGGCGATACCTTTTTCATGATGCCAAGTCGAAACTGCCTAGATGAAGACGAGATCTGGAGTCCTAAAACACTGAAGTTTGGCAAAGCACCACAAACTGCTTAAAGTTATCATCTTTTCATTCCATCCCATCTGTTGTGTAAGTAGAGTGAGAGAGTCACAATCTAATAAACCAGAAAAGGAGAGCTCACTAAATGCAAAAGCTGTAGAGCTCTTGCGCTACTGATTGTCATCAATAAAGCCTGAAGATATACACTGAGCGCCATAAGTGAGTCAACACTTTTGTTCTTAAGTATAAAAGAAGTTCCTTTATCATGAATTGTTGTTTTTGTTTTAATATTTTATAAGTAATAAATAAACGTTTTTATTTTTGGAAATTTATTCGATTATTCTCTTTTACTTTTCTCGCTATCCTAAGAAAATGAATTATTTCAGTGGTGTTTACTCATTTTTGGCGCTCAGTGTATAATCCAGAGAGTGTAAAAAGCATTGCATTCTGAAAAATGTTTTAAAGAAAAAATGTTTAGAAAGTGTTATGGTCTGGTGGTTCCCTGGAGTCGTATATTTTCGAAAATGGTTTTGTTAGTTACTATGAAGTCAGATTACTATGGCTGCTAAGAATCCACTTTTTCCGGGCTTTCAATTAAAGATTATAAGGTGGACGGTGTGGAACGGTTTAATGTAAACGATGACATAAACTGCACAATACGATTTACTTAACATAACATACATAATTGGCCATTAACACCCTTCAGTCTGGATTACGACCTAGTATTCATTTTATCCACAAGTGGCGGGACCTACAATTTATAGTCGACTTCGAATGACAGATTTTTAGATTTTTCATGGTCGCCGAAGAAATATTTTTTCATATTTCGTTTTGTTGGAGATGTCTGGCTTAGCGTTTGAACCGTGGTCTCACGTCTAATAAGCCAACGCCCTACATACTGAACTACGACGACTTTATTTCAAGTTTTAGGGATGTCAATTGTCAAAATCATGGGATTTGATGCTGTTGGACTTTTTTGTGGTGCAACCAAGCCTATGCAGATAATTCTCTAATGTTGGGGCATTTGAAAACCAATATTCGTTAACTTATTGCCAATAAACCAACTGAAATTTGCAAAAAAGTGCTCGAAAACTATCTCAAAAGGAATGGAAAGCTGTAACCTATGCAGAGGCGGTTGCGATTGTATTTTGTACATAATGGGCTAAGGTCCAGACAATACAATGAAATAAAAATTTCATCGGAATCATAACTTCAAGGGTACTTTGCTTAACTTTATTGTTGAAATTGTGGCTGCCTTCCAAGATGTTAGTTGCTTTGTGTTTGAACAAAGTATCGTGTCTCATAATGCCGCTGTACAAAATATATACAATGTATTCTATTTCAAAACGTCGTCAATGTGTATTTCCAAAGCAGTCAAAAAGCAATCAGGCATCGGATTTATAGCTGATGCATTGTTTGGTTACTTTGCATATGTAGATAGTTTATAGACAGTAGTAGAACTGCATACAAACTTTGTATTGATACATTTTGGAAGGCAACCTGTATTACCCGGTTAACTACAACAGTTGAGGTATTAAAGATTTAAACATTTTCTTAAATTTAAAATTTTAAGAAATTTTACGCACTTAAAAATTTTAAATTCCCGCCACTGTATTTAAAAACGGTTACAAGCAGAATATAAATCATTTAAATCATGCCTACATACATACACACTTACATGTACAATTTTGGATCCTTTGCCATACGAATTTGTTGTTATTCTGAAAACACAAAAAAAGAGAAAAAAGAAAATTAGTAGCTTTAATGATTACAAGAAAACAAGTTCAATGAACAAAATAAATATAAAACGCAGCACAAATATTTGCTTCTCTCACTTACATACTTCTTGCATGTGTACGTACATATATGCAATATGGATGTATGTGTGAGTATATATAATATTACTGTGTTTATAGTTTAAATATTAGAAACAAAACATTGAAAATGAAAGTGAAAGTAGAGCTTGTGTGTACATTAAATGTACGTATATGTTAGAGTATGCATGTGTTACACACATACATAAGTATTTTTATATTTTACTACTATTTTGAAAGTGAAAGTCAATTGAAAACCTTGACCATTTGCTGACCAATGTTACTGCTGGTTTCCTCTTGTTATCGTATTTTTTGTTTTTCATTTGAAGAGCAAGAGAATCGACCATGTTTTGTAAATACAATAAACCTACATATGATGTTAACTACGCACATACAAGTTAAACGTACAAATTTTATATGGGTATGTGTACGTGTAGGTGGTATGTTGAATATTACTAAACATACGCACGAGTGCACTCGGCAAAATAGGAAAAATGAAATAAAATAAACACATACGAGCATTACATTACACATTTGTTTGTATCCGACTACACTCTTTTTCTCTTTGCTTGTCTGACTCGTTTGTGCTTAGCTTAGTTTATGTTCGTGTGCATGAATGTATTGCGTATGTGTTTTGTTTTGTTTTTTTTTGTTTTTTTCTGTTACTCTACGTAACAAAAATATACTCATCATGGCAGACATGTTTTGTTAGAAAGCTTTACCGGCATTTGTTATATACATTTTTGCTTTTGGAATTTCCTCTCTCTTTATCGCTCTTCGTTTGCCGTAAGTATTGTATGTAACTCCCTAATACAATTTCTCTTCTCTTTATTGTTGTTTTTTTTGGGGTTTTTTTTTGCTCTAAGTTTTCATTATTAAATCTCTATTCTAATATGGAAATGCGCAGAATCTTAGCAAAAATGAAAGTTTTAGAATTTGAGTGAGTTTTAACGTTTAGAATAAAACGGTAAACCGTTATGTATGTGTACGTGTGTGTATGTGTGTAATTACTGTTTAATGAAACAACGTGTTTAGAATTTTTGTAAAGAGATAAAGAGAACAAGAGAGAGAGCAAGAGATAGAGACGAAAAAAGAAAAACAGTTGCAAGCGCGTCTGTATTTACTGAGAGTTCGTCTGTGTATTGTAATTATTGTTGTGATACGGCAAAATTTTTATTGTAACACTATTTATCTTATACAAATGCATACATACTCTTCTCTCTCTCTCTTTCTCACTCTCACACACACCCATATATACATACATATGTAGATGTCGATTAAAATATAGGTTTATTAGCATATTATGTGATTTTTGTTTTGCTATTACAGTTACTGTAACAGTTATTCCTTCTATTATATGATGGTTTTGTCTGTTGAGTTCCTTTTTTGTTTTTCTTTTTCTGTGAGAATATTTTGTGTGTGTTTGTGTGTAGCAAGCATTTTGCCAAAAACCAGGTCGTTGTGTTTATGGTGCGTTTTTTTTTTTTTGGAACATTTTCGATTCACAAACACTAATCACAACAAAAGTTTTTTTTTATTTTAGCCTTGTATTGTATTCTTGTTCTTGTTTCTGTTTTGGAAACATTAACACTCATGCGATTGCGATAATATTGTTTGTTGTTGTAGTGTGTACACATCGAATGTATTGCATAAAGTGTGTACAGAAACAACAACCTGTTGATTTCTAAATTTCCAAAGCCGGTTGAATAAATTTAAAATTTTGAAATTTATCGTGATACAATTTAAAATTATTTCTCTTATGATTGTTGTCATGGTTGTTGTTGTTGTAAAAGATAAAATAAATTTAAATGAAAGCTTTAATAAAATATGATAGTAAGAATTTTTCTTAATTTATGTATTTCGAATTGTGACATCTTTTTTACAATGTTTTTAATTAAATATCACAGAATTAAAAGCATTTCAAGGTTCATTTTTAATATTTTGTTATGACTGGAAAATATTATCATACTTTCTGCTAACCTCTAGGTTACGTGGCTATGACTGCTGCCAATCTTCTGCTAAGCAATACAATTTTCACTTTATATGGGTATACCAAGAAATTACAGAGCGAAACAATTCGCTATCGAACTCCATGAGGAACCTGCAAGCTTTGATTGGCAATACAGTATTAGATTTCATTAATGCAGCGCTGACAGGCCAAGACCAGATGAAAACCGCACGGAAAGGCAGCTTAAACGCCAATTTAGGTACTCATGCGAACGTATTGTTACTTGGCATATGGCCAACGACTTTTGCAAAAGCTGCAGAGATGAGAGAAATGAAGAAACTATTCTTCGCCAATTTGTACATGTCTAGAGTTTTGTCATAAGAGAAGAACAGACCTCACTGATCTGTTTAGCATGGATAAGGGGAGTCTAAATAGTTTCATTATAAACTCTGAATGATTCCATAACTAGGAGAAATGTTAAACTGTGGTGTGGCAAACAGCTAATTGAGCCTATGATGATGAGAAAATTGAACATGATGCGTCTTTGGAAAAGTACACACAAGACGTGATGACCCTATTTGTCTCACGGCTGTAATAAATCAAATATAAGCCGTTTTCCATCAGTTTTGAACCGCTAGGTATTCTCAACGAATAATTAATTCAATTGAGTTTAGTAAGACTCTACGGAATTCAAATTTTAAGCCATTAAGTAAGCTCTGCGTTTATCAAAACAAATGATAATTTAAAGTAGCAAGCTTTGATTCGTCTATGTATTTATATGCACTAGAACTTCCTACCAAGCTCTCACAGTTTCTGCCGATAAATAATAAACAATGCAACACAACCCCAAAGTTGTTGAGCAACACTGTCCTTTTCGATAGCAGTGCTTACTTAAATGGTATTACTTGGTGACAGTGAAGAGCAGAATCAATATCTTGACCAGGTTGTTGAAGATTGTGAGCTTCAATTCTAATTTAATCCAACAAAACTACCTTTCAAGACATCAATTCCATCATCGTCACGTTCTGCGAAGCTTAACCTTGCATGAATCACCATCTTTTTGACACATTATTGTTGTAACGGAAACACTTTCCATCGTCTGTAATTATTACCTTCAGAATTGGAAATTTTCATTGTTTTCTTATGTATGTATGTGCCACTTGTGGATACAGCTTTCGGCGAGTACTGTCTATTGTTTCATACATTTTTTCTATGACTGTTTGGTCAAAGCAAAGTACACTTTAACATTATAACTATCAGATCGCAATGAAATAGTTATCGAAGTATACATACGATAGCGTTTCGAATTTTTAGTCATTTGTGAACTTTTCACTGAATGAATACACATAATACAGTGTTGGAAAATATAATAGAAACGCATCAAAAACGTTGAAAACATCCCCATATCATTAGGGACTCGAAACCCTGTTTGACTGTGTTTTTTGTGTATTTTGGATCAAACTCTTTGTTGGCAGGGCGACGTACAAAACATTTTCCGTCTGATGAAGCACTTTGTTCCAATTTTTCCGACTTTGGTGTGATCTGGCAAATTGTAACCTTTTTTGTATATTTTTGTTTTACTTAAAAGAGGTACTGACCTTGGACTTCGAGCCTGTTTCTTATAGTACTGCTTGTTACTGGACCATCTAGTATATTTTTAAGCCCATTAGATGACTCAAAAATTTTTTTTTTTGAAATGACGTACTAAAATTTGATCAAAACGCGTGGACGTTTTCTTCTTTCTTCCTCTAGTTTCGATATTTTTTGTATAGTGAATCACTTAAATACTTTATGTTTAGAACACTTCATTATGTGGGCTATTTTTCCAAGTGATAAGCCATCAGATTTTAACTTACGGATAACATTTTTTTCTGCATAAGTGGTATGAACACCTCGACGCATTTTTTAAAAGATTTAAAACATACGCTCAACACGAACATTTTGCAAATGGTCCAAACAAAAGTTATTTTAACTTAATTTTTCCACTTCTAAATATTTCATGTTAAAAGTTTATTTATTTTAAATTTAAACACGGTTTTAGAAAAGCGTTTCTATTAATTTTTCCAGCTAAATTACGTATTTTCTTACTTTTTCTTGAAAACTAATAAATTAAAAGAGAAGAAAGCAATAAAGAAAGCAAATAATAAAATCCCGTTACATTAGCAAGAATTTGACAGTAATTTCCAACTATAAAAGTTTATAACGAAAAAGTATACAATATTTTAATGATAATCGTAATCGTTATATTATTTCTATATTTTTTCCAACACTGTATGTACATATGTACATAATTAGTCATTACAGCCCTTCAGTCAGGATTACATCCTATCTTCTCAGAAAGATTAAAGTCGACTCCAAACGACAGATTTTTGAGAAAATTTTCATGTCAATTTTATTTACTCTCAGAGTTTTTGCCATAAATCTGCTTAGAGGAAGTCAAATTTCGTTTTAATGTCTGACCTGGGGTTTGAACCGTGGCCTTACGTCTAATAAGCCAACACCCTACCTACGGCTACTTCATAAAAAAAACATAAAAAAATAATGTCTTCTAACAAAGAAAAACTTAAAATGTTACCCTTGAAACAAGTTATAATGATGCCTAATACATTTAATACTACCAGAGATATTAACATTTTAGAGTCGTCTAACGACAATTCGTATTCAAACTTTAACGAACATCCCATATTTGAATACACAATCACTGTTTTAAACTTTCAAAATAATAGCAACAACACAATGAAATGAAGGTTAACGCAGTTATTTATTGAACAGGCAGAGAGAAAAAGTCATTAATTGAACACGATTAAAGAAAATAAACTGTAAAAACATACACACACATGCACACATGCACACGTATGCCCAAATAATAACGACAATAAAGAAAGCAAAACAAAAATTTACATTAAAATAAAAACACAAAAACAATACAATACAAAGCGAATATTAATATAGAAAAATTTAAAACAACAATAACAACTGCAATGACAATAACAAACATTATAAAAATATTGTATGTACTCTTACCAAATACAAGTAAAATGTTTATATGGCTTGTTTTGTGTATGTATGTGTGTGTGTGTTTTTCTGATAATAATAATAATATCATATACAATATAGTGTAACAACAACGGCAGCAAGAAAAAAAAGCGAAGATTGGAAAATAAAAATTATTATTAGTAAAAGTAGGCGGAGCCTTAAAGGTTTTTCCCAATATTATAACTAAACAAAGGCATACACATACACATGCACATGCACCAAGCTGCTCACATGTAAACATAAAAAGCACTTAAAATTTTTTCTCATTTATTCTCACACACATAGTACATACACATGCTCATTATTTGATATTCATATTTACTTTAATAAATATTACTCATACATCCATACTTGTTATTATTACAAAAACTTACGCTTTGTAGTTGTTGTTGTTGATGGTATTTTGTATTATTACTGTTTTTCTTTATGCTCTTTTATTCAACTACACTCGCTCTCTATCGGTTATTATTACTGCTCTAGAGCAATAGTAGTTTGTGTTGTTGTTGTTGTAGTGGTTTGGTTGATTGGAAAAAAAGTAAAGAAAAATAATGAAAAATTTTTGATAGATTTTTTCCTCTCAATTTTTTGGGGTGTTTTCACCCAAAAAAAAAAGAGAAAAAAAAACGGTGAAAAATAAAAAAAATTGTTTCTTTATGCTTTATAAGTATGTATGGATGTATGTGTGTGAGTAAGTGTCGCAATAAAAGTGCAATAGTTACAATTTTTCACTAAAAAAAAACAACAACAATACCAATACCAGTGAGAAATCTGTAACCATAGGTAGGGAGGGTTGGTTTTTGGTTTTTTTTCTTGTTTTTATTGAATGATGATCCATCTCTCTCAATTACTTTGTGTGCATTACTTGGAATATACGCGAGCGTATGTGTGTATGTGTGTTTGATGTTCGATTTTTGATTTGGTTGATTTTGTGCGGTTGGCGCTAGAAACAACAACAGCAACAACAACAATTACAACAATTGACACAAGTAATGATAACACTACTAACGACAACAATAACAGCAACATGCAAGCATACATACATGCATATACACTCATAAAAATAATGAAAAATTGAATGCATTTTTAAGGCAAAAACCAAAAAAAAAAAGAAATATATTGTGTGTGTGCGTGTTTTTATTATTCATTTATAGGCACAGGCTGGCTGGGCTGTTGATAGTTTTTTGTGCTGCATCATCCAGTGTTTAAGTGCACGTTCCAAAGGATACAACGCAACGTTACTAACAAAATTAATACGAAAAAAAACACGATATTTTTTCTTTAAAAACAATTTGCGCATGAGCAAACAAAGCACGCAACGCGTTTAAAACATTGTTTCAAAACTGACTTTTGTAAACGAAAACTTTGGTAAACAGAATCGAAATTTAAATCCTGCGCAAAAGGAAATGTTTTACAAAAAAAATTTGCTTCTAAAAGTGTTAAAAATTAAACGTATTTGAAATGAAAAAAATCTTGGAAGAAATTTAATTGTACTGTGTTAGCAAAAAAAAAAAAAAACAAAGAAATTAAATTAAAAATTAAAAAAAAAAATCGAATCAATGATTTAAATGGTAAAAATTAAAAACAAAAAAACTGCGTAAAAAATTCAAAAAAAATTAAAATAAAAATTTAATTAGCAATCATAACTAAAGGACCTCCCACCAATAAGATGTTTTCAGAAAATGATTTTTGTACTTGGTTTTGAGATGTATCTTGATTTTAATTTTTTTTCAATTATTTGTCATTGACACACGCATATTTTGACCAGAAACTAATGCACCCCGGGTTTATGGAAATATAAAGAAAAATTCTTTAAACTGATATTTTAAAGTAAACCCCTTAGTCTAACATGTCATAGTCGCCGTGGTCTAGTAGGTAGTGTGTTGGCCCTGGTCTGACATCAAAAGGAAAATATGAAAAAATATTTCTTCGGCAACTTTCTTTCAGCAGATTTCTGGCAAAAACTCGGAGCGCAAAATAAAATTGCAATGAAAAGTTTCTCAAAAATCTGTAGTTCGGAATCGACTTTAAACTGTAGGTCCCGCCACTAATGTATAAAATTAACAGACACACCATCAGTGGTGTGAAAAGCGAGGTCGTAATCCTGACTAAAGGGTTGTAATGACCAATTATGTATGTACAGTGCTGGCCAAATAATTAGAAACGACTTAGAAACATGTATGTTTGTTGTTAATTTGTCTTACAGTTTTCACTGTGTACCTGGGATCAAAGGCTTTGTTTGGAGGACGTCTTTCATACGTTTTTCCCATCAGATTGAGACAAATTAAACTTAGATTCGTAACTCCAGAGAACTCTGTTCCAGAAACATCGTTCCTAATTATAAGGCCACCACTGTATGTATGCATGTATATACATATGCCATATACGCCCATCTTCTGGGCATGGAGGTTATCAGATTATTAATAGCATCATACGATATTTCTTTTCCAAGCTGTTTTCTCAGCTAGAAATAAATTCTTTTTATTTCATTAACTTCCCGATCTATTTTCATATCACTAACCCCCCATTAGTTCTCAATTAAGTCGCTGTAGTCTAATAGCTGGGGTGTTGACTAATTATACGCAAGGCTTTGGTTGAAACCCCTGCTCAAACATCTCGTACAAAACAAAATATGAAAAAAATAAAGGGTCCGCCAAATAACTTTTTTTTTTTTCAAAATGCTTTACAAAAAAACTACTGAATATTTTCTCAAATTTCTTTTTTTATTTGAAAGTACAATCCTTCCGGTTAATAATGGAAAATAATCTCATTCAAATGGCTGCCTCGGCTGGCCATGCAGTAGCCTACACGATCGGTCCAATTTTTAAGCACATTATCGATTGTGTGCAGCTGTATTTCACCAATGGCTTCACGAATATTGTCCTTTAAAGCGTCAATTGTCTCTGGCTTATCGGTGTAACACTTATCTTTGACGGCACCCCACAAATAATGGTCCAACGGTGTCAAATCGCAGCTCCGAGGTGGCCAAACGACATCAGCTCTGCGGCTGATAATGTGATCTTCAAAGACAGGGCGCAAACCATCGAGTGTAGCTTCGGCTGTGTGGCACGTAGCGCCATCCTGTTGAAACCAAATGTTGCCAATATCCTCCTCTTGAATTTTTGTGAACAAAAATTCGTTCAGCATGGCCCGATAACGATCGCCATTGACTGTAACAGCCACTCCTTGCTCATGTTCGAAGAAATATGGCCCAATTATGCCTCTGGACCAAAATCCGCACCAAACAGTGACTCGTTTTGGGTGCATCGGCTTTTCAATGTATGCGTGCGGGTTTTCTGTGCCCCAAATGCGACAATTTTGCTTGTTTACATGCCCGCCAAGATCAAAATGCGGTTCATCTGAAAAGATGATTTTTTTTTTGCCAAAATCGGCATCTTCTGGTGTAGGCTTCTGCATGACCAGCCGTGGCAGCCATTTGAATGAAATCATTTTCCATTATTAACCGGAAGGATTGTACTTTCAAATAAAAAAAGAAATTTGAGAAAATATTCAGCAGTTTTTTTAAAGCATTTTCAAAAAAAAAGTTATTTGGCGGACTCTTTATTAGGATTTGCACCTCCATCAATATAATGTTAAACTCACGCAACAATTAAAGTCAGCTGACCTTTCCCTACGCCGTAGATATGTTGACTGAATGGCGATGCAACAGCAATGAAGCTCATTTCTCATTTGGTGGTTATGTCAACAAGCAAAATTATCGCTAATCGGGCTCGGAGAACCCAAACGTGATTGCGTAAGAGCCATTGTATCCAGAAGAAGACAATGCGCATTATGATCTGAAGAGGTCTTTTCGAAGAAGAACTGTTACTGTCAATTCTGAGTGTACGTACATAATTGGTCATTACAATCCTTCAGTCAGGATTACGACCTAGTTTCTCACACCACTTATGTTGTGTGTGTTAATTTTATACATGAGTTGTGGGACCCACAGTTTAAAGTCGACTCCGAACGACAGACTTTTTTGAGATACTTTTCATGGGAATTTTATTTACTCCCAGAGTTTTTGCCAGAAATCTGCTGAGAGGAAGTCGCCGAAAAAGTACTTTATGTATTTTGTCTTGATGTCTGGCCTGGGGCTCGAACCCTGGCTTTTCGTCTAATAAGCCAACACACTACCTACTGGACCACGGCGACAATTCTGAGTGTATGATCATAAAATAACCCACTTTTCTGGCCCCGTTATTTAAGATTACGGACTGGATGGTATTTGGTTTCAACAAGACGATGCCAACGAATTGACTTCGTTAGACTTTTTTTTGATTCTGCATTCACCCTGTTGTTTTACACAAAATTACCTAAAGTTGGGGCACTTGAAAACCAACATTCGTTAAGTTATCGTCGAGATATTGCCCAAAATGTACGAAAAAGTGATAGAAATCGACATCACAACGATCGAGTGCAGCAGCTATTTTGATCCCAAATCGATAAATACAATTCACTAGGGGTTCGCAACTGTTTTTTATCTCAACTACCACCCACCACCTACGAGGTTAGGTAGTGTAGAGTAAACAGAATTTTTTGTATGCCCCGACCAACAACAAGCAGGAAAAAAAGCTACCGTTGGCTGCCACCCGTCCTTTATACGAATATTTTCTACAACTACTAACGAATAATTTTTCAACCATGGAAACTTAATTTATATTTTTTGTTGCCATTCTTTTTCCCTTTACTCTCCACACCACTACACTACCTACTCCTTTCTGCACCGTTTTTGCCTTTCTCTACTGGAATCGTACCTGCTCTCACCATTACCAGTTGTTTGGTGTTTTTTTTTTCTCTTCTACTACTGCTCCCCCATACCATTTAAGAGTTTCAA
This sequence comes from Sarcophaga subvicina, assembly GCA_936449025.2. NCBI lineage: Eukaryota > Metazoa > Arthropoda > Insecta > Diptera > Sarcophagidae > Sarcophaga > Sarcophaga subvicina. Next base: position 104,229,261 of record OW388083.2, on the reverse strand, counting down.
GAATTTTTCATAACAATTTTCCTCTTCTTCTTTTTCCTCAAAAAAAAAAAATTCGGTTGTTTTTATTTGTTGTTATTGTTGTAGTTGTTGTTGTTGTTGCAGTTGTTGTCGGTTATGGTTTGGCTTTTCATTATTACATTCACTGTTGTTGCTGCTGCTCAAAATTTCTTAGTTGTGTTGTAGAAATGTAAGGGGGTGTGAGTACGAGTGTGAGTGTGTTTTCGTCTGTGTGTGTTTATTGTGATTTTGTTTTGCAGCCATATTTTGAACACAACTTAAAAAGGGGCAGTAAATTAAAGGAATGCAATCGTAATTTAAACAGAGGGATTTTTTTAATTTTAAATTAAATAATTAACGGAGTATTTTTTTTTCTAATAGGTGATTTTTTAAGAGCTATAGGAAAACTTTTCAAAAAAAAACATAAAATTCAGAAAAATGCATGAAATCTTTATTTGAATCGATAGTACGGACGATATATTTTAATGTTTGAAGATTATTTCATGCAAATGTTGACCGCGACTGCGCCTCAAATGGTCCTTCCGCTTAGTCCAATTTTGGCATACTCTTTCCAACATTTCAGCCGGTATCTCACGAATAAATGCTTCAATGTTGTCTTCCAATGCGTCAATTGAAGCGGGCTTGTCTGCATAGGCATGAGCTTTAACATAGCCCCACAAAAAATAGCCTAAAGGCGTTAAATCGCACGATCTAGGCGGCCAATTGACTGGTCCCGACGTGAAATAAATGTTCACCGAACTCGCCTCTCAATAAGTCCGTTGTTACGCATGCTGTGTGGCATGTGGCACCGTCTTGTTGAAACCACATGTCATGCAAGTCAAGCTCTTGCATTTTGGGCAAAAAAAAAGTTGGATATCATCTCACGGTAGCGCTTACCATTCACAGTTACGTTACGATTCGCAGCATCTTTGAAGAAGTACGGTCCAATGATGACACCAGCCCATAAACCGCACCAACCTGTAACTTTTTCTGGATGCATTGGTAGCTTTTGCAATGCTTCTGGCTGATCTTCACTCCAAAATCGACAATTCTGCTTATTCACGTATCCATTGAGCCAAAAATGAGCTTCGTCGCTGAACACAATTTTTCGATAAAGAAGTGGATCTTCGGCCAACTTTCCAAGAGCCCATTCAGCAAAAATTCTGCGTTGCGGTAGGTCGTTCGTTCGGCTTCAATTCTTGCACCAGCAAGTATTTTGAAAGGCTTCACACCTAAATCCTTCCGCAAAATTTTCCACGTTGTTGAGTAGCAGAGGCCCAATTGCTGCGAACGGTGACGAATCGATAATTGATGGTCATCATTAACACTGGCCGATACAGCTGCGATATTTTCTTCAGTTCGCACTCTATGAAAGCGTGTTTGTGGTTTAATGTCCAACAATGTAAATTTGGTGCGAAATTTAATCACAATAGCCCGAATAGCCGCTTCAGTGGGTGGATTAAACTGACCATAAAATGGAAGAAGCGCGCGATGAACTTTCTTAACAGAGCACGACGCATTTTGATAATAAAATTCAATGATTTGCAAGCGTTGTTCGTTTGTAAGACGATTCATGGTTAAATTACAGACCAAACTGAAGATGTTTGACAGTGAAACAAAACACGAAACGTGCGTGAGCTGTTTAAACCAGTGTTGCCAAAAAGATAATAGCTAAAAAATCACCCGTTACATATCAGGCTATTATAACCCTTTAGTGGGCATTATGATGGTATGGTTATCATACCACCAAGGTTGTGTGTGTTAATTTTATTCAGTTTAAAGTCGATTACGAACGCCAGATGTTTGAGAAACTTTTCATGGCAATTTTATTTTACTCTCGAGAGTTTTTGCCACAAGACTGATGAGAGATAGTCGCTGAAAAATTTTTTTCATTTTTCGTTTTGTTAGCAATTCCTGAACCAGGGGATCCACCACGGGCTCTCGTCTACTAACAACACACTCTCTATTAGACTGCGGTGACAGCTACATACAAGACTGCTGTAACTGCTGGCCAACAGAGTTTCAATGTTGATTGTTCACACAACATTTTTTCTCAGTGCTGAAACTCATTTCTCACTCGGTGGCTATGTGAACAAGCAAAATTATCATGCAAGTGGCTCAGAGAACCTAGAAGTGATTGTGGAGAAGTCATTGCATGCGGAAATAGTGACAGATTGGTACGCCTTAAGAACCAGAGGATCTTTTTTTTTCCGAATAACCGTTACCATCAGTATAGAGCGTTATGGCCGTACGATAATCGACTTTTTTAGGCCTGCTATTAAAGATTGAGAATTGAGATTGAGAAGCTAGGTCGTAATACTGACTGAAGGGTTGTAATGGCCAATTATGTACATATGTATGTATGTATTAAAGATTGTGAACTGGATGTTATGTGGTTTCTACAAGACGCTGTTATGAGTCATACAACGTCAACGATTTTAACGTTTGTAGCACTTAAAAACCAACATTTGTCAGCTTATCACAGAGATACAGTGTTGGAAAAAATAAAAGAAACGATTACTAGTTCATCATTAAAATATTGTATACTTTTTCGTTATAAACTTTTATAGTTGGAAATTACTGGAAATAACGGGATTTTATTATTTGCTTTCTTTATTGCTTTCTTCTCTTTTAATTTATCAGTTTTCAGGAAAAAGTAAGAAAATACGTAATTTAGCTGGAAAAATTAAAAAGAAACGTTTTTCGAAAACCGTGTTTAAATTTAAAATAAATAAACTTTTTACACGAAATATTTAGAAGTGGAAAAATTAAGTTAAAATAACTTTTTGTTGGACCATTTGCAAAATGTTCGTGTTGAGCGTATGTTTTAAATCTTTTAAAAAAATGGGTCGAGGTGTTCATACCACTGATGCAGAAGGAAATGTTATCCGTAAGTTACAATCTGATGGCTTATCACTTGGAAAAATAGGCCACATAATGAAGTGTTCTAAACATAAAGTATTTAAGTGATTCACTATACAAAAAATATCGAAACTAGAGGAAGAAAGAGGAAAACGTCCACGAGTTTTGATCAAATTTTAGTACGTCATTCCAAAAAAAATTGTTTGAGTCATCTAATGGACTTAAAAATATACTAGATGGTCCAGTAACAAGCAGTACTATATGAAATAGGCTCGAAGTCCAAGGTCAGTACCTCTTTTAAGTAAAACAAAAATATACAAAAAAGTTTACAATTTGCCAGATAACACCAAAGTCCGAAAAATTGGAACAAAGTGCTTTATCAGACGGAAAATGTTTTGTACGTCGCCCTGCCAATAAAGAGTTTGATACAAAATACACAAAAAAACAGTCAAACAGTGTGGCGGGCCCCTAATGATATGGGGATGTTTTTCAACGATTTTTGATGCGTTTCTATTATTTTTTCCAACACTGTACATATAGCCCAAAATATAAGAAAAGGTCTCGAAAACTACCTTAAAAGGTTATCATTTAAAGTGTTTCACTTAAAACAACTTTTGAAACCGAAAACTGGATAACACTTCTTAAGAAATCACTCTTTTAAATTCGTTATTTCGCTTGGGGTTTAATTTTGTTTTTGTTATTTTGCTTAATTTTTGTGTTTTTTTTTTTCATTTTATTTTTCCAATTTTACATGGGCTCAAAAGTTGTTGTTGTTGTTGTTGTTGTGTTTTTCTTCTTGATTTTCTTAAGAATGAAATTTATTTTAGCCAAGTCATGTTGTAGCCCTCCAAAGAGGAAAAAACCAAAGAAGAAGAAGAAAAAAAAATTATAAGTTTTATAAAAGACATCAAGTCTTAACCAAAAAAAAAAAAAGAAAAAAAAAACAAAAAGAAAGAAAAGAAGAACAAAAATTTAAGGAAAAATAAAGAAAAACTATAAGAAAATAAAGCCCAAAATAAAAAAGAAAAAAAGAAATCATAGGGTGGGTGGAGGTACATATGTAGGTAGTGATGGTGACGCTGGGCTGTTGCTTTTAGCCAAAGGGGGTGAAGCTGGCTAAAATGTAAAGTAATAGCAACAGAAACTATAGCACATAATGGGGGGAGTGGGGGCAGTAAAACTGAAAAAGTAAATTTATAACAGAGAATTTTGAATGTAAGCATGAGTGTATGAGTGTGTGTGTGTGTGTAAATGGCTTAAATCAGATGACTTTGTATAAAATTATAGAAAAAATATTTTTTTTTCTTTTCAGACTCTTTTTTTCTTTTTTTTTTTGGCTGGCTAAGGCTTCTTTTTCATTATTTTACACAAAAAAAAAAAAAAAAAAAAACTTTTTTTTTTGGAATTTGCTTGTGTCCTTAAGAGGAAAACAGCAGCGTTATTTTCTACTAAAACTAAACGGTGGCCATGTGGAGAGGGCGTGAATTGTGAGTTGAGAGAAGAAAGAAAGAAAATTGGTTGGCAGGCTGGTTTGGTTAGCTGGCAGATATTTCCCTTTAATTTTCATACAATTTTCATTTTTCCTTTTTTTTTCATTCACATTTTAGTTTTTGCTTTTCTTATTTATTTTAAGCCCACAAAAATGAAAAAGAAAAGCAACAAAAAAAACACAGGAAAACTTAAAAGAAATATAAGGAAAAATTCTTAGCGTAGAGAAGTCGTAGTGGGGGGTGGGGGGTAGTTCTGTTTGGGGTATTTGGGAGGGAGGGGATGGTGGAGAGACAGGAAATATACAACGAAAATGTGAACAAATAAAAACAAAATTATGTATAATGGAAAATTTCTTTTCATAGAATTTCCAAAAAAAAAAAAGAAAAAGAAAATTCTATAAAAATAAAATAAATTTTGTAACAAGAAAAATGTAAGCATGTATGCATGTAAACAAGTGAATGTCCCTACTGATGATATACTGATATATTCGCATACATGTACACGTAAATATTGCTGTTTAAAATATAGTATGCCTTTAAATGCTTAACTGTATATGTATGTGGTGGGCAAGAGCAAGCAAGTAAAAGGCAGTAAGTGTGAGTGTTTGCACTACAAATACTTATTGTTGCCGGGAATTTTTATTCGTTTTTTTTCGTTTTTTTTTACATTTTTCCCTTTTAATATAATCTTTTTTCTTTACTCTCTTACCCCGCTCACGGTACCACTCTCACTCTCTCTCTCTCTCTGTCTTTCATAGTCTCTTTTTTTCCCCTTGAGGCTAAGTCTATGGGTATTTGTTTTTGTATGGATGTGAGTGTAAAGGTTATAAAGTGTTACTAGGCTGGCAGATTCTGTTTTTAATTTTTTTTCTCTGTTTCTTCGTTTTTTTGCATAATAAGTGGGTGGGGGCACAAGTGTTTTTCTTTGTATGTGTATGTGTATGTGCAAAAGCTTATTATAAAAGTTTAATAATAAAATAAAATAAAAAGAAAGAAAGAAAAAAATCAGCAAAAATATCCATGTGAAAATAAATTAGTCATGCGCATAAATTACCAATATTGGTACGTAACTGAACGAAAACAAAAAAAAAAAAAATTAGTTTTAATTAAACATTTTTATTAAAAAAAAATTTTAACACTCACACACACAAATACAACACCATAATATATGAATGTATGTTTGTATATCATTTGAACATCCCTTTTAATATATAAAACAATGTATATACATAGATAAATATTATACATACATATGTACATATCGAATATTGTATTGTACATATATCTTAAACTTATTACTACTTTAATAAATGATTTCAATGCAATCTATTTGAAAAAAAAAACCTACTGCATGTACGTACAAATAAGCATGTTTTATACGTTCAAGTAAATATTTAAAAAGTAAATTTTAAAAAAAGGGTCAGTTTATATTGCAATTAATGAGAATTAAATTTAAACAATTTAAACGAAAATGTATTTCAAATTGTATGAAATTCTGTTCGTTGTTAAATGTCGTAATTTGCTTCCTGATACTTTCACTTGTAGTATTTCTTACACATCATTTGGGTATCCGGTGCTGCGAGTCAGGTTTATGGTCTATCTTAAAAAAGGATGACTTATTTATAACAATCCAAGTCGCCATGGTCTAGTATATAGTGTATTGGCCTATTAGATGAGAGCCAGAGATCAGCAATGAATCGTTTCTTCGCTTCTCATAAACACTAGGGTGATTTTATCTCATAGGGTAAAAAAAATATGTCAGAATTTTTTTGGGGGCACCCCTCTAAAATGTTTCTTTCTGTCAGATTTTAGGATTGCCAAAGTTTGAGCACAATTGGAAGATGTTAACCCGTGCCACTGGGGCCTCAAAGTTTTGAAAATCTCGATTTTTTTGACAGTTTTACGACTTCGACGATCCATGTCTCTGGAACGGCTAAAGCTATTTACCCTAGTCATAAAGCAAATTAAAGGCCATTCTGTTTATATTATTTTATATTCTATACAATAAATACGCAACTAGTACTGAAACCGAAAAATAGAGCCAATGTCCCTAAAAACTTTACTAAAACCTGAGAGCGTTATTTGTATTATTATTGGTTATTATGGACAAATACTTGTACTTTGGAATCTCATTTCATTTAAATGTGTTTGCTATGGTAAACCGTTAATTTTAGACCCGCGACCTGAACTTGTTGCCCTGGCATTGTTTGACCCGACAGTGCAAAACACCGTAAAGAGCCAAATGGCGACAAAAATCTTATCAAATCGAACAGAAAAAAATCAAGCAGTGCTCCAGAAATATGCGACCCAAATTAAAAAAAAACAACTGCCGAAATTCCTAGAAAAAGGTCTCCCAGCCCTAATTACAAGTGAGACTTATCTGTTGTTCAAAAGATTAAACATTAACACCGAATTTCTGGAAAAAAATCCTGCAACTTGGCCGCAGAACATCAACTACCAGGAGGGGCAAAGGATGGTAAACAACTTGAAAGTTGTGAACGACATGGCAGAGCGAGGAGTCAAGCTCATCACAGATTACAACCAATTACTTACAAAGGACGAGCAACAAAAACAATACGTTCTCCAAGCAGTCAGCAGATGCCGTCAGCTGTATCCAGATAGCTCCAAAACCACATTAAGTCGGTCCCTTGAGTAAATTTAAATAAGAATAAAATGAAGAAGACATTTATTATACTTCGCTCTTAGGGGTACCTAGTCACGTTCTTAGGGACATTGGGTTCATTATCTCGAATTCAGTACTATTTACGTATTTTCTTTATTCCATATAAAATATTATAAACAGTATCGACTTCAATTTGATGTGTGACACGGGCAAATATATTAAACCGTTCTCGAGATATGGGTCGGCAAAGTCGCCAAACTTACAAAAAATCGAGATTTTCAAAACTTTGAGGCCCCAGTGGCACGGGTTAACATCTTTCAATCATGCTCAAACTTTGACAATCTTAAAATCTACCAAAATGAAACATTTTAGGGGGGGTGCCGCAAAAAAACCCCCGACATCGATTTTTTAAAACCACCCTAATAAACACTCATGAAATTTTGAATATAAGTGAGTCAACGACTCATTCGTACTCACTACAACGTTGATTTATAAATACAGGTTCCAATGAGTATGTGTACAACATTAACATCAAACTCATACCATTCGAAATATGTTTGATTCATAAGCCAGCCTACTCATTTAGATTCATAACATTAGAAAAATACTTATAAACGATTCGTGTCTTTACAGTCTTAGTTATTGTTGCATTTATAGCACTCCTTTTAGTGAGTATTTTAGTGGTCGTAGTGTTGGTGATTCGTGTACAATGTTGAGTTATGGAGAGTGGAAATCAATAACATCAACACGTATGATGTTAAGTATGAATATGATGAGTTTTTCAAACTTTGAATATGAGTAGAGAGAGGTTCTATGATATTAAAATAAGTATGAATGCATATAAGTATCAGAAATTATGACTATGATTCGATTCTACCCATCTCCGGTTCCAACCCTAGCTCAGACATCTCAAACATAACGAAATTTAAAGAAAATATTTCTTTCGGCAACTTCCCCTCAGCAGGTTTTTGTCAAAGGTCCTGAGAGTTAAAAAAAAATTTTCATGAGAAATTTCTGAAAAATATTGCGTTCGAAAGAGTCTTTAACCTGTAGGTCCTGCCGCTTATGGCAAAAATTAAGACACTCAACTAAAGAGCTGCAAAGACCAATTAAGTATGTAAGAATCTCTCAATGAAATGGCAAAGCCGTAGGGCATTTATATTATGTGGTTGTCGAGACATAACGGTATACCATGAACGGCTGAACTGGCCGGACATGACACAACCATAAAACTTTCCGTAAAGTTGTTCACATTCATAACACATACATAATTGGTCATTACAACCCTTCGGTCAGGATTACGACCTAGTTTCTCACACCACTTATGTTGTGTCTGTTAATTTTATACATGAGTCTCGAGACCTACAGTTTGAAGTCGACCCTGAACGACAGATTTTTGAGAAACTTTTCATAGCAATTTTATTTACTCTTAGAGTTTTTGCCAGAAATCTGTTGAAAGGAAGTCGCCGAAGGAATACTTTTTGTGTTTTGGTTTGATGTCTGGCCTGGGGCTTGAACCCTGGCTTTTCGTCTAATAAGCCAACACACTACCTACTAGACCACGGCGACTTCACATTGTTCACATTAGGAACCTCTTTAAAAGCCTGCAAGCTTAAAACTAACAATTATAAATAATTACTGGATATTGCATTATTGGCACTCATTGGTCCTGGACAAGGAAGAGGCGGAAACTGTCCTTTACGTAATGGGTTCACTATATCGGAGAAGGTGAAAGCCTTTCGGCTTCTGTTACGCAAACGCTCTTAATGCTCTGTCGAGAACAAATATTGAAAATCAAAGTGGCTTCATCTGGATGGCTCAAGGACTAGGACAAATACATGTCACAATAGGTCATATATGGCCTAAGTGTATCTACTATTATAACACAGTCTGGCATCCTGTAGAACATGTAAATTACTTAATCTAATCTGTCACACAAGAATATGTTACTGACAGATCCGATGAATTCTGCCAAGGCTACCGATTCGATCTCTTAAAAAATGCTTGTGTGACTCCCTACGGTTTTAGATCTGATGTCGCCACTTAGAAGATATCCACGATGTATCGCTGTCCTTTGGAGAGTGATTGTGACTCATGGTAGTAATTTAAACGAACTGTTTACGATTATAATTCCCCTACAAGTAGACGCTTTTGTGTGCTATTCTTCACCATTTTGCTTTCAATTTATTTTGTCTGAATTTTTTTTTTACGAATGCCGAATTCCGCTCAACGGAGCAGAGTTGTGGCCAAAGTGATGAATTAGCTTGTCTGGAAACTGTTTTCCTTTTTTTCCTATACTGAGAAGCGTTATAAAATCTAGTCCGAAGGATATGAAAACACACACTCAAATCTAATCAGAAAATCATTCATTTAAGAACTCCTACAATTTGAAATAGAGCCCTCTTGCTAAGGATAAAATATTTACAAAACAGAATTTAAAAATGTCGAATCAACACAAAATTTCTTTACAAATTTCTTCTGTGATACACTGAGCCCCTTAAACATTACTTTAATGCAATTAAAACGCTTAATTACGTATGCAATATTTGAAAATTTAATTTAAAAAATAAAAATAGAGAGAAAACCATGATTTAATTAATTTTTAATTGAAAATCTCTTCCCCCCCTCCCTTGCATTTTCAGTAATAATAAAAAATGGCCGCTTCTATATATGCAACCCCACCGCCCGATTTAAGTAACGAGGATACAGCCTTATCCGATGTATCCAATAATTCAGCAGCAACAACAAACACAACTACAACAAATAATAATGCATCAACAACATTAAAAGCACAACATTCAACGACTACGACGACAACATCAACAGCAGCAACATCATCATCATCATCATCATCATCAGCAGCAGCAGCAGCAGCAACATTAACTAACAATAACAAGATTAATAGCAGCAGCAGCAGCAGTAGCAGTAGTGGCGGCAGCAGCAGCCATAATCAATTGCCAGAAAAACATTCAATAGCTGATGCTTCTTTAAAAAATGCAAAACCCCCGACCACAATACAATGTTCTTCCAATCAACCCAGCTTTGTGGGAAAACCTACGAATAATGTGACCGATAACGAGGACAGCGTTAATGCGAACGATAACAATGAACAGCATACGACAACAACGACGACGGCAGCCACAGCCATGGCAGCCATGCAACTGCAATTATTAGAAGCCATAAATGATGCCGCCAAAAAGAGACGCAAACAACACAATCCCAGTCGCATGGAGGACGAGGAGGAACAGGAGGAGGAGGAAAGCGATAGTCCCCGAGACCCTTCTATCGACTATGAAGATAAACTATCGAAAATGTTGTTGCCCAAATCAATGGAACAGCTCAAGGAAACATTTGAGTATTTGCAACAACAGCAGCAGCAGCATCATCATCATCAACAACAACAACATCTTGAAAACATATCAAAAACTCAGGAACACAATAAAAGCAAACAAGAGGATCAACAGAAACTACATCAGCAGCAGCAGCAGCAGCAGCAGCAGCTCGAACAGTCATTTAACAATCCATATCACACTTTTTGCAAGGAATGTGGCGAAAACTTTGAAAACGAATTTAAATTGAGCCTCCACATGCTCCAAGAACACAACGACAGTTGCGAAACATTCTCACAAAATCAGCCAACAATCGGCGATATGTCTGCCTTGGATATATTGGCATCGGTGAAGGTGAAATTGGAGAGACCGGAATGTGAATCGCCCTCTTCGAATCACATTGTCGAACAGGCAAGTTACACAGACGATCGTGTTCTTCAAAATACCGGCTCATCAACTGGCTTGACAAACGGCAAGGGCCAACAGCAGCATACCCAGGCGCAGCAATCGCAACAACAGCCTCCGTGGCTGGCAGGAGGTGGTATGCCTCCTATGGGTTTTCCATTCCCTCCAGAAGCAGCTGCGGCTGCTGCTTTACAGGCGGGAGGATATTTACCGTTGTTGGCAGTGCCCGGTTTCCCTGGTGTAGATGGTCTTAGTCGGCCGCCCTTAAGGATTTTTAATCCGGAAGCCTTCTGTGAACTGTGCAACAAAGAGTTTTGCAACAAATATTTCCTCAAAACACACAAAGCCAATAAGCATGGCATTTACGATCCAAGCACCGATGGTCTCAGTGGACAACAGCAGCAGCAGCAACAGCAGCAAAGTAATATGAGTGCCATGAATCAAATGTTCCAAATGCAAATGCAACACCAACACCAGCAGCAAATGCAACTGGAATTGGCACAACAACAGCAAAAGCTGCTCATCAATGAACAGCAGCAAAGCAAAGGCCACGAGACTTCAACTTCCACCAGCACAACTACAGCCACCATTACCTCGGGAACCAATAAAACCTCGCAAACATCGGTTAACAGCCAAGCTAACACACCTCCAGCAGCTCCCCAGCCGGTATATTGTGATATTTGCTCAAAACGTTTTACAAATGTCTTTGCAATGCGCCGCCATCGAGCTAAGCTCCATGAACAATCCTCCTCTAATAATACCTCACAACGTAACAGTCCATCGGAAAGTTCTAATAGCTCAGCAGCAATGGAATCAAACGTATCCAACAATGATGTTCCAGCTTTCAAACAGTTTCAAATGCCTGAAGGTTTTCGCCAGGATTACGTTTTGGAACAGGAAGAAGTCTCCTTTACACCACAACCCCGAAAACTATCGCCCCAATCGCAACAACAGGCCCGCGAAGCCAACTTTTCCCATGATAAACTAAAGCGTCTAGGCGTGCTGAATCCTGATGCTTTCTGTGAAATCTGTTGCAAAGAGTACTGCAATAAGTATTTCTTGCGCACCCACAAATGGAAACGACATGGCATCTTTATGCCGCCAGAGGAATCAGAAAATCTCCAAAAACTACCCACATGGCCCTTTATGAATATGCCCGGCATGCCTGTGAATTTAATGATGGCCCAGCGCATGATGACAGCCAGTCAAGAAATGCCCACAGAAGAATTGCAGCCCAGCAAACGTATTAAGTTGGAAAAGCCCGATGAAGATGAGCTCGCCAGAGAAACTAATCAGGATGAAAATCAAGAAAATCGTAGTGAAAATAACCAGGCCTCCTCGCCGGAGCTAAACAAACTAATTAACGATCATCAGCATTCCGAAACAAGCATGGGTTTGCAAAATCTCCAAAAGCTACAGACCATGATACAACAATTGAATGATTTGAATGGCAAGAGACCCGTTAATTGTCATTTATGCGGACGGGAATTGGAAAATCAATATGCCCTGCAAGCCCATATAATGGCGGAACATGCAGGGACAATGGAAGGATCGATGGCACCAATTAACTTCCCCAGCCATTTGCTAATGCATCAACAGGCATTGCTCAAACAGTCTCCCAATGGTTCGCCAACATCTTTAATGCCTCTCATGGGCATGCCAGGAACTGGAGAATTGCGTTGCAATCCTTGTGACCGGGAGTTTAATAGTTTGCCTGAATTTCAAAAACATATCGCTGATGTTCATCTTTTAACCTCTAGCTCTGGAAGCCCTTTACGTGAGGGTTTTTTAACCCCAGAAAGACCCATAAATACACCTTTGGGCCAAAGCACTCGACCTCCTTATACCATAACGCCCACCAGCAGTTATTGTGAGATTTGCAACAAGGAATTGTGCAACAAATACTTCATGAAGACCCACATGCAACGCATGCATGGCATAGAGATTGAAAATGGAGCTCAAATTGGTGGGGTAGTGTGCAATATCTGCAATAAGGAACTGTGCAGCAAATATTTCCTTAGGGTTCATAAACACAATACCCATGGCATTATAGAGGATGGAGCTCCCTTGCCACAGCCACGACAAAATGGTTTAAATTTGGACTCTGCTTTGCAGCAACAAATGATGGAAACAGAGTCCATGAATCGAAATCTGAATATGAGTCCATTTGGTAGTGCAGGTTCGGAGGGCAAGGCAGAAGCATACACGCCTCCGTCTTCCTATAGTGAAGCTTGCTCCTTATGTTCGCGACGTTTCCGCAATAGCAAGTGGTTGCGCAGTCATCTCTTAAGCGATCACGGTGCTACGGGATTGGAAAAGGTACGTGAAATGGATCAGCAATTTGGTGCCAGTCTAAGTAAACCTTCTAGTCCTACTTTGAAAATTCCCAATGGTGCCAGTTCCTCCGGCTCTGCTTCGGCAACACCCACTGCTGTGCCATCGCCCGCCCAATTGGCTCAAGCATTGCAAAATCTTAATGCCCAGCATTTAATCAAAAACAATATGACCGGTTCGTTTGCAAGCGAACAAAATTTACAGTCGCCCCAGTTAAAGGAGTACCAATGCTCTACGTGTCCCTTTACGACGCCCTACTATGCATTTCTGTTCATACATGAACGCACACATTCCATACTCAATAACAATGAACAGGAACAGGAACAGGAACAGGAACATGAAATGGAGCTGGAACAGGAACAAGAACAAGAGTTGGAAACAGTGGAACAGCAGAAAAAGGAACAAAAAGCTAAGATAGTAGAAGAAGAGACAGAAAGAAAAGTGGCAAAAAGAAAAACCAATAGAGAGGCAAAAACTCCCTCTGAAGTTATGAAACTCGAGCGAGATGTACTCGATGAGGAGAACATGGACGAGAAATTCTTAATGAGTAACGAAACGGAACCAACAAATCTTTCCATGCGTACACCATCTCCCACCGAAATTACTTCAACTACCAGTCGAGGAGAAGTTGAAAACAAAATGAATTCCCCCAAAGCCCAAAATGCTGCAACTGCTGACATTGGCCGATCTTTATCAGTATCACCACAACAACAACAAGGCTTGACAAGCACTGCCCAATCGCCAATCTTCAATAATCATATGCCATCACAACAACAACGACAATTGCAAGAAATGGCACAACAAACGGGAAAAATTGCAACATTTGCCATGCCACGCTTGGCCAAGAATGATGCCAATAACGATGGCCCGCAAATGCAGGCCTTTGTTATGGAGGCCGCTGAAGAGCAAAATGAAAATGCAGACAGGTTTGTACCAGCCATTGTCTATTTACCGGTAAGAGAACGTTTAACAGGTACAACTATGAAATTATCATTTAAACTAACGCCGGTTTAATTGTTTGTTGGGTTACGGTTTTATTGAGAGTTTCGATGATCGTGCCATTGAAAAGCTATAGAAAATAAAGATTAGGGTTGCCATATAATCTTTTTTCTTTTAAGAATTAAATTAAAACGAAGTTTTCTACAAAGACTGAGTGTTTGCAAGGAAGAACAAAATTCAATTGAATTTCAATTTCTATAGTTTCAGCGAGAGCAAGCTTTTTGGCAAGGCAAAACTCTATGATTTTTTTACTAGACAAGAAAAACAGAAATGAAAGTGATGGTTAGAAAAGTTCCTAAAAAACAAAAGAAAAATAATCAAAAAAAATTAATTTTTTTTTTCAAAGTTTTAAACAAGAATTCTTTGTTTTTTCTTTTGTTTTTCGAAAACAAAAACTTAAAATAAGTTTAACAAAAAAAATACGTAAAATTTAGAAGACAAGCGACAAACATTAAAAGTAGTTAAAATGAATTAACAAAAAATAGCAGGGGTTTTAAAAAAAAAAAAAATACCACAAAAACATAAAATATTTCAACTTCCCTCCCTACCTACCCTACCCTACCCTCATACCAGAAAACTGCTTTGCTCAAAAATTTTAAAACAAAACATAATAATTTATTAAAACAAAAACGTACCCAAACTTATAGGCCAAAAGTGTTTTCCTAAAGAAAAAGAAAAACATACCGGGAAAATACTTTGTATATATAGAGAATTTGCATAGAAAAAATAATAAAAAAAGAAAAGAAAAGAAAAACAAACAAAAAAATAGGAAAACTATATAAAAAAAAGGAGACATCATCAGGTATATCTTTGAAATAGATTTTAAAGAATGCAAAGAATAAACTTAAAAAATTATTATTAAAAACTTTTCTCAGGGCAAAAGTACAATTTATGTAGTTGTTATAACAAAAACAAAAACAAAAACAAAAACAAGAACAAAAAAATCTAAAAAAAAAAAATTAAATTAAAATACCAAAATAACTAAGGCTACCTCAGAATCAAAATATTTATATAAAATATCGTATTAAAATAATATATAAAAAAATGAGTAAATTAAAAAACAATAATTTTTTTCTATAATTGATAAATATTATTATTATATTTATTATAAAAACAATTTTTAATTAATTATTAATTAGTCTTTGTTTTATTATACTTATTCAAATTCAATTTATTTTTCTTATTTTAAGTTGTTTATTTATTTTAATTTAATTTAATTTTTAACTTATATTGTTGTATAAAAAACAAAAACAATCCATTCCAAATACAACAAATTTCTAGTCATGTTTTTTATCAAAAAAAAAGGAAAAAAATTCTAGTCAAATAATATATTTTTTTTTTTTCATTAAAATTAATCATGTCTTCTAGTTGGGCATAAAAAATATAAATAAAAAAATAATTAAAAAGAATCCTTTTTTAATAAGGCTCCAACCATTGCATAAAATTCATAAAAAAAAAGAAAAAATTAAAGCTTTGTCATAGAAATTCGTTTGACCGCAGTAGTATTTTTTTTTTTAATTTAGTTTTCTTAACTTTTTTTATTCAGTTGAAATAATTTGCTTATATTTGATTTAGAAATATTAAATAAAACGTAAATATGTTTTCCATTCATCTTACATAATTCATAAAAAATTAAAATACATTCATTTGAACGCACTTTTATTTAAATTTAAAGAAAAGAAAAAATTTATTAAAGAATTTGATACCCTGGTTACAAATAACAGAAAATAATATACAGTGTTGGAAAAAATAATAGAAACGCATCAAAAACGTTGAAAACATCCCCATATCATTAGGGACTCGAAACCCTGTTTGACTGTGTTTTTTGTGTATTTTGTATAAAACTCTTTATTGGCAGGGCGACGTACAAAACATTTTCCGTCTGATGAAGCACTTTGTTCCAATTTTTCCGACTTTGATGTTATCTGGCAAATTGTAAACTTTTTTTTATATTTTTGTTTTACTTAAAAGAGGTACTGACATTGGACTTCGAGCCTATTTCTTATAGTACTGCTTGTTACTGGAGCATCTAGTATATTTTTAAGCCCATTAGATGACTCAAACAAATTTTTTTTTGGAATGACGTACTAAAATTTGATCAAAACGCGTGGACGTTTTCCTCTTTCTTCCTCTAGTTTCGATATTTTTTGTATAGTGAATCACTTAAATACTTTATGTTTAGAACACTTCATTATGTGGGCTATTTTTCCAAGTGATAAGCCATCAGATTTTAACTTACGGATAACATTTCTTTCTGCATTAGTGGTATGAATACCTCGACCCATTTTTTAAAAGATTTAAAACATACGCTCAACACGAACATTTTGCAAATGGTCCAACAAAAAGTTATTTTAACTCAATTTTTACCACTTCTAAATATTTCATGTAAAAAGTTTATTTATTTTAAATTTAAACACGGTTTTAGAAAAGCGTTTCTATTAATTTTTCCAGCTAAATTACGTACTTTATGTTTAGAACACTTCATTATGTGGGCTATTTTTCTAAGTGATAAGCCATCAGATTTTAACTTACGGATAACATTTCTTTCAGCATCAGTGGTATGAACACCTCGACCCATTTTTTGAAAGATTTAAAACATACACACTCAACCCGAAAATTTTACAAATGTTCAAAAAAAGGTATTTTGCCTCAATTTTTACCACTTCTAAATATTTCATGTAAAAAGTTAATTTATTTTAAATTTAAACACGGTTTTAGAAAAGCGTTTCTATTAATTTTTCCAACTAAATTATGTATTTTCTTACTTTTTCCTGAAAACTAATAAATTAAAAGAGAAGAAAGCAATAAAGAAAGCAAATAATAAAATCCCGTTACATTAGCAAGAATTTGACAGTAATTTCCAACTATAAAAGTTTATAACGAAAAAGTATACAACATTTTAACGTTGAGCTAGTAATCGTTTCTATTATTTTTTCCACTACTGTATTTTTCAGAGAGTGCATGGACTTCCAACAAGTTTTCCATGGGATTTTAATTGGTGCTGTAATCTAGTCATGAAAGTAAATTTTTGGGAAGAAAATCATTCCTTTTTTTTTGCATAACATGTATATAATGCGGTTGTATATTGTTGGAAAGCATTGGTCTATAGAATTTTCTTCAAATTTTTTTTAATAAGAATATTTTCCAGAAGTTACAAATATGTTGCTGAACTCATTCTGGTGTTCATGCGGCAAACAGGAAGCTTGAAATTATAAGATAATGTCTTTCAACACACTATAACGTTTCCTTCACTAAAAATTTCGCTTGGATCATACAACGTTTGCCAAGTTCAGATCAAGAATACATAACATTTTCTATTCCATGACGTGGGAGTTTGGGCAAATCCAAGTCCTCTCTCACTGTGTATCTTAGTAAATCACGGCTTAGACTTAATTTTTGTTTTTCATATAATCAACAGTGTTGTATTTTAAGCACAGGCAATAAATGTCGTCGTAATTGTAAGTTAAAAATGTTTCTTAATTTCGTCACATGCTAACTTTGCACTTTCTATCAATTTTTTCTGAACCTTGGATCTTAATGTCTCCAGATTTAGCTAAGTTTTAGAGAATTCCGTATAAAAAACAAAAATACAAGCAACTGTTGCAACAATAAATTAACAAACAAAACAAAAAACAAATTCTGAATAACAAATTAAGTGCGGTCAAACGATTTTCTATGATTGTAATTACAAATTATACCAGATATCTTTCCCAGATAGGTTTTTTAATACAAAAATTGCCTGCTTATCCGATCAAATGACACTAATGACCTCGATTAGATACAGACAACCAATTATTTTAGTTTTTTCTGTACTGGCAAATATACTGGCAAGCTATTTCAAGCCACCATTAGGTGCTTAGCCCTCTTTGTACTAAAAGTTCCCATGTAAAATAGAATAAATAGAAATAAATATTTCACCGAATATCATTTTACAAAGATATGTTTGTATGCCACCGATTACGACCTGTATTTTTTATCTTGATTGCAAGAATTCAGTAAAAATCCAATTAGCATCATCAATTGAAAAGAAAGATTGATAGGGAAATAAAGACATTACGACTACGGAACAATTTACGCTTTAGTCCTTGAAACTAGGATTACTACCACGTAGGATTAAAACTAGCACTACATAGACTTACAAAAATTTTAAATATAACTAAGCTGATTGGAGTTTTATTAAAAAAAAATCAAACTTAATTTATTATTTCACTTTATTTTAATGACTTTTTTTAAAATTTATTTTAACTTTAAATAAATATTTTAGCAATTACTATTTCAAAACAAAAAACTAAATCAACAATTTAAAGAAAAAAAATATGAAAATTTTTTCTTTTAAAAGCTGTGTGCCTTAATAGTGATTGCTAAAATTGTAAAAATTAAGCACCTATACACGCCATTCACTTTTTAGTTATAAATTAAAAAAAAAAAACTGTAAAATATTACTTTTAATTTTAAATAGTTTTTATATTTAAAAAAGACAACCATTCCCTTTAATTATAATTTAATATACATATATAGCGTATATAAATGTTTTATAAATATTATTTTTAATTAAAATTATTTTCAATTACCAAAAATAAAAATAATAAATCTTTTAAATTATTTTAATTGTTTGAAAAAATATATGATTTTGTTTTATTTTTTATTTTATTTTACTTTTTTCTTTTAAGTTAATTTAAAATATAAACAATAAATTAACCAACTTAGGCATGCACCCGATTACTTAAATTAATGTTGCTTGTGTCAGCACTTTTTGGTGCCGACTTGAGTCTTCCTTTCTTTATTGACCTTATAAAAATCTGGAACAGATAAAACCCACAGATAGCCAAATACAATGTTCCTTTTGACCAATAAAATACATTTATTTACCCTATGACATTGTGGCAGTAATCTCTGAAGCATTACGCTCAGTAATTCAATTACAGAGTTTGAAAAACATTCAAATTTAATTGGAATTGGCAAGATTTTTTTAATTTTTGATGCAGTTACATCACACATATTTGACGTCATTCAATCATACCTGAATAACACTCTAGCCAGGGTACTTCAATTCAAATTAAAATATTTCGCCTCTCAGACATGCTTAAATAATTAATTTTATTTAAAAATTATTACAACGGC
Organism: Sarcophaga subvicina; assembly: GCA_936449025.2. Classification (NCBI taxonomy): domain Eukaryota; kingdom Metazoa; phylum Arthropoda; class Insecta; order Diptera; family Sarcophagidae; genus Sarcophaga; species Sarcophaga subvicina. The sequence goes on along the minus strand of OW388083.2, from coordinate 104,210,101 downwards.
AACACTGTTATTTAAAATTCCATATTGTTTACAGTTCTTACTATAAGTGTGAAAAACATCAAAAGGTGCTGCCAAATCATATAATTTTCTTATGTAGTAGGGTATGCATCCTTTAAAGTCTTCTTCTTGTTATACAGTTAAACAACTTTGGAAGTGTTTTTTAAGGTTTCCCATTTGTATCCATTTTTTTCTTTTGTTGTTGTTTATTAATATTTATTGTTTTTCTTGTTAACTTTGTAATTCCTTTTTAAATACGGGTGGTTATGTTGTTTATGATGATGTTTTATTGTGTAACGAATGCTGCTGCTGGTTCATTGGCTTATTTTTCTTATTTTTTCCATTTTAAATTGTCATTTAATTTGTCTCGTTTACAACTGCTTCACAACCATTACAAACGAACGTTTTCCTTTCTTTTTTTTCCACTTCAATTTGTAATTCATGCTGTGATTTTTTTAGGGTTTCATGAGTGAGTTTGTATTGTCATAAATGACATTTTAATTAGATACTCTCTTACTCATTACTTATGGTTCACATTTTTCTTCTTTTTTTCTTCTTTTGAAATGTTATTGACTTTAATTGTGTCACTTTGTTGTATCTGATGTATCTTGAACCCTTTTAAGTTTTTTATTTTTTTTTCTAAATTACTTTTCGAAATTTGATAGTTTTTTTCTTTTTTGTATAACTTAATTTTGTTTTAAATTTGTTTAATTGAAAGTGTTACATTTTATAGGGGGTTATTTTATAATATTGATCACTCCTCCTTTTTCTTTGAATAGTTTTGAAACGAAAACTTAATTGAATTTTAAATTAAATAAATAGGTTTTTGATTGAATTCAAATTGTCACATACTGAGTATGATAAAAAAAAGTATTTAAAAACTTTATTAATATTCGAAGAAATTAAATACAAAATATGGAAACATAATTACATTACGTCAGATCCATTACATCACTCAAATAAGACCTCTAAACTTTTAAAAATTTAATATTTTAATGTTTTAAAAGGAAGTATTCCAACATTTTTTATGCTCAAGAAAGAATGCAGTTGAAGGCTTAAGATTTTATATTTAATTCCACAAAGTCGCCGTAGTCTACTAGGTAGTGTGTTGGCTTATTAGACGTAAAGCCAGGGTTCGAGCCCCAGGCCAGACATCAAAACAAAATACAAAAAATATATCTTCCGCGACTTTCTTTCAGCAGATTTCTGGCAAAAACTCTGGGAGTAAATAAAATTGCCATGAAAAGTTTCTCAAAAATCTATCGTTCGGAGTCGACTTCAAACTGTAGGTCCCACCACTCATGTATAAAATGAACACACACAACATAAGTGGTGTGAGAAATTAGGTCGTAATCCTGACTGAAGGGTTGTAGTGACCAATTATGTATGTATTTAATTCCACAACTGTTTCAGAAGTATACTACACTTACTCAAGAATTTTGGACTCGATAAGCCAAATAAAATTTCTAACGAATTGGTTTAAATGGTAACTTTAACAGGGACACTGTTAACAGGGACATAAAAAACCTACTGTATGCCAGAAGTAAAGCAAGAAGAGTAAAGGTTCGAAGTTCTTCTGAGACATGTGCTGCATTCTTGTGTTTTGCTTTAGTGATTGAAAATTTAACAGTCCTGGATATAATGAAGCCAAACCTGATATGCCTAGCATTATTCCAGAGGAAGATATGACATCATTTGAGTATCTTTAACTTTTGCTAACAATACTACGGTCGGTCGGAGATAAAACAGTGTCTTTTATCACTATACAAAAGAAAATTTATAAGAAAATTTTAATGTATTTCTGTTGCCAGGTATTTTTAAATTAAAAAAAAACTAAAAAACTTGGTACTAAAGGATCATATAGATCAAGTTTAAGATGTCTAACAAAAGATACGGGGTTGTTGTTTAATGCAATTGAACAATTTCACTTGACCGGCGACTTCAGAAAGGATACGAAGATGGTATCTCGAATATACAAACAAGAATCCATTTTTAATCGGCCAGCTTCATTTGTAGAACTTATATTAACTGGTTAGCCAAGTTACTGGAAGACAATGAAAAATCGGGCAAGTAGTATAGACTACGAACGACAAGTCGAATACCTTAATTTGCATTCCGACAGTCTGTACCAAAGTATTGATCAAAGCGTACTTAAAGATAAAAAAAACTGCAAAACAAATTGGATGAAGATTTTTTGTGAAAGAACAAAATATTCTAAAGCAATTTAAAAGAGAAAAGGAAGAGTTATACGGTATTCAGATATGCACCTTTATTGCGTAAATCGCAATAAACGCCATTATTCAGCTCAATATTTCATATAAAGTTTCAATTAATTATTGCGCAATAAATACGCAAATTGTTATAATATTGAGTAAAACTTAAAATGCAGCACGGTCACTTTCTGTTGATATTTGACAACTCGAATGTCAACAATGACAAACACAAAAAATATAACAAAAAATAAACAACAAAACCAAAAAATAAAATAAAAACAATGTTATTGAAACAACCAGCTGTTTTGTTTACCAGTTGTTAAATGAATATTGAATAAGCAGCTGAACTGCGTATATTATTATGTCTGCACTCTTAAAATATTGTACGCAATAAACCGAATATTGACTCAATAAAAGTGCATATCTGAACATAGTATAATATACTTAAAAAAGGATTGATTTTTGAACAGAATCTAGCACGATTTTATGTAAATAATCTACACACCTTCAGTATAAAAACAGTGCGGAAGTAAGGCATTGAAGACTCAAGAAATTGTTTATAAAACTAAGGCTTTATTTACACTGCGTTCAATTCTTTTAAGGTTAAGTTTCTAGGTCCCTAACAGCTTTACTGCCTATAAGGAAACTGTTTGTTCCACTATTAATGCTATTATTCGATACTTGAATTTGTTATGGATAAAAGAATGAATCTTTTAATTTTTTAAGCAGCGCTCAGTTGTAAATAAAGCAGGAGGAATTGTACACTAAGAAAGTATGTTTGCTTTAATAAAAAACAAAGATCGCTTTACAAACAGCTTAGAAATTTTAAAACAAACAATATTTATATTTATATTCTACGATAAAATCGATTTTTCCAGCCTGCCATTAAAACAATGGTTTTTTTGTTTTTTATTTTCAATAAAAATCTTTTCAAAAAGGAAATCTTAAAAAAACCTCCATACAAATAAACATCAACTAATTAAAGTTACTGTTTTATGCAAAATAATATGAATATTTTCCTCTTAATAGTCACTAAAACACCCTCATAATTATTGTGGGTTTATTTTTTGTACAGAAATTTTCATTTCTAAAAATAAAATCACTTCCGCATTAAAAAACGATTTAACAGTTGTTGTGGAATACAATCAATACCAGCAAATAAAAAAATAGTACCATTTATGACTTACATTTACAGGCAACAATTTCATGGTCCTGCTGGGCTTTTGAATTATTTGCTTAAGATAAAATAAAAAAAATATAAAAAAATAGAAACAACAACTGAGAAAAATATTAATATAAAAAAATGCATCTGCAGTTTTTTTTTATAGAAAAACTCCCCTATCCAATACTAAGAGAGAAAAAACAAACAACAATAGGACAAATAATATGTCCATAACAGACACTTGTACTCAAAACTAACACGGTCAAATGATTCTATTCTAATTTTTCTATTTCTATTCCTATTTGAAAATTGTTTTCTTTCTTTTCATTTTTCTGTATTTGTTATTATTGTTGTATTACTAACTCGGAAATTATAAAACATTAAACAGAGGACCAGCTGTCATTGCTTGCCTAACTAACTTGCCATAGTCACTGAGTCAACTGCTGCTGCTGCTGCTGCTGTTTCTGCTATTACTACTGGTGGTTGTCAATAATCGAAACAATTCCAATTCCTATAAGTAGCCTTGTGTTGCAGGGATTAATCGAACAAAAAGCGTTTTTTTACAAAAGAAATCGTTTTTGTTTGAGTTTTTTAATAGATTTTCTCTTTTTTTATTTTCAATGGAAAAAAATCAACAATTTTTAGTATAAAAAAAAACCCAAAAATTTTTTTTAATATGGGGGAGATCAGTTTCTTTATTTCACACATTTCCATACGCATCATTTTAATATAGGCGATGGTCACTATTATTGTGTTTAGGTTTTTAGGGGTAACAAATTTAAATGAGATTTAATCGTTTACAAAACCATTTACACTAAAAATGCCTGTCAACAGTCTTGGCAACATTTAACGAATAAAAAATAGTTCCCATATGGAAATTTTTGCTTTTTTGTTTTCCTGTGGCAAAATACGGGTTTTTTCGAAACAATTTTTATTCCAATTAGTAAGCTTGTGTTACAGGGATTAATTCCACAATAAAAACGAACATTTTACAAAAGAAATCATTTCTTTTTTGATTTTTTTTTTTAACAAAAATAAACAAATCCAGGTTTATTTTCCTTCACACATTTCCATACTCTTCATTTTAATGATAATCAATGTTGTGTTTCATTTTTTAGGGGAAATAAATTTAGATAAGATTTAAATGCTGTCAGCAGTGAATTAAAAACGTTTTCAATAAGAAATTTTTTTTAGCGAAATACGGGTTATCCAACAATAGAATACAAACAATGGAGACAATTATAATTTAAGCAGTACTAACAGGCAATGATGGCAACATTAGTTTTTCCAAACACATTGTTTCAACGGCAATTGGATCTTCGAAATGATCCGAAAGAACAGCCCTACATAGTTAACTCAGCAAAGCTGTGTATATCAAAAGCTGTATCTATTAGCAGTGGTATAAAAATGAAAGATTCTCGAGACATGGAAAGACAATTGGATCTTCGAAATGCCCCGAAAGAACAGTCCTACATAAATAGTTAACTTAGCAAAGCTGTGTCTATCATAAGCTGTATCTATCAGCAGTAGTATAAAAATGAATGATTCCCAACACATGGAAACCTTAAGAAGCTTGAAAATATTACAAGCAAAGAACGAAAATATTATTTTATTAAATAACACGAAATACTTCAAACTTAAAAACTTAAAAATAAACGATTAGTTTCGAAGACCTAGAGAAACTCATCAAATATTTCGACACATTCCCTTTAACATTTTATTTGGGATAAGAAAAACAGAACTCTTTTACGAAACTAAGTTTTGTAAGAGCTTTTATAACCGATCTTAGAAACTATGTTTGTTTTATTATTTTGAAAGAAGAAAATAATTCTAATAATTTCCAAATAATATGGATTTTTTAAATTGATGTTTTTTCTTTACGAATGAATATTTCGTGATATAGTTCGATCCATACAATTCTTAGGTTATCTGAATCATTTAGGAAGTTCTAGAGACAATAAAATTCAAAATCAACGCATAAATTCGGCGAGTTGCTAATACAACACAAAGGTATGCAAAAAAAACTATAGTTTGACCATAAGATCATCATCCCGATTCTAAAATCTAATAGTCCGGTCTAATATACATACATACATAAGCCTGTCGAAGGCTATAATTTCGAATATACGAGTACCTAATCCATTATCAAAAAATTCAAAATTCTCAGGGCAACCTGATCAGCCTCCATCCAATAAATTTCTGATTTGTTAGGCTGTAATGTGAATTGCAAATACATTAACGTGAAAGAGATTAATTTAGAGTACTTAGCAATGACTGATTATATAAAACAAATGTCCGGATTCTTGTTATTTTCTTTACAATAGAAATAAAAAAGAGGCAAATTCATTCCCTTGAAAGATTGTGGAATATTTCTTCCATGTTGGGATTTGCCATATGGGAACCATCCTTGATATAACCGTAACCTGTAGCTACGTGACGATGTTTTCTGAGGTAACATTACATATAATTCTGACCGTTAACACCTCTATTGTCAGAACTATGGCCTAGCTTGTCACTTAAGAATTTTGTTTGCCTTATAAAAGAAATATGGAAATAATTGTTAAAAATTTTAAAAACAAATACATTTTATGAAAATATATAACGAAAAGTGATACCAACAAAAGTCAAATGGGCATAGGATGTCTAAAAAAATTTGATCAAATTAATTATATAATTTTGAAAATTGAGATTATCAGACATGATTGCTTTAATATTGAGAGCTTTAAACAGAGCAGGTTTTTTAGTACAATTCATCTACGAATATTGATAAAAAATATATCAACTTCCTCCCCTTTAAATGATTTTAATAATTAAACATTTGGCCACGTGCAAATGCAAATTGTTCGTATTCAAGATCTTTGCAAAATTTTTCCTATTGATTATTGTCTTCCCCCCCGGCGATGATTTCAATCGCCATGACAACAATTATAATAATTATAATTATTATTATTAAAATTTTTTTCTCTGTGTCATTTGATATTTCGCACACGCACAAATGAAACCGCCTGTAAATATTCGATATTCAATAGGAAAAATGGAAAATAAAATCGATTAATTTTGCATTTCAAACACCCTTAAAGATTTCTACCGGAAAAATGCTTGATTTTTAGAAAAATTTCAATCTATTGATGAAAATACGTTAACGACCTTTTTCTTAAAAGTTCATGCACACTCACACACATGCACATGTGACGGGGAAAAATCTATAGAATTTATGCCAATTTATAAAATACGATTCTTTCTTTTTTTTCCATTTTCCAAATATTTTCTAATCCTTATTGAACATTTTTATTGCCCTCTTCCTATTTCGTTGCTGTGTCTGTTTACTTCTATTGTTTGCATGCAAAAATCTATCCGCTGACTTTATTATTTGTCCCCGTTTATAGGGGTGCATTTTTATCGAATCGAAGTTTTTCAATGATTTTTTCAATTTTTTTTTTGTTAAAATATATTTGCATGTTTAAAAATTCGAAACCATTAATATTTTTAGGATTTTTGCAACAAAATTTTTTCTAATAAAAATGCCATATTTTAATAGTTTTATTTTTCTATTGTTTTTGATAGGGGAAAATCATTTTCCTATGTTACATACAATTCATATGGCAAAAGATGAAAAGTCAATAGGAAAACTTTGAATAAAGGTTTTATGCAAACATTACAATTTAAAGGGAAGGTAAGCCTAATGTTTAGGACTTTTAAACAAGTTATTGTTCGCAGAATAGGAGATATTTTTCAAAATCTTAGTAACCTAAACTGATATGTTCTTTAAGACGAGTTAGGTTGTTACGTTTTACTCCTAATGCACATACATACATACATAATTGGTCATTACAACCCTTCAGTCAGGATTACGACCTAGTTTCTCACACCACTTATGTTATGTGAGTTAATTTTATACATGAGTGGCGGGACCTACAGTTTAAAGTCGACTCCGAACGACAGATTTTTTGAGAAACTTTTCATGGCAATTTTTTATTTACTCTCAGAGTTTTTGCCAGAAATCTGCTGAGAGGAAGTCGCCGAAGAAATACTTTTTGTATTTTTTTGATGTCCGGCCTGGGGCTCGAACCCTGGCTTTTCGTCTAATAAGCCAACACACTACCTACTAGACCACGGCGACCTAATGCACGTTTGAAATTAATGGTTTAGTGGGTAATTGGTTCTACTTGCTGCATTTTTAAACATACTGGGTTATGAGTTAGGCGTTCAGGGCATTCCCTTTGGCTTCATATCAATTATGTCGAGATTTAAAAGAGTGACAAAAACAAGTTTCAACACCTTTGTGTCCACATGTACCCATAAATGTGTGCCTAATAGAAGTACTTCCCTTCATTTAAAATGTATTTCAAGCTGTTGTTTCTTTAGCATTCTTATTGAATTTTCAATTTTGAATTCGAAATTTAGTTTTTTCATTGAAAATCATAATTTTTACCCCCACAAATGCACCCTTATTTATTAAATAACAATTGCCAAGAAAATTTTTGGCAATTTATTGCCTTTTTTATACAATTTATTTGGTTTTTTTCCCATTTTCAATTGTATGGTAATTGTTGTTATTGTAATTGTTGTTACAATATAGTCTGTGGCAGTTTGATATGCAAATTGAAAGCATTACAACATTAACCTTAATGCAATTTTTATGTAATTGTGTGTGTGTATGTGTTTTCACGAAAATCTATTGTTATGGCTTTGCAAAACTCGGCAAGATTTGTCCCCTTCTTTGCAAAAAAAAATTTTGTTTTTGGCCATGCAATGTGCAAAGGGAACTAATGAAAAATGGCACGACATTTGGGAGTTGTTTTTTTTCAGGATTTTACGCAAAAATTCTGTGAATAATTTTAATTTTAATTTATTACATTCTTACCTTTTCATATTGTATATATGTATGTTTAGATTTCCATTGTATTATTGCACTGAACTTGGAGGAAGATTATAGCCTGTAGAAGTTCTAATATATGCCTGTGTACATACAAACATACATACAGATCTATAAGCAACTGAAAAAAACATTATAGAAACAGGATTAATTCATTTATTAAAATTTCAAGGGCAAATAATAATTTCCAAAGCTGTTTGCATAAATAGCAAAACTACTTACCTCTACCATAAGAATTTATCTTGTTTTTTAAAAAAATATTTCACTTTTATAAACCGTTTTGTAAAAATGGTCGGCACTTTTCAACTAAAATTAAGCTTACAATAAAATGTTAACTATCAGCTGTTTACATAAAAACAGTGCTGCCTAATTTGCGTTTTTGCAATTATTGAATTTTAAAAGTCAGAGTACTCGATAAAACTTTACACATATAAAATCAGAGATAAAATAACGCTCAATTCAATTCATATATTAAAAACGCTTAAAAATGAGAATAGAAATCTTTCGTAATAACTTTTTTGCGTTTACACTACTGGTAAAAACCAAAAGCATAACAAACACAGAAGCTTTTAAAAGTATTGTAACATAATAGTTTCCTAAATGGTTCCATAATTAATTGTGCAGTCCAAACTCACATGATCCAAGATCAGATCGCTGTGGTCTAATAAATAGTGTGACGGCTTTCTCGACGAGAGTTCGTGCGCTCAAACTTTAGCTCTGTCATCTTCAGCAATCTTCTAACAAATGCTCTGAGAGGAAATAGAATTGCCATGACAAGCTTTCCAAATTAGTCCTTTTGAGTCAACGTTAAACTGTCGATCCTGCCACTCGTGGATAAAATGAACACATATAACATGGGTGGTGAAGCTAGGCTGTAATCCTGACTATACGTTTGTAATGGGCAATAAAATGATGGGCGCGACTATAATTGATTCTACATTATATTTCTATTATGTGGCGGAATATGTGCACTTTAATGGTTTGCCATCAAAATTTGTAACATCAAGCGAAATAATTTAAATTTGCTTTCAGCCGTCCACTGAACTCTCCACAGCGTATACTTACAAATTCAAGACGCCTCTTTATTTACTTCACTCCCTACTTAAAGGTTTTTTAACGATTTCCATCTATGTATTTGGGAGACAGATGATTTGGTCCTAAACCAAGTTTGCAATTAAAAATCTTGGAGTGGTATTTTTACAACAAAATTGTTACAAAATAAGACATACCGAAGGACTGAACTCTTCTTTTGTAGCTTTAATAATTGAAAGTTTATAATCGTCTGCCTACTGCTTCTAATACAAATTGAGAGGAGTTTGAACCTCATAACTTTTAAATTATGTCCCTGTTGCTGTAAAATATAAACAACTTTAACTGTTTATTTCAGATATGCGTCAGGTATGACTATACTAAAGGAAACAATCATATAATTCAGATTGTGATAATTTTATTTACTTTCTTTATTTTTTTATTGTAAACAATTTATTTTCTGTCTTCATCGAGTATGCACGTTTTCGTCGAAGAATCATTAAGCAGACTGAAAATGCATATGTATTTAAGGACAGTTTGTCATACAGTAGAGAATATATGTTAAATAATTTATTTTTAAATTTATTTTTTTGTTTTTTATTTAAAATTTTTATTTTAATAAATTGACTAAGTATTTAAATGTACTTAATAATCATTTTTTAGAAAGTTTTTGTTTTAAATAATAATATTCTAAAATTTATTTAATTTAATATTTTATCATTTATTATTAGTTATATTTTATTTCAGATTGTAACGTTTTTAAAAATTTTAAAAGAAATTTAGTTTCTAAGTAAAAAATAAATTTGGAATGGATCGTTATATTATATTAATTCCTGTTTCTTTATTATTATTCTAAACGATGAATAATTTAACATTATTTAAGTATTTTCTTTTATAATTTGTATACAAAAAATATTATTTGTAACAAAAAATTTATTATAATTTTTAGATTGTAAGGAAACGAGCACAAAATCAAAATTTTTGGATTAATCCATACTTAGTTTTAAGAATATTAAAAAAAGAAAACCGAAAACGAAATTATTAAAATAAAACAAAAAAAATTCATTAAAATTCTGTTGTTTTGTATGTTTTCCACCACCACTACAATTGGAAATTTACAGATACATTTTCAAAATTGTTTTTAAATACTTTAAACAAAAAAATTAAAAAAAGAACATTCCAAAATGAGCATAAAATCAAAATGGATTCAATCGAGAATTTTTTTCACTTTTGAGCCACGAATCAAAATTAGTTTTAAGTTTGAATTTAAAAACAAAAAATTGGCAAAAACAATTTTATTATAGAAATATTTTTTTGTAATTGGTATTTAAACAAATTAAAAAATAAAATAAATCAAAAAAAAAAGAAGAAACTTAAGTGTTTTATTAAGTTATAAAATAAAAATAAAAAATTTAATTTACATTGTATGAGCAAAAATCAAAATTATTCAAAATATTTAAATTTAAGACAAAAAAAAACATTGTTTTAATTCATTTTTGAAACAAAGAAAACAAAATATAAAAAGGAAAAAAATTATTAAAAATTTTTAGTTGAAAAAGGAAAACAATTAAAATTAAAACAATATTGAATTTCCCATAAAAAAATTCAAATCCCTACACAAGCCAGTAACATTTATAAAGAAATACACATTCTCTCTCAAATATACAAGGATTCTATATTATGGCATATACATACATACATACATATATAATTATTAAAAACAATAACATAATTAAAAAATAATTATAATAAATTAAATACACAAATACAAATACAAATACATATATATTATTTAAAAAAAACAAAATTTATGTAATAAGTATATCGAAATAAAATAAAATAATAACATATTAAAAATAATAATAATAAATTGTAAAACATTTATCATTAAATCAAAATAAAATCGATAATATATTATTATTATTATAATACAACAAAAACAAAAAAAAATAAGAAAACAACAGTAACAAATATAATAATAATAAAAATAAATAAATGTGTTTTAAAATTATAAACTAAATCAAAATTAAACCAGTAAATAAAATTAACAAAAATAATAATAATTAATTATTATTAAAATTTAAAGAGAAATAAAACAAAACCCTCAATAAACATTTATTTCAAATCTATATGAAAAAGAAAAAAAAGCAATCTCAACAGCAGTTTTATTTCATCAGAAGTATCAAAATCTGGCTATAGGCTTGAAGGCTATAGGCTTAACGGAGACATTATAGAGATACCCTATAAAGTTTGAAGGGAGTATAGTAGATCGTATGGGCGCGGTACTTAAGCGACGAATAATAATAATAGAGTACCTATTACGTAATTCCCAATAAAGGTAGGTTGTAGGGGTTAGGAAGATCCTGTGGTCAATTGGTTCTCCATTTAGAACCAACGGGTAATATAATTTTAAAATATAAAAACAGGGGGAAAAAGCAGGACTAGAAGATGATTCGGATGTACAAAAACAAAAGCAGAAATTCCAATAGAAAACGAAATTATAAACTTATGTGTGCTATTGTGGTGAAAAGAATTTAGTTATTTTCGCATGATATTAAAGACTACTTAATCAGTTCATATACATATATCTAGGCGTACCAAGCTAAGAATATTCAACGCTTGTGTAAATATACACAATCAACAACACCATCAGCAACGCAGATCTCTCACAGAGGAGGAACCCATACAGAAGCAGATCAAAAAGAAAAAAATGGGGGTGGATTGGCCGTACATTGAGAAAGAAGCCCGACAGTATTACACGAATGGCGCTAGAGTGGAATCCCCAGGGCTTAAGAAACCGTGGCAGACCAAAAAAACACCTAGAGACGCACGGTCCTGCAGGAACTAAGGCTTAATGACCTGACATGGGAAGGGGCAAAAACAACAGTGGAGAATCGTCAGATGGAAGTGCTTAAGTGCTTTGTGGAAGCCATATGCTCCCTAGAGGGGTAATGGAAAAAAATCGGTTCAAGTCACATATGGTCCGTTTGATTCAGTATCTGATTACCATTTTACCGAGTATTCCTTTTAGACCACTATTATAGAAACTCTCGTCCTTCTGGGCAAAAAAAATTTGGTCAATCAATTTTGAGTCGTGTCAAGCGAAGTTTAAACCCACCATATTAAATGTCATTCAAGAGAATAAATGGCAATTTCTTTGTGTCAGGCCCTGGAAGCGCAAAAACTTCGCAACCGTACTCAAGTAGCGTCAAGCGAGTTACTAGAGATGTGTATGACCCTGAAGTCGCCGTGGTCTAGTAGGTAGTGTGTTGGCTTATTAGAAGAAAAGCCAGGGTTCGAGCCCCAGGCCAGACATCAAAACAAAATACAAAAAGTATTTCTTCGGCGATTTCCTCTCTCAGCAGATTTCTGGCAAAAACTCTGAGAGTAAATAAAATTGCCATGAAAAGTTTCTCAAAAAAATCTGTCGTTCGGAGTCGACTTTAAACTGTAGGTCCCGTCACTCATGTATAAAATTAACAAACACAACATAAGTGGTGTGAGAAACTAGGCCGTAATCCTGACTGAAGGGTTGTAATGACCAATTATGTATGTATGTATGTATGTGTGTATGACCCTGTTACTTATAGACAATCACAACCTTCTGAAAATTCAATTGTTAACAGCATAGTTTGAGACTGAAGTCCTCGTAGTCTATTAGGTAGTGTATTAGCCTATAAGATGTTAAGTTTGGAAGAAAATTGTCTTACTTTTTTCAAATCAAATAAAAATTCAATTGTTAACAGCATAGATTGAGACTGAAGTCCTCGTAGTCTATTAGGTAGCGTATTAGCCTATAAGATGTTAAGTTTGGAAGAAAATTGTAACGTCTTACTTTTTTCAAATCAAAGACTAGGAACTTTTTTTAACAGTTCCGTGATTCTAACATTGATTGCGTGGGCTTGTAGTCGGATATTTTAACTGCCACATTATCTTTTAAAGTAAAATGGGTCAACTGGACCTCCGGTTACTATACTTGCCTCAATTTTCAAGTACACGTCCTCTAACCTTATCTTTTAAAGCAAAGTTTTTGAAGAAGAAGAAGTATTGTAGTTCTTCTCTACTTGTTAGAAATTATTTTTGAGGTTAATTAATAAATTTTACACAAAATTGATTCTTTTTAATGTATTGTACAGTTTTATTTAATATAAAGAGTCTCGTAAAGCTAAATTTTTAACTACTTTTTTATTATGCCGCCTTATAATAAATCAAAAAAATCAAATAAATTCCCTTAAGCTTTCGACATTTTAATAAAAAATACACTTCAGTTCAATATTTGCACAATCATGTCTACTTAAGTAGACCAGTAAAAAAAACAAGAAGTTTACAAAAGATTTAAATCCTGTCAACAAACTAGAATATCTCTCTTTATAGAGCAAAAAGCCGCCTAAGAGAAAAAAGAAACTTCAATTGCAGTTAGACAATCCCAATCAGGGCAAAACTTATTACGCTTCTGAATTTCTTTTTTTGACGGCTTAACGAATGTACACGAACAAGTATGTATTTGTGCAAAAATATTGATTGATCCTTATTAAAAATCACAACAGCAACAAAAAAATACCAGTAAAAATATGTCATAATTTTCTTATTTTCTCTCTCACTCTCTCTCTGTACCTCGCCAGATTGCTTAACAAAAAGTACTACAGAATTGGAAAGAAATGAAAAAATCACTCCCTTTTTAGTTTTGTGGTCCGTTTCGCTTCGTTATGGGGGAGGAAAAATGTAAAATATCTTTCAGTAAAAAGAAGAAAAAAAAATAAATAAAAATTAAAGGTAATCCTTAAATGAAGAGAAGAAGTTACGTGAAATGTATAGTGACGAAGGGCAAAAGGAATGTAGCAAATCAATAGAGAACTGCTGCAGTACATGACAGGACATACACATGATTTCACATCATATTTGAAAAAAGACTGGGGGGTGTCTTAATTTTTATATTTTCTTAAATTATTTCAGTATTTAGTCAAACACATACTAAAACATGAAAAGAAATACCAGAAAAATTTAATATCACATATGTATGTATGTACGTTGATGATGCCTGTCAAAGTCACCAAAGAAAACTACTTTTTGTTGTACTTCCTTAACAATTCAATTTTTTTTCTTGTGTTGTTTTGTTTTGGGCACAATGAAAATCAAATCTACGCATTTTAATCCCCCAATACTTCCCCGGAACTAAACAAGCAAAAGTACCAGTGATGTTGAAATTAAAGAAGCAAAAAAAAAAGGAAAATTGTTTCTCTCGTTTATTTTTTCAAGGCATGAAGTATTTTAAGTGGTGATACAACAAATACTTGACACAATCAGATTTAATGAAAAGGTAAGAAGAGTGAGTACCAGTCAGTCAGGTTGAATGTGTTTGTTTTTTGTTTGTTTGTAATACATATTATTTACCGTTACGTTAGCAAAGTGCGTAACTCTTGGATGTCTTGTGCCTGACAACGCCAGATATGATTGTTATCCTCGAAGAGATTTTCACTGTTCATCTTCTTTTATTCTTATTTTTTTTCTACTTTTTGTTTTTTTAAAGGAAAATTGTTTTAATGTCTGCGGAATTTTTTTTGTTTACTTTTTAACTGTAGGCAAGAGCTTTATTTTTTATGGTCAATGATAACGAAAATTTGCTGTGGAACGAGATATAAAAATTTGTTTTTGAATAAGAAAATGCAGAAGAACATGGTCACAGTTTCAACAATGGAAGTTTTTCTTAACTTTGAAAGATTTTATGCTCACTCAGCATACATATTTCGTAATTACAACCCTTTAGGATTACGACTTAGGTCCTCATACCACTTAGGTTTAGGTTTCGTCATTACAACCCTTCAGGATTACGACCTAGCTCCTCACACCACTTAGGTTTAGGTTAGAGGACGTGTACTTGCTATTGAAACAAGTACAGTACTCGGAGTTGAAGTTGAGCCATTGTACTAGGTCCGAAGGGAGAGAGGATAATAGAGGAGATATGGAAAATGAGAGGAAGTGGGAAAGGGAGAATAAGGAAGACCACAAACACACAAGGGAGCGCGACTACACTATTGAAGCTCTAACGCTACTCAACCAGCACAAACTAATAATGATTCTATGGAGAGCCTTAATGTCGGCACTCGACAAAGAATTCGAAGAAGCCTCTGCCAAGGGTCCCCAACCTCAACCTGCAACAGTCCGGCTGGGATCTGTTCCAGATCCTTGTCAGCGATCTAATCTCGCAATAAACCCAATAACTAACCTTAAGCTGGCCTTATTCAAGCCCCGTAATAAACCCAATAACTAACCCTAAACTGGCCTTATTCAAGCCCAGAAGCCAACCTGTTCTAACACTGTCTATAACAGGCCATAGACATCTAGAAACATAACAACCCGATCCATTACCCCAATGCCTCTGCTCTTCCCCCCTGACCCATCCATTTATGAGGACGTAGAGGTAGCAGATTGGGCGATCAGGACCAACTACTTACGTTCTGTGTGTGTGTCTATTTTATACATGAATGGCGGGATCTAAAGTTTAAAGTCGTCACCGAACGACACATTTTTTCAGAAACTTTTCATGGCAATTTTTACTTTCTCTCAGTGTTTTTGCCAGAAATCTGTTAAGAAAGAAATATTTTTTTATTTCGTTTTGATGTCTGACCTGGGGTTTGAAACTTTTCATTAGCAATTTTTACTTTCTCTCAGTGTTTTTGCCAGAAATCTGTTGAGAAAGAAATATTTTTTTATTTCGTTTTGATGTCTGACCTGGGGTTTGAACCGTGGCCTTATGTCTAATAAGCCATCACACTATCTACTAGACTACGGCGACTGCATGCACTTCTGGACAACCACACTGAAGTTTTTTTTCCTATTCAATGCAATTCTATAAGCCCAAGTAATATTTTTTCATGTTGTCTTTTGTTGGAGACGTCTGACCAGGGTTTTGAACCGTGACCGCACGTCTAATAAGCCACCATACAACATACTGGACTACGACGACTTTCTATTCACCGAAAAAAATTAATTGAACCATTACCGTCAAACTGTTTGTGGAAACTAAGAGGTATTAACTACGAGAAAATCAGGAAAGCTGACAAAAACATTAAGAACTTAAAGAAATGGGTGTTTGAGTCCCATCACTGGGGTGTTGTCGAAACGCGAACTTATTAATGTAGTCGATTGGCTCGTTCTACGAAAATATCTCTGAATTTATGAACATATTGAGGCATCAAGTACGAAATTCAATAACTTTCTTTGAACACTTTTTTCAGAAACCATTGATGCCTCTAGAGAAAGTGGCAATTGAAGCCTTAGACACCACTATGCTTTAATGTCTTCTGTATTAAAACCTTTTTTCATCTGATATAATAAATATTCCACAAATGTTACCATAAAAATAAAATAATAAAAATTAGCCATGACAAATCATCATAAAATTCAAATTCTAAAAATAATCAATGAAAGCCAATTGAAAGCCATTTTCATTTCATTGTTAAATTTTCATTAAAACGTCTTTTTTTATTCAAATAATTGCGTTTTATTAAAATATATACACGTATGTGTATATATGTATGTATATGTAGTATATATCGAAATCAATTGAGATTAGATAAAAGAAAATCGTTTTATTTTTTTGTAAATAATTAGCCAACAAAAACTAGGCCATATCAATGGAAAGTTTTAATATTAAAAACCAAAAAAAAACTTAATAAATAAACTAATATTGGATTTTAGTACCCTTAACCAACAGCAACTTTAATTTATTTGAAAACATTTTCCACATGCAAATGTTAATCAGGAATTTATGAAAAATTGTTCAATAAAAAATTATATTTGAGGACTTTTTTTTGCTTTTTTTTATCAAAGTACAAATATTTGTCTTTCAAACAATTCACATTTCATTCCATTTCACTTCGAATTAATTATTGTTTACATTTTCGAAACAAAAACAAAAACAATAAGAATAGAAAATAAAATCACCATTTGATTTCGTTGAAAACTCCAACACCTTGAAATGTAACTGTGCGGCATTGTTTTATTTAAATTGCGTTGTTTGCCCTTAATTTACAGCCATAGCAGGAGTATTGTAATTATAACACCATTTCCCAAAAGAATTTTAAATATGTAATCATAAACAAGTATTTTTTTGTTTCCATGGTTGGTTTATATACAACGCCAACAATAGTTTACTAAAGCCATCCATCGAAAAAGTAACGTATTTCGCCTTTGCTGCACCCAATATTTGAAACAAGTTCTTTGGTTGGTTGATTGGAGTGGTAGCTTTGATACCAGAAGTTCACTTGAGCATGCATAGCGGCCCGTTGTGACGACACAGGAAAACACAGTCCCTGTACTGGCCGAGTTCCACCAAACTAGGGAAGAAGAATGGTCAGCGCAAGGTCTGCACATTAAAAAGCACGAAGACGCTGCTCTCGAAAACCAGCCCGAAAGTTTGATAAACGAAGCTATATTCTTGACATCTATGGGTGATAGCGCCGTCAAGGATTGGAGAGCCAAGTAACCCATATCTGCACCTCTTAAGAGAAGGGCATTGACAAAGAAAGTGCATAACAGTCTCCTTTTCCTCAGCAGATCTGCACCCACGACTACAGTCGTTAGATGGAAGCTGCATTCTTTCCGCGTATCTTTCCATAACACAATCACCTGTTAGCATGGCCTTTGTGATTAAGATGACTTTAGGATCAAGTCCGAGTAACTAGTTGGTGCGCCTTCTATCCATCGATGAGCAGGACTCCTCATTAACCCAAAATAGTTTGGCGTCCTGAAAGAATTTCCGCGCAATGGCGAATTTAACCGAGGTAAGTGACATACCCAAGGCGATTGACGACAATTCCGGAAGGAGTGTACCAGCTCTGGCGAGCCCATCGGCTCTGCAGCTTCCCGGAATGTAACTGTGCCCAAGGACCCAGGCAATTGAGCCACTGATGCGCTCAGAAAGCAGGTCGAAACAGCGACGATACTCCCTAACGATCCTGGAGTTAATTCTAACGCTCGATAAAGATCTTATAGCAGCCTGACTATCATACAAGATTAAGATGTGGTGTTAAAAGGAGCATCGTTGACGAGAATCCATTGAGCAGCCCGTTAGATGACCATTACTTTCGCCTGAAACACGCTACAGTAATCCGGCAGTCAGAGGGAAATGTTCAGGTCCACGTTCCCAGAGTAGATTCCGCTACCATCTCCATTATCAAGTTTAGAGCCATCAGTGTATATATGTATGCAGGAGTTCCGGTGGAATGATCATGTCAGGGTCCAGTCGTCCCTGCTTGGAATCAGAAAATGAAAACACCTGTCAAACTTATATTCCGCAGGGACGTAATTGATGTTCAGTGGTGCTACAGGATCAGCCTCCAAAATAGAGCAATGACCAGAAGGGATGATGCGCCAAAGAAACAACAACCTTGACTGTCTGCTTGCGAGAAGCATAGCATTGCGAACAAAACTTTTGTAGGGGTATTATGTAGAGCACCATTGATATGAATAGCTGCAGACCTTTTGACTGACTTCAGAAATTTTATACAAATATTCGCCAAAGGAGAAAGGCCTTTGATCTGGAGCACCTCCTCTTTCGTCCTCTCAATGTACGACCTGCAAAGAGTGCACACATGCATACATAATTGGTCATTACAACCCTTAAGTCAGGATTACGACCTAGTTTCTCACACCACTTATGTTGTGTGTGTTAATTTGTATACATGAGTGGTGGGACCTACAGTTTAAAGTCGTCTCCGTGCGATAGATTTTTGAGAAACTTGGCAATTTTATTTACTACCAGAGTTTTTGCCAGAAATCTGCTGAGAGGAAGTCGCCGATGAAATACTTTTTGTATTTCATTATGATGTCTGGCCTGGGGCTCGAACCCTGGCTTTACGTCTAAAAATCCAACACACTATCTACTAGACTACGGCGACTTCAAAGAGTGCACACTTGATCTAATTGTTGTCCTATTAATTCCATATAAGGGCTCTAAGACCCTAGAAGGATTCTGTACATCTTCTTGGTATACAATTACCAACTTATAAAACCCATAACAAATACTGACGAAGGACTTGTTGGAAGGATTATATGTGATGAATTTATTTAATGCGAGAAATGGTGTGACTCAATCAAAAAATATAATTTTAATGCATGTCATTAGTGTAAGAAATTATTTCAAAACAATTTGTTTTTATTTTTTAACATTTCAAAACAAAAAAAAAACAACAAAAAGTGGAGAATTACAAACGGAAAAGTGAGAAAAAAAGGAGAAAAAAGCATTAGAAATTAGAAATAATTTCGGTTTTGATACCATTAATATGGAGGGTTGTTAAAATATGACACGCGCTCTGCTCTGCTCTCTACTCTATGACTGTGGCGTATAGTAACAATTATTTAAATTGATACTGAAACAATGAATGGGCTTTAGTACACAAATACACATACACTAACAAACACAACGCATAATGATTAGTACATGAAGGCAATGGTAACAGTAGCGGCGGCATATGTTCTATAAACATTGTAAATAAAACACTAAAAGACAGAAAAAAAACAATAAAACTTTACAACGACAATTTAATAAAAAAAAATAAAAAAATAATAAATTTGAATTTGAATTTAGGGTACGTATGTATGTATATACATATGTATGCATGAAAACAAAATATGAAATCCTATAAATAAACATATAATGGGTGATTTTTTAAGAGCTATAGGAAAATTTTTCAAAAAAAAAAAACATAAAATTCAGAAAAATGCATGAAATTTTTACTTGAATCGATAGTACGGTCCATATAATTTAATGTTTGAAGATTATTTCATGCAAATGTTGACCGCGACTGCGCCTCAAATGGTCCATCCGCTTAGTCCAATTTTGGCATAAACTTTCCAACATTTCGGCCAGTATTTCACGAATAAATGCTTCAATGTTGTCTTCCAATGCGTCAATTGAAGCGGGCTTGTCTGTATAGACATGAGCTTTAACAGAGCCCCACAAAAAATAGTCTAAAGGCGTTAAATCGCACGATCTAGGCGGCCAATTGACCGGTCCCGAACGTGAAATAAAATGTTCACCGAACTAGCCGCTCAATAAGTCCATTATTACGCGTGCTGTGTGGCATGTGGCACCGTCTTGTTGAAACCACATGTCATGCAAGTCAAGCTCTTGCATTTTGGGCAAAAAAGTTGGATATCATCTCACGGTAGCGCTCACCATTCACAGTTACGTTACGATTCGCAGCATCTTTGAAGAAGTACGGTCCAATGATGTCACCAGCCCATAAACCGCAACAAACTGTGACTTTTTCTGGATGCATTGGTGGCTTTTGCAATGCTTCTGGCTGATCTTCACTCCAAAATCGTCAATTCTGCTTATTTACGTATCCATTGAGCCAAAAATGAGCTTCGTCACTGAACACAATTTTTCAATAAAGAAGTGGATCGTCGGCCAACTTTCCAAGAGCCCATTCACCAAAAATTCTACGTTATGGTAGGTCGTTCGGCTTCAATTCTTGCACCAGCAAGTATTTTGAAAGGCTTCACACCTAAATCCTTCCGCAAAATTTTCCACGTTGTTGAGTAACAGAGGCCCAATTGCTGCGAACGGTGACGAATCGATAATTGATGGTCATCATTAACACTGGCCGATACAGCTGCGATATTTTCTTCAGTTCGCACTCTACGTAAGCGTGTTGTGGTGGTTTAATGTCCAACAATGTAAATTTGGTGCGAAATTTAGTCACAATAGCCCGAATAGCCGCTTCAATGGGTCGATTAAACTGACCATAAAATGGAAGAAGCGCGCGATGAACTTTCTTAACAGAGCACGACGCATTTTGATAATAAAATTCAATGATTTGCAAGCGTTGTTCGTTTGCAAGACGATTCATGGTTAAATTAATGACCAAATTGAAGATGTTTGACAGTGAAACAAAACACGAAACATGCGTGAGCTGTTTAAACCAGTGTTGTCAAAAAGATAAATTGCTAAAAAAAATCACCCGTTACAATTCATATTAATGTTCTTCTCTTTATAGACTCACATTCACACATACATACATACATACATATGTTAACAAAAAAAAACATATCCTTTTTGAAACTCATAAAAAATGACATGACGATTATAAATACATTGAGTTTGACGTACTCATACCCTTTCGAATATTTTGTATGCTTATATGTATGTATGTAGTTGGTTCTCTGTAGGTGTCTGTTAATTTTCCATTAACGTATTGGTGCGTGTCATTCTAAAATCGATTAAAAGGTAATTTTTAGTTTTAAGTTCAATAACAAACTGAAATTGACACACACACACACACACACTAATTATTCATAATGTATGGGTTTTAAGGCTTTCGAGGCCTGCTATAGACAGTGTAATAACAGTTTGGCTGCTGGGCTTGGATAAGGTAAGAAAATAAAAAATGCCATGAAAAGTTTCTCAAAAAATCTGTCGTTCGGAGTCGACTTTAAACTGTAGATCCCGCCTTTCAATGTATAAAATAAAAATAAAAATACAACATAAAGTTGGTTATGCCACCTCTACGGCCTCATTAATGGGTGGGTCAGGGGGAAAGAGCAGAGGCGTTGGGGAATGAATCGGGTTGTTATGTTTCTAGGTGTCTATGGCCTGCTATAGACAGTGTAAGAACAATTTGGCTGCTGGGCTTGGATAATGCCGCTTAAGGTTAGTTCTTGGGTTTATTACGGGGCATTGCGTGATTAGATCGCTGACAAGGGTCAGGAGCAGATCTCAGCCGTACTATTGCAGGGTATGTTGCGCTGAAGAGGAGTTTGAGACTATCGAACACCTCCTCTGTAACTGTCCAGGTTGAGGTTGAAGACCCTTGGCAGGGGCTTCTTTGAGGGTTGGAATTCTTTCCCGAAAGCCGACATAAGGGCTCTCCATAGATTCATTCATTAGTTTGAGCTGGTTGAGAAGTGCTATGGCTTCAATAGTGTAGTCTTATGTGTTTTGTTAGTCTGTGTAATTCCTTTGCTTGCCTACTCTCCCTTTCCTACTTCCTATCTTTAGCTCTAATCTCTCTTATTACCCTCTCCCCTTTAGGACGTTGTACAATGGGTCAACTGGACCCCCGGATACTGTACTTGCCTCAATTGGTCTCTAACTTAAACCTAAGGCTTTCGATGGAACAATTTGTTTAAAATCTAAACTTAACCTCAAACTATATAAGATCTCATTATTAGCAGGTGGGAAGACCAATTTGGCAGTGTTTCAGATGAACTTATGCTTGAAAGATAATTTTTTAATTGCATTATTTGCAGTTTAGGTGAGGAGAAAGCAATTCGATACCCTTTGAGAGCCCAATTGAGTAGAGTATCTACCGTTGAACCTATCTGTTGTTCTTACAGCATTTCTGCAGCCATGACAGAAGTCGTAATAGCTGTAATACCAGGTCCAAGTGCTGTGAGACAATGTTTAGTAATTAAATACACAAGTAAGACCACATAGCCCTTATTCATCATATATAGTTGGTCATTACAATTCTTCAGTCAAGATTACGACCTAACTTTTCATATCGCTTATTTTGTAAGTGTTAATTTTATACATGAACTATAGGTTCCAGGATTAAAGTCGATTCCAAACGACAGGTTTTTGAGAAACTATTCACTGCAGTTTTTGCCAGCAATCTGCTGAGAGAAAGTCGCCGGAGAAATATTTTTCTCATATTTCGTTTTGTCTAGAGACGTCTGATCTGGGATTTGAATCGTGGCCTCACGTCTAATAAGTTAACACTCTGCCTACTAGACTGTGGCGACTACAGACACATACATACATACATTACAACTCTTCAGTCAGAATTACGACCTAGTTTCTCACACCACTTATGTTGTGTGTGTTAATTTTATACATGAGTGGCGGGATCTACAGTTTAAAGTCGACTCCGAACGACAGAATTTTGAGAAACTTTTCATGGCAATTTTGTTTTACTCTCAGAGGTTTTGCCAGAAATCTGCTGAGAGGAAGACGCCGAAAAAATACTTTTTGTATTTTATTTTGATGTCTGGCCTGGGACTCGAATCCTGGCTTTTCGTCTAATACGCCAACACACTACCTTCTAGACCACGGCGACTTCGGCGACTACAGACACAAGTCTCTAATTACAGACACAAGATAGAGGATACTGCTCCTATGCATTCCCATCAGAGAACCCGTATGCCTACAAAGTACATGGAGACACAACAGCCTAACTAACCAGCCGGGAGCCAGTCCCATCAGCCCATCTACAATTTGTAGACTGTACGGCAACATAATTGGTCCCTCATGTATAAGTTCATGGAAATGGAAATGAGTAACGTATCTGATGCTTATTAACTGTAGATAAACAAAAAAGCTCTGTAATATCCTTTCCAAAAATTTTGAACGTTGTTGCGAGAATACTGTGAATGCAAACTGGATACAGAAGAGTTTTGCTCGATTTCGTCAGCGCAATTTTAACCTTAAGGATACACACCGTTCTGGTTGACCAGTTACTGAAAAAATTGGTAATATTTTGCAATTAATGCAGGAGCAAGACTAGAATAGAAATTTGTCAAGAGATAGGCAATCATTAACTTCCCAGTTTGAATGATTTAAAAAGGCTGACTACTGACTAGTTGCTGACTACTAAAAAGTTTTAATACACCCTCTATATAGCTGGTCTGACCAGTCAAATCAGACGATATATTATGTGGTATGCAGTATTAAAAGCATCAAACTGAACGTCGCCGTAGTCTAGTAGGTAGTGTGTTGGCTTATTAGACGAAAAGCCAGGGTTCGAGCCCCAGGCCAGACATCAAAACAAAATACAAAAATGTATTTCTTCGGCGACTTCCTCTCAGCAGTTTTCTGGCAAAAACTCTGAGTGTAAATAAAATTGCCATGAAAACTTTTTCAAAAATCTGTCGTTCGGAGGCGACTTTAAACTGTAGGTCCCGCCACTCATGTCTAAAATTAACACACACAACATAAGTGGTGTGAGAAACTAGGTCGTAATCCTAACTGCAGGGTTGTAATGACCAATTATGTATGTATGCATCATTAAAGGCTTCAAACTGGAAACTCCTGTTGATTTACAATAACTTTCAGGCGTTCCAAGTGAACATCTTCTCAAAGAGCGTGAGTAGATTGAATTGACTAGTGAAGTTTTCTTTTCGTCACGCACTGTAGAGAAACATTTTTCGAAAATCATTTGTTTTTGTTTTTTAACAAAATTTTGGAATTATTACCCACATTCTACATTTAATGGTAGCAAAGGGACTGTCTATATTAGCGGTATTATGGTTAATAGCCCTACAGAATATTTAATACCATTATGGCCAATCGAAAGAGTTTTTAATTTTTCTTACGTTCATCATTACGATTATTATTAGAGAGAGAGGATTACTGTTTATAATCACACAATAAAACTCGAGATGGAAAGAACTTGAATTTAATTTTAACCACTGGGTGTGTTGTTTTTATGAATTTAAATATTTATTATAAGCAATACTAGGTATTAATTAATTAATTAAAACGCATTAAAGGTATTAAAAGCATTTTTTATGAATTACTATTCGAACGCAAACTTTTTACAATTTCATGGCGAAAACCTCTTAAGAAGCCTTGCACAGCAAACGCATTACCATCAGCAAAACCACAAATTGTATTACCCTTGGCCCATTCAGTAATCTCCCACAACCAGTCGATTTCTTGCACTTGGCCAATGCCCTGGCGAAATTGTTCGGTATAGAGATGAGCCCAATTCGATAGGCCACGACAGCGTGTACACTGATGGCAAGAGCCGTTCTTGTAAAACAATGTAATTTGTTCCATCACCTTTAATATGTCACAAGATTTATCGATAACTATAATTGCACCAGTGCCTAAAAAAGTATTTGCTTTTTTTAGAGATTGCTCGTCTAATCTTATGTCATCACACAAATTCTTGGTCAGTAACGGAGTGGAGGTACCGCCTGGTATGACGGCCAATAAATTATCCCAACCACCTTTTACGCCACCAGCATGACATTCTATTAAATAACGTAACGGCATGCCTAGATTTTCTTCGACTGTACAGGGCCGTTCCACACAACCGGATATATTGAATATTTTCGTACCGGGACTATGGGGCTTACAGCCCAATCCCATGAACCATTTAGGGCCTCTACGTAATATTGAGGGCATATATGACACAGTCTCTGCATTAAATAAGATGGTAGGCCTATTCCAAATACCTTTTTCCGAGGGATATGGTGGTTTTCGACGCGGTCTGGCCTCACTACCCATTATACAGTTCATTAAAGCAGTCTCCTCGCCAGAAATGTACTGACCAGCATTGCGATATATAAAAACGTCAAAATCGAAACCACTATCACAAGCATTTGTACCAATTAGACCTGCCCGATAGGCCTCGGCTATGGCCATTTGTAAATTGCAGGCTTCATTATACAATCTGTGCCGCATAAATATTATCGCTGCGTTAGCCGTTACAGCACGACCTACCAACAAACTTCCTTCGATTATCTTATGCGGTTCGTGTCTCATGATTTCACGATCTTTACAAGTTCCCTGTTCTCCCTCAGATGCATTAATTACCACATATCTGGGTGGTTCTATCTTACTGCTAAGCATATATTTTAGCTTTTGGCCGGCCCGAAAATTTGCTCCTCCTCTCCCTTTTAAACCTGATTCTTCCAGCTGCGAAATGATCCATTCCGGGCCCTTTTTCATTATTTCTTTGGTTTTATGCCAATCACCACGAGACATGGCTGACTTTAAATGCCAATCATGTCGTCCATAGAGATTTGTAAATACGCGATCTTTATCGGCTAAAGGCTTAATGTTATTGGCAACATGAGTGCTGAATTCCATACAATGTAACTTTCGCAAATAGGCCATTTAAAGATGGCAAATTAATAAATAATTATTCTCGGAATAATATTTTATTCTTTGAATATTTTACTGATAAAATCAAATGTCTAGTGTTGGAAAGTAAGAAGAAAAATTGAAACGATGAAATAGAAAATAAAATGTAAGCCTATGCCAGAGTTTCATCAAAACAGTGTCTGTCGTATCGGTGCCTGTACCCTAGGAAATCTTTGGAATTAATTTCCGTTTTAAATTTTCCTGCAATTTGTATATGAAACTAGGTTATCTTTAAGAAGCCTATCTTACGTCGAGTCTTGTCTTCGTAGTATACTTGGTAGTATTAGACGGAAACCAAACCCGTGGTTCGAACCTTAACGCAGACATCGTGAATAAAACAACGCGATGCTTTTAAGGCTTTTAAGAAGCCTATCTTAAGTCCAGTCAAAGAAAATAAAGTATAAAGAATGCGCATTTTAACATTTTTTGGAATATTTTTCAAAAATATTTCATGACGCGGGAGGAAAGATAGAAGGGAAGGTTACAGAAACCAAGAGCGTAACAATGCGTTGTTCTCATCGTGCGTTTTTGTTGTTTGACCACGTTTTTATTTATTTTTCTGGTGTTAAAAACAGACGTCGGCACCAATGTCCCTCAGGGGAAGAACATCTTTGGCTTTTTACACACATAGGACACGAACATCAAGAATGTTCGTTAAAAAGAGCGTAAAAATCTTGTCAGCTTTTAAAGAAGACGGTTCATGTCGCTTTTTTCAGACTTCAATGATACACCCAAAGAAATATTACAGTAGGATTCACTAATATCAACGAGAAATGATTTCGATTTTTGGAAGAATACTTGCCAAGTTAAATACCGTGTCTTTAGGGATTTAATGCAGTACAATTTTTCTATATTTTCCGATCACATATACATATCATTGGGTTAATAAGTAGACTTGAAATTATTACTAACAATTTTCCTCTAGGTTAACACATGCCTATGGTTATGGATTAGTGAGTGAGAGAGAGAAAATAAGTTGAGAGAATTTATTTATTTACAGCCATATAAAAGTGTTAGTAATATACGCTATTTTTATTTTCATTTCATCAACATACATATGTAAAGCTGTCTATCTTTCGCTTAAGAATTTTAGATAAATAAAAATAAAATAAAAAATCCATTTTATTATTAAAAGAACATAAAGCTATCCATATTTGGCTTAAAAATTAGGCCATGTTTTTTAAGAAAAATAAAAAGAATAAAAAAAACCATTTTTTATTAAAAGAAAAAAACGAGCATTCCAAAGCATTTAAAAAAAATTATACTATGAGACAAAATAAAAAAATGAAATACGCCCAGCTAATGACAGAACATTTTTAACACAAAATATTCTTCGAGTGTTATTCTGAAATAAAATGATAAAACATCCACGAAACATGTGTTCTTGTCGCAGTCTGATCGACAACTAAATCAAAAAAACACAAGAATACATACACATGTACATACGTACAATGAGAGCGACATATTGTTACGCTCTTTGTTTGTGTTTATTTTCCTTCTGTCTTCCTCCCTCTCATCTAGAAATGAATTTGATGAGAGCGGGTCGTAATGTTACGACCCGCCATAAGAAATTTTACTTCTACATGATGCGTATTCTTTATATCCATATTCTTTGGTCCAGTCCAGTCCAGTCATCATAGTTTAGTTGGTACCCGTGCTTCGAACCCTATCTTGAACAAAACGATGTGATGCTTTAAAGGCGCGCTTTAGATTTTTTTATCTTATCACTCAATTACAGTTCAAAAACTGTAAATATTGTACAGGTAATACCATGGGTAATACATAGAAATTAGTATCCCATGAATAAAACTTTTCTTAATTATTATTTCTTTGATAAGTTTATGAAAAGGAAAATATGAAATAAATTAAAAACTAACCCCTAAAACTATACTCCAACTTTAAGTAAATCACAACTCATACATTTAAAATCCTTACACACAGACACATACAAACATTGTAACACGTGCTGTGTTATTTCCTAATTTTCTCCTTTTTCTTCTTCTTAAAGGTCAAGCTTAAGAATTACACATGAATAGCTACACAAACACTCAATGCTATGGCTTTCTATGAAATGCCTGGTATGTATAGATTTGAAAGTGTGTTCCTATATGTGTGTATATGTATGTTGTTGGTTTCAAATATTACAATTTTGGGTGTATTTTGTAATTTCTTGGTAAATGAAAAAGAAAAAGCAAGACCAAAAAAAAAAAATAGAAAATGAAAAGAAAAATTGATGAAAATTAGAAATAAATTCAATACAACAAGTCCACCAACTGTAAGGACAACAACAATGTACATACATATATGTACCACATATACTACATTATATTACACACATGTTGTTGTTGTTGTATCCTCAATATATAGTTTTTCTTTTCACTTTTATTTTATCCAAAAAAAAAAAAATTTACTTGAATTTTTTCTATTTTTTTTTTGATATTTTTTCTCGATTTTACTTTCAAAAAGTCTAAACCAGGCAACGGATGCTGTTGCTACCACTACCCCCTTTTTAAGTGTGTATACAAATCTATACACATACACAAATACACACACCAATACACACTTAAGCATATGTACATGCATGATGTAAAAGTTTGAAATAGTAAGTAGGGTTGCTAAGTCTTGCTTTAGTTCATTATTGTTTGTTGACCCAATTCTAAGTAAAATTCTTGGTATACGATTGCCAGCATCAGACTTCGTAAGAAAGATTTCTGTCAACTTTGTTATCCATCAGAATATACATGACTTTTCAACGAAATGATCTTCCGATGAAAAGATTTTAATGGGGTACTGCAGTATGTATTTTCAATACATTTTGCTAAAAACTATATTAACGTACAGGCCCTAAACAAAATCCTGTGAATACAGAGCACATGCTGGTGCATAAATATTTTTGAGAAACTTTAAAATATTGACTACCAAAGATTTTAAGCTCATTGGACTATCATTTAATGGAGACTTTCGTTAAAGATCCTAAAAGTTTAATGAATTTTACAATTTCGCGTATTTGCTTCATAACGAATTTCTCGGTTTCTCTATAAGGTCACAGGAATCATTTGTTAGACTTTTACTTGTACGCCATTAAGTACTTTTGAAAAAACTGATGAGACTAACCTGGGCCACATCCGCGAATAGTCCAGATACCGGAAGAGCTGTTGGATCTCTCTACAGTTTCTTATTTGCCTGACTAAAAAGGGTTGGAGGTCCTGTAACAAATGACAAAGTCAAGTGCGAAATGCCAGACAGTTGAGAACTTGAATAGTGTTTATGCTCCACACAATTATCGATGCTAACGCAATCGCAGAAAGCTCTCCGTTAACTACAATCGTTCACCGCCAACAACTCATTCAATTATTTCACAAATAGAAAGAAGCAGTCATCCCGAATGAATTTGAATGGAATCCTATAGAAGATTCCTCTCAGATTCATTTGATCTAATGGAAACTTGCAATTTTGCTTATATTCCTCGCCTTACGTAATTTTTACAGTGAAAGGCGCCACTAATTATTTTGCGAAGCGCAATTCTCTGAGAGATTGCTCGAATCATTCAACCCTCGATCTTAGTAGATAGGAAGGAGACCAGCTAAGAATCTTATATCTTTTGTAGCCTTGTTGTGTGCTCATTAGGAATACTAATTACTTTTATAGGAGGTCTGTATCTTGTACAAAATTCCCTCACTCCTTCCAGTCCACTCCTCTGACACGAGTTAAATCTGGTAAAGTGTCATCCCCATATGAAGTCGGCGAAGTCTAGTAGTAGGTAGTGTGTTGGCTTATTAGACGTGAGGCCACAGTTCAAACCCCAAATCAGATATCGCTTACAAAACGAAATTTGAATATTTCTTCAGCGAGCTCATCTTAGCAGATTTCTGGCAAAAACACTAAAAGTAAATACAATTGCCATGAAGTTTCTCAAAAATCTGTCGTTCGGAGACGACTATAAATTGTAGGGCCCGGCGCTCATGTATAAAATTAATACACACAACATTAGTAGTGCCAGAAACTAGGTCGAAATCCTGAATTAAAGAGATGTGATGACAAATTAAGTAGCTTGTGCTAATTTTGCTTTGCCGAGCTTTCATGAGCTTCGTGCTTCGAACCCTCGATCTAATCCCACACAAGGGCTCCCAGACCAATAAAGACTGCTGCAATCGTTTCCTTGCCAGTTCGTCAACAATTACAATATCTGAGATGCCTGAGTGACACGGTACCCCAAAACATTGTTCATCGCACCCAGTTGATTGAATATCAATCCAGTGTGCTATGAAGCCAATTAGTATACTACAATATAAATATACATGTATGTACGTGCTTCCGTTTACTTTCTGTAAGTTCATCTCAACGTACACTGAAATTGTCTTTATCTCAGCTTGAAATACCTATTTTTCCGCAGATACAGAGATACTTTTATTAAATCCAAAGACTATTTCTCCTATACCAGTGTCAGTCTTTAATCCTTTAGTAAGTCCATTTAGGTGTCTGATCTTAAGCTTCATGTCGAAAACTTGTTTAAAATTCATATGCTCTGTGATCAAACGCAATACTGTCACGGATTTATAACCTCCTGATAGAACACTGCTGTACAAAGGTTTGCAGTTTTGTGTGTGTTTTGTGGAATAGACAATGAATCACCTAATATTGTTCCATTAGGCCAACGCCATGCTACACAAAGTGCTAAGGACTAGCCTGTGGTATTTGCTAACTATCATAGGATGGAAAACAATTATTTCAGTTTTTGTGTTATGCTACAGGATAATAATAGCATTCGGAATGCGTACAAATGGTGAATATTTGAATTGATTGGAGTTAGTCCAACTAACGGATAATTTTTTAGCTATT
Organism: Sarcophaga subvicina; assembly: GCA_936449025.2. Lineage (NCBI taxonomy): Eukaryota > Metazoa > Arthropoda > Insecta > Diptera > Sarcophagidae > Sarcophaga > Sarcophaga subvicina. Next base: position 104,179,109 of record OW388083.2, on the reverse strand, counting down.
ATCTTTTTAGCAACACGTGTTTTGTTTCACTGTCAAACATCTTCAGTTTGGTCTATAATTTAACCAAACGAACAACGCTTGCAAATCATTGAATTTTATTATCAAACTGCGTGCTCTGTTAAGAAAGTTCATCGCGCGCTTCTTCCATTTTATGGTCAGTTTAATCGACCCGCTGAAGCGGCTATTCGGGCTATTGTTACTAAATTTCGCCCCAAATTTACATTGTTGGACATTAAACCACCAATACGCTTACGTAGAGTGCGAACTGAAGAAAATGTCGCAGCTGTATCGGCCAGTGTTAATGATGACCATCAATTGGGCCCTCTGTTACTCAACAACGTGGAAAATTTTGCGAAAGGATTTAGGTGTGAAGCTTTTCAAAATACAGCTGGTGCAATAATTGAAGCCGAACGACCTACCGCAACGCAGAATGGGCTCTTGGAAAGTTGGCCGAAGATCCACTTCTTTATCGAAAAATTGGGTTCAGCGACGAAGCTCATATTTGGCTCAATGGATACGTAAATAAGCAGAATTGTGGATTTTGGAGTGAAGATCAGCCAGAAGCATTGCAAAAGCTACCAATGCATCCAGAAAAAGTCACAGTTTGGTGCAGTTTATGGGCTGGTGGCATCATTGGGCCGTACTTCTTCAAAGATGCTGCGAATCGTAACGTAACTGTGAATGGTGAGCGCTACCGTGAGATGATATCCTACTTTTTTTGCCCAAAATGCAAGAGCTTGACTTGCATGACATGTGGTTTCAACAAGACGGTGCCACATGGCACACAGCACGTGTAACAATGGACTTATTGAGAGGCGAGTTCGGTGACCATTTTATTTCACGTTCGGGACCAGTCAATTGGCCGCCTAGTTCGTGCGATTTAACGCCTTTAGACTATTTTTTGTGGGGCTATGTTAAAGCTCATGTCTATACAGACAAGCCCGCTTCAATTGACGCATTGGAAGACAACGTTGAAGCATTTATTCGTGAGATATCGGCCGAAATGTTGGAAAGTGTTTGCCAAAATTGGACTAAGCGGAAGGACCATTTGAGGCGCAGTCGCGGTCAACATTTGCATGAAATAATCTTCAAACATTAAATTATATGGACCGTACAATCGATTCAAATAAAGATTTCATGCATTTTTCTGAATTTTATGTGTTTTTTTTGAAAAATGTTCCTATAGCTCTTAAAAAATCACCCATTATAATAAATAATACATACATGGATACATATATACATACATACAGTCAGGATTATCTAACTTCTCACACCATTTTGTTATGTGAGTTCATTTTATCCAAAAGTGGCGGGACCTACAGCCTAAAGTCGACTCCGAACGACAAAATAAATAATACCTTAAGTTTTATGTAATACGAATGGATTGTTTAATACAATTCGAATTTTTATGTATTTAAATTCCAATACATTTACTTTAAAACAAAATTTTTCTCTTATACCACGATAAAAAAATTTTTTTAAATAATTCCTGTACAAACACGTTCATCGCTTTTGCAATTTTCATTATCCCTTTAGTAGAAATCAATAAAAAAAATTAAAATTCCTTACAATTCCTTATTAAAAAAAAATAAGGAAAAAACGTACATGAAAAACACATCATGTTTTTAACTCTGCTAAGGATAAAGCAAAGTCCCGAAGGGTAGAGCAAGGAACGAGACGAAGCTACAAACATATTAAAATATTTGTTCCCTTATAATTTTGCTCGATGCAGGAGATATTTTTTAACATTCTTTTAATTTTTTTTGTTTTAATATTTTTTCTTTACTTTTTTTTAAAGGAGTCTGTAAAATTTTGCCTGACAACAACGTTTTTATATTCTTTTTTTTTTTGTTTTGTTTGTTTCACCCGACAGCCCAAATGAAGAAAAAGCGGAGCACATTTTAAAATTATTACTTGATAAAGCATACTTCCACAGGGTGGTAACGGACGCCGCATAAAGGATAAAACAGGAAAAAAATTATTTATGGCTCCCGCTTCTCATAGTTATCCTGTTTTTACTACTCTTTGCCTTTTTTTTCGTTTTTTCGCTTGATTTTAAATGGAAAATTTTAAAGGAATTTAATTATAAAATAGACAAGAATGTTGGAGTGAATTTTGGTCGAATTTGTTTTTTTTATTTTTTTTTGTATTGCGAGGAAGAGAATTGTGCCGCAATATTCCCAGTACGGCATGTAAAGCGTAGAGCGGAGAACAATACATGAATTTAAAACAGGTAAGGCAGTGCTGTATGCTATAAGTAAAGCGGTTAAAAAAGAGTGGAGGTCTTAAAAAGCAATTTTATCGTGCTTTTATCAATTAATTTCCATAATTTTGTATTTATAATTTTTCCGTTGTAATTAAAGGAAAAAAAATTTTGTTTTAACACATGTAACGGGTATGAGATCGTAATATTCATACCCACACGCAAGCCTACAGGCTAATTTACGCTTAATCGTTCTAGGTTGGGTTAGCACTGATATACCTATCTTAAGAAAAATTATCTTCTCTTCATATATACATACGTACTGCCATGACAGGCTAGTATATGCAATTACATGAGATCTTGACAGAAGTGAACTACCATAGATTTTTAGGAATGTTATCTTACATTTGGACAATCAATTCCACAAGTCACACGTAAACAGATATACTGCTAAGCATGCTTCTTCTAACAAGTAGTGCCCTAAGACATGACAGACAACATTATGTTGTTATTTTTTTATTACAAAACGAAATCAAATACAATGCGACGATTTAGCAGAGGCATTATTATGAAGTCGTCGTAGTCTAGTAAGTAGTGTGTTGGCCTATTAGACGTAAAGCCAGGGTTCGAGACCCAGGCCAGACATTAAAACAAAATGCAAAAAGTATTTCTTCGGTGACTTCCTCTCAGCAGATTTCTGGCAAAAACTCTGAGGGTAAATAAAAATTGCATTTAAAAGTTTCTCAAAAATCTGTCGTTCGGAGTCGACTTTAAACTATAGGTCCCACCACTCATGCATAAAATTAACACACACAACATAGTATGTAAGTGGTGTGAGAAACTAGGTCGTAATCCTGACTGAAGGCTTGTAATGACCAATTACGTACGTACGTTACGTATTATCGTGAAGTTGCCCAAGCTTAGTAATGGTAATATGCTGCCTTATTTGCCGTAAAGGCACGGTTTAAACTCCTGAACAGACATCTCGAACAAAACGACTTACTTTCAGCAGTCAACGGGCAAAACTCTGAAAGTAGTTTCTCAAAAATCTGTCGTTCGAAGTCGACTTTTAACTATAGGTTCCGCCGCTCATCGATAAAATTAACGCACCCAACATGGGTGGTGTAAGAAGCAAGGTCGTCATCCTAAATAAAGGGTAGTAATGGCCACTTCAGTAAGTTAAGTAAGAATTATCGTGAGGTAAAAATTTTCAATAATTTCTCGCACTTTTAGTGAGTTTTTGTTCTTGGTTTTCCTTACGTTGTTCCTGCACACACGATACACACATACATAATTGGTCATTACAACTCTTCAGTCAGGATTACGACCTAGTTTCTCACACCACTTATGTTGTGCGTATTAATTTTACACACTACCTACTAGAATACGTGCACACACGATATTCTTCTTAAATTCTTATATTTTACAGCATTTCTGATATACTTTTACTGCCATTACACATTATTAAGGAATACTTACACAATATCGCTTCTGCTTAAGCTATTTTGGAACCAAAACATGATACGTAGAACATCCAAAAATATTGCATGCCAATCGAAACCAATTTTTCTTATGGTATTATGAAGATTCAAAATTGTTTGCATTTCGTTTTATCGAATACTAGCTGTACCATGCGCGTGTTACTGCGCTACCAACAAAAATAAATTTGAGGGAAAGACATTACACAAATATCCAATTAATTTTGAATAATTTTATGGATTTTGTTTCCCGTTGTCCAGATGATTCAGACGAACGGGCTTGAGTAGTACGCATTCGATCGGGTCTCAGTGGCTTGTACTCGAAGATTTTCCAGTCCCAATGCTTCTTGAGGTGTAGGTCGACCAATTGCTTTTCGCTTTGGGGGGCGTGATTGCACGGGAACGACATGAAAAATGCGTTTAAATTTATTAGAATCTCACAATGTACCCAATCCAATTGAACTCAAAAGCATTTTTAAAAAATTTCCAAAATTAAAATGTTTCAAACTTGTAATTGACATTTTACGGGAATGATATGATATGATAATAAATGTTATTAAAATCATAAATAACGAATCCTAAAATGTCTGGTATTTGTCCGATCAACACATGAGCAAATGCATAGTTTACGATTCAATTCATTTTGAATAATTCTCAGTAGCGCTATCTATCGGAAATTAATAGCACTAAAGTTGCTAAAGTTCATATCATGATCAAATGCACAGATTACGATTCAATTCATTTTGAGTAATTTTCAGTGGCGCCACCTGTTCTAAATTGGTCCTGTCAGCTTATAAAGCTTCGTCGGCTCAAGCGCAACTACTTTGCTAAAGAGCATAATATGATTAAATATTCAGTTTACGATTTAATTCATTTTTAGTAATTTTCATTGGCGCCACCTGTCGGAAATTGGTCATACCAAATTAGGAACCTTCCCCGGCTCATACGCAACAACTTTGCTAAAGATCATAACATGATCAAATGCATAATTTACGATTCTATTAATTACATACAAACAAACATTCATTTTTATATATATAGACTAACGAGCTAGGGCCATTATTGGACCTTGTGCTAATACTGACAAGGTTTTGATCTTCCTGAAAGCACAAAACGACAAAAATTGCTTTAAATAATGAATTTTCCTATGTTCGGTACTAGATTATCAACTTAAGACAAATAAAAAATAGTGGATCGTTAACCATAACATAGTTTATCGCTTCTTTTTAAGCTATTTTGGAAACAAAATCTGATGCTTAGAACATTCGGAAATATTTCAAGCCAACCGAAAGCAATTTTTCTTATGGTAGTTCAAAGATTCAACATATTTTTGATTTCGTTTTATTGGATATTAACGAGTTAGGGCCATAATCTTACCTTTGGCAATTCTGACAAGTTTTCTGCCTTCTTGAAAGCACTTGGGTCAAAAGGTTTTGGCAACTGTAGTACGTGTCCGTCAATATTAAACTCGTTCACTAGTGAATATTATTATGGTCGGTACAAAGTACCAATTTAAGACAAATAAGAAAATAATGGACCGTTAACCATAATATACATGACGCATAGCCGCTACCAGCTAAGTCGTGATTCTGATTGAAGGGCAAATTATGTATGTATGTAAAAAATTATGTTATGCATAGCCCCTAACAATCGCGGTTTTATCTTCGTGACCCTTATCTTCATAAAACGATAAAATTCTTTAAAAAGATCGTTGTCTGCACTTTTGAAAAGTTCAAATACCCCCTTTTCCCTATTTTTCATGTAATGGACTATAAATTTAATAATTTTTAATAAAAAAAATTTTATTGGATCGCCTTTAATACAATTAAACACAAAACAAATTTAAAAAAATTTTATTTACAGCATAAAACCTCAAAAAAATATTTTTTTTTTTGAAACATCTGCGCCAAAGTAAATTCGAAACGCGTGCGAACGAAAGGGTAAATATTAGAAAAGTATTTGATATACGGCTCCAAAAAGTGTGTATTTGAACAGTTTAAATAACAATTCAAACCCTTTTCTAATCACACAAAGGGCTTCTTCGTACAAATGTTATAAAATTTTTAACAAAACATTACACATTTAAACTGCGATTTTCAAACGTACATATGAACTCACATTTGACATCATGCCAGCCTGCTTTCGAAATACACTTTCCGCTAAAACGACGACAAACATTTAATGGCACGCGTGTGTGCATTTTAGGTTTTTATCAGCGAGCATGTATTGTTTAAATTTTATTGATAAATTGAAAAACAAAAAAAATATCGAATATTTTTCATTAAAAATAATAGAAATTTTAACCCAAAAATCATATAAAAATTTTGAAATATAAAAGGGGTAAAATGGAATGCATTACAGGACTGTAGAGTTGGGTAAATATGAGATAAACGCCTAATACGTGCACATTCTTTTATACATACGTACCTACAAATTTTATAATGCAACAAATCTTTAGCGGCAGAAAAGAGTGAGCACATAGCACAGTGGGCTAAAAGATATAAAATATAATATTTCTTCAAGACAATACATATTTGATTTGTCTACTTGTTACGACTTGGAATTCGAACTTCTTCTTATTAATTGGTCATTACAACCCTTCAGTCAGGATTACGACCTAGTTTCTCACACCACTTATGTTGTGTGTGTTAATTTTATACATGAGTAGTGAGACCTACTGTTTAACGTCGACTCCGAACGACAGGTTTTTGAAAAACTTTTTATGGCAATTTTTATTTACTCTGAGAGTTTTTGCCAGAAATCTGCTGCTGAGAGGAAGTCGCCGAAGAAATATTTTTTGTATTTTGTTTTGATGTCTGGCCTGGGGCTCGAACCCTGGCTTTACTTCTATTAAGCCAACACTCTACCTACTAGACTACGGCCAGATGACAGCTGAGAGAAAATCGTTGAAGAAATATTTTTTCAATATTTCGTTTTGTTCGAGATGTGTGACCCGGGTCTTGAACCGTGGCCTCACGTCTAATACGCCAACACACTAACTAATAAGCCCTTATCCTGACTAAAGGGTTGTATTTACCAGTTAAGTAAGTTAAATCTGAATTACTCGGGTTTGTGGTTGAACACTTTAACCACTACGTTACGCCTTCTCGTTTATGTATCTGTTCCTATGGCTGTTTTCACTGCATACAGTGCGCAGATGACATAGAAGCATTACCTTTTTTAAAATGGTGCAAGAAATACATTTTTAAAGTATTATGCCAGAGAAGGTGATCCGTAGAGATGTGTACATCGAATTGTGAATTTGTTTGTGCTTCAGCTTATCAGACCTGAGTGCAAACTCCTATGGCAGTAGAGGACCAGCTGACTGAAGCCAAACTAACAATAGAGTGTGTGTGTAATATAATGTAATAAGGCAGTACTTATCTTTCAAGTACAGTACAACTGAATTTTTTGCTTCAGCTTACTAGACCTGAGTGCAAACTCTTATGGTACAGAGACTTCTTTGTCCGGGCTTGGGAACAGTTGCTTCAAATCAGGCTAACAATAGAGTGTGATGTAATGGAATAAGTCGGTACTTATGTATCTTACAAGTACAGCACACCTCGTCGTGGCTAGTAAGTCGCTCAAGACATTAAAGAGAAATTTCTTGAATTAACCGCACAATTTGTGTGTGTGGAACACTCTTCATAAAAAAAATTGTCCTGGTTCCTTTTTCTCTACTTGTGCAGACTCTGCGCACTCACTCTTCGTGAGTTCGGTGAAATTCGGTCAGTACAGTGACTGCGCTTACCCGTGACATCACAACGGGCCGCTATGTGTGCTCAAACGAGCTTTAGTATCAAAGCTACCACTTCAACCTAACCTAACCTTCTAATCTACTTCCTCCTCAATCCATTGCATGAGTATAGGCAAACTCTAAGTATAGTTGTGTTCGTACATCCCACTGTGCCTCTTTTTGCACGGATTTTAAAGAAAACTTTGCTACAATATCTGCAGGCTGTTGTTGTTCGCGAGCAACCCTTTCCTATTGTCATCCGTTTAATGTAACGAAATTAAAAATGTTGCTATTGATTGCAAAAAATTCAAAAAAAAATACGAAAATTTAATCCTTTTTTTCAAAACAACAACAAAGAAAATGAGAAAAATAATGTTAAAATTTTCTGTAGAAAATGCCTAAAATTTATAATGGATTTTCCACCACCACCATCACCTCTATCACTACCACTGCCATTGCCAATGGGCGCTACCAGTTTAGTGAAGAGAAAGAGTTATTTTTACACGATTTTTCATTTTTGCAAAAATTATTGACAGTTTTGTTAGATTTTTTTGGATTTTTTTTTGTTGTGAAAACTGAAAAACGGTTAAAAATTGTGTAAAATATCAGAGAATTGCTATTAAATTTTTTGAACCCCTAAATTGTGTGCGTAATCCCCTTGCACACAAATAGAAAAAGGGTCACATTAGATGTCATCGTGCAATTTTGCGTTAAGTAAACAAAGCAAGACAGAAACTAACATGTCGCCGTTAGTACGCGTTAAGCGCACAGGATAATAAAAAAGGAACACAAAATTCGTTATGAGTCACTGCAATAGCAACAACAATAACAATGGCAAAGTAAATCATTTGGGTGCAAAAAATCGCATTTTATTAATTAAATTTTGTTGCGAAAATTTTACAAAAAAAAAAAGGTTTTAATTTTTTGGGATTTTTCACCCAAAACTGAAAAAAAAAATTTATTTTTATTTTTTTGGAAATGGTTTTAAAAAAGTGTGTCTCATATTAGCTAGAAAGGGGTTGTGAACCCTTTTAATAACCGTTGCTGACCTGCATTGATGGCAATGTCGTTGGGTTGCCGTAGACGGTCATATGGGTCACATGTCTATGAGCCGTGTTATTAAGGATGAGCACATAAATTGCGTTCGATCAGTGACCCAAAATGCATTGCAAACATAATTAATGATCAATATAAACTATAGGCATAGATTTTTTTTAATTTATGATAAGCATTAAACTTTTGTTTTTTAAATGTCACCAGTTTTAAGACAAAAAAATTAAAAAAAATTTATTGATTTTTTTGTTGTTTTTTTTTTTTTGGCAAGTTCCCTTAATAATCCTCTTAAGGCAGCTGTTGTTCAATAGTTTTATTTGCTGTGTAGTTTATAATTTGATTGCAAGCAACATTTTTTATTAGGGGTGAGAGTCGATCTTTTTCAATCTTAAAAAACAACATAAGAATCCATTCGGGGAAATTCTTAGGAATTTTGTTTTTTATTTATAAAAAACATACACACTTCATTAACTTCTTAAGAGGCTCGGCTACATTCTTGGCTGTTATTAAGCAAGCGTGCCTTTGGCACGCAACCTTTGCTTGAGCACGTGCCTAATTGTTTGAAGACAACCAAAAGATCACAATTAGCTTCTAAATAAATAAAAGAAATAACCCCTATTGCTATTTCGAAAAAGAGATGATGATAGACTTACTTAATAGATCATTAGAATCGTTTAGTCAGAATTACAACATAGTTTTGTTAGCGACTTTGCTAATAGTGTCATACTATCTACTTCAAGAAGTAAACCTACAATTAAATTTCTTGATGATGTTACTCTCTCTCACTCCCTCAGTCTCTCTCTCTCTCTCTCTGGAGGCTTTGCGAACACGTCGGCGGTCTTCCTGAATGTATTTATCTCTTCCTACACCACGGGTGTCGGGAGCCTAAGAGACTTGTCTCTGCCCGACAATGGTGAGGCCCCCTCGTGGGAGCAACGTGGTGGCTGTGGTTTAAACCCACATCGTGGGGAGAGCGCAAGCTCGGTGGGGCGTTACACTCTTAGATATTATCCGACCCCTAACCAAGAGGGAAGTCATGTCCAAATACATTGCATTCGAATTCGAACTGGTGTGGTAGACGCATTTTTTTCACCCGTGCTTTGAGCACCGCGGAGTATGCCACGCCATGTTTCATGGCGAAACTTACGTAAAGCCCTGGACTAACCACCACACACTATTACTTTATAGAGTATAAAACCTACAATTTACGAATGATAACCGATTTAACCGCTAGCCTATAATTTAACCCATAATACCCAGCATAATTCTATTACAGTTTTGGAAGCTTAACGTCGAATACTATCTTTCAAACCTTCAATTATTTTTCATTCACCTCTCACTCTTTTAAAAAAACTTTAAACGCTACTTGGAAGCATATGCCTTCTACAGGATATTTACATCTGTTTTTATCCCATAAAACATTTTGTTGTCGTTCGTTTATCACAATTATTCGTAAATACTATATACATTTTTGGTCATTACAACCCTTTGGTCAGGATTACGACCTATTTTTCTCACACCACTTATGTTGTCGTGTTTTTGAAGTCGCCGTAGTCTAGTAGGTAGTGTGTTGGCTTATTAGACACAAAAGCCTGGGTTCGAGCCCCAGGCCAGGCATCAAAGACAAAATACAAAAAGTATTTTTTCGGCGATTTCCTCTCATTAGATTTCTGGAAAAACTCTAAGAGTAAATAAAAATTGCCATGAAAAGTTTCTTAATAAATAAAAATCTATCGTTCGGAGTCGACTTTAAACCGTAGGTCCCACCACTGATGTATAAAATTAACACACACAACATAAGTGGTGTGAGAAACTAGGACGTTGTACAATGGGTCAATTCGACCTCCGGGTACTGTACTTGTCTTAATTGACAAGTACACGTCCTCTAACCTAACCTAACCTAACCTATGTTGTGTGTGTTAATTTTATACATGAGTGGCTTAACCTACAGTTTAAAAAGTCGACTCCGAACAACAGATATTTGGGAAACTTTTAATGGTAATTTTATTTTTTCTCAGAGTTTTTGCAAGAAATCTGCTGAGAAGCAGTCGCCGAAGAAATATTTTTTTCATATTCGTTTAGTTGGATATGTCTTACCTGGGGTTTGAATCGAGGTCTCATGTCTAATAAGCCAATACACTACCTACTAGACTACGGCGACTACTACTACTAGATAAGATAAGAGCTATTCACCACGTGTTTATGAAGACTTCGAAATATCGCGTAGTTTGAATATTCCATTCTTCCCCCTTTCGCATTATGTTGACCTATTCATCTATATTTCTTTCTTAATTTGTCATCTTCACAGTTTCGAATTTTTTTCCCTTTCGTTCTCTTTTGAAATTCCAAACTCGTATTTCATGGTGTGGACAATGTTCACTTGTGATGGAAAGTTGTTTGTCACTTAAGACTACGTTAGACCAGCTCAAATAGTGACCCAGCCAGTATTAACGGTTAGAAGAGTTTTTGTTATGGATTGACAAGTTTTTACGTTTTATTAGGAACATTTCTCCTACACCTTATGTTTACCCAATATCCTTAACATTGTTGTGAACAATTTCATTTACATTTGCAACCAATAGTCCCTTGGCTATTTAATATTAATACGTGGCATAATATTTTTTTATAAATATTTTTCAAAATCACGTTATCATATCCTTAATAACTGCATGTAAATTTACATTATTTTATTTTAAAAAATTTAAAAACGAGGGCTGTACCAAAATTAGCCAAACTTATAACCAGTTTGGAAAAAATTCTTAACATAATCGGCTGTTAGCTCTTTTTCCTGTTTATAATTGAAACTGTCTGTATTATATGTACATACATATATACAATATTTACGGCTTTTTCGATTCTTTAATGAACATGAGGCAGTTCCAAAGCATCCTAGTTTTGTTAAACAAATTTTTCCATTCAGAATAGTTTTAACAAACCTTAAAAAGAAGATTAAAATTTTCAAACCTGTAATCTGAATCTAGGTGTGTGATGTAACAATTCGAAAACTTTAGTTTGTGGGTAAAATTACATGCAAACTGGTGAAGCAACACCTTTTTTCGTTATATGCGGCCTTCTTTTCTTAATTTCCACTTGATCGCTGGAATATAAGAATTTGACGTAGTACACGAAGTTTATTACTCTACTTTTTGAAGATAATCCAGTAAAATTATTCCACGCTCAATCTAAAAAACGCACATCAAGAACCTGCAAGTAGATAAAACTGTTCTCATCTAACCGGTTCTACCAGCAAAGTTTACTGTTATGGATTTTTCGTTTGTCTAAACTCAGCCTTAATCGTCAAACACTCTATTGAAATATGTTTATAAAAATACTTACGCCCGCATGAGTTTCATTTTTAATAAATGCTGATCTGAAGATAATTCTCAATTCAACCACTTTAAATACATTTTTAAAATTTCAATATTTCAAAGTATAAAGTACAGTGTTACAGTTGAATTCTTTATTAGAGTGCACTATATTTACGCCAGACATATTTCATTCCAAAATGTTAAAAATATTCTTAATATTCTGGATATTTCAAAATTCTGGTAAGAAAATTCGTTTAAAAGTTTAAAATTTAAAATTTTTTTTAATTTTCATTATGTTGATTATTTTCTTTTAAGAAATGTTTTCAAATTTAACTCACAATTCACCATAACCTTACTATTAGGTTATGTTACAGCGGTAGTCGATCTTAGTGATAAATATGGTGATGAATCATCTACTAGGGAAGAATCTTTCTAAATAACATTACCAATGTCTTGGGGCAGTTAAAATTTCGGAACAAAATTGTGGTAAATGTTTTAATTATTTTGTTTAAACAACAGAACGAAGACCGTTTAGATCAGGCACTTTTAAATTTATATATATATATATAATATATATATACAGCATCGGACAAAACCTAAGCACCCCCTCAGTAAATTTTTTTAAAATGATTATTTTTTTAAGAAAACAAAGTTATTAATGTTTTATTTGTTTATTTATTTATATCCTTATTATTGAAAAACACAAGCTTAAGGAATTCAGAATTCAATAAAAAAAAGTTATGATTCAAAATACATTTTAAGTCGCAAATATAAGCGGACAAAACTAAAGCACCCCCAATTTAAGGTACAGATAAAAACTATTGAAATTAATATTTCTTTGCGAATCCTTTATTCTGGATGACACACGCACATCTTTTAGGCATAGTGGATTTTAAATTATTAATTATTTCAGGTGAAATTGCTTCCCAGGCTATTTTTGCGGATTCAAATAAATCTTCTTTAGTTTTCTAATTTTCTCGGTTGATTTTTAAGTTAACGATCTCCTACAAGTTCTCGATTGGGTTAAGATCAATTGAGTGCAAAATATTCAATCAACAGATCAATTATTTCTAGGCTAATTAAAAAGTTTTTGCAGATTGATCGCACATCTCCTACTCATCCTGGAGGAAGGACACGTGAAACTTCGCGATATGAGGACTCCTGAATTAAAAAGACAATCCAAAATTATCCTACAGCATCTTCTAGTTACATACGAAACCGCTTAGGTTTAAAAATTAGCGAAAGAGCAATTCGTAGAAGGACGGTAGATGCCGGATTATTCAGTCGCCAACCAGCAAAAAAAAAAAACTTTTATATCGTCATAAAATAAAAAAGCGAAACTTGAATTCGTCAAGGCCAATCTTAACTAAAGTGTCCAAATATGGAGGATTGTGCTGTTTTCTGACGAATCTAAGTTTAATTTAAAGGTTTCAGATGGCATAAGGCGTGTGCGCAGACGATATGAAATGTTTCACGATTTCTAGCAAAAACTCTCAAAGTAAATAAAATTGCCATTAAAAGTTTCTCAAAAATCTGTCACTCGGGGTCAACTTTAAACTGTAGTTCCCTCAATTTATGGAGAAAATTAATACAAACAACATGAGTGGCGTGCAAGCTAGGTCGTAAACCTGGCTGACGTTTGAACAATTGAGTAGGTAAATGGAAGAGGATTAAATTCCACATAGATGTGGTTGCTTTGCCTAACTTCGAACTTCAGCTCGGACACCTTAAAAAAAGTATGAACAAAAATATTTCTTTAGACGACCGTTCTCAATAGTTTAGGGACAATAGCTACTTCAGCTATCAGTAGTGGAAGTAGATAATTGCAATGGGAAAAATTCTTAAATATAAGTACCTATGTCGTTCCGTGTTGATGTAGAGTTGTACATGCCGAAACCCATTCATAAAATTAAAACACAAAACATCATGGACAGTGTAAAAATCTAGGCCTTAATCTTAACTGAAGGATTGGCCAGTAAAACATATGCATGCACTCCCCAAAATAAAATAAAATCCATTCTTCTGGGATATAATTGAAATTTAAATAGGATACCCAAACCACATAATAAAAATGAATCAATCATATCATATTCTCAATTCATGTATAATTTTTTAACTCTTCCAGCATATGCATCCGAGGAAATGTGTATTTCCTATCAAAAGGACATCAACAATGAAAACTTTAATATTTTGAAACGAAATATTACGGCCATAGACTCCATAGGTATTGGCATTCTACCAAATGAGATCACATTTAAAAATAACGGGCAAACGGTTATTGTTAAGTATCATTTTGACAATTCAAAACGATTTCTTATTGGATCAGGCCCATATGGCCGAGATAACTATCAGTTCGATTTTATGTACTTCAATTGGTTAAATCATAACAAGAGCAACGGAAAATTTTTACCCTTCGAATTGCATGTGGTATTTTTCAATACAAAATACAATACATTTGACCAAGCAATACGAAAAAATTTTGGCATAACAATATGGTCCTTCCACTACGATCGGGCAATGGTGAGTTCTTAAAAAATATTTTGGAAAAATTTAAAAAAAAATTATTTTTTTTATTGTCTTTTTAAGAATTCTAGAGACGAGCTTATAAATCTATTTTATAGTGCCTTGCAACATATAAGCGAACCACAATCGGAAACAATGCTATCGATGAAGAATGAAGTATTGCCGCCATTGAATGTAATACTAGACCTGACGTATGAATATTATGTTTATCAGGGAACTCTATTGCCGTTTTTTAATTTTTGTAAAGCCGATGTCATATGGATAGAATATCCTACAACCTTAACAATAACACCCAAACACGTATGCTTAGGAAATGCTAATAACTTTACCGTGAATCGCTTTGTAATCATTTTATTTTATTCCTTCAACAGTATGAGTATTTTGTACAACTTTTATCCTTGAATAACATACCACTAATGGCTCAAGTTGTTGACTTTACAACGCCAAATGGTTCCATCTATCAAAATATTGATCGAGCTACATATATCTCTGAAAATAGACGGCCAGTGACAGATTTCGAATATTTCAGTGCCATATTTGATGATGGCGCAAATGGTGGCACTGCAATTATTAGCATAAGGAAATGTTTATTGTTATTAAAACTAATTTTGATTTCTTTCTGCCTATCAATGTAAAACGTTTATAAAATTAAAATTAAATTTTTTTTATTTATGATGTCTTTTTTTTAAATTTATTTTTCAATAGAAAAACTCTCTAGCATTTGAAGTCACGGTAGTCTAGTGGGTAGTGTGTCGGTTCAGACCCTAGCACAGACTTCCTCTCAGCAATCTTCTGATACAATTGTCATGAAAACTCTCCAAAAACTGTCGTTCGAAGTTCGACTGTAAACTGTAGGTCCCTCCACTTATGGATAAAATTAACACACACACAACATGGCTGGTGTGAGAATCTAGGTTGTAATCCTGGCTGAAGGGTTATAATGACCAATTAAGTAAGTTAAAAAGGAATCAAAAAACAATGGCTAAGGATTTAATTCAAAGGTTAGGTTAGAGGACGTGTACTTGCCAATTAAGACAAGTACAGTACCCGGAGGTCGAATTGACCCATTGTACAACGTCCTAGTTTCTCACACCACTTATGTTGTGTGTGTTAATTTTATACATGAGTGGCGGGACCTACAGTTTAAAGTCGACTCCGAACGACAGATTTTTGAGAAACTTTTTCATGGCAATTTTATTTACTCTCAGAGTTTTTGCCAGAAATCTGCTGAGAGGAAGTCGCCGAAGAAATACTTTATGTATTTTGTCTTGATCTCTGGCCTGGGGCTCGAACCCTGGCTTTACGTCTAATAAGCCAACACACTACCTACTAGACTACGGCGACTCCATCAAGCTCCTTATGCATCTGCTATATTATCTGACTATAATAGTCTGCATCTGGCATTGGCGAATTATTTTGTTGGTGAATAATTCGTCTCAAAAGAAGACTGTGGACGATGAATGTTGCCAAGAGAAGACAGTTAATTATCCAACGAAATGGCGTATATTTCAGTTGGTTGTCACAGAACATTTTTAGTTGGGCTGTATAAAGCCACTAACTCAAGCCAAAAATTTATGTTCATAAATTAAAAATTAAGGTCTGAACGCATAATGCGCTAGAAAACTTGCAAACATTTATTTTGTGTATCGTTTTCTTTCTGTTGTCTGACTAATATTTAAATCTCCATTAAACCATATTCATACAAAATCAAAGCAATCATGAGAAAAATTATGCAATTGGAGTATCTTCCGTAAGGACTTAAGGAACTATTTTTCTTCACATTATGATCGTTATTGTCATCGTTATCGTTGTCGTCCTCGTCGTCTTCAAGTGTGGCCTCGAATTTCTCAAAACTTTGAGCAGAAAGGCCTTTTGCTTGGTATTTGTAATGATCGATATTTTGATAGATAGGACCACTCGGACCATCGTACTTCTGAACAAAAGACTGCAATGGTGCTTTATTATACGACAATATTTGTTGTAATAGTTCTGCCTAAAATTTTTAATTCAATAAATAATTTTAAATTTCTCCAAGCAACCAGTACTTACATGCTCTGAAACAATTTTATTAAAACCGGGAAACTCCAACCATATAACATCGGTATTACAGTCTCCCAACAATGGCATGAGTCTACCCTGATAGACATAATATTTAAGTTCTAAATTAATCAAATTATTAAGAGAAGGCAGATCCTCATTGTTAGAATTTATATCATATTTTGTATAAGGCTCTCGAATGTATTGCAAGCAACCGTACATCTTATTTTCAGGATAATTCATATAATCTTCATACACCCAGTCAGGTTCGATCTACATTCAAGAAAAGCAATAGTTATGTTAAAAAATAAATAAAAATTGAACACTTATTGTGTAAAGGTTTCCTCTACCAATTCATAGCGAAATGACCACACAGTTATGCCAAAATTTTTCTTCACAGCTTTCTCATACAGGCCATATTTTTGTTTTGAAAAAACAACGTGCAATTCAAACGGTAACGTTCCGTTACTGGTGTAACGATCATCCAACCTATTAAAGTACATAAATTCGAACTGGTACGTGTCCTTGCCATAGGGGCCTTCGCTGATTATCGGTTTTTCTCCATTGTACCAGAATCTAATGAAAACAGTTTCTGCATTATTATCCAAGGTTATCGATTTTGGATAAATTCCCGTCTTCTGTCTGAATAATCTGCTTATATTTCTTTGTAAAATTTCGTAATTATCTCCATTGATCAGGTATAGATGTTTTGAAGCACATTTTAAATAGGCTGCATAAGCTGGAAATTGAAAATGTCATTAAAATTGAAATATATTTGCATACGACCGCTCTTAAAAGATGACTCCTATTCAAGCATTTTATTGTGTTTCTAAAATAAAAATCTAAGACATGCTAGGGCTCTCTTCAATTGTTCAAAGTTATTGTACGCAACAAATAACGCCAACTAGAAAAATAATTTCTGAATGCATGACTAAACTGAAGAACATTGTCATGAGTCTATTTTACCTAGAAAAATAAAATGCATACGTATATAAGCTAGAAGTATAGACTGATTTGTGTCAAGGTTCAATATAATCGCCATTAACCCGACCCTACTCAATTTCATCATACTCTCCCAGTGAGCTTTATGAAAGCAAACCTGTTTCAATGGTAAATAGGGGTCGCCTCAATGCAATACTTATTGATTTAAATAGCTAGACTGACTCGGACAGCCAGGATTAAGGATTAAGTCTCCAACAAACATCGCCTCGAAGTTCAGTGCCCGTCCATGAAAATCGGATATTTCTTAGAGAAATGTAGGACAATTCAGAGATAACTCTTATATAGGATTCAGGACACTGAGATATCGTCGGAAACTGCATTGCTGATGAGCTGTACACTGCTGATAAGTATATCATTATGAAATTCAATTTCGTTGGAAGCATAAGGATGGATACGGTAGACAACTGATTGGCCATTCATTCTACTATTGCTACTCTTACAAGTCTAGTACTCTTTTCGAAAGCATGCCTTAAATGTTGGCATTCCCTAGAATAGTTAATTAGCCGCCACATACAATTGTTAAGTCAGGATTGAAGGCCTGAAAGGTTTTTCTGTATGCTTGGCTTAATTGGCTGAAAGAAAGCAAAATTTTAAAATATTTCAAAAGTTTAATGCCTTTTACTATATGTATACTTCTCCACTGTGTTCAGCTGTGGTTTTCTAATTTTTAAATATTTACAGAAAAATATCTTACCAAGCCTTGTTATGATGAATAACAATAAAAATTTTAAATGTTTCAACATATGTACTCCAATCGACTTTAAACCTTTTGAATTTAACTTTATTTTAATAATAAAAGTTTCTCTCATGACAAAATTTGAAACAAACGAAATAAATATTTCAAATTACAGTACATAGTATAGCGCTAAAGAGTAGTTGGATTTTAAATTACTTAACAGCTCTAAAATTGTGAATTACTTGTGATAGAATCTGTCTAAAGTAATTGAAACAATTCAAATGTAATTAATATAATACCGTCAACATATAACAGACTTAAAATAATCTCTATTGAAGTGACTGATAAAACGTGTCACTTACCTTTATCCTCAAGGGGAAAGACTCCATTTTGAAATTGTTTTTAATGATTTTGTGCTAAATTGTAAAAAAGTCCTCATAGATATTTTAAAAGTATTAAAATTAAAATATAAATGAATTTGGTTTTTATATACAATCAACACTTGGATACGCCCTTTAAAATAAGTAGTCCTTGGATATTAGACTTATTAAGTAAGCAAGACTTTTGCAGGATGTTCTTGAATAAAATCTTTTCAGGGCTATTTTATTAACACTCAGGGTTTTTACCAGAAAATTGCTGAGAGGAAGTCGCCGAATGAAATATTTTTTCATATTTCGTTAGGTTCGCAATGTCTAAGTCAAGGATTGAACTACGGACTGTCGACAAATAAGCCAGAACGTACTACCTGTTAGACTATGGCAAATTGAATTAATTTCATGTCATACCAAACACTTTATATTCTCTCCTCGTACTTCTAATCCATGCAAAACGTAAGTGATCAGGTTCACAGTTTCAACCTAAGCGGATTCAATTCTAAGACTGCATAGGAAATTCTTGTGTGTGAATTTTTCTAGTAGGTGCCTTATTCAATTCGATTCAAATTTTTTTTATTTGTTGGCAAATTAAAAAGATGTACGCTCGTAATGTAGTAGATGTAGAATACCCAGTAGATAAATGTTGGATTGCGTTAGGTTCTAATTGGTGCAAACGTAAAGAAGCACCCTCGTGGTTTTATAGGGCTACTTTTGTAAACCTTTTTGAAACATGGCCTAGTAAATATGCCCACCAAAGAAGAAATAAGATCAGCTTGTGTTGGATTCTCTTGTCCATCAATAACTATACCTTTTCCTAATTTGTCTGTCAATTGAATTGTAAAATAATTTTTTAGTTCATTGTTCATTATTAAATATATTTTCAAAATATTTAAAATTTTGTAATGTATTGTATATAAGCTCGTAGATAGTATTACGCCTTCCTTTGTCTTATTTCTAATAACTCTTTATACTGTTCAACTGAACCGTCTTCATGTTTTGATGTAAATGCCGGTGTTGATTTTTCTTTTTCTGCTTCGGAATTATTATTCTGATTATCCTTTTTCGAATGCTTCGATTTCTTGATCTTATCGCGAACACGCTTGCCCAAACGTGAAGCAGCCAAAACTTTGCTCACTTTAGAGCTTTTCATATAGCGAGAATGCCAGGACTATTAAATAAAGAATGAATAAAAAGTAAATACACGCACTTCTACTTCTTTTCTTTTGTCGTTTTTAATTAATTAATTACCTGATTATCATTTGTACGTTCATCTTCGCTCGATTCTAATGATATTACATCCTCTGTCTGACTTTCATCTTGTGACTTATTATTATCCTGTGACGAGTCTTCTGTTGATTTGGTTTGTACAGCATTTACTTCTTTTTCTAGCTCTTCGTTCATTTCGTTTTCCAAGTCGCCACCCAATGAAATTACATCATCAT
The DNA here is from genome assembly GCA_936449025.2 of Sarcophaga subvicina. NCBI lineage: Eukaryota > Metazoa > Arthropoda > Insecta > Diptera > Sarcophagidae > Sarcophaga > Sarcophaga subvicina. The sequence continues at coordinate 104,159,277 of OW388083.2, read as the reverse complement.
TACGATCGTCATCGGAGTGATTTGTTGAATTAGTTTCTTCATTTGATTTCTTACTTAAAGAACTTTTAGATTGTGCAGCTTTAACTTTAGTTTCATCTTGAGTCTCTTGTTTGCTGTCCATTTGTGTTGCAGCATGTTGAATACTTTCACTTGTATTTCCACTGATGATTTCATCTTGCTTACAAGCTTCTTGTTGAGTTTCATTTGCTAAAGTATTCGATTTTTGTTTCGTTAAATTATCAGTTTCTTGGTTAAGCTCTACAGTCTCCTTTTCGGTATTTGTAGCTGATTCGACTGGATCTTTTTTTGGCAATTCGTTACCAGGTAACTTCTTATTACCCTTTGTATGCTCATCCTCTGATGAATCGGCTATACATAGAGTTTCCGGTTCTGCAACGATAGGTATAACATCCGGTGAGGGTGAACGACTACTCTTCTCCTTCTTTATGTCTACCACCATGGAGGTATCTTTATTTTTGTTCTTATCATTTTCTTTTGTTTTATCAATTTTATCTTTGATTTCCTTTTCACTATTATGCCGTTCCTTTGGGTCTTCTTCCTTCTCTTTAGTGTTAGAATTACGATAACTTCTCTTAAGTTTAATCTTTTTAGTTTTACGGTTATCCGTTTCATTGTCATTTGCTTTTGTATTAAGACTATCGGAAGAAACGTTTGATCGCCTAAGTTTAGCAGAATCTTTCGATTCTGTTTCACTTGACAATCTTTTGCGTTCGTTTCTATTTGCTTTATCATCTTTCTTGATTGTTTTATCTCTGGAGGCCTTTCGCTTCTCCTCATCTGAATCGACTTCAATTTTTGTGACCGGTTCTAAAGCAAGTTGAGAACGTATAGCTCTGGCACGAGCCTGTAATTCTAACAATTCTAGAACACTAATCTGTCCATCTTCTATAAAACAAAAAATATTTTTTCAATTTTCAAAATGAACTAATAATTGCTTAATGCTTTCAGCTTTATTTATTCAGAATTCTTGACCGAGACCAATTGAATATCATATTAAGATATTCTTCTGTGCTCCTATAATTCCAATATTGGTTGCATAGGTCAGGTACAACAGATAGGACGAGAGTAGCGGATCCAAGCAATATTCTCAAAATGCTTACTCTATGTGACTAAAGCTAAGTAATTTGTTCAGCTAATTGCACAAATCAACTGATTATAAGCAAATTCTTATGGTTTTAAAACATGTACTGTATGAAGTAACTAAAATATAATCGTGCTATCATTTTAACAGCAGCTGTAATTGTACATACTCTTTTTTTTGTCGTATTCATAAACAATTTGTCAAAAAAAAAATTGTATTTGACATTCAGTTTGAAATTTTATAATCAAATTAAAATATACGTATTGTTTAAAATCTCGCGTTCAATTTTGGTTTTTTATATCTTTGGGGAAAAAATATTTTTTGTTCAGAGCAAAATTACTCTTACCTTGATTGTCGTCATTGGAGGTGTTCTTTTTCGCTGCATCTGTTTCTGTCGGTGTTTTGGTTGCTTTCTTCTTCTTAGCTGCAAGAATAAATTTAAATTTTAGAAACATTAGAAATTTTCCATTGTAAGATGATTTCAAACCGTATAGAGTTTGTGCAAAACTGCATAAAGCAAGGCAGTAATGGTGACGATGAAGATGAACAGAACGAACATTTCACAGTTTTGCTGAATGGTCAGAAAGATTTGGAAGATCAACTTGAAGAATTTAAAAAGGCATGCGATGTTCATAATAAACATCAACGAAAAAGTAAAAGGAGACGCTATTATAGTTTGGCCTTAATGGCGGAAATTGTTAATTGTACTACAAAAGATGAAGTGAAACGTTTGTTAAAGAACAATACCCGAACATTTTTGGTTGACGCTGTGAAAAATAAACCTCAAGAAGTCGAAGCCTTAGTAGGTTTAGTTAAAGAGGCAATGAATGAACAGCAATTGGAAGATCCAAATGTTTTACTTACTGTTGGTTTAGCACTACAAATTACAGGAGATGCTTGTCGCATGGGTAGAAATCGAAATAATTGTTCATTATTTTTGGCTAAATGTAACACCATTACTTTAACGTGTAATCCGGCATACAGATATTCCGGCTTTAAAGAGATTGCCTACGTTATAAATCTGGACTATCATTTGCCTTCTATTCAACTAAATGATGTGATTTCTATTGGACAAGAAGTAAAGGGAGTTGTGGTTAAGAAACTTAAAACATGTATAGCCGTTTGTATACAGGAGGCTGGCATAGTAAATTCTTATGATTATATTGAAATACCGAATCAGTGTAAAAGCCTGCAATCACAAACTCTTATCGATATATTTACTAAAGATTTGGAAATGGCTATTCGAATACAAGCTGATTTTATTGCCGTACCACGTATACGCTGTTTGAAATTTCTCAAAGCATTGCGAAATCGCATAACAACTGAACAAAATTTCATGTTAATTGGCAACATTGATTTGGAATACGTTAGTCGCAAAATGTTGGATTTATTAGGCCTTATCCAACAATTAGACTTCTTATGGCTAACGAATCTATTTAGCAATAACCAAACAGAGTATTTGTATTTGTTGCAAGATGTTATACCATTGGCCAAGTGTTCGAAAGTTCCCATTATAGGCTCTGTGCCCTTGGAGGATTGTTGCGATTTTAAATCATTTGAAAATCACGAGTTCCTATGGAAAATCGATTGTATGTTTATTGTAAAAAGTGCCTGGTGTAACAAATACCCCTTGGTTGTTAAGAAACTTTTACCAATCAAAAACTATCGTTTGGCGGTAACAGACAACACTATGGCATTACGCGATATTTTAAGCTCGATGCAATCGATTATTAATTTTATCATACGCACCATTAGTTCAATCGAATGCCGAGCCATTTTCATATACTCTAAATGTAAAACTGCTGCAACAGCTTTGGCTCGTGTGGAAATATATTGTCCGGTATTCGTTATCCTACCACTGGATACTATGGACACAAGCGAACTCGATGACGAAATGAAATATCGCATAAAACTGTGTAAAACTCTTAATCTTAGACGAAATCTAAGGCCATTATTATACACAAAAGAAATGAACGAATGTGAATATAAGCCCCTTGATTTTGGTATTGAGTACGTTCGTCGCTGTGGTTGTCTCGAGACTGGCGACTTTGTAATTACTTTAGAGGTGGGCAAAGAAAATGGTGATGACAACGTTCAATTGGGTGTTGGCGAAGATGTGGTTATAATGCGAGCTTTTTATGTAGCACCACCGAAATTGGGTGAAAAATTAAAGTGTAATTAGGTAAAGAACATTCTAATATCGTTGGCTTAATACAAAAAAGGCATATCTGTGTTCACTTTTTAACTTGTTAGCTTCCACATAAGCCTGAATTCATTTATGCTTCATTCAGCACTATATTTTATATGTAAATACAATTTTTTCTTCTTTGTGTACAAAAAGAACGTAATATGCCTTCTTTGTTTTAAATCGCCGATATATTTATCAATAACTTAATAAGTGTTAAAATTACTCAATAAAATGTTTTAAGGCTTCCAAAGGAAGTCAGACATAACATTGTTGTTTTTATTCCAACCCGCTTCACTAATGTTTTCAAACGTAGAGGCACTCAATATTTAAAACAATTAATGAATAAAGGATTGACTTCAAATGCAGAGCGAACAGAACATGTTTGACTTTGTGATTATTCTTCCTATGCTAGATAAAACCTCTAATTACACATATGGATCACAGGTTTCTTTCCTACGACACCCTATATAAGATGATATATTTAAACTGTGCCCATTTCTGTGATTTTGCAACAAAACTAAAATTTGCTCTGATGTACTTGCAAGACTGTATATTATATCGTCTGCTTTTTAATTCCGTACTCGAAGTAGTAATCACGGAAGCAACATTTCTCAGAAGAAAAATTGTTGGAGAACCTCAACTATCCTGACGATATCTACTTGCTTACGCAGCAACTCTAATCTACTTACCCTTTTTAGAAGATCCTTCAATCTCACTATCAGATGATATTTCCTCCAATGAAATGTGTTCTACAACAAAAACCAAACATCATGTCGGTCAATAAATAAACGCTTCCAACCATATTTTTAGCTTACCTTCATGTCTTTCTACATCCGAATCATTATCAGATGATTCAGTATCTGTTGGACATTTTGTGGCCGTAATTATGGATTTTAAACGTTTCGTTGATATGCACAGTAGCTCATTCAAACAGGCCTCTTCTATTTCTTCCAAGGCTTGAGTCTGTGAAATGGTAACTTGAAATTACTTAAATTCTTGTAAACATTATAAAAAACAAGCATGCCTTTAAAAATTCTGGTGCTAAGTTTATTATCGTTTTAGGCTTGAGACTATTAAAGATTTGCTTGATCATTTCCAATCTATCGTCCAAATAATGGGTCATGGGTTGTGGAAGACGATCCTCGTCGGATTTTTCCTTTTTAACTTTAATTGGTTTCGGTAATTTAACTGTTTTCGTTTTTTTCTTGGTTTTATGCATTTTTATGCAGGCTTTAATTTAAATAACTTCTTAAATCCAAACGCAATCGCACAATATTATTTGTTGTAAATAAATGCAGAAGTGTATTCACAGATGTTCTTATCCTTCCTTTTTGCTATTGTTTTCGTTCAACAGACTTGCATAAAATAGTACTTTAAATAAAAATGTAACATTTACAAAGAGGGCGACAATCATAAGCGACAATACGTCAAAAAGCAAACATTTTCATGCGGACGTTACACGTTGCGATTTGTTGCGCAACTCAACAAGTTGTACTACAAATTGAAACGTTCGATTCGGTTTTTTCCACTTTAACTCATTTTTTGTTTGAAATGTTGTTTACCTGCTATGCTTCACTTACGGTGTCAAATTGAAAATGGCACCCTCACACGTATCAAGTTGGTTGTTCAACTTAAGCGTCGGTAGTAGTATAACAAGTCGCAACGATTGGGGGTGCACTACTTTACTTTCGTTGTCTACTATGCCAATTTTTTTCATTGTATTATTGGGTTTGTAAAATAGAAAAATACTAATCGTGTGTAGACTTTTGTCTGCCACTGTGTCTAGAATTCTTGCAATGCAGTGAAATTTCCGTAAAACCAATCAACATGTATGTATCTACTAAAACCAATTTAATTGATTTAATCAGATGAAATTATAAACAGTAAAATATTATTCATAATCTAACTAACACCAATATCAATTAAGTGGCTAATGAGGTGTATCTGTTCATTGTATATTAAAAATTTCATTTTATAACAACTTTTGAATGGTAAAAACAACAGATTCCCTTAGAAACAATGAATCACTTAAAACTTAACGTATTGTTATTAATATTTTCTGTATTTAATATTTTCTCAAATATTAATGCACAAAAGAAATCTATTAAAATAACGAATGCAACGTGCACATCCTTAAATATTGAATATTTGAAATATACAAAATGCCAATTAAATAAAATTAATAAAAACGATCTCGCATTTTCTATGTATGTTAAACTGATGGTGAAATCTCTCGATAATATAATGGTAATAAAAATGAATCCAATAATCTACATAAATCTATATATTTTTTAATACTTACAGTTTCAAGCCAAATTATATCGTAAAAATAATAAAAAATATTCACCATTTCTTTATGACGATGTTATAGACTTTTGTGACTTTCAAAAAAATTCCAAACAAAATATTTTTTGGAATTTAATATTTCAAACAATGGCCGATTATTCGAATATAAATCACACTTGTCCCTATGATGTTGAGTATTTTTTATATAAATATGTGTTTTTGCCATGCATTTTATTAATATTTTTTTCACTATCCACAGCACGATTTCATAATCAATAATTTGATATTTCCAGAAAAAAATATTAGAACGTTACCAATTCCAATTGGCAATTATAAAGTTCAAGTTTTAATAATTACAAAAGGTATTAAAATAGGTCAAGTCGATGGCTATTTTGCCATGTATAATTTATTTAATAAAAGAGAAAGCTATCCTCGAAAAAATGGGTTTTTATTCAGTCAGCAATGAAAATCTCACCCAGAGGGCCAAAAGATGTAAATATAACCTACGCAGACGCTATTCAGCGTATCTTTCCTTAACATTCTAGCCGAGATGTATGTATATGTATATATTAATAAACATGATAAGTTTTCATTATACATTTAAAATTAGAAATAAACACGAGCTCGAAAGACTATGGTTGGTATGACCCTAATATGTTTTTAGGGTTATAATAAATTCCATGCATTTAAGTGTTAAAATAAGTAAATCGCTCTTTAGGGCTGTTGTTTGGACATCACAGTTTTTTATTTATTTTTTTTTCCTACTACGGTAGTTAGCAACGTTGTTTTTCTTACCAGCTGAGTTTGACACCTGCTGAAAACAAAATCAAAGTGAGTGAGAAATTAATCAAAAAAAAAATTATTATAAAAACGTAATTTATTACATTTAATTTCTGAAGTAAGTAACACAAATTTTATTCAATTGCATACTTAAAGTTACAAAGAAATATATAAATAACTCATATAACAAAGTTTTAATTTAAAACAAGAAAGTTGTTCTCTCTCTTCTTTTCAAGAAGGGAAGAGCAAAACAAACATACAAAAATTACTTATAGTGGTTGGTAGAGGGTCAGTGTAAAAAAGAATTTCTGTCTGTCAAAATGCTTATAAGGTACGTGACGAAAAAAGAGCATAGCTGAAGTACTATTCGCTGACTAAAGTTTATAAAAAGATGAAGAAAAATTAATTAAAACAAATAGTGAATATAACATAAACGAAAAAGAACATTTTAGTGCAATGTTAACGATAACCAAATGAAATAAAAGTATTAGCAATATATAAAATGCTGAACGTTATTACTTCTAATTAGTATTACGTAGCCAAAACAAAGATAAAAGGGGAGAGAAAGAGTAATGAACATAAAAAACATTAAGAAATTTAATAAAATTAATACAGAAACAAGTGTAATACAACAATTTTCATTTAACTAATTATCGTCTGAGGCAGCAATTGCGCTGTACACGCGGTCAATTTGTTAATTCATTTTCTACTTGGTAAACAAGAAGACGGTGTGACAGACCAAATCTATAGCTGCTACTGCCTGCGTGTCTGTTTTGTTGAGCAGCTCCTAAGTTTATAATGGATTCACGAACAAATGCCATTAGTGGAGGAAATGGTTCTCTGACTTTGGAATTGAACAATAGTAATGGTATCAGTGGCAGCACGTCTAGCCTAAATTCCAAAGAGTTGCGCCAACAGAAAGAAGATGTTTCGTTGTATTTTAAGAAAATTTCCAGTGCCCTGTTCTATGGGCTGTCATCATTTATGATAACCGTAGTTAATAAGACCGTTTTAACATCATACAGATTTCCCTCATTTCTGTTTCTTAGTCTGGGTCAGATTACAGCCAGCATCGTAGTATTAAGTATAGGCAAACGTCTAAAACTAGTCAGCTTTCCATCATTGCAGCGTAATACGTTTAAGAAAATATTTCCATTGCCCTTGATTTTCTTGGGCAACATGATGTTTGGTCTAGGCGGAACTCAAGCTTTGAGTTTGCCAATGTTTGCTGCTCTAAGACGTTTCTCAATATTAATGACAATGTTACTGGAATTAAAGATACTGGGCGTAAGGCCTTCTGTAGCAGTACAAATTAGTGTATATGGCATGATAAGTGGAGCCCTCTTGGCGGCTTCCGACGATTTATCATTTAACATGCAGGGCTATACGTTTGTAATGATAACAAATGCCTTGACTGCAGCAAACGGTGTATTTGTTAAAAAGAAATTGGATACTTCGGAAATTGGCAAATATGGACTTATGTTCTACAATTCGCTGTTTATGTTTGCTCCGGCACTTGCTGTCACCTATCTAACAGGAGATTTAACAGAATCACTGGCATTTAAAAACTGGCATGATCCCTATTTCTTCGTACAGTTCCTACTTAGCTGTTTTATGGGTTTTATATTGTCCTACAGCACTATACTTTGTACACAATATAATTCAGCCTTAACAACCACCATAGTGGGTTGTTTGAAGAATATATGTGTCACATATCTAGGCATGTTTATTGGTGGCGATTACATATTTTCTTGGCTCAATTGTATTGGCATTAATATTAGTGTTTTTGCCAGTCTTTTGTATACGTACGTTACTTTCAGGCGGAAACAAGCACCCGATAAGGAATTGTTGTTACCCACCACAAATAAAAGTGAAGCTGTTTAGTCTTACAAATATATTTTGTTTAATCAGCAATGTAGCCATCATCATCTCGCAATCCACAACCACCACCACCACCACAACCATTAAAACATTATCTTGAAACTATAAAAGAAAATGTTAGAAAATAAAAACCATTTGTGTTATATTATTATTTAAAATCTAGTAGCTGTATATACATCTTAATTACGTATAACATATGTATGTATGTAGTTTTTTAATCTATGAATTTGCTAATTTTGCTATAATGCAGTATAAGTAGTTATACTATAAGTTTTATAAATGATAAAAATATATTTTTTGTGTACAGAAAAAAAAATAGTTATACGAACGATACATACTTTATATTGTAAAAATGCCATACTAAGAGAAAAAACAATACAAACAATAATAACGAAAGATAAAAAATTTTAAAACAAATAAAATCAATTTAAAAAAAATTAAGAGTTTCATTTATATTAGATGTAGTGAAGAGAAGTCCAACGACTTTACAATAGAAGGCTTTAGAAATTAAAATCTTACATCCTTCACACTATGTGCGTTAAAGTTCAAACGTTAGAGAAATGAAAACGAAACCAGACGGCTTTAAATTTGTGTTTATAGCCCTAAAACTGTAACGTTCCTTACATGCTTATTCTTTCATTCTGTGCAAAAATAATAAAAAAAAATATTAAATTGTATATACAATGATATGCGTTACTACTTATCTAAAGTGTTTCATAATACACTGTCAGATAAAAATTATTTTCTTATATACCGTTAAATAAATATTTATTTTTTAGTTGAATCATTGAACAATTTAATTACTCTTATTAAGAAAATATTTTAATTTATCAAAATCTGTATATAATTTCATATTTACATATGAAAAATACTCTATTGTTTAAATTTAATTTGAATAAACTTTTAGGAATCCCGTCTAGACACCTGTTTTTGAGTTAGCATACACACATTCATATGTATGTATGTACGTAAATGATGGATAATATTTGTTCAAATGCTTTAAAATATAATTGAAATGTTTATCATAAGACTGCATAATACAATATCAATAAATACGAGTACAATTTGAAATGAAATTGAACTAAAATTAAACAGTTTTGCTTAAGAAACAGAAATATAATGTTTGCTTATATAGCACAAAGAAATTTGTAAACCATTCATAAAGTCTGCAGCACATCATAAATTCTTCAATGAAATTATTTCGTATATTCTAATAGCTTTCGTTAATTTTTTTAACGATTTTCCTTTAATGAAGTTATAACCCTATATACGCGATTATTTATAAATTAAGTATCTTATTAAGGTAATCAGTATCAACACAGATGCCATCTAAAACCTTCTGAACAATGCTGTTGCATAATCTACGTTTCCTGAGCAATGATCTTGCAGACCAGAAGACAACTCACTTTCTGATTTCATTATAAACTTCTGTAATAGTTATACTCTGTAATAGTTCTACATTATCAATTATTCAAATGATATCGTAATGATGCCGTCTCTCAAAAGCTTATTCGAGATTTTCTTTTATAATCAGACTAAATAACTCAACATGTCTTGGCCAATATTTCGAATATTTTTAAGTATTTAATTTCTATCTTTTACCAATATGGATAGGAAGAAGTCGTTCGGAAAATAAAGTAGATGCATAAGAGTTTAAAAATCGAATCCCCAGAATTTTATACTTCCATCGATGCCATAGATATGTATATATCTGACCTGACGCTGGAACACAATTATTGTAACATATGACCCATATATGTAGGTTAGAATTAAGAGTTGCTAGCTGAAAATCACTGCAAACACACAGTGAAATCATGGCTGTCAATTACAATAAATAATCATTTAAAATTTACAGGAAATATTGTATTTTAAGCATTGTTTAGCGATAGCTTTTCAAGAATTCGGAACGCAATGCGATAGATTTTACGAATACGAGCAAATTTACTATATTTACACAGAGCCACAAAAGTATACATACGGTTAACAAATTTCAGAAATTTTTTAACCAATCCGTTTTCGTTGAAAATCTTTATAATTCTGTGACAACTTTCCTCGATTTTAAGACGGTTCTGAAATTTGTTAATTTTTTTTGCAGGGCCAAAAAGTATAATAAAATTTCACAAATTTCTAAACCAATGCAAAAGACCATCATAAAATCGAAGAAAGTTGTCAGCCAATTATAAAGATTTTCAACGAAAACGGATTGGTTAAAAAATTTCTGAAATTTGTTAACCGTATATATACTTTTGTGTCTGAGTGGTTAATTATTTTAAAATGTTAATGCTTATCTACAAATTATTTTTGTTTTTATAAAATTAAATAAAAGAAATAATAATAATCATAGCAGTTCATTGTAGTTCACTTTGGGTATTTAAACTATAAATAATGCATTCGATGTGTTTAATTCAATTTTATATTTTATTTGATATACTTTTCAGAATTTTATTATATGGGAACCAAATAAACCGGTTATTAAATGAGTTCTCAGTATTTTACTTAATACAAAATGTATTGCTTTGAGGCAAAAATATTCTTTTGAAAAGATTTAAAGAAACCAAACAATTAATTGCTGTATTAACAGCATTTTACACTGGAAAATAATTAAGAGTTATTTTTAACTTCAAAATTAATATTCTTTCTAAACTTTCATCAAAAAATACACAGACAAAGATAAATTATCTGTTTATGGTCGGTGATATCTTTGTGAGGAAATAAGGTCAGTTTTGAAGCAGATTTCTTTATGAAATATTTTTTTTACTATTATTGGGCACCGTAGAGGGCTACAGAATTTTTCCTTTGAAAATATGAAAAATAATTCTTCGACGACTTCCTCTCAGCAGATTTATAGCACAAAAAATACTCTGAGGGAAAAAATCTGTCGTTCGGAGTCAACTTTAAACTATAGCTCCTGCCGCTTATGGATAAAATTAACACACAGAACATAAGTGGTGTGAGAAGCTAGGTCGTAATCCAGACAGACGGGTTGTAATCACCAATTATGTTGTATGTATGTATTTTTTGAACTTCTTTTGTTCTAATAGGGCTATATATAATAGGGCTAATCTTTATGGCTCTAGAAACGTAATTTAAAGCTGAAGATTATTACGAATTGAAATTTATTTTAGTTTCTATCAATGTAATTCTAATATGTACTTTATTAAGCAAAGTGTACGAATCTACGTCTTTAGATTGATTATCGAATGTCATCAATTATTCTCATTCAAGACTCCAATATTTGATAGAGCTATGGTGCCTCTGTTTATTTTATTTGTAGCAATTTCTTAAAAACTTTTAAAAAATACAAAAATAAATTATAAGAGTTCATTACAAGAAATTTGTTCAAGTGTTTTAACTTTCAATACTCGTAAGTATGTTTCGCTATTTGTTTCGTTGAAAAGTCATTGAATTACAGAAAATAAGAAATTGTTTAGTCATCAAACTATATTTGGAATTTGTTTATTTTTGAAATAATTCTTTATATTTTAGACGAATCTAGCAGTATGTACATATACGTTACTTATGTGGTATGTACAAGCGTGTATGTAGTATGTACATCATACAAACACACATGTTTTAATGATAAAGTTTTCTTAAAACTTTAGAAATACATTTGTAATGTAGGTATGTATGTATGTATGATATTTAAAATAAAACTAAAAATCCAATATTTTAGAATAAAAGGTATGTACATATATTACTTTATATAGGATGGTACTTGGACTAAAAAAACTTTCTCACTGTAGGACTCATAAGTACTGAAACTATTTAAAAATACAATACACAGAAAGATAGGAGACTCTTCTCAGTCACTTAAGAAGGGTAGCAATCACAATATTTTATAACCACATGGAGCATGTCATGCCCGGAAGGTTTTGTTGTGTGTCCGATGGGATTGACAAAGTTTCGTACAATGTCTACAAAAGCTGTTATGCATCTATTTATAGGCCAAAACCAAAAAGGTTTCTATACAAATGTTAGATTTTATGAAGGTCAAACTTAAAACATTATTTCGTTATATATTTCATGTTTTTTATTCCATTATTTTTTCTTTGTATTTATATATATTTAGCATAAGTAACCAAACTGTGATATAAAATTTCTTTTAACGTTTCAGCCATAAAAGATTACCATAATCATGTTACAGAAGCTTTGCAAGCGAACAATTCTGGCCAGAGTTTGTTCAAAACAATTTACAACTGTTACCACAACATCAGTATCACCAGATGGCACCAGTCCGTCACATTCAACGGGTGAAAATAATCAAAAAACCGATCCTGATACCAATGACTATGTCCAACAGCACTGGGATGAGTTTACAAAAGAATTTATGCGAAATCGTATTGAAATGAGTCCATTTCAAAAAATATTTTTGGCAGCAGGTTCATCTATAGCAAGCATATTGGATCCCCGAAGGTACTCAATACTTTTCTTTTAATAATATAATGATTTTTAATCCTCTTTGCAAATAGGCATGATATGATTGCAGCCTTAGGTGAGACAACCGGTGAAAGAGCATTGCAAAATATTTTGCTTACAATGAAATCTAGCGAAGAAGGTCAACGTATATTGTTACAGAAACCTCGTATTAATACACGTACAGTTAATATAGAGAGATTGCGTCAATTACCTGAAAATACATTTGGACGTGCTTATGTTAAATTTTTAGATGATAATGTAAGACATAGAACATAGAAAAATAATTTGTAATGAATTTGTCACTTTTTTTTCTATGATAATCATTATTTAGCAAGTAACACCGGATTCCCGTATGGAAGTGCGCTTCATGGATGACCCTGAATTGGCTTATATAATGACAAGATATCGAGAATGTCATGATTTGATTCATACTATACTGGATATGCCCACCAATATGTTGGGTGAGGTGGCTGTTAAATGGTTTGAAGCTTTAAATAATGGTTTACCTATGTGTTATGGAGGTGCTGTATTTGGAGCCATGCGTTTGAGACCCAAGTAAGTCTTGTACTTGTATGTTATGCTACTTTATGTATGTATAATGGATGAAGATGCATTCGCTATATATATATATGTATATACACACGTTTGGTTTGAGTAGATGTGAATCAAAAATCAAAGAGTATACCTACTGCTGCGTACCAATCTATCACTGTCGCGCAGGTGCAGATAGCAATATCTAGATGCTTATACTCAATACCCCCTGCTCGTGAAAAATACCAGTGAAATCTAGGTCGGATTTACAATTGTTCACACCGCTAGTCTAACTGCCTTAATATTATGAAAAACGTTTCAAACAAAGATTTGCAATGTCATGTCTGCCTATTTATCTATCAGTTAGCGAAGAAAATCAAAAATACCGTACAGAAAATGTAAAAAACACACATTTTACCCTTCCATTACTCTCTCTAACCAATGTTTTTAAGTTCTTGCTCTATATTTTTAATTTTTATTTATTTATTTTTTAATTAGGCAACGCAAACGTTATGTGGCCGAATATTTGCCTTGGGCTATTAAAAATGGCAAGAATGCCAAACCTTTAATGTCAGTATGTTGGGAGGAGCGGTGGGAACAAGATACAGAAGATTTAAGAAAAGAACTGCAAATTTTCAAACTGAAATAAATACAAAACCTAAGTCAAGTAACAGCTTTGTATAACAGCCCTGCACTGATCGTTCTATAGTGAAATGGTTGGCAAAGCATTTAAAGATGTTTTGACATTTAAATTTAGAATAAGAGTTCTCTCTTCTTAAGTTCTCCCATTAAAGTATATAAGTTCTCTTGTTTTAGTTTTAATACTCTGTTTAGTTTGAATTTGTAATTAATTTTATATTGTTTTTATTTAATTAATTAAAACTAAAATTAGTATTAAAACACAAATAAAGTTTGAATTGTTAAAAAAAAGGAAAATGTCAGATAAATTTAATGGTTTTAGTCAAGATGAAATAAATCGTATGTCCGGCAGCAATAAGCAGAAAAAAATTACAGCCATGGAATCAAGTGAGTACAACAACATGCATGTGTACATGTTAAGCCAATAAATGTGTATAATTTAAAATAATTTTAAATGAGATAAAGTTGACACAATATTCTAATATGGCAGTTGTAGTTATAGTTGTATGGTTTGTTTTAAATCTCATCTCTTTGCATTTGTTTGTGTATACTTGGTAGTGAAATCAGCAACTCTTCGTGGTGGACACGGTGGCATCAGACGTATGCCTACAGACAAAAACGATCACAATCGACGCCAACAGCAAAAAATGTCTCAAACAAAATCACAAACACCACCAGTTAATGCTGCAGCCAATATTGATATTGGCAACGGTAATGACCATAAAAATAAAATGGCTGAAAAACTGAAAAGTATTAATGCAAATAATGATTCCATGGAAGATATAAATCTCGATCGCAGTTTGTCTAAATCTATAGAAGAGGCTCTATTTTATCAACCTTTAAAAATCCAACAACAACAACAGTCAGCATTAAGAAAACCAAATCCAATAATAAAGAATGCCAATGCAGCCAACAACAACATTGACTTGCAAACTACAGAATGTTCAAGTGATTCCTCTATACTAAAGCTAAATCACGATGTGAATAGTCAGATATCATCCACAACCAGTAGTTTAGATGATTCCTCAATATTACCTTCACCACCGGCAATGTCAAACCATCGATCAGATCACAATGAACCTGATGCGCTGGAAGCGCCGTCCCCTTTTAAGGGTATATCTTTAAAGGATTTTGAATCGCATCGTAAAATGATACAAGAACAAAATCGTCAGAAAAAAGAAATGTTATACAAAGCCATTGAACAACAGTAAGTAAATGTAATTTCGAATTAGAAGGGTAACATTCAGGACAAATAATCACGATTTCATTGGTCGGAGTGTCAATGCACGCACCTCTTATATCCATTTGAATCTATACTACCAAACTCTTTCCTCAAGCAATCAGCTTGGCCAATAGGATAGGAACAGAATTACAAGGGATTACAAGCTACAAATGAGTAGTAACTGTTACAGCCTGTGTCGAACCATTTTCTTTGCGAAAAATTCAATTTAAAATAAAAACTTGTGAAAATTATTTGTATGCCCCTTTAGAACAAGGCGTAATGGGATTGTCTTCAAGTTGTCTAACAAAACAGCATATTTCAACTGAATGGTATCATCCTAAGTTAAATGAAGTCTGTACTGAAAATAATTAATTTTTTTACCGCGTCTTATATGAACACGTCTAATAATCGAAATTGTAATCATTTCAGTTCAAAGAAAACAGCAGCAGAAGCTCGTAAGATTGAAGAAATCAAAGCGGAACTGGCGAAATTAGATAATGATCTTGCCGTTGATGTGGCGTTGTTAAGAAAACAAATCGATAATGCCTGTATACATTTTGCCAATGTTGAGTAAGTATTTTTCTCGATTTCTTAAATATATATTAGCGGGCAATACAGCATTAGATGATAATTTAAGCCATGCGTTTGTAACGAATCAATAAGATTGTTCTCCTACGCTTTATGAATACTGATACTTCTTTCAATTTCCTAAACTTTGATGAATAAACTTCAATTTTCTGTCAAGTAATCAACCATGGTGACAGCTCTATGTTACTTAATCAAAAAAATGGAAACAAAAATGATCAAGCAGATTCTTGACACCTATGTACATATAAGTTAGTTGTTTTTTTTATTATTAAACTAAATAAATTCATTTTATTTGTAGGAAACACTATATGAAAATTGAATCACAATTTCTAAAAGCTAAAATGGATTTACATAACGCTTCTGAGAAGAAAGAACTATTGACGGAACATCTATGCACTGTAATAGCCCATAATGAAGATCGTAAAGCACAGAAACTAACGGAATTAATGGAAAAGGTAGGATTAACTGCAAATAAAGATTATGAACCGCCAACGTCTACATCAAACTGAATTACTCTTTAATGCCTAGCATTATAAAAGTCTATTAAGTGATTATATATCGAATACAAAACATTTCAACTAGAACTTTAAGATAACAGAACTATAAAAAATCCCAATAATAAATAAGTTTGCAATATTAGGACTATTTTTTTAAATAATATTTGTCTTATATTAGCATATGTATGTATACGTGTATAGTAATTCCTTTTTAATCTACAATATATTTATTTAAGTTGCCTTCGTATAATAATTGCCCTCTATTTTATTTTGTAAATTTTTCAAACTAAATATATGTATGTATTAACATGTGTAAATGTATTTTTTGTTAATTATGTTAGTTTTAAATGATATAAGTTATTAGAATATTTTTATCTGCAATAATAAACTTGCCTTGTGACTCAAAATGTAAGCACATAGCCCAGGACTATATCTAAAGGGATATTGGAATATTAGAAATTCAAGATTTAAACAGTTATCATTTGAAAGGATAAATTTAGAAGAACATTTTTCCTTTCTTGCTTTCTGATTTTGGTTACATTGCATACCTATATACAAAGAGTCTTTAATTATAAATGCCAAGCCCATTCTGTTTTAACCTCTTCCTGAATATATGAATCTAGACGGGGTTGAACAAACTTCTAACCTATTTACATTCAGTAACAGATCTTTAATACATACTAATTTTTTTCGAAATTAAACTTTGAATTTATAAAAATAAGACGTCAATCAAATAATCCAACTAAAAAGCATGTAATGCTCAAGCCATGCCTCTTCTTTTTCATAATAGGTTTAACACCAGGAAAAATTATTAAACAATTCATCAATTTTTTTTTTTTTCAAAAAAAGCTGGTTACAGACATTCCTGATTTTATGATTTGTGCTTTTCAACTATAAATGGGGTTAGGTTAGGCAGGCTAATAGTAAGTAAAGGTCTTAAGCCCCGGTTAGCAGGGGCTAACGTATGTTTTTTAGATTACGAAAAGCAATGAGAATGCTGAATGAACCGTTGCGTCGAAATTTTTTACTAAACCTTAAGTTTCGTTTTTTTTTTTTTTGTATATGAGAAACATGTGTTAGTTTCTCTATTCCATTCCGTAGGGTAAATCTAATATAAAATATATTTTTATAAAACTACCATTTGATGCAAAACGTACTCTTTCAGTTATAGTTCAGTACTATTTCAAAATTTCAATTTTGCAACATTGCCGTCGATGTTTATTTTTCGTACCTTGCATTATATCAATTTTGTGAACAATGTGGCAACGTTACATAATTCGAAAGATATGTAATTCATTTATGAGTAATAACAAAATATAACAACTCTGTTTTCCTTTGATGATTTCAAAACGAGTCTCGTTTCCATAAAAGTCAAAACGAACTGTCAGAAAAGTCTGCAAGTTTTGTTCATCAATTTAGGCATACAGCACGTAAGTTTTAGGAAAAAAGTTTAAGAATAGAGCTAGTTGTTAACAAATAAATTTTATTTTAGTTCACAAGATCCCAAATTGAAAATGTTGGTACAACAAATCGCTAAACAAGGTCTCTTATTGAGAAATGGTAAGTTGTAAACAAAACAAAGTACTTAAGAAAACACTGGGCAAGGGGCTTAACCTTAAACATTACATAATCGTAAATAATGTCTGGAAAATTTTACTTTCAAATAGTTTATTATAATAGAATTGGACTAAAATCTTAATCATTCCTTTTATGTATAGTCGGTGCTTTGTCCCGTGCTGCCTACCATGGTGGTCATGGCCACAAGGTATCCATGGATGATTTACCTGTACCCCAAGGCGACTGGAAGGAGCAACACAGCCGCCAAAACGCTAAATACAATGCTGTTTTATTGACCGGTATTGCTGCCTTAGTCGGTACTTTAGCTTTGGTAAGTTTGTAATATTCATTATTAATTTATGTGTGCTGTTTTTACAAACTTTCTATTTTTCTTTACAGATCAAATCAACCGGTATTATTGAATTGAACTTCAGCCCTCCCAAATCTTTGGATTAAGTAGTCGTACGTTTACAGTGTATAAGCTGCTCCCCCTTTCTAAGTTTAAGATTTAAAATGGTTAGAAGCAAAAGTGTTTAAAGTAATAAAATGAAACCAGCCAACCAAACATTATTTCTTTTGTCATTTATTAATTTTAGTAAACGGGACCATCATCTAAGTTGTCGTCTTCTTCATTGTAGGCTTCGCCATTATCGAAATAGCTATTGCCATAATCATTTTCATCGTCCATTTCGTCATCGGCTACTTCTACTTCTTCCTCCATTTCTTGCTCAGAATCTGAATTGTTTTTGTTGGGAGCTTCTTTACCATCTTCGGCACGCTCTTTTTCCTCTAATTGCTTTAGACGGTCCTCTATGTTGGTCCCCTTCGTTTTCTTTACTTCTTTGGCTTTTAATTCTATCTTACGTTTCCTATTGGCCATTTGTAATTCGGCTGGCATCAGAGACCAATTAAAATCAGCTTTTGCCTTCATTTTATTGGATTCCGAAGTGTTCTGAAGATAAAGTTTAAAAATTAACTTTGCGAAAAAAGAAAACACTAAAAGGCTTTCCAATAAGAGTAGGAAGTTGAAATAGTATAATGGGTCGATTATGGACCGCAACCCAACCGGTAGAAATTTGTTAGAAGTGGCGTTTTAAGGCCTTGGTTCCCAGTTACCATTTACACTATTTTTGGCAGCTGACAACACAGATGGAGTTCGGTTGCTATCCATAACTGTAAATCAGACTTTGTTAGGAGTTAACTAAATTAAATTATTATGGTTTAGGATAAAGGTAAGAGAGATTTTGAAATATGTATGAAAAACGGGACTTATGCTTACCTTACCATTAAAATACATTAACCGTCAGTTATGCAAGTTACTAATAAATGTATAACCAAGTCGAACGGAAGATAAAATCATAAGAATCAATTGGTATTAAATAGTTTTGTTGTTACAGCTCTTCAAACTTAATTCAATTCAACTTAGCAATCTCATATTTTTTTTTTGAAAACGCATGTCAATGGTAGCGGATATTATTTCTATATCAAATAAAATATATGGCCCATAATTAAACGTTCAGCCGTACCTTTAATCTTGTATTGACATATTCACTAGTCATGTCTGAAAAATTCGTAACTGTGCTGTCCCTATTTTAATTCATAGTATGATCTAAAATATTTTAAAAATTTGACTTCACTCTGTAAGAAGAAATCTTTGGAAACGTTTTGAAATTGCTCACAAAATTCGGTATACAATGTGTCTACAGTCTGCCTTTAACCTCCTACTCTTAACAAAAACTTTTTTTTAATTTAGATAACTTACTGCAGTCTTTTGTCCATAACTTAGAATGGATTTATTAATTTTTGTCTTCTCCAAAGTCTGTAGAAAATAGGGGGAATCACGCATATGATTAAGAAAGTCTTCTTTCCACAATATCTCATAGCTTTGGACTGCTGTTGTCTGAATAAAACAAATACGTTATTGCAGGGACTTTCAGTTTTACCTACCACTAGCTTGCCTCCAGTGTAACTGGTTTTGACATCAAAGGTGGATATGTTGGAGGCGGTGCCGTTTGCACTTGGGGCATATCTTTGCCCGAACATCCTAAAGTTTGTAGTTGCTCCTGTGTTAAAGATCCAGTTTTACCCCTGCCTCTTCCTGCCATAATGTTGTTTACAGCTCTTATACATAAATTATCGCGTATATATATAAAAATATTTATTTTTTAATTCAAACTTATAAATCCATGCCGTTGTTTCTTTTCTTTATTTCTCCTCGTTCTATTTTGCACGCTTGTTTTTGTTTTCATGTTAAAATTTACATTTTTTGTCCCTTCATGTGTTGATGTTTTCGTTGGTGTTGCCACACTCGCATATTAAAAAGTAAATACTAGATTTCGATGCAATGTAAAGGCCGAGTCAAACAGAATCCGTCATACGTTGTACTTTAATAATTTCAATTGCAAGCAATAATACAATGTGTCAAATACAGCAGGCCATTCCCATTAATAGTACTGATTGAATCCATGTTCTTCAACTCCGCTGTCGCTTGGAAGGGATAAAGTTTAACATATAAAGGATTCTATGTGACTCATCTCTAAAAGCGTTGTAAATCCTAAAAGCTATTTGATAAAATATAATGTAGCATAAAAAACCATACTATCAACACTGTAAATAAATGTCCCACATCAAAACCACCGTATAAAATCAAAACTACCTGTTGATCTCTTCCAATAGTGATGCCATTCCTTTCGACCTGATTTATGAGAATGTATGGTAGCTCAGTGTAATCAGCTGACATTTTGACAGCAAAATAATTATTTTTTTCTGCTTTAATGATTTATCATAGATTTTCTTTGGAGGCGTTGATAGGAATTATTAATTTATTGTCAGTTACATTTTAATTGAATTATCATAAAATAACTCGTTAAATAACTAAGAGTTCGGCGCCATGTTGTCGATTAGCTCGTTAGCCAATATTAAGCATATCCTCCAGAAGGAACTTTTTAATGGGTGCGGCGAACGTCTACTTTCTGTTGTGACCGTAATTAAAACATTTAAAAAGAAACGAGCCTGTTATTTGTGCGTTGTAACAACAACTCCACCGCCTGGACCAAAAGTTACTGTGTGCCTAGTGAAACAGACTGAACAAAAAGATGGTGAATATAAAAAGAAACGAATTTGGCAATTGGACGAAATCAAATGGCTGGATGGACGTAGCGAACAATTTGATGTACATGAATTTGATATACAAGTGGAGAAACTCTACAAATGGTACGCCCTTAACTTGCATGAGCGACAAAATTTTTTAGCCGTTTTGTATAAGCAAATACATAAGTATGCTCGGGATCCTAAAGCGGAATTTCGAAATGTACCATCGGCTTGGCTATTGGATAAGTCGCCAGAAAAATTAATGGGCATGGATGGCACTGGTCGTGTACGTGGCTCTTCTGCTGTACGGGATGGAAGTGGTCGTGATGGTTACCGTAAAAATGGTGGCGAAACGGAGGATGAAGAAGAGTCGGAATTTACAGAATTTACCGCCTTAACAGATAAGGAAGCCAATGAATTATCGAAACTATTCAATGAGTGTGACTATGCTGTCAAGGATGCCGAGTTGTTAATTGAAAAACTGTCGAAGGAATTACAGGATTTAGATGGTGTAAGTATTCATATATCCTGCATAATATTAATACTAGGCTATCTTAGCAAAAGGTTGTTTACTATACAATACCTTTAAATAAAACTTTAACAATAAATTGAACTTTTTAGAGCGTAATGACTTTGTATGTACAATATAATAATATTTTTTGACCTTTATGAACCTTAGTTCTGTTTTTGAGTCATCTCCTGTTGGTCTTAAAAATTAAAAAATTAAATTTCTCAAAACAGTGTTGTAAAACAAAACCTTTTAAACAATACTGTATTGTCTCTCACAAAACTATTTAAGAATTTGGTGTTAGTACTAAATCTGAACATTCTAATGCTGTATAGCCTACACTTTGAGAGTTTAAGATTATCTAGGCCTTAATCTAATTTCTATAATACATGGATTACTTAAAGGGCCGACCGGTTGGTCAAGTGGATTTTTAATGATAAAAATTATTATTCATTCTTAAATCATTATTTTATTAATTTTTTTAAGGCAAATATGCAATCAGTTCTGGCATCTGAAAAGCAAGTGATGATGCTTATGGAACATATCGATAAAGCAATTAGTGAAGCTGATAAGTTTGAAGGACGTTTGGATTCATATGAGGAAATTTTAGGGCATGTTAAAGAGACTATGGAGAAAATTGGTGGTAAAAATGCAATGATTAAAATTGCCAACAACAACAATATTAAACTTAAAGAAGAATTAAGTCAAATAATAGTAAGTAATATAATAAAATATTACAACGAAACCAATAATAAAAGCTTAACATTTTTCCATTTTCCACCAGACTCAACTAGATTTTCCGGCATCATACCAGAAAACACCAGATTTAAATACTCCCGAAGGCCGCAAGAAAGCCATAGCAGCAGCACAATGTCTGCAACAGGCCTTAAATAGTGATATTGATCCCTCTTTGCAACGTTTAACGGCTGTACGAGATCAGATGAAACGCTTCGAAAACTGGAAAAAGAACTTCTTAGTACCCGTTATTAAACATCTCAACTGTCTTTTTATACACTTGTCCAATGAAATTGGAGGTATGCCAATATCGAGCACAGAATTAGTTTTACCAAATCACTCATCTGTACACCAGGAATTAACACCATTTACCGAACTAATGCATTGGATAAAAGCCATGGATCGTACCAAGTACGAAGATCTAACGGCGGTCTATACAAAATCCTTGAGTAAAATTTATGAACGTGATATTAGAAATTTTTTCACTATAGTAAGCAAAGAATTTTATTTTTCTATAATTTACTAAAGTTTTCCTTTATATTCTTAAGGCTAAACTGCAAATTTCTGAAAAACTGCGAAATTCTCGAGAAGATTTGGACATTTCGAGTTCCTCTACTTCCAAGAAGACTGCTGTCTCTTCTGTACCCCATGGCACTTTGGGTGTTAATAGAGAACAGTGGGGACCCGGTGTAGATGCAGCCGATCGTGAACGTTTTGACGCGGTTTTGGAGAAAGTTCTTGCTGAATTGGAACCAATCGCTTTACAAGAACAACGGTTTTGTATTAATTTCTTTCAAATGGATGTTATAAGTCCAACAGCTAAGACAGCAAACTTAGACGTTATGGAGAAAAGTGTTGATATGTCACAATCTCTGTTATTGTCACCCTCCTCAACTACCGGCGCTGGCGATGGTATGTACTTTTTACAATATCAACAATATTATTTGCATCGTTTCATCGTTTTGTTTTCATATCCACAGCCCAATTTCCACAAAAGAAAATTGATCGACAAATTAATGAAGAAGTTAGGAAATTAATGAATGCTCTATTTGGTTGCCTAGAGCAGGAACTTATAAACTTTATACAAAGTTTTGAAAGATTTGATTGTTTGTAAGTGTATGATTAATTTCAAAATAAGCTAGTAGCCGAGTATTTAATATAATTTAAATGAATTCGAATTTCGGATTTCCGTAAAATCCATGCGATTTTAACACTCTTTTTTTTTGTTTGACATAGCACGCACATCCTTAAATTATTATATTTTTTTTATCTTATACTTGTGCTTGTAGCTATTCACTGTACGTACTGGAACGTTTAAATCAACATGTTATGTCCGCTGAGGATACACATTCCTTCTTAAGTATGACTTTTGCTTCGGTACTGGTACATGTAAAACGTAATTTTGATCGTTTTATGCAACAACAATTGCAATCGATACGCGATGCAAAATTACCGAAACGTTCAAAGTGCGGTATACTACCGTATGTAGAAAATTTCGAATATTTCGCCCAAACCACAGAAGACTTCTTTAGGAAGTCGACACGACGTACAGATCGAGAAAAGTACATACAACTGATAAATGCCATTTTTGAGGGTATAAACAGTCATGCTAAGGATCACCCAAAAACACCATTACAAGTAGTACGTATGGAAAATTATCATCATATGTACTCACTTTTGGCCGGTCTTAAAGTTCCCAGCTTGGATGAACTGAAGAAAGAAGCTAAAGCCCGTTATAATGAAGCCTTAACCAATTATGTGATACAATATTTTGGTAGACCATTGGAAAAATTGAATGTAAGTTGAATTTCTTTTTTTATGTTTTAAATAGTAGACAAATTAAAATTCCTTCTTTTACATTATCTTCCAATATTTAGTTGTTCTTCGAAGGTGTTCAGCAAAAGATAGCACAGGGTGTAAAGGAAACTGAAATCAGTTATCAAATGGCATTCTCGAAGCAAGAACTGCGTAAGGTAATCAGTCAATATCCGGCCAGAGAGGTGAAAAAAGGTTTAGAAAATCTTTATAAAAAAGTAGAAAAACATTTGTGTGAAGAAGAGAATCTTCTTCAGGTGGTCTGGCGTGCTATGCTTAAGGAATTCATTGCACAGTATGAATTCCTTGAAGAGCGCATACAAAAATGCTATGCCGGTTCAATGATTAGTTTAGAATTTAACATACAAGACATTTTAAGTTTCTTTTCAGATATAGCACGTTCTCATTAAATTTTATTATTATATAAGAAGTATAAATTTATTTATTTATTAGTATCTCAATAAAAGAAATATAAATTGATTCTATTTATTTTCGATTTTCAATCATCTTGCTGTGGTCTTATCATCATTTGAACGAATTTCAGTGAATAATAATAACCACGAAAAGAGTCCCAATTAACACCTTGGGCATATTTAGATTCGGAATATTTGCCAAATAAATACAAACCATTCAAATTGCTGTAAATCACAGAAAAAAATTAATAATGAATAGAAATATTGAAATGACATACGCTACTAACCTTTGGTGGCAGTTGTGATACCACCAACCACCCTTGTATGCAAGAGCACAATTCTTAGCTTTACCATGATCTTTTGTGGAAAAAGTTTGGCCATTGTGAAAATTTAAACTGTTACCTGCATCTCCAGAATAACCGTCATAATTTAAAGTAAAATCGGTTTGTTCTGGACCAACGATGAATTTTGAATAACTTGCATACTTTCTTGTACCTTCATAGTCTTCCATTATTATGTAGAGTTCCTGAGGTGGTCCGTTTGATGTGAGAGCATGTAATTTTTCTAAACCTATAAAAAATTCCCCACGTAAATCACCAAAGCCTTTAACATAATCAGTCCAATTTCGAAAGAAATTTTCCGAGCCATCTTGACGTCTTTGTATTACCGTCCAACCACTATTTAACGTTTCAAAATCACATGCAGCTTTAAATGGTTGGTTGCTTAAACTTTTCACCATAATGCTGAATACATCGTTACGACATTCTTTTATAGCATAACAGCTTTCAGGATATTCATCTTTTGAACTGTTAATAAATTATTTACTGTATTCTTTTATGTAATTATTTCAACTATTAATGAGTTATTTACCATTTATCATACAAATCATATTTTGGTGTCTTTAATGTCTGTATTTCTGAAAATAAAATATTAAATATACATACATACATACGTACATATAAGAAAATTATTTATTTAAATAGCCACTACACTTTCTATTACAGTACAAGGAAGTCCATTCAGGTCAATTATGCAATATTTTGTATTTTAATGTCTTGCTAAACAAAGACTAACTTGAAACAGGTGAAGGAGAAAGAAAAACCCTTTCAGGCAAATTTGCATGCTACACTAAAAAGAGATCATTATCGAAGAGGTATCTGGTAAAATATCCATCGTTTGTACATAGGTAACTTGCTGTTGTTTTATAGTTAATGCCATTGAAATTATCATCTCTTCTATGGAATTGAATTTTTCAATAAAAACAAACTAGCCACCGTAAACAAGATCAATGGTAGGCACTGGGTGTGATAGGTTAGGACTAGAAGCAAGCAAGTAATTTTCATCGTGTGTGTAATTGCCCTAATTGCCAAGGCAAGAAATAAACACCAGTACATATGTTATTGTCCTGATTGTTCGACTAAAAAAAGTTGTAGGTCAATATTTGTCTGCTGAGCGGGTGCGCAATCGAAATCTGATGAATTTTGCCTAAAGGATTTTACTGTCACAGGTATAATTTTAATGCAGAACAATCGAATAGTTTTGCCGTTTTTGTTACAATTTAGCAACGTTTATAAGATAGAAATTCGGCTACGTATGGGTTAATATTCCTTTTGTATTCGTTGGTGTTCTAACTTGATGCTTTCATTGTTTTATCGACATTTACGATCATTTGTAATTGCATATCTTTGACATCAAAATTAGCGTAAAGCCTTCAACGAAATTAAAATTGTGTATTATTGGCTACAATACATTGTTCGCTTTGGTTTTTATTACTGCTTTCTAAGTGGTTTGGCGTGTAATAATCATAATACAAAATATTATCTTTACATACCCTGCTTTGTAGGTGGAGTGATTCAAGCTTTCTACTGTAAAAATAATGAATTTCAATAAAACTGAAATTCTATTCTGATTTAATTGAAATTCAACACCACAGTAGTTGTATATAGATTTGTGATCGATGTAGCTCGAAGTCGCCGTGGCCTATTAGGTAGTGTGTTGGCTTAGTTGACAAAAAGCCAGGGTTCGAGCCCCAGGCTAGACATTAATACAAAATAAAAAAAGTATTTCTTCGGCGACTTCCTCTCAGCAGATTTCTGGCAAAAACTCTGAGAGTAAATAAAAATTGCCATTAAAAATTTTTCACAAAAATCTGTCATTCGGAGTCGACTTTAAACTGTAGGTCCCGCCATTCATGTATAAAATTAACAACATAAGTGATGTGAGAAAGTAGGTCGTAATCCTGAGTGAAGGGTTGTAATGACAAATTATGTACGTATGCAGCTCTTAGGAGCATCAAATTTGGATTTTATGGTTTCGAAAAAAATATATGGACCGAGGTCTTTTTTTTAATAAAAAGGAATATTTAGTATGTATAAAAAAGGACGTAAATACTTGTTAATAATTTAAATTTTTTTATATTAATAAATTGCTAGCTTTTTATGTATAATAAGGGAATTAAACTGTAGCAAATGGTCAAATAGGTTATCGAATGTAATAATTTTTCTTTTTGTAATTTTACCTGATTTAAATTTTTCCTCCATTAAATTGATGCGTTTGGTTACAATTAAATCTATTGTTTTTTCAATTTTCCTGAGATTGAAATCAAAAGAAAATCATTATAAAAAAAATTAAGAGAATAAAAAGAACAATTTCTAACGTACCTTAGAAAATTACTTTCAAAATCCTTTAATACAGATAAATTATTTTCATTGTCTAATAATGCAAGGCCAGATCCATCCTAAATAGAAGAAATATTTTCTTTTAAATAAATATATTTGTTTATTTGTAATTTATGTTTTTACCACTTGATCATCACTTGATGCAAAACTTAGGATCGTATAACTAAAGAATATATTATTAAATAATAATATTTTTATTAATAAATAGTTAACTGCACTCATTTTCGAAATGAATTGAACTGATGAAATTATAGAAAGAGTCGTTGTTTTTATATGAAAATTGCTTCATTTTACTATATACACACTATATACACATATACGCACTATATACAATTACACTACATACATTGTTTATTATAACATTTCATATTTTGTTATTTTTTTATCAATAAATTCTCTCATAACGTGTATTCTAATAAAGACGGACTTGGTGTTAAATTTCTACTGCTTTGTGGAACTGATTACTTTAAATTCTCCATAATTTAGTTGCTTAGGAAGCATCAATACGAACTACATACATACATACATACATACATACATATATAGTAATTCATTACAATCCTTTATGTTGTGTGAGTTAATTTTGTCTAGAAGTGGAGAGACCTACAGTTTCAATTCGCCTCCGAACGACAGCTTTTCAAAAAAACTTTTCATGACAATTTTAATTACTCACAGAGTTTTTGCCAGAAATGTGCTCCTGAGAGTAAGTCGTCAAAGATATATTTCGTTTTGAACGAGATGTCTGTTCCTTAATAGCACTGTGAGGTTATTTTCAAAATCTATATAGGCTAAAGTATAATGTCAAATTATTTTTAATTTCTACATAATAATATATAAGATTTTCTACTTTCAATTATAAATATTACGCATACGTACGTACCTGCGTAGTGTAGAGTACATTTAGTATAGTACATACCCACTTATATGTATTTTAAGAAATAATTTTTCTTATCAGTTCCTTGCATTACGTTTTTTATACAATATTAAATTTATAATTTATATTAAGAATATATGTATGTTTTCCATAAAAAAACGCATATACAGCTTTATGATTTTTAAAAAGGGATATCCCCTAATAAGATGAATATGACTTTCGAAAATCAAGGTCGACAATTGACGCAATTCAGTCAATCACAAATTTGAGCATAATAGCGCTCGTGGACGAAATTAAGGCCAGAAAAAATTGTACCCTGGACATTAAAACTATATCGGCGGAAGAACCATTCATTGTGTGGTTCAGGATGATAGAGCGATAGCAGTACAAGTAGCACACCAGCAAGATCTGCAAACAGGACATTTAAGGTGCTTAAAGTTTTGGGTGATATGAGACTTTTTCAATAAAACACATCCTTATGAATATAAAATCATTTTTTATTTCCATTCGTTTCAAGGAATAATATTTGTCGAAGTCTCTCCTCCACGAGCCAGTTCTTCATGTTTGGAAACAGATAAAGAAAAGAAACAATTATTTCCGGAGAATAAGGGGGCGGTTAAAGGAGCAATCTAAACCAAATTAACTAATTTTTGCAATGCTTTTTCCATTTCTTTTCAAATCACGCGATAGCCTACTAACAAATACTAGTTTGTTCAAATTATGACATGAGTGTCGGGAAGATCAGCGTTCCTCTTTCCCTTTTGAAAAAGAAAATTCGAAGAGTTAATTTATTGATGAAGGTTCATGAGGCATTGGCTCATGTATCATTGAATTTCATTGTTTGTTGAAAAAGAAAACATCTGTGTTTACACCAAAAGCTGAGATTTTTGGCTTCAAAATATACTTTACATGGCAAGTTACATTTTAGTTCATTTATATTGCCGATAATATTATTCTATCAGAGTCAAGTCTCTGAAGACTAGGAAGAGTGTCAAGTTGTAATTTGCCTATACATACGACGTGGCATTTTCCTTTATCGGTATAAATGCATTCCATTATATAGACAAAGAAATAAAGCAAATAAAAATATAATTTTCTTACAGTTTATTACGATTTTACTTTTATTAAAGATTTCACTTTTAATGTATTTTCAATTTAATTTCAATTGAATGAAATTAATCTTCCTTCTCTCGTATCATCATTTGCACAAATTTAAGAGAATAATCATAGCCACGAAAACTATTCCAAGATATACCTTTACCACTTTTGGATTTGGGTAAATGTCCTCCTAAGTACATACCATTTAAATTACTATAAAGAAAAAACGAAAATCATAATAAACAAAAACTATATAAAATTGTAATCATGGCATATTTATATTATATTATGAATATGCCATGATTGTAATTCTATTCGAACCTGTCATAACATGACTTGTGCCACCAAGCACCGCTATACTTTTCAGCACAGTTGCTTTTCTCTGATTCATCGTTATCACGATTTTTAGTCGAAAACTTACCACCATTGTGGTAGCTGAAACCATCGCCTGCATTGCCAGTATAGCTACCAATTGTTAGATTGTAGCCAGTTTGTTCAGAGCCAACTTTAAATTGGCTATACTTGGCATATTTTCTAGTACCTTCAAAATCCTCTAATATTATATATAATTCCTGTGGGGCACCCTGTGTGGTAAGGGCATGGAGTTTTTCTAAGCCAATAAAAAATTCTCCATTCAGGTTGCCAAAGCCTTTAGCATATTCAGTCCAATTTCTATAAAAATCTTCAGTACCATCTTGACGTCTTTGTATGATGGTCCAACCACCATCTAAAGTTTTTAGATCACATACGACAGGGAATGTATCATTACTAAACTCTGGTACCATTACACGGTATATATTGTTGTTACATTCATTAATTTCCTTACAATCCCTCGGTAAACGATCATTGCTATTGCGGAATTAGGGAAAATATTTTAAAATTGTCGTACATAATACCATAATATATAAAAATTATCAGGCATACATACCATTTAACATCTTGAACGGTATACAGTGATTTGTTTTCAATTGCGACTGAAAAAATAAAAAAGAATTTTATTCTTATAGTTATACTGTACTATAGGTTTGTAATATGGAGTGTCAAACAGTATGTAAAGCCAACAAATGAACGTACTTATTGAGTAAATTTATGTGTGTGATATTTTCTTTACAATTACTTGAAATTTTTGCTGAAATAATGACTATAAACACTGTTGGTGTGCGAATCCAGTATTAGAGTATATTGACTTAAAATATGTACTATATGCGTAAAGCCAAAAAAGGTAGACACTTTTAGAGATAGCTGGATTCGTAGATATTGAAGGTAATA
The DNA here is from genome assembly GCA_936449025.2 of Sarcophaga subvicina. NCBI lineage: Eukaryota > Metazoa > Arthropoda > Insecta > Diptera > Sarcophagidae > Sarcophaga > Sarcophaga subvicina. The sequence goes on along the minus strand of OW388083.2, from coordinate 104,129,110 downwards.
AAAAAGCTGTTACATTGGCAAATGCTGGTACAACAAAAACTTTTCTTGTTCGCAAAAGAAAGATGAGATAATGAATCCACTTTCATAGAGACTAGCAAAATCTGTCCAACTAGCACAAAATATGTGATTAGCCTAGCTCTGGCCTTTGGTTTGGTACTCAAGGTTTGGGAATACGTCACAACGATTTCTGCGGAAGTTGTACTCATGAGATAGCAGAGGCTACAGAATATCTTTTATGTCACGGTTCGTCCGTTGGGAACATAAGACGAAAAATTTTAAGCCAATAATTTGTTGACAGAACGTGTCTAGCCAAAGGTGATTTGCAATAAAAATAAATAAATACAACCACAACTTTATTAAAATATCAGAAGAGTTGAGAAATATGAGCCAAGTGTTAAGAATATATGTATGTATGTATATCGGAGTACTTAGAATTCGATTACCACATAAGGTCCAAAGGTAGATACTCTGCTTTTTAATGGCAATTTAATCTAACCTGACCTGACCTAGCAAGTAAATTTATTTATTATTTTTACATTTACTTTAAATCTAAATACATTAAATTGTGTAAATAAAATTGAAATTTATTTCGCAAATTATGTCGACGCCTCCATTCTACAACGTTCTAAGTGTACTTAGAACGTTTCTAATGTTCTTGCATTTTTAAATTCTACGTTCTCTAACTTAAATACTGTCAAAATTTGGTTAAGATGCGCCGATCCGTTCCGAAGTTATAGGGAAAAATCTCCTTAGAATACACATATGGTCGTATGTCGCGTGAAAACTTTGAGAGCTCATAACTCAAAACACACTTTTTCGACTTAGAATGTTATAGAACGGAGGCGTCGATGTAGTAAATGATACTCACTTAATTTTTCCTTCAGAATTTCATCAATACGTTGAATTTTCTCTTCAAATATTTGATCAATTGTCGAACGAATATGCTTGTCGAGAAAGTTAATATTATCGTTCACAAGCGAACTCATTGACTTTTCCATCTCACCAATTGCAGCTGATAATGAATTTAATTTCTCCTCAATTCTATTAAAATTTTTAAAGTCACTATATATTAATTTCAGTTCTTAATTAAATTAATTTTCTTTTTGAAACTTACAGTGAAATATTTAGTTCAAGTTGCACAGCCTTATTTAATTCGTGTAAGTCTCTGGGTTCTGCCAAACTGTTGCCTTCCTGAAATAATTTTTTTTTTTAAATTTGTTTTTGTTCAACTGCAGATTATTTTAAATGAATATACCACAAGAATATTATCCTGATTTTGTTGTATTTCTGAGCCTGTTACCAGTGTAATTGTATTGTACAGGAATATATATGCCAGGATATAAAAACCCTTTAAAATCATTATGAACTGATTTTGTGTTGTTCGAATACCGGAATGAAAGATTAAACTGAATTATTTATACAATATTTGAAGCGATTTATATTCATTTTTTATATTTAAACACATAAACTGATTATTTTAGAATTATCTTGTAGAACAAAGAATAAATGAAAAATAAAAGTATTTCATGCAGTACAAAATTGTATTTGTTATTATTGACTATATTATATTGACTTTTTAAACGATAATTTAAGAAAAATGCCCTACCTTAGGCATTTAATGGTAAGACTTCAAAAAACAACCAGCAAACTTCTTAACACACAATCAATTTCTGTATGATGTACCATGATATTGTAATTAAAAACTGGTTGGAATTTGGGATTTGATGGAAGGAAAATCTTTAGGTATATAAATTGTTGTTGTTTAATTATCAATTTGCATGAAAGCGACAGACGGCCATCAATAGTGTTGCTAGCTTCTATCCAAATCTAAATAGGCTAAATAAACTACATATGTATGTCAAATGATTTTCTACATAGTAATAAATAAGATTTTCAACTTTCAATTTTAAATATTACACATATGTATGTACGTACATATGTAGGTAGTGTAGAGTAAATTTAGAATAGTACATACCCAATTACATTTATTTTAAAATATAATTTTTCTTCTTATCAGTTCCATGCATGACGGTTTCTTATACAATATTAAATTTATAATTTACATTAAGAATATATACAATGTTTCATAAAGCAAATACAGCTTTTTAATGTTTAAAAAAGGGATATCCCCTAATAAGATGAATATGGCTTTCGAAAATCATGGTCCACGATTGATGCAAGTACAAGCAGCACTCCAGTAAGGTCTGCAAACAGGACATTTAAGGTGCTTAAAGTTTTGGGTGATACGAGACTTTTTCAATAAAACACATCCTTATGAATATAAAATCATTTTTCTATTTCCATTCGTTTCAAGGAATACTATTTGTCGAAGTCTCTCCTCCACGAGCCAGTTCTTCATGTTTGGAAACAGATAAAGAAAAGAAACAATTATTTCCGGAGAATAGGGGTGGCGGTTAAAGCAGCAATCTAAACCAAATTAACTAATTTTTGCAATGCTTTTTCCATTTCTTTTCAAATCACGCGATAGCCTACTAACAATACTAGTTTGTTCAAATTATGACATGAGTGTCGGGAAGATCAGCGTTGGTCTTTCAATTTGGAAAAAGAAAATTCGAAGAGTTAATTTATTGATGAAGGTTCATGAGGCATTGGCTCATGTATCATTGAATTTCATTGTTTGTTGAAAAAGAAAACATCTGTGTTTACACCAAAAGCTGAGATTTTTGGCTTGAAAGTATACTTTACATGGCAAGTTACATTTTAGTTCATTTATATTGCCTTTAATTTTATTCTATCAGAGTCTTAAGCTCTGAAGACTAGGAAGAGTGCCAAGTTGTAATTTGCCTATACACACGACGTGGCATTTTCCTTTATCGGTATAAATGCATTCCATTATTTAGACAAAGATAAACAAAAAAATAAAGAAAATAAAAATATAATTTTCTTAAAGTTTATTACGATTTTACTTTTATTAAAGATTTCACTTTTAATGTATTTTGAATTTAATTTCAATTGAATGAAATTAATCTTCCTTTTCTCGTATCATCATTTGCACAAATTTAAGAGAATAATCATAGCCACGAAAATCACCCCAAGATATACCTTTACCACTTTTGGATTTGGGTAAATGTCCTCTTAAGTACATACCATTTAAATTACTACAAAAATAAAAATAATAGTAAACAAAAACTATATAAAATGTTAATACTATTCGAACCTCCTATAACACGTCTTGTACCACCAAGCACTTCTTTTCTCTTCAGCACAGTGTCTTTGCTCTGATTCATCGTTATCACGATCTTTAGTCGAAAACATACCACCATTGTGGTAGCTGAAACTATCGCCTGCATTGCCAGTATAGCTACCAATTGTTAGATTGTAGCCAGTTTGTTCAGAGCCAACTTTAAATTGGCCATACTTGGCATATTTTCTAGTACCTTCAAAATCCTCTAATATTATATATAATTCCTGTGGGGCGCCCTGTGTGGTAAGGGCATGGAGTTTTTCTAAGCCAATAAAAAATTCTCCATTCAGGTTGCCAAAGCCTTTAGCATATTCAGTCCAATTTCTATAAAAATCTTCAGTACCATCTTGACGTCTTTGTATGATGGTCCAACCACCATCTAAAGTTTTTAGATCACATACGACAGGGAATGTATCATTACTAAACTCTGGTACCATTACACGGTATATATTGTTGTTACATTCATTAATTTCCTTACAATCCCTCGGTAAACGATCATTGCTATTGCGGAATTAGGGAAAATATTTTAAAATTGTCGTACATAATATCATAATATATACAAATTATCAGGCATACATACCATTTAACATCTTGAACGGTATACAGTGATTTGTTTTCAATTGCGACTGAAAAAATAAAAAAGAATTTTATTCTTATAGTTATACTGTACTATAGGTTTGTAATATGGAGTGTCAAACAGTATGTAAAGCCAACAAATGAACGTACTTATTGAGTAAATTTATGTGTGTGATATTTTCTTTACAATTACTTGAAATTTTTGCTGAAATAATGACTATAAACACTGTTGGTGTGCGAATCCAGTATTAGAGTATATTGACTTAAAATATGTATATGCGTAAAGCCAAAAAAGGTAGACACTTTTAGAGATAGCTGGATTCGTAGATATTGAAGGTAATAAAAAAGCTGTTACATTGGCAAATGCTGGTACAACAAAAACTTTTCTTGTTCGCAAAAGAAAAATGAGATAATGAATCCACTTTCATAGAGACTAGCAAAATCTGTCCAACTAGCACAAAATATGTGATTAGCCTAGCTCTGGCCTTTGGTTTGGTACTCAAGGTTTGGGAATACGTCACAACGATTTCTGCGGAAGTTGTACTCATGAGGGAGCATAGCCTACAGAATATCTTTTATGTCACGGCTCGTCCGTTGGGAACATAAGACGAAAAATTTTAGGCCAATAATTTGTTGACAGAACGTGTCTAGCCAAAGGTGATTTGCAATAAAAATAAATAAATACAACCACAACTTTATTAAAATATCAGAAGATGTGTATTCTAAACATATGGCCGTATGTCGCGTGAAAACTTTGAGAGCTCATAACTCAAAACACACTTTTTCGACTTAGAATGTTATAGAACGGAGGCGTCGATGTAGTAAATGATACTCACTTAATTTTTCCTTCAGAATTTCATCAATACGTTGAATTTTCTCTTCAAATATCTGATCAATTGTCGAACGAATATGCTTGTCGAGAAAGTTAATATTATCGTTTACAAGCGAACTCATTGACTTTTCCATCTCACCAATTGTAGCTGATAATGAATTTAATTTCTCCTCAATTCTATTAAAATTTTTAAAGTCACTTTATATTCATTTCAGTTCTTAATTAAATTAATTTTCTTTTAACTTACAATGAAATATTTAGTTCAAGTTGCACAGTCTTATTTAATTCGTGTAAATATCTGGGTTCTGCCAAACTGTTGCTTTCCTGAAATAATTTTTTTTTCAATTTCTTTTTGTTCAACTGCAGATTATTTTAAATGAATATACCACAAGAATATTATCCTGATTTTGTTGTATTTCTGAGCCTGTTACCAGTGTAATGGTATTGTACAGGAATATATATGCCAGGATATAAAAGCTCTTTAAAATCATTATGAACTGATTTTGTGTTGTTCAAATACCGGAATGAAAGATTAAACTGAATTATTTATACAATATTTGAAGCGATTTATATTCATTTTTTATATTTAAACACATAAACTGATTATTTTAGAATTATCTTGTAGAACAAAGAATAAATGAAAAATAAAAGTATTTCATGCAGTACAAAATTGTATTTGTTATTATTGACTATATTATATTGACTTTTTAAACGATAATTTAAGAAAAATGCCCTACCTTAGGCATTTAATGGTAAGACTTCAAAAAACAACCAGCAAACTTCTTAACACACAATCAATTTCTGTATGATGTACCATGATCTTGTAATTAAAAACTGGTTGGAATTTGGGATTTGATGGAAGGAAATTCTTTAGGTATATAAATTGTTGTTGTTTAATTATCAATTTGCATGAAAGCGACAGACGGCCATCAATAGTGTTGCTAGCTTCTATCCAAATCTAAATAGGCTAAATAAACTACATATGTATGTCAAATGATTTTCTACATAGTAATAAATAAGATTTTCAACTTTCAATTTTAAATATTACACATATGTATGTACGTACATATGTATGTAGTGTAGAGTAAATTTAGAATAGTACATACCCAATTACATGTATTTTAAAATATAATTTTTCTTCTTATCAGTTCCATGCATGACGGTTTCTTATACAATATTAAATTTATAATTTACATTAAGAATATATACAATGTTTCATAAAGCAAATACAGCTTTTTAATGTTTAAAAAAGGGATATCCCCTAATAAGATGAATATGGCTTTCGAAAATCATGGTCCACGATTGATGCAAGTACAAGCAGCACTCCAGGAAGGTCTGCAAACGAGGTCATTAAGGTGCTTAAAATTTTGGATCGTACGAAACTTTTTATAATAAATAAAATAAATAATTGGCCATTACAACCCTTCAGTCAGGATTACGGCTTAGCTTCTCACACCATTTATGTTATACGGGAGTGGCGGGACCTGCAGTTTAACGTCAACATACATTCATATAAAGTCCCCTTCAAATAAATAAAATAAATAATTGGCCATTACAACCCTTCAGTCAGGATTACGGCTTAGCTTCTCACACCATTTATGTTATACGAGAGTGGCGGGACCTGCAGTTTAACGACAACATACATTCATATAAAGTCCCCTTCAAATAAATAAAATAAATAATTGGCCATTACAACCCTTCAGTCAGGATTACGGCTTAGCTTCTCACGCCATTCATGTTATACGTGAGTGGCGGTACCTGCAGATTAACGACAGATTTTTGAGAAACTATTCATGGCAATTTTATTTACTCTCAGAGTTTTTGCCAGAAATCTGCTGAGAGGTAGTCGCCTAAGAAATATTATTTTTTCATATTTCGTTTTGATGTCTGACCTGGAGTTTGAACTTGGCTCTTACGTCTAATAAGCCAAACACACTACCTACTAGTATACAGCGACTTTATGAGACACTTTACGTAAAGGCAAGTGAATATTGGAATCTACAATATTGGAACCTAAATTTGTAGGGTACCAAGAAAATATACAAATTTGTAGGGATAAACGTTTAAAGCACTCTTGGTAATAACAATCCTATTCGTTTAATGAATTTTAATGTCTTAACTATCATTTTTTTGTAAAATAATTTCATCGTTGGAGTTAAATCTCATTTCTTCATGTTTGGAAACAAGAAATCGTCACTCGGAGCTAAACTTGGAGAGTAGGAAACAGATGAGAGATCGCAGCGTAATTCAAGTAATTTTTAGACGCATATCACATTTTGCCTTTTCTCCTCAAATTACGCGGAAGTCAACTATCAAGGGATATCAAACATAACTTGTTCAAATTTTGACAAGAGTCAACTGACAGAGTCTATAGACACTCGGCGAATTGGGGGCGGATTATGAGAGCCCTCTTTAATATGGCTACGCCGCCATACTTAATGGAGATTCTGAACAATTACTTTCAGGACAGGAAGGTAATATACCTAACGGATGAAGGAGAGCAGGAATACGTAGTGACGGCGGGAGTCCCGCAGGGCTCTGTACTTAGGCCACTACTATGGAACATTATGTACGATGGAGTACTTCGATTGCGATTGCCGAACGGGACTACAATTGTGGGCTTTGCAGATGACATAGCCATAGTCTCGGTAGCTAAAGCGGTAGGAGAAATAGAGGAGAAAACGAACACAGCGACTGGAAATGTTGGAGCATGGCTGGATGGGGCAGGTGCTGTACATAAAACCGAGGCCGTCTTGATAAGCTGCCGGAAGATAGTGGAGAAGATGGAAGTGACCGTTGGAGGCACAAGGATCGAATCGAAGAGGGCGATAAAATACTTGGGAGTGATTATCGACGACAGGTTGAACTTCAAGGAGCACGTGAAATACATCGGTGAAAAGCATCTGTAACGCAGGCAGTACTGGCGAGGATGATGTCAAATACTGGAGGACCAGGTCTATTTAAAAGGAGAATAATTTCGGCGGTAATAACGTCGATAATGCTGTATACTTGCCCAATATGGTCGGAGGCACTCTCAGTGGGGACGACGAGGAGGATACTGTCCTCGGTGTATCGTCTAAGCGCGAATAGACGGATACGTGGCTTCAGGACAGTGTCTGATGAAGCAGTTTTGGTATTGGCAAAGACAATACCAATAGATATATTGGCGGATGAGATGAGAAGGATATACCTTCGCCGTCTCGAGTACCCGGAATAAATAGCGGCTATAAAAGCGGAGGAACGAAGGACTTCCATGCACAAATGGCAGTCACGATGGGAGAGCAGTTTAAAGGGAAGATGGACATTTCGTCTTGTCCCTGATGTAACCCTTTGGATGAAGAACGGACATTGCGTCTTGAACTACTACGTGACCCAGTTCCTAACTGGTCATGGGTGCTTCAGGAAGTACCTGCACAGATTTGGTCATGACACATCCCCTATATGCCCAACCTGTGTAGATGAGGAGGAAGATTGAACTGTAGGATTCTATGGAGTCAATATAGTCAGAGAATCCTCCGATGATAGGAGGAACGGAGGCGAAATTTAAATTAATGTGATAAAGCTTTCAAGCCAACCAGCCCTCCGCGAAGTAATACCTTACGGCTGTCCCGCGGGGGGAGAGTGGTTGAAGTGTGTAGGGGGTGGGTTTAGTACGTAGGCACCAGTGATGGTGAATCGTGCACTGTTTTGTTGGAACAAGTGTCTTTCGACGATTCCAACCTCCGGATCGACAAAAAAAAATAAAAAAAGAGTCTATAGACAGGATCAGTGTTGTTTATTCAGTTAAGAAGCCGAAAACTCGGGCAAAACAAACAACATAATAATTTGTTTGATATCAAACTACTCACTTCATTTCGAAAAGATTTCCATGGTTGGGTGTATGGGCTCTAAGAAAATCATTGATACGTTCTTTTATCTTTCTTAGTCATACTCACGTAGATATCAATTCCTGATAAGACCATAAAAGCTCCTCCAAGATCCCTATTTGTTTAGGTATGTAGAAAGGAGACAATCATCCAAACGGATACGTATTATAAAATGTGTTCTTTAATACTAATTCTCATATTAACTGCAAGGTTGTAAGTATTATTTAAACAATGGCAACACTTATCATATGACTCTTTTTGCTCTTAATATTTACAGATCTGTTTCTCTAATTTTCTCTTAAAAGAAGCATTTCAGTTTTTCTCCCTCAGTGCAATTCTAAATGTTTTAACGGAAAGTAAGTAGAGTCGGAACAAAAAAACTGGCTAATGTCACACTCAAGCAAAAGAAAAAAGACGGTAGAAGTTTTAAAATAAAACAACTGGAAAATAAAAAAAAAATATTTTTAAATAAAAAGTTTATAATTAAAATGAATATGTGTCATCAAGTAAAATGTTTATCGTTCAAAAGAAATTTATAATTAAAAAACAAGTGTTTTCTTTTGTTGGTTAATGTAAATTGTGTCAAAATTAATCATAAAATCCATATTAAAAGTTCATTTCATTATTTGTAATTCCATTTACATTTCATATAATAAAAGTTAATGATGAAAAATAAATTTTTGCCATGGCAAATATTCTATAATTAGTTGTACAAGTATATAAATGTGAGTGTGTGTGTAATAAAAAAATATCCAGTTCCAGGACAAGATTAAAACTTCTTAAATTTGCTTCCTGGTTTTTAATGCAAAAGATAAGTAACGTACACAGAAAAAGGAAAGACTTGAAAAGAGAAACAAACGGCTCAAAATAAAATGTAAGTTAAACTTTATTTGCATGTGTTTGTGTACATTTGTGCTTATATGGCCGGTGTTACCAATTGTTTCAGTTTCAGATAAACACGCGTAAAGACACTAAAACCATAAATTAAAGCTATGGGGGTTGCTATTTATTTACACAACGGTTTATGTAGATCGTAGTCTAGAAGGTAGTGTGTTGGCTTATTAGACGTAAAGCCAGTGTTCGAGCCCCAGGCCAGACATCAATACAAAATACAAAAAGTATTTCTTCGGCGACTTCCTCTAAGCAGATTTCTGGCAAAAACTCTGAGAGTAAATAAAATTGCTATGAAAAGTTCCTCCAAAATCTGTCTTTCAGAGTCGACTTTAAACTTTAGGTCTCACCACTCATGTATAAAATTAACACACACAACATAAGTGGTGTGAGAAACTAGGTCGTAAACCTGACTGAAGGGTTGTAATGTTTTGTTTATGTATGTAGACTTTTTTCCCGGTGATTTTTATCAAATTAAAAAGGTGTTATAGCCTTGTTTAAGGAAGTTACAATTAAGAACTTTGGAAGACAAAACGAATGTAGAAAATATAACCTAGAAATTATTAGAACACAAAAAAAAAATTTGTGGAAAAAAGATCTACATACACCGCCGTATGTAGACTTTTTTCTGTGACTGTAATAGAAAGAAAATAGTGCTGCTTAAATGCAGTTTTTCCGTATTGCTTTCTTATTCCCTTCAGCTACATATATCAGCTAAGTATTGGTCTTTCGTAGCAGGTCAACGCAGAAGCAGTGCTATTTGTGTGTGTGGTTTTATTATTGCATATAGTTTTGAGGGACTTTGAATATATGTAGTTTTTGTCAGAAGACTGCTGAGTAAAAGTTTGAAACACGGCCTCGCCTTTAATAAGCTAACACACTACCTCATAGATAACGCCGACACAACAGTATGTGATAATTGGATAACCAGATTCCAGCATTTATGCAACGTACTTATTTTCTCAATAAGACTAGTTTCATTGGCATTTAAAATATTTTTCTGTGTTTTACTTGGATTCAATGTTGTAAAATTCGGATCCTTATAAAGTATTTGGGCGTTCTTTAAACATAATTTAATATTACTTCAATTGTCAACACTGCTCTGTAATTCTGGCTGCCTATGTTTTTTTTAAATCTTTTGTCATCATTGTTGTTGTTACCCATTTTATAACTGGGGTTTTATTTTACTTGTTTTGTTTTTCTTTTTGCGGTGGATCCCTTTTTAAACACGTTCAACCAGTTTCAATTTTGGTGTATTACTTTTGTTGTTGTTGTTGTTGTTATTGCTGTTATTGTACGAATTTTTGTTAGTGTATTACTTGCAACAACTGCAATCATGCATTCAAATGAAGATCAATGTTTCGACGATAATTTAAGCTGTTTGTTTAATGTTTGTGTTTTCCTTCATCTTTTTCTATTTGTTTTGCTTCGTTCATTCTTTATTTCTCTCCAATTAACGTTTCGTTTTATTTTTGTTGGCTTTTTTCTATTCTCAATTTTTCAAGTTTATTTTTTTGTGCTGTGCGTTCGTTATCAGTTTACGGTCAATGTGAAATACACACGACTGAATACGTAAGAATTGATTGAAGAAAAATAAATATTTTGCATGTTTTTTGTTTAATACCCCAGTACCCACCTTCACAAATTCAATGGATGCAATTGGTATAAGAGATCAGTGTTGCCATATTTCTATTAAATTTGATGGAAGATATTATATACACATGTAAAGGAATTGTATCTTTACTCCATACATACACACATATATCCTCAACATTGCAATAAACTTCTCGAACCATTGTAACTATTCCAGTAAGAAAATAATTCACCATAGACAGGAAGAAGAATAGTCCATTAATTATGGTGAAAGGATAAGATCTTCACTATTAAGGACTCTGATTTTTAGGATAGTTACAGTCGATGTAAATAAGTTAGAAGCAAATTTTGAATATAGTTTCATGCAATTTAGAATTGAATTTCTATGAAAATCTTGTTTGTTATCGAATTCTATAATTGATCCTTTTGATGCCTTTCAATTGCTCTCCTATTGATAAAACCTTATTGTTAAGGCCTTCACTCAGGCGGTATAGTATTGTTTATAGTATTGGTCCAATCAGTGCCATTCAGTGAGAGCATAAATGCCATATAAGTGTTAAAGCAATACTTTTAAGCATTCAAAGCAAACTGCGACAAAATTTAGGTCAAGCGTCTCGGACAAAACGAAATATGGAAAAGTATTTCTTCGGGGATTTCCTTTCAGCAGATTTCTGATAAAAAAAAAGATTGAATTGCCATGAAAAGTTTACCGTCAATCACATCTTGAGAACTGTTTCCGAAGGCTTACTGCTATTGAACTATGCGTGGAATACATTGGTAGATTTCGTTGTAATTGATCAGCGACTCTAGAAAACGTACATCGAATTTCCTTTTTGTAAAGGGTGTTTTTTTATAGAGGTATAGAACTTTAAGTTGGCATTACTTTTCAAGATGGCGACCGATTTAACAGCTGTCAAGTGATTTATTCTCAGTTTGGTTTGGCAATTCATCATGAATAGACTCACGCCTGAACAACGCTTGCAAATAGTGCAATTTTATTTCGAAAATAATGGTTCTGTGCGGAAAACGTATCGCGCACTACGTCCATTTTATCGTCGACAAAATCGTCCATCAGAGCAGTTAATTCGATTAACCATGGAACGTTTTCGCACCACGTTTACTCTTATTGATAACTCGTATCCCCAGAGACGCTGTACGGTGCGTACAGAAGAAGCGATTGCTGCTGTAGAGCGTAGCGTTGAGGAAGACCCGAATGAGTCCATTCGCCATCGAGCACAGGAATTGGATCTGTGTCCATCCACTTTATGGAAGATTTTGCGGAAGGATCTTGGTTAGCGTGCTTACAAAATCCAACTCGTGCAAGGTTTGAAGCCAAACGATCATCAAGTAAGGCGTAGATTCGTCGAATGGGCCCAAAACGAGATTACCGTTGTTCCCGATTTTCATAAGCGAATTTTGTTTAGCGATGAAGCTCACCTCTGGTTAAATGGCTACGTCAACAAACAAAACTGCCGCATTTGGAGTGAAGGTAATCCTCAAGTGTATGTGGAAACACCGTTACATCCAGAAAAACTGACTGTTTGGTGCGCTTTATGGGCTGGTGGAATCATTGGTCCGTACTTTTTCAAAAACGATGGTGGCCAGAACGTTACAGTCAATGGTGATCGGTATAGAGCCATGATTACTAACTTTTTCATTCCTGAATTGAATAACCATGATGTCCAGGAGATGTGGTTTCAACAAGACGGCGCAACATGTCACACAGCTCGTGCCACAATAGATTTATTGAAGGACACGTTTGGTGACCGCCTAATTTCACGTTTTGGACCTGTGAATTGGCCTCCAAGATCTTGTGATTTAACACCGCTAGACTACTTTCTGTGGGGCTATGTAAAGTCATTGGTCTATGCGGTAAAGCCACAAACGCTTGACCATTTGGAAGACAACATTCGCCGTATTATTGCCGATATACGGCCACAAATGTTGGAAAAAGTCATCGAAAATTGGACGTCCAGATTGGACTACATCCGCGCCAGCCGTGGCGGTCATATGCCAGAAATCATATTTAAAATGTAATGTCACACGATTATCTTTCGGATAAATAAAATTCATGTCTATCGAATAATCCATCGTTGTTTTATTGCAACTTAAAGTTCTATACCTCTATAAAAAACACCCTTTATTTGGCTGATATGTACATGTTTAGTTTCTCGGCAATATAGACTAATCGGACTCAACATTATTTAATTTATTGCCATTTTCGGCAATTGGCCTTCCTGAAATTGAATCGGCGTAACCAAAATTGAGCTTGATTTACTATTACATTATAAAGCTAATGAATCTCATATTTTCAAGCGGAATGACGGAACATTTTATCCTTCTTAATATTCTTTGATGACAATAGGCCACTCACAATGCTGAGTTAAGTTATTAAAAAGCTGTGAATGTTTCCACTCTTTTTTTTTGTGCAAACCCTTATGCTGCTGATATTATCATTGACCCAGTGGTCGAATCAAACTTTCTTTGCTTCTTTCTATTCTATTCACGCATTGATTTCCAATTTCTTTACGATGAGCTGGTATACATATAAAGCACATTATGCCTTGTAATAGAAAATCGCTTCGTCTTTCGATAGTTTTTGCCATAATTATCGATTATTCGTGTATGAAAATGTTAAGATGTTGAACGTGATACTCTTTTGTTAACAAAGATGAACTGTGTTATGGTTTAGAAACGGAAATAGAAAAAACAAATTATAAAGACATTCAAAGATATTAGAAAACGAAATAAAAAGTATTAACCTGACCTACTATAATTCATTGCTCAGAGATTTTATACAACATATGAAGAATTTAATCTCAATTTATCGAATACGTTAAAGCTCTGAAAGTTCCAATGTGGTCGAAATTGTTTTTTTCTAATCAACAGAAATTAAGTACAATAATAACCATGATAATAATGGCCATAAACAAAGAGTCTTTAAAAAGTTTAATGTTTAATTTCTAATATAAATAATAATAATAAAAAATATATATATTTATAATTTGTTTATACTCATATACACATATGTACATTTATATGTACATAGTCATATGTAAATATTTTATGTAGATCTACTAGTTTTTGTTGGCTTGAAAATTTAAAAAAAAAGATGAATAGAACCTGGTAAAAGCGGAGTTTATTCTTAAATTGCACCACTTTCCATACTTGTTTTTATATGTTTTACGTGCCGTATCTATATATGTATGTGTATATCTCTGTATGTCTTTCAGTCTAATTGTAACTTCTTTTTTAGATTTTTTTTATTTTTATTTTTTTTTTTAATTACATTGAAGTCCGTCTTTATGTACGAATATGCCGATGGTATTTAAGAATTCTTCCATCTCATACTCGCACTATTTAGAGTACAACATAAAAAAGTAGAGAAAAAAAGTTTTTGGTAATATCAGCCTTACTTATAAAGCTATAGAAGAGAAACAAGACTTCAAAGTCTAATACGATGAGTTTTTCTTGAAAACGTTTTCCAGTTGATTACTAGTATACGCCTGCAGTAGTCTTAGAACATGAACAAGTTTTCAACTGCAAAACTAAAAAGAAAAGCAAGGAAAAAAAAACTTAAACTAGCGTTTGTTTAAACGTCTCTAAAATACATTTCCAAAGAATTATGAACGATAACATGTTTCACTGCTAGCATTGAACAGAATTCAAGAATGTAGACCGATTGTAATGATGATAATGCAGTAAAAGACTTGTAAATAAGTTTTCATTACCCTTATACTCAGGCTAAACTAGACTAGTCTATAGACGACATTTGAAAACTGTATATAAATGAATTTGGTTTTAAAGGCTCTCGTAATTTTCATCATTTTGATGAAATATGTGATATATTCACATATATTTCCAAATTTATATTGATATTAACTTTAGATTTACATAATTACACGATATACATACAGTGTTGGAAAAAATAATAGGGACACTTAAATTTTTCAATACATTCTTATATTTTTCTTTACTTTTCCATAAATATTACAAGGTATATACATTAAATTAAAGGAATTCAAATAGTTTAACTAATAAAATAAAAATAAATGACTAGTTCTGCCAAATTCTTAAAAAAAATATAATTTATTCGAAAAAGGCCTGGAAAAAGTAATAGGCACTTTATGTTATGCTAAAAATATGTATATTTTGTTAAACATTACCATCATTTCCAGATATTATTTCAATATTTGGTTGAAGCACCTTTCATTTTTATTACCTACTGACAGCGACGATTCATAGATTCCACAAGATTCGCACAGACGTCAGGGGGAATTGAATACATTTGTCTCCTGAATTTTTTCCCACAATTCCTGTTAATTTTTTGATTTAAAGTTGCGGATTTTATTTTTTAGGACTCCCCAGAGGTGTTCAATGGGGTTTAAGTCCAGTGATTGGGACGGTCACTCCATTACAGGCACTCCATTCTGTTGAAACGACAATTTAACGCTTCTAGCGGAATGCTTTGGATCATTGTCTTGCATAAATTCCCATTTAAGTGGCATTTCGTCCTCGGCAAACGGAAGCATTTTATTCTACAGAAAATCTATGTAGTCAGCTGTACACATTTTTCCCTGAATCCAAACAATAGGGCCAACGCCAGATGCCGAAAAACACCCCAATAGCATTATCGGCCCTCCACCATGTTTGACTGTCTTTTTGTATATTTTGGGTTAAATTACAGGAATAAAATTGGAATAATATACTGTGGTCAGACGAAACAAAGGTTAAATTGTTTGGTTCGGACGGAAAATCGTTCGTACGTCGTCCTGTAAATACAGAATATACATATTTTTAGCATAACATAAAGTGTCCCTATTATTTTTTCCAGGCCTTTTTCGAATAAATTATATTTTTTAAGAATTTGGCAGAACTAGTCATTTATTTTTATTTTATTAGTTAAACTATTTGAATACCTTTAATTTAATGTATATACCTTGTAATATTTATGGAAAAGTAAAGAAAAATATAAGAATGTATTGAAAAATTTAAGTGCCCCTATTATTTTTTCCAACACTGTAGTTAGCAATTGGAGGTAAATCACTTGTTGCTAGAGCATGTCTGAAAGATAAAGTTCACAGGATTTCAAATGAACAATTCATCTTCTATAGGCTGGTGATGGCGACTTGTTATAACTTTTTTCAGTATTTTGGGCCGGTATCTCACTAACGGCATATATTATGTTGTCTCCTATTATTAGGACTTCACGTATCTCCACAAAAAATAGTCTAGATGGATCAAATCGCATCGTTTTTACCTTTTAAAACGTTTAAAATATGAGCTCGTAGATTGTAAATAAAATAAAAATAAATTTGTGTTTAGTTTTAATTAAAATTCTTTTTATTATTCGCAAAATCCTGTCTGCCGCTGTTCGCAACTTGATGTAAACAACAACAATTGCTTTTCTTTGTTATTCCTCTGTTTATACGCCTTGCATAAACAATGACAATTACTGGAAAATTATTCGACAGATCTTTTTAACGGAGATCTTCAAACCACGATTACTCTCTTCAAACGCTCTGCGTCTTCACACAAGACTGACTGAACTTCACTAACTCCATCGCCTGCTTTGCCTTGCCTTTTATATGGCAAAGTAAACAGTCTGATGAATGTTTTTGAATGCGAATGTTCATGACTTTGCCTTCACGAAATCTCTAAAAAATGTAAACATGGTTGTTTACATTTATTATTGTAGTGTTGTTGTTATATTTTTGTTTACTTGCTTACCATCTTTTATGCTGGTGTTTGTTGTTTGAAGTCGCCGTAGTCTAGTAGGCAGTGTGTTGGCTTATTAGATGTAAGGCCACGGTTCAAACCCCAGGTCAGACATCAAAACGAAAATATGTAAAAATATTTCTTCGACGACTTCCTCTCAGCAGATTTTTGGCAAAAACTTTGAGAGTAAATAGAATTGCCATCGAAGCTAAAGCTTTGAACTTTACGAAAAAGAAAAGAAACCATTTATATAAAAATAAGGATTTGCTTATTGGAGATAGTAAAGTTGAAAAATCAAGTATTTTTCCCAAATATGTCCTCTATTAATTGGGAAAAATTCAATAAAATTTTATTAAGGTTGCGGTTTCTGACCTAGTAGTCTGGATAGCTATTGGAACAAGGATTCCAAAACGGTATTCATTACGTTCGGGTAGCCCAAGTTCAGAAAACCACACCTTTTTATATTTTATCAAATTTTTCCCAGAGGCATAATGGATTTGCCATCAAAACGGTAACATATAAGCAAACAAATCATTGCATATTTGATCTCATTCCATGGATTCCATGGAAAAATAATAAATACAAAGTTAAAAGTCATATTACTTTTCTATCACACCTCGTATGCAGTACTTATGTCGTAATTAAACTTAAATTTTAAACGTTCAATGGCTGCCGAACTGTCATTTGAGTAAATCTCTTCTTAATTTTATCGTTATTTATCGTTTCTCTTTTTTCTTTTAACGTTGTCCACTTTTCTACCTGTATTTGTAAAATATGAGTTCTTTGTACTTGTTTGTATATGCCTTCAATGATTGAAGGAAATTGTTTACAACAAAATTCAACATGTGTATGACTTCGTACAACAAATACTCTGAAATCCATTCTGCTTTTTGGAAAATAAATCCTTTTCAAAATAAGTGAATGAATGTGAGTAAGCTCTTCTATAGAATTCCATTGTTCTAATAAGTTATACCTGCTGCTGTGATCATCATTGGGGGATTTCCGATTTTCTCTTGTTGGTTGTTTTATTTCACACAATTTGCATATTTAACAGCAATTGTAATTGTTTTACTGTTCTATTCATAATTATTTTTATGGTAGTATGAGGTATTATAAGTGGAATTTTCTGTGATATCTTTACGCCATCAATTCTAAAAGTACGCTTCAAGTATTGGAATGGAATGTAAAGATTGTGATGAGCATATTTCTAAAAATAATATGAGGAACTTTATAAGAATGGGTTGCCAGCTTTACTCTCTGTATAAATGTGAAAATTTCTAATTGATCTGCCTTCCATATTTACCACAATATCGGATATTCACTTAGAGAAATTAAATATTGTATGGGATTATTAAAATCAATATTGATTGGCATCTCTGTAAGCAATGACTTCTACTTGAGGTTGTTTGTTTTGCCAACCATTCAATCCGTTTAACGCCAATTAATTGCATGGATTTTTAATAAATTTAAATAAAATTTTAAAGAAAAAAAGAATTATTATAGCGTTTAATGTTTTGCTAACAGGTGTTTACGCTTCAAATCTCATTAAATTCATAAAGAACATCAGCATCTTTGAACGCATCTATCGGCGTTTGAATCACTGAAATGTTACAACAACATCTTCATCATATTCAGGGTAATTTTTAATTGCAGCTCAATTGTTTATTTTCTATTGTGTATTGTTATTATCATAGTCTATGTTGTTGTTGTTGTTTGTGTCAATTACATTATTAAATTGTTTAATAATAATTATAATAATAATAATTATTATTTTGCATTGCCTTTACTCAAGGTTGTATACGTCGTTTGTAGATTTTAAATATAATTTTTTTTTAATTCACTTAAACAACGTGTTATTTGCATTATCATTAGGTGTGGTGAAAAGAAATCCATTATTTTTGAAAAGAAATACAAGATTTTGTTCTTCATAGTCAGAATGATATCAAACAGGTCAAATAGGTTCTTATTTTTTAGATCTGTTATTATGATTTTGAAATTTTTATCGGGTTTTACATTACAATTTAGAAGTCGCCGTAGTCTAGTAGGTAGTGTGATGGCTTATTAGACGTAAGCCCCAGGCCAGGCATCAAGGCAAAATACAAAAAGTATTTTTCGGCGACTTCCTCTCAGCAGATTTCTGACAAAAACTCTGAGAGTAAAAAAAAAATTGCCACGAAAAGTTTCTCAAAAATCTGTCGTTCGGAGTCGACTTTAAACTGTAGGTCCCGCCACTCATGTATAAAATTAACACACACAACATAAGTGGTGTGAGAAACTAGGTCGTTGTACAATGGGTCAATTCGACCTCCGGGTACTGTACTTGTCTTAATTGATAAGTGCACGTCCTCTAACCTAACCTAACCTACATTACAATTTAAATAAAACATATTGTGTGTGAGATATCATCGCAATTTGTTACTCAATTGAAAGACGTATTCTCTCAATTCTCGGCTTCTCTGGAGACAGGGCATTTGAAATGTAAAATTTTTCATAACACAGGCGTCTCAAACTGAATTTGACCGATGGCATGAAATAAGTTGGCTTTGAGGATCGACGTGGTTTGTAGCATATTCTCATACACCTGCTGCTAAAGAAAACCCCACATAAAAGAGTCTAACATGGTGTCAAATTGCACCCCATCTGAGGATGGGTTACATCACTTCCAAGTAAGATGATTATGTTCTCAAATCGCTCTTGCAGAATATCCAATGTAGCATGGACTGTGTGGCACGTAGCCTCATTTTATTGCCTATATTGCTCTCTGTTAAAGATGTTGATTAAAGAAATATGAACCGTTTCCGCAGCCCAAAATCCACGCCAAACAGTGACTTTTTTGGGATCACATATGGATTATCATTGGCCCACATTCAATAATTTTGTTTGTTCGTGATATTAGGGTCAGTTGCCAGCTTTCCACGTGTTTTCGAATGTTCCGTCCGACAATGGTGATTTGGCAAAATAAACTGAATAAATGACAACAGATGTAACCTCAACAGATATGGCCCTTTTCATCTGCCTAAGTTCAGAATTCCTTGGGGCAAATTCCTGGGATAAGATGCTGTTACGAGTAAAACTAATTTGTCACCAACACAAAGGTTTATTTGATTTTGGCGGGAAGAAATGGTAACAAGTAGGGGACAATGACTTTTCATTAACAAAATTATCTACCATAGATTGCAACAGGCGGTAATCACTTAATACCTAGATCGGTCTATAAGACGTACTAGAGATGAGCGATATTTTCAAAACTGTGATTTAATCACGGTGACTGATAATTCACTGGTAACTACAGTGATTGAAATTGCCAAATAACAGTTACTAATAATGTCGTTCATTTTATTTTGAGCGAGACAGAATTACTATCAGATGATGCTGATTATTTACTTTTGTCTTTTATACATGAACTTTCTGTGAAACTTAATTGTCAAACTTCATATAAAAAAAAAATTAAATTAAAAATAATAACATTGATGACACCACTTTGATTTTGTTTAGTAGTCTTTTCGTAGTATGTATCTAGTTGTCTCTTTCTTACGACTTAATAAAATACGTTATTGTCATTATTGTTTTCTTTTTGGAATACTGTGATCACAATCACTGTTTTAAAGGAGAGTGATTCACAAATAACGTTCACTGAGAACAACGTTCTTCAAAAATCACTGGATCGCTCATCTCTAAGACGTACTCATGTCTCATAAATATACTCCCACGAATTCAGGCGGTGCTGTGTGGTGTTGTTCTAAAGCATTTTAGCCCTTCCATAGCTAAAATAAAGTTGTAGTCGATAGCTTATAGTACTGAATTTTGACTAGAGCTTAAACAACAAACACCCAACTGCCAAAAAAGGTTTTTTTAGGACTTAATCTTGTTTTCTAACACCATCTAACGTGATCCAATATTACTTCTACAATACCTGATTTAAATAACTCGTCATCATTTGAAAAAAATAATGGATTTCTTTTAACTACACATTATACTACAAAAAATATTAAAAATTTCACTATCTTAGTGGTTGTGTCTACTTCATCGTCATATTCTTTTTGGTTTTATTTTTGCATTTCGTTTCATATGCAAATTCGCATCTAATCATTATCGCTAATCATTTACAGATACACTCAATTCATTCTCTCAATCATTTGTTAAAGTTTTCAGCCATTTGAATAATCACACATTAGACAATAAGCACTTATGTATAAGAAGCATCTTTTATAAGTGCCTTTGATGAGTATCTTCGGCTATTTATATTTGAATTATTTATATCCGCATATTTTCAATTCATTTGTTATCATATTCGGTCAAGATTTTATGGGCGTTTTATTAATTTTTTCTTGCTTTTAATTCCATCATTTTTATAATGTGCGCGCATGCGTTTGATAGTGAAATCGGCTTTAAAATATTGTAATTATATGGCTGCGTTGTTTTCTACATCAGAGTATAGTTTTTGGAATAACGCCAGACCGTAAGAAACCTGTTTTGGAATCCTTGATACCATGGCTTTTAATTCTATTTTAAGCCCTTTTATACAGAACACTTTTTATCCTCATTTGAAGAAAACAATTAGCTTCTTTGCCTATATCACTGGCCCCAAGTAATGCTCGACTGTAAGAACACCTGTTGTGGAATCCTAGATACCATGGATATATAGTAGGATACTAGCAGTCCAATTTTTCCCACAGATCATGCTTCACAGACATTGTTAAAACAAATATATTTTTTGTCTAAATTTTTCAATTTTCAAATATTACCAGAGAAGCTGTTCCACTCAGGAATGGTTAAAGTATAGTTTTTAGGGAATGGAATAGGTATTCCTTTCTCCGATATCGTATATTTGGGAGATTACGTGTATGAAAATTTTTTATATCTTCTGCTAAAAATTTAACATTGGCTCTGTTAAAATTTTTGGTTTTTGTCTGTGCTAGTTAAATATGAATTTACCTTCACACATATTTGAAATCGTTGCACATATTTAAAATTAATTGGTGATTTTTTAAGAGCTATAGGAAAAATTTTCAAAAAAAAAAACATAAAATTCAGAAAAATGCATGAAATCTTTAATTTGAATCGATAGTACGGTCCATATAATTTAATGTTTGAAGATTATTTCCTGCAAATATTAACCGCGACTGCGCCTCAAATGGTCCATCCGCTTAGTCCAATTTTGGCATACTATTTCCAACATTTCGGCCGGTATCTCACGAATAAATGCTTCAATGTTGTCTTCCAATGCGTCAATTGAAGCGGGCTTGTCTGTAAAGACATGAGCTTTAACATAGCCCCACAAAAAATAGTCTAAAGGCATTAAATCGCACGATCTAGGTGGCCAATTGACCGGTCCCGAACGTGAAATAAAATGTTCAGCGAACTCGCCTCTCAATAAGTCCATTGTTACGCGAGCTGTGTGGCATGTGGCACCGTCTTGTTGAAACCACATGTCATGCAAGTCAAGCTCTTGCATTTTGGGCAAAAAAAGTTAGATATCATCTCACGGTAGCGCTCACCATTCACAGTTATGTTACGATTCGCAGCATCTTTGAAGAAGTAAGGTCCAATGATGCCACCAGCCCATTAACCGCACCAAACTGTGACTTTTTCTGGATGCATTGGTAGCTTTTGCAATGCTTCTAGCTGATCTTCACTCCACAATCGACAATTCTGCTTATTTACGTATCCATTGAGTCAAAAATGAGCTTCGTCGCTGAACACAATTTTTCGACAAAGAAGTGGATCTTCGGCCAACTTTCCAAGAGCCCATTCACCAAATATTCTGCGTTGCGGTAGGTCGTTCGGCTTCAATTCTTGCACCAGCAAGTATTTTGAAAGGATTCACACCTAAATCCGTCCCCAAAATTTTCCACGTTCTTGAGTAACAGAGGCCCAATTGCTGCGAACGGTGACGAATCGATAATTGATGGTCATCATTAACACTGGCCGATACAGCTGCGATATTTTCTTCAGTTCGCACTCTACGTAAGCGTGTTGTGGTGGTTTAATGTCCAACAATGTAAATTTGGTGCGGAATTTAGTCACAATAGCCCGAATAGACGCTTCAGTGGGTCGATTAAACTGACCATAAAATGGAAGAAGCGCGCGATGAACTTTCTTAACAGAGCACGCATTTTGATAATAAAATTCAATGATTTGCAAGCGTTGTTCGTTTGTAAGACGATGCATGGTTAAATTAACAAAACTGAAGATGTTTGACAGTGAAACAAAACACGAAACGTGCGTGAGCTGTTTAAACCAGTGTTGCCAAAAAGATAATAGCTAACAAATCACCCGTTATAAGTTACAAGGATATACAGACAGGGGGTTACTTGTCGTATTTTCCTAACCCTACGGCTTTTAAGGATACATAATTAGCCATTACAACCCTTCAGTCAGGAATACGGCCTAGCTTCTCACACCACTCATGTTGTGTTCGTTAATTTTAGACTTGAGTGGCGGGACGTACAGTTTAACGTCGACTTAAAACGACAGATTTTTGAGAAACTTTTCATGGCAATTTTTATTTACTCTCGGAGTTTTTGCTAGAAATCTGCTAAGAGGAAGTCGCCGAAGAAATATTTTTTTTCATATTTCGTTTTGATGTCTGGCCTCGGATACGTCTAATAAGCCAACACATTACCTACTAGACTACGGCGACTTCACTTAAACCCTGATTATTACGGATTTTTGACCTATCTACTGCGAATAAATATGTTCTGTTATATACGAATGGAGCACAGATAGAGTGAATGATAGGCGCAATGTTGCTATATAAAATATAAGTGTGAGATACTTCACTGAATAGTGAGAGTAGCGAATTGGTTTAGGTTTGATCAAATGCTTCCTAACAGTGAAATTGCTTTATCGTGTGAGATTTTTATTTATTAGCCGACTGTGCTGGCGAATGATAACAGATACCTTTCAGCGATTTAATTGTCGGTTTGATTTATTTAGAGTATATTATTACAGGAAGTGTTAGTATAAAATATAAGGGTTTCCACGCAAACTTGCAATGCTTACTTTGTTTTGTTTGATTCTTTTTAACAGTTGACCTTTCACAGAGAAATGTGTCTGTCTTTGACATCGAAAGCGAAGATCATTCCAGTTTTAGCACTTAATTTTCTTAATACGTTTTTCTATTCTTGCATGTCTTTAACCCTCGCATTAGTAATTCGGCCACACTATTAATAAAAAAAACTATAAATAAATGAATAAAAAAAAGAAAGAAAGAATAAATTTTGAAGACATTACGACATTTGTTTCCGTTTTTACCACAAAACAACCAAACCAGCATTTTTTGTATATGTTTTTAAACAAAGAACCAACAGACGTTACTTTCTGTTGAAGACTAAGAAAATTAGTATACGTCAGTCAGTCAGACATTTTTCTGGTCTGTCAGTCTTATGGTCATTTGCCCCGTACAAATAGAATACGCAAAATAAGGAAAGAACACAATAAAATACTCCCATCCAGACTGAATCTAACTGAAGCGTTTGTTGCGTTTTAACTGTCTCCGTTTGAACACAATAGGCCCGTTGTAGTAAACACGTTCAAAAACAACACAACATATTACGAAGAAAACGGGGATAATGGAAAACAGAAGACAAACTAATGAAACCCTTAAAGTGTAATGTGAGTTGAAACGAAATGAAACACACGGCAGTCCGAAGAAGAGAAACAAAACAAAACAAAACCAAACAATGCCAAGAATTAATTTCAAATAATTTAACCTATAACTTCATTAGTTAAGAAACCGATATACTTATACTCTGCTTAACAAATTCAGACGCACAAATATACATATATTTACATAATGGACTTACTAAGTTGCCAGATGTTAAAGAGCAAGGTTCGCGAGCAGTAGCCAATCATATTCCTTTAAAGTTTGGAGGATTGGTGAATATACAAGTAAAAGAAAACACGTCCTCCTTCATATTCATTCGATTTAGACCATTTTGACTTTCATTATTGATACCAGATTTATGTTACAGGATTAATATCGTCGTAAAGTTCCTTCTTTTCACTTGGATCAGAGACTTCTCCGCTGGCGTAGTATTGGATACAACAACAGCAAATCTACAGCACTTGATCTTGACATTCCTTTGAATACGGATGAGCAGATGAAGATGATAATCGTGTGGGCCAAATAAGAGGAATTTAGACCTGTTAAATTCCTTTCATATTCGAATCATTCGTGATATCTACGAAAAGTTCCGAATCAAGTTATTGATTTTTAGCTATAAATCGTCAATTTCGTAAACATTTTGATCTTAATTTTCAGCGGTTTCACGAATTGCTTTCTGAAAAATGGATTGATGATTGACCATTCGTATGCAATTCTGTTGTCGGGTCTGCCGTTTGTAATATTCATATTTTCCAGTTCATGGAAGTGGTTATTTGATGGCGTTATATATTCGCCATGTCTTTTTAAAGATCATTGTCTCTTAGATATTTAGGAGGAATATAAATCAAGATCCCCGAGACTTACACACAAAACCTTTCGAATTATCCATAACTGCTTGTATTATTCGTAGCTTCCAAGTATATCTTCTGGAATATTTATTATCCTCTCTCTGTAAAAGGGACTGATAACATTCCGTATGTAGTTATTCACCACCGTAAAGGTGGATAGCATGTATCCGCCAGACGAGCGTTGTGTGTAGCAGAGTGTATTCCACAGTTATGAAACGATTCTATGTATTTACTGCGATTTTAAGCGAGACTTTTGCCCTCAGTCCAGGTTAGATCTTTATCAATAGACTTTAACCCGTCTATCTTTACTACGTCTCTCTTGAGACGGATTTTTTTTCATACAGGTTCTACTCGAGCTCCATTTTTGCTATATTGTTTGTCAGCTTCCGCAGTTAATGCCCAATCCAGCACTATTTCCTCTATGTGAACCCTAGTCCAATGAGTGTTGGCCTGCATCTTCTATAAAGTCTTAAATTGGAAATTTAATTGCGAAGCCAATTTGGCAACTAATGTCGAGAAAATTCGAGAAACTGTACCAGAAAAGAAGTTAACTTCAGGCATTCTTTCGTTGTACAAGTGACTTTTGCTTGTAATGTAGTCCAATATTGATGATTAGGTCATAATACAAGAAGAAAAACCGTGTTATAATCACTATAGCATTGAGCAGTTTAAAGTCTAGCTTAGCTTTGCGCAAGATAGTGCTGAGCCCACCATTTTTTAAGCAGAAAACACGCTATTTCTTGTAGCGTTCCATTACAGTTTAACTTCTATTCTATTGTAAGAGTTTTGCTATGTGCTTACATCTCTAGCACGATCATCTGTTATGCTAGCTTTGGCTAGCTTCACTACTTTGTGTAATATTAGTAATGTTAATTTGTCATTGAATTTTTTGAATTTCAATAATCTGGCAACTACTACTACTACCAAGAGAACAACAAAAAACGTTATTTATACAATATTCGTGAGTATTTGCATTATAAAATTGTTGTTGTTTTTATTTTTCTGTTTCTCTCCGCTGTACTTTTTGTTTTATCGCTCTTTCTCTCCCTCTCTAGTTTACTAAGCAATATGCCAATAATTATTGTATAGAGAGTTCTCTTCATTCACAACATTTATTTATCATTTCGTTGGCGTTGTAGTTGCTGTTGATGTTTTATTATGAGCAGGTAGTCGGGGTATCAGTAGTTCAGTTCATCAGACTTTTTCCGTATGTCGTTCAGCCGGTTGTGTGTTGTTTGTTCGTTTGTCTGTGCAGGTGATGTTGCTGGAAATTTGACGACTTGTTTTCAGTTCTATTTCTGAAACGGTTTTGAGAAATGCCAAGATTTTTATAACCGGTCGAAACCTGTGAAAATTGAAAAAGAATAATAAAAAAAAATAAAAATAAACAAAAAGTAACGTCGATTAACGTTAATGTAATACTCTCGGTATCATCAATGTTTATGGCCATTATTATTGTTGTTATTGTTATTGCATACAATTTGAGTATTGGCGGTTTCCAGGAATCCTAATACGCAAATCTCAAAGACGACAATACAAAAAAAAAAAAAAAAAAAAAAAAAAACAAAGAAAATCAATGTGAATAAAAAATACTCAGATTTCATTAAAGTACAAAGGAATTGAAAGGTGGATTATTTAAAAAAAGAGAGAAAAAATTTATAAAAAGTGTTTAAAAATTAAAAAATAAATTTAAAAAAATAAAATAAACAAAAGATGTGAATATAATATAATAAATTTTAACATCATTTTTAAAATTAAACAAAAAAATATTTAAATTTAAACTGTTTACCTTCGTTTTTTTCGTTTTGTTAGAAAATTGGTAAGAAAATTAATCCAAAATATCTTCCGGTATTTTTGTTTTATTTAATATTTGGCCAAGTGTTTTAAATTTTTTGTTTTTGTGTGAAATTTGAAAGGTATTGTGCAAGAAAGCCAATGATTTTGTCTTTTTTTTTTCAAAAATTTAATACAAATGCCTCATACAATAGTAACTTACTCTGCACAAACGTTTTGTAAGAGAACGTTTTAGTAAAAGAATCCATTATTTTTCTAATACCTGCATCATGTTTTGTGTAACTGTGATTGAAACGCACTAGGCGCCTATGAAAAGTTTGGATTTTGCACTTAAACAACAGTTTTTTCAATAACTTGACTCGTTATTGTTTAAAAATGGATCTTAGAGAAGATAAAATTGCCATATTTTTACAGTTTTTTTTTTGATAACGGCTAAAATATTTGCCTGGCACCTGAACCTATAACATACATATGTACATACATAATTGGTTATTACAACCCTTCAGCCTAGATTGCGACCTAGCTTCTCATAACACTTATGTCGTGTGTGTTAATTTGTATACATGAGCGGTGGATCGTACAGTTTAAAGTCTACTGCGAACGACAGATTTTTTGAGAAACTTTTCATGGCAATTTTATTTACTCTCAGAGTTTTTGCCAGGAAGTTTTTGAGAGGAAGTCGCCGAGAGAAATATTGTTTTCATATTTCGTTTTGTTTGAGATGTCTGAGCTGGGGTTTGAATCTTGGTCTTACGTTTAATAAGCCAACACACTACATATTAGCCTACGACGACTTCAAAAATAAAAAATGACATTAAATTTAAAAAGTGTTCTCCTACATAGACACCTTTTAATCGTGTAATTTTCGGCCGAGAACTTCTAATAAAGTTTTCGTGGTAGGGCATTGAGTTCTTTTTTAGCATTACATGCTGTAGGTCCCACCACTCATGTATAAAATTCACAAACATAACATGGGTGATGTGAGAAGCTAAGACGTAATTCTGACTAATGGGTTATAATGACCAATTAAGTAAGTAAAACCATGGGTTGTCGTCCTTTGTGGTAAAAATGTGATTCTATAAGATTAAAAGCCAAACCATTAACCTTAATTGATTTTTGGTTTTGAATATTTCGACCTCTTCAAAAGTCATAACTTTTCTTTGAAATACTGGGAATACAACATGGGTGATGTGAAAAGCTATGTTGTAATACTGACTAAAGGGTTATAATGACTAATTAAGTAGGATTTGGAGATTGTATGGGAAAAAGCTCAGATAAGTTTATTATACCCTTTAGAACAGTGAACAGATTTTTTTTTCTTGAAAACTTTTGATGAAATGGAGCTCTGTTAATTGGTTTAGTGGCCGTAATGAAGGAAATTTATCGAATTTGTAAAAAACAAAATCTACTGTATATCGCGATAGTTGTCAACCTTTTTACAAATAATCTTCTTAGTCAAGCTAACCTCATCGTTACGACCCAGTTCTTGGGTTAATTTTGTATTTCTTTCCTATACTGGTGTAGCCTGATTTAAAATCTTCGACCATTAACGGATGTGCTCTACGAAAAATTCGAGTTTTAGAATTCGATACGCCTTATATAATTAATAAACTCTTTCATCTTAAGAAAGGCTTTAGTTTACCGATCTATATGTGACAATTATATTATGTTTTCGATCGGATAAAAGTTAGAAATAAGTAAGAAAGTAAGATTATCTTCTAATCAAGCACTTGAAGGCTTAAAAATACACTGGTTCTAGCAAATATTGAATTAGACTCTCTTGTCCAAAATATCAATAGCTTCTGAGTTCTTAATTGTTGTTATATCGATTGCTGTATTTAAAAGGCAAGACTTATGCGGGTTTATTTAATCATAAATAACATTTTCGTTAAAATTCTACAAGGTTTTAACCTTTTTTTTAAAGGAAATTAACAAATATTGGTGGCGCTTGGAAAACAGTAGAACGTAGTTAACGATGAAAGGTAGGCTGGGAAATAATTTGAAGACTTGTGGCGTATTAATCTATTAAACATGAATTCGTTTGAGCTTTAGTTTTGTTAATTAAAAACTATTTCCAATTCTTTAAAAGATTTGTTTTAACTTAACAACACATTCAACAGTGTATTCATTTTACTCAATTAAGTTAACGATGTCTGGTTATATCACTTTCCGTCGCTAACATCTTTGCCTATTGACTTTTTATTCATATAATTATTTTATTATTCTACCAACCTCGGATGGGAGCAGAATGTTAAAATAAAATATTTTGATTAGAAAACAAAAAAAACAACAACGAATTATATAACATTAGAGAAAAACAATAAAAATAGTTCACAATAATAAAAAAACTAACTTGGAAGCTGAGTTAATGATTCTACATTTAGAAAAATAAAAAACTTTATGACATTTTTTAACAACACTTGGCCTTTTGTTGTATTTTGAGTAACAGAAAAAAGAAGTTCATAATATACACATGATAGAAAATTTTTATGTTTTTTACTCTTAAAATTTTTCTCCAAGTGCATCTTTTTTGCATGTGTATTGTGTCTCATGTAATAATGCAAAATAATTGCAAATGCCGCCTATAAAATATATCCGAATGGCGTGCTGCGTGTATTTGCCATTGTTATTCAATTTAATTTTTTTTTTATTTTTAAAGCAAAAAATTTCGTTTCGCACCATTTTTTTTTTTAGTTTTTTTGTTTTATTTTTATTTTTACATTTGTATTGTAATTTTTAAAAATTAATTAAACTTGACCCGGTAACTTTTAATTGAGATGTCAAAAAGTGAAAAAAAAAACAAATCAAAATAATAATATGGGAACCTTTTTATTGCATTTTATTCTTATTAAAACAGAATAGAAGTCAAAAAGTGTCTCCTAAAAAGCGTCTTAAATTAATTCTCAACAAATTAATGTCAGTTGAGAGCGAATATATATTTTTTTATTTAAAAAAAAAAAAAAAAATAATAATTCTGTTTTATTATTCTATTAATGAATAATTCAAATGGCTTGACACTTGACTGATGGCAGTTTGGCGTTACTTCTTGGTTAATAATAAGCAGAAGCAGTTTATTTTATATGACAATTAATAACGCGATAGTTAAGACATTAAAATTCAGTAAACGATGCAGGAAAAAATGGAATTAAAAATATAAATGAATAGGATTTTTATTATCAAGTAAGAGTGCTTTAAACGTTTATCCCTGCAAATTTATGTATTTTCTTGGTACCCTACAAATTTATTTTCCAATATTGTAGATTCCAATATTCACTTGCCTTTACGTAAAGTATCTCATGAAGTCACCGTAGTCTAGTAGGTAGTGTGTTTGGCTTTTTAGACGTAAGGCTACGGTTCAAACCCCAGGACAGACATCGAAATATGATAAAAAAAATTTCATCGGCAACCTACTCTCAGCAGATTCCTGACAAAAACTCTGAGAGTGAATAAAATTTCTCTAAAATTTGTCGTTCGGGGTCGAAATTAAACTGTAGATGATGCCACTTATGGATAAAATTAACACACACAACATAAGTGGTGTGAGAGGCTAGGTCTTAATCCAGACTAAAGGGTTGTAAGCACTAATTACGTACGAGATTTGGCAAACTATTATTAAACTCAAATCAAAGAAAGCTCCTGGTATTGATAAGGTCAACAACCAGATGTCTCGTATTCCAATTAAGGTTTATTGGATACAATATTACCTTCAAGAATAGAAGTTAAAATCGACGCCTCCATTCTATAACGTTCTAAGTGTACTTAGAACGTTTTTAATGTTCTTGCATTCTAAATTCTAAATTCTACGTTCTCTAACTTAAATACTGTAAAAATTTGGTTAAGATGCGCCGATCCGTTCCGAAGTTATTGGGAAAAATCTCCTTAGAATACACATATGGTCGTATGTCGCGTGAAAACTTTGAGAGCTCATAACTCAAAACACACTTTTTCGACTTAGAATGTTATAGAACGGAGGCGTCGACATGATTCTTGGTAAGGATCACATAAAAGCGGAATCATACAGGTCCATAAGTCGATGTGTTTAAAAACCTGTTGCTATCTAAATTTTCTTCTACCAAGAGCCCGACAACCACAGAGAGGATGCTCTATCGTGTCCAACTCATGTTCAATTCCGCTTGAGATCTACCTCAGGTGCCTGCATACCTAAACCAGCACTACAATGTCCCAGGCAACCAGTTCTATCAATGTTCAGAGATTCACAATCCGATTTCTAAAAAATAATAATTCTGTAGTAATTAACCTTCTGGTGAATTCGATATAACTGCGAGGGTAGTCATTCAGCATCATTCCATGATCCTCTCAAAAAACACCCAATCAATCAGTATCTGCGAAATATTTA
This sequence comes from Sarcophaga subvicina, assembly GCA_936449025.2. Taxonomy (NCBI): domain Eukaryota; kingdom Metazoa; phylum Arthropoda; class Insecta; order Diptera; family Sarcophagidae; genus Sarcophaga; species Sarcophaga subvicina. The sequence goes on along the minus strand of OW388083.2, from coordinate 104,097,821 downwards.
AATCAAAGAGGTACTTATAAAACAAAGTTAGCGTCTTTTTTAAATTTAAATTTTGCTTCACAAACACACGATTGTTTATTTCAAACCTTATCTCGAATTTCCTATCCCTACTTTATCACTTTAAACCAAAATGTACTCGTTTTTCTTAACTTTACGCCCTGAACTTAAAGTTCTACCGGCGTAATGGCGTATATAACGCCAACAAATACTACGACCGATGAGAGAAAATGAAAACGTTTCATTAATAATCATCATTTGTTGTTTTATGCCTGGTTGCACTTGGACTTGTTAGACTTCTTTCTCCACTTTAAAGCTGTTTAATACTGTTTGTGTTCATACTTCTTTATATTTTTAGTTTTTCTTTCCTTCCTATGTTTTTAAGACTTTTTTTAATCAAAAACACCAGCTACGGCATTATACAGTCGTTTATTAATGTCGAAATTAAACAAAAAGTAGAAGAAACAAAACAGAACAGAACAGAAACATTTTGAGTACATCTACTGCAATAATAGAGTATGTACGCGAGTGGTTTGTTGAATATGAAAAGACCAGAATACACTCACTTACATACTCGTCGTAGTAGAATATGAAATATGATGAATTTATAAATTCGAAAAACCACAAGTGTTTAGTTACAGGTTCTACAAAATTATGTGTGCAACAGGTTTGATGAATGAGATGAATAAGTAAAGGGTTATTCAGTTTTCGATGTGGAAACTGAAGTAAAAATTGATTTCGATGTTTGACCAGGTGTCATTATGTACGCACTCAAACCAAAATATTGAATGAAATTTTTTGAAAACTTCGTATGTAATAGGGCCCAAAAAGGCGGTTATATATCCATAGCGCTCTGAATTGACATTACCATGCTTCCAGGTTCACAAGGATATACTGCGATGATGTACAGGCTTGACCTTATTTGTAATGCTTCCAATCTCTTCAAATGTCTTTATAATCTTGCCAATTTCTTGCACAGCAGGTTGATTACGACGACGGCCATAATGGCCACGTAATACTCGAAAACCGACCACATTTGAATCACTACCTCTTTTTTACACCTTCTTCTGTTGTTAAACGATCCATAATCCTAATTAGCAAACTTTTGAAGATGAAAAATGATTAAAAGTTAACAGCCTTACCAGACTTTTTACTTAGGACACTGTGGATTGCCCTCTCAAAGGGATCGTCCTCAGTTAAGAGGTGTTTTCGCCATACATTTTTTTAGTCTTTAAGACAATGCAGATAAATACTTTTATATGCTGATCTTTGTAGTCTTTTAACTAATTGTTGCAAATTTCCATAGTATCCATAATGTCTTCATTTCTGGGGACGGTTCAACGTTTTTCCCTTGCGATGAATGATTGCTAATACAATGCCTGTTTCCTATTATCTGAGGGACTGCCTTAATACCTTTTAGACTTTTTAAGGTGATGCATTTTTTGGCATTATCCGCTTGCATGTATCACAGTCGCCGTAGTCTAGTAGGTAGTGTGTCGGCTTATTAGGCGTAAAGCTAGGGTTCAAACCCCAGGTCAGACATCAAAACGAAATATAAAAAGTATTTCTTCGGCGACTTCCTCTCAGCAGATTTCTGGCAAAAACTCTGAGAGTAAAATCAAATTGCCATGAAACGTTTCACAAAAATCTGTCGTTCGGAATCGACTTTAAACTGTAGGTCCCGCCACTCATGTATAAAAAACATAAAGCACAGAACATAAGTGGTGTGAGAAACTAGGTCGTAATCCTGACTGAAGGGTTGTAATGACCAATTATGTATGTATTTATGTATGTATGTATGTATCACACATACATATTATATACTTGCATTAGAACCTCCCAAATAACCTCCTAGCTAAGCTCCACCTTCCAGCTAAGCTCCACCTTCCAGCTAAGCTCCACCTTCCAGCTAAGCTCCACTGAAAGTTTATGCTAGTCATTATTGATATTTCAGGATAGCGTTGTTCTGAATGAACACAATTTTCCTCCGTGGGATACTTTTGTTTGTGATTGTGTCCTTCATACGATCTATTAAGGGTTTGGCCCTCCCTCCTTTGGGGGGAATTATTTACAGCGGATGATTTCAAGCCTAATTCCCCAAACACAGTAAAACTGCTCTGGCCGTAAATCCTTACTGAACGTTTTCGCCAACTTATTCCTATTCTACCAAGACCTGCTGTAGGTCTCGTGTACTAATTGCATCAGTTTTCATTATCAAATACCATCTAACTCATGTGTGGTGTCACTTTGTTGCGGTTTAAGTCTTGTAAAACGTCTTGTAAGTTGAAATTTTTTTTCTGTCGCCAGCATTTTTTGCTTCTTCACAATCGAAACTGTGTTTAAATATCTCTTTTAGTCTACAGCCTTTGATGACTTGACATTTCTTTGTCTTTTTTGCAACACCCTTTAATAACCCAGAACGTTCTCCTTCGACCATACACAAATTACTGCTGTTTAGTTCATTTCCCCTGTCTTTTAAAATTTTTGTTTAAAAAATTAAATTTTTCAGATTATGGATGTAAATTGGTAGGTTTTTTGCTTATTTTGATAGGCAAGCAAAGAAGTGTGTTACACTCTGTTGAGTTTAGATGTTTAGGGGTTAATTGAGGTCTTTTTTTAAATTTTCTTTCGGGTTAAATTTCAAAAACAAAAAAAAAAAAAGAATTAAAATTCTTGGAAATTATTATAAAAAAAAACTAAAAACCAAAAATAGAACAATTAAAAATTCTAAACCCTTAGAAAATGAAAAAAAAACGCAAAATAAGAAGGGATTCACATTCATTGTTAGTGTAATTCAAATGGGACAGATTGTATCATAATGTTCGATAGGATCATCTTGGACTAGTGAAATTGGTTGTAGTAATCGTGATATTTTAATTTTTTTAAACAAATTTTTGTTATAATTTGAATTAAAAAAAATTTGGTCTTCCCTAACCATGACCATAAGTACAGTAACAAGAATTTGTAGAAGTAAAATAAAAACTCCATTGATTTCTATTGAAGTCAACTTAGCGCCCACATATCATCACAGATATGAACAGGAACCAGAATAGAATTAAAAGTTGGATACATAAGAGCACCAAAACAAGCGGTCGAAGCTTTAACCAAGTCACTATCGAATGTAATTCTTCTAAAGATTTGTTTCCAGTAACTCTCTTGGCAGCATATGGTTTCCACAAAGCATTTTTGCATTGTTTCCATTTCTTTAAACTATTTTTGTGGTTCCAGCTAAGCAGGTGATTGGTCTGCTGCAGTTCTAGATTAAAAGGGTTGCCATCTATCGATGCTTAGAAGCAACGCCATTCGAGTATTTGGTGTAGTGGTGTCAACTCCTACTAATTGTTTATTGCAACCTCTTTTCCCACTAGGTGACGGCACTGCCTGACCTTCCTGTGATGTTATCCTTTTTTCCATTTCCAGGTGGTAAGCCCCCTAGCCACCTAGATGGATTGTATTGGAGGGAGGTGAAGTTATTTAATTTAAAGTTCAAAAACTATGATGAACGATTTTCCTTCTTAAGAAGCTTGGAAGATTTGTTGCGTTCTTATAAGTGATGCACTTCATCACTTCATAATTCAGCAACGACTTTCAAATAAAAATTCTTAGCAAGAGAATGTTTTGTGGAAATTTGAATCTTTTTTGTAACACTCTAGAGCGCGGTATATCTCTTTCACATCCAAGTTGTGGGAGCTTAATTGACGAAATCCTATATCTGTAGACTAATCACCTACTTAAGCTTTTTCAATAACAAAACGATACTGAAATCGTTAAGTGATTATAAAATTTATTCTGCGGCATATTTTTTTTTATCATTTAAGTGTGTGTAGTAATAAAAATCAAATATTTAACTAAACTACCCCTTATAAGACTTAATGAGTTTGAAAAAAATCAATTAAAAATTAAATTAATTGGCGCCTACACCAAATATAGAAGAAAATCCAAATGCCACCATTTAAAATACGATTGAAAATTAATTAAAATTGTAAAACAAATTAAAATAATTCTTATCAATTTCAAAAGATCCCAGCAAGCAGCATATCAATTTAAAATAAATTAAATTCAAATTAGTACCAGACAAATTGCTACGAATTTATTTAAAAATTGTTTCTTTTTTTGTTTTCCCTAGAAGTCATCATCATACTCGTAAAATGATAAGAACAAAATAATTATCATTTAATATTTACTATGATGACTAATGACTACAATACGCTCGTTCTAGATATTTTTAACGAGAGCTAAGAAAAAAAAGATTTTCTTGAAATTCCAGTAAAAACAATGGAAATAAGAGAAGTTTTACCACCATTAATGTACGACCCTCTTCGTATTTTATACGCAAGTACTGGCAAATTGATCTTTATTTACTCGTATATAATATAAACAAAAATATATAAAATGTAGAATGTAGAGTCTGATTGATGTTAATTACACAATATGCTGTTGAGATATGATAAGATATGCCCACATCTTAAAATAGAAAATAGCAGGGGAAAAACAATCACATTCTTTTAAATATTTCTCTTATCAATCTTAAAGAAGAATGTTAAAATTTTAGTTTTGTTTTCTTTTTGTGGTTTAATATTGAAAAAGTGGTATAATACTATGTTCAGACATGCACCTTTATTGAGTCAATATTCGATATATTGATTACAATATTTTAAGTGTTTAGACATAACAATATACGCAGTTCAGCTGCTTATTCAATATTCATTTGAGTTGTCAAATATCAATAGAAAGTGTTCGGAAAATTGTAATATGCTCACTGAATGTACTTATGACAGTGCTGTATTTCAAGTTTTAATCAATATTATAACAATTTATGAATTTATTGAGCAATAATTAATTGACATTTCATATAAAATATTAAGATCAATTATGCCGTTTATTGAGATTTACTCAATATAGGTGCATATCTGAACATAGTATAAGATATTACCGTAGAAAAGCTTTAAAAGTTGCAGAATTTTTATAAAAATTATATGAAATTTAACAAAAGAAACCTAAATATAAATAACATTAAAGGGTTTTGCTGTCAAGAACGGACAAATAAATCAAAATCAGCTGTTCGCGGTTTACAATTAATTTTTATCCGCGACTTGCTTAAAAGCAAATTGATTGGTACTAGTAGTTGCCGTAGTCTAGTAGGTAGTGTGCTGGATTATTAGACGCGAGGCCATGGTTCAAACCAACAAAACAAATTAAATATCTGGCGAAAACTCTGCCATTAAAAAGTTTCTCAAAAATCTGTTGTTTGGAGTCAACTTTAAACTGTATGTCCCGCCACTCATGTATAAAATTAACACACACAACTTAAGTGGATTGAGAAGCTAGGTCGCAATCCAAACTAAAGGGTTGTAATGATAAATTATGCATGTACCTAGCCAAGTCAATCTACCATATTGCAAGAAAGTCCATCCTATTGAGAGGTATCATGCATTAGTAAAAAAATATTTAAAAGACACAAAAAGCGCAAACGAGAATGAAAAAGAATTTAATAGAAATTAAGTACTTTTAGAGACATGGTAATAGATAGCACAATAAAGATCCTAAAGGAAGGAATTCCAAAAGTAATAAAAAATTTCTTTGCAGACTAAACTTTTTTTCAGCAATTTCATTATAAAGTTTAGGTTTCTTAGTTTCTTGAAATGTTTTTTATTTATTTTTTTGCGCTGTTATTATATCGCATATATAAATTAAAATTTATTTCGATTATTTTATTAACAACACACGTTTCCTGCTACATCACCTTCCAAATGTTTCGTTCTTTTGGACTTTGTTTACTTACAAAATAAAGTAAGAATTAAGAAACCCCATAATTTGGCAATAACATCTGTTTTTTTTTCAGTGTTAAAACCAACTGTTCCAATACAGCTTATAAACAAAAAGAACTGTTTTCCGTTCTTTATATAAAGCGTTTTTATTGCTTTTGTTACAATTTTATTAAGTATGAATGTGATCGAAGATTCATAGAATCGTTTGAAGCCTTCATTTAAGTTTTAGAAGCCATATTTTTAATAACATTCTGGCTATAACATCCGCTGTAATATGTTGCCAATTCGAATTTAAGAATTAAGGCATGTTAGGGTGGCCAAACTATATTAATTGATGCTATAAAGATAAAGAAATTTTTCATCAAAGGTAGAGTGACAGTCAAGAAAGAAGAAATAGACACCATCTTCCAAATAAAAAAAAAACGCATTTGTATGAATGCCTTCTCCTATTCCCGTAGCACTTCTGGTGTTTTAACAAATTTTTTGAGTCTCGGCCCTAATTTTGATGTTGTTTTCGATTAAGAAATTTGTCATTGATTTCTTGTGGTTTTATGCATTACAATTAGAAATTATATTCTAATGTGTCAAGAGGTTCTGAAGTTGCCGTAGACTAGTAGGTAGTGTGTTGCCTTATTAGACGTGATTCTACGATTCAAACCACAGACTTCTCGAACAAAACGACGTCCTCTGAGCAGGTTTCTGGAAAAAACTCTAAGAGTAAATAAATTTACCATGAAAAGTTTCTCAAAAATCTGTCGTTCGGAGCCGAATTTAAACTGTAGGTCCCGCCACTCATGTATAAAATTAACACACACAAACATGGAAAGGGTTGTTATGACCAATTATGTATGTACAGTGCTGTTGAATAAAATAGATTCACCATGATCTAAAGAGAGGAAACAAAGAGTAAACAAAGTGCAGTTATTTTCTTACATATACTCCTTTGTAAAGGGTGTTTTTTATAGAGGTATAGAACTTTAAGTTGCAATAAAACAACGATGGATTATTCGATTGACATGAATTTTATTTATCCGAAAGATAATCTTGTGGCATTACATTTGAAATATGATTTCTGGCATATGACCGCCACGGCTGGCGCGGATGTAGTCCAATCTGGACGTTCAATTTTCGATGACTTTTTCCAACATTTGTGGCCGTATTTCGGCAATAATACGGCGAATGTTGTCTTCCAAATGGTCAAGCGTTTGTGGCTTTACCGCATAGACCAATGACTTTACATAGCCCCACAGAAAGTAGTATAGCGGTGTTAAATCACAAGATCTTGGAGGCCAATTCACAGGTCCAAAACGTGAAATTAGGCGGTCACCAAACGTGTCTTTCAATAAATCTATTGTGGCACGAGCTGTGTGACATGTTGCGCCGTCTTGTTGAAACCACATCTCCTGGACATCATGGTTATTCAATTCAGGAATGAAAAAGTTAGTAATCATGGCTATATACCGATCACCACTGACTGTAACGTTCTGGCCACCATCGTTTTTGAAAAAGTACGGACCAATGCTTCCACCAGCCACCAAACAGTCAGTTTTTCTGGATGTAACGGTGTTTCCACATACACTTGAGGATTACCTTCACTCCAAATGCGGCAGTTTTGTTTGTTGACGTAGCCATTCAACCAGAGGTGCTCTTCATCGCTAAACAAAATTCGCTTATGAAAATCGGGAACAACGGTAATCTCGTTTTGGGCCCATTCGACGAATCTACGCCTTACTTGATGATCGTTTGGCTTCAAATCTTGCACGAGTTGGATTTTGTAAGCACGCAAACCAAGATTCTTCCGCAAAATCTTCCATAAAGTGGATGGACACAGATCCAATTCCTGTGCTCGATGGCGGATGGACTCATTCGGGTCTTCCTCAATGCTACGCTCTACAGCAGCAATAGCTTCTTCTGTACGCACCGTACAGCGTCTCTGGGGATGCGAGTTATCAATAAGAGTAAACGTGGTGCGAAAACGATCCATGGTTAATCGAATTAACTGCTCTGATGGACGATTTTGTCGACGATAAAATGGACGTAGCGCGCGATACATTTTCCGCACAGAACCATTATTTTCGAAATAAAATTGCACTATTTGCAAGCGTTGTTCAGGCGTGAGTCTATTCATGATGAATTGCCAAACCAAACTGAGAATAAATCACTTGACAGCTGTTAAATCGGTCGCCATCTTGAAAAGTAATGCCAACTTAAAGTTCTATACCTCTATAAAAAACACCCTTTATAAGAGATTTAGATATAATATTCGTAGAGCAGATGTATGTACCAAGAGGTGAGCGAAAAGAGTGCGACAAACTGAATTGCTGGTGGGAATCGAGCAAAACACCCTCCATGTTGACAGAGTAGAATACTTTCAGCTATCCTTCCCTACCATATCTTTAGCCAGAAATTTTAGTTAAAATGAGTTAACAACGTTATCTTGAATATTTTCAGTGGTAATGTAACAATTCCCCATTGTCACTTGTTTCACGTACTCTAGGGTGCAGAGCTAGATCATTGACATCTTCTTTATCTTAGAAAAGTTTGTCCCCAAATGCTATTTTCAACATTTCATGTGTATTAGGAACTTCAAGCCCATGTTTTACACAAACGTTTATTGAATGTGTACACCTAGCCATTAAGGAGTGATCGAAAATGAGGCAGGGAATGTTGTGACTACTAAGAGTTCTACCAAAGAAAATAAAGTATAAAGAATGTGCATTTTAACATATTTTGGAATATTTTTCAAAAATATTTCATGACGCGGGGGAAAGATAGAAGAGCGTAACAATGCGTTTTTCTCATCGTGCGTTTTTGTTGTTTGACCACTTTTTATTTATTTTTCTGGTGTTAAAAACAGACGTCGGCACCAATGTTCCTCAGGGGAAGAACATCTTCGACTTTTTACACACATAGAACACGAACATCAAGAATGTTCGTTAAAAAGAGCGTAAAAATCTTGTCAGTTTTTAAAGAAGAAGCTTCATGTCACTTTTTTCAGACTTCAATGATACACCCAAAGAAATATCACAGTAGTATTCACTAATATCAATGAGAAATGATTTCGGTTTTTGGAAGAATACTTGCCAAGTTAAATACGGTGTCTTAGTGTCTTAGTGCAGTACAATTTTTCTATATTTTCCGATCACATATACATATGATTGGGTTAATAAGTAGACTTGACATTATTACTAACAATTTTCCTCTAGGTTAACACATGCCTATGGTTATGGATTAGTGAGTGAGAGAGCGAAAATAAGTTGAGAGTATTTATTTATATACAGCCATGTAAAAGTGTTAGTAATATACTCTATTTTTATTTTCATTTCATCAACATACATATGTAAAGCTGTCTATCTTTGGCTTAATAATTTTAGATAAATAAAAACAAAATAAAAAATCGATTTTATTATTAAAAGAACATAAAGCTATCCATCTTTGGCTTAAAAATTAGGCCATGTTTTTTAGATAAATAAAAAGAATAAAAAAACCATTTTTTATTAAAAGAAAAAAACGAACATTCCAAAGCATTTAAAAAATATACTATGGGACAAAATAAAATACGCCCAGCTAATGACATAGAACATTTTTAACACAAAATATTCTTCGAGTGTTATTCTGAAAAAAAAAAAATGATAAAGCATCCGCAGTACATGTATTCTTGTCGCAGTCTGATCGACAACTAAATCAAAAAACACAAGAATACATACATATGTACATACGTACGATGAGAGCAACACATTGTTACGCTCTTTGTTTGTGAGAGCGGGTCGTAATGTTACGACCCGCCATAAGAAATTTTTCTTCTACATGATGCGTATTCTTTATATCCATATTCTTTGGTTCTACATACCATTAGCTTGGAAAACTCATAACGCCTGAAAAATGATGATTGCAGGACAAGAGATAAAGACATCAAAGCGATGGAACACTCTTTATTTCATTACCCAGTCTTCGTAAAATAGAGATTCAAATAATTTGGTATTGAGCCCATATCTCAGATATTCTTCTCAGGATTGAAAGAAGTGGAGATACAAAGTTTCTATAGAAAGTAAGGTTTGTATGCATTAATGGTGAGCCTATTTCATATCTTAGGTGCATACAGATAGGCATTAGAAACTTGAACCCTAAGGTTTCCTCCCCTATCCCCAACCTATCTTACACAAAATTATATGCATATTTGCGTATCTATTCCTGTCGTCTGTCACATTACTTTTTAGTAGAATATAATCAAGATCTAATGGGGTTTTCGCCGGTTAATTCCACTTGGCACTTCCCACTCTTTTTAATTAAAAAGTTTGTAATAGTATGTGGTTTAACAATTGTGGTCATAGTTTGCTTAAATATGACTCCCCTCCTCCCCACTTAAGTTAGTGTAGAACATTAATAGCAAAAATACACAGATTGTTGCCAATCTAGCGGTGTTTAAATAAAACTATTGAATCAGATTGTTATCAGCAGATGGTTTGTGTATATTGTGTGATAATTGTTTCAAAAAAAATTTCTTTCTCTCTGTTATGTAAAGAATCAAAATGTCTGGGCTTTGTTGTAAACTGTTTTCTATTTCGGAATTAATTTATATTCATTGAGACAATTCCCATCTATTTATCATGATCATGATTCATTTGAATTTCAATGGAACCCAACTAATAAAGCCAATAATATTGTTTTGAATATGTTTTGTTTTATTTTTGTTTTTTCGCATTAAAAATTTGTTAAAGAATTATAAAATATTACGAACTCTTTCTCAGAATGATTTGAAAAAACAAGCGAAATATTTTTTATGGGATTTTAATTTTTTACCGGAATAAATTTAAATTTTATTTTGCAAACTGGGTTTTTGTTAACTGTTTTCGTTTTTTTTTTCTTCTTTCAGATTTAAACTGTTATTGTCTTAAGCCATTATGTATTTGGCCTGCTACTAAAATTTTTTACAACTTTCATCATAACATTTTATGAGGATTTGAGTTTGTTTGCGGCCATTATGAATCCCTCATTTAAAACGCGTACCAGTGATGAAGCTCTCGATGAACACTTGCAACAGTTGAAGGCTTCAACGGCACAAAGGAAACAAAATTTACAAAAAATATATGCCACACCCAAGTCAACGGCATTAACAACACCGCCCACACCACCGCCACCAACAACACATGAACCCATGCGCATGCGCAGTGATTCCACGGCCACAAGTATTTATGTTGTGGGCAATAGTTCAACACATAAGGATCCCTATTCCAGTCAAACCACAACATTGGATCGTAAACAAGAACAACGCTTGTCATGGACCAATATGCGTAGAAGAGCTGATGGTAGTGGAGGCGGCGGTAGTATTAGTGCTGGTAGTAGAAGTGGCCTTATGGTGCCGCCACCAATAACACCTTCTCCGCAAACTACACGCAGTTATATATCGAATATTACCACAACAGAAATAATCAGTACTGCTGGTGGAATTAGGGGCATGGGAGGCAGTAGCAATGGCGGCCACGGTGGAGTTGGTGGTACCATAAGTGGCCGTACAACAGCCACTTCGGGACGCATAAGTTCGAGTGGTGTTACAACCATTAGCGGTAGCAATAATACCCTTAACGATATTCATTCGGATTATCATAGTCAAGATGTCGGTGCCGGCAGTGATTTTCATAATTTCTCTCGAATTGGTGGTGTATCGCCAATGAAACAGAATCTCTCCGCAAATGGCAGTTTTAATTTGGCCAATGGCAGTACGGTGAAATTGTTAACAGCCTCGGACGATGAATCAAATCAACAGGTTAGTATTTCTAGTATTTAAAAACATTTTTGTGTAAAGTAAAATAAACAGATTTTCAGTTTTCTGTTAATTATCCTGTTCTAAGATAAAATGTACTTTTGGTACCATATAATAGCCCCTTTTTGTTACAAAGTTTATTACCAAATTGTTGATATTTATTAACAAAACAGTGTAGGGGATATAAAAGTACAGTTTCTTTTCAAAATTCTTCATTTAAAAGTAGCTATTGAGCACATTAGAATCATTAAGTCATGATTAAGGCCGGTGAATAGTACTTTTCTAAATATAATACTTTATTTATCAATAAAATCGAATTTTAAATAATCATGAGCGAAATAAAATTGCAAAGAAAATATATATTTTAAAAGAGGTTCTTTGCGATACAATTTTAAAAAAGGGGAGAAAAGGGCAATGACTCGAATAAATACTTTGGTACTTTTTTCAATGAAATAATGGATCTAATTTTACTACACAATAAGAGCAAACTTAAAGGCAATACTTAATTCTACTCCCATTAATCTTCATTATTTTGAAGACAAACTCTGAAAATATTTCGAATTAATTAATGTACATGGCATGCTCTTCTTTAATTGTTGTATAAAAAGTACTTTTTCCTTACAGAAGGGGTCTTGTGGAAATTTAAATTAACTGCATACTCGTTTGTCATTCAAACGTTTTACAAAACATCAATTAATTTATTGTTTTCAATGGAAAAAAAGAAAAAAAATTAGTTTTATAAATAGTTATAGACAGTCAACCAAGTCCATTTTATTTAGCCTCAATTAAAATGTTTTAATTATTATTACAGCACATTACAATTACAATAAAAATAACATTGTATTGACATAGACATACTCTGATAAAGGGAATTTCATTAGGGGTATTCACATGATGTAGTGATTCATCATAGAACAGCGCGGTCTTATGAGAATTACAAATAATCAGATCATAACTAGTTTATCATTAAGTTAGTAAATTGATTGCTCAAAACAGCTCAAACTCTGGTGGAGAGTGTTTTTCCGCTTGCAAATATAAAATGTTGAGCGACCGAGTTTCAATAAGATCATTTAACCTGCCAAGAGCAAGGTCGATGTTCTCGACTTAGTAATGTGTCCACTTCATAAATGGAGAAGTCGCCGTAGTTTGTTTGTTAGATAATTAGATGTGAGGCCAAGGTTTAAATCCCAGGAAAAGGAAATATGAAGAAATATTTCTTCGGCAACTCCTTAGCAGTCTTCTGTCAAAAACTCTGAGAGTAGGTTAGGTTAGGGGACGTGTACTTTGTCAATTAAGACAAGTACAGTACCCGGAGGTCGAATAGACAAATTGTACAAAGTCGTAGTTTCTCACACCACTTATGTTGTGTGTCTTAATTTTATACATGAGTGGTGGGACCTACAGTTTAAAGTCGACTCCGAACGACAGATTTTTGAGAAACTTTTTCATGGAAATTTTTTTCTTACTCTCAGAGTTTTTGCCAGAAATCTGCTGAGAGGAAGTAGCCGAAGAAATACTTTTTGTATTTTATCTTGATGTCTGGCCTGGGGCTCGAACCCTGGCTTTACGTATAATAAGCCAGCACACTACCTACTAGACTACGGCGACTTCAACTCTGAGAGTAAATAAAATTGCAGTGAAAAATTTCTCAAAAATCTGTTGTTCGGAGTCGACTATAAACATACATACATACATAATTGGTCATTACAACCCTTCAGTCAGGATTACGACCTAGTTTCTCACGCCACTTATGTTGTGTGTGTTAATTTTATACGAGTGTCGGGACCTACAGTTTAAAGTCGACTCCGAACGACAGGGGTATTAGAAGCTAGGTCGTAATCCTGACTGAAGGATTGTAATGACCAATTATGTATTATGTACTCCGGAGATGGTTAAGAAAATTCACAAAATGGTATTGTACTGCCATAGGCTACAGGGTGCCATTAGATTGTTACAATAGGCGTTTTCAATACTCTACTATATTATTTATTTGTCGAAAATTTTGAGATGAGATTCTTCTGCACAAAATGGGTGCTCAAAAAATAAGCGATATCAGCGTCATGAGTATATATTGCAATACAGTGTTTGGCGATTTTTCACCCTAATATACCAAACGTACCGTCTGCCGTAGTCTAAGTCTAGTAGGTAGTGTATTGGCCTACTAAATGATACTTCGTGAGTGCAAAGCTCGGCTTTGAATAATCAAAATAGATCGACGATCTATTCTTAGCAGTCTTCTAGCAATAGCATTGAGAGTAAAGAATTGCTTTTGCAATCTACAGTCCGGACGCCGTTAAACAGTAGGTCCCGCATTTCATGGATAAAATTAACATAGACAATGTGGGTATTGTAAGAAACTACACATAGCCACAGAAGTATACATACGGATAACAAATTTCAGAAATTTTTTTAGCTAATCCGTTCTCGTTGAAAATCTTTGTAATTGTCTGACAACTTTCCTCGATTTTAAGACGGTCTTGGTTAAAAAATTTCAGAAATTTTTTTCCGTTTTCGTTGAAAATATTTATAATTGTCTGACATTTTTCTTCGATTTTAAGACGGTCTTTTGCATTGGTTCAGAAATTTGTATAATTTGTAAATCGGATGCATACCTTTGTGGGCCTGCGCAGGGCCACAATTCAGTTCAATTTCAGAAATTTTTTAACCAATGCAAAAGACCGTCTTAACATCAAGGAAACTATAAAGATTTTCAACGAAAAGGATTAGTTAAAAAATTTTGGCAATTTTTTAACCGTACGTATAATTTGGTAACTGTGTGTAGGTCGTATTCATGATTAAAGGGTTATAATGGCCAATTAAGTATGAAAGTAAAGTAAACGTATAGTAACAAGCCGTACATGGAAATGTCAGCTGCTAAAGAAGGCAAGTCGTGCAACAAATGGAAGAGCTCTGAATGGAACACACTCGTGGGTTCCTTATTGGAACTCAAGTAATTACATTATCTTGAATGCTGGCCGTTTAGTACGTCGTACAACATCGTTAATATTGAAATCCAGATGCAATATACTTCTATAGAATGGTGTGCACGAATTTATTACGATTAAATTTAAATTGGTGCGAGGCTTAATCATGAATATTTTATCTAATCGGGCAACTGTATTAGGTTAATCGGTTATAATATGTTTTAATTTTTCATCTTTCTCATGAATACCCTTAATGTTTATGCAATTATTATTTGCCATCTAAAAACGACTGGTCTGGCATGTGAACAATTTAAATTATTCAATTAACAAATAAATTGAGAATTTATTTTTTGTTTTCTGTTACTTATTGTTATTGTTTGTTTATGATTTGTTTGTTTGTTTAAATAAATACGTTTTTTTATTGAAAACTACTGCTGTTTTGCTAATGATCATGAGACATTTCCAGTTGCTTTTTGCAATAATTTTAATAAACTGTTTTGACATTTGATTGACATATTGTTTTTGTCAAACTAATAAATTAATATAAACGCAAAAAAAAATCCTCCATAAATTTATGCAATAAATATAACAATGATGCGTAAAATAATCGCAATAAACAAATCTATTTCGAAAGTTTAAAATTTTTTTGACCCTTAATTTATTGCTTAATTTTGTTCGAAATTCAGTTTTTTTTTGTTGCTCAATCTATTTCCTCTCATTGCATAGGTTTTCATTTAATTATTGCTTTTAAATCAATCCAATAAATTGCTATTTACTCAACGTTATTGGTTTTTTTCTTTCTGTTGTATTTCTTTATTTATTTTTTTGGGGCGAATGGAAATTATGCCACAAGTGCATTTACAAAACTTTAGCCAGACATAAACAGACGGTCAGTCATCCAATAATACAACAAAAATGATCAGTTTCGCTTCGATTTACAAAACGAATATTTATTTTAAATTTTCAATTGTAAATTGATACTTTTCGATATACAAACGGTTTCAATTGCTTAATGCTTACGAAGCATTTTTAAACATTTTTTGCTGTTTCCAGTTACAATAAATATTACATCAAAAAATGTTGACAGTGCAGAACAGAATGAAATAGTTTTCCATGGAATGATAATTGAATTTTTGCAAGCGTATGTACATACTAACAAGGCAGGTAAAAGTTATTCTGAGTATGGAATTTGCAAACAATAATTGAATTTTTAGTAACAGAAACAATTAATAAAACCTGTAGAAAGTGTGTTAATTCTGTCCATATTTGAGAAACTTTTTTCTTGGTATTTGTTAGGTTAGGTAGGCGAGGCACAACCTTCGAACTCTCCAATGAATTCTGGACGTTGGGAATCCCTTTAAGCAGCTGCAACCTTATAATTAAGAATGCGATCATAGATTCCAATATTCAACTATAGATAGGAAGCTTCGGACACGGGCAGAAAATTTGACCAAGGCTAGTTGGAGGTTGCACCGCAAGTATGCCACCCATAAAGCACGCTCACTATGTTTGTCGGATTTATTACGGGGCGTCGCATTATAAGCAATTATGCTACGCGCATTGGCCTTAAACAGCTCGCAAGTGATTCCTATAGAAAGAAGATGAGACTGTTTTTCAACGACTGTGTACATGCGCCGTGGTCTAGTAGGTAGTATGTTGGCTTATTAGACGTGAGGCCTCGGTTCAAAACCCCAGTTCAGGCATCTTCAACTGAACGAAATATGAAAAAATATTTCTTCGACTACTTCCTCTCAGCAGATTTCTGGCAAAAAATCTGAGAGTAAATAAAAAACAGTGATGAAAAGTTTCTCAAAAATTTGTCGTTTGGAATTGAGTTTAAACTGTAGGTCCCCCGCCACTCATGTATAAATATTAACGTACCCCACATAAGTGGTGTGAGAAACTAGGTCGTAATCCTGACTAAAGGGTTGTAATGACGAATTATGTATGTATGTGGACAAGCGCGGCACTATGTCGAAGGAGGAAATGCTATCTTGATGCCTGCTAAATAGAGGATCTGGATGAACCATCTGGATGGACGTTCTCTGTGATTTTCGGTGTTATTACGGAGCATTGTATTATGAGTAAGCATGCGAGGCGTATTGGTCTTAAACACCTCAAAGGTAATTCCTGTAGAAGCTGACGGAATGAGGAAGAAGATAAGACTGGTTTTCACCGACTGCATACGTGCCCGGCCGGCACTATGTCGAAGGAGAAAAACACATTTTGGTGCCTACTATATGGAGACTCTGGATGAACTGTCATGCATTGATATTGGCAGTGTAATTTGCTTCATCAGAAACTCCAAGTGGATAAAAAGACATTTTGGTGCCTACTATATGGAGACACTGGATGAACTGTCATGCCTTGATATTGGCAGTCTCATTTGCTTCATCAGAAGCTGCAATTCTGCCAGGAACTTGGAGATAAATAGAAAAATGTGGTATCACAATGGGTCCTATATGGCCATCCTTTTGATCACGTCTGTGTGATTTCTGGGCAGTGATACATTACGTGACAGACAATTGTTACATATTAGAACTTATATGGCAGGAATTAAAAATGTATTCTAGTTTTTAAATATTTGTTTAAAAATACTTTATCGATAACTATAAAGGCTACAAGCATAAAAAC
Source organism: Sarcophaga subvicina (assembly GCA_936449025.2). Classification (NCBI taxonomy): domain Eukaryota; kingdom Metazoa; phylum Arthropoda; class Insecta; order Diptera; family Sarcophagidae; genus Sarcophaga; species Sarcophaga subvicina. Next base: position 104,080,737 of record OW388083.2, on the reverse strand, counting down.
CTTGAATGATTTCTTAATAAAGGGTCCGCCAAATAACTTTTTTTTTTGAAAATGCTTTAAAAAAAAACTATGAATATTTTCTCAAATTTCTTTTTTTATTTGAAAGTACAATCCTTCCGGTTAATAATGGAAAATAATTTTATTCAAATAACTGCGTCGGCTAGCCATGCAGTAGCCTACACCAGAAGATGCCGATTTTGGCAAAAAATCATCTTTTCAGATGAAACTCATTTTGATCTTGGCGGGTATGTAAACAAGCAAAATTGTCGCATTTAGGGCACAGAAAACCCGCACGCATACATTGAAAAGCCGACGCACTCAAAACGAGTCACTTCTTCGAAAATGAGCAAGAAGTGGCCGTTACAGTCAATGGCGATCGTTATCGGGCCATGTTGAACGAATTTTTGTTCACAAAAATTGAAGAGGAGGATATTGGCATTATTTGGTTTCAACAGGACGGCGCTACGTGCCACACAGCCGAAGCTACACTCGATGTTTTGCGCCCTGTTTTTGAAGATCGCATTATCAGCCGCAGAGCTGATGTCGTTTGGCCAACTCGGAGCTGCGATTTGACACCGTTGGACTATTATTTGTGGGGTGCCGTCAAAGATAAGTGTTACGCCGACAAGTCAGAGACAATTGACGCTTTAAAGGACAATATTCGTGAAGCGATTGGTGAAATACAGCTGCACACAATCGATAATGTGCTTAAAAATTGGACCGATCGTATAGGCTATTGCATGGCCAGCCGAGGCAGCCATTTAAATGAAATTATTTTCCATTATTAACCGGAAGGATTGAACTTTCAATAAAAAAAAATTTTAGAAAATATTCAGTAGTTTTTTTAAGCATTTTAAAAAAAGTTATTTTACTTTCTTAGCCAAATTACGAAAAAAAATTAAAATGAATTCAATTTCCATAAAATATTTGAGTTCTCGTGATAGTTATAAAATTGTCTCCAAAATTTTAATAACCTCGTTGACGTGTATCGCTTGTATTTAATAGATTTGAACTTCATTTTTATTAATTTAAATACAAAATAATTAATAACTCACTTCTGGCAGAAGCATAACAATAAAACCGCGTGTAACAACAAGAAAAAAATAATTTTTTATAGAAACAACAGACTTTTTTAATTGTTCATCATGTAAATTAAACTCAATACCCCCTTAGAAACTCAGATTTTTTTGTTCGTTTTATGATTTCGTTGTTTTTAAATTTTTTTTTGTTTATTTTAATAACGACTTTGACTTTGAACAGCAAAAGCAACAGAAATAGCAACAGAAACAACAGCAGCAAAAAGTGTGAAATAACAAGTGCAATGAAAGGGAAATAAATTTTATCTACAAATGTATCTAAATATTGTTTTGTATACGTTTTTTTCAGTTTTTTTCTTTTTTATTCGTTTTTAATATTTTGTTTCAATTTTTTGTTTCTTCTGTGTTTTCATAACAATTTGCGGTAAACTTGAAAACTGAAAAAAAGAGTAACAGCAACAAAAGCAACAAAACAAAAAACAAGAGTAGAAAAATAAATTCAAATTATTCATAAGCATAACAATACTACCATAATACTTGTAAAAACAAAACAATATTGTATGAATATAGAAAAACAAACGTACAAATTATTAACACGCTATACCGTAATATAAAGCAAATGATAAGAATTCTTTATTTTTTTCACTATTAATAGACATTTATTTTGCATGCAATTGTCGCAATTAAAGTGAGAAATGCTTCCGAGATTCTCTACACTGCGGTTATAATTTTTTAGAATTCTTTAGCAATAAAATCATAATAAAGATACTAGTAACACTACTACTAGGTTTACTAGTAGCTAGTGTATCGTATTGTTTCAAAAACATTCTATTTATTTTAAGTTAAAATGTACAATATAGTACTTGATGACATAATGATCAAAGAATAAATTGGAGTCTAGACATACAATCCGAGGACTTAGATTACGTAGACCAAATCTGACTTGTTGGCAAGACAAACCAGCCAATCAGTATGTCAATAAAAGCATGCTCCTAAATGAATATTCGGCAATACAATTAAACAACAGATGCACAGGCTTGTTTCAAGAAGGAAGGTTAAACAATTAAGACGCAAACAGCTTTTGCTATCTCGGTAGTATAGTTACATCATGCAGCGTTATGGAAGACGTAGTCAACAAGATATTATTCAAAGAAAGATCCACTGTAGGAGACTTAACTGTGATGCAGATATGGAGGAATTTCAAGTATTTATTTATAAATATAGTACCTGTGGGTTAGTTATCACATATTCTAGTCGTAAACCTTGGGACCGGAAATCTAACCGACGAACCTAATTATATATATATATATGTATGTTCCTCTTACTCCTCTAGGGAACATAGACGAACATAATTGCTTTCTTTAAATCAGTATAAAAAGGAAAAAAGTGTTCTTTATAAAAAATTGCTGTCATCGAATCTAAAAATGCATGTCATCAACTAAAAAAATGCATGTCATCGACCAAAAAATTCAACTCATTGACCAAAAATGCAAGTCATCGACCAAAAATTGTAAGTCATTGACCAAAAAATGCAATCCATCGAGCCAAAAAATTCCAGTCATAAAAAATGCAAGTTATCGACCTAAAACATGCAAATCATCGACCAAAAAATGCCAGTCATCAACCTAAGAAATGCATGTCAACGACCAAAAATGGTAATGCGTGACGTGTAGCCCATAACCTGTTTCATTTTCCGTTTCAGGGCTCAACTCGTTCTGTACTGGTTCTATTTCGGATGTCGATTCAACTTCGGTGCTGAACTCGTTCTGTACTGGTTCTTTTTCGGACGTCGATTCAACTTCGGTGCTGCTCTCCCCTGAATCGACACTACCATAAGCCTGAAGCAATTCCGGATAATAAAAATCAGTTTTCCTCTTTAGGCTGATTTTGTTTTCCTCTAAAAACACGACATCACGACTTATAAGTATGCCGTAGTCCTCGGGATTGAACAATCTATATGCTTTGCTTTCCGTACTGTACCCCATCATGATAGATTCAATAGATTTTTCCTCCAGCTTACGCCTTCTTTCCTTTGGAATGTGTACAAGAGCAGGACAGCCAAAAACCTTCAAGAATTTCAAATTAGGACGCCGACCTGACCAAATTTTCTCCGGACTTATATTTTTACCACGGCAAGGGACTCTGTTAATTAAATAACACGCCGTGTTGACAGCCTCTGCCCAAAAATGATAGTCCAATCCGCTGTCTATTAACATGCATCTCACACGTTCCATTAAAGTCCGGTTGATTCTTTCAGCGGTGCCATTTTGCTCGGGAGAATATGGGCACGTCTTTTGATGAATCACACCACAGTCCTTCAAAAAACTTTGGAATTTAGCATTCACGTACTCGCCACCGTTGTCTGTTCTTAAAATTTTTATCCTTTTTGAACACTGGTTCTCGGTCATTTTCTTGAAGTTAACGAAAGTGTCAAAAACTTCGGATTTTCTCTTGAGTGGATACACAAATAATTTCCGGGAATAATCATCCACAAAAGTGACCAGGAAACGAGCACCAGAAAAAGAATTCACTTCCAGTGGCCCAACGACATCGGAGTGTACCAATTCTAATAATTTTGTGGCCCTTGTACCGTCCTCTCTAATCGGCTTTCTAGTTTGTTTGCCCTTCACGCAAACCACACAGGGCTCGTTATTCCCTTTGTCAAAAACAATACCAATAGACCTAAAAACATGCAAGTCATCTACCACAGAAATGCAACTTGCGAAAAATACGACATTTTGTTGGTTCTAAAATATATAAATGAATATGAACTCAATGAGAATTATTAGAATTTTTAAGTTCATTTCCTCACAATTTAATTTATTATCGTATTTTGACTGATTTCGTTGCCTATAGCTCCGGTTTCAAGTAAAGTTCTATCCTAAAGAAACTGTTTTGGAATCCTTGATACCATGTCTCTATGCAGCCCACTAGGTCCACTTACCCCACAAGTCCATTTTTTATCCGATTTTGACCGACAATTTGACAAAAAGTTAGCTTCGTCGCTTATATCTCTGATTCGAATTAACGCCCAACAGTAAGGAAACCTGTTTTGGAATCCTTCGGACCATGGCTATCAAAGCCCATTAGGTCGAAAACTGTTTTAAATCATTGATTCAATACCTATCTATCCTACTAGATCTGAAAACCGCACCTTTTTAAATTTTATCGAATTTTACCCCATTTATAGAGGACATATTTGGTAGAAATTCTTACATTTTTCAATTCTATTATCTTTAATAAGCAAATTGTTATCTTCATATTTATTTATTTATTTTTTTTTTTTTGTAAAATTCAAAGGTTTAGCTTTGTCTTCTCTCTAATTTATCTCTATCTCATGAATATTTAAGATTTTCTTTATTCACTTTTCCAAATTTTCAACTATGTTAACAGTCTCTGTTAACATAACACACACTCACTCCAAAAAAGAATATAACTTCCGGAGCTGACTTCACACACATATGCTATTCGTTAGCCATTCCTTTGCGGCGGAACAGTACATAATTTAGCATTCGCGTACGATGCTATTGTCAACTTGATGAATTCGGTGGGCAGGCTTTTTGCTTTAATAGTGAACATATTGTTACTCCACTTAAGAAGTTGAATGCCTTTTTTGAAATATAATGAAATTAAATGAATGAAATGAAGTCGCCGTGGTCTAGTAGGTAGTGTGTTGGATTATTAGATAAAAAGCCAGGGTTCGAGCCCCAGGCAAGACATCAAAATAAAATACAAAAAGTATTCGGCGACTTCCTCTCAGCAGATTTCTGGCAAAAACTCTGAGAATAAATAAAATTGCCATGAAAAGTTTCTCAAAAATCTGTCGTTCGGAGTCGACTCTAAACTGTAGGTCCCCCGCTACTCATGTATAAAATTAACCACCACAACATAAATGGTGTGAGAAACTAGGTCGTAATCCTGACTGAAGGGTTGTAATGACCAATTATGTATGTAAATGAATGAAATTCATTAAAATGCAAAAATAAATGTTTAACAATTCAAGTCGAACTTGAAAGATCCTATATAATCTATACTGATTGGATGGATGTTGAATATAAAAATTCACCACTTTAAAGCGTACTTGCAACAAAAGCTGGTCTTGTTTTACAGCATACTTTTAGGATTTTATTTTATTTTTATTTGCTTAACAACACAGTTCTGAAACCATTGTTTAACAAATTAAAAAACATTGAAATCGAAGTTTAATGAATCCAATGGATTTTCTATTGTTTTTACTTACAAAAAAGGAGGAGGAATTTAATACAATTTTAGGTTTCTAATTAGATTTGGATTTTTAAATCAATTCAAAGGAATAGATGAACTTTAAACTAATAATGGAAGCGATTTCGGTTTCATGAAGTTTGTTGCTTAAGTCTTTTGTTTTTGCTTGTGCATGCAAATTGTAAAGCGGGAAAAGTAAAAAAAAAACTTCAATACAAATTAGTTTTATTTTTTGTTCAATATTTAACTTATTAAAAAAAAACATGGTTACGGTAATTGAACACAAAACAATGTACACATTTTGTAGAAGTTGTTGTTGTTGTTGTAATATTAATAATTATTGTTAATAGATAATATTAAAAATCTTAAAAAAAAACTTATAAACGCTGTTCAGAAAAATATAAAATTTTTTTGTTTTTTATTGTAGTGTTTTTTTATATTTTATTTAATAAATATTAAATGTTTCTTGTATAGGAAAAATTCATATTGCCATGCTTAAAATTTCAAAGTCATTTGAAGTTTTATTTTGTTGTTGTCGTTGCTCTCCTCCGTTTTAGTTTAATAAACCTTAAATGGTGTTTTTAACTCGTCTTGTTTTTTATGTTTTTTTGTTGTTTTTTTTTTCTTCCACTTGCCTATGGTCAAGTTAACAACTCGTGCCGGTTTTTTTATTTTGTGCAAAAACCAGCTCTGGCATTATTAAAATGCTCGTTTTAAGAAATGCAATACATATTGTTTTTTAATGTTAAAAATCAATGTTGGTGTTATTTAGTTGTTATCAGCAACCAGCAGCTTCGTTTAGCATTTGTAATTTGTAATGACGTCACTAATTGAATGAATTGTGAATTGTTGATAATACGACTTGTATGCCAAAATGTGTTACTACTCTGCCTATTTATTTATTATTTCTATTTGTTCACATTGTTGTATATGTACATACATTTATATGACATTCGGTGTGACAAATATTTGTACGCAACAGCTTTATAGGTTTGTTTTTAATTTATTTTCACACTTTTATTAACTTATTTGTTCGTAACTTTATTTATTTATTTACTGGTGGTGTGCTTACATTTTGAAGCATATTTTTTTTTCTTTTTGTTTTGTGTCTCTTATTTTTATTTAATTCGGTCAATAAGCAGATGACAACTATTTCAGGCAATATTTATATTAAGCATACTAATCAAACCCATTTTTTTTTGTGTTTGTATTGAAATCTAAAATGTTTTTGGAATATCAATGAGTGCCGTTTTCATGAAAATATTTTCTTAACACACTTTAAATTATTGATTTTAATAATTATTAGTTATAAAGTATGCCTACTAAAAAGTAAAAGTTTAATATTAGATTTTGTTGTATTAAATGCATTTGGTGAAATTACGTTTTTTTTCTCTTCTTAAGTAACCTTGATGACAAAAAAGAAAAAACCAAAATTCACGCACCATAGCAATGGTTCAGTCTTGCATACTAAATTTTGTTAACCAATGAAATTAGGTTTTAAAATTTCTAAAAATATTAACGATTTAGGTCAGTTATAGATATGCAATGATAAAGTTTTATCGATATCGGTTTTTTGATTAAGGAATAGATGGTGTTATGACCAGTACTATGAATAGTTCAGACATACGACTTATAATCGTTAAGCTGATTTAGTTTGAAATACATTTAAAGCTGTAAGTAGGCTATGAACGTAAAACTCTTGTTTCCGTTTAAAAATAAAACCACTTTAGTTTTAACTAACTCGCCGTAATGTAGTAGGTAGGATGTTGACCTATTAGAGACGGGGCCTCGGTTCAACCACCAGATCAGACATCTGAAACATCTCCAGCGTTTTCCTCTAAGTAAATTTCTGGCAAAAACTCTGAGAGTAAATAAAATTGCCATGAAAAGTTTCTCAAAAACCTGCTGTTCGAAATTGACTTTAAACTGTAGGTCTCGCAAGTCATGCATAAAATTAACACACTTAGCAAAAGTGGTGTGAGAAGCAAGGTCGTGATCCTGACTGAAGGGTTGTAATGACCCATTCTGTATGTAAATAGTTTTGACGAAAAATATTTGCATACATACATATATTTCTATCGATTCCATGCGGATCATATATTTTGTTAAACATACTCTGGTCTTGTGCCAATGATCTCACTTCATCCCACGGTATTACCTATCCGGTTTGTTCTACTTTCACTTGCCTTCACTACGTATAAGTCAGTCGAACATCTTCAGTTGTTTTTCAGTTTCTCGTCTCTACGGCATTTAACCTAATGGTGTTTGATGACCTTTTTAAAGTATGCCCAATCCACTGCCTTTTACATTATTTTACTACAGAGCTCATGAGCTGATGATAGTATTATTTCCTATACTTTGTGTTAGACATCACTATAGAAGAGAATATTTGTAAGATTCACAAACAGCTAGACCTTCAGCATACAGTCTGCATTCACCTCCAACTGTTTTCTCCTCAAAGTAATTGCTCTCAAATAGAGTGCACTTGATGCAAAACTTTTTATAATCCTTACATACATAACATAATTGGTCATTACGGCCCTTCAGTCAGGATGACGACCTAGTTTCTCACACCACTTATGTTGCGTGTGTTAATTTTATACATGAGTGGTGGGACTACAGTTTAAAGTCGACTCCGAACGACAGATTTTTGAGAATCTTTTCATGGCAATTTTATTTACTCTCAGAGTTTTTGCCGGAAATCTGCTGAGAGAAAGTCGTCGAAGAAATACTTTTTGTGTTTTGGTTTAATGTCTGGCCTGGGGCTCGAACCCTGGCTTTACGTCTAATAAACCAACACACTACCTACTAGACTACGGCAACTTCATAATCCTTACAGCATAAAAGAAAATTTTTTGTTTCACTGATCAGAGGATCTAACTCGGTGTGGATACAGTGGATAAAAATCATTCACAAGCAAACATGTTTTGTTCCGATGTGCAAGTCCCGAATAGTTTTTTTAAAATCTCTCCCATTTTTTTCACCTCATTACTATCCATTGACACAATTGAGCCTTTGCTTCAGCATTATAACCATAGACCCATGATTCTTCATCCCTAGGTCACATTTGAGAACCAATAATGTCTTCCAATAATGTTGTTTTTATAGAGCAAAGAAAAAAATTCAAAATTCCTTGTAAAATCTTTGGAAATTGCCTCGTTATATGAAATCATACGTGAACTGCCTCATATACACATTTGGTTATAAAAAGTGTACGTACACATACATGACAATGTAATATTCTTATACTTGCAGTATGTATAGTTTGTTTATAAATCCATAGATTCATTCATTCATTCATTCATTCGTTTTTTATGTTGCTATATTGTTAATTGTTGTTAATATTAGTTTTACAATTTGTTTTTTTTTTTGTCTCTCTATTGTGTTTATTTTTTTTTGTTTTTTGTTTTGTTTTCTAACTTGTCATTTTTCACACTCTACTTTTTTACAAGAATTTTTTTATAAACTTGTAGAGTTTTTTAATGTATGTTTTTTATATGATTTTTTTTAATTAAAATTTCAAAATTATTTCCTTTTTCTCTTAATTAACTTAAAAAAAAAACAACACACACACATAATTCAACAAAAAGTTTTTTAAAAGCATTTTGACCAACTTAATGATTGTGTCAACTTTACTTTGAAATAAAGAAAAAAAAAAATAAGAAGAAAAAAGCAAAAACGATGAAAGGAAAACTCATGAATGACTTGAAAAAAATCTTTTGTTATGAAATGTGGTCGTAGCTTTTTTTGCAATTCACAATGAGTAGCAAATAAGTTTTATTACCTTAAGAAAAACATTACTAACCGACAAAAAATAAATGAAATGAAAATATATTTGAAACACTTTCTCTAGAATTGATGAACCAAATAATTGTAATAAAAGTAGAAAATGTATTCAACAAATTGTTTAAATAACAAACAAAAAAATAAATCTACTTCAGCAAAAAATCTGTCAATTGGGAATACATACACTCGTACATAAATATATACATACATGTATGTAGTCAGGTCGTTCCAAAATGTTAATATTTTCGTTATTCTTGAAGTCATGTTTGAATAATGATTGCATACAGCAGAGTACGCAATACAGTTGCATTTGCAGGGACTGATCATAATTGGAGAGATGTAATCTATAAGCATTTCGAATTCTATTTCATTATGTTATCCCAATATTGTTTCAAAAATTGGTCAATTTTTTAATTGCTGACTACACACAGTTACTAAATATACATACGGTTAATAAATTTCAGAAATTTTTTAACCAATCCGTTTTGCGTTGAAAATCTTTATAGTTTCCTCGATTTTAAGACGGTCTTTTGCATTGGTTACAAAATTTCTGAAATTGAACTGAATTGTGGCCCTGCACAGGCCTACAAATTATGCATCCGATTAACAAATTTCACAAATTTCTGAACCAATGCAAAAGACCGTCTTAAAATCGAAGAAAGTTGTCAGACAATTATAAAGATTTTCAACGAAAACGGATTGGTTAAAAAATTTCTGAAATTTGTTAACCGTATGTATACTTTTGTGGTTGAGTGTAGCTCCCCGTAAGTAGTGAGTTGACTTATTAAAAATATTTCTCCCGCGGCTACCTCTCAGCAGATTTCTGGCAAAAATTCGGAGAATAAATAAAATTGCCATGAAAAAGTTTCTCAAATAATATGTCGTACGGAGTCGACATTAAACTGTAGATCCTGCCACTCAGGTATAGAATAAACATACACAACATATGTAAGTGGTGTGAGAAGCTAAGGCGTAATTCTGACTGAAGGGTTGTAATGACCAATTATGTATATATGTGAACTTTCCAGTATTGGTTTGGCTATAAAACGTTCCTACTTAAAGTATTTGGGGGGGCCAAAGAAAGCATTGACACAAAAGGCTTTGGTTTCCTAAAAGGCGAATTTCAGAATTCACTTTAGGACAAGACAGGTCAGCATTTTTTAGAAATACAGATTATATAAACAGCTTTAGATACGCGCAACGATAGTTGGAATTGTTTGTAAAATGAATTGTTTTTTAAAGGACTTGTTTTTTCACTGCTTTACGCTTTTACAAACGAAAACATTTTGAAAATTACTTTTTCACCCGATTTTTTTTTGAACTTTCATTCATTATTTCCGCGATCAACCCACCCTAATATTTTCATAATTGTAGGGCATCTTAAGCTAAAGTATTATTATGTGTATGTAAATGTGTTAAAAATTTTGTAATACATTCTCTACTTTACAGATTTAAAGTATCATTTCGATAGATTTGTCTGTATGTGCATGTGATTAAGTTATTGGTGACAGTACATGGTGACAGTGTTTCCACTGAAACTGCTTTATTTTTTAAAAAGAATTGAAACAACAATAACTAAAAGAGAGAAGAAATCAAATAAAATTTGGGTTAAACTGACTCACCCCGTATAGGGCTTATTGGTTGGCCATTAAGACTTTAGATGATAAACATGCACTGAAAGAAAAAAGAAATTATAAATTATTATTTTATAATATAGTTTGTCTAGAAATCTTATTTATTTATTTAATGTTAGCAATACAACAACAGTTTGAATAGAATAGTTTTGAAACAAATTTTTATAAGTGTACGATATGTTCATATGAGATTTTACTACTTTTGTAATCTTATATTTTAAATTTATTAGGGTAGTAACGACTAACATTTCATCATGGTTTTTTTAAATTTTAAAAGGTATCATTCCTCCTTCAAATGTATCACTCAAAAGCTCTTTAAATATTCAGAGGAGATCAATCAACATCTTGGAATGTTACATCCAATATTTTATACAACGGCAAGTGGGAACCTTACCAAGACTTACCGATCACCTGCATAGCTGGAAAGATGATATCGATTGAAAAGAAAAACAGAAACCGAATCAGAAGATGACAACGTCTTGCGACTAATCTTCTTAAAAGATTCCAAGGAAATATAATAGTTACGGAATTAAAATTGAAACAGAAAACTTTGAGAACATTTTTCTATGGTAACAAAACTCCAGAACTCCGGATAGCGTTTACCTCTGACCTAAGTGGGGCCTTAGCCTTCAAGGAAAGTTTGCCATCGGACCTAGATTAGATCTTTATTCACCATGTTTTTTGAAAAAGTTAGATTAAAATAACAGAAGATATTGGCTGCCTTCCAAAATGTTAGTTGCTTTGTGTTTGAATAAAGTATCGTGTTTCATAATGCCGCTGTACAAAATATATATTTACAATGTATTCTATTTCAAAACATTGTCGATGTGTATTTTAAACTCAGTCAAAAACCAATCAGGCATCGGATTTATAGTTGATGCATTGTTTCGTTACTTTGCATGTCTCTACATAGTTTATATACAGTAGTAGAACTGCATACAAACTTTGTATTGATACATTTTGGAAGGCAGCCATTATGTTCTGTGTAGTGCAGCAGGCCAAAATTTATGGTGCAAATCTAAACTATAAAGCTAGCCAATAGACTCCTAGAGCACCCTGATAGTAAGTAATTCTTAAGAATAGTGAACGTTTTTGCTTAGGAAGCCAATTTGAGGCACTATTGCTTTATAGGATATTTAAAGGAGATATCAAAATTTGTTTCGATAGTCGGAAAGCGATAAAAATGTACGGGTATATACAAATATTCTTGTTAAATAACGTTGTGGTCATTTACTATTTGTTATGATAGGATAATCTGGCTTTATAATGTTGAAAAGCCAAAAACTAACTAGGAAAAGGCCAAATGAATCAAATGTTTAGAAGATTAGTGTAGAAGATTGAGTTTCATTACTATGGGAATGACCCTTATTAAGCATACACTGCATTGTCTTGGAATAATAGAAAATAAGTTACAGGAAAAGGGGTTGCTGTAACAGTTCGACTGTTGCCTCCGGAAGCTTTTCCCTGTATTTAAAATATAAGATGGTAAGTTTTAGTTTAATGTATTTGGTTGGTTGTGTGCCATGTTATTCGGTGGGGATGGGATGGGTTGGAGATGGAATTGTTATTTGCTGGTTATGTGTGTATGATGTCATCGTCATGTAGTCGGTAGTCCGACGAAGTCCGCTGTTGTCGTTGGATTCAGCCATAGATCTAATGGTCGCAGGACTGTCGGTTTAGCTGGGCAACTAAAGATGTGCGCCGTGTCGTGTGATGCCCGGTTGTATAAGGGGCAGCTATCCTGGGTTCCCGGGATTATCCTTGCCCTGTAGCTATTCAGGAAGTTCGACCATCCTGATCTAAGCTGGGCCAGAATAGTTCTCGAAACCCTTGGTAGTGCCTTTCGGTATCGGATATAGGTGGTGTATGTCGATTTTTGACCCTGTTGTGGCTTCTCTGGCCGTCGTGACAGTAATTTGATGTAGGGTGTTTTGTGAGTGATGTCCGAGTTATAAGTTGTGAGGTCTTGTCTTATGCGGCGAGGGGGGGATCTTTCATGACTATGTGGTGGTAGCAGGCTATGAGAAATTGCTTAGTCAGTAGCTCATTGTGCTTTCTAACTGTCAGAATTTTGGATTCATCGTGGAGGTGGTATATACTTGTCATCATTACGCATCCGGTAGCTATTCGTAGGGCGTTATTCTGTGTCGTCTGTAGTGCCCTCCATTGTGTATCGCTCAAGAATGATGTCCAAATTGGAGCAGCATAGTTGAGAAGTGAGCGTCCGATAGCCCGTCCGATAGGTGAGGATGGTTTCCTTATCCATTCCCCATGTGGTGCCTGCTAATACTTTTAGGACCTTGTTTCTCTTCTTCACTTTAGCGTTGATGTTAGTCGCATGTGCGGCGAAGTGAAGTAAGTTGTCGAAAGTGACCCCGAGAATCTTTGGGTACCGAACAGTGGGAATGATGTTGCCCTCCACTGCGAAAAGGGGTAGCGGTGTGCGGTAAATTGTTAAATTATTGATTCTTTTTTATGACAAATTCAAGACGGTGTAACAGACCAGAGTCTCTGACTGGAGGCCAACCCTCTAATTCGCCACTTGCATATTAATACAGAAGTTTTAAGTATGACTTTCGTTTTTGATATTATCTTCTCTTGGTAAACAAAGCAGGACACAGGGTTGCTGTATGGTTGGATTATTAAAGGTATTTGAAGCCTCTTAGTCTCCTATTTGAAATTCGAAAACAAAGACATTTTTTCTCTTTCGTCGGTTTTTAAACTTGAATAGCTGGTGTTTGCAGTCAAGTACTACCCCTTTGCTAGTAAAGGGTGTTTTTTATAGAGGTATAGAACTTTAAGTTGGCATTACTTTTCAAGATGGCGACCGATTTAACAGCTGTCAAGTGATTTATTTTCAGTTTGGTTTGGCAATTCATCATGAATAGACTCACGCCTGAACAACGCTTGCAAATAGTGCAATTTTATTTCGAAAATAATGGTTCTGTGCGGAAAAAGTATCGTGCACTACGTCCATTTTATCGTCGACAAAATCGTCCATCAGAGCAGTTAATTCGATTAACCATGGAACGTTTTTGCACCACGTTTACTCTTATTGATAACTCGCATCCCCAGAGACTCTGTACGGTGCGTACAGAAGAAGCGATTGCTGCTGTAGAGCGTAGCATTGAGGAAGACCCGAATGAGTCCATCCGCCATCGAGCACAGGAATTGGATCTGTGTCCATCCACTTTATGGAAGATTTTGCGGAAGGATCTTGGTTTGCGTGTTTACAAAATCCAACTCGTGCAAGATTTGAAGCCAAACGATCATCAAGTAAGGCGTAGATTCGTCGAATGGGCCCAAAACGAAATTACCGTTGTTCCCGATTTTCATAAGCGAATTTTGTTTAGCGATGAAGCGCACTTCTGGTTGAATGGCTACGTCAACAAACAAAACTGCCGCATTTGGAGTGAAGGTAATCCTCAAGTGTATGTGGAAACACCTTACATCCAGAAAAACTGACTGTTTGGTGCGCTTTATGGGCTGGTGGAATCATTGGTCCGTACTTTTTCAAAAACGATGGTGGCCAGAACGTTACAGTCAATGGTGATCGGTATAGAGCCATGACTACTAACTTTTTCATTCCTGAATTGAATAACCATGATGTCCAGCAGATGTGGTTTCAACAAGACGGCGCAACATGTCACACAGCTCGTGCCACAATAGATTTATTGAAAGACACGTTTGGTGACCGCCTAATTTCACGTTTTGGACCTGTGAATTGGCCTCCAAGATCTTGTGATTTAACACCGCTAGACTACTTTCTGTGAGGCTATGTAAAGTCATTGGTCTATGCGGTAAAGCCACAAACGCTTGACCATTTGGAAGACAACATTCGCCGTATTATTGCCGATATACGGCCACAAATGTTGGAAAAAGTCATCGAAAATTGGACGTCCAGATTGGACTACATCCGCGCCAGCCGTGACGGTCATATGCCAGAAATCATATTTAAAATGTAATGATAAGATAAGATTATCTTTCGGATAAATAAAATTCATGTCAACCGAATAATCCACCGTTGTTTTATTGCAATTTAAAGTTCTATACCTCTATATAAAAACACCCTTTATTTATAAGAATATGTTGTACCCTAACAATACAAAAATTACTAGATGTTGTCTAGCTGTGACATATAGCGTTTTAAATTACAAACATGATACTCAGTAATACGAAAATCTCTGGTCAACATTAAGCTGCTACTTTTCTTACTACTCGTGTACTACTTCTGGGGCCACCAATGGAAATTTCATTTTTTTTCTCTTCAAAAGTTTTAAGCTGTAACTGGTAGGTAAGTGCTTAGTGAAAGGAATGCTCTGTTTTTAGATTTCCTATTATATTTAAAACGCATACAAGTGTTTATTTGTAATGCCCTTTTGTTGTTGCTGCTTTTTTTTCTTTTTTTTTTTTGCTGCTTAACATACAGAAGTATTTTATATGTGACATGAAAATTGCACATTTCTTTAATGAAATTGAAATCTTTTTAGAGTACCTTTCATATAATTGTTGTTATTGTTTTTAATTTTTTTTACCTTCACGCCCGTGTTAATCCACTGCTACTCATGTAACACTTTGAGTAAAACTAACCATGGGGTGGAGTATTATAGACGGTCATCAAATCATAGTCATACTGACTGACTGACTTGACTTCTCTAATGGCATTGTTTGTAGTTGTTTTTAATTTATTTTTTTACTACTTTTATAGGGTGTTTTTTATAGAGGTATAGAACTTTAAGTTGCAATAAAACAAAGATGGATTATTCGATTGACATGAATTTTATTTATCCGAAAGATAATCTTGTGGCATTACATTTTAAATATGATTTCTGGCATATGACCGCCACGGCTGGCGCGGATGTAGTCCAATCTGGACGTCCAATTTTCGATGACTTTTTCCAACATTTGTGGCCGTATATCTGCAATAATACGGCGAATGTTGTCTTCCAAATAGTCAAGCGTTTGTGGCTTTACCGCATAGACAAATGACTTTACATAGTCCCACAGAAAGTAGTCTAGCGGTGTTAAATCACAAGATCTTGGAGGCCAATTCACAGATCCAAAACGTGAAATTAGGCGGTCACCAAACGTGTCTTTCAATAAATCTATTGTGGCACGAGCTGTGTGACATGTTGTGCCGTCTTGTTGAAACCACATCTCCTGGACATCATGGTTATTCAATTCAGGAATGAAAAAGTTAGTAATCATGGCTCTATACCGATCACCATTGACTGTAACGTTCTGGCCACCATCGTTTTTGAAAAAGTACGGACCAATGCTTCCACCAGCCCATAAAGCGCACCAAACAGTCAGTTTTTCTGGATGTAACGGTGTTTCCACATACACTTGAGGATTACCTTCACTCCAAATGCGGCAGTTTTGTTTGTTGACGTAGCAATTCAACAAGAAGTGCGCTTCATCGCTAAACAAAATTCGCTTATGCAAATCGGGAACAACGGTAATCTCATTTTGGGTCCATTCGACGAATCTACGCCTTACTTGATGATCGTTTGGCTTCAATTCTTGCACGAGTTGGATTTTGTAAGCACGCAAACCAAGATCCTTCCGCAAAATCTTCCATAAAGTGGATGGACACAGATCCAATTCCTGTGCTCGATGGCGGATGGACTCATTCGGGTCTTCCTCAATGCAACGCTCTACAGCAGCAATAGCTTCTTCTGTACGCACCGTACAGCGTCTCTGGGGATGCGAGTTATCAATAAGAGTAAACGTGGTGCGAAAACGTTCCATGGTTAATCGAATTAACTGCTCTGATGGACGATTTTGTCGACGAAAAAATAGACGTAGTGCGCGATACGTTTTCCGCACAGAACCATTATTTTCGAAATAAAATTGCACTATTTGCAAGCGTTGTTCAGGCGTGAGTCTATTCATGATGAATTGCCAAACCAAACTGAGAATAAATCACTTGACAGCTGTTAAATCGGTCGCCATCTTGAAAAGTAATGCCAACTTAAAGTTCTATACCTCTATAAAAACACCCTTTACTTTTATTATTAAAAACTTTGTTAATGTTGTTAGTATTGAGGTATCACTATTGTTTTGCTGGGCTTCACACTTTTGAGTACCGGGAAAAAAAAAAAAACAATAGAAGAGAATAAATTAATAGTATGGCCACCTGTTTAGACCCAATTCCATTGGATAGATAGATGTCTTACCCACATAATAGCTGTGTAGGTATTATTGAATTAAATTGTTTACAGGCTTTTAATTCAAAATGTATAGTCAATGAAGATATATTTTTCAATTCTTTGTTCAATTACAAGACTATCGTACTTCTGGCTACAAAAATTTTTTATTTGGTAATAAAACTTTAATAGTTAATAATTATAATTCATAGAAAATAACTTATCGCTGAATATTTCTCTGTTGGTTTTTGTGTTTTTGTGTTTTTTGTTTTATGTTTTTATTTTTTTGGTTTTGTTTTCTTTCAATATTTTTTCACTTTCTAATTAATAATTACAATACTTTTTCATTTCAATATGAATGGGAGTAGTTTTGCATCAAAATGAATGAAATAAACGAAATGGACGATTGACTGATTTGTGTGGTGGTGGCACATCATCATTGCTTGACTCTATTATGTTGCATTGAAAGTCTTCTTTTGTTTCACAAACATTTTTTATTTTAACATGTGATGGAATTATTAGAAAACTTTTTCTTTCATTCATTTTATTTTCAGTTTCTACCGGAATTTATGCAAATTATTAGAAATTAGAAAATATTTTCTTTTCTTTTTTTTATTATTATAAATATGGTTTATAATGAAACATGGTTTGGTTTAAATGAAACAGAATTATTTGCGTAATAATCGTGACATCAAGTTATAACAGAAAATAATTTTAAAAATTTGCGTAAAAGTTATGCAAATTAGAATTTCAAAGATTTCAAAGATTTTTGATTCTTTTGTGAAATCTTATGTAATGATTCAAGTCATTGTTAAATGGAAATCAGCCAAATACTAGTGTGTTATCAAAGCCTATTAGAGTTTATTGAAACCAAAAATTTGAACTGAATGCCATAATATTTTAGAAGACTATGCGCTTCTCTTTAGTTGTTTCCTTAAATTTTAATCTTCTGTTGGGTTTTATAGCAGCAGTTATACTTTCTAGATAAACATAATAACCCTGCAATCTAGATAAACAATTTGCCATAGTAACCCTGCAATCTACTTAGCCCATTGATTAACGGCATTAACCCAAGATTTCAAGATTCGACTTGCAATGTGCCTGTAATTTTTCATTTCCAAACCAAACATTCGACTGTTTTCTGCTACAGATTTCAAGCGGCTTCGATTATTACAAAAAGAAACGCGTTAGATTTGTATGCAATTGCATTAAATTTCAATTAAAATTATTTTAATTTAAAATTGTGAGAAAAATCTTATTTACATCAAGTAACCTCTGTTTAGTTGAGTACTAGTTGCCATTATGACCAAATGGGCCAAAACTGACCGCCTTGTTTCCTTCATACACAACAGAGTGTAGTGAAAAACTACGTCGTAATACTGACGTAATTAAGTAGGCGCTTAACTACAGAAGTTTTGTATTAAAGTTATCGTAAGTGATATACTTTTCAACATCAGTCAGAAACCGGAAATTTAATCTGTAAATTTTTTATGGATTAGCTATGTGGACTCATACATTGAACTTATTTTTTATCCTACTTTCAATACGGTTTTTTAGCTTTCAAACAATTAAAATAATACCTAGGTAATCGTAAGATTCGACGCTTTTTATTTTCTTTATTGGCCATACCAAGCGTACTGCATCTTTGTGATCAGTAGTGGTGCCCCTTTATTTCTAGAAAACATTAAAATTTAAACTGACAGGGAATTGTGCGCAAATCATGTACGATGTCGCATCTATCATGGCGGTCTACTTAGACTGTTTTGGACACAACTAAAATAGCTGTAACATTGGAATCCAACCAATGTTTGCTGGTATCTTGCCGTTCAGAGGCAGGTTTACCCAATGTGAGGTAAGTCCCCTTGTCATGATCCATTAATGGTGGCTTTGACCCATTCCGAGCTTGGGAACTTCAATAACTGATTAGAAGATGTTTGCTACGCTGACGGCTGTGTTTTTTAAATTATTAATAATCACGCATACAACACATACTAAACCAAGTCCAACAGCAGGTCCTTGCTATCATTAACTTCAAAATCAAATCCATGTGTATAGACCACACACCCCCGGTAGCATATTAACACCAACCGGAAAACAGCATTTGGAGAGAAATAATCCAATGAGAAAAGCAAGGTAAGCTCTTTGAGCCCAGAAATACGAAATATGTGTGCAAATCACCATTTCAATGTAAAATCAGTATTGCTCGCTGGATAGGTTAGGTTAGGTTAGAGGACGTGTACTTATCAATTAAGACAAGTACAGTACCTGTAGGTCGAATTGACCAATTGTACAACGTCCTAGTTTCTCACACCACTTATGTTGTGTGTGTTAATTTTATACATGAGTGGTGGGGCCTACTGTTTAAAGTCGACTCCGAACGACATTTTTTTTTTGAGAAACTTTTTCATGGCAATTTTATTTACTCTCAGAGTTTTTGCAGAAATCTGCTGAGAGAAAGTCGCCGAAGAAATACTTTTTGTATTTTGTCTTGATGTCTGGCCTGGGGCTCGAACCCTGGCTTTATGTCTAATAAGCCAACACACTACCTACGGCGACTTCATTGCTCGCTGGGTAGGAAACTCGACATTATTTGCCTTAACCATTGGCAGAATTCGAGGATTTTGTAAACAGTATCTTAGGATCGTAGACAGAGGTCGTAGGACAATTTGCCTATTCGTTGGCTAAGCCATCTTTACGAAAAGTGTAATCAAACGGCAATGTCTGAAGTGGTAATGAAGTAGGTCATGCGTGATCTAAGAAAATCGTTCTTTGATAACAGAACCGTTCAATTAAACAATACTTAATACTTTAACGCCATTTGATATGTTCCATTCAAACGTATTCAATACTATTATAGCGGAAACTATATTGACTATAATTGCTATATTTAATCTGCTATTTTTCATATTTGGCTAAATTTAAATACAAATTTTACAATTTATAGGAGACATAGAATTCAAAATCAAAATTTTGTTTCCTGGGTAAACAGATATTTATGTATTTTTTGCTTATTTTATATGACATACATACATATGTACTATATATGACATGGTCTTATAAAAGTCACGTCGCTCTTTGAGGCAATTAAATAATTTTGAGACAACAGACACAAAGAATTGTTCCCCTCGTAATGATTAAATAATAATTACAAAAACAACAAGAAGTTCTTATTTTCTTTTTTGCTAAAACTTGCAATTAAAATTCAAAACACATTCATTATGAAATTTTATTAGAAATATCCGATTTCAGTAATTGTTTATTATTTTCATTTTTATTGTAAGCTAAACCCCCTCCGCTTCTTCCATAAAATAATCATTTTAAATATTTTTTTTAGGAAATTAAGAAATGAAGAAAGAAGAATAAAAACAATAATTATTTAAGTTATAAACTGTGAATACTTTTAATTTAAAATTCTATTCTATTGAAATTATAGACTAACCATATAGACTAACAGTGGCGAAATATTTTTCCAATAGAAATCATAAATAAATTTGATATTTTAAATTGTATAGTATATCGCAAATATATTACAACATTATCATGTAATAAAATATGTATCAGCATATAATTTGATTGTATCTCAATTACTTTTAATTTTATTGCACGCGTACCTACCTTACAGTACAGTAAGTGTATCTCTAGTTATACTTGCAACAGAGCTGGTTTCGTTCACTGTTGTATGGCATGGATCATATTAAAAGTGAATGGCATTGTTCAGTAACTATAACAATAATTTTTCTTATCAATGGTCATACGTATGTATGTATATAGTGTTTTGTAGGGTTTTAAATTATACTTTCCAAGAATTTTAAATGTTTGCAAAGAACTTTAAACGTTTAAGAATTAAATATAATGACTTAAAAACACTTTAGTACAGGAAAAATCTGCCAATATAATATCAAATAATTTCGTTGACATTGTCTTCGTCGAGTATAACAAATTCTCAACTTTTTAAGGACAATTCAATATCGACCTTGTTTTATACATTTGTCGTTGGCCGCTGTTTTACAACAGTCTATGATGTTTCCAAGCACCACTAATGCATTCTAATGCTGTTACTCATCCACTGAATACCTTTATTTTAAATTTAGGATGCCTTGAAGGCCTAGTTGGTGGTATGCTAAACTTGAAGTGCCGAGGCTGTCGGTTCGATTCCCACCATATATTCTGAGTGTTCTTGATTGTCTGACGTTGTATATGACAATAGAAAAAAGTAAGTGAGAATTATTACCAAAAAGCAGTTCTCAAAAACAGAGTGACGAAAGTATATACAGTGGTCATTAAGAACTTGTCGCACATTACTACATCTTTCCTTTCTCCTACAAAACTAACTTTCCTGTACTCCAACACAAGGCACTCCATGAATAGGGGTCATTCAATGAGCGTTGGTCTCAAAAGAATTTTTTTTTCATCTGGCGAGAGTAGTAAAAATTTTAATTTTATGCAATCAGTTGATCTAGGTTATCGAAGTTTATTACAAGCAATATTGCAATGGTGATTTATTACATCAATGTGCACAATAACTTCAGATCAGTTATTTTTTGAATAAAACACGTACATAACACTCACCTTAACGAAATCACACCGATTTAGAAATCTTACTGTATCATTTAAAGAATGTTCTACTGAACGATTTCATTACTCACTTTCTGAAAAGCGACGATTACAAGTCGACGCCATGAGTTCCTTGAAACTTCAAAAGAGGCTGGCAGCCTCTGTTATGCGCTGCGGTCTGGTTGGATCCCAATGAAATTAACGAAATTGGCAACACCAACTCCCGCCAAAACATCCGCAAATTGATTAAAGATGGTTTGATCATCAAAAAAACCGTGGTCGTACACTCTCGCCTCCGTGTCCGCAAGAACACCGAAGCTCGTCGCAAAGGCCGTCATTGCGGCTTTGGTAAACGTAAGGGTACAGCCAATGCTCGTATGCCCACAAAGTTCTTGTGGATGCAACGCCAACGTGTACTCCGTCGTCTCTTGAAAAAGTACCGTGATAGCAAGAAAATTGATCGTCACTTGTACCATGACTTGTACATGAAGTGCAAAGGTAACGTATTCAAGAACAAGCATGTCCTCATGGAATACATTCACAAGAAGAAGGCCGAGAAGCAACGTAGCAAGATGTTGGCCGACCAAGCTGAAGCCAGAAGACAAAAGGTTCGCGAAGCCCGTAAACGCTGTGAAGAGCGTATTGCCAACAAGAAACAAGAACTCATCAGTATGCATGCTAAGGAAGATGAAATTGCTGCCCAAGCTGCCACCACTGGCAAGAAATAAGTTTTAAGAGCGTAGTTTTCTTTTTTTGGTAGATCCATCTGATCCATCTGTTGGTAGTAGAAAAAATGATTTTATAATAAAAACTAAGGAAATTGTAAAAAAAAAGTTACATCATCCAAGTGACTAATAATCCAACCCCGGTTCATGCCTATTGAATACCATCTTACTTCTGTCTCCATAATTGAATCAATTTAGAGACGCGTAGTAATGAGTTCTGGTGTATAAAAATTACGGAATTCAGTTTTCATTCAGATAAATAAACCAGTTCAGGTGGTTCTGATTCCAACACCTCCAGTGTCTAAAATAGTTTCGAATTATTCTTCGTTTCTAGACTTCAACTAACTGTAATTGATTACCGAAGTTATATAAATTCCTCAATGTAAATAACGCGATTCACAATATTATTTTACAACAGAAAATAGTAAAAGTTTACCAAGTTTAACCTATGACAGAAGTCGTTACCACGCATTTAAACGTTAGTGGATCTGGAACGTTTCTTATTCTTCAGTTTGACTACTTGACTGAAATCATTTTATTTCAAAAAAGTTTGAATTTCTTGGTATTTGAACTACTTTTGACCTTTGGCGACTAGTTAATCCAGTGATTTTATATACTAAACTCTGGATCTTACTCTGAAGGCAAAATATTTAGGGTTCTTGAGCTATCAACAAAATGGAGATAATGACAAATACCAAAGATATTTTATTAAAGCCATCATGAGATTAATTTAGTTTAATTTATATTCACAGAGACAATGTCACTCATTCCACCCTACTCTATAAACAAATTTTAAAATCTCTGATTTAGAAGAAGTACAAATTTATGTAATCGTTGCTGTTTAATGAAATTTTCATGTGAATTTTTTTCTCTTTATTAAACTGTGGGATCTGCATAATTTCTTTTTTAGGCACTGAAATGAAGTATGTATGTGAACCACCTCTGCATTTAAGTGTTAAATTTGAAAATAACTTTGTATGGTAGAAACAAAAACCAACAAAAAAATGAATTATTTTCTTATAAAATAAACATAAAAATTGTTTAATTAATGCAATAAAAACTAAAATGCTTATGGAAACCTAAATAAAGTACTGCTGCATCATGTTTTTACCATTTAACCAGCAAAACAAAAAAACAACGAAAAAGGCAACACATTTTCTGCGTGATTTTTATTATTTTCATAACAAAAATTTCCTTTTGTTGAACGCCTCATGTTAATTTGAAAATTTTTATATTTCCGCTATTTTTTATTTTTTTTATATAAAAAACTAATGCTCATAATCAAATTACTTAATAAATGTATGTATGTATGTATGTATTGTGTGTATAAAAAAACTTTCCAGCTTTCGCACTTATGCTGTGTACCTTTTTCTTTAATTTTTCTAAAACATCTTTTAATATCTGGCGTCACATTCATGTCTTAATAGCTATTTTCTAACGGTGTTTGTTAGAACTTGACTTAAAGAAAAAAAAAAAAAACATCTTCAGAAAAATTGAAATAAATATCCATCATTATGTACATACATGTTAGATAATTTCCCTAAAAAAATAGTAAAAAAAATTAACAAAAAAAGCTGCCTGGAAATGTTTCTGTAGGTACTGTAAACTGTAAATACCTCCCACTTGTATGTAATTAAAGAGCCAGAAGAAAACTTCTCTTGCATGTCTGTAAATCTTTAAAATTAATTTTAATCACACAAACAAAACAAAAAACATTCTTAATTTCAGTTCTTCCCCGTCAGATTTCATTATTTCTAAACAAACGAAAGAATATTCTATACGAGTATCGTGAGATATGAATAGAAGACAAAAGAAAAACTAAAAATGAAACAGAGAATGAAAACTATTCAGACATGAATAAAAGTAGACACGTTGAAAACAGCTTTGATACTCGACTAAGGCCATGGGACAACAGGTATTACGACGTAATGGCCGAATTACGCAAGGTTATACCATACGCCATAGAGCTACAAAATTCTAATATACCCGCTAAGAGTTACAACAAAAGATATGTAAATAAGCGGTCTACTGAAAAAAGCAATATATTTCCAATTATAATTAGGATCATGGGTGCCCTGGTAGTCTAATGGGTAGAGTGCTAGACTATTAAGGGTCGTAGGTTCGATTCCCACCAGAGACACTGTTCTGTAACACTGCACCGAGCAAATGGTCAAAGTTACTCAGCTCATTCTAGTCTGCATTAAAAATATAAGATTTAGTGCTAGAACCTATTTTACGGCTTTGTCTCAGAGCCATTTAAAAGGGTCTGTCATAAACCTTCATCCTCATCGCACACCAGTTACATCAGTAGATGATTGGTCTAGGATGGTGTAAAATTTATCTATTCTTGCCTAGATACATACGTGTATAGGATGAAGTGCTCAGCAACTTTTTATCGATTGAGCTCTATTCGTTCTTATGAGGGGGCGTTGTCTCATTTTCTTATGATATTCGTTGGTGATATTATACTCTCTAGTAGATTTTAAAACACAATAAACATTTTATTGCTTTTTAGATTAGATTTGAACCTGGATTACTCGAGCTTATATTTGAGCTCTTTAAGCGCCACTTTATAGGTGCTAAGCACTATAATAATAACGCAAATGTAGCATAGAGAATAAGTTCAAATCTTTTGTACAAAGGGTGGATATAAAAATAAGTTAAATGCAAAGATTTTATACAAGTTATTGCAAAGAAAATTTTTATCTGTTGAATTGAAATAATATCGAGGCATAATTGAAGTGGTTAGTGACAGGTTATAAACAGTATGTCGCTTATGACAATATAAACGGTTGTGTCCAGAGCAAGACTAACTGTCGCAATTGGTATTTAAGCCGGGATTAATGGTCAGAAAGATATTACTACATATGTACTCTGAACTATTGCTCTACTGTGGCCCATATCTTATTGGGTGCCGTATGTATACTTCAAGTAGGTAGTGTGTTGTCTTATTAGACATAAGGCCTCTCAGCAGATTTCTGGCAAAAACTTTGAGAGTAAATAGAACTGTCGTGAAAAGTTTCTTAAAAATCTTTCGTTTGGAATCAAATTTAAACTGTAGGTCCAGCCATTCATGTATAAAATGAACACACACAACATAAGTGGTGTGAGAAGCTAGGTCATTGTCCTGACTGATGAAGGGTTGTAATGACCAATTATGTGTGTAAGCATTCTACAAACAGATTATTTGAAATAAATAGTCTTTAACATGCGGATAACTTTGGCCTGTGGGAAAGAAATTATGTCCCATTAGGAACACGTATTGATAGTGACTTCTAAGGACGTTCGAGAACTTGGTTTTAAGGTTCTGAAACTTCGGACTTATGAACCGAACATGGCACGTATTGATTACTATCTGTGAATAAGTTTGTTATTTGTTTGTCTCACTTAATACTTGGTTTTTTTATAAAAATTCATTTCTATGACAGCCATAAATAATATTAAATGCAAAAATGCAACAAGTAATCAGAGTGATGCATATGTGATATATAGGATGGCGTTTAAGTTGGAAATTTGATGCAAAAGTAAAGGATTTTTTGATGCTCTTTTTATATTAAAATTATGTTCAAAAGGCCAATGCAAATAAAAGTTAATGTTAACATTAATTTTGTATCATATTAATTAGTGTTTTTTTTTTCTTTTCAGGTAATTATTACTTATTTAACGAAGACTATTTTATCTTGGGGTATGTATGTATATTATTTGTAAAGTTTGGAATAAATACAAGGATGTATTCACCTGCTTTATGTTTTTAACTTGTTTATAATTATGTTTTTATAAATTCCAAGTTTTTCTGCTCTTTTGACAATTTACTTGGTCATAGCATGAGAATTCTATTTAAAAGTAAAGAAATATTGGTTACCCGTTGCAGAGAATCTTCACTAACTTCGGGCATTGTTGTACCACCATACAAGTTGTGGAACACTAAACCTTGGATAATGCCGTTCTAAATAGATTCCGATACTTTCTGAACACAATTAAATTATAATCTTGGAATCAAATTTTCCAAAAAAATTTTTCTTTTTTTTTTTTATAAAAAATTGGCGATCACAGTCTGTTCCCACAATTTGTTTAGTTGATACTTTTTGACCCGCCATTTTATTGCTATTTTTTTCGTGTTTTTATATATATTTCTTTTTGCCACAAATGTCTATGGATTATTTCATTTTTAGTTTATGTTTTTTGTTTTGACCATTTTTTGAAATCTGTTTTTAAATTGTCTCTCTCTGACTTGAAGGACATCATGTATTCCAGAAAGTGCTTCCGCAATCCAAGGTATGGGCGTTGTACACACAACAATAGTGTTTTATAGTGCTCTTATTTTGGGTTGGTTATACAGGCCTTCTGGTCTATACTACAACATCTAAGACTGAGAGGAGAGATGCGATTTTTCTTTTTTGATATTCATTTTGGATGTTTTTTATATTTGATTCCATATACAAAGCCGGGACATGTAAATTGAGTTTTTTTCCATTGTAGTTCTTTAAATTATATATTCAAGTAAGTTTGTTTGCAATTATTTGGTTTGAATCATATTTTGACGAAAGTTTTAAGTTCACATTTTCAACACAATTTAAATGGGGATGTGTTACAACCCAATGACAAAGTGGAACATCAGACCGCCGTACTAATGTTCAAACTGGAAATTTTATTTATGTTGCACATTGTTAGAAAAGGATGCTGGGAATCATAAAAATTATTTTGCAGATAATTGAGTAAACGAACAATCGAAATCATTGTAAACATATAAAGCTTTAAAGTGGGTGGCTGCTTGACCAGTCGTATATTGCGTTTTATAAGGAAATGCATTCCAAATGCGTTCGATTAATGGGGGCAAATGCAAGCTTTTGTACCTTAAGCTTTATTATAAACTACTGCACACTATACACCATTCAATGTTATTTTGGTACAGAAAAGCTCCAAAGGAAGCTGCAGGTGTATTTGTTATATTTGTGCACACAATATGCAAAAAAGTTGTATCTTTTTTTTTCACAAACTTAGCTGCATAAGCTCTTATATTGGCAATATCTAAGGGTTGTGCAATATTTTAAGGGTTGTTGCAGATGGAATTTTTGGCAAATAAAAAATGATAAATGAATTGATAGGCTTTATTGACAATAATAAATAATTAAAACTTTTAAACAACATTAAGTTATAACGAGTCCTAATAAGTAAAAAAGTTTTTAAATAAAATGCATGTAATTTTGATTCCAACAGGATTTGAACTTGGGTTCCTAAAAGTACTTTTCATTTGTGTATGTTCTCTGGCAAATAGTTAACATTATTTGCTAAACTGAGCATAAATAATTGCCTTATTTCATATATATTAATCAAAATTTTAAAAATCATTAAAAAAAATTTCAACTCCACCTAACACGAAGCAAATCTTTCCTGATCCTGTTTTGTATTTAATTTATTTAATTTTATGCCACTAGGCACAATATAGTTTAAAAATAGATTGATAATGTGGTGTTTTATTAGCGTTTCAAAAATGTTTTTTTGTTTTTGAGTACAAGTCTATTCAAGTTATTGATTTCGCTAAATTTTATAAGATAATATGATCAATTAATTTCTATATCATAGTTAATCCAGTAAGTTAATCTTCCACAGATATAATCTACTTGCACTAATGCTTATCCCAATCTCTGAAGGACTTTTTTGCATAGCCTTGCGCTCTTTCACTAATTAAGTCCTTATACGTTTAGAGTCTTGATATGTATACTCCTTTGCCTCTATACATATCAAAATGGATTAAAATGCATAGGCCAAATTCGATGATGGCTCTATCAAGCTTCAATATGTATTATTGGCCGTTTAAATTTTGGTCGTGTTCTCGCCAGAAATTTTTTAATGGAAGTAGGCTCAAATTGTTTACAACAACAAGCGCATTGGTTTGGCATCTTATACCCAAAATAACCATTCTGGAGAATTTTGTTTAAGTGTTAATTGAATTGATTAAATTGCTAGTTATTTCTGATACAAAAAAAACGATAATCTTAGGTACGTTTCACATTTTTTAACCAACACTGTACGGGTAGATGCCTTAAACTACGTACTGCGATAGTGTTATGAACATCTGCTTGATCGAAACTAAAATTAAAGCAAATCGTGCATTAAAATTTGAATGAATTTAAAAAACTAAAATTGCACATTTCAACAGAAAATAGTAGCATTTTGCAGATATTTTTACTCAGTAGCACAGTGTAGTACAAAAAAGTAGCATACACGTGCATAACTTTAAAATTATTCTTTCGATTTAGTTGACTGCGCCAACTAGTTGTTATACGAATGTCTGGGTACTGGGCTATAAGTAATAATTGGACTGAACTCGGTATCTCTAAAAGAAGAAATTGATACAGCTAACTAGAGAGGATACTTTAACTATGAAACTCTTTGTATGTTATTTCACAGATTTTAAACACTTAAGATTCCAATAGAATATGGATACTACTTTACCAACCATTACTCATCCGAGAGGAGAAGGTTACTAGAATTTACATGGTTGTTATCTCTCACTGGTGACCATAGCTGCCAGATTTTACGATATATCGTTATTTTGACGATTTTGAGCTTCAAAAATGTCATATTGACGATTTGACGATTTATGCCCTTATTTTGACGATTTTTAAAAATTAAAAATTTACATCATATTCTTTATTTTAGTACTTTAAGCTTTGTATATACTTTGCAATTGGTATTATTGGAAATTTATGTTAGTAAAAACAAGGAGTAAAGTATTATATTTTTAAGTTATTTTCGAATAACTGTGATGATTTTTCTGTATTTTATTCCTTTTTAACCCCTTAAAAGCCAAAAAATTACAACTACTAAATAACCTCGCAGTTGAGAATAATTTATCACTTGTCGTTGCAGACAATTTTAAAAATTCGAGTATAGCTGCTGATATTACCATCGGAAGAACAAAGGCAAGCGCCTTTATTTTTTTTTTTTTTTTGTACGACCAACATTAAAGGGATAGATGGCATTGTGTTTGGAACTATCAAAATATGTTATGGGAAGAAGGAAAGAGAGAACAGTGTTTATGGACACTAGCCTTGTATATTTTTATACCATAAGTAACAGGAAAGACCTCTGCAGGAATTGAGTTCCACATACGAATAGTCCGACTAATAAACGTATTTTTTTTGTAATGTAATGTGCGATCCACTGGCCAATCGACCACATACGGATGTGCTGGCCGAGAAAGACGAGATTTACGTAGGAATATATGATTTTCCTTAATTCTTTCGAGCAAAATCCTTTTGTAGTAGCGATAGAACAGTGGAACACAAACCGCATTGCAATGATGCTCCAATTATTCAGTGGAGTTTGATACACTACCGTCATTAACGAGCTACTACGGCCTCTCCTGTACACGGTCGAGAAAAAAATTAATAAATGAAGATGAGGACCGCTAGCTTTTAATTTCTAACAATTTTTTTAAATGTTTTATTTGAACTCAGATATGTGCCTACATTGACTTTTATATGTTTTACTACAATAGAAATAATTTTGGTTTTTAAAAACTTTTAATTTATTTATTTTTTCTGACGATTTTTTGACGATTTCAATAAACGTCTTTGACGATTTTGACGATTTTTTCTCAAATATTTGACAATTTGGTGCATCATTTATCTGGCAGCTGTGCTGGTGACCACAAAATTGACCTATGCAAGGATTTAGTATTAAAAAAGAATGCAGTTATTGGTAAATAAAATGAATTAATCGATGTATTGAAGCCGCCATAGTTTAATAGGTAGTGTGTTGGCTTATTAGACATGAGCTCGTGATTAAACTCCAGCTCAGTTATCTCACACAAAGCGAAATATTTCTTTCGGCGACTTCCCCTCAGCAGTCTTCTGGCAAATAAACTCTGAGAGTAAAATATAATTGCCATGAAAAGTTTTTCAAAAATACGTCATTCGAACAGTAAAATAAAATTGCCCTGAAAAGTTTCTCAAAAATCATTCATTCAGAGACAACTTAACACACACAACAATGGATGAGGTACGAAGCTAGGTTGTAAACCTGACTAAAGGCTTGTTATGTCCAATTACGTAAGTAATATATAAATTTATTTTTATTGTTTTACCAACCTGCTTCAATTGAAAATAAAAAAGTATACAAAACAAGAAAGGAAATAATCAGAACTTTTTTCATAAGAATTTTTTCATTAAAAAAAATAATTCTTTTTAATAATAGGTGTACATATACTCATTCTTTTGATAACAATTTTTATTACAATTGCAATTATAAAAAAACCCCAACCATAAGACATATTAAAGAGGTACAAGAAAAATCAACGAAATGTAACGAATTTTTTATGTATCTCTAAATAGTAATGTAAAGAAATATGTAAAATATAAACATACATATGTATACGTATGTATATATGTACATAATTAAGCATATAAATTACAATGCATAAATACAACTCTACATGAGTATTTACAACATCCTTACGTTTCAACGCCTTAGGTTGAGTGACGATTACTCACCTGAACGAAAACTTTATGACCATACTGTAAAGAAAAGAATTAAAATATTAAAATAATAGTAATAGCTTTAGAAAACCAAGAGAGAAAATATTTAGAAAAAGAAATGAAATAAAAAAGTACAACAAAACAACAAAAAAAAAATAATAGAAATAATTGCCTGGGTAAAAATGAATCAACAATAAATACTCCAATGACTTTCAATTCTGAAGTTATTCTAAAATTTTTTTCTTTCTTTTAAATTGTTTAACTACCGAAATGGCATAAAAGCTTTGTAGTTTATAATAGTTTTGGTGATATTAAAAATCTTGTTTTGGAATTGATTTTAAATTGTTTTACAGCCATAATTTTTATGAGCCGATCCGTCTTATTTTTTTGGGCATAAATGTCAAGAGCTCATAAGTGCAAAAAAAATAATTATTTGCAGAGCATAACCGAAGTATGTGGATTTTAGACACTTTGGCGTTGAAGTGTGGCTTTCGTACAGTAAACAGCAAAAGTAGTACTCTGCATACAGTGTTTATGATTATTGAGATTCGTTGTATGTGTTTGAATTCAGAGCAACAACACAAACAGGTTGATTTGTAATTTGTATTGTTAGATGTAGAATTTTTATTTGTTGAATAATTTAATTTATGGAAAGTTTTGTTTTCGTAATCAATTAATGAGTCATTGAATTAATGATAAGCAATTCTAAAATACTTGGATAGTTTTGTGTTTTATTTTTCTAGAAACTTTACATTGCAAACACTTGTTGCAAAAAGTAAACTTACAGTTTAAGAATTCACTAAAACAAGATTGTTTTTTATTTGTTATTAAGAAATCTTTGCTTATTCATCCTAGTCCATCAAAACACTAGTGTCAAGACTTCAACCAATCTTCGAAACAGATCAGTAGTCCCCTTTTATGGATTTTTTTTTTTTTTTTGGTAGGGCGCACTATAAGATTTCACGTAAAAACTGGAAACTTATAAACACCATTATTTGATTCACTTCGAACTCTAGAACTGTAAGTATATGGTGACCAGCGTCGCCATTTGCCAATTTTTCCCTTTGTTTCCAAGTTTTTTGTGATGAAAAAAAGTTTACATTAAAATTTTGTTTTCTAACAAAACAAATTTAAATTTTTTCAATAAATTCAATAATAATAACGAGAAATATTTACTTCCGGACAAGTTAGCAAATAAACACCAACAGGAAAGTAACAGACCCCACCGGCCTCCGGTAGTCCCTTTTAAAATTTTGGTACTTTAGTAGAAAACAAGTTTTTCTTGCTAAAAACAAGATTTTTTCGAGAAATAAAAAGTTTTAAATAAAAATTACTGGTAACGCTGATGGTGACTTAAGTCGGTATGAGTTATTTTATCAAATTGTTATACAGACGATAATTTATGTTACATACATACATACATAATTGGTCATTACAACCCTTCAGTCCGGATTACCACCTAGTTTCTCACACCACTTATGTTGTGTGTGTTAATTTTATACATGAGTGGTGGGACCTACAGTTTAAAGTCGACTCCGAACGACAGATTTTGGAGAAACTTTTCATGGCAATTTTTATTTACTCTCAGAGTTTTTGCCAGAAATCTGCTGAGAGGAAGTCGCTGAAGAAATATTTTTTTCATATTTTGTTTTGATGTCTAACCTGGGGCTCGAACCCTGGCTTTACGTCTAATAAGCCAACACATTACCTACTAGACTACGTCCAACACACTACCTAATAATAATTTATGTTAATGTTAACATTGGACAAAGCTTTGTTTTCGGCATACAATTTTATTCACATTTTTATTCTTTTTTTTTTGAAAGATTGGATTTTGATTTCGATGTCGGACCTATGGCTTATGATTCAATACTACTTTCACAGTCTCTCCACCATTTTCCTAACGTTCTAAGGCATTGATCTCTTATCGGCTTAATTTGATTTTGTCCTTTTTCTTTTAAATCAAATTTTGATGAATAGAAAAACGTTCAAAATATAAAATGTTAATGCACGATTTGCTTTCCAACACTTTTTATCATTTAAAATATAACGAAACTTTAATTTTAGTTTCGATCAAGCAGATGTTCATAACATTATTGCAGTACGTAGTCGAAGCTATCTTTTGTACAGTGTTGGTTAAAAGATGTGAAACGATTTTTTTCTGTACAGAAAATAACTACCAATTCAAACAATTGATTTACACTAAAACAAAATTTACTAAAATAGTTACTTAAGATTTAAGACCCCAAAATAAGTCGCATGCTATTGTAAATTAAATTTCCGATAACTGCTGTTATTAAGTAAAATCTATTATTAATTTAAATTAGTTCTTTACTCGCATTAGTTTTTACCACCACTGTACAATAACTTCATTTCGAGATGTAAACAAACTTAACAACAACAAAATTAGTGTGTTCATAAAAAGCATTGCTTTTCTCTTCTCTTGTGTACATTAAAGCGTACTGAAGAAGGTTTAAATCTCAATGAATGAGTGACTGACGACTGTCAGATTGAATGAATGAGTTTTCAGCAGCAACAATAATAACAACAAACGCCAACACTATCACACAACAGCAAAGTGTTAAACTGTTGATAGTGAGTGAGCGCAAGCAGAGCGAGCAAGTACATACCAAAAAGAAAAACAACAACAAACGAAGTTTTAATAATTGTAATCGTTTTTGTTATTGTTGGCTCAACAAAAAGCAAAGCTTAGCTTTACTAAAACAACAACGTTTTATTATTATTTTTTTCTTTATTATTCCTCTGATTTAAGGTGCTTTGATATGATTGTTTACATTGTTATTATTATGTACTGTGATTTATTTTTGCTCTCTCTCTCTCTCTCTTTTGCTGTATTTTACTGTTTTCTTTATTTTTTAATGAAAAATCATAGACTTGGTTGGAACGCTGGTTAATTTCAAACGCATATTTAGTTTTGCATTAAAGAGAGCGTGTGTTGGTTGATACGGCTTTAGCAAGTAAAGAAAAGAAAAATTTAAGAAGAAAAAAAAACGGAAAAAAGTTTAAAACGTTTCTAGTTTCACGGATTTTCGGCAAAATTAGTTAAAACGTCAAAATTTAGAAGTTCAAAATAAACAGAAAACAAGAAAACGACGAGATTGTGAAATAAGATTTTTTACCAAAAAAGTCATTAAGAAAGCAAGCAAATACCTAGAAAAAGGTTTTGGAGTGAAAAAGCAACACAGAGAGAAAGAGAGAGAGAGAGTATAAAAGAAAAAGTAAAAGAAAAATAGTACACGACAATAGTTATGGGCAATAAGAGCACCGCATTAAAGACGTGTTAAGCAAGTTTAAGTTAAAAAATTTTTTATTGCGCTGACACCCAATTTAATTTATTGTTATTGCCTTGCCGCTGCTCTGTTATTGTTTCTCAAGAATTTTTGTAGTTGTTTTCCCGAATATCAAGTACAATTTCTTGAGCCGCCGTTAGTCAGCCAGTCAACCATCACTGCACACACTGCGCAATTGTAAACGAGCAGTAAAGCACAACACAACACAAGAGCGTTTAAAGCGGTCAGTGCAATGCAGCGCAGTGTAGTGTAGTAGAGTGCGGCGTTATAAATTCGCGTTTACGTTTATTAACGTGTTGTGTTTTGTATGTGCACATTTGCGGTATTATTTGTTGTTGTATTGTATCAGTATAAATTAAAAATGCTTCTTTGAGTGTGCCTTGTTTCCAACCATCTTTTCCTTTTTAATCGAGTTCAAAATGTCATGAATTTACGCGCTGTTTCGAAATTGAAAAAGTGTTTATTAAAAAAAAAATTATTAAACAAAACAAAAATGAACTTACAAATAAATAACAACAGAAAGTATTATTCAAAAAAAATTAATAAAAATAACAAAAAAGGAATTAAAATTATGTTTTCAACTGAAATCAATAAAAATATAAATTAAAAAAAAAATATAATAAAATGACCTAAGAAAAGATGTGTCATTTGCAATCTTCATATTAACAATATGCATACATATCTACATATGTATGTATATAATTTATATATAACCATAAAGCTTTGTCTTTGTTTGTAAATTCCCTTTGGGTTTCTTTACAACTTTTGTACTTTATTGCCCAGCAATAATTTATATTTTGACGGTTTGTGTTGACGTTGGTAACAGTTTGTAAGTTTCCATCTTTAACTGTTACGATCAATATGTAATATTGATATTAATATGTATCTATTTATTCCCATTGATTTCGATTTGAATTTGTGTTAGATTTTGCTATATCCGACGTAAAAGTATAGTCCCAGAGTAGTGTTATTTCATGGGCGTAGAAATAAATTGAATCAAACCTTTGATAGGTATAGCCAGTGTCTCAATTCTCTGTATCACGATTATTAATTTATTTTTTTTTGGTTTGCAAGCTCTTGTGATTTTCTAAGCCTTCTAAATATCGTAGTCTGCAAGCGACTAAACACCGGGTTCGAATCCCAGGTCAGACATCAAAATGAAATATGAAAAAAAAATATTTCTTCGGCGACTTCCTCTCAGCAGATTTCTGGCAAAAACTCTGAGAGTAAATAAGCCTGGCATGAAAAAGTTTTTCAAAAATCTGTCGTTCGGAGTCGATGTTAAACTGTAGATGCCGCCACTCACGTATAAAATTAACGCACACAACATGAGTGATGTGAGAAGCTAGGCCGTAATCCTAACTGAAGGGTTGTAGTGGCCAATTATGTATGTATGTATGTATGCAAGCGTATAATGGCTGCCTTCCAAAATGTTAGTTGCTTTGTGTTTGAACAAAGTATCGTGTTTCATAATGCCGCTGTACAATATATATATAGACAATGTATTCTATTTCAAAACGTCGTCAATGCGTATTTTTAACGCAGTCAAAAAGCAATCAGGCATCGGATTTATAGTTGATGCATTGTTTGGTTACTTTGCATATCTACAAAATTTATATGCAGTAGTAGAACTGCATACAAACTTTGTATTGATACATTTTGGAAAGCAGCCAATATGTATGTATAAAAGCAGTGCTTTTAGATCACCCCAAGGATCTTTACTCTTTGGGAGTTATTTACTAACTAAAAACGAGATATAGTGATCTGTCAGGTTTACTGGATAAAATATTTGTTTTGAAACGAAGCTGCTTCATTATCTAAAATTCAAAATTGTTTGCTAAGTTTGAACCTATGATTGCTCGGGTTTGTAGTCAAATATTCTAACCGCAATACCAACAACTAACTCTAATTGGATTACAGAATATTAAAACCGTGACCATTATTCAGATTTCAAGCTGCCTGCCCTGCAATTTCGGCTTTGACGAAAGAAAATTCGTTTTGCTGCTCAAGCAGTTAGGTTAGATTAACGGATAGCTTGTCGTTCATAGTCAAGTTCACTCGGCAGCCCTTCTGGTAAACGCCTTGGTTGCTTTGAACCACCCTGAGCCCCGGATTAAACCGGCTAGATCCCTTAGTGGCACGCAAACCACCATGCCCAAATCTTCAAACGTTCTCTTACCCCAAAACCGATGACGTCTGTTTTGAAGTTCAGGGCACTCACATAAAAGCTTTTGTGCCGATTCCGTTTCTTCCACATCATGACAACAGCTGTGGTCAAGAAGTAACAAAAATTTGAATTTTTTAAGTACAAATTTTGTTGATCTCTTGTAAAACTAATGGATGGCTTGTTACTTTACCCATGAAAAATCCTTAAAAATAAATGATTTTCAATTATTTTAAAATTGTTTACCTTATATTGCTTCTCTCTGGCTAAAAAACGGTCAATAAACGGTTGCCTAAAAGGTATTAAGTAATCTTGTAAGCAACTTTGTAAAGGCCGATTTAAAATTAATTTTGTTTCAGATGATTTGATTTCAATTTTTTATTCCTCTGACGACATTGATTAATATTTGCTTATAACTCATGCCATTTGCAATAGAAATATTTGACACAAATAACGATTTAGGTCTGGTCTTAATGAATACAACATAATCTGTATTCAAAACATTTATTTCATAGCAAATGATGAAAGTACCTTACCTGATAGTGAAGGGTGTTAAATAGACGCCTTTTATACGTATATTTTTGTTTCAATTTCAATAATCAAATATGCATTGCGTTTGTTTTTTGTTTATTAATAACAAAATCTATTATAATAAAACAGAAGACACAATAATCATTTTCTCATGCAAATTTTAATCTGAATTGAATTTCAAAATGATATTTTATTTTTCAATTAAAAAAGGTTGACTGGTTTTTATAATTGTATGCACAATAATTCCACATAAAAAGATTGCAACATTATTTCAAATTTATTATCATGTTCTTGACTTTGAATAAAAATTTTATAAGAAATTGATAAAAAAGAAAAACTTAATTTTGGGCAACAAAACAAATCAAAAAAAGTGAATAATAAAAGTGATAAAGTGGTCATTGCCGTAAAAATGTTGACCACATGTTTTTTTTTCTTGAGTATGAATTGATGTTGTATTACAAACCACAAACTTTCATTTTTATATGTACAATTCAAATGATTCATCTTAGCAAGGAGTTCAAAATTCATCAGAAATCGAAAGTTAATTCAATAAAATTTGTTTAGAAATACAAGCTATTGTAAACAATTTGAACTTTGTGACCAGTCTGGTTGGCATCTTTTTTATTCTCAGTTCTTATATTCAAAATCCCTTAAGCAATTATAACAATAGTAAATAAGTTGTTCATATTTCTATGGGGATATCAATTTCAAAATTTTGTGCAAAGATACCAAGCCGTGTTGTAATTCTCCTATTTGATTAATTACATTAACATGGAATAAATTTAGAGCTTGACCTTTGTTACAAAAATATTCACACTTTTTATTATTTTGTACTATGTTCCACAGGGTCATTTATTTCAAGCTCGTATATACTCATTTCAATTTTACTTTATTATGCCTTTTTATTGTCCCATGGATAGAGTGCTTTATCACAAACCCGAGGAGCAGTCCTAGAATCAAATCCAGGAGGATAAGTGGAAGCGTTCAGACTCCTGTACATCCCAGAGAAAAAAACATCATAGGAAATTCATGCCGGGTCACCTTTTGTTAAAGAGTTAGGCTCAATCAACTCGTACTCTGACCTTTCAGTCAGGATTACGGCCTAGCTTCTCACACCACTCATGTTGTATGTGTTAATTTTATACATGAGTGGCGGGACCCACAGTTTAAAGTCGACTCCGAACGACAGATTTTTGAGAAACTTTTCATTGCAATT
Organism: Sarcophaga subvicina; assembly: GCA_936449025.2. Classification (NCBI taxonomy): domain Eukaryota; kingdom Metazoa; phylum Arthropoda; class Insecta; order Diptera; family Sarcophagidae; genus Sarcophaga; species Sarcophaga subvicina. The sequence continues at coordinate 104,042,926 of OW388083.2, read as the reverse complement.
TTATTTACTCTCAGAGTTTTTGCCAGAAATCTGCTGAGAGGAAGTCGCCGAAGAAATATTTTTCATATTTCGTTTTGATGTCTGACCTGGGGTTTCAACTCGGCCTTATGTCTAATAAGCCAACACACTGCCTACTAGACTACAGTATATACCCATTTCAATATTATTTTATTATACATACTACTGTGGTGAGAAACTAGGTCGTAATCCTGACTGAAGGGTTGTAATGACCAATTATGTATGTATGTACTGTGGTGGCCCATAGTTAGAGTGCTTTATCGAAAATCCGAGGAGAAATCCTACCATCAAATGCCGGAGGAAAAGTCGTAGCGTGCTGACTTCTGTACATCCCAGGGTCACCTTTTGTTAAAGAGTTATAGCCCTTCAGTAAGGATTACGACCAATCTTTTCACACCAATTATGTTGTGTGTGTTAGTTTTATCCATGAGTAGCGTGAACCTACAGTTTAAAGTTGACTCCAAACGATGGAGTATTTTTTCACAATTTTTGTCAGAAATCTGTTGAAAGGCAGTCGTCGAAGATATATTTTTTCATATTTTGTTTTGAACTGTGGCCTCACGTCTAGTAAACCAACACACTACCTACTAGACTACGGCGACTACAACTTCACCGCTACACTCAATACATTTTAAAAAGGGCGTTTGTTTCTATGCAACGACAAACTGTACCCGAATATTGGGCTGAACTCTGCTCTACGAAAAAATGCTGCACATTTTATTTTCAGTCGTGTTTCTAAATTTCTTTACTTTGGAAAGAAATCAAGTAACTTGGAAAATTGTCAAGTACCTCTAAAAAGGAATATAATACTTATTATTTTTGAATTTGTGAGCCTTCTCTAGGCTTTGTCTATCTGAGCTGTTTAAATAAGAGAGTCTTAACGTTGGTTGAGGAGATTAAAGGCTAGATAGTTGTTATATTATTTTCTGCCTAATATTTTGCGAATCGTTCAAAGTTTGTTAACGTTCCAAATTTCAGACATGATTAGAAAATATTTCATCGAATATAGTCTACGGTTTGAGGTTAAAAAACTTGACATTTGAATATCGAGTTTTATTTTTAATAGAAGATTGACATTTGATAACAAATATTGTTAAAAGAAAAAAATAAATAAATTAAACACCAACAAGTTCAAATATAAAAATGCAAATTATTTTCAAGTATTAACAAAAAACGCCAAAAAAAAACGTTAAACATCCGGTTAAAAAAAAATCGAAATTTACATAAAAACTAAGCAATAAAATCCAAAAACAAATTTTTTTAAAATATATTAAAAAAATTAAAATATTTTAATGAATATAAAATGAACGAAAAAATAAATATTATAAAATGACTAAATAAATAAAAGCAACTGCTAAAGTTTTTATCAAATAAATTTCCGGTTTCAAATAACTTTTGTAATAATAATAAATAAATATTAAATTAATTTGAAAGTGACATTCGTTAATTAGTAATTGTTAAGTTATTTATTTCTATTTTTTCTCAACATTTTTCTTTAAAGCAATGCTTGCAACAATTAATATACACTGTTAAACAAAGAAGTAAAAGAAAAAAAAATATTAAAAAAAAATCGAAAAAAAATGTTTTCAATAAAATTCTACTTCAAACAAAGTGTCTAAAAGCTAAAAACTAAAAAACAAATTTCACTACATCTTATTGGCATTTAGAATTTCTTAATCTCATAAAAATTATAAACAAAAAAATTGAAATTAAAATATTTCCCCATCAACCAAATGCAAGAAAATGACAATTTTTTATGTTCATCTGATGCAAAACGTTATAAAATTTGTCCGAAAATGGAAATACCAACAACAAAATATTTAGCAGATTACCTTTATGTTGTACACGAGGATGTGCCATTTCGTTATTATCGCAAAGTAAGTTATTTTGATATCTTTCGCCACTATGTTACTCACTCTGATTTAATCTGAAATCTGATTCTGATTTTTCTGTATAAATTTTTGATTTAATATTTTTTTTCCTTTTGCATTTCTTCTTTCTATTTTTATTTAATTATTTAGTTAAATAACTAATTTACACATTTTTTTCTATAAATATGTGTATATGTACGTACTTTGAGCGTTTAGTGATAAAAATAAATGAGAATTAATTACGGTGTTGATATACATATGTAACCCAGCAAACATTTTAAAATTTTATCATAACAGTTTCTCAGAAGAAACTTTAAAGGAAATTTTATTGTATCCTCAGAGTTTTTACCAAAAGAGTGCTGAGAGAAAGTCGATGAAAGAAATATTTGTTCATATTTCGTTTTGTTCGAGATGTCTGAGCTGGAGGGCTCTCGTCCAATAAGCCAACAAACCACCTACTAGACCGCGACGACTGCATTCGTACATACATACATAATTGGTCATTACAACCATTCAGTCAGGATTATGACCTAGTTTCTCACACCACTCATGTTGTGTGTATTAATTTTACACATGAGTGGCGGGACCTACAGTTTAAAGTCAACTCCGAACGACAGATTTTTGAGAAACTTTTCCATGGCAATTTTATTTACTCTCAGAGTTCTTGACTGAAATATGCTGAAAGAAAGTCACATAAGAAATATTTTTTTATATTTCGTTTTGTTCGAGAATGTCTTAATTGGGGTTAGAACCGCGGCCTTACGTCTAAGAAGCCAACGGACTACCTACTAGACTACGGCGACTTCAGAGGAAACTTTTCATGGAAATTTTATTACATCCTCCGAGGTACAATTTTAATTAAATCAATAACATTACCAAACCCAAATATTGAAGACTTACAAACGCCGACGTTTTGACAATTTGAATGTATTTTCATCAAATCCACTATTAAATCTAAAGAGTTTATGAATTTTGCTCTCAAAATAATCGAATAATTGGGAGTTAAATTCAGCACAGTATCTCCTTGGAAAATATTCCATTCACACATGGAGGTTTATTACTTTGGAAATGTCGGATAGAACATGTATGACTCGCACGTGTATCCCTTATAGGCTGACCATTCACTGCCAGCAAATTACCATCCGACACAGCCCGTACAAGTTTGGCATTTGTGTCTCTTAGAGGTTTTTGCAATGCCGTATAGCCATTTTCTATACAAATAGCCACTACAATGCAGAGCTGTGAACATCTCTACTTATATAGTCAATCCATTCGAGTTCGGTGTTCACTGCTTGTAGGTGTAGTTTGGGCTTCAGGCTCTTGCTCTTTGTAAATCCAGTCTTTCTGTAACCGAGATCCTCTTTTTCATTTATTTTTGCTGGCAAGTAAATTAGACAGTTTTCAAGGACTTGGAATATAAAAAGACAGTTGACGAGTCGCATACAGTATTTGCCAACAATTTGTCGTATGATTTTCACATTTATGCACTTCAGCAAATGACATTCGCTCTCCATGACTGGGTCATTATGACTGCATGCTGGTCCTTTTGAATTCTCCTGTCAGTGAATAGTACTCACTCTATAACCAAATTATTTTTTGCACACTACTGATGGCAATTAAACGCTTTATTTTATTTATGATACACCCTGCCATAACATATTGCCGGCCAAAATTGTTTTGACAGCGGCGGACCAGCCCTGTAAAGCCAAACAGCCCTCTTGCGCTTAACAATGGAAATACAATATAGGTTGGAAGCGAATGTGCTCATTACTGACAGTAGAGCATCCAACTCTGTTGATTCATTGGATCAGTGCAGTCCCAATGTGGCTTGAGCTTTACTGTTCTTTTGCTATAAATTATCCACTAAGTCAAGGAAAATGAAAGGAAAAAATGGTAAATCGGAACCATCCCTCTCATCCATCCTAAATAAAATGTTTCCTTTTTTTGTTGTGTTTTTCTGTTAAGCCAACCAGCCGTCTTACGCTTAACAATGGAAATACAATATAGGTTGGAAGCGAATGTGCTCATTACTGACAGTAGAGCATCCAACTCTGTTGATTCATTCGATCATTGTCACAATGCGGCTTATGCTTTACTGTTTTGTCGCTATTAATTATCCACTAAGTAAATAAAGTGAAAGGAAAAAATGGTAAATCGGAACCATCCCTGCCATCCATCTTAAAAAAAACGTTTCTTTTTTTTGTTTGTGATGTAGGGTATTAAACAAATCGACTATAATTTTCATGCTCATTTTTCTTTCTTAAAAGTAAATAAAATATTCTATTTAAAAACATATTTAAACATTTTCTTGAACTTGTACTTAACTTTGGTATTATTTTACCTTAAAAATGGAAGTGCTTTGCGGCAGTGAGTGTGGTTTTGTATTGTTTTGAATTTAATTTTTTTATTTTTAAGTTTAATGAACTGTAATTATGCTTACGTTTGAAATTAATTTTGCTTCCTTTCTTTTTTTTTCTCTTCCATTTTTATTTCTCGTATATACACTCTACTTTAGTTATTAGTTATGATTTGGAAGAAATCATTAATAAAAGCGAGAAAAATTGAATTTGTTTTGATGTGTCGAATCTTAAACCGGCATGAATGTGATGTGAAACTGTTACAGGCAGCGCTGTAAATCGTATATTGATTTGCTTTGATATGATTTGATTGATATTTTTCTTAAACCTTTAAATGCCAAATAAAATTTTGAACTCTAATGGTTTGGAAATCTATTAAAAGTATTTGACAGATAGTTTTCACAAAATCGAGAAAATTTAAAGTAAAGAATTTACAAATATGCAATGCATTGTATCGGAAATAAGTAAATAATCGATTCAATAAATTGTTTGAAAAAGAGGAAGAAACACCTTTTAATGAATTTTTATAAAAACAATAGAAAATTAAAAAAATAATTGAAAATATTTTCCTGGTAGTCTATCATCTCTGAGTTTTGTTTTATATTCAGTACATATTGAATACTTTTTAATCTAAAAAGTCATCCAATTAGAATCTAAACCATAGAAATCATCTCAATCAATAGTGTAATGAGGTCAAATAAATAAATAATTATTTAATGATCGAAGCTTATTCATTAATGCCAAATTTATTGTGTAATTAAACATGCATTATTTGAAATCATTTAAAATATGATTTATTGAGATCAAGAACAATGTCAATCATGTTTGCATATCATCGTGATTGATATTTTAAATACGTATACAGAAGAATTAATTAAAGCATGAAGTGAATTTGTTCATAAACATTCTCATAGTGCGCTACATAAAGCAAAAAAACTCAAATATTGTATAAAAGTCTCGTACTCATATTTGTTTACTTAATAAGGCCAATACAACCATTTAGACAGGTTTACAACCTAGCTTCTCACATCACTTATGCCGTGTGTTTTAATTTTATTCATGAGTGGTGGGACCTACAGTTTAAAATCGCCTTCGAATCACAGATTTTTGAGAAACTTTTTTATGGCAATTTTATTTAATTCTCAGCGTTTTTGCCAGAAGACTGCTGAGAGGAAGTTGCCGAAAGAAATATTGTTGTTTTCCATTTCTATAGGGAATACTGTTTGGAGATTATGACAATTAGATTATTATGACAAATAGAAACTTAGGACCTGCTATAATCACTAGCTTAGCTGGAAAAGACAATGAACCACAGCTAGAAAATATAAGAAAAGTGGGAAGAACATGAGTGAGCTGTTTGAAATCTAGTGTATTAAGAAAAAATTTGTTGCAGGGTGCGATAAATTCAAAAGCAAAAATTTTATTTAATCGAACTCCAAGGTTGTTTGTTTCTTCGGCTTAGCTGCTATGACCATTTGGATTAGAATGTTTGGGTTAGGTTAGGTTTGGTTAGAGGACGTGTACTTGTCAATTAAGACAAGTAAAGTACCCGGAGGTCGAATTGACTCATTGTACAACGTCCTAGTTTCTCACACCACTTATGTTGTCTGCCTTAATTTTTATACATAAGTGGTGGGACCTACAGTTTAAAGTCGACTCCGAACGACAGATTTTTGAGAAACTTTTTTTATGGCAATTTTATTTGCTCTTAGAGTTTTTGCCAGAAATCTGCTGAGAGGAAATCGCTTTCTGTATTTTGTCGATGTCTGGCCCGGGGCTCGAACCCTGGCTTTTCTTTCGTCTAATAAGCCAACACACTACCTACTAGACTACGGCGACTTCAAAACTATTTCCCATATCGGAAATCAAACCCTGCCCTTCTGGGTGAAAGCCAGATATCCTAGCCACTAGACCATATGGGGATTGGGTTTCAATGTTATGAAATCAATCGTATGAAAGTACAAATTTTACAAACTCAGAGAGAAGTTTAATCTTTCCCTAGATATTAGAGATAAAAGAGACTGCAACTGCCTTCTACATTTTTATAGCTTTGACATAAGACTCATTCAGATATATCACTCTTCAAACCAACTATCATGCCTAGTTATTGCAAAAGTTCTTCTCTAAACATAGAGGGCCCATCAAACTTATCATGCATGCTATGGCACATACAGCGTTCTTGAACCATTTGGAGCCCTAAGTTACCATATTTAAAATTTATTTCTTTCATATTACAATTCAGTGTTTTTGGTATGTTTTTCTTTTTTTGTTTATTTTGTTTTTTTTCATAATTTTTAGAAAAGTAATTAAAGAAATTTCACCCATTCAGAGAGGGCAATTAAGAAAATGAAATTACCAAAAAACTATATTTATTACTTACATTAACTGCAAAAATAAAAATAAAAAAATTAAGTAAAAGTACAGAAAAAAGGTAAAGTTTTCGTAAAATAAATTAAATGTCAAATTATTATTTGAACTACTTTTACAATTAAATAAATGACTGACTGTGTGGCCGTGCCTGTGTCTCTATCTTCTGTCTTTCTATTCATTTTATTTGATTTTTCTTTTTGTGTTTGTCTTTCGGTTTCGGTTTTTTTATTTTATAATCGAAAGTAATTTTATTTTTTTTTTGTCTTTCTTTAAAAACTTCTTCATTTTTTTTCTTCCGCATATAAAAAAGAGTTGACTAATTGTTGTTGTATTTTATTTACTTCTTTCAAACGTTTTCATCTATTTCTTTGGTATTGTATTTGAACTGGGTTAATCTTCATTATTTTGCACTGTTTTTTTATCTTTTTTGCCTTTTTCTCCTTTTCATTTCCATTTCCATTGTATAATGACTAAATTTATTTATATTTTATTATTAATTTATGGTGCGAAAAAAAACCGATTTTTAATGCACCAGTCAGTGTTGACCAATTTGAAGCAGCTATAAAAAGAATTGCTTTCATTCATGGGAACTAAGTTTTCTTTCTTCTCACCAACGGCTCTAAATGAAAGGGCAATTTTTTTATCTTAATGGCAATTAAAGGGCATATGATGGATATGATATTCAAATATTTTATTTATGAGTCCCACGACTCATGCATAAAATTAACGAACACAACATGGGTGATATGAGAAGCTAGGTTGTAGTTCTGACTGAAGCTTTATAATGGAATTTTTTCCACATTTGTGGTGGTGTTTTCTGTGTCATTATTATATACCATAATTAGTGTGAAGTCGTCGCAGTCTAGTAGGTAGTGTGTTGGCTTATTAGACATAAGCACCGAGTTCAAAACCCAGGTCAGACATCAAAACGAAAATATGAAAAAATATTTCTTCGGCAACTTCCTCTCAGCAGATTTCTAGCAAAAATTCTGAGAGTAAATAAAATTGCCATGAAGAGTTTCTCAAAAAAAATCGACTTTAAACTGTAGGTCCCGCCACTCATGTATAAAAATTAACGCACCCAACATAGGTGATGTGAGAAACTAGGTCGTAATCCTAACTAAAGGGTTGTAAAGGCCAATCCAATCATTTCTATAATTTATCCCTGCCTCTGTCGAGTTGTGGCAAAATTAATTTCAGCTCTCTCTCAAATTGTAAAGGGTTCAACAAATTACGAATTGTTTTATTTCATGTAGAATTTTTGTAAATATTTTTCAGACATAAGGAGGGGATTCCCATTTCTCTTGAACTAATGTCATCAGATGAGTCAGTATATTGTGACAGTATTTGGTTAGAACTTCATCGTCTGTTATATACAGGAATCTGATAATTTGGTGCTGCCGTCGCAGCTTGAAATGATAGTGAGACTTTCGAGTAGAGAGCATAGAAAGAAGTCTTATTTCACATACAAATGATGCAACTTAAAGGCAAGCGAATTAGCTTTGAAAGGAGTGTTTGAGTATTGCGTCAAAATCTAAGATAATCGAGTAAAAGACACTGTGATTGACAAATTTCGATCTGCAATGCTTTTCCTTACAAGCATTTTCATTGAATGTACCGGACTAATATTTGCTGATCTGATGCTTTTATGCATGCTACCAAGCCAATCGATATTTCACCAGCTTGGAAGTACATTTCAATTATTTTTAATTGATTCTCGAGTGTTTCATTTTACCATCTGATAGAACAACAAATATAATCCTTTTGAGTGAGAAGTACTTCTACTTCTGACGCTTAGTTTTCTTTTATGCGAGTATTCACAATGGAAAATTTTTTTGGGATCGAACTAGGAAATGTCACATCTAACTTAACTCTAAATTCCTGGGGTAAAAAACTGGCAAAAATTGGGTTCAGAATCACAGTAAAAAGGTCATAAACAGAGACAAAAACTGAGTTGTATTTTCTTCAATATTTGTTTTAAAATCAATTCTCTGTCTGACCTTTAAAATAGAATGTAAGAAAAATGATAAAAATTACAAAAAAAATTTGCATATTTTTATAATGTCCATATCCAATGGTTTTATTATGAATAATTTTTACATGTTAGGGGTCTACTTTGTCACAAACAAGACTTGCAATTAATTTTTTTTTAAAGAACACATAAACTTCAGTTCAGTAACTATTTAATAACACAAAACAATGTATTTAATAAACTGAATTTAAATTTTAAATACATACATATGTACATATAAACTAATAACTTGATATAAAACCTTGAAAGCTATTGCTTTTTTATAATGGCAACACGTTACTTTTGAGTAACTGTTAAATAAAATATAATTTTACAAAATCTATTTCATTGAAAAATTAAAAAAAAAATAAAAATTTTCTTTTAATTCCAGACAAAATGTTCGGTATTTCGTGGTCTTGTTCTGTGCATCTGCCTAAATATAACGTACGCCAATGTGGTGCGTTTTCCCCGAGAAATGGATAAATACGGTCTGGCGTATTTAATTCCATACATAATATTATTATTTCTAGTCGGTCTGCCCATTGTACTGTTGGAGATATCAGTTGGACAATTTTTGGGACAAGGAGCAGCACATACCTGGAGAGCATCACCCATATTTAAAGGTAAATTTAATAGTAAAAAGAACAAAAAAACCAAAACATTGCTCAGAAGCTATAGTATGACGTCAAAGACTGCAGAGACGTGGTCATCGAACTCAATTTCGTAAAAATCATATCAATTCCGAACAAACGTCAAAATTTGTTTTTCAATGTTATTTTCAAATTCCTTGGTTTAATTCATAAGACTATTCAGGGACGCATTGGTCTAGAGGAGCTGCAGAGATGGCGAAAAGGAGAGTAACGTTCTTCAACATTTTGGTACAAGTCCAGATTTATTTTTTAGGTGGATAAAGCACTTGTGTCCCTACTAAGCAGATGATTTCACTGATCAGTCACGAATGCAGTGAAAATGTCTTCATCAGTAGATCTGCATGCTTCCTAAGCGATATAAAAGACTGAGATATAACAGTAGAGGCCTATCTTCTTGGGTTGGCAGGCATTCTTACCTGTCTACCTATCCTCATGAGGTTCGTTCTTCTGGCAATACTGAAATAATCAATTCTGATTTGAAATTAAAATTTGTTTACTCGCTAAGGTATGCAAAGTATTTTAGACGTTTCAACATTTGTTGTTTACACTAGAGAACATAAAACCGAAAATAAGTCGTTTAAAATCGAAAAATTAATTTTTATTCAATTTTTTCTAACCAACTTTTTGTTATTAATTGATTCATTTTAAGTTAATATTTTTAAAAATTTGTTTTAATTGCGTAGGAGCCTGCATTATCAGCCGGTTTGCATCCTGGATCTCAACAATATGGGTTTCATTACAAGCCGTCATGGCTTTGGCTTATATGGGCATGTATTCCTTTAATAGTTTCCCGTTCAGAGAGTGTTTGGGTAATTTACGTTTAGCTGCGGTGAGTTTCGAAAACAATTTGAAATGAAATAAATGAAATCTAATTTTCGTATATCTATTTTACAGGACGGCTATGCTTTAAGCAATGTTAGCGGTCAAGAGTGTATGGATAAGACTTTTCTCACACCTTTCTGGGAAAATCCTTTATTTTTTGGTTTATTATCAATTGGCTTAATTGGCTTATGGGCTGTGGTAATGCTGTGGTAAGCATGAATTTCGAAATTGTATTTTTTGTACTTGTTAAACATTTTAATTTCTTTGTTTTTTTAGTACCCACAATGGCCGCGTATTGAGACGTGTATTATTTACATTTGGCTTGTTGGGATTTTTGCTTTTATGCTGCATTACCGGCTGGGAGATCCATAATTCATTGGATAAAATTACACCGTATTTTCCTCCCTTGTATGGTTTTACCAAAGAATATCTTTACGAAAGTAACCTGTGGTTTAGTGCTCTCATGCAAGTGATATTTGCTTTGAATTGTGGCTTTGGCGTTTTACCCATGTTAACCGGCAAATTCCTATACAAAGGAGATGCTGTCCGAACTTCGGTCGTATATTTGTGTTTCAATCTGTTGGTGAATGCCATTGCCGTAACATTGTTTATGATACAATTCGATCATTCTGCGAATGGAGCCCATTTGATAGAGGAGCTAAAACCCTTGACCACTATATATGATCGTATTTTATATGATAAGCCCTCCCATGAGTTATGGGTAAAGATGTTACCATCACTGATTAATGCTTTAGTGGTCATTTGCTGCTTTATAACCATAGTGGTGGGTATATATACTTGCACCCGTTTAGTGCCCCGCCATCCGAACTATGTAATAAGTTTGGTGGGTTTAGTGGCTTCCATTATATCCCTGTCTGCACCAAAGTTTTATATAGCACGGCTATTAGATTCGCGCATAGTGGGCACAATGGTTATAACAGCTTTAGTATTCGAACTCATTGCAGTGACTTGGATCTATGGTGTTAAGAATATCTACACCGACTTGGAATTCTCCATAGGCCGTCCAATATATAAAATCTGGCTGGGGCTTTGGTGTTTATGTCCGGCCATATTGACTGGTCTATTGGTGTGGTGGTGCTCTGATGATGATGAATATGACGTTTTGCCAAATATTATACCCAGATGGGCACCCATTTTATTTGTTTTATTTATTATTGTGATTATTGCCTGCATACAAATATTTAGACAAGTGGAGTATAACTTCTTTGGCATGATATGTGAGGCTTCAAAGTCGGCCAAAGAATGGGGACCGGCAGATCCATTGGCTAGACATGCCTGGAAACAATGGCGTTCGGTGTGTCAAGATACAGGTCAACGAGATTTTACTTTGAGGCGTAGAGGAACAAGAGACTATACGCATTCCATTAAGAAGGGTCAATACTCCAACTCAAATAAATATACGAATGGTGGCGTTATTAATGCAAACAATCAGCACAATTGGAAATCTTCAACGCCAGGCAATAGTTCACCCAATTATAGCGGTTCCGTATTTGGTGACTCTGCCATAGAAGAGGATATAAGTGTGGATAAGTTTCCCGGCATTTCACAATTTGTGCCATTTCATAATACAGAGGCAAACAGCAAACCTTCACGGCAGTCCCACAGATCACGCAGCCAACAACGTACTGCAAATCAAATGCAACATCAGCTACCACCACAACAAACACAAAGACAGCCACATCACAGCAGTCAAGTAGAGTTACGAAATCAAATTCCAGAAACTGCCAAACATCGTGAAGTAGTCTACATTAGACGCTTATCCTCCGAAGAGGGTCAACATGCCACACGCATAGAAATAACACCCTCAAATGAATCAATATCATATGCACCCACCCGCAATCCTATGGCCCGCTCAAGTGGTTCCCATGGCAATGCAAATAACTATGTTAAACGTTCTTCAAGTTCAGCGAAAATGGAAACAAATCGAAATATTTCAAAACCAACACCATCGGTTGGCGATGTAAATAACGAGCATATATGTTGGCGTAAGTTCTCCATGAATCCCCAAGAGTATTCAACGGAATTGTGATTTCTTTATCCTTGAAGACAGTAACAACGAATCTAGTGATTTTTTTTTCTTTATTTAAATTGTAAATAATTGAAAACTAAGCAAAGAAATAAGTAATTGAGTTGCACGAAGTATGAAAATTGGTTGGTATTGCCAACTTTCACTTGCAGATAATCTTAATTATTTAACGAACTATCCCAAAAAAATCGTAGTGTTCCTCCCACATACTACACAAAACATTTCCAAATTATGTAGAAAAAAAAGACTTATTTTCTAAGGAATAAAAATAAAAATAATTATTATAAACGAAAAATAAATCTACAAAATATAAGCAAATCATTGTAATAAACGTATGTACATAGTATAGCAATTTTTTTTAAATATAAATATCTCAAATCGATCTGTTAAAATTAAACTATGCCCACTACAACGATTAATTATAGAAATAGTAAGAAGTCACTGTTTTTTTAATTTTGCAGAAGGGTGGTGTTATTTAATACATAAGCTGTTACATGAAACGAATGCCATATACACTACATGTAAATGCTAATGTGAAAACCCCCCTTCCTCTACATTTTGCAATACATCATTTATTAATTAATTGCATTAGTTTTTTTTTAATTTCCCTTTTTTTTTGTTTGTTTGTCGTAAGCATTTATTATGATTTTAATTTAATATTATTTAGAATTTCTTTTTTTTAAATCTACTATTAATTAATTACTAAAATTATTATTATTTGTAGTTGTAACGTATTTTGTATTTGTAAACGTAATGTTTTAAGTTCATGTAAATATATTTAAAAACATAATTACATACATATATTATTAGAAACCAAATTATTTAAATATAGGCAAAAAAAACAGAAAAAAGATATATTTCTTTCAATGGCAGAGAATTTATTGTTCTCCAATTTATTAAGAAATAAAAATAAAAACATCATCAATTCTTTAAAAAGCTTTTCATTTCTATAAGAAAATTCTTTTTATTTCCACGTAGCTAAAACTCTCAAAATTAAATTGACTGATAACTTTAGAAATTTCCTAGCGATGTTTGAAGTCAGTGTGAGAATAAAATTATCTGTTAAGAACATGGATAATCTTCCCCGATAGGCTTGACTTACTCCCACTTAGAACTCATCCTATGTTTGTTGGTGAAAAATTACAATGTAGTCGCCGTAGCCTACTAGGTATTAGACGTGAGACCACGGTTCTAACCACTGGTGAGACATCACCAACAAGTAAATAAAATATCCAAGAAAGGTTTCTCAAAATCTCTCTTTCGGAGACGACTTTAAACTGTAGCTCTCAGCACTCATAGATAAAATTAACACACACAACATGGGTGGTGTGAGAAGTTAGGTCCATGGCTATTCCCACGTTTAAATGGTTTACGGGACTATGGTATTATGGTCATAAAAAAATAGAGAGAAGAAATGCAGGCTTATAGTGTAGGGTTTTCCTATCATTATTTCGATAAAAGCGAAATTAATTTAACAAAATGTGTGCTTTGCACTGGCATTGGTAAGTTCAGCCAATGGTTTCCAGTTGTCTAAGAATCCTTTGCCAGTAGAAGGACCGAATTCCGTTTGAAACAGGGTTGTTGGTAGATTTAAAGCAAATCTTGTTATCTGTACATCCGTAAAGATATTCTCTTTATAATTGAGTCTATGTTTTAGTATTTGCTTTGAAAGTGTTACAAGTCTGTGTTAGTTGTTTGCCTGCCAAACGAAAAGAAGACTAATCACGTCCTCATGCATTAGTTAGCAGAAGTGAAAAAATCGCTGAAATGGCTTTCACCTTTTTACCACTCTTTCATTTTTTCAAAGCCTTCGACACCATATACAACGAAGCATCATCAGCTCATAATATTAATCAAGGAAGTATACATGGAAGCGTGCGCTCAGTTGAGAGAGAGAGAAAACCACCATGCACTCAATCACCAAACGTTTTCAATATCGCCCTGGGCGAAGCTGGTTTGGAAACAAGCATTGCTAAAATCAATACAACAACAGCAACAATTTAAAATCAATCTCCGCCAATTGTTGTTTCACGAGAAATCTAAACAAGGTAGGGCTCCATTAAAAGATGCTTAAGAAAGACCCTATAGAAATTCTAGCCAGCAACCGTTTCCAATTTCAACTTATGCCATATCACCCAACAGAGCCAATGCAATGGGAAATAAAATAGCGAAAATAAAAATGAGTAGACCCTACTCTGAGAAAACCCACCCATAAGATCCTCAAAGCAGCGATAGACTGGAGCTCACAATGGGTCGCCGGATAAGGAAACATTTAAGATTTGGACCACACTTAAATTCAAATTAAAAAAACTATTAGCTTGGCTAGTAATATCACTTTTTATGAGCACGCCATGTCGCCTACTTTTTTGACATATAATTTGCTTTCTTTTAAATCTTAAGTGTAATAAATTTATTATAAGAAAAAATTTTACAACGTACCTTTATATCAGCAGTTTGTCTATTAAGACGAGTCCGTAAATTCATTTCAATCATTCTTGATTTGGTAAGTACCAAAAAGTATTGAGGTCACAAAAGTTATTTAATCAAAAACCAATAAATTTAAATATTTTGCACGCAATTCACAAGTCGAAAAAATTATTAATTATTTTCACCACTTTAATCACTTTTTACATTGAGGAATAAAAAACAAAATGAAGGCATCACAAAAAAAAGATTTGAACTGAAACTGACAATGCAGACAAGACGATTATATGAATTCGCCTTGATGCAAAGAAAACTTTTGACATCTGGTCAGATTTATATTTCAAAAAAAAAAAGTAATCAGCTGATCTACTGCCACCAATTCGCCACCGTGTTTATTTTGGTTTGTTTACATTTTCTTTTACAGACACTTTGTGCAACACATTGCTTGTGGCGCAAATAATTAGTAGAATCGTTATTCTTCATACAAATATCTTAGCTTTAATTGATAATTATGACGACCGAGGAAGCTAACAATTACAAGGAATACACATTAGAAGCCGATTCTGAATTGCGTTTTGAAATTGAAGATAAAAATGCTAAGGTTCACATAACGGTAGGGGGAAAGTCATCTTGTGAAAAATTTTATACAAAAAGTCAAGTGTTTCTGTTTTTTAGCTTATTTCAGGATTTGCAGAAATGTTTGGCACTGAATTGGTGAAAAAGAAAAAATATGAATTTGGCGTTGGAGCAAAAGTGGCCATATTTACGTATCATGGTTGTGTTCTGCATCTAACTGGCAAAACAGATGTGAACTACATATCAAAGGAGACACCCATGGTGCAATATTTGAACTGCCACTCGGCGTTGGAACAACTACGTGAACAGGCGGAAGAAAAAGATGAACGTGGACCAGTGGCTATGGTAGTAGGTCCAATGGATGTGGGAAAAAGTACATTATGCAGAATATTATTGAACTATGCCGTACGTTTGGGTAGAAGACCATTGTACACGGACACTGATGTCGGACAGGGTGCACTTGCAATACCCGGCACTATAGGCACAATACTAATAGAGAGACCTGCTAGCATTGAAGACGGCTTATCTCAAACTGCACCTTTGATATACCATTTTGGTTACAAAACACCATCTGGAAATAGTACCCTTTATAAGGTTGCAATAAGTAAAATGGCCGATGTCGTCTTAGAATCCATGAATGTGAATAAAAGAAGTAAGAGTAATGAGAACTATGTTAAAATTAAAAATATAACACTTTCTTTTCTTGCTTTTATTTCAGCAAAACACTCTGGTATTATAATTAATACCTGTGGTTGGGTGAAAGGCGATGGTTATGCCAATTTGGTACACACTGCTCAGGCATTTGAAGTTAATGCCATTTTTGTTTTGGACCAAGAACGCCTTTACAACGAACTATTAAGAGATATGCCCTCCTTTGTGAAAGTTGTATTGTTGCCGAAAAGTGGTGGTGTGGTGGAACGTAGCAAACACCTACGATCGGAGTGCAGAGATCAACGTATAAAGGAATATTTTTACGGTTTAAAAACGCCTTTCTATCCATTTTCAATAGAAGTAAAGTTTGCCGACTTGAAATTGTATAAAATAGGCGCACCACCTCTACCAGATTCATGTATGCCTATTGGTATGAAGGTATAAACTCATTACATATAATTTTTTAATTACAAATAGTTATTAAACTAAACTCATCTTAGGCTGAAGACAATAAGACAAAACTTGTGGCTGTAACGCCAACTTATTCACTTTTACATCATATTTTAGCAATTAGTTTTGCAGAAACAACAGAGGAAGATGTAATTGGCACAAATGTTGCTGGTTTTGTATGTGTGTAAGTAAAAATGAAATTAAGTATTCAAAAAACATTTTGATGGTATCATTATCACTGCTTCTAGGAAATTATTATTCTTAAAATTATTGAAACAATTTTTGTACCTTCCTTCAACTGTAATTAAAAATATTCATTCTCTTCTTTTTTTTACTAGAACTGGTGTTGATATGGACCGTCAAGCTATAACTGTATTGTCACCGCAACCTCGACCGCTACCCAACACGCTACTATTGCTCTCGCACCTACAATTCATGGACAGTCATGCTTAATTTTGATGTAACAGTACAAAATTTTAAAAAAATTAACAAATGAGCATCTAGAATATATTTTTTTAAAAAATAAAGAAATTTTATTTACACCTAATAGTTCTTATTGTATTATTCTCTTATGTATTTGGTTGTTTTTGAACTTTTGCCAACTCTGCCTTAAATTTAGCTATAGTTTCACGAGCCAGCTTCAGTTTATCCTTTAACGTGTTAATTTCACCTTTAACTTTGTGCTTGACGTCTATTATATTTGCCAGAGTTTTTTGTTTTTTAGCTTCAACTGAAAGAAATGTAAGCATATTTTAGTAGTCTTAGATTACAGGAACTTTAATGGTCACTTACAATCAGTATCATGCGTATATGGCCCACTGGTTAACGGTTGAACATTCATAAGAAAGTGTTGCATTAGCTGTGTCGGTTCTTGAAAAACAATTTCTTCATAAGATTCTGAGACTAAACCTTTTTTGGGATCCATGGTGGCTGTAGAAAGTTCTCCATCTACGATGGGTGATTGAAACAGCTTTAATATATGATAACAGGTCACGGGCCTCTCTGTGGGATCGTGAAAGTAAATCTTTATTACCACCTCAAATTCTCCCCAACCCGTTTCGGTAATTTCATATGGTGGCTTCGTAACAATACGATTGGGATTTGCATAGCTTTCATGCAGTTTAAAGTGGACTTTTTTAACATAGACAGACATGTCCTCATTGTGATATGGTTTCACATACACTTTCCACTGATGAGTATGGCCATCTTCTTCACGCTTTTTACCAAACGAACGAGCTATATTACCATAAACTATTGGCTTAACAATAGTTAATCCTTTAACACGGCCACCGGAATCGGGACCAAAATCTGTAGGAATATTTAAACTGTTCATAACTTAAAAATATATTTTTGCTATTCTAGAATTTAATTTGCGGCTTTTTGTAGGAATATAAACAAACAACAGCGTTGAAAAATTCAGTACTGTTGTATTTTTTCAATACTTTTTTATTTAAAAAATATTGCAGTACCCACGCCAAGCTTTCAGTACTTTTTTCATCAAATTCGTTTTTGTTCGTTAAAAAAAAAAATATATTAAAGTAAAATAATATAATAACCGGACAAAACAAAAACATAATTTTTTAGTTAGTTTTTCTATTCCATTCCATACGTATTAAGGGTGTATAAAATAATTATATTTTTTTATAAAACTACCATTTTATTCAAAAAGGTACTCTTTCAGTACTATTTCAAAATTTCAATTTTGCAACACTGATATACAAACTTATTTCACAGCATTGCCTGCTTGAAAATTTTAATTAACAGGGTGTAACATGAACTAATCAATAATGATGTACTGACCTGCATTTCGAAATTGGTAATTTTTGTAAGCAATCTTCATATAATGAAGAAATTTTGGTCTATTTATCGGAAACCATAGAGCTATATCAGTATTCTTATTTCGATTAATTCCAAGTAAGTAAGTTAGTAAACTGACAACTGAGGTAGTAAAGTTTATTTAATTTGCTCGCAGTACAAAATGATTAAGTTCCATAAGTTCCTGTCTATTTGGAATAACTTTGTTGGTAAACAAACAGTAAGTGCTTGTGAAAATCTGTTGTCTCATTTGAATGCATACATAATGAATCCATAAGAACCAAAAGTTATGGAACAAAAAAATTATTTGAGTCAGAATGTTGATTAATTAACAATGAGGTAATGGCAACTCTAGTAGTGTAAATTCCTTAAATCAATGCTACCAATATGTAAATATTTTATTGGCTGTCATATAATTCTCTTTACTAGTAAGAAAATTACTCTCAAAACCAATTTAAACGCGGTGGGCCGTGGACGTGTGTTGTTTTTATTGTTAATAAGAAATTAGTCAGTACTAACTAGATTTTTTCCATCGCATCATTTTAGAATTATATTATTGTGATAACAACTAACAAATATATGTTGTTGCAAAATAGAAGAACAGTGACAAGTTCATCTGTGTCCACCATCCTTTAATTATGTGCTAGTGAAGAAGTGCTTTTCACTCTACAATTAACAAAAATATTTAATATTCCCTTTGTATTTTGTGTGTATGTATGCGACTGAGTGTGTATGAAAAGTGAAAAACATCACATATTTTTAAGAAAAAGTTGATAATTATTGTTATTTATAGCTTTAAAAGCAATTAAAATTAATGTATTTTTATACATAAAATTTAATTTCAATGAAAATTTGAGAAAATTCTTATTTTATGTGCAGCGAATAGAAGAAAAACAATTTGCAAATATGTGGTATAATATTATAGCGGTATTACTGCTATTATCACATTTACGAAGCAGTGCAAGAGCTGGTAAGTTAAGAAGTGTTGTGAAATCCATTATACCCTTTTATTACTTTAATTAATTAAGCCAGGCTTTAATTATTTATTTCTTCTTTTGGGCGTGTTCCGTATGAATCGTCGTTAATTTAAAGAGTGAAGAATGACTTGAATTTTTAAGAGTAATGCCGAATGGAATGAGAGAGTTAAAAAGACACCTTCTCTTTGTAATGTGATCTTTTAAGTTTTCGTTATTCTTTGTTTTGATTTTCTTATTTGTTTACAAATATTATTTTCAAATGCAAACTGTTATTTTACAAAAGGGGGAAAAAAGTATTAATTGTACACAATTTATATTATTGCTTCCAAAGTGTTTCAATTGGACATGTTATTTTTTTAATTTATAAAATTGGCTTATTAAAAAAAAAAAACAAAATAATAATTTCAAATTAATTAGTTAAACATTTTTTATTCATAATATTTTTGGATTAATTTTCTGAACAGAAAAATTTTTAATTTCTAAGCCAATCTTATAAAACACAACCCAAAACTATTACGACCCGTCGCTCTTATTTACAACTTCGTTGACAAGAAATTAGCCTCAATAAAAGGGATGGGGTAAAATCGATTGTTACATATTGTCACATATAAGAGCGACGCTTTATATAAAAATTGTCTATAAGACATTAAACAAAACCGCACATACATAAATAATCAAAATAAAGTCTACAAATTCACGCTAAAGTTATGCTCGATCATATTTTGCTATAACTACGTGTTATACTGAAAGTATACTTATTTAACCCTTTCGCTACCGCAGCCCATTCCGCCTGGCAGCACACCACGAAGTGTGCAGATTGCATGATGGCAAGTTGATATTCGAATTTTCTATTTTAAGTGTTATATATTTAAAGATTTGGCTGATATATTAAATAAAAAATTAAATTAGGATAATTCTTAATAATTTATTTGGCTGTGATATATCTTAAAACAGGAATCAAAACATAAAAACAATATTTTGTGTATGCCGTCTAAATCCGGCGCTGGTACACACGGTGGTAACGAAAGGGTTAATTGGTCATTGCAACCATTTAGTTAAGATTACGAACTAGCTTCTGACCTACAGATTAAACTCGACTCCGAACGACAGATTTTTGAGACAATTTTCATAGCAACTTTATTTAATCTCAGAGTTTTTACCAGAATATTGTTGAGAGTTAGTCGCTGAAGAAATCTTTTTTCAGATTTCGTTTTGTTCTAAATATCTGGACAGGAGTTTGACCCAAACCTGAGGTCTAATATGTCAATACCCTACCTACTAGACTACGGCGAATTTAAACAGTTTCTGCTTTATTTTCTTTTAAAGGCTTAAATTTATTGGCATTTTTATGCCAACAGAACAAAATTCTTATGAAATCAAGTTGGGAAAAAGTGTTTAAAATTACTTAGAACAATACCATGAATTAGGTGTGATTGACAGAAACACTTACATTGGATATTATCGATCAATAGCCTACTTACACGACTATAGAAATTTTTAAACAAAACATCTGGCACAGAAAGTCCATTAAAAATTTATGTTTTTAGTATAAAACAATTCATGTTAAAACTTTTGATACAGTTGAAAAGCTTGTATCATGTGTTTACCGCTATTTGTAGAATTTCTAATATTATTATGAATCGGTAGGAACACAGACAGACAGACAGACCTTTTAGTCCCGAATTTGTACTTAAGGAAGTTTAAAACTTTTTTAAAGTGGACCAAAAGGACAAAGAAAGGAGTAAGCTTTACAAACCAAATAAAATTTGCAGAATGAATCTTGAATAAAGTATTTTGCCATTCAACCCCTTCATTTTCAGTTGTACTCCAGTGAATGGCGTACTTGAACTGGCATAAGGTGATGTTTTGTTTTATCTGATACAAGGGATATACAACAGCAAAGGACCTTAGTAAAAAAAACCACCCTCTGCATGCATATGCTTTGTTTGGTTGTTACAAAATGGATTTAAATCACGTTAAACAGAAATCTACAAAAAATTTTCAATCTAAACTTTCATTTGTATATTTGTTGGAATTATTTCAGCTTTTTCTCTGTTGCATTTGGCTGTCGGATTTAGTTTGTTTTTTTTTCTTTTGTAGTTACTTCATACAAAGTATAACAAACTGTTTTAGAATTTTGTTTTACATGCTTGTAATTATACTTTTCTATTATAACTAACTTATAGCGCAAACACATTTAATTAGAGCAAAAGTTCAAACATTCAAGGAAGTTCATTTTGTATTAAAAATCTAACGAAATCGTTTTTTTCTTTGTCTAGCAAAAATCACGGCATTTGCATGTTTTTATACTTGTGTGTGACCCTAATACTTTTCATGTCCATTATAATAATGGTTTAACGGGTCTAACCGAACATGTTAATAAAAATTTAATTATGAAATTAAGTCGCGTAAATTTAATAAACTTTAACTAATATTTGCATTAATATTTAAATAGGTTTTTCCCTAATTATGTTTGGATTTAAATCCTTTTTAACCTTTTAATTTCAAGTGTCCCGATAGTCAAATAAATAGTGTGTGTTATAGTCCCACCAGAGCCTTTTGTGGTAATCAAAAAGTAACAAAAAATTCTAATACCCATCCCATGTATGTATATTAGTCACTCCGTCTTTCTCTCCACAAACTACTTTCAGTATTTCAACACAATTGTCATCCTTTGAGGGTTTGTCTCACAAACTTACTGCACAAGGTGTAGTAAAAATAATTATTTTTGTGTCTCTTTCTGTGTACTTGTAATTGAATCACGAAAGTTGAGGTTAGAAATATAAGATTTTGTACTAAACCAACTTCTTTGACAGTGTTTTCTTTTTGTCTAATCACGAATTCAAATTTACGTTAGCAATGAGAAAATACATCGTATTCTATAGTTTTTGTTCTATAAAGCCGAAAATGTAAATTAATTTTGTTTTCATTGGACTAGAAGCAGAAAGCTATTCAAAATCACTTGGAAATATGAGAAAATAAAATGAAATTTAATCTATGAATTTTACAAGAGTTAAAAAACCCCAGGCCAGACATCAAGACAAAATACAAAAAGAATTTCTTCGGCGACTTCCTCTCAGCAGATTTCTGGCAAAAACTCTCAGAGTAAATAAAATTGTCATGAAAAGTTTCTCAAAAAATCTGACGTTCGGAGTCGACTTTCAACTGTAGGGGTCCCACCACTCACGTATAAAATTAACACACACAACATAAGTGGTGTGAGAAACTAGGACGTTGTACAATGGTCAATTCGACCTCCGGGTACTGTATTTGTCTTAATTAACAAGTACACGTCCTCTGACCTAACCTAATCTAAAAAACCTATTGGCTGACCGAATTTCCATCAGCAAATTGCAGCAAAATCAATAACCATGTTTAGCTGAAACGGGGGTTATCGAATCGCACTAGAATGAAACAAACGGCAGATAGGCCATAATGGGAGTTCAATGTCTGTGTTTGATATGATTGGCATGGAATTATATTCTAAAAAGTGCTTCTCTTGAACCAAACTCCTAAGTTGGAGCTAAATTTTCAATCTTCAATTATGTTGAAAGGTTTCTTATGCATCCGCCTTAGAGCCCAGATTTGGTAATTAGTGATCATGGTGCTTTCTATGGCAAATAATTTTGTTAATGAAAAATTCTCCATTATTATTAGCCTGCTTTTTGCCAATAAGAATAAGAGTTAGGTATTGGAGTTACTATCTAGAACTGTATACATATACATATGTATATGATCATATTCATATATGTACATATATGCCCTGGAGGGGTTCATCGTTCCAATTGTTCTGAATAAACCCTCCAACTTCAAGCAAAAGTAATTCATTTCTTGATACTAGACCTTATAATTTAAGGAAAATACGAAAATGAATTGAATAAGTTATGTTCTTATAAACAATTTCGACAACACAATATGCCTTCCGTAAAAAAAAGTATTTTAAATTATATAAATTGGAATTCTCGAATTATGTCTTTCCTTATTCATTTTCCCTTTCTTTATACATTTGGTTTTCTGGTTTACTTATCCTCACTTAAAATCATGTCATGTCAAACAGGCTATCTTAAATTAATAAGCAACTACAACTACAACATATGAATTAATATAAACATAAACAAAGAAATTTTCAATTATTGTATATACAAAAATATATTTGTTGTTGTTTTTAATTTCATAAGAGATACTTTCTTTTTTACATACGACCATCTATATATAGTATTTTTAGCAAATGATGACGATAAGCACGGCGCGCACTCATTCATTATCCAAAATGTTTTCAATTAAATTTAAGAAACCACAAACAAATTTATAAAAAAAAAGAAACTTATGGAAATTTGCCAATGAAATAAGAAAAAGAAGAATTATTTAATAATTTACCAAAATATTTGCATTTTTGTGTGTACCTTTTTTTTCTTAAATGCTTTTTTT
This sequence comes from Sarcophaga subvicina, assembly GCA_936449025.2. NCBI lineage: Eukaryota > Metazoa > Arthropoda > Insecta > Diptera > Sarcophagidae > Sarcophaga > Sarcophaga subvicina. Next base: position 104,019,459 of record OW388083.2, on the reverse strand, counting down.
CGTATTCATAATAAACAATTCTATTTGAAATAATTTACTTCCTTTACTTATTTAAATATAAATATTCTAAATTTATTTCAGATTCCTATAGTGATTATTTTTCTGATTACGAATGCAACACACCATTATTGGAGAATGCCGTATTAACGGCCACTTCAGCTTTAAATGATCGTGGACCGGAAAATGCTCGCTTAAATGGTAAGTCCTTATGCTGTAAATTCCACATGGATTATATTTCTCATTCAGATTATTTTCTTTGCTTTGTCAGCTTTGTCGAGTTTATTTAATTTTAGTTTTTTGTAGAACCTATTTAAAAAAGCTCTGTGAACAAATTAACAACTCTTAGACGCCTTTTGCACGTTCAAAATACTTTGAAAATTAGTTTGACAAACTCTTTTGCATTTTCTTTTAAACTTTGTTTCGCTTTCGCACGTTAAAAGTACTTTGATGAGTAGTTTGACAAACTCTAGATATTTTGTTGTTGTGTATGCAACCATCGGTAGACGACGAACGAAGAACAAAGCAAATTTGCGAGTACAGCAAACTGAGAACTCACCCCCGCTCGTTTTGCCCCTCTCCCCTACAAACTCAAGAGTTTTCAAACTAATTTGCAAACTAATTTGAACGTGCAGAAGGCGTCTTATAACGAAAATATTAATTTTGATGTGCTACAATTGGTTTTTTTAAATTAAAAATTTTCAGAATTATGTTTTTAATATTAATAAACGTTTATTGCAGTTGTAATAACAATGAACATTATCTCAATTAAGATTATCATGATTTTGAAACAGAGTCATCATATATCATAGAGCCAAATATTTTGTTCACAGTAGTTAATTTTTTGTTGTACACTGTAATTAGATTTCTTAGTGCAATTGTTAGTCAACGATTTGATTTTGTATTAAGTTGTTTTATTTTTTCGCATTTAAATTATTTTTAATTTTTAAATTAAATTTTTTTACGGTTGTAATTGTAGAAATCAATCCTTCACCATGAACTTTGATTAGCTTATAATGAAAGCACGACAATGAGCTATTTAATTAAACACTTTTATCGAATACATATGCATTATTTGGTTTTATATTTTAATTTCAGCTTCGCAAATTATTTCAATAAATTTAATTAAATTTCTCTCTGCTTTTACGGTATAGTGTATTCGCTATAGATATTTTAAATGTTGGCATCACTGCTTGTTTTTGTTCTCTCTTTTAAGATATTCGGTTTTCTCTTTATTTTGACAGTTCTTATTAGAATCGTATTTACTTTTAAGCATAAAACAACTCAACATTCTATTGTTTTTAATGGTTTTGAGTTTAATTAAAGATAATAAAAGAATTTTAAAGTAAAAGTATAGAAGAACATAATAATTTAGTGTAGATAATGACCAATAAATTACAAACAACACGATGGGCAGTTGACCTAAGCACTTGGCCATCGCCCACAATGAATCAACTAACACAAGCAATTGCTGCAATACAACCAGAGGAGAGGATTAGACTAATGAAGTTTTATTTTATCAATGATTTCCTATCGTCATTAGTGGGACGTTTACTTATGCGTAAATATATCAGCCAATCATGTAATTTGCCCTATGCAGATATTAAATTTGCCAGAGATGCAAGAGGGAAACCTTATTGGCTGCGGAATGAACAGACTACAACGGATGAAGAAAGTTGTCGTATGCCAAATCTTAGTTTTAATGTGTCACATCATGGTCGATATGTAATACTAGCCGGTGCAGTGGATAGCGAAAATAGTGTACAAGATTTTGGTATTGGCTGTGATGTTATGAAACTAGAATATTCGGGTGGTAAAGATTTAAAGGAATTCTTTCGTTTAATGCAAAGGAAATTTGCTGAAAGTGAATGGAGATATATACGCCAGCCGCATTTTAATCAACAACAACAAATCAAAGCATTTATGCGTCACTGGTGCCTGAAAGAGTCCTATGTTAAGGAGCTAGGCGTTGGTATAACCGTAGATTTAGAAAAAATAGTTTTTTCTGTGGATAACAGTAAAGATCTAACAATGGAATCTCAAACTCTATGTTCAACGACTTTAAAATGTAATGACAAACCAATGAATGATTGGCATTTCGAGGAACATATGCTACATCCCAAATATTGTGCTGCAATTGCATTTCGCAATTTTAAACCTCAAGCTTTAGAGAAATTCGAAGTATTACAAATCGACGAACTTTTGCAAGCGTCCCCTTTACAAGATGAACCTGAAATCATAGATTATTGTCGTCAAGCTTTAAATAAACCCTTAAAATAAATAAATATCTCCCTAGTTTTATTTTTTTTGTCTTGTTTCAGTATTATATTACAGTTAGACATGTAATGAAGTAGCCAACAAAGTTTGTTATTTATGATTTTATATATCACGTTGTGACAGGAATTTGTGTCGTTGAGTCTTTGATATTTTTTATTAATTTCTTTAGAAGTTTTATCAATGTTTTTAATAAATCAATTCACTAGGAAAACATGTTTATTTTTTATTTCAATTTGTTAGTTTTAAAGTTCTGTTGCTATAGCAATAGTTTGCTATACATTTCAAACAACATCATAATTTAGGACAATGGGTGTTTGTTCCAATATTGTAAATAAATCGAAGCAAACAGTTGAAAAGGGCTAAATTGGCATTTGATTTTTAGAAAGGAAGAAAAAAAATTTATGCACACAACATGCTTACATACTTATGTAAATATGTGCCGATATCACTTAGTTTTACCACTAAGTACTCTCAGGAAATTAAATTGTTAGGGTTACACCTTTTTTAAATAACAAATGATGGTGCTTTAATAGTTAAATATTACAATAATGTATTAAATGTTATCATCTAGCTTCCTATATATTCGATGGTGCCAGTTATTATTAAAATTTAAATTCGAAATTTATTTAAATCTAAATCTGCATTATCAAATCGAAAGCAGGTTCTGTCTTGCGTTGTTATACTTACCAGCTGCATATGGTTATGGTTGGTCCATGTCTGGTGCCTAATGGGTGTCGTGTGGGCTCGTACCAAAGTTCTATACATACGAATCTGAAAAACCTCGCCCTACACGATAATTACTTGGTTAACCAGCATCTCTATAATTTTAAATGCTTTGGTATAAAGGACTCTACGAGCTTCCCGAGCCATCACATCATTTCAATAATACTCCCTCTCGGTGCAACCGGCAGAATTTCTGACGCTTTTATACTGATATCCAGGATGTCAACCCAACAGACATGGAACTGTATTAAATGCTCTGTATGTGTTGCATCAGTCAACGGTTGTCGAAGCTAAAATATATACCCATGCAACAGGATACTAAACTAACATTCTCCTGCCATTTCAAACAAAACAAGAACTATACTGGCGCAGTTGAGGTTCGGTTGGTCGGGCATTACCTACTGTTAAGGAGAGAGAATTATTGCCGAGGACATAAACAGTTGTACGTTCTATTACCAAAGCCCACACAACACAATACATGTTTTCAGCTGTCCTGCCACACCCACCGCCTTGTTTCTGATATACTCGCCATAGGTCATTCTCTAATCTTTTTATCTCTAGGTATTTTAAATTCTTTTTTCATCTGTTCAGCAGTGAAACACTTCCAACTACAGCAACAGCAAACATCAAGAAGTTTAAATCGTGATTCTAAAAAGTAAGGTCGCCGTAGTCTTGTCGACAATGTGTTGGCTAATTAAATTTGCGGCCATAGTTCACACCACAGTTCAGACATCAAAATGAAATATGAAAAAAAAAATTTCGGCAACTTCCCCTCAGCAGATTTCTGGCAAAAACTCTGAGAGCAAATAAAATTGCCATGAAAAGTTTCTCAAAAATCTCTCTTTAAACTGTAGGTCCCGCCATTCACGTATAAAACACACAACATTAGTGGTCTGAGAAGCTAGGTCGTATGCTGGTGGTTGCGTTTGTAAAAATCAAAGTCAAACATTTTTTACAGAATTAAAAGCTAGCTTTAGGAGGAACTGTTTTTTTATGATAAATCGTTTGCTTTACTTCTTCTCCAAAGGTGAAATTCTCATTACAAATAAAGCATGTTTATATAAAAAAAATGCCATGGTCTCTGTGTGAAATTTAGTGACACAACCATTTAGTGCCTTGAGAATAAAAGTAAATCCACATTCATGCCAAGCTGTATTTGAAAAGGATATCAAACCACACCTATTATTATAAAAAAGGGGAATTATAAAGCGTTTGTTTGTCGCTAATTGTTTTCTTTTCTTTAGAGTGCATAAGAATGCAAATGTCTTAAAGAAATCAAAAAGAAAAATCATTTGTAATGCCAACTGAATGGAATAGTATTTCCACATGAATATAATTCAATAAAAGTACACAGTGTGAATAAGCTTCTCATACTTTAAAGCGTATTTCATTTGGTAGTAGAAGTCGTTAATAATAGACATTCTTTGAAATGGCTTCTTCATGTGAAACGTTTTTATGCACCATTTGATTTATATTTTTTTAGTTGCAGAAATTTAAAATGATAAAAACTTTGTTATTTACTTTACAACAATAACTAATAAATAGTTTCGTAATAAAGTAGACTCTTTTTCTTTTTTTGTATTTAAAAGTAAAACCTAACAACTTGAATTTTGTGGCCACTTTTATTTCACACCCCCTTTTGTGAAATTTTAAAAGGTTCTTCATGTTTTAGCAAAGGCCACGGTACTTATGTATGCTTTCGAGTAGCACCCCATTTAGGTATGAGTACTTTTTTTGGGTTGTTGTTGTAGTAAAGCGTTAAACAATGGTTATTTGTTGTATTTTTCATATACAAACGCGAATACACATTTACAGGATTATTGTTGTCTACACTTTGTGCAGTGATTGGAATGCAATTTTTGTTTTTATCGTTTTACTTTTAATTGTACTGCTGCACTATTGTGGTTTAAAGCATCTCGAAAGTAGTTTCCAACTGTTTGTTTTTATTATTATTATCGCTATACGTCTAATTCTGTTTTGTTTTGTTTTTTTTTTGCCTCGTTATTAATTCTCATGTGCAGATGTTTAACAAGTATTAGAGAGGAGGGGTAGGTTTTTGTTAGCTGAAAATTACAAGGGAATTTGTTGGTTAAGTATTTAACTTCTTTGAGCAACTAAAATTTGATTTCGTTTCAATTGATATATTCTATAGGGCGTTACTTTTAATTGTTCTTTTATTGTTGATAAAATGCTTAAATTTTATTATAAAATATCAATAAAACATTTAAAATTTATTTGTAGAGAATGAATCAAAACTTGCTAATTAAATTTGTTCCTCCTCAACTTGAAATCTGAATCAATGGAAGAGTGGTAGTAAAAATATCAGGCTTATGCCTTATGTATGTGTTGTATGTATTTCGATTTGTTTTTCTTCACAGGATCTTGGAGAAATTTTTAGTAGCGCCTGCTCTCTTTTTAGCTCCATGCTTAGGTCAATCACAAGTACTACTGCTGAGTTAAAACTGGTTTCATATTGAACTGATGGCTCATAATTTAGCTAAAATCTTTGCTTTGAGCCTGAGCATCCCAATGCTATGAACCAGTAAGAACATAAGGCAAATCGAGAATTTATTCCCAAAAAAGTTGATTGTCCTCTGCGGTTAATTCGTCCAATTCCTTATTGAGCCTATATCCGCAACGAAACAAATGAGAAAGAGTACATCGGATCAAATTTGGTTTTTTCAATGTTCAGGAGAACATGCTATGATGTCTGCATTTTTAAAGGACTTGAGGTACGGATATTCGAGCTTTTATATTTTGGCGCTAATTTAGAAGTGCCAAGCGCTTCAAAACGAGATGGCGTAACATTTTACATTTGCTCATACCTGGATACAAGGCCATGCAAGCTTTAAAAGTTCTTTATTGCCTGATTCCTAGCATGTGATCGAGCTAAGTGTCCAATTTGCATTTTCATTTAGATTAATAGTACAGTTCGAAGTCGCCGTAGTCTAGTTGGTAGTGTGTTGGCTTATTAGACGTAAAGCCAAGATTCGAGTCCCAGGACAGACATCAAGATAAAATACAAAAAGTATTTCGTCGACGACTTCCTCTCAGCAGATTTCTGGCAAAAACTCTGAGAGTAAATAAAATTGCCATGAAAAGTTTTTCAAAAATCTGTCGTTCGGAGTCGACTTTAAAAAGTAGGGTAGGCCCCACCACTCATGTATAAAATTAACACACACAACATAAGTGGTGTGAGAAACTAGGACGTTGGGTCAATTCGACCTTCGGGTACTGTATTTGTCTTAATTGACAAGTACACGTCCTCTAACCTAACTTAACAGTACAGTTCAGTTCCCTGTCACCGCTGTTTGGGTCCTATTAAATATATTCTGTATCGATTAATATTCAAAAAACTCACTATACTTATCCTTACTGCTCCCCTGGCTAATGAGATTAGGCGATAACATTGCATATTGCGTGTAATGATTATTTGGTCGTTTTAAAGACTTAAATTATAAATAGTCATGCGACAATACGTTGACCAACCAAGTACAATATATTGCGCAACACAATAAAAATGTTTCTTTTTTTTGTAATTATTTGATTGCGTTTTGGGGGTAATTTAAATTATCTTACAATCCCTACACCATATTAGCCTTGACCTATTCACTTGTTTATCTTTCAAACTAAATCCATGCCAAATATTTGTGTTTCAACGTTATTCCTTCTATCTTTTGTCAAGTCACGTTTTTTTCTTTACTTTTAAATTGAGTGACGGTGTTTAGGGTTATTAAATTCTATCTCTTGCTGTTTTTCCATCCACCCTCTCTTTATTTGTATGCTGTTAACACCTCTTAAGCATTTGATTTTCAATACTAGGTCAGGCCAATATTTCTTTTTTTTTTGGGGTGGAATAAATTTTATTGTCAACGTTTTTGTGGAAAGGGAGGGCGTACAATTTTGATAAATAGATGATGAAATTGTTTAAAACATTGTGAAAATGAAATAATTGTCATATTACTGACAAAACGAAACAGTCATCAATCATTTAGGAAATATACAAACAAAGAATTTTGTATGGCTAGTTTAAGGCACCACATAAAACAGAGTCGGAGTTATTTATATGAACTTTGTTTTTTTTTTTTGATTAATATTTTAATTTTTATTATTTTCGTTTTTATTTTATTTTAACACACTTGGTAAACTCTTTGCATTACATAAATACTACTTTAGCTGGTACATCATGGTCTGCTAAAAATTCGGATTTTGATCAACGTTTAATAATCGATTTGGGTAATATTAAAAATGTTACACATATTGCCCTACAAGGAAGACCACATAGTAATGAGTTTGTAACTGAATATGCCATTAGTTATGGCATAACTGATTTAGAATTTGCCGATTATAAAGAACCCGGAGGCAATGTAAAGGTAAAAAGTGTTACAAAAACCACATACACTACCCATATATGTACATATTAAAAACAAAATAAGGTGAAGGATTCACATAAAATGCTTTTAATTACTAACCTACTTTACTCTAACGGAAGCACTTTAATATGTTATTTAGTTTCCAGTATGCCAAACGCTTTACATACACCCTACTTTCTATTATAATTTAATATTAATTTTTAATGTTTTACAAATTTATTTATCCTGTTAATAATTTATTAAACAAACTAACTAACTCCTAATGATTAACAAATTAATAATACTATATGTCACAAGGTAATTCGGCATGGACTCCAGTTGAAAATACTTACAATCACTTCTTAACTATTGATTTGGGCTATAAAAGCACTACACGTAAAATTGCCACTATGGGACGGCCACTAACTAATGAATTTGTCACTGAATATATTGTTCAATATTCTGACGATGGTGAATATTGGCGTTCATATGTAAATCCATCAAGTGAACCACAGGTAATTATTTTACTGGTATTTAAGAAACATTTTTTTTTTTGAATTTTTGTTCATGTCCTACATGTACATATGTCGGCCACACAAAAATATTCTTGTATTTGTTTTAAATTTAGAAAATTATATGGAGGACAAGTTTTCAATTTCGAGTTTCGTTTTCAAAAGTAAATTAACCTTTCATTGGTTGTACAATGTGTATCGCACATACTTTTATAGATTTCTCCATGCCCCCAAATACAAAAATTCGTCGTGAGTAAAAGATTTCTTCGACGAAATTCTACATGAGTTCTTCAGAAAAAATTAATGATCGTTTAAATTTTTGCCGAAGCTTTTAAGATTCAAAAGGAAAAATCGCAGCAGTTATGCCCAATTGCTATGAACGCATTGCCTTCTAGCGGTCATATTTTTAGTTGGACTGCGGTAACGAATAGTTTTTATATCGGTTGCCTTCCAAAATGTATCAATACAAAGATTGTATGCAGTCCTACTACTGTATATAAACTATGTAGATATGCAAAGTAACGAAACAATGCATCAACTACGTTAAAAACTGCGTTAAAAATACACATTGACGACGTTTTGAAATAGAATACATTGTACATATTTTGTACAGCGGCATTATGGAACACAATACTTTGTTCAAACACAAAGCAACTAACATTTTGGAAGGCATCCATCTTGTGTGGAGTGAAGTCTACTCTAATTTTTCATTTAACTTTGCGTTTCCGTGCTTAAGATGTAACACCGGTTTGTTGGTAGTGGCTTTTAATTGTTTTTAAAGGGTTCTGGGTGGTATTAAGCACATACCAGTAAGTCGCCGTAGCCTAGTAGGTAGTATGTTGGCTTATTAGATATGAACTGAGACAAACCCTAGGTCAGGCATCTCTAACAAAGCGAAGTATGAAAAAATATATCTTCAGGGCGACTTCCTCTCAGCAGATTTCAGGCAAAAACTCTGAGAGTAATTAAATTGCCATGAAATATTTCTTAAAAATCTGGCGATCGGGATCGACTTTAAAACATGTAGGTCCCCCACTTAAGGATAAAATTAGCACACACAACATAACTGGTGTGAGAAGCTCGGTCGTAATCCTGAATGAAGGGTTGTAATGACCAAAATTGTGTATGTTATGTATGTATGTATTAAGCTCATACCAGTAAGTCGCCGTAGTCTAGTAGGTAGTATGTTGGCTTATTAGATATGAACTGAGACAAACCCTAGGTCAGGCATCTCTAACAAAACGAAATATGAACAAATTTATCTTCACCGACTTCCTGTCCTTCTGGCAAAAATTCTGAGAGTTAATAAAATTGTCATGAAAATGTAGGTCCCTCCACTTATGGATAAAATTAACATTCCTAACGTAACTGATGTGAGAAGCTAGGTCGCAATCTTGACTGGAAGGTTGTAATGAACAATTATGTGTGTATGTATGTATGATGTTCATGAAGTAGATTGTTTTACCTGAAAGCAGCAAAAGAAAAATCTACCAAAAAATAAAACGATAATGAAACTCGAAATTAAAAGCTCCCCTGCAGGATTACAAGTTTGATTACAAAGACTACATTTTAATCGCGCATAACATAATTTTAAGTCTCCTCGGTCGATCATGTTCTAAAATAATGTCCATATTTCGAGCAAAAAAAAAGCTGGAATCTATTTAAGAATGTTAATACCAATGGGTTCTGAAGGTAAACTATTTTTTTGTTTATGGTTGTGGTTAATCTATGTTTGGTACTCATCATTTCTAACACAAAATTAAAATAATTTTAAACAAAAAAACACAAATTTTTTATGTTAATCAATACAGACTAAGACACAAAACTAAACCAATTTCATTTGTTTATTATCAGATGTTTAAAGGCAACTCCGATGGTAATGCCATACATTATAACATTTTCGAAGTACCGATTATAGCACAGTGGATACGTATTAATCCTACACGTTGGCACGATAGAATTTCTATGCGTGTTGAACTTTATGGTTGTGAATATGGTAAGATTCTATACAAAAATACAATCCAAATAAAATTTTATTTATTTAATAATATTTTCTTTAATTGTAGTTGCTGAAAATCTCTATTTTAATGGCACTGCTTTGGTGCGCTACAATCTGTTGCAGGATCCTATTGCCTCCACGCGAGAATCTATACGCTTTCGCTTTAAAACAGCCCATGCCAATGGTATCTTAATGTATTCACGTGGCACTCAAGGCGATTATTTTGCATTACAATTGATGGAGAATAAAATGATTTTAAATTTGGATTTGGGTGGTGGCATCATGACTTCACTATCTGTAGGCAGTTTATTGGATGACAACGTATGGCATGATGTGGTCATATCGCGTAATCGTCGTGATATTATATTTTCTGTAGATCGAGTTATTGTACGTGGCCGCATCAAAGGTGAATTTAGTCGTTTAAATCTTAATCGCGAACTACTATTGGGCGGTGTTCCCAATGTACAAGAAGGCATATTTGTTACGCAAAACTTTACCGGCTGCATGGAGAATATATTTTTCAATTCCACCAATTTCATACGGGACATGAGAGAGAGCTATGACAGAGGTGAAACCTATCGTTATAATAAAATTAATACGGTATACGCTTGCCCATCTCCACCCATTTATCCTGTTACGTTTACAACACGTGGTTCATTTGTATGTCTGAAGGGTTTTGAAGGCCAAAAATCTCTTAATGTTTCATTTTATTTCCGTACCTATGAAGACAAGGGCATGATGTTCCATCACGAATTTTCCTCCGGTGGCTATGTACGTGTTTTTCTCGATAATGGAAAGGTTAAAGTTGATTTGAAGTTGTCGGATAGGCCTCGCATTATTTTAGACAATTACGATGATCAATTCAATGATGGCAAATGGCACTCATTTGTTTTGACCATACAACGTAATCGTTTGGTTGTCGATATCGATCAACGTCCCATGGCTACCACCAAGAATATACAAATAACCACTGGCAGCGTTTACTACATAGCAGGAGGTGTTGAGAAGAGTAATGGTTTTGTTGGATGCATGCGTTTGATTTTAGTTGATGGCAATTATAGATTACCCAAGGACTGGGTACAAGGTGAAGAAGTTTGTTGTGGCGATGAAGTTGTTGTAGATGCTTGTCAAATGATCGACCGTTGCAATCCGAATCCTTGTCAGCACAGTGGTGCTTGTCATCAAAATTCCATGGAATTTTTCTGTGAATGTAGTCATACCGGCTATGCTGGAGCAGTGTGCCATACCTGTAAGACATTTGCAATTGTTTGCATATATAAATTTGTGTAAAATGTTGTTTTACTTTGTAGCCAATAATCCCTTGTCGTGTACAGCTTATAAAAATGCCCAGAGTGTTAAAAATCGAGTAAATATTGATATTGACGTTGATGGCAGTGGACCATTAGCACCTTTCCCAGTCACATGTGAATACTATAGTAAGTAGTCCTTTGTAGTTTAGTGATTTATATACAAAACTTCAAATTGACAACTTTAACTCTCCATTTTTTTTAGCTGATGGTCGTATAATAACCACCTTGGGCCATAGCCAAGAACATACCACAACTGTAGATGGTTTCCAGGAGCCTGGCTCTTTTGAACAGAATATATTGTATAATGCTGATTTAAAACAAATCGAAGCCCTTCTGAATCGCTCGCATACATGTTGGCAAAGATTAAGCTATTCATGCCGGTCGTCCAGACTCTTTAATTCACCCTGTAAGTTAAGACAACTTAATTACAATAATTTGTTGTGCCTTATTTCTATGAAACTCTTTCATTTTGTTTTAGCGGAACCGGGTAATTTCCGCCCATTCTCATGGTGGATCTCACGTCATAATCAACCTATGGACTATTGGGCTGGTGCTTTGCCAGGCTCGCGAAAATGTGAATGTGGCATCTTGGGAAAGTGTCACGATCCTACTAAATGGTGTAATTGTGATTCAAACAGTTTGGAATGGATGGAAGATGGTGGCGATATTAAGGAAAAAGAATATTTACCAGTAAGAGCAGTTAAATTTGGTGATACCGGTACGCCACTGGATGAGAAACAGGGCCGCTATACATTAGGACCATTACGTTGCGAGGGCGATGATTTATTCAGCAATGAGGTAACATTCCGTATAGCTGATGCCACTATCAATTTGCCTCCATTCGATATGGGCCATTCCGGTGATGTTTATTTGGAATTTAAAACCACTGTAGAGAACGCTGTACTTTTCCATGCCACAGGTCCAACTGATTATATAAAATTGTCCATTATTGGTGGCAATAAATTACAATTCCAATACCAAGCCGGCAGTGGTCCACTAGGTGTTAATGTGCACACCAGTTATCATTTGAATGACAATAAATGGCATACAGTTAGTGTGGAACGTAATAGGTAAAGATCTGCTGTGCTTTCTTGATTATTTTCTGCAGAAATTTTAATTGTTTATAAAACTTGCAGAAAAGAAGCTCGTCTAGTGCTGGATGGTTCTATTAAGGCCGAGGTAAGAGAACCTCCAGGCCCTGTTAGAGCATTACATTTGACTTCAGATTTAGTTATTGGCGCCACAACCGAATATCGTGACGGTTATGTAGGTTGTATACGTGCCTTATTGTTAAATGGCAAAATGGTTGATTTGAAACAATACGCCCAACGTGGTCTTTATGGTATTTCTTCGGGCTGTGTGGGTCGTTGCGAATCAAGTCCCTGTCTTAACAATGGTACCTGTATTGAACGTTACGACAGCTATAACTGTGATTGTCGTTGGAGTGCATTTAAAGGACCTATTTGTGCCGATGGTAATTAGGCAACACTATTTATTACAAAGCTTTTCTAACATTTCACTTTTTATTTTAGAAATTGGCGTCAATTTACGCAGTGATTCTATGATACGTTATGATTTTGAAGGTTCTTTCCGTTCATCTATTGCTGAAAATATACGTGTTGGCTTTACAACTACCATACCCAAAGGATTCCTTTTGGGCTTCTCATCCAATCTAACCGGCGAATATTTAACAATACAAATATCTAACTCAGGTAAAAAGAGAAGGAAATTATTAACAATGCTCGTTAACGTTATAACGTAATTCATTTATTTGTAGGACATTTACGTTGCGTATTTGATTTTGGTTTTGAACGTCAGGAAATAACATTTCCGAAAAAGCATTTTGGTCTTGGTCAATATCACGATGTACGATTTTCTCGTAAAAATAGTGGCTCCACCGTTGTCTTGCAGGTTGATAATTATGAACCGGTCGAATATAATTTCGATATAAAAGCATCGGCCGATGCACAATTTAATAATATTCAATACATGTACATTGGCAAAAATGAATCGATGACTGATGGCTTTGTGGGTTGTGTATCGCGTGTACAATTTGATGATATCTATCCATTGAAATTGTTATTCCAACAAAATCCGCCATCGAATGTTAGATCAAAGGGCTGTAAGTATTCACACACGAATAATTTTGAAGATGTTTCCTTAACATACAATTCATTTTGTTTTGTAGCTCAATTAACTGAAGATTTCTGTGGTGTGGAACCTGTTACCCATCCTCCTATTGAAATTGAAACCAGACCACCACCTTTAATTGATGAAGAAAAACTACGCAAAGCATATAATGAAGTTGATTCTGTGTTATTGGGCTGTAAGTAGCATGAAATTCGTATTAAATTTTAAATTTTTTTTTGTTGTTTGCCTCTTAGATGCAAAAATATACAGAAGGATATGACCTTGATTATCCGTGATGGTCGGGACCGGAAGCATTTCGGATAATCGATTTTCCCGGTTAATTGAGTACCAATATTGGCTAGTTTTTTAATAGATATTTTTATTAGTTAATTAATGAATATGTACATATTTATATAAAAACTAAATAATTAAAGGATTTTATATGCATACATGCTTCAAAAATATGAAAAAACCGCACTTCTCAAATTTCTAAATTAAACTAAACAGGTTTACATGTATGCTTCTGACTCATCGTATACTAAAGAGGGAAAACCCCTTTTGCGCTTGTTTGTCGAAAATAATAGAAAAAACTTTTTGTTTATAATCACGGATAATAGAGGTAATCACGGTTAAATGGTGCAGAAAAATTTAAGAATTTTCTTTTTCCATCCCGGATAATTGATGTTGCCGGATAATCGAATCACGGATAATCAAGGTCCTACTGTAATTGGTTTTTAAAATAATATTTTATTTAAATGTGGATTCTTTGGAATCGATGACTTTATATGATATGATTTTGATTACTGTTTAAATGCAGTATTGTTGAACCAGGCGTCAAAAACGAATACCAACACTAAGATAAAAGGAAAAACATAAGCCAGGTTCATCTTTTTATATACACACAGTTACTAAAGTATACATACGCTTAAAAAATTTCAGAAATTTTTTAACTAATACGTTTTCGTTGAAAATCTTTATAGTTTCCTTGATGTTAAGACGGTCTTCTGCATTGGTTAAAAAATTTCTGAAATTGAACTGAATTGTGGCCCTGCACAGGCCCACAAAGGTATGTATCCGATTTACAAATTTCACAAATTTCTGAACCAATGCACAAGACCGTCTTAAAATCGAAGAAAGATGTCAGACAAATATTTTCAACGAAAACCGATTGGTTAACAAATTTCTGAAATTTGTTAACTTTTGTGTGCCTCTCCAGGCCCACAAAAGTATATATCAGGCCCACAAAAGTTAACAAATTTCAGAAATTTTTTAACCAAGACCGTCTTAAAATCGAGGAAAGCTGTCAGAAAATTACAAAGATTTTCAACGACGGATTTTCAACGGATTAGTTAAAAAATTTCTGAAATTTGTTATACGTATGTATACTTTTGTGGCAGAGTGTATAAAAATGAATGTGTTTTTATTTGTTTGTGGGTTTGTTTGTTTATTTGAAGTCTATAGACGGCTGGACCGATTTTCTTGAAATTTTCACAGTATCTTCCTGTATGTCTGGAAGGAGATATAGGCTAAAGTAGGCAAGGTGCCACGCCCACATACTCAATAAATATTTAATGTCGCATATCTTATAAACTGCAACAGCTAGAGTCTTCAAATTTTGTATGGACGACTTTTGCGGATTGGCTTTAGTGGGCGTGTCAACACCCATAGTCTATATATATAAAAATGAATGTTTGTTTGTATGTAATTAATAGAATTGTAAACTATCATGATATGATCTTTAGCAAAGTTGTTGCGCATGAGCCGACGAAGGTTTCTAAGTTGGTATGACCAATTTCCGACAGGTGGTGGCTCCGAAAATTACTCAAAATGAATTAAATCGTAAACTGTGACTTCTTTAAAAAAGTTGTTGCGCATGAGTCGACGGAGGTTGGTGCGACTATTAATTTCCGATGGATGGCGTCACTGAAAATTATACAAAATGAATGACAAGCAATTGATCGACCTACACCTCAAGCACGGAAGAAAAGAGCATTACGAGCCTCAGAATCAGACGGGCAACTAGCGTTGAGACTGGAAAATCTTATATGCCGCTGAGACCCGTTCGCTTGAACCACTTGAACAACGCGAAGCGAGATTAGAAACTGGTCGAATGCGTACTACTCAGGCCCGTTCATCTGAAACATCAGGACAACGGGAAACAAAATCAATAAAATGATTCAAAATTAATTGGACATATGTGTAATGTCTCCTTCAAATTTATTTTAGTTGGTGGCGCCGCAACACATGCAGGGTACAGCTAGTAGAAATATAAATATTGTTTATGATGCTATTAAGTCACCAAGTGATTATTAATTGTTGGTTTTTAGCGAAAAATTTGAAATAAAAACGATTGAAACAGTCTTTGTCAATACGGAGGAGGTTTTAATTTTTAAAATTTAATTTTTAATTTTAATTATTCTTAGAAATAAAAGAAAAAAAAACGAAAACAATTTTAAATTTTTATTGTACTAAACTTGTATTTCAGGTCTTCTCATTATACTTTTCCTGTTGTTGTGCTTAATGGTGTTCTTGATTGGCCGTTATTTGCATCGACACAAAGGTGATTATGTTACACACGAAGATCAGGGTGCTGATGGTGCTGACGATCCCGATGAGGCTGTAGTCCATTCAACAACTGGCCATCAAGTTACCAAACGAAAAGAATGGTTTATATAGTTCGGAATGTCACCGTCAACCGAATGGTCAACACAGTAATACACGAATACACTAAAGATCAACGATTAAACGATATCCAGGCGAAAATTTTAATAACCACAGAGAGAAAAGAGAAAAAAACGTAAACAATATAAGACGACTTGAAACAGAATAGAAAGACTTCTTTTTAAACAAAAAAAAAACAAAAATCTAATTTGAAAATGAAAACGAAAATTACCTAGAAAAACACAAATAAAAGCTGGCCTTAAAACAAAAATTGTAAAAAAGAATTGTAAACTGAGTATGAAAACTAATTCACCAAACCAGAAACATTTTTTTAAACACCACGTATATTAACAATGCTGAAATGCGTTTTTTGCATTCATCAATAAGTTACCGACTGCCAATTTTATTTTGCGCATAAATTTACAATAAAAAAAAAATTATTTAAGTATTGAAGGCATTTCATTTTTCACTAATAAATCTTCAATTCAAGTCTTGTTTTAATTTATCAGGCTTTAATATTGTATTACTTACTTCCAACATACAACGCAAAGGATTTCTTTTTTCTTATTAAGCTTACGATTATTTTTTTTTATTTTACTTATGCATAGTTTTTGTCTCAAATACTGTTTTTCGTTGATAATTTATTTACTTACATATTATTTTCTTTATGCCGTCCATTATTTTGTACTTTTTCTTTTAGTTTAATTTAATTATAATTTTAATTTTTAAGTAATTTTTTTGTTTAATTAAGTTATGGCAATATATATACAAGTTTTTATTTTTTTTTATTTTAAATATACATTTCTTAAGTTATAAAATTCTAATAAATTTGCGTTTTGTGTATATATACGTAAATCTCTTACACAACACAGTATAAAGTCTTGTAACGAAGTCCAAACGAAGCATTAATTGTAATATGATAATAATTTTACAATTCTTATTGTAGTATACACGTTATATAAAAAGCTAAATATATACAAGAAACGTGTCATTACATTCCATTCTAAGCATACACCATAAATACATAAATATATAATTGTGTTACAACAATAATTTTTAAAATAATTTGTCTCTTTCTTTTAATGCATACATACTTTGTATTTATATTTTTTTCTTCTTATTATGTGTAGCTATTAGGTTTGTTAATAATACAAATAAAACAAAAACAAAACAAAAAAATTATAAATTTAAAATTTTACAAACAAATTTAAAAAATAAACGAAAAAACAAAAGATTATAATGATATATTAATACCACAACAAATGTTTAATTTATTTAGACTTAAAAAACAAAAAATAAAAAATTAAAATACTAAAATGAAGTAAATTTATAATGGAAGAACGTCTTTATAATTCCTATGAGAACATTATTAAGACGTTGAAGTCATTTGGTAATGGATTTAAAAGAAAATTTAATCGATTACATACATCTTGTAGCGCTATAGGCAACCATTATAAGCCTAAAGAGTTTTCTTTTTCATTTTTTATTTCAATATTTAAGAAAATAATAATTAAGCTATCAATAATTACAATGCTGAAATCAAATGGCTAAGAAGTCGACTGAAATATTAAATTATTTATAAAGCTAGGCATGTTATTAATAATTTTTCTATTTATTTTATTAACGTGAACTTAAATTATTTTTGAATTTTAAACTTCAACAAATGTTTGGCATTAAGATTTTTTTTTCAAAATTTGTAACGATTTTATAATTTATTCGTTAATTTTATTTCTTTGTGTTTTTATCACAGTCACAGAAATCGATAGCGGATGCATATTCAGAACCCTATTTAAATTATAATTGTTAAAAAATATTTTGCAAACAAGGTGATGTTGTTCTGTTCGGTCGTTGGCCATGGCTGTAGTGTCTAAAATGAAGGGTATAATATTCTGGATATCTAATATCTAGCTTCTGGTATTCCTTCGAATTTGCCAAGAAGGAAAACTGTGATTTTTGGCGTAGTAAGGTTGAAAACATGCCAAGAAAAATTGTTTGGAAAGCACCACATTATGTGACTTCAGTGTTAGGGCGCTTGTCTTCTAGTACTGTTCTGTGCACTCTGGATCCACTTCCACAGTTTTTCGCTATACGTATACTGCATCTCGATAATGTCACACACAGATCAATATTCTGAAGATTTATTATAACGTTTTGTAATGCCAAAGCGCTTGAAAGTTTTCATACCCTTGAAAATATATTGTCTCCAACGAAAATCACTTTGAATTCTCAAAGTGGGGGACAGAGTAAATTATTTGTAGTAAAAGCTGAAGCTCACGCTGTAATGAGTAGCGTAGCAAGAAAAAATGGGAACAGAATAGTGAATCTCTTACAATGTTTACAAATAACCTTTTCAAAAACTTAAAAATCAATTTTTACGGAATAAATTAACTTGAATGATTGAATTTGGCAGAATTTGAATACATTGTGTGGGGATAGTTCCGCTAAATTGTATTATTTTGCCCTTTATTCGATTTCTTGCAAAATATGTGTGGAGTAATAAACACTAACAATACTTCTTGGAAAAGTAAACTTAAGTTTTCATCTCTTTGAGGACGTAGAAGACGTGTTTTTTCAATTCTGTCGGACAACTGCTGTTAAGCTTAGCGATCTACATAGAGAGGATCAGATTTACCGGTTTGTAATAAAGTTGGGCATTTAACATAATTTGAACAGATCAATTTTTAAAATTATTTGCATCTTTTCCGTTTAAACTTAAAACTAAATGTCAAAACTTTACAATTTTTTTTCGTTCGATTTTATTACGATTTTTCCATTATATTCTATGCTAAAAAATTTCTGTTTTAGTTATAAGAATGAAAAAAATATAAAATAAATACTATAATTATATTAATAAATTGTTGTATAAGTGAAAAAAAAAAGAATACAAAGAGAACAATAAATTTTAATACATTAAATATTAATTGCAAGTTGTTTTACTAAAAATGCAAAAATAGATTTACATATGTCCAGATAGTTTATTGGTGTGTAGGTAGTCGATGGACCCTAGTCTCTATGCCACACCGAAAATATGGACTTCGCCCGCAAAAATTAGTTGTATTTGTAATCGTATTGTAATAAATAAATAAGTAATTAGGATTACGGCCAGGCTTCTCATACGACTTATGTTGTGTTCGTTAATATTATGCGAGACTTACAGTGGAACTTCGAACCCGTACGTCTGACGTGAGAAACTTTAACTATGGCTGCCTTCCAAAATGTATCAATACAAAGTTTGTATACAGTTCTACTACTGTATATAAACTATGTAGATATGCAAAGTAACCAAACAATTCATCAACTATAAATCCTGATGCCTGATTGCTTTTTGACTGCGTTAAAAATACACATTGACGACGTTTTGAAATAGAATACATTGTATATGTTTTGTACAGCGGCATTATGAAACGCGATACTTTGTTCAAACACAAAGCAACTAACATTTTGGAAGGCAGCCAATGCGATCATTTACTCTCAGATCTTTTGAGAAGACTGCTAAGGGAAGGGCGCTGGAAAATTTATATATTTTTATTTTTTATAATTTTTGATTAGGGATGTCAGAACTGACCTTAAACTCTCGAACTCTTGCCTAGTAAGCCAACTCAGTACCTACCTACTAGACTACGACCATTTTTGTACTTACTTTCTTAAATAAAAATATCTCAACCTGTTGGTGTTTAGTTTGAATTAAAATCGACTTTTAAGCGATTCGATCGCATACACATCTTGCATCAATTTTAGAAAGATAATCTTCAACCTGATCCTTGCATTGGAACTTTGGTCTTTCTGTTATGCGTTTGCCCTCAGGTATATTATCGAAATAAGTTTCGCAAGTACGTCAGCTATATTGTCAACCTCTACGTAACTGTAGAAACAATATTAGAGTAATCGATAGTAACCCTCTATTGAAACCCTCTTGAAGAATTTCCAGTATGATACACCCACTACCTAGGGGCTTAATAGCAGCTTGGTATTCTTCAATATAACTTTATAATTATTTTTTGTGCGTCCGTTTTTATGGACATTCGGCCTGAGTTATTTTGGCGTAATAATGATAGCAATTTGAAATTCAACGGATCTGAAAACATTCCACAGAGTAATCTACGAGTCGTTCTTCCTATTAAAGGGGAAGTTGCTATATTAATAAAATTATATATCATAAGGCCTCTGTTAAAGTGTATTCAATAGGGATGTACATATCGACATACATACATAATTGTTCATTACAACCCTTCAGTCAGGATTACGACCTAGTTTCTCACACCACTTATGTTGTGTGTGTTAATTTTATACATGAGTGGTGGGACCTACAGTTTAAAGTCGATTCCGAACGCCAGATTTTTGAGAAACTTTTTATGGCAATTTTTTTTTCTCAAAGTTTTTGCCGGAAATCTGCTGAGAGGAAGTCGCCGAAAAATATACATTTTGTATGTCTGGCCTAGGGCTCGAACGTCTAATAAGCCAACACACTACTTACTAGACTACGGCGACTTTTACATATCGACAGTGTCAATAAAATTTGACATGATCTATGCTGTTGTCGATTTTGGCATTGTGTGGTATTCTCAGCTGCCTATTTTTTTCCTAATACGATATACAGTAGGACCTTGATTATCCGTGATGGTCGGGACCGGAAGCATTCCGGATGATTGATTTTCCCGGTTAATTGAGTACCAATTTTGGCTAGTTTTTATGATTTTATATGCATACATGTTTCAAAAATATGAAAAAAACCGCACTTCTCTAATTTCTAAATTAAACTAAACAGGTTTACATGTATGCTTCTGACTCATCGTATACTAAAGAGGGAATACCCCTTTTGCGCTTGTTTGTCGAAAATAATAGAAAAAAATTTTTGCTTATAATCACAGATAATAGAGGTAATCACGGCTAAACAATGCAGAAAAATTTAAGTCGATCCAAAAAAAAAATTAAGTCGATGCAAAAAATTTTCGTTCTCCATCCCGGATAATTGATGATGCCTGATAATCAAATCACGGATAATCAAGGTCCTACTGTAATACTACCATGATACGACATTAAATACTTCAAATATAAGGAAATCATTTTTAAGCCTAAGGGGGTACATACAAAAGCAGTTTTTATGGGAAAAGCACTACAAAATAGCCATTTTATCTAAAACATTTCTTTTTTATAAGCTCTACTTACCCTTGGCTTTGAGTTGTGTTTAAAATTAATTTACCATTGTTTTTGTTTTTCTCAGTAAGTTTTCCAAATAAAACAAATTTTTGTTAAATTCATTTTTCTTCATTCTTTTGTTATCATCATTTTATAATTCGTTATTAAATTTTTATTCGTTTTTCTGTTATCTAAAGTTTAAGATTCTAAAGTTAATCTTCTAAATTATTAAATTAGTATGTATACACATACATATGTATGTAAGTATGTATGCATGTATATATGTATATATTTCCATGGGTTGTCCATAAGATCGATAGTGTCACTAAATATTGTATTTCGTTATTAATTTACTAAACAAAACAAATAAATTTTCTTCTTTCTTAAATTTCTATGACAATTATTTGTTTGTCACTAACTGTTGTATACAAATGCTATGTATTGTATGCATGTATGTATATAATTGTAATAATTGTAATAGATATATATGTATGTATGTAATTAATTATTATAAATTTCAAATGAAATTGTTTTTTTAATTAATTATTGTTTTTAAAATTTTAATTTTAATTTTTATGTACAATAGATAGACAACTTGTACAGTATATGTAGAGTTTGATTTGATTTGTTTGTAGAAAACGAATTACAATTGCAAATGACAATGAGAAAAGTGAAGAAATAAGTTGCAATCATTGTGGAGTCAATTGTGAACTGAGAAACTATAGGAATTGCTCAGACGCCTCTAAATTTTGAGAGCACATTATCACTCATAAGCACAATGTGAGCAATTGTCGCTGCAGTCGTTATAACTTAATATGACAACCTCAAAAAAAAAAAGAAAAAAACTTCTTCATCAAAAGCAGACTATCACTCAGAAGCACAATGTGAGCAAGCCCTTGCAGTCGTTATAAATTAATGCATCTAACCGCCTTAATATCGTCGTAAAGCTGGTACAACCCAAGATTCTTTCAATACCATAATCAGCCGCAAATGTACATGGGCCCTTATACTGTACGAAGTATATTTTTCGCGAAAAAATTACGAAAAGCTAAATCTGCTTACGAATATGTATAAGATTCTGTGATATATAACAGCGACAATAAAATATAACGGCTCGCTTAAAGCATAGCTTACTTGAATTCTAACGAAGATACCGCTGTAATACCATTGCGCCTGTCGTTCCAAATATTCTATAATTTCAGGATCTCATTGTTTTTAGCCACCCTGAAATGAAGATATGAATTTTTCTCAAATCATCGCAGGCCAAAAAAGATTTTCAGTATTTATTGGCAGCCAATGACAATGACAGAGGCGATGTTCTGTGGCCCACTTTTATTTTCCGTCATTTTAGCTTCTTGCAGAGGCTATTGACTATGAGTACTATAAAGCGCTTATGATTAAGACTCCAAAGTATTGTTAATAAATTCTGGCAGCCCAGGAAGCTTTTGCCGCAGGTATCTAAGTATCGTACAATGATATGGAAAAAGTTCTGTTGTTTCCTCTTTTTCCTTATCCTTACAGCATTTGCTAGAGCCGTTTGTTTATGAGTACTAAGATGTCTTTAAGCTTAAGATTCGAAACACTTTAAGCGAAAAAATGTTTGTGTTTGTTGTTTCTGGCTGCCCAAAAAGCTTTTGTTTTAGTTGATGCGGAAAAAAATTTTAGAAACTCGACTTGAGTTTGTTTTAATAACTTTGAAGTTTAATTATCATCACTATAATTCACTATACCCGGATTTTCAGTTGCGGGTAGAGGATTAAGCGGGGTTATAAAAATTTATCTCCCCCCATGGAAGTGAATTACTTTCTGGGTTATAGAATCTAATAAGGTATGTGACCAGGCTGCGCTAAGGGGTTAGTATACTTCCAAATTTACTAAAAATCGTTTTTTTAGAGCTATAAAAAGAAATCGTTCTTTTCACTCAAACGAAATGAAAAGAAGGAGAAAAACGAAAAATAGTATAAGGCGTCTGAGTGCGCGCAACTTATACGCGTGTTAGTAAAAACTACTTGACCGGGACTGTGGTTTTAAGACTCATCCTCACGTCTTGATTGGCCATATTTACCGTAACTAAAATATGGCAGATAAATTTCTGGAGCAATTTGTAAAAAAACCTAAAGTGATTTGCGAGATAATGGAATCTCTCCCTCTGCGTTTTGTGAAATCTTAGCTACAAGCGTATTAACCAGTGGCATTTCCTGAGCTTAAGATCGAGATGATATTTGGTGATAACTCTTATATTTCAACATTTTATGATAAAGGCAATACAGTGCCATCAGCATCGAAGGGACGATTTGAGGGCTCTGAGCATATTTCCTTTAGAATAAAAAAAAAATGCCACGCCTATTTCCTGCAATAATTTTAAGATTTTTAAGTCTGTAATTTTGCAATTGTAATTCATTAATTTTCGATTTCATTTAATATTATTTTATTTTATTTTTAATAATTTTTTTTTTTTTAAAATACAAATTTTTTACAAAAATTGTGAGGGAGGTGTATCGTAAAAAATATGTTTAAAAGATGGTGGTGGGTTCAAAGTAGATTGAAATTCTAAAACAATTTCTGGTTTTTTTTTAAATTTTTAATTTGTTTTTTGGTTTTTTTAAGAAGTTATTCTAACAATAAAAACATATAAATACACACACAATATTGGTTTTAATACTTTCTAAATAATTTCTAAAGCTAAATTGTTAATTTTTTTATACGTATTTATTTCTAATGATATAATTTCTGGTTTTCTGTTGAAAGTCTTGAATTGTTTCAATTACTTTGTTTTGTTTCTAAGTTTAATAATTTTGATTATTAATTATGATTTTATATTAAATAATATAGAATAGAAATTCTACAAATAATAATAAAAAGAAAAACTATTTAAATAATTAAATTTAAAATAAAAGTTATAAGCAATGAATACTTATGTAATGGTTAAGAATTTTGTCGAAAATGATGAAGAAAAACTCCAAGTATTTCTATTGGGGCCGATGCTTAATGTGTTAAAAACATTGGTCATTACAACCCTTCAGTCAGGATTGCCACCTATGTAGCTTCTCTCACGTGTTAATTTTATATATGAGAGGAGGGACCTAAAGATTAAAGTCGACTGCGAATGACAAATTTTTGAGAAACTTTGCATGGCAATTTTATTTACTCTCAGAGGTTTTGCCAGAAATCTGCTGAGAGGAAGTCGCTGAGGAAATATTTTTCATTTTCGTTTTACTGGAGATAGCTGACCTGGGATTTGAACCGTGGCTTCACGTCTCATAAGCCAAGCTACTAGAGACTACGGCGTCTTAAAAAACTGTTGCTGCTGGAAGTTAAAGGCAATGATAGTATGCTCTGTATTCAAACTAATGACTTCTGCAGGATCTGTGGTTCTGAGGATGAGAAAGAGACTGTCTTTCAGCACATGTGTCAGACATTGTTGATCGAGCTCCCTAATATAAAGCTTGCTGAAATAGGAAATTTTGTTTTGGACTTGGTATGGTTTTCTCTATGGAACGGTTAACCATCGGGTAGAATTAATTGTGGTATCACAATGGGCCTAAATGCTGGCCTAAGTGGGACCTCTTCTTTCGAGGAACTCCTCCCCTTAACCTAGTTGCTCTTCGGAAGTCTATACATGCCAGTATCGATTTTGACAATTTTAATTTGATTTGATAAACAACTTATGGTCATGTAAGTTGTCATCAGCCTAGCGATTCATAGTGTGTGATGCATGCGTCTAGTTTAGTCAACTTTTATGAGTAACATAATGGTCTCTACGTCCTAATTCTAACGTAAACTGATTTAAACAATTTTAACATGTCTTTGACCATCCATACGTATCTTTAGATGTAATTGATCTTTTAAAGAAGGCTCGTCACCACCCTATGAGGCGTATGAAAACCAAAACCATTTTATTGTAACAAGCTTCCCGATTGATTTTAACGTAATAGTGGCCATCATATACACTAGGCATATATTCTATATAATTCATTCCGGGCTTTAAAGTACTAATTAAAGAATTTAGCACAGTCCATGCTTTATAAACTGCTCCTTACTGAGAATGGAGTAAATGGAAAACATTACAGGCGTACATTTTTAAACAATTGTTTAGTGAGTAGAGTATTGGCCTCCTAAACGTCTTTCGACGACCTCCTCTCAGCAGTCTTTTGGAAGAACAGAGCCGAAGAGTAATTATTTGGCAAACAAAAGCTTCTCAAATCAGTCGTTCGAAGTCGACTTTAAATTTTAGGTTCACACTCTGGATCACCAATGAATCGTTTTTCGCTACTCATAAGCACTTATGTAATTTTGTATATAGTAAGTGAGTCAACAATATTTAAATTCACTACAACATTGATTTATAAATATGAGTACAATGAGTATGAGTACAGCGTTGACATCGAACTCATACCATTGGAAATATGTTTGATTCATAAGCCTACTCATTCAGATAATTTACTTTAGAAAAGTACTTATAATACTTATAAATGATTCGAGTGAATCGAATCATTCATCAGAATTTACAGTCTTAGTTGTTGTTGCATTTACAAAAAAAGACACATAAGCAAAAAAGACAGAGCAGCAGGCACAGGAAACACACAGCCTTCTAGTGAGTATTTTAGTGTTCGTACGAGAATCATACTTATTTTATGATTTTTTGTATATGTTGTTAAGTATGAATATGTTGAGTACTTCAAACTTTAAATATGAGTAGTATGAGTATAATATTAAAATATTCTGGTAGGGTACTGTACTTGTCTTTATTGACAAGTACACGTCCTCTAACCTAACCTAACCTATATTAAAATAAGTATGAATGCGTATAAGTATCAGAAATTATAAGTATGATTCGATTCTACTCATATTTTTGAATACTCATTGCTGATCTCTGTGAACTTCACACACAACAAAGCTAGGACGTAATGCTGACTAATGGGGGTCATAAAGGTCAATTATTATTCGAATAAAAAATAAAACGATTACGTTTTTGTTTAAATTTTCAGTATGTTGCGTTAATTTTTACATTTTGTTGACTACCGAGCAGCAAATAAATTGTTCTGATTTCGAGAAAGGTGGAACTAACCAGGTGGAACTAACCAGCAACATAAAACGTTATTGAGTGACTTGTATTCCATAATTATTTATAGTGATAACATTAAAAACCATGATAACCATTATAAAAAAGTATTCCTTGTTATAGTTCTTTGGGTATATTTTAGAAATAAATAAAATCTAATTTCATAAACAATTTCTATTTTGTATATATGTATGTATGTGTGTTTGTAATTAATTTTAAATATTAATTATATTACTAGATACTATAGTTAATCACAAAATATTTAAATTATTTTTTCTGATATTTTTTTAAATTTTTTTTAAACTGCATTATCATTGTTTTCAATTCGTTGCAGTATATTACGCATTACGTTGTTTACAATAATAATATCGAAAATAATAAATTAATCGAGTATTTTTTTGTTTTTCATTTTTGATTATGTTTTTGTTTTCTTAATTATTGTCGTTTCATTTGAAAAAATAAAATAAATATTTTGAGAATTATACAATAATTTTTTTTGTTTATTTTATTTCGTTCTAAAATGTTAAACATATCTTTATAGACATCAATTTTGAAGAGTTTCATTCGTTTTGATAAATTCTATAATAAATTCTCTGCTAGAAAATTAATTATTAATACTATAGATTATATATATGTTGATATGCATTAATTGCACTATTTGAACTAAAAAAATATTTAATAATTTTAAATAAATTTGAATAAAAAAACTAAATAATAAAAATTTATTATGGTTTCCCATAAGTGGGGAAAGAATTTTAAACAAGAATTTATTTGGACTAATATTGGATAATAATTTCATGAAATACTAAATGGAATCATATAAATTTCAATAGCTATAATACATCTTAACTAGATAAATTATTGACGTTCTATTTTAATTAAAAATCAAATATAATAAGGGGGCTAATTATGGAATATAATTAAGGATGTAATTTCCGCATTTTTTTATTAACAACAAATATAATTTGAAGCATCTATTTGATGGTTTCAAAACCGCCTGTCTGCCAAAATTGTTAGCTGTTAAATATCTTTGACCTGATGTGCCATTTATTTAGTAAAAGCATTGCCCTTTACGATTTTGGAACCCTTCACAGTTGAATAAAAGCGTAAAAATAGTAAAAACTTGATTTCGAAAAAAGTGATAATTTAAGGAACATATGGGTGCATATCAAGTGTTAGGCAGGGAATTGTTGTCGTGAACTCCGAGCCGCAACCTGGGGTTTGAGGAAAGTACAATAGATCGTATAGTTGCAGTACTCTGGCACCTCACCCCACTACAGATACTATAAAGAAATTTGATGAGATGTGGTCCGTCTTGTAAATAAAAGCTTTTTTTTTTTTTTTTTTTTTTTTTTTTGGAAAACCAGCACTCAGGGGGGATGAAATCAACAATATTTTCTTCCCTAAAGGCCATTATTACAACTTGGCGTTAAACTTTTTTCTCTTTTTTTTTTGGTAAAACCAGCACTCAGGGGATGGCCCCTACTCATGCAGTGCATTGTGCAGGTTTAGGAAAATAGGTTATAGGAAGGTGGAAAGAGGGAATATTGTTTGTGGACATTTGATTTAAACTCAAGATGCGAACGGCAAGGAAGCGAGTTGCTGCTAGGTGACTATGGACGTCCTGGAGAAAATATTGCTTCTGTTATAGGAAGTTTGGCGATAATTTGTCAATTACACGGTTTGATTTGATTCTGTACGTTTCCCCACGTTAAGTTGAACTCACGCAATGGTTTAAACCGGCTGATCATTCACAGCGTCGTAAACTGATTGAGTGCAAAAACAATAGGCTTTCAATGCTGATTTTTCGACAAAAAAATTTCTTGAGCGATACAGCTTATTTCTTAATCGGTGATTGCATTCGGAGAACTAATAAATAAAATGCATACGAAAGAAAAACGTAGGTGTCCTTATGTGCAATATGGCGTGGAGGTGTCATTACCCCGCGTTTTTCTTTAGAAAATAATCCTGGAAGGATCGTTTTACCGATTTATTTTGGCTTGTAATTGAAGATTATAAACTGACCAGATTAGGATTTCAACAAGACTACCCACACAATAGATTCTGGCTTTATTGCACGATAAGTTTCCGAAAAGAGTAATTTCGGTCACCAAGTTCATGCCAATTGATATGCATTTTGTTGAACTCCCCCAAAGTTCGTGTCTACGTGGATAATACCCTAACTTAACCATAAGTCAGTACAGGTTTTAATTAATACGATGTATACTTGCCAATAATGCTGAAAACTTTGGGTATAAACGAATAAAATAAATGGAATTAGATAACTGAATTTGTAACAAATTTTTCTCTGTAATATAGCCGTCGAAACGGAAGACTCGTGCGTGTATAAAATATACACATCAAAAAACGTGAATTGAGATAAAGAACATAGCTAGGAATAAAGACAATTTCTTTTATGGAATCGAAAGGAACAATTTTATGATTGTCATTCAAGAAAGGCAAACTGAAAAAGCCGTACCTTTAGTAGGTTGCTACAGTGAGCGTCAAAAGAAACTGTACATTAAAAAATATATACATTAATAAATTACCGTTATTTTTATTCTAAAATTTTCATTGCCAGTTTTTAAAATTGAAAAAAAATTATAAAAAATTTCGAAATATTGTCAAATTTTTTCAGACACTCTCCTTATTTGCTAAAAGTTTAGTTTCATGATTGTTAGAATTTTATCCTTAGTGTACAGTTTCTTTTGACGTTCACTGTATTTGTAAACATTTTTAATATTTCTAATAAGTACGACATCTCTCATAAAGAAAGAATATTTATATTTTATGTTTACCAAATTAGTACCGTTGAGATCTTTAAATTTTATATGAGAAATTTTAGTATTTAGCGTTCAAAGTCCGTTATTAAATTCTTTAGTTTGCTTTAATTAATAGATAGATAGATATGTAGTGAGGTGCAGTAGGGTTTCTATTGTATTTCTATTGCAGAAAAGTTTTTGTTTTATAATGTATTACAGCTGAAACTATACAATTCCATTTTGTTCTTGGTAATAAAAAATTAAAAAAAAACGTTGAAATATTAATAACTAAGCATTGTTCCATAAATAAATATCAACTAATTTAAGTTTTGTTTTTTGTTTTCTTTGCTAAATAATACTCACATGAATAAGTTTCAGTTTTCTTCCTAATATATGTATAATTACTTCACTACTTTCATGATTCAATTCGATTTCGATTTCAATACGGAATTTTCTCAAAACATTTCCTTTTCCATTTTCTCTTTGGGGTTGTAAAAAATATGTGTTTTGTCTTTGTAATATGATTCTTTATATATACAATTCGATTTTGTTAGTCGTTTAAATAGAAAAATATTTGATGCTTTTCAAAGGCATCATAACAATGGATTTGCTTTTTTTACGTTTAAATATACATGTTCACACACATATGTAAATATGCTGCCAATAAAAATAGTCCAATCCAATCCAATCATATGCTCTTAATCAATAGCTTCTTCACCAGGTTGTAAAGTGATACCATTACCAACGCTTTTCATACGGTCTAAAAGCCATTGGAACAGTTTATCTCACAATATTGTGCAGACCACAAACAAGGCAATAACGAAAAACATCATGGCCACAATGTCCTTGTGGAGACTGCGATCTTTTGAAAATGGTCGCGTTATATAGGATTCTTTGCGTGTGCGATTTAACAGCCATAACGGTATAACCAATTGCATAATGTCCGGCACCATAAAACCAATATCGCGTACAATTTGATGAGCATAGCCTTCACCACGTAAAACATTGAAAAAGAATTGATCAAAACTGCTGGCGATAACATGTAGTATGGCTATGCCAACAATGCAAAAGATTTTCTTCGTTGTAACCGTATTAGTGCTATCGGCCAAATGCATTACCATAACAGTTGATATAATTTCGGTTATCTGCATAAAAAAATAAAAATATATTTCGTTAGCGGAGTTAAAAAATTCCTCATTAGCTTACGTACGTACCGTAAAAAACAATTGATGATTCCACTGCTGGTAATAGTCATCGTTGTAATAGTTCATGTATGCCCACCACGCATAATAATGCGAAAATATCGACAGGCTAAATAGTATCAACATTGTGTAGCGTAAACGTTGCTGTAGTATTAAGGCTATTAAACGTTTAATACACTCGTACAAGGCAATAACGGCAAATACAGTTAACAGCCACATTTTGAATGTATTTTGTGTGGCATTGAAATACATGTGCTTGTAGGATGCCACACCAGACTCGTAGGGACCCTTGAACACTGTATCCCAGCATGAGCACGTACAAAAGTGCTTATCAACGTAACGGGCATAATTCTCCCAAAAATACCACAGTATGGCAATGTGTGCAGGCGGTATAAGTGCCGGTGCTAAGCTGCCACACGCTGCTGGCAACCATTTTGTATCGAACATTTTTTTATGTTACAAAATTTTGAATGTTTTACTTCTTAAATATCCGAATTAAATTTTATATCAACATGTAGTCTGTTTATCAATGTTAATTTGTTGCACTTTAAGCTGAAAGAAAACTATTTAAGTTCTGGTTTTAAAGAATTTTGTATTAAATTTTATAAAAAATAATAATAATCACAATAATAATGTTATTTAGGAGTTTATAAAGGGTGTTTTTTATAGAGGTATAGAAGTTTGAGTTGGCATTACTTTTCAAGATGGCGACCGATTTAACAGCTGTCAAGTGATTTATTCTCAGTTTGGTTTGCCAATTCATCATGAATAGACTCACGCCTGAACAACGCTTGCAGATAGTGTAATTTTATTTCGAAAATAATGGTTCTGTGCGGAAAACGTATCGCGCACTACGTCCATTTTATCGTCGACAAAATCGTCCATCAGAGCAGTTAATTCGATTAACCATGGAACGTTTTCGCACCACGTTTACTCTTATTGATAACTCGCATCCCCAGAGACACTGAACGGTGCGTACAGAAGAAGGTATTGCTGCCGTAGAGCGTAGCATTGAGGAAGACCCGAATGAGTCCACCCGCCATCGAGCACAGGAATTGGATCTGTGTCCATCCACTTTATGGAAGATTTTGCGGAAGGATCTTGGTTTGCGTGCTTATAAAATCCAACTCGTGCAAGATTTGAAGCCAAACGATCATCAAGTAAGGCGTAGATTCGTCGAATGGGCCCAAAACGAGATTACCGTTGTTCCCGATGTTCATAAGCGAATTTTGTTTAGCGATGAAGCGCACTTCTGGTTGAATGGCTACGTCAACAAACAAAACTGCCGCATTTTTAGTGAAGTGTATGTGGAAACACCGTTACATCCAGAAAAACTGACTGTTTGGTGCGCTTTATGGGCTGGTGGAATCATTGGTCTGTACTTTTTCAAAAACGATGGTGGCCAGAACGTTACAGTCAATGGTGATCGGTATAGAGTCATGATTACTAACTTTTTCATTCCTGAATTGAATAACCATGATGCCCAGGAGATGTGGTTTCAACAAGACGGCGCAACATGTCACACAGCTTGTGCCACAATAGATTTATTGAAAGATACGTTTGGTGACCGGCTAATTTCACGTTTTGAACTTGTGAATTGGCCTCCAAGATCTTGTGATTTAACACCGCTAGACTACTTTCTGTGGGGCTATGTAAAGTCATTGGTCTATGCGGTAAAGCCACAAACGCTTGACCATTTGGAAGACAACATTCGCCGTATTATTGCCGATATACGGCCACAAATGTTGGGAAAAAGTCATCGAAAATTGGACGTCCAGATTGGACTACATCCGCGCCAGCCGTGGCGGTCATATGCCAGAAATCATATTTAAAATGTAATGCCACAAGATTATCTTTCGGATAAATAAAATTCAAGTCAATCGAATAATCCATCGTTGTTTTATTGCAACTTAAATTTCTATACCTCTATAAAAAACACCCTTTATTTACAAACATGTTCTAAGTATTGGTGGATATAGTTTTTCTTTAAGTATACCTGAGTGTGTATTTCTTTTCGTATTTTAGAAATGTAGAGATGCGGCGTAAAACTAAACGTACTCATTTCTATATTTCTTTGGGTTTCTAAACTTATTCTTACAGACACTTCACATACATAAGTACACGCATACATAGGACATACATACGACCTAGTTTCTCACAACACTTATGTTGTGTATGTTAATTTTATTCATAGGTTTCGGGATCCGATTCCGGACGACAGACTTTTGACAAACTTTTCATGGGAATTTTATTTACCTCTCAGAGTTTTTGCCAGAAATCTGCCGAAAGGAAGTCGCCGAAGGTATATTCCTTCAGTAACTACGATTATTTAACCTTGAATACGTGCTTACCCTCTATTAACTTAGCCATCTATAACTCTGCCATTGAGCATTAATGTTGCTCTGAGGTATGTAAAATCATAAAAAAATTAAAATCCTTAAAGATCTGGCATTCGTACCAAAAACTTTCGTCCACATCCAATCTGATTAAAACCTTCAACTTTTCGTCCTACTTTGTCTTGCAAACAATTTATCATAGAAATGATAGATATGTCATGCATAAAACGGAATTATTGCTAATCACTGGTCGTCATATCCCCTTGCACGTGGACATGAGTATTGGAAACGAGGTAATTAGAACAAAGAGCTCGGTGAGATACCTAGGAATAAGACTGGATGCCAGACTAAAATATGTGGAACAGATTAAGTACTCGGCTAACAGAGTCCAAAAGACTAATGGCGAATATTGGAGGCACGCTACCGGTGAGAAGGAGACTCCTGATGGAGTGAAATTTGGGCCGAAGCGCTCAATGTTAGAAAGCGAGCGTACTCACTTATATCGGTACAGAGAACAGCTGCAGTGCTTATCACTTCGGCGTATCGTACAGTATCCGCGCCAGCCGTACTTGTGATTTCAGGTACAATTCCCGTGGACCTGCAGGCCGCGGAGCGGATGGAGATTTATAGGGCGAAATTGACCGGAAGTTATACAACAGGTTCCTTCAGGCAAAACACCATCTCAAAATGGCAACGTCAATGGGATGAAGAGGACAGAGGAAGGTGGACACGGCGAGACTTATCCCGGATATTGGGCTATGGATTGGACGGAGAGGTGAACTACTACACTACACAGATGGTGTGGATAGTTGGAACGATCACGGCCGCTAACATTGTCGGGGTTATGATGGCGAGTAGAGATAATTGGACTTCAGTGGCGAATTACGTGGAGCGTATCCTAAGGCTGAAGAAGAGAGACTTCTAGGCTGCAGGACATGTAGGCACGCCGGCATAGATGATACTTGCACACGTGTCAAACAAAATCCGACACAGGGACCTGGACGAAAGGAATAGTGGAGACAGTTAGATGTCTCCTCAACTTTTGACACGCAATCCGGACGCGGATATGAATACGCAGCGGCCAAAGGGCCAAAATGACTCCACTCCAATGTAATACCACAGTAGTTCCGGAGTGGGCACAACAACTCCACGAGACGAGGGGGGATTTAGTGGGTGAGGGCCACGGGAGTCTCTCGGAGGATGTGAAGACTTGCTCTATGGTGCGGTTAGGTACATTTACCCATCCTCGGCGAGAAAAAAAATCATAGAAATGAAAACACCTGGGGGACGGCTCCTTCACATACATATATGTACTATATTGTGTTGGAGCCAGAGAAACAGCTTTGGAGGAGGGCGAAAAGACGGAAGTAGTACTTATAAGCGATCCAAAGGCCAATCCATAGTTCTACTCTGTAAAAATATTCGATTTTCCCTTCAACTCACTAGAGAGCATTCCATTGTAGTATCGATAAAAACATTTGATTTGATTATTTCTACTTAAACACATGCATCGATAAAACAAGCACAAGCCACTATGAACCATTGAATCGAAATGCTCCTTCTCCTGCATGCGTTTAAGAGGTCTCGAAATAGACTTTGAAGCACTTTAGTTGCGTTTCTTTCTCGGTCGAATGTAGGTGGTGTAAATAGTAAGAAGATTACATACATACATAATTGGTCATTACAACCCTTCAGTCAGGATTACGACCTAGTTTCTCACACCATTTATGTTGTGTGTGTTAATTTTATACATGAGTGACGGGACCTACAGTTTAAAGTCGACTCCGAACGACAGATTTTTGAGAAACTTTTCATGGCAATTTTATTTACTCTCAGAGTTTTTGCCAAAAATCTGCTGAGAGGAAGTCGCCGAAGAAATACTTTTTGTATTTTTGTTTTGATGTCTGGCCTGTGGCTCGAACCATGGCTTTACGTCTAATAAGCGAACACACTACATACAAGACTACGGCGAAAGAGATTAGATGGAGTGAATTATTAGTTCCTTGATTCGGCACTTGAAAATTATCCAGGCTTCAGCAAATCTTGCATAAAAATTACGAGCATAGAACATCTAAAGTTTCTAACAACCCAGTATTTATATGTACCCGTCAACTTTATGTATTACATGCTCTAAAATCGACCCTAGTCGACCTACCCCCAAATAATTGACATACGTCTGCAGTTGTCTGCTAAAAGTGTAACTAAAAGTGGTAAAAAAGCGAAGATTAGATCTTATCAACGTCACAACGAAGAGATTACAAATGTCTGTGGAACCTCTTGACATTCAAGGCCTAATCTTGATACTTTCCATGTCTTTTTTTCCTAACAAATGCAATAATTTCATGAATTTGTTCCATGAACTGATTTAAGAATAAAATCTCGGCAATAAAGGAAAACTCAGTAGCCACAAATTCAGCATAGTATTGGCTCGTAATACCGACCCAAAGAAATGAAGAATATTTCAACATTTCTTTTGATTATTATTTTAGAAAAGATGTGTACAAAAAAGGAACAGAAGAGCTTTAATTTTCTAAGAGAAAATATATTGATAAGGACAGATATAAATTTCAATTTCCCCGTTTGAATTAGATGCAGAGGATCAAAAAGTACCATTTTAAAGGAAAATATTAGCATTCTTTTTCAGCTCCAACATCTATATTTTAAAATTATTTATGCAGGATATAAATTGCGATTAAAATTTTTGGCTTGAATATATCACACAAAACCGTATCATTTTCAATAAAAATCAGTCCATAATTCTTACCAGCCAACCAATAATTTTAATGCTGCATTCGATGATTTTGGTTAAAATTTATTAGAATACAAACACAAAGAAATGTATAGTATTTCGCTTACCATTCCAATAAAAAATATGGATTCACTTTGAGCAACTGGTAACGTATACTTTATTTTTCAAAAAATAATACATATGTGCCCGTATAAAATATCAATCATACGCCCACTGGTAAAACAGTATTCAACGTGTCACAACAATTTTAGTTTCTCTGCATAGAGAAGTCAAACAAATGCAATTGGAAACGAAAATGTTTTTTTTTTGTTATTTCCTTTCAAAAGAATATTAAACAATGAAATCACATATGAATATAATAAATTCGTATTATTTTGTATACTAAAAGGGGGATTGAGGGTTGCTTAGCTATTGTTATTGGTTATTTTTGTTAACAAAATAGAACAAAAAAAAAAGAAAAAGAGAAAATCTATATGTGTAACACCTCTCTAGAGACTCATATGTTTGAAAAATTATAGTTTATAGTTTTAATGAGATACACACTAATGGCAAGAAATATAGCAGTAATAAAAACTATGGGATAGAAAATTATAACTCTATTAAAAAAATAGACTTCAAATCGAAAAATTTTAACGAAAATCATTACATTGGGGGAGATCATATAAAGAAGTATACTCTCTCCGAGTATTTCAATTTGATCTTTACTGTTCTATAAATTTTAAATATATGGAGATCGAGACATTATTTTTCACAGAAAACGACGTATGCACATGGGTTTTAATCAAGATTCATACGGAAGAGGTCGAGGGCAGAATAATGAGATCACTTTCTGCCTTTTTGTCGTGTATAATGAGGTCTGATAATTGAATGCGATCTTTTGTCTTTCATTGTTTACTGGATTGAAGCTGCAACAATTAGACTCATTGATTAAACCGACTGCAGTTCAAATTCCAATAATTTCATCATAGATGGAATGAGAAAGATAAATTCTACCGCTAAAATTCAGACTATTGGCAGCTCTGAATATTTATTTCTTCTGCTTAGCCAAATAGATAACAAAATCAAAGTGGTTAGCCTTCTAGAGTTGACTAGGGGCACTATAATTAGAAATACCTCGGCCACAGTTAGGGCCAACTGTTGGTATCCAATACCGTATTCCCTGTGAATAAACTCGGAGCAATTGAGCCACTATAATAGAAGTGCAGATGTTTTTTACTGTGTACAGGATCTCCAACTAGACGCCGTAGTCTAGTAGGTAGTGTGTTGGCTTATTAGACGTGAGGCCTCGGTTCAAAACCCAGGTTAGACATCTCTAACTAAACGAAATATGAGAAAATATGTCTTCGGCGACTTCCTATTAGTAAATTTCTGCCAAAAACTCGGAGAGTAAACAAAATTGCTATGAAAATGTTTCTCAAAAATTTGTCGTTCGGAATCGACTTTAAACTGTAGGTCCCGCCACTCATGTATAAAATTAACACACACAAAACATAAGTGGTGTGAGAAGCTAGGTCGTAATCCTGATTGAAGGGTTGTAATGACCATTTATGTATGTATGTACGAGTATGTACGTATAGGATCCCCAAGATAAGAGCATAATAAGGATAATAAGCGTACAAAGCCAAGCAAGTACATGACACTATTTGCCGAAGTCATTATAAGCCACAGCATGACTGAACGTGCGACTTAGAGCGTAGAATTACTATCAAATGACATTTACATGAACATTAGTCCTTAGAATATACAGACTTCCCTGCGCTCTACACACCACTTTTTTCTTTTGCAATTCTTTTAGAATCCAGAATATTTTGTAAATGTGATGTTTCAGGAGTAAGAACAAGTGCTACTTTTATCGTGGGGACAAATAAAGGAAGGAGGATTGCATTATGCATTATGAATCTGTGTTTATCTAGAACACATACATATATTGCAACAAGAGTAAAATCAACATGAATAAGAGTGATATTCAATATATGCTTTGAATTATAAAATTTCTGCTCTTATTTCGCTCTTAACTGTATAGATATTTCACCAACGATAATCAGTTCTCAACACAGCTGTATGCGGCACCAATATTAAGTTTAATTTATTAAAAGCATTTGTTGAAATATTTAAAATGATTGTCAGGCACAAATGAGTTCGAAATAATTTTTTTTTTCGTAATTGCACGTGCATCATTAAAACTGCCACATTACATGCATACAAATACGCACACAAACACACATTCAACATATTAGCAACATAAGCAAGTGAGTTGCCAAAGTAACATAATTTCTGTCGCTTACAAACAGTTAAAATATTTATTCAAAGTGTTGTTGTTGTTGTTGTTGTTATCGTAAATGCATATAAGCATTAAATTAAAAACAAAACACAATAAATTGCCATTGTGTCAATGTGTATATGGTAGGCCAAGGGGTAGTAAGTAGTGATATGTGTGGGGGTTTATAGCGCGATATGTTTGTTCGATAAAATAATAATTTTTGTGTGGGAATAAAAAAAATTTGTTGTTTTTTTTTTGAATGATATTTTTGGATTTATGCAGAATATTTGCATGCATATTTCATAGTGTCTCTCTCTTTTGCTGACAATTATAAAAAGAGTTGCCATAACTTGGCTCAGTTTGATTTATAGAAAACCCGTAATGTTTCCAAAATTGAATACGACCATGCAGCTACAGAATATGAAACCAACAGTTGTTGTTTGTAGATATAGGGCCGGAAGTGGATTTCATAATCCAAGTTATATAGTTGAGAATATCTTCATCTTCAGCGATTAAACTCATTTCTGGATGAATACGTAGGTAAATCAAAAAAATCGAATTTGGGTCGAAGCCAATTCACATGAGATCCTTGAGCGTCAAACGTATCCTGAGAAAATCAGTGTTTGGTGCGGATTTTGGGCTGGTGGTGTAACGATGGTCAGGCTATCAGTGTCGATGATTATAACTTTTTTATTGCGGGAATTGGATGATCTGGACACCAATGACAGAACGGTGCTACGTGCCACGTGCTTAAGTATATCACATTCTATATTGGGGGTGAAGTGGATTGGATAGCGATATCGTATGAGTTGATCACGCAAGACTTTTTCTTGTTTGATTTTCTTATGTTACAGGTGTATATTTGGACTGAATTGAATGATCTGGACGCTTACGACATGTGATCACATCAGAACGGCGCTAAGTACCACATAACTCATGCCACATTGGATAATCTTCATGAGCGATTTGAGGGCATGGTTATCTTACGTGGAGGTGATGTAAATTGGCTACCGATATCGTGCGATTTGAGCCCGTTAGACTTTTTCTTGTGGGATTTTCTGAAGTTATAGGTGCATGTGAATTAATCACAAACCACAGCAGTCCTCTAAGCTGACATTATCAATGCCATCGTTTAAATTCAGCCCGATTTATGCGCCAGAGTCATTGAAAATATGACAATTCCGATACCCTCCACCCAAAGAAGTCTCTGTAATCTAGTAGATTGTGTGTTGGCATATTAGACGTGAGTCCACGCTTCAATCCCCAGGTCAGACATCTCTAACAAAATGAAATATGAAAAAATATTTCTCCGGCGACTGCCTCTCAGCAGATTTCTGGCAAAAACTAAGAAACTAAGTCTTAATCCTGACTGACGGGTTGGAATGACCAACTATGTATGTCCACCCAGAGAACCCTTGTCAGACATTTGAACGATATTGTATTCCATACATAAGGGCAGCAATAGGTTTTTCAAACGATTACAAAATTTTGATGAAATCTCACACAAACTTGTTTATTTAAATATAAGGATGGGAAGCGCTTAATTAAAGATCCGATATTACTTCTTCAAATTTGCATTGATACATCTCCTTTTATTTTATCCTTTTTTTATTGAAAAACATGGCAACTCTGTTAACAGTATGCGCGTAAGAGTGATGATGTTTTGCAGACAATGTGATGTAAACAAATAAATCGTGTTGTGTTTTGCAATAGCAGCACCAGCAGCAGCAACAACAACAACGTCAACAACAACGATGTACAAAAATTGAAAATAAAATGTAAATATAAAAGAAAACAGCAACAACAGAATTAAAGGCAAATAAGAACGAGGTTAGTAACCGAGATGCCGGTAAGAAGTATACATACATTACAAAAAACAAAAAAAAAAGCAAATGACATAGAATTAAGAAAAACAGAAAAAACAACAAAAACAAATATAGAGAAATTCTTAATTGGTCTTGTGTTTCTTCTTTTCACTCTCGAATATTTAAATTTCTTGTTATGAAATCAATTAAAAACAAACAAATTCTTTAAAAACACACTTGAAAAGTGTTTTTTTTTTAATATTTTTTAAAATAATTTTTGCTTAGTGGCAGTGTATGTATTCTTGTTTTATTTTTTAATACAGCATCCATATAATTTTCCTTGCCAGCGAAAGTATGTAAAAGCACTGGAATATTCTTTATTTAAATAAATTGGCCATAATTTTTGTTTTACTTTTCATTATAATTTTCTTTTAATTATTTAACAATTTGCACTTTTTTAATATTTATTTAATTAAACATTTTTTTTTTGATTTTATGTGTTTTTTTCTAATTTATCTTAAAAACTTTTTGTTGGTAATAAAAACAATTTTACATCACACAGCAGCTTTACAAAATCAACTGAAAATTTATGTGTGCATGAAATTGTTGAAAATTGTTTCCGTTTTTTTTTTTGTTACGTTTTGTTTACATTAAGCTCTCTTGGTTTTTGGTATTTGCTCTCTTACAATTGCGGTATTTTACTCTTAAAATAACAAAAATTCACCTCCCTTGTTGGTTGTTATTCTATTATGCAGGATGGCTACAAACGAATACTAACAGTTGGCAACCTCTGTTTGCAAACAACGGTTTTTTTAATGGTGTTTTGTTTTGAAATTATTGGCGCTTTATTATAAATAAATTCTTTAAAATTTATTGCTTTTGAATCTATTGCTTTATAGTTTTCTTATTTATTTTATAAACAAGTACAATAAATTCTGTTTTGTTTAAACAAAAACTATGCTGGCATGCGATATCTGTTTTTCTAATTCCTAAACTCCCCCTTTGGCTCGCTGTCTACTTTCTCTTTGGCATCTTCTTGCTTGTGAGTAAAATATCGTTATTTGTGTAGGGTTTTTGCTGCATAAATAAGCATTTGTTTAGAGTTTTACTGTGCGTGATAAATGTTCTTACCTTTTTAAAATTATTTTAATTTATATTCACTTATAAAAAGGCTCTTTTTAATGCTTCTCTGAACATTTATTTATTTACTTATTTTTCTTTTAATATAATTTGTCTATATTTCAATTACTTAAAACTAAAAAAAGCACATTTAGAAAAAATATATACGATATTTGGATTTTTTCCTCTTCAATTCTGTGGTATTTTTTCTTTCTTTAACTTCATTTTATTCGTATCACATTTATTATTACAATACATTTAAAAGTAATTGCGCTAATAAAATTTATAATTTGTTATTTTATACTTTATTTAAACAATTTATTATGTTTTTTATATTCGTTTCCAAGTATTTATTTGTTTTTATTTAAAAAATAATAAGAAAAAAATTTATTACCACAACAAAATTTTAAAAATCAAAAAGAAATAAAATTTGTGTGTAGGACTTAAGATAAATTATAAATTTTCTTTTTTTAAATAAAAAAAATTATAAAAGTAACATATCCAGGATTTACAAAAGTTTGCATATTTTTCACACATGATTTGTGTGTCTTTAATAACTTATATAACACTTTAGAGGGTTAAGAACTGTAATTTAACCTCACTTATTTTGGTTAGCTTTAAAATTGTCAAATTTTTTACCAACAAACCATTCTTTGCACGAAGTTTTGTTTGAAATCTTTGAAATTAAAGAAAAATTGCTTGTGTTAATTTAATTCATGAGCGTCGACAAATTTTTAGAATTTTTGCCCCGAAAACTGCTGAGGGTATGTCCTCAAAAGAAAAATTATTTCATATTTCGTTTTGTTTGCCATGTCTAGGATGGGGTTTGAACCACGGAATCTCGTCTTATAAGCTAACGCGCTACCTACTAGATAACAGCGACTTAGAGGTGTCATTGATCCATATTTTCTTGAGATGACGATGGTCAGGCCAGTAGTGTCGATTATTACAACCTTTTTTTTGCGAGAATTGAATAATTTGGAATTGGATGACATTTCAACAGAACGGCGCTACGTGCTACGAGCTTAAGTATATCACATTGGATATTGGGGGTCAAGTGAATTGCATAGCGATATCGTGTGAGTTGATCACACAAGACTTTTTCTTGTGGGCTTTTCTTAAGTTACAGGAGTATATTTGGACTGAATTGAATGATCTGGACGCTTACAAAATGTGATCACATCACAACGGCGCTAAGTACCACATAATTCATGCCATATTCGATATTCTTCATGAGCGATTTGAGGGTTATTTTACGTGGAGGTGATGTAAATTGGCTACCGATATCGTGCGATTTGAGCCCGTTAGACTTTTTCTTGTGTGATCTTCTGAAGTTATATGTGCATGTGAATTAATCTTAAACTACAGCAGTCCTCAAAAGTAACATAGTCCATGCCATCGTATAAATTCAGCCTCATTTATGCGCCAGAGTCATTGGAAATATGTTAGAACTAAGATGGGGTTTGAACCACGAACTCTCATCTAAAAAGCTAATGCACTACCTACTAGATAACGGCGACTTAGAGGCATTGCAAAATCGCTGAAAGTCTTTCAAGCAGAAATTTCAAAGTGTGTTAAAGCAAAGGCTTTCCTCGAAAACCAAGTATAAGTTGGTTATCTTGTGAGTTATGGTTAGTAATGGTGTTATGGTCAGTAATTTGATTAAATTGAAAAATTTGTGTTCGATTTATTTTATAGAGTTTGAAGCACTTTGGAGTAGGGTGAAATAATAACTTTCATATAAAATAAAATAATAAATAAAAATAAATTTTAAATACGAGTATCTTGTGGTTTTATGTTTATATTTTAAAAACGTAGAGGCTTTAATCATAAATATGTTTCTAAAGTAACATTTGGTGACTGCTTAAAGATTTTCCGTTCAATGATATGCCAAAATTTGCTAGCCACTTACATAAATATTTTTGCTTAACATTATTACAAAATTAATTTTTGTTATATTATTTTAAATACACAATTAAATCTAAACAATTGTACTATTTAGGTTATTTTTTATAAAACAAAAATACATTTATACAGACATTAACAATTAATTGCTACATTAAATATAAAATTTTTATTTTAAAGCTCACATTTTCCATAATATTACCAACTACACTCGTGGATATTTGAAACAAAAAACGCTTAATAAAAGAAAGAACACACGGTATTGATACATATAAGGTGTAGTAAAATGTAATCCATTATGTTTGCATAAAATAAATGGAAAAATTAGCCGTTAGCATGGTTGATAAAACCAATGTTTTAATCGACTAATTTGCTGGTAAAGCAGGAAAACAGTCAACAACTGTCCAAACTCGAAGGAGTAACGGTTTTATCAATAATGTCAATCATCAAACCTATCATTATTAGCCATTATTGCAAGTTTGCCGGTTTTTAAAAGAGTCTACCCTCTTTCCTTGTGCATACCTAGGCAATCTATTGGTATATATTTACAACAGAATCTTTCATACATAGTCCCGTACATAA
The DNA here is from genome assembly GCA_936449025.2 of Sarcophaga subvicina. Classification (NCBI taxonomy): domain Eukaryota; kingdom Metazoa; phylum Arthropoda; class Insecta; order Diptera; family Sarcophagidae; genus Sarcophaga; species Sarcophaga subvicina. The sequence goes on along the minus strand of OW388083.2, from coordinate 103,976,580 downwards.
ACGATCTCTAATTTACGTCTGTACATTTGCTTTAATAGCTGCGAGGCTATCTACTCCCCCACGTTTCTGAAGATCGGCGGTTCAACTTGAAAATCTACGGATTTCAGGAAAAATATTAGTGCCCTGTCCCACATACATTTCAGAGCCGTGAGTGATAACTGAAATGTTATATACTCTGATGGTGGTCCTGCAATCCAATTGTCTTTGTATGGCATTTTGGTATACGGTGGGCTCAGCTTTTTTCGGCTTTTAAACAATGCTTCGAGGTTTACTCTTGAACCTTTTCTATTGCGTATACGAAAGGAAGCAGCTTATGCTAGGTTAGGTTCCTTCGAGGGCCACCTAACCTAGCCATCTAACGAACTAATTAAACGATGCTTCTATGAACCTTCTCGATCGGGTATACGAAAGGGAGTAGGTTAGATTAGATTAAGTTTCTTCGAGGGCGTTCGCCACCTAAACTAACCTAACCTAAAAGAACTAATCAAACGATGCTTCGAGGTTTACTCTTGAACCTTCTCGACTGCATATACGGGAGGGAGTAAGCACTCATTAAAAGAGTAGAGTATCCAATTCTATTCCTTCATTAGGCGACTTGTGTCTCTCTCTCTGAGTATATACGTTTGTTGTCGATTGGTAAGGGTGTAGTATAAGTAGTAGTAGTAGTAGTAGTAGTAGTAGTAGTAGTAGTAGTAGTAGTAGTAGTAGTAGTAGTAGTAGTAGTAGTAGTAGTAGTAGTAGTAGTAGTAGTAGTAGTAGTAGTAGTAGTAGTAGTAGTAGTAGTAGTAGTAGTAGTAGTAGTAGTAGTAGTAGTAGTAGTAGTAGTAGTAGTAGTAGTAGTAGTAGTAGTAGTAGTAGTAGTAGTAGTAGTAGTAGTAGTAGTAGTAGTAGTAGTAGTAGTAGTAGTAGTAGTAGTAATAGTAGTAGTAGTAGTAGTAGTAGTAGTAGTAGTAGTATTAGTAATAGTAGTAGTAGTAGTAGTAGTAGTAGTAGTAATAGTAGTAGTAGTAGTAGTAGTAGTAGTAGTAGTAGTAATAGTAGTAGTAGTAGTAGTAGTAGTAGTAGTAGTAATAGTAGTAGTAGTAGTAATAGTAGTAGTAGTAGTAGTAGTAGTAGTAGTAGTAATAGTAGTAGTAGTAGTAGTAGTAGTAGTAGTAATAGTAGTAGTAGTAGTAGTAGTAGTAGTAATAGTAGTAGTAGTAGTAGTAGTAGTAGTAGTAGTAATAGTAGTAGTAGTAGTAGTAGTAGTAGTAATAGTAGTAGTAGTAGTAGTAGTAGTAGTAGTAGTAATAGTAGTAGTAGTAGTAGTAGTAGTAGTAATAGTAGTAGTAGTAGTAGTAATAGTAGTAGTAGTAGTAGTAGTAATAGTAGTAGTAGTAGTAGTAGTAATAGTAGTAGTAGTAGTAGTAGTAGTAGTATAATCTTGTTGAATCACGATTTTGGTGTTTAACGATGCTAATCGGTTGTGGAACACTTCACTTTCATCACAAATTATTCCTATTTCTTACAATTTGACGAGTTAAATATTCTAATTTCATGGTTATAAACTTTATTTCCTCTTTCCTCACTTCCAAAATGGGTTTCCTTAGTTTCAGTACAAAGCTCTACGTGTCTAGATAATACTCTTCTACGGCAAACCTTTAATTTTGATTCAAGCAATCAATAAAAGGCCACTATCAGCGAAGTAACTGTTTACAAGTGGCCAACTTTGCACGTTAGGAAAAGAAAAGTATGGCAACATCTCTACACATCATTTGCAACTCCTTGAACTGTTTAATTGTGCTATCATACACGAGACTATATTTTAAGCCGCACAATTTTTGTTCTTTCAGTTACACACGAGACTATTTCATCCGGCATAAAATTGTATACATGTACTCTAACGCACAACGAAAGACTAAAAAAATTTTCTGAACCTGCTGATTTATAAATGTATGTGTATTGGGTTTGTGTTGTTTATGTTATGTTATGTTATGTTATGTTACGTTTGTATTGGTTTATGCGCGGTAGAAGCTGGTTGAAAAATTATGCCAGCAAAAAACCACTCTCCTCACCTCTCCTGCCAACAAGCTGCCATTTTGTGCCAGCATAATTGTTCTCGTGTGTGATTGCCAATTGGAAGGTTTTTTCACGCGGACCCTGGTACACTGGTTGGCTTTTTTAAAAGGGGAATATAACGATGTAGTCTTTTAAATTGGAACAGAATGCAACCAGAATTTTATGCAAAAATAATGTCTGCAGTTTTGCAGCATATTTGATAGTATTTCAATGGAAATGGTGTATTGGTGAGTACTTAAATTCTAATTTGAAATATTGTTTACTAATGGAAATGGTGTAAAATTAAATGTAATTGTTAGAAAACTAAGAAGAAAAACGTTTTCTAATCAATATCTTAAAATCCATAAGCTGCCTTATTCTATTTCTATTCTCCGTAAAAAAATCAAGGACTTTCCCTGTCAATAAGAATCTTTTATTTCTACGACAAAACGGTCGTAAAGAAACCCATTTCTTTATACAATAAAAATTTTTTTTGTTTGTTTTAAAGTTTTTAAAACTTATTTCAAGGCCTTTATTTCAGTTTGGAGTGAAATGCTCTTTAAAATCCAGTCTCTGCTGCGGGATTTTGAACCGGTTTGTCCAAATTCAAATCATCCACTTCCAAAACATAAACACCAGCATCTTCAGAAGATACTACAGGACTGATGAGTTTCTTAAAAGGAGAGGATTTCTTAGGGCGCTTCTGTGGTATCTGATGATGGCGGTACACACTGGTACCGTGTGCTGAACCAGTGCCATAAAGTGTGGTATTAACCACACCGCCAATGGTTATATTATCAATGCATACCTTGGATTTTATACTATTGCAGGCATTTTCTTGCTCATCATCATTATTACACAACTCGGCACGATTTTGTGGCCGTCTGCTGGTTCTGGTCACATACGAAGAACGTGTCAGGGAATTACGATACAATGTACGACGTTTACAGAATAAGCGCTGCAGCTCATTGCGAAAACGTTTGTGTGAGATTGTATAGAGGAATGGATTTAAGCAAGCGGCTGTTTTACAAAACAAAGCCGGTATCATGGATCTGGTGGGTGTCAAATAACGTTCGAGACCAAAAACCCCGGACATGGCAACAATAGCATATGGGGTCCATGCCAAAAACCACAAACCAATCACCAGTAGTACAATGAAAGCCAAACGCACTTCCACTTTGTGTTTATTACAATTGCTCTGGATATCCTTGGACGTGATGACAGCCTTCAGTATATGAAAATAACAGTAGGCGATAATGAAAAGCGGTACACACCAGGCGCAAAAGAAAAACGTAAACATAAAGACGCGAGCATTCATGCTCTTGTCCAGATAGTCAAACGAGCAAGTGGTTAAATAACCTTCGGGTACATAAACCGAAAGTCCAATCTCTAGCAGGGGAATTGACGAGAAGAGTAAAGCATCCAACCAAGCCAATAGCATTAAGAAATAATAGTATTTCGTCTTATAATTCAAACGTAGCGGACTTAATGGATTAACCACAACGCTATAGCGATCCCAGGATATAACTGTTAACATGGCAATTGATGCTGAGCCGCTAAAACCTCCGACAAAGGCAAACAGGCGGCAGCCTAAAAAATAAATGAAAAAAAAAATTTTTTTTTTGGTAGTAAAATTATTTTCCACCTTGAAACTTACCCCAGTCACCTAGAGCTGGTCCACGCATAAAATTATTATACACTGCAATGGGGTTCTTGATTACGATTAAAAAATCGCTTACGGCCAGATTGAATACCAATATATTGGATGCAGTTCTCAGAGATTTGCATCTGAAAAGATCATAAAAAAGAGCAGAATTTTCATAAGTTACAGTTACACTGTGTTACAAAATTAAACGGAAATATATATGCAAGTGTTCTCGTATATCAAATGTGGTATAGGTTGTCGCAGTCCACATGCTGTTGAAGCAACGAATGGCACTTTCGCTTCAGTATTCGAAGCCTTTTCCAGAATTTTTTTTCTTTTTTATTGGTTATTACAACCTTTGAGTCAGGTTTACAACCTAGCTTCTCACATAAGCTAGGTTATGTGTTATAGTGGGACCAACATCGTTCGGAGTGACTTTTCATGGAAACTTTATTGACTCTCAGAGCTTTTGTTATCAAACTGCTGAGAGGTAGTCGCCGAACGAAAATTTTTTTAAATTTCGTTTTGTTCGAGATATTTTAGCTAGGTCTTGAAATAGGGGTCTTGTCTATAGGATAGGATAGGATAGGATAGAAAAATCTGTTATGAAAAATCAACTTCTTCGTGGCATTTAATATGATTAGTCATATAATGAGCTCATTTCGAACTGTGTGATCGATAACAGTTTTATCGAAAAACCTTGACGATCCTTACAATCGTGAAGAATCAATTTCTTCGTGGCAGTTAATATGATTAGTCATATAATGAGTTCATTTTGAACTGTGTGATCGATAACTGTTTTATCGATAAACCTTGACGATCCTTATAATCGTTATAATCGATAAGATTGATTTTTTTCACTTCTGCCTATTCATCTTTGTGGTACAGCAATCACTTTCCATACGTTATACTTACAGAATGAAAGATAATTTTTGGTACTCTATGGACTCCAATAGGTTCCTTATTTGAAGAGACTTGCATATACATAGTGGGGTTCACACTTACCTTGCAAACATATAAATGACCAGACCATTGCCAGTTACGCCAAATACAAATGTAAGTATATACAGGGTACCCATTACATAGTACGACATATCGCTAGGCGGTTCAAAGGTCAACCAAAACGGATTTATGCGGGCAATCATCCTATAATCGTAAGCTCCACGGAAACCTTTTAAAGCCGGATATAAACTGGTAAGAAATTTATAAAAAACGAATCAAATTACTAGATATTGTTATAGAGTGTCTATTCGAAAATAGTGTAACAGTGTGTAACAAAAGTCGAGGCTAACTTTGTAAATAATTTCGTTTTCTTTAAGATACTTACACTTCATTCAATTCAATCAAACCATTCCTTGAGGAATTGACATATTTGGTACAGTTGCTGGTATCATTAGCCGGTAGACATACCACCAATTCGCTGCTTTCCAAGGACTCCTTAGAAGGTACGATTGTAGAATAGGCCTTTACCAAAGAGATCAAACTTAACAGTATTGTTGAGACCGTGTATTGATTAAGCTTGCATAGAAAGTCCAACAGGCAACAGCATTTGTGATAGAGCGGTGTGAAGTAGTTAAAGACAGTGTTTTTAAGTGCAAACCATTGGTAGTGTTGCCAACTAAATAGGCTGCTTCGAATTGTAGTTCGGGTGGTGGGTGAATCAGTTTTTGTTTCAAATGCTGATTTTATTTTGATTTTTCGATGTTTATGATCTGATAGTTGCTGTGTTACTTGCATTTGATTTTTACGTTTCGGGCCAAAGGTTGACTTAAACTTTGCTTTAATACATGTACCCTGTTTATCCATTGTAGTATTAACGTTGTTAGTTTTATTGTTATTGTATTTTGATTACCAGCAGCATATGAAGTGAAAATAACGGCAGCAGCTGCATTTAACTTGTTGCCATGGAAGCGTTGTTTCATTCGTAGTGTTAAAGGATACAATTGATTTGATTTTGAACAATTGGAGAGAATTTCGTGGAATAATTTTTATTTCAATAAAACTCACAGTCAATGTATTGTTATTATTGTTTAAATTTAGAAATTCCTTGTTATTCGAGTCTAATTAAATATTCTGTTAAATAAAGGCATTTGAGATTACGTTTATACATCAAGGTACTGCAGAATTTCTGAATTTATTAAAAAAAATTCAAATAAAAAAAAACTACGACAGTCGTTGACATCCTACTCATAACAACTTGAGCCAATTATATCCCACGTTTAGATACTTAGGACCACGAAAATATAGTTTTAATGCTCACGTGATACTGTGACTTTTGGCTGTCAAATAACAGTTCAACTAACTCTTGTTTTGTTTTCATCTTGACAACATCTTTAGAAGCGTATATCCACAGGCGTAGCGTTGAAAAGGTCTGAACGAACTAAATAGCATGGTACAGGAAAATCAGGCTGTTTTACTACGAATTTAGATAGCAACTGGCTTGGATACCCACAGTACATCTAATTTGAAAATAAACGAAACGCAAAATATTTGCCGGATGTTCTTAGTTGGGCATATAATGAACGGAAATAACGATTTTTAACTATTACCATCTGTGAAGGATCATTGAAGATATAGAACAGATACACTTAGGCGCAGTATTTTAATCCTCTTTAGCCTGATATCATCTGGAACTTTGGATGAAGCCATTTATTCTTCCAAAGATACGTCTCTGGGGTCGCATGCAAGGCAGAAGGCCAATTCTTCCTTTTTTCTTCGGCTTAACGCTGGACACAGAAGTAGCCGTAGTCTAGTGGTAGTGTGTTGGCTTATTAAACGTAAGGCCACTGTTCAAACCACAGGTCAGACAAAATACAAAAAGTATTTCTTCGGCGATTTCCTCTCAGCAGATTTCTGGCAAAAACTCTGAGAGTAAATAAAATTGCCATGAAAAATAAAATTAACACACACAACATAAGTGATGTGAGAATCTAGGACGTTGTACATTGGGTCAACTTGACCTCCGGCTACTGTACTTGTCTTAATTGACAAGTACACGTCCTCTAATCTAACCTAACCTAATGCTGGACACAGGTCTACGCGTAAAAACAGCTACCTCACCTTTTTCGTTTCTGTAGCTCCTGCAGAAATTATTGACCAAAGTGTCAACAACAATGCATTGCGCAGAGTGTAATATTCTGTAATGACTTTAGTAACTAAGCGTGCTTCTTTGTGCGTCCTAGATCTAACCTAAGCTAAATTTGGTGCAACATATTGCCTATACCCAAAGTGTTAACGGAATTCATTACTACATTTCAATTCAATTCGGAGTTTGCTGGTTTTCAATAGTGTTTCCAATGTAAAGAAGTTTCCCAAGAGACCGATGGCTGTACAATATCTGGAAAATCCATCCGCTCTGAAGTTTACTAGAATGCCCTATGTCCCGATATTCAGGTGATATGTCAATTGTACCGTTTTTCATTTCGTTGAAAGCCTCCCTCCATAGTCGTACACCATTCTATAAATCATCATGTTAGAGTTCAGCATTTTCACAATTGCCTGGCTATGAGAAAAGGCCAATAATTCAGCCTGAAAGGCGCTGCAATGATCCGGTAGCATTATCGTATGAAAACAGGATCAAAATATAACGAATGACAGTATATGCTTAAGTTATTATAAAACACTAAATGATAACTGATAGAGGCAAGGAAACTGGCGGGAAATAGCTTCACAAGGAAGATGTATATTTTAAGCATTTTGATATTTTAAGTGTGTCTTAAGAAACTTTTTAACGACCGAATAAACTTGAGAATAGGAGCTAACCTGTGCCTTTATGTAGTCCAATAAATAAGACATTGGCTGCCTTCCAAAATGTTAATTGCTTTGTGTTTGAACAAAGTATCGTGTTTCATAATGCCGCTGTACAAAATATATACAATGTATTCTATTTCAAAACGTCGTCAATGTGTTTTTTTAACGCAGTCAAAAAGCAATCAGGCATCGTATTTATAGTTGATGCATTGTTTGGTTACTTTGCATATCTACATTGCTTATATACAGTAGTAGAACTGCATACAAACTTTGTATTGACACATTTTGGAAGGCAGCCATTCTGTTTGATACTCTCTGTATATTTTTTCTTTGCCGAATTTGAAATTTTATATTTCCCACAACTATTATTATTTAAGCAAACAATGTGAAACCTTTAGCAAATAATAGAAACCTTAATATTTAATTAAAACTTCATACATATTCAAAATAACATTCGCATGTAATTACCACGAAAATAAGAAAATTATCTACAATGCAAATAAGAATAAATATTTTAATATTTATTAAGAGAACATTAAAACCACAAGATTATGTTTCAAAAACATGCCATTTTAAATTTTATATTCATAAACATTCTTTTCTAATAATTTTAATCATAACAAATAAGTTTTTGTCTAAAATTTCTTAGTCCGTTTGGAATGTTAACAATTAAGGTTGCAATAAGTCACACCTACTAAGCAGCTTTGATATCAAAGGCTCACTTGAGCATTACTTGACAGGCATTTCGTTAAAAAAAAGAAAATATTAAAATACTTATGTTGATCTAGATAATCCTTTAATCATTAAGTAAAGATAAGACCAACTGGGAAATATTACCACCATATGCCTATTACATCATAGGAAAAAATGAGTTGTGGGCTACTGGATAAATTTTATGAAGTTTAAGCAGAATTTGTGACGATTTGCGATGACGATTGAATCAGGTGAAATACTTTTATGTTATTCTAGATAGAAAATTGAATTAGAAGCAACATCTGGATGCTAGGATTACAAAATTTGACTGCAGCTGGCCCATATGTAGAAAAGCCATTGTTTCTAAATGGGGCCTCACTCCGAGAATGACACACTGATTCTACAGAAGCTTCAGTAGAGTGATGGTCAGTGATGTATTAGGAGTGCTACACTAAAATAATTCAGAGCGTGCAAAAAATGTACAGCTTGGGAATAAGTAGTGTGATAAGGACATTACTTATAGGGGCATTGGAAACAATGCTCTTCATCCAACCGATTAAGATACGGTTTTCTATGAGGCGACATTTGCGTCATATCCAGTCAATAGGGATTGGATTACCAGAGCTACAAACCGTATCACCATAGAGTATTGGGATACTGGATGAATGCAGTTAAATACGAATTTATCCGACAGGATAGCACATGCGATCAACTGGTAAAGTTGATGTATAGGAATTCAAATATCTTTACTGATAGCCAAATGTCAAATAAGGCAATATCATATAGGGATACAGGGTCGAGAACTCTCAGAAATCTTAGAAAGCATGACACAGTACGTATTTATGGGTCATCAAGGAGTAATCAAAAATAAGGCAGCAATGATACTCTGCTTAATAGAGCTACAGAATATTATTCCCTAAGCATGGATAAGCCAAGGCCATTCAGTGTATTGAAAACCAAGCTGAGAAAGTGAGCAAAAACGCCGTATCGACTATTCTGGAACAATGACACAGTAGAAGGGATTACAGAGATACTCTAGGGCGCTAACGATAAGGGGAAAATCATGAGTACTGTACGAATGAATAATAGTGACTTGAGCACTCGGGGACACTCAGCCGTACCTGCACCGTATTGGCGTATAGTAAAATTATGTATGTAAAGTTTATGGCGAAGACATTGAAACGTTAACTCGAGATTTCAATATTTCAAGGATGACACTTTACCACACATAGTTTAACCTACGTACGGATACGATTCTAATGCAAATGGTATGCACGATAACTTTGATATTAGAGATGCATCTCGCTTTGTTAAAAGCAATCTCAAAAAATAGTTTGAAAGTGGATTACGTACGAAGGTACTTATCGAAGCAAACTAAAGCTTTGCATACGTTCATGATAACACCCAAGAAAGCTAATGTTATGTTTAGTGGGGTTAGGAGGGATTTCTTCATTATGAGTTTCCATGAGCTGGTCAAAGGATTGGTTCTGATCTTTAGTGTCAGCAATTAACGAGATTAAATGGCCAGAATTGATCAGCGGATGAGGTTTTGTGTACAACCATGGTAACGCCAGACGATACATGTCTTTGATGGCCCGAAAAAAAAACTGAGAGCGACTGGTTGGGAAATTTTTATGCATACACCGCACTGGCATTCTCTTCAAAAATGTCTCAATAAATTTATATTCTGTAGAGGCCTGGCAAATTCTCTGATAGTAAAAAACTTGCCATGGAAAGTTACCCAAAAATCTGTCGTTCAGAATCCACTTTAAAATGTAGATCCCGCAACGCATATATAAAATTAACACACAAACAATGTAAGTGGTGTGAGAGACTAGTTCATAGTCCTGAAGAGGCCTGCAAAAACCCAGAAGAGCTTCACTGATGGAATAATGTTTCAATGCCCTCAAATATAGAGAAATGTTGTAGTCGTCGTAGTCTAGTAGGCTTATTATACGTAAAGTCGCTGTTAGAACCCCAGGTCAAATGAAACAACAAAACGAAATATGAAAAAAAATATTTCCTCGGCGACTGCCTCTCAGCAGATTTCTGGCAAAAACTCTAAAAGTAAATAAAATTGCCATGAAAAAGTTTCTAAAAAAACTGTCATTCGGAGTCGACTTTAAACTGTAGGTCCCACCACTCATGTATAAAATTAACACACACAACATGAGTGGTGTGAGAAGCCAGCTCGTAGTCCTGACTTGGGGGTTGTAATGACAAATTATGTATGTGTGTAGAGAAATGTTCGCGATCAAAATGGCACTTGTTTGATTTGATAGATTTTGTTTCACACGTAAAAATTTGTATCATATCTGAATCAAACTTTTTTGAACATTTAAATATAAAAGCAACCCCTGACGAATATTGACTGAAACCCATGGCTATTGTTTTCAGTGCCGGCATTCAATAAATTTTTATTTAAATTGTTCATCATAATAAAACACACCTTTTGCCCAACTACACTTCCTGTTAGAGAGAGAGAGAGAGAGAGAGAGTGAACCACTCTCATATTAAAAAGAACATTTTTATTACACCACTTACAAATTGTTTCCAGTTGGATTTCAATAAAAAAAAAACGAAAAACTTTTTCGAGATTTTTTTTTAGTTGCGGATAACAGACCATTCAGCCAACCAGCCGACACAATTACCTTTTCAACGAGAATGGAGAGTGTAAAAACAAACTACAGCAAGCGATGGTTGTTAAGATGGGTTTTCCAGTTATTCAGATTCAATTTCAGATTAAACAAAAACCACTCGAATTCAAACTAAAAATTAAACAAAAAAAAGAAACTTTTTTTAATTTTTTTTTTAAATTTTATTTTTTGCTTTTCAATTGCAATGCAACCAAGGAAAAGCGATCATAAGCAATAAATTATAGAATTTTGCAGAGAAGGTAAATTCAAGTAAAGAAAGCAATGGTGGCAACAGACGAATATATGATACTCTACACAGCAGAAATCAGGAATAAGTATTCAAAAAGATGAGTAGAATCGAATCATACTCATAATTTCTGATACTTATATGCATTCATACATCTTTTAATCTCATGGAACCTCTACTCATATTCAAAGTATGAATCGCGTCCGAACACTAAAATACTCACTAGAAGGTCGTGTGTTTACTCTGCTTGCTGCTCTGCCTTTTTGCTTGTGTGTCTTTTTTCTTTTTTTATTAAATGCAACAACAACTAAGACTGTAAATTTTGATGAATGATTCGAGTCACTCGAATCATTTATAAGTATTTTTCTAAAGTTATGAATCTGAATGAGTAGGCTTATGAATCAAACATATTTGGAATGGTATGAGTTTGATGTCAACACTGTACGCATACTCATTGCACCCCTGTACTTATAAATCAATGTTGTAGTGAGTACGAATGAATCAGAGTACATAGTTAAATTTCAATATTGTTGACTCACTTATATTAAAATTTTCATGAGTGCTTATGAGTACCGAAAAAACGATTCATTGCTGATCTCTGCTACACACCATTTTCCACAATAATTAAAATGATATTTACAGGACCTAAAGAGTCAACTTTGGACGACAAATTTGAAAAATTTTTATTTTCATGGTTATTATTATTATGGCCAGTAGTCGCTTTCAGAGATTTTGCCAGGACACTACTTAATGGTATGGCATCAATACATTCCCTAGGCCAGAACGACGACAATCCGACAATAGTGACAATTTGAAACGTTCCTTGTAATTTGAAACTTTTCATTCCCTTACTACAACCCTAAGCTTAAACACTACCTACCTGCGGTAGCGTGAAAATGTTTGTCAAGATTTAATATTCCAAGTGGTTATTGAACACAGAATAAAAACTTAGATTTTCTTGTTTCAAAAGTATCTTGTTTAAGCGAAAATCAATAAATCCTCTGAATGCGAATAGTTTTTGATTTTGTGTTAAATTGTATTTCATTTCTTTGTTTTTGTTTTTGTTTTGTGCATCATCTTCAATGATTTTTTCACTTTTAGTTCTCTTGTATTCTTCCAAAGGTAAATACCCGCATTAGAATTTCATCCCTGACTTCTGAATTGTTTTGTACATTAATGCCGAGGATGATAAAAGTTTATGGGGTGGGATTTAATAAAAAAAATTGTTTAAAACATTTTGAAATGAAATATGATTTATAAATGCCAGTAAAGCTTTAAGGATTAGCACATAGTGTTGGAATTAAAATTAATAAGAAGATAATTAAAGGCGCGAGTATAAACAGCATAAGACCAACTATTCCAACAAGTGCCAATGAAAGGCGTCACAGTAACTGAAACTGTAGGCTTAACAGAGCGGGAAAGGTATACCTGATCAAATTAATATCTAGACAGACCAAGCTGACAAGTATCTTCTGGCTGTTATAGAACCCAATTAGGCAAAAAGTGCAGATAGACGTCAGTAACTGCTTTCTAGGCTTACGAAGGGTTTTCGCCTAACAGCACAAAACGGATTCTGAAACTTCACAAGCGAGAAGACCGTATTGAAACGCCAAATCGTGTAATCTCGATAGCATCATAACGATATCGTTGAAGTAAACAGTGCGACTTTAGCTGTGAACGTTTAGCAATTACAGCAGAGACTTCTTAAAAGCAAACAAGATCAGCGACGGGTTCATGAATAGGATGAATTAAGTTATACTATGTTCAGACATGTACTTTTATTGAATTAATATTCGGTTTATTGATAACAATATTTTTAGTGTTCAGACACAAAATTTATTTGACAGCTGGCAAACAAAACAGCTGATTGCTTCAACAACATTGCTTTTAATTTAATCGCGAAAATTAGTGCCAAAAAAAAAGTGAAAAAAATTGTACATTGGAAAAAGTCTTACTAATGATTAACCGAAACGCCGAGCTGTTGCGGTTAGTAGGTAATATTTCTGACTCCAAAGTGGCATCCTTCTGAGATGAGAAAGAAAAATTTGATAATACTGCATAGCTTGCAGAAAAGAAAGCTTTTGCTTATGGCCTTGTTAGAGGAAAATGAAACTCAAAGGTCTTTATTTGTTAACTGCTGAATACGTCGTATTTTCAAAATATACCGGTCAGTTAAAATATTCTGCATAAACCCGAGGATGAAATTGCGAGAACTGTTATAGATTATCTGTCGAGACCTAGAAGGCCAGCCATACTTGGAGAAGACAGGTAGAAACAGAAGCTGCTTTCTTCAGAGCAGGAACTGGATTCCCAGTAATATCTCAGTACAGGGTATTATAAATAACTTTTCGAAATAAATTCGAAATTATCATCAAACAATATTGGGATCGAAAGGGTTAAAAATTATATACGACATTAAGTCTGTGATGTTATTAAAATTCTTTTTTATATGACAACAGTTGGAAATATTTTCTCATCCCTTTTCTGCGGACCTAACCTAACTAACCTGACACTTGAGTTGTCAAATATGAATAGAAAGTGTTCGGAAAATAGTAATATGCTCACTGAACGTACTTAAGACAGTGTTGTATTTGAAGTTTTAAGCAATATTATAACAATTTATGAATTTATTGAGCAATAATTAATTGACATTTTATATGAAATATTGATATCAATAATGCCGTTTATTGCGATTTTCTCAATATAAGTGCATGTCTGAACATAGTATTAGGTTAGGTTAAATTGGCAGTTGCTGCAATGAGCATAGTTTATCGTATTGTACATATAATCCTAACTAACATCTCTCAGCCATGCGGACAGTTTTCTTTTAGTGTCTCAAGCGTCGGAAAGTGATAAATAAGGCGGTCTTTAGTCTCCTATTGTTCCCCAGTGTTACAGCTCCTGCTGTCATACAGAGGCTAGTGCGGGTGCGCACTTACTGTCATACTTCGGTCATGTTTAAGGTGGATTTTTGCATATATTCGTATCGGACCATATCTGTCTGGGATCTATGCAAGTGAGTTCCTATCTTTCTTTTGCAAATGACTCAAGTTTCTTTGCAACCGTTTGTTTGCCCCTCTATAGAGGAATTTCAATCTTATGTGAGTTCAATTGAATTCTCTATTCTACCATACTTTGCAAGCGCATTGACAAATCCTCGGAGGTATTGTTACCTCCTCCAGAGACTCCAACATTATTGAACAATCTTAGATGTGGTTGAAGTCGCCGTAGTCTAATATGTAGTGCGTTGGCCTATTAGACGTGATCCCACGCTTCAAGCCGCAGTTCAAGCAGCTCCAACAAAACGAAATATGAAAATATATTTCTTTGGCGACTTCCCCTCCTTGGATCGGGGGAACTTGGTCAGTGCAGAGGCTGCGTTCACCTGTGGCATCACAACGGGCCGCTATGCGTGCTCAAGTGAGATTTTTGGTAAATTAAAGCTACCACGCTAACCTAACCTAACCTATCCTCTCAGCAGATTTCTGACAAAAACTCTGAGGGTACAATAAAATTGCAACGGCATGTTTCTCAAAAATCTATCGTTCGTAGTGGACTTTATACTGCATCTGCCTCCACTCATATATAAAATTAACACACGCATCATAAGTGGTATGAGCAGCTAGGTCGTAGTCCTGACTAAAGGATTGTAATGATCAATTATACATATGTATATAAAACTAGCTGTACCCTTGCGCATGTTGCTGCGCCACCAACTAAAATAAATTTAAAGGAAAGACATTACACAAATGTCCAATTAAATTTTGAATCATTTTATTGATTTCGTTTCCCGTTGTCCTGATGATTCAGATGAACGGGCCTGTAGTAGTACGCATTCGATCAGTTTCTAATCTCACCTCTCGTTGTTCAAGTGGTTCAAGCGAACGGGTTTCAGCGGCATATACTCGAAGATTTTCAAGTCTCAATGCTCGTCTGATTCTGAAGCTCGTAATGCTCTTTTCTTCCGTGCTTGAGGTGTAGGTCGACCAATTGCTTGTCATTCATTTTGAATAATTTCCAGTGACGCCATCCATTGGAAATTAATAATCGCACCAACCTCCGTCGACTCATGCGCAACAACTTTGTTAAAGAATGCGCAGTTTACGTTTTAATTCATTTTAAGTAATTTTCAGTGGCGCCTCCTATTGGATATTGATCATACCAACTTAGAAACCTTCGTCGGCTCATGCGCAACAACTTTGCTGAAGATCATAACATGATGAAATGCTCAGTTTACGATTTAATTGATTTTAAGTAATTTTCAGTGGCGCCACCTGCCGGAAATTAGTCATACCAAATTAGAAACCTTCCCCAGCCCATGCGCAACAACTTTGCTGAAGATCATAGCATGAGCGATTCTATAAGGTACATATAAACAAACATTCATTTTTGTATGGGTATGTAGGCGTGGCACCTCGCCTACTTGAAATTTTAAAATAAAAAGTAGCCTATAGTTCCTTCCAGACATGCAGTAAGGTACTGTTAAAATCTCAAGAAAATCGGTCCCGCCGTTTAGCCGTCTATAGACTTCAAACAAACCCACAAACAAATAAACACACATACATTCATTTTTATATATAAGATGTATGTATGTCATCTTAGATGTGAAGTACTCCAGGGTCACATTACTGTGTCAGTAAACATTCGTATATCACAGTTTGATAAACTCTGACACCTGATGCGTATAGCAGCAATTTTAATAGTCACTATTTCAGTGTAAATAAAGGGTGTTTTTTTTATAGAGGTATAGAACTTTAAATTGCAATAAAACAACGATGGATTATTCGATTGACATGAATTTTATTTATCCGAAAGATAATCTTGTGGCATTACATTTTAAATATGATTTCTGGCATGTGACCGCCACGGCTGGCGCGGATGTAATCCAATCTGGACGTCCAATTTTCGATGACTTTTTCCAACATTTGTGGCCGTATATCGGCAATAATACGGCGAATGCTGTCTTCCAAATGGTCAAGCGTTTGTGGCTTTACCGCATAGACCAATGACTTTACATAGCCCCACAGAAAGTAGTCTAGCGGTGTTAAATCACAAGATCTTGGAAGCCAATACACAGGTCCAAAACGTGAAATTAGGCGGTCACCAAACGTGTCTTTCAATAAATCTATTGTGGCACGTGCTGTGTGATATGTTGCCCCGTCTTGTTGAAACCACATCTCCTGGACATCATGGTTATTCAATTCAGGAATGAAAAAGTTAGTAATCATGGCTCTATACCGATCACCATTGACTGTAACGTTCTGGCCACCATCGTTTTTGAAAAAGTACGGACCAATGATTCCACCAGCCCATAAAGCGCACCAAACAGTCAGTTTTTCTGGATGTAACGGTGTTTCCACATACACTTGAGGATTACCTTCACTCCAAATGCGGCAGTTTTGTTTGTTGACGTAGCCATTCAACCAGAGGTGCGCTTCATCGCTAAACAAAATTCGCTTATGAACATCGGGAACAACGGTAATCTGGTTTTGGGCCCATTCGACGAATCTACGAATTACTTGATGATCGTTTGGCTTCAAATCTTGCACGAGTTAGATTTTGTAAGCACGCTAACCAAGATCCTTCCGCAAAATCTTCCATAAAGTGGATGGACACAGATCCAATTCCTGTGCTCGATGGCGGATGGACTCATTCGGGTCTTCCTCAATGCTACGCTCTACAGCAGCAATAGCGTCTTCTGTACGCACCGTACAGCGTCTCTGGGGATGCGAGTTATTAATAAGAGTAAACGTGGTGCGAAAACGTTCCATGGTTAATCGAATTAACTGCTCTGATGGACGATTTTGTCGACGATAAAATGGACGTAGTGCGCGATACGTTTTCCGCACAGAACCATTGTTTTCGAAATAAAATTGCACTATTTGCAAGCGTTGTTCAGGCGTGAGTCTATTCATGATGAATTGCCAAACTAAACTGAGAATAAATCACTTGACAGCTGTTAAATCGGTCGCCAAAAGTAATGCCAACTTAAAGTTCTATACCTCTATAAAAAACACCCTTTAGTAATACAGTAATCGGTGACAATCACCTCTTGTGACAAAATTTCACATTTGATTTTAGCGAGCCATCTGAATCCGTCAGGGAATACTTAGATGAAGTTCTTCTAAATGTGTATCAAAAATACATCTATTTGTTATATTTGTTGTAAAAGCAGTATCTACAGCAGGTTCAGTTATCGTGTAGTCTTTAGGTACATATATTCCGATCCAAACTTCCGATATACTTCCCTGCTTTTGAGACGCTGTCTGTAATTACTGTATTTGCAACAAGTTGTTTTGCCAAGATGTCTGCTGGTATTAATTTAAAGGATTTCTTTAATAATTTATTCCAAATCTTCACAAGTGTTACAACATCATTAACTTTAAATTCATGATTTCGTTGTAAACGAAGGTAATTTATGTAAAAAAATAATGTAAACTCTTGAAATAAAATAAACCTCCCCTTCAGGTTAGAACACCAGCCAGCCTTTGGGTATTATTTGCCCATGTATGTAAATGATGTTTAAAATAATCATTTAGATTTGCATAGACGACTGTCGTAGACATTATGAAGACGATATTTCATATGAAATTATTTTATCTTTGTTTTTATTTTAAATCTTAAGGTTGCCAGGTCTACCAAAGAATGTAATTATTTCAGGTAATATGATAATCCAAAACATATGAGACTAAGTTATCAGATGTGTTTCCATGAATTTTTTTTCTTATTCTTAGAAAACATTAGACACAGGTTTAGGAATATTGTCTGGCACATAATGTTATTCGCCATTTTTCTTTAAATTATTTAATATTTTAATGCCTTATCATTGCTTTACAGTAATAACAAAACATGTCATTCGAGATTATGTGTTTAGATAACCAATCTCCCCTGTTCAGACAGTGTCATCGCCAATCGTTCGGGTAATCTATTTCATGAGTTCATTCACAGTCATGCAATTGATTGAAATTCCTTTAGGCATTACACTTTCTCTTCTTCTGACAGCCTACCACCAAGCACCCCGTCCCGCTGTCTTGCAAATAGCTGTCAAAATTTTAAAATTATGCAGAAATAATGTTAGGCTGCGTTTAAAAAAACAGTGGCACACAAATGTTATGTAAATTGTTCTATTTTTTTATGAATTTAAACGTGAAAGAATGTTTTAGACAGCAAAAGCAGGCTGTATGACATCTTAAAATTTTTTTTTATTATTTCTTTCAGTTTATTTAAGGAGTGTATACATAGCTACTACAAAGCATATCCCCTTTACTGTATGGTGCCTTCTTTTTTCTTGGCAATAATCAATTGATTATTCTACGCCGTAGAATCTACGGTAACAGGTTCCGGATTGATAGGGTTACCTAAGAACTATGCCTTCTATGAAAATGTATTATGAAATTGTATTGTTTGTAGGGATGATGGTGTTTGCTCATTGAGTTCTAGCAAAGAATATGGATATAAAGAATGTGCATTTTAACATATTTTGGAATATTTTTCAAAAATATTTCTTGACGCGGGGGGAAAGATAGAAGGGAAGGTTACAGAAACCAAGAGCGTAACAATGCGTTGTTCTCCTCATGCGTTGTTCTCATCGTGCGTTTTTGTTGTTTGACCACTTTTTTTATTTATTTTTCTGGTGTTAAAAACAGACGTCGGCACCAATGTCCCTCAGGGTAAAAACATCTTCGGCTTTTTACACACATAGGACACGAACATCAAGAATGTTCGTTAAAAAGAGCGTAAAAATCTTGTCAGTTTTTAAAGAAGAAGGTTCATGTCGCTTTTTTCAGACTTCAATTATACACCCAAAGAAATATCACAGTAGTATTCACTAATATCAATGAGAAATGATTTCGATTTTTGGAAGAATACTTGCCAAGTTAAATACGGTGTCTTAGTGTCATAGTGCAGTACAATTTTTCTATATTTTCCGATCACATATACATATCATTGGGTTAATAAGTAGACTTGAAATTATTACTAACAATTTTCCTCTAGGTTAACACATGCCTATGGTTATGGATTAGTGAGTGAGAGAGAGAAAATAAGTTGAGAGAATTCATTTATTTACACCCATATAAAAGTGTTATACACCACTTTTATATTCATTTCATCAACATACATATGTAAGGCTGTCTATATTTGGCTTAATAATTTTAGATGAATAAAAATAAAATAAAAAATCAATTTTATTATTAAAAGAACATAAAGCTATCCATCTTTGGCTTAAAAGTTAGGCCATGTTTTTTAGAAAAATAAAAAGAATAAAAAACCATTTGTTACTAAAAGAAAAAAACGAGCATTCCAAAGCATTTAAAAAAAATTATACTATGAGACAAAATAAAAGAATGAAATACGCCGAGCTAATGACATTTTTAACACAAAATATTCTTCGAGTGTTATTCTGAAATAAAATGATAAAGCATCCGCTAAACATGTGTTCTTGTCGCAGTCTGATCGACAACTAAATCAAAAAACACAAGAATACATACACATGTACATACGTACGATGAGAGCAACACATTGTTACGCTCTTTGTTTGTGTTCATTTTCCTTCTGTCTTCCTCTCCCCCTCACCCAGAAATGATTTTAAAAAAAAATTTGGTAAGAGCGGGTCGTAATGTTACGACCCGCCATAAGAAATTTTACTTCTACATGATGCGCATTCTTTATATCCATATTCTTTGGTTCTAGTATTTCTCAAGGGATAACGCTGCCTGATCTTTCTATGATGTTCGTTGTTAACGTGTTATTCTGTCAGAAGGTAAAGTGGATCTTAGATCATTGCCATCATTGGATCGTTTTAGGATTAAAAAGTTAGGTTAGTTAGATTGAAAAGATAGAAGCTTCCGTTGGGTTTTAAGACACCAAAGACACTTGGGAGATGTGCAGATTTATGGAGGCAAAAAAGTTAAAACTCTGACTAGAGCCAATTAACGTTAAGCTGACATATCAAAGAGCAAAATCCTATTTGGATTAAAATATTATACCTCCGAGTTATTTGTATAGGCTTGAAACAAAAAATAGTTCCTAGATAATGCTTCCCAAATACGTAAAATGTGGAGGATGTGGATTTCTGTTATGAAAATTGTACATGTGTGTACTCTTTCATGGTCTAGGAGCAAAATTCGTTGTTTCGAAATCATTTTAAAGTTCATCTCGATAAACAGTTGCGATGAATTTATTGGCTGACAAATCTACCTTCATCTTCTTTGACAACGATTCGCCCAGAAAAGCAACGATTATTTTGATGGCGGTTTCATTTCTGGTATTCTATGGTGGATCTACAATTCGCACACTATTTCGAAACTATATTGCTATTGAATAGCGTCAAATACCTGGCAAAATCTCTGAGAACAAATAAAATTGCCATGAAAAGTTTCACAAAAATCTATCGTTCTGAGTCGACTTTAATCTGTAGGTCCCGTCACTCATATATAAAATTAACACACACAACATAAGTGTTGTGAGGAGTTAGGTCGTAATTCTGACTGAAGAGTTGTAATGACCAATTATGTACGTATGGATGTATTTCTACAGTATAGAACTCAATTAGGTTTCACACAACGGGCCTGTACGGCCACAAAAAATTTTAGTAAAACACTTTGCAAAAATGGCTTTAAAAGCGTAGAGTTTCGATAACATTTGTCAAGCTTGGTCAAGGTTTGTAATCTGTTGTTCGGAGTCAACATTAAACTGTAGATTCCATCACTCATGGATAATATTAACACGCACAACATTGGTTGTGCTAGGTTGTAGTTTGAGTTAAAGGGTTTGTAAAAATGGATTAAGTGAATGAGTCTCTCAAACCTTGAGAGAAAAAAAAATTAATGTTAAATGAGCACATGACATACACTTCTTTCCATTTTCTTCTCAAATCACGTGGGTGTCTGGTATCGATAGCTGCCACATACAAGCAAAATCACGCATCTTTTTCAAATTTCGACACTAGGCAACTGACAGATGCGTCTCGCAGTTAAAATATACGAATTCAATTGAAAACAAAATATCTGGAAAAATTACACTAAATTAAATGGGAATAAAATCTACTCGTATTTATACACAAATTCATTAATAATTTCATTATTTATTTTGTTTCGATAATAATCGATTTCATTGTAGGTTATCGTGCAATTAATTAAGTTGTTTGTGAAACTTTTTATGGGTTTTTTCGCAGAAAATCGATTGGATTCATAATTTAATTTTTATGTTTTCTCATATTTTTTTTGCTTGTAATTTTTCTGATTAATTTTTTTTGTATTCCTAGAAACATAGTTACGTACATACATATGTACATACATGCATACAAATGGTTTAAGAATTCTTTTGTTTTCAACTAAACAATTCCTTTTTTATTCTCTCATCCTTTAAGTTATTGTTCTAAATGTCATAATGACGTTTGCCAAGATGTTAATGGTCATTGTGTTTTGTTTTATTTGCCTTTTATAATTACCAGGATGGTTTACATTGTTTTGAATTTTTTTCCAAATTAGGCATAAAAAACTTTATAAAAAAGAAAAAGCATGGAAAAAGGAAAACGAAATGAAAAGTTAAAAAAAGTAAACATAAATTTCTATTCAAAGGATTTAATTGTCCATAATTGTGGAATGATTGTTATAATATACGAGTAGTTGCGTTACTTCTTGAATACAAATCTTATTGGCCTAAGAAAAGGGGAAGAATTTTAATTGTCAAGGTATGAGTAGGTACTATCGATTATTATATGTAAATGTAATGAGAAACAAATCCTATAATTTTTGCATGGAATTCTTTAGCATAAAACGAAATAATTTTTATTCGGCCAAATACAAAACGTTCTTCGCATGTAGTGTCCGTTTTATAATTTAATTTCATTATAACTCTTCATTTGAAATCCTCATCTTTCTGGTGCAGTAGGTAATTTCTTAGTGCACAGTCGGACTATAAAGTTGACGTAGAAGAGACCTTAACCAAACTCATTGAGATTCAGACCAGACATCAGCAATGAGTATTCAAAACAATAAGTGGAATCGAATAATACTCATAATTTCTGATACTTATACGTACTCATACTTATTTTAGTATCATATTCAAAGTTTGAAGTACTCATCATACTCATACTTAACAATAAGTATGATGTTGAGTTCAACTCTCCATGACTCAACATACATATACACGAAGGCAAAATAAGTATGAATCGCATACGAACACTAAAATACTCACTAAAAGGTTGTGTGTTTGCTCTGATTGCTGCTCTGTCTGTTTTGCTTGTCTGTCTTTTTTTATAAATGCAACAACAACTAAGACTGTAAATTTTGATGAGTATTATAAGTATTTTTCTAAAGTTATGAATCGAAATGATTAGGCGGCTTATGAATCAAACATATTTCGAATGGTATGAGTTTGATGTCAACGTTTTACGCATACTCATTGCAACCTGTACTTATAAATCAACATTGTAGTGAGTACGAATGAATCAGAGTACATAGTTAAATTTCATTATTGTTGACTCACTTACATTCAAAATTTCATGAGTGCTTATGAGTAGCGAAAAAACGATCCATTGCTGATCTCTGATTCAGACGTCCAATTGGCAATTTATATGGCTTCGAGTTCTTTCAATGGCAAACAATACATATATACGTCCATAATTGGTCATTACACCCTTCAGTTAGGATTACGACCTACCTTCTCTCACCCCTTTTCCACATGAGTGCGGGATCGATTACAATCGACAGATTTTTAGAAACTTTTCATGACAATTTTATTTACTCTCAGAGTTTTTGCCAGAAATCTGCTGAGGGGAAGTCGCCGAAGAAATATTTTTTCACATTTCGTTTTGTTGGAGATATCTGAGCTGGGGCTTGAACCACGGTCTCACGTCTACTAAGATAACTCACTATCTACCTCACTATACTACGGCGACTTCATTGTAAGCAATACGCCTCTTATTGGCCAAACAGACTGCAAAATTTTTGAAAGGGCATCGATCGCTATCGTTTTAGCTTCACCATGTCGGAAGAGACTTTGTTTCTTTTGTCGTCTTCAATTCTTTTTAAAAATGGATTGGGAATTGACTTCAGAAAGCAATTTCAGAGAATAATCTTTGTGTCATGGATATTAGACGTTAATATTGAAAGTATTTTTTGTACAATTTCTTCTGCCTCAGGAGGGTGGATACACAAAAAAGTAGTGACTGCACATACATTTGTTGCCACTCTATTTTGTACCCACCGTTCGGGTCATGTAGTTTCTGAATTAATTTGAAGCTTTTTTGATACCGTACGAGCTTTCAGAAAAGACGCTCCTCTATCATGCGACCTCTTTAACTTCGTTATGGAAAGTAGTTCGTGGAAGGCGGGAGTGCATCGCAATGGTACTATTTTTCAAAAAAGTATTCAATTGCTTGCTTCTGCTGCCGACATTAACATCATAGGGCGTACCAAGCGGGGTGCCCCTGCTGCTGCCTTTAAGGCTATTGAACGGTAGTCTATAAGGATGAGTCTGGGTGTGACAATAAATTAGGGCAAAATGAAGTATATGTTGTCGACAAGTAGGGACATGCGGCATATTGGATCCCAGATTACGGCCGATAACTATACTTTCGATATAGTCAAGGAATTTGTCTATATTGGCTCTGCCATTACCACCAAAAATTATATCACTCGAGGGATCTAGCGCAGGATTGCTTTTGCTAACAGGTGATGCTATGGTCTCAATAGGCAATTGAGTAGCAGAGACCTCTCTCGTACGACAAAACTAACACTCTACAAGACGCTCATCCTCCTCGTGCTTCTTTATGGCACAAAGGCGTGGACATTATTAAGCATTGATGCAGCAGCCTTGTGAGTATTCGAAGGAAAAGTCATACGTAAGATCTTCGGTCCAGTGCGTGTTGGCGATGATGACTTCCGCATCCGATCCAACGATGGACTGTATGAGCTCTTCAAGGACATGGACGTTGTGCAGTGTATTAACATCCAGCTGTTGTGCTGGCACGGCCATATCGTTCAATTGGAGCAGGATGCTCCGTAGAGATGGGTGTTTGCGGAAGTCGGCGAAGAGGACGACGTTGTTTGCGTTCGAAAGACCAAATCGAGGAAGCCTTGTCCTCGATTGATGTAAACAACTGGCGAAGGCGCGCAAGAAGCAGAGGCGTGTTAAGATGTTTTAAGGCGCCTGGAAGGACCCGTTAATTGGGTTATTAATGGCCAATTGTACTTTGTATTTACTTTGTACTTGACCACAACACTAAGCCCTCGAATGTGAATGAAACTTACTGGTGGCCTTGTTGTATTAGGGTAAAGTGACCAAAATCATATTTCTTTCGCTTTATTAGATTGAATAGTTCTGAACCCTCACCATGTTTTTTTAAATGTTTTCTATAAAATCTCATTATGAGGCCAACATTGTTGCCATTGTTGCTTTACCAACTACGGCGTTGAATAAATAAAGTGTTCGTAACATAATATTTCTTTGCAAAAAAACGAAGATGAAAAGAAAATTAAAGCAAAACAAGAAATTGTTGCTTTTAACTTCATTGTGGAATTCAAAAAAAGAATTTTTTTGAATAACTTTTGCTTTGGTTTTCTTGGAAACCGATAATCATTAATTTTGACGTTCTTTTAACGTTTCATCAAACAACGTTTCTCAAACAGAAAATACCTTTATGTTATCAAGAAGAAGAAAAAGAAGAAAGAAAAACAGTTTTTTATCGCTTAGCTAACCTTATTGGCCCATTTTAATGAACTCTTAACAAATTTCGTTGTTTCCTTGTTTCCTGTTTCCCAAAGCCTCTTATTTCTTTACAGGCACAAAACGTTTTAGAATTTCAAACGTATTTTTTCATTTTCATATTGCTTTGTAAACTATTTTGAAAGAAGATTTAAAATGTTTTTGTTCCACTAAGTCTCTTTACACACACAGCATCAGACAATATTTGTTTCGAAAATTCCATCAATTAAAAAGTCTGTTGCTGCGAAAATAGGCTCCTGCAATGGAAGCAATTTTTTAAATTATCTCTGCTCGAGCATAAAATTTTTAAAATGAAATGTTTTTCTTCTGCTTTCATCTGTAAAAACTTTATGTTGGCATTTGGCTAAGAAGCTTCATTTAAAATAAATAAATGCCTTCCAACATATGGACCACGGACAGACAGGCCAATTAAAGAATTTGAATTTAAACGTGAGCATTACATTTACAGCATACAGCAGACATACCATATTTGTACAAGGTGGCTGCGTTTTTAAAACAAATATGAGTGTACAAACCAAACAAATTCAAAATTTTCTTTTTGTTATAGGGAAGAAGGTATTCTGGGCAAGAATACCTTGTACTTCTTACAGGTACAATTATTGAACACTGTGTGATTGGACTAATGGCACGTACACTCAGCCACAAAAGTCTACATACGGTTAACAAATTTCAGAAATTTTTTAACTAATCCGTTTTCGTTGAAAATCTTTGTAATTGTCTGACAACTTTCCTCGATTTTAAGACGCTCTTTTGCTTTGGTTCAGAAATTTGTGAAATTTGTAAATCGGATGCATACCTTTGTGGGCCTGTGCAGACCAACAATTCAGTTCAATTTCAGAAATTTTTTAACCAATGCAGAAGACCGTCTTAACATCAAGGAAACTATAAAGATTTTCAACGAAAACGGATTGGTTAAAAAATTTCTGAAATTTTTTAACCGTATGTATACTTTAGTAACTGTGTGTATGTATGTATAAGTATCAGAAATTATGAGTATGATTCAATTCTACTCACCATTTTGAATACTCATTGCTGATCTCTTGTACGTATGAATGTCTAAGCGTATGATTTTTTCCAACTTATGATAATTGTGGAAGCTGTTTGGACAAGGAGGAAGAAGAATCTCTACCGGATTTTCTGTGTGAATGTTCTGCCTTGGAAATATGTACGTCACACTTGAATCTGATACTACTTGTGACGGGTTCTGATTGGTTTTTAATAGACTTACATAGATTGTTTAAAGTGAAACTGGATAACTTACTTATTTGATTGGTCCTTACAACCCTTTAGTTAGGATTACAACCAAAGATCAGCAATGAATCGTTTTTTCGCTACTTATAAGCACTCATGAAATTTTGAATATAAGTGAGTCAACAATATTGAAATTTAACTACACAGTCTGACTCATTCATACTCACTACAATGTTGATTTATAAGTACAGGTTGCAATGAGTAAGAATACAACGTTGACATTAAACTCATACCATTCGAAATATGTTTGATTCATAAGTCTACTCATTTAGGTCATAACTTATAAACGGTTTGAGTGACTCGAATTCAACAAAATTTACAGTCTTATACTATGTTCAGATATGCACTTTTATTGAGTCAATATTCGGTTAATTGAGTACAATATTTTAAGTGTACAGGCATAATAATATACGCAGTTCAACTGCTTATTCAATATTCATTTGACAGCTGATAAACAAAACAGTTGGTTGTTTCAACAACATTGTTTTTTTTTTAAGACAGAGCAGCAAGCAGAGCAAACACACAACCTTCTAGTGAGTATTTTAGTGTTCGTACGCGATTCATACTTATTTTGTGCTTCGTGTATATGTTGAGTTATGGAGAGTCGAAATCAACTACATCAACACGTATGATGTTAAGTATGAATATGATGAGAACTTCAAACTTTGAATATGAGTAGAGGTTCGTTCCATGATATTAAAATAAGTATGAATGCGTACAAGTATCAGAAATTATGAGTATGATTCGATTCTACTCACCGTTTTGAATACTAATTGCTGATCTCTGATTACTACCTAGCATCTGTATGTGTTAATATTTATCCACTGGTGGCGGGATCTGCAGTTTAAAGTCAATTTAATTTACTGTGAGAGTTTAAGCCAGTTTTAGTAGTCGCCGTAGTCTAATAGGTAGTGTGTTGGCTTATTAGACGTAAAACCAGGGTTGGAGCCCCAGTCCAAACATCAAGACAAAATACAAAAAGTATTTCTTAGGCGATTTCCTCTCAGCAGATTTCTGGCAAAAACTCTGAGAGTAAATAAAAATGCCATTAAAAAGTTTCTCAAAAATCTGCCGTTCGGAGTCGGCTTTAAACTGTAGATCCCGCCACTCATGTATAAAATTAACACACACAACATAAGTGGTGTGAGAAACTAAGTCGTAATCCTGACTAAAGGGTTGTAATGACCAATTATGTATGTTTTAGCCAGAACGTTGTTAAGGGAAAGACGACAAAGAAATAGTTTTTCATATTTCGATGTTCGAGATATCTGAGCTGGGGTTTGAACCATGGACTCGCGTCTAATAAGTGTACAGACTACCTTCTAGATTACGGATTAAGAAGATGAATTTTTCAGATTATCACAACTTCGGGCTATCCGAAAGAGAACTCGCGAAACAAATTTGCAAACAATAGGAAATACAATACATTCATTGGAAATTTAATTTAAAACTTTCTCATAAATTTGGTTATTCATTTACTTTGTCCTTCACTTAATGAACTCCTGTCCTTTATGGTCATTTTCACACCTCATCCACCAACATGTTTTAGGCGGAACAAGCCGCGAGTGATAAAGCTGCCTTATGTACCTACAATACTGTCAACAAACGGAAGATAAATAGAAGTCTTAATAAGCTCATTGAAAATTTTGAGTTTACCGATGATATTGTTTTGCTGCAGCAGGTATTGTTTAGATTAGCTTTGGGTGCTATAACAACAAAAGAGAATCAATGCGCATTAAACCTCCTTCTCTACAAACGGATACAAAATACCGGACGTCTAATATTTGACATATTTAAGTAAGGAAGTGGATGCTAAAGTCTTGTAGTCTAGTCGGTAGTGTGTTGGCTTATTAGACTAAAGCACGTGGTTTAACCATGAATAAAACGAAATATGAAAAAGAAATATTTCTTTCGGTAACTTCTTACAAAAACTCTGAGAGCAAAATAATATTGACACGAAAAGTTTTTCAATTCTGTCGTTCGGAGACGACATTGAACTGTAGGCGAAATTAACATATGCAACACGAGTGGTGTGAGAAGCTAAGTTGTATTCCTAACTAAAGGGTTGTAATTCCCAAAAGGCAAATTACAATGTATGACGGATTTAAATTGATTTTGACTGACAGGAAAATGACAACATATACGCTGCTGAAAAAAATTCAAAGAGAAGAATGCTAAATAAATCAGCTGTCAAATTGTATTTGTTGCCTTAACGGAGAAGCGCTGAATGAAAGACAGTACCTACGCAAACATGTATTACAATTTGTTTTTGTCGGTTGACAATAACAAAGTACAATATATGACGGAATAAACGTGACTTGCATTTAATATTCATAATTTTCGAAATAATATTTACAACTTGATAATCATTCCTTATGGGAAAATAGATTATTGCTGTGCTTTAAAAATCTTTGAATATTAAAAATGATTTGAAAAAATATTGAAATTAAAATTGTTTATTTTACCATGTTTAACACTATGTGTGTGCGTGTGTGAATATTGCAGAATTGCCTCAAGTCCTTTCTAAAAACATACCTGATGTTATTTTAATTATCATTTCACTTTAATTAAAAATCAATGGCATAAAAAGGCATTTTATTTGCGGGTCTTTAAGTGCACTTAAATGTCTAGTATTAGGTGTAGTAAAATACTGCTATCAATTGTCATTATCTCAGCTTTTTATAGCATTAGTTGGATTACTTTGCCATGGTGATGTTGCAAAGAGGATACGAAAATCTTGGTATAACAAACTGGAAGATAAGACTTACAAATCAAAATTGCTGGAAATCAAACAACGAAAAATTCTTTTAGTGGTTTTAAAATCACCTGGCAAGACGGTCTAGCAAGGCTATTAGCTGTTAAATATATATCATCTAAAATATAATTTTTAATGAGAGGTTTGTCACTTACAAATATGCATTGAAGAAGAACCGAAGAACACAAAAAAAAATAGTTTAAAACTACTACAGATGTGGTGATTCAAACCTCACCACATTTCAAGCATATTCTCTGTTCTCAATATTGTAAATAATGTTAGTTGCTCTGTGTTTGAACAAAGTATAGTGTTTCATAAAGCCGCTGTACAAAATGTTTACAATGTATACTTTTTTAAAACGTCGTCAATGTGTATTTTTAACGCAGTCAAAAAGCAATCAGGCATCGAATTTATAGTTGATGCATTGTTTGGTTACTTTGCATATCTACATAGTTTATATACAATAGTAGAACTGCATACAAACTTTGTATTGATACATTTTTGAAGGCAGCCAAATACGAAGAGACTGCAAACGTTACAGATATGGTCAGAACAGTGCTCCAACGCAAATGTAGATGTACTGATATGATGTTAGAGCAACAAATCTTCAAACTTGATTAATCGAATCAAAATTTTCTTCAGCAATGAAGCTTATTTCTGTTTATTCTGTTGGTAGTTGTCATATTAGGCTTTCGAAGAACACAAGGGTGACTTTTGATTCGGCAAAATTCCGGATGCACTATGGTCTCGAGAAGACAGAGCTGTTGCCCTCAACTAAGAGCACTAAGGTCGTAAGATAATTCACTATTTGGGCCTGTAATTGCAAATTATAAACTGGAAGGTATGTGGATTCAATAAGATGAGCTACAGGACCGATTATCCAGTGTTTACATGACAAGCAATTTGGCATTTTCACTTACTTACTCACGTCACTGGTCATTATAGCGCTTTAGCCTGGGTTACGACCTACGTTCTCACACCACTCATGTTGTGTATGTTACTTTTATTCAAGAGTGGTGGGACCTACAGATTAATTAAATTTTTGAGAAGCTTTTTATTGCAATTTTATATACATACATACATACATAATTCGTCATTACAACCCTTCAGTCAGGATTACGACCTAGTTTCTCACGCCACTTATGTTGTGTGTGCTAATTTTTATACATGAGTGGCGTGACCTACAGTGTAAAGTCGACTCCGAACGACAGATTTTTGAGAAACTTTTTCATGGCAGGTTTATTTACTCCCAGAGTTTTTGCCAGAAAGTCGCCGAAGAAATACTTTTTGTATTTTGTTTTGATGTCTGGCCTGGGGCTTGAACCCTGGCTTTTACGTCTAATAAGCCAACACACTACCTACTAGACTACGGCGACAATTTTATATACACTCAGAATTTTTGCCAGAAGACTGCTATGAGAAATCTACCGAAAGAAATATTTTTTCATATGCCATTTTGCTCGCGATGCCTGAGCCAGGGGTTGAACTATGGTCTCCGATCTAATAAGCCAACATACTACTTACTAGACTACGACGACTTAAATTATTTTTTTTTTGCGATTTTATCAATTTATTGTCTTGGCGAGATCAATTGACCACTAAGATCATGCGAATAGAAGCCGTTTGATTATTTTTTGTGAGGCTGCTTAAAAAAACAACATTGGTCTAGTTATTGCTGAGATACCTAGAAACTTCATCAAAAGAAACGACTACTGCCGCCAATTCAAAGTCGGTCAATTCCGTGACATTATATCGTTTACAATGACAAGGTCGAATCATTCTAAAAATTTAAAAATTTTTTATTCTAAAAATAAATATTTTTTCACTTTATTTAGGTGACTGAATAGGAGATCAAACCGTTGTAGTGGAAGATATGCCGCGTTTACTATATACGCAGTGGTTTCTAACAGGAAATAATCGGTTATCTTATACACTAAATGGGATCGTAGATAAAAGGACGGACTCATTAAATAATTTCGTCCTTTTTGAGTGCAAAGTTTTTTTTATTAAAAACTTTTTTTTTAAGATTTCATTACTAGAATTCACAATATTTTAAATGCTTTTCAAAAATTTTCTCATTTTTTTTAAAATTTTAATAATAATAATTTTTTTCTTTCTAATTAAATAAACTATGGATTTTTAAAAACTTTTTTTTTTAATTTTCTTTTAAAAATTTTTATTAAATTTCTTTAAAAGAATTTTTTTCCTTTTTAAATTCACCTTAAATTCGTATTTAATTTTCTGTTTTTTTTTCATTAAATTCAAAATATTTTCGTTATAATTTTATTTTTATATTTTTTGTTTTTGCAACACTTCCGTTTCCTTTCGTATTTTTCAAAATTTACCGCCTAATGAATGAATGATTTTTTTTTTTAATTCAACTGACATTTCAATTTCTACGTTCGTTATCATATTAAACCGAACCGTTCTTTTATTGTGTTTGTTGTTGGTTTTGTTCACTTGATATACGGTTTCATATTGTTGTTGCCATTGTTATACATATGTATGTATTTAACCGGTATTCTTTCTTCTTACATGTCGACATTTTCACGGTCAAGTTTCAACTGTCGGCTTTCACTGGCAAGGTCAGTCCTTTTATACTACAAACAATTCTTCAATTTAACTTTTTGGTTTTTTGTTTTCCTTTCTTAGTTTTCACTCT
Source organism: Sarcophaga subvicina (assembly GCA_936449025.2). Taxonomy (NCBI): domain Eukaryota; kingdom Metazoa; phylum Arthropoda; class Insecta; order Diptera; family Sarcophagidae; genus Sarcophaga; species Sarcophaga subvicina. Next base: position 103,945,173 of record OW388083.2, on the reverse strand, counting down.
CTCACAGGACGCTGCGCAATTTGTTTGCGTTTTTATTACAGCGAGAGAGAGGGAGAGCGAGAGAGAGCGTAAATATGGTAGAGCAAAAAACTGTATGCATTCTCCATTCATTAACGTTTTTCAATAGTTTCTGACACCTGTAAGGATGTTATAATTATGTATGTGTCTCTGTATGTATGTGGGTATGTATGTTGTTAAAAAGGAAATGAAATTCAATAGACTACTTAATTTGGGGTCTTAAAAATGTACGTGGGTGGTTTGGGAATTTTTGAAATTAAACAGTATTTTGTTTGTTTTATAAGGGATACTCCTTTGAAAACGCTTACAATTAGCAGAGACGTGAAACGATGATTTTATTTTAGAAATGCTTCTTGAACGATATAAAACGAATTAATTTAAGCAGACCATCGCGATGAAAGAATATCCAATGATGTCAAGGCAAAATCTGTATTTAGTCGGCCAATAAATGTTACGTAATTTTAAAGGTTAAACGAGCATTGTTGGGAAATCATCCTGGATATGCCATGAGATATGAACGCGTAATATTCCATTATGACAATAATTGCACGATTAATTAAGCTAGAAAACAGTGGGTCTCGCTTCAATAAGCTTGACTTTAAACCATTTTAGCCCATATTGGCCTCATAAAATGAGCAATTCTTTAGGCAAGAAAAGTGGGTAGATATACCAGGATGGACCATCTGCCCCTACCTTGAAACAACGCACCCTTTAAACGTGTTTAGGAGAACTTTGCTCGTAGAGTCCTTCTTGTTTGCAAGAAATGATGATTTCTGCCGTTTCTGTTAGAAGCGCCAACTATATTTTAATTTTGTGGATCTAATTGCTCACAGAGCACTTATGAATTTAAACGTTGTGTGTAGGGATGCAGCATAAAACGTCGGTCACCATTCTCTTGGGGTATGCATCGATTTTATTGCAATTCAGCAGTGATACGCAGACGGAAATTAAATCCTTTTTACGAAGTCATGAATGCTGTTCCGCCAGCTTTACTTGTTTGCTATATGGAAACGGCTTTCTGTACATTGGTTATGGCATAAAAATAGAATACGGCTATCACCACGATCATGAAAATGCCTTATGGACTTCCAAACAAATTTTTTACCATATAATGGCGATCCAGTGCTGTAATCCTACTAGCACTATAACTAAGAGATGCTTGAAGACGCAAACCTTGGATAAGTGACAGTACTTGAGCTAAAATTCAGAACTCAAAGCAGCTCAAATAGGACGACGGTGAACATTGTCAACAGTGAACCTATTCAATGCCTTATGGACTTCAAAACAAATTTTTTACCATATAATGGGGATCTAGTGCGGTACTTCTACTGGCGCTGTAACTCAGAGATGATATAAGATGTAAACCTTGGATAAGTGACAGTACTTGGGCAAAAATTCGGAACTCAAAGCAGCTTAAAAAGAATGACAGTGAATCCTATCTGTGAAAAACTCAAGCAACTGCTATTAGGGCTACTTACTTACTTAATTGGTCATTACAACCCTTCAGTCAGGATTACGACCTAGTTTCTCACACCACTTATGTTGTGTGTGTTAATTTTATACATGAGTGGCGGGACCTACAGTTTAAAGTCGACTCCGAACGACAGATTTTTGAGAAACTTTTCATGGCAATTTTATTTATTCTCAGAGTTTTTGCCAGAAATCTGCTGAGAGGAAGTCGCCGAAGAAATACTTTTTGTATTTTATTTTGATGTCTGGCCTGGGTCTCGAACCCTGGCTTTTCGTCTAATAAGCCAAAACACTACCTACTACACCACGACGGCTATTAGGGCTACATGGAAGGGAAAAATTACTGCATTGGAGTTACAGTCAGTTAAGCCTGTACTACACAAGACCTATGAGAGGGCGATTCAACTTTAAATGGGTTTAATACCTCCTTGAGACGGGAAACTTTTGAAATAGAATGTGGTAACGGGTGTACATAATTGATATTAACACATACATACATAGGCTGCCTTCCAAAATGTATCAATACAAAGTTTGTATGCAGTTCTACTACTGTATATAAACTGTGTACATATGCAAAGTAACCAAACAATGCATCAACTACATATAAATCCGATGCCTGATTGCTTATTGACTCCGTTAAAAATACACATTGACAACGTTTTGAAATAGAATATATTGTATACATTTTGTACAGCGGCATTATGAATCACGATACTTTGTTGAAACACAAAGCAACTAACATTTTGGAAGGCAGCCATGCCTACATACATAATTGGTCAGTACATTACACTTCAGTCAGGATTACAACCTAGCTTCTCATACTACTTAAGTTGTGTGTGTTAATTTTATACATGATTGGCGGAACCTGCAGTTTAAATTCGATTTCAAACGACAGATTTTTGAGAAACTGTTTCATGGCAATTTTATTTACTCTCAGAGTTTTTGCGAGAAATCTGCTGAGAGGCAATCGCCTCGGAAATATATTCTTTCATATTTCATTTTGTTGGAGATGTCTGAACTAGGGTTTGAATCGTACTAGACTACGGCGACTTCTGATATCAATACTTCAACTAAAACCCTCATACATTTGCTTTATGTCGTAAATAAAAAAAAATTACTTCACGATTGAATTCCATTCAATTGCTTATCCTCTGTTTGTCTTATCACCGTAACCATTTAAATATTTCGTTGCAAATTATTGTTCGTTTCAAAAAACCAAAACCTATTGCCGGTATCATAGACAAAAACGCATAATACAACGCAAAAATAAAATATCTATCAGTGAAGGTCTTTAAATCTTTAAACCGTATTAAACCATAACCATTGCTAGCGAATGCATAACACATACTCAGGAGATTATTTCGTTTGTCATAATCATCAAAGAAATAAATAAAAATGACGGAATGATTTTCATACTCATGCTCTGCTTTCCTTTTCTTAGTTTTTCTCCGTATTTCTTTAAGATTTTCAACATTCAAAAGAAAAAATGCTGAATTACGGATGTCATTTCTTAATAAACGTAGTAGTTGGGGAATATAACCATAGGCAGGCAGGCAGGCCTGAGAAGCTGGAAATATTAACAGTAACAACGGTAGCAAACACAACCACAACAAAAGCAATAGGCATTAAGAAAACTAATCTGAAATACATTCTATTTGTCACTAGCACTACAAAAGGCACAAGCCTAGGCGTATACATACACTGATTCATTACTTTATGGCTTTGGTTTAATACGCACTATTTTAGGGTCTGGTATGAAACGAAAAGTGGCACAGTGGTCCTGAATGTACAATTATTCAAGAAAAAGAGAAAGCGCTTGACTTATAGAAAACAAGTCGCCGTAGTCTAGTAGGTAGTGTGTTGGCCTGGGTTCGTATCCCAGGTCAGAAATCAAAACGAAATATGAAAAAAAATATTTCTTTGGCGACTTAACCTCAGCAGATTTCTGGCAAAAACTCTGAGAGTAAAATAAACCTGCCATGAAAAAGTTTCTCAAAAATCTGTTGTTCGGAGTCGACGTTAAACTGTAGGTCCCGCCACTCACGTATAAACTTAACGCACACAACATAAGTGGTGTGAGAAGCTAGGCCGTAATCCTGACTGAAGGGTTATAATGTATGCCAATTATGTATGTATGAAAGGCTGCCTTCCAAAATGTATCAATACAAAGTTTGTATGCAATTATACTACTGTACATAAACTATGTAGATATGCAAAGTAACCAAACAATGCATCAACTATAAATCCGATGCCTGATTGCTTTTTGACTGCGTTAAAAATACACATTGACAACGTTTTGAAATAGAATACATTGTATATATTCTGTACAGCGGCATTATGAAACACGATACTTTATTCAAACACAAAGCAACTAACATTTTGGAAGGCAGCCTATGTATGTATGTAAAAATTTATATGGAAAGGGACAGGTAAGACTATAAATCCTATTCTACAGAAAAAGCACCGTGGACCATCAGTTCGTTTTCTAAGGAGCTTAATCGTCCAATATCTGCTGGATTAGAAAACATATGAAGCGTATTATATATCATCGTAGCATATGCTCTAAAGCAAATACGCAGATGTGAAGATAAAGAAGAATAAGATAGGAAAGGGAGATGTCCGCATTGTCATGAGTAATTTGAAGGCTATGATCAGCAGATATAATCATAGGATAAAATAGATGACGGAAAAGCATAGAATGGGCGACGGTGAGCTCTTTATTATAATTTGTAACCAATTATTTATCTGCAGCAACTTGTTAGTACATAAACCTTGTCCTAAGGCTACTGGAGTATCTTCAAACAGGGTCACAAGTAACCAAATAAACCACTTTTGTATTGGAAATTCTGGAAAATCTTCCATAGTCGTAGGCGAAAAGGTACTTTGCACACAGTCACTGCGAAGGAAGCTTAAATGAGTATTGAACCATGGGACATAATCGAAAAACTTTCGAGAGACAAAACAACTAAGGGGCATAGCTTTAGAAACAAAGGACAAATGTATGCCTAGTAAATGTAGATGTGGTCGCCGTAGTCTAGTAGGTAGTGTGTTGGCTTATTAGACGTAAAGCCAGGGCCAGACATCAAAACAAAATACAAAAAGTATTTCTTCGGCGACTTCCTCTCAGCAGATTTCTGGTAAAAACTCTGAGGGTAAATAAAATTGCCATGAAAAGATTCTCAACAATCCGTCGTTAGGAATCGACTTTAAACTGTAGGTCCCGCCACTCATGTATAAAATTAACACACACAACATAAGAGATGTGAGAAACTAGGTCGTAATCCTGACTGAAGGGTTGTAATGACCAATTATGTATGTGTGGTAAACAGCTGAACCTAGCTGCTACAAAACTAGCTAGACAAACTCTGCCAATAAATTCTGAACGCTTAGAAATCTTTCATATCAGTGCAGGAATAAGACAACAGAGAGATGCGCTGTGGTCTGCTCTTCTTCCTTGTTAGAGAATTGAAGTCTTCTCTCTTCTTAGGAGTTCTGACACGTTTTCGAATTACCGAGAGTTACGTTGTATGCGTATTTTGCAAGACAAACTACAGTGGTGTTTTCTCATTGCACTTATCACCGGCTTTCGTTCTAACGGAAAATTGTTGGACTCTATGAGCAAAGTTTCCCTTCACTACCAAGTGTAGAAATCTTCACTACTAAGTGCAGAAATCTAATAAATTCCATGGAGGTCATCATTTACTTATAATAGTTAACGACAGATGGCAACTCTATCAATCTAGAATTTGTCTCTATGATCAAAGTTTCTCTTCACCACACTTACTAGCGAAATCTAATAAATTCCATAGAGGGCATTTTTTATTTATCATAGTTAACGACAGACAGCAACTCTAGTATTCTAGAATTTGAATAAAGTTTCTTAAAGAAACTGAAGTTACAATTAAACACTGTTTGGGGACAGGGAATACAAGTTCATTTTGTTTAAAAATAATGTTTAAATACCTAGTTGGAGTCGCCGTAGTCTAGTAGGTAGTGTGTTGGCTTAGTAGACGTGAGGCCACAGTTCAAACCCCAGGTCAGACATCTTCAACAAAACGAAATATGAAAAAAGTATTTCTTCGGCGACTTTCATTCAGCAGATTTCTGGCAAACACTCTGAGAGTAAATAAAATTGCCATGATAAAGTTCCTCAAAAATCTGTCATCCGAAGTTGACTTTAAATTATAGGTCCCTCCACTCATGTATAAAATTAACACACACAACATAAGTGGTGTGAGGAACTAGGTCGTAATCCTGACTGAAGGGTTGTAATGACCTATTATGTATGTGTGGTACATGTAGAACAAACTGAGAAAACTGAGAAAAAAAATACTGAACCTAGCTGCTACAAAACTAGCTAGACAAACTCTGCAAATAAATTCTGAACGCTTAGAAATCTTTCATATCAGTGCCGTAGTCTAGTAGGTAGTGTGCTGGCTTATTAGACATGAGGCCACGAAATGTGAACAAATATTTCTTCGGAGACTTCCTTTCAGTATATTTCAGGCAAGAACTCTGAGAGTAAATAAAATGTCCATGATAAGTTTCTTAAGAAAGCCGTGGTTCGGAATCTGCTTTAAAATTTGAGTGCCGTAATTCATGTATACAATTAACACACATAGCATAGGTGGTGTGAGAAGCTAGGTCGTAATCCTGACTGAAGGGTTGTAATGACCAATTATGTGTGTATGTATGCATGCTTAAACTCCAGTAATTTTCTTATATTTTTGAGTTTTACAAGGTTATGTTGCAAATACATTTTCTTGAACAATTTTTTTTTTGGTCTTGAAATCCAGCTTTCAGCCCACTGTGCACCTGTTATAAATAAGTGAAGTGAAACACAAAATAAAAGAAAACTGCTACAAATTCTTGCTTTTCTTTCTTTGTTGTAGACAAAGCGTAGCTTTCATGAATTAAAATATTGGATTCGAAAAGATGTTGGCATTAATAAAAATAATCTTCACAAAAACTTCCAAATAAAAACACTGGCACACTTACACAAACTGCCACAGACAGACAGAATGAGATTAAAGGAGACACACATATTGAAATTCTGAATTTGAAAAAATCTTATCAAACGGCCAGACACTGTTCACTCAGGCGATAATAATTTGTTGCAAGTATTTGTTCTTGTTGCTTTTCTTTATTTTTTCCATTATCATCACATACCATGCTTGTCTTAATATGATAACACAGTAGGGCTAATACCGTAAACAAACGTATGTATTTGTTTGTTTTGTTTTTGCTTAAATTTATTATTGTTACGATAAATAATCTTAAATGATTTGTTTTATTTATTTATTTATTTATTTATTATAATTATTAGAATATTTATTAAACACGTTTTTATTTTATTTGAAGCAGTTTGTGTTCTTCATCAATTGAAGTGAAATGTTGTACTAAATTGTCCTAAATTTTGTTTTTAAGCTGCTAAAAGGTCAACGTTTGCCAAGCATATTTTTGTACTTAAATTGAAATGCATTTAAAATATTTTAATTTTGCTTGCCTATTTACTAGCTTATTTGCTTCTTTTGATTTCCACAAATTACAGCTTAAATTGGAAATATTTGTGCCTCTACATCTAGACAATCAATAAAAAAAGAAACGAAAACAGAATTATATGGAAATAAATTCATGTTCTAATTGATAGACTGTACAATAACGAAGCTTAAATACGATATAGAAGCCTATGATAGCATAAATGGTTTAAGTTGCAAACGTTTAGGTTAGATTAGAGGACGTGTACTTGTCAATTAAAACAAGTACAGTACCCGGAGATCGAATTGACCCATTGTACAACGTCCTAGTTTCTCACACCACTTATGTTGTGTGTGTTTATTTTATACATTAGCGGTGGGACCTACAGTTTAAAGTCGACTCCGACCGACAGATTTTTGAGAAACTTTTTCATGGCAACTTTTATTTACTCTCAGAGTTTTTGCCAGAAATCTGCTGAGAGGAAGTCGCCGAAGAAATACTTTTTTTATTTTGTTTTGATATCTGGCCTGGGGCTCGAACCCTAGCTTTACCTCTAATAAGCCAACACACTACCTACTAGACTACGGCGACTTCAAAAAAAGTTTAAAACGGATTTAAATATGGTGTTAAGGAAATTGTCTTCTCAAAGGCAACTCTTATATGGTTTCCAGAACTTTCTCATGCCTTTTAGGGTCTTTTGGTATTATGAGAATTCTAATTTTGTACAGCTAATTCAAAAAAATCGCTAAGGGCCATTATTACAACTTGCCGTTAACTAAAGGGAGGATTTTAACGAGCAGATAAATTGTTTTTCATTATTATAAGTGGACGATAAGGTAGAAATGAGCGTTAAGCTAAAGGAGGATCATCCTGCCTTTAACTTTTAAAGTTAAGTTTATGTTTGAACTTGCCATATTACTATATATATTGTTTTCAATATGGCAACTTCAAATATAAACAAAGTGAGCAAATACAACAACAAAAAAGAAGCCCGCTGTTGCCACTGCGTTTAAATAAAACTTGTTTAATTAGAGCAGTGTTATCGACATTGCTCCGCCACTGCCATATTTTTGAAAAAGTTAACTTTATTTTATCTGTAAGTTGTAATAACGAAAATAAGTTAAAGGTAACTTTACAGTTCCCTTTAGCTAAAGGTGCCTTTAACTAAACTCAAGTTTATCGGCAAGTTGTAGTAATGGCCCTAACAAATCAGTAAATTACGTGCTTCAAATTTATTTAGCACGATTGGGGAAGTTTGTTTTCCCAAGAAAAATAATGAAAAACAAATCCGTGTACCATTTATTAAATTTTTTTTAAATTATTTCACCTTTCTCGCTTACATTTATCTAGGTTTCCTTTAACAAAACCTTTAGAAATATTTTTTCCCTTTCACTTTCACCCTTTTTTTGCTATTTTAGTATGAAAACTTGTTCATCACGTTTCAGTTTATCTCTTTCAATTATATTAATTAAATACCTTAATTATAGGTAAAAAAGGAGTTTTCTTCCAAATTAATGCCTTTAATAAAGAAAGGCAACACCAACTATATGTATAAATATTTGTGTAATTTCCTGACTTTTTGTATTTTTTTAAAGCTTTTTAAATCGTAAATCATTTAACCCTTATTGTACCCGAGTGTCTTTATGGACAGGGAGTTATGCTACACAATAATATGCTTGTCCTAAATCGACAGGTTATAAGAGGGAAACAATGCTTTGTATCATACGTGCATACATTTATGACCATAACAGCTCTTTAGTCAGGATTACAACCTAGTTTCTCATACCATTCATGTTGTATGGGTTAATTGTTAACATGAGTAACGAGTCCTACAATTTTAAATCGACTCCGAATGATGGATTTTTGAGAAACTATTTCACGGCACTTTCATTTACTGCTGAGGGGAAGTCGCCGAAGAAATATTTTTCAATATTTCGTTTTGTTCGAGATATTTGAGCAGGGACTTAAACCATGGGTTTGCGTCTAATTGTCTATTGTGGCGTATGATGTCCCTTAGTCGTCTATTGCCTAACTTTGCTTTTCTAAATTTGTAACTGATTTTTTATTTTTTATTTCAAGTTTAAGAATTTAAAATTCGCATGAAAGAAAAACCAAGACTTTAACGAAATTGTAACGAATTTGCTTTGTTCTTCTTATTTATTATCTATTTAGCAAAAATTTTCTTGGTATTTTAAGAATTTTTTTGAACAACAAAGTTTGAGCAAAAACTGCTATTATAAGTTCACATTAAAATAGACGTGACCATTAGATTGTAACCGCAGTAGAGGAGATGTTATGAAATTTCTGTTGAAATTTAATTTGAGAAAATTATTGAAAATTTTATTAAAAATTCATTTATTTGCTCATAAAGAGGAAAAGGAAATCAAATTATTTTTTATTACCTACAAGTATTGTGAATAAAGATTTATTTGAATTGAAAATCAATTTTATTTGCTGTCTTTTGCTATTTTTCTGTTAATTTCATAATTCCATCGCTATTCACACACGAGAACGGGTTAAATACCAACAATTTTGAAACGATCCTCAAAGATATGCGTAGCATTGCAATATTAGTGAATTCCGTTCGCCTTTTCTTGATTGTTTTGCGTAAACAGTCAAGTTGTAAGCAGTTGAGGTAAGTATTGCACGTTTCACCGCATTGTAACACCACATAATGGGAAATTTTCTTCCCCTACGTATTAATTAGTCAACACATTCTCCCTTGCCCTTAAGCTAGGATTTAAAGTTATTTGTGGAGCGTAAACGGCCTCAGTCGTCAAAGTCTAGTAGGTAGTGTTTTTGGGTTATTAGGAGAAAGTCCGTGGTTCAGCCTTCGGCACAGGCTCGGCTCTCGAAACTACTTTTTTTGCGACTTCTTCTCAGCAGTCTATGGCAAAAACTCCTGAAGTCTTTTTGGAGTCGATTTTAAACTTTAGGCCCCACCACTCATAGATAAAATTAACACACACACACAACATTAGTGGTGTCACAAGCTAGGTCGTAGTCCTGGCTAAGGTATGTAACCGGCCTTAGAATATAAATTGTTTTCGTTTAATATTCTGGCTGTAGAGCCTCTGAGCTGACCATGTCCTTCGATTAGTGTGGTGAAATTCAGTCAGTGTAGGGACTGCTCTTACCTGTGGCATCACAACGGGCCGCTATGCATGCCCAAGTGAGGTTTGATATCTAAGCTAGCACTCCTACCTAACCTAACTAATGTTCTGGCTTATAAAGCATTGTTCACTCTTTCATATTTGTTTGACTTTGTTGCATTTTGGAGACATTTTAAAATAATTTTTAATTATCTTGTGGTTAATGTTTAGTGACTCTACTTTATCTTGACAGCTCCTTCTGATTTTTCGGTGATAGGCAAACAAAATGAGATGCATATATGCTACGAAATTGTTGTAACTAAATCGATTTACTCGCTGCTCATGTCCCTTAATCGGAAGAAGTACTTAGTCAACTAGGAAAGAAGATTCAGAAGGTGTTATACTCGTATAGCAATACTATCTGACAGTCAGACCGCCATTCGAGTACTTAGGTCTTATGATGTTGACCGAAAAATAATATGGATCAACGTAGTCAAGCTGAATCAGCTAGACAGGAATAACAGGGTAATTCTTTGCTAAATTTCAGGTCTTATGGAAATTTAAGGCATTTAATGGATGTACAACTTGACAGGAGGGGAATCTAACATACTGCTGAAGGTGTCAAAATATTGCTGTGCAATGGAAAGAGGAGTTTTGAAGAATATACATAGCAAAAGGGATGACAGAAAAAGACGGAGACGCGTCTCAATCGATATTGTTGCTGTTATTTTGCTTTTACATCGTTTAACGCTACAAAAATACATCAACAAACACTATTATAAAAACAAGAAGTGATAAACAAGTAAACAAAAATGCAACAACAAACACTGCAAGAATAACTGTAAACAAAATACACAAACAACAATAATGAAACAACGATGTTTACGAACAATAAAGAATTTATTTGTATTTTATTTGCAATATACGAGCTCATATTTTAAATATTTTTAAAAGGTAAAAACGTAACGATATGAAAATTGAGAAAATCGTAACTTTTTTGTCGGGTAATTATAGCAGGAAGAGATTTGTATCAGACTAATGAGAAATGGCTTAGAGATAGTAACTGCCCTTCTGACTAAGGGATATTTGTAGGAATCATTTGTGATGAGGATAACAAATAAATAGGAATAGTCGTAGGTAGTGTGTTGGCTTATTAGACGTAAAGCCAGAGTTCGAGCCCCAGGCCAGACATCAAGACAAAATACAAAAAGTATTTCTTCGGCGACTTCCTCTCAGCAGATTTCTGGCAAAAACTCTGAGGGTAAATAAAATTGCCATGAAAAGTTTCTCAAAAATCTGTCGTTCGGAGTCGACTAAAAAAATTAACACACACAACATAAGTGGTATGAGAAACTAGGACGTTGTACAATGGGTCAATTCGACCTCCGGGTACTGTACTTGTCTTAATTGACAAGTACACGTCCTCTAACCTAACCTAACCTAACAAATAAATAAATAAAATAATAAATAAACCCTTATTTTCATTTCAAAAGGTTACATCCAAGGGAAACAAGGGCAAAAAATTAATCAAATATGTTGCCTGTGATCATAGATTAAAAAAATTTATCCGTTGTGGAAACACTAATGCCATCTAGTGACAAAAAACTGTTGCAACTTTTGCATATGACCTCATGCTCATGTCATAAAAACTTCTAATTAACTGTAGAGTGCCATTAAATACAACCCATAATAAGGATATATAATCTGGCTTGTAAATTAATAAATAAAGTTCATGCAATAATTTGTAAAATTTTCATTAAAAAATTCCTGCCTGCAATGGATACCGTTTGGCATCAATAAACGCAAACGTTTCATGCAGCAACGTTGTTTTAATTTGAAGGAAAAAAAATATTAACGGTTATCTGCATATATAGACGTACATATATACATACACACACATACATATCTGAATTTAAAGACATACATATTTTGCAGGCAATTAGTGTCCTTTGGAAAATAAAATTGTAATAAAACACCAGACAACAAAAAATCGTGATACATTGTGTAAGAAACCACAGACAGGGTCCTTTCTATGTGCTGGCAGTCTAGTAAAACAGAGCAGAGATGGCAGCTAAAAAGTTTTTCCCTGTGTTTTTTTTTTTGTTGTTGTATAAACTCAACATTGTTGGGCTAGGTTTTATAAAATGTAAAGAAAATTAAATTTGAAGACAAATACAGAATTTAGAAGTTTACGAGTATCCCCAATTAGATGTTCATGTTTTCGTAGATACTTTTTCTTTTCGAATGTTCAACATTGTTCAACATGTTGTAAATGCGGCAAATTATGATGGTAATGTTCCTTTTTCTTCTGTTTTACTTTTTGTTTTAAACTTTATAGGGCCTTACAATTTGAACACATCTTGGTACATCAACTAAAAGTTGAAAAGTTAGCAGAGAATAGAGGAGGGCTCTTTAAAGTTTTCTAAATTTAAAATGTCACAGTGAATGAATGAAGTGAAGTGGGTGCGACTTGTTAAGATACTATGCCAGCGTTTTTATTTTTAAATTTTAGTTTCGTTAACTTTTCAGTTGACAATGATTCAACAACATGAATGGTGTGAAAAGCTAGGGCGTAATCCAGCTTAAAATGTCTATAATGAGCACTTAAGTAAGTATGAAATGTTTCACGTGAAGCTCATGAATAAAATAAAAAAAAAACTGAACCCCCTATAGATAAGAATCCTCGCAATGCGTTTAAAGGGTCATCATTTAAGCATACGAGTACTAGAAATATTTTATCACTGCATAGATCAGATGCAAGAGGCATGAACCCTATTAAGCACTGATGCAGCAGCCTTGAGAGTATTCGAGAGAAAAGTCCTACGTAAGATCTTCGGTCGAGTGCGAGTTGGCGATGATTTTCGCATCCGATTCAACAGTGAGCTGTATGAGCTCTTCAACGACACATGGACGTTGTGCAGTGTATTAACATTCAGCAGTTACGCTGGTTCGGCCATTTCGTTCGAATGTAGGAGGATGCTCTGGCGGGGAACTGCGGAAGTCGGCGAAGAGGACAACATTGTTTGCGTTGAAAGAACCAAATCAAGGAAGTCCTGTCATCGATTGGTGTGGCCAATTGGCATAGGCGTGCAAGAAGCAGAGACGCCTGGAAGAATGTGTTACGGCAGGCCGAAATTAAGTATGTACACACAGTTACTAAATTATACGTACGGTTAAAAAATTTCCGATATTTTTTAACCAATCCGTTTTCGTTGAAAATCTTTATAGTTTCCTTGATGTTAAGACGGTCTTTTGCATTGGTTAAAAAATTTCTGAAATTTAACTAAATTGTCGCCCTGCACAGGCCCACAAAGGTATGCATCCGATTTAAAAATTTCACAAATTTCTGAACCAAAGCAAAAGACCGTCTTAAAACCGAGGAAAGTTGTCAGACAATTACAAAGATTTTCATTGAAAACGGATTAGTTAAAAAATTTCTGAAATTTTTTAACCGTATGTATACTTTTGTGGCTGAGTGTAAGTAAGATTAGATGCAAAAAATGACCTAAAAAATGACTCTGAAAAATATAAAGTTGACATAACGGCAATCAGGCAGGGCAGATGACGTATTGTGGTTCCTAAATACGTACGAATTTAAACTCAAAAACCCAGGTTCATCAATGCTTTAGATTTTTTAAAATAACCGTGGGCCAAAGAGTATCCTACTCTAACCACAACGAGAATAACGTCAACAACGGACATCAGAAAAAGGTCAAGTATTGTCAGCACTAGTCAATGACTGATGGCAACCCTCACTGCTGTTCGAGCACCTGTTATAGTAGACCGACCAAAGACGCTCTCATCTAGACAAACTTGATTAATGACGGCGGGACAAAGCAAACAAAAAAAAAAACAATGAGAAGTTGCAACAGATGCTCTGTGACAGTCTCAAGTTTCTTCAAGGGATGAAAACGAATGGAAGACAAAAAGTTGCAAACCAGAGAATTTGGTAAACACGGCAAGAATGCCATAAAATTGCATCAAGAGATATTTACTGAAACTGTAGCGAAGAAAAGCACACAGTTTCGTTTCCAGTGAAACACTAGGAATACTTATCTTGTCTTGCGGGCTAACCAATATAAGGCTGTAATACGCGTTAGGCTCTGTGCTCCTCAGCCAACGCAGAGAAAGCTGGAAAGCACTGTATCCATGATCATGTTGGGGAACTTTACTTGGTGATTTCTTATTCAAAATGGGTAAGAATTTTTGAATATTTTATTCCTGCCGAGCCATAATTCATTCATCACTGTATTGTTTTGACATTAGGAAAGTAGGCTTTAGAAGATGGGGAAAATAATGTGGCGCTAATTCAACGAACCGGCAACTAAGTACCACGGTCGTGATAAAGAAAGTCGCCAAGAGAAATATTTTTTTCATATTTCGTTTTTTCGAGATGTCTGAGCTAGGATTTGAACCACGGTCTCTCCTTTAATAAGTGAGCAGACTCCTTACTAGACTACTCTCGTCATTCATACCAGTCTGTAAGAGCCAATTTATGCTGTGAACGAAGTTGAAGCTCTTTGTAAAACGACCGGAAAATATCCAGTGTACATACATACCTACATACATACATAATTGCTCATTGCTTCTGACACCACTCATGTTATGTGTGTTAATTTTATAAATGAGTGACGGGACCTACAGTTTAAAGTCGACTCCAAGCGACAGATTTTTTTGAACAACTTTTCATTGCAATTTTATTTACTCTCAGATTGTTTGCCCGAAATTTGCTGAGAGGAAGTCATCAATAAATTTCTTTTTCATATTTTCGTTTGATGTCTGACCTAGGGTTTGAGCCGTGGCCTTACGTCTAATAATAATCTCCAGTATAACTGAGGCAATTGGGACAAGATCTATGCCTTATAGGTTAGGTTAGGTTAGAGGACGTGTACTTGTCAATTAAGAAAAGTACAGTACCCGGAGATCGAATTGACCCATTGTACAACGTCCTAGTTTCTCACACCATTTATGTTGTGTGTGTTAATTTTGTACATGAGTGGTGGTACCTACAGTTTAAAATCGACTCCGAACGACAGATTTTTTTTTGAGTTTTATTTTACTCTCAGAGCTTTTGCAAGAAATCTGCTGAGAGGAAGTCGGCGTAGAAATACTTTTTGTATTTTGTCTTGATGTCTGGCCTGGGGATTGCACCCTGGCTTTACGTCTAATAAGCCAACACACTACCTACTAGACTACGGCGATTTATAACATGTCGATGATTGTAAGTTTTGCACCAGCATTGGCCAATTCATCAGCGATAGTATTTGGCTTGGCACTCATATAACAGCTGCTGTCGAATGGTCCACAATTTTTCAGAGATTCCGGTATTTCCTTGGTAGCTCACTGTGGGCTTGAAGTTAAAAAGATGGTCTCTGGTAACTAAACTGTGCCACATTTATGACGACTTAAATGTATCGAAGCAAAAAAATTCTATAATTGCTATGGCTTAGACATGGAAATGATCCTGTAGAATGCATCCATGGCTGCAAGAAAAAAGAAAAAAAGTAGAAATGGAAGAATACTTTTCAGATCAAACATATTTAAGATATTTTGGATAATATTTTGACTAAAGCTTACTAATAATGAGGCTTTAAGTCTATAATACAACAGCTTGAAGAATGTTTTTGTTAACATTACCTTGAGAAACTTACCAGAAATACTTACAATAGAAATTGATTGAGATTTTCCAAAGCAAAAGAAAAAAACCAAGATAAATAAATTCCAGCATTGTTAATAAAACAAATCACAATAAAATTAGTTATTATTATAAGCAGATAAATCTGCTACAAATAATGTTATAGGCTTCAGTGAACTTGCATAATGAAATCCCAATTTTTTTTATTTGTTACATTCAAGTTGAAAGAAAAACCAACAGCCCAATATTAAAGTTGTCATCTTGAAATGTTTTCGTAGAATTGAAATAAAACGTGCCCATATCTCTTACCCGCCATTTAGTTGTTATATTCATTGCTGGGATTTTCATCATTACGCTGAATGAGTTTGGAAAGCCTTAAATGAAAAGAAAATGCCAGTGTCAGCAGGTGGATTAAAATGATTTGGATTCACGTTATATTTTTTCATTTTTATTTTAAACAATTTTTTAAAACAATTTATTGTTGGCCTTCATAAGCAAATTATTAAAGAATCTTTTTATAAATTTTGAACAGTGAAATGAAGAATGTAAGCCTAACCCAATTAGCCAATTAAATGTTTATAAACAAATTTTTTTATTCCCTTCATTTTCCTGTGAAAATTCCATGGGAAAAAAGAAAATCAGAAAAAAGTTTTCAATTCTTCAACTAAGTTTTAGCTCTCTACAGTCACTGTAGTATCTCATCTTAATAATTTTTAGTTAATTAATATAATTACTTGTAATTAATGTAATTTTTTGTTTTAATTTCATAAAGTACAGTTTTCTATTCCAAAATGTCAAGGTTTGTCATTGTTCTGATAAGCATATGACCTTCAAATTTCAACAGTAATTGGGGTGGGGGGCAGAATGATTGGATGAGAAAATAACTTGGGCACGCAATTTCAACAGACAGACAGAATTCATCATTACAACACTTCAGTCCGGATTATGGACCTAGCTTCTCACACCACTTATGTTGTGTGTGTTAATTTTGTACACGAGTGGCTGGACCTACAGTTAAAAGCCGACTCCGAACGACAGATTTTTGAAAAACTTTATCCTGGCAATTCTATTTACTCAAGGGCCATTATTACAACTTGTCATTAAACTTGGGGTTAGTTAAAGGTACCTTTAGCTAAAGGGAACTGTAAAGTTAACTTTAACTTATTTTCGTTATTACAACTTACAGATAAAATAAAGTTAACTTTTTTCAAAAATATGGCAGTGGCGGAGCAATGTCGATACATACATACATAATTGGTCATTACAACCCTTCAGTCAGGATTACGACCTACTTTCTCACACCACTTATGTTGTGTGTGTTAATTTTTATACATGAGTGGTGGGACCTACAGTTTAAAGTCGACTCCGAACGACAGATTTTTGAGAAACTTTTCATGGCAATTTTTCTTTACTCTCACGAGTTTTTGCCAGAAATCTGAAGAAATACTTTTTGTATTTTGTTTTGATGTCTGGCCTGGGGCTCGAACCCTGGCTTTACGTCTAATAAGCCAACACACTACCTACTAGACTACGGCGACTGCTCAAATTAAACAAGTTTTATTTAAACGCAGTGGCAACGACGGGTTTCTTTTTTTTGTTGTATTTGCTCACTTTATTTATATTTGAAGTTGCCATATTGAAAATAATATATAATATGGCAAGTTCTAACCTAAACTTAACTTTAAAGCTGGATTCACCCATTGTTTCGGAACAAAATTCTTGTTCCGGAACAAATTCAGTTTTTTGAGAGTTTGTTCCGAAACGATTCACCCACTTCGAACAATTGTTCCGTAAAAACAGGGCTACCATATGAAATATTTTTGTAAACGATGCTTGTTAGTTTTACAATTAGGCAGCACAGTAGCCGATGACTGCAATTCGTTTGTTTTCTTGGCTTAATCATTTAGTTTTTTTAGTAACATTCAACAGTTATTTGTTTTTTATAATTAAATAAACAATATAAACAAACAGTATTAAACAACCGCTCTGTATTTTATTATACAATACATACATACAAATATACATATAATATGATGTGGCAGCTCAGTTCAACTTTACTTCAAAAATTAAAATATCTGGCAGCACAGTACGATTGTTTCAGAACAAAAATTAAAATTAAACCAATTCGAGCTGAAATTGTTCCGAAGCAATCTTACTCTCTTTCGCTCTCTCTCTCAAAAAGAGAAACGTCAAACTACATATAAAAAAAATTGTTTCGGAACAACATTTTTGTTCCGAAACAATGGGTGAATCCAGCTTAAAAGTTACCTGTAAGATGAACGTCCCTATAGCTTAACGTCCACTTATAATAATGAAAAACAATTTATCTGCCCGTTAAAATCCTCCCTTTAATTAACGGCAAATTGTAATAATGGCCCTTAGAGTCCAGAAACATTCTCTTGATTATAACATACCCTCGAGTTAGTATTTCTTTTTTAATTTGAGATCCCTAAAGAACCCTGGATGTCATTTAATGTTAAACGTATAGGATTTGACACTATTTCATCAACAAACGGTTTCATGGTTATTTGACTTCAACGTTGCTTCTAGGTAAGATGTATGCACTCGATTCCTAGACGCAGAAGTGAGTCATAACCAGCTAGCCTTCTCATATTTTTTGTGGTTTTTCAGAGACTAAAATCTGTTCGTAGGACAGAGGCAAAGTTACCACAAGAGGTAAAACAAAAAAACTATGTGGCAAATCATTGTCATTTGGTAAGGGATCATATCACTTATTTACTTAATTATAATTTTATTACTCAATACAACCTTTTATTCAGGATTACAACCTAGTTTCCCACACCACCCATGTAGTGTATATAAATTTTATCCATGAGTGGTGGGACCTACAGTTTAAGAGTCGACTCCGAACAACAGATTTTTGAGAAACTTTTCAGAGCATTTTTATTTGCTCTCAGAGTATTTCCTAGAACCACAAGCTCGCGAATAACGGCTTCATATCACATATGAGCTACTATTATATGAATTGGAACCTATAATGGCAGCTATTGGATCGTGTTTAATAAGCATTCGCCCATAAGTGGCTAGCTTTGGAACTAGGAGAAGAATTGCGTGCTAACAAAACAACACAAGGCCATACACATTGATTGGCAGTGTCTTCAGGGTATAGAAACTTGGTTAGGAGGTTCTAAAATATATAACCTAAAGTCCAGACTTATGACAACCTAGAAAAATCAATTATTTCAGTCTCAACGATACATTTTAAACTCGTCACTGACTCTTATGATCAGTCAATAAAGAAATTTAAATTTTTGTCATTAGCGACGTTATTACGCTTTCGTATTTCTTGTAAGCTGTGAAGTCGCCGTGGTGTAGTAGGTAGTGTGTTGGCTTACTATTCGTAAAGCCCGGGTTCGTATCCCAGGTCAGACATCAAAAATGAAATATGAAAAAAAAAATATTTCTTCGGCGACTTCCTCTCAGCAGATTTCTGGCAAAAACTCTGAGAGTAAATAAAATTGCCATGAAAAGTTTCTCAAAAATCTGTCGTTCGGAGTCGACGTTAAACTGTAGGTCCCGCCACTCACGTATAAAATTAACGCACACAACATGAGTGGTGTGAGAAGCTAGGCCGTAATCCTGACTGAAGGGTTGTAATGGCCAATTATGTATGTATTTCTTGTAAGCTGGGCCAATTAACAAGTCGCCGTAGTCTAGTGAGTAGTGTATTGGCTTATTAGAAGTGAAGTTTCACTTCAAACTCCAGGACAGACATCTACAACAAAATGAAATATGAAAAAATATTTCTTTGGCAACTTCCTCTAAGCAGATTTCTGGCAAAAACTCTTGAGAGTAAGTAAAATTGCCATGATAAAGTTTCTCAAAAATCTGTCTAGTCGACTTTAAACTGTAGACCCCGCCGCTCATGTATAAAACTAACACACACAGTAGTATGAGAAGCTAGGTCGTAATCCTGACTGAAGGTCAATTATAACAGTAGATGCTAAAAGTTTGTGATCATTTCACACTTTCTAAGCTATTCACTCATTTAAATTTTTTTTCGTAAAAATGAGTTGCAATTTTGTCTTCTATTTCCTCGGATACATTCTAATTGGTAACCGTTAGAAAAACAAACTAAAAATAAAATAAATTAATAAATAAAATTTTTAAATGTGTCTACACATACATATGTGGCAGATATGAAGCTGTACCCCTATTTAAAGTTTTTTCTTCCACAACCTAATGACGATTTTCAATTTAGCGCGCACAGTGTAATTACAATATTATCGCGATTATCAGTTACTGCAAATGGGCGGTACACCTGACCATACCATACTTGCAGACAGACAGTCAGCTTTTATGGTGATTACATGAGTAGCAGGTTTGAGCATATGTCTGTATATATAATATAACGCATGAATATGTTTATAAAATATTTAAAAACTAAAGCATATATATACATATGTACATATTTGCTTATCGTTTTAAACATGATCAACAATTTCTTGGGAATATAGAAACATGAAGTAATCGCTTCCCTGCGAGTTTTATTGTGGATAAGATAGGAAAGATAATTGTTATCGGAAGATCAGAAATGCGTAATAACTGGTATGTGTAATTGAATAATACTTTACTATTGTAAAATAACCATCGCACAAAGCCATATTTTGTCGTATATAACCTCTTAACATAATACAAATTCAACTTTTTACGACTGAATGTCTAAAAAAAATAACAGATCACGAACACCTTTTATGACCCCGCAGAAATTGAGAGAGCTTGGCCGAGATTTAGAATATAAATGAAATGTTATATATATACTGCTATATAGAAGCATATATAAATATGGACTTAAGATCCTTAAGGTAGGTAGGTAGGTTGGTTGATGTGGCTGCCCATCAAAGAGAGTTGGGTGGACATACTTAGGCCACATAGGGTCCACAGTTTTCTGCCATTAACTAGTCACGGAACCACTCGGAGCTCCTAATCAAGCGACTTGCTAAAATCAATCCATAACAGCTCCTCTAGATCAACATCAATCCAACCAAACTCCCTTTTTCTCCTTTCTTAAAGTGCCGGTCTTGTACCCAGTAGGTGAAGGGCAGTCTCCTCCTTTTCCTCACCTCTGCAGCTTCTGCAGAAATCATTAGCAAGGTGTCCAATACCAATGTGCACCCATAATACAATGCCCCATAATGATCCCGACAACCATACTGTCTCTCCGTTGACGGAGTCAACGTTCGCACTGTCAATTATAAGTTTACAGGTTCTCATAGGGATTCCCAAAGCCGAGAATTCGTCGGAGAGTGTGAAAGTTATGCCCCGTCTGGCCAGTTTATAAGCTCCACAGTTACCCGGTACCCATATAACATGGACATCATGTGTTTTGACTGCCTCGTTGAGATATCTGCGACAGCTGTCAGAAAGTATGGCAATGTTCCGCTTGGAGATGTTTCAGTCAACACCTCCGCATGAAAGACGCTACAATTGTCCGACAGCCTTATAGACTAGGCTATTCCGAATATAATATGAAGGCCTCAAATTAATTTCAATACATTTATTTTTGCCATCCACCATTAAGACATTAAAGCCCGATGGTGACAATGGTTTATTATTTGGGCGCCATTTTCCCGCTATGGCGTTGAGTGACCATATCGCATTCAGGGCACTATGAAATTATTGCTGTACTCCTTCTAAATTTTATGCTTCTTTATATCGAAACAAATATGGCACTTTCATTGGTGCACTGTAAACTGCCCTAAAAAATGATTCGGAGATAGCAATATCAGTGTAATACAATAACCCGTACTATCTTCAGATCCAATACCTGTCGTAAATTTCACAATATAGTCAATAGCAATCACAGAAAATTGGACTATATTCGGTATGCCAAAATCTTGCTTAGCAATGCTTAGCATATGATTAGACAATGTCTAGTAATTTTAAACAACGCCGGAATCTATATATCCATCTATTTACCATTCAAGAACAACATTGGAACTTCAATTAGTTCAATTTCACTTTATTTTATTGTTAAAATAATGTAACATAAACATTTCGAATTTTATTTATTTATTCTTATTAAATCTTATTACTACTATCATTATTGTTATCATATTTATAATATTATTATAAGAAAACTGTCCTATTGTAAATAAATATTAACAACACTTTTATTTCATACACTTAACATCCCTTGAATACAACACTGCCGGTAAGAAAATGTTTGACAAACGAAACACACAACAACTGCCAATTATTGCCGGTTATGTGAAACAGAACGTTTTAGTTTCTTATATTCCACAAAACAAAAAAGACTCGTTTCGTTTTCCAATCGTTCGTCAACAGAAATTAGTCAGTTGTTGTTTTGCCCGTTTCCACGAAAGTCGATAATTGCGCAAAGAAACGGCGTGTGTGTGTAGAATTTATCTTCGTTGTTTTATTTATTATTTTTGTTTAATGTGCGGAGTTTTATAGTGTTCCCCCTTTAACAAATGCAATTACAATAATAACAAAATAAAATAAGAAAAACACCAAAAAATAAAAGTGCATTAAAGAAGAAGATGTAGAAGTAGAGAAGTGTTTTTCAAAGCAGAATTAATCGCAAAACAGGAAGTTGACTAACAAAACTTCCATAAATTAAAAGTCAAGGAATTAATTCAAAGAATCTTACAATGTTTTAATAAAACTTTTAAACATAAAATTGGTGTTGAATTTATAAAGAAGAAAAAATCATTATATTTTTGCCAACTTCTTGTGAAGTTTTTCTGATTTTTTTTTTCGTTGTGTTTCTAAAGGTGTACAAGTGTGTGTTTGTAGCTCTCTGACTGTGTTTACCATAGAAGAAGAGAAGCATACAAGAGAATATATGAAAAAATAAAGTAAATGAAGTAAAAGAGATAAAAAATAAAATCAAATAAATTCAATTTGTTGTATATCTTGGAAGTGAAAATTAAAATTAAATAAAAGAAAGAAATATTGAAATAAATTTGATTAAAAAAGCAAATAATATTAAACAAAATATTGTATTAAATTTATATTAAATTAAACGCAAAGCCTACTCAGTTACACTTGCGCATTTTGTGCCAAGAGTTTTACGAAAGAAAAATCGAAAAAAAGAGTCACTCGTAGAAACCATTGGAAAACCCACCACCTTACTGCAATCAAAGGCATCGCAAACCTTATGGGAAAGAAAATAAAATTCAATAGTTATTTAACAAAGTGTTTATCAAAGTTTTGTTTTTTTAGTGTTTTTGTTTTATAACATCCACCATATAATAGTGAGTTTGTGTTAAAATAATAACAACAATTATTAAAAATAAATATTATCGTCTATCAAGTGCTTCAAATTCAAAAGGTAATAAATTTGCACAAATAAAATCAAAGAAACGTATATATTTTTATAATTAAGTGTGTGTGTGAGAGCGTAAAAAGTGAGTTAAAATTAGAGAATCCAACCTAATCAACAAATGCAACCTTGTGTAACAACAACAATAAATGATCAACATGGACTTTATTTATAACGGACTTTATTTATAATCTTTTTTATTGTTGTTAACAATTAGCAAATAAACAACAAATATTAGATTAAATATTAAAATGGACTTGAAATAAACCACAGTAAAAGTGTTGAAATTGTTGTTGTTGTCAAAATCGTTTCCTTTTTATATCCACCTTTTCTCATTATTTGCTCCTTCCGCCATAATATCAAAGTTCTTTTCATAGAGTTGCCAAGTTGTTATTTAAAGCTTAAAGTTAAGATAGCAATAAAAGGAACAACTGAAGTTTAAAGAAAGGTTTTGAAAGTAAATTTTTTTTTGTATTTTTGTGGAATTCTGTTGAAATTATTCGAAATATTAATAAAACGCCGCTTCTAATATGTAGTGAATCTCCCATTAAGGCATATTTATACCAGATGTCATTATTTCTATAACAGCAGGGGTTTTATTTCTGTTAAGAAAAATGCTATCATCAAAAGAAAGCGATACTCAGAAATTATCAGATACGCTGCAAAATAGCGCCTTTAAGCGATAAGACATTTGTTGTTTAACTTAAGGCTGATAAAGTGGAGTACACTGTATTTGAAGGCGATAAATTATCGATACAGAAGTATGTGGGCATTTGTCGTAAATACATTTATACCATTTTTCCACAATCAATCCAAATGGTATTTATTTCTATGTATAGTTGAGCAACACATTATTATCTTCCAAATAGTTAGACAACTCTATAAATAAAATAAATTTATTGACATGTGCAAGTTTTTGCTACGACGCGACTGTCTATACGTTACGTTGTTGTCATTGTTCGCGAAAACACAACTGAACAAATAAATGACTGTCGTATATATACGTGGACCAATAAATAACTGCTACATTTACATAACGTAAGCCCCTATAATGCCCCAAGTAACTACTGTATATACGGGTCACTCGACACTCGTCGCCAAATTTTTAGCAATCATTTTAGTAAGATTATAATGTATTGGGGCTTAAAATATAACCGTGGGGCGATTTTACTGTTTGGATAAAGAGATACCATAGGCATACAAATAAGTCTGATCAAATACTAAGTAGACTATGAGGAGAAACAAGAAATAAAACTTAGCCAACTAGCAGCCATGCTATTAGGTTCACCTAGTGTAAATATGTCCTGCTTGAATCAAAACTTTCTGACAGATAATAGAATATATGCTGTATGTATGTTTTTCGGGGTGTTAAACATGTTCATCGTTTAACATGTTCGAGCGATATGTTGCACTATAATTGTTTGGAATCGTACAAATAGTCTGAATATAATACAAAGTGTCGAAATGCCAACTCCTAGCCTCTTCTAAATTAACATATGCAGTGGATGGTGACTGATTAGAGAAACATGAGTTAAGCACTATAGAAACCTAATTAGAACCTATATTGTCCATAGTTTCTCCATTCGCCTATTGTTCTACATTAGAATTTTTATTCCATCATAGTACCGCCAGGACATGTGGTAGATATCGATTGGCAACTAATATTCCGGGAGGTATTTATGAATTAGGCCTAGGATTTGATCCTGTCCCTGAAGCGATCGCCAATCTGTCCACAAAGAATAATTTTGTATAAATTATCGCCTTTTTTGGCAATATGATTCAGTAATTCTATGGTATATTTCCATATGGTCCATATTTGGTGTTATTGCAATCTCATAGCAAATGATAAATAAATCCAAATTCAAACGGAAACCTTTATTACAACTTATAATTGATAGCATTGTGGCAAATACGAAATTTTTCTGTCACGTTTCCGAGGAACACTAGAATAAAATGCTATTTCACAAATTTACAGCAATTTTAATTAAACAAAAAATCTTGGCACTCAAACGGTTACTATTATAAATTATTGTAATTAATTATCTTGATTAGTAATTAAAAAATGCTAATTATTCCCTGTAATTTTCAATTAGTAAGGAATTCAATTACAAACAAAGCATCTTAATGAAGGTCTAAATAAAATACAGAACATTAATAATTTTTCAAATTATTAAAATATTTACTTTTATAAATAATTCATTGAATAAAACACAGAATCCGTTTTTTCCCCTTCTACCAATTGAAATGGCAACTCTATAAATACTTATATTTTAACTTCTAAACAAATGTTTTATTTTTCAAGTTCTTTTCATACTTTTTCATTTGTCTGTTGTTGCACATTTATGTTGTTATACTTCTTTTTCAACACGTTTCTCTTTTGGTCAGATAAAACGAAAATTTATTTTTTTCTTCTACTTCCAATTAATTGCACTTGTCTCTTTAAGTTGTACTTAGTAGGCTCTCTTCTCTCTTATCTTTTGCTTTTAACCACTTCTTTCTTTTACTGTTTTTAAACAAAACGGCAACAAAAACAATAACAACAAACACAACGGACTACCATTAACACTTTACCAACTCAAGTGTTGTTGTGCATGCTATTGGTCGTTAACGTTGTTGTTGTTATTGTTACAACCAAAAACTTATTTCGTTTATTTAATATAGATTCGTGCATGAGAGTATAATATTCCCGAATGTTTCATTTCTTTTTTGTTTTTGTTCCTTAGGTTTGTTTACCCATTTGATTTTGTTTCTTTTTTGTTTGCGTGTGTTTATGTGTTTGTATATGAGCAGAGCATGAGAAATTTTTGTTCTTATTGTTTTGTAATATTTTTCGTCAGTCTCATATATTTTTCTTTTTGGCTGTTGCTTTAATTGTTGTGTGTGATAATAATGTCGTCTCTTGCATTCTTTTTTATTTATTTTAAGGGCAAATAAATTAAGAAACCCTCCGGTAAATTGAAAGGAAAATAAATTGAAATTTCAAAAAGGAAATTTTCATTTTGGAATATTTATGTGATTTTTTGATTGTCCGTGGATTACAATCACCGTTCATTTGTATGCGCCGCGCGTTTTTTGTGTTTGTCACGTGATCCCGTTTTGATTTTTTATGGATAACAAAACAGTTACTAAGCACAGGTGAGTTGTTTTTGTTTTTTTCTTTCTTTTTTTTCTTTCTTTTTTTTCTTTTCCAATAATTTAAACAAATTTATTATGAATTATTAGTTATCCTAGGACAAATTGTCCTAATAAACATCTGTCATGGAAAAGTTTTGTTTTACATGCATTTTTACATATAAATACATACATACGTATCGTTACGATATGTTTGTTAAAAAATAGTTGTTAATTTTCTCACTCATTTTGAAAAAAGCTGCATACGATTAGAGATAATCAGGGCGAATTTAATCAGACATCACAGCAGCTGATGTCATGTATATACGACAGATATTTATGGCCCACAGAGTCTATTGCCGCATATATACGGCAGTTACTTATTTGTTCATTTGCATTTTTGTGAATGATAACTACGAGGTATGGTCAATAGGACCGTCATGAAAGTAGCAATGTGTAGTACAGCTGCGCCGTCGCGAAAAGGTTAAGGAAGCAGTGGTAGTGTTTCATTAGAACGTCTGATGTCTTTTTATTTAAGCTGTCGTAGTATAAGCATCATAAATAGCAGTAACAACAGCCTTTGAATGTATTTTAATATACGCGCGAACTTGTTCCAAAGTTAATCTATTCGACTATTAAGTTATAAACACCGCGCTGCAACCTATCCAAAATACAATACAATATTCGTGTACATATTTATCTGGAAATGATTTAAAAGCAGCCCTACAACAGGCGACGCTGCTGCTGTGCACTTACAGCTAAAACTAATTATTTGAAACAAGCCAAAACAGCGTAGCGTCAATGCTTTATAATTAGAAAACACAATTTTAACAGCGCGTTAAAGCGTGTAAATCGCTGCGATGAGCTGTTTATAGTTTAAAAATAATTATATTTAAGCTGTTTTCTGGTAAAACAGCGATTTAGTATCCCTTGTTTCATTTCTTTTTTGTATGCTTTGATGAAAAGTTTACGTTGCGTTTTGTGCAGCCCTTACGCTGACCGACTTCTTCCCTAGTTTGGTGGAATTCGGTCAGTACAGGGACTGAGCTCACCTGTGGAGCAACAACGGGCCGCTATGCATGCTCAAAGCTACCACTTCAAAGTAACCTAACTTAACCTAACGTTATGTTTCCTCACATAACTTTTTTTTAGTACGTCAATACAGCGGCAACGCTGGGACGTTGTAATTTAGGTTGGTCTGTTAAGTTTTTTAAATTGTTCTTGCGACAATAAACAGATTAGTGCTGCTAATACAAAAAAGATGCATGAAATAAAGCCGCTCCGTTTAGTGCCTCTTATGTGTTTATAACATTGTTTTGCTGACGATTTCTGATAAAAGAGAAACAAACTGCATGTGTCATATCAAGGGCAATCTATTGGGAGCGGAGATTTATGAAGGTTATTTAGTTCATAGAGAGAAAGAGAGACTAAAAAAGGGAGAAAGTTCTTTTGTTGACTAAAGCTGGATTCACCCATTGTTTCGGAACAAAATTCTTGTTCCGGAACAAATTCAGTTTTTTGAGAGTTTGTTCCGAAACGATTCACCCACTTCGAACAATTGTTCCGTAAAAACAGGGCTACCATATGAAATATTTTTGTAAACGATGCTTGTTAGTTTTACAATTAGGCAGCACAGTAGCCGATGACTGCAATTCGTTTGTTTTCTTGGCTTAATTATTTAGTTTTTTTAGTAACATTCAACAGTTATTTGTTTTTTATAATTAAATAAACAATATAAACAAACAGTATTAAACAACCGCTCTGTATTTTATTATACAATACATACATACAAATATACATATAATATGATGTGGCAGCTCAGTTCAACTTTACTTCAAAAATTAAAATATCTGGCAGCACAGTACGATTGTTTCAGAACAAAAATTAAAATTAAACCAATTCGAGCTGAAATTGTTCCGAAGCAATCTTACTCTCTTTCGCTCTCTCTCTCAAAAAGAGAAACGTCAAACTACATATAAAAAAAATTGTTTCGGAACAAAATTTTTGTTCCGAAACAATGGGTGAATCCAGCTTAACGTTAAAACACTATGCGATCTCAGCAAGTACGTAAACAAACAAAACCTCCGTAAATTCAGCGAAAAAAAAATAATAATTTGTGTCAGGAGTTTCTTCTAAAATCCACTAAAAAAAATAAATAAAACGTGTTGGTTTTCTCTCCCTTTTTATTAGAAAAAAACTGCGAATATAGCAAAAAATTAAGGAAAATGCCTTGTGAGAAAATATAATAAAATGTTTACAAATTTAATATGACCATTTAGTTTTACAATATTATACGTGTGTATGTACATGTGTACACCAGCAATAACAATAATAACAACCAAAAAAACAACATGTTTTACAAATACCATTGAACAGCAAAAACAACAGTAATAACAACAATAATTGCAATACAATACTAAAACATGCAATGCCGCTCTTTAACAGTTTTGTTTATTTGTTGTTGTTGGTGTTTGTTGCTTGTCTGTAGTATTATATGTATGTCTGGCAGTATGTTGTTGTTGGTGGTGGTGGGTTATGGGGTCAGATTCAATTCATTTAATGTGTTTTTTGTCTTTCTCTCTCTGTTTCATACTCAGCGCCACTACTATCTCCCTGCTGACACCATCATAAAAAAAATTACTCCCCACGAGAAATTCCTCGTTTTCTAGAGTGTGTGTGTATTTTTTTGCCCTTTTTCTTAACTATGAATAAAAATTGGATACACTTTATGTATTGGTGCCCTGGTCTGGCCTGGTCTTTGCCTACCCGGGCGGTCGGTGTGTGTATGCTTGCATTTCTGTTTTCACTTGGAATTTCCGAAATTTTTTAACTGACATATACGGTGTCGTCAACTATAACATAAAAGTAACCCCCCCACTTTTTTTATTTTCTCTGCAGTTTTTCTCTTTTTTATTGGAATTTTTTGGGTTTTAACAGTCAATCAATATTTTTGAGAAATGTTGCATAAATACGAAAATTTTTGGTGTTGTTGTATGTTTTGCATCGATCGATACAAATGATAGTTTGAAGAAGCATGGCTTATGCCATACGGCGGGTGAGGTAACACTTCTTTGCCACTGTTTTCCAAAGAACTTGTTTTCGGCCTCGCTATACTTGTTTGGCGTTTTTCGACCAATACTCTCTTCAAACGAATTAACTGTTGACTGTGCGGATCTTCCGCTTTAGTTTAACTCGGTTTTAGTAGCTCATAACGAATTATTCCGTTTTGATCCCACCAAATACAGAGCTAGGCACAATGGATATTCTGTTTGGTCGCACATTTTGCCCGTGTTGCCCGCGCTTCACTTATGAATTCTTCTGCTTGGGTTCCCACTGATAATGCGATGAAAAAATGACTTTTTGTAGGTGATCAAACAGGATTTCAGTATTGCAAACGCATCTAATTTCCTTGCTTTTTAATGAATTCTGCAGGACATTATTATATTACATGATAGTCAAGCCATCATCCTAACGATTGGCTAGGTCGTAATCCTAACAGAAGGGTTGTAAAGACCAATTATGTGGGTGTGTATGCCACAATGGAATATTTTTCAAATATATTTCATGACGCGGGGGGAAAGATAGAAGGGAAGTATACAGAAACCAAGAGCGTAACAATGCGTTGTTCTCATCGTGCGTTTTTGTTGTTTGACCACTTTTTTATTTATTTTTCTGGTGTTAAAAACAGACGTCGGCACCAATGTCCCTCAGGGGAAGAACATCTTCGGCTTTTTACACACCTAGGACACGAACATAAAGAATATTCGTTAAAAAGAGCGTAAAAATCTTGTCAGTTTTTAAAGAAGAAGGTTCATGTCGCTTTTTTCAGATTTCAATGATACACCCAAAGAAATATCACAGTAGTATTCACTAATATCAATGAGAAATGATTTCGATTTTTGCAAGAATACTTGCCAAGTTAAATACGGTGTCTTTAGGGATTTAGTGCAGTACAATTATTCTACATTTTCCGATCACATATATATATCATTGGGTTAATAAGTAGACTTGAAATTATTACTAAAAATTTTCTTCTAGGTTAACACATGCCTATGGTTATGGATTAGTGAGTGAGAGAGAAAATAAGTCGAGAGAATTTATTTATTTACAGCCATATAAAAGTGTTAGTAATATAAGCTATTTTTATTTTCATTTCATCAACATACATATGTAAAGCTATATAACTTTGGCTTAATAATTTTGGATAAATAAAAATAAAATAAAACATCAATTTTATTATTAAAAGAACATAAAGCTATCCATCTTTGGCTTAAAAATTAGGCCATGTTTTTTTAGAAAAATAAAAAGAATAAAAAAACCATTTTTTATTAAAAGGAAAAAAAACGAGCATTCCAAATCATTTAAAAAAAATTATACTATGAGACAAAATAAAAAATAAAATACGCTCAGCTAATGACATTTTTAATACAAAATATTCTTCGAGTGTTATTCTGAAATAAAATGATAAAGCATCCACTACAACTAAATCAAAACACACAAGAATACGTACGATGAGAGCAACACATTGTTACGCTCTTTGTTTGTGTTCATTTTCCTTCTGTCTTCCTCCCCCCTCATCAAGAAATGATTTTTAAAAAGATTTTGGTGAGAGCGGGTCGTAATGTTACAACCCGCCATAAGAAATTTTACTTCTACATAATGCGTATTCTTTATAAACATATTCTTTGGTATTTGGCAGGGAAATATTCTTTGTGATACTAAAAACAATTGTCAGGACAACGTAGTAAACCCACTGTTAGTCAAGGGCAGTACAATCGCAGCACTTAGTTGCTCACAAAATGAAATGCAATGTTTTTCTAAGAAATTTTAATTTGAAATTGAAATACAACCTTAACCCTTCTCTTCCCTTTTAAAAATATGCTTTAGTGTGCCTGTTCTTTTAATTCCAGCGGTTAAGTTTTTTAATTGCATGCCAATAACGGTTTCATAAGACCTAAGTTAAGCAACAAATTAATATTTATTAAAATGGGTTTTTTAAAAAAAAGGTTCTCATGAAAATTGAAATTCAGTTCAAAGAAGAAAAACCTGCAACTTGCAACCAACTTGGCTGGCTGGTTGGCTGGCTGGCAAACATAATGAGATTTTATAACTGCACTTATCGTTTTCTGCTGTTGTTGTTGTTGATCATACAAAATAATTATTATTTAATAATAATATTATAACATAATCAACGTTTTTGAATCTCTGTACAGCGTTAAATAAAAAATGTAAAATATTAAGCATCTGGAGTTTGCGTGCCATTAAGAGTAGCAACAACTGCTGACAGCCAACGATGACGACAATGAATTCATTCATGCCGTTGAAGCGTTGATGGAATGTCTTAGCACTTCCTTAAAAGCATTAAATCAAAGCAGCTACAATAACAACATAGTCTTAGCAATATTATTAATAGAAAAAACCGCCTACAATAACCATTAGAAACAATTTCATAATTTTTATGTTTTTTTTTTGCTTTGTTTTCTTCTATTCAACGTTTATAATTATAATTTCGAGAAAAAAAATCTCTTGTTTTTATCTTTTTGAAAATTTAATTTTCTTAACGTATGTTGAGGAAGGGCGGAGGGGTATAATAAATTAAAAAAAAAAAAATCTCAAGAAATCTCACAAAGTCTGTATGTAATGAGCTGGACAACATAAAAAAATTACAACTTTGTAAATGCTTCTTTGCCATGTACATATAATATCATAAAACGCATGAGACAGAGGAGCGAGCGGGCCAGGCAGGGACGGGCCATAATTTTACAATTTAACCTTTTAACTTCACACACATGCAAGCATTTTTTATCTTTCTTTTTTATTTTCTTGATTTTTGTTTCTGTTTTTGTTTAAAAAACAAAAAATAATGCCAAAGCATGGAAATGTACCTGTTAATATAGAGGTTCTTGGCATGTTTTATTTTTTTATTTTAATTTTTTAAACTTTACATGCTCGTATGAAGCTCTCGAAAGCATACGAGCGTACTTCATGCAGTTATAGTGGGCAATAATTAATAAAAAAAAAAAACTAAAAACACTTAAAACCTAAAAACCCCTCTTATGTTTTCTAAGTTATGTAAGTGCCAGTTTAAGCACTTAAGCATTGATTAGGCTTATTTCCGGTTTTAAGTGAAATTTGAAAAATCTACTTGCAAGGCAAGTACACATACTTAAAGATAAAGTAAAACAAAAGAACATTATTTTTATGGCACACTGTTGTCTTATAATAATTGAGAGAAGGAACATGCACAGTGTTGGTGGAACAAATAGGGACACTTTTTTTTTCTCATGTTATATTATGACACTTTGTGTAGAATTCTATTAAATATAACGATATTTCATATGTACACTGATTCTCGTGTAGTGTAGCACTGTTAAAAGGGACATCGATGAAATTCTTCCATCGTATCGATCATGTAAATATGTTAGCAAACGGCATAAATTAACTATTTATCGAACGATAATTGAACCTTATTTTGTTTATAGTCCTACAATTCTATTTACACTTAATAATGCCCAAATGAATAGGTTTAAAATACAACAAAATAAAATTATGAGATTTATTCTGAATAAGGGGTACGATACTCCGGTTGCCGAAATGATTGAGAGTTTGGATTG
This sequence comes from Sarcophaga subvicina, assembly GCA_936449025.2. Lineage (NCBI taxonomy): Eukaryota > Metazoa > Arthropoda > Insecta > Diptera > Sarcophagidae > Sarcophaga > Sarcophaga subvicina. The sequence continues at coordinate 103,912,446 of OW388083.2, read as the reverse complement.
GCTAAATGTAAAACAATTAATAACATACCACACGTTGAAATTTATTAACAAATTAAGGTTAGGTCAATTACCAAGTTATTTATATGAAAGAATTCAGTATAACTTTGAGGTACATGATTATAATACTAGAAATAGGAATAATATGAGACTGCCGAGGATTAAGTCTGATCTTCAAAGGAAAAGTGTATTTTTTGAAGGGTTCAAAATGTTTAATGAGTTACCAGCTGAACTTAAGGACTGTCAGAGTGAAGATATTTTCAAAAGACTATTGAAAATACATTGTAAAACATTATTTATTTTAAATTGATAACTGTTTTTAGTTTTATTATATAATTAATTTATTATGTATAATGTATTATAAGGATAATTTTGTATCTAGGTCTAGGAGACCGTAATAATAATAATAATAATAATAATAATAATAATCCTATCAGAAGCCAATCATTTCAATTCTAATCAATTCACTTCACTGTTGATCAGACTTGAATTTCTGCTTGTTTTTTCCAAGTATTGGTTATGAATTCATTTCTCTGCTATTATTGGTTCTTCCACGTGGCCGATCCAGTTCCAATTCGTTTTACTTACATACATACATAATTGCTCATTACAACCTTTCAGTCAGGATTACGACCTAGGTTCTCACACAAGTTGTATTGTGTGTGTTAATTTTATATTTGAGTGGCGGGACCTACAATTTAAAGTAGACTCCGAACGATAGAGAAAGTTTTCAACTTTTGCAATTTTATTTACTCCCAGAGTTTTTGCGAGAAATCTGCTGAGATGAAGTCGCCGAAGAAATATTTTTTCGTATTTCGTTTTGTTCGAGATGTCTGACCTGTAGATTGTGTAATAAGCCAACAACACTACCAACTAGACTACGACGACGTCATTTATTCAACATAAGTTTGCAATTCTTCGGTTTTTGCCCATAATTACAGATTGGAAACGATGTGCAGTCAAAATGATCTTAACATCTTCCGCAATGATAACTTAAAGTTTTGTAAAGTATCCCAGCGGAGAGAATGCGGCTCCCATTTAATGACTTCTGCCGTGGGTGCAGATCCGCTGAGGAGGACAAGACTGTTATCCACTTTCTTTGTCAATGCCCATTTCTTTCGAGGTGCAGGTATAGGTTATTTGGCTCTTCGACCCTTGTCAGCTTGACCGAGCTATCGTCCATTGGTGTCAAAGATATATAGCCTCGTTTATCAAATTTTCTAGCTGGTTTTCCAGCGCGGGGTAGTCGTCCTTTGGATACGCATATCTTGCGCTGACCGACCTTCCCCTCCTGGGTTCGGGGGAACTTGGTCAGTACTGCGTTCAACTGCGGCATCACAACGGGCCGCTATGCTTGCTCAAGTGAGCTTTTGGTATGAAGCTACCATACTAACCTAACCTAACCCAGCGAACCTTTTTATACGGATTCCAATATCCTCTCTTTTCTAAATATGCAAAATATGAAACATCCTCACTACTGTCATATCCGCAAAAGTATGTACGTTAAGACTACTTTCATCAGCTTAATCAAACTTTCTGAGACATCCATTCATTCCCCACAATTTACGATCGTCGTTTGTAACATTATAACTTTAAATATTCTGTTAAATGATAATAGAGAAAGGGCACAACCTGACATTTGCCCTAAAATTCCTGACTATTAACCGGTTGTGCAGGACTTCACATGTCGCATCTTGGTATAATGCTTTTATCAGTTAGATTCTTTCGCTAGGGAAAGCTGAATTTATGAACCAAGGTCCACCGAAAATACCAGTCCGAATACTGTACGAATAAGATTGTATCATAAAGATTGGCTGTCACAGTGTAGTAGAGTCGGTGAAAACGCGGTTAATTTCTTTGGCACGGATGGAAAATCATACATTCGTCACTCCTGTATCACTCCTGTATCAGAATATGACCCTAAATACACCAAAAAGGATAATTAAGCACGTTAGAGCTAGGTAGGGAATTATAACTTTATAATGAATATCTGGATACTTCAGACTATACATATTTAGAGAGCTTTACGTAAGAACTGTAAAATCGTAGTACCCTTAATGACGTGAGTTTCTCAATTGCTTGGACCTAACCCACCATATCGAGCAAAATAGCCTCTTTTATTTCAATTGAATTTAATAAACCCTGTCATGCTCTGACGTTATACAAATGAAGCAGGATCCGATGAAGTTTTGAAATAATAAAATGTCCCTATTATGGCTTTGGTGTGTATTTGGTATGTCACTATTATTTTTTCCAACACTGTAGGTTCATATCTAGAAATTTTGTTTACATTTCCATTTAAATTAAGCAATTTTCTCTGCCATTGTGTTGTCATTGAAGCGTTTTTTTGGTATCTAGAAATTTTGTTTACATTTCCATTTAAATTAAGCAATTTTCTCTGCCATTGTGTTGTCATTGAAGCGTTTTTTTGGTGGCAGTTTAACTTTCATGCTAAAATAATTGTCTCTGCTTTAATAAATCTCAAAATATATTATTCTAGGCTTTGGAGGTTTATTTTTAGTAACTTTATTTAATTTAAAAACAATTGAAAATTATTTTCTTAAATTATTTTCGGTCTCTATAAAGTAATAACTCGGTTTTATTTAATTTGTGCTTCAAATATTCATCACCACCTAATTATCACGTGATTGACAACACTTTTTTTATCCTTCTTCTACATTGAACACATCAAAACGTATACAACTGTCTCTTTCTTTTCCATGTTGTGTGGTATTAACAACCAACAAAATTTGTCAAATTGCCAGCAAACAGCAAAAACAACAACAAAAACACAGTAAAGTAATAAAAACAATAAGAGCGTGACTTCCTAATTCAATTGACATCTTGTTTAACACAACAATAAGTATGTATGTATGCAATGCATGTATATATGCATGCATGTTTGTTTTCCTTTTACTTACTTTCCACACTCTCTGACTCTCCTTCGAAAAAAAAACATCTCTTTCTCCTGTAGACAAATGCCATGCCATGTGTTTTTGCCAAAAACAAAATGAAAAACAACCGACTCATCATCATCTCCATTTTAATTATTATGCGGCAAATCATAAGCATTTATATACCAATGAGTGTATGGGAGAGAGGGAGAGGGAGAGATGAAAAATAATAAAAATAACGGCTGGTGGTACAAATCAAAACAAAAAATTGTTGACGTTTTCATTTGTTTCGTGCAGAGTTGACATTTTGAAGTTTTTATTTCGCTTTGTGGAAAATAACTTCCGGTTTAACAACAGCACCAAACAAACAGCCAAATTTTTTATGTGCAATGGCAAAAGGTTAACATTTTTATTTTCAATTTCATCTGCAATTTAGATGCTTAGCGTGGAATTTATTAAATTTTTTATATTCTTTTTTTTTTTTATCAAGTTTTGACCAAATATGTGAGTGGGCAGCTGAGGTCAATAACGGACTAAGGCTTTGGTAATTTGCAAAAGAGGTAAAATGGTTATGAGCATCTTATCTTAGTAGGATCACAGTTCCCCTTAATCAAGTTTAAGCCTTCTTTTATAAAAAAAACTCCGCTTTTCAGGAAAACAAGCTTTCAAAGTTGCAGAATAAAACCAGAACACCTACTGAAATGGGTAATTTGTTGTTAAGAAATGAATAACGTTGGAATAATTAAAAACTTACATGAATCGCAAACAGGGTAAATGGATGCCACAGCCGAATATTTACTATACCACTGTAAAGTTCTATATCAGGAGCGATGCCAGAAGAATCTTGTCTCTTGAAAACTGCTGAAATAGTGTCATATCGACGCAGAAGTAATCGAAAATATTTCGGAATAGTGCGATATAACATGAATCCATAATATTCCATCGTGACAACGATCAACAACATTAGTCAAAAACTTTTTCCAACTTAGTGGTCGAAGGACTACATACATATGTAGACCGGCCTTCCCTAGTCCAGAACTCTCTTAAATGACACACAAATTTGGTGTAATTGCTCCTCTATTTAAAAAAATTACCATTCCTTTCGATGTAGAATTCAGAGGCGACTGAACAGATTTTTAAATTCCACACCCCACGGTTTATTCAGGGATCTCCAACCTGAAAGATTGCACTTTGCATTTCGTTCTGGTTCAAAAGAATTTTTCTCTCGGTCAAACCTACTTTTTCTTCTTTAATGACAACTCGCATGGAGATACTAACTGTTTTTCGTGCTGTGTCGTCTCTGCCATGTTGCGGTGTACCCAGGTCTGGTCTACGATTACAAAACCTAGCTAAAGCTCATCCGTATTTGGATTAAACTACGGCAAACACTCCAACAAAGTCCTCAGAATATTACGATTGTGGTAATTGTTAGCAAAAACAATACTTGTAGAAAGTTTTTTCAAGTACTTTATAGCCAGCACTGCAGTCTCGCTGCTGACATCGCCCTTGTTCTGTGGATTAATTTCACCCAATAGTGGTGAGGCCTATATTTTAACGTCAACTCCGAAAGGTAGATTTGAAAATTTTTCGTAATAATTTGTTTACTCTCAGATCTATTGCCTGAAGACTGCTGAATGGGGGTTCAAAAAGAATTTTTCTTTTCAGGATGTTAGAACCGAGAACTTTCGTTTTCTCGTTCAGTAATCCAACATTCTAGTCAGTATTCAGAACTATTGCCAGAAGACTGTTGAATAGGGGTCCCAAAAGAATTTTTTTTTGAGGATGTTAGAACCGAGGTTTGAACTTTCGAGTTCTCGTTTAGTTATCCAACACTCTAGTCAGTATTCTACGGAAAACAACATCAAAATTCGAAACACTGCCTTTGGCTTCTACAAACTGTAGCATATGCAATCACCGATTGACACACACAATATTTTGAATTTTTTAAATTTTTTTGGGTTGTAGAAACCTCAACTGATCTTCCAGGATCTTGGAGATCTTAAGTGTTTGTATGACCACAACGAAATTTACTTGTGTTTTGTATTGGGGATTCCAGCCTTGATTTGATAGATGGTTCGTTATCCTGAAAAAATAATTCCTAGTGGTCTTACGAAGTTCTTTATTTTTCGATTTTTTTTACTGAAATCACACTGTAACCTGCTGCTATTGACTGGATAGATGCACTTTGACAGGACCTAGTTTGTCACATCACTTAGGTTTTGTGTGTTCATTTTGTACATGAGTGGAGGGACCTACAGTTTAAATCGATTCCGAACGACAGATTTTTTGAGAAACTTTTCAATGCGATTTTTATTTACTCTTTGGGTTTTTGCCAGAAAACTGCTGAGAAGTAGCGCCGATGAAATATTTTTTTTATATTTCATTTGGATATCTGGTCTGGAGTTTGAACCGTTGCTTCACATATAATAAGCCACACTATCTACTAGACTACGGCGGCTATTGCTTTTCCACTTACGAGATGGGAAATACAGAAAGTCGTGAACTTATTGAGCTGCTCTTGTGGCATCCAAATTTACAAAAGTCTGGTATTTTTATGCGAGGAATAACTTCCTAAACATCCAATACATTCAGGAAATAAAATCGCATTTTAAAAGTTCTCAAACCTAATAATTTCTGCCTTCAAAATAATTATCAAGCTTGGCTTTTAGAAATACAAACTATTTTTTCTAGAGATTAGCAAAGAGGTGTTAAAAAATCATTGGTTGTCAAAGTAGAGTAGATATGAGATCATTAGAATTCATTTTATATGTCTTCCGCCGCTTGCATACATAGCATGAGGATGAGTCAGAGTGGAAGGGTTTTTGTATAAAAAAATCAAGACATATATTCACCCCTGAGGTGAATAACTAATTAGAAATAGAAAAATGTGTTAACATTCTGACCACAATAATAAATAATGTCCATTTGCTACCAACAATAAATACTACAATAATAATTCAAGTGATTATTCTATTTAAAACCGCAATAAACAAACAACAACAACAAAATAATAGAAACAAACTAAAAATAAAACTGAGAAATATAACAACAAACAAATAAAAGTAACAAATTATTCATAAAACTTGCAATTTTTGTACTTCAGTACAGTTGCCCCATCCCTGAAATAGAAAAAAAAATTTTTAAATTGTTTTTAAGCACAGTATTTAAACGCATTTCAACTTAACTCAGCTGTGTGTTGCCTGTGTTACCTCATGTCTATTCAAAAACAAAAAAAAAAACAAGAATTAATGAACGACTGAATGACCAACTGGACTGGACTGGATTGCACTTTGGATGAATTAGAGACCCGCACGCATGCATGTACTCACTCACAGCTGATTTGTGGTTTTCATGTATGTATGTTTTGAGTCCCCCCCCCCCACTCTGTTGCTGTTTTTCATTTTCATTTCAATTTTTCCGTAATGTATGTGGAATGTGGTTCAATAAATTCCTTGAAATGCCAACGTAACGTCGTATTGTTGATTTTTTAAATTGAATTAAAAAATTTTAAATTTTTAAATTTTGAAATTTAAAATCCAAACTTTAATACGTTTAAATGTAAAAGAGTCGCACAAACCCATGAAATAATTGTTGAAATAATTTTAAGGCATTCAAATGTGGAATTCAAAGTATTTTACAATTAGACAGACAACCGGGTTTGTACTAAAGTGCGTTTTATTTAAGCTTTAATTAAGTTTTGGGTTTTTTTCTTCTTTTCTCGATTTGAAATTTAATTAAAGCTGATGTTTGCCTGTCCGTCAAGTCAACAAATATTTGTCTGCACTCAAATACTTTTTGCTTAGTTAACACGGTAGACGGTTTAAACTTTCAAGCGTATACAGTGGGACCAATGAAAAAGGTGGCAAAAATTCTACTCTTTCGCTATTTTGCGAAACGTAGAAGACGTGGTGTCTTTGTTAAAGTGCTTGTCTATTTCAGATAGTTTTGAACTTGAGAAATTTGACTAGGTTAGAGGATGTGTACTTGTCAATCAAGACAAGTGCAGTATCCGCAGGTCGAATTGACCCATTGTATCCAGTCTCTGGGGAGTGTGAATAATATTGTGCGATCGATCATCGATCGTCCATCATAGTCAGATTATCATAGGCAATCGTCGTCAATCATGATCAATCATAGTCAGATTTCTTCATTAACATAACATTTCATTGTTAACATAGTAAACTTTTCAAGTTCGATTTCTCAAGTTCCGAAATTACTCAGAATATACCACTAATTGGGTTTTATTACGAACTTCTTGGGCTACAATTTGCTTATAGTCAAGCATATCTAGCATCCTCCCCTTACATTGTAAAAAAAGTAGTTTTCTTTGTGTAAGTTTCTCAATTTCCAAAACCATTGAATCAGTGGAACTGTTTCACTCAAGAACGTGTGTGATATAATTCTTATGGTCTGGGATACATGCTCCAAGTGCCATTTTCGTATGTTTGGATGACCATTTTTTTAATTCTTGCTAAACAGTTAACATCGCTCTGTTAACTTTAACATTGGGTTTGTTAATATTTTTGGTTTTTGTCTTTGCTACTCAAATTCAAATTTATCTTCACGCACATGGCCGCTCTCTTGGTAAAGAGTGGATCGTGAAGCATTAAGCCCATTATTTAAACGGATTATGTGCGTCATGCCCTAAACTAAGCCGCTGCATAACTCTGTGACTGTCATACGTTGACATAAAGGAAGCGCTTAGCCCATTCCATATGGTAGTGAAGACCAAAACCTTGCAGACTATGTTAATAATAATTAGATACAGATCTGACACGAGATAAGACAAATTATGTGGCTGACAGCTCTATTTTTATGCGCCTTCTCCCAAACTGTTCTCTGCAGTATGGTCCTATGAAATTGATTCGGCATTGGTATGGCACATACGTCAGTACAATAATATGGGCAAGTTAACTCAGCAATGCAGTGGATAAGTTGCAACCATTTTCTAGAACTCAGTAGGAATTTCCAATTCTTGTGGGAATTTAGAACCAAGAAGGTGGAGGTGTTTGGAAAGATACACATGGCGAATGGCAAGATTGAGAGAGGCAAAAACTCTTTTCAAGCTGTGGCGCGTTTGCTATGTAATTACAATAGGAACAGATGATGTGAGTCCTGTATCGGCCTATCCAAGTGAGAGTAATGCCTTTTGAGTCAAGGGACATTTATAGAGAGATAGAATTGATTTAATCCCATTGGAAAAAGTCTCCAGAACACAAAGCTTGAACCTGCGAGGCGTTAATGCAGCTATGGAGGGAATTATCCTTATTAAGACCGAGTAGTATTCTAAGATTCGTCATAGTAACAGGGTTGAGTCAAGACTGGTCGAATAGTCCATATGCTCACCATACTATTGTACCTTCACACAAAAATTAATCACGTACCAACCACAAAAGTTTATTGTGAAGCCATGATAGGTTAAGTTAGGTTAGGATAGGTTAGAGGACGTGTACTTGTCAATTAAGACAAGTACAGTACCCGGTGGTCGAATTGACCCATTGTACAACGTCCTAGCTTCTCACACCACTTATGTTGTGTGTGTTAATTTTATACATGAGTAGTGGGACCTACAGTTTAAAGTCGACTCCGAACGACATATTTTTATTTATTGAGAAACTTTTTTGATGGCAATTTTTATTTACTCTCAGAGTTTTTGCTAGAAATCCGCTGAGAGAAAGTCGCCCAAGAAATACTTTTTGTATTTCGTCTTGATGTCTGGCCTGGGGCTGGAACCCTGACTTTACGTCTAATAAGCCTACACACTCCCTACTAGACTACGGTGACTTCAAGCCATGGTATATCGCGTATATATTGTGTACCTAGGGGGCTGTCTACACAAAAAACTGATCAATGGTTCTGTACACATTTTTGGTTTTTGTCTTTGCTAGTTAAGTTCGAATTTATCCAATACATACAGTGGTGGCCTTATAATTAGAAACGATGTTTCTGGGACAGAGTTCTCTCTGGCGTGACGAATCTAAGTTTAATTTGTCCCAATACCCCTGTACACAGTGAAAACTGTAAAACAAATTAACAAACATACATGTTGCTAAGTCGTTTCTAATTATAAGGCCACCACTGTATATTACAAATACGCTCAATACAATAATTTGTAAAAACATTTTTACAAAGGTCGTTTTTTCTTGGAAAGTTGGTAACCCTGATGTGTAGAGCCATATTCCCTATACTTGCTTCAATTCGATTACAACTAGAAATCACTGTAAGTCCGGCCACTAACTTGTATTCTCTTGAATATTTTTTTAAATAACATGAGGAATACAACACTTGATTGTTTCATATATCAACGGTTACTCTGTGTGTAGTTTGTACATAAGTTGTGCAAAACAAACATTATTTTTATGATTTTAGGTGTGGAGATTATATTACAAAATTTATCATGACAGGAATTCATAAATACATTTGGACGACAGTCGTCGAGTCGAGTTGAGTCGAGACGACTCTGTTGGCTGTCAATCATGTGTGCCAAACATATGTATAAACGTAGACAAAAATAAGAAGTATTTAGTTGGGGGAAAATTACAATATTTGGTTGGAAATAAAATACCGAAATACAATAACAAAAATACAGATTTATATATGTACATATCTGCACATGCCAACGTTGTCTAAATTTCAAAACATTGTTGCAGTTATTCGTCACAGTGTAAGAAATAAATTTGAATACCAACAAACAAAACAAAACAATGCGTTGCTGCGTTTCAATGTCAATTTTGTTTTGATCTAAAAATAAATAAGAATTTTAAATTTAAAAAACTTGTTTTTAATAAATGTATAAAAAAATAATAAAAAATTTATTAAAAAAAAATGTTGAAGAAAAAAAAAAAACTCGCATAAACTGGCCATTAATTTGCCAGTCATAAGAATTTTTTTAATTAAATTCATAATAATATCTCACGCGGGGCAATTTGTTTAAACATGAATTTGTTTAAATTTTATTTTTTACGTTCACAAATTATTGTTTTTTCTATTTTATTTACTACTTTTCAATTTTTTTTTATTATCAATGACTGAAAAAGATAAACGAAACAGTGGGGATTAACCCATTTCAGGTGCAGCGATATTCTTTCATGAGTGATCGTTTGTTTTTTTTTTTTTTTTTGGGGGGGGGGGGGTAGATTTATTATTTGAAAGCCAAATAAACTGACAGAATGATTGAAAGTTGTTTTAGACACATGAAAATAGTTGTTAACAGTTTTCGTAATTGTAATTGGGGTTATTAGGGCTTTAAGTAATTTCTCTTAATAACGCTGGGACTGTGAAAACATTGTAAAATGTCGCCGTAGTCTAGTAGGTAGTATGTTGGCTTATTAGACGCAAAAGCCATGGTTCGATCCCCAGGCCAGACATCAAGCCAAAAATACAAAAAGTATTTCTTCGGCGACTTCCTCTCAGCAGAATTCTGGCAAAAACTTTGAGAATAAAGACAAAAATTGCCATGAAAAAGTTTCTCAAAAAAAAATCTGTCGTTCGGAGTCGACTTTAAACTGTAGGTCCCCCCACTCGTGTATAAAAATTAACACACACAACCTAAGTGGTGTGAGAAACTAGGACGTTATACAATGGGTCAATTCGGCTACTGTACTTGTCTTAATTGACAAGTACACGTCCTCTAACCTAACCTAACCTAACCTAATTAAAGAAATTGAGAACAGAAACTGAAACTGCATAGTAGGTTAGAAAAGCTGGCGGACTCCGCTTAAAGAAACGCTTAACATTTAGGCCCATTGTAATGCCACAATCAACTCCAGCTGGGGATCAAACATTCCGTAGAGAAAACCAGCTCGAATCAAAAATAAATCTTGCCATTGCAGCAATCTTTATATTTGAGAGTTTTTATAGGAGATCGACAACTTACGACTCCTTATAATCAGAGCAGGGCATTGACACATGAGGTAAATGAAAGTCTCTTCCTTCTCCTCAGACCCACAGTTCCTTCAGAAGTCCTTTGCCATCAGGTAGTGTAACAAGTACTTTGGCATGCCTTCCACATGAGTAGTGACCCATAGAAATACATAGCTATTGTGCGATAGTTAGCCATGCGATTTAAGGACAGAAGTGAGTCCATGTCTTTTATCCATACTAGTCCAGCTGAGTCTGGCAATGTTGAACGTACTCTTCCGCTGCCAACGAAATTGAGTTTCCAATGCAATTTAACTGATGCAGTGGTAGATGGCAACCCTATCATTCTAGAACTTTCTGCTAAAACGGATAAACTAGTTTAATGAACTGAAATAAAACTCTAAGGTAGAAGAGGAGACATTCGTATGTTTCTTAAACGAATGAAAAGAACTAAAAACCCACTTCATGCAATAAAACATTCTTTAACATTCAACGATTGGCTGATGAGTTGAGTTGAAATTGCCGAAGTCTAGTAAGCAGTGTGTTGGCTTAGTAGATGTGAGGCCGCGGTTCAAACCCCAGGCCTTACATCTCCAACAATACGAAATATGAACTTTGATGACTTCCTCCCAGCAGATTTCTTGGAAACAACTCTTGGGATTTAATAAAATTGCCATGAAAAGCTTTACAAAAATCTATCGTTCGGAGTCGACTTTAAACTCTAGGTCTCGCCACTTAAGGATAAAATTAACACACACAACATGAGTGGTGTGAGAAGCTAGGTCGTAATTCTGATTAATGGGTTGTGATGACCAATTATGTATGTATGTATGTAATCGGTGTACATATGTATGCCCTGCATCAGCCATGCAATTTCCAATGATATTGTTACGTTTTTACCTTTTTAAAAACGTTTAAATATGAGTTCGTTAATTGCAAACAAAGTAAAAACAAATATGTTTTTAATTTCAGTTAAACTCTCCTTATTCTTTACACTACTTTTTCGTGCCACCGTATACAACTTAACGATACAACAATAATCATCTTTTTATTCACTTTGCTAGTTCACACAAGTATTCACTAGATCTTTACAACCACGACTTATTTTATTCACACGCAACTTCACACAAGGCTGACTGAATTCTTACTCACTGACTGCTGATCTTGTTGCCCTTTATATACGCACGCACGTAACCAGTATGATGAACGTTCTCGATATGGAAGGTTCTTGCTCTCGCCTTCTCGAGAATTCTATTGCTAGTACATTGTTGATTGTGTACTTTGCTTATGTTGTCTATTACATATTTGTCGTAGCTGGTTTACTTCATTTTATGTTGTTGTTGGTACCAGGTGCAATCAGGTTCGTTGTACATATGTGTGCTTTAGATAATCAACACATTCATTGTGTTCTTAGTGTTAGTGTGTATTTGTATCGCGTGGCTTTTGTTTATCGTTTTACTTGTTAAACGATATTAGGTCGTTCCGATTTGCGTAACAATATTCTTATGTCCCGGAACCCATATAATTGTTAGCTTCGAATGAATCGTAGACGATGACGAATCTTGAAACTACATTCGTTAGGAAAATCGAATTAAAATAATTTGTGCCGATACCACGATTAACACACCAACAAAGGGTAGGATATTATAAGATATTAAGGACAGACAGTTTCGTTGCAATCAAAATTAAGATGAATACAGTCAACACTCCTATAACGCGGTGAGTGCGTACCGCGTTCTATGGAAACCACGCTATAAGAAACACGTATTTAACCGTACTAACCAGGCTAATTCGTAGTGTGTTCTATGGAAACCATCTACCACTTTGTATGAAAACCGTGCTATAAGAAACTCGGAATTTGGTACAAATCACATCATTCGTACCGCGTTACAGGATGGCTGCCGCAATTTCAGCTCCGCGTTGGACGGAACTGCGTTCTGATAGTACCGCGTTATAGGATAGTTGACTACACTTAGTTGCTCTTAGAACTTTTCAAAGCGTTTAAAAGCCTTGTGTTGCATAATTTATGTATTGTTGTTGTTGTTGCCTTAATTTTTTAACCCATTAATGCCCGAATTACTTTTTCTCTAACGGTTACCGTTTTGTTTTTTTACACTCAATTTCCTCTCAGAGCATAAAAACTAAGGTAACCTCTGCTGGCAAATTAAGTTGCCACTGGGCACTAATGGGTTAAAGTTTATGGGCCTCATTAATGTGATCGATACCTTTCCAAAAAAAAAATAACATTTTCATAACGTCTCAAGGGGGTTAATTTCTTATCTTAGTTGTTGACATACATACATATTTCATAAGTCAACACATAATTTTACGCACAAGTTTTAAGCAAACTTGGAATTTGATTTATAATCTCAAAACCAATAAAAATAAAGAAAAATAAATAAAAATAAATAAAAAACAACAAAATACCTGAAAATGTCACAATTAGTAGTGGAGAGTACGTACGTTACTAATGAATTGAATTTCAATTCATTAACCAACACTACCCTCAATCGCTAACCCAACACTCTAGCCAACGGGGCTGTTGCTACTGTCAGCGTAGAGTTGTTAAATAAATAAATTACAACAACAACAACAACATATATAAGTATGTTTGTATGTAGACTTGGTGGCAGTAAAAATAGTAGATTTACGCACTATTTTTTGGGTTTTTTTTCTTACACGGGGAAGGAATAAATTTGATAGTGAATGCCTGCAGTGCTTTTGTGTTAATAAAGCAAATAAAAGCGGAATAATTTTTGTATAGAACAGGGCGTTACCCTGAGAGATGTTATTTCCAAAACAATGAAATCTGTGTGAGGCTTTGAAATTTTCGGATTTTTTTTAAGATTTTTAATTTTTAATTGTTACGGCTGTTAATGTGTGTGTGAGGATTAAATCGAATTCAACTAAAGGGTCCGCCAAATAACTTTTTTTTTGCTTTAAAAAAAACTACTGAATATTTTCTCAAATTTCTTTTTTTTTATTTGAAAGTAGAATCCTTCCGGTTAATAATGGAAAATAATTTCATTCAAATGGCTGCCTCGGCTGGCCATGCAGTAACCTACACGATCGATCGTGTGCAGCTGTATTTCACCAATGGCTTCACGAATATTGTCCTTTAAAGCGTCAATTGTCTCTGGCTTGTCGGCGTAACACTTATCTTTGACGGCACCCCACAAATAATAGTCCAACGGTGTCAAATCGCAGCTCCGACGTAGCCAAACGACATCAGCTCTACGGCTGATAATGCGATCTTTAAAAACAGGTCGCAAAACATCGAGTGTAGCTTCGGCTGTGTGGCACATAGCGCCGTCCTGTTGAAACCAAATGTTGCTAATATCCCCCTCTTCAATTTTTGTGAACAAAAATTCGTTCAACATGGCCCGATAACAACGGCCACTCCTTTCTCATTTTCGAAGAAAAATGGCCCAATTATGCCTCTGCACCAAAATCCGCACCAAACAGTGACTCGTTTTGGATGCGTCGGCTTTCAATGTATGCGTGCGGGTTTTCTGTGCCCCAATTTTGCTTGTTTATATACCCGCTGAGATCAAAATGAGCTTCATCTGAAAAGATGAAATTTTTTTTTTTGCCAAAATTGGCATCTTCTGTAAGTCGATCGCAGGCTCACTTAGCGAAGCGACCGTCATACCAAGGTCTTTATGTAAAATTCGTCTCAATGATGTCTCCGAAATGTTCAATTGTTGAGAACGACGGTGAATTGATGTTGATGGCGCTTCACGCACACTTTCTGTCACAGCAGCAATATTCTCGGGTATACGCACTGTTTTTGCCTTTTCACGCTTTGGTTTATCGATGAGGATGCCAGTTTCTTTCACTTTTTTCACAAGATAACGAACATACAGAGCTGGCGGTGCTTCTCTTCTTCCAAAATCCGTACGCAATTTTCGCACACATTCTGCAACATTACCATGATTTTCAAGGTAATGCCGCAATATTTTCCAGCGTTGTTCAAGCGTATGAAGAACCATATTCGTTCAGCGGAAGGATAAAACTATTTATCTGTCAAATCAGACATGAGTTAAGTGTTACCATTTACAAAATAAGCACTAGTTGAAAAAAAAATAACGTTAGATGGCGGACCCGATAGCGAAGACATAAACCGAATTTTTTTTTAACAAACCCAACGATTCTGTTACTGTATAGACTGTACTCTACAACATTTAACGCACCTAAGGGAACAAACATTGGAAAAAATTGTGGAAATTCGTACACGATATATTGGTTCTAAATTGTTATGTATTTAACAGAAGTTACAAACAATTGTCATGGAAGTTATCGTCCACAGTTATGATATGGGAGCTTGGAATATGTATCACATCTCAGTGGTGGCCTTATATTTAGAAACGATGTCTCTGGAACAGAGTTCTTTGGAGTGACGAATCTATATTTAATTTGTCCCAATCTGATGGAAAAACGTATGTAAGACGTCCTCCAAACAAGGCCTTTGATTCCAGGTACACAGTGCAAACTGTAAAACAAATTAACAAACATACATGTTCTAAGTCGTTTCTAATTATAAGGCCACCACTGTAAATCCCTGAGTGGAACAGGTTGAATGGTACTCCTTCATTGGTTTGGAATTTGAGAAATTGCGGTCGAAAAATTCACCAAGACAACAGTGTCTGGGGAGGATGATTGAAATTTTTTAATTTTTAAACAGCCCTCGTAGTTAAAGGGATTGTTTGTAAACTTGTAGCGCAAATGCTATTTTTTTAGCACAAAAGATAAAAAAATTGTAACAAAAAAGTTGAAAATAGCACTGATTGAGGTATAATATTAAGGGGATTGGTCCCTTTTAATTTTTTTTGTTATTCAAAGTATGCCGTTATGGTCGAATGGCGATGAATGTGCAGGTAGCAAAAATAATAAAAACCTTTTGTTAAGAGCACGATTTGAATGAATTTCCATTGGACTATACGGGAATCGAAAATAGTATGGCTGCCACATTAGGCACCTTAACAGGGTATTTCATTGAAAATATTCATCAAGCAAAGGAGGATGTATATGCGTTAGAAAAAACCTCGTTTTATTCATTTATTCTTGTTGTTTTTCTTTAGCACAAGTATTAAATTCTTCGGAGAGAGTATAACTGTCTATAACAGATTGCCTACAATGTCCTGCTAACTTAAGTTCAGGCAGTACACGATATGGCATTCGATTTAAAAAAAGGCGACATAAACGTTTAACAATTCAAAGAATCAGAAGGATTGTATGGTCATCTAAAAAATGCTTTCCGTATTAACAGTTACTTAAGGAATCGACCTTTTTGGGACACCATCACACCCGAGTATCCCAGATACAAAGAATTATAAACCGTTTTGAAGTACTTTACTGTAAATTAAGGGAATGGCCTTGTCTGGACGTATATATGAATGTATGAAGGCATTGATGCCTATGCGAGAGGCGTACGAAAATTAGTCCATCAGATGTATAGACGAAGATAATAGCTTGATTTTATATTTCAAGTCGCATCATGCAGAGAATATAGTGCTGTCACGAAGCATCTTATCCATCTTCTTATCGTTTTTTACTTTAAGTTCCATTAATGGTGGTTTTTTTATTTTTTTTTTTTGTCAATTTAGCAGACAATTGATCTGCAGTAGCAACTTCTGGAATGATAGGGTTGCCATATATCGTTGACTATGAAAATGTGGTGGTTATAGTGGCAGTTTTCATAAATGCTGGTTTTTTGCTAGTTTGGCAGACGATTGGTTTGCAGTAGCAACTTCTGGAATGATAGGGTTGCCATATATCTTTGACTCTATGAAAATTTGTTGGTTATAGTGGAAGATTTAGGATTGTTTTTGGTAATGAGAGTTAACATCGCATGACAATCATGTGAAATATAAAAAAATATTTTAGTTGGAAGTCTTTTAGTAACTCGGTAACTCGGAGAGTAAAATAAAATTACCATGAAAAGTTTCGCAAAAAACTGTCGTTCGGGATCGACTTTAAGCGGAAGGTTTCGCCACTCATAGATAAAATTAATACACACAACATAAGTGGGTAGTAGGTAGCGTTTTGGCTTATTAGACGAAAAGCCAGGGTTCGAGCCCCAGGCCAGACATCAAAATAAAATACAAAAAGTATTTCTTCGGCGACTTCCTCTCAACAGATTTCTGGCAAAAACTCTGAGAGTAAATAAAAATTGTCATGAAAAAGTTTCTGAAAAATCTGTCGTTCGGAGTCGATTTTAAACTGTAGGTCCCGCCACTCATGTATAAAATTAACACACACAACATAAGTGGTGTGAGAAACTAGATCGTAATCCTGACTGAAGGGTTGTAATGACCAATTATGTATGTCACATGAGTGGTGTGAGAAGTTAGGTTGTAATCCTGACTAAGGGGTTGTCCTGACTAAAGGGTGGTCATGACTAAAGGGTCGTCATGACTAAAGGGTTGTCCTGACTAAAGGGTAAAGGGTTGTCTCTACAACAATGGATCGTATTTTACACACAATCCCTGGGACAGTCGACAGTATTTTTCCTGGCAATGTATGCCGTAAACTCAGAATCTATTACTTTTCGTAATTCTTTGCTTTTGGGAATTATTTTAAATGCCAGATTATGTATTGATCAGATTTTTGAAGTCGCCGTAGTCTAGTAGGTAGTGTGTTGGCTTATTAGACGTAAAAGCCAAGGTTCGAGCCCCAGGCCAGACATCAAGACAAAATACAAAAAGTATTTCTTCGGCGACTTCCTCTCAGCAGATTTCTGGCGAAAACTCTGAGAGTAAATAAAAATTGCCATGAAAAAGTTTCTCAAAAATCTGTCGTTCAGAGTCGACTTTAAAATCTAGGTTCCCCGCCACTCATGTATAAAAATTAACACACGACATAAGTGGTGTGAGAAACTAGGACGTTGTACAATGGGTCAATTCGACCTCCGCGTACTGTACTTGTCTTAATTGAAAGTACACGTCCTCTAACCTAACCTAACCTAAGGATCATCGTATCATGTACGATAGAATAGATAGTAGATATAGTAGATAGGGTAGTACTTTCCTTGGAATATATCCCTTTTTTTACAAGGCGTGACCGATTTGTCGCTACATTAACGTGCTACTCTGGTGCACACTTGCATTTGAACCAACTGAGTACACGTTATGACAGGAAGCAAGAAATTCATAAAACTACGGAGATATTGCCTGTCATCTTAAATCTATTACGACATTTTTTTTATCTTAACTTTTTGGTCAACAGTTGGTGGAACAGCCTTCAATCAATTTTTTTATGTCATCTTCAATACGATTCCTTTTAAGCTGTTGTAGCAAATTTTAAGGCATTTTGTGATAATAAAATGCCTGTTAGATGCTTATCACAATCAATGTCAAAGGTCAACAGCTGTTATTTATTTCCTTTCGTCCAAAAATTCGTTAATTTTTTTAAGCACATGGCCTTTTTAAATTGAAACATTTGCTGCAACTATTATATGAGGGCTACACTCTCTGTGTATACTTAATGATACTTAAAGAAACGAAAAAGGAAGAAAATTAACAAATTATGACCACCACATGCCTATTGTCTGCTGCTGTTTATTGCCGCAGTACAGCAAGACATAAACCACCACTGCTGCCCTTAGCATTATTGACGGCATGATTACATACAAAAAAAATTCACTCCCTCTGGCTGGCTGCACACAGCACTGAGTTAATTCGATTGTGTTCTTTGTTTGTTCAGGCGTTCGTTGATTCATTCATTCATTCATACAATTATTCATTCATTCATTCATTTGTTTACGTACGGAGCCTTTTTTGTTTTCATATATTTATGGATTTATTTGTGTTCATTATATGGCGCATGAAGATAATAAAGTTTTGATAAAAAACAAATTCATAGTTTCGGTCTGTGTTTTCCTCCGGATCTCTGTTCCCTGTATGTTTGCGCCAATGGATTTGTTTAAAAATTCAAAAAAAATGTTCTCTTAATATTCAGTGTTGTAAAGGAATGAATTCTCTTATGAATTCATTACAAATCTTTTAGTGAGGAATACGACTTAGATTCTCACACCACTTATGTTGTGTGTGTTAAAGTTATTCATAAGTGGTGGAGAGCTACTGTTCAAAGTCTACTCGGAGCGGCAGATTTTTAAGAAACTTCATCGCAATTTTATTTACTCGCAGCGTTTTTGCCAGAAACCTGCTGAGAGGAAATCGCCTAAGAAATATTTTCTCATATTTCGTTATGTTGGAGATGTCTGATCTGAGACTTCGGACCGTTTCTTTACGTCTTATAAGCCAACACACTACCTACTAGACTACGGAGACTTACACACAGTTACTAAATTATACATACGGTTAACAAATTTCAGAAATTTGTTAACTTTTGTGGGCCTGTGTAGGCTTACGAACAAATTGGTTAACAAATTTCAGAAATTTTTTAACCAATCCGTTTTCGTTGAAAATCTTTATAATTGTCTGACATCTTTCCTCGATTTTAAGACGGTCTTTTTGCATTGGTTCAGAAATTTGTGAAATTTGTATATATAATTTAGTGTGTATGTATACTTTAGTAACTGTGTGTACCTCCTACGAATATATGGATTTCACAAAGCATGGTCTACTGTTGTTGACCATATCTGCGCCTTCCCTTGTAAGGTTTCCCTCTCCTAGCTTCTATAATGTTTTGCATCTCTAGGCTTTATTTGGTTCGGTACATACTTCGTGTTTTTTCATGGATCTCTGGAACTTTTTTCGGATTTCATGGAGAATTTAACTTTGAACCTGGAAGTTGTGTTTTTTACTCATGTTAAAATAATTTCGTAAACACAGACGTTTGTGTGGGCCGTTTCTGTTTTGTCTTATGAGACGTGCAGTCGCTATTCAAATTCCAGCCCAGATTGCTGCGCAGCAAATGCCTCTTCTAATGTGTTTATAGCATTTAATTATGTTCATATAATTTCATAGAGTCGCCGTAGTCTACATAATGTCGTGTGGCAGATGCCGCCGTTTTTTCTTATTACACGTGTGGTTGCTGTTCAAAAACCAGCCCAGATTGCTGCGCAGCAAATGCTGCGTCTAATGTGTTTATAGCATTAAATTAGGTTCAAATAATTTCAGAGAGTTGCCGTAGTCTAGTAGGTAGTGCATTGGCTTATTAGACGTAAGGCCACGGTTCAAACCCCAGGACAGAAATCAAAACGAAAATACAAAAAAAAAATTTCTTCGGCAACTTCCTCTCAGCAGATTTCTAGCAAAAATTCTGAGAGTAAATAAAATTGCCATGAAAAATTTCTCAAAAAATCTGTCGTTCGGAGTCGACTTTAAACTGTAGGTCCGCCATTTATGTATAAAATTAACACATACAACATAAGTGGTGTGAGAAACTAGGTCGTAATCCTGACTGAAGTGTGTTGTAATGACCGATTATGTACACACAGTTACTAAATTATACGTACGGTTAAAAAATTTCAGCAATTTTCGTTAAAAATCTTTATAGTTTCCTTGATGTTAAGACGGTCTTTTGCATTGGTTAAAAAATTTCTGAAATTGAATTGAATTGTGGCCCTGCACAGGCCCACAAAGGTATGCATCCGATTTACAAATTTCACAAATTTCTGAACCAAAGCAAAAGACCGTCTTAAAATCGAGGAAAGTTGTCAGACGATTACAAAGATTTTCAACGAAAACGGATTAGTTAAAAAAAATTTCTGAAATTTGTTATCCGTATGTATACTTCTGTGGCTATGTGTATGTTATGTATGTAATTTCAGAGACATATGAATCATCGGAACTTTGCCGCACCGCAAATGCTGCATCTACTGTGTTTATAGCATTAAATTAGGTTCATATAATTTCAGAGGCATATGGTAGGTAAGAAATGGATCTTTGAACTTTCTATTAATTTTTTTTTTCAATTGCGATGACATCATACCTTTAAGACTCTGTTCCATAAACACTTTAAATTAAGGAGGAGTTTTGAGTTTTGAGTTTTCTTGTTTTCATTTTTTGATACTCAATTAAATAAAAATATTATTTATTACCGAAAATCATCAAAAAACAAGGAAAATTACTTTCGATGTGTAGCAACAAATAGAAAAAATTGAGAGAAAAAAATCGTGAAAATTTTTAATTTTTTTTTTTTTTTTTGAATTTTGGTTGTTAGAACCAGTAAAATTTATTCACGGAAGCATGTTAAACAAAAAAAGTAAAAACAAAAATGTTGTTTGTATAGTTTCATGTGTTTTTCTTCTTCTTGTGTCTTGTGTGTGATGAAATCTATTTTTCTTGTACTTTTTGTGGCTCGTATAATTTATTCTTTAAAAAAATTTCGTTTAATTTGATTCCCATAAATCACTTCCAAAAAAGTGAACATCTGTAGCCTTTTTCGCTTTGTTTTTATTTTGTTTTGTTTCTTTTTATTTTCCTTTTTTTTTTTGAGGAAAAATTCATGTTTAAAAGCCTGTGTCTACGAGTATGTCAAATCAGCATAAACACACCCACTTTTAAGTGTCGCTTTAATGTTTATTTTTTTTGGTGTTTTTCTTACGAAAAAAAAGCGAAATTTTTCTAGTTTTCAAATTTGCAATACGCGACGAGTATATTTTCCCAAGTTGTCCTATTTATTTGGTTTTAAGTTTTCGATTTCGATTTCGATTTCATTTCTGTGTTCGACTGACACATGAAATTTGCGCCGGGTACCACTGACTATCTGTTGCAGTATTGCATTGGATTGGGGAAAACAAGGAAACATTTTCACAAAAAATGCTAATTTACCACCGTATCGTATCGCATTGTATCGGTATCGTATACGTATACGTATCATATCGTATGGTAACGCAGTATGTATCGTTTTGTATCGTCGTCGTATCGTTTATGTTAAATTAAGTCGACAGACAATTAAAAATCGTTTTGTTTTTCTTTATTGGCAATTTCGCTAAAAGAAAAAAAAAATAAACAGGAAATTTCAATGCTTGGTTGGTTGTGTGAGTGTGTGTCTCTAAAATCAGGAAAATATTCAAAAATATTTTTCATTTCGTGATTTTTTTCTTTCATTTCTTAAACAGAGCTGAACAATCCAGGTAAAGTTGATCTGGAGATTGTTATCGATTCGATTTTTCATTATCAGTTTTATTATCGAAGCTTTAAGCATTTATTTCTTACACAACACTAACTGCCTGTTGTTCTTCCATTCAACTCAGTGTTATACTTGCATTTTCAAAACAATCGCTGTCCAGACCCAGGACATAACTTGGAGAATTTTACCGATAACATAGTTATAATCACCTTAGTCTAGTAGGTAGTGTGTTGGCCTATTAGACATGAGGCCGTGGTTTAAACTTCAGTCCATACGTCTCGAACCAAACGAAAAGTGAAAGATATTTCTACGGCAAGTTCCTCTCAGTAGATTTTTGATCGATAACTTGCACTTTTTTGGTCGATAACATGCATTTTTATACGATAACTTGCACTTTTGGGCCGATATCTTGTATTTTTTTGGCCGATTACTTGCATTTTTTTGTCGATGACTTGTTTTTTATCAATGACTTGCATCTGTCTTTTGTCAAAAATTCTGAGAGTCAGTAAAATTGCCATGAAAATTTTCTTAAAATATCTGTCATTCGAAGTCTACTTGCAACTGTAGGTTCCACCACTCATGTATAGAACATAATTGGTGTGAGAAGCTAGATCGTAATCCTGGCTAAAGGGTTGTAAAGATCAATTATTATTTTATTTCACTATATCTCTCCCTAGCACTTACAATTTCCCATCTCTGCAATATGATTTAACGTTTCTGCATTGCGTTAACAATTGTTGCATTAAAAATCCTTTCACTGTTGCATTCGCAACTCAGTTAACAAAGAAATAAAACTTTTGCATTCAGAGGCAGGCAGTGTGTGTTTTGATTTCTACAATCATATTTAATTATTGCCCCAAAGACATTTGACAAACGGCGTTCCGTTAGCGATGGTGGAACTGAATTAAATGTCAAATTTTTATAATTGCAACTAATCGAACGGAGTTGATTTCAATTGAATTGATTGATTAACTGCGTAATTATGATGTGTGATTATGTGTTGAGTTAAATTCGAATTTAACTAGCAAAGACAATGAGGAGAAACAGGTTTCCTTATGGTTGGGCGTTGCTTTGGACCAGAGATATGTGCTACGAAGCTAATTGTTTTCTTCAAATGAGGAAGAAAAAGTGTTCTGTATAAATCTTTTTGTCAATGACTTGCTTTTCTTCGGATGGGTTCCAGTTCTTGGTATATGACTTGTATTTTTTGGTCGCTAATTTGAATTTTTTAGTCGATAACTTGCATTTTTTTTGGTTGATAACTTAATAATTTGAAGTCGCCGTAGTCTATTAGGTAGTGTATTGGCTTATTAGACGTAAAGGCAGGGTTCGAGCCCCAGGCCAGACATCAAAACAAAATACAAAAAGTATTTCTTCGGCGACTTTCAGCAGATTTCTGGCAAAAACTCTGGGAGTAAATAAAATTCCCATGAAAAGTTCCTCAAAAATTTGTCGTTTGGAGTCGGCTTTAAACTAGGTCGTAATCCTGAATGAAGGGTTGTAATGACCAATTATGTATGTGTACGTATGTAACTTGATAATTTTTTGGGCGATGTCTTGCACTTTTTAGCCGATGACTTGCATTTGTTTGACGATGACTTACACTTTTTTGACCAATGACTTGCATTTTTTGGTCCATGACTTTCATTTTTTTTTGGACGAGGACTTGCATTTTTTTGGTCTATGACTAGCATTTTTAGTCGATGACTTGCATTCCTTTGGCCGATAACTTGCTTTTCTTTGGCCGATGACTTGCATTTTTTTGGTTGACTTCAATTTTTTTGGAAGATGACTTGCATTTTTGGTCGATGACTTGCTTTTTTTGTCGATAACTTGCATTTCTTTGGCCGATAACTTGCATTTCTTTGGCCGATGACTTGCATTTCTTTGGCCGATGACTTGCATTTCTTTGGACGAGAACTTGCATTTCTTTGGCCGATGACTTGTATTTCTTTGGCCGATGACTTGTATTTCTTTGGCCGATAACTTGCATTTCTTTGGCCGATAACTTGCATTTCTTTGGCCCATGATTTTCACTTCTGTGGCCGATGTCTTGTATTTTCTTGGCCGATGAGTTTCACTTTTTTGGTCAATGATTTGCATTTTTGATCGATTACCAGAGAAGTTGTTCCGCTCAGTGTGGGCTTTTATTTTTTAAAGAATACAAGGATATTCTATTCTCCGATTTCTTCTATGATCATATTTTGTATCTTCTGCTAAACACTTACATTGCTCCATTAACTTTCATGTGGACTCTGTTGAAATTTTTGGTTGTTGTCTTTGCTAATTAACATGTAAGAAAATAAATTTTAAAAATAAAAATTTTGAAGGACAAAAAAGTATGTGGAAACACAAAAGTGGAGCAATTACATCTGAAATGATTTATTTTTTTTTTATCGTTTTATTACTAAATTTTGTTTTTTGTTTTTATGGGCATAAATCATTATTTTTGAATGTCGCATTAAAATGTCATTTAATTTTTATGATTTTATTTTGTAATCCTTGTTCTTTAATGTCGTGTAATAAAATTCAAAAACAAAATCAAAACCATCACGTTTAAATTCAATAGAATTTGTTGTTGTTGTTTTTTGATTCTGATTTGTTACCAAATTGTTAAATATTGTCAGTTTAAACATTGACGGACAAAAATCGATTGTGGGAAATAAATTAGAAGCTAAAAACTATAAAGGGACACTACAGTCGGTCACCATGTCTTCTGGTTTTATGGGATTTTCAGTTCAATTAAGGCAAATAAGACTGCTTTTCCTCTTATGCTTCGTCGTGTTTCTCTCGTTGCATTGATGCAGTTTCTAGAATATTAGGATTGCCAGCTGATCTGATCTAGAATCAATGCTGCCCCTGTGAGATAATGTGTTGTGTAGTTGTATTGGGTATAATGGTGAGGAACCTTGCTTAGTGGGGATATCAACTGATATTCTAGAAGTTGTTCTGTCTCTTTGGTAATCGGAATTTCTAAAAGAATTTTGTGGAGGGAGATTAAAGTCTCATAATTTGAAGATCAAGTTCTAAAGTGTCACAAACATCTGCTTGAACTCTATGTACCCCCCACCAATTATGGTAGCGCAGAGTTTTAATATCGAAATCAAAAGAACATGTTGGTTGACATACAAACAAAAATTAAAGAAACATGTGTCACAACCATTGGTTTTTGTCATTCATTTTGTAAATCGTACAAATGGACGACAACGACGCCACACATAAATTTGGAAATCATTTGAAAAAAAAAATACCACCAGTTGTGTGTGTGTGTATACTGTGGGGAGAACTGTTGAACAAATGATTTTCTATTCAAATTCACATTAATCACGCTTTTATTTATTTTATTCTCGATTTATTTTAGTGTCCCAAAATGTTTTATTGTTTAAGACAATCAACAAGCAACGTGGTAGGCGCGAGAAGTTTACGCAACCTAGATATTGTCGCGGTAGTTTTTTTTTTTTTTTTTTTTTTTTTTTTTTTTTTTTTTTTTTAATAGAAGTTTTCACCTAAGAAACGGCCGACTTCTGTGTGACAAGTGCATTGGGTTGATGGATTGGGTAAATACATAGGGGCTTATTGTCTATTGATGGTACTGCCAAACCTACCTACCATATGATCGTAGATTGTGTTATCTTCTATACTCTCCTTTTAAGAAGTAGCATATCCACATTAGAGTATTGTTAGGTTGGCATATACAACAATACACTGCCTAAATTTAAATGACGAATGCTTCTCATACATACTACGTTCTCTTCTTTGAAATTCTTTAAAGACCTCAATATCGGCATACGTCGTTTGATTAATTAAATTTAAATATCAAACATTTAAACAATACGTTTCTTCAGAACAATACACGACGAAATTGCAAAATAAGAAAAATATTCTAACGTCGTGCCCTAATTCCCAATGATTTACTCTTTTTTGAAATCATTGTTCAAGGTTAAACGATGTTACAATGTTGACAGAGAGAACATAATTTTGATAAAATGTTTTAGTTACACGTTTAGTTACCAAACCGAACCCATAATAAACCTTGCTTTTGCCGCAATCTTTAGATTAGAGAGCTCGGTCGAGAACCTCAGAAATTGAGAGAAAAATTTCTTTCTTTCCATGACAAGAACAGGGCGCTGACACATAGGATGAAAGACAATCTCTTCCTATCTTTCTCAGGCCCGCAACTACTGCAGAAGTAATTTATTTAAATGCAGGTCTCTTGGCACGCATTTCAAAAGAAAAGTGGCGCATGATAGCCTCTCTTGTGCAGTGAATGGCCATGGGCTTTAGACTAGACTAGTGAGTCGTTCGTCCTCTTCACACATGTGCAGTAGAGTCTAGCAATATTGGACGTATCCTCTTGCTGCCAGTGAGACTAAGCTTCTGCGTAAAATGAGTTGAAAATTTTCATTTTAATTTTTCGAGCGTCATTTTTGTCTTGTATCGGACTTTCTTTTTTCATAGTATGGCCGATACTCCTCAATTTTCATCATTTTAGTCTCGGAGATCTGGAAAATATTGCTATAGTCTGGCAGCCTACAAGAAAGTTTGATGTCAGAATCCTTGATAAATATTCCACAGCTTACGCTTACTCACGCATCTTAGAGCCATCGGTATAAATCTCGAGGACCCCACCGAGAACATCCGGGTGTTTACAACAGAGGTTCCTAGTTGGAATCATATAGTCGAATAAGCTATTCAGAAAGGAACAATATAATCGACCTTAATATCTCTATGTGACCTAAGAATACTAACATGTGTCCATAGTCCAGGTTGTGTCAGAATTTGACCGCATTGAGACGATATCACTATTACGATGGATTAATCGGAAAAAGGCTCGAATAATCTGGCAATTATTAACAGGAAAGTGGACACAGAACGTAGGCTATAAAAGCTGAGAAATGGGGCAAAATTTAGAATAACTGCAGTCCTATAAAGCAAAGGTTGATCAGACCCTGTTCACGAGAGTATGTTGACAAGAGTATGTTCACAAGAGTTTATTGACAAGAGTATCTTTACAATAGTATGTTGACAAGAATATGTTGACAAGAGTATGTTTACAAGAGTATGTTGACAAGAGTAGGTTGACAAGAGTATGCTGACAAGAAAATGTTGACAAGAGTATGTTTACAAGAGTATGTTGACAAGAGTAGATTGACAAGAGTATATTAACAGGAGTATGTTGACAAGACTATGTTGAGAAGAGTATGTGGACAAGAGTATGTTGACAAGAGGAGGTTGACAAGAGTATGCTGATAAGAGTAGGTTGACAAGAGTATGTTTACAAGAGTATGTTGACAAGAGTATGTTGACAAGAGTATGTTGACAAGAGTAGGTTGACAAGAGTATGTTGATAAGAGTATCTCTACAAGAGCATGGTGACAATAGAAATGTTGACAAGAACATATTTACAAGAGTATGTTTACAAGAGTATGTTGACAAGAGTAGGCTGACAAGAGTATCATTACAATAGTATGTTGCAAGAGCAGGTTGACAAGAGTAGGTTGACAAGAGTATATTGACAGGAGTATGTTGATAAGATTATATTGCGAAGAGTATGTTGATAAGAGCAGGTTGACAAGAGCAGGTTGACGATGGTATGTTGATAAGAGTAGGTAGGCAAGAGTATGTTCACAAGAGTATGTTGACAATAGTATGACAAGAATATGTTGACAGGAGTATGTTGACGAGACTATGTTGATAAGAATATGTTGACAAGAGTATGTTTACAAGAGTATGTTGACAAGAGTGGGTTGACAAGAGTTTATTGACAGAAGCATGTTGACAAGACTATGTTGACAATATCATGTTGACAAGAGTATGTTGATAAGAGCAGGTTGACAGCAATAAGTTGACAAAAAAAAGTGTTGACAAGTATTCCTTCATATAATTGAAATTAAGTGGACTCTGGTGTAGAGTATGTAGACAGACAATCAAAATGATGAAGTTCTTCCACTGTTTTCAAATCCTAGAAATAAAGGTGAAATGAGCTCCTGGCATTATTAAGAGTTTCAAGAAACGAATTTCACGTTTTAAACTCTATGCTAAGACTCTACACTAACTTCATAATGAACTGTAAATATAAAATTCCATGATGGAAATGCCATGAAAACCATACAGCACTTGCAAAAACGTTTGTTTTTCAAACAACATTTTCTGCTTGGTTTTTTGCTGTTATAAACATCGGCCAAAGGTGTTGTTGGCAAAATAACCTCATTTAGAAAAATAAACAAATTATTGTTAATTAAATTTACAATGGAAATAAAAATTAAAAAAATAATCAACAATTTATGACACATACAATATGACTGACAATTAAACAATACATATGTATTACAATTTATTTATTAATATGAGTGGTTGATTAGCGGCTTGGTGTGGTGTGGTTGTTATTGTATATATATCTCTCAGTATAGTTGACGTTCTGCTTCTTTGTTTCCCCAGTCAATATTTAAAGATAAATTTCAAAATTAATTGAATGTTATTTGTTTTATAAGTTGCTTATTATGATTCTAGCTTTTAATACTTTTCATAGAAGAACAAGAATCGTCTAAGATAACAATAAAAAAAATAATCAAATAGAACGAGAGGTGTTGTAGGAACACTCAGAGTAAAATGAAGTGAAGCTAACTTCGTCATTATAACATTCTAGTCAGGATTACCTAGTTTCTGTGATAATTTTATCCGTGAGCGGATAAAATGCCTAACGAACAATTTAAGAAACTCTTAATGGCAGAG
Organism: Sarcophaga subvicina; assembly: GCA_936449025.2. Lineage (NCBI taxonomy): Eukaryota > Metazoa > Arthropoda > Insecta > Diptera > Sarcophagidae > Sarcophaga > Sarcophaga subvicina. The sequence goes on along the minus strand of OW388083.2, from coordinate 103,883,923 downwards.
TTTTTGCCAGGAGACTTGAGAGCAAGACGAGTTGGTGTATTTCAGCTGGTTCTAGGATGACAGGGTTGCCATCTGTCTTTATTTAGAAACGTTGCCGTTTGCAAAAGTATATTGGGTTGTTGTGTTGGGTAAACTTTACTAATTGTCCTCTACTCATTTTCAAGAGACGATGCTATTTAAACTTTCTGCGATGGTCGTTGCTGATGTCATTCTGACCAGGGAATTCATGTTCCTCTTTTCCTAATTTGTATACAATGAACAGCATAAGTGGGGCCATCACTTCCGTGATGGTCGTCATTGGCTTTTTAAAAAAAATAGGATTTGTAACTAATCTGAAAAGATGTTCTCTAACAAGTTGCCTGCATTTTTAGTTTAAATGAAGGTATACTGAACTTGATCTTGCCGGCCATTAGCATTATATTTTCCAAAACATGATGAAGGCTATTATGAAGTCGCCGTGGTCTAGTAGGTAGTGTGTTGGTTTATTAGACGAAAAGCCCAGGTTCGTATCCCAGGGCAGGCATCAAAAGGAAATATGAAAAAAAAATATTTCTTCGGCGATTTCCTCTCAGCAGATGTCTGGCAAAAACTCTGAGAGTAAATAAAAATTGCCATGAAAAAGTTTCTCAAAAATCTGTCGTTCGGAGTCGACGTTAAACTGTAGGTCCCGCCACTCACGTATAAAATTAACACACACAACATGAGTGGTGTCAGAAGCTAGGCTGTAATCCTGACTGATGGGTTGTATTGGCCAATTATGTATGTATGTATGTGTCAAGGCTATCCTGATCGGCTTTTAATTTATTACGCCTGATTTGATGAAAACAATACTCGTTTGCTAGAGACTTTTGACTGCATAGAGCAGTTTAAACCTTTTCTTTGCAACTTTCCGCGACAGCGCGACTGACCATAAAACGTCGTCATCGTTCGCGAAAAGGCAAGCGAGCAAATAAGTTATTGCCGTGTATATGCGGCATCAGAACCTGTGAACCAATACGTAATTACCGCACTTACATGATATCAGTCGCTGTGAAGCACCAAGTGACAGCATCCGTTGCGAAAGTGTTAAGACAGTTAAAAAGTATCAATACCAGATACAATGTATTTTCCAGAGGCCATGTTATTCTAGGATATGTTATCACATCTTTAATGCTCATAAATATAATGGAAATCATGTTTTTCCCTTTTAAAAACAATTTAATGTTCATGTCTTTCAGTTTAATCTAGTAGGTTCTAGAATAACAGGGTTGCCATGTACTTTTTTGTGAAATCATAAGAAACTTTGTTCACTGAATCCTATTCAAAGTCTGCTTGGTCTTCTTACTTATTTAAAAAATCATTTCATACGTGTTCTTTTTTATTATTTTTAGTCCCTATCAGTCAACGCTTTGCTAGGTAAGATCATTCTAGAGAACTTAAATACAAAATTTATAAATGATGACGATGACGATGATGTTGATGGTTGACGACGATGACGATGACAATGATTATATTATACCAGCAGTTTAGTTCAGTTTTAGTTTCTTTTTGTGTAAAATTTGTGTTTCTGGAACAAACATGTACTCGGGCTGGTACAATGTTTACAATTGATTTGAGGTAAACCGCATTAGAAGTGGCAGGCAGTGTCACTACTAAGAGCAGTACAAAGCAGAGCTCCTAATAGAGTCTAACAAATACTGAAGCAGTAGCAAGTCATCATCATCATCATCGTTGTCATCATCAATAACTTGGACTGTAGTTAAAACAGTTAAAACTGTAGACAATTGCAACTGCCGCAGTAGCAGTGCAAATGGAAGTGGCACTAGCAGTCAACAAGCCAGCCAGCCAGCCAACCAGCAGTAAATTGACGACAACATTTGAAATTGCACAACAACTGCAAAAACTCTGTAAAGTAGGTGGTCGTTGGATTAAAGCGTTCGATCGATAATTATTTATGTTTCTTAAAAGACAAAAACGAACGCTTTTTTTTTTCTAAGTTCTTTAACACAAAAAAGAAACAGAGACACAGAATAGCAAACGATTGCGGTGGTAAGAACCAACCAACAACAACAAAAGTTTATAGAAAACAATTAAGTGCATTGACTCGGTTTTTTGCTTTTTTTGATTTGAAAAGCGGAATAATGGCATCAAATAATGGCCACAATAACCGAACGTTACCAAACGTTACCAAATTATCAGCCATAAATATGAGTGTATAATACCAATACCAATACAAATACATATAAAAAAGCATCAATTTCGAATTGATATGATTTGAAAATTGTCAATAAAATCATTGAAAATTAATTGAATGTAACTAATAACACTGTGCTACAAAAGTCAAACTTCGGCAGCCAGGTTAAGGCAGATCTCTTTACTTATTAGTTGGAAAAAATTGCTCACTTTAGTGCATGATTTCATAATAAAACGATAGGAACCAGAGATCAGCAATGATTCGTTTTTTCGCTACTTATAAGCACTCATGAAGTTTTTAATATAAGTGAGTCAACAATATTGAAATTTAACTATGTACTCGTGATTCATTCATACTCACTACAACGTTGATTTATAAGTACAGGTTGCAATGAGTATGCGTACAACGTTGACATCAAACTCATACCATTCGAAATATGTTCATAAGCATACTCATTTAGATTCATAACTTTAGAAAAATACCTATAATGAAAGTGACTCCGAATCTTACTTACTTAATTGGCCAATACAACAATACAATTCAGTCAGGATTACGACCGAGTTTTTCACACCACCTATGTTGTGTGTGTTAATTTTATACATGAGTCGCGGGACCTACAGTTTAAAGTCGACTCCGAACAACGGATTTTTGAGAAACTTTTCATGACAATTTTTATTTACTCTCAGAGTTTTTTTTGCCAGAAATCCGCTGAGAGGAAGTCGCCGGTGAAATGTTTTTGCTATTTTGTTTTGAGGCCTGACCTGGGGTTTGAAAACTGGCTTTACGTCTAATAAGCCAACACACTACCTACTAGTCTATGGCGATTTCAATAGCAATAGCAAACAATGCTCACAAATGTTGGATAACGTTGGCAGAGAGTATGGTGTAAATTCAACTATGAAAAGTTACGTTTATGAAAGAATTAAAAAAAAAAATTAATAAACTCTTCTGTAGTACAGCTCTTACGTAAATTGTTTGTTGAGAATTCAATAAAAATATGTGCTGGAAACGTTGTGTTTCTCCACGCTAGAATTATTTCAATAGGGCGTGAAGCAGGCCCTGAATCTTAAGAGGCAACGTTATGGGTTGCTAACAAATTAGATGAGTAACGAATAAAATTATAGGAATATGGGAATAGAAAAAATTAATAGACGATAAACTGAGGGGGCGGAATAACATTGAGGGCGTGGTATGATGATATATAAAAAGGTTTGTAAGAAAATCTTTATGTATGAAGATAAATTCGCATTTGAAAATCCAAGACACAATCCATAAATTTTAGTAGCGCCACATTTGACATTAGCAGAGTAAAATTTCCTCTTCACAGAACAACATTTGCTCTTAACAGAGCACTGTTAGCTATCCGTCTGAACAAGCGCACTTGTTTAGGAGCTAATTTAGGGGAAATACTCTAGGTTTATGGGTACCATACTATATGTAAAGGAAGGTTGAAAGGCCCCTAAATATAATCAGAAATATAGCCACATATAAAGTGATATGCTATTGTGAAAATTGGCTTTGAAAATATCAAATTTTTGCTTGAAAATTCTCTTGAAGATTCGTGGCCATTTTGGAACATATAAGAAATAGTACACCATACACGACTATATGCAAATGGTAGTCCTCTTTCGAACCGTGGTAGTTGTAGCTGGAATAATTTTGAGAGTTGAGACAATTAACGTACTCCATCCCCACCAACCATCCTTTATATTTCAACACTTTTGTTCAGAAATAATAATGATCCTAACGAGAATTATATTTTATGACAATAGTCTGCAATAATTGCAAAGTAGAAGAACAATCTACTATTAATAGCAAAGCTACTACAAATAGCTACTGTTAATAGCAAAGTTTACCCTGTTAGAAGCAAGAAGTGTGGGTTTGCGTTTTTAGTTTTTATACTCGAATTTATCTTCACACACATAGAAAATCTTGGGCGTATAGCACGAAACTGTTACATTGGATGTCAGGGCAATTTTTACCTCTGAAAGAACAAATTTGGAAAAACACTCATGAGGAGTTGGATAATATACGGAGCCAGGCATCCATTGGTATAACAGCGACAGGAACATGTCTCAGTGGCGACACTAGAGATTCTATTGGATTTAATTTATTTGCTTCTTGTAGCGTAGACCAGAACCATAAATAGTTTGTTCAATAGGGGACAGATTGTACACAGTATTCGTCAGAAGATATCGTTAAGTAGCAGATCTAGCGGCTCTAAGCTCTCTTATTATTTGTCTCCCGGATGGAACTAGTGGTAATAAAAGTGGAAGGAGGTAGTTTGGAAGCTAAATACCCACTTAAGGGAGGATTCATATTGCAGTATAGGGATAGATTAAAGATAGGAGCGGTGGTACAGGGGCGTGGCTTTTCGTATATAGCTAGAATATTCGGAATCGAATAGGTAAAGTCGAGAATATTGTCAAAACAAAATATGTGCACAGAAGGTGAAAAGTACAGTCAAAGAAAAAAGTCTACATACAACGGCTAATTTTGTTTTGTTTTTTTTCTCTAATAATTTCTAAATTTTATTTTTTCATATCTTCAAACATTCTTAATTGTGACTGCCTTAACCCATTAATGCCCGAATTACTTTTTTTCTAACGGTTACCGGCTTTACACTCAATTTCCTCTCAGAGCATTAAAACTAAGGCAACATTTGCAGGCGACTTAAGTTGCCACTGGGCACTAATGGGTTAAAGAACGCTATGACACCTTTTTTAATTTTAAAAATTTGGCTGGGAAAAAATTACCACTGTATGTAGAATTTTTTTCTTAACCGTACATGGTAATACTGTTTGACAGTGGGGCTCCATCCAAGTTTTAGCTTCTGTGAGATTGTTCTGAACGTAGTTGTTACATAGTGATACCAGGGAGCTGGCCTGACTACCTAAAAAATACAGCCTTGTTGACCTTCTGTTTTGACAGTTAAAAACATTCAGAAAGGGCAAATGCGAGGAGTCTCTGTATCTACACAATCGAAACTAGCGTGACAGTGATTTATTTCGTCATATTAAGGGGGAAAAAAGAGTTTGTGAAGCTATAACCTTAAAAGCATTGGAGGTTTATATAAATGTTATCAATCCCTAGATCTCTGGATTGTGGCAAGATGACCACGTTGGCGGGAGGATATCAGCGGAGGATAGGACAGGAGAATAGCTCAATCAATGGACACATACATGCCTGATACAGACCGACTAAACAGACAGATTTTTTCAAAAAAAAAAAAAGTTTACTATGAGACACTAGTATTGAAAAGAGAAGCTTAGTTTCTTACTTAATTGATCCTTTAGCCAGGATCACAACCAAACTTCTCACAACACTTATGTTGATCGTCTTAATTTAAAACATGTGTAGCGAAATCTACAGTTTAAAGTTAAACACTTCGAGTGACATGTTTTTGAGAAACTTTTCATGGCAATTTTATTAAATCCCAAGAGTTTTTGCCAGAAGACTGCTGCTAAGAGAAAGTCATCTAAGAAATATTCTTTCGTATTTCGTTTTGTTCAATGTCAAGACAGAAATTGATGAGTTGAACAGGAATCATTGCCAAACGTTCTAAACTGTAATCATATTTGGATTGTAACCGTTTAAGACTAGGAAAACATAATTTCTGGTCAATGACTTGGAGAGACTTTCCAACTTTATTGATTATACATATTCAGTCGAACGATGTTACTTACCTCAAGAAACATTTAATTTCAAAGGAATTTTTTCTTTCATCCAAAAATTTTTATTCTAAGCATTTAAATAAAGGGGGTTTTTTATAGAGGTATAGAACTTTAAGTTGCCATTACTTTTCAAAATGGCGACCGAGTTAACAGTTGTCAAGTGATTTATTCTCAGTTTGGTTTGGCAATTCATCATGAATAGACTCACGCCTGAACAACGCTTGCAAATAGTGCAATTTTATTTCGAAAATAATGGTTCTGTGCGGAAAATGTATCGCGCGCTACGTCCATTTTATCGTTGACAAAATCGTCCATCAGAGCAGTTAATTCGATTAACCATGGAACGTTTTCGCACCACGTTTACTCTTATTGATAACTCGCATCCCCAGAGACGCTGTACGGTGCGTACAGAAGAAGCTATTGCTGCTGTAGAGCGTAGCATTGAGGAAGACCCGAATGAGTCCATCCGCCATCGAGCACACGAATTGGATCTGTGTCCATCCACTTTATGGACGATTTTGCGGAAGGATCTTGGTTTGCGTGCTTACAAAATCCAACTCGTGCAAGATTTGAAGCCAAACGATCATCAAGTAAGGCGTAGATTCGTCGAATGGGCCCAAAACGAGATTACCGTTGTTCCCGATTTTCATAAGCGAATTTTGTTTAGCGATGAAGCGCACTTCTGGTTGAATGGCTACGTCAACAAACAAAACTGCCGCATTTGGAGTGAAGGTAATCCTCAAGTGTATGTGGAAACACCGTTACATCCAGAAAAACTGACTGTTTGGTGCGCTTTATGAGCAGGTGGAATCATTGGTCCGTACTTTTTCAAAAACGATGGTGGCCAGAACGTTACAGTCAATGGTGATCGGTATAGAGCCATGATTACTAACTTTTTCATTCCTGAATTGAATAACCATGATGTCCAGGAGATGTGGTTTCAACAAGACGGCGCAACATGTCACACAGCTCGTGCCACAATAGATTTATTGAAAGACACGTTTGGCGACCGCCTAATTTCACGTTTTGGACCTGTGACCTTTCTGTGGGGCTATTTAAAGTCATTGGTCTATGCGGTAAAGCCACAAACGCTTGACCATTTGGAAGACAACATTCGCCGTATTATTGCCGATATACGGCCACAAATGTTGGAAAAAGTCATCGAAAATTGGACGTCCAGATTGGACTACATCCGCGCCAGCCGTGGCGGTCATATGCCAGAAATCATATTTAAAATGTAATGCCACAAGATTATCTTTCGGATAAATAAAATTCATGTCAATCGAATAATCCATCGTTGTTTTATTGCAACTTAAAGTTCTATACCTCTATAAAAAACACCCTTTACAAAAACAAATTAGGAAATCATGTACAGCAATAAAATTTTTATGAGTTTTTAACGATATTTTCCTAAATTTTGCTACAATAACAAAACGAACAACTTAAAAACAAAAATTTGTATTTGTATGTCTTCCTGTAGCACAGTGTAATGCATTGAATGAATTGAATTGATCAATAAATTCGAAAACACATAAAACTCTGAAAAACATGAACATGTTTTATTTAGTATTCCTATAAAAAGCAACTAAAATACATGATTTACGATGAAATTTATGACCTTGACTAACAATTGTTTTGTAACGAAAAGAAAAAATAAATAAATTTTTAACGCCAAGAATAGACAGGCGAATGAGTGTCATGATCTTTTGGGAATTGACAAATTCAGCACAAAATGTCATTTTTCGTTCGTTTTCTAAAAAAAAAAATAGAAAAAAGTTTAGAAAAATAGAAAAAGAAACTACGGAAAATAAAATAAATGAAAGGCATTTTAAAACAGAAGATCAAAAAGCAGCAGGAGCTTTTGAATTTCAATAAAAAAAAATGTTTTAACGAATGTAAAAAAACTTCAAGTGTTTTTAAAATTTTATGAAGTCGCCGTAGTCTAGAAGGTAGTGATGTTGGCCTGGGTTCGAGCCCCAGGCCAGGCATCAAAGACAAAATACAAAAAGTATTTTTTCGGCGACTTCCTCTCAGTAGATTTCTCGCAAAAACTCTGAGAGTGAATAAAAATTGCCATGAAAAGTTTCTCAATAAATAAAAATCTGTCGCTCGGAGTCGACTTTAAACTGTAGGTCCCACCACTCATGTATACAATTAACACAACCAACATAAGTGGTGTGAGAAGCTAGGACGTTGTACAATGGGTCAATTCGACCTCCGGGTACTGTACATGTCTAACCTAACATAACCTAACGAATATCAGAGAAAGGTGAAGCAGATCCACCTCTTGGGAAAGCGTAGAATGCAATGAGCAAATTTTTTCTTCAACATATTAAATACAACAATATATTTGCACAAGGTGGCTATCTGTAATATATGCCACATGGCAACCCTATCATTCTAGAACATGTTATAGTAGGCGAGTCATCTCCTAAACTTGATAATTAAAGCTGAAGCAGAGCAAAATAAGTAATAAAAAGATGGAGGAGACACTTTGTGTGAACAGTAAGATTAAAAAGTACTCAATAATCAGAGTTTTCTTAACTATTTTTGCAAGAGCCTTATGTAAAGCTTACTTGAGAAAATTCATAAATATTGCAAACACCTTCTTCTCGAAAAAATTCCAGGTTAAACGAATTAATGGAATTTTGTTTCTATGAAACTGAAGAGACAAACAGTCGTTCATTATTAATGACAACAAACGGCCTAAATCCTCAACAGAGGCTCTCTCTCTTAGAATAGAATGAAGCAGCACTTTAGACCAAGTTTTTTATGGAGTTTTTCAAAGTAATCTTGTTAAAATTTATTCATTCATTCGTTTACTAATTCACTTCAATTTTTATTGTGTCTATTCTTGTGAGATATTGATTGAGTGAATGAATGATTCGTTTCCTTTGAAATTTCTGTATAATTTTGTTTAATCGTATGCATGGAATGCATTTAATACATACATATGTACACATTTCCATTATAATTAAATTAATTAATAAATTGTATGTATAGTTTCAAATGAATAATAAATAATATTGTGGCAGTTTAACTAGTTATTGATGATAAGCGGAAATGGTCGATTTTTACACGTATTATTGATTTAATTTACATGTTAATAGAGATCTAATAAGAATACAAATTGAGCATCATTGACCTCAATATATTGAATTAATTATTAGTGATGTTGTATAGGGTGTTTTTTTATAGAGGTATAGAACTTTAAGTTGCAATAAAACAACGATGGATTATTCGATTGACATGAATTTTATTTATCCGAAAGATAATCTTGTCGCATTACATTTTAAATATGATTTCTGGCATATGACCGCCACGGCTGGCGCGGATGTAGTCCAATCTGGACGTCCAATTTTCGATGAGTTTTTCCAACATTTGTGGCCGTATATCGGCAATAATACGGCGAATGTTGTCTTCCAAATGGTCAAGCGTTTGTGGCTTTACCGAATAGACCAATGACTTTACATAGCCCCACAGAAAGTAGTCTAGCGGTGTTAAATCACAAGATCTTGGAGGCCAATTCACAGGTCCAAAACGTGAAATTAGGCGGTCACCAAACGTGTCTTTCAATAAATCTATTGTGGCACGAGCTGTGTGAGATGTTGCGTCGTCTTGTTGAAACCACATCTCCTGGACATCATGGTTATTCAATTCAGGAATGAAAAAGTTAGTAATCATGGCTCTATACCGATCACCATTGACTGTAACGTTCTGGCCACCATCGTTTTTGAAAAAGTACGGACCAATGATTCCACCAGCCCATAAAGCGCACCAAACAGTCAGTTTTTCTGGATGTAACGGTGTTTCCACATACACTTGAGGATTACCTTCACTCCAAATGCGGCAGTTTTGTTTGTTGACGTAGCCATTCAACCAGAAGTGCTGCTCTGATGGACGATTTTGTCGACGATAAAATGGACGTAGTGCGCGATACGTTTTCCGCACAGAACTATTATTTTCGAAATAAAATTGCACTATTTGCAAGCGTTGTTCAGGCGTGAGTCTATTCATGCTGAATTGCCAAACCAAACTGAGAATAAATCACTTGACAGCTGTTAAATCGGTCGCCATCTTGAAAAGTAATGCCAACTTAAAGTTCTATACCGCTATAAAAAACACCCTTTATAAAACTTTAAAATAGTAGCTACAATAAGAATACGACCAAAATAAAAAAAAATAATAAAAAAAGTAAAATTTTGTTTATTTCTCAACACAATTTCCTTAAAGCTTGATGCCTTTATTGCAACTTTTGCTTCGATACCCGGTTTATTGTAAGAACTGTCTGTCTTTAAAACCCTCATTAATGAAAGGGCAACAAAGTAAAGAAATAAAATTGAAATAATAATGGAAGATGAAATGAGATTCAGGAGAAGACAATGAGTATGTTGTCTTGTTTAACCTCGAAATAATTTTCTAAAGCCTGATAACGACTTTTGAAGTCGCCGTAGTCTAGTAGGTAGTGTGTTGGCTTATTAGACGTAAAGCCAGGGTTCGAGCCCCAGGCCAGACATCAAAACAAAATACAAAAAGTATTTCTTCGGCGACTTTCTCTCAGCAGATTTCTAGCAAATACTCTGAGAGTAAATTGAACTTGCTATGGAAAGTTTCTCAGAAATCTGTCGTTCGGAGTCGACTTTAAAACTGTAGGTCCACCACTCATTTATAAAATTAACACACACAACATGAGAAGTGAGAAAATAGGTCCATAATCCTGACTGAAGGGTTGTAATGACCAATTATGTATGTATGTGTGTATCACTTCAATGGGAGTCATAACAGGTTACTACATATGTGTGCTCATGAGAGCGCACATGATTTCAACGAAGCTGCTGCAACTCTCTCTTATCCTACCCTAGTGGTGAGACATTTTGAGGTGACGCGGCTTTTAGTCACTACACTACACAATTACTGTGGTCAGTGTGACTAGTCTTTTGAGAAGGAGATACTATGGTCATCTAATAAAATATTTTTGATTATTTTTATTCCGTTACTCTAGCGCGAAAACTATTTACGAAGTTACTTTAGAAAATTCAACAGCTTCTCGCAAGAAATCCAACGGGTTTCTTAGGAGAAGTTAACAGTGGACATTGAAGGTTGTGCTGAATTTTGCCCATAACTTTTAAAACATACTGTATCAATCTAACATTGCTTTTTAGTAGCACATTCAAATATGTAGAAGCTATTAGCCTTTAGAAACAGGCACAATTAACATTTTTATTCGCCAAATTCAGAGAAATACTTTTTAAGCACGTATTTAAAAATATTCTTTCTCTCTTCTAATATTATGGTAATAAAGATGAAAAAAAAAAACTTTCGAATTTTGGGAAAACATTCCAAACATACCAAAATTACTTATTTTATAGCATAATTTTCTTCAGCAGGTTCCATAGAAACGACTTCCTAAACTACAAAAAGAAAATAAAAAATGTACCTGTTTGAGGCAGTTGCTTCTGCTTCTCTGGCTGCTGTTGCTATTGCTGCTGATCAATATGACACGTCGGTGTAACGTCGTATCCCCATTATGATGTTTTATGTTTATGGCCTTTAAGAATCTCTTCTTTTCATTTCTGTTTTTTCTTCTTCTGCCATCCATTACCAATCACGTTCTGGTTGTTTTGGTTTGGTGGTGATGGTGTTGATGGTGGAACCCTCTTCTTCTTCTATAGAAAGAGATTTAAAAAAACATTTTTTTTTTCATTTCTGCTTTAAAAAGAACTGACCACCAATAAAAAAATCTTATAAAAACCAAGGCGAGTACGTGTACGTGTATGAAAAGTTGTTGCAAGATGACAACAACTGCAACATTCTTGCCTTTTTATCTTTGGCAACAAATATGCAGTGCAGCATGTGTGTGCTAAATTGAAAAAAAAAAAAAAAACATTTTTTTCTTGTTTTTTTTCAGGCGATTTTTTTTCCCTGTAACATGAAAAAGAAACAGAGATACTGCCTGAAAATATTTCATGTTTTTTTTCTTTTGTTGCTAAAAATAAAAGTAAGTTGAGAGATTAACAACAAAAATGCAAGTGTCTCTTAGTATTTCTTTCTTTTTGTTTTTTTTTCGCGTTTTTCGTTGCTTTGTATTGTAAAACGAAAATATTTTTTTGATTTTCCTTGGCTTTTTTCGAATGTTCAAAAACAGTCAGCAGGTATGGGCAAATGGTTGGCCGCTCCAATTTGGCATTAAAGACCTTTTAGGTATTCTGCGAGAAATACACTTTGGGGGTAACAGTACTGTAGGTATTGTATTGTTGATATTAAAACAGTTTTCCACATTTCTAGCTGGATCGCGGATAAGCCACCTTATTGGAGTTAGTCTAGCTGGTTCTAGGATGATAGGGTTACCATCTATTTTGTGTATAAGGTTGTTTATTGAATCCTACTCTGTCCGATCTTCCTATAATGTTCGTCGATGAGATGTACATATATTGGGGAAGTAGTGGAGGAGCCCCTTAATTTTTTTCAAGTCCCAAAACCATTATGATAATATTTTTCGTCTTCTGCCAGATTCCAATCTGGATTTAAGCCAAGCACTTTAACTACTACAGTTAAGGCTGTGTATTGAAAGCCCTGAGTTTTGTATTTCCTAGATAACATATTCGTTGTCCGAAATTACAATTTGTGTGGTGCCCTTTACAATTAGTTGGATTGAGTTTGTCTATACTAAAGGATTCCATGAATTATATGAACAAATGCTTAGCCAAAGTCATTTCAAATAAAGACTTCTGTAAAGACTTCTGTAAAGTCCTCTGTAAAGACTACTGTAAAGACTTATGTAAAGACTACTGTAAAGACTTCTGTGAAGACTACTGTAAATACTACTGTAAAGACTTCTGTGAAGACTACTGTAAATACTACTGTAGAGACTACTGTAAAGACTACTGTAAAGACTTCTGTAAAGACTACGGTAAAGACTACTGTAAATACTACTGTAAAGACTACTGTAAATACTACTGTAAATACTACTGCAAAGAGTACTGTAACGACTATTGTAAATACTTCTGTAAAGACTACTGTAACGACTACTATAATGACTACTGTAACGACTACTGTAAAGACTATGGTAAAGACGTCGGTAAAGACTTCTGTAAAGACTACTGTAAAGATGCTTATTCAAATTCTTTAGAAATATGCACCGAAGATAGAGGAAAAAAAGACATGGTGCGTTGTTTATTGTTATCAAGAACTCATTCTGACTCCCGGGCGATTATATGACTGCTCAATAGCGAAAAATTCTCTGCAAACAGACTGATGTTCCCTGAAAGACAGACTTCTACAAAATTCCTTTCGAATGCCACATTGATGTTCAAGCTAATCCGCGAATATCGTTTATTTTTTCGAAAAATGGCGGATTATTCTAAGGTTTCCATATACAGAAACTGAACAGCTCCTTGGGAACGACTACGCTGGAGATTTGGGAAAGCAATTCCTGGGTAGAATAGTGGTCCTCTTTGACTGCCAAGTTCTAACTCTTAACTTGAAATTTATTATCACGTGACACTGTGCAATTGGGAGACGTGTCCGGGGCGTACCTACACCTGATTTCTACTGAAGTTGCAAGAGCGTTTTTCAATGAATGTGTTGCTTTCGAGCACTCATGCGAACAAGTGCATGAAGACTTATTTCGTTTTACCTTACTGAATAATTACATGATTGGTGTGACTACAACCTTTTGGTCAGGATTACGACCTAGCTTCTCACACCACTTATGTTGTGTGTGTTAATTTTATTCATGAGTTGCGGGACCTAGAGCTGAAAGTCGACTCCGAACGACAGGTTTGTAAGAAACTTTACATGAGAATTTTATTCACTCTCAGATTGTTTGCCATAAATCTGCTGAGAGGAAGTCACCAAAGAAATATTTTTTTTTTGTATATTTTCGTTTCGATGTCTAATCTAGGGTTTGAACCGTGGCCTTACGTCTAGTAAGCCAACACACTACCTACTAGACTACGGTGACTACTACTGAACATGTGCTTTAGATAATGTCATCCCAAATAGATATTACTGAAATGCGAACCCAAAAATCTACTCGGAATGATTGAAGTTAGAGAGAAAATCTAAAGGCGTTGTGTATTGATATTAAGAACTTATTCTAGCACTCAAACGAAAGTCATGTTTATTCTATGGAAGATTCCATGGTGGTAATTTACGGATATATTCTGACAACCCTGCTGCCACAAAGTAAGTTTCGAATGTCGTATCAATGTCTACTACTACTTCTGTCTGTCTAGCTACTATGGCGTATACTTCTCTGGGAAATGGCGAATTATCTTTCCATATCCAGAAATTGTACGGGTACATCCCCTAAGTAAACTGCTGATAGAGGTGATAGAGGAAATGATTACGCTGTAGTTTTGAGAAAGCGATTATTGGGTAGAATTGTGGTCTTGTTTGACCGCTACGTTGACCTCCCAGAACTTTCTGGCTTGAAATTTATTATGTAGCTGCTGTATTCACTGTGCCTCGCCTAATTTGGAGGCATGCCCGGCGGCTTTTCTCACCCTCGCGTACCATCTATGGAATTTGGTACTGGGAGAATGGATGGAGACCGTTTGTTATTTAATGAGTTACTTGCGCGCACATGTGCGTGCATATTGTATACTCTATAATCGACTTCCCTAATGGAATACAAACTATCGGAAAAGATTTTTCTCCAAAGACCCTCATGCAGGAATGCTGAATTCTGTAAAAGTTTCTATAATGTAGAGTGAGACTATTTATCTATGAAGCTAAACCTCATGGACTGACTGATGTTAGATGATACAAATGGCTTCAGAACAAATTATATTCGGTACACAAGCTGTAATAAAAACGTCAACAGTACTACTTTTGTTTGAAAGTACAATTTTGAAAAAGTACTTTTTTTGAAAAAGTACCTTTTTGAAAATGTAAATTTTTTTCTTTAAATTATCTTATTTATACCAAACGTGCCACTCTGAAATAATTACCGCTCTATTTTTGTTTAAAGTACTATTTTGAAAAAGTACTTTTTTAGAAAAGTAGTTTAAAAATGTACCATTTTTTTCCTTAAAATGATCTAGTTATATATTATGTGATACTGAAATCACTACCGCCATTTTTGAACGTGTAATAAAAACATAAAAAGTAATATTTTTTGTTTGGAAAAGTACCTTTGCGAAAAAGTAGTCCATAAAAGTACCATTTTTTCTTCATAAAATTTCCTTGTTTTTATGTTATGTGACACACTGAAATAATTAAAGCTGTAATTAAAACGTCAAAAGTACTACTTTTTGTTTGAAAGTATAATTTTGAAAAAGTACTTTTTTGGGAAAAGTACTTTTTTGAAAAAGTAGTTTAAAAAAGTAAAATTTTTTCATTAAATTATCTTATTTATACCAAACATGACACTCTGAAATAATTACCGCCTATTTTTGTTTAAAAGTACTATTTTGAAAAAGTACTTTTTTTTAAAAAGTGTACGGAAAAAGTTTTTTCTTTCATGAAATTACTTTGTTTGCACATTATGTGACACACTTAAGTAATTACAGCCATTTGTCAAAGCTGTAATAAAACTGAAATTGTAATTGTAACGCTAACGCATCAAGTTTTAGCTCTGCTTGCTGTTCTGTGCCACTTTAAGGCGATTATTCAAATCCAAAATTGGTACAAATGCTGCTTGTGGTTGCTCGGCTGGAGCCGCATAAATCGTTTTTCATAAATGGCAACCGAGTTTTAGTTTTCCTTCTCCTCCACCTCTGCTTTAATTACTTCATATGAGTAAATCTTTAATTAAACAATTAGATGATACAAATGGCTTCAGAACAAATTATATTCGGTACACAAAGCACCCTCGTCTACTAGTAATTTCATTCGCTCATGGCCCTAAGGTTTTATACTATAGGTCTGCCCAATATATTCGTATCAAAAGCAACGAATTTTTTCACTCTCCCAGTTATTTTCGAAATGTTTTTTTTTCGTTTGTTGTCATTATTATTTGTAGTTGTTGCTGTTGTTGTTGTTTTCCCGATTTTTATTTTTATTTTCCATTTTCGTTGTTTTTGTTTTTGCATTTAAGCATAAATGTAGAGACAAGACCAACCACATTCCTTATTTTAATTCAGTTGAATTTGTTGAAACAATTTTTTGTTTTCTTTTTTCTGCTGTTGCTGTTGTTGCTGCTATGTTGTTATTAATGGTTTCAGATTCTGTGTTTTTTTTTCTTCTTTCGTCTTTTTTTCATTTTTGCTGGCTCCTCGTTAATACGAATTGGCTGGCCAGCCAGTGTTGTTTTCAAACCCAAATGCTATAGTTGTTCTCATTTTCTGGTTTCTGGTGGTATCTCTACAACAGTTTTCTCCTTGCCCTCCTTCTTAAGGTCCAAAGTACCAGGCAACTTATTAGGTGCCATTAAATGAACAACGTTGTAACGAAGTAGCAAAAGCAAGAGCATAGGCAGCAACAGCAAAACAGCACTTGCAGCGCCACCACTATATAGTAGAAGTAGTTGTTATAGTACGTGGAACTACTTTGGTATTGTTGCTGTTGCTGTTGCTGCAACATAATATTAAGAGATCATGGCAGCAGTTATAATGTTAATAATAAATAACGCAATATTTTCTGTTTTATGATTATAAATGGGGTGACCAGGTTATCTTGCCTTTGCCAATAAGATTGATTCAACATAATTTGAAATTAAAACGATCAGTTTTTTAATCTTTTTAAAAAACGAAAAGAAGGGATTTCTTTCTTTCTCTTCGCTTGTTTTTCTCATCATTTTTTGAGCCTGTAATTTGCAAGATAAAGAGAAGAAGGTTGATTCTTATCTTTTATTTCTTAATACAATACCATTCAATACAATACAATACAATATAAAAAACTTAAATTATTCTTTCACTTTTTCTTAAAAGAAAGTCTTTAATTAAAACCGTATATGTTTTATGATTTTTATATTCGGGAGTTTATTTTAAAAAACATTGAAAATATTTCAGCGCCTAAATTTTAATTGAATATTCTTTTTATATGGAAAAAACTCTTCTTTTTTAAGTCCAAATTCAATTAGAATCACAGCAAATAGTTGCTTAGAATTTTTGAAAGCTTTGAAGACTTATGCGAGTGCAGAAGCTGAAAAGAATGCAAACTTTTATGAGGCCTGATACGCCACTAAGCATTTATTAATATTCAAGAGGTGTTCATTAGTTTTGCTGAATAACTCACGGTTTTTGTCCCTTAAAGACTTCCAAATTGTCTACGGTAGGCACAAAATTAAAAAAAAAAATTCCTACAAATTTTTTTTAAAAATATTTTGGATGACATTCTACAATGGGTCAAATTCGACCTCCATGTACTGTACTTGTCTTTATTGACAATTACACGTCCTCTAACCTTGGATGTCATCAGTTTATTATTTTTTTTTTAATTACTGAATCACATTATTGGTCCCATTTCAGAGCTTCGTTACATATAAAAACTACTCTTGCAGGTTCTATTATGATAGGGTTGCCATCAAAAACAACATGTGGTTTGTAGTAGTGAAAAACTTAACTATTGAGTCCTACTCTTTTTCAAGACGTGGCTTTGCCTGTACTTGCAATGAAGTTCGTTGTTAGTTTGGTTGTTGTATTGGGTTTAGTTTGAAGTCGCCGTAGTCTTGTAGGTAGTGTGTTGGCTTATTAGACATGAGGTCACGATTCAAAACCCAGGTCTGACATCTCCAACAAAACTTAGCAGATTTCTGACAAAAACCCTGAATGTAAACAAAATTGTCATAAAAACGTTTCTCAAAAATCTGTCGTTCGCAGTCTACTTTATACTCATATATAAAATTCACACACACGACATTGTAAGTGGTGTGAGAAGTTAGATCGTAATTCTAACTGAAGGGTTGTAATGACCGATTACACAGCCCTGCAAATTTGGACTTTTTTGTGCAAACAAGATGGATCTAGGTGTTTCCGAAGGCATTTTGCGCGCTGAACACGGTTTCAAAAACTTTTCATCACGTCAGGTTTTCGAGAAAAAGGGGGTTGAAACCCCTAAAAATAGCGTTTTTGGCCATTTTTAAAACATTGTAGAGCTAAACGCTGACGTGCTAGAACCATCGCTATTGTCAGAAATTGACAATTGATCTTTGCTCTTTAAAATGAGCCCAAAGTCAAATTGTTTACATGCACCCTTAAAGTAGGGGGTGGGTTTATGTCAAGGGGTGCAAGAGAAAAAGAAACACATTACGGAGGTCCTTAAAAATTAATCAGATTTACTTGAAAATTATTACTCAGGGGTTTTTGGGGTCGCTGATTACAGACCTTCATTTAGATTTAATAAATTTAAAATGGCGGATACAATATGGCGGTCGAGGTTTATAAAAATTAATCAGATTTACTTGACCGCCATATTGGATACGCCATTTTGAATTTTACCAACTGAGTCCTACTTTTTTCCAAGGGGTGGTTTTGTCTGCACTTGTAATAAAGTTCGTTTATGGTTTGGGTATTGTATTGGATTTACTGGGGAAATATTTTCCTATTGAGCCCTACTCTTTCCCAAAAGCTGGGTTTGTCTGACCTTTGAATGTTTGTTACTGATTTTATCCTTTGTGGAAGATAGGAAGCTTTCACAATAGATTATTAGAAAAGGAATCTAAAACCTAGTTCGGAACTTAGATAGGCCTGATTTTCGTCCCACCAAATTTTGTTGATTAATCTATGTATGTAAACTCTTGAATCGCAGCACTCTTGTGTTTCTTTTCTGTTTGAACCAGTCTACAATTTTTTTACTTCATTATAAACGTATTCATTCAGATAGAAATCTGTGTTCAATTAAACTCCGGCTAACATAAAAAATTTCCAAAAATTTGCTGTAGTTTTTTAGAAAACACTTGTGTAAATATCTGCTTATTTTCCCCTAAGTACATTCCTTAATTTGCTTACTTTTTTATTGCTTTTCTAATCATTGAAAAAAATCGCCATAAATTCTTCCTAAAAGAACTTCGTTTTAGTTGCACTTCAATCTGGTTGTGGCCAATTTATTCGTTGTCTGCTGAACTCATCAACGAAAAACAAACACGATTTCGCAACATCAGACTCAGAGATGTACAATTTTGATTAAGTTTTTTTTGTTGTTGTTCAGAAATAGAAACAGCAATTGCGGATAGCGAGATAATAAAGAGAGAGAGAGAGAGAGAGAGAGATAATAAATGTGCTGTTGTTTAGTTTTCTTCAATTTACAATTAATTTTCTTGCAAGTAAATGATGCCGCAAAAAGTTAATTTTCGTTTTCAATTAATTTCAAACATTTGTCTCAAAAAAATATGCAGGCCATGTAGGCAGGGCTGTGGAATGTTGTTATTTGCCTTGTTTGTTTTTCCTTTTTTTTGGTATTGTAGGGGACAGTTAAATTCTTTGTATATTTCTTCTATTTGTTTCTTTATAACTAATTTATGTCTTCTTTTTTCTTCTATTCTAGGTAAGATGCTTTGAAATATCTTGAAATTATTCGCATTTTAGAAAATTCGATCGATTAAAGGTAAGATTTTGAAAAGTTCGATTACTTGCGTTTTTTTCGATGACTTGCATTTTGTTTTTTTAAATTTTATCGAAATTTATCCGATTTATATACAGCACTTTTTTGCTCTTATTAAGAAGAGTTAGTTTCGCTGGCTATATCTACGGTCGCAAGGTTTACCCGACTGTACCGAAAACTGTTTTGGAATCCTTGATTCATTAGCTATCCAGGCGACTGAAGAACAATAATGCCATAGGTCCGGATGACCTGCCTGCTGAATTATTTAAGACCGGAGGTAGCAAAGAGCAGGTAGAGTTTATGTACCAGCTTATTTACAAAATATGGCTAAAGGAAAGTATGCCCAAATATTAGAAAGTCAGGGGCGCTCTTCTGTCGTGAAAAAGTCAGACCACATGCTATGCGTCTACTATAGACGTATAAGCCTTCTTCCTATCGCATATAAGATTCTCACAAATGTATTGTGTGAACGACTGAAGCCACTCGCTAAAACATTGATTGGTCCTCTTCAGTGCGACTTCAGGCCTGGTCTGTCCACCATCGACCAAATCTATAAATCGAGTAAAATTCGATAAAATTTTATTTAAAGATTTCAGATACTAAATCTGTTCTAAAAGTACTACTTCGCTTTATAAGTACTATTTTTAAAATATTCTTTTCAAAAAGTTTTTGGAAAAAGTACTTTTTAGACAAAGTAGTTGCATTTAGTAGCATTTTTTCTTAAAATAATCTTGTTTGTGCATTATGTGACACACTTAAGTAATTACTGTGTTAAAGCTATAATAAAAACGTAAAAAGTACTATTTTGCAAAAGTACTTTTTTTGGAAAAGTACTTTTTTGAAAAAGTAGTTTACAAAAGAGCAATTTTTTCATTAAATTATCTAATTTATACCAAACGTGATACACTGAAATAATTACCGCTCTATTTTTGTTTGAGAGTACTATTTTGAAAAAGTACTTTTTAGAAAAGTAATTTAAAAAAGTACCATTTTTTCCTTAAAATTACCTTGTTTATATATTATGTGACACGCTGAAATAATTACCGCCATTGCTGAAGGTGTAATAAAAACATAAAAAGTAATATTTTTTGTTTGGAAGAGTACCTTTGCGAAAAAGTAGTCCATAAAAGTACCATTTTTTCTTCATAAAATTTGCTTGTTTATATATTATGTGACACACTGAAATAATTAAAGCTGTAATAAAAACGTCAGAAGTACTATTTTTGTTTGAAAGTACTATTTTGCAAAAGTACTTTTTTTGAAAAGCACTTTTTTGAAAAAGTAGTTTAAAAAAGTAAAATTTTTTCTTTAACTTATCTTATTTATACCAAACGTGACACACTGAAATAATTACCGCCTTTTTTTGTTTGAAAGTACTATTTTGAAAAAGTACTTTTTTTTTAGAAAAGTAATTTAAAGAAGTACAATATTTTCCTTAAAATTATCTTGTTTATATATTATGTGACACACTGAAATAATTACCGCCATTTTTGAAGGTGTAATAAAAACGTAAAAAGTACTATTTTGTTTAGAAAAGTACCTTTGCCAAAAAGGAGTTTATAAAATTACAATTTTTTTCTTAAAATTACATTGTTTATACATATATCAATTAAGGCTGTAATAAAAACGTCAAAGTACTATTTTTGTTTGAAAGTACAATTTTGAAAAGTACTTTTTTGAAAAAGTAGTTTAAAAAAGTACAATTTTTTCTTTAAATTATCTTTTTTATACCAAATCAAATTACCGCCTATTTTGGTTTGAAAGTACTATTTTGAAAAAGTACTTTTTTTTTAGAAAAGTAGTTTGAAACATTTTTTTCTTTCATGAAATTACCTTATTTGCACATTATGTGACACACTTAAGTAATTACAGCCATTTGTCAAAGCCGTAATAAAACCGAAATTGTAATTGTAACGCTAACGCATCAAGTTTTAGCTGTGCTTGCTGTTTTTGTGTCACTTTAAGGCGATTATTCAAATCCAAAATTGGTACAAATACTGCTTGTGGTTGCTTGGCTGGAGCCGTATAAATCATTTTTCATAAATGGCAACCGAGTTTTAGTTTTTCTTCTCCTCCTCCTCTGCTTTAATTACTTCATATGAGTAAATCTTTAATTAAACTTCCTCGCTTAAGATTTAACGCAAAGCTCTCTATGAGCTGCTGGAAGTATTTCTAAAATCTGCAACTACAAATGGTGTAATTAAATGGAAATTGCAATGTTGAGGCAGTAAAATGCAAGAGAAAGAAAAAACGGCATTAAAAAGTGCGAAAGTTTTGAAGAAAAATTCAAAACAAAATGCCACTTATCGGGTTTGATTATATTCAACGCACAGTTTTCTTATGGCCAAAAATGTTTATGGAGTGTCAGAGTCTTTTAATCTTGAGATTATGGAATGCCGTGGATTATATGGCATGGTTTGCTTTGATTTCTTTGTATAACTCCTTCCTTTTCTTAAATAAACAATAAAAAAAAACACAAGAAATATTTGATTTTATTTCTCTTTTATTTTTTGTGTTGTTGTTTTTTTATTTTTTAAATAAATGAGTTTACTGACCCAATTTTCCCAAAAAAAAAAAAAAAAAAAAAGAAAAATTCAGAACAAAATGACTCGATGAACATGATGAAAACACTTGTAACGTAATCACCTTTAGGGGACAGACGACGACACTAAAAAATTGATGGAAAATTGAAAGAGACACAAGTCTCCAAAAGCTAAACTTCCTTAACTCGCCTTGTTGTGCCTGCTGCCACACCAATATTTTTTTTAACTGCTCTGCTCTGCCTTGCTCTGCTCTGCAAACAGCATGCATAACCGAAAAACAACAGAAAAAAAATTTGTTTTTTTATGTCAGTAATGCGGCAGTTAAAGTAAACGCACCTGCACGCATAATGCTGTTGTGATGGTTGCATGTGATCCATAAATTACACCATTTGGTTACACTGACCACACCTACCTACTCTGGCACATGAGGATGATGGCAATGGTAGAGTACAAGTGGTGTGTATCTATCGATATCTACCAATGGTACGGTGTATCTTTTAAATGCTGGTATGAATTTATGAGATTTTTGTCATATACAAACATAATTTTTGTTTTTTGTTGTTGTTGTTTTTTCTGTAATTTCAACATAAAACTCATGTTTAAGATCATGGATACACTGTCATCTAATGTTGTCTTTGGGGTATTTGGTAACAAGTTTTGTCGACTTTTTTTTTTTCTAATTTTGTTTTCAATAATTTCGTTAATCCTTTAAAGAATTTTTAAAAAATTTTGTAGAAATAATGAAATGAAATTAGCTTGTTGGCTAACAGTTCCTTCCCTTCCCCTGATGTCGATGAAAAGCATTCTAAACTTCATCGAGTCTCACATTTAACATTTTATGCTACTTAATGCCGATGTTCATTAGAAGCCCATTTGTACGTACAAATATGTTTGTACTTCGCTACAAGCATAGATGCTTGAGAAAGAGGACGTACTGTATTTGTGGCAGTGATTGGCTATAAACATTAGTTTCCTTACTCTGAATACAGGGGAAATAGCTATCGTCATGTATTTCTTTGAAGGTTTTGGAATTTCAAATAAATTAAGAGGCTTTAATGGCGCTGATGGATGTAGCCTAGTAGGTAGTGTGTCGGCGAGTTCCTCTCAGCAGATTTCTGGCCAAAAATCTGAGAAAATTGCCAGGAAATGTTTCACAAAAAGCTGTAATTCGGAGACGACTTTAAACACTGGGTCCCGTCAGTCTATAGCCGTAATTTAGTAGGTAGTGTGCTGGCTTATTAGACATGAAACTATGGTTCAAACCCTAGTCAGAAAAGCGGGCGACTTCCCATCAGCAGATTTCTGAGAAAAGCTCTGAGGGTAAATAAAATTGTCATGAGAACTTTCACAAAAAGCTGTCGTTTGAGTTTAAATTGTAGGTCCAGACATACAGGGAGAGATGTGAGAAGACAGGTTGTTATCCTGACTAAAGCGTTGTAATGAGCAATTGTGTAAGTAAGTAAGTAAGACGTCCAACAACTATACGCCACTCACTTGCTTAGCAAAAGCTGAAATTATGAAACTGCAACAGACTTCTGTTCCTTAAAAGAACGAAAAAGGAATAAATTATCCATCTAAGCAGGACAAATTCTCTGATAGAAGATATTATCAAAAGCGAATATTATAAGAATGTCATAGAGCGCCACCTATTGGAAGTTCCTCGCCACTTCACTTAATGCATGTTCACAGGGAACGCGATTTCTAGACAGTTCTAGGCAATCAAAAAGTGGGCACATTTCCGGTTAATAGAAAATAATTTCATTCAAATGGCTGTCTCGGCTGGCCATGCAGTAGCCTACACCAGAAGATGGCAAAAAAATCAATTTTTCAGATAAAGCTCATTTTGATCTTGGTTATGTAAACAAGCAAATTTGAGGCACAGAAAACCCGCACGCATTCATTGAAAAGCCGACGCACCCAAAACGAGTCACTGTTGGGTGCGAATTTTGGTCAAGAGGCATAATTGGGCCATTTTTCTTCGAAAATGAGCAAGGAGTGGTCGTTGCAGTCAATGGCGATCGTTATCGGGCCATGTTGAACGAATTTTTGTTCACAAAAATTGAAGACGTGGACATTGGTAACATTTTGTTTCAACAGGACGGCGCTAAGTGCCACACAGCCGAAGCTACACTCGATGTTTTGCGCCCAGTTTTTGAAGATCGCATTATCAGCCGCAAAGCTGATAAAGTACAATATTCGTCAAGCCATTGGTGAAATACAGCTGCACACAATCGATAATGTGCAAAAAAATTGGACCGATCGCGTAGGCTACTGCATGGCCAGGCAGCCATTTGAATGAAATTATTTTCCATTATTGGAAGGATTGTACTTTCAAATAAAAAAGAAATTTGAGAAAATATTCAGTAGCTTTTTTTTTAAGCATTTTCAAAAAAAAAGTTATTTGGCGGACCCTTTATATTCACAAAGAGCGTTATTTGTATTCAACGGGAAATGGCAACTCTATCAATCTAGAACCTGGTATAGTAAACAAAACACTTGCTTAATTGGACAAATCTGATTAATAAAACAAAAATAAAAAACAAAATAATAAGAAAAGAGTGAAGACATGACACCATCATGTGTGTTAGAAAAATTAAAAGGCATAACAAAGAATCGTAAGAACTCCAAAAGTTTATTGAATAGGTTCCTATCTCGTGTCAAAGATTTTACTTCTCTCTAACTTGTATTCATGGCGGCGACTCGTGCTTCTGTAGTAAGACTTTGTGCTAAAGGAAATATATCTAACGAGGATTCACTGCCTGACTTATAATTTTGCCATGCTGAAGTGTTCTTTGCAAGGCAGGTAATATTGTGCTGTCTGGCAGTTTCAACTCTCATTGATCTTGTTATTGTTGTGTGGCATATTTAAGGCTTAATAAGTGCGATAAGGGCACATGGTTACATCTGTTCAACGACGCTATGGTTTGATTTGCCACAGGCTTTCTCAAGATCGTTGAATTACATTCGATATTTTCTAAGAAGCTTTGCTCCAAACAGTATGTCAATGTTTACACAGAGTTTCTCAAATGTCCAGGACGTGTTGTATAATTTCCTCCTCCTTCCATGGTCTTAGGCAGCGGTACGATTATACACTACTTTTGTATCAGTCGCCTCATTGTATTATTATAATTATTTATAATTCTGTCTTGGGCGTAAGGATTTTAGATATCTTACAGCTGTTTCCGAGGATTTACAGATGTTTCAGCTTTCAGCTAATAATGCAATGAATTCCGTATGTACTCAAAACACCAGGATTGAAAAGCTCCCTACCCTGACAATGATGAGTCATTAAAAGAATTTCTATTTATTTTTAAGAGCGAAATAAAAATAAATGAAAATACGTTTCTAAGAAAATTATGATTCATTTCGGAACCCTCATTTTCTTTTCTAAAATTAAAAATAAATTCATTTACTTACGTACGCGGACACACAACACACAACACATTCCTTTCGCACACGAGAAAAGGGGAGCTATTTTGGGAAAAGTTCATGCATTTAATTTGCAACTCATCCATGAATCCCCCCAAACGCACAACACTTCTATGCTGGATTTTTATTTAAAAATAATTTAAAAAAATTGAACAAACACATGACATTTGTCTGAGTAAGTAGAGAAACAGAATTTGTTTCAAGAGCAAAATTACAATCTAAATATAGAGCGAGCGTGTGTTGTCTTAAAGCGGCATTAAAATTTTTATTTCATTTGTTTGAAGGATTCAGTGTCACAGGAAACAGAAAAATTTCTTAACATAATAAAACAACGGTACATACGATCTAAATATTTAGGGGCGTTTAGCAATTAAAATTTCATAGTATTTTTCAAAAATATGCATTTAAGTTAGGTTATTGTTACGAAAATGAAAAATCTAGACTCTGGTGTTTTGGGTTTAAATTGCTTAACATTAACATTATAAACAAAAGCTACAAAAACACAACAATGCAGTAAACAAACCTGTTTACAAATTATCGTACTGCTTAATATAACAACAAACACCAGCATAAAAACTGGTAAACAAGTAAACAAAAATCCACAACAACACTGCAAGAAAAATGTAAACAAAATACACAAACAATAATGAATGTAAACAACGATGTTTACATTTATACAGATTTCGTAATGGCGAAGTCACGAACATTGGCCTTATAAAACATTCATCAGACTGTTTACCCTGCCATATAAAAGGCAAGGCAAAGCAGGCGAGTGAGTTATTGAAGTTCAGTCAGTCTTGTGTGAAGACGCGGTGCGTTTGAAGAGAGTAATTGTTGGTGTGAATATCTCCGTGACAAAGATCTGTCGAATAATTGTTATTATTTATGCAAAGGGTATAAACAGAGGAATAACAAAGGAAATCAATTGTTGTTGTTTACATCAAGTTGTGAACAGTGTCACACAGAATTGTGCGAATAATAAGGAATTTTAATTAAAATTAAACACTAGTTTATTTTTATTTGATCTGCAATATACGAGCTCATTTTTTAAACGTCTTTAAAAGGTAAAAACGTAACATTACGTTGCTAGCACTCTTTTGGCGGGTTTACTTGATGCATATACGGTTCTTTACGTTTTATATGGTTAGGATTGGTACATTCCCTTCTATGTTCGAAATTTACAGCTAAATTAATTTAAATTATAGCTAAAGCAGGGAAAGACAGACTGAAACACTTCTAGCGCCATTTTGCTGCCACCTAAGCCTTGTCCAATGTACGTATTCTTACTTTTGTTGAGATAGCCCATATTGCTATGAAACTAACCACAAAATCTACGATCTTTTTATATCGTATACTCCAGTTTGGTGCGTCTCCTTTATCTCAAAAAAAGGTTACAAAACCGGGTGTATATGATAGTGTAGTTGGTATATCTTATACATGGTTTGTGTCTTTAATAAGTCATATCGTCGTTTTTAATGAAATGCAGCCCTAGAAACGGGCTAGGTTTAGCCATCTTAAGCGATATAAGATATAAGCGCAACATACAGGTAATGCTAAATACAGGAAGTTATTTAGAACGGAAGCTGTACCTATCAGAACTAGTATTGAAATGAAATAAATATTAAACGCAAGCGGGGTCCGTACAGACTGTACAGACAGAAATCGGCCTTGATAAGAAGTGATTTGCACAATAAGGTGTGATATTTCTGCAATCCAATTCAGTTTTCTGTAATACAAATCAGTTTCCCGCAATGCAGTCTGTTTCTTACAATGCAATGCGAAGTTTCCTCATGCAATGCAGTTTCTCTTTTCAAGCCCCTTTTATATTTCTCAGATTTGTCTCTTCATTATTTTATTTTTCTTTTAATATGTTTCTCTTTATTTACCGTTATTTTTCTTCTTCTACGCAGAAGTCATGTTGGTTATGGACCGTTGGGAAAATGTCTTTCAATGGTTTCCTAGAACTGCGCGAGTGCAAAACTAGTAGTTCGACTTTTCTCATATGGGGAAGCGTTTTATTTATTGTAATGCCGATTACTGGTATGATAAGGGCACCGTAGTCCAGTAAGTAGTGTATTGGTTTAATAGACGTGAGGCCAGGATTCAAACCCTAGGTCAGACATCTTCAGCAAGATGAAATACGAAACAATATTTCTTCGACGATTTCTCAAAAATCTAGCGTTCGGAGTCGACTTTAAACTGTAGGGTCCGTCATGAATAGAATTAACACACACAACATAAGAGGTGTTAGAAACCAGGTTGTAATCCTGAAGGATTGCTGAAGGCCTGAAGGGTTGCAATGAACAATTATGTATGTATGTGTATGTATGGGCACTACTATCAGAGGTATCATTATTTCGGTATTCTTGATGAGACAGAGAACAGGCTCTACGTGCAGGTGGATAAAGCCATACAGTTTCTCTTGAATAATTGTATTGCGTTGACTACGAGCATATTTCAGGTTTTATACCGGATCATATCAGATCTGTTTTTGTTAGAGAATTACTTACCTCTATTCAAAAAGCGGAGAAATTGCTATTTAAGCCTATCATATTATTAGTGGATTAGTGGCTGATTTTGGTCAATTTGGTATCATCTGCTATACTTTCTGCACTGCTAAGCGTGTATGAGAGATCATTCGTATATTTTAGATATTTTAGGCTAAAGTGCTGGCGGTTGGGCAACCCACTGAGTATGGCGGTAACAATAATGGTGGACGGACTTAATTCTTGGTTGTATAAGATCAATGACCGTATTACTAATCAAAGATAGGGTAACACAGGATTAACTTCTAGAGTTTCAAGCATTCCAGATCTTTATAAACTTTGGAACACTGTGTACTATTCCTCTAGACCTTGACAATGAAGGAAAGCCACTTTTGCAATATTTCAGAATGCAGAAAGACTAACCTACTTACTTAATTAGTCACTACAACCTTTTACACAGGAATTCGACCTATCTTCTCATAACATATCCATGAATGGCGGAACCTCCAGTTTAAAGTCGATTTCGAACAACGGATTTTTGAGAAACTTCATGGCAATTTTTTTTTGTTCAGAGTTTTCGCCGGGAAATTATTGAGAGGAAGACGCTGATGAAATATTTTTTTGTTCGAGATGTCTGGACTGGGATTTGAACTACCGTCTCAACACACTATCCCTACTAGACTACGGCTACAGAAAGTCTAATTAGATGTTGAAATTAGACACACTGTAGGGGTGCCTTGGTAAGTCTAGTGGGTACTGTGCTAGACTATTAGCGTGAGGATCGTGGGTTCGATTCCCACCAGAGACTCTGGTGTAATGTAATTAATAAATAAATAAATAGACACACTGTAGACTCTGATCGTTCATCGGCGTAAGGGTTAAGCCACATTTACTTCTTAAAAAATGACTACTGTGCTCGTCTTTATGTGTTTGCACAGATTGAGTACAGTACGGTGGAAATATATAGAATATATCATAAGGGATAGAGGCTTTGGACTTCTATTTGTTATTGCTAGGTTTGTCTATTCGTTATTTGAAGTATTCTCCAACTGTGGGCTTCTTAGGTATACATATCTTAAAAGCCTAGGGTTATTATATAAGTGCAAGTACGGGCCTAAAGACCTCTCAAAATACCCGTTTATGATGGATTACTTGTATGCAATGTAGTCTCTAGAGAAATTTATGTTTTATGCTACATCTGAAGGGTGGCTAAACTATAGATGCATCGGGGGCTGATGTCAATATTGAACAAATTCCATGATCACCTAATGGGTTAAAATAGTATTTAATTTTTTTTTTTGTTATGTGTCCTCCACATTGTAAACATGGAAGTTATTAAGAAACTTATATGATGGACGCACACAGACTGAATTTTTTTTCATCTGCTGTTGCTTAGACTAACTCCATTAGTCCAAGAAAGAAAAAATAGTTTAACGTGTTTTATATACAAAAAAACAATCTATAAATCGAACAAGAAAATAAAAAAAGGAAAAGAAACAAAAAACTGCCAATAATAAATGTGTCTTAACATGGATTTCGTTCGCTACACCCCACTGTAACCACCAGCACCACTGCCGTAGTGTATCGTGCATTCCGGCACTCTACTCTACTAACTGTCCGTACAAGGAAGATCGCCCATTATTGACCGTCAGCTTAATTGCACTGATGCATGTCTAGTTTTCGAAGTCAACTCGATTGGATGCTATTCGTTCGGCTCCGTATTATGGTCAGTCAAATGGCGATTGCTTAGCTTGCTCTCTGGCCAAACTTGAATGAATGAAAGAATGAATGACCGGTCGACTGTCTTGGGTAGTTGGATGACTAGGTGACTGCATGTAATGTAATGGTTTAGTATGGTGGGCCGTTTTCAATCATACATCCACAACCAAACAACCAACAATACATTGCTGTTGTGTGTTGCCTTGGATTATTGTTAGAAGATCACAGTTGATTGACGAGTTATTAAATGCTGGCAAACTGCAAAGTTAATAGATGGACTGAATGGTCGATGTTGTAATGGCCGATTCTAATAAACAAATTCATGCGATGCAAACAGCACCGCAACACATATCGGATCATGTCTTGGTTTGCATGTTTTGCACCGCTTCACTTTGCATCTGCCTTGTGCACACACAACAAGTGTTACTCAGGTGATGTTTTGGTGTTTAAAAAGCGTTTATTATACCATTTGTAACAGTAGTTTTTCCATTTAATTTTCAAATTATTTCATGCATATATGTATGCCCATCCGTATTCTTTTCCTCTCAGGCTCATTTTGTTTTCATCATCATCGTCGTCATCGCCATCGTCATCTTCACATGTTCATCATCAGGTTGCTTGAGTAATAATTTTTTTGTTTCTGTTTCTTACTAAACATTTGACCATGTATGTATGTCTACTGCCCATACATACATATATGATCTGTGATAGTTCTGCGCATCAGTTTGCTTGTTTGCATTACTACATATTAATTGTGTATGTAGAGCAAAGAAATATTTTAATAGTTTTCTTAAAAAAGCTTTTCTTTTATTACTTAAAAAGCAAAAAAAAGCAAAACCAAAGAACTAAAGTACACCATTTCCAAATTGCCGCAATTCCACGTAGGCATTGTAGTGAAACTTCAAGCAAGTATAGCCTTTTGACATGGTTTTGTATTAGATATCTTAGCAGGGTTTTGAACCACGGGTTCCTACTAGATTACATACATACATACATAATTGGTCATTCCAACCCTTCAGTCAGGATGACGACCTAGTTTCTCACACCACTTATGTTGTGTGTGTTAATTTTTATACATGAATGGCGGGGACCTACAGTTTAAAGTCGACTCTGAACGACAGATTTTAGAGAAACTTTTCATAGGAATTTTTATTTACTCTCAGAGTTTTTGCCAGAAATCTGATGAGAGGAAGTCGAAGAAGAAATACTTTTTGTATTTTATTTTGATGTCTGGCCTGGGGCTCGAACCCTGGCTTTTCGTCTAATAAGCCAACACACTACCTACTAGACCACGGCGATTACGGCGATTTGTTAACCAATACCACTCAAAAATCTAGTCAGAGACTGTGTTGGTGTTTTCGAGCGTTTCCGACAAGTCTAATTTATAGGACTCATTTTACTTACAACCCTTCAGTTAGGGTTACGACCTAGCTTGTCACCCCTCTAATGTTGTGTGTGTTAATTTTATCCATGAGTGGCGGAGGACCTAGAGTTTTAAGTCGACTCTGAATAATAGATTTTTGAGAAACGTTTCATGGCAATTTTATTTACCCTCAGAGAGTGTTTGCCAGAAATCTGCTGAGAGGAAGTCGCCGATGAAATATTTTTTGTCTTGGCTGGGGTTTGAAACGCGGCTTCACGTCTAATGAGCCAACACACTACCTACTAAACAACGGCGACTAAAGCAATTCAAATCGGCCTAATCAACGGGAAAGCCGAATATTCTATAATGCTCAGTTATTCGGTGGAAATTACAAAGGTATCAGTATCCAGACACTCCCAGAATAGGCGACGTGATATGAAAACACAGTATTCATCACGACAATCTTGGCCACATGTTGCAATAACAGTTAAAATCTGTTTGGATTATTGCGGCGCCACAGTCGCCCACTTCAACTCAACGCATCAGGGAATCGTTAAATATTAAAGACTTTCATTGCATGAAGTGGGTTTTTTTATTTCTTTTTATTCGTTTAAGGAACTTACGACTGTCCTGTCTTCAACCCTATAGCTTTATTTCTGTATATTAATCAAGTTTAGCAGTTTTAGCATGTGATTTATATGCATATTGCAGCAAGTTCTAGAATGGTAGGGTTGCCATATATCGTGTTCTAGAAGCAGAGTCCGAGAATGATAGGGTTGCCATATATCGTGTTCTAGAAGCAGAGTTCTAGAATGATAGGGTTGCGATATATCGTGTTCAAGAAGCAGAGTTCTAGAATGATAGGGTTGTCATATATCGTGTTCTAGAAACTGAGTTCTAGAATGACAGGATTGCCATATATCGTGTTCTAGAAGCAGAGCTCTCTACGAAAATGTATTTACAGGGAGTTAGGAGGCTTCCTGAATGGATTATTGATAAAATTAGCCAACCATAGAGAATATTTATTTTGTTTTCTCCCAGAATCGAATCTGGCTTTGTAGTGAATTCATACAACACTGCAATACACCACCCCTGGTGGTATTATTTCGAAAGTCGACAGCACGAAAGAGCACACAGGAGACTTGGCAGGGGAAATCTTTCAATACATTTTGGAGATCCCCAAAAATATCAACTCCCACTAAAGAAGAGGCTTTTATCAGTAACTACAACGTAGTACTTTTGATTCACTTTCGACATTTTTGACAACCATTGCAGTCGAGGCAAAGGAAGTACTCACTAAGAACGAATGACGTGAATGTTGGAAAACCTTGAACATCGTATGAAACAAATGGTTGGTCGATTGGACAAGGTTTGGCTAAATATAGCTTACCAAACCCTACAATCTAAACAGACTTTAACTGTTATTGCAACATGCGGCCCAAATGATCATGATTGTGATTGTGTTTTCATATCTCGTCGGCTATTCTAGGAGTCTCTGGACTAACTAACACTTTGTATAGTAACGCTTCATGATGATGTCTATCTGGTTTCATCGGATAACTGAGCCTTAAGAAATATTCGGCTTTGCCATTGATTAGGCCGATTGGTAAGGCTGTAGTCTAGTAGGTAGTGTGTTGGCTTAATAGACGTGAGGCTACGGTTCAATCTTCAGGCCAGACTCCTCGAACATAACGAAATATGAGAAAAATATTTCAACGGCGACTTCCCCTCAGCAGATTCCTGGCAAAAACTCTGGGTGCAAATAAAATTGCCATGAAAAAGTTTCTCAAAACTTTGAACTGCAGATTACGCCAATCAGGTGTAAAATTAACGCACACAACATAAGTGGAACATAAGAGAGAAGCTACAGGGTGGCTGATATGTATTGCAACCAATTTCAGGTTGTTATCATTTGTAGACCGCTCGTCTGACAGCTGACAGATTTATTCCAGTGACAGTTCATTTTATTAGTTACAAGCTTACAAAAGCATTTTGATCTATTGCATTCAGAAAAAGTTATTCGTGATGGAATTCAAGCGTGATAGGGTGGCTATCGTTAGAGCCCTCCAGCATTTAAATGTGAATAAATCTTTTGTTTCTCGTACCATTGCTCGTTACCTTGATACTGGCAGTGTTGCATTGCGTCCAAAAAATGGACGAAAAAAAAAAAAACGGTAACATCACCAGCAATGATCCGAAAAGTGAAGGCCAGATTTGATCGAAATCCACGCCGTAGTGGTAGAAAAATTGCTCGTGAGCTGAACATATCGCGAGAACGGATGCAACACATATTGAAAAATGAGCTTGGACTAAAGCCATTGAAGTTCCAAAAAGTGCAAGAGCTCACCGATGGACAAAAAAAGTTAGACTGGAAAGAGCCAAGGTGTTACTTCGCTTGCACGGAAGTGGCCAGTTACCGAATTTGGTTTTCTTCGATGAGAAGCCATTCCAAATTGAGCAGTTTGTGAACAAACAAAATGATCGGGTTTACTTGCCAAAGAGGTCAGCTGAAAATTTACATCTGCAATTGGCCACCAGAACTCAAGCGCCGCCGATGGTAATGGTGTGGGCCGCCGTAACGGCCGATGGTCGCTCCCCGCTCGTATTCATCGACCGTGGGGTCAAAAAAATGCCGAATATTATTGAGAAAGTGTCTTAAAGACAGTATTGAAGCTCTGGGCAGACAAACATTTCAGCCGCAGACCTTGGACATTTCAACAGGACTCAGCGCCACCGCACTCAGCACGCGTCAACCAAGAATGGCCTAAAAAGGAGGTTCCTCGCTTCATTTCTACCGCACAATGGCCACCAAAATCTCCGGATCTCAATCCGTTGGACTTTTGCGCCTGGGGCATTTTGGAGAGTAAGGTTCTCACTAAAAAATACCAAAGTGTCGATCATCTCAAGACGACGCCTCGCCGGGAATAGGCCGAAATACCGCAGAGCCACTTTCGTGCAGCCTGTGATGGCTTTGTCGGCCGTTTGAAGGCCATAATTTGTACCAAAGGTCGCCAATTCGAACAAATCTAAACTGATCCTAAAATTTAATGTTATTTCCAACATTTTTTGCTTTTGAACAATAAAATTAAAAAAAAAATTAAAAAAAAAATTAAAAAAATATAGCGCTTTACTTTGTTGCATTATATATCAGCCACCCTGTAGGTTACAATCCTCACTAAATGTTTGTAATAACCAATTATGTACGCATGTATGTAAGGCTTTATATCTGATTTTATGCTCTTTGGGCTGTTGTAATGGAGCAAAAATGAGTTCCTTTCAACGTCTGTTTTAAATCTTGTGAATCCCTTTTGAATGAATCTTTCTTTCTAATTGACAACAAATCCTCATCTTATGTATACGACGACAATCCACAAGGAGTAAAACACTGCCAATTCACCATCTTCGAACTCTTTTGGCTGCATGATTTGAACCTAAGGTGTCACAAACACTTCACATTTTTTTTTTCTCTTTTTAAACAAAGAAATTCAAGTCTATTGTTGATAGAATTGTTATTCTCTTTACAACACTGTGTATAAATATTGTCATTTAAATTTATTTATCTTCCGAGTGATTATCCGGCAATTGTAATTTAATAAGAGAATCTCTTTGTTTTGTAAACTCATGTTCGTATCATTTTTCATTTCAACTTCAAATACAAAAAAGTAAAACTATAATCATGATGACGTTGTTTCCATTTTTCCAAATCACAAGACATTGTTACACTTGCGCACTCTGTACGTACAAAATAGGGAACACATTTCAAGTGATAAGAGAAGAGAGAGATTCGGAACAAAAGATGCCAGAAAATCTGTCAACAAAACAATTGCTGGTGACTTTATTTAAAACAGAACATTACTTTACTCTGAGTATTCTTCCATTACAATTGTGATTCTAAATTTCAATAGAATTGAAAAGATTTTCCAAATACAAATGCCTTGGGATACAATTACAGAATGAAAGTGCACTTCTGGTGGCTCATGACAAGTACAAGTACTTCTAAGCATTTTAGGGTTGGGCTGGTTGAGTGTGATTGAATGACTGGTGTCTGTGGATCATGTAAATAATGTGAGTGTGTGAATTGTTAGACCCTTTAAATACAGTGTATGCATGCTATGATCTCTTTTTATGTGTCTGCTGCTGAATAGCTGTCAGTTAGTGCTTGCTTAAGTGGTTCTTATCTTCTACCTCTCTCTCTCTCTCTCTCTCCTACTTTATTCTAATGCAGTCATCCACACCACACCAACCATGTAATTGTTTACTATCGTGGGTAATTTTCTTCAAACATTTTTGTTTCTTTCTCCACTGCTAGCTTAGAGCAATCCGTTACATATTTCTTAAGTATTCCGTTTAACATTTTAAAACGTTTCATTTCATGTTACCATATCGTGTTGGTATTCTTGTTCTTCTTGTCTAGTTCTCTCCCGCTCTCTCTCTCTCTCCCTCTTCCTCTCCTTCTCTTGCCACATCTCAACATGATCAATTTGCATTGGCATGCCACTTTAATATGCCGTTAAATAAATATTCATATTGTTTTTGCAACTTGAATTCTATGCCCCATGGCAAGCCAAGCCATGGAACAATGCTTGGCATTGCTAGGCCGGCACTACACAGCTTCTAACTGTCTGTAAAACTATTAAATATTCTTGTAATAGGTGTTGCACAAAAAAAAACAGCAGGATGGATAATTTTAATAAAAAAAAATGCTTCTTCAATCATTGGCAGTGTAATTAAAGAAAATTACAATTGAATCATTTGCATGAAAGCAATGTAATTGCTTTCAAACAGGAACTTCTCAGTGGCTTAAGAGGGACGTTCTGCCATTAATAATCTCTTTAAATAACTATCTTTTCATGGGCCTTTTTAGTTCTGTGATCACGTCAAGCATTGTGGCTGACGCATGCTTGTTGTACTATGCTTGACCAAAAGTATGAATTACAAGTAACGATAATTTATGACTCTTTTTTCATCTGATTGTTTCTCACCATAAAAGCATATAAACTCAAGGCTATTTTCCTTTTTGTACGTCCAACTTTATAGTAAAACCTTGTGACACAATACCCCACATGCAATGAATGCATGTGATGAGTGGTAGGAGAAGAGTTTCCACGCCAATGACGTGGCCAAAACCCTACTATGGAATGAGGGCGAATATTTGGAAAAAAATATGCTCTGCGAAAAAGGAACATAAAAATATAGTGAGGCAAAAGCTGTTCTCAAATTAAGTGGGTTTGAGGCAATCAATACTTTTACTGATCTGAGTTATCCAGCACACTACACAGTATTAACCTGAGGTTGGTAACCAACTTTTTGACAGGATAGGAGGATATACATTTATTCAGAGTTAAGGTTGTGTCAAGTCCAAGATGTAGGTTCTGTGGCGATTGAATGAATCATCGGAACATATTCTTCGAACCTGTGGGGCATACGTACCAGATGCTGGGTAGGTAACTGGAGACATAATAGGAGACATTATAGGGATACCCTAAAAAGTTGGGGTAGAGTATAATAGATCGCATGGTCGTAGTACTAAAACATCTCTTCATGACAATACATAATAATAGACGGAGTGAATTACGTTAATTGTTAAACGTGCTTTGCGTAAGCCATACTGGTTGTGTGAAATTCTTTAGGCCCCCTCCCCAGTGATAATGGCACAATGGTTTCTGATTTTATCTTTACCCCTAATAGACTTTCCAGCCATATGGGTACGGATTGAATTGCTTTAGTTGTCTACGTTGCTTCCAATACTGGTTGTATAAAATTTCAAATTTCAAAATTTCTCTTAACAACAGCTTCCGTCAGCGTGGTACATATTGTTTTTGCCCGTAACTTAGCTATGTAACGATATTTCGAATCAGTTTATGGGTACAACGATCACACCAGTCAATTCCCATGTGTTGAGGAAGAAGGGTCTTGAGTTAGGCATCAAATCGTAGACAAACAATTTGATACAGTTACAGTGGAAATAATCGAGAAGTTTTAAGGAACATGATTGTGTTTTGGAAACCAGCTTCAATTTATGTCGGGTTTACATATTCCTTTTGGCAACGAATTAAGCAATCATTCGAAGTTTTTTCCGTCTTTATTATCGTTGTTAAAGGGACTTTATTGGCGTGTAGCAATCGTGGTAGAATATCCACCGTTTTCCTACACTAGATGAAGTAGCGAGGACAATTCTTTCTTTGTAATATCGTTGATAATAACACCCAACCTGCAATAACACCAGAAAAGACCAGGTCCTCCATTGCTGTTTATAACTTAATCAAGTATAAACCAAGCTGCCAATGATTTATCTGTGATCAATTAGTCAATGACCAGTAAGCAGACCTTTGTATGAAACAAACCTGCAGCATATGAACCAGAGATCGGCAATGAATCGTTTTTTCGCTACTCATAAGCACTCATGAAATTTTGAATGTAAGTGAGTCAACAATATTAAAGTTTAACTATGTACTCTGATTCATTCATACTCACTACAACGTTGACTTATAACGACAGGTTGCAATGAGTATGCGTACAACGCTGACATCAAACTCATACCAAACGAAATATGTTTGATTCATAAGCCAACTACTCAATTAGATTCATAACTTTAGAAAAATACTTCTAATACTTATAAATGATGACTCGATTGATTCATCAAAATTTACAGTCTTAGTTGTTGCATTTACAAAAAAAGAAAAAAGACTCATAAGCAAGAAGACAGAGCAGCAAGCAGAGCAAACACACAACCTTCTAGTGAGTATTTTAGTGTTCGTACGCGAATCATACTTATTTTGTGCTTCGTGTGTATGTTGAGAGTCGAAATCAACAACATCAACACGTATGATGTTAAGTATGAATATGATGAGTACTTCAAACTTTGAATATGAGTAGAAGTTCCATGATATTAAAATAAGCATGAATGCGTCATGAAGTCGCCGTAGTCTAGTAGGTACCGTGTTAGCTTATTAGACGTAAAGCCAGGGTTCGAGCCCCAGGCCAGACATCAAAACAAAATACAAAAAGTATTTCGTCGGCGACTTTCTCTCAGCAGATTTCTGGCAAAAACTCTGAGAGCAAATAAAATATGTAATGAAAAGTTTCTCAAAAAAGCCTGTCGTTCGGAGTCGACTTTAAACTGTAAGTCCCGCCGCTGTGTAAAATTAACAAACACAACATAAGTGGTGTGAGAAACTAGGTCGTAATCCTGACTGAAGGGTTGTAATGACCAATTATGTATGTATGAATGCGTACAAGTATCAGAAATTATGAGTATGATTGGATTCTACTCATCTCTTTCAATACTCATTGCTGATCTCTGTTACAAACCTATTTATTTGAACATAAAGCGGAGATCTTTAGCACCAAAGAGTTTATGATTGTTTCTGCGGGAAAATGATAAAAATTGCTACGAATATTTGCTTTAAATTTTCAATTACTTTCGCGTTTGCTAGAAGTAGCCACTAATTGAAGCGTATAGCCTAGCCTGCCGCAGACGACTAGTATTTCTAATACAATTAACGTAACAAATTGAAATTTATCACTTTCAAAGTCAAGGTTTCTTCAACTCCTATTTAAAGCACAAAAAAGATACGATATGGTCGATGAAAATCATTCAATTTCTGTTACTTGAAGGTAAAATTAAAGCGAAACTCCTGTGATCAATTCATTTCATTTCGTTCGACCAAAAGGAACAAAAATGAAAACGAGCAGCAGCAGCAGCAACAAAGAAACAGAAAAATAGAAAGAGAGATTTATGTTATGATTTCGTTTCGTTTTTTTTTTTTTGCTTCAATTTTCCTTTGTAGATATTTAAGAAGTCATGACTACGATCGGCCGTTTATAGTGCAGAAACTATAAATTATTAAATTTAGTGTCGCTTTTGATACTCTTTTCTATTTTCTATTTTTTTTTTTGTTGGTTTGTGGTGTTTTCTGCTTAATTTTGCCATTTTGCTGTTTTAAATATTAAGTGGGCGTTAAATTGTAATAAATGTTGCACTGAATGCAAAACGATCATCGGCAACAGAAAAAAGAGAGAAAAACGAAAAACAATTTTTACAATTTCCAAGAAAGTAGGTGGCCAAAAGAGCAACATTACAACCTGGTCTCTGGCAGACCCCACTATCTCTAAAAGCTTCAGTCGCTGCCGCTACACCATCATCTTACTGTTTGCCACCAAATAAATAGCAACGCCATCTATATTGATGATAATAAAACGCCAAAGAAAGACGATTTTAAGAGCAGCAGCAAAAGATAAAAAAGAAAGATGCAAACGCTTGGCAAAGGCTGGCATAAGATACCAAGTTTTATTGCTTCATGCTTGTGCCACAGCCAGCCAGCCATCGAGCCATTCAACATACATACATAACAACGTCTACAATGTACGTGTATGTTGTTGACTACTGTCTTGAAATTTGCGTGCTCTATTGAAAGACAGTTGATTAAAATTTAACAGACATGTTTATGCATGATATTTAAAAATACTACGAAAAACAAAAACAAAACAAAAACAGTCGAGACTCTTCCTTGCCGCCAACACCACATGCTGCAACATATAATATTCCGTATATCCGTACGTCTGTCTGTCTGTCTTTCTCTAGTTTAGTTGTTGTGTGTGTGTGCGTGTGTGTGTGTGAAGAGAAAGAGTTCAACATTTTATTTTATGATAATATTTACATTTTTGTTGTTGTTGTTATTGTTGTTGTTATAATTATAAATGCTGTTGCAACAAGTGAATGTGTTTTCCATCAGTGGCAAGCAGTAACATCATCATCATCATCAGGTGATGAGTATGATTTTTATGTTGTGTTGCATCATCAAAGTTTTTCGTAAAGTTTGCAACATCTTTAAAACATCAAGCTTATATAAGAAAATGTATATCAAGTGCTTAGCAACATGTTGCTACAAAAATATTTTTGAAAAGCTACTCAGAAAATTTACAACGTCTTTAAACACGTTGCTTAGATCGTAGATTATGTATCAGGTAACTACTGCCCATTAACATCTCGTTTATCGGATTTCGGCCAGCCTTAACACATCTTCTCAGGCGCCTCTGCATGTTGCGTTTCTTTGTTTTAGTTGGTCACACCAATCGATGATAGGAAGTTCTCAAATCCGCTAAGCCAACTTCTGCTGAACTACATAATTGGTCATTACAACCCTTCAGTCAGGATTACGACCTAGCTTCTTACATCACTCATGTTGTGTGTGTTAATTTTATGAGTCGCAGGACCTACAGTTTAAAGTGGACTCCGAACGACTGATTTTTGAGAAACTTTTTCATGGCAATTTTATTGACTCTCAGAGTTTTTGCCAGAAATCTGTTGAGAGGAAGTCGCCGAAGAAATATTTTTTTCATATTTCGTTTTGATGTCTGACCTGGGACTTGAACCGTAGCCTTAAGTATAATAAGCCAACACACTACCTACTAGACTAGGGCGACTTCAACTTCCGCTAATCCTCATCAAATATTCGTCGCGCCGGAACAGCCACTTCCATCCAAATTACATGGCCGATCAAGCGCAACCGCTGGATATGAGTGCAGGGCACAACGTCCATGTCGTTGAGGAGCTCATACAGTTTACTGTTGGATCGGTTGCGAAAATCATCGTCAACTCG
Source organism: Sarcophaga subvicina (assembly GCA_936449025.2). Lineage (NCBI taxonomy): Eukaryota > Metazoa > Arthropoda > Insecta > Diptera > Sarcophagidae > Sarcophaga > Sarcophaga subvicina. The sequence continues at coordinate 103,843,449 of OW388083.2, read as the reverse complement.
CAATGGTCCGAAAATCTTACGTAGGACTTTTCTCTCATGGCTGCTGCATCAGTGCTTAATAGTAACCATGCTTCTGCGCCATAAAGAAGCATGAGGAGGATGAGCAACTAGTATAGTATAAGTTTACTTATACGGAAAAAGGTCTCTATTACTACATTTTCATTTATTGCCAAGAGTGATCCCACGCTTGATCTCTTGACTGACATTAGTTTTGCGGGTAATAACGGATTCAAGATATGTAAATTCACTGACAACATCGAAAGTATAGTTACCGGCAGTGATCTTGGTCAAAAATCTGATCTTGTCCGTACTTGTTGACAACATATACTTTGTTGTGTCCCCACATTTACCGACAGATCCAGGTGTTGTTATAATCGAAAGATGGGCAACTTTGTTTCACAACATTGTTGTATTTAAAAAAAAACATTTTTATAAACTAATTATTCATAAATAGTTTCTAATTCGCATTTTCGAACTGAAAATTGTAATGAAAAACATAAACTTGAGTTTATATACATTGTTTATAAACATTATTTATAAACATTATTTATAAACATTTTTTTTGTAAAATGTTTCTAAACATTATTTTACGATAATTTTTTAAAAACAAAAATTAAATTTATTTTTTCTTTTATTTCAGAAATTCGACCATAATAAATATATTTTAAATGGATTAACTGAACAATTGAAAGAGAAGGTAATAATTTTTTATATTTAAACCACCATTCTTTAACGTTATAACATAACTGAAGTATCAAAAATGTTTAAATTTAATCATTATCAGTAACTCAATAACATTTGTCTGCATGTTGTTTGTAATTGAATACAATATTACTGAAAAAACTTTTGTATCGAGTCCTTCATTAAACGCTACATATCATAAAATTTGTATAAAACAAAGTGAAATTTTTTAATTGTTTGAAAGACCTCTTGATGCCATTATGTATGGAATATAACATCATTAAAATACCTGACATGAGTTCTCTCGGTGAAGCACATCTGCAATGTTATTTTCTATAACTTTGGTCTATAAATCTGGCTGATTTGGACCGATGGCATGAGCTATATTGGGTTTGAGAGCAGCCGTGATTTGTGGCTGACTCGCTTACACCTGCAATTAAAGAAAATGACACAAGAAAATGTCTAACGGGGTCAAATCGAACGATATCGGTGGCTAGTTCACATCATATTCCGCCATCAGATCACTCGTGTAGAATATTCAATGTGGTATGAGCTGTGTGGCACGTTATGCCGCCCTGTTGAAACCATATGTCGTTGGTCTCCAGGTCATCCATTTCAGGATAAAAGAATAATAATCGATCTTTAGTGCTCGAAGTTGACAGTGATGGCCCGGACAACGTCGGTCTTAAAGACTACTGACTGATGACGCCGCTAGCCCAAAATCCACGCCACACAATAACTTTTCCGGTGTGCATTGCATGCTGTTTTCATATGGATTCGCTAATTTGGTTTGTTCACGTAAACATTTATCCACAAGGGGGCCTAATAACTGATGAAATTTGGGACCGTTGCCAACTAATGCAGAGTCCGAAGCGAATACACGTCGTTGTGTATAGTCGTTTACCTTAAGTTCTTGGGTCAGTTCAATTCTATTTTCAAAATAATGACACAAAATTCATTGAAAATTGCTGAAGCCGCCATGCTATCAGCATGTTTCCGAACAACATGTTTATAAACATTTTTTATTTTGAAAATATTTTTAAAATTAATTTTCAACTTTACAATACTAATCTTAAAATTCGTTTAAGATGGCCGATTTTTATTACAACTTTTACTTACCACAAGAGATCAGTTATGTCTAACTGACTGGCACCCGCTATGTTTTCTTTTTAACATTTTTATTGATTTTTCCTCCAGTTTACTTTTTTTCTACAGATGTTGCAAGCACAACTGCTGCATATATGTTTTTCATTATTTTTTTCTGTTTTTTATTTATTTTTCAAGTTGCAGATGAATTTCATACACATTCGTTATTCATGATTTGCAACGAATCCTCTTGGTAGAGGAGCATTGAACGTCATTGGATAAAATGTTGTGTATCCAATAAATAAAGCAACAGCACCAGCACCATCACCACCAGAGCACACCATCACTGCCAATTCCACTCACGCTTATTTTTTATTGCGATCATTTTTTTTCTTGCTACTTCTACTTCTTCTTTTCGTTTTTGTTTTCTCGGTATTTTACTTTACAATTAAATTGTTAAATGTTGTGTCTTTTTTTATGTATGCATGGCATGGCATACTTGTTGTGAGGATTTTTTTTTTCTGAAAATAATTTTTGCCAGAAAGTAAAGAAAAATCTTACTTTCATTCGATTTGACCAACATAAAAAAGAAAGATTTTTTTTCATGTTTTTTATGCTTCTTTTCAAAGTACAATATTTAAAGGAGTCAGTTGTTTACGGAAGAAATTGGTAAACATGTTGCTAAAGAAAATTTGGCAACATGTTCTAAAATTTGGCAACATGCTGTAAAATTTGGCAACATAAAAATAAAGATTTTTTTCATGTTTTTATGCTTCTATTCAAAGTGCAATATTTAAAGGAATTAGTTGTTTACGGAAGAAATTGGGAAACATGTTGCAGAAGAAAATTTGGCAACATGTAAAATTTTGCAACATGTTTTAAAGAACGAAATTTGATCCTAGAATTGATAGTTTGTATCACTCATGACTATGACTCATCAAATATAATTAAAATAAATCACTTGATCAATAAGATTATTCGACAGCATGTTGCAGTAATGAAAAGTTTTTTTAAACAAATTTTGTTTACTGGAATTGAGTTCATCTCAGACAACAGCTTCAGCAAATAACCGTTTGCAGATTCCATATCCTTTCAATATTTGAATAAAGTATTCCACAATTTAGCCGCAATCTTCTCATGGGGGCATAGCAGTTTGCTGTCATTCTACAAAAATCCAATTGAATTCTATCGGGCTTTCCAAAAGGGCTTGAAGCTTCAGTCAATTTTTTGGATTTTTTTAAGTTGGATTTGCTAAAAAATCCTTAGGCTGATATAGCATTCAACAATACGTGCGAATTATAAACTTGCTGTCATCAAAATAGGTGCTCTGATCGGACGGCACGTTTCGTTCATTGTCGTCTGTTATTTCTTTTTTTTTTTTTTTTTTTGTAAAATCAGCACTCAGGGGATGGCCCCTAGTCATGCAATGCATTGTGCAGGTTTAGGAAAATAGGTTATAGGAAGGTGAAAAGAGGGAGTAGTGTTTGTGGACATTTGATTTAAACTCAAGATGCGAACGGCAAGGAAATGAGTTGCTGCTAGGTGACTATATAATGGCCAGTGCTATACCTTCACCATTAGGCAGTCTACAGCAATCGTCCCCAAGAAGCCCGCATCTTAAGGTTATTTTGATTGTCGTCTATTATACAGTCATAACCGTCCTACAGAGAAGACTATTCGTAATGTGGTGGATAAATTCATGTCCACTGGTTCAGTAAAAAACTAAAACCACTCGTATGTCGACCAAACGCATGAGCTGCTCAAAATATCTTCGCTTTCTGCGGGAGTGTGAGGGAGAATCTGAGGCAGCCGATTTTGCGGTGATCACAGGAACTCGATCTTTCGCTGATCACAACTTGGTGAATTTTGTGTAGTGATTTCAGCCTGACCCGGTACCTTAAGGTAAATGACCATTGATAACGACGTGTGTTCGCTTCGAGTTCTGCAGCCGATGGCAATGAACCCTAATTTTCGTTGAAAAATCGTTTTCAGCGTTTAGATCCATTTCTGGACCGACCCATACCTGAACAAGCAAAATTATCGAATTTAAGACGATATTAATCCACATGAGGTCTAACAGCGTCCATTGCATATCGAAAAAGTCAAGTTTTTGATGTGGATTCTGGATCATATTTCTTTGACAACGGCATTGGCAATCATTGGGAATGGCGAGCACTGTACATCCTTGATTACTAGTTTCATTTGTCTGCCCTGATTTTGATAATCAGGACACCAACGACATATCGTTGGTCTCATGTGGAAAGGCCCTAACTCATACTTTTTTCGAAATTGATTTTTGCTGTGATTCCAATGTGTATTTGTGTTAAATGCATTGGAATCACAAAAAAGCAATTTTGAAAAAAGTGTGAGTTAGGGCCTTTCTACATGAGACCAACGATATTACATTAACCGGACGGCGCTGCGTGCTATACTGCTCATGCCACCTTGAATGTTCTATTTGAGGACATAGTCATCTCACGTGCAGGTGATATGAACTAGCCACCGATATCGTTCGATTTGACCGCATTAGATTTTTTCTTAAGTCGCAGTTGTATACGAATAAGTCACAAACCATAGCGGTCCCCAAAGTCAATATAACACATGCTTTTATTCCCGCTCTATAGGTCCTCTTATCCATGGCCCCGGCCCATATAGGGGCCGCATATATAGCGATCGATGCCATTACCTTCATCAGTAACCTCCTCCTCTCCTGTTTTGGGCCTCCAAGGTTAGGTATTATTCGGGCAAGTGCACATGATGTCGCCGCACACTTTCCACCGTTGTACGTCAAGTGTGTCCCCTAAACGTGAGCCTGTTATCAATCATTACGCCCAGATATTTAATCGCCTGATTTTATCTTAAAGGCTGGTCACCTACTTTTATTGTAATAAGTTCCATCTTCTTCCTACTGCTTACAAGTAGTACATCCGTCTTGTGATCAGCAAGTTTAAGACCTATTCCCGTGATCCAGTTCCTGACTATGCCAACCGCAGTGTTACACGTTCTCACCAATTCATCTAAATGTTTTCCCCTTATCACCAGGCAGGGCAATATCATCCGCAAAACCAATGATCTGTGTACCTCTAGGTACGATCTAAGCCCCAGTACACCATCATACATGACATTCCCCTTGCGGGAGCCCCGCCGATACCGCATATGTCTTCCTGTAATCATCTGTGTCATATAAGAGCACTCTGTCCTTAAAGTAGTCCTTAATAAGTTCCATCAAGTAGTTCGGTACGTCTTTCCATCTAGAGCTGTTAAAGTGGCAACCCAATCCGCAGAGTTGAATGCGTTTTTGACGTCCAGGGTGATGATAGCGCAGTACTCCTTATCGCCCTCCAGCCAGCGCTCACCACTGATAGCATCCTTTGCTATCGTCATAGCCATCTCTATTGTATCCATTGTGGAACGGGCTTTTCTTGTATTTTGCCTTTGTGGCGGACATTTGAATGATGTTAGATTCCACATGTAAGGGCTTTAATAGGTCTTTTAAACGAATAGAAAATTGTGATGACATCTCACACGTACTTCGTTTTATTTAAATTTAAAAAGAACTAAATAGGAAGCGCTACTTCCATTTGTTATTAATTTTCTCAAGACTTTTTCATTCGTTTTTAATCTTAAAAAGCTTTGTAAGTTTTATTGCCAAATCATCATTGCATTCTTTAACGGTTCTGGTGTTTGTGCTATCTCAAGAGCACTTGATATCGTAATCATTTCAAATAACCGCCATTAATTCATTTAAGCACTCTTGTTTAATTGTTTAATAATTTTTATTGTTTTCTTATTCTTCTTTCCCGAAATAAATAATTTTTATTTTCATTATCTTAACCGTTTTCGAGCCATAAAAAAATTTGTTATTTAATGGCCCAAGTCAGAGGAAGAAAAGGTGTTTGAGTCGGCAAAATTTCACTTTCTTTTATCGTTTTTAGTTTCCTTTTTGTTTTTTTGTTGGAATTTTATAGTTGTTCCATAATTTCACATAGATTTACGATTAGTCATGTACTACATCTCACATATTATGGTGTTCGATATGCCGCTCGTTGTATATCTACTCAACAGATATCAGGACAATTTCTGTCGACATTTTTTTCCATGGCTTGCGGCTATGGCCTAGAACCTCTTGGGCCATTTTTTTTTATTTTCTGGAGCATTATTGGAAAAGGAATGAAGACTTGTTTTACATTTATGCTGACAATTTTTTTGTCTTCGCAAGAATTTGAACCTCGCTTTGGTTCATATTTAATGGATTAACCCTCTGGATCACTACAACTCCAAGATTAAATATCCCAATATGACAAGACAACGGACGGATCTAATATATGATGTTATAATGTGTTATGGAGACCATTAGCCTTGCAATAGCATTCGGTCAGATGTGGGAACCACAAAGGAGCTTATAGTAGAATTACTGTGGCTATCGGGACACTCATGTTTTTTTTTGGAAATTTTTAACGAATGTTAAAAATGTACATCGACTTTGAATGTGTGCGAAGATAAATTCGAACTTGAAAATCCAAGACGCAATCCATAAATTTTAGCAGCGCCACATTTGGCGTTAACAGAGCAAAATTTGCTCTTAACAGAACAAAATTTGCCCTTAACAGAGCACTGTTAGCTATTTAACAGTATCCCTCAGAACATGCTCACTTCTTTAAAAGCTAATTTTGGGAAATATTCTAGGTCTGTGAGTACCATACTAAATGCAAAAGAAGGTTCCAGGGCCTCTTAATACAGGCAGCAACGTAGTCACATATTAACAGTGTTCTGTTAATTGCAGAGTTTACCCTGTTAGAGGCAAGAAGTGGCGCTGCTAAAATTGTGGACTTGCGTCTTTGGTTTTTAAATTCGAATTTATCTTCACACACATCGATTTTGAAAGTTGCGAAGTACAGCTGGACGTTTGTAACTCCGTTCTAGAAAAATTCATCCAGAGAGAGAATTGAAGCTGATTTGCTTTACTGTCACCACCATCAAAATCTGTATATTTTTATGACGTAGGCAAGATCACAAAAGGTGCTGCATGCTGGACAGCATTAAGACAGGAGTGGCTGAGATTAGAAGAGGCAGTTGTACTGGTTTAGGGTACAGCTTGTGCACTTTATCACGAACATGCAGCAAAAGTTGCGCATGACAACAAATATGGAGAACATACTATCTCTTACGTCCTGTAAGACGTAGGTGGTTGCCCCTAAAACAGAATTAAAACGACAAAGTACGCGTATGAAATGTTTTACGCAGTGTTGATTTTTTTCAGTTATATACAGGAACCAAGAATTGAATATTCAATAGGAATTTTAATTCCGCATCGAGGGATGTTTGTACGATTTTGTCTTTGCCAGTTACTAAAATTTTTGAGCATGCACTTTGGACTGCTGCGCATCAAACTCTTGTGAAACCCAGTAAAGGACAGTTCTATAAATGAGTGCTTTTGGATGGTACAAATCGTAAGAAAACCATCAGAGGAAGTTACATGAAGTACCTCCGTGTTGAAAGGCATGTGCACACATGGCTACACAGTTTAACTTGACTGAATGTAGTTGAATTGGAATCAAACAAATGGACGGCACTAAAACATTTTGTTCGACCCTTAGGCCTTATCACGAACTATTGACCCTAAGATGTACAATACATGCTCAGCATATCGCAGAAGGAAGGAGCTGATGAGTTTATTCTATGCGGATGAACTCGTTGTCTTTTCGGGAATACATTATTAGGAGACATTGTCTGTATTTTGACCTCTGAATGATTTAAAGATTTGACAGGAGAATGCATTTATAATCCTCACGCGCCACAAACATACAGAAGACAATAACAATCGTTGCGATTGTGTTTTTATAAACAAACCCCTACTCTGACCACCCCGAAATCATAATGTTAACAACGAATATTGTAGAAAGGTCTTGAGCACAGTATGACGCAATATATTCTCACGCGACACATTGTTATTATATAACGACAGATGGTAACTCTATAATCCTAGAACATGAATCAATCACCTGCTTACCTGTAAAACTAAAGCAAAGTAATGGAAAAAATGGAAACCAAATAACTTTTTTTTTGAAAATGCTTAAAAAAAACTACTGAATATTTTCTCAAATTTCTTTTTTTATTTGAAAGTACAATCCTTCCGGTTAATAATGGAAAATAATTTCATTCAAATGGCTGCCTCGGCTGGCCATGTAGTAGCCTACACGATCAGTCCAATTTTTAAGCACATTATCGATTGTGTGCAGCTGTATTTCACCAATAGCTTCACGAATATTGTCCTTTAAAGCGTCAATTGTCTCTGGCTTGTTGGCGTAACACTTATCTTTGACGGCACCCTACAAATAATAGTCCAACGGTGTCAAATCGCAGTTTCGAGGTGGCCAAACGACATCAGCTCTGCGGCTGATGATAATGCGACCTTCAAAAACAGGGCGCAAAACATCGAGTGTAGCTTCGGCTGTGTGGCACTTAGCGCCGTCCTGTTGAAACCAAATGTTGCCAATATCCTCCTCTTCAATTTTTATGAACAAAAATTCGTTCCACATGGCCCGATAACGATCGCCATTGACTGTAACGGCCACTCCTTGCTCATTTTCGAAGAAAAATGGCCCAATTATGCCAAAATCCGCACCAAACAGTGACTGGTTTTGCGTGCGTCGGCTTTTCAATGTATGCGTGCGGGTTTTCTGTGCCCCAACAACAACAATTTTGCTTGTTTACATACCCGCCAAGATCAAAATGAGCTTTATCTGAAAAGCTGATTTTTTTTGCCAAAATCGGCATCTTCTGGTCTAGGCTACTGCATGGCCAACCAAGGCAGCCATTTGAATGAAATTATTTTCCATTATTAAACCGGAAGGATTGTACTTTCAATTAAAAAAAGAGATTTGAGAAAATATTCAGTAGTTTTTTTTTTAAAGCATTTTCAAAAAAAAAAGTTATTTTGCGGACCCTTTAAGACCCTTAGGAAGATAAGATCCGCAGACATGGTAACATTCTTCTTTTGTAGGCTCATTTGTATTGTAAATGTGGACTTAGATAGCGCCTTGACTGGTTTCTTAGTTCTAATTCCTAAAGGAAAACTTTAAAAGACAATAATACTCGAATGTCAACCTTTTTTTTTGACATATTTTCTTAACAATTTTGGAATACATATGAGATTTTCTGAAAAAAAAAAAAAAAAATTATTTTCCAATTACTTCAATTACAAATCGATTTACGACATTTTGTATGCCAAATATGCCTCAAGTAGACGCATTTTATTTGTCGTTTCAAATTTTAAAGTCACTTCCAGCGGAAGCTGAATATTTTAGAAAGTACCACCACATACGTACGTACATATGTATATGCTCTGTTCATATGGGCAAAGTTTGTTTCTCCAAAAACGCAATTTTTTTTTGTGTCCGAATTTCAGCAACAGAGACTTGAATTTTTTTTTACACTTTATTTCCGTATGTAATATGGCTGGCGCGCCTGATTTCTGGCAATATTTCTTCCTTTATAATATTCAATATTGATTTTATTATTGAATTAATAAAACCATGCAACAAATCTTAATCGTCGTAAATCGTTTGAGTAATGAACTTATTTTGTTTGAAATTGTTTTTTTTTTTTTTCTTCCACAAATTCCATTTCTTGCACAATTTGTGACTCTCACATAATCAGTGTCTTTTTGGTCTCTGGCGACCTGTTAGTTTCGGTTCATAAAAACCGATTTTTTTTATTGCCGTCACATGTACGTCGTCCATCATGCGTTTCAAATGAAATGAAAATGAAATGGAATTTTTTTTTTGTGTTTTCTTGCAAAAATTTTTCACAGACATTCTTCCAATACGACTTTAAAATGATTTGCAGTAGTTTCAAATGATTTGCTGTAACAGTGGGTGAGAAAATTCAGTTCACGCATAAAGAAAACATTTTTTTAAACGTTCTTTTCATAAGTTCTTGATCTGTGACTTGAAGGGCTTAGGTTACGTTAGATCGAAGTGGTAGGTCCGATATCAAAGAGCTGACTTGAGCACTCATAGAGGCCCGTTGTGATGCCACGAGTGAATGCAGTCTCTGTACCGATTAAGTTCCACCAAAATCAGAGAAAAGAAGAGGGGCTGCACATCAAAGCACAACTACCCCACACTGGAAAACCAGGCAGAAAGTTTGATGAACTAAACTCTAGCCTTGACATCAATAGATGATAGCTCCGCAAAGCTGACAAGAAATGGAAAGCCAAACAACCTATATCTGCACCTCGCAAGAGATGGGCACTGACAAAGAAAGTGGATAACAGCGGATCTGTATCCACGGCAGAAATCGTTAAATGGGAGCCGCATCCTTTCCGCGTGTCTACCCATAACACAGGGACCTGCAAGCATGGCCACTGTGATTGAGATGATGCCACGACCAAGTCCAAGTAACCGGTTGGTACTCCTTCTATCCATCAGTTGCCAGGTGAGTCTAGTGGTAGAGCAGGATAGGTTGGCGTATAGAAAGAATTTTCTTCCTCAGCGGATCTGCATCCACGGCAGAAATCGTTAAATGGGAACCGCATCCTTTCCGCGTGTCTACCTATAACACAGAGACCTGTAAGCATGGCCACTTTGATTGAGATGATGCCACGACCAAGTCCAAGTAACTGGTTGGTATGCCTTCTATCCATCAGGGGCCACGTGAGTCTAGTGGTAGAGCAGGAGTCCTCATTGGCCCAGGATAGGTTGGCGTCTAGAAAGAAAGGATTTTCGTGCAATTGCCAGCTTGACCGAGGCGAATGGCATACCCAAGTCTACTGAAGAGGATTCCGGAAGTAGAGCCCCAGCTCTGGCGAGCTCCTCTGCCCTGAAGTTTCCCGGAATGTTAGTATTTCCGGGGACCCAAACCAGTGAGACACTAAAGCACCCAGAAAGAAGGCGGAGACAATGACGACATTCCCTGACGATCCTGGAGTTATTCACAACACCTGACAGAGATTTTATGGCGGCCCGACTGTCAGAGAAGACCGAGACACGGGTAAAAAGGAGCACCGTTGACGAGGATCCATTGAGCGGCCCGTTAAATTGCCATCACCTCCGCCTGAAACACGCTACAGTAATCCGGCAGTCGGGGAGAGAATTCCACTAGAATCTCCCCAAGAATTTGTCCTACAGTAGTTTGACGAATCTCTTGCAGAATCTTTCGAAAAATATCGCAAACAATTATGTCAAAGAGTCTGCCGAACAATTTCTTGAAGCCTTCTCAGGAATAGCCCTTGAAATGTCTTGAGGGCACTCTAAAAGAATCGTGCCAACAATATCCCAAAAATCTTTTGAATAATCTTCCGAAGAATGTCTCAATAAAGTATTTCAAAGAATCTGGCAAAAAAATCTCTTGAAGACTTCCCAAGAGCCTCCCTTAAAATCTGCTGAAGGAACCTGTGAAGAATCTTGCCAAGAATATCCCAAAAAATAATCCAATATTCCATCCCAAGAGTATCCTAAAGAATCTTCTGAAAAATCTTCCGAAGAATATCTCAATAAAGTTTCTCAAAGAATCTGACAAAAAATCTCTTCAAGACTTCTCAAGTGCCACACTTAGAATCTCTGAAAGGAACGTACGAAGAATTTTGCCAAGAATATCTCAAAGAATCTTCTGAAAAGTCGACCGTAGAACTTAACCAAGGGAATTGCTGAGAAAGAGAGAGGTAGAGTTACAGCGGAGAAGAGAGAGTGAGATGAACAGATAGCATGAGAGAGGGACAGCGAGAGAGAAAGGTAGCTTAAACAGGTTCCTGATGTAAATCCTACTGTTTCCTAAGAGGTAAATTCTGGGTGGTCATTTGCAAGGGGGTTAGGCCTCTTATTTTGTTTTAAATTCGAAAAATATTAAAAACTGTTACTGTTTCCGAACTTGGGATGCTTGGATTTTGCAACAATTAAATGTTTCGGAATGTTTTTGATTTTCTTTTTAACTTGAAAAGACAGGCACTACTCTTTACAAAGAGCATTTTGCAATACATTCTGTATTCTTATGACGAGCTACAGTAATATTTTTTTTTATTATTATTGAATCTTTCCTAAAGAAATTTACAATAGTTTTCAAATCTTAAAGCTAGTTTTGAAGGTTAATAGTTAGCACCAGCGTGTTAACTATATATTGTATATAATCTTATAATAATACTACAATTAAAAGTTAGGGTCAGTGCAGCCGTCGAGCGAGGCTCAATGTGTTACTTCGTTTTAACCTCTGATGGCCGTCGAATTGAAGCAGGTCCCTTGCCAATGCGTTGGGGTGAATCGTTAGTTTACCGACGTATTTTATGGCGAATTTTTTAATTTCTTCCTGAATTGTATTCAAGGTCTAGTGCTTAGTTAGGACCAATAATCCAGTGCTTTTGAGCGGATTTCAGCTTAATGGCCACTAATTTGGCCTAGATGTGGCGCGACCACGTTAGACGCCGGTCTAAGTGGACTCCCAGGTATTGAAGTGATTTTCAACAGGGACATCAATATTATTTATTTTTATTTGTGGGCAGTCTTGTCTTCTGAGTGTGAAGGTTACATGAGCACACTTGGATGGATTCACCTTTATTCTCCACTTTTCAAACCATTTTTCCAAATCGTACATGTGCGGCTGCAGTTGTGTTGAAGCTACCTTCGGGTCCTTGTTGACTCTTATAAATTCGGTGTCGTCTGCATATGTTGATGTGTATGTGTTAGGATTTGTGGGCATGTCTGATGTATAAATTAAATATAGAATAGGGCCTAGTATGCTTCCCTGGGGGACACCTGCAGAGATCTTTTTTGTTGTAGAGAGTTCGTCCTTCAATTTCACCTTAAAAGTTCTATCAGTCAAATAGCTTTAAAGAAGTTTGTGTGCAAACTCGGGGAGCAGTCGTGTTATTTTGCTGAGTAGACCATCATGCCAAACCTTATCGAATGCTTGTGAGATGTCAATAAAAAGAGCTGAACAATATTGTTTCTTTTCAAATGCCGATCTAATTATAGTGACGATCCTATGAACCTGCACAATGGGACCGTGATTAGCTCGAAATCCAAACTGATGTTCGGGTATAATTTGCCGTTCGTCAAGGAACGTGGCTAGGCTTTGGAGAAGAATTTTTTCGAACACTTTTCATAATATTGATAGCAAGCTAATGGGTCTATATGATGTGATTTGACTAGCATCTTTTCCCGGCTTGGGAATCATAACGGTAATATTATTGAAAATAAAAAATTTCATTTTGTATGCTTACTTTTTAGAGTCACTGTAACTCCACCGTATTCAGCTTAACTGATTAATGCAACAGTCTTTCGCGTAAAAACAATTTTTTTTCAATAATGTCAGCGTTTTTTCCCCCATTTAATAGACATTCAGACCAATAGTGGACAGACAGTGGACTGGACAGACATGAAAATTAAAAACCGCTAAAACCAAATAACAAACAAAGAAATAATAAATGAAAGAGAAGACAGAAAAAACATACACGCAATTGTTAAATAAAAGCGAATTTTAAATCCAAACCAAATCAAACCAAACGTACCCCATAACTATCGTACTTATAGACGTATGGTCTCGACCACATAGATAAACCTCAGCATTAACATTCTCTCTTCACCTGTTGTGGTATGTTTGCTAGTGTATAACATAATCATGTGCATAGAGCTTCAGAGAACTTCAGTTGGGAATGAATGCAAAGACTAGAATGTCTTTCGATTTAATGGAAAAAAGAATGCTTAACGAACGAATTATTTTCGTTCATTATTTTGATGACCATACCGTCTCCCTACTTTTTTCGTTTTAATTGCAAATTGAGAAGGGCTCAAGAGCATGTAAAGACATGCAAGAAATTAACCGAATAACCGTTAAATATGCTTGTAATTGGAAAGAATGTAAAATTAAATTAAATTTTACTTCATAAAATGCAGACAGTTCTGCATTCTTTCATTAGCCTGGTAACCTATCAGCCTATATTATTAAAACAGTACGGTGTCTACACTTAAAAAAATTTGTTGTTTAGTTTAGATCACTAGTTTTACAACCGAGGCTTACAACCTAGCTTCTCATGTCTTTCATGTTATGTGTGTGTGTGTGTTTTAATTTTATCCATGAACGGTGGGACCTACTGTGTATTATCGACTCTAAAGAGGCAGATTTGAGAAGTACAAAATCTACAAAACAACATTGAAAGACTGTATCTATCATATCCTCTCTGAAACTTGAAGCCCTAAATCAGGCCAAACTAAGGACGCCGAAAAAATTTAATCTTAATCATCACCAAAATCAGAAATCTGCTGAAAGAAATTCTGCTTTATTCACTCTGAAAAAGTTATAATGCCTCTAACCTAGCAATTTCATATCGGACCGCAGCTAAAGTGTCTCGTTTTCGCGTATAAATTAAATTTTGTAATTTTAGCTTCACAAGTGAAGTGCATTTTTCAAATATGATTCCACCGATAGTTAAAAACTTAGCCGAGGAAGTCTCACTCACTCAAAAACTCTGAGGGTAAATAAAATTGCCATGAAAATGTTTCTCAAAAAAAAATCTGTCGTTCGGAATCGACTTTAAACTGTAGACCACTCATGTATAAAATTAACACACACAGTGGACGTTGTACAATGAGTCAATTTGACCTCCGGGTACTGTACTTGTCTTAATTGACAACTACACGTCCTCTAACCTAACCTAACCTAAGCCTCACTAATAATCCGAAAGTCATTTGGGACCGAACCCTCACTGCTTGCCTTCATCCATAGCATTCTTAGATTTTTCTTGCAATATGACTTCAACGCCATAAGTCTTAAAAGAGCCCCCTTATTCGTGTGTGTTTCCCAGTAAGAATCAAAACAGAAACACCGTTGATAACACAAGTCCAGTATTCCGGTCTTCTTTTCACATACACATTGCGGCAAACTATTTTGGAGCAATAACAAGTGTATTGAAGGAATATTTCCTGGCTTTCTTAAAAAATGAAAACAAGAAAGGAGGGAGATTAACTGGTGATCTCAGCACAGGAGATTACTTCGGTAGGCACCTTAAATACCGTTTAGCAAAACTTTTGCCGTTGAATCAAGATTTAATATGCACTTGACTCTTGGACTTTTGGCTGCTTAGCTCACTTTTGTGGCCTTCATGTTGAGGACTTTATGCGTCTCTTAAAACCAATAGAAGTTTACTCTTTACGAGGATAATTTATCAGATCTCGTATGCAGTAAGTCTCTAGTTATAAAAGAAGTCATTAGTTCCGTCAAACTAGTGAAATAATAATCGCGAGTTTTTCTTGGATGACTGACAATGCATTCATGCTCCGCTTAGCCTATTTTTTCTGTCAGGGAATGGTCATGCTCATATTGCATGCGCATATTGAATTGGAAGTGAAAAAGAGGTTGTTGGAGGGAATAAAGACAGAATAGCGTTTGTAGACATTAGAAACTTCTTCGTTTATATATATACATACATACATACATAATGGGTGATTGCAATCCTTTAGTTAGGATTACAACCTAGCTTCTCACACCAGTAATATTGTGTGCATTAATTTTCTACATGAGTGGCGATATCTACAGTTTAAAGTCTACACCCAGGGACAAATTTTTGAAAACTTTTCATGGCAATTTAATTTACTTTCAAAATTTTAGACAGAAATCTGCAAACATATTGTTTTGTTGAAGATGTCTGGGGTTTGAACCGTGGTTCCACGTCTAACAGGCCACAACACTACTTACTACGGCGACTTTAACACATGCGATTAGTGGGACCAAAAATCGAATTCGGTCTGTAACACGATTTATTGGCCTCAAACGGATGTGCTACATGCGACAAATTAGATTTTCTTTGCAGGGACATGGACATCGGCTTATGACTTAAAATTAACAGCCGACTGATGCTTGACTGAAGACATTAGTTTTTGTAAATCTTCGTGTTAGAGGAAAACACCATCAGTTTGTATATTTCTTTAAAAGCTTTCCACTTAAATGCCGGTAAATGTTTTAGTAACGACATATGACAGTAAAATCCAACGGCAGTAAATAACGTTTGTCTTGCAAACGATCGTATTTTTATTACATAACTTGTGTTAACTTGTTGTTGTGTTGCAAAGTGTTTGAATTACAAATTAATTAAACAAATAATTTTCTTTTTAAATAAAATAAGTTTTTTTTATCAATAGTTTTGATCTACTGTAGCAAATTGTGTTGTAAACTTGAAATTTTTTACTACAGTTTCAGCTTTATTTGAACAGCTCCGAACAAAAATGTTTTTCTCTTCATTTAATTCCACTTGCCTGTCTATATTTTATAGAAAATATTTAATTTTTTTTATTTATTTTCTTCTTTTTTTTCAAATAGAATTGCATTGTAAATTAGTATCTTAATTGCCTCTCTCCTTCTCTCTCACCATATGTGTTGATGGATGAATCATTGTTTTATTGTAAGAATAAATAATTTTTTATTTTAATTTATTCCGACCGTAGACAATAAATGGGAATAATTTTGTTGTTTTTTTTTTTTGTTTCGGTACCTACAGTGTGATGAATTTAATTACCTTTTTTAAAAGACTTTGGTACAGTTAGAAACTTTAACCAAGTTCACCGATAATTGCCTTATTTTATAGTAAATTTTTTTCAGTGATTTAGTTATTTTACTCCACTTGATTGGCTACTTAGAACCACTGAAGTGACTGGTGCCTGGTAAACATAGTAATGACTATTGGCACCTGCGAATGGCACAAATGGTAGCACAAATCAACAACGAAATTAATGTCCATTTGACACGAGCAAACTTATTATATTTCTTCGTATTAAATTCAAAAGGCCTTATAAATATGAGAGATTGGAGGTGTGTGTGAAAATAAATTTGAATTTGCAAACCCAAAACACAAACCAACTTTTTGGAAGTGTTAGGTTACGTTAGTTAGAGGACGTGTACTTATCAATTAAGACAAGTACAGTACCCGGGGAGAACGAATTGACCCATTGTACAACGTCCTAGTTTCTCACACCACTTATGTGTTGTGCGTTAATTTTTATGCATGAGTGGTGGGACCTACAGTTTAAAATCGACTCCGAACGACAGATTTTTGAGAAACTTTTTCATGGCAATTGATTCTGCGAGTTTTTTCCAGAAATCTGCTGAGAGGAAGTCTCCGAAGAAGTTTTGGAAGTGTTAGGTTAGGTTAGGTTTAATTTACCAAAAAGCTCACTTGGGCACGCATAGCGGCCCGTTGTGATGCCACAGTGAACGCAGCCTCTGCACTGACCAAGTTCCTCCGATCCTAGGAGGGGGAAGTTGGTCAGCGCAAGGGCTGACATACTCAGAGCACTGTATAGCAGTTTACCAGTATGCCTCTGAAAAAGCCCATTTATTTAAGTGCTAATTATTAATTATTGGATATATGTATACTTGGTCAAGGTTTAGTGCAGCAGTTCTAATGATGATAGAGTTGCCATTGTGAAAATATACTGTATGGTAGTGGACCCTACTATATTTCAAAATTACGCATTGTCCTACATAGCCTTTGGATGTTTGTTGAAGATGCTGTCATTCCCTGGGATGTAAGTTTTGGACAGAGAAATTTCGAATCGATTCAAGCCTCTAAGTTTTAAAAACGTAGGAAAATTTTTGGTCTTTTGAATTCGAAACTAGACCAAGCGGTTAGAAGCATAGTGTTCCCCTACCGGGTAGAATGTTTTTGAATTGATTGGATATCACGTTCACATAGAGAAAATGTTTGTTCTTGTCTTGAATTCGATACTAATCCCATACCGGCTAAAATGTTTTTGAATTGATTGGAAATCACATTCTGTCGCATTCCATAACTAACAAAAATTCTAGAAAAGTTATAAATTCCAAAAGCTAGCTAGGTTTTATCAATGTGTCTTGATATGGCAGTTATTAACCCTTCTAGCTCGTGGTGAATACTGCTTGGGTAACGTAATCTGCCAGCTTTTCTAACAAACTGGTCTAATAAGCAGAGACGTCCGGTTAAATTTCTTTGATGCTGAATTGCAGTTTGACATGCAAAGCTTGTGAGTGACACGATATATATCGATGCGTCTTGATATGACAGTTATTGGCCCTTTTAGCTCGCGGTGTATACTGCTCGGGTAACGAAATCTTTTCGAAATCTTTTCCAATAATCTTGTCTAATACGCAGAGACGTCCGGTTACATTTTTTTGATGCTGAGTTGCAGTTCGGCATGCATAGCATGTGAGTGACATGATATATATCGCCTGCATAGTTTCACATCTCCAATCTACCCAGTTTCCAAAGCTGATGCCGATACTGAATCTATAGAGTACCCAAGTAAAGAGAAGGGGTGACAGGCATATAACCTTGGTCTTGATATTTCTATCACTCAAGAGATTCTCAAGCTGTATACGGCAAGCGGTGTAAACAACATAGGCATTTGGTGATAAATATCAGCTTTTTACGGAGGGGCAGCCTTTGATTTAGGCTATCAAACGCCCTCACAAAATCTATCAATGCACGGTAGAGCAAACTGCTCGAATATTGTCCATAAGTTGCTGAGAAATATTGACTAAATTCATAAAAATAATTTTATAAATCATAAAGCCAAGTCACAAACCCAAAATATTAGCACGGGCCAATTTTAAGGTCAACTTTACCACACTGAAGTGTTGCAACATACTATATAACATATTGTTACGAAAATGGAAACGGTATACCATCGTTTAACATTAAAACGATAAAAAAAAGCTACACAAACAAATACAACGAACTTGCTTGCATATACCAACAACATCAGTATAAAAGAAAAGGAGACAGACAAGTAAGAAAGAAAGCAACAACAAACAACGTAAGAAAAATACACAAATAACAATGAAGTAGCGATAGAGTTCTCGAGAAGGCGAAGACACAAACATTCTACTTCAAGAACTTTCGTCAGACTGTTTATGTGGGCATATAAAAAGGCAAGACAAAGCAGGCAACGAGTAGTAGTAAGAATTCAGTCAGTATTGTGTGAAGACGCATTGCGTGTGTAAAGAACAGTCGTGGTTTGAAGATCGCCGTTGAAAAGATCTGCGTTGTAAGCAAAGAAGAATAGCGAACAAACAATTATTGTTGTTGTAACGTCAAGTTGTAAACGGTGGCACACAAAAGTAGTGCGAACGATAAAGAGTTTAATTGAAACTAAACGCATATTTGTTTTTATTTTGTTTGCATTCAACGAACTCATATTTTAAACAAACGCTTCTAAAAAGATGAAAACGTAACAATATACTTATGCGAGTAATGCTTTAAATATAGGAAATGGGAGGAAAAAGAAAATCTTTATACTGTAGAGTATAATTTAATCGGATTGAATACACTTATTTCATTGAGTTTTATTTACTTTTCTGAATACACTTCACAGCTGTCTTTGTTTGTCTTCTGTAAGAACGCTATGTTGAGTGCTTGTCTATGATTCAAGTTGCTGTGGCAATGAAATAATATACCCTCCAACACTAACAAGTCAAATATTTTTATTTTATTTTTATATTCATATTTATTTGTTTTTATTTTACTTCGTATTTATTTAATAATAAAAAACACATTTTCGTCTTCATGATTGTCTACGTGCAGTGCATTGAAATTGAAGTGTCAAATCGCTTAAAACAAACATTTTTTTATAAAAATTACATGGTACGTGTTGTAAGTGCTAGACGAACAAAAAAATGGAAAAGAAAAATATTAAAAATTCCTTTAAAATTGTAATTTTAATGCTAAAAATACTTACACAGAGACAGGAAGCTATTCATAAAGTTTAATGATATTATTCTGATGGAAAGAAAACACGTAAAAAAAACAATTGGAGTCATATTATTCACGCTCTAAGAGGAGAGCCCTATAGATTAAAGCACTTCTGAATACGACATTAGATTAGGTTTGTTAGGAATGTTCTTGTAGGTTTAATAACCAATCGAGTTAGACTGACATGTTCTGTGTAAATTCTTAAAACGAGGTATATGAAGTGCTTTCTTTAGCCTGATGCGATAGACGGCGATCCTAAATATGTATATACACATACACATTTTGTTGTAAACTTACTTACCACTAACAACCCGATTAACGGCCTGCTTTAAAACATCCATCCAGGGGCCTCCGTCTCTTGCGCGCCTACGCCAGTTGGTTACACCAATCGATGACAAGACTTCCTCGATTTGGTCCTTCCAACCTTCCAAAGAAGGTCGTCCTCTTCGCCGACTTCCGCAGATGCCCGCATCAAATACCCGTCTTGTCGGAGCATCCTCCTTCATTCGAACGACATGGCCGAGCGAGCGCAGCTGCTGGATGTTACTACGCTGCACATCGTCTATGTCGTTGAGAAGCTCATACAGCTTACTGTTGAATCGGATGCGGAGATCATCGCCAACTCGCACTGGAGCAAGGCTGCTGCATCATCATTTACGTTTACCCCCTTTTTGCAGCACTTGCATGTAATTTTATGTATAAGAAAGACTTGCCAAATTTTTTTCTCACTTCACTTCGTTATTTGGATCATTGCACCATTTCTACACATTTTTCGTTAACTAGACTACGCGACTTCCATTACCCGCTTTGACCGCTCAATTTTTGTCGATTTTTTCCGCACTTCGCACCTTGAAAAGTATTGGGTAGTGCACTTCTTGGATAGGCCATGTATCTATTTTTATTCGGGTCTCAACTTGTTTTGTGGACTGTTTTCGGAATTTCACTCAACAGTAGGTAGATGAAGGCTTTTTATATTTTGACATCTATTCAGGAGTTTTCTTTCTTAGCTCTCCTAATTCTTATCCATCTTTTTGCAGACGACAGCAATACTTTGCATTCTTTTTCATTTGGTCATGAACCAAACCGCTTTAGAGGTTAGGGCTCGATATGAAATATTGGAACTCAGAAGTTTGTTGACATCCTGGGTATAAAAGTCCAAGATAATGTTCGTTAGAGCCAATATATTTTCTACAAGTCGAGATGTGGAAGAACTATTTTAGGCGGAAAATGGAATGTTACTTCCATATATGAAGCGTTCCTAGCAGATTATTTTGTGCGGTCCATACCAGAGATCAGCAATGAATCGTTTTTCGCTACTCATAAGCACTCATGAAATTTTGAATATAAGTGAGTCAACAATATTTAAATTTAACTATGTACTCTGATTCATTCGTACTCACTACAACGCTGATTTATAAGTACAGGTTGCAATGAGTATGCGTACAACGTTGACATCAAACTCAAACCATTCGAAATGTGTTTGATTCATAAGCCTACTACTCATTTAGATTCATAACTTTAGAAAAATACTCCTATAATACTTACAACTGATTCGACTGCCTCGAATTATGAGTATGATTCGATTCTACTCATCTTTATGAATACTCATTGCTGATATCTTGTCCATACAGCGTATATAATTAGGGAAGTTGTTCATTAATTACAGCAAAGGTATGAAACATTGTGGATACTTTACAACTTAGTCGCAGTATGCACTATTTTATGGGTTTCTTTGTCCCTTCTAACTATTAACTCTCCAGGGAGTAGATTTTTTATTTAATTCACTGCCTCAAAGTGTCATTTGGTAGAGCATGACTTTTGGCTCTGGAGAGCGTTATCATTATAATACAACTCCATTCTCTACGTTCAGTTTACCTTCCTGTACTTGCTGATAATCAGTTTTGTTTGATTGTGTTCGATATAAGACTGGCTTTACTTACGTAATCGTGTGTTGGCTTATTACACAGAGGGAAAACTGCCTAATAAAATCAAAAAGATTTTTTCTACGAAACGTGTTTGGAGTGAGGGGTATTACAGCAGAAAGAAACGAAGATTTTTTCGTAGAGATTTCTTATTATTTTTATGTGATAAATCTTTTTAATTTTTTCAAGACGTAAAACACATACATTTAAGAAGAAAACTTGTTATTTACCATTTTTTTACTCAAATTCCGTCATTTTTGCCACAAAAAATTCAATCCATAGAGAAAAACTTATTGATTCCATTGTGTTTTCTTCTAAATTGTATAAAACAACAATTTCTTATTAATTGCATTGGGCTACCTAATCAATTTTTTCAAAAAGGTTTTTCTTATAGATTTCATTAGGCTACTTAATAATATTTTTTTAAGGAGTATTCCTTATTGATTTCATTAGGTTTCTATTTGATCCTGTGTAAATTATCTTATTAATGTTTTAATAAGAATATCTTCTTGATTATATTAGCTGGCTTGTTAAAAAAAAAGAGAACAAATGGCAAGTAAAGAAGTGGAAAAAAGTAATAAAAATATTCCTTTAAAAAAAAAAAAAAACAAAGTAAACTTAAATAAAAAAATTGAATTGTTTTAATTTCAAAAAAAAGTGTTATAAAAAACAAAAAAAATTTTGAGTAATTACACAATTTTTAAATCCTGAGAGCTCCGTGATGAAATATGCAACATTCTTTTAAGTTTTAGAATTACATCAAGAAACATTTAAAAAAAATGGAAATCGAAGACGTTGAAAATTTATTCAAGGTGGACCAAAAATATACTGGGGAGTTGATTAAATTCAAAGCAGGACTAAGGGAATGGAGAAGAAATATTATTCGTGCAAAATTATTATTAATTAATCAAATATTAAATTAGTTTCTAAGTAAATATATCAATAAAAAATCTATAATAATATCAAGCAAAATCAATAAGTATTATTTATAAAAATAAAGGTATAGTCTTATAAAATTAAGAAGAAAATCTTTTTGAAAAAAAAATAACAAAGAGGGCCTAATAAAATCAAGAAGAAAACCTCTTTGAAAAAACAAAAAGAAAGCTTAATAAAATTAAGGAGAAACCCTTTTTAAAACAATCAAGAAGACTATCTAGTAAAATCCCTAAGTTTTCTTTTTGATTTTTTCAAAAAGGTTTTCCTTATAAAAATAATAAGATTCTCTTCTTGAAAAAAAAACTATAGAGAAATCTTATAAACTTTTTTCTAATTTACTATGTATTTATTAGGTTCAGTTTTCTCTGTGTAGACGTAAGGCCAAGGTTCAAACACCACGAACGTAACAAAATATGAAAAAAAATTTCTTCGGCGACTGGCCTCAGCAGATTTCTGTCGAAAACTCTGAGAGTAAATAAAATTGTCTTGATAAAGTTTCTTAATAATCTGTCGTTCGGAGTCGACTTAATATTGTAGACCCCGCCGCCTGTGTTTAAAATTAACACACACAACATAAGTGGTATGAGGAGAAGCTGTAGGTCGAAGGTAGGATCCTGACTAAAAGGTTGTAATGACCAGTGGTGTATGTATGTCACTTACGCCTGTACGGCGAGGTAGAGTTCACATATGCATTGCATGTTTTCAGGTCTTCTGAATATTTGAGACCTTACTGCTTGCATCTATATGTTGCCTAGACAGCCGAAACTAACTTCATATTTGGTTCGTAAATCCGTCCCATTGCTGTCCCTTATCGTAACTTTGGTTTTCTTGATATTTTTCTTAATATTACGCCTATACAGGCCTTTAGCATGATAGCCTTAATAAAAGGTTTCTTTTCTCTGAACAGACTATGGGTAATAGAGGACAAACCCTATTTTATTCCAGTGTTTGCTTGACAGATACGCCCGTTGTGACGAACTTAGAATGACCTGCATTACAAATACTGCAACCGAACATAGTCTAGGGAAATACAGAGCTTGTGTACACAAATTGTAATTTAGGTGGTACAAGTACAGACGTTAAATTTGAAACCCAACTACCTTTTTCTCCCTTTGAAACCTTATTTCTAGACCGGGCACAATGGTTTGCGTGAATAGGGGTTGTAAATAATTAATTAGGCTTAGTTAAGGGCACCCTTAATGGCTTTATCTATGGAAATCTCTCTCTAGATTTACATTTTCTTAAAGTAAAACACGTTTGTTATCGGTTTTTCATTCTTTTGGAAAAATTTGAATTTTTTTGAAATAAAATTTTTGCTACGAAAAACCTGTTCAAACGTCTTTTATTGTCACTTTTCATGCAACAATAATGACAGCCTTTAATGAATCATTTTGAAGTATTTCTATTGCATTATTTTAAAGCTCATTTCCCCATGAAATTCTTTATCTCAAGCTCTTTTTGTTTGTTTTTTTTTAATTTTTCTATAATTTAATATCATTGTGTCGCTCGATATCATTAAACAATTTGCTGGGGGGGTTGCTATTGTCTGCCTGTGCCATTTCGTTGCGTTCTTAATCCCTTGGAAATTATACTCTGCCGTGCTCATTAAAGGTGTAAAAATAAAAACAATTTTTATTTATAGTCGAGTGCTAATTTTCGTTTCCCTAGAGTGTTGTCTGTCTATCTATTCCCTTGGTAACGTGACAATATGTCACAACAGCAAAAACAACAATGAAAATAATAAAAAAATCTAGACACCAGACAAATCAAATTCAAAGCGAATAAAAAAAGGAAAAAAAGATAAAACGTCTCCAAGTAAATAGAAAAACTTTGAATGGTTTTTTCCTCTTGTTTTTTTTTTTTCTTTTCAATTAATCACTCACTGAAGTTGAAGTTGAAGTTGACGGACCAGTGTATGCACGTATGTATGTGACACGTTGTAGTTTTCGTTTGTTGCCACCCAGTGTCAGGGTCAATTTTATTTTTAAAGTTGCACAAAACACGGCAATAGCAACCTTCTTTTAAAACTTTACCATGAAAAGTTAGAAAATAGAAGGAAAAAGAAAAGAAAAACCAGAAGAAAAAAAATCTGAAAACATTGACAAAGACTATGGGTTTTACCGTCGTTTGCATGCCAAATTTGTTTTCTTTGTGTCTGGCTACACAACTACTGGCTACATGTTGCTGCTGTTGCTGTTGGTTGGTGGTGGTGGTGTTGCCTGTAAGTGGTAGTTGCAGTTACAAACATGCAATTATTTTCGATGGCTACTAATTCGCTTGTTTTATGTCAGTTTATTTCGGGTTATTTTGTCGACGCGGCATTTATTTTTAATTTTTATGTTTTTGCAAATTGTTTTTACAGTCGTTCCATAAAACATAATATGTTTCAGAAAATTGCTGAAAAGTTTTAAATATTAAATGAAAATTAAAAAAAAAAACTATTTATAGGGTTAAGTATGGTCCATGCATTATAAGGGTCCGCCAGATAACTTTTTTTTTTGAAAATGCTTTAAAAAAAAAACTACTGAATATTTTCTCAAATTTCTTTTTTTATTTGAAAGTACAATCCTTCCGGTTAATAATGGAAAATAATTTCATTCAAATGGCTGCCTCGGCTGGCCATGCAGTAGCCTACACGATCGGTCCAATTTTTAAGCACATTTTATCGATTGTGTGCAACTGTATTTCACGAATGGCTTCACGAATATTGTCCTTTAAAGCGTCAATTGTCTCTGGCTTGTCGGCGTAACACTTATCTTTGACGGTACCCCACAAACAATAGTCCAACGGTGTCAAATCGCAGCTCCGAGGTGGCCAAACGACATCAGCTCTGCGGCTGATAACGCGATCTTCAAAAACAGGGCGCAAAACATCGAGTGTAGCTTCGGCTGTGTGGCACGTAGCGCCGTCCTGTTGAAACCAAATGTTGCCAATATCCTCCTCTTCAATTTTTGTGAACAAAAATTCGTTCAACATGGCCCGATAACGATCGCCATTGACTGTAACGGCCACTTCTTGCTCATTTTCGAAGACAAATGGCCCAATTATGCCTCTGGACCAAAATCCGCACCAAACAGTGACTCGTTTTGGGTGCGTCGGCTTTTCAATGTATGCGTGCGGGTTTTCTGTGCCCCAAATGCAACAATTTTGCTTGTTTACATACCCGCCAAGATCAAAATGAGCTTCATCTGAAAATATGATTTTTTTTTTTGTTTGCCAAAATCGGCACATTCTGGTGTAGGCTACTGCATGGCCAGCCGAGGCACCCATTTGAATAAAATTATTTTCCATTATTAACCGGAAGGATTGTACTTTCAAATAAAAAAAGAAATTTGAGAAAATATTCAGTAGTTTTTTTTAGGCATTTAAAAAAGAAAAAAAATTATTTGGCGGACCCTTTAGGTCAAAAGTCACACAAAAAAATATTTTTTTCAATCAAATATTTTTTGTGCCCTTTGTGTGGTCGTTACAAACCCTTTAGTTAGGATTACGACCTATCTTCTCAAACCCACTGATGTTGTGTGTGTTAATTTTATACATGATTGGCAGGACCTACAATTTAAAGTTGACTCCGAACGACAGATTTTTGAGAAGCTTTCCATGGCATTCTATTTACTCTCAGAGTTTTTGCCAGCAATCTGAAAGAAGTAATCGCCGAAGAAATTTTTTTTCATATTTTCGTTTTGATGTCTGACCTGGGGTTTGAACCGAAGCAAGCTCACATCTAATAAGCCAACACACTACCTACTAGACTACGACAACTTCTCTACATGATGAGCAACAAAAACAATTTGTGGTTTTAATTTATTGCTTGACACCTCATTATACGCTCAAGTTTTGTAGTTATCGATAACAAACTATACTTTACTAATCGAGATGAGTTCAAAAATCAATCGTTTTTTTAATTTTCCTGCTTAAAAAAATTTCCATCAAATCAACAAACTACCATGATTGCTTCAAATTATTTGCAAGATTGACAGAACCATGCTGGATTTATTCTTGATTGATTGAAGTTCTGATATGAAGTCACAAATTTTACTTTACTAATCGAGATGAGTTCAAAAATGAAGTAACTTTTGAAATTTTCCTGCTTAAAAAAATTCACAACAAATTTTGTGCAACAAACGAACATGATTGCTCCAAACGATTTGCAAGATTGACAGAACCATGCTGGATTTATTCTTATATGATTGATTGAAGTCATGATATGACATCACTGTAGTCTAGCAGGTAGTGTGTTGGCTTATGAGACTTAACGGACCTGGGGTTGAAGCCCTGGCTCAGACATTTTGAACATAGAACAGGAAAAAATATTTATGTTGCTGACTTTCGCTCTGCACTCTTCAATCAAACACTTTGAGATTAAATGCGTCTCAAATCTGTTGTTGTACCCGTCAGTCATGGATACAAATTAACACATACAACATGATTGATGTGAGAAGCGAAGCTGTAATCTTGACTAAAGGGTTGTAATGTCTAATTAAGTTAGCTAAGCACAATAGGCGAAGAATTGTTGAGCTCGGGGTTCAAACCCCATCTCAGACATCTCGGTCAAAACGAAAAAATATTTTTGCGACGACTTGATCTCATCAGTCTTCTGGCAAAAATTCTGAGAGTAAAATAAAATTGCCATGAAAAGTTCCATAAAAATCTGGCATTCGGAGAGTCAACTTTAAACTGTATGTCCCGCCACTCATGTTCGAAATTAACACACACAACATAAGTAGCATGAGAAGAAGCTAGGGGTCGTAATACCGACAAAAGGCTTGTAATGACCTGCTATTTATGTATGCACTTACGAACAGCAAAGTAGAGTTCACATATGCATTGGATGTTCTCAGATCTTCTGAATATTTGAGACCTTACTGCTTGCATCTGTATGTTGCCTAGACAGTAGAAACTAACTTCATATTTGGTTCGTAAGTCCGTCCCATTGCTGTCCCTTATCGTAACTTTGGTTTGCTTGATATTTTTCCTGACATTACGTCCACACTGGCCTTTAGCACGATAGCCTCAATCCAAGGTTTCTTTTCTCTGAACAGATGATGGGGAAACTGTAGGTCTCTGCATCGGAGATATTTGCCCGGATTTTTCTATGATGTCTGTTGTTGATGGTGTCCTGTTTTGTAGGCTTGAAGACTACTGGGTGGATTATTAGAAGGAATGAAAGCTCTTACATTTGCTGTATTTGGAGCCCAGATATTTGGATATGTAGTGAAGCGTTTTAATCTCTCCAATACGGTTCTTTATATGAGTTTGGATTGAATAACTCGGTTGTTATTTTGACCTACACCCGATGATTTATTGAATTTCAGATTTTTAAAGAAGTTAGTAGGCTGGTGGTAGAAATAAAAAATAAATTTCCATTCCTAGCTCATCATACAAGCCAAAACAGCTGCTTTGCTAACATGAATGATTTTCAAATTTAAAGTTCATTGTGCCCATTTAAACGTATAATGTTTTCAAAATTTTTAGGGGTTAATTTAAATAGTTTTTCCCGTTTCTTTTCCCCTCTTTTCTTCATATAATTAATAGCAACAAACCCATGACACTCTCTGAAAAATAACTTCCCTGTAGTGATAGCTGTTACATAAAAATACCGCCCGCCACCATATCCTGTTTTAGTTGGACTTTAAATTCAATCCGGGAAGGCAAAGTAAAGAGAAGGGAATGGGGGGGGCTTTTTTTAAAGCCAACAACAAATTTGTTCTATTTTTTCTTTTGCCATCCCTTTAAACGACACGCCAATCACGTTGTTTTATGTCTGCTAGTCAGACGGCTGATGATGACGACGACGTTGTTTGATCGCGTGCAAATTGTTAATAAAACTAAGGAAAATACAACAACACTAACAACAACAAATAATTGCTTTATAAATAAATACAAAAAAAATTGGAGAAATAAAACAAAGAAATTGAAATTTGAAATATTCGCCTGGTTTTTTTTTAGTTGCTTAACATTGACATTCAAAGAATTCATGTTTCTTTTTTCTTCTTCTTTATTTTTGATTTGCTTCATTGGATTTAATGGCATTAGAAGTTGGCAACGATTGAAATTAAAGTGTGAGGACTGCATACTCGGGACCAAATAATTTATTGATCGTTTTTCTTAATGATTAAAGGGTTTTGTGTGTTTATGGTTAAATTGTTTAATAAGATAAGCATGGAGATACAATTAAGCTACAGTACTTTAGCTCATGATGGTTTAGAAATACTAGGGGTTTGGCGTTTATTTTTCTGAGTTAAGACTGCATTAAGTTGCGTTAAAGTGAATCAACTTCGTTACCTTTGTTCACATCTCTTCCACGATTTGGACTTCCTCCATGATATGTCAGTTATGAATGTGATCAATTTTATTAGAACTACCTTGTCTACGTAATGTACAGTTAAGGGTTACCCTCAACGGGGAAAACAAAACGCCGATAGCCTGATGTCGCCATTTTGTAGAATATCGACGAGGATATGTTTCCATCTAGCAAGGGATAGAACCAAAGATTTTGTTACTCTTGCCAGAGATCCAATCCGACTCCTTAGGAATGCTGTTACTACTGTTTCGAGATCAGGTGATGCAGCCGCAGTATAATAGCACGTTCACACGACGCAATTATTCGTCATTCACGCTCTCATTCGTCATTCAACCCCCAGTTAAGAACTGAATGACATGTTTCGCCATACAAAATTTTAGCTGCGAATCACACAAGCTGTACGGCATTCAGTTTGAATGGCCTTATGAATGACGAACGAATGACTGTCATCTCTAATTTCTATCGATTATTTATGTATCAAAATCAGCTGTCAAAACAAAACAAAATAAAGAAAAACAGTTTAGCATTAAATAAATAAATTAAAAGAAATAAAAAATCTTATTATTTGTGAATTTTGTGGAAGTATTTTAAAAAATATAAGATAATGGATGAAAAAAGAAAATTATAAAAAAATTATAATGTCCCGAAGATTATTGGCTACATTAAAGAGGAGACAACATTGTACACCGTGGCATTACTCGATCTGTTCGAACTGTTCTTACGGACGCCACGCAGCTCTACCAACCTTTCAGCCCATACCTCTAATTACGCCCGCTCATAATTAAATAATATTTGCTTATTATTGCTACAATTTTATATTTTCCTTACCTTTTTTTCCATTGCCAAATTAAAAATTTAAAATTTCCAACAAACAAATAAAATAAAGAAAAAACAAAACGTAAACAAGAAAAAAACAAGAAGAAGAAATAAATAACTTTCAAACTGAATGACGAACATGTCGTGGAAACGGGTGAATTGGCTATTGTATTTCAGTGCCCGAATTAAGTGATTCAACTGTCCGTGTGAACATGGTATAATATTTAGTGCTTTGGCTTACTACAAGCGACACATACATGCATACATAATTGGTCATTACAACCCTTCAGTCAGGATTACGACCTAGTTTCTCCACACCATTTATGTTGTGTGCGTTAATTTTATATATGAGTGGTGGGACCTACAGTTTAAAATCGACTCCGAACGACAGATTTTTGTGAAACTTTTCGTGGCAGGTTTATTTACTCTCAGAGTTCTTGCCAGAAATCTGCTGAGAGGAAGTCGCCGAAGAAATATTTTTTGTATTTTGTTTTGATGTCTGGCCTGGGGCTCGAACCCTGGCTTTAAGTCTAATAAGCCAACACACTACCTACTAGACTACGGCGACTTCAAGCGAGAGCATGGTTCAAATCCCAAGTCAGACTTCTTCAATTAAACTGAATATGATAAAATATTTATTTGGCGACTGTCTCAGAAGATTTCTGGCAAGAACTCTGAGAGTAAAATAAAATTGCCATGAAAATGGTTCTCAAAAAATTTTTTGTTCGGAGTGGACTTTAAACTGAAGGTCCCGCCGCTCATGTATAAAATTAACACACACAACATAAGTGGTGTGGAGAAACTAGGTCGTAATCCTGACTGAAGGGTTGTAATGACCAATTAAGTATGCAATTAAGTATGTCCCGGCACAGTTAACACTGGATTTTTGAAGCCCGATATCTCAAGTTCCAAAATTATTTGGGATATACCACTTACTGGCTTTAATTGGGTACATCTTAGGCTACAATTTGTATATAGTGGGATATGTGCAGCAAGTCCCATTTTGGGTATATTTGGGTGATTTCTTCCTTGACTATTTTTCGGATTTTCTGTTAACCACTTAACATTGCTCTTTTAACTTTAACATTAGCTCGGTTAAATTTTTTGGTTTTTGGCTTTGCTAGTTAATTTTGAATTTATCTTCACACACATTTATTAATCTTAAATTGGGTAAAGTGGCCTATTGGCGTTATAAGTTTGACCGTCCTCTATAATCTTTCAATGTCTGTTAGGTAGGTAGGTAGAGGTGGCTGCCCATCCAAGAAAAATTCTTAGATGGACTCACTTAGGCCGGATTGGGCCCATTGTGCTACCATGGTTATCCGCTACCCCCTAGTCTCAAAACCACTCCGAGCTCCTGATGAAGCGATTTAGGCTGCCAATGTCAATCGTTGACAGTTGCTCCAGATCATCCATGTACTAAGTACCCAAGTACTTCCTTCTCCTTTGGCAAAGAGCCGGGTATGTACCCAGCAGTTGAGGGACAGTCTCCTCGTCTTCCTCATCTCTGCAGCTTCTGCAGAAGTCGTTAGCAAGGTGTCCAATACCAATGCGCCTCGCATGCGTACCCATAATGCAATGCCCCGTAATGACACCGTCAACTACACTGAGCACGCCTCTTTGGAGTTGAAGTAGACTCATTGTGCGCCCCTCATCCAGCCTTGGTCAGATTTTACGAGCCGTTCTACCCGTGTCTGAGGCCGCCCACCTGTTGTTGACGGAATCTACGATCGCATTATCAATTATGAGCTTGCAGGTCCTCATAGGGTTGCCCAGATTCGAGAATTCATCGAAAAGTTCGATGGTCGCGCCCCATCTGGCAAGTTCATCCGTTTTGCAGTTACCCAGAATACCACTGTGCCCCGGTACCTATACGATATGGATATCATATCGTCCCGCTACCTCGCCGAGATAGCTGCGACAGCCGTACATCGTCTTGGAGTTCATCACGTTAGAGCCTTGATAGCCGCCTGGCTATCAGAATGTATGGTGACGTTCTGCTTGGAGACCCCTTCCTTCCCCAATTATTCTCGCCACAGCCTGTATTGCCACCACCTCCGCCTGAAAGAAACTGCAGTGGTCTGGCGGTCTTATAGACTGGGCTATTCCAACCAATTCCGAAAATATTCCACTGCCAACAGCTCCGTTCAGCTTCGAACCACCGTCGGTGTAGATGTGTACGGAGTGTCCCTTACCAATGTCTTTTAACTTTTGTTCAAACCGAAGTGAGATTAGAACCTCATTGTGCTGTACAACCCTCTAAATAACATCTATTCATAGGTCTTTACGAAAGTAGAATTAGAAGGAGGTGTAAAAAATGTTCTCTCCATAGATTTTAAGTGGTGAGTATAGAACCCTCATCACCAGCATATTCCAAATTTTAATATGATTTTCATCAATTAAACATAAGAAGACTTACCATATCATGTCTATTAAATACTGTCTGTGAGTTTATTTATGCTGGTTTCCATGAAAATTATGAAACATTTTGCAATTAATGATGATGTGAACCCCCCATTCACACGAATCAATAAATGAATGAACGTATCTAACGTATCCATTCATGGAAAAAATTTAAAATTAAATTCAGGTTTACTGCTGCACATGCGCGCCTTAGTTCTCTACATACGAGTATGCAGCTCATCAATGAATCTTTTTACCCTGGCAGATGGTATAAAATAACCGCGATTTTAAAGTGAAGATGAGATGAGTATGTAAAGGGTGTTTTTTATAGACGTATAGAACTTTAAGTTGGCATTACTTTTCAAGATGGCGACCGATTTAACAGCTGTCAAGTGATTTATTCTCAGTTTGGTTTGGCAATTCATCATGAATAGACTCACGCCTGAACAACGCTTCCAAATATGGCAATTTTATTTCGAAAATAATGGTTCTGTGCGGAAAACGTATCGCGCACTACGTCCATTTTATCGTCGACAAAATCGCCCATCAGAGCAGTTAATTCGATTAACCATGGAACGTTTTCGCACCACGTTTACTCTTATTGATAACTCGCATCCCCAGAGACGCTGTACGGTGCGTACAGAAGAAGCTATTGCTGCTGTAGAGCGTAGCATTGAGGAAGACCCGAATGAGTCCATCCGCCATCGAGCACAGGAATTGGATCTGTGTCCATCCACTTTATGGAAGATTTTGCGGAAGGATCTTGGTTTGCGTGCTTACAAAATCCAACTCGTGCAAGATTTGAAGCCAAACGATCATCAAGTAAGGCGTAGATTCGTCGAATGGGCCCAAAACGAGATTACCGTTGTTCCCGATTTTCATAAGCGAATTTTGTTTAGCGATGAAGCGCACTTCTGGTTGAATGGCTACGTCAACGAACAAAACTGCCGCATTTGGAGTGAAGGTAATCCTCAAGTGTATGTGGAAACACCGTTACATACAGAAAAACTGACTGTTTGGTGCGCTTTATGGGCTGGTGGAATCATTGGTCAGTACTTTTTCAAAAACGATGGTGGCCAGAACGTTACAGTCAATCGTGATCGGTATAGAGCCATGATTACTAACTTTTTCATTCCTGAATTGAATAACCATGATGTCCAGGAGATGTGGTTTCAACAAGACGGCGCAACATGTCACACAGCTCGTGCCACAATAGATTTATTGAAAGACATTTTGGACCTGTGAATTGGCCTCCAAGATCTTGTGATTTAACACCGCTAGACTACTTTCTGTGGGGCTATGTAAAGTCATTGGTCTATCCGGTAAAGCCACAAACGCTTGACCATTTGGAAGACAACATTCGCCGTATTATTGCCGATATACGGCCACAAATGTTGGAAAAAGTCATCGAAAATTGGGCGTCCAGATTGGACTACATCCGCGCCAGCCGTGGCGGTCATATGCCAGAAATCATATTTAAAATGTAATGCCACAAGATTATCTTTCGGATAAATAAAATTCATGTCAGTCGAATAATCCATCGTTGTTTTATTGCAACTTAAAGTTCTATACCTCTATAAAAAACACCCTTTATATGAAAAGGCTAAGAAATACTCTTTCACTTACTCCATGCGATGGCAATTTTTTTCTTCTTCTTTGTAATGCAAGTTGAACAATTTATTCCGTCTACTCATTCATTCATTCATACATTCAAGCATTCATTCATGCATTTACTTGCCTTTATTGCTTTCGATTTGCGTGGTTTAAACATTTCATTTTGATGGTTGCAGATGATAAATCGTGGGCTCCTTTCCAATGTTTTTCTTCTTTTCTTTTCTTTTTTTTTTCTTTTCTTTGAATCCCCAAAAGTTCTTGCTAAAAAGTGAAAGACGACGAAACCAATCACAGTTTCACTTCACTTTTGTTTCACTTTGTTTTTGTTTTGATGATCATCAGAAAAGGAGTTTCGTTATTTCAAAAATATTAAGCCCCCCACCGCCACCAATTATTTGTAGAGTGAAGGAATTCCTTTAGAAATACTAAATTTGGTTGTGTGTTGTTGTGCTTTGTGTCAAAGCAAATGATTGGCGTTAGGTTAACTGCCTGCCTGCCTGCCTGCCAACCATAAAAATATAAAAATCAACACCTCATCTCTATCTACACAGGTTGTGTGGACCAAATATGGTTTCTTATAATTATACTGTGTAGTGTAGTGTACGTGTCTCGTTTTATAGCAGGTGTATATATTGAAAGTTATCTATGATGGTGGCAATTAGTTTTTAACTGTAATTTTACATTTATTGCCATGGTGGT
The DNA here is from genome assembly GCA_936449025.2 of Sarcophaga subvicina. Classification (NCBI taxonomy): domain Eukaryota; kingdom Metazoa; phylum Arthropoda; class Insecta; order Diptera; family Sarcophagidae; genus Sarcophaga; species Sarcophaga subvicina. The sequence goes on along the minus strand of OW388083.2, from coordinate 103,809,275 downwards.
GTGATCAACTTTGAGGTGTTTTACGCTGCGCTACAGATGGTTATTCTGTGTGTTTGATTTTACGCACCTGCAGCTCTCTAATCCTGCAGTTCATGTAGTCAACATTATTTTCAATTACTAGCAGAATACATTTTACTTTTACATGGTACCTAAATCCGTCATGAGTGTCATGTCTCATGTATAAAATTAACACACACACAACATAAGTGGTGTGAGAAATTAGGACGTTGTACAATTGGTCAATTCGACCACCGGGTACTGTACTTGCCTTAATTGACAAGTACACGTCCTCTAACTTAACTTAAATCTGTCATCGTGAAATCGCCCACTAGATGTCATGGAAACGAAAAGCAGTTTCTCTGTAATTGTATATGCGGTCCACAATATTTTCAATAAGCCTCAGACCTTTATGCGAACTCTAACGCCACTCATTGAATCCTGAACCTAGAAAAGCAAGGTTATATGTTAAAAACGTGAAGGCCATAGGGTCAGAACTTTTTATTCCATATTATACAAAAAACTACATTTTAATCTAAAAGTTTGTCTTGATTTGATACCTTTCAGTGGACTTAGTGGAATAAACTGTAGTAGTAAGAACTAAGGAATGACATGACTTTTCTACATACTATTGCCGTCTATTAGAATAAGAAGTTAGTCTATCAAGTCGTCGTAGTCTAGTAGGTAGTGTGTTGGCTCATTAGACGTAAAGCCAGGGTTCGAGCCACAGGCGAGACATCAAGACAAAATACAAAAAGTGTTTTTTCGGCGACTTCCTCTCAGCAGATTTCTGGCAAAAACTCTGAGAGTAAATTGAAATTGCCAGAAAAGTTTATCAAAAATCTGTCGTTCGGAGTCGACTTTAAAGTGTAGGTCCCGCCACTTTTGGATAAAATTAACACACACAACATAAGTGGTGTGAGAAACTAGAACTTTGTACAATGGGTCAATTCGATCTCCGGGTACTGTACTTGTCTTAATTGACAAGTACACGTCCTCTAACCTAACCTAACCTATCAAGCACAAAAACATACTTTAATGCCTGGGGTTATCGCTGTGGACACGTACACGTACTCATAACATAATTGATCATTACAACCCTTTAGTCAGGATTTCGACCTGGCTTCTCATACTTCTAATGCTGTGTGTGTTAATTTCATTCACAAATGGTGGGAACTACTGTTGAAAGTCGACTCCGAGCGACAGATGTTTGAGAAATTTTTGACAATATTTTGCAATTTTTTCTTCGAGATATCTGACCTGGGGTTTGAGACGTGGTCTCACGTCTAATAAGCTAATACAATACCTACGAGACTACGGCAACTTCTCATATCCTTCACAAATCTATTGATGTTCTCCAGCTTTACTTGAATAGTTTCTTGTCTCATTCAAATATGACCGCCTAATATTATGCCATTGAAGACTTTATCTCTAATTTGTCTCGGAAAAGATTTCTTACTTGAGTTGACAATCAGAGGCAGACTTATCTGTTGGTCAGAAACCTGTAGAGCTGTAAAGCTTATATCGACGCTTCCATTCTATAACGTTCTAAGTGTACTTAGAACGTTTTTAACGTTCTTGCATTTTTAAATTCTACGTTCTCTAACTTAAATACTGTCAAAATTTGGTTAAGATGCGCCGATCCGTTCCGAAGTTATAGGGAAAAATCTTCTTAGAATACACATATAGTCGTAAGTCGCGTGAAAACTTTGAGAGCTCATAACTCAAAACACACTTTTTCCACTTAGAATGTTATAGAACGGATATATAAACAGTTTCGCCAATAACAACAGTAAGATGTAGACTTACTGACTTTATTTGTACACAAAAAAACTTTTATGGGCTTTCCGACGCACTATGCATTTGTCTTCATTACTTTTTTTTCCCAAATTCACTTTGGTCGAACCTATAGAGATCTTGACGCCTCAAAACTTATTTTTAGGCTTCTCAGTTGATGGCGAAGGTATTGAAGTTGCCCGGAGGTAGAGAAGATATTAAACATCATCATAAATGTGGATGCTATCTAAAGTCTCCTAGACACAACGCTTCCTGTGAAAATGTATGGGTGATTGAGTTGGATATATTGGTGAGGAACTTGGCTTATTGAAATTTGACTAGTTGGCGGTTTCATGAGGCCCGTATGCCAAGCAGTGCCATGAGGTAACATCACGTGACCCCAAAGTGGTGATTGTAATTCAAAACAATACGGCAAGTTCAAGGTACCTTGTTAGACACGCGATTTTGTTGTTGATGAGATCCTTTCCGCGAGATAAGGAGGTTTCCTGTCAAACACGTGAGGTTTTTTTGTTGATATTAAACTCTTTAAGAGCTGGTTAGGTTGCCTGTAAGAATTATTTGCAGGTTGCGGATCAAAGCGACGATGATATATTTTTCATTTTCCCGGACTTTTACGAAACACTTTAACCTCTGCTTTTCGCCAGCTGACGTAATGTAAAGAAATTTGATGATTGATCGATTGATTGCTATTGAAATGATTGACCAGGGGCATACTCCTAAAATGCAAATTTGCAAATTCGATAATATGATTGAAAATTTTCGCCTGTGACGTGACTTAAGTAAAGAAATTCGATGATTGATCGATGTTTGATATTGAAATGATTGACCATTGATGTTCTGCTAAAACTCAATGAAATTAAATTGTTTTTGAAGCCGATTGTTTTACATGCGAGAATACGTGCTTACTATTTGGAGATGTATTGAAATCTCCCAAATTAGCAAAATTCGATAATATGATTGACGATTTTCGCCTTATCTCGTCTTCAAACCTGTGACATGGCTTAATTTAAAGAAATTTGATGATAGATTGATGATTGATATTGAAATGATTGACCAGTACCGCTAAAACTCAATGAAAATAAAATCTTTTTAAAACCGATTGTTTTACATGCGAGAATTTTTGCTTGCTGTTTGGAGGTGTATTGAAATCTCTTAAATTTGCAAATTTGATACTATGATTGACGATTGTCGCCTTCTTTCGGCTTCAAGCCTGTGACACATGACTTAATGTAAAGAAATTTGATGATTGATCGATTGATTGATATTGAAATTATAGACCAGAGAAGTACTGCTAAAACTCAACGAAATTAAAACCTTTTTAAAACCGATTGTTTTACACGCGAGAATTCTTGCTTACTATTTGGAGGTGTATTTAAGTCTCCTAAATTTGCAAATTCGATACTATGATTGACGATATTCGCGTTCTCTCATATTCAAGCCTTGTTTGCTACCACTGTGATATTTAATCAAATCGATAATTCTCCTCTATAGCGTCCTTTTCCAATCGGCTACGCATTTATTTGAAGCTTTTACTTTTCTCCACATACATGGATTTTGTGCAAACATTGCAAACATTTTTCTTAAAAAATAATTTTGAAAAAATAACAACAGGGTAATTAGATGATGTTAAAAGATGTTTAAAGAAATAGTTGTTATCGGATATACTACTTCCACACAAATATGTTGATAATTTATTAAGTTTGTTTTCCTTTTTAATCTCTTGTTATTATCACTATCATCTTGATCATCGTCATCATAACATATACAAATCGTTTGTGTGGTTATTTGAACGAAAAAATATTTGAAAAATTACAAACACTTGTCGACCATTTGGTCACCAATGGGACCTGTATACTGAGTGAGTGAGTGAGTGAGTGTGGCCATGAAAGTGTTTTTTGTCCACTTTGCCTGGAGCTAGTGCGCTGGCATTTTATTGTACGATTTGGTTTTTTTTGTTGCTTCGTTTTTAGATTGTAAATATGGTTTTCAATAGAAAAACGTCGAAAACGTAACATAATTTAATGAGAGGCAAACAGAGATCGATTGTTTCGTTTAGTTATCGATTTTTAATTTAATTGAGCCACCATACGTTTAATACTTATTTGACACTATTTTTATGGCCATATTCATTCGGATTCATTGGAAAAATCAATTCGAAATGGAATAAATAAAGTGTCAGTTTGATGTTAAATTCGATTAATTGATTCGATAAGTAAAAAAACCCAAACAAACAAACAAACAAAAAGATGGAATGTTTTTTATTTTGTTTTAATTAAAAACATTTAAACCATACATGTATACATACATATCATCTCACATGCTGATTTATTTGATTGTTCCATTAATTTATTGTAATTTTTTCTTTTTATTTCATTGCAGGTTAGTTTTCTACAGAAAGATTTCATTTCAGCCTCGTAAAGGTTTGTTAATATTTAATTAAAATGTCACTGTTTTCAAGATAGTTTCGTTTCAGTATTAATTAATTAAGCTTTTTAAGCAAATTAGGAGACGATTAATTCCAGTAGGATTATGTCTCCACTTTTTATGAATATTATTTCTGTTAAAATAATCTTTAAAAGGATTAAACAGTTTATTACACACCTTGTCCTATGCTGGAATGCTGTTTACAAGTGACTTTCAAAGCCCGATTGCCAGTAATGCTATAACACACAAACTTGTGCCAAGGACATCGCATTCAAATCTGAATTGCTCACCATTTCCAAACTTTGGTAGATTGTTCATTTATTCAAAGTAATGTTACTAGGTGAGAAGCTAGGTCGTACGTAATAAGCTAGGGTTGTCTGGCGACATAAGATTTTGGACCGAATCAAGCAAATATAGAACATGCTGTTCAGAAATGAATCGTTTCCGCACTGAGATAATTTTACATCGATTGACGCAAATGGTTTTCGAACAAGTATGATGTGTGGACTATAACGCGGATGAATAAGAACTTCCCAACTACTACTCTGCCTGCAACTTGTTCTCGAGCATGTCATAAAGAAATATTACGGCTGGTAGGTTAGGGAAAGAAAAGGAAGAGATCCCACTTAGGCCAGTATTTAGAGATCAAAAACCTCCATCTCTTTCTGACCAGAGCGGGGCACTGACACATGTGGTGAAAGACTGTTTCTTACTCCTTCTCAGAGGGAGGAGGACAGTGGCCTATTAGAACCGCTATTGTGCGATATATAGCCATGCGGCTTATTACGGCTGGTAAACTACCCTCAAAAAAAAAAAATTCAATGTAAAGCTCCTGGTAAAGTTGAAAGAGCTTTTGCTTTGGGCACTTCCCCTATAGATGTGCTCCTTGCTATGGAGGATACTTTAGGCTGTGGAATTTTCTCTGAAAGACTTAATCTTAGGATATAATTTGGATGATCTGACTATTGTAGAGTAGAGAGAGATAATGGGCGGATTCTGAATGAAAGATCTCCAACTACTAGCATTGCCGTCTTTCCTAACAACCAAGAATTATCAGACCTGTTTACTGTGCAACATTCAGGTCTAAACTGGTTGATATACATATGTCTCGACATCCTTGATGGACTCCTTTTTGTGTCAATTTAATGTGCGTTTCTGGTCACACGGATATTCCGGGCTAATGGACTTACTAGAGCAGACACACTCCTACCGAATACTAGACCGTGTGTTTGGTAATTGACTAAGGGCAGGTGAGCTGGGAGAGTTAAATGCAAATGACTTCTGTACATATTGTAGATAAGTTGAGCATATTCGTCTCTGACTCGATGCAGAGGCTTACCTCCTCTCGACAGTCTAACCGTGGTAGCGTTACCAGATGTCAAATCGATTACTGAATTCATTAAACTCTCTAGCTGGTTTTTACTTTGACTCTAAGAGTGTCATGCTTTAAATACAAAGTCCTTATGGTGATTGTGAAGAGCGGTTAATTGGAACTTCATGTGATATCACATCCTGTACTAAATCTAGTTAGGAAAACTATTTCCAACCGCAATGTATTTAACCATAAAACTACTTTTTATCAATAAAAGACAAGTTCTTTTGGTTTGTGTTTCTTAAATAGTTTCACTTTCATGTCGAAAACGAAATGATTCTCATTTTCTTTTTCTGTTTTTTTTTATTTTTGCTATCGAATCCATTTCCTTTATTGTCTTTTAAGGAATTCATTCATTTCACTTTAAAATATTGATAAAATGAAGCCAGTCCGCCAGCCAGCCATTGTACCTGCCTTATTGTTGTAACACATACAATCAATTCCAATGGACCAGTTTCTCACCAGAGACTCGAGCTTTTTTTTTATTAAATTTTTCTCCTCAAATTTTTTTTCACAATTTCACACGAATAAACAAAAAACACCAACACCAACAACAAAAGAAATTCCACTTGCAGTTTCGATTTGAAAATTTACACACTTATTGACACACTAAAAACCGGGGAGAAAAAAAAGTACCAAAGAAAAAAGCGAATAAACGAACGTATGTATGAACTGAACAAACCTCGTCTGATGGCAATAAAAATACATCGTTTGACGATAATTGAAGTGCCTACACAAAACAAAGCTCGAAACACACAAGTGCAACAGAAACATTTTTTTTTTTGCCAGCAATTGATACTGGCTGACTGCCTGTCTGACTCGTATACATGTTGCTGGTGGAGTATCAGTGAAATAAAAGAATTTTTAACCGTCTTTGTTGTGTGTGACTCTGGAGGAAACACAGAAACACAAGACAATGTGGAATATTTAAACAGTAGAAAGTAAATTGAGAAGATGTTGCAGTTGTTTGGTTGCAACAGTTGTTGGAATTGATTGTTTGCTGCCATTAAAATGCCACCACAATCATCATCAGCAACAATAACAACAATCGAACCCGAAAATCATCCATACAGACGCAGAAGATTTTACGATGACTAGACAGCCCAGCCACACAGTCATTCGGACTGGCGGCTGAGAAAAACAAAGTCCAACAAACAAAACAACAAAAAATAGCCCCAGCAAACACAACATTGCAATGTTTTTTGTAACAATAAAACATTTTACAGACAATAAACGAAGCACCATCAACGCAATCAACTAAACAACCGAACATGCAACCAACTGGCGACACAAACACTTATTTCTCTGTAACTTATGTATGTGACTACACCAGCAATAATAGCCTACAACAAACAGTAACTTACGTTACGTCGTCATTGATAATTTTCAGTTAAACGCATTATTAACAGCAATTATTTGTTGGCAAACAAAATATAAAAAAAATTGAAGAAAAAAAATGAAAAACGCATTCAATAGAAAGAAAATAAATTGAAATGTGCTTTTAATTTTGGCTCAAAAGTAAATCATTTCATCAGTCAAGCCAGGCAGCCAGTCAGCCTTTGTGAATGAGGCCTGTCATCATAGTAAACGATCACGATCATCATCTTGATTTGACAGACTTTTTGTTGTCACAAGAAAAACAGAAAAAAAGAAATAAAAATTAAAGAAAAATAAAAAACACGCATCAAAATGACAATAACAATATGAACCAACAAAAACTATAACAATAAAAGAAATTTGGAATTTGAATCAAATTGAAATTGAAATTTCATTCTCAAACAGCAACATGTCACAAATGTAAGATAAAAACAGTGAAATCGAAAAAATACCCTACAGCTGAAAATAACAATTTCTTTTTTTTTCTTTATTTGGCTTGCAGCTAAACTTATTAACGAAAATTTTTCTTCTAAGAAAGTGTTATTGTCGATAACTTTCTACAACAAAAAATTATTTTATGTAGAACCAATATCTTTAGCAAAAGTTTTCTGTGAAAAAATGATATCGATACCTGTTTTGTTATCGAAAACTTTTTGTTATCAAATATTTTCTATAGAAATAATTTTGTTGTCGAATATTTTGTATAGAAATTTTTTTGTCATCGAATATTTTCTAGAGAAAATTATTTCTATCGAATATTTTCTATAGAAAATGTTTTGTTATCGAATATTTTCTATAGAAAATGTTTTGTTATCGAATATTTTCTATAGAAAATGTTTTGTTATCGAATATTTTCTATAGAAAATGTTTTGTTATATAGAAAATGTTATCGAGATTCTATATAGAAAACGTTGTTATCGAAAATTTTCTATATATAAAACGTTGTTATCGAAAATTTTCTATATATAAAACGTTGTTATTGAAAGTTTTCTATAGAAAATGTTTTGTTATCGAACATTTTCTATAGAAAATGTTTTGTTATCGAACATTTTCTATAGAAAATGTTTTGTTATCGAACATTTTCTATAGAAAATGTTTTGTTATCGAATATTTTCCAAGGACAATTGTTTTGTTATCGAATATTTTCTATAGAAAATTGTTATCGATGACAAAGTATTTTCTATAGAAAATGTTATCGAAAATTTTCTATGGAAAATGTTTTGTTATCGAAAAATGTCTATAGAAAATGTTTTGTTTTCGAATATTTTCTATAGAAAATGTTTTGTCATCGAATATTTTCTATAGAAAATGTTTTGTCATCGAATATTTTCTATAGAAAATGTTTTGTCATCGAAAATTTTCTATAGAAAATGTTTTGTCATCGAAAATTTTCTATAGAAAATGTTTTGTCATCGAAAATTTTCTATAGAAAATGTTTTGTCATCGAAAATTTTCTATAGAAAATGTTGTAAATGAGGATTTGCTATATAGAAAATGTTATCAAAAATTTATTCTATAAAAATGTTGTTATCGCAAGTTTCCTTTATAGTAAATGTTGTTATCGAAAGTTCTATATAGAAAAATGTTATGGAAAATTTCTGTATAGAAAACGTTGTTATCGAAAGGTTTCTATGTATAAAACGTTGTTATCGAAAGTTTTCTATATAGAAAGTATTGTCGTCGAAGGTTTTCTATATAGAAAATATTGTTATCGAAAGTTTTCTGTATAGAAAATGTTATCAAAATTTTTCTATGTAGAAAATGTTATGATCGAGAATTTTCTATACAGAAAATGTTATTGGAAATTTTCTATAAAGAAAATGTTGTAATCGAGTATTTTCTGTATAGAAAATGTTGTAATCAAGAAATTTCTATATAGAAAATGTTGTAATGAAAATGTTATAATCGAAAATTTTTTATAGAAAAAGTTGTAATCGAGAATTTTCTATATGGAAAAAGTTGTAATCGAGAATTTTCTATATAGAAAATGTTGTTATCGGAAGTTTTTTACGTAGAAAACGTTGTTATCGAAAGTTTTCTATATAGAAAATGTTGTTATCGAGAATTTTCTATACAGAAAATGTTGTTATCGAAAGTTTTCTCTATAGGAAATGTTGCTATCGAAAGTTTTCTATATAGAAAATGTTGTTATCGGAAGTTTTCTATACAGAATAAGTTGTTGTCGAAAGTTTTCTATATAGAGACTGTTGTTATCAAAAGTTGTCTGTATAGAAAATGTAATAATCGAAAATTTTTATAGAAAAGGGTGTAATCGAAAATTTTCTATATAGAAAATGTTGTAACCGAAAATTTTCTATATAGAAAATGTTGCTATCGAGAATTTTCTATATAGAAAATGTTGTTATCGAAAATTTTCTATATAGAAAATGTTATCGAAAATTGTCTATATAGAAAATGTTGCAATCGAGAATTTTCTATATAGAAAATGTTGTAATCGAAAATTTTCAATATAGAAAATGTTATCGAAAATTTTTTATATGTAGAAAATGTTGTTATGGAAATTTTCTATATAGAAAATGTTGTTATCGAAAGTTTTCTATATAGAAAATGTTATCGTAAATTTTCTAGATAGAATATGTTGTTATCGTAAATTTTCTATATAGAAAATGTTGTTATCGAAAGTTTTCTATATAGAAAATATTGTTATCATAAATTTTCTATATAGAAAATATTGTACTTGAGAATTTTCTATATAGAAAATGTTGTAATCGAATATTTTCTATATAGAAAATATTGTTATCGAAAGTGTTCTATATAGAGAATGTTATTATCAAAAGTTTTCTATATAGAGAATGTTATTATCAAAAGTTGTCTATATAGAAAATGTTGTTATCGAAAGTTTTCTATATAGAGAATGTTATTATCAACAGTTGTCTATATAGAAAATGTTGTTATCGATAGTTTTCTATATATAAAATATAGAAAATGTTGTTAGCGAAAGTTTTCTATATAGAAAATATTGTTATCAAAAATTTTCTATAGAAAATGGTTTTTATCAATAGAAAACGTGTGTTATCGAAAGTTTTCTATATAGAAAATGTTGTTAACGAAAATTTTTATCGTAACATAGGGTATATAGGCCTTTTACAAAAAAAGAAGGTGATTACGTTGCAACAATCAAAACAATGAATTTCTTTTTATTATTTGTGCCTCGTATCTGAGAAAGTCTTTTTGTTGATTTTTTAGTCAAACAACAACAACAGTAACAATTGCTGCAACATACATAAAGTTGCAACAAATGAAAATTGAATAATGCGACTGTTTATGAATTTAGAAAGACGAATGCTACAAATGGAAAGACACACACAGAGACCAAGAGCCAATCTTATGAGGCATGGTAAATTTAGACGCATTCATAGCGATTTTAAAGTAGGCAGATCAATAATAAAAAAATAAAAAAACAAAAACAATAACAATAACAACAACTGCTACAAGAAAATCTATGTGATTTTGTTAAAACGATAAAGTTATAAAATGTTTTTCAATTTCAAATTTTCCAGCATACTTTTTACGAGACAATGTTTGTGTTGTTACTATTACTGTTGCTGCTGATGTTGCTGCTGATGTTGTTGTTGTTGTTGTAACAATAATAAATATTTACAACAAACCAAATTTCGTATTAAAATTTTGATTTTTTTGTTTTTTAAATTTGAATACAAATGCTGCCCATCAAACACACAATGTTTTCGTTTATAAACGAATGCCTGAATATCGACAGTCAGCTCAGTCAAGTGAGTTGAAAGACAGACAGGCTGGTTGTTATTTCCATTCAATCGCACAGATAAACTGTGTTTGTATGACTGCCTAGTTTTTTTTTTTTTTTTTTTAATTTTTGATTTTTCTTTTAATAACGATTAAAAATGAATGAAAAATTTCTTGAAAAATTTAAACAATTGGAGAAATTTCTAGTTTTACCACTTAAAAGTGGGAGGAAACAATCAAAAGAATGTCTTTTAAAAATTGTGTGTTTATGTTAATTTTTTATATTTCAAAATTAATGACAAATTCAAAAACTATCGACAGAAGCTTTATTGTTCAAACATTAAACTTTTATTTGAAAAATTTGAAAGAAATAAATAAAAAATTTATAAAAGATTTAAGAAACACATTAATCTTAAGAGGGCGTGATATATCACACATGTCATGCATGCTCTTCAGTTTATTCAGATAAATCGTTTCTCTATCCTCTAGTCATGCGCTTGTTCAATAGAATTTTTTGTTTTATTTTATTGGAAATATTTTTCGGTGTTTAATGCGTTAACAATCGATTTATTTAGTTTCTTTGGATTCGTGGCCTTTGCATCAGTCACTGCTTAAAGTTCAACAACGGTAGACAGTTCATACGAAATATTGGAATAGTACTACTCTATGATTGTATGTGACTTTTTCAGCTCCGTATTGATTGTAAAAGCAGTCGCCGTAGTAGACGTAAAGCCAGGGTTCGAGCCCTAGACCAGACATCAAAACAAAATACAAAAAGCATTTCTTCGGCCACTTTCTCTCAAAAACTCTTCTTTCTGGCAAAAGCTCTGAGAGTAAAATAAAATTGCCATGAAAAGTTTCTCAAAAATCTGTCGTTCGGAGTCGACTTTAAAGTGTAGGTCCCACCACTCATGTATAAAATTAACACACACAACATAAGTGGTGTGGAGAAACTAGGTCGTAATCCAGACTGCAATGACCAATTATGCCGTATTCTAATAAATATTGTGTTAGCTTATTAGACATAAGGCCACGGTACAATCCCCGGGTCAGACATCTCCAACAAAACGAAATATGAACATATATTTCTTTGCCGACTTTCTTTAATCGGATTTCTGCCAAAAACCCTACGAGTAAATAAAATTGCCATGAAAAGTTCCTCAAAAATCTGTCGTTCGGAATCGTCTTTAAACTGTAGGTTCCTCCACTCATGTATAAAATTAACACACACATTATGGATGATGTAAGGAACTAGGTTATAATCCTGACTAAAGGGTTGTAATGATCAATTAAGTAAGCATTGAGTAATGGGTAGGCATGCGAGGGGTCTCTGATAACTTCATAATGGCTTCTGCAAAGGTCATAGATCGCTCGAAGACATGAAATGCCGAATTGAAACAAATTGCTTTCGTTTGATTCACCAATTCCAGATAATCTAACTCAGTCATCTTTTTTTCGCAACAAATTTATCACTGGATTTATTAAACTTTCAGGCTGGCTAATGTTGATACCCAAGACCGTCTAATCAGGACATGCCAATTTAGCTCTGGAGGCATAGTTTTAAGTGAAATCATAATCGGCCACTTTGTGTGCTTAAGAAACCTCTCCCTCTCTTCTATCGTTTTGTTAGGCAGATGGAGGAATGGATTAAGGAATTTGATCTGCCGAATTCGAACTTGGGACTCTAAGGTTCATACACCACAATGAAAATAAAACCCTTAAGTTAAAAGCAAAGTTAATTACTGCTGGGTTAAAAGGCGAAGAAATAACACCGCAAGTGTATACCTTAGCTTTGCATATATTCACTTGATTTTTGGGCTTTAAATCGCGTTGCTATTTCCCAGGAATGCACAAGGATCTGTACAGAATAAATAAGGATATTGACTGAAGTCGTTGTAGTCTAGTAGCTAGTGTGTTCTGTGAGACCACGGTTCAAACCCCCTGGTCAGATATCTCCTCGAACAAAACGAAATATGAAGAAATATTTCTTAGGCGACTTCCTCTCAGCAGATTTCTGGCAAAAACTCAGAGAGTAAATAAAATTTGATATGAAAATTCCTCAAAAAATCGGTCGTTCCTCGACTTTAAACTGTAGCGCCCTCTTCTCATGTATAAAATTAACGCTCACAACATAAGCGGTGGGAGAAACTAGGTCGTAATCCTAACTTGACATACAGAGTTAGGTATGTACGATTGTGTAGTGACTGCGACTTTGAAAATGCTCAGATCCGTACCAGAGATCAGTAACGAATCGTTTTTCGCCACTTATGAAATTTTGAATATAAGTGAGTCAACAATATTGAAATTCAACTATGTACTCTGATTCATTCGTGCTCACTACTACGTAGATTTATAAGTACAGGTTGCAATGAGTATGCGTACAACGCTGACATCAAACTCATACCATTCGAAATATGTTGGATTCATAAGCCCACTTATTTAGATTCACAACTTTAGAAAAATACTGATAATACTCATCAAAATTTATAGTCTTAGTTGTTGTAGAATTTTTTACGGAAGTAATGGCCTTCTACCGATCCGCGCAGTGGATTCTCGCATACGGCATTCCTTTCACCCGCATCTCGATCTTTTCTGATAGCCAGGCTGCCATAAAGTCTCTGTCGAACGTTGCGAATAATTCCAGGATCGTCAGGGAATGTCGCCTCTGGCTCAACCTTCTTTCTGGGCGCTTGAGTGTCACACTTGTCTGGGTCCCTGGACACTGTGACATTCCGGGAAACTACAGAGTCGACGAGCTAGCCAGGGCTGGCGCACTATTTCCGGAATCCTCTTCAATCAACTTAGGAATGCCCCTTACCTCGTTTAAGCTGGCCATCGCGCGGAAATTCTTCCGAGACGCCAACCTATCCTCGGTCAAAGAGGAGTCCTGCTCCACCGCTAGGCTCACTTGACCCTCAATGGATGGAAGGCGGACCAGCCATTTTCTCGGACTTGGTCGTAACATCATCTCTATCACAGTGGCCATACTTACAAAGCGGCTCCCATTTAACGACTTCTGCCGTGAATGCAGATCCGCTGAAGAAGAGGAAACTGTTATCCACTTTCCTTGTCTATGCCCATCTCTTGCGGGTTGCAGATATAGGTTATTTGGCTCTCCATTTCTTGTCAGCTTGACGCAGCTATCGTCCATTGATGTCAAGGATATAGCCTCGTTTATCAAACTTTCTGGCTGGTTCTCCAGCATAGGGTAGTCGTACTTTGAAATGTGCAGCCCTTGCGCTGACCAACTTCTCCCTCCTTGGTTCGGAGGAATTTGGACAGTACAGACACTGCGTTCATCTGTAGCGTCACAACGGTCCGCTATGTGTGCTCAAGTGAGCTTTAGGTATGAAAGCTACCACATTAAGCTAACCTAACCTAACCTAACTTGTTGTTGCATTTACAACAAAAGAAGATAGACACATAAGCAAAAAACAGAGCAACAAGCAGAGCAAACAAACAACCTTTCAGTGAGTATTTTAGTGTTCGTAAGCGAATCATACTTATTTTGTGATTAGTGTATATGTTGAGTTATGGATAGTCGAAATCAACAACATCATACATGTTGTTACGTATGAGTATGATGAGTACATCAAACTTTGAATATGAGTAGAGGTTCCATGATATTAAAATAAGTATGAATGCGTACATGTATCAGAAATTACGAGTATTGTTACGCAAATGGAAACGACCTAATATCGTTTAACAGTAAAAACGATAACCAAAAGCCACACAATAAAAATACACACTAACACTAAGAATACAATGAACGTGTTGATTATTTAAAGCTGCACACACACACATGTACAACGAACTTGGTTGCACCTAATACCAACAACAACACGAAATGAAAATAAATCAGTTACGACAAATATGTGATAGACAACATAAGCAAAGTACACAAGCAATAATGTACTAACAACAGAACTCTCGAACCTTCCACTTCAAGAATGTTCGTTAGACTGGTCGTGTCGGACTATAAAAGGGCTGGACAAAGCAGGCATCAGAGTTAATTCAGTCAGTCTTGTGTGAAGACGCCTTGCGGCTGGAACGAACAAGCGGCATTGCTTGCAAAAAGGTTGTAAGCAGAGAAGATCTAACGAACAGTTGTTAGTGTTAAGCGGACAGAAGTGTGAAATAGAATAGTGTACATGCAAATTATTGTTGTATCGTTAAGTTGTATACGGTGGCACACAAAAGTAGTGTAAAGAATAAAGAGAGTTTAAGAGAAAATAAACGCATATTTGTTTTTACTTGGTTTGCAATTAACGAACTCATATTTAAACGTTTTTAAAAAGGTAAAAACGTAACAGTATGCTTCGATTGTACTCATCTTTTTGAATACTTAATGATGATCTCTAATCCGTTCAAAATAAGTGAAGCTGAGATAAATTTTTTTTTGTGTTGAAGTTTTCAAATTTTTTAAGATTTGTTTGAAGTTTGAAATGAAGAGTAAACCTCCCATATGGTTTGTAGTAGCATGTCTGGGATAGCATGTCATATGTTTAAAAGCCAGTTTTCTCTTCTGTCAATTATTTATTGTGTTGTGTTGACAATTATTACGACTTCATAACAAAGTTGCAATTTACGAAAAAAAAAATTCTGAAAAAAAAAATTGTATTTTAAAAATTCCATTTCCTGTTAAATTACAGGAGAAAACTTTGAAAGAAATTAAAATGCAAAATATATTTTTTCTCTCCTTTTTCGATTTTGTTTTTCGCATCTAACATGACATAAAATAAAGTTTTTTATGTGGCACTGTGTCTGTAGATCATAGCCTCATGGAGTACGTTTATAATTATCAAATTTCAACCTTTTTGGAATACACAAGTCATCAGCGTATGTAATTTTACAGAAACTACTACAACATGAACGAACAGCAATTGCCATAACGACAACGACAGCGACAACGACACCGACACCAAATAAAGATAATGAAACGATTATATTACATTTTGGTGGCAGAGCAATTGAGTTATCGTTTGGTGTGGCAGCTTTTTCCCTGATGCTGCCTTGCCTGCCTTGTCTGCCTTGCCTTGGCTGCCTGCCTACCGCTTTCTAAGGAAATGAAATTTTAAACACAGCAAATCTTTAGTTTTTGTTTTCGATTTGTTGTTGTTGTTGTTGTTGTTGGTTAAGGAAAAGTTTAAAACAACAACAACAAAAGGTTATTAGAGCATTAACATAATAATACCGAGCATCACTGGCTGCCTGGCTGGCTGGCTGCATGGTTGTTTCGGTGGGCTGGTATGGGATGAGTTTTGTTAAGAGGCGCCAGAGGTGAAGATGTTGTTGTTGTAGTGGCAGAGTAACACTTTTAACACATCAAAAATTGTTTTCTTTTGCCACTTTTACTGCAATAATGACAGCTTTTTTGTTTTTGTTTTTTTGCTACTTTTTATTGCTCAGTTATTGACTGATTGGCTGGCCGGCTAGCTGCTTAGCTGGCTGTTGCAACAACTAATTGTTAAACAAAACTCTGCTTTTTCTTCTGTAATCCCTGAGATTTTTTCATTCAACAATGACTGTAGTTGCCTCCCAAAAGAAAAGTGAGTCTTAAACGAAAGTGGGCGTCCAGGTTGATTGAAAACTGAGGGAAGAGAAGCAACAACAAAAAAACCAAGAAAGGAGTCATAATGATGGATTTTGTTGGCGTGCTAAAGACGATTATGACAATGACTGTGTGGATGTGCCTGTCTGTCTGTCTGTCCATTGTGTTGATATGAAAAGAAAAGTACAAAAAAAAACTTTTCCTTTTCAATTTTCAATGATTTAAAGTTATTGTGGCAAATTGCAATTTTTTTTGGATTTGTTTTGCATAAATTTCATCAGCGACATCGTCTTCAGAGCTCTGCATCACAGGCTCATTTATAATCCTCTGCAAATCAAATCTGTTGTTGGCTCATACATAAAATAATCGTTAGCAACTTGCCCCGTTAAGTTGTTTTACAAATTGCCCATAAATGTCGTTGTTTTTTGTCTTATTTTTGTTTTACCATTTTCGGTTTTGTTATTCCATCTTTTTTTTGTTTTTTTTTTTTTTTTGCAATTTAATCAATCACACGTTCAATTTAAATTTTTTTTTTAATAATTTTTTTCTCATTCCAAAATAGTTTTTTTTGCATTTTCCTGGTTGCAACAACCATAACTTGGTCATCTAACCTGCCCAGTTGTTATTGACCAGTCGTCATCATCACCATCATCGTCGTCATAGTTGCTGTCAGATACAAACCATTTTCGTTATGACTGGACGTTTTGTTATGGTTGTGCCAGCCAAAAAGTCAAAATGATGATGAAAAGTTTGATGTTTTGCTGAGTTTTTAGGCAACATTCTCAAAAACGGTTTTTTCTTCTTCTTTTGTTTTGTTGCCAATAAACAGTGGGGCAAATCAAAAAAAAAATCGTCTGTCTTTTTGAAAAACTACTTTTTTTTGGAAAAGTACTTTTTTTTCCTGAGAAAGCACTTTTTTTTCTGAAAAAGCACTTTTTTTCTGAAAAAGTAGTTTTTAATTAACGTTTCTTCTTTAGGGAAAAATATGGCCCAAAGATCACTCTGTCTGTCGTCTGTCTTTCTGAAAAAGTACTTTTTTTCTGAAAAAGTACTTTTTTCTGAGCAAGTACTTTTTTCTGAACAAGTACTTTTTTCTGAAAAAGTACTTTTTAGTAAACGTTTATTCTTTAGGAAAAAATATGGCCCAAAGATCACTCTGTCTGTCGTCTGCCTTTCTGAAAAAGTACTTTATAATAAACGTTCCTTTTTTAGGGAAAAATATGGCCCAAAGATCACTCTGTCTGTCGTCTGTCTTTCTGAAAAATACTTTTTTTTTCTAAAAAAGTGCTGTTTGTTTTTCTGAAAAAGTACTTTTAAATAAACGTTCCTTTTTTAGGGAAAAATATGGGCCAAAGATCACTGTCTGTAGTCTTTCTTTCTGAAAAAGTACTTTTTCCTGAAAAAGTGCTGTTTTTATTTTCTGAAAAAGTACTTTTTAATAAACGTTACTTTTTTAGGGAAAAATATGGCCCAAAGATCACTATGTCTGTCGTCTGTCTTTCTGAAAAAGTACTTTTTCCTGAAAAAGTGCTGTTTTTTTCTGAAAAAGTACTTTTTAATTAAACGTTTCTTCTTTAGGAACAAATATGGCCCAAAGATCACTCTGTCTGTCGTCTGTCTTTCTGAAAAAGTGCTTTTTCCTGAAAAAGTGCTGTTTTTATTTTCTGAAAAAGTACTTTTTTAATAAACGTTTGTTTTTTAGGGAAAAATATGGCCCAAAGATCACTTTTTATAGAGGAGTGGTCAGTCCTTTCTTAACTTATTGGTGTCTGTTGTAATGGGAGTACCTTGTCAGGGCAACTATTCTACATTTGTTTCGGTCCTCAGTACTTTTAACCGTGCATTGTGTATTCCATCGTTGGATATAATACTGCATCTCTTTCCGCTTGACCTTTATTGTAAGCGTTTAGCAGCTAAAACTAGTGAACGTCTCTGGAAGGCTGGACAATAGCACAGCCTATCGAGTGCCCTAAGGGAATTTGGTACTTTCAAAAGTACCAATTACATATTATGACTTCTAGAAGAAGTTTAAAACTTCTATTCCAGATAAAGATATTTCCTATAATGTTATAAACGCACCTCGTAAACTGGATGGAGTTGTGGGTAATGCAATCTCTTTGGAATCGGAAGGTATAGCTTAATAGATAAGACTTCTTCACTGTTTTCCAGGCTGAAGTGTCAGTCGTTCGGGTTGCAGCAAGGATTATTAAGAATAAAAATATTTCCAGTCAGCTAGTCGGATGTCTAGGTTCTAAAGTGACGACCTCTAAGACGATTTATGACTACTGCTAGCCGCTCAGTGGGGTGTAGGGATATTTTCGGAGTTGACAGGTACAGTTTACTAAGACTATCTGACGACGACACTGTTTTCCAGGTAGAAGTGTCCAGGTTATAAAGTGACGACCTCTAAGACGATTTGTTATTGCCGCGAGCCACTCAGTGATATAGTGTAGCAGTATGTGACATTCACTTCATATATAGAAATGTTTCAGAATACTGCAGAAAGAATGAGCTGATCACACAACACAAAACCATGGAACTGTCTGATCATTGGAAATCCCATTGCAAATCTGTGAACTTAGAACTAACAATGCGGTAATGGATCCTGTAAACGGACAGGCTCAAATACGAGTGAGATAATGCAGTAAATCTTGTCAAGGCTAGATGTAGGGCGCACATAAAGACTGTTCAATAAGGTGGTTGGCTTGGCATTATGTCAACTTATGCGAGATGTATTGGCCTTGGACGTAAGGCAAATAGCAGCTGCTGAAACAAGAAGCGGGAAAACAAATTTTCTTCGCCTATTGAGTTCATGTCCAGCATTGTATTGGGCAAAGGATAAACAGACTTTGGTATCTAATATGCAGACGATCTCAATAATATGCCGGGAATTGACATTAGAGTTCTGAATGGATTCATCAGAAGATTTAAAATATTCCAGGCCTAAGGGGAAATGAACAAATGTGGAAACACAATTGACCATATATATGGCTTTAGTGCTTGTGTTTCATTCCTTTGGGTTGGAAGCCACTAATATTTCTGGGTATAGTTACCTATTCCTTAAGAGATGTTGTTGTGTTGGTGCTACAAAGCTTGATTAAGAAATCAAGACGTCTTGGGGCGAAAAAACTTCAAACTTCTGTTAAATAAATCATCCATAAAGGCTCCATATCTCCCACAGAGTATAACATTCGAAACTAATGTCATAGGAGCCTCAGACTTAGAAATGTTCCTCGTTAATACAACCAATACATGTTTTTAGATGTTGTATTTACGACAGATGGCAATCCTACTTTTGGAAGAAGAGAAGCACCGTCAGCTCCGTATGTTCGTTATCTTGTAAAAAAAAGTGAAAGAAACTGGCATCCTCATCGATAAACCAAAGCGTGAAAAGCCAAAAACAGTGCGTACACCCAAGAATATTGCTGCTGTGACAGAAAGTGTGCGTAAGGCGCCATCAACATTAATTCACTGTCGTTCTCAACAATTGAACATTTCGGAGACATCATTGAGACGAATTTTGCATAAAGACCTTGGTATGACGCCATACAAAGTCCAATTGGTTCAGCAGTTGAAGCCAATTGACCATCCAATGCGTTTTCGCTTCGCTAAGTGGGCCTGCGATCGACTTACAGAAGATGCCGATTTTGGCAAAAAAAAAAAATCATCTTTTCAGATGAAGCTCATTTTGATATTGGCGGATATGTAAACAAGCAAAATTGTCGCATTTGGGGCACAGAAAAGCCGCACGCATACATTGCAAAGCCGACGCACCCATAAAGAGTCACTGTTTGGTGCGGATTTTGGTCCAGAGGCATAATTGGGCCATTTTTCTTCGAAATTAAGCAAGGAGTGGCCGTTACAGTCAATGGCGATCCTTATCGGGCCATGTTGAACGAATTTTTGTTCACAAAAATTGAAGAGGAGGATATTGGCAACATTTGGTTTCAACAGGAAGGCGCTACGTGTCACACAGCCGAAGCTACACTCGATATTTTGTGCCCTGTTTTTGAAGATCGCATTATCAGCCGCAGAGCTGATGTCGTTTGGCCACCTCGGAGCTGTGATTTGACACCGTTGGACTATTATTTGTGGGGTGCCGTCAAAGATAAGTGTTACGCCGACAAGCCAGAGACAATTGACGCTTTAAAGGACAATATTCGTGAAGCCATTCGTGCAGTACAGCTTCATCTGAAAAGATGATTTTTTTGCCAAAATCGGCATCTTCTGGTGTAGGCTACCGAGGCAGCTATTTGAATGAAATTATTTTCCATTATTAACCTGAAGGATTGTACTTTCAAATAAAAAAAGAAATTTGAGAAAATATTCAGTAGTTTTTTTAAAGCATTTTCAAAAAAAAGGTTATTTGGCGGACCCTTTAGAACTCGCTAGAGTAAATCAAAGCTTTGCCTAAACGAAAAATTTTATTAATGAAACGAACACAAAGCAAGGGAATCATTCAATCAAGTAATAAAAAAAAAAAAATAATAAAAAAGAAGTCAACGATGGTACTAAAAAAAGTACTTTAGTACCAAAACAAAAAAAACTTTTTTTTTAGGAGTTTTCACACAAAAATATCTGTTTTATTTTGGTTTGGGACCTTTTTTTTAGGCATCCACTGTATCCACTTTTTTTTCTTTTCGGTTTTTTGACAAGGTAATGCATTACAGTTGATGGATATTTTTCTGCTTGTCTTGAAAGATCTCGCCCCAGTTGACCACAAAAAAGTGAATGAGAGCGAGTTATGGATGCCTATGAAGAGTGAGAGTTCGTAAAGGTTAATAACGGTAATAAATATGATCTTTTTTTAACAGACAGACAGACAGACAGACAGACGATAAAAACAAATTTTTCATTACGAAAGTACTTTTTTTTCCGTTCGTTTTTCAACTTGATTTTCCTTTCAATCAAAATGATTTTGTCAATAAAAATCGTTTGGGGCGGCCTATGTTTTCCTTTCGTTCATTCATTCATTGTTCATTTATGTTTTTGCCAATAATTTATGAACAATTTGATTACAGCCTTAGATCGATCGATTGCCGCACTCTGGCTGACTAACTAAACTATGCGTCTCTAGGTCTGTCTCTATGCCGGTCTGTATGGCTGTCTACGTTTGTGTCTGTCCGTTTGACTGGGGCCTGGTGTAAATAAAATTGATGAAAAATTATTGCGAAATGAAATGATATGACTGACTGGCGGTTTTTGATGGCGTTTCGCTAGCTGGTGGTGCTTAAACTAATTTCCTTTTTAAATATTGTTGTAATCAATTGTTGTTCGCCTGCCTTAAGGGTGGACACACGGGGAGGGTGTTTTCCTTGGCGCTGGTTTTTTCCGATTTGTCTTTCAAAAATTTCCCTTTTTTTTCTGTTAACAAAAATACACTGCATTTCAGCCCAGCCGTTGGCCATTTAATAATTTTTCCTCCTTTTTTTGTTTTTCTTTTTTGTTTTTATTTTCATTATTGATTTCCTTTTGTTAAAATTTTTTTTATCGTCCGTCTTCCACTTAAATGGTTTCTATTTGCATTATAATTTTTATTTTTGTTGTTTTTGTTTTTGTTGTTTCTCAGTTTTCCATAATTTATGATCTCCTCTCAGTTAGTATGTCTGGTGATGGTGGTGCTGCAGCATTTGATGCCATTTGCTCTCGTAATAATAGTAGTGATACTTAGAGACTGCTTAGTGCTGGCGATGCTATTATTATGTTTTCGTTTGTTTTTGTTGTCTGATTTAAAGGTGGGTGGGTGGTTTGATTTATTCTCCATAATGAGTTTGAAGGAAATTTAAATTTTATGATCTGTGCGCGCCTCATGATGCAATTTAATGTGGCAATATTTTTTGTCTTCACTTGTCTTCGTTGGAAATTATAGTATTTGTGTTGTGTCCAATATTTGTTTGAAAATTTATGGATTATTTAACGCATTCATAAATGCATGACCAAAAAGGTGTCATAACTTGTTAAGCGGGGGGAAAGAGTTTCATTTCAAGTGAAGGTAGGGTTAAGTTAGTTTCACGGGCTGTTAACCGATTGACGTCTACGGATTGTAAAAAAATATTCCAAATAATGGTCCAAAATTTTTACACAAATATCCTAAGATGTAAAGGCCATAACGACAATGATGAAGTGATAATAGTTGATCTCTTCTGTGTTAAACTTTTCTTGTGTACTGGGCCACATTACACATTGTATTTAAGACGGGTTTTCTTACACCCATCAACTGAAAACGTTGATCCTAGTAGATTGAATGCCAAATCATAATCCACCACACGATTTCAATTGCACAAAGACATCTGCACTGAATTCGAACGAGATTCTCAAATAAATTAATTGGGAGGCATATACCCATCGAAAGTAAAGATTTTTTGAACGTTTATTCTCCAGAGAACAGAATTTTCCTCTGACTTTTATCAAAAAAATGGTCCGCTAATATTTGGGTGTGGTATACTTAGCATAAATTTGAGTCACTCGAATCATTTATAAGTATTTTTCTCAAGTTATGAATCTAAATGAGTAGCCGTATGAATCAAACATATTTCGAATGGTATGAGTTTGATGTCAACGTTGTACTCATACTCATTGCAACCTGTACTTATAAATCAGCGTTGTAGTGAGTACGAATGAATTCCAATTTTGTTGACTCACTTTTATATTAAAAATTTCATGAGTGCTTATGAGCATGAAAAAACGATTCATTGCTGATCTCTGGTGGTGACGTTTAGCTTGCGCACAAACCCAACAAGTCTAGGTTCAATTTGGGGGAAAAATGAAATTTTTTTTAACGAGGATTTCGAAAGTTTTAAAGTTTTTTTTTAAAGAGTGTTACCCGCTCAAATATTTCATACAAGAAAACATCTGTACTCCTCCTTCAGAAGCGATAACGTGAACAATGATTATCACGATAGGTTAAACCCTGCCAACTTGTGAGAGAATATGTAAGACTTAATGATTAGAGTTTCTCACCACTAGACCCAATATAACAATTCATTCCAGTACACAGAGGTCGTTGGTTCTTGTCTAAAACCACCACAGACGGCTATCCTTACATCGTAAGGCTCTCTACCGGGAATATTGGACTTATGAAATTGAAACAAATCAAAGCAATCAGAATTCGAAGATGGAAGATACTTCAAAATATTTAGAAAAGGAATGATAAAATTTATGACAACTGTATACAGTGTTGGAAAAAATAATAGAAACGCACCAAAAAACATCCCCATAACATTAGGGGCCCGCAATCCTGTTTGACTGTCTTTTTTGTGCATTTTGGATCAAACTCTTTATTGGCAGGGCGACTAACAAATCATTTTCCGTCTGATGGAGCACTTTGTTCCAATTTTTCCGACTTTGGTGTTATCTGGCAAATTGTAAGCTTTTTTGTATATATATATTATATATATTTTTGTTACTGGACAATCTAGTATATTTTGAAGCCCATTAGATGACTCAAAAAATTTTTTTTTGGAATGACGTACTAAAATTTGATCAAAACGCGTGGATGTTTTCATCTTTCTTCCTCTAGTTTCGATATTTTTTGTATAATGAATCACTTAAATACTTTATGTTTAGAACACTTCATTATTTGGGCTATTTTTCCAAGTGATAAGCCATCAGGTTTTAACTTAAGGATAATATTTCTTTCAGCATCAGTAGTATGAACAGCTCGACCCATTTTTTAAAAGATTTAAAACATACACTCAACACGAAAATTTTGCAAATGATCCAAAAAAAAGTTATTTTAACTCAATTTTTACCACTTCTAAATATTTCATGTAAAAAGTTTATTTTTTTTTGAATTTAAACATGGTTTTAGAAAAGCGTTTCTATTAATTTTTCCAGCTAAATTACGTATTTTCTTACTTTTTCCTGAAAACTAATAAATCAAAAGAGAAGAAAGCAATAAAGAAAGCAAATAATAAAATCCCGTTACATTAGGAAGAATTTGACAGTAATTTCCAACTATAAAAGTTTATAACGAAAAAGTATACAACATTTAAATGATGAACTAGTAATCGTTTCTATTATTTTTTCCAACACTGTATATGGGTTACCTATGCTAACGTAGATTTAAAGGACGCAATTGTTCCAGCAAAAAAAAAAATTGTTTCATTAATTCAATTTTTTTTACAGGAGTCTATGTTCCAATATAGACTTTTTTGTCATTAAGTTGCTTAAAATAGATTTTTTTCTCTTTTTTTTTTATAACTGTCACTCCCTCCTATCCTAAATTAAAAGTTTCTTTTAACAGCTTCTAATAATTTGTCTTCCTTCCTTTCTTTCTTTTCAGAATTTCAATTCAACATCCGTTTTAGTTTTGTAAACACAAACAAACCTAAAAGCAGATGCTCTTTCAATAAGCTGAACATCTTCTCTTAAACTTTATGTGTGTCGGCCATTTGATATGTTCATTAACTGAGAAAGGCAATTAAAAAAAACAAAAAACACAAACAAAAAAAAATCATACAAAAACTAATTTTATGTGATGTGTATAACGACGCTTAACTGTACATTTGTTTAATTGTTAATGTCTGTCTAGCGAAAAAATTAAAAAAAAAATTTATTGACTTACAGCCAGCCTGCTGCAACGATTTGACGATTTTAATTTAATTTTGCAAAAAAAAAAAACGAAATAAAAAACGAAATAAAAAAAGATTTAAAAAGCAAACGATTATCTTTAAACACATTGATCTTCTTAAACAAATCGTTGTCATTATCTTCATACAAAACTACAGTTATTTTTTTAAATTATTTTTAAAGAAGATAAATTGTGTTTTTTTAATAATTTAATTGTGAGGAACACGTGCTAAAAAAAAGAGAAAAGAAAACATTTTATTTCCTTTCAAATGAAAAATAAATTTGAATGAATTAAAATTCAAATTTCCACTTTTTCTTCAACGTTCACACCGGGTGCTGCATCATCATCGTAACCAAAAGGTAAGTAGATGGCAGTTAAATTTATATATTTTTTAAGCAAATATTGTTTACGACTTTTGAAGACATAAAAATAATAAATAAATATTAAATAATGTTTTGTGACCATAAATTTGGATTTTGAAAACCCCAGACACAAACCAACCAAATCTAGAAGAGCCAATTTTGTCATTGAGAGAACAAATTCTGTTATTAACAGAGCAATGTTAATTATTTAACATACATAAATACATACATAATTGGCTATTAGAACCCTTCAGTCAGGATTACGACCTGGTTTCTCACACCACTTATGCGGTGTGTGCTAATTTTATACATGTTTAAAGTCGACTCCGAACGACAGATTTTTGAGAAACTTTTCATTGCAATTTTATTTACTCTCAGAGTTTTTGCCAGAAATCTGCTGAGAGGAAGTCGCCGAAGAAATATTTTTTGTATTTTGTTTTGATGTCTGGCCAGGGGTTTGAACCTGGCTTTACTACCTACTAGACAGCGGCAAAAAATAGATTAGATTGGATGAAGGTGGTTTTTTTCCCAGACCCCATAATAATTCCATATATCCCACTAGCACGGTTCGAAAGGGGATCCCCTGGACAATGCTGACGTTAACAGAGCAATGTTAACAGCTTAACAGCGGCACAAAGTAGATTAGTTTGAATGAAAATGGGAATTTTTTAAAATCCCAAAATTATGCCAGATATTCCACTAGCACGGTTCGAAAGAGAACCCTCTGGACTAACATTTGCATATAGTCGGGTAGGTGTACCATGTCCCAAATCTTCCAAAATGGTTACTGATCTTCCAAAGATTTTGAAAACCTAAGACACAAACCAACAAACTAAGCAGAGTCACTTTTGTCATTAAGAGAACAAATTCTGATGTTAACAGAGCAATGTTAATTGTTTAACAGCGGCAACAAGTAGATTAGTTTGGATGAAGGTGGTAATTTCCTCAAATCTTAAAATGTCTTCCAAAATGGTTACTGATCTTCCAAAGATTTTGAAAACTCTAAGACGCAAACAAACAAACTTAGCAGAGTCAGTTTTGCCATTAAGAGAACAAATTCTGCTGTTAACAGAGCAATATTAATTGTTCATCAGCGGCAACGAGTAGATTAGTTTGGATGAAAGTGGTAATTTCCTCAAATCCCAAAAATATTTCAGATATTCCACTAGCACGGTTCGAAAGAGAACCCTCTGGACTGTCATTTGAATATAGTCGGGTAGGTGTACCATGTCCCAAATCTTCCAAAATGGTCACTGATCTTCTAAAGACTTTGAAAACCTAAGACACAAACCAACAAACTAAGCAGAGTCACTTTTGTCATTAAGAGAACAAATTCTGATGTTAACAGAGCAATGTTAATTGTTTAACGGCGGCAACAGGTAGATTAGCTTGGACGAAAATAGCATATTTTTAAAATCCCAAAGTTATTCCAGATATCCCACTAGCACAGTTCGATAGGGGATCCCCTGGACAATGCTGATGTTAACAGAGCAATGTTAATTGTTTAACAGCGGCAACAAGTAGATTGGATGAAGGTGGTAATTTTCTCAAATCCCAAAACTATTCCCGATTCGAAAAAGAATTCTCTGGACTACTATACGCATGCAATCGGATTGGTGTACTATGTACCATATCTTCCAAAATGCTCACTTCTTCTAACGACTTGTAATGTTTTAACATAAAAGTTTATTTTTTTGCAACGATTTAAAGTTCTGAAATTCTGTGGTGTATTCCGTTAATAGTAGGCACAATTTAGACCTATTGGGATATACTTATATTCCTGGACCTACTGTCCTATAAACAGTTATAAAGTTGTACAACATTAAATTGTTGCTTCTGTTAAACAGTTGACTATGGTCCGTTAATAGCAAATTTGCCCTGTTAAAGACAAATTTTGCTCTGTTGATACCAAAAGTGGCGCTGCTAAAAATCTGGGTTTGTGTCTTTGGTTTTTAAATTCGAATTTATCTTCCAACACACTAAATAAGTTTCCAAATATGCAAATTAAAGTTTTGCTCGATCATATAAACCAGATCAATTTTTGAACTTTAATTTCGTTTTTTTTTTTAATTTAGTTTCGCTTGTTATTGTTTTAAAATATAATTTTTAATTGCCAATAATTGTTAAAAAAAATTGTTTAATATTGCGGCCAAGTCCACATTGCAGTAAAGTCTACGCCAAAGTACTATTCAGACATTTAAACGAAATTAAAAGTTTTTATTTGTTTTAATTTTTAAAATGAAATGAAATCATTTTTATTTTTACTTTTGCTTGCCAGCAATGCCAACCAATACTTGATTACTTATCATTAAAATGGTGGCAACAAAAACTACAAAAACTAAAAATTATCAGTTTTTATCAGATATGAGCAGAAATTTCATTAAATGATACTAGACACCTGTACAATCAATATACATTTATTTTTAACATTCTATTGCCAATTGCAAAAATTAATTTGGCAAATAAAAAATAGAAAATAAAAAAAATTAAATGAAATCGATAGAGACCCAAAAGAGTTCACCGAGGCATATGAATCAAGTTGTTAAAAAAGAAAAAGAAAAAATTGAATTGTTTGTTATAAAATTTAGCATTTATTTGTATGCAGATAAACAATAATTTGCTAACCAAACAATGCTTATAAAAATATATCCATTAATATCAGGTCTTCTATTAAGAGCTTCCTATCTTTAAAATTAAATAAACCGAAGTGATGACGGTGTTCACTACTTGAGTTCGACTAGAGATCGGTATGCACTCTAAAAGGAATTACAACGGGAATTAGCAATTTCGCTGACAAGCTAGGTCTGTCACACCAGTGTGACTGCAGAAGCTGCCATGATATGAAGGAAACGGAATCGTTGCAACATCTTTTATGCAAATGACCCCTGCACTTCAGAACAGACGTCATTCGTTTTTTGGGGTGACACAACGTTTGCAGATCTGGGCATAGTAGCGAATGTGCCACTAAGGGAACTGGCCGTTGTCATCCGGAGCTCGGGGTGGTTCAAACCAACCACTAATGGATTATGACAAGGGGACTTACTTCACACTGGGTGACACAATGGCGGCCCATATGGTGGCCGTTTACTTACCTGTAAACGACAATCTACCCGCTAACCTAACCTAAAGTGAAGAATACCACCAATACAACACCCTTCAAAGGTTCACCACGCGACTGCTTTTGATGGACATACATACATACATAATTGGTCATTACAACCCTTCAGTCAGGATTACGATATAGTTTCTCACACCACTTGTGTTGTGTGTGTTAATTTTATACATGAGTGGTACAGTTTAAAGTCGACTCCGAAAGACAGATTTTTGAGAAACTTTTCATGGAAATTTTATTTTACTCTCAGAGTTTTTGCCAGAAATCTTCTGAGAGGAAGTCGCCGAAGAAATACCTTTTTTTGTATTTTGTTTTGATGTCTGTCCTGGAGCTCGAACCC
Source organism: Sarcophaga subvicina (assembly GCA_936449025.2). Taxonomy (NCBI): domain Eukaryota; kingdom Metazoa; phylum Arthropoda; class Insecta; order Diptera; family Sarcophagidae; genus Sarcophaga; species Sarcophaga subvicina. The sequence continues at coordinate 103,780,648 of OW388083.2, read as the reverse complement.
CGGCTTTACGTCTAATAAGCCCACACACTGCCTACTAGACTACGGCGACTTCTTCTTTTCTTTCTTTTGATGGAGCATCTACGAAATGTTCAATTTTTCATGACTCTTGCTCAGAAATCTAGCTGTATTTGACCGGTGGCATGGGTTGTGTTGGTTTTGAGGACTACTGTAGTTTGTGATTTATTCGAATACGCATGCAACTTAAAACAAAAACACAAGAAAATTCACATCGCATCCACCTGAGATGACCATGCACTCAAATCGCACCAATAGAATGTCTAATATGCCATAAACTGTGTGGCGCGTAGAGCCGTCCTGTTGAAACCACAAAAGAAGTTGATCACCATCGATCTATAGCGCTAGTCGATAGCCTGGGCAATGTCGTCATCTAAGAAATATGGGCCGATATGTCGACTGCCCTAAATACACACCAAACATTGACTTTTTCTTTCACTTAATCTGGCAGAATTCATTGTAATATTTATACCTACTGCCCCCAGTTTGCTACATATATATACTCTACACCAGCACTGCTTCTCTTCGTAGTATTACGGTCCTCACTGAGTTTCTAATCTCACGGGTGTCAGCGGCATATACTGGAAGATTTTCCAGCCTAAATGCTCGTCTGATTCTGAGGCTCGTAATGCTCTTTTCTTCCGTGCTTGAGGTGTAGGTCGCCCAATCGCTTGTCAATAATTTTGAATAATTTTCAGTGACGTCATCCATCGGAAATTAATCGCACCAACCTCCGTCGACTCATGCGCAACAACTTTTTTAAAGAATGCATAGTTACGATTTAATTCATTTTGAGTAATTTTCAGTGGCGCCACCTGTCGGAAATTGGTCATACCAACTTAGAAACCTTCGCCGGCTCATGCGCAACAACTTTGCTAAAGATCACAACATGGTTAAATGCATAGTTTACGATTATATAAGGTAATATGGGTATGTGGGCGTGGCACCTCGCCTACTTGAAATTTTAAAATAAAAAGTAGTCTATAGTTCCTTTCAGACATACAGGAAGATACTGTTAAAATTTCAAGAAAATCGGTTCAGCCGTTTAGCCGTCTAAAGACTTCAAACAAACAAACAAATAAACCCACAAACAAATAAACACTCATTCATTTTTGTATATAAGATATGGAACTTCTAGATTTTTGAGCTAAAATTGGAATCAAATGCGTTTTGTGGGCTTCTATGCACTTGGCCTGCAGGCATTGAAACAAATTGCAATCGGGTGGCGGATATATTAAAACATCTCAGTCATGTGGAGTCCATACTGCCAGTAGGGCAGTTCTCGTCGTTTTAATTGCATTTATTTTCCATTTTTAATCGTCTGTAATTTTTGACATTGGAAATGTTTCGATTTTATTGTGGTTTAACAATGAATCGCAAATGGAAGTATCTGTGCGTGGGAAGATTGATTCTTATTTGAAAATCAAAGACGCAAACCCAATTTTTTTTAACACAGTCAATTTCAGCATTGACAAAGCAAAATTTGAATTTAACAGAATACTGTTAACTGTTTAACAATATTCATGTGAGAAAGCCCACTTATTTAAAAACTAATCACAGGGGCATATAAAAAGGTCCACATTCAATCGAAGGTTTTCAGGTCAATTACCATTTGTGAAATAGTTCCATATTGAGAAAATTGACTTTGATATGCTTTTTTTATTTTATTTATAATCTCTTGGGGCTCAGCGCCAATTTCGGAAGCACTTACATATTCCAATAAATAAAAATGGTAGTCTAGGGAATTTACTTAAAAATCCTATTAATAGCCCGTCTTAAATAACCTTGGAATTTGAGAAAATTTGTTTTGAAACAATGTTTCTAATTTTTTATATTCTCAGAGGAGATCAGGGCTCATTTCTCAAATTTTAATTCGAATCTATATTGCTTGCACTGTAATTACCACACTACCTTGGCATGGCTTTATGCATATAAAGAATAAACTTTTCAAAATTTACATCCGCTTGAGATCTTTTATCTTTTTTAAACCTTTTTCATAAAAATCTCTTCCTATAAAATATAGTTCCTGCTTGTCATTTATTATTTGGCAGTGAGAAATCGTTTTTCTTGATGCAAGTGTCACATGGTTTTTCATTAATTTGGAGCAAAAATTTATTTAAATTTTTACGTTCATTTTTTCATACTCTCGACGACGAGTGTCGCTTAAAATTTTCTAAAAAAAAATAAAAAAAAAATATTTGAACTGAAGAAAAATTCATTAAGAAACAATCACAAGAAAACTAACTTTCGCTTCTATTCACTTTTATTGACTCTGAAAAAACAGAAATCCTAAGAAAAACAGACAGACAGACAGACATACGGCCAGACCGGGACGGGACGGACTAAACTCTTGGTATGGCCATAGAGTATGTATGTATGTATGTATGTCTTAAGATTAATATTGAATAACCTCTTGTCTAAGCGCTAATTACTACCACATGTAACATGTTGGTCCATATAAGACAACGAAAGACCAGCCAGAAAAAAAAAAAACGAAACGAAACAAGAGCTCTGGCAGCAGAGGTGACTCCATATGCCCCATAAGGGTATTAAAAGCTTAAATATTTGTTTTTATTTTCGTTTATAGTCGTCGTTTTTTTTCTTTTTTTTTTTCTTCTTCTTAAACTTCAGTCCACAAGCTTGCTCTACAGTTTTTTTTTATCTTTTCACAAATATTTCATAGTTAAGACACATTTTTTGTTGTGTGACTTTTTTTCTTCTGCTTCTGCTTCTTCTATTTTTATTTTCTATTATTTCGTTAAATTTTTTCTATTTTTTCTATTTTTTTTTTCTTAACGAAATCTTAAATTTAAGTCCGGATGGTTTGTTTTTGTGTTTTTTCTTCAAAGAAATAGAAAAAAAAAACAACAACTTTAACTCCAAACTAATTTGCATTACAAATTAGAAAGTGTGCTTTATTTAGCTGTTTTGCATTTCTTTTCTCTCTCTCTCTGTCTTGCGACTTTTTTAAGGAGCGATGATAATAATGCGTGATTTTTTAAGAGCTATAGGAAAATTTTTCAAAAAAAAAACATAAAATTCAGAAAAATGCATGAAATCTTTATTTGATTCGATAGTACGGTCCATATAATTTAATGTTTGAAGATTATTTCATGCAAATGTTGACTGCGACTGTGCCTCAAATGGTGCATCAGCTTAGTCCAACTTTGGCATACTCTTTGCAACATTTCGGCCGGTATCTCACGAATAAATGCTTCAATGTTGTCTTGCAATGCGTCAATTGAAGCGGGCTTATTTGTATAGACATGATCTTTAACATAGCCCCACAAAAAGTAGTCTAAAGGCGTTAAATCGCACGATCTAGGCGGCCAATTGATTGGTCCCGAACGTGAAATAAAATGTTCACCGAACTAGCCTCTCAATAAGTCCATTGTTACGCGTGCTGCGTGGCATGTCATACAAGTCAAGCTCTTGCATTTTGGGCAAAAAAAGTTGGATATCATTTCACGGTAGCGCTCACCATTCACAGTTACATTACGATTTGCAGCATCTTTGAAGAAGTACGGTCCAATGATGCCACCAGCCCATAAAACGCACCAAACTGTGACTTTTTCTGAATGCATTGGTAGCTTTTGCAATGCTTCTGGCTGATCTTCACTCCAAAATCGACAATTCTGCTTATTTACGTATCCATTGAGCCAAAAGTGAGCTTCGTCGCTAAACACAATTTTTCGATAAAGAAGTGGAATCTTCGGCCAACTTTCCAAGAGCCCATTCACCAAAAATTCTGCGTTACGGTAGGTCGTTCGGCTTCAATTCTTGCACCAGCTGTATTTTGAAAGGCTTCACACCTAAATCCTTTCGCAAAATGTTCCACGTTGTTGAGTAATAGAGGCCCAATTGCTGCGAACGACGACGAATCGATAATTGATGTGACCATCATTAACACTGGCCGATACAGCTGCGATATTTTCTTCAGTTCGCACTGTACGTAAGCGTGTTGGTGGTTTAATGTCCAACAATGTAAATTTGGTGCGAAATTAAGTCACAATAGCCCGAATAGCCGCTTCAGTGGGTCGATTAAACTGACCATAAAATGGAAGAAGCGCGTGATGAACTTTCTTAACAGAGTACGCATTTTGATAATAAAATTCAATGATTTGCAAGCGTTGTTCGTTTGTAAGACGATTCATGGTTAAATTATAGACCAAACTGAAGATGTTTGACACGAAACGTACGTGAGCTGTTTAAACCAGTGTTGCCAAAAAGATAATTGCTAAAAAAATCACCCGTTAATAAACAAACTTTAAAGTAAAACAACTGTGTTGTGGGCCTTCTTTGCCATTTTGTCAGTTGGGTTATGCCTAAATGACGTTAAATTTGCAGTTGTTTGTCTTAAATACGCTAAAAGTACGGTGATTAATTCATAGATAAACGATTAAATTGATTTCCAAGCCTTAAACTCTAGCCATAAAAGTTTTTCTTTCACACAACAAAAACAAAAAAAGTTTTTTTTTATCACTTTTAGTACTGTTTTCTTAAAGGTACTAACATGAGAAAAATTTGTGTGAAAAGTTCGACCTACTGCCGCATAAGTAATAGTGAGTCCAGTAAGGCAGTTGGCGAAACACCCCATGCCTTAATATCGACAGAACGATGACCCAAGGATTAGAATTCCCGTGAGACTTTTTAATCTACTCCCACCATGCTTTATAGTTCAGCTCTTGAAATAATGCTACTGATGAACACTTTTCACAGACAATTCTAACATGGTTATGGTCCAATGAAAATAGTTTCGGCAATGTGCTGCAGTTAAGAGGGATTCCCGTGCATGATATTACATGAAGAAAAAACTTCTGAAACTGATGTGTGTGAAAATCCAAGCCGCAATCCCTAACTTTTAGCTGCGCCACATTTGGCATTAACAGAGCAAAATTTCCTCTTAACAGAATAACATTTAGCCCTTAACAGAGCACTGTTAGCTATTTAATAGTATCCATCTGAACAAGTCCACTTGTTTAGGAGTTAATTTTGGGAAATATTATAGGTCTATGAGTACCATACTATATATTAAGGAAGGTTGCAAGGCCTCCTAATATAATTAGCAATATAGTCACGCATAAAGTGATATAGTATTGAGAAAATTGACTTTGAAAAGTGAAGTTTATCCTGTTAGAGGCAGGAAGTGACGCTGCTAAAAGTGTAGGTTTGCGTCTTTGGTTTTTAAATTCGAATTCATCTTCACACACACATCTGAAACTGTTGAAACCATCGCTGGCATAAGTCAAAACTGTTTGCTATCTGCGTTATAAATTCTTATAATAATGGATGCAGTGGTAGTATCGTATTGGAATCGTGAAATTAGATGATATCACGCGCATGATGGCACGGACCTCATATGTCAACAAAAACTCATCCATAAACTTTTTGATATTTAAGGGAAGACTGCTGGTTAAAGCTTCCTCTAGATTTGAACAAAGTTCTTTAGAATAAATTGGAAGAAGTCCCATACTTGAGCAGCATTATTGCAGGGTCATAGAACTAAAAAGCATGGTGGAAGTAGATTAAAAAGTATCACGGGAATTCTAGTCATTTGGTCATCGTTCTGTCGACGTTAAGATATGGGGTCTTTCGCCAAGTATGGCACTACACTCACTGGACTCACTATCGCTTATGCGGTAATAGCTAAGCGGAGAAAAGCTAAGGAAGTTGCTAGCATAAATTAGGATGTCAGGATATAAAGACTTGCCTTCTCAATATAACCGAGGTAATGAAGTCCCCATAGTCTAGTAGGTAGTGTGTGGTCCTAATCCTGGCTGAAGGGTTGTAATGACCAATTATGTTTGTATGTACGTATATATGTATATCCTTAACCCAAAGTGCAACGTGTGGAGGAATTCCAATATTTGAGTAGCATTACGGCAAAGCGCTATGGAATTGTATAGGATGTTGAGAGTAGAAATACATAGGCACACGAGAATCGTAGTCGTTGTGGAATCGTTCTATCGATTTTAAGACATGGTTTCTTTCACCAAGAATGTCGCTATGGATACATACTGCCTCTATTGGGTTCATTATCACTTATGCGGCAATAGTTAAGCGGAGAAAATCTTTGAAAACTCCTGCAATTAGGCAGGGTATAGTAACTCGTAGTCGCCGTAGTCTAGTAGGTAGTGCGTGGGCTTATTGGACTTGAGACCATGGTTCAAATCCCAAGTCAGACATCAAAACGAAAAACATTTCTTCGGCGACTTCCTCTCAGCAGATTTCTGGCAAAAACTCTGAAGGTAAATAAAATTACCATGAAAAAGTTTCCCAAAAATCTGTCGTTCGGAGTCGACTAAACTGTAGGTCTCGCCACTCTAAGACGTAATCCTGACTTAAAGGTTGTAATGACCAATTATGTATGTACGAATTGCCTTTTTCGGTATAACTGAGGTAAGGGGAACATATCCGGCTTTAGAGAAAATATAGCTGCATAAGCGAATATGCCGGGGATTAAAGATCCCTGCTGACCTCAGATATCATATCTTTAAAACAGTGGTGCTCAAACACATACTATCATAGTTTTGATTGTGTTGGTAAAGCAGCGGAGAACAAAATTCAACTTAATTTTTGAGAATCGTACACTGGGAAAATAAAAAAAAATGAAAAAATTGGTTTATTGTGTTGCGTGCATGCACATAATGAACTTATGTACATATGTATGTATGTATTGATGTATATATTGATGTATGTGTGTATGTATGTATGTATTGATGAATATATTGATGTATTGATGAATATATTGATGTATGTATGTATAAATACGTGTCGTCAAATTCAAAAAGAAAATTCCGTCAAATTCCGAATGGACGGCACTGTTTTGCTAAAGCCACAGCAACTATGTATATATGATGCCTTTTTAAAAGGCAACGACAATTTATCGTTCCTATATGGTAAATTATTGTAATTTGGTACGTCCGTTTCGTCAACCATATTTAATTGCAATAATTTTAAAGTCCTATTATTCCCTTTAATTCCATGGCTAGCCTCGTAATGTCTTTTTATATAAAAAAAAGAGTTACGACATAAATAGCTATAACACACAATACATTGTGCATTACCATCCATATTCTTTATAAAAAAGAAATCATATTCCCAATTTCCATCAAAAATTTTGCTGCGTGTATTTGCAAAAAACAAAAAATTATTCAGAAAAGTTGCGTAGCGAAATCTCGCCTCATCAAGTGCTAAACATCAACTGAACTGATTTTGTTCTCTGAGTTCAACACAAAACAACAAACAAAGCAACAAACACACGATCATTATAAGAAACCACACAAGTAAGCTTATAGTGTACGTGTACAACGCAGCGTCAGCAGAATTTTCTTTGCCTATCACATGTGATAGGAAATTTGGATTTTGAGCATCACTGCTTTAAAAACATGCATTGGCAAGAGAGTTACCTGACTGACAATGTTAGTCTGTTGAGGACTTGATTCATAGCGAGTTTGATATAAGTTAGGCGATGGCTTCAAAATGAGCAATACTGTCTGTAGCACGATTTATGGACCCTACAGAAACGTTTAGACTCCACCGGGAACCATCACTGAGTATTTTTCAGGCGGATATCATAATAATTGTGTGCTGAGTTCAACTGATGATCTAAAGGCTGTCAACGCATTTAACATCCATGTTTTTACCATTGTGCCGTGGTATGCTTGTCAGGGTTTCTACAAGGTTGGCAACCCAAATTCCTTCTAGAATGGTATGACAGCAAATTCACCGGTGCGTTAACTAAATTGGAATGCTGGTCTATTGATGATTTATTTTGGTGCGAGTTTGAACTATACTGGACGAAGGCTAAAAAAGGGCAATAATGGCTGTGTTGGGATTTATTACAGAAATGTATTGATTTCACTGGGAAAAGCACTCAGAAAAATGCTTTTCAACTTGCAATCATGGCCATTGCTATTAAAATTTGCTCAGATAGCATGACTGTCTTAAACGCACTTGGATCTTATCACATAATATTCAAACTAGTCAAAAGCATCTAAGAAACGTTGCAGAAACTAGTGCTTGAAAATGAAGTTCAAGTGTTGTTAGTATTCAGGTACCGTGAACTAATGGACAACGAAACTGCGAATGCATTGGCTAGGATCGGATCCGTGATGCCTCTATAGGGCCGGATCTCTACTGCCTAACACCTCTTACTACTATTTTTAAAATAGTAAAACTTTGGCAAAGGCTTGGAGCACTCAAGGGGGAGACTTAGGCAAAGAAGATCTTCTCAAGTTTAAAAGGCTTGACCTGCATCTTCTTACGAATTTTCTTACGGGATGGATAGAAAATGCATTTGCAGGGGAAGATTTGAATGTGCATGTTTGTAGTAGACTATGCCGAAAGGATTTGTTAGCGTTCATTAGGAATGCCGTAAGTCTTCTACACAAACTATAGAACAATTAGACACAGTAGTCCTAGGGTCCTAAGTCATCATGATAATATGAAACTATTGTGTACAAATTTTCATTTTGAAGCCTAAATTTATTCAGTTTTCAATCCTTAACCTATGTACCTCAACTTATTTTAAAGAATCCATGACTTTTAAGGAAAATTATTACAAGATTTACGGCAAACAAGGTGTGGCATGTTTTTTTTTTTTCGTAATAATTAACGCCATAAACAACAGTTTTTGCTCCTAAAAAGATTTACGACAGTTTTTCTTGTCTCACTACATGATTTTTTAATGCTGTTGAGTTGTTTTCCATAAGCTTTTGAATGATATGTACATAGGTTGGCAACAATCAGGAAAAATGTTTTTAAAACACTTTACGAGTATTTTTACTTTTTTTTTATAGTGCACACCGTTGTAAGTGATAGGGGGAATTGGCATATTGGTTGGAGGTAATGTTTGCAACACAGTCGAAAATTAGTTCATGCATCGATTTAAGCACCATTCTAAGCGGTTTCAAATTACTTTCTGAGTCCAATTGATTATAACCGTGCATTGCATAAGACTTGGTATTCAAGTGGAGGGGGTAAGTGACAGTTTTAGACACGGGGACCAATATTTTGGCAACCTTTTCGGCACTGTCTTGGATTTAAATTAAATTTAAATTGCAAAATAATCAATAACAATTTCCACTGGAAATATGTGACCTGGTGCCAAGTGTTTTGTAGTCTTCAAGATTTCTATCAGAGAACTCTTAAAGTGATTACGTTTCGTTTCAGTTAATCAGGCTTCTAATATTAAAAGTTCTACCATGTGTGTGAAAATAAATTCAAATTTAAAAACCTAAGACGCAAACCCACACTTTTAGCAGCGTCACTTCTTGTCTCTAACAGGGTAAACTTTACTATTAACAGAGGACTGTTAACTGTTTAACAGTGGTAATAGTGGATTATTCTAATACTTTGCAGACTATTGAAATAAAACATAATTTTCATTATGATCAATATTATTAGTGATGGCCGGTGGAGATGTAGGACGGAATGATTCCAGCTATCCCACTACCACAGTTCGAAAGATAACCCTCTGAATTACCATTTGCATACAGTCGGGTATGGTGTACACTCTAGAGAATTTTCAATCAAAAAATTTATATTTTCAAATCCAATTTTCACAATACCATATCACTTTATATGAGACTTTTTTGCTGATTATAACGGGTGATTTTTTAGCAATTATCTTTTTGGCAACACTGGTTTAAACAGCTCACTCACGTTTCGTGTTTTGTTTCACTGTCCAACATCTTCAGTTTGGTCTCTAATTTAACCATGAATCGTCTTACAAACGTTCAGTACAACGCTTGCAAATCATTGAATTTTATTATCAAAATGCGTACTCTGTTAAGAAAGTTCATTGCGCGCTTCTTCCATTTTATGGTCAGTTTAATCGATCCACTGAAGTGGCTATTAAAACACCAACACGCTTACGTAGAGTGCGAACTGAAGCAAATATCGCAGCTGTATCGGCCAGTGTTATTGATGGTCACATCAATTATCGATTCGTCGCCGTTCGCAGCAATTGGGCCTCTGTTACTCAACAACGTGGAAAATTTTGTGGAAGGATTTAGGTGTGAAGCCTTTCAAAATACAGCTGGTGCAAGAATTGAAGCCGAACTACATACCGCAACGCTGAATTTCTTGGAAAGTTGGCCGAAGATCCACTTCTTTATCGAAAAATTGTGTTCAGCGACGAAGCTCATTTTTGGCTCAATGGATATGTAAATAATCAGAATTGTCAACTTTGGAGTGAAGATCAGCCAGCAGCATTGCAAAAGCTACCAATGCATCCAGAAAAAGTCACAGTTTGGTGCGGTTTATGGGCTGGTGGCGAATCGTAACGCAACTGTGAATGGTGAGCTCTACCGTGATATCCAACTTTTTTTTTGCACAAAATGCAAGAGCTTGACTTGCATGACATGTGGTTTCAACAAGACGGTGCCACATGCCACATAGCACGCGTAACAATGGACTTATTGAGAGGCGAGTTCGGTGAACATCGTGCGATTTAACGCCTTTAGACTATTTTTTGTGGGGCTCTGTTAAAGTTCATGTCTATACAGGCAAGCTCGCTTCAATTGACGCTTTGGAAGACAACATTGAAGCATTTATTCGTAAGATACCGGCCGAAATGTTGGAAAGACTATGCCCAAATTGGACTAAGCGGATGGACCATTTGAGGCACAGTCACGGTCAACATTTGCATGAAATAATCTTCAAACATTAAATTATATGGGCCGTACTATCGATTCAAATAAAGATTTCCTGCATTTTTCTGAATTTTACGTGTTTTTTTTTTGAAAAATTTTCCTATAGCTCTTAAAAAATCACCCATTATTAAGAGGCCTTGGAATCTACCTTTAAGTAGGATATGGTACTCATAGGCCTAGTATTTGTGCTAAAATTAACTTTTAAACAAGTGGGCTTTGCTTGTTAAGATGAATACTGTTAAACAGCTAACAGCGCTCTGTTAATGCCAAATGTGCCGCTGCTAAAATTTATGGATTGCGTCTTGGATTTTTAAATTCGAATTTACACATACACAGTTCTACCCTTAAAATTCAGGTCTTCCGATTCAAAGAAAATTTATATCTTTATGGATACTCTTGTAGTGAAGTGTTTTACTGTAAGAAACAGTCCACACTCAACTGTATTTGCTGGTGAATCCCCTAGAGGGAAGTATACTCAGACGCTTTAGCTCTTCGTGATAATGACATTGACCACGAATGTATCATTTTCTTCAGTTTTCCTACAAGAAACGATTCCGTTGACTAAAATGGAAACTTTTGTTGTAGGGCATCATTCAAGTCGACCATGCCTGCTAGCAAATTTCATACTTGTTGTTATTTTTTTTTTGTGTGTTAATGTTTCCAGTGGCGCTGTGATGACTGACTGCAAAGCAAAAACTGTCAACCAAACAAAGACATTTGAATGTGTCCCTCTTTTTATACTTTTTTTGTTAATCGATAAAGAAGAAAAGCAAAAAGACCTCAGCCAAGTGAGTATTATACGGTGAACAAAAGCTGGCTTTGGTTAATTTTTCTTTTTTCAATTTTTAATATGTTTGTTGTTGCCATTATTTGATTATTTTTATTGTTGTTATGTTCGTTTGGCGTTTTTTTTTTCTCGTTGATATTTTGCCATTTTGTTCAATTTTGTTGTTTCGTGTGCCATTACTGACACTTTTTTCCTTGCGAGTCTTTAAAAATTAAAATCAACTGCAATGCCACATACTAAAAGGCAATGAAGTTAGACTGGGTGTTAGATCCCCTATTAGGGTGTTCAAAAAAAAAAAGAAGCTTAAAACCGAATGATTGGGTTTTTGGTTTTTTTTTCAATCAAAATTAGTTTGTTTCGAATTGGTGGTTATAGTGTTCTGATCTGGTTAATCGGTTTTAAGTATTCGGTTTTTTTTTGCTCAATTAATTTATTTAATCGATTACGATTTCATTTTTATTGTAGCTTTTTGCATACCCTATCATGTTTTCATTGCAATATCGTTTGAAGTCGTTGTCGTAGACAACAAAAGTACAACAAGTTAGGGCAACATATCGCGAGACACTTAACAATTCATTAGACAATGATGAGGATGGTGGTGTGGTGATGACGATGACAATGATAAAAGACATGTGGGTAATATAATGTTTAAATACTCAGCGTTGATTGAATAGGGCAGAAAGCACTTAAAGCAGTAGCAAAATGTGGTACATAAATGGCTAGACCCCTCTTTGTTCCCTAAAAAAACTAAAAACTCGTCCATTTTACTTTACTTTTTATATACTGAAGCTTTAGGGGATTACAGGCTAATGTAGCCGCACGAAAAAGTTATAACAACGTAAAATCGAAACCGTGGCTCCGCTTTGTTAAAACTTTATACCGTCCAGTTCATAACAATTCTTATTTGCAGGCAAACAAATCGGTTATCTTGGGGCCATAGTGCTTTGAATTAACGGTAACAGTTTGCCTATAATCTGTCTATAATTTCTGGCAAAAACTCTGAAGCAAAAACTCTGATGAAGCTAGGCGACACTTGGCAAGACGGTTGCAAAGCCAGAAATGATTATACTCTCTGCTGCCAGTAGTTATCCAGGCTTAGGGAAGCAATTCAATCAAAAATCAACAGAAAAAGTATTGTCTCGTTCATTATAACAAAGTCAGTTTACACAAGTCTTTCGTGACTTGACAAAACGTGAAAGAGCTGGGCTAAGAAGCTGTGATGTGTGTCCACCATATGGCGACTCAAATTATCATATGTTTCGAAGGCTGTACGGCTCTCTTAATGGAATTCTGTAAAGGCCTGACTTATATTTCAAATTAACACACACACACACAACATAAGTGGTGTGAGAAACTAGGGCGTAATCCTGACAGAAGGGTTGTAATGATCAATTATGTATGTTGTATGTATGTATGTTTATCTACAATCTCAACCATTCCTTGCACTGTGGATCGTTTATGATGATCCTGATGTCCCTGCTTAAAAAGAATCACCATGTTTGAATGTGACTTACATACTTAATTGGTCATTGCCATCCTCCAGTCAGAATTACAACCTAGTTTCTCACACCACTTATGTTGTGCAAGTGAATTTTATCCATGCCACCACTCATGGCCTGTAGTTTAATGTGGACTCTGAACAACGGATTTTTGAGAGTTTTGCCAAAAGACTGCTGAGAGGAAGTTGCGAAATGTTTTCTTTTATATTTCGACTTATTAAAAATGTCTGAACCAGGGGTTGAATCACGGTTCTTCGTCTAAAAAGCTAACATACTACCTACTCGACTTCGCCTACTTTACCACGTTTGGATCACCACTATCGAGGTTTGAACTATATTTACGATTTCTTAGGTTGTTAAACGATTCATATTCATAAATAGAAAACGTTTCACGAAATAAATTCAGAATAGATCACACTTAGGCCTGATAGGCCAATTGTTATACCACAGTTTTCGCATTATACCCTAGTCCCCCGACTATACGCAGCTTCTGATGAAGCGACTCAAACTGCTAACTGTCATTGCGTAGCAGTTCTTCCAGATGATCTGTATAGTAGGCGCCAAGATGGCTTTCTCTTCTACGACATAATGCCGGGCATGTGTACTCACTAGGTAAGGAACAGTCTTCTCTTCTTTGTCATCCCTACAGCATCCGAAGAAATCATTTGCAAAGTAGCCAAGATCATCATGGCTGACCATATTGCAATGCCCCCTTATGACCTCGACAACCATTCTGAGCGTGCTGCTTTGGAGTTTCAGCAATAAATCACTAGCATTTTTAAGGGACTTTCGGATTTTTTTTCTTCTTAAAATTCTTAGAAATTTTTGTTTTATCATATTTCTAATGTAGGTGAAGATAAATTCGAATTTAAAAATCAAAGACGCAAACCAAAATTTTTAGTGGGAGAGGAGGGTAGTATCAAGAAATTCATTATTTTGGCAACTAATTGAACATTTTATTTAACACAAGCGGGAGAAGGAAAACAAACTGTCATCATGGTTTTTGTGTTATAAAACTTAAGATGTATTCGAATTTGAAGAAACCAAAGACGCAAACCAAAATGTTTAGCACGGAGTACCTTCTAAAGGGTCCGCCAAATAACTTTTTTTTGAAAATGCTGTAAAAAAAAATCTACTGAATATTTTCTCAAATTTCTCTTTATTTGAAAGTACAATCCTTCCGATTAATAATGGAAAATAATTTCATTCAAATGGCTGCCTCGGCTGGCCATGCAGTAGCCTACACGATCAGTCCAATTTTTAAGCACATTATCGATTGTGTGCAGCTGTATTTCACCAATGGCTTTACGAATATTGTCCTTTAAAGCGTCAATTGTCTCTGGCTTGTCGGCGTAACACTTATCTTTGACGGCACCCCACAAATAATAGTCCAACGGTGTCAAATCGTAGCTTCGAGATTGCCAAACGACATCAGCTCTGCGGCTGATAATGCGATCTTCAAAAACAGGGCGCAAAGCATCGTGTGTAGCTTCGGCTGTGCGGCACGTAGTGCCGTCCTGTTGAAACCAAATGTTGCCAATATCCTCCTCTTCAATTTTTGTGAACAAAAATTCGTTCAACATGGCCCGATAACGATCGCCATTGACTGTAACGGCCACTCGTTGCTCATTTTTGAAGAAAAATGGGCCAAAATCCACACCAAACAGTGACTCGTTTTGGGTGCGTCGGCTTTTCAATGTATGCGTGCGGGTTTTCTATGCCCCAAATGCGACAATTTTGCTTGTTTACATACGCACCAAGATCAAAATGAGCTTCATCTGAAAAGATAATTTTTTTTTTGCCAAAATCGGCATCTTCTGGTATAGGCTACTGCATGGCCAGCCGAGGCAGCCATTTGAATGAAATTATTTTCGATTATTAACCGGAAGGATTGTACTTTCAAATTAAAAAAGAAATTTGAGAAAATAATCAATAGTTTTTTTAAAGCATTTAAAAAAAAAAGTTATTTGGCGGACCCTTCATTTGATTCTTTTAAGTTAAATAATTGCAAAACTTTAGAGGAAATTTTTGAAGAATTTGGTCCGGAGGGACCTCTTTCCAACCGTGGTTGTGGGATATCTATGATAATTTTGAAACTCGGGAATATTAACCCTTCCATCCCACACCAAATATTATTTACAAATGATAATTATGATCATAATGAGAATGAAATTTTATGTCAATAGTCTGCAATAGTTGTAGAAAGCTAACCTACTTGTTGCCACTGTTAAACAGTTAACATTACTCTGTTAACATCTGAATATGCTCTGTTAATGCCAGAGGTGACTCTGCTGAAATTGTTGGTTTGTGTCTTGGGGTTGTTAAATTCGAATTTTTCTTCACACACACATACATTTTTTTACTTTTAATGTTATTAAACTCAATACAGAGCAGATTTTATATTTTAAAATCTTTGTCAATATTTTAATGGCCACTGTCTGTAGGTGTTATCATTTATACCTTTACTGCCGCCTTTATTTTCGTAACAGTTACTAGGCTTTATTGCTCTTTTCCAATTTGCTCTGCTCTACTTTTTGTTTAACACTGTGTTAAGTTGTGCAATATTTTCGTGAAGGTCTACTGTTTTTTATTTCGTATTTAATGTTCTAAATGTTAAAAGTACTTGTAGTTTTTTTTTTTTTTTTTTTCTTTCCAAACATTAAACATATTCTCACAATTTATGATTTATAACTTAATTGGTAGGAAAGAGAAACTGAAAATTTAAACTAGAAAACCAAAAGTTTATTTGAATCTGATAAGGCCTAGCTGGCGAGACTTATAAGTTGCTAACGCCACCACCACCTCCACCGTCACCAATGCTTTACTGCATATGACTCAGCGCTAATGTACACGATTTAACTGTTGCTGTTGCAGTTGCTGCTTGTCATTTATTAACAACAAGCATTTGACTTCAAATTGTTGTCGCTTTTAATTCGCCAACTTGAAATTGAAAATCCTTTTCGGAAAAACAACAGATTTTTAAAATGAAATTAAAATTTTAATTTTTATTTCAATTTTTATTTAAAAAAAATCCAAGAAAAATCACACACATTGCAAAATGTTCTTTGAATAGAGAGATTGGTTGCTTGGTTGTTTGATTCGTTGCTTGTATTACATGTGACACACGAAATACTACATCAGCGTACATACGTGTAGTGCGAATGAACAAAGTCTAACGTTTTATTTCTATTATATTCACCACGACCACAAACAACCAACCCGTCACTACCACCACCACCACTGTGTGGTTCATGCATCATACATCAAATGTCATTGATGATGGCAAAAAAACATTTGCTGTGCACAGTCAAGAATACAAAATCCATTAAATTGTTAAACAAAAACAAAGAAACAAAAACAAAGAAAATTTGCGAGCAAAAAAAACCAACTGATTTTGAGTCATTGCTGGATAATTTTTTCCGTTGTTTTTTTTTTTTTGTTGCTCTTTTACTTCTTGCCACACAAAACAAAGAAGAAGAAGAAGAAGAAAAAAACAAAATGAAAAACAGTCCATCTATGGCAAAGTCTAATATTTTTCTACCATTTGGGGGACACCACACACATGTGTTTATTAACAGCCATTAAGCCAAAGTGTGGTTAGTTGGTTGGTTGGTTCGCTGGTTTTTTTGTTATATTTTCTTGCCATTTTGTTTAATTTCTTGCTCAAATACCCAATAGACCAGACCGCAAATATAATAAAAACAAAAAGAGTTTGTTGTGTATGAATGAATAAACGTTTGTGAAAAAACCCAAACAAACAAATGAATGAATGAATGAAGGAATGAATGAAGAAATGAATGATTGTCAGCTTGGCTGCTTGGCTTAGAAAAACAAAACAACAATTAAAGAAAATATCCATCAAGTTTCATCGGCATAAGTGATATATTTTACACTCTAATGCCTCCTTGTTTTTATAACATATTAATGAGTATAAGAGTATAAGGGGTAGTATTAAGAAACTCATTATTTTGCCATCTTTTTGTATTATAAATCTTAAGTTCTGTGTGAAGATAAATTCCAATTTTATAAATCAAAGACGCAAACCAAAAATTGTTAAAAAAAAGCAAATCCTGATAACAGAGTAATGTAAAATGGTTAACAGCGGTAAATATTTATAGTTGTACCAGTTTTTAAATGTAGGAAATCAGATCCATGAGTATATATACGGAATTTTATGTCAATAGTCTGCAACATTTGGGGAAGTAGAAGACTAATCTACTTGTTGCCACTGTTAAACAGTTAACATCACATTGTTAACATCAGAATTGTTTCTGTTAATGACAAAAGTGTCTGTGCTGAAATTGTTGGTTTGCGTCTTGGGTTTACAAATTCGAATTTATGTTCATGAAATTAGGTAACTTCAATACTTCTCCGTAGACATGAGGCCTCGGTTCAAACCCCACGTCAGACATCTTCAACAAAACAAAATATAAAAAAATATTTCTTCGGCAACTTCCTCTCAGCAGATTTCTGGCAAAATCTCTGGGTGTAAAATAAAATTGCCATGAAAAAGTTTCTTAAGAATCTGTCGTTCGGAGGCGACTTTAATCTGTAGGTCCCTCCATTCATGGCTAAAATTAATACACAAAACGTAAGTGGTGACTAAAGAGTTGTAATGGCCAATTTTATATGTGGACCAATACTCCCCGAATAAATCAATGCAGGAAGAGAGCCTCTTCGCCCTTGACTTCCAGAGAAGATAACCTTAGGCCAGGTCGCATAAGCTCCTAAGAAAGAGTAGAACTTAGCAAAATAATTTACCATTAAATATATGTAAAATAACCTCCTACATTTTCCCAGATGAAGTTGTTACTATGTATACAGTGGAAGACGATAATCCTATTATTCTAGAACTTGTCACAGGAAATCAGTCTATTAACTTAAAAGACTATATTAATGGAACTCCAAGAACGTATTATGACCGCTCTATGTTCGACGACTTTTAAAGGTAATTCCATTATGGATTTTATCAGAGGATTATCAAGAATGTTGGTTTGCTTACTTACTTAATTAGTGATTGCAACCCTTTAGTCAAGATCACAACCTCGCTTTTCACACCAACCATGTTGTCTATAGATTTTTGAGAAACTTCATTGCAATTTTATTTTACTCTCAAAGCCAAAAGACGGCTAAAAGGAAGTCAACGAAGAATTATTTGTTCATATTTCGTTTTGTTCGAGGGGTCTGAGCTGGGGTTTGAACAACTGGCTCGCGTCTGATAAACCAACACACTGCTCACTAGCCTACAGCGACTTCAGCCGAGATCGTTTCCTACAGCAAAGATCGTCTAGACCCTACATAGTCTAAATAACTCCCAAAATACAAAAGGTCGCCTGACTTTTTGAAAACGCCTTTAATATTTTGTTTTATTTGATTGCAGTCCACTGTCTCTATTTCATTATGTGATGCTCGTAATCTGTTTTAACCTGTTTAAAAACCAATCTACCGCTCCTATTATTCCTCTCCTTATTGTGTAGTAGACCAGTAGAGTACTTGCATTTTATTTTTTATTTTTCTTCTTAAGTCTCCAGTTTTAAATGAATATTGGTTGCATTGCTTGATTGTTTCAATGGCTGTCTGTTCAATTTTCTTGAGAAACAGTAGCCGCCAGCTAACCCAACAGCCAGTCAACCAGCCATTATTTAGCCATCCATCCATCCAGCCAAGGTAATTTTTGCATTTAATTTCGTTTTTGTTTCCCACTTTTTTCGTCTTCTTTTCCTCAGGTTTAATTTTTTGTTTTTTTATTTTTATTTCATTCGAATTAGTTTTTTAACTAAGGGGCACGGACAACAACACACTATCTGGCAGCGTTGGGAATTATGGTCGACTTGCAATAGCAGTTTGTCAACGATAAAGTTGAACATGCTTTTTATCTGCACTCTTTATATGACCTTTTTTTCTTAACTGGTACGAGAGTTTTCAGTACATTCAACGTATGCATGCAGGTATTAAAGAAAAGGGTGGATGGGATGGCACTCTAAGAAGTGCTTAAGTAATGTGAAGAGCAGTGAGTGAATAAGAAAGAAATTGTAAGGTATTGGCTGTCATAAGGTCAGGTAAACTCATGTGTTGAGTTTAAGAAAAAAGTGTATTACCCTGTGCTATATAAGTGAATTTTAGGCTTCTTTAAATGTTTTCATGGTTGTTTTCAATTAAAAAAAAAAATAAGAGGCTTAATTTTCCTTCCAAATAACGGCTCTTGACATTTTCTGGCCCTCTCTCAGCGGCCACAATAATACAATTTCTATCATCCTGAAGAAAAGTTGAAATCAGAAAGCAAAACCAAAACTCACGATACCAATATCTTTTCTGATATGGTTTCTTTTTTAGTAAAGAGGAAATGGCAACTCTGTTATCCTAGAACATGTCCGAGTATACACATCAGTCAGCAACATTACCACGAAAAGCTTGATCAATGAAACTAAAACAAACATTTTCAGATAGGACATCTGTTTTACTAAAGGAAACATGGCAACTCTGTTATCCTAGAACATGTCACAGTATTTCAATCACCAATATTACCATGAAAAGCTTGATTAAAGAAATCGAAACAGTGTAAATAGTGAAGAAATAGGAAATTGCAGTGGTTTTTTATACGCTAGTCAGAAGATATTGCTCTACTTGACTATCGTAGAGCTTGCCAATTGCTCGAAGAGCTTTCAAAACATATGCTGTGTTGCTTCCTTGCCTAGGGTTCTCGTTGTGCAAAGTTACTTCTCTAGCCTTCTTCTAGCTGAGCTATCACTAAACGAAGTTACTTGTCGCATTTAAATCTTTATATAGTGGACTGCCGGCTACATAAAAGGTGTCTAAAATGCTGGACAGTTGAACAATTGTTAAAAAAAGCTGGTTCTAGAATGATAGGGTTGTCGTATGCCACTCTCGGCTGCATAAAAGGTCCCTAAAATGCTAAATACTTGAAATTTTTTTAAAACAACCTTGTTCCAGACTGATAGGGTTGCCAAATGTCGTTCCTTAGAAATAATGCCTTTAGAAATATATTTGTTGTGATACAGAAAAGATTTGCCCCTAAGTTCTATTCAGTGATGATACCTATCTGACCCTTCACCTATAAGGTTAATTGTTAATATGATCCTCTCTGTGATGATAGGGCTTTGAGAGCTCACTGAAAAATAATGTAAAAAATTTGTTTTTATCCCGGTTTCAAACCTAATTGTACAAGTCTGTTGTCAAGTATTTTTGCCGACTTTAACCAAGGCTCCTCGCAAAAAAACCCCTATCTATTCAAGTGCGATTTCATAATGATCGAATGATTTGCATACACAATCGATTGTTGAAATTCCCCGGCTTATTTAAAATTGTGCACCACCCTGTATAGTGGATTAACGGCTGAATAAAAGGTCCCTAGAATGCTGGGAACTTGACCACTTTTGAAAACAACCTTATTCTAGAATGATGAGATTACCATATGTCACTACCGGCTGCATAAAAGGCCCCTAAAATGTTAAACACTTGAACAATTTTGAAAACAACCTTGTTCCAGACTAATAGGGTTGCTATATGTCATTCAGCGTCTTTGAAAATATATTGGTTGTGGTGTAGGAAAGTTTTCTCATTGAATTCTACTTTTCCTCAAGAAGTGGCGATACCTACGCGACCCGCACTTATAAGATTCGTTGTTAATATTATCCTCTCTGCAATGTTATGGCTTAGAAAGCCTATTGAAAAACAACGTAAACAATTTGTTTTTATCCCGGTTTCAAACCTAAATTATACGAGTATGTTGTCAAGCGTTTTTGATAACTTTAATCAAGGCTCCTAGCAAAAACCCCAATCTATTCAAGTGCAATATTTATGTATACAATAATGATCGAATGATTTGCATACACAATAGATTGTTGAAATTCCTCGGCTCATTTAAAATTCTGCACCACCCTGTATAGTGGATTAACGGCTGAATAAAAGGTCCCTAGAATGCTGGGAACTTGACCATTTTTGAAAATAACCTTATTCTAGATTGATGAGGTTACCATATGTCACTACCGGCTGCATAAAAGGTCCCTAAAATGCTAAACACTTGAACAATTTTAAAAACAACCTTGTTCCAGACTGATAGGGTTGCCATATGTCATTCAGCGTCTTTGAAAATATATTGGTTGTGATACAGAAAAGTTTTCTCATTGAATTCTACTTTTTCTCAAGAAGTGGCGATACCTACTTGACCGTCCACCTAAGAGGTTCGTTGTTAATATGATCCTCTCTGTAATGATAGGGCTTTGAGGACTTACTGAAAAACAATGTAAAAAATTTGTTTTTATCCGGTTTCAAACCTAAATTATACAAGTCTGTGTCACGAGTTTTTGACCACTTTAATCAAGGCTTCTCGCAAAAAACCCGCACCTATTCAAGTGCAATATTTATGTATACAATAATGATCGAATGATTTGCATACACAATCGATTGCTGAAATTCTCCGGCTCATTTAAAATCGTGCATCACCCTGTGTAGTGGATTAACGGCTGAATAAAAGGTCCCTAGAATGCTGGAAACTTGAACAATTTTGAAAACTACATTTTTCCAGAATGATAGGGTTGCCATATGTCATTCGTCTTCTTTGAAAATATATTGGTTGTGGTATAGAAAAGTTTTCTCATTGAATTCTACTTTCTCTCAAGAAGTGGCGAATATGATACTCTCTGTAATGTTACGACTCCGAAGGATTATTGAAAAAAAAAACAACGACAATATTTTTTTCTTATCCCGGTTTCAAACCTAAATTATACTAGTATGTTGTCAAGCGTGTTTTACAATTTTAATCAAGGCTCCTCGCAAAAAACCCCAATCTATTCAAGTGCAATATTTATGTATACAATAATGATCGAATGATTTGCATACACAATCGATTGCTAAAATTCACCAACTCATTTCAAATTGTGCACCACCCTGTATAGTGGATTAACGGCTGAATAAAAGGTCCCTAGAATGCTGGAAACTTGAACAATTTTGAAAACAACATTTTTCCAGAATGATAGGGTTACCATATGCCATTTTCGGCTGCATAAAAGGTCCCTAAAATCATAAAATACTTGAACAATTTTGAAAACAACCTTCTTCCAGACTAGTAGGGTTGCCATATGTCATTCACCTTCTTTTAAAATATATTGGTTAAGATACAGAAAAGTTTTCTTATTAATTTTTACTTTTTCTCAAGAAATCCCTAGGTGACCCCCTTACCTATAAGATTCATTGTTAATATTATCCTCTCTGTAATTTTAGGGCTTTGAGGACTTACTGAAAAACAATGTAAATAATTTTTTTATCCCGGTTTCAAACCTAAATTATAAGAGTCTGCTGTCAAGCGTTTTTGACCATGTTCACCAAGGCTCTATGCAAAAAACCCTAATATATTCAAGTGCAATATTTATGTATACAATAACGATCGAATGATTTGCATACACAATCGATTGCTGAAATTCCCCGGCTCATTTCAAATTGTGCACCACCCTTCAAAGCTATTTAGTATTCCATAAGAGGCAGGGCACAACAAGCTAATTTACAATCAAATGGTTTTTGTAATAAAAATTTTGAATTGCGCGCCGATGGACGGTAGGCTTTTCTTGGTCAATAACTTCTTTATAAGCAGAGAGGTGGGGGTGTTTAGTTTTAAGCATGTTTGCTTAAATGTCTGTCCCTACTCATGCATGCATGAGTTTAAACGTGTAAATGTTAGCAATTGTCAGAAATAAAACATGTGTGCCTGTGTGTGTTTAAATTCCATGGGTTTTTTTTGTCGCGGTTCCTAGGGGGGGTGTGTGGGGAAGTGGAATTGTCGTAATACTTTAATAGTTTTCCTTTGTAATAGTTTGTCTGTGTGTTTTGTGTTATTGCAGTTGTTTTAAAACCTTTTAATGGCTCTGTCATAAGTGTTTAAACACAACCCATGTCGCTTTAAAGCGTTTACAAGAAACATTTACTGGCTGTTGTGTGTGTGTGTCTGTCCATGAATGGATGGATGTTGGTTGGTTGGCTGGTTGACTAACTCGCTGGTTTACTTGGTTGGCTTGTTTTTATTGTTGTTCTAATAGGCGATGACTGTCTCTTGGTGGTGATGGTGGTGGTGGCAATGTTTGAAATGATGATGGCAATGGCAGAGTAATTTAATAACTTTACGAGTGTTTAGGTTTCTAAAACCATAAACATTTCAAAAAGTGTTTCTGTGGCTATCAAATATAACCCCAACGAAAGCAAACCGAACCAAGGAAAGAAAGAATGAAAGAAAGAAAGATATGCTTAACGTAAGTCTACTTTTCTTCTCTGTTGTTGTATTAGAAAATATTCGAAGGAAATATTTATAATCAGTTGATGATAGCTGTTGTAAAGAAATATGAAGTGTTAATAACAACACTACCATGGTAAGAGTAATGACTGTGTCGACTTCAATGGAACGCATTTAATATGAAAAGTGTTTCCATTCAAGTGGAAAAAGTGTAATGGGAACGTATGTAAGTCTTACATACTATAGGTCTGTAGAAGCAATACCGTTTAGTGAATTTAGTGTTTTCTGTTCTATTATTGGGTATACTCTGCTTTATGCGGCTCTAAGCTATTTAATCTACTTTACTCAACTGCACTCTTATCTTTTGGTTTATTTTAGTCGTAGATGCCTTAATATACCCTTCGTTCGGGATCTAGTTGTGATAAGCTTTGCTCATGAAATAAAAGAAACAAACACCACGTCATTGGCGGTGAGAGCAGCTAAGCCATAATGCTAACTAAAGGGTTGAAATGGCTAATAACACAGCCCTGCAAATTTGAACTTTTTTTTGTGCAAATAAGATGGCTCCAGATGTTTCCGAAGGCAATTTGCGCGCTGAATACGAATCTGGGTTCAAATCCAAAATGGCAGATCCAATATGGCGGTCAAGTAAATCTGATTAATTTTTATATACCTCGGCCGCCATATTGGATCGGTCATTTTGAATTTTTTTAAATCTGAATCCAAAAACCCCTGAGTAACAATTTTCAAGTAAATCTGATTAATTTTTAAGGACCTACGTAATGTGTTTCTTTTTCTCTTGCACCCCTTGACATAAACCCACCCCCTACTTTAAGGGTGCATGCAAACAATTTGGCTTTAGGCTCATTTTAAAGAGCAAAGATCAATTGTCAATTTCTGACAATAGCGATGGTTCTAGCACCATCTAGCCTTCGAAAACACCTGGAGCCAACTTATTTGCAAAACCCATGCAGGGCTGTGTAATTAGTGTTTGTATGTGTATACTGTTTGTACATTTTTAAACTCGTTTGTAATAACCTCTTTGTTACTAGAAGAACTTTTTCTTCATTTGTTACCCATAATGGCCCTTTGTTTTTAACTCATACGGTTTACATTTGTTTAGAGAATTTATCCAATACGTGCTGCTTGAGAATCCCACTCACTAAGTCATTTATCCATCTGGAAAAGTCCGGCAATCAGTCCAACCAACCAGCTAACACAATACCACATATAGTTCCCGGTATAGCTTGCTACTTTTGTCTTAGAAACAACCCTCATTCTAAGACCAGCTATCAACCTCTCCCTTTATATCTTTCCTTTCATTGAGCATAACTTTCTAAAGATGCGCTTCCACTCCACAGAAGGGTTTTAGATCCAGTAATATCCTTGCTTAGCTTATCTACTTGTTCTTTATCGAAAATTCCCGTGACTTGGGAAAATGCAGGGGGAAAACTTATTTTGGTGATTCAGCTAGTCCCATACTATCTTTTTTTTTTAAGTAAAGGGCATAATACCAGTGTATCCGCATGAAAAATACCCGAGAATTTTGTCATGCTTTCGGAATACTTCATTCTGGGATCAAAAGCTCCAACGCCTGTCCCTCTTTCCACCTTACTATAACCTATTTTCCTAAACCTGCACAATGCACTGCATGAATAGGGGCCATCCCCTGAGTGCTGGTTTTACAAAAAAAAAATACAAAAATAAAAAAAAAAAATTTGTTCACGAACCATACGTATTCCACAAAATAGTGTCGCTTTTAAGAACGTATGTACACAGCTTCCAGACTATTCCATTCAGTTTATTACGAAGTCTTGTTGCGAAGCACTTCCAATCATAGACTGTATTGGTTCTATCCAGGGGACTGATAAGGACCTAGCTATCAGGCATTCTATTTCTTAGGTCGTGAAATCCCTAATAAACTTCATGTTAGATTTGTCTCCCATCAATCTAATCATAGTCTCCATAGCTTCGGTCTTCACTATAATGTGCAGCGAACTTAAATTCAACAGCACCGCTGTAGGACAAGTTCTCGTACCCCAACACATGCTAATCTTTTCATTTTTCCCTTTTCCAATTTAGCTGTTTTCCGATGAGGTCTGTCTGCTCACACCATTTAGTCCAAAATTCCTTGGTTATATCCTTAGGATTTCCTTCTATATACTACTAGCTGTACCCTGCGCGTGTTGCTGCGCCACCAACTAAAATAAATTTGAATGAAAGACATTACACGAATATCAAATTAATTTTGAATCATTTTATTGATTTTGTTTCCCGTTGGCCCGATGATTCAGATGAACGGGCCTGAGTAGTACGCATTCGATCAGTTTCTAATCTCACTTCTCGTTGTTCAAGTGTTTCAAGCGAACGGGTCTCGGCGGCATATACTCGAAGATTTTCCAGTCTCAATGCTTGTTGCCAGTCTGAGTCTGAGGCTGTAATGCTCTTTTCTTCCGTGATTGAGGTGTAGGTCGCCCAATCGCTTGTCATTAATTTTGAATAATTTTCAGTGACGCAATCCATCGGAAATTAATCGCACCAAACTCCGTCGACTCATGCGCAACATCTTTGTTAAAGAATGCACAGTTTACGATTTAATTCATTTTGAGTAATTTTCAGTGGCGCCACCTGTCGGAAATTGGGCATACCAACTTAGAAACCTTCGTCGGCTTATGCGCAACAACTTTGCTGAAAATCAAATGCACAGTTAAAGATTTAATTCATTTTAAGTAATTTTCAGTGGCACCACCTGTCGGAAATTGGTCATACTAACTTAGAAACCTTCCCCGGCTCATGCGCAACAACTCTGCTAAAGATCATAACATGATCAAATTGATAGTTTACGATTCTATAAGATACATACAAGCAAACATTCATTTTTATATATATAGACTATGGGAGGTGACACGCCCACTATAGCCTATCCACCCATACAAAATTTGAGGACTCTAGCTGTTGCAGTTTTATGGAGATATGCGACATTAAATACTTATTGGGTATGTGGGCGTGGCACCTCGCCTACTTGAAATTTTAAAATAAAAAGTAGCCTATAACTCCTTCCTGACATACAGGAAGATACTGTGGAAATTCCAAGAAAATCTAGCCAGCCGTTTGGCCGTCTATAGACTTCAAACATACAAATACACAAACAAACAAATAAACACACATTCATTTTTATATATCGGGTCCGCCATCTATCGTTTTTTTTTTCAACTAGTGCTTATTTCGTGAATGGTAACACTTAGCTCATGTCTGATTTGACAGATAATTAGTTTTATCCTTACGCTGAACGAATATGTTTGTGTATACGCTTGAACAACGCCGGGAAATATTGCGACATTACTTTGAAAATCATGGTAATGTTGCAGAATGTATGCGAAAATTGCGTACGGATTTTGGAAGAAGAGAAGCACCGTCAGCTCCGTACGTGCGTTATCTTGTGAAAAAAAGTGAAAGAAACGGGCATCCTCATCGATAAACCAAAGCGTGACAAGCGAAAAACAGTGCGTACACCCGAGAATATTGCTGCTGTGGCAGAAAGAAAGTGTGCGTGAAGCGCCATCAACATCAATTCACCGTCGTTCTCAACAATTGAACATTTCGGAGACATCATTGAGACAAATTTTGCATAAAGACCTTGGTATGACGCCATACAAAGTCCAATTGGTTCAGAAGTTGAAGCCAATTGACCATCCAATGCGTTTTCGCTTCGCTAAGTGGGCCTGGGATCGCCTAACAGAAGATGATCGATTTTGGCAAAAAAAAACTCATCTTTTCAGATGAAGCTCATTTTGATCTTGGCGGGTATGTAAAGAAGCAAAATTGTTGCATTTGGGGCACAGAAAACTCGCACGTATACATTGAAAAGCCGACGCACCCAAAACGAGTCACTGTTTGGTGCGGATTTTGGTCCAGAGGCATAATTCGGCCATTTTTCTTCGAAAATGAGCAAGAAGTTACAGTCAATGGCGATCGTTATCGGGCCATGGTCACAAAAATTTAAGAGGAGGATATTGGCTACATTTGGTTTCAACAGGACGGCGCTACGTGCCACACAGCCGATGTTTTGCGCCCTGTTTTTGAAGATCGCATTATCAGCCGCAGGCTGATATCGTTTGGCCACCTGGGAGCTGTGATTTGACACCGTTGGACTATTATTTGTAGGGTGCTGTCAAAGATAAGTGTTACGCCGACAAGCCAGAGACAATTGACGCTTTAGAGGACAATATTCGTGGAACCATTGGTGAAATACAGTTGCACACAATCGATAATGTGCTTAAAAATTGGACCGATCGTGTAGGCTACTGCATGGCCAGCCGTGGCAGCCATTTGAATGAATTTATTTTCCATTATTAACCGGAAGGATTGTACTTTCAAATAAAAAAAAAAATTTGAGAAAATATTCAGTAGTTTTTTTTTTAAAGCATTTTCAAAAAAAAAGTTATTTGGCGGACCCTTTATAACATTATGGCATGTTTGGCATGAAACGTGGACTGATACGCTCTCTGTAGTAGCTGTTTATGTTGATTTACTATCGAGTGATATTCCTAGATATTCTATTCCACTTGTATTTCATTTGATATTGTCTCAAATAGGAGTTGAATATTCTTTTATTTATGAAGTTTTCTCCTTATTGTACTATTGTGGTCTTACCCCAGTTTAATGTTAAGTCCATTGTTATGCAACTCATGCTCAAGACCTCTTTAAATAAAGACACAGATAGTCTCTTGAAATTTTCCTTTAACCAGCAGAACTACAGTGGTGGCCTTATAATTAGAAACGACTTAGCAACATGTATGTTTGTTAATTTGTTTTGCAGTGTTCACTGTGTACCTGGTATCAAAGGCTTTATTTGAAGGACGAAAGGCAAAGGCTTTTTTTCCATCAGATTGGGACAAATTAAACTTAGATTCGTCACTCCAGACAACTCTGTTCCAGAAACATCGTTTCTAATTATAAGGCCACCACTATATATCAACCGCACATCCTTGGCAGTCAATGTCAGTCTCGGACTCACGCTTAATAGTCTAGACCTTGACCCGTCTGCCTAATATTTGTTTGGATTAACGCTGAACACTCTCGCTGAAATACGTTTAAAATGGTTCGATTGAAATTGCTTTTCACCAATTAATTTTAAGCAGCTCTTTTGGAACGGAAACCATATGTTGCCAGAAATATCGAAAGCTAACGAAGGCCACTAACTACTACTATTACTCTGTAGTTAAAGCATTTGAAACTTTTTTTTTATAATTTTTGTTTTAATTACAACGGGAAATGCCATTCAAAGGATATCATAAATTATTCAGGTTTTTTTTATTATTTTTAAAACACAATTTTGAAGTAACATTTACTCAGGAAAACTTATACAATAATCTCTACACGTTTTACATAATAATCTAAAAACTTTCATTGGAAACAATATGTAAGCCAAAGGCGAGGCCAACCAACCATACTAACTAAACTAACTGTGGTCACTTCAATACCATTTTATAGTCCTTGGCGGCAATTTAAAATGTAGAAAATATACAGGCTATAAATCATTACAAATGTATTGCTTAACCATTCTAGCCCCTCAACCACATTTCCTTTTAAGAAAAACAACAACAACAATAAAAATAAAATAAAATAAATAAAAAAAATTTTTAATTAAAATTCAAGAAAGTTCTGAGCTTGCTATACCCACCAACCATTATTTTATATGACGTAATATCCGTTTTCATAATGAAATTATTTTTTTTTTTGTTTCCAATTTTCTTTGCAGAACTTTTAAAAGCAAAAAATAATAAAGAAAACGAGAAAAAATGAAAACATACCATGGTTAGCTTAACAGGCTGCAAATGAATTTATTTGTGAAGAAACAATTGAAGAAATTCTACAATGGATTCCTTAACGTCGCAACAACGTAAAGAAAATCCAATAAACGACGACGAAGAAAATAAAATCGAATTTAATTCTGTTGATGAGACAACTCCTACAACCATTACAACAATAGCAACAACAATAGCAACAGAGCCAACACCAATTGATGGTATTGATGGCAATAGTGATGGAGATCATAATGCCACAAAGGCAACAGAAACAGCAATAGCAACAACAATAGCAAATGAAATTGCAACGGTATTTGCTACAAATACTGTAACAGCAATTACCAACAATAATAACCAAGAGACTGATTTAGCGGCCATGTCTACTAAAGCTATACATGATATACCACCAGTAAATTTGATTGCAACGACAGCATTAGCAGCAGCAGCAACAATATCAAATACTTCTATGTCGTATGCTGCTATACCATCATATATTCCTAATGAAACAGCAACAACAGCAACAACATCTAATCATCAATTTGTAACTCCTCAAAAACCATTACATGCCTCATCATTATCAGCGTCATCATCATCAGCTTCAGCATCAGCATCAAAGAAAAAACACAATAAATTTTCAAAATGTTTTAGCGGCAGCGGCAACAACAACAACAACAACAATATCGGCGTTGGTGATCATGATCATTCGTCATCATCATCATTAACGAATGCTATTGCAAATGCTGCCGCCTCGTCCTTGTCGTCGTCTTCATCAATGGCGGCATCATCGTCGGCAAATATGAAAACTTCTTTATCGATGACTTCATTGCCACCGGATGAAAAGCAAGAAAGTCGTGATGGCATCAAAGCCAAATTGAAGGTGGAAAGGCCTTACAATAGTTTAAAGGTAAGTCATATCATTTGTTTTCATGTCTGTTTCGTTTATTTTTTTATTTGATTTTTTTGTTTTGTTTTTTCCAAAAAGAAACAACATGTGTGTCCATAATAAAACACTCATGTCCTATTAGAGACACATTTTCTGTGGTTTTTATAGCTCTCGCTTCGTTTGCAATATGTATTCTTGTCAATGGGGTGATCAATCATGTGTTTTAAAGACCATAAGAGATGGACTTTTAATTCTAATGGATCTTAACGTGTCAATCAGTCTTTCTGGTTGCATTTTATTCCTTGAGTTTTTCTTGATAGTTCAGCTCAAAACCACTAAAGACTATTTAGCTTAGCCTTGAACCAAGATGTGATCTTCTGAGAAGCCAAGACGTGATCTTCTTAGAAGAAATATTAAAGTCTTGTGATAACCCAAAGAAAGCTATCGTTTGGTCCCTTCATGGCTCTGATTTATTTCAAATCTGATTGATTTAAAATTCAACAAAATCTAGTGTGTGATTGCTTTCAAATTGATTCAAAGGTACAAGACCAATTTCGACTTATTCTCGAAGGAAATCTAGTTTTTCTGAATGACATTGCAATTCTACTGCCAGCAATATAGATCTTTTGTTTAGAATGCTCAAATAAACCTTTATCTACCTTTTATTGTCAATAAGCCTGTTTTTTTTTCTTCTTTTGACTTTCCCAGACAAATATCTGCTGATTAGTATAGTTCGATGCCTAGCATATTATGATGTACCTCAGGCAAGACATTACCTTCTTATGCTTCAACATTTTTTCTATGCATCCCCATCTAGAGCCTCTGAGAATGTTGCGAGCGATACTTTAGCAAAAAAACTAGGTATCCAACAGATCTTTACTCACAGTCCAGAAATCCTACCAATCAATCCGCACTCCTGTAAGCGTATATAGCGGTTTCCAACATGGACTTCCGAACTTTGGGAGTTGATAACAGCCATATCTGTCAAATTAATTGTCATTTGTTCAGTATGTTTTGCCAAATCAGCATGGACGACAATAGGGTATTCGCCGAATGGACTCTGGAGCAGTAGGTGACCGACCCTAAATTTCATCAAAAAACTGCCTTCAGAGATGAGTTCCTTTTGGAGATGAATGGGTATACTTGAACAAACAAAATTGTCGAATTTGGAACGTTGCCAATCCACATGAATCCAGAAGTACCTAATGCATTCCAAAAAAGACATCGTTTGGTGTGATATCTTCGGTCCAGATATCTTATTGGAAATACCTTGGCCAGGTCATCACTGGTAATAGCGAGCACAACGATTTTCTCGATTGATTACAAACTTTTTTTGGCTTGAATTAGATGATCTGGACACCAACTGTATGTGGTTTCAACAAGACGACACAATGTGCAACGCAGCTCATACCACACATATTCTGTACGACAACTATGAGGGCATGGGCATCTCACGTGGATGTAATGTGAATTGGCCACCAAAAGCATGCGATTTGACCACGTTAGACTTTTTCCTCTAAATTACACATATTTGATGAATTGTGGGTGCTTAAAATTCCCTCATTTCGAATTTCCCGAGTGTCGGACAATGACAGAGAAGATGACTTTTGCCTGTGGATATACTTATGTATGTCAATACCCCATTATGATAGCTATGAGGCACGTAGGATGGATCTTCTGTATATCCCTAAAGGACAATATTTATTTGGTTTCCCTACAAGTGCATTCATTTTTCCTTTGCCGCTAGTCTGTTTAACCTCAAGAGAAGGATGTCATTCTCATAACTAAATTCGTTCCAATTAGCAATTGTACCAGTAAGTGTCTCCGCTATGTTGCTACAGGCTATTTCCCTGTGTTTAGGGTCCCCTTAGAGAGTAATTCTAGTATTTTAAGTAGTATGTCATAAGTTAATATATGTATGTCCCTATTCAACATATGTACTCTGATACTGATTTTTATATGAGACTGTCGTTATGGTCATTATTTTCTAATCTTTTTGTTCAGAATATCATTCATGTATTCTTTGGTGTTCTTATTTTTATTGTATACATGACTAAAAGCGAAATCCAAACAGTACGAGTTTTGGCAGGGCCATAGTTTCTGTAGTTTTGTGGGGTTCATATAATAGTCTTCAGTCATTCATCATATGAATATCTGTTGAGAAAAAATTCCTTCCTGCAAAATAAGAAAATGCATCAGTTACAATCAAGCCGATCTGTGTATGCACTAGACGTACATTAAGGAGCAGAAGTGAGTACATGTAGATATTTATGTATTCGTCTGAAAAAAATTTCTCGTTGATTTTTGTGTAATTCAGTCAAGTACTGAACGATAGTCCACCAGCCATAAAACACAATTCCGATCTCCTTAATAAAGGGTCCGCCAAAAAACTTTTTTTTTTGAAAATGCTTTAAAATAAAACTACCGAATATTTTCTCAAATTTCTTTTTTTATTTGAAAATACAATCCTTCCGGTTAATAATGGAAAATAATTTCATTCAAATGGCTGCCTCGGCTGGCTATGCAGTAGCCTACACGATCGGTCCAATTTTTAAGCACATTATCGATTGTGTGCAGCCGTATTTCACCAATCAATGGCTTCACGAATATTGTGCTTTAAAGCGTCAATTGTCTCTGGCTTGCCGGCGTAACACTTATCTTTGACGGCACCCCACAAATAATAGTGCAACGGTGTCAATCGCAGCTCCGAGGTGCCCAACATCAGCTCTGCGGCTGATAATGCGATTTTCAAAAACAGGGCGCAAAACATCGAGTGTAGCTTCGGCTGTGTGGCACGTAGCGCCGTCCTGTTGAAACCAAATTTTGCGAATATCCTCCTCTTCAATTTTTGTGAACAAAAATTCGTTCAACATGGCCCGATAATGATCGCCATTGACTGTAACGGTCACCCCTTGCTCATTTTCGAAGAAAAATGGCCCAATTATGCCTCTGGACCAAAATCCGAACCAAACAGTGACTCGTTTTGGGTGCGTCGGCTTTTCAATGTATGCGTGCGGGTCTTCTGTGCCCCAAATGCCACAATTTTCCTTGTTTACATACCCGCCAAGATCAAAATTAGCTTCATCTGAAAAGATGATTTTTTTTTTGCCAAAATCTGCATCTTCTGTTGTAGGCTACTGCATGGCCAGCCGATTGTACTTTCAAATAAAAAAGAAATTTGAGAAAATATTCAGTAGCTTTTTTTTTAAAGCATTTTCAAAAAAAAAGTTATTTGGCAGACCCTTTATTAAAAATCGCCATGTACTCACTTCTGCTCCCCAGTGTAGATATAAACCCCTTGAGGAATACAAAAATATTTCCTTGTTTTATTATATTTGTCATGAAATTTAACAAATTTTCAATCAATTAACACTCATTTCACTTGCGTGTTTTTTTTTGTTGTATGATTTTGATGCTAACTTGGCTGCTGCATTGTTAAGGTTTTTGAACTTGGTAAATACGCATGATTATAATGCATAACTATTGTTAGTAACTCCTACTAAATGAAAAGAAAAATAAACGGAAAGGAAAATGAAAAATAAATAACTGTTAATAAACAAAAACTTTCCAATCCTCAAGAGGAAAATACCAAAAACAAGAGAAGAAAGAAAGAAAAAGAAAAACAAAAATTGAATGATTTTTATAACAAATAGACTTGAGGCATGAAATGAAATCTTGTCTCTGCATGGCTATAAATTCAGCAATAAATCCTAATTGTGAATGATTATGCAATCAATTGTCACCCAAGACTAAATTGCTAAAGCAAGCAACATGCATCACTAGACGAGCATTCAACAACATTAGTAGTGTGGCAGCAGCAGCAGCAACAAACAAAAATTCCCACATACGATAAACGTATTAAAACCTGAAAATTGTTGAACGGCGACAATATTTTTTTTTTGTTGTAAAAAGAAAACAGGAATTAAAGTTAATTTCAACAGTAGTTGGTGTTTTTTTTTTGTTTGTTTACAGTAGGGAAAGTATGCCTACTGCCAGTAGTCTTGTGTTTCCTTAAGAAGTTGTGGCTCAAAACTTGGTTTGTTCTTTTCGTAATGCAAATCATTCCTACACATTTAATCTCTGAATATGTACACATGTGTGTGACTAACGATATAAAATTAAATAACACATGTGCCTGCCACTGTAATTTTCATATTTTGGTAAGCGCAACAATTTTGTGTTTGGTCTCCATGCCTGTTATTCAATGGTGTGGTTTCGTTCGTTCGTTGTCATTCGGTAGTGTGGATAGTTTTTCATAATCATGTGCGCCGTTTCTTGGTTTGTTTGTTTCGTCTCTCGCACAAATACCAAAACAAATGTGTGTGTTTGGGCCAATAAATCATTGTTACGCAGCGCATTAATTTAAAGAGTTTTTTTCCAGTAGCAAACATTGTAGTTGTTGTTGCTGTTGTAAAATTTCTAACGCCTGCAATATTCAACAACAACAACCACAAACAATGCCAATAACAACTGTCAACTGTTTAACACCAACAACATTACCATCACCATTATAATCGTTTACAATCGTCATCGTCTTCGTCAAGCATGTCGTATTATTGATTGTGTTTATACATGTACGAGCTTGCATTTTCTATTGCCAATAATAATAAGGCACAGTGGAGCAAAGCAGAAAAAAATCGCGACTATTTTCCGCGATTTTTTAAATTTAGTTACGGTGGATAAAAAATACTCATCTATTTTATGAATAAAGGGCCTATGTAGACTGAGTGAGAATTAATGCTCGTGACCACAAAACTAGAAACGAATAGTTTTTGGTGCTCTAGTCTTTCTTCATAGTGGACTCATGACTTTCTAGATCCCATTAGCTGTGGTTTCTAGGACGAATGAATTTTACAACTCCTTTGTATGGTTGTAATCACCGTAGTGTAGTAGGTAGTGTGTTGGTTTATTAGATGTGAGACCTTGGTTCAAACCCCAGGTCAGACATCAAAACGAAATATAAAAAAAATATTTCTTCGGCGACTTCCTCTCAGCAGATTTCTGGCAAAAACTCTGAGAGTGAATTGAAATTGCCATGAAAAGTTTCTCAAAAATCTGCCGTTTGTAATCGAGTTTAAACTGTAGGTCCCGCCACTCATGTATAAAATTAACACACACCGTGTGGTGGGAGAAACTAAGTCGTAATCCTGGCTGAAGAGTTGTAATGACCAATTGTTATGTATGTTTGTAAGGCTAACTAGTGATTATTAGTGTTACTTAGAGGAAAGCGTACATTCTACATCCACAGCATTCTTCAACCGTTTCCTGGAGAACGGACGGTAGGAGAGACTGTCTTTCCATTTTCAATAAAGCCTTCAGACTGCGCTAGGCTTTCTTTATAGTGGAGTCATGGCCTTCTAGATCCCATGATGTTTGTTTTTGATGCGTAGAGGAAATCGTAAATTCTAGTACCATAGCGTTCTTCTACCGTTTGCTGGACGGCAGTTGGTTGGAGGGCCTATCATTCCATCATCAATAAAGTCCTCAGACTGCGCTAGGTTTTCTTTATAGTGGAGTAATGGATTTCTAAATCCCATGAGGTTTGTTTTTGATGCCTACAGGAAAGCGTAAATTCCAGGTCCATGGCGTTATTCAACCGTTCGCTCGAGGGCAGTCGCTTGAAGAACCTATATTTCCATCGTCTTTCCATAACTACGACAATAAAGTTTACCTCACAGACAAGACTGAGGGCAATACTCCCATAGATATTTACAGTAACCTAGACATGTCCAATTGACCGAATATTGGTCCTGTCTTCAAGCAGGGAACGTACTACTAATAATAGTCGGCTTCGGACGTAGTGAAGACTGACGGAACCTCTGAGAATGAATAAAATTTCTACGAAAAGTTTCTCAACAATCTGTCGTTCGGAGTCAAGTTTAAACTGTAGCTCCCGCCACCCGTGGACAAAATTAACACACACAACATGATGGGTAGTGCGAGAAGCTAAGTTGTAATCCTGACTAAAGGCTTGTAAAGATCAACTAAGTAAATAAGATCCTGATAGAATGCCGAAAGTGTTTCTGTGCCAACACTGAAACTCTTTGTTAAAGGGCGAGTCAGAGTCGACTTTAAATTGTGGGTCCCGCCACCCATGGATAAAATTAATACACACAATATGGACGGTGTGAGAGGCTAGGTTGTAAGTCTGACGAAAGGATTGTAAAGACCAATTAAGTAAATAAGATCCTGATGGACAGCCGAACGTTTTTTTGTGTGCCAACACAGAAAGTCTCTATTAAATGGCGATGTAGCCTACACCATGCCTACTTGGTGGCTTAGCTGTATGCCGATGGACATGGGACCGCTTGGTTTCCTCGTCAATACTCGTTTCAAATGAATCCGTTGGGTTTATTACAGTTCCCTTGTAATCTTTTGACCTGATAAGTTTGTTTCAACTAAATATCAGTCTGTAGATTCATTTTATTGGCGTGATTTTATCTACGTTTTTTTTACATACACTCAGCCACAAAAGTATACATACGGTTAACAATTTCAACCCGTTTTCGTTTAAAATCTTTATAATTGTCTGACAACTTTGCCCGATTTTAAGACGGTCTTGGTTAAAAAATTTCTGAAATTTGTTAATCGGATGTATACTTTTGTGGCTGAGTGTATCTTTTTCTTCGATTTTAAGACGGTCTTTTGCATTGGTTCAGAAATTTGTGAAATTTGGTAATCGGATGTATACTTTTTCAGTTCAATTTCAGAAATTTTTTAACCAATGCAAAAGACCGTCTTATAATCGAGGAAACTATAAAGATTTTCAACGAAAACGGATTGGTTAAAAAATTTCTGAAATTTGTTAACCATATGTCTACTTTAGTAACTGTGTGTAGATGGCGCTGCCTTGAATATTTTATTGCCAGTAATGGGTAGATGCATAAACGTCATTTTTTTATTTCATTCCAACAGCATTTTGCGCATACAAAATGGTCTTCTAAGGTCTGTTGGATTGAACTCGAGTGTCTAGCAAATAAAGCGGGTACAAAATTGGGCGTTTTGAAGGTACTAAATGGTACGTTCTATACTTTGTCAAATAGGTTTTAAAAGTGCTGCCAAGAGATCAGCACGTTGGCATGTCGTGTTCTTTAATTTATTCGGAGTATGTGAATGCCGTAGTCTAGTGGGTAGTGTGTTGGCTTATTAGACGTAAGGCCAGGTGTCGAGCCCCAGGCCAGACATCAAAACAAAATGCAAAAAGTATTTCTTCTGCGACTTCCTCTCAGCAGATTTCTGGCAAAAACTCTGAGAGTAAATAAAAATTGCCATGAAAAGTTTCTCAAAAATCTATTGTTCGGGGTCGACTTTAAACTGTAGGACCCACCACTCATGCATAAAAATTAACACACGCAACATAAGTGGTGTGAGAAACTAGGTCGTAATCCTGACTACAGGGTTGTAATGACCAATTATGCATGTATGTATGCATGCGGGCATTCGGACAGTGTTCGTTTTTGCTTTTATAACTTTTTATACTTTTTTCTGCATCTTTTGCTCCATGGTGCATATGCTACTTTATGTTGGTAAATACAGTAGCATTTATAAGCAACATACATATGTACATGACCGATACTGGCAATAATTGCTATTGTGTTGTTTGGTGGTTTTTTTTCGCTTTTCTTTTTTTTCTAATTAATTTCCATTTTCTAAGCATTTTCGTCTTGTATTATTATAAAAATTTTCTCAATATTTGTTGCTTATTGTTGCTGTTGTTATAATCATAAACGAATTTCCATTATTACCTACAACTACAAATGGCGCTGACAACGACAACAACATCATCATCCGTCGTAGCATAATAACAATAATAATGGCCACAATAATAACAAAGGCGTCGTTGACGCCAAGATGGCTGTTAATTACGGTAGTTAACGGTTTTTTTTTTATATATTTGAACAACCGTTGCTTATCTCGCTAAGCCAACAAGCAGCCTGCTTTCCTAGCCATGCAATTTTTCCTACACTGTCTGTCTGTATTGTATGGTTATGGTCGTCACTCGTCGTAATCGCGTTAATTCCGCGAGTGTGTGAGAAAATTTACGCTGTATAGCAGCAATAGCACAGTAGCAGCCGCAGTAACTGCATTAATAATAATTTGTTTAATATTTTTTTAATTAATTATTTATTATATTCAATCAATTTATAATTTTTCAGTAACTTAATTAAGTTGCGGTAGCTAGAGTGACTGACTGACTGTGGCTTGATTGGTGGGGCTGCTGTGTTTGCTGTGGCCCCATAATCTCTCTCTTGGGAATTAATGTTTTGAAAGTTATTACTGACTGCTGACACAATTTATTAACTTTTTTTCATTTTACATTTTATTTGTTAATATTTATTTAATGTGTAGACATTTTGTTTTTTTTTTTGTATCTTTTTGAGAAGCCATTAGCTTGTTGTCTGGCATATAACAGTGTTTACATAAAATAAATTACCCCGTAAAGGTTGGTCATTAGCGATTTTATTCCTTTAAAGCTTTGCATTTAATGATTTCCTTGTAGTAATTTAAAGCAATTGCTTCGGAAGTTGTGTGTTTAATTTATCTTTTGGGCTGAGCTACAAATTTAGAGAGTTAGCAGGTCATATCCTACATAAAACGATTTAAATTTTTCCAAAGCTAGTAAAGTCAAGCTTTCACTTCCGATGATAGTTTATGTTGGTCGAATGACAATTTATGTTTTAAACCTTGATTGCGTAATCACAAGTGCCGATTACATTCTGTTGCTTAGTTATTCTTTCGTTAGCTGCTTTTACGAAGTTATCTATCGTGTTCCAGTGGTAGCAACTTCATGGCATTGTTTGTTCTCCATTAGCTTCCCCTAACACTGTATTTGAACATAACGCCTTGCACAATCTTATTTTCATCAAAGCGTCCTTGTAAGATGTCAACCGAAGAACGATAAAGTTGGCTTAGACATCACGAACAAAACGAAATATTAAAAAAAAATATTTCTTTCGGTGACTTCCGCTCAACAGTCTTCTAGCAAAAACTCTGGGAGTAAAATAAAAATTTCTATGAAAAGTTTTTCAAAAATCTGTCGTTCGAAGTCAACTTTTTAAACTGTAGGTCATGGACAAAGTCAATACACAGAACATTGGCGGTGTGTTAAACTAGGTTGTAATCCTAACTAAGGTATGGTAATGACTAATTAAGTAAGTAAAGGAAGTAACCACGTCCTTTCATATATTAGATTGAAACATAACTTCTAGCAAAGAAAATAAAATATAAAGAATGTGCATTTTAACATATTTTGGAATATTTTTCAAAAATATTTCAGGACGCGGGGGGAAAGATAGAAGGGAAGGATACAGAAACCAAGAGCGTAACAATGCGTTGTTCTCATCGTGCGTTTTTGTTGTTTGACCACTTTTTTATTTATTTTTCTGGTGTTAAAAACAGACGTCGGCACCAATGTCCCTCAGGGGAAGAACATCTTCGGCTTTTTACACACATAGGACACGTACATCAAGAATGTTCGTTAAAAAGAGCACAAAAATCTTGTCAGCTTTTAAAGAAGAATGTTCATGTCGCTTTTT
The DNA here is from genome assembly GCA_936449025.2 of Sarcophaga subvicina. NCBI lineage: Eukaryota > Metazoa > Arthropoda > Insecta > Diptera > Sarcophagidae > Sarcophaga > Sarcophaga subvicina. Next base: position 103,741,223 of record OW388083.2, on the reverse strand, counting down.
TCAGACTTCAATTGTACACCCAAAGAAATATCACAGTAGATTCAGTAATATCAATGAGAAATGATTTCGATTTTTGGAAGAATACTTGCCAAGTTAAATACGGTGTCTTTAGGGATTTAATGCAGTACAATTTTTCTATATTTTCCGATCACATATACATATCATTGGGTTAATAAGTAGACTTGACATTATTACTAACAATTTTCCTCTAGGTTAACACATGCCTATGGTTATGGGTTAGTGAGTGAGAGAGAGAAAATAAGTTGGGAGAATTTATTTATTTACAGCCATAGAAAAGTGTTAGTAATATACACTATTTTTATTTTCATTTCATCAACATACATATGTAAAGCTGCCTATCTTTGGCTTAATAATTCTGGATAAATAAAAATAAAATAAAACATCGATTTTATTATTAAAAGATCATAAAGCTATCCATCTTTGGCTTAAAAATTAGGCCATGTTTTTTAGATAAATAAAAATAAAAAGAATAAAAACCATTTTTTATTAAAAGAAAAAAAAAACGAGCATTCCAAAGAATTAAAAAAAAATATACTATGGGACAAAATAAAATACGCCCACCTAATGACATAGAACATTTTTAACACAAAATATTCTTCGAGTGTTATTCTGAAATAAAATGATAAAGCATCCGCAGCACATGTATTCTTGTCGCAGTCTGATCGACAACTAAATCAAAAAACACAAGAATACATACACATGTACATGTACGTACGATGAGAGCAACACATTGTTACGCTCTTTGTTTGTGTTCATTTTCCTTCTGTCTTCCTCCCTCTCATCAAGAAATGATTTTTAAAAATATTTTGGTGAGAGCGGGTCGTAATGTTACGACCCGCCATAAAAAATTTTACTTCTACATGATGCGTATTCTTTATATCCATATTCTTTGCTTCTAGTCACCTATCTTTCAATATCTGTATTGAATCTACCAACTAATCGTATGCCCACCAACTGCTGCTACTGATTTTCTATCTTCGATGCCTCTTACGCAGAGATCTTCCTCATCCTAAGCAGAAGGATTTCAGAGACAATTACTGCTACAATATAGCAGCATCCTGAGCAGCTAATTCTAAAATGTAATAGAGTTTCTTTTGCTTGTGTTTTAGTGAATTCCTTTCCAGGCTTACTTTGGCCATCTTCTTTCATTTCAGAATGTCTGACCTGGGATACGAACCCAGGCTTTACGAATAGTAAGCCAACACACTACCTAATACACCACGGCGACTTCGACATCATGGTTATTCAATTCAGGAATGAAAAAGTTAGTAATCATGGCTCTATACCGATCACCATTGACTGTAACGTTCTGGCCACCATCGTTTTTGAAAAAGTACGGACCAATGATTCCACCAGCCCATAAAGCGCACCAAACAGTCAGTTTTTCTGGATGTAACGGTGTTTCCACATACACTTGAGGATTACCTTCACTCCAAATGCGGCAGTTTTGTTTGTTGACGTAGCCATTCAACCAGAGGTGCGCTTCATCGCTAAACAAAATTCGCTTATGAAAATCGGGAACAACGGTAATCTCGTTTTGGGCCCATTCGACGAATCTACGCCTTACTTGATGATCGTTTGGCTTCAAATCTTGCACGAGTTGGATTTTGTAAGCACGCAAACTAAGATCCTTCCGCAAAATCTTCCATAAAGTGGATGGACACAGATCCAATTCGTGTGCTCGATGGCGGATGGACTCATTCGGGTCTTCCTCAATGCTACGCTCTACAGCAGCAATAGCTTCTTCTGTACGCACCGTACAGCGTCTCTGGGGATGCGAGTTATCAATAAGAGTAAACGTGGTGCGAAAACGTTCCATGGTTAATCGAATTAACTGCTCTTATGGACGATTTTGTCGACGATAAAATGGACGTAGTGCGCGATACGTTTTCCGCACAGAACCATCATTTTCGAAATAAAATTGTAGTATTTGCAAGCGTTGTTCAGGCGTGAGTCTATTCATGATGAATTGCCAAACCAAACTGAGAATAAATCACTTGACAGCTGTGAAATCGGTCGCTATCTTGAAAAGTAATGCCAACTTAAAGTTCTATACCTCTATAAAAAACACCCTTTATAATCTAATAATGCCTGCTTCTATTGTATCGCATTGAATTAAAATAAATTTATTCGGAGTGATGACCATCGTAAGCTTTCATTTTTTTTCCCATACTCTACTCATATTCTTCATACTGTTTTAATACCCAGATTTTATTCGTTTTATGCTTTGGAAAGGTCACACACGTTAAAACTTTGCAATTCAATTTTGTTTTCATATTTTTTTTTTATTTTTCTAAATTCTGCATTGAATTCCAACTGAGATCACAATGCAGCATACAATGTCCATTAAAATTCCAACTAAAATTGGCAGTAAAATCGTTCATTTTTAATATCGAATACCAACCTATACCACTACAGCACCAATAACAGCTAAACTAATGAAATATTATCGATTACAAATTATCGGTTATGTAAATAATAACAACGAGAATAAAAAAATAATTATAATCGCCACACTTCCTTTACTTATTCACTCACTCCCTCCCCCTTCCTTACAATTGCCGTCTGTCTGTCATATGGCAAGTAATATAAGAGCATCAACGTTCTAATGGAATAACAAAGAATTCTTAAAGCCCAGCATGACGTTGTCCAAGTGTATTTAACGTGAAAATTTATGAAAAAAATGGGAAAAGTGGAAATAACGTTGATTCAAGCATGTGTAAAAATTGAATAGACAAGATTTTATTGACAAGTTGTTTAGCTGCTGGCTGCTAAATGCACCAATAGCTGCGCAAAAAGGGTGCTACAAAAAGTGATTTGTTTTTTAAATAAATATTTCAGTTTGACCAGACGAGTGTAAAGACGCGTAGATACTTAATGATAGATTCTTAGCTTTTGTCTGCTCCATTGAAGTCATTATGTGTGGAATGTAACATCGTTTAAATGGCCGCCCACGGCTTCTCTGGAAGAGAGCATTCTAAATGTCACGGTCAGTTTAAATTTGATCGATGGCATGGGTCATCTTAGTGCTGAGGACTACTGTGTTTTATGTCTTATTCGCATACATCTGCGACCGATGGAAACCCCAATAGAAGAATTCAAATTGTGTCGAACTATCTTTTTAACAACTTCATGTCACTTTCACGTGATGGGGCAGTGTCGTCGCTCATGCGGTATACCTTATGTCCTTATGTCCATCGTCCTAAACCACATGTCGCTGTCGTCCAGATCACCTTACTTAGGCCAAAAGATATTGATAATGTTCGGCTGATAGTTCTCGTCGTTGACTATGATGGTGTGGCTTAAGTCGTCCTTAAAGGAGTATGAAACGATATTGCCACCAAAAAGTGACTTTTTCGGAACGCGTTAAATGCTCTTGAATCTCATGTGCATTAGTAATGTCCCGAATACGATAATTTTATTTGTTCATGCGCCCATTATACCGAAATAGGAGTTATCGCTCAAGATAATTTTGCAATGAAAATTAGGGTCGCTTCAGAACCTATCCGGTGAACACACATGTCATTGTCTATGGTCGTTTAGCTTCACTTCCTCCGTCAGTTCAATTTTGTGCAGGCCCAAGTCACGTCGCAAATTGTGGTATGCGTAAGAAGGAGTTCGTGATAACGATGCGAAATCGACTGCTTCGTATTCTCCTGTACTCTCTCACAGATAGCGGCAATAATTCCGACAGATCTTGCGCTTTGACGACTTACATGTGTTGGTGGATCATTTACTGAACCAGTGGACTCTAATTTGTCGAACACATTGAGAATCGTTCTCTCGGTAGGAAGATTATGCATACATTCAACAACCCTTCAGTCAGGATTATGGACCTAGTTTCTCACACTACTTACGTTGTGTGAGTTAATTTTTTTTATACATGAGTGGCGGGACCTATAGTTTAAAGTCGACTCCAAACGACAGATTTTTGAGAAACTTTGCTCTCTGAGTTTTTGCCAGAAATCTGCAGAGAGGAAGTCACCAAAGAAATATTTTCATATTTTCGTTTTGATGTCTGACCTGGGGTTTGAACCTTGGCCTCAAGTCTAATAAGCCAACGCACTATCTACTAGACTACGGCGACGGAAGATTATGGCGATTGTAAAATGGGCGAAGTGTGTGAAAGGTTACTTCACATTTGATGAAAACAATTGTTATTTAACAAAACCAACTAAAAAATTAAAAAACACATTTTTTTTACTAATAAAGCTTTAACAAGATAGCCGGAATTCGGAAGCCAGTGTTAAAGGACCCGATAAAAGACAAGTATTGCCTATAAATTATGAAATGTTCCTGAATAGAATAATACTGCTTGGCGTAGTCAATCTAGTGCATCAGAACAGCTACAAAATACTCAAACCTGACTGAGTTCTATCAACCACCAGATTTGTGTTAGAATCACCATTTCGTTCTTGAAAACATTTCAGTGTGAATGATTTCCCTAGCTGCAAGCAGGTGACTATTATGGTGAACCGTTCAAGCCAATTGAAATCTGTCTGAGGTAGCTATGTATTATAATAACCTACCGGAAATTGAGTACAGTTTCAAGAGTTTTTTCCCTGGAGTAAATGTAAAGTAGTGTAAATGTAGACGACCAAACTTCTCGTGTACATCACGATTGGGATTGCTTTCATTACAAAAAAGTTTTTCGACTGTTCTACAGCCTCTAGCAACTGATGCAGAGTCTGCTCAGACAATTTTTCTCCTAAAAATTCGAAGAATTTTAAATTTCATTCATATTGTACCAGATCCGCTCTTCTTCACATTTTCTTGTCACTCTTTCAAACATACATATAATATTTATTAATTTTTCTACTACATCCTGTATAATGCAAGAATTTTCTATCCACTCTATTACAACCTATTGTAACACCCTTTAAAACCGGCAACACTAGCACCACCACCATCTTAACGATTTTATGAATGATTCGACCAGTTTTCTTATGTTAAACAACGAATGGTCCTTCAGAGCACCACACATTTTTATGCTGCTGTCATTCCAGTTGATTGAATACAATTCAAGATGAGTTGCAGTTGCTGCTGCTGCCGTTACAAATTGTTGTTTTGAATTTTAGATTTCAGTAGGCAACAACAACTGGTTAAAATTGGAATTTGAGAAAGACAGTTAAAAAGTTTTTTAAAATGTTCACCATTTTAAACGCCATTTATTTTATATTGTTGTTGTAAAGCTGGAAGAGTGTTTTTGTTTTTAGCATAAAAACATAGGTTTTTTCGTGCTATTTTTATATTTTATAAGCGAAAGACAAAAAAACAAAACCAATAAAAAAAATTTATTATTTTGCTTGCGAGATGAGCATAACAACAATTGAAGTGCTATGAAGATGTTTGTGATGATGACGATGATTATCATCATCATTCCGAATGCTATCGTAAGCTTAATCGTCATCATTGTGACTCCAAAAACAAAACAGTGTTGCTAGCTGGTTGCCCGTTTGCTGCCGCGCAATGCCTGATAGCGGTGACGCTATAAAGCCCGTGTGATAATGTGCCAGTAACTCGATTCGGCTGAACATCTCCAGCATTGGAACAACGCGTATTACAAGGCGTTAAATGGAAATAAACTTGTTTTTGTTATTGTTGTGATTTCTTGCTGTGCTTACGATCATGTAGTGTTGTTGCAGTTTATTTAAACGCATCATAAACAAATAATTGCATGCGGCCTAACAAGCGTTTTTTAATTGTTCACCCATAAAACGACCGTTAAAAAGAAGTTTTTTCTTGTGGTTTTTGGTAGTTTTGGTTTTTTGTGAATTGATTTGATGGTTTTGACCGATTGGTGTTGTCTTCCTTTTTAGATTTTTTTTTATTTTTATTCCAATCATCGCCATAAAATAGTGTTTATGACCCGAACAGTTCTTTTTTTATTTTTATTTTCACACTTCTGGTTTTTTTTTCTGTTTTCCTTTTAAAAATGCTTGACTTCTGCAAGTATTACGCATAATATGCGTTTCAACACATGGTTACGGATTTCTTTTGAAGAGGCTACCTGCCATTACTTGAAACTGAATTGGAAATTACAATGAAAATTTACATTCTTTTGGTAGCTTCTCAATAATGCCTTGACAAAGTACTTGGCAATAACAACAGCATCTTAATAAAGTGATAAAAGCTAAGAAGCTTGTATGGTTAGCAATTCTCTGTGCAAAGTGCCAATTGCTTAAATAGCTATGTTCTATGGCGTTCATGAGAGATCATTAAACTTGATATGGCAGTAAGAAAGAAAAGAACGGTAGAGCAATTTAACATCATAGTCTTAACTGCCCAAAAAAGCTCCGAATTTTTGCCAGATAAGTGCCATTGGTGGCATAACATTACGTTTTCGGCTGCATTCCAAAATGTATCAATACAAAGTTTGTATGCAGTTCTACTACTGTACATAAACTATGTAAAGGGTGTTTTTTGTAGATGTATAGAACTTTAAGTTGGCATTACTTTTCAAGATGGCGACCGATTTAACAGCTGTCAAGTGATTTATTCACAGTTTGGTTTGGCAATTCATCATGAATAGACTCACGCCTGAACAACGCTTGCAAATAGTGCAATTTTATTTCGAAAATAATGGTCCTGTGCACTACGCACTACGTCCATTTTATCGTCGACAAAATCGTCCATCAGAGCAGTTAATTCGATTAACCATGGAACGTTTTCGCACCACGTTTACTCTTATTGATAACTCGCATCCCCAGAGACGCTGTACGGTGCGTACAGAAGAAGCTATTGCTGCTGTAGAGCGTAGCATTGAGGAAGACCCGAATGAGTCCATCCGCCATCGAGCACAGGAATTGAATCTGTGTCCATCCCCTTTATGGAAGATTTTGCGGAAGGATCTTGGTTTGCGTGCTTACAAAATCCAACTCGTGCAAGATTTGAAGCCAAACGATCATCAAGTAAGGCGTAGATTCGTCGAATGGGCCCAAAACGAGATTACCGTTGTTCCCGATTTTCATAAGCGAATTTTGTTTAGCGATGAAGCGCACTTCTGGTTGAATGGCTACGTCAACAAACAAAACTGCCGCATTTGGAGTTAAGGTAATCCTCAAGTGTATGTGGAAACACCGTTACATCCAGAAAAACTGACTGTTTGGTGCGCTTTATGGGCTGGTGGAATCATTGGCCCGTACTTTTTCAAAAACGATGGTGGCCAGAACGTTACAGTCAACGGTGATCGGTATAGAGCCATGATTACTAACTTTTTCATTCCTGAGTTGAATAACCGTGATGTCCAGGAGATGTGGTTTCAACAAGACGGCGCAACATGTCACACAGCTCGTGCCACAATAGATTTATTGAAAGACACGTTTGGTGACCGCCTAATTTCACGTTTTGGACCTGTGAATTGGCCTCCAAGATCTTGTGATTTAACACCGCTAGACTACTTTCTGTGGGGCTATGTAAAGTCATTGGTCTATGCGGTAAAGCCACAAACGCTTGACCATTTGGAAGACAACATTCGCCGTATTATTGCCGATATACGGCCACAAACGTTGGAAAAAGTCATCGAAAATTGGACGTCCAGATTGGACTACATCCGCGCCAGCCGTGGCGGTCATATGCCAGAAATCATATTTAAAATGAAATGCCACAAGATTATCTTTCGGATAAATAAAATTTATGTCAATCGAATAATCCATCGTTGTTTTATTGCAACTTAAAGTTCTATACCTCTATAAAAACACCCTTTAGATATGCAAAGTAAACAAACAATGGATCAACTATAAATCCGAGGCCCGATTGCTATTTGACTGCGTTAAAAATACACATTGACAACGTTTTAAAAAGTATACATTGTAAACATTTTGTACAGCGGCATTATGAAACACGATACTTTGTTCAAACACAAAGCAACTAACATTTTGGAAGACAGCCTTTATATTGCACCCAAGAAAATGCTTTTATTAAGCATTTTAGGTCAGGTTAAGTTAGGTATCGAACCTTTCTTGAAAAACCAGTTCCCACTTTAGGCCCAAACATTTCTTAAGGGAAACCAACCTACATCCTCCTGCTTCCTCCTTCTTAGATTCACAGTTTCCGCAGAGGTCAGGTTGCCTTTCTTCTTATCCATAGCAGTCCAGTCCAGTAGATTCTAGCAATATTGCTTTCTGCTACCAACGAGATTGAGTTTCTCTGTGAAATAAGCGGATAATATTTAGTTTAACTGTGGCAATCGAAATACCTTGAAAAACACTGCATTCATAAATGAGGACGGGCTTCAAATAGACATCGTTCATGAGGGTCTTAATCGCATTCAAACTGTCCGAGTAAAACAAGGGAAAGTCGTGATAAATTCAGCCATCCAAAAATCAATGGCCATGATATTCACCTAGAAAACAAGCAGTTCCCAACTTTCAAATTGGGCATGACCTCCTCTAGAAAGCATTGCATTGGGAAGTTCCTTGGTGGGACATAAGATCACTATACTTCCAAAATCCTTCGGATCAATTAGTCTCACGTCTTTCATGTTAAAAACGCTTGGGAAAGTTTTGAAAAACTACATATGATATCCAGGCAACACGCTCGTAGGGCAGGCAAATTTACTGAGATAGCTCTTGTCGATATAATGGAAACCATTCAAGAGTCCCTGAATGTGTAGACTTCTTGACATAGAGTGCACTTTCGATATTACTCCACACTGGGTCACAATTAAGTCAAGGCTTTAAAGAGATATAGAACGACCTACGATATCCAGATGGATGACAGATGTCCTATACACACGATCTGCAGAAATACACGCAGGAAGTGAAATATTGAGAGTCCACAAACTTAGGGGAAAACTTTGATGAGATTCTCTGCGATATCATTCAAAGATGTCTTGAGATTGTAAGTCATTGATGCATGATAGAGAACATGAGGATAAAATCAAGCAAGAAATCTTCCTAAATGAAAAAATATTCGGCTCCAAGATAAGATAATATCGCAGACAATGGAGGTGCAATGTCTAGGAATAACACTTGATAGTAAATTGGCATGGAGGGCTCATATTGACAGCAACTCAAGCAGAACATGCTTTAAAGGTATGGCAAAGGTTCACAGTGAAATTCCTGGGGATGGATGCAACCCTGGAATTATACACTGGATATATACCAAAATGATCAGACCAATAGAGACTTTTTGGGATTGACAGAACGAATCTGAAATCAGCCCAATTGGAGTTGGACAATATGGAAAGATTAGCATGTGTTGGTATAGCAAGGACAATGAGAGTCTGTCCTATAGAGGCACTGGAAGCACTGTTAGATTTAAGTCCGCTACGCTTGGTATACAGATACAGGGTCGAGAACAGATCTTGGCACAGAATCTTAAGTTTTTGTCCCTGTCCCAGGATGAAATAATTAGAACTCATGGGGGTAGAGGGGTAAACTTGTTGGTATCATTCAAGCGAAAGTTTTTCTTTTAAATGGGGGCTGTCTCAAGCCCAAAATGTAGGTTCTGTCACGATGAGGATGAAGAAATTATTAACACCGAGCTGCATTCTGAAGTTTGTCAGAGCGCGCAATAGGCTTGGAGGGAAGTACAATAAGTCGTATGTTGATAAGTTGGAAGACTTTAGCGTTAATGAGAATAAAATGATCATCGATGGTATTATAATTGGAATTTCGACGTCTTTTATTGTAAAGGGTCCGCCAAATAACTTTTTTTTTTGAAAATGCTTTAAAAAACAAAATACTGAATATTTTCCCAAATTTCTTTTTTTATTTGAAAGTACAATCCTTCCGGTTAATAATGGAAAATAATTTCATTCAAATGGCTGCCTTGGCTGGCCACCATGCAGAAGCCTACACGATCGGTCCAATTTTTAAGCACATTATCGATTGTGTGCAGCTGTATTTCACCAATGGCTTCACGAATATTGTCCTTTAAAGCGTCAATTGTCTCTGGCTTGTCGGCGTAACACTTGTCTTTGACGGCACTCTACAATTAATAGTCCAACGGTGTCAAATCGCAGCTCCGAGGTGGCCAAACGACATCAGTTCTGTGGCTGATGGCTGATAATGCGATCTTCAAAAACAGGGCGCAAAACATCGAGTGTAGCTTCGGCTGTGTGGCACGTAGCGCCGTCCTGTTGAAACCAAATGTTGTCAATATCCTCCTCTTCAATTTTTGTGAACAAAAATTCATTCAACATGGCCCGATAACGATCGCCATTGACTGTAAGGGCCACTCATTGCTCATTTTCGAAGAAAAATGGCCCAGTTATGCCTCTGGACCAATATCCGCACCAAACAGTGACTAGTTTTGGGTGCGTCGGCTTTTCAATGTATGCGTGCGGGTTTTCTGTGCCCCAAATGCGACAATTTTGCTTGTTTACATACCCGCCAAGATCAAAAATAGCTTCATCTGAAAAGATGATTTTTTTTTTGCCAAAATCGGCATCTTCTGGTGTAGGCTACTGCATGGGCAGCCATTTGAATGGAATTATTTTCAATTATTTGAGAAAATATTCAGTAGTTTTTTTAAGCATTTAAAAAAAAATTATTTGGCGGACCCTTTAGTAGGTGCTCTGAGTCCTTTCAATAATCTTTTCTTTCCTCTTAAAAGAATTATGAAATCAAACTAAAACTGAATCCTTCCTTTTTCTTAAAGAACTTTGTAAATAATTCTCTTTATTTTAACAAAATTTTCCCTTTTTCTCTTCCAGAAAAATACGGATCGTAATTTGACCAATCAGTTGGCAAATATGCATCATCCTGGCCGCAGTAGTAGTCATCATGCGAACAATGCCAGCAGCAGCAGCAGTAGCTATAACAAGTTCAATCGTTACTCTTGGGGTAGCGGTCACAGTTCATCTTCGTTGCATAGTAGTGCTGCCACATTGGGCATTGGCTCCGGTAAAGATGATTTATGGGCTGCCATACAAACGAATTATAATTATATTATGGACACAAACCTCTTGGACACATGCAAAGAGGCTCGATGTGAAATAGAGGGCGGTGTTAGTGTTTTGGATAATACCCTGGATAAAAGTTTTAAGGTAAGTGGCTAAGATGTAACAAAGAGGTTAATATGTAGGCCTTAATAATATGGTTTAAGGCATGAATAATTTGGTTATTAGTTGTAAGTGGTGTGTTTCTAGAACCAACGGGTTATTATTTAAGGTTATGGTGAATTTATGGTTTTAGTCCGAACTAAAGTGTTGTGTTACAATTGAAATAATGAAAAAAATTTCTATTGCCTACTTTTAGTTGCTCGATGATAATAATCGGTCTGTCTGCTATTATGAAGATCCCAAAGAATTGCGTAAATGGTTAAGGGATATGGAACAGAAATTGGAAAATGCTCCCACCTTATCGGAGGCCACCATGTTAACCTGTGCTGAACTAGAATCCCATCTAAAAGAACATTCGGTAAGTAACGTATAGTAGAAGTTGGTTTTAAAAGTAATGTGAAGTAAAATGTGAAGTAAAATATTTTTAAAAAATACTTTTTACTTGGTGAATAGGCCTTTGCAATCAATTAATTAAGGAGTTTAAATTTGCTGTCTATATTGTAAAATAAAATAAAATTAAAGGCAGCCGTTTCAGATAAAATTGAGTAATTTTGTTGTTGTTGTGACAGTTCGGCTGTTGTCTCCGGAAACTTTTCCCTTGGAAAAAACTTCCTGTTGACACAGCTATCGCTGGGTTGACAATCCTTGGCTGATGTTGAGTCGGGTCGTTCCGGAGTGAAGATCCGATTGTCGTGGGAACGTATTAATTTTGTTAATGGTTGAGGTGAACAATGTTTACTGTTTGACACACTCAAAGTACACTGTGGTCAGGATATTTAAGTTGATTCGTGACAATTTACCGGACTCTATGGAGATTGCTCATTACCGGCAGAATAGCCCTCCTGTGCAATTTTGTAAAGAATGAGTTGCGAGTGAAGTTGGAACGTTTCCGTTGTGTGGTATCTACCACACGATATATTTACCTAGTCCGGATAGAAAGTTGTTTTGGAAACCGAATATGTTTAACACGATGAAAAGGTTTCCATTGTCCTCTATATATCGTCCTCTAATAATAAAACAGATGGGGAAAAATTGAGGCCTAGGACAACTTATTTAATCTGTATAGCAGTGGTCAGAGCTATACAGATGCCTGATATGACTGGATTCCATCCCTTGGCAAGATAACTTTTTTTGATCTTTTATTGCAAGGATTTAGCAGCTAAAACAAGTCAGCACCTCAGGGCGAATGGACCATAAACAAACGATTAAATGATTGCGTTAGATTTTCACAATGGGTTTGAAACAGGATGGAGCTGTTTGAAACAGGAGGGCGAAAGAATCTTTTCGACATCATTAGGTATAGCGTTCACTCGATAAGGTTACCGGACTACAGCAGCGTCTTTCAGGCGGTGGTTTGGCAATATGGGCTTGCGGTATGGATTATTATGAAAATATCTCTGGAAAGGGTATTAGATATGCCACAACACTGGGTTCTAACATGACGAGCTCTAAGACGTATTATGGGAAGCGTAAATCGCTTAATAAAATCCATGTCATTGTATAGTGATATTCCAGGGAACTGCATAAGGGAAGAGCTGGTCAGATGTGACACAATCAATGTCACCTTTTGGTTAGTCTTCTACATTGGGAAGGAACCCCATAGAAAACCATTGAGCTTATAATAAACAATGCAATACTGCTGCTTCGTATACGAGCTCTGGACTGAATGGAGGGCTCACGAAAAGTCTGCTTTAATTCCAGAGGAGCATATTCCATATAGTATGTGGAGTTGTTATGGCCAATCATGCAAGACGCACTAGTCTTGAACATACGGTAATCAATTTCTGCAGGAGCTGCAGAGGCGAGGAAGAGAAGGAAACTATTGAGTACATGCTCTGTTCTATGCCTGAAAGCAATTCGGTTTCTACAGAAGCTCTGCATTGTTCCAGAACTAGGGGAAACGAACGATTTTGGTATCAAAATTGGTCATATATGGCCTAAGTGTGTCTATCCCATGTACTTGGGTTGTCGCCCACTGTTACTTACATACCTAGCTAGTTAACCTAACGTTCAAAGGGCCTCGGATTTTAATCGCCTAAGATTCTAAACAGAATACTTCATGAATGCAACTGTCAAGATCTGTTTATTAATGTTTTATTTGTAAAGGGTCCGCCAAATAACTTTTTTTTTGAAAATGCTTTAAATAAAAAAACTACTGAGTATTTTCTCAAATTTCTTTTTTTATTTGAAAGTACAATCCTTCCGGTTAATAATGGAAAATAATTTCATTCAAATGGCTGCCTCGGCCTCTACACGATCGGTCCAATTCTTAAGCACATTATCGATTGTGTGCAGCTGTATTTCACTAATGGCTTCACGAATATTGTCCTTTAAAGCGTCAATTGTCGCGCGGCTTGTCGGCGTAACACTTATCTTTGACGGCACTCCACAAATAATATTCCAACGGTGTCAAATCGCAGCTCCGAGGTGGCCAAACGACATCAGCTCTGCGGCTGATGATAATGCGATCTTCAAAAACAGGGCGCAAAACATCGAGTGTAGCTTCGGCTGTGTGGCACGTAGCGCCGTCGTGTTGAAAAAAAATGTTGCCAATATCCTCCTCTTCAATTTTTGTGGAAATAAATTCGCTCAACGTGGCCCGATAACGATCGGCATTGACTGTAACGGCCACTCCTTGCTCATTTTCGAAGAAAAATGCCCCAATTATGCCTCTGCACCAAAATCCGCACCAAACAGTGACTCGTTTTGGGTGCGTCGGCTTTTCAATGTATGCGTGCGGGTTTTCTGTGCCCCAAATGCGACAATTTTGCTTGTTTACATACCCGCCAAGATCCAAATGAGTTTCATCTGAAAAGATAATTTTTTTTTGCCAAAATCGGGAACTTTTGTAAGTCGACCGCAGGCCCACTTAGCGAAGCGAAAACGCATTGGATGGTCAATTGGCTTCAACTTCTGAACCAATTGGATTTGCTTTTGTGTGTGAGTATCTCGATGAATAAGTTTTAGAGATCCATGTTACATACATACATAATTGGTCATTACAACCCTTCAGTCAGAATTACGACCTAGTTTCTCACACCACTTATGTTGTGTGTGTTAATTTCATACATGAGTGGCGGGACCTACAGTTTAAAGTCGACTCCGAACGGCAGATTTTTGAGAAACTTTTTCATGGCATTTTTTATTTACACTCAGAGTTTTTGCCAGAAATCTGCTGAGAGAAAGTCGCCGAAGAAATCCTTTTTGTATTTTGTTTTGATGTCTGGCCTGGGGCTCGAACCCTGGCTTTACGTCTAATAAGCCAACACACTACCTAATAGACTACGGCGACTTCAAGAGATCCATGTTACCATCAGTAATAATGTTGGGCAAAAATATTCTGAGGCTGTAGTGTGTGTGTGCGGTTTCTCTTTTGTGATACAAAGTAGACGTAGTTCTTACTTGATCACTCACAAGTGCCAAGAACTGTCATCCTTATCTTCAAATAGTTTCTTTAATTTCATTCCAAGGTTATTTAACTTCTTTGAAGTCAGTTTCACCAGCCATTTCCGTGTTTCTTATTGGAAAACTTTCTTTAGTTTTTAGAATTTTCCATCGTTTTTCTAATCATGTGAACGAAACATTCTTTATTTTCCTCAAAAACAATTTCATTTTCACCTTAAATGCTGATGGCAGCATAGCTGGTGTCTATACTGTGCTCAAGTTATGAGCACAATGGGGCACACATATGAGGAGAGTACGAACGAGTAAGCGTTTGTGGTAGCAGCAACAGAATGTTAATGCAACTTTGATGTTCTTTTGTGTTTATGCCGCACACTTTTAGTGAACGAAATGAAAACATCCGCGTATTTTTTTTCTTTGGCTTGTATTAATCCAAATACCAAATAAATAAATAAACATTGAAAGAAAGGAAGAAAACTTACACTTGCAATCTTAATAATTTGATTTATTCTAAAAGAGGTTTTCAAATGATTTTCCGTTTTTCTTTTGCCATTTGATTTTCTTTGAAGGAATTTCAGATTCAGATTTTCTTCTATGTTTTGTTTTATAAATTCCCACCAGCTGGGGAAAATTGTTTGAACTGAACGCGCATAATTTATTTTTCAAATAAAATTTTAATGGAAAAATTGTTAAGAAAAAAAAATGAGAGATGCGGCGGTTTAACCTTCACAACAAATTCCAATGAAATTAATTTTTTTTTTTTGCAAATAAATTAAAAGCGAATGTAAAGAAATTCATTTCCAATCATTTTCAATTTTATGTTTCGTTCCTCTTTCGTTTGGTATTTCTTTCGTTTTATTTTGATTTTTTAATTTGCTTTTGATGAGGAATTCTGTGCGAATTGATTGATTTTTAATTGATTCAGCGAAATTAAAACGAATGGCAGGCAGTGTAGTGTTTAGCGAATTAATTTTTTCAAACAACAGAAGCCGAATAAAACATAAGTTTTTAATTATAAAAGTGAAGAGATTTTTTTACAATCAATTTGATTTGTTTTGTTGCTTTTTTTTGTTTATTTATTTAAACATTAATTCATCATTAAAGTGTCTGAAAGTCAGTGTTGAACGTAACACTTTCTTTAACAAGATTTTTTACACCCCATTTTTCGAAGTTGTCTTCATTCAGCGCGCTATGTGTAAGGGTGTTCCGAAAATAATAACTCATAGATATTGTTACGTTTTAAATATAAGCTCGTCGATTGCAAATAAAATAAAAATAAATTTGTGCTTAGTTTTAATTAAAATTCTTTATTATTCCTAAAATTTTGTGTGCCACTGTTCACAACTTGATGTAAACAACAACAATTGCTTTTCTTTGTTATTTCTCTGTTTATACCCTTTGCATAAACAATAACAATTACTAGACATTTATTCG
Organism: Sarcophaga subvicina; assembly: GCA_936449025.2. Taxonomy (NCBI): domain Eukaryota; kingdom Metazoa; phylum Arthropoda; class Insecta; order Diptera; family Sarcophagidae; genus Sarcophaga; species Sarcophaga subvicina. Next base: position 103,725,358 of record OW388083.2, on the reverse strand, counting down.
ACAGATCTTTGTAACGGAGATCTTCAGACCACGACTACTCTCTTCAAACGTGCCGCGTCTTCACACAAGACTGTCTGAACTTCACTAACTCTGTCGCCTGCTTTGCCTTGTCCTTTATATGGCAAAGTAAACAGTGTGATGAATGTTCTTGAAGGCAAACGTTCTTGACTTCGCCTTCACGGAATCTCTATAAATGTAAACATTGTTGTTTACGTTTATTATTGTAGTGTTGTTGGTATATTTTTGTTTACTTGTTTACCGTTTTTTTATGCTAGTGTTTGTTGTTATATTAAGCAGTACGATAATTTGTAAACAGGTTTGTTTACTGCATTGTTTTGTTTTTGTAACTTTTGTTTATAATTTTAACGTTAAGCGCTGTAAAAGCAAGTATCTTGATTTTTAATTTTCGTATCAATATGTTTACGGATGAAATGATGATGATTTATAGTCTTTACTTCTGTGCCAACTGTAGTATTATTTGTCTCGATTAGTATCTGACGCCAGTCATATGGTGACATTGGTTTTGATGGAAAGAAGTAATTCTTTAATAAAAGATTACTTAAGATTGACTCAACGCACAATTAACTGTCGTGATTAACTAGTCTTGACAATCAGCATTCGGGATTATTCACATTTAAAGAGGGAAAGTTTAGTTAATATTCGATCCGATATCTAGTAGCGCTAGCTTCATTAGACAATCAAGAAAAAGTAAGTCAGAGGCGGTTATTAGCAGATAAGAAAAGTTTCTTCGCATTCCTACCCACTATGCAACGTCCCTAGAGAATATATGCCGTGTCCGAGAGAGAGAGACACTACGATATAATTTCTGTAGTTTTTCTTGTTGTTGCAACAGTTCTGCTGCTGTTTCCGGAAGCGTTTCCCTGTTCGATATTAAGAAAACGTACATTTTATATGTTCTATTGCATGGCTATGGGATGATATTGTTAGAGATGGTATGGAGTTAAAGATGATGTTATGAAATGTGTACGTTGGTGGTGGTCGTCGTCAGGAAATTGGTTCTAGCAAGGCTATTTGTGACAAGTCAACTGGTCGAAGGGTTGTCGGTGTGCAGAGCATCCAAAGACCCATGAGGGGTAGCGATCCAGGGTCGCTAGAATAATCCTCGCCTTGTAACTATTTAGTAGTTAATCGTCATGCTTCCTATTTAATTTTGGGCATTCGTTCTTAGTTTAGGATTTGTCAACGGCCAACGGTTGTAGCCTAACAAAAGTAAAAGGTACACATTCTGTACTCATTTATAGATTGGTATTCGATAGTAGAGTACCTTCTCCAGTCAATTCATTAGCTACACAATTAGCAGGGATGTTCCAGTGATTAGGAAACCATATTAAACTGACACAAAGCTCCCGCAAGAATGGATCATATCCCAACCAGTTTAGGCCTGAAGGGTTGCATCTGCTGGTTATATTTTTGCCGCTTGGCTGCCAGAGAAAGTAAAAATGCTAAGATTAGTTCTGCAGCGTGATAGCTGCAACACACTGCAAAAGTCAGGGAAATGGAGAGATATCCGACATTAAGCCCTTCGTAGAAAATACCACGGCCTATCGTATTCGCCGTATTCTAGTAGATAGTGCGTTGGCTTATTAGACGTGAGGCTACGTTTTAAATCCCAGGTCAGACACCAAAACGAAATATTAAAAAATATTTTTTCGTCGTTTTCCTTTCAGCAGTTTGCTGACAAGAACTCTGAGAAATAAATAAAATTGCCCTGAAATGTTTCTTAAAAATCTTTCGTTCGAAGTCGATTTTAAAGTATAGGTCGCATCACTCACGTATAAAATTAACAAACGCAACACGAGTGTTGTGAAAAAATAGATTGGAATCCTGACTGAAGGGTTGTAGTGACCAATTATGTTATGTTATTGTACTCTCAAGGCTTCTAGAGAATCCCCATGGCGGACCATATCAGAAGATCAGTTTTATTTGCTTGGAATTCTAGTGCAAAATCTGCTCTGAAGGCAAGGATCCTGAGGATTCTCGTATGTGATAGAGGGATTACTGTGTCTGCGGGATTGAAGTCACTGTCTAGTCTAATAGGCAGTGTGTTAGCTTATTAGACAAGAAGCCGTGATTCAAACCAAATGTATACAAAAAAATATTTCATTGGGCGACTTCCTCTCACAGCTGTCTTCTGACGAGAACTATGAAGAAAACATTTCATCTGTCGTTCGGCGTCGATGTTAACCTATCGTATTCTCAACCTATTCAACCTCTATCGTATTCTCAAGTTTAAAAACGTTCGTATAGATTTCCATTCCAATCCCCAGAGCGGACCATATCAGAAGATCAGTTTGCTTCGGATTCTAGTGTGAAATCTGCTGTTGAAGTCGCCGTAGTCTAGTAGGTAGTGTGTTGACTTATTAGACGTAAAGCCAGGGTTCGAGCCCCAGGCCAGGCATCAAAACAAAATACAAAAAGTATTTCTTCGGCGACTTTCTCTCAGCAGATTTCTGGCACGAACTGTGAGAGTAAATAAAATTGCCATGAAAAGTTTCTCAAAAAAAATCTGTCTTTCGGAGTCGACTTCAAAACTGTAGGTCCCACCACTCATGTATAAAATTAACACACACAACATAAGTGGTGTGAGAAACTAGGTCGTAATCCTGACTGAAGGGTTGCAATGACCAATTATGTATGTATGTATGTATGTAATCTGCTATGAAGGCAAGGAACCTAAGGACACCCATAAGGGAGTGCCCAGAGGGAATAATGTGTGTGCACGCTTAAAGTCACTGTAGTGTGTAGTAGCATGTAGTGTGTTAGCTAAGTAGCCAAGAAGCCAAATGAATACGAAAAAATTATTTCTTTCGGCGACTTCCTCTCACAGCAGTCTTTTGACGAAAACTAAGAAAATATATGGACAAACACAACATGGATGGTGTGAGAAGCTTGATTGCAATCTTGGCTAAAGGGTTGTAACAACCAGTTGAGTATTTAAGTGACTGGGCATTAAGTAGGATTAGGCAAAGTGCCTCATTAAAGCGAATTAAGCTTAGGGAACGTGCGCAATGCACACCAGAGATCAGCAATGAATCGTTTTTTCGCTACTCATAAGCACTCACATGAAATTTTGAATATAAGTGAGTCAACAATATTGAAATTTAACTCTTCTGATTCATTCATACTCACTACAACGTTGATTTATAAGTACAGGTTGCAATGAGTATGCATACAACATTGACATCAAACTCATACCATTCGAAATATGTTTGATTCATAAGCCTACTCATTTAGATTCATAACTTTAGAAAAATACTCTTATAATACTTATAAATGATTTGAGTGACTCGAATCATTCATCAAAATTTACAGTCTTAGTTGTTATTGCATTTACAACAAAATAAAAAAGACTCACAAGCAAAAAGAGCAGAGCTGCAAGCAAGGCAAACACACAACCTTTTAGTGGGTATTTTAGTGTTCGTACGCGATTCATACTTATTTTGTGATTCGTGTACAATGTTGAGTTATGGAGAGTCGAAATCAATAACATCATACGTGTTGTTAAGTACGAATATGATGAGTATCTCAAACTTTGAATATGAGTAGAGGTTCAGTGATATTAAAATAAAACTGTCTTCCAAAATGTATCAATACAAAGTTTGTATGCAGTTCTTCTACTGTATATAAACTATGTAGACATGCAAAGTAACCAAACAATGCATCAAGTATAAATCCGATGCCTGATTGCTTTTTGACTGCGTTAAAAATACATTGTTGACGACGTTTTGAAATAGAATACATTGTATATATTTTGTACAGCGGCATTATGAAACACGATACTTTGTTCAAACACAAAGCAACTAACATTTTGGAAGGTAGCCTAAGTATGAACGCGTATACATACATACATACATGATTGGTCATTACAACCCTTCAGTCAGGATTACGACCTAGTTTCACACACCACTTATGTTGTGTGTGTTAATTTTATACATGAGTGGCGGGACCTTCAGTTTAAAGTCGACTCCGAACGACAGATTTTTGAGAAACTTTTCATGGCAGTTTTGTTTTCTCTCAGAGTTTTTGTCAGAAATCTGCTGAGAGAAAGTCGCCGAAGAAATACTTTTTGTTTTTTGTTTTGATGTCTGGCCTGGGGCTCGAACCCTGGCTTTTCGTCTAATAAGCACTACCTACTAGACCACGGCGACTTCAACATGAACGCGTATAGGTATCAGAAATTATGAGTATGATTCGATTCTACTCACCTTTTTGAATACTCATTGTTGATTAGGTAAAGTGCCCCAGGGCGTCTGTTAAATAATCTAGTTGAGAACCAATTAAGCGTAACTTAAGGAATGTGCGCAACGCACACTTAATCTGTATCCCAAAAGATCTCCTTATTTGATCAAGGAGCTTAACATTGTAATTTTTATTAGAGGGGGGGGGGGGGGGCTCATGTTATAATGAAAATGAATGCAAAATTCGTTAGAGTTTGCAAACTTGACCTGATGAGTAACAAAATTTTGTATTCTCTAGCTGGCTAGTGTAGTAGCAAACCACTCTTCCCCCTCGCTTTCGCTCTCATCAGGTAAAGGGTGTTTTTTTATAGAGGTATAGAACTTTAAGTTGCAATAAAACAACGATGGATTATTCGATTGACATGAATTTTATTTATCCGAAAGATAATCTTGTGGCATTACATTTTAAATATGATTTCTGGCATATGACCGCCACGGCTGGCGCGGATGTAGTCCAAACTCGACGTCCAATTTTCGATGACTTTTTCCAACATTTGTGGCCGTATATCGGCAATAATACGGCGAATGTTGTCTTCCAAATGGTCAAGCGTTTGTGGCTTTACCGCATAGACCAATGACTTTACATAGCCCCACAGAAAGTAGTCTAGCGGTGTTAAATCACAAGATCTTGGAGGCCAATTCACAGGTCCAAAACGTGAAATTAGGCGGTCACCAAACGTGCCTTTCAATAAATCTATTGTGGCACGAGCTGTGTGACATGTTGCGCCGTCTTGTTGAAACCACATCTCCTGGACATCATGGTTATTCAATTCAGGAATGAAAAAGTTTGTAATCATGGCTCTATACCGATCACCATTGACTGTAACGTTCTGGCCACCATCGTTTTTGAAAAAGTACGGACCAATGATTCCACCAGCCCATAAAGCGCACCAAACAGTCAGTTTTTCTGGATGTAACGGTGTTTCCACATACACTTGAGGATTACCTTCACTCCAAATGCGGCAGTTTTGTTTGTTGACGTAGCCATTCAACCAGAAGTGCGCTTCATGGCTAAACAAAATTCGCTTATGAAAATCGGGAACAACGGTAATCTCGTTTTGGGCCCATTCGACGAATCTACGCCTTACTTGATGATCGTTTGGCTTCAAATCTTGCACGAGTTGGATTTTGTAAGCACGCAAACCAAGATCCTTCCGCAAAATCTTCCATAAAGTGGATGGACACAGATCCAATTCCTGTGCTCGATGGCGGATGGACTCATTCGGGTCTTCTATACGCACCGTACAGCGTCTCTGGGGATGCGAGTCATCAATAAGAGTAAACGTGGTGCGAAAACGTTCCACGATTAATCGATTTAACTGCTTTGATGGACGATTTTGTCGACGATAAAATGGACGTAGTGCGCGATACGTTTTCCGCACAGAACCATTATTTTCGAAATAAAATTGCACTATTTGGAAGCGTTGTTCAGGCGTGAGTCTATTCATGATGAATTGCCAAACCAAACTGAGAATAAATCACTTGACAGCTGTTAAATCAGTCGCCATCTTGAAAAGTAATGTCAACTTAAAGTTCTATACCTTCTATAAAAAAACACCCTTTAGTATTGGCAGACAAAGTTCGTCTGCTCGTGTAATAGACGCTTTAAAAATTTGCCTCATTATTAAGCATTTTGATTACAAAATATTTGAATTCAGCTTATGAAAGTAGGAAAAAAAATATTTTTTTAAATAATTTTATTTTCTTTTTATTTTCTGTTTAAATAAAAAATAAAACATTAACAGGGGATTTTTTTTTCTTCTTCTTCTTGATAAGATCTACTTGTAGTCTGTATATTTTTGTTGTTTTTGTTTTGTTTTCATAAGTAAAGATCTTCTAATCGAGATATTGTCAATTTCTACTAGATTTTTGTTGTTGTTGTTTTTTTTTTGTTATTTCTGTGTTGTTTCTTACGGTTTCTTACTGTCTTTGGCCAAGTGAAAGGTCTTTAACACAACAGAGAGCAAAAAAACAAGGCAATGAGTTTACCTGTTGGATGGCTGGGGAACGCGAACGGTAATAATAATAATATTTTATCAGTACCGTTATAGTTTTTATGTATTTTCTTAACGGTTTTTTTTGTTTGTTGTTGTTGCTGTTGCTGTTAACGAATTTCAAATTGTTTTTAGTGTCATATTTAAACATTACAAAATATAAAGTATTTCTGTGGTTTTTCTTTCCTTCTTTTTTTGTGTGTGTGTGTGTGTGTTTTTGTTGGCCATTTTTGGCACAACAAGGATGTGCATAAAGGAGAGCTGATGCTGCTGATGATGTTGCTGTATAAACGAACGATTGAACTCTGCTGCACATTGGCTATGGCTATGGGTATAGCCTTATGGATGATGACGATGTTGACAATGACAAAAAAAAATTGTTTTCTTTTTAATTCAACAAGTGTTTCTGTTTTTCTGTTTGTTTAGTTATGCTCCTCGTATATATTGTCTTTTGTTAAAATCATAAAATATTAGAAAAAAAATTCGTTTTTTTTTTTGTTGCTTCATTCGAGAAAAAAAGGCAGAATTTAAAAAGTGAAGGTGGATTGTTTTTTTTTTTCTCGTTTGCAAAAGCTTTCAATACACATTTTGGCAGTTACAATTTAGTGATCATAAGTTTTTCATTTTTTTCATGGTTTTTATTGTAGTTTTTGTTCCAATACCAAGGAAAAGAAAAAAGGAATGACAAAAAGAAAGAAAAAAAAAATTCGTACAACCACTACCAGCTCCAGAAGAAAAAAAATCTTTGAAATTTACAAGTCTATTGAATGAAAACTATTGTGGAGCACTTTTCGTTACTTTTAACGTGTTTTTCATTTCTTTTATTTTAATGTTCAATTGTTGTTCCTTTTTTCTTATGTTGCTTTTTTTAAACCAAAGCACGAGCCAAATCATAAAAAAAAAAAAAAAAAAAAAAACAAAAAAAAAATGTAGGAAAACAGTAAAAATAGATCGAATGTTTAAAACTGCCACTTGACTTAAATTTTTTTTTTGTGTTTTGTTGCTTAGCTTTTGGGGAATTGGTTATTTGAGGAACCATCACCAGCATTTGGCATCACCAACCACCACAACCGCCACCAGCATTGCTAATACCATTAAGCCATTATTACATGATGTTTTCTGTCTCGGCATTGTTATAGTTTTTCCTTACCACCAACCATACTTGTTAGATCGCGTACACCTCGTACTTTTTGTTTCTTTTGTTTTCTTGCTTAGTTTAGGGAAGTTTTGTAAAACGTTTTCCAAAAACAAAAAAAAAAAAAACAAAAAAATAATTTTATGGTCTTTGGTTTGAACTGCATTTGCCTACCAAATATAAAGAGATCATGCTTACACCAATATATGTACGTAGGTAGTCATAGAAGTTCTCTAACAAAAATAAATACAAAAAGTTTTGGCATTGAGATGTGTACGCGTAGTTGTTTTAATGCAGACACGCAATAAGGAAAAGTTTCCCATATACAGTGGTGGCCTTATAATTAGAAACGATGTTTCTGGAACATAGTTCTCTGTAGTGACGAATCTAAGTTTAATTTGTCCCAATCTGATGCAAAAACGTATGTAAAACGTCCTCCAAACAAAGCCTTTGATCCCAGGTACACAGTGAAAACTGTAAAACAAATTCACAAACATACATGTTGTTAAGTCGTTTCTAAAAGTCTAAGTCTAAAAAAGTCTGCACACACCTACTAATTTTTATTTTTCTTCTAAATAATTCCCATGTTAAAGTTTCGTATTGCTCTTCAAACACTTTTCACTCTTCTAACTGCCTTAAGCAGCGCTGTATCATCTTTTTTAATTTAATAAAAAGCAGCGGGCAAAAAGTTTACATACACTGCTCCTTGTAGACTTTTTTCTTTGACTGTACGTCTCACGAAAAACATACATGCATACACATGTATGACATGTATCACACCACTTATGTTGAGTGTGTTAATTTTATACATGAGTGGCGGGATCTACAGTTTAAAGTCGACTCCGAACGACAGATTTTTGAGAAACTTTTCATGGCAATTTTTATTGAACTCTCAGAGTTTTTGACAGAAATCTGCTGAGAGGAAGTCACTGAAGAAATACTTTTTGTATTTTGTTTTGATGTCTGGCCTGGGGCTCGAACCCAGGCTTTACGTTTAATAAACCAGCATACTACCTACTAGACTACGGCGACGTCACGATAAACTACATTAAAGAGTCACAGAGCAGCTTTAGCGTGATATTTCTTCTGCAGGAGTAGTTAAAACCAAATGGCTAGGAATTTTATTTAATAGATGCTCAGATCTCCTGTCAATTTTGGGTCTATACTGAGCCGTAGGTACTTGAAGCTATCGATGAGCTACAATCCCTTCTTTTTTGGGTACGGGAAGCAAGAAATCTTGAGGGTAATTAATATTCAGTTCTGACTTGCTTTACATCATATGATAGTTTATCCACTTGATTGCGATGACCTCGTAATCGGCTTATAGTATTCAGACGTGAACATTCTAGAAAATTCATGAATTTGTTAACCTTAGGTTAGGTTAGCTTAGGTAAGGTAGCAGACCTCCCTTAGGCCACTATTTAACCCCATTGTGATACCACAATCCATATTCAACCCGGAAATCACACATCCCTTAGAGAAAACCAACCCGAGTCGAAAATAAATCTTGCTATTGCAGCCATCCTTATATTACAGAGCTCGGCCAAGAACATCAGGACGTAAGAGGTCAAAAACCTCCGTCTGTTTTTTTAAAGTGAAATGTGAAAGCCAGTATTTTTCTTCCGGTCAGAGCCACAGCTCCTGCAGAAGTTATTTTTTGGAATGCCAAGTTTTCCTGCATGACTATTTACACGTAAGAAAACTATTGTGCGATGGAAGGCCATGCGATTTAAAGATAGAAGTGAGTCAGACCCACAGCTTCTGCTGAAGTTATTTGTCGGAGTGCCAGGTTTTTCTGCATGACTACTAAAGGAACAGTGGCTCGTAAGTATCACTATTGTGTGATGGATGGCCATACAAATTACGGATATATGTATAGTGAGTCCTCTGTTCTCTTCTTATCTACACGTGTCCAGCAGAGTCTAGCAATATTGAATGTACCCTCTCAGTCCCTCTGTAAAACGAATGTAATTAACTGAGGCAATTGGAATACCTAATCCCTGTATAATGTTAGAGATAAGGAGCTCTTTAGTCGCCATAGTCAAGTAGATAGTGTGTTGGCTTATTAGACATGAGGCCTCGGTTCCAGACATCACCAACTAAACGGCGACTTCCCCTCAGCAGTTTTCTGGCAAAAACTCTAAGAGTAAATAAAAATTGCCATGAAAAAGTTTCTTAAAAATCTGTCGCCCGGAGTCGACTTTAAATTGGATGTCCCGCCACTCATGTATAAAATTAACGCACACAGCGTAAGCGGTGTGAGAAACTAGGTCGTAATCTAGACTAAAGGGTTGTATTGACCAAAAAATTATGTATGTATGTATGTACCTGCCTGTTCTGGCCGGTCCATCAGCAATGTAATTTCAAAAAATATCTTCATGTCCTGAAACCCATATTAAAGTTATTTTTTAAGGATTCGAAGTTTCTCGAAGAAATCCCCGGCATTTCATTGGAAAAGGACGGACATTGCAACTACGTTCGTTCGTTTGGGACTTTATTGCTGTCTGGCTATCCGAGTAAATCAGGAGATTTTCAGGGGAAATTTCCACCACTTAAGATTAAGTCGCCGTAGTCTAGTAGGTAGTGCGTTGGCTTATTAGACCTAAAGCCAGGGTTCGAGCCCCAGGCCAGACATCAAGACAAAATACAAAAAGTATTTCTTCGGCGACTCCCTCTCAGCAGATTTCTGGCAAAAAAAACTCTGAGAATCTCTGAGAAACATGAAAAAGTTTCTCAAAAAATCTGTCGTTCGAAGTCGACTTTAAACTGTAGGTCCCACCACTCATGTATAAAATTAACACACACAACATAAGTGGTGTGAGAAACTAGGACGTTGTAAAATGGGTTAATTCGACCCCCGGGTAATGTACTTGTCTTAATTGACCTTGACAAATACACGTCCTCTAACCTAACCTAACCTAACCTAACCATCCTCTTCTTATCTGTCTAGCTGGACATGTCTATGTCCAGCAGAGTCTAGCAATATTGCACGTACCCTCTTGCTGCTAACGAAATTCAGTCCCTCTGTAGAACGACTGGATTATATTCAAATTAACTGAGGCAATCAGAATATTCCCTGCATAATGTTCGGTATTTCGAGCTGCGTATCTGCTCTCAAGTCGCCGTAGTCAAGTAGATAGTGTGTTGGCTTATTAGACATCGGTTCAAATTCTAGGTGTCAGACATCACCAAATAAACGGAGACTTCGCCTCAGCAGTTTTTTGGCATAAACTCTGGGAGTAAATAAAATTACCATGAAAAGTTTCTTAAAAATCTGTCGCCCGGAGTCGATTTTAAACTGTACGTTCCGCCACTCATGTCTAAAATTAATACCCTCAACATAAGTGGTGTGAGAAACTAGGTCGTAATCTTGTTTAAAGGGTTGTAATGACCAAAAAATTATGTATGTATGTACCTGCCTGATCTGGCCGGTCTATCAGCAATTCAATTTCCAAAAATATCTTCATGTATCGGAACCCATATAAAAGTTACCTTTCATGGATTCGAAACTTCTCTAAGAAATCCTAAGCATTCCATTGGAAAAGGACGGACATTGCAACTACGTTCGTTCGTTTGGGAGTTCATAGCTGCCTGGCTATCCGAATAAATCAAAAGATTTTCAGGGGAAAATTCCACTCCTTAAGATTAAGTCGCCATAGGCTAGTAGGTAGTGTGTTGGCTTATTAGACGTAAAGCCAGGTTTCGAGCCCCAGGCCGGACATCAAGACAAAATACAAAAAGTATTTCTTCGGCGACTTCCTCTCAGCAGATTTCTGGCAAAAACGCTGAGCCATGAAAAGTTATTCAAAAATCTGCCGTTCGGAGCCGACTTTAAATTGTACGTCCTGCCACTCATGTATAAAAATTAACACACACAACATAAGTGGTGTGAGAAACTAGGTCGTAATCTTGTCTAAAGGGTTGTAATGACCAATCATGTATGTATGTACGTATGTAATAAGCTTTTCGTTAACCTTTATTGGAAGACATTTTTCTCTTTTTCTCTTTCCTGGTCTGATATCTTAACCTTGGAAGTTTTCATTTTCGGATCGTCGGTCATATTATGGAATTAATTTGTCTTGGCAATAAAGCTGATGTCATTGAGGTTCTTGACTACGCTTAAATTAATTCGGAAAATATTAGTCTGGCAATAGAGATGCAAAGGCAAAAAGATCTACGTTGGCCATTATTCCTTTAGAAGTGGTTTCCCTAGTATTGTGTAAGAATTCTCCACTCCAACTGGACAATCTAATACTATGTTCAGACATGCAGTTTTATTGCGTAAATCGCAATTAACGCCGTTATTGAGCTCAATATTACATATAAATTTTCAATTAATTATTGCGCAATAAATACACAAATTGTTATAATATTGAGTAAAACTTAAAATACATCACTGTCATAAGTATGTTCAGTGCGCATATTACAATTATCTGAACACTTTCTGCTGATATTTGACAACTCAAAAAAAAAACAAACGAAATAAATACAATGTTTTTGAAACAACCAGCTGTTTTGTTTAGCATTTGTCAAATGAATATTGAATAAGCAGCTTAACTGCGTATATTGTTATGTCTGAACACTTAAAATATTGTACTCAATAAACCGAATATTGACTCAATAAAACTGCATACCTGAACATAGTATAAGAGACAAAAAAAACTTTCTTTAGACGAATTTGGCTTCTTTGAATAGATTTTTCGTAATTCCTTTATTGGGTCAATACTAGCTTACAACCCAAAGATACCACGATAACTTTAGTTAATTTTAAATCTACCCTCGTTTATATATAACTTATTAGATTGGTTATTCATATTTTAAGCTCAACTTTATTAAAAGAGATCTTGATGACAAAGAAACAAAAAAGACCCGAAATTTTTTTATTTCTTTCGATTATTTGGATAAATATGGTCTCTGTTTGTGAAACGAAAGAAAAAAATGCAAAAAAAAGAAGGAAAACCAATTGTTAAAAAGCATTGAAGCAATAATAATTATGCTAAGCTTTTTATCAAAAAAAATAATAAATTTTTTTCCCTAAAATTGAAAGAAAATCGCGAAGAAAAAAAAAATCTTGTAACAACTGTCGCAAAATTTTATTAAAAAAAATCGGTTTTTTTAGTGGAAAATAATTTGAATTTTATTTATTGCCAGAAAAATGTTTCTTTTTTTCTGTTTTTTGTTTTCTATTAAATTCGTCTATTCGAATTTCTCAAGTGTGAAATAGAGTTTGAAAGCAGCATATGCGATAAGAGAAAATCGTTTTATAATTATCGTAACACACACATGCATGCAAGCAAGCAAGTATTCAAAGGCAGACCTTTTCTTTATCTTGGTAAAGCATGCCTCTTATTAAACTCAAGTCTATCTTTGCTTTGCTTTGCATTCATTCAGTCATTCATTCATGCCTCCCACTACTAATTTTCTTGACATAATTTATGAAATTTCTTTCTTTCTTTTCTTTTCTTCACGTTACTTTACAAACTTAAAATTTTTCCTTTTTTGTTAAATGATTAAAACGTGTAACTCAACGCCGCAATGTATGACACATGAGATACAATGGTGGACTAGAATTAAATCTGCATGAATGCATCACCATTTTGTTTCCTCTGTGTGCTGTTTTTCCTGTATAATTTACTTCACTAGTGACCCAAAAAAAAGAAAGAAATTGAAGACAATAAGTAAGACATGAAAGTAAATTTCCATAGAATTTTAAAAACACATACGAAATATATGTGCACAACGTTTTAATTAAGTTTTGCAATGAAATACACAAAATTAATTACTGGTTGGGACATTTTTTTTTTGTTAGTCACTATGTACTATGTCATCAAATCTTACGGAGTGCATATGAAAAAATTTGGTTCTGAATTTTTTTGTTTTATAAAAACTAAAAATATGAATAAAATTATTTCAATAGTTATTTATGTTAAAGAAAAGATTGCTTTAATAGGCTCTGTGAATCCATAGTTTCACTATGCAAACTTAAGGAGTGCCAAAGAAAAATTTGGACTTTTTTTTTTTTTTTTTGTAAGGACTAAAATTGTGAATGAAATTATCTTAATATTTATGTAAATTAAAGAAAACATTGCTCCCAGAGACTAGGGAATTCATAGCTTCACTATGCAATCTTACGGAGTGCCGAAGAAAAATTTGGGCATTGATTTTTTTTTTTTTTTTTTTTTTTTTTTTTTTTTTTTGAAGACTAAAATTATGAATAAAATTATTTTAATATTTATTTAAATTAAAAAACATAATTGGTCATTACAAACCTTCAGTCAGAATTACGACCTAGTTTCTCACACCACTCATGTTGTGTGCGTTAATTTGTATACATTAGTGGCGGGACCTACAGTTTAAAGTCGACTCCGAACGACAGTTTTTAGAGAAACTTTTCATGGCAATTTTTATTTACTCTCAGAGTTTTTGCCAGAAATCTGCTGAGAGGAAGTCACCGAAGAAATACTTTTTGTATTTTGTTTTGATGTCTGCCCTGGGGTTCGAACCTTGGCTTTACGTCTAATATGCCAACGCACTACCTACTAGACCACGGCGACTTTCTTTTTGTAAGAACTAAAAGTATGAATAAAATTATTTCAATATTCATTTAAATTAAAGAAAACATTGCTTTAATCGTCCCTGGGAATTCATATTTTTTATTTAAGGATTAAGGAATGCCGAAGAAAAAATTTAGGCACAATATATTTATATTTTTTTTTTGAAAAACTAAAATTATAAATATTTCAATATTCTCTAATAGCCTTTGGGAATTCATAGCTTCACTATGCAAACTTAAGGAGTGCCAAAGAAAAAATTTGGACATTGATTTTTTTTTTATTTTTTTTTTTTTTTTTTTTGACAACCAAAACCAAGAATAAAATTATTTCAATATTTATTTAAATTAAGGGAAACATTGCTTTAATGGTCTCTGAAAATTCATAGTTTCACTATGCAAACTTAAGGAGTGCCGAAGAAAAAAATTTGGTCGTAGATTTTTTATTATTATTTTTTTTTTTTTGAAAAAAACTAAAATTATGTATAAAATTATTTCAATATTTATTTAAATTAAGGGAAACATTGGATTCATAGCTTGACTATGCAGGCAATATTGGATAATGAAAAACACTGCCAGATCATAACCAATAAAATTGCCAATAAAACCAGACGTTTAAATATAATTTTATTTGAATTGTTGTTCCTTTTCCTTTATCTTTAAATAAATATCTTTAGAGTATATTTTTATAAATTTATTCTTTAAATATTACATTTGTTTTTAATAATTTTTCTTTCGTTTTTTTTCTTTACAGGTAAATATCTTTCATTTATTTTAGATCACTTTTTCAAATACTGAACAAATTTAAATTGTGGTGAGTTTTTGAAAAATATTGCTAAAAACTTTAAAAAAAAAATGACAAACAAAGTATTTTTTCGCAAAAAGATTTAATTTTTGTTCCAAAGTTTTTTTTTCAATCCCCTGATGCGCTTTTGATAAGCAGTTCATTTATAGCTTTGAGCACTTTCTATCAGTTAGTTTGTAACTCTCGACCTCTCGCTTCGATCTTTCATGCTTTTTTTACATCACATCGATGTTAGACAAAAAATATATTTCCGACAATTCTGTCCACGGTAGCCATAGAAAACAGAGGTTAAAACCTACTTATTTGCTCTGAACTCTTCTTATACGTATTTTATTTTAAAGTCATGACTAAAGACCTATAAAAAGCCACTCAACCAATACTCAAATCTCAGTTCTTTATGTCAAAACGAAGCAGTTTTAATCGACATACTCTATGAACACACTTGGTTCATACTCTATGAACATACTTGGTTCCAAAAAAGGCGACGTAAATCGAAACGATGTAAATCGAATTTCATATTGCTCATACTACAAAGTAGTATGTTTTTAACAAGGAACTTAAAAAAGCTACAGTAAACCCTCGATTTACGTCCAGTTTGTTCCAAAAAAAATTGAAGTTAGAGAGAACAAAAAATTTGACGACGTAAATCAAAACAACATTAATCGAGGCGACGTAAATCGAAGGATTATTGTAGATTGTTAGAACAGCCAGGATAGACAGATTTATGACTTTCGCTTTAAACTAACTACGCTGCTCACTTAAGATGAAGCTAACTTTTTAAACTTTTTAAGTTTTGCATGAAAATAATTTCAAGAATTCACAAAGTCTTTTAACGTTAGTAGGCTCTAGTTAGACTAAATCAACAAGAAAGAAATCCATGAAGTAATCTTTTCCTAATCTAGTAGGTAGTATTGACCTATTAGATGAGAGCCTGTAGCCCAAACCTCACCGCGGACAGGCATCTCGAACAAATCGAACAAATATGGAAAATATATCTTTCGGCGACTTTCTCTCAACAGCCTTTCGTCAAAGACTCTGCGAATAAAGTCAAATGGCTATGAGAGGTTTCTCAAAAATCTGTGGCTCGAAGTCGATTTTAAATTGTAGGTCCTGCCACCCATGAATACTATTGTTACGTTTTTACCGTTTTAAAAACGTTTAAACAAATGTGTTTATTTTCTCTTAAACTCTCTATTCTTTACACTACTTTTGTGTGCCACCGTATACAACTTAACGATACAACAATAATTTGCTTGTACACTCTTCTATTTCACACTTCTGTCCGCGTTAACACTAACAACTGTTCGTTAGATCTCTGCTTACAACCTTTTTGTAAGCAATACCACTTGTACGTTCAAGCCGCAACGCGTTTTCACACAAGGCTGACTGAATTATAACTAACTGCTGCCTGCTTTGTCCAGCCCTTTTATACTCCGACACAACCAGTCTAACGAACATTCTTGAAGTGGAAGGTTCGTGATCTCGCCTTCTCGAGAGCTCTATTGCTAATACATTGTTGTTTGTGTACTTTGTTTATGTTGTCTATCCCTTTTTGTTACATACATGTTGTTGTTGGTGCCAGGCGCAACCAGGTTCGTTGTACATATGTGTGTGTGCAGCTTTAGATAATCAACACGTTCATTGTATTCTTAGTATTAGTGTGTATTTGAATCGTGTGACTTTTGTTTATCGTTTTTAATATTAAACGATATTAGGTCGTTTCGATTTCCGTAACAATATTAACAAACGCTACATGAGTGATGTGAGAAGCTAGATTGTTAACCTTACGAACTGGTTGTAATGGCCAGTTGGGTAAGTAAGTAATTTCAATTAATCTGGTATGTAATGGAGGTAATCTGGTGTGTAACTATGCTAGCTTGTATTAATACCCTCGTGTCCTTTTTGTATAAAAGCGCATATATCTTTGTAGATTCGACTCTTCTGGGGATATCGTATAGACGCCCTTCTTCAAATATGTCTGACTATCTCATTCGATTGATAGGTTTTATAACTGATAAACTATCGAAAGGAGGAAATAAATTTATGGAAATAGTTGGGTATTTTTTAGATCTTTTTGATTAAATTTTTGCATAATTTTTGTTCTTATAGCACATTGTAATTACTCTGCCAAACCATTTGTTGTTTTTCTATTCAAAAATATTTTTTTTTTGCTGGTAAATTTGTATGCTTAAGACACATTAAAAATAAATTTTAACTTGAATGGCCGCAAAAACACCTTTTTGTGGTTAAAAAGATAATGTCATTGCAACAATAACAACAAGTACAAAATCTAAAACTCATGTATTTGGCCTTTTCATAGCATTTTCTTATTCTTTCTTCATCGGTATTAAGAAACATGAGTTTTAGAAATTCAAAATTATTCCTTGACTTTCCCCCCGTTTTATTATTATTTTTTTCTTGTACTTTTTTTTGTTCTTTTTGCCCACTTTTTTTTTATTTTGATGAGGAAAAAGTACAACCATTTGCCTGCCTCGACAATGACAACAATGACGAGTCTGGTGGCGATAATGATGACGACGATGATGTGGAAAAGGCTTTTCTCTTTTAACTCCTCCTCAACACAATAAAATGTTACTGGTGTGTGGAGGAGGACGCGAGCGTCTTTTCTTCATCTTCATAAGAAATGTGTTTTTATAATTGTTCTTTTGATACGTGCACGTACTCTCTACTCTTAGTCTTTCATTCATTCACTCATTTTAATTCATTCTTTAGAAAACATATTCATTCATTCATTCATTTCTGAGACCACAATAGAAGTAACTACTCAACCTATCATGTTCATGCGATTTATTAACCATAATGTGTGGGTGTTTAGCCACAAACAGTTTTTATTGTGGTTCTTTTAACCAACAAGCCAGTCACTCAGTCACTCATTCAGCCGGTGCTAATGCCATCTGATTTTCATAAAATAAATTTAAAAGATTTTATGCATGGATTTAGCACAATTAGAGAAAATAATGCCAGAAGAAAAGTAATGAAAAAACCCCCTTAATAATAATAATAAAGCTGTTTACACTGGCGAAAATTTATAGGCCATTAATCCAAAAAAGACAAATGAAAAGGAAATATTTCCGTGTGTTTCTCTTTTAAGGCAAAAGGGGAATGCTGGCTTCAAGATGAATGTATTATCCACCGAAAGTAAGGACTTTGGCTTATTTTGCTGAAAAACTTTGTAAGTTTTGTTTCAGAATTCCTTTTCTGATTTTCGTTTGCCAGAGAAATAGCAACTCTTGCAGCGAATATTCTGTTTTAAAGTATTTTCTGAACAATATTTTTCAATCCCTTTTCCTTACTTTCCTATTCCAAATAATATATGCAGAAGCCTCCTCTCTAAACGCCCTCTGCCAAATAATATGTCCAGAAGCCTTCTGACCAATCTTCCTCTAACCAAGTAATATACCCAGAAAAGTCCTCTAACCAAACGTCAAACGAATATCATGTTATTATCATATTGGGCCAAACAAGATCTTAATTAGCAGCATCAATATATTCGATGCAACAACTTGATACAGCTGTCCTGTCCACTTACTTATATTTAGTTGGTCCTTCTAACCTTTTAGTCAGGATTACAACCCAGCTCCTCACACTTTCTGACCATATGTCAAACGAATATCAATTCTTATCCTACTGGGCAAAAGGAGATCTTGATTAGGAACGTCCACCACGAATATATTCGATACAACAAGCTGTTATAGCTTTCCCGTCCACTTACTTATATATATTTAGTTGGTCCTACTAAGCCTTTAGTCAGGATTACAACCCAGCTCCTCACACTTTCTGACCATATGTCAAACGAATATCAATTCTTATCCTACTGGGCAAAAGGAGATCTTGATTGGGAACGTCCACCACGAATAGATTCGATACAACAACCCGTTACAGCTTTCCTGTACTTATATTTAGTTGGTCCTTCTAACCCTTTAGTCAGGATTACAACCTAACTTCTCACACTTTTTGAGCAAATGTCAAACGAATATGAATTCTTGACCTGCTGAACAAAAGGATATTTTAATTAACAACGTCCGCCACTAATGTATTTGATACAACAACCTGTTACAGCTTTCCTGTCCATTTACTTGTATTTAGTTGGTCCTTCTAACCATTTAGTCAGGATTACAACCTAGCTTCCTCCACCACCCATGTACTTACTTAATTGGCCATTAACAACTCGATTATCGGATTTCGGACTGTTTTAGCACATTCTTACAGGGGCCTCTGCTTCTTGCTCGCCAGTTGGTCGCACCAATAGATAACCAAGGTCATCCTCTTCACTGACCTCCGCTAATCCCTGCATTAAATACCCGTCTCGCCGGAGCATCCTCACCCATTCGAACTCGGCCATATCGAGTCAGCGAAGATGCTGGATACGCTGCACAACGTCCATGTCGTTGAGGAGCTCATACAGCTCATTGTTGGATGGAATGCAGAAATCATCGCCAACTCGCACTGGACTGCTGCATCAGTGTTTAACATTGTCCATGCTTCTGCGTCATAAAGAAGCACGGGGAGGATGAGCGTCTTGTTGAGTATTAGTTTTATCGTACGAGACACGTCTCTGCTACTCAATTGCCTATTGAGACCATAGTAGCACTTGTTAGCAAGAGTGATCCTACTTTTGATCTTCATGCTGACATAATATTTGGTGGTAACGGCGGAGCCAAGATAAACAAATTCACTGACTATATAGAACATATAGTTATCGGCCGTAATCTGGGATCCGTACATGTTGACAACATTTTCTTCATTTTTGTCCTCATGTGTGTGTTAATTTTATCCATAAGTGGCGGTAGCTACTGTAGAAAGTCCTAATGGGCAGAAGGAGATTTTAATTAGCAATGTTCACCACCAATATATTCGATACAACAACCTGAGACAGTTTTCCTGTACACTTACTTATACTTAGTTGGTCCTTCTAACCATTTAGTCAGGATTACAACCTAGCTTCTCACATCACCCATGTTGTGTGTGTTAATTTTATACAAAGGACAAATTTTGGAGAAACTTTTATTGGCAATTTTATTTACCCGGGTTTTTGCCACAACCCGGGCTGAGAGGAAGTCGTATTTCGTTGTTCAAGGTGTCTGAGCATGTGTTTGAACCACTGGTTTGCATTTAATAAGCCAACACACTACCAACTAAGCTACGGTAAATTTTGTAATACAACTTCTAGAACTCTTTTTTTTTTTTGAAGTGTAGTATACAACTAACCATACAAACGAATATGGTACGTTGTAAAAACGTTTATGAAAGTTGTGGAATAAATCTTTTTTTGACTCATTTTCACCTACAGTTTTATTACAATAATTGTCTGATTTTCTATTGTATTGCGAAAGTTCTTTATGATAGAAAATAAAAAAGAAAATGGAAAATGGAAAATAAAAAAAGAAAAGAAAAGAAAAAAACGCTGATTTTGACAATGATTTGTTTTCATGTCTTCCTGAACTTGGCTAAGAAAAAATAAAAAGAAAAAGGAATCAAATTCAGGTGATCATTTAAACAGTCATTAGAGAGAAAGAGGCGTTTGATTGTTCTACAATGATATCGAATACACATGCATATGTATGTATGTATGTACGTATACTGTCGGCTGGCTCGGCTCATATATTAACAGATGGTTAATAAAACGATAACTCTAACAAGGCATACATATATTAAAGATGACATAAATCACTTCAAAAAAGTCTCTGAAAGAAAGATTGATTTTCTTTCCCGATAAACTATAATACAATGCAATACAATAAAGGGTCCGCCAAATAACTTTTTTTTTATGAAACTACTGAATATTTTCTCAAATTTCTTCTTTTTTTTTGAAAGTACAATCCCTCCGGTTAATAATGGAAAATAATTTCATTCAAATGGCTGCCTTGGCTGGCCATGCAGTAGCCTACACGATCGGTCCAATTTTTAAGCATATTATCTTTGACGGCACTCCACAAATAATAGTCCAACGGTGTCAAATCGCAGCTCCGAGGTGGCCAAACGACATCAGCTCTGCGGCTGATGATAATGCGATCTTCAAAAACAGGGCGCAAAACATCGAGTGTAGCTTCCTCTGTGTGGCACGTAGCGCCGTCCTGTTGAAACCAAATGTTGCCAATATCCTCCTCTTCAATTTTTGTGAACAAAAATTCGCTCAACGTGGCCCGATAACGATCGGCATTGACTGTAACGGCCACTCCTTGCTCATTTTCGAAGAAAAATGCCCCAATTATGCCTCTGGACCAAAATCCACACCAAACAGTGACTCGTTTTGGGTGCGTTGGCTTTTCAATGTATGCGTGTGGTTTTTCTGTGCACCAAATGCGACAATTTTGCTTGTTTACATACCCGCCAGCTTCATCTGAAAAGATGATTTTTATTGCCAAAATCGGCATCTTCTGTGCCGAAGCGAAAACGCATTAGATGGTCAATTAGCTTCAACTCCTGAACCAATTGGACTTTGTATGGCGTCATACCAAGGTCTTTATGCAAAATTCATCTCAATGATGTCTCCGAAATGTTAAATTGTTGAGAACGACGGTGAATTGATGTTGATGGCGCTTCACGCACACTTTCTTTCTGCCAAAGCAGCAATATTCTCGGGTGTACGCACTGTTTTTTGGCTTTTCACGCTTTGGTTTATCGATGAGGATGCCAGTTTCTTTCACTTTTTTCACAAGATAACGAACATACGGAGCTGACGGTGCTTCTCTTCTTCCAAAATTTCGCACACATTCTGCAACATTACCATGATTTTCAAAGTAATGTCGCAATATTTCCCAGCATTGTTCAAGCGTATACACAGCCATATTCGTTCAAGCGGAAGGATAAAACTTATCTGTCAAATTAGACATGAGCTACGTGTTGCCATTCACGAAATAAGCACTGGTTGAAAAAAAAACGATAGATGGCGGACCCTTTACAATACATACGAGTATATTGTAATAAAAATTAAGAAACCACACCGTTACTGTAATTGAAGTTGTTAAAAAATATAAAATCTTTATTCAGTATTTTATTTCAAAAATATTTTCAAAAAGCCAAGACTTTCCCATTATGATTGATGATTTTTATCATCACTTTTCTATTCATTTATTTGTGAAAATTATAATAATTTACTCGCTCTTCTCTCTATCATCTCTTAGTATACAGCCAGCAAAATATTAAGCACATTTACATGTGTTGCCATTTAAAACAAAATTATAATCTTTTAACAACAAAAATATTGCATTTCAACACTTTTTCCATAGGAAAACACTATAATTTTGTAAAAATTTTCTTCGGAATTGCTTTTTAAAAAAAAATCTTTTTAATCTTAAATGGATGAGGGAAATATTTTATTTCAACACATTAAAACAAAAACTAAAAAAAAAACAAAAATCGAAAAGATTATGACAAGAAAAAAGCTTAAATATTTTGCCTCCTAAAAGGCAAAAAAAAAAATAAAAAAAATCGAATACAAAAGAAGGTGATGTATCAATAAGTAACGCCTCTAGAAAAAATGTTTGTATGAAATTTTTGTGAAAATTCCAAAAAAGCAACAAGTGCAAGACTGTAGTGTTTTTTGCAATAGCGATACAGTAAAACCTTTTGTAATAATTTATTTCTTCAAGTCCTACAATTTGTTTAATAATGTGTTTACACATTAATTTTAATTGAGTCAATTAATTATTGAATTGAGTTAACAAATTTGTAGTTCATACATCCCTTTCTCAATTAGCATTTGGCGAAACCAATTAGCAGTTCTCAAACATTAAAATTTGTTAATTTCACCTCAGTAGTGTCGTAGTCTAGCAAATAATATGTTGTCTTACTATATGGGAGTTTATTAGTTCAAACCGCAGCCTTAACATCGCGAACATAACGAAATATGTATTTGTAAGTAAATTGACTCAATTGGTTGTACAATTAAGTACTAATTGCGTAATTAATTAAATTTTTTGTATGATAAATTGAACTCATTTTTATCTTAAGTAAACGATCAAATGAAGTCGTCGTAGTCTAATAGGGTTCGAGACCCAGGCCAGACATCAAAACAAAATACAAAAAAAAAAATTCTTCAGCGACTTCCTCTCAGCGGATTTCTGGCGAATACTCGAAGAGTAAAATTTTCTAAAAAAAAAAAAGAAAGATTCTGTGGTTCAGAGTTGACTTTAAACTGTAGGTCCCACCACTCATGCATAAAATTAACACACACAACATAAGTGGTGTGCGAAACTAGGTCGTAATCCTGGCTGAAGGGTTGTAATGACCAATTATGTATGTTATGTAAACAATTAATTATCTTGTATGAAAGATGGCCAAAAGCCAAGATCTCCGATCTGTCGCCGATCAAATACGTTCCTCCTAGTGGACAATGATTTCTGTAATTGGCCACAGTATATCAGTAACCTAGCGTAAGTACAGAGAATGCGATTTGAATTTTAAAGACACAGTCTGCTTTGTCGATTTGACACGTGCAACAAACTTTAGTAAGCCACTCTATTTGAATTCTGAGACAATTTTCCAATATGTTCGAGAAAGTAGTTTAGTATTGACTGAATCGATTCACAATTTCTAATAAAAAACAAAATCGCTTATCAGATGTGCTGCATTTTTTTCTTCTTTTTTTTCCTATATTCTGTTTAACCCATGCTAGCACCTATTCCTACATATGTATCTCTCTTGGAGCTGTTGTTGTAAAATCTTACTGTAAAAATTTTTAATAGCCGAGCTTACAATCTAGCAATATTTTAGAGGCTGATGTATGTACAATGAATGCTTTTCAAACACCATAACTACAGCGCTGTAATTCGCATTCGTCATGAGTTTCTTTACACTCAAGTCTTTCAATATAGTAATGTACTCAGATTATGCATTAGAACTCTAGATCATCTGAAATCCCAATATCGATTTGTCTGAGATATTTCTGATGATGTAGCATCATCTTTAGACTGGTATGAGAAGGGATAGTTTTAAACTTTCTTGTTAGCATAATGCTAGCACGATAAATGTTGTACTATAATATGTTATAAATACGTTACGTACATAAAGTCGGACTTACAATCGAGCTTCTCAAATTATCTATGTTGAGCGTATGTTAATTTTGTAGATTAAAGGGGGTTCCTATAACCGATTTTCTTTTTATGGTAATCGATTAGTCTCATTGTTTTCGCCAGAAAAGGCAGAAAGTGGCAGTTGTCGACAGAAATGTTTTTCGTACCTCTTTTTTCAGATATCGGAGCTCAATTTTGGACTCGGAAATCTGCTCCAATTGTACGTCGCCGTAGTCTAGTAGGTAGTCTGTTGGCTTAGTAGACGTAAGGACCGAGTTCAAACCCCCCAGGTCAGACATCAAAACGAAAATATGAAAAAAAAAAATATTTATTCGCCGACTTCCTCTCAGCAGATTTCTGGCAAAAACTCTGAGAGTACAATAAAAATTGCCATGAAAAGTTTCTCAAAAATCTGTCGTTCGGAATCGACTTTAAAAAACAGTAGCTGCCGCCACTCATGTATAAAATTAACATACACAACATGAGTGGTGGGAGAAGCTAGATCGTAATTCCGACTGAAGGGTTGTAATGGCCAATTATGTATGTATATGTATATGTGAAGGATCCTATAACCGATTTTCATTTCATGGTAGTCCATTAGTTTCATTGCTTTCACCAGAAGAGGCAGAGAAAGGCAGTTGTCGACAGAAATACTTTGCGTAACTCTTTTTTGCCGATATCAGAGTTCAGTTTTGGACTGGGAAATCTCATCTAATATCTAGAATACTTTGATGGCACTAAATTTATAACGTTTCTTAACTAATAGGTCCGTATCGCTCCTGTCTGTTAACTCTGCTCAACAACTAACTTTCTTAACTCGATTTTTTTTCATCGAGTCACGAGCTACGACAGATCAATTCGAATCCCAATATCAGAATTGTTTTTTTTTTGCCGTTTAAAAATTATTTCAAAACAGTTTGGAAAATTTTATTTAAATCTTAATTTTCGGAATTCAATTCCTTTCATCAAGGTTTTCACTGTGCGCATTATTTTCATGCAATATTGTCTAAAAGCGATAAATCTACATACAATTATTTATGAAAGACTATGATTTTTATGACTTAAAACAAAAATTTCAAATGGGAATTATTGGAGGGGGGAGGGCGTATATCTTTTAATGTTTTTGGTTTCATTGTATTCCAACAATTAACCATTATTACAACACAGCAATTGTAATAAGCTATTGAGTTGAGTATTGAGCTGTGATCAATAATAAGTAGAGAGATCGATCTATTGCAACAACAGCAACAACAACAGCAACAACAACAAAAGGAGTAAATGGTCGCATAGAGGATATAGTGAAATGGTTGTGTGTTGCATTTGAAGGAGGCGGTACACGGAGGACAATACAAATTGTATGTGACTTGACTGACTGACCACAACGAAAGAGTGCCTACAAAGCCAAGTACATATTATTCCATAATATATGTGTGTTTGTGTCGTAAATTATTTTATACGATACGATACGATACAATACTCGTGTATCGTCGTCATATATTATTGTATTCCGTTAGTTATTGATGTGTGTGTGTGTGATGGTGTATTGAAGTGCTTTTCAATAAGTTTTATTACCACCAGCACAACATTTTTGAGGTTTCCTGTAATTTTTTTCCCCACTTTTTTTCTGTTGTTTTAATAAAAATTTGACTGGAGCTGTTGCTGCTGCTGCTGCTTGTTCGCTTCTTGTCAGATTGAATATGAGATGCGTTTTCACTTTCAAATCATATATAAATTTGAAGTTTTTTTTAATGTTATTTTTGTTTTCTAATATTTTCCTTGTCTCTTTTGGCCATTAAACCAACAACAACAAAAAAATACTTTTTTTTTTCGCTGAAAATAATTTTGCTTCATCGTCTTTATAGCCGCGACATATATTGTAATACAAATGCTCGCAATTGCTCATTTGCGTTCGACCAAGTAAAATGACAGACAGACTCCTCGTAGTTGTCGTACAAACACAGTGTGTTGGACATAATCAACTGTGGTCGAAAGAAGACAATGTATTTTGTTGTACGAAAAAAAGGGAAGTAAAAAACGCAAATAAGCATCATTTCATAAACGTTTTAATATCTTTTTTGTTATTAATTTTTACACAAATACCTTATGTAACGGCCTTAAGTTGGAACAAAAATTTTTCAAAGAACAAACAATACAAAAATCCATTTTAAAACCGAATTGCTTATTCATCAAGGTATCCATTTTGAATTTGTGTGGTGTAGGGATTAAATAGATTGACTATAAACTCAAGACAGTGCTAAAACTTTAAAAAGGATGATAAATTTTCATCATTATTTTAAATTTTAACAATTTCTATCCCCCTATCCATAAAATAACCCATACAGTAAGTCCTCTGACCCAGAGCGTGTAGGAAGGTTAGACAACACCACCTCTTGTTAAAGAGTGGGATTAAATGAAGTAATGATCACTGGGCTTCTATTCGCAATCGAATAAATCTATAAACTTTCACAGGGGACATTGTTTCAAGGCAGTTGTAGATGACAATCTTATCATCCTTGACCCTGCTATGGCAAGCCCATAATCCCATGCTTTGCTGGAACGAAACCAAGCAAAGCAATATTATAAAGATGGAGAGACGATAAGTGGTGCTTTATGACGACGAATAAAAAAATTATCCACCGAAGAGCCACCGATTTTGTGCATATTCGTATTAATATAGAGAACCTTTCTTCTGCATCTGCTGCACTTAATTTGCTTCAATTTGAAGTCTAATCCACAATAGCTATAAGCGAATAGACAAAATTCATCGTCATAGTCTCTATCATTCATATCCCATATGATGTTCGTTCTTATCCTTACTGCCTTCTGCATAACCGACTCCAGTACGTTGTAAAATGAACCCGGTGTTGAAATACACATCTGCAGCACTTCAGGCTTCTCCCTAATGAGCTCACTTGGCAGGCATTCATAATATACTCAGCCTGTAGCGATGTAAAGTTTTAATTTACCATTCAGGTCATAATTTAAAAACCGTCCCAATATAACACATAAATTGGTGCAGTAGTAGGATCGTCTGAACTTCTCTTGTTCAATTCAAAAATCAACAAGTAAGCTATGTGCCATATTTTTTGATTCTTGTTCTATTTTAGGTTGGTGTACGGGAATAACACTCACCTAGTGTGTGCATGTTAGGTTAGGTTAGCGGGTAGCTTGTCGTTGACACGTAAATTCACTCGGTAGCCCATGTGGCCCATTGTGTTACCCAGTGTGAGGGCAACCCCCCTTATCATAATCAAAATGATGTGCAGGTTTACGAACAAATATAATGCGTACGTTAGGCTCTCATATGCCACGCATTATTTAATCAATCTATAGGATGATGTAGTCTCCAGTACAAATTGATCATTGATTTCAAAAGACAAAAAAACAACACATTTGTGAGAAAAGGCGTACATCAGACGTACTACATTTCGTTCATTAGAATGCATGATTTGTCCCTCAATTGCTCACCGTCATGCTATATGATATTATACACCAAGTCGGTTTAGAGTGCAGAGGAATTACCGTAGATTCTCCCACGTCAACTCCTGGAAAACCTGCTTAAAACCGGGAAACGTTAGAACTTAATGTTAGTCCTGAGATCCATTTCAATGAAAGCGAAGCCACCGGGTGAAACGCAGAGAATATCAAGTAGCAAGGCCAAACAATAGAATACGTAGACAGATTTTGTTATTTAGGAAGTGTCACAGAAACAGATGCACATCAACAAAGCAAGATCGACATTTGAATGATTCACTATGGAGATGCTAATAAATATTCAGATGAATTCAGCTTGGAATAGTCTCGCATGTGTAAAGACAATTTTGTTTTGCGTAAGTAAACCATGATTCAAAAGCATCAAATGCCTCAGAGTTATTTGCAGGAATTTCTAGCCCAATACCGTTTGTAACAGGGCTCTCTGACACCTACTTAATTCAAAGATGATCTCTGACTGAAGCGAATTATCCTTCGAAATTGAAGTTGCATAGACCCACCCATCAGGAGAAAGCCCACTAGGTTTCTGCTACTGTGGAATCTTTAAGTCAAAGTCAAGCAAAAACAACTAAGAACTGCTTTTACATCACTTAACATTAAAATGGTAAACAAGTAAACAAAAATACAACAACAAACACCAGCATAAAAAATGATAAACAAGTAAACAAAAATACAACAACAAACACCAGCATAAAAAATGGTAAACAAGTAAACAAAAATACAACAACAAACATCAGCATAAAAAACGATAAACAAGTAAACAAAAATACAACAACAAACACCAGCATGAAAAATGTTAAAGAAGTAAACAAAAATACAACAACAAACACCAGTATAAAAAATGATAAACAAGTAAACAAAAATACAACAACAAACACCAGCATAAACAAAATGGTAAATAAGTAAACAAAAATACAACAACAAACACTACAAGATAAATGTAAACAAAATACACAAACAACCATAATGAAACTACGATGTTTACATTTATAGAGATCTGGAGAAGGCTAAGCCACGAACATTCGCCTTCAAGAACATTCATCAGACTGTTTACCCTGCTATATAAAAGGCAAGGCAAAGCAGGCGACTGAGTTAGTGAAGTTCAGTCAGTCTTGTATGAAGACGCGGTGTGTTTGAATCCTGGTTTGAAGAGCTCCTTTTCAAAGATCTGTCGAATAATTGTCCAGTAATTTTTATTTTTTGTGCGAAGGGGATAAAAAGAGGAATAACAAAAAAAATTCTTCTAGAAGTTGCCAGTTATAGATTACCATGGATATCGCCGTAGTCTAGTGTATGCTATGATAGCTATTGTGATAGCAAATTGATATGTATCGCACACAGAACTAAACCTTTAATTGTTTTCTTAGTAAAAAGTTCGTTTATAATAGTTTAACGAGGCCTTAGTGTCTAAAAATTTATCACCTTAGGTGTTACACAACACACACAACATCATCTTATTTCTCCCTCACCTTACATACTCATTCAACTTGAAATGTGTAACCATTTGTGCCTTCCGTCGTCTCTATTGCATTACCTGTGATTGTCCATTAAAATTATTCTGTTATTGTAACACAGCACAGCGACAGCAATATGTAGCGGCAGCCCCCCCATTTGGTCATAGTGCTTGCTGCCTGTACTGTGTAATGCATTGCTTTGGTGTCTGCCTAAGTGGCTGGCTTGGCTTGTTCATTGGCATTATTGATGAATATGATGATGAATATCATCGTTTCATTACAATACTTTGTTACATTATAAGCTGTTAAGAAACGTTTGAATTTCTCCTCTTATCGTGTGTTTTTTTCTAATTTTTTTATGGCTTAATCCGTTAAAAAGTGTTTTTTATTTATCGGGGGAAAAAATACGTTTTTTTTTTGTTAATGAAATTAAGAAATATCGAGTCTCTCCTCCTATATAATGAATGAAACAATGATAATTCGATTACCAAATAGTCATATCATTACATGTGTTGTTGTTTTTTGTTATTTTGTTTATTTTTTTTCCAAATTCTTTTTATTAACAATTGCGCCTTGTAATCATTTTCAACAAATGTCCAGAAAATGTTTTTTTTCTTGTAACGATATTCGAAATTAAAGTTTCACTTTCATTAATGATCTTTCGTTTGTTGTTTTTGTTTAACAATTGTCTGAAATTAAAATATGTACGTTTTTTTTTAATCCCCCGAAACCACTCTCGTTTTTCATTAACGTCTGATGACTTTACATTTCAAGTTATTTTTTCGTTTTTTTTTCTTTTTATTATGTTGCTTTATTGTTGGCTTTAATTTCAATCATTTCTTCTTGATGGCTTAAAGGAATTTTTGTTTAAAAATAACTGAGAATAATTTAAGGCAATTCATTCGTTCATTGGCTCATTCATTCATTCATTCATTCGTATTCATTTGTTGTAAAATAAAGTTACAACTTTATGAGTGAAATTTTTTTTGGTAATCGTCAAGAGTAATTAAATGAAACTGGAATTTGGAGGAAATTTATTTTAAATAATAAAAAATAAACTGATTTTAAAACGATTAATTAGAAAAAAAAGACCGTTAGTTAGAGCATAAAAAAATAATGTTGATATCAGGCGTAGTGCCAGACGTAACATACATACGGCAGTGGTTTGAAGCAACAGTCTTAATCTCTTTCAGATACTTCACAGAGATCGTGGTCTGTACAAGATAACAAAACATCGGGAAAAGAAAAGATTTACATACATAAGTACATACATACATTATTGGCCATTACAACCCTTCTGTGAGGATTACGGCCTAGTTTCTCACACCACTTATGTTGTGTGTGTTAATGTTATACATGAATTGCGGGACCTACAGTTTAAAGTCGACTCCGAACAACAGATTTTTTTGACAAACTTTTCATTGCAATTTATTTTATTTACTCTCAGAGTTTTTGCCTTAAATCTGCTAAGAGGAAGGAAGTCGCCGAAGAAATTATTTTTTAATATTTTCGTTTTGATATCTAAGCCAACCCACTTCCACTCCCTACAAGCCATTAAATCGCTTAATGATAATAATGGATGTTTGGTTATGTCGTAATCGTCATAATCCATTGCATCTTAATGCGCAACGTACCCGCATGAGACTGTAGCATTTGGGCACATAGAAAAGAACGATCCCTGAGACAACAAATGCTATTAAAAATTCAAAAAAATAATACAGTGCCTGGCATTATTGAACCTGCTTAGTTCATCACGTACATCCGCGTT
Organism: Sarcophaga subvicina; assembly: GCA_936449025.2. Classification (NCBI taxonomy): domain Eukaryota; kingdom Metazoa; phylum Arthropoda; class Insecta; order Diptera; family Sarcophagidae; genus Sarcophaga; species Sarcophaga subvicina. Next base: position 103,694,866 of record OW388083.2, on the reverse strand, counting down.
ATAGACACCTTTGTGGAGTTGCAAATAATACGAATTGAAAGAAGTCCTCTAACTAAAATTATTACGAAAGGAGTCCCAACAGAGTGCAAGAACAGCAGAAGAGTTACGTTGTCAATCATGGCAAACAAAATAATTGCGTGGATCTACTAGACAAACTGTTAGAAGACCCTCTCTGTTACAATATTCACTGCTGACACGTTGATTTTCTCCACAACAAATCCAGTGTTGAGTTGATTATATTAATACCCTGAGAATAAACGCGATATAATCGGTGGAATGGTCATCACTTTCATAACCTGGAAATGGTATTGAACGCCCTACGCCACTGTGTCATATGCAGCGCACTTCACTGCAAAGCAATACCGAGGAAAATCGTAGCCTTTATGTAGATACTGTACACAAATGCTGCATGCCTTTTACAACACAGGGATGCTACAAGCAGATCTCCACTATCATATCTACTTTTTTAATGTGGCCATTGACAACAACGAAAGTGGCACCAATAGCAAAAGGCTTCATATGGAATCTAACAACATCATGGCGAATTGCCGGCAGTAGCAAGAGGCATCGTATGGTATCTGATGACATCCTGGCGAAAGTAACGTCGACAGTAAGAGACTTCGTATGGAATCTGAGAACACCCTGGCGAAAGTAACACCACTTCCACGAGGAGTCGATCGTATGGTATCTGACAATATCTTGGCGAAAGTAGAGTTAAAAACAACAGACATCGTGTGATATCTGACAACATCTTGGTGAAAGTGACATCTATAACAATAAGTATCATAAGGCGTCTGAGTGCCGAAAGTAGGATCAACAGGACAATGCTACAAGCGGCCTCATTAATGTAAATATAGGAGTTCACTCAAGGTGTCTTTTTTGCCTAAACTGTTCAATGTGGACAACACCCCGGTGAAAGTACCGCCTGCAGCAAGAGGCATCATAAATGGCTGTAACAAAAACTCGGATTATGCTAACGACATCTTTCTGTTGTCGCAGCAGCTTAATACAAACATACTACAGAAAGAAGAAATCGAAGACGGCCATTCGTTTTATCTTGGGTTGTTTGAATCATGGGATTTTAAGAGGACTCAGAAGCCAGACGATCCTATGGTTAACTGAGTGAGTGCGTACCGCGTTGTATGGAAACCGCGCTATAAGAAACACAGATTTAACCATACAAACCAGGCTAATTCGTAGCGCGTTCTATGGAAACCGTCTACCGCGTTGTATGGAAACCGCGCTGTAAGAAACCCGGAATTAGTACAAATCACATCATTCGTACCGCGTTATATGGAGACCAAGACAATATAAATTATAAATTATTTTTATTGAATTATGTACTGTAAAAGAGCTCTGTGATGACTGAAATCGATGTTGCATTCGGCTATGAGATAAGTTGGCATGTTTATATAAACATGTTGTTTATATATCTCGTCTGTGCTTTTGCGTCGAAAATAAAACTGATAGTAACCCTCTTATATAATATCTAGTTGCTAGCGTCATTCACAGGTTGTGCGGAAAGAACTTATGGGATGTTGTTGAAGGGAAACCGCGCAGTAAGAGTACCGCGTTATAGAAGGACTGTCGCAGTTTCAGTTCCGTGTTATGTGGAAACCGCGTTTATGGAAAACGCGTTCTCAGAGCACCGCCTTATAGGAGGGTTGTCCTAATTTCAGCCCCGCGTTATATGGAAACCGCGTTCTGAGAGTACCGCGTTATAGGAGGGTTGACTGTATATCGCGAAGCAAACCAAGTTGAATATATTGATCAAGTGTGCAAAGTCAGTTGCCCTATACGATTGTTAAACATCCACAACAGTTAGCTGTGGTACAAATTTAAACTGAGATCCAACGTTGAAATCCAACATAATCAGAAATGCTGTTGAATGGAATACTCAAGGCAGTCGTAGAAGAATATGTCCGAATCACACTTGGTGACAGCAGATAAATATGGAAACATTAGGAATAAATAAAATATGAAATGAGCAGAAATTTGAAGCATCAGAGGAAAACAAATTAAACACAGTCATTGAGACCTTATGTAATTTAAAGGAACAACAGGTTCTTGGACTACTAAGGAACATGAGGCTGCTGTGAAGCTTTTCTCCCATCGTCTTTGGTTTTTTAAAGTTTTCGTAAAACAAAATTTCTAGGGGTGCAAACGCCTTCTATCAAAATGTATCCTTTGTTTATGTCCGCTTAGCCTCTTGTGGAGGCTACTTCTATCGTTCGCAAGCAATTGTATTTCGAGACTTGTTGGTATATGTCCCCTTGTTGTTTTAAAAGCGTATACCTGATCAGTTTTATATAACATTTACATAAATTCTAAGCAGTAATATTGTTTTGCGATATGTTTTTCGAAGGGGAAGTACTTTATAAAGCGGTACCGTATTTAGCGGTAATAACTGTGCCTAATGTTGCGAAGTAAAGAAAGAGTTTTGGTCCGATTGGTGTTGCTATAATGAATAGGGTACGTGGATTGTGATTTCTTTTGTTACAGAACTCGTCAGTGAAGGCCAGTCAATAATGGTATTTTTGGAATGAATTCTCAGTTAGATTCTCGTACACCCACTGCTGAAACCACTCCAACAAGAGGCATCTAATTGAACTGTTTGTACAGGTGACTATTCCGACTGCAAAACGATACCTCGATTTGTCAAGACCTAGATTTGCTATGTTAATACCACTTGCTTGAATGGTCATTACAATCCTTTAGTAAGGATTACAACCCTGCTTCTTACACCATCCCCATATTGTGTGTGTTAATTCGTGTACATGAATGGTGGGACCAAAAGTTTAAATTTGATTCCAAACGACAGATTTTTAAGAAACTTTGCATGGGTATTTGATGTACATCTTAGAGTTTTTGCCAGAAGACCGCAGAGAGGAAATCGATGAAGAAATACTTCTTCATATTTCCTGCAGAGAGCCGGAAAAGAAGAAGTACTTCTTCACATTTCGGTCTTCTAGATGTCTGAGCTGAAAAAGGTTTGCGTCTATGTTAATACTTTTGAATAAATATCAAGCACGGCTTGTGATAATTTTATTTGTAAAGTTTAAATGATTTCAAATCGCCTCGTGGTTACATATTTAAGGCTAATTTAATGTAATAAAATGTTTGGAATTTCCAAAACGAAACGAAAAAAATAGAAAGAAACATTGTGGAATTAAAAATTTATTTGTTTATGGAGTTGCATAATTTTATTTACATGTGATTGCCTTTATTGTTGTTGGCTATTGTGTGGACCACTTTTATGGCCAAAATTCATTTGATTTTGGAAACTATGTTTTTCAATTGTTGTTATTGTTTTACTTACTCTTTCTAATCACTTTAAATGGTTATAATAATGTTTTCTATTCAATTTTTTGTTTCAATTTTTATACACGAGATTGTATAGAAAAATGTATCTTTTTTCGTAGATTTAGTTTAATGCCACAAATTTTAAGTGCATGTAACAACTGTTTTACCACTCTAAATAACAATTGTTACCAAAATAACGCATAAACACTCGACGTTTTTTTTTTTGGTAAAGAAAATACCGCAAAACGAAACGAAACGAAAGACTTAAGAAACAAACGCTGCTTTTGCTTACATGTTTACGTGTTTAAGTGCATTTGTAATGTAGGAGGCGTTTTTATTATGCCCATCGTTGACTGCCTTCTTTCTTTATATTGTTGTTGTTGTTCTTGTTGTTGTTGTTGTTATCTCTCTAACGGCCTTAACCAGAGACGGGCCAAATTGCCAAGTTAGCCAGGCAATCAGCCAGCCATCCAGCCAGCCATCCAACCTCGTTGCAAGTCTTGCAAGCAAACAATTTATTTTTATTGTAAAGCAGAGCACAGTTGTTACTCAGCAGCAGCATCAGCAGCTGGCAAAAGACTTTTTGATGTCTTTACTACTAAAATACTTTGAAATACTTTTGAAATCTTCCGTTTTTGGTGTTACAAATAAAGTTATACACTCACGACACATAAGGACAACAGTCTGTCTGCAACTCTGCTCTACCCCAACCAGATAGATAGATAGATAGCGTACATACAGTAGAGATACATAAAACAGATAGACTACGACCCGCCGAACATATGTATGAGATGATGATGGTGGTGGTGCTGGTGTGATGGTCAATATGTATGAATAAATGCATAAATAAATGCAATTGAAATAGATTTGTTGCAAAAATACAAACGGAAAAAACGAAGAAAACAAATCACAACTTCTTTTTTGAAACGCATTTTCTTTTTCGTTTACATTTTTCCTTCATTTCTCTTTTCTTTTTGTCTCCAGTAAAGCAAAAGCTTTGTAGTGCAGTGTCGCATTTTGTTCAATTCGTTACAGTTCAGGTGACTTTTTTATGTGATAAATGCGTTCGATTTTTTTTATCATCTCTTGTGCAAGCATTTTGAATGTTTCATTTCCTTGTAGTCGTAAGGATTATTTATTTTCCTCTGTTTTACAAAGAGACAAGGAACAATTTTTAGTGTTCAACAGGAGGAAGACATTATTCAAAAAGCTTTTTGCGATCTTATGTGGAATTTAATAAATTCGTGTAACTATTACTAGTCAAAACAAGGTTGAAAGAATCTTTTATACAACGTTTGATTCTATCTTCAAGACCCAAAATTTGCCAACTCTGTCAAGCAGTTTCCTCAATAGGAATATCACTCAAATCCAACAAAAAACCTTGCAGATCCTTTGGCTCAACAGCTATGCACAGAAAGGGCATTTTCACTGTAGACCTTACGCTCCCACAAGTCTATCCTTGTAGAGAGCTAAGCAGAAAACATTTTTGTACCACTGAAGTACATCGTTGGCCCAAGGTCTCAAAGGTTTTATTACTTACTTAATTGGTCATTACAACCCTTCAGTCAGGATTACAACCTAGCTTCTCACACCACCGATATTGTATGTGTTAATTTTATACATGAATCGGGAGCCTTCAGTTTAAAGTCGACTCCGAATGACAGATTTTTGCGTAACATTTCATGGCAACTTGACTTTGTTCTCAGAGTTTTTGTAAGAAATCTGCTGAGAGGAAGTCGCCTAAAAAAATTTTTTCGTATTTCATTTTGTTGGAGATGTCTGACCTGGTGTTTGAATCTCTAATACGCCAACTAGAATACGGCTGTTTCTAGAACACCAATATTGTTTGCAATGTAGACCTTATGCTTCCGCAAGTCTATCCTTGTAGAGTGCTGAACTGAGAGGACTTTTACTCATCAATTGAGCACTTAGTTGGACCAAGGCCTCAAAGACTTTATTGTATGCAGATCAATAAGACCAAATGTGGTCTGTTCGATCTTCATCGCTAAAATAAAAAATAAACAGCGTGTTCCTCTCAGTAATCTTGTGGTTAAAACCCCTGAAAGTTAATAAAATTGCCATGAAAAGTTTCTCAAATCAGACGTTTCCGAGTCGACATTAAACTGTGGGTTCGGACACTCATGGATAAAAATTAACACACACAACATAAGTGGTGTGAAAAATTAAAGTGTCACGATGACCAATTAGGAAAGTAGAGATATTCTCGACTTTAACTAAATTTTCATGCGTCATGTCACAACACGCTTGCCGAACATAATTTTCTGTTGTAGTATATCGGATGAAGGATCTCGCCGTAGTCTAGTAGGTAGTGTGTTGGCTTATAAGACGTAAAGCCAGGGTTCGAGCCCCAGGCCAGACATCAAAACAAAATACAAAAAGTATTTCTTCGCCGACTTTCTCTGCGGATTTCTGGTAAAAACTCTGAAAGTAAATAAAATTGCCATGAAAAAGTTTCTCAAAAATCTGTCGTTCGGAGTCGACTTTAAACTGTAGGTCCCACCACTTATGTATAAAATTAACACACACAACATAAGTGGTGTGAGAAACTAGGTCATAATCCTGACTGAGGGGTTGTAATGTCCAATTATGTATGTATTCTTCATTTGTGGGATTAATCCTGTGTGCCACTGTTAATAACTTTATGTAATCAACAACAATTGCTTTGTTTGTTATTCCTTTGTTTACAACCTTTGCCTAAACTATCACAATTACTAGACAATTGTTCACCAGATCTTTGTAACGGAGATCTTCAAACCACGATTACTCTCTTCAAACACACTGCGTCTTCACACAAGACTGACTGAACTTCACTAACTCACTCGACTGCTTTGCCTTGCCCTTTATATAGCAAAGTAAACAATCTGATGAATGTTCTTGAAGGCGAATGTTCGTGTCTTGGCCTTCTCGAGATTTCTATAAATGTAAACATCGTTGTTTCACTGTTATTGTTTGTGTATTTTGTTTACATTTATTATTGTAGTGTTTGTTGTTGTATTTTTGTTTACTTGTTTACCATTTTTATGCTGGGGTTTGTTGTTGTATTTTTGTTTACTTGTTCACCATTTTATGCTGGTGTTTGTTGTTGTATTTTTATTTATAATTTTAATGCTAAGCGATGTAAAAGCAAATCACCGGTATCTAGATTCCTTATTTTCGTAATTATATTAAAAAATAACAAATTAGTGTCAGCGTTTTCAAAGGTGTGTTGTAAGGGATTGCGTCTACCACATCATTTTCACCGCAGGTCTTAGTTATGGGATGCATAGATGCGAGAACAATATGTGTGGATTACATGAATAATCGGAAGTCATACTCCGGTTTGAAAATTCAATCTATGCTTAGGTTAGGTTAGGTTATGTTAGAGGACGTGTACTTGTCAATTAAGACAAGTACAGTACCCGGAGGTCGAATTGACCCATTGTACAACGTCCTAGTTTCTCACACCACTTATGTTGTGTGTGTGTTAATTTTATACATGAGTGGTGGGACCTACAGTTTAAAGTCGACTCCGAACGACAGATTTTTATTTAGTGAGAAACTTTTCATGGCAATTTTTATTTACTCTCAGAGTTTTTGCCAGAAGTCTACTGAGAGGAAGTCGCCGAAAAAATATTTTTTGTATTTTGTCTTTGATGCCTAGCCTGGGGCTCGAACCCAGGCTTTTGCGTCTAATAAGCCAACACACTACCTACTAGACTACGGCGGCTTCCGTGCTTAGGTCAAGCCATGTTTAGATAATAAGGGTAGCAACTGAATAGGCTCACTAGACTTGCCGGAAATATGACCAATGTATTCGTCGTCATAATCGAATGATTGTCGTTTTTCTACAACCAAACAAAAATTGTAACAAATTTTGATTTTTTTGTTTCTTTCGTTTTATTGTGAAAGAGAAATATTTTTAAATGATAAATTATGATTACAAGCTTTGTTAGATGAGAAAAGTTGAAAAAAAAACACCGCGTAGCGTAATCCTATTTTAAATTAGAAGGCGGTTGATTACAATGGGAAAAATAACAGATCGACCATAGGCGTTAACAAAATTTTGAAAAAGAGAAAAAAAAAATGGTAAATTGCCAAAAAAAAAAAAAAAAAAAAAAAAAGCAAAAGGTTTTTTTTAACAAAATTATTAAATCGTATACTTACTTTGAGTAGGAAAAATATTTGAAAATATCTTCATTAGGTAACAACAAAAAAAGTAAAAAAAAAAATTATGAAAAATTATGGTTTGAAAATGGCCTTCCTTTTTGGTCATTTATAATACGGGTATAATTTTACTTCGTTTTTTTTCTTTGGCATAGGGATTGAGTTGTTACAGCAATCGTATCATTGTAATGCTTGCGTTGATCCCTTAAAGCATTTAAAAATATGAGCATTAAAAATATTGAAGAATGTAGGATCGCATTTCAAAATATATTGGTGAGCACTTATTAAAAATTCATTAAAATTTTACGAAACATTTTCTGTGGAATCACAGAAAATTTTATCGCCAACAGTAGGGGGTCTTTTGACCCAACATTCTAAGAAAGAAAGAAATATTTTCGTTTTGTTCGAGATGTCTGACCTTAGGTTTGAACCGTGGCCTCACGTCTAAAAAGCCAACACACTACCTTCTAGACTATGGCGACTATCTGAATACAATCTACTTTATTACAGTCAGCAGCAATGACAGCTGGGGAAGATTATCTCATTTCGGCATATCTTATATTAAATAGTCTACCCTTGAGATCGTAAAGACATCTTCCTGCCCAATATCTGGAGATAATGACTGATTATTGCACTTCATATAGTCTTGTAGGTAGAGTGTTACCTTATAAGACGCTCTGCTTAGACATCAACAAAACGAAATAAAAAAAAAAACATTTTTTAGACGATTTCCTCTCAGCAGCCTACTGGCAAAAACTCGGAGAGTGAATAAAATTTCCAAAAAATGTTTCTGAAAATTCAACCGTTCAGACTCGACTACAAATTGTAGGTTCTGCCACTCATTAATTAACTTAACACCCACAGCATGGGTGGTGTAAGAAACTAAGTTTGCAATTCTGATCAGAGATCAGCAATGAGTTTTCAAAAACATGAGTAGAATCGAAACATACTCATAATTTCTGATACTTATGTATATGCATTCATACTTATTTTAATATCATATTTAAAGTTTGAAGTACTCTACTCATCATACTCATACTTAACATCATACGTGTTGATGTTGTTGATTTCGACTCTCCATGACTCTACATTTACAAGAATCACAAAATAAGTATGATTCGAGTACGAACACTAAAATACTCACTAAAAGGTTGTGTGTTTGCTCTGCTTGCTGTCTTTTTCTTTTTTTGTTTATGTTTCTTTCTTCTTTCTTTGTAAATACAACAACAACTAAGACTGTAAATTTTGACGAATGATTCAAGTCACTCGAATCATTTATAAGTATTTTTCTAAATTTATGAATCTGAATGAGTAGGCGTATGAATCAAACATAGTTAGAATGTTATGAGTTTGATGTCAACGTTGTACGCATACTCATTGCAACCTGTACTTATAAAGCAACGTTGTAGTGAGTATGAATGAATCAGAGTACAAAGATAAATTTCAATATTGCTTCTATACTCATAATTCAACGTTGTAGTGAGTATGAATGAATCACGAGTACATAGTTAAATTTCAATATTGCGGACTCACTTATATTCAAAATTTCATGGGTGCTTATGAGTAGCGAAAAAACGATTCATTGCTGATCTCTGATTCTGACTAAAGGGGATGTAAAGACCAATTAAATAAGTGACGCACTAGAAACCTTCTACTTTATTAAGTTGGACATTAAAATCCATTTCTCTGCTTATTTGTAACTCCCACCTCTGTCTTAAGCACAAAAACAGTTAAAAATCTTCAAATTACAAATATTTTTTTGTTATCAAACTTTGCCTATCAGTTAAACACAACAAAACTGTAATAAATTGTTTGTTTTAAACCCAAAATCAATAAAAAAAAAATTGAAATCAATTGCCAACCGCTATAAATCAATATTAAAATGTGTACGTTTTTATGCGATTAATCTCGAAAAAATAATTTCATTTTGGTAGCCACAAATAGGCTACTTTTGCTACATTATTTGAGAGGAGGGGGAGCGGTTAGTACAACTTATGTGATATGATCTTGGAAATAAAAACTTGACCTACAAAAAATAATTTTTCGTTCGTTCTTTTTTTTCATTATCAGATAAACAAAATTCAAACGAAATGAAGCAAAATTTGTGTTCATATTTTCCCCTGTAATACCAAGTTTTATTAAGTTTTAGTGGCGATCGTCGTCGTCTGTCTTAAAAGCCTTCTTCCCTCATTCTAAGCATTACGTTGTTTTGCGGTTAATCTTATGGCTTTATCTCTGCTGTTTTTGTTGTGTTGTTTGTTGTAATACCCATTCTATGTCTAAAAGTTTAATTCAACAAATTTACTCTTGAAATTGAGAAAAACTTTATTTCAAATGAATTGTTTTTCATTCTTTTTTTCGTTTCGTTTTTGAGGTAAAAGCCAAATGCCTAGAATGAATGATCATCATCATCATCATAAAGATGCAGATCAATACGACAAAAGCAAAATAAGAAAATAAAAAAGTCGGCAGAATATAATTCCAGCAACGGATTTAAGTTTGTAGTCCATCATTTGTTTTGTTTCTGTTTTCTAGACCGCATCTAAATTGATCTCATTTTATTGAATATTTTTTTGTTTTGTTTTTGTTCTTCTTTTGATTTTTATTTTGAATAAAATTATTGTAAATTAATCAATATACGGATGCAGTGATGATCATACTGTAGTGATCATAAAAATAAATCGATTTTTTATAAATAATCGCAGATAAATTGAAAAATTAGTTCTTTTCCCATTACATTACTAAACAATGTTTCCGAAAAGTAAAACAACGAGAGGTGTCTCAAAAAACAGCACTCTGCTGCTAGTATGTAAATTTTGTATGCCGTATGTTCAAATTGTTGGTAAATACAGCTAAAACGTCTGTAAAATGCAATAACTCGCGAGAATTTTCTGTTAAAATTTTGTCGACTGCAAGATATTGTTGTCACCGTCTTGTTGAAACCACATGTCATGCAAGTCAAGCTCTTGCATTTTGGGCAAAAAAAAAGTTGATTATCATCTCACGGTAGCGCTCACCATTCACAGTTACGTTACGATTCGCAGCATCTTTGAAGAAGTACGGTCCAATGATGCCACCAGCCCACAAACCGCACCAAACTGTGGCTTTTTCTGGATGCATTGGTAGATTTTGCAATGCTTCTGGCTGATCTTCACTCCAAAATCGACAATTCTGCTTATTTACGTATCCATTGAGCCAAAAATGAGCTTCGTCGCTGAACACAATTTTTCGATAAAGAAGCGGAATCTTCGGTCAACTTTCCAAGAACCCAATCACCAAAAATTCTGCGTTGCGGTAGGTCGTTCGGCTTGAATTCTTGCACCAGCAAGTATTTTGAAAGGCTTCACACCTAAATCCTTCCGCAAAATTTTCCCACGTTGTTGAGTAACAGAGGCCCAATTGCTGCGAACGGCGACGAATCCATAATTGATGGTCATCATTAACACTGGCCGATACAGCTACGATATTTTCTTCAGTTCGCACTCTACGTAAGCGTGTTGGTGGTTTAATGTCCAACAATGTAAATTTGGTGCGAAATTTAGTCACAATAGTCCGAATAGCCGCTTCAGTGGGTCGCTTAAACTGACCTTAAAATGGAAGGAGCGCGCGATGAACTTTCTTAACAGAGCACGAAGCATTTTGATAATAAAATTCAATGATTTGCAAACGTTGTTCGTTTGTAAGACGATTCATGGTTAAATTATGGACCAAACTGAAGATGTTTGACACTGAAAACAAAAAACACGAAACGTACGTGAGCTGTTTAAACCAGTGTTGCCAAAAAGATAATTGCTAAAAAATTCACCAGTTACATGAGTGGTGGGACCTATAGTTTAAAGTCGAAAATCTCAAAAATCTGTCGTTCGGAGTCGACTTTAAACTGTAGGTCCCACCACTCATGTATAAAATTAACACACACAACTTAAGTGGTGTGAGAAACTAAGTCGTAATCTTGACTGAAGGCTTGTAATGACCAATTATGAATGTATGCATACGTATGTTAATATCATTGAACCTCTACTCATATTCAAAGTTTGAAGTACTCATCATATTCATACATTTACGAGAATCACAAATTGAGTATGAATCGCGTACGAACACTAAAATACTTACTAAATGGTTGTGTGTTTGATCTGCTTGCTGCTCTGTCTTTTTTGCGTATATGTCTTTTTTCTTTTGTTGTAAATGCAACAATAACTAAAACTGTAAATTTTGGATGAATGATTCGAGTCACTAATTATTTATAAGTATTCTAAGCACTTTTCTAAAGTTATGAATTCTGAATGAGTAGGCTTACGAATCAAACATATTTCGAATGGTATGAGTTTGATGTCAACGTTGTAAGCACACTCCTTGCAACCTGTACTTATAAATTAATGTTGTAGTGAGTATGAATGAATCAGAGTACATAGTTAAATTTTAATATTATTGACTTACTTATATTCAAAATTTCATGAGTACGTATGAGTACCGAAAAAACGATTCATTGCTGATCTCTTATACTGACTAAAGGGAATGTAAATACCAATTAAATAAGTGACGCACTAGAAACCTTCTAACAAAAAATACTACTTTAAGCTTCAGGCTGACTTCCAAAATGCTAGTTGCTTTGTGTTTGAAGAAAGTATAGTGTTTCATAAAGCCACTGTACAAAATGTTTACAATGTATACTATTTTTAAAACGTCGTCAATGTGTATTTTTAACGCAGTCAAAAAGCAATTAGGCATCGGATTTATAGTTGATGCATTGTTTGGTTACTTTGCATATCTACATTATTTGTATACCGTAGTAGAATTGCATACAAACTTTGTATTGATACATTTTGGAAGTCAGCCTCACTTGTATATTCAAAATTTCATGAGTGCTTATGAGTAAAGAAAAATCGATTCCCAAATGATGGATTCTCGGATAAACTTAGATGTGGTGTACTAACTCTTTAGGAAGCTAATGGTGGTCTTAAGTTTGTAATTATTACAACTCGAGATATTATCGTATACGATTTTAGCTTTTATAGCCATTATTTCAGCACTCCATTACATTATCATTTGGTTTCCTCAAGTTGCTGCAAAACTGATCAAATTTTTTTGATCTTTTTTTTTTTTTTTTTTTTTTTTTTCTAATATGTTTGACCCTGATTTTCAATTTCCATATTCCTTGTCTTTAACTTTTAATAATTCAACGCTCTGTGAATTCATAACAATAAAACGAAACTGGGTCACGAACTGCAACGAGACGATATCATCGATGGAAAAATATTTAATTTCCTCTTGAGACAGGCAGTGAAATAAATAAAAATCTGGGTTAATTCTGTCATCAAACATCCTTGGCAAGCAATGGAACGAACGTACGAACTTATAAACGGTGTCAAAAGTAGTAAAGGAAATTCACTGATAATGGGAAAAACTATTTCAACAACGAAAAGAAAAGAAAAATTTTATGCAACCACGAAAAAAATCTGAAGAAAAAGAAGCACTTAAAACGGCACAAAAGATCAACAAAATTGTGGTAACTTAAGCAGCAGCAGGCAGGCAGGCAGGCAGCAGCAGCAACTGGCTGTTAATAAAGATCACTAAACAGCCAGCCAAGTCATCCCAGTACAGAACGTACTATTATCGCTAGAGCACTCACTCACTGCAGATTGCAATGTTAGACTGGACGGCGATAAAGTTGGCAATAATTTAAAGAAAGAAAACATACTGCAGAGCTGCGTTATTGCAACAAGAAAAGGAAACCCATTTGAAAGAGATACAATAATAAAGAGCCTACGGTTAAATGTGTGAGGCATGCAACATGCTGGCTGGCTGGCTGGCTTGGTTTGGCTTGGCTATTGTGGCTAAATAGACAAAAACCTACATTTTATTTTTTATTAACTCTGCTGCTCATATACATTTATATACGATTTTGTGGCAATTTTTTTTAACAATTTTTTGTCTTCTATTTATGGCCACCATCCACCGCCAGAGCAGAACCAGCAGCAAGCAGCAGCAGACAACTGGAAGCAGAACCATTACGTCTACATTGTTTTCTAACAACCACAACAAAACATAAAAAAGGAAGAATCTATTAAAGAAAATCATTTGTTTTAAAAAAAGATCACAGCATCTCTGTGGCCTGTTCTCTTTACAAACAATATTTTGTTTTCATATTTTATGTGGCATGTTTTTAAACTTTGTTGTGTGGAAAACATTTTAAAGAAGGAAGTCATAAGCTATACAAGTCTCGTTACCAACCTCATCTACATCATCATCATCATCTGCATCAACAGTGCCTGTATATGCTTTGCATGGCATCTAGCTTATAGTAGTAGGGGTAAGACCAGCTTTGTCTTTTTGGTCTTCTCTGCTTTTTTAGCAGCCTTATAGCAGAATCATTATTTAAAACGAATGTGAATTTTACGCTTTCTTTTTCAATAAATATTCTAAAAATACCCAAAACAAAGTACCCTGAAGCCCGCACCTTCTGCTGTAGAAGGATTATGAGTTGTAATCATAAATAAAAGGCACCCTACAGTGGTTAGTTAAGAAACTTTGAAGAAGAAGGAAAATTTCTTATGGTCAGAGAGGTACTTTGAAACGTATTATATATTCTGATGATAAGTAACATTTTGGAGGTTATGTTAAGAGTGAAGTAACACGCATAATGGTATATGTTAGGTTAGGTTAGTTATTTTAAGCAGTAAGGTGGCAACACTTATCCTTTTCATTTTCACAGTTTCTTTCGGTTTGTTTTTATTTCCTTGTTCCAGGCCATTTGTGCTGGGTTTTGGAGCAGATTTTGGTATAATAGGGTTGCCATCTCTCCATATTTTTTTCTTATTTCTTATACTGAGTGTAGAGAGTATTTAGATTAGTTATTTTAAGCAGGAATTCGGCAACACTTATCTTTTTCATTTTCATAATTTCTTTCGGTTTTGTGTTCATTTCCTTGTTCCAGTTTCAGTCATTTGTGCTGGCTTTTGAAGCAGATTTTACTATAATAGGATTGCCATCTCTTCATAATGTATTTCTTTATTATAGTGAGTGTAGAAGCAGATGCTTGGGTTTTTAGTGGATGTTAAGTTAAGAGTGAAGTGGAGTATATAAGAAGTTTACATCAGTGAAATGGAATCTAATAGGTTAGATTAGTTATTTTAAGCAGAAAGGTGGCAACACTTATCCTTTTCATTTTCATAATTTCTTTCCGTTTTGTTTTCATTGCTTTGTTTCAGTTTTAGTCATTTGTGCTGGCTTTTGAAGCAGATTTTAGTATAATAGGATTGCCATCTCTTCATAATGTATTTCTTTATTATACTGAGTGTAGAAGCAGATGCTTTGGGTTTCTAATGGGGGTTATGCTAAGAGTGAAGTGGAGTATTTATTTAGTTGGCAACAGTGAAATGGAATCTAATAGGTTAGATTAGTTATTTCGAGCAGAAAGGTGGCAACACTTATTCTTTTAATTTTCATAATTTCTTTCCGTTTTGTTTTTATTGCTTTGCTCCAGTTTCACTCATTTGTGCTGGCTTTTGAAGCAGATTTTAGTATAATAGGGTTGCCATCTCTCCATATTTTTTTCTTATTTCTTATTATACTGAGTGTAGAAGCAGATGGTTGGGTTTTTAGTGGGCGTTATGTTAAAAGTGATGTGGAGTATTTATTTAGTTGGCAATAAATCTAATACGTTAGATTAATTATTTCGAGCAGGAAGTTGGCAACACTTATCCTTTTCATTTTCATAATTTCTTTCCGTTTTGTTCCAGTTTCAGTCATTAAGTTGTTCCAACTAAGCAGTTGTAATGCCTTATAAAGCAGGTTTTTGGTATAATAGGGTTGCCAACTATACATACATAATTGGCCACTACAACCGTCCAGTCAGAATTACGGCCTAGCTTCTCACACCACTCATGTTGTGAGTGGTAATTTTATACATGTGTGGCGGGACCTACAGTTTAACGTCGACTTCGAACGACAGATTTTTGAGAAACTTTTTCATTGCAGGTTTATTTACGCTCAGAGTTTTTGCAAGAAATCTGCTGAGTGGAAGTCGCCAACGAAATATTTTTTTTTTATATTTCGTTTTGATGTCTGACCTGGAATTGTCAACTATCCTTGCCTGTAAAAAAGGTTTTCATTCTGAGTGTAGAAGTGCATGGTTGGGTTTTTTTAGTGACACGTTTTAGCCTTCTAGGCCGGGTTACGAATAGATACCACTTAGGCCAGCTTTTAGATCCATTGTGATGCCACAATCAATATTCAACCCGAAGAAACATTTCATAGAGAAAACCAATGTGAGTCAATGATAAAAGTTGCCATTGCAGCAATTTGTATATTATTGAGCTCACGGTCAAGGATGTTTGAAAAGGAGAGGACAAAAATTTCCTTCTTTTTATGACAAGCGCGGAACTGACACTGACGCTTGAGATGAAAGGCTGTCTCTTCCTCCTCCTTCTCCTCATACACATAACTTCTGCAGAAGTCATTTGCCGGAATGACAAATCTTCCGGCGTACTTAGCAAAAGGACCGTGGCCCGTGGCAATCGCTGTTTTGTGAGAAGTGTGGTCATGCGATTCAAGGATGGAAGTGAGTCTAACCTTTTCTTCTCTTTACGTGTCCAGCAGAGTCTTGGAATATTGCACGTATCCTCCCGTTGTCAATGAGATTGAATCCCCTGTAAAATGAGTAGATAATACATACGTACTTACATACATAATTGGTCCTTCAGTCAGCATTACGACCTAGCTTCTCATACCACTTGTGGTGTGCGTTAATTTTATACATGAGTTAAGGCAGCTACAGTTTAAAATCGATTCCGAATGACAGATTTTTCAGAGCTTTTGCCAGAAATCTGCTGAGGGGAAGTCGCCGAAGAAATATTTTTTTCATACCTTCGTTTTGATGTCTGTCCTGGAGTTTAAACCGTGGTCTTACATCTAATAAGCCAGCACGCTACCTACTAGACTACGGAGACACAATGTGGAGTGGATAATATTCAATTCAACCAAGGCAATTGAAATACCTAAGCCCTGCAACATGTGGGATGTTGCAAGCTATGTACCGGCTTTGGCCAGCTCACCAGCAATGCGATTTCCAATGATATCCCTATGTCCCGGAACCCATAGAAAAGTTTCCTTTAAACGATGCGATATTTTCCGAAGAAATGCTTGGCATTCATGAACAAAAACAGACGAAGAAACTAAGTTCGTTAGTGACTTAGTTGCAGCCGGGCTGCTCGACTAAATCCAGAGATTTTCAGTGAAAATACCACGACCATCCAACAAGCAATGCGCCACTTTCACTTACGGTGTCACCAATCAGCCAGTCTTGACCGACTCTCTATTCCCGATGTTATGTTTCTTTGGTGTTGCTTTTAATGTAGCATGACTGTGGTGTTGTTGTTATTGCTGGTGTTGCTGTAGCCATTGTCTGACTAAATGATGATCACAATGTATTGGTTGCGGTTGCGGTTCGATGAGTGACGGTTTATTTGCGGCACTAAAAACTTAAGCTGAGTCGTCTCCTCTTGCGGTAGGAAACAAAACAGAAAATCGCGTTGTTTAATAAATTTATGAAATGGAAAACCGAAGCAAAAACACAATTTTCCACAGTTTTCTCGTTTTATTTTTCTTCTTTTTTTTCTTTTCCTTGTCTTAAGCATAAAGGAAAACGAATTTAAAGTTTTTTTTTTCGTTTTCTATTCTCTACAGAATATAAACGATCATTTGTTTTCGAACAGTCCACATAAAAAGCGGCAGCAACAAAAACAGAAGACTGCCACTGCTTTTCATTTAGAATCTGAAAGTTGTTGAGGCAACAACTTTTACTTAAAAATCTTAAAATTTTAGAAAGAAAAACAAGCAAAAAATTAAGTCGACTAAGATGATAACGATAATACAATACAGACGATGAAATTTCAAAGATGCAAACAAAAAGAAGCTTACGAAGAATTGAAAATTGAAATAAAAATCATAAATTTTTACAAATGAAAACAAATTGTCAATAAAAAAATAATAATCAATACGAACGCTATAGTCATTGATCAAAACCGAATGTAACATGACCTACAGTTTAATATCTGTGGCTTTAAATTCCAGGGAAAAAGCACAAGATGTATTCGAATGCCTTAGACTCCCCCTCAATATTGCACATCCTGCAGAAAACCAGGATGCCTGTATTCAACAAACTACTCCTCACCTTCAGAGCGCTCTTCCCAAACAAAAATTCTTCTATGTCAGAACGGCCCAGCCCTAGTAGCGAGATTTTACAATTTTTTCTATTTACCCAGAACGGTTCTACTCTCCGTTTGATCCATTGCTCGATCCTCACAAAAAAGTAATTTATAGGTGATCTAATGAAGCCATACGTTGGATTCACTCAGTTCTTGCGTCCTCTTTAGACAATTCATCTGCGTTCTGGTCCTCCGCAATATCATAGAAATCACTCAGCACAGTTTTACACTGTACTCATCCATAAGAACATTGAGATTCTATCTTCAGACTCGAGCTGACATACACACCTACTTAATTGGTCATTACAACCCTTCAGTCAGGATTACTACCAAGCTTCTCACACCATTTCAGTTGCGTGTGTTAATTTTATACATGAATGGCGGGCCCTACAGTTTAAAGTCGACTCCGAACGACAGATTTTTAAGAAGCTTTTCATTACAATTTTATTGAACTCTCAGAGTTTTTGCCAGAAGTCTGCTGAGAGGCAGTCGCCGAAGAAATATTTGTTGATATTTCGTTTTGTTCAAAAATATATACGACCAGGGGTTTGAATCGTGGCCTAGCGTCTAATAACTCAACACACTACCTATTAGACTATGGCGACTTTGCCAAAAATCTGTTGAGTAGAACTCGCCGAAGAATAATTTTTTCATATTTCGTTTAGTTGAAGATGTCTGACTTGGGGCTTGAAGCCAACACACTACCTACTAGACTATGACTACTACTGGGCTGACATAATACCCAATTATTGCCTTCTGAGCAATGTGTTTGTCCATATACCTACTTTCACCTACTTCGGTCTATTCGCAGCTTAACTCCGTCATTTTTGTGGTTGCAAACACTTCAATGTGGAAGAGACTGTACACATCAGGGAGCCTTTAGAATAAGTTTCTCATATAAACCACAATATATTAACAGCTAGCCAATGGCCCTCATTTAAAAATACCGCTGAAGGCAAAATTTTGGAGTGAAATGATCCTGTAGTCCATTAAACAGAACCAAATGCACTTACTTTAGCAAGGCTCACCCCCTTCAAACATAAAAAAATTCTATGTTTGTTCGAGTGGAAGAGGATTTCTACTCTGTATGAACACCATAGTCTAGTAGGTAGTGTGTTGGCTTATTAGGCGTAAGTTCATGGTTCATACCCCACGTCAGACATCTCCAGAAGACTGCAGATTTCTGGTAAATAGCTCTGAAAGTAAATAAAATTGCTATGAAAAGTTTCCTTTAAAGCGTTAATTGTCTCTGGCTTGTCGGCGTAACACTTATCTTTGACGGCACCACACAAATAATAGTCCAACGGTGTCAAATCGCAGCTCCGACGTGGTCAAACGACATCAGCTCTGCGGCTGATAATGCCATCTTCAAAAACAGGGCGCAAAACATCGAGTGTAGCTTCGGCTGTGTGGCACGTAGCGCCGTCCTGTTGAAACCAAATGTTGCCAATATCCTCCTCTTCAATTTTTGTGAACAAAAATTCGTTCAACATGGCCCGATAACGATCGCCATTGACTGTAACGGCACCCCTTGCTCATTTTCGAAGAAAAATGGCCCAATTATGCCTTTGGACCAAAATCCGCACCAAACAGTGATTCGTTTTGGGTGCGTCGGCTTTTCAATGTATGCGTGCGGGTTTCCTGTGCCCCAAATGCGATAATCTTGCTTGTTTACATACCCACCCGCCAAGATCAAAATGAGCTTCATCTGAAAAGATGATTTTTTTTTTGCCAAAATCGGCATCTTCTGGCCAGCCGAGGCAGCCAATTGAATGAAATTATTTTCCATTATTAACCGGAAGGATTGTACTTTCAAATAAAAAAAGAAATTTGAGAAAATATTCAGTAGTTTTTCTTTTTTAAAGCATTTTCAAAAAAAAAGTTATTTGGCGGACCGTTTACTTATGTATACGCATTCATACTTATTTTAATATCATGGAACCTCTACTCATGTTCAAAGTTTGAAGTACGACATCGATTATACTTAACAACACGTATGATATTGTTGATTTCGGCTCTTCATAACTCAACATTGTACACGAATCACAAAATAAGTATGATTCGAGTACGAACACTAAAATACTCACTAAAAGGTTGTGTGTTTGCTTTGCTTGCTGCTTTTGTCTTTTTTTGTAAATGCAATAACAACTAAGACTGTAAATTTTGATGAATGATTCTGAGTCACTCGAATCATTTATAGGTATTCTAAGAGTATTTTTCTAAAGTTATGAGTCTAAATGAGTAGGCTTATGAATCAAACATATTTCGATTTGTATGAGTTTGATGTCAACGTTGTAAGCATACTTATTGCAACCTGTACTTATGATACCAACGTTGTAGTGAGTATGAATGAATCAGAGTACATAGTTAAATTTCAATATTGTTGACTAACTTATATTCAAAATTTCATGAGTACTTATGAGTAACGAAAAAACGATTCATTGTTGATCTCTGGTATGTATGTGTGAACCTTCATTTCCGAATGATGCGATAATCGTTTGAAAAATTGAGAGTTACAAACACTTATTCAAACACAATGTAATATAGTAGGGTGTGGAGTAAAAAAACTTCTTTCCAAATCATAATAGAATGAATAGAATGGCAAAAAGCAAATGTTGACGATGATGGTAGGTGCTGATGCTGACGTGCTGCCGCAGCATGAGTAACAATATTTTGACCATTTTCAATTGATAGAAAAAGATTCAATTGTTTCGTTTTTTTATTTATTTTCCTACTTCTTTGCGAATCCACTCAATCAATAATTATTTGTCAAATACTAAGCAGCCGTGGAAAAAGACTTCTTGTGCCAACATTGGTGATAGTGGGTGGTGAAAGTCGTTTTTGACAATCGATGTCGTTCTTGTTCATTCGTTATGATTATTTTTCATTTCATTGTTGATCTTTTTATTACTGTTTGTTCGTGTGTTTGTTTTTATTGTTATTACCGCCACTCGATCAATTCAATTCCTTATAAAGCCACCATCAAGTATTGTTTTTCACTGAAAAAAATGTACCACAATCTTGAGCTCTGGTCGTACGTCGGGCCATACAGGCAAGTAAGATTCGAAATCTTTTTTTTTTTCATTTCATTGCGGTAGTAAAGTACATTAGTTTTCCAAAGTAATTTTTTATTTTCGAATGCAATAACATTTCATTTGATTTGATTCCCCCATTGACTGACTGACTGACTGTCGTCAGTTAGCAACTCTTACTGGCATGAAGCGCTCGTTCTCCGCGTTAATGATTTTTTTAACTTAACTTTGCTTTTCATCAACTCCATTATATGGTTTTGAATTTAATTTGATTTTAAAATCATAAAATTATCTTCTTTTTAAAAGCTTTTCCTTCTTACAATTAAAATAAAATGTGATTTTAATACACCATCACCCTTACCACACCACACCACACCACACAATTGTCATTTCCATTGTTCGTCTGTCTTCTGTTTTAATTGTTATTTGCGAATAAGGAAAAAGGAATAGAAAATGGGTTTTTTTGTTATTGGAAATATTAACGGTTTTTTGGAATTAGTTTTCCATGGATTACGAAACAGGAAAAGACAGGAGGCTTATCGATAAGTTTAAAGGAAGTTTGACAGAAGTACTGTGAAAATAAATAATGGTTTCAGCGAATTGTAATCGATTAAGTTGATATCAAACGTAAGATTTTGATTCAACATCCAATCAGTAGGGCTCAGAAGAGCTCAAATTGCAAATATGTATCACATAAGTAAAGTCTACACTAGTGTAGGCAAGCAGAACCTGGTTACTAACGTACATACTTACATAAGGGGTCATTACAACCCTTCACTCAGGATTGCAACCTTGCTTCTCACACCACACCACCCATCATTGGGTGCGTTAATTTTATACATGAGTGGCGGGACCTACAGTTTAAAATCGATTCCGAACGATAGATTTTTAAGAAACTTTTCATTGCAATTTTATTTACTCTCATAGTTTCGGCCAGAAATCTGCTGAGAGTTAGGCGCCAAAGAAATATTTTTTTATACGTTGCTAAGTTGGAGATCTCTGACCTGCGGTTTCAATCTAGGCCTCACTTCTAATAAGCCAACACATTATCTACTAGACAACGGTGACTACAACTCACTCCACTTATTTTACAGAGGACTCAATCTCGTTGGCAGGGACAGAGAGGGTACGTACAATATGGCTAAACTCCTCTAAACGTGTAGATAAGACAAGGAACGACACACATTTGTTTTTAAATCGCATGGCCAATAGCGATTCTTATGGATCACTTTCCTCTTGGTAGGCATGCCGAAAGCCTTTGAAATCTGCTTGCAGGTGCTTGTGGGTCTGAGAAGGAGGAAGGAAATGTATTTTTATCTCATGTGCCATTGTTCCGCTCGTATCATGAAAAGATAGAGGTTTTTAAGCTCTCTCTTACTATCCGACATACTTGACCGAGCTTCAAGTTGGTTTCCTATCAGAGATCAGCAACGAATATTCAAAAGCATGAGTAGAATCGAATCGTACTCATAATTTCTGATACTTATACGCACTCATACTTATTTTAATATCATGGAACCTCTACTCATATCCACAGTTTGAAGTACTCATCATATTCATACTTAACAACACGTATGAAGTTGTTGATTTCGACTCTCCATAACTTAACATTGTACGCGAAT
This sequence comes from Sarcophaga subvicina, assembly GCA_936449025.2. Taxonomy (NCBI): domain Eukaryota; kingdom Metazoa; phylum Arthropoda; class Insecta; order Diptera; family Sarcophagidae; genus Sarcophaga; species Sarcophaga subvicina. Next base: position 103,672,540 of record OW388083.2, on the reverse strand, counting down.
CACAAAATAAATATGATTCGCGTACGAACACCAAAATACTGTTTTTTGTTTTTGTAAATGCAACAACAACTAAGACTGTACATATTGATGAATTATAAGTATTGTTACGTTTTTACCTTTTTAAAAACTTTTAGATATGAGTTCGTTAAGTAAAAACAAATATGTGTTTAGTTTTTCAGTTACACTCTTTATTATTCTCACTACGTTTGAGCCACTGTTTACAACTTAACGATACAACAACAATTTGCTTGTACACAATTCTATTTCACACTTCTGTCCGCGTTAACATTAACAACTGTTCGTTAGATCTTCTCTGCTTCAACCTTTTTGCAAGCAATGCCGCTTGTACGTTCCAACCGCAATGCGCCTTCACACAAGACTGACTGAATTATAACTGACTGACTGCTGACCTTGTTGCCCTTTTATATACGCACTCGCGTAATCAGTTTGATGAACGTTCTCGATGTGGAAGGTTCTCGCTCTCGCCTTCTCGAGAACTCTATTGCTAGTACATTATTGTTTGTGTACCTTGCTTACGTTGTACATCCTTTTTTGTTACATACATGTTGTTGTTGGTACCAGGCGCAACCAAGTTCGTTGTACATATGTGTGTGTGTGCAGCTTTAGATAATCAACACGTTTATTGTATTCTTAGTGTTAGTGTGTATTTGTATCGTGTGGCTTTTGTTTATCGTTTTTGTTGTTAATATTAGGTCGTTTCGATTTGCGTAACAGTATTATAAGAGTATTTTTCTGAAGTTATGAATCTAAATGAGTATGCTTATGAATCAAACATATTTCGAGTGGTATGAGTTTGATGTCAACGTTGTACGAATAGTCATTGCAACCTGTATTTATAAATCAATGTTGTAGTGAGTATGAATGAATCACGAGTACATAGTTAAATTTCAACGATTTCAAAAACGATTTCAAAACGATTCATTGCTAATCTCTGTTTCCTGTGGAGAATGTTTAAATATTGATTCGTTTGCAACATTTAAAATCCGCAAGAGACGTTTTAAATTGACAGCCAGCTGCTTTGCATTTACGTAGTTGGAAACAAAAACTTTTTTTTTTTTTAGAATAAATCCTATAAGTTCGGTCATAAACAAATCCTGGTCTAAATTCTCTCTAAACTAGACTCTGTCTTTACATTACTTATTTTTTTAATCATTTCAACTATTTATTGAGTATGTTTATATTTAATTTCACAGCAATTTAAAAAAAAAATTTTTTTGTGTTTGCCTGTCTGCTCTGATTATGACCATTAACGCGACAATAATCAATGTGTTGTGCAAAGCAACAACAATTAAATTTTTCTTAAAAAAAATTATGTAAATTTCTCTCTATCTTTGCCCGGCTCTCTTTGCATTATTTTGTCATTTTATCCGTAATTTATTACATAAAAATGCAGTTTTTTTGTTGTTTTTATGATTCGAAGAATTTTAAGTTTTTTTTTTTTGTACCATCATCGCCATCACTTTACAAGTCGTTCAAGAGATTGGCTTGTAAATCTCGATTTTAATCTGCACTTAACAAGATAAATAAATGCCTGCCTGCCTGCTTTTGCTGGCTTGCTTGCATTCGAGCTTTTTTTTTTGGGGCGAAATTTAAATGCAACTGCCACACAAAATCATTCATTCATTCCACACCTTTTGGTTTATTACGTTTAAAAACATTTTTTTTAATTTGTTTTCTTTTTTAAATTTTTATGAAAAGAAAGTTTTCAAAAAAATATGAAATTGAGCGAGCCAGCAGAGCAGAAGAAAAGCAAAGCAAAGCAAAGCAAAAGTCTGTCAAACTGTCAAAATATATTTTTAAAGACTCCATAAATAGGGCCCCTTTGTGAGTAATAATGATCGCACAAAATAACCAAATTAACAGACATTAAGGGCGGTGGGCAGGGAGGAGGTCAGAATCAAGGGACCAACCTAGTAGTCACACGCACAGCATACGAAAAAAAAACTTTTTTTGCATGAATTCTGTCGATGTCGTAATTACTCTGTTTGAGGGCTGTTGGCTGCTGCTGTAGCTTTTGTGATGATGATGATGATGATGATGATGATGATCAATTTGTAAACGAGAGATGAAGAGAAAATAAACGGCCTTCAGCGATATATAATTTAAAGATTTTTTATATTGTTGTTGTTGTTTTAATTTGCTCATCATAAATAAAATATTAAAATTAATGTCCGTCATTAAATGACATCATCAATATTCAGAATGAAAAGAATTCTTATAAGAAAATTAAGTTTCGAAAAAAAAAAGAAAAAAATCTTGAAATTTTTATACAAAACTGTAACGCTTTATGGTAATTTATTTGATTTTAAGGGAGGTAAGAAAAATAGTTCTCCTTAAATCGCAAAAACCGGGTGAAAAATCCGATAAGCGGTTTTAATAAAATTTTAATAAATTTATATTGCAGAGTGAAATTTTGGGAACTAGGTTAGGTTACGCTAGGTTAGACACCGTACTCTAGTAGGTAGTACATAATTGGTCATTACAACCATTCAGTCAGGATTACGACGTAGCTTCTCACACCACTTATGTTGTGTGCGTTAATTTTACACATGAGTGACGGGACCTATAGTTTAAAGCAGTGATGCATACATACATACATAATTGATCATTACAACCCTTCAGTCAGGATTACGACCTAGTTTCTTACACCATTTATGTTGTGTGTGTTAATTTTATACATGAGTGGCGGGACCTACAGTTTAAAGTCGACTCCGAACGACAGATTTTTGAGAAACTTTTTCATGGCAATTTTATTTACTCTCAGAGTTTTTGCCAGAAATCTGCTGAGAGGAAGACGCCGAAAAAATACTTTTTGTATTTTATTTTGATGTCTGGCCTGGGGCTCGAACCCTGGCTTTTTCGTCTAATAAGCCAACACACTACCTACTAGACCACGGCGACTTCATAAAGCAGTGATGCTCAAAATCCAAATTTCCTATCACATGTGATAGGCAAAGAAAATTCTGCTGACGCTGCGTTGACACACCTACACTATAAGCTTACTTGTGCGGTTTCTTATAATGATCGTGTGTTTGTTGTTTTGTGTTGAACTCAGAGAACAAAATCAATTCAGTTGATGTTTAGCACTTGATGAGGCAAGACCTCGCTACGCAACTTTATTGAATGATTTTTTGTTTTTTGCAAATACACGCAGCAAAATTTTTGATGAAAATTGGGAATATGATTTCTTTTTTTACAGAGAATATGGATGGTAATGCACAATGTATTGTGTGTTATCACTCTTTATGTCGTAATTCTTTTTTTTTTATAAAAAGACATTACGAGGCTAGCCATGGATTTTTCGACAACATTAAAGGAAATGATAGGACTTTAAAATTATTGCAATTAAAATTCAAAAATTCAAAATTAAAATTTTTTAAAATTCATGGTTGACGAAACGGACGTACCAAATTACAATAATTTACCATATAATAACGTTAAATTGTCGTTGCCTTTTAAAAAGGCATCATATATAGTTGCTTTGGTTTTAGCAAAACAGTGCCGTCCATTCGATAACGGAATGTTCTTTTTGAATTTGACGACAGACGTATTGATACATACATACATCAATATATTCATCAATACATCAATATATTCATCAATACATATATGCATACACACATACATCAATATATTCATACATCAATATATTCATCAATACATACATACATACATACACACATACATAAGTTCATTATGTACATGCACGCAACACAATAAACCAATTTTTTTTTTATTTTCCCAGTGTACGATTCTCAAAAATTAAGTTGAATTTTGTTCTCCGCTGCTTTACCAACACAACTAAAACTATGATAGTATGTGTTTGAGCACCACTGGTTTAAAGTGATAAGGAGGGTGGTCGACATTGCAAGAGATGCAATAGAGGGCGAAAGATGGAGATTTGGCACCAAGGAGTACTGCGCGGTTGTCACACTTGACGTTAGAAACGCGTTCAACTCGGCGAATTGGGGGCGGATTATGAGAGCCCTCTTTAACATGGCTACGCCGCCATACTTAATGCAGATTCTGAACAATTACTTTCAGGACAGAAAGCTAATATACCTAACGGATGAAGGAGAGCAGTAGTAGATACGTAGTGACGCCGGGAGTACCGCAGGGCTCTGTACTTGGGCCACTACTATGGAACATTATGTACGATGGAGTACTTCGACTGCGATTGCCAAGCGGGACTACAATTGTGGGCTTTGCAGATGACATTGCCATAGTCTCGGTAGCTAAAACGGTAGGAGAAATAGAGGAGAAAACGAACACAGCGATTCGAAATGTTGGAGCATGGCTGGATGAGGCAGGTTTGACACTTGCTGCACATAAAACGGAGGCCGTCTTGATAAGCGGCCGGAAGATAGTGGAGAAGATGGAATTGACCGTTGGAGGCACAACGATCGAATCGAAGAGGGCGATAAAATACCTGGGAGTCATTATCGACGACAGGTTGAACTTCAAGTAGCACGTGAAATAAATACATCGGTGAAAAAGCATCCGTAACACAGGGAGCACTGGCGAGGATGATGCCAAATATTGGAGGACCAGGTCCATTTATAAGGGGAATAATTTCGGCGGTAGTAACGTCGATAATGCTGTATGCTTGCCCATATGGTCGGAGGCACTCTCAGTGGGGACGACGAGGAGGATACTGTCCTCGGTGTATCATCTAAGCGCGATTAGACGGATAAGTGGCTTCAGGACAGTGTCTGATGAAGCAGTTTTGGTATTGACAAACACAATACCAATAGATATACTGGCGGATGAGATGAGAAGGATATACCTCCGTCGTCTTGAGTACCCGGGAAAAATAGCGGCTATAAAAGCGGAGGAACGAAGGACTTCCATGCACAAATGGCAGTCACGATGGGAGAGCAGTCTAAAGGGAAGATGGACATTTCGTCTTGGCCCTGATGTAATCCTTTGGATGAAGAACGAATATTGCGAGTTGAACTACTATGTGACCCAGCTCCTAACTGGTCATGGGTGCTTCAGGAAGTACCTGCACAGATTTGGTCATGACACTTCTCCTATATGCCCAAACTGTGTAGATGAGGAGGAAGATGCGGAGCATATTCTAACATGCTGTCCCAGATTTAGATGGCCGGGAGAAACGAATTTAGAACCAAACCGGCTAATGGAAGAGCTGTTGAATTGTAGGATTCTATGGAGTCAATATAGTCAGAGAATGGCTGAAGTTTTGATAGTACTTCGAAGACTGGAGGAACGAAGGCGAAATTTGAATTAACGTGATAAAGCTTTCAAGCTAACCAGCCCTCCGCGAAGTAATACCTTACGGCAGTCCCACGGGGGGACAGTGGTTGAAGTGTGTAGGGGGTGGGTTTAGTACGTAGGCACCAGTTATGGTGAATCGTGCACTCTTTTCTTGGAACAAAAGTGTTTTTCGCAGCAGAGTCGGATAGAAAGTGAAGAAAACTACAAAACAAATAACAGAGCACTGCACAGCTAATAGGACTAAGTGCGGAAAGCTTCCAATCTGGTCAGTTTCGTTACAATCCTCAGGAAAGCCTGGATATCGGCTCTCGATAGAGAGTTTAATCCATCAAAGGAACTCCTATCCAGGGTCTTCAATCGTATCCTACTGAAAACTGGAGACTTACAAAGGAGGTATTCAATGGTCTCCAACTCTTTCTCGTCGTAATATACCCTGTAGTAGTATGACTGGGTAGTGTTCCAGATTCTTATACGAATCCAATCTCGCAATGTCCTATATGAAATGCAGTGAGTAGACTTACTTTAGTTTTATGCAAATGCAGTTATAGGCCTGTTCTAATACTCTATCTCTATATTCTCTAGAAGGCCATACTCTTCTAGACACATAATAACCTAAAGGTTGGTATTTAATAAACCCTGATATTGACAGCATTCTAGAAAGGGGACAATATCTAGCATTTAAATGGCCGCTTCGATCGTCTGGGTTATACGTCCCCTACTTTAACTTCTGACTGCAACAACAGTAGACTGAGTGTCAATTTGAATTCAAATGGAGTCTCCGGAGAGGACGTTCTAAACTCATAATCAGGGCCTATTACGTCTGCGGCCTACTACACCCGGTGAAGAACTTCTCGGCGTTCTAATCTGACAGTGTTTAAGAGCTATGTTAGGTTCGCTGCCTTGTACGGATGCATATTATAAAATACGGCTCGTTGTGGCGTTGGGACAACCCAGAATTCAACAGTCAAACGATGCATGAGACTTTTATGGCCATTTACTGCCTGCAACACTTAACCATGAGCTCTAATTGAAGTACTAAGACAGTGGTGGTGGAGATGAGTCCGATCCTTTCTGAACAGACCACTACAATTAGCTGAAAACTGGATGTAGAGGCAGCGAAAATAGCCTGATATCTTCTGCACCGCCTGGAAATATCGTTTAAATGTGGGAGGAAATAAAAATTAATTTATTATTCGAATCATTGAGTAAATAAAAGAAAAACGTGGTCATTGATTGCAGTTTAGAAATATTCTATGCGTTCCAATACATACGTTAGTCAAGCTTCTGTTTCTGTCTCTATTGATCACACTGTGGTTTATAATTTTAACAAATTAACACAACCGCCTAAAACAAAATTTTTGCTTCCTTAAATGAATTGAATTTCTTTGTTCTTTAAAAACAGAACTTGTGGGATTACAATGGCCTGGTTGGGTGGTGTTAATTTGTTGCACTTCATACTTATCGTAGTTAGCTATGGAATGAATGAATGCAGTTTTTCTAATTAAAACATATCCAGTGTGCAATGAACCTTCACCTTTTTTTTGGTGAAATAAAATCATAAACAAAGAAATTAAAAATAAAAAATAAAATGCTAGTAAATGTTTCATTCTGGTGTTAAATTAATTATTTAGCGTAGTGTTAAGTCTTATGTTGAAGGTTTAGAAACATTGTGTGTAACGTGTTTGCTTTACACTCAACTCAACAACATGTTGCTTATTCTTATGGTTTAATATACTAATGGCAACATGTTTCTTTTTGCTAAAGAGTAGATACAGATGTGCTTTATGGTTGAAGAAAAGCATATAAACAATGTCGCTTAACATTGTTTTATCTCTTATGTTATATGTTTCTAAACATTGTTTCAATGTTTTAGATAAATATTTTGTTTAAGGAGATACAAACAAATGTTGCAGTTTATTAAAATCAAAAGGAATTCGAACACAAGCATTTGTTAAAAAAAATATAACTTTTGCAAAAGGGCAAGTAAACATAATGGATTCATAGAAATGGCATATCTTTTACCCTTGGTTTGTGTCTTTAATAAACTACATTGACATTGAAAGATATGTTTAAAATGTTGCTTGAATGCCATAAGAAGAAGTAATTTTTAAATCGAATTATTGCTTTTCGAGAAAGGGTGCATTACGACAAATAATACTTAAGAAAACATATCTAAATTTAGGATAACCAGCCGATTCAACCCTAAAAGCTTAATGTTAATGGACAAAGGTTATGTTTATTTGTTGAAGGCTCCCTGACTTTTGATAGGAATAAGATCTGAGATTAAGTTTGTTCAGCGAACAGGATATACAAAATCGGTCTGATGATGTTAGAGCAGCTTTTTTGACGTGGAGCCATTATTTGACCAGATTTCTGTCAAAAACTCGGAGAGTAAATAAAATTCCTATGAAAAGTTTCTCAAAAATCTGTCGTTCGGAGTCGACTTTAAACTGTAGGTCCCAGTACTCATGTATAAGATTAACACACACAATATAAGTGGTGTGAGAAACTAGGACGTAACCCGGCTGAAGGGTTGTAATGACCAATTGTGTATGTGAGGTCGCCAACATATTGAAACAACTGAAGTCACCGTAGTCTCGTAGCTAGTGTGTTTGCTTACTAGACGTGAGGCCAAGGTTCAAACACCAGGTCAGACATCTCCAACAAAACGAAGTATAAATAAATATTTCTGATTTCCTCTCAGCAGAAAACTCTGAGAGTAAATAAAACTGCCATGAAAAGTTTCTCAAAATTCTGTCGTTCGGAGTCGACTATAAGCTATACGTACAAATTAACACGCACATCATAAGTGGTGTGATGAACTAGGTCGTAATCCTTACTGAAGGTTTGTATTGACCAATTATGTATAAATATACATATGCATGGGCGTGACAGAAATTATCATTCAAGAGAACTCTGTTTTCATTAGTAGGAACATTCCAACAAGACAGTGTCAGGCCACCCTATGTATTGCTAATAATTCCCCTGAAACCTGAAATATTAGGTCGAGAGCATCTCATGCGACTTCTTTACAGGCTGGAACTGCCGCCAAAGGATTATCTAAAATGCAGTGGGGCATATTAACTATAGAATGGAGGTGGCAGACTCTAGTGCTTATAGTGCTTCGCTACAAACATCAAGCAATCTCCTTTTGAATCATAGTGGTAATCATTCCCGTAAACCATGTGGCTTCCAATTCTGCCATAGAGGATAACATCAACAAATAGAACTCCGTTAACATATGTACATTGTTGCTCATCACTGCACCTAATACAATGGATACAATCGGTAATCTTATCAGCATTAAACCTGGCAGAGTAGACAATTACCAATTAACCGAAAGAACTTGGAACTGAAACAAAGATATGCGGAAAAGATGGGATACTATGTGGCGGCCTAATGTTCCTTAAAGAAACAAAAAACTTCTGTTTTTCCTCTTTTTTTTTTTTGTTTTTTCCTTTGAAGTATACTTTGCATTTTTCTGTCCTTACAACAACTGCTCGTTTTCCTTTTATTAGTTTTTTCCTTTTTTTCTCTTTTTTGTTCATAAAAATATTACGAAAATTAACAAATTTTCAAAATAAAAATTAAACTTCCCACATGTTTCTTGCTTCAAATAAGAATTTTCAACATTATTGCCAAGAATTGCCTACAACAGCAACATTTTATCTGTAAACATTGTTGCTTACCAGCGCTCTCTTAATATTTTTGGGGGACACTCTCTTACGGAGTGTTGCTCATCATTTCAAACAAATAAGTGAGTAAACAGTACCTGTAAGTGCATACAACAAACAAATACTAACACAATTACACTACAGTGTGGCCATCAGACAGTCACAATGGATAGGAACGAAAAACAACAAAAATGTATCTGCTCATCGTGTATAAACTTTAGTAACACGCGAACACTTCACATGGAACGTTTACAATAAGAGAAAAACTAAATGCGGGCGACGCGTACGTTACAATAAATACCAAAATTTTTTTTTTAAATATTTTATTTGAATTCAATTTTTGTTTTCGGTGTTTTTTGTTAAATTAATAAAAATATTACCTACATATCAGAATTTAAAGTGTTTTAAGAAATAATTTTATTTGAAAAGAAATATATTTTCAAGCATTAAAATTGATTAAAAAGAAAACGATTTTCTAAGCAAAGTGTCTTGTTTGAAGTCAATTTCATATACCTACAAATTATACAAAGAAAAGTGCCTTCTTTACAAGTTTAAAAGTAAATTTTTAACACTTTTTAAAAATATAAGAAAAAAAATATTTTTAAAATAAACGACCACCACCACCACTAAACATACTTCCTTAAAAAAGAAAATTAAAAAAATTTACAAAAAAATAAAAAACATTTTAAAACTATTTTTGCTAAGCATCACACAGTGTTTTTGTGTTTTGTTCTCGATTTGAAGCTGTAGCTGGCATTGTGTCTGTGCAAAAAGTAAAAAAAACATAAACAACATGAGAGCAGAGTAACACAAAAAAAAAAATAAATTCACAACTTCAGGAAATTATACTTCAAAAACAAAGCCAACAACATCAGAAAAAACAAAACAAGTAATAAAACTAAAAAAAAACAAAAATATTATTGTACAGACAAATTAAACCAACAAAACAACAATAAAATTCTATCATACATGCATGTATGTACATATGTATGTATATTTAAGAATACATACACTTCTATTATGTGTACATAAGTTGTTGTTGATTTTATATTCCTTTTATTAGTGTGTCTGTGCATTTTGAACATTAAAATTTAATCATTGTATTTACCACATAGGCTCTCTTATACAACTCACTGTATTTTCCTTATATTTTTGTATATAACTTATGTACATGTGTACATACATACATATATGTATGCATTGCTAGTTTGTGTTTTTTTGGAATTCTTTATTATTCCTTAATTTGGAAAGAACCGAAAGCAAAACACCACCACAATATCTTTAACATCTCTTACACACACACACCTATATTTCCAAACAAACAATCAGCCACAGAACACAACGAACACATCGTTTAAAGAACAAGTAAAAGAAGAAGAAGAACAACTAAAAAAGAGAAAAAAATCGCATGATCAACAATAAGAAAGCCGAACGAACGACCGACTTTAATAAACAACACAACACACAACATAATAGCACATGTTTCTGTAAACAAAACTAAAAATTAAGAAATAAAAAACAACAAAAATAAAGCAAATATTGTATAAGGAAACCAACAAACAACATCAATTACTTCAAATAAATGTTTTTCTTGTCATACTCTTATAGTTTTCTTAACTCTTCTCTCATTTAATACCAACAACAAGAAAAATAAAATTTGCTGTACACAAGTGTTTTTTGTTTTTCTGTGCCTAAGTGTGTGAGTAAATTTTTTTCTATTTCAAATAAGCATGTGCATGTGTGTGTTTTAAAAGCAAAGCATCCGCTTTTATTTTTGCAGGATTTATGATTTCCAAAGAAAACTAAAAACACACAATTGTAACTCAAAAACAAATAAAAAAGAGAGAGAGAGAGAGAGCAACAGTTAGACAGTCTTTCGTATTTTGTTTTTTAAAACAGTTTTAATAAGAATAAATTACTGTATTATTGTTTTTATATGTGAATTTTCATATGTCTCCATATATGTGTAAATATTTGTGCGTGTATGTGTATTCACTTTTATTGGCTTAATTAAAAAAACAAATTAAATGTAATTAAAACACAAATAAAATAACAATCAAATTAACATACAAAACTTCCTATAATAACGGCATTTTAGTGATTCTTTAAATCACACCACAGTTATTTTAAACCAGAAAGAGAGAGTGGGATTTAGTGAGATATCAATCAGAGAAAGATTTGTTGTCTTTGATAAAAGAGTAGCAAAAAAAAAGGTAAGTGTTCTAAAGAAATTCATTAAAAATTTAATTGAATGTGAACACTGTGCATATTGTGTTAATTAATGTAATAAAAAATAAAGCTCCTGAATTTTTTCAAATTCAATTAAAAAAATTATTTAATAATACAAGATTAATTAGTGAAATAGCACAAATAAACATGAACAATTGGAAATACAGAAATAATTTGAAGGGAATATTTTGTTTGTTAAGAAAATATGATCTCACGCTGAATATTAGGAAAACTCAGGCACATGAGCAGGCTTTGTATCAAGCCAATGTAAATAAAAATTAACACGCAAACAGTTTTTATCTATCCAGATAGCATTGCTATATCAAACGAAAGGACAGAGGAATATTTCATCAATGGATTATGCATGGCTAGCTCTACTATGAACGCATAACTGGCATATGAAGTCGCTGTAATCTAGTAGGTAGCATGTCGGCTTATTAGACTTGAGGCCATGGTTCATACCTCATATCAGACATCTCCAACAAAACAAAAATATGAAACAATATTTCTTCGGAGACTTCCTTTAAGCAGATTTCTGGCAAAAACTCTGAGAGTAAATAAAAATTTCCATGAAAAGCTTTTCAAAAATCTGTCTTTCGGAGTCGACTTTAAACTGTAGGGCCCCACCACTCATGTATAAAATTAACACACATAATATATGTAAGTGGTGTGAGAAACTAGATCGTAATACTGACTGAAGGACCCTTTATTTCCTAATAAATAACTGCGGGTCAGCTATCATATATCCTGGCCAGCCATTTTCCCAAACGAACACTTTTAGAGGATATTAAACCGGGCTTCTATTCAAGAGCAAATTTGCAGAAACTAAATGGAGATGGACTGAGCACTGAAATACTTACAAAGCGCGGGGATTAATTGTAGCTTTTGTAGTATTTTGTGCGGTATTTGAGCAGAGGCAGCAGCAGAGTTGCATTTGTGGCCTATGGACTGCTACAAAACGTAAGATTAAGTGTTCACCACACTACTCTCGATAGTTTTAAGGTAGTGTGCACCGGGAAGCATGTAGCATTGCCTTGTTGAATGCTTGCATATTGGGCGAAAAGAAGCCAGTAATTACAGATCTTGAAGAAGTACGCTTCAATAATGCTGGTGTACCATAAATAGCTCAAAACAGTGAGTTTTTAAGGTTTGTTTGGTAGCTCCTGCACTTTCTTTATCTCTTCTTCACACCAAAGAAATCTGCTTAGTAGCTGAAGACAATTTTTCAAGGCGAAACACATTTCGCACACGGCACAAACTTTGAAAAACTTCCATGGTGAAATGGTAAAATCTTACTGAACTTTTTTTTCCATTGGAATCTCATACAATAGAAAAATTACCCGATATAAATAAGAAATTCTAATTCATTTTATTTAAATCAATGATTATCGTCATGCATTTGTTGAACCATTCAATGGAAAAATTTAAAACGAATTCAGACGCTCCTTATTAACAAGTTGTTGTAATTTGAAGAACGAACGAACGAACGTTCACCTCTCTTTTTTTGTTTCTATTTTAAATTGTTTAAATTGTAATTAAAGAAAAAGTTTTTAACGCTGAGATTACGTAACACATTTCATATTAAAGGGCCATTAACAATCAAAACACCTCAAGCGTAACTAATTTAAACGTTGAAATAAAAACGTTGAAAAAAATTATAAAAGTTTTTTAAACAATAAAATTTTATAAGTAAACCGCGGCTACGTTTTTTTAGTCATTTTGGCTGCTAATTTATAGAAATTTATAAGAAAACATTTCAACATTTAATTATTGAAAGAAAAATTTAAGAATAAATTAAAATTAATGGAATTATAAATAAAATGCGATGAAAGCGTGAGCTTTTCTTCTTATTACTTTTCAATTTATTTTGCAAATCCATGAAAACAATAATTACTACTGTTTGCTTTGCTCTGCTCATGATTATAAATTTTATTTCATTACGATTTTTTTTTAAATTTTTTTTTCACGCAATAAAACAGATTCTGCGAAATGACATCTTGTCATCCAGCTGTTCTTATTGCCATACAAACGCACACACACTCACACATATGCATATACTGAAAGAACGAAAAAAAATGTTGTAAATTACGGTCTCCCCTTTACATTGGTGGTTCAAGTAAAATCTCTTGCAACACATCCTGTTGAAATGGCCAGTGAGCGAGTGTCAGCTTTTTCGCTCAGTTTCGTTCGTGTTTTAATCATCATGATCATCATCGCAATAATTTTTCGAATTTTTTATTTTTAGTTTCTCTTTGCACCAGAGTAAATGTATGATTTTGAAACATGAAATCGTGTAGTCCACATACAGATGGGCAGATGTTCTTGTTCTCATCACTTGAGAGGGTTCCAGCTTGAATGTTTTTCAATTAAATTTTTATTAATGACAGGCATTTTCAGATAGATTGCCGCATATTTTTCAACGAATTCTTTTTTTTTTCTTTCAATTTAATTGATTATCAATTTCATGGCGGTTAAGGTCTGGTAGTTATTCTGCAATCCCTTGAATACATAACATACATAATTGGTCATTACAACCCTTCAGACCTAGTTTCTCACACCACTTATGTGGTGTGTGTTAATTTTTATCCATGAATGGTGTGACCTACTGTTTAATGTCGACTCCGAACGACAGATTTTTGAGAAACTTTGCATGACAATTTGATTTTCATCTTAGAATTTTTGCCAGAAATCTGCTGAGAAAAAGCCGCCGAAGAAATATTTTTTTAAGATTTCGTTTTATTAGATATGCTTGAGCCAAGTGATGAACCATTGCCTCTCTTCAATTAAGCTAACACACTACCTACTAGACTGCGGTGACACATCATGATCAAGAATATTCTGTTTAGCTTTCATTTTATCGATGAAGATTAAACAGCTCACGGTTAGTTTTATTTGTCAGTGTGTAACAAAATCGTTGAGCCTTTGGTAAAACTAAGTGCTCAATTACACATAACATACATAATTGGTCCTTACTACCCTTCAGTCAGGACTACGACCAAGTTTCTCGCACCACTTATGTTGTGTGTGTCAATTTTATACATGAGTGGCGGGACCTACAGTTTGAAGTCGACTCCGAACGACAGATTTTTGAGAAACTTTTCATGGCAATTTTATTTTACTCTCAGAGTCATTTTTGCCAGAAATCTGCTGAGAGGATGTCGCCGAAGAAATACTTTTTGTATTTTGTTTTGTTGTCTAGCCTGGGGCTCGAACCCTGGCTTTTCGTCTAATAAGCCAACACACTACCTACTAGACCACGGCAATCCCTTGAATACAATTATTTTTTCATTTTCATTTCATTCAGAGCCTATAACGTCAACAAAAATCCTCCAATCGTAAGTTTCCTTGACCAATCCATTCTAGTGGCATCTTTGTAATGGCATCAGAGGTCTTGAATATGACATAATCGATCCGCTTTCCATTGCCTTTGTTTAATTGGATTTCTGGAATAATAAATCACCACAACTTTTTTTCTTCTTAACCTTTGCCCCTTAACTCATGTACCTCTATAATAGCCCTGTAATAACAATGCCATTTGGGGGTCTTAATAATGGCGTGACCGATCCACTTTCAATGCCTTCATTTTATTTGATGTCTGTAGCTGAAATTGTCACAATTTATTCTTCTTAACCTTTGCCCCTTTACTCATATACTTTTAATAGCTCTGTAATAACAAAAACATTCTTAAATTTGTAATAAATCATAAGATTTTTTGATATAAATTCTCTTTTTTTAAGAACTTGCAACTTTTTCGAAGTCCAACCATCGCCACTTTCCAAACCTTTGCCCCTTTACTCATATACGCTATAAAAGCCTTGTAATAACAAAAACGTTCCTAATTTTCTAACAAATCATCAAGATTTTTCGAAATAATTTCACCTTTTTTTTAAGAACTTTCAACTTTTTCGAAGTCCATATCATCACCACGTTCATTATTTATTAAGTCCAGCAAAGTTTTAAAATAAAAATAAAAAAAAATATTTTTGACGTCATTACCGGTTTATTGATCAAATCATTATCACCACTGACGTCATTTATTGATTAAATCATTATCATTTTGATATATTTTAACAGTGGCCATGCTTTGGTTCTTCTAATCAAAATTGAACAGTTTTAGGTTGCATGTCGAGAAAATCTCTCGCCGTCATACGTACATATGCACATAAATACATACATATATTACGACCTAGCTTCTCATACCACTTATGTTGTGTGGGTTAATTTTATCCATGAGTGGCGGTATCTATAGTTTAAAGTCGTCTCTGAACGACAGATTTTTGAGAAACTTTTTCATGGCACATTTATTTTACGCTCAGAGTTTTTGTCAGAATCTGCTGAGAGGCAGGCGCCGTAGAAACCGTAGCCTCACGTCTAATAAGCCAACACACTATTTCTTAGACTATGTCAACTCTCGCCGTCATCCATCCACTTAAAAATCATCCTTTAGGATTTGGAACCCAATTTTTTTTAATTTCTGCTCTTTTTTCCCTTAGAACGAAGCAAGTCAATTTCGATTACTTTGTTCTGAGGAGAAGCATATTCCAGGAATTTCGGCATCGATCGAAACAATTTCCCATTTAGGCGAGCATTACTGACCCTATCTCTGACCCTATATTTCGTTCGAGTATTACCTTATCGCCATGCTGCCAATGCTTCTTTGGCACTTCGGATGACTGCCTTAGTAAATTCAATAAGTCCCAACTAGACAATACTTTTTGAGGCGGCTGTCAGTTTAATCTAATCCAACCAATAGAAGTCATACTTCTACATACATCTCAAACAAAACGAAGAGAAAAAAATATATCTTCAGTGATTGCCACTTAGCAGATTTCTGGCAAAAACTCTGAGAGCAACTTAAAAATGCCATGAAAAGGTTCTCAAATCAGTATCGCCAGTCAAGATAAACACACACAACATTTGTGATGTGAGAAGCAGAGATCAGTAATGAGTATTCGAAAATGTGTGTAGAAACGAATCATACTCAAAATTTCTGATACTTATACGCATTCATACTTATTTCAATATCATGGAACCTCTACTCATATTCAAAGTTTGAAGTACTCATCTTATTCATACTTAACATCATACGTGTTGATGTTGTTGATTTCGATTCTCCATAACTCAACATTGTACACGAGACAAATTAAGAAGAGACGTGTGTCCTTTTCCAAGCCTGCTTTTTTTTGAACGGAATTGTCTTGATTGTGATTGTTATGATCGGTGAGGTGGTAAATTCTAATTTATAAATTTATAACCTGCAATCAGGAATTTTCTAAAAAAAAAAAGAAAAATCTTATTTCGAAATTAATTTCAATTTTGATTTGTTAACATCCAAGCATTCTGTTTCCTTAAGATTATTTTTTATTTTTTTTTTGCATTCTAGGATTTGTAAACCGGTTGCGAAAACTTTATATTTTTACAATAATACGACAGTTAAAGTTTATTTTTTTTTTTAATAAAATTCTTAATTTTTTTTTTTATTTTAAACTCCGTACCAAAAGCAGACAAAACAATAGAAACCATTGTTTTATGTACTCTTCTTCTTCTTTGTTTTTCGTTTCAACCATACCATTAGAAGTAAAAGAAGAAGAAGAATAAGTTGATTTCACAGCCACTTGTGGCACATGCCCTTTTATGAGCAACTTTCTTAAAAGCAATACGGCTTCTTCTTCGACAACATGTTGCTGCAATACATACAACATTAATGGTGTTTCTCTTCTGCTGCTCTTTGTTTTGTTTGTTTTTTTTTATTGAATGTTATTGTTATTGTTTGTGTTATTGTTGTTATTTGTTTATAAACAAAACACATCCAGTTTGTTGTATTTATTTTAATGGATTCTTTAGGCATTTGATTGCTGGTTTTATTTTAATTTCGGTATTTCACCTCTTGAACGAACGCCTCTTCGTGAAGAGAGTTTGTTTAAGAATTTTTTTGTTGTTGGAGCATGGCTTGTAGGAAACCCTTAATAGAACTGCATTCTCTAAGCATGCATTCTAAAAGAGAATGACTTAAACTTGTTTTTTTTTGTTTTTCTGTTTTAATTTTATTTTTATTATCATTTTATGCCCACATTTTTTTCTTCTTTGTTTTTGTGTGTTGCACATTTATTTTTTGTTGTTATTTTTTTTTTTTTGTATACAACAGTGTATTGCTTGTGTCTTGTTTGGTGTTGTGCTTTTGGAAGTCGTGTTTATCACTAGAACTTTATCTCTCGTTTTATGGCCAGCCATCCCAGTCAGTCAGCCTTAATAAGGCAAAAAAAAAGCAAAGAAAAGTTTGTTTATGTTTGTTATTCTCTGTTAAAAACTTATATTTTTTTTAGTTCGTGTTTAAGAAGGTCTTCACCTTATGCTTGACTGGCTTGGCTGCATATACTCACTCACTCACTAACTGACTAACATATTATGCCAAGGCTTTAAAGGCTGACTAAACGACTGGTTGGCTTTGAGTCTTTTTTCGTTTTTTTTCTTTATTTTAAGCCCGTATGTATAACAAGCCATGTTTGTTTATTTCTTGTTTTTTTTTCTGTGTGTTCTTTTTTGTGTCTTTAGACCAGGTTAACCATGTGTTATTGTCTTTGTTGTCGTCATCGTTCTGAATTAAAATAAAATGTTCCAAGTTCCAGGTTGTTGTATTCGTTTTGTTTTTGGTTTTTTTTTGTTTTCTTATTGCAAAACTCCAAGTAAATAAAACTCGTGCTTAAATATTCTGGAAGGTTGACTTTAAAACTTGTTTCTTAAATTTTTTGGCCAAAACTTGCACAACTTATAACAAACAAGTTCTGACGTCAATAGCAGACAGCAAAAGTTTAATAAACTTTTCTGAAAAACGCCAAAGCCAAAGAAAAGTTTATAAAAAAAGGAAACAAACGTACAACCTGTACAAGAAAACTTCTTGCCAACAATAATGATTTATTAAAGATTCATTATAAAACTTTTTTTCCTCTCCTCTCTCTTCTTTCTTTCTTTTTAAATGTTATTGCATTTCAATCACTTACAAGACATCATTTCATACAGTCAGTAACAACTGAAAAACAAACACGTGAAAAAAGAACAATCAGAGACGACCCTTTTATTAGTTATCCAACACCGTTATGGTTGAACAACAGAACTAGAATAAGAATAACAGCAGACGTACATATGTATGTAATAATGTTACATGTTGCTAGCTGGCCAGCCTTCCTGTCTTGAATCACTACCTGTAATGTTTTTTTTTTCATTCTTCTTGTTTTTGTTTCATAATCATGGCTCATGTCACTTTAATGATGTTTAACCTGTTAATTTCGAACATATAATTTCTTTCTCTCACACTTCAATAATATTCGGGTCTAGGCATCTCTTTCTTGAATTATTTTTTTTTTTAAGGCGCCTTTGTTTAGAACTCAAGGTATTGACTCCACATACGTATAGAGGAATTGAATTTCGTAAGGAATGTTTGAAAACATACAGTGAAAGCCATTAACAGAGCCTTAAATATTGCCGTGTGACAATAACTTTTATGATGTTTTATGACCGCAACTAATAAGGCGTTAAGCATTAAAAATAAGACAGAATTTTCTGTACCATCGGTGAAGAGACTACAAGCGATTACGTTGAAAAACGTAGAATAAAAGAAAATTTATTTCAATGGATAACAAATTTCGTTACGATTTCGATTAAAAAAAAATGGATAATCCGTTCCGGTAGACATCTGACTCTTGAATTCTCAGAGAACATAATAACGAAATAGCATGGAAATGTGATTCTATGCCTCTTCTTAACAAGGACTAAGACTGAACAATACTCAACACAACGACATTTACACAGTCGGGTATTGTTATTTTGCAACTCTTAATGGCAACTCTGTCACTCCAGAAACTGCAGCAACCCAAATGATTTTTTAAATAACAATGAAACATCCATGTTGTGTGGGTGGTGTTAATTTTATCAACAAGTTGCGGACCTACAGTTTAAAGCTGAGTTCACATCCGCAACTTTACTTTTTATCCACCATTTCTGTGACAAAGACGTCACCGTTTTTGAGCATTGTATACAAGGCTGCAATACTTCGAAGGTGGTCATTGGCATATATGTAGGGGTGCTATTTTGATGGTCGTCTTTTTAGAAGGCCTTTAAAACACAAATTTTAAAGATAATCTAATTTCTTGAAAAATCACCATACTTTCCGATAGCCAAGCGGCCATCAAAGCATTGGATTCTGGTGTATTAAACTCCAAGACGGTGTACGACTGTCGCAGATGTCTCAATGAGATGGCGAACCGATATGATATTTGTATCACATGGGTATCGGGACATAGAGATATTCCCTTCAACTGCAGAGCGGATGATTTGGCCAGAAGGGGCACGACTATCGAACTCTCTGACGAATTTTCTACATTGGGGATCCCTTTGGATACCTGCAGGCTTATAATTGACAATGCAATCGTGGACCTTGTCAACAGTAGGTGCGCAGCTTCGGATAAGGGCAGAACGGCGCAAAGGCTGGATAGGAGGCACACGGCGACTCTGCTTAAACTCCAAAGAAGCAGGCTCAGCGCTGTTATCGGGGTTATTACGGGGCATTGTATTATAGGAATTAATGGGAGACGTATTGGATTTCTGCAGAAGCTGTGGGATGAAACTATAATTCACCTACTGTGCACATGCCCGGCACTTGGCCAGAGGAGAAAGAGACACCTGAGTGTCTACTACATAGAGGATCTAGATGAACTGTCATGCATGGATATTGGCAGTCTGAGTCGCTTCATCGGAAGCTCAGAGTGGTTCCTAGAATGTGAAACTGTGGTATCACAATGGGCCCTGTGTGCGGCCTAAGTGTGTCCGCTCATGACTCCATCGAGGGGACAGCCACTTCTACCTACCTACCTAATTTCCTGACCACAGGTGTTTTTTGGAAAACTGCAAGCAATGTCTTTTAGGAGATTTTACAAAAGGATATTATCCAAAACGATTAAGGAATTAAGATCTTAACGGTTGTATCTTAAACCGTGTAGGTAGTTGGTGGAAATTGCTTTGAACTTTTATCATGCAGACTAGTGTAATGTGCCTCTAAACAGATCTTTATAAATCTACAAAGCTATCCACCAGCTAAGTGTTAGTTTATATCTAAAACTGATGTAAATTTCTCTTGCGCCGGCAAGATTAAACATCAAACCTATCTGTACTGGAATAGCCCTTTATTCTGTTACAGTAAGAGGTCATCTCTTTAGATCACGATTTTTGTAGGAGTTGTAATGACCTGAACATTTTAATTTTATAAAATTATAAGTAATGTATAGTAGATTGGATAATAATATAACATAATATAATAAATAATTCATTATACATTTAATTTATCACTTTATCACTTTATTAATTGAATTTTTTTCTTTTTTCTTTGCAGGTAAATACTTAACATTTTTTTTATTTATTTTATAAAAATAAATTCATTTTTTTTGTGGTAAGTTCCAACGAAAACTATAGTAAAGGGTCCGCCAAATAACTTTTTTTTTTGAAAATGCTTTAAAAAGAAAAACTACTAAATATATTCTCAAATTTCTTTTTTTATTTGAAAGTACAATCCTTTCGGTTAATAATGGAATATAATTTCATTCAAATGGCTACCTCGGCTGGCCATGCAGTAGCCTACACGATCGGCCCAATTTTTTTTTAGCACATTATCGATTGTGTGCAGCTGTATTTCACCAATGGCTTCACGAAAATTGTCCTCTAAAGCGTCAATTGTCTCTGGCTTGTCGGCGTAACACTTATCTTTGACGGCACCCCACAAATAATAGTCCAACGGTGTCAAATCGCAGCTCCGAGGTGGCCAAACGACATCAGCTCTGCGGCTGATGATAATGCGATCTTCAAAAACAGGGCGCAAAACATCGAGTGTAGCTTCGGCTGTGTGGCACGTAGCGCCGTCCTGTTGAAACCAAATGTTGCCAATATCCTCCCCTCTTCAATTTCTGTGAACAAAAATTCGTTCAACATGGCCCGATAACGATCGCCATTGACTGTAACGGCCACTCCTTGCTCATTTTCGAAGAAAAATGGCCCAATTATGCCTCTGGAGCAAAATCCGCACCAAACAGTGACTCTTTTTGGGTGCATCGACTTTTCAATGTTTTTCAATTTTGCCTGTGATCAATATGAGCTTCATCTTTTTTGCCAAAATCGGCATCTTCTGTAAGTCGATCGCAGGCCCACCTAGCGAAGCGAAAACGCATTGAATGGTCAATTGGCTTCAACTCCTGAACCAATTGGACTTTGTATGGCGCCATACCAAGGTCTTTATGCAAAATTCGTCTCAATGATGTCCACGAAATGTTCAATTGTTGAGGTCGACGGTGAATTGATGTTGATGCCGCTTCACGCACACTTTCTGCCACAGCAGCAATATTCTCGGGTGTACGCACTGTTTTTTGGCTTTTCACGCTTTGGTTTATCGATGAGGATGCCAGTTTCTTTCACTTTTTCCATAAATTCTGCAACATTACCATGATTTTCAAAGTAATGTCGCAATATTTCCCAGCGTTGTTCAAGCGTATACACAACCATATTCGTTCAGCGGAAGGATAAAACTAATTATCTGTCCAATCAGACATGAGCTAAGTGTTACCATTCACAAAATAAGCACTTGTTGAAAAAAAAAAAACGTTAGATGGCGGACCCGATATATTAATGATAATTCTTCGTCACTCTATAGTAATACTCCGGACAAGATATTTGATCATAAAATAAGAAGTAGTTGTTCACATATCTACTATTTTAATGGCCTTTTATCCTATGGATTTAGATTCCTGAGAATTCTTTTTTAACTGAATACATATAATTTGTATATTATAGTTGTAATTATGAACGGTATAACAAAGGTATTGAATAGGTTTTGTCTTTCAAAAAAATCGAAAACATACCAATGAACGTATTTATTATCTTCTGAATTTAGAGAGTCTTACTTTTAAGTTTAATAAACTATCGGACACGTTTTCAGTTTGTGATAAATTTTTGCTTGAAACGATGTTGCGCTGCCATAGGTTTTATGTCTGAAGTTTGTGCTGGAAATTGTAAACTGATAGAGGGAATACATAAAATTTGCGCAGAAATTCTTCACTAACAAATCTATATCGTTGAAGTCTAAAGAGTCTAGTTCATTTCAATTTTGGTAGGTTATGTGGCAAGGTCTAGAATAATAGGGTTGCCAACAGCCATTGTCCAGAAGTACTCTGAAAGTATATTGGTTTTTCTGTGGGGTAATGAGTAATTTTCCTGAATGAATTAATTTCTTTTAAATTTGTAAAATTTTTTCCCCTATTTGAACTCAAATTGTTTAACTACTACACCACCCTGTACCTTTCCATAGGTTATTGGTACAGTTGTTTCCGTTTTTTTTTTTTAATAAAAAGTTAATGTGGTTGTTAAGATTCAATTCCAAAGTATTCTATTCGAAGTAGCATTATCTGATAACTCTGAATACGGAAAGCTTCCAATTTAGTTTTTTTTGCTCCTCAACAAAGCCTTGTCTGGGATATTTGTCAAACAAGCTGATCAATTTTTTGTCCTTCGATGTTCTCGCCAGGCGCTCAGTGACATCTTAGGTTAGGTTAGAGGACGTGTACTTGTCAATTAAGACAAGTACAGTACCCGGAGGTCAAATTCACCCATTGTCCTAGTTTCTCACGCCACTTATGTTGTGTGTGTTGATTTTATACACTCACGTATAAAATTAACGCACACAACATGAGTGGTGTGAGAAGCCGTAATCCTGACTGAAGGGTTGTAATGGCCAATTATGTATGTTTGTATGTGGGACCTACATCTTAAAGTCGACTCCGAACGGCAGATTTTTGAGGAACTTTTCATGGGAATTTTATTTACTCTCAGAGTTTTTGCCGGAAATCTTCTGAGAGGAAGTCGCCGAAGAAATATTTTTTGTATTTTTGTTTTGATGTCTGGCCTGGGGCTCGAACCCTGGCTTTATGTCTAATAAGCCAACACACTATTTCGACTTCAAATCAGTGATATCTTCGTTCTACAATAACTAAGTAGCCAAAATCTTTAAGTATTTCCATGCTCTACGGTTGCGAAGAAAACATATTTCTTTCATTGTGAAACCCTTGAAATTTTTAGGTAGCATTAGCCATCATCTCGTTGTTGTTAATTATTCCCCGTATTTGGTTAGTGCCACGCCCATAAATTTAATTTTTAAGGTTTTTATTCCACATTAAGCAAATGAATGGTAAAATGTAAGGGGGCCCTTTGGTTATGGCATTTACTGTACCACTCTTCTTGAAAAATCTCCATATGCCTGAAAGCTTATGCTCTGCTCTGCCTTATATCCACATTTTTTATTTCTGTTTTAATTTTAAACCCATATTCAGGCTGAAGTTGGTTTTTTTTTTTGTTTCATCTGCACAGCTTCATGACATCTGAGTTGGCTGGCTGTGATTCACAATTTGGTTTGGCGTACAATTTCTTCGGTCTTTTTCTTTTTTTTCGATTTTTTTCTGCGATTGTTCGCCCTGTAGAAGAAGACATTTTCAATGGAATGGCAAAGAAGGCTGTGTTGATTTTATTTTGTTTTTTATTTGATTTTCGTTTTTTTTTTCTTTCATTCTTTAATTTTATAGCCGTCCTTCCAATCCGTTTTGAGTGGTCGTTTCCCTGAAGTGGTACTCGTTTGCCTTGGTTTGGTCATGAAAGATTTTTATGCTCGTTTTTCGATCTCATATTCTTCTTCTTCCTCTTCTTTTGCCAGTTCTTTTTTCCATTGCTGGTTCTGTTAGTTTTTTGGTCTTGGGTTACTTATGCCACAACGATTACAAACCTCTACGTTTTTATGTCATTTACGCTTCATTTATACTGTTTTTTGGTCGTTCGTGTACCACAGCTGAAGAACATCCGACGAAGAAAATCATCAAAACCAACAAAAGAAATGTATTTCTCTCTCTCACTCTCCCTCTCCATTATCTTGCGTTTCTTTTGCCATTTATTTTCGTTTTTATTTTGCTTAGATCTGTTGATCTTCTTCTTCTCCAACAACCATCTTCAATCTTTTTGCATGACTTTGAACTTTTTTTTGTTTTCAATCGTTTCGCTTGATGAGCAGATTAAAAGCAAAAATTCTCGCATTTTAAAGAAGATGTTTTACCATGAAAAGTTTCTCAAAAATCTGTCGTTCGGAGTCGACTTTAAACTGTAGGTCCCGCCACTCATGTCTACAATTACCACACACAACATAAGTGGTGTGAGAAACTAGGACCTTGTACAATGGGTCAATTCGACTTCCGGGTACTGTACTTGTCTTAATTATCACCTGACGGGTACCTACACGTCCTCTAACCTTACCCAACCTTTCAAATAATAATGTTTTCATAGCGTAATAACTTCATTGCAGGATCCTTTATTACCCTTTGTTTTTATTCCTTTGATTCCGTAGGGGAATACAAGCCTCAAGTAATCATATTATTTGTACCTAGAAAGCTTGCTTCGTTTTCTGATGCAGTATCTTTGCCGTTGAAACAAATAAATGAATATATTAACGTTTATTTTTCATGTTTATATTTGAAGTTGCCATATTGAAAATAATATATACATATAATATGGCAAGTTCAAAGATAAAGTAAACTTTAAAAGTCAAAGTTAGGATGATCTTCACTTTAGTTTAACGCTCACTTTTATCTTATTGTGTAGTCATAATAATGAAAATCAAGTTATCTGCCCGCTAAAATCCTAAAGACAGGATTTTTTAACAGTAAGTTGTAATAATGGTCCTATGACTTTTAGAACAGGATCTGCATAAATATTACGTGTGGAATACCACATTCATTCTCTAGCCGGTAGCTAATCTAATTTTGTCCATTCTCCAGACATAGAAACTCTAAACTGTCGATTAACGTCTACCCCTAAAGATATTGATTTGATTCCAATAGCTTTGAAGTGAATTTATTAGAGAAGAATTATTCCAGATTTGCATTGAAAATACATTGACACACGGGAGTAAGGAAAATTTGTAGCGTAATTTAGGTGGGTATGAACTCAGGTTTGACAGACATGGGGGGCACTCCATATGGTCTACCACATGCCAAAGCCTTGGCGATAGGCAATAAAGGGACCAGTCTTAACCTGATCAGTAAATCAAATAATTTTAATTTTTTTTTTAAATTATCACGACTGTATTGAAAGTCTTTCCGAGAGAAGGCCATCAAAATATCAAAATATATATGGGCAAGGCGCCTTATAAGCACTATTATGTTATCGTGGTTAATAGTTTTACAAGTTTTTTCAGTTTTTTTTTTTTTTTAGTGGTATTTAAGAGCACTACATGGAAATAAAAGGGAAATAAAAATAAAGTGGTAAACAGTTATTTCGATAGATGAATGCAAAAATAGATAAAATGAAGTTAACGGTATAACTAATGTTAAAACATAAACTATTCGATTAAAATCAATCGAAAAAAAAGGGAAAGCGTGAAGAGTAATTTCTCAATCAAAAATTTTATTATTGATGGTAATTTGTTTATAAGAAATTTTAATTAAAATACGTTGAAAATGTTGGAATTTTTTTTACTCAACAAAAACTATTTAAAGTTTAATAGCAATCGCTTAAATCGTTTACCAATTGAATTCCCTGTAAATGGCAAAACGATTTGATTAAAACTCCATTAACTTTGGTTAATTGCCAATTGAAAAAAACTATAAAATGTATGACAATTATTATTAAATAATAAAATTGAATTGATTTCGTTCTCCTTCTCCTTCTAATTTTTTTGTTGTTGTTATTTGCGTCAATTTTTTAAGCCAAGAAATTGTAATTTTTATTCCTTTTTAAAGCCTTTATGTTTACGGCACAGCAACTGTAAGTTAAAGGAGACCACTGATCAATTGATACCGAAGAGATATTTTCTACAAGACAGCCAAGCATAGCAAGGCAGGCAATTGACGATTTTTGGAAGCACATACCTAAAGCTACAGTAGTTTAGAAATAAATGTGTCGCCGTAGTCTAGTAGGTAGTGTGTTGGCTTATTAGACGTAAAGCCAAGGTTCGAGGCACAGGCCAGACATCAAAGACAAAATACAAAAAGTATTTTTTCGGCGACTTCCTCTCAGCAGATTTCTGGCATAAACTCTGAGAGTAAATAAAATTGCCATGAAAAAGTTTCTCAAAAATCTGTCGTTCGGAGTCGACACACACACAACATAAGTGGCGTGAGAACCTAGGATGTTGTACAATGGGTCAATTCGACCTCCAGGTACTGTACTTGTCTTAATTGACAAGTACACGTCCTCTAACCTAACCTAACCTACTAAAATGGTAAGACATTTTAATGTTAAGGCAGCATTAGCCAATCGTTCACTGATCATACGTTCGTTATTTTGAATATAAAAGCAATGCAAATGCTTTCCGAAATTACATAAGGATTCGGTAATAGCTCGCAGTGCTTTGCATATCCTTAACACGAATGTAAGTTTGGCTAATTTTACCTTTGTACTTGCATGGGCGCATGATCCCCTGGAAAATGGGGAAAATTTAATCGCTGATAGGCTAGGCAAGGCTGATAATTACGGCCATTGACGATGTGATTGGCATTTTGTTTTACTTCTCTTCTCTCTACTGCAGTTGATCGCTTGATACCCACAAAATATTATACAGTGAACCTCACTATTCAGTTAAGCGGCAGAACTGTCTGCTCTTTGGTAATAAGAAAGATGTTAGAGGCCTTCTAGGAGCTTAGGAGAGAAGACTAAGTCTTCTTTATTACAACTTTTATAGGAGCTGCAAAGACATCTTGCAGCAAAATGGAATACTATCAGCCACTTTCGCTATCAATGTTCAGCGTTGTGAAAAACAGAAAAATATTCTTGTGTTTCTACTTTTCTGGCTAATTCAACTGACATGACATGGCATTCATCGATGTTGGCAGTCTTTAGAACCGCCAAAAAGGTTAGGCGGCACTCTTAAACTAACGTTGCTCATAAACTTGTCGCGATATCGGATATTCCACACAACATAAGTGGTGTGAGAAACTAGGACGTTGTACAATGGGTCAATTCGACCTCCGGGTACTGTACTTGTCTTAATTGACAAGTACGCGTCCTCTAACCTAACCTAACCTATCGGATATTCCTTGTGAGATTCCATATCCCGCCTTCGTTTGAATTTTCTGTCCATCCGCTATAAAAAAAATTCAATTCAATGATTTTGATCAAAGAAAAGTACGGGATTGCTTTCAACAATTGAATTTATGGCGGCAATTTAAAGCAAGTGACATATTTTACTGTTATTTTTTTTTTAATTTCTTATTTATTTTTTGTAAAACAATTTCCATTTCAAATAAAAATTATTGTTTATCTCTACTAGTTTACGTAATAAAACCAATTAAAAAACAAAAAATACTGTATTTAGCTTGTGCCACAGTATTCAAAACAATACGGAAGTCTTGTAAAGAAACAACAACACGGTTAAGGAGTTTGTAATGCACAGTGGGGTGATTTTTATGCAAAGATATGTAAAAAAAGAGAAAAAAACTAGAGCGTTAACCGCTGTAAACCAGAGATTAGCAATGAATCGTTTTTTCGCTACTCATAAGCACTCATATTAAGGATTTAAAAAAAAAGGAATCTTTAATAACAATCACAAGCATTTCCGTACAAAAAAAAGCAGGCTTGGAAAGGACGCTCGTCTCTCCTTAATTTGGCAGCTATTTGCGTGCTTTTTCTTTACTTAACTCAGATAGGTTGTGTCCCAATACCAGAGATCAGCAATTAATCGTTTTTTCGCTACTCATAAGCACTCACATGAAATTTTGAATATAAGTGAGTCAACAATGTTGGAATTTAACTATGTACTCGTAATTCATTCATACTCACTACAACGTTGATTTATAAGTACAGGTTGCAATGAGTATGCATACAACGTTGACATCAAACTCATACCATTCGAAATATGTTTGATTCATAAGCCTACTCATTCAGATTCATAACTTTAGAAAAATACTTATAAATGATTCGAATCATTCGTCAAAATTTACAGACTTAGTTGTTGTTGTTGCATTTACAACGAAAGAAAAAAGACGCATAAGCAAAAAAGACAGAACAGCAAACAAATACACAACCATTTAGTGAGTATTTTGGTGTTCGTACGCTATTCATACTTATTTTATGATTCTTGTAAAAGGAGAGTTATGGAGGGTCGAAATCAATAACATCATACGTGTTGTAAATTATGAATATGATGAGCAGGTGTCGGCACCAATGTCCCTCCGGGGAAGAACATCTTCGGCTTTTTACATACATAGGACACGACCATCAACAGTGTTCGTTAAAAAGAGCATAAAAATGCATTTAGTTGCTTGTCAGCTTCTAAAGAAGATGGTTCATGTCGCTTTTTTCAGACTTCACCTTAAATACGGTGTCTTTAGGGATTTAGCGCAGTACAGTTTTTCTATATTTTCCGCTAACATATACATACAGTGGTGGCCTTATAATTAGAAACGACTTAGCAACATTTATGTTTGTTAATTTGTATTACAGTTTTCACTGTGTACCTGGGATCAAAGGCTTTGTTTGAAGGACGTCTTACATACGTTTTTCCATCAGATTAGGACAAATTAAACTTAGATTCGTCACTCCAGAGAACTAGAGAACTCTGTTCCAGAAACATAGTTTCTAATTATAAGGCCACCAGTGTATTATTGGGTCAATAAGTAGACTTGAAAATATTACTAACAATTTTCCTCTCGGTTAACACATGCCTCTTACAAATCCACTCACATTTTTATCATGTTCTATTTGTACCAACGTCTGATGATGAGCACTTCAAACTTTAAATATGAGTAGCGGGTTCCATGATATTAAAATAAGTATGAATGCGTATAAGTATTAGAAATTATGAGTATGATTCGATTCTACTCATCTTTTTGAATGCTTATTGATGATCTCTGGTGTGGACTAGATAATTTCCAACAAATTCTATCTTTGATATAACACAGTGAAGTCTATCAATAATAGATTGGTGGCTTAGAGCGACTGTCGAGTAGATAGGTAGTTATGGCCTCATTTTGACAGTAAACATACGGGTTTTCTAATGAGGGCAAATAAATACAGACTGTCATTACATTGTCTGATAGGGTAACATACACGTATGGTAATACAACTACTGTCCTAGCTGCAGGAATAGTTAGTGTCTTGTTGATTGCAGTAACTTAAAGGAATTGCATCTTAAGGATTTTGACAACGAGATTGCGAAAGACAACAGATAACTGGTTGCTGATCTTTGGTTAAGAAAGTTTGAATTTCAAGCATTTTTTTCATTTTTTTATTTCAAATTCACTTCCATGGTATGTTTGATGCCACTGTGTTGCATTATTTGTATGGTTTTCATTACTTTATGTTCACAAAAATTGAATTGTATTTGTGGCCAAAGCACAACGTATCATTTACTGAAGAAAAAACCACAAATTTTATTTAATTGTTGAAATGGTTAAATGAGATATTTTACGTGGTAATATTTCTAAAATTAAAACCATTACATGGATACAAAAATATTTGCAAATGAAAGATTTGTTAATTAATATTTTTTTTTTATTTAAATTAATTTTTTAATGTTTAAAACCATAAAATAAAAACAAATATTTTGAAAGGGCAGTTATTTATGCCCCTATTTTTTTATTATTTTTATAACGTATTATTGGCCACCAGCCTGTCATGGTTTCTCTGGTTAATTCGTTGTTGATAAAACTTGTGGCAAATATGGAATATGATGTGTGACAGAGGAAGACAAAGTAAAAGCTTCGCCATAAAACACAGAGTTACACGATTACAATGCTAAAGTTTGCCCAAATGATGTCATAAATAAACGTTTTTGTGCGATGATGACTTTTCATGAAAATTTAATTTTAATTTAAAAAAAAAAAAACAAAAACAATTTATTTGTATGTAAAAATATTGTAGAAAATAGTGGAGAGCAAAAGACTGAATGGTAATCAACAGCTAGCTCCTCTAGCCTGGCAATCCAATGGGGTATAATAAAAGAATATTAAAATTATATTGTAAGTGTATGCTGGCCATACATACTCATATGTGTGTATACGAAAAAAAAAAATTTAAATAAAAATAAAAATAAAAAAGCAGAGAAAAACTAAATAAATGAAGCCTCTGACTTACACTCGTTCGTAGTCGTCTTTGTTTTATGACTGACTCCATCCAGCTTTTAAACTCCATGGGGTTTGGTCAGTTTGTCCGGGTACCGGCACTGCTATCACCACCACCAACCACCACCATTAGAAATTTCTGGCGAATTGAGTTCACAAATGCCACACAATTAAAGTAATTGTGTATTACGTTTTTCTTTTTCTTTCTTTTCTATTCATTTTGTTTTAATTCATATTAGAAAACAAAAGCAAAATAAAGTGAATAAAAAAATACGACGATTTCTTTTAAAACTCAACTTCATAGTGATTATGATGAATGGCTTTTTGTTTTGTCCGATTGTTTGATTGTTTTGGAAAACAAAAAGATCATTGACTTTTTAATTATTTATTAAAAAAAAAACCAAACAAAAAAATTAGTTTAAACAGGAAGAATTAAAATAATTTAAATAGGTACATAAGCTAAGTATTTTTTCCTAAAAAAAAATAATTTTTTTTTACGCTTTACTCTTGATTTAATACCAAAAAAAATCTTGCTAAAATATGGCACTGATTAATGATGATGTCCAACCGTCTGACTTCATGGTCAGTAGAATTTTGTTCCGCATAACTACAATAACTTCTTCAGAAAGTTCAATCCCACAGAGCTCTGTAAAAAATTATTTGGGTTAATTTAATGAAGATCACCCACAGAGTCTGTTTCGGGTCGTTCTATTCATTTCTGTTCCCCAAATTATTCTAGCATTCTTCATTTCTGCAATCAAAAATAATTATAAGCTTAAAGCTCTTTCATTTTAATTCATCAATTATCTGTAGTCTTTCGCAATGTCGCTGTCACATTCCTTAAGAAAAAATTCCTTTAAGTTACTGCAATCAACAGGATTTTTAAAATCGAACCTCACACAACTATTTTCCCAGCTGCTTCAGTAGTTGTAATACCATACGTGCATGTCACACTATAAGACAATTGCCAGTCAGGCCAGTCTGTATGGCTACCTTCCAAAATGTATCAATACAAAGTTTGTATGCAGTTCTACTACGGTATATAAACTATGTAGATATGCAAAGTAACCAAACAATGCATCAACTATAAATTCGATGCCTGATTGCTTTTTGACTGCGTTAAAAATACACATTGACGACATTTTGAAATAGAATACATTGTATATATTTTGTACATCGGCATTATGAAACACGATACTTTGTTCAAACACAAAGCAACTAACATTTTGGAAGGCAGCCTATTTATTTGCCCTCATCAGAAAACCCATGTGGTTACTGTCAAAATGAGGCCATAACTACCTACCTATCTACTCGACAGAGGCTTAAGCCACAAATCTACTATTGATAGACTTCACTGTGTCATGTCAAAGTTTGAATTTGCTGGAAATTAGTCCACACCCTCTAAAACCGGTAGAATCACTAAGATAAAGGCAGCTCCGGTAAGCTCTACCATCCTTAGATTTTCCACTATGCATGCAGTAGGTAGCCTGTTGGCTTATTAGATGCTCGGTCAAGGTTCAAACCCCATGTCAAACATCTCCAACAAAACAAAGTACGAAAAATATTTCTTTGGTGACTGCCTCTCAGCAGATTTCTGGCAAAAACTCTGATAGTAAATGAGATTGCCATGAAATGTGTCTCAAAAACCTATTGTTCGGAGTCAACTTTAAACTGTAGTTACCACCACTCATGGATAAAATTAACACACACAACATAAGTGTTGTGATAAGCTATGTTGCAATTCTAACTGAAGGGTTCTAGTTATTAATTATGTATATATGTCTTTATGTCCTGTGCACCAGGAGTAATGTAATCAACTCCGATCAACTGTTCACTTATCTCGTCCTAAGAAACAAGAACGGCGAACCGGCTGCTCGTAAAGATATTTACCAAACTCGTTGAAACTACATCTCGCAACTCTACAGCCTCCTTTACAGCAAGAATTTATGTCTGGTAAACGCTAAAATTGCCCGATAATCTCCTCGAGTCTAAAACCTATATTGTTCGTTCACGCCTTTCAATTTGGTGTACAACTCCCAGCGTACTATAAAAGAGAGAAGTTATATAATCGACTCCCAACCTCTGGAATCATTGTCCTTATAACCCCACAATGTCTGCAGACATTTCCACCTGCTTTCATTGAATTGCACTATTTTCCAAACGAATTGTAGAGTGCATCTTCATTACAAATTTCAAAGCCAAGCTCCCAGATTTGTTTACTTTGAGATAGAAGTTCCAATGTTCCAATCTGGCTGGCTGGAATGATTTCATACGATTGTGAAGGTTTATAGAGACCAATATTGCTAAACTATACTCCAGATACCGATCCCGGAGTATATAATAAGGCGTGGGTTCTTCTCGCCTATGACACTTTGGATATTGCTCTTGTACTCTGCTACTACTTCTTGTTCCTGGTTCTACAAAATGCAAAACGAAGATATTACTCGTCTTTAGTGCCCTGATTTTTCGAAATTTCAATATCCGAATTGGTATAAAAATCACTGAAGTCGCCGTAGTCTAGTAGGCTGTGGTTCAAACCCCAGCTCAGACATTTCGAATAGAATGAAGTAGGAAAATATATTTAAACGGCGACTTCCTCTTAGCAACCTTCTGGCAAAAACTCTCAAGAGTACATTAAATTGCCATGAAAAGTGTCTCAAAAATCTGTTATTCGAAGTCGTCTTTAAAGACGACACCCACAATATAGGTGGTGTGAGAAGCAGGGTTGTAATTCTGACTAAAGGGTTGTAATGACCAATAAAGTATAGAAGTATAAACATCGCTGCTGCAATAAAGTGTCAGATGTCTTATGCCCGATCATGGCACTTAACAGTGCCTTTTCTAACGCATAACGAAAAAGCTGTGGGTGAACACCTATCCCATGTATTGCACTTTGATTTTCTGAACACCAATGTCCCTTCCTGCAGAGGTCTTTCCTGTCACTTATGATATAAAGAGAGTCAAATCTAGTGTCTACAAACAATATTCCTTCCATCCTCCTTCCCATAAGCTATTTTCCAAATTCCAACACAATGCACTGCATAAATAGGAGCCATCCCCTGAGTCGTAAAAAAATGGTTTTTCTTTTATTTACGAGGCCATTCGAATGGAATTGGCTTTCAGCGAGATAATTATGGTTTTTTCTTTCAAAAATCTGCATTGACTTCAGTTTGCTCTTGAACAGGTTAACTGATCTAGGGTCGTGAGGCTCTTTTTTTAACGTGGAGTATAATTTTTTTTTACCAGAACTGGGTGTAGTAAAGTCAAAAATTCCTTAACTGCTTCCGCTTTAGGGCATTTTAGGCAAAATATTTTTTTCTCATGTTACAAGCGGCCACCTGGTTTGCAAGAACATAAGAAATCTTTGTGTGAGTTCTACACGTTGCAATTGCAGTTGGTGTTAAGCACTCAATGAATTTGCTGTTACACCCACCAAAAAAATATTGTGTGGCACCAATTAATAACACAA